>CM063173.1:57741844-62741844 GCA_031835075.1 Saguinus oedipus
GCTCAGGGCTGAGCTGACCAAGGTGCTATGGCTTGGCTGTCTGTTCTGGCGTGAATTGGTGTTAAGGCCCTCTTGGATTAATGCCAGGCCAGGGTACTGGCAATATTCTGGAGGAATTGCCTTGGGTGACCACCTACCCTGTTCTGCCTTCCTAGGGATAGTGGGGCTCTCTTTGTATGTGCCCAGCTCCATGCACTGGACTTAGAGCCACCTGGCAGTAGAGACAGGGCATGACTTCCTCCCCACACTTCTTCCTGGTCCTTCCCAAGTGCTCCAGGGAGAGTATTCACACACAAACTGCCTCTGAGCAGCCATCTGCTGGGAGTGTCTCTGTTGGAATTAACACATGATAATCTTTTTTTTTTTTTTGAGATGGAGTCTTGCTCTGTTGCCCAGGCTGGAGTGCAGTGGTACGATCTTGGCACACTGCAACCTCTGCCTCCCTAATTCAAGCAATTCTCCTGCCTTACTCTTTTGAGTAACTGAGACTACAGGCACCTGCCACCACGCCTGGCTAATTTTTTGTATTTTTAGTAGAGATGGGATTTCACCGTGTTAGCCAGGGTAGTCTCAATCTCCTGACTTCGTGATCCGCCCACCTCAGCCAGGTGTGAACCATCGCACCCAGCCTAATTTTTGTATTTTTTTTTTTTTTTTGAGACGGAGTTTCGCTCTTGTTACCCAGGCTGGAGTGCAATGGTGCAATCTCAGCTCACCTCAACCTCCGCCTCCTGGGATGAGGCAATTCTCCTGCCTCAGCCTCCTAAGTAGCTGGGATTACAGGCACGCGCCACCATGCCCAGCTAATTTTTTTTGTATTTTTAGTAGAGACAGAATTTTACCATGTTGGTCAGGTTGGTTTTGAACTCCCAGCCTCAAGAGATCTGTCTGGCTCAGCTTCCCAAAGTGCTAGGATTGTAGGCTCAAGCCACATGCCCGGCTAAAAAAGAGAATTTGTTTTGTTTTGTTTTGTTTTTAGGATGGAGTCTCACTCTTACCCAGGCTGGAGTGTAGTGACATGATCTTGGCTCACTGCAACCTCCACCGCCCAAGTTCAAGTGATTCTCTTGCCTCAGTCTTCTGAGTAGCTGAGATTATGGGTGCACACCTCCCAAAGTGCTGGGATTACAAGGAAGAAAGATAATTCATTTTTTAATTTTTTTGAGATGGAGTTTCACTCTTGTTGCCCAGGCTGGAGTGCAGTGGCGCAATCTCGGCTCACTGCAACCTCCGCCTCCCGGGTTCAAGCGATTCTCCTGCCTCCTGAGTAGCTGGGATTACAGGCGAATGCCAGCACACCCGGCTAATTTTTGTATTTTTAGTAGAAATGGGGTTTCATCATATTGGTCAGGCTGGTCTCAAACTCCTGACCTTGTGATCCACCCACCTCCACCTCCCAAAGTGCTGGGATTACAGGCACAAGCCACTGAACCTGGCCAGGTTTTTCACCTTTTTAAAAACATGCCCAGTCCCAGGAAAGAGCTTGGACAAGCCATGGTCATCCTGGGTCATTCCTCATGACTGCAAGTGGACACAGTGATTGGTAGCTCTACCAGAACCATTTAGCTTGGGAGCATGGGACAATTCTCCGGAGTCAAGTTCCTAGTACCAGATTAAAACAGGTATCTGCTGGCTGGGTGCGGTGGCTCTTGCCTGTAATCCCAGCACTTTGGGAGGCCAAAGCTAGTGGATCACCTGAGGTTGGGAATTCAAGACCAGCCTAACCAACATGGCAAAACCCTTTCTCTACTAAAAATATAAAATTAGCCAGGCGTGGTGGTGAGCACCTGTAATCCCAGCTACTTGGGAGGCTGAGGCAGGAGGAATAGCTAGAACCTGGGAGGCAGAGGTTGTGGTGAGCCAAGATCGCACCATTGCACTCCAGCCTGGGCAACAAGAGCAAAACTGTCTCAAAAAAAGAAAATCTGCTGTAGACACTATTCCTAGGATGAGTTAATGCTTTGGTAAGCGGAAAGTTCTTGTGTAACTCTTCTGGCGCTGTGTATGAGGATGTTGGTCACTTCCTGCAGTAGTGATGGCTCATCATGTCAACTGTGTGCTTTTCAGGTGGAAGAGGAAATTGTCACTCTACGCCAGGTCCTGGCAGCCAAGGAGAGGCATTGCGGAGAGCTCAAGAGGAGGCTGGGCCTTTCCACCCTGGGGGGCTTGAAACAGAACCTGTCCAGGAGCTGGCATGATATGCAGGTCTCTAACGCGTAGGTACCTGCCCCAGCCGCACACCAGGGCTGGAGAGAACGTGTACCACAGATGTGTTTCTGGCTTGTGGTCCGGGGAGTGTCTGCATGCTCAGGGACAAGGTCCAGCCATGGAGTCAAGTGGCCTGTTTGGAAGGAGCCAGTGGGAGGCTCTGAGCTCTTGACCCAGGGACTCTGCCTTTTTTGTTCAAAGAGCTTGGAGTCTACATGTGTTTTATTTTTAAATTCTTTTTTTTTTTTTTTTTTTTGAGATGGAGTTTTGCTCTTGTTACCCAGGCTGGAGTGCAGTGGCGCGATCTCGGCTCACTGCAACCTCCACCTCCTGGGTTCAAGCAATTCTCCTGCCTTGGCCTCCCGAGTAGCTGGGACTGCAGGCACGTGCCACCATGCCCAGCTAATTTTTGTATTTTTAGTAGAGACGGGGTTTCACCTTGTTGACCAGGATGGTCTCGATCTCTTGACCTCGTGATCCACCTGCCTCAGCCTCCCAAAGTGCTGGGATTACAGGCATGAGCCACCACACCTGGCCTTTTGTTTTCTTTTTGTGATGGTCTCACTCTGTCACCCAGGCTGGCATGCAGTGGTGTAATCATGACTCACTGCGATTTCAACCTCTTGGGGTCAAGCAGTCCTTCCATCTCAGCTCCCTGGTAGCTGGGACTATAGGCATGCGCCACCATGCCTGGCTAATATTTTCATGTTTTGTAGAGACAGGGTCCTGCTTTGTTGCTTAGGCTGGTCTGAAATTCCTGGGCTTAAGCAATCCTGTCTCGGCCTCCCAAAATGCTTGGGATTACAGGTGTGTGCCACCACACCCAGCTTATGTATTTTAAAACGGCAGATGGACACATTGGCAAGTTGTCCAGGTGGAAATTGATAGGAAGAATGTGTTTCAGGGTCCAGAATTGAGAGAGCACTGATCAGGTCCTTATTGTGGGTGTGGCATGGTCACAGCCTGTGACCCAGATTTGGCCATATGGGCTGGGCTCAGTGGCTCATGCCTGTAATTCCAGCACTTTGGGAGGCTGAAGTGGGTGGATCACTTGAGGTTAGGGGTTCAAGACCAGCCTTGCCAACATGGTGAAACCTCCTCTCTACTAAAAAATACGAAAATTTGGCTGGGTATGGTGGTGTACACCTGTGATCCCAGCTGCTGGGGAGGCTGAGGCAGGAGAATCTCTTGAACCTGGGAGGTGGAGGTTGTAATAAGCCAAGATTGTGCCACTGCACTCCATCCTGGGCAACAGAACAAGACTGTCTTAAAAAAAAATACAGGGCTGGGCTCGGTGACTCATGCCTGTAATCCCAGCACTTTGGGAGGCTAAGGCAGGCGGATCACGAGGTCAGGAGATCAAGACCATCCTGGCCAACATGGTGAAACCCCGTCTCTACTAAAAATACAAAAAAATAGCCGGGCACGGTGGCACGTGCCTGTGGTCCCAACTACTCGGGAGGCTGAGGCGGAAGAATCGCTTGAACCCAGGAGACAGGTTTCAGTGAGCCGAGATTGCGCCACTGCACTCCAGCCTGGCGACACAGCAAGACTCCGTCTCAAAAAAATAAATAAAATAATTGGGGAAAAAAAAACCAGATATGATCATGTCCCACAACCCTAGGGCCTCTGACCTTTCATGACTACGCTGTCCTGTAACCCTGGGGTCTCTGTCCCAGGTGTGGCCCAGCCCTTTGAACTTGGTGCCTGCTGCTTTGACCTTTCATGACTACACAGTCCTGTAACCCTGGGTTCTCTGTCTCAGGTGTGGCCCAGCCCTCTGAGCTTGGCGCGTGCTGCTTTGACCTTTCATGACTACACGGTCCTGTAACCCTGGGGTCTCTGTCCCAGGTGTGGCCCAGCCCTCTGAGCTTGGCGTGTGCTGCTTTGACCTTTCATGACTACACGGTCCTGTAACCCTGGGGTCTCTGTCCCAGGTGTGGCCCAGCCCTCTGAGCTTGGCGCGTGCTGCTTTGACCTTTCATGACTACACGGTCCTGTAACCCTGGGATCTCTGTCCCAGGTGTGGCCCAGCCCTCTGAACTTAGATGGTCCTGTAACCCTGGGGTCTCTGTCCCAGGCGTGGCCCAGCCCTCTGAACTTGGGGCGTGCTGCTTTCTCACTTGGCCCTTTCCATCTGGCTCTTCTGAAACATGACCTTCAAGGTGAGGGCGGGCGTGGAATGCTTCCCGGAAGCCATGTTCCCGCAGAAAGATCAAGTCATGCTTCATAAATCTCACGTATGAAAAGCCCAGGTTTTTGTACTAGGACATCATAAGTTTTCAATCCCAAGGTGTTTTGGAGCTGTGGGCTGTGCCCTTCCAGTCCCCCAAAGCTCACCTGGTGGTCTGGGGCCTGCACGGGGCGTGTTACGGGCCCTGGACCCTGTCCTTGGGCTGTCTGTGGAGCTGATGTTCCTGCCAGCTGGTCCTTCTTTGTCTTCCTTGAAACTTCACCTGCAGTTTGAAGCCTGAGTTAAAATCATTCTTCTAAATAATTCACTGTAGACTTTCTGTTTTTAGCTATGTGAAAACTTCTGAGAAACTTGGAGAGTGGAATGAGAAGGTGACCCAGTCAGACCTGTGAGTGCCTGTGCCCTCAACACCTGCTCCTTCCTCCTCTCCGCCTCAGTCAGGGAAGGGGGCTATGCACGCTTAGCACAAAGCTTGTTTTGGTGTTTGCTGGCTATATTTTCTTAATATTACTTTTCCTCTCTTAGCTAAACTATCCTTTAAACTTTTGTGGAACAGGGAGTAATAGCTGAAGGAAACTCTCTCAGCCACCTGACCACACTTAAAACTCCCCTCTGCCTGACACATCCCTTAGATAAGAGGCCTGCACTGGTCCTGGCGTCATCTCTCACTAATAGAGCTGCTTGGCTTCCCACAGTGCACAAGCTGGACAACACCATTTGGCCTGATTTTGTTGGTGGCAAATTTTTGTTCTAACCCCAACCCTTTTCCCTGCTTAGCTTCAGCTGGTGGGTCTCAGAATTCCATTCATCCTTTAGAGGCAGTTCTTGAGTGGAGGGTGTGGTGTAGGATGTGCTGGTGGAATTCAAAGTCCTGGTGGTCTGGGAGGTGCCGCACTGTCGGAGCATCAGCCAGTGTGGATTAGTGTGGATAGTTGTATGTGTGTGTGTGTCGGGTGTAGTTCAGAGTGACTCCTAATGTTTGGAGATCCTTCAGCTAGATAATTGCACTTCATTGATTTGTGCTCTGCTATGATTATAACTTCTTTAAACTGAGTAGAAGAATATTTTAAACAGTCTCTGTGGGAGTTTTCCATCAGTTATTTAGAAGGAAGCGCTGTCATGGTTGCCACAGAAGACGGGCAGAAAGTCCTCCCATGTTTGGCTGAGAGGAAGCAGTTGCTGGCAAGCTTGTCTTGAAGGTCCTGGGGGGCCAGGCTGGCACTCTGTGTACGTGGAGCCTTTGTGTCTGGTGTCACAGTGGGGGGCAATGTCAGGACCTGGCAGTTTATGGGCACGGCTGCAGCAGCCAGCTGTTGACCTGGGTGTTCCAGGAGCACTGGCGGGCTGTGTCTTTAGGGCTGCATTGAACAGTGACTTTGCTGGGCTACAGATGTTTCTTTCTTTCTTTCTTTCTTTTTTTTTTTTTTGAGGCTGAGTCTCGCTCTGTTGCCAGGCACCAGGCTGGAGTGCAGTGGCACGATCTCGGCTCACTGCAACCTCCACCTCCTGGGTTCAAGCAATTCTCCTGCCTCAGCCTCCCAAGAAGCTGGGACTACAGGCACAAGCCACCACACCCAGCTAATTTTTTGTATTTTTAGTAGAGACATGGTTTCACCATGTCGGTCAGGATGGTCTCGATCTCTTGACCTGGTGATCCGCCCGCCTCGGCCTCCCAAAGTGCTGGGATTACAGGCATGAGCCACCGTGCCCGGCCTGCAGATGTTTCTTAGGTTGAGACAGTGATGGTCATCCTTGCAGTCTGGGCATCAGGCAGATGCACAGTGCAGACTCAGTCTTAGGAGACTTCAGTGCTGTTCTGTAAAACCAACTGACATAAAAAAGGTGCCGGGATCCTATTCCAAACAGTGTTTCAGAGGGCTTGCTTACAGCACTCAGAATCCTGACCCCTCTGGAGAAACCTGTGGCTCAGCATGGATGCATATGGCTGGTGCGTCACCTGGCAGAGGCCATTTCCTTGAGGTTTCGCTCCCGGTTCTTGGGGGAGACCTGTCAAACTGGCAGCTCCAGAGTGGAAGCGTTTCTGTCCCGACAGCCTGGAGGAGGGGGAGGCAGATGGGGCGGACGGGGCGGGGCAGGGCAGGGCAGTGGTCGCTACCTGGACATCCCAGGTGAGGGCAATGGTCTCTTATCTGGACTGCCCAGGTGGGGGTGATGGTCCCTACTGGGATAGGATGGCCGAGGCGGAGGATGATGGTCTCTACCTGGACTGCCCAGGTCGGGGCGATGGTCTCTACCAGGATGGCCCAGGCGGAAGGGACGGGGCTCGGCAGGTGGGGCCTGAGGATGTGACCGAGGCGTGTGCTCCTCCTGGCTGGTGCCTCTCCTAGTCAGTTTTCAGAAGATGGGCTGTGGGCCGCCTCCACTGCCCAGAGCCCTTGCAGAGGAAGGCAATTAAAGCTCCCTGCATTCTGACCCACTTGTTTGTAGACCCTTTCAGCCAGGGGCAGCCTGGAGGATGGGAAGGAGTGGAGTGGGTGGGTGGAGTGTAGTGCTGGTGCTTGGCCCTGTGAGGCTGCGATGCGGCCACGTTCTCCTCAGTGGCTCATGTCTGACTGAGAGAGCAGCCCTCGTTGGATTCTTATTTTTTTTTTTTTTTTGAGACAGAGTTTCGCTCTTGTTACCCAGGCTGCAGTGCAATGGCGCGATCTCGGCTCACCGCAACCTCCGCCTCCTGGGTTCAAGCAATTCTCCTGCCTCAGCCTCCTGAGTAGCTGAGATTACAGGCACGCACCACCGTGCCCAGCTAATTTTTTGCATTTTTAGTAGAGACGGGGTTTCACCATGTTGACCAGGATGGTCTTGATCTCTTGACCTCGTGATCCACCCACCTCGGCCTCCCAAAGTGCTGGGATTACAGGCTTGAGCCACCGCGCCCGGCCCGCCTTGTTGGATTCTATTTATAGGCAGAGCTAACTAAAAATCCCAGTGCTGAAAAGGGCATTGTGTAGATTCTGGAGTTACGAGCTGGTTCATTTTGAATTGTTTTGGTTGTAGGTGACAGAAAGCATGACTCAAGGTAGCATCAACCAAACGGGGAGTGGGGAGCACTCACCCAGCAGAGAAGCCCTTGCTCCATCGCTGCAGCCTAGCAGTGTGGCCCCTGTGGGTCTCCTTGGACCAATGGCTGTGGCCTGGGAGGTGGTGTGCTCTGGCCAGACCTGGATCACCTGTCCACCCTGAGTGGGAGTGGGGGCAGCCACCAGAAGACTCAGGAGAGCAAGAATGCCAGGATGTCCACCAGATGTCCTGTGCTGGCCAGGGGACAGCTTACTGGCCGTGGGATGAAACTGCTCTGTCCAGGGCTCTCTTCCTAGAAGGTCTTAGTAACTCCCAAATGGGTGTTGGCTGCGGTTGCCCAGCCTGGCACTCTCAAGTACAGCTGAAGGTGGTTATTGGGTGCAGATGCTGGCTCTGAGCCCTGCCCCATCCTTATCTGTCATGGAGTAATAACAGCCCTGCCTTCTGATTCATATAAGGAATGTGTGTGCCTGTGTGTTTGAAGCTGTCAGAACAGACTTGCAGCCCTGTGAGCCTTGGAAGGGGGACCTCACAGCTGCTGCTGCCACCACTTCAGAGGTCCAGGATGGGACTAAGAAGGGGAAAGGAGAGGTCAGAGCCACAGCTGTGTTGTAGGAAGAGAAGGCCAGGGAGGTGCTGCTGGGGGCCTCAGGCCGTGCAGGGGATACCCAATGCTTCCAGGACCGTCTGAACTTTGGAGGCTCCTATTTCCAGAGGAGGTTCCCTTGTGACCCCTTGTCCTCACACCCAAGCAATGTGCGGGCTGTGGAGCCACCAGGGCTTGAGTGTGGTTTATGGCATGGCACAGCATGGACCACAGTGGCCCCTTATGTCAGCGTGACTGTTAGGACCCTACTCCTCCTCGGGCGGGTGGTCCTTATCCACCCACAGGTAATGCTGAGGACCCCTGTCTCATTCTGAAGGCAGTGCCAGGCACAGGTGGTTGTTTTCTCTCCAACTTCAGTTTTTCATCCCCACTCTTTGAGCACAAATGCAGGTGCTGTGAGGACCTTAGAATCCTCTGCTGCAGGTGACTTTGCTTCAGCAAACCACAGAATGTTCATGCTTTCATGCCTTTGTTATTTCAGGGAAAATCAAGGTTGAAGATGTTTTCAGAATTTATATTTTTGAAACTAAATGTAGCAGATCATTAGTTATTTATACCTGGTGTTTTATTTGAAAACAACAACAAAAACCAAAAACAGCCATGGTTCCAGCTGCACAGTCTGGATGGGAGAGTGCATCCTCTGGGCCAGGCGCAGTGGCTCACACCTGTAATCCCAGCACTTTGGGAGGCTGAGACGGGCATATCACCGTAGGTCAGGAGTTCGAGACCAGCCTGGCCAACATGGTGAAACCCTGTCTGTACTAAAAATACAAAATTAGCCGGGCGTGGTGGTGGATGCCTGTAATCCCAGCTACTTGGGAGGCTGAGGCAGGAGAATCTCTTGAACTCCGAGGCAGAGGTTGCAGTGAGCCGAGATCGCACCACTGCACTCCAGCCTGGGCAACACAGTGAGACTCCATCTCAAAAAAAAAAAAATAATAATGTATCATCTGGGTAGGCCTTGGGCTGGGGGCCCGAGGAGGCACCGGGTGGGCACGAGAGCTCTGTGCTAGGATGTGCTGTCAGCACTCACCTGCGGTGTGGGCACGAGAGCTCTGTGCTAGGATGTGCTGTCAGCACTCACCTGCGGTGTCCCACATTCATGTCAGCAACTGGGGACTAGTGAGTAGCAGCATTCTGCTCACACGGGGCCTCCTGCAGGGAGTGCTTCGGAGGGCCTGTGAGTGACGGCTCTGGAAGGCTCGTCGTCGTTGGTGCCTGCTGGGATCTGGTGTCGCTATCGGGAGTGGGAGGAGCTTGTACCTTCTCTGGCACCCATTCCAGATGCCACCCAGTCAGGGCCTGGGCTTGCCAGCTCTCAAGCCCAGGTTGGCACTGGCAATGCCAGGACGGCCCTGGGAGCCCGTCTGTATTCAGCCTTGAGCTCCCTGACTTCATTCAGGGAGGAGCTATGGTAAGTGGCTGTGGGTTTGCATTTTGGTTGTGGGCTTTGTTACTGGAGGCTGCCGTGTTCTGTGCTTACGGTGGCAGCTGGATGAGAGCCAGCGATGTTAGGCATTGACTGTTAGGGTGGCCCACATGTCCCTGCAGCCACAGCATCCTGCCTGCTGCCCTTGGCCTGTCCCGTGGACACCAAGACGCTGGAAATTTCATTTGGTGGGATGCACCATGTGGGTGGACACTTGGGGAGCTGGAGGGGGTGGAAGCAGGCCTTCACTAGGGGCACTGTGAGAAGAGGCCTGGGAATGGAACTGTCCCATGTCCCCATGGAGCACACAGGGCTCCTCGTGGGCCGCATTGCCATGCTGTGAAGCTCGTCTCCCACAGGCCTGGTTGAGCTGCATTTTCTCCCCTCAGCACGGTCTCATGTGGGAAGAGGAAAGGGGACCTGTACGAATGTGTTAGGGTTAAGGATCTGAGAGGCCTTTCTGCTCCGGTGCTGCTTACACGCCTGTACCTCAGGGGGCCCGTTGCTCTCTAGCAGGCAGATGGGGCGTCTCCTCTGTAGTCAGAGGGACTGTGAGAAGTCCAGAGAGCGGGCTCAGTAGGTGTCGGGTGAGGGGTGGAGTTGGACTGTGAGATGAGAAGGCAGTGTCATTGCAGGGCTGCGAGCCGTGACTTACAGTGTTGCTGAGACTTCTGGGTGAGCACAGCACGGGCTGCTCCTCACTGCAGGGGCCTCTGGGGGCCAAGGGGCTCTGGGCCTGCACCCCTCCGCAGCCACCTGGCGAGCATCCACCCCTCGTTCCAGCTCCTTTCCTCGGTTTCCCTTGGGCTCGCTCCCTGTGCTTTGCTTGGCTGTGGGTGGTGGCCCACCCATGCTGTCTGCTTGGTTTAACTGGTGTGTATTCTTCCAGCTACAAGAAGACTCAGGAAACTCTTTCACAGGCGGGACAGAAGACTTCAGCTGCCCTGTCCACAGTGGGCTCTGCCATCAGCAGGAAGCTTGGAGACATGAGGTGAGACCTGACCCTGACCCTGCTGCTCTGAGACCTGGCCAGGGCCAGTGCAGGGTGGGGCATTGGAGGCGCTACAGGAAGCCTGCCTGGAGATCAGGGCTCAGGCGCACTGGCTCAGGGATGTGGCCATCATGGCCCCCAACCAGTCTGTGTGCGGACCCTTGCCTGGGAGGTTCGTCCATTCCCATTGGCTGCTGTTCTGCCATTTCTTTTTATTTATTTACTCATTTATTTTTAAGATGGGGTTTCACCATGATGGCCAGGCTGGTCTTGAACTCCTGACCTCAGGTGATCCACCCACCTCGGCCTCCCAAATTGCTAGGATTACAGGTGTGAGCCACCGCACGCGCCTGGCCTGTTCTGCCATTTCTGTGTTCTTCAAGGAGGGCAGCTGCCGGTGCTGTTGGGTGACTTGTAGTGCTCAGGGTTGGTGAGGGAGGAGTGTGCTCCTTGACACCTCATTGAGAGGCAGCGACCCCAGACTGGTGGTCAGGGGCAGGGTGGGATGGCAGTCCTCCACCATCTCAAGGACAGGTGCTGGGCATGGCGCTTCCTCAGGGCCCAGGTCTCAGAGAGCGCAGTCAGACACCAGGAGGCCCTGAATGAGCCTTCTCTCCTGGAGGCTGCTGATAGCCACCTGGCCGTCAGAGGTCCCTCAGCAAGCAGCCTGGCCCCAAGGACTGAGCAGGGGGCCAGCACTTTGTGGCTGGCACATCTGCCCTGCCTGCCCTGCTCTGGGCTCCTCGACCACAGCATGGTGATGAGGGGATCGAGCCAGAGGCCTGGGTATGATGCTCAGCTGGGCTACCTCCTGGCTGGGCCTTAGTCAGGCCTTCCTTCACAGGGCTGTGTGAGTGGATGATGTGAGTTGTCTCCATCACCGGCATGTTCCAGCCTCTGGGTGGGGTGCTGCTGCCCACCCTGCCCTGACCCCTTTCCCCTTCTCAGAAGTGGTCTTCTGGCTTTTGGATCTCAGGGAGGGCCGGTGTGCGGTCACAGCACTGACCCCCTGAGTCCTCTTCCCCTCTTGTGGCCCATGCAGGATTCAGAGATCGGTGCATCTTCTGCTGGGCTGGCTCGCTGCTCCCTGTCTGCCTGCCTTAGGTTAGGTGTGTCCTGCCTTCCAGCCTGGGGTTGCCAGATGGGTGTCGTCCTGCACCAGCCCCTTCCCCTGACCACTGAGCCAGAGGCCAGGACACACGGCCACACACCCAGGGACCCACCCTGCCAGGCAGAGGGCGTGCCCCGTGCCCAGGAGCTGTGCCCACTTTTGATTTTGTTTGTTGAGCCAAGCGCGGTGGCTCACGCCTATAATCCCAGCCGAGGCGGGTGGATCACGAGGTCAAGAGATCAAGACCATCCTGGTCAACAAGGTGAAACCTGTCTCTACTAAAAATACAAAAATTAGCTGGTCATGGTGGTGCGCGCCTGTAGTTCCAGCTACTTGGGAGGCCGAGGCAGGAGAATTGCTTGAACCCAAAAGGCAGAGGTTGCGGTGAGCCGAGATCGTGCCATTGCACTCCAGCCTGGGTAATAACAGCGGAACTCCGTCTCAAAAAAAAAAAAAATTTTGTTTGTTTGAGGTAATCTACCCTCCCGTCCCTGCAACTTTTATTTCAAGAGGTGTTAAACTGGAGAAGCTGCACAGTCATCATTATGCAATGTGTGTGTTTCCTCTGTATACCCTCACACATCCAGGGCTCCACGCTCCTTAGCAGCTGTGACTCGGGGGGTCCTTGTGGGGCACTCTACAATGCAGGTCTCCCCGCCCCCGCTGAGCTTTGCACCCACCTCCTGAGCTTCGGCTGGGCTCGGCCTCGCAGTGCTGTTTCTTCCTGAAAATGCCGGTCTCAGCACAGAGCATCTTCAGGAGGCAGCAGGTGTCTGCCATGCCTAAATTACGCCAGCCATCAGGAGGCGTCTCACTCCCTTTTGAGTTTGTTCAGAGTATCGTGGTAGAAATCCAAGGGGCAGGCAGAGCCTCGGCACTGACTGGAACAGCCGCGCACAAGCCAGTCCTGGCTGTTTTGATCCGGGCAGTTCTGTGTGCGGCCTGTTTTTCTTGGGAAGCACAGGGACACAGTCCCAGTTCTGTGCTCCCTCTCTTCTGATGGGGAGAAAGGCTCTTGCTCTCCTCAGGCCTGGGGTTGACAGCGCTCTCTGTCGTGTAGCCTCAGGGTATGGTTGGGAGTGAGCAGAGTTCCTGTTGCAGTGACGCTGGCACAGCTCTGTCAGTGTGCCTGGCCACAGTATGTCACGTGTTTGTACGTGTGCCCTGGTACACGGGGCTGGCTGGGGTGAGCGGGGCCTCAGGCTGACCTGGGAGGAGCCAGCTCACTCCAGTTGGCCCGCCGTGTTCACAGTGCCCATGGTGGTGTCCTGTGTGCTGCTGTGGCCGGCCGTGTTCACGGTAACTGTGCTGATGCCCTGTGTGCTGCTATGTCCTGCTGTGTTCACGGTGCCCATCGTGGTGTCCTGTGTGCTGCTGTGGCCGGCCATGTTGACGGTGTCCATGCTGATGCCCTTTGTGCTGCTGTGTCCTGCCGTGTTCACAGTGTCCGTGCTGATGCCCTGTGTGCTGCTGTGGCCAGCCGTGTTCACAGTGTCCGTGGTGGTGTCCTGTGTGCTGCTGTGTCCTGCCGTGTTCACAGTGCCCGTGGTGGTGTCCTGTGTGCTGCTGTGGCCGGACGTGTTCACAGTGCCCGTGGTGGTGTCCTGTGTGCTGCTGTGGCCGGCCGTGTTCACAGTGCCCATGGTGGTGTCCTGTGTGCTGCTGTGGCCGGCCGTGTTCACAGTGCCCATGGTGGTGTCCTGTGTGCTGCTGTGGCCGGCCGTGTTCACAGTGCCTGTGCTGATGCCGTGTGCTGCTGTGTCCTGCTGTGTTCACGGTGCCCTTGCTGATGCCCTGTGTGCTGCTGTGGCCAGCTGTGTTCACGGTGCCCGTGCTGATGCCCTGTGTGCTGCTGTGTCCTGCCCTGCTTGCTCTTCCGTTTGTGTTTGTAATGGTGTAAACTCTGACATCTGGAGCCCCTGGTGTATCCCCCTCATCTCCAAGAAGTAACAGGTGGTTTCTGAGGTCTGGGCCCATTAACATCTTGACTTAGAAACTGACATTGAGAGCTCTCTGCTCCCTGAAAGCAAAAATTAGGCTCTGGGAGGGTTATATCCTGAGTTAGGGCTGGATAAACCCAGCAGACCCTCCTGACCCTTGGGTAGAAGCTCCTTGGGCCAGCTGCCAGCACCCACGTCTGTGATGGAACTGCCCTGGAGCACTGGTGATGGGGGATGGGGGAAGGGGCACTGGACGCAGGTCAGAGGGGTTTACACCAGGGTCGATCATCATCCAGCTCCATGGTCTCCTAGACAAGGCACCTGCCCTCTCGGAACCTTGAGTGAGTTGAGCATTTGTGGGTTCTTCAGTGGTTCCCTCTGTGTCGGAGTGGACCTGGCTGCAGTGCGTGGTGGCAGCTGCCCTCGGACACACAGGTTTCCAGGTTGGGGTCTGCGTGCATGGATGGAGCTCAGGGAAGACGTGCTTGGCACCAGGGGTGTCCCACATCCTCCCATAGGACTTGTGTTCCCACAGCTAACGCGCTTTGGGGCACACGGGCTGCTCTGGTTCTACGTAGCTGGCCAAGCCCAGCTGTGGTGCCGTGGCATGTTTCACACCTTTGCACGACTGGATGGGGCCAGTCGTGCTCCCGATGCTGTGACTTCTCTCCAGCCTCCAAACGGGTGTGTCCTGGGACATAAGGCGTGGACAGGGCATGGACGGGGGCCTCTTGTGCACAGCCACAGGGCTGAGCAGTTGCTAGTCACGAGCTCATGGGTCCTCCTGTTGAGTCAGGATTTGAGGAGACTGGAGACAGGGCTGTTCTCCCTGACCGTGTGTGGACTGGAGGAGCCATCCTGGAGGGTCTTCCCCTGCCGGGCTTTCTGAGCATGAGCGGGGAGCTCGGGGCTCTGCACAGAGGGCCATGAGTGGGTGCTGGCCTCCTGTGCTTACGCTGCATTTCCTCTTCTCTCCTGCTGCCACCTTCCAGGGCTCATCCGTTCTCACACTCCTTTAGGTAAGGCTGAGCCTGGACACCTGTGAGAGACTTTTCTATGAATCAGGGCAAGGTGGGCTCTGACAGGGCCTGTGGGAGGCTATGCTGCTGGAGGGCGGGTAAAAGTGGGATCACCCCTCCCAGTGGTGCCAGGCAGGTGGTTGCTGCATCTCGGGGAACAAAGCAGCAGCATGGGATGGACGCAGAGTTCCCCCTGGAACCCTCCCAGCCCCCGACACTTCCATGTCCCTCCTTGTGCTTCCCACCCAGGCTCGCAGGCCACCTGCTCCCGGGTCAGTGAATAGCTGACCTGGTGTCCACTCCTGAGCTTACTCCTTAGAAAACATTTTCATGTGGGAGAGCTGTGCTGACCCTCTCACTGCCCTTCTTGCTAAACATGAGTCCTGCTTTCTGGTTTTCCTTCAGATCGAGTTTTGTCATGTTGATGACCTGAGAGCAGAGGTGCTCCTCCCACAGGGCCCTCTGACCAGAGTGGGCTTCTCCAGGCCAGCACCCGCCCTTCTGGCTGGAACCTGGAGGTCTAGAGCCAGGTCCAGAGCAACCTGTGATTTCACGTTTTTACTTGACCTGGTTGTTTCTTGTTTGCCAAAAGGCCCTTTAACTTGCTGAAGTCAAGTAAGAGTATCTGAAGGCTGTTTGAACCAAATGCTTTTCAAAAGCCCAGGCCTGGTCCCCTTCCAGCTTCCCTATGGCACTGCTCTCCTCCCCCCATGCTATGCACTGGGCAATTTGGGGTGCCCCCCAAGAGGCCAAGGGAGGACCCTGGGGTGGAGTTTTCCTTTGGGGGCATTGTGTGGATGGGCAGGCAGCTCTCGCCAACTGCTGGGAGTGGGGGAGTCCCAGCTCTGGCCATGCCCACCAAGTTGGGTTGTCTGTGGACCTCGGTGTTAACTCTTGCTTCCTTCTCTGCTTCTGCCGTGCTTCCAAGCAGCAGCTACTCCATCCGCCACTCAATAAGTATGCCGGCCATGAGGTAACGTATGCTGCTCGCTGCGGCTCCAGAGCTGGGTGGCTCTCGTGGGGGTTGGGGCCACTGGTCACTCCTGGCCCTTCCCATATCCCTGGATTAATTAAGAACACCATTCCCTTGGCAACCTCCTGAGGGCTGAGGGCTGGGAAAGACCCCCTTCTAGGCTGGCGAGGCTTCCTGGTAGGGGTCAGGCTCTTATCCTGCAGCCTCCAGAGGAGATCCTTGTGTCAAACTGGGCCATGTCCTCTCCAAGTCCTGGCCCTGGCTGGGATGGGGTTCAAGAGGCTCGCACATGGATCCTGGCACTTGCTCTCAGGACACATCACGGGGCTCAGCCTTCATGGAAACACTCAGAGCTGTGGTCCGTGATTCTCAAGAGAGCCCTGTTCTCCTTGTAGGGACTCTGGCTGGGTGTTGCAGACGTGCTGGCCTCTGGAGGCCCCGGGCCTGGGGCGGGTATTTGGTTGTATGGGAGGGACTGAGGGGAATGGAGCTGGCCTGCCCTGCTTTCTCCTCCTCTGTCTCCTTATCAATCACTCTGCCGTCCCAGAAGCGTCCTTGGTTTTCCCTTCCGTTCTCTAGAGATGTGCGTGAGGAACCCCTGACTTAATAACCCCGGTACAAGAGCCAAAGGTGTACCTTTAGGGTATAGCACAGAGGGGCTGATACCCCTAGCTGCACAGTCACGGGGTTTTCAGTGGCCTTGTTTGAAGTCTGGGCCTGTCCCTGTGGTTGTTGGGCCTGCGCAACCTGACTTCTGACCCGGGGAGTCTCTGGAATGACCTGGATGTGTAATATTTTTGCAGTGAGATCTTGGGCTGTTGTTAGGGACCATTTGGAGGCTGGCCCTCGCCCCGAGGCCCTTCAGAGTTAGGAGGGCAGCACCCCCAGTGGCTCTTGACACCAGCACTCTTCCCTCTCTCTTTAAAGGAACTCTGCAACCTTCAAGTCATTTGAGGACCGAGTTGGGACCATAAAGGTAATTGAACCAGGACCATCCGACCGATGTTCTTAACGGGGTGTGACCTGTCACTCACATCAGCTTGTTTGTTACCATTTAGTCGTGGATTCACATGCAGTTGTAGAAGTAACACACAGAGGTCCTGTGCCTCTTACACAGGTCTCTCCTGCGATAACATCTTGATAAGCACTGTAGTGCAGTCTCACCCTCAGGACGTAGAACGCTTCCCCACTACACGTCCTGGCACCTCCTGCCCTGCCCCCAGCAACCACTAGTCCACTCTCCATTTGTATAATGTTGTCATTTCAAGAACGTCACATAAATGGAATGGCACCGTGTAGCATTTTGGCATTCACTGTCTTCTTTCAGCTTAGTTTTCTGGAGGCCTCTCTGCCTGATGCCCGCCCGGGATTTGCTCCCTGTCACTGCTGAGCAGTGTTCATGTGACAGAAGCTTTTGTAGAGCATTGAGCACGGGCCTGGGATCTGCCTCCTGTGTGTGCTCTGTCTCAGGCTTTTCTTTATTGATCTTTTCTCTCCTGTAGTCTAAGGTTGTGGGTGACAGAGAGAATGGCAGTGACAGCCTTCCTTCCTCAGCGGGGAGCGGTGACAAGCCTCTGTCAGATCCTGCACCTTTCTAAGCCTGAGGTTGCTTCGCCCACCGCAGAGCACACGCAGCACACCCTCAGCATCGCAGCCGCAGCTTTGCGCAGCGGAGCAGCCAGCCAGGCGGATGAGCAGAGCTGGCTTGGAGGACAGTCCTGCCCATCCACAGGGAGATGCAGCTGCTGCGTTCGCATGAATTAGAGAACAGAGTCTTGTACGCAGACATTTTACACTAAAGTTTATAATGAAGCAGATCACTGCTGTGTCCTTCCTAGGGGTGCAGGAAGTGGATGGGGTGGAGGCTTTCAGAGGATTGAGCCAAAGCCCAGGCTCCCTTTGGGAATCTTGCTAGCCCATCAGAATGTTGAAGGATTGAAGAGTCCTAAGCATAAAATAAGTGGCATTTTCTGACCTCTTCCTCCTCCTTCCCTGACTCTCAGAAGGAATGCAATCACCCAGCAAGTCCTACCTGTCCGCAATTTTTTTATCTCAAAATGCTGAACCAGAAAACTGTTTTGAGACCCCCCCCAGAAAGGAAACTGATCAGCAGCAGCTCCCTAATTGTTCCACTAATCTAGCTTTAACAGAAGCAAATTCATTATTTTTTAAATGCAGTGGACTTTTCAAAAATTAAAATTAGGCAAAGCAGCTTTAGCCTCATAGAGAATATTATTTTTTCGGACTCAAGCTGAAATACAAGCCTTACATTGCCTTATGCTTTATTTCTTCGTAATTTTTATATGTATATAGGTGAGGGTTCCTTAATGGTTATGAGCACAGTGGGTAATTTTACACCTAGCCTGCGTGGCAGCCTGTTCAGTTGGGTGTTTTATTTCATGCACACTCCATCCCAGTGTACAAAACCTGCCTATCTTTTCAACCTTGGCTGCTCCCACTGGCTACCCCGCTCTGCCCCAAAGAGCTTGAGCTGCTGGGGATGGGAGGAGCCAAGAGAAGGAAAAGCTTGTCTCTAGCACCCTTTAAAAGAGCTGTGCCCCTTCACAGTGCTGCCTCTGCATGGGCCTTGCCCGGCTGGCTGGCACTGATCAGTGACTCCAGCCCGCCTGTTTGGTGCACTTGGGATGAAACGACCCCATAGGTCAGGTGGAGGGTGGGGCGTGGTCATCAGCCAGGATTGCTGTCGCCTTTTCTCATGAGCCACAAAGATCTCTTGTTTTTAAGCGGTCAGACCCTGACAGCCTCTCTTACACTGGGGCCCCGTGTGTTGGGTGGCATGGTCTGCAGGGGCAGCTCTGTGCCTCAGTGGCTCTTGGAAGGATGCTGAGGGCTTGCCTGCCATGTACACGGCTCTGCCACTCCTGGGGGGGAAGGGCTGCTCAGCTCAAGGTGCTCTGCTTGTAGAGCCTGTGTCCTCTGACAGTCATGTCCCCAGTCAGTTCAGACACCCTTGGGGACGGCAGTCCACACACGGTAAAGACGCAGGGCCTGGGGAACCCCAGCCTTCGGTGCCCTTTGTCCAGGGTTAAAATCAGCCTGTGGGATGTGGTGAGAAGGCGGACTGCACAGGTGTTACTGATGTATCTTTTCCCCAAAGTTGTAATAATGGGTAATTTGTCAATAAAGCATTCCTTGGAGGAAAGTCCACCTCAGCTTGTGTGATGTGTCGTTCAGGACCATGACGAGTGGTGAATAAACCAACACGTGGTACCTGCCCTAATGAGTCCACACCCTTGGGAGAGGCAGGCAGGGGACAGTCCAAGAGATAAAGGGCAGCTCCTCAATGCTGGGTGACAAGTGGAGCCAGTTGTGAGGGGAGAGTGGCATATGGCCAACCTGTCGGGCCAGACCCAGCATCTTGGGCACTGAGCCCTGGGAGGGTGAGAAGGAGCTCACCAGGCTCCAGGTTGGGCCAGAAGCTCCAGTGGCTTTGCCAGCCACCCCTGCAGGCACTGAGCTGCTGCCAGGCACACCTGTAGTCCCAGCCGTCCTGGAGGCTGAGGCAGATCACCTGAGTCCAGGAGTTTAAGACCAGCCTGGGAAACTTATCAGGGTTCCATCTCCAGTAAAAATAATAGGCCAAGTGTGGTGGCTACTGTCTGCAAGCTCAGGACTTTGGGAGGTCAAGATGGATCACTTGAGCCTGGAAGTTTGAGACCAGCCTGGGCAACATAGCCAGACCCCCAACTCTACAAAAAGGAAAATAATTAGCCAAGAGTGGGGGTGCACACCTGTGGTCCCAGCTACTTGGGAGGCTGAAGTGGGAGGGTCCCTTGAGTCCAGGAGGTTCAGACTGCAGTGAGCCATGATCATGCCACTGCACTCCAGTCTGGGTGACAGATTGAGACCCTCTCTCAAAACAATAGTTGTAGTCTAGAGCCCTGTGCCCTGGAAAAGCCACATGCTGCCCCACTCATCCCAGGTGAAGCGCTAGGCTGCATCAGACCCAAGTGGCCGAAGCCCACTGGGGTGGAAGTGAGTGGAAGTGGGTGGGCAGGAGATGGCTGTCAGGGTCGTGTCACTCCATGCTCAGTGGCCGTTCAAAGGCATGATCTTGTTCTAGGGAAGAACAGTGGGTCACTGCAGCCCCTCCGGTGCTGAATCAACAGGGCAAGTTTGGACTATTTGGCTCAGGTCAAAAGACCAGCCAAGATGGCACAGATGAAGCAGGGCCCTCCCTCAGGGCGGCTCTGACGGTGGCAACGGCAGCAACAGCCCCATCAGTTGCCGCAGGAAGGGTGTGGTCTCCACCTGCCGCTGTGCCAAAAGCTTGCTTCTGCAGGTTAGGCGAGTGCACATGACTCACGGACGTCCCATGGTGCTGCAAGGGCTGCTTTTTTTTTTTTTTTTGAGATGAAGTCTCACTGTTGCCAGGCTGGAGTGTAATGGCCATGATCTAGGCTCAGTGCAGCCTCCGCCTCCCGGGTTCAAGCGATTCTCCTGCCTCAGTTTCGGGAGTAGCTGGGATTACAGGCATGTGCCACTACGCCCAGCTAATTTTTTTTTTTTTTTTTTTTAGTAGAGATGGAGTTTCACCATATTGGCCAGGATGGTCTCGATCTCTTGACCTCGCGATCTGCCCACCTTGGCCTCCCAAAGTGCTGGGATTACAGGCGTGAGCCACCGCACCCAACCAAGGGCTGCTTTGTTTTTAGGTGTTTTAAGGTAACTTACAGGACTCTAAAGTCAAAACTCGATACAAAGCATGCTCAGAAACAGGCTCCACTCCTCACCCACCCTCTGTCATGACTTACTGCTCATCCTCCCAGTGTGTTTTCATGAAAAAGGAAGCAAATATGAAGTGTTCTCATTCCCTTCCCTTCCTTGGTTAAACAGTGGCATACAGTGTTCTGCATATTGCTCCTCCTCCCTGACAACACACTCCGGAGTGCTCACCATCATCTGTACAGACCCTTGAGGTGGGGCTGGGCTCTGTGGCTCACGCCTGCAATCCCAGCACTTTGGGAGGCTGAGGCAGGTGGATCACCTGAGGTCAGAAGTTTGAGACCAGCCTGGCCAACATGGTGAAACCCCGTTTCTACTAAAAATACAAAAAGCCAGGCATGGTGATGCATTCCTATAATCCCAGTTACTCGGGAGGCTGAGGCAGGAGAATCACTTGAACCCAGGAGGCAGAGGTTGCGGTGAGCTGAGATGATACCACTGCACTCCAGCCTGGGCGAAGGAGCAAGACTCCATCTCAAAAAAAAAAAAAAAAAAAAAAAGACTGGGCATGGTGGCTCACACCTGTAATCCCAACACTTGGGGGAGGCCAAGGCAGGCAGATGAGGAGGTCAGGAGCTCGAGACCAACCTGGCCAACATGGTGAAACCCCATCTCTACTAAAACACAAAAAATGAGTCGGGCATGGTGGTGTGCGCCTATAGTTCCAGCTACTCAGGAGGTTGAGGAGGGGAATTGCTTGAACCCAGGAGGCTGAGATTTCAGTGAGCTGAGATCACACCACTGCACTCCAGCCTGGCAACAGAGTGAGACCCTTGAGGGGGAACCTCCACTCTGGCCCCTGGTCTGGCACTTTGCATGTACCCATTCCTAGTCTTCAGAGTTCCCATTGGAAAACTCCTCTAGTGGGAGCACCACACTTCCTTTGGAGGTCAAAGGTAGCCAGGCTCACCAGAGACATAACAGCAGCGAAAGTTAGGTGACATCTAACTGTATGGCACATAAGCCCCAATACCGGTACATAAGCTGGTACCAATAAAGGGTGAAATGCGCTGTTACTGTTACTGCCTGCAGTCAATATTTACCTGAGCTTGTTTTGGAAATGAGTTCCATGTGGTCTTCATTTATTGAACAGATACTGTAACTGGCCTGCAGGAAAGAGTCTGCTAGGTCTAAGTCTAGCAGACTAAGACCTAAGTCTAAGACCTATTCACACTAAGGTCTAAGTGTGAATCCAATGTGGACCCAGTGCTCAAGGACTTTGTAACCCATATGTTGAGGAAGACATATTCCCCCTATGTAACTGGCTCACCTGTGCCGAGGTGAAATGCTTGGAGAGCTTCGGGGATGAACCCAAGGAGCAGGCAGCAATGCCTGAAGGCTGTCTTCCCCTCTTAGAGTGAGGGTGATGGTATCTGCCTCATCCGACTGAAGCATTTAACACAGGGCCTGATGTATCACAGGTAAACATGAGACTCTTCCAGACTGTAGCCACTGTCAGCCTTTCACAGGTACCTTCCTGTCTTCTCCAAACAGGCTGGCGTGTTCATGGATAGACACAGGTGTGATAATGTACTTTTTTTTTTTTGAGACGGATTTTCACTCTTGTTACCCAGGCTGGAGTGCAATGGTGAGATCTCGGCTCACCACAACCTCTGCCTCCCGGGTTCAGGCAATTCTCCTGCCTCAGCCTCCTGAGTAGCTGGGATTACAGGCATACACCACCATGCCCAGCTAATTTTTTGTATTTTTAGTAGAGATGGGGTTTAACCATGTTGACTAGGATGGTCTCGATCTCTTGACCTCGTGATCCAACCCACCTCGGCCTCCCAAAGTGTTGGGATTACAGGTGTGAGCCACCACGCCCGGCCTGATAATGTACTTTTTACATATCATGCAGTGTGCTCCTTTTGGTTTCAGGAACTCTTTGCTCTTATGTAGCCTTTGTATACATTATCTTTCTTTTTTCTTCTTTTATTTTTAATCTAATTTAATTTAATTTTTTAATTTTTTAATTTTAACTTTTTTAGAGTTGGGGTTTCACTATGTTGGCCAGGCTGGTCTCGAATTTCTGACCTCAGGTGATCCACCCACCTTGGCCTCCCAACATGCTGGGGTTACAGGTGTGAGCCGCTGCGCCTGGCCTATTTTATTTTTTATTTTTATTGTTTTGAGATGGAGTCTCGCTCTGTAGCCCAGGCTGGAGTGCAGTGGTGCGATCTTGCCTCCCTGGTCCCGGTTCAAGCAATTCTCCTACCTCAGCCTCCCAAGTAGCTGGGACTAAAGGCAGGAGCCGCCATGCACAGCTAATTTTTGTATTTTTTAGTAGAGATGGGGTTTCACCATGTTGGCCAGTCTGGTCTTGAACTCCTGACCTTGTGATCTGCCCACCTCGGCCTCCCAAAGTGCTGGGATAACAGATGTGAGCCACTGCGCCTGGCCCTATTTTATATATTTTTTAGAGGTTTCACCATGTGGGCCAGGCTGGTTTCGAACTCCTGACCTCAAGTGATCTGCCTGCCTCGGCCTCCAAAAGTGCTAGGATTACAGGTGTGAGCCACTGCGTCCGGCTTTTCTTTTTAAATAAGAGATGCGGTCTTGTTCTGTCACCTAGGCAGGAATGCAGTGGGACAATACTAGCTCATTGCAGCCTTGGCCTCCCATCTGATCCAGCCTCCTGAGTAGCTGAGACTATAGGGGCATGACTAATTAAAAAAATATTTTTGGCCAGACATGGTGGCTCACGCCTATAATCCCAATACTTTGGGAGGCAGAGGTGAGTGGATCACCTGAGCTCAGGAGTTCAAGACCAGCCTGGCCAACATGGTGAAGCCCCATCTCTACTAAAAATACAAAAATTAGCTGGGTGTGGTGGCACACGCCTATAATCCCAGCTACTGGGAGGCTGAGGCAGGAGAATCGCTTGAACCTGGGAGCTGGAGGTTGCAGTGAGCTGAGATGGCACCATTGCACTCCAGCCTGGGCAACAGAGCAAGACTCAGTCTCAAAAAAGAAAAAAAAAATTTTGGGGGGGTAGAGATGGGGGTTTCACTATGTTGCCCAGGCAGGTCTCAAAATCCTGGGCTCCAGTGATCGTCCGGCCTTGGCCTACCAAAGTGCTGAGATTCCAGGCGTCAGCCATGTTGCCCCACTGTATACATTTCAGTAACTCTAAACTTCCCTTTGAGTGCAGGTTTCCATTCTCACTGTTATGAATGGTGCCATTGTGAACATGTTGGTGCATATGCTTCTTTCCGTATTCGGGAATATTTTCTTTGGAAGAATGTCCCTAAAGTGAAGCTACCAGGTCTCAGAGGGACTCACCTAAGGAAGGCCTGGGTCATTCATTTCTGCAGCTCAACACAAGCTGAATACAGCTTCAGTCTGACACTGGTACCAGGTCCATTTTGTTCTCATTCCTCCAGTTCTGGCCTGATGTCTTTCTCTTGAATCAATAGTTGCAGATATGAACCTCGCCTTTCCGTTTCTTGGGTCCCATAGGACTTTTCTTGTTGGCTGCTTGATGTTGCACAGTTTAAGGACTGCTAGGAGGCTCTCAAGCTCTTTGATACTTCCAGGCTCTGAGACTAGAACAAGCTTGGCAATTCAAAACTGGCATCATGACAGTGAGTTACGCGGGCCGCGTAAGGAGGAGGCCAGAGCTTGCTAGGAGAGAATCTGGGTTTCACTTAGTGTGTCACGGGAAGCCTTGGATGGCATCCAAGGGTTTGTTTTAAAAAGATGACTGCAGTGAATGGACGCAGGCAAACGGGCAAGGGTAGACGCGAGGAGGCAGTAGCGCCGCCGCAGGATTTTGGGAGCCTCTAGGATGGAAAGTGGCACATGCCGCATGTGCAGGGCAGGCCGTCAGTGAGAGGCAGAGCTTGCAGTTTCAGGGACAGGGAAGGGTGAGCCGCAGGTCTCCATGCCCTCAGCGGGCCGATGGGGTGGGCAAGGGCAAAGGGAGGTGGAGCGGACGCTCGTCGTCCTGCGCCTCCACGCCGTTTTTTGGCGACGATTCCGGGAGGGTGGGTGAGCGCTGGCGACAGCATTGCAGTGAGTGGACAGGAAGGGAGGAAGTCCGATCTCGGCGCTCCAGGGATGAGCAAATGTCAGTCCCACGCCGGTGGCTCGGGGTGGGAGCGGGGTCGACGGTCCGCACCGTCTCCCACCAGCTCTCGGTTCAGTTCTTTGATGAGAACGATTACATTTTATCAATCTTAAAGCGCTAAGTAAACTCAACTGCAAGACCAGCAAGCTCTGGACCTCTCTTTCTACGCGGTTCCCTGCCGCACGTGCTAGCCGACACGGGGCCCGGGACCCACCTGCGGCCACCAGAATACTGGGAGGGCTGGCTCTGCCCCCGTGCTTTGGTCCCGCCCCATAACCGGCACACCTAACCCCGCCCGCTCGTGGGCGGAGCCTCCGTCGTCTCCTTTGCCCCGAGCTGTCACTCGGGGCTCCGTCCCCCCCATGGGCGGAGCCTCCGCTCGGCGCTCTGAGCGCACGCGCAGCCGGTCCCGCCCGCGGCTCCGACCCGCTGGAGCCCACGTCCCTCCGGGAGCGCGCGCGCCGGTGCGGGTGCGTGCGTGAGCGTGCGCGTCTCCGCTGTCGCTGTCGTTGCCGGTGCTGCACCCGCGCCCTGTGCCGCCGCTGCCGCCGCTGCCGCCGTCCGGGGTCTCCAGACTGAGGAGTGCGTCGGCCGCTGCCCAGCAGCGCCGCGGAGCGGGAAGCGGAGCCGGCGGGAGGGCGGGCGGGCGGGCGGACGGGCAGGTGAGCTTGCTGCGGGCCGGGCGGGCGGGTCGACCCACGTCAGGCCGGGACGGGCGGGGGCGGGGGCGCGGGCACAGGTGGGGGCGGGGGCGGGGGCGGTGCTCCAGAACCGGAAATGGGGGCGACCCCCGGGCCGGTCCCGCGCGGGCGCTCAGGGCCGAAGCTGCTGCGCCGCCGCGGCCTGAGCTGGGCCGGGGCGGGGGCGCGGAAGGTCGGCGCCGGAGGCTGCGGGGGCCAGGCCGGGCCGGGGATCTGAGCGCTGCACCTCGAGGTGGGGGCTGGGACCGCGCTCTCCGCGGATCTCTCCCGGCCCGGGACACCTCCTCCCCTCCCCCAGGTCCCCGCGCCCGCCCCCGATCCCTTGAGGTATTCACCATCCCGCGGGACGACCCGAGAAGCTGAAGCACCGCTGGTTTTAGGGAGACAGATAATTTAGTTTCTGGGTCGTTGTGTTTATAGCTCGGGGAATTGAAAATTGTTCCTTAACGCACCATAAATTAATCTTTCAGACGTTGTAAATTGCAGAAAAGCGTTTGGTTTTAAGAAAAAAACCTGTTTTATCAGCGTTATAAAAACGTTTTTAGCCATGCTTTATATTGAACTCTTAAGGAGAGAGTATTAGGAACTCATCCGTTCAGGTTTTAACTTGTTGGTGTTAAGTGTCTGGATTAAAGACTCTTTTTCGTGTGCCGAAGCCATGATTTCTCAAATTCATTCAGTTGTGTCATACAGGAAAAGGAAGCAAAAATTTCAGCTTTATTTTTGTTTTCCGGCTTAGGCTTGGTCGGGAAGATGTGGTGGTGGTTGGATACTTCTGCCCTTATTTGTCGGTTTAGAAAAACCTGTTCTAATGACAAAGTTATATTGCTTCATCTATTGTCATGGTTACCTGAAGGCAAAACTTTACCCAAAGCTTTTGAGTTTTAATGTTCGTTTATTTGCTTCTCTTTTTAAAAAATGTCATGCTGAGTTTCAAGAATGAGTAATCTGTCAAACGGGAGATGAAATTAGAAGCCTGGATCTGAGGGCTCCAGGAAGTTTCATGGTTCCCTTTTCGCTTGTGCCGGTGCTGTAGGACTCAGAGTGGCTCCAGCTGGCTTCTGGCTCAGCAGAGAGCTGGAGGGGCCTTCTCTGGTTGGCTGGGTGTGTGGCCTCTGATGGACATCCCTGGCAATTGTGTTAATGAGCCTGCAGCATCTGAGTCCACCCACCCTCTGACTGTGGCCCTTGATTCACTCTACCTGCCGTAGCAGCCTCCTTGCTAGTTCTGAACAGACTTACATGCTCTGTCCTTGGATCTTCTTGGAATGCCTGGTGACTGCCTGCTTACAGTGCCACCTAACTTTCTGTCTTCCTGCCTCATCTAATTTTCCCACAGCACTGAATCCTAGTAATGTCTTGTCTGATGCATTTATCATACTTAATATTTTACTATGAGGTAAGGTCCCATGAAGAGACTATTTTGTGAAAAGAGCAGCTGCTTGCACATGGTCTGGGCCCAGTAAATATTTGTTCAGTGAATGAATGTGAGGAGCTTAGCAGCTGCTGTGCATGGTGCTGGCCTTGTCACGTGGAAGTTGTTATGGGTGAGGACTGAGCAGGTAGAGGTAAAGGTTCCTGGAATGTAGGCCCTCAGGACAGGGAGCCACCAGCTCTCACCTGCCCACTGGGGAAAGACAACCAGCTAAGAGGTGGCTTGGAAGGGTGTATGGGAGCCTTATAAATCTTTCTCTGCAACTTTGAATCTATAATTATTTCAAAGTTAAAACGTTTCTATTTTTTTTCTTTTTTTTTTTTTGAGACGGATTTTTGCTCTTGTTACCCAGGCTGGAGTGCAATGGGGAGATCTCGGCTCACCGCAACCTCCGCCTCCCGGGTTCAGGCAATTCTCCTGCCTCAGCCTCCTGAGTAGCTGGGATTACAGGCACGCGCCACAATGCCCAGCTAATTTTTTGTATTTTTAGTAGAGATGGGATTTCACCATGTTGACCAGGATGGTCTTGATCTCTTGTGATCCACCCGACTTGGCCTCCCAAAGTGCTGGGATTACAGGCGTGAGCCACCGCACCCGGCCCTTTTCTTCCTTTTTTCTTATTATTCTATGAAGAAGTTAAAACGTTTCTAAAAAGTCAGATCTGTTCGGGCATGGTGGCTCCCACCTGTAATTCCAGCCCTTTGGGAGTCCAAGATGGGCTGATCACTTGAGGTCGGGAGTTTGAGACCAGCTTGGCCAACATGGTGAAACCCTGTCTCTACTAAAAATACGAAATTAGCTGTGTATGGTGGTGCTCACCTGTAATCCCAGTTACTTGGGAGGCTGAAGCAGGAGAATCAAACCCGGGAGGTGGAAGTTGTAGTGAGCCGAGATCTCACTACTGCACTCCAGCTTTGGTGATAGAGCAAGACTCCGTCTCAAAAAAATGAAAGAAATAATTTAAAAAAAAAGATCTGCCACTGCTTTTAGAAATTTTGTCTTTGATACCAGGAAAAACCCAACACACTAGTCCTTATACTCTGTTGTGACATTTGGTAATTAAGTAGTGTGAGGTGGAATGATCTGCCTGGCTCTTAATTCAGGAGAACTCCGTGAGAGTGGCTGTTGCTGATCCACTTAGAATGAGGCCCATCAGCTGTGGTGCTGTGACAGAGCAGCAGAGCCTACAAAGTGACTTGCAGACTCTGGAGTTCTTCCCACAGCATCCACCTCTTGCCCACGTTAACGCAGAGTGAGTGGGCTTTAGGGCTTTCCTGCATCCCTGAAGATGCTTGTATTTACGTGGTTCCGAGATTGAACAGATGCTGTATGTTTCTCAGTCATTTTTGTTCCTCAGTTCCCCTCGCTTGTGGAGGGTAGATGCTGCTGAGCTCGGTTGTACAGCTACCCCCATGGCCAGCACCTTTGCTCAGGGTCTGCCTGTTAATCATCAGACCTGGAACTTGAAATCAAGTCTTCTCTAGACCAGGTTTTTTCTAAGTATTTGTTGACCACCTCCCTGGCACCAACAGGAAGAGCTCTGTACAAGGTGCTGGTTGTATTATCTTTAGAGCCCAGATTCGAGATGCCCACATGTATGCCTGGGTTCAGTAGTTGTTTGTTGAATGAATGACTAAAATGCAGTGGGGTAGGGAGTGATGATAAGGTAGAATTTTATCTAAATCAGGCAGTAAGGTGACTGATACCCAGTTAGGAGTACTGTGTCAGCAAATGAAAGCAGTTTTTCTCCAGTGAGGCAATAGATCCCTGGGTCATCAGGGGCCGCGTTAGAAGAAGCCATCTGTAGGGAAATGAAACGTGATGACTCGTCCTGCAGGAGAGGTGGAGAAGAGGCCCTGACACTCCGGTATCTCCAAGTGGGCGGTTAAAACTGTAGTGCTGGCTGGGTGGGGTGGCTCACGCCTGTAATTCCAGCACTTTGGAAGGCTGAGGCGGGCGGATCATGAGGTCAAGAGATTGAGACCATCCTGGCCAACATGGTGAAACCCTGTCTCTACTAAAAAAAAAAAAAAAAAAAAAAAAATTAGCTGGGCGTGGTGACACTCACCTGTAGTCCCAGCTACTCGAGAGGCTGAGGCAGGAGAATTGCTTGCTTGAACCTGGGAGGCGGAGATTGCACCACTCCACTCTAGCCTGGTGCCGGGCGACAGAGCTAGACTCTGTCTCAAAGAAAAAAAAAAATGTAGTGCTTCTAAAACGAGGCTCATTGTAATGTTCTGCTGAGAACATTCTCATGCTGCAAAGTCCTGAGATGTGTCCAGGGAGCATGGCATAAAAGCCTTCCCACTGTGGCAGCAGACTCTCTGCTGGACCTTCCTTCCTAAAGGAGGACAAGACCAGGGCTCACATGACTGGGACAGCTCTGTCGCTGAGCCGCTGCATTCTGTAAAATGAGGGTAGTGGTGCCTCCCCTGCCTGCCTGCTGGGAGAGAAAAGGAGACAATAAATGGAAAGGTGTCTCATCACCTGCTTCCTAAATAGAAGTGACAAAGATGCTGAAAAATAGTTATAGTCTTGTTTTATGAAAATGCTTCCCCTAATCTCGGAGCTGGGACTGCCTTGCCAGGACCCCTCAGGTAATGACATCCCTGAAGAGGATTACCAGCTAGTCTGTTATCAGTCACAGGCAATTCAACCCAGAAGATTTAAGGATTAGATTACCCAGCAACCTTTAGTGTAGATTTTGTCTCTCCTCACCCTGTGCATTAACTTTGGGTGCATTGTGTGTGAATGAGGAAGTGTGTTCTGCTTTACTGGTACATGGCAGACATTTAAGGTCATTAGAAATAAAAATTGTTTTAACAGAAAGAGAAAAATAAAAAAAATTGTTTAAATAATTTTTAACCTTTATGAGTTTTGTAAACATTGATATTTCACATTGAAGTTGCAGAAATTAGGACAGCATTGCATTTTTTCTCATTTTTTTTTTCTTTTTTGAGATGGAGTCTCATGCTCTCACCCAGGCTGGAGTGCAGTGGCAAGATCTCGGCTCACCACAACCTCCGCCTCCTGGGTTCAAGCAATTCTCCTGCCTCAGCATCTCTAGTAGCTGGGATTACAGGCGCCTGCCATAGCACCCAGCTAATTTTTGTATTTTTAGTAGAGACAGGGTTTTCTCATGTTGGCCAGGCTGGTCTTGAACTCCTGACCTCAGGTGATCCACCCACCTCGGCCTCCCAAAGTGTTGGGATTATAGGTGTGAGCCACTGTGCCTGGCTCCAGGTTGGTCTTGAGCTCCTGGACTCAAGTGATCTTCCTGCCTCAGCCTCCCAGAATGTTAGAATGACCAGTGTGAACCACTGTGTCAGGCCAGCATCT
Source organism: Saguinus oedipus (assembly GCA_031835075.1). NCBI lineage: Eukaryota > Metazoa > Chordata > Mammalia > Primates > Cebidae > Saguinus > Saguinus oedipus. Next base: position 57,771,646 of record CM063173.1, read on the forward strand.
CATTTGCTAAAGAAATAATTACTCAGACCAGGTTTGGGACATGTCTCTGAAAATTCTGGGCTGGTACAGTGGCTCATGCCTGTAATCTCAGCACTTCGAGAGGGCAAGGCAGGCGGATTGCTTGAGTCTAGGAGTCAAGACCAGCCTGGCTAACGTGGCAAAACCCTCTCTGTACTAAAAATACAAAAATTAGCTGGCTGTCGTGGCAGGCACCTATAATCCCAGCTTCTTGGGAGGCTGAGGTGGTAGGATCACTTGAGCCTGGGAGGTTGAGGCTGCAGCAAGCCACAGTTGCGCTAATGCACTCCAGCCTGGGCTACAGAGCAAGACACTGTCTCAAAAAAAAAAAAGAAGTTTTGTCTTGATCAGTAATCTCCTCAGGGCAGACCCGCATATGCCAAAATTTAACTTTGTTCGAAAATTGTTCTACATTTTACATGAATGGTTTTGAAAAACTTATTTCTGTGCCAGAGAACTTTGTCATTTATTCTTGACATATTAAACATGACTGATTAATAAATTTTGTGATGTGTCATGAGTGCTTAGTGAGTATCGTTAAATGTGGATAAGAATGAACCTGATTTTTCATGAGTTTACAATTCTGTTGTCCTTTTTAGTATTCTACTTTGAACGTGTATCACCAGCAGTAATGATCATTTATGAGAGGAAGCGTCTGGAGTCATGTAGTGTCTGCATTGCTATGTTCGAGGCATTCTTTGTTTGTTTGAGATGGAGTCTTGCTCTGTCATCCAGGCTGGAGTGCAGTGGTGCGATCGTGGGTCACTGCAGCCTCTGCCTCCCAGGTTCAAGCGATTCTTCTGCCTCAGCCTCCTGAGTAACTGGAATTACAGGTGCTAATTTTTGTATTTTTAGTAGAGACAGGGTTTTGCCATGTTAGTCAGGCTGGTCTTGAACTCCTGATGTCAGGTGATCTGCCCACCTCGGCCTCCCAAATTGCTGGGATTACAGGCCTGAGCCACTGTGCTCGACCGGTGTTCTGAGTCATTCTGTGCCCGTTGGTTATGATATTATGATTCTGGCAGCTTGGAAAATGGAATGGATTCGCCAGCCCCATCGATTGTGTTCTGCCCTCCTTGCCGTCTCTAGAGTGTGACTGACTTCCAGGAGAGTTCTCCCTGCCCTGTGCCTGTACTTTTTCACCAGGTAGAGTGGAAATCCCGTCTTACTCTAACCCCTGAAGAAGCGGGAGCTGAATGCAGATCGTAGAGGTCCAGTCTATGTGCTCCGCATCAGTCTCAGAATGGAGGCCAGCCCACGTCAGAGGCCTCTCCTCTGACTGAATGCAGGTGCTAGGGGTCCAGTCCAGGTGCTTCACATCAGTCTCAGAATGGAGGTGAGCCCAGGTCAGAGGCCTCAACCTCTGCCTGGGCTGCAGGTGCCTGGCAGGAGGAGTGACTGCGTCAGCAGAGGAAGTGTGCACCACTGCCTGCCTTTTATTTTTCTCCTTCTATTATTGGTAGGGGGAGTAGCAGAGCAAATGTTTGATTTTTTTGGTAGGCACTCCCATTGGATTTTTCTTTATTAAATAGGCTTATCTTTTATTGTAAGAGGGTTTCCCTAAGACAAGTAACGAAAGAAATTCTGGATCCAGGAGTACAGACTGTAATTTTTGTCATCTGTTGCCAAGTTTGTAACCCCCATGCAGTGTCTGTCTTTTTCCCTTTGCTCACAGGGCATTTTAATATAGTATTTTGGTGCTAATTTAGCTACTGCAATAGGGTTTGCTATTAAAATCGGAGATTTTTAATTTTTATCAGTTGCAATAAATTTTATTAGTTCTCTCTTGATGTGTTCTTTAAAATAGGAAATTACTTATTAGCGTGGTATGGTGGCATGCATTGGTGGTCTCAGCTACTTGGGAGGCAAGGGCTGGAGGGTTGTTTGAGTCCTTGCTGGGCAACGTAGCAAGGCCTTGTCTCTTAAAAAATAATAAATTTCTTGTTATAAATAGATTTTTTTTTTTTGAGACAGAGTTTCACTCTTGTTGCCTAGGATGGAGTGCACTGGCGTGATCTCAGCTCACTGCAACTTCTTCCTCCCAGGTTCAAACAATTCTCCTGCTTCAGCCTCCTGAGTTACTGGGATTACAGGCTCCTGCTACCATGCCTGGCTAATTTTTTTTGTATTTTTAGTAGAGATGGGGTTTCATCATGTTGGCCAGGCTGGTCTTGAACTCCTGACTTCAGGTGATCCACCTGCCTCAGCCTCCCAAAGTGCTGGGATTACAGGTGTGAGCCACCACGTCCGGCTCATTTTTGTTTTTTTTGAGACAGTTTTGCTCTTGTTGCCTAGGCTGGAGTACAGTGGCGTGATCTCAGCTCACCTTCCAGGTTCAAGCGATTCTCCTGCCTCAGCCTCCCAAGTAGCTGGGATTATAGGCATGTGCTACCACACCTGGCTAATTTGTATTTTTAGTAGAGACAGGGTTTCTCCATGTAGGTCAGTCTGATCTCAAACTCCCAACCTCAGATGATCTCCCCTCCTTGGCCTCCCAAAGTGCTGGGATTACAGGCATGAGCCTCTGAGCCCGGCATAAATGGACTTTTAAAAATGCACAAAACCAGCCAATGTCTGTATTTTAAATTAATTGAAAAAGAATCTGTATTGACATAAAGGCTTTACCTGGGCTATATCCATCCTTTTTTTTTTTGAGATGCAGTTTCGCTGTTGTTACCCAGACTGGAATGCAATGGCACGATCTTGGCTCACCGCAACCTCCGCCTTCTGGGTTCAAGCAATTCTCCTGCCTCAGCCTCCCGAGTAACTGGGACTACAGGCACGTGCCACCATGCCCAGCTAATTTTTGTATTTTTAGTAGAGACAGGGTTTCACCACATTGACCAGGATGGTCTCGATCTCTTGACCTCATGATCCACCCGCCTCAGCCTCCCAAAGTGCTGGGATTATAGGCGTGAGCCACTGCGCCCAGCCCTTTTTTTCTTTTTCTTTATAACAGGGTCTCACTTTGTCTCTTGCCCAGGTCAGAGTGGCAGTCTCAGCTCACTGCATTCTCCCAGGCCCAAGCAGTCCTCCTGTCTCAGCCTCCCAAGTAAGTGAAACTTTAGGTGTGTGTCACCACAGTTGACTTTTTTAATTTTTGTAGAGTTGGGCCTCCTCATATGTTGCCCAGGTTGGCCTTGAACTCCTGGACTTGATCCTCCTGCCTCGGCCTCCCATGGTGGTACGTGCCTACGGTCTCAGTAGCTTAGATTCATCTTAACCCTTGGCTGAGACTGTAGGCATGCACCACCTCACTGACTCATCTCAAACTTTTAATAAGTCTCTTCACATATAAATTTTTTAAAATTTTGTCTATTTTATGTTTTTCTTTTATTTTGTTTTACTTTTTTTGAGACGGAGTTTCGCTCTTGTTACCCAGGCTGGAGTGCAATGGCACGATCTCGGCTCACTGCAACCTCCACCTCCTGGGTTCAGGCAATTCTCCTGCCTCAGCCTCCTGAGTAGCTGGGATTACAGGCACGTGCCACCATGCCCAGCTAATTTTTTGTATTTTTAGTAGAGATGGGGTTTTACCATGTTGACCAGGATGGCCTCGATCTCTTGACCTCATGATCCACCCGACTTGGCCTCCCAAAGTGTTGGGATTACAGGCGTGAGCCACTGTGCCCGGCCTATTTTATTTTTTTCATATCTTCCACAGTATGATAGTAAGAAATTTTTTTTAAATTAAAATAAAATGGGCTGGGCATGGTGGCTTACGCTTGTAATCTTAGCACTTTGGGAGGCCGAGGTGGGCAGATCGTGAGGTCAGGAGATTGAGACTGCCCTGGCCAAATTGTGAAACCCTGTATCTACTAAAAATACAAAAATTAGCTGGGCATCGTGTCATGTGCCTGTAGTCCCACCTACTCATGAGGCTGAGGCAGGAGAATTGCTTGAACCTGGGAGGCGGAGGTTGCAGTGAGCCGAGATCACACCACTGCACTCCAGCCTGGGCAACAGAGCTAGACTCCATCTCAAAATAAATAAATAAATAAATAAATATTTTTGGCTAGGCATAGTGGCTCATGCCTGTAATCCCAGCACTTTGGGAGGCCAAGACAAGCAGATCACATGAGGCAAGGAGTTTGAGACCAGCCTGGCCAACATGGCAAAACCCTGCCTCTGTTAAAAATAGTAAAATTTGGGCGGGTGCAGTGGCTCACGCCTGTAATCCCAACACTTTGGGAGGCTGAGGCTGGTAGATCTCTTGAGTTCAGGAATTTTAGACCAGCGTGGGCAACAGGAGGAAACCCCATCTCTACAGAAAATACAAAAATTAGCTGGGCACGGTGGTGCATGCCAGCGGTCCCAGCTACTTGAGAGGCTGAGGTGGAAGGATCCCTTGAGCCTGGGAGGTGGAGGTTGCAGCGGGGGTGAAAAAGAGAATACCCCACGTCCAAATAGCAAACAATCTGAAGTGAGACAAACGGGTTTGTTGAACAGGCATTCTGGGGCAAGGTTACCTAACCCATTCGCCATAATCCCTAGGACAGCCTTGCAGGGTGGGTCTTTTTTTTCTCTTCTTTTCCCAGATCACCCTTACAGGGTGGGTCTTTAACAGTTTTTTAGATTCTCACATATAAAGGTATAATATTAACGAATAAGCACAAATAATGCCATCTTACATGTTAAAATGACACAGAATTTACACAATTACCCTTTTTTCCCCCCCAAATTACTGCTTACCATATGGTTTCTGTTGGGGCTGTTTCTCTTGCATCATCCTGCGGGTTGGGTCACCCTAACCGATTGTCACCAACAGACGGATGCACAGCATCCTTCTTTATAGTGAGCACTGCTTAATTCATGTTATGAAAATGCTTTAAGACGAGGGCACTGTAACTCACGTAGAATCTGAAGTGGCCTTGAATAGGCAACGGGTCCAGCTGCCTCTTAGTATGTCTTATTTCCAAGTGGGTGGATTGAGATGCATAGAGGTGTTCATGGCATAGGCATCCTTGTGATCCTGCTCTAGTTTAGGATAAATAGGCAGAATTTTACTAATGCTGTTCCTGGCGTAGGCTAGTGATCTTTACCCTGGACTCACTCCAGAACAGCTGTCTAACTGACTGACAGCTACCTCCCACTAAAGCCTTAAACCGACTTCTATGTTTTTAAAAGGCAAAGGACAATAAGGCAACTTAATAAACTGTGTGGGGATTTTTTTATTTTTATTTTTTTGGTATGTGTGTGATGAGGTCTCGCTCTGTCACCTAGGCTGGAGTGCAGTGGCACAATCTCAGCTCACTGCAATCTTCACTTTCTGGGTTCAAGTGATTCTCCTTCCTCAGCCTCTCGAGTAGCTGGAACTCCAGGCATGCACCACTACACCCAGCTAATTTTTGTATTTTTAGTAGAGATGGGGTTTCACCGTGTTGGCCATGCTGATCTCGATCTCCTGACCTTAAGTGATCCACCCGACTCGGCCTCTCAAATTATTGGGATTACAGGCATGAGCCACTGTGCCCAGCTGGATTTTTTGTTTTTGGAGACAGGGTTTCACTCTCCTGCCAGGCCAGGGTACGGTGGTGCAGTTACCACTCACTGCAGCCTTGAACTCAAGTGATCCTCCCATCTCACCTTCCTGAGTAGTTGGGATTTCAGGTGCATGCCACCATGCCTGGCTAATTTTTTTCATGTTTTTTGAGACATGGTCTCACTTTGAACTCTTGGCTTCAAGTGATTCTCCTGCCTCAGCTTCCGAAGTAGTTGCAGTTACAGGTGTGAGCTACCACACATGGTAGATTTTATTTCTTTCTTCTTTCTCTCTCTTTTTTTTTGATGGAGTCTGGCTCTTGTTGCCCACGCTGGAGTGTAATGGTGCAATCTCAACTCATTGCAGTCTCCACCTTCTGGGTTCAAGCAATTCTCCTTCCACAGCCTCCCTAGTAGCTGGGATTACAAGTGTGTGCCACCAAGCCCAGCTAATTTTTGTACTTTTAGTCGAGGTGGGGTTTTACCATGTTGGCCAGGCTGGTCTTGAACTCCTGACCTCAGGTGATCTGTCTTGGCCTCCCAAAGTGCTGGGATTACAAGCACGAACCACTGTACCTGGCCCAGGATTTTTTTAAATTAAGGAAAGTATTTTTGGCCAGGCGCAGTGGCTGATGCCTATAATCCCAGCACTTTGGGAGGCTGAGGCAGGCGGATCATGAGGTCAAGAGATTGAGACTATCCTGGCCAACATGATGAAACCCCATCTTTACTAAAAATACAAAAATTAGCTGGGTGTGGTGGCATGTACCTGTAGTCCCATCTACTGGGGAGGCAGAGGCAGGAGAATCACTTGAACCCAGGAGGTGGAGGATGCAGTGAGCTGAGATTACACCACTGTACTCCAGTCTGCGTGACAGAGTGAGACGCCATTTTTTTTAAAAAAAAAGGAAAATACTTTGTTATGCAACAATAATTAATATGTCTTCAAGCTGAGAATAAAATATAGCCAACAAAACGTATTTAGCTTTGTAAACTTTGTCTATATATGTACTTATTTTACTTTTATTTAAAAATATGGGACTGGGCACAGTGGCTCAAACCTGTAATCCCAGCACTTTGGGAGGGTGGGTGGATCACTTGAGGTCAGGAGGTCAAGACCAGCCTGGCCAATATGGCAAAACCCTGTCCATCTCTACTAAAAATAGAAAAATTAGCCGGGTGTGGTGGCGTGCACCTGTAATCCCTGCTACTCGGGAGGCTGAGGCAGGACAATTGCTTGAACCCGGAAGGTGGAGGTTGCGGTGAGCCAAGATTGCTCCACTGCACTCCAGCCTAGGCAATAGAGAGACTCTGTCTTAATAAATAAATTAATAAAAATATGACAAGGGTCTGAGTGCAATGGGTCACACCTGTAATCCCAGCACATTGGGGACTGAGGTGGATCATTTGAGCCCAGGAGTTTGCCCAGCTTGGGCAACTTAGGGAGACCCTGCCTCTAAAAAAAAAATAAATTATCCAGGTGTGGTGGTTGCACACCTGTAATCCCAACTACTTAGGTGGCTGAGGTGGGAGGATCGCATGAGTCTGGGAGGTCAAGGCTGTAGTGAGCTGTGATTGAGCCACTGCACTCCAGCCTGGGTAGATACAGTGAGACTCTGTTTCTAAAATAAAATAAATGACAATGGTCAACATAGTACCTTATTCAGAAAAGTCTTGATGTACACGAAAATAAGTTATTTGTGATCAGGACAGAGAAGAATTATTACCTTTTGTGAAATGGATATTGAGAATCAGTCACGATGTACAATGCGTGGGAAGCTGACTTGGATTTGAGTTCCAGCCCTGTTGATCCCTAGCATGGTGACCACAGGTAGGTCGCTCAGCCTTCCTGAGTCTCAGTCTTAGCTGAAAAGTGCAGATCATCATGATAATAGCTCACGTTTACTGTGTGCCTGGCATAGGTCTGACTGCTGTACACAAGCTAGCTCCCAGACATACCTCGCTTGACTGTTTAATTCCCGTTTGACAGGAGATTGAGATGGGGAGATATGGGGTTACTTGCCTGGTCACTGAGTCCCTGTAAATGGCAGCTGAGACAGGTGACCCCAGAGCTACCCTCCCACCCGGTTGATCAGGCCTGTCTAACAGCCCTTCCTAAGAGGAAGGGCTCTGTTCAGCAGACGGAGGCACATGGTGAGTGTTTGCTAAGCTGCAGCTGCTGTGCAGATGAAACAGATGTTATTGCAAGTTTTGTCAGATCATACTGTCTTAATTTTGAGGTGCATTGCTTGTGTTTTCACACTTAACATCCTCTGAAATTTTGGCATGTTTTACAGTTGGCTTGTCGTGGTTAATTTTTACTCCTTATATTTGGTTGCATACTAGACTCACTGGAATCATTTGCCCTCCGTCATAGTTACAGAGGCACTCTGAAACCCTGTGTGTGCTTCACCAGGGACAGCCGGCACACGGGAGGTACTGGCCAGCCATCTCCCGGGTGAATTTCTCTTAAGAGCAGCCCTAGGCCAGGGGTGAGTGTGGGAAAATTGGGGCCATTGCCATCAGTTACGTTTCACAATCAGTTACGTTCCCACTGGAAGTGCTGGAAATACCCAGATGCCATCTGTCGCATTTCTTTTCTTTAAGAGACGGGGTCTCGCTATGTTGCCCAGGCCGGAGTGTGGAGTGCAGTGGCTATTCACAGGCGCGATCCCACTACTGATCAGCATGGGAGTTTTGACCTGCTCCGTTTCCGACCTGGGCTGCCTGTTCACCCTTCAGGCAACCTGGTGGTCCCCCACTCCCGGGAGGTCACCATATTGATGCTGAACTTAGTGTGGATACCCGATCTGCATAGCGCATTATAGCCCAGAACTACTGGGCTCAAGCGATCCTCCAGCATCAGCCTCCCGAATAGCTGGGACTACAGGCACGCGCCACCACGCCTGGCCATCTGTAGCATTTTATGCACTGTGGCTTATCCACTATCTGTGTCTTAAGCTTCAGCTCTGCAGTATGCTCAGTGGAAGCCTCTGGTCCACTGTATGGTGGTGGGGGAAGCCACAGCCAGGGTGGGTGTGCCATTTGATTAGTCACAGAATGAACAGGGCAGAGGTCACTAAGTAAATATGATATTGCTAGTAGGATTGTGGTCATAATTTTTTTTTTTTTTGAGAGTCTCGCTCTTGTCACTTAGGCTGGAGTACAGTGGCAAGATCTCAGCTCACTGCAACCTCTGCCTCCCGGATTCAAGCAATTCTCCTGCCTCAGCCTCCTGAGTAGCTGGGATTACAGGTGCCCGCCATCATGCCCAGTTAATTTTTGTATTTTTGGTAGAGACGGAGTTTCACCATGTTGGTCAGGCTGGTCTCGAACTCCTGACCTCGTGATCCCCTGCCTCACCCTCCCAAAGTGCTGGGATTACAGGTGTGAGCCACCTCACCTGGCCAGTCACAAGTATTTTTATGAATTTATGTGTTCTGTGAAGTTGAGTATTTGAATGTTGTGATTATTATGTCCAGATAAAGTTCTAGCCCCGCTCAGTGCAGGCATGTGCCTGTGGGAGGATAGCTTGAGCCCAGGATTTCGAGGCTGTGGGTACCGTAATCCTAACATTGCACTCCAGCCTGGGCAACAGAGTGAGACCCCCATCTCAAAAAGAAAAGAGGCCAGGTGCAGTGGTTCATGCTGTAATCCCAGCACTTTTGGAGGCTGAGGCAGGCAGATCCCTTGAGGTCTGGAATTTGAGACCAGCCTGGCCAACATGGTGAAACTTCATCTTTACTAAAAATAGGAAAATTAGCAGGGAGTGGTGACGCATGCTTGTAGTCCCAGCTACTCGGGAGACTGAGACAGGACAATCACTTGAGCCAGGAGGTAAAGGCTGAAGTGAGCAGAGATTGCACCACTGCACTCCAGCCTAGGCGACAGAGGGAAAACTCCTCAAAAAAAAAAAAAGACCGGTGGGGGGCCAGGTACAGTGGCTCACGCCTGTAATCCCAGCACTTTGGGAGGCTAAGGCAGGCGGATCATGAGGTCCGGAGATCAAGACCATCCTGGCTAACACGGCGAAACCCCGTCTCAACTAAAAATACAAAAAAAATTAGCTGGGTGTGGTGGTGGGCACCTATAATTCTAGCTACTCAAGAGGCTGAGGCAGGAGAATCACTTGAACTTGGGAGGCGAAGGTTGCAGTGAGCTGAGATTGTGCCACTGCCTGGACGACAGAGTGAGACTCTGTCTCAAAGAAAAAAAAGAGAGAAAAAAGAAAAAAAATTCTTCCTTGAGAGCAGATTTCTACTGAATTGATTGCTGGTTTTATGCCCTTTTGTCCCAGATGCAAACAAAGTATCTCCAGATTCATCTGGCCAGTGATCCTCAGGAGAGCCTGTGGGGGCAGCAGAGGCCTGCTGGGGCCAGGGTGTGCCCCAGACTTTAGAATCTTGTGGATTTAGGTATTGTGAGCGTGGAACGCCAGCACCCTGAATGCCCTCATGCTCACTACCTTTATGAAGAATACTTTGTCTTTCACATTTGGGAGTGTGTTACGATTTTCTGGAATATTTTTGGTCATAGTAACGATTCTGCTGTAGCACCTTTGTTCTCTAGCATTGTACATAGGTGAGTAGCTTTAACAGTAGCGCTGTGGTGATGGAAGTGTCACTCGTCTTCAGACTCATTCTGTTCCAGGGTGCTTGCTTGTTCTGGACCCCCTTTATATGGAGAGGTTCAAACCTTGATTGAATATTGGCTGCCCCGGTGTTGTGTCCTGTGGCCTCATTGGTGTCCCCCGGATCTTTTCTCTGCTGTTTGCACGATCAAAAGCAATGTTCGCGTAGGAATGAGAGGGCGAGGCCCCAGGGTGCTTGGGCGCCCGGTGCCCAGGAGGGCAAGAGTAGGAGTGTCATATTGAAAATCGGGTTTTGAGAATGTTTGATTCTTTTTTTTTTTTTTGAGATGGAGTCTCACTGTTGCCCAGGCTATAGTGCAGTGGCATGATCTCAGCTCACTGCAACCTCTACCTCCTGGGTTCAAGCGATACTCATGCCTCAGCCTCCTGAGTAGCTGGAATTATAGCCGTGCACTACCACACCCAGCTAATTTTTGCATTTTTAGTAGAGATGGGGTTTTACCATGTTGGCTAGGATGGTCTTGATCTCCTGACTTTGTGATCCAACTGCCTCAGCCTCCCAAAGTGTTGGGATTACGGGTATGAGCCACCACATCTAGACTTTTTTTTTTTTTTTTGAAATGGAGTATTGCTCTGTCGCCCAGGCTGAAGTGCAGTGGCATGATCTTGGCTCACTGAAACCTTCGCCTACCAGGTTCAAGCGATTCTCCTGCGTCAGCCTCGAAAGTAGCTGGGACTATAGGCTGTGCCAACACACCTGACTAATTTTTTCTGTTTTTAGTAGAGACGGTGTTTCACTGTGTCAGCCAGGATGGTCTTGTCCTCCTGAACTGGTGATCCATCTATCTTGGCCTCCCAGAGTGCTGGGATTACAGGCATGAGCCACTGCGCCTGGCCGGCAGTCAGTTTTTACATGGTTCATCACAGATTTTAAATCAAGATTTCCCAGCAGGTTGAAAAAAATACCAATTTTATTTCATTTTTCATATTATTAGCAAAGTTTTTCTTCAATAGAATGAACCAAGGGCATCTAAAGCAAAGAGGTAGCTCCCTGCTCCATCTCCATCTCCCCATCTGCACCGTCTCTCCCTGCCCTGTCTCCATCTCCACCGTCTTTCCCTGCCCTGTCTCCATCTCCCCGTCTGTACCGTCTCTCTCTGCCCTGTCTCCATCTCCCCATCTGCATCATCTTTACCTGCTCCGTCTCCATCTCCCCCTCTGCACCGTCTGTGCCTGCTCCATCTCCATCTCCCCATCTGCACTCTCTCTCCCTACTTTGTCTCCATCTCCCGTCTGCACCGTCTCTCCCTGCCCCGTCTGCACCGTCTCTGCCTTCTCCATCTCCATCTCCCCGTCTGCACTATCTCTCCCTACTCTGTCTCCATCTCCCCGTCTGCACCGTCTCTCCCTGCCCCATCTGCACCGTCTCTTCCTGCTCTGTCTCCATCTCCCCGTCTGCACCATCTCTCCCTGCTCCGTCTCCATCTCCCTGCCCCATCTCCATCTCCCCATGTGCACTGCCTGTCCTGCCCCGTCTCCCAGTCTGCACCGTTTCTCCCAGAGGTGTTTGCTGGGGCTCCTTTGCAGCTGCCCCTGCTCTGTCCTGCCCAAGTGCTGACACACATATCCACTCCTGTGTCTTCCCCATCCCGTGTGATTGTCGCTCTTTGTAGTTCCTCTGTTTCCTTCGTATCCTTAGGTGACTTTACTTTGTCACGTTCCACAGCAATACACAGCACCTGTTGTCTCCTCAGTGTTTCTTCCTCTCCTTTTCTTCCCCCTCTCCTTAGACAGTCTGTTCTATCTAGAGTTGTTCCCCTTGCCCCAAGACTCCTAACAGCCTTCTTTTTTGAGGGGGGGTGTGAGATGGAGTCTCTCTCCATCGCCCAAGTGGGAGTGCAGTGTCGAGATCTCGGCTCACTGCAACATCCATCTCCTGGGTTCAAGCAATTCTCCTGCCTCAGTCTCTTGAGCAGCTGGGACTACAGGTGTGTGCCACCATACCCGGCTAATTTTTGTGTTTTTATTTATTTTTGAGACAGTCTCTCTCTTGCCCATCCCGGCAGGAGGGCATGGCGATCTCAGCTCACTGCAACTTCCTTCTCCTGGGTTCAAGCCATTCTCCTGCCTAAGACTCCTGACCTCAAGTGACTGCTTGCCTTGGCCTCCCAAAGTGCTGGGATTGCAGGCGTGAGCCACCCTGCGGGCCCTAACAGCCTTTTAGGATCTGTATTTTCAGACCGTCCATTGCAGGATGTGTTATCTTTGTGGCCTGGAATGTCTTTCTCAGCACTCTTCATTCCCCCACCCTGACCGGGCAGTGTCTCTCGAGACCACCTGTCTAGCCACCCTCTTGGGATGACCACAGGAGGCTGGGGAGAAGAGTGAGGCAGTAATCAGAAGCCTCACACTCACCATTGACACCTGCTTCTGGTCTCTTGCTGAAAGCATCACTGAGACTTCAGTCCTTACAGCTTGGAACTTAGGGAACCGCGTAGGTGCTGTGACTCACAGGGGTTACCTGGTAATTGCTGTTAAAACCCTTCTGGACTTCATAATTGAATGCTTGTTTTAAAATACCATTTTAAGTACTATTATCTATGATGTGGTTAGAAGTGCGAAATAATTTTTACCTTTTTTTTCTTGAGACAGAGTCTCACTCTGTTGCTCAGTCTAGAGTGCAGTGGTGCAATCTTGGCTTACTGCAGCTTCCACCTCCCAGGTTCAAGCGATTCTCCTGCCTCAGCCTCCTGAGTAGCTGGGATTACAGGCATGCACCACCACATTTGGCTAATCTTCGTATGTGTAGTAGAGACCAGTTTTACCATGTTGCCCAGGCTGGTCTCAAACTCCTGACCTTAGGTGATCCGTAAGCTTGGCCTCCCAAGGTGCTGAGATTACAGGCATGAGCCACTGCACCTGCCCAGAATTCTACAGCTTTTGTAAAAATTTTGGAAATGGCCTCAGGTAATTTCAGAGGTTTTTGAATAAAGGATGCTGAAAATGGAGGGCCCCTGATAGACCTCCCACGTGGAGGTTTGAGTCAGCCAGAGGCACCTGTGGGTCCCAGGGAAAGGTGGGCTGCTCTGTGGGTGCTCCTGGGACCTGAGGTGCTGGACAGGACTCAGACAGATCGGTGCTGGTCTGTACCTCCCACCATGCCCAGACCAACAAGTGTTAGAGATAGTATAGGACCTTAGGATCAGGAAGGGTTTCTTGAACAAAAACCGGGAAAAACGGATGGATCAGTTCAGAAAGCTGCGATATGTTCAGCAGCCTCAACGGTGACTTGGAGGAGAGCTGCTGTGCAGCAAGGTGCCTGTGCTGAGCAGTGCTGTGCACTTGAATGGCTCAGATGCTACGTTTATATAAGATGTTTTTACTGCAATTGGAAAAAGCTTGTGTTCATCATAAGTAAAGAAAGAACTGTGAACTGGGAGATACTTATAACACTTTTAACCACTGTCACATCGGTGTCCTGGATATGTCCATGGGGAACCGCAGAGAGAACGTATGGAGATGCCCACCCTCATCGGTCCATAGGATGAGGACTCGGGCTAGGCGGGCGCCGGGGGATCTGGCCGTACCAGTCATAGTTGAGGCTGTAGGAATGGCAGCGAGCCCTAAACTCCAGTGGCCACTGGTGCAGTCCTTGGAGGGTAGTCAGCGCGCCTTGCCAGGCTGAGCTTGCTCATTCTTGGTCACCCAGAAGTTAAGTATACACCAGAAGGATTCTTCCTAAACTGTTTGTGCTGAAAGACCAGATTTAAGTTTTTAAAATTTCCAGTGTCACAGACTGATGATATTTTTGTAAACTATAACAAAAGTGACTGACTAGAAAAGGAAATGGCAGAACGTAAACTACAAACCCATGTTATTATTATTATTAATATTTTGAGGCAGAGTCTCGTTTTGTCACCCACGCTGGAGGGCAGTGTACGATCTCAGCACATTGTAGCCTCGACATCCTGGGCTCAAGTGATCCTTCTGCCTCAGCCTTCCAACTCCCAAGTAGCTGGGACCATAGGCACTCACTGCCTGGCCTGGCTAATGTTTTTTTTTTTAAACAGTCTTGCTCTGTCGTCCAGGCTGGAGTGCAGTGGTGCCATTTTGGCTCACTGCATTCTTGTCTCCCAGCTTCAAATGACTTTCCTGCCTCAGCCTTTCGAGTAACTGGGATTACAGGCACGTACCACTATGCCTGGCTAATTAGGCCTGGCTGATTTTCGTATTTTTCGTAGAGACAGGGTTTTGCCATGTTGGCTGGGCAGCTGGTCTTGAACTCCTGGCTCCAAATGATCTGCCTTCTTGGGCCTCCCAAAATGCTAGGATTACAGGCATGAGCCATCATGCCTGGGTCTATTATTATTATTTTTAATTAACTTTTTTTTTGAGATGGTGTCTTGCTTTGTTGCCCAGGCTGGAGTGCAGTGGCGCAATCTTGGCTCACTGCAACCTCCACTTCCCAGGTTCAAGCAATTCTCCTGCCTCAGCTTCCCAAGTAGTTGGGACTATAGGTATGATACAAAAATGCAAAGTTTTTGTATTTTTTCTAGAGGTGGAGTTTCACCATGTTAGCCAGGCTGGTCTTGAACTCCTGACCTCAAGCCATCCACCCACCTTGGCCTCCCAAAGTGATGGGACTGCTTTTTTTTTTTTTTTTTTTGAGATGGAGTCTTCTCTCTGTCGCCAGGCTGGAGTGCAGTGGCATGATGTCAGCTCACTGCAGTCTCTGCCTCCAGGGTTCAAGTGATTTTCCTGCCTCAGCCTCTCGAGGAGCTGAGATTACAGGCATGCGCCACCATGCCTGCCGATTATTCAAGCAGTTTTGATAGGTGTGTGAGAAGTAGTGCTCCGTGGTGCTCTGTGGTTTAATTTGCATTTCCTGGGGAGTGGGGGTGCTGCGTGTCTTCTCATGCCTCAGTTGCTTGTTTGCCGTTGACGTCGCCCACTCCTGCCAATGTCTGTGCTCACTGTGGCTGCCTCAGCCCCACGCTGTCTGCCCCTTGTCACCCATTGCGCCTACTGCTCAGGAATGTTCAGAGTAACTTGGTGAAACAGAAGCTGAGAACAGCCAGATGTCCTTTGGTGGAAGAGTGGATCAATCGGCTGTGGTCCATTCACAGAATAGAGTGTGTCCACACTGGGGGTGAATGAAATGAAGCTATACCCGGCAGTGTAGATGAATCTTAAAAACACAGGGGTTTCAGAAGCAAATCACGCTGGGCACAATGCTGCCTACCTGTAGTCCCAGCTACTCATAGCCTGAAGGTGGGAGGAGCACTTCAGCCCAGGAGTTGGAGGCCAGCCTGGGCAAATAGCAAGACCCTGTCTCAAAGGAAAAGCAGATCACAGAAAAGCAAGTACAGTGCTAGGCTGTTTTTTTAAGCTCAAGAAATTAAAACTAAATAGTGTTTAGGGATAAACATGAGGTTTTTTTTTTTTTTTTTTTTTTTTTTTAGCAGTTTCAAAGATATGTTTCTTCTGTGTTTTACTGGCAGTAAACGTAAGGTAATATTTTAGAAGCAAGAGAATAACACTAAATTTAAGGTAGTATATTTGGAGAAAACGGAACTTCCAGGTAGTTGGTAGTTTTCCAGTTTTTAAATTAGAGATGGGATCGTGGTGTGTATGTTGTTACTATGCATTATAACTTAAATGTTGCGTGTATTTCTGTATTTCACATAATACATAGTAAAATATTTAAAACAGAACAAAAATAGGCTTCCTTTTAAGATGTTTTCAAATCTGTTCTTGCAAAGTTCGCCAGTTTTTTCCCCAGCAGTAGGTTGAGTTCAACAGCAGCTCTTTTATAAAACATTTGCTGCACACTGAGATTGTACCTGGAAGTATGGAAATAGAAACACTTATTTTTTTAACCCCCTAGAGATCTTTAAGTCTTCTGGGGAGTGTGGACCTGATTTGCTGCGTGCTGCTGCTGCAGGGATTTTTGCCTCTTTGGTTTATTTGTTACCACTGAGTCCCAGCTGTGAGGACAGAGCGTGGCATGTGATAGATGCTTCTTTTTTTTTTTTTTGAGACGGAGTTTCGCTCTTGTTACCCAGGCTGGAGTGCAATGGCGCAATCTCGGCTCACCGCAACCTCCGCCTCCTGGGTTCAGGCAATTCTCCTGCCTCAGCCTCCTGAGTAGCTGGGATTACAAGCACGCGCCACCATGCCCAGCTAATTTTTTGTATCTTTAGTAGAGATGGGGTTTCACCACGTTGACCAGCTCTCGTGATCCACCCGCCTCGGCCTCCCAAAGTGCTGGGATTACAGGCTTGAGCCACCACGCCCGGCTGATAGATGCTTCTTAACTGTCTGATGAACAAATAAATGTCACGCTACAATGGCCCCAACGTGTGCCAAGGCCCAGGACAGTGTCAGAGGAGGACACACTCTTCTGTGTGGCAGGAGAGGTTTCCCAAGGGCAGGTTCAGGGTTCTGGGGTTTGAGTGAGAGCTCTCCAGATGGTAGGGAGCAGGGCAGTGTGTTGAAGAGATGGCAGGGTGCGTCAGGGACTGATGTGGGACTCGACGCTCTGTCTCTGCCCAGACTGTGAAATGTGGTGGGTGTGGTGGGGGGAGGGGCTGGTGTCAGCAGGACTTGCATCCACCAGTGTCTCGTGGGACTGGCCACCACGCTGGGGCCTCAGGCTATAGCCAGGGCAGTGAAGGATCCAAGGTCATGGAGTGGTTGCCCTGGCCTAGGGAGGGGGGACACAGGTCCCAGCCACGTCCCTGCATGTGTGAGGTCTTGTCTGCCCAGGCACATGTGGAGGCCCTGGGGCTACTTCCAGCAGCACAGACTGGGATACACTAGATTTGTAAAATGTGCCCCTTGTTGTTTGCTTTTTATTTTTACTTATTTATTTGTGAGATGGAGTCTTACTCTGTTACCCAGGCTGGAGTGCAGTGATGTGATCTTGGCTCACTGCAACCTCCGCCTCCCAGGTTCAAGTGATTCTCCTGCCTTAGCCTCTTGAGTAGCTGGGATTATAGGCATGTACCACCACACCTGGCTAATTTTTATATTTTTAGTGGAGACGGATTTGACCATGTTGGCCAAGCTGGTCTTGAACTCCTGGCCTCAAGAAGCAATAAACCTGCCTCGGCCTCCCAAAGCCTTGTTTGCTTTTTAGATAATGGTGTCACTAAAGGAGTGCTGACTAAATGTTGGAACTTAGCCCTTCAGAAATGAAGACTGAGTAATATTGATGGCAGCTTGTCACTTGCAGCAGGTGCTGTTCCTGTAGATGCGGCTGCACACCAGGCCTCTCCTTTAACTGTGTTATAACCTTTCTGTTGACATAGGGGTCCCCTTGACTTGTTTTTTTTTTTGAGACAGGTTCTTGCTCAATTGCCCAGGCTGAGGTCCAGTGATGTGATCTCGGCTCAGTGCAACCTCCTCCCGGGTTCAAGTCATTTTCCTGCCTCAGCCTCCCGAGTAACTGGGATTATAGGCGTGCGCTACCACACTCGCCTGTTTTTTGTATTTTTAGTAGAGACAGGGTTTCACCATGTTGGCCAGGTTGGTCTCAAACTCCTCACCTCAAGTGATCCTCCTGCCTTAGCCTCCTAAAGTGCTGGGATTACAGGTGTGAACCACTACTTTTGGCCCCCTTGGAATTTAATTAAACCAAGTTTAGAAAGAATGAAGTTATGAGGTGCTACTACTTCAAACAGCAGGTGATAAACTCTTAGACTCATTGCCCCCAAGAAAATAGAAACTCCTGGCGTGGTGGCTCACACCTGTAATCCTAGCACTTTGAGAGGCCAAGGTGGGCAGATAACCTGAGGTTAGGAGTTCAAGACTTTTCTGGCCAACATGGTAAAAACCCATCTGCACAAAAAAATTAGCCAGGTGTGGTGGTATGTGCCTGTAATCCCAGTTACTAAGGAGGCTGAGGCAGGAGAATCACTTGAACCCTGTGGCAAAGCCAAGATTGCACTATTGCGTTCCATCCAGTCTGGAAAACAGAGGGAGACTCAGTCACCAAAAAAAAAAGAGTTCATGACCAGCCTGAGCTGATCAGCCTGAGCAGCACAGTGAGACCCCGTCACTGCAGAAGATTTCTAAAAACTTAGCTGGCATGATGGCTCACACCTATAGTCCCATCTACTCAGGAGGATGAGTTAGGAGGATCACTTGAGTCTGAGAGGTTGAGGCTGCCATGAGCCATTATCACACGACTACATTCCAGCCTGGGTGACAATGCAAGACCCTGTCTCAGAAAAAAAAAAAAAAAAAGGCAAAAAGTGATCTTTTACCTAGATATTTGCCATTTCCAATGGTCATTCTTTTCTAAAAATCTAGATTTTAGCCAGGCGCAGTGGCTCATGCGTGTAATCCCAGCACTTTGGGAGGCCGAGGCGGTGGATCACCCACCTGAGGTCAGGAGTTCAAGAGCAGCTTGACCAACATGGCGAAATCCCGTCTCTAATAAAAATACAAAAATTAAGGCTGAGTGTGGTGGTTCATGCCTGTAATCCCAGCACTTTGGAAGGCCGAGGCGGGCGGATCACAAGGTCAGTAGTTTGATACTAGCCTGACCAACATGGTGAAACCCTTTCTCTACTAAAAATACAAAAAGTAACCGGGGACGTAGTGGCACACACCTGTAGTCCCAGCTACTTAGGAGGCTGAGGCAGCAGAATCACTTGAATCCAAGAGGCAGAAGTTGCAGTGAGCCCAGATCACACCATTGCACTCCAGCCTGGGTGACAGTGAGAGTCCGTCTCAAAAAAACAAAAAATACCCAGTGGGGCGCAGTGGCTCATGCCTGTAATCCCAGCACTTTGGGAGGCCGAGATGGGTGGATCACCTGAGGTTAGGAGTTCCAGACCAGCCTGACCTACATGGTGAAGACCCATCTCTACTAAAAATACAAAAATTAGCCGGGTGTGGTGACACATGCCTGTAATTCCAGCTATTTGGGAGGCTGAGGCAGGAGAATCACTTGAACCTGGGAGGCAGAGGTTGCAGTGAGCAGAGATTGTCCCGCTGCACTGCAGCCTGGGCAGCAAGAGTGAAACTCTATCTCAAAAAACAAAAAACTTGGTTTTACTCTGGTATCATTTCCTTTCAGCCCAAATAACTTTGACGTTTCTTGTATTTTAGGTCTTTGTGATAGGTTCTTCTAGCTTCTTTTTATCTGAAAATGTCTTTGTTTCACCTTCATTTCTACAGAGTGTTTTTGCTGGGAATAGAATTCTGTTTTTTTTTTTTTTGTCTTATTAAACAAGTTATATTGTGTATATTTGTCTGGGTACAGTGGTCACACCTATAATCCCAGCACTTTGAGAGGCCAAGGCAGGTGGATCACTTGAACCTAGTAATTTGCGACCAGCCTAGCCACCTATGGTGAAACCCTGTCTCTACTAAAAATACAAAACTAGCCAGGTGTTGTGGCACATGCCCATAATTCTAGCTACTCAGGAGGCTAAGGCATGAGAATCACTTGAGGCTGGAAGGTAGAGGTTGCGGTGAGCTGCAGTTGCACCACTGCACTCCAGCCTGGGCAACAGAGCAAGACTCCATCTCAAAAAAAAAAAAAAGTGAATCACATTTTGGAGAGGCACAGTGGCTCATGCCTGTAATCCCAGCACTTTGAGAGACTGAGGCAGGAGCATCACTTGAGATCAGGAGTTTGAGACCAGCCTGGGCAACAAAGCCAGACTGTCTCTATAGAAAATTTAAAAATTAGCTGGGCATAATGGCACATGCCTGTAGTCTTAGCTACTTAGGATGCTGAAGAGGGTGGATTTCTTGAGTCCAGGAGTTCAAGACTGTAGTGAGCCAGGATCACACCATGCACTCCAGCCTGGGTGACAGAGAAAAACCTTGTTTCTAAAAAAAACAAAATTAGGCTGGGTGGAGTGGCTTACACCTGTAATCCTAGCACTTCGCGATGTCGTGGCAGGCAGATTGCTTGAATCTAGAAGTTTCAGACCAGCAAGATCCTGCCTCTGTAAAAAATTTTTTTAAAAGTACCTCAGTGTGGTGATGCACACCTGTAGTCTCAGCTGCTCAGGAGGCTGAGGTGGGAAGATCACCAGAGCTCAGGAGGTCAAGGTTGCAGTGAGGCGAAATCTGGCCACTGCACTCCAGCCCAGGCAACAAAGCCGGGGGGAAAAAAAAGAATGAGTTACATTTTTTCAGCTTTATATGTTTAGTAATTTTGGATTCTATCCTGAAATGGTAAGAATGAAAGAGTATCTGTCAAGCTCATCCCTTCCTATGCTCTCACTGCCTCCAAGTCATTCTGTGCTCTTTAGCCAGAACCATCTGGCCAGTTTTAAAAATTGAGTTTATGCCTTAGCAATTGAGTTGTGAGAGAGTTCTGTACGTATTCCACTTGTGAATCGTTTTTTATATGTACATAATGTGAAAAATTTTTTTCCCCACTCTGTGGTCTGCCTTCAGTGTGAATCTATCTAATCTCTGTTCTGCTGTTGGTGTATGTGTCTGTGTTTTCCTCAGAACCAAATGGTCTTGATTACTGTAGATTTACAGTATGTGTCCTAAAATGAATAGGGTAAGTTCTCTGACTTTTGTTCTTTTTATTAATGTTGTTGTGGCTAATCTGTCTGTTGAATTTCCTTATTACAGTTTTAAAAATCAGTTTATCAATTTCTGTGGAAAAAGAAAACTTGGGATTAGAGTTAGGATTGTGTCAAATCTACACATCAGTTTGGGGACAACTGACATCTTAATATTGAGGCTTCTAATCCAAGAACATGGGAAATCTTTTTTATTTTTAATATCTTAGCAATGTGTGGCTTTCAATATATAGATTTCATATGTCTTGTTATTGCTTTTTCTTTTTTTGAAACGGGCTCACTCTGTCACCCAGGCTGGAGTGCAATGACACGATCATGGCTCACTGCAGCCTCAAGCACCTGGGCTTAAGCCATCCTCCCATCTCAACCTCCTGAGTCACTGGAATCACAGACATGTGCCACCATGCCTATTTAATTAAAAAAAGCCAGGCGCAGTGGTTCACGCCTGTAATCCCAGCACTTTGGGAGGCCAAGGCGGGCAAATTACAAGGTCAGATCAAGACCATCCTGGCCAACACCCCGTCTCTACTAAAATACAAAAAATTAGCTGGGCGTGGTGGTGCGCACCTGTAGTCCCAGCTACTCAGGAGGCTGAGGCAGGGGAATCCCTCGAACCCAGAAGGTGGAGGCGGCAGTGAGCTGAGATCGAGCCACTGCACTCCAGACTGGGTGACAGAGCAAGACTCCATCTCAAAAAAATAACAAAACGAAAATTAGCCGAGCGTGGTGGTGCGCACCTGTAGTCCTAGCTACTCCTGAGGCTGAGACAAGGGAATTGCTTGAGCCTGGGAGGCAGAGGTTGCAGTGAGTTGATGATTTAGGATTTTTCTTCTCAGTTGCTTTGCAAGCCAGGGACCTCTGGCCAGTGACACCCCACTTGGCCATGCTGGCATACCCCAACTCACCTGTGTTACAGTTTGTACCGTGTTTGGTGGTTCCCAAGCTCTTGTACCACACCCAAGAATAAGGAAACACTGGACATTGAAGGGTAAGGAGGGCAGAGAAGAATTTTATTGAGCATTGAAACAGCTTTCAATGGACAAGGGATGCAGGGGTGGTCCCCCGTCCAAAGGTGGGAAAGTCTCCCTGTGTGGCTAGGTCTGGAGCTTTTTATGATACGGAGGCTGATGGGTTTGTGAGTATGCAAAAAAGGGTAAAGCAAAGACACTATTCAAAAGTGAGCATGGCCGGGCGGGGTGGCTCAAGCCTGTAATCCCAGCACTTTGGGAGGCCGAGGCGGGTGGATCACGAGGTCAAGAGATTGAGACCATCCTGGTCAACATGGTGAAACCCCGTCTCTACTAAAAATACAAAAAATTAGCTGGGCATGGTGGCGCGTGCCTGTAATCCCAGCTACTCAGGAGGCTGAGGCAGGAGAATTGCCTGAACCCAGGAGTCGGAAATTGCGGTGAGCCGGGATCGCGCCATTGCACTCCAGTCTGGGTAACAAGAGCGAAACTCCATCTCCAAAAAAAAAAAAAAGTGAGCATGACAGTGCAGAAAGCCAATTAGGAGTCTGGGCACAGTGGCTCATGCCTGTAATCCCAGCACTTTGGGAGGCTGAGGCGGACGGATCAGGAGTTCAAGACCAGCCTGGCCAATGTGGTGAAACCCTGTGTCTACTAAAAATACAAAAATTAGCCAGGTGTGGTGGCAGGTGCCTGTAGTCCCAGCTACTCGGGAGGTGGACGCAGAAGGATTGCTTGAACGCACGAGGCAGAGACTGCAAAAGAAAACCGATTAGGACAGGCTAGATATGTGTAAAATGGTGATGGGTAGGATCAAGCAGAGGAAAGTGTGGCAAACAGGACAACAAGTTCTCAACCTAGTCCAAGTTTAACTGTCTTTGGCTTGGACGTGGCTTCCCCGGGGCCCTGCCCCATCTGCCTGGGCCTTCTGCTGCCTCCTGCCACTATCACTGAGCTCACGCCCAGCACTCCAGTCTGGGCAACACAGTGAGACTCTGTCTTAAAAAAACCCACATCTAGGCCTGGACTTTTCTATGGGGTAGGGTTTTTTTATTACAAATACAACTTTATTAACAGATGCAGGGCCGGGTGCGGTGGCTCAAGCCTGTAATTCCAGCACTTTGGGAGGCCGAGGCGGGTGTATTACAAGGTCAAGAGATTGAGACTATCCTGGTCAACATGGTGAAACCCCGTCTCTACTAAAAATACAAAAAATTAGCTGGGCATGGTGGCGCATGCCTGTAATCCCAGCTACTCAGGAGGCTGAGGCAGGAGAATAGCCTGAACCCAGGAGGCGGAGGTTGCGATGAGCCGAGGTCACGCCATTGCACTCCAGCCTGGGTAACAAGAGCGAAACTCCGTCTCAAAAAATAAAAGATAGGTGGCTCACGCCTGTAATCCCAGCACTTTGGGAGGCCGAGGCGGGTGGATCACGAGGCAAGAGATTGAGACCATCCTGGTCAACATGGTGAAACCCCGTCTCTACTAAAAATACAAAAAATTAGCTGGGCATGGTGGCACGTGCCTGTAACCCCAGCTACTCAGGAGGCTGAGGCAGGAGAATTGCCTGACCCGGGAGGCGGAGGTTGCAGTGAGCTGAGATCGCGCCATTGCACTCCAGCCTGGGTAACGAGCGAAACTCCGTCTCAATAAATAAATAAATAAAATAATAAAAAAAATTAAAAAAACAGATGCAAGGCTATTCAGATTTTGTTTCATTTCTTGTCAGTCTTAGTAAATTGTAGTTTTCAAGGTATTTGTCCATTTCATCTAATTTTCCTAATTTCTTGGCATGAAATTGTTGGTATTTTATCTTTTTCATGCCTCTAGGATCTGTAGTGATGAACCTCCTTTCCTTGTGTTGCTCAAAGAACCAACTTTTTTGGCTTTTGTTAAATTTATCTGTTTTCATTGATTTCTGTTCCTAATGATTTCCTTCCATTTATGTTGGGTTTGTTACTTTATAGCTTCCTGAGGTGGAGTCTTAGGCCTTGATTAATCTGTTGTGCTAGTCGGCATTCTCCAGAGAAACATTGCCAATATCTGTGCCTCTTTCTAAAGATTTATTATGAGGAATTGGCCCACTTGATTTTGGAGACAAAAGTCCCCTGCTTTGCCATTTGCTGGAGGTTGAGGAAAGCGTTGGAATAATACAGTCCAAGGACGGGATACTTGTGGCCCATCTCAGTCTGGCAGGCAAGAAGGAAAGCAGTCAGACCCCTCCCACCCCTTTCTGTTCAGGATCCCGTGGATTGGGGTGACGCTTACCTGCTCTGGGGAGGGCAGTTGGTGTTCCTGAGCCCTCAGCTCAGGGGCTGATGTTACCCAGAAACACCCAGACACACCCGGAAGTCATGTTTAATCTGGGTACCCCACAGTACAGCCAAGGGGACATACAATTAATTGTCACAAACATTGTATTTATTATTCGATTCAAAATATTTTCTAATTTCCCCTGTGACTTTGAGCTACACGTTAGCTGGAGGTGTATTATTGAATATGAAGAGTACTTGGGGCTGGATGCAGTGGCTCACGCCTGTAATCCTAGCACTTTGGGAGGCTGAGGCCGGTAGATCACCTGAGGTTGGCAATTCAAGACCAGCCGGACCAACATGGTGAAACTCTGTCTCTACTAAAAATATAAAAAATTATCTGGGTGTGGTGGCTCATGCCTGTAGTCACAGCTACTCTGGAGGCTGAGGCAGGAGAATCGCTTGAACCTGGGAGGCGGAGGTTGCAGTGAGCCGAGATTGTGCCATTAACACTCCAGCGTGGGCTACAGAGTGAGATGTCTCAAAAAAAAGGAATACTTGAAGTTTTCTGCTATATCTTATTCCTGGGTTTCCAGTTTATAGCTGTTAAGTCGGGGAGTGTACTGTATATGATTCTTTCCATTTAAACTTTTTGAAACCAGTTTTAAGCCCTAACAGGTGATATGTCTTGGTCAATATACAATGATCACTTAAAAATAACATATTCTGTAGATGTTGGGCATTCTATGAATATCACATCACGGTGGTAGATGGTGGGTGTTCTGTGAGTATCAGGTCATGGTAGATGGTGGGTGTTCTGTGAGTATCAGGTCACGGTGGTAGAGGGTGGGTGTTCTGTGAGTATCAGGTCACGGTGGTAGATGTTGTGTGTTCTATGAGTATCAGGTCACGGTGGTAGATGGTGGGTGTTCTATGAGTATCAGGTCACGGTTGTAGATGGTGGGTGTTCTGTGAGTATCAGGTCATGGTAGATGGTGGGTGTTCTGTGAGTATCAGGTCATGGTAGATGGTGGGTGTTCTGTGAGTATCAGGTCACGGTGGTAGAGGGTGGGTGTTCTGTGAGTATCAGGTCACGGTGGTAGATGTTGTGTGTTCTATGAGTATCAGGTCACGGTGGTAGATGGTGGGTGTTCTATGAGTATCAGGTCACGGTTGTAGATGGTGGGTGTTCTGTGAGTATCAGGTCATGGTAGATGGTGGGTGTTCTGTGAGTATCAGGTCACGGTGGTAGATGGTGGGTGTTCTATGAGTATCAGGTCACGGTGGTAGATGGTGGGTGTTCTATGAGTATCAGGTCACGGTGGTAGATGGTGGGTGTTCTGTGATTATCAGGGCACGGTGGTAGTGGTGGGTGTTCTATGAGTATCAGGTCACGGTGGTAGATGTTGTGTGTTCTATGAGTATCAGGTCACGGTGGTAGATGGTGGGTGTTCTATGAGTATCAGGTCACGGTGGTAGATGTTGGGTGTTCTATGAGTATCAGGTCACGGTGGTAGATGGTGTTCTATGAGTATCAGGTCACGGTGGTAGATGGTGGGTGTTCTATGAGTATCAGGTCACAATGGTATTGATGTTGGGTGTTCTGTGAGTATCAGGTCACCGTGGTAGATGGTGGGTGTTCTGTTATCAGGTCACGGTGGTAGATGGAGGGTGTTCTGTATCAGGTTATGGTGGTAGGTGGTGGGTGTTCTGTATCAGGTTATGGTGGTAGGTGGTGGGTGTTCTGTGAGTATCAGGTCATGGTAGATGATGGGTGTTCTATGGTCACAGTGGTAGATGGTTATGTGTGAGTATCAGGTGACAGTGGTAGATGGTGGGTGTTCTATGAGTATCAGGTCATGGTTGTAGATACTGGGTGTTCTGTGAGTATCAGGTCACTGTGGTAGATGGTGGGTGTTCTGTGAGTATCAGGTTATGGTGGTAGATGGTGGGTGTTCTGTGAGTATCAGGTCACGTTTTTAGGTGCTGGTTCTGTGAATATCGGGTCACAGTGGTAAATGTTGGGTGTTCTATGAATATCAGGTCATGGTGGTTGATAGTGTTGTTCAGAACATTGATGCTTTTCCTGATTCTGTTTTTGGTCTGTTCTGTCAATTTCTGAGAAAGGTATTAAAATCAGGCTCTAATTTTATTCATTTTGGCAGTCCCTTTTATTGAAGTTTTATTCATTCTGGCAGTCCCTTTTATTCATTTTATTCATTTTTATTCATTCTGGCAGTCCCTTTTATTGAAGTTTTTTGTCTACTAGCATTAAATTTAATTATTGATATGTTTGGATTTAGAGCTACCAACTAATTTTCTATTTGTTTCCTATGTTAAGAGTTTCATTTTCATTTTTCTTTCTTGAGATGAAGTCTCTTGTCACCCAGGCTGGAGTGCAGTGGCGCAATCTCAGCTCACTGCAACATCTGCCTCCTGGGTTCAAGCATTTCTCCTGCCTCAGCTCCTAAGTAGCTGGGATTACAGGTGCCTGCCACCAGGCCTAGCTGATTTTTGTGTTTTTAGTGGAGATGGGGTTTCACCATGTTTGCCAGGCTGGTCTCGAACTCCTGACCTCAGATGATCTTCCTGCCTCGGCCTCCCAAAGTGCTGGGATTATAGGCATGAGCCACTGTGCCTGGCCTCGTTTTCATTTTTCTTTTTTTTTTTTTTTTTTTGAGACGGAGTTTCGCTCTTGTTACCCAGGCTGGAGTGCAATGGCGCGATCTCGGCTCACCGCAACCTCCGTCTCCTGGGTTCAGGCAATTCTCCTGCCTCAGCCTCCTAAGTAGCTGGGATTACAGGCACGCGCCACCATGCCCAGCTAATTTTTTGTATCTTTAGTAGAGACGGGGTTTCACCACGTTGACCAGGATGGTCTCGATATCTTGACCTCGTGATCCACCCGCCTCGGCCTCCCAAAGTGCTGGGATTACAGGCTTGAGCCACCGCGCCCGGCCTTCATTTTTCTTTTAAGTTTTTAGCTTATGCCGCTTTGATGATGCTTTTTTTTTTTTTTTTTTTTGAGATGGAGTCTCGCTCTGTAGCCCAGGCTGGAGTGCAGTGGCATGATCTCAGCTCATTGCCACCTTTGCCTCCCAGGTCCCAGGTCCTGGTTCAACCGCTTTACATTTTTTATGCAGAGGTTGCTTTAGGGGTTATGATATTCATGTTTAATTTAATTTAATGGTTTTTTTTTGTTTTTTTTTAAGGAATAGGATCTCACTCTGTCTCCTGGGCTGGAGTGCAGTGGTGTGATCATAGCTCACTGCAGCCTCAGACTCCTGAGCTGAAGCGATGCTCTCACCTCAGCCTCCCAAAGTGCTGGGATTACAGATGTGAGCCACTGCACCCAGCCTACAGTATGTAGCTCTAACTCTTCAGGATCTGCTTGGGGTAGCCATATTGTAGCTCTCTGTCCCCAATTTAGGACTGTCTCTTACACCCCTGCATGCTGTGGGGTCTGTGTGCACACTGTAAACTCCATGAGGTGGCGTTTGATTCTTGTGCCTCGAATGGTCTTAGGGAATAAAGTCCATCAGCTCTGCACTTGGTAATTTCATCTATACTTTGTGATCCTTTCTATTTATTTTTTTCTTCTAGATTAGCCTAACATGGCAGACCAGCGACAGCGCTCACTGTCTACCTCTGGGGAATCGCTGTACCACGTTCTTGGGCTGGACAAGAACGCAACCTCAGATGACATTAAAAAATCCTATCGGTAAGTAGACAAGTGTGGGCCCCACATCCCCACAGAAAGACACACATGCCCCATGTGGTTTAGTGTGCATTTTACCAAGAACCATTGCATATACTTTATCCTGGCTGATTCAGCATTTAACTGGTCACAGCTCTATAACACCTTTGTATGTGTAATATGCTCCTTATAGCTTAAAATTATTATATTCATGTTCTCTTGTCAACAAAAAATAGCACTTAGTAGTTACTAACTGTTCACGGTTCCACAGGGAATCAGTGTCAGAACCTGTTTCGGGAACCCCAGGCAGGAACAGGCAGAACTTTGGTGTGGTCCAGATGGTCCAATGGTCTCCTTGTTTTAGCACAGTGATGACAGAGACCCCACGCTGCTGTGGCCTTTTCTGATTGAACTTGAAGAACTGCACTGTTAGGTACAGTTTCATCGAGTAACCTAAAAGACAGACAACATCACTAATCCAGACCATTCAGATCGTCCTCCTTTTGTGTGTGAGCATTGTGTAGTTCAGAAAGCACATATTAAAAGGCCATCATTACACCCTGCCATGCTTACCATTTGCTTGGCACATGTGCGGTTAGTGGGCTGGGACAGCAGGGCTGGCCTTGGTGCTAAGAACTCAGGTTGCCCAGACCCTCCCTGCCCTTGGGGCTCCCTCCTCTGAGGCTGGGTCAGGGTGGGAGGTTTAACTAAAACGACTGTAGCGCTTGCTTCTGTCCCTGGCCTCTGCAACCCCGGAGAGTTGGACAGTGAGTTGGCCTGAGTAGACATTCCTTCCGCCGCACCCTGCAGTGGATGCAGATGGGACAGAAGGCTGGGACAGAGCCAGGACATGGTTTTGGTTTGCAGGAAACTTGCCTTGAAATATCACCCCGACAAGAACCCTGACAACCCAGAGGCTGCAGACAAGTTCAAGGAGATCAACAACGCACACGCCATCCTGACGGATGCCACAAAAAGGAACATTTACGACAAGTACGGCTCGCTGGGGCTCTACGTAGCTGAGCAGTTTGGGGAAGAGAACGTGAACACCTACTTCGTGCTGTCCAGCTGGTGGGCCAAGGTGAGGGGTGAGCTGCCTGCTGTGTGGGCACTGAGGTCACTCCATGCCTGCAGGGTTTCCGGTGCTGAGGAGGCCGTGTGTTTGAGGCCAGCACTCTGCACTCCTGAGAAATGGTTTCTGGGCATATGGAGCCTTTCTCCACACCCTGCATGATGGGCGGGGTGTGTCACTGACTTGATGTCCTGCCTTGAACAAGCCAAAGTGCACAGATTGCCCCAAGGAAGAGCCGCGCAGAGCCACCAGATTCTGTAGATGGCTCCCAGTTCTTCGCAAGATAGAGGAAGAAATCAGCCTTGATGTTGATGTTGTAGTGATGTTTCTTCATTTCCTTGTTTTGTTCCAAATGTCTGTCACATGTAAGGCCAGAGAGTTTGAATGACCACATGGCCTTTGTGAGAAGTCTGTATTTGACTTTGACTTGTCGGCCTCCTCACTTGCATCCTTATTTAGTTAGTTTTAGAGACAGAGTCTTGCTCTGTTGCCTGGACTAGAGTGCAGTGGTAAATTCCTAGCTTGCTTTTTTATTTTTGAGATGGAGTCTTGCTTTGTCACCTAGCCTGGAGTGCAGTGGTGTAATCTTGACTCACAGCAACCTCTGCCTCCTGGGTTCAAGTGATTCTCCTGCGTCAGCCTCCCCAGCAGCTGGGATTACACATACCTACCACCACACCCAGCTAACTTTTATGTTTTTGGTAGAGATGGGGTTTTACCATGTTGGCCAGGCTGGTCTTGAACTGACCTCAGGTGATCCCCGCCTCGGCCTCCCAAAGTGTTTGGATTACAGGCATGAGCCACTGTGCCCAGCTGACTCTAGCTTACTTTCACCTTCAACTCCTGGGTTCAAGTGATGCTCCCACTTCAGGCTCCCGAACTGCTGGGGATTATAGGTGTGAGCCTCCATGCACAGCCTGCAGACTGCTTTTCTTGAAGCAGCAGATTTCGTTCTGTATCTCCCCTCGTCCCTTCCTCAGTTCTTTCCTTCTGCTTCCTGTCTGGAAGGCAGTGTCCCTACCTGTTCACCCCCTGCCTTATGCTGGGGGCGTTCGGGAGCCCTGCCCTTTCCAGGGGCCTCGGAGGCCATGCCGCCACCTTCTTCTCCCCCCAGGCCTTGTTTGTCTTCTGCGGCCTCCTCACTTGCTGCTACTGCTGCTGCTGCCTGTGCTGCTGCTTCAACTGCTGCTGCGGCAAGTGTAAGCCCAAGGCACCCGAGGGCGAGGAAACAGAGTTCTACGTGTCCCCCGAGGACCTGGAGGCACAGCTTCAGTCCGACGAGAGGGGTGAGTGCCCGCCCTAGGGCCTGAGTGTGTGTGTGGGGCAGAGCCAGACTGGGCCCTGAATGTGTCAACCTGTCTTGTCAAACAGGAGGGCACTGACACTGTGCCGCGAGTGTTTGTGGTGGCAGCTGGGACTGTTGAGGTGTGAACGTGGACCCTGAGGTAAAGCAGGCGCATAGAGCTGTCCCCACCGTGACCTGACCTGCGGTAGCCGTAGAGCCCAGGGACTGCGAGGCGGGGCAGGGTGGCAGGCAGGCGGGGCGGGCTGAGGGCCGAGGGCTGGCGGTGACCCAAGGCCTCGGAGGAAAGCTGTGCGGGGTGGAGGTCAGCGAGTAGCCTCTCCCCGTGAGCGTTTGTCCAGGTGCCCGAGAGTCATCCTGCAGGACCAGTGTTGGTGGCACCCGCCAGGCTGAGGCCCTCGTGCAGTGCGCTGTGTGCTTGCTTTTCAGAGGCCACAGACACGCCGATCGTCATACAGCCAGCATCTGCCACCGAGACTACTCAGCTCACAGCCGACTCCCACCCCAGCTACCACACCGACGGGTTCAACTAAAGCCGGGAGCAGCTGTGGTCAGGGGATGAGCCAGCGCTGGCCACGCCAACCTTAGAATCATGAACTGTAGTCACAGATGGGAAGGCGGCCTCCTGCCTGCCCTGGCCACGCCCCTCCTGCCTCCATGCCCACCCAGCGTCGACCCTTGACCCACGAAGTGCGTAGCATGCAGTATTTAAAGCAGTGTAGCTACGGTCTTCTGTTCTTTTTCCTTTTTTAATAGCATGTGCGGGGTTCTGTTCCATGTCTGTGTTGTGGACATTCCGCGGCTTGGCCGCGTTAACTGCACGGTGGAGCTGCCTCCCGGCTTTCGGTCAGGGTGGTCCACTGAGGGGTGACGGCAGCTGGTCGGGGGGCAAGGAGAACGGGGCTTCCCTTCCTCCCTGTGCTGGAGGGGCCGGAGGCAGGTGATGCCTGGCGGACCTGTGTTACCATCCTTGCCTCGGGGTCTGGGCCACATGCTGTGCTCCCAGCCTTGAGCAAGCGGCCGCAGGGCCCTCCTCCTGCCTGAAGGGGCAGGGCACGTCCTCCCTGCGTCACCATCATTCCTTGGTGTCTACTGGATGCAGTTGGCTTGGGGACTGTGGTTTCCCGGGCCTTGTGGCAGGGTTTCTCCTGTGGGTGAATTTGGTGTGGAAAGCGTCAGAGGCCCTTCTGAGGTGATGCCATGTCCTCTGCACAGTATTCTAGCCTGGGTCTCCTTGTTGCGTGGACTCTGTGGTTTAGGTCCTTGGAGGTGTGTCCTTCGCCCGCGTTGGGGTTGTTCGTCTGTGTTCTGCACTTTTCTGGGGCTGTGAGCTGGATCGATGGGGCCAGCCTACCCCTCCCCAGTCCTGGGGTCATTTTCCACATTCCTTCCAGCTTACCAGTCCTTTCTGGAGCCCTTTTTGGACCTTTAGAGCCACAGATGGTAGGACCAGCCCGAGAAGCCACAGTCAGTAGATTGTGCATATGTGAGCACCCAGTTGCTGGGGATGGCGGCTCTCCCAAGACCCCTCCCGTGTTTGCCAGAGCTCCCGTCTGTCCTACCTGCCTTTGCCCCATCATTGATGATTCAGGCAGAGCCAGATTCGTTAGGTCCCTGGAGGAAGGACTGACTGGACCAGAGGGACCCTCCAGCTCCGGGTCCCTCAGGAGGGTTGGGTCCCTGGGAGGCCAGCAGCCAGACCACGGAATCCACATGTGGACCATTGAAAGTCAGTCTCTTGTCCATCCTAGACCTTGTAGGTGGCACCTGGAGTAGGGGAGTGAGCCTGTGCTGACTGAGGGCTCAGAGCTGCCCCCGCTCCGTGGCTCTTGGGATGTGCTGGGCCTGCCCTTGGCCTCGTGCTACAGACTCCAGTGGGCCTGGTTTCTGCAGAACATCCATGATGGCCGCCGCAGAGTTCCCAGTAGAGATGAAGCTGAGGAAGTGGCTGTGTGTTTTGGCTCTGGCGTAGACCAACCAGATGAGCCTCCTGCAGCTCCCTTTCCCTGCCTGCCTTCTGACTGAGGGCCCCAGCTCACTCATTGCCCTCAGCAGCCCACCCAAGGCTGTGCGGAGGGGTAGGTTCAGGGTGACCAGGAAGTTGCCAGAAGGGGCATGGATGTGAGGCAGATGTGGACGTGCTTAGGAGTGGTTCCGGTCCTTGGTGCTGGCTGCCCCCGACTGCAGATCCCGTGTGGTCCATGAGCCGGCTGCCAGCACCGGGTCCTGGGCGGTTGTGTTTGTCCCACTTTTCTTTAGTTTTTCTCACTAAAATGATCATGAAGACATTTGATGAGGAGAAAAACGCACTGTGATATTAAGTCAGAAATAATTTGTCAAAATCGGACCTCTCCTAAAAGAATAAGAGACTCACTATTTGGCCCATCCTGAGTAAGAGGCGGTGAGACAGTGAGAGCTTCCATGCCACTCAACATAGCAGCAAGGTCAGCCTGAGAGGCCGGCCATAGGCAGCCTTTGCAATTTTTATAGATGTAACTTAGGAAGTGAGTTATTTTTCCCCAGACTAGCCAAGAGCCAGGTTCTAAGCCCAGAACTAAGGTAGAAAGCCGCCCGTCCAGGGCTGGATCAGCCCCACAGGCCCTCTATCAGCTCACACAGCTCTGTGGCTAGAACCCTTCACGGCCCTTTGGTACCATCAGAGCAGGCTGCCTGCCAGGTGGCTTTTCAGTTACAGAGTCCAGTGGACCATTTTTTTAGAACCCTGCAGCTCCCCAAAGAGGGTGGGGTAGGGTGGGGGAGAGGAGCAGATATGAAGGATTGTGGAACCCAGTCCCCTGCAGAATTTGTAAGACCTAAATAAATAAATCATGCCCATGATGATTCTCATGGTAGTGATTGTGATTGGAAGACCCCCAGGAAGCCCAGACCCTCGGGCCTGGAGTTCCTCTCACTGCCTGACCTGGAAACAAACCCTGTTTTCCCTGTTCTGCGCTGTTGGCTTTAAGGCCTTGTCTTAATTCAAGGAAAAAGATACTCCTGGGTTTTATTTCTCTTTTTCTTGAGTAGACCATTACCCTGTCAATTAAAAGAGGTGATGAGCCCCTGGGGCAGCTTACAGGCCTCCCTGTCCACATGCTAACTGGCCAGGATGCCTCAGCACCCCAGCCTGCTGGTGGCAGTGACAGGAGCTTCCTGCCTCCACACTCTTGGGCTGCGGGCGATGAGTGAGCGAGTGCGGCCTGGGCATAGAGCAGCCCATTGGGCGCGGCTGCCGGGGCGTGCTGGGGTCATTGTACTTCAGGGCCTGTCCGGCTCACGAGGAGTCCAGGCAATACGGCCAGCCTTGGACCTGCAGGAGGTGTGGGAGTGGCTTAGTGGCCCTTTCACAGTAGCTGCTGGTGTGGAGATTTGTCCCTACTTGGTGACGTGGGATTTTTGTCTTCCTTTTGGCTTTATTTTTAAACTGCTTTAGATATTACTGCTCAGTGTTTGTGAACTTGCCTAGTTCTGATGTTCAGTTAATGCAGCCGGCACCCAGTGGGGACCTATTAGAAAAAGAAACTGGCGTGTGTGCACGCCTAGCAGGACGCGTCATCTCCCTGTCGGCTGCTGCCGCCGCCGTCCAGGAAAGACCCTGGAGCCTCAGGCGGCTGAGACTGCTCTCAGGTGCTGCGTGTCCCCTGCCAAGCCCAGGGCGCCTGTTCGAGCTGGGCCGGGTGCTGCGGCTGGAGGGTCTGGGTGCTGTGGGCAGAGCTCAACTGGGTCTTGTCCGCCTCCCTTGGCTCTGACTCAGTGCATCCTACTGTGGGGCATCTCCTGAGGGGACACCAAGTGACTGATCTGACCCTTTCCCAGTATTTGGAGCTGTGAACCCATGTGGCGCAGAACTGACCTGTGTCTGTTATTTTGATTGTGAATCATCCTCCTGTGGAATCGGCAAAAGCTACATTTTTACTGTCCTTACCAGCAACGGTTCGCGTCGTCACATGCTGTGAGTGTGGGCTGTGATGTGTCCATGTGTGTACATATGTGTATATGTATATATCACGCAGCAAGCGTGTCGTGCTGCTGTCAGCGGGCAGCAACAAGTACAATAAAAGGTGGCTCTCAAATGGCCTCTGGTTCTGGACGAGTTGGGCAGGGACCTGCAGGAGGCCTTCCTGGCAGGTGCACAGAAGGGCCAGCTGAGCCCACTGTGTGCAGTGTGTGTGTGCTCTGGGCACTGCCATGGCCCCACCAGTATTGGCCTCTGGTCTGCGGGGTTGGGTGCCCATCCTGGGGGTTCTGTGTCATGCTCACCTGCCCCAGGTGTGTGTCCCAGTGTGAAATCTAGGAGGTGACTGGAAACCCTTCACTCCCTTGAAACATTAAAGCCAATTTTCTAAGCAACAGATGCAATCAGTGGCAAAGCTGCGTCTGGAGGGCAGCCTGGGAAGGGGACCTGTCCTGGCCCCAGGTCCACCCCAGAGGAGTTCACACAGCACCACGCTCCAGATGGGGCTGGGCGTGGGATCCTGCCAGTGGCACCTTTTGGTAGATTTTGTTTTCCTGGATACTGGGGAGATGTTTCAAGCCAGGTGGGGGAAGAAGTTAACACTGAAGTGTGTATTGTTTTTAAAAATCCAGTGCAAACGCGTGGAAGCTGCTTGTCCATGCCCTGGTTTTGTTGCTGGCGCCCTGGAGTCCGACCGTGTTGGGTGCAGGCGCTGTCAGTCCTCCGGCTGACCCTGGCCTGGGCTTACACTTTCAAGGGCCAGGCTGGTTTCGCATGGTGATCTCCGTCTTGTATGTCTGAATGTTGACCTGAAATAAAGATCACGTTGTAAAACAAATGTTTTCACTGCAGACCCCACGTGTCTTATTTACTGGTCCTGCAGATCCCTGGTTTTGGAGAGTCTAGCAGTGGAGCTTAGGAGCCCCCCTGCACCCCTTGTGGCTGGAACCTCACTTCCCTCCTGCCTGGTCCAAATGTGGACAAACGCTCCCATCCTCTTGGTTCTCTTTTCAGCTCCATTTCCCTTCCTTTCCTCCCTCCCTCCCTCCCTCTCCCCACCTTCATTTTCTAAGTATCAAGAGGGGAGCAAAGAGGTCGGGTGTGGTGGCTCACGCCTGTTATCCTAGCACTTTGGGAGGCCAAGGCAGGTGGATCATCTGAGGTTAGGAGTTTGAGACCAGCCTGACCAACATGACGAAACCCCGTCTCTACTAAAAATGCAAAAAATTGGCCAGGCACAGTGGCTCAAACCTGTAATCCCAGCACTTTGGGAGGCTGGGGTGGGTGGATCACCTGAAGTCAGAAGTTCAAGACCAGCCTGACCAACATGGTGAACCCTGTCTTAACTAGAAATGCAAAAATCAGCTGGGTGGTGGAGGTGCACACATGTAGTCACAGCTACTTAGAAAGCTGAGGCAGGAGAATCGTCTGAACCCAGAGGCGGAGGTTGCAATGAGCTGAGATTGCACCATTGTACTCCAGGCTGGGCAACAAGAACAAAACTCCGCCTCGGTAGGGAAAAATACAAAAAAATTGGTCAAGCATGGTCGCTCACGCCTGTAATCCCAGCACTTTGGGAGGTCTGGGTGGGCAGATCACAAGGTCAGGAGTTCAAGACCAGCCTGGCCAACATAGTGAAACCCCATCTCTACTAAAAATACAAAAACTAGGCCAGGCATGGTGGCTCATGCCTGTAATTCAAGCACTTTGGAGGCCAAGGCGGGCGGATTACCTGAGGTCGGGAGTTCAAGACCAGACTGACCAACATGGTGAAACTCCGTCTTTATTTAAAAAAAAAAAAAAAAAAAAAAAAACTAGCTAGGCATGGTGGGGCATGCCTATAATCTCAGCTACTCAAGAAGCTAAGGCAGGATAACTGCTTGAACCTGGGAGGCAGAGGTTGCAGTGAACTGAGATTGCAATACTGTACTCCAGCCTGGGCTATACAGAGTAAGACTCCATTAAAAAAAAAAATTATCTGGGCATGGTGGGATGCTCCTATATTCCCAGCTACTCGGAAGGCTGAGGCAGGAGAATTGCTTGAACCTGGGAGGTGGAGATTGCAGTGAGCCAAGATTGCACCACTGCACTCCAGCCTGGGTGACAGAGCCAAATTCCATCTCAGGAAAAAAAAAAAGGTTTGGGAGCTGGGCACAGTGGTGCGCACCAGTAATCCCAGCTCCTTGGAAGGCTGAGATGAAAGGATTGCTTGAGCCTAGGGGTTCCAGACTAGCCTGGCCAACACAGTGAGACCTTGTCTCTTGAAAATAAATGAAAATAGTTTGGGAGAAGAAGTATAAAAATACTCAGAATAGGCCCGGTGTGGTGGCTTATGCCTGTAAGTCCCAACACTTTGGGAGGTCAAGTTGGGTGGATTGCTTGAGCCCAGGAGTTCAAGACCAAACTGTGCAGCAGCGAGATCGTGTATCTACAAAACAAGGTTTAAAATTACCTGGGCGTAGTGTCTGTGCCTGTGGTCCCAGCTGTTCAGGAGGCTGAGGTGGGATGATCACTTGAGCCCAGGAAGTCCAGGTTACCATGAGCTGTGGTTACACCACCAAACTCCAGCTGGGGCGACAGGGAGATCCTGTCTTAAAACAGAAGTAAGTTAAGTCTGTCTATATAAAATGTAACAACTTGAAATCCTCTATTCAGACTTAAGAAATATGAAGTAATTTGTGTCAGATTTTCCATTTTTAAGAAATGGCAACACCAAAGACTAGTTTGTACTTCCCTCCCCGTTTCCCTCCACTGCTTCCATAGTTTTAAACTTTGGCACTTTCAGGTCCAATAAAATGTACCATTGGTTTATACCATTTTACATAAATAGTACTACACTGTACTAACCCACCTGCCTTAGGACTTTTTCATCCTATATACTAGTAGTATAAAAATCAAGCCATGTGGTTATATTAGGTCTGGTTGATTTTAGCTTCTGTACAGAATAGTCACAAATTAATCACAACCTCTCCTGGGCTAATTGGCCACCGGCTTGTAGTTTTTCACTGGAAACAAAGGGGAAACGTCGCTGCTGAGCCGTCCCTGTGGTGGGATCGCTGGGAGCGGGACCGGGGCCAAGAGGCGCCGCAGCCATCTTCGTCCATGAGACAGAGTCGGACCACCCTCCTCGCGGCTAAGCCTTCCTCACTCCCTGCGACTGACCCCGGCCCTGAGAGCGTGAGGTAGAGACCACTTGCCGCCAGCCGGGCCGCTGTGCAGGGGCGTGGTCACTGGTGGGGCGGGGCAAGTGGGGTGGGCCGCCCACGTGGGGACCAGCGGCCCCCCAAGCCTGGTCTTACGGGCAGTGGGAGACCTTCACAGCATCTGGGAAGACAGGCCTTGAGCCATCCCTCCGTCCTCAGACCACTGCCTGAGATCCGGGATCCGGCATAACCCAGGCGCAGGGCTCCAAGGACACCGCGCTTCTGGCCGTGGACTTCCATGCAGGAAGACGCTAGAGCCTGAGAGGCCTCAACCGCTGCGAAGAGCCACCGGAGGACTGCGTCCCGTGTCGGATGCGCCTGGCCCTGTGGACTGAGCCCGCAGTGTCATCCCGGGAGGCTGATTCAGTTATCCGGGCCTCTTCCCACGCGCCAGGGCCCGTCACACGGGTGCCGCGCGCACGCCTCCTCTTCCTCAGTAAACCACCGGTGTCTGCCCTTGGGGAGGATGAGTGGGACTTGCGTGGAGAGCAGGGTGGGTAGGACCTAAGGGAACCCGGGCTCGCAGGCGTGGGCACAGCAGAGAGCATGGGACGCCTGGGTCTCCTGGTCTGGAGGGGTGTGCGGGTCGGGCCTGAGTCCGAGCAGCAGCTGCTCCAGCGATGTGGGCCCCGTTTCCGAGTGCATGGCCCTCCCCCGCCCCCACTCCGGCCCTGGTCAGGCTCCCAGCTCTACGGCCTCCAGAGACTTGTCCTGGTGGGAAGGACGTCCTACTGTGGGGAGGCCCTTGATGGTACAAATACGTGGGTTGGGGGAAAAGTCACAGGCTGCCTCTTGTGAGACCCAGAGCACCCTGTCCCCTCCCAGGTCCAGGCCAGGTGGCCACCAAGCTGTGGGTTGTAGGGGCCCCATCTAGCAGAGGTAGGAGCTGCAGGGCCCGGTTCTACCCATGCTTTGATTTGGTCCTGCAGGAGAGAAGGCAGGGCCTTCAGCGCTCTCCCTCTCCATGGGGAGTCTCCACAAACCCAGGCCACAGCCAGGACACCACTCCTGCGCGGTAACCAACCAATCACATCTTCATTTTTCTAAAGCTTTATTTTATAAAATGCATATATATTATACTGGTAACATTTTAAAAATTAAAATAACATCTTTGTATTCAGCAATCCTGGGTCTGGAGGCAGGAGGAGGATAGCAGCGAAGAGGTGGCTCAGCGGCTAACCCGTGTAGGGTTCTTCCTCGTCACTGCCGTCGGGCACCGCGTCTGTCCCAAAGTAGCGGTCGCCAAAGTTCCCTGGAGAAAGCAGGCCAGTGTGGTGGGGCTTCCCAGGGCCACCTACCCTGCCCTCATGCACGGCTGAGGGGCCTGGGCAGCCTCACCAATGCCTGGGATGATGCGGAAAAGGTCATTAACTCGCTTGTCCACCGCCGTGGTGATGATTCTCACTCGTGGAAATGCATAGGCCACCGAGTGCACGCCCATCTCTGCCATAAGCAGTGACAGCAGAAAGATCTTGTCCTCAGGCACATCGTGGTCCTGCCGAGTATACGGGCAGGTCAATCCCACATCTGCTGAACCTGGCCCACCTACCCAGGGCCCACTCACCAGGAGCACGCGCACTGCCATCATGGCCGCGGCGCCAGTGGACACGGTGCAGTCCATGAGGATCACGTGGTCATCGCTGATGTCCTTGGGCAGCCTTAGGTAGTGGAGCTGCTGACAGCATGGGTCAGGCTGCAGGTGGGGCTGGCTCCCCGCGCCCCCCACCCCCCGGGCTCATCGCCCCGGCCGCCCCCAGGCACCTCAGGCTCCCCGGTGAGCTGGTTGGTCTGGATGAGGATGGTGCCGATGCGCACGTCTTTGCACACGGCACGCAGCGCGGGCTCCATGGTCTCACCAGCGCGCAGGATGGACACGCCGGTGATCTGCAGAGAGGGGAGGCTGAGCGCCCACATCCCACCCCAGCTGCCTGTCCCGCGTCCAGGGGTGCCCAGGCAGGTACCTGCTTCCCCGCGTAGCACTTGCCCGCGTAGTCCTGCCCCTGCGGAGTCTGCACGACGCAGTCCTGTGGGGAGCAGGGTGAGGGCGCCCGTGAGCGCAGGGAGCCCCAAGGCTCCGGGACCCACCTGCCGCCTCGCGGCTACGGACCTGAAAGGGCAGGAAGGAGAGCGCATGCTCGATGAGCAGCCGCATCAGCCTTTTGGAGTAGAAGATGAACTCGTCGCGACTGGTCTCCTTGTCCCTGTGGGGCCAACGGTTGAGCGGGGGCACGCATGCGGGGTGTCCTGTCCCCCCACCAGGCGGGCCTTACCTGATGATGGTGTGCATGCCCCGGACCTGCGGCGTGCTCTTCAGGACACTCAGCGTCCGGGGCAGGGGGTGGCACTGGTGTGCTGAGGCCAGTGCAGCCCTGGGGACAAACCCATTAGGAACACTCAAGAAGGGGTCTTTCCCACATCCTCCCTCCCCACAGGACGGATGTGCGTCACTGCGAGGGGAGCACGTGGGCCAGGTGCAGCAGGAGTTGCAGAGCGGGACTCGCTGCTGCCTGGGGCTGACCTGGGGGTAGATGTCACCCTCCTGAGCTGCCAGGCAAAGGTGAAAGATGGCTGCCAACAGCTGGGCAGCTCACCATCAGGCAGAAAGCTAGGTGGGTAGGGTGTGAGGGCCCCTCCTGGGCTAAGAGGAAGCAGAAGTGGGCCAGGCACAGGGCGGGCTAACAGGTGCAGAAATGGGTGGTTTGGCCCCAGCCCCTCCCTGGGGGAACAATTAAAACTTGGTGGGATCAAGCCCCGCCCTGGCTCCTCCCCGAGTTATTGTGGCCTCTTTCAAGAGACAAGGCTGGGGGCAAAACTGGCTAGAGCCGCCTGGCCACCTCACCACACTGCTCAAGCCTGGGGAGGGCCGGGGCAGGAGCAGGTCTAGGAGCAGAGCAGGGGCAGGCAGGAAACGGGCGGGGCAGAGGCAAGAAAGAGGTGGGACAGGAAGCAGACAGAGCGGAAAGGGGGCGTGGCAGGGGCGGGGCGTGGGAAAGGACAGGGACAAGGCAGAGGCAAGAAAGGGGATACGGAGGCAGAGCAGAAAAGGGGCGTGTGACAGGGATTTGGGTTTGGCAGGGCAGGAAAGGAGCATGGCATAGAATGGGGCAGGGCAGGGCAGAAGAGGGAAAGGGGCAGGACAGGGAATTGGGTGTGGTGGGGACAAGAGGGGAAAGAGGGGGCAGGAGCAGGAAAGGGGCAGGGCAGAAAAGGGGCATGACAGCTGCAGGGAAGGGGGCGGGGCAGGAGTAGGAAACGGGCAGTGCATGAGAGGGTGGGGCAAGGGGCTATGGGAAGGCGGGGCACACAGCAGCACCACAGAGCACTCTGCTCACATATCCCAACGTAGCTTCCTCTGCTTGCCAGGTGAAGAGCATGTTCAGGGAGGGAACAAGGCAGGAAACGGGGTTTACAAAGAGAAGGGAGAGAACAAAGAGAATGCTGCTTAGTTGGGGAGCAGGGCATTCCCTGCAGGCCTGAGGAGGAGCGTGGGGTGGGCGGCCACGCCCCCAGCCCTGCCTGGCCGTCCCTCCTTCCCCCAAGCAAGGCCTCCTGGGGCTGAAGGAGGTGAGTGAGGCCGCAGGCCAACGCTTCCTTGGCTGACCAGACGATGCAAAATGTGTCTGGCTGTGTTCAGGTGTTTTTTCAAGTTTGAAACCTTGGAAACTTTTTTTTCTCAGAACAAAGGCTTCAGGAGGAACCTGATGAGACAAGACTTGTGGGTTCCCTGGCTGCCCAGAGGGCCAAGCAGCGACTCATGCAGGCACAGGAGGCTGGCGGATGGGCCCTGGAGGCATTTCCAACATTTGGTAAACTCTCTGGAACGCCCTGAGCGTGAGGGCTCTCCCACCAGATGGCTCAGCTAGGAGCTCCCCAACCCACAGAAGGTGGGGAGAGAAGGGCAGGTCCCTCATGGCTGACACCCTGCCCACCTGCCCTTGGGGAGGGGCGGTGGGATGTGGCCCCGGCTCAGCCCAAGCTTCTTGCTGCCCCTGTTCCTGCTGACAGCTTCGAGGGCTGTGTGGACAAAGCTGGGCAGGGCAGGGCAGGGCAGGACCCAGGTGGGCAGGAGGACAGGGATGAGGCCCTCCTCACGCTGTGGCAGCCTCCAACCAGGGAAAGCTGACTGGTCCCATGAGGCACAGGAGGTACCCCAGGCTCCCTCAAAGTAGGGACACCTATGCAGTCACGTATGCGGGCCCAAGGGCCCGGCAATGCTGGCTCAGGAGGACAGCTGTGCCCGCTGGTGTCACAGAGCCTCCAGCAAAGTCTGGCCAGGCCAAGGTCAAAACCCTGTGACCCTGGGCAAGCTACTTCACCTCTCTGTGCCTCAGTGTCCTCATCTGCCAACAAGGGGAGGCAGAAGCAGGGCTGGGACCATTACATAGCACCCCTTCTGTGTCTGGGGAAGAGCCAGCTGCCTGCCTGGCTGGATCACAGCCCAGACCCAGGGCTCCCTGCAGGTGTTGGAAATGCCTCCATCTGGCAGACAGCTGTGAGGTCTTACCTGACGCTGAGTTCACGCTGTGGCAGCAACACAGGGAGACACAAGGGAATGGTGACTTGTCAGTGACCAGGGCAGGTGGCCAGGCCACCCCACCCAGGAATGGACATGCTGCAGGCCTGCCGGGACAGGGCCAGCCATGGAGGGTGGCAAGCTTCTAATGGCCTCTAATCTGGGGACCACTTGGGCCAGACCTGCAGTTCTGGGCTGGGGCAGTCAGAGCAGAACCCTGGGCTCTGTTCTGCAGGCCTCAGGCCTTCAACATCCTGTTAGGAAGTGTGCTCAAGCCAACCCGGGCTCCCAGGCCCAGCCATAGAATGCCTCAGGGAGCACGGGACCTCTGGTGGGGATGTCACTCCTGGGGTGACCCCCTGAGAGAGAGAGGAGCCTGGCCTGACGTGGGACTCAGCAGTGAAACCCCACAGTCCTGGGCCAGCAGGTCATCCCTGTCATTCCCAAAAGCTTAGGCTGGGTGTGCTGAGTGGGCTGCACCCTCAGCTGGATCCTGAGCACCTGTACCCCCACCCCAGCTTCCTCAGGGAACCCAGGCCCTGCATGGTACAATGAGCTGGGGTCTGGGCTGGACGATCAGGCTGACCAAGCAGGCTCAGGACACTCAGGGCTAGCACAGGGGACGGTGAATGCAAGGGGATGGGGTGAGCAGGCCACTGAAGGCGGTGGCAGAGAAGAAGCAAGCAGCAGGGCTGGGTCGGGCTCTGGGGTCGTGGGGCCTGCTGGGCTGCAGGCCACTCACCTCCTCCAGCTGGCTGTGTACATGCTGCACGATCAGATCGATGGCCACCGTGTTGCCACTCCCTGGGGCGGGATGGGGGGAGGGTGACTGGGGGCTGGACTGTTGGTGTGCCTGACACCTGCCTGACAGGTGGCCCAGCAGACTCACCTCTGGGCACAACAATGTCTGCCAGGCGCATGGTGGGCTGGATATACTGGTCGAAGGCCGGCTTGACAAACTTGTTGTACTGCTTGATGACACCCTCGATGTCCCGGCCGCGTTCACTGATGTCCCGGCGTAGCCGCCGCACCAGGCGGATATCAGAGTCTGTGTCCACGAAGATCTTCATGTCCAGGAGCTGGTGGAGATGGCCCGCCAGTGAGCAGCCGGTGAGACCACCTGGTCTGTGGGCCTGGCCAGAGCCACTTGCCCCAGGGCACCGTGGCAGGTGGGGAGGGGTGTGGAGGTGGGATGTCGCCAGGGGCTTAGGTGAAGAGGCATGGCATGGTGGCTGGGCACACATGATTTCCTTTGCTTGAGGAAACTCGCACAGACATACTGGAAAAGGGGGCATGGTGAGTTTAGGGTCTGTCTGCACACTCAGCAGTTGGCCCCTGAGAGGCCTTGTGGGGGCCAGGGACTGCTATGTGCTGAACAGTGGGGTCCTCTAGGCCTGTGCCAGGGGCAGGACCTGGGGCCTGGGGTCAGGCCAACCTGAGTCACACTCAGCTCTGTCCTGAAGGCCCCTGTGACCTATAGCAAAGTCTCAAACGCACCAGCCCTGGTTCCCCACCTGTCCCTCAGGACCACCGCAGGGGACGAGAATAACATGCCAGGTGTGAGCATGGCCTCAGCCACTGGAGAGGGAACCACTGCCCTAGGCAGCCATGCTCTGCCTTGTGGGGACAGCAGATGGCCCCAGCTGTGCCATGCCTGGGGTCGAGGTTGGGTAGGGAGTGGCTGGCCTAGGCCTATAAAGTGTGGAGGCCTTGGGGATGGGGCAGGAGGATGCACACCTCAGGGACAGGGTAGCCAGGGCCGAGACACCAATGGGGTGGGCGTTCCCGGCAGGTGCTCACCTCCAGCAGCGTCTTGTCAGCAAAGGCCATGATGCCCTCAAAGATGATGACGTTTGCACCATACAGCGTTTTCTGTGAGGAGACCCAGAGCT
The DNA here is from genome assembly GCA_031835075.1 of Saguinus oedipus. NCBI lineage: Eukaryota > Metazoa > Chordata > Mammalia > Primates > Cebidae > Saguinus > Saguinus oedipus. Next base: position 57,815,153 of record CM063173.1, read on the forward strand.
GTGGAACCCTGCTCCAGTGCCTATGGCCCCCAAGGCCCCCTCTGCCGGGCCCTGGCCTACCCAGTCCTTCTTCCGGCTGTGTGTGGTGAAGTCATATATGGGCACCTTGACGCTCTTCCCCTGCTTCAGCTTCTTGAGGGTGGAAATGATGAGGTCGAAGTCAAAGGCATCCGGATGGTCAAAGTTGAAGTTGTTGTGTGTGGCCTGTTCCTGCTGCTGCTCAGTCAGCACCTGGTGGGGGAGGCTATGGAGCGGCTGCGGGCACTGCAGGACCCTCGCCCAGTGCCAGTGGGCAGGAGCTCGAGGCCTCCCAGGAGTAGCCACACTGGGGCTCAGAGACCAGGGACCTGCATGTGTTGGGGGTCCAGGGTCAGGGAGAGGACAACGGGGTCCTCAGAGGCGCTAGGCAGGGGCCCACCTTGTAGAAGGAGTCCATGGACAGCAAGACCACCCAGGGCACATCCAGGGCCTCGATGATCATTCTGGCCACAGTGGTCTTCCCAGAGGCACTGCCGCCTCCCAGACCTGCCGGGGGGAGTGGAGATCCTCTATGGGGAGCAGCAGGCTGGCCGCGCAGATAGGTCCTGGGCTTCCCTCTCGCACTCCACGCGCACTGGAGAGAGCCCAAGGCGGGCGCCACCGGGAAGCAGGTCCCCACCCCACCCTCGGCTCTCACTGATGGTGAATGCACCCGGCGGCAGCAGCCTCCGCCTCCCCCTGCTGCTCTCACCGATGGCGAAGGCCTCTTTGGACTGCGCACCGTGCTCGTTGTACCAAGGTGGCCGTCCCGCCGTGTAGATGGTGCGTTTGCTGGTACGCAGCAGGGGGGGCTCCGACTTGCACTGGCTGGTGGTGCGCTTCCGGGGAGAGCGCCCAGCGCCCACAGGTGGCAGAAGCCTGTCCAAGGACTCTGCATTGCTGCTGCAGAGAAGGATGTGCTCGGATTTGGCCCAGGGCTGCCCACCTTCCAGGCAACTGTTAGTGTGGCTGGCTCACAGGGCACCCCTCGCACCCCCCAACAGGCAAGGCTGAGATGGGCAGGCTTAATGGGGTGAATAATAACTCTGCCTGGGTGGGCACTGTGGCTCACGCCTATAATCTCAGCACTTTGGGGGGCCGAGGCAGGTGGATCATTTGAGGTCAGGAGTTTGGGACCAGCTTGGACAACAAGGTGAAACCTGATCTCTACTAAAAAAAAAAAAAAAAAAACCCAGGCGTGGTTGCAGGCACCTGTAATCCCAGCTACTGGGGAGGCTGAGGCAGGAGAATTGCTTGAAAACCCAGGAGGCAGAGACTGCACTACTGCACTCCAGCCTGGGTGACAGAGTAAGACTCCACCTCAAAAAAAAAAAAAAACCACACCCTGCCTGCAGTTGGGCCACAGGATACACAGACCAAAGTGCTCAGTCTGGCACAGGGCCTCAGATCATCACTGTCTACACAGCAAGGACAGAGGAACAGCAGGCAAGGACAAGGGAAGGAGGAAAGGCACTCTCTTGGGGCCATGTTCCTCCTACTGTGTGGACGGGCACTGGCTGGGCTGGGCCAGGAGGGAACTCCAGATGGGAAGAGAAAGGCAGGCGAGACCCCGAAGTTGACCATGTTCCCTTCAACCCACCACACTCTCTGGGCAGCCAAATCGCTGCCATGCTGAAGGCTGGGTGCCCAAGGAGATGTGAGGGCAGAGTGTGTGAGTGGAGGCAAGGCCAGACCAGGCTGTGTGCACACACCCAGGATGAGGTCCCCAGACATGACCAGCCAGAGGGCTCAGCAAGGACCTGATCCTCTTGCAGTGACAGGACCCTGCACAGGGTGGTGCCACGGCCTGGCCTCTCTGGCTATCAGAGTGCAGGATGGGGGACCCTGGGCTGGGAGCCTTATGGGAACCCCATTCATTCTTGCTGTGGCCCCCTTGGGTCCCCAAGATAGAAATCTCCAGCATCCAGTAAACACCAGAGACGAAAGTGCTACCACCTCTCTGGGCTGCCTGGGAGCTGACCTGTGAGCCTGCCTGGGGCAAGGGGGCGCCCCCAGAGGCTGCTGTGCCTCTCAGAGACAGACAGGTGTGTCTGTTTCCACGCCACCTTCAGGGGAGTGAGTGAGCACCGGGAATAGCGAGCCAGTCAGCCTCACTCGGCCTCCCTGCGGCTCCCTCCGGAGATCGCTCTGGGGCTGAGCGCTGACGTCAGCAGCGGGGCTGAGAGCAAACAACACAGCCAGGCGCCAGGACAACCAGGCGAGGGCCTGGGGACAGTGCCGCTCCACCAAGCACTGAAGGGGAGCAGGTGCCATGGCAATGCGCCGTGACCGCATCGGGGCTGCAGCTGGAATGGGACCTACTCAGGTCTGCCTGAATGGTCATCCATCAAGAAGGAAGATGGGACCCAGCAAACAGAAGCCACGACCGCCTAGGGGCCCAGACACTACCAGCACACCAGCAGTAAACAAACAGGCCTGCAAGGCTCACCCCCAGGGGCCACCCCTCCCAGCAGGTGGTGACCCATGGCCTGCAGCTGGGGAGGGTGGTGCAGTCCTCCTCAGGCTCCAGCAGCAAGTTCCCAGCAGACAGCAACACTATGGTGGGCAAAGAACACATCCAGGCAGCCCCCTCCCCTCGATGCTTAACCCTGGCATCTGCAGGGAATCACCAAGTCTTCAACCTCAGGGAGGAAGCTCCAACACAGACAATCTGACTTGCAAAGGGGTAGGGCTCCCCAGTGAAGCTCTCAATGCTGCCCTTGCAGCTGATGGCACTTCCTCCATGCACCCTGGATTCCAAGGGTGAGCCTGCTATCGCATGAAGCTAGGACTAACTTGAGGGATGGAAACCCAACAATACAGGCTGGGCTCACACGGTGCTGGCTTCCCACTGCTGGTCTCCTGAAGCGCTGGTCTCCCGATGCTCAGGCCTCCCCAGCAGGAGCCTTCCAACTCTGCCTTTGTGACTCTTCCTGATCTCACTGAAGTAACACCCATCACCACAGATCCCTCCCAAGGTGCACGCTGCTGACTGCCGGGTGCTGGCCCTTCTCCTGGGAGCGGTGCCCATGCAGTGGAACGATCACAAGCAGGTCAGGATGACTCTGCCAGAAACCCCCTCACTGCAGGCCTGTGATGGCATCAGGCCAAGTCTACACAAGCCAGCCCCTACTTTCTCCAAAGCAAGCCTGTCTCTGAGAGCCAAGGACAAAGCCTCACCCCACTTTTCCTAAGCAGCACCCCTCGAGGGGAATGTTGGCCAGGTGTGCTGGCTCATGCCTGGCATAGCCCTTGTGAGGCTGGAGTGGGAGGACGGCTTGAGGCCAAGAGTTTGTTACCAGCCTGGGCAACATGGGGAGACCGTCTCCATACAAAAAAACTTTAGAATATTCAAAATAAATTAACAAATAAATATCGGACAGGAGAAAGTTCCACAGCAAACCTCATTTCCTGTGGAAAAGGATGCTTCTGGCCATGACGACAGAAGGTTAATTCCAAACCAGAGGGTTTGGAGCTGTAACCAACACGAGAGGCACACCCAGAAGAGCAGCCCCATAAAAAGCCGCGTCTTCAACCCCAGGCTCTGCCCGGTGCCCAAGAGCACCTGCCAGCCTGATTGATTCCTGATGTCCACAGACATGCACCGAACACAGGTCTGAGTGGCCAGGACCACGGCACAGGTGGGTACCTCTCACAGCAGAGACCTCCTGCCCATACTCACCTGCCTTCTGCTCCAAGGGCCCGGCACCCTGAAATCCTGATGCCAGGGTAAGCTGGGGGGCTGCTCATGACGGAGAACACGGGTGGGTGCTCCTGGACAGTGAGTGGCCCCAGGGGGTTAGTGGGGCTCAGGTGCAGGCAGTTGTGGGGGCATCACCACCTCAGACCCACAGCTGTCCCCTAGGGCAACTCAGGAGCTCTGGCCACCCAAACTGCCCTTCCATGGGCAGGACTAGTCCTATGGGCAGCACAGTGGGTGGAGAGCCGGAGGGCTGGGGTAAGACCCTTTGCTGGCAGAAGCTGCCTGCCAAACGTCGGCAGAGGCACAGCAGCTGGGAGGCCCTCAAGCCCCCACCGTACTGACAGAACGGTGTTCACTGCCGTCCTCAGAGGCCAAGGCCACGGGTCTAAGAGGATCACACAGCTGAGAGCTTGTCCGTGCTGGATATTAATAGCGCTGGCTTTGCTTGGTGTGGCCTGGACAATCCTCAGGCCAGCCCTCCGTGTGAACTGACCCCTCCTGCGTGTGGGCTAGCACACCCAGCCTGCAGAGGACCACCCGGAGGACCACCGTGTGCCTGCACCCCTCCCAGACTTCCTGGAAAAGGCTACCGTCCCCTCCCTGCCTGGGGCTGCAGAGTGAACCCCCCACAGCAGGACAGGGAAATCTGAGGCGCCTCTTGGCCAGGTGTCCTGAATGTCAGTACTGAGCTGGGCACCCCACCCCTATTCCCAAAGTGCTTCCTACAGGCATAAACAAACCTGAAACTCTATCCTCTGGCACCATCTGAAAATAACTGCCCAGCCCCACCCCTACACATGGAGGCTCCTGCAGGGACCTGCAGCCACCCAGGGCTCAGCAGAGCACAAGGGACGCAGCCACCTCCCCACCCACAGAAACGGGGGGTGGGGTGGGGTCATCCCCACTCTCAGCAGAGTCAGTGTGCACAGAGAGGTCCTGGCAGCCCTATGCCCTCTCCCAGGGTGGACACGTCAGCTATGGGTGTCAGCTTCCTGCTGCCACATGTCTCTCTTGGAGCTCCTAACACCGAGACAGGGTGCTGACTCTGTGCGGAGGTCACACTCCTGAAAAGTAGGCCACTCCTGGAGCTGCCTCAGAGGCAGGACCGGCCCATCTGTCTGTGTCCACAGGATTCCTCTCCTCCTGCTCCTGGAGGCGGTTAAACCCTTACCTGGGAAGTGGACAGAAGACAGCCCAGAGCCCAGGTCGGGGAGGCAGAGGCTGTCCTGAGCGGGGTGCAGAGTCTGGGCTCCTGGGGGCCATGTCACCGGCTGGGCAGTCTCAACAGCAGAGTGGACTCAGGCTGGTCAGCCTGGCATGGGCATGCACGCTGGGTGCCGCAGAGGCAAGGCTACAGGTCTGTGGAAGCCAGTTCTGTGCTGTCCAGGCAAGGGATGCATGAGCCCAGAGACAAAGCTGTGAATGGAAGCACCAGGCCCTGCCCTGGAATCGGGTCACCTTGCTGCAGCCACGTGGCCCCCAGCATGCCCCTGTTCCCAGATTCTGACCCGAAGAACTGGAAAGGCCAGAGAAACGAGTTCCCACCCGACCCACAGGTGCTGATGCTGCAATGGGGTTAGCATTGCCCAGGGCACCTTCTGCCTGAGGCTGTCTCGTTGCAGGTGGGGCTGTCTGAGGCTAGTGGTGCTGGACTGCCTCAGCCACTGCAAGGCACCCCTTACCCCTCCCTCACCTTCAGCCAGCCATCCTACCCTGGGCCACAGCATAGTCGAGTGTGGCTCAGTCCCCTCCACGGAGCCACAGCTTGCCTCCGTTTCCTCCTCAAGGACAATAGCAGGTACACTACAGGTGGGTCAGTTCATGAAGACCAACGCAGACGCCTCATCAGCGATAAGGGCCCCATAAGTGATATCATCGTAAAGAAATAAGTACAGGCGACTGGGCATGGTGGCTCACACCTGTAATCCCAATACTTCGGGAGGCTGAGGCAGGTGGATCACGAGGTCAGGAGTTCAAGACCAGCCTGGCAATAGTGAAATTCTGTTTCTACTAAAAATACAAAAAAATTAGCCAGGCATAGTGGTGCACACCTGTAACCCCAGCTACTAGGGAGGCTGAGGCAGAAGAATCATTTGAACCAGGGAGGTGGAGGTTGCAGTGACCCAAGATCACACCAGTGCACTCCAGCCCGGATGACAGTGTGAGGCATGTGTAGAGACTTGGGCAGGGCTGCCCCCCACAAACCACCAACCACCCACAATGCCAAGGAAGCCAGAAGCAAACATCGAACAGCAGGGAGTGCGCAGCATGCGAGCCCGATACTGAGAAACAGCTGCGGACGGAGGGCGGACGGGGAAAGGCTGGGGCACTCCCTTGCTGTGGTGCAGGGCTGTCGTACCACCCTGGGGTCACTATAACCCACCGACCTTCCTGCTGGGTGCCGCCTGACAGGTCAGGCTGAAGGGAAGTTTGCTGGATAACTAAACGGAGGCCAGAGGCCAGAGAGAAGAGGGAGCAGGGAGGAGCTGGCCCACAGGAGCCAAGGTGGGCCTGACCCCACTGGTGCTGGACTGACTCAGGGACAGAGCCATTAGGGCAGGTTTCTCAGGCTGGATGAGCACTGGGGGCTGGGGGCTTGCACAGGCCCACCCACCACTCTGGAAACCTTCGCCCAGCAGGACCTGCTCTCTATGGTCATGGGCAGCCTTTCTCTGCTCCCCACAGCCACAGCCCCAGACTCTATCTCAACCGCAGCCAGAAGTCACTGCTAACACCACAAAGGACTGGTTCCTGCACCAGCATGGGCCAGCTCTGGGGCAGGTGCCCAGGGCAGAGTCACCAGTGGCAAGCAGACAATGAACAATGGGCAAGATGAACAGACTGAATCGCCAGGCTGGATGATGTGGCAGGAGGAGCCCCAGACCACGGGCACAGACCTCCGAGCTGAGGGCAGCACCAGAGGTTGAAACAGGAGCAGATGCAGGAACTTCGGGGGCCACGCTCGGGAACAGTGAGAAAAGCCCAGGCTGGGGCAGAGGAAGCCTTAGACGGCACAAGCATGAAGACGGCACAAGTGTAAGAAATTTGCCTAAGACGACGAGAGGCAGTTCCAGGGCAGACCAGGCCCTCAGAGGAAGGTGCTGCAATCTGTATTAGCCTGCAGCTTCCCTCTGTCCCTTGGTAACCACACCAGAGAAAGGTAACAACAGTCTCTACCTCCTGTGACACCGTGAGGGCCACTGTGCCCAGCCCACAGCCCGTGCACAGGGCAGGCCCAGCTGACTGCTGCCACCAACCTATGTCATCCCAGAGTGCCTTTCTCAAGAGCCCTCAGTGCTTACCTAGTGTTGGCCTGCCCCATCTTGGGTTAAATCAAAGTCTCTTTGGTGGCCAGGCGCAGTGGCTCACACCTGTAATCCCAGGGAAGAAGAGGCGGGCAGATCACCTGAGGTCAAGAGTTTGAGACCAGCCTGGCCAACATGATAAAACCCCTCTATGCTAAAAATACAAAAATCCCCATATGGGCATGGTGGTGCAAGCCTGTAATTCCAGCTACTTGGGAGGCTGAGCACGAGAAAGAGGGTGCAGTGAGCAGTGATCCAGCAGCTGCGACAGAGTGAGACTCCATCTCAAAAGAAATGAAAAAAGCCTCTTTGGAACCCAGAGGAACAGATCAGGTCCTATTAGACTCCAGCCATGCAAAACTCCTAATCACTGCCCAGTGGGAGGGTGTGGGCCTGAAAAGACACAGGGCCGGGGAAAGCTCTTTCTGCCCAGCAGCTCTTGGAGGAGCGCTACCCTGTGCAGGGACACCTCCCCCTGCGGCACCCAGCACAGCCCATTCCTGAGGGAGTCCTGGCTCACGGCGTTTCTGACCAGAGTCACAGTCTGAACCCAGGCAAGAGGCGCCTGAGTGGGAACAATCTCTACCCTGGGGAACCCTCGGGCTCCCCAGGGGACACGTCAGACCCGGAAGGGAGGAACAGCGCCCCGGGCGCTTCCTGCTGCCCCGGACACTGCGCAGCCACCGCCCCCTGACGGTCGCAGCAGTAAAGGCGCCGCGCAGGGCCCCACTCCCCGAGGGGCCAGCCGGGGAGATGAACCCGGGTGGGAACTGGCCCCTCCGCTGCACCCCCACAACTTCCCCTCTTCACGCTCTTGCAAAGCCCCCGCAGAGCACAATCAGAAGGCACTGTGCGCCGCAGCACCCCGAGTCCCGAGCCCTGGCCTCACGGCTAGGACAGGGCTAGACCCCGAGCCGAAAACAGACCAGTTCGCAGAGTCAAGTAGGCACAAGGACCGCTGGATGCTGGAGACCGAGGGCCCCACCCACTCGGGGCAGAAACCAAGGTCAACGCGGGAATGCGCGCCCGGGCTCCTTCCCTGAACCCCGAGGATCCTGCCCGCTTGCGCCAGGTCCGTCCCCTCGGCCGCTACGAGCCCGCGGGGCGCCGCGCGGCCTCCGGGCGTGGGGGACTCGGGCTCGCAGCGAGGACAGATCACCCGCCCAGCTCCGCCAGAGCTGCCGCCGGCTTCCCGCACGCCGGTGGACTGGAGGCGGCGCCCACGCCTACCGGTCCTCGCACGCGGTCTCGCTCTTCTCAGCCTGACGGCCTGGCGGGTCTCGGGCCGCGGGTGGCGATGTGGGCGAGGGGGCGGCGTCCGCACGGGCCGGGGGCGCAGCCATGGCGCTGGGAGGCCTCTCCACCGGCTTGGCCGGGCGGCGCGCGTGGGCCGCCGGGAGCTGGTGGTTCCCGCCCCCGCCCACAGCGGACTACAAGCCCCACGCGGCAGCGCGCCCCACCTACCGTGGACTACAAAGACCATAAGCCTGTGCGTCGCGGACTACAAGCCCCACAAGGCCGCGCGGCGGGCACGCGGGACTGGTAGTTCGGCCGCCGCCGCCACTTGGCCGGAGGACCCCGCCCCCTGCGTTTCACCACAAAGTCAGCCGTACAAAAACCCTGGAAAAAAAATCAATAAACATTTATTTGATACAGTCATTTCAGTACATACAGTGATGGCCCGTCCCCACGCCACTCGGGACCAGGGCGCGGGGCGGGGACGAGGACCGAGGACAGATGGTCACAAGGCGGGCGGGGCCCGAGCTCACCGTCGAAACATCTCGCAAATAAACACTTTGTAGATAGAATATATATGTATATATATATATGGTTACAAGTGATAGCTGGAACCTCTTTCAAAATGCACTTATGTACTGAGAACTGGCATTAAAAAACCCAAACCAAGAGACCCGAAGCGCAGGACGCGCGGCCGCGAGGCATGGGAGCGCCTGGGGCCCGCCATACAGGGTGCACGGGGACGGCCCCGCCCAGGGTCAGGCTCGCCGGCTCCTTCCCTTCAGCGCCACCAGGCAGGAGGGTCGACGGTTACGCAGGACGCACCTCACCTGCCTCTGCACCAGCAAATAAAGTGCATCCCACTTTCGTGAGTGTCGGCCCGGTGGGTCAGCCCTTCCGGGCCCCTTCTTCTCCGGGCAGGGGAGTGCGCTGAGCCCGAGGTAGATCTGCAGAGAGGGCCCCGACTGGGCTTCGGGCAGGGCCGGCGCCCACCACACCTTGGGGTCTGTCCTGCCGGTCCCTCACTGACGGCTCCCGGGGGCAGACCCTGCTGAGCTCCACCCAGGGCCCTACCCCTTGGGAGGTGGGCTCTGCAGACCAGCATGTGGGAGAAGAGGGCAGAAAGGAGGGGTCAGACCCAACAGCCACATCTGGCAGCAGCCCCCACGCCTACCTTAAAGACAAAGGGGCTTAAAGTGCTAACATCAAGTTACCCAGGACTCCCCTTCCCACACCAGGGACTACTTGGGGGCTTTGGGAGTGTCCCGGAAACTCGCCCCCAGCAAAAACCAGACCCTCTTCTCTCTTCCCCAAGGGCCAGGTACCTGAGAGGCTGGGGCAGGCTCCACACCCTGCAGAGGTGTTCAGGTCCAACCTCCTCCCGCCATTGGTCTCCAGGCCAAAGTGCACCTAGGCCCCCCCTGCCAGTGCTTGCTCTCTTCCCCTCGTGAGGCTGCCCCAGCAGCAGCTGCCAGACCCCATCCTCCTCCTCCTCCAGCTCCAGCTGCACCAGTGCAGCTCTGGGATGCAGGAAGGAAAGCCTCCCCTGACCCCCTGTCGCTGGGTCACATCCACTCTGTCCAAGCCTCCATCCTCTCATGAGGCCATGGTGTGTGTGTGCTGGGGGAGTCCAGGTCTCCACACTCCCTCCCTAGCACATCCAGCCAGGGCTGCTGAGGGTCAGAGCCTTGTGGCCCAAGGATAAAGCCAGAGACAGGAAGTGTTCCACAACCCCAGTCCCTGAAGTGCTCCTGGGACTTGTCTCCCTACTACTCCAAGCCGAGCCCAGTGGGGCCTTCTCCCTGGGGGATGGGTGAGGGTGGGTGCTGGGGGCAGAGGCAGTGCCCAGTACTGCCTCCCTGAGCAGCAAGGGACCCAAACCCCAGAGGTCCACACCCAAACCCCAGGCCCACCATCTGCACCAGGAAACCCTTAGCACCAAATGTCAGATTGTTGTGAGTTTTTGTATAAAAAAAACAATTAAAAAAAAGGTTGTTACTTGTCACAGCAACAAGACTGGCATCCACTACACCCAGGAGACACACGCACATGGGCAAACATCAAAATTCACATCGTCCAGGGTCAGTGGGGATGAGCCCTCAGCCCACTCCCACCCACCCTGGAAAATGCCCCCCCTCCAAACCCACCCCCTCTGAGCCTCATCCTCCCTGCAATGCTGTGGTTGGAAGGCAGGGCCCAGGGAAGGAGCTCTTCCAGGCACCCTGGACTCCCTGCATGACCCCTGTTGAACCTATAGACCCAGCCACCCTCAGGGCCACAAAGGGGGCAAAGACAGCTCTGGAGCTGCCACCAAACTGCTGTGACTTTGGCCAAGCCCCTCCCTGGCTGGCCTTCAGTTCTCATATCAAATGACCACACAACCAGAAACAATGGAGACAGGTTAAAAAAAAAAAGTGGGGAGGAGGCTCCCATGAGAGCTTGGCCACTGGGCCTACCCCGATTGGCAGACAGAAGGCTGCCTTCCCCCAGTGGCCACTCAGAGCCAGGCCACCTCTGCCCAGCTTCCCGCCCCACAGCCCAAGGGTTCTGGGAGAACCCCAGGGCCCAGATTAGTCCATCCCTACTCGGTGAGGCTGCTCCAACCTAGGCCTGCAGTGCCCAAAGGCTGAACACTGGAGGCAGAGCACACTCCAGGGGCCCTGCACCCCCAAGGCTGGTGGCTGTGTTGGAGGGCATCAAGCTCCTGCTGCCCTGTAGGTGCCAGAAGCAAAACCCCTCCCTTACCTCAAGCTGGGGGCACTACAGACAGGCCTGTGGGGGCAGGGCCTGAGTACAGCAGGGATTGCAGTGATAGAGGAGGGGCTAGGGTGGGGGGAGGGGACCAGGCCTGGAGAGGTAGAAAATAGAAGCAGGGGGACCAAGTGGGTGGCTGAGGGTGGGCAGGAGCTGGTCAGCTCAGCATGGCAGTGGTCAGACGGGGGTCTGTCCTGGGAGGTAGCTGGGGGTGCTGGAGTTCCAGTGTTGGGGGGAGGTGAGGCCAGGATGGTGGCTGCTGGTTGCCGGGTGGCTCAGGTGCCCCAGGTGCCCTCAACAGCCCAGAACCACGGATTACCAGGGATGCCTGAGCCTTGGGGGAGCCAGGGTGTGGCCCCAGCAGGGCCTGAGGAAGCAGAGCAGGGGAGCCAAAGGCCATCTTCCTGCTCTGCACTGCAGCCCCCGTGACACCAAGGTCCCAGACACATTCCCACAGGAGGGGGCCCCCTCCCGGCTATTGCACTTCTCCTGGGCACACCTTGGCGAGCCCCAACCCAGGTGTGCCCTGTGGCAGCCTTAACAGGGAAGGGCCACCTTCAGGAAAGGGAGAGTGGCTGGCTGCCCCCTCTGGACGGATGAAGAGGCAGGGGTGGGGGAGAGAAACTGGAGGACGGAGGTCCTGGGACTAGCTCTGCCCCGATAGAGCGTGGTGTGGCAGCTGCGTGGGGGCTAGGCCCCACCCACCAAGCTCACTTTTCAGGCGCCTTGCTGGCTCCCAGCTTCCGGCCAGTGGAGCCCCGGGACCCCTTGTCCCTGCATCCCAGGGGCCAGTCGTCCCGGCGCAGGGGCAGCTTGGGCACAGGCTCCTCCAGGGGCCGTTCCTTCGGCTTCCGGCCCCGCTTCTTCCCGCCTGCTAGATTTTTCTTCTTTTCCTTCTTGGGCACCAATGAGTCCTGGCTCCGGTGTTTAGGAGGTGGGTCTGCTGATGTTCGGAACCAGTTCTGGGGAGAGGAGAGCGCTGATGAAGACCTGGGACTGGACGCTGAGCACATGCGCCAGGTGTGGCCTGAGAACTGAAGGCCTGGTAGCCTTCGGGGCCAGGCAGGCACCTGCAGCCAGGCTGCCAGGGGTGGGACCGGCACACACCCTTGGGGCGGCTCCAGCTCAGGGTACAAGCCTCCCAGTTCTCCCAGGGAAGGTGGACCCCACTGAAGAGAAACCACCAGATTTCTCCATGTTGGCCGCTCACCCAGGCACATTCCATGCAGGCCACTGACCTCCTCTCCACCCCCAAGGGGTGCCCAACCATGGCCCTGGCCCCTCCTGGGCTAGTCCCCAGCCACAGGCCCTGGTGATGGCCCTCGCACCTCTGCGTGGGTCTTGAGAATGTGGTATTTGACGCCACTCTCAGAGCTGAACTCCTTCGGACACAGCAAACAGCGGTATTTCCCTGCCAGGTGGGCCCCCTGCAATGCACGGGCAGGCCAGCCCCCAAAGGTTAGACCCGCCCCAGCTCTTGGAGGACCCAAAGCACCCAGATCTGCCCTAAGCCCTTAATCATGGCTAAAGGGTCAGGGTCAAGGATGGCCAAAGGAAAGCTGAGCAGTGCCAGGACCACTGGGTTGCCAGAGCTGCAAGGGTGGTGGGGTAGAGGAAAGTCAGGAGAGGCAGGTGCCCAGGGGAAGAGCCACAGATCTTTGCTGAGCATCCCTTATTCCAAGGGAGCGTGCCCTCCGCCTGGATCAGGGTACCCACTCATGCCCACATGGACGCAGAGCTCCAAGGACAAGACCAGGACCCACTGGCTTATGATTGGGGCTAGGGGTCAGAGAGGTGTCCTAGGTTGGCCATCAGCCTCCAGCCAGTCTCTGGGTTCATGGAAGAGGCAGCCGAGTGGATAAAGTGGGGGGCAGGGCAGGGTCTCACACTATTGTGGGGGGGGGCCTGCACTGGGTGAGCTGGGAGCTATGAGTATGAAACCTGGCTGTGGAGCAGGCACCAGAACTGACCTTGCTGCAGCTGGCAAGATGAGCCTTGAGTCCGGACACACTGGAGTAGATGGCTTCACAGCACTGCAGGGGAGGCAGCCGTGGGCGAGTGCCTCTGGTGGGCACCCCACACCAAGATACACCCCTGCCCTAGCCCAGGGGATCTCTGAGGCCTCTTTGGGGCAAGTGAGGGTGTGTGAGTCCTGGGGATTGGGCAGGCTGGGCATGCAAGGCCTGGGTGGGCTGGGCACCTCCTGCAAGGTCTCAGCCTCTGCTCCTGCCCAGAGGGCCACACCCGGGCTCTGTCCCTGCATGGCTCCCCACGCGCCCCACCCGGCTGCCTCCGCTCACATCGTTGGGACAGTTGACGTGGCCTTTCTCCTTCACTTCATTCTTCCACGCCTCTAGCAGCTGGGGGTTCAGCGTGGGGAGCCCTGGCCGAGTGTAGTTGAGCTGTGAATTCAACAGCACCAGGGTGAGCCCCAGGCCAGAAGATGCCCTCGGCTGCTCTAACGCTTGCCTCGGCAGCAGGCGACACTCGCCACAGATCGGGGGGCAGTGGGCGGCCCAGGTCACGGGTGGCTGTGCCAAGGCTCAGGCCAAGGTAGGTCCTGCCCAGAGGCCATGGCGCTTCCCCAGCACTGGGTGGGCAGCTCACCCGGGCAGGCAGCTCACCCGCGCAGTCTCAGGCACAAGGTCGTCCTTCATACGCCGCTTGGTCCAGTCGCGGGCCAGCTCGTCCTCCGCTATCTCCTGCAGGTGGAACACGGCCACCTGGGCCGACGTGCGGCGGACACGCCCGCTTGGGGTCCGTTCCACACCCAGCAGGTCCTCAGCCTCGGGGGACTTGTCCGTGGGCTCCTCGGGGGGCTGGAGTGCATGGAGGCCAGAGTGAGCCGCAGAAACAAGATGGCAAGAGGCAGGTCGGCTCAGCGCGCGGTGGGGCCACCCCGAAGGCCAGTGGACCTCCAGGCCTCTCAGCGTGCTGAGGACATGGCTGACGGAGCCAACCCCAGGGAACATGGAGGTTTCACCCTCCAGCCTGCCAGGACACACATCTCGTACAGAGAGAGTGGGAAACGCAGGCGTTAGGTGGCACATGGACAGATACAGCTGGTACCCAAGGCACACACAAGGCACATAGCACACGAACAAGCGCAGCACCACGGCACGGGGCCACAGCAGAGCCACTCACAGGGGCCGTGTGCTCTGAGCGCACATGGTAGTCGTGGCCGGCCTTGGATCGGTATGTCTTGCCGCAGTGGGCACAGGGGAAGGAGGGACTGTCCACCTCACAGGGCGGCTTCCCGCAGCGCCGCTGGTGGTACTGGTAACCCATGAGGCTGGAGAACGCAGCCCCGCAACCCTGGGGGTCAGACCAGAGGATGGGTGAGTGGCCAGCAGGGTGCCCCCCTGCCCCACCCTGCCCCTTGCCCCCCTGCCCCACCCCACCCCACCACCCCTGTGGCCCCCCCAGCCCCGCCCCACCCTACCCCACCCCTGTGGCCCCCCACCCCGCCCCACCCCTATGGCCCCCACAACCCACCCCACCCTCCCTGTGGCCCCCAGCCCCACCCCACCACTGCCCCACCCCGCCTGACCTCCTGGGGGCAGCGCAGCCGTCCCATCTGCTTCAGCACCTTGCGCAGCCGATCGCGCTCCTCCTGCTCACCCCCCTCAGAGGCCTCGGTGTCGGAGGGCTGGGAACAGGCTGAGGCTCGGTGACCCACCTCCACCATGGGGCCCTGCCCTGGCCCCACCCCACCAGGCACTGGGCCCCCATCATCCAAGGTTGGGCGCTGTGGGCACCATGGTGAAGGCAGGGCGAGGTCAGAGGCCACGCTGGATGGGGGCTGGCCCACGGTACCTTGGTGCTGTGCTCCGCCATGGTGTGGTAGTTGAGGCCTGCCTTGGACTTGAACTGCTTCTGGCAGTGCTGGCACTTGAGCGCGTCCTGCAGCTGCAGAGGACCCCACGTGTGGGAAGCCTGCCCACGGCTGGGCCTCCCCCCCAAACCTGTGCCTGTCACCAAACCCATTTTGGGCCGTTGCCTTACCTTCTGACACACTTCCATGTGCTTCTTGAGCCCCACAAGAGTCTTCCGGGTGACCACGTTGCAGGTGGGGCAGACGGCTTCCCCGTGCTCCTGGATGGCCCGCTGCCACTGCTCCTCGGGGCCGCCTGTGGGCAAGGCAGGGGCCTCGAAGGTTGTGGGGGTCCTGGTTGCCCTGGACGCCAGGCACAGAATCCAGTCTCTACACTCAGCCCCAGCCCTGTCCTGTGGGATCTACCCGCAGTCGAGGGCTGCCCTGGGCCCTGCCGGGCAGCCCCTACCTGGAGCTGGGTGGGCCGGTGCCTCCTTGCTGACAGCGATGGGGGCAGCTGGCACCTTCTTCCGGACATCCTCAGGGCCCAGCCCCTCCGGCTTCTTGGAGCGGTGAACTCGGGCCTTGTCCTCAGCTTTGACCAGGCCTGTGGGCACACAGGGGATGGGGCGAGGCAGGGGTGGGCTCAGGGGCTGTCCCTCGGTGGACACCCCCAGCCCCGGAGGTGCGCACGGCCGAGGAGCACCCCAACCTGGAATGACGCCTTTGGGCGTCTTACCTTTGAGCCCAAAGGTCCCTGAGATGGATGGCTGCTCCCCTGTAAACTTCTTGGGTGTTTTCTGTTTCCTTCCTGACTCGGGGAGAGAAAACAAGGGCCAAGACTGGTCAAATAACCTTCAGGAGGTGGAGCCGGCCCCAGCCGCTGCCCCTGGGGCTCTCCTCTTACTGTGCTTTGTGCGCTCAGGGTCCTCCTCAGGTGGGGATGCAGGGCCCGAAGCTCTCAGTGCCTCTAGGCCCCCTGAGGGCCTGCTGCCCAGTGACAAGGAACTGCTGCTGGTATCTGCACTCAGCTGGAAGGCCGAGCTCTGGCCCATGGTGGAGGGGCCGTACTCCCCATTCTCTGGCCTGGCCTGCTTGGGTGGAATTGGGCAGGCGTCCAGGCTGTCCACAGCCCTGCAGGGAACAGGTGAGGTGAGGGCCAGGAGGGCCTAACTTTGGACCCCATTACCACCAGGCCACGGCCAAGGAGCACCCCAACCTGGAATGAGCCCCATTACCTTTTCTTACTACTGCTCCTCCCTGTGGCACGAGGTACTTTGTTTTCCGACTTGGTCAGCAGCACCATTTTGCAGGGTGGTGTGTGTCTGCTGATGGCAATGGGCCTGCTGACCGTCACCGGTTTGCTGACCACAATAGGCCTGCTGACTGTCACTGGCTTGGTAACCGGCATGGGTTTTGTGACTGTCACAAGCTTTGTGACTGTAATGGGTTTGGTGACAGGTACAGGTTTGGTGACCGGCACAGACTTGGTGATTGTGATGGGTTTGGTGGCCGGTACGGGCCTGGTGACCGGCATGGGCCTGCTGATGGTGACAGGTTTGGTTGCTGGCACGGGCCTGGTGACTGGCATGGCCTTGGTGACCGGCATGGCCTTGGTGACTGGCATGGCCTTGGTGACCGGCATGGGCCTGCCAACCGAGACCGGCTTGCTGATGCCTATGGGTTTGCTAACACCCACGGGTTTGCCGATAGTGACAGGTTTGCTCACTCCAATGGGCTTGCTGACCCCAACAGGCCGGCTAATAGTGACCGGCCGGCTGATGGGCCCAGGCTTGGGGGCAGGCAGGGGCCGGTCCAAGTGGTTCCAAGTCCGGTGTTTCTCCAGCTGGGTCTTAGAGGTGAATGCGGCCTCACAGAAGGGGCAGGGGAAGGCCAGCCGATCTGAGATGGCACCCTGGGTAGGTGTGGACAGGTGTGGGACAGGGCCCCAAGGGCCTCTGTGCAGACACACCCGAGGCCTCCTCTTCCCCAACCCACAGTCCCTTACCCCTTGGCACCGCTGGTAATGGTACTTGAGCCCGTAGATGCTGGGGAACTCCAGCCAGCACCCCGAGTTTGGACACTTCACCCTCGAATGTGCCTTGAACTCATCCTTCCAGGCGTTCATCAGGGAGAGCTGGGCGTGGGGAAAGGCGGCGCTGCTGACCTGCAGCCACCGTGTCACTGCCAGCCCGAGCCCCAGACTCAGAGCCCTCCCTGGGCCTGCAGTGCACACACACCACGTGAGCTCCTCAACCTCAGGACTAGGTGGGAATTCAAGCCATTCTGGCAGTGGCCAGGCACAAGGCCTGTTCTGGGAGCCCACCAATGTGACCCCTGGAATCTCATGGCACATCAAATACAAAGCCAGGCCTCAGGAAGCCTGCCAACCCAGTGCCCACACCTGAGGCATAGAGTTGGTACCAGATGTGCAGAGTACAGATCAGGCCAGGAGAGTGTCTAGACAGGGAGACCCCAGCGTGAGCCCCACCGTGGCCCTGATTGATAGGGAGACCCCAGCCTGAGCCCCACCGTGGCCCTGAGGGAGCTCACAGGAATGTCTCGGAGGGTCTGGGTCTCGGCTTTTGGCCGCCCCTTTTTCTTCCCTTCTGTCTTGTCGCTGGCTGGACTTCCTGGGTCAAAGCAGAGAGGGGCTTGGCCAGGCACTGTCTGTCCACCACGGACCACCGGCATCCCTGCAGCACAGAACACAGCAAGGCTGGAAGCCGTGCAGCACTGCCTACCGCTGGGGGCTGCACGGGCCCACGATGAGCACCACTGTCCCAACACCAGGGCGCCAGGCCAGAGGCTGCGGCCAGCTGAGGACAAGAACCCAGGTCCCTGGGCTATGTCCAAGGTGAGGCTACCCTGCTTATGTTCTCAGGAACCCCATGGCCTAGCTGGGTGCCTGGAGACCGGATGTCGGGAGGTGGCCCACTCCTACGACTTGCTGCCCAGAACCACCTGGAATTGACTTTGGCCAACTCCTCTTACCCATCTTTGGTGGGTCGTGCAGCATCGGCAGTCGGACCTCCTTTCGGCTGCCATCCTTCCCGGGACCACTCTTGCTGGACCCTGGGAGCCGACGGCCTCCAACGCAGAAAGGATCCGTCATCTCTGCAGAGCAAGTGGACATTCTGTGAAGCCTGACAGGTCCCCTGTGAACACGTGATGGGGATCCTGGAGCCCCATCCTCTGCAGGCCCTCTCTGATCAGGGAAGAGGAGGCTGGTCTCCATGGTTTTGCTCACATGGGAAAACAAGTGATGGGGGCTTCGGATGTAGGTGGAGTTGCCTGTCAGGGTCTCCCCAGACAACCCAGAAGGCATCATCAGTTTGGAAGGACCTAGTCCTGTGCTGAGACCCTCACCAACTTCCAGACCCCCTTCCTGACAGGTGTGCAGCTTCGAAGATGCTGCCGAAGCTGACGCACTCCTACCCAGAGCTGGGAGGGGTGTGTCCCCGGGAGAGGTGCCTGTGCAGGAAGAAGGAGGCTGGCAACATTCCTCCGGGGGCCAATTATGTCTCAGGTGATAGCTGCTGGCTCACAGGCTACCTGGGCCCAGCATGGGGGCCCACCTTCTCACCGGGGCCCTCATCCCTTCCCAGGCAGACCTGATGCATTGCCAGCCCACCCAGGCAGGCACCCTTGGAATCCTCACCAGACGCAGATGGAAAATAGTTGAGGTGGGCTGAGGACCCCTGGCCTACTCTGGCACTGCACCTAGCTCCTGTCCCCACCTCTTGGCGGCCTTGTCTCCAGGCTTGGTGGCTGATCTGCCCCCCACCTCACCTCTCTCTGAAGCCTCTCAGTCCCGTCTACTGACCCGCCACCACCACTTCGACTAAACGAGTCTCAGAAGCACCGGCAGTGAAGGCCCAGGCTGCTGGCCAGAGAGAATGCCCTGCTGCCCCAGGCTGGGCCCCGGAGGGCCTGTGCTGCTGCAGAGCTGGGGAGCAGAGGAGATGCTGGGCCCAGCCCTGTGGAAAGGTCCTGCAAGGGGGTGGGGCAGGAAGCAGGGTGAGGGCTGAGTGGGGAGGTGGCCCCTCCTGACAGCTTCTAATTAACTTGGATCTCAGGGCATTGGAAGGGGCTGCTGTGTCCAGAAGGGCCAGAGAGCAGGGTCAGAGGTCAGGACAGTCATGCCCATTGCCAAGGGGGAGGCCAGTGTCGGGGACAAAGTTCTCTGGAAGGCCACACTTTGCAACTTCGAAAGGAGACAGGGCCGGCAGGAGTCATCCCAGCCACTGACGACCCCGGTGGCCTGAAGTGCAGGTGCCTGCTGAGGCCCCGCGTCCAATATTTTTGAAGCCTGGGCGAAGAATTTACAGTAGTGGGACCTGAGGCCAGGGCCAGCCTGGGGGAAGAGACGCGACTCGCGCCCCGGATGAGAAGGGGCTTTGGCCCTCCCGAGCCCAGCGGGGTCACCAAGTCCTGGCGGGGAGAGGGGGCTGGCCGCGCTGCACGCAGTAGACGCCGGCTGCGGGGCCGCCGCGTAGGCCGCTCGGCCCGGGACCCCGGCCCAGGCCCGGCGCGCGGGGGAGCGCGGCCAGGGACGCGCACCTGGGGCCGGCCTCGCCACCCACCTGTCACCTGGGGCCGGGCGCGGGGAGCGGGCCTCGGCCTGGCCAGGCAGGGCCGGTCGCGGGCGCGGGGTGGGGGGGCGAAGGCAGTGAACCAAAATGGCGACTTTTTCTGGAGAAGGAGGAGGCAGGAAAACGGCGCCGGCGCGGGGCGCCGGGGCTCGGGCGCGGCGGGGGGCGGGGGGCTCTGGGCCCGGCCCCCTCCTCGGCCCGCGCGCGGGGTCGAGATCGGGGCGCGGCGGGCGCCGGGGTTGCGGCCGAGTGGGGGCCGGGGCGCGGCCGGGCGCTTACCTGCGGCGCCCAGCGGGGCTACGGCCGGGCCGGGCCGGGCCGGGCCGGGGGGCGCAGGGCGCGGGGCGCGGGGTCCGGGCGGCGCAGGCTGCGCGCGGCGCTGCGCACATGCGCGCTCCCGCCCCTCCCACCTTTGACAGTTTTACTGCGGGGGGGAGGGGGCGAACTCTCGCGTTATTCCCGCGGCCGCTCCGCGACGGGGAGGGGGCGGGAGGGGACACCCCGCGCTGCCCCGCGACCCCCCTGCTCGCGGTGTCGCCCCCGTCGGCAGGTCCCGCAGCCCAGAGTAGCCAGTTCTGCAGTCCTGGGGCGGGGGCCGTGTTTTGGACAGTGGGGTAAACTGAGGCCCCATAGCGGGGCTGGGCACTGCCCGGAGCCCGGCGCGCGGATTGAGGCGGCCTGATTCCACCGCGTCCTGGCCGGCGGGGCGAGGGCGGCCTCGGAGCGCAGGATACTGACCTCTGGCCCTGGGGGCCGTGCACCCGCTGGGCAGGATTCAGCCTCTTTCCACCTGGCCCCCAGCGGGGATCTCCTGGCTTCTGGCAGTGCCTGGCGGCTTGAGGACATGGGGCCTTACCGGGGTCACTGACCATTGGGTCAAGCTTTGCCGGCTCTGGGGGCAGTGGTTCTGAGCCAATGCCCAGGCCTTCTCTGCCCCACAGCCTGGGCTTCTGCAGGGGACACTGGGGTCCAGTGTGGGCTGGGCTGTCCGGAGGTGACCGAGCACTGACAGCTCGGGGCTGGGGAATGAATGAGGCACAGAAAGGTGTGCTCTCCTCAAGAGCACCCGGAGGAGGTCTGTGGGCCTTACCTGGGAGGCCCCGCATGGGTCTGGCACAGGACCCGCAAGAATTTCCCCCAGGAGAGCCCGCCCACCTTTCCTTCCTTCCCTTCCTCCCTTCTTTTCCTCCCTTCCCTCCTCCTCCCTTCCCTCCTCCTCCCTCCCTTCCTTCCTCCCTCCTTTCCTTCCTTCTCTTCCTTTCTTCCCCTCCCTCCCTCATGCTCTCCATCCCTCCCTTCCCTCCTTTCTCTTTCTTTCCCTTATTTTCTTTTCCCTCCCTCCCTCCCTTCCTTCCTCTCTTTTCTTCTTTTCTTCTTGAGATAGGGTCTCACTCTGTCATTCAGGCTGGAATGCAGTGGTGTGATCTTGGCTCACTGCAGCCTCTACAACCTGGGCTCAAGCAATCCTCCCACCTCACCATTCCAAGTAGCTGGGACTACAGATGTGTGCCACCACACCTGGCTAAGTTTTAAAGTATTCATACAGACAAGGTCTTTCTGTGCTGACCAGCCTGGTCTTGAACTCCTAGGCTCAAGCAGTCTTCCTGCCTCAGCCTCCCGAAATGTGGGCATTACAGGCGTGGCCCACCACCTACAGCTGGCAGGGCCATTCTCACCTGATCACGGTACCCATCTCCCAGGGAAGGCCTCAGGCCTCAGGAGGCAAGAGTCAGGGAGACTCTGGGTTTTCATCTTGTGCCTACAGAGCTTTTGTTTTTTTTTTGAGATAGAGTCTATTTCTGTCACCCAGGCTGGAGTGCAGTCGTGCAATCTCGGCTCATTGCAACTTCTGCCTCCCAGGTTCAAGCAATTCTTCTGCCTCAGCCTCCTGAGTAGCTGGGATTACAGGTGCATGCCAGCCACTATGCCCAGCTAATTTTTTGTATTTTTAGTAGAGACAGTGTTTCACCAAGTTGACCAGGCTGGTCTCGAACTCCTGACCTCATGATCCACCCACCTCAGCCTCCCAGAGTGCTGGAATTACAGGCATGAAACACTGTGCCTGGCTAGCATTTATTTATTTTTTAACCATGTGCATATATTACTTTTACAATTAAAACAGACTTTTAGGCTGGGGTGATGGCTCACGCCTGTTATACCAACCCTTTGGGAGGCCAAGGAAGGTGGATCATGAGGTCAAGAGATGGAGACCATCCTGGCCAACATGGTGAAACCCTATCTGTACTAAAAATACACAAATTAGCTGGGCGTGGTGGTGCACACCGGTAGTTCCAGCTACTAGGGAGGCTGAAGCAGAAGAATTGCCTGAACCCGGGAGGCAGAGGTTGAAGTGAGCCGGGATATCACCACTGCACTGCAGCCCGGCAACAGAGCGAGACTCCTTCTCGAAAAAGCAAACAACAAACAGACTTTTAAAAGTTTCGCTGGGCTCGGTGGCTCAAGCCTGTAATCCCAGCACTTCAGGAGGCTGAGGCGGGTGGATCACGAGGTCAAGAGATCGAGACCATCCTGGTCAACCTGGTGAAATCTGTCTCTACTAAAAATACAAAAAATTAGCTGGGCATGGTGGTGTGTGTCTGTAATCCCAGCTACTCAGGAGGCTGAGGCAGGAGAATTGCCTGAACCCAGGAGGCAGAGGTTGTGGTGAGCCGAGATCACGCCATTGCACTCCAGCCCAGGTAATGAGCGAAACTCCGTCTCAAAAAAAAAAAAAGTTTCATAATGCCTCTTTTTGCATACTACAAACATTCTGGACTCCTTAAGATTCATGTGGGCTGGAAATTGCTAGTCAGGAAATGGAGCTACAAAGTGTACCTCCTTCACTGGGGTCCTTCCAGCCCAGTCGGCACCTTCCCTGTCGTCCCAGGAGAAAGCTCAGCGGCACTGCTTGGTGGCTGGGCAGGGAAGAATTGTGCCTTTCCCCAGAGGGGCCTGGGATCTGCTTCACTCGAGCCTGGTGCAGAGCAGAGCATTCACATGGAGATGGGCTTTTGTGGAAGAGGCAGTCAGGTTGTCCTTCTCTTGGGAATCTGAGCCAGAGAGAGGCCAGTTCGCACCAGCCCATGTGACCCGAGGAGTAAGGGCAGGACATTTCCTGTGAGGCTAGCACCATCATGTCCTTTGCTTGCTGACCTTTCCCCAGGGGATAGGACCAGCAGGATTTCCTGAGGGCCTGTGTGTGTCCCCTTAGGTGCATCCAAGGTGGTCAGCTCTCCCTGTGTAAGCCTGGGTGTCCATATGTGTACCTGTTCGGACATTGCCGTGTCCCATGCTGGGTGAGGCCAACACCTGTCTGTGAGCATCTGGGCAACTAGACGTCAGGATGCATGGGGACAGTGTGTCTGGATTTCAGCATATATGTGTCTAGGCTGTGACCTGTCTCAGTGTCAGGGTGCTGCTTGATGTCCATGCATGAGAGGACGGTTGTTTTCTGTGTGCAGCTAGATGCCAGGGTGTTGTGTAATATAGCCTGTTTGTGTGCATCAGGGACGTGCTGGGTCCCACGTGTTTCTACATATTAGGAGGTCGTTGTGTGTCTGCATGCTAGTGTTTGTGTGTTTGTTGATGGTGTGTTTATAGGTGGGCATGCTGTTACATACCTTTGTGTCTGTCTGGCCAGCTGCATGCACATGTTCGTGTTGGTGTTTGCTGGTGTCAGCATCATTGAGTCTCTGTGTATGAGTGTCTGTGTGTGGTTTATGTCTCCGAGTTCTTTTTTTTTTTGAGACAGAGTTTTACTCCATTGCCAGGCGTGCAGTGGCGCAATCTCGGCTCACCGCAACCTCTGCCTCCTGGGTTCAAGCAATTCTCCTGCCTCAGCTTCCCAAGTAGCTGGGACTACAGGCGTCACCACCACGGCCAGCTAATTTTTGTATTTTTAGTAGAGACGGGATTTCACCATGTTGGCCAGGATGGTCTCGATCTCTTGACCTCGTGATCCACCCGCCTCAGCCTCCCAAAGTGCTGGGATTACAGGCTTGAGCCACCGCGCCTGGCGCCTCTGAGTTCTTATGTGTCTAACTGCTGTGTGTCAGGGTGTGTGCTGTGATTTGTGTGTGTTAAAGACAGGGTCTTGCGCCGGGCATGGTGGCTCACACCTGTAATCCCAGCACTTTGGGAGGCCGAGGCGGGTGGATCACAAGGTCAAGAGATCGAGACCCTCCTGGTCAACAAGGTGAAACCTCATCTCTACTAAAAATATAAAAATTAGCTGGGCATGGTGGTGCACACCTGTAGTCCCAACTACTCGGGAGGCTGAGGCAGGAGAATTGCTTGAAACCAGGAGGCGGAGGTTGCGGTGAGCCGAGATTGTGCCATTGCATTCCAGTCTGGGTAACAACAGTGAAACTCCGTCTGAAAAAAAAAAAAAAAAGGCAGGGTCCAGGCTGGAGTACAGTTGAATGGTCAGAGCTCACTGTGCCTTGAACTCCTGGACTCAAGGAGTCCTCCAGCCTCAGCTTTCGAAGTGGCTGGGACTACAGGGATGCACTACCATGCCTGGCTAGTTTAAAAAGTTGTTTTGTAGAGATGAGGTCTTGCTATGTTGCACAGGCTGGTCTTGAACTTCTGGCCTCAAGCAACACTCCTGCGTTGGTCTCCCACAGGGCTGGGATTGCAGGCCTGAGCCACTGCACCTGGCCTTCTGTGTTTCTTACATCAGGGCACTCACTGCTGACTTGGGAACCCCCAGCAGATGTTCACAGTTTTTTGTGTTTGAGATGGAACTTGGGGCCGGGCGCGGTGGCTCAAGCCTGTAATCCCAGCACTTTGGGAGGCCGAGGCGGGTGGATCACGAGGTCAAGAGATCGAGACCATCCTGGTCAACATGGTGAAACCCCGTCTCTACTAAACATACAAAAAATTAGCTGGGCATGGTGGCGCGTGCCTGTAATCCCAGTTACTCAGGAGGCTGAGGCAGGAGAATTGCCTGAACCCAGGAGGCGGAGGTTTCGGTGAGCCGAGATCGCGCCATTGCACTCCAGCCTGGGTAACAAGAGCGAAACTCCGTCTCAAAAAAAAAAAAAGAGATGGAACTTGGTTCTTGTTGCCCAGCCTGGAGTGCAATGGCAGGATCTCGGCTCACTGCAACCTCCACCTCCTGGGTTTATGCGATTTTCCTGCCTCAGCCTCCCAAGTAGCTAGGATTATAGGCGTCCACCACCACACCTGGTTAAGTTTTTACATTTTTAGTAGAGATGGGGTTTCACCATGTTGGTCAGGCTGGTCTCAAACTCCTGACCTCAGGTGATCCACCCGCCTCAGGCTCCCAAAGTGTTGGGATTACAGGCGTGAGCCCTGCAACCGGCCAGATGTTCATGTTTTATCTCTGAGTGTGTGAATGGGACCTTATTGGGAAAAGGGTATTTGTAGATAGACTACAGATCTTGAGATGAAGAGATCATCCTGTATTACCCAGGTGGGCCCCAAATCCGAGTCTCCTCCTAAGAGGGAAGCAGAGGGAGATTTGAGAGACCGAAGACGAGGAGGTGATCTGATTACAGAAGTGGAGACGCCACTAATGCCCAGGAACCCGAGTTCTCCCAGAGGTCACCAGAAGCCGGAGAGGCGAGGAATCTCCCCAGGATGCCCCCGGGAGCTGGACTTTGGACTACGGCCTCCGGAATTGTGAGAGAATGAGTGTCTGCCGTTCTCAGCACCCCTCGTGGTCCTGTGTCATGGCAGCTGCAGGACCCTCTCGAGTGTGCCTGGGCCGTGCCTTCCAGCGGGTCGGGCGTTGAGTCCAGCCCTGGGGGCCGCCTGCCAGGGTGGCTTTAGCCCCCTTTCCAGCCTCGGCGTTGGGGCGGCTCAGATGCCCCTCGAGGACGCGACACCACTGCCCCCTGGTGGCCGCGGCTGCCCGACGCTCTCTCCTCGCAGACCCAGCACTTGGTAACCAGCTTTATTTTTGATTTTTTTTTTTTGTCAGGGTATAAAAAAGTGAGCACAAAACAAGGAAGACGAGACAGGCGTGCATGGGGCAGGGCAAGACAGAGGAGGAGGGAGGGGAACAGAACCGGAGGGGCCCCCTGGGCGAAGGCTGATGGTGGGCGGAATCCTCTCTCGGGCTGCCACATGGGACAGGGATGAGGGTTTCCCCGAGGTGGGGGCTCACGGGATGGGAGCGGTCAGGCCAGTTTTCCAAATTCCACCTGGGACCCGCAGTGACCAGCCTCAAGTCTGGAGGCTGACTGGGGGCTCAGCCTCATCTGTCCCTGAGATTTTCAGAAGCCCCGAGGGGATCTGGAGAGGGCAGGGGCGCAAGAGGGCGGGGGCAGTGGGCTGCTCTCACTGTCCTGCCAGGCAGCACCAGCCCCAAACCACCCAGGGAGGGGCTGCTCGGGCCTCTGGGCGGGTCTAGGGGTAGTGGCCCTGGGAAGGCCTCCCCGCTGAATCCAGGCCTTCTTGGGAAAGTGGGAATGGGAGGGCCCACTAGCAAGGCCCTAGTTCCTTGAAGGTGGGAGTGGGGAAGATGCGTGAAAGCAAGAGTTTCCCCAAGACAGGGCAGGGAGCACTGCTGAGCCTGGGCCCCGGGCATGGAGCCACCCAGACAGGGCTGGGCCCTCATTGTGCCACATTTTATCTCTGGCGCTTGGTCAGTCTGGGCCTTTCTCAGCTTCACTTCTCATGAATAGAGGGGTGTGGCAAGAATGCATCAATAATGATGAAAGTGCTTGGCATGATCCCTTTGGGTGGGTGCTGATGGCCACTACTCTAGATGACGCCTGCTGGGCCCTGGCAGAGGCATGGGCACAAGCCACAGGGAGCCCAGGCAGCTCATGGCACCTGTGTGGGCCCACCTGGAGGTGCTGGGGAATGGCTGAGAACTGGGCTAGGGGGTGGACAGACAAGTGACTCAGCAGGCAATGGGGGACAGACATCACATGGGGAAGGGAACGTAAATAAACAGACTCCCTGGGAGTCTGGGGGGACATCCAAACCGGCTCTGGCTCCAGGCAGCTGCCTCACGTGCTGCCAGCAGCACCGGGGGAGGGCTTGGGCTCAGGTCCCAGGAGGTGGGGCCACACTACTCAAGCAGCCCTCTGCCCACCCAGCCCCAGGGCACAGCCTGGAATGTCCAACCAGAGGCGCCTGGAGCTGGTGATCCTGGTGTTGTCTGTCCATTGGGCCAGCCTGGCCACCGGGGCATCCTGCAGGGTCCAGGAGGGGCTACGGGGCCAGCTCTGCCTCCTCCCTAGTCCTGGACTCCGGTCACAGTGCTGGGGTCTGGGGTTCAAGCCTCAGCAGCAGCTAGGACATCTTTCCGAAGGAAGCTGTGGGGTGGAAGAGGGTGAGGAAGGGGTGGGGTCTTTGGTGTCATCTGCATTATGGCCCTTACTGGGGTCTGCAGCCACCCTCCTAAGGTCATCCCACCCGGCACTCAGAGGGGCTTCTCCATCAGCCCCCAGGCCTCTCTGGCACCTCACACTGACCTTGGCTGAGCAGCTGCAGGCTCCGCCCCTCCTCATGCACCTGCAGGCGGAGCACCTGCTGCAGCACCTCCTGCCTCTGGGCCTCCTGGGCCAGCCCCATCCGCTGCAGCTTCTCCGCATTTAGCCGCAGCAGTGCCCGGCCTGGGGAGAGGAAAGAGGGGCTGAGCGGAGGCCAACAGAGGCATCAAGAGCTAGGGCAAGGCTGGCGCAGTGGCTCACACCTGTAATCTCAGCACTGTGGGAGGCCGAGGTGGGCAGATCACTTGCGGTCAGGAGTTCAAGACCAGCCTGGACAACATGGTGAAACCCCATTTCTACTAAAAATACAAAAATTAGCTGGGCTTAGTGGCATGCACCTGTAGTCCCAACTAATTAGCTGTGGCAGGAGAATCACTTGAACCCGGTAGGCAGAGGTTGCAGTGAGCCGAGATCCTGCCACTGCACTCCAGCCTGGTGAAAGAGTGAGACTCCATCTCAGAAACAAGCAAACAAACAAACAGAGCCAAGGCAGAGGCAGGGACTGAGAGAGAAAGAGGGAGAGAGAGGGGAGGCAGGGCACAGAGAGACTCAGAGCGGGAGAGAGGGGAGGCAGGGCACAAAGAGACTCAGAGGGAGAGAGAGGGGAAGCAGGGGCACAGAGAGACTCAGAGGGAGAGAGAGGGGAGGCAGGGCACAGAGGGTCTCAGAGGGAGAGAGAGGGGAGGCAGGGCACAGAGGGACTCAGGGGGAGAGAGAGGGGAGGCAGGGCACAGAGGGACTCAGGAGGAGAGAGAGGGGAGGTGGGGCACAGAGGGACTCAGCGGGGAGAGAGAAGGGAGGCAGGGCACAGAGAGACTCAGAGGGGGAAAGAGGTTCAGAGAAACGGATAAAGAGACTTGGAGAGAGGCAGAGGGAAAGGGTGAAGCAAAAGGCAGAGATGGAGCAGAGGAAATGCAGATGGAGACAGCACAGAGAGATGGGGAGAGACACAGAAAGAAAGGCAGAGAGGGCGGGGCGCGGTGGCTCACGTCTCTAATCCCAGCACTTTGGGAGGCCAAGGTGGGTGGATCACAAGGTCAGAAGATCGAGACCATCCTGGCCAATATGGTGAAACCCTGTCTCTACTAAAATAACAAAAATTAGCTGGGCGTGGTGGCGCGTGCCTGTAGTCTCAGATACTTGGAAGGCTGAGGCAGGAGAATCGCTTGAACCCAGGAGCTGGAGGTTGCAGTGAGCTGAGATCGCACCACTGCACTCCAGGCTGGGTGACACAGCAAGACTCTATTTCAAAAAAAAAAAAAAAAAAAAAAAGGCAGAGAGGTATGAAGAAAAGATTCTGCAAAGATGAAGACCAGAGGGGAGGATGACTCAGAGGAAAATCCAGACAGACAAAAACAATAGTAAGAGAAAGGCCGGGAGTGTGGGGAGGAGGTGCTCGGAGGCATTCAGCCCCTCCCACAGCACCCTCAGCCCCGCTGTACCAGTGATGGCGTGCTGTGTGAAGGCTTCCACGTAGACGAGGTAGTTGTGGGGACAGTGCTTCTTGAGCCACTTGCACACGTCCTGCTGGCTCCACAGGACCACGGGCCGGGTCAGGCCGCCCAGTGAGGGGCTCGTGTGGTACAGCCCACAGTGGTCAGAGTACAGCCGGCCCTGCAGGGGAGGGGCGTGGCAGGCAGAGTGAGAGCAGTGGAGCGGGAGGGCAGGGGCAGAGGCGGGTGGAGTGGGTGGGTACCTCGGAGGTCTCTGTGCCCGGCTGCTGCAGGAGCTTGATTGGCCTGCTGCTGGCTGCCCTCTGGCTGCGGGAGTCATGCCACGTGAGGCTGGTGCCAGGTGTCCGAGGCAAGTGGCAGGGTATGCTCTCAGCTGACACCGTGTGCTCCAGGAGGGTCCGGCAGAAGTTGAAATGGGCAGTGGCTGTGTGTGGGGGTGCCTGGTCAGGGCAGTCAAGGGCAGGGGCAGAGGCTTCCTCTACTTGAGAGCTAGCTCCCTGCCCCATCTCCCCTACACCAGTTTGGAAATCCCTTCCCCAGTGAGGGGTTCCCAAGCCTCCGAAGGCAGAAGGAAGTGTGCAGGCCCTGTTTTGAGGACCTTACCCAGCACAAAAGGTGAAGAACTGGAAACACCTTTCCTCTTGCAAGTCCACAGCCCTCACCCTGGGGAAGCAGGATGGATGCTGCTTAGATCGGAGAATGTGCCACTAGGGAAGGGAATCTAAGACATATGGCCAGGCAGGAGGGGCTATCCTGGAACAGCCCTGACCTCACCCTTGCCTTGGGCTGGCCCACAAGCCTCGCACACATCACACCAGACCAGAAGTGCACACATGACCTGCTTTGAGGAAAGGTAGGTCCCAAATCTGGGGATATTGTCTGTGGTGGGGAAACCTGGCTGAGGATGCTGCCTGCCCATCACCATCGAAGGCACCCAGTTCACACAGCCCTATTTGGTGTTGGGGCCCAACTCACTAAGGTTCATTGACAGCCTGAACTCTTGGCCAACACACAAGTGGGGTTCCCTCCCCAAACACATGCTGGGCTCTCTGGCTGTGCCACCACCCACAGGGCCTGCCGAAAACCCAGCCAAGTTCTCAGCCGTTCCCCAGCACCTCCAGGTTGGCCCACACAGGTGCCATAAGCTGCCTGGGCTCCCTGTGGCTTGTACCCATACCCCTGCCAGGACCCAGCAGGCTGACCCATCATCTAGAGTAGTGGCAGGCCCAGGACAACACCGGCCGTGTGAATGGTGGGCACCCACTGGCTATGGGTGGGTGAGCATAGGTATGTGGGGTACAGCCATTGCTTGGAGACCCATGGGGATGCCCTGTGCTCCCTCTTCCTGCAGTAACTACATTAAAGCGTCTCATCAGAGCTTTGTCATCATCTCTGGGGGCACTACTGACCTGAGTCTGGGGGAGGCAGACATTTTGATCCAGGTCTTGTTACATGGGGCACCCCACAACATTGTGAATGAATGAATGAATGAAGGCTCTGTATGGTGTCTGCAAGTGAACAGAGCCTGTGGGGAGGCAGAAGGTGGACACAGGCCTGCCCCTGTCTTCACAGCACCTAGGCCCTCAGCAGGGCAGGTGAGGTTTCCACGCTGGGGCCCTCCCCTCATGTACCCTCCCTGCCCCACACTCAGCCACCCACTCCACACCCATGGCAGGGCTTGGGGATGTGTTTAGGAGGTCTGAATATCAGGGGAAACCCACATCCAACTCCCTGGTCCTACCACCTCTGTAAGACTTCTGAGACAACACCTTCCACCCCAGTTATTGCAACTTTCAAGAATCGGACCCCGGGTGACCCCGAATTTGAGGTCTAGGGTCAGCAGAGGGTGTGGCCAGTGGGTCACCGCACCGAGGTAGCCTCTGGTGCTGTGGGAAAAAGACTCATTCTAAGCCCGCGCCTTCCAGCGGACATGCGCTGTGGTCTCCCGGCTTTGCGGGGCCTCCAGCGGTCGGGCTGGTGCAGGAGCTCGCGGCAGCCCCGGGAACTCGTCCGACTCCTCCGCCTGCGCTGCACCTGCCCCGGGCAAGCGGGCTCCGCCCATTTCCTGCCTGCATTCCAGGAGGGAGTCCAGTCTGTCCCGCAGCGGCCCCTGGCTCCCTCCCGCCCTAACGCCAAGATTCCAGAAGGAGAGGGGGCGGGGGCACCCAGGCCGGCTGTGACCTCGGTCCCCTCTCGGCCCCACGGCGAAGGCTGGGAGGGTTTTCTCCGCGCGAAAGAAGAGGTGACCGAGCGCAGTGCCGGCGTGGACACAGGCGCTCCGGCTTGTCACCCGCTCACCCCAAGCCTAGGGCGCGCTGACCGGGCCTGAGGCCGGCTGCCCCCCAAAACAGGACAAAGGCCACGGGGACCCCGCTGGGCCGAGACGTTCTCCGAATACCCACGGCCGCCGCCGCTGCAAGCCCGCCGGGTCCCGCCCCCCCCCCGTGCCTCTGGGTACCCGAGACCCCCGCCCGCGAAATCCCCGCGCCCTGGTCCAGCCCTGCTCACCGTCCACATCCCGGCGCTCCCCGAAGTCCGCGCGCACGGCCCCGGCGCGGCCTCTCGGGGGGCTCAGCTTGGACCTCAGCTCGGTGAACATGGGGCCCGCGGGAGCCCGGCCCGCGCACACGCCCCTCGCCGAGTGCAGGGCGGCCGGTGTAGCCGGCGGGGAAAGCGCGCCGCCGCCCCGCCCCGCCCCAGCCGGCACCGCTCCCGAGCCGGTCCCCGCGGTCCGCGAGTCTGCGCGGCGAGGCACCTGCCGCCGAGCCCTGTGTGCCGGGCGCGCTCCGGGAGCTCCGAGGTGTGTCGGCGGCGCGCGGGCCTGCGTGCTCCAAGGCTATCTGCCAGGGCGAGGGGCGTCTGTGCGCCCCCGGGCGCGGCTCCGCGGAGGAGAGGCCCCGTGCACCTGCTGGGGGTCCTCTGAGGTCCGGCCCCTCCGTGCGTAGGGATGGGCTGACTGGCATCTTGCGGGACCTTCTACCCACAGTCGGGAGAAGGGGCAGATCAGCCCCTCCCACATACTGCCCTCGGCCTCTTGCCTCTTTACTCTCCCTCGAATGGGCACCCGCTTCCCCGGGGAAACCAG
Source organism: Saguinus oedipus (assembly GCA_031835075.1). Lineage (NCBI taxonomy): Eukaryota > Metazoa > Chordata > Mammalia > Primates > Cebidae > Saguinus > Saguinus oedipus. Next base: position 57,846,586 of record CM063173.1, read on the forward strand.
CTTGACTCTTGCTTACCGCCCACCCCACTGTGAACATTAGGGTTACTCTTCCTTCCCTCTGCAGCCCCAGAACCTGGCTCAGTGCCCGGGGGGCGGTGCAGTCTTCTGTAACTGAAAGGGGCTTGGCTGAAGATGGGGCAGAGAGGAACTCCAAGGAGGCTGTAGCAGGCCGGAGCGATGTGTTTGCTCCAGGACCCCAGTGAGAAGTGCTGGGCTGGGCTGGGCTGTGGTTGGCTTGCTCTGCCCAGGAGCCTAGGTGCTCTCCCTGGGTGTATGCAGGGGCTCTGGAGGATGTCTTACAGCAGAAGGAGCAGAAATGCGTGCACAGAGTAGAGTCATGCACGTGCACCCAAAACACAAGCACATGTGACCTCAATGTGCACACACCCCACTAATTCACACACACAGAATTCACCCACATGCTTGACAGCCATGTTCATGTATTGACGTGTTCCCGACAGGTCTGCTGCGGTTATATCGTCAGTTAGCTCTCCGGGAGCTGAGAATGTGGCCCTCACCAGAATGTCCAAGGCATATTGGGGGGCGTGGGTGGGGTTTCTAATCCCGCTGGAGGCACAGATGCCTGAATGGGGGCCCAAAAATATGAATGCTAAAAGCACAATGTTGTGGGGGTGCCCCTACGTAAAATCATAGGGCAGCAGCGTGCGCACAGGACGCCCACAGGCAGGTGTGCCCACAGACAGGTGTGCCCATAACCAGTACGCACAAGCTCTACACAACGGCACGGGGTGCGCTCCACTCGAAAGTGATCAGGGCCCGCCAAGGGCGAGGGCGGGAAGCTGGGCTGGTTCAGAGGGAGGGAGCCGTGGGCCCTAGTGGCAGACAGGTCTCCTTTGGGAATGCATCAGAGCACTGGGGAAGCAGCGATGCCCAGGCTCAGCTTTTGGGGCCGCCCCCGGAGCCCGTTAGGGTCCCAGTGCAAGCTCGGCCTCGCTCCTCCCGCCCCGCCACGAGGAGGCGCTCCCGCGCACGCGCCTGCCATGTCCCCGCCCCCTAGCCGCGGCCGGAAGTCGTCAAGGAGCGCGTCAGGGCTTCCGCCCGGGGAGTCAAAAGTGGGCGGGCTTTGTGCGGACCGAGCGCTCTGCTTCCGGGGCGCGGGTGACGCGCCAACCGCGACCTCCTCCTACCGAGCGCCTCGGACGTCGGAGCTCGGAGTGTCTGCGTCTTTCCTTCTTCCGCGGCTTCATTCCTTTCCTCCCTGGCCTTGGTCGTCGTCGCCGCCATGAACAAGAAGAAGAAGCCGTTCCTGGGGATGCCGGCGCCGCTCGGCTACGTGCCAGGGCTGGGCCGGGGGTGAGGCCTGGGGCTAGTCCTGGGGCGGCCCGCGAGGGGCGGGGACCCGGCTGGCGGAGCGCAGTGCGCGTGTTTGGGGGCGGGGGTCTTTGGCCGCGGGGTCTGAAAGACACTCGGGGGATCGGCTTAATCCCTGCAGGAAGCCTTTGGGTCAGGACAGACGTGTGTGTGCAGCCTGCCTGCTGCGTTGGTGTGACGCACTGGCTGTCAGATGCTGTGTGCAGCTTGCGGTGAGGAGTAGTGGAAACGCGGCCGCCTTCCCAGGTCAGGCTGACACACCCCCCGCCCCGCCTTAAGCGTGCCTGGGTCCTCCATGCCTGCAACACCAATAGCCACCATATGTTGTTGGATAAGTGAGCAGTCATTGCTATCCTATTTGGTCATTCATTTGATGAGGAAAACTACTGGGTTTTTCTTGGTGGTGATATACTAGAATTTTTTTTTTTTTTTTGAAAGGAAAAGAGAGGAAGAAGAAGAGGGAGAGAGAACAGAAATATTGCTTTATTCTATAAATGGCTATTAATAATGGCCGATTATTATTTTATGTATTTAAAATGGAGAATGTATATTTTATTTATCTAATGTGGAGAGTTTGCTTATTAAGTTTACTTGTTACTGATCTGAGTTCAGATTCTAGATATCCTTATTAATTTTCTGTTTCGTTGAGACTGAATCTCTTTATGGGTCTTATGTATCTGGGTGTTAGGATGCATTGATCCTTATACCACTCTATCTTTGTTGGTTTGAAATCTGTTTTATCAAATGCATGAATTGCAACTTCTTTTTGTTTATTTATTTGTTTTTTTCTCTATTTGATTGGTAAATCTTTCTCCAACCCTTTGTTTTTAGTCCATGTATATCTTTGGATATGAAATAGGTCTGGATATAGTATACCGTTAGATTTTGGCTGTGTCTTTTAATTAGAAAATTTAGTCGATTTCAATTTAAGATTACTGCCATTTGATATTAACTGGCTATTTTATCCATTTGTTGATGCAAATTCTTCTTTCTGTGGATGTTCTTTACTTTTTGGTGTATTTTTTAGAAAGGCTAATACTGGTTGTTCCTTTCTGTGTGTAATGCTTCTTTCAGAAGTTTTTGTAAAGCAGGCCTGGTGGTAATAAAATCTCTGAGTACTTGCTTGTTCATAAAAGATTTTATTTTTCTTTCAATTGTGAAGCTTAGTTTGGCAGGATATGAAATTCTGGGCTGAAATTTCTGTTCTTTGAGGATGTTAAATATCGGCCCCCCACTCTCTTCTGGCTTGTAGGGTTTTTACTGAGAGATCTGTAAGTCTAATAGGCTTCCCTTTGTGGGTAACCTGACCTTTCTCTCTGGCTGCCCTTAGTATTTTCTCCTTTGTTTCAACCCTGGTGAATCTAATGATTATGTGTCTTGGGGTTGCTCTTCTTAAGGAATATCTTTGTGGTGTTCTCTGTATTACCTGAGGTTGAATGGTATCCTGCTTTGCTAGATTGGGAAAATTCTCCTGGATAATATCCTGAAGAGTATTTTCCAGCTGGGATTCATTCTCTCCATCACATTCAGGTACACCTATCAAACGTAGATTAGGTCTTTTCACATAGTCCCATATTTCTTGGAGACTTTGCTCATTCCTTTTTATCCTTTTTTCTCTATTCTTGTCTTCTCGTTCCATTTCATGAAGTCGGTCTTCGACCTCTGATATCCTTTCTTCTGCTTGATCAATTCGGCTATTCAAACTTGTGCATATTTCACTAAGTTCTCGTGTTGTATTTTTCAACTCCATTAGTTCATTTATATTCCTTTCTATATTGTCCATTCTTTTTAACATTTCGTGTAACCTTTTTTCAAAGTTCTTAGTTTCTTTTCATTGGTTTAGAACAATTTGTTTCAATTCCCAGAGGTTTTTTACCATCCACCTTCTAAAACCTCCTGCAGATACTGGAACACAGTCCTCTCCCATTAGGGCTTGTTCCGTTGCTGATGAAGAATTACTATCCCCTGTAGAGGGAGAGGGGTTCTGACTTTCAATTTTCTCGGCCTTTTTAGGCTGTTTTTTCCCCTTTATTGTGATTTTATCCATCTGATATCTTTACAGTTAGCGCCTTTCTGATTAAGTTCCTGAGAGGATGTCCAATTTATTGATTCCCAGTGCTGGAATCCGAGCAACCCACTGCGCCGGCCAAAACAGCAGCGATAAGACTGATGGTGCTCTTCTGCCTGGGAATCTCCGGTCTGGCTTCCTTCTTGAGTCCGCAACAAGCGGCTCTGCCTTCCCGGAGCTCCAAACACCAGTCAGTAGGGGAACCAGTCCCGCTCACTGTGCACAGAAGAGCTGCCACGCTGAGGCGATGGCAAAACCGCTGCACTGGCCACAGAAGTCGTGCTGGCGACCCGCGGGGCTCCTCCACTGGAAATCTTCTGGTCCGTGGGCAACGAAAATTCCTCTGAAAATGTGGAGTCCTCACGTTTTCTGAGCTTTCACTGGGAGCTACAATCCCGAGCTGTTAGCGATCAGCCATCTTGGATCTCTCCGATATACTAGAATCTTTGGGGCACACACAAGATTCCGATATTGACTGCGCCTTCAGAGGACCCGAAGCTCATGGAGGGTTTGGTGTTAGCATAAATCAGTACGTAAGGAGGATCAGATTTAGAACCCAGTGCTTAATGGAGCGTGTCGTTGGGGCCAAGTTTAGTAGGAGAGCTGGACTTAGGGCTGCCTAAATGTGGTAGCGATAGAAGAGAAACTGCCATTCTGTGTGTGTGGAGAGTTAGAAAAAAGTGAGGCCGCCGGGCACGGTGGCTCACGCCTGTAATCCCAGCACTTTGGGAGGACGAGGCGGGTGGATCACGAGGTCGAGAGGTCGAGACCATCCTGGTCAACATGGTGAAACCCCGTTTCTAGTAAAAATACAAAAAAATTAGCTGGGCATGGTGGTGCGTGCCTGTAATCCCAGCTACTCGGGAGGCTGAGGCAGGAGAATTGCCTGAACCCAGGAGACGGAGGTTACGGTGAGCCGAGATTGCGCCATTGCACTCCAGCCTGGGTAACAAGAGTGAAACTGTCTCAAAAAAAAAAAAAAGAAAGAAAAAGAAAAAAGTGAGGCCAGGAGGAAGCCCGGGGAACAGGGAGTCCAGTGTGAATGGGATGTGCAGCGAGTAGAACTGAGATTAGGAGGTTGGAGTGGCCTTGAGAGCCAGGCTAGAGCTCCTGGAGACGTCAGAAAGACCGTGACCCTTCAGAAGTTTTCAGTCAGAGCTGTGTTTTGGGAAGAATCATCTGGCAGAAGATGGGTTGAAGTAGAGGAAGGCTAGAGGCAGGGAGGGCTAACTTGGTTTCCGGCTGTGGTGGGAGTCATAGTCTGGGGAGGAGAGATTTTGGAGGTGGATTCATTAGTACTTGGTGGCAGACAGGATGGAGAGAGTGGGAGAGGGAGGCAAATATTGTGTCATGGACCCATGGCATGTGGGTCAGCACGCTGAAACACCCCTGAGCAGTTGTAAGGTGGGCCCAGAAGAGGAGCTCAGTTTGGGCCAAGTTGGGTTTAAGGGCCTGGTTGGATGTGAAGGGGGAGATGATCGAAGCCTTCGGGCGGAGGGATTGTCTTGGTAACATCATCAGGGTGGGTTGAAACCTTTTGGTAAATAGAGATCGGTGGTATTTGAGACTGCATTTCATTGTCACCAGGATCTTTAGAGGTTTCCCAGAGGTGTTAGAAATAGAGGTGATATTAAGTGATGACCAGGGGTGGAGAAGAGCCCAGGAACAGGCGCATTCAGATACTGGGTGTCTTGGGGGCCTCCTACAGTGCCACCGGCTTCACCACACGGTCAGACATTGGGCCCGCCCGTGATGCAAATGATCCTGTGGATGATCGTCATGCGCCCCCAGGAAAGAGAACCGTTGGGGACCAGATGAAGAAGAACCAGGCTGCTGATGATGATGATGAGGACCTAAATGACACCAATTACGACGAGGTGAGATGTGTTGGGCTTCTGTGGTTCCTCCAGCCAGTCTCTGGGAGCAGCTGACCAGCTCCCTAACCAGTGTGTGTTGGTGCCTGTAATGAGTGACTTGGAGTGGCTCATGCATTTAAAATTTCAGCTATTCACAGGACATCTTTAGCAGAGAGTGAGAGGGAGCAGGAAAAATATGGAGGAATGTGCACTTTTTATCTCTTCAGAGAGATGTTCTTGCAGATGTCAGGACCACTGCCTTGGTATTTTGTATTGGTCAGTCTTTTTTTTTTTTTTTTGAGACAGAGTTTTGCTCTTGTTGCCCAGGCTGGAGTGCAGGCAATCTCGGCTCATCGCAACCTCCGCCTCCTGGGTTCAGGCAGTTCTCCTGCCTCAGCCTCCTGAGTAGCTGAGATTATAGGCATGCGCCACCATGCCCAGCTAGTTTTTTGTATTTTTAGTAGAGATAGGATTTCACCATGTTGACCAGGATGGTCTCGATCTGTTGACCGCGTGATCCACCCGCCTCGGCCTCCCAAAGTGCTGGGATTACAGGCGTGAGCCACCGCGCCCAGCCTGGTCAGTCTTTTATTTATTTATTTTTTGGTCAATCTTTTATGATAAAAACTGACAGTGGAATTCGTGACAGTATTTGCTTTTTTTAGCGTTAGTGGTTGCCCTCTAAAAAGACATCTAAAGAAAAACCTCAGCTGACTGAATACCGATTAACTGTCTTCTAACAGATCACATTTTTCCTCTGTGTACTATTAGCTAATCTCTCCATCGTATTTGAATTTTTAAAAATTCAAAATTTTAAAATTTTTTAAAATAATTTTAGTTTTGAAATAATTTTAAATTTGCAGGAACTTACAAAAGTAGTGCCAAAAAAAGTTGAAAAAAGTTGGCCAGGCATGGTGGCTCACGTCTGTAATCCCAGCACTTTGGGAAGCCGAGGTGGGTGGATTACAGGGTCAGGAGATCGTGACTATCCTGGCCAACATGGTGAAACCCTATTTCTACTAAAAATACAAAAATTAGTTGGGCATGATGGCACATACCTGTAAGCCCAGCTACTTGGGAGGCTGATGTAGGAGAATCGCTTGAACAAGGAAGTCAGAGGTTGCAGTGAGCAGAGATCACACCACTGCACTCCATCCTGGCCACAGAGTGAGACTCCCTCTCAAAAGAAAAAAAAAAAGGTTTCTGTGTATCTTTCACCAAACTTCTTCCCATCTTACATGACTTTAGCACATTTATTGAAAACAAGGGGTTAATGCTGACACAGTACTATTAGCTAATCTCTCCGTCGTATTTGAATTTTGTGTTTTTCTGTGAAAGTCTTTTTTCTGGCTTAGGGCTCAGTCCAGGATCTCTTACTGCATTTTGTTGTGTCTCCTTGGTCCCTTCTAGTTGGAGTGGCTCCTCTGTCTTTCATGCCCTTGATACCCAAAGAGTAGTTACCAGTTACATTGTAGACCATCCCTCAATTTGGCTTTGTTGGCTGAAGAAATAATTTAGCAAGTATTTCATAAGTAGAGATCGTCTCCATTTCTGCTGGTGGGGAGATATTGGAGGAAAAGCTCACCTCTCTACACATGTTGTTTGGTTCTCAGTTTAATGGCTATGCCGGGAGCCTCTTCTCAAGTGGGCCCTATGAAAAAGATGATGAGGAAGCAGATGCTATTTATGCAGCCCTGGATAAAAGGATGGATGAAAGAAGAAAAGAAAGAAGGTAAAATAAATTGTTGCCTTTCACAATATTTATCCAACTTTTAAAAAAACGTTGGCTGGGTGTGGTGGCTCACACCTGTAATCTCAGCACTTTGGGAGTCTGAGGTGGGTGGATCACCTGAGGTCTGGAGTTGGAGACCAGCCTGGCCAACATGACGAAACTCTGTTTCTAATAAAAATACAAAAATTAGCTGGACGTGGTGACGCATGCCTATAATCCCAGCTACTCAGTAGGCTGAGGTGGGAGAATTGCTTGAACCCCGGAGGTGGAGGTTGCAGTGAGCCAGGATCGTGCCACTGCACTCCAGCCTGAGTGACAGAGTGAGACTCTATCTCAAAAAAAAAAAAAAAAAGTTTTGAGGCCAGGTGTAGTGGCTCACATGTGTAATCCTAGCACTTTGGGAGGCTGAGGTAGGATGATAGCTTGAGCCCAGGGGTTTGAGACCAGTGTAGGCAACATTAGTGAGACCTCATCTCTACAAATAATTTGAAAATTAGCCAGATGGTGCCTGTAGACCCAGCTGCTTGGGTGGCTGAGGTGAAAGGACCATTTAAGCCCAGTAGGTAAAGGCTGCAGTGAGCCGTGATCATACCACTGCATTCCAGCCTGGTTGACATAGTGAGACCCTGTCTCAAAAAAAAAAGAAAGTTTCATTTTGAATTGTTTTATACTTGGAGAAAAGTTGCAAAGTACATGTGTCTCTGCTCAGCTTTTAGGCCACGTAAGGGTCTTGTGCTATGGTAGCAGTGTTTGGATAGGCACTGGACTGCTGCAGAACGGCCTCAGGGCCTGGGGGCTGGAGTGGAGAGCTTTAATAATTCTGGGGATTACTTTTACTATACATCCGTGTTACCATCTTTGAAAAGGGTATACTGACTGTTGATTATAATCTATTATGTGTTGAGTAATTTTCAAATGAATTAAAGATGTCAGCTGACAGATACAAGGTAATAAGATTGAACCATGAAGAAATCCCAAACCTGAACAGACCAGTAGTAAGTAATGAGATCAAAGCCATAATACAAAGTGTCCTAGCAGAGAAAAATCCCAGGATCTAATCGCTTCATTGCTGAATTTTACCAAATATTTAAAGAACTAATATCAATTCTACTCAAACTAGTCCAAAAAATAGAGGAGAGAATACTTCCAAATTTATTCTATAAAACCAGTATTACCCTGATACCAAAACCGGACAAAGACACCTTGAAAAAAGAAAACGATAGGTCAGTATTCCTGATGAACGTTAATGCAGAAATCCTCAACAAAATACCAGCAAACCGTATTTGACAACACATTAAAAAGATTGTTCGTTGGCCGGGTGCAGTGGCTCTCACCTGTAATCCCAGCACTTTGGGAGGCATGCTTGATACCACGAATTTGAGATCAGCCTAGGCAAGAGAGGAGTACCCTGTCTCTACAAAAAAAATAAAAAAATTAGCCAGGCTTTGTGGCATACACCTATAGTCCTAGCTACTCAGGAGGCTGAGGTAGGAGGATCGCTTGAGCCCAGGAGGCTGAAGTTGCAGTGAGCTGAGATTGTACCACCACACTTCAACCTGGACCTCAGAGAGAGACCCTGTCTCAAAAAAAAAAAAAAAAGGAACATACCTCAACACAGTAAAAGCCACATACAGCCAGATGCTATGGCTCACACGCCTGTAGTCCCAGCCCTTTGGGAAGCCCAGGCAGGCAGATCATTTGAGGTCAGGAGTTCGATACCAGCCTGTCTCTACTAAAAATTTAAAAATCAGCTGGATGTGGCAATACAGGTCTATAATTTCAGATACTCAGGAGGCGGAGGTTACAATGAGCCAAGATCACACCACTACATTCCAGCCTGGGCAAGAGAGTAAGACTGTGTCACAAAAAAAAAAAAGAAAGCCACATGTGATAGGCCCATAGCTAGTATCATACTGAATGGGGAAAAACTGAAAGCCATTTCTCTAAGATCTGGAACACACAAGGATGTCCACTTTCACCACTGTTACTCAACATGGTAGTGAAAGTCCTATCTAGCACAGTCAGATGAGAGATAAATAAAGAGCATTCAGATTGGAAAAGAAGAAGTTAAATTATTCTTGTTTGCAGATGATATGATCTTATATTTGGGAAACCCTAAAGACTCCACCAGAAGACTATTGGAGTTGACAGATTCATTAAAGTTGCAGGCTATGTTGTCAGGCATGGTAGCTCATGCTTGTAATCCCAGCATTCTGGGAGGCTGAGGGTGAGTGGATCACCTGAGGTCAGGAGTTTGAGACCAGCCCGGCCTACATAGAGGAACCCTGTCACTATCAAAAACAGAGAAAATTGGGCTGGGTACGGTGGCTTATGCTTGTAATCCCAGCATTTTGCAAGGCCAAGGCAGGTGGATCACCTGAGGTCGGGAGTTCAGGAGATCAGCCTGACCAACATGGAGAAACCCTGTCTCTACTAAAACTACAAAAATTACCTGGGTGTGGTGGTGCATGCCTGTAATTCCAGCTACTTGGGAGGCTGAGACACGAGAATCGCTTGAACCTGGAAGACAGAGGTTGCAGTGAGCCGAGATTGTGCCATTGCACTCTAGCCTTGGTGACAGAGTAAGGCTCCATCTCAAAAAAAAAAAAAAAAAAGTTGTAGGATACAGAATCCACATAGAAAAGTCCGTAGCCTTTCTGTCATCAACAGACGACAATCTTAAAAAATTCAAGAAAGTAATTATATTTACAAGGCCAGGCACAGTGACTCACACCTATAATCCCAGCACTTTGGGAGGCCAGGGCGGGCAGATCACCTGGGCAAGAGATCAAGACTATCCTGGCCAACATGGTGAACCTGTCTCTACTAAAAAATACAAAAATTGGGTGTAGTGGCACAAGCCTGTAATCCCAGCTATACCTGGGAGGCTGAGGCAGGAGAATCACTTAAACCTGGGAGGCAGAGGTTGCAATGAGCCAAGATCGTGCCACTGCACTCCAGCCTGGTGACAGAGTGAGACTCCGTCTCAAAAAAAAAAAAAAAAAAAAAGAAATTATATTTACATGGCTACAAATAAAATACTTAGGAATAAACTTAACCAAAGAAGTAAAAGATCCCTACAGTGAAAAGTATAAAACATTGATGCAAGAAATTGAAAAGGACACAAAAAAATGGAAACATACTCCATGTTCATGGATTGGAAGAATCAGTGTTTAAAATATCCATGCTACCCAGCTGGGTGCAGTGGCTCACGCCTGTGATCCCAGCACTTTGGGAGGCCGAGGCAGGTGGATCACTGGAAGTCAGGAGTTCGAGACCAGCCTGGCCAACATGCTGAAACCCAATCTCTGCTGAAAAACAAAAATTGGCATGGTGGCTCATGCCTGTAATCCGAACTACTTGGGAGGCTGAGGCAGGAGAATCACTTGAACCCAGGAGGTTGAGGTTGCAGTGAGCTGAGATTACACCACTGCACTTCAGCCTCGGTGACAGAGTGAGACTCCGTCATAAAATAAAATAAAAATATAATAAAATCATACTGTCCAAAGCAATTTACAGATTCAGTGCAATCCCTATCAAAACAGGAACATTATTCACAGAAATTGAAAAAAATAGCCAGGTGCAGTGGCTCACGCCTGTAACCCCAACACTTTGAGAGGCCAAGGTAGGTGGATCACTTGAGGTCAGCAGTTCGAGACCAGCCTGGCCAACATGGTGAAACCCCATCTCTACTAAAAATCCAAAAATTAGTTGTGCATAGTGGTGGGTGCCTGTAATCCCAGCTACTTGACAGGGTGAGTCAGGAGAATCACTTGAACCCAGGAGGTGGAGGTTGCAGTTAGCCGCGATGGCCCCATTGCACTCCAGCCTGGGCAACAGAGTGAGACTCTGTCTCAAAAAAAAAAAAAAAAGAAAAAAGGAAAAATGAAAAATAATCCTAAAATGTATATGGAGCCATAAAAGACTGAGAATAACCAAAGCTATCCTGAGCACAAGGAGCAAAACTGGAGGAATCACACTTCAAATTATACTACAGATCTATCGTAACAAACAGCATGGTACTGACAGAAAAACAGACATGTAGACCAGTGGAACAGAGTAGAGGACCCAGAAAAATACGTATGTCTACAGTGAACTCATTCTTGACAAAGGTACCAGGAATGTTTATCAGGGAAAAGACAATCTCCTCAAAAAATGGTGCTGGAAAAACTGGATGTCCATATGCAGAAGAATGAAACTAGACCCCTATCTCTCACCACATACAAAAATCAAATCAAAATGGATTAAAGACTTTAAGACCTCAAACTATGAAACTAGTAGAAGAAAACTGCTGGGTGAGGTGGCTCACACCTATAATCTTAGTACTTTGAGAGGCCAAGGTGGGCGGATCACGAGGTCAAGAGATTGAGACCATCCTGGCCAACATGGTGAAACCCCGTCTCCACTAAAGAATATAAAAATTAGCCGGGCGTGGTGGCGCACTCCTGTAATCCCAGCTACTGAGGAGGCTGAGGCAGGAGAATCACTTGAACCTGGGAGGCAGAGGTTGCAGTGAGCCCAGATCGAGCCGTTGCATTCCGGCCTGACGACAGAGCGAGACTCCGTCTCAAAAAGAAAAGAAAAAAGAAAACACTGGAGAAGCTTTTTAGGACATTGGACTAGGCAAAGATTTCTTGAGTAATCCCCCACAATCACAGGCAACCAAAGCAAAAATGGATGGATGGAAGCTGCGTGTGGCGGCTCACGCATGTGAGCTGAGATCACACTGCTGCACTCCAGCCTGGGCAACAGAAAGAGACTGTCTCAAAAAGGAAAAAGAAAAAGTTCTTGTTATAGAATGTTAGGAAAATGAGAGTTAAGTGTGGATAAAAGCATGATATTTATTCATTGGCCTAGAAAGTAACAGTTACCGTTTGGTCCATTTCCTTTCTCCGTTGCTTTTTATACACGTAATTATAACTTCCCATGATGTACGTAGACTGTTTTATTTTTTGAAGGCCATTTTAGAATAGTAAAATATAGTTATAGAATTTTATTTTTATTTTTTTGAGTCTCCCAGACTCAAGTGATTCTCCTGCCTCAGCCTCCTGAGTAGCTGGGATTATAGGTACATGCCACCACATCTGGCTAATTTTTGCATTTTTCGTGGAGACAGGATTTTACCATGTTGTCCAGGTTGGTCTTGAACTCTTGACCCCAAGTGATCCGCCTGCCCCAGTCTCCCAAAGTGTTGGGATTACAGGTGTGAGCCCCCACACCCAGTCTTGCCACATACTTTAAAACAGCCAGATCTTGCGTGATGTAAACTTGCTGTCTTGAGGACAGCACTAGACCATCAGGGACCTGCCCTTGTGACCTAGTGACCTCCCACCAGGCCCCACCTCAAACATTGAGAATTAAAATTCAGCATGAGATATATATATATATATTTTTTTTAGACGGAGTTTTGCTCTTGTTACCCAGGCTGGAGTGCAATGGCGCGATCTCGGCTCACCGCAACCTCCGCCTCCTGGGTTCAGGCAATTTTCCTGCCTCAGCCTCCCGAGTAGCTGGGATTATAGGCACGCGCCACCATGCCCAGCTAATTTTTTGTATTTTTAGTAGAGACGGGGTTTCACCATGTTGACCAGGATGGTCTCGATCTCTTGACCTCGTGATCCACCTGCCTTGGCCTCCCAAAGTGCTGGGATTACAGGCTTGAGCCACTGTGCCTGGGCTTCAACATGACATTTGATGGAGACACAGATGCAAACCATATCATTTGGCCTTCCAAAGTGCTGGGATTACACACATCAGCCAGTGTGCCTAGCCTGGAAATTTTTTTAGAAGCTCGTTATTAAATCATTGTGCCTGAATTTATACCTGTAGTAGTCAAGTGTGAATGGCATTGCATTTTAATTTTTTTTTTTTTTTTTTGATCTTGCTCTGTCACCCAGGCTGGAGTACAGTGGCATGATATAGGTCATTGCAGCCTTGAATTCCTGGCTCAAGTGATTCTCCTGCTTCAGCCTCTCAGGTAGCTAGGATTACAGATACATGCCACCATGCCCAACTAATTTTTTTTTTTGGTTGGGGTAGGGGGGTCTCACTGTGTTGCCCGGGCTGGTCTTGAACTCCTGACCTCAAGTGATCCACCTGCCTCCCCTGACCTTGGCCTCCCAAAGTGCTGGGATTACAGGCATGAGTCACTACACTCAGCCCTACATTTTAAAGATTTGTTTGGAACCTCTAGGACTAATGCATTTTTTTAAAAAAAGCAGGCTGGGTACAGTGGCTTATGTGTTTAATCCTAGCACTTTAGGGGGCCAAGGCATGAGGATCACTTGAGTCCAGGAGTTCGAGACCAGCCTGGGCAACAGAGTGAAACTTCGTTAGCCAGTAGCTGGATGTGGTGGCACATGCCTGTACTTCCAGCTACAGTCCCAAGCCTGAGGCAGGAAGATCGCTTAAGCCCAGAATTTGAGGCTATGTTTATACCACGACATAGTGAGCTGTGATTATACCACGACACTTCAGCCTGGGCAACGGAGCAAGACCCTGTCACGAAACAAAAAATAGCAGGTGACATGGACACATGTACAAAGTCATTAAGTGGGATTTTTTTTTTTTGAGTCAGAGTCTCGCACTGTCAAGCTGGAGTGCAATGGTGCAATCTCGGCTCACTGCAACCTCCGCCTCCTGGGTTCAAGTGATTCTCCTGCCCAGCCTCCCAAGTAACTGGGATTTCAGGTGCACGTCACCATGCCTGGCTATTTTTTTGTATTTTTAGTAGAGATGGAGTTTCACCATGTTGGCCAGGCTCGTCTTGAATTCCTGACCTCAGGTGATCTGCCCACCTTGGCCTGCCAAAGTGCTGGGATTATAGGTGTGAGCCACTGCGCCCGGCCAATTAAGTGTTTTTAAGAAGTAGTGTACATAGCCAGCTGCAGTGGCTCTTGGAAGAGAAGGGAGCGAGGATGGATGAGTTCAGTAGAGGGTTCGGTGGTAACTAGGATAGTTACTGCTTTTCCTTTTCGGTGTTTTTTTTGAGACGAGATCTCACTGTGTCACCCAGGCTGGATCGACGCACTGCAACCTCTGCCTCCTAGATTCAAATTACTTTCCTTCCTCAGCCTCCCAAGTAGCTGGGGATTTCAGGCACCTGCCACCATGCCCAGCTAATTTTTATTTTTTTGAGACACAGTTTTACTTTTGTCACCCAGGCTGGAATGCAATGTCATGATTTCAGCTCAGATCACTGCAGCCTCTGCCTCCCAGGTTCAAGCGATTCTCCTACCTCAGCCTCCCAAGTAGCTGGGATTACAGGCGAGCACCACCACGGCTGGGTAATTTTTGTGTTTTTAGTAGAGACGGGGTTTTACCACCCTGGCCAGGCTTGAACTCCTGACCTCAGGTGATTTGCCTGCCTTGGCCTCCCAAAGCACTGGGATTACAGGTGTAAGCCACTGTGCCCGGCAGTGCCCAGCTAATTTTTGTATTTTTAGTAGAGATGAGGTTTCATCATGTTGGCCAGGCTGGTCTTGAGCTACTGACCTGAAGTGATCTGCCCTGATGTGCTGGGATTACAAGTGTGAGTCACCACACCTGGCCTTCTTAAGTGTTTGTAGGATGGTCCTACCTTTGGGATTTTGTTAATTTTCAAGCAGTAAATATACTCACATTCAAATATTTAGATCAAAGTAAGATCTTGTTTGTTTTCATTTTAGTGAATTTCTGCATGTTTTCATTTGGTGGGTAATTGAGTTATTAAACTTACGAATGTATTCATATTTATTTATTTGTTTAGAGGCAGAATCTTGCTCTGTCACCCTGGCTGGAGTGCAGTGGTGCGATCTTGGCTCACTGCAACTGCTGCCTCCTGGGTTCAAATGTTTCTTGTACCCCAGCCTCCCAAGTAGCTGTGATTACAGGTGTGTGCTACCATGCCCAGCTAAGAATGTATTCACAATTGCCTTGAAATATATTTGATTTAGCTGCTAAGAGTATGGAATTGTTCTATTTGGTGATTTAATTGAAATGTTTAATAAAGCAGCTTCACACACCTTCAGACATGCAGTGTTTCTGATTTGTGCACATTTTATTTACTAGGGAGCAAAGAGAGAAAGAAGAAATAGAGAAGTATCGTATGGAACGCCCCAAAATCCAGCAGCAATTCTCAGATCTCAAAGTAAGAATGAAATGGTGTGCAGTTTCTAATGCACTTCACTTAAGACTCCTTTTGTGTGGAATTGATGAGACTACTAACTCGCTGTTTTTTACATTCAGAGGGTAATTGCTTAGAAGAAGAAAGTCCTTGCTTCAGTATGTTTGATTATATGTATATGTGTATTAAAACCCTTTCCGTCCCCTACCATAAAAGGTGGGACAAATGAACTTGTTTTCTTTGTAATTTTGACTCCACTTATACCTAAGATTTTCTTTCTTTCTTTTTCTTGAGACAGACTCTGGCTCTCTTGCCCAGGCTGGAGTGCGATGGCATGGTCTTGGTTCAATACAACTTTCACCTCCCAGTTTCAAGCAGTTCTCGCACTTTAGCCTTCCTAGTAGCTGGGATTACAGGTGCCCGCCACCACACCTGGCTAATTTTTATATTTTTAGTAGAGATGGGGTTTTGCCATGTTGGCCAGGCTGGTCTCGAACTTCTGACCTCTAATGGTCTGCCTACCTCGGCCTCCCAAAGTGCTGGGGTTACAGGCATGAGCCACCACATCCAGCCCTGTTTATATGTAAGATTTTTTAAACTGTGTCCCATGGGCTTTGATTTGAGAGAATAATTTACATTTTAGTGAAGTTGAATAGATCCAATAAATTGATTTTTCTTTCTTCTTTTTTGAGATAGAGTCTCACTCTGTTGCCTGGGGCTGGAGTCTCGACATACACGGCAACCTCCACCTCCCGGGTTCAAGTGATTCTCCTGCCTCAGCCTCCCAAGTAGCTGGGGTTACAGGCACCTGCAACCATACTTGGCTAATTTTTTGTATTTTTAGTAGAGACGGGATTTCACCATGTTGGCCAGGCTGCTCTTGAACTCCTGACCTTGTAATCTGCTTGCCTTGGCCTCCCAAAGTACTGGGATTACAGGTATGAGCTACCATGCCCGGCCTAAATTGATTTTTCTAAGTGAAGTAGAAAACCATATTGGGGCCTGGGTACAGCGGCTCACACCTGTAATCTTAGCACTTTGGGAGGCCGAGGTGAGCCCAGGAGTTTGAGAGCAGCCTTGGCAACACAGAGAGAACCTGGCTTTACAAAAAATAAAAAATTAGCCAGGAATGGTGGCCCACACTTGTGGTCCCAGCAACTTGTGGGGTGGGAAGCTGAAGTGAGGTGATCCCCTGAGCCTGGGAGGTTGAGGCTGCAGTGATTCTTTGATTGTGCCATTGAACTCTAGCCTGTGCAACAGAATGAGTCCCATCTCAAAACAAAACTTAAAAACAATTGCTGCATCAAAATCCTTTCTTTCTTTTTTTTTTTTTTTGAGACGGAATTTTGCCCTTGTTGCCCAGGCTGGAGTGCAATGGTGCCATCTTGGCTCACTAAAACCTCTGCCTCCCGGGTTCAAGCGATTCTCCTGCCTCAGCCTCCCAAGTAGCTGGGATTACAGGCATGCGCCACCACGCCTGGCCAATTTTGTATTTTTAGTAGAGATGGGGTTTATCCATGTTGGTCAGGCTGGTCTTGAACTCCCAGCCTCAGGTGATCCGTCCATCTCAGTCTCCCAGAATGCTGGGATTGCAGGTGTGAGCCACTGCGCCCGGCCCAAAATCCTTTCTAAAGCATGGTGGTATGGGGGCTAGAAGTGAGAGAGAGCATGGTCCTACCTGGGCACATGAAATTCTGCCAGAGAATTAATGTTTTTTGGGGCTGGATATTTCCAGAGGAAGTTGGCGGAAGTCACAGAAGAAGAGTGGCTGAGCATCCCTGAGGTGGGCGATGCCAGAAACAAACGTCAGCGGAACCCGCGCTACGAGAAGCTGACCCCTGTTCCTGACAGTTTCTTCGCCAAACATTTACAGACCGGAGAGAACCACACCTCAGTGGACCCCCGACAAACTGTGAGCATCCAAAAAAAGGGGCACATGTGGCTCGTTTAGTCTTGCTGGATCAGTGGCAGGATTGCGGGCAGTGTTGGATTCAGTGCTTCTGCAGGTCATGGCTGTGCTCTGGCTGAGTCTGTCCACGCAGCTGTGCGTGTATCAGGCCACCAGGGAAGTATTTGAGAGAATAAAGTTCTTTAGCATGAAATGCAAACCATTGTCTTACTCTTCCCGCTACTGTCTTCCCTTCCAGCAATTTGGAGGTCTTAACACACCCTATCCAGGTGGACTAAACACACCATACCCAGGTGGAATGACACCAGGATTGATGACACCTGGCACAGGTGAGCTGGACATGAGGAAGATTGGCCAAGCGAGGAACACTCTGATGGACATGAGGCTGAGCCAGGTGAGTTTGTCTGCAGCATTTTCCTGTAGACAGGTTTAAATATTTTTGTTGTTGTTGTTGTTCTTCTTTTCTTTCTGCTTTTAGTGGCTTGATTTTGCCAGAATAATTCTGCAGTTCTTTTTAATTTTTTAAATTCTGAGACAGAGTCTTGCTCTGTCACCCAGAGACTGGAGTGCAGTGGCACAATCTTGGCTCAGAAAGCCTCTACTTCCTGGGTGGAGAGTCAAGTGATTCTCCTAACTCAGCCTCCTGAGTAGCTGGGATTACAGGTATATACTACCACACCTGGCTATTTTTTTGTATTTTCAGTAGAGATGGGGTTTCATCTTTCGTCCAGGCTGGCCTTGAACTCCTGACCTTGTGATCCACCTGCCTCAGCCTCCCAACATGCTTGGATTACAGGTGTGAGCCACTGCGCCTGGTTACGCCTGCCCTTTTTAAAAAAATATATAAAATAATTTTTTTTTTGAGACAGAGTCTCTCTCTATAGCCCAGGCTGGAGTGCAGTGGTACAATCTCGGCTCACTGCAACCTCCACCTCCTGGGTCCCGGTTCAAGCAATTCTCCTGCCTCAGCCTCCTGAGTAGCTGGGATTACAGGCGCATGCCACCATGTCCAGCTAATTTTTTTTGGTATTTTTAGTAGAGATGGGGTTTCACCTTGTTGGCTAGGCTGGTCTTGATTTCCCAACCTTGTGATCCACCCATCTCAGCCTCCCAAAGTACTGGGATTACAGGTGTGACCTTGCCCGGTCTAATAATAATTTTTTTTAAAGTGTGTTTTCTTCCTGCACCTCAGTAAAATGTCTTATGGCCCAGCATGGAACATGTACTTTGATCTGGAGATTGGGTGTTCTAGACACCAGTGAAACAGACATCTCTTTCTGGCATGTACATCAGAAATTGTGAAGGAACATGGTTCCTTCACCACGCTGGCCTGGCCAACACGGTGAAACCCCGTCTCTACTAAAAATACAGAAATTGGCCGGATGTGGTGGTGGGTACCTATTACGGGTGCAGGAGAATCACTTGACCCCAGGTGGTGGAGGTTGCAGTGAGCCGAGATTGCACCAGTGCACTCCAGCCTGGGCAATAGAGTGAGAATCTGTCTCAAAAAAAAAAAAAAAAAAAAAGTGACGCAATCAAAGCTCACCACAACCTTGACCTTCCTGGGCTACGGTGATCCTCCTACCTCAACCTACAGAGTAGTTGAGATTATAGGCCTGTGCCACCACACCCAGCTAATTTTTGTATTTTTTGTTGAGATGGGGTCTCACTATGTTGCCTAAGCTGGGCTCAAGCTCCTGGGCACAATCAATCTGCCTGCGTTGGCCTCCCAAAGTGCTGGGATTACAGGCATGAACTATCATACCGAGCCTGAAATTTGTTTACATAGAAATTGTAAAACTTTTCGGGCCAGCCACTCATGCCTGTAATCCTAGCACTTTGAGAGGCCAAGGCAGGAGGATTGCTTGAGCCCAGGAGTTCAAGACCGGCCTGGGAAACATGGTGATGGTGAGAGTCTGTCTTTACAAAATCTAAAAAAAATAACTTGGGCTTGATGGTGCGTGCCTGTAGTCCCAGCTGTTAGGGAGGCTGAGGTGGGAAGATGGCTTGAGCCAGGGAGTTTGAGGCTGCAGTGGGTTATGATCACACCACTGCACACCAGCCCGGGTTACCGAGTGAGCCTATCTCAAAATAAATAAAACTTTGTCATGGTAATATTTTCGTGGCAAAATATATGTAAGAAAGGATTTACCATTTTAATCATTCTTAACTGTACGTACCTTCACTGACATAATTATGTTCATCTTGTTATACAGCCTCATCACCATTCATCTCCAGAACTGTTCATCTTCCCAAATTGAAATTCTGTACCCGTTAACACTGTCTCCCCATGCCCTTTCTCCCCAGCCCCTGGCATCTACCATTCTTTCTGTTTCTATGAATTTTACAACTCTCCACCTTATGTGAGTGGAATCGCGTGGTGTTTACCTTCTTATTGTGACGGGCTTATTTCACTTAGTTCATGCCCTTAAGGTTCATCCATGTTGCAGCATGTGCCGGCATGTTCTCTTTTTGTTTTTGAGATGAAGTCTCGCTCTTTCACCCAGGCTGGAGTGCAGTGGTGTGATCTTGGCTCACTGCATCCTTTGTCTCCTGGATTCAAGCGATTCTCCTGCCTCAGCCTCCTGAGTAACTGGGATTATAGGCACACACCACCATGCCTGGCTAATTTTTGTATTTTTAGTAGAGGCAGGGTTTCACCCTGTTGGCCAGGCTGGTCTGGAACTCCTGACCTCATGATCTACCTGCCTCGGCCTCCTAAAGTGCTGAGATTACAGGTGTGAACCACCATAGCCGGCCAAAAATTTTGCTTTTTTATAGAGATAGAGTCTTGGGATGGGACCCTGAGGCAGGAGGATTCCTTGAGCCCAAGAGCTGGAGGCTGCCGTGAGCTATGATTGCCGCTGCACTCCTGCTTGGGTGACAGAGATCCTGTCTCAAAGAAATAAATAAAAATACAGTTCTTTTTTCCATGTAGAAGAAGTTGGTTATTATCACAAGGTGTTGTCCGAGTGAAATTAAAGTTGTTTTCTTTCTTCTCCTACTACTCACTGCCAGTCAGATTTATGGGAGGGGCTTCAGGGACCTTCTGGGAATTTTGTTTTGTGCCTGGTCATGTCCAGCTCCTGGCCTGTTTCACAGGTGTCCGACTCTGTGAGTGGGCAGACCGTTGTTGACCCCAAAGGCTACCTGACAGATTTAAATTCCATGATCCCTACACACGGAGGGGACATCAAGTGAGTGCTTTGTGGAATTGCTGGGCTGGGATGGAGGTGCTAGTGGCCAAGGGTGTTTTGGATTTTATGTGGAAAATCTGCCGTCAAAACGTGACATGGTTGTTCTAAGAAATACACAGTGGAGTAGTTTGGTTTTTCCATTTGAAAATGACTGTATCCATTCATCGTGTACATTAAATGTTTTACGTGTGATGGTGCGAGTCTGTGCCTGTGCTGAGCGGGAAAGCAGCCAGCTCTAGATCTGCATGTCCCATCTAGACCTTCGGGTCTCAGCATTTGTCTGCGGGTGGCTGAATGGGCTTGGAATAGGGTGCACTGAGTTTTGAGTTGGTTTGTGTAACTCAGGACATCAGGATTGAGAGTTCTCACGTTGTGACTGTGAAGTGGGTGCCTTCATTCCGGGTCTGGGTGCACCCCGGCAGCATGGCCTGATGCTGTGTGCACTCCCACTCTTGTAGTGATATCAAGAAGGCGCGACTGCTCCTCAAGTCTGTTCGGGAGACGAACCCTCATCACCCACCAGCCTGGATAGCGTCAGCGCGCCTGGAGGAAGTCACTGGGAAGCTGCAAGTAGCTCGGAATCTTATAATGAAGGGGACAGAGATGTGCCCCAAGGTGAGGCGTGCTATGAGGCGTTACCTGGGAGGCTACATAATGGTAGGACCCCTATGGGAGTAAACTCATTAGAGCAAATCTCTTTGTCTTTTGGTATTGAAACTACAGAGAGTGGAACAGGCAGGGGAGGATGTGAAACATGGCCACGCGTTTTTCCTGCTTGTTTTCACATGTACTGAAGGCTGATCCACCATCGGTTTAATGGCAGGCTAAGCTTCCTTATAAAGAGCTCAGTTGATCAGCTCTTTACCCATCTAATGGCCGCCAGGTGCCATGGCTCACACCTGTAATCTCAGGTCTTTGGGAGGCCAAGGCGGGTGAATCATCTGAGGTCAGGAGTTCAAGACCAGCCTGGCCAACATGGCAAAACCCCGTCTCTACTAAAAATACAAAAATGAGCTGGGTGTGGTGACGGGCACCTGTAATCCCAGCTACTCGGGAGATGGAGGTTGCAGTGAGCCGAGATTGTGCCACTGCATTCCAGCCTGGGGGACAGAGTGAGACTCCATCTCAAAAACTAACTACCCGAGCAGACACACAGTCTCTGCTTTGTCTGTGGAGTTACTTTGCAGGGCGTCGTATTCTTTTCGCAAAGTGGTGTTTTATGTTCTTTACTCAGACATATGGTAGCACATTCCCAAGTGTTGTCATAGGGGCGAGTCCTGGGGCAGGTGTGTTTGAGGCTGAGCTGATTGGCTATTGTCAAATCTGGGGCCCGAGGATCTGCTCTAGAGGTGCCTGCTGCCTGTTGTGGCTTCCAGCCTGCACTGAGCCTTACTGTTGTTGTCTCTTACCTCACAGAGTGAAGATGTCTGGTTAGAAGCAGCCAGGTTGCAGCCTGGGGACACAGCCAAGGCCGTGGTGGCCCAGGCTGTCCGTCATCTCCCACAGTCTGTCAGGATTTACATCAGAGCAGCAGAGCTGGAAACAGACATTCGTGCAAAGAAGCGGGTTCTTCGTAAAGGTGAGCCTCCCTCAGAGGTGCCTTCCACAAGCAGGTGTTCCTGGAGGCTCTGGTCCCTCCCTGGTGGGTGCCCTTTCACCAGCAGGGGCTCCTGGGGGCCCTTTTCTCTGAAGGAGGGCTGCTTTCTCCATCCCTGGGGCCCCTCCTCTCAGCAGCTTTCCTGCTCCTGGCTCAGGCTTTTGGTGAGAGTGGATCAGGAGCCAGGGACATTTTTCAGGCCTTTCCTCAGGTTGGTTTGTCTCTGCTCTTGGACCCTCCGTGGGGGAGGGGTACTGTGGTGGGCCAGTTCCCATCCTGGAAGGGATGCTTGGGTTGAGCCCTCACTCCTGCCTTTTTCCAGCGTGTGATCTTGGATGTGCTGGGCAGTCATTCTGTGGTCCAGGCTTCCCTCATCTACGGGGTGAGAACAGTAGTAGCTGAAAGCCTGTGTCCTGTGGCTCTGGAGGGCCAGTGAGATGGTCTATGTGAAGAGCATGCTGAGCCAGCACCTGGCACCTGGCAGACCCTTTGTGGGTGTTATTCATTCTCTCTCCTGAGGGGCACCAGAGCCACATGTTGACTGAACTGCCCGCTGCTGACAAGGCAGTGCCTCCCAGCTCCTGTGAGGCAGTGTATGCTGTCAGCTCAGGTCAGATAATGACAGGTGCTGTGCCCACCAGGGAATCCGATTCCACCCAGGGATTCCTGCCAGGACAGCGCTTTTGTGGTAGTTTGTTTATTTTTCTTGCTGTGGATTTATTAAAGGAGCACCGTTTCTCTTGTCACCAGAGTTGTGTAGTAGATGCTGCTCTTGAACTGGGTTCAGAACAAGTGCTAGTTGGGGCTGTTCTGAAGCAAATCTGTGTGGTGGCTTCTACCTGAACTTTTTTTTAAACAGAGTCTCACTCTGTTGCCCAGCTGGAGTGCAGTGGCACTATCTATCTTGGCTCACTGTGACCTCTGCCTCCCGGGTTCAAGCGATTCTCCTGCCTCAGTCTTGCGAGTAGCTGGGATTACAGGTGTGCACCACCACGCCCAGCTAATTTTTATATTTTTAGTAGATACAGGGTTTCCTCATGTTGGCCAGGCTGATCTCAAACTCCTGACCCAGGTGATCCTCCCACATCGGCCTCCCAAAGTGCTGGGATTTTAGGCATGAGCCACTGCGCCTGGGCTGTGTGTGTGTGTGTGTGTGTGTGTGTGTGTGTGTGTGTGTGTGTGTATGAGAGAGAGAGAGAGAGAAGAGAGAGAGATGGAGTCTCACTTTGTTGCCCAGGCTGGAGTACAATGGCACAATTTTGGCTCATTGCAACTTCTACCTCCTGGGTTCAAGCGATCCTTTTGCCTCAGCCTTATGAGTAGCTGGGACTACAGGTGCATGCCACCATGCCTGGCTAATTTTTGTGTTTTTAGTAGAGACAGGGTTTCACCATGTTCGCCAGGCTTGTCTTGAACTCTTGACCTCAAGTGATCTGCCCACATCGGCCTCTCAAAGTGCTGGGATTATGAGTATGAGCCACTACACGCAGCATAAAATTTTTTTTTTTGAGATAGTGTCTCGCTTTGTCACCCAGGCTGGAGTGCTGTGGTGCAATCTTGGCTCACTGCAACCTCCACTTCCCAGGCTCAGGCGATCCTGCTTGCTTAGCCTCCTGAGTAGCTGGGACTATAGGTGCCACCACTGCACCCAGCTGTTTCTAATTTTTGGTAGAGATGGGATCTTGCTATGTTGTTCAGGCTGGTCTCAAACTCCTGGCCTCAAGTGATCCTCCTGCCTTGATTTCCCAGAGGGCTGGGATTACAGGCATGAGCCATTGCATCCAGTCTGTTCTTCCTGAATTTATAGCCTTGGAAAAATAAGGTGTATTTCGTGGAATCAAGGATAGTTGTCAGTGAGAGCTTTCCAGCTCTCGTTTTTTTCAATTGTGTTTTAAGTGAAATATCATATAGTGATGGGTCACATTGAGGCTTCTGTGCTGTTAGTCAGGGCTGTGCAGGTGAGGGTCTCTTTGCTAGAAAGTCCCTTATTAAATACAGTTTATTCACTTCCGTCCACGTTTGTCGGAGGCGAGGTGAAATCGGCTTGCCAGTGGCCCGAGTTCCCCCCACCTTGTGCTCTCATCCATGAACATGCTTTCTTCTGTCGGGGCTGGGGCAGCCCAGCTACTCAGTGAGTGCACAGAGACAGCCTCTTATAATGGGGCCAGGGACAGAGAGTGAGCACCTGCCTTGGTTTGTAGAGATCATTTTATCTTTTTTCAGCTGGGAAGAAATTGTTCTTTGATGAAAAGCACATTAAAGTCTGGGTAATTAGTATTGTTTATTTAGGAAAGCTCTATTGAATTCTTCCTGCCACAGTTTGATGAATGATCATGAATGTCTTTGTGGCCACTCCCTGCTCACCACCAGATTGTCTGGGTTCATATCCAGTTGACTTCGGATTTGGAGGGGAGTATGCTGTTGGAGGTGGGTGCTGTCAGAGAGTGTTGAGGAACTGTTTCCACAGCCATCCTCAGGGAGCGGCCTCCTGGCTCTGCTCTCTTGGGCAGAAAAGCTGTGCTAAGGTGGAATGAACTCTGGATCTCCAGGATGGCCTTTGCCACTGCCCCTAATACTGGTCCTGGCCTGCCCCTTCCCAAGAGTGTTTCCAAAACCAGCGCTTGTTTTCTGGGTGAAGCCCAGCACTGCTTCATTTGTCCTTAGTGAACACTTAAAAGTGGCTTGGAAGGTCAGGTTTTTGAAATTAAGATGACAACTCCCTCCACTGGTGACTTAGGACACCTGCCCGCCAGGGAGCCGGGCAGGGTATGGTCTCTGTGAGCTCTGGGTCGCTGTTAACGCTGAGCTGACACCTTAGTCCTTTGTTGGGAGAACAGGTGTTTCGGGTGCTAGTCTTGAGAGCTGAGGAAGCTGGGTAACCTTGGCTATGGTGCTTTACCTCTGAGCTTCCTTCCATGTCTTCATCTGTAAAAAGGAAGAGGGCTTTCAGGATTGGGGAGGGTGTAGCATGTGAGCTCACTGGCCGGGGTGGGGTGTCCCATGTGCAGAGTGCCCTGTGGAGGCCCGGGTGGCACCTCCCCTGCAATAACACAGCTCACAGGACATGTGAAGTGCCTTGTGACTCCGCTAGTTAATGCAGATGTGTGAAAGTGGAGTTAACTTTACACTAAAGCAATAGGCTCTGGCCTGTGAAGCATGGCATCCTTCAGCGGCCATCACTGTCCCTCTGGGGGTACAGGAATGGGACAGTCAGGTCGAGGGTCTTTCTTGCAGTTACTTGTTCCCCAGAGAGCATGTTGGCCTCTGCACGGTCGCATCTTCACAGCTTCATGTAGCATTCAGAATATGCTTTTCCTGTTCTAGGCCAGCTTCAGGGGCATGTGGTTCCTATACACACATTGGCTGGCTGTGGTGCTGCCTCTGCTTCTGCTCATAAAGTGACACTCCTTGGAGGCCATTGTAACTTGGTGTGCCATGTGCCTTCTGAAAGCTCCGGGGAAGGTGGCCTTGTTGGCTTTAGTGCCATGCCTGTGGGCTGCTGATGAGATGCCACTGGAGATAATGTCAGCTCTCTCCAGAAACTTGAAGACACAGAATCCTGGGGGTCATAAGTTAATGACTCAAAAAATTTAGTCCCACATGAATATTCTGTTCTTTAGAGACATGAAGTTCATCTCCACCAATGTACAGAGTAATAAGAAGTAGTTCATATTTAGACAAATAGAGCTCCCCTCTCCCATGCAGGAGAGGTGAGAGCACACGGGAAAACCAGCTGCGTGGTTCCGTGTCTCCTCCTCGTCCCTGGTCGCCTGGTTGGAGGTTAGGAGGGAGCAGCTGTGACGTTTGTGTCTTCTCCCTGTCCCTTGTCGCTTTGTTGGAGGTTAGGGCTTTCTTTACTTATGCTGTGCCCTCTGCTATCACCCTACTTGGTCAAGGTTCTTGACCTGGATGAGTAACCCAAATCTTTTTTTTTTTTAAGACAGAGTCATCCTGTTGCCTGGTCTGGAGAGCAGTGGTGCAGTCAGCTCACTGCAGCCTCAGCCTTCTGGGCTCTAGTGATTCTCCTGCTTCTGGCTCTTGAGTAGCTAGCACCACAAGCACATACCACCATGCCCAGATAATTTTTGAGACAGGATCTACCTAGGCTGGAATGCAGTGGCATAATCATAGGTCACTGCAGCCTCAACCTCCCAGACTCAAACTATCTTCCTGTCTCAGCCTCCTGAATAGCTGGGTCTCCAGGGACATACCGTCATACCTGGCTAATTTTTTAGTTTTTCATAGAGACAAGGTCTCCCTATGTTGCCCAGGCTGGTTTTGAACTTCTGGGCTCAAGTGATCCTCCTACCTCAGTCTCCCAAAATGCTGGGATTCTAGATGTGGGTCACCGTGCCCAGCGAGGACCCAAATCGTTATCTGCAAAGGGTCTGACTTGCTGGTAGTTCTGCTTTTTTGGCGGCTGTAGTTCCCATTAACTACTCATAGAAGCAGAAATACTAAACTGTACTCAGGACCAGGCTCTAGATAGCCTCCCCCAGAAGGTGGCAGCAATTCAGTCTGGCTTTGGGGGTCAGGATTAGCCTCTGTAGCTAGGGCTGGTACACAGGGAGGCCAGAGGGAGCTGTGGCCTGCACCCTGGTTGGCACATACTCCCTTTGGACTAGTTCTCTTGACAGTAGGGTCCAAAGAGGCAGAGATGGGATCTGTGGCAGCAGAGCCATTCAGACATCATTGCTTATTCCTAGATCCATGTGTTCTGGCTGTGAGGTCCAGCTGGGATTGGTGTCTATTCATAATATTTGTGACGTCCTCCTCGGCTGCTAGGCCATGGCTCTGACTGGTGGGCGCGTGGTAAGACCATCTTCTGCCTGCATCAGTGAATTCACGTAGCTTCGTCTTCTGGCCATCTTTCAGTTGGTCAAGCAGACTACCAGGTAATAAGGCCAGGGCTGTCAGTGCCAGTGTGCTGTGTGGAACCACAGTGGGCTTTTGCCTCCTCAGTCCCTTGATCCTAAGGAACTCCTCAGAGGCTGTAAGTGTGAGCTGAGGGAGGAAGGCGGTTGAGCAGCCACCAGTGTGGGAGGCGTCCGCCATGACTCGGGCAGCTTACCTGTGCTGCACCTGTCTTCCTTCCCCACCATCTTTTGGGTGCCATTCCCACCCTATGAGGCCACTGCTGCATCTGTGCAACCTTGTGGCTTGGTCTGTCAGTAACATCCCAAGTGGGCAGCAGGTTGGTTGCTCAGTCATTTTATGTCCCTTAGCTGAGTGTTCATTCCCCGCCAGGGCGTCACAGCCAGCCAGGGGCTGTTTCTCAGCAGGAGAGCAGGTACCTGCAGGAGAGCTTAGCTAGCTCACTTGCCCCCTTCCCTCCCCACTCCTTTTCCCTCCCCTCCCCTCCCCTCCCCTCCCCTCCGTTTCCCTCCCTTCTCCTTCTCTCTCTCTCTCTCTCTCTATCTCTCTTTTTTGAGACTGGGTCTCCCTCTATCACCTAGGCCGGAGCTGGAGTTCAGTGGTGCAGTTTTGGCTCACTGCAACCTCCACCTCCTGGGCTCAAGCAATCCTCCCACCTCAGCCTCGCAGGTAGCTGGCACCACAAGCACATGCCACCATGCCCAGCTAATTTTTGTATTTTTTTTGTAGAGACAGGGTTTCGCCATGTTGTCCAGACTAGTCTCGAACTCCTGGGCTCAAGCAATCCTCCCACCTCAGCTTCCCAGAATGCTGGGATTACAGATGTGAGCCACTGCAATCAGCCACCTGGACTAATTTCTTTCTTTCTTTTTCTTTTTTTTGAGTCGGAGTCTCTCTCTGTCACCCAGGCTGGAGTGCAGTGGCACAATCTTGGCTCACTCCACCTCCGCCTCCTGGGTTCAAGAGATTCTCCTGCCTCAGCCTCCCCAGTAACTGCGATTACTGGTGCCCACCACCATGCCCGGCTAATTTTTGTATTTTTAGTAGAGATGGGATTTCACCATGCTGGCCAGGCTGGTTTCGGACTCCTGGCCTTAGGTGATCTGCCTGCCTTGGCCTCCCAAAGTTCTGGGATTACAGGCATGAGCTTCTGTGCCTGGCCTAATTTCTTTAAAAAAAAAAAAAAAAAAAATTATTTTATTATTTTAATTAATATGCATGCCATTGCACAGTCTAATTGCTTAACATCATTGAATATCTACAACATTTATTGTTTTCCAGCTGTCATGTCAGTACCTGCCACACACTTATGCACACAGAACCACATGCACACACAGTTGGTTTGAATCAGCATTTAAGCAAAGTCTGAACATTGCCATTTGGTTGATGTCTTTTCTGGGTTCTTTGATGGAATTGGGTTGTTTCTTCTTGAGATTGCTTGTGTCAGCGTTTTGCTCACTGCAGGCATGAGATTGTTTCATGTGGGTCCTCCGTTTCCTCTATTCTCTTATAAATTGGAAGGTAGATTTGGACTTGTTAAGAGTAAGCTTTGATTTTTTTCTTTTCTTTTTTCTGAAGAAAGTATTAATGGTGATCCAAGCATCATCAGGAACTGCAGAGGCTGTCACTGCTTGGTGGCCACAGTGTCCTTCATGGAGTTCACAGCCTTTCAGCTCCTGCCTTTGGCAGTGGCTGGTGACTGGTGCCTGCCTCTATGACTTCATCGGGGTGTGCAAAATGGTGACATTACAGTTAGGTCACTCTTTTTGCTTTTATTGCCAGAATTATTCTAAAGAGAAGAACTTTCCTATATCCATGGTTTGGTTATTCTGAATTTATTTAGGAAAGACAGATACTTGATTTGCTCTTCTTTCTAATTTTGGAATGATGAGTTGGTTCTCTAGCATCCTCCAAGGATGACTGCCAGTCTCTTTTAGCTTTGCTATGAACTCTGAATGCTGTTGTATTTTGTGGGTTCGAATACACTGCAGATAACTTTTTTTTTTTTTTGAGACAAGAGTCTTGCTCTGTCATTCAGGTTGGAGTGCAGTGATACAATCTCAGCTCACTGCAGCCTCCGCCTTCTGGGTTCAAGTGATTCTTCTCCCTCAGCCTCCTGAGTAGCTGGGACTACAGGTGCAAGTCACTATGCCCGGCTAATTTTTTGTGTTTTTAGTAGAGACGGGGTTTCACCATGTTAGCCAGGATGGTCTTGATCTCCTGACCTTGTGATCTGCCTGCCTCGGCCTCCCAAAGTGCTAGGATAATAGGCATGAGCCACCGTGCCCAGCCTGCATTGCATGTAATATTCTTATTGACCTTCAGACTCTGATCATTGGCCAGTGGGAGTCTCTTCTAGTTTGCTCTTGAATTTTCTTTTTTTTTTTTTTTTTTTTTGAGACAGAGTTCTGCTGTTGTTACCCAGACTGGAGTGCAATGGCACGATCTCGGCTCACCGCAACCTCTGCCTTCTGGGTTCAAGCAATTCTCCTGCCTCAGCCTCCCAAGTAGCTGGAACTATAGGCGCACACCACTATGCCCAGCTAATTTTTGTATTTTTAGTAGAGACGGGGTTTCACCTTGTTGACCAGGATGGTCTCGATCTCTTGACCTTGTGATCCACCCGCCTCGGCCTCCCAAAGTGCTGGGATTATAGGCATGAGCCACTGCGCCTGGCCTCTTTTTCTTTTCTTTTTTTTTTTTTTTTTTTAAGTTTTACATAGTTTTATTTTAAGGGGAAACATGTAATAATGAGGTGTTTCAGTCACCAGCTTTTTCCCCCCTAAATATCTTAAGTAAATTATGTAGATCTTAAGTGTACAGTTTGATGTCTTCATACATGCACCCGTGTAACCCACACTTGACCAAGGCATAGAACATTTCCAGGGCAGGCGCCGTGGCTTATGTCCGTACTCCCAGCACTTTGGGAGGCCGAGGTGGGTGGATCACTTGAGGTCAGGAGTTTGAGACCAGTCTGGCCAATGTGGTGAAACCCCGTCTCTACTGAAAATACAAAAATTAGCCAGGCGTGGTTGTAGGCACCTGTAGTCCCAGCTACTTGGGAGGCTGAGGCAGGAGAATCGCTTGAACCCAGGAAGCAGAAGTTTTAGTGAGCTGAAATTGCACCATTGCACTCCAGCCTGGGCGACAGAGTGAGACTCTGTCTCAAAACAAAAACAAAAGCATTTCTGTCTCCCCAGAAAGTCCCCTGGTGCCTCTCAGTCAATCCGCACTTCCCCATTTGTTGACAGTCATGCTTCTGACTTATTGCACCAAGATTAGTTTTGCCTGTTTTCAAAAGTCACATAATGGGAGTCATACAGTAGAAACTCTTTTGGGACTGGTTTCTTTCGTTCAGCATGTTTTTGAGGTTCATTCCTGTTGTTGCTGGTGTCGTGAGTCCTGTTGATGTGACCCCGGCAGTCTTCGGTCACCTCCTTGCTTTCTACTTCCACAAGATGGTTGTTTGTCCTTGTTTGTGTCTGCTCCAGACCTGAAGGAATACACGTACAGGGCAGGTGTATGGTTCTTGACTGTCACTGGGGAAGCCCACCTCACCCCGACCAGCAGCGTGTTCCCCACCTGAGCCTCCTGCTCTTATCTCCTTTTCTGTGACGTGGTTTCTCTTTTGACCTTTCCTAGCCCTCGAGCATGTTCCGAACTCGGTTCGCTTGTGGAAAGCAGCCGTTGAGCTGGAGGAGCCTGAAGATGCTAGAATCATGCTGAGCCGAGCTGTAGAGTGCTGCCCCACCAGTGTGGAGGTAAGTCTGGTGGGCTCAGGGCCACCACAGTCCAAAGTGGCCAAGGCCTGAGCCCAGGTTCAGTGTCTGGAAATGATGCTGTAAGCAGAGCACTGAGCTCACTCAGGCTGCGATTTTTGTGAGCAGAAGGCCATGTGGAACCCCAGTCTGCTGTTCTGTACGTAGCTGCTAGGCAGGGTGGTCAGTGGCTTCAGCTGGTTGTGCTCTTCATGGAATTGCAGAGAGAATCTTACCTCATCCGTGATGACTATAGAAAACCGTCTGTTGGGCACTCTCTCAGGGGCTATTCTTCTTGTTCAGCCCAGAGTTTGTCATGGGAGCTGAAGGTGGTAGGAAGACAGAAAACATTGCTTTCTGCCAGCCCCACATGTCTGCTCTTTGCCTCAAAGCTAGTGGGATTCTTTGGTTTTAAGCATTCCAGTTTACAGCATTCTGTGCAGTGATTTTTAGTCTTGGTTTTATGATACCCAGTATGTCTTTAATTATGTTAAGGGGTATTGTGAAATTCTCCAAACAAAATTAATCTTATTTTATTTACATAAAAATAAATAAAGCCCGTACACATTTTAGGGATGGAATCTTGCAGAGTCAACATTGCTAGGGGTCTGGGAACTCCAGGAGGCTGAACGCCTTTCTGTGTGTTTAGCCCATGAGGGCAGTAGCCTCGTCCTGCTTATCTGTGCCAGGACCCTGGTATCAGGTCTGGGGTGCTGTGTGCCTGGAGGCAGTGTTTGTGAACATTCAACTGAGAATCTTTTCACACTCACCAACTTTCCATGATCTCTAGTCACTAAGTAAGTCAGAAGCTTAAGAGAACAGTTGATCAGGTGAGAAATGTTGCTGTGAACACTTCTCAGGCTATGTTCAAATGGTTCTTGAGAGCTAAGGAAGAACGTGGTGGCCACACTGGGGGCCTGTTGAGGGTGGGTTGCTGTCTGGCCTGCAGCTGTCTCTGCAGCACTGTGTCCTCTCCTTTTTCTGGTGTCCTCTTCGTGTAGCTCTGGCTTGCTCTGGCAAGACTAGAGACCTATGAAAATGCCCGCAAGGTCTTGAACAAAGCGAGGGAGAACATCCCTACAGACCGACATATCTGGATCACGGCTGCTAAGCTGGAGGAAGCCAATGGGAACACGCAGATGGTGGAGAAGATTGTCGACCGAGCCATCACCTCGCTGCGGGCCAACGGGGTGGAGATCAACCGAGAGCAGTGGATCCAGGTAGGCTGAAGGCAGGCGTCGCGGTGTCTGCTTTCACAGTGTACGTGCTGCACATGGGAGTCCTGCATGGACCTGGGGGCTGCTGAATGGTGCTGGGGAGTCCTGCACTGGCCGCAGAAGCAGAGGTGTGGCTGGGCCCTGAAGGACCTGGGCATGCCCGCTGTCACTCTTGATAGATTCAAGGCCTGGAGTTCGTCTTGGGGCGAATGCTTCTGAAGCCCTTTCAGTGTATGCACACCTGACTGCATTTCTTTTCTAGTAGAAACTGTACACCTAAAAGAATGACAGGAACTCTTGTGGCTTCTTTTACTCTTCTCCCTGCTTTTTTGTTTTTGTTTGTGAGTGGGGGTCTTGCTTTCACCTAGGCCTGAGTGCAGTGGCGTGATGTTGGCTCTCTGCAACCTCCACCTCCTAGGTTCAAGCGATTCTCCTACCTCAGCCACCTGAGTAGCTGGGATTACAGGCACCTGCCACCATGCCCAGATAATTTTTGTATTTTTAGTAGAGACAGGGTTTCACCATGTTGGCCAGTTTGGTCTCCAACTCCTGACCTCAAGCCATCTGCCCACCTTGGTTTTCCCTGATTTTTAGCTTATTCTGTAGACTTAGGTTATAGAAAAGTCTCGAAAGGGCTGCGCATGGTGGCTCGTGCCTGTAACCCCAGCACTTTGGTAGGCTGAGGTGGGCGGATCACAAGGTCAGGATTTTCAGATCAGCCTGGCCAACATGGTGAAACCCTGTCTCTACTAAAAATACAAAAATTAGCTGGGTGTGGTGGCAGGTGCCTGTAATCCCAGCTGCTCGGGAGGCTGAGGCAGGAGAATCCCTTGAACCTGGGAGGCTAAGGTTGCGGTGAGCCAAGATCACGCCAGTGCATTCCAGCCTGATTGCTGATTGATATTTCGAGACTCCATCTCAAAAAAAAAAAAGAAAGTCTCCAAAGATTGTCTTAACTCTGGAAGTAGGGCTTGGGTTCCCTCTATGCCTTTATTTTTTCTTTTTTTGAGATGGAGTCTTGCTCTCTCGCCCAGGCTGGAGTGGTGCAGTGGTACAATCTCAGCTCACTGCAACCTCCGCCTCCTGGGTTCAAGCCATTTTCCTGCCTCAGCCTCCCAAGTAGCTGGGATCATAGGCATGCGCTGCCACGCCCGGCTTATTTTGTATTTTTAGAAGAGACTGGGTCTTTCTGTGTTGGTCAGACTGGTCTCAAACTCCCGACCTCATGATCCACCTGCCTCAGCCTCTCAAAGTGCTGGGATTATAGGCATGAGCCACCCCACCTTTTTTTTTTTTTTTTTTTGAGACAGAGTTTCGCTCTTATTACCCGGGCTGTAGTGCAATGGCACGATCTCGGCTCACCACAACCTATGCCTCCTGGGTTCAGGCAATTCGCCTGCCTCAGCCTCCCGAGTAGCTGGGACTACAGATGCGCGCCACCGTGCCCAGCTGATTTTTGTGTTTTTAGTAGAGATGGGTTTTCACCATGTCGACCAGGATAGTCTCGATCTCTTGACCATGTGATCTACCCGCCTCAGCCTCCCAAAGTGTGGGATTATAGGCGTGAGCCACTGTGCCCGGCCCTTTTTTGCCTTTTTTTAAGGAGTCACCCACTGAGCTATGTTTCTCTCAAGAAAAATAAATAATGAAATTATTATTTCTGGCTGAGCGTGGTGGCTCATGCCTGTAATCCCAGCACTTTGGGATGTCGAGGTGGACGGATCAGAAGGTCAAGAGATCAAGACTATCCTGGCGAATATTTTTAGTAGAGAACATCCCCATCGCTACTGAAAATACAAAAAAAAATTAGCTGGGCATGGTGGCACATGCCTGCATACCTAGCTTACTCAGGAGGCTGAGGCAGGAGAATCGCTTGAACCTGGGAGGCAGAGGTTACAGTGAGCCGAGATTGTGCCACTGCACTCCAGCCTGGCCATAGAACAAGACTCTGTCTCAAAAAAAAAAAAAAATCAAGATTAAAAAAAATTATTATTTGTTTTATTTTATGACAGTTTTTTTTTTTCTTTTTTTTTTAAGAGACAGGGTCTTGCTGTGTTGCTCAGGCTAGAGTGCAGTGGTCCATTCATGGCTCGCTGCATCTTTGATCTCCTGGGCTCAAGTGATCCTCCTGCCTTAGCCTCCCAAGTAGCTGGCACTGCAGGCATGTGACACCATGCTTGGCTAATTTTTTAATTTTTACTTTTTGCCTTGTTATGCTGCCAAAGCTGGTCTTAAACTCCTGGCCTCCAGCGATCCTACCACTTCAGCCTCGCAAAGTGTTGGGCTTATAGGCATCAGCTGCCATACCCAGCCAAAGATGGTTAATTAAGCTATAATTAACATCCTGTAAAAGCCACCCATTTAAAGTTTATGATTCCGTGGTTTTTAGTATATTCACAAAGTTATGCATCTGTTACCACAATCTTAGAACCTTTTCATCATTCCAGAAGGAAATCCTGTATCCATTAGTTGTTGCTCCCCATTTACATACCTCTATAGCCTTTTTTTTTTTTTTTTTTTTTTTTGAGACAGGGTTTTGCTCTGTCTCCCAGGCTGGAGTGCATGGTGCAGTCTATCTTGGCTCTCTGCAACCTTTGCTTCCTGGGCTCAAGCAGTTCTCCTGCCTCAGCCTCCTGAGTAGCTGGGACCACAGGTGTGCGCCACCATACTTGGCAAATTTTTTTTTGTTTTTTTGTAGAGATGGGGTTTTGCCATGTCGTTCAGGCTGGTCTCAAACTCCTTAGCGCAGGTGATCCACCCGCCTTGGCCTCTCGGAGTGCTGGGGATTGTAGGCATGAGCCACCGCGCCTGTCTAACCTTGCTTTTTAACTTTCTTTCTCTATACTTTTTTTCCCGGACATTTTGTATATGAATCCTCTTCAACTTATACATCCTGATAAACCCATTGTAAGCTGAAAATATTGTAAGTCTAAAATGCATTTGAGGCTGGGTGTTGTGGCTCATGCCTGTAATTGCAGCATTTTGGGAAACTGAGGCAGGCGGATCACTTAAGGTCAGGAGTTCAAGACCAGCCTGGCCAACATGGTAATACCTCATCTCTACTAAAAATACAAAAATATTAGCCAGGCTTGATGGCGAGCACCTGTAATCTGAGCTATTTGGGAGGCTGAGGCAGGAGAATCGCTTGAACCCAGGAGGCAGAGGTTGCTGTGAGCCAAGATGGTGACACTGCAGTCCAGCCTGGGTGACAGAGTGAGACTCCATTTCAAAAAATAAAAAAATAAAATGCATGTGATACACCTAACCTATTGAACTTTATAGCTTAGCCTAATGTACATTAAACATGCTCAGAATGCTTACCTTAGCCTACAGTTGAGCAAAGTCATTGAACATAAAGTGTTGAATAACTCATGTAATTTATTGAATACTTTGGTGAAAGTGAAAAACAGTAGTGGTTTGAGTCAAAGTGTTGCTTCCACTGAATGCATGTGGCTTATGCACCATCCCACACTGGGGGCCTCCTGTGAGTGGAATCACACAATATGTGATCTTTTGTGACTGGCCTTAACTTAGTGCATTTTCGGGGTTCCTCCATGTTGTAGCATGGAGGTATCGAAATCCTTTACTTTTAAATTGGATTGTGTCTTTATTATTGACTATGTATTATTTTTGTCTATTGTTTTATTATTGAGTTGTAAGAGATGTTTTTATAGGTTCTGGATATAGTCACTTATCAGATAGACGATTTGCAAATATAGATGGCCCCTGACTTCCCATGGTTTGACTTTACTGTGGTTCAGAAGCAGTTTGCCTTCAGTAGAGACTGTACATGGAGGAAGAGCCAGCACCTTTGTTGTAGGCCCTGAGGTCTGGATGCTGGGTCATTGCCCACTGACCTGCCCAGGAGTTCTCAGCACTGACCTTCTCACCAGCGTCTCTGCCTCAGATACTTGCTCTTGGTTCTGCTTTCTGACTGGGATGGTTTTCTGGTGCTGGCAGGGCCCAGGGCGTATGGGGGCACCTGGCTCCTATGGCACTTCACTCGCTCATGTCATGGACCCCCAGGTTAGTGTGCCACGGTGGTGCCTGTGCCCCTGCACCCTGTCATTCTTGCTGGCTTGGCAGACTCTGGTTGGTAGGCACATTGTCTTGCACTTGTGGGAATATATTTGTAAGATGAATGCCTTAAAGTAGAACTGCTGGGTCAAATATGTGCATGTTTTATTTTGATTGAGAACTTGCCCTCCATAGAGATATGTGCTTCTTAGTAGTATAAGATTTATGCCCATCATCACCAAGTGAGCCAGTCAGCAAATGTTTCAGTGTTACTCATCTGAAATGAGCAAAATGGAACTTAGAATTGTTTAATTAGCATCTTGAAAATAAGAATGGGGGCTGAGTGTGGTGACTCATGCCTGTATCCCAGCACTCTGGGAGCCCAAGGATCACTTGAGCCCAGGAGTTGAGGACACCATTGTTCTCCAGCCTAGGTGACCCAGTGAGACCCTGTCTCAAAAAAAGAATGGGGCCAGGCATGGTTGCTTATGCATTAATCCCAGCACTTCGGGAGGCTAAAGCAGAATTACTTGAGACCAGGAGTTTAAGACTGGCCTGGGTAACATAAGGAGAAGACCCTGTTTCTACAAAAATAATGTAATAATGGACATGCTGGTACCTGTCTGTAGTCCTAGCTACTCTGGAGGCTGAGATGGGAGGCTCCTTTGGGTCTAGGAGTTGGAAGCTGCAGTAAGCTATAATTGCACCACAGCACTCCAGCTTGAGTGATGGCCGGGAGACCTTGTCTCTCTTTCTCTCTCCCTCTTTTTTTTTTGTTGCAAGTTTGAGTCTTGCTTTTGTCACCCAGGCTGGAGTGTAGTGGTGTGATCTGGGCTCACTGCAATCTCCGCCCCAGCCTCCTGAGTAAGCTGGGATTACAGGGGCCTGCCACCACCCCTGGCTAATTTTCGTATTTTTTTTTTTTTTTTTTTTTTTTTAGTAAGAGACAGGGTTTCACCAGGTTGGCCAGGCTGGTCTCAAATTCCTGACCTCGTGATCTGCCCTCCTTGGCCTCAGAGTGCTGGGATTACAGGCATCAGACACCACACATGGCCGAGACCTTGTCTCTTAACACAGGTTAAAAAAAAAAAAAAAAAGGCGGGGCATGGTGGCTCATGCCTATAATCCAAGCACTTTGGAGGCCAAGGTGGGCGTATCACCTGAGGTTGGGAGTTCAAGACCAGCCTGACAAACATGGTGAAACCCCGTCTTCAAAAAAATACAATAAATAAATAAATAAATAAATAAAAAGGGTTTACGTTTATTTCCACATGTTTAAAAGTTGTTTGTATTTTTATTTTCTGGTGAATAGTGTGTCTGTGTCCTTTGTGACATTTCTCTATTGTTTTTTTCCGATTGGTATGCAATAGATTCACTTCCTCAGCTCTTTGCTAGGCAGTATAAGCATCTCATGCTGATGTTTCTCAGTCTAACCATCCAGGAACGCTGTGCTCCCTGTTGGGAATCTGCAGCTCTGATTTCCAAAATCAAAAATAATTTCTGTTTTCCTCTTTCAGGATGCCGAGGAATGTGACAGGGCTGGGAGTGTGGCCACCTGCCAGGCCGTCATGCGGGCCGTGATTGGAATTGGGATTGAGGAGGAAGATCGGAAGCACACCTGGATGGAGGATGCCGACAGTGTGAGTTGGCAGCAGGGACCTTTGTCCCCATTGTGGAGTCTGCTCGTGGGAACAGCAGGCACCTTAACTAGTAGGCTGTTTTAAAATTTTCACATACATTTGTTTGCATGTAGCTGTGCTCATAAGGAGTACAGCTTGCTTTCTACTAACCTAAGTTTTTTTGTGTTTCTGTTTCTGTTTTTGTTTTTGTTCTTTCGAGACAGAGTCTTGCTTTGTCGCCCAGGCTGGAGTATAGTGGCGCAATCTCAGCTCACTGCAACCTCTGCCTCTTGAGTTATAAGGGTTTCTTCTGCCTCAGCCCCCTGAGTAGCTGGGATTACAGGCACACGCCACCATGCCCAGCTAATTTTTATATTTTTAGTAGAGACAGGTTTTTACCATGTTGGTCAGGCTGGTCTCGAACGCCTGATCTTGTGATGCACCTGCCTCGACCTCCCAGAATGCTGGCATTACAGGTATGAGCCACCATGCCCAGCCTGTTAACCTAAGTTTAAGTGAAGAGCTCATGTTTTGAATTCTTACTGAATGGACAGAGCCCAGCACATTATCCAAGGTCACACAGTAAGTGGACAGGCCTGGGAGCTGGGTGTGGTTGGGTCGTAGCTGTTGTAGCTGCTATTGCTAGGGCATCTGGGTTGTCCCTATTCTCTGGTTTCTACTGTAAATTGCATTTCAGAAAACATTTTGCATACAGAGCTTTTGCCTCCTTTGAGATTATTTCCTTAGAATAGGTTTCCAGAGAAAAGATTTTAGGGCCAAAATCAGTAAACATGTGTAAGGTTTTTTTGTTTTTTGAGACAGCCTCACTCTTGCCCAGGCTGGAGTGCAGTGGCGCAATCTCAGCTCACTGCAACCTCTACCTCCCAGGTTCAAGCAGTTCTCCTGCCTCAGTCTCCGAGTAGCGGGGATTACAGGTGTACACCACCACACCTGGCTAATTTTTGTATTTTTAGTAGAGATGGGGTTTCACTGTGTTGGCCAGGATGGTCTGCAACTCCTGACCTCAGCTAATCCGCCCACCTCAGCCTCCCAAAGTGCTGGGGTTACAGGCCTGAGCTACAGTACCTAGCCGTTTAAGGTATTTAATGCAGATATAGCCCTCTTTTCCTTTTTGAAATAAAAATAATTTCAGACATGTAGGAATGTTGCAGAAACCCAGTTTCCTTATAATTTACCTATTTTACTGTATTTGCCTGCTTATTTAGAGACGACTTGCTCTGTCATCCAGACTGGAGTACAATGGCATGATTATGGCTCACTGTCACCTTGAACTTCTGGGTTCAGGGGATCCTCCTGTTTCAGCCTCCTGAGTATCTGGGGTTACTCGGGCATGCCACCACACCCAGCTAGTTTTTAAAATCTTTTTTGTAGAAATGGGGTCTTGCTATTTTTGCCCAGGCTGATCTCAAACTCCTGGCCTTGAGCCATCCTCCTGCCTCAGCCTCCTCAGTTGCTGGGATTACAGGTGTGAATCACCACGCCCAGCTCACATTTGCTTTCTTATTCCCTTCATACTCATGCACTTACCTCTTACTTTTTTCCTGGAACAGTTTGACAGTGAGTGAGTTGCAGATGTGATGCACTTTACCTTTAAACACGTTTGGTGTGTGTTACTTTAAAAGAGGATATTCTCTTACACAACCATAGCTCAGTTATCAAAATCAGGAAATTAATGTTGGGACAGTACTGTCATGTAACTTGAAGACCTTACTCAAATCTCACCTGCAGGCTGGGTATGGCAGCTGACACCTGTAAACCCAGCACTTTGGGAGGCCGAGGTGGGCAGATCGCTTGAGCTGAGGAGTTGAAACCAGCCTGGGCAACATGGCAGAACCCCATCTTTACAGAAACCAGGCATGGTGGCGCACGTCTGTAGTCCCACCTACTCAGGAGGCTGAGGGGGGTGGATCACTTGAGCTCAGGAGTTTGAGGCCATGGTTAGCCATGATTGTGCCACTGCACTCTAGTCTGGGTGACAGCAAGACCCTATCTGAAAAAAAGAAAGTCTCACCCGTTGTCTCTGTGTCCTTTTAGCAAAAGAAAAAACCGACTGTGTTCTGTTGAAGAACACAGGGTCATCCTCAGGTTAGTTCGGAAGAGAGCCTCAACTTTGTTTTTCATGAGCCTGAAATTTTTTTTTTTTTTTTTTTTTGAGACAGAGTTTCGCTTTTGTTACCTAGGCTGGAGTGCAATGGCGCGAACTCGGCTCACCGCAACCTCCGCCTCCTGGGTTTAGGCATTTCTCCTGCCTCAGCCTCCTGAGTAGCTGGGACTACAGGTGCGCCACCGTGCCCAGCGAATTTTTTGTATTTTTAGTAGAGACGGGGTTTCACCAAGTTGACCAGGATGGTCTCGATCTCTTGACCTCGTGATCCACCTGCCTCGGCCTCCCAAGTGCTGGGATTATAGGCATGAGCCACCGCGCCTGTCATGAGCCTGAATTTTTTTGAGGATCATGGGCCAGCGATTCTGTAGACTCCTCTTTGACCTGGGTCTCTGTGGTGTCTCCTCTGGGTTGCGCTGGGTTCTTTTGATGCATCACAACAGAGAGGTGTGCACCCGTTCAGTTCTGACCCTCTGGTGCAGGCATTTCCACTGTATGGTTGCTGTTTGTTTCTTTGTTATTATTAATAAGTATTTTGAGGATCCATTAATGATGCTTCTAGGCCTGATCAGTTTTGGTGTTTGCTAAATGATGATTTTTAAAAATCTTTTTTTATTCATTAAAATTTTTTTGGTAGAAACAGTGTCTCACTATGTTGACCAGGCTGGTCTCGTACTCCTGGCCTCAAGTGATCCCACCTCAGCCTCCCAAAATGTATAGTACTACAGGTGTGTCACTGTGTGTGGTCATGCACACGTGGTGGTGATGTGAAGTTTCTCCTACATTTTATCAGTTGGAATTCTGTAGTAATGAAGAGCTTCACTTTCTCCTTCATCCGTGTGTGTTCACTTCCTTCCGTCTGCATTGGCCTCCTTTGGTCCTTGGGATCCTGGCATTGTCCATGTGATACACACATGGTTCTTTTTTTTTTTTTGAGACGGAGTCTCACTCTGTCACCAGGCTGGAGTGCAGTAGCACTATCTCGGCTCACTGCAACCTCCACCTCCTGGGTTCAAGTGATTCTCCTGCCTCAGCCTCCTGAGTAGCTGGGACTACAGATGTGTGCCACCACGCCCAGCTAATTTTCATATTTTTTACTAGAGACAGGGTTTCACCATGTTGACCAGGATGGTCTCGATCTCTTGACCTCGTGATCTGCCTGCCTTGGCCTCCCAAAGTGCTGGGATGACAGGCGTGAGCCACTGCGCCTGGCCACACATGGTTCTTTTGCACCCCGTGTGGCACAACCCAGAGCTGGGCTATCCTCCTGCCTCATGGGGGTTTTTGTTTGTTTTGTTTTGTTTGAGATGGAGTCTCACTCTGTCACCCAGTGGAGTACAGTGGCGTGA
Source organism: Saguinus oedipus (assembly GCA_031835075.1). Classification (NCBI taxonomy): domain Eukaryota; kingdom Metazoa; phylum Chordata; class Mammalia; order Primates; family Cebidae; genus Saguinus; species Saguinus oedipus. Next base: position 57,887,341 of record CM063173.1, read on the forward strand.
TCTCGGCTCACTGGAACCTCTGCCTCCTGGGTTCAAAGGTTCAAGCGATTCTCCTGCCTCAACCTCCCAAGTAGCTGAGATTACAGGTGTGTACCACCACGCCTGGCTGATTTTTGTATTATTAGTAGAGATGGGTTTCACCATGTTGGTTAGGCTGGTCTCAAACTCCTGACCTCAGGGTGATCCACCTGCCTTAGCCTCCTAAAGTGCTGTTGGAGTGGATGGGTTTTTCTCTTTGTATTTACTTGTCTTTTACAGGTTTCTGATGAGTGTAACTTTTATCATGGTAAATATATACAACACCTATAATTATCTATTTATTTTTTGAGACAGGGTCTCACTCTGTTGCCCAGGTTGGATGCAGCGGTTCAGTCTCGGCACACTTACAACTTGCGCCTCTTGGGTTCAAGCAGTTCTTATGCCTCAGCCCCCAGGTAGCTGGGATTACAGGCATGTGCCACTATACGCAGATAATTTTTGTATTTTTAGTAGAGACAGGTTTTCACCATGTTGGTCAGGCTGGTCTCGACCTCCTGACCTAAGGGGATCTGCTTGCCTTGGCCTCCCAAGGTGCTGAGATTACAGGCATGAGCCACTGTACCTGGCAGCTATACCTAATTTTAAAAAAAGAAACCAATATGTGTGATCTGCAGTTACAGCGTGTGTGTGCGCGCATGCGCGTGCATATGCCTCGGCCACAGCCGTGTGTGTGTGCACATGTGTGCATGTGTGCATATGCCTTGGCCACAGCTCTGTGTGTGTTGTGCATGTCTCGGCCACAGCCCTGTGTGTGTGTGTGCGCGCACGCGCGTGTGTGCACGTGCACGTACATATGCCTCAGCCACAGCCCTGTGTGTGTATGTGTGTGCATGTGTGCATGTGCACATGTGCCTTGGCCACAGCCCTGTGTGTGTGCACGCCCATGTGTGCATGTGTCTTGGCCACAGCCCTGTGTGCATGTGTGCATGTGCCTCGGCCACAGCCCTGTGTGTGTGTGTGCAGGTGTGCATATGTCTTAGCCACAGCCTTGTGTGTGTGCATGTTTGCATATGCCTTGGCCACAGCTGTGTGTGTGTGCGCATGCGTGTGTGTACACACCTCCGTCACCTGTAGCTTGTGCACCTCTTGCACGCCAAGAGACCAGCAGGCAGCCCCTTGTGTTCCTTTTTCAGTGTTCTTGTTCTCATCCTCTGGTTTGTCTCTTTCACGTACATTGGAGTAAGCATAGCTGTTTTTCAAAGTGCTTGTAATTCTGGAGTAAGAACTGCAGTGTTTTCTGTGCCCAGAGTGTGGTTTCCTGGTCCTGGATTGTGCAGTGGCATGATCTCGGCTTACTGCAACCTCTGCCTCCCAGATACAAGTAAATCTCCTGCCTTAGAATCCCGAATAGCTGGGATTACAGCTACTTTCACCACACTCGGCTAAGTTTTGTATTTTTAGCACAGATAGGGTTTTACCATGTTGGCCAGGCTGGTCTCAAACTCCCGTCTTCAGATTATCTGCCCTCCTTGGCCTCCCAGTGTGCTGGGATTATATGCGTGAGCCACTGTGTCCGGCCTGGATTGTGGTTCTAAACGCTGTTGTACATCTTCTAGCAGATAACCGTCGTTGAGAATTGTATGAAGCTGGGGAGGGCATCATGCCACTTCCTCTGTGGCCGGTACTGGGCTGCCCATTCTCACATCTGTCTCTCTGTTCTAGTGTGTGGCCCACAATGCCCTGGAGTGTGCACGCGCCATATACGCCTATGCCCTGCAAGTGTTCCCCAGCAAGAAGAGTGTGTGGCTGCGTGCCGCGTACTTCGAGAAGAACCATGGCACTCGGTATGTGGTGGGGCCTGCCTGCCCCAGTGTGCTAATGAAACCTCCACCTCCATTTGTGTAGCCCTGAATTTAACCCTCTCATCTCTGCACATCCAGTATTGTGCCCACTGGAGGCCTGGCCCTCTGGTGGTGATGAAGGTTTTAATGGCACTTGGGACTTTGCAACTGCATCCATTTTTATAGCCCCTTCTGGGATAGGACTGTTAGTGTTTTATAGTGGAGAAACGAAGGAATCCAGGAGGCCCATCCTGCCAAGTATCCTATAGCCTGAGGAGTGGCCAGGGTGTAGGCTTGAGGCTTGAGCCTGTGTGGCTCATGCCTGAGCACTGGTTGCAGCGGTGGGAGGGGCAGCATCTGGGCTCAGGCAGGCATATTTTCTTTCCATTTAAGCTGTGCTGGCTTTGGGTTTTGACTGTTTTTGTGCTTAGAGGAGGTTCTTGGCAATTCTCTTTAACTGTATTCTTTAATTGAAAAAAATCTTTCAGGTCTGCTCTATTGGCTGTAAATGCTGATTAAATTAGATGTTGCAGTTTATTTTTTTAAATGGGTAGCTCTCAAGGGCACTGGGCTTGCGTCCCCATATACCCTCCGTCCATCCTCTCCCAGGTCCTTGGTGATGCTCCCTGTGCCGGGTGAGGACAGGCTCTGCTGGTTTCACTGGGGCTACAGCTGAGAAAGTTGAGCCCTTTGCCTTTTTCCGTTTCTGGTGTTATTTAATCTCAGTGTCTTCAGGGCGTCTTTCCGTGTGTCCTCCTGGAGCCCTGGCCCTCTCACACACCCACCAGCTGGTCTGGTGTTTCTCAGTGTTTGGAGATGTTTTGAAAGACTCTCATGGTGCCCCTCTGTAGAAGGGTACCTGGAGCAGTCTAAGTGAAGAACAGGGCGGTGCCGGGCGTGGGCTGAGGTCTCAGCCTGGATGAACAACTGCCCTCTCCCCCTGGGCACAGTGGGCAGTGCCCTCCTGTTGCCCTGCCTTCTCCCTCAGCGCAGGCTCGCGGGGATGAGGGGGAGGCAGCAGTGCTAGGGAGCTTGTCCTTGGGGAGCACGGTTGCTTGGCCGGCCCTTCTCCAGACAGTGTGATCGTGTGTGCTTACTTTGTCTTGCTGTTGTGCTCACTGAGGCCCAAAGGGGTCATTGGTGCAAGATGATGTGACTGTGGGTGGTGGGCCGCACGATAGTCCAGGGGCATCAGGCCTGATACCCAGGGCTGGTGGTTTTGCTCGATAATGACCTAAAATCACTTTCTTTCTACGAGATCGTTCTTTCAGATGCCGGCAGAGTCCACCTGGGATCATAATCTTTATCGGTGGGTCCGGGTGTGCTTGTGCTCTGTGGCTCAAGATGAAAAGCCTCCCCTGTCACAGATGGAACTTACTGCTGCCTCCAGGACACACAGCTGTAAAAGGGTCTCTTGTGAAGTTCCTCTCTCCAGCTCTGCTATTTAAACAATGCATTGCTTTGTAGAACCCTTTTCAGTAGTTTATTTTAGAACCTTTATTGAGAGGAAAGATTTCCCCATACTCTCCCCATTGTAAAATCTGGTCAATCATTTATAGCATCGAACTTTGGAGCAGTAACTGTCTTTCTGGCGCCCACGCCATGGCTGAGTGTGATGTGTGTTCTGGTTTATGGCCCTGACTCTGGTGCCCGTGGCCTCTGTCTTGCAGGGAGTCCCTGGAAGCACTCCTGCAGAGGGCTGTGGCCCACTGCCCCAAAGCGGAGGTGTTGTGGCTCATGGGCGCCAAGTCCAAGTGGCTGGCAGGGGATGTGCCTGCAGCAAGGAGCATCCTGGCTCTGGCCTTCCAGGTGGGTGAGGGTCACCTGAGCGGTGAGGGGCTTGTCCACACAGGAGCTGACCTGGGTGCCAGCTGGGGCCTGAAAGAATCCTCCATGCAACGTGGCATGTGCTGTGGTTGGGATTCCCTGGAGTCCCCGCCAGGAGCTGGGCCGTGAAGGGCCCTGAGAGGAGCAGGAAGGCAGCCCAACTGGCAGGTACTTACCTCTTGGTCTCCCCACCCAGTGTGACCACGGGCTCAGTGTTTCAGAACATAGAGCCACGGGGTCACACAGGGGCTGAGGGCACCCTAACATGAGTGGACGCATGCAGACAGCCTCACTGAGCCAGGCCTGAGGGTGCCTGCTTGCCATGAGGTGCGTGGGTTCTTTTTTAAGTACCTTGTTTCTATCGTCACGTATGATACCCTAATACTTTATGACGATACGGTGTTTGTCAGATGGTTTTAATACACAATAGAATGCTACAAATGTCAGTTTATTACTGTGGCTCAGGCTAACATCATAGAGTGTGCCCTTCCCTGAGCAAACACCAAGTTGAACCTTTTGCTTTCGGCTGCCTCTCTGAGATGGCATCACTCTGTGAGTAACTGCAGCGTCCGCTCCGTCTGCCTGCTGTCTGCTGCCTGTCAGGTGGCTTTCCTTGCCAGTCATTTTGGGGCTGCTTTTCAGGTCTGTGATGTGGTCATCTTGCATGGTCAGTGGGCGGCTATGCTGATTAGGGTTAGTCTGAGCACCAGTCCCAGGGAGGCTTTGAGGGCAGAGGCTGGGTGTCCACTGGACCCTGGGCTGTGTAAGCCTCCTCGGGCTGTGGGTGCCTTCTCCATGTCAGCGGCACACTGGAGGTTCTCTGTCCTGCCCACATGGACTCACAAGGACAGGACAGCTGGCTTCCTTTCACCAAGCTCAGGGGAAGGAGAGAGGTTGGGTGTGGTGGGTCTACCAGTATAAGATGTGAGTAACCCATTCAGGGGCTTTGAGAGGGTGTGGGTGGATCCTGGATAAGGTGGCCTGGCACCCACCCCCCTTACTGCTCGCTTGAGTGCTTTGGAGGCCTCCCCACCGTACCAGAGTGAACATGGGCCTGTGTGTTCCAGGTGAGTCTGGATTCTTGGGCTGGAGTCTGCTCTGTCATCTCCTCCCTAGGAAGGGCTTGGACCAGACTAATCCTGCAGCAGAGCCAGGCCTGGCTGGGTCCCTCCTGCCTGCCTGCTTTTGATTAACGTGATTGAGCGCTGGTCCCTGTGTTCTGACCCCTCTTGACGTTGCTATACTTGCCCTCCAGGCCAACCCCAACAGCGAGGAGATCTGGCTGGCGGCCGTGAAGCTGGAGTCTGAGAATGATGAGTATGAGCGGGCACGGAGGCTGCTGGCCAAGGCGCGGAGCAGCGCCCCCACTGCCCGGGTGCGCAGGGGCAAGCAGGGCTGGGCTGGGCATCGGGTGCATTGTGCACTTGGGTGGTGGTGGGAGTCACATGACAGCAGGCAAACTAGGCCTCAGCACACGCTCATCTTTGTGATGTGAATTTAAAACATGCATTTATCCCCACCATTTCTGTACACAAACGGGCTATGAAATCTTACAAAAGTACACACAGTACTGCAGGTAGCGGTGTTGAGGAGTGGAGGATGAGTGTAACGTGAAGCATGTGCCTTGGAGCCGATGCCCTATGTGACTGTGTGTGTCTGCCCCACAGGTGTTCATGAAGTCTGTGAAGCTGGAGTGGGTGCAGGACAACATCAAGGCCGCGCAGGACCTGTGCGAGGAGGCCCTGAGGCACTACGAGGACTTCCCCAAGCTGTGGATGATGAAGGGGCAGATCGAGGAGCAGAAGGAGCTGATGGAGAAGGCACGGGAAGCTTACAACCAGGGGGTACGTCTCTGCCTGCACCCGGGGCTGCCGCTGACCCGGCGCTCACAGAACTGAGCCCCCCGGTGCAGGGTCACAGCCCTTCACCTCCAAGGAGAAGTGGAGGGCTGGGGAGTTACAGCTGATGGAGCTTCGGACTCAGGACCCAAACCCTGGTCCCTTCACTGTCCTGTGCTTTTTCTTGTAAAAAGCTGTGCACCTGCCCTCAGCAAAGCAGAGTGTGGCACTCCTGAAGTATATATACACCTGTGTGCACAGGTACATAGCACCACTGCACACCTTTGAACCCACAAATGCAGAGAGCATGGGGGTGTTTTTCCATGGACACAGGCTGCCCTGAGGCACTTGCTCAACCACTGCAGATGAGAAGCTGGGCATGGCTATGTCCCAGTTCTTTATAGGCACCACCTGAGCTGCTCTCTTACTTGTTGGCTGCAGTTGAAGAAGTGTCCCCACTCCACAGCCCTGTGGCTGCTCCTCTCTCGGCTGGAGGAGAAGATTGGGCAGCTTACTCGAGCACGGGCCATTCTGGAAAAGTCTCGTCTGAAGAACCCAAAGAACCCTGGACTGTGGTGAGTCCTGGTGGGTCTAGGCAGCCTGGGCGCTTGGCACAGCTCATCCATCAGGTGGCCGTCCTTACCCAGCTGCGTGTGTGGAATCACTTGTGCGGCGTTTCCAGGCTCAGGAGCTTGGGGGGCTGTAGGTGCTGGCCATGAAAAATCATGGTCCCTGCCTTGGGAGAGTCCGGCCTAGGTACTGTGACAGGCCTCTAGATGGTTTGATGCAGTTTGATTTGTGCTCTAATGGAGGGGCCTGGGGGAGAGAGGGGTTAATGATGGCTGGGGCGAAGGAGGCATGGATCCCAGAATGCTGACTCCATAGAGGAGGTGGCTGGAGGGCCCTGGAAGTAGGTAGGAGTCTGCCAGGTGCAGGCTCTGTTCATGGAGGTGCGGCATCCAGTTCAGGGTGACAGGGATGGAGCACTGCAGGGGCAATGCTGCAGATGGGCAGCTCCTGGGTGCCTCGGATGGCCCTGGCTCTCCCAGGCTGGTCTTGATTGTTCTGGATGCCCTCACTTGCATCTGGACAGTGTCAGGATCTGAGGTCTTGCCTTGGGGCGCTTGCTGGTGGGGCTGACAGGGATGTGGGCATCAGTGCCTTGCTTCTCTGGTGGATGAACTCTGCTATGCGGGGAATGGAGTTTTTGCTGCTGTGACTGTGTCGAGACCCCTTTCAGACGGGACTTCCCAGAAGCTCCCAGAATGTGCGCTGTTGGTAGATGGCTGTGGGACCTCCCGGGGCCTGTCTTCCCAGGTTGGAGTCAGTGCGGCTGGAGTACCGTGCGGGGCTGAAGAACATCGCAAACACGCTGATGGCCAAGGCGTTGCAGGAGTGCCCTAACTCTGGTAAGTGGGTGCTTCCTGCTTCTCACATTCAGGAGGGCTGGCGCCTCCTGAGGGAGTGGGGATTCGAGCTTCAGACAGACTATTACAATGTTTTGTTTGTGTGAATCATTTCAGTCAAAAGTTTCACCTGTACTTGGCCATTAAAACATTTTAATGAGGCCGGGTGCACTGACTCACAGCTATAATCCCAGCACTTTGGGGGACTGAGGTGGGTGGATCACCTGAGGTCAGGAGTTTGAGACCAGCCTGGCCAAGATGATGAAACCCCGTCTCCACTAAAATACAAAAATGTGCTGGGTGTGGTGGTGGGTGCCTTAATCCCAGCTACTCCCAAGGCTGAGGCAAGAGAATTGCTTGAGCCCAGAAGGCAGAGGTTGCAGTGAGCTGAGATTGCACCACTGTACTCCAGCCTGGACAACAGAGTGAGACTCCATCTCAAAAAATTTTTTAAAGAAATTATTTTATAATACTAAATGTATTAAATTTATTTAATAAATAATTTTAAAATAAAATATTTTTAAATTTTATGTCAAGTAATGCATGTTCAGTGTGACATTCGATGTAAGAAGGGCCCTCAGCAGCTATGGGCCCGCTGCTGAGGAGCCGCTGCTGTTAGCTTGTAAATTCAACTTGTGTTCTTGCACAAGACTAAAGTCATGCTGTTTTTAGTCATGTTGTCTTTAAAGTCACCTTTTCTTCAAGCTAAACAGTTAGTGAGAATTTTTTTATTCTGGTTGAATCTTCAAGAATGTTAGTTTTTAGTGGCATTCTGTAATTGTTTGGACATGTTAAATATGCTGCTCACCTGTTGACCGATTATTGGACATTTAGATTTTCTCCAGTTTTTAATCTGATATTGCTTTGAGGTGACTATCTTTCTGTATGAATCTTTACAAACATTTCTGGTGGTTTTGTAATGATACATTCTTTTTTATTTTTTTATTTTTTGAGATGGAGTTTTGCTCTTTGTCGCCCGGGCTAGAGTGCAATGGCTCGATCTTGGCGCACTGCAACCTCTGCCTCCCGGGTTCAAGTGATTCTCTTCCTGACTTATCCTCCTGAGTTGCTGGGATTACAGGTGTGTGCTACCACGCCCGGCTGATTTTTGTATTATTAGTAGAGATGGGTTTCACCACGTTGGTCAAGCTGGTCTCGAACTCCTGACTTCAGGTGATCCACCCTCCTTGACCTCCCAAAGTGCTGGGATTACAGGCGTGAGCCACAGTGCCTAGCCATTATAAATTCTTAAATGTGAAATTGTTGAGTCAGTAGGACCTTAAAGGGTGTCAACGTTTCCATCCCAGTCTCCCCCAGCAGGGGGTCCCTTCTGTGCCCTTGGGGCTGCCATGGGTTTGGGTGGTGGGCTGGAGCGCTCATCCTTCATGGTTCTCCTTGCACAAATTCTGCCAGCAGCGTGTGGGGGGCCCCCGCCATGGTCTGAGGATGTACTCGGGTAGAATCTCTGTGGATTGAGCACCATTCTGGAACCAGAGGCAAGAGGCTGGCGTGCTGATCTTTGTTTCTGAATTTCAGGTATCCTGTGGTCTGAGGCCATCTTCCTGGAGGCGAGGCCCCAGAGGAAGACCAAGAGCGTGGATGCCCTAAAGAAGTGTGAGCATGACCCTCACGTGCTCCTGGCTGTGGCCAAGTGAGTGGGGCATCCTGCAGGATTGCTGACCCTCGGGGTCCTGAGGGGCTCTTTTTCCAGTGCCTGTCTGCCTCTCCCTGGTCATCATAAAGATGCCTAGCGCAAAAAAAAAAAAAAAAAAAAAAAGATGCCTAGCAGCAGGGTGGGCTTCCCCAATCCTCTGCTGCTGTCACTTCTGCTGTGGTCTGGGGCAGGCGCCTTTCCTGGCAGAGTCAAGCCTGAGGGTGCTGCTGCATCACTTGGCATCCGCCCCAAAACCTGGGGAGGAACAGCCAGTCAGCCCCTCTCCCCTCTCCCCTCCCCCCGTCCCCCCCTCCCCATCCCTCCTCTCCTCCCCTCTCCCCCCTCTCCTCCCCTGTCACCCACTCTCCCCTCTCCCCCTCTCCACCTCTCCTCTCCTCTCCCCTCTCCCCCTCTCGACATGGTGTAAAGGAGTGACCTCATATCATGTGGTTCACACTTGTGTGGTGGTTGCTGGGTCGGAGACTCTCTGGGGACGCCACTCTTGAACCTTCCAGGCAGCAGCATGTGCCATGGTGCAGAGTGTGCAGACTCTATGTGCACGTGGGCAAAGGCCTGCCAGGTGTGGGCACAGTGGGCAGCTCAGGACCATCCTGACCCACAGAGTCTCTGCTTCCTTCTAGAAAGAGGAGGACAGCCTGAGAAGGAGCTGGGCCTGAGTGTGGGCCGGGAGGCTGGGAAGTGACTGGCGGGGTGAAGGAGTTCTTGGAAGAACCCTGGGCTTCTGAGGTTGCAGCTGGGGATGTCGGCTCACCTGGCAAAGGTGGTGTGTCTGGCTCCAGCAGCTCATGTGCCCGACTTCCCCTCCACCTGCCCTGCCATGGGTCATGCAGAGACAGCAGCCTTCTCGTGCTGGCTCTTAATTCTCTCCTTCCCTTCTCCCCAGCACTGGGTGGCAGTGGGGCTTAGTTTCCAGAGGTCTGGGTACTGCCACGCATTGCTGCCTGTGGGGCACCTTCTCTCCCCTGCCCGTAGGCCCCTGACAAATGAGAAAGGCTTCCCACAGGGAGGCTTGTGTCTGCCTGGTGCTCCTGCCCTGTGCATCCACCTCCCAGAGGGACTTCTGGGTGACACTCTGATAGGGAAGCCATAAAACCCTATAAAAGGCTTTGCTAAAGTAAATAAGTCACTCCTTGCTCTTCCCAGCCAGTGTTCTGTGTGTCTGCTATCTGGGTTTGTGTTCTTTAAATCACAGTTTATCTAATACCAGGCAATTAAGAGTACCACAAGGCTTAAAAAACAATCAGGTTATCAGAGTGTGAAATTATTCCGTTTGGCAACTGAGACAAACCCACACAGCTGCCTGGAGTGGAGGGTTCCTCATGTTGGCTCTAGACTTCGATGCCTCTGGCTCCGGGGGAGGTGACCCTGAGGAGAAGGTGGCAGCAGCGCAGAGTCCCAGGCCTGCCAGTGTGCCCAGCAGCCAGCTCCCGCCATCCTTTCTCTAGCAGTGGGTGGGGGTGCCATGTACATTCTCACTTGGCCTTTTAATAGTCCAGCATGGACATTTTCGGGCCTGGTTTTCAGGCGTTCGTGTGTCTGGCAGGCATGGTGGTGTGAGGGCTGTGGGCTTCAGGCCCAGGCCCTGGCACTGCCCGGAGCCCGCGGTCTCAGTGCTCATTGGGGTTGCTGCTGGAGGCTGGGTGGGGCAGGATGATCCAGCAGGTGTCTCAGGGAGGAGCTGAAACTGCGTAATTTACCCTCATCAAAGTTGTAATTCAGTTATTTGTCAGGTTTAGTTTCATCTCCTTATATTTGACCCTGATTTTAAGGATTTTGAAGATATTTCTCTGTGTGAATTTTTTGTTTTAAGAAACAACTTGGGGCCGGGCGTGGTGGCTCACGCCTGTAATCCCAGCACTTTTGGAGGCCGAGGCGGGTGGATCACGAGGTCAAGAGATTGAGACCATCCTGGCCAACATGGTGAAACCCCGTCTCTACTAAAAATACAAAAAATTAGCTGGGTATGGTGGTGCATGCCTGTAATCCCAGCTACTTGGGAGGCTGAGGCGAGAGAATCACTTGATCCCAGGAGGCGGAGGTTGCGGTGAGCCAAGATTGTGCCATTGTACTCCAGCCTGGGCAACAAGAGCAAAACTCCGTCTTAAAAAAAAAAAAAAAAGACAACTTGGGCCAGGCATGGTGGCTCACACCTGTAATCCCAGCACTTGGGGAGGCCGAGGCGGGCGGATCACGAGGTCAGAAATTCGAGACCAGCCTGATCAATATGGTGCAACCTCATCTCTACTAAAAATATAGAAATGAACTGGGCGTGATGGTGGCACCTGCAGTCCCAGCTACTCGGGTGGCTGAGACAGGAGAATCGCTTGAACCCGAGAGGCAGAGGTTCCAGTGAGCCAAGATCACGCCACTGCACTCCAGCCTGGTGACAGAGCGAGACTCCATCTCAAAACAAAAAAAGAAAGAATTTGGTTAGACCGGTGAAGGACGGCTTCAAGTTAATGATCTGGGGTAATTTCCTGATCAGCCCAGGCCCTGCTCCTCAGGCCTTCCTGAGTGGGGTGCAGGGCCGTCGTGTCAGGAATGAGGCTGATGGCCCTGGAGCCCTTCCCTTGCCCAGGGCACCCTCCTGCAGCCACTCACTCTGGGTTCCCACCCATCTTCCGGAACAGGCTGTTTTGGAGTGAGCGGAAGATCACCAAGGCCAGGGAGTGGTTCCACCGCACTGTGAAGATTGACTCGGACCTGGGGGACGCCTGGGCCTTCTTCTACAAGTTTGAGCTGCAGCATGGCACTGAGGTGAGGCCTTTTGGGACTGTGGCGGGGAGTTCCACCAGCCCTGGGGGCTCTAGGAGGTGGCCAAGGCCAGCGTGACTCTGCCTGGGTTGGGAGGATAGACAGGGTGGGTGGGGCATGGAATCCTTGACACCTCCCCACGAGGCAGTCTCTGCCTCTACATCCGTTTTCTGGTTATAGCCTCACAGCCCCACACCCTGGAATTGAGGTGCCCAGTCCCTTGGAGTGGCCTGTCTGCTGGCGCATTTTAATGAGTTATTTGTTGGCTGGGGCCTGTGCTCACCTTAGGAATGGGAATGGAGGTGGCCTTTCTCTTGGGGCTGAGCCTCGGTGTGTCTTTCTGGGAGAGCCTCGACAGCAACTCCCTCTGCTCCTACTTGCCCCCGCTGGAGCCAAGCATTGTCAGAGCAGTGCTGGAGGGCAGGCAGGCTGTCCTGGTCCTCCCTGGAAAGTGGTGCCAGCCCATGTGAAGCCTGACTCCTTGTTTGGAGAAGGCATACATGAGCACTTGTGTGAGACACAGAATTGGGAGTCCTTGCTCCCTAGGAGGGGCTCCTTTGAGGAACACACCTGGAAGAGCTTTGCCTTCTGGTACAGGGCCTGTGCCCCCTCACCGGCATTTGGGGTCAGTACTGCCAGAGCCAGGTCCGCCTGGGGGCAGGTGGGGAGTGCCCTGGGAGGGCCCTTGCCTGAAATGCCCTGTGGTCCCACCAGGAGCAGCAGGAGGAGGTGAGGAAGCGCTGTGAGAGCGCAGAGCCTCGGCATGGGGAGCTGTGGTGCGCCGTGTCCAAGGACATCGCCAACTGGCAGAAGAAGATTGGGGAGGTCCTTAGGCTGGTGGCCGGCCGCATCAAGAACACCTTCTGATTGGCCGGTCTCCATGGACAGGGCTTGGGCTGCACAGGGAGGGCATGTGGAGGGCTCTGGGCTGTGTCCTCCTTCATTATCATCCTCCATTAAAAGTTTTTATGTCTTGTGTCAGAGAGGGCGGTCTGCTGGTTTTCTCTGGGGCTCTTCCCTGACTCCTGCTTCTGCTGCCCCAGTTGGGCCTGTCCTGGCCTGTCCCATGCTGTCCTGGGGTGGTTGTGATTGCCCTTGCTTGGGCAGAAGCCTCTTGCGGACAGCTGGTGTCTCACATAGGAGACGCTGGAGGTGCCGGGGTTCCCCAAGACTGTGGAGAAGGTGGTGGGGTACAGATATTCCAGGTGAGAGCCATGTGTGCGGACAGCTGTGTGAGGAAGGACTTCCTCAGGCCTGGATCCTGTGTGCGCATTCAGTTGGGAGCCAGCTGGCTCTTTTGTGTAGGCCAGGGCTGGAGACATCTGGCTGGAGGTCATGGCTGGCCCAGAGGCTGTGGGTGTAGAGTCGCTCAGGGTGTAGAGTCCCTGCCAGGGAGGAGGAGGCTGCTGTCACATGGGCTGAGAAGGCTGCTGGAGAGCAGCTGTCCCTGGACATTCCCTGGGAGAGGGGAGCTCCAGAGGGTCCCACCTTGTCCTGTGGTGACAGTGACAGAATCTGTGGTGGCCAGGCCCTGTGACCCACAGCTCTGACCTCCTGCACATGGGGCCTGTGCTCGACCTGGTGGTCTGCCTGCCCTGCTCCCGACGAGTGAGAATGGCTGGGGTGGGGGAGCTCTGTCTGCATATGGGGTGGTCCTGCTAGGCCAGAATGTGGGTGTGGGTCCCCCTTCTCTGGTTCTGGGGACCTCAAGGACATGGCCAGTCCAGGGCAAGGGACCTGCCACCCCTGTGTGGGGTCAGGAACTGCTGGTTGGTCTCTTCTGGGCAGGCAGCCTGGGTTCCAGCTCAAATCATTGGAATCTGGAAGTCCTTCCTCGCCCCATCCTGAGGAGCAGCTGCTGGAGCTTCATGAGTGTTTTCATTGAAACTTGGGGAGGAGTTTCCTTTGATATCTTGTGGAGAGAGGGGGGAATGAGGGAGCCTTCAGAATTTACTCTGAGGATGAAGAGGGTCCTGCAGCTTTTTGGAGTCTGTTAGCCAGCCTGGCTCTACAGATGTGGAAACCAAGGCCTAGGGAGGAAGCCAGGAGGGAAGGCCTGGCTTCTTGGCACTTCTGACCTTGGAGCCTAGCATGGCCAATGCTGGGTGGGCACTGAGGGGTCACACAGAAAAGCATGTGTCTGGCCATGTTCGGGGAGGCTTCCTGCAGGGCCCTTGGAGAGTTCCAGGGCGCCTGCACCATCCATGCATGTCTCTTGCCTGTGTGGTCAAACTACACCTCGAAGGCGTCACAACGGTGGGGATCCATTCTGAGAAACCCCTTGCTAGGTGATGTCATCTTGCAAACATCAGAGTGCATTCACACAAGTCTGGCAGGCACGGCCTCCTGCAACCCAGGCTGCGCGCCTGTGCGCCCTTGTGCCCAGCCTGGACTCCTGGGCTGCAGGCCTGCACAGCCTCTCACTCTGGGCAGTTCTAACGTTAAACACACGAAGAGGCAGAGACGTAAAGATACAGTGCTAGAACCCTAGGGGACCCCTGTCCAGTGTGGTCTGCTTGACTGTATTGTGTGAATCACTGACTTTTCCTCCTGGGAAACTACCTTGACTTTTCTTCAACTGAGTTTTTTCAGCCCAGAAAGGTGAGTTGCACCTCAGAGGTTGTTCTGAGACATCCCTTCACTGCTGCCCGTCAGGCTGCAAACCGGAGTGTGCTGGCAGGACAGGCAGCAGAGCAATAGCCTCAGACATGCCTCCTCAGCGAGGGGTCCCCTCAGCCCAGGAGGAGTGAGACCTGGCTGGCAGTGGGGGCCCCAGAAGCCCATGTCTTGGGACCCGCTGGGGCAGGGCCCCCTGGATGTCAGGCTGCAGGTCTGGCAGCTGGGGAGGGGAAGAGGGGCCAGATCCTGGGGGAGGCCAGATCCTCGGCCAGATCCTGGGGGAGGCAGCTCTCGCTGGCCACAGAGTTGTCCCGTCTCACCTGGCTCCCCTCCCCCACCAGCTGGGCCCTGCAGTGCCTCAGCCCACGGGGCACCCACCCCTCCTTGACAGAACAGGGTCTCTGGGACTGACGAGTTAATCCAAGACCTACAGCAGTGCCCTGGATCCCCTAGGAGAGGTGGCTGCTCAGCTTCAGGGCCAGGTTAATTGAAGTGATAGGGAGTGGGGAGAGGGAAGGGGCAGGGCTGGGATTGCGTGGCCTCTCCTGCTCCCTCCCTCAGCTTGGAGGAGCCAACTTCAAAAGCCTCCGCTTGGCCTGTGCCTCTGCAGTCCTCCAGGCAGCCTGTCCAGGGAAGCCATTGGCTGGCGTTGGCCCCAGTGTGGTGGCACACACCCCGTCTGAGGACCCAGGATCATGTGCATGGCCTGCTGGCTGGAGTGAGGGAGGGCAAGATCCTGAAAGGTCCATGGTGAGCAGCTGTGGGCCTCCTCTAGGGAGGAGGCTCACTTGGGTGGAGAGGCTGGGGGTACACAGCCCAGGAGATACTGCTTGTTCTGCTGAGCCCCCACCGAGAAATCTCTGGTTGGCTCTGGTCACTGTGTCACTGTGGGTGGCAGTGGGTGCATGGTCCTGTCCTCTGGTAGTGGGGAGGGGGCTCCTGGGTGCCGGGCCACCCTGTTCTAAGCTGAGCTGAGGCTTGAGTCGGGAAGTACTGCTAACAAGCTCGGTGGGACTCCCAGGCAGCCTGTCTCCTTACCTGGGTGAGGCACGGCAGGTGCTGCACATCTTGTGGCTCCAGCTAAGGAGTCAGCTTTGGTTCTTGCTATGAATCTCTGACCCACAGCAGGCAAAGAGGATGACGTGGCAATTCTGAACCCGCCAAGTTGACCGTGGCGTGTGTGGTTGGGGGGCCAGGTTTCAAGAAGGGGCCACAGCAAACCATCTGCTCTTCCAGCCATTGCTGCTTGGTGCTCTGAGCAGGAGCTGCCACCCCAGCCCCAGGCCCCCAGCTCTAGGTGAGGGTTGGGGTACTGCTTGACCAGGCTCCCCTGCCAGGGCTGGGAAGCGGAGTCGAGTCCTGTTATCTCGGTTGGGTTCGCATGATTAATTTTCCAGCCCTAGATCTGCTGTCTGACTCTAGCCTGTGGGCCCTGGGGAAGGTTTGGGGGCAGGGAACCTGGGGACCATCAGCCATCTCCTTGCTGTTTGGGCTTTTTTCCCTGTGGGAGCAGGCCTTCCACTTTGGGTCGGGGGAGGCCTATGGGACAGGCTGCCTGGAGGGATGGTATGGGGCAGGCTGGTACAGGCAGAGGGGCTTCTGCATCTGTTGACTGGGGCTGGATGTGGTGGCCCCTTCCTCCTCTGTGGCTTCTTGGAGTCCCCCCAGCCTTCCCCTTCCAATAGGGTGTGGCTTGGAGCTCTGAGACCCTACCCCTGCCCCAGTTGGGTTGGGGGTACAGGGAGACCAGATTCTTATGTCTCTGTGAGCTAACCCAGAGGGCGCCAGTGTGGGAGGTGTGGGGTTGAATAGGTTGAATAGGCATGACCACAAGTGAGATGGCAGCTGTACTGGGACAACTTCCACCGTACCTCCAGGAGCTTGCAGACCAGCCCCACTTGAGCTGTGTGGGACCAGCACTGCCCTGTGCAGTGTTGTGGGCGCCCCACCCCTTGCCGGCCCTACTCCCACAGGGACTACAGTGCCAGGCTCTCCTGCTTCTGAGCCTGTCCTGTCTCCTGCTGGGTTCTTCAGGTCAGTGACAGGGCCTCCCACCCCGCATCACTCACCCTGCACATCTTCACAAGGAGCATAGAGCTGTGTGGTTTGCAGACCTAGCTGCTGTGTCTCCTGATTTATCCTGCCAGGCCTGTGCCTAGAGCCTTTCTTGATTGGTGACATGTCGGTTTCGTGAGGCTGAGAGATCCCGTGGGGTGGGGCAGGGGGTGTGCCTTCTATGGCTGTGGAAGCAAAGTGCAGGTGGGCTGGCTGCATTCTGTGTGGGGAACCCCAACCTGCTGTCTCCTTCAGGTGCCCCCCAAGCCTGCACTCTGGGCGGTCCTGCTGGCGCTGCTGGGGACAGCGCCAAGCCGCGCCCAGTCTCCTGCCTGCAGCGTCCCCGACGTGCTCCGCCACTATCGCGCCATCATCTTTGAGGATCTGCAGGCCGCCAAGAGGTGGGGCGGGGCGGGGGCCGAAAGGACCAGGCCAGGCTCCAGACACTTTCATTTCGTACAGAAAAACCTGACTCGACCGGGGGGCTCGGGACGGCGGCGACGGCCTGGGGCCTCCTGCGGCGCCCAGAAGGTACGGAGGAGGTGTCCCTACCCACGGTCACTGGCCGGCTCCTCTCAGTCTCCCCCCACCCCACCTTCCTCCCTTCCCTCCTCAGGAGCACAGTATCCTCCTGTCCATCTCGTCCCTGGGTCGGACTCTGCGTAGGGCGGTGGCCGGGGGCCGCCGCGGGGCCCTGGAGAGAGCGGCTTGGACCGTGGCTGTGCGCACAGAGGCGGCGATGCGGCGCCACTGCAGGACGCTGCGCCAGGTGTGCGCACACCTCCCCCAACCCCACAGGGCCGTCGCGCGTCCCAGGGCTCCATGGGCCTAGGCTGGGGTCGGGCTGGCCGTCGCCTCACTTGCCGGACCGGGCTGGGCGCGAGGGCCGTGCGCATTCGCTGACCGCCCTGTTCCCGACAGCGGAACCGGTGGCCGGAGACGCGCCGTGCCCGGCGTCGCAGGGGCCGGAGGCAGCTCCTGCTGCGCGCCCTGGACGCCGTCGCCACCTGCTGGGAGAAGCTCTTCGCGCTGCGCGCCGCGGCCTCCGGGGTCTCCTAGCGCGGCCCGCTCCGGCCCTGCCTCCAGCGAGCGCCCCGCACGGGAGAAGCAGCGGGGCCACGGCAGATCCTGGAGACGCGCCTCGTTTTGTCGACCTGTTGGTGACTTCGGCCCATCACTCGAGGCAGCTCGCGTGTCCCGGAGGGCCCGGGGCTTGGGGAAAGCGCGCCCTGCCGCCGCTGGGTCTTGGAGGAGGCGCGCCCTTCCCGCGCCGAAGGCCTTAATAAACGGAGCTGGCGCCGCGGGTCCAGCACTCCCTTCGCATGCCTCTCTGTGGGCCTGGGACCGCCCGGGTCTGCACCTCGAACGCGGGACTGGCACTTCCCGTCGCACCTGGACGAGGCAGAGCCGCCGCTCCCAGCCTCGGGCAGCAGAGGGCGGGCGTGGGACGCTGTGCGTGCTACAGCTCGGTGCGCTGCTCGGGGCTGGGCGGAGGGCAGATCGGGGACTCCTGGGACCCCTAAAACGTCACGTATCCGTCCTGCTCCACTTTGGACCGGGGCAGGGGGTGGAAATTGAGGGGAGGGGAAAGCTGGACTTGGTGAATTCGGAGCAAAACAACCGGATAAAGGAAACGGGCCCGAAGGGAAGCGGGAGCTGCGGACCCTGGCTGTGAGCTTGGCCAGGCTATTTCCTGCTGCCGCAGGAGGGGTGGCCACGGCCTGGGCTCAGAGACTGCCCAGCCCCCTCTGCAGGACTGGCCAGGCTGGCCGGGAATCTGCTTTCTGTCTCCTGTAACCCTGCATTTACTGGGGAACTGACCCCTGGTTCCCCCATCTGATGCACAGGTGTGAAAGAAGCAGCCTCCTAAACTGACCCTGACCCAGCACCACACTCTGTGTTAATGCATTTAGCCTGTGGAACAGAGGCTGTTTGTTTTACAGATGGGGAGACTGAAGCGCGGGAAGGTTGTGAGACCCGCCCCAGATCACACAGCCGGCAGTGTTAGAGCTGGTCTTAGACCCAGGCCCAGGGTCCTCTGCCTGGAGGCTGAGGGGCTAAGCTTCCTGGACTTCCGAGCCTTGGACTCTGAAGCACTTCTGACAGAGTCCCTGGCCAAGCACCCAACAAGTGTTGCCAGGCCTAGTTCTGCCGTGCCTGCTCCGTGCGGGCCAGCATGAGCAAGTGTAGGAGGGACGACCGGGAGAGGCAGGGTGCAGGAGCCCCGGCTGGAGCCAGAGCACTTTATGGAGGCGCTCGGACGTATCCCGAGGCAGCGGAAGGTCTTTGGTGAAGGAGGATGTTAGAGTGGGGATCTAGAAAGATCCCCATGGCTTGTATGGAGGGCTGGTGAGGATGAAGGGGTGAGAACAGGTCCAGGCTTCCCAGGGTCCTGGCTGGAGTACCTGGGTGGGTCTCTGGGGAGCACTGCAGAGGGAGTGGGTCTGTTTGAGGTCCCTGAGGGAGCTGGGGCACCACGGACATGGCTGGGCTCAGCTGGGCATGCTGGGGTGTGGAACATAATCTATAGACAGCAGAGCATGTCTGGGAGGCAGCTGAGTTGGGGCCTGGAGAGAGAGTCCAGGAGTCTGGGCTGGGCTCAGGGACAGAATGGGGACCGGCCCTCCATGAAGGCTCCCACTCTCTTGTTTCTCCAAGGGCAGCTGGCTTCTTGCACTTGGACCTACTCCAGCCCCTGGGCCATGGGGAGAGCACTCCTCTCCTGTCCTAGGACCCATGCATGGCCTCCTGGGCCATTTCACGGCTCCTGCCCACCCACAGTGCTCCCTTCCTGCTGTTCGGAGCAATCGGAGGCTGGGGATGTGGGTGGGCAACAGAAACAGCTCCCTCAACCCCAACTGAGAAAGGTTCAAACAAGCCACAGCCTCCTGGGGGCAGGAGGAGGAACAGATGCCTCAGGCTTCTGGGGACACGTGTCCATGACTAGTCCTGGACCTCGACCACAAGTTTGTGTGAGAAGCCCCTGCATCCTGGCCCCTGGCCCCTTCCCCTCATGCAGGATGGGACCAGGTGGGCTTTGGGCTTCTTGGACAGAGTTCACTGGTCCAGGGTGGGGATTTTCCCAACTAGACTAGGTCTGGGGGTGTGTGGAGCTGCACGAAATGGCTCAGAGCTACCGAGAGCCATGAAGACTAGGAGAGACACTGCAGGTGCCTTCTAAGATCTGAGAGGCTCAGGTCCTCTTTGGGCTCAGCACTGGGACCCTGTGGATACTTCCCATGGCTCCTGTGTAGCTCCATGAGGACAGGAGCACGTCTCCTTCACCTTGGCATGCCAGCACCTGGCCTAGGTACCACATGAGCTGCTTAAGAGATGTTTGTTGGCTGGAACTGACCAGAACCAACCCACAGATGGCAAGAGATGCAGTGGCCCCACAGCCGATAGGGGCAGAGCTGTTGGCCCCGGGGCCACTGAGGGCAGATCCCACGGACTGGCCCTGTATAGCCA
The DNA here is from genome assembly GCA_031835075.1 of Saguinus oedipus. NCBI lineage: Eukaryota > Metazoa > Chordata > Mammalia > Primates > Cebidae > Saguinus > Saguinus oedipus. Next base: position 57,906,803 of record CM063173.1, read on the forward strand.
TAGACCCACTGGTGATGCCTTCTCTGCAGAGGCCCCAGGCAGGTGGCCTGGGCCTGGTTCTTTGTAAAATACTGTTGCTGAGTTAAGGCTGCACACAGTACCATCCTGACCCACCCTCCTGCCTCCTGGCTCCTCCAGGGAGGTGGGGGCTGTGCCAGGGTAACAGATGGGCCTGCAGGGCATGGCTTTGGTTGTGCAACTTCCCACAGCCCAGGAGCCAGGCCCCGCCATGTGCAGCGTTGGGAGGAGGGGGCCCAGCAGACTTTGAAGGGGGGCTGGCTCCCTAGGCCTCCCCAGACTGGGAGCCTTTGAAAGAACATCTGGAACTCGGGCAGCTGGCTAACTAGTCTCTGGATTTGCAAAACCAAAAGTTAATCCTGACTTTGCTTCTTGTGTGTTCCCCAGCCCTGCCCCGAAGCTCTTCTCTCTCCTCACCCCACCTCCACCTCTGCAGGGGTGGGGGCTGCAGCCTCTCATGGTCTCCCGAAGCACCTTCCCCCCCAACACCACGGCCTGGGAGTTTTGCTGAACTGGGCTGAGTTGAGCAGGAGGAGGTGGTGGGAAGGATGGCTGTTGCCTGTGTCCCCACCATGCTGGGGCCCTGGGAGAGGACCAGACAGACCACCCCAGCATGGCTGAAGATGGCTGGGCACCATGTGAGTGGTCCCGGGCGGAAGCAGCTGCACAGATCTGGGAGGTGCCTGGCCTTTGCAGGCCCTGAGCCCTGCAGGTGTGCAGGGAGCCCCCCTTCTCCAGCTGTGGCTGACTCGGAAACAAGTCTCCCCAACTCCAGGAAACACATACTCACTGGTGGGGGTGCCAGGTGCTGGGCCCATTGTCTCTGCCAGTGCCTTCAGGACCTTAGGGGAGGCCCAGTGACAGCCCCCATCCTGCCCCCTCCCCAGGAAAAGACCCAGCTTTGTAAACATAGAAACAACCATCGCTCCCTCTCCCCTCCCCACCTCCCGGAAGAACCCGGAAGGACCAGCAGGAGGTCACACCTGATGGGGGACGTGAGTCCTTGTTTTGGGGGAAATGAGGAGGTCAGGCCTGTGGGGGCGGGGCAGGGCCAAGCCGCGGTTGGGGAGGTGGGTGCCCTGGGGCTGGACACGGTTCCCGGGTCCGCCTCGCCCGGTCGGGAGGTCAGGTCACCGGCCTCCTCGCAGCCTCCCCGCCCGGCCCGATTGTGACAGCTGCGGTCAGGGCTCCTCGCCAGGTGAGCAGGACCCGTCCTTGGGCCGCCCCTGGCGCCCCCTGCCCGGCGTGAGGCCAGGGGTCCGGACTGCGGCCCGAGATAAGCGCCGCGCCCGCCGCCGCTTCCTGCACTTCCAGCGCCTCCGCCGCGCGCGGCTTCCTGTTTTCTCGAGCTGGCGGGCGGGGTCGTGGGGGATGAACGCGGTCCTGAGAGACGGGGTGGGGTCGTGGGGGACGGGACGGGTCTTGGGAGACAGGACGGGGTGGGGGGGAGACGGGTCGTGGGGGGATGGGGCGGGTGGGGGAGGAAAGAAGGGTCATGGGAGACTGGATGGGGGTGAGGGGACAGGGCGGGGGCCTGAGAGATGGGGCAGGGTCGTGGAGGGGGAATGGGATAGGGGTCGTGGGAGACGGAGTGAGGTTGGGGAGGATGGGGTGGTGTCCGGAGGAACAGAAGTTGCGGAAGGCGGAGCAGGCCGGATGAGTCTTAACAAGAAAGAATCTGGCAGGGCCTGGTGGCTCACGCCTGTAATCCCAGCACTTTGGGAGGCCAAGGCGGGCAGATCAGGAGTTAGGGACCAGCCTGACCAACATGGTGAAACCGTGTCTCTACTAAAAATACAAAAATGAGCCAGGTATGGTCCTGTGCCCCTGTAGTCCCAGCTACTCTGGAGGCTGAGGCAGGGGAATTGCTTGAATATGGGAGGTGGAGGTTGCAGTGAGCCGAGATCACGCCACTGCACTCCAGCCTGAGCAACAGAGCAAAACTCTGTCTCAAAACATAAAAGTAAAAATAATAATGAACCTGGGTTTCCTATGGTTCCCTTCTGCATAGCTGGAGCTGGCCCCTAGGGCTCCCTCCTGGGCCTGGGGCGGAAGTGGTGGGTGGGCTGGATGGAAGGTTGGTCCAGTTCCTGTAGAGCCTTAGTTTTTTGCGGGGTCTGTTTGGGATTGGAGGTTTGCAACTCTGGACCCCCCTTTCCGGGACAGCTGGTTCTAGCATATGGGTTCAAGGCACTTAACCTATTGTTCATACTTTGTCATTAGAGATATGCATTTTTATAATTTTAATAAAAACACAACTACACAAAACATCATACAGAAATGTTCATGGCAACATTATTTATGATAGCCGAAAAATAAAAGCCATCAGTGTCCATCAGTTACTGAATAGAATATGCTATATCCTCGCATGGATATACAAGGAGGGAATGTTAGCCACAAAAGGAATGCAGCACTGACACAGGCCATAACATGGGTGAACCTCAAAAGTGTGCAAGGTGAGCCACGCCAGACATGAAAGGCCACAAGTGTACAGTATATTATCTCATGTATAAGAAATGTCCAGGCCACGTGCTGCAAGGCCACAGAGACCAAAAGCAGTTCAGTGTTTATCGGTGGCAGGGGGCAGGAAAGAATAGGGAGTAATGGGTTTCTCTTGAGGGTGGTGAAAAGCCCTAAAATTAAAGCTGGGCGTGGTGGTGCACACCTGCCGTTCCAGTGAGGCAGGGATCACTGCTGTGAATAGCCACTGCATTGCAGCCTGGGCAAAATAGCAAGACCCCGTCTCTTAAAAAAGAATAGAGGCCAGCTGTGGTAGCTCATGTCTGTAAGTCCAGCGCTTTGGGAGGCCAGGTGTTCAAGACTAGCCTGGGAAACATGGGAGTCTACAGCAAACCAGCAAGGAGCGTCGCTCCAAGGTGGAGCATTTGACTGCAACAGCCAGAATCCTCTAAAATTAGGTAGTGTAGCCGGTTTACAGCCTTGTGAATATAGCAGAATCACTCCATTGCACACTTGGGTTTTGTAGAATGTAAGTGGAGTGGTTGGGTTTCCCAGGGTGTGTGTCCTGCTGAGTGGTGGGGCTCAGGTCCCCACACACGTGCCCTCCTAGCTGTCCTAGCAGGACCTTTCTGGGGTCAAGTATGCTCTTCGTCTGGTGTGTGGCGGGGTGTCTGTGTCTGTTGCTCTTCCCAAGGGTGTGCAAAGTGATGACCGTATCTGCTGGGGAGGGGGGTGCACCGTACCTGTCCTCAGCCCCATTTTCTCTGACTCTGTGCCTGGGCAGCAAGCTGGGCAGAGTTCAACCCCTCACTCAGGTCACTCAAGGGACAAGCTGGGTCCTGGGCATGGAAGATGGGAGGGGAGCTGTGGCCAGTGCCAGGCAGGGCTGCTAGAACTTCCCGCCAGGAGCTAAGGCCTGACTCAGCAGGAGGAGGGGTGGAGACTTCCCTCAGACCCTCAGGGAAGAAGACAGATGGGGCCAGGAGGGGGAGGGGTGTGCAGCTGGTACCAGGGCTGGAGCACCCAGGCCCTGGGGCAGTGGTCCTGCCTAGGAGGGTTGTTCAGCCCTTGGCCGGTAGAGGGGAGATTCCTGGGCCAGGCCTGGAAGAGGCTCCTATAAAGGAGATCCTGCCCACCGCTGCTGAGGAGCTGCTATTGGAACCAGGTGCCCTCAGTGGAAGCCCCTTTCATGTCCCCTTCTGATGCTTCTGGGCATTTCCAGCTCTGGGCTGGGATGTGCTTCAGCTTGGGCCCCCCACCGGCCCCCAACTCTGGCACTTGGGGCAGGGCAGGGGCTTCTCATAAGTACCCACTTTGTCCCCTCCTCACACGGATCATGAGGCTGTGTGTTGCCACCCAAGGCAACTTCCAAGCTCTCCACCCCATTGGCCTGGAGGTGGGTGCAGTGGGGGTGAGGAGTCCAGAATAGGGGATGTGTGCTGGCCATGAGGCTGCCACTGTCGTCTCCTCAGGCTGTCTTTCTGTCGGGCATTCTTCTGTTTGTGTCTGTGGGTGTTGCTGGGGTGGGCGTGGCTGGGGAGACGCCTAGCCTGACACTGAAGGCTGGCAGGGCTGGTGCTGGGGCTGTTCATATGAATTTAAGCAGCAGGACAGGCTGGGTCTTCTGCTCTTGTTCCTGGTCTCGGGGGTGGGGTGGGGGAAGGCAGGTAATCTCATGCCTGGGTTAGCCACTTGTGGACTCTGGCTGCAGGGTCACCCTCTGTCTGAGGTCCCCATCTGTGCTGAGGCTGTTCCCATGGAAGGGGGTGCACCTTGGGCCTGCTGACCCCAGAGCTCCAGGGGTGGGCCAGGGCAGGAGTCGGGGGCCATGAGAGCTGGGTGTGGCTTGCACAGTCTTCCTTGGTGGTGAGCATTCATCTCCTGGTGAGAGCCCAGGAAGAGTCTGCATTGGTGCCTCATAGATGCCCCTGAAAGACAGCTGTGGCTGGACCGGGCCACCCTGGTGTGTGTCCCTTTGTGTTTCACCTTTCCCTCCCTGCTGTGTGCTGGCAGACAGGCGGTGGCCTTGGCGTCTTGTGGGCTGTGCCGGTGCCTATGCCTGCCTCTCTACCTCTGAGCCTCTCCTACTCTCTTCAGCAAGTCTGTCCCCTCTGCATACTCTCTCCCTTTGTCTGAGTTCTGTGTGCTCTGCTGCCAATGGGTTGGGGAAGGGGTCCCAGGTGCAGCCCCCTACTGGGGGCCCTTCTGAGGGATGTCGCTCATGCTGATTAATACAGAGGTGACATGTCCTGCTCGAGGGAAGGGTCCCTGTAAAATACCCCATCCCACCCCCCAACACACACTTGGGAAGCAGGCCCACCTGCATGCACACAAGCCCATGCCCACCCCGCCCAGGCTGGCTGCACATCCACATGCCACACACGCCACCACCCGCATGAGGGCCACAGGGAGTCCCACTCACACACATGCAGAACCACACAGGCATGTAATACACTCTGAGGTGTGCACTCCCTCTGCACTGGGAGGCTGAGCCGTCAGCGACTTTCCACACCAGGGCTGTCAAGACTCAGCTCCCCAGACTCCCTACCTATGCAGACGGGGTGCTAGGGCAGGACAGGCCCTTCCCCCAGGAGGGAGACACATGCTCCTCCTCTTGGCTGATACTTGCCAAGTTCTAGGGAGTGTGTTCACTTCTGGGGGTGATTGCTCCAACCTTCCCTGAACATGTGGGCTCAAGGTCAGGAGGACCAAGAGGTCAGCATGGAAAGAGGGTGTCCAGCCCTGGGGGCTAGTATGATACGGCTCCAGAGTTGGGCCTCTGCTGCCTTGTTCACGGACCTGGTCTCTGGGCAGAACTGGAAGAACTGGACAGGTGCCTGGGGGAGAGCTGTGGGTGTCATGGAGCTGCCCTCCCTGGGGTGTGTGAGAACAGCTGATGGAGAACCCTGCAATCTGTCTGCATGTGGGCTGCCAACCTGCCAGTCTCCCTCAGGAAGGGTGCCCTACTAGGCAGTCCTTGGCACGGAAGGTGTAAGGTGGAGGGAAGGGCCATGAGACCCTGACCTCCAATAGGCTTGAGTTAAAATGGGGGTGGAACCGGAAGGGAGTGGAGGGCTGGGGGCAGTGTGGACCCCACACCTGCTACCCATGCTCTGTGGGATGTGTCCCGGAAGGAGGGAGGAGTGCTATAGGGTTCAAGCTGGGAGTCAGGCTCCCTGGGGGATATTAGGAGGGAAGGGGCGTGCAGGGCTATTTGGGAAACTGCTCTTCCCTCCCTGCAAACACCACAGGTGTCAGTGTGCAGAGGAAAGGCTGGAGGCTTTATTGTGGCCTTTCCACCAGGGTCCCAGCCCCTGGCTCCTCCCGTGCAGCAAGCAAACATCCCTATTCCTCACGTTTCAAAAGCCTTTGCCACAGTGATGCTTCTGATCACTGAAACTTATTGGAAGAAAAGTTTAAGAGTTTAAAAATTAAATATATTGTATTAGGTATATATTTTAAAAGGGCAAAGTAAAAAATATTAATATAATCTGGTTGTAGAAAATACACTGCAAGAAAAAGAATAGGTGCTTCAAAAATGCAACCCTGGCTACATGTCCTCGGCCTCCAGGAAAAGCCCCGGGGCAGTGGGAACTCCAGGAACCCTCGCAGGGGCCCCTGAGGGCAGGGGGCCTGGGGGTGGAACGGGCGCAAGGCCGAGCATCCCCGGCTCCTAGGGGTGCTGTGACACGGAGCCAAACATACACGCGTGGACAGAGCAGGGCGGGCAGCGACACGGGTTACTCGCAGGGGGTGCGGGAGGAGGTGTTGCAGGGACGCGCGCGGCCTAGCCCGAGATGCACGCGCTGTAGTAGACGGCGCTGCTGGCGTCCGACAGCGCGGAGATCAGGCTGCTCTCCTCAGGGCAGGACATGGCGCGGGGGCCCAGCTTGGCCAGCGCCACGTGGTACGGGAGCCCGGGGGCGTCGGGCCGAGTCCGGCTGCAGTTGAGGTACTGGTCGAACTCGGTGAGGTCCACGTCGGCCCACAGGTCGGCCGCGGGCCCCAGCGGCTCCGCGCTCTCCAGCGGCGGGGCCTCGGGCGGCGGCGACAGCGGGCCGGGGAACGGGCCGGGCGCGCCCAGGGCGCCGTAGTACAGGCCGGCGAGCGGCGCCGCGGGGGGCGGGGTCCTGAGCGCCTCGGCCAGGGGGGCCCCGTAGCAGCCGCCGGGGTCCCGGGACAGCTCGGCGGGCGCGTAGGGCGCGCGGAAGGGCCGCAGCGCGCAGTCCTCGGGCGCCACGGGCGGCGGAAAGAAGGCGGCCTCGCCGGGCTCCAGGCCGTCCAGGGGAGAGCGCTCGGGCGTGGGCAGCCCCAGGCCGTCGAACTCGGCGCCCAGCGCGGGCAGCTCGCGGAAGGCGCGAGCCGAGCCGGGCGCCGCGGGGAAAGGCTCGGGCGGCTGCGGTGCCGCCAATCCCGGGAGCAGGAGGCCGGGCTCCAGCCGCCGGGCCTTGCGCGCCTGCTTCTTGCGGCGCGGCCGGTACTTGTAGTTAGGGTGGTCGCGCAGGTGCTGCACGCGCAGCCGCTCGGCTTCCTCCACGAAGGGCCGTTTCTCCGCCGCGTTTAGCTCCTTCCACGCTTTGCCTGCGGGCCGAGGGCGCCAGTGAGTGCCCGGCCGTCTGGCGGGTGGGCCGAGCCCTCCAAGCACCTGGGACACGCGGCCCCGGGTCCCCGGATCGCTGCCCCGCCCGGCCCGAACCCCGTGCCTGCTCCCCTGCCCGAGCCCCGCTCCCCGCCCCGCCGCCCTCCGCTCACCCAGCATCTTGCTGAGCACCGCGTTGTGCAGGTCGGGGTTCTGCTGAGCCAGCCGCTTGCGCTCGTCCTTCGCCCACACCATGAAGGCGTTCATGGGCCGCCGGATGCGCGACTCGTCGGCCGCCTGGCGTTCCCCGCGTCCGGCCGGGCTGAGGCCATAGTTCCCCGGCTCGGGGCTGCGCGGCGGGGTGCGCGACGGGCTGGGCGGCGAGGCGGGCGCGGCGGGGGCGGCGGCGAGGCCGCGCGGGTTAGCGGCGGCCCCGCGTCCCGGGGCCCATGCACAGTCGCGGCGGGCGGGCGGGTCGTCCTGTGCGCCGTAGCCGGGCGGCGATCTCTGCATTCCAGCTGGGCGCGGCCTGGGCGGAACGGAGCGCGGGAGCGCGGCGGGCACTGCTGAGCCGGGCGCGAGGGCGGAGGGCGGTGGGGACTGCGGTGGCCTCGGCCGGGCGGGGGCCCAGATATAGCGGCTTGGGGCCAATCGGCGGTGGGGCGGGCGGGCCGGGGCGGGGCCGCCCCCTCCCCGGGGGGCCCCCTTTCTTCTCCGGCCGGGAGGAATTCCGCCGAGGCCTCTCCCTCGCAGAGCCCCGCGGCCCCTCTCAGAAGGAGAGACCCCCGGTGGGAAAGGGCTGTCATGTGAGCCGGTGCCGTCAGACTGTCAGAGCCCAGCTGCCACCCACCCACGGAGTTGGATCCCCGGGCAGTCATGGGGCGGGCTGCAGTGTCCTGCTCTGCGCCATTCCCCGCAACACCCCCCCATCTGGGCCGTCCCCCGCACCCCTGTAGGAGGTTCCACTGTGGGGAGAGGGCCCTTTTTCACTCCAAGTTCCTGGGTGGCTGCCTCCCAGCAGCCGGCAAGTCTTCCTGGAGTGCAGCACCTTTGGAGAAGCCTCCGTCTTTGGGGAAGCCTCTGACTACCCAGGGGCGTTCATGCTCCTAACTCCGAACCCACGTGCAACTGTCAGCCCGAAGAACTCTGAATGCCCTCAAGGGACAAAGTGGTCTTCGTGTTTCTGTCCCCACTCTGAAACCAACTCTGGCACAAGGGAAGGCTGACACAGGCTGGGAGAGAGCAGATGGCCTGGAGGAGCCGGCAGAGTGAAGGGAGAGCAGGGATTCGGAGGTCCTGGCCTCCTCCCTGCCTCCCTAGGGCCTTTGTGGAGGGGGCTGGGACCCGCAGGGGCCACTGGCTCTCCTGCCTAGCCCAGGCCACCGCTGCAGCAAGAGGGTGTGAGGCTGGGCAGCTACAAGGAGCTGGGTCCTTCCTGCTGGCCCCTCCCTGGACCCTCTGACCTGGGGGAGGGGGTTCCAGAGGAGCAGCTAGCTTCCTGAATTTTCACTGTCCCCCACTCACCTCATCAGGAGGCAATCTGGGCTCCAGAGCTGATCTCTGCTCTCACTGCCAAGCATGTTTCTACTGGAGGAGGGTCGGTGTCCCCCACAACCCTGAAGGCAGGGTCAGAATTCCCCCCACATCTCCTTGAAGCTGGGAGGCTCCCCAGTCCCCCTCACTGTGCTGGGAGGCCCTTGGGTAGAGGCCACAGGTCTTGGTGACCCTGGGCCTCTGCGGCCAGAAGCTCTTGATGCTCTCTGTCCCTGCCGGCCTCGCTAGGCCTCATCCAGCCTGTGTCACGAACAAGCTGGGCTCTCTGTGAGCCTTGCAGTGCCTCTCAGGGGCTGTTCCTGAACTGTCTCCAGGGCTGCTCCTGCTCTGAGGAGAGGCCCGCACCCCCAGGGGGCACCCACACCCAAGGTGTCACAGCCCCACATCACAGTCTGGCGTGGGGGCTCAGCAGTGACAACCATCATCCCAGTGTGCGGGGCTGGGTCTCCCAGTCTGGTCTCCAGATCTCCCCTTGCTACAGTTTGCCCCACTGGCCCAGCACCTCATTCACAGACACTGAGCCAGTGCTGGCAAATGAGGGCCCTTTGGGGCACCAGGAGGTGCGGCCTCTGGCTTTTCTGGGGAGGCAGGCAGGGTTGTGGTCACAGGGGTGGGAGGGCTCAGTCCTCTGCCAGGTGGTGCTGGTTCCCCTTCCATCTCAGTGTGGGTGGGTGGACCCTTGACCTAGTCTCAGTGTGGGTGGGCCTCCTGGGGCAGCAGGCAGGAGGGTGCAGGGGGATGGGGAGCTGTGTGAAGACCCCCAAAGGGCTACTACTTACTTAGTAGAGGCTCCCTCTACTCACAACTTTGGGGATGCAGTCTGGGGTCACTAGGGTCTGCCTCAGCCTGGGCAGCAGCTGGTAACTGGGACCTGGGAAAGAGGTCCTCTTCAGCAGCCTCCACACGTTGGGAGGGATTTGCAGTTCCCTGGGGGTTCTGCCTGGCCCTCTTCTGCCCCTGAGAGCCCAGAGTCATTGGAGCTGCCCTAAACATAGTGGCAGGCAGTGTCCAGCATGACCTCATCGCCTCCTCATCTCCCCCAACACCCACCAGCAGCCGCCTCGCCTGGCGCCGGCCATGACCCTCCCTCTTGGCTGGGCTGTGGGACTCAGGTGTCCGGCTGTCATGTCCTGTGAGCCAGGACTGGGTGGGGAGTCTCCTGGGGTGCTCCTTTCCCTCTCGGGGGGCCAGGCTACCCCCCCCACACTGCATGGCAGGGAAGAGGATGGCAGCCCTGGCCCCCTGTCCAGATGGGACAGAATGGGGTTAGGGACAGCAGTCAGGGTGGTGTGATCCTGGAGCCGCAGGGCTGCAGGGACTCCAGGGCTGTTCAGGGATGGTGTGAGTGTGGCCTGCTGTGCTGAGGGAGGGGCATCTGATGTGTGTCTGTGCGTCTGTGTGTGGCCTGTGTCTGTCTGTCTGCCTGGGAGTGGTGTGAGGGGGACTCTCGTGTTGGAGGCTGCCCAGGGCCTTGGGAGCCAGGCCAGCTGGACTCTCCCAGGAGGAGATGAAGACCCATAGGTCTAGGACCAGGGGTCCTGCTCCGTGAAGTGTGGAGGGTCCCCAAGTCTTCTCCAAAGGAGGGCAGGCAGTTCATGCATCTCAGGACATTCCTCTGCCTCTGGAACCCACCTCAGTGTATCCTGGACTGGGGGTGGTTACGGCCCACCCTTAGGAGGGAACCTGCCTGTAGCCCCCAAGCCCCAGACAGAAAGGCAGAGTTTGGGGGCAAGCCTTCTCTACAAGGGTGGGGCTGGCCTGGGTACTGAGTGGACACTGTCCTCCCGCCTAGCACCTGCCCCTCTACCTCAGTCTGGACAGGGCTCGCAGCCTCCAAGTGAGGCCTGCAAAGGATGCTGGGTAGTCCCCCTTGGTGGCTCTGGGTCAGGGCTTGGCTTGGCGCGGCTCCGGTTTGGGATGGTGAGACCTCCCAGGCACTGCCTGGGCACAGACCTCCCAGGCTCCCACCAGCACAGACCCTGCGGAGCAGCGGGGCTGGGACCAATTACCAAGTCCTGCTGGGCCTGGACCCTCTTGCTCCTCAAGGGTGGAGTGGGGGTTCCTGTTGGATACAGTTTCAGGTGGAGGGAGCTCCCTCCAGTTCAGATCCCACCTTCTGCACACAGCTGAACACCTCCTCCTTCAGGGAGCCCCCGACCTCTCAGCCACTGTTCTCAAGAGGCCGTAGCATCTCCGTCTCTTTCTGTCTGCAACCTCGGTGGGCTTCCTTTGGGACCCATGAGACACATCTGGCTCCTCAGGAGCTCTGTCTTCAGCAGGCCTCGTCCTTGGGTTTTGTCTCCAGGCCTAGTGAGGCATGGCCAGGGCAGGGGGAATGTGAGGCTGGGGCCAGGGTCTATGAGGAGGCCGGCTCATGCCTCACAACTAGGTGGACTGTGCACATCTCTCTTGGCCAGTGACAGCTCCGGTTCAGGTGGACACGGGGGCCTTTGCCCAGGGACAGAGGCTTCTCCGGTCTCTGCGCCTTCCAGCTCTCGGTCCTGCTGTGCACGTGTCTCTGGCCTTCCCGTGTGCTGCTGGCCTCAACTCTGGGAGAGGGCAGGTGGGGGCAGCAAGTGCCTGTGCTTTCCTGGGCATGAGTGGCATGAGAGGTGCACGTGCTCACACTCACCTGGCAGCGCCTCTCAATCCTCTCAACAGGGTTCGCCTGGCGATTTGCTACAGTCCAGTGGTTCCGAGAATCGCATGCAGAGCCGGTGTCTTCAGTGCAGGTTGGCGGAGGTCTGAGGGTGTGGGTGTGGGTGGGATGTATGGTGTGAGTGGGGTGCTGCTGCTGTAGTCTAAGGGGTGATGTGCCAGTCACTCTGTGATGTCAGGGGTCTCATCTACGCTGGGTGCTAGGGGCCAGCAGGACCAGGGGTGGGGACTTCTCTGAGCCAAGGGCCACAGGGGGATTGTGGGGATGGGAGTGCTGTACGCATAGGGTGATGCTGGGCTTCGGGCTGCAGAGGCAGTGTGGACAGTCAAGGTCAGGTCACCTGCAGTGAGGGGGCTTCTGCGGGTGCTCCCAGGGCCCTGGTGATGTGGAAGCTGTTCTCAAATTCTGGGCTGTTGTGCTGTGATGGGCATGTGCCTAGGGTGTTGTCATGGGCTGTGCCCGCTTTTAGGGGCACTAGACGAGCCAGGGTGTCAGAAAAGCTGCTGGAGCTCTGACCGTTGTGTGGCCCTCTGGGGGTGTTCTGCCTGAGGATGGCTGCAGAGTCGCTGTGTCCCTGGGTGTCTGTGCAGCCTTCCCAGTGCTGCCAGAGGGCTGGGGGAATCCATGGGAAGCAGGCTGGGGGCTGGGCTGCCCCAGGTTTCTGAGGCAACAGCGGGGCAGGGCCAGGAAACTGCAGCTCAGGAAGGAAGGCCAGCTTCGCAGCGAGGAGGGAGCAGGGGGCCAGCCTAGGCTGAGCAGGCGCCAGACTTTCTGTCGTGCACCCCGGCCCCACTGGCTGGGCGCTCCTGCCCTGTCCACGGGCCCCACCCTCGTCTCCCCCACTGGCTAGGCGCCCCTGCCCTGTCCATGCGCCCCACCCTCATCTCCCCCACTGGCTGGGCGCTCCTGCCCTGTCCACGGGCCCCACCCTCATCTTCCCCACTGGCTGGGCACCCCTGCCCTGTCCACGGGTCCCACCCTTGTCTCCCCCACTGGCTGGGTGCTCCTGCCCTGTCCATGCGCCCCACCCTCATCTCTGCCCCTATGCTTGTAGGGCTGCCTTTCTTCAGACCTGGGTGGCTCAGCGTGGGTCTGTGGGTAACCCGGCCCTGTGATTATGTGAGCCCTCTCCTCTGTGGAGGCCTGAATGCTCCTCTACAGCTCTGTAGCCCCCTTGGTGGCTGATGGGGTGACCTGCATGGGGGGCATGTGTTAGCACACTCCAGTTCCCAGGGTCCTTGGAGGGCAGTGCCCACTCTGACCACCCCGTCCTGGGCTGGCCCAGCCTCCTCCTCCTCTGCCAAGCTGGGAAATGGGGAGAGGGAAACACCCTCAGGGTCACCTGTCTCCCACCTCGGTGAGCACCACGGGGCTGGAAGCCTGAAGCTGTGTGTTTCTTTCTGTTGCTTGTCCTGGCATTGGTGACAGCCAGCTGGGGCTGCCACATGGGCTGGAGGGGGCAGGCCTGTGTTCTGGGTGTTCATCCACCCCTTCTTGCTCAGGGACAGGCGACATCTATCCATCCATTTGTTACTGAGCACCTGCTGTGTAGTAGACCCTGTTTTAGGGGTTAGGAATTTGACAGAGAACAAAACAGACGGATACCTGCCTATGGGAAGCTTCCATTTTGGTGAGAAGAGACAATCAACAAATCCACAGACAGGTGGGTGGCTCACACCTGTAATCCCAGCACTTTGGGAGACTGAGGTGGGCGGATCACCTGAGGCCAGGAGTTCGAGACCAGCCTGGCCAACATGGTGAACCCCCGTCTCTGCTATATAAAAAAAATACAAACATACAAAAATTAGCCAGGTGTGGTGGCACATATCTGTAATCCCAGCTATTTGGGAGGCTTGCTTGAACCTGGAAAGCAGAGGTCGCAGTGAGCCGAGATTGCACCACTGCACTCCAGCCTGGGCGACAGAGTAAGACTCTGTTTCCAAAAGCAAACAAAAATGAAAAACAAACATTAGGGGCAGGGTGGCGCATGCTTATAATCCCAGCTACTCAGGAGGCTGAGGCACACGAAGTGCTTGAGCCAGGGACATGGCGGTTGCAGTGAGCCAAGATCCTGCCACTGCACTCCAGCCTGACGACAGAGGACTGTCTCAAAAAACAAAAACAAGGCAAAACAAAAAACCCAACCAAAACCAAATCCACAAACAAGCCAGAATTTGGGGTCAGGTACAGGGAGGAGGGGCTATCTCAGGACCACTCCTGGCTTGCCCTTGGGGTTCATGGGAGGAGTGTTTTAAGAGAGGGAGGAGCATGTGTCAAGGCCCTGGGACAGGGAAGTCTGCCGGTGCAGAGAGAAGGGGAGGAGGCTCAGAGTTGGGTCTGGGAGGGTCTGGCATTTTCTCTGAGTAACATGGGAACTTGGGAGGTTCTGAATGGAGTGTGAGCGGCCTCAGCTCAGCTACTGTGTAAAGATGGGGCCATGTGGGGCAGGAGGGACAGGCTCACCATCAGCAGAGAAGGCAGGGGGCTCTGCTTCTGCAGGTGGGCCTGGCCAAGGTTGGCTCTCAGCCCCCACTCTGGCTGCTCCAGAAGTCTCCCTAGTCTCCCTCGAGGAGACCTGGGCCCCTGGGAGGTGCTGCCTCAGGGAACCCTGGTTTTGCTACCCTATGAGTCAGGCCTCCAGGCTTCACCCAGAGCCCCAACCCCATGGCTGCCTGGGGCCTCTGGGGAGGGGGAGGGTGGAGCGGCCGCCAGGCTGGCGGGCTGGCAGGGCAGGGAGGGCAGCATTTCTGGGAATTGTGTGGGGGAAGTGCATTGTTAGAGCAAGCCTGGAGCAGGCCGCTAGGGCCGCCACCGGCCTCTGGGGATGCCTCTTGCCTACCCCAGCGTTGCTTCTGTGGGAGGGAGCTGGGACTGGGCCAGGGCTGTGGGCTGGGCTGGGGACTTTCCAAGAGACGCTGCCCTGGGCAGGTGGCTCTTCCCATTCTGCCGACTGGGTGACTGAGGTTCAGAGAGCCAGCTGCTGCGATGGCAAAGTCGGAGCAGTGGGCCCAGTCCCCACCCCACCCTCCTCTGCTGGTGCATGGGGCAGGGGAATACTTGCTGGACCGACGGCCCATTGCCGCCCTGGCATCCGAGGGAGGCCTGGGTGGGGTCCACTGGGGTCACAGCTCTGTGGCCCCCATGGTGGGCTGATGGTTGGATGGGGCGCAGAGACAGCACTTGGGGGCTTGGGCTGTGGGAGAGCTGCCCATGGGTGGCAGGGGATTGGGGCTCCTGGGGCTGCAGGATCCCCCAGCCCCCACTCCGTGGTTATAGGAAGCAAGGGGGGCTCCGTGTGAGTCTGGCAGCAGGAGCCTTCCCACCGTGGCGCTGCCTCGGCCAGAGGGGAAGCATGGATGGCGGCCACTGGGGTCATGGCCGGCTTTGGGCGGGCAGGGGGCGGGGGAGGCAAATAGAAAAATAAATGGCCTGCGCTTCCGATGTTTCCTGGACTCAGGATGGGGGACGGGAGGACCTTTGGGCCAAAGGTCCTGTGGGGTGGACTGGGGGGGTTCTCCCCAGATGCCTGTTGGGGCCTGGGCTGCCCCCTCAGACCTCCAAGGTGGGACACAGCGTCCCCTTAGGGCCCTCAGGACAGGGCCCTATTCCCCACAGAGAATTCCTAAAGGACTATCCATACATCTCTGTCCATAAATACATCAAGGATGGAGGACATCCTGGAGGAGGAGACAGAACCCTCCGCTTGCTGAGGTACAGCCCCAGGTGAGGCTGGCTGCAGGTAACCAGAGATCCAGCCTGGTGTTGTGTGGCCACTGGGTCTGTGAAGGCGAGCGAGGTACTCCTCACCCTGTGGCAGCTCCTAATCAGGAGGCCTCTCCCCTCCACCTGCACGTCACGTGACTGCGGCTCCCAGTACGAAACAGGCCTGGCACCTGGAGTGGGTGAGTGGGCATCCCTCCCCCCCATCTGCACTGCCTCCGCTGTGGACCCTTCAGGCTATGTGCATTTCCGACTTTGTTCTCAGGGTTTAACCCAAACCCGAACATCAGCCGTGGCCCTAAAGTGGCAGAGTGGAAGCCAGGCCTTGTCCTCTGGGCTGTGGGAGAGACAGACACTCTGGCCAGTCCACGGCAGCTCCCTGTGTGTACAAGGCTCCCGCCTGCGTGCCTGCCTGAGACGAACACAGAGGAAGGAAAGTTCCTTAGCTGCAGAGGTTGGAGGATGGGAGGAGGGTTTGGAGCAGTTCCTGTGGGGATGCCCCACAGGAGAATCGATGGTTCTGATGTGTCAGCTTCTAGGTGCAAATTCCTGAGGGCACAAGAGGGTCTGGTGGCCCCGGGCAGCCTGCTGGGGGAAGCTCCGTGGAGGAGGCTGAGGTCGGGTAGGTCCAGGAGGGGTCTGCCGGGGGGCCAGAATGCTCTGAGCAAGGTCCCAGTAGTCCAGTAGCTCCTGAGGGACCTGGGATCAGGGGAATTTCAGGGTGGGTCACCGCCACAGCCCTCACAAGCGAGGCCCCTCTCTGGGACTGGCCACCTTCTCACCTTGGCTGGTTCACAGTCCTGGGGGACTGCTGTGGCTGTTGCTGGGAACCAACAGGACCTCCCAGAGATTCAGGGTGGAGTGGTGCTGCACGCTATGGGTCCATGGCTCACTCCTGCCACCTAGAGGCCACTGCTCCTCACAGGCTCTGGGGCCAGTGGCCTGCCTCTGCCCTGGGGCAGAACCACCCCACCAGATGGCAGGCTCTCTCCTCACCAGGACGGGCTGACACCTCTCCCCCTGCAGTGGCTACTTGCACACAGGGCTGGACCATGCCAGGGTTCAGGGCTCCTGTCATGGGGTGTGGCTGGTGGCCACACCTGACCTCTCCAGCTAACCTCCTTCCCTGCCTGTCCCGTCCACTCCTTTCTCTCCATCACCTGCCCCTGCCGTGAGCCAGGCCACCACTGACCCCTTCCACAACCTGTCTGACCAGGCTCCCATGTTCCCTGATGCAGCCCTGTAGGCTGGGCCCCCTTCCTGAGGAATCCCCGACCTGCTAGCCATTGTCCTCAAGACGCCACAGCACCTTGGCCTCTGTTTGCAGACTCTGTGAGCCTCCACTGGAACCCACTGAGACATGTCAGGCTCCTCATGAGCTCTGTCTTGTGTGGCCATGCCCGGGGCCCCACCTGGCATCTCGTGGAGGAGGGAAAGGGCCTAGTACAGGGTCTCTACTGGCTCCGTTCCCAGAATCTTCGCTGAGGCTCCTCCACAGTGCACAAGGTGAAATTCGTGGAATCGTAGAGGAGACTAGTTATACCAACATGCAGTATGGAAACGTTTTCTGAAAGTGTGATACCAAAACCCAAGTATTTCTTTACCAATTAGCCAAACAAGGCGTGAGACACCGGCAGCCTCTGCAGCTCCAGCAGCAGCGAGCGTGGGTGCAATGCTGTTCCCATCCGTCTGGGTCAGCCGTGGGCCCAGCTCACCAGATATGGTTCATGTCCTGGTTCTTAACTGAATGATGCCTTTCTGCTAGAGGTCGGTATGAAGAGGATGGTTTCTTCCCAACAGTTTATTTTCTGTCATGCGTTTGGTCTCTACCCCCTGGATTGTTGAGACACCTCCCACCATTCCCTCCCATCTTGCATGGCCACCCCCCACCAGCTCCCAGACCCACCATGTCTGTTGCACGCCATCGTCTTCACACACCCCATCCTGCAGTGGCCTCTGTCCCTCCCCAAAGCTTGGGAAGGTTGTTGGGGCTTCGATACACACCCCAGACCACATCCCTCTCCCTCTCAATTCTGGGACACTCTCTGCACCTCTGAGAAGCAGCTCCCAGCCCTTCTGAGCCTCTTCCCCTGGGCACCCCTAGTTTCTCATCCACCCTGGCTGGCCTATGGCCTGTACTTCTGATCTGCACACAGGTATCACAGAGGACAACGACCCCAGGGTCCCAGCCCTCGGTGTGGGTGGGGAGTACAAGGGGCAGTGGTCTTTGTTCTCAACCAGCAACCTAGGTCATGCTTTGAGAGTCAGTGTGCTAGAGGATCTTTGTGGCTTAAAATGTTCAGATGAACCAGATACTTAAAAGTGTCCCTCGGTCGGGCATGGTGGCTCACTCCTATAATCCAAGCACTTTAGAGGCCAAGGTGGGCGGATCACCTGAGGTCGGGAGTTCAAGACCAGCCTGACCAACATGGTGAAACTCCGTCTTAAAAAAAAAAAAAAGTGTCCCTCATGCAAAGTCCCTCCACTGGGTGGGCCAGCCTGGGGAGGGCCAAGGGTGGATCTCTAGTCTGGTTTTTGGGGGCGTCTGTGTGTATTACCTCCCCAGAACCTTGTGCTTGTCCATCCTGAGAAGTCAGGTGGGGAGCAGCCTCACTGCTGGCTCCTCAATGGCGGCTTGCTCCAGGGGTCTGTGCTGATACCCCAGATCCCGCCCCACCAACACCTCAACCAGGACTGGGGGTGAGCATGGCTGCACAGACTCCTCTGACAGCTCCATGATGCTTCTGGGATGTTAGCCCCCTCTCCTTTCCGCTGCCACTCTTAGGAACTTGTAGCTGTCTGGGGCAATTCTCTTCCATGCTGTCTGGGCTGCACCTTTGTCCTCCACCCCTTACCAGCCTCTCAGGACCTCCAGACCTGATGCTTGGAGGTCTCCCTAACCTCCAGCTCAGGCTGGCTCCCTTTGGGGAGCCCTTTGGTCTTCAAATGAACTCACCCTCGACCACTGCAGAAGCCTGTGTGTCTGGCTGGGCAGGCTCCATGGATGTGTCCAGCGTCCTCACAAATGATGGGAACCAGCTTTGAAACCCTAGCCGCCAGGACTTCTGAAGCCTCACTTTCTGGGGTTCCTGCTGGTCCTGCACAAGGGCGGCTCCAGTGAGGCTTCTACAGGACCCTGGCCAGCTCCCTGGTCTGGATGTCAGCCACTGAGAGGGCAGTTGAAGGGTGGGTAGCTCCAGCCTCTACTGGTGCCCAAGGTGGGGCTGGACCCTTCAAGCCTTCGTATATGCCCAAACCATGGGATTCTAGCCACGAGGACCTGCCTTGGATGGTTTAGGCTGGAAGTGATAGGCCCAGCTCACACTGAGGGGTAAAATCAGTCGGTATGGAAATGAGGTGTTTTTTTTTTTGAGACGGAGTCTTGCTCTTTCACCAGGCTGGAGTGCAGTGGCACGATCTTGGCTCACTGCAACCTCTGTCTCCCGGATTCAAGCGATTCCCCTGCCTCAGCCTCCTGAGTAGCTGGGACTACAGGTTCGCCACCACGCCCAGCTAATTTTTTGTGTTTTAGCGGAGACGAGGTTTCACCATGGCCAAGATGGTCTTGATATCAGCAAATCACCCGGCATCTGTGTTACTGAGGAGCTGGCAGGCATTGGTGGGCATGCTAGCCCTGCCCTCTCCTTGTCCTAACCCTCCCCAGGCCTGGCCCATTTCTCTGGCTGCCTGCAGTGTGGTCCTACCTGGGGACCTCCAACAGCAATGGCAGTGAACACTAATTGTCACGCTCCATCCCCTGCTCGGTTCTCAGGCATGTGATGAGAAGCAGCTTATATCACCTTGACAGGAGCCCTGTGAGGCTGACA
Source organism: Saguinus oedipus (assembly GCA_031835075.1). NCBI lineage: Eukaryota > Metazoa > Chordata > Mammalia > Primates > Cebidae > Saguinus > Saguinus oedipus. Next base: position 57,925,620 of record CM063173.1, read on the forward strand.
ATCTCGTCATTCCAGTTTCACAGGTGGGGAGACTGAGGCACAGAGCAGTCAACCTGCAGAGCCCAGCATCTGCTCCTGGGTAGCTGACTGTGGAGGCAGGAGCCTTGCCCACGCACCCTCTGCAGAGGCCCCCGGCACCTCGCGAACCCCAGCACTGGCCCCTTCCAGACGCCATGTCCAGCTACTGCGCACTCACACCTGCAGGCCCCCCAAGCCTCCTGGAGAGGTGACCTCCCCGCAGAGGCCCAGTGACCCACACTCGGCCCTGGGACGCTGGGGACGGCCTTCCAGGTCAAGGCCGCAGTGCGCGGGGCTCAGCGGGGCCCAAGAGCGAGGGCGGTAGGTCCTGAGCCACCCACCGAAGGACTCCGGGGGAGCGCAAGACCCGAGACAGGAGGAGAGAAGGGGGCGGACTCCGGACCTACTGGGCCCCAGCCGCTCGGGTTGCCTGGGTTCCGGGAGGGACGTGCTGAGGGCGCTTTCCTCGCGGGGCATTGTGGGATCACGAGTCTCTGGCGGCAGCGCGTCAGAACTACACTTCCCAGGAGACTGCGCGCCGCATAGCGCATGGGGATTGTGGTTCAGAACGCGGCGAGCGCGGGCGCGGGGAGCGGGGCGGGCGGGCGCGTGGACTACGCGTCCCAGGATGCCGCGCGCGGCCGCGGGGCGAGGGTTTGAACCGGGGTCTGCCGCCCGCGGCGGGCCTGCGTTGGCTGCGGCGGGTGTGGGAGGTGGTGACGGCCGGGGCCGGGGTCCCAGCCAGGCGGCGGAGGTGGGCGCGGCGGCCGCGGGGGGCGCTGCTCCTGAGGTGATGATGGGCAAGGAGGAGGAGATTGCGCGGATCGCCCGGAGGCTGGACAAGATGGTGACCAAGAAGAGCGCGGTGAGGGGCGCGGGCCGCCAGGACCCCGGGACCCCCGCCCCGCCGAGACCCCGTCGAGCCCGCCGACCCCCGTTAGGGCCGGAAGACGACCTGAGGGGCAGGACAAGACCCCTCCCCGGCAGAGACTCCCGGGACGCAGGGAAGACCCCCACCCGTGGCCGAGACCCCTGCCCCGGGCCCGCCCTGCCGTTCACTCCCTCACTCCCGCACCCCCGGGAGAGGCCACATTCGGGCCTGGACCTTGTCCCGGGAGCCACCAGCTCTGGACTCAGCCCCACCTCCCCGCCCGCAGTGACAGGCTCGCACCCTTCCCTGTCCCTTAACTGCAGACCCCAGCCTGGCCCCGCCCCGCCTCTCGGAGCCCCCGGGGTGTTCTGGCCTCCCGGGCCCCCTTGCCTTCCTCCGTCCGGGCCTGGGCATCCTCACGGGCCGAGCCCCGCCCCCAGCTCAGCCGTCTCCCGTAGCGTTTGTCACCGGCAAGAGTCTGGAGTCTGAGGTCCCCTTTTCCTCTGGAGCTTCCGTGCCTCCCCTACCTCTTCCCGGCCCTCGTCGTCATCCTTCACAGGCCCTGTCTGTCCCCACCCCGCAAGAACCAGGTTTCTCTAATAAATTCTCTCCCTTCTTTAGCCAGGATTTAGCCCGCAGCAACTTGGGTTGTGGGTAGTTATGTGGACACCCCTGGAAAAGAGCCGGTGTGCTTATATAAGACCCAGGGGGTCGGGCAAGCCTCCCCCGGGAGTGTCTGACCAGCTCTGCTCACTGCGGCCTGGGCCTCTGTCGTCTTGCTGCCACAGCAGGACTTTGGAGGAGGCTGTGTGTGAGGCCTTTGAAGGGGCTAGGCCCGTGGGGGTCCAGTTCCACTGTCATGACCATAGCGCCCTGTGCACCTTCCCACAGAAGCATCTTTAGAGGATGGTGCCTGTCTCCTGGGGGGTGGGGAGGGGTCTGGTCGCAGGTCAGGTGGAGCTCCTGGCCGGCTCAATAAATGTGGCCTGTGCTTTCCCACCCAGACTGTGAGCTCCTAGAGCAGGGCCAGCCCAGGGCGGTGAAGGTGGCTGAGTCATGGGCTTTGGGTGATTTGTGCAGCTACCCCAGGGCTGTGTGACTGCAGTAGGTGTTTGGGGGGAGCTTTTTGGGCTGAGCAGGGTTGAGTGTGGGTTCCTGTTGACCAGGGTTTTGGGCTGGGATCTGCACTGGGAAGGGGTGGGCTCCCACTCATTTCTGCTGGGTGCAGCACTGCCATGATTGCGTTCACACACACCCCTGGGAAACTGCTCAGTACAAAGTAGGGGTCTGTGAACCTTCTATAGCCATTTCCAGAGCTGACCTGAGAATGGAGTTATTTCCTCTCTTAAAGGAGACAAAACACAAAAGAGAAAAGCTGTAGGTGGGAGAAGCAGGGATGGGTCATAGAGCCAGGGGAGGGTTGGGTGGGTCTCGAAGAACTGACATTGTGGGTTCTGATGGAAGAACAGCTTGAGTAGAAGCCCCAGGAGAGAATGAGGAGGGGGAGGAGGGCCTGCAGAGCCTCCTGAGGGGTCCCAGTGCCTGAGGTCCCCTGGGGGACTTGAGGGCCAGGCTTGGTGGTTTTTATGCCCCTTGTCCTGAGCCCACTGAGAGCCACATAAGTTGGTGCAGAGCTTTCAGCAAACAGTGCCCTTGGCTCTGGCGATCACCTCAAGCTTGGACTCTACAGCCCAAGGGGCAGGGCCTGCCTGGGAGGGTTGATGAGGGGCTGCAGCATGAGGAGAGATGCCTCCCAGATTGCTGGGGCTGTGGGGGAGGGACAAGCCCCTCCCATGGCCTCTGGGTTGTGGGACATCTGATAGATCATCTTAGGGCAGAGAGAATGATACACGTGTGAAAACACTGGCCTGTGCTTTAGAGAAGATGGGAGTATTGCAGGGCGCAGTTGCAGTTTTAAATAGGAGAGGCCTTGCTGAGAAAGTATTGTTTAAATAAAGCCTGGGCGGGAGAGAGGGAGGGAGCTGTCCTGGGAGGCCACCCCAGGCAGTGCAGCTGCAGGTGGCAGAGGCCTTGGTGGTGGCTCTGTGCCCTTGGGGAGCACGGAGGAGCTGTGCCTGGTGTGGAAATGTGACCAGTTTTACACCTGCTTCATCCGTGTGTGAGGACCCGGCGGAAACGCAGATCTTGGGTAGGGAGACAGGTAGAGAGAACGGTGCATTGCAGCTGTCCAGGCGAGGAGTGCTGGCCAGCTTGGGGGCAACTCAGAAGCCTGGAGGATAGATGAGGAGGGGGGCTGTGGGCCTTGGAAGTGTTGGCTGTGGCTGTGGCTGTGGCTGTGGAGGCACCCCGAGAATTTGGCCTCAGCTGGGGACACTTATGTTCCTGGGTTGGCCTCTCACAGCCGGTGGGGGGGTGGGTGCTTTGGGGGAGGCTGTCCTGTGCATCAGGGGAGTGAATGAACCTGGGGCTGCCCTTTCATCTGGGTACGGCCCTGGCTGCTGGGGAGGAGCCATGGCCCTGAAGCCTCCCAGTTTGCTGGGGGAGCTGGCATTTCTGTTCTGGTTTGGGCCAGTGACCTGAGGTGGCTACAATGAAGTGGGTGAGGTCGTTGCCTCGGATGTAGGTCACAACCTGGCATTCTTGGGCTGCAGAACCCTCCCCTTCTTGACTGGGCAGTAAGGGCACCTCAGCTACCCAAGAACACGTGGGAAGAGCCCTGGGTGTCTCCAGGTAGAGGAATTTTGGTTTTTTTTTGACCCCAGGTTAAATCTCCAAATTATCACTGCCTTGTGTCCCCTCCAGTAGCCTGAAGGAGGCGATATTGTCCATTGAGATCTAAGGTCCTTTATAAAGGTCCTCCTTCTCCTTCCAGGAGGGAGCCATGGACCTGCTGCGGGAGCTGAAGGCCATGCCTATCACACTGCACCTGCTCCAGGTAGGTCCCTGCCTGCCCCAGGTCCAGGACAGCTCCTGGGGATGGCCCAGGGGATAGCAGTTCTGAGGACACCTGGCGGGGCGTCTCCACTCTCCCCACTAGGCCTTAGTCGGCACAAATGCCTGTTCCTGAGGAGAGGGTCTCTGCCTTTCTCTGGGCTTAGCGGGACAGGGAGGGGAGCCTGAGGATAACCCGTCTTGTCCTCTGTGACTGAGGCTCCTGGGTTCCAAATGGGAGAGTTGTCATTGGGAGCAGCATCTACCTCCCTGGTGGATCCTGGGTTCCTGTCCTGTGGGAGCCACCAAGGGTCTGCCAGGAGGAGCTGACCCTTAGAAGGGCCCCTGCTGCCACCCGACCCGGACCACTTGCCTTGCAGTCCACTCGAGTTGGGATGTCCGTCAACGCTCTTCGGAAGCAGAGCTCTGACGAGGAGGTCATTGCACTGGCCAAGTCCCTCATCAAGTCCTGGAAGAAGCTCCTGGGTGCGGCTCAGGCAGCGCCCACTGAGTGCTGGGGCAGGGGCCCCGGGAAGTGCTGCCTCTTGCTGGTCAGCACAGTGCAGGGTGCTGGCAGTACCCACCTTGAGCCAGGTCACCTGGGAGTGGGGCGGTGGCACACCTGGACCAGGAAGCACCCAGCTTGAGGCTGGTAGTGGATCACCCAGCATTGGCTGGTAGTGGATCACCCAGCATTGGCTGGGTGGAGTGGCCTAGGAGGCAAGGGTGTGTGCTGGGGCTGGGTTCCAGGTAGAACAAGGAGAGAAGAGGGTTGAGGCCAGGACTTGAACTGACCTCAAGAGAGTAGCCAGGAGCCCTAGAGAGACTGCCGTGAGCTAGGGAGGTGAAGGTCATGGCCAGGAGGCTGGGAAGTTCGGGGAGAGGGGAAGTGGGAGGGAGAAGGTGGGGCCACCTCAGCTACTCAGAGGGAACAGAGGGGCAGCCCGCAGCCAGGGAAGGACTGGGCTGGACTGAAGGCTGCCTCTTCCTGTAGACAGTGCGGTGACTGGGGTTGCAAAGATGCCCCTGTCTGGGATGGAGGCAGCCTCTGCTAGCTCCACACCCTTGTGAAACAGCCTCTCTCCAGCCCTGTGTGGCCCCTAGGCTGTGTGTGGCACAAGTGTATCCTGGTCCCCAGCCCTTGGGCCTGGCTTTGGGCTTTCAGGAACAGCCTTGTTGGGGACATGCTTGGTCTCCCTGGTCAGGATGGGCAGGAGGTTAAACCCCAGAGAGGGCTCAGAGGTGGCTTTTGTGTGTGAGTGCTTATGTGGGAAAGGGTTCTAGGGAGGCAGCCTTGGGACTGCAGAGACTGATGGGTTGCCAGGAAGGATGAGGACCTGCTCACAGAGGCTGGACAGCTCCCTGGCCCCTGGCTCCTCTGGCTGGATGGGCAGCTGGGGCGGGGCAGTGTTGGTGGTCTGCGCCCCTCCTTCTGCCTTCCCCTCATCAGCCCATCCCCCATATTTCCTGCAACTGCAGATGCTTCAGATGCCAAAGCCAGGGAGCGGGGGAGGAGCACGCCTCTGCCCACATCTTCGAGGGATGCTTCAGAGGCCCAGGATCCCAGGTAGCACACCTGGAAGGCAGGTGCACACACTCCTGCTTCTCAAAGGAGTCTCTGTTTCCTCACCAGAGAAAGTGTGCTGATCTCTGTGTGCCTAGGCACCACTTTGAGTCCGCACACAGATTCGATCGGCCTCCTGGTGTGTCCCGCCTGCAATGACCACCTGAGACACGAGCTGTGTCCACCTGGCTGTCAGCCAGCCACCCTGGTTTCTTCCTCCGCCAAGAGCTGCCATATACCCTGAGTGGGCCTGTGGGAGCCCCCTGCCCTCTTTCCCCAAGATCCCTTGCTGGGTCTGGCTTCCCCCTCAGCCTCACTCAATGAGGGCCCCTCCTTCCTGCAAAATTCTGCCCAGAACCAAAGGCGGGGTACCCAGCCCCCACTCCTGCCCTGCATGTGCATGTGTGGCCACTGCTGCCAGTGGGGAGTGATCTGGGCTCTGTGGCCTGTAGCTGGGAGCTGGAGGTGCTTATGGTGACAGGCTGTGGCTGAGAGATGGCTTTGCCCATGACCACACTGGGTTGCGGTGGCTGGACGCTGGGTGTAGCTCTGCCACTGGGAGCTCATGGACACATCTTTGCGAGTTGATATTCCTCCAGGAAGCTGCCTGCTTCTGCCATTTGTGAGGGGATGAGGGGAGGGCTTGGTGGATGCAGCCTGGACACTGGGCAGCCCATGTTGTGGACAAGCCCTGTGGGGCTCCCTGATTCCATTCTGCACGTGCCAGTGGGGTCATCTGTGATAGCAGAGCCTGGCCTTGGGTGGCCCTGCCTGTCTTCTCCCCCAGGCAGCTGTAGGTCTCTGCCTCTCCCTGACTAGGCAGCAGCTGCAGCTGCCCTTAGCAGAGGTGTTTGTGTTGTGTCCCAGGGGGTGGGCACCCCAGATGTGGCAGGAACTGCAAGGTTCATTCTGATCTGCTGGTGATGCTGCCCAGACACTGCTGGTTCTGGGGAATACACCCTAACCCACGGGGGACCTCTAGGCCCACTCCCTCCTGACAGCTGGGCATACCCCATGGATATTTGGGGTACACTCAAGATAGGCAGGGCCGCAGGCCAATGTTGGACTCTGGCAGACTGGAGCAAGCAGGGTTTGGAGGGGGATTATGCTGTGGCACCTGCTGCTTCTGGGACCAGTGCCTTGCTGGGTTGCCTGCAGCCTTGCCTCTGAGTCCAGCGGGCCTTTGATCTCTGCAGCCGAAAGAGGCCAGAGCTGCCCAGGACACCGTCCACTCCGAGGATCACCACGTTTCCCCCAGTGCCCGTCACCTGTGATGCTGTGCGCAACAAGTGCCGTGAGATGCTGACCGCTGCCCTGCAGACGGACCGTGAGTGCGGCAGGGCCTGGCTCCTGACACCCGCTTGGATTCACGGGGTGGCCCAGGCCCCTGCCTGCCCCAGGAGGCCTGCTTCTGGAGGGACCACACTCCTCCCCCAGCCATTGCTGTGTCCTTGGCAGGGGCCTGGGGCCTGTGCCTGGATCATAGGCCTCTCCCAGGGACATGGGTGTCCCCTCTGAGCTGCCAGAGTCTCATGCAGGCAGAAGGGGTGGCAGTGGAGGAACCAGTGGGGGCTGCTAGTCAGGGCTCCCTCTTGCAGATGACCATGTGGCCATCGGTGCGGACTGCAAGCGTCTGTCGGCTCAGATAGAGGAATATATCCTTTGTGCAGGGGCTGTGGGCCCAGGTTTCTGGCGGAGTCACGAGGCTGCCTGGCCTGGTGCCCTCTGGTGGTTACTGGATGCCACTGCCGAGCTGTCCAGGGGTCCCCTCCTGGGTGGTCACCTGCCTGGGCGGTCAAGCTGTCTCAACCCAGGAGGGCCCCCTGGACCTCAGAGGATCTGAATTAGTGCCTGCTAGTGGGACCTCAGTCCCCTGGGACTGTAGCCTGAAGCTGGGTCTCAGCCAGGAGTGGTCCTGGGGCAGGCTCGGTCCTGCAGCCCTTCACCTCTCCACTAGGTAGTGGCTGGGCAGAACTTCTCCAGCCCCCGCCCCAACATGGCCTCCCACGGGGCACGTGGTAGGTGGAGGCCAGTGACGTTGTCCTCAGATGGGTCCTTAAGCACTTGTACGCATCTTCCGGGATGTTGGGAACACAGACATGAAGTATAAGAACCGTGTGCGAAGCCGTATCTCCAACCTGAAGGATGCTAAGAATCCTGACCTGCGGCGGAACGTGCTGTGTGGGGCCATCACGCCCCAGCAGATCGCCGTGATGACCTCAGAGGTGAGTCCCTGTTGGAGGTGCTGGTGGGCTGCTCGCTGGGAGCTGTGGGCTAAGCCACTGGCCCTGTGCTCCAGGAGATGGCCAGTGACGAGCTGAAGGAGATCCGTAAGGCCATGACCAAGGAGGCCATCAGAGAGCACCAGATGGCCCGCACTGGTGGCACGCAGACGGACCTGTTCACTTGCGGCAAGTGCCGGAAGAAGAACTGCACCTACACGCAGGTGAGCGGCTGTGGCGCCTCCCCCGTCCCCTCAGGTATCTTCAGGGCATCCAGCGCCCCTCCCTGGGGCCCATGCCTGCTCCTGCCTCTGCTGCAGTTTCCCGAGCCTCTCAGTCCCTGACTGGGCTAAGGCGTGACGGTCACCTTCAGGGACCACTCCCCTCTACCCAGGACCCCTGGGTCCCAGGAGGCAGCGTCTTGGGTAGTGGGTCCCACTGGTTCTGGGTACTCAAGTTGGAGGGCCTAGCCTGGCCTGGCCCAGCCTGAAGGTGTTAATGCTGGTGGGAGGGCTGTGCCACCTGCTGCCTTGTGTAGAGGTGGACACCGAGATGCACTGGGGAGACTGTGTGGACCCCATGAGATGGCGGGGACCCTGTTCGGAGGCTAGTGTGTTGAGGTGGCTGCTGTGCCTGGCATATGAGACTCCTGAGGGGTCTCGAGGACATCCTTTCCTTTCCCTCAAAGACTGTGTGGGGCCTGGGTCTGCAGAGCCTACCTCTCTGTTCCCAGTGGCCAGTCAGAACAGGCTCTGCCTTCTGGAAAGCAGCCATGGCCACTGGGGACATCTGCTAGTTCCCCCCACCATGGGGACCCTTAGCCAAGTCTGGGCCCTGCTGGTCCCCAGCCAGTTGAGCTGCTTCAGGCCCATACAAGGGCCTCTGCCTGGTAGACACTGTCTCCCTCCCCTGGAGGCTCAGCTCTGGAAGGCTGGAGTCACCTGTAGGAGCTCAGCACCTGTGAGGCCAGCACTGCCCATGTTGACGACACCCTTTGCAACAGAGCATGGAGGCGACCCTGAGCTCACCCAGATTTCCCCACAGGTGCAGACCCGCAGCTCTGATGAGCCCATGACCACCTTTGTTGTCTGCAACGAGTGTGGAAACCGCTGGAAGGTGGGTGAGCAGGCCCAGGCTGCCCTCACAGCCCCATTCTCTGGTGGTGGGGTGTGTCAGCCTCTGTGGTGGTGTGAACTGGGGATGGCCCTGCCCAGCCAGCCTACTGGCAGTCTCCAACACAGTGGGTGGAGACCCCAGCCTTGGGTGCACCTGTGCGGCCTCCCACTCTGGGGGCTCTCGTGTGGCCACAGGACTGGAGGCCTCACCCCTTTCTCACAGTTCTGCTAAGCCCTCATGAGGATGTGCTACGTGCTGCCCCCTCGCCCATGTCCTCTGTTGACACAGCTTCTCTGGAGACCCCAGAAGGCAGCATGTCCTGCACTCAACCTGCCTGCCTGGATTGCACCTTTCTACCCTTTCCCCCTAGTTATTAAATGTTTCCTTTTGCCATTTTGTTCTCCTCAGCTGTAACTCCTGGTGGGCCCCCATGCTCCACATATGACCTATTCTCGCTGCTATGGACAAGGCCCCTCCCTGGGGTTGGGCAGTGCTTGGGTTTGGCCCTGGTGGGTCAGCCCCAGGAGAGGAGCTTGGCTGACCTTTGGAGATCACCTGGGGCAGCTGTGTGTGAGGGCAGCGGGGAGGGGGCCTCGTGTGTACCTGTCCTGTGCAGGGTGGCTGTGTGTGTGAGGGCAGCGGGGAGGGGCCTCATGTGCGTGCCTGTCCTGTGCAGGGTGGCTTTGTGTGTGTGTCTGTCCTGTGCGGGGTGGCTCTGTGTGAGGGCAGCATACCTCATTTGTGTGCTGACAGCCTGTGGTCCTGTGTGGAGCAGTGTCCTCCCTGCTGCTTCAGGCATGGGCTGCTCAGGGCTCGGGTCTGCTCCTGGCACTTTAGGACACTTGTCCCCTTGCTGCTGCCTCTGTTCTTGTGGGAGTTACTCAGGGTCCTGAGCCAATGTCAGCTTCAAATCACTTACTTCCCAGAAATGTAGAGGTGGGCCTGTGAGATGAAGATGACACTGTGCCAGGCACCAAGCCACCCCTCCTGCCCCAGCCAGCCTGCGTCTGGGGACCCCGTCCAGCTGGGCCTGGGCAGCCCCTCCTGCTGCCTCTGAGGTGCTGTGGGTCCTGCTGTTGCAGCCCCACGCCACCGCTAAGGAGGCTGATGCCAAGGTCATGGAGCCCATGCCCTGGGCAGGGTGAAGCACAGCTACCCACTGGGGCCCCTGTTCTGAGGAGGAGTCTGGTGGAGCCCAGGGTGTGGGAGGGGCAAGCACACAGGGTGTCTCCCCTCTGGGGGGCACTGGAGCCCCCTGTCCTGGGACAAGGACACTGCTCCCCAGCCCTGAGTGTGGGACCACCCCTCATTCTCCAGTCTCTCTCCAAACTTGGGAAAAAATGAGGAGAGACTTTTGCTTTAAAAATATCTTCAATAATAAGATTCTATTTTGGGGGGCTTAGGGATAAAGATAAATATGAACAATTTTTTTTTTGATAAAACACATATCAAGGACATATTTCCAGGTTTAAACTTCATGAACATATAAAACAGAAATTGGGTCCTGGCACCTTGAGTGCAGGATTCTGAGGTTCTACATCTGGTTCTGAGGTTCTGGGTTTGGTTCTGGGGTACAGACAGCTCAAGTAGGAGGTCTCTTTATGTCACAAAACTACACAACATGGAGGTTCTATATCCACCAAAGGCTAGTCTGGGGCCCCTCAGCTGCCTGGGGAGGGGGACCCAACGAGGCTCATGGGTCCAGCATGCCTCTTGGGGGTGACTCCTGCTCTCACCACACAAGAGCCCCCAGCCAGGAGCACCATGCCAGCCAGCTGTGGGCGATGAGGGGGCTTCTGACCCGCCCTGCACCTAGAGTTCCTGCTCGGGATGGTGGGCAGAGCCAGAAGACACAGCACTCCCCACTGGGTCTAGGACGGCCTCCAGGGCTGTGGACTGCAGCTGGCCAGGCTGGGCCTGCAGGCGGGTGCCCTGACAGCAACCCCGAGTCTGCCAGGGGAGGCGGCGGGGTCTGTGCTGCCAGGCAGCCTAGGCCTCGGAGGAGGACTGTGAGGGTCCCTGCAGCAGCAGAGCTTGGTATGTGGGAGAGCTGAGGAAGCGCGGGTAGGAGTCCCGGTGCATAAGCGTGTATATCTGCAGCTGCGCGTCGTCGAATGTGTGTGCGGACGGCTCCTGCATCTTCTTGTTGATGCCCTCCCGCACTCGGGAGTCCAGGCTCACCTGCAGGACAAGGCACTGTGGTCAGGGGCTTGGGAGGTGCTTTCCCCACCTAGTGCTTGGAGTAGGCTGCCCTGCCCGTTCCCGTGGCCAGCGCACCTCCCTGGGGGACAGGATGGACACGTAGTCCTCATAGATGAGCCGTGCCTTCTCGTCCACCATATGCTGGTTGGCCTCGGCCTTCAGCTCCTCGCAGGCCAGCCAGAAGAGCATGTTCTCCTCACTGTACTCCGTCCTCAGGAACGCCCGGAACACGCCGCGTCCTGCTGGGCTGTGCATCAGCTTGTCAAAGGACTGTGCCCAGCTCTGCACCTCCTCAGGACTTGGCGTGGCACTGTGAGCATTGGGGCTGTGTTAGGCCTGAGTCTCCTAGCCTGGGCCCCCCCCAGCGTGCACACACCAGCCGGGTGGACTCACCACACTTCACAGCTGGGGAGGGGCTGCAGCTTGCTCTCCCGGGAGGCCTGCCATGCACGCCGCCGCTCTTCGTTCCTAGAGTCAGGGAGGAAGTGGCACTGCCCTGGCACATGGGGCCTCCCTGTCGGTCCCTCCCCAGTTCCCCAGGGAATATGCTGTCCAGCTTGCTGCTCCCGCCACAGTGCCCAGGCAAGAGGCTCTGCCCCAGTGGCCAGGACTTTCTGTCCTTCCAGGAGGGACCCTTTGGCTCCTGGTGCTCCTCCCCGTCCCTGTCCCACTGGGCAGGACCCTGCTCCTAGGCCTGATGGGGCCGCACGCTGCAGGTCTGGCGTGCCGGCAGCGTCTTGTCGGCTGATGCACGTGAGGGTTCCAGACCGGCGTGTCCACACCGGTCAGGTCCTGGAGCCTGATCCCTGGCTCTCTCAAGGGAAGCTTCTTTCTTGCCTTGGCTGCTAGCACTGTCAGTGCTGGACCCAAATCCACACCCAGCTGACTTCTTTCCAGGGCACCTGGATGGCTGGCAGACGTCATGTATCCAGACATCCTGACTCCTCTGGACAAGGCCCCTGGACTCCTCCCACCCCCTCTACTCACTGTCCCCTGCCTACCCCATTGCTCATGGGTCAGCTGACCCCACGTGGGTCCTGAAGCACTGTCCCCTCAGCCAGGGCCTGAAGTCTGAGTAGGGCCAGGCTTCTGCAAGGCAGGAAAACATCCACCAGCTCTCCTACCCTCCTACAAAATCTGTTACCATTTGAGAGCCCCACTCCCACCCCCACAGGGATGCCCAGAGATCACCCCTCCAAGCCCGTGCTCTTTTCCCCCTGCGCACGCTGTCTGGGAAGCTCCTGGCCATCACCCCAGGGTCAGTGGTTCCCTCTTTGGGTCTCTGCTCGAAAGTCCCTCCACCCCACACAGTCTGGGGGGTTCTGTGCCTGTCTTTCTTTTCTTGAGATGGAGTTTCGCTCTTATTGCCCAGGCAGGAGTGAAATAGCACAATCTCAGCTCACAACAACCTCCGCTTCCCAGGTTCAAGCCATTCTCCTGCCTCCCGAGTAGCTGTGATTACAGGTGCCTGCCACCATGCCTGACTAATTTTGTATTTTTAGTAGAGATGGGGTTTTGCCATGTTGGCCAGACTGGTCTTGAACTCCTGACCTCAGGTGATCTGCCCGCCTCAGCTTCCCAAAGTGTTGGGATTATAGGTGTGAGCCACCACACCTGGCCTGTGCCCGTCTTACTCCACTGCAGGCACCCAGAGCCCAGCCTGGGCTGGTTCACAGCAGCATCAATAAGCACATGCTATGTGAACGGGAGCATGTGTGTACACAGCAGCTGGATGCACCCCTGGCAAGACAGGTACAAGAACCATACACAAGCCCCCTGACCCCCCCAGGGGCCAAGGCACCGGCTACTCATCACCAGGGCCCCAAAGACCCTGGACAGGACAGGGCTGGCTGCAAGATGGCAGGGGCATCCTGCCTGCAGAGGATGCCTCAGAAGCCACCACTGGGACCCCTCCTGGGTCTCCTTGGCCCCATACCCCTGGCCCCCTCCCCAGCTGGGCACCCCAGGCCCCACTCACCAGGAGCAGCTACAGCAGCAGCACCAGCACAGGCAGCAAGGGTTGCGGCTGGGGGCCACTGGAGGCGCTGCATCATGACTGGACATTGAAGGGGGCCGGTCTGCCTCCTCTGGCCCTGTGTTCTGTGGGGAGATGGGGCTACCTCAGCCTCCAGGTCAGAACCCACCTTTCGCCTACCGCCCCATGCATGGCCCCTGCTCCCAGGGACATGACCCTTCTGGCCTCCCAGGTGTTCAGGGGTCTCCCAACTCCTTGTGGCCCCTCAGCTTGCCCCACCCCATCTCCCCCAGGGGAGCAGAGGCAGAGGGGAGGTGGCATACCTGCTTCTCAGCCTCATGCGGGGTAGGCATGGGTGGGCGGAGGAGGTTGCCCAGGCTCCGTGGTGCCAGCTCTCAGACCCTCACCACAGCCTGGGGGTCTGGGGAGAGGTGCCAAGGTTCTGACTGAGAACCAGAAACCCCAGTCCCAGCCTGTCCCTTAGGAGGGGTCCTGAGAGGGTGTCTCCTTAGCGGGGCCTGCTCCTACCTCTGGACCCGGCTCTGCCGACGGTTCCTACCCCTACTCTAAGCTTACAGCCGGGCTGGGAGGGGGCCCAGTCATGGAGGAGGGGACTGCAGCAGCCTGTGGCCCCTCCTCCCAGGCTGGACCCCAGATGAGGCCCCCACAAGAGGTTCCGGGACACCCCATCCACTCAGTCCCTGGGAAGCCGGAAGCCTGGGTTCCTCTTTCTTGGCTTCTGACTCCCAGCCCCTCCCAAAGGGGCCCCGAGAGTCTAGGGCTACCAACTGATGCATGAGGGTGGTGGCCAGACTTGCTTCTAGGGCGTCGGGTGGGGAGTAGGCAGAGCAGCTCTCCCCCAGGAGTCCAGGTCTGTCCATAGGCCCCGGAGGTCTCAGCCAGGGGCAGCAGGCTAGCCCTGTGGCATTGAGGATTTAAGTGGGACTCACGGCTGGACCTCCTGAGGGTATGGGAAGGGGTGTAGGGCCCTGGTGAGGAGGCATGTGCCCCCCAAACATGGTTCTTTGGTCCTGCTGCCTCCCACCCAAGACTTCCCTCCCTTCCTACCCACTCTATTTCTAGGCTGTGAAACCGCTGTAGAACCAAGGTCCTACCGCAGGGCATGCCAGCCAGGGAAGTGGGGGTGGCAGTGGGTGGGGGAACCCTGCTCCCCAGTCAAAGCCCCGGAGTTGCTGACGGGTGGGGTGTGATGTGGTGTGTGTCCTTCCTGGTGTTTGGCTGCGCCGTCTGCAGGGGAGGTGCGCCAGGAACGCCAAGGTCATGAGTTGCCCTTCTGCTACCCAAGACACCACTTTGAATCCCAAGTCTCCTTGGGTGATGGCACAGGGTGCCAATCTGCCCTGGAGGCGGTTATGAACACCTGAGACCATCGCTGCCCAGGGTAGGGCCCTCTGGGCCTCCATGCACACCCGCCACCCTCCTCATAGGCCGCCCTCCTCCCTGGCCGGGATGCTCACAACTTGGTTTGACTTTATTGTCTCAATTGTCACCCTCCCTGACGTGCCTCCCCTAGCCTGTGGCCTTTGAGTGCTTGTTTCTGTCTGGTTGGCCTCTTGGCCTCCTGGGACGGGGTGTAAATGGAGCTCAGAGGAGACAATGCTGGAGTTCTGCACTCAGGGTACCCACTGCTCCGGCCCAAGTCTGGAGCAGGTGCAGGGGACCTCAGCCCCTTACCACCTGCCCACCATCCTCTGAGACTGTGGGTCCCATGGGCTCCTAGCAAGTACATGAGGAGACAGAAAGCAGCCCTGCAGCTGGGCTTCCTTTTAGGGGTCGAGTTTCTAGGGAAAGGAAGGGGTGTGGCAACCTGAGGTTTGGTAGCTGTACCAGACAGGGCTGTGACTTCCCCAGGCGGCAGTTCTTCCTCCTCTCTGTCCCCACCCAGGGTCCTCCTCAACCCTGGACACTGTCCCTCCTGGGCTACCATCTCCGCCCCGGCTCTGAACTAGAGGAGGGGATGTGTCCAGGGGTGCAGGGCCGGGGTGCAGGGCCTTCATTTGCTGCAGAGGATGGGGCCAGCCCCTTCTTTCCCAGTTGTAGGCCCTGGACCTGGTCACCATCCCTGGACCTGGCCACCATCCCTGGACCTGGCCCCCATCCCTGGACCTGGTCACCATTCCTGGACCTGGCTTCCTGTACTCTTCTCTGGTCAACTGGGACCACCTATGTCCCCAGGCTACTCCCCTTCTCTGCTAGGGGATACAGAGTCTCAACTGGGGTGACCCTGCTCATCATCCTGGTATTGGGGATCCCCCTTCCCCAGTGCCCCAGGCTTTGGCCCCTAAGTCTGGGATGGGAGAGGCGGGACAGGCGGCATGTCTGGTCTCTGGGGATAGAGGCTCCCTTGGGAGTGGCTGCTGCTTTGCTCCACAGAAGGAAAAAGAACGTCCCAGAGCCTGCCCAGTCCAAAAAAAGAATAAGAAAATGTGACAATCCCAGAAAAAAATGTCACAACCTTTGAGAGGGGGGTTGAGAGGGGCTCCATTCCCAGTTCTACTCCTGCCCAGGGCCTTTCCCATATGCCACCCTCCCCATCTGGGTTGGGTGAACCGTAGCTGGCCTCTAAAACAGTGATGGTGACCCACCCACCGCGCTCCTCTCTCTGCTCTTACTTAGGGTCCAGTCTGGGAGCCTGTGTCCTCCTCCAGCCTCTGACGCCCCCACCCCTACCTCAAGGCGCCCTACTCACCAGCGACCCAAAGGCAGGGTGGGGGCAGAAGGGGCCAGGTTGGGTGTGGGCCGCACCCTGTCTGCCGAAGGGGTGTGCACTGCAGCAGTAGGGACTCAAGTCAGACGGCAGGAGGGACTCCTGCCGCGCTCTGGGAGGGAGGCTAGCGCCAGGAGACCCCGATCGGCTGGGGCCGGGGGCGCAGCACCTCCCCTGCAGCTCGCGGGGCTGAGTGACGACCAGATCCGGCGAGGTGGGGGCGGGGGCGGACAGGGTGTCCCGCCCCAGCCCCTCCTCACCAGGCTGATGGGGGGAGGAAGACGCGGAAACCTGGGTTCTTCCGGCCCCTACCTTTGAGCAATCACTTCCCCAGGCTTTGAGCTCCAGAAAAAGGGGAACCCGGCCGTAGCGCCCCCCTCCCCCACGCGCGGGGGCCAGGCTGCAGTTCCACTGCGGCCCAGGGTCCACGTGGACCTGGCGGCGGGAGCCCGTGGGGTTCCAGGCCCGTGCGCCGGCTCCCGCGGCTCCCGCCCCGCACGGTCCCCAGGCCAGGGCAGGGAGGGGCAGGGCCGTCATCCCCGCGCCGCGCGCGCGCACTCACCAGCCGCGCTCCCGAGCCGCTCGCGCCGCCGCCGGCCCGCGCGCTCCGAGGTCCCGCCAGGCCGTCGGTGGGGGGCGCGGGCGCAGTGCGCAGGCGCGTCGGCCGCACTTCCCCAAAGCCGCGCCGGGACTTCCTCGCGCAGGGAGGCGCCGGGCCCGCCCCGCTCGCCCCGCCCCGCCCCGCCCGCGCTCGGCCCTCACGGTCGCTCGGGGGTGGCGGGAGGGTCGAGGTGTTGAGAGGGGAGCCCCGGCCCCGGCGGCGTAATCGACGGGCCTTGGCCGTGGCCCCCGACGCCGCTCGACGGGGCCGTCCCCGCCTTGCCTTTCGAGTGGGGCACCCGCCACGCGCTGCCGTGGACGCGCGATAGCCGGGCCCGCGTGCTGCCTGCGCTGCTCGGGAAACGGGCGGCTTCAGCGAAGGGCTGGTCCGTGAGCGCCGCAGCCCGGCTCACCCCTCGCCTCTATGAGCCTCGTTTGTGAAACCGGGTTAAGAGCCTTTCGCGCTGTGGGGGCTTCTCGAGGAAGGGGGAGATTCCTGAGCTGCGGGGCTGGGGGCAACTGGGGGCGCGGCTCTGAATGTCATACTGAATGTCTCTGTGGGGCCTGGCAGAGTTCCTGCCGACCCGCGTACACTGCCCCCTTTGCCACGAATACCCTGTCCCTTTGGCCGACTCTTCGCCTCCTCTATGACTCGGTACAGACCGGGTTAGGCGTCTCGTCCCATCATGCTGTGTCAGGTGGCCCTGACCCTGCTCTGGAACCGTCTGCAGAACATCTGTGCCCCTCCTCCCCCGTGTGCAGCTCCTGTCCTCCCCAAGCACTTGGCCCGGACACCTCTAGTGTCGGGGGCCACCCATAAAATGCATTCCAATTGCACAAGTCAGGTGTACACCTTCACAGAACTCTGAGGCCTGGAAAGGGAGCTGGAAATCTTGCTTGTGCACCTAATTCAATGGACAAGGACCAGTATCTGCGAGTCCCTGTGGGACAGGCTGTGGGACCAGAAGCCAGCAACACGGATGAGCCTGGATCTGCTGCTGGGGGCACAGGTGATTTGTGGGGGGCAGGCAGGAAAGGCCTGGGCGAGAGGCAGGAGCACTGAGGAGGGGAGGGCCCTGGGCTGCTGGGTTGTGCAGGAGCCTGGAGGGGGAGGCCAGAGGCAAGAGTGCCCTGGAGGACAGGCTGCCTCTCGAAGCTGTGCCCCGCCCCGCACTCGGCCCCGCAGCCGCAGCCCGTTCCGCCCGCGCTTGGGCTGACTTGACCTTAGAACCCTGTGGCTGCCATGTTGTCAGGCCAAGCCAGGCCAGGCAAGGCATGGGCCAGGAAGCCCATGGGGACAAGAGGCAGGCTGCTTCTTATTCAGCCCAGGTAACACTCCTGAGAGGTGAGCACAGGTGAAGTCAGTGAGGCTCAGTGAAGATGGGCCAGCACCTGGTCCAGGCCACACAACCAGGCTGACCCCGCCCAGCCGGTCGGCCTGTTGTCTCCGCTGTGGGGAAATGCAGGTGTGGGCACCCGGCAGTGGATGAAGGTCAGTGCCCTCCCTGTTCCCTTGGGTTACTCTGCAATCCCCCATCACTGCCCCATCTCCTCTGGCCCCTTGGGCCTGTTCTCCATTCCCCTGGCTGCTGCACAGAGCATCCCTGAAGTACACGGGTGGAGCCAGGTGAGCTGGGCAGTTCATGATGTAGGTGGGATTTGAACCCAGGACCCTCTTCTCCCTCATGGTCCCCCAATATATTGGGCCTTGGCCCACATGCCTTCCTTTCCCACAGAGCTTTCTACAGGCAGGAGTCCCCCCAGGCCCTGCATAAACGTCCTGGGCCCCATTCCCTAGCTCCTTTGCACACCTAGCCCCCTCCTTTCATGGGGATCAGAGGGCCCGTGTACCAGTCTAACCCTGGAGCAGTCACTGAGGTCCCTGCCTTGTTGGCCTTCGAAAGGTGCTGGGGTTGCTGTGTCTGTCTCTGCCCCTCTTTCCTTGGTGCTTATCTGATGCAGAGTGACCCATCCACTCTGGAGCACTTGCTGCATGTGGGGCACTGCACCAAGACCCTGATTTTAAAGATGAAGAAATGGAGTCTCAGAGAAGTGATGAGATAATATGTGATTCTCCTAGTAGATGAACTCATTCTACGCACTCAGTCAGTCCCGGAGACAGAATCCTGGGGTCCAGCCTGCAGGGAGTTTGGCCAGAGGACACCAGGGCTGGTATCACCATATGCCACAAGCACATCAGGGTTTGAGTGGTTGCCACTCCTGGACAGAGATGGCCTCCCCTTCCCTGTCTGTCTGCCCTGCACAAGCCCCTTCTCCCTGACCTCCTTCCTCTTTCTCCTTCCCTTCCTGAACCCCCTCCTGACATGTCTCCCCTTCCTGTAAACTGACTTCTGAGCTCTGTGTACAGTCTGGGCTTGGGTCAGGCCTAGGGCAGCAACAGCCCAGAAAGAGTAAAGGGCCAGGTGCGCAGGGAGAAGGGCAGGCTGAGGGGCCAGAGTGAGCAGGTCCCCACTCCGGCCAGGGTTGGGGAGTGTCACTGGCTGCCATTGAGCAGGATCCCTTCTGGTCCCCATATTGGACCTCTGCACCTCCTTCCAAATCTGCTCTCGGCTCCAGGCAGAGCCAGCAGGAGCCCCCTGGCAGGGGGAGGAGTTTGTCTGAGTTCCTGTAGTTCCCGCTTCTGTGCAGCCTGCTGGACAGGGTGCTGGGAGGGAGGAAAAGGAGGAGGGCCCTAGGGAAGCCCCAGCTTCTGCAAAGAGCCCATGTCAGGGAGAAGAGTAAGGTCTGCCCAGAAACCTGGGGGCTTTTCAGAGTCCAGGGATTTGTAGGTTGTGGGCCTGTGTGTCAGAATGGGACATGGGTGGTTTCCTGAGAGAGAGAGAGAGAGAGAGAGAGAGAGAGAGAGAGAGAGAGAGAGAGAGAGAGAGAGAGAGAGAGAGAGAGAGAGAGAGAGAGGAGAGAGGAGAGGGGGGAGAAGGGAGGAGGAGGGGGGAGAGGGGGAGGGGAGAGGAGAGAGAGGAGAGAGATTGGGAGCGAGGTGCAGGGCATTAAGGGGGTCACAGGAGGCTATTCAGGATGGGGAAAAAGACCAGAGGGTGAGATTTTTTTCTCTGGGATGGCAGGGGCCTCCCAGAGGGGGTTCCCCTTCCTCAGTCTCTGGGTCCCCTGGCACAGCTGGTGCCTCTTCAAAGGCCAGCTTAGGTCGCTTCGCTCCCCACAGCACCGCCCTCTCCTCCGGGCACTCGGACCACTGTAGTCCAAGATTGCCCTTCCTTCTGGGGGTGTAACTGTTGCTGAAACAGGCTCTTTCTCTATCATCCCCAAGACTGGGGGTCTCCCATGGACCTGCAGAGCGCCAGGTTGCCTATGGGGCAGGTCGGGATTGGGGGTAGGCGTGTCTGACCCGTTACTTTCACCCCAGCCACTTGCATCTCCCCACTAAGTAAGTCTGTGAGGTCCGTGGGAGAGGGAGTGTCCATACTCCCCGATCCCCTCAGGGGTCCTGGGGAGCCGGAGCAGAAAGACCAGAGAGCCTTCGGAGAATGATAACTTTATGTGGGAGGTTGGGGCAGGTCACATGCTCTGGGTCGTGGTCACCGCGGGAAGATGCTGCTGTCCGCCTTCTCCTCCAGGATGGCCTCCACGCGCCTCCGCTGGGGGGACAGGCTGGGGCCGGGTGTGTGCAGAGAAGGGCGGGGGCCCCCTCCCCGCCCCTACTGGGGCTCGCCCTCACCTCTTGGCGGTCCAGGGGGTCCGGGATCCGCGTGGGCCTCAGCTGTGGTGGCAAGAACAGCTCGAGCCGGATGGAGGCGCGCGCGGACTTCTGCTGCTGGATGAGCAGCGCGATCTCCTCGGCCTGCCGGGGCTCGGGTGGCTGAGCTCGCGCCCCATGCGCCCCACGTGCCCCGCCCCGCGCACTCCGCCCCGTTCCGCGCGCCCCGTGCGCCCACTCCCCTCACCCGCATGCGGGTGTAGCGCAGCCGCAGGTCGCGGACTCGCCCTCGAGCCTCTGCCGCCTTGAGGACGCCCAGGAGCAGGTTCTGGCGCTCCGAGGGCAGCTCGAGCGGCTGCGTCCACATGCGCGGGTCGGGCATGCGGTGTCCCCGCTCCGCCGACCCGCGCGGAAAGGTGGAGGCGGCCGCACCCACATTCTCTAGCAGGTCTCCGAAGAGCAGGTGGCGGCGGCGCTGCGTGGGGAGCAAGGCCGCCAGCCCCTGCGGCGTCAGGGCCCAGCCCGGCTTGAGGGGCTCCGTCGCGGGCGCCGCCTTGGCGCCCCCGTCACCCCGCCCCGCGCCGGGTGCGCTATTCCCGTCTCGCTCCTGCGGGCCCTGGCGCCCGGTCTCCTTCGCCGGCGGCGGCATCCTCCCCCTGCAGAGGGAAGAGGGCGTCCCGTCGGTGGGCCCCGGGGCCCTGCCCGTCCTTCGGGGACCCCCGTGCGCCTCAGCTCCGGTCCGCTGGGCTTTCCGCAGTCGGACTTGGTCCCGCACCCCCAGCCTCTTAGCTCGGCCCAGGCGCACTCCCTCTCCCGAGCAGCGGCCCTGCCAGAGTCCTGAAGGCAACTGGGACTTTCTCGTCAACCCAGTTGCAGGAAATGTCTCTCCTACCCTACCGGCTGCTGTGTTTGAACCGAGAAATGCCAAGACCCCAGAGTCGATCTCAGGCCCTGCCAGAGTGGGTGCCACATGGAGACCTCTAGGTGACCCCAGGGCACCTTCATTGTGCCCCCACGTCTCTGGTTCCCGACAGTCAGCATCTCCCACCAGACAGCTGGCTCTTCCCCTTAGGGCCTAGATGGTGGTGGGGAGCAGAGCTTCAGGGGCAGGTGACAGAGGAGGGAGGGTCCGCGATAGGAAGAGGGGGAAAGAGTCTGCAGCCCCTCTGGCCAGCCTACAGCTGCCACCTTGCCCAGCCAGGGCTAGAGGCAGAGCCATGGCTCTACTCAGCGGCTGCGAACGCCCCCACCCCTCCTTAGCTCCAGGAGCTGAGGTCCTGCCCCCTCTTGGTCCCCGCACCCCATACTTGCTGCCTGCTTGGGTCAGTGAAACATCCGTGTAGGGCAGACTCTCTGGGGCTTGTTGACGCGGTTGCCCAGCAACCCGGAGCCCTGCGCCTCCCTCGAATCCGTGGGGCGGGTGGTGAGGGCGGGGGTTCCCCTCCAGAGGGCCCTGGGGGTGTGGATGTGCCCTCATAGGGGCCATCGTGGCACAGAGGCATAGAGCAGGCTTCTCCAGCTTGGGCGAATGTCCTTTCCAGGCTGCTGCAGACGCACCATCCTAGGGGGTGTGGGGTTCCTGGCTTGAGGGATCTTTGGGGCTAGTTTTGTGGAGTGGGGCCATCGGCCATGAGACCTTTGTGGTTCAGGCCCATTCCCTTCCGATGGTCAGGAGGCCCTGGCACCAGCCACTGGTGTTCACAGAAAGGGGTACTCAGTACCCCTCACCTCTTCTAGGGCAAGTCTGGGGCCTCAGGGGTCCAGGTGTCCCCCAAGACCAGAGCTGGGTTTTGCTGAACCCTGTGTCTTGGGATCTTGAGTCCTAGGTCCTAGATTTTGGAAATCTATTTGTGCATTCCTTTATTTTATAACTAATTCTTAACTAATAATTCTTTTTTTTTTTTTTTTTTTTTTTTTGAGATGGAGTCTTGCTCTGTTGCCTAGGCTGGGGTGCAGTGGTGTGCTCTCACCTCACTGCGATCTCTGCCTCCTGGGTTCAAGCCGACTTTCCTGTCTCAGCCTCCTGAGTAGCTGGGATTACAGGCACCTGCCACCACACCCGGCTGATTTTTGTATTTTTAGTAGAGACGGGGTTTCATCATGTTGGCCAGGCTCGTCTCGAACACTTAACCTCAGGTGATCCACTCACCTCGGCCTCCCAAAGTACGGGGATTACAGGCGTGAGCCACCATGCCTGGCCAATTATTAATTCTATAATTTTTTCAGGCATTAATAAATGTGTTCTAGAATGTCTTAATTTACATGCTTATTCCACAGTTTAAATTAGGCAAACATGAATGCATTAAGTTCATACCTGTTATGTATCTATTACTTCTACAAGATGTCTGTGCTCTCTCTACATTCGTAGATGTGCCTGTGGGGTACCTTACTGGGAGCTGAAACCTGCGAACCTGGGAGTATGGCTGTCCTGGCTGAGGGGCAGGGTCTTAGCTGAGGTTTTGGCCTTTTGGCAGGAGGCTATTGGGTGTTCCCATTGTTTTTGGGAGGCTGCCCTGGCCTCTCAGTAAGAGGGTAAACTTTGACATTCAGCCCTTGTCCCAGAGCCAGCATCCCATCCCATGGCAATGGGCTGGAGGCCCATCCTTCCAGCCCTCAAGCCTTTGCTGCTCCCCACGAAAGCTCTTCCTGGTGCTTCTCCCTCCCCTCCTGCAGGTGCCTTTGGCATGCTGCCTGGGCTGTAGCACCAGCCTGGCTTGAGGAAGGTCCCTGGGCTCCAGAAACAGCAGTGAGTATGTAGGGATGCTCAACCAGTGGCCGCTTCCTCCAGGCAGCCTTCTGTGCTCCCATAGAGGTGAGTCCTTTGAGACAGGACCTGGGCCATCCTCAGCTTCCCTGGGACACGTGGGTGGGGAGCTTTCTGTCTCTTGGCGGTTGTTGCGGGGGTCACACAGGGAGTAAGGGAATGTTCTTCTGTTCTGCAAGAAGGGGCTTGTGACCTTCTGTTTTTGTAGGACTGGAAAACCTTGACAACCCCTGTCCATGATTCCCAGCAGGTACTCCCAGGGCCTACCTGGCCCACATCCTCACCCCTGCTGTTTCTCCACACACTTGTAGTTCTGCACGGATGGAGGTGTTCTCTGTGTGTTTGGGGTCCAGCAACTGTGAGGGACCCAGAAGGCCGGCACCTCCCATCTGTGTCCACAGGATTCACGTGTTTTTCAAGGGCTAATGGAAATGCCGAGATCTAAAAGCAGGTTTATTGCTGCCAAGGCCTGACAATGAAACTTCAAATCAAATTAGTAAACTTTTTAAATGACTACAAAATTTAACATTATATTGAGAAGCCACTACTCAATTCTTTTGTTATTGTATGTTAATTTTGTAAAGTTAAAATTATTAGGACAAGTAATTTATTTTGATGAAACTCAGAAATGTTAAAATTCTTTTGCTATTTTTTTTTTGAGACTGAGTCTCACTCTGTCCCCCAGGCTGGAGTGCAGTGGTGTGATCTTGGCTCACTGCAACCTCTACCTTCCAGGTTCAAACGATTCTCCTGCCTCAGCCTCCTGAGTAGCTGGGACTACAGGCTTGTGCCACCATGCCCGGCTAATTTTTGTATTTTTAGTAGAGATGGGGTTTCACCATGTTGGCTAGGCTGGTCTAGAACTTCAGGATGGTCTTGATCTCCTGATCTCGTGATGCACCCGCCTCAATCTCCCAAAGTGCCGGGATTACAGGCGTGAGGCACCATGCCCCGCCTCTTTCACTTTTTTAGTAACACAAATGTATGGCCTGGTGACTCTATTTCCCAGGGGTGGCTGCTCTGTGTCGGGCTGCCAGACCCTCTGGTTTGATTCTTGTCCTTGGCCAGCCCAGGCTGGCGAAGCCTGTGGAAGGAGGAGGTAGACTGGGCCTCTGGGGGTTCAAGTGGTGGGGACAGAGGACAGTGCTCCAGCTGCCCTCTAGCATTTGCGGATTCTGAGTCTGTGGATGAGAGTGAGGTGTGTGTGTGTGTTTGCCTGGTGAGTGGGTGTGAATCTCACCCCAGAGCCCAAATACCCAGGAGCTCCACGTGCAGCCTGTGACAGGCTTTCACTGTCATTTGTGGACACATGTTCTGTGCTGTCATTGTGTGCCGTTGTATCATATCTTGAGCTATCCCTCATATCCTTGCATGCTGTTTTGCTTGCCTAGGACATGTGTGTTTGAGGTTGTCTTGCTCTCTCGTATAACATGTGTCTCTTGCTATCTCCTGTGTGACATGTATGTTCTGTATAGGACCCTGCTTCTACCTTCCCTCTTCTGGAGGGGCCACC
Organism: Saguinus oedipus; assembly: GCA_031835075.1. NCBI lineage: Eukaryota > Metazoa > Chordata > Mammalia > Primates > Cebidae > Saguinus > Saguinus oedipus. Next base: position 57,949,758 of record CM063173.1, read on the forward strand.
ACACCTTTGGCAGGTTGGGGGAAGGCAGGACTCCATTAGGGGTCTAGAGAAACCTAGGCCATTTCATCTACACCACCTGTTCTCCTCTGTGGGAGCCTTTCTGGATCCAGGGCTGGGCCCCTGCCAACCTCAGGGAGTGCAGTCAGCATCACATCTGACCCTCCCCTGGCCAGATGACCAGGCCTGTCCTTCCCTCTAAGACTGCGCCTGTGAGGGGCCAGGCGTCTACCTCCCGCAGTCTCTGCTGGGTTTGTGGACCACACTCTCAGAGGATATCTGCTGAGACCAGAGCTCACAGGCCTAGCCTGGCAGCCATGCTGCTGAGTCATGGCCAGGTTTGGAAGGCTCCCAGGGCTGAGGGTCATGGGGTAGGCTTCTTGAAGGAGGTAGGACTGGAGCTGGTGGGGGTGTGGCAGGATCCATGCAAAGGGCCAGGATCTGCACAGGTGGTCAGAGACTGTGCAGCAGGCCAGAAACTGCAGGAGGCCAGAGACTGTGCAGGAGTCCAGAGACTGTGCCACAGGCCAGAGACTGTGCCGCAGGCCAGAGACTGTGCAGGAGGCCAGAGATTTTGCAGGAGGCCAGAGAGTGCAGGAGGCCAGAGACTGTGCAGCAGGCTAGAGACTGCAGCATGCCAGAGACTGTGCAGGAGGCCAGAGACCGTGCAGGAGGCCAGAGACCATGCAGACGGCCAGAGACCGTGCAGGAGGCCAGAGACTGTGCCACAGGTCAGAGACTGTGCAGGAGGCCAGAGACTGCGTAGGAGGCCAGAGACTGCAGGAGGCCAGAGACTGTACAGCAGACCAGAGATCGTGCAGGCGGCCAGAGACTGTGCAGCAGACCAGAGATTGTGCAGGTGGCCAGAGACTGTGCAGGAGGTCAGAGACTGTGCAGCAGGCCAGAGATTGTGCAGGCGGCCAGAGACTGTGCAGGAGGCCAGAGACTGTGCAGCAGACCAGAGATTGTGCAGGCGGCCAGAGACTGTGCAGGAGGTCAGAGACTGTGCAGCAGGCCAGAGATTGTGCAGGCCAGAGACTGCAGGAGGCCAGAGATTGTGCAGGAGGCCAGAGACTGCAGGAGGCCAGAGACTCTGCAGGAGACCAGAGACTGCAGGAGGCCAGAGACTGTGCAGCAGGCCAGAGACTGCGGGAGGCCAGAGACTGTGCAGCAGGCCAGAGACTGTGCAGGAGGCCAGAGATTGTGCAGCATGCCAGAGACTGTGCAGGAGGCCAGAGACTGTGCAGCATGCCAGAGACTGTGCAGGAGGCCAGAGACTGTGCCACAGGCCAGAGACTGCAGGAGGTCAGAGACCATGCAGGCGGCCAGGGACTGTGCAGGAGGCCAGAGACCATGCAGTATGCCAGAGACTGTGCAGGAGGCCAGAGACTGTGCAGGAGGCCAGAGACTATGCAGGAGGCCAGAGACTGTGCAGGAGTCCAGAGACTGTGCAGCAGGCCAGAGACTGTGCAGGAGGCCAGAGACTGTGCCACAGGTCAGCGACTGTGCAGGAGGCCAGGACCTGTGCATTGAGGCCAGGATCTCTGCATGGGGCAAGAGTATCTGCAGGGAGGACTTCTAGGGTGTCACAGGATCTGTGGAGGGTGCAGGATCTTTGCAGCGGGCTTGGATATGTGCAGAGGCCAGATCTGGGTGGGGTCAGGATCTGTGCCGGGAGCTAGGATCGGTTCATTGGGGCAGGATCTTTGAGGGGAGTCAGGATCTGTGTAGGGTGCCAGGATCTGGGCGGGGGCACAGTCTGTGCCAAGGGGCACACAGGTTCTTGCAGGGGGACAAGATCTGTACAATGGTCACAGGATCTGTGCAGGACGGTCAGGGTTTATGCAGGGGGCTGGGAATGTGTAGGGGAGATGGAGTCTGTTCTGACTGGGGGCAGGACTCATGGAGGTGGCAGGATCTTTGCCATGGGGCAGAGTCTCTGTTGGGGAGCAGCTTCTGTGCAGTGGGGCCAGGATCTGTGCAGTGGGTGGGGTCCACATTGGGAGTCAGTGTCTGTTCCAGGGACCTGTTTGGGGAGGGCAGAATTTGTGCTGCAGGCAGTGTCAGTTCAGGTCGCGGGGAGAGGACCTGGCCAGAAGGGCAGGATCTGTACAGAGGGGCCAAGATCTATGCAGGGGGTTGGGGTATGGTCTGTGCCGGGGTTTGGGGTGACTGGATCTTTGCAGGTGTGGTCAGAGTCTTTGCAGGGGGGACAGATGGTGTGCATCAGGTGCATAGGGGCAGGGTCTGTACAGGGGCAGGGGCAGGGGCAGGGTCTATGTGGGTGGGGCCAGGTTCTGTGCAGGGGGCCTAGGCTGTTCAGGGTGCCAGGGTCTTGGCAGGGACTTGCAGCGGGCAAAAGGGAGGGAGGAGCTGTCCTGGGTTTTGTGGTTACGAATATACCAGGGCAGGATGACACAGAAAACAAGAAAGGTCAAGGGAACACAGTCTAAGATTTTGAACACCTTCTGGATTGACTGGGGAGGCCATGGCCTTCTGCTGGACCCTGAATGGCTCCCACAAAGGGAGTTGAGGTCTCTATTGCCTTCTGAAACACCAGGCAAAACAGAGCTGGGAGCTGCTTTGGTGGGGGCGCAGGTGGCTGGTTGCTGTTGCTGGGTGAGAAGGCTTGGAGTCAAAAGAGGCAGGAGTTAGGGAGCTAGGTCTGACCTCGCCCTCCTCCCCTTCTTCCTGTCCTCCTATCCCCAATGGTGTTTTCCTCCCCTCCTCCCCTCCTTCCCTCCTCCCCTCCTCCCCTCCTCCCCTCCTCCCCTCTTCTCTCCTCCCCCCTTCCCTCCTCCCCCTTCCCTCCTCCCCTCTCCCCTCCTTCCCTCCCCCTCCTCCCTGTTCTCTCCACACACTTCCTCCCACTCCTTTCCCTTTCCTCCTCCTCCCCATCCCAGCCCCTCCTCCCACTCTCTGGCTGCATGGAGGAAGTTGTGGGGGTGACTGGGTGGCAGGCAGACGTGCTAAGGGAGAGGGTTTGCAGCAAGAGATGAGGTGCCTGTGTCCTGCACTCTGCCCTGGCCTCTGCCACTGGCTCCTGGGCCGGAGACATTGTGAGGGGGCTCCTTTGTCCCCCTTCCCTTACAAGGTCTCTTCTCTGCCCATCCTCAGTGCCTGCAGCGCCCAATCCGGGTGGCAGCTGAAGGCCATCAGGAAATGAGGTTCTGTGGGTGGGTGGGTGGGTGGGCCGGCTCAGGAAGCTGCGGTAGGAGGGTCTAGGGTTTCCTGCTCAGACCTTGGTGAGACCAGCTGGGGCAGGAGGCTGCAGGGGTCTGAGCCTGCCTGGATCCGTTCCCACCTCAGCTCCTGAGGCAGGGGGCTCACCCTTGCGCCTTTCCTGGAGAGCGTGTTTCTGTGCGTGTGTGTCCTCTGGGTGTCTGACAGCCTTGGTCTGTGTCTGTCTGTTTCCAGAAGTGTCCATGCACGCTGTAGATCTGCCCGTGAGCCTGTGTGCGCCGTGGCAACATCTTCCATGTGTGTGACCTATGTGTTTGTGCATCCCTGTGAGCGTCTGCGTTTCCGAGTGTGTATCTGTGTCTGTGTGTTCACCCATATGCCTGTCTAGGCATCTCTGTCTATGTTTGCAGGAATGTGTGTCCCCATGTGTCCTGTGAGTGTGGACATGCTCTGTGCCTTCACATGTGTCCCTGAGCTTTGGTTGCTGTGAAGATGCAGGGATAAGTCCTGGGGGACAGCCAGGGATGCGGGGTCCTGGGGCATCTGCCTGTTCCATCCTTTCCTGATTTGCCAGGTATCCTAGCGACGCTGCTGCCAGTTGCTTAGCAACCAGGTCCCCGTTCTTGGAGAAGGTGCTCTGGGCAGGGTCTGAGCTGTGTCGGGAGAGGTCTGCTTCTCCTTCAAAGCCAGTGCAGGAAGAACAACCCCGTGACCGGGTGGGAGCTGGCGATTCAGCTCAAGTGTCACCCACACGGCCTTGACCTGTGACCTTTCATCTCACTGGATCAGGCAGGGGACCCCCGTGCTGAGAAAGACGCAACTTCAAAGGAGTCGCTCAGCTTTGTGGGTGCCAGCGCTGTGTATGGGGAGCGATGCTTGGCACGGCTCTGGGACCCAGCTGCGGCAGACGTGCCCTTGGCGTGTCTCCAAGTGAGAAGCAGACCTGGGGTTTCAACCCATCTCTGTCACTCTGCAGGACCTCATGCCGCTGAAGCTTCATGCTGTCAGCAGTGGCGGGTGCGGTGGGGGTGACTGAGCTTCGAGAGCACGCAGTAGGTGCTGGGCCAGTGCTGGGTCTCGCCTGCTTGTTTACCATAAGCTTTGATCTGCGGAGAGCTGGCCAGGTGGGGGATTTTTATGTGCTGGGAGCCCAGCTGGGGGGTGCTGTTCTGGGCATGGAATGCCAACTCCCGCTGGTCCGGACCAGCTGTCTCTGTGTGTGAGTCGTGACCCCCACGTTCGTGTGTGTCTGAGTCTATGTGTGTCTCCTGGAGGCTGCGTCCCCAGGTCTGCATCTGTGTGTCCTGTGCCTGTGAGCCTGTGGCCATCTCTGTCCATGTGTCCTGGCTGTGCCGTGTCTCCATCTGGTGTCTGTGGGTCTGAGCCTCCTTGTTCATCTCTGCATGTGTGTCCTGGTCTGTGTCTGTCCCCATCTAGTGTGGGCCAGCGCAGCCCTGGGCGCAGTGACCCACCTTCCCTCGGCCCCCTCTTCCAGCCTGCGCAGCCCCTCCCCCTCTGGAGCTGCAGCCTCCTCCCCCTGCCACCCCCCCCCCGCCCGCGTCGGGCTGCTGGGCTCACTCGGCTGCTGCGTCTGGTCTGGCGGTCTGGCATCTGCTGAGGAGACGGAGACCCTGTGCTGAGCCAGTGGCTGCTGGGCCTCTTCCACCCTGCTCTGCACCTGCGCTCGACTGCTGGCTGGCTGAGGGTGGGGGTCTCCATGGTGGTCCCAGCTCCCAAGAAGGTTGCAGAGGTAAGGGCCTGAGCTGCTGGAGGTCGGGTGGGGGTCCTGCTGACAGACTGCAGCACAGCAGGGCTGGGGGCAGGAGGAAGCTGGGTCCCAGGCATTTCTGGGTGTGTCTCAGTGTCTTTTGTGTCTGCATGTGCATGAGGGCAGGTTTGGGCATCCATGTGTTTATCTGTGTGTGTGACGTGTCCCAGCATCCCTGTGCCTGTGAGCACATGAGTGTCTGTGTCCGTGAGTCTCTGTGGGTGGACACATGTCCCATGGTGTAACTGCCTCCAGGCAGCCTGTATGTGAGTCTCTAAAGCGAACAAGAGGTGCCCTTGGGGGTGCATGTGTGTCTCTGTGTTCTGTGAGCCCGTCTGTGCACACGTGTCCTCACGTCTCCATGAGTCCCTGCCTGTGCATGTGTGTGCCCATGTGTTCCGTTATGTGTGCCCGTGTGTTCCGGTGTGTGTGCCCATGTGTTCCGGTGTGTGTGCCCGTGTGTTCTGATATGTGTGTCCGTGTATTCCAATGTGTGCCTGTGTGCCTCAGTGACTGTGGCTGCTGCCCAGTGGAGGGTCCGTGTGCCTGCTGGGCCGCACGTGCTGTGCTGGAGGCCGCGGCTGGGCGTGTGTCGGGCTCTGCAGCTGCTTGTCTCTGTGCTCTGTCCCAGGTGCTACACTGAGTGGATTTGCAGGACACTGGCATGGAGCCCCTCTTCCCCGCCCCATTCTGGGAGGTCATCTATGGCAGCCATCTCCAGGGCAACCTGTCCCTGCTGAGCCCCAACCACAGCCTGCTGCCTCCACACCTGCTGCTCAACGCCAGCCACGGCGCCTTCCTGCCCCTTGGGCTCAAGGTCACCATCGTGGGCCTCTACCTGGCTGTGTGTGTCGGGGGGCTCCTGGGGAACTGCCTCGTCATGTATGTCATCCTCAGGTAGGCTGGGCCACAGGGTTCCTGTCTGGTGAGTCCCACACAGCTGCAGAGGGGGAAACTGGCTGTTCTGGACCGGCCTGAGCAGGTGGTGCTTTCCTGCTTCCTCCATTAAATGTTTTTGAACCTGTCCAGGAGGCAGGGCCAATCCCGAGGCCCTGGGTGCTCACCTCCTAGGGAGGGGATGGGAAGGGCTGGCCCTGGCCCACCCCCCACTGTGTCCCAGGCAGAGATGTAGCCACCCTGACCCCTGTTTGAACTGTGGACCAGGCTCTGTGCCAAGCCGTCTGCTTGAATGACCTCATGAGACCCCACGTCGGCCCTGTGAGGCATTCTTGTCAGCCCATTCCCTGGATTTTTGGAGGGAGGCACAGGGCTGGTGCTGGGACGGTCCTGAAACCCCTTCTCAGGCTCCAGGGCTCCTGCTCATGAAGTGTCTGCGTTGAGCCCATGATCTGTGGGTTCATATGGGAAAACTTGTGGGGGCCAAAGAGAGGGCAGCTAATAGTTGAGGGGGCAGTGCTGGGGGCATTGTGGGGAGCAGTTTGAAAAAGCAGTGCCAGGGATAGTGTGGGGAGATAGTGTGGGGGATAGTGGGGAGGGCAGCCAGGGGCATAGTGTGGGGGACAGCTGGAGGATAGCCGGGGGATAGTATTGGGGACAGCATAGGGCACAGCATGGGGGGCAGTGTGGGAGTGGGCAGGGAACCCTTCACATGGATTGTGTATTGGGCAGGTAGAATATGGGTATGACTTAAGCAGAAAGTGGGGGTTTTCTGGGCAGAGAAAATGAGGAACCCCAAATCTATCCAGATGAGAGAGACTGAAGGGGCGGGAACAGCAGGTGGGGTCTTGAAGGCCTGGTTGGAGGAACTTTGTTCTTCAGGCAGTGAGGGGTTATGGGTGATACTTTAGCAGGAAAATGACATGGCTGGAATGAGGTTTCTTATTGATCCAGGATGTTGCCTGGACCCAGAAAAAGGTGATTCTGAAGAAAGGACCCAGGACTCTAAAGCAAGTGGTCCCTCCTTATAACCTCAAAGGGCCCCAACCAAAGGTGCTATGTAGGTAGAGGCAGGACAGGGCAGTGGGGGTGTTCAAGCTGCCACCATCCCAGCCCTGTCTTCTGAATGTCCCTGAGAAAAGCTGTTCCCCCTGGGCCCTGTTTTTCCCATCTGGAAAGTGAGCAAGGTGGACCATGTAGCCACGTGTGTGCGCGCCCGTGTGTACATGTGCGTGTGTGCATGTGTGTATGCATGTGTGTGTACATGCGGGTGTATATGCATGTGTGTGCACGTTGCACGTGTGTTGTGTGTGCATGTGGGTGTGCGTGTATGCGTGTGTGCATGTGTGTGCACGTGTGCGTGTGTGCATGTGTATGCGTGTGCACGCACGAGTATGTGTGTGCATGTGTGCACGCACATGTGTGCACATGTGTGTATGCATGTGCACATGAGGGTGTGTGTGCACGTGTGTGCATGTGTGTGCACACATATATGTGTGTGTGCAGGTGACACATGGTCAGACAAGAGCGTGGGAAGAACAGCTGCCCCCTCCAGTGCTGACTCTAAGGGAGGGCACTGGGGAGACTGCTTCACGATGTCCATGTCCCTCTGTGGCTGGTGGGCGTGCCACGGCTCAGGAGTGTGGCAGCCAGGGGTGGTCCCTGGGCTTGAGCCCCTTTCCTGCCATGATGGCGTCTCTACTGTGTCTCTCCTCTGCACTGGGCATTACAACTCTCTCAGCCACTTCCTGAATTAGAGCAGACAAGGAAGGTCATCTTATTCACCAGAGTCCCCAGAGAGATGGATGCTTAGGAGCTGCCCTGGCCACGCTGGCAGCACACAGCATGCTTTGAGCCACTGGGCTGTGGGACCATCCCGGGAGTCTGAAACACCCTGCTCTGAGCCCCACTCTGCTTTTTACCAGCTCCAAGCCTTAAAAAAACAACATAGATCCTCTGTGCCTCAGTTTCTTCCTCTAAAGAGGGGGATCAAATCTTCAGTGACATATATTCCCCCTGAAGAGCTTGGTGCAGGTGTTTGCTGTAAGCATTGTCATTTCTTCATAATTGCAGCCTCTTTATGCTTATTCATAAACACTCTCTCAGAGGCAGAACTGAGCCCCATACTTCCTCACAGCAGAATAATGTCATCTCACGTGCTGCTGCCACTGCCAATATGACTGCCACCACCACCATCACAATCACCATCACCACCACCATCATCACCATCACCACTATCACCACCACCACTATCATTATCACATTCATCATCACCATCACTATCATCACCACCACTGTTATCACTATCACCACCACCATCACCATCATTCTCACATTCAACATCACTATTACCACCATCACCACCATCACCATCGTCACTATCACCACCACCAGCATCATCACCATTATCACCATCACCACCACCATCATAATCATCACATTCATCATCATTACCATCACCACCATCACCATCATCACGATCACCATCATTAGCATCACCATCACCACCATTATCATCATCACCACTATCACTACCACCACCACCATCATCACATTCATCACCATCATGACCATCACTATCACCATCATCATCACCACTGTTATCACCATCACCACCACCACCATATCATCATCACATTCATCACTATCACCACCATCACCATCATCACCATCAGTATTGCCACCACCATCATCACCATCATTACTGTCACCATCACCCTCTATCACCATCATCAATTCACCATCACTGTCACCATCACCACCACCATCACCATCACCACCATCATCATCACATTCATCATCATCACTATTACCACCATCATCATCACTATCACTACCACCATCATCACGATCACCATCAGCATCATCACCATCACCACCATTATCACCATTATCACCATCACCACTATCACTACCACCACCACCATCATCACATTCATCACGATCATGACCATCACTATCACCATCATCATCACCACTATTATCACCATCACCGCCACCACCATATCATCATCACATTCATCACTGTCACCACCATCACAATCATCACCAATATCAGTATTGCCACCACCATCACCATCATTACTATCACCGTCACCCACTATCACCATCATCAATTCACCATCACCGTCACCATCACCATCATCACCATCACCACCACCATCACCACTATCACCACCACCACCGTCATCATCACATTCATCATCATCACTATTACAACCATCACCATCATCACTATCACCACCACCAGCATCACTATCACCATCATCATCACCACTGTTATCACCATCACCACCACCACCACATCATCACATTCATCACTGTCACCACCATCACAATCATCACCAACATCACTATTGCCATCACCATCATCACCATCATTACTATCACCATCACCCACTATCACCATCATCATCAATTCACCATCACCATCATCACTGTCACCACCACCACCATCATCACTACCACCACCATCATCACCATCACCATCAGCACCTCCACCACCATCATCACATTCACCATCACTGTCAACATCACTATCACCATCATCACCATCATCACCACTACTACCATCATCACATTCGTTACTATCACCATCACCACCACCATTACCACCATGACCACCATAATTTCCCCCAAATATTACAACCATTAATTTATTTAACAATTTTTTTTGAGACAGAGTCTCACTCTGTTGCCCAGGCTGGAATGCAGTGGTGCTATCTTGGCTCACTGCAACCTCCACCTCCCAGGTTCAGGGGATTCTCTTGCCTCAGCCTCCCAAGTAGCTGAGACTATAGGCACGTGCCACCACACCCGACTAATTTTTGTATTTTTCGTAGAGACAGGGTTTCACTGTGTTAGCCAGGATGGTCTCAATCTCCTGACCTTGTGATCCACCCACCTTGGCCTCCCAAAGGGCTGGGATTACAGGCGTGAGCAACCACACCCAGCAACAAAAATTAATCACTAACAATTCTCCCAGCCCTTTCCAGCACCTTTTCCCGTACTCAGATACAATCATACCTCATTGGCATCCCTCCTGTGCCTGTCAGCATCTTCTGTCTCTCTTGCTGGACAGCAGTGTGGACTTGGAAGTCTCTTGGTATCTTCTTACAGACTGGAGCCCTCAGAAACCTCTGGCAACTGTCCGGACAGCATTTGAGTCTGTGAGGGGTCTTGGAGGAGACTCAAAATCGAGGAGAGTAGGCTCCTTCCCTTAGGGTTCTAACCGTTTGCTCCCATGCAGAGTCCAGGATGTGCTCTGGTACCCTCCACGCCCCAACTCCTCCAAAGTAGACCTGTGTTTAGGGCTTGGATTCTGACCTGTGTGTCAGAATCACCTGAGGTGCTGGTTAAGATGTTTGACCCCAGGCTCCATCCCCTGAGACTGACTCAGTGAGTCTCAAGTTGGGTCCAGGAGCTGTCATTTACCAAGCTCCTATGGGAACTCTGATGTTAAGGGACTCAGGACCAGTGTAGCTTCTGGTGGCCAAGATGAACCCCTTGCCCTTTGCTGCCCGGCCCAGCCAACATGGCCAAGTGAAGCCTTTCTTCTGCCTCTACTCTGCAGGCACACAAAAATGAAGACAGCCACCAATATTTACATCTTTAACCTGGCCCTGGCAGACACTCTGGTCCTGCTGACACTGCCCTTCCAGGGCACAGACATCCTCCTGGGCTTCTGGCCGTTTGGGAACGCCCTGTGCAAGACAGTCATTGCCATCGACTACTACAATATGTTCACCAGCACCTTCACGCTGACTGCCATGAGTGTGGATCGCTACGTGGCCATCTGCCACCCCATCCGCGCCCTCGACGTCCGCACATCCAGCAAGGCCCAGGCTGTCAATGTGGCCATCTGGGCCCTGGCCTCTGTTGTTGGCGTTCCTGTGGCCATCATGGGCTCGGCACAGGTTGAGGATGAAGGTCAGTGGGCGGTCCCCCCTCCCCTCAGCAGGCTCCCTGTGGCTCTGGGGCGGCCCCTCCACGTCTCCTGGGCCCGTGCTGACCCCGCTTCTCCCCTGCAGAGATCGAGTGCCTGGTGGAGGTCCCCGCCCCCTCCACATCTCTTGGGCCCATGCTGACCCCGCTTCTCCCCTGCAGAGATCGAGTGCCTGGTGGAGGTCTTGCCGCCTCCACGTCTCCTGGGCCCGTGCTGACCCCGCTTCTCCCCTGCAGAGATCGAGTGCCTGGTGGAGATCCCTGCCCCGCAGGACTACTGGGGCCCCGTGTTTGCCGCCTGCATCTTCCTCTTCTCCTTCATCATTCCTGTGCTGATCATCTCCGTCTGCTACAGCCTCATGATCCGGCGGCTGCGTGGAGTCCGCCTGCTCTCGGGCTCGCGGGAGAAGGACCGGAACTTGCGACGTATCACGCGGCTGGTGCTGGTGGTGGTGGCTGTGTTTGTGGGCTGCTGGACGCCTGTGCAGGTCTTTGTGCTGGTCCAAGGGCTGGGCGTGCAGCCAGGCAGCCAGACTGCCGTGGCCATCCTGCGCTTCTGCACAGCCCTGGGCTATGTCAACAGCTGCCTCAACCCCATCCTCTATGCCTTCCTGGACGAGAACTTCAAGGCCTGCTTCCGCAAGTTTTGCTGTGCGTCTGCCCTGCGCCGGGAGATGCAGGTGTCTGACCGTGTGCGCAGCATCGCCAAGGATGTGGCCCTGGCCTGCAAGACCTCTGAGGTGGTGCCGCGGCCCGCATGACTAGGCGTGGACCTGCCCATGGTGCCCGTCAGCCCGCAGAGCCCGTCTACGCCCAACACGGAGCTCACACAGGTCACTGCTCTCTAGGCTGACACACCCTGAGGCCTGAGCACCCAGAGCCTTGGATGGGCTTTTCCCTGTGGGCCAGGGACCCTCGGTCCCAGAGGAGGACCTAGCGACATCGTGGGACAGGTCAGAGCATGAGGGCTACCTCCAAGGTCCCGGACACACTGAAGCTGCCCTCCTGGTGCAGGGCTGCAGGGACACAAGGACCTACCTGGAAGCATCTGCTGTGCCGGTGGACGGCCCTGACTGGCAACTGTGCCCCCCATGTCTCCCGTGAATCTTGACCGCTCTGCTGCTGTGTTGGCAGAACCTTGGGTGAGCATGCACTGGAGGAGCCGCAGCAGCTGTGTCATCGTGCGCACCCCACGTGCTGTGTCCGTGTGCATGGCAGGATTCCAGCTGGCTTCAGCCTTGTGGCATCTCCTCAGAGCAGCTGCACAGGCTTGGCACTGCCCCGTAAATGCAGCAGGCAGTTTTCTGTGGGGTGGGACTTGCCCTGAGCTTGGAGCTGCCACCTGGAGGACTTGCTGTTCTGACTGCAGCTGTGCAGCCAGGGTCACCCCAGGAGGGAGCGTCCAGGTGGACTGTCAGTCCCTGGCTGCAGATGCTGAGCTGGGCCTGGGCCAGCCGCACCTCCGAAGGTTTCCTGTGTGCTGCCCTGTGCAGGCCTCATCCCTGACTGCAGCTTGGCTCTGGGCCCAACCCTATTTCCCTTCGGGAGAGCAGCGGGAGGCCCTGACCTGTTCCCTCCGGCAGTGCAGCATCCCTCCCGCCGTGGAGGAGACCCTCAGCTGAGCTCTGCTTGGTGCGTGGGAGGGGCTCAGGAGGAAGGCACCGTGTGACTACCATGGGCAGCTCTGTTGTTCACAAAGGAGAGGCCTCATTTTCCTGGTCTCGACTTCTCTGTTTGGAGCAGGATGGGGGAAGATTTTCTGGGGGTCCTCACATCCTCCCAGGGCTCCCCTCACACTCTCTCCTTTGCTTGGAGTCAGTGGTCGGTGGCTGTGCTGTGCTGTGGGGGAAGCTGTGTAGAAGGAGAGCCCAGTGGCCACAGCAGAGTTCTGCTCTGGTGACGCCTGCTTCAGTTACAAGCCTCAAGATGGTCCTGTGCAGGCATGAGCTTGCTGCCTAGTGGGAGGGTGGCTTCGCAGCAGAGCCAGCGTGAGGCGTGGGGCTTGGCAGGGCTTGCTTGAGCCCAGCTGCAAGAACTGTGGTGGCTGCAGGGACACTTGGGTGGGGGGTGCAGTATCTGTACCTTGCTGCAGTCACCCAGAGAGTCACTCTTCCCGGTCTACAGATGGAAGCTGCAGGTTGGTGACTTTGCAAATGCACTTCCTACAGATGAACTATTAAAATACTTGCAACATTGAAAAAACTCAATTTTTTCACCAAGACCCTGGCCAGGTAACCTTAGGCAGCTGCAAAGAACAGGAAGTGATGGTGTCTTGCCACAGAGCCCGCTCCTCCAGGTGTGGGGAGCCTTAGCGGTGGGGATTGTTCCTGAGTAGGCCTGTGCTGTCTCCATGATGTCTGTGGCCTCTGTGAACAGGAGCTGCCTAGCTGCGGTGTTTTCTTGCCAAGGCTAAGTGTTTTGTGAATCTGTGCTGATGTAATTTGCATCTTCACGTATTTATGCATGTGGCAAGTGTGATGTCCTATGCACATACATAGCCCGCCCTGGGTCTGTCTCCCAGGTCATGAAAAAGGAGCCTAATAAATGCTTGCTCACTGGCTGGGTACTCTTCATAACAGGAGCTTCTGGCTCCTGTCACCTGGGGATTTGCTTCTGGAGTGGCTTTTCTGGGATTGGCACATGGGTGGGAGGGGCTGTGGTGTTTGGGCTGAGTCCTTGCACCTACCCGGAGCTGCCCAGCAGGCTGGGCCCTGCCCTCAGTGGTGGGTCCTGGGGAGGGCCGAAGCCGGTTAATGGCGCGTGCGGGGCTCCTGCCTTTTCAGCACACATGGCATCCCCTTCCCCTGACACCTGGAGAGAGGTTCCCTGAGGATCCAGAGGGAGGGAGCTGCAGGGTTTTCTTCCATCCATTTCATCTCAGAAGAACTCATGCTCCTGCTCATTTCCCCTTCCTTGAGTGGATCTGAGGGGTTTTGGTGACAGGTGAGCAGATAGCCTCCTCCAGGGCTTGACACACTCTTGTGATGGACATCTGCCTGCTGGCTCCTGTGTGGCCTGGTTCAGCCCAGGCTGACCTGCGAAACAGATGACCCTATCAGAGAGGCTGTAGAGGGGCATGGCACACTCCAGTCCATGTGCTTCTCTTTAGGGCACATTCTGCAGGGTTTTGTGCAGGTTTGAATGATAGGCACTGTCTTCTCCTGGACTGCTGTAGCACCACAGACCCAGGGACACAGAAACAGTACACGTTTATTCTTCAGAGCTGTGGAGGCTGGAGGTCTGAGATCAGGTGCAGGCGTGTCAGGTTCTGGGGAAGACCCGCCCCAGGCTGCATCTTTTCATATCTCATGCCATGGGTTTGAGAGCTCGAGAGGATCCCTTTTTCTAAGGGCACTCATCCCATTCGGGAGGGCTCTGCCGTCATGACCTGTCACCTCCCTAAGGCCCCTCTCCTGGTACCATCATCTTTGGGGGGTTGGGATTTCAAAATACAAATTTTGGAGGAACGCAAATAGTCCATAACAAACACATTGTCATTAAAGCAAAGATTTAGCATCAGGGACGATTTGGGAGGGACAGGCTGCACCCACCCCACGGGCAGGTGCCATTCCCTTGGGCCCAGGAGATGGAGTGGTCTTGGTGGAGGAGGCTCATGCGTGGGCCCCTGTGGGTGGGTGTGCATCCAGGGCTAACTAACACCCACAGCTAGTGTCTTCCAGAAGGAGCTGGCCAGGCAGGGGCCAGGGGCCGCAGGAGGGGTTGGGGTTGGTGGAGGCTGACCAGCTCCCTTGCTTTCCAGGACTGGGTTCCTCTCCAGCCCCTGGCTCGTCCAACCCACTTCTGCTGTTGGGCTTGGTCGAATCGCCAGGCTTTTCCGAGCATCAGTTTCCTTCCCCGTGCAAAGGGGAGAGCAGAACCCTCTTTGTGGTTTGTGGGGAAGGCTGGGGTGCCCGCGAGGGTCCCGGGTCCTGTCCCGCCTCAGGAAGACCCGGGGTCTGCAGCGGCGTCGGACCCTCCCGCCAGGGGACGCTGTGGGCTCGTGCGGGCCCATCCCTGGTTCCCGGGTGTACGGCGGGGTCTGGAGGTGGCAGGGCCGGGCTCTCCCTGGGACCAGGAGCCGGGAAGGTGGAGACGCGGCGGGCTGAGCTGCTTAGTGCTGCCCCCGTTCCGCCCGGAGGTCCGAGGTGGGCGAGGGGCCGCCTCCCGGGAGAGCTTGCCTGCCCCTCCCTCCTGGCTGTGGGGCCTCCCCCGTACTGGGGTCCTGGCGCTCCCTGGCTGGGGGGTTGTCTGCAGGCCCTTTTCCTGATCTGCCTGGGACCCCGAGGAGAAGACGCTGAGGATCCGGTTGCTGGACTGTGGATGGGGTAGGAGCCGCCCGAGGGAATTAGGGGTCTGGGTTCTTGGGAGGAAGCCTAGTTGGCACCTTCTCCGCAGCAGAGATGCCCGCTGGGGCCAGAAGGCAAACTGAGGGGAGGTGGGAGACTCGGGCCTGAGGGGATGTAGGGGCCTTGCCCTGGCGCTCCTTAACCGCCCCCACCCCCTGGTGCTCATTCTCGGCCCCGCCCTCCACGCGCTCCCATTCTCAGCCCCGCCCTCCACGCGCTCCCACTCTCAGCCCCGCCCTCCGCGCTCTCCCACTCCGTCCCCGCCCTCCACGCGCTCCCACTCCGGCCCCGCCCGACCCTGGGCCCCGCCCCTCGTTCCGAGCTCGCTCATTACGCCTCACACTGGCTCTGCTCCGGCTTGGAGCAGCGTGTCTGGGAAACAGTCTCACTTGTCTGCTCAAGGGCTCGGGCATCAGGCTGCTGTGCCACTGCTTTGCGAGGTGTGACTGCAGCGCAGCCGGGAAACGAGTCCTTGCGGCGTGGGTGTTGGGGGACAGCTCGTTCTTCTTGCGGCGTGGGTGGTGCTGGCTCAAAAAGTGTCCACAGGCTGGGCTCATGCTTGTCATCCCAGCGCTTTGCGGGGCTGAGGCGGGAGGATCACTTGAGCCCAGGAGTTTGAGAGCAGCCTGGGCAACATACTGAGACCCTGTCTTTAAAAGAAAAAAATTGCCTGGCGTGGTGACGCATACCTGTGGTCTCAGCTACTCCCGAGGCTGATGTGGGAGGATAGCTTGAGCTCGGGAAGTCGAAGCTGCAGTGAGCTGTGACCGCACTCCAGCCTGGGTGATAGAATGAGACCCCTTCTCAATTAAAAAAAAAAATGAAACAAAGGAGAAATGAACTGTCTACAGCCCCTGAGTGTGGGGCGCACATGAGATTTGCTTCCAATGCACAGAATGAAGGGACCGCAGACGGCTCCTGACACTTGGCCTCCAATGTGTTGAGGCTTCCTCTTTGCTCCCTCCTGGGTCACTGGCTCAGTGCCATATTCTGAGGATACTCAGCCCCTGAGACATCCATAGAGTGAGGAACAGAGGCCTTCTGCCAGGTGGGCGGGGGAGACTTCTCAGATGTCCCAGCACCTGCCCAATATTCAGATGCCAGGGCCTTGGCCAATGTCCTGACTGCAACCTGATGAAAATGCCACTTTAATTCTTGAACCACAGAAGCTGTGAAATAGTTGTTGTTTTAAGCTGCTAGGTTTTGGAGAAATTTGTTACACAGCAGCAGATAGCTAATACAGTGTTGTCAGGGAAGGTGACTGGATTGAGCTGGCCCTGGTGACTTGCTCTGAAGAGGGGCACTGAGGCAGCCTTGAGCTGTCTGGGCTTGACAGGCAGGACCCTCGTGGCCTGGAAAGCTGGGGTACTTGGTGGTTGGGTGGAGGTGGGCATACACCCTGGGACACCTCGTGGGGTGGTAAATGAGGGGTCCTGTGTGCCAGCTGGACAGACTGGCCAGAGTTCTGGTTCATGAGGACTGAAACCAACCCGGGGGGGTCACGCCTTGCTGCCAGGCTGGAATGCCAGGCGTGGAACCAGCTGAGAACCATGGGCCAAGGATGGGGGCCTGGCCACGGTGCACCTGGGTTGTCTTCTGGGACCAGCCCTGGCCCCTCCCACTGACAGTGGTGTCTCAGCCGCCTGCCCTTCATTACCAGCACCCCTCCCCGACCAGAGTTTCAGCACACAGCTCCTGCTGGCTGAGTACAAGCCCCAGCCACACTGTGGGAGGAAGAGTTCCAGGCGCCAGCCTGTCCAAGTGACAGATGGTCCCTAGGCCATGGTGGCCCAGAGGTCCTGGAGGAAGGGCCCTGTACCCTGTAGCAAACTATGAGAGGACCATTGGCCACGGCCCGGGGGGTACAAGGGAGCACAAGGCCATGGCATGGGGGTGTGGTAGGGATGGCCAACTGCTGGAACGTCACTTGGGTTTCAGACCATGACAGTGGATTTCGTGGTCTCATTTGCTACAGATGTGGCTGGCCTTTGCAGCAGCACAGCACTGCTGCCTGAGGTGCCCATACTGTGCCACCTCCCAACCCTGTCTTGGGAGGAGCCCAAGAATCCTGACTATGCCACACGGTGCTGGCCCGGGTCGAGATCACAATTCAGGTTCCTTCCCCTCCCAACCACTGCCATTAGGGAACCCCAGCCCCAGAACCTTCCAGGGCTTGTCCATCTGTCTGTCCCTTATGGGTAATTGGACTCAGGATGCTTGCTGTGCTGGGGCCTTCTGCTCTGACCTGGATCCCTGCTGCTGTCCACTCAGGGGCTGTCCAAGAAGCAGATGTGGGAGGCTGTCTCTGGAGGTCTGGTGGCCAGTATTTGAGGGTCCATGTCTCACTGTGTGGAGAAGACAACATGGGGATGTGAACAGGCAGAGCTTCCCCTGGAAGAGGCCACCTGAACTGGATGGGTGGGGGTATGGGTGATGGTGGGGGTGATGATGGGTGCTCAGGCCCCTCAGCACCGGAACATGGTGCGGAAATTCTTGCGGAAGCTGTCGTCCAGAAAGGCATAGAGGAAGGGGTTCAGGCACGAGTTGGCATAGCTGAGGCTGGTGATGACGTAGGACATGCTGATGACCAGTGGGGTCTGGGGCAGGTCTGTGGCCAGGGCCACGATGGAGGCCAGGTGGAAGGGTGTCCAGCAGAGGAGGCATACGGTCAGCACAACGAGGACGAGGATGGTCACCTTCCGCCTGGCCTTGCCTAGAGCCTTGGCGCCAGAGCAGAGCCGCACGGCCCGCAGCCTGCGCAGCAGGTCTGCGTAGAGCACACAGATGGTACACACAGGCACCACGAAGCCCAGGACTAACGTGTAGACGCGGCTGGCCTTGGACCAGGCCTGCTCAGGCTGCGGGAAGCTCAGCCCACAGCTTGGCACCTGCAGCTCATTGCTGTAGACGCCAGCAAAAGAGAAGAAGGGCAGAACTAGAACTGTGACGCCCAGCCAGACGCACAGGCTGACAACCTTTGCCCCCCGGTAGGTGCGCCAGGGCATGTGGCGGGACCGCACTGTGGCCAGCACCACCAGGTATCGGTCCACGCTCATCACGGCCAGGAAGTAGATGCTGGAGAAGATGTTGTAGTGGTCAATGGCCAGCGTCAGCTTGCAGAGCAGCTCCCCGAAGGGCCAGTGCTGTAGCAGGTGCTCTGCAATATTGACAGGCAGCACCAGTGTGAAGAGCCCGTCAGCAATGGCCAGATTCAAGATGAACACGTTGGTCACCGTCTTCATCTTGGGCGCCCTCAGGATGACAAGGATGACGGCCATGTTGCCGGTCAGCCCCACGGCGCAGATCCCAGAGTACACGGCGGGCAGGAGCACATAGAGGATTGGTAGCGGCTCGGGGAAGGTGGCATTGTGGCTGGTGCCATTGTCCTGAGAGATGTTGGCACCCACTGTGGTGAGGGAGGAGGCACCCGTGCTGTGAAGGGGCTCCAGACACCCAGTGGCCTGCATTGTAGGTGGGACTGTTGACAGTTTGTGCCCCAGGCAGGTGAGGGGGTGCCTTGGAGTTGGGTGTCTGGTAAGAGGCCTCCTTGGGCTGGATTCTAGGAAAGAAAATCAGCCAGAAACTTTGAGATCTGGCCGTCTGTTAGAGCACAGCCACTCCAAGTTCTCTGGCCGAGACTGTGGGCCACTTTGCCAGTTCAAGTGCCTGGGGCCAGAGGCAGCTGCAGCCAGGTGGAGTGTGTGAGGGCCTCCCCCAGCCTCCTCCTGGTGATGCTTCAGCAGGTCAGTTCCCTTCTCCCGCAGAAAGGGGCTGCTGGCCACCCTCCTGGGAAGAGGTGATGTGGCTCTGCCCCTGCCCCAGCAACCTGCAAATTCACAGTCTAAGTAGAATCCAGCAATCCCTTTGAAAACACCTCCCAGCTCATCTGTGGTCCCCTTGAATCTGAAGCTCCTCCCCCCAGGGGTCTTGGGGTTGGCACCCTCCCTCCCAGCCTCCTAGAGGTGCTGCAGACCCCACTGGTCCACCTGCTCTTCTCTCTACTGACCTGTCCAGTGCTTCGAGCCCGGAAATTGGTAGCCTTGGTGTGTTCCTGGTGGTGGCCAGTACAGGCAGTTGCAGGCATGGGGGGAGGTGTGGTCCTCACCAACAGACCCCAGCTGAGGTTTCAGGAGTTTCAGGACCTGCCTTGCTGGCTGCCTCGGCCCCGGAGGTAAGGTTCCCAGCCCGGTGGCAGCACTGATGCTGGTGAGAGAGGGAGGCGGATCCCCCATGCTGACGTGGAGCCCGGAAGGCAGGCCCCCCCTTCCCCTGAGCTGCAGTAGCGCCTGCAGTCGGCTGTCCCAGAGTCTTCTCAGTGCTCACTTACCCAGGCGAACTCCTCAGTGGGCGGCCGAGGCACGTGTGCGTGTCTGTCTATGCATGTGTGCGCCTGTGTGTCAGGAAGGCACTCCATGCAGGGGCCTCCAGGTGTGCCTAGGTCTTTGGGCAGAGGGTACTGAGAGCATCTGTGCCTCGTCTGGGCGTCACTATGGCCCTGGGTACCCTTATCTGTGTACATGGGGGTCTTGGAAGGTCTTGTGCCCTACCCTGTGTGGTGAGTGTACATGGTGTGTGCCTGTGTGTGTGCCAGTGAGGACACATTCATGTGTGCAGCCCTGTGCGGGGGTTTCTGTGGGTGAGCTCTGCATTGCATCTGAGTGGGCTGAGTGTGGGGGTCTCATGTGGAAGCACCACTTTTTGGCCATAGGCAACCCAACTTCTTTTTTTGTCTTCTTCTAAAATGAGTAACTCAGACTCGGTAAGCTGTGAATGGCTGCAGAGAAGACGTTCGCACCCTGAGGCGCCACTCTCGAGCCATCCTGCAGAGGCGGTGAGCATTGCGCTCTGCTCTGGACTGGTCTCCGAGTCCTTTCCACCTCCCTGCTTTTCTTCCTTGCTGGACACACCCTGGCAAATTCCACCCCTGTGTGTGCAGCTGGGCAGCTCCTGGACATGCTTTGCAGGCCACACCACAGCTGATGTGGGCAGCCAGCCTGTCTCAGGGCCGTTCCTCAGCAGGGACATGCTGGGTCAGAGGATCTCTGTGTTTTCTTTCTTTCTTTTTTTGAGACAGGGTCTTGCTCTGTCACCCAGGCTGGGGTGCAATGGCACTAGCGTGGCTCTGGGACTCTGAGCCCCTCCCAGACTCTACCTCTGCTCTCCTGAGCCTGTCCTGAGGGCCGGTTTGGCACCACAGCCAGCTGGTCTCATTGGAGGTGGGGTGGGATGATGGGAAGGATGGGGACACTGAGGGCAGTGGGGATGGGGGAGGTGGCGGGTGCTGAGCTCAGGACCCCGGAGGGCCAGCTGGAGGTGTCGGGCCCTCCCGGCCACAAAAGCAGCATCTTTCCTTCCTCCCAGACCCACCTCACCTACATCCACTGCAACACCAGGGCCTGAGCCAGGGGTGCTCCCCAGTCGGTACCCATGGCCCTCAGGGCTCAGAAAGTCCCTTTGCTCTCTCCGTGGGCTGGGCATTGTTCCAGCCAACTTTGAGCTTGTGAGAGCATCGTTCTGTAGAAATGATTTCCATTTTCAGAAATAAACTGGCCTTTTCAAATGAACTGGTGAGGCCTTTTGGGTGTAGAGAGGAGAGGCCAGGGAGGGAGAGAGCCGTGCTCAGCTGTTGGGTGGGAGCCTGGCAGCAAGGCTGAGGACAAAGCACATCTTCTGTCTGGGGTGCTGGGGTGAGGGGGGAATGGTGCCGGTCTGTGTGCATCTGAGCATTTTGTGGGCCTGTGTGTGGAGGTCTTGCAGGGACCCGGAGGAGAAGCAGCCCTACATTTATGCGTGGCTGAGCCCAAAGACATTGTACCCCCAGGGCAGGGGCCAGGGAGAAGAGCCAGGACCCTGAGACAGCTTACGCAGCATCCAAGCAGAGCTGTGCTGGCTTTACTATTACTGCCACTTCATACAGGTGCGGCAGCTGCCCTCTACCTGTCCCTTATTGCGCACTGTGACTCGGTCTCCACACATGCATGCAGACATGTTGCAGATGGAGTCACACAGACTCACGAGCGTGCATGTTGGCTGTCTTATCTCCAGCCAGGCAGGCCCTGCTAGGAGGGGTGGAGTCTGTCCTGCTCCCTCTCCCCTGTCAGCTCTCCAAGATGAGCCTCAGCAGTGGCTGTGCCCCTGCAGGGTAAGTGCTCCCAAGAGGCCTAGGCCATCAAGACCAGCGAGAGGGCCGGGTACGGTGGCTCACACTTGTAGTCCCAGCACTTTGGGGGACCAAGGTTGGCAGATTGCTTGAGCCCAGGAGTTCGAGACCAGTTGAGGCAACATGGTAAAACTGCATCTCTACAAAAAAATACAAAAGGCCGGGTGTGGTGGCTCACGCCTATAATCACAGCACTCTGGGAAGCTGAGGTGGGCAGATCACCTGAGGTCAGGAGTTTAAGACCAGCCTTGCCAACATGGTGAAATCCCGTCTCTACTAAGAATACGTAAATTAGCTGGGCGTGGTGGCAGGCGCCTGTAATCCCAGCTACTCAGGAGGCTAAGGCAGAGGTTGCAGTGAGCCGAGATCACACCACTACACTCCAGCCAGGGTGCCAGAGCAAGACTGTCTCAAAAAAAACCCCAACACCCACAAAAAAACAAAGATTAGCTGGGTATGGTGGCGCATGCCTATAGTCCCAGCTACGTGGGAGGCTGAGGTGGGAGAATCGCTTGAGCCCAGGAGGTCAAGGCTGCAGTGAACCGAGATCGTGCACTGCACCCAGTTGGGTGAGAGTGGGACCCTGTTGCAAGAAAAAACCCAAGAAAACAGAGAGGCTCAGGCCTGGCTTCCTCTAGGTAGGGAGTTGGGCAGCTTAGCTCTCTCCAAAGAGACAAGAAGTTCAGGGCCAGTTTCCCTCAGCGTGGGAGGTGGATTCTTCAAGGAAGCCAAGAGAAAACACACTTTATTTGTAAAACTGGGAAGGGCCATTTCTTGTTTAGATTCAGGGTTTCCCACCACACCACGGGCACCCGCTGCCTCTCTCTTCCCCTCCAGTCAGCACTGAACTGTCCCTCGGGGAGATCATGGCTTGGGGTTCTAGTCAGTTCCTGACCCCTCTCTGCAGACAGGGCCACAGTCATGGGCACCTTAGCTGAGGGCAGCAGACTGGGTCCTTCTCAGCCCCACCCATACCTGACCCTCAGGCCCCGAGTCATTTGTGGGCTGCACAGATACTTGCCCGGGAGGACTGCAGTGAGCAAAGGGAACAATTCCTGCTCTCACGGGGCTGGCCCTTTGGTGGGGGAGGCAGGCGGTGGATGAAATGGTGCAGGGCGCTGTAGGGCAGGAGGAGGGGGAGCTCTGGGGGCAGCAGGAGGCCACTGGGCCTTGCTGAGAAGGTTACTCTTGTGCTAAAACCCAGATCGGGTAGCGGGGGCAAGGCCCCTGGGGGAAAGAGGGCCCTTGGGGCCAGGTCCTAAGGCCAGAGGTTCTAGAGGTGACAGCTGGGGAGCAGAGGCCTGAGCAGGTTGGGAAGAGGCCATTGCAGTGGTCCTGCCCTAGGGGCCTGTGGAGCTGGGAAGCCGGAGGTCAGGATGGCATGTGGGTCCGGCTGCTGTGGCAGCTCTGCCCTGACCACAGCCTTTGGCAGCAGGGGCTTGCAGGGCTCCTGGGCTGTGGCTCCAAGGCTTCCCTCTCATCTCTGAGCCTCATCTGCTGAAGCTGTGCCTGCCCTACCCACATGCCTCCTGCCACCCCAGGCACGTGTAGGCAGCAGACTTGAGAAGGCTGGTACAAAGCTCCCGTCGTGACTGAAACATGCAGACAGGAAGGAGGGTGACTGCTCCCTAGGGCCCAGGCCTGTCTCCTCGTGGGGCTGGGAGGGTTGTTTAAATCAATTACCAAAGCGCTTGCAGCCTCCTGCTCACCCACAAAGGCCCCAATCCAAGCACAGGAGGGCGGCCCCCAGGACAATGTTTCCCAGTGGGGACTGCTCCCTGTTCTCCTTTCCCTGGCCAGTCTAAGACCCCAATAACCAGGAATAGGCTGGGAAAGGGCCCCACCGTGTGCTCAGGAGCCTCCAGGTGCTCTCTCGAAGCTCAATCCCAGAGGGCTTCACTGAGGAGGTGTCACTGTGCCTGTCCTTGGGGGCATATTTATGGGTGATCTCAGTGTGGCTGGAGATGTAGGAGAGGGCTGGAGGGGGTCTCATCCTGTCCTCAGGGCTGGGAGCACCTGCAGCCTCCTGGAGATCGTGGGCAGGGTGGGCAGGCAGGTGCAAGCACCTTTGAGTCTCTGAGGGAGGGGTTACTCAGGCATGTCAGTGCATGTGGACACACATCTGGGTGGGCAGGAGTGTCTGTCCTGTGACACCCTTCATTGGTGCCTGCAGCGGCAGAGCCCCCTGAGCTCCCCAAAAGGGCCCAGGAATGTCAGAGACCTGATGGGAATGACCATATGTCTGGCTTTCTCATCAGGCCCTGAATTCTTGCTGAAGTATCCTTCAGTCGGAAAGGCTGATCCATGCCCAAATCTGGAGGCTTTTGATGCCCCGTTGGCTCCTGGCCTGGAGACGACCCTGCAGGCTGGCAGTCTGTGTCCCTCCACAGGGGCTCATGCCCACATGGCTGGTTTTGAGGTGGTCTTGAGGTTGTCATGGCAGCTGGGGGTAGGGGCCTGGGGAGTAGGGGCTGCAGCTCTGGGATGCTCCAGCGGCCAGACCTGGTGACCTTGGACCAGGCTCTCCATTGTGGGCATATGAGGAGGGGTGGGAAGGTTGGAGGAGAAAGGCTGGGTGAGACAGGCTCCTGCCTTCTGGATCCCACACCGTGGGGACTTCCATACAGGGGAGAACAGACCCAGGCTGGCAGCTAGTATGGTTGGAATGATGGGCCCCGTTGTGGGTGAGGGAGCTTCTGGCCTTGCCCATTCCCTTCCCCTTCTAAACTGCCTGGAACCAATCCTGAGCTCGTAGGATGGATGGTGCCCTGAGCCTGTGGCAGAAGCTTTAGCTACCCCTGAGGATTGGCTGATTCCAGTACTGTGACTGCTGTGACACACACACACACACACACCAGCTCACAGATTCCAACACATGGACTTTAGTACACGCGTACACACAAGCAAAAAGATCCCCCCCACACACACACCTGCCTCCCACATATGGCCACATGCTGGCACTCCGTTTTTGCATGACCGTGTCCAGATCAAATCTGGGTCATGTACTGCTCCATCCTGCCCGCGGCTGTGGCTTGTGGGTGGGCTCTCAGATCAAATCTGGGTCATGCACTGCTCCGTCCTGCCGGTGGCTGTGGCTTGTGGGTCGGCTGGGGCTCTCTTGGGCTGGTTGATGAGAGACTAGAACTGGGCTGGGGAAGGCTGGGTAGCAGCGTGGGACCAGACCCTGCTGGAGGTCGGGCCAGTGGCCAGGGCAAGGCCAGAGCCCCACAGCCACATGCTCGCTGCCCTGATCCTTGCGGCGCCGGTGCACACGTGCATGTTCATAACAGCTAGCCCCCACATGTCAAGCATACACACCCCGTCTCATTCACTCATTCAAGGCTAACGTGGTACCTGCACACGTCCACGCTCGTGACTTCATGTACTTTTGTGCCCTATTTGAGCCTTCACAAGCTGGCTGCACATGCTCCTGCTCACACATCCGTGGATATGCCTTGAGGCTCTCTCTTAAGGTTCAGAGCCGGGGGGCACCTCTCATTTAAGAGAGCCTGTTCCTGACCCTGTCCTTTGCTTGAGGCGCCTTGGGAGGGTCACTGGGTGAGCATTAAGGAGGAGCCAACAGCCAAAGGGCTGGAAAGGCACCATCCACCACCCACCCCTTTCTGTGGCCAGTGAGCAGGGATCCTGCTGTGGTGAAATCTCAGGTGCACTGTGGAATGGGGGATGCCACAGGTGAATCTGTGCAGCTGTGAGGACCCTGCAGAAGAGCTTTGCTGGGCGGGATATCGGGGGCAGTGCTGGGAGGTGGCATCTGGCCATTGCATGTTGTATCCTCTGTCTCTGAATATCCATCCTCTGCACAGAGCTGGACATTTTGATGCAGCAGCCAGGACTGCAGTGGAGACACCCTCAGCTCTGGGGACCCTGTCATGGGCCCTCCTGCTGATTGGCTGACCTGGTTCCCATCTCCACTTCTTTGCTCCCAGCACCTCTGCTGGTCCATGTAACAGACACTGATGTGCCCCAATGCATGCCAGGCCCTGGGCTCAGTGCTGGGGGCCCAGGCTGGGCTGGGACCTGGCAGGGGCTGGTGTGGCACCTCTGTCCAGGGCTTATGGATGGGACCCTCTTGCTACTACCCTGGCAGCAGCTGGGAGGGGGCCCAGTCGAGGACTCTTTCAAAGTCTTGAGGTTGTCATAGTGACTGCATCCTTGCCGAAGTTGGGTGGCTCCAGGCTGGGGCTGGGAAACAGGCATGCCTTGGTGTCAGTGAGTGTGGCACAGCTGTGCAGGGGTGCAGGCGAGGTGTAAGGTGGCATATGTGGCCTTGTCAGGGCTCAGTTTTCCTTGTCTCTGACCTCAGCCTGTATCCAGCTCCAAAATGTGGTCTGCAGTGGGTTAGGGCAAGAGCTGGCTCTGCCCGGCCTGCGGGTCCTCCAGCAGATGTGTCTGTAATGAGTCCAGTCGTGCAGGCTCCATGGTCACCATAGCATTGGTACCCAAGGGGGTAGACAGAGATTTGAATCTAGGACTGGGCAGCTCCCTCACCTTCTACCCCCATAACTGTGGCCTCAGTCATCAATGGACGAGGCTAAGGCAGCCAGGCCTCAGTCATCAACAGATGAGGCCAGGTCAGTAAAGGATACCAGGCCATGCCCTCAGCCAGGTCCTGTGGTCTTCAGGCAGCCACCCTGAGCTGGGGATGGAGGAAGGGGGCATGGGGCCTGTGCCAACACCTCAGTGGTGCTTGCAGCTGTGGTGCTAACAATTCTAACACCATGCTGTTGTCTTTTGGGCTTCTGGAATTTTGAGCCAATTTGGGCTCACTGGGGTGATGCTGCCCCTCATTTGGCTGAGCCTGAGGGAGTAGGGACCCCATTCTGAGCTGGGCATGGCATGGGCCACATCACCATCCACCTTGTGTTTATGGGTTGATTTACAAGAACATGGCAGTCTTGGAAGAGTGGCGACAGTGTTTAGCTTAGTGGCTTTGATGCAGAAGCCAAAAGCATAGTCTGGGCCAGACCTAGGAAGCTGGGGCTCTGGGCTGGGCAAAGGTACCGTATAACAGGCTGGGTGGAGATCAAGGGGAGCCAGGGCTCAGGCTGGGGGGTCCCCTGAGGGGAGATGAGAGTCTGCAGGGGCCGTGGCATGAGGATCTTCATGGCTCCAGTCTTGGAGGAGAGCAAAGCCCAGACAAGCCTGGGGACGGGACAGGGGATGTGGACAGAGGTGTGGGAGGCCAGCCATGGCCACTTCACAGGAGTCTTGGGGACGCCAGCTCGGCTCCAGGCCTCAGCTTGATGGTTGCCTTCTGCCAGGGTCAGGTCCCACTTCTTGTGCCCAGAGCCCTCTCCAAGCCCTTCATCATGGCCCCTCTCTGACTTCCCCCAGACTCCAGGCTGGCTGGGCAGTGCTGTGTCTGCAGTGTGCATCTTCTGAGCTTCGTCTCCAGCCCTGGATTGTGGGAAGAAAGTTGCCCTGGTGCCACGGCAGGAGACTGAAGGCAAAATCTGTCCTGGCATAATAACTAACTGATTACTTAGTTATAGCACTGATACCACATAGATATTAGATTCAATCACATAATCAATTATATTATCAATCTTATTACGTCACTATTGTCTTATTAATCTTTAGTATTAGAATGTAGGAACATCTTAGTCTTATAGTATAGACATAATTAGGTGAAATATAATTTGGAACTGAAGGGATGTTGTGAGAGGTGACCAGGAGGTGAGAGTAAACGCCTTGCAGTAGCGCCTGCATCTGGGGAGGCGCCTGTTACTTGACAGGCTGTGAGGGGGAGTTTCCCTCTCACTGCGGAGTTCAGAAAAAACTCTGCTCTGCCAGCTCTTGAGGAAGGTCTGACACTGGCCAGGCCAGCCCACAGACATCCACACCACTCTCCGTGGTGCTATGCTCTGATGGTCACCGTCCTTGTCCACCTTCATGTTCCACTTTCCCACCCGATGCTCCCTTGTAAATTCATAGAAGCTGTGAGAAATAAGAATAGAGGAATCATAAAAGCCTTTGAACTTTCTGATAAGTGCATAGAAAGATACTGACGTATGTGCCTCCTCGCCTTGTAGCAGCTGCCTGAGAGGGAGGGGCCCTCTGTACTCTGCCCATGTGACCCTGTACCATACCCACGTGGCCCCCTGAATTGTGCCCACGTGGCCCTGAATATTGTAAGAATGTGATTTGCTTGACACCTACCAATCATGTCAGATGGGTCACCCTCCGGCCCTGCCCCCTGCCTTGTATACAATAAATATCCAGGCATTTGGGGCCACTGCTGGACTCCACCCTTTGGTGGCAGTGGTCCCCCAAGCCTGGCTGAGCTTCTCTTATCTCTGTGTCTTGTTTCTTTCCTGCAATCTGTCATCTCCACACACAAAAGAACACCCACTAGGCCCTGCAGTGCTGGACCCTGGGGTTCGTCTTTCCTGGGCCTCTCCCTGAAGCCTGAGGAGCCACCCTCTGCTGCGGGAGACTGAGTGTCCCTGCCCAGTCTGGGTGGGGGATTCACAGCCTGGGGCAGACCCCACCCATCACATGTATGGCCAGTCATGGCCTTCCTCCAGAAGATGTGGCAGCCGGGTGGGGACACTGTGAGCACAGGACTTGGTGTCTATCTTGGCTGTGCCCTCTTAGGAACCTTAGCCTGGTGACCTCCTACGTCCCCTCTGCAGGAAGGGTGGCCAACGGTCTGGGTTTGCCTGGGACTGTCCAGGTTTTAGTGCTGAATGTCCCACATCCCAGAAAGACTCTTGGTCCTGAACACACTGCTTATCAGTAGGGTCTACCTGGGGGGAATACATGAGGGCGCTCCCTCCAGGAGAAGCTGTGCTGGGCATGGGCCACATCAATGTGGGAGTGGCTGGGCCTGGGCTGGGCCAAAAGACAGCTGGATTCCTCCAGCATGGCCGGGCTCCATCTGCCTCCCCTCCTTCCATCTCCCCTCTGCCGACTCCTGGGAGCTCAGCCTTCTTCTGGTCTATCTCTGGTTCTGTGTGCCTCCTCTGTGCCAGTTGCTGACAGCTAAAAACACATCTGTGTTTCGTTTTGTCCCCACAATGACCCAGGGGCAGTACTACCGTCATCCCATTTAGCAGATGAGAACAGGAGACTCTGATGGAGTTTCCCTGGAGTGTGTTTGCTAACCTAGAGCAACGGGACACTCCACTTCCACATGGAGCTTCCCAGAGCCTGTGCCTTCCTCTCCAGGGGCTCTTGTAGTGTCGAGTATGAGGAGCTCATGCTCTCACCAGGGACACCTCGTACCTGCTGCTTGTCACCTGGAATGTTTCCTGCCTGCAGAGACTCCATCCATGTCTGGCTGCTCAGGGGGAGGTGAATGCGGCCCTGCTCACTCAGGACAAAGGAGGCTGAGGAGGAGCTCTAGTCCCTTCTTGCCCACCCACTTGAGTGTACCCCAAAGGCACATGGGGCCCCTGGGGTGCTGCCTGTGGCTGGGCCAGAGACGGTACCACTGCACGAGCTGTGCTCATGGCATGTGGCCAGGGGCCTGTTGCAGTGAACCTGTGGACCTGTGCTCCAGACCCGGGCCAGTCAAGGAGGCCACTGTGGCCTGGACAGTCTCCTGAGGGAGCAGACCAGGAGGAGGCCAGGAGGTCTGGGATTGGCTTTTTTCTTGCTGTGTGGCCCAGGGTGAGGTACTCAACCGCTCTGAGCCCCGATTTCCTCACTTGTCAAAAGGGGATCATAATTTTTCTGCCTTGGTGTTTGAAGAGGTTTGGGGTGAAACAATGCAGGCTGAGGGAGTGGCTGCAGCTTGCACCTGTTGGCCAGTGTGTAGTGCGAAGGGGCCCCATCTGAGGTCCCCCCTGCCCATGCTGCTCTGGACGTGGTCTGAGGTTTCAGCCTTGGGCCAGGGCAGCTCAGGTGGGTGCTCGGAGGGAACACTGACCTCAAGTCGGGCGTGAGTAGGACAGGAGGCTGGTGAGGGGCAGGCAGCCAGCTGCAGGTCACAGGCCAGGAGAACTGTCGGGGAGGTGGAGAGAGAGAGAGATTGATTATCAGCCTGGGCAAAACATTGGCAGGGCAGCAGACCAGCGCTGGCTCTGCCATGGAGGGAAGCACATTGAAGCCCTGCTGTTCTGGGAGGACCCCTGGACTGCTCTGCTGAGCCACACAGAGGCCGTGGTTTTCCAACCATCAGGCAAACAGGGCCCTTCCTCCGTTTCCCGGCTGAGCCAGGTTCTGTGTTTTGCAGACCAGCCCTGCCCCCCAGTGGCCAGTTCCCAGAACTGCTGCAGAGGAAAAGGGACCGTTCTGTAGGGTCGGGGTAGGGGCTGGTGTGGTTTCCCTATAGCCCTGCCCACGACCCTCCGCCCCTTTCCGAATAGGCTAGGGGCACCAGGGGGCCCCAGTGCTGATCGTCGGGCTTGCTCAGCACTCATTTTCGATTGGGCATGGGAACAGGCAGGCACTGTCTCTGTGTGGTTTGAATATCTGTCCCCTCCAAAACTCGAAACTAGTCCCCAATGTGGCAGTATTGGGGGGCGGGCCTTTAAGAGGTGATTGGGTCACAAGAGCTCTGCCCTCATGAATGGATTAATTTATTTATGGATTAATGGGTTATCATAGGAGTGGGGTTGGCGGCTTTATAAGAGAGAGACCTGAGCCAGCATGGTCAGCCCCTCACCACGTGCCACCCTGCACTGCCCTGGGAACTTGCAGGGGATTCCCACCAGCAGAAAGCCTCACCAGATGTGGCCCATTGACCTTGGACTTCCCAGCCCCCAGAACTCTAAGAAATACATTTTGTTACTTTAAATTACCCAGTTTCAGACACATAGATATAGTTTGTTTCTTTTAAATCACCCAGTTTCTGTTATAAGCAACAGTAAACACTAAGAGAAGGGCTGAGCCAGCCCCTGCCCACAAGGAGCTCCATTCTGATGCTGAGAGACCCAAAGGCACACCTGTGATCTTTGTCATGCTAGAGACTTGTTTTGTGGAGGCCCCAACCTCAGCTTGCCAGCAATTTATAAAAGAACCAAGTCAATTTTACATAGCAAGTTAAACTCAGGGTAAATGTGTGTACATGGATTTCAATAGTAGGTAAATATTCTTTTTTTTTTTTTTGAGACGGAGTTTCGCTCTTGTTACCCAGGCTGGAGTGCAATGGCGCAATCTTGGCTCACCACAACCTCCGCCTCCTGGGTTCAGGCAATTCTCCTGCCTCAGCCTCCTGAGTAGCTGGGATTACAGGCATGCGCCACCATGCCCAGCTAATTTTTTGTATCATTAGTAGAGAAGGGGTTTCACCATGTCGACCAGGATGGTCTCGATATCTTGACCTTGTGATCCACCCGCCTCGGCCTCCCAAAGTGCTGGGATTACAGGCTTGAGCCACCGCGCCCGGCCATAGGTAAATATTCTTAACGGTGAAAAGTAAAACTTCTGTTAAAACTCTTGTGTGCTGTTCTTGCCACTGAGTTTAAACAACAACAAGAAAAACAAGTGTGTGTGCTAATGGTGTAAAGAGCACTTCTGTCTGGACTACCCTGGACTGCGGCCGAGTCCCTGGCTCTGACATGCTTAGTCTGGGTTGGGGCCTGGGCACCAACACTGTCTTAGTTTTGTGTTGCTGTGAAGAAATACCCGAGGCTGGGTAATTTGGCTTTCTTTTTCCTGGGTGAGGAGCTAGGATAGAGGCTGGGTCATTGTAAAGGAAAGAGGTTTGTTTGACTCACAGTTCTGCAGGCTGTACAGGAAGCATGGTGCCAGCATCTGCTTCTGAGAAAGCCTCCGGGAGCTTTCACTCATGGCAGAAGGTGTCTCATGGTGAGAGCAGAGGTGAGAGAGAGGGGACATGACAGGCTTTATTAAAAAAACCCCAGCTCTTGTGGGAACTAATACAGCAAGAACTCACTTACCACCAAGAGGAGGGTAGAACACATTTATTCAGGGTCCTTCCCAGTGACCCAGACACCTCCCACCAGGGCCCACCTCCAACATTGGGGATCAGATTTCAACATGAGGTTTGGACACACATCCAAACTATAGTAGATATTTCTGAAGAATTCCCAGGTGTTTCAAACCTGGGCTGAAGCCATGGATTGATGCTGTTTTTGACACGGCTGGAGACCTGAACTTTCTACACCACGGAGCCTCCCTGTCAGCGTTCTCAACT
Source organism: Saguinus oedipus (assembly GCA_031835075.1). Classification (NCBI taxonomy): domain Eukaryota; kingdom Metazoa; phylum Chordata; class Mammalia; order Primates; family Cebidae; genus Saguinus; species Saguinus oedipus. Next base: position 57,981,179 of record CM063173.1, read on the forward strand.
TTTAGGGTTAGCAACTCCTTTAAGAATCTGATGGGCCGGGCGCAGTGGCTCAAGCCTGTAATCCCAGCACTTTGGGAGGCTGAGGCGATCGGATCACAAGGTTGAGAGATTGAGACCATTCTGGCCAACATGGTGAAACCCCATCTGTACTAAAAATACAAAAATTAGCTGGGCGTGGTGGCTTGCGCCTGTAGTCCCAGATACTCGGGAGGCTGAGGCAGGAGACTTGCTTGAACCTGGGAGGCAGAGGTTGCAGTGAGTCGAGATTGTGCCACTGCGCTCCAGCTTGGCGCCTGGTGACAGAGTGAGACTCTTTCTCAAAAAAAAAAAAAAAAAAAGAAAAAAAAAAAGAATCCGATGAAGGCTTGGGGCCCTCTCCTCAGGCAAAAAAAGCCTCATTCCATTTTGGGGGATTCATGAATATCTGAAGCACCTCTACCTCCCCTTCCCCACAGATTTTTGCAATTTCATATTAGATCACATTGTTCGCGTATGACAGTTGTGACTGCTCTATTTGATCCCCTGCCCTCAAATGTCCACATATTTTTTAGTTAATTATCACCCTTATTTGGGGATTTGTGAGAATTTATGAAGTTCTGAAATCACAAGCCTCCTTGCAGTCAAGACCACGTGTTCTGAGGCCACGCTGCTGGCGATCCTGGCTCCCCATATGCTCTGGCAAATCGGCTTCCCTCTTGGTGCCTCACTTTCCTTATCTGTGGGGTGGGGTGATGACAGTCCCAGCTCCTCAGGGCATAGTGAGAATTGATAAGCTCTCTGTGGGATGAGCTGAATGAATGCTGTGTTCATCTCTACCATTCACTGTGAGCGTGGCCAGAGCCTTGAGCCCAGGGAAGGTGGCTGGAGAGGGCAGGGGGTAGGAGGGCAGGGGGCATGAGGGCAGGGGGCACAAGGAGAGGGGTTGGTAGCCACCTATGATTTATCTGCCCAGAGGCACACCCTTACCTCATCTGGGAAGAGGCCCTTCCCAGCCAAACTCTGGCCACTTCTTGTGGCTCCCACTACCTGGCCTTGGTGGCTGGTCTGTGGTAGGCCCCTCTCCTGCTGCCGGACAGCTTTGGCTGTGGCTTGTCCTGGCAGTCCCTGGACAGGCATCAGGGGTTCCATGGTGGGCCTTGAGGGTCCTGTCAATGCGGCCACAGGGCAGGGTTGGCCTGCCTTCAAGGACCCCATACCTGGCTTCAGGGCAGATCCCCTCTCACCCCACAGGGTGCATTTTGGGTGAAATGATCAACAGTCTCCTTACACAGCAGAGGCGGGCAGGGGCAGCCACGGGACTGGGTATGTTTGACTCCGCCCATGTCTGGCCTCTCCTCTGGGAGCCCCCACGTCTCCTTATTGGAGTCCTGACTTCTGTGGCATTTGGCCTCACGTGGGCTTGCTCCTTCCTGTAGTCAAGCTCCTGGGAAACAGGTTCTGAGGAGGAATTTTGAGCAGGAAGGTAGTGGGGAGCCTTTCGGGACCATCCACTTTCCACGATGTAAATCTTTGTTTCCCCAACAACTGTCTGGAGCTCTAATTGGCGTACAATAAGCTGTGTGTACGCTTGTGAAACCACCACCACCACAGTCCGGGCGCTGGGCATCCGACACTTCTGTCTTTGCTGTGTCTCCCCCAGCTTCAAACACTGCTTTTATAGAAATGAAATCGGACCACAGGTACTCGCCCTTTGGCCCTTTTCACTCAGCAGGAAGGGCATGCTGATAATTCACATATCAACAGCTCATTCCTTGGAGGAAACAGACTATTCCAGTGAAGAGTTTGCAATTTGCAAACCGCGAGGGTGCAGCCTCTGGTGTAAAATGAAGGTGCTTTCTGGAGAGCGACAGGAAGGCTCAGGTTTCACAGCAAAAGTGATCCGTTTCCGGGCTCCTAGTCAGGTCTGCCGATGAAAAAGTGAAACTTAGTTCTGATTGGTTGGTGCTGTTGAGCTGTGATTGGTTGGTGCTATTGAGCTCTGATTGGTTGATACAGTTGGGCCCTGATTGGTTGGTTCAGGTGACCTCCCAAAGTCCCGCACATTAAAAAGGCTCAGGGTGTTCAGGGAAGTCGGGGTGCGGGTGTAACCCCCAAGTCCACAAATGGCTGCTTGGCTTTAGTTTACTTTTTGTTTTTCTTTTCTTTTTTTTTTTTGAGACGGAGTTTCGCTCTTATTGCCCAGGCTGGAGTGCAATGGCTCGACCTCGGCTCACCACAACCTCTGCCTCCTGGGTTCAAACGATTCTCCTGTCTCAGCCTCCTAAGTAGCTGGGAATACAGGCATGTGCCACCATACCCAGCTAATTTTTTGTATTTAGTAGAGACAGGGTTTCACCATGTTGGCCAGGTTGGTATGGATCTCTTAACCTTGTGATCCACCCGCCTCGGCCTCCCAAAGTGCTGGGATTACAGGCTCGAGCCACTGCACCTGGCCTTTCTTTTTTGTTTTATGAGGCAGAGTCTCACTCTGTCACCAGGCCGGACTGCGGCGAGATCTCGGCTCACTGCAACCTTTGCCTCCCGGGTTCCAGCGATTCTCCTGCTGGAGAATCGTCACGAGTAGCAGGAACCACAGGCGCCACCGCCACACCCGGATGAGCTTTGTGTTTTTAGCAGAGATGGGGATTCACATGTTGGCCAAGCGGGTATTGAACTCCTAACCTCAGGTGATCCACTTGCTTTGGCTTCCCAAAGTGCTGGGTTTACAGGTGTGAGCCACCGCTTCACTTTAAACATTTTACTTACTTTATTTTTTTATTTTTAGAGTCAGGGTCTCACTCTGTGGCCCAGGTAGAGAGCAGTGGTGCAGTCATCGTTCACTGCAGTCTTGACCTCCTGGGCTCAAGTGATTCTCCTACCTCGGCCTCTCAAAGTGTTGGGATTACAGGTGTGAGCCACTGCACCCAGCCTGTCCATTATTAAACTAAAAATAAAATCCTAAGCCCGCTACCAACTGAACAAATCCTTCTTGGCCAAAGGGACCCTAGAAAACCTTAGAAACCGAATTGTGGGCCATGATGGGAAGGGACACATCTCATAATACACCTCAAGCATTAATGTTAAAATAGGATTCATAAGACTAACAAAACCAGCTCTTTGTGACAATTAGACATCAAGTTATAAACAGGACCTAAGACTGCCAGACAAGAGTAAGTTACACACCCCTATGGATTCATAGGCTTATGTCTTAACTCAAAATGTTCCTTTCTGCTGAGTCCAAACTTTTAGATAAAACTTTACTCCTTTAACCAATTGCAAATCAAATAATCTCGGAATCCATCTGTAACCTCTATGCCGCTGCTTCAAGATATCCCACCTTTTTGGGCCAAACCAATGTCTGCCTTCCATGTATCGATTTGTGTCTTTGCCTGCGACTCCTGCCTCTCTGAAGTGTATGAAAACAAAGTGTGCTCCGACTGCCATAGGCACTTACTTTCTCAGGACCTCTGGAAACTGCATTCTCCAGGTCACTCATAGTGACTCAGAATAAACCTCTTTAAAGGATTTTACAGAGTCTGTTTTTTTTTCCATTAATATTGCTGAGTTTTGAGAGTTCCTGATACATTCTGGATACAAGTCCTTTACTAAATATGTGATTTGCAAAAATTTTCTTACAGCCTTGTGCTTACCTTTTCATTTTCTTAGCAGTGTCTTTTGAAGAGCAAAGTTCTTAATTTTGATGAAACCACTTGTTTACTTGATGGATTAGGTTTTTGATAATAATGCTTTACCTGATGTGAGTTTGCGAAGGTTTTCTCCTATGTCCTCTTATGGAAGTTTTAGAATTTTAGGTTTTACATTTAAGTTTATGATCTATATTGACTTAATATTTTTATATAGTACAAGGTATGGATCAAAGTTTGTATTTTTGCATATGGATACTCAACTGTTTTATCATCATTTATTAAAAACAAACTGGCCTTTGTCTATTGAATTGCCTTTGCACCTTTGTTGAAAATCAATTGCTCATATCTGTGGGTCTATTTCTGGTCTCTCTAATTTGTTCTATTGATCTGTCTGTCTTGATGCAAATACCACATTGTCTTTTTTTAAAAAATGGTACTTCTTTTTTTTTTTTTTGAGATGGAGTCTTACTCTGTCACCAGGCTGGAGTGCAGTGGCGTGATCTCAGCTCACTGCTATCTCTGCCTCCTGGGTTCAAGTGATTCTCCTGGCTCAGCCTCCCAAGTAGCTGGGACTACAGGCCTGCGCCACCACACCCGGTTAATTCTGTACTTTTAGTAGAGACACAGTTTCTCCGTGTTGGTCAGGTTGGTCTTGAACTCCTGACCTCAGGTGATCCACTGCCTCAGCCTCCCAAAGTACTGGGATTACAGGCATGAGCCACCGTGCCAGGCCAATATTTCTTTTCTTTCTTTCTTTCTTTTTATTTTTCTGAGACAGCGTCTTGCTCTGTCGCCCAGGCTGGAGTGCAGTGGTGTGATCTCGGCTCACTGCAACCTCTGTCTCCCGGGTTCAAGCAATTCTCCTTCCTCAGCCTCCCAAGTAGCTGGGATTATAGGTGCCTGCCACTGTGCCTGGCTAATTTTTGTATTTTTAGTAGAGATGGGGTTTCACTATGTTGGTCAGGCTGGTCTCGAACTCCTGACCTCAATATCTGCCTGCCTCAGCCTCCCAAAGTGTTGGGATTTCAGGCATGAGCCACTGCACCCAGCCTTCTTTCCTTTTTCCTTTTTTTTTTTTTTGACAGCATTTCACTTCATCACCCAGGCTGGAGTGTAGTAGTGCAATCTCATCTCACTGCAACCTCTGCTCCCCAGGTTCAAGTGATTCTTGTGCCTCAGCCTCCGGAGTAGCTGGGATTATAGGTGTGGGCCACCATGCCCAGCTAACTTTTCTTTTGTATTTTTGGTAGAGATGATGTTTTTACCATGTTGGTCAGGCTGTCTTGAACTGATATCAACTGATCCACTGGCCTCAGCCTCCCAAAGTGTTGGGATTACAGGTGTGAGCCACCGTGCCTGGGTCAAATACTACAGTCTATTGATTACTATAGCTTTATACTATGTTTTGAGGTCATACGTGAGTCCTCCACCTTTGTTTTTCAGAGTTGTTTAGGTGATTCTAGTTTCTTTGGAAAATTTTATGCAAATTTTAGGATCAGATTGTTAATTTCCACAGAAAAGCCTCTTGCCATTTTAATTGCATTAAATCTATGGATCAGTTTGGGTAGAATTGACATATTGAGTCTTCTCATCCATGAACACAACCTAATTCTTATTTACATCTTCTTTAATTTTTCTCAGCAGTTTTACAGTTTTTAATGTACAGATATTGCACAGCTTCTGTCAGTTTTGTTTCTAGGTATTTCATATTTTTTGATGCTATTATAAATAGCATTATTATCATTATTTTGTGAGATGGAGTCTCACTCTGTTGCCAAAGCTGGAGTGCAGTGGTACAATCTTGGCTCACTACAACCTCGCCTCCCAGGTTCAAGCAATTCCCTGCCTCAGCCTTCCAAGTAGGTGGGATTACAAGCACTCACCACCACGCCTGGCTAAGTTTTGTATTTTTAGTAGAGACAGGGTTTCATCATCTTGACCAGGCTGGTGTTGAACTCCTGACCTCGTGATCTACCCGCCTCAGCCTCTGGAAGTGCTGGGATTACAGGCGTGAGCCAGCCTAATAGCGTTATTTTTAAAAACTTTCATTTGATTATTTGTTTCTTGGATATAGAAATCCATAGATTTTTGTGTATTAATTTTGTATTCTGAAACTTTGCTGAAGTTGCTTATTAGTTCTAGTAGCGTTTTTGTAGCTTGTACCCACCTTTCTACACAGAGGACCATGTCGTGAATTAGGCAATTTTCCTTTCTGATCTGGACGCCTTTTATTTTTTCTTGCCTTGTTGATTTGGTTAGAGTGTCCAGTACAGTGTGGAGTAGAAGCGAGCATCCTTGCCTCAGTCTTGCTCTGAGGGGCAATGTCCACCTGTTGCCATGATGTATGGATTATGATCTAACTTGGATTTTTAATATCCGGCTGAGGCATTCTTCCTATTCCTAGTTTGCTGAGAGACTTTATGAGGAGTGAATGTTAGATTTTGTCAAATGCCTTTACTGCATTGATTATGATAATCATGAGTTTTCCGTTCTTCATCTGTTAATATAATGAATCACATTGATTTTGTTAAACTATCCTTGCATTCTGGAAGAAACCCTGCTTGGCGATATTATAGTATTCTTTTTATATATTGTTGGATTTTGATTTACTAAAATTTTGTTAATAATTTTTGCATCTATGTTCATGACGGATATTGGTCTGTAACTTTCTTGTGGTGCTTTTGGTATCAGAGGAGAGCTGGCCTCAGCAAATGAGTTGGGAGACAGTTCCTCTTCTTCAGTTTTCTCAAAGAGTTCTATAAAATGGGCATTCTTTTCTTTTTGGACACAGAGTCTTGCTCTGTTGCCCAGGCAGGCATGGAGTGGGACACATCAGGGCTCACTGCAGCCTCAACCTCCCAGCAAAGTGATTTTCCCATCTCAGCCTTCTAAGTAGCCGGGATCAGAAGTGTGTGCCACCACATCTTGCTAATTTTTAATTTTTAGTAGAGACGAGGTCTAACCATGTTGCACAGGCTGGTCTTGAAGCCCCCACACTCCAGGGATGACACCTCCACTCAGATCACATGGAAACATTGGGTCCCCAAAGCCCCTCTGGCTGTCCCCAAAATCCACTCCTGGAGCCCTTTGTGCTCTGTTGGCCCCTGCATGGTCCTGGCCTGTCTGGCCACCCTTGGGCTCCTGCCTGGTGTGTCACACCTCCCTCACTACTGTCCCTCCTGGCTCCAGGCACCTGCCCAGACACCTCTCCATTGGCTCCTCTCCCATTTGAGACACACGGCACAACCATGGGTGCTGCGATCAGAGCTCCATGCTCTGCCTGCTCCACTGGGAAGCAGCTGAGGCCTCAGGTGGCCTCCTTTGGGCCCAGATTAGTTTGAGACACTTGAGGCCTGTTAAGTTCCATCCCACAGACCCCTCTGAGCCTCCTCCCATCGCCACACATGTGGGAAGATCCAGGCCAGTGGGGCCCAGCCAAGCTGGGGATGGGGAGCATCCGAGGGAGCTGGGGACTCTTGGAGGCCAAAGGTTGGAGAGGGTAGAGGCTGCTCAGCCAGAGCCAGAGCAGCCCCTTGGGTGGGACCATTGCAGAAAATGGATAGTGATGCAAACCGTGCTTGCTCGTCGAACTGCAAAGGAGTTTTGTCCAGAGGAATGAAGTAGGTGATGGTTTTGTGGATATTGGCCTGTTCTATGTGATCTCAGCACCCTGGATTGTCGGTGGTGGTTTAGGTCCTCCTTGGAACTGGGCTCTGGCTCTCAAGAAGGTGCTTCACTCATTAGTGTTGTGTTTCCTAAAAGAGATGTCGGAGTCTCAACCTCCAGCACCTGTGAGTGTGACTTTGTTTGAAAGCAGGGTCTTTGCAGACTTAATTAGTCAATTTGGGGGCATGGTGGACCAGGGTGGCCTTATAAGAAAAGAGACATTTGGACATGGACACAGAAGATGCAGGGAGAGTGCTGTGTGGAGACAGAGCTGTGGAGGCTGGAGGGATACATCTGTGATCCAGGGAGCATCAGGGTTCCAGCAACAGCCAGAAGCTGGAGGAGCCGAGGAAGGGTCATCCCTGGAGTCTTCCGACAGAGTGCAGCCCTGTCAACACCTGCCTCCAGACTTCCGGCCTCCAGAACTAGAGAGAGTGAGTTTCTGTTGTTCAGGCCAGCCAGTCTGTGGTCCCTTAGTATGGCAGCCCCAGGAGACCCATGCAGTGTGCGTGGAAGGAGCGGCCCAAGCAGAGGAAACCACAGGCTGAAGCCTGCAGACCACATGCGTGCACGACCCGGGAGTAGGGAAGGAGGCGCTGGGGCACGTCCTGGGAGTGGGGAAGGAGGTGCTGGGGCACTGAGAGCCTTTGAACTGTTTTCCTAAAGGAAGGGGGAGGCTTTTTTTTAAAAAAAACCCTAATTCTGGAAAAGGTTAAAGCACACTTTTTTAAAGACAGAATTATGATCCTCGTGCCAGAGGTTTTATTTAACTTATGTTGGTTTTAAACCCTGGGCCTGAGAACAGAGAACAGAGTGAGCGTGACAGAGGCATGCCCTCTTCTGGGGATACCAGTGGGGGCCTCTGGGCCTCCTGGCAGGGGTCACTTGGGAAGAACAAAAGGTTGTGTCAAAGGCTGTGCTGGATGTTGAAGTGGAATTTGATGGGTTTGTCCTGGACCATTGTTCGGCCACAAGGGCAATGTAAAATGCCACTGTCAGTCCTGGCTCCAGGTGTGTGTGTGTGTGTGTGTGTGTTTGTGTGTGTGGCAGCAGGACCTGGAGTACTGGCTGCGCGGGGGTGGACGCACCCAGCATGGGTGCCCTCTAGGGGTGGGTGCGCCCAGCGTGGGTGCCCTCTAGGGGCGGACGCGCCCAGTGTGGGTGCCCTGCAGTATTGCCCTGGGAAGCAGATACGGGCCATGGTGGCCACACTGGCACTGTGCTGCTCTGTTTAGCTGGGTATGCACTCTGGGCTGGGCAGGAAGTAAGATGAGGACAGCTGCTGGGCTGTGGACAGTTGTTCACAGGGCTGCAGGCCTTGCAGGTGGGCCTGGAGGGGCTGGGCAGCCCTTAATGGAGGGCTGAAATTGCACGCTGAGCCCAGGTTTAGGGGTCCTGGTGGGGGTCACATCTGCCCTGTCCCAGACTTGTCCTGGCCCCTCTCATATCCTGTAGAGACCCCCCACGCCCCACTGTCCACCCTCGTGGCCCTCTGGGCTGTGTTTGCTTCTTGGGTTCCTGGGACTTGAGCTTGGGTCTTGGTCTACAGCTGCTTTGGGAAGGGCCCTCAGCTGCCTGCTTCAGCAGACCTGACCCGACCCCCAGGCAGCTCAGGGAGGGGCTGGATACTTGGTTATTTATGTATTTGTATCTTTACTTATTTTTAAATCAAAGCACAGCAAACACATGTGGGTCCATGTGGGTATGGCCCTGTGGACCTTCACAGCGAGCCCTGGGCAGGCAGAACTCGGCCGTGGTGCACCCCATGAGGTTTTAACAGGGTCTTGGGGGACCCTGGTGCTCCCTGAAGTTTCAAGATCAGTGCCTGGGGTCTCCAGACTGCATTTCCCTCCTCCCACCCATCTCGTGTGCCAGAGGGTGGCAGCTTCTGCTCATGTTTGCCCACCTGGACCCCATTCAGAGGTTTTTACCAGGGGGACCCCACCTTTTCTGGGGAGTAGGGAGAACACCTGAAGGGGTTGGCCTGGAATGGGAGGTTATAGCCCACTGAGTCTTAAAGGGCCCCCCCACCCCACAGCACTTCAGGGTCACTCTGGAGCCATCTTAGGATTAGGAATTTAGAAATATTTAAAAATTTTTTATTTTCCTTTTTTTTTTGGGGGAGGGGAATTGGTTATACATCCAGGTGATTAAAAAAGCAAAGGTTTAATAATAAAAAGTGGTTTAAAAAATGCACAAAATGAAAAAACTGCATACAGTGAAAAGGAAGTGTTTCTGCTGCTTCTCTGCCATCTTTTTTGGGCCCTTACAGTGATTCCTGCATCACAAGCACACACGCTCCCTCAGTTGTCCTGGATCTGTTCCTTGTGCCCTTCTGTGAAACGCCACGGCTTGGGAAGGTCTCACCTTGTTAGGGCCCCTCGTCCATCGTGTGGCTGTCCCTGACTGATGTAGCCATTGTTGAGGGACATCTGGGTTGTTTTCAATGTTTTTTTGCAGACAGCGGTGCTGAAGGCTTCCTTGGACAGGAGTCATCTGCTGGTGGGTGGGTACAGCTTAGGAAGATTTCTGAAAGTAGTTGTGCCAGGCGGGAGGGTGTCTGCAGTTTTAATTTGAGGAGCTATTGTCACACTGCCCTCCACAGACCTGGTGCCACAGAGGTGGTGGCGGTGTCTTGCTGCCCATGGCTTCCTAATGTGTGTATTGCAAAGTCTCTGGTTCTTCCTTTTTAAAAATTTATTTTTAATTTTTTAAAATATTGACACAAGGCCTCACTATGTTGTCAAGGCTGGTCTCGAACTCTTGGGCTCAAGTGATCCTCCTGCCTCAGTCTCCCAAAATGCTGGCATTACAGGTGGGAGCCGCTGTTCTGGACTTTCCAATCTAAGAGTTAAAAGGAGAAATTCTCTGCAGTTTAAATTTGCATTTCTCCTACCATGAGTCACGTTGAACAAACTTTTATTAAACAAATAAAAGTAATTTTCCCCTGTTCTGTTAACTACTTACATTCTTGACCCATTTTTCTTTCTTTTCTTTTCTTTTTTTTTTGAGATGGAGTATCACTCTGTTGCCCAGGCTGGAGTGCAGTGGTGCCATCTCGGCTCACTGCAGCCTCCGCCTCCTGGGTTCAAGTGATTCTCCTGCCTCAGCCTCCCGAGTAGTTGGGACTAGAGGCACGCACCACCACTCCTGGATAATTTTTGTATTTTCATTAGAGATGGGGTTTTGACATATTGGCCAGGGTGGTCTCGAACTCCTGAACTTGAGTGATCTGCCCGCCTCAGCCTCTCATAGGGCTGGGACTACAAGCCCTTTACCCATTTTCTTATTGGGTTGTTGGACTTTGTCTTATTGATCTGTACAGGGCATTTACATATTAAGGGCTTTACACCTACATACTTGCAGATATTTTTTCCTTAAAAAAATTTCTTTTGGGAGACGGGGGTCTCACTATGCTGCCCAGGCTGGTCTCAAACTCCTGAGCTCACGGGATCCTCCCATCTCAGCCTCTCGAGCAGCTGGGACCTCAAGTGTGTGGCATCACCTCCCCTGGTTTGTCACTTGACTTTTGTCTTTGCTTAAGGTAGTTTTGCCATATCGAATTTTCTTTTTATTGCATGATGTAATTAATCTTTTATAATTTGGGCTTTGAGAGCTCATAACATTCCCCCTCCCCCATGCTTTCTTCTAGGACTTTCAAGGGTAATTACATAAAACACTGTTAAATCTTTGACCTACCTAGGCTTTATTTTGGTGCAAGAGACAAGCTCGGGATTGGTGTCTGTAGCATCCAGGTAGGAGACAGATGTCACCCTCAGACTGGGAAATCTGAGGAGAGATGAATAGAGAGACTAAGATGTGGTCGGAGCATAGAGAAACCACGCAGGTGAATGCTGGGTGGGACCCCTCAGGCCTCAGAGGACACAGGGAGGCTGTGAGGGAGGCGGTCCTACAGGAGCTGAGACCTGGGTGTGGGGAGACCTGAGTGCAGGGCCTGCAGGGAGGGCTGTGGGAACAAGCACCCACTCCCAGCTGGCTCCCTGCAGGCCAACCCCACCGAGCAGCCGGACTCAGACAGCCCACAGGTGGCCCTACAGGTCACAGAAGTGGAAAGTGGGTGAGCCAGTTGCTGGACAGGGCAGCACAGGACGGCGGGAAGAGCTCTGCCAGATGTGACTCTGCTACTGAACCAACAAATCACTGACCTGGGGAATGGGCACTTCCAGAGCTCCCCAGGGCACCTGGGCAGCCCCCGGGGTGCAGTGTGTGTGGGGTGTTGGAGGGCTCAGGTCTGGGCCTGGTGGAGGCCTCAGAGCAGGGCCAGTGTGGAGTGAGCTGATCACAAGCTGGTCTGGACAGGCTGTGATATGCCTTTGTGACCTAGGGCTGTCCATGAGGAGCTCTGTAGACCTCTCAATGTCAGTGTTTGGGGGTGAGGGTGGGGGGTCAGGTGATGCTGGGATGCTGGGATGGGGCACAGTCTGTGGGGTGGGGAGGGCCGGGGAGGCTGTTAGTGTGCATGGGCACTATGCTGCCATTCATTCGGTGCACTCGGGTGAAGCCCTGCTCTTGCCACATCCTGGAACCCGGCCACAAGGATTCACACACGAGTGGTTATTCTTAACGAGCACCTACTGTGTGCAGGTCCCTTGTGTTTACCTTCAGGAGCTCATTTAATGTTCACAGCAACCCTGCCCTCTAGATTAGGAGACTGGGTTTCAGAAAGGCTGTCTCCTGCCCATAGCCGCACCGAGTTGGGATTTGAACATGGGACTGGCTGACTCTAGGCCTCAGGATCCTTTCTGTTAAGTGGTGCTGCTGCCTCTGGGAAGTCTCACGGAGATGAAGACCAGCCTGTCTCCACTTTTGGGGAATTCACCCTCCACTGGGTGGGCAGAGGCCTCATCATCTCATAAAGACAGCAGAGAGATTTGTGCTGAGCCAGATGCGCCGCCCTGCGTTGAGCTATTCATGTGGCGCAGGAACTGAGCACATATGTTCAGCCCCTGTCAAAAAGTGATGCTGCTTCTTGACATAATTTTTTTTTTTGAGATAGAGTCTCACTCTGTCACCCAGGCTGGAGAGTAGTGATGCGATCTCGGCTCACTGGGTTCAACCTCTGCCTCCTGGGTTCAAATGATTCTCGTGCCTCAGCCTCCTAAGTAGCTGGGATTACAGGTGCCCACCACCATACCTGGCTAATTTTTGTGTTTTTAGTAGAGACAGGGTTTCACTATATTGGCCAGGCTGGTCTCGAACTCCTGACCTCAGGCAATCCATACGCCTTGGCCTCCCAAGGTGCTGGGATTACAGGTGTGAGCCACTGAGCCCAGCCTGACATAAAAGTTTTAAGCATTGGCTGGGTACAGTGGCTCATGCCTGTAATCCTAGCACTTTGGGAGGCTGAGGTGGATGGATCGCCTGAGGTCAGGAGTTCAAGACCAGCCTAGCTAACATGGTGAAACCCTGTCTCTACTAAAAATACAAAAATTAGCTGCATGTGGTGGCACGCGCCTGTAGTCCCACCTAGTTGGGAGGCTCAGGCAAGAATATCGCTTGAACCTGGGAGGCAGAGGTTGCAGTGAGCCGAGATCATGCTGCTGGACTCCAGCCTGGGCGACAGAGTGAGGCTCTCAAAAAATATTTTTTAAGCATTAAAAACAACATTAAATCATAAAATCAGTGTAAGAAAGTCTAAAACATTGCAGGTTTTCCTGAGGTCGACTACTTAGACACTTAGAAATATGCTAAGTTCTTCAAACAGTCGTTTTTGGTGTCCTGCTTTGATGGTTCCCTGAACACTTGCTCTGACTGTTAGAAAGTCTGTAGCTGGGTGGGTGGGGCCTCCATGGAGAGGGAACAGGTGTTTGGGCCAGTGCATCTGGCCCGGTGAGAGCGGCTTGGCCATCGGCATGCGGGAACTCTGGTGTTGGGGGAGCAGGCAGGGCATGGGCAGTGTGGGGTGTGGTGTTCAGAGGGAGTGGCCTCCACAGCCCTGTGACTGGGGTAGGGAGCTCAGGGGAGCCATGGATGTTTCTCTTGAGGCACCTTGCAGAAGCCGGCAGGGGTGGGTGGTCCTTGACAGCAGAGCAGAGAGAGATGGTGGACAGAGGCCAGGTGGGCACTGATGAGGGCAAGCGCTGTTCACCCTTCAGGCAGGCCAGGGCCAGGGATCCGCAGGAACCCCTCAACCACCAAGGCCTTGAACACCCTGGCCAGGCAGAGGTAGTCCCGGACAGAGAACGGTTCTGCCAGTGGTGAGTTGAATTTGGGTTAGGGGTAGGATTAGGGTTAAGTTGAGGCACTTGGGAACAGACACTGACTAGGAAATCCCCAGTGGGTGTGGCCCACCATCCTGGATTGCCCAGACGAAGGGGTTTCCAGGACTCTCAGTTTTAAAATCAGCACAATCTGGGCCAACTGGGACGCACAGGGCACCCTACTGATGTGTTCGTGTTTCTGAGCGGGGAAAGTGGATAGGCAGTTGTCCCCTGTGTCCTAGGGCCCAGGAAAAGAAGCCAAATCAGAGTGCAAACAGCTTGCCCTGCCCCAGACTGAGGGAGCTGTGGACAGAGGCCACCCACTGTGAGGTGCTGGGCCCCTTCCTCCAGGCAGCGCTGGGATTTGGGCCCTGAGACCTCAGGTTTCTCTGACCCAGGGAAGAAGCCTCTGTCCACTCTGGGCCCTGCCCTTCCTTTGTTTCCCATGGTGGAGGGAGGGTGTGAGGGTCGCCCACACTGTTTGCCTGAGTGAGGCTTATTTCTTCTTTGTCTGCACAAGGCTGGACTGCCCTGCATTTTCATGGTAAGTCTGTTTTTTCAGTCATTGTTGAAATCCTGGAAGCAGAGAAAATGCATTTGCTCCGTCACCTTTCCTGATGTGACAAGTCCTATAAAATCTGTTAGAGACTTTAATGAAACCCCTGCTCAGAGCTGCTCTGTGAATGAATGTGGAATCAAAATTTAAATTAAAATGTTGTTTTCGTTGTCTGGAGGCTTTGCCTGGGAAGAAATTAAAGGGGCAGCTCACCTTTCTGCACCCATTCTCAGGCCGGGTGGGTGCCATGACTTGCCACCCCCTGACCCAGGGCTGGGGCCCACCTGTGACTCAGGTGCTGGGCCAAGGTGCCAGCTGGATTTCAAGGCAGTGGCTGTCCCCACACCTGAGACTATCCCCACTGCAGGCCTCACAGAAAATCCACACTGAGGGGGAAGGCGGCGCCTGTGGACCAGGCGGCTGCTTGGGACTGGAGGCTGTGTGTACTCAGAAGCAGAGGCAGTCTCTGAGCTCACAGGCTCACAGCAGGGGTGAGGGCAGACAGCACCCTGGCCCTGGATGAGGAAGGAAGAAGGTGAGAGTGATTAAGGGGCTCTGGGGGGTGTGAATGAGTTGCTGTGAGGTGGAAAGGAGGCAGGGAACATCTTCCCAGATGAACAGAGAAGCAGGTGGAAGGCCCTGGCAAGGGGCATGAGGCTGGAGGCCTGCGGCCTGGCTGGGGGCAGTGCCAGCCCCCTCCTGCCTGTGGACGCCCTCCTCCCAACCCCGCCCACTGCAGCTCTTCCTTCTTTCCCTCTCCCAGCCCTGCTCTTTGGACTTAAGACACTCAGGAGTCTGTTGTTAAAAAACAAACCAAATGCTCTCTCAGCCTCCGCCCCGTCACAGCCAACTTCTGGAGAGAGCTCTGCTCCACCTCCTCTCGTCTCCTTCTCTTCCTCCTTCTCCACCTCTGCGTGTCCCAGAGAGACAGAGACCCCCAGGCACCCCTGGCTGGTGGGAGAGGCAGCACAAACAGGAACGGCTTGCAGGCCATGTAGCTGCCTTCAGTGGGGGCGAGACACAGCCATGTGGGGCCGGCCCCAAGCCTGAGGTGCTTTCCTCCCCTCTGTTTTCCAAGTTGGCAGCGCTACCGTATTGCTTGCATGATGACAAGGAACTCTAAAAGCATTCAAAACATTTTAAATGTGTGCATGTGCATAAGAAGTGTTTTCATCCCAGCATAGATTACCTCCAGTGAATAATCAGCTGTAGCTCCTCTTCAAGTGCTGGAAGCTGCTGCAGAGTCCTGGGAGGAGGCCAGCAGCCCTCGCGGAGGGTGGGGAAGGTTTTGCAGGTGGAGAGACCAGGACTCGGGGCTCTGGGAGCAGGTGCAAAGGGTTGTAGCTGAAGGAAGGAGAGGAGCCAGAACTGATTATTCCTTGATGGTAATGCTACACAGGGATTAAAACCAGTCAGGTCAACTGGAATAAACCTTGAGAATAAGGCTGAAGCTGGCAGGGCAGAGGGCGTGTGCCTTTTAGCATGGGGCACAGGGCATGTGCCTGTATTTAGTCCCAGCTACTTTGGAGGCTGAGGCAGGAGGATTGCTTGAATCTAGGAGGTCGAGGCTGCAGTGAGCTATGACTGTGTCACTGCACTCCAGCCTGGGTGACAGAGCGAGACGCCAACTCTTTTAAAAAAGTGGAGCTATAAAAGCAAGTTGTAAAGGGTTTTGTTCTGTATGATGGCATCAATGTGAACTGAAACACTGGTATGTGTTGTTCTTGGTGTGTATGTAGATACAAAATCTATGAAACTATGCAGAGCGATGATACAAACCAGTTTCAGGTAATGCCCCCTCTGGGGAGGATGGCACAGGACAAGTATTCATCATTGTCTGTCTGACAATGTGAACATTTTCCTGCTTAAAAATTAAACCACAGAAGATGATGGGAAGTAGGATGAGGAGGCAGCATGCTGAAAAGGGAGTCCATTTCCAGGTGGTGAAGAGAGTGAGTTGGGGTAGTGGCTGGGCAGAGGGAGGGCTTTGAGGACTCCAGGAAGAATTCTGTAGGAAAAAGCTAGGGAGAAGGGTGGGAGGGCCACGGGGGCTGGAATCGGGCTGGTGGCTCCAGGTTCCCTGGTACTTCCAGGAACCTGAAGCCCAGGTGAGGACAGGTGCCTGTGCCACACCTCAGTGGGGATGAGAGTCTGGGTGGGAGAGGCTGTGTGTGCCAATGGAAGGGTCATGTAGGGAAAAGACCCCGTAAGTGCTGAGGCAGCAGCCAAAAGCCTCAGCCTATTTCCATATAAATAATGAAGAAAGTAACTAGAAATATGACCCTAGTAGTTGTTAGTTATTCATATGTGATCTTAGTCATTCATATATGATCTTAGTCATTCATAGGTGATCTTATTAATATGTGATCTTATTCATAGGTGATCTTATTCATATGTGATCTTAGTTATTCGTTGTGATCTTAGTCATTCATAGGTGATCTTACTCATTCATAGGTGACCTTAGTCATTCATAGGTGATCTTAGTTATTCATAGGTGATCTTAATTCTTTTTGTTTTGAGACAGAGTCTCTCTCTGTCTCATGATCTCGGCTCACTGCAACCTCCACCTCCTGGGTTCAGGCAATTCTCCTGCCTCAGCCTCCTGAGTAGTTGGGATTACAGGCACGCGCCACCATGCCCAGCTAATTTTTTTGTATTTTTAGTAGAGATGGGGTTTCACCATATTGACCAGGATGGTCTCGATCTCTTGACCTCATGATCTGCCTGCCTCGGCCTCCCAAAGTGTTGAGATTACAGGCGTGAGCCACCATGCCTGGCAATCTTAAATCTTTTACTAATGCCTCTCAGATCAGAAGCGTGAACCTGGAGTGACACTGTGAAATGAATGACACTAAGGCAAGATGCTCTAAGCCCTCTGTCACGCCCGAGTAAGGGCTGCTGGAGGGTGCCTCGGCTGTGCGGCAGCGCTAGCACTGGGAAAGCACCCGCTGTTTAGCTGGCTAGGGAAGGAGATGTCCAAAATGGCGAGACATCTCCTTCCTGGGGAAGTTTGGAGAAAACTCCGCTTCTCCAAGCTCTTGTGGCAGGCCTGATGGCTGTCAGGGAGGCCCGAAGACAACTGGGGGCTGAACTGTCTCTATTTGAGGCTGTGCTTCAGCGGTCACGTTCCACGTCCACTCTCATGTTCTGCTTCTGCACCTGGTTCCTTTTGTCTTAGAAAAGATAATCAGTCATAGTAATATAAATCTGAATGTTTTAGTTCTTTCTTGATAAGTATGGAAAAGTGCTGACGCATCATGCTACTTACCTCACTTTGGGTGCCAGAAATTCCTGAGCCCCCACCTGAATGACACGTGATGTACTTGACCCTGTCACTGCCATGCCCTACCTACCCTGCCCCCAGATTTGCAGCTTGATAAAGTGAGAGCGTCCCGGCCCTCGGGGCCACTGGTGGTCTCCGTGATTTGGTTGGCAGTGGACCTCTGGGCCCAAACTCTTTTCTCGATCTCCATGTCTTGTGCCTTTTATTTCTACAATTTCGTGTCTTCACACCAGCTGGGAGGGGCTCACACCCTACAGGGTCAGGAGAGGGATGGACATCTGAAGTGAATGGATGCTGAGAGCACTCTTAGTCATGCATTACCAAAGATAGAGTAAATAGAGCACTAAAGGCTGGCTCACTCATGGAGAGCAGCTTCCCATGGCTCAACAAGTTTGTAATAAACACAGTTAAACTTTTATTTATGGCACAGCTGCTAATTGCATCATAAACACTTTTCATCAAGCAATTGCTGTTTACTCATTTGCCAATCAGCTCATTATCCAGCTACCTCTCGTTGCTCCTGCCTTCCCACTTCCCAAATCCTGCTGTTTCTAGGGCGTCCCCCTGCAACTGTCCTCCCACCTGGCTGCCTGGCCTGCCTCCTGGGAGGTTGGCCCCCTCTCCATCCCACCCAGGCTTTGGCAGATGTGCCTGCCCAGGCAAAGCTCTGTTCTGCAGCAGCCCATGGCCAGCCCCAACTGTCCAGCATCCTGGTGACTGAGGCCCTGAACTAGGGTCCTGCTGGGCCCTCCTGACCACTCTCTTCTCCGGCTACAAAACCTCACACCTCCCTCTTTCCCTGCCTTTATCCCAGCCCCCTCAGCTTGCCCAGAGGTCTCCCCACCCGTCTCTCTACTAGGCCGGGGATTACATGAAACTGAAGCCAGTGCTCCTGAAGGCCCTTCCTTTCCTTTAGAGGGAGCGTGTAGGAATACTCAACTCCTGCTGCGTGTTTGCTGGTTTCTGTCAGCTCCTCACTCACCTACCTCGAAGAGCACTGAGACATGGCTTGCCCTAATTCATACCTTGGTTCATTGGTTCACACAGCCATGGCCACCTCCTGTGTGGGGCCATGATATGAGTCCACTCTCCCTATGTTCCCTCTGCAGGGCCTGCTCTGGGGTGAGCCTGAGCTGGGAGATCTTCTGGATGGAAGGAAGTTCCACCCTGTATCCGGTACCGTGAATCCTGCCCACTGTGAGCTAACAGGCCCCCGGGGGTGGGGACCAGAGTCTTAGGCTCTGTGTGCTCTGCAACACCCAGTTTGGGGACATCAGCATCAGTGGGCATGTGTGAGTGAGATGTGCATGTGAGTACATGCATGTTTAGGTGAGTGTACATGTACATCTATGTGTGAACGATGTGTATACATGTGCACAAACATATATGTGTAAACATGTGCACATGTGAGCGACATGTATATGCTTATGCATGCACACTGTAAATGTGTTCACGTGTCTATGTGTAAGTGGTGTATGCATGCATGTACATATGGGTTTTTGTGCATATGCAAGTGTATATGTGTGCATAAATGGTGTATAATGTGTGCATGTGTGTGAGTGGTACATATGTATTCACATGTGTATATGCATGTGGGTGGTGTGCTCACATATGTATATGTGCATGTGTATGCATGTGTGCACAGGTGAGTGCATATATACATGTATACATATATACATTTATACACACACATATATACATATACACATACATGTATATATGTGACCATGTATGTGTGCATATAGCTGTGTTCATCTGTGTACATGCACATTGCATGTGCATCTGTCAGCATGTACATGTGTGTAAAAGTGAATGTGAGTGTTGTGTACATGTAAGTAATGCATATGTGTGCATGAATGTGTTCAAGTGATAGGTCTGTGTGTGTATATGCTGCAAATATGTGCTTTCATGAACGCGTGTGTGAGTAGTGATTGTGAGTATATGTGCACAGAGGCCTCAGACTGAGTCTACTGGGCGTTCCTCCTGGCTCTGGAGAGAATGTGGTAGCAGGGCTGAGGTGAGGCCCTTGTCTTCAGCTGAACAAGTCTACCTGGGGTGTAGTTAGTGCTCTCCTGCTCTGCTGCATCTTTTCTGAGGTCAGTCACAGACCTGGACATCTGGCTTGTGGGGGTATTGAGTTGCAGTGGCTGCATGTGCTTTTTTGTGTGAATACATGTGCACATGTGTTGCATCTATGTCTGGATGTGATCATAGTCAGCCATTTTGGGGTATTTTTGGGTGTCAGGGTACTCACTGGGGGCATTGAAAGTGCAGTGACAAAGCAAGTGTCCAGGAATCTGAGCTCAGACTCCGCTTTCTGCCTGGGTCAGCCCAGATTTTCTATATGGAAGTGAGGTGAGAGGGAGAGGAACATTTGAGGGCCCTTCTTTGTCCCTTAGGTCCCTAGGAGCCCAGGGATAGTTAGAGGGCCCAGCCCTTGGATTTTGATCTACTTGAGAGGGACTGAGTGATCTTCTGGGGTCCTATCTTGGTTTCTTCAGTACAGAGAAATTAGCTGAGCAAGTCCTCTGGGCAGAGCCTCTCCTAACATTTCTTTGAAGCCTCCCTCCATGCTGGGAATCCAGCAATGTCCAGTGATAAGCTTGGACATACTTGCAGTGGGAGAGAGACCATGCCTGTCCCACCAGCCCCTTCACTTCTGGGGTCAGGCATTATTGGAGCCCTGCCAGTGGATGGTGACTGTCATGACAGAAGTCAGCTGGGATGACATCTGGTTGCCTCCTGTACAGGGGACTTATTTCTAGAGAAAGGGAAGACTGAGGTGCGACGTGGGCCTGTGGGTAGGGAGACTGTGTTCTGCCCACTGTGGAACGAATGCTAGAAGCTCTCAGGGCTTGACCTCTGCCATGCTCAAGCTGGTCAGTCATGGTCCCCGAGGCCCTGCAGCAGCCTGCAGAGGTCAGGGCAGCAAAGGTGCTGCAGCACCAGCAAGACCAACAGGACTGTACACAACCCGTGTTCCACAGCGACACCTTGTGGTTGCACTGGCAGCAGCATGGCCTGCGGAGTGGAGAGGCTCTCCTGCGGCTCCTCCCTGCCAGACTTTGGGAGCAGGCCTGGCCCTCCTTTGGACTAAGCCTCCAGCATTTTTGGACAATTGGCATGCATGGAGGAGAGTACTTGAGAAGGAAATTATAGACTTGGTGCTAATAGAGGGTTTGGAGACTTGCACACTAAATGAGGACACAGAAACCTCATGACCATGTTTCTAGCTGGAACTGAGGGAGGAGTCATTCATTCCCGTTCCTCCTTCCCAAATGTTTCCTTCCACATCCTGCCCAGGCCTGCTTTTTGGGTCTCCTGAGATGTAATCTCTTTGAGATGCAGCAGGTGCACCAAGCACTCTGGGAGCTGTCGTTACCCCCATGACCCCCCAGGATCACTGGCCAGGCCTGGTGGGGCTGGTGTTTGTGGAGTGTGTCCGTGGACCAGCAGGCCCGTGGACCCCACATGCATAAGAGAGACTGACAGCCTTTCCTGTCCTACAGCAGCCCCTCCTGTGCCCTGGCTGCCCTTGTTTCAGCTTGGCCCCTTCTTGCTGGGTCACCATTCCTGACCCTAAATCTGAGAGGGGGCTTGGCTGGGCCTGGGGTCAGGAGACAAACAGCCACCCTGGCTGAGGCCCTGGGCAGCTGAGGAACATCAGCTCGCTTTGGGTATCTGCTGGGGTTTGGAGATGGGATGTTGTTTTCTTGAATAACACCCTTCCCAGCCCCTCAAGACTCTGTTTTCAGTCAGTTCAATTAGCACAACTTTAAAGCAATTAGGGAGAATTAGTGGCCAGGCTGCTGCAGGCAGATGCTAAATATACTCCTGCCCCCTCCCCCAGCTCCCTGCCTGAACCTGACAGCTGCTGTGGGGAGTGCCTAGGCCCTGCCTTTCTTGGCTGGCTCTGTCCTTTCTCCCACAGATCCAGCCCACACCTCTCCTTCCCTCAAAGGTCAGAGGAGGGGAGGGTGGGCTGTCCAGGGGAGAGACCCAGAGACAGGGGCCCTGGGACTGGGAAGGTGGGGCAGGCCCAGGGAAATGGGCCAACTTTCCCCCAAGACCCCAGCTTGTGCCTGCTCCAAGGAGAGAAGGGATGGGTGCTGGTTGGAGACTCAGCCCTGAGTGAGGGTGAGGGTACCCAGTGCGGAAGTAGAGGACTGACCAGTGTAGTGGCCCAGCCTCTGGCCCTGTGGCCTCCAGGAGCCCCCAACTCCAGTGAGGGCCTGGCACCCTTCAGTGGATCTGGGAGCTGTTCTTCAGGGGGAGGCCTCTGAGAGGCTGGGCCTCTTCCACTAGGTGTGGGGTGGCAGCGAGGCCCTGTTTCTGAGCCAGGCTGGAGCCACACCACCTTCTCTGCCTGGCCGTGAAGGAGGTGGCCCTGCAGGAGCTGCAGACCCTGAGCCCTCCTTGAGTGCTCCTGGGCTGCTCTGTGGGGAGAGCCCCAGGCGCTTGCTTGCATGGATGGGGCACCAGGGCAGGTGCAGGGCTGACTTTGCAGATGGAACCCTTTGTGCAGGGACCCTGCCTTCCGGCCTTGCCCCTCCCCACTCCCCCAGCTTCTCAAAGGAGGCCTGTTTTCTGAGCCTCCTCTCTGATGCCCCCACCCACCGCAGCCTCCCTCAGATGTGTGTGGGGTGTCTGCAGACCTAACCAGTGTCTTTTCTGCATGTGTCCACATGTATCTTTCTCCAAGCAGGCCCTGGGCTCAGCCCTGGGTAGGGCAGACCCATGCATCCCTCACCTTGGCCTAGCACTAAACAGATGATGACACCCACTTGTGCAATTCCAGCTCCAACAAGAGTCACCTGAATAGCTCCAAGAAGGGCTGTGGCCTCGTCTGGAAGCTTCCCAGAGAGAGGATTAGCAGATGACCCTGGGGAAGGAGATGGTGGAGGAGAGAGGCTGGTTAGAGGCTGAGCCTTTATACAGAAGTGATGGGGCTCTCGGGGCAGGGAAGGGATGGCTACTGTCAGTGTGGGCACGGAGTGGCAGCTCCATCTGTGACCCTAACCCTCACCTGCATAGGTAGCCTTCAGTGGGCCCATCATGGTGGCCCAAGCGCATGAAGGCATCTGCACCCTGTGCCCTCACTGAGCAGTGCATGTCTGTGCCCAGGGGCTCCCCCGAGGAGGAGATGCCAAGGTGTCCATGGAAAGAGTCAAACTCTGTAAAGTATTTGAAGAGATTTATTCTGAGCCAAATGTGAGTGACCAATGGCCTGTAACACAGCCCTCAGGAGACCCTGAGAACATGTGCACAGGGGGTTGAGACACAGCCTGGTCTTTACATTGAAGGGAAACATTAGACGTCAGTCAATACGTACAAGGTGTGCATTGTGGTCGGGGAAGGCAGGACAGGTCAAAGTGTGGCCTTCCGAGTCAGAGGTGGATAAAAGACAACAGTTGCATTCTTTTGGGTCTTTGATCAGCCTTTCACTGCACACACAATTTACATGTGAGGGGGGCAGGGAAATAGTCACTTGTGCCTTCGTCTGACTTAGCGAGTCTGCATTTTTACATAACCAACAGGGCAGAGGCAGCAATAGATATGCACTCTCAGGAGAGCAGAGGGATAGCTTCAATGAACTTCACCTGTCCTTTGTCCTGCACCTGTGAAGGTAAACACTCAGTTTATGTTGCCAGAGTGAAATTCAGCACAACTGTTTTAGGGCAAAGATCTTGATGCCCATAAAGCATTTCTCTGTGGGAAAATTGTGAGGAGTTATGTAGCCTTTTAAAAAATCTTCGTAGCGATCTTATGTATGAATAAAATGGGAGGCAGTTTGGCCTGACATGCTTTGGCTTAGTGATTGTGGGGTCCCAAGATTTATTTTCCGTTCACAAGTACTTTGTATAAAGTAGCAGGCTTCAGGCTTGGAGATTTCAAAAACCAAGTAACATTCCATGAGAAACCATGGGACCACCTACGCAGTTGCTGTGGACTACAAGCTCCCACCTCAAAGTAGAAAGTGTCAGGCACACCCCACCTGGGGGACCCATGCTTCAGATCTTGGGTAACTCTTCAACTTGAAGACACTCAGCTTCATCAAACCCTCTTCTCTGACCCTTTGTGCCAGGCTTCCTCGGTGGGAGGTGGGGCTCCCCAAAGAAGGGGCTATTTTTTGTCCCCAACCTCCTCAGCTCCACTGAGGGCTTCTATACAAACACAGGATGAGATGAGGGGAAGGTGGCAGCTGGAACCTAATGGCCAGGACGTTCTCTCCCTGATGTGTGCTGTTCCCATTGCAGGTACTCACTTCCTGATGAAGCAGTTTTCTGTATAATGGCCCCACGTGGCAGGCTAAATGAAAAACCACCAAATAGAGGCAGAGCTGTAAAGACACTTTGGATCATCATTTGCAGAAGGCAAAATAGCTGTAGGCAGCTTGTGATTGAGACGGTGATGGGACTGGCCAGGCCATTCTGGGAGAGGCAAAGAAAGCATCCACAGATACAGCTCATGGGTGCAGCATGGAGACCACACCCCAGGGGCGCGGGCAGAACTCCAGCCAGCCGGGGGCCCAGGCAGGCTTCTGAGGAAGGACGCTTGGCCTGAGACTTTCTGCTTAGCCATGGTCAAAGTGAGGGTGTCCCTGCTTGGGCCAGCACCTTCAAAGGCCCAAAGGAGCTGGGACCTTGGAGTCTAGGGGATGCAGACAGCCTGCTTTGAGGAAGACTTCTCAAAGTCTTCCTCAGGAGGGGGTTGTAGGGCAGCATGATGGACCCTGGGTTGAGAAGGAGGTGGAGACCAGCGGGGTGTGGGGCTCTACCTTGGCTCAGCTTCCTAGATGGCAGCTGATGGGGGCTTGTCTACAGGACTCTCTCATGGGTGACAGCCTAGACCTTCCTCAGCCTGAGTTCCCTTTGTGGGGGCAGGAATGATGTGTGATGGTGCATTCACAGATGTGCATGCACACACAGGCATTTACATTTGTACACAGACAAGCACAACAGACAGGCATATGCACACATGTACATAGGTGTGTGCACAGAGATGAACGCACACAGGTACGCACAGATGTGCATGCACACATGGACAAAAATGGGCATTCACACGCACACAGACATGCACACATGAACACTCACATACACACGTGCACGCAGACATGTGCACACGTGGACTTTCATGTGCAGACACGTGCATGCAGACACAGATGTGCACATGTGGATGTTCATGCGCAGGCGTGTGCACGCAGACACAGCCCCTCTGTGCAGCTCTGCTGTCTGCCTCAGCCTGGGGCCAGGCTAGGCGAAACTGCCATTTCTCCCTGTCTGTGAGTTCCTGCCTTTAGCCTGTGAAGCCCAGAGGACACAAGCGGCTCTCCGGAGGCAGAAGACCTGGGTTCAAATCTCAGCTCTTGTCTGAGTGCCATCTTTTTGGTCTGTAGACAGGGATATTGGAGGTTTACTCACAAGTTACTGGAGGGATGAGGGCTCTAGAGAAGGAGCTGGGAACTGGTGCATGGCAAGTTGTGTCATTGGAAGACTGTGGAGAATGAACAGGGCTTCCCTAAGTGAGGGGCTACTGCTATGGGGAATGGTTTGGTTTCCTCCCCACCCCATGGGCAGACTCGTCCTGAGGTCCTAGGGCTGGAGTGTCTGGATGATCAGTGTGACCTCTCAGAGAAGAGGTGCCCACCCAGGGGTCTGGCTATGGGAACGGGAGAGTGTCAGGCAGGAGCCACAGGAACTAGGCCAGGCTGGGTGCACAGAGGCAAGGACAGGGTTGTGAGGCTGGTGCTTGATGAGCAAAGCTCAGTGTGGATGTCTGGGCCTAAGCCCCAAGAGGGGTGGGGATCAGGCCTTCACGGGGTAGGGGAGAGCTCCGAGCAGGATGTGACTTTTTTTTTTTTGAGATGGAGTTTCGCTGTTGTTACCCAAACTGGAGTGCAATGGCACGATCTCGGCTCACTGCAACCTCTGCCTTCTGGGTTCAAGCAATTCTTCTGCCTCAGCCTCCCGAGTAGCTGGGACTACAGGCGCGCACCACTATGCCCAGTTAATTTTTGTATTTTTAGTAGAGACGGGGTTTCACCTTGTTGGCCAGGATGGTCTCGATCTCTTGACCTCGTGATCCACCCGCCTCAGCCTCCCAAAGTGCTGGGATTACAGGTGTGGTCTGCCCTCTGGAGAACTCAGGAAACTGGTTGGGCCATTCTGGTGTATAAGAAGCAATGTCACTGTGTCAGGAGTTCTTGTGGAGCTCACATCCCAGTGGAAGAGACCTCACCCATTGAGCTTTCTTGCACATTCAAAGGTGCTAAGTACTGTCAGGGCTGTCTGAATGTCCCGAGGTGAGTGGGACTGGAAGGAGGTCAGTCAGGACCAGCCTTGTTGCGGGTGTCGAAACACAGGAGCATATGTGTGGGGGAGGCCTGGGTGGCTCCTGTTGGGGAGTGGGGCTCAGAGGAGCACGAGGTACTTGAGGGTCTCATGGTTGCATCAGCCGTGCCCAGGTAAAGTTGTCCTGGGCAGAGGATGGGTTTAGAAGAGTACATTGGCAGTGTACCCTTTGCACCTTCCAGAGGTACACAGCCCAGCCCAGCCACCCTCCAAGTCTAGGACAAAGTGTGGGTGTGCCTTTGGCTCTGGTGTTCTGCTCCTGCATTGCCCTGACCGGCTCCTTTGTCCTCAGGATGGTCTTGGCTGCCAGGAAGTTCCCACTCCTCATCTTCCAGGCCCAGATTGGAGGCACTGAAGTCAGAAACAGAGGTGGCAATTGCAACCTAAAAGCACACATTACGGACAAGACTCTCTCCTGCAGGGTTCCATTTGCATCTGCCCTATTTGTGGCATCAGAAGAGGCCAGCTTTCTGTGAGCATGGGCTGATTAACACATTTGCACAAAGGGAGATGGTGGAGAAGCAGGAATTTGCAAGCTGCTTCATTCACTTGGAGCCAATGGTATGTCTGGGATCTTCTGTGATTTGGAAACCAGTAGCAGAGTGTCCCCATGTTTCTGGTCCTCATCAGTCGGGGAGGTTGAGGGGAGCCTGACAGGCTTGTGGCTGCAGTGAGGGTGCAGAGTAGGTGCACATCTCAGCATCCACCGGGTCTCAGCTGCCTTGAATTCGACCCATGGGCTTTGCATGGTCTCAGGCCTTGCGTGTGTGTCTGGTGCCCCACGTACCTGGTGTGCACACACTGCCTGTCCTGTGGGTCTGCTGGAAGCTCTCACCCTTCAGGACTTCATGTGGGGCTGTGGGACATCTAGTGGTCTGAGTCTTAAAGTCTGTGTTGGTTGATGCAGGTTGGGGCCTGGGACTCTGTACCAGTGACACGGCTCCACTGAGGCCCTGTTCCTGATGCAGTCATGCTGCCGTGGACCTCAGAAAAGCTCTGTCACTTCTTGGAGCCCAGAAAACAGGTGAATTCAGTCTTCCTAAGCATGGTGATGATTCACTGGAACGTGTGTGAGGGGTGCTTGCTGGGCGGGATGGCTTCCTGTAGACTCAGAGGGACCAAGGCATGGTTTCCAAGGAGACTTTGCAGCTGGATGAGAGGAGGGGTCAGCACACCCGCTTCACAGGTGCCTGGGCCCAGGCAGGCCTGTTCCTCAGCTTGGACAGCCCCTTCTTTAGAGTGGATACCTCGGGCTCCCAGGCTTGGGGTGGGGCTCACACCTCTCCTCTCATGATCTTGCTTATCCCTTGGGGTGGGGGGGCTGTTGTCCCCCTCCAAGCACACAGCTGTCACCGCAGGTCACCTCCTCTGCCCTTCTCCAGCACCCTGCGTGCTCTGGCTTGGCAGACCCCCGCCCCCTCCCCTGCGCCCTTGGTGGGATTTGCATATAGGTGCCCATCCAGCTGAAGTGTTTGCTGGGGCTGGCAAGCCCACACCTGGGAGGGCCAGTGGCTCCTGGCACAGTTGGTGGACAATGGCCACTCAGAATGTGGCTTCGCTCCCCGTCCGCCTCCTCGGGGCTCACACCTTGCTCCTACGTTTGCTGTAGGAGGTGGGTTGTTGTGTTTGGGGCCTCCAGGGCATCCTGGCTCTGCCATTAGATTTCCCTGGAACTTTGCTTAGTTTAGTCACTGAGCCTTAGTTTCTGGTCATAACGGGGGCTCTTCTGGGCTTGGGACCTCATGTAAGAAGGAACTGATGGCCTGTGTGGGCTGTCAGAGGACGTGTCATCCCGGCAGGTCTCTGCACATCCACTGCACACACTCTGCATGTGTGTATGTGCGGTGTGTGTTTATGTAGTGTGTATGTGTGTCTATGTATATGTGTGTGATGTGTATATGGTGAGTATGTATGTGTATGGTGTATTTATGAGGCGTGTGTGTATTTGTGTGTGTGTGTGTGGAGTGTATATGGTGTGTGTCTGTGGTGTATATATGTGTGTGGTGTGTGTGTCTGGTGTGTATATAGTGTATATGGTGTGTATGTCTGCGTGTGTTGTATATGTGTGTCTGTGTGTGGGATCTGTTTGATGTACATGATGTGTGTTTATGTGGTATCTATGTGTGTATGTGGTGTGTATATATGGTGTGCACATCTGTGTGTGTGTTGTGTGTGTGTGTGGGGTGTGTATGTGTAGGATCTGTTGTGTTTGTGGTATGTGTGTGGTATGTGTGTATGTGTGTGGTATGTGTCATGCATATATGGTATGTATATGTGTGTGTGTGTGAGTCTGTGGGGTCTGATGTACATGGTGTGTGTTCGTGTGTCTGTGTTTCTATGTGGTGTGTATATGGTGTGTACGTGTATGTTGTGTGTCTGTGTATGTGTGTGTGGAGTGTGTGTGGGGTCTGTTGAGTGTATGTGTGTTTGTGTATATGTGTGGTGTGTATATGGTGTCTGTGTGTTGTGTGTCTGGGTGTGTGTGGGGTCTGTTATGTGTATGTGGTGTGTATATGTGTGTGTGGTGTGTATATGGCATGGCATGTATGTGTGTGTGTGTGGTGTGTGTGTGTCTGTGTCTGTGTATATGGTGTGTTATTGGCATATATGCCTATGTGTTTTGTCTGTGTGCTTGTGTGTATGTGGGGTGTGTGTGGGATCTGTTGTGTATGTGGTGTATATGTATGTGTGTGAGTCTGTGTAGTGTGTATATGGTGTGTATGTCTGTGTGTGTGGCATGTGTTTGTGCATGTGTGGGGTATGTGTATGGGGTCTGCTGTGGTGTGTACGTGTGTGTATGTATATGTGTATACGGTGTGTATATGGCGTGTATGTCTGTGTGTTGTGTGTGTGTGGGGGTGTTGTGTGTATGTGGTGTGTGTGTATGCGTATATGGTGTATATGTCTGTGTGTTGTGTGTCTGTGCATCTGTGGGGTGTGTGCGGTCTGTTGTATGTATGTGGTGTGAGTGTGTGTATGTGTATATGGTGTGTATGTGTGTGTTGTGTGTCTGTGCAGGGTGTGTGGGATGTGTGGGGTCTGTTGTGTGTATGTGTATGTGGTGTATCTGTGTGTGTGTGGTGTGTACATGGTGTGTATGTCTGTGTGTCTGTATGTGTTGTGTGTGTGGGGTGTGTGTGCTTGTGTGCATGTTGTGTGTGTGCATGTGTGGGGTGTATGGGGTCTGTTGTATCTGGTGTGTGCATTATGTGTCTGTGTTTGTGTTGTGTGTGTGTATGTGTGGGGTGTGTGTGGGATCTGTTGTTTAGGTGTATGTGGTGTATCTGTGTGTGTGGTATGTACATAGTGTGTATGTCTGTGTGTCTGTTGTGTCTGTGTGTCTGTGTGTGTTGTGTGTGTGTGCGTGTGGCATGTCTGTGGAGTCTGTGTGTAGGGGTATGTGGTATGTGTATCTGTGTGGTGTGTACATGGTGTGTATGTCTGTGTTTGTGTGTGTATGTATTATGTGCGTCTACGTGTGTGTTGTGTGTGTGCATATGTGGGGTGTGTGTGGGGTCTGTTGTGTGTATGTGTCTGTGTGTTGTGTGTGTGTGTGTGTGATGTGTGGGGTCTGCTGTGTGTATGTGGTGTGTATATGTGTGTCTGTGTGTGTGGTGTGTATATAATGCATCTGTGTGTTGTGTGTGTGCGTGTGTTGTGTGTGTTTGTCTGTGCGTGGGGTGTGTGTGGGGTCTGTTGTGTGTGGTGGGGGTGGAAGGGCCTCCCAGAGCTCTTGGGTTTGGAGGACCTGCGCTGTTTTGACCTGGGAAGGCTGGGTTTGTGGAGGGTGTATCAGGCTGGGGCCCCAGGGAAGGTTTTGGGGCTCCAGGCAGAGTTACTGGCCTGGCTGGGTGTCGGCCCATGGGCTAGTTGGGCCATCCCAGGCTGACCAGGGCCAAGACCTTCAAGGCTCCATGGCCAGTGTTCTCTGTTGTCCTGGTGGGTGTGTGTTTCAGGCACCTGCCAGAGCCCCCTTTGCCATCCTAGCTGCTCCCACCCTGGGTGCCCCGGCTTTGCTCCTGTGCCTTCCTTCACATGCTTCCTCCTTGCTCCAGGGCAGGAACCTCCTGTCCTGGCTCTGCCTCCCTTGGAACCCTAGCAGGGAGCCCCTCCGGCCCTGGGCCTGTCCCTGCCTGAGCTCTCATTTGAGGAAGGCACCAGTGAGGCCCTTCTTTGGCTCAGATCCAGCCTTTGGTGCCAGACAGTCCAGGGCGTCAGTCTCAGCTTTGTCTGGGAGCTGCAGGCCCCTGACCCTTCTGAGCCCATCTACAAGTCAGGAACAACACTGTCAGCCCTCAGGGGACTCCATGGGTGAAGCTGCCTGGTGCTGGCATGGATGGGAGCGTCCTCATTTCTCCTCCTCAGGGGCTGGACCCATGGCTTGAGTGGCTGTGGGGACATCCAGCATAGTACCCTCAGTGGGGTTTGGCCATGGAGGTGCTCAGGTTGTGCTGGTTGGAATGGTAGGGGAGCTGGCTCCAGCATCTGTCTCCCAGACCCTGTCCGGGGCTCCAGCTGACCCTTCCCTCTCTGGGCCCTGGGTCCCCAGCTGGGATGAGGCTCTGGAGCCCCTGTGGTCGGCTCCCACCCCTCCCTGAGAGTGCTGCATGTGAGGATGGGGGCTCCTTCACTCAGGAAGCCGTCCTGTCATCCCAGAGTGTGGTGCTGGCCTCACACTGGCTCTTGATCCCCAATGTGGGGCATGGCTGGAACCACCCCAGAGTCAGTGTGTCTCAGCCTCCAGCTTGGGCATCTTGGAACAGAGACTTGGTGGGTGTTTCTCCTGACAAAGCTAGGCCAGCATGGCTGTCCTAGGACATCAGTCAGCTCTGGACAGTGCCTACCTGTTCCACCAAGCTACATTCTTGGGAATGCAGGGCCTAGACATTCAGTCCAGGGTCTTTCCTTCCTGGGGCTCTGCTGGGGGTGCCCCCCCCATGAGCCCATCTTGAAATTTGTGGGCCTTGCTCTCTGTCTGCTGCTGATGAGCGGTCTCTGCCAGTCCAGCCTGCCATGGCAACCGCCTACAGCCTCACTCTCTGTCCAGGCACCCGGTAGCTTTATCTCCAGGCCATCTGTTCTGGGAGCATGATTCCAAAGCCACTTAAACAGAGCCTGGAGCAGGGCAAGGCGCTGGGGCCTCTGTCTGCACACATGTGTGTGCATGCTCATGCACACACACGCACACTCATTCACACACACACGCTCATGAACACAGACATGCTCATTCACACACATGTTTATGCACACATTCATGCACACGCACACACATGCTCATGCATACACACACACACTCACACAAGCTCATGCACTAACACACATGCTCATGCACACACGCTCATGCACACATGCTCACGCACACTCACGCACACACACATATGCTCATGCACATACACTCATGCACACGCACACACACACATGCTCATGTGCATGCATGCTAATGCACACACGCTCATGCACATGCACACACAGACATGCTCACATGCAAACACAAACATGCTCACACACATACACATGCATACTCGCACACATGCTAATGCACACACATGCTAATGCACACACATGCTGATGCACACTCATGGACATGCACACACACACTCACGTGCTCATGCACATGCTCATGCACATGCACACTCACAAGCTCACGTGCCTGCATGTTTACCCACACATGCTCATGCACATGCACACATGCACACGCCCACACAAGAACGCACACACATGCAGACGCACATGCTCACACACATGCTTACGCATATGCACACATACATGCTCACACATGCACAAGAACACACATGCACACATGCTCACACACATGTGCACAAGAACATGAATGCTCACACATGCACACGTGCACAGGCACATATGCTCACACATCCACACACACATGCACGCATGCTCACACGCATGCACATGCGCACATGCACACACATGCATGTGTATGTGCATGCACAATAACACACATGCACATGCACACGCAGATGTGGGGTGACTCCTGCAGGGTGGAAGGTGATGATGGGGCAGTCAGGGTGCCCCACCAGCTGTCCCTTTTCCTGTTGTCCCCGAGCTGGGTCCTGGGTGCCCTGATGGTTAGCCAGTCTGTCTCTCTCTCTCTGTTGCTCATCTCTCTGTCCATCTGCTTGTCTGAGCTGGTCTGGTTTCTGCTTCACATCTCTGCCTTTGTCTCTTCTCTCCCCACATCCTTTGTCTCCTTCCTACCTCTGTCTGTGTCTGTCTCTGTCTCTGTTTAACCCCCTTGACCCTGGTCTCTGGACTCCTCCCTGGCCAGTGCCTGTTTCTGTGGCCTTTGTCTCCACCTCTTATCTCTCCTATTGGGTCAGCTGCTTTTTGCCTTTGGCTGTCATTCTGTCCTGGCAGGACCAGTGCATCGGGGTTTCCACCCCTGCCTCGCCCTCCTGGATGCTCCTGGACAGTCAGGCAGGGATCTGTCCCTCACCGCTCTCCTGGTCCACTCTGGGGCCACCTGTCTCTCCTCCTTCCTTTCCTCTGCCTCAGGGTGGCCAGGTCATGAGGTGGGTGGGGGTGGGTTGGGGGGGGAATTTCTCATACTGCTCTTAGCTTCCTGGGCCTATTCCCAAGGGTAGTGCCCTCAGCTCAAACCCTGAGTTCCTCACTCTCCAAGCCCTTGACTCTGAGTTCCTCCCTCTGAGGCCCAGTCCCACTGTTCACTGAATGTGCTTCCCTTTCCAGCCATGCAGACTTTGCTCAGGCTGTGCCCTGCCTAATGCCCCTTCCTGGTTGGGTATCCCTGTCAGGAGCTTCTTCCCTCTCCCCACGAGGCTGGGCAGGTGCCATGTCCTGGGCTCAGCATGGGGCCTCCTGGCTTCTCCTGGCCACGAATGGCTGTGCTCGCAGCCTTGTTCAGCTGACTTGCCCTGCAGGCCCCTCTGAGCTCCACAGAGCTTTGACACCAGGCTGACTTGCAGGGGATGAGAAGCCCCTGTGGAACTGCTTCCAGTTCTTCTGAGGCCTGGCCTAAGTTGCCCCTGCTGCAGGGAGATGTCTCCTCCACAACCACAGCAGCCACAGTGACCTTGCATTCTGCTGGTGATGCCCCAAGCCCTCAGTGTCTCTCCTCTGTCTTTCCTCTGTCCTTTGTCTGTCCTACCTCTGTCCTCTCCACATCCTTTGTATCCTGGGCTGGGCTGTTGCTAAGGCTGCTATGAGATGCACAGACCCCAGGACCCTTGTGCTGGGCTCCTCAGGGGCTGGAAGGTCTGGTGACCTGGGTCCTCCGAGTGGCTTCTGTTCTCCAGGTCACTCTGCTGGCATCTGCACAGCCCAGCCAACCCCCTAGGATGGCTCCTTCCAAGGTGGTGTCCTGTCTGCATCTGAGCAGCAGGCTGGCCTGCTCATGGCTGGAGTCATCATTTCTGGAACCCCTCTGGCCTTAAGAGGATGAGAAGGGTGGGACTGTAGCCCATGCAGAGATGTCCCGGGTCTTTGAGCCCTGGACTATGCTGAGGCCCTGAGGTTCTGAGGGGCAGGCCCTGGGTCATGGCAGAGCAGGCAGAGGAGCCATATGGCAGAGCAGAAGGACTTCATGGGTGCACATGTATTGAGTTCATAACTAAAGCAGAAACCAGTGCCAGCCCAGACAGCGATGGCCAGTAGCCACAACTCGGCTATGTGGGCAGCCCGTGACCTCTGGAGCCCAGGACAGATCCAGCAGGCAGGACCCCAGCTCTGGGTCAGCATCACTTCAGCCTATGTAGAGCTGAATGCTGGGAGCCCAGCTGTGGCGGGTGATGTCCACAGGGCTTCTTCCCTTGTATCAGCTGCAGCCCAGCTTCCTATCGAGGTCAGGGAGGTGCAGCAGTGGCACCCAGCCCTGAGGGAGGCTGAGGTGCCGCCACCTTCAATAACTAGAGCTGCATCCCACACACTGGGCTGGACTCTCCCAGGCTGTGGGGTGAGGCTGGGGGCTATGGCAAATGCCCATCAAACCCTAACATGCCCATGAGCAACCTGGTGAGTTCGGACAGCCTGGCCAGGTCCCACTGGCACTGGCCCCCTGAGCATGTGTTGAGCTGGGCTGGGTCTGGAGGGCCTTTCTCAGCAAACCTTCTGAGAGGAATGCTGGCTCCGTCCTTCCCAGGGGAACACTGGCCCTGTCCTTCTGTCCTTCTGAGGGGAGCACTGGCTGGCTCTAGTCCTTCCTGATTCTGAACATGTCTGAGCTGTTTCATCACATGAAGGATTACCAAGCGGGTTGGTTCTACCGAAAGGAAGCAGCGCAAGCTTTTCCTGGACTTCCCACCATTGTTCCTGTAAATAATCAATCTTAATTAACTCCATCCAAAGAACACGTTTTCCCCAAGGGCA
Organism: Saguinus oedipus; assembly: GCA_031835075.1. Lineage (NCBI taxonomy): Eukaryota > Metazoa > Chordata > Mammalia > Primates > Cebidae > Saguinus > Saguinus oedipus. The sequence continues at coordinate 58,015,225 of CM063173.1, forward strand.
GGGAGTCCCAGTCAGGTGGAGTCAGTTGGAACTACAAACCGCTTTTGGTAGCGATGGTGTTGGGAGGGGCCCTCATGGCTGCTGCATGGGGTGTGTCCGTGAGTGGGCAGATGAATCAGACTCAACCTCTGCAGGCACTTTCTGACATTTCTGTTGCCTTCATTTGATAGGTCAGGGAACTGAGTCACAGAGGGGTTTGGCAACCTCCCCCAGGTCACTCCCCTGTCTAAGCACAGAAGTCCCTGTCCCCACTGTGTCTGAGAAAATGGCAGAACTCAGTGGGGAAAGCCACTCTTCCACACAGCAGCAGCTGCAGCCACCTGTCTCCACCTGCCCCACCTGTCCTGTCCCCACCTGTCCCTCTTCCCACTTGCCCATCTGCCCTTGTCTCCACCTGCCCCGTCCCCACCTGCCCTTCGCCCCACCTGCCCCTGTCCCCACCTGCCCTTCTCCTCACCTGTCCCTGTCCCCCCTGCCCCTCTCCCCACCTGCCCTGTCCCCACCTGTCCCTGTCTCCACCTGTCCCTATCTCCACCTGTCCCTGTCCCCACCTGCCCCACCTGCCCTTCACCCCACCTGACCCTGTCCCCACCTGCCTTTCTCCCCACCTGTCCCTGTCCCCCCTGCCCCTCTCCCCACCTGCCCTGTCCCCACCTGCCCTGTCCCCACCTGTTCCTGTCTCCACCTGTCCCTATCTCCACCTGTCCCTGTCCACACCTGCCCCATCTGCCCTTGTCTCCACCTGCCCCTCTCCCCACCTGCCCTGCCCCTCTCCCCACCTGCCCTGTCCCCACCTGTTCCTGTCTCCACCTGTCCCTACCTGCCCCTCTCCCCACCTGCCCTTGTCCCCACCTGTCCCTGTCCCCTCCTGTCCTTGTTCCAACCTGCCCCTCTCCCACCTGCCCCTGTCCCCACCTGTCCCTGTCCCCACCTGCCCCTCTTCCCACCTGCCCCCTTCCCACCTGCCTCTCTCCCCACCTGCCTCTCTCCCCACCTGTCCCTGTCCCCACCTGCCCCTCTCCCCACCTGTCCGTCTCCCCACCTGTCCCTGTCCCCACCTGCCCCTCTCCCCACCTGCCCCTCTCCCCACCTGTCCCTGTCCCCACCTGTCCCTGTCCCCACCTGTCCCTGTCCCCACCTGCCCCTCTCTACCTGTCCCTGTCCCCACCTTGCCCCTGTCCCCACCTGCCCCTCTCCCTACCTGTCCCTGTCCCCACCTGCCCCTCTCCCCACCTGCCCCTCTCCCCATCTGTCCCTGTCCCCACCTGTCTCTGTCCCCACCTGTCCCTGTCCCCACCTGTCTCTGTCCCCACCTGTCCCTGTCCCCACCTGTCTCTGTCCCCACCTGTCCCTGTCCCCACCTGTCTCTGTCCCCACCTGTCCCTACCTGTCCCTCTCCCCACATGTCCCTGTCCCCACCTGTCCCTGTCCCCACCTGCCCCCTCCCTACCTGCCCTTCTCCACCTGTCCTTATCCCCACCTGCCCCTCTCCCCACCTGTCCCTGTCCCCACCTGCCCCTCTCCCCACCTGTCCCTGTCCCCATCTGCCCCTCTCTCCACCTGCCCCTCTCCCCACCTGTCCCTGTCCCCACTTGCCCCACTCCACCTGTTCCTGTCCCCACCTGCCCCTGTCCCTCATCTACCTTCCTGCCCCCACCTCCCCCCCCAACCCCCATGTGCTCCACCTATCTCTCCACCCCCATTTGCCCCTCCTGGCCGCACCTGTCCCATGTCTCCCCTGCCCCCCACCTGTCCCTCTTTTGCTCCCCACCTGCTACTCCTGCATGCTCACCAGCCTCTGAGCACATTCACCCCTGGCTATTCTCTCTTCTAAACACCTTTTATTTCCAGCCCAGTCTCTGCCCTGAGCCTCAGCCTCTGTACTGACACCCTTGTTGACAGCGTCACTGGTGACGAACAGGCACTCAGACATCCCAGGAGAGCCAGCAACTCCCGTAGATCTGCCCTCCTTCCGCCTCACCCTCTCAGTGGGTGCTGCTGCCCAGCTGATGGCTCTGGCCAGCCCTAGAGTCTCACATGGCCTCTGTGTTCTTAGCACATCCAGACCCTCAGCAGCCGGCTTCATCCTGAGCATGTCCCACCTTAAGCACAGTTCATCCCCTCCCCTGGGACACCCCTGACCTCATCGCCTCCCCTGGGACACCCCTGACCTCATCGCCTCCCCAGGACACCCCTGACCATCTATTGCTGCCCAGTAGCACTCACCAGAGGCCTCACCGAAGACATAAATGTTACACACTTTGCTCCTGGTCACGCAGCTGGGAGGGGCTGGTCAGGGCTCAGTCCAGATCTGCCTCCTCCAAAGGTTTGAACCCTCCACTCCCAGCCTCCATCTCAATGCTGCCCTGCATGGGGGTGACTGCTGGACTTGGCCACATGATGGGAAAAAGAAGCCAGCATCACCTGGGCCTCCGCTGGTCCCCACAGACACCTGCAGCACTGAGGATCAGAAGGTGACCCTGAGCTGCCTGCTGGTGATGGGAGCTTCCCTGGGTATCCCGGGGAGCTGTCCAGAGGACAGCCAGGCTTGATGCTCTGGCCATATTCATCATTTCCAAGGGTCCCTGTGGGCAGGGAAAGCTCATGGACCCAGTTAGAGGCACTAGGGATCATTCCAGAAGAGGCCTCTCCAGTGCTCACCTGCACTCCCCTCACTCTGTCCCTCCCTACCCCTGGTGTGGCTCTCACTGCTGGGAGGTCCAGATCCCTCTGGGCAGCTCTCTCTCTCTGCCCTTTCCTTCCTGCACACCCTACCCTTGCCTGCAGGGTCTGAGGTTGTCGAAGGAGTCTGGACTCCTACACTTCACTTCCCCCAGCACCTCCCACCATAGCTTCTGCCTGGGACTAGACCGAATTGGGGGGAGTCAACCACACCAGCCCAGGGCACTCAGAGGCCTGCCCCCTTGACAGCCAGTGAGTGGGTTGTAGGGAGCCAGGCCTGACCCCACTCAGGGGCTTGGCCGGGGCTGCTGTGGCTTGTGCCCTCATCACACTCAGAGTTGCTGTGTGAGAGTGCACGTGTGTGAGTGTGTATGTGATGTGAGGGTCTCAAACCACCTGGCTGGTTCCCTACTAGGTTTCAGGCTGGACCCGGTCTGACAGTGCTGCCTGAGAGGAAGCAGGGAAGGGATGCAGCTTCAGGAAGGGCCCTCCCTTCACTCACCGCGAGTCCATTACTGTGTGGGAAGGGCTGTGTCTTTGCCTCCCCTCACTCCCCTTCCCTGGCCCTGTGGAGTGGGGGGAGAAGTTGTCTGGGGCCTGAGCCCATTGTGTGGAGAAGAGAGCCTCATTGGCAGGCAGCCGGGGCATCAATTTGTGATGATCTGCTCCCTGGTCTTGATTGGCTGGAGGCAGTAGGGTCTCCCCAGGGCCCTGGGACACAAGTTTGAGCAGCAACTTTTTCCAGCATGAGGTGACGTGTGTTCCCAGAGAGAAGGTGCCAGGATGACGCTCTGCAGGAACTTCCTGGGTGCGTACTGCCCCCAGCCCCTCACATCCCTCCCTGGTCCTTTCACAAGTTTCTGCTAAGATGCCAAAGGGACTAATTAGCTGTGTGTGTCCCCCAATCAGTGCTCAGTGCTCTGTTCTGGGAAGCCAAGGAGGTGACAGACATGCTCCCTCCTGAACAAACAACAGCCAGGGCCTCGTGAAAACAGCCGCCTCCCCTACTTGAGGACCCTGTGGCTTGCAGAGCCCTGTGAAGGCTGCCCTATGGAAGGTTGGAGGTGGGAGGGTGGTGGGCAGGGTCCAGGCCTCCTTTCTGTTGATTTACCTGCCCAGACCTGCCCAGCGGGCCAGTCAACTTGTGGGTGTTGGGAGCCCTTGGCCGGGCAGCAAGGCTCTGTGAGAAGGTGGGCAGAGAGAATCCGTGTGTGACAGATGTCCCCTGGGACTTACTGTAACTCAGGGGCTTTGGCCGGGGCTGCTCAGCTTGCGTCCTCATCACACTCAGAGTTCCTGTGTGTGAGTGTGCATGTGATGTGAGGGTCTCACAAACTGGATGCCAAATGTTTGTGAGTGTCTGCGTGAGTGTGAGACAGAAACACAAAGTCAGCCCCGAGTGTGGCGGAGAGTGGGTCTCGGTTTTGTTTGCTCCATCTGCCAGGGCCGGCCTGGGGCAGCGTCCCCGCCCTCAGCTGTTCTATACAATATTAATGCTCACCATCTCGGCCTCACACAACGGCCCTAATTGTCGTCTGCGGCATTAAGGCAGGCGCCCATCTGCGGGGAAGCTTTCAGAAGGAAACAAGAAAACCCTCACCCCCAGCTGGTCACCGGAGAAGGTGGTGCCAATTACAGATGCAGAAAGTTTAGACCAAAATTACTTGAAAGAGTTTTTATGAAGCAAATGAACTGACACTTGGAATGTCTGTGTGCAGATTTGCACAAGTAATTACACTTTATTTGAAATGATCTTACCAGCTAAGCGATCATTAAGCCTGCTCCCCACTCACACAAAGCACTTCTCAGTGAGTGCGGCTGCACCAAGTTTGGTTTTGCAAATCTGCCCCTTTCCTCCCGTGTGGAGTCTGAGGACCTGCCAGTCAGACAGGAGTTATTTCCTGGTGTATCTTTCCTAACATTTATTAAAAAGTCACATGTGACTTTCCCACAGATTTCTATGAACTAAAACCCAAAGAAACAATGTGCGCTATGCCTAGTTATGGAAGAGAAAATATTTTATAATTTCAAAAATTCCTGACACATTTCCACCCTCTCTGACAAAAAAGTTTAAGATTATACCTTGCTGTTGTCACAGACCAACCTTCCCGCTGGTTTGGGCTGTAAAACATCCTAGCAGGGGTCTGCTGGGGTTGGGAGCCTTGGGTTTGGAATTCTCCGTCTCAGCCTGCAGCCCAGAGTGCCAACTCGCAGACTTCCCTGCGCCGAGAACAAAGAGGCGCTCTGGGGATAGAGCGCTGTCCGAAGTGCTGATCAGACCTCGGATCCACCCACCGCTCAGGCTGAAGGGCGGCAGCCAAACCTGAGAAACGTGCTGGCAGCCCCCTTTCCGCCCTGCTCTTTCCCCTGGACTCCTTTGTTCTCTTGGCCGCGTCAGCTAAAGAGTTCGAACCTTTACTCCTCACAACTCATCTTCTGAAACTGCTCATACCACTTTAACCTCCCAGTGGGAGCACCCGGGCTCTCTGGGTCCTGCCCGCTGGCACCAATTTTAAGTTTCCAGGCACATTCTGCAGGCTCTTCTTGAGCAGCCCCACAGAGGGTCTGGGGGTCCATTCCTGACCCCAGAGCGTGACACCTCAGGAGGCCTGCGACTGACTCTTCAAAAGGGGACGTGAGAAGTGCCGGGGACTCAAGTTTTCACCAATATCATCTCTATTCCCTGAAAAACCCTCTTGCGCCCACGAAGCCATGCTGCCCATGTTGGTTTCTCCCTCATGCCACCTCTGCTTCATGGTGGTTTCTTAGGCCTTACTATTGCATGTCTGAATTAAGTCACTTTCATGAAACCTTGGGTGTTGTTGGGAAATAAGGCTGATTCAGCAGTGGCCCTCCCTTTGATTCTATCTCCATCATGGAACAATGGCCTGCAAGCCTGCCCGGAGCCTGCAGCCTGCCGATAAGAGTTTAATAGAATTTCTGAATGCCGAAGGTTTGGGATGTAAAACATCCTAGCACAGCATGTCCAGAGGAGATAGAAATGGTTTTTCAGGAGATCGCTCAGCTGAATGTGTCCTTTTATGCTAATGGATATAAGTTTATGAAAGAATTAAAAAATGGCAGGCAGTCATTGTGGAAACCTCAAACTGTTCTCATTTGACTAATTAATATTTCATCCTCAGTTTGACCAGTGCAGGCCTGCATTAATTTCCTTGTGCTCAATCTAAACAATAGCTCTATGTGCATTTTGTGTTTTATTTGTTGAGGATAATGTGTGTGTAGAAGAATCTAAGATACTTGCCTTTGGGGTGAAGCTCATTGATTTGTATGTAATGTGTAAAGCACTAACTGCATGTTAAAAATAAGCCACTAAGATTTTCAAACCTGCTCTCTTGGAGAAAGCGAAATGTTTCAGTTCTGTCTCATTTACACTTTTGGTGGCCTGAGCCCTTTAGTGCCAATTAAGTTGGGGTTAATTGTGTTCTTGCATAATTTACCAAGAAATGATGTTTACTGTCTGTTGCAATCTCTGCACTGAACTCCTGAGATGAGAGTTTTGCTGGTTCTTCGGCTGGCCTCTGATGGTAGCATCTCTGCGGGTGTCTCACATTCACTTTTCATCCTTGGGTTTCAGTTTAGTTTCTGACATCCTGATATGATAATGGACAACTGTTTGCCTGATTTATTAGTACAAGAAGGAGATTTGGGCCAAAAACAAGAATAATACTCTGGCTCTCGATTACTTTTACTGAGGAAATTCCTACATTTATCCTTGAATGTCGGGCAAAAAATCACAAACTGGCAGATGAGAAGGCAGACAGTCAGGTTGCATAAAGAGTGGGTGGGCACGTCCATTGTGTGTGTTATGGATTTTTCTCTTCATTTTCATTGGATAGCTCCTTCAGGCAGTTTGTAAAAGAATCAGAAAGAGAGCAGAAAACTTGGGTAGTGTTCTTCCCTCTAGTCGGAGTAGACTTAGTGTTTTTAGGGATGCGTTACCCATGCCCCAGGGATCCCTGAGTTCTCTCTGGGAAGGTTTTATTATTGTAAAAATTAAAGTGAAAGGGAACATGTGATAACAGAAAAATGTCTTTTGCTGCTCTATTCTTTGTGTGCATGACTTTATTTGTTGGTCTGTGGCTATAGTTACCTTTTATGCAGTTAAAAAAATACATATCCATTTATGTCACAGGTACTTGAATATGCAGATGAGCCAATATGTAATATTCCTTGTTCATTTGAGTAATAAATTCTGCAGCCCATTCTTTATGATGGAAGGTCATATTCCTAACCACCAATAAATATTGTAAAGTACTTTCGCTGTAGCCATGCTAACCCAGGGCATCTGTCATTCCGGTTGCTGCTATTAGGAATTATTGGACTGAACCACTGGCAGAGAAAGCAGAGGGGGGTGAATGTGGTGGTTGTAATACTCTCTGCCCTTTCGTGTGTTTTGCATTTAAAAAAAAAACTCAGTCGTGCTGCACATTGATTATGAATCAATGTGGACAAATGTAGGCACCTTCTGTTGGCCGAGCCTCCGAGCAGGGGACAGTTCTCTGCCGGCCTGGGACACCTCTCACCCCCAATTCAGCAGATCCATCTTTCTGATGCTATACTGTAAATTTATTTCACCTCAGAGAGTAAACAGATATATTGGAGCCCCAAGGGTTCATGGGTAGCGTATTTACAAAGGAGCCTCCTCCGCCAGCCCGTGCCACCGCTGCTAATGAGAGCAGTCATTAAGTAAATGAGACGTCGCCTTTAGCTGGCTTAGGAGTTCGCACACTAAGGGGAGAAGATATTTAATTGAAACCCGCACGCAGGCTTCCCCACATGTGACCGTGTAAGGGAGGCAGCTGCCTTCCCTCTCCTCCCCCAGTCCACCCTGCACCCCCCATGTAAATTTCATGATTGCTTTCCGTGATGTCATTTTGAAAGAGGACAGACAATAGCTGTGGGGAAAGGTAAGTCAATGTTATGTTCTTTCTGACAAAGGCAGATACCCAATGCCTGGCTTTTCCTCTTGGACAGAGACAGGGAGAGGGCGCGAGGGCAGAGTTAATTTCTAAGATGAAGGCTCTCTTTGCAGGAAAGGCAGGTCTGAGGGTGGCTTTTTGAAACTGCTCTGGAGGACTGAGGCTTTCTTCTCCTCCCTGGCCTGCCGTGTGCTGTTTTCCTCTGGTCTCTCTGTTGTTCCTGCTCCTCTGAGATTCCAGGGGACATGTTGTGCGTCTGACAGAGGAGACATTTGGGAGGGGAGTGCAGCTTGAGACGAGAAACTTTATGCGTATTTCTGGAAGAGGAATAATGGATATGTCTGTGGCCCTTGGACCCAGCAGCTCTGTACCTGGGGAGAGCACCGGCCCCGTAAACAGAAGATCTCTCTGAAGTAGGGTCTCAGAGTCTGGGGCGTGTCATGTGTGACCCCCCCACCCAAGGTACTGAGTAGAGGTGCTCACGTGAGCGTTTTGTCTGCATGTCATGCGTTTCTAAACTTGAGGATCAATATCGAGGGTGCATGTGTCTGTGGATAGATGTACAGAAGTAAATATTGGCCGCTCCTCTCAGCCCCTTTTCTCCTTACGTGTTAGTGGGGTTGTGGAGTGTGGTTGTGTATGGTGGTAGTGTAACTGGAATTTTATATTTAAAACTAGAAATCAGGGTTAGCCAAGAAGTCGGTGTAAGTGATGAACACCTTCATGCTGTTGTCTGCAGTTCTGGGGCCGTGGACTTTGGTTCTGTCCATTGAATTCACTTTCTTCTTCACAAATCAGGAAAATAAACAAGTGCTGGTGGCTTTGTGTTGGAGGGGTGGGTTCTCACTGCTCCTTCTGAACCACCCAGGGCTTTTCTTGTCTCAGCAGCACCTTTGAATCAGTGGACACCATTGGCTGGTAAAGTTGGTTTTTAATTTTGGAAACAAAACATCTGCGGTGGTGGGGGGGTTCCGTGGCTGCATGTGGGTTTGGTCGTGGGCATCGACACTGTCACTATAATGATGATAATGACAGCGATGATTATAATTATCCTTTTGGGAGAGGGAGGTGGAGAATTTTGCCCTTGTAGTTATTTTTTTTCAAATCACAGAAAGCCGAGGACACTTCTAACACCAGTGGCTTAGTGCACAAAAGGTGGGAGGGGTGTTGGGGCAGACTTGGGGGGCCCACTTGGTACTGAGGGGTGTGCTCTGGCTCTGTCTCCTCCGAGGTGCTGACAGAGCCTGCCCTGGCCTGGGGAGTGGGGTGCTGTGTCCTCACCCAGGGCTGACTAAGGGAGGCTCCCCTCAGCCCCCAGGCTGACTGCCACCCAGGGCTCCCCTCCCATTGGTCCTTGGCTGTGATTATCACCTCCTTCCATATGGCCCTGTTAATTAACGGTAAACAAAAGAGTAAGAGAGCAGGGATTGGGGTCCAGCGGTACCAGCCAGGGCGCTGCTACCCTGCCCTGTCTCCCTGGGTAGCTGTTCCTTGTGCAGAGGAGGCTGGGTCAGGGCTTAGAGGGCAGTTTGTTTTCAAAGAGAAGGAGTCAGCTTTATGAACTCTTCTGTCCTGTAGAGACTGAGACTCCCACAGGGTTCTCCTGCCCCCTGGGCACCTGGTCAGTGCTGAACTTCACAGTGTGCTTGCTGATCCAGGAGCCTGAGCAGGAGCTACAGAGAATTAGACAAAGAGGCCTTTCCACTCAGGAACAGCCTGAGCTCTGACCCCTTTGGGCTATGAATCCCTGAAGAGGGCTTGAGAGCTTACCCAAGGCAGGGTAAAGTGCCTTCTTCTGTCTAAAGTGCCACTCGGGGCTCTGTGACCCTCAGTTATTGCTCACAGATCTCGAGGTAGCCTCAATTGTTCAGCGCCAATGCTCTGACCCCTCTTGGAAGATTCTGGCAAAGGCAGTGGTCACCCACTGCCTTGAATGCTCCTGGTGCATGAGTGGGGAAAACTCTGAGATGACCCTTTCTAGCCATGTGGGATGCGAAGTTGCTCTGGTCTGGGGGTTGCAGTAGTTTCTACTTGGAAGCTCTGTTAGTGCCCAGAGATGTCAGGGAGAGGCTGGCAGAGGGTATGTGGGCACCGGGGTGCACGCTGGGCAGCTATGGCAGCTGACCAAGGCAGTGCTGTCTCCGCAGTCAGCCTGGATTGGCTGGAGCTTGGCCTGTCCCCTGACGTGGATGTGGTGGGCGCTCTCCCTGGTGCTGCCCAGAGACCCAGCCCCCCAGCCCCGCCTCTGCCCGGGCCTGGGGTCACTGAATGTGCAGACAATGACATTTGTGGTGGTGTGGGGGGCAGAGCAGACCCACCACTCTGCACTGGGGAGATGGGGGTCAGAGCCTGACTAACCTCCTTCCTGCTGCTCAGTCTAGTGATGGCCAGGCCATTTGGAATGCCAGTTAGCAGAGAGAGCAGGAGAGGTTCCTGAAGACTGACAAAGTGCCAGAGAGCTGCCCGGGGCCTCCAGCAGCTGCTCAGGGTGGTGGGCAGGCTGGTGGGGGCTGAGCTTTTCCTGGATGGACTCGGTGCAAAAGGCACGTCTACTTTGGAAAAGACTGATCAGGGATTGGGGCCACCCAATCCCTCTGTCAGGACTCAGGGTGGGGATGAGACCAGGAGCAACCATAACGCTTTAATCAGCACCCGGCCTGGAGTGGATAAGGAGGTAGAGAATGGAGCCAGCTGGTGGATCGGGGTCAGGGGTTAGCTGTGGGGTGGGTGGGGGCTGCTGGTGGTCACCTGATCTGCAAGCCGGCAGGGCACTGTATGGTCAGCCAGACTTCATGTTACTCAGGCATCTTGGAGAGTGGATGATCTGCCTGTCCTGATGCTGGGAGAGGTATCTCAGAGTCCCTCTTTTGTTGCCTGTTCTTTTGCAGAAACCTGGGCCAGAGAGTGGAGCAGGTTGCCTGCGGGGAATTGGGGGCTTTTCTTTCTTCCTCTCTCCCATCCTCCTCATCTTAGATCCTCCCCTTCTGCTTTTACCTTGTGAACTCACTCATGAATGAACCAGAAGTTAGTTGTCTACAGACATAATTTTAACAGGAATTTTGTGGTGTGAGTTTACCGGAAAATGGTCTTTGGGAACCAGCATCATTAGATTAGTCAGACCCAGAAACGCATTGTTTCCCGGGAGGGAAGAGAGTAGTGGCCGCTGTGCCGCTGTGCCGTGGGAAGAGAGCAGTGGCTGCTGGGCCATGGGAAGAGAGCAGTGACTGCTGGGCTGCTGTGTGGCCGCTGGGCTGCTGTGCCATGGGTTTTCTGCTCCTGGGAGACCAGGAGACCAGGTCCTGAAGCAGGACCCCTCTGCTTCAGGACAGCCCCCAGGCCAGCCATTGCCCAGCCCAGAACATCTGCGGGGCCTCGGGGTGGGATGTGCGTTCATGGCCTCTTGAGGTCCCAGCACTTTTTCTGTCTTTCAGACAAAATCTCCCCAAACGCCACTTTAAAATACTCAAAACAAAAATGAGCAAGAGGAATTTCACCTGGATTAAAATGTTTTTGATCTCAGGCTTCCACTGAGCCTGCTTCAGAGAGAATGATTAATAAATACTTGTCAGTGGAAGTGTAGTTTGGAAATGTCTCCCTTTTTATCTTCAGTGTTGAGGAACCAGCCTGATACAGATGTGGTCTCTTCTCCCCACGGGTAATGGCATGAGGCGCTTTCCTTGTGGGAAGATTGGTTTCACCCATCACTTCATCCTTTTTCTCATCTTACAATTTGCACTTAAAAATTTTTAAGTGCAAATATTAAGTGTTTTAATTGGGAATGAAAATAACTCAGAGGATGCTTTAATCTGCCCTGGCTGAGCACATCTGCCTTGGCCAGGATTAGCATTCAGGCCTTGCAGAGGAGCGAGGTTGTTGACACAGGTGTGGGTGTCTGTGGCCCTACTCCCATCCCTCATCCTGCAGCACCAGAAGCCTCTACTCAGCAGCCCTACCTTCAAGAGGGTGACTGTGCTCAGGCAACCGAATGTGTGGTTTGCCCTGGAGTTTCATGGAGTTGTAGGATACGTTTGCTGTGCCTCGGGGTTTATTTGGGACTGTGGCCGGGAAGCATGGCCTGTGCCAGGAAAGTGCAGGTGGGGCAGCCCTCAAAAAGTAGGCTGCAGCGCTCTGCATGAGTCAGGGTGACCAGGCACGGTGGGGGTGAGCACTTGGGATCTAGACGCTGGGGAGGAAAAGTGGAGGCACCATATGGCCTGAGCTGCTGACAGATGAGCTTGCTGGGCCCCACCTCTCTCTCACGCCTGGCTTCACACCTCCATCGTGTTCAACATTGGTCTGAGGGCTCGGGCAGCAGCCATTTGGGTCCTCTTCTTTTTCCCATTTTGCTGCCTGTGATCCACACACCAGAGGAGGAGTGTGAGAAGAGGGGCTCTGGGTCAGTGTAGGTGAGCCTCTCACCTGGTCCTGGGGGCCCCTCCAGGTCTCCCAGCTCAGGGACCACAGAGCTGCCAGTCGCTGACCTGCCTAGCCTGAGTGGGAGGAGAGTGGGAGCTTACGTGCTGCATTATGCTCCAGGGCCTGCTTTAGAAGGCTCTAGAAGATCCCTGAGACTCTCTGACAGCAAACTGACAGCAGCAGGTGCCTGGCATGGTCTCACAGTGAGCCAGACCCGAGGTGCATCCCCAGTTCCCCTGTGCATCGTGCTGAGTAACTTGTCAAAGCACTTGGGTTTTTACATCTACAGGGTTTTTTTTGAGTTCTGAAAATCAAAAGTCTTTAGCAGTCATGCTCTGTGGGCAGCCCAAGTGGCTCCTAACTGGAGGTGCTGCCCACTCTTCACAATACTCAAAGCTGGGGGACAAATTCCCTCTCGGCTCTGAGTTTCCCAGGCGTCAGCTGTCCTACAGGTCCCAGGTGCGGGTAGTTCAAACCCTGCCCAGTTGCTGCCAACTGAACACTTGGTTTGTCAGTCATTCGTCAGCACCTGGAATTGTGCTCATTCTGCCCTTACCAAAGTTTTGTTTAGGGAAAAATGGATTTGAAATTGGGATGACTTATTATATTTAACATTATTTTCATTGAGACTGGGCCTTTATGAAATGGAACAATAAATATGACTTAGGTTGCAAGGGGCAAATAAACACATTTGACACTGTTATTTTAATCATTGGGACTGTGCTAACTCGTTTAATTCTTGTTAATGTGTTCTGTGCTGGACACTGAGGCTGGGAGGCAAATTAGCTTCCCAGGTGAGTGGTGTAGCTTGAATCTGAACTGTTTCCCGACACTGGGCAGGAAGGCTGGGTGGGGCTGGGTGGGACTGAGATGGGGGCTGTCCTGCACGTGGAGGCTGCACGTGTCCAGACGTGGAGGCTGTCTGCAGACCAAAGGGTGACCCTTACTGCCCTCATGTCTCTTCCTTTCAGCCTGGGAGGCACCTAGGTCCTGTCCCCAGCTTGCCTTCCAACCTTATTCTCCATCCCAAAGTGGGTTGTTGCCCAAGATCCCGGAGCACACCTCCCTTTCTCCCTCAGCTGGAGCTTTGCTTCTCATTCAAGGCTTCGTGCAGATGCCGCCCCGGGTTCTTCTTTACCTACGTTTACTCTCATGTGTCTCACATTTGAAATTCCTCTCTTGGCAGTGCTGCTGTGACATTGCATCAGAGTGATGGGTGTCCCTGCTTGCCTTACAGGAAAGCCTGCAGGCAACCGGTTCCAAGGCCTGCTGGGCCTGGGGGGCACCCCAAGTCTAGGACATGCTGGGCCTGGGGGGTACCCCAAGTCTAGGACATGCTGGGCCCAAGGGGTACCCCAAGTCTAGGACCTACTGGGCCCAGGGGGCACCCCAAGTCTATGACCTGCTGGACCCAAGGGGACACCCCAAGTCTAGGACCTGGGCCTGAGGAGGCACCCCAAGTCTAAGACCTGCTGTGCCTGACGGGGCACCCCAAGTCTAGGACCTGCTGGACCCAAGGGGATACCCCAAGTCTAGGACCTGCTGGACCCAAGGGGGCACCCCAAGTCTAGGACCTGCTGGGCCCGAGGGGGGACCCCAAGTCTAGGACCTGGGCCCGAGGGGGCCCCCCAGTCTGGCTCTGGCACAAATGCATGTGCTTGCCTGGGGTCCCCTTGTCAACACGGTATTTGGAGTTTTCAAAGCTGATCTGGACCAGGAAAGGATCTACATTTTGGCTTTGAGGTTGGAAGGATACTCGTGGTGGGAGGAAAAGCTACTTAAATGCTCAGCTGTGGAGTTCTGAATTTTCCTCCAGCATCTGCTCCTCCTTGAGGTTGAGCCCTGCCTTCTGGTTATTTGAGATAATGTCCACCCAGATAAAATGTTGGACTATGAATGCACATTACAGAGTTACCTCTTACAGTCACTTTTAAAAAGTGGTCTGATTTTGAATGGGTTATTTAGAGTTTTGTGCTACCTTGTTTTATTTCTGCAAAGGCCATGCCCAACCCTAGTCTTGGTGATTTGTGACCCAGCCATGTCACTGATGCATCAAAGTGGGTTGGCTGTGAAGTGTTGGTTCCCTCCCCATGACACACGCAGACAAATGTGTCCAATTATATTTTATTTTTTGAGATGGAGTCTTGCTCTGTTGCCCAGGCTGGAGTGCAGTGGGGCGATCTCAGCTCCCTGCAACCTCTGCCTGTGGGTTCAGGAGATTCTCCTGCCTCAGTCTATGGAGTATCTGGGATTGCAGGTACATGCCACTATTCCCAGGCTAATTCTGTATTTTTTTTTAGTAGAGATGGGTTTTTGCCATGGGCAGGCTAGTTTTGAACTCCTGACCTCAGATGACCTGCCTGCCTCGGCCTCCCAAAGTGCTGGGATTACAGGCATGAGCTACCATGCCTGGCCTAATTTGCCCAGTTTTTAAGAGTTAAGAGGCGCTGTGAGCTTGCTGCCTTCCCTCATCTGGCAGTAAGTCCTGTAGGTAGGGAGTCTGCTTCCTAGGTGCATCAGCCAGATGGGAAAAACAAAGTGGGTTTGTTACTGAATGGCATCAGGGAAGCAATCCCCTAGAAGGCTGCCTGGAGCCTGTCTTGGGGCTCTGCCCCTCTTCCCTGAGAGCACCATCACACTGGTCATCACATGTCATCCACACTGGTGGCCTGGGCTTGTCTGGCTGCAAATCGCACCTGCAGCTTCTAAGTCAGAACCTGCTACTGGATGTGGATGGAGCTCCCTCCATCTCCAGAGTCTCAGCCTTCAGGCTTGGCTGACCCCCTACACCTCTGGCATGTGGAGGAACCCAAACCCACTTTGATGTAAGAATTAGAGTCCAGGCCGGGCGAGGTGGCTCAAGCCTGTAATCCCAGCACTTTGGGAAGCTGAGGTGGGTGGATCACGAGGTCAAGAGATCGAGACCATCCTGGTCAACATCTCTACTAAAAATACAAAAAATTAGCTGGGCATGGTGACACGTGCCTGTAATCCCAGTTACTTGGGAGGCTGAGGCAGGAGAATTGCCTGAACCCAGGAGGCAGAGGTTGCGGTGAGCCGAGATTGTGCCATTGCACTCCAGCCTGGGTAACAAGAGCGAAACTCCATCTCAAAAAAAAAAAAAAAAAAAAGAATTAGAGTCCAATTCCTCTTCCTGGAGAGCCCTCTGAGGGCCTTGGACCTGGTGAGCTCTCCCCTGCCAGCCCCTCCTTCTGGGCACCTACTTCCTGCCCACTCCCTAAGAGGCCAGGCCGCCTCTGGGGTCTGTAAAGTGTGTTTTCCCCAAATGCTGTTCTGTTTTGGCTCTTGTGTACTGACCACTGTCCATCCAGGCTGGGAAATTAGCATACACATTGCCCCATCCCCCACAATTTTTCTAAGTCTGAAAAGCAGCACAGGGGGCTGCTCTTAGCCCTGGAGCTGGGGCTTCCGTCAAACCCACAAGAGAGGAGCTGCCTGGGCTCACCCTAGCCAAGCAGGAATTTAGGTAGGGGTCCTGCGGTGAGAGAGCCTGGGGTTAGAGAAGGAAAAGGGAGCTGTTATCAAAACCATAATCCCCAAGGGCTCTGAGGCCTGGGGATCTTCCCTCGAGCTCTCTCCCTTCTGAACTGGGGATGAGCCAGGGCATGGACAGACCTGAAAGGGAAAGTGGGATGCCTTTCCTAGTGGAAAAATTTTCTCTTCAAGGCCTCAATAAAATGTTTTTTTTTTTTTTTTTGGAGATGGAGTTTCGCTCTTGTTACCCAGGCTGGAGTGCAATGGCGCGATCTTGGCTCACCGCAACCTCCGCCTCCTGGGTTCAGGCAATTCTCCTGCCTCAGCCTCCTGAGTAGCTGGGATTACAGGCGTGCACCACCATGCCCAGTTAATTTTTTGTATTTTTAGTAGAGACGGGGTTTCACCATGTTGACCAGGATGGTCTCCATCTCTTGACCTTGTGATCCACCCGCCTCGGCCTCCCAAAGTGCTGGGATTACAGGCTTGAGCCACTGCGCCCGGCCTAAAATACAGTTTTAAGGAAGAAGGAGATGGCCATTGCTTCTCTTCTCGGGCCGGAAAGCTGAACAGTTCTAAGAGCAATTTCTGGACTGAGGAACCAAAATGCTGGAGCAGAATTCCAGAGCAGGCCCCCTTGACCATGCAAGGCCAGCATGTCTTCTGGGGAGTTCCCAAAGATCCATGGGGAGGACGCCCCCAAACCCAGCCCTGCTGGCTCTGGCCATACCCTCTTTTTATCTTTTTTTAAAGATGGGTTCTCGGGCTGTTGCCCAGGCTGGAGTGCAGTGTCTTGGCTCATTGCTACCTCCGCCTACTGGTTTTAGCAATTCTGCGCCTCGGCCTCCGAGTAGCTGGGATTACAGGCATGCGCCACCTCACCTGGCTAATTTTTGTATCTTCAGGGGTTTCATCATGTTGGCTAGGCTGGTCTTCAACTCCTGACCTCAAGTGATCCAGCCATCTTGGCCTCCCAGAGTGCTGGGATCACAGGCATGAGCCACTGTGCCCAGCCTCTTAACTCTCATCCTGCATCTGGAATACCTGTTGGACCAGGCCTGTTTCCATCACAGGCCCTTCTTACTGCCTTTTGTTTTCTCTGTGTTCTCCCCAATCTGTACCCCAGGATTCAGGCAGGCAAGTCTAGTTGTGCCTGATCTGAAAAAGTGTCTCTGATGGTGGCCCAGTGAGGCAGGGCCATGGGTCAGCCTGGCCACCTTCCCTCCCCTCCTGAGCACTGTGGGTGGGTCAGGCCTCAGGCAGCCCTGGGAGGCAGCAGCCACAGACGGAGGTGGGCTGGTGGGCAGGTGTGGCTGACAGAGTGGATGTCTTTTGTGGCCTGGCCTGGTCAGTGGAGATGGTCAGGGGAGCAGGGGGAGCCCCCAGCCCAGTGCCTGCAGCTGTGTCCATTTCCCCCTCCCTAGATTCTCCTCCTGTTGCCCTGGGTGGGCTCTTGGGAGCCACCTATTTCTAGAGTCCTCCTTTCCGGGCTCCTTGTCCTGGGTGTGGGGTGAATGTGCTGGACTGGGGTTACAGGGTTGTACTTATTTGGAGCTGAGGCTGTTCTCGCCCCAGAAGGAAAATCCCGCCTGTCTGCGTGGAGCAGAGTGTGGATTGGTTTGCTTGCTGCCGCCTGGGTCCTGGTGCCCGGCCTGAGGGTGAGGCTGGTCCCACAACTGGACTCTCCCAGGCGCCCCGGGATGGATCAGTGTGACACTTTCAGCGTCCCTCCGGCACGCTGCCTGCCCTGGGCTGGGCACACCCTCCCCGTCGGCAGCTAGGGATGACAGGCTGCCTGGAGAGCCATCCTGTGATTTGGTTTGGAAAGTCATTATTACTGCAGAGCAGTTTAGCTGTTGTTTTTACAGCGTTGGTAAGGTTAAAAGAAATAATGATAATAATATAAGAAAGACTCAGCCACAGTAACTGCCTGCAACATGCTATTTGCATTTTTAAGGAAACACTTCTTTGAGACAGCCTGGGTGAAAGGTCACTATTTGCATATAAATGGAAAAGAAAGTGTATGATGCTGGAAGTTACATCTGTATTATTTTCTCAGCAGTGAGCTGCTGTTGGAGAGATTAGAGGACATGGCTTGCATTTGGCTTTTATTGAATAGAGAAAGTAGCAGCGAGGCTGATTTAGAAGCAAAATAATGAGAGAAATGTGCAAAGCTATAGAATTGCCAACTCCCCCTGCCCCCACCTCTCCCTTCTCTCATTTTCACCTAAACTCAGCAAAAGCTGGTCTGCCTTTGCGCCACTCAGCAAGTCTTCATTTTACTTCTCTCTGGATTCCAGAGAGAAAAAAAAAGAAAGAAAAAGAGCAAAACTTGCCCTCAATTTCCCCTCAGTCCCATGTGTGTCTCCTGCCAGTGTTTCCTCCAGATGCCCCAAACCCAGGAGCAGAAGCCCCTGTGACTGCACTGCGTTTCCAGAGTGTGGAGTGGAAGAGGCCTTCCAGGGGCAGGGACCAGCAACCAGGGAGCACCCCTCTCTGGAGCTAGTGGGGCTGTTCTGGACCCGCTGCTGGGAGAAGCTGGGGGCAGGGATCAGATGAGGGGGTCCTGTTCCGCCATCATCACAGCCCCATGGAACCCACAGTTTCTGGGACATGGCTTCCACTTTCTTCATGGAAATTTCCAAGCTTGTCAGACTTTCCCAGGTGCCTGGTCCCCTGGGCTTTCCAGGAGACCCCAGGAACAGAGCCGACCATCCCTGAGAAAAGCCCTAGGTGGAGCTGGGGCCTGTGCCTGTCCAGCCAGCTTTGGCAGCCAGCTTGTCTGAGCACATCATAGACTTTAGGGGCCTCCAGGAGCAGTCCTGGGACAGAGGGAGGTGGAGTGTCCTGCCTGGAGGATGGGCTGCAGGATCCCCCGGGTCCCAGCTTCTCTCCTCACAGAGGTCTCCACTGACCACTGGTTACTTAAATCGCACCCCCATCCTCATTATTTTCAAAAATGCTTTTTGAAACAATCTCAAGCCCACAGAAATGTTTCCAGTTGAGGCCACACTGCTTTTCCCGAGCTGTTTGAGAGTATATCACCCAGGACACTTGGGCGGGTGTTTCCAACGACAGGGTCGCCTCCCACTTACCATCGTCTCCTTCATGGCCATCTGGTCCTCAGACCCATTCAAGGGTGGGCTCAGAATCCCATGTGTGCTTGGTCCTGGTGCCTCGTCGGCCTCAAGTACTTTTCAGCCTTGTCTTCCCTGACCTTGTGGTTTTGGAAAAGCACTGCTCAGTTACCTGGTGGGACACCCATCACAGAGGCGCCTGTGGCTGGGCTTGGGTTATGCAGGAACACCCAAGTGTGAGCTTCTCCCTTCACCTGCCCCTGATTTGTCCCTTAACTGATAATGCTGACTTGGTCACTGGATTAGATGGGGCATCCTGGCACCTCTATGCCAAAGGGAAATGCCAGTCATTTTCCCTTTACAATTAATACGTATTTGGGGGGAAGTTTCTTTGAAACTGTGGAAATATCTCCATCCTCAACAAACCATCACTTAATTTTCACGGCTATCTCTATAGACTGATTATTTTCTGTTTTCTCCAACGGGCTGAAAGCCTTGTTCTGATGCTCAGATTGCCCCGACTGGCTAGTGGGAGCTCAGTGCAGAGGCTCCCCTAGCCTCAGCACACCCCCACTGTTTTTTCTTGTTCTTGCCTTTTCTGCTTGGGGCCTGGAACTCCAGTTCCTTCGATTAGAAAATGGTGGTTAGCCTGAGACCTGGGTGTTGAGCCTCGAGTAGACAGGGCTGGAAGATGTGTGTGTGCACACACACACAGTTACACACATGCTCCTTTTCACCCAGGTCTGTATTCTCCATCTACTGATGTATATTGCAAAACACAAGTTCACTTTGACAGTTTCTGGTTCCAATTCCCACACAGGGTTCACTCCAGAGCTCTGCCTTTCCGTAGGTATAACTTGCTCTTCCAACATTGAGAAAGCTGATTTCCATTGTCTTTAATATATTTACATATTTGATCCACGCCCTTCCCTGTACCAACAGCCTCCTTACTCCATAGAAGTGCTGACCCCTCACTGGGCCCCTCTCTCAGGCCAACCCTCTGGCTCTCCAGGATACCCGACCCTCTGCTCTAGGTCCTGAGGGCCACCTCTCCCCTGCAATGGCTCTGGTGCTAGGGAGCCTCACTGGCCAGTTACCCAGCACTGTGGGGCTCATGGGGTGTGGCACAGGGCAGCCCCAAGTGTCATGGGGTGGTTGGCCTCCCTGTGGCCCCAGAACTGGACCCTTCTGCCACTTGTGCTCACAGCGACCAGTTAGCTTCCTTTGTAGCATTGAGCATTATCTTTATCTTCAGTGTTTCACTGCTGGACCAAGCAGTATTTACCAGCATTGTTTCTCATACAAGATTTTGTGTTTTGTTTTTCTTGAAGAAAATTATCACCACTCCTGCCCCACGTACCGCCCTGGCCTCATTCTGCTTGCTTAGTGTTCAATGCGCAGTATTTGCGACTGTGCATATCTGATGTATTTTTATTCTACTACATTCCTTGATCAATATTTTGTCTGGGCATAGAGGGTATGCCCTGAAGTCAAAAATCAACTCTTAAAATTGGGAAGCCTTTCTCTGCTGTCTGTGAACACCCCACTCTCCTGAATAGCATGATCCTATTCTAGTTAGAGGTTTTGTTCCCCTTTAAAAGTTTTTAGGGACTTTTTTCTATTCCTGATGTTTAAAATTTTACAGTGCTGGGCTTGGTTGGATGTGGGTTTTTTTTTTATTCACTGTGATGGGCACTTAATGGGCCTTTTAATCTAAGAATATAATTTCCTTTAGTTCTGAGGATTTTTTTTTTTATTATTTAACTTACGCTTTTCCTTTCCATTTTCTTGATTCTCTCTTTCTGGGACTCCCAGATTGGATGTCAGGCCTCACCCAGTGTTTCTTCCAACTCTCCTATCTCTTTTACCTTTTGTTCACTTTTTTAGTATATTTCTTTGTCTCTACCTCCCAAGTCTCTACTGAATTTTTCATTTTGGTTTTACCATTTATTTCCAAGCTGGGGAGGACTGACATGATGGTATTAAGCCTTCCCAGGCAACTCCTCCTGTCACCGTCTGGGTGGGGCCATGTCTTCCCTGTCCACACGCCTGCTGGACAGTCTGTCCTTGTTCCTGCTCTAACCACTGTCCACACTGTTAGTCGAGGGAGCCTGAAGGAGCTCCTGAAACATTCATTTGCTCATCCAGTGCAGGTTCCTCCTGCAGGCCAGGGGCAGTCCCAGGCACAGCTGCTACTGAGCAATGTGGCAGTGCCCAGACTGGGTTGCAGACCTCCCACTTTGAACCTTGAGAGACAGATGTGGCCTCCTCCAGAAGCCGTGTGGCATGGATAAGTCTGTTTTCCTCTGAGGGCTCACCTTCCCACGTCTGGGGGCCATGTGTTTGGTGTCAGAGGCTCTTGGGTCTAGAGAGGGGAAGCCTGGGCTGTGGTGCTCCCAAGAGTCTCCTGTGACCTGTGGTTGGTTTTGTACAGGCCTTAAGTGATTTCTAAATTTTTATTGTAAACCTTTTCTTGGTGCGTTGCTGGGCTTTGCTTTAAACCCAAGTAGCAGCAAGAAGGGCATAAATGAGGGATTCAGAGAAGTAGGAAAAACGTTTTTCTTTTTCCTTTGGAATGGCAAGATGTAAGTTTATATGAAATCCAGGGCCCAGCTGTTCAGTTTCACTCTGCATGAGGTATGATGAAAGCTAAGAAGGCCTGCTTTCTCTGGGGAAGTGGCAGCCGGAGCAGCCACAGTGTCCCAGGATGTGGCAGGCCCAGCCATTGCACATGAACCTGGGGCCTGCTGCTGGTTGGTTACTAGGTGGGATTGGCCCAGCCTCGGCTCAGCTGCCCGGAGAGCTGTGGGCACATCCTGACAGAGCCCTGGTGGAGGTGGGAGGTGAGCTGCTGCTGTTCTGGGTCACAACTCTCCTGGCTGCACAGAGGCAGTCGCCTTCCTTTGGCCTTGTTGGATGAGTACAGCCCTAACTGCTCTGGGGAGCGGGAGGGTGAAGTGGACCAGGGGCTTTCACTCTGACCTCCGTGGCCTGTCTCCTGCCACTAGCATTACCCATTCTGCTGTATCCCTGGACCCGGTCCTCCCTGGCCTCCAGGGGCAAGGAGTGATAGGCATCCAAGGTGGTACAGCTGGGGTCGAGGCAGTGTCTAGAGACTCGCCCAGGACACAGGCTTGCAGAACCCAGTCTGGATAACTAAAAGGGGCTTGCTGGGACCTCCTGCCCTGTGCAGGAGTCCCCAGAGGTGTCCCACTGACCATCCACGGGCCACTGTTTAAAAATAGCTTTATCGGAATGTAATTTACACATCACAGAATTCACCTATTAAAAGTATACAATTCAGTGGTTTTAGTGTATTTATAGAGCTGTGCATCTATCATCACAACCCAATTTTAGGTGATTTTGATTACCCCAGAAAGAAACCCCATGCCCATGAACAGTCATCGTCCATCTGCTCCTCCACGCGTCCGAGGTGACATGAATCTACTTTCTGTCTCTGTGGATTTGCCTGTTCTGCACCTTTCATAAATACAGAATTGGTCAATACGTGGCCTTTTCTGCCTGGCTTTTTCCACCGAGCATGATGTTTTGAGATGCACCCACATTGTCCTGTGTATACGCGCTCCATTCCTTTTTATTGCCAAAGACTATGCAACTGTATCTTGTCTCACTCAGCAGTTGATGACATTGGGTTTCTCCACTTTTCAGCTAGTGTGAATAAAGCTGCTATGCATAGTTGTGTACAAGCCTTTATGTGGACATATGTTTTTATTTCTCTCAGGCAAATATCTAGGAGTGAAATCCCTGAGTCATATGATAACCCTATGTTTAACATTTTGAGTGACTGCCATGCCATTTTCCAAGTGATTGTCCTATTTTACACTCCCATTAGCATTATATGAGGGTTCCAGTTTCTCCATACTCTCACCAACACTGGTTACTCTCTGTTTATTTTTAAAACTACATGGTGCAGTGGTATCCGAGTGCGGTTTTGATTTGCATTTCCTGAGCCACTAGATGTTGGGCATCTTTTCATGAGCTTATTGGCCATTTCTGTGTTATCTCTGGAGAAATGTCTATTCAAATCCTTCACTCATTTTTAAATTGGGTCATTTCTCTTATTATGGAGTTGTAAGAGTTCTTTATTCCAAATACAAGTTCTTTTTCAGATATATGATTTGCAAATATTTTCTCCCAGGTTTTGGGTTGTCTTTTCACCTTACTGACAGTGTTATATATTTATTTTTGAGGTTGAGTCTCACTCTGTCACCCAGGCTGGAGTGCAGTGACACGATCTTGGGTCACTGCAACCTCTGCCTCCCAGTTTCAAGTGATTCTCCTGCCTCAGCCTCCTGAGTAGCTGGGATTACAGGCACACACCATCACACCTGCCTAATTTTTTGTATTTTCAGTAGAGACAGGGCTTTATCATGTTGGTCAGGCTGGTCTTGAACTCCTGACCTCAAATGATCTGCCCGCCTGGGCCTTCCAAAGTGTTGGGATTACAGACATGAGCCACCTTGCCCGACTAACAGTGTTATTTTAGCTACAAAAGTTTTAAACCTTGTTGAAGTCCAATATATTATTATTTTTTTAGTGGCTTGTACTTTTGTTGTCGTAACCAAGAAACCATTGCTTAACCCAGAGTCAGAAAGATTTACTCCTGAGTTTTTTAAGAGTTTTGGTTCTTACATTTAGATATGTGATCCAGTGTGAGTTAATTTTTGACAGGGGTCCAAGTTCATTTTTTCAGGATATCTAGTTGTCCTAGCACATTTGTTGAAAAGACAGTTTTTTTCCCATTAGATTTTTTAGTACCTTTGTGAAAAGCAACTGACCATCGATACAGGGTTATTCCTGGACTCTCAATTCTGCCCACTTACCTACATGCCATCCTTATGCTAGTACCACATTGCCTTGATGACTGCAGCTTTGTAGTAAGTTTTGAGATTGAGAAGTGTATCTCCCAACTTTGCTCTTTTTTCAGAATTGTTTTGGCTAGTCTGTATTACTTGAATTGCCATATGTGTTTTAGAATGAGTTTGTCAATTTTTGCAAACAGAACAAAACAACACAGCTGGAGAGGTCAGCAATGGTCACATTCTGGTGAGATTTAGGAAACAACATTGGCAGGATTTGGGGCCAAGGATGACCCCCAGGGTTCTGTCTTGAGGAGCTGATGACTGAAGATGGGAAGAGGAATGCCCAAGTCACATATGAAGCAGAGATTGTGGGCAGAAGGGAAGCAGAGAGGACAGGGTGTCTGCCGTGGGGTGGCCAGTGGCCAGGAGGAAACTATACAGTGACTGACAATGTCGGAGGTGGGTGTTTGCCATAGGAGTGGGGAACAGACACACATTTCAGCAGTGCGTAGTGGGCCCTCCTGTGCCCTGTGACGTGACGTGACGTGACGCCGGCTGCTGTTTCAGTAGTGGGATTGGGTGGAGGCCAGTTGTGCTGGGGCTGGAGGAAGAGTCAGCAGGAAGTATAGTTAAAAGCAGGAGGTGAGGGAGGGGGTCCGGCAGGAAGGTGGGGTCCAGAGAGACTGTGTTTTTAAATATGGATGCCTCAAGCCTGTGGAAGAGTTGGAAAGAGCAGTTAAATATTCCAGAATAATGGAGGGAAGAGTTGATACTCCTGGGAACTTCAACCGACAGTGGGAAGAAGGTGGGTATAAATCCAGATGGAGAGGCCTGCTCAGCAGGGAGGCAAGATCCCACCTCCTATGCTGGAGACACAGGAGGGCTGAGAGGGTGCACGGGAGAATGGAGATGTGGGCTCCTCTCGAGAAACTCCACTTCCCCTCTTTGCATGCTGAGGAGCAGGTGGTAACAGCTCCTGGCCCCAAAGGCAGCCCTAATCACCAGTGAAGACTGAAAACGTTTGGCTTTCCATGCTCACCACCTGGCCTCTCACTCAGCTTTCCTGTTATTTTGTTCTTGTTTTCAGAGTAGGGAGGTTGTGCACAGTGGAAGGGGGTCAGGTTGCCAGTGCTAGAGTGGGTCAGAGCTAAACACCACAGGGCACCATGGGGGCAGGTTGGTTCAGGCCAGATTCCAGGCCACCCAGCCAGCATGAAAGCAGCCATGGTCACCTGTGTGGGGTCCCTCATGGGGTTGTGAGTAGAGTGGCCCCAGTGCCAGTGCAAGGAGGAAGTGTGTGTTGGCAAAGTGTCAGCGGGTGGCTCTCCTTGCCATGAGGACAGAAGGAAACCTTGGGGTAGGCCAGGAGCACTCCCTGGGAAGAGCCCAGCAGAGTACTGGCTCTCAGCGAAATGTCGTGTCTGGGGCCTGGGTCAGACTGGTCTCCAGTTCGTGGTGCTGCTGAGTTGGAAAAAGAGGGTTTCGTTAGGAGAGGGGCAGAGGGGCTGCAGCTCAGCTCTGCACATCTCCCTGGCCTCTGCTAGAGTCTCCAGCCAATGAGGGGTGGTTCCCTCTCTGGACCCTCGTGCAGCAATCTCATGATTGAGCCGAGCAGGCTGTTTGTTTACTGAGTTTTTCTGCCCACCAGAGCCCCACAAAAGTGAGTCTGGGGCCACTGTGGGGACAGATGTGGGAGCAACCTTGAGCAGACAGGACTCCAGGTGCAAAGATGCCAGGTCTATAGAGAGGGGTCCCAGCAAAGCCAAGAGAAAGGGCTCGTCTTGATGAAAACCTCCTCTTCACTTCAGATTCCCAACAGGAAAGGCCATGGTGGTGACCGTAGTGCTGATGTCCTCATGCTTTCAGTTCCAGGCTCTTCCCATGCACATCTCTCCATCTCCAAATACGTCTTTGCCTCCCACATTATGGGTAAAGAACTTAAGTCTCACAGAGGGTCATGACCTGCCGGTCAGGTCTGAGTTGCTGGCGGTGCTCTGTGTGAGCTTTGGAGGCCCTTGTTCCCACCGCAGAGTGTCCATGGAGCAGCATGACTTCTGGAACGGGCGTCTTTATGGAACCCCTTACATTTTGGTGGAGAGTTTCCTTTAGCATGTGGCCCTGGTACGTGCGGGCTTAATGTGCTGCTGGGGTTGCTGATTGCGCAGAGCCTATGGACGTGGAGCCTACCAAGCCCACCGGGCAGGGCATGTCCACACACAGGCCCCAGTAGGGGACCGAGGGAGCCACAGGAGAGGAGCTGGTAAACCTTACTGGGCTTCTAACAGTGCTTGTTGTTTGCTGCCAAAACATTTCCTGGAAAAGGGAGGCTAAATCATGTCAAGGTCGAGCTGGGTCCTCAGGTCCTCACAGATGAGGTTCTGAGCTTGGGGGTATGTACTTTGATTATTGTGTGCTCTTCATCAAGGGGTGTGGTGCAAAGGCTTTTACCAGGTGCCATTTTGCTCTTTTGCCCAGATAAGCTCAGTGGTTTTGCTGCTGCAGGGAGGCAGGAGTGGCTCTTTGGAGAAGCACAGGACCCCGTGACCCTAGTGCTTTGCCTGAGCAGGTGTGGGGCCTCAGGGCCTCAGGGCCTCAGAGTCCAGGTCTGACTGACCTACGATGGAGTGTCAGGGATGTGAGCAATGAAGAGTTCCACAGGGCTTAATTTCCAGACCTTCATGGGTGGGTGTGGGTGGAGAAGCCCCAGTGAGCTGGTTAGCTCCCATCAAACAAAACATCCCTTTGCAGAGACGTTTGCAGTTCATGCCCACCTGGCTTCTCTGAGAAGCAGGAGAGATTCAAAGCAGAACTCAGGGGAGTCACCATCGGGAGAGGCAGTGCCTCTGGAGCACCCAGACCTTATGCCCTTTCCTCCAGCTGTCAGTCAGACATGCCCCAGTTGTCTTGCATATTTACATTTGTAACCCTAACAAGAAATTCTGCTTGAGCCTTGCCAGTCAGCCCAGTGAGCAGGTTCTCGCAGCATCTTGTCTCCTGGGACAGATACTCAGAAAGCGAGCCCTGTGCACTCTGGGGCTTTGCCTCTCACCTTCTGTTGTGACCACACAAGAGCCACCCAGAGAACCCCATGCTCCATGTTCAAAGTGTGAGGCATCCTCCCTGGCTGGGGGAATTATTGTTTGTTCACGTGTGGAATATCTTCCGGTACATTTTCCCTCCCTATGCCCTGCATCCCAGTCATATAGTTGAGAATTTGGTTACCTGGTGGGCAGGCTGGGCCCTCTCAGAAGCACCTCACACTGGCTCAGTGCAGATGGGAACCCAAGGGGCCTCGAGATCTGGGGTTATGGGGAGACCCCCGCAGCTCACTCCTCACTAGTCCAGGCACCGGTGCCTGTGGTGGGAGCCCTGTCATCTCAGCGATGCCCTGTGATTTTGTTACAGCCCAATGAGGGAAGGCACATAGTAGGTGCACACCGTAGGTGCCAAATCTGAGTGGTTTTATTCATTCCTCTGAAGACCTTTTATTACTCTGTCTCCTTGACGACCAAATCTGCTTTCCTCTGTGTTTATGCTCCGGAAGGTAATCCAAAGCCCTTTAATAGGATGGAAGCATTTCCAGATAAGAAGAGGATGCTGTGGCTGGAGGCACAGGGCTGCCTGGGGCCAGGAGTGGCCAGAATCCTAGAGAAAAATTGCATTTGGGGATGCACGTGGAAGCATGAGGAAAATGAAGAAAACGGGTGGGAACAGTGTGCCTTCGGCAGAACCCAAACTCACTTCCGAGGCGAAGCCAGAACAGAATGCAAGAATATTCATTTCCTGTTTTTATTGTTGGTTACTTAATGACCTTCCTTTGAAATGCTGCAGTTATGTAGAAAGCAGGTTGTCATGGAAACGGGGAGTGACGTGCAGGGAATAGGTACACAATGCCTTTCTTTGTCATGTCCAGCTGATGCATTCAGCCTCTGCTTAGACATGGGAATTTATGTGGGGAATTAAATATTAACTGGAGGCATTGCCCTGGAGAGAGGCAGAAACACAGGGCGAGAAAGGATGATGAAAACCTGGGCAAAGAGCCTGGTGGGGCCCCCAGGATCCTGTGGGAGGCAAAGCTGACTGGACACCATGGGTGGATCTCACTTTCTTCCATCAATGGGCTCCAGAGAAGTTGTGCAAAACAATCTGCTTTTTCAAATGAATATGTACTGTGCATTCTTTTGAGGGGCAGAAGGATCTGGTTGTAACATGAATAATGACTTGTTAGTCAGCTCATTTTCAAAGCTGGAGAGAATAAATGCCACATTTTCTCAGGTGGGTCTCGGCTGCCTTGTCCCAGCACTCTGGAGAGCATGGCTGACAGTGGGAACCAACCACCTACCCAAGGCATGTTGCATGAGCAGCACCAGAGCTGGGACAATGGTGGAGGGCTCTGAGGAGGCTCCTGAGTTGGACAGAAATTGTTTCTTGTCTCTGGAACAGCCATGGAGCCATGACCTTGTCTGTTGCTCTGTTAGATTTCAGAAAATAGGGATTGAATGTATGATGTATAAAAAAGTGCCCCAAGCCTCTCACTTTTTCCTCTTGAGCCAGTGTGGCTGGCACCCACCAAGCTTTCCTTTTCTGAACTTGCATCTTTTTAAACCCTCAGAAAATGAGTTCCAGGGTGAGCTGCTAAATCAGAGGTGGACACACGGAGGCAAGGCCAGCAGCTGCAAGACCTCAAGACCTCTTCTGGGCAGACCTTGCAAGGTGAGGCACTAGAGGTCGGCCCCTGTCCTGGGGCTCCACCCCATGGTTGCCTGCACAAAGCCTTTCCTCGGCCGCAGGCATGAAGCGTGGAGGTGACTTTTGGTCTGATCATCACCAGAGTCCAGGTCAGGTGAAGGGTAAATGGGGACCAGGATCAGCAACGATCTGGTAACTTTAAAATTAAGGGAAGAGGCCAGGCGCAGTGGCTCACACCTGTAATCCCAGCACTTTGGGAGGCTGAGGCGGGTGGATCACAAGGTCAGGAGTTCAGGACCAGCCTGACCAACATGGTGAAACCCCCATCTCTACTAAAAATACAAAAATTAGCTGGGCGTGGTGATAGGTGCCTGTAATCCCAGCTACTCAGAAGGCTGAGGTAGGAGAATCCATTGAACCCGGGAGGCAGAGGTTGCAGTGAGCTGAGATCGCACCACTGCACTCCAGCCTGGCAGACGGAGAGCAAGACTCAGTCTCAAAAAAAAAAAAAAAAAAATTTAAGGGAAGAAAAATGACTCTGAGCAGATCAAAACTAACATGTGACCCCAGGCTGGGTGTGATGGCTCACACCTGTAATCCTAGCACTTTGGGAGGCCAAGGCAGGTGGATTATTTGAGGTCAGGAGTTTGGGACCAGCCTGGCCAACATGGTAGAACCCATCTTTACTGAAAATATAAAAATTAGCTGTGCTCAGTGACACACACCTATAATCCCAGCTACTCAGGAGACTGAGGCAAGAGAATCACTTGAACCTGGGAGGCGAAGGTTGCAGTGAGCCGAGATTGTGCCACTGCACTCCAGGCTGGGCAACAGGACAAGACTCCACTTCAAAAAACAAGCAAGCAAGCAACCAACCAAACAAACAAAAAAACCCCCACAAAACTAAAATATGAACCCAGAGTCTCACTTCCCTGCTTTGAGGTAGGAGCACATCTGGGCTCTGTGATGTGCCTGAGCAGCTGTTCTCTATTCACTGGCTTTTACCTGGGCAGGTTGAGTCCCTGCAGGATCTGACAGCAGAGTTTGCCAGCAGGAACTTATGAGGTCTGTTGACCTTATTTTGATTTTCCTAAGGGGAGGCAGATGGTGCATGCCCTTCCTATACCTCCCCTGGGGACACTCCCAAACTGTGATGTCACATGTGCTTATAGCCACTATTCTCCACCAACATTCTGATTCTAGAACTTCCCGCCAATACTCTCTGGTGAGGCCAGGTCCACTCAGAGCTGGACGTAGAGGCCGACAATGGCTTAGGGTGCAGCCCTTCCCAGGCATCAGATTCTGCCCTCTTGTTTTCTTGCATGTGGGTGCTCTTCAGCAAGGACCCAACTGTGATGCAGGGACTCAGGGCTCAGGGACAGTGATGGCCTAGGGTGTAGGCATGGAGGGCTGTGCAGTTACAGTAGGACCTTCATTTGAGGGTGCTTGTATTTTACTCTCAACACCCAACCTTTATTTATTATTTATTTATTTATTTATTTATTTTTTTTAAGACCCAACCTTTTTATTTTGAATCTGGTAACGAAAATGTACATTTTAATGGGTCTGTTATAGATATCTTGTTCAGCCTCTCAGCTCATATTTTGGCCCCCATAGGATTGTCCATGCTCTGCTGATTCACCTTGGAGGCTGAGGCACAAGGAAGTGTCAGTCACATTGGTCCTGTCTTTATTTAAAGTTTTGGTATTTTGTTTATCGTGATTTTTTTGCATCATGTTGATGTTTCTAAATATTGAATTAAAATATTATTTTTCTTGATCGCTGAGTTTTTGGTCTCATTCCCCTCACACTACCACAAGCTCTGAGGTTTCACATAGAGCTGTCCTGGCATGAGGTCATGTGAGAAGTTACTTGATTTGAGGACAGGGCCTCTGCATGAAGTGTTATCTACAAACGTCTGATGCCACGTCAGGGGTGGGTAGGAAGATTTTTGTCTACCCCTGGCCCCAAGTATGACACACTCATAGAGTTTGGGACCTGCCATGGATGACCCATGGCTGTTCAAAGTGCAACTTCTGTGAACAAAGCCAGGGGCCCATGCCCAGGCTCTTGCGGCATCACCAGCTCTTTCATCACTGCTCTGTTTGAGAGTCATTTTCCTTTATTTTTTGTAGATAGGGCCTGAGTTACTGCTCTGAATAGAGAAGCTAAGATGAAGAGTGTGCCAGAGAAGGCGAGAGGATGAGAAAGGGTCGGCTGCCCAGAGGACAGTGGGGCTGGTGCAGGTGGCGTCTCCTGACTTAGGGGCTGAGGAGGGTGGCAGCACAGGTCATGAGAATGTCACACAGCCACAGCAGCACTGAATCAGCCTTGCAGAGGCTGGCTTCGGACAGGAGACAGGTGAGGTGAGGAGCCAGCACGGGAGGGCAGTGAACAGACAAAGCCTGTGCAGGGGACCGTGAGAGCCTGCTGCTTGCTCTGAGTTCAGCACCAGGCATGTGGACAGCTCAGGACCAGTTGGAAGCAGCTGCCAGAGAAGTCAGGTGGTGGCGTGTCAGTGGGGAGTGCAGGTGCTGACGGTAGCTCCTTAACCCCCTTCTTGGAAAACATTCAGTGGATGACTGTGGAGATATGGAATCATGAAAAAGGGCAATTGCATGACTATTCAGCCAACGCTTCTTCTGCCACCCAAGGCAGGGGGTGCCTCTGGCAAGGGCGACTGGATAGAGGCTCCTGGAAGGGAAAGAGCTGCCACAGGGTATGGCCCTTCTGCTTGCCTCACTTGATATTGCTGGAGTCTGCCCTGGGTAGGTGTGAATTCCACTTATGCTGGGGTTTTTAACAGATGGATGCAGATGTGGCTGCTTCACGAGGGTACCCATTACATAGGCATAATTCTTAATTTGGGAGTGAAGTGAGCCAGTACCCCATGCTTACAGCTGTCAAGAGAACCCCTTCTCAGACATGTGTTAAATAATGCCCCATGGAGGTGTCCTTTCAATGTCCTAAGGAGGAGGCTGGTGTAATCTGCTGAATTTGTCAGGAGAATTTCAGAATTTCAGACGTGCAACAGGACATCACTCAATGTGGAGACAGAACTATCACTACAAGGAACCATGGGGTGCTCCCAGTGGGGCACAGGGGTGAGGGCTCATGGTTTAGCCTCAGAGATCAAGGTAGTGGAAAGCAGGATGTGTGCCAAGGTCACTGACTTTCTGTATCTGTTCTGTGGGCTGAGCTGGCAGGCAGGTGACCCTTCCAGGATACTTGGGAGGGGAATGAGGCAGATGCTTGAATGCTGCTCTGAGATTGCTGAGTGGGAATGTGCACCTTCCCCAATACTGTCTGCTGTGATGGCTTCCCAGTGGTAACAGAGAAGCTGGTGCTGCTTCAGTACATAAGTGAGAGAAGAAAACAGGTCAGAAGATGGCTCTGTCCATCTCCCCTCCCTGCACTGCTGAGAAGTGAAACTGAATGTGGTGTGAGGCACTGCTGGAGCCAGGCAGGGTGGCGACGGCCAGCTTTGGCCTCCTCCTCTCCCCCACGTCCTTCTGGGAAGGCGCTGCCTGTGGTCCCTGGGGCTCAGCAGGTGCTCTCCCTCTTCTTTTGGGTCTCTGGGAGGAACACCATCATGCAAGAGGCTCAAGCGTCCCACCAGGACACCCTAACCTATGTAATTTTATGGATTTTTAAGAATAGTTGTAAGACCATCCTAAATCTCCAGATTTGCTGGCTGTCAGAACACATTTTAAATAAAATGAAACACTGATGTGTCTTCTCCTCTAGTCCAGAGCTGGGGTATATGGTCCCTGTGGTGTCAGAATGCCTGGAACCCCCCAGCTCAAGGCCCCCACATGTGGCCTTGTGTAGCCCCTCTGACCACGGCTCTCCACGTACCCCAGCCCCAGGATTTCAGAGATGTTTCTGCCTGTCCCCATTTATTCATCCATCCACCTGTGCATCTGCCCATCCTCACATGATATGCACTGAGCAGCTCTCTGGAGGAGAGACAGTGACCTTAACACCATGAATGCAGGAGCTCATTTCAGACTGAGAATAGGACTGTGGGGGAAGCAAGCAGGCACATGGTGGGGACTTCGAGAGGTGGAGGAGGCAGGGTGCTGGCCATGCACGAATGTTCCCAGCTCCACCTCTGGAGTGTCTCCCACCCTACTTGTCTTCGGATCACTGCTCCTTTCACCCTTCCTATCCCTATCTGGCTCTCAAGCCTTAGCAGCTCCCTCTGCCTCGGGCTCTCCCCTCAACACTCCCTGCCTCTTTGGAGTGACGTACAAACCTTGGGGTGCCAGGCTCGTGCCTTTCAGGGCCAGGACACCCTTATGCTGGGACCAGGATTCTGTCCTTTGAGCAGCCCTGGGCCATTGGTACAGAAGGGATCTGATGGAGGCTGAGGGAGGGGGCTGTTGAGCTTTGAAGCATGAGAAAGGAACGACAGGGGCAGAGAGAGAGACAGAGAGGGAGTGAGTGACTGAGCAAGGAGAAACGGGCGTCCCTGAGCTGGGCCAGGGAAGGGCGGGCAGTCACAGCCTCTGGGGCAAGGGTGGAAGTTGGCACAAAGCCTGTTGGGCTTCATGGAAAATCCCTAGCTCTGACATCTTTGGCAGTTGAGTCCACCATTTTCCCTTAGAGATGAGACCTGAGTCGTTTGCTTCTGGCTATGTTTCTGGTTGTTTTTCTTATTGCTTTTTTGAGACAGAATCTTGCTCCAGCCCAGGCTGGAGTGCAGCGGCGCAGTCTCGGCTCACCGCAGTCTTCGCCTCCTGGGTTCAAGTGATTCTCCTGTCTCAGCCTCTCAAGTAGCTGGGACTACAGGTGGCTGCCACCACACCCAGCTAATTGTTGTATTTTTAGTAGAGTTGGGTTTCACCATGCCTGCCTCGGCCTCCCAAACTGTTGGGATTACAGGCGTGAGCCACCGCACCCAGCCCTGTTTCTGGGTTCTGAGTGCATTTCTCACAGCTTCAGCCTCAGAGTCCAGATTGCTCTGCAGGCTTCTGGACTGCTTACTGCATTTGCTTTTTTTTGGTTCCTGAGTTTGTAAAGACCCAACTCAGGGAACTCTGTTTTGCCAAGGGCAGCGTGCAGATGAGTCTGGAAAAGGGACTGGTCTTCGTAGCATGTCATGTTGACAACTACGTGTATATATATCTATATTTCCTTTTTTTTCTTTTTTGAGATGGAGTCTTGCTCTGTCACCCAGGCTGGAGTGCAGTGCTGCAGTCTCAGCTCACTGCACCTTCCGCCTCCTGGGTTCAAATGATCCTCCTGCCTCAGCTTCCCGAGCAGCTGAGACTACAGGCACCTGTCACCACTCCCTACTAATTTTTGTATTTTTAGTAGAGATGGGGTTTCACCATGTTAGCCAGGCTGATCATAAACTCACCTCAAGTGAGCCACCTGCTTCGGCCTCCCAAAGCGCTGGGATCGTAGGCAGGAGCCACCATGCCCAGCAGAACTACGTATATTTTCAAAAGAGCTTACGTGATTAATCCTGACTTTACTAAAAAGTAATATAAAACAACACACTTTTGAGGAGACTGCTTTTACATGGTACTAGGAAAGCAGGTTAAATGGATGGACAAAGAGACAATTCTCTTGGGTTAATTTGGCAATATATAATGTATTTGCATTTGTGAATTATTCTCCTCCCCATAGTTTTCCTATTGAAGGCAGAACTATTGAAATATTAATTAGAGCCCCAAGACATATTCACGCTGGCAGAATGAAGTTGGCATTGGAGCAACAGAGCAGAGGTTCTTGAGAGAGATTCTGGCCCAGCAGTGAGAGTGGGTAATGGGGTCATCCTGTCTCAACAAAGGAAACTTTTCACCCTCAAGGGGAGAGGGCACTGGGTTATTTGTGAGTTGTACAAAAACAGGGACCTGGTTGGCTTGTGTTTGGAACAAGTAAAGTGTGTTTTAAACATCAATGAAAAATTGAGAAGTGTTTAGTTTTCTTCGCATCATTGAGCTGCCCTTAAGGGCACAGCTGCCACTGTGTGGTGGGGGCAGAAGGTCTGGGGGGCTGCCACCCAGTAATCACCAGGATGAGCCTGGGTGGTGCTGGGCACATGGCTGCCCCCACACCCCTCTGCATCTCCCACATCGGGGTGCTGATCTTGCGACAGGAGGAAAGCAGAGAACCCAACTCTGAAGTGCTTTGAGTTCGTTCGAAAAGTGACGTAAATCAAGTAGTATCAGCCAGCACTGCTGATTTCAAACAGCTCAGAAACCAGCGTCCCAAGTCACCCAGCTCTTATGGATTCATTCTTATATTAAAGAGCCTGTTTTTCTTCTTCAGTAGTTCATTTTTTCCCTTTAAAAATCAAAGTTACATGCACCTAAGAGAAATTCTCGCTTATTGACCAGTCAATGCAGATAAATTGCAAATGTAGGGTGCTAAGCAGAGGAAGCGGCAGAGCTGTCAGCTTCATCAATGAGAGCTCACAGTTTGCAAGCAGCGCCCATTACACATCCCTGCAACCCTCTCTATTCTCTGCTCTTTGAATAATTTATCTGCAGGAAATCCAAATTGCCCAGGCACGCTTTAACCTAGCAGAATGCTTGCCAATATCCTTGGGAAAACTGACAAAAAAAATAAAGCCGTAGATTGCATTTCAGCTGAGTGTGGGCACCGCGCAATCAGACACATCAGCCCCATTGTGCATCCTGCAGCGGAAGGAATTGCACACCGGCTCAGAGCAGACGACATTTGAAGGCTCATAAATGTAATGAAGTCCCTGTGACACCTGCTCCTCTCTTCACTTTAAATGTGAACCATTGGTCCATGGGGAACCTCCGCTTTAAAAATAGAAATTGTAGTAATTGTCTTCTGTTCTATTGGAAGGCTGTAATAAACGCACGGCTCAGAGCGCTGCGCTCTGCAGCCCAGAGTCGACAGGTTGCATAAATTACCCAGGTTTTGATTTTTCTTCCTTAACAAATCACGTATATCACTGTATGTTAGTGCTGCTGCTTGGGGAGGTTCAATTTGCAAATTTCGTCTTACTAATTGGGGGAATTCCTTTTTCTTTCTTCCCAGGTGGTACTGTAGACATTTGTCTCTTGCTGGCTTTCAGGAACTAAAGCCCCATTTAAGATGTGGGGGCTTCTGAGCCCCCTCCTGATGCCTCCCTTCCTTTCTTCTGCTACTTATTCCCACACCCCTGCTTTCCCTTTTACAACCTTGCACATGGAGCTCTGGCTGCTCTGGTGTTTGTGGCCTAGGACAGGTGTGGATTTGCTGTGGTGATGTGGTGGAGTCCGGCGCTGTCCTCTTGGGCCTCCTGGGGTGTATGGAGCATCCCCTGTCCAGCCAGAGATGGCCTCCCCCACCTGGCATAGCTCCCTGTGAAGGATGTTTTGCATAGCATGGAGTGTGTGAGATTTGCCTGCCTGCCCAGATTTGTCATGGTGACACAGGACTGGGATTCTGTGTGTGATCCTCACCGCCAGGCATGTCCTTTCTGTGATTGTCACCCTCCTGGGGGCTCTTCCTTGACTCTCTTGCAGGACAAATGCTGTGGGCAGCATCCCCATGGAGGCTGGTCAGACTTGGGGATTGAAGATGGGGAGGGTCACTGATGGGCTCCGGCAAGGCAGCCAGGCCCTCTAGGCCAGAGAACATATGGGCTGGGGCTGCTCCAGGCTACCTGTTTGTCATGGGACAACCCTAGTGTAGGAGGGGCATTGAAGCCTTTGCTGTAGCGGGAAGAAAGGGCCCATGGGAAGCTGTGCTCTGGGGACACGTTGAGGTCAGAAGCCGTTGGATGACCTGCCCTGCCATGGTGGCTGAGTGTGGTGAGAGGTGAGCAGTGGGTGCTGCTCCATGTCGGGCCAGGAGACCCTCATGGATAAAACATGAACTTTCATAAGGCTTCAGTGGGGCAGGGCCCACGCCTCGGCACTCGTTGGCAGGTGCACCCAGGGGCAGCAGGAGGGCATGGTGCACTGCAGCCTCCTTGCCAAGGGCTGGGACATGCCGAATGGGACACTTCCAAGCCTAGTAGAGGGTCCTTCCTCCACAATGTCCCACCTGCTGCTCCTGGCCCCAGGCCTCTCCTGTCCTGTGAGCCCATCCTTGTCATTCTGTGCCCCAAATCACCTTCAGTATCAAAGCTTGAGATAGAAAATGGCCAGACTGATGGTTCTGTATTCCAGAGGCACTGGCTGGTGTTCTTGTTAGCGTCACGGTTTTTTTGCTTGCAGATGAGCTTAGAAAATGAAGACAAGCGAGCTCGCACCCGATCCAAGGCCCTGCGAGGTAAGTGCTGCCCTCCCCACCTCCAGGGCTGTAAATGCCACTTTCCTCTGCAGGCCTCCTCAGGCATGCAAACCCCTACCATACATGTGCAGAGATACCCTGGGGACCTCGGGCCTCTGCACCCTCTTTCATCCTCAGGTCTGCTGAGCTTTGAAGCTGGCATCTAAGAGGGCTGCTGAGGGGCCTTTGCCCCAGATGAACCTGCCTTGAGGGCAGAAATGTAGAGGCAGACCCAGCTCCATGCAGTGGGAATGGCAAGGCTCAGTTACGAGACCATTCTGTTTGGAAATGGGAGGCTGCCAACCTTTCACCACCAGCCCCCAACCTTCCTAAGAGATCAGTCTTGGTGCTGATGGGGAATAGGAGGGTGTTGGGTTGAGCCAGCAGTGTAGTGGGGGGAGAGGGGGCTGAGGCCTCGCTCACTCTGCTAGGATCTAAGCCCTAACCCTTGGCTAGACTTACCTCCCTGATACATGGTTGGGGGAGGTCTTCCTGTTGTGTCACACGCAGTGGCCAGGAGCTCCCAGCATCTCAGCTGTGCCTGCCTGGTTGGCGCCCTGCACATCTTTGCAGCCATCACTGAAGGACCAGCTGCTTGGTCCGGTTGTTCTCTTCTCTGTCCAGCTTGATCTGGTGGTTTGTGTTTCCTGCCAAAAGCTGACTTCTATCTGCAATTAGAGAAAGAGACCCCGTCCCTGGCCCTGAGGTCCCAGAGATCCTGATTGAGGTGGAGCATCTGTCCCATTCGGCAAAACAGCCAGGCTGCTCAGGGGGGCTTCTGGGGCGAGCATCAGGCTGGAGGGAGCAGCTCACTCTGTTGACCTTGGACTCTCTGGGAGGTCAGGACAGGGTGAGGGCCCCAGAGAACCACGCAGGTCTCACTGAGATTGCCTCCACTTGTCTTTGGCAAACCTCTTAGCTGTTCAACTTGGTTTCTGCTGTTAGGGCAATGAGCCTTTAAAATCACAATTCCCATGTTTTCCCTGTTTCTCTCTTTTTTTCCAGGAGCCCCAGAGACCACAGCTGCAGACCTCAGGTAAGGAAGTCTTCCTGTTAGCACCAAGCATTGTCTATGCATCTGTGACCCTGGAGATATCTTAAATGTCCCAATCGGGGTCTTCTTGGATTGACCCAATGTGCCTGGTGAGCCCCTGCTTTCCTTAAGGAGGCTGCCTTTCTCCTGGCCATGCATTCAGCTATCTTGGCCCCATCTCTACCCTTTCTCACCTCTGTCCTGGCCCCAGCACCATGGTGGGGACACAGATGTGCTTGCACCTGGTCACCACGAGGACCTGGACTGTCACCACAGTCCCCCAAGCCAGGAACAAGCTACTCTCTTTGCAGACTCTTACAAATGCTTCTGTGTCAAATGGTTGGAGGCCCAGTTTGGGGATGAGATAAGAGAAGAGGGTCTCCTGCATCCTGAGTCTTCCATTGGCTCAGGATGCAAACAGCCGTTCTGTGTACTGATGATCTGGCTGGCTGAGCTCTGTGACTGTTTTCTCCCTGCTTCTTAGGGATACAGATTCTCAGGGCAGGGACCATCTCTGTTCACCATACAATTGAAGAGTAGATGGCTTCTGCCAATCCAGAAAATGAGAGGCCTGTAGTTTACTTTGTAAACCTTTCGCAGAGGTGGGACAGAGGGACACTGTAACTTGGAGATGAAGTGGAGGGCTAGGGGAGGGAGCTGGGGTGCTCCAAGCCCCAGGCCCTGTGTCGGTCATAGACTCTGTGCCTTCCCAGTCAGAGCCCTGTACCTCTTTGCAGCCATAACTGAAGGACCAGCCACTTACATTACAGCCACAGCATTGCAGTCTTGATCTCTGGGAATGTCATGGAAGCACTGCCTGGTGTGTTATCACCCCGTTTGTGAAGTGGGGAAACCAAGACTCAGGGATTCACCCTCACCTAACCAGAAGAGCTGAATCACATGGGCTACTTGCTAGAAGCCCCACCCTGGGTAACAGGTGGGAGAGGTGGGTGGAACCTCAGCCAAACCAGGTTATGTGGCAGCACTTGTGGTCTGCTGTCCTCCGCATCCCCTGGGTGCTCCCCAGAACACAGCCCCCCAAAGCACAGGGGTCGGCTCCCTGGAAGGGGGACACTGTCTGCTTGGCCAGCCTGCTGAGGAAGCAGTAATTGCGATGCCGAGAGATACTCAGAAGGACCCTGAGAAAAGGGCAGAGGAGGTGCCAGGTGGCATTTGCCTGGAAACACCGTGGAGGCAAAGACAGAGAAGAATCCCGGGTGAGGGCACAGCGAGTGAGGCACAGGAGTTGAGGAAACTCCAGGCTTTTTGGGTAACAGATGGAGTGTGGAGGAAGCTGAAAAGGCAAATACAAACGGCTGGGTGCTCCCTTGTAGCTTTGAAACAGCAGAAGGAAAAATGACTCTCAAATAGATTTGTCTGTTTTGAAACATTCTGAGAGGACCCGTCCAGCCTAACTGAGGGGGTTCTGTGAGCATTTAGATTTTGACACCCTCATTAGTCTGTGCTCCCAACCTATTTACTTGGTGATAGTGAGACTCTGAAACTTTTTAATGGAGAAACTATGGGGAAATATGTTGACATCTAGTGTTCCAACAATTTATTCAGCAATTTTTCATGGCTGAAGTGATGCTTAGAGGAAAATAGAACAAAGGTTATGTTCCAAGGAATCAGATGCATTCTGCACGGAAGCTGCTGTGCATTCCCGTGTTCCCAAAGATCCGTTGGCCACACACTTCATGTGGGCGTGCCTGTGACTGTGCGCCCAGCCACAGTGGCAGCATTTACACCACAGAAATGGCAGAAATGGGCTGATGATGTTCTCCCTCCCAAAGACCTGCGTACTTGCCTACCATGGGTGCTGACTGACAAGCAGATGAGGCCTCTGTCCTGGTGGGGCGCACACTGTGGGTACTGGAACAGGGAGCATGGCCCCCAGAGAAAACCCACTGCTGTGGCCTGTGAGAGGAGCAGCCCGTCGCATGGGATGAGCTCACAGACACAGTCACCTTCAGGAATCCCTGCATGCAGGACTTTCTCTGTGGATGAGGGACTTATACTCAGAACTTCCCAGCCCGCAGTGCCCCAACCCCAGCTCGTCTCCCCACCAGCTCAGAGAGACCTCCCAGGAAGGTACTCTTGGTTGTTTACGAGGTGAGCTGAGTAGTAGTCGGATTTGGATCGAGTAGGACCCTGAGCTGCTATTTCCGACCTCAGAGCCCACTGGGAGTGTCCATGTGCCCTGAGTTTAACACTCCAAGTGCCTGAGAGAAGAAGTGGTTCGATGATTTTTCCTTTCACCCCAGTGGAAGAACTGATGACATTTCAGCTTGTGTTTTCGTCTGGGTCCATCTGTTGTCACATGGCCTCAGACAGGCTCTGCTGGAGGGTTAGGGTTGGGGTTAGGGTTGGGTTCAGCATCTTTGAGACAGCGAGGTGCCGACAACGCTGAGTTCAGGGCCACCTCTGAGCTCAGAGAGAGAACATGTCTGTGTCCTGACTCCCTGCAGCTCACCCTTCCCTTCTGGTGCCTTGCTCCTTGAGTTGTTGGCCAATTCCCAACCAGATGACAGGAGGGAGTTGGGGGTTTTCCGCCTGCCCCAGGGGAGGGAGGGAAGGCAGTGCCTGCAAAGGATGGTAGCTGAAGCTTGGGGCCCCAAGCCAGGCTTCAGCCCCTCTCCTGACTTGCCGTCTTCAACGCCAACTTTTCAAGTGTGGGTTCCAGGTGAGCTGACCTCTCCTCAGCTCACCTGGTAAGCCATGCAGGTTGCCAGCTGAGGGGTGACTGCGAGCTGCACCCTCTTTCCAGCCTCAGGTGCATCCCTTCCTTGCATCTCTGACACCAGCCCCCATCACAGGTGGGGAGTCAAGGCTGGGGAATTCCCTCCTCCCAGAGAAAGAGGCTCTGGAGTCCTGGAGCCTTGGTTATCTTCCTCTCCCTACAGCCCCAGCCCTGAGCACCCAGAGGAAATCAGTGAATAAGAGCCAGAGTGCTTGCAGGTGAAGCGGCAGGGCTGGCATCTGCTGTGGTAACACCCCTGGAGGCCCTGGCCGGGTCTCTGGTCCACTCGGCTGTGGGGTAGGGAGCAGGCATCTGCATTTCCAGCTTCCTGTCCCAGAGTGGCCTTGTCAGCTCCATGCACTTGGGCTCACAGCCCTGTCTCATGCCCTCTGAGTCTGGGGCTGGAAGGTGCAGGACCACCTTTCTGGGGACCGCACTCTTCTGAGCTGAGGATGATGTGTTCAGGGCAGTGTCAGTCTCCCCAGGCCTCAATGGCAGCTGTCACCTAATTTCCTGATTAACTCAGTGATTTAATCGACTAATTGGGACCTTAGCCTCAAATCCCCAATAACAAGGAGGTTTTTGTGAAAAGCCTCAAAGCTAGTTCTCGAAAGAGTGAAAGCAAGTGTGGGCCTGGATTTTAGAAGAGACTGGAGGCGGGGAGAGGGGGTGGCAGCAGCAGCAGCTCCCTCAGTTTGGAAAGGGAGTCTGCGGTAGAGTGTGGCATGCCCTCCCTCTCTCCCTCTTCCTCCCTCCTCCCCTCCTTTTCTGCTTGGGTTCCTTCTTACCTCCTCCCTCCTTCCTTCCCTTCCTTTCTGTCTTCTTTTTAACACTCTAAGCCGGCATTAAGATCAGCCCTGCCCTGGAAGGCTGCAGGGAAGGTCCACCTTAGAGCTCCCGCACCCGTGGCTGCTGTTGAGCCTGGGGATGGGGTGAGGCTGGATTCTCCTGACAGTTCTCCCTGAGGTGGTCAGGGAGTGTGGCTTGCAAGGCCAGGTGGGCACCACAGTTATCTGCAGTCAGGCCTGTGGTCAATCAAATTAGAAAGGATCAGAGGTGTCTGAATAGAGGTTGGGATGGTGTTCTTTTCCCTGGGTCTCAGGTGTGGGGGTGCCAGCCCTTCCCTTCCTCCTTTCACAGGCTCTGGAAGATGTGCTTGTGTTTCGGAAAGAGCTGAGACTCACAGTGTCAATCCTGTTAAAAATAAGGTACTCACATCTTGGTGAGGAAAGCCTCTGTTTTCCCACGAGGAGCGCAGGCCTGCCCCTCCTGCCTGCCTTAGGTGACCTTGCACGGGCATCTCCCTTGCTTATAAAGGGAGATGCCCGTGCAAGGTCACCTAAGGCAGGCAGCTTAGGTGACCTTGCAGGTGTTACTTACAGTGGCAGCTCCTTGTAGTCCTTCAGTGGTGGCTGCATCCGACAGCCCGCCAGAGCCTGATTTGTGGTCAGCTCTGGCCTCACACTCCACACCGGCCCCTGTCTGGGCACTTTTGCTGGAGGCTGCTGTGGGAGTCATGGTCCTGCTGCTACGGTTGGTTGGCATAATCAGTACTCATGCTCAGAAGCTTCCAGAGCTTCCTGATGTTTTGGTTATATAGGGAGGCAGATGATGGTTCAGGAAGAGGAACTCCTGGGTGTCCTGCCTTGGGCTTACCAGCCCTCGGGGGAGAGACGCAAGAGGGTCAGCATCACCCCTCCCCAAACTGCTCTTCTTAGCACAGCCCGAGTCCTCCACCAAGGCGAATGCTGTCAGCTCCTGGTTCATTAGCCCTCCTGGGCTCGTTTTCCTCCATGGAAGCCGCAACCCACACCAGCTACAGGCACTGGGGTGGAATCTTCACTACCGTCTTTGGCTTGGGCCACGGAGTCCTTCCTGCCTGGCAGTCCCAGCTCAGTTTGTTGGGGCATGAAGGTCACAGCTGCCAGGGAAGGCAGAGACTGTTGCCCTCGATGGCCATGGGCCTTACAGCATTAGTGGTGGCCGCGGGCCTTACAGCATTAGTGGTGGCCACGGGCCTTACAGCATTAGTGGTGGGCATGAGTCTTACAGCATTAGTGGTGGCCGTGGGCCTTACAGCATTAGTGGTGGCCGCGGGCCTTACAGCATTAGTGGTGGCCGTGGGTTTTACAGCATTAGCGGTGGCTGCGGGTTTTACAGCATTAGTGGTGGCTGCGGGTTTTACAGCATTAGTGGTAGCTGCAGGTTTTACAGCATTAGTGGTGGCTGCAGGTTTTACAGCATTAGTGGTGGCCGCGGGCCTTACAGCATTAGTGGTGGCCGCGGGCCTTACAGCATTAGTGGTGGCCATGGGCCTTACAGCATTAGTGGTGGCCGCGGGCCTTACAGCATTAGTGGTGGCCATGGGCCTTACAGCATTAGTGGTGGCCACAGAGAAGGCCAACTTTTGTGCCTTGGGCGTGGGCCCTCTGTAGAGAGGGTGCTGTGTTCAAGGCCCCTCAGAATGTCTTGTGTATCGCCCTGGAACCCTGGAGGCAGCTGGCGAGATGCCCGCAGAACAGCTGTCCCAGAGACTCTGGCCTTGGAAGTCTTGCTCTTATATATACAGATCTTTAACTGAATACTTGTAAAACTGTAATGAGCCATGAATTTATTTGAATGAGGGGAGTTATTAAATTTCAGCAAATGGCAAGCAGCATTCTGAGCTGAATTGTTCAGAGGTAATCTGCTTGCTCTCTGGGGTGAAGGTCTGGGATGGGCCCTGATATCTGAACCCCTTTGCCTTATTATTTCCCCTCAGCTGTCCCACCCCTGGATGCACTGGCTCAGGACATGTCCGGGGCAAGTACTCCAGGCACCGAAGGTAAGAGGACCCTGGGGTGTCACAGAGGTTCCTGGGAGTAGATTTGGAGACTTCCCCTGCTCTAGGCCCTTTTGCGGATAGAGAACCTTCCATCTTTGTCCACAGCTGACGAGGACAGGCTGCTGCCCCTCCTGCAAGGTGGCATCCTCTCACTCTGGCATGGAGGCCAGGGTGGCTGTGGGCATGCCACGTGGGGGCAGACAGATTACCGGTCCTCCCACACTGCACTTGGGCTTTTCTGTCCGGATCCCCTGCAAGGACTGGATGAGTCTGTGGAGGAGGGAGAGAGGACCCTCGGGAGGGGCTCATGGGGTGGCTGAGGCCTCTCGTGGCTCTAGCCTGGCCCTCTCCACTGCCTACTCCTCCCTCCCAGTTTACAGAGCTGCCCTCTGGCCAAGAAGAGGAAGCTGGAGGGCGCCGAGGCTGAGC
Source organism: Saguinus oedipus (assembly GCA_031835075.1). Taxonomy (NCBI): domain Eukaryota; kingdom Metazoa; phylum Chordata; class Mammalia; order Primates; family Cebidae; genus Saguinus; species Saguinus oedipus. The sequence continues at coordinate 58,058,617 of CM063173.1, forward strand.
ACCTGGTGTCCAAGAGGAAGTCGCACCCCCTGAAGCTGGCTCTGGACGAGGGCTATGGTGTGGACAGTGACGGCAGTGAGGACACTGAGGTGAAGGACGCCTCTGTTTCAGATGAATCGGAAGGAACTCTGGAGGGGGCCGAGGCTGAGATGTCAGGACAGGAGGAGATTCATCGCCCCAAGCCAGCTGAAGGTGCTTTGTCGCTCTTTCTTCTCTGAATAAAGGGCGCTTAGTGTGGCCCTGGAGAATTGCAGCCTGTGAGCGGGGAGGGGCTTACTCTGGGCAAGAGAAAGCCCTTCCTGAGAACAAGGCATGTCTTGTCCCAACATGTGCTGGGCTTCCTGGGAGAGAGGTCTGCCCTGGTGTTTGTGGGGCCTATGGTGTGTTTGTGTGCGAACACTGTGTACGTAGGAGGGAGGCAGGACAGACAGACTCAGGGCTGTGTGTTTGTGTGTGTGTGTGTGTGTGTGTGTGTGTGTGTGTGTTTTGGCAGGTGTGTCTGCATGTATGGGAGAGAGACAGACAAGGCTGTGTCTCTGTGTCTGTAAGCAGGGAAGGAAGGGAGGGTCTTAGACTGCCTCTCTGGGCTGGCCCTCTGGGAGACCTGCCTGGGGGCAGGGGTGAGGGGTCTGCTTCCCCCTGAGGCGCTCACAGGCAGATGCTGAGGAAATACCTGAGTTTGAGTTTCAGGTGACTGGGGACCAGGTGGGGCCTCTGAAAATGGGGTACCCAGGGAGGCCAAGAGGGGAAGAAGGAAAGCAGATGAGTCCCCCACTTCCTGTGGGGTGGACCAGGACTGCCATGTTGGGGCACCCAGCTCTTGGCGAAAGCGGGTGAAGTAAGTGCTTGGGCCCTGGGTTCCGGAGAGAGGGGTCTATACCCCTGAGAGCCCTGGCACATTTGTAGACCTGGGGTCAGATGAGGCCCAAGGTCCACCCCACCCCTACTAACTACCACCCAACACTCCCCAAGCTTCTGCAATGGGGAAGGGTCTGAGATGGATTTTAGAAGCAAAGCCAGAGAGGGTCCCCAGCCTCAGCTCCCTTGTGGGGCTCTGGAGTGAGTGTGCTGCCCCATGGGATCAAGCTATCCCTAGACCCCAGGTAGAAAAGACACAAATATTCCTTCTTTCTTATAACGAAGGGCACCTGGAGTTCAGGCATCAGCCTGGGCTTGGACTTTCCCCTCCGAAGTGGGTGGATGACAGGGATGGTTCCCACCACTGTGGGGTGTGCTGGCCCGAGAGTCCTGCTCACAACCCTGCAGGGCCTGCGCATAGTAAGCACCTACCACATCTTAGTTTAGTTTTGTTTTCTGTTAGTTTTGAGAGAGCCTCACTTTGTTGCCCAGGCTGGATTGCACAATCTTGACTTACTGCAATCTCCTCCCAGGTTGAAGGAATAGCTGGGACTACAGGCATGTACTACCATGCCTGGCTAATTTTTGTATTTTTAGTAGAGACAGGGTTTCTCCATGTTGGCCAGGCTGGTCTCAAACTCCTGACCTCGGGTGACCCACCCGCCTTGGCCCCCTCAGATGCTGGGACTACAGATGTGAGCCACTGCATTTGGCCACATCTTATTTTGGTTAAAAGAATTAAATCTAAGTCCTTTAAAAATATAAATTTATTTACTGCTTTTGTTTTCTTTCTTTCTTTCTTTCTTTCTTTCTTTCTTTCTTTCTTTCTTTCTTTCTTTCTTTCTTCTTTCTTTCTTTCCTCTTTCCTTTCTCTCTCTCTCTCTCTTTTTTTTTGAGACAATCTTGTTCTGTGGGCCAGGCTGGAGTACAGTGGTGCAATCTCAGTTCACCGTAACCTCCACCTCCCATGTTTAAGTGATTCTCCTGCATCAGTCTTCTGAGTAACTGGGATTACAGATGCGCGCCATCACGCCCAGCTAATTTTTGTATTTTTAGTAGAGACAGGGTTTTGCCATGTTGGCCAGGCTGGTCATGAACTCCTGTCCTCAGGTGATCCACCCCTTCAGCCTCCCAAAGTGCTGGGGTTACAGGCATGAGCCACTGTGCCTGGTCTTATTTACTGCTTTTATATTGTGAAATATATATATTTTAAAATCAGATTTGCTGTTTAAGCCCCATTGTATGAAATGCAGGTTTATCTGGTTTGGGAAAGTAAACGTGATGGGAGAGGAGCAGGAATAAAAGGTATCAAAGTAATTCTTGGTTTAAAAAGTACGTCAGTGGCTCATGACCTGCCTCCTAAGATATATTCACTGTGATTTCTGGATTCAGGCAGAAGGGTTGACAGAAACCCCATACCAAACCCCCACTTCTGGAGTTCCATGTTTCCCTGGGCTCCCGTATGAAGGGTGAGCAGTAGGTCAGGTGCAGGGAGGCTGCCCTGTTTCCCTGGGCTCCCATATGAACGGTGAGCAGTAGGTCAGGTGCAGGGAGGCTGCCCTGTTTCCCTGGGCTCCCGTATGAAGAGTGAGCGGTAGGTCAGAGTGTGTTGAGGGCTGGAGACATGAGGCTTCCCACATTCCCTCTGGCCCCATGTTGATTCTGCTTTTGTGCAGGAAGGAGCCCCGTCAGGTCCCATTTTGGATCCAACCCCATCAGTAGTTCCACTGGCTCCTCCAAGGGCAGCTATAGCAGCTACCAGGGAATCATTGCAACTTCTCTCCTGAACTTGGGCCAAGTTGCTGAAGAGACCCTGGTGGAAGAAGACTTGGGCCAGGCAGCCAAGCCAGGTCCTGGCATTGTGCACCTGCTTCAGGAGGCCACAGAGGGAGCTGCCAGTGTGGAGGGTGAAAAGGGCCTCTTCATCCAGCCAGAGGATGCTGAGGAGGTCGTTGAAGTCACCAGTGAGCGTTCCCAGGACCTGTGTCCCCAGTCCCTGGAGGATGTAGCCAGTGAGGAGTCCAGCAAGCAGAAAGGCATCCTGAGTCACGAGGAGGAGGAGGAGGAGGAAGAGGAGGAGGAGGATGAAGAAGAGGAAGAGGAAGAAGAGGAGGAAGAGGAAGAGGAGGAGGAAGAGGAGGAGGAGGAAGAGGAAGAGGAGGAGGAGGAAGAGGAGGAGGAGGAGGCAGCCCCTGATGTGATCTTTCAGGAGGATGCCTCCCACATCTCTGCCCAGAAGGCCCCTGAGCTCCGGGGCCCAGAATCACCCAGTCCCAAGTCTGAGTACTCTGTTATTGTGGAGGTCCGCTCAGATGATGACAAGGACGAGGACACCCACTCCCAGAAGTCAACAGTCACTGACGAGTCGGAAATGCATGACATGATGACCCGGGGAAATCTGGGCCTCCTGGAGCAGGCCATTGCTCTGAAGGCTGAGCAGGTGCGCACAGTCTGTGAGCCGGGCTGCCTGCCTGCCGAGCAGAGCCAGCTGGGCCTGGGAGAGCCAGGGAAAGCAGCAAAGCCCCTGGACACTGTGCGGAAGAGCTACTACAGTAAAGGTAGGGGTCAGGGGTGGCCTGGTCCCGCACACTCATCCTTTCACCCCGCACCAGGTGTGCAGATGCAGCTGAGAGGCCTTACAGGACAGGGAACTGGGGGAAGGCAGAAAAGCAGACAAAGGGACAAATACATTACACAGACTGTGGTCAGATACTGAGCAAATGGGCTCCTACACTGCTGTACGTAAAGCAGTCTGGGGAGAGACGCAGAGCTGAGACGTGTGAGAAAGAACCAGGTGGGAGAGACAGTGACCCAACACAGTGACTGGTCACAGCAGCATCTACTGTCCGGAGAGGGTGGGGACTGTCCTGTTCCTTCCACCCTGGCACACACTTGTGGCAGGGGTTGTGCTGTGACAGAGCCCACTGTTTCCGACAGCCACGCTGGGTCATCCTGACCCTCTTGTTGGGTGGAGACCTGCAGGCAGATGAGAGGGGTGCCCTTGCTCCTCAGTGGGAGCAGCCTGCCACTGGCTCTGCATCTGCCTCTGGATTTGGCCCTAAAGCATGCAGGGCATAGGGGAGGCATCCCTGGCCATACCGAGTGCCTAATGTTGAGGTGAGGCTAGGCAAGGAGGGCTGCTGGGAGTGGCCTGGGGCCAGGCTGAAGTGGTTGGGGAGCAGCTGGGAGCTTGAAGTGCTGAGGTCTGAGGATGGATTCTGAGTAAATGGTTGTGGCCTTCATTGTTACTGGGGTGTCAGGGTCTGGACAACAGGCTGGCTCTACTCTGCAGACTGCCCATCTCAGATTCCTCCTTGGGACAGGGGCCTGGGTTGTAGGCTTCAGGGCTGGCCAGGGGCTGCTCCCTTGGTGAGCCATGCCAGGAAGGCCAGGCCTTGGACAAGTCAGCTTTGGCCCACTGGGCCTGGCATGGGGGGCCTCCTGCAGGTGGGTACCTGGCCTCTGCTCTCTTGAGACTGGAGCTGCCCTGACCTCGGTCTCTTTTCCCTGATTACAGTTCTTCATCTCTTCTCCAGGCAGACAGGGGCAGTGGGGGTTCTCAGTGCTCTTCCAAGAGTCCCCTACCCCTGGAAGGGTGAGCTGAGACCAGGTCGGGAGCAGATAAGGAGAGAGAACTGGGCTGGGAGAGGACTCAGGTCCTGGAGCCAGAAACCAAAAATGGAGGAGACACAGACTTGGGGCCAACCCTGGGCAGGTGCACTTGGGACATGGGAGAGACAGACTTGAGTGAGATGTAACTCAAGGGGCATGACAGCCAGGCCAGTGGAGATGTGAGGGGCGTATTTTCTGGGAACCCCCATGCATAAGAGACAAGCTCAGGGGAAAGACACTAAGGGGTCACAGGTAGGGACATGGTTTCAGGGTGAGATGGACCCAAGGATGGCCTTAAGGGAGACCCTTTAGGGCAACACAGACTGCGGGACAGCTCTTTGGGGACCCAGATTTAGGTCAGCACTGTCAGGCTGTGACCTTGTGTGGCCATGGGCACAAGGAGACACAGGCTGCACGTGAGACTTAAGGACAGGTGGCATGGGCCCGGTGTGGTTACTAGCTTGGGCCGCACAGCTCAGGGCAGAATTCTGTGGGATATGTATAAGGAACACAGACACCAGGCGACAGCCCTAGGCCCAGGTGTTTGAGGGTCTCAGACCTGTGGGACAGACATAGGGGGACCCAGCAAGTTTCCTGCCTTCAGGAATAGATTTTCAGTGCTTGGACCCAAAGGGACACAGGCCCGGTGACACAGGTGGCCAGGCTGAGAACACCAGGCAGAGCTGAGTTGAGCTGTGTTTGTGTAACGTGAACGTGTAGGACTGGCTCAGAGGACTGAGGACACAGCTGCAGCGAGAATTCTGGACAGAGGCTGGGGACAAGGTGGCAAGCCCAGGAGACAGATGTTGGGCACAGATTTGAAGCCCCTCAGGACACCCCTGCCTGTCCACATGGGTGGAAGTCTGACTTCCTGCTCCCTTGACCTTGGGGCAGCAGAGCAAGTGCTCCTTCCCTTTGGAGCCCACTGCTGGGGCCCTCCCCTCTGGGGTGGGTCTCTGAGTTTGGCTCTGTGACCTCTGTACCCTCCCAAAGGGGACAGCATGTCTAGAAGGTGTTTCACTGAGATGTTAGCTCTGCTCTGAGGGTCCTCTGTGTTCCTGCTGGTCCCTACAGTGACCGGCCTGGGCTTGCAGGGCTAGACGAAGTCAATAACTGAGATTTGGGTTTAAGTTTTTGCGCAGGCATACATTAGTCATGCAGCCTTGGGTGAGTTACTGAACCCTTTTGTCCTCTTTTTGCAAATCCCAGGACATCTCCTGGCAGGAATATTGTCAAATGCCTTGACCTCTCTAGGCAGAAGGCTTACCCTTGAGGCCCCCTGCACCGTCAGAGGAGAGAGGAAAGAGGCCGGCAGCTGCCCTCTGGGTTGCTCTCCTTAGAACACTGCACATCCTGTTATTTGGGATAGTCAGGGCGGTCTCTTCGGGGTCACCTCACTGCCCAGTCCCAGTCCTTGTTCAAGCTCACCGGCAGTCTTGGCTTCCCTTCTCTCTGGACAGGCAGAGAGAGGGTTCACGAGCTACCCCTGCTCCTCCCTGCTCACCACCCAGCTTCCTGGCTCTAACTGATGCAACTTGTGTGTTTTAGATCCATCAAGAGCTGAGAAGCGTGAGATCAAGTGTCCCACGCCAGGCTGCGATGGTACTGGCCATGTTACCGGCTTGTACCCTCACCACCGCAGCCTTTCTGGCTGTCCCCACAAGGATAGGATCCCCCCAGAGAGTGAGTAGCCCTGTGCAGCGTTAGCCCTAACTGTGAAGCTAAGGCTGCCTCTGTGGTGTTTGGGTGGTGTCTGTGGGAGGTGTGGCCTGCCCCGGGCCATAACCTGTCCCTTTGGTTTGTCCAGATGCTCATCCTTATGTCTCCCACCCACGTACCCCCTGCTGCCCGCAAACTGCCTCAGCTCAAACTTGAGCCCTCTGAGGCTGGGGCCCTGCAACCTGGGTCACAGTTCCAGATCTATGGGAGGGGACAGGCTAGTGCCAGCTAAGTGGGGAAGGTAGAATTCTTGCAGCAACCTCTGTGCTCTGAAAGCTTAGAAGCAAATACTTGTTCTTAGTTTTAGGCCAGAAGCAGTAATTGTGAAAATTAAATTTAAAGGAGCAAACCACAGAATGAGAGGTTTAAAAGCTGAATCTGGTTTCTGTCACAGGAGGGAGGGAACATAGTGGTGGGGGGGGCGTGCCCTGACCTGGTGGGGGTGTGCATGTCTGTGGGCTCTTGGGGGCTGGAGCTGCCCTGTGTTGCTGCCCTAAATTGCTGTGTTCCCCAACTGCCTACCAAGCAGCAGCCTTTGGACAGGGCTCCTGTGTCCTTCTCGGCTCAAGCTCCCCACACACACAGCTGGTGCTCCCCAGATTCTCTGACAACTTTGGCTCCCTCCACCCCTGGTTCTCTTTCAGTCTTAGCCATGCATGAGAATGTGCTGAAGTGCCCTACTCCTGGCTGCACGGGCCAAGGTCACGTGAACAGCAACCGCAACACGCACAGAAGGTACTTGGACTGAGCCGGGCCACGGTGGGCCATGTGGGGCCGTGGTGGGGGCCCATGTGTGGTAGGGCACCTGGGTTGGGCCTGTGTGTCTCTGACTGGGCATTGAGCCATGACTTGGGATGGGGATCTGGCCTGCCAGGTAGCTCCCTTTGTGCTGCTGCCCTGAGGAGTAGGTATAAGGTTGGGGCACACCTGGGATGTGAGGGGCCTTGCCGTGGCAGAGCAGCAGCAGGAGGCATAGTCAACCAGGGGTGCTGCTGCCCACACCCCTGTGAGCTGGGGTCCCAAGAGAGCAGGGGGCGGCCTGCCTAGGAGTGAGCATGCACCCTCCGTGAAGAGAGATGCAGTGACCACGTGGAGAGCCTGGTGAATGCTTTGTATCCTGGCCACATTCAGAAAACCTCTGTCCACTGGCTGTTACTCACGAGTGGAAAGGACAGACACAAGCAGTAACCTCGGCAGGCCAGGGCTGTGCTCTGGGCTGCTTTGTGGGAGTTCTGAGGCCCAGGTGGACGTGAAGCTTCCAGACCACCCTCGAGATATAGTTGTTGGCTGGTCTTCTGTGGTGAGGGGGGACTACTCCCCCAGCCTTACCCAAAGTGCCATGGGTGGCCATGGTCTTAGTGGGATGTGCCTTTGCCCCAGCAGGCATATGCTCAGCTGAAAGGACTGCCAGAGCTTTTGAGGTCACTTCATTTGAAAAGAGGCCAATTCCCCATTACGTCACCTCCCCGGGCTGGCTGGGGGCCTGGCACTGGAGCTCATAGTTGCTTAATTCTGACAGATGAAGCTGCTGCCTCCATGTCTTAGACCGAGTACTTTCCTGGGCGTGAGTCTTCCAGGGTCAGTGCCCACGTTGTGGTCCAAGTGGGGCCCTGGGCTGCCCTGGGGCAGCTAATGGAACAAGAGCCAGAGATGGTTGCAGAATCCTGCCCCGGAAGCTGGGAAGGGAGAGGAAGTGGGTGAGGGGCAAGCCTGTCACCCAGACCCATGCAGAGGAGGCATCTTTGCCCAGAGCTTTCAAGGCCTTTAGGATATATTTCATCTTTGTGTGTCATTGGCGTAGAATGTTCTAAAACAGAAACTGACTGGGCATCTTGTAGTTCGAGGGCTCAAGAGCAGAGCCAGAGAGAAAAGCCCTGTCCTGCAGAAAGACAGGATTATTCCCGGCTCTGGTCTTCTTGCACACCTGGAGTTCTCACATCTGAATAACCTTGCTGTGAGACACCAACACACACAGAGACAGCCAGGACAGGACAGGTGTGGAGGGCAAGGCTCAGATACCCCTCCTTTTCCTTCCTCTAGTTTGTCTGGGTGTCCCATTGCTGCCGCTGAAAAATTAGCCAAATCCCATGAGAAGCAGCAGCCACAGACAGCAGATCCTTCCAAGAATAGCTCCAATTCTGATCGCATCCTCAGGTGAGTGAGATGAGCCACAACACTGAAGGGCTGCCTCCCAGATGCCTGCAGGGGGCTCCTCAGGCTCCCCCAGGATGTGTGTGCATGTGAGTGTGTACATGCCCCAGGCTCCCCAGGAACAGAACTGTGGGGCAGTTTTGGGGGCACACAGGACAGAGTCTCATGTCTGCCATGTTCACCAGTGCCTCAGCCAAAGCACAAACTCCTGCACAGCTGCCTCTGCCTTGGATGTGGTGCTCTGCCTCCTCAGAGTCGTCTGAAGTGCCCACTTAAGGCTACTTGGGGATTCATTTGTGGAGATGCTGCTCCTGTCTGGAGAGAGCAGACTGCACCAGCCAAGGACCATGGCCGTCCAAGAAGCACCATGAGCCACTAATCCCTGGTTGTCTTGCCTCTCCCTCTCCAACCCCAGAGATAGACCCCAAGTCAAGGAAGAGGGGCGAGTGCAGGCCTTGCTCCCCAGAGTGATTTGTGGCCCCGGAGGTTCTGAGATAGCAGTAGGCGTGAGCATGTGTGAGTGTGTAGGAGCATGTGCGTGCAAGTCTGTGTGTGCGTGCATGTGTATATTTGGCTCTCATCACTAAGGACCATTCAGAATGTGTCCGATTAGTGTCCCTTCCTTCCATGTGGCTCTAAGAAGTAAGTGCCAGAGGCTCAGAGACTTGCCCAAGGCCACCCTGCCCAGCCTGCCTGGCTTCAAAGTGTCCCCTCTGAGTCCTTGGACCTGAGGTACTCAGTGTCGAAGAGGACACTTCCACCTGCTCCTTCGACCTGCTGTCCTCGCCCAGCAGAAACCGTGCTCCCCACTTCCCTGAGGACCTAGAACTCATACACGGCTCCTCCTCCCCAGTTCTCAGACCCCTGTTGCATGTCTGTTTCACCAAATGAGAGTGTGGGAGACCCTGGCTGGGGTGAGTGTGAATGACTGTGTAGCCCCTGCCACCCGTCCGCCTCCTTTTAGGGCCCACCTGACCCGGCCCCTCCCTGGCACGTAATTGGCAAAGCCCTAGCCAGATGACCTTGGCTACTGGCCCTGGCTGTGTCATACCCAGGCCCTTCCCTGGCCTGCTCCAGAGGGTTCCTCTGAAGGTGCAATTCCCATACGTGGGATCTCTGGGTGGAGGACAGAGACTGCCTTCCTGCTGTACAGGCATACTTGCCATCCCACCCATGGGGCACCTTCAGCCCTGCGGGTCCCAGCAGGCTGCTTTCCGCCAGCTGGCTCTCACTATTGTTCGAAGCTGCTTTTTCTATCTTGTCTGCCATTCCCTCCAGCTTCTTGTCAGTTGCTAATTCGATCCTTACCCTCTTTGATCAAAATCACCGATAAAATGTCAAACCACAGATTTGGCCCCCGTGTGAGGCCAGGTGAGGCCATGGAGGGGTGTCAAACAGGCTCCAACCTTGGAGACTGCACTCCCTGAGACTAGGACCTCAGTTTGTTCACTTATAAAAGTAGGACAACAAACTAAGTCGCTCTCATGAGGCTCAAGTGACATCCTGCCGCCCTCAGCCTGTGGTGAATACTCACTGAACGCTAGAGACTGTGGCTAGGGTGGAGTAGGTCTCCCATTAGGCTCTGTTGATGCTACCTAGCCCACATTTCTCATTGTTGAACTTTGCGTGTGAGGACAGGCTTTGCAAAGCTTCGTTGGCATTGCAGACAGTAAGTCAGCAGATTCTGACAGAAGCCTTGGACAAGGAAGCCATCGAAAGTGGTCCCAGCGTTAAGTTTATTATTATTATTTTTAGTGGTAGAGTCTTACTCTGTTGCCCAGGCTGGAGTCAGTGGTGGCAATCATAACTCAATGTAACCTCAAACTCCTGGTCTCAAGTCATCCTCTGATCTCAGCCTCCCAAGTAGCGGGGTGTACAGATGTGCCACCATGCCTGGCTATTATGTTAGGGTTTTTTGTAGAGAGGGTCTCACTGTGTTGCCCGAGCTGGTCTCTTACTCCTGGCTTCAAGAGACCTGTCTTGGCCTCACAAAGTGCTTGGATTATAGACATAAGCCACCGCACCTGACCCAGTGTTAAGTTTAAAGTTAGTTTTTTCCCTCCTGGCCTCACTCTTAGCAACTTTTTTATCTGCCACCAGGGCCTGGGTCCATCCTGGGGCTCCCACCCTTCCTAGAGAAGGAGCACACACCCATTCCTGGTAGGGTTCAGTTTTCCCAGGCCCATCACAGCTGGTCATGGTTGCAGGGCTGGTCTGGAGTTCCTCTGTGCTGGGCTGTGTTCTTAGTCCCTACTTAAGTTGTCGTAGAACCCAGAACCTTGGACGCTGCCACTGTTAGCTCCTTCTTAATTTCACTGATTGCACACTTTCCAGATGGAAGTCATTGCTTGGTCCAGACAGGAACCAAGAAAGCCATGGCTGCTTGCCGGGACCTCCTCTCCTCTGAGCTGCCAGGTTCAGAAGCCCCTCTGTGCCTGTGTGTTCCCCAGCATCTACCACCAGTCTTCCCGCCTCCTGTGCTTTCTGGGCCAGTTTCTTCATGCCATCTTTTGTGCTTGTAAAATCCTGAAGTCTTCCAAGAGCGTTAGTGGCTGTGAACTGAGTGCTTGTGGTAGCCTTTCATGGCTGTCGTTAACCCGCCCAGCAGTTCCTTGAGGGTCCACGTCAACATGGCTTTAAAAAGAGGACAGCTGAGGGCTGAGTCCCTGGCTGAGTGAAGAAGGGTCAGGCTTGGCCCTGAGGCCACTCTTCAGAAATGCACCTGACATGGCTCCTCAGTCTCATGGTTGCCTCCTCAGATTCCTTGACTTCCTTCTTACTGGGGAGTTCTAGATTACTCTGCCTTGGAGGGGCTCGCTGCTGGCCTGGGCTTCGCCGCGTATGGCTCCCGCCCAGTCCTCACTCCAGTTGTAGCTGAGCTGTTTGAAACCTGTTCTCCTAAGTTCTGGGGAAAATCTGAGGTCCTCCCACCTCTAGCTGATGCCATCAGCAGAACAGGCCATTTATTATCCAAGAGTCCTATTGCTTCCACACTGTAGGCAATTCTTCACAGGACTGCTCTGAGAGCCCTTGACCCTGGGAGGTGGAACTCTGCCCAGCTTCAGTGGCAGACAGTGCAGGCGAGTGCCTCCCCGAGTCTCCTTCCTCACTAGATGCTGTGAAGCCCCTGACTGGGCTGTGGATTGGAGTTGGGGAGGGTGGCATGGGAACCCCGGGTCCCATCTCACTGGCTGTGCATCCCTGTACTGCACTCCAGGCCCATGTGCTTCGTGAAACAGCTCGAGGTCCCTCCATATGGGAGCTACCGGCCCAACGTGGCCCCCACCACGCCCAGGGCCAACTTGGCCAAGGAACTGGAGAAGTTCTCCAAGGTCACCTTTGACTACGCAAGTTTCGATGCTCAGGTTTTTGGCAAACGCATGCTTGCCCCAAAGATTCAGACCAGCGAAACCTCACCTAAAGCCTTCCAATGTAAGTTGGGGAGAATTGTTCTTGTTTCTCTTCTGCGTTGCTCCTGGGAGGGGCAGGATTCAGGGGGCAGTGGAGGAGGGCCCCTCTCAAGGAGCTAGTAGGGAGGGAATCTCTACTCTCATGGGGGGACCACGATGCAGGCTGGAGGTCTTAGCTGTCTCAGTGGGCACTGTGGTGGTTTTCTTGGGGCCTGCATCTCAATCATGCTGCCACCTTCATATTCACCATTAACATTTATGTGTCTCCTAATTATTTGTGAAACAAAATCCAGATCTGTTATGGGCCTGTATGTCCAAAGACCAGAGCAACTTCACCAACATGGTTCACCCTGGGAGATCCCCCTCTCCCCACTGTCCTCATGCAACCTGTTTAATCCCAATGCAGCTGGTGTCCATTTCCCATACTGCCTCTGGGTGGGGCCAGTATCCTGGGAGGAAGCCATTGCTTTCCTGGTGGGGCAACTTACTGGATACAATGTGTTGTTTGTGACATTAGTAACACATTTTCTGGGTAATTGTACTGACAGAATCATTTCTACAAATCTTTGAGAACAATCCTTTCAGTCTTGTCACTTACGTCCCTAATTTGTGGAATAAGCCCATTAGCCCTGGAAATGCTGGCGAAATGGAAAAGCGTGGCATGTACACATGAGATTGGGAGTGGCATCTCGTGGCAGATGGTCAGCCCCAAACCCGACAGTGACGAGTTTCCTACATGAGAATAATAAAAGTACTGATTGATGCAGCTGCCAGTGGGGTGCGAGCCTCTCTTCCTAGCTTTGACAGAACCTGCTCGTTAGGATGGTTCCTGCCTCTGGGCACACACATGCCTGCTTGGGTGCAGGAATGCAATGGTGCCAGTGGAGAGGGGACCGCACTACTAGTTTTCCGTATATCTAGACCTTTCTGGATATACTGGTGACATCGTGATTACTGAGAACATCGTGTTTGAGAATGATTTTGTGGCTACAGTACAATTACTAGAAAAGATGACATTCCATGCCTTCATTTGTCGTGTTCATTTGAGCAATCAGTGACGGTTACTGGGGACACCAAGTCAGCCTAAATATGAGTACACCCTTTTGAGATGATGTGACAAAATGCCCATTTGGGGCATGTGGCAGAACACTTATTTTATCCACAGAATGCTTCAGTTTCTGATAGACAAGTTATTTTTGTTTGAAATATGAGGGCTGCTGGCATGTCTTGGAGACTTTTACTCTTTCTGCCCACTTTTTCATTGAGCCAGAAATGAGATTGTCTCCTCAGTTCCCTGGAGGAGGGTGGGTGGGAGTGAGGTATTTGAGGGCCTGGGAGTGGGATGGGTGCCAAGCCCCTGGCCCACTTCGACAGCTGTGCCCCAGGCCCTCCCATCCCTCCCAAAGTCTCCCTCTCCACTGACTTGTCTGCATTGCTGCCTCTTTTCAAGTTGTGTATCAGCCTGGTGTTGTTCCCTTTTTGCAGCTAAACCTTTCCCAAAGGCCTCTTCCCCCAGGCACAGCCCCTCCAGTAGTTATGTGAGGAGCACTTCATCCTCTTCTGCAGGCTTTGACTATTCGCACGATGCCGAAGCCGCACACATGGCCGCCACTGCCATCCTGAACCTCTCCACGCGCTGCTGGGAGAGGCCCGAGAACCTCAGCACGAAGCCACAGGACCTGCCCAGCAAGGTTAGTGCGTCCGCACAGAGTCTTTCTTTGGAGAGGTGAGTTGGTGGAATTGCAGTCAGGCCTATCCTCACCTGCACAAAATGTCCCTAGGAATGGCTAGTGTCTAGTTGGCAATTCTCATTCTTTCTTTTCTCCCTCCTGGCCATGGCCCAAGGACTGCAGAGGTTGTTGGAGGGGTGCACCAAGAGAACCCTTGCGCTGAATGAAGGGAGACCTTCACTGTGGGCACACGCTCCCATGTGCTTCCCTCTGAGTGTGAGGCTGAGCCCGCCCTGTACTCCCATGCCTCTCGCTCTGGGTCTGAGGGTGGTGTGCACACATTCCTGTGTGTTTCCTTCTGAGTCCAGGGTGGTACACGTGCCTTGTTCATGTATGTTTCCCGCAGAGTCTTCTGGTTGCTGACACCATCTCCTTGATCAGAGGACCCAGTTTTCCCCTGGTTTATGACATGTCTCAGGGGACTGGTTTTTGTGCTGTTGGGAGGCAAGAGGAATTGTAGGGCCTCCTTCATGGGAAATAAAGAAATGGCAGTTGGATTTTTTTCTCTCACTGCCTGTCTATTCTTGTTCTGTTTCCTTATATGGGAATCAGTGTTCTGGACTCTGTGTATTTGATTAAAATGTACGGAAAGCACGCACGGGAAGGGGCTGGAATCTAACAGATTTCACCTTTGCAATTACAGTCTGTGGATATTGAGGTAGATGAAAATGGAACCCTGGACTTGAGCATGCACAAACACCGCAGACGAGAAAACGCTTTCCCCAGCAGCAGCAGCTGCAGCAGCAGCCCCGGCGTCAAGTCTCCTGATGCCTCTCAGCGCCAGAGCAGCACCAGCGCCCCCAGCAGCTCCATGACCTCTCCCCAGTCCAGCCAGGCCTCCCGCCAGGATGAGTGGGACCGGCCCCTGGACTACACCAAGCCCAGCCGCCTGAGAGAGGAGGAGCCTGAGGAGGTGGGTGCAGGGCGCCCGGGCGAGCAGTCAGGCGGCTGCAGCCAGCTTGCCCTGCCTGAGGCTATTATACCATTGGCTTCTCAAGGCAGCTCCTCCTCTCAGGCTTCCTGCAGAGCCTATGGGGGAGCCATCACTTTCTATGAAGAGCCCTTCATCTTCTGAGCAGCTGGGACTCAGGGGCCCACCCTCTGGGTGGGATCTTTGCAGCAGGGCCATGCTGTCACCTTGTCTGTAGAGAAGGAGGTGGTCTTCTCACCCCTGTGGAGCATGGTGGCCAGTGCCAATGTGGGCATTCTGGAAGCATGGGGAAGAGAAGGGCATCTTTCAGATCCCAGGAGCTGATTGGGGAAAAGCTTGGGTTTCGGGCCTCCCGGCACCCTGCAGAGCTGACCTGCTGTCCAGTTAGGGGCCTAGCCACTTGGCTCCTTGGGCTAAGCCTGTGAGAGAACTCCTGGCTCAGGGCTTCTGGGCTTAGGATCTTCCATGGCGGGCAGTGACAGGTCCCTGACACTGTTCCCCGGGACCAACCTGGCGTGGGTGTCGGAACTGTGGTCTGGGAAGCAGGGGGTCCTTCCCTTTTTAGTTGTTCCTTAGAACGTGAAAGAAGAGCCCTCAGAGCCAAGCGAATTCTGGGCTTTTTCCAGGAGATGTCTGTCTTGAAGGGCAAAGTCCAGCTCTGAGGGCTTCCCAGGGTCTAGGCGGGTACCAGCCGCATCTGTGAGACTAACAGGCCCCTTTCTCTCTCCTTCCCCTCCTTGCAAGCCCCTCAGAAGGTGGAAGGGGTCCCTGTGGAAGGAGCAGGGCCAGACCCCCAAGGAGGAATGAGGGAGGTGGGGCTAGGGCCCTATGAAGGGTGGGGGCTGGGTCAGGCCCCCTCCATAATCCGGCCTCAGTGGGAGCCAGAATTCCTCACTGGCCCTCATCCCACCCTCAGGTGGGCCTCACAATCACCCCGTTTTATAGAGGAGCAGCCTGGGATCCCACAACAAGGTCCACTCCCAATTATCCAAATACTGTTATGCTGGGCTGTGCGCTTCACGGGCATTTCCTCTTTGTACCCCCCAAATACCCATGAAGGGCTGCTGTTATCTCAAGTTTGGAAATGTGGCATCTGGGCCCCAAGAGCCTGAGCCACTTGCCCGGGACACATGTGAGTACTTGTCAGGACTGGAATTTGAGCACTGGTTACAGCATCCTGCAGAATGTTGGCCTTCTGCCACTTCATGGGCCCCAGGCCCCTCTGTGGGAGGGATTGTGCCCTGCTTACCTGTGTCTAGAGCCCTGAGCATCCATACCCAGCATTCCGTTTGAAGCTTTTATCAAGTACCTGCTGTGGTCAAGGTGTCACCCTGGTGGGAATGTCCGGCCAGGTGGTGTCAAGATCACTGTAGTTATCGTAATTTGTATTTTTTTTTTTGAGATGGAGTTTTGCCTTGTTGCCCAGGCTGGAGTACAGTGGCACGATCCCAGCTCAATGCAACCTCTGCCTCCTGGGTTCAAGCATTTCTCCTGCTTCAGCCTCCCAAGTAGCTGGGATTACAGGCGTGCCCCACCACGCCCAGCTAATTTTTATATTTTTAGTAGAGACGGGGTTTCACCATGAAGGACAGGCTGGTGTTAAACTCCTGACCTTGTGATCCTCCCGCCCTGGCCTCCCAAAGTGCTCTGATTACAAGTGTGAGCCCCAGCACCCAGCCTCGTAATTTGTGTATTATCCTAATTGTTCCATCTCATCTTCAGAACATTTCAGGAACACTTATTTAGTGCCTGGTGTCTATTGAGTGCCATCGCTGGCTCTGAGGGGAACTGTATGCTGATGTTTACACTATGGAGTGACATAGTGGCGGGACCCACATACCTGAGGCCAAGGAAGGTGTCAGGAGCCTGCCACACTGGCAGCACCAGGCCTCCTCGTTTCTAGGGTGGCTCAGGAGCTCTGGCTGAAGTCGGGGAGAATCCAGCCCCTCAGGGTTGTCGTTTGCTGGGGGGAGTTATGCCTTCTTCCCTTATCCAGAAGACAGGAGACTCCGGGAAATGCTTCTGTGGACACTGTCCTGAAGGGTCCCTTTCCCTCGCCCACCGGGTTGGGCGCCCAGGCCTCCCCGCCAGCCGGTTAAAACATCTCCCTGCTGGTTTTTTGCAGTCAGAGCCAGCAGCCCATTCTTTTGCTTCTTCTGAAGCAGATGACCAGGAAGTGTCGGAAGAGAATTTTGAGGAGCGGAAGTATCCGGGGGAAGTCACCCTAACCAACTTTAAGCTGAAGTTTCTCTCCAAGGACATAAAGAAGGAGCTGCTCACGTAAGTCTCTGCTTTGGCTGACACAACTCCTAGTAGAGACCCTTTGTGGCCTGGGGAGGAACAGGCCCTGGTCCCAACCCATGGCAGCTGGGTCTGCTCAGCCTTCCCCCGACACGTCCTGACCACCCTGAGCCAGGCAGCCTGTGACAGGAGCCGGGGGAGTAGAGGCTTCCCAACACCTTTGCTCTGTGCTGGGCTTTACTGCAATCTTCTTAAAGTGATTAAGAACAAAGAAATGCCCTGGCCAAGCTCACCAAGCAGGACAGAGCAGAGCAGGGAGAGAGCGGAGGAGTTCAGCAGAAAGCTTCACAGGAAGCCCTCGGGGCAACCAGGAGCCCGGCCCTCGCCCCGAGGCCGCAGCTGGGCATGTTCTGCCCTGGGCTCCGTGCCCAAGGCCTGGAATGTACTGCCTTAGGACTTGCCACACTCACCTCTGTCAGCCTGGCTGGCCCTGATGCTGCGTGTCTGAGCTGGTCCTCACAGGGTTGGAGCAGACAGAGTTGCTGATGGATGTAAGTCAGATGTCAGTGACCTTCTGGTCAACCTTCATTGCCAGCCATCTCTCTAGGGGATTGTCAGAGGCTGTGCCCGGCACCTGCCACACAGGTGATCCAGCCCTCACATGTGCTCAGAGTCCATTTCTGGGGTCTCTCTTCTCCCCACCTGGAACCTCACTTGTATCCTCATACTTGTGGCTTGTCCTCCTGGGAATGGCTGGATCCAGGGAAGGCCTTGCTGCTTCAGGGCCTGGAAAAGGGAAGAAGCTCCCTGCCGCAATGTTCTTGGGCATGTACATGTGCACACACAGCAGGTGTGCATCAGAGGCATCCTAACTTTAACCTCGACTTTAATTTGGTTATCTTTTCTTCTTGAGTTAAGTTGTGTGTAAGAAACTTCTAGTCTGAGAGGCATGGGCTATGCCTCAAGGACAGAGGGGAGGAGGAGCCACACTTAGCTTGTGGGTGAGCCAGGAGCGGGCCCCAGTGCCCTCCCAGAGTAGGCTCGGCCTAAGGGGCAGGCTTGCAGGTACACACTGCTCTCTGGTCTGACGCTCTTTTTCCTTTGTCCAGCTGTCCCACCCCTGGCTGTGACGGCAGTGGCCACATCACTGGGAACTATGCCTCCCACCGCAGGTTTGTCTCCCGCTCGGGTCTGGCTTGGCCTGGGTGCTTCGTGGTGGGTCTTCCTCCTCTCCTCCTCTGCTCCCCTTCTTTGGCTTACCCCAATATCCCATCTCTTCTCTTTCAGCCTCTCTGGTTGCCCTCTTGCTGACAAGAGCCTCAGAAACCTCATGGCTGCCCACTCTGCTGACCTCAAGTATGTTTGCGCTCCCTGACCTCCTGTCTCTTGGGCGGCACCCTCGCTTTGCTCTCCTTCC
Source organism: Saguinus oedipus (assembly GCA_031835075.1). Classification (NCBI taxonomy): domain Eukaryota; kingdom Metazoa; phylum Chordata; class Mammalia; order Primates; family Cebidae; genus Saguinus; species Saguinus oedipus. Next base: position 58,076,686 of record CM063173.1, read on the forward strand.
ATGAGGCTCCTGCCAAAATCAGCCTTCTCCAAGGTGCCAAGCCTCAGCTAGCCCCAGCTCTCCTGAGACGGGCAGAGGGGCAGGGCCGTGGAAGGGACGATTCTGCTTGGCTGGGGCTGCTCTGTCTGTGTCCCCCTGCTCTGAGCTCTGCTACTTGCCTCTTCACTGGGGGCTGGGGGCTGCTGCAGGCTCCTGTGCTACTCTTGCCCCATCCCCTATCCTCCAGCCTCTCCTGAAGACCCCCGACAGGGCTGTCTGGGTCTGCTTTCCCACTGCCCTAGAGATTTGGGAAAAGCCCAGAATCGGCCAAGAAATGTAAGCCCTGCCGTGGCTCGACAGGCCGCAGGCTGTGTGTCTCTTGCTAAATGATAATGAAGAGAAAACTCCTTGGCCTCCTTCCTGCTGCGATGCTCTGGCTGCTTCTGCTTTGGCCCTGATGCCCTCCTCCATGCCCATACCTTCCCTTTGCCGGGCCCACCTGTTTCTGCTTCTGCACCTCCCTGCCCATAATGCGTGGGCAGGGCAGGCCCCGCAGGCACACGCTAGCCAGCTTGACAGCCCTGCACAGCCAGGTGCAAGTACCCAGAGGTTTCCAGGTATGAGTGTCCTCTTGGGGCTGGAGTCAGGGACTGTTATTGCCTTTGGTTTTCATGCCTCCAGTTGAGCTGTGTGACTCCGCAGCCTGTGTGACCCTGAGCCATGGGGAGCTCATCTTGGGCACCAGGATTGAGCTGAGGCCTTGGAGGAAAGGGGTCTCATTCTTGTCTCCTTAGGTCACCCCTCTCCAGGGGTGTCCCTCCCTCCCACAGGCCTCTTTGTTGGGGGCCCTGATTCTAGGCCAACACACCCTGGCTCATTCCATTTTGGGACCGGACAGGAGCCCGGACACTGGTGCCTCTAAGATGAGGAAATGAAATTGCTCAAGGCTTCTAGGGACCTTAGCTGGCTCAGAGCCGGACAGAAAGCTATAGGTCTCCTAGAGTCTCCCAACAGCAGCCTTGGCTCCGTTCCTCAGTGGAGGCTGGTCCGGCCCCAGCAGCCAGGAGGAGTGTGTCATCAGGCCCTTCAGATTCCACAAATGGGGACAGGGTGCACCATCTCAATTTCCTTTCTGGAAGTTAATAGCTTCAACATAAGCATTTTCTGAGGCTTAGATCACCACAGCAGATTCACACATTAATTTATTCATTCATTCTGCCCCACCCACGTTGTCTAGTCCTAGGAACCAAGAGATGAAACACTCAGTCCTGCAGCCTCTGGGACTGTCCTCTCTCCCTCTTTCTTTCTTCTCTTGCATCCTTTCTTCCTTTTCCAGTTCTATTTTCTTTTCTATGATTAGTTTCCATGGTGTTCCCATTTGAGGGCCTGAATAATTTGAGAGCGAGAAGTGTGGCTGTATGCACTCAGTGGCCCCAAATGCCACAACGTTCTTTCTGTCCTGCAAAGTGGATGCCCAGGCCTGATGGAAAGGAGCTTGGCACCATCCGGGCCTGGACACATGGCTATCTGGGAGAGTTAGTGCTCTTTTAAGATGAAGAGCCTGTGAAGAACTTTAACCCACACTCTAGAAATAATGACCAAAAGTCTCCCATGTGTGAAAATGAATCACTCATCAGCATCAGCAAGGATTGGGCTGGCAGCCCAGGCTTCCAGGCTCCTTCAGAAACTCCACTCTCCCCCAGCGGACTTTCCATGGGAGGCCACTTCCTCTCCTCCCTTAGACCACTGCATGAGCTTGGGACGATGGTGGTAGTACTTCCACGTGTCCTCATGTACCAAACTCCTTGCTCTCTGACACCTCCTGTTTGAGGGGGCATCAGGCACTGGCTCCTCCTGATCAGCTTTGTGGCAGCCATGGGTGAGGGTGGCCTTGGGGCAAATGAGGTTCCTTTCATGACCTCCCTATCTACACCTGGCTGCAGAGACAGTCAGATGATCTGTTTTCTGTGTTTTAAGTGAATCCCAAGTCAAGGACTGGGCACAGGGCTAAGAGGGCATGGCTGCCTCAGGCCACTCAGCTTGTCTTGCGCTGGGAGTTGAGTTGCAGCCACATACCTGCCAGGCCATGATAGGCTCTGTGCAGGGTGAAGAAGGTCTGTCCATAGCACAGGCTTAGAGAGGTGATACCTGGTGTGTATTGCCAAGGCAGAGGTGCTCCTCAGACATGGCGCTCCTTTCTGCCCAGATGGGGCACTCAGAAACAAGTAGTGCGAGTGGTGAAGGTGTCTCCGGACTCCTGCAGCTGACCTTGGGGGTCCACAGAGCCATAAGGGGCCTGCTCCTCTGACTATGTGAGCACTTTCCTCTCTTAGACACAACTTGAGAAAAGCCATTGAATCAGGCCTCAGTGAGAAGTGCAGTGTGTCTTCACGTGTGTTAGAACCTGCCGGCCCCGAGGGAGTTACACCCCCACCTGAGACTTGCTCACAGATGCCATCAGGAGTATCTGCTCTGCTGTTATTATCCCTGTCGAGGCCTGGAGCCGCTATGGGTTGTCACCCTAGCCACCTAAGTGGCCACTTGCCCACCGCACTGACCCTGAGCTCTACCCGTGGCTTTCCTGCCACTGACACAAGGAGTTGGAGCCCCAAGTGGCCACTTGAACAGCCGCCAACCCAGGAAGGAGAGGCAGGCTGTCTTCAGTTCTCTGGGCTGCACAGCAAAGTATCCGATGCGTGGCCCACAGGTCGAGGATGAAGGAATTCAAGACTCCCCAGGAGGAACCCCGAGAAAACTCCCAGGGGTCGAAGACAAGGTTGCAGGAAGTAGGGCCAGCCCTGCTGTGCCATCATAGCCTTTTGGGTGCCAGGCAGTGCCCAGCTTTGTCTTCCTCTGAGCGAGATGTCCTGCCCAGTGGCCAGATGTCACATGTTCTGGTGGAAGACTGGCGAGGAAAGGCTGTCAGTACAGAAAGTGGGATGTCCTCCCTGGGGTCTGAGCACCACAGCAAAGTGCCCATGAGTAGCAGGTGATCTGGACACAAGCACTGAACTCCTGCCTGGCTCCTGCAGGGTCAGGATGCCCGTGAGGGGAGGCGCAGAGTGCAGGCCTGATGGCAGACGGATCTGCCCACAGAATCAGGCCATCTCCTCCTACTCTGCAACACCAGCAGGAACTCACATCTTTTTCTTCAGTGGACATTCGGAAGAAAATGACATCCATGCTTGTAATATTAAAGTGGGATATTTTACCGCCTTATATGATACATTCATCTAATATTTTTGGGTAGATAAAGCTGGACCTCTGTGTTTTGTGTTTCTCCTCCTTACTCTCTGCTGCAGGCCACTGGCTGTGTGAACTCTGCGGTCACGCTACACAATAGCCAGGCTTGGCATGGCCAGCGCCATCTGCTATGCAGCAGTTGTGCAGAAAGCCTCTGTTCATTTACCAGCCTGTGGTGGCAACCCTAGGTGAGGGCCAGCTCCCAGCCTGTCCAAGAAGATGAACTGGTCTTAGGATCTGGAGCGCTCATACTTAAAGTTATGGCTCAGATATGTTCTGAACGCCTCTAGTCCAGCCTAGACCCTACAGAAGTCCGAGTTGGGAGCCCATCATGTCCTTTGGCTGCAGTGCACCCTGGAGGCCTGTCCCAGTGTCCGGCTTGGGTGTCTCAGTGTAAACCCATCCTGGAGTAGCAGTTGGCTGCTCTCATCTCAGACTTCCTGGTCTCCCTTGGGGAAACTGGGAGCAAAGTACTAAAACCCTGAGATGATCACATCAGATACCCTGTTGCTGGCAGCAGGCAGCTGGGGAGAACATGGGTGACATTCTTCTGTGGACAAGAAAGGTGGATGGGCCCACTCAAGGGCTGAGCCCAGAAGGCTTTCCTCTGGGGTCCCAGGGCTCTGGGCCAGGGCTAAACATCTTCATGGGCTCTGGTTCCAGTTCTGCATTCTTCTGCAGGTGCCCCACGCCTGGCTGTGACGGCTCTGGCCATATTACAGGGAACTACGCTTCACACCGGAGGTGAGCCTGCCGCACCCTCAGGTCCGGGGCCTCAGGGGTGGGTAGGGAATCTTTTCCTTAGATGAAGATTAGAAGACATTAAAGTTGCTGACAGCTAGAGTCCATTTTCATCTCTTTAATCTGAATTGTTGCTGCTTCCAGAACCTGATTAGATTGTCCTCTGCAGTAAGATACAATGACAAAGGGTGAGGGTTAGGAGCTCATGGCAATGCTTCTCATTCTCGATCCTTCTGCCTTGTGTGAAGGCTTCGTGTCTGTGGATTCTGCTTCTTACAACTGATCCGTCAGTTGTCCCCACTCCCTCTCACCCCTACCTGGGGTCACAGAGCTTGAGGGGAGAGGATGAGATGAATGGGTGTGAGAAGCTGCTGTTCTAGCACTAAGGCGGCCTTTTTTCCTCTTTCAAAATCAGCTTGTCTGGCTGCCCTCGTGCAAAGAAAAGTGGAGTCAAGGTGGCACCCACCAAGGACGACAAGGAGGACCCTGAGCTGATGAAGTAGGTTGGGCCATGCTGGCTCTTTCGTTGCTTTGCAGAATTGGGATTTTCCTGTGTTTTATAATGTAAAAAAACCTTCTACTGGATTCCCTTTTCTTTAATACGACGGGTCACCAAACTGATCAATGCCAACATTTGTTTTTATGGAAACTCTCACACCCTGCACATTGGTACCTACGAAGATGTGAGCCCTTGATATTAAAATGCACACACTCTGAAAGAAGAGAGCTCCCCAAACAGGCTTTGAGTGAGCAACGTGGCTGTTTATTCACCCGGGTGCAGGCGGGCTGAGGACGAAAATGGAGCCAGTGACGGGTGGTGGGCTAGGAGTTGGTTTTATAGGTTTGGGGTGGGCAGTGGAAAGTTACAGAAGTTAGAGTTGGTGTTTTTTTTTTTTTTTTGTGCAAGCTGGGAGGGGGTCATAGGGTGTGGAGTCAAGAGGTTGACCAAGGTCGGTTACAAACTCCAATGGCCTTGTCAGTTGAGGCCAGAATAAGAAACAATAGTGCATGTCTCAGGTTAGTTAGGCTCCACAGGGGTTGATGGCTTCTTCCAGGAACTCATCAGGGGTGTTGTTCAGGTCACAGAGATTACCATGCCATTTATGGCACAGTCAGACCTTACACTGGATGTTACATGAAGGGCATGGGTGGCAGATCCTCCGGGCTTCTCAGGTCTGAAGTATTTGATGGGGGTGGGAGAAGCAGAGCACCTCGCTACCTGTGTCTTAGGACTACCTGGGAGTGGGATCCAGGGCCTCAGGGTGGCCCCAGGGCTTTGCAACCTGAAGACTTTGGTCTGGCAGGAAAGGTAAGATGCAGGAGTCAAGGAGTAGAGGATGCTTAGAAAGATGTTAAAGCTTTGAATCCCATGTGTCCGTCCACCCACACACCAATGCAGAGAACTGGTAGATTGAGAAAGCCTGGGAGGATCTAAACTGGGAACCAGACACTGTTGGGTGAAGGAAAGAGGACATCCTCGGCCTTAAGTGACCCAAGTCCTTGAGGCAAAACGACTCTCCTCTATTGCTCTTCTAACTGGGGCAAGGTGGGGGCTGATAGGTGGACCCTGAACCCTGACTCTGCATGTTACCCTACTCAGTGGGGGTTTGTGTCCTTGCAAGCTTATTCTCCCAGTAGGGCACTGGTTCCCTGCACTGCCCACTTGTAGTTGGGGGCAATGCTTTGCCAGAGACTTGAACTGGGTGACCAATTGGCCAGTCTGCCCAGGACTGACGTACTTTCAGAGTTGACATCTGGCAAAATGGGCAGTGAGTTCCCTAGCAGGTGAGCAGTGGAAGTGATGGCTCTGGACACCTTGTTGCCCAGGGCCTTGGGGCTGGCTTGGTGGGGACAGGGACCCACCATGCCCACAGGAAGCAGGTTGCCCTGATTGTGTTACCTGCTGAGCCAAGAGCAACCAGACCTCACCCCTGGAGAGGGGCAATTTGCCTGAGAGTGGGTTGCTCCTCCTGGTAGGTTGCTCCAGCTGGGCCCAAACATCTGCTCTGCCACACTGGAGGAGCCTGATCCGTCAACATCACATCCTTCAGAAGGGGATGGCCCCACCAGCTGTTTGGTATGATAGGCTGTGGCTTGTTTAGTTATTTAATTTTTTTGCAATAAAACTGTAATCAATGCTAAATTAACAATGCAAAATGTGTAGTTGTTAGTACTATGAAGGCTGCATACTAAATGCTGAGGTGGGTAAAAAGAATTTTGCCCCTGAGAATCCAGGAATTTGCCTATGATTATGTAAGTGCAACACCTTTACGGATTTGGCAAGGATCCTGCTGGCAGGGATATTATAAGTGAATTGTGCTGCATTTGCAAATAATTAAAATCAAGATCAGCATTTTTCAAATTAACCAGGAAAAATAAATGGTCTTCCTTTCTAATGTGCTGTCAACTTAGCTTTAAAAAAAAAAAGAGTTCTGCAGTCAAGTGGAGACTGTGACTTTCAGAAACACTTCAGCATTTGCAGGAGAGAAGAAGTTCCTAATGGTTCCATGGCAGAGGGAACCTGCCCACTTGACACGCCCATTTTACAGGGTCTGCGGACCCCCAGCCATAAACTTTAACTGCATTTGTAATTGCCTAGCATCTTTAAACGATGCATATTAAAGCAGAAACTTTAATAGATATGTCAGGTCATGCTGAAGGATGGGATTTTGTCAGCGTGTGTGAGCTGAGATTTGGAGAGCCTAGTGGAGCAAGAGTTCCCTTTTCTGACATCTCACGCCTGCACTATTTAAAATTAAGTCATATCAGGCACTTTGTGGTAAATCCTTTTGCCACAGCTTTATAACTGGTCATAAGTCTTGCGGAGGTTCCATCATGGGAGTCAAGAAATGAATGCTCCCCCTGCCCTACAGGGAGCCCACGCTGCCCCTGGCCACACAGACACCCAACAAATGAAATGCACCTCTGGTTTCTGGTCCTGGCCATGTTTCTCATGTCACTGGCACACACGGCTTCTGCAGCCCAACACATGCTAGGAAACACTAGCTCACCCAAGAAGCACAGAGGCCACACCAGCTCAGTGCCTGCCGCCCGCCCACCCCAGCATGTCTTAACACGATGTCCCTGACGACTTGAGTTTCCACACCACGTGTTGTGAGAAAGAGAACATAGCTGAAATCTGAAATACCTTCCATGTATGCGACTCAAGGGAACAGCAACAGTTTCTCTTGATGAAGGGGAGTAGTGTTTTGCAAGAAAAGGAGTAAAAATAATTCTGATTTGGGCTGGGCACGGTGGCTCATGCCTGTCATCCCAGCACTTTGGGAGGCCCAGGCGGGTGGATCACCTGAGGTCAGGAGTTTCAGACCAGCCTGGTCAACATGGGGAAACCCCATCTCTATTGAAAATATAAAGGTTAGCCGGGTGTGGTGGTGGGTGCCTGTAATCCCAGTTACTTGAGAGGCTGAGGCAGGAGAATCGCTTGAAGCTGGGAGGCGGAGGTTGCAGTGAGCCAAGATGGTGCCATTGCACTTCAGCCTGGGCAACAAGAGAGAGACTCCGTCTCAAAAAATAATAGTAATAATTCAGATTTGACTGTGGAGTGACTGAAGAGCCACCTCCCTTTTGGCCAGTTCCTCTTCTCAGCCCAGGCCCTCACCTCAAGCTCTGTTGTGCCTGGCCCAGGTGCCCCCAGGGCACCATGCCTGGGAGGCACCCCCATCTGAGGGGGACACCCCCATCTGAGGGGGACTTGCCAAAGCCCCCGTAGAGGCCCCTGGCAGTGTCTCTGCTCTGGACGGGGATGAGATGACCTTGGACTGGCTCAGGGAATGTCCTGTGCGTTTCTGAGGGCTGGGTGGGTGGGATGAGTAACAAAAGGAAAAGAACCAATAGAGGGGCCTGTGGAGAGAGAGAAAGCAGGGCCCTGGCCAAGGTGGCTGGGAAGGGTCCAAAACGGCAGCTTTGGAGATGAGGCCAGAGTGTGGGGGCAAGGAGTCGGAAGCTGCCCTTCCTGTCCAGGCCTTGCCAACCTTCCCCTGGGCAGTGCAGCCCATGCCCCCATCTCTCCCTGCAGCAGGAGCCTCTGCTGTGGCCCCCGCCCCCGTCCCCGCCCCCACCGCTGTCCTGAGCACTTCCTGCACTGACCTGACTTCCCTGATTGCCGTGGAGCTCCTGGTAAAGGGAGCAGTGGTGTCCTCTCTTGGGGTCCTGTGTTGTCAGGTCTTTAGCACACAGTGAGTGTGTGACAAATGGTAATTTGGATGAGTTTCATTTGCTGGAGAGAGAAGAGTGAACTTTGCAGATTGAAGATCTTGTCCTAGGTCTGGCGTGGGTTCCTGAATGACCTGGTCCCTCAGATCCCCAAATCCTGGTCCAGGTCCTTCCCTGAGGCAGTGGGGACAGACACTCAGAGAGGTCGTGGCCCTGGGCCATCTGCATTGTCCTGTTTGTCTCTGGCTCACACTGTGCCCAAGGCGTTTGCCAGTCTGAATTTATTATTTTCATAAGGGCCTCTATCCCTCTCCTGGAACACTCAGAACAAAGGATAGGAAAACACTGTTCAAGGCCAGCCTCTGGCAGGAGTGACTGTGGGATACACTAGCGGAGTCTCCCCAACATGAGGTCTGTGTTCTTCCTTCTAGAACATAGATCTCAGTTGTGGCAAATCTGCAGCATCTATGGGCATCACCCCCTGATTGCACTGGCCTCAGGCTGGGGAGCTGTGGGGTGACAGGCCCCTGCTGTCCCTGAGCTCCCTTGCTTAGGGTACCTTGTCATTCTCTTGTGATCCATAGGCCCCCAGGTCTATGCTTGATGCAAGCTCCGGGGGAGTGGCCTCTGGGTGATCTCAGCTGACAACATGGCTCCACGTTGCTGAATGACATGGAAGTGACTCCAGCAGCAAGGCTTGGAGTGAACCTGAGGGCAGCCCCCAGGCCCAGGGTCACAGCTGCTGGAGGGCAGGGAAAGAAGGTGGCTGTGGAGACTCCAGCCATGCAGGGGCTGTGAGGCCAAAGCAGAAGAGGGAGCATGGCCCCGTGGCCTTCGTATTAAGGGCCAGGTTCTTCCCTGAGGCTCCAGGACCTCAGCTGCCCTCCCTGCCTTACTTGGAAGTCCTTTAATGTGTGATGTTGGGTTCCCTTATGTCTGGCTTGGGAGGGTCTCCAGGCTTCTCCTCCCAACTCTGGCGCCCCTGTACTCATCCTGGCTTTTCTGTGCCCAGGTGCCCAGTTCCAGGCTGTGTGGGACTTGGTCACATCAGTGGAAAATACGCCTCTCACAGGAGTGCGTCCGGCTGCCCACTGGCCGCCCGGAGGCAGAAGGAAGGTTCCCTTAATGGCTCATCATTCTCCTGGAAGTCCCTGAAGAATGAAGGCCCAACCTGCCCTACCCCGGGCTGTGATGGCTCTGGCCATGCCAATGGGAGTTTCCTCACCCACCGGAGGTAACTGTGCCTGCACCCCCTGCCCCTCTGTGCTCCCAGAGGGGACCCTCACCTGGGGGCTGGGGCTGAAGCTCCTGAGGGAGGGCCAGACCAGGGCTCAGTGTGACCCAAGTTTCTCAAGGGAAAGGCAAGGCCACATGGGTAGTGCCTGGGGCAGGGTTAGGGTCTGTTGGTGCCAGGTGATGGTGTTGGCCGTGTCTTCACCATGTGTCTCCTGTAATGAGCCTTCCACATCCTGATGGAGCCCTTCCAGGCTGGGTGTCATGCTGGACACAGAGGCCACACATGAGCAGAGCCTTGGGTCTGACATGTTCTCTTATCAGGCTGACAACTTCTTAGGAAAAGTTTGTTTCCTAACCCTTATGCCCTGCCCTCCCATTCATGTGTCTTTGAACTCTGGGCAGAGACCCTGCCTGCTTTGCAAGGGAGCTTGTGACCCCTCACTGTCTGGCAGTGAGCCTGGGCAGGATTCACCAAGTCTCACCTGCCCTCCAACACCTGCCCCATGCTGAGAGACCTTGCTTCACCACCCTGACTTCCTGTCTGTGCCCTATGGTGACAAGTGCCTGGTCCCATCAGAAACCCTGTGTCTGGGCCTAGAGCCAATGTGACTCTTCGTTCCCTCCCCTCCCCTCCTTCCCTCCTCCTTCCCCTCCTTCCCTCCTTCTTCCCCTCCTTCCTTCCTTCCCTCCTCCTTCCCCTCCTCCCTTCTCCCTCCCTTCCCCTTCTCCTCCCCTCTCCTCTCCCTCCCTTTCTCTCTTCTCCCTGTCCCTCCCCCTCTGATCTCCCCCTCCCTCTCCTACCCCTCTCCTACCCCTCCTCTCCCCTTCCCTTTCCCTCCCCCTTCCCTTTTCCCTCCTCTCCCCTCTTCTTCCCCTCCCTTCTGCTACCCCTCCCCTCCTCTCCCTTTCCTCCACCTGCCCCCTCCTTTCCTTCCCTCCTTACTCCCTCCCCTTCTTCCTCTCCCTCTCCCCTCCCACCTCACCTTCCCCTTTCCTTCCCTCATCCTCTCTTCTTTTTCTTCCCCTCCCCTCCCTTCTCCCTTCCTTTCTCTACCTACAAGATTAATTAACTCATTCATTCAGCAAAAGCCTTTGCACCACATACCTAGCCTTGGAGAGGGAGCAGAGACAAAAAGGACAACTAGCCCTTCAGCAAACAAATAATAAGTAAAATACTTAGTACGGTAAATGGTGGCTTTTGACAGAGTAGGTGGGGGGACAGCCTGTAAACAAATAAATAAGCAAAATACTTAGCATGGTGAATGGTGGTGTCTGCTCTGGGCAAAACTGAAGCAGGGAAGAGGACAAGGAAGTCCTCTTTGAGAAGGAGGTAGCAGCTTGGCCTGAGGTGTCTGGGGCACAAGCCCTCAGTCAAGTGGCTAGAGCTGGGAACAGTCTGGCCCCTTTGACAAGGTTGGAGGAGCTCGTGGGCTGGAGCCAGGGAGAGGGAGCAAAAGGAGATGAGGTAGGAAGTTCTGAGCCGGGGCTTATCTGGCTGCCAGCTGGCAAGGACTCAGCTTTCACCGTGAGTGAGGGGCCCTGGCAGGAGGCAGAGGAGAGACTAGATCTGTCGTGGGCAGCTGGCAGGAAGGCCACTAAAGGAAGCTACCGCAGCTGGTCTCAGGTGGGCAGAGGAGACTCACTCTGGGCTTCCTAAGGACAGTCCACCTTGCCTCAACCTTTACTTATGGTGGGGATACAATCACTTCTTAAATGAAATCATGCCTGAGAATTGACACATTTTGACACACTTTACTGCTTGAGTATCTGTATCAAGGAGTGATCGGTGACTGTCATTACCACCACATCCTGTGGGTAGCTCAGGGGCAGAGTCAGCTGGGACAGGCTCCTCTGGGAGGTCAGGGCTGCAAAGTGCTGGCAAGAGGGTCCTGTGGACCTTAGACCCCAGAGGGAGCCCTGCTCAGAGTATCAGGCAGGGACAGCTATTGCTGTGCCAGATGAGGTGAGCTCTGTAGTGTCTCCTTCCCAGCCTCTGCCCTCCTAGAAGTAGCTTCTTTTTCCCCATAGAACACCCCATAGGGAGGCCCTCTGGGTGATCTAGGCGAGGTGGAACATGCCTTCTATTAACCCATAATGTGTGACCCTGGGCTGGTCATGATGTCTGACCCCAGACTAGCCATGTTGACCCCTAGACTAGCCCATAGTGTGTGACCCTGGACTGGTCATGGTGTGTGACCCTGGGCTGGCCCTGGCATGTGACCCCGGGATTGATCATGGTGTGTGACCCTCGTCTGGCCCTGGTAGGTGACCCTGGACTGGCTCTGGTGTGTGACCCTACACTGGTGAATGATATGTGACCTCTGCTTCCAGTTTGTCAGGCTGTCCCAGAGCAACATTTGCTGGAAAGAAGGGAAAACTGTCAGGGGATGAGGTCCTCACCCCAAAGTTCAAGACTAGCGATGGTAAGGATGGTTTCCTGGATTTCCCTGCTCATGACTGGGTGCCGGGTGAGTGAGAGCTGTGCACCTTTTTGTGCTGGTGGGAAGAAGGTAGAGAGATGAAGCCCTTCCTGGAATGAGGCTGAGGCAGATCCCTTGACCTGAGCTGAGAGCATTTTGGACCTTGACTCTGAAGCTCTTGACACCTGTATCTGGGACCCTTGGCCCTCAAGAGGTCATGACTGCACTAACATGCGGCTTTGACCACTGGGATCAGAGTCCAATGGAGCCCATGTGCTATGCGTTTGTGGAGAGGTGTGACTCATTCCCACTTAAGTGAGGAAATTCAGCATCGCCCGAACAAACTCCCATCTTTAATTTGGCAATTAATACCTCCCAAAGAGATTTAAGAATTTCCACCTGCCATCCAGCTCAGGAGGCAAACTATAAACACTCATCTTACAACTGTCAAGACAGACTTCTCCAGCGTGTAGTGTGGTGTATGAGCCCCAGAGAGAGATGAGGTCAGAAAGCCAGGAGAGGGGACCTTTGCTGCACAGCAGGTTTCAGTTCCGTCTAGAAAGCAGGCTTCCCTACACCACTCTGGCTCAGGCCTGAGGCTCAGAGCCACAACTGAGGTTTCTCTCTGGGTCAGTGTTGGAGAATGACGAGGAGATCAAGCAGCTGAACCAGGAGATCCGAGACCTGAACGAGTCCAACTCGGAGATGGAGGCCGCCATGGTACAGCTGCAGTCCCAGGTGGGTGGTGCCGCTCCCCACTCCTGGGCTCTTTGCTCTCCCAACCCCAACATTCATCCTGGGTACAGTGAGGCATCTGTCAGCAGGGCCGAGCCGATGGACAGTGCAGTGCCTGGCACACAGGCACACTTAGGACTTGCTGGCCGCGCACACTGCAGTGTCTGTGAGGTCACACTGTGATGCTGGCAGACCGCCAGAGCTGGTTGTCCTGGTAGGGCTGTGGTCTCGTTAGGGTTAATAATACTGTTAGTTTTGGTAGGCCCGTTAAGATGAGCAGCACTGTCGCTTTTACTCTCGTTGGAATGAGTAGTCTGTAAAGGCTAGTGGGCCCATTAGGGTTACTAGTCTTGTGAGCACCAGCAGTCCGTGAGCTGGTGCCTCTGCTGGGCCTCTGGAGCCAGGTTTCCTCCAGCACAGCCTCATACCAGCTGAGTGACCTGGCAAAGCTTTCAGCCTCTTCCTCAGTCACTTCCTCCGTAAAATGGAGTTAAGAAAAGGACTATACTCCAGTTGGTTATTGTACAATGAACGCTTTTCTATGAGGAAAACATTTAGCATATGCACCCGATCCAGAGTAAGTGTGGTCGATGAGAGCTGCTGTTGCTGAGTAACAGGATTACAAATTACTTTAAATGTTTGTGTCCTATTTCATGATTTCCCTAAAATGAGCATTTGTAATCAGAAACAAACAAACAAAAGCAGTAAGGATCTTATTTTGAAAATAAGAGCATGCCTCACCTGTGGCTGCTGAGTGAAGTCTGCAGCAGCACTGGGGCAGTGGGCACACATCAGTGTGTGGACCAGACCCCACGGGGAATTTGGGCAGAGCCCCCTGGGTAGGGACAGATGGGGAGATGGCGGCGTCCAACAAGGCTGCAGAAGATGCATGACACATTCCAGCCCCACGTGTCTTGTTACTCTGCTCTTGTTTCTACTGGCAAACAGGCCCACGCTGACTGCTTATTACTCAAAAGCCTGTGTAAAAATAGCCTCACCCCACGGGGATCAGGAAGGGTTTTTGCTGTCATGCACATTGTGTTGCCCCCCCCCCCGGGGTTCATAGGCAGTGACAGCAGGGAAGGAGGGGTGGCTGTCCTGGCGGGGCTGTCCCCGTTCCCTCATGGTGTCTCTGGAGATGCAGAATGTAGTGTGGGTGTCCCACTTTGTGCCCCCTGCTCCTCCCCTTCTCAAAGTCCTCAGGGCCCTCATCAGTGTCTGTGTCCTCGGATAGCACCTTAGATTTCTCTTTATTTGCCAAAACAAATCTTTTTAAAGATAGATGATTACCTTTTACTAGCATCCCTTTGGAAGGACTCAGAAGCGCCTGTCCCTTTGAGGGAGTTTGGCGAGTGGTACCCTTTGCAGAAGGCAAAGTGAAGGCAGGTCCCTGTCCCCCATGCAACCATTTCAAAGCCACATGCTTATCACCAGGTGGCAGAAGAAGTGCGCTTGGCCCCATCCACAGCCTCCCAGGAAGGAGCTCACCACTCCTGCCTCGCGTGTCACACACACTGTCTTCCTGTGAGTTTAGTCTCTGCCTCCGTGGCTCCCTGCAGATAGCCTGGGGGCTATCCCTGGACACCAAAGGGAAGACTTGCCTGTAGTTGGCCTGGGGAAGGCGTGCTTGGGAGGCCCCGAGGAGCTCTTTGTTGGTCTTTCTGGTGAGGAGAAGACCCAAAGGCAGTTTGATACCCCATGAGGTGGGTGCAGTGATTCCCACTTCACAGCGAGCAGCAGGAAGCATGGTGAAGCTAAGACCACAGCAGGTGGTGTCCGACATTGAGACAGGGTGCTGTGAAGTCTGTGCTCCCATCCCATCCCCTCAGGACAGACAGGGTGGAGAGAAGTGCCACGGTAGTCCCTGGCACAGTCCCTGGCACAGTCCCTGCATCCCTTTCCTGGCTTCCCTGGAGCTAGGCCGTGTCTTCAGAGGGCCCTTGCCTTTCTCTCCTCTGCCAGTCCCTCACCTGTGGCAGGATCCCCTACGGGAAGGCAGGGGCCCTGCCTCTTCCCCTACCCTAGGGTTCTGCATTATCCCGGAGGGTTGTGAGAGGCAGCCCAGAGAGAACCCCCAGGAGGATGGGGGCCAAGGACGGGTGGCACTTTGAATCTGTCTCTGGCACAGATCTCCTCCATGGAGAAGAACCTGAAGAACATTGAGGAGGAGAACAAGCTCATTGAGGAGCAGAATGAAGCCCTATTTCTGGAGCTGTCCGGCCTGAGCCAGGCCCTCATCCAAAGTCTCGCCAATATCCGCCTTCCGCATATGGTAGGCAGCACACGGCCCTGTGGGCACCATGGCTACCCCCCAGGGTCTCTTCAGAAAGCAGTAGGGCAGGACATCTCCCACCCCTCTGCCTCTGGGTCCCGCCCTAGGGGTCCTGTGCCCTTGTGGAGATTCTCTTGACCCCAAGTGGCCCGGGCAGGATGTTGGCTGTGGTGGCTTTAGCCCTCCTGAGTAGATGATGAATCCAAAGCAAAGTGATGATTCCATCAGCAGAGAGGCTACTTCTGGGTTGGCTGCATAGGGGAGTACTCGTGGTTGTTTCAGCATGAGGACAGTGCAGCCAATGCTGTCTCTAGCTGGTATGGGCTTGTCTCGGGTCACGTGGGGACATAGGTCTCGCTCCCACATCAGGTTCTGTGGCATGGCGCCCACTGAATGGATGGGGCTTGCTAACCTGGTTCTGTTCTCTAGGAGCCAATCTGTGAACAGAATTTCGATGCCTATGTGAGCACCCTCACCGACATGTACTCCAACCACGAGTGCTACCAGAACCCGGAGAACAAGGACCTCCTGGAGAGCATCAAGCAGGCTGTGAGGGGCATCCAGGTCTAGGCCAAGTGGTACCCAGGAGTTTCCCAGCCCTCCACACCATTTACCTCCCCTGCCCCACCCCACACCGTGGGGATTCCCAACTCACAGTGACTTCCTGTTCGTGGCCTGGTGTGGCCTCGCGCGGGTTTATCCAAAGGGATGCCTGGAAATTGGCTTCTCCCAAGATGCTCCCTCCAGGCTTGGGGCCACGGCAGCCCCAACCATGTGCATAGGGGCACCGAAGAATTACAAAGTGATTTATTTTTGTTTTCTGAACAAAATCTGCAGAGCAGCTCAAAGTCTCCAGTGGAAGCTCATGGACAAGGTTCTCAGGGAAGTTTTGGAGTTTGCAGCCACAGTATTCCTTTGTCTGTCGAGGCTGGGAGGGTAACCGTGAGCGTGGTGGGCGGGTGATTCGAGTGGCATCTTGGCCTGGAGGATGTGCCTGGGGCAGCGTGTCTGTGCTCAGTGAGGCCCCTGAAGCAAGTGTGTTTTCTGTTTTCATTTAATTCGGTTTTGCGTTAAGGGTGGAACAAAGCTCTGTCCCCGAGGGAAAGTTAGGAATAGGCCTCCCAGAGGACACTCCAGACAGTTGGAAAGCATCGTAGCCGCTGTCAAGTCAAGGAATTTTAGCCTGGGAGACTCCTGAAAATCAGTCTGATGTCTGAGGGCAGCTGGCGCACTGAATTTGTGCAGGTGTGTGTGGCCTTGGGTCACAGCTCCTACTGGGGCTGCAGCCTTTAGACCCTGGGTCTGGGCTCCAAGTCCAGGGACCACTCTGGCTTCTGTGCGTCCACCCAAGCCCCTGACCTATCACTGCCATGTTATCCAGGCCGTGGCCAAGCTTGACCTCTGCATCCATGGTGACGGAGGTGGGGATGACATCATCAGGGTCAGAGGGTAAATTCCTAACAGGAGACCACTAAGGTTTCACTCCTTTTAGATCCATTCAATATGTGAAAAAAAGGTAAATTTTAATTTAATGTGTTAAAAACACAATGTTCTTACTGTGTAAATAGAATCCAAGTCAATTGTGACTGCTATTCCAAGTTAGTATTTAAAAGTAGAGAGACTGCACTTCCTGGAAAAAATTAAAAAGTAGTTAGTTTAATTATTCTGTAAATTATTTAATTTTGTCAAGATGTAAGTATTTATATTCACAACCTCTTATGTTAACGTTTGCTATTTATTTAACATTTTTATTTATTAATTTTATACTATTTCAACTAGACCCCATACCAGGACACCATAAGACGGGAAAAAAGTGAATTCAAAGCAAAAATAACTATTTGACTGTAATATAGGCCACAACAAAATCTTGATATAACTCCTAGTTATAATTTTGATGCAACCAAGTTATTTTTTATATATTTTGTTATTTATTCTTTTAATAATGGAATTTTTTAAAAAAGTATTTTGTAACTGAGTAATTTTGATAATTTGGGGATTTTTTTTTCCTCAGTCCAATGGAGAGAAAGACATTTTTGTTTTCTTTTTCCCTTTTGGGTTCCTTTTGTTTCAGGCACAGATAACAGCCAGTGGAATTCTGTATTTATGATTATTTAAGTGTAGCGCAGATGTGTGTGCTCGGGCGTGTTTCTCGTGTAGCGTTTGTGTGTCCGCTCTCGCAACGTAGCCCTGTGCTGAGGGAGTGCTGGCCGCCAGGCTCACAGGCTGTGCCACCAACTCTCCCTCCGACAGCTCCAATACTGTGACCCTCCTTCCTCAGGAAACGCGTTGAACCCACAGAACTCCGTGGTGTGTGTGCAGGGTGATTTCCTAATAAAAATCCACTCTGACTGTGAGCCGGTCCTGTGGTCTGTGGGGAGGACATTGTCTCCGTTCCTGGTCAGCTCTGTTGTGCCCCCTTCTGGGAGTGCATGGGTAGGAGGGGGACTCTTCCATCTCTGGTCTCTCCTTGGTACCATACGTGGGGCCCCCCTGCTGTCACTTAGCCAATATCTCCTTTTGAAACCACCCTCCCCCCGGCTTATGTGCGTTTCTAGAAGGTCTAAGTCACTCTGTCTTGCCTTTTCCCACATGACCAGTCATATGCAAATTGAAGTTTTTCCCAGGAGTCTTCTCTTAGGGTCAGGGAGAAAATGTTTTCCTGCTGAGGTTGTTAGGCTTGGGGGTGTGGAATTGGGGCTGTCCTGGGCTATCTCTCCTGGCCAGAGGAGGAAGCCATCAGTAGTAGGAGAGAGTTCAGACATCCTGGAGGAGGCAGAGCGGACAGTGCAGGTGGACATGGAGGAAAAGAGAGCTCTCTGATTTTTTTTTAGAACTCATGGACCCAGCCATGCGTGAAGGCGCTCTACCCTTGAACTGCCCAGTTATGTAAGGCAATGGATTCTTTTTTTTTTTCAAGCTGGTATACAAGGCCAAAAAGCCAATGCATACCAGCTTAAAAAAAAAAGTGACTTCTCCCCTTTTTCATTTTCATTCTTTAGTGACAGGGATGAAAGTGCCCAGAGTATGACTTGGACTGGGGCTTCTAGTCACATTTAACCTGAACTGTCAACATGCTTTTGACCTCCCTGGAATCTGGCCCCAGTGGTAGACCTGGAACATCCATCTGACGTGCAAACAAAGGGTCCATCTTCACTGACAAATTCTTAGAAATTCTGGACTGAGTTTCCACCCTCTGTTATAGTCAGACAGGGTCCAGAACACCCGTGGAGGACATTTGATCTGCCCTCAGGGCTCCAACTGCTGGCTTTGGGGGCGAGAGCAGGTGCCAGTGCCCACTAGCAGGTTATGCAGAACCTGTGTGACTGTGAGGAAGGGCTCCTGGGGGTCCCCTTTAGCAAGGCCCCATTTGTGACAGGCAGATCAGTGGCCTGGAGTTGTACCCCCTCATGTCAGCATGACAGATGCTGGGGTGGGTGTCAGCAAGACCGATTCTAAAGTGTCACCTCATGGAAAGTCTTCTGGGGGCCTGAGAGCTGGCTGTAGAGGTGAGGGCTGTGATGTTCCTGCTAGGGGTGTCAGGCTGTTACCATGATGTTAGAAAGCTGCACAGTCCCACAGCTTGATAATGGCATGAACTGGTCACCCCCAAGAAGATTCTCTCACTTTTTGCTTAGAGGCACTGGCTGAGCCACCAGCCTGCTGGGAGCTGGGAGAGAGTGTCTGGAGTCACAGGCATGTGCTCTCAGGATTTATTTTTCTCTGCTATCCCGCAGAGACTCCTGTTTACCATCTCCAGAGGGTAAGCTCAAGGTTTCATCAAGAGGGAGGGAGTGTTGGCCTGGCTCTCTGAGTCTGGGTGGAGTTATGGGGAAGGGGGCTACTGGCTCCCGAAACACTTTCTACCGGTTGTCTTCTTGCATCTCCAGCAGAATCTGGTGCTGCCAGTTCTTGTGGTTCTGAGACGTGGACTGTGTTGGTTCTGAACTTTTTATACTCTGGCTAGAGTTCAGTGTTTTGGGTCTCCTAGGCCATTTCTTTTACATCTGTGAGTTTTCTGGCTTCTAAATTGCATTGTTGTCTCCTCTTTCATCTTCCAGCTCTTGCCAGTTTTTGCCTAAAATCTGTCATTTTAGCCAGGTTTAAGAGAGAACAAGGGTAAATGCACACGTACACCTACTTTCCTTACCTGAATGGGTTTGCTGCAAGTTGATGAGCGCACGACTGTCTCCCTGCTGGGTCGACGTCACCCCATGAGTAAGTAAAGTCTCAAGTTCAGGTGAGATTTTCTTCTATGAACCACTCTGCCCCCTGAAGCCAGTGGCTACTCAGAGGCTGCTAAAGACATGGATGTGGAGGGTGTCCTAACCGTCAACCAACTGGGAATTGTGCAACAAAGGCCACCCATGCTCCCAGGGCTTATAGCCTCTGTGCCATTCTCTCTGCCATTCTTAAAATATGGAGGTGGAATGTGGGCCTCTCTGATAGAGCCTTAGTCTTCACAAGGGCACCCTTATCCATGATGGTGGACGGCCGGGGCAGGCAGCTGACCTTTGGCAGAGCTATGCTCTGAGCCACTCTGGCCCTCACAGCACCTGAAGCCCACCCCACCTCCTGGCTGTTCCCATCGTCTCTGCCTCTCTGTCTCTTCATATCTATAGCATGCAGGTCTCTGTGTATACTGACTTTTCTAAAGCCTGGCCCGTCCTCTTCCAGCACCTTCTGTGGCTCCCTCCTCCTCTCCCTCCACTGTATCTTCCCCCCACCTGCTTCTGTGTTCTCCGCCTCTCCTCCTTCCTGATTTCCACCCTAGCCTGCAGCTGCCTTGGGGTTGTCCCAGCCTGTGTCTCAGCCCTTTTCTCCTCATTCCTAAGGCCAATGTCTGCTATGTGCAGAGAACTCCCGTACTGTCTCCCAATCCTTTCTTCCCTGGCTCTAGTACCTTCAGGGTCTGCACTTGGATGTCGCAGAGGCATCATGACACATGGCTGGGTGACCACAACAGCCTGCCTGCCACTCCCACCTGGCCCTCTCTGAGCCCAGCGAGGCCCGAAGCCCCGTCAGCTCCTGGTCTTCACTTACCCAGCTGAAGGTCACATGGCCATACGAGAGCTGCCAAGAGGAGCCACAACTGCCTGATGTGCCACATGAATGTGAATGCCTCTGCGGAGCACCCAGCTTGTGCTATGTGCCACCCCAGAGGGCAACCACAGAGCAGCCCTGACCAGGCAGATGTACGAAGTGGGGGAAGAATAGATGCTTAATTTTAGATCAGAATAAAGCCATGCAGGGATGTGTGTACAGCAGCACAGTCTGTGCCCTGCCCACCATGTGGATGCAGTGACTTTCCTGAGCTCCAAGGAGACCCTCCCAGTAATTCGTGTGACAGTTTCGCTGAGCTGTCTACTTGAGCTGATTGTAGCTCCTGAGTGCTGGCCACACCTGGCAGCCTCTTGAGCCAGTGGAGGTCTTGAGGGTCACGCTGGGAGACCCATGAAGTTGGAGGCTGTGGTAGTCTCAGCCCTGCAGACCATCCCTGAGCACCCACCACTCCAGGGTGAGAAACCTTGCTGGAGGGGTAGAGGGTGCGTGTGAAGCCACCCTCCACCAGCATGGGAGCAGGAGGTTGAGCAGGAAACTGCAGCCAGCACTCCAGCACCCAGTGAACACTCCTCATGGGAGCCATTCGTTTCTGCTCATGGGGCACCTTTGGCCAAATTAGACACACTTTTGCCTATTTATTTCACACACTGTCAAAAGTGTTTTCCTTGTCTTTTATTCTGTCACAGCTCTCTCTGTAGAAGTTGTCAAAATAGCAGAAGACAAACCTGGTAAGGTTTATGACTAAAGATGGTGAGGAGCCATGTGAGAACCAACCTGCTGCCTAGAAAAGACCAACCAGAAGTGCTGCAGGTTCCACCCTGTATCCCCTTGGGCCACTGCTTGGGACCCCTGATAGGTGGGTCATCTCAGACCCCATCAGGCACCAAATCTATAAGGGCTCCATTATGGCTGCCCTGACTCCCATCCCACGCAGAAGCCCTCCTTGGCTCAGCTATGAGCAGTTAAGGAGAAATAAAGACTGACCATTATTGAATCTTATCCCTTTCTACACATATGGGCTCCTTCCTCCTCTCAACCACCTGTGATACAGGCAATAGGATTGCCCCATCACGCAGATGAAGAAACCAAGGCCCTGGGAGGCCCAGAAGGCTGCTTAGCCTTCACATGGCTTGGCTGTGCAGCCAGGATTTGCCTGCAGGCCCCTAACTCCAGAGCTGATGCCTTCACAACCACATGATGGTACCTGTAGCATATCCAGAAGAAGAGTGGATCCCCACAGAGTAGTAGGATCCAGTGGGTATCTAAGGGGCCAGAGGAGAAGAGGCTGCTCTGGTCCCTAGGCCAGCGGGAAGGGCAGGAGGCGCCAGCAAGAATCTGCCTGGACAGGATGGGGAAAGATGGGAGCTCACAGCTGGGTTGCTCCAGCCTCAGGAGAGTTGGGAACCATCTGGGTCCCCAGTCAGGATGCCTGAAGAGGAGGGCAGGGGGGGCCAGGTAGATGTCATTGCCTCTGGGGACAATCTGACCATTCCTCAGGGCAGGTGGGACTGGCTGGAGACCACTAAGTCTCCTTGAAATGGAGGCAAATTCTCCAGCCTCATCTGCCTCTGTATTTGGTGAAGAGAGCTACAGAGAAATCATGGAGGGAGAATGGGACATAATGGTGGTCAGGGGATGCCCCTTCTGAGGGGTTTACACTTGACCTGAGGGAGGCGAGGTCCAGCCCTGTGGGTGTCTGAGGCAGGGGCAGGGACCCTGGTGGGAGGGAGGAAGGGTGCCAGCCAGTGGGACTGGGCAAGGGGGAGGGGAGAGGGAAGCATGATGGATGAGGGGCTTCAGCCACTGCCAGACTTTGACACTGAGTGAGATGCAAACACAGGGGACTCGGGGCAGTGGCGTGACCCTGCTGGTGAGTTTTCTGGTGTATTTGCTCAAGATCCCTGAGATGAGGGACTTGTCATACTAACCCTGGATGCCCAGGGCCAAGAGAGCCATCTGCCCTTGCAGGCAAACAATGCTGTGTGGAGGGAGGGAGGGGGAGTCCAGGGCTGGCCTCAAGTCACTGGGGACATCTGGATGAGTGCTGAGACAGGGCAGGGGGCTCCATGTGGCATTTCCTCACCCAAATCCCAGCACTGGGCTGCCTGGGGGAAGCTGACTTGGAGCTTGCTCTCCAGAGAGTTGGCAACTGGGTACCTCTCCCTGTGCCTGGCACCCCTGCCTGCCACATAAAGCCATTCTGCAAAGGTGCACTTTGGTCCCAGATTCTGGGACATCCCTACATCTCCCATCTATATCAGCCACCCCTCTTGGCTTCGAGGTCTGCTCCTGGTGGGTTGCTGGCTACCTGATGTCTGACAACAGCTGCCAGCCTGGTTCAGAAGTGTTACCCAAGGCCCTCCTGTCTGCACCTCCAGGTCCAGCTGCAACCCACCTGGTGTCCAGGGAGTGAAAACATCCTCTGCTACCACCTCATCCTCATGACAAGTCTGGTCTTCCACCTGTTGCAGAAAGACATTTATTGGGGAGGGCCCCTCCGTCTTCAAGGCCGACATCCACTCGCACGTTCCTCTCCACTTTTTCCTTTCACAATTCAGAAGAAGCAGTGAGGAGTGGGGAGTGGTGCAAGAGCTGGCACAGGGGAGTTCCTGTTAGTGGCAGCAGTGCCACCAAGAATGCTAGGTCCCACATCCTAGGAAGTGCGGGTGTCAGCTCGAGGCATTCCCACCTCAGGTGTCCTGTGGACAGGGGTCTGGGCCCTGAGTGTGACACCTCTTCTCTATGAGGACCTGTATTAGCCAGGGTCCCCAGAGAAACAGAACCAATAGGGATACGTATGTGTCTCCTACATAGACCCAGCAAAGTCGACGTCGCAGACCTCTTCCCTATGCCTACATAAAATGGTTTGTTTTAAGATAAGAAATAATTTTTAAGAATCATTTCCAACCGTTTTATACATGTGAATACATTTGAGTTCACCGGTATTTTCAGATCAACATCAAACTGCTGTCACCTGTGTGGCTTGAATAGCAGAGAAGCCTTGACAGATGTCTGAAAACAGACTGGCTCATTCCACTCTCTGGCTACGGGGATTAACAAGGAAGAACACCTTCCCCTTCCAGATGACCCAGTTTGTCTCCTCCCAAGAGAGCAGCTGTGCAGCAGTGACACGTGGTGGTAAATTTTTCATATGAGCTTCCACCCTGGCTCCTTGCGTAGACTGGCCAGAGGCAAGAGCAACCAGGTGTAAGGCCATTCCTCAGGAATGCAGGCCTCCTGCCCCTGAGGCCCTGACAAAGCCAACCTGTGTTTGATGCATCTGTGGGCAAGTATCTCAGAGGTCCAGGACACTCAGAGTGGGCGTGAGACCCTGCTCCTCCACCGGACTGCAAAAAGCACCCAGAGGCGATGTTGGAAGAGTGGCAGGGAAGGGGCTGAGGTTGCAGGGTAGCTTCTGCAGAGCCTGTTCACATATTCACCCACTTCCCTTGTGAAAGTGTTGCTTTCTGCTTAGCATGGGGGGAAAGCTCCTGGCACATCTTCCATCAGAGCTTCTTGTTCTGACTCCCCTTCGTCTAGCCAGCCCTGACTCAGTCATCCCTGACCACCACCAAGTACTGAGCAGGGAAATGGCGAGGCAGCCACTGTCTGATACTAAGGAGTCGAGCTCCTCAAGAATAGTGTGCTGCTAGGCATGGTGGCTCATGCCTGTAATCCAGCACTTTTGGAAGCTGAGGTGGGCAGATCACCTGAGGTCAGGAGTTCAAGACCAACCTGGTCAACATGATGAAACCCTGTCTCTACTAAAAATACA
This sequence comes from Saguinus oedipus, assembly GCA_031835075.1. Lineage (NCBI taxonomy): Eukaryota > Metazoa > Chordata > Mammalia > Primates > Cebidae > Saguinus > Saguinus oedipus. The sequence continues at coordinate 58,100,321 of CM063173.1, forward strand.
AAAAAAATTAGCCAGGCATGGTGGTGGGCACCCGTAATCCCAGCTGCTCGGGAGGCTGAGGCAGGAGAATCATTTGAACCTGGGAGGTAGAGGTTGCAATGAGTGAGATCGGACTACTGCACTGCAGCCTGGGTCACAGAGTGAGACTTCATTAAAAAAAAAAAAAAAAGAGAATGGGGTGCCCTTTGTAAAACCTTTAGAGGATAACAAAAAAATTAAATTGTTGTCATTGCAAAAGCACATTGCCCATCATACAAACAGATATCACAGAGGTAAATAAACTGAGAAGTTGTGTCCTTAGCCAGAGCTGATAGATACTAAGAAATTAACCTTACATATTTACTCATGGAGTTCTCATTTCCAGTGTTCTTTCTTAAATGTAGATCTACTCTTCCATCTGCTTCATCTGCTATCTGCCGGAAAAATTCCCTTTAATATTTCTCATTGTGTGGGTCTGCTACTGAATTCTTTTAGCTTTGTATGTCTGAGAAAAATCTTTCACTGTTTAAAACAAATGACAGTAGAGCAGTTTGAGGTTTACAGAAAATTTGAGCAGATAGTACAAAGAGTTCCCATGGACCCCTCTCCTGCACACAATTTTCCTTATTAGTAACATCTTGAATTACTATGGTATGTTGTAACAATTAATATACCAATATTGATGCATTGCTATTAACTAAAGTCTATAGTTCACATTAGAGTTCACTCGTTGTGTTGCAGTTACATGTTTTGTTGGTTCTTTTTTTTTTTTTTTGAGGCAGACTCAGGCTTTGTTACCCAGACTGGAGTGCAGTGGCACAATCACTGTTCACTGTAGCTTCAACCTCCTGGCCTCAAGCTATCCTTCCTGCCTCAGCCTCCGGAGTAACTGGGTCTACAGGCCTGTGCCACCATCCCTAATTTTTTTTTTATAGTGATGAGGTCTCACTATATTGCCAAGGCTGGTCTTGAACTCTTCCTGCCTCAGCCTCCCAAAGTGCATAAGCCACTGCGCCTGGCTAGTTATATCTGTTTTGACAAATGCATGATAACATGTATCCACCATTACAGTATCATACAGAATAGTTTCAGAGCCCTAAAAATTCCTTCGTGCTCTGCCTGTTCATCTCTCCCTCTCCCTCCAACCCCAATCCCTGGCAACCATTGATCTTTTTACAGTTTCTACAGTTTTTGCTTTTCCTGAATGTCTTATCATTGGAATCATATAATGTTAATATGTAGCCTTTTCACCCTGGTTTCTTTCATTTAGCAATAAGCATTTAAGGTTCCTCCTTGTCTTTTCATGGCTCCAAGCTCATTCTTTTTATCATTGATTAATACTCCACTGATCAGCATGACGAGTTTGTTCATTAATTCACCGATTGAAGGACATCTTGGTTGCTTCCAATTTTTGAAAATTGTGATTACAGCTGTTATAAAAATTTATGTGCAACTTTTTGTGCAGACATAGTGGTTATTTGAGTAAATACCTAGGAGTGCAAATGCTGGGTCATAAGGTAAAACTTATGTCTTTCATAGAGCAGAAGTTTTAATTTCAACAAAACCCACCTAACCAATTTTTACTTTCATGGATTGTGTGTTTGACTTGTCAAAAAAGCCATCACTAATCCCAATTCCACCCGGAGTTTCTCCTATATTATCTTCTAGAACTTTATGTAAAAACTAGATCTGTGTCTAGTTTTTTGTTTTTTTGTTCGCATGTGGATGTTCAGTTGTCCCAGCATCATTTGTTGAAAAGACTATTCTTTCTCTACTTAATTGCTTTTGCTCCCTTGTCAAAGAACAGTTGACTGATTTGTGTGTATTTCTGGACTTACACTGTTACATTCCATTGATCCATTTGTCTCTTCTTTTGCCAACATCACAATGTCTCGATTACTGTAACTTCATAGTATGTCTCAAAATCTGGTTGCATCAGTCCTCCAACTTTGTTCTTCTTCAGTATTGTGTTGGCTATTCTGGGTATTTTGTCTTTCTATATAAACTTTAGAATCAGTTTGTTGATATCCATGAAATAACTTGCTGAGATTTTGACTGGCGTTGCATTGAATCTCTAGATTAAGTTGGAAAGAGCTGATATCTTAGCACCACTGAGTTTTCCTATCCATAAACATGGAATATCTGTAAATATTGGCTTTACATATTTGATTTATTTTCTGAGAGCTTTGTAGTTTTCCTCATATAGATCTTGTACTGTTTTTTTACGTTTATGCCTAAGCATCACATTTTTTGGTGTTATTGTAAACATTATTGCATTTTTAATTTCAAAGTCCAATTGTTCATTGTTGGTATATAGGAAAGCAATTTTGGCTTTTGTTTATTAACCTTACGTAGTAGTCCCCCATCTATGGTTTTGCTTTCCATGTTTTTAGTTACCTGCAGTCAACCACAATTTAAAAATATTAATTGGAAAATTACAGAAATAATTTGTACATTTTAAATTGAGTGCTATTCTGAGTAGTGTGATGAAATATCATGCCATCCTGCTCCACGCTGCACAGTACATGAGTCACGTTTCTGTTCTGCATACCCACGCCATACACACTACCTGCCCATTAATCACTTAATAGCTGAGAGAGAGGCCACATTCATGCAACTTTTATTACAGTACATTGTTATAATTGTTCAATTTTATTATTAGTTACTGTTAATCTTTTGCTATGCCCAATTTATAAATTAAACTTTATCGTAGATGATCCATATAGAGGAAAAAGCATAGTATATATAGGATTTGATTCTATCCCTGGTTTCAAGCATTCCTATATGTACTACAGGGTCTGGTACAGATCCCCGACATTGTCTTAGAACACATCCCCTAAGGATAAGGTAGGGGGGCACTACTGGGTCCAGCAGCTCTGCTGTAGTCACTTGTATTAGTTTCAGGAGTTCTTTTTGGTAGCGTCTTCAGGATATAATATACAGTTTATCTTAACATCTGCGCACAAAGACAGTTTCATTTCTTCCTTCCAAATCTGTAAACCTTATTTTCATGTCTTATTGCATCAGCTAGGACTTCTATATGATGTTGAACAGAAGTAGTGAGAGGGGACATTCTTGCCTTATTGCTGTTCTTAAGGGGAAAAGGTCCACTTTCTCACCATTAAGTATGATATAAGCTGTTGGTTTTGCATAGATGTTCTTTATCAAGTTGAGGAAGTGCCCCTCCATTACTAGCTGGCCAAGAATCTTTAACGTGAATAGGTATAGAGTTCCAATTGGGGGTGATAAGAAAAATCTGGAGCTGGACAGTAGTGACGTTGGACAATAATGCAAATGTACTTCATACCACTGAACTGTACACTTAAGAATGGTTATAATGATAAATGTTTTGTATATTTTACCATAATAAAAATAGCGTATTTTGAAGACAACAACACAACCTCCCATGTGTGGCTGTAGCCACTTGCTCCTCAGACACCTGGCCACACCCCTGCCTCAAGCCCTTGCATGAGGCTCCTCCTGCAGACACGACAAAGATGAGTGGACAGATGCAAGGGGATGGGCAAGGGGACACTGGAGACACATTCAGAAAACTCTCTGTGGCTGGGTGTGGCAGGAGCCTGGAGGAGGGTGAGAGTAGCAGTCGAATTCTCAACCACCTTCCTGTACTTACTACTAGCTGGTACAGTACAGGAAGCCAGCTAACCTCTTGTAGTTTCAGTTCCCTCATCTGTAAAATGGAGGTATCAGTGCTGTCAAGCTGAAGGCCACGAGGAACATGCCTGTAATTGAATGTGTTGGGATTGTCACTCATTGCAGCGAGGAGGGTGCAGATCATGGAGAACTCCAAGCATCTCAGTAAGAGGTGTTAGGAAAACTTACTAAAAATATGGGCTTGAGTTGTGTGATTTTTTTCATGGATTAGATCCCTTCAGGAAATGTGGGGGTGAGAGGGGGAAGAGTGGTTCTCTGGGCATCTAGGTAGATGTTATCTGTGAGGAGGCCAGGGCAGAGGGAGGTTCAGCTGTAGCTGGTAGAGTAGCTGGGGTCATTGCTACTAACTGGGAGAGGATACGTCTTAGATTTTGTGGGTGGCACAGTGACCCTATTGTTTGAGCTTAGACAAAATTATGACATGGCCTTGGATCATGATGGTGCTCCTCCACAAGATTATTTATGTCCAATAGGAGACCATGTGGCCTTGATTTGAGCGCTAGGCCAGTTCCTGATGTCACAGTCCACTTTTCTCCTTGGAAGTCATGCTAGTACCTATTTCATGGAAATAAACTATGTAGAGTGCTCAGTATGTACCTTATAAAGGGTTAATGCTATGAATGCTGATAGCAGTGGGAGCTGATACGGAGGCGAATGGAGGCAACACCTTGGAAAGCCACACGAGTCTGAAGGTGTGGCAGGCCAGGTCTCGCTGACTCAGGCCTCCATTACGATTCCAGCATGGACTGAGTAGCCAGGTTACACATCCAAAGCTGATCAAGCCACTGCCTTTATACAAAGATTGGAATGTAACGAAGAGCCCACCAAGAGTTCTGCCTTGGCTTTTCCTGGGCCTTGAAGCATGACAAGATAATGAATGAATTCTTAACAGGACTCTTTTTAGTATTAAAGAAATTTTATTGGGGTCTGAAGAAACTCCCCACGCCTCCACAAACAAGTTTATTGGGGTCTAAAGGAACTCCCCATGCCATTATGATTTAGCAGGAGACAAGATAAGGGTAATCACCCCAGCGCCTAGACCCATTTATATTAAGTAAACTTACTGAGGCTCCAGAAGTGGATCTTCAGGACTTAGACCTTAGTTACAGATTAAAAGAAGTTAATCACTTATGTCTTTAGCTGAACGCACACTTACACGTAGACATATAGCTTAGAAGGTGTATGAGCTCTGGAAAACTTTGTAATTTTGAGTTGGTCTGGTGATAATTTCCAGGCCTTCTCCGTGTAACCAGTTGCAGAAATAAAACCTCTCTTACTCTCCAGTTCATTGGCATCTTGTTATTGGGCCGCGAGAAACAGCAGCCCGACCCTGTTTGGTCCGGGAACAAAGCGACTGTCTGAAGACAGCAGTGATGTGATCACACTGTTTCAGGAGGACCACTCGCCAGAGCCCAGGGGAGCGATGGGAAGGGTGGGGAGAGGCGAGGGAAGCTGGGGCAGGGTAAGGAGGGATAATGGGGGACGTGTCCCCTGGCAATGGGAAGAGGGTCAAGGATCACTCCAGGGCTTCTGTAATTTGAAAGTCACAGATAACCACAGGCTCTCGGGTGGAAGGACGCTCAGAGCCCCGTGAAGGTCATGAGGTGGTGGGCAACCTCAGGTCCATGGATCCAGTACCGTGGATCAACAAGAGAAGTGAGATCTCCGTGGTACCACATATGTGGTGAGGGCGCCGGCCTTTGGTTTCAAACTCTGCTCCTAAGTGGAGGTCCAGGGTCTGGGAGGAATGCGGGGCAGGAGGGAGGCCGGGACCGGAGACCCAGGCCCATTCCTCTGCAGCAGTGACACTGGCACTCGCTGCACATATGGGGCGGTTTGCATGGCTGTGCTTGAAGAAAGGGTTCTGCAGCTAAAGCCCATGCGAGGTTTGGGCAATGGGTTGTGTGAACCCAGAAAGTCTGAGACAGGTCTCAGTTAATTTAGAAAGTTTGTTTTGCCAAGGATGAGGACGCGCCATGACACAGCGTAGGGAAGTCCTGGCGACAGGTGCGCAGTGGTCAGGTTAGGGAGACAGGAGACAACAACACACAGAAGCAGCACATTGGTTCGGTCTGGAAAGGCGGGACAACTTGAAGCAAAGGGGAAGGTTACGGATAGGTGACACACAAACGGTTACATTCTTCTGAGTTTCCGTTTAGCCTTTCCAAAGACGCCAAGCCAGACATGTATCTAGCTCAGCAAGCAGAGCAGTGACTTTGAACGCAAGGCAGGTTGCCCTAAGCAGTTTCCTGCCGGAGTTTTCCTTCGTGATCTTGGAAGCCGGATGGGTAGGAGGGCCCCAGGGCCGGGTGGCGTCCGGGTGGCAGAGAAGGGTCCTAGGCGGCTGTGCGCGGTGCAGGGAGGCCGCCCGAGGGCAGCGCCGGCCCGGAGTCAGCAGCCACAGGGCGCCCTCGGGATGCGGAACGTCCCCAGCGGTGGGTCGGCAGCGGCGGCTCAGGTAACCCTCGGGGAGGCTTCTCAGGTAGCCTCGGCGGGTCGGTCCTCCTGGCTGAGCACTGCACGGACGGCGCGCCCACGAGATTCAGACCCGGCTGAGGGCCCAGGGGGAGGCGGGCGGACACCGGCAGCCCAGAGGAGCCGGGCGCCTCCCTGCGCCGCCATCGCCCCTTTAAGCCACAGGCCCGCGGCGCACGCGCAGTCCGGCCGTTCTGCGCAGGCGCAGAGGCGGCGGCGGCGGCGGATGTTTACGGCGGCCGAGGTTGGAGCGGCGCATCCGGGGCGCGGACATACCAGGGACGCCCCCGAGGAGCTGCAAGTCGCAGCCCAGGCGGTCTGAACCCGCCGGCCGGCCGAGCCTGGAGGTAGAGCCGCCGCCGCCGCCCCTCGGCCCGGCCTGCGGCGAGCGGGCGGTGTGTCCCCTCGGCCCCTTCCCTCTCCCCACACCCGGCAGCCCTGTCCCCGGAGCGGTCCTCTGGGGACCTTGCTCCTCCCCACCTCGGGACACCCTCACCCCCCAGCGGACCCCGGGGCGGCCCGCGTATCTTTCTCCCAGCGCTCGCGGTTTCCCGGCGGTCCCTCCAGGGTGTGCTTAGTCCAGACCTGCAGCTTGTCCTTGAGTCCTTAAGTGGGAAACGTTTGCAGTTCAAGGCAAGCTGGGGGCTGCGGTTTAGAACAAAGTATACAATGGACCTTTTCAGAAGATGACAGAATCTTTTAAAAGATAGGTCCCCCCCGCGCCCCCTGCGCACCTTGGAGATAGTAAGACTTGGAGCAGAGCTCTGGGACCTCAATTCACGCGTCGAAAAAGGTCTTTGTTAATTGGAGGAAGGAGAACTGGCCTGAGCTCCGCGCCTTTGTTTTTGTTTTTGTGAGAGGGAGGTCTCAAATGGATGTGTGCCCCAGCGTTGCACCTCAGATAAGTCAACCAAGTATCCACCCCCTCTTTACTCGTGTGAATAGTTTTCTTTTTTCTTCTCACAAGGGAATGGCTAAACAGCTCCGATCTGGGCGTTTGATAGACTGTCCTTCAAGAATTAGTGAAGTTGAGGTGCCTGTCAGCAACTCAGAAATTGACCTCAGAGGTGATGGGGTTCAGCTCTTGAGGCCAGTGCCCCTCTCCCTGCCCCACCCCAGCTCGTACCTCCAGTGTAACTTGGCTGGGTGCTCTTTTCATTCTTTGCAACTTCAGTTAGAAAGCTTCTCTGTGTATTTAGTTGGCATTGTCTGCAACATGTACCGCTGGTCTGGCTTTTGTTAGGCCCGTTAATAGTGTGCATGTGACAGCCTTTCAGGTACAGATGCTGCTTGACTTAGGATGGGGTTGCATTCCAGTAAACACATCGTCAAACCTTAAGTCGAACCATCCTAAGTCGGAGACTATCTGTATTTGAAAAATGTCCTTTTGCCTTCCTTGTAAGAGTTCTGGTTTTCTAGGTGAGAAATCTATTTGTGTGTGTGTGTGTGTGTGTTTGTGTGTGTGTGTGTGTGTGTTTGATCATTCTGCCCAAAGGAGATGTGGCTTTGGGTTCTTTTCCCCATTCATCTTCAACAGTGAATTACTTTGTCCATATTCCCCTTAAGAAGTGACATCAGGTTGGATTATGATCTTCTATATGTAGCCTCCCAAACTGCCATTACCATAGCTTCGTGCTTGTGTTGACACAGCCACAACCACGACCTCCTCAGGTATCAATTCTGAGACCTTCCCATGCCTGCTGCCACTCAGCAAGTGTTCCTCATGTGCCCTGGTAGTTGGTATTTTAAGGAGCAGCAAGGTTGTTATGGACTGCTGCTAGTTACTGCAGAGCAGTGAATAATATTAAGGAATACAGCAGATAATATGCACAGTATAATCGAGTCCAGCATTCTAAAAATGATTCTACACTTTTACTTTGAAAAATTGGATTTGACTGGATTATGTAGAATCTAGGTGAAAATGATAGGATTTGCTTTTGCAAAGAGCTTAGTTTGTTGTCAGTGTTTTTGGTGACATGATGACTGATCACATCCACAGTATGTTGTTAACAGCCATGGTTTCCAGTGTGAGGGAGTGTTAAATTACCAGGCAAAGATGGTAATAAATATCAGACCCACAGATACTCGCAGGCACCCTACCGTTGGCAATAGATATAGATAGGATTACCCCATAGTCAAAGAATTACCAAAGTGTTGTGTGATAAAGAACATTGCTGTCTTGAGTATTTTTAAAAGCTGCATTGGTGTGGTGTTAAAAACACAGGCCTTTTGCCATACAGTCCTGGGTTTGAATCCAGTGCCCTCCTCACAAACTGTGTAATCATGAACAAATTAACCGACTAGCTCCAGTTTGCCTCTTAGTGTTGCGATGTCTGAATGAGGCCATGACTGACAGGTGGTACCTGGAAAACACATGCTAGCTGTTTTTACTAAGAAGCTGCCTGAACTTTAAAATTAAGGAAGAGTTCAAAATAAATGATAGTTACTTAGTAGAAAATGAAAATGAAACCTATCCAACATACAGTTTGCGGATACCTTCTAAAGATGTGGTATTGAGATAGAATGATAGAACATTATATACAGGCTTCTGGGTGCAGAGGTGGCTTTCACTGAGTAGGGTATGTGATTTCCAGCTCTTCCTAAATAGATCCTTAAGCATCCAGACACCTGATTCCGCTTTTAACCACTGACCTAAATTTTAAGATGACTGTGCTAGGCTATGGGTGTAGCCTCAGAACTAAGTGGCTTATCCAGGATTAAACTTGACCTCATTAGGACTTAATTCCTCTAAGTCTAAGTCAACTGGCTATGGACCATAATCTAACAAGGGCTCCAAAACAATTCAAAAAATTCAAAAAGGGTTTGAAAATTTAATGACTGGACCATCCTATTGATTTGCAAAACCTAACATTTAGCTCTAAAATCTTGATTATGAAGATTGAGTATTCTACCATAAAAGCAGAAGATAATTTGTGTTGAGCCACACCCTTCACACTTTTTGTTCACTTGCAAGAAACTATGTGATTATTTTCACTCCTGGGAAAACCTCTCCCACCACTGTCACCAGTTGTGTACATGGGTGTGTATGAAGTCTGCCCACTGCCCCCTTGGCACCCCCAGGATTTCTTTATTATCCTCATCCCGCTGTTAGAAATCCAGAGGAATGTGAGGAGGAAAGCAAGAATGAACTTCATCATAATTATAAAAGGTTTTTAAAAAGGTTGTGTTCATGAAAATGTCTTCATGAGGTCTGGTGGTCTTTTTCCCCAACAATCTGTATCTGGTGTTTTGTAAAGCATTACCGTTTTATGTGAAGTTAAAGCTTTGAAAAAAGTTATATGGCGTAAGTATAAAATTGGAAAGGATATTTTTGTAGCTTTAAGAAGAGTAAGACTTCTCCACATGAAAGAATGTTTTCCTGTGAATTAGATGAAGCTACACTGTATGTTTTAATAGTTAGACTCAGAGGTGACACCTGCTGCACTTTTTCTTCTTGAAGGCAGCTTGGGAGAAGGTAAGACAAATAGTTGTTATTTTTAAAGAGCTGGGAAAGCTGCATATCATGCAATTGAGAAGGGGCTATAGGAAGTTCTGGTAGCGCCCCACCCCCCCCACTTAAACCTGAGCCAAGAAGCTGATTTTGCATTTGTTAGAAGAAGGTATTTATCATAGTATGTAATATTTGGGAAGAGTGTTTTCTTTATGTTTTTATCTAAAATTTGAACATCAAAATATCCAAATCAACAGGTTGAATGGATTGCTTGACTTGGGTGGGTACTTTTGTGTATGTTGGGGTTGTAGAGTTGCCAGTTACAATATAGGACACACTAAATTTTCTTTTCTTTTCTTTTTTTTTTTTTTTTGAGACAGAGTCTTGCTCTGTTGCCCAGGCTGGAGTGCAGTGGCACAATCTCTGCTTGCTGCAACCTCTGCCTCCCGGGTTCAAGCAATTCTCCTGCCTCAGCCTCACAAGTAGCTGGGATTACAGGGATCCACCACCACGCCTGGCTGATTTTTGTGTTTTTGGTAGAGATGGGGTTTCACCATGTTGGCCAGGCTGGTCTCGAACTCCTGACCTCAGGTGATCTGCCCACCTTGGCCTCCCAAAGTGCTGGGACTACAGGCATGAGCCCCTGCTCCCGGCCTAAATGAGAATTTCAAATAAACATCAAACAATTTTTAGTATTGTTTACTTGAATTTTCAGTTGAACTGAGATTTTTTTTCCTTCTAAATCTGGCAACTCTGGGTGGTGGTGAGGTGGGTGTTGACAAAAGATTATTATTTTCAGAATTCAGCATTTGAAATTGGTATCTGTTTAGAACTTTTATTGTTCTGCTCTTACCTTTAACATAAATAGCTCTTTTTAAAAATTTTTAATTATAGTATTGCCTAAGTGTAATCTTGAACATGGGCGGTGCTGTGAGTGCTGGTGAAGACAATGATGAGCTGATAGATAATTTGAAAGAAGCACAATATATCCGGACTGAACTGGTAGAGCAGGCTTTCCGAGCTATCGATCGTGCCGACTATTATCTTGAAGAATTTAAAGAAAATGCTTATAAAGACTTGGCATGGAAGCATGGAAACATTCACCTCTCAGCCCCGTGCATCTACTCGGAGGTGATGGAAGCCCTAGAACTGCAGCCTGGACTCTCATTTCTGAACCTGGGCAGTGGCACTGGGTACCTGAGCTCCATGGTGGGCCTCATTCTGGGTAAGTAGAAGGAGAGTTTGAAAACTCATCTGTTTCAGGGAAGGAGGCACCTCCTTTGACAGAAAATGTAGTCTGCTGATGGGCTGCCTGGGTAGAGACCACAGCCTTTCCAGTAGTTACCTGACGTTGACACATCACTGGGTGGTAGATAGAGTGATGAGGGAGGAAGGCCTGCATGGCTCTCTTGGGCCCCAGGTTCTCCAGAGGGACCCCTCTTGTTCTCTGTCCCCTCTGCCTGAACTTGCCACAGACTGTACTGTGCACCTGCCCTCTGAACGGTGGAGAACAAAGACAGTTGTGTAAATCTTGACCCCACTATGATTTCTTGATTTAATTTCATTACACAGTCTTCCTTGTCACTCTTTCTCTAAACCAGTGATAATTAACTTTAAAGTCCTTCTGGAGTTAAGGTACTTCTAAGCAGTTTTTGTCTTGTTGGGTTTTGTTTTTGTTTTGACAGAGTCTTGCTCCATGGACTAGGCTGGAATGCTGTGACATGAACAAGGCTCACTGCAGTCTTGACCTCCTGGGCTCTAGCAATCCTCCTGAGTACCTAGGGCTACAGGCACACACCACCATGCTTGGCTAATTTTTAAATTGTTTTTAGAGACGGGGTCTCGCCATGTTTCCCAGGCTGGTCTCAAACTCCTGGGTGCAAGCTGTCTACCTGCCTCAGCCTCCCAAAGTGTTGGGGTTACAGGCATAAACCATCATGCCTGGCCTGCTTTGTTGTTTTAATAGTAAGAGTAATACCTGTAGATTTTAAAATTAATTTCAGAGATGGAAGGGATTTCACAGGTTATATTATTTGAAGCTATTTAGCCTATTTTCCCAAACAAATGAGTTGCGAGGGAATTCTGCACATGGGAATATGGCTATTTTTAACAGTAACAGTACCAAACAACTGAGGAAAAATGTCACTTGGTGCAAAATGGAACAGGTGGGGAAAGGCATCCCTTTTTAACTCAGTAAGGTGGAATGGTTTTGCCAGAGGAGTGATAGGAGCTGATCTTAGCTGTACCACCTTGCTATAAAGAGGAAGCAGGGGCCAAGCTGCTGTGGCAAGCTGGGTGAGAGACAGTGCAGAGAAGCTGGAGTCTATATTGTTTCCAAATCCTGTTAGAATTGACAGGATTTATGGATGGACTGTATATGGTTGTGAAGGAAACATCAAGAATGTGGCTGGGCTTGGTGGCTCATGCCTGTAATCCCAGCCTTTTGCGAGGCTGAGGCTGGAGGGTTGCTTAAACCCAGGAGTTCAAGACTGCAGTGAGCTATGATTGCACCACTGCACTCCAGCCTAGGTGACAAGAGTGAGACCCTGTCTCTAATTGATTTTTTGTGGATATGGAATGAGAATTTGGGTTTCTTTATATAGTTTGTATAAATTGGAATTTGGTGAAGTTTTGGGACTGATTATTTGGCTTTTGGCTGTAGATTGCTACCTTCAGATATAACAGTGTGTAGATTTTTATAAAGCTCTTTGACCTTGATTTCTCTTCGATTGAGACTGTTGTGGCCCCCGTGCTTTGAGAAGAGAACACAGTGCTCAGATTATTTATCATTTTTGAATTTGGGAATTGTGATTTCCTCCATTGTAGCTGAAAAATTGGAGCTAAGGTAGAATCTTGGGGAGAAATAGATGATCAAGCTGACTCAGTTAGAAATGCTATTGAAAAGAGCCAAAATGCTTAGGAAAAGGTGACTTAAAGTAATCCTGAAGTGGCCAGGCATGGAGGCTCACACGCCCATAGTCTCAGCACTTTGTGAGGCCGAGCCTGGCAGATTGCTTGAGGTCAGGAGTTCAAGACCAACCTGGCCAACATGGTGAAACCCTGTCTCTACCGAAAATATAAAAAATTAGCCGGGTGTGGTGGTGTGCATCTATAATCCCAGCTACTTGGGAGGCTGAGGCAGGTGAATCACTTGAACCTGGGAGATGGAGGCTGTAGTGAGCAGAGATCGTGCCACTGCACTCCAGCCTGGGTGACAGAGCAAGACCCTATCTCCAAAAAAAAAAAAAAAAAAAAAAGTAAGCCTGAAAGGGCCTTGCTGTACTTGGCATCCCCTAGAAGTTATAAAGAGAGGCCCTCCAACTTGATATTGTTGCTTCTCTTTTCTGAATCCCCTGTTTACTGGGAATTTTACTGGATTTTGGGAGGAGAGAGGTCTGAAGGAAGGAAAGGCCTGTTTTCTACTGTAATGGATGTGACATGCTGCTTTGATGCAGTCGAAGGAAGTGACTTTTTAGGGTTTGCTGTCATGGATGCACATCTTGGCTGTATCTCCAGATGCTGCAGCTTATTCAACCTTAACAGCAGTTTGTGCAAAGCACTCCAGAGTGAAACCTCATCGGCTTCCCAGGGCCTGTGAATGTGAGTCTCTCATCTGACAGAGTTTCTTACTGTTACCCCACTGCCTTTCATGAGGTCTGAGCTGCATCCTGGGTCAGCCACCTTCCTGTGCTTGCTCTGTGGGCTCCTCTCCCCTTTGCTCAAGGCTGTCCTTACCTTTGTTTGTTATCAACCAGGGGAGAATGCAGTAGCTACTTAAGAGATGGTGACTCAGGCTGGGCGTGGTGGCTCACGCCTATAATCCCAGCACTTTGGGAGGCCGAGGTGGGTGGATCATCTGAGGTCACGAGTTCCAGACCAGCCTGGCCAACATGGTGAAACTCTGTCTCTACTAAAACTACAAAAACTAGCTGGGTGTGGTGGCCAACTACTTGTGAGGCTGAGGCAGGAGAACTGCTTGAACCCAGGAGGTAGTGGTTGCAGTGAGCCAGGATCGTGCCATTGCCCTCCAGCTTGGGCAACAGAGTGAGATATTCTGTCTAAAAAAAAAAGATGATGACTCATAAGTAACCTACCTGAAAACGGCTCTGTGAGTAGGGAGCAGGGCATACCTGGGGGTGGCCTTGCAGATCTGGCTTCAGCGCCGTGTTCCAGTGCTGTGTCCCAGGTGCTGCGTTCCTAACACCTCCCGGCCACCCTGTGTCCTCCTTCCCCTGCTAGTCATCTTTTTATTATGCAGGTGGGTGGAGGGATTTGTGTTACTATTGTTTGGTGTTAAGCTTCTTGGGAATAGGAACTGTATCTCATATCTGTTATTAGAATTAACTGCTTATTAAGTATTTGATAGTGATGGTGAGGGGTATGTGAAAATAAGATGAGTGGGAAAAATCAAGCAGCTTTTTTCAGTCTCTGGCATGGTGACAGAGTCATGGGAATTGAAATCAGAGAGTTGGCAGAAGGTCTTGAAGTTCAGAGTAATTCAGGATTTGATGTTGTAAATAGTGAAAAGATGGACTCTCAGGTAGGGTGTATTTTGATGAGGTAATGTTTTAGCAGCAGCTCTGTGTATGAAATACGGTGAGAGAAAAGAGCAGCAGGTACAGCTGTCCAAATGGGGGCCAGAGAAGCCTTGTCCTGGGCTGGTGGCTGTTGTACTAGGAAGACCCACACAGCAAGATGCAAAAGTGTGGGATGCACAGAAGGTTGCTCACTTACCAGCATTTCTGCTAGATTGTAGACCACTGTGGTATATCTGTCTACTACATAAAGTCCTACATGCCCTGTTGATTTTTACATTTAGATTAAAAAATTAATGTGTAATTTACCTATAGTATGAATAAGCATGAAGTGTGAATTCTGGTGGACTTTTGCATATGCATCCACCTCCATATAAACTCCACCCAGAGCAAGATGCAGAGTAGAAACAGCACCCCAAGAAGGCTCCATTGCCTTCTCCTCCTTCTAGAAAGGTTACCACTGTTCTACTCCCCTTCCAGAAAGCTGATGACTGTTTTGCCTTTCTCAGCACAGATAAATTTTGCCTGATTTCTACGTTCGTGTAAGTGGATTCCCACAACAAAGAGACTCATCTATCCTGGGTGTCAGTACTTCGTTCCCACTTAACATAGGGGCAGTTTTATATGGAGGGAGCACTTTCATCATTAAGTAGACTTGTAACATTTCTCAGTTTTATTTCAAATTACTGGTAAATATCCTTTGATGTAAAACACGTTTTATTGTGACTTGGACGCATAGTTTTATTTTAAAGACGGTGATTGAACCCTGTGTTTTGAATATTAAAATGTACACATCTGAGTGTTTTGGGGAACCTTTCAGGGAAAACAGAATCGTCTTAAATGTTACCTCCGGACAAACAGGTAAGGCCTATGTCCGTTTCACTTGCAAATACATGTTTCTTCTTTAATTCATTAGTTAGACTTGAACAGTTGGTTTTTTTCCCATTTTCAAATGATTCTTTAAAAGTTTGAGGGTAGAGAAGCCCAGGCATCAGAACAAGTATTTATGATGTGGTGAGCCATGGTAGTAATGTAATGAGACCTCAAAACTTTGTGAATTTCTGTAATTATACATGTTAAATCAGATGTGTTACAGTTGATAAAAGAGAAGCAAACAAATGAGCAAGAGTTCTTGTTCTGTTTTTACATGGTTTCTTATTCTTAAACCTTCTAGGTCCTTTTGGTGTGAACCATGGGGTGGAACTTCATTCAGATGTGATAGAGTATGCAAAGCAGAAACTGGACTTTTTCATCAGAACAAGTGATAGTTTTGACAAGTAAGATGAAATACTATCCATTGGGTCAGAGAATGTGAATTATAATTTTACAAACTCTTGCTCAGATAGAAAGAAATCAGCTTATTAGTGTTCATGTGCCAGCAAACATGATTAAACTATGGCAGGATGGGTGGGGTGCAGTGGCTCACGCCTATAATCCCAGCACTTTGGGAGGCTGACTGAGGCGGGTTGATCACCTGAGGTCTGGGGTTTGAGACCAGCCTAACCAACATGGAGAAACACCATCTCTATTAAAAAAAAAAAAATTAGCTGGACGTGGTGGCACATGCCTGTAATCCCAGCTACTTAGGAGGCTGAGGCAGGAAAATCGCTTGAATCTAGGAGGCGGAGGTTGCGGTGAGCCGAGATTGTGCCATTGCACTTCAGCTTGGGCAACAAGAGCGAAACTCCATCTCAAAAAAAAAAAAAAGAAAAGAACAATAACAACAAAACCCACTGTGGTAGGAGATGATGCCATGTGCCTGTTCTAATTTTTTTAAAAAAATTCTGTGTTTTTGAGGGTTTTAGGTTTTTCTAAATGTTACACCTATATAAAGGTAATTTCTTGCCGGGCATGGTGGCTCATGCCTATAATCCCAGCACTTTTGGAAGGCTGAGGCGGGTGGATTATGAGGTCAAGAGATCGAGACCATCCTGGTCAACAAGGTGAAACCCCATCTCTACTAAAAATACAAAAATTAGCTGGGCATGGTGGTGCGCGCCTGTAGTCCCAGCTACTTGGGAGGCTGAGGCAGGAGAATTGTTTGAACTCAGAAGGCGGAGGTTGCGGTGAGCCAAGATTGTGCCATTGCAATCCAGTCTGGGTAACAACAGCGAAACTCCGTCTCAAAAAAAAGGTAATTTCTCAGCAAAATAAGAATAGAAGAAAACAAAATGTTCATTTTGCTCAATTTTCACGTTTCCTATTTAAGATAACTTTTTACCACCTAATCGTTTCTAAAATAAAATTGTTGCATTTGTCTCTAAACAGTATATGTAACTAGCTTTTGCCATTTTAAAATAAGGCATTACAGTTCTTATTTTAGGGATTAAAATTTTTAGAAACCCCAAATGCAGTTTCGCCACCCTCACATCTCATTCATTGTGTAGTATTAATAGATCTTACACAAGATAATAAGAAGATGACAAAGACAACAGTGATTAGAGATTGTGTTAAATTTGGGTAATGCTTTTGATATTTACTTTCATACTATTTTGTTTGGCATTTCTAGAGTTCTAGATATAAAGTGAAATTCTTTTTGGAATTAATTCTTGGACGTTTGTAATTCTTTTCTTCCAGCTCCCTGGCTCTGTAAACTGTGTTACATTGCTGTGGGATTTTAACCTGTGGTTAGCATAGATTTACTGTGTATATTTGTTGCAATGTGATACCTTTAGTTGTAGGAAACATTTTGTACTTCCAGGTTTGACTTCTGTGAACCCTCCTTTGTTATTGGGAATTGCCTGGAGATTTCTCCGGATTGTTCTCAGTATGATCGTGTATACTGTGGGGCTGGTGTGCAGAAAGAGCATGAAGAGTACATGAAGAATCTTCTCAAAGTGGGAGGGATCCTTGTCATGCCGCTGGAAGAGAAGGTCAGATTCCCTTCATAACTGACATTTTTGCACACTTTTTGCCAAGGTCTGTTCTGGGCAGTTTATGTATACTTAACCCTTTTAAGAAATTCCTGCATTTCACAAATTAGGAACCAGAGGCAAGGACAGGTGAGGGAGCTTGTGAGGTCATACACATATCCTAGATGGGGCCAGAACCTGAGTCAGGTAGGTACTTCAGAGACTACACGTGAAACTCTTTTCTCCATCTTCCTTCTCTCTTTCTTTTCCTCCTTCTATCCCTTCCCCCTCACCTCCCTCTTCCTTCCCCTTCTCCTTCCCCTCTTCCCCCAGCTGTTCTGAGTTTTAATTCTAATTGTTAATCTATAATTGTTCTGTTATTAGAATTATATATATAAAATTATTAGAATAACTGTATTCTCATTGTTAGTCTAATTGATAAATGCCTTGATGTTATGCATTGTACAGGAACCCTTTGCTTAGTGAGAGTCTTGTCCAAGTTTGCTGTTTGGCCATGCATGTTTGTCTGTGTTACTGTATTTCACTGGGTAAAATAGTTCATAGTAAATGAACAGATTAACAGACATGAATTGGTCACCAAGAAGAATGCCTCTCAGTCACAAAGAACTAGGAAAAAAAAATAAAAATTAGGAGTTTATAATTGTTTTAATAAAAATTTGGAGATGGGATCTTTCTCTGTCATCTAGGCTGGAGTACAGTGGCATGATAATAGCTCACTGTAACCTCAAACTCCTGGGCTCAAGTAACCCTTCCGCCTCAGCGTCCCAAGTAGCTGAGGCACTACAGGCACATGCTGCCATGCACAGCTAATTTTTCTTTTTTTTAGTGACAGGTTTTCACTGTGTTGCCCAGGCTGATCACAAACTCCTGGCTTCAAGCAGTCCTCTCACCTCAGCCTCCAGAGTTGTTGGCATGAGCCATCACACCTGGCAGAATATTGTTTTAGATGTCTTTACTAATACAAGTGATATTAGAAATCTTTGTTGCTATATAAAAATGCATTGGATTTTTTATTCGAATTGTATCATCTTGATTAATTTGAGGATTGTGGATATCTTTATAATGTTTCATCTGCTTATCTAGAATATGAAATCGGGGTTTATAGTTTCATTTAAGGTTTCATACATCATTTATTGATTATATTGAAATATTTTTCATTATAACTAGAAAGTCTACTTTTAAAAATGTTTAAATAAACCTAAGTTTTGCTGGTATACAAGAATGTTAGTTGATGTTTACCTAGTACATGGCTACTTAATCCTTTTTAAGTTAAAAGATTCATGATATAGAATCTTAGTTTTTAGTGGATTTACTGACTTTGATATTTTTAGAAAAGACCATCATATAATCATAGCATGAAAGAACTGGCCAAAAATAGTTCCGTGACCTGTATAGGCCACTTGGAGACTGACCCACCCACGTGGATCACACAGAGGGTCCTGTCTAAGAGGGTTCTCTGGTGCTCCTAATACTTTAATTCCAAAGAAATGTTTTGATGACCTACACTGCAGTATGTTAAGCCACTAGATTCCAGTGCTTTTTCGGGGCTGATGTCAGGGCAAGGCTCCTTTAAACATTTCAGTGTTTATCTCCAAAGCATGAGGATAATTGCCTAGGATTTCCAGGATGACAAGTTTGCATTTAAAAAAGTAACAGGGATACTGTAACAGTATCTGTTACTATAGTGCCTATTGGGAGTTAGCCCCCCATCAATAAAAGCAGGTCAGGATTCAGTTGGTTGGTACATATCTTTAATTACTTTTTACTTTAGAACAGATGCCCTTTTCACCCTCAATATTGACTTTTTTTGGAGAGTGCAAGAGCGTTCTTCCAAGAATCCCCACATTCTCTGTGTGGTTGTTTCCTCTTGCTATCCTATAACTAGTTTCTCTTTAATATATATTGCCTATAAATATTACTTAGGCCTAGGTCCTGAATATATTCAGGTTAAGCATTTCTGCAGGCATATTCATAAGATAGATGCATTACATGGCACATCTCATTAGGGGTCTGTATGTCAAAATACTTCATTTTATTGTAAGCATATCTGTATATTTTTATAGTATGTATAGGAAGGATTATATTTAAATATGAGCTATTTAGTAGCCAAATATTTTGAATATTCTCATTTTGTTTCTTGGTTAGTTGACTAAGATAACACGCACCGGTCCTTCAGCTTGGGAAACCAAAAAGATTCTCGCTGTTTCTTTTGCTCCTCTGATCCAGCCCTGCCATTCAGAGTCAGGAAAACCAAGACTTGTCCAGTTGCGTGAGTATACCAGTTGTCTACCAGTCTAGCAGTCTACCAGTCTTTACTTACTTTATCTTTTAGATCTTTTTCGTCTCATTAGATTTTAAAAGGAAACAAAATTTTCAAAGAACCTTCTGATAATAAACAGCACTACTCCCATGCTGAAACTTTAAAATTCTACAAGCAATTTCAGGCATTTAAAAAATTATAATCTATTTTTAGCCTATTTCAGGTTATTTTAGCCGTATTTTAAATCTACAAAGGGCTGTTGTTGGTCACGCCATTGAAAGCAAAGGACGCACATAAAAGGGAGTTCATTTTGCCACATAGGGGACTTAGCCTATTTGCCACCTCCACTAGGAGAGGTCTTACAGAGAGAGCCATCAGCCAAAGAGCTCTTACAGAGTCATGGGGCTTCTGCTCCCCAGGGCTACTTAGCGCCTGCTGCCTTGTGGGTAGATGAAGGGTAGAGAACACATTGCAGCTAATCTATTAGGGTGTGGATAGGAGACTTTCTGTAGAGGCTTCCACAGCCAAGCCTTTGTATTTCACTAGTTCAGGATGCAGACTGAGCAAGGAACTGATACCAGGGCCAGCACAACAGCAAAACATCCTAATATTTTAAAATTTAAACAACTCACATGGAAGATGCTCTGATCATTTAGAAAATTTGGAAAATGCCAAAAATAATAGGAAGGAAAAAAGTTGTGCATAGTCCCACCCAGAGACAATAACGTTTTGGCAAATCTCTTCCAGAAATGTTTTTTAATTTATTAGGAATCATTTATTAAATGATTACACTTTGTTTTGGTCTCTGCTAAGTACAGGTCCTAAGAAATAGACGTGATTCTTGAAATTTGATAATGAGCAACAAGAGGATATGCAAAAGGGTCAGAGTAATTAAGGAAGGTTTGACAGAGATGATGTATGTGCTTGGTCTTCAAGAGCAAAAAGGAATTCCCTAAACAGAAAAAAGGGGAGAAAAGTGTCAGCAACGGCAGGACAGAAGTCAAAGCGCATGTTCCCCCGTGTAGTCAGAGTTGAGACAGGTGGGAGAGACTACTGCTATGTAGGTTAGAATTGGGCTTATCATGTAGGCTGGAGAAAGCTATCAGATACTTTAAATAAAAGATGCAGTGCCTCCGTATCCTGGTTAAGCCTGGTGGTTGGGTGGAGGGTGAATCTGTCAAATGCATGCTCTGAAAATCTCACCAGAATAACCTTTTTAGGTAAGCGCTGCTCTTGGTGGGGAGGGCACAGCTTCCAGAGCCTTAGCAGAGTTTCGGAAGGCAAGGACATCTTTGGGGTACTTATGAGAATTTTTTAGGGTCTGGTTGAAAATGAGTCTTTTCCTATGAGGGTTTCCTCTGGCCTGATTAAGAATCATGACAACGTGGTGGGCACTTGGGATGCTTGTTTTGAGGAGATAGCTTTGAAGATGCTTGTTTTGAGGAGATAGTGTTTGACGATCAACATTAATGCGATGCTTTTTATAGTTTCTTAAGAGACCCATCAAGTTATTTGCAACTTTTCTTTTCCTGGGCCAGAGTTTCCTAGACCAGTAAAGTCATGTTTGTGAAGACAGTGGAGTAGAAAAGTCTGTGAGTGTAGACATACATGATATGGGATCATGTGTGTGTAGATGCGTGGGATGGGGTGTGTAAGTTTAGACCTGCATGATATAGGGTTGTGTGGTGTGGGGTCGTGTGAGTGCGGAAATGCAGTGTGGGGTCATGTGAGTGTAGATGTGTGTGGCGTGACGGGGATAGGTTAGCTCTCTGATTGAATGGACACAGGACACATTGGAAGCAGGAACCAGTGGAAAGCTGTTGGAGTTTTCCAGGCGAGAGATAAAGATGAAAACTAAGACACTGGTTTCTGCAGTGGAGAAGATTGAATGATACGTACAATGATACAGTCCATCTGAGGAAGGACATGTGAGCCTGAGGTGTTCATTGTCTGTTGTAGACCTGGGTCTGTGGGAGGCTCAGGATCCTGGTCAGGACTGGATTAGAACCTTGGGAGCTGTTGGCTGGCCTCTGTCATTTAAAACCACAGAATGGATGTAAAACCAAGGACTAGCAGTCATACCTAGAGAGGGAAATGGTAGTAATTGGACCCTTAGGAGCATGACTGGACTGGCTGGAAGAGGAAGAGCCTGCAAGAGAAAAGAGCTGTGGAGATCAGAGAGAGGGGCTGTGACTTGGGCCAGGGGAGCAGCGAGCGCTGGGTTCCTTATCCCAAGCCGACACCTTGAGATCTAGGGAGGCCAAAGCTGAAGACTGGGACTCGGAGGGCTTCGGAAGGAGTTGTTTCAGCCTCTGGGGCAACAGCCAGATCCCAGGCTCTGGAAATAATCTTTCTTGATGTGAGATGATGAAGGAAGGAAGGATGACAGTGCTTGAGGAAGGAGCTGGGTCACAGATGGGGCAAGAAGCATGATTGTGTGGTTCTATGAAGAGACAAAGGAAGTGCTGGAGCCTATCCTGGAGAAAGGATATGGGACCCCTTGCCCCTGGAGTCAGAAAAGCAGGAAAGGTTGAAGGGAAAGGTGCTACTTATTCAGTGCCAAGAGCCCGGGACACAAACAAGCCTGTTTGAGGGTTTCCAAAGAACAATGACGATTGCTGAGATTCTGTGCGGGCCTCTCTGATTTTGGTAATAAATGTACACAGGCTGGGTGCGGTGGCTCATGCCTATAATCTCAGCACTTTGGGAGGCCAAGGCGGGTGGATCACGAGGTCAGGAGATTGAGACCATCCTGGTCAACATGGTGAAACCCTGTCTCTACTAAAAATACAAAAATTAGCTGGGCATGGTGGCTCATGGCTGTAGTCCCAGCTACTTGGGAGGCTGAGGCAGGAGAATCGCTTGAACCCAGGAGGCGGAGGTTGTAGTGAGCCGAGTCGCGCTACTGCACTCCAGCCTGGGTGACGAGCAAAACTCTGTCTCAAAAAAAGAAAATGTTGTGCACAATGCAAGAGCGCTCTCTATAGTGCAGACTTGTTCTTTGGAGAAGCTGAGTACTGTAGGGGAAAAGTTATGCTGATTTTCAGTTTAATGTAATTTCTTTGCCTTTGAGAAATATTGCCAGCATGAAATTGTGAGCTTTAATTGTCAAATCTTTCTCCTAAAAGTGCTTTGGTATTTCTGTTTTTTTTTCTGAAAAAAAAATTTGGATTTGCATTTTCCTACTTTACTGAAAAAGGAACAAATATTCAATTAATAAATAACTATGAAAATATTAATAGATAAAAGAATGTTAGGCTGGGCGTGGTGGCTTACCCCTATAATCCCAGCACTTTGGGAGGCCCAGGTGGATGGATCACTTGACATCAGGAGTTTGAGAACAGCCTGGCCTGCATGGTGGCATGTCCCTGTAGTCCCAGCTACTGGGGAGGCTGATGCTGGAGGATCACTTGAACCCAGGAGATGGAGGTTGCAGTGAGTCGAGATTGTACCACTGCACCCCAGCTTGGGTGACAGAGTAAGACTGTGTCTCAAGAAAAAAGAATGTTGGAGACATATTCACTCTATTACTAGTAGATGAGTATTAATATACACATGAACACAGCAAAGAATAGAGTAATGAAACTAGGCTGTCATAAGAACAAACTGTAACCCAGTTTTAATTCCAGTACTGATTAATATAGCCAAGCAATATTGCTCCCTTTTCCTTTCAAAGTTAAGGATTAAGGCATTTGAAAATATCTTTTGAAAAGTATCAGTAAATTGGAGCACTAATTGACATTTGCTTAGCATGCTCTCATATTCTTATAACATATTCGTAAATTTGCCAGTTAATTCAAATGATGTTACGGTTTTTAGGTGTTTAGGTGTGGTGGTGTCACTCAGATGAGTCTGACTGTGTGTTATTCTTTTGTGCTGCAGCACCAGTGGCAGTTCGCAGCCTCCAGGACTTGGCTCGCATCGCCATCCGGGGCACCATTAAGAAAATTATTCATCAGGAAACTGTCAGCAAAAACGGAAACGGACTAAAGAAGACCTCCAAGTTTAAGCGAAGAAGAGTTCGCCGTCGTCGCATGGAAACAATTGTCTTTTTGGACAAAGAAGTCTTTGCCAGTCGTATTTCCAACCCCTCAGATGACAACAGCTGTGAAGACTTGGAAGAGGAACGGAGGGAAGAAGAAGAGAAGATCCTGCCTGAAACAAAGCCAGACCCCCCAGTGAATTTCCTACGCCAGAAGGTCCTGAGCCTCCCTCTGCCAGATCCCCTGAAATACTACTTGCTTTATTACAGAGAAAAATAAGTCTCCTGTTTGAAAGGGGGAAATGAGGAAGAGCAGATTGCTGAGTTTGAAGTTTGTGCGGCTGAAGAGTTACCTGGAAGCCGATGTTGTGGGGAAGGGAACTGCTGGACTCATCCACATGATGGTTTTTTTCTAGTTCCCGATTGACCTCTAAAATTTTGTTCAGTTGTATGATTTCTTTACATAATTCAACAAGACTTACATTGCATAGAAGACTGCTTTCCCAAATTGGAGAGGATCTTCATAGAGAAAGAGAGAAAGGTGTTTCTTTTTCAGTTGTGATGAAACACTAAAGTGTGCATAGGAGAGACTGATGACCATTTCTGATACAACATGCATGTTACTCATTATAAATGAAAACTGAAGTGGAACCTAACCTGTGTTGCTTATAAAGTGTGAAAGCACAAGCTTATAAATGTATAAAATCTTTCGTGGGTGTGACACACCTGTGTCCAAGTTTGAATTTTTACGATATGTGCCACTTAATTACTGGCACGGAGTATCACTGAACTTGTTAGCTTCTAGTGGGGAAACATTATTGAGAAGCCCTCCCTTATTTTAAGTAAGTTAATTAAATCTTAGGCGAGTTGTTAGTTGTAATTTTTCAAAGGAAAAATTTTGATGGGGTGGAGGAATGAACAGCCAGGTAATCTTTCTGGAATTCCAGGAGAATTCTAAATAGTTTTTTTTTTTTTTTGACACCTTTTGTTATCTTTAAAAGAACCACTGTCAAGTAATCCTTAAAAGAATATCCTCGAAAATGAAGCAAGTTTTTTCCTGCGTGTAAGCAGTAAGCAAAGTTACATTTGCCCTAACTGTAGGGATGATTCTTTACCCAGTTTTAGGTGTTGACACCCTCCATCCTCAGAACAGGTAGAAAGTATTAGGCATGCAGGAAATAGATTCAGGACTGTGTTATGGGCAGCCTATGCTTTTTGACTTCAGTTTGCTATTTTTCTGTGATCACATTAGAGTACTGATTCATAGATTCTATATTTTATAAATCTGGAGAAAAAGAGATTTGTTAGTTTTGTAATTTTTCATAAGAACAAATGTATGTATTTTAGTAGCTGTGTTGCATGAGAACAGTGTAACTCACACCAACTTGTGAAGTCAGCTGTCTCTGGGCCTTGTGTGTGGAGAGCTCTGTCTTACTAAGGGTAGGGCTCAAAGTACAGCAGCCCCTTTGGTAGTCACGTGGCAGGATGATCAAAGTTACATCGCTTATTCCAAAACATTGGTTCTTTTTAAAACATTTTTTTTTTTTTTTTACCCAAAGAGTAGTATAAATTACCAACAGTAAACATAATTCAGAGTGTTGATGTAGGATTAAATATCCAGATTTTATTTTTAATCTTAATCCTCAGCTTTTTGGGAGTCTCTGTGGTTTTGCCAGCTTAGCTGAGCTCTGGTTATTTTGGATCTTTTCTGCGTTTGTAAGTAACTGAGTCATTTTTGCTATGCAATACAGTTTGCATGTATAGCTGGGAAAACGTGTATTGCTCTAGATTGGCCAACTTCAGCCATTTTAAAGAAAGTTCATAGTTGTTGCCTTTTAACTCATAGTCAAGCTTCATTCTTTCAGAGAGAGATGTGTGATTTACATTTACTTGCTAATATTTTGTAGTTTTGAGATCCTTGTGGGCATTATTCTAACTAATATGTAGACACATGGAAATTTTTGGACATAATATTAAATGAGTGTTATCTGTGAAATTTGTTACATTAGGTGGCTTGACTAATTTTTTTCCTATAATTGTATATGGGCTGCATTTTTTAAAAACCACATTTGCCTTTATGTTAGATTGTAAAAAATTATATTACAATGCATAAGACATGTTTTTCCCTCATATATTAGACATTTCCTAGCATTTCGTATTTATGTGTTGTCAGTTTGTGATTTTAAAACCAGAATTTGGTTTAAAAAAATATGGTTATAAAAATGTGAGAAATTGTTTGGTGTTTACCTTATGAAAATAAAGGATTGTAAGTAAGGTTTCCTGTGCGCCTTATACCAGAAATTCAGTATCATATACTACTTTCCGTTTTCAAACAGAGAAATCATAATATAGTCTATTGTCTGTAAGATCGATATCGTAAACCGCAATCTTGACAACTGTTTACTCTCGAGTAGTTTGTATTTTAATATGTGACTTTTGTTTTGAAAAGTAATAAAGCCATAGACTTGTACAAAGCACATTTCAAGTTTAGAGATATTAAGTGTGTAATGTAAAAGTCAAATGTATATGTAAAAATAATTTTGTCAGTCTGGAACTTGGGAAAAATCTAAGGAATCTGAAACATAGATTTTAATGAGCTGATAAACACAAATTATGTTAATAAAGGTAGTCAGGGCATTTCATCCTGAGCATTGCTTCTGCACCCTGTGTGGGATTCAAATTCTTGAATATGTTCTTTTCAAAACCTTAAGAACGTTTTTTCTTTACTAACGTATTTACTTTCAGCAAATATTTGTATTATTGCTTGATTCTGTAACATTCACAGTAGATGTAGAGAAGGCATTATTTTTCATTAATAAATGTGGAATTGGAATGGACAAATGGAGAAATGGCTAGCTCCAAGTACATAAGAAAATAGGGCTTTGAAGATGGCGGATAATGGTTTTGGCATAATCTTCCCACATTCAGCTGTCTTAAGGAGCAAAAAATTTTTTTTTTTTTTTTTTTTTTTTTCAGTTATCTATTCAGAGCACAAATGTTATTTAGATGTTGGAATTCTGGGATCAGTCTCCCAAAGAGCTTATATTTTCTTTTTTATTGTATGTGCTTCTAGGTACTGGCTGTACAGGAACTGCCAGGGTGTGTTGCTCACTTTCATCAGGGAGCAGGCTCAGTCCTGAAAATGCTAGAACCATGACTCAGCCAGCTGCATCATGTTCATTTTGGGAAAAATAAAATCTCTGGAGCTGACCTTTGACTGGGACTGGACCTCCCAAGAAGTGGCACCTATGCAATGGTTAGAGGTCTGGTCCAGCGAGAGGCTGAAGGCTTCTTCTCACTCGCTCCACTTCCACCTGTGGGGAGGGGCCACTGCCCTCAGCATCCTTTGCCCAGAGCACCCCCCCCAAACACTTCCCCCTCTCCCCTTTCTGGCCATATCCCTGACCTCTCTGAGGAGGGATATGCCCTCACCTCCTTAAAGGGCCAGCCAGGGCCCAGTGGATACAGGTGAGACACCATCTTGTGCCTCTTTCTGTGCCTTCTTGAGGCACCTTTACTAGAGATGAAAGGGACATGATGGCTGTTCCAAAGTGTGGATAGCTGGAGGAGGAGCCAGGGGAGGTGTGAGAAGTGGGCTTTGGGTTAGCCCTGAGTTTTCTGGGCCCCAGTGACAGCAGGATGGAGGCTCAGGGTCAGCTCTGGGTACAATGGGGTGGAGACTCAGGGAGAGCTTCAGGGAGGCTACCCCTGCCCCATCCCTCCTTGTCCACACATATTTGTTGTCTCCAAGTTCTGAAGTGCAGAGTCTGGAATGAAGGTGTTGGTGGGGCTGTGCTCCCTCTGAAGGCCCTAGGGAGGCATCTGCTCCAGGCCTTTCTCCAGCTTCTGGTAGTTTCTTTGCTTAAGACAGCAAAGCACCAGGCTTCACAAACCTTCCCTGTGTGTATTTCTGTGTCCAAGTTTCCCTTCTGATAAAGGCACAATCATATTCATGAATCAGGCATGAATAGTCTGTTGGTTAGTTTTTGACATTTGCTTGGTTGGATTAAGAAATACATAGCTGGTAAAGCACAATTTCAACATTTCTACTCATTTGATTACAAGTGCTCAGGCATCCAAAATAAACAAAATGACAATTTCTAGGGCTTCTGTGGGAGAGTATGGAAGGTCTTTTTGAACTTTTTAACACTAAACTAAAAAGAATTATGTGGTTCATAAATTTGGAAAGGAGAGATTTCTTTATTTTTATTTAATTATTTTTTTGAGAAGGTGTTTCACTCTTGTCGCCCAGCCTGGAGTGCAATGGTGTGATCTTGGCTCACTGCAACCTCCACCTCCCAGGTTCAAGTGATTCTCCTGCCTCAGCTTCCCAATTAGCTGGGATTATAGACACCCACCACCACACCCAGCTACTTTTTTGTATTTTTAGTAGAGACAGGGTTTTACCATGTTGATCAGACTGGTCTCAAACTCCTGAACTCAGGTGATCCACTTGCCTTGGCTTCCCAAATTGCTGGGATTACAGGCATGAGCCACTGCACCCAGTGAGAGGTTTATTTCCTCTGAAGGGTTGCAGCCTGCAGGATAGTCCTTCTGACAACCTGGGAAGCATAGCTTCCAGCCAGTAGGCAGAAGCAGACATTTCAATGGAGAGGTAAAAGTAATTTATGGTGAGTGGCATGGCCAAATACACATATGTAATATGCTTTAGGATGAGTCATCAATATTTATGAAAGGAGAAATGCATGCACGTGCAATTGAGTTTCTTACTCCTTCATGGGTCCCATGTACCAAAAATGGCAGTGTTAGCATAATCCCAGGGTAGAGTTTTCAGCCCTCTTGACATTAAAAGGTGAAGCAGAGGACATGAAAACTTGCTCTGTGCATCCTCTGTATGCTGGCCAGAACCTCTTTGTCATGGGAGGTCTCTTATCAGGCAAGAAAGGAGAGGAAGCTTTAGGCTGTTGGTTAATATCAGTGGTGGAATCTTTTGAAATGGCTGGTTTCTCTTAAAGCTTTTGGAGAGGTGTCTGTTTAGAGTTGTGTGCATCTTTAATTGGGCTGTTTTACTTAGTTTTAAGATTTTTTTTGTATATTGAATAGAAATTCTGTCTCATCTGTATTTTGCAAATATTTTCTTTCAATATGTGGCTTGTTTTTTAATTCTCTTAACAAGGTCTTTTCCAGAGTATACACTTTTAATATTTAAAAAATCTGCTTAATTCTTTGTTCTGTGTGTATTGACACTTTGTATTGTTGTTAAAATTCATTACCAAACCCAAGGGCACATAGCTTTTATTCTGTTTTCTTCTAGACATTGTATAGTTTTGCATTTTTAGTGTAAGGATGATTTTGAGTGATTATTTGTATGAGTTGTAAAGTTTTCATCTACATTCATTTCCTTTGCTATGGTTTCCAGTGAATTTTTCTTTCACTACTTTTGGGAAAGGCACAGGATAGTGGGCTCTGTCAGAGTAGGTTGGATAGCTAGACATGAACATGATGGGAAGGCTCACCTGGAGGGACCATACAAAATTTATATATTAGTAGCATTTCTAATGCTGGAGTGGATGGGCACTTGTCAGTGTGGGCAGGAGGGAGAAGAGATACCTATACAGAAAGAAACGCCCTAGAACTCCTCTTAGGATGCCCCAATCATCATTCACTCTACAGTTAAAATGTCAGAAAATTGCTATCTACATGCTGATAAGAAGGACAAAGGGGACATTTTTTAGAGAAACTTGGCACCATAAGTACAGATTAGGGCAGGGAAGGACATCCAAAAGAGATAGGCAGGCACAGGAGGTACAGACATGACTGCTGTAGAGCCTTCCTGGGAGGCAGGAAGGAGCCAGCCCCAACAGTGGATTTGGACTGATCACCACACATGTGCCTTAACCAACAGTGAGGAGAACCCACAAGCCAAAGAGGGGCAAGTCGGGGACCTAAGGTAGGAGCAGAAAAACCAGACAAAAGAGGTGGAGAGTTGAGACAGAGGCAGGAATGTGAAGAAGTACAAAATAAAATACCCTGCACAGGACTCTTGGGCTGTTTTCCTGCACAATCAGCCCGCTCCTCACTTGGGGTCTACTTATATTTTCTATAATAAGCTCTTTACACTGTATTTATTTTCAATAAAGTTATCTGCCATATTTGTACTGCCTCTTGGTTAAACTCTTTCTTCCAAGTTAGACAAGAACTGGGACATCAGCTCTTTCCAGTAATAGCTCTGTTTCAGTTTGAATTTCCAGAACTGTGGGTGCTGAATAACTGGCTTTCTGACTTTGTGTTGCAGAAGGAGGCCAGTAGGGGGCACCAGCCATCACACTGTGAGCAAGAGGGCCCTGCGGTGTCCCAGCTGCCAGCAGGGGACGTGCTAGCACTACACTGTGAGCAAGATGGCCCTGAAGTGTCCCAGCTGCCAGCAGGGGGCGTGATGCCACTACACAGTGAGCTAGAGGGCCCTACAGTGCACCAAGCAGCCAACAGGGGACACATGAATACCACACCATGAGCAAGAGGACCCTGCAGTGCAACACAGGCACCACACCATGAGCAAGAGGACTTAGCATTGCCCTGATTGCCAGCAGGGGGCATGTTGCCACTACACTGTGAGCAAGATGGCCCTGAAGTGTCCCAGCAGCCAGCAGGGGGCATGATGCCACTACACTGTGAGCCAGAGGGCCCTACAGTGTGCCAAGTAGCCAACAGGGGTCATATGAATACCACACCATGAGCAAGAGGACCCTGCAGTGCTCTGGTTGCCAGTACCAGAGTGCTGCCAAGACACTGAGCAAGAGGGTCTTGCAGTGCCTCCTGCGGCCAGCAGGGGGCGTGCCTCCACTACACCGCGAGTAAGAGTGCCCAGCAGCACAGGCACCATGCTGTGAGCAAGAGGACTTAGCATTGCCCTGATTGCCAGCAGGGGGCGCATGTTGCCACTACACTGTGAGCAAGAGGGCCCTGCAGTGCTCCAGCTGCCAGCAGATGATGACGGTCACCACACTGTAAGAGGGCCCTGCAGTGGCCCTAGCTGCCAGAAGCGGGTGCAGGCACAGCCCATGCCTAGCTGCCAGAAGGGGGCGCCCACGCCTGCCTTTCAGATTCCTGAGGCTCCACCATAGGTGTGCATTGTGTCACACCGTCGCCATGTGTCGCGTCACAGTGGTCTCCGGAGTTGCTTTCTCCTCAGTACAGACCTGTGGGGCACGGTGAGGGCGGTGCAGTGTCCTCCTCAGCACAGACCCTGGTGGGGGGTTCTTACTGCAAGAGGGCCTTGCAGTGGCCCTAGCTGCTAGCAGAGGTGCAGGCACAGCACCATGAGCAAGAGGGCCCGGCACTGCCTGGCCACCAGCAGAGGGCGCCCGAGGCTGCCTTTTCAGATGGCGTCATGGCGCGGGTGCAGCTAAGTGAGGTTTCTCATTGGCTACAGCTGGGCCACCGTCTCTTGTGGGGATGGTTCCCTCAGCGTCCCTAGTCATACAGCCGACTGGCAGCTGGGCTTTCTGTCATTGACTGGTTGGTTTGTTAATGTTTTTAAGTCAGTTTACATGCCTCCAAGTTTGGTTTCTCTTTGCCCTAGGCAAGACCTCAGGCTAATGGCTTCTTCCTTTTTTGCTTTAATCAGAACCATAATTCATTTTCATTTTACTTTACTGACATTAATAAAAGTAAGTTCACATTTTTGTTGTCGTTCGGACAGTCGGTTTAATTGGCAACCTATTTGTGATGGTGCATAAAATGATGTCTGTTAATCATTAGCGTCTTAATTAGATGAAATATGTTAACTCTATTAAGCTTTGTTATTAAACCATAACAGGAATTCAGTTTCTTTTTTTCCTCCTAGGTTTTAACCATTTAAAACTCAGTCACGTGGCCGGGCACAGTG
This sequence comes from Saguinus oedipus, assembly GCA_031835075.1. Lineage (NCBI taxonomy): Eukaryota > Metazoa > Chordata > Mammalia > Primates > Cebidae > Saguinus > Saguinus oedipus. The sequence goes on from CM063173.1 coordinate 58,131,400, forward strand.
GCTCACATCTGTAATCCCAGCACTTTGGGAGGCTGAGGCGGGTGGATCATGAGGCCAAGAGATCGAGACCATCCTGGTCAACATGGTGAAACCCCATCTCTACTAAAAATACAAAAAATTAGCTGGGCATAGTGGTGTGTGCCTGTAATCCCAGCTACTCAGGAGGCTGAGGGAGGAAAATTGCCTGAACCCAGGAGGCAGAGGTTGCAGTGAGCCAAGATCACGCCATTGCACTCCAGCCTGGGTAAACAAGAGCGAAACTCTGTCTCAAAACCAAAACCAAAAACAACAACAACAACAAAAAAGAAAAACACAGTCACACATCTCCTAATGATGTGGATACTTTCTGAGAAATTTGTCCTTAGTGATTTCATCTTTGTGCAAACACCTTCGAGTGTCCTTATAAAACCTAGATGGTGTAGCCCACTTCACATGTAAGTGATATGTTATAGATTATTGCTCCCAGGCTACATACCTGTATAGCACATCTCTGTACTGAATGCTCTAGTCAACTGTCACACCATGGTGATTGTGGATTGTGATCCCAAAATATCTGAGTCACGTCTCAGTCAATTAGAAAGCTTATTTCACCAAGGTTAAGGACATGCCCTTGACACAGCCTCAGGAGGTCCTGACAACATGGGCCCAAGGTGGTCAGGGTAGAGCTTGCTTTTATATATTTTAGAGAGACATGAGACACCAGTCACTATGTGTAGGATGTAAAGTCATTTGGTTCAGTAAGGTGAAAAAACTAGAAGTAGGAAGGTGGGGTGGGGGGTGGTTCCAGGTCAGAAGTAGATAAAACAAGAGGTTGCATTGTTTGAATCCTTTGATCAGCCTTCCACTGAATACAATTCAGTCTGGTTCAGTGAATTTGTATTTTTACACATACAATAGGGCAGAGGAATGGTGTGATCTTGGCGCACCACACCCTCCACCTCCTTGGTTCAAGCGATTGTCTCGCTGCATCCTCCCCAGTAGCTGGGATTACAGGCATGCACCACCAAGCCTGGGTAATTTTTGTATTTTTAGTAGAGATGGGGTTTCTCCATGTTTGTGAGGCTGGTCTCCAACTCCAGCTGTGAGGCTGGTCTCCCTCACTTTGACCTTTCAAAGTGTTGGGATTACAGGCATGAGCCACCATGCCTGGTCAGGAGGCTTATTTTGATTCTAATATTGTCAACTGTATTTCAGGCATAGCTTGTTTTCCTTGGAGTGTTAAATACTGCTTTGGTATTGCATTACACAAATAAAACACAGATCCCTTTTTATTTGTTGCTAGTGATACTGACATCTAAATTTAGAAACATTCCAGAGTATGAGATTCCAGTAAATCTTTGTGATCCTCTAAAAGGTAAATTATTTTTTCTCACAAGACAGAGTGATATCTGAAGTTACATTGAATGTCCTGACACTTTTGTTTCTCTAGTTTCATTGATTTCTTCAAAGCATCTTTGGGGGAATAACTTTGACTATCCCTTTAAATTCTTCTGTATTAGAAGGCATCCTGATGAATCGCTGAATAATTGTAGTCACAAATTTCTTTTCTTTTTCTTTTTTTTTTTTTAGAAGGAAAGGAAAAGAGGAAGAAAAAGAGGGAAAGAGAACAGGAATATTGCTTTATTCTATGAATGGGTATTAATAATGGCCGGTCATTATTTTGTGTATTTAAAGTGGAGAATGTATATTTATGTATCTAAAGTGGAGAGCTCTACAAGTGCTTATTAAGTTTACTTGTTCCTGATCTGAGTTCAGATTCTGGATATCCTTATTAATTTTCTGTCTTGTTGAGTCTAAATCTCTTTATGGGTCTTATGTATCTGGGTGTTAGGATGCATTGATCCTTATACCACTCTATCTTTGTTGGTTTGAAATCTGTTTTATCAAATGCATGAATTGCAACTCCTTTTTGTTTATTTATTTATTTTTGCTCTCCATTTGGTTGGTAGATCTTTCTCCAACCCTTTGTTTTTAGTCTTTGTGTATCTTTGGATATGAAATGGGTCTGGATGTAGTATACCATTAGGTTTTGGCTGTATCTTTTGATTGGGGAAATTAGTCAATTTCAATTTAGGATTACTGCCATTTGATGTTAACTGGCTATTTTATCCATTCGTTGATGTAAATTCTTCTTTATGTTGATGCTCTTTACTTTTTGGTATATTTTTAGAAAGGCTAATACTGGTTGTTCCTTTCTGTGTGTAATACTTCTTTCAGAAGTTTTTGTAAAGCAGGCCTGGTGGTAATAAAATCTCTGAGTACTTGCTTGTTCATAAAAGATTTTATTTTTCCTTCAATTGTGAAGCTTAGTTTGGCAGGATATGAAATTCTGGGCTGAAAGTTCTGTTCTTTAAGGATGTTAAATATTGGCCCCCACTCTCTTCTGGCTTGTAGGGTTTCTACTGAGAGATCTGCTGTAAGTCTAATAGGCTTCCCTTTGTGGGTAACCTGACCTTTCTCTCTGGCTGCCCTTAGTATTTTCTCCTTCATTTCAACCCTGGTGAATCTAATGATTATGTGTCTTGGGGTTGCTCTTCTTAAGGAATATCTTTGTGGTGTTCTCTGTATTACCTGAGGTTGAATAGTATCCTGCTTTGCTAGATTGGGAAAATTCTCCTGGATAATATCCTGAAGAGTATTTTCCAGCTGGGATTCATTCTCTCCATCACATTCAGGTACACCTATCAAACGTAGATTAGGTCTTTTCACATGGTCCCATAATTCTTGGAGACTTTGCTCATTCCTTTTTATCATTTTTTCTCTATTCTTGTCTTCTCATTCCATTTCATTAATTTGGTCTTTGACCTCTGATATCCTTTCTTCTGCTTGATCAATTCAGCTATTCAAACTTGTGCATATTTCACTAAGTTCTCGTGTTGTATTTTTCAACTCCATTAGTTCATTTATATTCTTCTCTATATTGTCCATTCTTTTTAACATTTTGTCAAGCCTTTTTTCAAAGTTCTTAGTTTCTTTAGATTGGGTTAGAACAAGTTGTTTCAACTCCCCCCAATTTTTTATCATCCACCTTTTAAAGCCTACTTCAGATAATGGAACACAGTCCTCTTCCATTAGGGCTTGTTCCGTTGCTGATGAGGAATTGCTATCCCCTGTAGAGGGAGAGGGGTTCTGACTTTCGGTTTTCTTCGCCTTTTTAGGCTGTTTTTTTCCCCTTTATTGTAATTTTATCCATCTGATGTCTTTACAATTAGCGCCTTTCTGATTAAGTTCCTGAGAGGATGTCCAATTTATTGATTCCCAGTGCTGGAATCCAAGCAAACCAGTGTGCTGGCCAAAACAGCAGTGATAAGACTGATGGTGCTCTTCTGCCTGGGAAACTCTGGTCTAGCTTCCTTCTTGAGTCCACAACAAGCAGCTCTGCCTTCCCAGAGCTCCAAACACCAGTCAGTAGGGGAACCAGTCCCGCTCACTGTGCACAAAGAGCTGACACGCCTAGGTGATGACAAAACCGCTGCGCCGGCCACAGAAGTCGCGCTGGTGACCCACGGGGCTCCTCCACTGGAAATCTTCTGGTCCATGGGTGACAAAAATTCCTCTGAAAATGTGGCATCCTCACGTTTTCCGAGCATTCACTGGGAGCTACAATCCCGAGCTGTTAGTGATCAGCCATCTTGGATCTCTCTCCTGTGGTCACAAATTTCATTTACAGTCTTCCTGTCTTTGAATATTTTTTAGTAATGGCAAATATTTGCTTTTGTTGTATTGTAGCTAAAAGGAATGCTAGGAAACAAAATACAGACCAGCATTCATTAGAAAAACTGATTCAGTCACAATCAATTGCTGTTTTAATTTTTTTAAAGTTATGCTTTTGAAAACATCCAACTGTAAATTGAAAGTCTCCAAAGTATGAATTTTTTTATGCTTCATATGTGAACTTTATAATTCAATGAAAAGGCAGTGTTTATTAGCTATTTTATACATCTTCTCTGAAAAGTTCTCAATTCTTGTCACTGAAGCTTGTAAGCAACTGAGCAGCTTCTGTCTGTATCTGTTTATCCTCTTCTGTGTGTGCTGGATAGTCCCTGGCTTTTGTTAGCCAGAGAGCAGCAAGCTTTTTGTTGTGTAGTTTCAAGTATGTCTTTCCTAAGAGAAGTAAGTTTTTGCTGTAGAAGTTTGGGTCCACTTGTTCTGCCTTGTGAAAGTAGACTAAGGCCTCCTCATAGGTGGAACTAGGAAGAGATGCAAATAGCATTATAGCAATTCTTTGATACCAAGACATTTCAGCAAATGTATAGCACCAAATACCCATAAGGTGAATTGAAGTAGCATCTTTAGGGTTCAGTTCAATTGCTCTATTAAAATGCTCCTTGATAATGTAAGCATTTGCAATTTTAACCTTAATGCCTTTATAATCTCCAACATCACTAAGGCAGATTGCATACCACTTATGAGCTGCAAAATTTGATTCATTTTTTTTCTAGTGCTCTTTTTCCTTACTCTAGGGCTTCATACACCAATAGCTTTTTTTCTCCTCTTCTGAAGTTCTGTTAAGCTGAGCTACATCACTTGATGCCCATGCCAAATGCCACAGTAACTCTGCATCTTCACTTTCCTTGTACTGGGCTAGCAACTGATAAAGTTTTTCTGTTTCTCTGCTTTCATACAGGTAGTCTGCTTGTTCAAGTATTTCTTCAACTTTGGCTGTGGCATGAACCACAGCAGCCTGAGAGATAACCTGGTAAGTTTCAAAACCCAGATAAGACAAAGCTGATAGTAAAAGGCCTCTTTTGAAAGTTCCTGGGTTTCCCATTACCTCAAAGCTGCTGAACCGACAGGGGCCACAATGCCCGTGGCTTCCCAAAGACCCCGCAGAGACCCAAGACCCTGGGATGGCTCCACGTCATAAAGGCAGAAAATGCCACAGTCGAGCGGCTAGCGCCATGTTCTACAACTCACAGGCTGAACCTGCACTACTTCAGCCAAAGTATGAATTATTTCCCTGGTTCTAAGGTGACCAGGTTTCCTAGAGAGTGAACCACACCACAAGAAAAAAGATATAATATGATAACATTGTGTGTGTTGTTTAACATATATTATGTAAAATAGGTATTTCCTTGAAATTATATATATTTACATATTTTTTAATTTCTTTTATTATTATTATTATTTTTTAAAGATGGGGTTTCACCATGATGGCCAGGCTGGCCTTGATTTCCTGACCTCAGGTGATCCACCCACCTCGGCCTCCCAAAGTGCTAGGATTACAGGCGGTAGCCACCGTGACTGGCCTGTTTGCATAATTTAATTTGCAGCATCATGAATGGCCTTATTTTATTTTATTATTTTCTTTTTTTAATTGCATTTTAGGTTTTGGGGTACATGTGAAGAACATGCAAGATAGTTGCATAGGTACACCTGTGGCAGTGTCATTTGCTGCCTTCCTCCCCTTCACATATATCTGGCATTTCTCCCCATGCTGTCTCTCCCCAACTCCCCACCCCCCACTGTCCCTCCCCTATTCCCCCCAACAGACCCCAGTGTGTAGTGCTCCCCTCCCTGTGTCCATGTGTTCCCATTGTTCAACACCCACCTATGAGTGAGAACATGTGGTATTTCATTTTCTGTTCTTGTGTCAGTTTGCTGAGAATGATGGCCTCCAGGTTCATCCATGTTCCTACAAAGGACACAAACTCATTATTTTTGATTGCTGCATAATATTCCATGGTGTATATGTGCCACATTTTCCCAGTCCAGTCTATCATCGATGGGCATTTGGGTTGGTTCCAGGTCTTTGCTATTGTAAACAGTGCTGCAATGAACATTCGTGTGCATGTGTCCTTATAGTAGAATGATTTATATTCCTTTGGATATATACCCAGTAATGGGATTGCTGGGTCAAATGGAATTTCTATTTCTAGGTCCTTGAGGAATGACCACACTGTCTTCCACAATGGTTGAACTAATTTACACTCCCACCAGCAGTGTAAAATGTTCATATTTTTCCACATCCTCTCCAGCATCTGTTATCTCCAGATTTGTTTTTTTAAATTTTTATTGCATTATAGGATTTAAGGTACATGTGCAGAACATACAAAATAGTTGCATAGGTACACACATGGCAGTGTGTTTTGCTGCCTTCCTCCCCTTTACCCACACTTGGCATTCATCCCCAGGCTATCACTCCCCAGCCCCCCTGCTGTCCCTCCCCCATTCCCCCCAATAGACCCCAGTGTATAGTAGACCCCCTCTCTGTGTCCATGTGTTCTCATTTTTCTCACCCACCTATGAGTGAGTATATGCAGTATTTCTTTTTCTGTTCTTGTGTCAGATTGCTGAGAATGATGTTCTCCAGATTCATCCATGTCCTTACAAAGGACACAAACTCATCATTTTTGATTGCTGCATAATATTCCATGGTGTATATGTGCCACATTTTCCCAGTCCAGTCTATCATCGTTGGGCATTTGGGTTGGTTCCAGGTCTTTGCTATTGTAAACAGTGCTGCAATGAACACTCATGTGCATATGTCCTTTTTTTTTCTTTTTTTTTTTAATTTTTATTGCATTATAGGTTTTGGGGTACATGTGCAGAACGTGCAAGATAGTTGCATAGGTACACATATGGCAGTGTGCCTTGCTGCCTTCCTCCCCTTCACCCACATTTGGCATTCATCCCCAGGCTATCCCTCTCCAGCCCCCCCACTGTCCCTCCCCCATTCCCCCCAATAGACCCCAGTGCATAGTAGACCACCTCTCTGTATCCATGTGTTCTCATTTTTCTCACCCACCTATGAGTGAGTATATGTGGTATTTCTTTTTCTGTTCTTGTGTCAGTTTGCTGAGAATGATGTTCTCCAGATTCATCCATGTTCTTACAAAGGACACAAACTCATCATTTTTGATTGCTGCATAATATTCCATGGTGTATATGTGCCACATTTTCCCAGTCCAGTCTATTATCGTTGGGCATTTGGGTTGGTTCCAGTTCTTTGCTATTGTAAACAGTGCTGCAATGAACATTCGTTTGCATGTGTCCTTATAGTAGAACGATTTATAGTCCTTTGGATATATACCCAGTAATGGGATTGCTGGGTCAAATGGAATTTCTATTTCAAGTTCCCTGAGGAATCGCCACACTGTCTTCCACAATGGTTGAGCTAATTTACACTCCCATCAACAGTGTAAGAGTGTTCCTCTTTCTCCACATCCTCTCCAGCATCTGTTGTCTCCAGATTTTTTAATGATCACCATTCTAACTGGCGTGAGATGGTATCTCAATGTGGTTTTGATTTGCATCTCTCTAATGACCAGTGATGATGAGCATTTTTTCTTTTTTTTTTTTAATTTTTATTGCATTATAGGTTTTGGGGTACATGTGCAGAAGGTGCAAGATAGTTGCATAGGTACACACATGGCAGTGTGTTTTGCTGCCTTCCTCCCCTTCACCCACACTTGGTATTCATCCCCAGGCTATCCACCCCCAGCCCCACCCGCTGTCCCTCTCCCATTTCCCCCAACAGTCCCCAGTGTATAGTAGACCACGTCTCTGTGTCCATGTGTTCTCATTTTTCTCACCCACCTATGAGTGAGTATATGCAGTATTTCTTTTTCTGTTCTTGTGTCACTTTGCTGAGAATGATGTTCTCCAGATTCATCCATGTCCTTATAAAGGACACAAACTCATCATTTTTGATTGCTGCATAATATTCCATGGTGTATATGTGCCACATTTTCCCAGTCCAGTCTATCATCGATGGGCATTTGGGTTGGTTCCAGGTCTTTGCTATTGTAAACAGTGCTGCAATGAATATTCGTGTGCATGTGTCCTTATAGTAGAACGATTTATAGTCTTTGGATAGATACCCAGTAATGGGATTGCTGGGTCAAATGGAATTTCTATTTCTAGGTCCCTGAGGAATCGCCACACTGTCTTCCACAATGGTTGAACTAATTTACACTCCCACCAACAGTGTAAGAGTGTTCCTATTTCTCCACGTCCTCTCCAGCATCTGCTGTCTCCAGATTTGTTAATGATCGCCATTCTAACTGGTGTGAGATGATATCTCAATGTGGTTTTGATTTGCATCTCTCTAATGACCAATAATGATGAGCACTTTTTCATATGTTTGTTGGCCTCATGTATGTCTTCTTGTGTAAAGTTTCTGTTCATATCCTTTGCCCATTTTTGAATGGACTTGTTTGTTTTTTTCTGTAAATCTGTTTGAGTTCTTTGTAAATTCTGGATATCAGCCCTTTGTCAGATGTGTAAACTGCAAAGATTTTTTCCCATTCTGATGGTTGCCAATTCACTCTAGTGACTGTTTCTTTTGCTGTGCAGAAGCTGTGGAGTTTGATTAGGTCCCATTTGTCTATTTTGGCTTTTGTTGCCAATGCTTTTGGTGTTTTGTTCATGAAGTCCTTGCCTACTCCTATATCCTGAACGGTTTTGCCTAGATTTTCTTCTAGGGTTTTTATGGTGTCAGTTCTTACGTTTAAGTCTTTAATCCATCTGGAGTTAATTTTAGTGTAAGGTGTCAGAAAGGGGTCCAGTTTCTGCTTTCTGCACATGGCTAGCCAGTTTTCCCAACACCATTTATTAAATAGGGAATCCTTTCCCCATTGCCTGTTTTTGTCTGGTTTATCAAAGATAATATGGTTGTAGACATGTTGTGTTGCCTCCGATGCTTCTGTTCTGTTCCATTGGTCTATATCTCTATTTTGGTACCAGTACCATGCTGTTTTGATTACTGTAGCCTTGTAGTATTGTTTGAAGTCTGGTAGCGTGATGCCTCCCGCTGTGTTCTTTTTGCTTAGAATTGACTTGGCTATGCGGGCTCTTTTTTGGTTCCATATGAAATTCATGGTGTTTTTTTCCAGTTCTGTGAAGAAATTCAATGGTAGTTTGATGGGGATAGCATTGATTGTGTAAATTACTTTGGGCAGCATAGCCATTTTCATGATATTGATTCTTCCTAAACACGAACATGGAATGTTTCTCCATCTGTTTGTGTCCTCTCTTATTTCATTGAGCAGTGGTTTGTAGTTTTCCTTAAAGAGGTCCCTTACATTCCTTGTGAGTTGTATTCCTAGGTATTTTATTTTCTTTGTAGCAATTGTGAATGGCAGTTCGTTCTTGATTTGGTTCTCTTTAAGTGTGTTATTGGTGTATAGGAATGCTTGTGATTTTTGAACATTGATTTTATATCCTGAGACTTTGCTGAAGTTGCTTATCAGTTGCAGGAGCTTTTGGGCTGAGGTGATGGGGTCTTCTAGGTATACTATCATGTCATCTGCAAATAGAGACAATTTGACTTCCACCTTTCCTATTTAAATACCCTTAATTTCTTTTTCTTGCCTGATTGCTCTGGCTAGAACTTCCAGTACTATGTTGAATAGGAGTGGTGAGAGAGGGCATCCTTGTCTAGTGCCGGATTTCAAAGGCAATGCTTCCAGTTTTTGCCCATTCATTATGATATTGGCTGTTGGTTTGTCATAAATAGCTTTTATTACTTTGAGATATGTTCCATCAATACCAAGTTTATTGAGGGCTTTTAGCATAAAGGGCTGTTGAATTTTGTCAAATGCCTTCTCTGCGTCAATTGAGATGATCATGTGGTTTTTGTTTTTGGTTCTGTTTATGTGGTGAATTACATTTATAGACTTGCATATGTTAAACCAGCCTTGCATCCCCGAGATGAATCCTACTTGATCATGATGGATAAGTTTTTTAATGTGCTGTTGCAATCGGTTTGCCAGAATTTTACTGAAGATTTTTGCATCTATGTTCATCATGGATATTGGCCTGAAGTTTTCTTTTCTTGTTGAGTCTCTGGCGGGTTTTGGTATCAGGATGATGTTGGTCTCATAAAATGATTTGGGAAAGGTTTTCTCTTTTTGAATTATTTGAAATAGTTTCAGAAGGAATGGCACCAGATCCTCTTTGTGTGTCTGCTCGAATTCAGCTGTGAACCCATCTGGACCTGGGCTTTTCTTGTGTGGTAGGCTCTTAATTGCTGCCTCAACGTCAGACCTTGTTATTGGTCTATTCATAGTTTTGGCTTCCTCCTGGTTTAGGCTTGGGAGGACACAGGCGTCCAGGAATTTATCCATTTCTTCCTGATTTACTAGTTTATGTGCATAGAGTTGTTTGTAGTATTCTCTGATGATGGTTTGAATTTCTGTGCAATCTGTGGTGATTTCCCCATTATCATTTTTTATTGCGTCTATTTGGTTGTTCTCTCTTTTCTTTTTTATGAGTCTGGCTAGTGGTCTATTTTGTTGATCTTTTCAAAAATCAAGCTCTTGGATTTATTGATTTTTTGAGGTGTTTTTCTTGTCTCGCCTTCAGTTCTGCTCTGATCTTAGTTATTTCTTGTCTTCGGTTAGGTTTTGAGCTTTTTTGATCTTGCTCCTCTCGCTCTTTCAATTTTGACGATAGGGTGTCAATTTTGGATCTCTCCACTCTTCTCATGTGGGCACTTATTGCTATATATTTTCCTCTACAGACTGCTTTAAATGTGTCCCAGAGATTCTGGTACATTTTATCTTCATTCGCGTTGGTTTCAAAGAACTTCTTTATTTCTGGATTCATTTCATTGTTTATCCAATCAACATTCAAGAGCCAGTTGTTCAGTTTCCATGAAGCTGTGTGGTCTGAGTTATTTTCTGAATTCTGAGTTCCAACTTGAAAGCACTATGGTCTGAGAGACTGTTTGTTATGATTTCTGTTGTTTTTTATTTGCTGAGGATTGCTTTACTTCCAATTATGTGGTCAATTTTTGAGTAGGTGTGATGTGGTGCTGAGAAGAATGTATATTCTGTGGATTTGGGGTGGAGAGTTCTGTATATGTCTATCAGGTTTGCTTGTTCCAGGTCTGAGTTCAAGTCCTGGATATCCTTGTTAATTTTCTGTCTGGTTGATCTGTCTGCTATTGACAGTGGAGTGTTAAAGTCTCCCACTATTATTGTGTGGGAGTCTAAGTCTCTTTGTAAGTCATTAAGAACTTGCCTTATATATCTGGGTGCTCCTGCATTGGGTCCATATATATTTAGAATCGTTAGCTCTTCTTGTTGTATTGATTCATTTACCATGATGTAATGACCTTCTTTGTCCCTTTTGATCTTTGTTGCTTTAAACTCTATTTTATCAGAGATAAGAATTGCAACTCCTGCGTTTTTTTGCTCTCCATTTGCTTGGTAAATCTTCCTTCATTCCTTTATTTTGAGCCTTTGTGTATCCTTGCATGTGAGGTGGGTTTCCTGGATACAGCACACTGATGGGTTTTGGTTTTTTATCCAATTTGCCAGTCTGTGTCTTTTGATTGGTGCATTTAGCCCATTTACATTTAGGGTTAATATTGTTATGTGTGAATTTGATACTGCCATTTTGATGCTAGCTGGCTGTTTCGCCCATTGGTTTATGTAGATTCTTCATTTTGTTGATGCTCTTTAGCATTTGGTATGCTTTTAGGATGGCTGGTACTGGTTGTTTCTTTCTATGTGTAGTGCCTGTTTCAGGAGCTGTTGTAAAGCAGGCCTAGTGGTGACAAAATCTCTGAGTACTTGCTTGTTCATGAAGGATTTTATTTTTCCTTCACTTATGAAGCTCAGTTTGGCAGGATATGAAATTCTGGGTTGAAAGTTCTTTTCTTTAAGGATGTTGAATATTGGCCCCCACTCTCTTCTGGCTTGTAGGTCCTCTGCCAAGAGATCTGCTGTGAGTCTGATGGGCTTCTCTTTGTGGGTGACCCGACCTTTCTCTCTGGCTGCCCTTAGTATTTTCTCCTTCGTTTCAACCCTGGTGAATCTGACAATTATGTGCCTTGGGGTTGCTCTTCTTGCAGAGTATTTTTGTGGTGTTCTCTGTATTTTCTGGAGTTGAGTATTGACCTGTCTTGCTAGGTTGGGGAAATTTTCCTGGATAATATCCTGAAGAGTGTTTTCCAGCTTGGCTTCATTCTCTCCATCACATTCTGGTACACCTATGAAACGTAGGTTGGGTCTCTTCACATAGTCCCACATTTCTTGGAGATTTTGTTCATTCCTTTTTGTTCTTTTTTCTTTAATCTTGGTTTCTTGTTTTATTTCATTGAGTTGATCTTCAACTTCTGATATTCTTTCTTCTGCTTGGTCAATTCGGCTGTTGAAACTTGTGCATGCTTTGTGAAGTTCTCGTGTTGTGTTTTTCAGCTCCCTTAATTCATTCATATTCCTCTCTAAGTTGTCCATTCTTGTTATCAATTCCTCGAATCTTTTTTCAAATCTTTTTTCAAGGTTCTTAGTTTCTTTGCACTGATTTAGAACATGTTCTTTTAGCTCACTGAAGTTTCTCATTATCCACTTTCTGTAGTCTGATTCTGTCATTTCGTCACACTCATTCTCCGTCCAGCTTTGTTCCCTTGCTGGTGAGGAGTTTTGGTTGTTTTTAGGAGGTGAGGTGTTTTGGTTTTGGGTGTTTTCCTCCTTTTTGCGCTGGTTTCTTCCCATTTTTATGGATTTATTCACCTGTCGTCTTAGTAGTTGCTGATTTTTCAATTGTGTCTCTGTGTGGATGCTGAGATTATTGATGATGAAGTATTTCTGTTACTTAGTTTTCCTTCTAATGGTCTAGCCCCTCTGCTTTATGAGTGCTGAGGTCCACTCCAGGCCCTGCTTGTCTGGGGTATACCTGTAGCAGCTGTAGAACAGTGAGGGATGATACCAGTTTCTTCTGCTGTCTTTGTTCCAGAATGATGCCCACCAAATGTCAGTCTGATTAGTCCTTTTTTGGGGTGACTGTTTGGATATACAGGGGTCAGGGAGCTGCTTGAGGAGATGGTCTGTGTCTTATAGGAGCTCCAGTGCTGAGCTGTGAGCTCCTTTTTCATTCAGGGTTGTTGGGAGGTTGTTTATGTCTGCTGCAGCAGAACTCATAAAACACCACCCTTTTTTTCCCCCTTAGATGCTCTGTCTCAGGGAGTTCGGGCTTTCTTTATGAGTATCTGTTGCACTGTCCTGCCCCACTAGGAGGCAGTCTATTGACTATTTGCCTGCTGGGGCTCTGCCCTGCTAGCATGGGTCCACCCTGTTGCTGCTGGGCTCTGTTCTGCTGTGGAGTGCTCCCCCCTCCTGGCAGAGTCTCTCTATTATGGCAGATTGCCTCAGCAATGGCAGGCTGCATCAGCCCTGGGCAGTACTTCAGTAGGGGTGGATTGTGTCTGTAGTGGCGGACGCCCCTCCCCCACTGGGCTGCACCATCCTAGATGCTGGCAGCAAAACTCTCAGCCCCGAGCACCTCCAATCACTGCCCTGCTGTCCCCATGAGGGTGGGACCCACCAAGCCCGATCACCCAGCTTCCTGCCTCAGAGTCTGTCCTCTCTCTCTCTTCCTCTCCCCAAGCTGAAAGGTCGACTCTCTCACTGGTGCCCCAGTAGCCTGCCTATCAGGCGCTGGGATCCGTGTGATCTCCCATGCCACTGCCCAGTGCAGCAGCTCAGATCATGCTTCCCAGGAATCTCCTGGTCTGGCTCATTGTCCAGGTCCCATTCAATCAGATGGACATGCCAATCTGCCCTTCCAAATCTCAGATTTCCAGTTTAACAGGGCACCCAGAGCAGTGAGTTCCATGCCGGGTCCTGCTGTGGCACCGGCTGAAGCAGCCGCATGAGCCAGCTGTGCTAGCCGGCTGTACTAGCGTCCCATGTCTCTCCCACACCTGGGACTCTCAACGCTCTGTGGGCAGAAAAGGTCCATCCAAGAATGCGGCTAGGACTCACCCTCTGCACCTTCACTGAGAGCTGCAATCCTGAGTCACTTCTACGACGCCATCTTCTCGTTTTCTGTCTCCAGATTTTTTAATGATCGCCATTCTAACTGGTGTGAGATGGTATCTCAATGTTGTTTTGATTTGCAACTCTCTAATGACCAGTGATGATAAGCATTTTTTCATATATTTGTTGGCCTCATGTATGTCTTCTTTTGTAAAGTATCTGTTCATATCCTTTGCCCAATTTTGAATGGGCTTTTTTGTTTTTTTCTTGTACATCTGTTTGAGTTCTTTGTAAATTCTGGATATCAGCCCTTTGTCAGTTGAGTAAACTGCAAAGATTTTTTCCCATTCTGTTGGTTGCTGATTCACTCTAGGGACTGTTTCTTTTGCCATACAGAAGCTGTGGAGTTTGATTAGGTCCCATTTGTCTATTTTGGCTTTTGTTGCCAATGCTTTTGGTGTTTTGGTCATGAAGTCCTTGCCTACTCCTGTGTCCTGAATGGTTTTGCCTAGATTTTCTTCGAGGGTTTTTATGGTGCCAGGTCTTATGTTTAAGTCTCTAATCCATCTGGAGTTAATTTTAGTGTAAGGTGTCAGGAAGGGGTCCAGTTTCTGCTTTCTGCACATGGCTAGCCAGTTTTTCCAACACCATTTATTAAACGGGGAATTCTTTCCCCATTGCTTGTTTTTGTCAGGTTTACCATATAAAGTTTAAGGTGGTTTTTTCCACTTCTGTGAAGAAGGTCATTGGTAGCTTGATAGGGATACCATTGAATCTGTAAATTACTTTGGGCAGTATGGCCATTTACAATATTGACTTTTCCTAACCATGAACATGGAATGTTTCTCCATCTGTTTGTGTCCTCTCTTATTTTATTGAGCAGTGGTTTGTAGTTCTTTTTGAAGAGGTTTTTTACATTTCTTGTTAGTTGTATTTCTAGGTATTTTATTGTCTTTGTAGCAACTATGAATGGTAGTTCGTTCTTGATTTGGCTCTGTTTAAGTCTGTTATTGGTGTATAGGAATGCTTGTGATTTTTGCACATTGATTTTGTATCCTAAGACTTTGCTGAAATTGTCTATCAATTTCAGGAGATTTTGGACTGAGGTGATGGGGTCTTCTGGATATACAATCATGTCATCTGCAAATAGAGACACCTTGGCTTCCTTTTTTCTTATTTGAATACCCTTTATTTCTTTTTCTTGCCTGATTCCTCTGGCTAGAACTTCCAGTACTATATTGAATAGGAGTGGTGAGAGAGGGCATCCTTTTCTAGTGCCAGATTTCAAAGGGAACGCTTCCAGGTTTTGTCCATTCAGTATGATATTGGCTGTGGGTGTGTCATAAATAGCTTTCATTATTTTGAGATACGTTCCATTAATGCCTAGTTTATTGAGGGTTTTTAGCATAAAGGGCTGTGGAATTTTGTCAAATGCCTTCTCTGCGTCAATTGAGATAATCATGTGGTTTTTGTTTTTGGTTCTGTTTATGTGGTGAATTACAATTCTAGACTTGCATATGTTGAACGAGCCTTGCATCCCCGGGATGAATCCTACTTATTATAGTGGATAAGCTTTTGATGTGCTGTTACAATTGGCTTCCCAGTATTTTATTGAAGATTTTTGCATCTATGTTCATCATGGATATTGGCCTGAAGTTTTCTTTTCTTGTTGAGTCTCTGCCGGGTTTTGGTATCAGGATGATGTTGGTCTCATAAAATGATTTGGGAAGGATTCCTTTTTTTTGGATTATTTGGAATAGTTTCAGAAGGAATGGTACCAACTCCTCTTTGTGTGTCTGGTAGAATTCGACTGTGAACCCATCTGGACCTGGGTTTTTTAATGTGGTAGGCTCTTAATTGCTGCCTCAACTTTAGATCTTGTTATTGGTCTGTTCAGGGTTTCGACTTCTTCCTGGTTTAGGCTTGGGAGGAGGCCAATGTTCAGGAATTTATCCATTTCTTCCAGGTTTACTAGTTTATGTGCATAGAGCTGTTTGTAATAATCTCTGATGATGGTTTGAATTTCTACGGAATCTGTGGTGATATCCCCTTGATAGTTTTTTTTTTATTGCATCTATTTGGTTATTCTCTCTTTTCTTTTTTATTAATCTTGCTAGTGGTTTGTCTGTTTTATTGATCTTTTCGAAAAACCAGCTCCTGGATTTATTGATTTTTTGAAGGGTTTTTTTTGGTCTCTTTCTCCTTCAGTTCTGCTCTGATTTTAGTTATTTCTTGTCTTCTGCTAGGTTTTGAGTTTTTTGATCTTGCTCTTCTATCTCTTTCAATTTTGGTGGTAGGGCATCAGTTCTGATATCTTCTTGCATCTCATGTGGGTACTTATTGCTATATATTTTCCTCTAGAGATTGCTTTAAATGTGTCCCAGAGATTCTGGTATGTTGTGTCTTTGTTTTCATAGAACTTTTTTTCTGCCTTCATTTCATTTTTTATCCAGTCAACATTCAAGAGCCAGTTGTTCAGTTTCCATGAAGCTGTGCGGTTCTGAGTTAGTTTCTGAATTCTGAGTTCTAACTTGATGGCACTGTGTTCTGATAGACTGTTATGATTTCTGTTGTTTTGCATTTGCTGAGGAGTTATTTACTTCCAATTATGTGGTCAATTTTAGATTAGGTGTGATGCGGTGCTGAGAAGAATGTATATTCTGTGGATTTGGGGTGGAGAGTTCTGTAAATGTCTATCAGGTTTGCTTGTTCCAGGTCTGAGTTCAGGTCCTGGATATCCTTGTTAATTTTCTGTCTGGTTGATCTGTCTGGTATTGACAGTGGAGTGTTAAAGTCTCCCACTATTATTGTGTGGGAGTCTAAGTCTCTTTGTAAGTCATTAAGAACTTGCCTTATGTGTTTGGGTGCTCCTGTATTGGATTTGTATATATTTAGGATTGTTAGCTCTTCTTGTTGCATCAATCCTTTTACTATTATGTAATGTCTTTTTGTCTCTTTTGATCTTTGTTGCTTTAAAGTCTATTTTATCAGGGATGAGAATTGTAACTCCTGCTTTTTTTGGCTCTCCATTTGCTTGGTAAATCTTCCATCTCTTTATTTTGAGCCTTTGCATATCCTTGCATGTGGAATGGGTTTCCTGGATACAGCACACCCATGTGTTTTGGCTTTTTATCTAATTTGCCAGTCTGTGTTTTTTGATTGGGGAATTTAGTTCATTTACATTTAGGGTTAATATTGTTATGTGTGAATTTGATACTGCCATTTTGATGCTAGCTGACTGTTTTGCCCATTAGTTGATGCAGATTCTTCATTTTGTTGATGCTTTTTACCATTTTGTATGTTTTTGAAGTGGCCGGTACTGGTTGTTCCTTTCCATGTGTAGTGCTTCTTTCAGGAGCTGTTGTAAACCAGGCCTAGTGGTGACAAAATCTCTGAGTACTTGCTTGTTCATGAAGGATTTTATTTTTCCTTCACTTATGAAGCTTAGTTTGGCTGGATATAAGATTCTGGGTTGAAAGTTCTTTTCTTTAAAGATGTTGAATATCGGCCCCCACTCTCTACTGGCTTGTAGGGTTTTTGCTGAGAGATCTGCTGTGAGTCTGATGGGCTTCCCTTTGTGAGTGACCCAACCTTTCTCACTGGCTCCCCTTAGCATTTTCTCCTCCATTTCAACCCTGGTGAATCTGCCAATTATGTGCCTTGAAGTTGCTCTTTTTGCGGAATATCTTTGTGGTGTTCTCTGTATTTCCTGGACTTGAATATTGACCTACCTTGCTAGGTTGGGGAAGTTTTCCTGGATAATATCCTGAAGAGTATTTTCCAGCTTGGATTCATTCTGTTCGTCACATTCAGGTGCACCTATCAAATGTTGATTAGGTCTTCTCATGTAGTCCCATATTTCTTTTTTTTTTCAATTTTTATTGCATTATAGGTTTTGGGGTACGTGTGCAGAATGTGCAAGATAGTTGCATAGGTACACACATGGCAGTGTGTTTTGCTGCCTTCCTCCCCTTCACCCACACTTGGTATTTCTCCCCAGGCTGTCCCTCCCCAGCTCCCCCCCACTATCCCTCCCCCATTCCCTTCAATAGATTCCAGTGTGTAGTAGACTCCCTCCCTGTGTTCATGTGTTCTCATTTTTCTCACCCGCCTATGAGTGAGAATATGCGGTATTTCCTTTTCTGTGCTTGTGTCAGTTTGCTGAGAATGATGTTGTCCAGATTCATCCATCTTCTTACAAAGGACAAAACTTATCATTTTTGATTGCTGCATAATATTTCATGGTGTATATGTGCCACATTTTCCCAGTCCAGTCTATCATCGATGGGCATTTGGGTGGGTTCCCGGTCTTTGCTATTGTAAACAGTGCTGCAATGAATATTCGTGTGCATTTGTCTTTATAGTAGAATGATTTATAGTCCTTTGGATATATACCCAGTAATGGAATGGCTAGGTCAAATGGAATTTCTATTTCTAGGTCCTTGAAAAATCGCCACACTGTCTTCCACAATGGTTGAACTAATTTACACTCCCACCAACAGTGTAAGAGTGTTCCTATTTCTCCACATCCTCTCCAGCATCTGCTGTCTCCAGATTTTTTAATGATGGCCATTCTAACTGGCATGAGATGGTATCTCAATGTGGTTTTGATGGGCATCTCTCTAATGACCAGTGGTGATGAGCAATTTTTCATGTGTTTGTTGGCCTCATGTATGTCTTCTTTTGTAAAGTGTCTGTTCCTATCCTTTGCCCATTTTTGAATGGGCTTGTTTGTTTTTTTTCTTGTACTTCTGTTTGAGTTCTTTGTAAATTCTGGATATCAGCCCTTTGTCAGATGCATAAACGGCAAAGATTTTTTCCCATTCTGATGGTTGCCGATTCACTCTAGTGACTGTTTCTTTTGCTGTGCAGAAGCTGTGGAGTTTGATTAGGTCCCATTTGTCTATTTTGGCTTTTGTTGCCAATGTTTTTGGGGTTTTGTTCATGAAGTCCTTGCCTACTCCTATGTCCTGAATGGTTTTGCCTAGATTTTCTTCTAGGGTTTTTATGGTGTCACGTCTTATGTTTAAGTCTTTAATCCATCTGGAGTTAATTTTAGTGTAAGGTGTCAGGAAGGGGTCTAGTTTCTGCTTTCTACACATGGCTAGCCAGTTTTCCCAACACCATTTATTAAACAGGGAATCCTTTCCCCATTGCTGGTTTTTGTCTGGTTTATCAAAGATTATATGGTTGTAGATATGTTGTTTTGCCTCCAATGCCTCTGTTCTGTTCCATTGGTCTATATCTCTGTTTTGGTACCAGTGCCGTGCTGTTTTGATTACTGTAGCCTTGTAGTATAGTTTGAAGTCTGGTAGTGTGATGCCTCCCGCTGTGTTCTTTTTGCTTAGCATTAACTTGGCTATATGGGCTCTCTTTTGGTTCCATATGAAGTTCATGGT
The DNA here is from genome assembly GCA_031835075.1 of Saguinus oedipus. Lineage (NCBI taxonomy): Eukaryota > Metazoa > Chordata > Mammalia > Primates > Cebidae > Saguinus > Saguinus oedipus. Next base: position 58,150,508 of record CM063173.1, read on the forward strand.
TGTTTTTTCCAGTTCTGTGAAGAAATTCAATGGTAGTTTGATGGGGATAGCATTGATTGTGTAAATTACTTTGGGCATAGCCATTTTCACGATATTGATTCTTTCTAACCATGAACATGGAATGTTTCTCCATCTGTTGGTGTCCTCTCTTATTTTGTTGAGCAGTGGTTTGTAGTTTTCTTTAAAGAGGTCCCTTACGTTCCTTGTGAGTTGTATTCCTAGGTATTTTATTTTCTTTGTAGCAATTGTGAATGGCAGTTCGTTCTTGATTTGGTTCTCTTTTAGTCTGTTATTGGTGTATAGGAATGCTTGTTATTTTTGCACATTGATTTTATATCCTGGGCCTTTGCTGAAGTTGCTTATCAGTTGCAGGAGTTTTTGAGCTGAGGTGATGGGGTCTTCTACAGATACTATCATGTCATCTGCAAATAGAGACAATTTGGCTTCCACCTTTCCTATTTGAATACCCTTTATTTCTTTTTCTTGCCTGATTGCTCTGGCTAGAACTTGCAGTACCATGTTGAATAGGAGTGGTGAGAGAGGGCATCCTTGTCTAGTGCCGGATTTCAAAGGCAATGCTTCCAGTTTTTGCCCATTCAGTATGATATTGGCTGTTGGTTTGTCGTAAATAGCTTTTATTACTTTGATATATATTCCATCAATACCAAGTTTATTGATGGTTTTTAGCATAAAGGGCTGTTGAATTTTGTCAAATGCCTTCTCTGCATCAATTGAGATAATCATGTAGTTTTTGTTTTTGGTTCTGTTTATGTGGTGAATTACATTTATAGGCTTGTGTATGTTGAACCAGCCTTGCATCCCCGAGATGAATTTTACTTGTTCATGATGGATAAGCTTTTTAATGTGCTGTTGCAATCGGTTTGCCAGTATTTTATTGAAGATTTTTGCATCTATGTTCATCATGGATATTGGCCTGAAGTTTTCTTTTCTTGTTGAGTCTCTGGCGGGTTTTGGTATCAGGATGATGTTGGTCTCATAAAATGATTTGGGAAGGGTTCCCTCTTTTTGAATTATTTGAAATAGTTTCAGAAGGAATGGCACCAGATCCTCTTTGTGTGTCTGCTCGAATTCAGCTGTGAACCCATCTGGACCTGGGATTTTTTTGTGTGGTAGGCTCTTAATTGCTGCCTCAACGTCAGACCTTGTTATTGGTCTATTCATAGTTTTGGCTTCCTCCTGGTTTAGGCTTGGGAGGACACAGGTTTCCAGGAATTTATTCATTTCTTCCTGATTTACTAGTTTATGTGCATAGAGTTGTTTGTAGTATTCTCTGATGATGGTTTGAATTTCCGTGGAATCTGTGGTGATTTCCCCATTTTCATTTTTTATTGCATCTATTTGGTTGTTCTCTCTTTTGTTTTTTATCAGTCTGGCTAGTGGTCTGTCTATTTTGTTGATCTTTTCGAAAAACCAGCTCTTAGATTTATTGATTTTTTTGAAGGGGTTTTCTTGTCTCTATCTCCTTCAGTTCTGCTCTGATCTTAGTTATTTCTTGTCTTCGGTTAGGTTTTGAGCTTTTTTGATCTTGCTCCTCTAGCTCTTTCAATTTTGATGATAGGGTGTCAATTTTGGATCTCTCCACTCTTCTCATGTGGGCACTTATTGCTATATATTTTCCTCTACAGACTGCTTTAAATGTGTCCCCGAGATTCTGGTATGTTGTGTCTTTATTCTCGTTTGCTTCAAAGAACTTCTTTATTTCTGCCTTCATTTCATTGTTTATCCAATCAACATTCAAGAGCCAGTTGTTCAGTTTCCATGAAGCTGTGTGGTTCTGAGTTATTTTCTGAATTCTGGGTTCCAACTTGATTGCACTATGGTCTGAGAGACTGTTTGTTATGATTTCAGTTGTTTTTTATTTGCTGAGGAGTGCTTTACTTCCAATTATGTGGTCAATTTTGGAGTAGGTGTGATGTGGTGCTGAGAAGAATGTATATTCTGTGGATTTGGGGTGGAGAGTTCAGTAAATGTCTATCAGGTTTGCTTGTTCTTGGTCTGCGTTCAAGTCCTGGATATCCTTGTTAATTTTCTGTCTGGTTGATCTGTCTGTTATTGACAGTGGAGTGTTAAAGTCTCCCACTATTATTGTGTGGGAGTCTAAGTCTCTTTGTAAGTCATTAAGAACTTGCCTTATATATCTGGGTGCTCCTGCATTGGGTCCACATATATTTAGAATCATTAGCTCTTCTTGTTGTATCGATCCTTTTACCATTGTGTAATGACCTTCTTTGTCCCTTTTGATCTTTGTTGCTTTAATGTCTATTTTATCAGAGATGAGAATTGCAACTCCTGCTTTTTTATGCTCTCCATTTGTTTGGTAAATCTTCCTCCATCCCTTTATTTTGAGCCTTTGTGTATCCATGCCTGTGAGGTGGGTTTCCTGGATACAGCACACTGATGGGTTTTGTTTTTTTATCCAATTTGCCAGTCTGTGTGTTTTGATTGGTGCATTTAGCCCATTTACATTTAGGGTTAATATTGTTATGTGTGAATTTGATACTGCCATTTTGATGCTAGCTGGCTGTTTTGCCCATTGGTTCATGTAGATTCTTCATTTTGTTGATGCTCTTTAGCATTTGGTATGCTTTTAGGATGGCTGGTACTGGTTTTTTCTTTTTATGTGTAGTGCCTGTTTCAGGAGCTGTTGTAAAGCAGGCCTAGTGGTGACAAAATCTCTGAGTATTTGCTTGTTCATGAAGGATTTTAGTTTTCCTTCACTTATGAAGCTCAGTTTGGCTGGATATGAAATTCTGGGTTGAAAGTTCTTTTCTTTAAGGATGTTGAATATTGGCCCTCCTCTCTTCTGGCTTGTAGAGTCTCTGCCGAGAGATCTGCTGTGAGTCTGATGGGCTTCCCTTTGTGGGTTACCCGACCCTTCTCTCTGGCTGCCCTTAGTATTTTCTCCTTCATTTCAACCCTGGTGAATCTGATGATTATGTGCCTTTTGGGTTGCTCTTGTTGCGGTGTATCTTTGTGGTGTTCTCTGTATTTCCTGGAGTTGAGTAGTGACCTGCCTTGCTAGATTTGGGAAATTTTCCTGGATAATATCCTGAAGAGTATTTTCCAGCTTGGATTCATTCTCTTCATCACATTCTGGTACACCTATCAAACGTAGGTTTGGTCTCTTCACATAGTCCCACATTTCTTGGAGATTTTGTTCATTTCTTTTTGTGCTTTTTTCTCTAATCTTGGTTTCTCATTTTATTTCATTGAGTTGATCTTCGACCTCTGTTATTCTTTCTTCTGCTTGGTCAGTTTGGCTGTTGAAAGTTGTGCATGCTTCACAAAGTTCTCATGTTGCGTTTTTCAGCTCCTTCAATTCCTTTATATTCCTCTCTAAGTTGTCCATTCTTCCTATCATTTGCTCGAATCTTTTTTCAAGGTTCTTAGTTTCTTTGCATTGATTTAGAACATGTTCTTTTAGCTCACTGAAGTTTCTCATTATCCACTTTCTGAAGTCTGATTCCCTCATTTTGTCACACTCATTCTCTGTCCAGCTTTGTTCCTTTACTGGTGAGGAGTTTTTGTCCTTTGTAGGAGGTGAGGTGTTTTGGTGTCAGGTGTTTTCCTCCTTCTTGCACTGGTTTCTTCCCATCTTTGTGGATTTATCCACCTGTCGTCTTAGTAGTTGTTGATTTTTCAATTGGGTTTCTGAACGGACACCTAGATTGTTGATGATGAAGTATTTCTGTTACTTAGTTTTTCTTCTAATGGTCTAGCCCCTCTGCTGTAGGAGTGCTGAGGTCCACTCCAGGCCCTGGTTGTCTGGGGTACACCTGTAGCAGCTGCAGAACAGTGAGGGATGTTACCAGTTTCTTCTTCTGCTATCTTTACCCAGAATGATGCCTGCCAAATATCAGTCAGATTAGTCCTTTTTTTGGGTGACTCTTTGGATATACAGGGGTCAGGGAGCTGCTTGAGGAGATGGTCTGTACTTTATAGGAGCTCCAGTGCTGAGCTGTGGGCTCCATTGTTCATTCAGGGTTGTTGGGCACCTGTGTTTCATTCTTCTGCATCAGAACTTATAACACCCCTCCTTTTTTTTCCCCCTCAGATGCTCTGTCTCAGGGAGTTGTGGCTTTCTTTATGAGTATCTGTTGCACTGTCCTGCCTGGCTTGGAGGTAGTCTATTCACTATTTGCCTGCCAAGGCTCCGCCCTGCTAGCGCAGGTCCACCCTGCTGCCATGGGGCTTTGTTCTGCTGTGGTGGAGTCTCTCTGTTATGGTGGGTTGCCTTGGCAACGGCAGGCTGCATCAGCACTGGGTGGTACTTTAGTAGAGGTGGATTGCTTCCATAGTGGCAGACGCCCCTCCCCAACTGGGCTGCACCATCCTAGATTCTGCTGTGTCTGCGGCAAAACTCTCAACTGCAAGCGCTTCCAATTGCCACCCTGCTTGTTCCCATGAGGGTGGGACCCGCTTAGCCCGATCACCTTGCTCTCTGCCTCAGAGTCCATCCTCTCTCTCTCTCTCTCTTTTTCTCCCCAATTTGAATGGTTGTCTCACTGGTGCCCCAGTAGCCTGCTAATAGGGCACTGGGATTCGTGCAATCTCCTGTGCCACTGCCCACTGCACTGGCTCAAATCATGCTTCCCAGGAATCTCCTGGTCTTGCTCATTGTCCAAGTCCCGTTTAATCAGATGGATGTGTCAATCTGCCCTTCCAAATCTCAGATTGCCAGTTTAACAGGGCACCCAGACCAGTGATTTTTGTGCTGGGTGCCGCTGCGCCACGGCACCGGCCGAACCAGCCGCGCAAGCCAAAACACCGGCTCTGCTGGCATCCCGTGTCTCTCCTACACCTGGGACTTTCCCTGTTCTGTGGACAATAAAGGTCCATCTGGGAATGCAGCTAGGACTCACCCTCTGCGCCTTCACTGAGAGCTGCAATCCTGAGTTGTTTCTATGGTGCCATCTTGGAAAATCCTCCTGTAGTTCCATATTTCTTGAAGACTTTGTTCATTTCTTTTTATGCTTTTTTCTCTAATCTTTCCTTCTCATTTTATTTCATTGAGTTGATCCTAGACCTCTGATATTCTTTGTTCTGCTTGGTCAAGTCAGCTGTTAAAACTTGTGCATGCTTCATAAAGTTCTTGTGTTGTGTTTTTGAGCTCCATCAGTTCACTTATATTCCTCTCTAAGTTGTCCATTCTCATTAGCATTTCATCAAATCTTTTTTCAAGGTTCTTAGTTTTGTTGCATTGGGTTAGAACATGTTCTTTTAACTCACAGAAGTTTCTCATTTCCCGCCTTCTGAAGTCTGATTCTGTCATTTCATCACACTCATTCTCCATCCAGCCTTGTTCCTTTGCTGGTGAGGAGTTGTGATCCCTTGTAGGAGGAGAGGTGTTCTGGTTTCAGGTGTTTTCCTCCTTTTTGTGCTGGTTTCTTCCCATCTTTGTGGAACTTATCCACTTGTCATCTTTGTAGTTGCTCATTTTCAGATTGAGTCTGAGTGGACATCCCGTTGATGATAAAGTTATTTCTGTTTCTTATTTTTTCTTCTAATAGTCTGGCCCCTCTGCTATAGGACTGCTGAAGTCCACTCCAGGCTCTGCTTGCTTGGAGATCACCTGAAGCAGCTGCAGAACAGTAAGGGTTGCTACCAGATTTTTCTTCTGTTTTCTTTGTCCCAGAATGATGCCCACCAAATGTCAGTCTGATCAGTCCTTTGTGAGGTGACTCTTTGGATATACAGGGGTCAGGGAGCTGCTTGAGGAGACAGTCTGTCCTTTATAGGAGCTCAAGTGCTGAGCTGTGAGCTCCATTGTTCAGAGCTTCTGGGTAGGTATGTTTAAGTCTGCTGCATCAGAACTCACAAACCCCTCTTTTTTCCCCCAGGTGCTCTGTCCCAGGGAGTTAGGGCTTTAGTTATGAGTTTCCATTGTGCCACTGCCTTTTGTTTCAGGGCTTCCCTGCCCAGCAAGGAGGCAGCCTAGTCACTGTCTGCCTGCAGAGGCTTTGCTGAGCTGCTGTGGGCTCCACCCTGCTGCTGTGTGAACTTCCCTGCAGTCCTGTTTATATGGGTGTGGTTAGAACTGCCTTGGCAATGGTGACCCACCTCTGTAATGGCAGACTATCTGTAGTGGCAGGTTGCCTCAGCAATGGCAGGCTGCCTCAGCAATGGCAGAGGGGTGGAGTGCCTCAGTAATAGTGGACATGCCTCCCCTACAGAGCTGGACTGTCCCGGGTTCAGCTGTGCTTGCCATGAAACTCTCAACCCAGGGCGTTTCCAATTGCTGTTTTTTTTTGTGGGGGTGGGACCTGCCTTACCTGATCATATGGCTCCTTGCCTCAGAGCCTTTTTTTTTTAAGTTGAATGGTTGACTTTCTCCCAGGTGTTCCAGTCACCTGCTGCAAAGGCACCAGGATCTGTGTGATTTCCCGTGCAGTGACCCACTGCACCAGCTGAAACAACGGTGCTGCCCAGGAATCTCCTGGACTGGCTCCCTGTTTCTTTCCCCTGTTTAATCAGATGAATGGGCAGCTCTGCCTTTCTGGAGCTCCAATCATCAGTTTAAAAGGGCAACCAGACCAGTGTATTTTTTACGGAGAACCGCCACACTGGGGTGCCAGCAAAATAACTGTGCTGGCCAAAATAGCTGTGCTGGTGACCTGTGGGGCTCCTCCACCTGGGAATCTCCTGGTCTGTGGGCAATAAAGATCCGTCTGTAAATGCAGCGTCCACTCACCATCTGCACTTTCACTGGGAGCTGCAATCCTGAGCTGCTCCTAAACCGCTATCTTGGATCTTCTGGTCAAATACCCTTATTTTAAAAGGTAGGAGTAGTTAGTGTCAGTTCCTACTTATTATTAGTACAAATAATCAGATATTTAAAAAAATTTACAGTTTGTAAATGAAGATTTTAGTTTTAGTTTTAGATTCACACTGGAATTGGGAGGAAAATGCAGATTTCCTGTGTAGACCCAACCTAGTTTCCCCTGATATGATCTTAACATATCAACATGTATCATGTATGTTATTAACTTTTTTTTTTGAGATGGAGTCTTGTTCTGTTACCTAGGTTGGAGTGCAATGGCACAATCCTGGATCCTTGCAACCTCCATCTCCCATGTTTAAGCAATTTTCCTGCTTCAGCCTCCCAAGTAGCTGGGATTACAGGTACCCACCAGCACACTGGGCTAATGTTTGGTATTTTTGGTAGAGACAGAGTTTCACCATGTTGGCCAGGCTGGTCTGGAACTCCTGACCTTGGATGATTTACTAGTGTCAATCTTTCAAAGTTCTGGGATGATAGGCATGAGCCACCATGCCCAGCCTACTGTCGGTATATTTTTTTTGGTTAGGTATCTGTTCAGATATTTACCCAGTTTTAAAATCACGTATGTATTTTGTAAATATCTTCTCATGTCTGTCTTGTCTTCTTGTTCTCTGAATACAGTTTTTTTCACAGTAGAATACTTAGTTTCAAAAAGTCTGTGTTATCAATATTTTCATGACGTGGCATTTGATGTTTTGTGTTACACCTCAACACCAAACTCAATGTCACATAGATTTTCTTTTAGATTTTTTTTATAGTTTTGCATTTAAAATTACAGTCTATGGACTATTTTGAGTAAGGTTTTTCTTAATTTGTATATATATTTATTTTATTCTATATAGCTTCCAAATTCTTCCATCACTGTGTTTGGGAAGGATATAGCTACAGTGGACTTCATTTTGGTTTGAGTTTCCAAAATTATTACACTGAATAAACTCAATATTGAATTTTATAGGTATTTCAGGACAGCCACACGTGGGTGCATGTCCACTGAGAAACTGAGCAAGAGTGTCCATGCTGAGCTGTGGCATCACCAGAGGGTATGCAAACCCACCCCTGACCAACTTCCCTCTGAGGTGCCAGGAGCAGCAAGGAGTTTTGACTTCCTTAGGGTAGCATGAGGGCCATGTCAACTAAGTGTTGTTCATTGGTGAGTAAAAAGCTTTCTTTCCATGGCCCTGTGTGTAGAGAAGACAGTCTTCAGAGAACTCAACAAAGGAAGAAATTCATCTAGAAAAATGAAATCCCCAAACCCCATTGTTATGAGTACACCCTGATATCATTGTCAATGTCCCAGACACAGTGGCTGCTAAGATATATTCTCACGGTGGCCTCTGATGTAATAATCACACTGTGCCCTAACAATACTGTGATATCCATAATGTGCCCTAATACCAATATAATATCCACACCATACCCTAACGCTAATCTAATATCCACACTGTTGCTTCTAATACCTATGTAATAATATCCACACTGTGTGCCAGCGCTAATGTAATATATGCCCTGTTCTCCAACATCAATAAAATATCTACACCATGCCCTAACAGTAATATTCACACCATGCCATAACACTAATGTATCCACACAGTAACTGCTAATACTAATAATAATATCTAGTAAGTGGAGTCTGTTGACATTGAGTCTTTTATATGGGTTCACAGCTCTGGATGAAGCATAGCCTCTATAGTGGATTTTGATGTCTCTGCTTTTCTGGCATAGTATTGACATGGTTGTTTTAAAAAGTAATTTACTTTTTAATAATGCCTTACTTCTAGGAAACTTCCAGTAACAGTATAAAATATAAGCTGTTTCTTAGATTCCCCAGCAGTTATTGCTGTACCAGATTTGCAGTGTCCCATAAAATACTCCGGTATATTTTACCCAAAGCATGGACACTCTCCCAGGTTACTACCACATAACCCCTAGATCAGGAAATCAGCATGGTTCCTACATGATATTTCAGTTCACAAAGTCATTTCACTTGTACCTTCTGCCCCATTTGGGAGTATAATGTGTTTTTTTCATTCTGATACAGTATTCCTGGCACTGTTCTGAAGAGTTTCCTGCATATTTATGATCTTGACACATTTAAAGAGCTTACAACTTTTTGTTTGAACCCCTGTTTTCAGGTCTTTGGGGTATATACCTAGGAATGGAATCACTGAGTCATATGGTAAATCTATTTGTATCTGTTTGAAGAAACACAAAATTATTTTACATTTATGCTGAACCATTTTCTATTGTCACAAGCACTGTTTAATGGTTCAAGTTTCTGTACATCTTTGTCAACACTTTTTTTTAGTATGAGTATTCTAGTGTGAGTTAAGTGGTATCTCTTTCTGGTTTTAATTGTGAGTAATGATGTTAAGCATCTTCATATGCTTCTTGGTGAAGTGTGCGTTAAAGTCCGTTGTCAGTTTTTAGGTTGGGTTGTCTTTGTTGTTGAGTTCCAAAAGTTATTTATATCTTCTGGATAACAGAGACTTTTGAAGTATTTGATGTGTAGTTTTTTCTTCCATTTTGTGGGTTATTGGAAAATAACAAGAGTTAATCTGGGTGGTCTCTGCCCTGGGGTCATGAGACAGGGCTCTAAGCCTTTGGAATATATGAAGTGATGTGTCTTTCATGTGCTAATGAGATGACTGATGGTTGGGGCACCCGGATAGCCTCAGTGGGGCTGGCTGCCAAGGGAACAAACCTTGTCAATAGAGAATTTGAAATTTTATCTCCCCTCCCATCTCTGTGAAGGGGAGAGGTGCTGATGGTTGAGTTGATCACTTATGGCCACTCATGTAACCAATCTGCCTATGTAATAAAGGACCGTGTTGGGAGAGTGTGAGTGTCTGTGTTGATTAACATGGGAAGGTGCTGGGAAGAACATACCTAGAGAGGGCATGGGAGGCCTGCACCCCTTTCACATACTTCACGTTGTGCATCTCTTTAACTAACTGTACACTTGTAGCCTTTAAAATATCTTTGACAATAAGTCTGCAATAGTAAGTACACTGTTGTCATGGGTTCTGTAATGTGCTGTAGTAAATTGCTGAACCCAATAAGTGTGTTGTGGGAGTCTTTAATCTGTAGCCAAGTCATACAGAAGGTAACCTAGGAGCCTACTATTTGTGATTGTCATCTTATAGCTGAGTTCCCCTATTTTCTTAAAGAAGAAATGAATTACTTTTACCATTTTTTTTGTCCTGCACTTCCTACTTAGCTCTTTAGGAATGCAATGATAAGCTTTACTGTCTCTCCACGAGATACTTCCTACGCTGAAAACTTTTCTAACTGTGTGCTTACTTAGAAGTTCCATGGACCAAATCTGGAAACAAACTAGGCACCTCCAGATCTCTCCCCTGCCAGGAAACAACAGTCATTTTACAAACTAGCTCTGCCTATGGTGGTACTAGGAAGACCACCTAATGGATAAAACATCAGAGCAAGTCCCATAGACCCTGCACCTCCTCATCCCATCCCTTGGATGCCATTCTGCCAAGTCTTCCTTTTAAAGCTCCCACTTTCTGCCCCAAAGGTGGAAGCAGTTTCCTTAAGACAAGAGCCTGTATGTTCCCTTAAACCAAGCGCTGTCAAAAAGTTACTTTCTTTTTACCATCCTTGTGTTTGTCAGTTGAATTTGCAAGCAACAAGTGGCATGACCTACCTTCTTAGGACTGAGGCATTGGCCTGTGTGGTGTGATGCTTTTTCCAGTTAGTGTCAGAATTGGATTGCCCTGTAGGACATCCAGCTGGTATCCCAAGATTTGATCTGTCTGGGAAAAAAACCCATGCATCTGTTAATAGAAGTGTTTTGGGTTAATTGTTGAGAGTATACTAGAAGACAGTTTTTTTTCTATTATAACAATTCTGTCTTTCAACTTTTTTCTTCATGTCTTCTGAGGTATAGAAGTTTTGAATTTTGAGGAAATCAGTTGATCTATTTTTCCTTTTTTGTTTTGTGGTTTTGGTGTCAGGTCTAAGAAACTGTTGCTATATACAAGTCATGAAGGTTTAACTGTATGTTTTCTCTAGAGATTTTAGTTTTGCCATATTTAGATTTTTGATCCATTTTAAGTTAAATGTTTTATGTGATATGAGGTAAGGATACAATTTTATGTCCCTTTATGTGGATAGTAAGTTGCCTTGCATCACTTGTTGAGGACAGCATTTTTCCCCCAGTTTAATGGTTATGGACCTTGTCTCAGATCAGTTGAGCATGGAGGTATTTTGTGTCTGGACTCCCAATTCAGTTCAGTTGATCTTTGTTTTTTTCTTGTGCCAGTATCATGCTGTTTTGATTGCTATTGCTTTGTAATAGGATTAGAAACTGGGATGTGTGAACCCCCAGATTTGGAGTTATTTTTCAGGATTGGTTTGGCTTTTCAGGGTTCCTTGAGAATCCACATGCACATTAGGATTGCCTTTCCCATTTCTGTCTCAAGGCCTTTGGGATTTTCATAGGAATAATGTTGAATCTGTAGAATGCTTTGTGTAGTTTGGCAAACTTAACAAATATGGTCTTCAAATCCATGAACTTGATATGTTTTTACATTTATTTGGGCTTTGTTTAATTTCCTTAAGCAACATCTTATAATTTCCTTTAAGTCTTACCATTTGATTATATTTATTCCTAAATGTATTATTGCTATTGGTATTATTTAAAGTGGAATTTTTATATATTTTTTCAGATTATTCATTGCTAGTGTATACATGTAAAATGGATTCTTTGGCCAGACTCAGAGGCTCATGAGTGCCTGTAATTTCAGCACTTTGGGAGGCTGAGACAGGCAGATTACCTGATGTCAGAAGCTCAAGAACAGCCTGGTCAACATGGCAAAAACCAGTCTTCACTGAAAATACAAAATTAGGTAGGCCACCATGGATTCACTGGGATAAACAATCATATTCTTGGTGTTCGATGTTTTCAAAATGCTGTGGATTTAAATTTGCTATTATTATGTTGAGGATTTTTAAGTCTACATTTCTGAGGTTATGGATCAGTCCTTGAAGTGGTGTGGCACTGATTAGGATAGATAAGGATGGGATTGTGAATAGACTGTGGTTAGTATTTATAGATTTAGTGTGTCAGGGTATTACAAAATCAGGAGATAGCGGTTTAAGGGATAAGAGTTTACCGATTGAAGATAATATTATAAGGGCTGCAAGATAGGAGGTACCAGTTGGTGGTTAGGAGCTGCATGGTAGAGATTAGTGGAAGGGATCAGATGAGTAACAGGGTTAGGTTGAGAGATCAGGATTACAGTAAAGGGTTAGGGTGAAAGGGTTAGTGAGGTTTAGGATTAGGGTTACAGTAAAGGTTAGAGTAAGTTTAAAGTTAAGTATGAAGACAAGTGATTTTTTGCATAAGTTGTAAAATGTGCATCCACGTTCATTTTATTTCCTGTGGTTTCCAATTAATTGTCCCTTCTTCATTTATAGAAACACATCAGCTAGTGAGCTCCGTGTCAGTTTGCGTTTTTAGAGAGATGGCACTGAATACTTCGCCTTTTGACTTTTTTTTTAAATTTATTTTTATTGCATTATAGGTTTGGGGGTACATGTGCAGAACGAGCAAGATAGTTGCATAGGTACACACATGGCAGTGTGCTTTGCTGCTTTCCTCCCCTTCACCCACACTTGGTATTCATCCCCAGGCTATCCCCCCCAGCCCCCTCCTGCTGTCCCTCCCCCATTCCCCCCAACAGTCCCCAGTGTATAGTAGACTGCCTCTCTGTGTCCACATGTTCTCATTTTTCTCACCCACCTATGAGCGAGTATATGCGGTATTTCTTTTTCTGTTCTTGTGTCAGTTTGCTGAGAATGATGTTCTCCAGATTCATCCATGTCCCTACAAAGGACACAAACTCATCATTTTTGATTGCTGCATAATATTCCATGGTGTATATGTGCCACATTTTCCCAGTCCAGTCTATCATCGTTGGGCATTTGGGTTGGTTCCAGGTCTTTGCTATTGTAAACAGTGCTGCAATGAACATTCGTGTGCATGTGTCCTTATAGTAGAACGATTTATAATCCTTTGGATAGATACCCAGTAATGGGATTGCTGGGTCAAATGGAATTTCTATTTCTAGGTCCCTGAGGAATCGCCACACTGTCTTCCACAATGGTTGAACTAATTTACACTCCCACCAACAGTGTAAGAGTGTTCCTATTTCTCCACATCCTCTCCAGCATCTGCTGTCTCCAGATTTTTTAATGATCGCCATTCTAACTGGTGTGAGATGGTATCTCAATGTGGTTTTGATTTGCATCTCTCTAATGACCAATGACGATGAGCACTTTTTCATATGTTTGCTGGCCTCGTGTATGTCTGCTTTCGTAAAGTTTCTATTCATATCCTTTGCCCATTTTTGAATGGGCTTGTTTGTTTTTCTCCTGTAAATCTGTTTGAGTTCTTTGTAAATTCTGGATATCAGCCCTTTGTCGGATGCGTAAACTACAAAGATTTTTTCCCATTCTGATGGTTGCCGATTCACTCTAGTGACTGTTTGTTTTGCTGTGCAGAAGCTGTGGAGTTTGATTAGGTCCCATTTGTCTATTTTGGCTTTTGTTGCCAATGCTTTGGGAGTTTTGTTCATGAAGTCCTTGCCTACTCCTATGTCCTGAATGGTTTTGCCTAGATTTTCTTCTAGGGTTTTTATGGTGTCAGGTCTTACGTTTAAGTCTTTAATCCATCTGGAGTTAATTTTAGTGTAAGGTGTCAGGAAGGGGTCCAATTTCTGCTTTCTGCACATGGCTAGCCAGTTTTCCCAACACCATTTATTAAATAGGGAATCCTTTCCCCATTGCCTGTTTTTGTCTGGTTTATCAAAGATAATATGGTTGTAGATGTGTTGTGTTGCCTCCGATGCCTCTGTTCTGTTCCATTGGTCTATATCTCTGTTTTGGTACCAGTACCATGCTGTTTTGATTACTGTAGCCTTGTAGTATAGTTTGAAGTCTGGTAGCGTGATGCCTCCCGCTGTGTTCTTTTTGCTTAGAATTGACTTGGCTATGCGGGCTCTTTTTTGGTTCCATATGATTTTCATGGTGGTTTTTTCCAGTTCTGTGAAGAAATTCAATGGTAGTTTGATGGGGATAGCATTGATTGTGTAAATTACTTTGGGCAGTATAGCCATTTTCACGATATTGATTCTTCCTAACCACGAACATGGAATGTTTCTCCATCTGTTTGTGTCCTCTCTTATTTCATTGAGCAGTTGTTTGTAGTTTTCCTTAAAGAGGTCCCTTACATTCCTAGTGAGTTGTATTCCTAGGTATTTTATTTTCTTTGTAGCAATTGTGAATGGCAGTTCGTTCTTGATTTGGTTCTCTTTAAGTCTGTTATTGGTGTATAGGAATGCTTGTGATTTTTGCACATTGATTTTATATCCTGAGACTTTGCTGAAGTTGCTTATCAGTTGCAGGAGCTTTTGGGCTGAGGTGATGGGGTCTTCTAGGTATACTATCATGTCGTCTGCAAATAGAGACAATTTGGCTTCCACCTTTCCTATTTGAATACCCTTTATTTCTTTTTCTTGCCTGATTGCTCTGGCTAGAACTTCCAGTACTATGTTGAATAGAAGTGGTGAGAGAGGGCATCCTTGTCTAGTGCCAGATTTCAAAGGGAATGCTTCCAGTTTTTGCCCATTAAGTATGATATTGGCTGTTGGTTTGTCATAAATAGCTTTTATTACTTTGAGATATGTTCCATCAATACCAAGTTTATTGAGGGTTTTTAGCATAAAGGGCTGTTGAATTTTGTCAAATGCCTTCTCTGCATCAATTGAGATAATCATGTGGTTTTTGTTTTTGCTTCTGTTTATGTGGTGAATTACATTTATAGACTTGCGTATGTTGAACCAGCCTTGCATCCCCGGGATAAATCCTACTTGATCATGATGGATAAGTTTTTTAATGTGCTGTTGCAATCGGTTTGCCAGTATTTTATTGAAGATTTTTGCATCTATGTTCATCATGGATATTGGCCTGAAGTTTTCTTTTCTTGTTGAGTCTCTGCCAGGTTTTGGTATCAGGATGATGTTGGTCTCATAAAATGATTTGGGAAGGGTTCCCTCTTTTTGGATTATTTGGAATAGTTTCAGAAGGAATGGTACCAGATCCTCTTTGTGTGTCTGGTAGAATTCGGCTGTGAACCCATCTGGACCTGGGCTTTTTTTGTGTGGTAGGCTCTTAATTGCTGCCTCAACTTCAGACCTTGTTATTGGTCTATTCATAGTTTCGGCTTCCTCCTGGTTTAGGCTTGGGAGGACACAGGCATCCAGGAATTTATCCATTTCTTCCTGATTTACTGGTTTATGTGCATAGAGTTGTTTGTAGTATTCTCTGATGATGGTTTGAATTTCTGTGGAATCTGTGGTGATTTCCCCTTTATCGTTTTTTATTGCATCTATTTGGTTGTTCTCTCTCTTCTTTTTTATCAGTCTGGCTAGTGGTCTGTCTATTTTGTTGATCTTTTCGAAAAACCAGCTCTTAGATTTATTGATTTTTTGAAGGGTTTTTCTTGTCTCTATCTCCTTCAGTTCTGCTCTGATCTTAGTTATTTCTTGTCTTCGGCTAGGTTTTGAGCTTTTTTGATCTTGCTCCTCTAGCTCTTTCAATTTTGATGATAGGGTGTCAATTTTGGATCTCTCCACTCTTCTCATGTGGGCACTTATTGCTATATATCTTCCTCTACAGACTGCTTTAAACGTGTCCCAGAGATTCTGGTACGTTGTGTCTTCATTCTCGTTGGTTTCAAAGAACTTCTTTATTTCTGCCTTCATTTCATTGTTTATCCAATCAACATTCAAGAGCCAGTTGTTCAGTTTCCATGAAGCTGTGCGGTTCTGAGTTATTTTCTGAATTCTGAGTTCCAACTTGATTGCACTATGGTCTGAGAGACTGTTTGTTATGATTTCCGTTGTTTTGCATTTGCTGAAGAGTGCTTTACTTCCAATTATGTGGTCAATTTTGGAGTAGGTGTGATGTGGTGCTGAGAAGAATGTATATTCTGTGGATTTGGGGTGGAGAGTTCTGTAAATGTCTATCAGGTTTGCTTGTTCCAGGTCTGAGTTCGAGTCCTGGATATCCTTGTTAATTTTCAGTCTGGTTGATCTGTCTGCTATTGACAGTGAAGTGTTAAAGTCTCCCACTATTATTGTGTGGGAGTCTAAGTCTCTTTGTAAGTCATTAAGAACTTGCCTTATATATCTGGGTGCTCCTACATTGGGTCCATATATATTTAGAATCGTTAGCTCTTCTTGTTGTATCGATCCTTTTACCATTATGTAATGACCTTCTTGTCCCTTTTGATCTTTGTTGCTTTAATGTCTATTTTATCAGAGATGAGAATTGCAACTCCTGCTTTTTTTTGCTCTCCATTTGCTTGGTAAATCTTTCTCCATTTTTTTTATTTTGAGCCTTTGTGTATCTTTGCGTGTGAGGTGGGTTTCCTGGATACAGCACAGTGATGGGTTTTGGTTTTTTATCCAATTTGCCAGTCTGTGTCTTTTGATTGGTGCATTTTGGCCATTTACATTCAGGGTTAATATTGTTATGTGTGAATTTGGTACTGCCATTTTGATGTTAGCTGGCTGTTTTGCCCGTTGGTTCATGTACATTCTTCATTTTGTTGATGGTCTTTAGCATTTGGTATGGTTTTTAGGATGGCTGGAACTGGTTGTTTCTTTCTATGTGTAGTGCCTCTTTCAGGAGCTCTTGTAAAGCAGGCCTAGTGGTGACAAAATCTCTGAGTACTTGCTTGTTCGTGAAGGATTTTATTTTTCCTTCACTTATGAAGCTCAGTTTGGCTGGATATGAAATTCTGGGTTGAAAACTCTTTTCTTTAAGGATGTTGAATATTGGCCCCCACTCTCTTCTGGCTTGTAGAGTCTCTGCCGAGAGATCTGCTGTGAGTCTGATGGGCTTCCCTTTGTGGGTGACCCGACCTTTCTCTCTGGCTGCCCTTAGTATTTTCTCCTTCATTTCAACCCTGGTGAATCTGACGATTATGTGCCTTGGGGTTGCTCTTCTTGTGGAGTATCTTTGTGGTGTTCTCTGTATTTCCTGGAGTTGAGTATTGACCTGTCTTGCTAGGTTGGGGAAATTTTTCTGGATAATATCCTGAAGAGTGTTTTCCAGCTTGGATTCATTCTCTTCGTCACATTTTGGGACACCTATCAAACGTAGGTTGGGTCTCTTCACAGAGTCCCACATTTCTTGGAGATTTCGTTCATTCCTTTTTGTACTTTTTTCTTTAGTCTTGGGTTCTCATTTTATTTCATTGAGTTGATCTTCAACTTCTGATATTCTTTCTTCTGCTTGGTCAATTCGGCTGTTGAAACTTGTTCATGCTTCGCGAAGTTCTCGTGTTGTGTTTTTCAGCTCCTTCAATTCATTCATATTCCTCTCTAAGTTGTCCATTCTTGTTATCAATTCCTCGAATCTTTTTTCTAATCTTTTTTCAAGGTTCTTAGTTTCTTTGCACTGGTTTAGTACATGTTCCTTTAGCTCACTGAAGTTTCTCATTATCCACTTTCTGAAGTCTGATTCCATCATTTCGTCACATTCATTCTCCGTCCAGCTTTGTTCCCTTGCTGGTGAGGAGTTTTTGTCCTTTTTTGGAGGTGAGGTGTTTTGGTTTCCGGTGCTTTCCTCCTTTTTGTGTTGGTTTCTTCCCATCTTTATGGATTTATCTGCCTGTCGTCTTAGTAGTTGCTGATTTTTCAATTGGTTGTCTGTGTGGACGCTGAGATTGTTGATGATGAAGTATTTCTGTTACTTAGTTTTCCCTCTAATGGTCTATCCCCTCTGCTGTATGAGTGCTGAGGTCCACTCCAGGCCCTGCTTGTCTGGGGTATACCTGCAGCAGCTGCAGAACTGTGAGGGATGATACCAGTTTCTTCTTCTGCTGTCCTTGTTCCAGAATAATGCCAGCCAAATATCAGTTGGATTAGTCCTTTTCTGGGGTGACTCCTTGGATATACAGGGGTCAGGGAGCTGCTTGAGGAGACAGTCTGTGCTTTATAGGAGCTCCAGTGCTGAGCTGTGAGCTCCGTTGTTCATTCAGGGTTGTTGGGAGGTTGTTTATGTCTGCTGCAATAGAACTCATAAAACACCACCCTTTTTCCCCCCCCTTAGATGCTCTGTCTCAGGGATTTGGGGCTTTCTTTATGAGTATCTGTTGCACTGTCCTGCCCCACTAGGCAGCAGTCTATTCACTATTTGCCTGCCGGGGCTCTGACCTGCTAGCGCAGGTCCACCCTATTGCTGCTGGGCTCCCTCTGCTGTGGAGTGCTCCCGGCTCCTGGGAGACTCTCTGTTATGGCAGGTTTCCTTGGCAACGGTGGGCTGCATCAGTCCTGGGCGGTACTTCAGTGGGGGTGGACTGCGTCAGCAATGGTGGACACCCCTCCCTCACCGGGCTGCACCGTCCTAGATGCCGGCAGCAAATCTCTCAGCCCCAAGCACCTCCAGTCACCGCTGTGCTTGTCCCCATGTGTGTGGGACCCGCCAAGCCCGATCACCCAGCTCCCTGCCTCATAGTCCGTCCTCTCTCTCTCTCTTCCTCTCCCCAAGCTGAAAGGTTGACTCTCTCACTGGCACCCCAGTAGCCTGCTGATAGGGCACTGGGATCCGTGTGATCTCCCGTGCCGCTGCCCACTACTCCAGCTTAAATCATGCTTCCCAGGAAACTCCTGGTCTGGCTCATTGTCCAAGTCCTGGTCAATCAGATGAACATGCCAATCTGCCCTTCCACATCTCAGATTGCCAGTTTAACAGGGCACCCAGACCAGTGAGTTCCGTGCCAGGTCCTGCTGCAGCACTGGCCTAAGAGGCGGCGGGAGCCGGCTGCGTTAGCCGGGTGCGCTACCGTCCCATGTCTCTCACACACCTGGGAGTTTCAACGCTCTGTGGGCATAAAAGGAACATCCGAGAATGTGGCTAGGACTCACCCTCTGCGCCTTCACTGAGAGCTGCAATCCTGAGTCGCCTCTACAACGCCATCTTGCCTCAGGCTTTTCCAAGAGTTTTAAATTTACAGAAAGTTGTCAAAATAGTAGAGTTTTCAAATAACTTACATCCAGTTTTCATATTGTTAAACTGTTACATTAGTGTGGTCATTTCCTACATTTAGTGAAGTAATATTGATACATTACTTTTTTTTTTCAATTTTTATTGCATTATAGGTTTTGGGGTACATGTGCAGAACGTGCAAGATAGTTGCATAGGTACACACATGGCAGTGTGTTTTGCTGCCTTCCTCCCATTTACACACACTTGGTATTCATCCCCAGGCTATCCCCCCCAGACCCCCCCCGCTGTCCCTCCCCCATTTCCCCCAACAGTCCCCAGTATATAGAGTAGACCGCCTCTCTGTGTCCATGTGTTCTCATTCTTCTCACCCACCTATGAGTGAGTATATGCAGTATTTCTTTTTCTGTTCTTGTGTCAGTTTGCTGAGAATGATGTTCTCCAGATTCATCCATGTCCCTACAAAGGACACAAACTCATCATTTTTGATTGCTGCATAATATTCCATGGTGTATATGTGCCATGTTTTCCCAATCCAGTCTATCATCGATGGGCACTTGGTTTGGTTCCAGGTCTTTGCTATTGTAAACAGTGCTGCAATGAACATTCGTGTGCATGTGTCCCTATAGTAGAACGATTTATAGTCCTATGGATAGATACCCAGTAATGGGATTGCTGGGTCAAATGGAATCTCTATTTCCAGGACCCTGAGGAATCGCCACACTGTCTTCCACAATGGTTGAACTAATTTACATTCCCACCAACAGTGTAAGAGTGTTCCTATTTCTACACATCCTCTCCAGCATCTGCTGTCTCCAGATTTTTTAATGATCGCCATTCTAACTGGTGTGAGATGATATCTCAATGTGGTCTTGATTTGCATCTCTCTAATGACCAATGATGATGAGCACCTTTTCATATGTTTGTTGGCCTCATGTATGTCTTCATTTGTTTTTTTTTTTTTTTTTATTTTTTTTTTATTTTTATTTATTTTATTTTTTATTTTTATTTTTTTTTTTTAATTTTTATTGCATTATAGGTTTGGGGGTACATGTGCAGAACAAGCAAGATAGTTGCATAGGTACACACATGGCAGTGTGCTTTGCTGCTTTCCTCCCCTTCACCCACACTTGGTATTCATCCCCAGGCTATCCCCCCCAGACCCCCCCTGCTGTCCCTCCCCCATTCCCCCCAACAGTCCCCAGTGTATAGTAGACCGCCTCTCTGTGTCCACGTGTTCTCATTTTTCTCACCCACCTATGAGTGAGTATATGCGGTATTTCTTTTTCTGTTCTTGTGTCAGTTTGCTGAGAATGATGTTCTCCAGATTCATCCATGTCCCTACAAAGGACACAAACTCATCATTTTTGATTGCTGCATAATATTCCATGGTGTATATGTGCCACATTTTCCCAGTCCAGTCTATCATCGTTGGGCATTTGGGTTGGTTCCAGGTCTTTGCTATTGTAAACAGTGCTGCAATGAACATTCGTGTGCATGTGTCCTTATAGTAGAACGATTTATAATCCTTTGGATAGATACCCAGTAATGGGATTGCTGGGTCAAATGGAATTTCTATTTCTAGGTCCCTGAGAAATCGCCACACTGTCTTCCACAATGGTTGAACTAATTTACACTCCCACCAACAGTGTAAGAGTGTTCCTATTTCTCCACATCCTCTCCAGCATCTGCTGTCTCCAGATTTTTTAATGATCGCCATTCTAACTGGTGTGAGATGGTATCTCAATGTGGTTTTGATTTGCATCTCTCTAATGACCAATGACGATGAGCACTTTTTCATATGTTTGCTGGCCTCATGTATGTCTTCATTTGTAAAGTTTCTGTTCATATCCCTTGCCCATTTTTGAATGGGCTTGTTTGTTTTTTTCTCTGCAAATCTGTTTGAGTTCTTTGTAAATTCTGGATATCAGCCCTTTGTCAGATGGGTAACCTGCAAAGATTTTTTCCCATCCTGATGGTTGCCGATTTACTCTAGTGACTGTTTCTTTTGCTGTGCAGAAGCTGTGGAGTTTGATTAGGTCCCATTTGTCTATTTTGGCTTTTGTTGCCAATGCTTTTGGTGTTTTGTTCATGAAGTCCTTGCCTACTCCTATGTCCTGAATGGTTTTGCCTAGATTTTCTTCTAGGGTTTTTATGGTGTCAGGTCTTACATTTAAGTCTTTAATCCATCTGGAGTTAATTTTAGTGTAAGGTGTCAGAAAGGGGTCCAGTTTCTGCTTTCTGCACATGGCTAGCCAGTTTTCCCAATACCATTTATTAAATAGGGAATCCTTTCCCCATTGCCAGTTTTTGTCTGGTTTATCAAAGATAATATGGTTGTAGATATGTTGTGTTGCCTCCGATGGTTCTGTTCTTTTCCATTGGTCTATATCTCTGTTTTGGTACCAGTACCATGCCGTTTTGATTACTGTAGCCTTGTAGTATAGTTTGAAGTCTGGTAGCGTAATGCCTCCCGCTGTGTTCTTTTTGCTTAGAATTGACTTGGCTATGCGGGCTCTTTTTTGGTTCCATATGAAATTCACGGTGGTTTTTTCCAGTTCTGTGAAGACATTCAATGGTAGTTTGATGGGGATAGCATTGAATGTGTAAATTACTTTGGGCAGTATAGCCATTTTCACGATATTGATTCTTCCTAACCACTAACATGGAATGTTTCTCCATCTGTTTGTGTCCTCTCTTATTTCATTGAGCAGTGGTTTGTAGTTTTCCTTAAAGAGGTCCCTTACATTCCTAGTGAGTTGTATTCCTAGGTATTTTATTTTCTTTGTAGCAATTGTGAATGGCAGTTCGTTCTTGATTTGGTTCTCTTTAAGTGTGTTATTGGTGTATAGGAATGCTTGTGATTTTTGAACATTGATTTTATATCCTGAGACTTTGCTGAAGTTGCTTATCAGTTGCAGGAGCTTTTGGGCTGAGGTGATGGGGTCTTCTAGGTATACTATCATGTCGTCTGCAAATAGAGACAATTTGGCTTCCACCTTTCCTATTTGAATACCCTTTATTTCTTTTTCTTGCCTGATTGCTCTGGCTAGAACTTCCAGTACTATGTTGAATAGAAGTGGTGAGAGAGGGCATCCTTGTCTAGTGCCGGATTTCAAAGGGAATGATTCCAGTTTTTGCCCATTAAGTATGATATTGGCTGTTGGTTTGTCATAAATAGCTTTTATTACTTTGAGATATGTTCCATCAATACCAAGTTTATTGAGGGTTTTTAGCATAAAGGGCTGTTGAATTTTGTCAAATGCCTTCTCTGCGTCAATTGAGATAATCATGTGGTTTTTGTTTTTGCTTCTGTTTATGTGGTGAATTACATTTATAGACTTGCGTATGTTGAACCAGCCTTGCATCCCCGGGATGAATCCTACTTGATCATGATGGATAAGTTTTTTAATGTGCTGTTGCAATCGATTTGCCAGTATTTTATTGACGATTTTTGCATCGATGTTCATCATGGATATTGGCCTGAAGTTTTCTTTTCTTGTTGAGTCTCTGCCGGGTTTTGGTATCAGTATGATGTTGGTCTCATAAAATGATTTGGGAAGGGTTCCCTCTTTTTGGATTCTTTGGAATAGTTTCAGAAGGAATGGTACAAGATCCTCTTTGTGTGTCTGGTAGAATTCAGCTGTGAACCCATCTGGACCTGGGATTTTTTTGTGTGGTAGGCTCTTAATTGCTGCCTCAACTTCTGACCTTGTTATTGGTCTATTCATCGTTTTGGCTTCCTCCTGGTTTAGGCTTGGGAGGACACAGGCGTCCAGGACTTTATCCATTTCTTCCTGATTTACTAGTTTGTGTGCATAGAGTTGTTTGTAGTATTCTCTGATGATGGTTTGAATTTCTGTGGAATCTGTGGTGATTTCCCTTTTATCATTTTTTATTGCCTCTATTTGGTTGTTCTCTCTTTTCTTTTTTATCAGTCTGGCTAGTGGTCTGTCTATTTTGTTGATCTTTTCACAGAACCAGCTCTTAGATTTATTGATTTTTTGAAGGGTTTTTCTTGTCTCTATCTCCTTTAGTTCTGCTCTGATCTTAGTTATTTCTTGTCTTCGGGTAGGATTTGAGGTTTTTTGATCTTGCTCCTCTAGCTCTTTCAATTTTGATGATAGGGTGTCAATTTTGGATCTCTCCACTCTTCTCATGTGGGTACTTATTGCTATATATTTTCCTCTACAGACTGCTTTTAATGTGTCCCAGAGATTCTGGTATGTTGTGTCTTCGTTCTCGTTGGTTTCAAAGAACTTCTTTATTTCTGCCTTCATTTCATTGTTTATCCAATCAACATTCAAGAGCCAGTTGTTCAGTTTCCATGACGCTGTGCGGTTCTGAGTTAGTTTCTGAATTTTGAGTTTCAACTTGATTGCAGTATGGTCTGAGAGACTGTTTGTTATGATTTCTGTTGTTTTGCATTTGCTGAGGAGTGCTTTACTTTTAATTATGTGGTCAGTTTTTGAGTAGGTGTGATGTGGTGCTGAGAAGAATGTATATTCTGTGGATTTGGGGTGGAGAGTTCTGTAAATGTCTATCAGGTTTGCTTGTTCCAGGTCTGAGTTCTAGTCCTGGATATCCTTGTTAATTTTCTGTCTGGTTGATCTGTCTGCTATTGACAGTGGAGTGTTAAAATCTCCCACTATTATTGTGTGGGAGTCTAAGTCTCTTTGTAAGTCATTTAGAACTTGCCTTATATATCTGTGTGCTCCTACATTGGGTCCATATATATGTAGAATTGTTAACTCTTCCTGTTGTATCAATCCTTTTACCATTATGTAATGACCTTCTTTGTCCCTTTTGATCTTTGTTGCTTTAAAGTCTATTTTATCAGAGATGAGAATTGCAACTCCTGCTTTTTTTTGCTCTCCATTTGCTTTGTAAATCTTCCTACATCCTTTTATTTTGAGCCTTTTTGTATCTTTGCATGTGAGGTGGGTTTCCTGGATACAGCATAGTGATGGGTTTTGGTTTTTTATCCAATTTGCCAGTCTGTGTCTTTTGATTGGTGCATTTAGCCCATTTATATTCAGGGTTAATATTGTTATGTGTGAATTTGATACTGCCATTTTGATGCTAGCTGGCTGTTTTGCCCATTGGTTCATGTAGATTCTTCATTTTGTTGATGGTCTTTAGCATTTGGTATGGTTTTAGGATGGCTGGAAATGGTCGTTTCTTTCTATGTGTAGTGCCTCTTTCAGGAGCTCTTGTAAAGCAGGCCTACTGGTGAGAAAATCTCTGAGTACTTGCTTGTTCGTGAAGGATTTTATTTTTCCTTCACTTATGAAGCTCAGTTTGGCTGGATATGAAATTCTGGGTTGAAAGTTCTTTTCTTTAAGGATGTTGAATATTGGCCCCCACTCTCTTCTGGCTTGTAGAGTCTCTGCCGAGAGATCTGCTGTGAGTCTGAATGGCTTCCCTTTGTGGGTGACCCGACCTTTCTCTCTGGATGCCCTTATTTATTTTCTCCTTCGTTTCAACCCTGGTGAATCTGACGATTATGTGCCTTGGGGTTGCTCTTCTTGCGGATTTTCTTTGTGGTGTTCTCTGTATTTCCTGGAGTTGAGTATTGACCTGTCTTGCTAGGTTCGGGAAATTTTCCTGGATAATATCCTGAAGAGTGTTTTCCAGCTTGGATTCATTCTCTTCGTCACATTCTGGGACACCTATCAAACGTAGGTTGGGCCTCTTCACGTAGTCCCACATTTCTTGGAGATTTTGTTCATTCCTTTTTGTACTTTTTTCTTTAATCTTGGTTTCTCATTTTATTTCATTGAGTTGATCTTCAACTTCTGATATTCTTTCTTCTGCTTGGTCAATTCGGCTGTTGAAACTTGTGCATGCTTCGCGAAGTTCTCGTGTTGTGTTTTTCAGCTCCTTCAATTCATTCATATTCCTCTCTAATTTGTCCATTCTTGTTATCAGTTCCTTGAATCTTTTTTCAAATCTTTTTTCAAGGTTCTTAGTTTCTTTGCACTGGTTTAGTACATGTTCCTTTAGCTCACTGAAGTTTCTCATTATCCACTTTCTGAAGTCTGATTCCATCATTTCGTCACATTCATTCTCCGTCCAGCTTTGTTCCCTTGCTGGTGAGGAGTTTTTGTCCTTCTTTGGAGGTGAGGTGTTTTGGTTTCAGGTGCTTTCCTCCTTTTTGCGCTGGTTTCTTCCCATCTTTATGGATTTATCCGCCTGTCGTCTTAGTAGTTGCTGATTTTTTAATTGGATGTCTGTGTGGACGCTGAGATTGTTGATGATGAAGTATTTCTGTTACTTAGTTTTCCCTCTAATGGTCTATCCCCTCTGCTGTATGAGTGCTGAGGTCCACTCCAGGCCCTGCTTGTCTGGGGTATACCTGCAGCAGCTGCGGAACAGTGAGGGATGATACCAGTTTCTTCTTCTGCTGTCCTTGTTCCAGAATAATGCCAGCCAAATGTCAGTCTGATTAGTCCTTTTCTGGGGTGACTTCTTGGATATACAGGGGTCAGGGAGCTGCTTTAGGAGACAGTCTGTGCTTTATAGCAGCTCCAGTGCTGAGCTGTGAGCTCCGTTGTTCATTCAGCATTTTTGGGAGGTTGTTTATGTCTGCTGCTATAGAACTCATAAAACACCATCCTTTTATTTTTTTCCTCTTTTAGATGCTGTGACTCAGGGAGTTGGGGCTTTCTTTATGAGTATCTGTTGCACTGTCCTGCCCCACTAGGTGGCAGTCTATTCACTATTTTCCTGCCGGGGCTCTGACCTGCTAGCGCGGATCCACCCTGTTGCTGCTGGGCTCCCTTCTGCTGTGGATCACGGAGTCTGTTTGTTATGGCAGGTTGCCTCGGCAACGGCAGGCCGCGTCAGTTTTGGGCGGTACTTCAGTGGGGGTGGACTACGTCAGCAATGGTGGACGCCCCTCCCTCACCAGGCTGCACCGTCCTAGATGCTGGCAGCAAAACTCTCAGCCCCAAGCATCTCCAGTCGCTGCCCTGCTTGTCCCCGTGAGCGTGGGACCCGCCAAGCCCAATAACCCAGCTCCCTGCCTCAGAGTCCATCCTCTCTCTCTCTCTCTTTCTCTCCCCAAGCTGAAAGTTTGACTCTCTCACTGGTGCCCCAGTAGCCTGCCGATAGGGCATTGGGATCCCTGCGATCTCCCGTGCCGCTGCCCACTACCCCAGCTTAGATCACACTTCCAAGGAAACTCCTGGTCTGGCTCATTGTCCAAGTCCCGTTCAATCAGATGAACATGCCAATCTGCCCTTCCAAATCTCAGATTGCCGGTTTAACAGGGCACCCAGACCAGTGAGTTCCGCGCCAGGTCCCGCTGCGGCGCCGGATGAAGAGGCGGCGGGAGCCGGCTGCGTTAGCCGGCTGCTAGCATCCCGTGTCTCTCCCACACCTGGGACTTTCAACGCTCTGTGGGCATAAAAGGAACATCCGAGAATGTGGCTAGGACTCATCCTCTGCGCCTTCACTGAGAGCTGCAATCCTGAGTCGCCTCTACGACACCATCTTGCCTCTCTTTCTACTTCCAATTATGTGGTCAATTTTGGAGTAGGTGTGATGTGGTGCTGAGAAGAATGTATATTCTGTGGATTTGGGGTGGAGAGTTCTGTAAATGTCTATCAGGTTTGCTTGTTCCAGGTCTGAGTTCAAGTCCTGGATATCCTTGTTAATTTTCTGTCTGGTTGATCTGTCTGCTATTGACAGTGGAGTGTTAAAGTCTCCCACTATTATTGTGTGGGAGTCGAAGTCTCTTTGTAAGTCATTAAGAACTTGTCTTATATATCTGGTTGCTCCTACAGTGGGTCCATATATATTTAGAATTGTTATCTCTTCTTGTTGTATCGATCCTTTTACCATTATGTAATGACCTTCTTTGTCCCTTTTGATCTTTGTTGCTTTAAAGTCTATTTTATCAGAGATGAGAATTGCAACTCCTGCTTTTTTTTGCTCTCCATTTGCTTGGTAAATCTTCCTCCATCCTTTTTTTTTTTTTTTTTTTTTTTTTTTTTTTTCAATTTTTCTTTTTTATTTATTTTTATTGCATTATAGGTTTGGGGGTACATGTGCAGAACGAGCAAGATAGTTGCATAGGTACACACATGGCAGTGTGCTTTGCTGCTTTCCTCCCCTTCACCCACACTTGGTATTCATCCCCAGGCTATCCCCCCCAGCCCCCCCCTGCTGTCCCTCCCCCATTCCCCCCAACAGTCCCCAGTGTATAGTAGACTGCCTCTCTGTGTCCACATGTTCTCATTTTTCTCACCCACCTATGAGCGAGTATATGCGGTATTTCTTTTTCTGTTCTTGTGTCAGTTTGCTGAGAATGATGTTCTCCAGATTCATCCATGTCCCTACAAAGGACACAAACTCATCATTTTTGATTGCTGCATAATATTCCATGGTGTATATGTGCCACATTTTCCCAGTCCAGTCTATCATCGTTGGGCATTTGGGTTGGTTCCAGGTCTTTGCTATTGTAAACAGTGCTGCAATGAACATTCGTGTGCATGTGTCCTTATAGTAGAACGATTTATAATCCTTTGGATAGATACCCAGTAATGGGATTGCTGGGTCAAATGGAATTTCTATTTCTAGGTCCCTGAGGAATCGCCACACTGTCTTCCACAATGGTTGAACTAATTTACACTCCCACCAACAGTGTAAGAGTGTTCCTATATCTCCACATCCTCTCCAGCATCTGCTGTCTCCAGATTTTTTAATGATCGCCATTCTAACTGGTGTGAGATGGTATCTCAATGTGGTTTTGATTTGCATCTCTCTAATGACCAATGACGATGAGCACTTTTTCATATGTTTGCTGGCCTCATGTATGTCTGCTTTCGTAAAGTTTCTATTCATATCCTTTGCCCATTTTTGAATGGGCTTGTTTGTTTTTTTCCTGTAAATCTGTTTGAGTTCTTTGTAAATTCTGGATATCAGCCCTTTGTCGGATGCGTAAACTGCAAAGATTTTTTCCCATTCTGATGGTTGCCGATTCACTCTAGTGACTGTTTGTTTTGCTGTGCAGAAGCTGTGGAGTTTGATTAGGTCCCATTTGTCTATTTTGGCTTTTGTTGCCAATGCTTTGGGAGTTTTGTTCATGAAGTCCTTGCCTACTCCTATGTCCTGAATGGTTTTGCCTAGATTTTCTTCTAGGGTTTTTATGGTGTCAGGTCTTACGTTTAAGTCTTTAATCCATCTGGAGTTAATTTTAGTGTAAGGTGTCAGGAAGGGGTCCAATTTCTGCTTTCTGCACATGGCTAGCCAGTTTTCCCAACACCATTTATTAAATAGGGAATCCTTTCCCCATTGCCTGTTTTTGTCTGGTTTATCAAAGATAATATGGTTGTAGATGTGTTGTGTTGCCTCCGATGCCTCTGTTCTGTTCCATTGGTCTATATCTCTGTTTTGGTACCAGTACCATGCTGTTTTGATTACTGTAGCCTTGTAGTATAGTTTGAAGTCTGGTAGCGTGATGCCTCCCGCTGTGTTCTTTTTGCTTAGAATTGACTTGGCTATGCGGGCTCTTTTTTGGTTCCATATGAAATTCATGGTGGTTTTTTCCAGTTCTGTGAAGAAATTCAATGGTAGTTTGATGGGGATAGCATTGATTGTGTAAATTACTTTGGGCAGTATAGCCATTTTCACGATATTGATTCTTCCTAACCACGAACATGGAATGTTTCTCCATCTGTTTGTGTCCTCTCTTATTTCATTGAGCAGTTGTTTGTAGTTTTCCTTAAAGAGGTCCCTTACATTCCTAGTGAGTTGTATTCCTAGGTATTTTATTTTCTTTGTAGCAATTGTGAATGGCAGTTCGTTCTTGATTTGGTTCTCTTTAAGTCTGTTATTGGTGTATAGGAATGCTTGTGATTTTTGCACATTGATTTTATATCCTGAGACTTTGCTGAAGTTGCTTATCAGTTGCAGGAGCTTTTGGGCTGAGGTGATGGGGTCTTCTAGGTATACTATCATGTCGTCTGCAAATAGAGACAATTTGGCTTCCACCTTTCCTATTTGAATACCCTTTATTTCTTTTTCTTGCCTGATTGCTCTGGCTAGAACTTCCAGTACTATGTTGAATAGAAGTGGTGAGAGAGGGCATCCTTGTCTAGTGCCAGATTTCAAAGGGAATGCTTCCAGTTTTTGCCCATTAAGTATGATATTGGCTGTTGGTTTGTCATAAATAGCTTTTATTACTTTGAGATATGTTCCATCAATACCAAATTTATTGAGGGTTTTTAGCATAAAGGGCTGTTGAATTTTGTCAAATGCCTTCTCTGCATCAATTGAGATAATCATGTGGTTTTTGTTTTTGCTTCTGTTTATGTGGTGAATTACATTTATAGACTTGCGTATGTTGAACCAGCCTTGCATCCCCGGGATAAATCCTACTTGATCATGATGGATAAGTTTTTTAATGTGCTGTTGCAATCGGTTTGCCAGTATTTTATTGAAGATTTTTGCATCTATGTTCATCATGGATATTGGCCTGAAGTTTTCTTTTCTTGTTGAGTCTCTGCCAGGTTTTGGTATCAGGATGATGTTGGTCTCATAAAATGATTTGGGAAGGGTTCCCTCTTTTTGGATTATTTGGAATAGTTTCAGAAGGAATGGTACCAGATCCTCTTTGTGTGTCTGGTAGAATTCGGCTGTGAACCCATCTGGACCTGGGCTTTTTTTGTGTGGTAGGCTCTTAATTGCTGCCTCAACTTCAGACCTTGTTATTGGTCTATTCATAGTTTCGGCTTCCTCCTGGTTTAGGCTTGGGAGGACACAGGCATCCAGGAATTTATCCATTTCTTCCTGATTTACTGGTTTATGTGCATAGAGTTGTTTGTAGTATTCTCTGATGAGGGTTTGAATTTCTGTGGAATCTGTGGTGATTTCCCCTTTATCGTTTTTTATTGCATCTATTTGGTTGTTCTCTCTCTTCTTTTTTATCAGTCTGGCTAGTGGTCTGTCTATTTTGTTGATCTTTTCGAAAAACCAGCTCTTAGATTTATTGATTTTTTGAAGGGTTTTTCTTGTCTCTATCTCCTTCAGTTCTGCTCTGATCTTAGTTATTTCTTGTCTTCGGCTAGGTTTTGAGCTTTTTTGATCTTGCTCCTCTAGCTCTTTCAATTTTGACAATAGGGTGTCAATTTTGGATCTCTCCACTCTTCTCATGTGGGCACTTATTGCTATATATTTTCCTCTACAGACTGCTTTAAATGTGTCCCAGAGATTCTGGTACGTTTTGTCTTCATTCTCATTGGTTTCAAAGAACTTCTTTATTTCTGCCTTCATTTCATTGTTTATCCAATCAACATTCAAGAGCCAATTGTTCAGTTTCCATGAAGCTGTGCGGTTCTGAGTTATTTTCTGAATTCTGAGTTCCAACTTGATTGCACTATGGTCTGAGAGACTGTTTGTTATGATTTCCGTTGTTTTGCATTTGCTGAGGAGTGCTTTACTTCCAATTATGTGGTCAATTTTGGAGTAGGTGTGATGTGGTGCTGAGAAGAATGTATATTCTGTGGATTTGGGGTGGAGAGTTCTGTAAATGTCTATCAGGTTTGCTTGTTCCAGGTCTGAGTTCAAGTCCTGGATATCCTTGTTAATTTTCTGTCTGGTTGATCTGTCTGCTATTGACAGTGGAGTGTTAAAGTCTCCCACTATTATTGTGTGGGAGTCTAAGTCCCTTTGTAAGTCATTAAGAACTTGCCTTATATATCTGGGTGCTCCTACATTGGGTCCATATATATTTAGAATCGTTATCTCTTCTTGTTGTATCGATCCTTTTACCATTATGTAATGACCTTCTTTGTCCCTTTTGATCTTTGTTACTTTAAAGTCTATTTTATCAGAGATGAGAATTGCAACTCCTGCTTTTTTTTGCTCTCCATTTGCTTGGTAAATCTTCCTCCATCCCTTTATTTTGAGCCTTTGTGTATCTTTGCATGTGAGGTGGGTTTCCTGGATACAGCATACCGATGGGTTTTGGTTTTTTATCCAATTTGCCAGTCTGTGTCTTTTGATTGGTGCATTTAGCCCATTTACATTCAGGGTTAATATTGTTATGTGTGAATTTGATACTGCCATTTTGATGCTAGCTGGCTGTTTTGCCCGTTGGTTCATGTACATTCTTCATTTTGTTGATGGTCTTTAGCATTTGGTATGCTTTTAGAATGGCTGGAACTGGTTGTTTCTTTCTATGTGTAGTGCCTCTTTCAGGAGCTCTTGTAAAGCAGGCCTAGTGGTGACAAAATCTCTGAGTACTTGCTTGTTCGTGAAGGATTTTATTTTTCCTTCACTTATGAAGCTCAGTTTCGCTGGATATGAAATTCTGGGTTGAAAGCTCTTTTCTTTAAGGATGTTGAATATTGGCCCCCACTCTCTTCTGGCTTGTAGAGTCTCTGCTGAGAGATCTGCTGTGAGTCTGATGGGCTTCCCTTTGTGGGTGACCCGACCTTTCTCTCTGGCTGCCCTTAGTATTTTCTCCTTTGTTTCAACCCTGGTGAATCTGACGATTATGTGCCTTGGGGTTGCTCTTCTTGCAGAGTATCTTTGTGGTGTTCTCTGTATTTCCTGGAGTTGAGTATTGACCTGTCTTGCTAGGTTGGGGAAATTTTCCTGGATAATATCCTGAAGAGTGTTTTCCAGCTTGGATTCATTCTCTTCGTCACTTTCTGGTACACCTATCAAACGTAGGTTGGGTCTCTTCACATAGTCCCACATTTCTTGGAGATTTTGTTCATTCCTTTTTGTGCTTTTTTCTTTAATCTTGGTTTCTCGTTTTATTTCATTGAGTTGATCTTCAACTTCTGATATTCTTTCTTCTGCTTGGTCAATTCGGCTGTTGATACTTGTGCATGCTTCGCGAAGTTCTCGTGTTGAGTTTTTCAGCTCCTTCAATTCATTCATATTCCTCTCTAGGTTGTCCATTCTCGTTATCAATTCCTCGAATCTTTTTTCAAATCTTTTTTCAAGGTTCTTAGTTTCTTTGCACTGGTTTAGAACATGTTCCTTTAGCTCACTGAAGTTTCTCATTATCCACTTTCTGAAGTCTGATTCCGTCATTTCGTCACATTCATTCTCCGTCCAGCTTTGTTCCCTTGCTGGTGAGGAGTTTTGGTCCTTTTTTGGAGGTGAGGTGTTTTGGTTTCGGGTGCTTTCCTCCTTTTTGCGCTGGTTTCTTCCCATCTTTATGGATTTATCCGCCTGTTGTCTTAGTAGTGGCTGATTTTTCAATTGGGTCTCTGTGTGGACACTGAGATTGTTGATGATGAAGTATTTCTGTTACTTAGTTTTCCCTCTAATGATCTATCCTCTCTGCTGTATGAGTGCTGAGGTCCACTCCAGGCCCTGCTTGTCTGGGGTATACCTGCAGCAGCTGCAGAACAGTGAGGGATGATATCAGTTTCTTTTTCTGCTGCCCTTGTTCCAGAATGATGCCAGCCAAATGTCAGTCTGATTAGTCCTTTTCTGGGGTGACTCCTTGGATATACAGAGGTCAGGGAGCTGCTTGAGGAGACAGTCTGTGCTTTATAGGAGCTCCAGTGCTGAGCTGTGAGCTCCGTTGTTCATTCAGGGTTGTTGGGAGGTTATGTCTGCTGCAATAGAACTCATAAAACACCACTCTTTTTTTTTTTTTTTTCACCCTTAGATGCTCTGTCTCAGGGAGTTGGGGCTTTCTTTATGAGTATCTGTTGCACTGTCCTGCCCCACTAGGTGGCAGTCTATTCACTATTTGCCTGCCGGGGCTCTGACCTCCTAAGGCGGGTCCGCCCTGTTGCGGCCCGGCGGACTCTCTCTGTTATGGCAGGTTGCCTCGGCAACGGCAGGCTGCGTCAGTCCTGGGCGGTACTTAAGTGGGGGTGCACTTTGTCAGGAATGGTGGACGCCCCTCCCTGACCGGGCTGCACCGTCCTAAATGCCGGCAACAAAACTCTCAGCCCCAAGCGCCTCCAGTCGCCGCCCTGCTTGTCCCCGTGAGCGTGGGACCCGCCGAGCCCGATCACCCTGCTCCCTGCCTCAGAGTCCGTCCTCTCTCTCTCTCTCTCTTCCTCTCCCCAAGCTGAAAGGTCGACTCTCTCACTGGCGCCCCAGGAGCCTGCCGATAGGGCACTGGGATCCGTGCGATCTCCCGTGCCGCTGCCCACTACCCCGGCTCAGATCACGCTTCCCAGGAAACTCCTGGTCTGGCTCGTTGTCCAAGTCCTGTTCAATCAGATGGACATGCCAATCTGCCCTTCCAAATCTCAGATTGCCGGTTTAACAGGGCACCCAGACCAGTGAGTTCCGCGCCGGGTCCCGCTGCGGCGCCGGCCGAAGAGGCGGCGGGAACCGGTTGCGTTAGCCGGCTGCTAGCGTCCCGTGTCTCTCCCACACCTGGGACTTTCAACGCTCTGTGGGCATAAAAGGAACATCCGAGAATGCGGCTAGGACTCACCCTCTGCGCCTTCACCGAGAGCTGCAATCCTGAGTCACCTCTACGACGCCATCTTGCCTCCCTCCACCCTCCATCCTTTTATTTTGAGCCTTTGTGTATCTTTGCGTGTGAGGTGGGTTTCCTGGATACAGCATACTGATGGGTTTTGGTTTTTTTATCCAATTTGCCAGTCTGTGTCTTTTGATTGGTGCATTTAGCCCATTTATATTCAGGGTTAATATTGTTATGTGTGAATTTGATACTGCCATTTTGATGCTAGCTCGCTGTTTTGCCCATTGGTTCATGTACATTCTTCATTTTGTTGATGGTCTTTAGCATTTGGTATGGTTTTAGGATGGCTGGAACTGGTTGTTTCTTTGTATGTGTAGTGCCTCTTTCAGGAGCTCTTGTAAAGCAGGCCTAGTGGTGACAAAATCTCTGAGTACTTGCTTGTTCATGAAGGATTTTATTTTTCCTTCACTTATGAAGCTCAGTTTGGCTGGATATGAAATTCTGGGTTGAAAGCTCTTTTCTTTAAGGATGTTGAATGTTGGCCCCCACTCTATTCTGGCTTGTAGAGTCTCTGCCGAGAGATCTGCTGTGAGTCTGATGGGCTTCCCTTTGTGGGTGACCCGACCTTTCTCTCTGGCTGCCCTTAGTATTTTCTCCTTCATTTCAACCCTGGTGAATCTGACGATTATGTGCCTTGGGGTTGCTCTTCTTGTGGAGTATTTTTGTGGTGTTTTCTGTATTTCCTGCAGTTGATTATTGACCTGTCTTGCTAGGTTGGGGAAATTTTCCTGGATAATATCCTGAAGAGTGTTTTCCAGCTTGGATTCATTCTCTTCATCACATTCTGGTACACCTATCAAACGTAGGTTGGGCCTCTTCACATAGTCCCACATTTCTTGGAGATTTTGTTCATTCCTTTTTGTACTTTTTTCTTTAATCTTGGTTTCTCATTTTATTTCATTGAGTTGATCTTCAACTTCTGATATTCTTTCTTCTGCTTGGTCAATTCAGCTGTTGAAACTTGTGCATGCTTCGCGAAGTTCTCGTGTTGTGTTTTTCAGCTCTTTCAATTCATTCATATTCCTCTCTAAGTTGTCCATTCTTGTTATCAATTCCTCGAATCTTTTTTCTAATCTTTTTTCAAGGTTCTTAGTTTCTTTGCACTGGTTTAGTACATGTTCCTTTAGCTCACTGAAGTTTCTCATTATCCACTTTCTGAAATCTGATTCCGTCATTTCATCACATTCATTCTCCTTCCCGCGTTGTTCCCTTGCTGGTGAGGAGTTTTGGTCCTTTTTTGGAGGTGAGGTATTTTGGTTTCAGGTGCTTTCCTCCTTTTTGCGATGGTTTCTTCCCATCTTTATGGATTTATCTGCCTGTCGTCTTAGTAGTTGCTGATTTTTCAATTGGGTCTCTGTGTGGACGCTGAGATTGTTGATGATGAAGTAATTCTGTTACTTAGTTTTCCCTCTAATGGTCTATCCCCTCTGCTGTATGAGTGCTGAGGTCCACTCCAGGCCCTGCTTGTCTGGGGTATACCTGCAGCAACTGCGGAACAGTGAGGGATGATACCAGTTTCTTCTGCTGCTGTCCTTGTTCCAGAATGATGCCAGCCAAATGTCAGTCTGATTAGTCCTTTTCTGGGGTGACTGTTTGGATATACAGGGGTCAGGGAGCTGCTTGAGGAGACAGTCTTTGTTTATAGGAGCTCCAGTGCTGAGCTCTGAGCTCCGCTGTTCATTCAGCGTTGTTGGCAGGTTGTTTATGTCTGCTGCTATAGAACTCATAAAACACCACCCTTTTTTCCCCCCCTTAGATGCTCTGACTCAGGGAGTTGGGGCTTTCTTTATGAGTATCTGTTGCACTGTCCTGCCCCACTAGGCGGCAGTCTATTCACTCTTTGCCTGCCGGGGCTCTGACCTGCTAGCGTGGGTCCGCCCTGTTGCTGCTGGGCTCGCTTCTGCTGTTGAGCACAGAGTCTCTCTGTTACGGCAGGTTGCCTCGGCAACGGCGGGCCGCGTCAGTCCTGGGCGGTACTTCAGTGGGGGTGGACTGCATCAGCACTGATGGACGCCCCTCCCTCACCTGGCTGCACCATCCTAGATGCCGGCAGCAAAACTCTCAGCCCCAAGCATCTCCAGTCGCTGCCCTGCTTGTTCCCGTGAGCATGGGACCCGCCGAGCCCGATCAGCCAGCTCCCTGCCTCAGAGTCCGTCCTCTCTCTCTCTCTCTCTCTTCCTCTCCCCAAGCTGAAAGGTCGACTCTCTCACTGGCGCCCCAGTAGCCTGCTGATAGGGCACTGGGATTTGTGTGATCTCCTGTGGCACTGCCCACTACCCTGGCTCAGATCACGCTTCCAATGAAACTCCTTGTCTGGCTCATTGTCCAATTCCCGTTCAATCAGATGAACATGCCAATCTGCCCTTCCAAATCTCAGATTGCCGCTTTAACAGGGCACCCAGACCAGTGAGTTCCGCACTGGGTCCTGCTGCGGCGCCAGCCGAAGAGGCAGCGGGAGCCGGCTGCGTTAGCCGGATGCTAGCGTCCCGTGTCTCTTCCACACCTGGGACTTTCAACTCTCTGTGGGCATAAAAGGAACATCCGAGAATGCACCTAGGACTCACCCTCTGTGCCTTCACTGAGAGCTGCAATCCTGAGTCACCTCTACGATGCCATCTTGGCTCCTCCCTCACATATTTTATATTTGTATCACATAATTTTATATCTGTATCATATACTTTGGATCAAGCTCTAGATGTAGCCAAGATCTCAGGGGCAGGCTATATTCAGCACTGACGAGAGACTCAGTGACCTGTAAAATTTGTGTGTCTACACACTTCAGAGTTTTCTCTGCATGAGTCTCTGACCATGCGCATAGCTATGATGTGGCTATATTGTGCTGAAACCTCATTCTATTTCAGTTTTTTTTCCATGACTTATTCAAAATACTGTGATACAGTGCAAATCAGCTTTGCTATGGTCCCTGACCTGAGGTTGCTTAGAGTCTCTGTAGGGGTTGTGGAGAAGTAATTAGGAAATCAGTAATCAGTGTGGTCAGTGTTGTGATGAGGAGGCAACAGGTCCTCATGAGAACACAGGGAAGAAGTATCTCTTTTATTATCTGCATCTCTGGTACCTACTATAGTACCTTGCACATAGTAGTTTCTCATTAAGTCTGTTGAATGAATAAATAAACTTGGCACTGGGTGATCACAAGGTCACTTTTGGAGAGTACTTGTGTCTGAGCCAAGTTAGTGATATCTATGGGCAGTAGATGAGTGGAGGAATTCTCTCATGTGGATGCAATAATATGCAGTGTTGTAGAAGGACAGAAAGCTTAGCAATCTAAATAGTTGTCTAAATCTGTATATTTGCAAGTGGGGGGTGGTTTCCAAAAGTGA
The DNA here is from genome assembly GCA_031835075.1 of Saguinus oedipus. Classification (NCBI taxonomy): domain Eukaryota; kingdom Metazoa; phylum Chordata; class Mammalia; order Primates; family Cebidae; genus Saguinus; species Saguinus oedipus. The sequence goes on from CM063173.1 coordinate 58,187,160, forward strand.
TTGCAGACTGAAGGCTAAGAAGAAATAACTGACCAAAGTATGTATTGGGCAAGGTTAGCTAAGAACCAGAATTAATTTTTATAAATTAGCATTTTTGGTTCTGGCTGTTGTGTTTATTATTACTAGGTTTAGTTTCTAACATGTCTTAAAAATAATGCTCTCCAAATGAATAAGAAGTATTTTTTTGTGAAGCATGGTACAGTTTTCTCTGACTCTTACCTACTAGTCTTATTCATACTATCTTTGCTTTAAAACAATACTTTTTATGCTCTAAATATATCTGTGATAAATCATGAGTTTACCACTAATAATGGTGGGTCATATTGTTGTGTTCTCATATGCCAGGTACTGTATTGAGACACTGCCATGAGTTATTTTATTTAATGTGGACAGTGGCCTGTCTGTAAGAAAACCAAACCTAGGGCTCCCATTTCACAGAAGTGGCAACTAAGGTTTGGGGGTTTAAATTGTGTGTTCCCAAGGTCACTTAGGTAAGCCTGGGACTCACATTTGAATCTAAATCTGTCTGACTTCATTTAACCATGGAGCTATGTGTGTTCTTTCCAATGTTTCATATGTCTTTTTATGGCCCAGGATTTAGTTTTACTTGTGTATATATGCTTGGAAAGTTTATCAGTTAAGTAGGGAAAGAGTTTGTAGTAAAGTAACATATTAAGACTCTCCTAAAAGCAAATTACAGAAACCCACTTTAAACTAGGCAGCATGGCTGGATGCAGATGCTCCAACAATAATAACTGTGTTCTTCCTCTCTGTGTCTCCTGCTTTCTCACCTTCCTCTTTCCCCCTCCTTCTTTATCCCACTACCCCACTCCCTCTGTCATTCTGCTTTTCTTAGAGTGTTAGCCTATTCTCTCTTGTCATAGAAGGAGCCCCAGTTGAAACCAGCTCCACCCATGATCCTAGGAAGAGAAAGTATCTTCTCTGGCAGCTCTGTCAGAAATGCCCTGGGGAATACTCTTGGTCATGGGGACCCGGGGCTGTGAGGACTTTGTAAACTATGTGGAATGTAGCTGTTGAGGTGACACCATGTCCATACTTCCTCTCGATAAGACATGTCATTTGATGGTTGACAGCTATAATTATTTAAAGATAATGCACAATATATTTTAATAGCATTATCAAGATATAGTTCACATACCATAAAACTCACTCATTTAAAGTGTACCGTTCAATGGTTTTAATATAGTCACAGTTGTACAGCTATCACCACTGTCTAATCTGTAGCATTTCCATCACCAAAAGAAATCTTGTACCCATTCACAGTCACTCCCTATTTTTCCCAAATTTCTCAGCCTTAAGCAACCACTCATCTACTTGCTGTCTCTATAGATTTGCTTATTCTAGATACTTTATGTAGGTGCAATCAGATGACTTGTGGTCTTTTGTGTTTGACTTCTTTCATTAGCATGATTTAAAGGTTTATCTATCTTTTTTTTAAAATTTTATTGCATTATAGGTTTTGGGGTACATGTGCAGAGTGTGCAAGATAGTTCCATAGGTACACACATGTCAGTGTGCTTTGCTCCCTTCCTCCCCTTCACCCCCACTTGGCATTTATCCCCAGGCTATCCCTCCCCAGCCCCCCCACTGTCCCTTCCCCTTTCCCCAATAGACCCCAGTGTGTAGTAGATCCCCTCTCTGTGTCCAAGTGTTCTCATTTTTCTCACCCGCCTATGAGTGAGAATATGCAGTATTTGTTTTTCTGTTCTTGTGTCAGTTTGCTCAGAATGATGTTCTCCAGATTCATCCATGTCCTTACAAAGGACAAAAACTCATCATTTTTGATTCCTGCATAATATTCCATGGTGTATATGCGCCACATTTTCCCAGTCCAGTCTATCATCGTTGGGCATTTCGGTTGGTTCCAGTTCTTTGCTATTGTAAACAGTGCTGCAATGAACATTCGTGTGCATGTGTCCTTATAGTAGAAAGATTTATAGTCCTTTGGATACATACCCAGTAATGGGATTGCTGGGTCAAATGGAATTTCTATTTCTAGGTCCTTGAGGAATCACCACACTGTCTTCCACAATGGTTGAGCTAATTTACACTCCCACCAACAGTGTAAGAGTGTTCCTATTTCTCCACATCCTCTCCAGCATCTGTTGTCTCCAGATTTTTTAATGATCACCATTCTAACTGGCATGAGATGGTATCTCAATGTGGTTTTGATTTGCATCTCTCTAATGACCAGTGATGATGAGCATTTTTTCATGTGTTTGTTGGCCTCATGTATGTCTTCTTTTGTAACGTGTCTTTTCATATCCTTTGCCAATTTTTGAATGGGCTTGTTTGTTTTTTTTCTGTAAATCTGTTTGAGTTCTTTGTAAATTCTGGATATCAGCCATTTGTCAGATGCGTAAACTGCAAAGATTTTTTTCCATTCTGTTGGTTGCCGATTCACTCTAGTGACTGTTTCTTTTGCCATGCAGAAGCTGTGGAGTTTGATTAGGTCCCATTTGTCTATTTTGGCTTTTGTTGTCAATGCTTTTGGTGTTTTGATCATGAAGTCCTTGCCTACTCGTATGTCCTGAATGGTTTTGCCTAGATTTTCTTCTAGGGTTTTTATGGTGTCACGTCTTATGTTTAAGTCTCTAATCCATCTGGAGTTAATTTTAGTGTAAGGTGTCAGGAAGGGGTCCAGTTTGTGCTTTCTGCACATGGCTAGCCAGTTTTCCCAACACCATTTATTAAACAGGGAATCCTTTCCCCATTGCTGGTTTTTGTCTGGTTTATCAAAGATTATATGGTTGTAGATATGTTGTGTTGCCTCCGATGCCACTGTTCTGTTCCATTGGTCTATATCTCTGTTTTGGTACCAGTACCATGCTGTTTTGATTACTGTAGCCTTGTAGTATAGTTTGAAGTCTGGTAGTGTGATGCCTCCCGCTGTGTTCTTTGTGCTTAGAATTGACTAGGCTATGCGGGCTCTCTTTTGGTTCCATATAAAGTGCATGGTGGTTTTTTCCAGTTCTGTAAAGAAAAAAATTCCTTGTAAAGAAATTCAATGGTAGTTTGATGGGGATAGCATTGATTGTGTAAATTACTTTGGGAAATATAGCCATTTTCATGATATTGATTCTAACTAACCACGAACATGGAATGTTTCTCCATCTGTTTGTGTCCTCTCTTATTTCACTGAGCAGTGGTTTGTAGTTTTCCTTGAAGAGGTCCCTTACATACCTTGTGAGTTGTATTCCTAGGTATTTTATTTTTTTTGTAGCAATTGTGAATGGCAGTTCGTTCTTGATTTGGTTCTCTTTCAGTCTGTTATTGGTGTATAGGAATCCTTGTGATTTTTGAACATTGATTTTATATCCTGAAACTTTACTGAAGTTGCTTATCAGTTTCAGGAGCTTTTGGGCTGAGGTGATATGGTCTTCTAGGTATACTATCATGTCGTCTGCAAATAGAGACAATTTTGCTTCCACCTTTCCTATCTGAATACCCTTTATTTCTTTTTCTTGCCTGATTGCTCTGGCTAGAACTTCCAGTAGTATGTTGAATAGGAGTGGTGAGAGAGGGCATCCTTGTCTAGTGCCGGATTTCAAAGGGATTGCTTCCAGTTTTTGCCTATTAAGTATGATATTGGCTGTTGGTTTGTCATAAATAGCTTTTATTACTTTGAGATATGTTCCATCAATATTAAGTTTATTGATGGTTTTTAGCATAAAGTGCTGTTGAATTTTGTCAAATGCCTTCTCTGCATCAATTGAGATAATCATGTGGTTTTTGTTTTTGCTTCTGTTTATGTGGTGAATTACATTTATAGGCTTGAGTATGTTGAACCAGCCTTGCATCCCCGGGATGAATTCTACTTGATCATGATGGATAAGTTTTTTAATGTGCTGTTGCAATCTGTTTGCCAGTATTTTATTGAAGATTATTGCATGTATGTTCATCATGGATATTGGCCCGAAGTTTTCTTTTCCTGTTGAGTCTCTGGCGGGTTTTGGTATCAGGATGATGTTGGTCTCATAAAATGATTTGGGAAGGGTTCCCTCTTTTTGATTTATTTGGAACAGTTTCAGAAGGAATAGTAGTAGATCCTCTTTGTGTGTCTGGTAGAATTCGGCTGTGAACCCATCTGGACCTGGGCTTTTTTTTGTGTGGTAGGCTCTTAATTGCTGACTCAACTTCAGACCTTGTTATTGGTCTATTGATAGTTTCAGCTTCTTCCTGGTTTAGGCTTGGGAGGACACAGGCGTCCAGGAATTTATCCATTTCTTCCTGGTTTACTAGTTTGTGTGCATAGAGTTGTTTGTAGTATTCTCTGATGATGGTTTGAATTTCTGTGGAATCTGTGGTGATTTCCCCTTTATCGTTTTTTTTTTGATGTTAGCCACAATTAGTTTTATTATCTTTTTTTTAAAAATTTTTATTGCATTATAGGTTTTGGGGTACATGTGCAGAATGTGCAAGATAGCTGCATAGGCACACACATAGGCAGTATGTTTTGCTGCGTTCCTCCCCTTCACCCACATTTGGCATTCATCCCCAGGCTATCACTCCCCAGCCCCCTCCGCTGTCCCTCCCCCATTACCCCCAATGGACCCCAGTGTATAGTAGACCGCCTCTCTTTGTCCATGTGTTCTCATTTTTCTCACCCACCTATGAGTGAGTATATGCGGTATTTCTTTTTTTGTTCTTGTGTCAGTTTGCTGAGAATGATGTTCTCCAGATTCATCCATGTCCCTACAAAGGACACAAACTCATCATTTTTGATTGCTGCATAATATTCCATGGTGTATATGTGCCACATTTTCCCAGTCCAGTCTATCATCGTTGGGCATTTGGTTTAGTTCCAGTTCTTTGCTATTGTAAACAGTGCTGCAATGAACATTCGTGTGCATGTGTCCTTATAGTAGAACGATTTATAGTCTTTTGAATATATACCCAGTAATGGGATTGCTGGGTCAAATGGAATTTTTATTTCTACGTCCCTGAGGAATCGCCACACTGTCTTCCACAATGGTTGAACTAATTTACATTCCCACCAACAGTGTAAGTGTGTTCCTATTTCTCCACATCCTCTCCAGCATCTGCTGTCTCCAGATTTTTTAATGATCGCCATTCTAACTGGCATGAGATGGTATCTCAATGTGGTTTTGATTTGCATCTCTCCAATGACCAGTGATGATGAGCATTTTTTCATATGTTTCTTGGCCTCATGTATGTCTTCTTTTGTAAAGTATCTGTTCATATCCTTTGCCCATTTTTGAATGGGCTTGTTTGTTTTTTTCCTGTAAATCTGTTTGAGTTCTTTGTAAATTCTGGATATCAGCCCTTTGTCTGATGTGTAAACTGCAAAGATTTTTTCCCATTCTGATGGTTGCTGATTCACTCTAATGACTGTTTCTTTTGCCGTGCAGAAGCTGTGGAGTTTGATTAGGTCCCATTTGTCTATTTTGGCTTTTGTTGCCAATGCTTTTGGTGTTTTATTCATGAAGATTTTGCCTACTCCTATGTCCTGAATGGTTTTGCCTAGATTTTCTTCTAGGGTTTTTATGGTGTCAGGTCTTATGTTTAAGTCTTTAATCCATCTGGAGTTAATTTTAGGGTAAGCGGTCAGGAAGGGATCGAGTTTCGGCTTTCTGCACATGGCTAGCCAGTTTTCCCAACACCATTTTTTAAATAGGGAATCCTGTCCCCATTGCCTGTTTTTGTCTGCTTTATCAAAGATAATATGGCCGTAGATATGTTGTGTTGCCTCCGATGGTTCTGTTCTTTTCCATTGGTCTATATCTCTGTTTTGGTACCAGTACCATGCTGTTTTGATTACTGTAGCCTTGTAGTTTAGTTTGAAGTCTGGTAGCGTGATGCCTCCCGCTATGTTCTTTTTGCTTAGAATTGACTTGGCTATTCGGGCTTTTTTTTGGTTCCATATGAAATTCATGGTGGTTTTTTCCAATTCTGTGAAGAAATTCAATGGTAGTATGATGGGGATAGCATTGATTGTGTAAATTACTTTGGGCAGTATAGCCATTTTCACGATATTGATTCTTCCTAACCACGAACATGGAATGTTTCTCCATCTGTTTGCATCCTCTCTTATTTCGTTGAGCAGTGGTTTGTAGTTTTCCTTAAAGAGGTCCCTTACATCCCTTGTGAGTTGTATTCCTAGGTATTTTATTTTCTTTGTAGCAATTGTGAATGCCAGTTCGCTCTTGATTTGGTTCTCTTTAAGTCTGTTATTGGTGTATAAGAATGCTTGTGATTTTTGCACATTGATTTTATATCCTGAGACTTTGCTGAAGTTGCTTATCAGTTTCAGGAGCTTTTGGGCTGAGGTGATGGGGTATTCTAGGTATACTGTCATGTCGTCTGCAAATAGAGACAATTTGGCTTCCACCTTTTCTATTTGAATACCCTTTATTTTTTTTTTGCCTGATTGCTCTGGCTAGAACTTCCGGTACTATGTTGAATAGGAGTGGTGAGAGAGGGCATCCTTGTCTGGTGCCAGATTTCAAGGGGAATGCTTCCAGTTTTTACCCATTATGTATGATATTAGCTGTTGGTTTGTCATAAATAGCTTATATTACTTTGAGATATGTTCCATTAATACCAAGTTTATTGAGGGTTTTTAGCATGAAGGGCTGTTGAATTTTGTCAAATGCCTTCTCTGCATCAATTGAGTTAGTCATGTGGTTTTTGTTTTTGCTTCTGTTTATCTGGTGAATTACATTTATAGACTTGCGTATGTTGAACCAGCCTTGCATCCCCGGGATGAATTCTACTTGATCATGATGCATAACTTTTTTAATGTGCTGTTGCAGTCGGTTTGCCAGTATTTTATTGAAGATTTTTGCATCTATGTTCATCATGGATATTGGCCTCACGTTTTCTTTTCTTGTTGCATCTCTGGCGGGTTTTGGTATCAGGATGATGTTGGTCTCATAAAATGATTTGGGAAGGGTTCCCTCTTTTTGGATTCTTTGGAATAGTTTTAGAAGGAATGGTACCAGATCCTCTTTGTGTGTCTGGTAGAATTCAGCTGTGAACCCATCTGGACCTGGGATTTTTTTGTGTGGTAGGCTCTTAATTGCTGCCTCAACTTCAGATCTTGTTATTGGTCTATTGATAGTTTCAGCTTCCTCCTGGTTTAGGCTTGGGAGGACACAGACATCCAGGAATTTATCCATTTTTTCCTGATTTACTAGTTTATGTGCATGGAGTTGTTTGTAGTATTCTCTGATGATGGTTTGAATTTCTGTGGAATCTGTGGTGATTTCCCCATTATCGTTTTTTATTGCATCTATTTGTTTGTTCTCTCTTTTCTTTTTTATCAGTCTGGCTAGTGGTCTTTCTATTTTGTTGATCTTTTCAAAACACCAGCTCTTAGATTTATTGATGTTTTGAAGGGTTTTTCTTGTCTCTATCTCCTTCAGTTCTGCTCTGATCTTAGTTATTTCTTGTCTTCGGCTAGGTTTTGAGCTTTTTTGATCTTGCTCCTCTAGCTCATTCAATTTTGATGATAGGGTGTCAATTCTGGATCTCTCCACTCTTTTCATGTGGGCACTTATTGCTTTATATTTTCCTCTACAGACTGCTTTAAATGTGTCCCAGAGATTCTGGTACGTTGTGTCTTCATTTTCGTTGGTTTCAAAGAACTTCTTTATTTCTGCCTTCATTTCATTGTTTATCCAATCAACATTCAAGAGCCAGTTGTTCAGTTTCCATGAAGCTGTGCGGTTCTGAGTTATTTTCTGAATTCTGAGTTCCAACTTGATTGCACTATGGTCTGAGAGACTGTTTGTTATGATTTCAGTTGTTTTGCATTTGCTGAGGATTGCTTTACTTTCAATTATGTGGTCAATTTTGGAGTAGGTGTGATGTGGTGCTGAGAAGAATGTATATTCTGTGGATTTGGGGTGGAGAGTTCAGTAAATGTCTATCAGGTTTGCTTGTTCTTGGTCTGCGTTCAAGTCCTGGATATCCTTGTTAATTTTCTGTCTGGTTGATCTGTCTGCTATTGACAGTGGAGTGTTAAAGTCTCCCACTATTATTGTGTGGGAGTCTAAGTCTCTTTGTAAGTCATTAAGAACTTGCCTTATATATCTGGGTGCTCCTACATTGGGTCCATGTATATTTATAATCGTTAGCTCTTCTTGTTGTATCGATCCTTTTACCATTATGTAATGACCCTCCTTGTCCCTTTTGATCTTTGTTTCTTTAAAGTCTACCTTATCAGATATGAGAATTGCAACTCCTGCTTTATTTTGCTCTCTGCTTGCTTGGTAAATCTTTCTCCATCCTTTTATTTTGAGGCTTTGTGTATCTTTGTGTATAAGGTGGGTTCCCTGGATACAGCACACCGATGGGTTTTGTTTTTTTATCCAATTTGCCAGTATGTGTCTTTTGATTGGTGCATTTAGGCCATTTACATTTAGGGTTAATATTGTTATGTGTGAATTTGATACTGCCATTTTGATGCTACCTTGCTGTTTTGCCCATTGGTTCATTTAGATTCTTCATTTTGTTGATGCTCTTTAGCATTTGGTATTCTTTTAGGATCGCTGGTACTGGTTGTTTCTTTCTATGTGTAGTGCCTGTTTCAGGAGTCTTGTAAAGCAGGCCTAGTGGTGACAAAATCTCTGAGTACTTGCTTGTTCATGAAGGATTTTATTTTTCCTTCACTTATGAAGCTCTGTTTGGCTGGATATGAAATTCTGGGTTGAACGTTCTTTTCTTTAAGGATGTTGAATATTGGCCCCCACTCTCTTCTGGCTTGTAGAGTCTCTGCCGAGAGATCTGCTGTGAGTCTGATGGGCTTCCCTTTGTGGGTGACCCGACCTTTCTCTCTGGCTGTCCTTAGTATTTTCTCCTTCATTTCAACCCTGGTGAATCTGATGCCTTGGGATTGCTCTTCTTGTGGAGTATCTTTGTGGTGTTCTCTGTATTTCCTGGAGTTGAGTATTGACCTATATTGCTAGGTTGGGAAAATTTTCCTGGATAATATTCTGAAGAGTGTTTTCCAGGTTGGATTCATTCTCTTCATCACATTCCGGTACACCTATCAAACGTATGTTGCGTCTCTTCACATAGTCCCACATTTCTTGGAGATTTTGTTCATTCCTTTTTGTGGTTTTTTCTTTAAGCTTGGTTTTACGTTTTATTTCGTTGAGTTGATCTTGAACTTCTGATATTCTTTCTTCTGCTTGGTCAATTCTGCTGTTGAAAGTTGTGCATGCTTCACGAAGTTTTTGTGTTCTGTTTTTCAGCTCCTTCAATTCATTCATATTCCTCTCTAAGTTTTCCATTCTTGTTATCAATTCCTCAAATCTTTTGTCAAGATTCTTAGTTTCTTTGCACTGATTTAGAACATGTTCTTTTAGCTCAATGAAGTTTCTCATTATCCACTTTCTGAAGTTTGATTCCATCATTTCTTCTCACTCATTCTCTGTCCAGCTTGTTTCCCTTTCTGGTGAGGAGTTTTCATTTTTTGTAGGAGGTGAGGTGTTTCGGTTTCGGGTGTTTTCCTTCTTTTTGCACTGGTTTCTTCCCATCTTTATGGATTTATCCGCCTGTCGTCTTAGTAGCTGCTGATTTTTCAATTGGGTTTCTGTGTGGATGCTGAGATTGTTGATGTTGAAGTATTTCTGTTACTTCATTTTTCTTCTAATGGTCTAGCCCCTCTGCTGTATGAGTGCTGAGGTCCACTCCAGGCCCTGCGTGTCTGGAGTATACCTGTGGCAGCTGTGGAACAGTGAGGGATGATACCAGTTTCTTCTTCTGCTTTCTTTGTTCCAGAATGATGCCCACCAAATGTCAGTCTGAGTAGTCCTTTTTTGGGGTGACTCTTTGAATGTATGGGCGTCAGGGAGCTGCTTAAGGAGATGGTCTGTGCTTTATAGGAGCTCCAGTGCTGAGCTGTGAGCTTCGTTGTTCATTCAGGGTTGTTGGGAGGTTGTTTATGTCTGCTGCAATAGAACTCATAAAACACCACCTTTTTTTCCCCCTTAGATGCTCTGTCTCAGGGAGTTGGGGCTTTCTTTATGAGTATCTGTTGCACTTTCCTGCCCCACTAGGTGGCAGTCTATTCACTATTTGCCTGCCAGGGCTCTGACCTGCTAGTGCGGGTCTGCCCTGTTGCTGCTGGGCTCCCTTCTGCTGGGGAGTGCTCCCCGCTCCTGGTGGAGTCTCTCTGTTATGGCAAGTTGCCTCAGCTATGGCAGGCTGCATCAGCCCTGGGCGGTACTTCAGTAGGGTCGGATTGCATCAGCAATGGCAGACACCCCTCCCTCACCGTGCTGCACTGTCCTAGATGCTGGCAGCAAAACTCTCAGCCCCAAGCGTCTCCAGTCACCGCCCTGCTTGTCCCCATGAGGGTGGGATCTGCTGAGCCCAGTCACCCAGCTCCCTGCCTCAGAGTTCGTCCTCTCTCTCTCTCTCTCCCTCTCCACAAGCTGAAAAGTCGACTCTCTCACTGGCGCTTCTGTAGCCTGCCGATAGGGCACTGGGATTTGTGCAATCTCCCATGCCACTGCCCACTGCACTGGCTCAGATCATGCTTCCCAGGAAACTCCCAGGAAACTCCTGGTCTGGCTCACTGTCCAAGTCTTGTTCAATCAGATGGACGCACCAATCTGCCCTTCAAACTCTCAGATTGTCAGTTTAACAGGGCACCTGGACCAGTGAGTTCTGTGCCGGGTCCTGCTGCAGCACTGGCTGAAGTGGCCGCGTGAGCCAGCTCCGTTAGCCAGCTTCACCAGCGTCCGGTGTCTCTCCCACACCTGGGACTTTCAACGCTCTGTGGGCAAAACAGGTCCATCCGAGAATGAGGCTAGGACTCACCCTCTGCGCCATCACTGAGAGCTGCAATCCTGAGTCGCTTCTACGATGCCATCTTCTATCGTTTTTTATTGCATGTATTTGGTTGTTCTCTCTCTTTTTTTTAATCAGTCTGGCTGGTGGTCTGTCTATTTTGTTGATCTTTTCGAAAAACCAGCTCTTTGATTTATTGATTTTTTGAAGGGTTTTTCTTGTCTCTATCTTCTTCAGTTCTGCTCTGATCTTAGTTATTTCTTGTCTTTGGCTAGGTTTTGAGCTTTTTTGATCTAGCTCCTCTAGCTCTTTCTACTTTGATGATACATTGTCCATTTTAAATCTCTCCACTCTTCTCATGTGGGTACTTATTGCTCTATATTTTCCTCTACAGACTTCTTTAAATGTGTCCCAGTGATTCTGGTACATTGTGTCTTCATTCTCGTTGGTTTTGAAGAACTTCTTTATTTCTGCTTTCATTTCATTGTTTATCCAATCAACATTCAAGAGCCAGTTGTTCAGTTTCCATGAAGCTGTGCGGTTCTGAGTTATTTTCTGAATTCTGAGTTCCAACTTGATTGCACTATGGTCTGAGAGACTGTTTGTTATGATTTCTGTTGTTTTGCATTTGCTGAGGAGTGCTTTACTTCCAATTATGTGGTCAATTTTGGAGTAGGTGTGATGTGGTGCTGAGAAGAATGTATATTCTGTGGATTTGGGGTGGAGAGTTATGTAAATGTCTATCAGGTTTGCTTGTTCCAGGTCTGAGTTCAAGTCCTGGATATCCTTGTTAATTTTCTGTCTGGTTGATCTGTCTGCTATTGACAGTGGAGTGTTAAAGTCTCCCACTATTATTGTGTGGGAGTCTAAGTCTCTTTGTAAGTCATTAAGAACTTGCCTTATATATCTGGGTGCTCCTGCATTGGGTCCATATATATTTAGAATCGTTAGCTCTTCTTGTTGTATTGATCCTTTTACCATGATGTAATGACCTTCTTTGTCCCTTTTGATCTTTGTTGCTTTAAAGTCTATTTTATCAGAGATGAGAATTGCAACTCCTGCTTTTTTTTGCTCTCCATTTGCTTGGTAAATCTTCTTCCATCCCTTTATTTTGAGCCTTTGTGTATCCTTGCATGTGAGGTGGTTTTCCTGGATACAGTACACTGATGGGTTTTGGCTTTTTATCCAATTTGCCAGTCTGTGTCTTTTGATTGGTGCATTTTGGCCATTTACATTCAGGGTTAATATTGTTATGTGTGAATTTGATACTGCCATTTTGATGCTAGCTGGCTGTTTTGCCCATTGGTTCATGTATATTCTTCATTTTGTTGATGCTCTTTAGTATTTGTTATGCTTTTAGGATGGCTGGTACTGGTTGTTTCTTTCTATGTGTAGTGCCTCTTTCAGGAGCTCTTGTAAAGCAGGCCTAGTGGTGACAAAATCTCTGAGTACTTGCTTGTTCGTGAAGGATTTTATTTTTCCTTCACTTATGAATCTCAGTTTGGCTGGATATGAAATTCTGTGTTGAAAGTTCTTTTCTTTAAGGATGTTGAATATTGGCCCCCACTCTCTTCTGGCTTGTAGAGTCTCTGCTGAGAGATCTGCTGTGAGTCTGATGGGCTTCTCTTTGTGGGTGACCCGAGCTTTCTCTCTGGCTGCCCTTCATATTTTCTCCTTCATTTCAACCTTGGTGAATCTAACGATTATGTGCCTTGGGGTTCCTCTTCTTACAGAGTATTTTTTAGGTGTTCTCTGTATTTCGTGGAGTTGAGTATTGACCTGTCTTGCTAGGTTGGGGAAATTTTCCTGGATAATATCCTGAAGAGTGTTTTCCAGGTTGGATTCATTCTCTTCATCACATTCTGGTACACCTATCAAACGTAGGTTGGGTCTCTTCACATAGTCCCACATTTCTTGGAGATTTTGTTCATTGCTTTTTGTGCTTTTTTCTTTGATGTTTGTTTCTCGTTTTATTTCATTGAGTTGATCTTCGACTTTTGATATTCTTTCTTCTGCTTGGTCAATTCGGCTGTTGAAACTTGTGCGTGCTTTGCGAAGTTCTCGTGTTGTGTTTTTCAGCTCCTTCAATTCATTCATATTCCTCTCTAAGTTGTCCATTCTTGTTATCATTTCCTGGAATCTTTTTTCAAATCTTTTTTCAAGGTTCTTAGTTTCTTTGCATTGATTTAGAACATGTTGTTTTAGCTCACTGAAATTTCTCATTATCCACTTTCTGAAGTCTGATTTTGTCAGTTCATCACAGTCATTCTCCGTCCAGCTTTGTTCCCTTGCTGGTGAAGAGTTTTGCTCCTTTGTAGGAGGTGAAGTGTTTTGGTTTTGGGTGTTTTTTTTTTCTTTTTGTGCTGGTTTCTTTTCATCTTTATGGATTTATCCACCTGTCGTCTTAGTAGTTGCTGATTTTTCAGTTGGGTCTCTGTGTGGACACCCAGATTGTTGATGATGAGGTATTTCTGTTATTTAATTTTCCTTATAATGGTCTAGCTCCTCTGCTGTACGAGTGCTGAGGTCCACTCCAGGCCCTGCTTCTCTGGGGTACACCTGTAGCAGCAGTGGAACAGTGAGGGATGCTACCAGTTTCTTCTTCTGCTATCTTTGTTTCAGAATGATGCCCGCCAAATGTCAGTCTCATTAGTCCTTTTTTTGGGTGAGGACTCTTTGGATATACAGGGGTCAGGGAGCTGCTTGAGGAGAGGGTCTGTTCTTTATAGGAGCTCTAGTGCTGAGCTGTGAGCTCCATTGTTCATTCAGCATTGTTGGGAGGATGTGTTTATGTCTGCTGCAACAGAACTCATAAATACCCCCCCTTTTTCCCCCTTAGATGCTCTGTCTTAGGGAGTTGGGGCTTCCTTTAGGAGTATCTGTTGCACTGTCCTGCCCCGCTAGGTGGCAGTCTATTCACTATTTTCCTGCTGGGGCTCCACCCTGCTTGCGTGGTTCTGCCCTGTTGCTGCGGGGCTCTCTTCTGCTGTCACTTGCTCCACCCTGATGTGGCTTGCTCTGCCCTGCTGCTGGAGTCTCTCTGTTATGGCAGGTTGCCTCAGCAACAGCAGGCTGCGTCAGACCTGGGTGGTACTTCAGTAGGGGGGGATTGCATCAATAGTGGCAGATGCCCCTCCCACACTGGGCTGCACCGTCCTAGATGTGGCAGCAAAACTCTCAGCCCTGAGTGCCTCCAATCGCTGCCCTGCTTGTCCCCATCAGGGTGGGATCCGCCGAGCCCAATCATCCCGCTCCCTGCCTCAGAGGCTGTTCTCTCTCTCTCTCTCTTTTTCTCCCCAAGCTGAATGGTTGACTCTCTCACTGGTGCCCCCATAGCCTGCTGATAGGGCACTGGGATCCGTGCAGTCTCCCGTGCCACTGCCCACTGTGCCAGCTCAGATCATGTTTCCCAGGAATCTTTTGGTCTGGCTCTTTGTCCAAGTTCCATTCAATCAGGTGGACATGCCAATCTGCCCTTTCAAATATCAGATTGCTGGTTTAACAGGGCACCTGGACCAGTGAGTTTTTTGCCTGGTGCCGCTGTGCTGCAGAACCGGCTGTAGCGGCCATGGGAGCCGGCTGTGCTAGCGTCCCGTGTCTCTCCCACACCTGGGACTTTCAACGTTCTGTGGGCAAAAAGGATCTGTCCGAGAATGCGGCTAGGACTCACCCTCTGCACCTTCACTGAGAGCTGCAATCCGGAGTCGCCTCTACAATGCCATCTTGCTGTCCTCTGTTTATTTATCTTTGTATATCATCTTGCATTTTTTTATATTAATTTCCAAATATTATTCCATTATATGGATATACCACATTTTATTTGTCTGTCTGTTGTTGATGGATATTTGGGTTGTTTTTATGTTTTTTGCAAGTATGAATAATGCTGCTGTGAACATTTGTGTAGAAGCTTTTGTGTAGATCTGTTTTTAATTCTGTTTGTATACCTAGGAGTGGAATTACTGGTTCATATGATAACTATGCCTAATATTTTGAGGAACTGTCTTCCAAAGTGATAGTATTATTTTACATTCTCACAAGCAATGTGTGAGGGTTCCAGTTTTTTTACATTCTTGTCAACTATTACTATCTTTTTGATTATAGGCATCTTGGTGGGTGTGAAGTGGTATAACGCATATTTTATAATAGACCGTTTTGTTTGTTAAATAATGGCCTGTTTACTTGTCATCCTACCTTTTATAGGAGCTTTCTCAGTGCATTCTGATCCTGCTCCTCCTCAGTGCAGCCAGCCAGCCAGGTAGGCAGACCATGCTGATCAAAGGATTAGAGGTATATATTTACTTTTCTTTTTCTTTATAAATTTTATTATTTACAAATATAGACAGGAATTATTCTTATTTTCATATTAAGAAACAGGTTATAAATGCAAGAGGTTACTTGGTTGAAGATGGAAAAGGGATTCGTATTTAGGTTGTATTAGGTGGTAGAGGGCTGCTTGCTTCACATCTGCAGTGTCAGCCCACTTTGACATGATAGGTGGCATTCAGATGACACACATTCCCACTCATGTTCACTGTGTTATATGTAGTTCCCAGCAAACTAGTTGTATCTCTGCTACTTTTTTCTTAGAAATGTGAGGGCAAGAGTAATGTCCTGGGAATAATCTTGATTATTCATGAATGATTATTCATAAACTTGACTATTTTAATTTTCATTAGCATAAATTACTTGCAGCACACCAAAAACTGAGCTACATTTTTATGATTCACAAAGGTTGATTCTATCTACTTTATTACGGCAATGTTTGTTATCAGCCCTGTAGTGCTATTTAACATTCACCTTGGCATCAGTATAAAATTTGATACTCTCATGAACAGACAGTCTTCTATCTGTGGCTTTCTCCCTATCCCTAGAGCAGTCTGTGTATCCAGACTCCATATTGAGTCTTGCCTCCTCAGCACAATGTAAGAGAATCTATGTTGATCACAGCTTATGCAAAATTCTATGTTGATCTCTCGCCACCCATTTGCCACATACCACTGTATAACTTGAAAGTCAAGAACTTGTGATTTAGAATTGCTGTTCAGATCATGCTTAATATTTTCATGGCATTGAGCAATAGCAAGAAGAGATTACACATACTAGCAGTATGTTGTAAGTGTGGAAGTAACATGGTGATCTCCATAAGATAAAATAGGAGCTTGCAGGTATTTAACAACATATATTATTTTAAGCTGACAATATGCCAGGAATAGGTGCTGGGGGATACAATGAACAAACTGGATAAATATCTCTGTCCTTATAAAATGTACATCCCAGTGATTAATGATTTACTATGAGATCATTTATAATGTGTAATAACCAGGTAAAAAATCTATTGTGATTTTTTTTGGTAGCAGTGTCTGAAAGCTTTGAAATTCTAAAAAAGAAAATAAAGGAATTCAAAATGTTTAAACTGGTGTATTTAGATAGCATATTATGTAAGTGACTATTTGCTAGGTATCCCAAAGGTAAGATATTAGAGATCCCAATTTAAGCATTAAAAGTCAATAGTTTTTATATTGACCATATCCTTATAAAAAAGTGTACTAATATAGTGACAGGCCATGCAATCTCAAAATCAACAACATTCATGTAAATTGATAAGTTGATATTGTATCAAATGGAAATCTTTTGATAATGAGGCAGGCCAGTCATTGAATTTTTTAGTTTTTTAGAAACATAATTTGAAGACTTGTAAAATTAATAGGACAATTGAAATTGAAATTTATTTTTAAACATCAGACAGGTAATGTACTGATGTAAAATGGTTTAAGGAAGGAGATTTGGAATCTTGTAAAATTAATAGGACAGTTGAAATTGACCTTTATTTTTAAACATCAGACTGGTAATGTGCTGATGTTGTAAAAAGATTCACACTCAGGTTTGAGTGTGGAAACCCAATGGTCATACTTAGGAATTAAAAAAGAACTAAAATAGGCCAAGCGTGGTGGCTCAAGCCTGTAATCCCAGCACTTTGGAGGCTGAGGTGGGTGGATCACAAGGTCAACAGATTGAGATTATCCAGGTCAACATGGTGAAACCCCGTCGCTACTAAAATATATAAAAAATTAGCTAGGCATGGTGGCATGTGCCTGTAATCCCTGCTACTCAGGAGGTTGAGGCAGGAGAATTGCCTGAACCCAGGAGGTGGAGGTTGTGGTGAGCCGAGATTGTGCCATTGCATTCCAATCTGGGTAACAAGAGTGGAACTCCATTTCAAAAGAAAAAAAAAAGAAATAAAATAGACGTAAAAAAATGCACATGGGTACTTTTTAACCAGTAGTACCAGGCCCGGAAATGAATGCTTTCAAGTGAAATAAGAAAAGATCACAGTTCTTATTTGGGCTAGTGCTTCTGCTAGGCATAGCAGGAATGAATGAATAAATAAATGAATGACTCTCTTGAAAGATGGCATTGTAGAGGCGACTCAGGATTGCAGCTTTCAGTGAAGGTGCAGAGGGTGAGTTTTAGCCGCATTCTCAGATGGTCCTTTTTTGCCCACAGAACATTGAAAGTCCCAGGTGTGGGAGAGACACAGGACGCTCACACAGCTGGCTTGCACAGCCGGTTGGGCCGGGCTGGCACCACAGTGCAGTGGAACACAGCACAAAATTCACTGGTCTGGGTGCCCTGTTAAACCGGCAACCTGAGGTTTGAAAGGGTAGATTGGCATGTCCATCTGATTGAATGGGACTTGGACAATGAGCCAGACCAGGATATTCCTGGGAAACGTGATCTGAGCCAGTGCAGTGGGCAGCAGAATGAGAGATTGCACAGATCCCAGTGCCCTATCAGCAGGCTACTGGGGTGCCAGTGGGAGAGTCGACTGTTCAGCTTGGGGAGAGGAAGAGAGAAAGAGAAAGAGGACAGATTCTGAGGCAGGGGGGCTGAGTGATTGAGCTTGGTGGGTCCCACCCTCATGGGGACAAGCAGGGCAGTGACTGGAGGTGCTTGGGGCTGAGAATTTTGCTGCTGACATCTAGAACAGCGCAGCCCAGTGGGGGAGGGGCATCCACCACTATGGATGCAATCTGCCCCTACTGAAGTACCGCCCAGGGCTGATGCAGCCTGCCATTGCTGAGGCAACCTGCCATAACAGAGAGACTCCACCAAGAGGGCACAGTGAACCACAGCAAAACAGAGCCCATGGCAGCAGGGCAGACTCATGCTAGCAGGGTGGAGCCCCAGCAGGCAAATAGTGAATAGACTGCCACCTAACGGAGCAGGAAAGTGCAACAGATACTCATAAAGAAAGCCCCAACTCCCTGAGACAGAGCATCTAAGGGGAAAAAAAAGGGGGGCTTTATGAGTTCTGTTGCAGCAGACATAAACATATCTTCCCAACATCCCTGAATGAACGGAGCTCACAGCTCAGCAAAGGAGCTCCTATAAAGCACAGACCGCCTCCTCAAGCAGCCCCCTGACCCCTGTATATCCAAAGAGTCACCCCCAAAAAGAACTAATCAGACTGACTTTTGGTGGTCATCATTCTGGAACAAAGATAGCAGAAGAAGAAACTGGTAGCATCCCTCACTGTTCTGCAGCTGCTACAGGTGTACCCCAGACAAGCAGGGCCTGGAGTGGACCTCAGCACTCGTACAGAAGAGGGGCTAGACTATTAGAAGGAAAACTAAGTAACAGAAATACTTCATCATCAACAATCTGGGCGTCCACTCAGAGACCCAATTGAAAAATCAGCAACTACTAAGACGACAGGTGAATAAATCCATAAAGATGGGAAGAAACCAGCGCAAAAAGGAGGAAAACACCCAAAACGGAAACACCTCACCTCCTACAAAGGACCAAAACTCCTCACCAGCAATGGAACAAAGCTGGACAGAGAATGAGTGTGATGAAATGACAGAATCAGACTTCAGAAAGTGGATAATGAGAAACTTCAGTGAGCTAAAAGAACATGTTCTAAGTCAGTGCAAAGAAACTAACAACCTTGAAAAAAGATTTGAAAAAAGATTCGAGGACATGAAAACAAGAATGGACAACATAGAGAGGAATATGAATGAATTGAAGGAGCTGAAAAACACAACACAAGAACTTTGTAAAGCATGCACAAGTTTCAACAGCCGAATTGACCAAGCAGAAGAAAGGATATCAGAAGTCGAAGATCAACTCAATGAAATAAAATGAGAAACAAAGATCAAAGAAAAAAGTGCAAAAAGGAATGAACAAAATCTCCACGAAATGTGGGACTATGTGAAGAGACCCAACCTACGTTTGATAGGTGTACCAGAATGTGACGAAGAGAATGAATCCAAGCTGGAAAACACTCTTCAGGATATTATCCAGAAAAATTTCCCCAACATAGCAAGGCAGGTCAATACTCAACTCCAGGAAATACAGAGAACACCACAAAGATACTCTGCAAGAAGAGCAACCCCAAGGCACATAATCGTCAGATTCACCAGGGTTGAAATAAAGGAGAAAATACTAAGGGCAGCCAGAGAGAAAGGTCGGGTCACCCACAAAGGGAAGCCCATCAGACTCACAGCAGATCTCTTGGCAGAGACCCTACAAGCCAGAAGAGAGTGGGGGCCAATATTCAACATCCTTAAAGAAAAGAACTTTCAACCGAGAATTTCATATCCTGCCAAACTGAGCTTCATAAGTGAAGGAAAAATAAAATCCTTCATGAACAAGCAAGTACTCAGAGATTTTGTCACCAGTAGGCCTGCTTTACAAGAGCTCCTGAAAGAGGCACTACACATAGAAAGAAACAACCAGTACCAGTCATCCTAAAAGCATACCAAATGCTAAAGACCATCAACAAAATGAAGAATCTACATGAACCAACGGGCAAAACAGCCAGCTAGCATCAAAATGGCAGTATCGGGATGTGAGGGGCGGGGCGTGCATGGGACAAAGGGAAGCGAAGCCGGAGCTGCGGGCACTTTTTCTGCCCGCTGTGTCTCAAATTCATTCTTAAGGGACTGAGCACTTAATCTTCCAAAATGTCAAAAAGACCATCTTATGCCCCACCTCCCAGCCCAGCTCCTGCAACACAAATGCCCAGCACACCAGGGTTTGTGGGATACAATCCATACAGTCATCTCGCCTACAACAACTACAGGCTGGGAGGGAACCCGGGCACCAACAGCCAGGTCATGGCATCCTCTGGTATTACAATTCCAAAACCCCCAAAGCCATCAGATAAGCCGCTGATGCCCTACATGAGGTACAGCAGAAAGGTCTGGGACCAAGTAAAGTCTTCCAACCCTGACCTAAAGTTGTGGGAGATTGGCAAGATTATTGGTGGCATGTGGCGAGATCTCACTGATGAAGAAAAACAAGAATATTTAAACAAATACGAAGCAGAAAAGATAGAGTACAATGAACCTATGAAGGCCTATCATAATTCCCCCGTGTACCTTGCTTACATAAATGCAAAAAGTCGTGCAGAATCTGCTTTAGAGGAAGAAAGTCGACAGAAACAGTCTCGCATGGAGAAAGGAGAACTGTACATGAGCATTCAGCCTGCTGAAGATCCAGATGATTACGATGATGGTTTTTCAATGAAGCATACAGCCACCGCCCGTTTCCAGAGAAACCACCGCCTCATCAGTGAAATCCTTAGTGAGAGTGTGGTGCCAGACGTTCAGTCAGTTGTCACGACAGCTAGAATGCAGGTCCTCAAATGACAGGTCCAGTCCTTAATGGTTCATCAGCGAAAACTAGAAGCTGAACTTCTTCAGATAGAGGAACGACACCAGGAGAAGAAGAGGAAATTCCTGGAAAGAACAGATTCGTTTAACAATTAACTTAAAAGGTTGTGTGGTCTGAAAGTAGAAGTGGATATGGAGAAAATTGCAGCTGAGATTGCACAGGCAGAGGAACAGGCCCGCAAAAGGCAGGAGGAAAGGGAGAAGGAGGCAGCAGAGCAAGCTGAAGGCAGTCAGAGCAGCATCGTTCCTGAGGAAGAACAAGCAGCCAACAAAGGCGAGGAGAAGAAGGACGACGAGAACATTCCAATGGAGACAGAGGAGACACACCTTGAAGAAACGACAGAGAGCCAACAAAACGGTGAAGAAGGCACGTCTACTCCTGAGGACAAGAAGAGTGGGAAGGAGGGGGTCGACAGTATGGCAGAGGAAGGAACCAGTGATAGCAACACTGGCTCGGAGAGCAACAGTGCAACAGTGGAGGAGCCCCCAACAGATCCCATACCAGAAGATGAGAAAAAAGAATAAATGTTGCCTTGTTTTATGTGTTCTAAAAACTTTTTTAAATGAAAAAATGTTTTTTGGTTTTAATGGTGTTATGTGGTTTGTGTATTAATTTTTTTCTTGTCCATATCACACCACCAAAGGCTTTTGGACCATTTAGCCTCATGAACCTAATGGCACAGTCAGTCACCCTTCTTAGTGTTGTGAAGACGGCCCTTTTCTTTGGATCTTGTTTCTAGACCTCAACTGCTGAAAGCCTCAGAATTTAGATTAATTGAGAAAACACCCTCCTCTTTTAGAGAATTATCCTTTGATGCTGAAGAATCTACTCTTACAATGCCTTCCTACAGCTCACTCGGGTGCTTACCAAAGCCATAGCTTTAAACCTTCCCAATCCCCATCAACAGCTTCCTGAAAGTCTCCTCTCTTGTTTACTTCTGCAAAGGGTAGCTTCTTAAAACTGTAATCGTGTATGAGTATGTATTTGTTCACTTCCCCATTTTTAATTTTAGTCAATGTCAGATACCAAGAGTTGTGTTAAGAAGTTGAGTGTAGGCTACAACTAACTACACTTGGATCTTAGCGATCCAGAAACAGCTCCCAAAGTTAAGAGTAGTTACTTATGAAATGGTCATTAAAGTGAACACAATGCATATACATTATCTATACTGCTTTTTGTTATGATTAATATTGGGTATGTTCTGGTAAATTCATCCTTACTGTATAGAAGAAAAAATTACTTTTTTACCACGTTTTCCAAAGACAGACTAGATCACAAAACTCAAGGAATTTAATATTCTTGTAATGGACTAGATAATTTAAATGAATTAGCCCCTTCCAGAAGAAAAACAGCTGGGAATTAAGTTAATCCACTTGAAATTATTTTACAATAATCAGAACATTCAAAACCTCAAGGCTTAGGATCCCATAGATCGAGCCCACCTTTTTGATAAACTCTTAGTACTAAGTCTTGGAGACTAGAAGCAAGAGATAGTTTGTGACACATATGCTTCCCAAAAACTAGAATAGATTTTTACTGAATAGTGGTATATTTGATGGTATATGTTTCCTAAAGGTCCAAATATAATAAAAAAATGAAAAAAAAAAAAACAAAAAAACAAAATGGCAGTATCAAATTCACACATAACAATATTAACCCTGAATGTAAATGGGCTAAATGCACCAATCAAAAGACGCAGACTGGCAAATTGGATAAAAAACCAAAACCCGTCAGTGTGCTGTATCCAGGAAACCCACCTCACACGCAAAGATACACAAAGGCTCAAAATAAAAGGATGGAGGAAGATTTACCAAGCAAATGGAGAGCAAAAAAAAGCAGGAGTTGCAATTCTCATCTCTGATAAAATAGACTTTAAAGCAACAAAGATCAAAACGGACAAAGAAGGTCATTACATAATGGTAAAAGGATCGATACAACAAGAAGAGCGCATTGTAAATATATATGGACCCAATGTAGGAGCACCCAGATATATAAGGCAAGTTCTTAATGACTTACAAAGAGACTTAGACTCCCACACAATAATAGTGGGAGACTTTAACACTCCACGGTCAATAGCAGACAGATCAACCAGACAGAAAATTAACAAGGATATCCAGGACTTGAACTCAGACCTGGAACAAGCAAACCTGATAGACATTTACAGAACTCTCCACCCCAAATCCATAGAATATACATTCTTCTCAGCAACGCATCACACCTACTCCAAAATTGACCACAGAATTGGAAGTAAAGCACTCCTCAGCAAATGCAAAACAACGGAAATCATAACAAACAGTCTCTCAGACCATAGTGCCATCAAGTTGGAACTCAGAATTCAGAAAATAACTCAGAACCGCACAGCTTCATGGAAACTGAACAACTGGCTCTTGAATGTTGATTGGATAAACAATGAAATGAAGGCAGAAATAAAGAAGTTCTTTGAAACCAATGAGAATGAAGACACAACGTACCAGAATCTCTGGGACACATTTAAAGAAGTCTGTAGAGGAAAATATATAGCAATAAGTGCCCACATGAGAAGAGTGAAGAGATCCAAAATTGACACCCTATCGTCAAAATTGAAAGAGCTAGAGGAGCAAGATCAAAAAAGCTCAAAACCTAGCCGAAGACAAGAAATAACTTAGATCAGAGCAGAACTGAAGGAGATAGAGACAAGAAAAACCCTTCAAAAAATCAATAAATCCAAGAGCTGGTTTTTCGAAAAGATCAATAAAATAGACCACTAGCCAGACTGATAAAAAAGAAAAGAGAGAACAACCAAATAGATGCAATAAAAAACGATAAAGGGGAAATCACCACAGATTCCACAGAAATTCAAACCATCATCAGAGAATACTACAAACAACTCTATGCAAACAAACTAGTAAATCTGGAAGAAATGGATAAATTCCTGGACGCCTGTGTCCTCCCAAGCCTAAACCAGGAGGAAGCCGAAACTATGAATAGACCAATAACAAGGTCTGAAGTTGAGGCAGCAATTAAGAGCCTACCACACACACAAAAAAAGCCCAAGTCCAGATGGGTTCACAGCTGAATTCTACCAGACACACAAAGAGGATCTGGTACCATTCCTTCTGAAACTATTCCAAATAATCCAAAAAGAGGGAACCCTTCCCAAATCATTTTATGAGACCAACATCATCCTGATACAAAAACCTGGCAGAGACTCAACAAGAAAAGATAACTTCAGGCCAATATCCATGATGAACATAGATGCAAAAATATTGAATAAAATGCTGGCAAATCGATTGCAATAGCACATTAAAAAACTTATCCATCATGATCAAGTAGGATTCATCTCGGGGATGCAAGGCTGGTTCAACATACGCAAGTCTATAAATGTAATTCACCACATTAAACAGAACCAAAAACAAAAACCACATGATTATCTCAATTGACGCAGAGAAGGCATTTGACAAAATTCAACAGCCCTTTATGCTAAAAACCCTCAATAAACTTGGTATTGATGGAACATATCTCAGAGTAATAAAAGCTATTTACGACAAACCAACAGCCAATATCATACTTAATGGGCAAAAACTGGAAGCATTCCCTTTGAAATCTGGCACTAGACAAGGATGCCCTCTCTCACCACTTTATTCAACATAGTACTGGAAGTTCTAGCCAGAGCAATCAGGCAAGAAAAAGAAAAAGTGTATTCAAATAGGAAAGGTGGAAGCCAAATTGTCTCTATTTGCAGATGACATGATAGTATACCTAGAAGACCCCATCACCTCAGCCCAAAAGCTCCTGAAACTGATAAGCAACTTCAGCAAAGTCTCAGGATATAAAACGAATGTTCAAAAATCACAAGCATTCCTATACACCAATAACAGACTTAAAGAGAACCAAATCAAGAACGAACTGCCATTCACAATTGCTACAAAGAAAATAAAATACCTAGGAATACAACTCACAAGGAATGTAAGGGACCTCTTTAAGGAAAACTACAAACAACTGCTCAACGAAATAAGAGAGAACACAAACAGATGGAGAAACATTCGATGTTTGGGGTTAGGAAGAATCAATATTGTGTAAATGGCTATACTGCCCAAAGTAATTTACACAATCAATGCTATCCCCATCAAACTACCATTGAATCTCTTCACAGAACTGGAAAAAACCACCATGAATTTCATATGAAACCAAAAAAGAGCCCGCATAGCCAAGTCAATTCTAAGCAAAAAGAACACAGCGGGAGGCATCATGCTACCAGACTTCAAATTATACTACAAGGCTACAGTAATCAAAACAGCATGGTACTTGTACCAAAACAGAGATATAGACCAATGGAACAGAACAGAAGCATCGGAGGCAACACAATGTACCTACAACCATATTATCTTGGATAAACCAGACAAAAAGAAGCAATGGAAAAAGGATTCCCTATTTAATAAATGGTGTTGGGAAAACTGGCTTGCCATGTGCAGAAAGCAGAAACTGGACCCTTTCCTGACACCTTACACTAAAATTAACTCCAGATGGATTAAAGACTTAAACATAAGACCTGACACCATGAAAACCCTAGAAGAAAATCTAGGCAAAACCATTCAGGACATAAAAGTAGGCAAGGACCTCATGAATAAAACACCAAAAGCATTGGCAGCAAAAGCTAAAATAGACAAATGGGACCTAATCAAACTCCACGGCTTCTGCACGGCAAAAGAAACAGTCACTAGAGTGAATCAGCAACCATCAGAATGGGAAAAAATCTTTGCAGTTTACACATCTGACAAAGGGCTGATATCCAGAATTTACAAGGGACTCAAACAGATTTACAGGAAAAAAACAAACAAGCCCATTCAAAAATGGGCAAAGGATATTAACAGAAACTTTACAAAAGAAGACATACATGAGGCCAACAAACACATGAAAAAATGCTCATCATCACTGGTCATTAGAGAGATGCAAATCAAAACCACATGGAGATACCATCTCACACCAATTAGAATGGCGATCATTAAAAATCTGGAGACAGCAGATGCTGGAGTGGATGTGGAGAAATAGAAACAGTCTTACACTGTTGGTGGGAGTGTAAATTAGTTCAACCATTGTGGAAGACAGTGTGGCGATTCCTCAGGGACCTAGGAATAGAAATTCCATTTGACCCAGCAATCCCATTACTGGGTGTATATCTGAAGGACTATAAATCGTTCTACTATAAGGACACATGCCCACGAATGTTAATTGCAGCACTGTTTACAATAGCAAAGAACTGGAACCAACCCAAATGCCCAACGATGATAGACTGGACTGGGAAAATGTGGCACATATACACCATGGAATATTATGCAGCAATCAAAAATGATGAGTTTGTGTCCTTTGTAAGGACATGGATGAATCTGGGAACATCATTCTCAGCAAACTCACACAAGAACAGAAAAAGAAATACCGCATATACTCACTCATAGGTGGGTGAGAAAAATGAGAACACATGAACACGGAGAGGCGGTCTACTATACACTGGGGACTGTTGGGGGGAATGGGGGAGGGACAGCGTGGGGGGGCTGGGGATGGATAGCCTGGGGATGAATGCCAAGTGTGGGTGAAGGGGAGGAAGGCAGCAAAACACTCTGCCATGTGTGTACCTATGCAACTATCTTGCACGTTCTGCACATGTACCCCAAAACCTATAATGCAATAAAAATTAAAAACAAACAAACAAACAAACAAAAAAGTCTACCACACAAAAAAAGCTCAGGTCCAGATGGGTTCACAGCCGAATTCTACCAGACACACAAAGAGGATCTGATACCATTTCTTCTGAAACTATTCCAAATAATTCAAAAAGAGAGAACCCTTCCCAAATCATTTTATTAGACCAACATTATCGTGATACCAACATCCTGCAGAGACTCAACAAGAAAAGAAAACTTCAGGCCAATATCCATGATGAACATGGATGCAAAAATCTTCAATAAAATACTGGCAAACCGATTGCAACAGCACATTAAAAAACTTATCCATCATGATCGAGTAGGATTCATCCTGGGGATGCAAGGCTGGTTCAAGATATGCAAATTCATAAATGTAATTCACCACATAAACAGAAGCAAAAACAAAAACCATATGATTATCTCAATTGACACAGAGAAGGCATTTTACAAAAGTCAACAGTTCTTTATGCTAAAAACACTCAATGCATTTCATATTGATGGAACATATCTCAAAGTAATAAAAGCTATTTATGACAAACCAACAGCCAATATCATACTTAATTGGCAAAAACTGGAAGCATTCCCTTTGAAATCTGGCACTAGACAAGGATGCCCTCTCTCACCACTCCTATTCAACATAGTACTGGAAGTTCTAGCCAGAGCAATCAGGCAAGAAAAAGAAATAAAGGTATTCAAATAGGAAAGGTGGAAGTCCAATTGTCTCTATTTGCAGATGACATGATAGTATACCTAGAAGAGCTTATCACCTCAACCCAAAAACTCCTGAAACTAATAAGCGACTTCAGCAATGTCTCAGGATATAAAATCTATGTGCAAAAATCACAAGCATTCCTATACACCAATGAAAGATGTAAAGAGAGCCAAATCAAGAATGAACTGCCATTCACAACTGCTACAAATAGAATAAAATACCCAGGAATCCAACTCACAAGGAACGTAAGTGACCTCTTCAAGAAAAACTAGAAACCACTGCTCAATGAAACAAGGGAGGACACAAACACATAAAGAAACATTGCATTTCGTGGTTAGTTAGAATCAATATCATGAAAATGGCTATACTGCCCAAAGTAATTTACACAATCAATGCTATCCCCATCATACTACCATTGAATTTCTTCACAGAACTGGAAAAAACCACCATGAACTTCATATGGAACCAAAAGAGCCCTCATAGCGAAGTCAATTCTAAGCAAAAAGAACACAGCGGGAGGCACCACACTACTAGACTTCCAATTATACTACAGGGCTACAGTAATCAAAACAGCATGGTACTGGTACCAAAACAGAGATATAGACCAATGGAACAGAACAGTGGCATCGGAGGCAACACAACATATCTACAAACATATAATCTTTGATAAACCAGACAAAAACAAGCAATGGGGAAAGGATTCCCTGTTTAATAAATGGTGTTGGGAAAACTGGCTAGCCATGTGCAGAAAGCAGAAACTGGACCCCTTCCTGACACCTTACACTAAAATTAACTCCAGATGTATTAAAGACTTAAACATAAGACCTGGCACCATAAAAACCCTAGAAGAAAATCTAGGCAAAACCGTTCAGGACATAGGAGTAGGCAAGGACTTCATGACCAAAACACCAAAAGCATTGGCAACAAAAGCCAAAATAGACAAATGGGACCTAATCAAACTCCACATCTTCTGCACGACAAAAGAAGCAGTCACTAGAGTGAATAGGCAACCATCAAAATGGGAAAAAATTTTTGCAGTTTACGCATCTGACAAAGGGCTGATATTTAGAATTTACAAAGAACTCAAACAGATTTACAAGGAAAAAACAAACAAGCCCATTCAAAAATGGGCAAAGGATATGAACAGACACTTTACAAAAGAAGACATACATGAGGCCAACAAACACATGAAGAAATGCTCATCATCACTGGTCATTAGAGAGATGCAAATCAAAACCACATTGAGATACCATCTCACACCAGTTAGAATGGCGTTCATTAAAAAATCTGGAGACAGCAGATGGTGGAGATGATGTGGAGAAAGAGGAACAGTCTTACACTGTTGGTGGGAGTGTAAATTAGTTCAACCATTGTGGAAGACAGTGTGGCGATTCCTCAAGGACCTAGAAATAGAAATTCCATTTGATCCAGCAATCCCATTACTGGGTATATTTCCAAAGGACTATAAATCGTTCTAGTATAAGGACACATGCCCACGAATGTTCATTGCAGCACTGTTTATAATAGCAAAGACCTGGAATCATCCCAAATGCCCATCGATGATAGACTGGACTGGGAAAATGTGGCACATATACACCATGGAATATTATGCAGCAATCAAAAATGATGAGTTTGTGTCCTGTGTAAGAACATGGATGAATCTGGAGAACATCATTCTCAGCAAACTGACACAAGAACACAAAAACAAATACCGCATATTCTCACTCATAGGCATGTGAGAAAAATGAGAACACATGGAGACAGAGAGGGGTTCTACTACACACTGGGGTCTATTGGGGGAATGGGGGAGGGACGGTGAATGGGCTAGGGAGGGATAGCCTGGGGATGAATGCCAAGTGTGGGTGAAGGGGAGGAAGGCAGCAAAACACACTGCCATGTGGGTACCTATGTAACTACCTTGCACGTTCTGCATATGTACCCCAAAACCCATAATGCAATAAAAATTAAAAATGAATAAATGAATGAATGAATTTTATTAGCATATGTAATAAATAAGAAAGAAGTTTACAAGATAATTTTAGATAGTGATAAATACCATAACATCGGTAAAATGGGGTGTATAATAAGTGAATTAAATATTCACTTGAATACCTAATAGATTTCTAAACTTATTGTGGCCAAAGGGCTCCTGATTCCCCTCACCACCAGCTTCTCACCAGGGGATGCTTCTGTAGATTGTGAGGTCTGGGAAGCTTTTAAAGATGTTATTTGAGTTGAGATATGAATGGTGAAGTATCTGTGTGCATTCCAGGTATGGAGGTGGGAAAGCATTGGCTTTGGGTTGGAAATGAGTTTAGTGTGTTGGAGACAGTCAGTATGAAATGTTGGAATGTATCCAGAGAAGAAATAGTGGTAGATGAGGCTAGAGAGGTGGAAAAGGCCTTGATATTTTAGGGCAGAATAAGGTGTTAGGATGTCACTTTAATGATGGCAGCAAGTCTGTAGAGTGTTCTAGGTCTGGAGATTGATGGCCTCATGACTGGGGCTATTGTGTAGTGATGACTGGTAGAGGCAGAAGAGGAAATGGGGACCTTTCAGAGCTCTTCTCTGGGTAAGAAGCCATAGTAGCTGTTTAGATGGAGCCTGGGCCAGCTTTGACAATCTACTTTGCAGACAGAGCTAAGAACTTAAGTGTGGATTCTATGTGGAAGCCAGGATATGAGTAGTCAAGAGTTGATTTCTAGGTTTTAGTTGAGCAACAGAGTGTGTGATGATTCAATTACTAAGATGGGGGAAATTGGAGAAGTTGGTGGTGAGGGGAATCAGAAGATACCTTTTGGCCACAATTGGCTTTAGTTACTGATTAGATAGTCAAGTGAGGTGGTTTAGTGGGCAGTGGAATAAATGTCTGTAGTTCAGTGGGGAGGTCAAGATTAAAATGACAAAGGTAGGTGTCAGCAACATAGAGCTGACTTGAAAGCCATGAGACTGGATGAACTCTCTACAAGAGGAGGGGCTAAGTTTACTTCCTTAAATTGAGAACGTTGGACAGGATGGTGTTTAAGGTCCCATCTTTTCCAAAAAGTTAAATGTTTATTGAATTTCAGATAGTCTCTGTAAGAAACTTGAAGTGATGGATTTTTTTTTGTAAAATGCTTTAGCTTCTTTTAAATTATGAAAGGATGAATGGGAAGAAATACAGACATTTAAGTATTTGAAATCTGTATTTATTCCAAAATTGCTTGTCCACAAAGCATGATATGTAACTGCGATCAGATATTCTTCTGAAAGTGAAAATAATCTCCTTCATTTTGTAAGGTTTCAGTTAAACCTGATTGGTGGTCAACGTGAACTTATTTTTATCAAAAAATTTTAAACAGCTTTATTGAGGAGTCAAGTGACACCCAAGCTGCACATATTAGAAGTGTAAAGTTAGATGTTTTCACATAGGTATTCAGCCATAGAACTGTCACCACTAGAGAAAATATACATACTTGTCATCCCAACAGTTTCCTTGTACCCTTCAGCACTGTCTCCCTCCTGCCTCTGATCCACATGCAACCCTGATAAGCTTTTTGTAACTGTAGATTAGTTTCAATTTTCTAACTTATATAAATAGGATTATACAGTAGGTATTCTTTTTTTCTGGCTTTTTTCATTCAACATGATTATTTTGAGATTCATCCATGGTGTTTTTTTTGTGTCAGTAGTTCTTTTCCTTTTATTTGCTAAATATCCGATTGTATGAATATACCAGATGCATTTTTGCAGTCACAATGAAGTTAGACTACCTTCTTCTTCCCTTCAGTGGGTCTCCGGATTTGCTGGTATTATTTGTAACCCTGAAAATTTGAGACAAATCTCAGTTAATTTAGAAAGTTTATTTTGCGAAGTTTGAGGATGCATGCTCCAGACACAGCCTCAGGAAGTCCTGATGACATTTGCCCAGGGTGGTCGGAACACAGCTTTGTTTTATATATTTTAGGAAGATGTGAGACATCAGCCAATGTATGTTAAGAAGTACAATGGTTGTGTCTGGAAAGGCAGGACAACTTGAAGCAAAGATAGGAAGGAGACTTGAAGCTGGAAGGAGCTTCTGGGTCACAGGTAGGTGAGAAAGAGGAGGCCTTGAATTCTTTGTTTTTGATTAACCTTTCCAAAGGAGGCAATCAGCTATGCATCTATCTCAGTGTCAGGCAGGTTGTTCATAAGCAGTTCCCAGCTTGGCTTTTTTCTTTAGCTTAGTGATTTAGGGGCCCCAAGATTTACTTTCCTTTCACACACCACAGAGACTAAAAATGTGAGTATATATACACACAGAGACACACTCCAAACTCTCTTCATAAAAGGGCTTCCTTGTTCTTGTATTCATCTCCTTCATCCTGTTCAGGGATGAGCTTCCTGGCTTTCATTTACCAGAGCAAGCTTGACAGTGCTGTGGATAGGAAGCAGGCCCACCCTTTCTGTGTGTTTGTATTCTGTGTGATTCTTTGGAGGATGTCTGTATGTCATTAAGCTTTATTTTTTTTTTAAATCTAGATTGTGTTTATGTCAGGAGGTTGCCTGAAATAAAACTGAAACTTCATAGTTTAGCTTTTAGTTGTGTTTCATTGTATAGCAGTTATGAATTCAGTTAATCTAGTACCTCTGATTTCACAAGGGAGTATAATAAACCTTTTCTTAGTTTATAGGAATTTTGTATAGTTGGTTAAGACAGATCAAAATGAGACAAACACTCATTCCTGTGGTAACTAGATGCTTACCTTTAATCTCTGTGGTGGCTTGATTAAATCACTTGTTTTCTGCTTCTGTTTCTGTGCATTTGGAAAAGTTCACTGCTTTCTTGTTCCTGTGGATGATCTGAGAACACACTTGGGGATTCATGAATTAATCACCCTCTGGCTGTTTTTAACATCATGTACTTACATGTAGTTTAAAAATGTCTGAGCTCTCTGTGCTGTTATCTGGGGTTGTCTGAAAAGGAAAAGAAGCAGATATGGTAGGATGATGAGACAGGTAAGCATGCAAGTGCAGTAAAGAATTCCATTTGGATGTTATTATTATTTTTTAAATTTTTATTGCATTTTAGGTTTTGGAGTATATGTGCAGAATGTGCAAGATAGTTGCATAGGTATACACATGGCAATGTGTTTTGCTGCCTTCCTCCCCTTAACCCACATTTGGCATTTCTCCCCAGGCTATCCCTCCCCAGCTCACCCCATGCTGTCCCTCCCCCATTCCCCCAATAGACCCCAGTGTGTAGTACCCCCCTCCCTGTGTCCATGTGTTCTCATTTTCCTCACCCGCTTATGAGTGAGAATATGTGGTATTTCCTTTTCTGTTCTTGTGTCAGTTTGCTGAGAATGATGTTCTCCAGATTCATCCATGTCCTTACAAAGGACACAAACTCATCATTTTTGATTGCTGCATAATATTCCATGGTGTATATGTGCCATATTTTCCCAGTCCAGTCTATCATCGATGGGCATTTGGGTTGGTTCCAGGTCTTTGCTATTGTAAACAGTGCTGCAATGAACATTCGTGTGCATGTGTCCTTATAGTAGAATGATTTATAATCCTTCGGATATATACCCAGCAATGGGATTGCTGAGTCAAATGGAATTTCTTTTTCTAGGTCCTTGAGGAATCACCACACTGTCTTCCACAATGGTTGAACTAATTTACACTCCCACCAACAGTGTAAGAGTGTTCCTATTTCTCCACATCCTCTCCAGCATCGGTTGTCTCCAGTTTTTTAATGATCGCCATTCTAACTGGCGTGAGATGATATCTCAATGTGGTTCGAATTTGCATTTCTCTAATGACGAGTGATGATGAGCATTTTTTCATGTGTTTGTTGGCCTCATGTATGTCTTCTTTTGTAAAGTGTCTGTTCATGTCCTCTGCCCATTTTTAAATGGGCTTGTTTGTTTTTTTCCTGTAAATCTGTTTGAGTTCTTTGTAAATTCTGGATATCAGCCCTTTGTCAGATGCGTAAACTGCAAAGATTTTTTCCCATTCTGATGGTTGCTGATTCACTCTAGTGACTGTTTCTTTTGCCATGCAAAACCTGTGGAGTTTGATTAGGTCCCATTTGTCTATTTTGGCTTTTGTTGCCAATGCTTTTGGTGTTTTGGTCATGAAGTCCTTGCCTACTCCTATGTCCTGAATGGTTTTGCCTAGATTTTCTTCTAGGGTTTTTATGGTGCCAGGTCTTATGTTTAAGTCTTAATCCATCTGGAGTTAATTTTAGTGTAAGGTGTCAGAAAGGGGTCCAGTTTCTGCTTTCTGCACATGGCTAGCCAGTTTTCCCAACACCATTTGTTAAACAGGGAATCCTTTCCCCATTGCTTGTTTTTGTCTGGTTTATCAAAGATTATATGGTTGTAGATATGTTGTGTTGCCTCCGATGCCTCTGTTCTGTTCCATTGGTCTATATCTCTGTTTTGGTACCAGTACCATGCTGTTTTGATTACTGTAGCCTTGTAGTATAGTTTGAAATCTGGTAGTGTGATGCCTCCCGCTGTGTTCTTTTTGCTTAGAATTGACTTGGCTATGCGGGCTCTTTTTTGGTTCCATATGAAATTCATGGTGGTTTTTTCCAGTTCTGTGAAAAAATTCAATGGTAGTTTGATGGGGATAGCATTGATTGTGTAAATTACTTTGGGCAGTATAGCCATTTTCACGATATTGATTCTTCCTAACTACGAACATGGAATGTTTCTCCATCTGTTTGTGTCCTCCCTTATTTCGTTGAGCAGTTGTTTGTAGTTTTCCTTAAAGAGGTCCCTTACGTTCCTTGTGAGTTGTATTCCTAGGTACTTTATTTTTTTTGTAGCAATTGTGAATGGCAGTTCATTCTTGATTTGGTTCTCTTTAAGTCTGTTATTGGTTTATAGGAATGCTTGTGATTTTTGCACATTGATTTTATATCCTGAGACTTTGCTGAAGTAGCTTATCAGTTTCAGGAGTTTTTGGACTGAGGTGATGGGGTCTTCTACATATACTATCATGTCATCTGCAAATAGAGAAAATTTGGCTTTCTCCTTTTCTATTCAAATACCAATACCCTTTATTTCTTTTTCCTGCCTGATTGCTCTCGCTAGAACTTCCAGTACTATGTCAAATTGGAGTTGTGAGAGAGGGCATCCTTGTCTCATGCCGGATTTCAAAGGGAATGCTTCCAGTTTTTGCCCATTAAGTATGATATTGGCTGTTGGTTTGTCGTAAATAGCTTTTATTACTTTGAGATACGTTCTATCAGTACAGAGTTTTTAGCATATTAAGGGGTTTTAGCATAAAGGCTGTTGAATTTTGTCAAATGCCTTCTCTTTGTTAATTGAGATAATCATGTGGTTTTTGGTTTTTGTTCTGTTAATGCGGTGAATGACATTTATAGACTTGCATGGCCAGAATGAATCCTACTTGATCATGATGGATAAAGTTTTTATTGTGCTGTTGCAATCGGTTTGCCAGTAGTTTATTGAAGATTTTTGCATCTATGTTCATCATGGATATTGGCCTGAAGTTTTCTTTTCTTCTTGAGTCTCTGCCGGGTTTTGGTATCAGGATGATGTTGGTCTCATAAAATAATTTGGGAAGGGTTCCCTCATTTTGGATTATTTGGAATAGTTTCAGAAGGAATGGTACCAGCTCCTTTTTGTGGGTCTGGTAGATTTCAGCTGTGAACCAATCTGGACCACGGCTTTTATTGTGTGGTAGGCTCTTAATTGCTCCCTCGACTTCAGACCTTGTTATTGGTCTATTCATAGTTTCAGCTTCCTCCTGGTTTTGGCTTCGGAGGACACAGGTGTCCAGGAATTTATCCATTTCTTCCTGGTTTACTAGTTGATGTGCATAGAGTTGTTTGTAGTATTCTCTGATGATGGTATGAATTTCTGTGGAATCTTGGTGATTTCCCCTTTGTCCTTTTTTATTGCATCTATTTTGTGGTTCTCTCTCTCTTTTATTTTTATCAGTCTGGCTAGTAGTCTATCTTGTTGATCTTTTCAAAAAACCAGCTCTTGGAATTATTGATTTTTTTTTAAAATTTTTACTGCATTATAGGTTTGGGGGTACATGTGCAGAACGAGCAAGATAGTTGCATAGGTACACACATGGCAGTGTGCTTTGCTGCTTTCCTCCCCTTCACCCACACTTGGTATTCATCCCCAGGCCATCCCCCCAGCCCCCCCCGCTGTCCCTCCCCCATTACCCCCAACAGTCCCCAGTGTATAGTAGACCGCCTCTCTGTGTCCATGTGTGCTCATTTTTCTCACCCACCTATGAGTGAGTATATGCGGTATTTCTTTTTCTGTTCTTGTGTCAGTTTGCTGAGAATGATGTTCTCCAGATTCATCCATGTCCCTACAAAGGACACAAACTCATCATTTTTGATTGCTGCATAATATTCCATGGTGTATATGTGCCACATTTTCCCAGTCCAGTCTATCATCGATGGGCATTTGGGTTGGTTCCAGGTCTTTGCTATTGTAAACAGTGCTGCAATGAACATTCGTGTGCATGTGTCCTTATAGTAGAACAATTTATAGTCCTTTGGATAGATACCCAGTAATGGGATTGCTGGGTCAAATGGAATTTCTATTTCTAGGTCCCTGAGGAATCGCCACACTGTCTTCCACAATGGTTGAACTAATTTACACTCCCACCAACAGTGTAAGAGTGTTCCTATTTCTCCACATCCTCTCCAGCATCTGCTGTCTCCAGATTTTTTAATGATCACCATTCTAACTGGTGTGAGATGGTATCTCAATGTGGTTTTGATTTGCATCTCTCTAATGACCAATGATGATGAGCACTTTTCCATATGTTTGTTGGCCTCATGTATGTCTGCTTTTGTAAAGTTTCTCTTCATATCCTTTGCCCATTTTTGAATGGGCTTGTTTGTTTTTTTCCTGTAAATCTGTTTGAGTTCCTTGTAAATTCTGGATATCAGCCCTTTGTCAGATGCGTAAACTGCAAAGATTTTTTTCCCATTCTGATGGTTGCTGATTCACTCTAGTGACTGTTTCTTTTGCCGTGCAGAAGCCGTGGAGTTTGATTAGGTCCAATTTGTCTATTTTGGCTTTTGTTGCCAATGCTTTTGGTGTTTTGTTCATGAAGTCCTTGCTTACTCCTATGTCCTGAATGGTTTTGCCTAGATTTTCTTCTAGGGTTTTTATGGTGTCAGGTCTTACGTTTAAGTCTTTAATCCATCTGGAGTTAATTTTAGTGTAAGGTGTCAGGAAGGAGTCCAGTTTCTGCTTTCTGCACATGGCTAGCCAGTTTTCCCAACACCATTTATTAAATAGGGAATCCTTTCCCCATTGCCTGTTTTTGTCTGGTTTATCAAAGATAATATGGTTGTAGATATGTTGTGTTGCC
This sequence comes from Saguinus oedipus, assembly GCA_031835075.1. Classification (NCBI taxonomy): domain Eukaryota; kingdom Metazoa; phylum Chordata; class Mammalia; order Primates; family Cebidae; genus Saguinus; species Saguinus oedipus. Next base: position 58,223,358 of record CM063173.1, read on the forward strand.
TCCGATGCCTCTGTTCTGTTCCATTGGTCTATATCTCTGTTTTGGTACCAGTACCATGCTGTTTTGATTACTGTAGCCTTGTAGTATAGTTTGAAGTCTGGTAGCGTGATGCCTCCAGCGGTGTTCTTTTTGCTTAGAATTGACTTGGCTATGCGGGCTCTTTTTTGGTTCCATATGAAATTCATGGTGGTTTTTTCCAGTTCTGTGAAGAAATTCAATGGTAGTTTGATGGGGATAGCATTGATTGTGTAAATTACTTTGGGCAGTATAGCCATTTTCACGATATTGATTCTTCCTAACCACGAACATGGAATGTTTCTCCATCTGTTTGTGTCCTCTCTTATTTCGTTGAGCAGTTGTTTTTAGTTTTCCTTAAAGAGGTCCCTTACATTCCTAGTGAGTTGTACTCCTAGGTATTTTATTCTCTTTTTAGCAATTGTGAATGGCAGTTCATTCTTGATTTAGTTCTCTTTAAGTCTGTTATTGGTGTATAGCAATGCTTGTGATTTTTGCACGTTGATTTTATATCCTGAGACTTTGCTGAAGTTGCTTATCAGTTGCAGGAGCTTTTGGGCTGAGGTGATGGGGTCTTCTGGGTATACTATCATGTCGTCTGCAAATAGAGACAATTTGGCTTCCACCTTTCCTATTTGAATACCCTTTATTTCTTTTTCTTGCCTGATTGCTCTGGCTAGAACTTCCAGTACTATGTTGAATAGAAGTGGTGAGAGAGGGCATCCTTGTCTAGTGCCGGATTTCAAAGGGAATGCTTCCAGTTTTTGCCCATTAAGTATGATATTGGCTGTCGGTTTGTCATAAATAGCTTTTATTACTTTGGGATATGTTCCATCAATACCAAGTTTATTGAGGGTTTTTGGCATAAAGAGCTGGTGAATTTTGTCAAATGCCTTCTCTGCATCAATTGAGATAATCATGTGGTTTTTGTTTTTGCTTCTGTTTATGTGGTGAATTACATTTATAGACTTGTGTATGTTGAACCAGCCTTGCATCCCCGGGATGAATCCTACTTGATCATGATGGATAAATTTTTTAATGTGCTGTTGCAGTCGGTTTACCAGTATTTTATTGACGATTTTTGCATCTATGTTCATCATGGATATTGGCCTGAAGTTTTCTTTTCTTGTTGAGTCTCTGCCAGGTTTTGGTATCAGGATGATGTTGGTCTCATAAAATGGTTTGGGAAGGGTTCCCTCTTTTTGGATTATTTGGAATAGTTTCAGAAGGAATGGTACCAGATCCTCTTTGTGTGTGTGGTAGAATTCAGCTGTGAACCCATCTGGACCTGGGCTTTTGTTGTGTGGTAGGCTCTTAATTGCTGCCTCAACTTCAGACCTTGTTATTGGTCTATTCATAGTTTCGGTTTCCTCCTGGTTTAGGCTTGGGAGGACACAGGCATCCAGGAATTTATCCATTTCTTCCTGATTTACTAGTTTATGTGCATAGAGTTGTTTGTAGTATTCTCTGATGATGGTTTGAATTTCTGTGGAATCTGTGGTGATTTCCCCTTTATCATTTTTTATTGCATCTATTTGGTTGTTCGCTCTCTTCTTTTTTATCAGTCTGGCTAGTGGTCTGTCTATTTTGTTGATCTTTTCGGAAAACCAGCTCTTAAATTTATTGATTTTTTTGAAGGGTTTTTCTTGACTCTATCTCCTTCAGTTCTGCTCTGATCTTAGTTATTTCTTGTCTTCGGCTAGGTTTTGAGCTTTTCTGATCTTGCTCCTCTATCTCTTTCAATTTTGATGATAGGGTGTCAATTTTGGATCTCTCCACTCTTCTCATGTGGGCACTTATTGCTATATATTTTCCTCTACAGACTGCTTTAAATGTGTCCCAGAGATTCTGGTACATTGTGTCTTCATTCTCGTTGGTTTCAAAGAACTTCTTTATTTCTGCCTTCATTTCATTGTTTATCCAATCAACATTCAAGAGCCAGTTGTTCAGTTTCCATGAAGCTGTGTGGTTCTGAGTTATTTTCTGTATTCTGAGTTCCACCTTGATTGCACTATGGTCTGAGAGACTCTTTGTTATGATTTCCATTGTTTTGCATTTGCTGAGGAGTGCTTTACTTCCAATTATGTGGTCAATTTTGGAGTAGATGTGATGTGGTGCTGAGAAGAATGTATATTCTGTGGATTTGGGGTGGAGAGTTCTGTAAATGTCTATTAGGTTTGCTTGTTCCAGGTCTGAGTTCAACTGTGGATATCCTTGTTAATTTTCTGTCTGGTTGATCTGTCTGCTATTGACAGTGGAGTGTTAAAGTCTCCCACTATTATTGTGTGGGAGTCTAAGTCCCTTTGTAAGGCATTAAGAACTTGCCTTATATATCTGGGTGCTCCTACATTGGGTCCATATATATTTAGAATCATTAGCTCTTCTTGTTGTATCGATCCTTTTACCATTATGTAATGACCTTCTTTGTTCCTTTTGTTCTTTGTTACTTTAAAGTCTATTTTATCAGAGATGAGAATTGCAACTCCTGCTTTTTTTTGCTCTCCATTTGCTTGGTAAATCTTCCTCCATCCCTTTATTTTGAGCTTTTGTGTATCTTTGCATGTGAGGTGGGTTTCCTGGCTACAGCACACCGATGGGTTTTGGTTTTTTATCCAATTTGCCAGTCTGTGTCTTTTGATTGGTGCATTTAGCCCATTTACATTCAGGGTTAATATTGTTATGTGTGAATTTGATACTGCCATTTTGATGCTAGCTGGCTGTTTTGTCCGTTGGTTCATATACATTCTTCATTTTGTTGATGGTCTTTAGCATTTGGTATGGTTTTAGGATGGCTGGAACTGGTTGTTTCTTTCTATGTGTAGTGCCTCTTTCAGGAGCTCTTGTAAAGCAGGCCTAGTGGTGACAAAATCTCTGAGTACTTGCTTGTTTGTGAAGGATTTTATTTTTCCTTCACTTATGAAGCTCAGTTTGGCTGGATATGAAATTCTGGGTTGAAAGCTCTTTTCTTTAAGGATGTTGAATATTGGCCCCCACTCTCTTCTGCCTTGTAGAGTCTCTGCCGAGAGATCTGCTGTGAGTCTGATGGGCTTCCCTTTGTGGGTGACCTGACCTTTCTCTCTGGCTGCCCTTAGTATTTTCTCCTTCGTTTCAACCCTGGTGAATCTGACGATTATGTGCCTTGGGTTTGCTCTTCTTGCAGAGTATCTTTGTGGTGTTCTCTGTATTTCCTGGAGTTGAGTATTGACCTGTCTTGCTAGGTTGGGGAAATTTTCCTGGATAATATCCTGAAGAGTGTTTTCCAGCTTGGATTCATTCTCTTCGTCACATTCTGGTACACCTATCAAACGTAGGTTGGGTCTCTTCACATAGTCCCACATTTCTTGGAGATTTTGTTCATTCCTTTTTGTGCTTTTTTCTTTAATCGTGGTTTCTCGTTTTATTTCATTGAGTTGATCTTCAACTTCTGATATTCTTTCTTCTGCTTGGTCAATTCGGCTGTTGAAACTTGTGCATGCTTCGCGAAGTTCTCGTGTTGTGTTTTTCAGCTCCTTCAATTCATTCATATTCCTCTCTAAGTTGTCCATTCTTGTTATCAATTCCTCGAATCTTTTTTCAAATCTTTTTTCAAGGTTCTTAGTTTCTTTGCACTGGTTTAGTACATATTCCTTTAGCTCACTGAAGTTTCTCATTATCCAGTTTCTGAAGTCTGATTCCGTCATTTCGTCACATTCATTCTCCGTCCAGGTTTGTTCCCTTGCTGGTGAGGAGTTTTGGTCCTTTTTTGGAGGTGAGGTGTTTTGGTTTCGGGTGCTTTCCTCCTTTTTGCGCTGGTTTCTTCCCATCTTTATGGATTTATCCGCCTGTTGTCTTAGTAGTGGCTGATTTTTCACTTGGGTCTCTGTGGGGACACTGAGATTGTTGATGATGAAGTATTTCTATTACTTAGTTTTCCCTCTAATGATCTATCCTCTCTGCTGTATGAGTGCTGAGGTCCACTCCAGGCCCTGCTTGTCTTGGGTATACCTGCAGCAGCTGCAGAACAGTGAGGGATGATACCAGTTTCTTCTTCTGCTGCCCTTGTTCCAGAATGATGGCAGCCAAATATCAGTCTGATTAGTCCTTTTCTGGGGTGACTCCTTGGATATACAGGGGTCAGGGAGCTGCTTGAGGAGACAGTCTGTGCTTTATAGGAGCTCCAGTGCTGAGCTGTGAGCTCCGTTGTTCATTCAGGGTTGTTGGGAGGTTGTTTATGTCTGCTGCAATAGAACTCATAAAACACCAATCTTTTTTTTTTTTCACCCTTAGATGCTCTGTCTCAGGGAGTTGGGGCTTTCTTTATGAGTATCTGTTGCACTGTCCTGCCCCACTAGGTGGGAGTCTATTCACTATTTGCCTGCTGGGGCTCTGACCTACTAGTGCGGGTCCGCCCTGTTGCTGCCTGGTGGAGTCTCTCTGTTATGGCAGGTTGCCTCGGCCATGGCGGGCTGCATCAGTCCTGGGCGGTACTTAAGTGGGGGTGCACTTCGTCAGCAATGGTGGACACCCCTCCCTGACCGGGCTGCACCGTCCTAAATGCCGGCAACAAAACTCTCAGTGCCAAGCACCTCCGGTCACCGCCCTGCTTGTCCCCGTGAGCGTGGGGCCCGCCGAGCTCGATCACCCAGCTCCCTGCCTCAGAGTCCGTCCTCTCTCTCTCTCTCTTTTTCTCCCCAAGCTGAAAGGTCGACTCTCTCACTGGCGCCCCAGGAGCCTGCCGATAGGGCACTGGGATCCGTGTGATCTCCCGTGCTGCTGCCCACTACCCCGGCTCAGATCACGCTTCGCAGGAAACTCCTGGTCTGGCACATTGTCCAAGTCCCGTTCAATCAGATGGACATGCCAATCTGCCCTTCCAAATCTCAGATTGCCGGTTTAACAGGGCACCCAGACCAGTGAGTTCTGCGCCGGGTCCTGCTGCGGTGCCGGCTGAAGAGGTGGCGGGCGCCGGCTGTGTTAGCCGGCTGCTAGCGTACCGTGTCTCTCCCACACCTGGGACTTTCAACGCTCTGTGGGCATAAAAGGAACATCCGAGAATGCGGCTAGGACTCACCCTCTGCGCCTTCACCGAGAGCTGCAATCCTGAGTCACCTCTATGACACCATCTTGCCTCTAGAATCGGAATTATTGATTTTTTGAAGGGTTTTTCGTTTCTCTATCTCCTTCAGTTCTGCTCTGATCTTAGTTATTACTTGTCTTCGGCTAGGTTTTGAGTTTTTTTGATCTTGCTCCTGTTGCTCTTTCTGTTTTTTAAAGATTACAATTTTCAATTAATTAATTAATTAATTAATTGATTTTTATTATTTTTAATTTTTATTGCCTTATAGGTTTTGGGATACATGTGCAGAACGTGTAAGATAGTTGCATAGGTACACACATGGCAGTGTGTTTTGCTGCCTTCCTCACCTTCACCCACACTTGGCATTTTTCCCCAGGCTATCCCTCCCCAGCCCCCCATGCTGTTTCTCCCCATTCCCCCAATAGGGCACAGTGTGTAGTAGACCCCCTCCCTGTGTCCATGTGTTCTCATTTTTCTCACATGCCTATGAGTGAAAATATGCGGTATTTCTTTTTCTGTTCTTGTGTCAGTTTGCTGAGAATGATGTTCTCCAGATTCATCCATGTCCTTTCAATGACAAAAACTCATCGTTTTTGATTGATGTAGAATATTCTATAATGCATATATGCTACATTTTTCCAGTCCAGTCTATCATTGATGGGCATTTGGGTTGGTTCCAGGTCTTTGGTATTGTAAACAGTGTTGCAATGAACATTCGTGTGCATGTGTCTTTATAGTTGAACGATTTATAGTCCTTTGGATATATACCCAGTAATGGGATTGCTGGGTCAAATGGAATTTCTATTTCTAGTTCCTTGAGGAATTGCCACGCTGTCTTCCACAATGGTTGAACTAATTTACACTCCCACCAACAGTGTAAGAGTGTTCCTATTTCTCCACATCCTCTCCAGCATCCGCTGTCTCCAGATTTTTTAATGATCGCCATTCTAACTGGCGTGAGATGGTATCTCAATGTGGTTTTGATTTGCATCTCTCTAATGACCAGTGATGATGAGCATTTTTTCATATGTTTGTTGGCCTCATGTATGTCTTCTTCTGTAAAGTGTCTGTTCCTATCCTTTGCTTATTTTTGAATGGGCTTGTTTGTTTTTTTTTTCCTGTAAATCTGTTTGAGGTCTTTGTAAATTCTGGATATCAGCCCTGTGTCAGATGTGTAAACTGCAAAATTTTTTTCCCATTCTGATGGTTGCTTATTCACTCTAGTGACTGTTTCTTTTGCCATGCAGAAGTTGTGGAGTTTGATTAGGTCCCATTTGTCTATTTTGGCTTTTGTTGCCAATGCTTTTGGTGTTTTGGTCATGAAGTCCTTGCCTACTCCTATGTCCTGAATGGTTTTGCCTAGATTTTCTTCTAGAGTTTTTATGGTGTCAGGTCTTATGTTTAAGTCTTTAATCCATCTGGAGTTAATTTTAGTGTAAGGTGCCAGGAAGGGGTCCAGTTTCTGCTCTCTGCACATGGGTAGCCTGTTTTCCCAACACCATTTATTAAACAGGGAATCCTTTCCCCATTGCTTGTTTTTGTCTGGTTTATCAAAGATTATATGGTTGTAGATATGTTGTGTTGCCTCCAATGCCACTGTTCTGTTCCATTGGTCTATATCTCTGTTTTGGTACCAGTACCATGCTGTTTTGATTACTGTAGCCTTGTAGTATAGTTTGAAGTCTGGTAGCGTGATGCCTCCCGCTGTGTTCCTTTTGCTTAGCATTGACTTGGGTATGCGGGCTCTATTTTGGTTCCATATTAAGTTCATGGTTTTTTTTCCAGTTCTGTGAAGAAATTCAATGGTAATTTGATGGGGATAGCATTGATTGTGTAAATTACTTTGGGCAGTATAGCCATTTTCACGATATTGATTCTTCCTAACTACAAACATGGAATGTTTCTCCATCTGTCTGTGTCCTCTCTTATTTCATTGAGCAGTGGTTTGTAGTTTTCCTTGAAGAGGTCCCTTACGTTCCTTGTGAGTTGTATTTCTAGGTATTTTATTTTCTTTGTAGCAATTGTGAATGGCAGTTCATTCTTGGTTTGGTTCTTTTTAAGTCTGTTATTGGTGTATAGGAATGCTTGTCATTTTTGCACATTGATTTTGTATCCTGAGACTTTGCTGAAGTTGCTTATCAGTTTCAGGAGTTTTTGGGCTGAGGTGATGGGGTCTTCTAGGTATACTATCATGTTGTCTGCAAATAGAGACACTTTGGCTTCCACCTTTTCTATTTGAATACGCTTTATTTCTTTTTTTTGCCTGATTGCTCTGGCTAGAACTTCCAGTACTATGTTGTATAGGAGTGGTGAGAGAGGGCATCCTTGTCTAGTGCCGGATTTCAAAGGGAATGCTTCCAATTTTTGCCCATTATGTATGATATTGGCTGTTGGTTTGTCATAGATAGCCTTTATTACTTTGAGATATGTTCCACCAATACCAAATTTATTGAGGGTTTTTGTCATAAAGGGTTGTTGAATTTTTTCAAATGCCTTCTCTGTTAATTGAGATAATCATGTGGTTTTTGTTTTTTCCTCTGTTTCTGTGGTGAATTACATTTATAGACTTGTGTATGTTGAACCATCCTTGCATTTCCGGGATGAATCCTACTTGATCATGATGGATAAGTTTTTTAATGTGCTGTTGCAATCTGTTTGCCAGTATTTTATTGAAGATTTTTGCATCTATGTTCCTCATGGATATTGGCCTGAAGTTTTGTTTTTTTGTTTAGTCTCTGCCAGGTTTGGTGTCAGGATGATCTTGTTCTCATAACATGATTTGGGAAGGATTTTTTCTTTTTGAATTTTTTGAAATAGTTTCAGAAGGAATGGTACCAGATCCTCTTTATTTGTCTGGTAGAATTCGGCTGTGAATCCATCTGGACCTGGGCTTTTTTTGTGTGGTAGGCTCTTAATTGCTGCCTCAACTTCAGAGCCTGTTATTGGTCTATTCATAGTTTTGGCTTCCTCGTGGTTTAGGCTTGGGAGGACAGAGACATCCGGGAATTTATCCATTTTCTCCTGGTTTACTAGTTTATCTGCATAGAGTTGTTTGTAGCATTCTCTGATGATGGTTTGAATTTCTATGGACTCTGTGGTGATTTCCCCATTATCGTTTTTTATTGCATCTATTTGGTTGTTCTCTCTTTTCTTTTTTATCAGTCTGGCTAGTGGTCTGTCTATTTTGTTGATGTTTTCAAAAAACCAGCTCTTGGATTTATTGATTTTTTGAAGGCTTTTTCTTTTCTCAGTCTCCTTCAGTTCTGCTCTTATCTTATTTATTTCTTGTCTTCAGATAGGTTTTGAGCTTTTTTGATCTTGCTCCTCTAGCTCTTTCAATTTTGACGATAGGGTGTCAATTTTGCATCATTTCACTCTTCTCATGTGGGCACGTATTGCTATATATTTTTCTTACAGACTTCTTTAAATGTGTCCCAGAGATTCTGGTACGTTGTGTTTTCATTCTCGTTGGTTTTGAACAACTTTTTTTTTTCCTTCATTTCATTGTTTATCCAATCAACATTCAAGAGCCGGTTTTTCAGTTTGTATGAAGCTGTGCAGTTCTGAGTTATTTTCTAAATTCTGAGTTCCAACTTGATTGTACTATGGTCTGAGAGACTGTTTGTTATGATTTCAGTTGTTTTGCATTCGCTGAGGAGTGCTTTACTTCCAATTATTTGGTCAATTTTGGAGTAGGTGTGATGTGGTGCTGAGAAGAATGTATATTCTGTGGATTTTGGATGGAGAGTTCTGTAAATGTCTGTCAGGTTTGCTTGTTCTAAGTCTGAGTTCAATCCCTGGATATCCTTGTTAATTTTCTATCTGGTTGATCTGTCTGATATTGACAGTGGAGTGTTAAAGTCTCCCACTCTTATTGCGTGGGAGTCTTAGTCTTTTTGTAAGTCATTAAGAAGTTGCATGATATATCTGGGTTCTTCTGTATTCGGTCCATATATATTTAGGATCATTAGCTCTTATTGTTGTATCAATCCCTGTACCATTATGTAATGACCTTCTTTGTCTCTTTTGATCTTTGTTGCTTTAAGGTCTATTTTATCAGAGACGAGGATTGCAACTCTTGTTTTTTTTGCTCTCCATTTGCTTGGTAAATCTTCCTCCATTCCTTTGTTTTGAGTCTTTGTGTAATTTTGCATGTGAGGTTGGTTTCCTGGATACAGCACACCGATGGGTTTTGGCTAATTATCCAATTTGCCAGTCTGTGTCTTTTGATTGGTGCATTTAGCCCATTTACATTTAGGGTTAATATTGTTATATGTGAGTTTGATACTGCCATTTTGATCCTCGCTGTCTGTTTTGTTCCTTGGTTGATGCAGATTCTTCATTTTGTTGATGTTCTTTAGCATTTGGTATGTTTTTAGAATGGCTGGTACTGGGTGTTGTTTTCTATGTGTAGTGCCTGTTTCAGGAGCTCTTGTAAAGCAGTCCTAGTGGTGACAAAATCTCTGAGTTCTTGCCTGTTGGCAAAAGATTTTATTCTTCCTTCACTTATGAAGCTCAGTTTGGCTGGATATAATATTCTGGGTTGAAATTTCTTTTCTTTAAGGATGTTGAATATTGGCCCCCACTCTCTTCTGGCTTGTAAAATTTCTGCTGAGATATCTGTCGTGAGTCTGATGGGCTTCCCTTTGTGGGTGATCTGACCCTTCTCTCTGGCTGCCCTTCATATTTTCTCCTTCATTTCCACCCTGGTGAATCTGACGTTTATGTGCCTTGGGGTTGCTCTTCTTGCAGAATATCTTTGTGGTGTTCTGTGTATTTTCTGGAGTTCAGTATTGGCCTGCCTTGCTAGGTTGGGGAATTTATCCAGGATATTTTCTGGATAATATCCTGAAGAGTGTTTTCCAGCTTGGATTCATTCTCTTCATCACATTCTGGTACACTTATCAAATGTAGGTTAGGTCTCTTCACATAGTCCCACATTTCTTGGAGATTTTGTTCATTCCTTTTTGCACTTTTTTCTCTAATCTTGGTTTCTCATTTTATTTCATTGAGTTGATCTTCGACTTCTGATATTCTTTATTCTGCTTGGTCAATTCGGCTGTTGAAACTTGTGCATGCTTCACGAAGTTCTCGTGTCGTGTTTTTCAGCTCCTTGAATTCATTCATATTCTTCTCTAAGTTGTCCATTCTTGTTATCATTTCCTTGAATCTTTTTTCAAATCTTCTTTTAAGGTTCTTAGTTTCTTTGCATTGATTTACAATATATTCTTTTAGCTCACTAAAGTTTCTTATTATCCACCTTCTGAAGTCTGATTCCATCATTTCATCACTCTCATTCTCCATCCAGCTCTTTTCTTTTGCTGGTGAGGAGTTTTGGTCTTTCATAGTAGGTGAGGTGTTTTGGTTTCAGGTGTTTTCCTCCTTTTTGCACTGGTTTCTTCCCATCTTTGTGGATTTATCCACCTGTCATCTTAGTAGTTGCTGACTTTTCAATTGGGTCTTTGAGTGGACGCCCAGATTGTTGATGATGAAGTATTTCTGTTACTTAGTTTTCCTTCTAATGGTTTAGCCCCTCTGCTGTACGAGTGCTGAGGTCCACTCCAGGCCCTGTTTGTCTTGGATACACCTGTAGCAGCTGCAGAACAGTGAGGGATGCTACCAGTTTCTTCTTCTGCTATCTTTGTTTCAGAATGATGCCTGCCAAATGTCAGTCTGATTAGTCCTTTTTTGAGGTGGCTCTTTGGATATACAGCAGTCAGGGAGCTGCTTGAGGAGACGGTCTGTACTTTATAGGAGCTTCAGTGCTGATCTGTGAGCTCCATTGTTCATTCAGGGCTGTTGGGAGGATGTGTTTTTGTCTGCTGCAACTGAACTCATAAAACCTCCCCTTTTTTTCCCCCTTATATGCTCTGTCTCAGGGAGTTTGGGATTTCCTTATGAGTATCTGTTGCACTGTCCTGCCCAGCTAGGAGGCAGTCTATTCACTATTTGCCTGCCGGGGCTTTGCCCTGCTAGTGTGGGTTCACCCTGCTGCTGTGGGGTTTTTTTCTACTGTGGTGCACTCCGCCCTGTTGGCAGCATCTTTCTGTTGTGGCTGGTTGCCTTGGCAATGGCAGGCTGCATCAGCAGTGGGCAGTACCTCAATGGGGGTGGATTGCATTCATAGTGGTGGACGCCACTCCTTCACTGAGCTGCATTGTCCTGGATTCAGCTGACCCCACAGCAAAACTCTCAACCCTGATCACCTCGAATCTCTGGGCTGCTTGTCCCCATAGGGTGGGACCCACCGAGTCTGATCACCTGGCTCCCTGCCTCAGAGTTTCTCCTCTCTCTCTTTTTCTTTTCAAATTGTATTGTTCACTCTCACAGGCACCCTGGTCACGTGCTAATTGGCCACTGGGATTCGTGTGATGTCCCTTGCAGTGGCCTACTGCACCAGCTCAAATCACTATTTCCAGGAATCTCCTGGTCTGGCTCACCGTCCAAGTTTCATTCAATCAAATGGACATGTCAATTTGCCCTCCCAAAGCTCAGATTGCTGGTTTAACAGGGCACCCAGATTAGTGAGCTTTGTGCGGGCTTCTGCTGCACTGCAGCATTGGCCAAAATGGCCATGCAAGCCTAAAGGGCTGCACTGCTGTCTTGTGTCTTTCCTACACCTGGGAATTTCCCCGTTGTGTGGGCAACAAAGGTCCGTCTCAAAATGTGGCTAGGACTCACCCTCTGCGCCTTCACTGAGAGCTGCAATCCTGAGTTGTTTCTACGGCGCCATCTTGGAACCTCCAATCGGATGTTATTTATTAGAGTTTTCTGCAGGATGTTTTATTTTCTAGGTAATTTGTAGATTTTTACACTGCTTTATAAAAAGCTCTTTCCCCAATTGGTAGCTTTGAATTCTTCTTCAGTATTTATGGCAAGTCATATTCTTGAATTAGATGTTTTGCATTACCTTACCAAAGATGACTCTACCAGTAGTGAAGCCAAGAAGGAAAAAGATCTGCTGCTCTGCGTATCTAAAAGATCACTTCATCTTGGTACTTAACGGACTGCCCCATTCTTTGTGATGGCTGTAGAGCATTCATTTCATCGACTGAGTGTAACATGCTTTGGTTGTTCCCACCACTTTTCCTGTTATATCTATGCTGAAGTACATAATACTTACATGTAAATACATCATCTCCCACATTTCCAAATTGTCTCCATTAACATTTTATTGGTGTATACTTCCACCAACAAAGTTTTATTGTGTCTGTTTCCTTATACACTCAACTGTACAGAGTGCTACTAGAGTTTATCTGATTGGTGAAAATGTTATTTTCTTCTGATTTTTAACTTATATATCTCTTATTACAGAGTTTGTGCATCTTTTCATCTGAAAGAGTTATTTGTAATTCTTTATCTGAGAGCTCACTGTTCGTATATGCTACCTATTTTTGTATTATATGGTTACTGTTTTATTATTTATATGTAAGAGCTTTAGATATATTAAGCAAATTAGCTCTGGGTGATATGACTTATACTGTTGCTTTTAAGTTTGTTGTTTGTCCTTTGACATTGCTTACCATGTTTTGCCATGAGGGAGTTTTTTATATTGATGTAATGGAATTAAATCTAATTTTAAAAATTGCTTTCAAATTTTGTGTTACACTCAAAACATTTCAGATATTACATTTATCATATTCTGAATACCCGCCTCAGCCTCTCAAAGTGCTAGGATTACAAATCCAACAGTGGCTGGAGCCACTGCACCCAGCTACTCAAGGCAAATATTGAGCCAATGTTGTTGGCCATCCAAGGTTCCACCCTGAGTAGGGGAGCTCTGAGCACTGGCATTGGATGGAGCACAGCTTCTCAGCTGAACTCTGGGATAGACACATTTTTCTGATGGGCAGAGCATTCCAAGGCTTCTCATTCACATCTTCTACAACTCCAAGTCTTGGGATGCCTGAAACCCATACTCTACATGGAGCAGCCTTCATTCAGCAGCTAGTGTGGGTCAGACAGGCCAGGGTGGGAACACAAGAGGAAGGAGACCCAGACTTTGCCTCAAGATCACATTCAAGCAGGGACAGCATTACTCCAGAGTGCAGCAGATTAAGGGACCAAAGCCTCTGATTTTCTCTCTCTCTCTCTGTCTCATTCTCTCTCTTCCTCTCTTCTTCTTTCTTTCTTACCCTTTCTTTTTTTCAAGATAGAGTTTCACTTTTGTTGTCCAGGCTCGTGTGCAATGGCCTCAGGTGATCCACCCACCTAGGCCTCCCAAATGCTGGGATTATATGTGTGAGCCACTGGATCTTGCCACCTCCAATTCTCACAGAAGGAGGCACAGAGAAGTTTGGCACCCAACAGAAATGAGTTCAAATATCAGTTTCCCTAGTTCTTGGCTCAAGCTTTTCTGGTTCTCAGTGACTTCCTATGAAAAGGAATGAGAGGGGTTCTGTGGTGACAAAATCATGGCAGCGAGGTGACACTCACCTGTAATCTCAGCAACTCAGGAGGTTGAGGTGGGAGAATCACTTGAGGGCCTGCCTGGGAAGTGTAGGGAGACCCCAACTCAAAAAAAAAAAGCTGGGCATGGTGGCTCATGCCTCTAATCCTAGCACTTTGGGAGCCCAAGGCAGGGCTCACTGAAGGTCAGGAGTTCGAGATCATCCTGGCCAACATAATGAAACCCCATCCCTACTAAAAATACAAAAATTAGCCAGGTGTGGTGGTGCATGCCTGTAGTCCCAGCTACTTGGGAGGTTGAGGCAGAAGAATCACTTAAACTCAGGAGGTGGAAGTTGCAGTGAGCCAAGGTCACACCATGGCACTCTAGCCTGGGAGGCTCCACAGAGTGAGACTCCATCTCCAAAAAAAAAAGAGAGAGAAAGACATTTACAAATATTGGTGATAAATGGGGTAGCGGTGCCACTGACTGGCTAACATATATATATATATATATATATATATATATATATATATATATATACACACACACACATACATACACATATGTATGTATGTGCATGTATATATCTATATATATGCATATATTGATATATGTATATGTTTGTATTTTTAGTAGAAACTAGGTTTCTTCATGTTGACTAGGCTGGTCTCAAACTCCTGACCTCAGGTGATCCACCCACTTAGGCCTCCCAAAGTACTGAGATTACAGGTGTGAGTCACCGAACATGGCCCTCCTCCTTTTTTATTTTTTTGAGAGGGAGTTTCACTCCCAGGCTGGAGTGCAGTGGCAAAATCTCAGCTCACTTCAACCTTCCCCTCCCAGGTTCAGGCATTTCTCCAGCTCAGCCTTTTGAATAGCTGGAATTTACCAGGCTAGGTTTGTATTTTTGATAGAAATGGGGTTTTTCCATGTGGACCAGGCTGGTCTCAGACCCCTGACCTCAGATAATCTACCAGTGTTGGCCTCCCAAAGTGCTGGAATTACACATAGGAGCCCACCCCACCCCCATCCAAGTAAATGTCTTGATTGCACAAAATGTATGGTGATATTGGTGGACTTATGGACATTCTCTCCAGCATTGAGTGTTGTGTCTTGGGTGTGCTGTGCTTTTTGTTTGTTTGTTTTTTTGAGACAGAATCTCACTCTGTTGCCAGGCTGGAGTGCAGTGGCATGATCTTGTCTCTCTGCAACTTCCACCTCCCAGGTTCAAGCGATTCTCCTGCCTCACCCTCCTCAGTAGCTGGGACTACAGGCACATGCCACCATGCCCAGCTAATTTTTTTAAAAAGTATTTTTAGTAGAGTTGGGGTTTAACCGTGTTGGCCAGAATAGTGTCAATGTTCTGACCTCGTGATCCAACTGCCTCAGCCTCCACAAGTGCTGGGATTACAGGCATTATCCACTGTACCTGGCATGTGTGCTGCTTTTAAACTCTTTTCTTTCTAATGTGGGGCACATTGGGAAGTGTGCCTTGTTTTCATGGCCCTCATGCAGCTTGTTTTGAACTGTTTTATGTTCACAGTTTGGGATATTTGAGGCAGTATTGCTGAGCTGTCCTGTCAACCTGAATTTGAGCTTTTTATCTGCCACTAACTTTGCCATGTGATTATGAGCAAGGTACCTAGCATCTTTGTTCTTCAATTTCTTTATCTGTAAAATGCAGATTATGCCCAGCTCATAGCACTAGTGTGAGGAATAAATGAAGATATGTGTAGATCACTTTTACATGGTATGTGACACTTGGTAGGCAGCAAATCATTATAGCTGGGAGTATCAGTACATTCTTGCTTGTCTACACACACACACACACACACACACACACACACAGAGAGAGAGAGAGAGAGAGAGAGAGAGAGAGAGAGAGAGAGAGAATTACAGAGATCAAAGAGTTTCCATGTACCTGTACCTAACTTCCCCTATTATTAACATCTTATATTCATATGGTGCATTTGTTAAAATTAACAAACAAATATTGAGATGCTTTTATTAACCCAAGTCTCTACTTCATTCAGATTTCTCAGGGTTATTCCTAATGTCCTTTCCTGTTCCAGTGTCTCATCCAGGACAGCACATTCCATCTCATCATCATTTCTCCTTAGGCACTCTCCCTGGCTGGGTCACTCGATGAGTTTCTTTTGATTACATTGAAATTAAATTTTGGTGCAGACAATGAGATCTCTGTTACAGAATTCTTAGGTTAAAATTTAGTCACAATGGCTGGGTTCAGTGGCTCATGTCTCTAATCCCAACATTTTGGGAGGTCGAGGCAGACTGATCACTGGAGGCCAGGAGTTTGAGATTAGCTTGGGCAACACAGTGAGACCCTATCTTTACTAAAAGTAGAAAAATGTTTGCCAGGCATGTTGGCACACATCTGTAATCTCAGCTACTCTGGAGGCTGAGGCATGAGAATTTCTTGAACTCAGGAGGTGGAGGTTTCAGTGAGCTGAGATTGTGTGACTGTACCCCAGCCTGGAAGATGAAGCCAGATTGTCTCAAAAAAAAAATAATAAAATGCAAGTCTTATTCACAAAATTATTATAGGGTACCTGGTAGTAGTCCCTGAGCTGGATGTGTAGTAGACTCCTGAGGTCTTTTTTTTTTTTTGAGATGGAGTTTCACTCTTGTTACCCAGGCTGGAGTGCAATGGTGTGATCTTGGCTCACTGCAACGTCTGCCTCCTGGGATCAGGCAATTCTCCTGCCTCAGCCTCCTGAGTAGCTGGGATTACAGGCACACACCACTGTGTCCAGCTTATTTTTTGTGTTTTTAGTGGAGATGGGGTTTCACCATGTTGACCAGGATGGTCTTGATCTCTTGACCTCGTGATCCATGTGCCTCAGCCTCCCAAAGTGCTGGGATTACAGGCTTGAGCCACTGCACCTGGCCAATTCCTGAGATCTTCACCTAACATCTGCCCTACTGTGGCAAAACCTGCTTATATGCCAGAAAGCAGACCCAAGCTGCCAAAAACCACCTGTACCATATCCTGCCCCATTTGTCCTCCCCCAACTTCTGGTAAATAATGTCCATTGAAAAATGCTGGTTGGGCCTACATGGTGGCCTGAGTGATAACACATCTCAGGAATGTGTGGGGTAGTGTGGTAGAAAAAGGAGGCTAATGTGTTTTTTTCTGACAGTCACCTCAAAACTGCTGGTGGCTTGGTGATGGAAGGGTGTCACCCCAGCATGTTAGCTGAGCTGTGTGGTTTCCCTGAATGTTAATAACTTTCACTGCTTTGGCTTGTGTTTCCTCCTTGATATCACCAACTGAAAATGTAAGTCAGAAGTTTTTGGTTTTTGGTGCCAAATCCAAGCTGGTTTATCAGCAAACACCCCCTGCCAGACAATGGAGTCTGTGTGCTGGGGCAGAGCTGCTTTCCCTTTGACGCTGGTTCTTTTCTAAGAACTGAAAATAAGCTGCAGAGTCTGTGACTTCACTTTTCTTGGAACTCCTTTACCCCCAAAAATGCAGAAAACCCTCATTTAGCAGCTTTTGGATTACTGAGTTCTCTAATTATTTCTGTTGCATATTCTTGTAATGCTCAAGTTTGATTGACAAATTCTTCTGCATCAGGTGAAGCAAGAGGGGGAAGGAATGACTGTGTGAAGGAACTGAGTGCTTTGTCACTTGGCCTGTTTGTGTTTTAATGGTTGATGAGAAAAAGCACCTAGAAGAGATACTGTGTGTAGAATGGCTTCCAATTCCAAGGGTCACAACTCTGTGATCTGTTGGCCAGCAGTTGGCTTGGGCTGGGGCAGATGAACATCAGGCTACAGCCTAAACTTACAGAGCAGCTGCAAGGACAAGGGGAAAATGCATTTTCAGCCATAATGGCCTACATTTAGTAGAAACTTTGGAGCTTGTGCAAAAGGACATCTTCAAGGGGCCTCTGCCTCCTTGTGAAAAGGGAGATAGTGATGTCAGTCAAACCTGGGGTCTGGTCCTGGTCCTGTGAGTTTCTTTTTGACTTTGACCTTGAAAGTCAGTGTGTGAAGTGGAGACTTCTCTTCCTTTGAAGGGTGGTACCTGGTAGATTCTTGGGAACTGAATTAATGTTCCCCTCCTAAGAGTGGGTCTCTGTAGACAGGCACAAATGCTGTTCTGAAATCATCTGTTGCTATCTCTGTCTCTATTGGAGGTGCTTCCAGTGGTGTTTAATTGTGTCTTACATATCTCAGTATCCCTGCCCAGCATGGGGTCTTACATAACATACATGGGCAGTCAGTCAGTGTTAGGACTGGCTGGGTTTTAGGCTGGAAGACTGGAAATATACAAGCAAAGGCAGTGTCTTGAATTTACACATGGCCTGCAGCAGTTTTCAAATGAAAGGAGCCCCCTGCTTAGAAGAGCCTTTTGAATTGGGCCCCCTGTATAGTTAATAGTGAACCTGAGGGTTATGAATAGACTGTTGGGGAGTGCTCTTTATGTACAGAGGGAAGAATTGGTAAAGACATAAAAGCATGGAGGAAAAGGAGATAGCCAGCTGAGTCCAAAAAATGATTCATGTGGTTTGGCCACAATCTGAAATGAGAGGACTTCGAGATTGACTCTTGATAAAGAATGCAAATTCATCTGGGTTCAGTGGCTCACACCTGTAACCCCAGCACTTTGGGAGACTGAGGTGGGCAGATCACCTGGAGTCAGGAGTTCAAGACCAGCCTGGCCAACATGGCAATACAGCATCTCTACTAAAAATGCAAAAATTAGCTAGACATGGTTTGTGTGTGTGTGTGTGTGTGTGTGTGTGTGTGTGTGTGTGTGTGTGGTGGTGGTGTGCCAGTAATCCCAGATACTCAAGAGGCTGATGCAGAAGAATCACTTGAACCCAGGAGGTGGAGGTTTCAATGAGCTGAGACTGCACCACTACACTCCAGCCTGAGCAACAGAGCAAAGCTCTGTCTCAAAACAAAACAAAACAAAACAAAACAAAACAAAACAAAACAAAACAAAATGAATGGAAGTTCAACAAAGAATGAAGTGCCAGGGACTGTGTGAGAAGCCATCTCATAAGTTGCTTCATTTTACTGTCCCAGTACCCCTAGAGGTACATTTCCCCTGTCCCCTTTCACAGCTGTGAAAACTGCAGCCATGGAGATAAAGTCCTTTGTTCAGGGGCTCTCTCCAGCCACAGAGCCAGGTTATGAACCAGTAGGTGCCCCTCATCATTAAGGACACTTGTTGTGGGTGGTCAGGAGCAGGCCCTTTCCTACAGCAGCTCTTCCCCAGGGCAGCTCTGGGAGCTGAAGATTTCTGCATGGGCACTGGCACCCTCTGCTGGTCTGTGCTCCAGAAACGGGATGACAACCAGTCACCAGAAAGCAAAGGCACAGAATGAAGCAAAGAAACAAAATGGGGCCATGAGAAGCTTCATTCCTGTTTACCCAGGAGTTCTGACCATTTTGGCCAGGCCAAGGTGGGGGTTGGGGGCTGCCAGATTTGTCAACCAGAAGTGTTCTGAAGGGCTTGCAGTGGGTCCAGCCCCACTGTTCATTCATTGGATAACTTTGGGTGGGTTAATTTACTGCCCTTCTGATATTCATAGAAATGGAATGACAGGGGGTCAGAGGTTAAATAATTCATGGCTGCTAGCTGGAATCCAGTGCATAAATGTTCACTTTAGTGGCTAACACCTGTAATCCCAGCACTTTGGGAGGCTGAGGCAGGTGGATCAGCTGAGGTCAGGAGTTTGAGACCAGCCTGGCTAACATGGTGAAACCCCATTTCTATGACAAATACAGAAAATTATCTGGGCATGGTGGCACATGCTGCTTGAGAGGCTGACACAGGACAATTGCCTGAACCCGGGAGGCAGAGGTTGCAGTGAGCCAAGACTGCACCATTGCACTACAGCTTGGGCAACAAGAGCAAAACTCCATCTCAAAACCAAAAATAAACTACAAAGGTTCACTTTATTGGCCTTTCTGTGGCCAAACACATGCTGGGTTCCAGGCTCTGGGGATACATGAGGTGAACGAGACTCATGGTTGCTCCCTGTGCAGGATGGTGACTTCTTGGACCTCCCATTCCTCCTTATTCTTTCCTGTTTAAGCCTGAGAAAGTACTGTGCTTTTAAGAATGTGTGTGGTTAGATTGGGCTCACCTGGGTATCCAGACCAATCTCCCTGTCTCAAACCCCTTACTAATCCCATCTGCAAAGTCCCTTTTGCTACATAAGGTGACATATTCAGAGGTTCTCAGGATTAGGACATGGATATCATTGTGTGGGGAGGGACAGTCTGCCTATCTAGCCAGTTCTCTAGACCCTAAAGATGTGTGTTCATCCCAAATACAAAATACATCCACACTGCCCCAAGGCCTCATCCCATTATAACATCAACTCAGGAGTCCAAAATCTGCTGTAAATCTTGTCACCTAAATCACCTCAATCTGGCATAGGGGAGGTTACTGGAACTTAGTAAACCAGTTACTTGGTTCTAAAGTGTAGTGAGCAGCCACCCAGAGGGGTACAATCTAATTCTGTCCCTGATCCAAAGGACCTGATATGTGATATGGACAAGAAAAGGAAGAAACAAAGAGGCTGTACACCCAGAAATACCAGATCGCTAAGTCTCCTTTCCTCCTGGTCACAGAGGACAGGGAAAGGAGTTTCTCCAAAGGGTCTGTCAGCACCTCATTTCATGTCCTGTGAGCTTGGGAGAAGGCTGAGCTAGACACTTTCCTTCAGTAACTGCTAGCAGTACCTAGCAGGTACTGCTCATTTTAGAAAGTGAGTCAAGCCAGTTGTGGTGGCTCACATCTGTCATCCCAACACTTTGGGTGGCCAAGGCAGGCAGATATGCTGAAGCCAGGAGTTCATGACCAGCCTGACCAACATGGCAAAACCCTGTCACTACTAAAAATACAAAAATTAGTGAGGCATGGTGGTACACACCTGTGGTCCTAGCTACTGTGGAGACTGAAGCAGGAGAATTGCTTGGACCCAGGAGTCAGAGGTTGCAGTGAGCCAAGATCATGACCGTGCACTCCAGCTTGGGCCACAGAGTGAGACTCTGTCTCAAGAAAAATGGAGAGTTGGAGTCAGGGCCTGCCCTGGGGTCTTCCATTGGACAGCTGTGCATTACTTGCAGGTGAAAATTTTCCTAGAGCACAGTTAAGCCTGGTTGTCCTGCTTGTAGGACTCTGGCATGTAGCTAATTATCAGCTTCACCTGGGCTGTTTTTACCTGGTTCCTACCCATATCTTCAATTAGGATCCATGTGCTTTGGGCTCAAGAAAGTCTAAGCTTTTAGAAAGCTCTCCAGTGACTCTCATCATCAACCAGGTTTGGCAGACACAGATCTACAGCTTTCTGGCCCAGAGACACCTGGGGCACAGGAAGGGTCAGAGCTGCCCATGATGCTTGTTGTGAACTGGTGAAGGCTCCCTTGAGTGGGGGCCCTGGAGCCCAGGAGACCAGGACCAAGGGGTCCCAGCCTGCCCCAGTCTTCTGAAGAGGAGAAGAAAGGAAGGCTGGAAAAGCCCATGTGGAGGAATAGAGCTGCTCTACCTCCTGGATGTCCAGGGCTGTCCTTGATACTGGGATGTTGCAAGGTAGTAATATGAAGTTCCCTTTTTAAAAAGCCCTGTGACTGGGTGCAGTGGCTCACACCTGTAATCTCAGCTATTTAGGAGGCCAAAGTGGGCAGATCACCTGAGGTCAGTTGTTCAAGACCAGCCTGGCCAACATGGTGAAACCCCGTCTCTACTAAAACTATAAAAATTAACCAGATGTGGTGTATGCCTATATTCCCAGCTACTCAGGAGGCAGAGGCAGGAGATTCACTTGAACCCAGAAAGCATAGATTGTAGTGAGCTGAGATCACTCCATTGCACTCCAGCCTGGGTGTCAGAGTGAGATTTTATTTCCAAAAAAAAGTGAGCCCTTTTACAGAAAACTATTATGTAAACAATAGTATGTGGTACCTGAGAGACTGATGTGTGGGTACTTGCTTTTCCTTGATGTTCTAGAGTAGAGCCACACTGTCTAATGTGATCATCATCAGCCTCATGGATCTATGGAGTACTTGAAATGTGCTGGTGTGACAGGAAGGGTTGCCAAACTCAGTAAACAAAAATTGAGGATTCCTCCTCTATCAGTGCGGGCTGTGCACAGTGACTTTCTTCCAGAATGGAAAGGGGGATAAAAGAGTAACTTTACAGTGGCAAAACCTGACAGACTGCCCCTGACAGCCAGCCAGGGTTAATGTCAAGTGATACACCACATTAACAGCACACCTGGGTAAGACACCTGAGGCCCTAGGGTGCCAGGACTTAGAAGCTTCAAATTCCACAGTCACTCCTCTTCTCACTTTCCTCACGTGGCTCCTGCAGAGAGTAGTGGCAGTGCCCTAAGGGGCCTCTAGGAGCCTGATGGGACCACAGGAGGTCTCTTGGAGGCCTGGAGAGGCATGTGATGACTTGGCATTTTCCACACATATGACAGCTGGTATTGGTGCTTGAGATCTCTGGTCAGAGCTGGTAATGCTGTGTAATGAATTGCCACAAATTTAGGAGCTTAAGAAAACAAATGTATTGGCCAGATGCAGTGGCTTACACCTGTAATCCCAGCACTTTGGGAGACCAAGGCAGGTGGATCACCTGAGGTTGGGGGTTCCAGACCAGCCTGACTGACATGGAGAAATCCTGTCTTTACTAAAAATTCAAAAAATTAGCCAGGTGCAGTGGTGCATGCCTATAATCCCAGCTACTTAGGAGGCTGAGGAATGAGAATTGATTGAACCTAGGAGGCAGAGGTTGCAGTGAGCCAATGTCACATTATTGCCCTTCAACCTGGGTGACAAAGCAAGACTTCATCGCAGAAAAGGAAGAGGCTTGTTAAATTCCTCCCATATGTTGATGCACTTGCTGTAATATTTATTTCTGCTATTATGAGTCACCTGCTCCTAGGGCTGCCCTGCCCATTGTGAGACCTCTTCTGTCTTCCTAAGTGTGAGACAGTGTTTTCCCTGCCTTTACCACATTGTCCACCTCTCAGGCTGGTGTCACACCACTTTAAGGAGAGTGAGCACATTGGCTGTGGGATCTTGGTCTCCCCAGTTTGGCAGCAGCAGGTCCCTGACTGGCATGAGAAATAATTGTCAGTGGAAAAATCTTACCTTTTTTTGAGATGGAGTCTTGCTCTGTTGCCAGGCTGGAGTGCAATGACACAATCCTGGCTCACTGCAACTTCTGCCTTCCAGGTTGAAGCAATTCTCCTGCCTCAGCTTTCTGAGTAGGTGGGACTACAGGCATGTGCTACCATGCCCAGCTAATTTTTATATTTTTTAGTAGAGATGGGGTTTCACCATGTTGGCCAGCATGGCATTGATCTGTTGACCTTGTGATCTGCCTGACTCAGCCTCTTTAAGTGCTGGGATTACAGACATTTTACTATATATGTGCATCTTTACAAAAGACATTTTCCTGACAGGGAAAACTCTTTATAAAGATGCACATATATAGTAAGATGCATGTCCCAACACAAATGTCGTTGCACCTGTTGATATGTGTCTTAAGCCTGAGGTAGGGAAGTTTGGTCGGTGGAAGTTACTTTCCATCTCCTTTCTCATAGCATGGCACATGGAAGAGAAAATTTTGGCTTTAGCATTTCACTGTGAGCATCCTGTTTATTCCATAGTCATGGGCCTTACTATCAAATTTACTTGAAAACCTTGTGAAATTATTTATGCAGAAAGAATGAGGAATCTCAGGTAATGGGAAAGCAACTCGCAAGTTTTGGAAAACCTTTAACATGGGTGGTTTACAACTAATTGGAAAAACATGTCTCATCTCAGTTGCGTTAATCCTTTCTGCAGTGCTGGGTGCCTTAAGTGTTTCCAGAGGGTTTAAGGAGCAGAATCAGCTCCCAAGGTGGCCAGCACAGTGACAAAAAAGGAAAAAGGGCTCTGCCTGCACCTGAGGGTCCTTCAGCCATTGTCAGCTCTGTCTAGGGGAGCAAAGACCCTGTCTATCCTCAGCCTTCCTGGCTATGGCAGGGGCATGGGGTTGGGAGAACAGAGCATGGGCACTTGTTCTGGCTGGAAACTTAGCCTTTGAAACAAGCCTCCAGAGGCAGAGTTTGAGACCCAAACAGGAGAAGGAGATGGCCAATGTTGATGCTCTCAGAGCTGAGGGTCCTGAACTGTCTGATTATAAGCACAGTGTTGGGTCCTTATGTACTTTTACAAGAGTACTTTCAGAGACATGGAAGTCAGTGGACCCACTTTCTCTTTCTCATTGAAGTCCTCTGGAAAAGAGTGTTCCCAGGAACCAATGATCTGATGGGGCCATGGCCCCACTAGTGTCCTTAAGAGGGAAAGCTCTGTCAGCAGAGAGAAGCTCAGCCCTGGCTGATCACACAGGATACACTAGGGTGGCATCTGCAGACACCAACAGCCTGCCCTAAGGCTCCCAAGTCAGAGAGGCCCAGTCAGTTCCAGTCCTGGTTTTGCTAGCCAGTCTCAGTCCCTGGCTTCATCTCTTGTGGGGGGGCTGATGTGATATTGTTTGTGAGATAAAGCAAATGACATTACTTCTACCCCCACCAGGCTGGAGTCAGGATGAAATTCATCATAGGAAGCACCCTCTCCCTAACCCCATGGACCAAGAGGTAATGCAATTAGAGTTATATGGGTTTGGGGTTTCCCCTTACTGTTTCCATTTCCTTCCTGAAACCCTGCAAGAGGCTTCGTGGGAAAGGAAGGGTCTTTCAGATGCCTGAGTGCAGCTGGGAATGGCTGTTCCCAGTTAGCCAGGCTGGTTGGAGTCCAGGGTGAGTTGGCTGGGTTGTGGGTTTGAACCACCAGAGCCACTGAGGCACAGCTGGCCCACTTCCAAGTGCTTCCAACCATTCTGTAAATGCCACCATTGCTCATGCCTGGGAGATGTTTCAGCATTGACCAAAAGGGTTGCTAGGTCTTGTCCTCCTCAGGACAGAGCAGTGAAGAGTGATCTGTTGTCATACTCTAAGGACAGATCTGGGTCCTGTGCCTCCCTGGGACCCCAAACACAGAATGCACTTGACAGGACCCCAGCCCATGGGCATAGCCCCTTTTGTTAGTATTAATTATGCACTTATGTGAAATGCACCCACTCTTGAAGAGGGAGACAGCCAGGGATTTTTTTAAAATTAATTAATTAA
The DNA here is from genome assembly GCA_031835075.1 of Saguinus oedipus. Classification (NCBI taxonomy): domain Eukaryota; kingdom Metazoa; phylum Chordata; class Mammalia; order Primates; family Cebidae; genus Saguinus; species Saguinus oedipus. The sequence continues at coordinate 58,247,986 of CM063173.1, forward strand.
TTTTAAAAACTTTTATTGCATTATAGGTTTTGGGGTACATATGCAGAACATGCAAGGAAGCTGAATACGTACACACATGGCAGTGTGTTTTGCTGTCTTCCTCCACTTCACCCACACTTGGCATTTATCCCCAGGCTATCCTTCCCCAGCCCCCACCACTGTCCCTCCCCCATTCCCCCCAATAGATGCCAGTGTGTAGTAGACCCCCTCCCTGTGTCCATGTGTTCTCATTTTTCTCACCCGCCTATGAGTGAGAATATGCGGTATCTGTTTTTCTGTTCTTGTGTAAGTTTGCTGAGAATGATGGTCTCCAGATTCATCCATGTCCTTACAAAGGACATCATTTTTGATTGCTGCATAATATTCCATGGTGTATATGTGCCACATTTTCCCAGTCCAGTCTATCATCGATGGGCATTTGGATTGGTTCCAGGTCTTTGCTATTGTAAACAGTGCTGCAATGAACATTCGTGTGCATGTGTCCTTATAGTAGAATGATTTATAGTCCTTTGGATATAAACCCAGTAATGGGATTGCTGGGTCAAACGAAATTTCTATTTCTAGGTCCTTGAGGAATCGCCACACTGTCGTCCACAATGGTTGAACTAATTTACACTCCCACCAACAGTGTAAGAGTGTTCCTATTTCTCCACATCCTCTCCAGCATCCGCTGTCTCCAGATTTTTTAATGATCGCCATTCTAACTGGCGTGAGATGGTATCTCAATGTGGTTTTCATTTGCATCTCTCTAATGACCAGTGATGATGAGCATTTTTTCATGTGTTTGTTGGCCTCATGTATGTCTTCTTTTGTAAAGTTTCTGTTCATATCCTTTGCCCATTTTTGAATGGGCTTGTTTGTTTTTTCCCTGTAAATCTGTTTGAGTTCTTTGTAAATTCTGGATATCAGCCCTTTGTCAGATGTGTAAACTGCAAAGATTTTTTTCCCATTCTGATGGTTGCCGATTTACTCTAGTGACTGTTTCTTTTGCCGTGCAGAAGCTGTGGGGTTTGATTAGGTCCCATTTCTTTTTTTTTTTTTTTTTTTTTAACCTCCTTCCTGTTTATTACATTTCCCAAATTTATCAGTTGCCCTGCATTTGTGTTCATTTCTTTTATTTATTTATTTATTTATTTATTTATTTATTTATTTTTTATTGCATTATAGGTTTGGGGGTACATGTGCAGAACGAGCAAGATAGTTGCATAGGTACACACATGGCAGTGTGCGGTCCCATTTCTTTATTTTGGCTTTTGTTGCCAATGATTTTGGTGTTTTGTTTATGAAGTCCTTGCCTACTCCTATGTCCTGAATGGTTTTGCCTAGATTTTCTTCTAGGGTTTTTATGGTGTCAGGTCTTACGTTTAAGTCTTTAATCCATCTGGAGTTAATTTTAGTGTAAGGTGTAAGGAAGGGGTCCAGTTTCTGCTTTCTGCACATGGCTAGCCAGTTTTCCCAACACCATTTATTAAACAGGGAATCCTTTCCCCATTGCTTGTTTTTGTCTGGTTTGTCAAAGATTATATGGTTGTAGATATGTTGTGTTGCCTCCGAGGCCACTGTTCTGTTCCATTGGTCTATATCACTGTTTTGGTACCAGTACCATGCTGTTTTGATTACTGTAGCCTTGTAGTATAGTTTGAAGTCTGGTAGTGTGATGCCTCCCGCTGTGTTCTTTTTGCTTAGCATTGACTTGGCTATGTGGGCTCTCTTTTGGTTCCATATGAAGTTCATGGTGGTTTTTTCCAGTTCTGTGAAGAAATTCAATGGTAGTTTGATGGGGATAGCATTGATTGTGTAAATTACTTTGGGCAGTATAGCCATTTCATGATATTGATTCTTCCTAACCACAAACATGGAATGTTTCTCCATCTGTTTGTGTCCTCTCTTATTTCTTTGAAGAGTGGTTTGTAGTTTTCCTTGAAGAGGTCCCTTATGTTCCTTGTGAGTTGTATTCCTAGGTATTTTATTTCCTTTGTAGCAATTGTGAATGGCAGTTTGTTTTTGATTTGGTTCTCTTTTAGTCTGTTATTGGTGTATAGGAATGCTTGTGATTTTTGCATATTGATTTTATATCCTGAGACTTTACTGAAGTTGCTTATCAGTTTCAGGAGCTTTTGGGCTGAGGTGATGGGGTCTTCTAGGTATACTATCATGTCGTCTGCAAATAGAGTTAATTTGGGTTCCACCTTTCCTATTTGAATACCCTTTATTTCCTTTTCTTGCCTGATTGTTCTGGCTAGAACTTCCAGTACTATGTTGAATAGGAGTGGTGAGAGAGGGCATTCTTGTCTAGTGCCAGATTTCAAAGGGAATGCTTCCAGTTCAGTATAATATTGGCTGTTGGTTTGTCATAAATAGCTTTTATTACTTTGAGATATGTTCCATCAATACCAAGTTTATTGAGGGCTTTTAGCATAAAGGGATGTTGAATTTTGTCAAATGCCTTCTCTGTGTCAATTGAGATAATCATGTGGTTTTTGTTTTTGCTTCTGTTTATGTGGTGAATTACATTTATAGACTTGTGTACGTTGAACCAGACTTGCATCGCTGGGATGAAACCTACTTAATCATGATGGATAAGTTATTTAATGTGCTGTTGCAATCGGTTTGCCAGTATTTTATTGAAGATTTTTGCATGTATGTTCATTATGGATATTGGCCTGAAGTTTTCTTTTCATGTTGAGTCTCTGCAAAGTTTTGGTATCAGGATGATATTGGTCTCATAAAATGATTTGGGAAGGGTTTTCTCTTTTTGAATTATTTGGAATAGTTTCAGAAGGAATGGTACCAGATCCTCTTTGTGTGTCTGGTAGAATTCGACTGTGAACCCATCTGGACCTGGGCTTTTTTTGTGTGGTAGGTTCTTAATTGCTGCCTCAACTTCAGACCTTGTTATTGGTCTATTCATAGTTTCAGCTTCCACCTGGTTTATGCTTGGGAGGAAACAGGCGTCCAGGAATTTATCCATTTCTTCTTGGTTAATGAGTTTATGTGCATAGAGTTGTTTGTAGTATTTTTTGATGATGGTTTGAATTTCTGTGGAATCTGTGGTGATTTCCCCATTATTGTTTTTTATTGCATCTATTTGGTTGTTCTCTCTTTTCTTTTTTATCAGTCTGGCTAGTGGTCTGTCTATTTTGTTGATCTTTTCGAAAAACCAGCTCTTAGATTTATTAATTCTTTGAAGTGATTTTCTTGTCTCTATCTCCTTCAGTTCTGCTCTGATCTTAGTTATTTCTTGTCTTCAGCTAGGTTTTGAGCTTTTTTGATCTTACTCCTCTAGCTCTTTCAATTTTGATGATAGGGTGTCCATTTTGAATCTCTCCACTCTTCTCATGGGGGCACTTATTGCTATATATTTTCCTGTACAGACTGCTTTATTTAGAAAAAATTTTTTAAAAAAAATTTTTTTTTTTTTTTAATTTTTATTGCATTATAGGTTTGGGGGTACATGTGCAGAACGTGCAAGATAGTTGCATAGGTACCGACATGGCAGTGTGTTTTGCTGCCTTCCTCCCCTTCACCCACACTTGGTATTCATCCCCAGGCTATACCCCCAGCACCCCCCACTGTCCCTCCCCCATTTCCCCCAACAGTCCCCAGTGTATAGTAGACCGCCTCTCTGTGTCCATGTGTTCTTATTTTTCTTACCCACCTATGAGTGAGTATATGCAGTATTTCTTTTTCTGTTCTCGTGTCAGTTTGCTGACAATGATGATCTCCAGATTCATCCATATCCTTACAAAGGACACAAACTCATCATTTTTGATTGCTGCATAATATTCCATGGTGTATATGTGCCACATTTTCCCAGTCCAGTCTATCATCGATGGGCATTTGGATTGGTTCCAGTTCTTTGCTATTGTAAACAGTGCTGCAATGAATATTCATGTGCATGTGTCCTTATAGTAGAACGATTTATAGTCTTTTGGATAGATACCCAGTAATGGGATTGCTGGGTGAAATGGAATTTCTATTTCTAGGTCCCTGAGGAATCGCCACACTGTCTTCCACAATGGTTGAACTAATTTACACTCCCACCAACAGTGTAAGAGTGTTCCTATTTCTCCACGTCCTCTCCAGCATCTGCTGTCTCCAGATTTTTTAATGATCGCCATTCTAACTGGTGTGAGATGATATCTCAATGTGGTTTTGATTTGCATCTCTCTAATGACCAATGATGATGAGCACTTTTTCATATGTTTGTTGTCCTCATGTATGTCTTCTTTTGTAAAGTTTCTGTTCATATCCTTTGCCCATTTTTGAATGGGCTTTTTTTGTTTTTTTTTCTGTAAATCTGTTTGAGTTCTTTGTAAATTCTGGATATCAGCCCTTTGTCAGATGTGTAAACTGCAAAGATTTTTTCCCATTCTGATGGTTGCCGATTCACTCTAGTGACTGTTTCTTTTGTCGTGCAGAAGCTGTGGAGTTTGATTAGGTCCCATTTGTCTATTTTGGCTTTTGTTGCCAATGCTTTTGGTGTTTTGTTCATGAAGTCCTTGCCTACTCCTATGTCCTGAACGGTTTTGCCTAGATTTTCTTCTAGGGTTTTTATGGTGTCAGGTCTTACGTTTAAGTCTTTAATTCATCTGGAGTTAATTTTAGTGTAAGGTGTCAGAAAGGGGTCCAGTTTCTGCTTTCTGCACATGGCTAGCCAGTTTTTCCAACACCATTTATTAAATAGGGAATCCTTTCCCCATTGCCAGTTTTGTCTGGTTTATCAAAGATAATATGGTTGTAGATACGTTGTGTTGCCTCCGATGCTTTTGTTCTGTTCCATTGGTCTATATCTCTATTTTGGTTCCAGTACCATGCTGTTTTGATTACTGTAGCCTTGTAGTATAGTTTGAAGTCTGGTACCGTGATGCCTCCCGCTGTGTTATTTTTGCTTAGAATTGACTTGGCTATGTGGGTTCTGTTTTGGTTCCATATGAAATTCACGGTGGTATTTTCCAGTTCTGTGAAGAGATTCAATGGTAGTTTGATGGGGATAGCATTGACTGTGTAAATTACTTTGGGCAGTATAGCCATTTTCACGATATTGATTCTTCCTAACCACGAACATGGAATGTTTCTCCATCTGTTTGTGTCCTCTCTTATTTCGTTGAGCAGTTGTTTGTAGTTTTCCTTAAAGAGGTTCCTTACGTTCCTTGTGAGTTGTATTCCTAGGTATTTTATTTTCTTTGTAGCAATTGTGAATGGCAGTTTGTTTTTTTTTTATTTTTTTTTATTTTTTTTTAATTTTTTTTTTTAATTGCATTATAGGTTTGGGGGTACATGTGCAGAACGAGCAAGATAGTTGCATAGGTACACACATGGCAGTGTGCTTTGCTGCTTTCCTCCCCTTCACCCACACTTGGTATTCATCCCCAGGCTATCCCCCCCAGCCCCCCCCTGCTGTCCCTCCCCCATTCCCCCCAACAGTCCCCAGTGTATAGTAGACCGCCTCTCTGTGTCCACATGTTCTCATTTTTCTCACCCACCTATGAGCGAGTATATGCGGTATTTCTTTTTCTGTTCTTGTGTCAGTTTGCTGAGAATGATGTTCTCCAGATTCATCCATGTCCCTACAAAGGACACAAACTCATCATTTTTGATTGCTGCATAATATTCCATGGTGTATATGTGCCACATTTTCCCAGTCCAGTCTATCATCGTTGGGCATTTGGGTTGGTTCCAGGTCTTTGCTATTGTAAACAGTGCTGCAATGAACATTCGTGTGCATGTGTCCTTATAGTAGAACGATTTATAATCCTTTGGATAGATACCCAGTAATGGGATTGCTGGGTCAAATGGAATTTCTATTTCTAGGTCCCTGAGGAATCGCCACACTGTCTTCCACAATGGTTGAACTAATTTACACTCCCACCAACAGTGTAAGAGTGTTCCTATTTCTCCACATCCTCTCCAGCATCTGCTGTCTCCAGATTTTTTAATGATCGCCATTCTAACTGGTGTGAGATGGTATCTCAATGTGGTTTTGATTTGCATCTCTCTAATGACCAATGACGATGAGCACTTTTTCATATGTTTGCTGGCCTCATGTATGTCTGCTTTCGTAAAGTTTCTGTTCATATCCTTTGCCCATTTTTGAATGGGCTTGTTTGTTTTTTTCCTGTAAATCTGTTTGAGTTCTTTGTAAATTCTGGATATCAGCCCTTTGTCGGATGCGTAAACTGCAAAGATTTTTTCCCATTCTGATGGTTGCCGATTCACTCTAGTGACTGTTTGTTTTGCTGTGCAGAAGCTGTGGAGTTTGATTAGGTCCCATTTGTCTATTTTGGCTTTTGTTGCCAATGCTTTGGGAGTTTTGTTCATGAAGTCCTTGCCTACTCCTATGTCCTGAATGGTTTTGCCTAGATTTTCTTCTAGGGTTTTTATGGTGTCGGGTCTTACGTTTAAGTCTTTAATCCATCTGGAGTTAATTTTAGTGTAAGGTGTCAGGAAGGGGTCCAATTTCTGCTTTCTGCACATGGCTAGCCAGTTTTCCCAACACCATTTATTAAATAGGGAATCCTTTCCCCATTGCCTGTTTTTGTCTGGTTTATCAAAGATAATATGGTTGTAGATGTGTTGTGTTGCCTCCGATGCCTCTGTTCTGTTCCATTGGTCTATATCTCTGTTTTGGTACCAGTACCATGCTGTTTTGATTACTGTAGCCTTGTAGTATAGTTTGAAGTCTGGTAGCGTGATGCCTCCCGCTGTGTTCTTTTTGCTTAGAATTGACTTGGCTATGCGGGCTCTTTTTTGGTTCCATATGAAATTCATGGTGGTTTTTTCCAGTTCTGTGAAGAAATTCAATGGTAGTTTGATGGGGATAGCATTGATTGTGTAAATTACTTTGGGCAGTATAGCCATTTTCACGATATTGATTCTTCCTAACCACGAACATGGAATGTTTCTCCATCTGTTTGTGTCCTCTCTTATTTCATTGAGCAGTTGTTTGTAGTTTTCCTTAAAGAGGTCCCTTACATTCCTAGTGAGTTGTATTCCTAGGTATTTTATTTTCTTTGTAGCAATTGTGAATGGCAGTTCGTTCTTGATTTGGTTCTCTTTAAGTCTGTTATTGGTGTATAGGAATGCTTGTGATTTTTGCACATTGATTTTATATCCTGAGACTTTGCTGAAGTTGCTTATCAGTTGCAGGAGCTTTTGGGCTGAGGTGATGGGGTCTTCTAGGTATACTATCATGTCGTCTGCAAATAGAGACAATTTGGCTTCCACCTTTCCTATTTGAATACCCTTTATTTCTTTTTCTTGCCTGATTGCTCTGGCTAGAACTTCCAGTACTATGTTGAATAGAAGTGGTGAGAGAGGGCATCCTTGTCTAGTGCCAGATTTCAAAGGGAATGCTTCCAGTTTTTGCCCATTAAGTATGATATTGGCTGTTGGTTTGTCATAAATAGCTTTTATTACTTTGAGATATGTTCCATCAATACCAAGTTTATTGAGGTTTTTAGCATAAAGGGCTGTTGAATTTCGTCAAATGCCTTCTCTGCATCAATTGAGATAATCATGTGGTTTTTGTTTTGCTTCTGTTTATGTGGTGAATTACATTTATAGACTTGCATATGTTGAACCAGACTTGGATCCCCGGGATGAATCCTATTTGATCATGATGGATAAGTTTTTTAATGTGCTTTTGCAATTGATTTGCCAATATTTTATTGAAGATTTTTGCATCTATGTTCATCATGGATATTGGCCTGAAGTTTTCTTTTCTTGTTGAGTCTCTGCCAGGTTTTGGTATCAGGATGATTTTGGTCTCATAAAATGATTTCAGAAGGGTTCCCTCTTTTTGTATTATTTGGAATAGTTTCAGAAGGAATGGTACCAGATCCTCTTTGTGTGTCTGGTAGAATTCAGCTGTGAACCCATCTGGACCTGGGTTTTTTTTTGTGTGGTAGGCTCTTAATTGCTGCCTCAACTTCAGACCTTGTTATTGGTCTATTCATAGTTTCAGCTTCCTTCTGGTTTAGGCTTGGGAGGACACAGGCGTCCAGGAATGTATCCATTTCTTCCTGATTTACTAGTTTATGTGCATAGAGTTGTTTGTAGTATTCTCTGATGATGGTTTGAATTTCTGTGGAATCTGTGGTGATTTCCCCTTTATCGTTTTTTATTGCATCTATTTGGTTGTTCGCTCTCTTCTTTTTTATCAGTCTGGCTAGTGTTCTGTCTATTTTGTTGATCTTTTCAAAAAACCAGCTCTTAGATTTATTGATTTTTTGAAGGGTTTTTCTTGACTCTATCTTTTTCAGTTCTGCTCTGATCTTAGTTATTTCTTGTCTTCAGCTAGGTTTTGAGGTTTTTTGATCTTGCTCCTCTAGCTCTTTCAATTTTGATGATAGGGTGTCAATTTTGGATCTCTCCACTCTTCTCATGTGGGAACTTATTGCTATATATTTTCCTCTACAGACTACTTTAAATGTGTCCCAGAGATTGTGGTACGTTGTGTCTTCATTCTCGTTGGTTTCAAAGAACTTCTTTATTTCTGCCTTCATTTCATTGTTTATCCAATCAACATTCAAGAGCCAGTTGTTCAGTTTCCATGAAGCTGTGCGGTTCTGAGTTATTTTCTGAATTTTGAGTTCCAACTTGATTGCACTATGGTCTGAGAGACTGTTTGTTATGATTTCAGTTGTTTTGCATTTGCTGAGGAGTGCTTTACTCACAATTATGTGGTCAATTTTGGAGTAGGTGTGATGTGGTGCTGAGAAGAATGTATATTCTGTGGATTTGGGGTGGAGAGTTCTGTAAATGTCTATCAGGTTTGCTTGTTCCAGGTCTGAGTTCAAGTCCTGGATATCCTTGTTAATTTTCTGTCTGGTTGATCTTTCTGTTATTGACAGTGGAGTGTTAAAATCTCCCACTATTATTGTGTGGGAGTCTAAGTCCCTTTGTAAGTCATTAAGAACTTGCCTTATATATCTGGGTGCTCCTACATTGGGTCCATATATATTTAGAATCTTTAGCTCTTCTTGTTGTATCGATCCTTTTACCATTATGTAATGACCTTCTTTGTCCCTTTTGATCTTTGTTGCTTTAAAGTCTATTTTATTAGAGATGAGAATTGCAACTCCTTCTTTTTTTTGCTCTCCATTTGCTTGGTAAATCTTCCTCCATCCTTTTATTTTGAGCCTTTGTGTATCTTTGTGTGTGAGGTGGGTTTCCTGGATACAGCACACTGATGGGTTTTGGTTTTTTTATCCAATTTGCCAGTCTGTGTCTTTTGATTGGTGCATTTAGCCCATTTACATTCAGGGTTAATATTGTTATGTGTGAATTTCATACTGCCATTTTGATGCTAGCTGGCTGTTTTGCCCGTTGGTTCATGTACATTCTTCATTTTACTGATGGTCTTTAGCAATTGGTATGCTTTTAGGATGGCTGGAACTGGTTCTTTCTTTCTATTTATAGTGCCTCTTTCAGGAGCTCTTGTAAAGCAGGCCTAGTTGTGACAAAATCTCTGAGTACTTGCTTGTTCGTGAAGGATTTTATTTTTCCTTCACTTATGAAGCTCAGTTTGCCTGGATATGAAATTCTGGGTTGAAAGCTCTTTTCTTTAAGGATGTTGAATATTGGCCCCCACTCTCTTCTTGCTTGTAGAGTCTCTGCCGAGAGATCTCCTGTGAGTCCGATCGGCTTCCCTTTGTGGGTGACCCGACCTTTCTCTCTGGCTGCCCTTAGTATTTTCTCCTTCATTTCAACCCTGGTGAATCTGACGATTATGTGCCTTGGGGTTGCTCTTCTTGCAGAGTATCTTTGTGGTGTTCTCTGTATTTCCTGGATTTGAGTATTGACCTGTCTTGCTAGGTTGGGGAAATTTTCCTGGGTAATATCCTGAGGAGTGTTTTCCAGCTTGGGTTCATTCTCTTTGTCACATTCTGGTACACCTATCAAACGTAGGTTGGGTCTCTTCACATAGTTACACATTTCTTGGAGATTTTGTTCATTCCTTTTTGTACTTTTATTTTTAATCTTGGTTTCTTGTTTTATTTCATTGAGTTGATCTTCAACTTCTGATATTCTTTCTTCTCCTTGGTCAGTTCGGGTGTTGAAACTTGTGCATGCTTCTTGAAGTTCTCGTGTTGTGTTTTTCAGCTCCTTCAATTCATTCATATTCCTCTCTAATTTGTCCATTCTTGTTATCAATTCCCTGAATCTTTTTTCAAATCTTTTTTCAAGGTTCTTAGTTTCTTTGCACTGGTTTAGTACATGTTCCTTTAGCTCACTGAAGTTTCTCATTATCCACTCTCTGAAGTCTGATTCCTTCATTTTCTCACATTCATTCTCCGTTCAGCTTTGTTCCCTTGCTGGTGAGGAGTTTTGGTCCTTTTTTGGAGGTGAGGTGTTTTGGTTTCGGGTGCTTTCCTGCTTTTTGCGCTGGTTTCTTCACGTCTTTATGGATTTATTCGCCTGTCGTCTTAGTAGTTGCTGATTTTTCAATTGGGTCTCTGTGTGGACACTGAGATTGTTGATGATGAAGTATTTCTGTTACTTAGTTTTTTCTCTAATGGTCTATCCCCTCTGCTGTATGAGTGCTGAGGTCCACTCCAGGCCCTGCTTGTCTGGGTTATACCTGCAGCGGCTGCGGAACAGTGAGGGATGATACCAGTTTCTTCTTCTGCTGTCCTTGTTTCAGAATAATGCCAGCCAAATATCAGTCTGATTAGTCCTTTTCTGGGGTGACTCCTTGGATATACAGGGGTCAGGCAGCTGCTTGAGGAGACAGTCTGTGCTTTATAGGAACTCCAATGCTTAGCTGTGAGCTCCGTTGTTCATTCAGGGTTGTTGGGAGGTTGTTTATGTCTGCTGCAATAGAACTCATAAAACACCACCCTTTTCCCCCCCCTTAGATGCTCTGTCTCAGGGAGTTGGGGCTTTCTTTATGAGTATCTGTTGCACTGTCCTGCCCCACTAGGTGGCAGTCTATTCACTATTTGCCTGCCAGGGCTCTGACCTGCTAGCATGGGTCCTCCCTGTTGCTGCTGGGCTCCCTTCTGCTGTGGAGTGCTCCCGGCTCCTGGGAGACTCTCTGTTATGGCAGGTTGCGTCGGCAACGGCGGGCTGCATCAGTCCTGGGTGGTACTTCTGTGGGAGTGGACTGCGTCAGTAATGGTGGATGCCCCTTTCTCACCAGGCTGCACTGTCCTAGATGCCAGCGTCAAAACTCTCAGCCCCAAGCATCTCCAGTCGCTGCCCTGCTTGTCCCCATGATCGTGGGACCCGATGAGCCCGATCACCCAGCTCCCTGCCTCAGATTCCGTCCTCTCTCTCTCTCTCTTCCTCTCCCCAAGCTGAAAGGTCGACTCTCTCACTGGCGCCCCAGTAGCCTGCCGATAGGGCACTGGGATCCATGTGTTCTCCCGTGCCGCTGCCCACTACCCCAGCTCAGATCACGCTTTTTAGGAAACTCCTCGTCTGGCTCATTGTCCAAGTCCTGTTCAATCAGATGAACATGCCAATCTGCCCTTCGAAATCTCACATTGCTGGTTTAACAGGGCACCCAGAGCAGTGAGTTCCGTGCCAGGTCCCGCCGCAGCGCCGGCCGAAGAGGCGGCGGGAGCCAGCTGCGTTATCCGGGTGCGCTACCGTCCCATGTGTCTCACACACCTGGGACTTTCAACGCTCTGTGGGCATAAAAGGAACATCCGAGAATGCGGCTAGGACTCACCCTCTGCGCCTTCACTGAGAGCTGCAATCCTGAGTCGCCTTTACAACGCCATCTTGCCTCAAACATCAGCTCTTCTTGTTGTATTGATCCTTTTACCATTATTTAATGTCCTTCTTTGTCTCTTTTGATCTTTGTTGCTTTAAATTCTATTTTATTGGAGATCAGAATTGCAACTCCTGCTTTTTTTTGCTCTCCATTTGCTTGGTTAATCGTTTTTCATCCCTTTATTTTAAGCCTTTGTGTATCCTTGCATGTGAAATGGGTTTCCTAAATACAGCACACCGATGGGTTTTGGATTTTATCCAATTTGGCACTCTGTGCCTTTTGATTGGTGCATTTAGCCCATTTACATTTAGGGTTAATATTGTTGTGTGTCAATTTGATACTGCCATTTTGATGCTAGTTCGCTGTTTTGCCCATTAGTTGATGCAGATTCTTCAATTTGTTGATGCTCTTTAGCATTTTTATGTTTTTAGAATGGCTGGTACTGGTTGTTTCTTTCTATTTGTAGTGCCTCTTTCAGGAGCTCTTGTAAAGCAGGCCTGGTGGGGACATAATCTCTGAGTACTTGCTTGTTCATGAAGGATTTTATTTTTTCTTTGCTTATGAAAATCAGTTTGGCTGGATATAAAATTCTGTGTTGAAAGTTCTTTTTTTAAGGGATGTTAAATATTGGCCCCCACTCTCTTCTGGCTTGTAGAGTTTCTGCCGAGACATCTGCTTTGAGTCTGATGGGCTTCCCTTTGTGGGTGACCGGAGCTTTCTCTCTTGATTCCCTTAGCATTTTCTTTTTCATTTTAATTCTGATGAATCTCATGATTTTGTGCCTTTTGGTTGCTCTTTTTGCAGATTATCTTTGTGGTGTTCTGTGTATTTCCTGGACTTGAATATTGGCCTGCCCTGCTAGGTTGGGGAAATTTTCTTGGATAATATTCTGAAGAGTATTTTCCAGCTTGGATTCATTCTCTTCATCACATTCTGGTACACCTATCAAACCTAGATTAGATCTCCTCACATTGTCCCACATTTCTTGGAGACTTTGTTCATTCCTTTTTGTGCTTTTTTCTCTATTATTGTCTTCCTTTTTTTTTTTAATATTTATTGCATTATAAGTTTTGAGGTACATGTGCAGAACATGCAAGATAGTTGCATAGGTACACACATGTCAGCATGCTTTGCTGCCTTCCTTTCCTTTACCCACACTTGGCATTTATCCCCAGGCTATCCCTCCCCAGCCCCCCCACTATCCCTCCCCCCTTCCCCCAATAGACCCCAGTGTGTAGTAGACCCCCTCCCTGTGTCCATGTGTTCTCATTTTTCTCACCTGCCTATGAGTGAGAATATGTGGTATTTCTTTTTCTGTTCTTGTGTCAGTTTGCTGAGAATGATGTTCTCCAGATTCATCCATGTCCTTACAAAGGACACAAACTCATCATTTTTGATTGCTGCACAATATTCCATGGTGTATATGTGCCACATTTTCCCAGTCCAGTCTATCATCAATGGGCATTTGGGTTGGTTCCAGGTCTTTGCTATTGTAAACAGTGCTGCAATGAACATTCGTGTGCATCGACTTCTGATATCCTTTCTTCTGCTTGGTCAATTCGGCTGTTGAAACTTGTGCATGCTCCATGAAGTTCTCATGTTGTGTTTTTCAGCTCCTTCAATTCATTCATATTCCTCTCTAAGTTGTCCATTGCTGTTATAATTTTCTCAAACCTTTTTTCAAGGTTCTTAGTTTCTTTGCATTGATTTAGAACATGTTCTTTTAACTCACGGAAGTTTCTCATTACCCACCTTCTGAAGTCTGATTCCATCATTTCATCACACTCATTCTCTGTCCAGCTTTGTTCCCTTGCTGGTGATGAGGTTTGGTCTTTTGTAGGAGGTGAGGTGTTCTGGTTTCGGGTGTCTTCCTCCTTTTTGTGCTGTTTTTTTTCCCCATTTTTGTGAATTTATCTACCTGTCGTCTGAGTAGTTGCTGATTTTTCAGTTGGGTCTCTGAGTGGAGGCCCAGATTGTTGATGATGAAGTATTTCTGTTTCTTCGTTTTCCTTCTAACAGTCTAGCCCCTCTGCTGTAAGACTGCTGAGGTCCACTCCAGGCCCTGCTTCTCTGGGGTACACCAGTCGCAGCTACAGAACAGTGAGGGATGCTACCAGTTTCTTCTTCTGCTATCTTTGTCCCAGAATGATGCCCACCAAATGTCAGTCTGATCAGTCCTTTTTTAGGTGACTCTTTGGGTATACGAGGGTCAGGGAGCTGCTTGAGGAGACTGTCTGTACTTTATAGAAACTCAAGTTCTGACCTGTGAGCTTTGTTGTTCATTCAGGGCTGCTTGGCATGTACATTTAAGTCTGCTGCAGCTGAACTCATAAAATCCCTTTTTTTCTCAGATGCTCTGTCTTGGGGAGTTAGGGCTTTATTTATGAGTATTTGTTGCACTTTCCTGCCCAGTTAGGAGACAGTTTAGTCACTATCTGCCTGCCGAGGCTCCATCCTGCTGCCATGGTGTTTTCCCTGTTGCTGTGGTCTCTGCCCTGCTGCTGTGGGCTCTGCCCTGCTGTTGTGGGCTCCTCTCTATTGCTGTGGGCTCCACCCTACTGTCATTGGCTCCACCCTATTTCCATGGGCTCCACCATGTTGCTGTGGGCTAATTTTTATATTTCTAGTAGAGACAGTGTTTCATCATGTTGGCCAGGCTTATCTCTAACTCTTGGCCTCAGATGATTCGCCTGCCTCAGCCTCCCAAAGTGCTGGGATTACAGTTGTGAGCCACAGAGCTAGTTTATTCTTTTTTAAAAAAGCAAGTTTTATAGGAAAGTGATGATAAAATAACTACTCCATAGAGCAGCCCAGAGTGTATTGATGCCCATATTTAGGGTCATTTCTTTATGACATGTTGAATGAGGAGTAGATTATTCATGACTTTTTTTTGTAGATCATATAGAGAAACTTTCTGACGTTGCCATGGCATTTGTAAACCATCTTGGCACTGGTGGTAATGTAGCAGTGAGGATGAGCAGAGGTCACTCTTGTTGCCAACTTGGTTTTGGTGGGTTTTGGACTGGCTATTTTACTGCAGCCTGTTTTACTAGCAACGTCTCTGTGACCTGTATCCTGTGCATCCCTCCTGTCTTATCCTGTGACTCAGAATGCCTTCACTGCCTGGAAAGCAGCCCAGTAGGTCTCAGCCTCCTTTTACCCAGCTCCTGTTTAAGATGGAGCTGCTGTGGTTCACACACCTCTGGCAGCTGGGCTTGTCAGGATCACCTGACATTCTGTCCCCTCTGTTCCCAGCTCCTGGGTCCCTCCACCCTTGCTTTCTTCCTGAGCCACCTGCCTTTGAATTTCTTCATCACCAAGAAGAGGAATCACTGTCAGGTTAGACTTTTGGGAAAAATACGAACCAGGCAGGAAGTAGGGAGGAAGACACAGGCCCTGGTGTGTGTGATATGGAAGGCAGAGCTGAGTGGGAGCCAGCGGGTCTGGCTTTGTTCTTGTCTCTGTGAGTTGCCCATTGTGTAGACCTGCCCCACTTTCTCCCCATCACATTGGACGATGGCTCTTCCCTCCAGTATTCAGACCCCAGGCCCCGGGTCAGATCAATGCCTTTTTCTCCTGCACCCCATCAGTCAGAAGATTTGCTTGGTGTCATCTTGAAAATGCATCCAGTAGCAAGGCCCTGGCTCACTCCTTACTTCTGCCCGAGCCTCTCTCCACTTCCAGCCACAGGAGACCTGTGTGAGCTGAATCCATTGCACCCTCCTTTACTCAGACTCACAGCGGCCCAATTTTCTTCAGTCTGAGCCAAAGACCCCACAGTGGCCCACCTGGCCCGCCCTGAGCTGCCTCATTTCCTCCAGACTCACCTTCCACCCATCTTCCACCTATTCCCCTTCCCCATCCTCACACCTGCCTGATGTTCACACATCTCTCCAGGCATCTGATTTAGCTGTTCCCTCCACCTGGACCACCCTCACTCCAGAAGACCCTTGTCCCTCCAGCACCTGCTGCAGTCAGGGCCACCTCCCTCACCATCGTCCAGCAAGGATACGGTCTGCTCATTTCTCTCCTCTCAGCAGCTCCCTTCCTTGGCCTGTCCTGGGTTTATTTTTGCTTTTCCCCAGCACTTCCCTCTTTCTAAAGGGCCCTTCAGGAAACACCTGGCAGGGGCGGATGGCCTTGCTCTCCTTAGACTGCAAGCTCCACAGCAGCACAGGCCAGTCCCTGTGGCAGACTCAGTATCTAGTTAGTTCTCAGCATGCAGAAGGTGCCAGACCAGTGTTTGAGAACTACAGAAGAAGGGGTGGAGGGAAGAAGGGTAGGAGAGGGAAAGGAAAGAAGGGAGGGATGGGGAGAAAGGAGGGACGGGAAGAGTGAAAAGGAGGGATGGAATATTGGAAAGGGGAGGACAGATGGAGAAAAGGAAAGAGGAAGAGAAGGAATGAGGGAAGGAAAAAAGAAAGTGAGGATAGAGGGGAAAAAGAGGGCAGAAAGAAAGGCAGGAGAGCAGAAGAAAGGAGTAGGTAAAAAAAGAAAGAAAGGCGGGAGAGAGGAAGGGAGGGAAGGGGCATGGAGCGAAGGAACTTATTTCCTCTCTAGGCCCAGCTGTCCCAATGTCCATCTGTCACTTGGAATGTTTATCTAACCTTCTGCATGGATTCCTCTAGGCCCAGTGACTCATGCCTGTGATCCCAGCACTTTGGGAGGTCGAGACAGGTGGATCTCCTGAGGTAAGGAGTTCAAAACCAGCCTGGCCAAAATGGCAAAATGATCTCTCTATTAAAAAATACAAAGATTAGCTGAGCATGGTGGCAGGTACCTATAATCCCAGCTACTCCAGAATCTCAGGCAGGAGAATCACTTGAACCCAGGAGGCAGAGGTTACAGTGAGCTGAGTTTGTGCCACTGCACTCCAGCCTGGTAACAGAGCAAGACTCCATCTCAAAAGATAACAAAATGCCTTCTCCAGACAGCTGTATTCTGATGATGCCCCTCCCCGGTGAAACACAGACCCCAATCTCCTGCCTGACCCTAAAGTGCCAAGTGACCCTGCCCATGCACTCCTCTTGCCACATTGAGTGTCCTCTGAGTCATGCTGCTCCCTCTGCCTAGGTGTTTGCTGTTCCCTGTCTCAGAGCCTTCCCTCCCTCATCCTCTGCCTGCCCAGCACCCAAGTCCTGGTCATTTAACATGTAGCTCAGGTTGTAATCCCAGCACTTTAGGAGGGCAGGGGCAGAGGGTCTCTTGAGCCCAGGAGTTTGAGGCCAGCCTGGGCAACAGTGTGAGACCCCACAACTCCACCAAAAATGTAAAAGAAAGAAAGAAAGATGTAGCTCAGGCATTACCCACCTCCAGGTAGCCTTTCTGATGGCACCATACCGAAGTGGTCTTAGAGGCAGCCTCTGTTCTCTGGGCATCAGAAGCCACCTTCGTGGGGCAGTGGTCCTGGATCAGCTCCTGTAGGAGTCCTGGCACAGGATGATGGTGGATGGATCAGGACTGAGGGTCAGAGATGCAGAGAGGCAGACAGCTTTGGGACGCAGTTGGCGAAATCAGTGGGATTTGCTGCAGAGTGACTGTCAGGGTGCAGGGGTGAATTCTGGACCAGCCATGTCTTCATCTCTCTCTTCCCTCCAACCCTAGGAGAGCAAATGAGGCAGAAGGATTGCGGGCCCAGATCACCAGTTCCATCCTCAGGGACTTGAGGAACATCAAGTTCCATGGCTGGGAGGGAGCATTTCTGGACAGAGTTCTGGGCATCTGAGGCCAGTAGCTGCGCACCTTGTGGACCTCTGGTCTCCTCTTCTCCGTGTCGCTTGTGTCCTTCCAATCGTCTACATTTCTGGTCATGTCACTCTAGTCTCTGTGCTGAACATAACTGGGGAAGGAGTGTGGGGCTCAGGAGGTGAGGTAGTTGGAGCCTCCCAGATTTTACCACCCTGTCCATCAAAACCCACACATTCTGGATCCTGTTCTCTCAGGGTTCCTGCTGTCTTCTGCATGAATCAATTAATCACATCATTCTGGTGAAGGTGACAGCGGCTGGCGAGGTCTGCTGTTCTGAGAGTTCCAGGCTTCTACTGATGTGGGGAGGAGGGTTCAGGTGCAGGCAGGATGCAGAGGTAGAATCCAGGGTCTGAGTGGCTTTCCTGCTGCTGGCCAGCAAATGTCCAGTGCCTCCCTATCACTGACGTGATCCTTGTCCTGCCATTCTGTCATTTATTTTCTATGGCTGTCAGAATACACTTCATAAAGCACAGTTTTCAGAAGAATTTAAACATGTTGATGCATAGGCCAGGCACAGTGACTCACGGCTGCCATTCCAGCTCTTTGGGAGGCTGAGGTGCCTTGAACCTGGTTGGTGGAGATTGCAGTGAGCCGAGATTGTGCCACCTCACTCCATCCTGGGTGACAGAGCAAGACTTTGTGTCAAAAACAAAACAAAACTAAACAAAAGGATCACAGATGGGACCAACACCTAGGGTTCTCCCATGCTGCTCTCCCTAGGAGTCCCCAGGCTCATCCCTCATGTCTATCACCTTCAAAGAATGGCCTTTTTTTGACCACCTTTACCACCACCACAGCATTCCTGCTCATGCTAATTCACTCTAACCCTCACCTGATTTCTCTTTACTTTTTTATTTTTGAAGACAGAGTCTTGCTCTGTTCCCCAGACTGGAGTGCAGTGACACAATGTTGGCTCACTGCAACCTCCACTTCCCAAGTTCAAGCAATTCTCCCACCTCATCCTCCTGAGTAGCTAGGATTACAGGCAGGTGCCACCACACCTGGGTCATTTTTTTCCTACTTTTAGTAGAGATGGCATTTCACCATGTTGGCCAGGCTGGCCTTGAACTTCTAACCTCAAGGGATCCATCCACCTCAGCCTCCCAAAGTGCTGGAATTACAGAATTACAGGTGGGAACCACTGCACCTGGCTGTACCTGCTTTAGTTTTTATTTTTCATAGCGCTGTCCACCTGATGTGCTGTCTGTGTTAATGGTTTGTTTATGGATCCCCTGTCTCTTTCCCCCTCATTAGAATGGATGGATCCATTAAGAGAGCAGCAACTATGTTTTGCTCATTGCTGTTTCCCCAGAACCTTGAACCCTGCTGAGTATATGATAACCAGGCAGTAGTTATTCATAGAATGAATGAATGGAAGAATGAATAAATGGCCTGGTGCTGTGGCTCATACCTGTATTCCCAGCACTTTGGGAGGCCGAGGTGGGTGGATTGCTTGAGGTCAGGAGTTCAAGATCTGCCTGGACAACATGGTGAAACTCCATCTCTACTAAAAATAAAAAAGTTAGCTAGGAATAGTGATGCATGCCTGTAATCCCAACTACTCGGGAGGCTGAGGCAGGAGAATTGCCTGCACCCAGGAGGTGAAGGTTACAGTGCATCGAGATTATGTCACTGCACTGTAGCCTGGCAGAAAGAGAGAGACTATCTGAGAAATAAATGAAAATAATTGTAAAAAAGAATGAATGAAAGACAAGAAGGACTAGATAGAAGGAATAAGTTACAGTAATCAATAGTGCATAAGGGAAATTACAGTGAATGAGAATTTATTTGAATATTTCAAGATAGCTAAAAGAGAAGGATTTTTGTGTTCCCAAAACAAAAGATAAATATTTGAGGTGATGACTGTCTCAGTTACCCTGATTTTATCATTACATATTGTCTACAGCTGGGGTCCCCAACCCTCCTGGCCACGGATCAGTACCAGTCTGTAGCCTGTTTTTGTTTTTGTTTTTCTTTTTTTCTGTTGAGACAGAGTCTCACTCTGTGCAGTGGTGCAATCTCAGGTAAATGTAACCTCCACATCCAAGGTTCAAGTAATTCTCCTGCCTCAGCCTTCTGAGTAGCTGGGATTACAGGCATGTACCACCACATCTGGCTAGTTTTTGTATTTTTAGTAGAGACAGGGTTTCACCATGTTGGCCAGGCTGGTCCCAAACTCCTTACTTCAGGTGATTCACCCTCCTCATTCTCCCAAAGTGTTGGGATTACAGCTGTGAGCCATTGAATCCAGGCTTTTTTTTTTTTGACAGGGAGTTTTGCTCTTGTTGCCCAGGCTGGAATGCAATGGCATGATCTTGGCTCTCTGCAACCTCTGTCTCCCAGATTCAAGTGACTTTCCTGCCTCAGACTCCCAAGTAGCTGGGATTACAGGTATAAGACACAATGTCAGGATAATTTTTGTATTTCTAGTAGAGACAGGGTGTCTCTATGTTGGTCAGGTTGGTCTCGAACTCCCAACCTCAGGTGATCCACCTGCTTCAGTCTCCATTAGTGCTGGGATTACAGGCACGAGCCACTGTGCCCATCTCACTTGTTAGAAACTGGGCAGGCAGAACAGCAAGTGAGCAGTGGGTGGGATAGGGAGGCTGTATCTGTGTTCACAGCCACTCCTTATTGCTGGCATCACCATGTGAGCTCCACCTCCTGTCAGACTGGTGGCATTGTTAGGGTGTCATAGGAATGCAAACCCTACTATAAACAGCACATGCGAGGGAGCTGGACTGCATGCTTCTTATGAGAATCCAATGCCTGTTGATCTTTCACTGTCTCCCGTCACCCCTTGAAGGGACAATCTAGTTTCAGGAAAACAAGCTCAGGGCTCCCACTGATTCTACGTTATGGTGAGTTGTGTAAATATTTCATTATATATTAAAATGTAGTAATAATAGAAGTAGGCTGGGCACAGTGGCTCATAGCACTTTGGGAGGCTGAGGCAGGCAGATCACCTGAGGTCAGGGGTTCAAGACCAGCCTGGCCAACATGGTGAAACACCGTCTCTGCTAAAGGTACAAAAACTGGCATGGTGGCAGGAACCTGTAATCCCAGCTACTTGGGAGGCTGAGGCAGGATAATTGCTTGAACCGAGGAGCAGAGGTTGCAGTGAGCCACAATCATAGCATTTTGAGAGGCTGAAGTGGGTGGATCACGTGAATTCAGCAGGTCAAGAACAGCCTGGCCCACTGGTGAAACCCTGCTTGTAATAAAAGTACAAACATTAGTTGGGTGTGGTGGTAGGATCCTATAAGCTGAGTTACTTGGGAGGCTGAGGCAGAAGAATTGCTTGAACCCAGGAGGTGGAGGTCACAGTGAGCTGAGATTATGTCCCTGCACTCCAGCCTGGGCAATAGAGAAAGATTCTGTCTTTAAAAAAAAAACAGGCAAGCCAGTTACAATGGCTTATACCTACAATCCCAGAACTTTGGGAGGCCAAGGTGGAAAGATCACTTGACATTAGGAGTCCCAGGTAAACTGGGCAACATAGCAGGACCCCATCTCTACAAAACATTTTTTAAAAATTAGGCACAGTGGCATGTTCCTGTAGTCTCAGCTACTCAGGAGGCAGAGGCAAGAGGATTGCTGGAGCCCAGAAGGTAGAGGCTGCAGTGAGCCATGCTTGTGCCACTGCACTCCAGCCTGGGTGACAGAGTGAGACTGTATCTCTCTCTCAAAAAAAGAAGAATTCAGATGGGAGCAGGAAAAGATGGTGCTGTAGAAGCAACTCAGGACTGCAGCTCTCAGTGAAGACTCAGAGGGTGAGTTCACGCCGCATTTCCAGACAGATCTTTGTTGCCCACTGAATGGGGAAATTCCCAGGTGTATGAGAGACACAGGATGCCAGTGCAGCTGTTTCAGCTGGTGTGGCCATTTTGGCCAGTGCTGCAGCTCAGTGGCACTCCACACAAAACACACTGGTCTGGATGCCCTGTTAAACTGGCAATTTGAGATTTGGGAGGGCAGATTAGCATATTCATCTGATTAAATGGAACTTAGACAGTGAGCTAGGCCAGGAGATTCCTGGGAATTGAACTGTGAGCCAGCACAGTGGGTCGCTGCATGGGAAATCACACAGATCCCGGTTCCCTTTCAGCAGGTGACTGAAACACCTGAAAAAGAGTCAACAGTTCAACTTAAAAAAAAAACAAAAGGGCTCAAAGGCAGGGAGCCAGGTGATCAGGCTCGGCAGATCCCACCCCCACAGGAAAAAACAAAATGGCGATTTGAAATGCTAAGGGTTGAGAGTTTCACAGTAGGCACAGCTGAACCAAGGATGGTGCAGCTTGGTGTGGGAGGGGCGTTTGCCATTACCGAGACGTTCCGCCCCTACTGAGGTTCTCTCCTGTTGCTGACACAGCCTGCCATTGCTGAGGAAACCCGCCATAACAGAGAGACTCCACCAACAAAACAGAGGCCATGACAGTAGGGCAGAGCCCACAGCAACAGGGAGGAGCCCACAACAGCAGGGAAGAGCCCACAGCAGCAGGGAAGAGCCCACAGCAACAGGGCAAACCCCACAGCAGCAGGGCAAACCCCACAGCAGCAGGGCAGAGACTCAGCAGGCAAATAGTGACTAAACTGCCTCCTAGCTGGGCAGGACAGTGCAATGGATACTCATAAATAAAGCCCTAACTCCCCAAAAAAAAGAAGCTGAGGGAAAAAAAGGGTTTTATGAGTTCAGTGGCAGCAGACTTAAACGTACATGCCAAGCAGCCCTGAAAGAACAATGGAGCTCACAGCTCAGCACTTGAGCTCCTATAAAGTACAGACTGTCTCCTCAAGCAGTTCCCTGACCCCCGTATACCCAAAGAGTCACCTAGAAAAGGACTTATCAGACTGACATTTGGTGGGCATCATTCTGAGACAAAGATAGCAGAAGAAAAAACTGGTAGTATTGCTCACAGTTCCACAGCTGCTACAGGTGTACCCCAGGCAAGAAGGGCCTGGAGTGGACCTCAGCAGTCTTACAGCAGAGGGGCTAGACTGTTAGAAGGAAAATGAAGAAACAGAAATACTTCATCATCAACGATCTGGGCGTCCACTCAGAGACCCAATCAAAAAATCAGCAACTACTCAGACGACAGATGGAAAAATCCACAAAAATGGGAAGAAACCAGTGAAAAAAGGAGGAAAACACCCAAAACCAGAACACCTCACCTCCTACAAAAGACCAAAACTCATCACCAGCAAGGGAACAAAGCTGAACAGAGAATGAGTGTGATGAAATGATGGAATCAGACTTCAGAAGGTGGGTAATGTAATGAGAAACTTCCGTGAGCTAAAAGAACATGTTCTAAATCAATGCAAAGAAACTAAGAACCTTGAAAAAAGAATTGAAAAAAGATTTGAGAAAATTATAACAGGAATGGACAACTTAGAGAGGAATATGAATGAATTGAAGGAGCTAAGAAAAAACAACATGAGAACTTCGTGAAGCATGCACAAGTTTCAACAGCCAAATTGACCAAGCAGAGGAAAGAATATCAGAAGTCGAAGATCAACTCAATGAAATAAAATGAGAAGCCAGATTAGAGCAAAAAGAGCAAAAAGGAATGAACAAAGTCTCCAAGAAATGTGGGACTATGTGAGGAGACCTAACCTACGTTTGATAGGTGAACCAGAATGTGACGAAAAGAATGAATCCAAGCTGGAAAATACTCTTCAGAATATTATCCAAGAAAATTTCCCCAACCTAGCAAGGCAGGCCAATATTCAAGTCCAGGAAATACAGGGAACACCACGAAGATACTCTGCAGGAAGAGCAACCCCAAGGCACATAATTGTGAGATTCACCAGGGTCAAAATAAAGGAAAAAATGCTAAGGGGAGCCAGAGAGAAAGGTCGGGTCACCCACAAAGTGAAGCCCATCAGACTCACAGCAGATCTCTCAGCAGAAACTCTACAAGCCAGAAGAGAGTGGGGGCCGATATTCAACATCCTTAAAGAAAACCACTTTCAACCCAGAATTTCATATCCAGCCAAACTGAGTTTTATAAGTGAAAGAAAAATAAAATCCTTTGCAAACAAGCAAGTACTCAGAGATTTTGTCATCACCAGGCCTGCTTTACAAGAGCTCCTGAAAGAGTCACCACACATAGAAAGAAACAACCAGTACCAGCCATTCCACAAACATACCCAATGCTAAAGAGCATTAACAAAATGAAGAATCTGCATCAACTAATCGGCAAAACAGCCAGCTAGCATCAAGATGGCAGTATCAAATTCACACATAACAATATTAACTCTAAATGTAAATGGTCTAAATGCACCAATCAAAAGACACAGAGTGCCAAATTGGATAAAAAGCCAAAACCCATCGGTGTGCTGTATCCAGAAAACCGATCTCACATGCAAGGATACACAAAGGCTTAAAATAAAGGGATGAAAAAAAAATTTACCAAGCAAATGGAGAGCAAGAAAAAGCAGGAGTTGCAATTCTCATCTCCGATAAAATAGAATTTAAAGCAACAAAGATCAAAAGAGACAAAGAAGGACATTACATAATGGTAAAAGGATCAATACAACAAGAAGAGCTAACGATGCTAAATATATATGGACCCAATGCAGGAGCACCCAGATACATAAGGCAAGTTCTTAACGACTTACAAAGAGACTTAGACTCCCACACAATAATAGTGGGAGACTTTAACACTCCACTGTCAATATTAGACAGATTAACCAGAGAGAAAATTAACAGAGATACCCAGGGCTCGAACTCAGACCTGGAACAAAAAAACCTGATAGACATTTACAAAACTCTCCACTCCAAATCCACAAAATATACATTCTTCTCAGCACCTCATCACACCTACTCTTAAATTGACCACATAATTGGAAGTAAAGCACTCCTCAGCAAATGCAAAACAACTGAAATAATGACAAACAGTCGTTCAGACCATAGTGCAATCAAGTTAGAACTCAGAATTCAGAAACTAACTCAGAACTGCACAGCTTCATGGAAACTGAACAACTGGCTCTTGAATGTTGATTGGATAAACAATGAAATGAAGGCAGAAATAAAGAAGTTCTTCAAAGCCAACGAGAATGAAGACACAACATACCAGAATCTCTGAGACACATTTAAAGCAGTATCTAGAGAAAAATATATAGCAATAAGTGCCCATATGAGAAGAGTGGAGAGATCCAAAATTGACACCCTATCATCAAAATTGAAAGAGCTAGAGGAGCAAGATAAAAAAACTCAAAAGCTAGCAGAAGACAAGAAATAACTAAGATCAGAGCAGAACTGAAGGAGATAGAGACAAGAAAAACCCTTCAAAAAATCAATAAATCCAAGAGCTGGTTTTTCAAAAAGATCAACAAAATAGACATACCACTAGCCAGACTGATAAAAAAGAAAAGACAGAACAACCAAGTAGATGCAATAAAAAAGGGACAAAGGGGAAATCACCACAGATTCCACAGAAATTCAAACCATCATCAGAGAATGTTACAAACAACTCTTTGCACATAAACTAGTAAACCTGGAAAAAATGAATAAATTTTTTGACACCTTTGTCCTCCCAAGCCTAAACCAGGAGGAAGCCAAAACTATGAATAGACCAATAACAAGGTCTGAAGTCGAGGCAGTAATTAAGAGCCTACCACACAAGAAAAAGCCCAGGTCCAGATGGGTTCACGGCCGAATTCTACCTGACACACAAAGAGGATCTGGTACCATTTCTTCTGAAACTATTCGAAATAATCCAAAAAGAGGAAATCTTTCCCAGTTCATTTTATGAGACCAACATCAACCTGATACCAAAACCTGGCAGAGACTCACCAAGAAAAGAAAACTTCAGGCCAATATTTATAATGAACAAAGATGCAAAAATATTCAATAAAATATTGCCAAGCCGATTGCAACAGCACATCAAAAAGCTTATCCATCATGATCAAGTAGGATTCATCCCGGGGATGCAAGGCAGGTTCAACATACGCAAGTCTATAAACGTAATTCACCACATAAACAGAACCAAAAACAAAAACCACATGATTATCTCAATTGATGCAGAGAAGGCCTTCGACAAAATTTAACAAACCTTTATGCTAAAAACCCTAAATAAACTCGGTATTGATGGAATGTATCTCAAAATAATAAAAGCTTTTTATGACAAACCAACAGCCATTATCATACTGAATGGGCAAAAACTGGACGCATTTCCTTTGAAATCTGGCACTAGACAAGGATGCCCTCTCTCACCACTTCTATTCAATATAGTACTGGAAGTTCTAGCCAGCAAAATCAGGCAAGAAAAAGAAATAAAGTGTATTCAAATAAAAAAGAAGGAAGCCAGATTGTCTCTGTTTGCAGACGACATGATAGTATATTTAGAAGACCCCATCGCCTCAGTCCAAAAACTCCTGAAACTGATAAGCAACTTCAGCAAAGTTTCAGGATATAAAATCAATGTGCAAAAATCACAAGCATTTCTATACACCAATAACAGACTTAAAGAGAACCAAATCAAGAATGAACTGCCATTCACAATTGTTACAAAGAGAATAAAATACCTAGGAATACAATTTAC
Source organism: Saguinus oedipus (assembly GCA_031835075.1). Classification (NCBI taxonomy): domain Eukaryota; kingdom Metazoa; phylum Chordata; class Mammalia; order Primates; family Cebidae; genus Saguinus; species Saguinus oedipus. Next base: position 58,274,005 of record CM063173.1, read on the forward strand.
AAGGAATGTAAGGGACCTCTTCAAGAAAAACTAGAAACCACTGCTCAATGAATTAAGGGAGGACACAAACACATAAAGAAACATTCCATATTCATGTTTAGGAAGAATCAATATCATAAAAATATCTATACTGCCCAAAGTAATTTACAAAATCAACACTATTCCCATAAAGCTACCATTGACTTTCTTCACAGAACTGGAAAAATCCACTTTGAACTTCATATGGAACCAAAAGAGAGCCCGCATAGCCAAGTCAATATGAAGCAAAAAGAACACAGAGGGAGGCATCACACTACTGGACTTCAAACTATACTACAAGGCTACATTAATCAAAACAGCATGGTACTTGTACCAAAACAGAGATATAGACCAATGGAACAGAACAGAGGCATCGGAGGCAACACAGCATATCTACAACCATACAGTCTTTAATATACCTGACAAAAAACAAGCAATGAGTAAAGAACTCCCTGTTTAATAAATGGTGTTGGGAAAACTGGCTACCCATGTGCAGAAAGCAGAAACTGGACCCCTTCCTGACACTTTACAGTAAAATTAACTCCAGGTGGATTAAACACTTAAACATAAGACCTGACACCATAAAAACCCTAGAAGAAAATCTAGGCAAAACCATTCAGGACATAGGAGTAGGCAAGGACTTCATGACCAAAACACCAAAAGCATTGGTAACAAAAGCCAAAATAGACAAATGGGACCTAATCAAAGTCCACAGCTTCTGCACGGCAAAAGAAACAGTCACTAGAGTGAATCGGCAACCAACAGAATGGGAAAAAATTTTTGCAGTTTACCCATCTGACAAAGGGCTGATATCCAGAATGTACAAAGAACTCAAACAGATGTACAAGAAAAAAAACAAACAAGCCCATCCAAAAATGGGCAAAGGATATGAACAGACACTTTACAAAAGAAGACATACATGAGGCCAACAAACATATAAAAAAATGCTCATCATCACTGGTCATTAGAGAGATGCAAATCAAAACCACATTGAGATACCATCTCATGCCAGTTAGAATGGCTATCATTAAAAAATCTGGAGACAATAGATGCTGGAGAGGATGTAAAGAAATAGGAACACTTCTACGCTGCTGGTGGGAGTGTAAATTAGTTCAACCATTGTGGAAGACAGTGTGGCGATTCCCCCAGGACCTAGAAATAGAAATTCCATTTGACCCAGCAATCCCATTACTGGGTATATATCCAAAGGACTATAAATTGTTCTGCTATAAGGACACATGCACACGAATGTTCATTGCAGCACTGTTTACAATAGCAAAGACCTGGAACCAACCCAAATGCCCATCGATGATAGACTGGACTGGGAAAATGTGGCACATATACACCATGGAATATTATGCAGCAATCAAAACTGACGAGTTCATGATTTTTGTAGGGACCTGAATGAATCTGGAGAACATCATTCTCAGTGAACTGACAGAAGAACAGAAAATGAAACACTGCATATTTTCACTTATAGGCGGGTGATGAACAATAAGGACACATGGACATGGGGAAGGGAATACTACACACTGGGCTCTATTGGGGGATTAGGGGAGGGACAGCAGTGGGGGGAGCAGGGGAGGGATAGGATGGGGAGAATGTAAATGCCAAATGTGGGTGAAGGGGCAGAAGGCAGCAAAACACACTGCCATGTGTATACCTATTCAACTATCTTGCATGTTCTGCACATGTACCCCAAAACCTAAAATGCAATTAAAAAAAAGAATTCAGAGTAGAGAAAGGTATGAATTGTAAGTTCAAGCATGCCACATTTCCAATTTTCTTCAGAAGTGTTGATGCACATCCTAAGAACTCTGCATTCATTTTTTAATTCTGCCTTAACAAAGTACCCTAAACTGTTTGGCTTCAACCACAGAGATTTATTCTCACAGTTCTGGAGGTCAGGAGTCTAAAATAAAGGGATTTTTGATTTTTTTTGTTTTTCCTGTGAAGGCTGTGAGGGAGGGTATGTCCCAGGTCTCGCTCATGGATTCTCAGAGCCTCCAGGGTTCCTTGGCTTGTAGGTGGTCTTCTGTCTGTGTCTTGACACTGTCTACCCTTTGTAGGTGTCTTTGTCCACACATCCCCTTTTTATAAGGACACCAGGCACACGGGATTAGGATTCACTCTCATTACCTCAGGTTAGCTTGATCACATGTGAAGAGACTACTTCCAAATAAGGTCACATCCGCAGACCCTGTGGTGTAGGGCTTCAGCGTCTTTCAGGGAGACACAGGACAACGCCTAACACTATAGATTTGCAAATATTTTTAGTTTGAGTTTCTGGGTTTTATTTTATTTTTTACATTAGATAGGTGATGTGATGATATCGTAACAAATTTTGAGGAAGGCACATATCATAAATAGCCTGATAACCCAATTGTCATGCTTAGGTTTTGGTTTTTTAATTTTGATTTTAGTTTCTTGAGGCAGGGTCTTGCTGCATTACTCAGGCTGGAAGGCAGTGGTGCAATGATGGCTCACTGCAGCCTTGACCTCCTGGGCTCCAGAGATCTTCCCACCTCAGCCTTTCAAAGTGCTAGGATTATAGGAATGAGCCACCACTTTCAGCTGTTTTCTATTTTTTGTTTGTACATTGTTCATTTTACTCAAAAACACACCTTTGCAGCTGGGCATGCGGTCTCATGCCTGTAATCTGCAGCACTTTGGGAGGCCCAGGCAGGTGGATCACTCAAATCTACTGCCATTCCTCCTCTTCCTTTTCAGCCACGGTGTACCCTCCTCCCAGAAGCTTGCCTGGATCCCTGGTCTGGTTCAGGCTCCTCCTCCAGGCTCCCCCATCCAAGCCCTGACCACTGGGGACTGTCACCCTCTGGGAATGGGTCTGTCCTCCATTGCCAGGAGCTCTGGAAAGTCTCAAGGGTGGGATGGGTGTGGTCCAGGGACAGGAGCATAGTGCCCAGGGCACAAGGCTTGGGCTGGAGGCTGGTGTGGGGCTGTCAGATGGGTCATGGAAGCCTCAGATTGGGGTGGCATGGGGTTCTCAGAACTTGGAGCCAGTGGGTGGAGGGTGGGCAAGGGCCAGCCTTGAATCCAGGATCAGGGTGGAAGTCAGGGTTGTGTCTCTGTTTCCATGTAAGTGAGGTGTTGGTTACAGGGTCGAGTGTGTGGTGAGGGCCAGGCCACTCTGGGGGTGGGTGTGGGCTGGGGGAGGTGGTGGTGGGTACCGCCTACCTTGGGGGCCCTGGGCTGGATGGAGGTGATGCAGGAAGTGTTGATGAGTGGCTTGGGCTGGTGAGCCCACTCCTCCATCAGACTCTGCCACTGGCAGGCAGGCCGGTGAGCTTCTGCTCATGCTGGTTGAAGTCCTTGTGCACGCAGTGCTCAAAGTTGGATGGTGCAGAGATCTCCACCCATTTCTTCCTCTTCCCAAACATGGTGCTGGGGTCTCAGTGTGGCCTGCGTGAGGGAATCATGGTGACTGAGTGGCAGCAGTGTGCCTGCCTGAGTCTTCCTCCTCTGCCCCTAACCTGTCCCTTTCACCATCATCTTCCACTGGGACCCACAGGAGGCAGCAGCCTCCTTCTTGTCTTCCTGCTCACTCCCTGCCTCATCTACATGGCACGTACAGCCAGAGAGCACCTGTGAGCACCCAAGGGGCCAGGTCCCTCTGCTCAGAACCTTCCTGCCTGTCTCTTAGGGGCCCACAAGGCCCTGCTGCCTCTCTGTTCTCATCCCCTGGAGACCTCAGTGCCTCTTCAGGGGCTGGTCCCTCTGCTTGGAGCTCACTTCCCAGTGTCCACACAGGGCTTCCACTCCCCTCCTTCAGTTCTCAGAGCAGCAAGGACCCCTTTCCTGATCACCCTAAGTTCAAGATGAGCCTGGCCAGCATGGTTAAACCCCATCTCTACTAAAAATATAAAAATTAGTGGGGCATGATGGCATGCACCTGTAATCCCAGCTATTTGGGAGGCTGAGGCAGGGTAATTGCTTGAACCCAGCCTGGGTGACAGAGTGAGACTCTTTCTTAAAACAAAACAAAACACCACAAAGGGGCCAAGGGGAGACATGCTGGTGGAGGTGTCCCACAGAGAGCCAGGGGAAAGCGGAATGGGATCCAGGTGGCCAGAGTTTCACTCTCCACCACATGCTGCCATGACCTTGGGCAAGTCACAATCTCTCTGTGCTGTGGATGAACCCCAACAGGGCTGCTGTGAGGGGTAGTGGGTGACTGGGAGCAAAGAGCTTGGGGTGAGGCTGGGCATATGTGGGAGGGCCTGTCTGTGGGGGCCACTGTGGTGTCTGGGGCAGTCTCCACAGTGCCTGTGGGAGTAGGGGCTCAAGTTCTTCTCTCCTAGAAGGCCTCATCAGGCCTGGGCCCTGGAGTTGCATATACCTGGTCAGATGCTGGTAGGACAGAAGTGCCCCTCAGGCAGGTGACCTCTCCTCTGGGGGTGTTGGCTTACTCATCTGTAAAATGAGAAGAGTGCATCTGTTCACTCATTCATTCATTCATTCATTCAGCAATGGGCCTCCCCTGTGGCCACTGTAGTGACCCAGACAGACTTTGACCTCATGGAAAGTTCACATGGGGCACAGACCTGTCCCCATGCAGCAGCAGCCCAGAATGGTTAGGGGTGAGTGGTGGGAGCAAGGGACCCTGGGGGGATGTCAGGGTGAACAGCAGAGAGGCTTCCCTGACAAGGGGAAGCATGGAGACCAGTGGATGAGGGGATACACAGGTGGAGGTTCTGTCTTGTTCCCAGCTGGCTCCCCTGTACCTGGCATGGTGCTCAGCCCAGAGAGTCCTATGGCCCTAGTGAGAGAACAGAGGATGCGCAGATCCACATGGCCCCTCCACACCTGCTCCTTCTCCCAGCTCAGGCTCCTTTCCTGGGAGCAGCTGGGAAGGTGAGGCCCTGAGGTAGGACCATCAATGGGAGGCACCCAGGGGAACTGGTTTGGCAGTGGGAGCCCTGTGGGAGGTGTGTGGGGACCCGGGAGCCAACCTGTCTCAACTGGCCCCAAGAGGCCAGTGGGTGGTCAGAGCCAGGCCTGGCCAGGGCCCCTGGGGTTGGCCCAGTTTCCCTGCTTGCTCTGGGGCCTGGGATGGAGGGCAGGCAGGGGGGAGGGGCTCCTTTGTTTCTGCCCAGCTTCTTCTCTGAGCCCAATGCTAGTACCCTGAGTGGTGCCCACCCCTTCCTCACAGCCTTCTATCCCTGCCCTTACCTATTCTCTCAGTTTTCCAGGCCCAGCTCATAGGGTCATCCACACACCCTGACCATCCCCATTTCCTCACTCTGCCTGCTGTCACTCCAGATCTGCATCCTATGTCCTTCGGCCTCTTTGTCTTCTGAGGTTCCTCCACCCCCTCTGGCCCCATGCCCTTCATCATGAACTTGTGGCCCCACCCATCCTGCTCCCTCCCCACTTTGGGGCTCTAGGCAGTTCCCACAGCCACAAGAACAGGATCAGCCATGTGACCCTTCGATAAGCCCAGAGGGCAGAGAGTGGGGCAGATCCTGAGGTCTGGGATGCCTGGGACTGGCAGGAGCAGTCTGAAGGGTGGGCGGCCAACCCAGCTAGCAGCACAGGGAATGGGGATGTCCTCTGAAGCCTGGGCTCCTGCCATCCCACCCATAAACTTCCAAGGGAAGGGGACAAGGGACACACCTCTGGATGTTTACCTGGGGCCACCCCTTCCCTCTGGGCACTGCACAGAGGGTAGGACAAACAGAGGAACTGACCATGTTTATAATGACCAGGCAGGGCCCCACTCCAGTTCCTCCTGGGCAGCTCCAACTGCTGCTAGCTCCCCCAGCAGCCATTCTCTTCCCATCGTAAGCTCCTGACCTCATGGGGCCCAAAGAGGCAGTGCTGGGCCTGGGAGGAGGGAGAAGAGCTCAACAGAGAGGCTGGGCCTGACCAGGTGGCAGGGAGGGAAGAATAGGGGCTGGGCTTCCAGACCAGCTCCAAGCTTGGCAGTCAGGCTGCCCAGGGCTCCAAACCTCAGCAGGGCTCCTATGTCCTGCCCTGTGTGACCTCACTTTCTGTGTCTGTGAAATGGGGATCTAACCCAATATGGGACCTCAATGTGTGGCTCTGTGTGAGCAACTCAGCCATGCTGTGCCTCAGTTTCCTCCTCTGTTCAAAGATGGTGATGACAGTAGCTGCTTTCTGGTGTTTTTTAAGGAATTAGGGAGAACACAGGGCATGATGGCCTGGGCCAGAGACTGTGGCTGGGATCAGAGCCAAGGCAAAGCACACACAGCAAGTGCTCAGTAAGTGTGGCCACCATTACAATAGCAGCCAGCACTTACTGAGCACCTACTGTGTACCAGCCCTCTTCTGGGCACTTTACCCAGAGTCCCACATCTGACCCTGGAGGGAGGGGCCATTATGAGCCCCGGATTACAGACATGGAAAACAAGGCACAGAGAGGGGCCTCATTAACCAAGGTGACCCAGCTAGAGTGACAGGGTGGACACCAGACTCCAGGCCTGTCTGCAGAGATGCACAGGTCCTGGTCTTGCTGTGCCTCTCATCCTGTTCCATCCTCACAAGCATCCTCATCCCAATTCACAAATGGGGAAACAGGCCCAGAGAGGGGAAGGCCCTTGTCCAGGGCACCCAGACAGTGAGAAGCAGCAAGAATTTGAACCTGGATGGTTGTGTGTGGAAGGCACTGCAGGCTGAGCTCTTACCTGCCTGTCCTGCTGCCCTGGAGGGTTGGGGTGATGCTGCTGGTTTTGCCTATTACTATTTATCATTATTATTACTATCCTCCCAAGGCTGGTCCTGGCTCCCCTCTCCCTCCATCCCTCCTCATTCTTTCTGTCCACCCCCAGACCTTGCCTTTCCTCTCCTGGCCTAGTCTCTGCTGAGTGAGGGTCCCTCCCTCCTGTCTGACCTGTCCTGGACCCCATGGGTAATGGGAAGGAGCACCAAGTGGGCCTCTGGGCTCCCACCTCCCCCATGGCATTTCACCACACTTTCCCACAGGCTTCTGCAGCAGGAAAGATGCTTAAAACCAATCCCCACCATCAAAAGTGGCCTGAGGCTCAGCTTGGTACCCCCACCACCATCGCTGCCACCACAAGGGACCCATGGCCCAGAGCAGACACTGACACTGAGCTCACTGGTGCCCTCACCCTCACTGGAGTGGCCATTCTGAGCCCCATTTTGCAGATGTGGAAATGCAGGCTCACAGAGGTAAAATCTTTCATTAAGTTCACCAAGCAGAGTTGGGCCCAGAAGCCAGTCCTGCCCACTCTGGAGTCCACAGCCTGAAACCCTTTCCTGACCCCCATGATGCCTCCTCATGGCCTGACAGTCCCCACAGGACACACCCATCACCAGGCTGCCCTCCTCTCCTCCCAGGAACCCCTGGGCTCTCTGTGCTCCAGCCACACAGGCCCCCCTGCTGTTCCTCAAATCCGAGACATGGTTCCACCTCAGGGCCTTTGCATGGGTGAGTGCCCCACCTGAACTCTCCTTTCACTGGTCCCTAGGTGCCTCTCTCTTCCCCTGACTTCCCAGGCTCACCTGTGCTCACAGGCTCTGTCCTGTCACCCTCTCACCTGTCTCTGCCTTATCTTCCCTCAGGGCTCTTACTATGTATATGAAGCACACATGTGCTCATGTGCATGTGTGTGTGTGTGCATAAAATTCTTTTTTTTGAGACAGAGTTTTGCTGTTGTTGAGTGTAATGGTGCAATCTCAGCTCACTGCAACCTCCACCTCCTGGGTTCAAGCAATTCTCCTGCCTCAGCCTCCCAAGGAGCTGGGACTACAGGTGTCTGCCACCATGCCTGGCTAATTTGTATTTTTAGTAGAGATGGGGTTTTACCATGTTGACCAGGATGGTCTTGATCTCTTGACCTCATGATCTACCCACCTTGGTCCCTCACATTCCTGGGATTATAGGCATGAGCCACCATATCTGGGTGTGTGTGTAATTCTTTAGCATCTGCTTCTCCCCCTAGAATGTGTCAGCTCTGCAAGACAGGGACTGTCCTCTGTCTTGCCCCATCATAGCCCAGGGCAGCCCATGGTAGGGACTCAGTGAGGTGGTGGTCCCTGCTTGCTGCACTACATCCCTGCTCAGAGGCACCCGGGAATCTTTCAGATAAGCAGCTTGGACCTGGGAACAGGAACCCCAGAGCAGCAGGAAGATGCCACCTTCTGCCCCAGCCAGGGCACAGATGCCTGTGAAGTCCAGTATTTAATCCCCAAAATGCAGGCACATTTTGTATTCTACTGTGAAATGTTTATTTCACTAAAGAAAATCTTTTGAATTGTTTAACATGTGAGACAGGCAGCATCAACCAGCCCAGCACACATTTAAGATTTTCCAGTCACCTCTGCATCCTCTGACCTTTTACAGGAGGAAGAGTGTACTACCACCCCCATTCTCCCCGACAAGATAATCAGCTCAAATGGAAAAGCAGGATCCACTGTGTGACAAAGCTGTTGGTGTGAGCAGACTCACATGCAGAACCCCTCACCTCCTTCCCTGCCCCCTCCAGGCTCTGACCAAAGCTGCAGTCCCTGGAAGGGATGGGGCTGGCTTAGCTGGAACACAGGGGCCCAGGGTAGAGCAGGGGAGATGGCCAGGCCTACAGGCATCCTTTCATTATCATCAAAATGAAACCCGAATCAGGAAGGGGACCCAGAGTGCTCACTGTCTCCAGCCTGCACTCAGGCTTCCACCATTGTTTCCCACTCACCACTCTGCCACACTCTTCACCTGCTAGATCTGGGAGGGCCCTTCCCTGCCTCAGTTTACCCTCTACCTTCTGAAGATGTGCTCTGATTGTGGAGGCACTGGGAGTCTGGCCTTCCATCTGGAACAGCAGGCTCCTCAGTGTCCCGAGTCCCCCAAGCCAGTCCTGCCTCAAACCGGGGCTCAGCTCTTACCCTCATCTTGCACAACCCCTGACCCTCCTCTATCCACATCTCTTTTCCAGCCTCCCACACTGAGCCTCATTCCTCCAAGGAGTTCTCAGGCTTTGGGACTGACACATCCTCAGGGTCCTTCTTAGCAAACATCTACTTCACCCACAAGTGACCCCATCACACCCACCCATGCATTGACCACATGAGTCAATATCTACCAGGGACTGACTCTCTGCTGGGCCTGGAGCCCTTGCCAATGCACCTAACAGTCAGAAACATCCCTGTCCTTGCAGCACTCACATTCTAGAAGGAAGGAGGCACTCAATGTGAGATAAATCAAAAAATATCTACTAAGTTAGGTGAGAAATGCTGAGATGGAAAATAATGCAGTGATCAAAAGGGAGCTGAGAAGAGGGGAGGCTGGAATTTCCAATAAAGTGGTAAAGGCTGGATGGACATGGTGGCTCATGCCTGTAATTCTAGCATTTTGGGAGGCAAAGAGGGAGTTTGCCTCACTTGAGCCCAGAAGTTCAAGAGCAGCTTGGGCAACCTAGTGAGACTGTCTCTACCCCAAAAAATAGAAAATTAGCCTGGCATGGTGATGTGTTCCTGTGGTCCCAGCTACTGAGGAGGCTGAGGCAAGAGCATCACCTGAGCCTGGGAAATTGAGGCTGCAGTGAGTGATCAAAGCCACTGCACTCCAGCCTAGGTGACAGAGAGAGACCTTGTCTCAAACATAAGAATAATAGGCTGGGTGCACTGGCTTACACCTGTAATCCCAGAACTTTTGGAGGCCAAGGCAGGTGGATCACTTGTGGTCAGGAGTTTGAGACCAGCCTGGCCAACATAGTGAAACCCTGTCTCTAATAAAAATGCAAACAATCATCCTGGCGTGGTGGCATGTGCCTATAATTCCAGCTACCTGGGAGGCTGAGGCAGGAGAATCACTTGAACCTGGGAAGTGGAGGTTGCAGTGAGCCAATATTGTGCCACTGCACTCCAGACTGGGTGACAGAATGAGACTCTGTCTCAAAGTAACAACAACAATAATAATAATAATAATAATAATAATAATAATAATGATAATGTGATCAGGCAGGCCTTGCTGAGAAGGGGACACCTGAGCAGGGACTTGCATGAGGAGGGGTAAGGGAGCCATGTAGGGCTCTGGAGGAAGGGCGGCTCTGGAAGAAGGGCAGCCCAGGAGGGAGGAACAGTCAGGGTGGATGTCCTGCATTGGAAATGTGCTTGATGTGGTCAAGGGGCATCGAGGAGGCTGTGGGGCTGGAGGAGGGTGAGCAAGGGGGTGAGTGGAAGGACCAAGGAGGTCATGGGGCAGATCAAGATTTGGGGGCCATGGGGAGGGACCTGGTCCTTTCCTGAATGAGACAGAGTTGTGGGAGGCCCTGAGCCCAGGAGGGCCACCAGCTGACTCAAGTTCACAGGCTCCCACTGGCTGGAAACAGTTTGTGGGGGAAGAACAGAAAGGGGGAACAGGGAGGAGGTGGCTGTGATGGTCCAGTGAAAATCAAGGGGACAGGACCATGTGGGAGCTGCAGAGGGGGCAGCATGAGTGGGTTCTGGGCATGAGGTAAAGGTAGAGGTGGCAGGACTGGCCAAGGGCTGCAGTGTGAGCTCCTGGGCAGGGGCCCGGCCTGGTCTTGGTCCATGTGGCACCCCAGGATCTGGCCCTGAGCTTGGCACATGCCAGCCTGGCTCCATTCCCTGCAGGCCCCTCAGCATCACCTCACATGGTACAGTTGTTTGCCGGTCTGCTGCTGTCTTTCTCGCTAAGTCAGGGGCTTTCACAGGCAGGGACCACATTTTCCTTTATGACAGCTGCATCCCAGTGCCTAGAGCCAGGTGTGGCCTCAGCAGGGCCCCCTTCATTGTTGCAGACTCACCAGGCCAATGCCAGGCATGCAGACCAGGCCACACAGAGCCCTTTAAACAGTTCTAAGTTTTGGGTGGGGAGTCCTCTTCCTTCCCGTTCCCCAAACCAGAAAACTGAGGTCCAAAGATAGAAAGTCACTGCCCAGAGCAACCCAGTGCTAGGTCACCAAAGTGGCCACTCTGTCCCACAGAGAAGGCAAGTCAACATCCCCCAGCCTCCTCTTCCCCAGTGGCCCTGGCTTTAGCCAAGGCCTCCACTCTAGAGAAAAGACCCTGGAGGATTACAGGACAAAAGAGGGAGGGACAACATCCCTGAAACTAACCAGACCAAGACCAGACCAGCCACCTTGGTTAGAAGGGAATCTGAAGAAATGTCTTGTTTTTTATACTTTTATATATATTTTTTATTTTTTAAAATATTTTTATTGCATTATAGGTTTTGGGGTACATGTGCAGAACGTGCAAGATAGTTGCATAGGTACACACATGGCAGTGTGTTTTGCTGCCTTCCTCCCCTTAACCCACACTTGGCATTTCTCCCCAAGCTATCCCTCCCCAGCCCCCCAATTGTCCCTCCCCCATTCCCACCAATAGACCCCAGTATGTAGTAGACCCCCTCCCTGTGTCCATGTGTTCTCATGTTTCTCACCCGCCTATGAGTGAGAATATGCGGTATTACCTTTTCTGTTCTTGTATCAGGTTGCTGAGAATGATGTTCTCCAGATTCATCCATGTCCTTACAAAGGACACAAACTCATCATTTTTATTTTAATTTTTATTGCATTTTAGGTTTTGAGGTACATGTGCAGAACGTGCAAGATAGGTGCATAGGTACACACATGGCAGTGTGTTTTGCTGCCTTCCTACCCTTAACTCACATTTGGCATTTCTCCCCAGCTCCCCCCTGCTGTCCCTCCGCTATTCCCCCCAACAGACCCCAGGGTGTAGTACCCCCCTCCCTGTGTCCATGTGTTCTCATTTTTCCCACCCGCCTATGAATGAGAATATGTGGTATTTCCTTTTCTGTTCTTGTGTCAGTTTGCTGAGAATGTTCTCCAGATTCATCCATGTCCTTACAAAGGACACAAACTCATCATTTTTGATTGCTGCATAATATTCCATGGTGTATATGTGCCACATTTTCCCAGTCCAGTCTATCATCGATGGGCATTTGGGTTGGTTCCAGGTCTTTGCTATTGTAAACAGTGCTGCAATGAACATTCGTGTGCATGTGTCCTTATACTAGAACGATTTATAGTCCTTTGGAAATATACCCAGTAATGGGATTGCTGGGTAAATGGAATTTCTATTTCTAGGTCCTTGAGGAATTGCCACACTGTCTTCCACAATGGTTGAACTAATTTACACTCCCACCAACAGTGTAAGACTGTTCCTATTTCTCCACATCATCTCCACCATCTGCTGTCTCCAGATTTTTTAATAATCGCCATTCGAACTGGCATGAGATGGTATCTCAATGTGGTTTTGATTTGCATCTCTCTAATGACCAGTGATGATGAGCATTTCTTCATGTGTTTGTTGGCCTCATGTATGTCTTCTTTTGTAAAGTGTCTGTTCATATCCTTTGCCCATTTTAGAATGGGCTTGTTTGTTTTTTTTCTGTAAATCTGTTTGAGTTCTTTGTAAATTCTTGATATCAGCCCTTTGTCAGATGTGTAAACTGCAAAGATTTTTTCCCATTCTGTTGGTTGCCGATTCACTCTAGTGACTGTTTCTTTTGCCGTGCAGAAGCCGTGGAGTTTGATTAGGTCCCATTTGTCTATTTTGGCTTTTGCTGCCAATGCTTTGGTGTTTTGTTCATGAAGTCCTTGCCTACTCCTATGTCCTGAATGGTTTTGCCTAGATTTTCTTCTAGGGTTTTTATGGTGTCAGGTCTTACATTTAAGTCTTTAATCCATCTGGAGTTAGTTTTAGTGTAAGGTGTCAGGAAGGGGTCCAGTTTCTGCTTTCTGCACATGGCTAGCCAGTTTTCCCAACACCATTTGTTAAACAGGGAATCTTTCCTCATTGCTTGTTTTTGTCTGGTTTATCAAAGATTATATGGTTGTAGATATGTTGTGTTGCCTCTGATGCCTCTGTTCTGTTCCATTGGTCTATATCTGTTTTGGTACCAGTACCATGCTGTTTTGATTACTGTAGCCTTTTAGTATAGTTTGAAGTCTGGTAGTGTGATGCCTCCTGCTGTGTTCTTTTTGCTTATAATTGACTTGGCTATGCGGGCTCTCTTTTGGTTCCATGGGAAGTTCATGGTGGTTTTTCCAGTTCTATGAAGAAATTCAATGGTAGTTTGATGGGGATTGCATTGATTGTGTACATTACTTTGGGCAGTATAGCCACTTTCATGATATTAATTCTTCCAAACCACGAACAGAGAATGTTTCTCCATCTGTTTGTGTCCTCTCTTATTTCGTTGAGCAGTGGTTTGTAGTTTTCCTTAAAAAGGTCCCTTACATTCCTTGTGAGTTGTATTCCTAGGTATTTTATTTTCTTTGTAGCAATTGTGAATGGCAGTTCGTTCTTGATTTGGTTCTCTTTAAGTCTGTTATTGATGTATAAAAATGCTTGTGATTTTTGAACATTGATTTTATATCCTGAAACTTTGCTAAAGTTGCTAATTAGTTGCAGGAGTTTTTGGGCTGAGGCGATGGGGTCTTCTAGGTATACGATCATGTCGTCTGCAAATAGAGATAATTTTGGTTCCACCTTTCCTATTTGAATACCCTTTATTTCTTTTTCTTGCCTGATTACTCTGGCTAGAACTTCCAGTACTATGTTGAATAGGAGTGGTGAGAGAGGGCATCCTTGTCTGGTGCCAGATTTCAAAGGGAATGCTTCCAGTTTTTACCCATTTAGTATGATATTGGCTGTTGGTTTGTCATAAATAGCTTTTATTACTTTGAGATATGTTCCATCAATACCAAGTTTATTGAGGGTTTTTAGCATAAAGGGCTGTTGAATTTTGTCAAATGCCTTCTCTGTGTCAATTGAGATAATCATGTGGTTTTTGTTTTTGATTCTTCTTATGTGGTGAATTACATTTATAGACTTGCATATGTTGAACCAGCCTTGCATCCCCGAGATGAATCCTACCTGATCATGATGGATAAGTTTTTTAATGTGCTGTTGCAGTCAGTTTGCCAGTATTTTATTGAAGATTTTTGCATCTATGTTCATCATAGATATTGGCCTGAAGTTTTCTTTTCTTGTTGAGTCTCTGCCGGGTTTTGGTAACAGGATGATGTTGGTCTCATAAAATGATTTGGGAAGGGTTCCCTCTTTTTGAATTATGTGGAATAGTTTCAGAATGAATGGTACCAAATTTTCTTTGTGTGTCTGGTAGAATTCGGCTGTGACCCCATCTAGACCTGGGTTTTGTGTGTGGTAGGCTATTAATTGCTGCCTCAACTTCAGACCTTCTTATTGGTCTATTCATAGTTTTAGCTTCATCATGGTTTAGGCTTGGGAGGACACAGGTGTCCAGGAATTTATCCATTTCTTCCTGGTTTACTAGTTTATATGCATAGAGTTGTTTGTAGTATTCTCTGATGATGGTTTGAATTTCTGTAGAATCTGTGGTGATTTCCCCTTTATCATTTTTTTAAAAACTTTTATTGCATTGTGGGTTTTGGGGTACATGTGCAGAATGTGCAAGACAGTTGCATAGGTACACACATGGCAGTGTGTTTTGCTGCCTTCCTCCCCTTCACCCACACTTGGCATTCATCCCCAGGCTATCCCTACCCAGCCCCCCTGCTGTCCCTCCCCCATTCCCACCAATAGACCCCAGTGTGTAGTAGACACCCTCCCTGTGTCCATGTGTTCTTATTTTTCTCACCCATCTATGAGTGAGTATATGCGGTATTTCTTTGTCTGTTCTTGTGACAGTTTGCTGAGAATGATGTTCTCCAGATTCATCCATGTCCTTACAAAGGACACAAACTCATCATTTTTGATTGCTGCATAATATTCCATGGTGTATATGCCACATTTTCCGAGTCCAGTCTATCATCGATGGGCATTTGGGTTGGTTTCAGTTCTTTGCTATTGTAAACAGTGCTGCAATGAACATTCGTGTGCATGTGTCCTTATAGTAGAACGATTTATAGTCCTTTGGTATATACCCAGTAATGGGATTGCTGGGTCAAATGGAATTTCTATTTCTAGGTCCTTGAGGAACAGCCACACTGTCTTCCACAATGGATGAACTAATTTACACTCCCACCAACAGTGTAAGAGCATTCCTATTTCTCCACATCCTCTCCAGCATCTGCTGTCTTCAGATTTTTTAATAATCGCCATTCTAACTGGCATGAGATGGTATCTCAATGTGGTTTTAATTTGCATCTCTCTAATGAGCAGTGATGATGAGCATTTCTTCATGTGTTTGTTGGCCTCATGTATGTCTTCTTTTGTAAAGTGTCTGTTCATATCCTTTGCCCATTTTTAAATGGGCTTGTTTATTTTATTCCTGTAAATCTGTTTGAGTTCTTTGTAAATTCTTGATATCAGCCCTTTGTCAGATGTGTAAACTGCAAAGATTTTTTCCCATTCTGATGGTTGCCGATTCACTCTAGTGACTGTTTCTTTTGTCATGCAGAAGCTGTGGAGTTTGATTAGGTCCCAATTGTCTATTTTGGCTTTTGTTGCCAATGCTTTTGGTGTTTTGTTCATGAAGTCCTTGCCTACTCCTATGTCCTGAATGGTTTTGCCTAGATTTTCTTCTAGGGTTTTTTTTGGTTCCAGGTCTTATGTTTAAGTCTTTAATCCATCTGAAGTAAATTTTAGTGTAAGGTGTCAGGAAGGGGTCCAGTTTCTGCTTTCTGCACATGGGTAGCCAGTTTTCCCAACACCATTTGTTAAACAGGGAATCTTTCCCCATTGCTTGTTTTTGTTTGGTTTATCAAAGATTATATGGTTGTAGATATGTTGTGTTGCCTCTGATGCCTCTGTTCTGTTCCATTGGTCTATATCTCTGTTTTGGTACCAGTACCATGCTGTTTTGGTTACTGTAGCCTTGTAGTATAGTTTGAAGTCTGGTAGTGTGATGCCTCTTGCTGTGTTCTTTTTGCTTAGAATTGACTTGGCTATCCGGGCTTTTTTTGGGTTCCATATGAAATTCATGGTGTTTTTTTCCAGTTCTGTGAAGGAATTCAATGGTAGTTTGATGGCGATTGCATTGATTGTGTAAATTACTTTGGGCAGTATAGCCATTTTCCCGATATTGATTCTTTCTAACCACGAACATGGAATGTTTCTCCATCTGTTTGTGTCCTCTCTTATTTCGTTGAGCAGTGGTTTGTCGTTATCTTTAAAGAGGTCCCTTATGTTCCTTCTGAGTTGTATTCCTAGGTATTTTATTTTCTTTGTAACAATTTTGAATGGCAGTTCGTTCTTGATTTGGTTCTTTTTAAGTCTGTTATTGGTGTATAGGAATGCTTGTGATTTTTGAACATTGATTTTATATCCTGAGACTTTGCTGAAGTTGTTTATCAGTTTCAGGAGCTTTTGGGCTGAGGTGATGGTGTCTTCTAGGTATACTACCATGTCGTCTGCAAATAGAGACAATTTGGCTTCCACCTTTCCTATTTGAATACGCTTTATTTCTTTTTCTTGCCTGATTGCTCTGGCTAGAACTTCCAGTACTATGTTGAATAGGAGTGGTGAGAGAGGGCATCCTTGTCTGGTGCCAGATTTCAAACGGAATGCTTCCAGTTTTTACCCGTTTAGTATGATATTGGCTGTTGGTTTGTCATAAATAGCTTTTATTACTTTGAGATATGTTCCATCAATACTAAGTTTATTGAGGGTTTTTAGCAGAAAGGGCTGCTGAATTTTGTCAAATGCCTTCTCTGAGTCAATTGAGATAATCATGTGGTTTTTGTTTTTGCTTCTGTTTATGTGGTGAATTACATTTATAGACTTGCATATGTTGAACCAGCCTTGCATCCCCGGGATGAATCCTACTTGATCATGATGGATAGGTTTTTTAATGTGCTGTTGCAGTCAGTTTGCCAGTATTTTATTGAAGATTTTTGCATCTATGTTCATCATAGATATTAGCCTGAAGTTTTCTTTTCTTGTTGAGTCTCTGCCAGGGTTTGGTATCAGGATGATGTTGGTCTCATAAAATGATTTGGGAAGGCTTCCCTGTTTTTGGATTATTTGCAATAGTTTCAGAAAGAATAGTAGCATATCCTCTTTGTTTGTCTGGTAGAATTCAGCTGTGAACCCATCCAGACCTGGGCTTTTTTTTTGTGGTAGGCTCTTAATTGCTGCCTCAACTTCAGACCTTGTTATTGGTCTATTCATAGTTTCGGCTTCCTCCTGGTTTAGGCTTCGGAGGTCACAGGCGTCCAGGAATTTATCCATTTCTTCCTGGTTTACTAGTTTATGTGCATAGAGTTGTTTGTAGTATTCTCTGATGATGGTTTGAATTTCTGTGGAATCTGTGGTGATTTCCCCATTATCGTTTTTTATTGCATCTATTTGGTTGTTCTCTCTTTTCTTTTTTATCAGTCTGGCTAGTGGTCTGTCTATTTTGTTGATCTTTTTGAAAAACCAGCTCTTGGATTTATTGATTTTTTGAAGGGTTTTTCTCGTCTGTATCTCCTGTAGTTCTGCTCTGATCTTAATTATTTCTTGTCTTTGGCTAGGTTTTGAGCTTTTTTGATCTTGCTCCTCTAGCTCTTTCAATTTTGATGATATGGTGTCAATTTTGGATCTCTCCACTTTTCTCGTGTGGGCACTTATTTCTATGTATTTTCCTCTACAGACTGCTTTAAATGTGTCTTAGAGATTCTGGTATGTTGTGTCTTCGTTTTCCTTGGTTTTGAAGAAGTTCTTTATTTATGCCTTCACTTCATTGTTTATCCAATCAACATTCAAGAGTCAGTTGTTCAGTTTCCATGAAGTTGTGTGGTTCTGAGTTAGTTTCTTAATTCTGAGTTCTATCTTGATTGCACTTTCGTCTGAGAGAGTGTTTGTTATGATTTCAGTTGTTTTGCATTTTCTGAGGAGTGCTTTACTTTCAATTATTTGGTCAATTTTGGAGTAGGTGTGATGTGGTGCTGAGAAGAATGTATATTCTGTGGATTTGGGGTGGAGAGTTCTGTAAATGTCTCTCAGGTTTGCTTGTTTCAGGTGTGAGTTCAAGTCCTGGATATTCTTGTTAATTTTCTGTCTGGTTGATCTGTCTGATATTGACAGTGGAATGTTAAAATTTCCCACTATTATTGTGTGGGAGTCTCAGTCTCTTTTTAAGTCATTAAGAACTTGTCTTATATATCTGGGTGCTCCTGTATTGGGTTCATATATATTTAGAATCTTGAGCTCTTCTTGTTGTATCGATCCTTTTACCATTACGTGATGACCTTCTTTGTGTCTTTTGATCTTTGTTGCTTTAAAGTCTATTTTATCATAGATGAGAATTGCAACTCCTGCTTTTCTTTGCTCTCCATTTTCTTGGTAAATCTTCCTCCATCTCTTTATTTTGAGGCTTTGTGTATACTTGCGTGTGAGGTGGGTTTTCTGGATACAGCATATTGATGGGTTTTGGTTTTTGATCCAATTTGCCAGTCTGTGTCTTTTGATTGGTGCATTTAGCCTATTTACATTCAGGGTTAATATTGTTATGTGTGAATTTGATACTGCCTTTTTGATGCTAGCTGGCTGTTTTGCCCATTGGTTCATGTAGATTCTTCATTTTTTTGATGCTCTTTAGCATTGGTATGTTTTTAGGACGGCTGGTACTGGTTGTTTCTTTCTATGTGTAGTGCCTCTTTCAGGAGCTTTTGTAAAGCAGGCCTAGTGGTGACAAAATCTCTGAGTACTTGCTTGTTCATGAAGGATTTTATTTTTCCTTCACTTATGAAACTCTGTTTGGCTGGATATGGAAGTCTGGATTGAAAGTTCTTTTCTTTAAGGATGTTGAATATTGGCTTCCACTTTCTTCTGGCTTGTAGAGTCTCTGCCGAGAGATCACCTGTGGGTCTGATGGGCTTCCCTTTGTGGGTGGCTCGATTCTTCTCTCTGGCTGCCCTTAGTATTTTCTCTTTGATTTCAACCCTGGTGAATCTGATGATTATGTGCCTTGGGGTTGCTCTAATTGTGGATTATCTTTGTTGTGTTCTCTGTATTTTGTGGTGTTGAGTATTGACCTGTCTTGCTAGGTTGGGGAAGTTTTCTTGGATAATATTCTGAAGAGTATTTTCCAGCTTGGATTCATTCTCTTCATCACATTCTGGTACACCTATCAAACATAGGTTGGGTCTCTTCACCTAGTCCCACATTTCTTGGAGATTTTGTTAATTCCTTTTTGTGGTTTTTTTTTTCTAATTTTGGTTTCTCGTTTTATTTCATGAAATTGATCTTCGACTTCTGATATTCTTTCTTCTGCTTGGTCAATATGTCTGGTGAAACTTGTGCATGCTTGGTGAAGTTCTCTTGTTGTGTTTTTCAGCTGCTTCAATTCATTCATTTTCCTCTCTAAATTGTCCATTCTTGTTATTATTTCCTCGAATCTTTTTTCAAGGTTCTTAGTTTTTTTGCATTGATTTAGAACATGTTCTTTTAGGTCACTGAAGTTTCTCATCCACTTTCTGAAGTCTCATTTAGTCATTTCATCACACTTATTCTCCATCCCGCTTTGTTCCCTTGCTGGTGAGGAGTTTTGGTCCTTTGTAGAAGGTGAGATGTTTTGGTTTCAGGTGTTTTCCTCCTTTTTCTGCTGGTTTCTTTCCATCTCTTTGGATTTATCCACTTGTTGTCTTAATAGTTGCTGATTTTTCAATTGGGTCTCTGAGTGGATACATAGATCATTGATGATGAAGTGTTTCTGTTTCTTAGTTTTCCTTCTAATGGTCCAACCCCTCTGCTGTATGAGTGCTGAGGTCCACTCCAGGCCCTGCCTGTCTGGGGGTACACCTGTAGCAGCTGGGAAAGAGTGAGGGGTGCTACCAGTTTTTATTCTGATGCCCGCCAAATGTCAGTCTGATTTGTCCTTTTTTGAGGTGACTCTGGATATTCAGGCGTCAGGGAGCTGCTTGAGGAGATGGTCTTTGCTTTATAGGAGTTCCAGTGCTGAGCTGTGTGCTCCGTTTTTCATTCAGCATTGTTGGGAGGATGTGTTTATGTCTCCTGCAGCAGAACTCATAAACCGCCCCCCTTTTTTTCCTCTTAGACTCGCCATCTGTCTCAGGGAGTTGGGGCTTTGTTTATGAATATCTGTTGCACTGTCCTGCTCGGCTAAGAGGTAGTCTATTCACTATTTGCCTGCCAAGGCTCCACCCTGCTAGTGCAGGTCCACCCTGCTGCCATGGTTCTCCATTTTGCTGTGGTGTGCTCCGCCCTGCTGGTGGAGTATCTCTGTTATGGCAGGTTGCCTCGGCAATGGCAGGCTGCATCAGCACTGGGCGGTACTTCAGTAGGGGCAGATTGCGTCTGTAGTGGCTGATGCCCCTCCCCCATTTGGCTGCACCATCCTAAATTCAGCTGTGCAGGCAGCAAAACTCTCAACCCTGAGCACCTCCAATCACTGCGCTGCTTGTTCCTGTGAGGGTGGAACCCGCTGAGCCCGATCACCTCGCTCCCTGCCTCAGAGTCCATCCTCTCTCTCTCTCTCTCTTTCTCCCCAATTTGAATGGTTGACTCTCTCACTGACACCCCAGTAGCCTGCTGATAGGGCACTGGGATCCGTGTGATCTCCTGTGCCACTGCCCACTGCTTCAGCTCAAATTACGCTTCCCAGGAATCTCCTGGTCTGGCTCATTGTCCAAATCCCATTTAATCAGATGGACGCCAATCTGCCCTTCCAAGTATCAGATTGCCAGTTTAACAGGGCACCCAGACCAGTGAGTTTTGTGCCGGTGCCGCTGTGCTGTGGCGCCAGCCGAACCGGCCATGTGAGCTGGCTGCGCCGGCTTCCCATGTCTCTCCTACACCTGGGACTTTCAACGTTCTGTGGGCAAAAAAGGTCCATCTGAGAATGTGGCTAGGACTCACCCTCTGCACCTTCACTGAGAGCTGCAAACCTGAGTTGTTTCTATGGCGCCATCTTGGAAGATATGTTTTTTTATTTTGAGACAGAATCTCAGTCTCTTTCCCAGGCTGGAGTGCAGCAGCACAATCTTGGTTCACTCCAACCTCTTCCTTCCTGGCTCCAGCCAATCTCCTGCCTCAGCCTCTCAAGCAGCTGGAATTACAGGCCTGTACCACCATGCCCAGCTAATTTTTGTATTTTTAGTAAAGATGAGATTTCACCATGTTTGTCAGGCTGGTCTTGAACTCCTGACCTCGTGATCCACCCACCTCAGCCTCACAAAGTGCTGAGATTACATGGGTGAGCCAACTCGCCTTGCCAAGAAATGTTAAACAAATGCACACACACAATTCTACATGGTTTCTTACTTTGGCTCAAACACTGTGATTCAACACAGCCCTGACTGGGAGGGCCACGCTAACCTCAAAAACCTAATCTCCTCCCCTTGCTTTCTCCAGCTGCAGTTGCCTCCTCCGTGTATGTCTTGGACACATCACAGCTGTTCCAGCCTTTGGGCCTTTGCACATGTTCTTCCCTCTGCCAGAACTCCACTGCTCAGCCTTTTTTGCTATTCAGGCCTTAGTGCAAATAAAACCTCCTCCAAGAGGCTGTCCTGATCCCTTAGCAAAATCTCTGCCCTGCTTTTTATGTCTCTGTGGCACTTATCACCCCCTGGCATCGTAAACCTATTGACTGGCAGTCCCTGCTTCCACCTGCCCCAGTGGAATGTCAGCGCCCTGAGGGCAGGGACCTCTGTCTAGTTCTTGCTGGCATCTAGAGCAGTGGCTGGCACACAGTAGGTGCTCAGGACATATCTGTGGAACAAATGAGTGATGCCATGACCAAAGTAATGAGCCTGGTCCCTGAGGAGGTGCAGGGCAGGGGGATGAAGCCAAGGCAGACACAAGTCATTCATTCACTGCCTGGTTTGACCCCTGCAGGGAAAGTGCGTCTTCAGAGACTGAATCTGGCTGTTTCACAAGTAACCTGGTGTGCGTCTCAACACCAAAAATGTCCCCACGCTGTGAGTTCCCAGGCCCTCCCCACTGCAGGGGCCCACCCAGCCACGTGGCCTAAGCTGGGAATCAAAAGAAGTGGCAGTGTATCTTGGTGAGAGTCAAATCACATGGGGGGTGCCTCTGGAAATCCATGAGTCCCCACAACAGGTAAGCTCATAAAGAGGCAGATCTGGGAAGCATCCTGGCCTTCTGAAGCAGAAGTGGAGCCTTGGTGGAGGGAGAAGCTCTGCTCTTTTTCATTCCACCCGGTAGAGTGCCATCCCTGCCACCAGGCTCTCAGGCTCTGCACAGACTCTGCCCTTGGCCTGGGTCCTGAAGTGCTGCCACCCCCACCTAACCACAACCTCTGTCTTTTTGTCTTGAGATGGAGTCTCATTCTTGCCCAGGCTGGAGTACAGTGCCGTGATCTCGGCTCACTGCAACCTCTGCTGCCTGAGTTCAAGCAATTCTCCTGGCTCAGCCTCCTGAGTAGCTGAGTTTACAGGCACCTTCCCCCATGCCCAGATAATTTTTGTAGTTTTAGTAGAGGCAGGGTTTCACTGTGTTGGCCAGGCTGGTCTTGAGCTCCTGACCTCATGATCCACCCGCTTTGGCCTCCCAAAGTGCTGGGATTACAGGTGTGAGCCACCATGCCCAGCCATCCTTCACTTTATTATCGCTTCCTCTTCCTTCAAACTGCATGTCCATAGCTGGGTGTGGTGGCTCATGCCCATAATCCCAGCACTTTGGAAGGCCTAGGCAGGTGGGTCACCTGATGTCAGGAGTTCAAGACCAGCCTGGCCAACATGGTGAAACCCCATCTTTACTAAATGTACAAAAATTAGCTGGGCATGGTGGCACATGCCAGTAGTCCCAGCTCCTTGGGAGGCTGAGGCATGAGAATCACTTGAACCCGGGAGGCAGAGGGTACAGTGAGCTAAGGTCTCACCATTGCATTCCAGCCTGGCTCCTGGCAATGGAGCGAGACTCTGTCTCAAAAAAAAAATTGGGTTAAACTTCCCTGTGGCAGGGGCCACTTCTGGCTTCACTGTGCCTTGTGCTGGAGAAATAGGACAGCAGCAAGACCACTACAAAGTGTCAAATGCAGGCTCCATCCTGGTGCAAAACAAGGTGGCAAGGAGGGTGCTGTTCACATCCTATTTTGCAGAGAAGAGTGAAGCACAAAGAGAAGATGTGCCAGCCCTCAGTCACATAGAGAGTGTATCAGAACCAGGATGCCACAGCAGGTCTCACCTGGGCCAAAGTCCACTCACAACCATGTCCATTTTCCTATTCTTACTATCTCTCTCTCTCTCTCTCTCTCTCTCTCTCTCTCTCTCTCCCCCCCCCTTACCTACCTCTCTCCCTCTATCTACTTACCTACCTATCTTGAGACAGTCTTGCTCTCTTGCTCTATTCTATCTATCTATCTATCTATCTATCTATCTATCTATCTATCTATCATCTATCTATCTGTCTATCTGTCTATCTATCTATCTATCTATCATCTATCTATCTGTCTATCTATCTGTCTATCTATCTATCTATCTATCTATCATCTATCTGTATCAATCCATCCATCCATCCATCTTGAAAAAGGGTTTTGCTCTGTCACCCAGGCTGGAGAGCAGTGGTGGAGTCAGAGCTCGCTACAGCCTCCAACTCCTGGGCTCAAGCAATCCTCCCACCTGAGTCTCCTATGTAACTGGGACCACAGGTACATGCCACTATGCCCTTTTAAATTTTGAATAATGTTAAAATTATTTAGAAACAATCATTTTAAAATCATTTGGTAGAGAGGTCTCATTATAGCCCAGGCTGGTCTCAGACTCTTGGGCTCATGTGATCTGCCCACTTCAGCCTCTCAGCCTCCCAGAGTGCTGGGATGTGAGCCACTGTGCCCAGTCACACTCCTTCTTTCATTTGCTCATGCACTCAACATTTTTTTCAAGACAGACTCTTGCTCTGTCACCCAGGATGGCATGCAAGGGTGCTATCTCAGCTCACTGCAATCTCCACCTTCTGGGTTCCAGTGATTCTCCTGCCTCAGCCTCCCAAGTAGCTGGGATTACAGGTGCAGGCCACTACACCCAGTTATTTTTGTATTTTTTAGTAGAGATGGGTTTTGCTGGGTGTGTGCACAAATACACACATACATACACTGACAAAATCCTTGTCTATTATGCAAAGGTAATTAGAAAAAGTCAAGCATGGGCTGGGTGCAGTGACTCACACATGTAATCCCAGCACCTTGGGAGGCTGGCTTGAGCTCAGGAGTTTGAGATCAGCCTGCGCAACGTGGTGAAATCCCATCTCTACAAAAATACAAAACAAAAACAAAAACAAAAAACACAACTGAGAACAGGATGGCCAGCATGATGAAACACTGTCTCTACTAAAACTACAAAAGTTAGCCAGGTGTGGTGGCATGTGCCTGTAGTCCCAGTTACTTGGGAGGCTGAGCAGGAGAATTGCTTAAACCCGGGAGGTGGAGGTTGCAGTGAGCCAAGATCTTGCCACAGCACTCCAGCTTGGGTGACAGCGAGATTCTGTCTCAAAAAGAAAAAAAAGAGAAAGTGCCCTGAAGTGGTCCTTCCTTCACAGGAGTCCTGATGAACAAATGAAAGCTCCCCACTGACTGGCTACCAGAAAAATGCACATCAGACCACGGAGGAGATACCACCATATATGCTCTAGTTTGCAAAATGGGCCAAGGACATATCATTGGTGCCACCCTTACCTCCTAATCTGTGAAATGGGTTACACAGATGCAGCCACCTCTTGGGCTTTCAGGGTGGCCCAGGCAGCAGCTTGGGAGCACTGGCTGGGACATGGGACCAGCACATGCAAACCCTCCATTCATCTTCCCTAGGAATCACCCTGAAGATGATCCAGAATCATCTTCCAAATCCAGAATAAGAACTCCCCAGGCCCAAGGTCACACCAGGCCTTCCCCTGCCTCCAAGCAGGAGTGCCCAGATGGCTCCAGAGGCCAGGCTCTAAATGGTAGCAACTGAGTCTGTTTACCCACCACCGTGGGCCAGCACTCCACCGAATTTGTTGGAAAAATATAACAATCACATTTATATTGATGTGTCAGGAACCAGGACAAGTATGTTAGGAGCATAACTTCAGGGATGTCCAGGAACACCTGAAGCATCCCCTTCTAGAGAGTAAGACACTAAGGCACAGAGAGGCTCAAGCAGCTGTCAAGACTGGAATCCAGACCAACCCAAGAACTGACCTATCCATCTTCAATTCCTCAAAGGCTCCCTGCCTTCCCCCACCCAGAGACCTCTGCTCTGCCAGCTGCCTGAGCCTCCTCTTCCCTTAGCCAAGGCCAATTTCCTCCTTTAAGTGCCATTTCCTCCTCAGGAAAAAACCTGCCCACTGTGCTCTACCCAGGGTGGGTCCCCATTAGACACTCTGGCAGCCTGGCTTATGACAGTTCAGTCAGTCAGCCAGTCAGTCAATCAACATTTACTCAGAGACCACAACACCACAATCCCCGAGAACACAGCAAGATTCAGGGCAAGGCCCTGCCCTGCCCCAGTGCCCTACCCCTACCTCAGTGCCCTGAGGCTAAGTTATGCCAGGAGATAAAATAAACCAACAGACCCATACATCATAATGTAAGTAACCATCATGGGGGTGCTAGAGAGAGGGTGACAGGCTGCTCCTGGTGACCTGTGACAGGGGAGAAAGGTCTCCCCAAGGGAGAACACCATCAGCAGAGGCTGCCTGGATGGAGGGAGGGAGGGCACTGTCCCCAGGGGGCAGAAAGGGCAAAGGACCCCAGGTAGGACCCAACTGGAATGTTCCAGGAATGGTGGCAGGAGAGGAGGGCAGGGGGCAGGCAGGAAAGTGGCCAGGTTGCCTGGAGCCTGGCAGACTTCTTTCTTGGGAGACACATAGCCAGGGAAGGGTTCCTGCCCTGACTAGCTGTGCCTGGCTCCCTCTGGCTGTTTGGGGACAACTGTGGAAACAGTGGTGGAGGAGAGAGCAGCGAGGCTGCCTCAATGGTCCATGAGGGAGATGAGGGTGGCTTGAACTAGGGAATAATGTGGAAGTGGGGTGATGAGAAAGAAGAGTGGGAAGCACCAGGCTATGTTCTCAGGGGGAGCCACAGGCTTTCGGAACACTTGTATGCAGAGAAAACAAGAAAGGAATCAGGGTGATGCCAGACTCAGAGAAGCCTGTTCCTGAAAAAAGATGAGGGATGGAGGTACCTGTTCCCCAAATGGGGTCACTGAGGAATGACGGGCTGGGAGCCTCCAGTCTGGCTGGCTGTCTGTCACTCTTTGGTCAAGGTCTGTGTTTCCTGTCCGGCTGAGCTCAGGGAGGCCTGTCTGTTGTCTGAGTTAACCCTTGGGTCACTGGGCCCTAGCACAAGGCTGGCCAAAGAATATGAAATTGGGCTGGGTATGGTGGCTCACATTTATAATCCCAGCACTTTGGGAAGCTGAGACAGGCAGATCACTTGAGGTCAGGAGTTTGAAACCAGCACGGCCAACATGGTAAAACTCTGTCTCTACTAAAACTACAAAATTATCTAGGCATGGTGGCACATGCCTGTAATCCCAGCTACTTGATGGGTTGAGGGAGGAGAGTCCCTTGAATCTGGGAGGCAGAGGTTGTGGCGAGCCGAGATTGCACCACTGCACTCCAGCCTCGATGACAGAGAAAGACTCCATCTCAAAAAAAAAAAGAATAAGCACTTGACTCCTGTCCACAGAATGGATGAGAACCAGAATGGACAGGAGCATGGGGAGGAGAAAATAACACAAGGGGCTTAGCCCAATGATAACCAGTGGGGTTACTTTTGCAGAAGAAAAAAAATTTTCAAAATCAACTAAAAAGTCTGACAGTACTAAATGTTGTAAGGAGGTGGAGCAACTAAGATCCTCAGTCACCACTGCTAGGAGCACACACAGATACAACCACCTTGGGAGGCTGGGCAGCAGCATCCACTAAATGTGAAGCTACCCTAGCCTCTGCCCTGGGCCATGCACTCCCAGGTATATTCCCTGAAGAAACACACACACTGGCACCCCAGGTGATGCAACAAAGAGATGGCTCTCACCAGTGCTGCAGGAGATGGAGAAACAGAATAATATACAGGGCTGGGTGCAGAGGCTCATGCCTATAACCTCAGCACTTTGGGAAGCTGAGGCAGGTGGATCACCTGAGGTCAGTTAAAGTCCAGCCTAGCCAACATGGTGAATGCCAGTCTTTACTAAAAATACAAAAATAAAAATAAAATTAGCCAGGCATGTTGGTGTACACCTGTAATTCCAGTTACTCAGGAGGCAGGAGAATTACTTGAACTCAGGAGGCAGAGTCTGCAGTGAGCCAAAACCATGACACTGCACTCCAGCCTGGGCAACAGGCTGGAAAATTCCATTTATATCAAGTTCAAAAGCAGGCACGATGACATTCTGTAATTCAAGCATATGCACCTCATCATAAAAACTATCAGGAAAAGCAAGTACACAGTGACCACCAAGGTCAGGAGAGCACTCACGATGGTGGTCATGACTGACAGAATATTGGGGGCCTTCTGGGATGCTGTGCTCTGTCTTTACCAAGGGCTTGGTGGGAAAGTGTTCACTATGTAATTCTTTGCTAAACTTACCTGTGCGTTTTATGCACCTTTCTGTGGGCATATTATAATTGACAATTATTATTATTTTTTCAGCATTTCAATTGCATTTTCTTTTTTTTCAAATTTTTATTGCATTATAGGTTTTGGGGTACATGTGCAGAACGTGCAAGATAGTTGCATAGGTACAAACATGGCAGTGTGTTTTGCTGCCTTCTCCCCTTCACCCACACTTGGCATTCATCCCAAGGCCATCCCCCCAGCCCCGCCCCACTGTCCTTCCCCCATTTCCCCCAACAGTCCCCAGTGTATAGTAGACCACCTCTCTGTGTCCATGTGTTCTCATTTTTCTCACCCACCTATGAGTGAGTATATGCAGTATTTCTTTTTCTGTTCTTGTGTCGGTTTGCTGAGAATGATGTTCTCCAGATTCATCCATGTCCTTACAAAGGACACAAACTCATCATTTTTGATTGCTGCATAATATTCCATGGTGTATATGTGCCACATTTTCCCAGTCCAGTCTATCATCGATGGGCGTTTGGGTTGGTTCCAGGTCTTTGCTATTGTAAACAGTGCTGCAATGAACATTCATGTGCATGTGTCCTTATAGTAGAACGATTTATAGTCTTTTGGATAGATACCCAGTAATGGGATTGCTGGGTCAAATGGAATTTCTATTTCTAGGTCCCTGAGGAATCGCCACACTGTCTTCCACAATGGTTGAACTAATTTACACTCCCACCAACAGTGTAAGAGTGTTCCTATTTCTCCACATCCTCTCCAGCATCTGCTGTCTCCAGATTTTTTAATGATCGCCATTCTAAGTGGTGTAAGATGATATCTCAATGTGGTTTTGATTTGCATCCCTTTAATGACCAATGATGATGAGCACTTTTTCATGTGTTTGTTGGCCTCATGTATGTCTTCTTTTGTAAAGTTTCTGTTCATATCTTTTGCCCATTTTTGAATGGGCTTGTTTGTTTTTTTTCTGTAAATCTGTTTGAGTTCTTTGTAAAATCTGGATATCAGCCCTTTGTCAGATGTGTAAACTGCAAAGATTTTTTTCCCATTCTGATGGTTGCCGATTCACTCTAGTGACAGTTCCTTTTGCTGTGCAGAAGCTGCGGAGTTTGATTATGTCCCATTTGTCTATTTTGGCTTTTGTTGCCAATGCTTTTGGTGTTTTGTTCATGAAGTCCTTGCCTACTCGTATGTCCTGAATGGTTTTGCCTAGATTTTCCTCTAGGGTTTTTATGGTGTCAGGTCTTACGTTTAAGTCTTTAATCCATCTGGAGTTAATTTTAGTGTAAGGTGTCAGAAAGGGGTCCAGTTTCTGCTTTCTGCACATGGCTAACCAGTTTTCCCAACACCATTTATTAAATAAGGAATCCTTTCCCCATTGCCTGTTTTTGTCTGATTTATCAAAGATAATATGGTTGTAGATATGTTTTGTTGCCTCCGATGCTTCTGTTCTGTTCCATTGGTCTATATCTCTATTTTGATACCAGTACCATGCTGTTTTGATTACTGTAGCCTTGTAGTATAGTTTGAAGTCTGGTAGCATGATGCCTCCCACTGTGTTCTTTTTGCTTAGAATTGACTTGGCTATGCGGGTTCTTTTTTGGTTCCATATGAAATTCATGGTGGTTTTTTCCAGTTCTGTGAAGAAATTCAATGGTAGTTTGATGGGGATAGCATTGATTGTGTAAATTACTTTGGGCAGTATAGCCATTTTCACGATATTGATTCTTCCTAACCACGAACATGGAATGTTTCTCCATCTGTTTGTGTCCTCTCTTATTTTGTTGAGCAATTGTTTGTAGTTTTCCTTAAAGAGGTCCCTTACATTCCTTGTAAGTTGTATTCCTAGGTATTTTATTTTCTTTGTAGCAATTGTGAATGGCAGTTTGTTCTTAATTTGGTTTTCTTTAAGTCTGTTATTGGTGTATAGGAATGCTTGTGATTTTTGAACATTGATTTTATATCCTGAGACTGTGCTGAAGTTGCTTATCAGTTTCAGGAGTTTTTGGGCTGAGGTGATGGGGTCTTCTAGGTATACTATCATGTCGTCTGCAAATAGAGACAATTTGGCTTCCACCTTTCCTATTTGAATACGCTTTATTTCTTTTTCTTGCCTGATTGCTCTGGCTAGAACTTCCAGTACTATGTTGAATAGAAGTGGTGAGAGAGGGCATCCTTGTCTAGTGCCAGATTTCAAAGGGAATGCTTCCAGGTTTTTCCCATTAAGTATGATATTGGCTGTTGGCTTGTCATAAATAGCTTTTATTACTTTGAGATATGTTCCATCAATACCAAGTTTATTGAGGGTTTTTAGCATAAAGGGCTGTTGGATTTTGTCAAATGTCTTCTCTGCGTCAATTGAGATAATCATGTGGTTTTTGTTTTTGCTTCTGTTTATATGGTGAATTACATTTATAGACTTTCGTATGTTGAACCAGCCTTGCATCCCCGGGATGAATCCTACTTGATCAAAATGGATAAGTTTTATAATGTGCTGTTGCAATCGATTTGCCAGTATTTTATTGAAGATTTTGGCATCTATGTTCATCATGGATATTGGCCTGAAGTTTTCTTTTCTTGTTGAGTCTCTGCTGGGTTTTGGTATCAGGATGATATTGGTCTCATAAAATGATTTGGGAAGGGTTCCCTCTTTTTGGATTATTTGGAATAGTTTCAGGAGGAATGGTACCAGATCCTCTTTGTGTGTCTGGTAGAATTCAGCTGTGAACCCATCTGGACCTGAGCTTTTTTTGTGTGGTAGGCTCTTAATTGCTGCCTCAACTTCTGACCTTGTTATTGGTTTATTCATAGTTTCAGCTTCCTCCTGGTTTAGGCTTGGAAGGACACAGGCGTCCAGGAATTTATCCATTTCTTCCTGATTTACTAGTTTGTGTGCATAGAGTTGTTTGTAGTATTCTCTGATGATGGTTTAAATTTCTGTGGAATCTGTGGTGATTTCCCCTTTATCGTTTTTTATTGCATCTATTTGGTTGTTCTCTCTTTTCTTTTTTATCAGTCTGGCTAGTGGTCTGTGTATTTTTTGATCTTTTCGAAAAACCAGCCCTTGGATTTATTGATTTTTTGAAGGGTTTTTCTTGTCTCTATCTCCTTCAGTTATGCTCTGATCTTAGTTATTTCTTGTCTTCGGCTAGGTTTTGAGCTTTTTTGATCTTGCTCCTCTAGCTCTTTCAATTTTGATGATAGGGTGTCAATTTTGGATCTCTCCACTCTTCTCATGTGGTCACTTATTGCTATATATTTTCCTCTACAGAGTGCTTTAAATATGTCCCAGAGATTCTGGTACATTTTGTCTTCATTCTTGTTGGTTTCAAAGAACTTCTTTATTTCTGCCTTCATTTCATTGTTTATCTAATCAACATTCAAGAGCCAGTTGTTCAGTTTCCATGAAGCTGTGCGGTTCTGAGTTATTTTCTGAATTCTGAGTTCCAACTTGATTGCACTATGGTCTGAGAGACTGTTTGTTATGATTTCAGTTGTTTTGCATTTGCTGAGGAGTGCTTTACTTCCAATGATGTGGTCAATTTTGGAGTAGGTGTGATGTGGTGCTGAGAAGAATGTATATTCTGTGGATTTGGGGTGGAGAGTTCTGTAAATGTCTATCAGGTTTGCTTGTTCCAGGTCTGAGTTCAAGTCCTGGATATCCTTGTTAATTTTCATTCTGGTTGATCTGTCTGCTATTGACAGTGGAGTGTTAAAGTCTCCCACTATTATTGTGTGGGAGTCTAAGTCTCTTTGTAAGTCATTAAGAACTTGCCTTATATATCTGGGTGCTCCTACGTTGGGTCCATATATATTTAGAATTATTAGCTCTTCTTGTTGTATCAATCCTTTTACCATGATGTAATGACCTTCTTTGTCCCTTTTGATCTTTGTTGCTTTAAAGTCTATTTTATCAGAGATGAGAATTGCAACTCCTGCTTTTTGTTGCTCTCCATTTGCTTGGTAAATCTTCCTCCATCCTTTTATTTTGAGCCTTTGTGTATCTTTGCATGTGAGTTGGGTTTCCTGGATACCACACACTGATGAGTTTTGGTTTTTTATCCAATTTGCCAGTCTGTGTCTTTTGATTGGTGCATTTAGCCCATTTACATTCAGGGTTAATATTGTTATGTGTGAATTTGATACTGCCATTTTGATGCTAGCTGGCTGTTTTGCCCGTTGGTTCATGTACATTGTTCATTTTGTTGATGGTCTTTAGCATTTGGTATGCTTTTAGGATGGCTGGAACTGGTTGTTTCTTTCTATGTGTAGTGCCTCTTTCAGGAGCTCTTGTCAAGCAGGCCTAGTGGTGACAAATCTCTGAGTACTTGCTTGTTCGTTAAGGATTTTATTTTTCCTTCACTTATGAAGCTCAGTTTGGCTGGATATGAAATTCTGGGTTGAAAGCTCTTTTCTTTAAGGATGTTGAATATTGGCCCCCACTCTCTTCTGGCTTGTAGAGTCTCTGCCGAGAGATCTGCTGTGAGTCTGATGGGCTTCCCTTTGTGGGTGACCCGACCTTTCTCTCTGGCTGCCCTTAGTATTTTCTCATTCATTTCAACCCTGGTGAATCTGATGATTATGTGCCTTCGGGTTGCTCTTTTTGCGGAGTATCTTTGTGGTGTTCTCTGTATTTCCTGGAGTTGAGTATTGACCTGTCTTTCTAGGTTGGGGAAATTTTCCTTGATAATATTTTGAAGAGTGTTTTCCAGCTTGGATTCATTCTCTTCGTCACATTCTGGTACACCTATCAAACGTAGGTTGGGTCTCTTCACATAATCCCACATTTCTTGGAGATTTTGTTCATTCCTTTTTGTACTTTTTTCTTTAATCTTGGTTTTTTGTTTTATTTCATTCAGTTGATCTTCAACTTCTGATATTCTTTCTTCTGCTTGGTCAATTCGGCTGTTGAAACTTGTGCATGCTTCGTGAAGTTCTCATGTTGTGTTTTTCAGCTCCTTCAATTCATTCATATTCCTCTCTAAGTTGTCCATTCTCGTTATCAATTCGTCGAATCTTTTTTCAAATCTTTTTTCAAGGTTCTTAGTTTCTTTGCACTGGTTTAGTACATGTTCCTTTAGCTCACTGAAGTTTCTCATTATCCACTTTCTGAAGTCTGATTCCGTCATTTCATCACATTCATTCTCCGTCCAGCATTGTTTCCTTGCTGGTGAGGAGTTTTGGTCCTTTTTTGTAGGTGAGGTGTTTTGGTTTTGGGTGCTTTTCTCCTTTTTGCGCTCGTTTCTTCCCATCTTTATGGATTTATCCGCCTGTCATCTTAGTAGTTGCTGATTTTTCAATTGGGTCTCTGTGTGGACGCTGAGATTGTTGATGATGAAGTATTTCTGTTACTTAGTTTTCCCTCTAAGGTCTATCCCCTCTCCTGTATGACTGCTGAGGTCCATTCCAGGCCCTGCTTGTCTGGAGTATACCTGCAGCAGCTGCGGAACAGTGAGGGATGATACCAGCTTCTTGTTCTGCTGTCCTTGTTCCAGAATAATGCCAGCCAAATGTCAGTCTGATTAGTCCTTTTCTGGGGTGACTCCTTGGATATACATGGGTCAGGGAGCTGCATGAGGAGACAGTCTGTGCTTTATAGGAGCTCCAGTGCTGAGCTGTGGGCTCCATTGTTCATTCACGGTTGTTGGGAGGTTGTTTATGTCTGCTGCAATAGAACTCATAAAACACCACCCCTTTTTTCACCCCCTTAGATGCTCTGTCTCAGGGAGTTGGGGCTTTCTTTATGAGTATCTGTTGCACTGTCCTGCCCCACTAGGCGGCAGTCTATTCACTATTTGCCTGCCGGGGCTCTGACCTGCTAGCGTGGGTCTGCCCTGTTGCTGCTGGGCTCCCTTCTGCTGTGGGGCATGGAGTCTCTCTGTTATGGCAGGTTGCCTCGGCAACGGTGGGCTGCGTCAGTCCTGGGCGGTACTTCAGTGGGGGTGGAGTGCGTCAGCAATGGTGGACGCCCCTCCCTCACCGGGCTGCACCATCCTAGATTCTGGCAGCAAAACTCTCAGCCCCAAGCACCTCCAGTCGCCACCCTGCTTGTCCCCATGAGCCTGGGACCCACCCAGCTTGATCACCCAGCTCCCTGCCTCAGAGTCCATCCTCTCTCTCTCTCTCTTCCTCTCCCCAAGCTGAAAGGTCGACTCTTTCACTGGCGCCCCAGTAGCCTCCCAATAGGGCACTGGGATCCATCCGATCTTCCGTGCCACTGCCGACTACCCTGGCTCAGATCATGCTTCCCAGGAAACTCATGGTCTGGCTCATTGTCCAAGTCCCGTTCAATCAGATGAACATGGCAATCTGCCCTTCCAAATCTCAGATTGCCGGTTTAAAAGGGCACCCAGACCAGTGAGTTCCATGCCGGGTCCCGCTGCGGTGCCGGCCAAAGAGGCGGTGGGAGCCGGCTGCGTTAGCCGGGTGCGCTAGTGTTCTGTGTCTCTCCCACACCTGGGACTTTCAACGCTCTGTGCGCATAAAAGGAACATCCGAGAATGCGGCTAGGACTCATCCTCTGAGCCTTCACTGAGAGCTGCAATCCTGAGTCACCTCTACGATGCCATCTTGCCTCCTCCCCCTATAATTGACAATTATTAATTTTTTTTGCAAAGCAGTGAAATTAGAAGTGCTGTGTATATACATAGCATTTCAAAATCAAATAATGTGGGGCCAGGCTGCAGCAGATTTTTGGGGAAGGGATGACAGAATTAACTATGGAGGCCTCTGTGGGTGGCAGAAAAGGAGGGTTCCCAGGGATAGAGGGATAGGGGTTGCCTTTGGGGGGGCAGCGAGGGGTCTTCACCTGGGGCTGAGTCTGTGGAGGTGCCAGTGCCCCACAGTGTCCTACTGTCTCCCCACACCCAGTGCTGACCACAGACTGTGGGTGCAGCAAGGAAGAGAAGAAAAGGGAGGAAGAGCTGGCACCCTACTCAGCCCAGGCCAGCTGCCTTCCACCTTTGGGAGTGAAGTGTGGGCATGGTCAAACCAGGCTGGGAAGCAAACTGGAAAGGCTGTAGAATTTCGCTTTGTCAGGAGTTCCCAGGACAGGGCCAGGTTCCTGGTGGCAGTAGCAGGGAGGGCCCAGGAGGGAGGCTCTTTAGGTGAGGACCATGCCCACCTGGTGCTCCCACTTCTAAAGGTGTCTTCTCAAAAGCTCCAGGGCAGCCTGCCTGGAATGTAGATGGCAGAACAAGGGTGGGGAAAGTAGGAAGGGGAGCTTTCTCTTTTTTTTTTTAAATTTTAAATTTTTATTGCATTTTAGGTTTTGGGGTACATGTGCAGAACATGTAAGGTAGTTGCATAGGTACACACATGGCAGTGTGTTTTGCTGCCTTCCTGCTTTCTAATCCTTGGGCTTAGCCCAGGTGGGCAGGGGAAGCTGCCACAGTGATTAGGAGCCAGGCCTCTTGCATGCAAATTCAGCTCTATAACCCAAGGCAGGTCTCCAGGCTCTCAGGCTCCTCCCTTAGAAGAGGGAGATGATAGGCCAACAAGGTGGCTCACGCCTGTAATCCCAGCACTCTGGGAACCCAAGGCAGGCAATCACAAGGTCAAGAGATCAATATGATCCTGCCCAACGTGGTGATCTCTAGTAAAAATACAAAATTTAGCTGGTCATGGTGGCATTCACCTGTAGTCCCAGATACTCAGGAGGCTGAGGCAGAAGAATCACTTGAACCCAGGAGGCAGAGGTTGCAGTGATCTTAGGTAGTGCCACTGCACTCTAGCCTGGGGATAGAGTGAGACTCCATCCCAAAAAAAAAAAAGAAAAAGGGGAGACCGCCAAGATGGCATCATAGAGGCAACTCAGGATTGAAGCTCTCAGTGAAGGTGCAGAGGGTGAGTTCTAGCCGCATTCTCGGATGGACCTTTATGGCCACAGAGCGTTGAAAGTCCCAGGTGTGGGAGAGACACAGGACGCTAAGCTGGCTCATGTGGCCGGTTCGGCCAGTGCCGTAGCACAGAGGGACCTGGCACAGAACTCACTGGTCCGGGTGCCCTGTTAAACCGGCAATCTGAGATTTGGAAGGGCAGATTGGCATGTCCATCTGATTGAACGGGACTTGGACAATGAGCCAGACCAGGAGATTCCTGGTGATCTGAGCCGGTGCAGTGGGCAGTGGCATGGGAGATTGCATGGATCCCAGTGCCCTATCAGCAGGCTACTGGGGCACCAGTGAGAGAGTCAACCGTTCAGCTTGGAGAGAGGAAGAGAGAGAGAGAGAGAGGACGGACTCTGAGGCAGGGAGCTCAGTGATCAGGCTCGGTGGGTCCCACCCTCACAGGGACAAGCACAGTGGCGATTGGAGGCACTCGGGGCTGAGAGTTTTGCTGCCGGCATCTAGGATGGTGCAGCCCAGTAGGGTAGGGGCGTCCGCCACTACGGATGCAATCTGCCCCTACTGAAGTACCACCAGGGCTGACACAGCCTGCCATTGCCAAGGCAACCTGACATAAAAGAGAGACTCCA
This sequence comes from Saguinus oedipus, assembly GCA_031835075.1. Classification (NCBI taxonomy): domain Eukaryota; kingdom Metazoa; phylum Chordata; class Mammalia; order Primates; family Cebidae; genus Saguinus; species Saguinus oedipus. The sequence continues at coordinate 58,309,935 of CM063173.1, forward strand.
CCAGAAGGGCAGAGTGCTCCACAGCAGAATGAAGCCTTGAGGCAGCAGGGCAAACCCGCCCTAGCAGGGCAGAGGCCCAGCAGGCAAATAGTGAATAAACTGCCTCCTAGTGGGGCAGGAGAGTGCAAAAGGTACTCATAAAAAAAGACCCAACTCCCTAAGACAGAGCATCTAAGGGGGGGAAAAAAAGGGGATTTTATGAGTTCTGTTGCAGCAGACATAAACATATCCTCCCAACAACACTGAATGAATAATGAAGCTCACAGCTCAGCACTGGAGCTCCTATAAAGCACAGACCATTTCCTCAAACAGCTCCCTGACCCCTGTATATCCAAAAAAGGACTAATCAGACTGACATTTGGCAGGCATCATTCTGAAACAAAGATAGCAGAAGAAGAAACTGGTAGCATCCCTCACTGTTCTGCAGCTGCTACAGGTGTACCCCAGAAAAGCAGGGCCTGGAGTGGACCTCAGCACTCATACAGCAGAGGGGCTAGTCCATTAGAAGGAAAACTAAGTAACAGAAATACTTCATCATCAACAACCTGGGCATCCACTCAGAGACCCAAATGAAAAATCAGCAACTACTAAGAGGACAGGTGGATAAATCCATAAAGATGGGAAGAAACCAGTGCAAAAAGGAGGAAAACACCCAAAACCAAAACACCTCACCTCCTAAAAACAACCAAAACTCCTCACCAGCAAGGGAACAAAGCTGGACAGAGAATGAGTGTGACAAAATGACAGAATCAGACTTCAGAAAGTGAATAATGAGAAACTTCAGTGAGCTAAAAGAACATGTTCTAAATCAGTGCAAAGAAACTAAGAACCTTGAAAAAAGATTTGAAAAAAGATTCGAGGAACTGATAACAAGAATGGACAACTTAGAGAGAACTATGAATGAATTGAAGAAGCTGAAAAACACAACACGAGAACTTCGTGAAGCATGCATAAGTTTCCACAGCCGAATTGACCAAGCAGAAGAAAGAATATCAGAAGTTGAAGATCAACTCAATGAAATAAAACAAAAAACCAAGATTAAAGAAAAAAGCACAAAAAGGAATGAACAAAATCTCCAAGAAATGTGGGACTATGTGAAGAGACCCAACCTATGTTTGATAGGTGTACCAGAATGTGATGAAAAGAATGAATCCAATCTGGAAAATACTCTTCAGGATATTATCCAGAAAAATTTCCCCAACCTAGCAAGAGAGGTCAATACTCAACTCCAGAAAATACAAAGAACACCACAAAGATACTCCACAAGAAGAGCAACGCCAAGGCACAAAATCGTCAGATTCACCAGGGTTGAAATGAAAAAGAAAATATTAAGGGCAGCCAGAGAGAAAGGTTGGGTCACCCACAAAGGGAAGCCCATCAGACTCACAGGAGATCCCTCAGCAGAGACTCTACAAGCCAGAAGAGAGTGGGGGCCAATATTCAACATCCTTAAAGAAAAGAACTTTCAATCCAGAATTTCATATCCAGCCAAACTGAGCTTCATAAGTGAAGGAAAAATAAAATCCTTCATGAACAAGCAAGTACTCAGAGATTTTGTCACCACTAGGTCTGCTCTACAAAAGCTCCTGAAAGAGGCACTACACATAGAAAGAAACAACCAGTACCAGCCATCCTAAAAGCATACCAAATGCTAAAGACCATCAACAAAATGAAGAACCTACGTGAACCAATGGGCAAAACAGCCAGCTAGCATCAAAATGGCAGCATCAAATTCACACATAACAATATGAACCCTAAATGTAAATGGCCTAAATGCACCAATCAAAAGACACAGACTGGCAAATTGGATAAAAAACCACAACCCATCGGTGTGCTGTATCCAGGAAACCCACCTCACACGCAAGGATACACAAAGGCTCAAAATAAAGGGATGGAGGAAGATTTAACTAGCAAATGGAGAGGAATAAAAAGCAGGAGTTGCAATTCTCATCTCTGATAAAATAGACTTTAAAGCAACAAAGATCAAAAGGGACAAAGAAGGTCATTACATAATGGTAAAAGGATCGATACAACAAGAAGAGCTAACGATTCTAAATATATATGGACCCAAGGCAGGCGCACCCAGATATATAAGACAAGTTCTTAATGAGTTAAAAAGAGACTTAGACTCCCACACAATAATAGTGGGAGACTTTAACACTCCACTGTCAATAGCAGACAGATCAACCAGACAGAAAATTAACAAGGATATCCAGGACTTGAACTCAGACCTGGAACAAGCAAACCTGATAGACATTTACAGAACTCTCCACCCCAAATCCACAGAATATACATTCTTCTCAGCACCACATCACACCTACTCCAAAATTGACCACATAATTGGAAGTAAAGCACTCCTCAGCAAATGCAAAACAACGGAAATCATAACAAACACTCTCTCAGACCATAGTGCAATCAAGTTTAAACTCAGAATTCAGAAAATAACTCAGAACCACACAGCTTCATGGAAACTGAACTGGCTCTTGAATGTTGATTGGATAAACAATGAGATGAAGACAGAAATAAAGATATTCTTTGAAACCAATGAGAATGAAGACACAACGTATCAGAATCTCTGGGACACATTTAAAGCAGTCTGCAGAGGGAAATATATAGCGATAAGTGCCCACATGAGAAGAGTGGCGAGATCCAAAATTGACACTTTATTGTCAAAATTGAAAGAGCTAGAGGAGAAAGATCAAAAAAGCTCAAAACCTAGCCGAAGACAAGAAATAACTAAGATCAGAGCAGAACTGAAGGAGATAGAGACAAGAAAAACCCTTCAAAAAATCAATAAATCCAAGAGCTGGTTTTTCAAAAAGATCAACAAAATAGACAGACCAGTAGCCAGACTGATAAGAAAGAAAAGGTAGAACAACCAAATAGATGCAATAAAAAAGCGATAATGGGGAAGTCACCACAGATTCCACAGAAATTCAAACCATCATCAGAGCATAGTACAAACAACTCCATGCACATAAACTAGTAAACCAGGAAGAAATGGATAAATTCACGGAAGCCTGTGTCCTCCCAAGCCTAAACCAGGAGGAAGCTGAAACTATGAATAGACCAATAACAAGGTCTGAACTTGAGGCTGCAATTAAGAGCCTACCACACAAAAAAAGCCCAGGTCCACATGGGTTCACAGCTGAACTCTAGCAGACACACAGGAAGAATCTGGTACCATTCCTTCTGAAACCATTCCAAATAACTCAAAAAGAGGGAACCCTTCCCGAATCATTTTATGAGACCAACATCATCCTGATACCAAAACCCGCCAGAGACTCAACAAGAAAAGAAAACTTCAGGCCAATATCCATGATGAACATAGATGTAAAAATCTTCAATAAAATACTGGCAAACTGATTGCAACAGCACATTATAAAACTTAGCCGTCATGATCAAGTAGGTTTCATCCCAGGCATGCAAGGCTGGTTCAACATATGCAAGTCTATAAACATCATTCACCACATTAAATGAACCAAATAGAAAAACCACATGATTATCTCAATTGATGCAGAGAAGGCATTTGACAAAATTCAACAGCCCTTTATGCTAAAAACCCTCAATATACTTGGTATTGATGGAACATATCTCAAAGTAATAAAAGCTATTTATGACAAACCAACAGCCAATATCATACTTAATGGGCAAAAACTGGAAGCATTCCCTTTGAAACCTGGCACTAGACAAGGATGCCCTCTCTCACCATTCCTATTCAACATAGTACTGGAAGTTCTAGCCAGAACAATCAGGCAAGAAAAAGAAATAAAGGGTATTCCAATAGGAAAGGTGGAAGCCAAATTGTCTCTTTTGCAGATAACATGATAGTATACCTAGAAGACCCCATCACCTCAGCCCAAAAGCTCCTGAAACTGAGAAGCAACTTCAGCAAAGTCTCAGGATATAAAATCAATGTGCAAAAATCACAAGCATTCCTATACACCAATAAGAGACTTAAAGAGAACCAAATCAAGAACGGACTGCCATTCACAATTGCTACAAAGAATATAAAATACCTTGGAATACAACTCACAAGGAACATATGGGACCTTTTTAAGGAAAACTACAAACCACTGCTCAACGAATAAGAGAGGGCACAAACAGATGGAGAAACATTCCGTGTTCGTGGTTAGGAAGAATCAATATTGTGAAAATGGCTATACTGCCCAAAGTAATTTACACAATCAATGCTATCCCCATCAAACTACCATTGAATTTCTTTACAGAACTGGAAAAAACTACCAAGAATTTCATATGGAACCAAAAGAGAGCCCGCATAACCAAGTCAATTCTAAGCAAAAAGAACATAGCGGGAGGCATCACACTACCAGACTTCAAACTATACTACAAGGCTACAGGAATCAAAGCAGCATGGTACTGGTACCAAAACAGAGATATAGACCAATGGAACAGAACAGAAGCATCGGAGGCAACAAAACATATCTACAACCATATAATCTTTGATAAACCAGACAAAAACAAGCAATGGGGAAGGTATTCCCTGTTTAATAAATGGTGTTGGGAAAACTGGCTAGCCATGTGCAGAAAGCAGAAACTGGACCCTTTCCTGACACCTTACACTAAAATTAACTCCAGATGGATTAAAGACTTAAACATAAGACCTGACACCATAAAAACCCTAGAAGAAAATCTAGGCAAAACCATTCAGGACATAGGAGTAGGCAAGGACTTCATGAACAGAACACCAAAAGCATTGGCAACAAAAGCCAAAATAGACAAATGGGACCTAATCAAACTCCACAGCTTCTTCACAGCAAAAGAAACAGTCACTAGAGTGAATTGGCAACCATCAGGATGGGAAAAAAATCTTTGCAATTTACGCATCTGACAAAGGGCTGATATCCAGAATTTACAAAGAACTCAAAGAGATTTACAGGAAAAAAACAAACAAGCCCATTCAAAAATGGGCAAAGGATATGAACAGACACTTTACAAATGAAGACATACATGAGGCCAACAAACACATGAAAAAATCCTCATCATCACTGGTCATTAGAGAGGTGCAAATCAAAACCACATTGAGATACCATCTCACGCCAGTTAGAATGGTGTTCATTAAAAAATCTGGAGACAGCAGATGCTGGAGAGGATGTGGAGAAAGAGGAACATTCTTACACTGTTGGTGGGAGTGTAAATTAGTTCAACCATTGTGGAAGACAGTGTGGCGATTCCTCAAGGACCTAGAAATAGAAATTCCATTTGACCCAGCAATCCCATTACTGGGTATATATACAAAGGACTATAAATCATTCTACTATAAGGACACATGCACTCAAATGTTCATTGCAGCACTGTTTACAATAGCAAAGACCTGGAATCAACCCAAATGCCCATCGATGATAGACTGGACTGGGAAAATGTGGCACATATACACCATGGAATATTATGCAGCAATCAAAAATGATGAGTTTGTATCCTTTGTAGGGACATGGATGAATTTGGAGAACATCATTCTCAGCAAACTGACACAAGAAGAGATAACGAAATACCGCATATACTCACTCATAGGTGGGTGAGAAAAATGAGAACACATGGACACAGGGAGGGGGTCTACTACACACTAGCATCTATTGGGGGAATGGGGGAGTGACAGTGGGGGGGGCTGGGTAGGGATAGCCTGGGGATGAATGCCAAGTGTGGGTGAAGGGGAGGAAGGCAGCAAAACACACTGACATGTGTGTAGCTTTGCAACTATCTTGCACGTTCTGCACATGTACCCCAAAACCAATAATGCAATAAAAATTAAAAAAAAAATAAGAAAAAGAAAAAAAGAAAATGGAGATAATATCACGTGTCTCTTGGGGCTGATGGGAGGGTCCAGTAGGTTTGTTCACAGAAGGCACTCAAACAGTGCCTGCTTATGTAATTAACACAGCTGCTGGAAATATAGCCATGATATTAATAATACAGCTAGTAGCAATGCATCTAACAGTCTTTGAGCAATTACTATGCATCCTGCTGAATATACCTTTCTACCTTCAAAACAACCCTATGAGGAGATACCATTAGCATCCCCGTTTTGCTGATGAGGACACCTCGGCTCAGAGAGGTGACATGACTTCTCAGGGGTCACACAGCTAGTAAGAGACAAAGCTGGCTCTTGAGGCCAAGCCCTTGACCTACACTGTGTCAGATAGGTTAGGAGCTCCAGAATGGAGCCAAGGTTTGAGTGCCAGATCTGCCACGTATTTGCTGTGGGGCTTCTGGCCCATGCCTCAGTTTCCCCTTCTCAGAGAAATTAAAATTATCACGAATAAACTTCTCCAAGAAAAGGAAGCTCAAGATGGCTTTCAAAAACAGAAAGCTGTCCTGCTTTGCTCTTATTAAAATCAGAACAATGATGGGACCATTTGTCACCTATCTGACAGGCAAAGGTGAGAGCCTCAGGTGACATCCATCTATTTCAGCAGGGGAGTGAGGAAACCCTGGTGCCATCAGGCACTGGGTGTGAGAGTGTGAGCTGGACAACTTCCCTGGCAGGGTGAAACCCTACTGGCAAAGCTAACGGGATGCCTGTCATGGACCATGAAGGCCACAGGCTCAGAGTCACATCAGAGACATGCTCACACTCACACTCAGGTGGGCACAGCCCTGTTCACAGCACAGAAAGACAACCATCCATGGGGGCATGCATGTGCATGGGACACTCGAGGTGGCACTCTGTCCTGAGAGCGAGCTTCGGAGTAGGAAATGCAAAACACAGGACGGAATATAAACGTGGGAAGTCTGCTGCATCTGAGTAAAAACAAAAGGGAGGGGCAGGCACTTGGGGGAACAAATATTCCAAGAAAGAAAGAAAATAAACCAGGAGTGATATGCTATCTCTGGTAAGGGGTCTGGTAGGCGGCTGGGAAGGCGATTTGCTTTTGTGTACATCCTTTTGTGATGTGTGCAGTTTTTCAGTGATTATTTAGGGAAATAGGTAATACATGCTCATGGATCGAAAACATGCTTTCTTAAAATTAAAACACAGAAGAGAAATGAGGTTAATAACACCTCCTCCTCAGGGTCTCTGGGTAGAGCTACAAGACCATGCTCTTAGATTTACAGCTCACTCATGCCTTGGCACACAGAGCCAGGACACTGCAGTCTGGGGTTATTATGCTTACTATGGGATGAGAACCCAGAGGGGGAACAGGGTGTAAGGAGATGGAAACTGTCAAAAGTACCAAGTTCGGGCCGGGTGCAGTGGCTCATGCCTATAATCCCAGCACTTTGGGAGGGCAAGGTGGGTAAATCATGAGGTCAGAAGTTCAAGACCAGCCTGGCCAACATGGTGAAATTACATTTCTACTAAAAACATAAAAAATTAGCTGGTTGTAGTGGCAGGCATCTGTAATCCTAGCTACTCAGGAGGCTGAGGCAGGAGAATTGCTTGAACCCAGGAGGTGGAGGTTACAGTGAGCCGAGATTGTACCACTGCACTCCAGTGACAAAGTGAGACTCCATCTTAAGAAAAAAAATATATATTGCACCAAGTTCAACATTTACCACGTGCTTACTATATGCCAAGCATTGGGCTAAGCATGATGCACACATGCACACATATAATCTCCCATCCTCCCACAGCCTGGAGAGGTGGCTCCCAACACTTCCTGTAACAGATGAGGAACCAGAGGCCTAGGGAAGTTCCATCTCTTCCCCAGGGGCTTCCAGCAAGTGGGAAAGATTAAGGGGTGTGTGTGGACCGGGCAGCCACAGCAGGGGAAGTTCCCAGTGCCCCTCAGTAAGGCAGTGGATGGCCTCCCAGCCTGGGAAAGGTCAGGGCAGGATGGGAGCACCCCAGGAGACAGGCTTCAGTGAGCAGTGGCTTCTGTTGCATCTGCCAGAGCTGGCTCCCTTGGGATGGAAATGTGTTCCCCTTCTCACCCTCCCCGACCCCCTCAACCTTCCTGTGGGCCCAGACAACTGGCAGACAAGAAGCTGTGGCCCCAGATGGGTGATTAGGCAGTAAAGCCCCCACTTCCCTGGCCATGACATGAAAGGAGGCTGCTTCCTGCTGGCAGCATCTGTGAGGCTGGGCTGGGTGATGGGAGAAATAGCTGCTGGGAACACACCTAACCAGTGTCTGGCCAGGAAGTCTGGCTTGCCATGAGCCAGCAGGATGAGGAGTAGGCAAGAAAGGAAGGGAAAGCCCTAAGGGAGGTAGGAACTCAGTGCCCAGAAACTACCCAGTGGGGACAGGTCCCCACGGAGCTTCTGTCTATAAATGAGTCTGGGTAAGAACCTACTGGACAGGAATTGGGCTTGTCTCATCCAAGCCAGTTTGAAATCATGGGAGGGCAGCCCCGGTGGGCAGTGACACTGAAGCCCTGAGGCCTGGGGTTCAAATCCTACCTCTGCCACTTGCCTGCTGTGTGACCTTAGGCAAGTCCCAGTACCTCTCTGGGTCTCAGATTTCTCATCTCTAGAATGGGGATGATACTAGCACCCACTTCTCAGGCTGCTGTGAATTTCAAGTGAGGTAACCCAGGTAAAGTGCTGATGACCTCAGCTGGCATGAGGATGCTTCTCCATCACTGCCCCTCATCCTCTCCACCCTCTTTGGCCCAGACTGCCACAGCAGCCTTGCTGTCACCACCCACCATGATCTGTCCCCCACACAGCAGCCTAAGCAATCTTTATAAAAGGAAAGCCAGATGTTGCTAAAGCCTCTGATGACTTCCCATTATGCACAGAATGGAATCCACATGCCCCACCTGGCTCTGCCTGGCCCTGCTGTAGCTGACACAGTCTCCATGCCTCTAATGCCACACTGGCCTTTTTTCACTGTTTGACTACTTCCTTTTATATTTTATGTATCTATTTAACTGCTCTTTGCAGAGCAAGGCTACCATGCAGGCACAGTGCACCAGGTAGCCCACACCAGCCTGTTAGATGACACTTAAACATCTGAGGTCACTCAGACCTCAGGGCCTTGGCACTTCTGTACCCATGACCTGTTACATTCTTTTCACTTCCTTCTAGGCCTTGCTCACATTTTCTCATCAGTCAGATGTCATCTTCTCCAGAAAGTCCTCCTCCACTCCCCAGGCTGGGTCAGATGCCTCCTCCAGATTCCTATCATCCCTGTGCCTCCATCCCAGCCCCTGACCCTCTCTGTGCCCCTCTCCAGCATCCAGTCCCAAACCCTCAGCCTGGGTATGCCCCCATCCCACCCTGACCCCTCAGCCTGGGTATGCCCCATCCCACCCTGACCCCTCTGCCTGCATATGCCCCCATCCCACCCTGACCCCTCAGCCTGGGTACACCCCCATCCCACCCTGACCCCTTGGCCTGGGTATGCCCCCATCCCACCCTAAGCCCTCTGCCTGGGCCCCCCATCCCACCCTGACACCTTTGCCTGGGCCTCCCCATCCCACCCTGACTCCTCACCTAGGCCTCTCCTTCATAGCCCTGGCCTCTCTGTCACTGATGGGACATCAGGTCTGTCTCCTTCACTGTACTATAATCTACAAGGGTAGAGCTGGGCTGTGCTGGTTACCACCAGAACCAACAATCAGAAAGAATGTTACAAGGCCTCACCCAGCCTCCAACTTTCACCTTTGTCCTCCCTACTAAGAGGTTCCAGTCAGTACAGTTCTCTTTCCCAGCTGTCAGCCCCTACACCTGCCCCCAAGGGCAGTTGGGGCAAAGATGCAGTCACCATCCTGGATGCCTGAGGGGGTAAAGGTGAAAGCCTTCCCAGCCTGCCTTCTCCTCTGAGCATGGGGACTCAGTGGGGACAAGATCCTGGCTAAGCCAGTCATGTGAACCATCTCCCCATCTGTTTCCAACCAGCCTCGTGGGTGGGTGGGTCCATAAACCTCCCATCTCATGGCTGAGGAAATTGTTTCAGTGAGGGCCACAAAGCTGTGCAAAGCAGGACTTGGAAGGAAGGGAGGCCTGGAGCCTGCTGGGAGCACAGTGGTCCAGCCACTGGGGGCACCACTTGGCAACCACAAGAAAAGTGCTCTGACTTTTCTACTGCTAGGCATGTGCTGGAGAGACTCTGGCCATGGTCTACAGGGACACACATTCCAGAAGGCCCATCACCACACCATTACAGCCCCAACAGGAGACCACCTCAGTGGCCAACAACAGGTGAAGAGCCAACTCCATGTGACACCATCACAAAAAGAAATAGCAGCAGAAAAAAATGAATGGCCTGGCCCAGACTGCCACACATCCCCATGGAGAGAGAGCCAGACTCCAATGCTCAGCTCAAAGCCTGGTGCAGGGGTGTGCACCTGTAATCCCAACTACCCCAGAGGCTAAGGCAGGAGGATCTTGAGCCCAGGAGTTAGAGTTCAGTCTAGGCAACCCAGCAAGACTCCATCTCAAATATCCCTATAATGTTGAGCAAAAAGAGCAAGTTGTAAAGTGACATATTTATGGTGACACCATCTATCTGAACTGTGAAACAATGATGGGCAGCCCCTGCTGGCCATAAGAACTGCCCAGGCAGGGAGCTTCCAAAAGAGTGAAGCCAACCCCAGCCCAGACCAAGTAAGTTGGAAAGAAAATTTCCGTGATGGGCCTGGGCCAAAGCATCTTTTCAAAGCTCTCTGGGGGGTTCCACTGTGCAGCCAGGGGCAAGAGCTATTGTTGGTGAATACATCCAAAGGCAGTAAAAACATGAAAGGCTGCAGAGGAATGGTGACTGCCGAACTCAGGACAGTGGCTGCCCCTGGAAGGGAGGGAGGAAGGGGTGTGAGGAGGAGACCCTTGGCCTCTAAATGCATCATGGTGTGTTCTGTCCCAGGCCAGAGGCTGGCTGGATGCATGAGTGTTTCATTATACTGAAAGCCCTGCTTTTCCTCCTAGCCCAGTGTGTGTCAAAAAAATAAAAGTGGCAAATAAGAAATCATTTGTTCAAGGTTGGTAAGTGACAAGGGAGGGACCTGAATATGGGTCTCCAATGCTCAACCCTATCCTTCCTTATCTGTGCCAAATGCCAAGATGCTGAGTGAGCTGGCACCACAAGGCTGGAAGTCTGAGCTAGCCTTAGAGGGCTGTCTGGCAGTGTGCTGGCTCCCTGACCCTGACAGAGCCAGGTGGGGATGGGGTGGCAGCCCGAGAAAGCCAGGAGGCAGGAGGAGTAAGGGCCTCCACCGTCTTTCCCCAGGCAGCGGAGGGGCAGCAACAGCAGCAAGACTAATGCTTACACAGCAACTACTGGATGTGGGGCCTTGGGCCACAGCTCTCTACCTGGCATCCTTACAGCAATTTTATGAGGCAGTGCTAATGCTATGCCCATTTTGCAGAAGAGGAAACAGAGGTCCTCATGCACCCTGTGAGTGATGGAGCTGGGTATGTACCAGGCATTGCTGGCCCAGCACTGCTCTCTGAATCACACTCTGTCACAGCCTCATGCAGCTCCACACTGGTACTCCTAAGCCCTCTCCTGCTCCCACTGTCCCTCCAAGGCTGAACCCCTCAGGGTCTCACCCAGAACCTGTACAGGCTTCTTGTTGCCCTTAATTCCCAACTCTGCACCCTCCACTCACTCTAGGGCCTCTGCACACTGCTCCTCTGCCTGGTGAGCCCATTCCCAACCTTCCTCCTCATCCTTCAGAGCCTTCCCAGGGGAAAGGGACTTGGGCTTCAGCCCAGGGTATGGGCACTCTTCCAGCTTCCTGAATATGTCCTTGAAAGCCACATCACTGTTTGTAGAGATGTAGCCTTGCATTACTGGCTGAGGGGCTGGTTCCACTCTGCTCCCACTGGGGGACTGAGTTCCCACTGAGGCTAGGGGATCTGTGCCCCACTCCCAGCACCCAGTGCAGTGCCCAACAGTCAACCCCCAGCAAAATCATATCCTCTGAAGACAAGGCAGGGCTTCAGCAGGATCAGGACCAAGGCAAGGAACCCCACAGAATAATTCTACCAGGCACCCTAATAAACAAGGTAAAGAGGGAGCAAAGGGCTAGGCAGATGAGAGAATGAGAGCCTGCAGCCAGTGTGAGTCAGGGTGGTCCCAGGCCAGCTGAGAGTGAGTGACCCATTGGTGACAGAGGACAGGGTGGGGAAAGAATTCCCAGCAGAAGGAACAGGAAGGTCAAAGAACAGGTGGAAGGCACAGGCCCAGAGTTAGAGAACAGCAAATGGGCCAGGGAGAAATGGGTAGAGCCATAGAAGTGAGGTGGGAGTGACTGAGGACCACAGTGAGACCTTAGGGTTTTAAGAATAGTGAATACCCAACTCTGCCCAGGGTACCACCCAGGAACACCCTCCCCAGTCAGAAACTCGTCCAACTCCCTCACTTGGACTCCAGGCCACCCACAAACACCCCACTCCCATAGGCCCACAGGAATCTTCCCTGCCAGATCACACCCTTCCAAGGAAACCAGGCAGACAATCAATCCTGTCTAGGGAGTGGCCCAGCCCTGCCCAGGCCCCTGCTTCCAAAAAAGACCTAATGGCTGGCTGTGGACAAGGCAGCAACCAGGGGCAGGAGCCCTGGAATCACCCAGGCCTAGCATTGATTCTCACTCTGCCTTCAGCAGGAGTTTCTGAGCCTCACTTTTCCCATCTGTAAAGTAGGTTCATCCTGAGCACTCACTTCACAAGAGTGCAGCAGGGGTGAAATAAGACCTTGCACACAGGGCTTGGAGCTTGGTGTGAGCCCTCATTAAACATTAACCGATGTTATGATGATTTCAGAGGCGACGGCCAGAGCAGGGCTCTGGGCCAGAACTCGAGAGTTAGAATCCTAGCGCATAACTTATGCATCAGGTGACCTTGGGCAAATCACATTACCTCTTAATACCAGGTTAAGACCTTCTAAGACTGTAGTGAGGACTGAATAAGCCAATACAAGTAAAGCATTAAAAAGAGGGTCTAGCCCATAGTAAGTGCTTCATTAGTGTTTCCTATTATTATTTGCAGGAAGGTTCCCCCTTCTCCAGCCCGCAGGAAGCATCTCTGACCACGACCCTGGACTCCCTCCCTCCCCCTGCTCCACCCCAGTCTCTTGCAATATGCCCCTCTTTGGGTTTTAATTTCTGAGTCTGGGAAACACATGCCCCACTGTCAGATTCTGAACTTTGCACCTTCTAGGCATGCCCCAACTTTGATGCCCTAAAAGATGCCCCGACACCTAAAACTCATTCATTTGCTCCACTGGGGGCAACTTTAAATCTCCAATCTGGTGCTCCTGTGCCTGTGACCTCTGATCCTCATAGGGGCAGCATCCCCTCAAATTATAAACTTTGATCTTACCTTTTTTGAGACTTTTCCAGATCCCCTCGAAAACGCACTCAATTCGAATTTCAAATTTTGCACACCCCTGCACCACTGCCCCTTCGCTAGTTTGATCTCCGAGCTCCACTACCCCTTCCTCCAGTCAGCGTTAACCCCTTACCCCTCAGAAGTGACCCTTCCCTCCACCAGTGAACTTTGACCCCGGGGGCCCCGCCCCCTCCTCACGGAAATGCCATCCTGCCGCCAGCACCTGGCCCACTACAAGCCCCTGGCTGGACCCCTTATTCTACCGGCTCAGTGCCGCAGTCGCTCACGGCCTAGATGCTCTGCCTGGAACTCCGCACCCTAGTGCCTTCCTCAGCTTTCTCGCTCCGCTGCCATCGCGGTTACTGCTGTCTCCAAGTTGAATCCCCAAGGAATATCCGGGGCTTCATGCCACCCCCACCACCCACCAGTCCTCATGGCAATGAAGCTGACCGGCAGTGGGCAGGAACAGAGCAGGGGCGGAGCCGGGCTCCTTGCCAAGCCCGCTCCAGCCTCTGATTGGTGCAGAGCGTCCAATCGAAGACATTCAGGCAGAAAATGCTAAGCATGGACTGAAAATTTTGGAAAAAGTGCGGGAAGGCTAGCTCCTGGCACACTGAGGTCCTTAAAAAGGAAATGACTGTTGGCCCGGTGTGGTGGCTCATGCCTATAATCCCAGCAATTTGGAAGGCTGGTGGATCACGAGGTCAAGAGATCAAGGCCATCCTGGTCAACATGGTAAAACCCCGTCTTTACTGAAAATACAAAAATCATCTGGGCATGGTGGTGCATGCCTGTAGTCCCAGCTACTCGGGAGGCTGAGGCAGGAGAATTGCTTGAACCCAGGAGCTGGAGGTTGTGGTGAGCCGAGATCATGCCATTGTACTCCAGCCTGGATAAGGAGCAAAACTTCATCTCAAAAAAGAAAAAAAAGGGCGGGAGGAAATGACTGTTTTTTTGTGTGATATCGATTTCCCAACTTCCCCGCAAAAGGAGTTAGGGGCTGGGAGAGAGTAATGGGTTAATAATGGCCAGAAATAGTTCTTAAGCACTTGCTAGGAACCAGGCACTTGGGTAAATGCTTTATTTGCATTTTTCTCGCTGCATACACAATCCTGTGGTATAATATCATTAATACCCATTTTACAGATAAAGAAACTGAAGTTCAGAGGGTGAATAAGCTGGCTTGGCATCATAGAAAGAAGGTAATGAGTTTTTAATGCTGGTCTATCTGAGCCTGGGAACCTAACACTGTTTGATATTTAATTTTAAAATAAGTTTTTGAAAAGTAGCTAGTCAAAATATTGGAAACAAACACCAGACATCCTATTTTTAGAATTATTTTATTTTTATTTATTATTATTATTTTTGAGACGGGGTTTTGCTCTTGTTGCCCAGGCTGGAGTGCAATGTCACGATCTCGGCTTACTGCAACCTCCACCTCCCCAGGTTCAAGAGATCCTCCTGCCTCAGCCTTGCAAGTAGCTGGAATTGCAGGCATCCACCACCATGCCCAGCTAATTTTTTTGCATTTTTAGTAGAGATGAGGATTTCACCACGTAGGCCAGGCTGGTCTTGAACTCCCGACCACACTTGATCCACCCCCCCCCCGTGGCCTCCCAGAGTGCTGGGATTATAGGCATGAGCCACCTCGCCTGGCCTTTTTCTTTTATTTTTAAAAAGAGGGTTTTGCCATATTGGCCAGGCTGCTCCCACTCCTGGGCACAAGCTATCCTCCCTCCTCAGCCTTCCAAAGTGCTGGGTTTGCAGGCATGAGCCAGTGTGGGGCCAGACATCTTTTTTTCTCCATGACCTTATTCACTGGACGCCAGCCTTCTTGATTTCAAAACTGATGCTTACCCCAGGTGTGCTGATCACACTGATAATCCCAGCACTTTGAGAGGCTGAGGCAGGTGAATCACTTGAGGCCAGGAGTTCAAGACCAGCCTGGTCAACATAGTGAAACCGCATCTCTACAAAAATTACAAAACGTTAGCCAGGTGTGGTGGCACACTCCTGTAAACCCAGCTACTCGGGAGGCTGAGGCAGGAGAATCACTTGAACCCAGGAGGCAGAGGTTGCAGAAAGCCAAGACTGCACCACTGCACTCCAGCCTGGGTGACAGAGTGAGACACTGTCTCAAAAAATAAAATGTCTCAATAGAGTTATATTAAAACAGATCATGAGGTCAGGAGTTCAAGACCAGCCTGGCCAACATAGTGAAACCCTGTCTCTACTAAAAATAAAAAGATTAAGGTCTGGCATGGTGGCTCACACCTGTAATCCCAGCACTTTTGGAGGCTGAAGCAGGTGGATCACCTGAGATCAGGAGTTCCAGACAAAGCAAGACTCCATCTCCAAAAAAATTAGCTGGGCATGGTGACACATGCCTGTAATCCCAGCTACTAAAGAGGATGATGCAGGAGAATCACTTGAACTTAGGAGGCAGATGTTGTGGTGAGCTGAGATCACAGCATTGTGCTCCAGCCTAGGCAACAAGAAGGAAACTCTGTCTCAAAAAAAAAGATGGTAGAATAAAATTAGAATTTTAGTTAATAATAACATGTCAATATTGGTTTATCAATTTTAACAAATGGCCTTACTAATATAAGATTTGAATAATAGGGGAAACTGGGTGTGGGGTTTATGGAAATTACTATCTTCACAATATTTCTGTAAATTTAAAACTGCTTCAAAAAATAGTTTATTTCTTAAAATAGAAAAATTCAAATAATTTCATACCCATGTAAATTTAAGCAGAAGAGCTATAATCCTTCCATATCATTTGATAGGATTTTCTTTTTTTAAAAATTTTTATTGCATTATAGGTTTTGGGGTACATATGCAGAACGTGCAAGATAGTTGCATAGGTACACACATGACAGTGTGTTTTGCTGCCTTCCTCCCCTTTACCCATACTTGGCATTCATCCCCAGGCTATCCCTCCCCAGGCCACATGCTGTCCCTCCCCATTCCCCCAATAGACCCCAGTGTGTAGTAACCCCCCTCCCTGTGTCCATGTGTTCTCATTTTTCTCACCCACCTATGAGTGAGAATATGCGGTATTTCTCTTTCTGTTCTTGTGTCAGTTTGCTGAGAATGATGTTCTCCAGATTCATCCATGTCCTCAAAAAGGACACAAACTCATCATTTTTGATAGCTGCATAATATTCCATGGTGTATATGTGCCACATTTCTTCAGTCCAGTCTATCATCAATGGGCATTTGGATTGGTTCCAGGTCTTTACTATTGTAAACAGTGCTGCAATGAACATTTGTGTGCTTGTGTCCTTATAGTAGAACGATTTATAGTCCTTTGGATACATACCCACTAATGGGATTGCTGGGTCAAATGGAATTTCTATTTCTAGGTCCTTGAGGAATCGCCACACTGTCTTCCACAATGGTTGAACTAATTTACACTCCCACCAACAGTGTAAGAGTGTTCCTCTTTCTCCACATCCTCTCCAGCATCTGCTGTCTCCAGATTTTTTAATGATCGCCATTCTAACTGGCGTGAGATGGTATCTCAATGTGGTTTTGATTTGCACCTCTCTAATGACCAGTGATGATGAGGATTTTTTCATGTGTTTGTTGGCCTCATGTATGTCTTCATTTGTAAAGTGTCTGTTCATATCCTTTGCCCATTTTTGAATGGGCTTGTTTGTTTTTTTCCTGTAAATCTGTTTGAGTTCTTTGTAAATTCTGGATATCAGCCCTTTGTCAGATGCGTAAACTGCGAAGACTTTTTCCCATTCTGATGGTTGCCGATTCACTCTAGTGACTGTTTCTTTTGCTGTGTAGAAGCTGTGGAGTTTTATTAGGTCCCGTTTGTCTATTTTGGCTTTTGTTGCCAATGCTTTTGGTGTTTTGGTCATGAAGACCTTGCCTACTCGTATGTCCTCAATGGTTTTGCCTAGATTTTCTTCTACGGTTTTTTTGATGTCAGGTCTTATGTTTAAGTCTTTAATCCATCTGGAGTTAATTTTAGTGTAAGGTGTCAGGAAGGGGTCCAGTTTCTGCTTACTGCACATGGCTAGCCAGTTTTCCCAACACCATTTATTACACAGGAATACCTTCCCCATTGCTTGTTTTTGTCTGGTTTATCAAAGATTATATGGTTGTAGATATGTTGTCTTGCCTCCGATGCCTCTGTTCTGTTCCATTGGTCTATATCTCTGTTTTGGTACCAGTACCATGCTGTTTTGATTCCTGTAGCCTTGTAGTATAGTTTGAAGTCTGGTAGTGTGATGCCTCCCGCTGTGTTCTTTTGGCTTAGAATTGACTTGGCTATGTGGGCTCTCTTTTGGTTCTATATAAAGTTCATGGTGGTTTTTTCCAGTTATGTGAAGAAATTCAATGGTAGTTTGATGGGGATAGCATTGATTGTGTAAATTACTTTGGGCAGTATAGCCATTTTCTCGATATTGATTCTTCCTAACCACGAACATGGAATGTTTCTCCATCTGTTTGTGTCCTCTCTTATTTCATTGAGCAGTGGTTTGTAGTTTTCCTTAAAGAGGTCCCTTATGTTCCCTGTGAGTTGTATTCCTAGGTATTTTATTTTCTTTGTAGCAATTGTGAATGGCAGTTCGTTCTTGATTTGGTTCTCTTTAAGTCTGTTATTGGTGTATAGGAATGCTTGTGATTTTTGCACATTGATTTTATATTATGAGACTTGATGAAGTTGCTTATCAGTTTCAGGAGCTTTTGGGCTGAGGTGATGGGGTCTTCTAGGTATACTATCATGTCATCTGCAAATAGAGACAATTTGGCTTCCAACTTTTCTATTTGAATACTCTTTATTTCTTTTTCTTGCCTGATTGCTCTGGCTAGAACTTCCAGTACTATGTTGAATAGGAGTGGTGAGAGGGGCATCCATGTCCAGTGCCGGATTTCAAAGGGAATGCTTCCAGTTTTTGCCCATTAAGTATGATATTGGCTGTTGGTTTGTCATAAATAGCTTTTATTACTTTGAGATATGTTCCATTAATACCAAGTTTATTGAGGGTTTTTAGCATAAAGGGCTGTTGAATTTTGTCAAATGCCTTCTCTGCATCAATTGAGATAATCATGTGGTTTTTGTTTTTGCTTCTGTTTATGTGGTGAATTACATTTATAGACTTTCGTATGTTGAACCAGCCTTGCATCCCCGGGATGAATCCTACTTGATCATAATGGATAGGTTTTTTAATGTGCTGTTGCCATCGGTTTGCCAGTATTTTATTGAAGATTTTTGCATCTATGTTCATCATGGATATTGGCCTGAAGTTTTCTTTTCTTGTTGAGTCTCTGGCCGGTTTTGGTATCAGGAAGATTTTGGTCTCATAAAACGATTTGGGAAGGGTTCCCTCTTTTTGAATTATTTGGAATAGTTTCAGAAGGAATGGTACCAGATCCTCTTTGTGTGTCTGGTAGAATTCAGCTGTGAACCCATCTGGACCTGGGCTTTTTTTTGTGTTGTAGGGTCTTAATTGCTGCCTCAACTTCAGACCTTATTATTGGTCTATTCATAGTTTCGGCTTCCTCCTGGTTTAGGCTTCGGAGGACACAGGTGTCCAGGAATTTATCCATTTCTTCCTGGTTTACTAGTTTATGTGCATAGAATCGTTTGTAGTATTCCCTGATGATGCTTTGAATTTCTGTGGAATCTGTGGTGATTTCCCCATTATCATTTTTTATTGCATCTATTTGGTTGTTCTCTCTTTTCTTTTTTATCAGTCTGGCTAGTGGTCTGTCTATTTTGTTGATCTTTTTGAAAAACCAGCTCTTGGTTTTATTGATTTTTTGAAGGGTTTTTCTTGTCTCTATCTCCTTCAGTTCTGCTCTGATCTTAGTTATTTATTGTCTTCGGCTAGGTTTTGAGCTTTTTTGATCTTGCTCCTCTAGCTCTTTCAATTTTGATGATAGGGTGTCAATTTTGGATCTCTCCACTCTTCTCATGTGGGCACTTATTGCTATATATTTTCCTCTACAGACTGCTTTAAATGTGTCCCAGAGATTCTGGTACGTTGTGTCTTCATTCTCATTGGTTTCAAAGAACATCTTTATTTCTGCCTTCATTTCATTGTTTATCCAATCAACATTCAAGAGCCAGTTGTTCAGTTTCTATGAAGCTGTGCAGTTCTGAGTTATTTTCTGAATTCTGAGTTTCAACTTGATTGCACTATGGTCTGAGAGACTGTTTGTTATGATTTCAGTTGATTTGCATTTGCTGAGGAGTGCTTTACTTCCAATTATGTGGTCAATTTTGGAGTAGGTGTGATGTGGTGCTGAGAAGAATGTATATTCTGTGGATTTGGGGTGGAGAGTTCTGTAAATATCTATCAGGTTTGCTTGTTCCAGGTCTGAGTTCAAGTCCTGGATATCCTTGTTAATTTTCTATCTGGTTGATCTGTCTGCTATTGACAGTGGAGTGTTAAAGTCTCCCACTATTATTGTGTGGGAGTCTAAGTCTTTTTGTAAGTCATTAAGAACTTGCCTTATATATCTGGGTGCTCCTACATTGGGTCCATATATATTTAGAATAATTATCTCTTCTTGTTGTATCCATCCTTTTACCATTATGTACTGACCTTCTTTGTCCCTTTGATCTTTGTTGCTTTAAAGTCTATTTTATCAGAGATGAGAATTGCAACTCCTGCTTTTTTTTGCTCTCCATTTGCTTGGTAAATCTTCCTCCATTCTTTTATTTTGAACCTTTGTGTATCTTTGCGTGTGAGGTGGGTTTTCTTGATACAGCACACCGATGTGTTTTGGTTTTTTATCCAATTTGCCAGTCTGTGTCTTTTGATTGGTTCATTTAACCCATTTACATGTAGGGTTAATATTGTTATGTGTGAATTTGATACTGCCATTTTGATGCTAGCTGGCTGTTTTGCCCATTGGTTCATGTACATTCTTCATTTTGTTGATGGTCTTTAGCATTTCGTATGCTTTTAGAATGGCTGGTACTGGTTATTTCTTTTTATGTTTAGTGCCTCTTTCAGGAGCTCTTGCAAAGCAGGCCTAGTGGTGACATAATCTCTTAGTCCTTGCTTGTTTGTGAAGGATTTTATTTTTCCTTCACTTATGAAGCTCAGTTTGGCTGGATATGAAATTCTGGGTTGAAAGTTCTTTTCTTTAAGGATGTTGAATATTGGCTTCCACTCTCTTCTGGCTTGCAGAGTCTCTGCCGAGAGATCTGCTGTGAGTCTGATGGGCTTCCCTTTGTGGGTGACCTGACCCCTTTCTCTGGCTGCCCTTAGTATTTTCTCCTTCATTTCAACCTTGGTGAATCTGACGATTATGTGCCTTGGGGTTGCTCTTCTTTTGGAGTATCTTTGTGGTGTTCTCTGTATTTCCTGGAGTTGAGTATTGACCTGTCTTGCTAGGTTGGGGAAATTTTCCTGGATAATATCCTGAATAGTGTTTTCCAGCTTGGATTCATTCTCTTCATCACATTCTGGTACACCTATCAAACGTAGGTTGGGTCTCTTCACATAGTCTCACATTTCTTGGATATTTTGTTCATTCCTTTTTGCACTTTTTTCTTTGATCTTGGTTTCTCGTTTTATTTTATTGAGTTGATCTTCGACTTCTGATATTCTTTCTCCTGCTTGGTCAATTCGGCTGTTGAAACTTGTGCATGCTTCACGGAGTTCTCGTGTTGTGTTTTTCAGCTCCTTCAATTCATTCATATTTCTCTCTAAGGTGTCCATTCTTGTTATCAATTCCTCAAATCTTTTTTCAAATCTTTTTTCAAGGTTCTTAGTTTCTTTGCACTGATTTAGAACATGTTCTTTTAGCTCACTGAAGTTTCTCATTATTCACTTTCTGAAGTCTGATTCCATCATTTCGTCACACTCCTTCTCCATCCAGCTTTGTTCACTTGCTGATGAGGAGTTTTGGTTGTTTTTAGGAGGTGAGGTGTTTTGTTTTTGGGTGTTTTCCTTCTTTTTGCCCTGATTTCTTCTCATCTTTATGGATTTATCCACCTGTCATCTTAGTAGTTGCTGATTTTTCAATTGGGTCTCTGTTTGGATGCTGAGATTGTTGATGATGAAGTATTTCTGTTACTTAGTTTTCCTTCTAATGGTCTAGCCCCTCTGCTGTATGAGTGCTGAGGTCCACTCC
Source organism: Saguinus oedipus (assembly GCA_031835075.1). NCBI lineage: Eukaryota > Metazoa > Chordata > Mammalia > Primates > Cebidae > Saguinus > Saguinus oedipus. Next base: position 58,331,283 of record CM063173.1, read on the forward strand.
AGGCCCTGCTTGTCTGGTGTATACCTATAGCAGCTGCGGAACAGTGAGGGATGCTACCAGTTTCTTCTTCTGATATCTTTGTTTCAGAATGATGCCCGCCAAATGTCAGTCTGATTAGTCCTGTTTTGGGGTGACTCTTTGGATATACAGGGGTCAGGGAGCTGCTTGAGGAGACAGTCTGTGCTTTATAGGAGCTCTAGTGCTGAGCTGTGAGCTTCATTGTTCATTCAAGGTTGTTGGGAGGATGTGTTTATTTCTGCTGCAACAGAACTCATAAACCCCCCCCCTTTTTTTTCCCCTTAAATGCTCTGTCTCAGGGAGTTGGGTCTTTCTTTATGAGTATCTGTTGTACTTTCCTGCCCCGCTAGGTGGCAGTCTATTCACTATTTCCTGCAGGGGCTCTGCCCTGCTAGTGCCGGTCTGCCCTGCTGTGGTGAGGCTGTGTTCTGCTGTGGAGCGCTCCCCCCATCTGGTGGAGTCTCTCTGTTATGGCAGGTTGCCTCAGCAATAGCAGGCTGCATCAGCCCTTGGCGGTACTTCAGCAGGGGCGGATTGCATCCGTAGTGGCGGACGCCCCTTTCCCACCAGGCTGCACTGTCCTAGCTGCTGGCCACAAAACTGTCAGCCCCGAGCTCCTCCAATCGCCACCCTGCTTTTTTCCATCAGGGTTCGACCCGCTGAGTTTGATAACCCAGCTCCCTGCCTCAGAGTTTATCCTTTCTCTCTCTCTCTTCCTCTCTTCAAGCTGACAAGTCGACTCTCTCACTGGCACCCCAGTAGCCTGCTGATAGGGCACTGGAATCCATGCAATCTCCTGTGCCGCTGCCCACTGCACCAGCTCAGATCACACTTCCCAGGAATCTCCTGGTCTGGCTCATTTTCCAAGTCCCATTCAATCAGATGGACATGCCAATCTGCCCTTCCAAATCTCAGATTGCCAGTTTAACAGGGCACCCAGACCAGTGAGTTTTTTGTCGGGTCCCACTGTGGTGCCAGCCGAAGCGTTCGTGTGAGCCGGCTGCACTTGCTGGCTGTGCTAGCGTCCCATGTCTCTCCCACACCTGGGACTTTCAACACCCTGTGGGCAAAAAAGGTGCATCCAAGAATGCAGCTAGGACTCACCCTCTGTGCCTTCACTGAGAGCTGCAATCCTGAGTTGCCTCTAAGATGCTATCTTTGGTCTTCCTCTGATAGGAATTTCATTTAACAAAATTAAAGGTTATGAGGATAAATATTAAAATGTTAAAAGTTAGAAGCTATTAGCAATGAAACAGCTGCACTTTCCAGTTCTACATTCTTTTTTTTTCTTTTTGAGGCAGAGTTTTACTCTTGTTGCCCAGGCTGGAGTGCAATAGTGCAATCTTGGCTCACTGCAACCTCTGCCTCCTGGGTTCAAGCAATTCTTCTGGCTCAGCCTTCAGAGAAGCAGGGATTACAGGCACACAACCACCATGCCTGGCTAATTTAGTTTTGTATTTTTAGTAGAGACGGGGTTTCACCATGTTGCCCAGGCTGGTCTTGAACTCATAAATTCAGGTGATCCACCTGCCTCAGCCTCCCAAAGTGCTGGGATTACAGAAGTAAGCCACTGTGCCTGGCCTACATTCTTTTTGTTTTATTTTATTTTATTTATTTATTTGTATAGTTTGCTTGCTAGTGAGGACAGGGAAAGTGTGTTACTTACTTTGTTGCCCAGGCTGGTCTTGAACTTCTGGTCTCAAACAATCCTCCTGCTTTGGTCTCCCAAAGTGTTGTGATTTTAGGTGTCAGCCACTGCACCCAGCCCTCTTTTTTTAAATTAGCAGATAAAAGTGTATGCATTTAAGTGTATAACATGATGTTTGAAGTATATATACATTTTGGGATGACTAACTCTAGCTAATTAACATATGCATATGCATTACCTCAAATAACTATCATTTTTTTGACTGCTTTATTCTTTTTTGCATGGTTTGAGTTTATATATTTTTAGCAATGAGTGTGTTGCTTTCTGGCCTGAAATATAATTTAAACATTACCAATTTTTAAAATTTGCTGAAAAGAAGCATCAAAGGTCTGGAGGAAAAAAGGGGCTGGGAGGGGGTTCTCCTACCCAAGGAGGGAACCCATATAACAGAAGCCCCTAGCAGGGGGCAGTGGCTCATGCCTGTATTCCCAGCACTTTGGGAGGCCAAGGCAGGCAGATCACCTGAGGTTGGGAGTTTGAGACCAGCCTGACAAACATGGAGAAAGCCTGTCTCTACTAAAAATACAAAATTAGCTGTGTGTGGTGGTGCACGACTGTAATATCAGGTACTTGGGAGGCTGAGATAGGAGAATCACTTGAATTCGGGAGGTGGAGGTTGCAGTGAGAGGAGATTCTGCCATTCCACTCAAGCCAGAGCAACAAGAGCAAAACTCCAAACTGCAGATGGACTGCATAAAACAACAAATCTAAGTTTTGCCAAACTGCCTTGAAATTATTGGCCCCTTATGTGGCCAATCTTGTAATAATGTCATAAGGTGACTAGAAAATATTACTGTATTATTAGTGAAATTCTTGAACTTGACCTTCATTATTTTTGATATAAAAATTTTAATGAATGGGTAATGCAGGCCCATAAAACAAAATTCAAAATTATGAAAGTGTAATGTCTCCAGTTTTGCAGCTTTGTTTGTTTCTTTTTTTTTCTTTCTTTTTTATTTTTGCTTAGAATTGGTTTGGCTATTTGGGCTCTTTTTCAGTTCTTTATGAATTTCAGAATACTTTTTTAAAAATTCTATGAAGAATAATGATGTTAGCAGTTTGATAGGAATAGCATTAAATCTGTAAATTATTTTGGACACTCTGGCAATTTCTACAATACTGATTATTCTAATCCATGAGTATGGAGTGTTCTTCCAGTTATTTGTGTCATCTCTGATTTCTTTCAGCAGCGTATTGTAGCTCTTTTTGTAGGAATCTTTCACTTCCTTGGTTAGCTCTATCCCTAGGTATTTAACTTCATTATGGCTGTTGTGAGTTGGATTGTGTTCTTTATTTCACTCTTTGCCTGGATGTTGTTGATGTATACAAATTCTACTGATTTGTAGAACTACCTATCAGGTACTGTGCTCACTACCAGGGTGACCAAATTTGTACTCTAAACCTCAATATTGATTTTGTATTCTGGAAATTTGCTAAAGTTATTCATCAATTCTACAAGCCTTTCACTGAGTCTTAGGATTTTCTAAGAATAGAATCCTAACGTCAGTGAAGAGAGGTAGTTTGACTTCTTCCTGTTCTGTTTGGATGTCTTTTATTTCTTTCTATTACCTGACTTTTATTTATAAGAATTCCAGTACTATGTTGAATAGGATTGGTAAGAATAAGCATCCTTGCTGTGTTCTAGTTCTCAAAGGGGATAGTTCCAGCTTTTGACCATTCATCATAATGATGGCTGTGTTTTTCATAGATGGCTCATATAAAGCCACAGTAACCAAACAGTTTGGTACTGGTACAAAACAGACACATAGACCAATTGAACAGAATAGAAAACTCAAAAATAAGACCACACATCTACAGTTATCTGATCTTCAACAAGGCCAACAAAAACAAATGATGGGGAAAGGACTCCCTATTTAATAATTGGTGCTGGGATAACTGGCTAGCTATATGCAGTATATCAAGGTGGGACCCTGAACTTTCACCATATCCAAAAATAACTCAAAAACAATTAAAGGTTTAAATGTCAGGCCTGAAACTATAAAAATTGTGGAAAGGAAAACAACCCAGGAAATACCCGTCTCAATATCAGCTTTGGCAAGGAATTTTTGGATAAGGTTCTAAAAGCAGTTTCAACAAAAACAGAAATAGAAAAGCCATACCTAATTAAACCAAAGAACTTCCACCAGTAAAAGAAACTCAATAGAGCAAACAGACTACCTGTACAGTGGGAAAAGATATTTGAAAAGTATACATATGAGAAAAACCTAAATCCAGAATCTATGGGGAACTTAAAAGAACAGGTAACAAACAAATAACTTCATTTAAAAATGGGCAAAGGACTTGAACAGAAACCTTTCAAAAGAAGACATACAAATCAATAAAAAGCATAAAGAAATGCTCAGCATCACTAATCATGAGATAAATGCAAATCAAAACCACAGTGAAATACCATCTCAATCAGAATGGCTGTTATTAAAAAGTCAAAAAACACCAGTGCCCTATCAGCAGGCGACTGAAACACCTGTGAGAGTCAACCGTTAAACATAAAAAAAAAGAGAGAGAGAAAACTCTGAGGTAGGGACCCAGGTGATTAGGCTCGGCGGGTCCCACCCCAACAAAGACAAACAAAAGGGTGATTCAAAACACTCGTGGTGAGAGTTTTACTGCGGGCTCAGCTGAATCCAGGATGGTGAAGCTCGGTGGGCAAGGGGCGTCCACCACTACAGATGCATACCACCCCTACCGAGTTACACGCCCATTGCAGAAGCAGCCTACCATTTCTGAGGCAACCCGCCATAACAGAGAGACTCTGCCAACAGGGCAGAGCCCACCACAGTAGGGTGGAGCCCCACAGCAGCATTGCAAACCCCACGGTAGCAGAGCAAAGCCTCGGCAGGCAAATAGTGACTAAACTGCCTCCTAGCTGGGCAGGACAGTGCAATGGATACTCATGAAGAAAGCCCCAACTCCCTGAGATGGAGCATCTGAGGGAAAAAAGGGGTTTTATAAGTTCTGCTGCAGCAGATCTAAACACACCCGCCCAACAACCCTGAATGAACAACGGAGCTCATGGCTCAGCACTGGAGCTCCTATAAAGTACAGACCATCTCCTCAAGAAGCTCCCTGACCCCTATATATCCAAACGGTAACCTCAAATAAGGACTAATCAGACTGACATTTGGTGGGCATCATTCTGGGACAAAGATAGCAGAAGAAGAAACTGGTAGCATCCCTCAGTGTTCTGCAGCTGCTACAGGTGTACCCCAGAAAAGCAGGGCCTGGAGTGGACCTCAGCAGTCATACAGCAAAAGGGCTAGACAGTTAGAAGGAAAACTAAGTAACAAAAATACTTCATCATCAACAATCTGGGCATCGACTCAGAGACCCAATCGAAAAGTCAGCAACTACTAAGACGACAGGTGGATAAATACACAAAGATGGAAAGAAACCAGCGCAAAAATGACAAAAACAGCTGAAACCAAAACACCTCACCTGCTACAAAGGAACAAAACTCCTCACCAGCAAGGGAACAAAGCTGGTCGGACAATGAGTGTGACAAAATGATGAAATCAAATTTCAGAAGGTGGATAATGAGAAACTTCAGTGAGCTAAAAGAACATGTTCTAAATCAATGCAAAGAAACAAAGAACCTTGAAAAAAGATTTGAAAAAAGATTCGAGGAAATGATAACAAAAATGGACAGCTTAGAGAGGAATATGAATGAATTGAAGAAGCTGAAAAACACAACACGAGAATTTTGTGAAGCATGCACAAGTTTTAACAGCCGAAGTGACCAAGCAGAAGAAAGAATATCAGAAGTTGAAAATCAACTCGATGAAATAAAATGAGAAACCAAGATTAGAGAAAAAAGTGCAAAAAAAAAAAAAAAAAAGAAAAAAGTCTCCAAGAAATGTGGGACTATGGGAAGAGACCTAACCTATGTTTGAAAGGTGTACCAGAATGTGATGAAGATAATTAATCCAAGCTGAAAAACTCTCTTCAGGATATTATCCAGGAAAATTTCCCCAACCTAGCAATGCAGGCCAATACTCAACTCCAGGAAATACAGAGAACACCACAAAGATATTCCACAATAAGAGCAACCCCAAGGCACATAATCCTCAGATTCCCCACGGTTGAAATGAAAAAGAAAATACTAAGGGTAGCTAGAGAGAAGGGTCAGGTCACCCACAAAGGGAAGCCCATCAGACTCACAGCAAATCTCTCAGCAGAAAATCTACAAGTCAGAAGAGAGTGGGGCCAATATTCAACATCCTTAAAGAAAAGAACTTTCAACCCAGAATTTCATATCTAGTGGAACTGAGCTTTATAAGTGAAGGAAGAATAAAATCTTTTGCCAACAAGCAAGAACACAGAGATTTTGTCACCACCAAGCCTGCTTTACAAGAGCTCCTGAAAGAGGCACTAGACATAGGAAAGAACAACCAGTACCAGCCACTCTAAAAACAGACCAAATGCTAAAGAGCATCAACAAAATAAAAAATCTGAATCAACCAATAGGTGTAACAGCCAGCTAGCACCAAAATGGCAGTATCAAATTCACACATAAAAATATTAATCCTAAATATAAATGGGCTAAATGCACCAATTAAAAGACACAGACTGGCAAATTGGATAAAAAACCAAAACCCATCGGTGTGCTGTATCCAGGAAACCCATCTCACATGCAAGTATACACAAAGGCTCAAAATAAAAAGATGGAGAAAGATTTACAAAGTAAATGGAGAGCAAAACAAAGCAGGATATGCAGTTCTCATCTGCAAAAAAATAGACTTAAAAGAAACAAATATCAAAAAAGACAAATAAGGACATTACATAATGGTAAAAAAATCGATACAACAAGAAAAGCTAACGATCCTAAATATATATGGACTCAATGCAGGAGCACACAGATATATAAGGCAAGTTCTTAGTGACTTACAAAGAGACTTAGACTCCCACACAATAATAGTGGGAGACTTTAACATTCCACTGTCAATATCAGATAGATCGACCAGACAGAAAATAAACAAGGATATTTAGGGCTTGAACTCAGACCTGGAAAAAGCAAACCTGATAGATATTTACAGAACTCTCCACCCAAAATCCACAGAATATACATTCTTCTCAGCACCACATCACACCTACTCTAAAATTGACCACATAATTGGAAGTAAAGCACTCTCAGAAAATAAAAAGCCATGTCCAGAAAGCAGAAACTGGACCCCTTCCTGACACCTTACACTAAAATTAACTCCAGATGGATTAAAAACTTAAACATAAGACCTGACACCATAAAAACCCTAAAAGAAAATCTAGGTAAAACCATTCAGGACATAGGAGTAGGCGAGGACTTCATGACCAAAACACCAAAAGCATTGGCAACAAAAGCCAAAAAAGACAAATGGGACCTAATCCAAACTCCACAGCTCCTGCACAACAAAAGAAACAGTCACTAGAGTGAATCGGCAACCATCAGAATGAAAAAAAATCTTTGCAGTTTACGCATCTGACAAAGGGCTGATACCCAGAATTTACAAAGAACTCAAACAGATTTACAGGAAAAAAACAAACAAGCCCATTAAAAAATGGGCAAAGGATATGAACAGACACTTTACAAAAGAAGACATACATGAGGCCATCAAACACATGAAAAAATGCTCATCATCACTGGTCATTAGAGAGATGCAAATCAAATTTACATTGGGATACCATCTCACGCCATTTAGAATGGCGATTATTAAGAAATCTGGAGACAGCAGATGCTGGAGAGGATGTGGAGAAAGAGGAACAGTCTTACACTGTTGGTGGGAGTGTAAATTAGTTCAACCATTGTGGAAGACAGTGTGGCAATTCCTCAAGGACCTAGAAATAGAAATTCCATTTGACCCAGCAATCCCATTACTGGGTATAGATCCAAAGGACTATAAATCGTTCTACTATAAGGACACATGCACACGAATGTTCAGTGCAGCACTGTTTACAATAGCAAAGACCTGGAACCAACCCAAATGCCCATCAATGATAGACTGGACTGGGAAAATGTGGCACATATACACCATGGAATATTATGCAGCAATCAAAAATGATGAGTTTCTGTCCTTTGTAAGGACATGGATGAATCTAAAGAACATCATTCTCAGCAAACTGACACAAGAACAGAAAAAGAAATACCGCATATACTCACTCATAGGCGGGTGAGAAAAATGAGAACACATGGACACAGGGAGGGGTTCTACTACACACTGGGGTCTATTGGGGGGAATGGGGGAGGGACAGTGAGGGGAGTTGGGGAGGGATAGACTGGCAATAAATGCCAAGTGTGGGTGAAAAAGAGGAAGGCAGCAAAACACACTGATATGTGTGTACCTATGCAACTACCTTGCACGTTCTGCACATATACCCCAAAACCTATAATGCAATAAAAGTTAAAAAAATAATAAAATAAAATAAAATTCCTCATAATCTTAAAAAGAAAAAAACTTATCCATCATGATCAAGTAGAATTCATCCCGGTGATGCAAGGCCTGTTCAACGTACACAAGTCTATAAATGTAATTCACCACAAAAACAGAAGCAAAAACAAAAACCACATGATTATCTCAATTGACACAGAGAAGGCATTTGACAAAATTCAACAGCTGTTTATGCTAAAAAACCTCAATAAACTTGGTATTGATGAAACGTATCTCAAAATAATAAAAGCTATTTACAACAAACCAACAGCCAATATCATACTTAATGGGAAGAAACTGGAAGCATTCCCTTTGAAATCTGGCACTAGAAAAGGATGCCCTCTCTTACCACTCCTATTCAACATAGTACTACAAGTTCTAGCCAGAGCAATCAGGCAAGAAATAGAAATAAAGGGTATTCAAATAGGAAAGGTGGAAGCCAAATTGTCTCTATTTGCAGACGACAAGATAGTATACCTAGAAGACCCCATCACCTCAGCCCAAAAACTCCTGAAACTGATAAGCAACTTCAGCAAAGTGTCAGGATATAAAATCAATGTGCAAAAATCACAAGCATTCCTATACACCAATAACAGACTTAAAGAGAAACAAATCAAGAACGAACTGCCATTCACAATTGCTACAAAGAAAATAAAATACCTAGGAATACAACTCACAAGGAATGTAAGGGACCCCTTTAAGAAAAACTACAAATGACTTCTCAACGAAATAAGAGAGGACACAAACAGATGGAGAAACATGCCATGTTCGTGCTTAGGAAAAATCAATATCAGGAAAGTGGCTATAGTGCCCAAAGTAATTTACACAATCAATGCTATCCCCTTCAAACTACCATTGAATGTCTTCAGAAAACTGGAAAAAACCACCATAAACTTCATATGGAACCAAAAGAGAGCCCGCATAGCCAAGTCAATTCTAAGCAAAAAGAACACAGCGGGAGGCATCACACTACCAGACTTCAAACTATACTACAAGGCTACAGTAATCAAAACAGCATGGTACTGGTACCAAAACAGAGATATAGACCAATGGAACAGAACAGAGGCATCGGAGGCAACACAACGTATCTACAACCATATAATCTTTGATAAACCAGACAAAAACAAGCAATGGGGAAAGGATTCCCTGTTTAATAAATGGTGTTGGGAAAACTGGCAAGCCATGTGTAGAAAGCACAAACTGGACTTCTTCCTGACACCTTACACTAAAATTAACTTCAGATGGATTGAAGAGTTAAACATAAGACCTGACACCATAGAAACCCTAGAAGAAAATCTAGGCAAAACCATTCAGGACATAGTAGTAGGCAAGGACTTCATGACCAAAACACCAAAAGCCTTGGCAACAAAAGCCAAAATAGACAAATGGGACCTAATCAAACTCCACAGCTTCTGCACGGCAAAAGAAACAGTCACTAGAGTGAATCGGCAACCATCAGAATGGGAAAAAAATCTTTGCAGTTTACGCCTCTGACAAAGGGCCAATATCCAGAATTTACAAAGAACTCAAACAGATTTACAGGAAAAAACAAACAAGACCATTAAAAAATGGGCAAAGGATATGAACAGACAGTTTACAAAAGAAGACATATATGAGGCCAACAAACACATGAAAAAATGCTCATCATCACTGGTCATTAGAGAGATGCAAATCAAAACCACATTGAGATACCATCTCACGCCAGTTAGAATGGCGATCATTAAAAAATCTGGAGACAGCAGATGCTGGAGAGTATGTGGAGAAATAGGAACGCTCTTACACTGTTGGTGGGAGTGTAAGTTAGTTCAACCATTGTGGAAGACAGTGTGGCGATTCCTCAGGGACCTAGAAATAGAAATTCCATTTGACCCAGCAATCCCATTACTGGGTATATATCCAACGGAGTATAAATCATTCTACTATAAAAACACATGCATACGAATGTTCATTGCAGCACTGTTTACAATAGCAAAGACCTTGAACCAACCCAAATGCCCATCGATGATAGACTGGACTGGGAAAATGTGGCACATATACACCATGGAATATTATGCAGCAATCAAAAATGATGAGTTTTTGTCATTTGAAAGGACATGGATGAATCTGGAGAACATCATTCTCAGCAAACTGACACTAGAACAGTAAAAGAAATACCGCATATTCTCACTCATAGGCGGGTGAGAAAAATGAGAACACATGGACACAGGGAGGGGGTCTACTACACACTGGGGTCTATCGGGGAGAATGGGGGAGGGACAGTGAGGCGGCCTGGGGAGGGATAGCCTGGGGATAAATGCGAAGTGTGGGTGAAGGGGAGGAAGGCAGCAAAACACACTGCCATGTGTGTACCCATGCAACTATCTTGCACGTTCTGCACATGTACCCCAACACCTATAATGCAATAAAAATTTAAAAAATTAAAAGAAAAATAAAAAAAGAATTCACCACAGATTCCTCAGAAATTTAAATCATCATCAGAGACGACTACAAACAACTCTATGCACATAAACTAGTAAACCTGGAAGAAATGGATAAATTCCTGGACACCTGTGTTCTCCCAATGTTACACCAGGAGGAAGGTGAAACTATGAATAGACCATTAACAAGCTCTGAAGTTGAGGCAGCAATTAAGAGCCTACCACACAAAAAGCCCGGGTCCAAATGGGTTCACAGCTGAATTCTACCAGACACGCAAAGAGGATCTGGTGCCATTTCTTTTGAAACTTTTCCAAATAATCCAAAAAGAGGGAACCCTTCCCAAAACATTTTATGAGACCAACATCATTTTCATACCAAAACCCGGCAGAGATTCAACAAGAAAAGGAGACTTCAGGGCAATAACCATGATGAGCATAGATGCAAAAGTCTTCAATGAAATACTGGCAAACCGATTGCAACAGCACACTAAGAAACTTATCCATCATGATCAAGTAGGAATCATCTCGGGGATGCAAGGCTGGTTCAACATAGGCAAGTCTATTAACATAACTCATCACATAGACAGAAGCAAAAACAAAAACCACATGATTATCTCTATTGATGCAGAGAAGGCATTTGACAAAATTCAACAGCGCTTTATGCTAAATACTCTCAATAAACTCGGTATTGATGTAACATATCTCAAAGTAATAAAAGCTATTTACGACAAACCAATAGCCAATATCATACTGAATGGGCAAAACTGGAAGCATTCCCTTTGAAATCTGGCACTAGACAAGGATGCCGTCTCTCACCATTCCTATTCAGCATAGTACTGGAAGTTCCAGACAGAGCAATCAGGCAAGAAAAAGAAATGAAGGGTATTCGAATAAGAAAGGTGAAAGCCAAATTGTCTCTATTTGCAGATGACATGGTAGTATACCTTGAAGACCCCATCACCTCAGCCCAAAAACTCCTGAAACTGATAAGCAACTTTAGCAAATTCTCAAGATATAAAATCAATATGCAAAAATCACAAGCATTCCTATACACCAATAACAGACTTAAAGAGAACCAAATCAAGAATGAACTGCCATTCACCCTTGCTACAAAGAGAATAAAATACCTAGGAATACAACTTACAAGGAATGTAAGGGACTCTTTAAGGAAAACTACAAACCACTGCTCGACGAAATAAGAGAGGACACAAACAGATGGAGAAACATTCCATTTTCGTGGTTAGGAAGAATCAATATCGTGAAAATGGCTATACTGCCCAAAGTAATTTACACAATAAATGTTATCCCCATCAAACTACCATTGAATTTCTTCACAGTACTGGAAAACCCCCATGAACTTCATATGGAACCAAAAGAGAGCCCGCATATCCAAGTCAATTCTAAGCAAAACAAAACAAAACAAAACAAAACAAAACCGCTGCGTGAGGCATCACACTACCAGACTTCAAACTATCCTACAAGGCTACAGTAATCAAAACAGCATGGTACTGGTACCAAAACAGAGATATAGACCAATGGAACAGAACAGAGGCATCAGAGGCAGCACAACACATCTACAACCATATAGTCTTTGATAAACCAGACAAAAACAAGCAATGGGGAATGGATTCCCTGTTTAATAAATGGTGTTGGGAAAACTGGCTAGCCATGTGCAGAAAGCACAAACTGGACCCCTTTCTGACACCTTTCACTAAAATTAACTCCAGATGGATTAAAGACTTAAACGTAAGACCTGACACCATAAAAACCCTAGAAGGAAATCTAGGCGAAACCATTCAGGACATAGTAGTAGGCAAGGACTTAATGACCAAAACACCAAAAGCATTGGCAACAAAAGCCAAAATAGACAAATGGGACCTAATCAAACTCCACGGTTTTTGCACAGCAAAAGACACAGTCACTAGAATGAATCGGTAACCATCAGAATGGGAAAAAATCTTTGCAGTTTACGCATCTGACAGAGGGAAGATATCCAGAATTTACAAAAAACTCAGACAGATTTACAGGAAAAAAACAAACAAGCCCATTCAAAAATGGGCAAAGGATATGAACAGACACTTTACAAAAGAAGACATACATGAGGCCAACAAACACATGAAAAAATGCTCATCATCACTGGTCATTAGAGAGATGCAAATCAAAACCACATTGAGATACCATCTCACGCCAGTTAGAATGGCGATCATTAAAAAATCTGGAGACAATAGATGCTGGAGAGGATGTGGAGAAATAGGAACAGTCTTACACTGTTGCTGGGAGTGCAAATTAGTTCAACCATTGTGGAAGACAGTGTGGCGATTCCTCAAGGACCTAGAAATAGAAATTCCATTTGACCCAGCAATCCCATTAGTGGGTATGTATCCAAAGGACTATAAATCGTTCTACTATAAGGACACATGTACACGAATGTTCATTGCAGCACTGTTTACAATAGCAAAGACCTGGAACCAGCCCAAATGCCAAACGATGATAGACTGGACTGGGGAAATGTGGCACATATACACCATGGAATATTACGCAGCATTCAAAATGATGAGTTTTTGTCCTTATTACGTACATGGATGAATCTGGAGAACATCATTCTCAGCAAACTGACACAAAAGCAGAAAAGCAAATGCCGCATATTCTCACTCATAGGCGGGTGAGAAAAATGAGAACACATGGACACAGGGAGGGGGTCTACTACACACTGGGGTCTATTGGGGGGAATGCAGGAGGGACAGCAGAGGGGGAGTTGGGGAGTGATAGTCTGTGGAGAAATGCAAAGTGTGGGTGAAGGGGGGGAATGCAGCAAAACACACTGCCATGTGTGTACCTATGCAACTACCTTGCACATTCTGCACATGTACCCCAAAACCTAAAATGCAATAAAAATTAAAAAAAAAAAGGAAAAGCTAAAACCAAAACTTCTCAGCAGCAAGGGAACAAAGCTGGATGGAGAATGAGTGTGACAAAATGATGGAATCAGACTTTACAATGTGGATAATGAGAAACTTCAATGAGCTAAAAGAACATGTTCTAAGTCAATGCAAAGAATCTTAGAACCTTGAAAAATATTTGAAAAAAGATTTGAGGAAATGATAACAAGAATGGACAACATAGAGAGGAATATAAATGAATTGAAGCAGCTGAAAAACACAACATGAGGGCTTCACGAAGCATGTGCAAGTTTTAACAGTTGAATTGACCAAGCAGAAGAAAGAATATCAGAAGTCGAAGATCAACTCAATGAAATAAAACAAGAAACCAAGATTTGAGTAAAAAGCGCAAAAAGGAATGAACAAAATCTCCAAGAAATGTGGGACTATGTGAAGAGACCCAACCTACGTTTGATAGGTGTACCAGAATGTGATGAAGATAATTAATCCAAGCTGGAAAATACTCTTCAGGATATTGTCCAGGAAAATTTCCCCAACCTAGCAACGCAGGCCAATACTCAACTCAAGGAAATACAGAGAACACCACAAAGATATTTTGCAATAAGAGAAACCACAAGGCACATAATTTTCAGATTCACCAGGGTTGAAATGAAAGAAAAATTAGTAAGGGCAGTGAGAGAGAAGGGTCAGGTCACCCACAAAGGGAAGCCCATCAGACTCACAGCAGATCTCTCAGCAGAAAATCTCCAAGCCAGAAGAGAGTGGGGACCAATATTCAACATCCTTAAAGAAAGGAACTTTCAACCCAGAATTTCATATCTAGTGAAACGGAGCTTCATAAGTGAAGGAAGAACAAAATCTTGGCATGTGCTCCGCCCTGCTGTTGTGGGCTCCACCCTGTTTTTGGAGCCTGTGTGTTTTGGCAGGTTGCCTCAGCAATGGCAGGCTGCTTCAGCAATGTGAGTTTACCTCAGTAGGGGCAGAATGCATCGGTAGTGGCTGACGCCCCTTCCCCACCGAGCTGCAGCATCCTGGATTCAGCTGAGCCTGCAGTGAATCTCTCAACCTTATGCGTTTCAAATTACCATTTTGTTTGTCCCTGTGGTGTTTTGACCCGCTGAGTCTGATCACCTGGCTCCCTGCCTCTGATTTTTTAAGTTGAACGGTTGACTCTCTCACAGGTGTTTCAGTCGCCTGCTGATAGGGCACCGGGGTCTGTGTGATTTCTCATGCAGTGACCCACTGCACTGGGTCAAATGATGCTTCCTGGAAATCACCTGGTCTGGCTCACTGTCCAAGTCTCATTTAATCAGACGGATATGTTAATCTGCCCTCCCAAATCTCAGATTGCCTGTTTAACAGGGCACCCTGACCAGTGCACTTTGCGCGGGGTGCTGCTGCGCTGTGATGCTGGCCGAAACAGCCTCGCAAGCTGAGAAGGCTGCGCTGGTGTCTTGTGTCCCTCCTACATCTGGGAATTTCCCCATTCTGTGGGCAACACAGATCCATATGAAAACGCAGCTAGGACTCACCCTCTGCGCCTTCACTGAGAGCTGCAATTCTGAGTTGCTCCTGCCGTGTTATCTTGGAAATCCCCTGTTTGTTTTTTGAGCTACTTCATCCGTTTTCATATATTTCTAGCTCTTTTCAAAATTTAAGGTCCAAATATTCAGAACATGCTTTACAAGCTATTGCAAGATAAGGACAGTGTATCAAATTGTGAATGTTCTTTCTGCGTTTGAAGCTAATTTTGTGTGTGCATGTTTGTGTGTGTGTGTTTTGGCATAGTTAGTATTTTACACTCTTAATAAGATCTTGCATCATTATTGTGAAGGAGGTTCTTGCCTGGAGGAAAAGAGATTTATTCCTGTGATATTTTCTAAGATACAGTGTGTAGATTGTAGATGGCATAGTTTTACATTTATTAAAATTGTCTTTCCTGTTAGGTCTTAAGAAAATATGCCTAAAGCTATTATTGCATCTATTGACTCTGGGATTTTATGGATGTGGCTGTTTGTCCCATGTGGTTCAGAAATGACCTTTATGAGCCAAAGTTCAAGCAAGTGAAGGTTCTGATTGAAGATTAGAGACCTGTCAGTTGCCTCAAAGTATAAAAGTGTAAAATTGTATGTGACTCAGTTCAGTCACATCAAACACTAAGAAATGTTTACTGAATGAATGATACCATTCCTAGTCACACTTTTTGCTTAAGTATTCACATTATTATAGGCCCCAAATACCGAGAGAGGTTGCAAAAGAAGCGCTTCTAATAAATAGGCACCAATTACAGCAGGCATGTGCTTGCACCTTAATTTTTTACAGCAATTATTGTTACTGTTCAGATGAATTTGACTTGTTATTAGAAATGCTTCATCCCATTCCTCCACTTCTTTTAATTAACTTTTCAATATTAAAAAAGAAAATTCTGAGACCTCATAGACCTTTTTTAAATATGATGCAAAATGCATGTTTACAAAAGCAAGATGTAGATATTTTCTTCACTGTGGTGCTTTTAAAGAATCAGCTCTCTTTTTGTACAGTTTTATAATCTAATTCATAGCAATAGAAAAAGGACCTTGAGTGACAAATGCTAAGTAGGCCACTGTCAACATGCAGCTTATAATTTTTGGAAGTCAAATACTACTCTGCTTCTGTGTACACCATTCATGATCAAAATGAATTAAACTGTAGTAAACACCCTCAGTAGGAATATATCTCTACCCCTTCCCCTAGCCCCCATGTTAATGCCACAGCCTTTTAATTTGCCATAGCTTGGTTGTAGATTTTTATTTGTGAAATTGATGAACACATATTGCATGCTATATTGATACATAATTTGGAAAAAATTAGCACTCATCCTCCTTATAATTTACATAATGTCATATTATATGCATCCGATGATTTGAGACTTATTTTGTTAGAAAAAGTAGAATAAATTAAGTAATAACTATTTGGCCTAATAAGCTACTGAAAAGACAAGAAAAAAGTGCTAAATACATAAGTCTGGACCCTGAAAATCCTAAAATTTTAGTAGCTGCATATTTTCATTACCTACTAAAAGTTAATTTTACTGTATTCTACATTATGTTTGGAGGTCCAAATATTTTAATGCACTGTTCTTCATATGAAGGAGCTGTCAGATTATAATTGGACTAGTATTGAATATAAAGCAAATATTTCCTTTAACATTTACCTTTAAACAGATTTCTACTTTATTATTAGTTTTTTTAATGCTTTCACAGAGAATTGATTTTCCTAAATTATAATTTAAATAACTCTCAGTCTTCACTAATTCCAAATTGTGTAACATCATAACATAATCTAATTAAAAAAGCAAAGGATTCTACTTTACATAATATATTTAACAACCAACAACTAAAAACTCCTGTGATTTTTTTATCTGTAAGGGAATTATATAGACAAGAGCTTAATTAAAGTTAATCTCTCTCTCTTTTATTTCTTTACAGATATAGACTTGGAAGAACAAGGCTTCAAATTTCTAAAACTAAAATATCAATCTGCAGTGCCTTGAAATTGTTCTATTTTTTAATTGAAGAAAGACTGTTTAAAATTGTCCTTTGTTGTCCAAAACTAAATTATGAATACCCTTTAGATGATCTACAGAGAGTCCCCAACTTAGTGATGGTTTGAATTAGAATTTTTTAACTTTATGATGGTGCAAAAGTGATTTGCATTCAGTAGAATCCCTACTTAAATTTTTGATCTTTTCCGAGGCTAGCAATATGCAATATGCAGCAAAACACTCTGAAGATGCTGGGCAGCAGTAGCAAGGTGCAACTTCCTGCCAACCACGTGATCATGAGTGTAAAAAACCAATATTCTACATGCATTGTGTGCCACCTTCTTGGGTTAGTTGTGTTTTTGCATCTCATCATGTCTAAAAAAATGCCAGTTTTAACTTACAATATTTTTACCTTGTGATGAATTTATTTGGATGTAAACCCCTTCTAAATCATGAAGCATCTTTATAGAATAGAATGTCTAAGCTATTTACAGTATCCTTGCTTCTCCCATTAAAGTGTAATTTGTGACTTGTAGGACCCCCTCTCTTTCAAGAAGGTCATGGATTTTAATAAACATGGTCTTTCCATCTAATAGTTAAAAGAAACACATGGACACAGGGAGGGGGTCTACTACACACTGGGGTCTATTGGGGGAATGGGGGAGGGACAGTGTGGGGGGCTGGGGAGGGATAGCCTGGGGATAAATGCCAAGTGTGGGTGAAGGGGAGGAAGGCAGCAAAACACACTGTCATGTGTGTACCTATGCAACTATCTTGCACGTTCTGCACATGTACCCCAAAACCTAAAATGCAATAAAAATTAAAAAAAAATTATCAAAAAGAAATTTTTAAAATATCATATGTTTATAGAATTATTTCTGCTTTACCAAATTGTAAGTTTACAAGTTGAGGAAAGATAATGCAAGACCTTATACCCTAAATATCAGAGAAAATTCTCCTCCTAATTCTATCAGGGAGAAGAGAAATGTCACCATTTTGAAATATATGCAGAACTTCCTTTTCTTCTTAACAAAGCCTGCACTCAAGAGAAACAATTTTACCAGAGCCTAAGCAACTGGAGTTTCACCAAATACTAGAAGATCTAATATATTAGTCAGAGTTCTCCAGGGGATTTATTATGAGAATTGCTTCCCATGACTATGGAGGCCAAGAAGTTTCACAATATACTGTCTGCAAGCTGCACCATTGAAGAAAACTTGTTGTCTAATTCAGTTTGAGTCCAAAGGTGTCAGAAGCAGACTTGTAACTGAGAATCTGGGGAAGATGGGCTGTTGTTTTGAGTTCTGAAATCCAAAGGCCTGGAAATCTGGGGTTCTGATGTTCAAGAGCAGGAGAAGGTAGCAATCCCAGTTCTAGGAGAGAGAAAATTTGCCCTTCCTCTGCCTTTTTGTCCTATTTGAGCTCTTAAGGGCCTGCATGGCTGCCCACATTGGTGAAAGTGGATCTTCTCTACTCACCTACTGATTCAAATGCTAATCTGTTCCAGAAACACCCTCACAGACAAATCCAGAAATAACATTTTACTAGCTATCTAGGAATCTCTTAATGTAGTCAAGTTGACATTAAATATTAATTAGCACCCTGGTGGAGGAAAAGGAAATACCCAATTGTAGCTTCTTCTAGCCTTCAATGTGAAGCAAATGAAACACCCATCTTAGATACTGGGTAAAAAACTAAGATTGAAATCTAATTAGAGAATTATAGACCATTTCCCCTCCCCCAGGCCCTACCACCACATCAAGAGAACTCCTGTAGAATCATAGATGACTAAAGTTAAAAGAAGTATAAGCCTCAGCCTCTAATTAAGGAGTCTCTAGGGAAACCCAAGGACAGCAAAAGAGACAAAACAAGGACATCATAGGAAACTTTAGCTTAGGACACCATGAACACAGTAAATGGTAAACACTAGAGTCTAAATTCTAACCAGATAATCATCGACCTCACACTAAAGACCTATCTATTTCGGTTCCTTTTCTCTGATACATCATGTCCAACTTCCAACAGCAAATTACAAGCCATGCTAGCGGGCATCTCTGCCTATCTCTGCCCTCAGTGAATACACTTAATTCAATTAGCCATTCTTGATTTGAGTGAAGTGCTCCAGGACAGGTATATCTTTTCTCACATTATTTCCTTTTTAATGAACCATGTTGATATTCATCATTCTGATTTACAAGGAACTTTCAAACTTTCTAATTTAAGTGGAAAAATGCAGTGGTTTTGTCTCTGAGATCTCTATCTGCCTTAGCTCTCTTTGCATTTGTATTTTTCTTTTCTTTTTTTTTTTTTTTAAATTTTTATTGCATTATAGGTTTTGGGGTACATGTGCAGAACGTGCAAGATAGCTGCATAGGTACACACATGGCAGTGTGTTTTGCTGCCTTCCTCCCCCTCACCCACACTTGGTATTCATCCCCAGGCTATCCCCCCCAGCCCCCACGCTGTCCCTCCCCCATTTCCCCCAACAGTCCCCAGTGTATAGCAGACCGCCTCTCTGTGTCCCTGTGTTCTCATTTTTCTCACCCGCCTATGAGTGAGTATATGCGGTATTTCTTTTTCTGTTCCTGTGTCAGTTTGCTGAGAATGATGTTCTCCAGATTCATCCATATCCCTACAAAGGACACAAACTCATCATTTCTGATTGCTGCATAATATTCCATGGTGTATATGTGCCACATTTTCCCAGTCCAGTCTATCATCGATGAGCATTTGGGTTGGTTCCAGGTCTTTGCTATTGTAAACAGTGCTGCAATGAACATTCGTGTGCATGTGTCCTTATAGTAGAACGATTCACAGTCTTTTGGATAGATACCCAGTAATGGGATTGCTGGGTCAAATGGAATTTCTATTTCTAGGTCCTTGAGGAATCGCCACACTGTCTTCCACAATGGTTGAACTAATTTACACTCCCACCAACAGTGTAAGAGTGTTCCTATTTCTCCACATCCTCTCCAGCATCTGCTGTCTCCAGATTTTTTAATGATCGCCATTCTAACTGGTGTGAGATGATATCTCAATGTGGTTTTGATTTGCATCTCTCTAATGACTAATGATGATGAGCACTTTTTCATATGTTTGTTGGCCTCATGTATGTCTTCTTTTGTAAAGTGTCTGTTCATATCCTTTGCCCATTTTTGAATGGGCTTGTTTGTTTTTTTTCTGTAAATCTGTTTGAGTTCTTTGTAAATTCTGGATATCAGCCCTTTGTCTGATGCGTAAACTGTAAAGCTTTTTTCCGATTCTGATGGTTGTCGATTCACTCTAGTGACTGTTTCTTTTGCCATGCAGAAGCTGTGGAGTTTGATTAGGTCCCATTTGTCTATTTTGGCTTTTGTTGCCAATGCTTTTGGTGTTTTGTTCATGAAGTCCTTGCCTACTCCTATGTCCTGAACGGTTTTGCCTAGATTTTCTTCTAGGGTTTTTATGGTGTCAGGTCTTACATTTAAGTCTTTAATCCATCTGGAGTTAGTTTTAGTGTAAGGTGTCAGGAAGGGGTCCAGTTTCTGCTTTCTGCACATGGCTAGCCAGTTTTCCCAACACCATTTATTAAATAGGGAATCCTTTCCCCATTGCCTGTTTTTGTCTGGTTTATCAAAGATGATATGGTTGTAGATATTTTGTGTTGCCTCCGATGTTTCTGTTCTGTTCCATTGGTCTATATCTCTGTTTTGGTGCCAGTACCATGCTGTTTTGATTACTGTAGCCTTGTAGTATAGTTTGAAGTCTGGTAGCGTGATGCCTCCCGCTGTGTTCTTTTTGCTTAGAATTGACTTGGCTATGCGGGCTCTTTTTTGGTTCCATATGAAACTCATGGTGGTTTTTTCCAGTTCTATGAAGAAATTCAATGGTAGTTTGATGGGGATAGCATTGAATGTGTAAATTACTTTGGGCAGTATAGCCATTTTCACAATATTGATTCTTCCTAACCACGAACATGGAATGTTTCTCCATCTGTGTCCTCTCTTATTTCGTTGAGCAGGTGTTTGTAGTTTTCCTTAAAGAGGTCCCTTACATTCCTAGTGAGTTGTATTCCTAGGTATTTTATTTTCTTTGTAGCGATTGTGAATGGCAGTTCGTTCTTAATTTGGTTCTCTTTAAGTCTGTTATTGGTGTATAGGAATGCTTGTGATTTTTGCACATGGATTTTATATCCTGAGACTTTGCTGAAGTTGCTTATCAGTTGCAGGAGCTTTTGGGCTGAGGTGATGGGGTCTTCTAGGTATATTATCATGTCGTCTGCAAATAGAGACAATTTGGCTTCCACCTTTCCTATTTGAATACCCTTTATTTCTTTTTCTTGCCTGATTTCTCTGGCTAGAACTTCCAGTACTATGTTGAATAGAAGTGGTGAGAGAGGGCATCCTTGTCTAGTGCCGGATTTCAAAGGGAATGCTTCCAGTTTTTGCCCATTAAGTATGATATTGGCTGTTGGTTTGTCGTAAATAGCTTTTATTACTTTGAGATATGTTCCATCAATACCAAGTTTATTGAGGGTTTTTAGCATAAAGGGCTGTTGAATTTTGTCAAATGCCTTCTCTGCGTCAATTGAGATAATCATGTGGTTTTTGTTTTTGCTTCTGTTTATGTGGTGAATTACATTTATAGACTTGCGTATGTTGAACCAGCCTTGCATGCCCGGGATGAATCCTACTTGATCATGATGAATAAGTTTTTTAATGTGCTGTTGCAATCGATTTGCCAGTATTTTATTGAAGATTTTTGCATCTATGTTCATCATGGATATTGGCCTGAAGTTTTCTTTTCTTTTTGAGTCTCTGCCAGGTTTTGGTATCAGGATGATGTTGGTCTCATAAAATGATTTGGGAAGGGTTCCCTCTTTTTGGATTATTTGGAATAGTTTCAGAAGGAATGGTACCAGATCCTCTCTGTGTGTCTGGTAGAATTCAGCTGTGAACCCATCTGGACCTGGGCTTTTTTTGTGTGGTAGGCTCTTAATTGCTGCCTCAACTTCTGACCTTGTTATTGGTCTATTCATAGTTTCGGCTTCCTCCTGGTTTAGGCTTGGGAGGACACAGGCATCCAGGAATTTATCCATTTCTTCCTGATTTACTAGTTTGTGTGCATAGAGTTGTTTGTAGTATTCTGTGATGATGGTTTGAATTTCTGTGGAATCTGTGGTGATTTCCCCTTTATCGTTTTTTATTGCATCTATTTGGTTGTTCTCTCTTTTCTTTTTTATCAGTCTGGCTAGTGGTCTGTCTATTTTGTTGATCTTTTCAAAAAACCAGCTCTTAGATTTGTTGATTTTTTTGAAGGGTTTTTCTTGTCTCTATCTCCTTCAGTTCTGCTCTGATCTTAGTTATTTCTTGTCTTCGGCTAGGTTTTGAGCTTTTTTGATTTTGCTCCTCTAGCTCTTTCAATTTTGACGATAGGGTGTCAATTTTGGATCTCTCCACTTTTCTCATGTGGGCACTTATTGCTATATATTTTCCTCTACAGACTGCTTTAAATGTGTCCCAGAGATTCTGGTACGTTGTGTCTTCATTCTCGTTGGTTTCAAAGAACTTCTTTATTTCTGCCTTCATTTCATTGTTTATCCAATCAACATTCAAGAGCCAGTTGTTCAGTTTCCATGAAGCTGTGCAGTTCTGAGTTATTTTCTGAATTCTGAGTTCCAACTTGATTGCACTATGGTCTGAGAGACTGTTTGTTATGATTTCCGTTGTTTTGCACTTGCTGAGGAGTGCTTTACTTCCAATTATGTGGTCAATTTTGGAGTAGGTGTGATGTGGTGCTGAGAAGAATGTATATTCTGTGGATTTGGGGTGGAGAGTTCTGTAAATGTCTATCAGGTTTGCTTGTTCCAGGTCTGAGTTCAAGTCCTGGATATCCTTTTTAATTTTCTGTCTGGTTGATCTGTCTGCTATTGACAGTGGAGTGTCAAAGTCTCCCAGTATTATTATGTGGGAGTCTAAGTCTCTTTGTAAGTCATTAAGAACTTGCCTTATATATCTGGGTGCTCCTACATTGGGTCCATATATATTTAGAATCGTTAGCTCTTCTTGTTGTATCAATCCTTTTACCATTATGTAGTGACCTTCTTTGTCCCTTTTGATCTTTGTTGCTTTAAAGTTTATTTTATCAGAGATGAGAATTGCAACTCCTGCTTTTTTTGCTCTCCATTTGCTTGGTAAATCTTCCTCCATCCTTTTATTTTGAGCCTTTGTGTATCTTTGTGTGTGAGGTGAGTTTCCTGGATACAGCACACTGATGGGTTTTGGTTTTTTATCCAATTTGCCAGTCTGTGTCTTTTGATTGGTGCATTTAGCCCATTTACATTCAGGGTTAATATTGTTATGTGTGAATTTGATACTGCCATTTTGATGCTATCTGGCTGTTTTACCCATTGGTTCATGTACATTCTTCATTTTGTTGATGGTCTTTAGCATTTGGTATGCTTTTAGGATGGCTGGAACTGGTTTTTTCTTTGTATGTGTAGTGCCTCTTTCAGGATCTCTTGTAAAGCAGGCCTAGTGGTGACAAAATCTCTGAGTACTTGCTTGTTCGTGAAGGATTTTATTTTTCCTTCACTTATGAAGCTCAGTTTGGCTGGATATGAAATTCTGGGTTGAAATCTCTTTTCTTTAAGGATGTTGAATATTGGCCCCCACTCTCTTCTGGCTTGTAGAGTCTCTGCCGAGAGATCTGCTGTGAGTCTGATGGGCTTCCCTTTGTGGGTGACCCGACCTTTCTCTCTGGCTGCCCTTAGTATTTTCTCCTTCGTTTCAACCCTGGTGAATCTGATGATTATGTGCCTTGGGGTTGCTCTTCTTGCGGAGTATCTTTGTGGTGTTCTCTGTATTTCCTGGAGTTCAGTATTGACCTGTCTTGCTAGGTTGGGGAAATTTTCCTGGATAATATCCTGAAGAGTGTTTTCCAGCTTAGATTCATTCTCTTGATCACATTCTGGTACACCTATCAAACGTAGGTTGGGTCTCTTCACATAGTCCCTCATTTCTTGGAGATTTTGTACATTCCTTTTTGTGCTTTTTTCTTTAATCTTGGTTTCACGTTTTATTTCATTGAGTTGATCTTCAATTTCTGATATTCTTTCTTCTGCTTGGTCAATTCGGCTGTTGAAACTTGTGCATGCTTCACGAAGTTCTCGTGTTGTGTTTTTCAGCTCCTTCAATTCATTCATATTCCTCTCTAAGTTTTCCATTCTTGTTATCAATTCCTCGAATTTTTTTTCAAATCTTTTTTCAAGGTTCTTAGTTTCTTTGCACTGATTTAGAATATGTTCTTTTAGCTCAATGAAGTTTCTCATTATCCACTTTCTGAAGTCTGATTCCGTCATTTCATCACACTCATTCTCGGTCCAGCTTTGTTCCCTTGCTGGTGAGGAGTTTTGGTCCTTTGTAGGAGGTGAGGTGTTTTGGTTTCGGGTGTTTTCCTCCTTTTTGCGCTGGTTTCTTCCCATCTTTATGGATTTATCCGCCTGTCGTCTTTGTAGTTGCTGATTTTTCAGTTCGGTCTCTGTGTGGATGCTGAGATTGTTGATGATGAAGTATTTCTGTTACTTAGTTTTCCTTCTAGTGGTCTAGCCCCTCTGTTGTATGAGTGCTGAGGTCCACTCCAGGCCCCGTTTGTCTGGAGTATACCTGTAGCAGCTGTGGAAGAGTGAGGGATGATACCAGTTTCTTCTTCTGCTGTCTTTGTTCCAGAATGATGCCCGCCAAATGTCAGTCTGATTAGTCCTTTTTTTGCGGTGACTCTTTGGATATACAGGGGTCAGGGAGCTGCTTAAGGAGATGGTTTGTGCTTTATAGTAGCTCCAGTGCTGAGCTGTGAGCTCCGTTGTTCATTCAGGGTTGTTGGGAGGTTGTTTATGTCTGCTGTAATAGAACTCATAAAACACCACCCTTTTATTTCCCCCCCTTTATATGCACTGTTTCAGGGAGTTGGGGCTTTCTTTATGAGTATCTGTTGCACTGTCCTGCCCCACTAGGTGGCAGTCTATTCACTATTTGCCTGCCGGGGCGGTGACCCGCTAGTGCGGTTCTGCCCTGTTGCTGCTGGGCTCCCTTCTGCTGTGGAGAGCTCCCGTCCCCTGGGAGTCTCTCTGTTATGGCAGGTTGCCTTGGCAACGGCAGGCTGCTTCGGCCCTGGGCGGTACTTCAATAGGGGCGGATTGTGTCAGCGGTGGTGGACGCCCCTCCCTCACCGGGCTGCACCATCCTAGATGCCGGCAGCAAAACTCTCAGCGCCAAGCGTCTCCAGTCATTGCCCTGCTTGTCCCTGTGAGGGTGGGACCCGCTCAGCCCGATTACCCAGCTCCCTGCCTCAGAGTCCGTCCTCTCTCTCTCTCCCTGCCTCTCCGCGAGCTTAAAGTTCGACTCTCTCACTGGCGCCCCAGGAGCCTGCCGATAGGGCACTGGGATCCGTGTGATCTCCCGTGCCGCTGGCTGCCCACTTCACCGGCTCAGTTCACGCTTCCCAGGAAACTCCCAGGAAACTCCTGGTCTGGCTCACTGTCCAAGTCCCGTTCAATCAGATGGACGCACCAATCTGCCCTTCAAACTCTCAGATTGCTGGTTTAACAGGGCACCCAGACCAGTGAGTTCCCTTCCGGGTCCTGCTGCAGCACCGGCCGAAGCGGCGCCGGCCGAAGCGGCCGCGCCAGAGGGCTGCCTTAGCCGGTTTTACTTTACTAGCGTCCTGTGGGACTTTCAACGCTCTGTGGGCTAGAAAAGTCCATCCGAGAATGCGGCTAGGACTCACCCTCTGTGCCGTCACTGAGAGCTGCAATCCTGAGTCGCTTCTACGATGCCATCTTGCCGGATCCCCCGCATTTGTATTTTTCAAAAGTGTTTATAGTGCTATTTTTTTGCTTAGAGCCACTAATAATATAATTACAGTTCTCTGGGAATAGTCAAATAATCTTTTTCTGTTGATGCCTTATCTAGTGCTTCAACAACAAGCTGTTACCACTGAAGACAGACAACATGAATCACCCACCACATGTCTCTTACTCGGGGATCTTACCTGCACATGTGTTTAACTTGGTTCACCTCAAATACTGTGTGCATTTCTGCTATCATCTAAGTGACATTTTTTCCATTTCTCACTTGTGTTTTTAAAGTGCTTTTTAAACATTTACTTCCAAATCTCCAAGCAGCCAATAAAACAGGTCAAGTTTATTCACCCCATTTTACAGATGAGGTTAAGAGAGTTCCCAGAGTTTATAGGTGAGTTAGTGGAAAGGGAGCTACAACTAGCATTTTCTTGGACCTGCAATTTTATGCATACACTTTCTAGGACTACAGAAAGAACATCATTTTCTGCTCTGTGAAAGGGAAAAAAGTAACTCTGTGACTGAATATGAACCTTTTCCTGAACACTTTTTCTTATAATGACACTTCCAGTATTTAATGTATTCAATTTATAAGTCTTATCTTTATAATGTTCTACTATCCTGCAAAATACTAATCTATCTACCTATTTGTCATGAATTTATCTATCCACCTACCTCCCTCATTCTTTCTCTCTCTCTTACATATAGATTTCAATTACTTTTAGGTTATATAGTATTTTGTCAATATAATCACCAAATTCCTAAAAACAGTTTAGAGAAAATTCTTTCCAGATATATGGTTGTAGCACAAATAATAAAAACTAGCAGTCCTAATCTACTATAAGTTTTTATTGAAATGCCTATAAAAGAGAGGGAGAGATGATGGAAAAAATAATTCAGCGTTTTCTATCTTTCTGAAGGTGGCAATTTAAAAGGGATCTCTAACTACTTTTTCTACCCCAATTCAAGGTCATGGAGAAGACCTGCATTATAAGGAATGGGATTACCATATAACAATGCACAAGTAGGCTCAAATTGGATATTGCTTGTTACTGGTACTTTTCTTTTTCCTTTTTTGCTAAACAAATAGTTGTGTTTCATTTAGTTATATGTCTATTTAAAGATGCTCAGATGAATGTGGTAATTCTAAGCATTGCAGGTTCAATGGAAGATTATAAACATGAAGCCAAAAGTAATCCAACACTTTAATTTACTGTTGCATCAGATAACCACAGTAATAATAAATTTTTAAAAGTCCCAGCCTGATATGCAATCCTCTGAATGTGTTGAGTGTGAGGTAATACTGCCATATATGATGAAAAACTCCTGAAGATTTTTAAACTTGTTATTCAACAACAGCTGGAAGGTTTGCTTTGGGATTAATCTAGGCCAGGATAAGCCATGCTAACTCTTTCTTCAGATGTTTTCAGCTCTAATAAAATGACATTTTCCTCACTCAGAAGTCTCACTGCTTATATGGAGCCCTTTTCTATTTATACTATGATGGAAGCAATTAATTTTACCTAGGTTCTCTCACCTCCATGAATCCTCTCAGTTTTTTTATTCTAATTTTTGTAGATGTATAAAATATTCATGAATTAATACCAATAGTTTGTTTCCTTTTGATAGCATGAATTTGGCAAGATTATGTTTAAAAAATTTCACTATTGTATAAGGGAAACTACAAAATGTGTGTCCTTCATACTATGTTACATATTTTGTCTTTTATAACATTAGCTTCTACTCATGCCAAATTTTTCCTAATTTTTCTAGATTTTGGTGTTCTTTAAAGTCTGCCCCATCCCTTTTCACAAAATCTGTCTTTTCTTCAAGTTATTGCCAAGAAAAATGTTTATCATTTACAATAGAACAAAAATTATGTTCTGTTAAAATTAAGGCTTTATTTTCTTCTGAGTTGTCAAAACTGAGAACTAAAAATGTTGTAAATTGTGGATTATCAGGGCACATTCTTGAAAGACCAGGCAGTAAGTGACTCAAATTTGACAAATCTGGGAATGGGTGGTAATATTCAGATAGGATTTTCAAGACACTGGACTTGTATAGAAATTCACTGGTCTGTAGACATCAGTGCATGCAGTTCAAGATTCAGCATTCCATAAGAAAACTGTCAATGAGATGACAAAATAATAAGCCATCAACAAGAAGGTGCTGCATAGAGAGGCAAAAAAAGGTAGTAGAAATCCTGTGCAAAAAAGACCAGAGCTAAGGTTCAAATCCAGTGATGGAAGCAAGATTTCAGAGCTGAACTGGGAGAAGCAGATTGTTGCAACTTTTGGTAGGGTAGCTATGACCACATAGCAAGCAAGTTCTTCAGAACGCATATCTGGTTAGGACAAAAATACCTCTATTTTTGTGAGGAATGTTGTGTGTTAAAAATGGTTACAAATATGGCATGTTAAATGTGGTCACAAATATTTTTCAGCTCTTCTTAATGAGGTGGCCTTCATTTCCCTGCCACTTGAATCTGGGTTGGTCTTGTGAACTGCATCACAGTAAACCACAAGAGTGAAGGCATTGTATAAATTCCAAAGGCTCAACCTCAAGAGGTCTTGAAGTTTTTACTTTCTTCTTCTTGGGAATTCCCTGAAACTTCCATGAAGGAGGTCAAAATAGACTACTGGAAGACAAAAGGCCATATGAAGAAGAACTGGGGCATCCCAGATTTATAGCACCAATTGCTGAACATGAGTGATAGTTTGGCTGTGTCCCCATCCAAATCTCACCTTGAATTGTAATAATCCCCACAAGTCAAAGGTGGGACCAGGTGGAGATAATTGAATCATGGGGTGGTTTGCCACATACTATTCTTGTGGTAGTGAACAAATCCCATGATTTCTGATTATTTTATAAATGGGAGCTCCCCTGAACAAACTCTCTTGCCTACCACCATATAAGAGGTGACTTTGCTCTTACTTGCCTTCTGCCATGATTGTGAGGCCTCCCCAGTCATGTGGAACTGTGAATCAATTGAACCTCTTTCCATTGTAAATTACCCAGTCTACACTATTTATTAGCAGCATGAGAACAGATTAGTACAATGAGTGAAGCCATCTTGAACCTTCCCATGCAACCAACCTGCAGCTAAATGCAGTCACATGAGTGAGCATAAAATAAATCATTCAGCAACCTACAGAATCCAAAGAAATAATAAATTCTAATTATTAAAGTTGCTAAGTTTTGGTACAGTGTATTATGCAGCCATGTTTAACTGAGAGGTAAATTTGTACTGAAAGTAGGATACTGTCTTGTAGAACTTTATATATGTAGCATTAGCTTTGACTGAACAGCTGGTGTTAGGTAGAAAGACGGAAAAGGATTTTTGGAGGTTGGAGAATGAGTGACCTGTGGCATATAGCACAGAACAATTGCAAAACTGTCACCTGCAATAATCTGAAAGATGGGAAATGTACCTAATAAACTTATGGCTTATTATTCATTTTACAGTTAGAACATCTTTATGCAGAATTTTGGAAGTGCCAAGTGGCTTGTCTTAACTAAATATGATAAGGTATAAGAAAAGAGAGACAAGTTGAAGAAAGAGTTGTATAGTCTGCAAGAAAGATATAAAAGGCCAGGGCTTGCTGAGCTAGAATATAAAACAGACTCTCAGTCCCAGTCTTTCCAGTTGGCAAAAATTCTCAAAGTAAAATAATTCTGGGGACCAAACATGAAATCAAGTGTTTGTCAAGAGCTGAGATCAGCTAGATAGAGCTGAGCTCAGAGTAGTCAATTAAGACAACAAGCCAAAATTAAAGTAATAGTCAAGCCTTTAATTACTTTCTATGATAGTAATAAGAGGCTAAATAGGTGAACGTACTGGCTCCTCCAATGTTGCATTTAATGTGAAATACCTGTAGAAAAAGACTCCCAAAAAGCCACCAGCATTTAATGGACCTGGATTGGGTAAGGGAGTAAAGGAGAGAAAGAACTAGGGGTAGAAAAGTACTGAGTGTGAGTGGGGAAAATTGTCTTCAAGGTGCCACCCTCCTTCTAAAGGTAGGTCTCAGTAGAGGTACCTGAGGAAGACCTTAGCTGAAGGCCCCTGATAAAGAGGCCTCCAAATGGAGGCACATGGGCTATGAATACAGCTATTCTAATAGAATCTGTGCCCTTATAAAAGAGGCTTGAGGGAGCCTGTTGTGCCTTTTCCTTTTTACCATGTGAAGACACTAGGTGCCATCTATGATAAATGGTCTCTCACCAGAGAGGGAATCTTCTTATGCCTTAATCTGGAACTTCCCAGCCTCCATAACTGTGATCACTAAATTTCTGTTGTTTATAAATTACCCAGTTTAAGGTAGTTTGTTATAGCAACCCAAAAAGACTAAGCTAGAAATCAAGTAGATACCCCTTAATTTTCACCTTTTTTTCAATTTACTGGTTTATGTATTCTAAGTATAATTGCATAGATCTGGTAAAACTTTTAAATCCTTTTTTAAACAAGGCAGAGAAAAAGCAATATATAAATAAGCAGATACATACCTCACCTAGGTACAGAAATAATTTGTCAGATTAAAAAAATAAAGAGAAATTTTAAATTAAAAGCATAGGAAATAAAGTGAAAAGAAAATATTGGTAGGTTAAGATAGAGCAGCCAGAAATGAGACCTCTAAAAAAAAATCATACCATAAAAACTTGCTACTAGCAGGATGAAAATCTGATCCTAAGATTTTTTTTTTTCAGAAAGGCCAATTACTTCTTTAATAGATCAGTTTTTTTGACATAACAACTCACATCAGTTTTAAATACTATCACATAAAGCATGGTGAAGAAAAGAAATTTTGCTTCATAATTAGAAAAACTCACAATAAAACTTGCCAAGAAAAACAAGAACAAAAAAGCCATTTGAAAATAAATACAGTCCATGCCAAAGTAGTATAAAATGAAGCCAGAAGTCTTCAAAAAGAAAACATTTTCCTTTCAATATTTTCTTTTTTTAATAATTTTCTGAAATTGGTGAGACTGTCAAATTCAGGGGTTGCTGAGCTGTTCTGATTTGGTTCCTTTGGTATCTGTTTTTTCACCACTGTTGTCCTTGGATTTATCTTCTTCTTTAACATCTGCTTTTTTGTCCTCTGTTTCTTTCTTATCTTCTTCAATTCTAGCCTTTTTTGCTCCTTTCTTATGATCAGCCACATTTCTTCGACCTCCTTCTCCTTCATCCTCAGAATCTGAGAATTCTTCATCACAAGCTATCCACTTGTCTGATGCTCAAATAGAAATTCTCTTTTCTGGATCTTCTCCATCTTCATCGCCACTGTCTTCATGAACAGCATCTTCTGGAATAGCTTGCATCTGGACACCAGGTGCATGAGGTAACATGCGCAAATTTTCAAATAAATGCTGCTTTATCTTTTCCATATATTCTGGAGTGTTCTGGTTTGTCATATTTGAAGGACTAAAATGCAGTTTGAAGTCTGGTCCAAAATACTCAAAGTAATCATTATATGGCAACTCATTGGGAATCTCACAATCAAGGGCAACTGCAGTCTCATATGTCCAACATCGAGCAACATTATGGATTGTGTATCAACCTCCTCCAAGCATCAGTAACGGTAAGTTAAAAGTTTTTACAACTTCTACACATTTAGCATGACCTTTGACTGTTAGATTGAAACAACCCAGTCTATCACCAGATAATGAGTCTGCACCACACTGTAATACCACAGCACTAGGTTGATACATCTCCATCACCTTTGAGATAATAGGCTTAAATATCTGCCCATATGACTCATCATCTATACCATCTCTCATTGGAAAATTGACAGCATAGTATTTGCCTTTTCCAGCACAAATATCCCTCAAGTCTCCTGTGCCAGGAAAGTATTCCCCATATTTATGGAATGATACTGTCATTACATGATCTGTTGTATAAAAAGCTTCTTCAACACCATCACCATGATGAATATCTATATCAATATATAAGACTCTCTGATGATACTTTAGTAATTCAAGGATGGCAAGCACAATATCATTAACATAACAGAATCCTGATGCTTCTGATTTCTTTTTTTTTTTTTTTTTTTTTTTTTTATTGCATTATAGGTTTGGGGGTACATGTGCAGAACGAGCAAGATAGTTGCATAGGTACACACATGGCAGTGTGCTTTGCTGCTTTCCTCCCCTTCACCCACACTTGGTATTCATCCCCAGGCTATCCCCCCCAGCCCCCCCCTGCTGGCCCTCCCCCATTCCCCCCAACAGTCCCCAGTGTATAGTAGACCGCCTCTCTGTGTCCACATGTTCTCATTTTTCTCACCCACCTATGAGCGAGTATATGCGGTATTTCTTTTTCTGTTCTTGTGTCAGTTTGCTGAGAATGATGTTCTCCAGATTCATCCATGTCCCTACAAAGGACACAAACTCATCATTTTTGATTGCTGCATAATATTCCATGGTGTATATGTGCCACATTTTCCCAGTCCAGTCTATCATCGTTGGGCATTTGGGTTGGTTCCAGGTCTTTGCTATTGTAAACAGTGCTGCAATGAACATTCGTGTGCATGTGTCCTTATAGTAGAACGATTTATAATCCTTTGGATAGATACCCAGTAATGGGATTGCTGGGTCAAATGGAATTTCTATTTCTAGGTCCCTGAGGAATCGCCACACTGTCTTCCACAATGGTTGAACTAATTTACACTCCCACCAACAGTGTAAGAGTGTTCCTATTTCTCCACATCCTCTCCAGCACCTGCTGTCTCCAGATTTTTTAATGATCGCCATTCTAACTGGTGTGAGATGGTATCTCAATGTGGTTTTGATTTGCATCTCTCTAATGACCAATGACGATGAGCACTTTTTCATATGTTTGCTGGCCTCATGTATGTCTGCTTTCGTAAAGTTTCTGTTCATATCCTTTGCCCATTTTTGAATGGGCTTGTTTGTTTTTTTCCTGTAAATCTGTTTGAGTTCTTTGTAAATTCTGGATATCAGCCCTTTGTCGGATGCGTAAACTGCAAAGATTTTTTCCCATTCTGATGGTTGCCGATTCACTCTAGTGACTGTTTGTTTTGCTGTGCAGAAGCTGTGGAGTTTGATTAGGTCCCATTTGTCTATTTTGGCTTTTGTTGCCAATGCTTTGGGAGTTTTGTTCATGAAGTCCTTGCCTACTCCTATGTCCTGAATGGTTTTGCCTAGATTTTCTTCTAGGGTTTTTATGGTGTCGGGTCTTACGTTTAAGTCTTTAATCCATCTGGAGTTAATTTTAGTGTAAGGTGTCAGGAAGGGGTCCAATTTCTGCTTTCTGCACATGGCTAGCCAGTTTTCCCAACACCATTTATTAAATAGGGAATCCTTTCCCCATTGCCTGTTTTTGTCTGGTTTATCAAAGATAATATGGTTGTAGATGTGTTGTGTTGCCTCCGATGCCTCTGTTCTGTTCCATTGGTCTATATCTCTGTTTTGGTACCAGTACCATGCTGTTTTGATTACTGTAGCCTTGTAGTATAGTTTGAAGTCCGGTAGCGTGATGCCTCCCGCTGTGTTCTTTTTGCTTAGAATTGACTTGGCTATGCGGGCTCTTTTTTGGTTCCATATGAAATTCATGGTGGTTTTTTCCAGTTCTGTGAAGAAATTCAATGGTAGTTTGATGGGGATAGCATTGATTGTGTAAATTACTTTGGGCAGTATAGCCATTTTCACGATATTGATTCTTCCTAACCACGAACATGGAATGTTTCTCCATCTGTTTGTGTCCTCTCTTATTTCATTGAGCAGTTGTTTGTAGTTTTCCTTAAAGAGGTCCCTTACATTCCTAGTGAGTTGTATTCCTAGGTATTTTATTTTCTTTTTTTTTTTTTTTTTTTTTTTTTTTTTTAAATTTTTATTGCATTATAGGTTTTGGGGTACATGTGCAGAACGTGCAAGATAGTTGCATAGGTACACACATGGCAGTGTGTTTTGCTGCCTTCCTCCCCCTCACCCACACTTGGTATTCATCCCCAGGCTATCCCCCCAGCCCCCCCCCGCTGTCCCTCCCCCATTTCCCCCAACAGTCCCCAGTGTATAGTAGACCGCCTCTCTGTGTCCATGTGTTCTCATTTTTCTCACCCGCCTATGAGTGAGTATATGCGGTATTTCTTTTTCTGTTCTTGTGTCAGTTTGCTGAGAATGATGTTCTCCAGATTCATCCATGTCCCTACAAAGGACACAAACTCATCATTTCTGATTGCTGCATAATATTCCATGGTGTATATGTGCCACATTTTCCCAGTCCAGTCTATCATCGATGGGCATTTGGGTTGGTTCCAGGTCTTTGCTATTGTAAACAGTGCTGCAATGAACATTCGTGTGCATGTGTCCTTATAGTAGAACGATTCATAGTCTTTTGGATAGATACCCAGTAATGGGATTGCTGGGTCAAATGGAATTTCTATTTCTAGGTCCCTGAGGAATCGCCACACTGTCTTCCACAATGGTTGAACTAATTTACACTCCCACCAACAGTGTAAGAGTGTTCCTATTTCTCCACATCCTCTCCAGCATCTGCTGTCTCCAGATTTTTTAATGATCGCCATTCTAACTGGTGTGAGATGATATCTCAATGTGGTTTTGATTTGCATCTCTCTAATGACCAATGATGATGAGCACTTTTTCATATGTTTGTTGGCCTCATGTATGTCTTCTTTTGTAAAGTGTCTGTTCATATCCTTTGCCCATTTTTGAATGGGCTTGTTTGTTTTTTTTCTGTAAATCTGTTTGAGTTCTTTGTAAATTCTGGATATCAGCCCTTTGTCAGATGCGTAAACTGCAAAGATTTTTTCCCATTCTGATGGTTGTCGATTCACTCTAGTGACTGTTTCTTTTGCCGTGCAGAAGCTGTGGAGTTTGATTAGGTCCCATTTGTCTATTTTGGCTTTTGTTGCCAATGCTTTTGGTGTTTTGTTCATGAAGTCCTTGCCTACTCCTATGTCCTGAACGGTTTTGCCTAGATTTTCTTCTAGGGTTTTTATGGTGTCAGGTCTTACATTTAAGTCTTTAATCCATCTGGAGTTAATTTTAGTGTAAGGTGTCAGGAAGGGGTCCAGTTTCTGCTTTCTGCACATGGCTAGCCAGTTTTCCCAACACCATTTATTAAATAGGGAATCCTTTCCCCATTGCCTGTTTTTGTCTGGTTTATCAAAGATGATATGGTTGTAGATATGTTGTGTTGCCTCTGATGTTTCTGTTCTGTTCCATTGGTCTATATCTCTGTTTTGGTACCAGTACCATGCTGTTTTGATTACTGTAGCCTTGTAGTATAGTTTGAAGTCTGGTAGCGTGATGCCTCCCGCTGTGTTCTTTTTGCTTAGAATTGACTTGGCTATGCGGGCTCTTTTTTGGTTCCATATGAAATTCATGGTGGTTTTTTCCAGTTCTGTGAAGAAATTCAATGGTAGTTTGATGGGGATAGCATTGAATGTGTAAATTACTTTGGGCAGTATAGCCATTTTCACAATATTGATTCTTCCTAACCACGAACATGGAACGTTTCTCCATCTGTTTGTGTCCTCTCTTATTTCGTTGAGCAGGTGTTTGTAGTTTTCCTTAAAGAGGTCCCTTACATTCCTCGTGAGTTGTATTCCTAGGTATTTTATTTTCTTTGTAGCAATTGTGAATGGCAGTTCGTTCTTGATTTGGTTCTCTTTAAGTCTGTTATTGGTGTATAGGAATGCTTGTGATTTTTGCACATTGATTTTATATCCTGAGACTTTGCTGAAGTTGCTTATCAGTTGCAGGAGCTTTTGGGCTGAGGTGATGGGGTCTTCTAGGTATACTATCATGTCGTCTGCAAATAGAGACAATTTGGCTTCCACCTTTCCTATTTGAATACCCTTTATTTCTTTTTCTTGCCTGATTGCTCTGGCTAGAACTTCCAGTACTATGTTGAATAGAAGTGGTGAGAGAGGGCATCCTTGTCTAGTGCCAGATTTCAAAGGGAATGCTTCCAGTTTTTGCCCATTAAGTATGATATTGGCTGTTGGTTTGTCATAAATAGCTTTTATTACTTTGAGATATGTTCCATCAATACCAAGTTTATTGAGGGTTTTTAGCATAAAGGGCTGTTGAATTTTGTCAAATGCCTTCTCTGCATCAATTGAGATAATCATGTGGTTTTTGTTTTTGCTTCTGTTTATGTGGTGAATTACATTTATAGACTTGCGTATGTTGAACCAGCCTTGCATCCCTGGGATAAATCCTACTTGATCATGATGGATAAGTTTTTTAATGTGCTGTTGCAATCGGTTTGCCAGTATTTTATTGAAGATTTTTGCATCTATGTTCATCATGGATATTGGCCTGAAGTTTTCTTTTCTTGTTGAGTCTCTGCCAGGTTTTGGTATCAGGATGATGTTGGTCTCATAAAATGATTTGGGAAGGGTTCCCTCTTTTTGGATTATTTGGAATAGTTTCAGAAGGAATGGTACCAGATCCTCTTTGTGTGTCTGGTAGAATTCGGCTGTGAACCCATCTGGACCTGGGCTTTTTTTGTGTGGTAGGCTCTTAATTGCTGCCTCAACTTCAGACCTTGTTATTGGTCTATTCATAGTTTCGGCTTCCTCCTGGTTTAGGCTTGGGAGGACACAGGCATCCAGGAATTTATCCATTTCTTCCTGATTTACTGGTTTATGTGCATAGAGTTGTTTGTAGTATTCTCTGATGATGGTTTGAATTTCTGTGGAATCTGTGGTGATTTCCCCTTTATCGTTTTTTATTGCATCTATTTGGTTGTTCTCTCTCTTCTTTTTTATCAGTCTGGCTAGTGGTCTGTCTATTTTGTTGATCTTTTCGAAAAACCAGCTCTTAGATTTATTGATTTTTTGAAGGGTTTTTCTTGTCTCTATCTCCTTCAGTTCTGCTCTGATCTTAGTTATTTCTTGTCTTCGGCTAGGTTTTGAGCTTTTTTGATCTTGCTCCTCTAGCTCTTTCAATTTTGACGATAGGGTGTCAATTTTGGATCTCTCCACTCTTCTCATGTGGGCACTTATTGCTATATATTTTCCTCTACAGACTGCTTTAAATGTGTCCCAGAGATTCTGGTACGTTGTGTCTTCATTCTCATTGGTTTCAAAGAACTTCTTTATTTCTGCCTTCATTTCATTGTTTATCCAATCAACATTCAAGAGCCAATTGTTCAGTTTCCATGAAGCTGTGCGGTTCTGAGTTATTTTCTGAATTCTGAGTTCCAACTTGATTGCACTATGGTCTGAGAGACTGTTTGTTATGATTTCAGTTGTTTTGCATTTGCTGAGGAGTGCTTTACTTCCAATTATGTGGTCAATTTTGGAGTAGGTGTGATGTGGTGCTGAGAAGAATGTATATTCTGTGGATTTGGGGTGGAGAGTTCTGTAAATGTCTATCAGGTTTGCTTGTTCCAGGTCTGAGTTCAAGTCCTGGATATCCTTGTTAATTTTCTGTCTGGTTGATCTGTCTGCTATTGACAGTGGAGTGTTAAAGTCTCCCACTATTATTGTGTGGGAGTCTAAGTCCCTTTGTAAGTCATTAAGAACTTGCCTTATATATCTGGGTGCTCCTACATTGGGTCCATATATATTTAGAATCGTTATCTCTTCTTGTTGTATCGATCCTTTTACCATTATGTAATGACCTTCTTTGTCCCTTTTGATCTTTGTTACTTTAAAGTCTATTTTATCAGAGATGAGAATTGCAACTCCTGCTTTTTTTTGCTCTCCATTTGCTTGGTAAATCTTCCTCCATCCCTTTATTTTGAGCCTTTGTGTATCTTTGCATGTGAGGTGGGTTTCCTGGATACAGCACACCGATGGGTTTTGGTTTTTTATCCAATTTGCCAGTCTGTGTCTTTTGATTGGTGCATTTAGCCCATTTACATTCAGGGTTAATATTGTTATGTGTGAATTTGATACTGCCATTTTGATGCTAGCTGGCTGTTTTGCCTGTTGGTTCATGTACATTCTTCATTTTGTTGATGGTCTTTAGCATTTGGTATGCTTTTAGGATGGCTGGAACTGGTTGTTTCTTTCTATGTGTAGTGCCTCTTTCAGGAGTTCTTGTAAAGACGGCCTAGTGGTGACAAAATCTCTGAGTACTTGCTTGTTCGTGAAGGATTTTATTTTTCCTTCACTTATGAAGCTCAGTTTGGCTGGATATGAAATTCTGGGTTGAAAGCTCTTTTCTTTAAGAATGTTGAATATTGGCCCCCACTCTCTTCTGGCTTGTAGAGTCTCTGCTGAGAGATCTGCTGTGAGTCTGATGGGCTTCCCTTTGTGGGTGACCCGACCTTTCTCTCTGGCTGCCCTTAGTATTTTCTCCTTCGTTTCAACCCTGGTGAATCTGACGATTATGTGCCTTGGGGTTGCTCTTCTTGCAGAGTATCTTTGTGGTGTTCTCTGTATTTCCTGGAGTTGAGTATTGACCTGTCTTGCTAGGTTGGGGAAATTTTCCTGGATAATATCCTGAAGAGTGTTTTCCAGCTTGGATTCATTCTCTTCGTCACATTCTGGTACACCTATCAAACGTAGGTTGGGTCTCTTCACATAGTCCCACATTTCTTGGAGATTTTGTTCATTCCTTTTTGTGCTTTTTTCTTTAATCTTGGTTTCTCGTTTTATTTCATTGAGTTGATCTTCAACTTCTGATATTCTTTCTTCTGCTTGGTCAATTCGGCTGTTGATACTTGTGCATGCTTCACGAAGTTCTCGTGTTGAGTTTTTCAGCTCCTTCAATTCATTCATATTCCTCTCTAAGTTGTCCATTCTCGTTATCAATTCCTCGAATCTTTTTTCAAATCTTTTTTCAAGGTTCTTAGTTTCTTTGCACTGGTTTAGAACATGTTCCTTTAGCTCACTGAAGTTTCTCATTATCCACTTTCTGAAGTCTGATTCCGTCATTTCGTCACATTCATTCTCCGTCCAGCTTTGTTCCCTTGCTGGTGAGGAGTTTTGGTCCTTTTTTGGAGGTGAGGTGTTTTGGTTTCGGGTGCTTTCCTCCTTTTTGCGCTGGTTTCTTCCCATCTTTATGGATTTATCCGCCTGTTGTCTTAGTAGTGGCTGATTTTTCAATTGGGTCTCTGTGTGGACACTGAGATTGTTGATGATGAAGTATTTCTGTTACTTAGTTTTCCCTCTAATGATCTATCCTCTCTGCTGTATGAGTGCTGAGGTCCACTCCAGGCCCTGCTTGTCTGGGGTATACCTGCAGCAGCTGCAGAACAGTGAGGGATGATATCAGTTTCTTTTTCTGCTGCCCTTGTTCCAGAATGATGCCAGCCAAATGTCAGTCTGATTAGTCCTTTTCTGGGGTGACTCCTTGGATATACAGAGGTCAGGGAGCTGCTTGAGGAGACAGTCTGTGCTTTATAGGAGCTCCAGTGCTGAGCTGTGAGCTCCGTTGTTCATTCAGGGTTGTTGGGAGGTTATGTCTGCTGCAATAGAACTCATAAAACACCACTCTCTTTTTTTTTTTTTTTTCACCCTTAGATGCTCTGTCTCAGGGAGTTGGGGCTTTCTTTATGAGTATCTGTTGCACTGTCCTGCCCCACTAGGTGGCAGTCTATTCACTATTTGCCTGCTGGGGCTCTGACCTCCTAAGGCGGGTCCGCCCTGTTGCGGCCCGGCGGACTCTCTCTGTTATGGCAGGTTGCCTCGGCAACGGCAGGCTGCGTCAGTCCTGGGCGGTACTTAAGTGGGGGTGCACTTTGTCAGGAATGGTGGACGCCCCTCCCTGACCGGGCTGCACCGTCCTAAATGCCGGCAACAAAACTCTCAGCCCCAAGCGCCTCCAGTCGCCGCCCTGCTTGTCCCCGTGAGCGTGGGACCCGCCGAGCCCGATCACCCTGCTCCCTGCCTCAGAGTCCGTCCTCTCTCTCTCTCTCTCTTCCTCTCCCCAAGCTGAAAGGTCGACTCTCTCACTGGCGCCCCAGGAGCCTGCCGATAGGGCACTGGGATCCGTGCGATCTCCCGTGCCGCTGCCCACTACCCCGGCTCAGATCACGCTTCCCAGGAAACTCCTGGTCTGGCTCATTGTCCAAGTCCTGTTCAATCAGATGGACATGCCAATCTGCCCTTCCAAATCTCAGACTGCCGGTTTAACAGGGCACCCAGACCAGTGAGTTCCGCGCCGGGTCCCGCTGCGGCGCCGGCCGAAGAGGCGGCGGGAGCCGGTTGCGTTAGCCGGCTGCTAGCGTCCCGTGTCTCTCCCACACCTGGGACTTTCAACGCTCTGTGGGCATAAAAGGAACATCCGAGAATGCGGCTAGGACTCACCCTCTGCGCCTTCACCGAGAGCTGCAATCCTGAGTCACCTCTACGACGCCATCTTGCCTCCCTCCGCTTCTGATTTCTTAGCATGAGGTAATCCTCCAGCCCAATTAACAGCCATATCAGGCTGTTGTCGGTTTAACTTCACTGCCCCAGCAACTGAACCACCAGTTGAGAGCTGACAAAACTCAAAGAGCCCATCAAACACTGGACAATCTTCTCTAACATTAAATCTCTGCATCTGCTTACTATACTCGGACATGCTATCTGGTCTTATTGACCGTAGAAATTTGATATACTCATCACTGCGATATTTGGTCATTTCTTCAGCAGTGGCTTTATGGGGTCTATATATTTCCATTTTTCTGTATAAGCCATAATTTAACAGCAAGTTATGGGCCATGCGGATTCCATGAGGCTTCATGGGATGACCCTGTCAATAATAATAATTTCCAATATCACCGTCGTAGTAGTAGCAGACTGTTATTTTGCCGCCTCCTTGACTGTACGCCATGGGCTCCCCGGCCACAGCCGCCTCCCGGCTCCTCCTCTTGCTGCTGCTGCTGCCGCCGCGACTCGGCCGGGAGAGGAAAGCGCTGAGGGAAAGGTGACGGCGGTAGTCCCGCGGGAAAAGGCAGGTCGGAGGGAGGAGAGGAGGGGGCGCCGGGAAAGCTCCATACAGCCCAGCTGAGGAGCCGAAAGCTCGGAGCGGGGGGTGGGAGCGGTACCAACTCGCGACGCTGGGGAGGGGAGGGGCAAATTTTTGTTTTTTACATTTTAATTGCATTATAGGTTTTGGGGTAGATGTGCAGAACGTGCAAGACAGCTGCATAGGTACACACATGGCAGTGTGTTTTGCTGCTTTCCACCCCTTCACCCACACTTGGCATTCATCCCCAGGCTATCCCTCCCCAGCCCACCCCGCTGGCCCTGCCCCATTCCCCCCAATAGACCCCAGTGTATAGTGGACCGCCTCTCTGTGTCCATGTGTTCTCATTTTTCTCACCCACCTATGAGTGAGTATATGCGGTATTCCTTTTTCTGTTCTTGTGTCAGTTTGCTGAGAATGATGTTCTCCAGATTCAGCCATGTCCATACAAAGGACACAAACTCATCATTTTTGATTGCTGCATAATATTCCATGATGTATATGTGCCACATTTTCCCAGTCCAGTCTATCATCGATGGGCATTTGGGTTGGTTTCAGTTCTTTGCTATTGTAAACAGTGCTGCAATGAACATTCGTATGCATGTGTCCTTATAGTAGAATGATTTATAGTCCTTTGGATATATACCCAGTAATGGGATTGCTGGGTCAAATAGAATTTCTATTTCCAGGTCCCTGAGGAATCGCCACACTGTCTTCCACAATGGTTGAACTAATTTACACTCCCACCAACAGTATAAGAGTGTTCCTATTTCTCCACATCCTCTCCAGCATCTGCTGTCTCCAGATTTTTTAATGAATGCCATTCTAACTGGCGTGAGATGGTATCTCAATGTGGTTTTGATTTGCATCTCTCTAATGACCAGTGATG
This sequence comes from Saguinus oedipus, assembly GCA_031835075.1. Classification (NCBI taxonomy): domain Eukaryota; kingdom Metazoa; phylum Chordata; class Mammalia; order Primates; family Cebidae; genus Saguinus; species Saguinus oedipus. Next base: position 58,372,879 of record CM063173.1, read on the forward strand.
ATGAGCATTTTTTCATATGTTTGTTGGCCTCATGTATGTCTTCTTTTGTAAAGTGTCTGTTCATATCCTTTGCCCATTTTTGAATGGGCTTGTTTGTTTTTTTCCTGTAAAACTGTTTGAGTTCTTTGTAAATTCTGGATATCAGCCCTTTGTCAGATGTGTAAACTGCAAAGATTTTTTCCCATTCTGATGGTTGCCGATTCACTCTAGTGACTGTTTCTTTTGCCGTGCAGAAGCTGTGGAGTTTCATTAGGTCCCATTTGTCTATTTTGGCTTTTGATGCCAATGCTTTTGGTGTTTTATTCATGAAGTCCTTGCCTACTCCTATGTCCTGAATGGTTTGGCCAAGATTTTCTTCTAGGGTTTTTATGGTGTCAACGTTTAAGTCTTTAATCCATCTGGAGTTAATTTTAGTGTAAGGTGTCAGAAAGGGGTCCAGTTTCCGCTTTCTGCACATGGCTAGCCAGTTTTCCCAACACCATTTATTAAATAGGGAATCCTTTCCCCATTGCTTGTTTTTGTCTGGTTTATCAAAGATAATATGGTTGTAGATATGTTGTGTTGCCTCCGATGCTTCTGTTCTGTTCCATTGGTCTATATCTCCGTTTTGGTACCAGTACCATGCTGTTTTGATTACTGTAGCCTTGTAGTATAGTTTGAAGTCTGGTAGCGTGATGCCTCCCGCTGTGTTCTTTTTGCTTAGAATTGATTTGGCTATGAGGGCTCTTTCTTGGTTCCATATGAAATTCATGATGGTTTCTTCCAGTTCTGTGAAGAAATTCAATGGTAGTTTGATGGGGATTGCATTGATTGTGTACATTACTTTGGGCAGTATAGCCACTTTCATGATATTAATTCTTCCAAACCACGAACAGAGAATGTTTCTCCATCTGTTTGTGTCCTCTCTTATTTCGTTGAGCAGTGGTTTGTAGTTTTCCTTAAAAAGGTCCCTTACATTCCTTGTGAGTTGTATTCCTAGGTATTTTATTTTCTTTGTAGCAATTGTGAATGGCAGTTCGTTCTTGATTTGGTTCTCTTTAAGTCTGTTATTGATGTATAAAAATGCTTGTGATTTTTGAACATTGATTTTATATCCTGAAACTTTGCTAAAGTTGCTAATTAGTTGCAGGAGCTTTTGGGCTGAGGTGATGGGGTCTTCTAGGTATACTATCATGTCGTCTGCAAATAGAGAGAATTTGGCTTCCACCTTTCCTATTTGTATACACTTTATTTCTTTTTCTTGCCTGATTGCTCTGGCTAGAACTTCCAGTACTATGTTGAGTAGGAGTGGTGAGAGAGGGCATCCTTGTCTAGAGCCATATTTCAAAGGGAATGCTTCCAGTTTTTGCCCATTCAGTATGATATTGGCTGTTGGTTTGTCATAAATAGCTTTTATTACTTTGAGATATGTTCCATCAATGCCAAGTTTATTGAGGGTTTTTAGCATAAAGGGCTGTTGAATTTTGTGAAATGCCTTCTCTGCGTCAATTGAGATAATCATGTGGTTTTTGTTTTTGCTTCTGTTTATGTGGTGAATTACATTTATAGACTTGCATATGTTGAACCAGCATTGCATCCCTGGGATGAATCCTACCTGATCATGATGGATAAGCTTTTAAATGTGCCGTTGCAATCGGTTTGCCAGTATTTTATTGAAGATTTTTGAATCTATGTTCATCATGGATATTGGCCTGAAGTTTTCTTTTCTTGCTGAGTCTCTGTCAGGTTTTGGTATCAGGATGATATTGGTCTCATAAAATGATTTGGGAAGGGTTCCCTCTTTTTGGATTATTTGGAATAATTTCAGAAGGAATGGTACCAGATCCTCTTTGTGTGTCTGGTAGAATTCAGCTGTGAACCCATCTGGACCTGGGCTTTTTTTGTCTGGTAGGCTCTTAATTGCTGCCTTAACTTCAGACCTTTTTATTAGTCTATTCATAGTTTCAGCTTCCTCCTGGTTTAGGCTTGGCAGGACACAGGCATCCAGGAATTTATCCATTTCTTCGTGATTTACTAGTTTATGTGCATAGAGTTGTTTGTAGTATTCTCTGATGATGGATTGAATTTCTGTAAAATCTGTGGTGATTTCCCCTTTATCGTTTTTTATTGCATCTATTTGTTTGTTCTCTCTTTTCTTTTTTTATCAGTCTGGCTAGTGGTCTGTCTATTTTGTTGATCTTTTGAAAAACCAGGTCTTAGATTTATTGATTTTTTTTAAAATTTTTATTGCATTATAGGTTTTGGGGTACACGTGCAGAACGTGCAAGATAGTTGCATAGGTACACACATGGCAGTGTGTTTTGCTGCCTTCTTCCCCTTCACCCACACTTGGTATTCATTCCCAGGCTATCCCCCACAGCCCCCCCCGCTGTCCCTCCCCCATTTCCCCCAACAGTCCCCAGTGTATAGTAGACCGCCTCTCTGTGTCCATGTGTTCTCATTTTTCTCACCCACCTATGAGTGAGTATATGCAGTATTTCTTTTTCTGTTCTTGGGTCAGTTTGCTGAGAATGATGTTCTCCAGATTCATCCATGTCCTTACAAAGGACACAAATTTATCATTTCTGATTGCTGCATAATATTCCATGGTGTATATGTGCCACATTTTCCCAGTCCAGTCTATCATCGAAAGGCATTTGGGTTGGTTCCAGGTCTTTGCTATTGTAAACAGTGCTGCAATGAGCATTCGTGTGCATGTGTCCTTATAGTAGAACGATTTATAGTCTTTTGGATACATACCCAGTAATGGGATTGCTGGGTCAAATGAAATTTCTATTTCTAGGTTCCTGAGAAATCGCCACACTGTCTTCCACAATGGTTGAACTAATTTACACTCCCACCAACAATGTAAGAGTGTTCCTATTTCTCCACATCCTCTCCAGCATCTGCTGTCTCCAGATTTTTTAATGATCGCCATTCTAACTGGTGTGAGATGATATCTCAATGTGGTTTTGATTTGCATCTCTCTAATGACCAATGATGATGAGCACTTTTTCATATGTTTGTTGGCCTCATATATGTCTTCTTTTGTAAAATTTCTGTTCATATCCTTTGCCCATTTTTGAATGGGCTTCTTTGTTTTTTTCTGTAAATCTGTTTGAGTTCATTGTAAATTCTGGATATCAGCCCTTTGTCTGATGTGTAAACTGCAAAGATTATTTCCCATTCTGATGGTTGCCGATTCACTCTAGTGACTGTTTCTTTTGCTGTGCAGAAGCTGTGGAGTTTGATTAGGTCCCATTTGTCTATTTTGGCTTTTGTCGCCAATGCTTTTTGTGTTTTGTTCATGAAGTTCTTGCCTACTCCTATGTCCTGAACGGTTTTGCCTAGATTTTCTTCTAGGGTTTTTATATTTTCAGGTCTTAGGTTTAAGTCTTTACTCCATCTGGAGTTAATTTTAGTATAAGGTGTCAGAAAGGGGTCCAGTTCCTACTTTCTGCACATGGCTAGCCAGTTTTCCCAACACCATTTATTAAATAGGGAATCCTTTCCCCATTGCCTGTTTTTGTCTGGTTTATCAAAGATAATATGGTTGTAGATATGTTGTTTTGCCTCCGATGCTTCTGTTCTGTTCCATTTGTCTATATCTCTGTTTTGGTACCAGTACCATGCCGTTTTGATTACTGTAGCCTTGTAGTATAATTTGAAGTCTGGTAGCGTGATGCCTCCCGCTGTGATCTTTTTGCTTAGAATTGACTTGGCTATGCGGGCTCTTTTTTGGTTCCATATGAAATTCATGGTGGTTTTTTCCAGTTCTGTGAAGAAATTCAATGGTAGTTTGATGGGGATAGCATTGAATGTGTAAATTACTTTGGGCAGTATAGCCATTTTCACAATATTGATTCTTCCTAACCACGAACATGGAATGTTTCTCCATCTGTTTGTGTCCTCTCTTATTTCGTTGAGCAGTCGTTTGTAGTTTTCCTTAAAGAGGTCCTTTACATTCCTTGTGAGTTGTATTCCTAGGTATTTTATTTTCTTTGTAGCAATTGTGAATGGCAGTTCGTTCTTGATTTGGTTCTCTTTAAGTGTGTTATTGGTGTATAGGAATGCTTGCGGTTTTTGCACATTGATTTTATATCCTGAGACTTTGCTGAAGTTGCTTATCAGTTGCAGGAGCTTTTGGGCTGAGGTGATGGGGTCTTCTAGGTATACTATCATGTCGTCTGCAAATAGAGACAATTTGGCTTCCACCTTTCCTATTTGAATACCCTTTATTTCTTTTTCTTGCCTGATTGCTCTGGCTAGAACTTCCAGTACTATGTTGAATAGAAGTGGTGAGAGAGGGCATCCTTGTCTAGTGCTGGATTTCAAAGGGAATGCTTCCAGTTTTTGCCCATTAAGTATGATATTGGCTGTTGGTTTGTCGTAAATAGCTTTTATTTCTTTGAGATATGTTCCATCAATACCAAGTTTATTGAGGATTTTTAGCATAAAAAGCTGTTGAATTTTGTCAAATGCCTTCTCTGCATCAATTGAGATAATCATATGGTTTTTGATTTTTCTTCTGTTTCTGTGGTGAATTACATTTATAGACTTGCGTATGTTGAACCAGCCTTGCATGCCCGGATGAATCCTACTTGATCATGATGGATAAGTTTTTTAATGTGCTGTTGCAATCGGTTTGCCAGTATTTTATTGAAGATTTTTGCATCTATGTTCATCATGGATATTGGCCTGAAGTTTTCTTTTCTTGTTGAGTCTCTGCCAGGTTTTGGTGTCAGGATGATGTTGGTCCCATAAAATGATTTGGGAAGGGTTCCCTCTTTTTGGATTATTTGGAATAGTTTCAGGAGGAATGGTACCAGATCCTCTTTTTGTGTCTGGTAGAATTCAGCTGTGAACCCATCTGGACCTGGTATTTTTTTTGCATGGTAGGCTCTTAATTGCTGTCTCAACTTCTGACCTTGTTATTGGTCTATTCATAGTTTTGGCTTCCTCCTCATTTAGGATTTGGAGGACACAGGCGTCCAGGAATTTATCCATTTCTTCCTGATTTACTACTTTGTGTGCATAGAGTTGTTTGTAGTATTCTGTGATGATGGTTTGAATTTCTGTGGAATCTGTGGCGATTTCCCCTTTATCATTTTTTATTGCCTCTATTTGGTTGTTCTCTCTTTTCTTTTTTATCAGTCTGGCTAGTGGTCTGTCTATTTTGTTGATCTTTTCAAAAAACCAGCTCTTAGATTTATTGATTTTTGAAGCGTTTTTTTTTGTCTCTATCTCCTTCGTTTCTGCTCTGATCTTAGTTATTTATTGTCTTCGGCTAGGTTTTGAGTTTTTTCATCTTGCTCCTCTAGCTCTTTCAATTTTGACGATAGGGTGTCAATTTTGGATCTCTCCACTCTTCTCATGTGGGCACTTATTGCTATATATTTTCCTGTAGAGACTGCTTTAAATGTGTCTTAGAGTTTCTGATATGTTGTGTCTTCATTCTCGTTGGTTTCAAAGAACTTCTTTATTTCTGCCTTCATTTCATTGTTTATCCAATCAACATTCAAGAGCCAGTTGTACAGTTTCCATGAAGCTGTGCGGTCCTGAGTTATTTTCTGAATTCTGAGTTCCAACTTGATTGCACTATGGTCTGAGAGACTGTTTGTTATGATTTCCGTTGTTTTGCATTTGCTGAGGAGTGCTTTACTTCCAATTATGTGGTCAATTTTGGAGTAGGTGTGATGTGGTGCTGAGAAAAATGTATATTCTGTGGATTTGGGGTGGAGAGTTCTGTAAATGTCTGTCAGGTTTGCTTGTTCCAGGTCTGAGTTTAAGTGCTGGATATCCTTGTGAATTTTCTGTCTGGTTGATCTGTCTGCTATTGACAGTGAAGTGTTAAAGTCTCCCACTATTATTGTGTAGGAGTCTAAGTCTCTTTGTAAGTCATTAGGAACTTGCCTTCTATATCTGGGTGCTCCTATATTGGGTCCATATATATTTAGAATAGCTAGCTCTTCTTGTTGTATCGATCCTTTTACCATTATGTAATGACCTTCTTTGTCCCTTTTGATGTTTGTTGCTTTAAAGTCTATTTTATCAGAGATGAGAATTGCAACTCTTCTGTTTTCTGCTCCCCATTTGCTTGGTAAATCTTCCTCCATCTTTTTATTTTGAGCCTTTGTGTATCTTTGGGTGTGAGGTGGGTTTTCTGGATACAGCACACTGATGGGTTTTGGTTTTTTATCCAATTTGCCAGTCTGTGTCTTCTGATTGGTGCATTTAGCTCATTTACATTTAGGGTTAATATTGTTATGTGTGAATTTGATCCTTCGATTTTGATGCTAGCAGGCTGTTTTGTCCATTGGTTCATGTACATTCTTCATTTCGTTGATGGTCTTTAGCATTTCGCATGCTTTTAGGATGGCTGGTACTGGTTCTTTCTTTCTATATAGTGCCTCTTTCAGGAGCTCTTGTGACGCAGGCCTAGTGGTAACAAAATCTCTGAGTACTTGCTTGTTCATGAAGGATTTTATTTTTTCTTCACATATGAAGCTCAGTTTGGCTGGATATGAAATTCTGGGTTGAAAGTTCTTTTCTTGGAGAGAGGCAAGATGGCGTCATAGAGGCAACTCAGGATTGCAGCTCTCAGTGAAGGGGCAGAGGGTGAGTCCTAGCCGCATTCTCGGATGTTCCTTTTATGCCCACAGAGCGTTGAAAGCCCCAGCTGTTGGAGAGACACGGGACGCTAGCAGCCAGCTAACGCAGCCGGCTTTTGCCGCCTCTTCAGCCCGCACCACAGCGGGACCCGGCATGGAACTCACTGGTCTGGGTGCCCTGTTAAACCGGCAATCTGCGGTTTGGAAGGGCAGATTGGCATGTTCGTCTGATTGAACCGGACTTGGACAATGAGCCAGATCAGGAGTTTCCTTGGAAGCGTGATCTGAGCCGGAGTAGTGGGCAGTGGCATGGGAGATCGCATGGATCCCAGTGCCCCATCAGCAGGCTACTGGGGCAACAGTGAGAATCGATGTTTCAGCTTGGGGAGAGGAAGAGAGAGAGAGAGAGGACCGACTCTGAGGCAGGGAGTTGGGTGATCGGGCTCAGTGGGTCCCACTCTCACGGGGACAAGCAGGGCAGCGACTGGAGATGCTTGGGGATGAGTTTTGCTGCCGGCATCTAGGACGGTACAGCCTGGTGAGGGAGGGGCGTCCAGCTTTACTGACGCAGTCAACCCCCACTGAAGTACCGCCCAGGACTGACACAGCCTGCCATTGACGAGGCAACCTGCCATAACAGAGAGACTCCATGCTCCACAGCAGAAAGGAGCCCAGCAGCAACAGGGCAGACCCGCGCTAGCAGGTAAGAGCCCTGGCAGGCAAATAGTGAATAGACTGCCAACTAGTGGGGCAGGACAGTGCAACAGATACTCATAAATAAAGCCCTAACTCCCTGAGTCAGAGCATCTAAGGGGGGGAAGAAAAAGGGTGGTGTTTTAAGAGTTCTATAGCAGAAGCAATAAACAACCTACCAACAATGCTAAATGAACAACAGAGCTCACAGCTCAGCACTGGAGCTCCTATAAAGCACAGCCTATCTCCTCAAGCAGCTCCCTGACCACTGTATATCCAAGGAGTCACCCCAGAATAGGACTAATCAGACTGATATTTGGCTGGCATTATTCTGGAACAAGGACAGCAGAAGAAGAAACTGGTATCATCCCTCACGCTTCTGCAGCTGCTGCAGGTATACCCAAGACAAGCAGGGCCTGGAGTGGACCTCAGCACTCACACAGCCGAGGGGATAGACAATTAGAGAAAAAACTAAGTAACAGAAATATTTCATCATCAACAATCTCAGCGTCCACACAGAGACCCAATTGAAAAATCAGCAACTACTAAGACGACAGGCGGATGAATCCATAAAGATGGGAAGAAACCAGCGCAAAAAGGAGGAAAGCACCCGAAACAAAAACACCTCACCTCCAAAAGAGGACCAAAACTCCTCACCAGCAAGGGAACAAAGCTGGATGAAGAATGAATGTGACGAAATGACGAATCAGACTTCAGAAAGTGGATAATGAGAAACTTCAGTGAGCTAAAGGAACATGTTCTAAACCAGTGCAAAGAAACTAAGGACCTTGAAAAAAGATTTGAAAAAAGATTCGAGGAATTGATAAGGAGAATGGACAACTTAGAGAGGAATATGAATGAATTGAAGGAGCTGAAAAACACAACACGAGAACTTCGCGAAGCATGCACAAGTTTCAACAGCCGAATTGACCAAGCAGAAGAAAGAATATCAGAAGTTGAAGATCAACTCAATGAAATAAAACGAGAAACCAAGATTAAAGAAAAAAGCACAAAAAGGAATGAACAAAATCTCCAAGAAATGTGGGACTATGTGAAGAGACCCAACCTACGTTTGATAGGTGTACCAGAATGTGATGAAGAGAATGAATCCAAGCTGGAAAACACTCTTCGGGATATTATCCAGGAAAATTTCCCCAACCTAGCAAGAGAGGTCAATACTCAACTCCAGGAAATACAGAGAACACCACAAAGATACTCCGCAAGAAGAGCAACCCCAAGGCACATAATCGTCAGATTCACCAGGGTTGAAATGAAGGAGAAAATACTAAGGGCAGCCAGAGAGAAAGGTCAGGTCACCCACAATAAGAAGCCCATCAGACTCACAGCAGATGTCTCGGCAGAGACTCTACAAGCCAGAAGAGAGTGGGGGCCAATATTCAACATCCTTAAAGAAAAGAGCTTTCAACACAGAATTTCATATCCAGCGAAACTGAGCTTCATAAGTGAAGGAAAAATGAAATCCTTCATGAACAAGCAAGTACTCAGAGATTTTGTCACCACTAGGCCTGCTTTACAAGAGCTCCTGAAAGAGGCACTACACATAGAAAGAAACAACCAGTTCCAGCCATCCTAAAAGCATACCAAATGCTAAAGACCATCAACAAAATGAAGAATGTACATGAACCAACAGGCAAAACAGTCAGCTAGCATCAAAATGGCAGTATCAAATTCACACATAACAATATTAACCCTGAATGTAAATGGGCTAAATGCACCAATCAAAAGACACAGACTGGCAAATTGGATAAAAAACCAAAACCCATCGGTGTGCTGTATCCAGGAAACCCACCTCACATGCAAAGATACACAAAGGCTCAAAATAAAGGGATGGAGGAAGATTTACCAAGCAAATGGAGAGCAAAAAAGCAGGAGTTGCAATTCTCATCTCTGATAAAATGGACTTTAAAGTAACAAAGATCAAAAGGGACAGAGAAGGTCAGTACATAATGGTAAAAGGATCGATACAACAAAAAGAAATAACGATTCTAAATATATATGGACCCTATGTAGGAACACCCAGATATATAAGGCAAGTTCTTAATGACTTACAAAGGGACTTAGACTCCCACACAATAATAGTGGGAGACTTTAACACTCCACTGTCAATAGCAGACAGATCAACCAGGTAGAAAATCAACAAGGATATCCAGGACTTGAACTCAGACCTGGAAGAAGCAAACCTGATAGACATTTAAAGAAGTCTCCACCCCAAATCCACAGAATATACATTCTTCTCAGCACCACATCACACCTACTCCAAAATTGACCACATAATTGGAAGTAAAGAACTCCTCACAAATGCAAAACAACTGAAATCATAACAAACCGTCTCTCAGACCATAGTGCAATCAAGTTAAAACTCAGAATTCAGAAAATAACTCAGAACTGCACAGCTTCATGGAAACTGAACAATTGGCTCTTGAATGTTGATTGGATAAACAATGAAATGAAGGCAGAAATAAAGAAGTTCTTTGAAACCAACGAGAATGAAGACACAACGTACCAGAATCACTGGGACACATTTAAAGCAGTCTGTAGAGGAAAATATATAGCAATAAGTGCCCACATGAGAAGAGTGGAGAGATCCAAAATTGACACCCTATCATCAAAATTGAAAGAGCTAGAGGAGCAAGATCAAAAAAGCTCAAAACCTAGCCGAAGACAAGAAATAACTAAGATCAGAGCAGAACTGAAGGAGATAGAGACAAGAAAAACCCTTCAAAAAATCAATGAATCTAAGAGCTGGGTTTTCGAAAAGATCAACAAAATAGACACACCACTAGCCAGACTGATAAAAAAGAAAAGAGAGAACAACCAAATTGATGCAATAAAAAAAGATAAAGGGGAAATCACCACAGATTCCACAGAAATTCAAACCATCATCACAGAATACTACAAACAACTCTATGCACATAAACCAGTAAATCAGGAAGAAATGGATAAATTCCTGGAGGCCTGTGTCCTCCCAAGCCTAAACCAGGAGGAAGCCGAAACTATGAATAGACCAATAACAAGGTCTGAAGTTGAGGCAGCAATTAAGAGCCTACCACACAAAAAAAGCCCAGGTCCAGATGGGTTCACAGCCGAATTCTACCAGACACACAAAGAGGGTCTGGTACCATTCCTCCTGAAACTATTCCAAATAATCCAAAAAGAGGGAACCCTTCCGAAATCATTTTATGAGACCAACATCATCCTGATACCAAAACCTGGCAGAGACTCAACAAGAAAACTTCAGGCCAATATGCATGATGAACATAGATGCAAAAATCTTCAATAAAATACTGGCAAATCGATTGCAACAGCACATTAAAAAACTTATTAATCATGATCAAGTAGGATTCATCCCGGGGATGCAAGGCTGGTTCAACATAGGCAAGTCTATAAATGTAATTCACCACATAAACAGAAGCAAAAACAAAAACCACATGATTATCTCAATTGATGCAGAGAAGGCATTTGACAAAATTCAGCAGCCCTTTATGCTAAAAACCCTCAATACACTTGGTATTGATGGAATATATATCAAATTAATAAAAGCTATTTACGAGAAAACAGCAGCCAATATCATACTTAATGGGCAAAAACTGGAAGCATTCCCTTTGAAATCCGGCACTAGACAAGGATGCCCTCTCTCACCACTTCTATTCAACATAGTGCTGGAAATTCTAGCCAGAGCAATCAGGCAAGAAAAAGAAATAAAGCGTATTCAAATAGGAAAGGTGGAAGCCAAATTGTCTCTATTTGCAGACGACATGATAGTATACCTAGAAGACCCCATCACCTCAGCCCAAAAACTCCTGCAACTGATAAGCAACTTCAGCAAAGTCTCATGATATAACATCAGAGTTCAAAATTCACAAGCATTTTTATACACCAATAACAGACTTAAAGAGAACCAAATCAAGAACGAACTGCCATTCACAATTGCTACAAAGAAAATAAAATACCTAGGAATACAACTCACTAGGAATGTAAGGGACCTCTTTAAAAAAAACTACAAACCACTGCTCAACGAAATAAGAGAGGACACAAACAGATGGAGAAACATTCCATGTTCGTGGTTAGAAAAAATCAATATTGTGAAAATGGCTATACTGCCCAAAGTAATTTACACAATCAATGCTATCCCCATCAAACTACCATTGAATTTCTTCACAGAACTGGAAAAAACCACCATGAATTTCATATGGAACCAAAAAAGAGCCCGCATAGCCAAGTGAATTCTAAGCAAAAAGAACACAGCGGGAGGCATCACGCTACCAGACTTCAAACTATACTACAAGGCTACAGTAATCAAAACATCATGGTACTGGTACCAAACAGAGATATAGACAAATGGAACAGAACAGAAACATCGGAGGCAACACAACATATCTACAACTATATTTTCTTTGATAAACCAGACAAAAACAGGCAATGGGGAAAGGATTCCCTATTTAATAAATGGTGTTGGGAAAACTGGCTAGCCATGTGCAGAAAGCAGAAACTGGACCCCTTTCTGACACCTTACACTAAAATTTACTTCAGATGGATTAAAGACTTAAACGTGAGACCTGACACCATAAAAACCCTAGAAGAAAATCTAGGCAAACCGTTCAGAACATAGGAGTAGGCTCGTACTTCATGAACAAAACACCAAAAGCATTGGCAACAAAAGCCAAAATAGACAAATGGGACCTAATCAAACTCCACAGCTTCTGCACAGCAAAAGAAACAGTCACTAGAGTGAATTGGCAACCATCAGAATGGGAAAAAATATTTGGAGTTTACACATCTGACAAAGGGCTGATATCCAGAATTTACAAAGAACTCAAACAGATTTACAGAAAAAAAACAAACAAGCCCATTCAAAAATGGGCAAAGGATATGAACAGAAACTTTACAAAAGAAGACATACATGAGGGCAACAAACATATGAAAAAGCGCTCATCATCATTGGTCATTAGAGAGATGCAAATCAAAACCACATTGAGATATCATCTCACACTAGTTAGAATGGCGATCATTAAAAAATCTGGAGACAGCAGATGCTGGAGAGGATGTGTTGAAATAGGAACAATCTTACACTGTTGGTGGGAGTGTAAATTAGTTCAACCATTGTGGAAGACAGTGTGGCGATTCCTCAGGGACCTAGAAATAGAAATTCCATTTGACCTAGCAATCCCATTACTGGGTATCTATCCAAAAGTCTATAAATCATTCTATTATAAGGATACATGCACAGGAATGTTCATTGCAGCATTATTTACAATAGCAAAGACCTGGAACCAACCCAAATGCCCATCGATGATAGACTGGACTGGGAAAATGTGGCACATATACACCATGGAATATTATGCAGCAATCAAAAATGATGAGTTTTTGTCCTTTGTAAGGACATGGATGAATCTGGAGAACATCATTCTCAGCAAACTGACACAAGAACAGAAAAAGAAATACTGCATATAGTCACTCATAGGTGGGTGAGAAAAATGAGAACACATGGACACAGTGAGGCGGTCTACTATATACTGGGGACTGTTGTGGGAAATGTGGGAGGGACAGCGGGGGGGTGAGGGGAATAGCCTGTGGATGAATACCAAGTGTGGGTGAAGGGGAGGAAGGCAGCAAAACACACTGCCATGTGTGTACCTATGGAACTCTCTTGCACGTTCTTCCCATGTACCCCAAAACCTACAATGCCATAAAAATTAAAAAAAAAAATCTTATCCATCATGATCAAGTAGGATTCATCCCGGGGATGCAAGGCTGGTTCAACATTCACAAGTCTATAAATGTAATTCACAACATAAACAGAAGCAAAAACAAAAACCCTATGATTATCTCAATTGATGCAGAGAAAACATTTGACAAAATTCAACAGCCCTTTATGCTAACAACCCTCAATAAACTTGATATTCATGGAACATATCTCAAAGTACTAAAAGATATTTATGTCAAACCAACAGTCAATATCATACTGAATGGGCAAAAAATGGAATCATTCCCTTTGAAATCCAGCGCTAGACAAGGATGCCCTCTCTCACCACTCCTATTCAACATAGTACTGCAAGTTCTAGCCATAGCAATCAGGCAAGAAAAAGAAATAAAGGGTATTCAAATAGGAAAGGTGGAAGCCAAATTGTCTCTATTTGCAGACGACATGATAGTATACCTAGAAGACCGCATCACCTTAGCCAACAACTCCTGAAACTGAAAAGCAACTTCAGGAAAGTCTCAGGATATAAAATCAATGTGCAATAATCACAAGCATTCCTATACACCAATAACAGACTTAAAGAGAACCAAATCAAAAACGAACTGCCATTCACACTTGCTACAAAGGAAATAAAATACTGAGAGGGGACTTCCAAGTTGGCGTCGGAGAGGCGACTCTGGGTTGCAGCTCTCAGTGAAGGCACAGAGGGTGAGTCCTACACGCATTCTCAGACAGATCTTTTTTGGCCAGAGAATGTTGAAAGTCCCAGGTGTGGGAGAGACACGGGACGCAAGCACAGCCAGCTTGCACGGCCGCTTCGGCCGGTTCCACAGCGCACCAGCACCGGGCACAAACTCACTGGTCGGGTTGTCCTGTTAAACTGGCAATCTGAAATTTGGAAGGGCAGATTGGCATGTCCATCTGATTGAATGGGACTTGGACAATGAGCCAGACCAGGAGATTCCTGGGAAACGTGATCCTAGAAGGTGCAGTGGGCAGCAGCATGGGAGATCGCACAAATCCCAGTGCCCTATCAGCAGTCTACTGGGGCGCCAGTGAGAGAGTCAACTGTTCAGCTTGGGGAGAGGAAGAGAGAGAGAGGACAGCCTCTGAGGCAGGGAGTGGGGTGATAGGCCTCAGCGGGTCCCACCCTGATGGGGACAAGCAGGTCAGAGATTGGAGGTGATCGGGGCTCAGAATTTTGCTGCTGGCATCTAGGACAGCGCAGTCCGGTGTGGGAGGGGCATCCGCCACCACTGATGCAATCCCCCACTACTGAAGTACCGCCCTGGGCTGACGCAGCCTGCTGTTGCCAGGCAACCTGCAATAACAGAGAGACTCTGCCAGCAGGGCGGAGCAAGCCACAGCAGGGCGGAGCAAGCCACAGCAGAATGAAGCCCTGCAACAACAGGGTGGACTTGCGCTAGCAGGGTGGAGCCCTGGCAGGAAAATAGTGAATAGACTGCCTCCTAGCTGGGCAGGTCAGTGCAACAGATACTCATAAAGAAAGCCCAAACTCCCTGAGACAGAGCATCTAAGGGGGAAAAAAAGGGGGGGATTTTATGAGTTCTGTTGCAGCAGACATAAACACATCCTCCCAACAACGCTGAATGAACAATGGAGCTCACAGCTCAGCACTGGAGTTCCTATAATGCACAGACCATCTCATCAAGCAGCTCCCTGACCCCTGTATATCCAAAGAGTAATCACCCCCAAAAACGACTTATCAGACTGACATTTGGCGGGCACCATTCTTAACCAAAGATAGCAGAAGACACTGGTAGCATCCCTCACTGTTCTGCAGCTGCTACAGGTGTACCCCAGACAAGCAGGGCCTGGAGTGGACCTCAGCACTCGTACAGCAGAGGAGCTGGACCATTAGAAGGAAAACTAAGTAACAGAAATACCTCATCATTAACAATCTGGGTGTCCACACAGAGACCCAATTGAAAAATCAGCAACTACTAAGACGACAGGTAAATAAATTAATAAAGATGAAAAGAAACCACTGCAAAAAGGAGGAAAAATCCCAAAACCAAAACACTTCACCTCCTACAAAGGAACAAAACTCCGCATCAGCAAGGGAACAAAGCTGGACGGAGAATGAGTGTGACGAAATGATGGAATCAGACTTCAGAAAGTGGATAATGAGAAATTTCAGTAAGCAAAAAAAAAAACATGTCCTAAATCAGTGCAAAGAAACTAAGAACCTTGAAAAAAGATTTGAAAAACATTCGAGGAAATGATAACAAGAATGGACAATTTGGCGAGGAATATGAATGAATTGAAGGAGCTGAAAAACACAACATGAGAACTTCGCAAAGCATGCACAAGTTTCAACAGCCGAATTCACAGAGCAGAAGAAAGAATATCAGAAGTCGAAGATCACCTCAGTGAAATAAAAGGAGAAACCAAGATCAAAGAAAAAAGTTCAAAAAGGAATGAACAAAATCTCCAAGAAATGTGGGACAATGTAAAGAGACCCAACCTACGTTTGGTAGGTGTACCAGAATGTGATGAAGAGAATGAATCAAAGCTGGAAAACACTCTTAAGGATATTATCCAGGAAAATTTCCCCAACCTAGCAAGACAGGTCAATACTCAACTCCAGGAAATACAGAGAGCACCACAAAGATATTCTGCAAGAAGAGCAACCCCAAGGCACATAATCGTCAGATTCACCAAGGTTGAAATGAAGGAGAAAATAGTAAGGGCAGCCAGAGAGAAAGGTTGGGTCACCCACAAAGGGAAGCCCATCAGACTCACAGCAGATCTCTCGGCAGAGACTCTACAAGCCAGAAGAGAGTGGGGGCCAATATTCAACATCCTTAAAGAAAAGAACATTCAACCCAGAATTTCATATCCAGCCAAACTGAGCTTCATAAGTGAAGGAAAATTAAAATTTTTCATGAACAAGCAAGTACTCAGAGATTTTGTCACCACCAGGCCTGCTTTACAAGAGCTCCTGAAAGAGGCAGTACACATAGAAAAAACAACCAGTACCAGCCATCCAAAAAGCGTACCAAATGCTAAAGTGCATCAACAAAATGAAGAATGTACATGAACCAATGGGCAAAACAGCCAGCTAGCATCAAAATGGCAGTATCAAATTCACACATAACAATATTAACCCTAAATGTAAATGGCCTAAATGCACCAATCAAAAGACACAGACTGGCAAATTGGATAAAAATCCAAAACCCATCAGTGTGCTGTATCCAGGAAACCCACCTCATATGCAAGGATACACAAAGGCTCAAAATAAAGGGACAGAGGAAGATTTGCCAAGGAAATGGAGAGCAAAAAAAAGCAGAAGTTGCAATTCTCGTCTCTGATAAAATAGACTTTAAAGCAACAAAGATCAAAAGGGACAAAGAAGGTCATTACATAATGGTCAAAGGATGGATACAACAAGAAGAGCTAACAATTCTAAATATATATGGACCCAATGCAGGAGCACCCAGATATATAAGGCAAGTTCTTAATGACTTACAAAGAGACTTAGACTCCCACACAATAATAGTGGGAGACTTTAACACTCCACTGTCAATAGCAGACAGATCAACCAGATAGAAAATCAACAAGGATATCCAGGACTTAAACTCAGACTTCGAACAAGAAAACCTAATAGATATTTACAGAACTCTCCACCCCAAATCCACAGAACATACATTCTTCTCAGCACCACATCACACCTATTCCAAAATTGACCACGTAATTGGAAGTAAAGCACTCCTCAGCAAATGCAAAACAACTGAAATCATAACAAACAGTCTCTCAGACCATAGTGCAATCAAGGTGGAACTCAGAATTCAGAAAATAACTCAGAACCGTACAGCTTCATGGAAACTGAACAGCTGGCTCTTGAATATTGATTGGATAAACAATGAAATGAAGGCAGAAATAAAGAAGTTCTTTGAAACCAACGAGAACAAAGACACAACGTACCAGAATCTCTGGGACACATTTAAAGCAGTCTGTAGAGGAATATATATAGCAATAAGTGCCCACATGAGAAGAGTGGAGAGATTCACAATTGACATTCTATCATCAAAATTGCAAGAGCTAAAGGAGCAAGATCAAAAAAGCTCAAAACCTAGCCGAAGAAAAGAGATAACTAAGATCAGAGCAGAACTGAAGGAGATAGAGACAAGAAAAACCCTTCAAAAAATCAATAAATCAAAGAGCTGGTTTTATGAAAAGATAAACAAACTAGACAGATCACTAGCCAGACTGATAAAAAAGAAAAGAGAGAACAACCAAATAGATGCAATAAAAAGCGATAAAAAAGAAATCACCACAGATTCCACAGAAATTCAAACCATCATCAGAGAATACTACAAACAACTCTATGCACATAAACTAGTAAAGCAGGAAGAAATGGATAAATTCCTGGACGCTTGTGTCCTCCCAAGCCTAAACCAGGAGGAAGCCAAAATGATGAATAAATCAATAACAAGGTCTGAAGTTGAGGCAGCAATTAAGAGCCTACCACACACAAAAAGCCCGGGTCCAGATGGGTTCACAGCTGAATTCTACCAGACACACAAAGAGGATCTGGTACCATTCCTCCTGAAACTATTCCAAATAATTCAAAAAGAGGGAACCCTTCCCAAATCAATTTTTGAGACTGACATCATCCTGATACTGAAGCCCGGCAGAGACTCAAGAAAAAAAGAAAACTTCAGGCCAATATCCATGATGAACATAGATGCAAAAATCTTCAATAAAATACTGGCAAACCAATTGCATCAGAACATTAAAATACTTATCAATCAAGATCAAGTAGGATTCATCCCGGGGATGCAAGGCTGGTTCAACATATGCAAGTCTATAAATGTAATTCACCACGTAAACAGAAGCAAAAGCAAAAACCACATGATTATCTCAATTGACGCAGAGGAGGCATTTGACAAAATTCAACAGCCTTTTATGCTAAAAACCCTCAATAAACTTGGTATTGAGGGAACATATCTCAGAGTAATAAAAGCT
Organism: Saguinus oedipus; assembly: GCA_031835075.1. Lineage (NCBI taxonomy): Eukaryota > Metazoa > Chordata > Mammalia > Primates > Cebidae > Saguinus > Saguinus oedipus. The sequence continues at coordinate 58,390,876 of CM063173.1, forward strand.
ATTTATGACAAACCAACAGCCAGTATCATACTTAATGGGTAAATACTTGAAGCATTCCCCTTGAAATCTGGGACTAGAAAAAAATACCCTCTGTCACCACTCCTATTCAACATAGTACTGAAAGTTCTTGACAGAGCAATCAGGCAAGAAAAAGAAATACAGGTTATTCAAATAGGAACGGCGGAAGCAAAATTGTCTCTATTTGCAGACGACATGAAAGTATACCTAGAAGACCCCATCACCTCAGTCCAAAAGCTGCTGAAACTGATAAGTGACTTCAGTAAAGTCTCAGGATATAAAATCAATGTTCAAAAATCACAAGCATTCCTATACACCAATAACAGACTTAAAGAGAACCAAATCAAGAACGAACTGCCATTTACAATTGCTACAAAGAAAATAAAATACCTGGGAATACAACTCACAAGGAACGTAATGGACCTCTTTAAGGAAAACTACAAACCACTGCTCAACGAAATAAGAGAGGACACAAAGAGATAGAGAAACATTTCATGTTCGTGGTTAGGAAGAATCAATATCGTGAAAATGGCTCTACTGCCCAAAGTAATTTACACAATCAATGCTATCCCCATCAAACTACCATTGAATTTCTTCACAGAACTGGAAAAAACCACCATGAACTTCATATGGAACCAAAAGAGAGCCCGCATAGCCAAGTCAATTCTAAGCAAAAAGAACACAGCAGGTGGTATCACACTACCAGACTTCAAACTATACTACAAGGCTACAGTAATCAAAACAGCATGGTACTGGTACCAAAGCAAAGATATAGACCAATGAAGCAAAACAGAGGCATCGGAGGCAACACAATATATCTACAACCATATAATCTTTGATAAACCAGACAAAAACAGGCAATGGGGAAAGAATTCCCTGTTTAATAAATGGTGTTGCGAAAACTGGCTAGCCATGTGCAGAAAGCACAAACTGGACCCCTTCCTGACACCTCACACTAAATTTAACTCCAGATGGATTAAAGACTGAAACATAAGACCTGACGCCATAAAAATCCTAGAAGAAAATCTAGGCAAAACCATTCAGGACACAGGAGTAGGCAAGGACTTCATGACCAAAACACCAAAAGTATTGGCAACAAAAGCCAAAATAGACAAATGGGACCTAATCAAAGTTTACAGCTTCTGCACAGCAAAAGAAACAGTCACTAGAGTGAATCGGCAACCATCAGAATGGGAAAAAATCTTTTCAGTTTACGCATCTGACAAAGGGCTGATATCCAGAATTTACAAAGAACTCAAACAGATTTACAGGAAAAAGACAGACAAGCCCATTCAAAAATGGGCAAAGGATGTGAACAGACACTTTACAAAAGAAAACATACATGAGGCCAACAAACATATGAAAAAATGCTCATCATCACTGGTCATTAGAGAGATGCAAATCAAAACCACATTGAGATACCATCTCACGCCAGTTAGAATGGCAATCATTAAAAAATCTGGAGACAGCAGATGCTGGAGAGGATGTGGAGAAATAGGAACAGTCTTACACTGTTGGTGGGAGTGTAAATTTGTTCAACCACTATGGAAGACAGTGTAGCGATTCCTCAGGGACCTAGAAATAGAAATTCCATTTGACCCAGCAATCCCATTACTGGGTATATATCCAAAGGACTATAAATCGTTCTAGTATAGGGACACATGCACACGAATGTTCATTGCAGCACTGTTTACAATAGCAAACACCTGGAACCAACCCAAATGCCCATCGATGATAGACTGGACTGAGAAAATGTTGCACATATACACCATGGAATATTATGCAGCAATCAAAAATGATGAGTTTGTGTCCTTTGTAAGGACATGGATGAATTTGGAGAACATGATTCTCAGCAAACTGACAAAAGAACAGAAAAACAAATACCGAATATACTCACTCAAAGGCGGGTGAGAAAAATGAGAACACATGGACGCAGTGCATGGGTCTACTACACACTGGGGTCTATTGGGGGTAGGGGGGAAGGACGGTGGTGGGGCTGGGGAGGGACAGACTGGGGATAAATGCCAAGTGTGGGTGAAGGGGTGGACGGCAGCAAAGCACACTGCCATGTATGTACCAATGCAACTATCTTGCACACTCTGCACATGTATCCCAGAACCTATAATGCAATAAAATTTAATAAAAAAAATAAGTTGGGGGAAATGGGGGAGGGACAGCTGGGGTGGGCTGGGGGGGATAGCCTGGGGATGAATGCCAAGTGTGGGTGAGGGGGAGGAAGGCAGCAAAACACACTGCCATGTGTGTACCTATGCAACTATCTTGCACGTTCTGCACAAGTACCCCAAAACCTATAATGCAATAAAAATTAAAAAAAAAATAAGAAAATAAAATACCTAGGAATACAACTCACAAGGAATGTAAGAGACCTCTACAAGGAAAACAACAAACCACTGCTCAACGAAGTAAGAGAGGACACAAACAAATGAAGCAACATTACATGTTCGTGGTTAGGAAGAATCAATATTCTGAAAATGGCTATACTGCCCAAAGTAATTTACACAATAAATGCTATCCCCATCAAACTATCATTGATTTTCTTCACAGAACTGAAAAAACCACCATGAACTTCATATGGAACCAAAAGAGAGCCCGCATACTCAAGTCAATTCTCAGCAAAAAGAACACATCTGGAGACATCACACTACCAGACTTCAAACAATATATATTTTTTAAAATTTTTATTGCATTTTAGGTTTTGGGGTACATGTGTAGAACGTGCAAGATAGTTGCATAGGTACACACATGGCAGTGTGTTTTGCTGCCGTCCTCCCCTTAACCCACATTTGGCATTTCTCCTTAGGCTATCCCTCCCCAGCTGCTTCTCGCTGTCCCTCCCCTATTCCCCCCAATAGACCCCACTGTGTAGTATCCCCCTCCCTGTGTCCATGTGTTCTCATTTTTCTCACGTGCCTATGAGTGAGAATATGTGGTATTTCCTTTTCTGTTCTTGTGTCAGTTTGCTGAGAACGATGTTCTCCAGATTCATCCATGTCCTTACAAAGGACATAAACTCGTCAGTTTTGATTGCTGCATAATATTTCATGGTGTATATGTGTCACATTTTCCCAGTCCAGTCTATCATCGATTGGCATTTGGATTGGTTCCAGTTCTTTGCTATTGTAAACAGTGCTGCAATGAACATTCTTGTGCATGTGTCCTTATAGTAGAACAATTTATAGTCCTTTGGATATATACCCAGTAATGGGATTGATGGGTCAAATAAAATTTCTATTTCTAGGTTTTTGAGGAACTGCCACACTGTCTTCCACAATGGTTGAACTAATTTACACTCCCACCAACAGTGTAAGACTGTTCCTTTTTCTCCACATCCTCCCCAGCATATCTTGTCTCCAGATTGTTTAATGATCGTTATTCTAACTGGCGTGAGATGGTATCTCAATGTGGTTTTGATTTGCATCTCTCTAATTACCAGTGATGATGAGCATTTTTTTTTAATTTTTATTGCATTATAGGTATTGGGGTACATGTGCAGAACGTGAAAGATAGTTGCATAGGTACACACATGGCAGTGTGTTTTGCTGCCTTCCTCCCCTTCACCCACACTTGGCATTTATTTCCAGGCTATCCCTCCCCAGCTTCCCCCACTTTCCCTCCCCCATTCCCCCCAATAGACCCCAGTTTGTAGTATACCCCCTCCCTGTGTCCATGTGTTCTCATTTTTCTCACCCACCTATGAGTGAGTATATGCGGTATTTCTTTTTCTGTTCTTGTGTCAGTTTGCTGAGAATGATATTCTCCAGATTCATCCATGTCCTTACAAAGAACACAAACTCATCATTTTTGATTGCGGCATAATATTCCATGGTGTATATGTGCCACATTTTCCCAGTCCAGTCTATCATCATTGGGCATGTGGATTGGTTCCGGTTCTTTGCTATTGTAAACAGTGCTGCAATGAACATTCGTGTGCATGTGTCCTTATAGTAGAACGATTTAAAGTCCTTTGGATAGATACCCAGTAATGGGATTGCTGGGTCAAATGGAATTTCTATTTCTAGGTCCTTGAGGAATCACCACACTGTCTTCCACAATGGTTGAACTAATTTACACTCCCACCAACAGTGTAAGAGTGTTCCTATTTCTCCACATCCTCTCCAGCATCTGCTGTCTCCAGATTTTTTAATGATCGCCATTCTAACTGGCGTGAGATGGTATCTCAATGTGGTTTTGATTTGCATCTCTCTAATGACCAGTGATCATGAGCATTTTTTCATATGTTTGTTGGCCTCATGTTTGTCTTCTTTTGTAAAGTGTCTGTTCATATCCTTTGCCCATTTTTGAATGGGCTTGTTTGTTTTTTTTCCTGTAAATCTGTTTGAGTTCTTTGTAAATTCTTGATATCAGCCCTTTGTCAGATGGGTAAACTGCAAAGATTTTTTCCCATTCTGATGGTTGCTGATTCACTCTAGTGACTGTTTCTTTTGCCGTGCAGAAGCTTTGTAGTTTGATTAGGTCCCATTTGTCTATTTTGGCTTTTGTTTCCAATGCTTTTGGTGTTTTATTCATGAAATCGTTGCCTACTCTGATGTCCTGAATGGTTTTGCCTAGATTTTCTTCTAGGGTTTTTATCGTGTCAGGTGTTATGTTTAAGTCTTTAATCCATCTGGAGTTAATTTTAGTGTAAAGTGTCAGGAAGGGGTCCAATTTGTGCTTTCTGCACGGGGCTAGCCAGTTTTCCCAACACCGTTTATTAAATAGGGAATCCTTTCCCCATTGCTTGTTTTTGTGTGGTTTATCAAAGATAATATGGCTGTAGATATATTGTGTTGCCTCTGATGCTTCTGTTCTTTTCCATTGATCTATATCTCTGTTTTGGTACCAGTACTTTGCTGTTTCGGTTACTGTAGCCTTGTAGTATAGTTTGAAGTCTGGTAGCGTGACGCCTCCTGCTGTGTTTTTTTTTTTGCTAAGTATTGACTTGGCTATGCGGGCTATGTTTTTGTTCCATATGAAATTCATGGTGTTTTTTTCCAGTTCTGTGAAGAAATTCAATGGTAGTTTGATGGGGATAGCATTGATTGTGTAAATTACTTTGGGCATTATAGCCATTTTCATGATATTGATTCTTCCTAACCACGAACATGGAATGTTTCTCCATCTGTTTGTGTCCTCTCTTATTTCGTTGAGCAGTGGTTTGTAGTTTTCCTTAAAGAGGTCCCTTACGTTTCTTGTGAGTTGTATTCCTAGGTATTTTATTCTCTTTGTAGCAATTGTGAATGGCAGTTCGTTTTTGATTTGGTTCTCTTTAAGTGTGTTATTGGTGTATAGGAATGCTTGTGATTTTTGAACATTGATTTTATATCCTGACACTGCTGAAATTGCTTATCAGTTTCAGGAGCTTTTGGGCTGAGGTGATGGGGTCTTCTAGGTATACTATCATGTCGTCTGTAAATAGAGACAATTTGGCTTCCACCTTTCCTATTTGAATACCCTTTATTTCTTTTTCTTGCCTGATTGCGCTGGCTAGAACTTCCAGTACTATGTTAAATAGCAGTGGTGAGAGATGGCATCCTTGTCTAGTGCCAGATTTCAAAGGGAATGCTTCCAGTTTTTGCCCATTCATTATGATATTGGCTGTTGGTTTGTCGTAAATAGCTCTTATTACTTTGAGATATGCTCCATCAATACCAAATTTATTGAGGGTTTTTAGCATAAAGGGCTGCTGAATTTTGTCAAATGCCTTCTCTGCATCAATTAAGATAATCATGTGGTTTTTGTTTTTGCTTCTGTTTATGTGGTGAATTACATTTATAGACTTCTGTATGTTGAACCAGCCTTGCATTCTCGGGATTTATCCTACTTGATCTTGATGGATAAGTTTTTTATGTGCTGTTGCCATCTGTTTGCCAGTAGTTTATTGAAGATTTTTGCATCTATGTTCATCATGGATATTGGCCTGATGTTTTCTTTTCTTTTTGACTCTCTGCCTGGTTTTGGTATCAGGATGATGTTGGTCTCATAAAATGATTTGGGAAGGGTTCCGATTTTTTGAATTATTTGGAATAATTTTAGAAGGAATGGCACCAGATCCTCTTTCTGTGTCTAGTTGAATTCGGCTGTGAACCCATCTGGACCCGGGGTGTTTTTGTGTGTTAGGCTTTTAATTGCTGCCTCAACTTCAGACTTTGTTATTGGTCTATTCATAGTTTCGGCTTCCTTCTGATTTAGGCTTGGGAGGACCCAGGCGTCCAGGAATTTATCCGTTTCTTCCTGGTTTACTAGTTTATGTGCATAGAGTTGTTTGTAGTATTCTCTGATGATGGTTTGAATTTCTGTGGAATATGTGGTGATTTCTCTATTATCGGTTTTTATTACATGTATTTGGTTGTTCTCTCTTTTCTTTTTTATCAGTCTGGCTAGTGGTCTGTCTAGTTTGTTGATCTTTTCAAAAAACCAGCTCTTGAATTTATTGATTTTTTGTAGAGTTTTTCTTGTCTCTATCTACTTCAGTTCTGCTCTGATCTTAGTTATTTCTTGTCTCGTCTTGGTTTTGAGTTTTTTGATCTTGCTCCTCTAGCTCTTTAAATTTTGACGATAGGGTGTCTATTTTGTATCTCTCCACTCTTCTCATGTGGGTACTTATTGCTTTATATTTTCCTCTAGAGACTACTTTGATTGTGTCCCAGAGATTCTGATATGTTGTGTCTTTGTTCTCGTTGGTTTCAAAGAACTTCTTTATTTCTGCCTTCATTTCATTGTTTATCCAATCAACATTCAGGAGCCAGTTGTACAGTTTCCATGAATCTGTGTGGTTCTGAGTTATTTTCTGAATTCTGAGTTCCACCTTGATTGCACTCTGGTGTGAGAGACTGTTTGTTATGATTTCAGTTGTTTTGCATTTTCTGAGTAGTGCTTTACTTACAATTATGTGGTTAATTTTGGAGTAGGTGTGATGTGGTGCTGAGAAGAATGTATATTCTGTGGATTTAGGGTGGAGAGTTCTGTAAATGTCTACCAGGTTTGCTTGTTCCAGGTCTGAGTTCAAGTCCTGGATATCCTTGTTAATTTTCTGTCTCGTTGATCTGTCTGATATTGACAGTGGAGTGTTATAGTCTCCCACTATAATTGTGTGAGGGTCTAAGTCTCTTTGTAAGTCATTAAGAACTTGCCTTATACATCTGGGTGCTCCTGCATTGGGTCCATATATATTTAGAATCATTAGCTCTTCTTGTTGTATTGATTTTTTTACCATTATGTAATGACCTTCTTTGTCTCTTTTGATCTTTGTTGCTTTAAAGTCTATTTTATCAGAGACGAGAATTGCAACTCCTGCTTTTTTCTGCTCTTCAATTACTTGGTAAATCTTCCTCCATTTCTTTATTTTGAGCCTTTGTGTATCTTTGCGTGTGAGGTGGGTTTCCTGGATACAGCAAACTGATGGGTTTTGGATTTTTATCCAATTTGCCAGTCTGTGTCTTTTGATTGGTGCATTTATCCCATTTACATTTAGGGTTAATATTGTTTTCTGTGAATTTGTTACTGCGATTTTGATGCTAGCTGGTTGCTTTGCCCATGGGTTCATTTAGATTCTTCATTTTTTTGATGCTCTTTAGCATTTGGTATGCTTTTAGGATCGCTGGTACTGGTTGTTTCTTTCTATGTATAGTGCCTTTTTCAGGAGCTCTTGTAAAGCAGGCCTAGTGGTGACAAAATCTCTGAGTACTTGCTTGTTCATGAAGGATTTTATTTTTCCTTCACGTATGAAGCTCAGTTTGGCTGGATATGAAATTTTGGGTTGAACCTTCTTTTCTTTAAGGATGTTGAATATTGACCCTCACTCTCTTCTGGCTTGTAGCATCTCTGCCGAGAGATCTGCTGTGAGTCTGATGGGCTTTTCTTTGTGGGTGACCCGACCTTTCTCTCTGGCTGCCCTTCGTATTTTCTCCTTCATTTCAACCCTGGTGAATCTGACGATTATGTGCCTTGGTTTTGCTCTTTTTGCGGAGTATCTTTGCAGTGTTCTCTGTATTTTTTGGAGTTGAGTATTGACTTGTCTTTGTAAGTTGGGGAAATTTTTCTGGATAATATCCTGAAGAGTATTTTCCAGCTTGGATTCATTTTCTTCATTACTTTCTGGTACATTTATGAAACGTAGCTTGGGTCTCTTCACATAGTCCCACATTTCTTGGAGATTTTGTTCATTCCTTTTTGTGCTTTTTTTAAATCTTGGTTTCTCGTTTTATTTTATTGAGTTGATCTTCGACTTCTGATATTCTTTCCTTTGCTTGGTCAATTCGGCTGTTGAAACTTGTGCATGCTTTACGAAGTTCTCATGTTGTGTTTTTCAGCTCCTTCAATGCATTTATATTCCTCTGTAAGTTTTCCATTCTTGTTATCATTTCCTCGAATCTTTTTCCAAATCTTTTTTCAAGGTTCTTAGTTTCTTTGCACTGATTTATAACATGTTCTTTTAGCTCACTGAAGTTGCTCATTGTCCACTTTCTGAAATCTGATTCCGTCATTTTGTCAGACTCATTCTGTGTTCAGCTTTGTTCCCTTGCAGATGAGGAGTTTTGGTCCTTTGTAGGAGGTGAGATGTTTTGGTTTCGCGTGTTTTCCTCCTTTTTGAGCTGGTTTCTTCCCATCTTTATGGATTTATTCACCTGTCGTTTTAGTAGTTGCTGATTTTTCAATTTGGTCTCTGTGTGGATGCCCAGATTGTTGATGATGAGGTATTTGTGTTACTTAGTTTTTCTTCTAGTTGTCTTGCCCCTCTTGTGTACAAGTTCTGAGGTCCAGTTCAGGCCCTGCTTGTCTGGTGTACACCTGTAGCAGCTGTGGAACAGTGAGGGATGCTATCAGTTTCTTCTTTTGCTATCTTTTTTTCAGAATGATGCCCGCCAAATGTCAGTCTGATTAGTCCTTTTTTGGGGTGACTCTTTGGATATACAGGGGTCAGGGAGCTGCTTGAGGAGACAGTCTGTGCTTTATAGGAGTTTCAGTGGTGTACTGTGAGCTCCGTTGTTCATTCAGGGCTGTTTGGAGATTGTGTTTATGTCTGCTGCAACAAAACTCTTAACCCCCCCCTTTTTTCCGTTTTAGATGCTCTGTCTCAGGGAGTGTGTGCTTTCTTTATGAGTATCTGTTGTACTGTCCTACCCAGCTAGGAGGCAGTCTATTCACTATTTGCCTGCTGGGGCTCTGCCCTGCTAGCACGGGTTTGCCCTGTTGCTTCTGGGCTCCATTCTGCTGTGGCATGCTCCGCCCTGCTGCTGAGTCTTAGAACCTGTTCTTTTAGCTCACTGAAGTTTCTCATTATCCACTTTCTGACTTCTGATTTCATCATTTCATCACACTCATTCTCCATCTAGCTTTGTTCCCTTGCTGGTGAGGAGTTTTGTTTTTTTGTAGGAGGTGAGGTGTTTTGGTATCAGGTGTTTTCCTCCTTTTTGCGCTGGTTTCTTTTTATCTTTATGGATTTATCCACCTGCCGTCTTAGTAGTTGCTGATTTTTCAGTTGGGTTTCTGTGTGGACGCCCAGATTGTTGATGATGAAGTATTTCTGTTACTTAGTTTTTCTTCTAATGGTCTAGCCCCTCTGCTGTACGAGTGCTGAGGTCCACTCCAGGCCCTGCTTGTCTGGGGTACACCTGTAGCAGCTGCAGAACAGTGAGGGATGCTACCAGTTTCTTCTTCTGCTATCTTTGTTCCAGAATGATGCCCACCAAATGTCAGTCTGATTTGTCCTTTTTCGGGGGTGAGTCTTTGGATATACAGGGGTCAGGCAGCTGCTTGAGGAGACAGTCTGTGCTTTATAGGCGCTCCATTGCTGAGCTGTGAGCTTCGTTGTTTATTCAGGGTTGTTGGGAGGATGTGTTTCTGTCTGCTGCAACAGAAATTATAAACCCCCTCTTTTTTTCCCCCTTAGATGCTCTGTCTCAGGGAGTTTGGGCTTTCTTTATGAGTATCTGTTGCACTGTCCTGCCCTGCTAGGAGGCAGTCTATTCACTATTTGCCTGCCGGGGCTCCACCCTGCTAGCACAGGTCTGACCTGCTGCAGTCTCCGTTTTGTTGTGGAGCACACCATCCTGCTGGCGGAATCTCTCTGTTATGGCAGGTTGCCTTGGCAATTTCAGGTTGCATCAGCCCTGCGTGGTACTTCAGTAGGGGCACATTGCGTCTGTAGTGGTGGACGCCCCTGCCCCACTGGGCTGCATTGTCCTAGATGCCGGCAGCAAATCTCTCAGCCCTGAGTGCCTCCAATCACCACCCTGCTTTTCCCTGTGAGGGTGGGAGCCACCGAGCCCGATTACCCAGCTTCCTATCTCAGAGTCCATCCTCTCTCTCTCTCTCTTCCTCTTCCCAAGCTGAACAGTCGACTCTTTCACTGTCGCCCCAGTAGCCTGCCGATAGGGCACTGGAATTCGTGTGATATCCCATGCTGCTGCCCACTGCACCAGCTCAGATCACACTTTCCAGGAATCTCCTGGTCTGGCTCATTGTCCAAGTCCCTTTCAATCAGATGGACATGCCAATCTGCCCTTCCAAATCTCAGATTGCCAGTTTAACAGGGCACCCAGACTAGTGAGTTTTGTGCCCTATGCTGCTGCGCTGTGGCACCAGCCAAACCGGCTGCGTAAGCCGTCTGTGCTGGGGGTCGTGTCTCTCACATTTGGGACTTTCAACGTTCTGTGGGAAAAAAGGACAGTCCGAGAATGCGGCTAGGACTCACAGTCTGTGCCTTCACTGAGAGCTGCAATTCTGAGTCGCCTCTATGACGCCATCTTGGATGATCTCGATTGGCATCAATCTTTAACTAGTTTATAAGATACTACAGAGTATGTCATCTCTTCACATATTTTTAAAATGCGTTGCCTATATTGTACCTATTCATTTTTCTATATCAACTTCATAAATATTTGTAAAGCATTAGAAAAACACTGGCGATTTGGAAAGAAATTACTTTAGGTTTATAAATTAATTGAAAGGAGAATATCATTTCCATGACCAAATGTTGAACTTAATGACATGGAAGCTCATAACTCAGTTATTTCTCCTTGTTTATTTTCTATGGTTTTGGTGTGAATCTACTGAAAACTAAATAAATTATATTTTCTATTCTACTTTGTTTATTTGTCTATTACCCAAACCAAAGAATTTATGATTATAGAAAAAAGTTATTTTTTTTCTAATTTAATGTATGCCTTTTTCCACATTGTTGTGTATCAATGAAATAATTTTATATTTTAATATACAGTGGGGGTCCAGCACATCTGCTGAAAGTCTTCCAACCAGCAGAGAGCCTCAGCCTCACTCAAAAGTTCTCAATCTGGAAGAGGGAGTGCATGGAAGAAAAGATAGATAGAAAGTGGGGTCTCAAGGACTGCCAGGCAATTCCAGGACAGCAAGTGCCAAAACAGCAAGTTTATTTTTGCACACCACAGGTTATATACATTTCAGTGCTTGAGGAGTGACATACATTCCATTGTATCTTGAAATAAAATCAAGAACAAGAATCACAGGAAAAGGGGTACAGAAAGTATGACTCATAATCATAGGGTGTACAGCGAAGGGACAATAAATTTTGCAAAAAAGGGGGTCATAAATCTAAAAATATGTTTATCTAAAATAAGTCAAGCAAGGAAGTAAGATCATTAACAATGTACAGCTGGACTTTTCCAAATGTCATTCTAACCTTGCCTATTCATATAGGACCATATGCAAACAATATGATTGAGTTAGCAGAGGTAAAAAAAGTCATACATTTATTGTGCAGAGAAGGAACTAGGAGGCACACAATCTCTAACAATACAATGTCTCGTTAGACCACAAGGCCTGAGCTCAACCATTCTGTTGCAAATGTCAGAGGCAAAAATAAATAAAGAATCCGTGCAACCAGACTTCCTCTTTCCCCTTAGCTCAACAGCCTCCAGGAGAGGAGAAACGTGTATGAACTCAAGCTCAAGATGGTGAGGGTCCTGTCAAGGGCCATTAGCAGGAGCGATTTCCACATTTCCTCCATTTTTAGATTTTAAATGCAACTCAAAAAGTTTAAGGTGCATATTCTGGAGGGAAAAGAACACAAGGCAAAAGATGAAAGGCAGGCACACGATTAGTGAAAGAACACAGCCACCAACTGCAATGATTGAAGAAAATGATGGTAGATGGAAGCCCTGGGTCCAAGAAGACAGGGTGTTAATGATGTCACAAGCAATTGTGGCATCATCAGGAAACTCTCTGTGAGAAAAATCAATAGCATGAATATTTTGTTGTCATTTAAAAATATCAAATGACACATTATTATGACTCCATATACCTTGCAAGTGAGCCTTAAGTAGGGGCCAATTCCATTGAGTATCATTATAGGGAGTATTAGTAACACAAATATACTTAGAATCCACATGACAACGAAGAGTAAGATGATTTTGAATATTATACACCTTATCTCCAATTATGTTAACAGTTTCTTCTAAATCATTAAGTTTAACCTCAAATTTTTTTACAATTTCTATTTGAATTCCCATAGTAACTGAAATATTTTTTGCCAAATGATTAACATAAAAAGCAGTTTGAACACTGTGAGCAAGACTAACAGCTGCAGTGGCAGCAGTAGCCACAACAGAAACAATAGCTATAATACTAGCAATGAAAATACCAATAAATTGTTTGAGTCTTAATAGAAGTTCACAAACTTCATGAAAAATCTGTAAGGCTCTTTCATCATACCAATCACCAGAAATGTTAACAGGAAGCAAAACATAAGGAGGTTGATGAACAATCAATATTGTTGAAGTAGGAAACAGAGGAGTCAATACAATTGGTGAGGGTACAATTAATGCAAGAAATTTAATAATGTCCATTGTTTTCAAAAAAAGAAACATTACCAAATAAAATAGCATGGGGGATGCAACACAAGATTGAATGTATACATGACCTGTACCTGGATAGGCATGGCTATGAGAACCAGCAAAATAATAACTGGGGTATAAAGACAAAAACAATTTCCAAAGAGAGGTGTAAGTTGTGCCCTTATCAGTGGTAAAAATAGGAGTGCTTCACCCGCTGGGCATTTTATAATGAGTTAGATCATCACGTAAAGGGTTAGGGATGGACCAGTCATACAAAGTAAAACCAGAAGGCAGAGTATAATACAGAGCTTATTTCTTATTAGGATAACAAAATCGCCATGGGGGAGAAGAATCAAAGGGAGCATTGCTAGAGTGACAAAGTTGTTGTTCCATGAAAGGAAAATCAGAAGAACAAATGTTAGAAGATTCCCGAATACTAGGATAAAATAGTGTCCAATTTCTTACAGAAACAGACTCACCAGGGAAGAGAGTAGAAGGGCCATTGTATGTTTGTAATTGTTTAACTCCTAGAGGAAAGCAGAAGTTTTCAGGAATAGGCAGAGGGAGGAAGGTTGTAAAGAAACATAATCACTGTAAGAAAGTTTATCATATATAAAGGAAGCATAAAAACACATAGAAAGAGCAATGGTCTGAGCTGTATATGTGTAGTTGGCAAGTAGAGGAGTAATATGAGAGGAAGAAGGAAAGCCAAGTATAGAGGTATCATTAATGTAAACAGGAAGAGCAGGATCATCCCAAGTAACAGGTCTCAAGACAGGTGGATCAGGAACATAAGCCCACAGAGTTTGATGGGTAGAGGGGGGGAGAATGAGGAACAGTAAAATCAGTAGCTTGTTAACAAGCCAAAATAGCAATCATGGCAAGAAACAAAGTAACAGGATTTCTAGAATGTCCTTTTTGCCGAACAAGATAAGAGACTTCAGTACTAAGATGGCGAAGTTGATTTCAGGAGGGTAGAGGCAAAACACGGTATGATATATTACATCTGTTGTTCTGCCGGGACCAGCATCTGCGATGAGTAGGAGTTGTCACTCGCAGTTGATGAAATCTCGGGATCAAGGAGTTTGGACTTTGTCTGTTGTTTATGTTCATGCTTCACCAGGTGTTCAGGATCCCAAATAAGTCAATCAGCAGACCTAGGAAGAACACAAACATGTCCTCGTCCCCATATGAGGACTGGATCTGGGCCATGCCACTGATTAGAAAGGGCATCTTTCCAGATAATTTCGGGGCGAGCCTTATGATCAGGATGCTAAAAGCAATCAGCAGCAGAGCAGTTGTTGTCATCTAAAGTGAGAAAGTTTAGTACATAGAGTGCATGATGAAGCCAGTCATGTGGAGACTTGGAAAAAGACACAGTATTAGAATCATGTTTCAGTTTATATAGCAGACTTTTGAGAACAGCATGAGAGCATTCAACAATACCCTGGCCTTGAGGGTTATAAGGAATACCTCTACGATGAGAGATTTGAAATTGTGAACAAAATGACTGAAAACTCTTACTGGTATAAGCAGGACCATTGTCAGTTTTAAAAATCTTAGGAGAACCAATAATAGAAAAGACCAAGAGACAATGAGAAATAACATCCTTAACTGCTTCTCCAGTGTGGGTAGAAGCTACAATAAAATGGGAAAAAGTATCAATGGTCACATGAATAAATTTAAGCTTGCCAAAAGGAATAAAATGTGTAACATCCATCTGGTAAAGATGAGCTGGTTGCAAACCACACGGGTTAACTCTAAGATGAATGGTCTGTGGGAGAAAAGAAACAGGCAGGGCATTGTTTAACTATTTGTCTCACCTGTTTTTTAGTAATGTGAAATGGTAGTTGGAGACTTTTCACATTTGATGATGTATAGCATGGGAAGACTCGGCCTGCTGTACAGGAGAAAGGGCAGGAAAAATATTTTGAGTTAAACTGTCAGCGGCAGAATTTCCAGTGGCCAAGGATCCAGGTAGGTTAGAGTGGGCCCTGATATGGCCTATAAAGAAGGAATGAAATCTGCGTCGAAGAACCTGTTGGAGAGGCAGAAGTAAGGAAATGATAGAAGAGAAGTCTGAGAAAGACAATGGAGCAGTTTCAAGGTTCTGAACAAAGTTAACAACATCTTGGCTATCAGAATTCAAATTTAAAGGGAAATCCCAATTTGAAAGCACATGTTGAACAGCAAGTAATTCTACTCTTTGTGTAGAGGGTTCCTCAGTCTGAAAAGAAAAAGATTGATCATTAACTACTCCAGCAGTGATGTCAGATGCTGATCCATCAGTAAAGGCTAAATAAGCAGAAGGCAAAGGGGTTTTTACACAAACTTGTGGAAAAATAAGAGAGCATTGAGAATAAAATTGGAGAAATTTATCAGTAGGATAATGACATAAAATTTTACCAGGATATCCAGCAAAGGCAATCTGCCAAGAATCAGAAAATGTCCAAAGCAATTGTTGTGAATTATTATAAGAAACAACTGTTTCTGATGGTTAACAACCAAAGAGTGTTAGGGCCCTGAAGAGGCCTTTAGCCACCAAAGTGGCCACTAGATCAAAATAAGAGAGATAACTTTACTCCTACTGGCTGGCAGATGAAGCCATTCCAACACTCCCTGTTGCCAAAAGACTCCAGTAGGAGTATACTGTGTGTGAAGTACACAATAACACCAAGAAGTTTTCACAGAAATTCTGGTAAGTTTTTGTTGTCTTAGAGACTCATTAACCAACTGTAAAGCTTGTTTAGTTGGTTTTGTCAGTTGCCTAGGAGACTTAGGATCAGAGGAACCTTTAAGAATATCAAACAGAGGTTTCGATTGACCAGTAGTTAATTTTAAACTAGGGTGTAGGAGACCCGGCAAGATGGCGTCGTAGAAGCAACTCAGGATTGCAGCTCTCAGTGACGGCGCAGAGGGTGAGTCCTAGCCGCATTCTCGGATGGACTTTTCTAGCCCACAGAGCGTTGAAAGTCCCACAGGACGCTAGTAAAGTAAAACCGGCTGACGCAGCCCTTTGGCGCGGCCGCTTCGGCCGGCGCCGCTTCAGCCGGCGCCGCAGCAGGACCCGGCACGGAACTCACTGGTCTGGGCGCCCTGTTAAACCAGCAATCTGAGAGTTTGAAGGGCAGATTGGCGCGTCCATCTGATTGAACGGGACTTGGACAGTGAGCCAGACCAGGAGTTTCCTGGGAGTTTCCTGGGAAGCGTGATATGAGCCGGTGAAGTGGGCAGTGGCACGGGAGATCGCACGGATCCCAGTGCCCTATCGGCAGGCTCCTGGGGCGCCAGTGAGAGAGTCGAACTTTAAGCTCGTGGAGAGGGAGGGAGAGAGAGAGAGGACGGACTCTGAGGCAGGGAGCTGGGTAATCGGGCTCAGCGAGTCCCACCCTCACAGGGACAAGCAGGGCAATGACTGGAGATGCTTGGCGCTGAGAGTTTTGCTGCCGGCATCTAGGACGGTGCAGCCCGGTGAGGGAGGGGCGTCCATCACCGCTGACACAATCCACCCCTATTGAAGCACCGCCCAGGGCCGAAGCAGCCTGCCGTTGCCGAGGCAACCTGCCATAACAGAGAGACTCCCAGGAGACGGGAGCTCTCCACAGCAGAAGGGAGCCCAGCAGCAACAGGGCAGAACCGCGCTAGTGGGTCAGAGCCCCGGCAGGCAAATAGTGAATAGACTGCCACCTAGTGGGGCAGGACAGTGCAACAGATACTCATAAAGAAAGCCCCAACTCCCTGAAACAGTGCATATAAGGGGGGGAAATAAAAGGGGGGTGTTTTATGAGTTCTATTACAGCAGACATAAACAACCTCCCAACAACACTGAATGAACAACGGAGCTCACAGCTCAGCACTGGAGCTACTATAAAGCACAAACCGTCTCCTTAAGCAGCTCCCTGACCCCTGTATATCCAAAGAGTCACCGCAAAAAAAAGGACTAATCAGACTGACATTTGGCGGGCATCATTCTGGAACAAAGACAGCAGAAGAAGAAACTGGTATCATCCCTCACTCTTCCACAGCTGCTACAGTATACTCCAGACAAACAGGGCCTGGAGTGGACCTCAGAACTCATACAGCAGAGGGGCTAGACCACTAGAAGGAAAACTAAGTAACAAAAATACTTCATCATCAACAATCTCAGCATCCACACAGAGACCCAACTGAAAAATCAGCAACTACAAAGACGACAGGCGGATAAATCAATAAAGATGGGAAGAAACCAGCGCAAAAAGGAGGAAAACACCCGAAACCAAAACACCTCACCTCCTACAGAGGACCAAAACTCCTCACCAGCAAGGGAACAAAGCTGGACGGAGAATGAGTGTGATGAAATGACGGAATCAGACTTCAGAAAGTGGATAATGAGAAACTTCATTGAGCTAAAAGAACATGTTCTAAATCAGTGCAAAGAAACTAAGAACCTTGAAAAAAGATTTGAAAAAAAATTCGAGGAATTGATAACAAGAATGGAAAACTTAGAGAGGAATATGAATGAATTGAAGGAGCTGAAAAACACAACACGAGAACTTCGTGAAGCATGCACAAGTTTCAACAGCCGAATTGACCAAGCAGAAGAAAGAATATCAGAAATTGAAGATCAACTCAATGAAATAAAACGTGAAACCAAGATTAAAGAAAAAAGCACAAAAAGGAATGAACAAAATCTCCAAGAAATGTGGGACTATGTGAAGAGACCCAACCTACGTTTGATAGGTGTACCAGAATGTGATCAAGAGAATGAATCTAAGCTGGAAAACACTCTTCAGGATATTATCCAGGAAAATTTCCCCAACCTAGCAAGACAGGTCAATACTGAACTCCAGGAAATACAGAGAACACCACAAAGATACTCCGCAAGAAGAGCAACCCCAAGGCACATAATCGTCAGATTCACCAGGGTTGAAACGAAGGAGAAAATACTTAGGGCAGCCAGAGAGAAAGGTCAGGTCACCCACAAAGGGAAGCCCATCAGACTCACAGCAGATCTCTCGGCAGAGACTCTACAAGCCAGAAGAGAGTGGGGGCCAATATTCAACATCCTTAAAGAAAAGAGCTTTCAACCCAGAATTTCATATCCAGCCAAACTGAGCTTCATAAGTGAAGGAAAAATAAAATCCTTCACGAACAAGCAAGTACTCAGAGATTTTGTCACCACTAGGCCTGCTTTACAAGAGCTCCTGAAAGAGGCACTACACATAGAAAGAAACAACCAGTTCCAGCCATCCTAAAAGCATACCAAATGCTAAAGACCATCAACAAAATGAAGAATGTACATGAACCAATGGGCAAAACAGCCAGATAGCATCAAAATGGCAGTATCAAATTCACACATAACAATATTAACCCTGAATGTAAATGGGCTAAATGCACCAATCAAAAGACACAGACTGGCAAATTGGATAAAAAACCAAAACCCATCGGTGTGCTGTATTCAGGAAACCCACCTCACACACAAAGATACACAAAGGCTCAAAATAAAAGGATGGAGGAAGATTTACCAAGCAAATGGAGAGCAAAAAAAAGCAGGAGTTGCAATTCTCATCTCTGATAAAATAGACTTTAAAGCAACAAAGATCAAAAGGGACAAAGAAGGTCACTACATAATGGTAAAAGGATCAATACAACAAGAAGAGGTAATGATTCTAAATATATATGGACCCAATGTAGGAGCACCCAGATATATAAGGCAAGTTCTTAATGACTTACAAAGAGACTTAGACTCCCACACAATAATAGTGGGAGACTTTAACACTCCACTGTCAATAGCAGACAGATCAACCAGACAGAAAATTAACAAGGATATCCAGGACTTGAACTCAGACCTGGAACAAGCAAACCTGATAGACATTTACAGAACTCTCCACCCCAAATCCACAGAATATACATTCTTCTCAGCACCACATCACACCTACTCCAAAATTGACCACATAATTGGAAGTAAAGCACTCCTCAGCAAATGCAAAACAACGGAAATCATAACAAACAGTCTCTCAGACCATAGTGCAATCAAGTTGGAACTCAGAATTCAGAAAATGACTCAGAACCGCACAGCTTCATGGAAACTGAACAACTGGCTCTTGAATGTTGATTGGATAAACAATGAAATGAAGGCAGAAATAAAGAAGTTCTTTGAAACCAACGAGAACGAAGACACAACGTACCAGAATCTCTGGGACACATTTAAAGCAGTCTGTAGAGGAAAATATATAGCAATAAGTGCCCACATGAGAAAAGTGGAGAGATCCAAAATTGACACCCTATCGTCAAAATTGAAAGAGCTAGAGGAGCAAGATCAAAAAAGCTCAAAACCTAGCCGAAGACAAGAAATAACTAAGATCAGAGCAGAACTGAAGGAGATAGAGACAAGAAAAACCCTTCAAAAAATCAACAAATCTAAGAGCTGGTTTTTTGAAAAGATCAACAAAATAGACAGACCACTAGCCAGACTGATAAAAAAGAAAAGAGAGAACAACCAAATAGATGCAATAAAAAACGATAAAGGGGAAATCACCACAGATTCCACAGAAATTCAAACCATCATCAGAGAATACTACAAACAACTCTATGCACACAAACTAGTAAATCAGGAAGAAATGGATAAATTCCTGGATGCCTGTGTCCTCCCAAGCCTAAACCAGGAGGAAGCTGAAACTATGAATAGACCAATAACAAGGTCAGAAGTTGAGGCAGCAATTAAGAGCCTACCACACAAAAAAAGCCCAGGTCCAGATGGGTTCACAGCTGAATTCTACCAGACACACAAAGAGGATCTGGTACCATTCCTCCTGAAACTATTCCAAATAATCCAAAAAGAGGGAACCCTTCCCAAATCATTTCATGAGACCAACATCATCCTGATACCAAAACCTGGCAGAGACTCAACAAGAAAAGAAAACTTCAGGCCAATATCCATGATGAACATAGATGCAAAAATCTTCAATAAAATACTGGCAAATCGATTGCAACAGCACATTAAAAAACTTATCCATCATGATCAAGTAGGATTCATCCCGGGCATGCAAGGCTGGTTCAACATACGCAAGTCTATAAATGTAATTCACCACATAAACAGAAGCAAAAACAAAAACCACATGATTATCTCAATTGACGCAGAGAAGGCATTTGACAAAATTCAACAGCCCTTTATGCTAAAAACCCTCAATAAACTTGGTATTGATGGAACATATCTCAAAGTAATAAAAGCTATTTACGACAAACCAACAGCCAATATCATACTTAATGGGCAAAAACTGGAAGCATTCCCTTTGAAATCCGGCACTAGACAAGGATGCCCTCTCTCACCACTTCTATTCAACATAGTACTGGAAGTTCTAGCCAGAGCAATAAGGCAAGAAAAAGAAATAAAGGGTATTCAAATAGGAAAGGTGGAAGCCAAATTGTCTCTATTTGCAGACGACATGATAGTATACCTAGAAGACCCCATCACCTCAGCCCAAAAGCTCCTGCAACTGATAAGCAACTTCAGCAAAGTCTCAGGATATAAAATCAATGTGCAAAAATCACAAGCATTCCTATACACCAATAACAGACTTAAAGAGAACCAAATTAAGAACGAACTGCCATTCACAATCGCTACAAAGAAAATAAAATACCTAGGAATACAACTCACTAGGAATGTAAGGGACCTCTTTAAGGAAAACTACAAACACCAGCTCAACGAAATAAGAGAGGACACAAACAGATGGAGAAACGTTCCATGTTCGTGGTTAGGAAGAATCAATATTGTGAAAATGGCTATACTGCCCAAAGTAATTTACACATTCAATGCTATCCCCATCAAACTACCATTGAATTTCTTCATAGAACTGGAAAAAACCACCATGAATTTCATATGGAACCAAAAAAGAGCCCGCATAGCCAAGTCAATTCTAAGCAAAAAAAACACAGCGGGAGGCATCACGCTACCAGACTTCAAACTATACTACAAGGCTACAGTAATCAAAACAGCATGGTACTGGTACCAAAACAGAGATATAGACCAATGGAACAGAACAGAAACATCGGAGGCAACACAACATATCTACAACCATATCATCTTTGATAAACCAGACAAAAACAGGCAATGGGGAAAGGATTCCCTATTTAATAAATGGTGTTGGGAAAACTGGCTAGCCATGTGCAGAAAGCAGAAACTGGACCCCTTCCTGACACCTTACACTAAAATTAACTCCAGATGGATTAAAGACTTAAATGTAAGACCTGACACCATAAAAACCCTAGAAGAAAATCTAGGCAAAACCGTTCAGGACATAGGAGTAGGCAAGGACTTCATGAACAAAACACCAAAAGCATTGGCACCAAAAGCCAAAATAGACAAATGGGACCTAATCAAACTCCACAGCTTCTGCACGGCAAAAGAAACAGTCACTAGAGTGAATCGACAACCATCAGAATGGGAAAAAATCTTTGCAGTTTACGCATCTGACAAAGGGCTGATATCCAGAATTTACAAAGAACTCAAACAGATTTACAGGAAAAAAACAAACAAGCCCATTCAAAAATGGGCAAAGGATATGAACAGAAACTTTACGAAAGCAGACATACATGAGGCCAGCAAACATATGAAAAAGTGCTCATCGTCATTGGTCATTAGAGAGATGCAAATCAAAACCACATTGAGATACCATCTCACACCAGTTAGAATGGCGATCATTAAAAAATCTGGAGACAGCAGATGCTGGAGAGGATGTGGAGAAATAGGAACACTCTTACACTGTTGGTGGGAGTGTAAATTAGTTCAACCATTGTGGAAGACAGTGTGGCGATTTCTCAGGGACCTAGAAATAGAAATTCCATTTGACCCAGCAATCCCATTACTGGGTATCTATCCAAAGGATTATAAATCGTTCTACTATAAGGACACATGCACACGAATGTTCATTGCAGCACTGTTTACAATAGCAAAGACCTGGAACCAACCCAAATGCCCAACGATGATAGACTGGACTGGGAAAATGTGGCACATATACACCATGGAATATTATGCAGCAATCAAAAATGATGAGTTTGTGTCCTTTGTAGGGACATGGATGAATCTGGAGAACATCATTCTCAGCAAACTGACACAAGAACAGAAAAAGAAATACCGCATATACTCACTCATAGGTGGGTGAGAAAAATGAGAACACGTGGACACAGAGAGGCGGTCTACTATACACTGGGGACTGTTGGGGGGAATGGGGGAGGGACAGCAGGGGGGGGCTGGGGGGGATAGCCTGGGGATGAATACCAAGTGTGGGTGAAGGGGAGGAAAGCAGCAAAGCACAGTCCCATGTGTGTACCTATGCAACTATCTTGCTTGTTCTGCACATGTACCCCCAAACCTATAATGCAATAAAAATTAAAAAAAAAAAAAAAAAAAAAAACCCTAGAAGAAAATCTAGGCAAAACCGTTCAGGACATAGGAGTAGGCAAGGACTTCATGAACAAAACACCAAAAGCATTGGCAACAAAAGCCAAAATAGACAAATGGGACCTAATCAAACTCCACAGCTTCTGCACGGCAAAAGAAACAGTCACTAGAGTGAATCGACAACCATCAGAATGGGAAAAAATCTTTGCAGTTTACGCATCTGACAAAGGGCTGATATCCAGAATTTACAAAGAACTCAAACAGATTTACAGAAAAAAAAACAAACAAGCCCATTCAAAAATGGGCAAAGGATATGAACAGACACTTTACAAAAGAAGACATACATGAGGCCAACAAACATATGAAAAAGTGCTCATCATCATTGGTCATTAGAGAGATGCAAATCAAAACCACATTGAGATATCATCTCACACCAGTTAGAATGGCGATCATTAAAAAATCTGGAGATAGCAGATGCTGGAGAGGATGTGGAGAAATAGGAACACTCTTACACTGTTGGTGGGAGTGTAAATTAGTTCAACCATTGTGGAAGACAGTGTGGCGATTCCTCAGGGACCTAGAAATAGAAATTCCATTTGACCCAGCAATCCCATTACTGGGTATCTATCCAAAAGACTGTGAATCGTTCTACTATAAGGACACATGCACACGAATGTTCATTGCAGCACTGTTTACAATAGCAAAGACCTGGAACCAACCCAAATGCCCATCGATGATAGACTGGACTGGGAAAATGTGGCACATATACACCATGGAATATTATGCAGCAATCAGAAATGATGAGTTTGTGTCCTTTGTAGGGACATGGATGAATCTGGAGAACATCATTCTCAGCAAACTGACACAAGAACAGAAAAAGAAATACCGCATATACTCACTCATAGGCGGGTGAGAAAAATGAGAACACATGGACACAGAGAGGCAGTCTACTATACACTGGGGACTGTTGGGGGAAATGGGGGAGGGACAGCGGGGGGGGCTGGGGGGGATAGCCTGGGGATGAATACCAAGTGTGGGTGAGGGGGAGGAAGGCAGCAAAACACACTGCCATGTGTGTACCTATGCAACTATCTTGCACGTTCTGCACATGTACCCCAAAACCTATAATGCAATAAAAATTAAAAAAAAAAAAAAAAATAAACTAGGGTGTATCCAATTAATGTCTCCAAGAAACTTCTGAAAATCATGAAGAGTTTTTAAATGACTTGTCACTAATACAGGAGTTTTAAAGAAAACCTGATGAGAATCAATAAGCTTACCTAGATAATGATAAGGAATAACTAGTTGAACATTGTCAGTAGCAACAACAAGATTAGCACTTAATAAACATGGCTGCAAGGAGTTATAGATTTCAAAAAGAAGCTCCTCTGTGGGTGCAGCTAAGAGTAGGTCATCCATGTAATGTAACAGTAAGGCCTCAGGGTACTGACAGCGAAGAGGAGAAAGTACCTAAGCAACATAGGACTGACACAAAGTAGGACTATTTGCCATGTCCTGAGGTAAAACAACCTATTCAGATCTTTCATAACGTCTGTAATAATTGGTAGCTGGTATGCTAAAGGCAAAACGTTTACAATCTGGAGGAGCTAATGGGATGAAAAAAACAATCCTTTAAATCAATAACTAACATATGCCATTCCACAACAGGAGAGGGCAGTCCAGGTTGAAATGCCCCCATAATCACCATGGTGTCATTAACTTTTCTCAGGACCTGTAACAATCTCCATTTGCCAGACTTTTTCTTAATAACAAAAATAGGAGAATTCCAAGGACTATTAGTGGGTCTGATATGGCCCGCTTCGAGTTGCTCCCAAACCAACTTGCAAGCTGCTAAATTTTTTTTCAGAAGGGAGGGGCCACTGCTCTACCCATACGGGTGCATCAGATATCCAAGTGATGGGATCAGCATGAGTATCGGGAGTTACAGTGGCCCCCTCTAAAAACATCCAAGACAGGCACGGTCAGTTTTCACCTGTACAGGAAGGGGCTCAGAAGAGCCCTGCAGATTTTTACCAAGACCTTTAGCCAGATGGAATCCTCTTTTAAGCATAATGTCTAAAGCAGGGCTGTGTGTAACCAGGTGAGCCCCCATAGCTTCCAAAATATCTCTGCCCCACATATTAATGGGAATGCCTGGGAGGACATAGGGGTGGAAAGTATCAGAATGACCATCAGAGTCTGTCCAAACAATAAAGTAGTAGACTGTTGGGGATTGGAACTCATGTAAATACCTTGTAAAGAGGTTATTGCCACAGTAAGTGGCCAGGCAGAAGGCAAATGTATAGAATAGATGACTGAAACATCAGCACCAATGTCCAAAGGCCTTTAAAAGTTTTACCATTAATGTTAAGGATCATCTCAGGCCTACTAGCCAAGATGGATTGAATGCAATATGCATAAGAAGAGGAGCCAAAACCTTTAGACCCTCTGGTTTCCTTTGATAAAGGATGTTTAATTGATGCATTAACAGAAACTAACAAGAGCTTAGCAAAAGGCTGAGCTGGGTCTATAGTGCAAACACCCAAAGGAGAACATGCAATTACCTTAATTTCTCCAGTATAGTCATTATCAATAACCCCAGGTATAATCTGTTAAACCTTGAAGGGAAGAGGAACTATGTCCAAAAATTAAACCTGTGTACTCAAAGGGGAGAGGGCCATAAATGTCAGTTGGTATCAAATGAACACCCGAGTTAGGTGTTAATACCTGTCGGGTGGAGAAACAGGTCAAGTCTGCACTGTTGGGTGTGGCATGGCAGAGTTCAGAAATGGATTTGTGGCGACATGTGAGGTTTGTACTAGAGATGCCCTGATTTGTTGCAGGGGCCAAAGCTGCCCCCTCTGGGAGTTTCCCGAATGTGGTATCAAAAAATTACCTTGTGCATCCCATTTGGATCTGCACCCATTGGCCCAGTGGTTTTCATGATGACAATGGGGACACTCGCCAGGAGGGGGAGTTTTAGATTTCTCTGATGCGGGTGATGCAGGGAGAGCTAAAAGTCGCATAGATGGTTGTGCAGGGGCAGTTGAAGCCAATTGTTGTCTAGATGGGCATTTCTTAGCTGCATGGCCAGGTAATCCACAGCGAAAACACTTGGTATTAGAATTTTGAGACTATCTCTTTAAAAAAGCGGCTACCGTCATGCCATTCTGAGCAGCAGCCATAGACAAGCCGTTGTGATATGCTGTGCCAATATCTGCACACATTCGGATATAATTAGAAATAGTGACACAATGCCATGATCTTATGGCAGCCTGACTTGCAGCATTAGGGTTCTTAAAAGCCAATTGTTTGGCCAGCATAGAGCTGACTTCCTGATCACCAACCTGACAAGTAATTGCCTCTAAGAGATGAGAAACAAATTCCTGATATGGTTCATCAGGTTCTTGGTGAATTTTAGACAGTTCCCCTGTCTTAGCTCCTTGAGATGGAAGTTGGCGCCATGCCTTTAGAGCTAATGTATTAATTTGTAACAAAGCATCATCAGGAAGAGCAATTTGATCTTGTAAAGTTTCAAAAGCACCTCTGCCCAAAAGCATATCTAAAGTAACCTGGCTTCTGGCACAGTGATTGCACTCAGACTGATTAAAAGTGGCCTCATCATAATAGGCTCTACACAACATAAAATCTCCACCAGAAAGACAAGCTCTAGTTAGTCTTATCCATTCAGCTGGTGGCAAGGCAGCTGTTGAAAAATTCTCTAAAATAGACTAAGTATAAGGTGCTGTTGGACCATAATGTGTGACGGCTTCCTTAAGACCCTTCAGGAACTTAGGAGCAATAGCTTCATAATGGCAGGTGGTATTGGCTGCATTATCAGTAACTTGTATGAAAGGATATAATGATGTACTATCAGCATCGACAAAACCTTTATGCATGGACATCATGGCTTGTGTTAGTGGGGAAATGGGAGCAGTGAAGGTGAATCTAATTACCAAAGAATTAGAAGGTACAGAAGACGGTGCCTGAGCAACAGGAAAACAGTGTTGTTGAAAGGTGAGTGCTTTAGAGCAAAGAGAAAGTAAGTCTCTGACTTGATCAGAAAGGTCCAAGGAAGGGTAAGAGTTACTGGGTTATGATCATGGTGAGGGGTGTTAGGTGGAGAAATATACCTGTCGGGCTCTTTTAAAACAGTTTCTGTCACAAGTTGGCAGCTATCCATAGGTGGATGTCTAGAAGAAGAATGGTCAATACCACGCTCCATTTGATCAAGAGGATAAAGTTCAGAAGCAGGAGGAGAAAAAGCAGCAGCAGGGGAAGAAATAGCATTTCGAGAGCAAGGGCGAGTAGGTTCCACTTGACAGGAGCAGACAGAGTCTTTAAGTTTAGACCAAACAAAAAGTAAAACCTCGGTTTGAGGTAAAGCTTTGTTATGAAAGGCATATTGTTAATTTTCTCACCAGTTGCATTCCATGCAGTTTCCTCCAATATTCCTTTTTCTGGAACCCACGGGCAAATTTCACGAATAATATGCACAAATTCCTCCACAGTTTCTAGCTTAATATCAAGTCCATGAGACTTAATCATTTTTTGCAATAATTGTATAAACAAGTTACACTCCTTAGATTCTATATGCCACATGTTTTACTCCAGATGAAACTCAGAAATTCTGTTTACTTTGACTTGTATGTACAACATGGAGAAAAAATTTGATTAATATTATACAAAATAAAAAATAGAAAGCTTACTTACGAGAAAAGCCAAACTTACTGCTACAGCTTCACCTTTATTACTTGATTGTCACTGCGATTCCTCGTGTCCAGGGTACCTGTGTAGGTGCCAGATGTGGGGGTCCGGCATGTCTGCCAGAAGGCTTCCAACCAGCTGAGAGCCTCAGCCCCACTCAAATGTTCTCAACCTGGAAGAGGGAGTGCGTGGAAGAAAAGACAGACAGAAAGTAGGATCTAGAGGACTGCCAGGCAATGCCGGGACAGCAAGTGCTAAAACAGCAAGTGTATTTGTGCACACCATAGGTAATATACCTTTCAGTGCTTGAGGAGTGACGTACATTCCATTGTATCTTGAAATAAAATCAAGAACAAGAATCACAAAAAAAGGGGAACAGAAAGTATGACTCATAATCATAGGGTGTACATATCCTTTGCCCATTTTTGAATGGGCTTGTTTGTTTTTTTCCTGTAAATCTGTTTGAGTTCTTTGTAAATTCTGGATATCAGCCTAGATGCTGTAGCCTTGTAGTATAGTTTGAAGTCTGGTAGTGTGATGCCTCCTGCTGTGTTCTTCTTGCTTAGAATTGACTTGGCTATGCGGGCTCTCTTTTGGTTCCGTATTAACTCCATGGTGGTTTTCTCCAGTTCTGTGAAGAAATTCAATGGCAGCTTGATGGGGATAGCATTGATTGTGTAAATTACTTTGGAAAGTATAGCCATTTTCATGATATTGAGTCTTCCTAAGCACGAACATGGAATGTTTCTCCATCTGTTTGTGTCCTCCCTTATTTCGTTGAGCAGTGGTTTGTAGTTTTCCTGGAAGAAGTCCCTTAGGTTCCTTGTAATTGTATTCCAGGCATTTTATTCTCTTTGTAGCAATTGTGAATGGCAGTTCGTTCTTGATTTGGTTCTCATTAAGTTGGTTGGTGTATAAGAATGCTTTTGATTTTTGCACATTGATTTTATATCCTGAGACTTTGCTGAAGTTGCTTATCAGTTTCAGGAGCTTTTGGGCTGAGGTGACGGGATCTTCTAGGTATACTATCATACCATCTGCAAATAGAAACAATTTGGCTTCCACCTTTCCTATTTGAATACGCTTTATTTCTTTTTCTTGCCTGATTGCTCTGGCTAAAATTTCCAGTACTATGTTGAATAGGAGTGGTGAGAGAGGGCATCCTTGTCTAGTGCCGGATTTCAAAGGGAATGCTTCCAGGTTTTGCCCATTAAGTATGATATTGGCTGTTGGTTTTTCATAAATAGCTTTTATTACTTTGAAATATGTTCTATCAATACCAAGTTTATTGAGGGTTTTTAGCATAAAGGGCTGTTGAAATTTGTCAACTGCCTTCCCTGCATCAATTGAGATAATCATGTGGTATTTGTTTTTTGTTCTGTTTATGTGGTGAATTACGTTTATAGACTTGCGTATGTTGAACCAGCCTTGCATCCGCGGGATGAATCCTACTTGATCATGTTGGATAAGGTTTTAAATGTGCTGTTGCAATCGGTTTGCCAGTATTTTATTGAAGATTTTTGCATCTATGTTCATCATGGATATTGGCCTGAAGTTTTCTTTTCTTGTTGAGTCTCTGCCGGGTTTTGGTATCAGGATAATGTTGGTATCATAAAATGATTTGGAAAGAATTCCCTCTTTTTGGATTATTTGGAATAGTTTAAGAAGGGATGTTACCAGCTCCTTTTTGTGTGTCTGGTAGAATTCGGCTGTGAACCCATCTGGACCTGGGCTTTTTTTTTTGTGTGGTAGGCTCTTAATTGCTGCCTCAACTTCAGACATTGTTATTGTCTATGCATAGTTTTGGCTTCCTCGTGGTTTAGGCATGGAGGGATACAAGTGCCCAGGAATTTATCCATTTCTTCCAGGTTTATTAGTTTATGTGCATAGAGTTGTTTGTAGTATTCTCTGATGATGGTTTGAATTTCTGTGGAATCTGTGGTGATTTCCCCTTTATCATTTTTTAAAAAAATTTTTCATTGCATTTTAGGTTTTGGGGTACATGTGCAGAACGTGCAAGAAAGTTGCATAGGTACACACATGGCAGCGTGTTTTGCTGCCTTCCTCCTCTTAAACCACATTTGGCATTTCTCCCCAGGCTATCCCTCCCCAGCTCCCCCCACACTGTCCCTCCCCCATTCCCCCCAATAGACCCCAGTGTGTAGTACCCTCCTCCATGTGTCCATGTGTTCTCTTTTTTCTCACCTGCCTATGAGTGAGAATATGTGGTATTTCCTTTTCTGTTCTTGTGTCAGTTTGCCAAGAATGATGTTCTCCAGATTAATCCATGTCCTTACAAAGGACATAAAACTCGTCATTTTTTTTTAAATTTTTATTGCATTATAGGTTTTGGGGTACATGTGCAGAACGTGCAAGATAGTTGCATAGGTACACACATGGCAGTGTGTTTTGCTGCCTTCCTCCCCTTCACCCACACTTGGTATTCATCCCCAGGCTATCCCCCACAGACCCCCCGCTGTCCCTCCCCCGTTTCCCCCAACAGTCCTCAGTGTATAGTAGACCGCCTCTCTGTGTCCATGTGTTCTCATTTTTCTCACCCACCTATGAGTGAGTATATGCAGTATTTCTTTTTCTGTTCTTGTGTCAGTTTGCTGAGAATGATGTTCTCCAGATTCATCCATGTCCTTACAAAGGACACAAACTCATCATTTTTGATTGCTGCATAATATTCCATGGGGTATATGTGCCACATTTTCCCAGTCCAGTTTATCATTGATGGGCATTTGGGTTGGTTCCAGTTCTTTGCTATTGTAAACAGTGCTGCAATGAACATTTGTTTGCATGTGTCCTTATAGTAGAACGATTTATAGTCCTTTGGATATATACCCAGAAATGAGATTGCTGGGTCAAATGGAATTTCTTTTTTTTTTTAAATTTTTATTGCATTTTAGGTTTTGGGGTACATGTGCAGAACGTGCAAGATAGTTGCATAGGTACACACATGGCAGTGTGTTTTGCTGCCTTCCTCCCCTTCACCCACACTTGGCATTTATCACCAGGCTATCCATCCCCAGCCTACTCCTGCTGTACCTCCCGCGTTCCACCAATAGACCCCAGTGTGTATTAGACCCCCTCCCTGTGTCCATGTGTTCTCACTTTTCTCACCTGCCTATGAGTGAGAATATGCGGTATTTCTTTTTCTGTTCTTGTGTCAATTTGCTGAGAATGATGTCCTCCAGATTCATCCATGTCCTTACAAAGGACACAAACTCATCATTTTTGATTGCTGCATAATATTCCATGGTGTATATTTGCCACATTTTCCCGGTCCAGTCTATCATCGATGGGCATTTGGGTTGATTCCAGGTCTTTGCTATTGTAAACAGTGCTGCAATGAACATTCTTGTGCATGTGTCCTTATAGTAGAACGATTTTTAGTCCTTTGGATATATATACCCAGTAATGGGATTGCTGTGTCAAATGGAATTTCTATTTCTAGGTCCTTGAGGAATCGCCACACTGTCTTCCACAATGGTTGAACTAATTTACACTCCCACCAACAGTGTAAGAGTGTTCCTATTTCTCCACATCCTCTCCAGCATCTGCTGTCTCCAGATTTTTAATGATCGCCATTCTAACTGGTGTGAGATGGTATCTCAATGCGGTTTTGATTTGCATCTCTCTAATGACCAGTGATGATCAGCATTTTTTCATGTGTTTCTTGGCCTCATGTATGTCTTCTTTTGTAAAGTGTCTGTTCATATCCTTTGCCCATTTTTGAATGCGCTTGTTTGTTTTTTTCCTGTAAATCTGTTTGAGTTCTTTGTAAATTCTGGATATCAGCCCTTTGTCAGATGGATAAACTGCAAAGATTTTTTCCCATTCTGATGGTTGCCGATTCACTCTAGTGACTGTTTCTTTTGCTGTACAGAAGCTGTGGAGTTTGATTAGGTCCCATTTGTCTATTTTGGCTTTTGTTGCCAATGCTTTTGGTGTTTTGGTCATGAAGTCCTTGCGTACTCCTATGTCCTGAATGGTTTTGCCTAGATTTTCTTCTAGGGTTTTTATGGTGTCAGGTCTTATGTTTAAGTCTTTAATCCATCTGGAGTTAATTTTAGTGTAAGGTGTCAGGAAGGGGTCCAGTTTCTGCTTTTTGCACATGCCTAGCCAGTTCTCCCAACACCATTTATTAAACAGGGAATCATTTCCCCATTGCTTGTTTTTGTCTGGTTTATCAAAGATTATATGGTTGTAGATGTGTTGTGTTGCCTCCAATGCCTCTGTTCTGTTCCATTGGTCTATATCTCTGTTTTGGTATCAGTACCATGCTGTTTTCATTATTGTAGCCTTGTAGTATAGTTTGAAGTCTGGTAGTGTGATGCCTCCCGCTGTGTTTTTTTTTTTTGCTTAGAATTGACTTGGCTCTTCGGGCTCTCTTTTGGTTCCATATGAACTCCATGGTGGTTTTCTTCAGTTCTGTGAAGAAATTTAATGGTAGTTTGATGGGGATAGCGTTGATTGTGTAAATTACTTTGGGCAGTATAGCCATTTTTACGATGTTGATTCTTCCTAACCACGAGCATGGAATGTTTCTCTATCTGTTTGTGTCCTCTCTTATTTCATTGAGCAGTGGTTTGTGGTTTTCCTCAAAGAGGTCCCTTACGTTCCTTGTGAGTTGTATTCCTAGGTATTTTATTTTCTTTGTAGCAATTGTGAATGGCAGTTCATTCTTGATTTGGTAGTCTTTAAGTCTGTTATCGGCGTATAAAAATGCTTGTGATTTTTGGACATTGATTTTATATCCTGAGACTTTGCTGAAGTTGCTTATCGGTTTCAGGAGTTTTTGGGTTGAGGCGATTGGGTCTTCTAGGTATACTATCATGTCGTCTGCAAATAGAGACAATTTGGCTTTCTCCTTTCCTATTCGAATACCCTTTATTTCTTTTTCTTGCCTGATTGCTCTGGCTAGAACTTCCAGTACCATGTTGAATAGGAGTGGTGAGAGAGGGCATGCTTGTCTAGTGCCGGATTTCACAGGGATTACTTTTAGTTTTTGCCCATTAATTATGATATTGGCTGTTAGTTTGTCATAAATAGCTTTTATTACTTTGAGATATGTTCCATCAATACCAAGTGTACTGAGGGTTTTTAGCATAAAGGGCTGTTGAATTTTGTCAAATGCCTTCTCTGCATCAATTGAGATAATCATGTGGTTTTTGTTTTTGGTTCTGTTTATGTGGTGAATTACATTTATAGACTTGCGTATGTTGAACCAGCCTTGCATCCCCGGGATGAATTCTACTTGATCATGATGGATGAGTTTTTTAATGTGCTGTTGCAATCGGTTTGCCAGTGGTTTGTTGAAGATTTTTGCATCTATGTTCATCACGGATATTGGCCTGAGGATTTCTTTTCTTGTTGAGTCTCTGCCGGGTTTTGGTATCAGGATGATGTTGGTCTCATAAATTGATTTGGGAAGGGTTCCGTCTTTTTGGATTATTTGGAGTAGTTTCAGAAGAAATGGTACCAGATCCTCTTTGTGTGTCTGGTATCATTCGGCTGTGAACCCATCTGGACCTGGGCTTTTTTGTGTGGTAGGCTTTTAATTGCTCCCTCGACTTCAAACCTTGTTATTGGCCTATTCATGGTTTCAGCTTTCTCATGGTTTAGGCTTGGGAGGACACAGGTGTCCAGGAATTTTTCTATTTCTTCCTGGTTTACTAGTTTATGTGCATAGAGTTGTTTGTAGTATTCTATGATGATGGTTTGAATTTCTGTGGAATCTGTGGTGATTTCCCCATTATCGTTTTTTATTTCATCTATTTCTTGTTCTCTCTTTTGTTTTTTATCAGTCTGGGTAGTGGTCTGTCTATTTTGTTGTTCTTTTCCAAAAACCAGCTCTTGGATTTATTGATTTTTTGAAGGGGTTTTTGTGTCTCTATCTCCTTCAGTTCTGCTCCGATCTTAGTTATTTCTTGTCTTCCGCTAGGTTTTGAGTTTTTTTGGTCTTCCTCTTGTATTTCTTTCAATTTTTTCGATAGGGTGTCAATTTTGGATCTCTCCACTCTTCTGATGTGGGCATTTATTGGTATATATTTTCCTCTACAGACTGCTTTACATATGTCCCAGTGATTCTGGTATGGTGTGTCTTGTTTCTCGTTGGTTTCGAAGAGTTTCATTATTTCTTCCTTCCTTTCATTTTTTATCCAATCAACATTCAACAGCCAGTTGTTCAGTTTTTATGAAGCTGTGCAGTTCTGAGTTGGTTTTTGAATTCTGAGTTCTAACTTGATTGCACTATGGTCTGAGAGACTGTTTGTTATGATTTCAGTTGTTTTGCATTTGCTGAGAAGTGCTTTACTTCCAATTATTTGGTCAATTTTGGAGTGGTTGTGATATGGTGCTTAGAAGAATGTATATTCTGTGGATTTGGGATGGAGAGTTCTGTAGATGTCTATCAGGTTTGCTTGTTCCAGGTCTGAGTTCAAGTCCTGGATATCCTTGTTAATTTTCTGTCTGGTTGATCTGTCTGATAGGGACAGTGCAGTGTTAAAGTGTCCCACTATTATTGTGTGGGAGTCTAAGTCTCTTTGTAGGTCATTAAGAATTTGCCTTATATATCTGGGTGCTCCTGCATTGGGTCCATATATATTTAGGATCGTTAGCTCTTCTTGTTGTATCTATCCTTTTACCATTATATAATGTCCTTCTTTGTCTCTTTTGATCTTTGTTGCTTTAAAGTCTATTTTATCAGAGATGAGAATTGCAACTCCTACTGTTTTTTGCTCTCCATTTGCTTGGTAAATCTTTCTCCATCCCTTTATTATGAGCCTTTTTGAATCTTTGCATGTGAGATGGGCTTCCTGGATACAGCACACCGATGGGTTTTGTTTTTTTATCCAATTTGTCAGCCTCTGTCTTTTGATTGGTGCATTTAGCCCATTTACATTTAGGGTTAATATTGTTATTTTTGGGTTTGATACTGTCATTTTGATAGTATCTGACTGTTTTGTTTCTTGGTTGATGCAGATTCTTCATTTTGTTGATGCTCTTTAGCATTTGGTATGTTTTTAGAATGGCTGGTACTAAATATTTCTCTGTATGTGTAGTGCCTTTTTCAGGAACTCTTGTAACGCCAGCCTGGTGGGGACAAAATTTCTGAGTTCTTACTTGTTGGCAAAAGATTTTATTCTTCCTTCACTTATGAAGCTCAGTTTGGCTGGATGTGAAATTCTGGGTTGAAAGTTCTTTTCTTTAAGGATGTTGAATATTGGCCCTCACTTTCTTCTGGCTTGTAGAGTTTCTGCTGAGGGATCTACTGTGAGTCTGATGGGCTTCCCTTTGTGAATGACCCGACCTTTCTCTCTGGCTGCCCTTAGTATTTGTTTCTTCATTTCAACTGTGGTGAATCTGAC
This sequence comes from Saguinus oedipus, assembly GCA_031835075.1. Lineage (NCBI taxonomy): Eukaryota > Metazoa > Chordata > Mammalia > Primates > Cebidae > Saguinus > Saguinus oedipus. Next base: position 58,425,186 of record CM063173.1, read on the forward strand.
GACTATGTGACTTGTGTTGCTCTTCTTGTGGAGTATCTTTGTGAGGTTCTCTGTATTTCCTGGAGTTGAGTATTGGCCTGCCTTGCTAGGTTGGAGAAATTTTTTTGGATAATATCCTGAAGAGTATTTTCTAGCTTGGATTCTTTCTCTTCTTCACATTCTGGTACACTTATCAAATGTAGGTTAGGTCTCTTCACATAGTCCCACATTTCTTGGAGATTTTGTTCATTCCTTTTTCCGCTTTTTTTGTCTAATCTTGGTTTTTCTTTTTATTTCATTGAGTTGATCTTAAACTTCTGATATTCTTTCTTCTGCTTGGTCAATTCGGCTGTTGAAACTTGTGCATGCTTCGCGAAGTTCTTGTGTTGTTTTTCAGCTCCTTCAATTTATTCATATTCCTCTCTAAGTTGTCAATTCTTGTTATCATTTCCTCGTATGTTTTTTTCAAATCTTTTTTCCAGGTTTTTCGTTTCTTTGCATTGATTTAGAACATGTTCTTTTAGCTCACTGGATTTTTTATTATCCATCTCTAAAGTCTGATTTCATCATTTTGTCATACTTATTCTCCATCTGCTTTGTTTCCTTGCTGGTGAGGCGTTTTGGACCTTTGTAGGAGGTGAGGTATTTTGGTTTTGGGTGTTTTCCTTTTTTTTGCACTGGTTTCTTCCCATCTTGTGGATTTATTTTCCTGTCGTCTTAGTTGTTGCTGACTTTTCAATTGGGTCTTTGAGTGGTCGCCCAGATTTTTGATGATGAAGTATTTCTCTTAGTTAGTTTTTCTTCTAACTGTCTAGCCCCTCTGCTGTACGACTGGTGAGGTCAACTCCAGGCCCTGCTTGTCTGGGGTACACCTGTAGCAGCTGCAAAACAGTGAGGGATACTACCAGTTTCTTCTTCTGCTATCTTTGTCCCAGAATGATGCCCGCCAAATATAAGTTTGATTAGTCCTTTTTTGAGGTGACTGTTTGGATATACAGGGGTCAGGGAGTTGCTTGAGGAGCCGTTCTGTACTTTATAGGAGCTCAAGTGCTGATGTTGTTCATTCAGGGTTGTTGGGTGGGTGTGTTTGGGTCTCCTGCAGCAGAACTTATAAACACCCCCCTTTTTTATCAGATGCTCTGTGTCAGGGACTTGGGGCTTTCTTTTTGAGTATCCATTGCACTGTCCTGCCCAGCTAGGAGGCACTGTAGTCACTATTTGCCTGCCGAGGCTCCACCCTCCTACCACGGGGTCTTCCCTGCTGCCACAGGGCTCTGCCCTGCTGTAGTGGGCTCCACCCTTTTTGCTGTGTCTCTCTGTTATGGCAGGTTGCCTTGGCAACAGCAGGCTGCTTCTGCAATGTGCGTGTTCCTCAGTAGGGGTGGAATGCATTCGTAGTGGTGGACGCCCCTCCCCAACTGAGCTGCACCGTCCTGGATTCAGCTGAGCCTGCAGTAAAACTCTCAATTCCCAGTGATGTGAATCACGGTTTTGTTTGTCCCTGTGGGGGTGGGACCCGCCGAGCCTGATCACCTGGCTCCCTGCCTCAGAGTCCTCTCTCTCTTTTTTATGTTGGACAGTTGACTCTTTCACAGGTGTTTCAGTTGCCTGCTGAAAGGGTGCCAGGATCTGGGTGATTTCCCGTGCTGCTACCCACTGCAGCGCTCAAATCACGCTTCCCAGGATTCTCCTGGTATGGCTCACTGTCCAAGTCTCGTTTAATCAGATGGATATGTTAATCTGCCCTCCCAAATCTCAGATTGCAAGTTTAACAGAACACCCCGACCAGTTAGTCTTGTGCCGCTGTGCCACGGCGCTGGCCGAAAGGGCCATGGAAGCTGAAAGGGTTGCGCTGGTGTTTTGTGTCTCTCCTACACCTGGGAATTTACCCGTTCTGTGGGCAACAAAGTCCGTCTGAAAATGCGGCTAGGATTCACCCTCTGCGCCTTCACTGAGAGCTGCAATCCCGAGTTGTTCCTACCACGCCATCTTGGAAAAACTCCAGCATGAGTGATTTCTTTACTTGCCCATGCTCATATGGATGGTAGATACAAGGCTACAATTTTAACTCATGCACTGTGATGTTGGAACCTGTGCTTTTAACTTCTATGTTATCCCTGCTTTACAATCCAGTGTAAAGGATAAGAATGCAAAGCTGCAATTTCACCTGCATTAAAAATACCAGTTATGATAGGCTTATGATTCACACAGAAAGGAAGTGTAAAACTACCTGGGGAAATTCAGAATGACTTACTTGATAGATGAAGTAAATATGAAGAGAGTTTTGAAGGATGAGTAGATAATCACTAGGTACATGAGGGAAAAAATAATGTTTGGGGCAGAGCAAACTATGTGTAAGAATAGGAGGTAAAAAGAAGTACAGATCATTTGGTTATAAACAGGAGGCAGAGCCCCTGTGGGAGAACAGCAAGAGATGGATCCAGAAGCTTAGACAGCATAGTGGCTCCGAGGATCATTTTCACTTCCTTAGGAATTTTGCTTAGATATGAGAAAGAACTAAACTTAGTCATTTTGTCATCCTGTTGAACATCCTATATATTTATCATTACTTAACTATATGTTTTTGTCTAGAAATAATCATATCTGTAAAGAGGCAGTGGCATAGTGATCAAATAGAGAAAAGACCAAGCACTATTTCTATAAATCCTTCATTTTCCTGATTTTGATGATTCTATTATTGTCAAGGTAGTTCAAATAACAACACTACTCACCAAGAACATTCACATATACCACATAATTTTATTATCCCAATAGTCCTAGGAGGTAAGAATCATAAACAGGTATCTCTTTTTCACCAATGAGAAAACTGAGACTTGAAAATGATGACCTACCCCAAACTAGAAAGTTACCTTAATTAGGCTGGAACTCATGTCAGCCTGTAAAATGTATCAGCAGTCTGTATGCCATATAACACTATTCTTAGTCAGGTAATGAGAAAGATTAGGAACAAAGAACATACAGCTTACATTAATTGGCCATGATCTTTACTCAGGATTTATTACCACAGTAAACTCAGATGACATAAACACAGTAGAGAAAACAAATACTCTCTGAAAAGTCCTACAAGTATTTGCTGACTGGCGAATTGAAGTTTCAGGACTTTTAACTGATACGTCTCTTATTTCCAAAAGTTTGGCATTCTACATTTCAGCTACATAGATTTATAGATTTGATCTAAGTAGCACCATACTGAACTTCTAGCTAAGTGTATTCACTGATTAGGAGATACAGAAAGAAAATTTGCATTCTTAGCAATTCCTCTCTAAAACTAAACATTTAAATGCTTTCAAATTTTCTACTGCCTTTCAGAAATACCTCTAAATATTACATATTGAATCAAGGTAAATATATGAAATGCTGTCTAAAATACTTCAGAAGCAAATTACTTTATTTTAATTTTTTTATTATATACATATATATTTTATTGCATTTTAGGTTTTGGTGGACATATGCAGAACGTAAAATATAGTTGCATGGGTACACACATAACAGTGTGTTTCACCGCCTTCCTCCCCTTCACCCACATTTGGCATTTCTCCCCAGGCTATCCCTCCCCAGCTCCCCCAATGCTGTACCTCCCCTATTTCCCCCAATAGACCTCAGAGTGTAGTACCCCCTTCCCTGTGTCCATGTCTTCTCATTTTTCCTCCCCCGCCTATGAGTGAGAATATGTAAAGTTTTATTTTCTGTTCTTGTGTCAGTTTGCTGAGAATGATGTTCTCCAGATTCATCCATGTCCTTACAAAGGACACAAAATCATCATTTTTGATTGCTGCATAATATTCCATGGTGTATATGTGCCACATTTTCCCAGTCCAGTCTATCATCAATGGGCATTTGGGTTGGTTCCAGGTCTTTGCTATTGTAAACAGTGCTGCAATGAACATTCGTGTGCATGTCTCCTTATAGTAGAACGATTTATAGTCCTTTGGATATATACCCAGTAATAGAATTGCTGGATCAAATGGAATTTCTATTTCTAGGTCCTTGAGGAATCGCCACACTGTCTTCCACAATGGTTGAACAAATTTACACTCCCACCAACAGTGTAAGAGTGTTCCTATTACTCCACATTCTCTCCAGCATCTGCTGTCTCCAGATTTTTTAATGATCACCATTCTAACTGGCATGCGATGGTATCTCAATGTGGTTTTGATTTGCATCTCTCTAATGACCAGTGATGATCAGCATTTTTTCATGTGTTTGTTGGCCTCATGTATGTCTTCTTTTGTAAAGTGTCTGTTCCTATCCTTTGCCCATTTTTGAATGGGCTTGTTTGTTTTTTTCCTGTAAATCTGTTTGAGTTCTTTGTAAATTCTGGATATCAGCCCTTTGTCAGATGCATAAACTGCAAAGATTTTTTCCCATTCTGATGGTAGCCTATTCACTCCAGTGACTGTTTCTTTTGCCGTGCAGAAGCTGTGGAGTTTGATTAGGTCCCATTTGTCTATTTTGGCTTTTTTTGCCAATGCTTTTTGTGTTTTGTTCATGAAGTCCTTGCCTACTCCTATGTCCTGAATGGTTTTGTCTAGATTTTCTTCTAGGGTTTTTATGGTGTCAGGTCTTATGTTTAAGTCTTTAATCCATCTGGAGTTAATTTTAGTGTAAGGTGTCACGAAGGGATCCAGTTTCTGCTTTCTGCACATGGCTAGCCAGTTTTCCCAACACCATTTATTAAACAGGGAATCCTTTCCCCATTGCTTGTTTTTGTCTGGTTTATCAAAGATTATATGGTGGTAGATATGTTGTGTTGCCTCCGATGCTTCTGTTTTGTTCCATTGGTCTATGTCTCTGTTTGGTACCAGTACCATGCTGTTGTGATTATTGTAGCCTTGTAGTATAGTTTGAAGTCTGGCAGCGTGATGCCTCCCGCTGTGTTCATTTTGCTTAGAATTGACTTGGCTATGCGGGCTCTCTTTTGGTTCCATATGAAGATCATGGTGGTTTTTTCCAGTTCTGTGAAGAAATTCAATGGTAGTTTGATGGGGATAGCATTGATTGTGTAAATTACTTTGGGCAGTATAGCCATTTTCATGATATTGATTCTTTCTAACCACGAACATGGAATGTTTCTCCATGTGTTTGTGTCCTCTCTTATTTCGTTGAGCAGTGGTTTGTAGTTTTTCCTAAAGAGATTCCTTACGTTCCTTGTGAGTTGTATTTCTAGGTATTTTATTTTCTTTGTAGCAATTGTGAATGGCAGTTCGTTCTTGATTTGGTTCTCTTTTAGTCTGTTATTGGTGTATAGGAATGCTTGTGATTTCTGCACATTGATTTTATATCCTGAGACTTTACTGAAGTTGCTTATCCATTTCAGGAGCTTTTGGGCTGATGTGATGGGGTCTTCTAGGTATACTATCATGTCGTCTGCAAATAGAGATAATTTGGCTTCCACCTTTCCTATTTGAATACCCTTTGTTTCTTTTTCTTGCCTGATTGCTTTGGCTAGAACTTTCAGTAGTATGTTGAATAGGATTGGTGAGAGAGGGCATCTTTGTCTAGTGCCAGATTTCAAAGGAAGTGCTTCCAGTTTTTGCCCATTCATTATGATATTGGCTGTTGGTTTGTCGTCAATAGCTTTTATTACTTTGAGATATGTTCCATCAATACCAAGTTTATTGAGGGTTTTTAGCATAAAGGGCTGTTGAATTTTGTCAAATGCCTTCTCTGCGCCAATTGTGATAATCCTGTGTTTTTTGTTTTTGGTTCTGTTTATGTGGTGAATTACATTTATAGACTTGCGTATGTTGAACCAGCCTTGCATCCCCGGGATGAATCCTACTTGATGATGATGGATAAGTTTTTTAATGTGCTGTTGCAATCTGTTTGCCAGTATTTTATTGAAGATTTTTGCATCTATGTTCATCATGGATATTGGCCTGAAGTGTTCTTTTCTTGTTGAGTCTGCCGGGTTTTGGCATCAGGATGATGTTGGTCTTATAAAATGATTTGGGAAGGGTTCCCTCTGTTTGTATTATTTGGAATAGTTTCAGAAGGAATGGGACTAGATCCTTTTTGCGTGTCTGATAGATTTCGGCTGTGAACCCATCTGGATCTGGGCTTTTTTTGTGTGGTAGACTCTTAGTTGCTGCTTCGACTTCAGACCTTGTTATTGGTCTATTCATAGTTTTGGCTTCCTCCTGGTTTAGGCTTGGGAGGACACAGGCGTCCAGGAATTTATCCATTTCTTCCTGGTTTACTAGTTTATGTGCATAGAGTTGTTTGTAGCATTCTCTGATGATGGTTTGAATTTCTGCGGAATCTGTGGTGATTTCCCCTTTATCGTTTTTTATTGCATCTATTTGTTTGTTCTCTCTTTTCTTTTTTAACAGTCTGGCTAATGGTCTGTCTATTTTGTTGATCTTTTCGAAAAACCAGCTGTTGAATTTATTGATTTTTTGAAGGGTTTTTCTTGTCTCTATCTCCTTCAGTTCTGCTCTGATCTTAGTTATTTCTTGTCTTCGCCTAGGTTTTGAGCTTTTTTGATCTTGCTCCTCTAGCTCTTTCAATTTTGACGATAGGGTGTCCATTTTGAATTTCTCCACTCTTCTCATGTGGGCACTTATTGCTATATATTTTCCTCTACAGACTGCCTTAAATGTGGCCCAGAGATTCTGGTACGTTGTGTCTTCGTTCTCATTGGTTTCGAAGACCTTCTTTATTTCTGCCTTCATTTCATTGTTTATCCAATCAACATTCAAGAGCCAGTTGTTCAGTTTCCATGAAGCTGTGCAGTTCTGAGTTATTTTCTGAATTCTGAGTTCCAACTTGATTGCACTATGGTCTGAGAGACTGTTTGTTATGATTTTCGTTGTTTTGCATTTGCTGAGGAGTGCTTTACTTCCAATTATGTGGTCAATTTTGGAGTAGGTGTGATGTGGTGCTGAGAAGAATGTATATTCTGTGGATTTGGGGTGGAGAGTTCTGTAAATATCTATCAGGTTTGCTTGTTCCAGGTCTGAGTTCAAGTCCTGGATATCCTTGTTAATTTTCTGTCTGGTTGATCTGTCTGCTATTGACAGTGGAGTGTTAAAGTCTCCCACTATTATTGTTGGGAGTCTAAATGTCTTTGTAAGTCATTAAGAACTTGCCTTATATATCTGGGTGCTCCTACTTTGGGTCCATATATATTTAGAATCGTTAGCTCTTCTTGTTGTATCGGTTTTTTTACCATTATGTAATGACCTTTTTTGTCTCTTTTGATCTTTGTTGCTTTAAAGTCTATTTTATCAGAAACGAGAATTGCAACTCCTACTTTGTTTTCCTCTCCATTTGTTTGGCAAATCTTCCTCCATCTCTGTATTTTGAGCATTTGTGTATCCTTGCGTGTGAGGTGGGTTTCCTGGATACAGCACACAAATGGCTTTTGTCTTTTTATCCAGTTTGCCACTCTGTGTCTTTTTATTTGTGCATTTAACTTATTTACATTTAGTTTTAATATTGTTATGTGTGAATTTGATACTGCCATTTTGATGCTAGCTGGCTGTTTTGCCCATTGGTTTTTGGAGATTCTTCATTTTGTTGATGCTCTTTAGCATTTGGTATGCTTTTAGGATGGCTGGTACTGGTTGTTTCTTTTTATGTGTAGTGACTTTTTCAGGAGCTCTTGTAAAGCAGGCCTAGTGGTGACAAAATCTCTGAGTACTTGCTTGTTCGTGAAGGATTTTATTGTTCCTTCACTTGTGAAGCTCAGTTTGGCTGGATATGAAATTCTGGGTTGAATGTTCTTTTCTTTAAGGATGTTGAATATTGGCCCCCACTCTCTTCTGGCTTGTAGGGTCTCTGCCGAGACATCTGCTGTGAGTCTGATGGGCTTCCATTTGTTGGTGACCCGACCTTTCTCTCTGGCTGCCGTTAGTCTTTTGTCCTTCATTTCAACCCTGGTGAATCTGAGGATTATGTGCCTTGGGGTTGCTCTTCTTGCAGAATATCTTTGTGGTGTCCTCTGTATTTCCTGGAGTTGAGTATTGACCTGTCTTGCTAGGTTGGGGAAATTTTTCTGGATAATATTCTGAAGAGTGTTTTCCAGCTTGGATTTATTCTCTTCATCACATTCTGGTACACCTATCAAACGTAGCTTGCGTCTCTTCACATAGTCCCACATTTCTTGGCGATTTTGTTCATTCCTTTTTGCGCTTTTTTCTTTGATCTTGGTTTCTCATTTTTTTCATTGAGTTGGTCTTCGACTTCTGATATTCTTTCTTCTGCTTGGTCAATTCGGCTGTTGAAACTTATGCATGCTTCGCGAATTTCTCATGTTGTGTTTTTCAGCTCCTTCAGTTCATTCATGTTCCTCTCTAAGTTGTCCATTCTTGTTATCATTTCCTCGAATCTTTTTTCAAATGTTTTTTCAATGTTCTTAGTTTCTTTGCACTGATTTAGAACATGTTCTTTTAGCTCACTGAAATTTCTCATGATTTACTTTCTGAAGTCGGATTTCGTCATATCATCACACTCATTCTTTGTCCAGCTTTCTTCCCTTGCTCGTGAGGAGTTTTGGTCATTTGTAGGAGGTGAAGTGTTTTGGTTTCGGGTGTTTTTCTTCTTTTTGCACTAGTTTCTTCCCATCTTTATGGATGTATTCACCTGTCGTCTTAGCAGTTGCTGATTTTTCAATTGGGAGGATGTGTTTATGTCTGCTGCAACAGAACTCATAAAACACCCCCCCCCTTTTTCCCCGTTAGATGGTCTGTCTCAGGGAGTTGGGGCTTTCTTTATGAGTATCTGTTGCATTGTCCTGCCCAGCTAGGTGGCAGTCTATTCACTATTTTTCTGCCGGGGCTCCAGCGTGCTAGCGCGAGTCCACCATGTTGCTTTGGGGCTCCATTCTGCTGTGGGTTGCTCCGCCCTGCTGTCGTTGTCTCTCTGTTAATGCAGGTTGCCTCAGCAACAGCAGGCTGCGTCAGCCCTGGGCGGCACTTCAGTAGGGGGGATTGTGTCAGTAGTGGCAGACGCCCCTTCCGTACCGGGCTGCATCGTCCTAGATGCTGGCAGCAAAACTCTCAGCCTCGAGCGCCTCCAATCGCCGCCCTGCTTGTCCCCATCAGGGTGGGACCCGCCGAGCTCGATCACCCAGCTCCCTGCCTCAGAGTCCGTCCTGTCTCTCTCTCTTTCTTCCTCTCCCCAAGCTGAATGGTTGACTCTCTCACTGGCGCCCCAGTAGCCTGCTGATCAAGCACTGGGATCCGTGCTAACTCACGTGCTGCTGCCCACTGCACCGGCTCAGATCACGATTCCCAGGAATCTCCTGGCTCATTGTCCAAGTCCCATTCAATCAGATGGACATGCCAATGTGCCCTTCCAAATCTCAGATTGCTGGTTTAACAGGGCATCCAGACCAGTGAATTTTGTGCCCAGTGCCCCTGTGCTGTGGAACCGGCTGAAGCGGCTGCTTTAGCTGGCTGTGCTAGCATCTCGTGTCTCTCCCACACCTGGGACTTTCAACGTTCTGTGGGCAAAAAAGATCTGTCCAAGTATGCGGCTATGACTCACCCTCTGTGCCTTCGCTGAGAGCTGCAATCCAGAGTCGCCTCTGCGACGCCATCTTGGAAGTCCGCCTGGAAATACTTTCTTTTGACTTGTCTTGCCTTGTCTTGGCTGGAATTGCCTTTCCAGTAATTGCCTTGCTTGAAATTTCCTTGTCTTGCATTGTGAGGAATTGTCTTGCCTGAAATTTCCTTGCCTTGCATTGTCTTGCCTTGCCTGAAATTGCCTCGCCTAGAATTGCATTGTCTTGCATTACGTTGCCTTGTTTGTAAATGCGTTGCCTGGCATTGCTTTTTTTTGCCTTGCCTAAAATTTTCTTGTCTGGAATTGCCTCGTCTTTTTTTGTCTTGCCTTGCCTGGAATTGCCCTGCCTGGCCTTGCCTTAAATCGCCTTGCCTGGAATTGCCCTTTCTTTCCTTGCCTTGCCTTGCCTCGAATTTTCATGCCTGGAATTGGCCTGCTTTGCCTTGCCCTTCCTTATCTCGAATTTCCTTCCCTGTAATTGGCCTGCCTTGTTTGTTTTGTTTTGCCATGGGTTCCCTTGCCTGGAATGTTTTTGTTTTGATGGGAATTTTCTTGCATTGCCTTTCTTTTCCTAGCCTGGAATTGCCCTGTCTTGCCTGGAATTGTCTTGCCTTGAATTGTCTTGCCTTGCCTTGCATTGTCTGGAATTGCCATGCCTATAATTGCCCTGCTTTGCATTGCCTTGTTTGAAATTGCCCTGCCTGCAATTTCCCTGTTTTGCTTTGCCTTGCCTGGAATTGCCTTGCCTTGCTTTGCCTTGCCTTGATTTTCCTTACCTGCAATTTTCTTGCGTAGTTTTGCGTGAAATTGCCTTGCATTGACTTGCCTTGCCAGAATTTTTTTTCCCTGAAATTTTCTTCCCTTGCCTTGACTTGTCTTGCCTCACCTGGAATTCCCTTGACTTTCCTGGCCTTGCCTGGAATTCCCTTTTCTGGAATTTCCTTTCCTTGTCTTGCCTTGCCTTGCCTTGCTTGCAGTTTCCTTGCCTGGAATTGCCTTGCCTTGCCTTGTCTTGCCCGGATTTGCCTTTCCTGGAATTGCCCTGCCTTGCCTTCTCTGGAATAGCCTTTCCTGGAATTGCCTTGTCTTGCCTTGCCATTACTGGAGTTGCCATGTTTCGAATTGTCTTGCCTTGCTTTTCCTCACCTGGAATTGCCTTGTCTAAAATTGCCTTGTTTTTTTTTTGTCTTACCTTGCCCTGACTGGAATTGCCTTGCCTTTTCTCTAATTGCCTTGCCAAAAATTGCATTGCCTTGCCCTACCTTGCCTTTTCTTGAATTGCCTTGCCTCGAGTTGCCTTTTGTTGACTTTCCTGAAGTTACCTTGCCTGAAATTACCTTGCCTTGTCTTGTCTTGCCTAAAATTGTCTTGCCTTGGCGTGCCTAAAATTGACATTCATGAAATTGCCTTGCATTGCCTTGCCTTTCCTGAAAGAGACTTGCCTGAAATTTCCCTACATACCCTTGCCCTGCCTGGCCTGGAATTGCCTTGCTTAGAATTGCCCTGCCTTGCCTTGAATTTCCTTTCCTTGTCTTGCCTGGAATTGCCTTGCCTGGCATTGCCTTGACTGGCATTGCCTTGTCTTGCCTTGCCTCACCTTGTCTTGCCTTATCTTGCCTTGCCTTGCCTGAAATTGTTTTGCTTGGAATTGTCTCGCCTTGCTTTCCCTGAAATTGTCTTGCCTTGCATTGCCTTGCATTGTCTTGCTTTTCCTTGCCTGAAATTGCCCTGCCTTGCCTTTCCTGGAGTAGCCTTGCGTGAAATTGCCTTGTCTTGCATTGCCTTGACTGGAATTGCCTTGCCTTGCCTTTCATCGCCTGGAATTGCCTTGCCTAGAATCCTTGCCTTGCATTGCCTTGTTTTGCCTTGACTAAAATTGCCTTGCCTGTAATTGTTTTGCTTTGCATTAGCTGGAATTGTCTTGCCTGAAATTGCCTTTCCCTGCCTTCTCTTGCCTTTCCTTTCCTTGAATTGCCTTTCTGGTAATTGTCTTGCCTGGTATTGCCTTGCTTTGCATTGCCAAAGATTGCCTTACCTGGAATTGCCTGGCCTTACATTGTCTTGCCCTGCCTGGAATTGCCTTGTCTAGAATTTCGTTGCCTTGCCTTACCTTGCCTTGACTGGAATTACCTTGGCTCAAATTGTGTTTTCTTGCCTTGTCTGAAATTTCCTTGTCTGAACTTGCCTTGCCTGAAATCGCCTTGCCTGGAATTTCCTTTTTATGCCTTTCATTGCCTTGCCTCTAATTGCCTTGCTTGGAATTTCTCTTCCTTGCCTTGCCTCAAATTGCTTTTCCTGGAATTGCCTTGCTTTGCCTTGCCTTCCTTTACCTCGAATTACCTTGCCTGGAATTGGCCTGCCTTGCCTTGTTTTGCCTTGCTTGGAATTGCCTTGCCTGGAATTTTCATGCCTTGCCTTGCCTAAAATTGGCTTTCTTACAATTTCTCTGCATTGCCTGGCTATGCCCTGCCTGGAATTGCCTTACCTGGAATTGCCTCGCCTTGCCTTGCCTGAAATTGTCTTGCTTGGAATTTCCATGCCTTGCTGGAAATTTTCTTGCATTGCCTTGCCTTGCCTAGCCTGGAGTTGAACTGTGTGGAATTGCCTTGCCTTGGCTTGTCTTGCCTTACCTGGAATTGCCTTGCCTAGAATTGCCTTGTCTTTCCTGAAATTGTTCTGCCTGAAATTTTCCTGTCTTGTCTTGCCTTTCCTGGAATTGCCTTGCCTTGCCTTGCTTGATGTGCCTAAAGTTGACTTTCCAGAAATTGCCTTCCATTGCCTTGCCTTGCCTAAAAGAGACTTGTCTGGAATTGCCCTACATATTCTTGTTCCACCTTGCCTGAAATTGTATTGCTTAAAATTGTCCCACCTTGCCTTTCCTTGCCTTGCCTTTCCATGCCTTGCTGTATTTTGCCTGAAATTTTCTTGCTTGGAATTGCATTGCATTGCATTGCCTCGCCTTGCCTGAAACTGCCTTGCCTTGTTTTTTCTTGCCTTGCCTGGAATTTTCTTCACTGTTATTTTTTTGCCTTGCCTTGCTGTGCATTGCCTGAAACTGCTTTGCCTGAAATAATCTTACCTTTCCTTGGCTTGGTTGGACTTTCCTTGCCCTGAGTTGTCTTGCCTTGCCTGGAATTTTCTTTCCTGGAATTGCCTTGCCTTTCCTTGTCTGGAGTTTTCTTCCCTGGAATTGCCTTGCCTTGTTTTACCTGGAATTGCCTTTCCTGGGATTGCCTTTCCCTGCTTTTTCTTGCCTTAATATTTCTGGAATTGCCTTTCTGGCAATTGTCTTTCCTGGAATTGCCCTTCCTTGAATTTCCTGTAGTTGCCTTTCCTGGAATTTCCTTGCCTTGCCTTCCCTTAAATTGCCTTGCCTGAAATTGCCTTTCTCTGCCTTGTCTTGACTTGCCTTGCCTAGAATTGTCTTTTTTGCAATTGCCTTGCCTAGATTTGCCTTCCCTTTCCTTGCCTTCCCTTTCATTGCCTTACCTGGAATTGCCTTGCCTGGCATTGCCTTGTCCTGCCTTGTTCTGCCTTGCTTGACTTGCCTTGCCTAGCCTAGAATTGCCTTTCCTGAAATTGCATTGCCTGGAATTGTCTTGCCTTGCCTTACCTGGAATTGCCTTGCCTGGAATTGCCTTACATTGCCTTGATTTTCCTTGCCTGGAATTGCCCTGCCTTGCCTTCCCTGGAATAGCCTTGCATGGAATTGCCTTGTCTTGCCTTGCCGTGATTCGAATTCCTTGCTTCGAATTGCCTTGCCTTCCCTGTTGTCACCTGGAATTGCCTTGCCTAGAATTGTCTTGACTTGCATTGCCTTACCTTGCCTTAACTAGAATTGCCTTGTTTGAAATTGTCTTGCCTTACATTAGCTGGAATTCCATTGCCTTGTAATACCTTTCCCTGCCTTGTCTTGCCTTGCCTTCCTGAAATTGTTTTTCTGGCAATTGCCTTGCTTAGAGTTGCCTTGTCTTGCAATGCAAGAAACTGCCTTGCCTAAAATTGCCTTGCCTGAAATTTTCTTGCCTTGACTGGAATTGCATTGCCTTAGCTTACTTTGCCTTGCCTGGAGTTGAATTTTTTTCCCTTGCCTCGAATTTCCTTTTCTGGCATTGCCTTTCCTTGCCTTTCCTTGCCCTAAATCGCCTTGCCTAGAATTGCCCTTTGTTGGCTTGAATTGCCTTGTGTCGAATTTCCTTGCTTGGAATGTTTTTGCCTTGCCTTGCCTCAAATTTTTCTGCCTTGGATTTCCTGAATTTGCCTTCCCTGGAATTGCCTCACCTTGCCTTACCTAAAATTGCCTTGGCTGCAATTGCCTTGCCTTGCCTTGCCTAAAATTGCCTTGCTTGAAATTTCCATGCCTTGCTGAAAATATTTTGCATTGCCTTGCCTTACCTAGCCTGGAATTGCCCTGTCTGAAATTGCCTTGCCTAGGCTTGAATTTCCTTGCTTGGAATTACCATGTTTAGAATTGCCTTACCTTGCCTTGTGTGTAATTGCCCTGCCTGTGATTGCCCTGCTTTGCCTTGCCTTGCCAGAAATTGCCCTGCCTGTAATTTCCCTGCCTTGCCTTTTCTTTCCTGGAATTGCCTTTCCTTTTTTTTGCCCTGCTGTGCCTAAAATTGACTTTCCTGAAATTGCCTTGCCTTGCCTAAAAAATACTTGCCTGGAATTGCCCTACATACCCTTGCCCTTCCTTGCCTGATATTGTCTTTCTTAGAATTGTCCTGCCTTGCCTTGTGTTGCCTTGCCTTTCGTTGCTTTGCCTTGCCTTGCCTGAAATTTTCTTGCTTGGAATTGCTTTGCATTGCATTACCTTGCCTTGCCTGAAATTGCCTGGCCTGGAATGTCTTTGCCTGCCTTGCATTGCCTTGCATTGCCTTTCCTTGCCTGGAATTTCCTTGCTTGGAATTGCTTTGCATTGCATCACCTTGCCTTGCCTGAAATTGTCTGGCCTGGAATGCTCTTTCCTTGCCTTGCCTTTCCTTGCCTTGCCCGTAATTTTCTTACCTGGAATTCTTTTGCCATGCGTTGCCTTGCATTGCCTGGAATTGACTTGCTGAAATAGCCTTGCCTTGCCTTGCCATGGTTGGAATTTCCTTGCCCTGCATTGTCTTGCCTAGCCTGAAATTTTCTTGCCTGAAATTGCCTTGCCTTCTTTTGTCTGGAGTTGCTTTCCCTGGAATTGCCTTGCATTGCCTTACCTGGAGTTGCCTTGCATGGGATTGCCTTTCCCTGCCTTTTCTTGCCTCAATTTTTCTGGAATTGCCTTTTCAGCAAGTGCCTTGCCTAAAATTGCCCTGCCTTGCATTTCGTGGGGTTGTCTGCCCTGGAATTTTCTCTCTTTGCCTTACCTAAAATTGCCTTGCCTGGAATTGCCTTTCTCTGCCTTGTCTTGCCTTGCCTTGCCTTGCCTGGAATTGGCTTGTATGACATTGCCCTGTCTTGCCTTGTCTTGACTTGCCTTGATTTGCCTTGCATTGCCTAGAATTATTTTTCCTGGGATTTTTTGTTTTGCCTAACCTGAAATTGCCTTGCATTGCCTTGCTTTTCCTTGCCTGGAATTGCCCTGCCTTGCATTCTCTGGAATAGCCTTGCGTGAAATTGCCTTGTTTTGCCTTGCCTTCACTGGAATTGCCTTGCTTCTAATTGCCTGGCTTTGCCTTTTCTCGCCTGGAATTGCCTTGCTTAGAATTGCCTTACCTTGCATTGCCTTGCCTTGACTTGACTGAAACTTCCTTACCTGAAATTGTTTTGTCTTACCTTAGCTGGAATTGCCTAGCCTGGCAATATCTTTTCCTGCCTTGTCTTGCCTTGCCTTACCTGGAATTGCATTTCTTGCAATTTCCTCGCCTGGAATTGCCTTGCCTGAAATTGCCTTGTTTTGCCTGGCATTGCCTTGCCTTATTTGCCTTGCTTGGAATTCCCTTGTTTCTAATTGCCTTTTCTTTCCTTGCCTGGAGTTACCTTGTCTGGAATTGCCTTGCCTTGTCTTGCTTTTCCTTGCCTGGAGTTGCCTTGCCTTGCCTTGCCTGAAATAGTCTTGCCTGGAATTGTCATTTTTTTGCCTTTTCTTGCCTTGCCTCAAATTGCTTTGTTTGGAATTTCCCTTCCTTGCTTTGCCTTGAATTGCCTTGTCTTGAGTTTCCCTGCTTTGCCTTGTCTTTCCTTCTGTCGAATTACCTTACCTGGAATTGGCCTGCCTTACCTTGCTAAGCCTTGCCTGGAATTGCCTTTCCTGGAATTACCATGCCTTTCCATGCCTGAAATTGTATTGCCTAGAATTGCCCTGCCTTGCCTGGCTTTGCCTTGCCTGGAATTGCCTTGCCTGGAATTGCCTTGCCTTGCCTTCTCTGAGATTGCCTTGGTTGGAATTTCCATGCTTTGTTAAAAATTTTCTTGTATTGCCTTTTCTTGCCTAGCCTGGAATTGCCCTATCTGGAATTGCCTTGCCTTGGCTTGCCTTGCCTGGATTTGCCCTTTTATGCCTTTCCTTGCCTTGCCTCTAATTGCCTCTCTTCGAATTTCCCTGTTTTGCCTTGCTTTGAATTGCTTTGCCTGAAATTGGCTTGCTTTGCCTTGCCTTTTCTTACCTCGAATTACCTTGCCTGGAATTGGCCTGCCTTATCTTACCTTGTTTTTCCTTGCCTAAAATTGCCTTTCCTGGAATTATCATGCCTTTCCTTGCCTGGAATTGTATTGCCTAGAATTGCCTTGCTTTGCCTGGCTTTGCCTTGCATGAAATTGCCTTGCCTGGAATTGCCTCGCCTTGCCTTCTCTGAGATTGCCTTGCTTGGAATTTCCATGCTTTGTTATAAATTTTCTAGCATTGCCTTGCCTTGCCTAGTCTGGAATTGCCCCATCTGGAATTGACTTGCCTTGCCTTGGCTTGCCTTGTCTTGCCTGAAATTGCCCTTTTATGCCATTTTTTTTGTCTTGCATTTAATTGCCTCTCTTAGAATTTCCCTGCCTTGCCTTGACTCGAATTGCTTTGACTGAAACTGCCCTGCTTTGCCTTGCCTTTTCTTACCTCAAATTACCTTTCTTGAAATTGTCCTGACTTGCCTTGTTTTGTTCTTGCCTGGAATTGCCTTGCCTGGAATTGCCATATCTTGCTTTCCCTGGAATTGCCTTGCCTACAATTTCCCTGCATTGCCTGGCTATGCCTTGCCTGGAATTGCCTTGTCTGAAATTGCCTTGCCTTGCCTTATCTGAGATTGCCTTGCTTGAAATTTTTATACTTTGTTAAAAATTTTCTTGCATTGCCTTGCCTTGCCTAGCCTGGAATTTCCCTGTCTGGAATTGCCTTGCCTTGCCTTGTCTGGAATTTCCCTGCCATCAATTGCCCTGCCTTGCCTTTCCTTGCCTAAAATTGCCCTGCCTGGAATTACCCTGCCTTTCCTTTCCTTTCCTGGAATTGTCTTGCCTTTCCTTGCCTTGCTGTGCCTAAAATTGACTTTCCTGAAATTGCCTTGCATTACCTTACCTTGCCTAACAGAGCCTCTCCTAGTATTGCCCTACATACACTTGCCCTGCCTTGCCTGGAATTGCCTTGCTTAAAATTGCAGTGCCTTGCCTTGCGTTGTCTTGCCTTATCTTGCCTTGCCTTGCATTGCCTGGAATTGCCTTGCTTGGAATTGCCTTGCCTTGTGTTGCCTTGCCTGGGCTTGTGTTGCCTTGCCTGAAATTGCCTTGCCTGGAATTGTCTTGCCTTGCCTTACCTGCAGTTGTCTTGCTTGGAATTGGCTTGCTTTGCCTTGGCTGGATTTGTCTTGCCTTTCCTTGCCTGGAATTGATGTTCCCGCAATTGCCTTGCATTGCCTTGCCTTGCCTTTTCCTGCGTGGGATTTCCTTGTCTAGAATTGTCTTTCCTGGAATTGCCTTGGCTTGCCTTGGTTTGCCTTGCCTTGCCTTGCTTGGAATTGCCCAGCCTGAAATTGCCTTGTCCTGCCTTTCCTTGAATTGTGTTTCATGAAATTGCCTTTATTTTTCTTTGTCTTGTCTTGCCTTGCCTAGCCTTGTATTGACTTGTCATGCCTAAAAACGACTTTCCTGAAATTACCTTGTGTTGCCTTGCCTTGCCTAAAAGAGCCTTGTCTAGAATTGCCCTAAATTGCCTTGACTTGCCTTGCCTGAAATTGCCTTGCCTAGGATTGTGCTGCATTCCCTTGCCTTGCCTTGCCTAGCCTAGAATTGCCTTGCCATGCCTTGCCTGGAATTTCCTTGCTTGTAATTGCCTCGCATTGCATTGCCTTGACTTGCTTTGATATTTTTTGCCTGGAATTGCGCTGCCTTGCCTTCCCTAGAATAGCCATCCCTGGAGTTTCCTTGTCTTGTCTTTCCTTGACTGGAGTTGCCTGGTTTTGAATTGCCTTGCCTTGCTTTTTTTCGCCTGAAACTGCCTTGCCTTACCTGTAATTGCCTTGCCTGAAATTTTCTTTTCCTGCCTTGTCTTGCCTTGCCTTGCCTGGAATTGCCTTTCCAGCAATTGCCTTGCCTGGAATTGCCATGCTTTGCTTTTTCAAATATTGCCATGCCTGAAATTGCCTTGCCTTACATTGCCTTGCCTTGCCTGGAATTGCTTTGCCTATAATTGCATTTAATTACCTTACCTTGCCTTGACCGGAATTGCCTTGCCTCGACCGGAATTGCCTTGCCTCAAATTGTCTTTCCTTGCCTTGCCAGGAAATACCTTGTCTGAAATTGCCTTGCCTTGTCTTGCCTGAATTTTTTCCTTGAAATTTCCATGCCTTGTTGGAAATTTTATTGCATTGTCTTGCCTTGCATAGCCTGGAATGGCCCTGTCTGAGATTGACTTGTCTTGCCTAGCCTTGCCTTGTCTGGAATTGCCCTGCCTTGCCTTGTCTTTCTTGAAATTGCCTTGCTTAGCCTTACCATGCCATGCCTAAAATTGACGTTCCTGAAATTTACTTGCATTGCCTTGCCTTGCCTAAAAGAGCATTGCCTGGAATTTCCCGATATATTTTTGCCCTGCCTTGCCTGAAATTGCCTTGCTTAGAGTTTCCCTGCCTTGCCTTGCCTGAAATTTTATTTCTTGGAATTGCCTTGCACTGCATTGCCTTGCCTTGCCTGGAATGTCCTTGCCTTGCCTTGCCTGGAAATTTCTTACCTGGAATTTTTTTGCCTTGCCTTGCCTTGCATTGCGTGGAATTGACTTGCTAGAATAGCCTTGCCTTGCGTTGCCTTGATTGGAATTGCCTTGCCCTGCGTTTTCTTCTTTTGCCTAGAATTGCTTTGCCTGAAATTGCTTTACCTTACCTTGTCTGGAGCTGACTTCCCTGGAATTGCCTTGCCTGGAATTGCCTTTCCCTGACTTCTCTTGCATTTATTTTCCTGGAATTGCCTAGCCTGGAATTTCCTTGCCTTGCATTTCCCAAAGTTGCCTTTTCTGGAATTGCTTTGCCTTGCCTTACCTAAAATTGCCTTGTTTGGAATACATTTTCTCTGCCTTGTCTTGTCTTGCCTTGCCTGGAATTGTCTTTTCTGCAGTTGCCTTGCCTAGAATTGCATTGCCTTGCCTTGCCTTCCTTTGCCTTGCCTTGCCTAGAATTGGCTTGCCTGGCATTCCCTTGTCTTGCCTTGCCTTGACTTGTCTTGTCTTTCCTCGCCTAGAATTGCATTGCCTGGAATTGCCTTGCCTTGCCTATATGGAATTACCTTGCATGAAATTGCCTTGCATTGCCTTGCTTTTCCTTGCCTGGATTTCCCTGCCTTGCCTTCTCTGGAATAGCCTTGCATGGAATTGCCTTGTTTTGCCTTGCTTTTACTGCAATTTCCTTGCTTTGAATTGCCGTTTCTTGCCTCTTTTTGCTTGGAATTGTCTTGCCTAGAATCGTCTTGCCTTGGGTTGCCTTGCCTTGACTTGACTGAAATTGCCTTGCCAGAAATTGTCTTGCCTTGCCTTAGTTGGAATTGAGTTGCCTGGAAATACATTTTCCTGCCTTGTCTTGCCTTGCGTTGCCTGGAATTACCTTTGAAGCAATTGTGTTTCCTGAAATTGCCTTGCTTTGAATTGCCAGGAATTTCCTTGCCTGAAATTTCCTTGCCTTGCATTGCATAGCCTTGCCTGGAATTGCCTTGCCTAAAACTGCATTGCCTTGCCTGGAATTGCCTTGCTTGGAATTGCCTTTCGTTTCTTTGCCTTGAATTTTTTTTGTGTGGAATTGCCTTGCCTTGTTTTGTCTTGCCTTGTTTGGAATTCTCTTGCCTTGCCTGAAATCGCCTTGCCTCTAATTGCCCTTTTTTGCCTTTTCTTGCCTTTCCTCGAATTGCCTTGCTCGAAATTTTTCTGCCTGGCTTACCTCTAATTGCCTTGCCTGGAATTGGCCTGCCTTGTCTTTTTTTTTCTTGCCTTGAGTTTCGTTTCTTGGAAATATTTTGCCTTGCTGAAAATTTTTTTGCATTGCTTTTTTTGCCTAGCCTGGAACTGCCCTGTCTGGAATTGCGTTGCTTTGGCTTGCCTTGCCTTGCCTGGCCTAAAATTGTCTTGCCTTGCTTTGCATTGTCTGAAATTTTCCTGCCTGAAATTGCCCTGCCTTGCCTTGCCTTGTCTAAAATTGCCCTGTCTTGCCTTGCCTGGAATTGCCTTGCCTTCTCTTGCCTTGCCTGGATTTTCCTTGCCTCCAATTTTCTTGCCTAGCCTTGCCTGTAATTGCCTAGCATTGACTTGCCTTGCCAGGAATTTTCTTGCCTGGAGTTGCCTTGCCTTTCCTGTAATTGCCTTGAACTTTCTGGCCTTTCCTGAAATTGCCTTTCCTAGAATTTTCTTGCATTGCCTTGCCTTGTTTTGCGTTGCCTTGCCTGGATTTGACTTTCCTGGAATTGCCCTGCCTTACAATACGTGGAATTGCCTTGTTTTTGCTTGCCTTACCTGGAATTGCATTTCCCACAATTACCATGCCTGGAATTGCCTTGTCTTGCCTTTTCTTGCCTTGCCTTGCCTGGAACTGTCTTGCCTGGATGTTCCTTGCGTTGCCTTGCCTTGGCTGGAACTGTCTTGTCTTTCTTTGTCTTGCCTTGCCTTTTCTTTCCTATAATTGCCTTGCCTAGAATTGCCTTGCCTTGAATTGCCTTTTTTTTTTACTTGTCTTGACTTTTTTTTTACCTTGCCTTTCCTGGAATTTTTTTGTGTTTCCTTGCTTTGCCTAGCCTGGATTTGCCTTGCCTTAACTTGCCTTGCCTGGAGTTGAATTGCCTACAATTCCGTTGCCTTGTCTTGCCCAGAACTGACATGTATTGCATTATTTTGCCTGAAATTTTTCTGCCTGGAATTGCACTGCCTTGCCTTGCCCTGCCTGGAATTGCCTAGCCTTTTATTGCTTGGAATTGACTTTCCCAGAATTGCCTTTCATTGCCTTGCCTTTTGTTGCGTGGGTTTGCCTTGCCTGGAATTGTCTTGCCAGGACTTGTCTTGCATGGAGTTGCCTTGCCTTGCTTTGCCTTTTGTTGCCTTTCGTTGCCCGAAATTGCCTAGCCTGAAATTGCCTTGCCTTGCTGTGCCTAAAATTGACTTTCCTGAAATTGCCTTTCCTTTCCTAAAAGAACATAGCCTGGAATTGCCCTACATTGCCTTGCCCTGCCTTGCCTGAAATTGTTTTGCCTAGAATTGCACTGCCTTTTCTTGCAGAGCCTTGCCTAGCCTAAAACTGCCTTGCTGGGAATTGTCTTGCCTTGCCCTGCCTTGCTTTTCTTTGCTTGGAATTGGCCTGACTTGCCTTCCTTGGAATAGACTTGCCTGGAATTGTCTTTTCTCACCTTGCCTTGACTGGTATTGTCTTGTTTCAAATTGCCTTGCCTTTTCTTTCCTCACCTGAAATTGCCTTGTCTAGAATTGCTTTGCCTTGCATTGCCTTACCTTGCCTTGACTAAAATTGCCTTGCCTTACACAGCCTTGCCTTGCCTGAAATGGTCTTGCCTAAAACTGCATTGCCTTGCCTTAACTTGCCTTCCCTGGAATTGCCTTTCCTTGCCTCACCAGGAATTACCTTGTCTGGAATTGCCTTGTCTTGTCTTGTCTTGCATTGTCTGAAATCGCCTTGGCTGGAATTGCCTTTTCTACATTTGTCTTGCCTAAAATTGTCTTGCCTTGCCTGGATTTGTCTTGCCTTTCATTCCCTAGAGTTGACTGGAGTTTCCTTGTTTCAAATTGGTTGCCTTACCTTACCTTGACTGGAATTGTCTTGCTTTGCATTGCCTTTCCTTGCCTGGAATTGCATTGCCTAGAATTGCATTCCCTTGTCTTTCATTGCCTTCCCTGAAATTTTCTTGCCTCAAATTGCCTTTCATTGTTTTTCCTGGAATTTTCTTTTCTGGAATTGCCTTGCCTTGTATTGTCTTGCTTTGCCTAAAATTGCCTTGCTTTGCCTTGCCTGAAATCGCCTTTTCTGGAATTGCCCTTTTCTGCCTTGCCTTGCCTTGCCTCGAATTGTGGAATTTCCTTGCCTTGCCTTGCTTGGAATTGGCCTTTTTTTCCTTTTTCTGCCTTGCCTTAATTTTTTTGCCTGAAATTTTTTGGCTTTTCTGGTAATTTTTTTTGCATTGCCTTTCCTTGCCTAGCCTGAAATTGCCCTGTCTAGAATTGCCTTGCTTTGGCTTGCCTTGTGTTGTCTGGAATCGCCTTTCTTAGAATTGTCTTGTCTTGCCTTGCCTTGCCTGAAATTGCCCTGCCTAAAATTTCCCTTTCTTTTTTGGTCTTGCCTGTAATTGCTGTCCCTTGCCTTGCCTTGCCTGAATTTTCCTTGACTGCAATTACCTTGCCTAGCCTTGTCTGGATTTACTTGCCTGGAATGGTCTTGCCTTGCCTTTTTAGAATTGCCTTGTCTGCAATTGCCTTGCCTGTAATTGGCTTGCCTTGTCTTACCTGGAGTTGACTTGCCTGGAATTGCCTTGCATAGCCTTGCTTTCCCTTGTCTGGAATTGCCCTGCCTTGACTTCCCTGGATAGCCTTGCATGGAATTGCCTTCTTGCCTTGCCTTGACTGCATTTGTCGTGCTTCAAATTGACCTGCCTTGCCTTTTCTCACCTGAATTTGTCTTGTCTAGAATTGCCTTGACTTGCATTGCCTTGCCTTACCTTCACTGGAATTGCCTTAGCTGGAATTGTCTTGCCTTGCCTTAGCTGGAATTGCCTTGACTGAACATACCTTTCTCTGCCTTTTCTTGCCTTGCCTTGCCTGGAGTTGCCATTTTAGCAATTGCCTGGCCTAAAATTGCCTTGCCTTGCATTGCCAGGAATTACCTTGCCCGAAACTGCTTTGCCTTGCATTGCCTTGCCTTGCCTGGAATTGTCTTGGCTAGAATTGCATTGCTGTGTCTTATCTTGCTTTGCCTGAAATTGCTTTGTTTGGAATTGATTTTACTTGCCTTACCTGGAATTTTCTTGTCTGGACTTGCCTTGCCTTATCTTGTCTTGCCTTGCTTGAAATTGCCTTGCCTTGACTTCCCTGAAATCGCCTTGCCTGAAATTGCTTTTTCTGCCTTGCCTTGCCTTCATTCTTATTGCCTTGTTTGGAATTTCCCTGCCTTGCCTTGCCTCGAATTGCCCTGGCTGGCATTGCCCTGCTTGCCTTGCCTTTTTTTTTTTTTTACCTCGAATTGCCTTGCCTGAAACTGGCGTCCTTGCCTTGTTTAGCCTTGCATTGAATTCCCTTGCCTGGAATTTTTTTTACCTTGCTGGGAATTTTCTTGCATTGTGTTTTCTTGTCTAGCCTGAAATGTTTCTGTCTGTAATTGCCTTGCTTTGGCTTGCCTTGCCTTGCCTTTCCTGGAATTGTCTTGCCTAGAATAGTCTTACCCTGCCTTGCATTGTCTGGAATTGCCCTGCCTGGAACTGCCTTGCCTTGCCTAGCCTTGCCTGGAATTGCCTTGTCTTGCCTTGCCCTGCCTAAATTTGCCTTGCCTGCAATTTCCTTGCCTAGCTTTGCCTGAAATTTACTTGTCTGGAATTACCTTGCGTTGACTTGCCTTGTTAGAAATTTTTTTGCCTGGAATTGCCTTGCCTTGTCTTACCTGGAAATGCCTCACCCAGAATTGCCTTTAACAAAATTCTCTTGCCTTGCCCTACCTAGATTTGTTTTGCTGAAATTGCCTTGCATTGCCTTGCTTTATCTTGCCTGGATTTGCCCTACCTTGCCTTCCCTGGAATAGTCTTGCATGGAATTGCCTTGTTTTGCCTTGCCTTGACTGGAATTGCCTTGCTTTAAATTGCCTATCTTTGCCTTGCCTATCCTTGCCTTGAATTGCCTTGCCTTGCGTTGCCTTGCCTTGAGTGGAATTGTCTTGCCTTGTTTTAGCTAAAATTTTCTTGCCTGAAAATACCTTACCCTACTTTGTCTTACCTTGCCTTGCCTGAAATTGCCTTTCCTGCAGTTGCCTTTCCTTTCCTTTCCTTTCCTGAAATCGCCTTGCCTGGAGTTGCCCTTTTTTCCTTTGCCTTGCCTTGCCTCGAATTCCTTGTTTTAAATTTTCCTGCCTTGCCTAGCCTCAAATTGTCTTGTCTGGAATTGCCCTGCTTTGCCTTGCCTTTCCTTACCTCGAATTGCCTTGCCTGGAATTGGCCTGTCTTGCCTTGTTTTGCCTTGCCTTGAATTTTCTTGTCTGGAGATTTTTTCCTTGCTGGAAATTTTCTTGCATTGCCTTTCCTTTCCTAGCCTGGAATTGCCTTGTCTCGAATTGCCTTGCTTTAGCTTGCCTCATCTTATCTGGAATTGCCTTGCCTAGAATTATCTTGCCTTGCCTTGTGTTGTCTAAAATTGCCTTGCCTGGAAATGTTCTGTCTTGCCTTGCCTAAAATTTCCCTGCCTGCAATTGCACTGCCTTGCTTGCCATGCCTGGAATTGCCTTGCCTTTCCTTCCCTTGACTGGGTTTGCCTTAGCTGCAAAGTCCTTACCTAAACTTGCCTGGAATTGCCTTGCATTGACTTACCTTGCCAGAAATTTTCTTGCCTGAAATTGCCTTGCCTTGCCTAGAATTGCCTTGCTGGAATTGCCTTGCCTGAAATTGCTTTGCCTTTCCTTACCTGGAATTGCCTTGCCTGGAATTGCCCTGCCTTGCCTTCCCTGGAATAGCCTTCCATGTAATTGCCATGTCTTGCCTTGCCTTCACTGGAATTGCCTTACTTCAAATTGTTTTGTCTTGCCTTTCCTCGCCTGAAATTGCCATGTCTAGAATTGCCTCGCCTTGCCTTGCATTGCCTTGCCTTGCTTTGACTGGAGTTGCCATGACTGTAATTGTCTTGCTTTGCCTTAGCTGGAATTGCCTTGCCTGTAAATACCTTTCCCTGTTTTGTCTTGCCTTGCATTGCCTTTCCTGAAATTGCCTTACCTTGCATTGTCAGGAATTGACTTGGCTTGCATTGCCTTGCCTTGCATTGCGTTGACATGCCTGGAATTGCCTTGCATAGAATTGCATTGCCTTGCCTTACCTTGCCTTGCCTGGAATTGCCTCACCTGGAATTGACTTTCATTGACTTGCCTGACATTTTCTTGTCTGAAATTTCCTTGCCTTGTCTTGTCTTGCCTTGCCTGGAATTGCCTTGCCTTGGCTTGCATAAAATCGCCTTGACTGGAATTGCTCTTTTTTGCTTTGCATTGTCATGATTCGAATTGTTTTGCTTAAAATTACCCTATCTTGCCTTGCCTCGAATTGCCTTGCCTAGAATTTTCTTGACTTATGTTGCCTTGCCTTGTCTTGACTGGAATTGCCTTGCCTGCAATTGCCCTGCTTTGCCTTGCTTTCTTTTTACCTCGAATTGCCTTGCCTGGAGTTGACCTCCCTTGCCTTGTCTTGCCTGGCTTAAATTAGCTTGCCTGGAATATTTTTGCCTTGCTGGGAATTTTCTTGCATTGCCTTTTTTTGCCTAGCCTGGAATGGCCCCATCTGGAATTGCCTTGCTTTGGCTTGCCTTGCCTTGCCTTTCCTGGAATTTCCTTGTATAGAATTTTCTTGTCTTGCCTTGCATTGTCTGGAATTTCCCTGCCCGGAATTGTCATGCCTTGCCTTGCCTTGCCTCAAATTTTTCTGCCTGCAATTGACATGCAATGCCTTGCCTTGCCTGGAATTCCCTTGCTTTGCCTTACATTGCCTTGATTTTCCTTGCCTGCAATTTCCTTACCTGGACTTGCCTGGAATTTACTTACCTGAAATTGCCTTGCATTGACTTTTTTTTCAGGAATTGCCTTGCCTAGAATTGCCTTGTCTTCCCTTGCCTGAAATTGCCTTGACTTTCCTTACCTTGCCCTGAATTGCCTTTTCTGTAATTGCCTTGCTTTGTCTTTCCTTCACTGAAATTGCCTAGCCTAGAATTGCCTTACCTTGCGTTGCCTGGAGTTGACCTTGCCTGGAATTGCCTTTCCTGAAATTGCCTTGCCTTGTGTTGCCTGGAACTGACCTGCATTGCCTTACCTTGCCTGAAGTTTTTCTGCCTGGAATTGCACTGCCTTGCCTTGCCTTGCGTGGAATTGACTTTCCTGCAATTGCCTTGCATTGCCCTGTCTTTCCTTGATTGGAATTGTCTTGTCTGGAATTGTCTTACCTGAAATTTTCTCTTTTTGCCTTGCTTTGCCTTGCAATGCATTGCCTTGCCGTGCCTAGGATTGACTTTCCTGAAATTGCCTTGTGTTTCCATGCCTTGCCTAAAAAAGCCTTGCCTAGAATTTCTCTTCGTTGTCTTGCCCAGCCTTGCCTGAAATTGCCTTGCCTAAAATTTCACAGCATTCCGTTGTCTTGCCTTTCCTAGCATACAATTGCCTTGACTGAAATTGCCTTGCCTTGCTTTGCCTGGAATTTTCTTGCTTGGAGTTTCCATGCATTTCACTGCCTTGCCTTACCTTGCTTCTTCTTGCCTGGAATTGCCATGCCTTGCCTTCCCTGGAATAGCCTTGCCTGGAATTGCCTCGTCTTGCCTTGCCTTGACTGGAGTTGCCTTGTTTGAAATTGGTTGCCTTGCCTTTCCTCGCCTTAAATTATTTTGCTTAGGATTTACTTGCATTGCATTGCCTTACATTGCCTTGACTAAAATTGCCTTGCCTTACATTGCCTTGCCTTGCCTGGAATTGAATTGCCTAGAATTGCATTCCCTTGCCTTACCTCGACTTTCTTGGAATTGCCTAGCCTCGAATTGCCTTTAATTGCCTTGCCTGGAATTACCTTGTCTGGAATTGCCCTGCCTTGCCTTGACTTGCCTGAAATTGCCCTGCCTGGAATTGGTCTGCCTTGCCTTGCCTGGTTTTGCCTTGTCTTTACTTGCCTGGAATTAACTTTCCCGTAATTGTCTTGCATTGCTTTGCCTTTTTCTTGCCTGATATTTCCTAGCCTAAAATTGCCTTGCCTGAAGTTGCCTCTTTCTGCCTTGCCTTGTGTCACCTTGCCGTGCCTAAAATTGATTTTCCTGAAATTGCCTTGCATTGCCTTGACTTGCCTAAAAGAGCCTTGCCTAGAATTGCCCTACCTTGCCTTGCCCTGACTTGCCTGCAATTGATTTGCCTAGAATTGTGCTGCATTCCTTTGCTTTGCCTAGTCTATAATTTCCTTGCTTGGAATTGCCTTGCATTGCATTGCCTTGCCATACCTCATTTTCCTTGCCTGAAATAGCCCTGCCTTGCCTTTTCTGGAATAGCCTTGCCTGGAATTGCCTTGCCTTGCCTTACCTTGACTGGAATTGCCTTGTTTCAAATTGGTTTCCATGCCATTCCTCTCCTGGAATTACCTTGCCTTGCATTGCCTTACCTTGCCTTGACTGGAATTGCCTTGTCTTACATTGCCTTGCCTTGCCTTGCCTGGAATTGCATTACCTAAAATTGCATTTTGTTGCCTTACCTTGCCTACACTAAAATTGCCTTGCCTCAAGTTGCCTTTCGTTGCCTTGCCTGGAATTTCCTTGTCTGAAATTGCCTGCCGTGTCTTGTCTTGCCTTCTCCGAAATTGCCTTGTCTTGACTGAAATCGCCTTGCCTGGAACTGCCGTTTTCTGTCTTGCCTTGCCTTGCATCGAATTGCCTTGCCTGAAATTGCCCTGCTTTGCCTGGCCTTTTCTTACCTCAAATTGTCTTGCCTGGAATTGGCCTGCCTTACCTTGTTTTGCCTTGCCTTGAATTTTCTTGCCTAGAAATTTTTTGATTTGTTTAAAATTTTTTTGCATTGCCTTTTTTTGCCTAGCCTGGAATTGCCCTGTCTGGAATTGCCTTGCTTTGGTGTGCCTTGCCTTGCATAGAATTGTCTTGTCTTGCCTTATCTGAAATTGCCTTGCCTAGAAATAGCTTTCCCTGCCTTGTCTTGCCTTTCTTTTCCTAGAATTGTCATGCCTAGAATTGTCTTGACTGGAATTTTCTTGCCTTGCCTTAACTGAAATTGCCTGGCCTGAAATTGTTTTGCATTGCCTTGCTTTTTCTTGCCTGGAATTGCCCTGCTTTGCCTTCCCTGGAATAGCCTTGCATGAAACTGCCTTGTCTTGCCTTGTCTTGCCTTGCCTTGCCTGCAATTGCCTTGCTTTGAATTGCCTTCTCTTGCCTTTCCTCGCCTGAAATTGCCTTTTTGGCTATTGCCTTGCCTATAATTGCCCTGCCTTGCATTGCCAAAAATTGCCTTGCCTTACATTGCCTTCCCTTGCCTAAAATTGCTTTGCCTAGAATTGCATTACCTTGCCTTACCTTCCCTGGACTGAAATATTCCTGACTCACATTTCCTTTCCTTGCCTTGCCTGAAATTGATCTGCCTTTTCTCGTTTTTCTTGTCTGGATTGCCCTTGCCTGGAATTTCCATGCCTTGCTTTGTCTGAAATTTTCTTGCTTTGCGGGAATTTTCTTGCATTGCCTTGCCTTGCCTAGCCTGGAATTGCCCTGTTTGGAATTGCCTTGCCTTGGCTTGCTGTGCCTTGCCTGGAATTGCCTTTTTGTTTCTTGTCTGAAATTTCCCTGCCTGGAATTGCCATGCCTTTCCTTGCATTGCCTAATATTGCCCTGCCTAAAATTGCCTCCCTTGCCTTGTCTTGCCTTGCCTAGAATTGCATTGCCTTACCTTACCTTGCCTTTCCTAGAATTCCCTTGCCTGGAATTGTTTTTTCTTGCCTTCCCTGGAATTACCTTTCAGGAATTGTCTTTCCTTTAATTGCCTTGACTTGTCTTGCCTCGAATTGCCTTGCTTGGAATTTCACTGCCTTGCCTTGCCTAAAATTGCCTTGCCTGGAATTTCTTTGCATTGCCTTGCATTTTGTTGCCTTGCCTGAAAATTTTTTACCTAAAATTATTTTGCCTTTCCTTGCATTGCCTGGAATAGCCTTGCCTTGCCTTGCCTTGATTGGAATTGCCTTGCCCTGCATTGTCTTGCCTTTCATGGAATTGCCTTGCCTTGTCTGGAGTTGCCTTCCCTGGAATTGCCTTGCCTGGGATTAGATTTCCCTGCCTACTCTTACCTTAATTTTTCTGGAATTGCCTTTCTGGCAATTGCCTTGCCTAAAATTTTCCTGCCTTGCATTTCTTTGAGTTGCCTTCCATGGAATTGACTTGCCTTGCCTTACCTAAAATTGCCTTTGTTGGAATTGTCTTGCCTTGCCTTGCCTGAAATTGCCTGGTTTAAAATTTCTGTGCCTTGCTGAAAATTTTTTTGCATTGGGTTGCCTGGCCTAGCCTGAAATTGCAGTGTCTGAAATTGTCTTGCTTAGGCTTTCCTGGCCTTGCCTGGAATTGTCTTGCCTAGAATT
The DNA here is from genome assembly GCA_031835075.1 of Saguinus oedipus. Taxonomy (NCBI): domain Eukaryota; kingdom Metazoa; phylum Chordata; class Mammalia; order Primates; family Cebidae; genus Saguinus; species Saguinus oedipus. The sequence goes on from CM063173.1 coordinate 58,454,409, forward strand.
GCCTTGCCTTGCCTTGCCTAAAATTGTTCTGCCTGGAATTTCCCTGCCTTTCCTTTCCTGGAATTGCCTTGCCTTTCTTTGCCTTGCCATGCCTAAAAGAGACTTGCCTGGACTTGCGCTACATACCATTGTCCGGCCTTGCCTCGAATTGCCTTACTTAGAATTGCCCTGCCTTCCCTTGCCTTGTATTGCCTTCCCTTGCCTGAAATTTCCTTGTTTGCAATTGCCTTGCATTGCATTGCCTTGCCTTGCCTTGTCTTAAATTTCCTGGTCTGAAATGTCCTTGCTTTTTTTGCCTGGAATTTTCTTATCTGGAATTTTTTGCCTTGCCTTGCTTTGCATTGCCTGGAATTGCCTTGCCTGGAATAGCTTTGCCTTGCCTTGATTGAAATTGTCTTGCCCTGCGTTGTATTGCCTTGCCTGGAATTGCCTTGCATTGCCTTGTCTGAAGTTGCATTCCCAGGAATTTCTTTGCCTTGTCTTACCTGGAATTGCCTTGTCTGAGATTGCCTTTCTCTGCATTCTCTTGCCTTAATTTTTTTGGATTTGCCATTCTGGCAATTGTCTTGCCTGGAATTGCTCTGCCTTGCATTTCTTGGAGTTGCCTTTCCTGGAATTGTCTCGCCTTGCCTTACCTAAAATTACCTTGCCTGGTATTGCCTTTTTATGCTTTGTCTTGTCTAGCCTTGCCTGGAATTGCATTTCCTGCAATTGTCTTGCCTAGAATTACATTGCCTTGCCTTGCCTTCCCTTGCCTGGTATTGACTTGCCTGGCATTGTCTTCTCTTGCCTTGCCTGGAATTGTCTTGCCTTGCGTTACCTGAAATTGCATTACCTGGAATTGCCTTGCATTGCCTTGCTTTTCCTTGGCTGGAATTGCTTCGCCTTGCCTTCCCTGGAACAGCCTTGTGTAGAATTGTCCTCTCTTGCCTTGCTTTGACTGCAATGGTTTTGCTTCAAGTTGCCTTGCCTTGCCTTTCAGTGCCTGGACTTGCCTTGTCTAGAATAGCCTTGCATTGTATTGCCTTGTTTTGCCTTGATAAAAATTGCTTTGCTTGGAATTGTCTTGCCTTGCCTTAGCTGGAATTTCCTTGTGTGGAAATACATTTACCTGCCTTGTCTTGCATTGCCTTGCCTGGAATTGCCTTTTCAGTCATTGCCTTGCCTGGAATTGACTTGCCTTGCATTTTCAGGAATTGCCCAGTGTGAAATTGCCTTGCCTTACTTTGTCTTGCCTGGAATTGCCTTGCCTGGAATTTCCTCTTCTTGCCTTGCCTGGAATTGCCTTTCCTTGCCTTGCCTGGAATTTCCTTGTATGAAATTGCCTTGCCTTGTCTTGTCTTGCCTTGCATGGAATTGCCTTGCCTTGCCTTCCCTGAAATTGTCTTGCCTGAAATTGATTTTTTTCTGCCTTGCCTCTAATTGCCTTGCTTGAAATTTCCCTGCCTTGCCTCGCCTTGAATTGTCTTGCCTGTAATTGGCCTGCTTTGCCTTGCCTTTCCTTACCTCAAATTGCCTTTCTTGGAATTGGCCTGCATTGCCTTGTTTTGCCTTGCCTTAAATTCCCCTGCCTGAAATTTTTTTACCTTGCTGAAAATTTTCTTGCATTGTCTTTCCTTGCCTAGCCTGCAATTGCCCTGTCTGGAATTGCCTTGCTTTGGCTTGCCTTGCCTTGCCTAGAATTGCCTTGCCTAGAATTGCCTTGCCTTGCCTTGCATTGCCTTGCCATGCCTAAAATTGACTTTCCTGGAATTGCCTTGTGTTGTGTTGCCTTGGCTAAAAGAGCCTTGCCTAGAATTGTCCTACATTGCCTTGCTCTGCCTTGCCTGGAATTGTCATGCCTAGAATTGTGTTGCCTTGTGTTGCCTTGTCTTGATTGAAATTACCTTGCCTTGCCTTGTCTTGCCTTACCTTGCTTTCCCTAAAATTGCCTAGTCTCGCATTGCCCTTCTTTGCCTTGCCTGGAATTACCTTGCCTGAAGTCGCCTTTCCTGGAATTACCTTTCCTTGCCTTGCCTGAATTTTTCTTGCCTTTCCTTGCTTAAAGTTGACATTCTCACAATTGCTTTGCATTTCCTTGCCTTTTCTTTCATGAGATTGCCTTGTCTGGAATTGTCTTTTCTGTAATTGCCTTAGTTTGTCTTGGGTTAACTTGCCTTGCCTTGCCTCAAATTGCCTAGCCTTAAATTGCCTTGCCTTGCCTTGCCTGCAGTTGCCATGCCTGGAATTACCTCTTTTTGCCTTGCCTTGCCCTGCCATGCCTTGCATTACCTTGCCGTTTCTAAAATTGTCTTTTCTGAAATTGCCTTTCATTGCCCTGCCTTGCCTAAAAGAATCTTGCCTAAAATTGCCCTACATTGCCTTGCTCTGCCTTGCCTGGAATTACTTCGCCTAGAATTGTGCTGCATTCCCTTGCATTGCCTATTCTAGCCTAGAATTGCCTTACCTGGAATTGCCTCGCCTTGCCTTGCCAGAAATATCTTTGCTTGGAATTGCCTTGCATTGCATTGCCTTGCCTTGTTTTGCCTTGCTTTTCCTTGCCTGGAATTGCGCTGCCTTTCATTCCCTGGAGTAGCCTTGTGTGGAATTGCCTTGCCTTGCCTTTCCTTCACTGGAATTGTCTTAATTCAAATTGCCTTGCCTTGCCTTTTCTCACCTGAAATTGCCTTGCCTAAACTTGCCTTGCCTTACCTTGACTGGAATTGTCTTGCCTGGAATTGTCTTGCCTTGTCTTAGGTGAAATTGCCTTACCTGGAAATAACTTTTCCTGCCTTGTCTTGCCTTGCCTTGCCTGGAATTGCATTTCCAGCAGTTACCTTGCCTGGAATCGCCTTACCTTGCATTGCCAGGTATTTCCTTGCCTGAAATTGTTTTGTCTTGCATTGCCTTGCCATGCCTGGAATTGCCTTGCTTAGAATTGCATTGCCTTGCCTGGAATTGCCATGCCTGGAATTGCCTTTGTTGTCCTTGTTTTGACTTGCCTTGCCTGAAATTTCCTTTTCTGCAAGTGCCTTGTCTATAATTGCGTTGCCTTGCCTAGAATTTTTCTTCCTGAAATTGCTTTTCTGGAATTGTCTTGCCTTCCCTTACCTGCAATTGCCTTGCCAGAAATTGCCTTGCCAGGAATTGCCTTGATTTTTCTTGCCTAGAATTTCCCTGCCTTGCCTTCCCTGGAATAGCCTTGTGTGGAATTGTCTTCTCTTGTCTTGCCTTCACTACAATTGTCTTGCTGCAAATTGCCTTTTTTTGCCTTTCCATGCCTGAAATTTTCTTGCCTAGAATTGCCTGTCCTTGCATTGTTTTGCCTTTCCTTGACTGGAATTGCCTTTCCTAAAAATATCTTGCCTTGCCTTAACTGGAATTGCCTTGCCTAGAAATACCTTTTCCTGCCCTACTTTGCCTTGCCTTGCCTTGTCTGAAATTGCTTTTTGGCAATTGCCTTGCCTAGAATTGACTTGCCTTGCATTGCCAGAAATTGCCTTGCCTAAAGTTGCCTTGCTTGAAATTATCTTGCCTTGCCTGAAATTGCCTTGCCTAAAATTGCACTTCTTTGCCTTACCTTGCCTTGCCTGGAATTGCCTTTCCTTGCCTTGTCTTGAATTTTCTTGTCTGGAATTGCCTTGCCTTGTCTTGTCTTGCCTTGCCTTGCCATGCCTTGCCTTGGCTAAAACCGCTTTGCCTGGAATTGCCTTGCCTTGCCTTGCCTAGAATTGCATTGCCTTGCCATGCCTCGAATTTTCTTGCCTGGAATTGCCTTCTCTTGCCTTGCCTGGAATTTTCTTGTCTGGAATTGCCTTGCCATGTGTTGTCTTGCTGTGCCTGAAATTGCCTTGTCTTGTCTTGCCTCAAATTGCCTTGCTTGAAATTTTTCTGCCTTGCCTTGCCTCGAATTTTCTTGTCTGGAATTTCCCTGTTTTGTTCTGCCATTTTTTTTACCTTGAATTGCCTTGCCTGAAATTTACCTGCCTTGCCTTGTTTTGCCTTGTTTTGAATTATCCTGCCTGAAATATTTTTGCCTTGCTGGAGATTGTCTTGCACTGCCTTTTATTGCCTAGCCTGGAATTGCCCTGTCTGGAATTTCCTTGCTTTGGCTCGCCTTGCCTTGCCTAAAACCGCCTTGCATAGAATTGTTTTGCCTTGCCTTGCGTTGTCTGGAATTGCCCTGCCCTGCCCTGCCTTGCCTTGCCTGAAATTGCCCTGCCTGCAATTGCTCTGCCTTGCCTTGCCTTGCCTTGCCTGGAATTTCCTTGCCTTACCTTGCCTGAAATCGCCTTGCCAAGAATTGCCCTTTTCTGCCTTGCCTTGCCCAAGATTGCCTTTCCCTACCTTCTGTTGCCTTAAATTTCCTGGAATGTCCAATATGGCAATTGCTTTGCCTGGAATTGCCTTGTCTTGAGTTGCCTTCCCTGGAATTGTCTTCCCTGTGTTCCCTAAAATTGCCTTGCCTGGAATTGCATTGCCTTGTTTTGCCTTCCCTTGCCTTGCCTTGTTTGGAATTGCCTTACCTGGCATTGCCTTGCCTTGCCTTGACTAGAATTGCCTTACCTGGCATTGCCTTGCCTGGAATTGTGTTGCCTTGCCTTTCCTGGAATTGCCTTGCCTTACATGGAATTGCCTTGCCTGGAATTGATTTGCAATTCCTTGCTTTTCCTTGCCTGGAATTGCTTTGCTTTGCCTTCCCTGTAATAGCCTTGCATAAAATTGCCTTGTCTTCCCTTGCCTTAACTGCAATTGCCTTGCTTCGAATTGCCTTGTTTTGCCTTTCCTCACCTAAAATTACCTGGCCTAGGATTGTGTTGCCTTGCCTTGCCTTGCCTTACCTTGACTGGAATTGCCTTGCCTGAAATTGTCTTGCCTTGTCTTAGCTGGAATTGCCTTTCCTGAAAATATATTTTTCTGTCTTGTCCTGCTTTGCCTTGCCTGGAATTGCCTTGCCTTGGATTGCCAGGAATTGCCTTGTCTGAAATTGAATTGCCTTGTATTGCCTTGCCTCTCCTGGAATTACCTTCCCTAGAATTGCATTGTCTTTCCTTACATTGCCTTGCCTCGAATTGCCTTGTCTGGAGTTGCCCTATTTTGTCTTGCCTTTTTTTTTTAACCTAGAATTGCCTTGCCTGGAATTGGCCTGCCTTGCCTTGTTTTGCCTTGCCTTGAATTCCCTTGCCTGGAATTTTTTTGCCTTGCTGGGAATTTTTTGCATTCCTTCTTCTGCATTGCCTGGAATTGCCTTTTCTGGAATTTCCTTGCTTTGGCTTCCCTTTTCTTGCCTGGAATTGCCTTGCCTATAATTGTCTTGCCTTGTCTTGCATTGTTTGTAATGGCCCTGCCGGGTATTGGCCTGCCTTGCCTTGCCTTGCTGGAAATTCCCCTCCTGGCAATTGCCCTGACTTGCCTTGCCTTGCCTGGAATTTTTTTTTTTTTTGAGACGGAGTTTCGCTCTTGTTACCCAGGCTGGAGTGCAATGGCGCGATCTCGGCTCACCGCAACCTCTGCCTCCTGGGTTCAGGCAATTCTCCTGCCTCAGCCTCCTGAGTAGTTGGGATTACAGGCACGCACCACCGTGCCCAGCCAATTTTTTTTGTATTTTTAGTAGAGACGGGGTTTCACCGTATTGACCATGATGGTCTCGATCTCTTGACCTCGTGATCCACCTGCCTCGGCCTCCCAAAGTGCTGGGATTACAGGCTTGAGCCACCGTGCCTGGCCGCCTGGAATTTTTATGCCTGAATTTGCCTTCCCTGCAATTTTCTTGCCTGGACTTGCCTGGATTTCACTTGCCTAAAATTGCCTTGCCTTACCTGGAATTGCTTTGCCTGCAATTGTGTTGCCTTGACTTACCTAAAATTTTCTTTCCTGGAATTGCCTTGCATTGCCTTTTGTTTTCAGCCTGCAATTGCCCCGGCTTGCCTTCCCTGGAATAGCCTTGCATGGAATTGCCTTGTCTTCTTTTGCCTTGACTGCAATTGCCTTTCTTCAAATTGCTTTGCCTTGCCTTTCTTTGCATGAAATTCCCTTGCCTAGAATTGCCTTGCTTTGTGTTGCCTTCCCTTGCCTTGACTGGAATTTCCTTGCCTGGAATTGCCTTGCCTTGCCTTGCCTGAAATTTCCTTGCATTGCATTGCCTTGCCTTGCCTTGCTTTTCCTTGCCTAAAATTTCCCTGCCTCAAATTTCCCTGCTTGTCTTCCCTGGAATAGCCTTGCGTGAAATTGCCTTGTCTTACCTTGTCTTGACTGGAATTGCCTTGATTAGAATTGGCTTGCCTTGCCTTTCTTTGCCTGGAATTGCCTTGCCTAAAATTGCCTTGCCTTGTGTTGCCTTGCCTTGCCTAGACTAAAATTGTCTTGCCTGGAAATGTGTTGTATTGCTTTAGGTGGAATTGCCTTGCCTGGAAATACCTTTTTCTGCCTTGTCTTGCCTTGCCTTGCCTGGAATTGCCTTTTCGGCAGCTGCCTTGCCTAAAATTTCCTTACCTTGCATTGCCAAGTATTGCCTTGCCTGAAGTTGCCTTGGCTTGGCTGGAATTGCATTGCCTATAATTGCATTGCCTTGCCATACCTTGCCTTGTATGGAATTGCCTTGCCTGGAATTGCCTTTGTCGTCCTTGTTTTGCCTTGCCTGGAATTATTTTCCTTGTAATTGCCTTGCCTAGAATTGCGGTGAGTTGCCTTGCCTTCCCTTGCATGGAATTGGCTTGCCTGGCATTGCCTTGTCTTACCTTGCCTAGAATTTTTCTGCCTAAAATTGCTTTTCTGGAATTGTCTTGCCTTGTCTTACCTGGAATTGCCTTGAAAGTATTTGCCTTGCTTTTTTTTGCCTGGAATTGCCCTGCCTATTCCTTTTTTGGAATAGCCTTGCGTGGAATTGCCTTTTCTTTCCTTGCCTTGACTGCAATTGCCTTGCTTAGAATTGCCTTGTCTTGCCTTTCCATGCCAGAAATTGCCTTCCCTAAAATTGCCTTGCCTTGCATTGTTTTGCCTTGATTTGACTGGAATTGCCTTGCCTGAAATTGTCTTGACTTGCCTTAGCTGAACGTGCCTTTTCTGAACACACCTTTTTCTGCCTTTTCTTGCCTAGCCTTTTCTGGAGTTGCCTTTCCAGCAGTTGCTTTGCCTGGAACTGTCTTCCTTGCATCACAAGAAATTGCCTTGTGTGAAGTTGCCTTGCCCTGCATTGCCTTGCCTTTCCTGAAATTGCCTTCCTAGAAATGCATTGCCTTATCTTACCTTGCCTTGCCTGGAATTGACTTGCCTAGAATTGCCTTTTCTTGCCTTGCCTGAAATTTTTTTGTCTGAAATTTCCTTGCCTTGCCTTGTCTTGCCTTGCCTGGAATTGCCTTGCCTTGCCTAAAATCGCCTTGCCTGTATTTGCCCTTTTCTGCCTTGCCTTGCCTCAAATTGCCTTCTTTGAAATTTCCCTGCCTTGCCTTGACTCGAATTACCTTGCCTGAAATTGCCCTGCTTTGCCTTGACTTTTTTTTTTTTTACCTCGAATTGCCTTGCCTGGAATTGGCCTGCTGTGCCTTGTTTTGCCTTGCCTTGAATTCCCGTACCTGAAATTTTTTTACCTTGATGGGATTTCTTTTGCATTGTCTTTCCTTGCCTAGCCTGCAATTGCCCTGTCTGGAGTTGCCTTGCTTTGGTTTGCCTTGCCTTGCCTGGAATTAACTTGTGTAGAATTGTCTTGTTTTGCCTTGCAATGTCTGAAATTGCCCTGCCTGAAATTGCCCTGCCTTGCTTTGCCTTGTCTGAAATTGCCCTGCCTGCAATTGCCCTGCCTTGCCCTGCCTGGAATTGCCTTGCCTTGTCTTGCATTGTCTTGCTTTGATTTGTTGTGCCTGCAATTTCCTTTCCTAGCCTTGCCTGAAATTTACTTTCCTGGAATTGCCTTGCATTGATTGCCTTGCCAGAAATTTTCTTGCCTGGAATTGCCTTGCCTGAAATTGTGTTGCCTTTCCTTTCCTGGAATTTTCTGTCCTTGAATTCCCATGCCTAAAATTTTTTTGACTTGCTGGAAATTTTCTTGCATTGTCTTTCCTTGACTAGCCTGGAATTCCCCTGTATGAAATTGCCTTGCTTTTTCTTGCCTTGCTCTGCCATGTATTGTCTTGCCTAGAATTGTCTTGCCTTGCCTTGGGTTGTCTGAAATTGCCATGCGTGGACTTGCCTTGCCTTACCTTGTCTTGCATTGCCTTGTTGTGCCTAAAATTGACTTCCCTGAAACTGCCTTGTGTTTCCTTGCCTTGCATAAAAGAGCCTTGCCTAGAATTGCCCTATGTTGCCTTTCCCTGCCTTGCCTGAAATTAGCTTGCATAGAATTGTGCTGCATTCCCTTGCCTTGCATTGCCTTGCCTGGAGTTTCTTCACTTGGAATTGCTTGCATTGCATTGCGATGCCTTACTTTAATTTTCCGTCTTTGGAATTGCCTGGTGTTGCCTTTCAAAGAATAGGCTTGCATGGGATTGCCTTGTCTTGCTTTGCCTTGACTGGAATTGCCTTGCATCAAATTGCCTTGCCTTGCCTTTTCTGAACAAGAATTGCTTTGCATAGAATTTCCTTGTATTGCATTGCCCTGCCTTGCTTTGACTGGAATTGCCTTGCCTGGAATTGTCTTGTCTTGCATTAGTTGAAATTGTCTTGCCTGAAAATACCTTTCTCTGCCTTGTCTTGCCTTGTCTTTTTTTTTTAATTTTTAATGCATTTTAGGTTTTGGGGTACATGTGCAGAACGTGCAAGATAGTTGCATAGGCACACACATGGCAGTGTGTTTTGCTGACTTCCTCCCCTTCACGCACACATGGCATTTATCCCCAGGCTATCCCTCCACAGCACCCCTTCGCTGTCCCTCTCCCATTCCCCCAAATAGACCCCAGTGTTTAGAAGACCACTCCCTGTGTCCATGTGTTCTCATTTTTCTCACCAGCCTATGAGTGAGAATATGCGGTACTGCTTTTTATGTTATTGTGTCAGTTTGCTGAGAATAATGTTCTCGAGATTCATCCATGTCCCTAAAAAGGACAAAAACTCATCATTTTCGATTGCTGCACAATATTCCATGGTGTATATGTGCCACATTTTCCCAGTCCAGTCTATCATCGATGGGCATTTGGGTTGGTTCCAGGTCTTTGCTACTGTAAACAGTGCTGAAATAAACATTCGTGTGCATGTGTTTTTATAGTAGAACGATTTATAGTCATTTGGATATTTACCCAGTAATGGGATTGCTGGGTCAAATGGAATTTCTATTTCTAGGTCCTTGAAAAATAGCTAAACTGTCTTCCACAATGGTTGAACCAATATACAAACCCACCAACAGTGTAAGAGTGTTCCTATTTCTCCGCATCCTCTCCAGCATCTGTTGTCTCCAGATTTTTTAATGATCGCCATTCTAACTGGCGTGAGATGGTATCTCAATGTGGTTTTGATTTGCATCTCTCTAGTGACCAGTGATGATGAGCATTTATTTATGTGTTTGTTGGCCTCATGTATGTCTTCTTTTGTAAAGTGTCTGTTCATATCCTTTGCCCATTTTTAAATGGGCTTGTTTGTTTTTTTCCTGTAAATCTGTTTGAGTTCTTTGTAAATTCTGGATATCAGCCCTTTGTCCGATGCGTAAACTGCAAAGATTTTTTCCCATTCTGATGGTTGCCTATTCACTCTAGGGACTGTTTTCTTTGCCGTGCAGAAGCTGTGGAGTTTGATTAGGTCCCATTTGTCTATTCTGGCTTTTGTTGCCAATGCTTTTGGTGTTTTGTTTATGAAGTCCTTGCCTACTCCTATGTCCTAAATGGTTTTGCCTAGATTTTCTTCTAGGGTTTTTATGGTGTCAGGTCTTTTTTTTTTAAAATTTTTATTGCATTATAGGTTTTGGGGTACATGTGCAGAACGTGCAAGATAGTTGCATAGGTACACACATGGCAGTGTGTTTTGCTGCCTTCCTCCCCTTCACCCACACTTGGCATTTATCCCCAGGCTATCCCCCCTAGGCCCCCCTGCTGTCCCTCCACCATTTCCCCCAACAGTCCCCAGTGTATAGTAGACTGCCTCTCTGTGTCCATGTGTTCTCATTTTTCTCACCCACCTATGAGTGACTATATGTAGTATTACGTTTTCTGTTCTTGTGTCAGTTTGCTGAGAATGATGTTCTCCAGATTCATCCATGTCCTTACAAAGGACACAAACTCATCATTTTTGATTGCTGCATAATATTCCATGGTGTATATGTGCCACATTTTCCCAGTCCAGTCTATCATCGATGGGCATTTGGGTTGGTTCCAGGTCTTTGCTATTGTAAACAGTGCTGCAATGAACATTCGTGTGCATGTGTCCTTATAGTAGAATGATTTATAGTCTTTTGGATAGATACCCAGTAATGGGATTGCTGGGTCAAATGGAATTTCTATTTCTAGGTCCCTGAGGAATCACCACACTGTCTTCCACAATGGTTGAACTAATTTACACTCCCACCAACAGTGGAAGAGTGTTCCTATTTCTCCACATCCTCTCCAGCATCTGCTGTCTCCAGATTTTTTAATGATCACCATTCTAACTGGTGTGAGATGATATCTCAATGTGGTTTTGATTTGCATCTCTCTAATGACCAATGATGATGAGCACTTTTTCATATGTTTGTTGGCCTCATGTATGTCTTCTTTTGTAAAGTTTCTGTTCACATCCTTTGCCCATTTTTGAATGGGCTTGTTTGTTTTATTTTCTGTAAATCTGTTTGAGTTCTTTGTAAATTCTGGATATCAGCCCTTTGTCAGATGCGTAAACTCCAAATATTTTTTCCCATTCTGATGGTTGCCGATTCACTCTAGTGACTGTTTCTTTTGCTGTGCAGAAGCTGTGGAGTTTGATTAGGTCCCATTTGTCTATTTTGGCTTTTGTTGCCAATGCTTTTGGTGTTTTGTTCATGAAGTCCTTGCCTACTCCTATGTCCTGAACGGTTTAACCTAGATTTTCTTCTAGGGTTTTTATGGTGTTAGGTCTTATGTTTAAGTCTTTAATCCATCTGGAGTTAATTTTAGTGTAAGGTGTCAGGAAGGGGTCCAGTTTCTGCTTTCTGCACATGACTAGCCATTTTTTTTAACACCATTTATTAAACAGGGAATTCTTTCTCCATTGCTTGTTTTTGTCTGGTTTATCAAAGATTATCTGGTTGTAGATATGTTGTGTTGCCTCCGATGCCTCTGTTCTGTTCCATTGGTCTATATCTCTGTTTTGGTACCAGTGCCATGCTGTTTTGATTACTGTAGACTTGTAGTATAGTTTGAAGTCTGGTAGTGTGATGCCTCCTGCTGTGTTCTGTTTGCTTATAATTGACTTGGCTATGAGGGCTCCCTTTTTGTTCCATATGAAGTTCATGATTGTATTTTCCAGTTCTGTGAAGAAATTCAATGGTAGTTTGATGGGGATAGCATTGACTGTGTAAATTACTTTGGGCAGTATAGCCATTTTCACGATATTGATTCTTCCTAACCACGAACATGGAATGTTTCTGCATCTGTCAGTGTCTTCTCTTATTTCGTTGAGCAGTGGTTTGTAGTTTTTCTTAAAGAGTTCCCTTACATTTCTTGTGAGTTTTATTCCTAGGTATTTTATTTTCTTTGTAGCAATTGTGAATGGCAGTTCATTCTTGATTTGGTTCTCTTTAAGTCTGTTATTGGTGTATAGGAATGCTTTTGATTTTTGGACATTGATTTTATATCCTGAGACTTTGCTGAAGTTGCTTATCAGTTTCAGGAGTTTTTGGCTGAGGTGATGGGGTTTTTTAGGTATACTATCATGTCATCTGCAAATAGAGACAATTTTGCTTCCACCTTTCCTATTTGAATACCCTTTATTTGTTTTTCTTGCCTGATTGCTCTGGCTCGAACTTCCAGTACTATGTTGAATAGAAGTGGCGAGAGAGGGCATTCTTGTCTAGTGCTGGATTTCAAAGGGAATGCTTCCAGTTTTTGCCCATTAAGGATGATATTGGCTGTTGGTTTGTCACGAGTAGCTTTTATTACTTTGAGATATGTTCCATCAATACCAAGTTTATTGAGGGTTATTAGCATAAAAGGCTGTTGAATTTGGCCAAATACCTTCTCTGCGTCAATTGAGATAATCATGTGGTTTTTGTTTTTGCTTCTGTTTATGTGGTGAATTACATTTATAGACTTGCATATGTTGAACCAGCCTTGCATCCCCGGGATGAATCCTACTTGATCATGATGGATAAGTTTTTTAATGTGCTATTGCAATCGGTTTGCCAGTATTTTATTGAAGAATTTTGCATCTATGTTCATCATGGATATTGGCCTGAAGTTTTCTTTTCTTGTTGAGTCTCTGCCGGGTTTCAGTATCAGGATGATGTTGGTCTCATTAAATGATTTGAGAAGGGTTCCCTCTTTTTGAATTATTTGGAATAGTTTCAGAAGGAATGCTACCAAATCCTCTTTGTGTGTCTGATAAAATTCGGCGCTGAACCCATCTGGACCTGGGCATTTTTTGTGTGGTAGGCTCTTAATTGCTGCCTCAACTTCTAACCTTTTTATTGGTCTATTCATAGTTTTGGCTTCCTCCTGGTTTAGGCTTGGGAGGACACAGGCGTCCAGGAATTTATCCATTTCTTCCTGGTTTACCAGTTTATGTGCAGAGAGTTGTTTGTAGTATTCTCTGATGATGGTTTGAATTTTTGTGGAATCTGTGGTGATTTCCCCTTTATCGTTTTTTATTGCATCTATTTGGTTGTTCTCTCTTTTCTTTTTTATTAGTTTGGCTAGTGGTCTGTCCATTTTGTTGATCTTTTCGAAAAACCAGCTCTTGGATTTATTGATTTTTTGAAGGGTTTTTCTTGTCTCTATCTCCTTCAGTTCTGCTCTGATCTTAGTTATTTCTTGTCTTCGCCTAGGTTTTGAGCTTTTTTGATCTTGCTCCTCTAGCTCTTTCAATTTTGATGATAGGGTGTATATTTTGAATCTCTCCACTCTTCTCATGTGGGCTCCTATTGCTATATATTTTCCTCTACAGACTGCTTTAAATGTGTCCCAGAGATTCTAATACATTGTGTCTTCATTCTCGTTGGTTTCAAAGAACTTCTTTATTTCTGCCTTCATTTCATTGTTTATCCAATCAACATTCAAGAGCCAGTTGTTCCGTTTCCATGAAGCTGTGGGGTTCTTATTTATTTTCTGAATTCTGAGTTCCAACTTGATTGCACTATGGTCTGGGAGACTGTTTGTTATGATTTCAGTTTTTTTCCATTTGCTGAGGAGTGCTTTACTTCCAATTATGTGGTCAATATTGGAGTAGGTGCGATGTGGTGCTGAGAAGAATGTATATTCTGTGGATTTGGGGTGGAGAGTTCTGTAAATATCTATCAGGTTTGCTTGTTCCAGGTCTGAATTCCAGTCCTGGATGTCCTTGTTAATTTTCTGTCTGGTTGATCTGTCTGATATTGACAGTGGAGTGTTAAAGTCTCTCACTATTATTGTGTGGGAGTCTAAGTCTCTTTGTAAGTCATTAAGAACTTGCCTTATATATCTGGGTGCTCCTGCATTGCGTCCATATATATTTAGAAGCATTAGCTCTTCTTGTTTTATTCATCCTTTTACCATCATGTAATCACCTTCTTTGTCCCTTTTGATCTTTGTTGCTTTAAAGTCTATTTTAGCAGAGATGAGAATTGCAACTCCTGCTTTTTTTTGCTCTCCATTTGCTTGGTAAATCTTTCTCCATCCCTTTATTTTGAGCCTTTGTGTTTCCATGCTTGTGAGGTGTGTTTCCTGGATACAACACACCGACGGGTTTTGGCTTTTTATCCAATTTGCCAGTCTGTGTCTTTTGATTGGTGCATTTAGGCCATTTACATTTAGGGTTAATATTGTTATGTGTGAATTTGATACTGCCATTTTGATGCTAGCTGGCTGTTTTGCCCATTGGTTTATGTAGATTCTTCCTTTTGTTGATGCTCTTTAGCATTTGGTATGCTTTTAGGATGGCTGGTACTGGTTGTTTCTTTCTCTGTGTAGTTCCTCTTTCAGGACCTCTTGTAAAGCAGGCCTAGTGGTGACAAAATCTCTGAGTACTTGCTTGTTCATGAAGGATTTTATTTTTCCTTCACTTATAAAGCTTAGTTTGGCTGAATATAAAATTCTGGGTTGAAAGTTCTTTTCTTAAAGATGTTGAATATTGGCCCCCACTCTCTTCTGGCTTGTTGAATGTCTGCCAAGAGATCTGCTGTGGGTCTGATGAGCTTCCCTTTGTGGGTGACCCGACCTTTCTCTCTGGCTGCCTTAGTATTTTCTCCTTCATTTCAACCCTGGTGAATCTGATGATTATGTGCCTTGGGGTTGCTGTTCTTGCAGAATATTTTTGTGGTGTTCTCTGTATTTCCTGGAGTTGAGTATTGACCTGTCTTGCTAGGTTGGGGAAATTTTCCTGGATATCTTGAAGAGTATTTTCCAGCTTGGATTCATTCTCTTCATCCCATTCTGGTACACCTATGAAATGTAGGTTGGGTCTCTTCACATAGTCCCACATTTTTGGAGATTTTTTTCATTCTTTTTTGCGCTTTTTTCTTTGATCTTGGTTTCTCGTTTTATTTCATTGAGTTGATCTTCGACTTCTGATATTCTTTCTTCTGCTTGGTCAGTTCGGCTGTTGAAACTTGTGTATGCTTTGCGAAGTTCTCATGTTGTGTTTTTCAGCTCCTTCAATTCATTCATATTTCTCTCTACGTTGTCCATTCTTGTTATCTTTTCCTCGAATCTTTTTTCAAAGTTCTTAGTTTCTTTGCACTGATTTAGAACATGTTCTTTTATCTCACTGAAATTTTTCATTATTCACTTTCTGAAGTCTGATTCCGTCATTTTGTCACACTCATTCTCCGTCCAGCTTTGTTCCCTTGCAGGTGAGGAGTTTTAGTACTTTGTAGGGGGTGAAATGTTTTGGTTTCGTGTGTTTCCCTCCTTTTTGCGCTGGTTTCTTCTCGTCTTTATGGATATATCCACCTGTCATCTTAGTAGTTGCTGGTTTTTCAATTGGGTCTCTGTGTGGACACCCAGATTGTTGATGATGAGTCCTTTCTGTTACTTAGTTTTCCTTCTAATGGTCTAGCTCCACTGCTGTACATGTTCTGAGGTCCACTGCAGGCCCTGTTTGTCTGGGTTACACCTGTAGCCACAGCAGAACAGTGAGGGATGCTACCAGTTTCTTTTTCTGCTAACTTTGTTTCAGAATGATGCCCGCTAAATGTCAGTCTGATTAGTCTTTTTTTGGGGTGACGACTCTTTGGATATACAGGGGTCAGGGAGCTGCTTGAGCAGACGATCTGTGCTTTATAGAAGCTCCAGTGCTGAGCTGTGAGCTTCATTGTTCATTCAGCATTTTTGGGAGGATGTGTTTATTTCTGCTGCAACAGAACTCATAGAACCCCCCCTTTTTTTCCCTGTTAGATGCTCTGTCTCAGGGATTTGGGGCTTTTTTTTAATGAGTATCTGTTGCACTGTCCTGCCAACTAGGTGGCAGTGTATTCACTATTTTCCTGCCGGGGCTCCCCTCTGCTAGTGCGGGTCTGCCCTGTTGCTGCGGGGCTCCGTTCTGCTGTGGCTTGCTCTGCCCTGCTGGTGGAGTCTCTCTGTTATGGCAGGTTGCCTCGGCAACAGCAGGCTGTGTCAGCCCTGGGTGGTACTTCAGTAGGGGGTGATTGCTTCAGTAGTGGCGGATGCCTTTCCCGCACCGGGCTGCACCGTCCTAGATGCCGGCAGCCAAACTCTCAGCCCCGAGCGCCTCCAATTATTGCCCTGCTTGTCCCCGTCAGGGTGGGACCTGCCGAGCCTGATCACTTAGCTCCCTGCCTCAGAGTCCGTCCTCTCTCTCTCTCTCTTCCTCTCCACAAGCTGAACGGTTGACTCAGTGGCTCCCCAGTAGCCTGCCAATAGGGCACTGGGATTTGTGCGATCTCCCGTGCCGCTGCTCACTTCACCGGCTCAGATCACGTTTCCCAGGAATCTCCTTGTCTGGCTCATTGTCCAAGTCCCATTGAATCAGATGGACATGCCAATGTGCCCTTCCAAATCTCAGATTGCTGGTTTAACAGGGCATCCAGACCACTGAATTTTGTGCCCGGTGCCACTGCGCTGCTGAACCGGCTGAAGTGGCTGCACGAGCTGGCTGTGCTAGCGTCCCATGTCTCTCCCACACCTGGGACTTTCAACGTTCTGTGGGCAAAAAATATCTGTCCGAGAATGCGGCTAGGACTCACCCTCTGTGCCTTCAGAGAGCGGCAATCCGGAGTCGCCTCTATGACGCCATCTTCGGTCCAGAAATCCTGTCCCTTTTGATCTTTTTTGCTTTAAAGTCTATTTTTTCAGAAATGAGAATTGCAACTCCTACTATTTTTTGCTCTTCGTTTGCTTGGTAAATCTTCCTCCATCCCTTTATTTTTAGCCTTTTTGTATCCATGCGTGTGAGGTGGGTTTCCTGGATACAGCACACTGATGGGTTTTGGCTTTTTATCCAATTTGCCAGTCTGTGTCTTTTGATTGGTGCATTTAGCCCATTTACATTTAGGATTAATATTGTTATGTGTGAATTTGATACTGCCATTTTGATGCTAGCTGGCTGTTTTGCCCATTGGTTCATGTAGATTCTTCATTTTGTTGATGCTCTTTAGCATTTGGTATGCTTTTAGGATGGCTCTTATTGGTTGTTTCTTTCTATGTGTAGTGCCTCTTTCAGGAGCTCTTGTAAAGCAGGCCTAGTGGTGACAAAATCTCTGAGTACTTACTTGTTCCTGAAGGATTTTATTTTTCCTTCACTTATGAAGCTCAGTTTGGCTGGATATAAAATTCTGGGTTGAAAGTTCTTTTCTTTAAGGATGTTGAATATTGACTCCCACTCTCTTCTGGATTGTGGAGTCTCTGCCGGGAGATCTGCAGTGAGTCTGATGGGCTTCCCTTTGTGGGTGACCCGACGTTTCTCTTTGGCTGCCTTAGTATTTTCTTCTTCATTTCAACCCTGGTGAATCTGACGACGATTGTGTGCCTTGGGGTTGCTCTTCTTACAGAATATCTTTGCGGTGTTCTGTGTATTTCCTGGAGTTGAGTATTTCCCTGTCTTTCTAGGTTTGGGAAATTTTCCTGGATCATATCCTGAAGAGTATTTTACAGCTTGGATTCATTCTCTTCATCACATTCTGGTACACCTATGAAACGTAGGTTGGGTCTTTTCACATAGTCCTACATTTCTTGGAGACTTTGTTCATTCCTTTCTGTGGTTTTTTTCTTTAATCTTGGTTTCTCGTTTTATTTCATTGAGTTGATCTTCAACTTCTGATGTTGTTTCTTCTGCTTGGTCAATTCGGCTGTTGAAACTTGTGCATGCTTTGCGAAGTTCTCGAGTTGTGTTTTTCAGCTCCTTCAATTCATTCATATTCTTCTCTAAGTTGTCCATTCTTGTTATCATTTCCTCGAATCTTTTTTCAAATCTTTTTTCAAGGTTCTTAGTTTCTTTGCACTGATTTAGAACATGTTCTTTTAGCTCACTGAAGTTTCTCCTTATCCACTTTCTGAAGTCTGATTCCGTCATTTTGTCACACTCATTCTCTGTCCAGCTTTGTTCACTTGCTCGTGAGGAGTTTTGTTTCTTTGTAGGAGGTGAGGTGATTTGATTTCGGGTGTTTTTCTTCTTTTTTGCGCTCGTTTCTTCCCATCTTTATGGATTTATCCACCTGTCGTCTTAGTAGTTGGTGATTTTTCAATTGGGTCTCTGAGTGGATGCCCAGATTTTTGATGATGAAGTATTTCTGTTACTTAGTTTTTTTTTCTAATGGTCTAGCTCCTCTGCTGTATGAGTTCTGAGGTCCACTCTGGGCCCTGCTTTTCTGGGGTATACCTGTAGCAGCTGTGGAACAGGGAGGGATGCTACCAGTTTCTTCATTTGCTATCTTTGTCCCAGAATCTTACCCGCCAAATGTCAGTCTGATTAGTCCTTTCTTTGGGTGACTCTTTGGTTATACAGGGGTTAGGGAGCTGCTTGAGGGGATGGTCTGTGCTTTATAGGATCTCCAGTGCTTAGCTGTGAGCTCTGTTGTTCATTCAGGGTTGTTGGGAGGATGTGTTTATGTCTGCTGCAAGAGAACTCATAAAATCCCCCCTTTTTTCCATTTAGATGCTCTGTCTCAGGGACTTGGGACTTTTATTATGAGTATCTGTTGCACTGTCCTGCCCGGCTAGGAGGTAGTCTATTCACTGTTTGCCTGCCAAGGCTCTGCCCTGCTAGCGTGGGTACCGCCCACCTGCTGTGGGGCTCTGTTCTGCTGTGGTGTGCTCCACCCTGCTTTTGAAGTTTCTCTGTTTAGGCCGGTTGCATCAGCAAAGGCAGGCTGCATCAGCACTGGGTGGTACTTCAGCAGGGTGGACTGCATCCGTAGTGGTGGATGCCCCTCCCCCACCGGTCTGCATCGTCGTAGTTTCAACTGTGCCGGCAGCAAAACTCTCAGCCCCGAGTGCCTCCAATCGCCACCCTGCTTGTCCCCATGATTGTGGGACCCGCCAAGCCCTATCACCCAGCTCCCTGCCTCAGAGTCCATCCTCTCTCTCTCTCTTTCTCTCCCCAAACTGAATGGTCGACTCTCACTGGTGCCCCAGTAGCCTGTTGATAAGGCACCGGAATTCATGCAATCTCCCATGCGGCTGCCCACTGCACTGGCTCAGATCACACTTCCCAGGAATCTCCTGGTCTGGCTCATTGTCCAAGTCCCATTCAATCAGATGGACATGCCAGTCTGCCCTTCCAAATCTCAGATTGCTGGTTTAACAGGGCACCCATACCAGTGAGTTTTGTGCCATATGCCGCTGCGCTTCAGCGCCGGCTGAACCAGCCGTGCGAGCTGGCTGTGCTGGCATCATGTGTCTCTCCCACACCTGGGACTTTCAGCGTTCTGTGGGCAAAAAAGGTCCGTCAGAGAATGCGGCTAGGACTCACCCTGTGCGCCTTCACTGAGAGCTGCAATTTTGAGTTGCCTCTATGACGCCATCTTGGAAGATCCTCACCTTGTCTTTTTTGAAATTGCCTTTATGGCAATTGTCTTGCCTGAAATTGCCAGAAATTCCCTTGTCTGAAATTGCCTTGCCTCTCCTTGCATTGCCTTGCCTTGCCTGGAATTGCCTTGCCTAGAATTGCATTGCCTTCCCTTACCTTTCCTTGCCTGGAATTTCCTTGCCTGGAATTTCCTTGCCTGGAATTGCCATTTCTTGGCTTTCCTGAAATTTTCTTGTCTGAAATTGCCTTGCCTTATCTTGTTTTGCCTTGCCTGGAATTGTCTTGCCTTACCTTGCCTGAAATCGCCCTTCTAAGAATTGCCCTTTTTTGCCTTGCCTTGCCTAAAATTGCCTTACCTGGTATTGCCTTTCCCTGCTTTCTCTTGCTTTAATTTTTCTGAAATGGCCTTTCCAGCTATTGCCTTGCCTGGAATTGCCCTGCCTTGCATTGCCTGGAGTTTTTTTTCCTGGTATTGGCTTCCCTTATCTTACCTAAAATTGCCTTGCCTGAAATTGCCTTTCTTTGCCTTGACTTGCCTTGCCTTGCCTGGAATTGCCTTTCCTGCAATTGCCTTGTCGAGAATAGCATTGCCTTTCCTTGCCTTCTCTTTCCTTTCCTTGCCTTGCCTGAATTGCCTTGCCAGGCATTGTCTTGTTTTGCCGTGCTTTGCCTTGCCTTGCCTTACCTAGAATTGCCTTACCTGAAATTGCCTAGCCTGGCATTGTATTGTCTTGTCTTACTTGGACTTACCACGCCTGAAATTGCCTTGCATTTTCTTACCTGGAATTGCTTCGGCTTGCCTTCTTGGAATAGCCTTGCAGGAAATTGCCTTGTCTTGCCTTGCCTTTACTGCAATTGCCTTGCTTCAAATTGCCATGCCTTGTCTTTCCTCGCCTGGAATCGAGTGTCCTTGAATTGCCTTGCCTTGCATTGCCTTGCCTTACGTTGACTGCTATTGCCTTGCCTGATATTGTCTTGCCTTTTTTTTAAGCTGGAATTGCCTTGCTTAAAAATAATTTTTTTTGTCTTGTCTTGCCTGGAATTGCCTTGCCTTGCATTGCCAATAATTGCCTTTTCTTGCCTTGCATTGCCTTGCCTTTCCTGGAATTGCCTTGCCTAGAATTGCATTGCCTTGCCTTACCTTGCCTTGCCTCGAATTGCCTTGTCTGGAGTTCCCTTTGTTGCCTTGCGTTTTCTTACCTCGAATTGTCTTGCCTGATATTGGCCTGCCTTGCCTTTTTTGGCCTTGCCTTGAATTCCATTGCCTGACCTTTTTTTTGCATAGCTGGGATTTTTTTTGAATTGCCTTTCCTTGCCTTGCTTGGAATTGCCCTGTCTGTAATTGGCCTGTTTTGCCTTGCCTTGAGTGGAATTGCCTTGCCTTCACTTGCCTTTCCCGAATTTGCCTTTCCTGAAGTTTTCTTGTCTAGTCTTGCCTGGAATTTACTTGCCTGGATTTGCCTTGCCTTGCCTAGAATTGTCTTGCCTAGAATTGCTTTGCCTGGAATTGTCTTGCCTTGCCTTACCTGGAATTGCCTTTCCTAAAATTGCCTTTTATTGCCTTTCTTTTTCTTGCCTGGAATTGCCCTGCATTGCCTTCCCTAGAGTAACCTGGAGTGGAATTTCTTTGTCTTGCCTTGCCTTGACTGCAATTTCCTTTCTTCAAATTGCCTTGCCTTGCCTTTCCTTGTATGGAATTCCCTTGCCTAGAATTGCCTTGCCTTGTCTTGTCTTCCCTTGCCTTGATTGAAATTTCCATGACTGCAATTGCTTTGCCTTGACTTTCTTGAAATTTTCTTGCTTGAAATTGCATTGCATTGCATTGCCTTGCCTTGCCTTGTTTTCCTTGCTTGGAATTGCCCTGCATTGCCTTCCCTGAAATAGCCTTACGTGTAATTGCCTTGTCTTACCTTGCCTTGATTCGAGTTGCGTTGTCTTGCCTTTCTTTGCCTGAAATTGCCTTGCCTAAAGTTGCCTTGTTTTGCGTTGCCTTTTCTTGCCTTGACTGGAATTGCCTTGCCTGGAATTGTGTTGCCTTGCCTTAGGTGAAATTGTCTTGCCTGCAAATACCTGTTCTTGCCTTGTCTTGCCTTGCCTTGCTTGGAATTTTTTTGCGTTTCATTGCCAGGTATTGCCTCGCCTGAAGTTGTTATGCCTTGCATTGCCTTGCCTTGCCTGGAATTGCCCTGCCTAGAATTGCATTGCCTTGCCTGGCATTGCCTTGCCTAAACTTTTTTTTTGCCTGAAATTGCCTCTTCTGGAATTGTCTTGGTTTGCCTTACCTGGAATTGCCTTGCTTTTCCTTGCCTGAAATTGCCCTGCCTTGCCTTCCTGGGAATAGGCTTGTGAGAAATTGCCTTGTCTTGCCTTGTTTTGCCTGCAATTGCCTTGCTTAGAATTGCCTTGCCTTGCTTTTCCATGCCTAAAATTGCCTTGCCTTGCGTTGTTTTTTCTTTCCTTGACTGGAATTGCCTTGCCTGGAATTGTCCTGCCTTGCCTTAGCTGGAATTGCCTTGCCTGGAAATACCTTTCTCTGACTTTTCTTGCTGTGCATTTCCTGGAGTTGTCTTTCTGGCAATTGCATTGCCTGAAGTTGCCTTGCTTTGCATTGCCTTGCCTTGACTGGAATTGCCTTGCCTAGAATTGCATTGCCTTGTTTTACCTTGCCTTGCCTGGAACTGACTTGCCTGAAATTGCCTTTTCTTGCCTTGCCTGGAGTTGCCTTTTCTTGCCTTACCTTGTCTTGCCTTGCCTGGAATTTTCTTACTTTGCCTTGTCTTACCTTGCTTTGCCTTGCCTGAAATCGCCTTGCCTGGAATTGCCCTTTTCTGCCTTGCCTTGCCTTGCCTCGAATTGCCTTGCTTGGAATTTCCCTGCCTTGCCTAGCCTCGAATTGCCTTTCCTGGAGTTGCCCTGCTTTGCCTTGCCTTTCATTACCTCCAATTGCCTTGACTGGATTTTGCCTGCTTTGCCTTGTTTTGCCTTGCCTTGAATTCCCTTGCCTGAATTTTTTTTTTTTTTGCTGGGAATTTTTTTATTGCCTTTTTTTTTGCCTAACCTGGAATTGCCCTGTCTGGAATTGCCTTGCTTTGCGTTCCCTTGCCTTGCCTGGAGTTGCCTTGCCTAGATTTGTCTTGCCTTGCTTTGCGTTGTCTGGAATTGTCCTGCCTTGCCTTCACTTGTCTGAAATCGCCGTGCATGCAATTGCCCTGCCTTACCTTTTTTGCCTGCAATTGCCTTGCCTTGTCTTGCCTGGATTTTTTGTGCCTGCAATTTCCTTGCCTAGCCTTGCCTGGAATTGCCTTGCATTGACTTGCCTTGCCCCAGATTTTTTTTGCAAGGAATTTTCTTGCCTTGCCTTGCCTAGAATTGCCTTACATGGAATTGCCTTGCCTGGAATTATGTTGCTTTTTTCCCCTGGAATTGCCTTGCCTGGAATTCCCTTGCCTGGAACATTTTAGACTTGCTGGGAATTTTCTTGGACTGTTTTAAATTGCCCTGCCTGGAATTGCCTTGCGTTTCCTTGTCTTGCGTTGCCTTGCTGTGCCTAAAATAGACTTTTCTGTAATTGCATTGCATTGCCTTGCCTTGCATAAAAGAGCCTTGCCTAGAAATGCTGTACATTGCCTTGCTTTGCCTTGCCTGGAATTGCCTTGCATAGACTTGTTTTGCCTTGTGTTGCCTTACCTTGCCTTGACTGAAATTGCCTTGCCTTGCCTTACCTTGCCTTCCCTGGAATTGCCTTGCCTCACATTGCCTTTCCTTGCCTTGCAGAAAATTACCTTGTCTGGAATTGCCTTTCCTTGCCTCGCCTGAAATCGCCTTGCCTGGAATTGCCTTTCCTGGAATTGTCTTGCTTTGCATTGGTTGGAATTGCCTTGCCTGGAAATAGCTTTCCATGACTTGTCTTGCCTTAACTTTCTTGAAATTGCCTTTCCAGCAATTGCCTTGCCTTGCATTGCCAGGAATTGGCTTGCCTGAAATTGCCTTGCCTAGAATTGCATTGTCTTGCCTTACCTTGCCTTGCCTGGAATTGCCTTGCCTAAAATTTTCTTTCTTTGCCTTGCCTGGAATTTCCTTGTCTAGAATTGCCTTGTATAGTCTTGTCTTGCCTTGCTTGGAATTGCCTTGCCTTACCTTGCCTGATATTGCTTTGTCTAGAATTGCCCTTTTTTGCCTTGTTTTGCCTAGAATTGTCTTACGTGGGATTGCCTTTCCTGCTCTCTCTTGCCTTAATTTTCCTGGAATGGCCTTTCCAGCAACTTCCTTGCCTGGAATCGCCCTGCCTTGAATTGCCTGGAGTTGCCTTTTTTAGAATTCCCTTGCCTTGTCTTACCTAAAATTGCCTTGCCTGGAATTGCCTTTCTCTGTCTTGTCTTGCCTTGCCTTGCATGGAATTGCCTTTCCTGAAATTCCCTTGTCTAGAATTACATTGCCTTGCCTTGTCTTGCCTGGAATTGCCTTGCCTTGCCATGCCTTTCTTTGCCTAGAATTGCCTTACCTTGAATTGCCTTGCCTGGAATTGTGTTGCCTTGCCTTACCTGGACTTCTCTTGCCTGGAATTGCCTTGTATTGCCTTGTTTTTCTTGCCTGGAATTGCTTTGCATTGCCTTCCCTGGAATAGTGTTGAATGGAATTGCCTTGTCTTGACTGCATTTGCCTTGTTTTGAATTGCCTTGCCTTGCCTTTCCTCGCCTGGAATTGCCTGGTTTAGAATTGTCTTGCCCTGCATTGCCTTGCCTCACCTTGACTGGAATTGCCTTGCCTGAAATTGTCTTGCCTTGTCTTAGCTGGAATTGCCTTTCCTGAAAATACATTTTTCTGTCTTGCCTTGCCTTGCCTTGCTCTGCATTGCCAGGAATTGCCTTGCCTGAAATTGTCTTGCCTTGCATTACCTTGCCTTTCCTGGAATTGCCTTGCCTACAATTGAATTTCCTTGTCTTATTTTGTCTTGCCTCGAATTGCCGTTTTTGGAGTTGCCTTTTTTGCCTTGGCTTTCCTTACCTCAAATTGCCTTGCCTGGAGTTGGCCTGCCTTGTCTTGTTTTGCCTTGCCTTAAATTCCCTTGCCTAGAATTTTTTGCCTTGCTGAGAATTTTTTGCATTGCCTTTCCTTGCCTTTCCTGGAATTGACCTGTCTGAAATTGCCTTACTTTGGCTTGCCTTGCCTTTCCTGGAGTTGCCTTGCCTAGAATTGTCTTGTCTTGTCTAGTGTTGTCTGCAATAGCCATGACTGGAGTTGGCCTGCCTTGCCTTGCCTTGCCGGAAATTGCCCTGCCTGCAATTGCCCTGTTTTGCCTGACCTTGCCTGCAAGTGACTTGCCTTCCCTTGCCTTCCCTGAATTTGCCTTGCATGCAGTTTTCTTGCCTAGCCTTGCCTGGAATTTCCTTGTTTTGCCTTGCCTAGAATTGCCTTAGCTGAAATTGCTTTGCCTGGAATTTTCTTGCCTTGCCTTTTCTGAAATTGCCTTTGCTAAAATTGCCTTGCATTGTCTTGCTTTTCTTTGCCTGGAATTGCCCTGACTTGCCTTCCCTGGAATAGCCTTGCGTGGAATTGCCTTTTCTTGTTTTCTGTTGACTGCAATTGCCTTGCTTCAAATTGTCTTGCCTTGCCTTTTCTCGCATAAAATTTCCTTGCCTAGAATTGCCTTACCTAGAATTGTGTTGCCTTTTTTTTTTGGAATTGCCTTGCCTTGAATTAGCTTGCCTGGAATTTTCTAGCCTTGTTGGAAATTTTCTTGCATTGTCTTAAATCGCCTAGCCTGGATTTTCCCTGTCTGGAATTACCTTGCTTGGGCTTGCCTTGCTTGCCTGGAATTGCCTTGCCTAGAGTAGTCTTGTGTTGTCTGGAATTGCCCTGCCTGAAATTGCCTTGCCTTGCATTGCCTTGCGTTGCCTTGCCGTGCATAAAATTGACTTTTCTGAAATTGCTTTGCGTTGCCTTGCCTTGCATAAAAGAGCCTTGCCTAAAATTTCCCTACATTGGCTTGCCCTGCCTTGCCTGGAATTGCCTTGTTTAGAATTGTTTTGCCTTGTGTTGTTTTATCTTTCCTTGACTGGAATTGCCTTGCCTTGCCTTACCTTGCTTTCCCTGGAATTGCCTTGCCTTGTTTTGCCTTGCCTTGCCTGGAATTGCCTTTCCTTTTCTTGCTGAAATCTCCTTCTCTGGAATTGCCTTTTTTTTCTTGCCTGAAATCTCTTTGCCTGGAATTGCCTATTCTGCGATTGTCTTGTCTGGAGTTGTTTTTTTTCTTGTCTTGCCTGGATTTGTCTTGCCTTTTCTTTCCTGGAATTGATGTTCCCACAATTGCCTTACACTGCCTTGCCTTTTCTTGCATGAGATTGCCTTGCCTGGAATTGTCTTTCTTGTAGTTGCCTTAGCTGGCCTTGGGTTGACTTGCCTTGCCTTGCCTGAATGTGCCTAGCCTGGAATTGCCTTGCTGTGCCTTGCCTGGAATTGCCCCTTTTTGCCTTGCCTTGCCTTGCCATGCCATGTATTACCTTGCAGTTCCTAAAGTTGTCTTTCCTAAAATTGTCTTGCGTTGCCTTGCCTTGCCCAAAAGAACCTTGGGTATATTTGCCCTATATTGCCTTGCTCTGCCTTGCCTAGAATTGCACTGCATTCCCTTGCCTTGCCTTGCCTGGAATTGCCTCACCTTGCCTTGCCTGGAATTTTCTTGCTTGGGATTGCCTTGCATTGCATTGCCTTGCCTTGCTTTGTTTTTCCTTGCTGGAATTGTTTTGCCTTCCCTGGAATAGCCTTGCGTGGAATTGCCTTGTCTGGCCTGGAATTGCCTTGCCTTTCCTCGCCTGGAATTGCCTTGCCTTGCATTGCCTGGCCTTGGTTTTACTGGAATTGTCTTGCCTTGCCTTAGGTCAAATTTCCCTGCCTGAAAATACATTTTTCTGCCTTGTCTTGCCTTGCCTTCCCTGCAATTGCCTTTCCGGCAGTTGTCTTGTCTGGAATTGCTTTGCCTTGCATTGCCAGGTATTGCCTTTCCTGAAATTGTTTGCCTTGCATTACCTTGTCTTGACTGGAATTGCCTTGCCTAGAATTGCATTGCCTTGCCTTACCTTGCCTTTTCTGAAATTGCTTTGCCTGTAATTTTCATTGTGGTCCTTGTTTTGCCTTGCCTTGCCTGGAATTTCCTTTTCTGCAGTTACTGTGCCTAGAATTGAGTTGTCTTGCCTTTCCTGGCATTGCCTTACCTTGCCTTGCCTAGAATCGCCCTGCCTAAAATTGCCTTTTTTGGAATTGTCTTGAATTTCCATACCTGGAATTGCCTTGCCTGGAATTGCCCTGCCTTGCCTTCCCTGGAATAGCCATGCGTGAAATTGCCTTTTCTTGCCTTGCCTTTACTGCAATTGCCTTGCTTTGAGTTGTTTTGCCTTGCCTTTCCTCGCCTAAAATTGCCTTGCTTAGAATTGGCTTTCCTTGTGTTGCCTTGCCTTGCCTTGACTGGAATTGCCTTGCCTGGAATTGTCTTGCGTTGCCTTAGCTGAAAGTGAATGCCTGGAAATATCTTTTCCTGCCTTGTCTTACCTTGCCTTGTCTGGAATTGCCTTTCCAGCAATTGTCTTGCCTAAACTTGACTTGCTTTGCATTGCCAGGAATTGTCTTGCCTGAAATTGCCTTGCCTTTCGTTGCCTTGCCTAGAATTGCATTGACTTGCCTTACCTTGTGTTGCCTGGAATTGCCTTGCCTTGACTTACCTGGAATTTCCTTTTCTGGAATTGTCTTGTCATGTCTTGCCTTGCCTTGCCTCGAATTGCCTTGCTTGGAATTTTTCTGCCTTGCCTTGCTTCGAATTGCCTTGCCTGGAATTGCCCTGTTTTGCTTTGCCTTTCCTTACATCGAATTGCCTTGCCTGGTTTTGCCTTGCCTTGAATTATCCTGCCTGAAATATTTTTGCCTGGCTGGGAATTTTCTTACACTGCCTCTTTTTTGCCTAGCCTGGAATTGCCGTGTTTGAAATTGCCTTGCTTTGGCTTGCCTTGCCTTCCCTGGAACTGCCTTGCATAGAATTATCTTGCCTTGCCTCGCGTTGTCTGGAACTGCCCTGCCTTGCCTTACCTTGCCTGCAATTTCCCTGCCTGGAATTGCCTTGCCTTGCCTTGCCTGAAATCGCCTTGCCAAGAATTGCCCTTTTTTGCCTTGCCTTGCCTAGAATTGCCTTGCCTAGGATTGCCTTTCCCTGCCTTCTGTTGCCTTACATTTCCTGGAATGGCCAATCTGGCAATTGCCTTGCCTGCAATCACCCTGCCTTAAGTTGCCTCCCCTGGAATTGCCTTGCCTTGTGTTACCTAAAATTTTTTTCCCTGGAATTGCCTTTCTTTGTTTTGTCTTGCCTTGTCTTGCCTGGAATTGTCTTTCCTGCAATTGCCTTCTTTAGAATTGCATTGCCTTGTCTGGCATTGCCTTGTCATGTCTTGCCTAGAATTGCCTAACCTGAAATTCCCTTGCCTGGAATTGCCATGCATTGCCTTGCTTTCCTTACCTGGAATTGCTTTGCTTTGCCTTCCCAGGAATAGCCTTGCATGAAATTGCCTTATCTTGCCTTGCCTTGACTGCAATTGCCTTTCCTCGAATTGCCTTGTCTTGCCTTTCCTTGCCTGAAATTTTTTGGCCTAGAATTGTCTGGCCCTGCGTTGCCTTGCCTTGCCTTACCTTGACTGGAATTGCGTTGCCTAAAATTGTCTTGCCTTGCCTTAGCTGGAATTGCTTTGCCTGAAAATACATTTTTTTTTTGTTTTTTCTTGCCTTGCCTTGCATTGCCAGGAATTGTCTTGCCTGAAATTGCATGCCTTGTATTACCTCGCCTTTCCTGGAATTGTCTTGCCTAGAATTGCATTGATTGCCTCGAATTGCCTTGTCTGAAATTTTCCTTTTTGACTTGCCTTTTCTTACCTCGAATTGCCTTGCCTTGAGTTGGCCTGCTTTACCTTGTTTTGCCTTGCCTTGAATTTCCTTGCCTGGAATATTTTGCCTTGCTGGAAATTTTTTGCTTTGCCTTTCCTTGCCTTGCCTGGAATTGCCCTGTCTGGAATTGCCTTGTTCCGGCTTGCCTTGCCTTGCCTGGAATTGCCTTGCCTATAATTGTCTTGTTTTGTCTGCAATGGCCCTGCCTCGAATTGGCTTGCCTTGCCTTGCCAGAAATTCCCCTTCCTGCAATTGCCCTGCCTTGCCTTGCCTTGTCTTGTTTTCCCTTGCCTTGCCTGAATTTGCCTTGTATGTAATTTTCTTGCTTAGACTTGCCTGTAATTTACTTGCCTAAAATTGCCTTGCCTTGCCTTACCTTCCCTTGCCTTGCCTTGCCTAGAATTGCCTTGCCTGGAATTGCTTTGCCTGGAATTATTTTTCCTTTCCTGGAATTGTCTTGCATTGCCTTGCTTTTCTTTTCCTGGAATTGCCTTGTCTTGCCTTCCCTGGAATAGCCTTGCATGGAATTGCCTTGTCTTTTTTTGCCTTGACTGCAATTGCCTTGCTTCAAATTGCTTTGCATTGCATTGCCTTGCCTTGCCTTGCTTTTTCCTGCCTGGAATTGTTCTGCTTGTCTTCCCTGGAATAGCTTTGCGTGAAATTGCCTTTTCTTACCTTGCCTTGACTGGAATTGCCTTGATTCAAATTGCCTTACCTTGCCTTCCCTCATCTGGAATTGCCTTGCCTAAAATTGCCTTGCTTCGCATTTCCTTGCCTTGCCTTGACTGAAATTGTCTTGCCTAGAATTGTGTTGCCTTGCCTTAGGTAGAATTGCCTTGCCTGGAAATACCTTTTCCTGCTTTGTCTTTCCTTGCCTTGTCTGGGATTACCTTTCCAGCCGTTGCCTTGCCTGAAATTGCCTTGCCTTGCATTTCCAGGTATTGCCTTGCCTGAAGTTGCCTTGCCTTGGCTGGAATTGCCTTGCCTAAAATTGCATTACCTTGCCTTACCTTGCTTTGTATGGAATTGCCTTGCCAGAAATTGCCTTTGTCATCTCTGTTTTGCTTTGCCTTGCCTGGAATTTCTTTCCCTACAATTGCATTGCCTAGACTTGCGTTGGGTTGCCTTGCCTTGCTTTGCCTGGAATTGCCTTGCCTGGCATTGCCTTGCCTTTCCTTGCCTAGAATATTCCTGCCTGAAATTGCTTTTCTAGAATTGTCTTGTCTTGCCTTAGCTGAAATTGTTTTGAAAGTATTTGCCTTGATTTTTCTTGCCTGGAATTGCCCTGCCCTGCCTTCTTTGGAATAACCTTGCATGGAATTGCCTTTTCTTGCCATGCCTTGTCTACAATTGCCTTGCTTAGAATTGCCTAGCCTTGCCTTTCCACGACTGGCATTGCCTTCCCTAGAATTGCCTTGCCTTGCGTTGTTTTGCCTTGCCTTGACTGGAATTACCTCGCCTGGAATTGTCTTGTTTTGCCTTAGGTGAATGTGCCTCTTCTGGAAATACCTTTTCCTGCCTTGTCTTGCCTTGCCTTCCCTGGTGTTGCCTTTCCAGCAACTGCATTGCCTGGAATTGACTTACTTGCCTGGCCAGGAATTGACTTGCCTGAAGTTGCCTTGCCTTGCATTGCCTTCCCTTGCCTGGAATTGCCTTCCTAGAATTGCATTGCCTTGCCTTATCTTGCCTTGCCAGCAACTGACTTGCCTGTAATTGCCTTTCTTTGCCTTGCCTGGAATTTTCTTGTCTGGAATTGCCTTGCCTTGTCTTCTCTTGCCTTGCCTGGAATTGCCTTGCCTTGCCTTGCCTAAAATCGCCTTGTCTGGAATTGCCCTTTTCTGCCTTGCCATGACTTGCCTCGAATTACCTTGTTTGGAATTTTCCTGCCTTGACTTGCCTCGAATTTCCTTGCCTGGAATTGTTCTGCTTTGCCTTGCCTTTCCTTACCTCGAATTGCCTTGCCTGGAATTGGCCTGCCTTGCCTTGTTTTGCCTTGCCTTTAATTCCCTTGCCTGGAATTTTATTGCCTTGCTGGGAATTTTCTTGCATTGCCTTTCCTTGCCTATCCTGAAGTTGCCCTGTCTGGAATTGCCTTGCTTTGGCTTGTCTTGCCTTGCCTAGAATTTCTTGTTTTGCCTTGCATTTTCTGAAATTGCCCTGTCTGGAATTGCCCTGCCTTGCCTTGCCTTGCCTGAAATTGCCCTGCCTGGAATTTTCTTGCCTTGCCTGGAATTGCTTTGCCTTGACTTAAGTTGCCTTGCCTGAAATCGCCTTGCCTAAAATTGCTTTTCGTTGCCTTGCCTCTAATTGCTTTGCTTGAAATTTCCCTGCTTTGCCTTGCATTTTATTACTTCAAATTGCCTTGCCTGGAATTGGCCTACCTTGCTTTCTTTGCCTGGCCTTGAATTTTCTTGCCTAAAATTTTTTTACCTTGCTGAGAATTTTTTGCATTGCGTTTCCTTGTCTTGCCTGGAATTGCCCTGTCTGGAATTGCCTTGCTTTGGCTTGCCTTGCCTTGCTTGGAATTGCCTTGCCTAGAATTGCCTTGCCTTGTCTTGCGTTGTCTGCAATGGCCCTGCCTGGAATCAGCCTTCCTTGCCTTGCTGGAAATTGCCCTGTGTGCAATTGCCCTGTTTTGCCTTACATTGCCTGGAATTGCCTTGCCTTCCATTACCTTGCCTGAATTTGTCTTGCCTGCAATTTTCTTGCCTAGCTTTGCCTGGAATTTACTTCTCTGAAATTTCCTTGCCTTACCTTGCCTATAATTGCCTTGCCTGTAATTGTTATTGTTTTGTCTGTAATTGTCTTGCCTTGCCTTATCTAAAATTTCCTTGCCTGAAATTGCCTTGCATTGCCTTGCTTTTCCTTGCCTGGAATTGTCCTGCCTTGCCTACCCTGGAATAGCCTGGCGTGAAATTGACTTGTCTTATCTTGCTTTGGCTGAAATTGCCTTTATTTGAATTGCCTCTCTTTTCCTTTCCTCACCTGGAATTGCCGTGCCTAAAATTGCCTTGCCTTGCAATGCCTTGCCTTGCCTTGACATGAATTGTCTTTCCTGGAATTACGTTGCCTTACTTTAAGTGGAATTACCTTGCCTGGAAATAGCTTTTCCTGCCTTGTCTTGTCTTGACTTGCCTGAAATTGCCTTTCCAGTAGTTTCCTTGCCTGGAATTGCATTGCCCTGAATTTCCAGGTATTGCTTTGCCTGAAATTGCCTTGACTTGCATTGCCTTGCCTTGCCTGGAATTTCCTTGCCTAGAGCTGCTTTGCCTTGCCTTACGTTGCCTTGTATGAAGTTGCCTTGCCTGGAATATTTTTCCCTGCAATTGCCTTGCTTAGAGTTGTGTTTCCTTGCCTTGCCTTTTTGACCCTGCCTTGCCTGAAATTGCCTTGTTTGGCATTGCCTTGCCTTGCCTTTCCTAGAGTTACTCTCCCCGAAATTAATTTTCTGGGGTTGTCTTGCCTTGCCTTACCTGGAATTGCCATGCTAGGAATTGCCTTGCTTTTTCTTGCCTGGAATTGCCCTGCCTTGCCTTGCCAGGATTAGCCTTGCGTGGAATTGCCTTGTCTTACCTTGTCTTGACTGCAATTGCCTTGCTTAGAATTGCCTTGCCTTGGCTTTCCACGCCTGGAATTGCCTTGAGTAGAATTTCCTTGCCTTGCCTTGTTTTGCTTTGCCTTGATTGAAATTGCCTTGCCTGGAATTGCCTTGCCTTGCCTTAGCTTGAATTTCCTTGCTAGAAATAGCTTTTTCTGTTTTGTATTGCCTTGCCTTTTCTAGATATGCCTTTCCCACAATTGCCTTGCTTGGAATTGACTTGCCTTGCATTGTTAGGAATTGCATTGCCTAAAGTCGCCTTGCCTTGCATGGCCTTGCCTTGCCTGGAATTGCCTTACTAGAATATCATTGCCTTGCCTTACCTTGCCTTGCCTGAAAATGACTTGCATGAAATTGCCTTTCCTTGCCTTGCCTGGAATTTCCTTTTATAAAATTGCCTTGCCTTCCCTTGTTTTGCCATGCCTGGAATTGCCTTGCATTGCCTTGCCTGAAATCGCCTTGACTGGAATTGCCATTTTTTGCCTTGCCTTGCCTTGCTTCAAATTTCTTCCTTGAAAGTTTTATGCCTTGCCTAGTCTTGAATTGCCTTGCCTGAAATTGCCCTGCTTTGACTTGCCTTTTCTTACCTCAAATTGCCTTGCCTGGAATTGGCCTGCCTTGCCTGGAAATTTTTTGACTTTCTGGGAATTTTTTTTGCATTGCATTTTTTTGCCTAACCTGAAATTGCCCTGTCTGGAAATGCCTTGTTTTGGGTTGCCTTTCCTTGTTTGGAATTCCCTTGCCTAGAATTGTCTTGCTTTGCCTTGCGTTGTCTAGAATTGCCCTGCGCTGCCTTGCCTTATCTTTTTTTTTAAAAAATTGTTATTGCATTATAGGTTTTGGGGTACATGTGCAGAGTGTGCAAGATAGTTGCATAGGTACACAAATGTCAGTGTGCTTTGCTGCCTTCCTCCACTTCACCCACGCTTAACTTTTATCCCCAGGCTAGCCCTCCTCGGCCCGCCCCCACTGTCCCTCCCCCCTTTCCCCCCAATAGACCCCAGTGTGTAGTAGATCCCATCTCTGTGTCCATGTGTTCTCATTTTTCTCACCCGCCTATGAGTGAGAATATGCGGTATATCTTTTTCTGTTCTTGTGTCAGTTTGCTGAGAATGATGTTCTCCAAATCATCCATGTCCTTACAAAAAACAGAAACTCATGATTTTTGATTGCTGCATAATATTCCATGGTGTATATGTGCCACATTTTCCCAGTCCATTCTATTATCGATGGGCATTTGGGTTAGTTCCAGGTCTTTGCTATTGTAAACAGTGTGCAATGAACACTCGTGTGCATGTGTCCTTATAGTAGAATGATTTATAGTCCTTTGGATAGATACCCAGTAATGGGATTGCTGGGTCAAATGGAATTTCTATTTCTAGGTCCTTGAGGAATCGCCACACTGTCTTCCACAATGGTTGAACTAATTTACACTCCCACCAACAGTGTAAGAGTGTTCCTATTTCTCCACATCCTCTCCAGCATCTGCAGTCTCCAGATTTTTTAATGATCGCCATTCTAACTGGCGTGAGATGGTATCTCAATGTGGTTTTGATTTGCATCTCTCTAATGACCAGTGATGATGAGCATTTTTTCATGTGTATGTTGGCCTCATGTATGTCTCCTTTTGTAAAGTGTCTGTTCATATCATTTGCCCATTTTTGAATGGGCTTGCTTGTTTTTTTCCTGTAAATCAGTTTGAGTTCTTTGTAAATTCTGGATATCAGCCCTTTGTCAGATGCGTAAACTGCAAAGATTTTTTTCCCATTCTGTTGGTTGCCGATTCACTCTAGTGACTGTTTCTTTTGCTGTGCAGAAGCTGTGGAGTTTGATTAGGTCCATTTGTCTATTTTGGCTTTTTTTGCCAATGCTTTTGGTGTTTTATTCATGAAGTCCTTGCCTACTCCTATGTCCTGAATGGTTTTGCATAGATTTTCTTCTAGGGTTTTTATGGTGTCAGGTCTTATGTTTAAGTGTTTAATCCATCTGGAGTTAATTTTAGTGTAAGGTGTCAGGAAGGGGTCCACTTTCTGCTTTCTGCACATGGCTAGCCAGTTTTCCCAACACCATTTATTAAATAGGGAATCCTTTCTCCATTGCTTGTTTTTGTCTGGTTTATCAAAGATAATATGGTTGTAGATACGTTGTCTTGCCTCCAATGCTTCTGTTCTGTTCCATTGATCTATATCTCTGTTTTGGTACCAGTACCATGCTGTTTTGATTACTGTAGCCTTGTAGTATAGTTTGAAGTCTGGTAGTGTGAGGTATCCCGCTGTGTTCTTTTTGCTTAGAATTGACTTGGCTATGCAGGCTATTTTTTGGTTCCATATGAAATTCGTGATTTTTTTTTCCCAGTTCTGCGAAGAAATTCAATGGTAGTTTGATGGGGATAGCATTGATTGTGTAAATTACTTTGGGTAGTATAGCCATTTTCACGATATTGATTCTTCGTAACCACGAACATGGAATGTTTCTCCATCTGTTTCTGTCTGTTCTTATTTCTTTGAGCAGTGGTTTGTAGTTTTCCTTAAAGAGGTCCCTTACGTTCCCTGTGAGTTGTATTCCTAGGTATTTTATTTTCTTTGTAGCAATTGTGAATGGCAGTTCGTTCTTGATTTGGTTCTCTTTATGTCTGTTATTGGTGTATAGGAATGCTTGTGATTTTTGCACATTGATTTTATATCCTGAGACTTTGCTGAAGTGTCTTATCAGTTTCAGGAGCTTTTGGGCTGAGGTGATGGGGTCTTCTAGGTATACTATCATGTCATCTGCAAATAGAGACAATTTGGCTTCCACCTTTTCTATTTGAATACCCTTTATTTTTTTTCTTGCCTAATTGCTCTGGTTAGAACTTCCAGTACTATGTTGAATAGGAGTTGTGAGAGAGGGCATCCTTGTCTAGCGCCGGATTTCAAAGGGAATGCTTCCAGTTTTTGCCCATTAAGTATGATATTGGCTGTTGGTTTGTCGTAAATAGCTTTTATTACTTTGAGATATGTTCCATCATTACGAAGTTTATTGAGGGTTTTTAGCATAAAACTGTTGAATTTTGTCAAATGCCTTCTCTGCATCAATTGAGATAATCGTGATTTTTGTTTTTGCTTCTGTTTATGTGGTGAATTAGATTTATATACTTGCATATGTTGATCCGGCCTTGCATCCCCAGGATGAATCCTACTTGATCATGATGGATAAGTGTTTTAATGTGCTGTTGCAATCGGTTTGCCAGTATTTTATTGAAGATTTTGCATCTATGTTCATCATGGAAATTGGCCTGAAGTTTTTTTTCTTGTTGAGTCTCTGCCAGGTTTGGGTATCAGGATAATTTCGGTCTCATAAAATGATTTGGGAATGGTTCCCTTTTTTTGAATTATTTGGAATAGTTTCAGAAGGAATGGTACCAGATCTTCTTTGTGTGTCTGGTAGAATTCAGCTGTGAACCCATCTGGACCTGGGCTTTTTTGTGTTGTAGGCTCTTAATTGCTGCCTCAACTTCAGACCTTGTTATTGGTTTATTCATAGTTTCAGCTTCCTCCTGGTTTAGGCTTGGGAGGACACAGGCATCCAGGAATGTATCCATTTCTTCCTGGTTTACCAGTTTATGTGCAGAGAGTTGTTTGTAGTATTCTCTGATGATGGTTTGAATTTCTGTGGAATATGTGGTGATTTCCCCATTATCGTTCTTTATTGCATCCATTTGGTTGTTCTCTCTTTTCTTTTTTTTTTTTTTTCTCTCTTTTCTTTTTTATCAGTCTGGCTAGTGGTGTATTTTGTTGATCTTTTCAAAAAACCAGCTCTTAGATTTATTGATTTTTTGAAGGGTTTTTCTTGTCTCTATCTCCTTCAGTTCTGCTCTGATCTTAGTTATTTCTTGTCTTCGGCTAGGTTTTGAGCTTTTTTGATCTTGCTCCTCTAGGTCTTTCAATTTTGATGGTAGGGTGTCAATTTTGGATCTCTCCATTCTTCTCGTGTGGGCACTTATTGCTATATATTTTCCTCTACAGACTGCTTTAAATGTGTTCCAGAGATTCTGGTACGTTGTGTCTTCAATCTCGTTGGTTTTAAAGAACTTCTTTATGTCTGCCTTCATTTCATTGTTTATC
Source organism: Saguinus oedipus (assembly GCA_031835075.1). Taxonomy (NCBI): domain Eukaryota; kingdom Metazoa; phylum Chordata; class Mammalia; order Primates; family Cebidae; genus Saguinus; species Saguinus oedipus. Next base: position 58,490,058 of record CM063173.1, read on the forward strand.
CAATCAACATTCAAGAGCCAGTTGTTCAGTTTCCATGAAGCTGTGCGGTTCTGTGTTATTTTCTAAATTCTGAGTTCCAACTTGATTGCACTATGGTCTGAGAGACTGTTTGTTATGATTTCCGTTGTTTTGCATTTGCTGAGGAGTGATTTACTTCCAATTATGTGGTCAATTTTGGAGTAGGTGTGATGCGGTGCTGAGAGGAATGTATATTCTGTGGATTTGGGGTGGAGAGTTCGCTAAATGTCTATCAGGTTTGCTTGTTTCAGGTCTGAGTTCAAGTCCTGGATATCCTTGTTAATTTTCTGTCTGGTTGATCTGTCTGATATTGTCAGTGGAGTGTTAAAGTCTCCCGCTATTATTGTGTGGGAGTCTACGTGTCTTTGTATGTCATTAAGAACTTGCCTTATATATCTGGGTGCTCCTGCATTGGATCCATATGTATTTAGAATCATTAGCTCTTTTTGTTGTATCGATCCTTTTTTCATTATGTAATGACCTTCTTTGTCCCTTTTGATCTTTGTTGCTTTAAAGTCTATTTTATCAGAGACGAGAATTGCAACTCCTGCTTTTTTTTGCTCTTTATTTGCTTGGTAAATCTTCCTCCATTTTTTTATTTTGAGCCTTTGTGTATCCTTGCGTGTGAGGTGGGTTACCTGGACATAGCCCACCGATGGGTTTTGTTTTTTTATCCAATTGCCAGTCTGTGTCTTTTGATTGGTGCATTTAGCCCAGTTACATTTAGAGTAAATATTGTTATGTGTGAATTTGATACTGACATTTTGACGCTAGCTGGCTCTTTTGTCCGTTTGTTCATGTAGATTCTTCATTTTGTTGATGCTCTTTAGCATTTGGTATGCTTTCCGGATGGCTGGTACTGGTTTTATCTTTCTATGTGTAGTGCCTCTTTCAGGAGCTCTTGTAAAGCAGGCCTAGTGGTGACAAAATCTCTGAGTACTTGCTTGTTCGTGAAGAATTTTATTTTTCCTTCACTTATGAAGCTTAGTTTGACTGGATATGAAATTCTGTGTTGAAAGTTCTTTGCTTTAAGGATGTTGAATATTGGCCCTTACTCTCTTCTGGCTTGTAGAGTCTCTGCTGAGAGATCTGCTGTGAGTCTGATGGACTTCCGTTTGTAGGTGACCCGACCTTTCTTTCTGGCTGCCCTTAGTATTTTCTCCTTCATTTCAATCCTGGTGAGTCTGACGATTATGTGCCTTGGGGTTGCTCTTCTTGCAGAATATCTTTGTGGTGTCCTCTGTATTTCCTGGAGTTGAGTATTGACCTGTCTTGCTAGGTTTGGGAAATTTTTCTGGATAATATCCTTAAGAGTGTTGTCCAGCTTGGATTCATTCTCTTCATCACATTCTGGTACACCTATCAAACGTAGGTTGGGTCTCTTCACATAGTCCCACATTTATTGGAGATTTTGTTTATTCCTTTTTGTGCTTTTTTCTTTAATCTTAGTTTCTTGTTTTATTTTATTGGGTTGTTTTTCGACTTCTGATATTCTTTCTTCTGCTTTGTCGATTCGGCTGTTGAAACTTGTGCATGCTTCGTGAAGTTCTCGTGTTGTGTTTTTCAGCTCCTTCAATTCATTCATATTCCTCTCTAAGTTGTCCATTCTTGTTATCATTTTCTCGAATCTTTTCAAATCTTTTTTCAAAGTTCTTAGTTTCTTTGCACTAATTTGGAACATGTTCTATTAGCTCACTGAAATTTCTCATTATCCACTTTCTGAAGTCTGATTCCATAATTTCGTCACACTCATTCTCTGTCCTGCTTTGTTCCCTTGGTGATGAGGAGTTTTGGTCTTTTGTAGGAGGTGAAGTGTTTTGGTTTCGGGTGTTTTCCTTTTTTTTGCGCTGGTTTCTTCACATCTTTATGGATTTATCCACCTGTCGTCTTAGTATTTGCTGATTTTTCAATTGGGCCTCTGTGTGGTCACCCAGATTGTTGATGATGAAGTATTTTTGTTACTTAGTTTTTCTTCTAATGGTCTAGCCCCTCTGCTGTACGAGTTCTGAGGTCCACTCTAGGCCCTGCTTGTCTGGGGTACACCTGTAGCAGCTGTGGAACAGTGAGGGATGCTACCGGTGTCTTCTTCTGCTATCTTGGTTTCAGAATGATGCCCTCCAAATGTCAGTCTGATTAGTCCTTTTTTTTGGGTGATGGCTCTTTGGATATACAGGGGTCAGGGAGCTGCTTGACGAGACCATCTGTGCTTAATAGGAGCTCCAGTGCTGAGCTTTGAGCTCCGTTTTTTATTCAGCCTTGTTGGGAAGATGTGTTTATGTCTGCTGCAAGAGAACTCATAAAACCCCCACTTTTTTGCCCCGTTAGATGCTCTGTCTCAGGGAGTTGGGGCTTTCTTTATGAGTATCTGTTGCACTGTCCTGCCCAGCTAGGAGGCAGTCTATTCACTATGTTTTTGCTGGGGCTCCGCCCTGCTGGTGTGGGTCCGCCCTGTTGCTGTGGGGCTCCATTCTGCTGTGGCTTGCTCCACCCTGCTGGCGGAGTCTCTCTGTTATGGCAGGTTGCCTTGGCAACAGCAGGCTGTGTCAGCCCTGGGCAGTACTTCAGTAGCGGGGGATTGCGTCAGTAGTGGCAGACGCCCCTCCCGCACCGGGCTGCATCGTCCTAGATGCCTGCAGCAAAACTCTCATCCCCACGCACCTGCAATCGCTGCTCTTCTTGTCCCCATCAGGGTGGGACCCGCCAAGCCCGGTCACCCAGCTCCCTGCCTCAGAGTCCGTCCTCTCTCTCTCTCTCTTCCTCTCCCCAAGCTGAATTGTTTACTCTCTCACTGGCGCCCCAGTAGCCTGCTGATAGGGCACTGGGATCCGTGTGATCTCCTGTGCCACTGCCCACTCCACCAGCTCAGATCACGTTTCCCAGGAATCTCCTGGTCTGGCTCATTGTCCAAGTCCCATTCAATCAGATGGACATTCCAATCTGCTCTTCCAAATTTCAGATTGCCGGTTTAACAGGACACCCGGGCCAGTGAGTTTTGTGCCCGGTGTCACTGCGCTGTGGAACCAGCCGAAGTGGCTGCGTGAGCCGGCTGTACTAGCGTCCCGTGTCTCTCCCACACCTGGGACTTTCAACGTTCTGTGGGCAAAAAAGATCTGTCCGAGAATGCGGCTAGGACTCACCCTCTGCACCTTCACTGAGAGCTGCAATCCGGAGTCGCCTCTACAACACCATTTTGGAAGTCCCTCGCCTTGCCTTATGTTAAATTGCCCTGCCTGCAGTTGCCCTGCCTTACCTTTTTTTGCCTAGAGTTGCCTTGCCTTACCTTGCCTGGATTTGCCATGCCTGCGATTTTCTTGCCTAGCATTGCCTGGAATTTACTTTTCTAGAGTAGCCTTGCACTGACTTGCTTTGCCAGGAATTTTCTTGCCTGGAATTGCCTTCCCTTTCCTTGCCTTGTCTTGCCTAGAATTACCTTGCCGTGTATTTTCTTGCCTAGAATTGTGTTGCTTTTTCTTCCTGGAATTTTCTTGCCTTGAATTCCCTTGCCTGGAATTTTTTTGTTTTGCTGGGAATTTTCTTGCATTGCCTTGCCTTTCCTTGCCTGAATTTGCCTGGCCTGTAATTTTCTTGCCTAGTCTTTCCTGTAATTTACTTGTTTGGATTTGCCTTGCTTTGCCTTGCCTTTCCTGTAATTTACTTGTTTGGATTTGCCTTGCTTTGCCTTGCCTTTCCTGGAATTTTCTTGCCTGGAATTGCTTTGCTTAGAATTGTCTTCCCTTGCCTTACCTGGAATTGCCTTGCATTGCCTGGAATTGCTTTGCCTGGAATTGCTTCTTTTTGCCTTGCCTTGTTTTGCCTTGCCATGCCTTGCATTACCTTGCCATTTCTATATTTGTCTTTTCTGAAATCTCTTTGCGTTGCCTTGCTGTGCCTGAAAGAACCTTGCCTAGAATTGTTCTACATTGTCTTTCCTGGAATTTTGCTGTATTCCTTTGCCTTGCCTTGCCTAGCTTAGAATTGCCTTGCCTGGTATTGCCTTGCCTTGCCTTGCCTGGAATTTTCTTGCTTAGAATTTCCTTGCATTGCATTGCCTTGCCTTGCCTTGCTTTTTCTTACCTGGAATTTCCCTGCCTTGCCATCCCTGGTATAGTACCTTGCGTGGAATTGCATTGTCTTGCTTTGCATTTACTGAATTTGCCTTGCCTTGGCTTTCCTTTCCCGGAATTTCCTTGCCTAAAATGCCTTGCCTTGCCTTGAATGGAATTTTCTTGCTTGAAAATAACTTTTTCTGCCTTGTCTTGCCCTGCCTTGCCTGGAACTTCCTTTCCAGAACTTGCCATGCCTGGAATCGCCTTGCCTTGCATTGCCAGGTATTGCCTTGCCTGAAAGTGACTTGCCTTACATTTTCTTGCCTTGCCTAGAATTGCATTGCCTTGCCATACTTTGCCTTGCATGGCATTGCCTTGCCTAGAATTACATTGCCTTGCGTGGAATTGACTTGCCTGGAATTGCCTTTTCTTGCCTTGCCTGGAATTGTATTGTCTGAAATTTCCTTGTTTTGTCTTGTTTTGCCTTTCCTTGCCTTGCCTGAAATCGTCTTGTCTGGAATTGCCTTTGTCTGCCTTGCTTTGCCTTGCCTCGATTTGCCTTGCTTAAAACTTCCCTGCCTAGCCTAGCCTCGAATTGCCTTGACTCGAATTGCCCTGTTTGCCTTGCCTTTCATGACCTGAAATTGCCTTGCCTGGAATTGGCCTGACCTGCCTTGTTTGGCCTTGCCTTTAATTTTTTGCTTGGAATTTTTTTGCCTTAATGGAAATTTTTTTTGCATTGTTTTTTTTTGCCTAGCCTGGAATTGCTCTGTCTGGAATTGCCTTGCTTTTGCTTGTGTTGCCTTGCCTGGAATTGTTTTGCCTAAAATTGTCTTGCCTTGCCTTGCATTTTTTGAAATTGCCCTGCCTGGAATTGTCCTGCTTGCCTTGCCTTACCTGAAATTGCCCTGCTTGCAATTGCCCTGCCTTACCTTTATTTGCCTGAAATTGTCTTGCCTTGCCTTGTCTTGCCTGGATTTGCCATGCCTGCAATTTCTTTGACTAGCCTTGCCTGGAATTTACTTGCTTGGAGTTGCCTCGCATTGACTTGTCTTGTCCAGAATTTTCTTGCAAGGAGTTGCTTTGCCTTGCCTTGCCTTGTTTTGTTTTGCCTTCCCTTGCCTAGAATTGCCTTGCCTGGAATTGTGTTGCCTTTCCTTTCCTGAAATTGCCTTACCTTTAATTCCCTTGCCTGAAACTTTTTTGCCTTCCTGGTAATTTTCTTGCATTGCCTTTTTTTTGCCTAGCCTGGAATTGTCCTTTCTGGAATTGTCTTGCTTTGGCTTGTCTTGCCTTGCCTGAAATTACTTTGCCTAGAATTGTCTTGCCTTGCCTTGAGTTGTCTGGAATTTTCCTGTCTTGAATTGCCTTGCCTTACCTCGCTCTGACTGGAATTGCCTGGTCTTGCCTTACCTTGCCTTTCCTAAAATTGGCTTGCCTCACATTGGCTTTCCTTTCCTTGCCTGAAATTACCTTGTCTGGAACGGCCTTGCCTTGTTTTGCCTTGACTTGCCTGAAATTGCCTTGCCTGGAATTGCCTTTCCTCCAATTGTCTTGCCTGGAGTTGCATTTTCTTGCCTTGCCTGGATTTGTCTTGCCTTTTGTTCTCTGGAATTGACGTTTTCACAATTGCCTTGCATTGCCTTGCTTTTCTTGTATGACATTGCCTTGCTTGGAATTGTCTTTTCAGTAATTGTCTTGTCTTGCCTCAAATTGCCTAGCCAGAAATTGTTTTGCCTTGCCTTGCCTGGAGTTGCCTTGCCTGGAATTGCCTCTTTTTGCCTTGCTTGCCTTGCCATACCTTGCGTTACCTTGCCGTTTTAAAAATTGTCTTTGCTGGGGAGGGAGGCAAGATGGCATCATAGAGGTGACTCAGGATTGCAGCTCTCGGTGAAGGCGCACAGGGTGAGTCCTAGCCGCATTCTCGGATGTTCCTTTTATGCCCACAGAGCGTTGAAATTCCCAGGTGTGGGAGAGACACTGGACGCTAGCAGACGGCTAATGCAGCCGGCTCCCACCGCCTCTTCGGCCGGCGCCGCAGCGGGACACGGCGCGGAACTCACTGGTCTGGGTGCCCTGTTAAACCGGCAATCTGAGATTTGGAAGGGCAGATTGGCATGTCCATCTGATTGAACGGGATTTGGACAATGAGCCAGACCAGGAGTTTCCTGGGAAGCGTGATCTGAGCCGGGGTAGTGGGCAGCGGCATGGGAGATCACACGGATCGCAGTGCCCTATCGGCAGGCTCCTGGGGCTCCAGTGAGAGAGTCGACCTTTCAGCTTGGGGAGAGGAAGAGAGAGAGAGAGAGAGGATGGACTCTGAGGCAGGGAGCTGGGTGATCAGGCTCGGCGTGTCCCACGCTCACGGGGACAAGCAGGGCGGCGACTGGAGGCACTTGGGGCTGAGAGTTTTGTTGCCGGCATTTAGGACGGTGCAGCCAGGTCAGGGAGGGGCGTCCACCATTGCTGACGAAGTGCACCCCACTTAAGTACCGCCCAAGACTGACGCAGCCTGCCGTTGCTGAGGCAACCTGCCATAACAGAGAGACTCCACCAGGCAGCAACAGGGCGGACCCATGCTAGAAAGTCAGAGCCCAGGCAGGCAAATAGTGAATAGACTGCCACCTAGTGGGGCAGGACAGTGCAACAGATATTCATAAAGAAAGCCCCAACTCCCTGAGACAGAGCATCTAAGGATGAAAAAATAAAAAAGAGTGGTGTTTTATGAGTTCTATTGCAGCAGACATAACCTCCCAACAACCCTGAATGAACAACGGAGCTCACAGCTCAGCACTGGAGCTCCTATAAAGCACAGGCTGTCTCCTCAAGCAGCTCCCTGACCCCTGTATATCCAAGGAGTCACCCCAGAAAAGGACTAATCAGACTGACATTTGGCTGGCATCATTCTGGAACAAGTGCAGCAGAAGAAGAAACTGGTATCATCCCTCACTGTTCTGCAGCTGCTGCAGATATACCCCAGACAAGCAGGGCCTGGAGTGGACCTCAGCACTCATACAGCAGAGAGGATAGATCATTAGAGGGAAAACTAAGTAACAGAAATACTTCATCATCAACAATCTCAGTGTCCACACAGAGACCCAATTGAAAAATCAGCCACTACTAAGACGACAGGCGGATAAATCCATAAAGATGGGAAGAAACCAGCGCAAAAAGGAGGAAAGCACCCGAAACCAAAACACCTCACCTCCAAAAAAGGACGCAAAACTCCTCACCAGCAAGGGAACAAAGCTGGACAGAGAATGAATGTGACAAAATGACGGAATCAGACTTCAGAAAGTGGATAATGAGAAACTTCACTGAGCTAAAGGAACATGTTCTAAACCAGTGCAAAGAAACTAAGAACCTTGAAAAAAGATTTGAAAAAAGATTCGAGGAATTGATAACAAGAATGGACAACTTAGAGAGGAATATGAATGAATTGAAGGAGCTGAAAAACACAACACGAGAACTTCGCGAAGCATGCACAAGTTTCAACAGCCGAATTGACCAAGCAGAAGAAAGAGTATCAGAAGTTGAAAATCAACTCAATGCAATAAAACGAGAAACCAAGATTAAAGACAAAAGCACAAAAAGGAATGAACAAAATCTCCAAGAAATGTGGGACTATGTGAAGAGACCCAACCTACGTTTGATAGGTGTACCAGAATGTGACGAAGAGAATGAATCCAAGCTGGAAAACACTCTTCAGGATATTATCCAGGAAAGTTTCCCCAACCTAGCAAGACAGGTCAATACTCAACTCCAGGAAATACAGAGAACACCACAAAGATACTCTGCAAGAAGAGCAACCCCAAGGCACATAATCGTCAGATTCACCAGGGTTGAAAGGAAGGAGAAAATACTAAGGGCAGCCAGAGAGAAAGGTCGGGTCACCCACAAAGGGAAGCCCATCAGACTCACAGCAGATCTCTCGGCAGAGACTCTACAAGCCAGAAGAGAGTGGGGGCCAATATTCAACATCCTTAAAGAAAAGAGCTTTCAACCCAGAATTTCATATCCAGCCAAACTGAGTTTCATAAGTGAAGGAAAAATAAAATCCTTCACAGACAAGCAAGTACTCAGAGATTTTGTCACCACTAGGCCTGCTTTACAAGAGCTCCTGAAAGAGGCACTACACATAGAAAGAAACAACCAGTTCCAGCCATCCTAAAAGCATACCAAATGCTAAAGACCATCAACAAAATGAAGAATGTACATGAACCAACGGGAAAAACAGCCAGCTAGCATCAAAATGGCAGTATCAAATTCACACATAACAATATTAACCCTGAATGTAAATGGGCTAAATGCACCAATCAAAAGACACAGACTGGCAAATTGGATAAAAAACCAAAACCCATCGGTGTGCTGTATCCAGGAAACCCACCTCACATGCAAAGATACACAAAGGCTCAAGATAAAGGGATGGAGAAAGATTTACCAAGCAAAGGGAGAGCAAAAAAAAGCAGGAGTTGCAATTCTCATCTCTGATAAAATAGACTTTAAAGTAACAAAAATCAAAAGGGACAAAGAAGGTCATTACATAATGGTAAAAGGATTGATACAACAAGAAGAGCTAACGATTCTAAATATATATGGACCCAACGTAGGAGCACCCAGATATATAAGGTAAGTTCTTAATGACTTACAAAGGGACTTAGACTCCCACACAATAATAGTGGGGACTTTAACACTCCACTGTCAATAGCAGACAGATCTACCAGACAGAAAATTAACAAGGATATCCAGGACTTGAACTCAGACCTGGAACAAGCAAACCTGATAGACATTTACAGAACTCTCCATCCCAAATCCACAGAATATACATTCTTCTCAGCACCACATCACACCTACTCCAAAATTGACCACATAATTGGAAGTAAATCACTCCTCAGCAAATGCAAAACAACTGAAATCATAACAGACAGTCTCTCAGACCATAGTGCAATCAAGGTGGAACTCAGAATTCAGAAAATAACTCAGAACCGCACAGCTTCATGGAAACTGAACAACTGGCTCTTGAATGTTGATTGGATAAACAATGAAATGAAGGCAGAAACAAAGAAGTTCTTTAAAACCAACGAGAATGAAGACACAATGTACCAGAATATCTGGGACACATTTAAAGCAGTCTGAAGAGGAAAATATATAGCAATAAGTGCTCACATGAGAAGAGTGGAGAGATCCAAAATTGACACCCTATCATCAAAATTGAAAGTGCTAAAGGAGCAAGATCAAAAAAGCTCAAAACCTATCCGAAGACAAGAAATAACTAAGATCAGAGCAGAACTGAAGGAGATACAGACAAGAAAAACCCTTCAAAAATCAATAAATCTAAGAGCTGGTTTTTCGAAAAGATCAACAAAATAGACAGACCGCTAGCCAGACTGATAAAAAAGAAGAGAGAGAACAACCAAATAGATGCAATAAAAAACGATAAAGGAGAAATCACCACAGATTCCACAGAAATTCAAACCATCATCAGAGAATACTACAAACAACTCTATGCACATAAACTAGTAAATCAGGAAGAAATGGATAAATTCCTGGACGCCTGTGTCCTCCGAAGCCTAAACCAGGAGGAAGCCGAAACTATGAATAGACCAATAACAAGGTCTGAAGTTGAGGCAGCAATTAAGAGCCTACCACACAAAAAAAGCCCAGGTCCAGATGGGTTCACAGCTGAATTTTACCAGACACACAAAGAGGACCTGGTGCCCTTCATTCTGAAACTATTCCAAGTAATCCAAAAAGAGGGAACCCTTCCCAAATCATTTTATGAGACCAACATCATTCTGATACCAAAACCTGGCAGAGACTCAACAAGAAAAGAAAACTTCAGGCCAATATCCATGATGAACATAGATGCAAAAATCTTCAATAAAATACTGGCAAACCGATTGCAACAGCACATTAAAAAACTTATCCATCATGATCAAGTAGGATTCATCCCGGGGATGCAAGGCTGGTTCAACATACGCAAGTCTATAAATGTAATTCACCACATAAACAGAAGCAAAAACAAAAACCACATGATTATCTCAATTGACGCAGAGAAGGCATTTGACAAAATTCAACAGCCCTTTGTGCTAAAAACCCTCAATAAACTTGGTATTGATGGAACATATCTCAACGTAATAAAAGCTATTTACGACAAACCAACAGCCAATATCATAATTAATGGGCAAAAACTGGAAGGATTCCCTTTGAAATCCGGCACTAGACAAGGATGCCCTCTCTCACCACTCCTATTCAACATAGTACTGGAAGTTGTAGCCAGAGCAATCAGGGAAGAAAAAGAAATAAAGGGTATTCAAATAGGAAAGGTGGAAGCCAAATTGTCTCTATTTGCAGACGACATGATAGTATACCTAGAAGACCCCATCACCTCAGCCCAAAAGCTCCTGCAACTGATAAGCAACTTCAGCAAAGTCTCAGGATATAAAATCAATGTTCAAAAATCACAAGCATTCCTATACACCAATAACAGACTTAAAGAGAACGAAATCAAGAACTAACTGCCATTCACAATTGCTACAAAGAAAATAAAATACCTAGGAATACAACTCACTAGGAATGTAAGGGACCCCTTTAAGGAAAACTACAAACCACTGCTCAATGAAATAAGAGAGGACACAAACAGATGGAGAAACATTCCATGTTCATGGTTAGGAAGAATCAATATCGTGAAAATGGCTATACTGCCCAAAGTAATTTACACAATCAATGCTATCCCCATCAAACTACCATTGAATTTCTTCACAGAACTGGAAAAAACCACCATGAATTTCATATGGAACCAAAAAAGAGCCCGCATAGCCAAGTCAATTCTAAGCAAAAAGAACACAGCGGGAGGCATCACGCTACCGGACTTCAAACTATACTACAAGGCTACAGTAATCAAAACAGCATGGTACTGGTACCAAAACAGAGATATAGACCAATGGAACAGAACAGAGGCATCGGAGGCAACACAACACATCTACAACCATATTATCTTTGATAAACCAGACAAAAGCAGGCAATGGGGAAAGGATTCCCTATTTAATAAATGGTGTTGGGCAAACTGGCTAGCCATGTGCAGAAAGCAGAAACTGGATCCCTTCCTGACACCTTACACAAAAATTAACTCCAGATGGATTAAAGACTTAAACATAAGACCTGACACCATAAAAACCCTAGAAGAAAATCTAGGCAAAACCATTCAGGACATAGGAGTAGGCAAGGACTTCATGAACAAAACACCAAAAGCATTGGCAACAAAAGCCAAAATAGACAAATGGGACCTAATCAAACTCCACAGCTTCTGCATGGCAAAAGAAACAGTCACTAGAGTGAATCGGCAACCATCAGAATGGGAAAAAGTCTTTGCAGTTTACGCATTTGACAAAGGGCTGATATCCAGAATTTACAAAGAACTCAAACAGATTTACAGGAAAAAAACAAACAAGCCCATTCAAAAATGGGCAAAGGATATGAACAGAAACTTTACGAAAGCAGACATACATGAGGCCAACAAACCTATGAAAAAGTGCACATCGTCATTGGTCATTAGAGAGATGCAAATCAAAACCACATTGTGATACCATGTCACACCAGTTAGAATGGCGATCATTAAAAAATCTGGAGACAGCAGATGCTGGAGAGGATGTGTAGAAATAGGAACACTCTTACACTGTTGGTGGGAGTGTAAATTAGTTCAACCATTGTGGAAGACAGTGTGGCGATTCCTCAGGGACCTAGAAATAGAAATTCCATTTGACCCAGCAATCCCATTGCTGGGTATCTATCCAAAGGATTATAAATCGTTCTACTATAAGGACACATGCACACGAATGTTCATTGCAGCACTGTTTACAATAGCAAAGACCTGGAACCAACCCAAATGCCCAACGATGATAGACTGGACTGGGAAAATGTGGCACATATACACCATGGAATATTATGCAGTAATCAAAAATGATGAGTTTGTGTCCTTTGTAGGGACATGGATGAATCTGGAGAACATCATTCTCAGCAAACTGACACAAGAACAGAAAAAGAAATACCGCATATACTCACTCATAGGTAGGTGAGAAAAATGAGAACACATGGACACAGAGATGCGGTCTACTATACACTGGGGACTGTTGGGGGGAATGATGGAGGGACAGCAGGGGGGCTGGGGGGGATAGCCTGGGGATGAATACTAAGTGTGGGTGAAGGGGAGGAAAGCAGCAAAGCACACTGCCATGTGTGTACCTATGCAACTATCTTGCTCGTTCTGCACATGTATCCCCAAACCTATAATGCAATAAAAATTAAAAAAAAATTGTCTTTGCTGAAATTGCCTTGCGTTGCCTTGTTTTGCCTAAAAGAAACTTGCCTAGAATTGTTCTACATTGCCTTGTCCCAGCTTGCCTGGATTTGCCTTGCCTAGAATTGCACTGCATTCCTTTGTTTTGCTTTGCCTTGCCTAGAGTTTCTTTTCTTGGAGTTGCCTTGCATTCCATTGAGTTGCCTTGCCTTGTTTTTTCATCTTTGGAATTGCCCAGCCTTGCCTTCCCTTAGACAGCTTTGCGTGGGATTGCCTTGTCTTGGTTTGCCTTGATTGGAATTGCCTTGCTTTGAATTGCCTTGCCTTGCCTTTTCCTCAACTGGAATTGCCTTGCATAAAATTGTTTTACCTGGCGTTGCCTTGCCTTGCATTGACTGGAATTGTCTTGCCTGGAATTGTCTTGCCTTGCATTAATTGGAATTGCCTTTCCTGGAAATATTCTTCCCTGCCTTGTCTTGCCTTGCCTTTCCTGACATTGCCTTTTTGGCAATTGCCTTGCCTGGAATTTTCTTGCCTTTCATTCCCAGGTATTGCCTTGCCTGAAATTGCCTTGCCTCGCCATGCATTGCCTTTTTTTGCCTGGAATTGAATTCGCTAGAATTGCATTGCCTTGCCTGGAATTGCCTTTCCTTTCCTTGCCTGGAATTGCCTTGCCGTATCTTGACTTGTCTTGTCTGGAATTGCCTTGACTTACCTTGCCTGAAATTGCCTTGCCAATAATTGCTCTTTTGTGCCTAGCCTTGCCTCGAATTGCGTTGTCTGGGCTTATCTTTCACTGCCTTTTCCGGCCTTATTTATCCTGGAATTGCCTTCCCAGCAATTGCCTTGCCTGGAATTGCCCTACGTTGCATTGCCTGAAGTTGCCTTTCCTGGAATTGCCTTGCCTTGTCTTACCTAAAATTGCCTTGCCTGGAATTGACTTTCTCTTCCTTGTCTTGCCTTGCCTTTCCCGAAATTGCCCTGCCTTGCCTTGCCTAAAATTGCCTTGCCTTTACTTGCCTTGCCTGAGTATGCCTTGCCTGCAATTTTCTTGCCTAAAGTTGCCTGGAATTTACTTGCCTGGAATTGTCTTGCCTTGCCTTGTCTTGCTTTGCCTAGAATTGCCTGACCTGGAATTCCTTTGCCTGGAATTGTCTTGCCTTGCGTTACCTGAAATTGCCTTGCCTGGAATTTTCTTGTATTGCCTTGCTTTTTCTTGCCTGGAATTGCCCTGCCTTGACTTCCCTGCAATAGCCTTGCATGAAATTGCCTTTTTTTGTCTTGTCTTGACTGCAATTTCCTTGCTTTGAATTGCCTTGCCTTGTATTTCCTGGCCTGGAATTGCCTTGCCTAAAGTTGCCTAACCTTGCATTGCTTTGCCTCACCTTGCCTGAAAGTTTTTTGCCTGGAATTGTCTTGCATTTCCTTAGCTGGAATTGCCTTGTCTTGCATTGCCAAAAATTGCCTTGCCTTGCACTGCTTTGCCTGAAATTGCCTTGTGTAGAATTGCATTGCCTTATTTTACCTTGCTTTCCCTGGAATTGCCTTTCCTTGTTTTGCCTGCAATTTTTTTTGTCTGGAATTGCCTTCCCTTTTCTTGTCTTGCCTTGCCTGGGATTACATTGCCTTGCAATGCCTGAAATCACCTTGCCTAAAGTTGCTCTTTTTTGCCTTGCCTTGCCCTGCCTCAAATCGCCTTGTGTGTAATTTTCCTGTCTTTCCTTGCCTCAAATTGCCTTGTGTGGAATTGCCCTGCGTTGTCTTTTCTTTTCTCACCTCGAATTGCCTTGCCTGAAATTGGGCACTCTACTCTGTTTTGCCTTGCCTTGAATTCCCCTTCCTGGAATTTTTTTGCCTTGCTGGAAATTTTCTTGCATTGCATTTTCTTTTCTATCCTGGAATTGCCCTGTCTGGAATTGCCTTGCTTTGGCTTTTCTTGAATTGCCTGGAATTGCCTTGCCTAGAATTGTCTTGCCTTGCCTTGCATTGTCTGGAATTGCCCTGCTTAGGGTTGCTCTGCCTTGACTGAAATTTTCTTGCTTGCAATTTCCCTCCTTGCCTTGTCTTGATTTGTGTTGCCTTGATTTGCTTTGCCTGTGGTTTTCTTGCCTAGGCTTACCTGGAATTTTCTTGCCTAAAATTGCCTTGCATTGACATGTCTTGACAGATTTTTTTTGCCTCGAATTGCCTTGTCTTCCCTAGAATTGCCTTGGCTGAAATTGCCTTACCTGGAATTGTCTTGCCTTGCCTTAGGTAAATTGTCTTGCCTGGAAATACCTTTTTCTGCCTTGTCTTGTCTTGCCTTGCCTGGAATTGCCTTTCCAGCAACTTCCTTACCAGGGATTTCCTTGTCTTGTATTGCCAGGAATTATCTTGCCTAAAATTGCCTTGCCATGCCTGGAATTGTTTTGCCTAGAATTGCAATGCCTCGCCTTACCTGGAAGTTTCTTGCCTAGAGTTGCCTTTTCTTTCCTTGTCTGGAATTTTCTTGTCGAAAATTGCCTTGCCTTGTCTTGTCTTGCCTTTCCTGAAATTGCCTTGCCTTGCCTTGCCTTGCCTTGCCTAAAATTGCCTAGCCTGGAATTGCCGTTTTTCACCTTGTTTTGCCTTGCCTCGAGTTACCTTGCTTGAAATTTTCCTGCCTTGTCTTGTTTGGAATTGTCTTGCCTGAAATTACCCTGTTTTGCCTTGTCTTTTCTTACCTCGATTTGCCTTGCCTGGAATTGGCCTGCCTTGTGTTGTTTTGTCTTGCCTTAAATTCACTTCCCTGAATTTTTTTTGCCTTGCTGAAAAATTTCTGCATTGCCTTACCTTGCCTAGCCTGGAATTGCCCTGTTTGGAATTGCCTTGCTTTGGCTTGCCTTGCCTTGCCTGGAATTGTCTTGCCTAGGATTGTCCTGAATTGTCTTGTGTTGTCTGGAATTTTCCTGCCTGGAATTGCCCTGGCTTGCCTTGCCTTGCCTAGCCTAAAATTGCCCTGCCTGCAATTGCCCTGACTTTCCTTTTTTGCCTGGAATTGCCTTACCTTGCCTTGTCTTGCCTGGATTTGCCATGCTCGTAATTTCCTTGACTAGCCTTGCCTGAAATTTACTTTCCTGGAATTGTCTTGCATTGACTTGCCTTGCCAGGAATTTTCTTGCCTGGAATAGCCTTGTCTTGCCTTGCCTTGCCTAGAATTGGCTTACCTAGAATTTCCTTGCCTGGAATTGTGTTGCTTTTTTTTCCTGAAATTGCCTTGCCTTGAATTTTCTTGCCTGGAATTTTTTTACCTTGCTGGGAATTTTCTTGCATTGTCTTTTCTTGCATAGTCTGAAATTGCCCTGTCTGAAATTGCCTTTCTTTGGCTTGCCTTGCTTTGCCTGGTATTGCATTGTCTGGAATTGCTTTGCCTAGAATTTCCTTGCCTTGTTTTGTTTTGTCTTGCATTGCCTTGCCATGCCTAAAATTGACTTTTCTGAAATTGCCTTGCATTGCATTGCCTTGCATAAAAGAGCCCTTTCTAGAATTGCCCTACATTGTTTTTCCCTGCCTTGCCTAGAATTGCCCTGCATTCCCTTGCCTTGCCTTGCCTTGCCTGGAGTTTTCTTGCTTGAAATTGCCGTGCATTGCATTGTGTTGCCTTTCCTTGCTTTTCCATCATTGTAATTTCCCTGCATTGCCTTCCCTGGAATAGACTTGCATGGAATTGCCTTGCCTTGCTTTGTCTTGACTGGAATTGCGTTGCCTTGCCATTCCTCAACTGAAATTGCCTTGTGTAAAATTGCCTTACCTTGCATTGCCTTGCCTTTCCTTGACTAGAATTGCCTTGCCTGAAATTGTCTTGCCTTACACTAGTTGGAATTCCTTGCTTGGCAATACCTTTCCCTGCCTTGTCTTGCCTTGCCTTTCCTACAATTGCCTTTCTGGCAATTGCCTTGCCTGGAATTGCCTTGCCTTGCATTGCTATGAATTTTCTTGTCTTGCATTGCCTGCCTTCATTGCCTTGCCTTTCCTGAAATTGCCTTGCCTAGAATTGCCTTGCCTTGCCTTACCTGGAATTGCCTTTCCTTGCCTTGCCTGAAATTGTCGTGCTTTATCTTGTCTTGCCTTGCCTTACGTTGCCTAAAATCGCTTTTCAAGAATTGCCCTTTTTTGCCTTGCCTTGCCTAGAATTGCCTTACCTGGTATTGCCTTTCCCTGCCTTGTCTTGCTTTAATATTCCTGAAATTGCCTTTCCAGCAATTGCCTTTTCTGGAATTGCCCCGCCTTGCATTGCCTGGAGTTGTCTTCCCTGGAATTGCCTTGCCTTGTCTTACCTAAAATTGCCTTGCCTGGAATTGCCTTTCTCTGCTTTGTCTTGCCTTGCCTTGCCTAGAATTGCATTGCCTTGCCTTGACTTATTTTGCCTTGCCTTGTCTTGCCTTGCCTAAAATTGCCTTGTCTGGCGTTGCCTTTTCTTTCCTTGCCTAGAATTTCCTCAACTGGAATTGCCTTGCCTGGAATTGTTTTGCCTTGCCTTACCTAGGGTTGCCTTGCCTGAAATTGCCTCGCATTGCCTTGCTTTTCATGCCTAAAATTGCTTTGCCTGGCCTTCTCTGAAATAGCCTTGCGTGGAATTGCCTTGTATTGCTGTGCCTTGATGGCAATTGCCTTGCCTGAAATATTTTCCTGTCTTGTCTTGTCTTGCTTTGCTTTGCCTGAAATTACCTTGCCTTTCACTGCCAGGAATTGCCCTGCCTGAAATTACCTTGCCTGAAATTGTCTTGCCTTTCCTGGAATTGCCTTGCTTAGAGTTGCATTGCCTTGCCTTACCTTGCCTTGCCTGGAATTGCCTTTTCTTGTCTTGCCTGGAATTTTCTTGTCTGCAGTTGCCTTGTCTTGTCTTGCCTTGCCTGAAATTTCCTTGCCTTGTTTTTCCTGAAATCTCTTTGCCTGGAATTACCTTTTTTGCAATTGCCTTGCCTGGATTTTTTTTGTCTTGACTTCCCTGGATTTGCCTTGCTTTATCTTGCCATTTATTGCCTTGCCTTGCCTTGAATTGCCTTTTTTGAAATTTCCCTGCCTTTTCTTACCTCGAATTTCCTTGCCTGGAATCGGCCTGCCTTGCCTTGTTTTGCCTTGCCTTGAATTCTTTTGCCTGGAATTTTTTTGCATTGCTGGGAATTTTCTTGCATTGCATTTTCTTGCCTTGCCTGGAATTTCTCTGTCTGAAATTGCCTTTCTTTGGCTTGCCTTGCCTTGCCTGTAATTGCCTTGCCTAGAATTGTCTTGCCTTGTCTTGTGTTGTCTGTAATGGCCCTGCCTGGGTTTGCCATGACTTGCCTTGCCTTGCCTTGCCTGAAATTGCCTTGAGTGCAATTTCTCTGCCTTTTCTTGCCTTGCCTGGAATTGCCTTGTCTTTTTTTGCCTTGCCTGCAATTTTCTTGCCTAGACTTTCCTAAAATTTACTTGCCTGAAATTGCATTGCGTTGACTTGCCTTGCGAGAAATTTTCTTGGCAAAAATTGCCTTGCCTTGCCTAGAATTTCCTTGCCTGGAGTTGTTTTGCCTGGAATTATTTAGCCTTTCTTTACCTGAAATTGCCTTTCCTGAAATTGCCTTGCCTTGCCTTGCTTTTTCTTGCCTGAAATTGCCCTGCGTTGCCTTCCCTGGAATTGCCTTGTCTTGCTTTGCCTTTACTGTAATTGCCTTGCTTCGAATAGCCTTGCCTTGCCTTGCCTTGACTGAAATGGCCTTGCCTAAAATTGCATTGCCTTGCCTTAGCTGGAATTGCATTGCCTGGAAATACCTTTCTTTTCCTTGCCTTGCCTGGAATTGCCCTTCCAGCAATTGCCTTGTCTGGAATTTTCTTGCCTTGCATTGCCAGGAGTGGACTTGTCTGAAATTGCTTTGCCTTGCCTTGCCTGGATTTGCCTTGCCGAGACTTGCATTGTCTTGTCTACCTTGCCTTGCCTAGAATTGCCTTGCCTGGAGTTGCCTTTCCTTGCCTAGCCTGAATTGTTTTTGTCTAGAATTGTCTTGCCATCTCTTGTCTTGTCTTGCCTGAAATTGCCTTGCCTTGCCTTGCCTAAAATTGCCTTGCCTGAAATTGCCTTGCCTGCAATTGTTTTCCCTTGAATTGCCTTGCCTTGCCATGCCTGAAATTTTCTTGCCTTTCCTTGCCTGGAATTGACGTTTATGCCATTGCCTTGCCTGGAATTGTCTGTTTTGGAATTGCCTTGGCTTTCCTTGGGTTGGCTGGCCTTGCCTTTTCTTGAATTGCCTAGCCTGGAATTGCCTTGTTTTGCCTTGTCTAGAATGGCCTTGCCTTGCCTTGCCTTGCTTTACATTGCCTTGCTTTGCCTAAAATTTACTGTCCTGAAATTGGCTTGCATTGCCTTGCCTTGCCTAAAAGAACCTTGCCTATAATTGCCCTACATTGCCTTGCCCTGCCTTGGCTGGTACTGCCTTGCCTAGAATTACACTGCATTCTGTTGCCTTGCCTTGCCTTGCCTTGATTGCAATTGCATTGCTTTGAATTGTTTTGCCTTGTTCTTCCTTGCCTGGAATTGCCTTGCCTAGAATATCCTTGTCTTGCCTTGCCTTGCATTGTCTTGCCTTACCTTAACTGGAATTGTCTTGTTTTGCCTTAGCTGAAATTGTCTTGCCTCGAATTTCTTTTTTTTTGCCTTAGCTGAAATTGCCTTCCCTGGAAATTCATTTTTCTGCTTTGCCTTGCCTTGTCATCTCTGAAATTTTTCTTTCAGCAATTGCCTTGCCTTGAATTGACAGAAATTGGCTTGCTTGATATTGCCTTGCCTTGCATTGCCTTGCCTTGCCTGAAATTGCCTTGCCTAAAATTGCATTGCCTTGTCTTACCTTATCTTGCCTGGAATTGCCTTACCTTGCCTTGCCTGGAATTTTCTTGTCTGAAATTGCCATGTCTTGTCTTGTCTTGCTTTTCCTGGAATTGCCTTGCTTTGCTTTGGCCTGAAATTGCCTTGCCTGAAATTGCCTTACTTTGCCTTTCTTTTCTTATCTTGAATTGCCTTGCCTGGAATTGGCCTGCCTTACCTTGTTTTGCCTTGCTTTGAATTCTCTTGCCTGAAACTTTTTTTGCCTTGCTGGAAATTTTTTTTGCATTGCCTTTCCTTGCCTTGCTTGGAATTTCCCTGTCTGGAATTGCCTTGCCTTGCCTAATATTGCTTTGCCTAGAATTGTCTTGCCTTGCCTTGCATTTTCTGAAATTGCCTCGCCTGGAATTGCCCTGCCTTGCCTTGCATTGCCTGAAATTGTTCTGCCTGAAATTGCCCTGCCTTGCCTTGACTTGCCTGGAATTGTCTTGCCTTGCACTGCCTTGCCTGCAATTTCCTTTCCTAGTGTTGCCTGAAATTTACCTTCCTGGAATTGTCTTGCATTAACTTGTTTTGCAAGAAATTTTCTTGCTTGAAATTTTCTTTTCTTGCCTTGCCTAGAATAGTCTTGCTTTAAATTGCCTTGCATTGCCTTGCTTTTTCTTGCCCAGAAATGCCTTATCTTGCCTTTTCTGAAATAGCCTTGTGTCGAATTACCTTGTTTTTCCTTGCCTTGACTGAAACTGCCTTGCTTCAAGTTGCCTTAATTTGCCTTTCTTAGCCTGGAATTACCTTGCCTAGAATTGCCTTGTCTTGCATTGCCATGCCTTGCTTTGACTGAAATTGCTTTGCCTGGAATTGTTTTGCCTTGCCTTAGCTGGGATAGCCTTGCCTGGAAATACCTTTCCGTGCCTTGTCTTGCCTTGCCTTGCATGGAATTGCCTTTCTGTCAATTGCCTTGCCTGGAATTGAATAGCCTTGCATTGCCAGAAATTGTCTTGCCTGAAATTGCCTTTCCTTGCATTGCCTTTCCTGGCCTGAAATTGCCTTGCCTGGAATTGCCTTTTCTTCCCTTGCCTGAAAATTTTCTGCCTGGTATTACCTTGCCTTGACTTGACTTGCCTGGGATTGCCTTGCTTTGACTAGCATTGCCATGCCTGGATTTGCCTTGCCTGCAATTGCGTTACCTAGCCTTGCCTAAAATTTACCTGCCTGGAATTGCCTTGCCTTGTCTTGCCTTGCCAGAAATATTTTTGCCTTGCTTTACCTGAAATTGTCTTCCCTGAAATTACTTTTCTTTGCCTTGCCTTTTCTCAAATTGCCTTGCTTAAAATTTCACTGCTTTGCACTGTCTAGAATTGCCTTTCCTGGAATTGCCCTGCCTTGCTTGCCTAGCCTGAAATTGCCCTTCCTGGAATTTCACTGCTTTGCCTTGCCTTTCCTGATATTGCCTTGCCTTGCCTTGTTTTGCTGTGCCTGAAATTGACTTTTTTGAAATTGCCTTGCATTGCCTTGCCTTGCATAAAATAACCTTGCCAGGAATGGCCCTACATGTACTTGCCCTGCCTTGCTTAGAATTGCCCTGCCTTGCCTTGCCTTGCCTTTCATTGCCTTAACTTGCATTGCCTGGAATTCCCTTGCCAGGCATTGCCTTGTCTTGCCTTGCCTTATCTTACCTTGCCTTGCCTTGTCTTACGTTGCCTTGCCTTGCCTAGAATTTCCTTGCCTGAGTTTGCCTTGCCTGGAATTGCCTTGCATTGCTTTGCTTCTTCTTGCCTGGAATTGCCCTGCCTTGTCTTTCTTGGAATAGACTTGTGTGGCATTGCCTTGTCTTGCCTTGCCTTCACTGTAATTGCCTCACTTTGAATTGCGTTGCCTTGTCTTTCTTCACCTGGAATTGCCTTGCCTAGATTTGTCTTGCTTTGTGTTGCCTTGCCTTGCCTTGACTGAAATTGCCTTGCCTGGAATTGTCTTGCCTTGCCTTAGCTGGAATTGCCTTGCGTGGAAATACCTTTTCCTGCCTTGTCTTACCTTGCCTTGCCTGGAATTGCCTTTCTGGCAATTGCCTTGCCTAAAATTGCCTTGCTTTGCCTTGCCAGGAATTGCCTTGCCTCAAATTACCTTGCCTTGCATTGCCCTGTTTTGCCTGAAATTGTGTTGCCTAGAATTGCATTGCATTGCCTTATCTGAAATTGTCTTGCATAGAGTTGCCTTTTCTTGCCTTACCTGGAATTTTCTTTTCTGGAATTGCCTTGCCTTGTGTGGTCTTGCTTTGCCTGAAATTTTTTTTGCCTTTCCTTGCCTGAAAACGCCTTGCCTGGAATTGCCCTTTTTTGCCTTGTCTTGCCTTGCTTGGAATTTCCCTGCCTCGCCTTGGCTTGAAATTGCCTTGTCTCGAATTGTTTTGTTTTGCCTTGCCTTGCCTTACCATGAATTGCCTTGCCTGGCATTGGCCTGCCTTGCCTTGTTTTTCCTTGCCTTGAATTTATTTGCCTGAGATTTTTTGGCCTTGCTGGGAACTTTTTGCATTGCCTTTCTTTGCCTAGCCTGGAATTGCCTTGTCTGGAATTACCATGCATTGGCTTGCATTGCCTTGCCTGGAATTGTTTTGCCTAGAATTGTCTTGCCTTGCCTTGTGTTGTCTGGAATTGCCCTGCCTGAAATTGTCCCGCTTTGCCTTGCCTTTTCTTGCCTGAAATTGCCCTGCCTTGTTTTGCCTTTTCTGGAATTCCTTGCCTTGCCTTGTTTAGCCTGGATTTGCCTTGCTGGCAATTTCCTTGCCTAGCCTTTTCTGGAATTTACTTTACTGTAATTGCCTTACATTGACTTGTCTTGCCAGAAAATTTCTTGCCTGAAATTTCGTAGCCTTGCCTTGCCTTGTTTTGCCTCGTCTGAAATTGCCTTGACTTTTCTGCCAATGCCTGGTATTGCCTTTCCTGTAATTTCTTTTTCTTGTCTTGCCTGGAATTGCCTAGTTAGCAATTGCCTTGCCTTGCCTTGCCTGGAGTTGCCTTTTCTGGAATTGCTTTGCCTTGCGTAAATTTTCCTTTCCTGAAATTGCCCTGACTTGCCATATGTAAAATTTTCTTGCCTGGCAAGATGATGTCTTAGAGGCAACTCGGGATTGCAGCTCTTGGTGAAGGCGCAGAGGGTGAGTCCTAGCCACATTCTCGGATGGAACTTTTTTGCCCACAGAGCGTGGAAAGTCCCAGGTGTGGGAGAAACACAAGACGTGAGCACAGCCAGCTCATGCAGCCGGTTCGGACGGCACCATAGCGCAGCGGGACCCGGCACGGAACTCACTGGTCCGGGTGCCCTGTTAAACCGGCAATCTGAGATTTGGAAGGGCAGATTGGTATGTCCATCTGATTGAACGGGACTTGGACAATGAGCCAGACCAGGAGATTCCTGGGAAACGTGATCTGAGCCGGTGCAGTGGGCAGCAGCAAGGGAGAATGCATGAATTGCAGTGCCCTATTGGCAGGCTACTGGGGCGCCACTGAGAGAGTCGACCATTCAGCTTGGGGAGAGGAAGACAGAAAGAGAGAAGATGGACTCTGAGGTGGGGAGCTGGGTGATCGGGATAGGTGGGCCCCACCCTCACGGGGATGGGCAGGGTGGTGATTGGAGGCACTCGGGGCTGAGAGTTTTGCTGCTGGCATCTAGGACGGTGCAGCCCGATGGGGGAGGAGCATCTGCCACTACGGACACAATTCATCCCTACTGAAGTACCGCCCAGGGCTGATGCAGCCTGCTGTTGCCAAGGCAACCTGCCATAAGAGAGCGCTCCACAGCAGAACGGAGCCTTGCCACAGCAGGGTGGACCTGGGCTAGCAGGGTGGAGCCCCGGCAGGCAAATAGTGAATAGATTGCCTCCTAGTGGGGCAGGACAGTGCAACAGATACTCATAAAGAAAGCCCCAACTGCCTGAGACAGAGCATCTAAGATGAAAAAAAGGGGGGGTGGTTTATGAGTTATGTTGCAGCAGACATAAACACATCCTCCGAACAACTCAATGAACAACAGAGCTCACAGCTCAACACTGGAGCTCCTATAAAGCACAAACCGTCCCCTCAAGCAGATCCCTGACACCTGTATATCCAAAGAGTCACCCCATAAAAGGACTAATCAGACTGACATTTGGCGGGCATCATTCTGGAACAAAGACAGCAGAAGAAGAAACTGATAGCATCCCTCACTGTTCTGCAACTGCTACAGGTGTACCCTAGAAAAGCAGGGACTGGAGTGGACCTCAGAACTCGTACAGCAGAGGGGCTAGACAATTAGAAGGAAAACTAAGTAACAGAAATATTTCATCAACAACAATCTGGGAGTCCACACAGAGACCCAATTGAAAAATCAGCAACTACTAAAACGACAGGTGGATAAATCCATAAAGATGGAAAAAACCAGCGAAAAAAGGAGGAAAACAACAGAAACCAAAACACCTCACCTCCTAAAAAGAACCAAAACTCCACACCAGCAAGGGAACAAAGTTAGACGGAGAATGAGTGTGACGAAATGATGGAATCAGACTTCAGAAAGTGGATAATGAGAAAATTCAGTGAGCTAAAAGACCGTGTTCTAAATCAGTGCAAAGAAACTAAGAACCTTGAAAAAAGATTTGAAAAAACATTAGAGAAATTGATAACAAGAATGGACAACTTAGAGAGGAATATGAATGAATTGAAGGAGCTGAAAAACACAACACGAGAACTTCGTGAAGCCTGCACAAGTTTCAACAGCCGAATTGACCAAGCAGAAGAAAGAATATCAGAAGTCGAAGATCAACGCAATGAAATAAAAAGAGAAACTAAGATTAAAGAAAAAAGCACAAAAAGGAATGAACAAAATCTCCAAGAAATGTGGGACTATGTGAAGAGACCCAACCTACGTTTGATAGGTGTACCAGAATGTGACGAAGAGAATGAATCCAAGCTGGAAAATACTCTTCAGGATATTATCCAGGAAAATTTCCCCAACCTAGCAAGACAGGTCAATACTCAACTCCAGGAAATACAGAGAACACCACAAAGATACTCCGCAAAAAAAGCAACTCCAAGGGACATAATCATCAGATTCACCAGGGTTGAAATGAGGAAGAAAATACTAAGGGCAGCCAGAAAGAAAGGTCGGGTCACCCACAAACGGAAGCCCATCAGACTCACAGCAGATCTCTCGGCAGAGACTCTACAAGTCAGAAGAGAGTGGGGGCCGATATTAAACATCCTTAAAGAAAAGAACTTTCAACCCAGAATTTCATATCCAGCCAAACTGAGCTTCATATGTGAAGGAAAAATAAAATCCTTCACGAACAAGCAAGTACTCAGAGATTTTGTCACCACTAGGCCTGCTTTACAAGAGCTCCTGAAAGAGGCACTACACATAGAAAGGAACAACCAGTACCAGCCAGCCTAAAAGCATACCAAATGCTAAAGAGCATCAACAAAATAAAGAATCTACATGAACCAATGGGCAAAACAGCCAGCTAGCATCAAAATGGCAGTATCAAATTCACACATAACAATATTAACCCTGAGTGTAAATGGGCTAAATGCAGCAATCAAAAGACACAGACTGGCAAATTGGAGAAAAAAGCAAAAGCCGTCGGTATGCTGTATCCAGGAAACCCACCTCACATGCAAGGATACACAAAGGCTCAAAATAAAGGGATGGAGGAAGATTTACCCAGCAAATGGAGAGCAGAAAAAAGCAGGAGTTGCAATTCTCGTCTCTGATAAAATAGACTTTAAAGCAACAAAGATCAAAAGGGACAAAGAAGGTCATTACATAATGGTAAAAGGATCGATACAACAAAAAGAGCTAATGATTCTAAACATATATGGACCCAATGTAGGAGCACCCAGATATATAAGGCAAGTTCTTAATGACTTACAAAGAGACTTAGACTCCCACACAATAATAGTGGGAGACTTTAGCACTCCACTGTCAATATCAGACAGATCAACCAGTCAGAAAGTTAACAAGGATATTCAGGACTTGATTTCAGACCTGGAACAAGCAAACCTGATAGACATTTACAGAACTCTCCACCCCAAATCCACAGAATGTACATTATTCTCAGCACCACATCACACCTACTCCAAGATTGACCACATAATTGTAAGTAAAGCACTCCTCAGTAAATGCAAAACAACTAAAATCATAACAAACAGTCTCAGACCATAGTGCAATCAAGTTGGAATTCAGAATTCAGAAAATAACTCAGAACTGCACAGCTTCATGGAAACTGAACAACTGACTCTTGAATGTTGATTGGATAAACAATGAAATGAAGACAGAGATAAAGAAGTTTTTTGACACCAGCGAGAATGAAGACACAACGTACCAGAATCTCTGGGACACATTTAAAGCAGTCTGTAGAGGAAAATATATAGCAATAAGTGCCCACATGAGAAGAGTGGAGAGATTCAAAATTGACACCCTATCGTCAAAATTGAAAGAGCTAGAGGAGCAAGACCAAAAAAGCTCAAAACCTAGCCGAAGACAAGAAATAACTAAGATCAGAGCAGAATTGAAGGAGAAAGAGACAAGAAAAACCCTTCACAAGATCAATAAATCCAAAAGCAGTTTTTTCGGAAAGATCAACAAAATAGACAGACCACTAGCCAGACTGATAAAAAAGAAAAGAGAGAACAACCAAAGAGATGCAATAAAAAACGATAATGGGGAAATCACCACAGATTCCACAGAAATTCAAACCATCATCAGAGAATACTACAAACAACTCTATGCACATAAACTAGTAAACTAGGAAGAAATGAATAAATTCCTGGACGCCTGTGTCCTCCCAAGCCTAAACCAGGAGGAAACAGAAACTATGAAGACTAATAACAAGGTCTGAAGTTGAGGCAGCAATTAAGAGCCTACCACACACAAAAAAGCCCAGGTCCAGATGGGTTCACAGCTGAATTCTACCAGACACACAAAGAGGATTTGGTACCATTCCTTCTGAAACTATTTCAAATAATTTAAAAAGAGGGAACCCTTCCCAAATCATTTTATGAGACCAACATCATCCTGATACCAAAACCCGGCAGAGACTCAACAAGAAAAGAAACCTTCAGGCCAATATCCATGATGAACGTAGATGCAAAAATCTTCAATAAAATACTGGCAAACCGATTGCAACAGCACATTAAAAAACTTATTCATCATGATCAAGTAGGATTCATCCCAGGGATGCAAGGCGGGTTCAACACACGCAAGTCTATAAATGTAATTCATCACATAAACAGAAGCAAAAACAAAAATCACATGATTATCTCAATTGACGCAGAGAAGACATTTGACAAAATTCAATAGCCATTTATGCTAAAAACCCTCAATAAACTTGGTATTGATGGAACATATGTCAAAGTAATAGAAGCTATTTACGACAAACCAACAGCCAATATCATACTGAATGGGCAAAAACTGGAAGCATTCCCTTTGAAATCCAGCAGTAGACAAGTATGCCCTCTCTGACAACTCCTATTCAACATATTACTGAAAGTTCTAGCCAGAGCAATCAGGCAAGAAAAAGAAATAAAGGGTATTCAAATAGAAAAGGTGGAAGCCAAATTGTCTCTATTTGCAGACAACAGGATAGTATATCTAGAAGACCCCATCAGCTCAGCCCAAAAGCTCCTGAAACAAATAAGCAATTTCAGCAAAGTCTCAGGATATAAAATCAATGTGCAAAAATCACAAGCATTCCTATAGACCAATAACAGACTTAAAGAGAACCAAATCAAGAACGAACTGCCATTCACAATTGCTACAAAGAAAATAAAATACCTAGGAATGCAACTCGCAAGAAATGTAAGGGACCTCTTTAAAAAAATTACAAACCACTGCTCAACGAAATAAGAGAGGACACAAACAGATGGAGAAACATTCCATGTTCGTGGTTAGGAAGAATCAATATCGTGAAAATGGCTATACTGCCCAAAGTAATTTACACAATCAATGCTATCCCCATTAAAGTACCATTGAATTTCTTTACAGAACTGGAAAAAACCACCATGAATTTCATATGGAACCAAAAAAGAGCCCGCATAGCCAAGTCAATTCTAAGCAAAAAGAACACAGCGGGAAGCATCACACTACGAGACTTCAAACTATACTGCAAGGCTACAGTAATCAAAACAGCATGGTACTGGTACCAACACAGAGATATCGACCAATGGAACAGAACAGAAGCATCGGAGTCAACACAACATGTCTTCAACCGTATAATCTTTGATAAACCAGACAAAAAAAAGCAATGGGGAAAGGATTCCCTGTTTAATAAATGGTGTTGGGAAAACTGGCTAGCCATGTGCAGAAAGCAGAAACTGGACCCCTTCCTGACACCTTATACTAAAATTAACTCCAGATGGATTAAAGACTTAAACAACACGTGACACCATAAAAACCCTAGAAGAAAATCTAGGCAAAACCATTCAGGACATAGGAGTAGGCAAGGACTTCATGTACACAACACCAAAAGCATTGGCAACAAAAGCCAAAATAGACAAATGGGACCTAATCAAACTCCACAGCTTCTTCACGGCAAAAGAAACAGTCACTAGAGTGAATTGGCAACCATCAAAATGGGAAAAAATCTTTGCAGTTTACGCATCTGACAAAGGGCTGATATCCAGAATTTACAAAGAACTCAAACAGATTTACAGGAAAAAAACAAACAAGCCCATTCAAAAATGGGCAAAGGATATGAACAGACACTTTACAAAAGAAGACATATATAAGGCCAACAAACACATGAAAAAATGCTCATCATCACTGGTCATTAGAGAGATGCAAATCAAAACCTCATTGAGATACCATCTCACGCCAGTTAGAATGGGGATCATTAAAAATCTGGAGACAGCAGATGCTGGAGAGGATGTGGAGAAATAGAAACACTCTTACACTGTTGGTGGGAGTGTCAATTAGTTCAATTATTGTGGAAGACAGTGTGGCGATCCCTCAAGGAACTAGATATAGAAATTCCATTTGACCCAGCAATCCCATTACTGGGTATCTATCCAAAGGAGTATAAATCATTCTACTATAAGGACACATGCACACGAATGTTCATTACAGCACTGTTTACAATAGCAAAGAGCTGGAACCAACCCAAATGCCCAACGATGATAGACTGGACTGGGAAAATGTGGCCATATACAGCATGGAATATTATGCAGCAATAAAAAATGATGAGTTTATGTCCTTTGTAAGGACATGGATGAATCTGGAGAACATCATTCTCAGCAAACTGACACAGGAACAGAAAAAGAAATACCGCATATACTCACTCATAGGTGGGTGAGAAAAATGAGAACACATGGACAGAGAGAGGGTGTCTACTGCACGCTGGGGTCTATTGGGGGAATGGGGGGACAGCGGTGGGGGCTGGAGGCAGATAGCCTGGGGATAAATTCCACGTTTGTGTTAAGGGGAGGAAGGCAGCAAAACACACTGCCATGTGTGTACCTATGCAACTATCTTGCACGTTCTGCATATGTACCCCAAAACCTATAATGCAATAAAAATTAAAAAAATAAAATAAAAATAAAATGGAGAGCTGTATAAAAAGAAAATTTTTTCTTGGAATTGCCTTGTCTTTGCTTGCCTTGCCTGGAATTGCCTTGTCTTTCCTTGCCTAGAACTTTCTTGCCTGGATTTGCCCTGTCTTTTTTTACCTTGCGTTTTCTTCCCTTGCCTGAAATTATTCTGACTTGTTTTTTGTTGCCTGGAATTGCCTTGACTTGCCTGGATTTTCCTTGCCTGCAATTTTCTTGCTTAGCCTTCTCTGGAATTTACTTGCCTGCAATTGCCTTAAGTTGATTTGTCTTGCCAGAAAATTTTTTGCCTGGAATTGTGTAAGCTTGCCTTGCCTTGTCTCACCTTGTCTGGAATTGCCTTGACTCTCCTGGCAATGCCTGGAATTGCCTTTTTTGTAATTTTCTTTTCTTGCCTTACCTGCAATTGCCTAGCCTGCAGTTGTCTTGCCTTTCCTTGCCTTCCTGGCAGTTGCCTTGCCTGGAATTGCTTTCCCTTGCCTTGCCTTGCCTAAATTTTTCTTTCCTGGATTTGCCCTGACTTGCCATACGTGAAATTTCCTTGCCTGGAATCGCCTTGTCTTTGCTTGCTCTGCCTGAATTTGCCTTTCCTGAAATTGCCTAGCCTGGAATTGCCTTGTCTGAAACTGTCTGACCTGAATTTGTCCTGTCTTTCCTTGCCTTGCCTGAAATTGCCTTGCCTGGCATTGCCTTGCTTTTCCTTGCCTTGACTCCCCTTTTTTCTTGCCTTGCCTTGTATTGTCTTGCCTTTTCTGAAATTATTTTGTATTGCCTTGCTTTGCCTAACCTGAATAGCCCTGCCTGGAATTCTTTTGCCTTGGCTTGTATTGCCTTGCCTACAATTGCCTTGCCTTGTCTTGCCCAGAACTGACCTGCCTTAAATTATCTTGCTTGAAATTTCTCTGCCTCGAATTGCACTGCCTTGTCTTGCTTTGCCTTGAATTGCCTTGATTTCCTTGTCAGGAATTGACTTTCCCAGAATTGCCTTGCATTGCCTTGCTTTTTTTTGCATGGGATTGCCTTACCTGGAATTGTCTTGCCTGTAATTGCCTTGCATTGCCTTGTGTTGCCTGGAATTGCCTTTCCTTAACTTACCTGGAATTGCTTTGCCTGGGATTCACTGTCCTTGCCTTTTCTAGCCTTGCTGTGCCGAAAGTTGACTTTCCTGAAATTGCCTTGCATTGCCTTGCCTTGTCTAAAAAAGCCTTGCGTGGAATTGCCCTATTTTGCCTTGCCCTACCTTGCCTGGAATTTTCTTGCCTAGAAATGCACTGCATTCCCTTGCCTTTCCTTGCTTAGCCTAGAATTGCCTTGCCTTGCCTAATTTGGAATTTCTGTGCTTGAAATTGACTTGAATTGCATTGCCTTGCCTTTTCTTTCATGGAATTCCCGTGTCTTGCCTTTTCTGGAATAGCCTTGCCTGGAATTGCCTTGCCTTACCTTGCCTTGACTGAAGTTGCCTTTTTTCAAATTGCCTTGCCTTGCTTTTCCTCTCCTGGAATTGCCTTGCCTTGCGTTGCCTTACCTTGCCTTGACTGCAATTGCCTTGTCTTGCATTGTTGTGCCTTGCCTTCAATTGCTCTGTCTAGAATTGCATTGCCTTACCTTACCTTGCCTTCCCTGGAATTGCCTATCCCTGCCTTCTCTTGCCTTAATTTTTTGGAATTACATTTCTGGCAATTGCCTAGCCTAAAATTGCCATGCCTTTGCATTGCTTGGTGTTGCCTTCCCTGAAATTGCCTTGCCTTACTTAGAATTGCCTTCCCTGAAATTGCCCTTTTTGTTTTGCCTTGCCTTGCCTCGAATTGCCTTGCTTGGAATCTTCCTGCCTTGTCATGCCTCGAATTTCCTTGCCTGGTCTTGCCCTTCTTTGCCTTTATTTTTCTTATGTCCAATTACCTAGCCTGGAATTGGCCTGCCTTGCCTTTTTTTGCCTTGCCTGGAATTGCCATTCCTTGCCTTACCTGCAATTGTCTTGCTGGAAATGTTCTTGCCTTGCCAGGAATTTTCTTGCATTGCCCTGCCTTGCCTAGGCTGGAATTGCCCTTTCTGTAATTGCCTTGCCTTGGTTAGTCTTTGTTTGCCTGGAATTGCCTTGCCTAAAATTGCCTTGGGTTGCCTTGTCTGGAATTGCCCTGCCTGAAATTGCCCTGTCATGTCTTGCCTTGCCTGTAAGTGCCTTACTTTGTCTAGCATCGCTGTGCCTTTATTTGTTTTGCCTGCAATTGCCTTGCCTAGCCTTGCCTGGAATTTACTTGCCTGAAATTGCATTGCATTGACTTGCCTTGCCAGAAATGTTTTTCCCTTGCCTTTCTTTCCTTTTCTTTCCTTGTCTTGTCTTGGCTAGCCTGGAATTTTTTTGCCTTGCCTTGCCTGAAATCGCCCTGTCTGAAATTGCTTTTTTTGCGCCTGTCCTTGCCTTGCCTTGTGTTGCCTTCGTTCAAATTTCCCTGCCTTGCCTTGCCTCGAATTGGCTTGCTTGGCATTTCCCTGCCTTGCTTTGCCTCGAATTGCCTTGCCTGGAATTTCCCTGCCTTGCCTTGTTTTTCTTACCTCGAATTACCTAGCCTGAAATTGGCCTTCCTTACCTTGTTTTGCCTTACCTGGAAATGCTTCCCTGGAATTGCCATGCCTTGCCTTGCTTGAAATTGCTGTACATAAAATTTTCTTGACTTGCCGGAAATTTCCTTGTGTTGCCTTCTTTTGCCTAGCCTGGAATTTTCCTTTCTGGAATTGCCTTGCCTTGGTCTGCCTTTCCCACACTGGAATTGCCTTGCCTTTCCCTCTCTGGAATTGTTCTGCCTGGAATTGTCCTTCCTTACCTTGCCTTGCTTGGAATTGCCTTGCCTTGACTTGCCTTGCGGTGCCTGGCTTTGCCTTACCTGCAATTGCCTTGCCTAGCCTTGCCTGGAATTTACTTGCCTGGAATTGCCTTGCATTGACTTGCCTTGCCAGGAATTTTCTTGCCTTGCCTTGCCTTTTCTTCTCTTGCCTTTTCTTCTCTTGCCTTGCCTTGCCTGAAATTTTCTTGCCTGGAATAGCCTTGCCTTGCCTTTCCTCGCTTGGAATTGCCTTCCCTGGAATTGTTTTGCCTTGCCTTACCTCCGTGCCTGAAATTGCCTTGCCTGGAATTGCCTTGCCTTTTCTTTCCTGGAATAGCCTTGACAGCAATTGCCTTGTCTTGTCTTGCCTTTCCTTGCCTTGCCTGGAATTGCCTTGTTTCGAATTGCTTTGCCTTGCCTTTTCTCTCCTGGAATTGTCTTACCTGTAATTGCCTTTCTCTGCCTTGTCTTGCCTTGCCTAGCCTTGACTTGCCGTTCCTTCCTTTGACTTGCCTAGAATGGCCTTGCCTGGAATTGCAATGCTTTTTCTTGCAATTCCTTGCCTTTTGTTGCCTTGCCTGGAACTACCTTGCCTTACCTGAAATTTTCTTGCACTGCCTTGCTTTGCCTAGCCTGGAATTGCCCTTTCTAAAATTGCCTTGTCTTGAATTGCCTTGCCTTGCCTGGAATTGCTCTGTGTTGCATTTTCTAGAACTGCCTTGCATAAAATTGCCTTGTCTTGTCTTCCTTGACTGGACTTTCCTTGCCTCAAATCGCCTTGCCTTTCCTTGCCTGGAATTGAATTTCCCAAAATTGACCTTCATTGCTTTGACATTCCCTGCATGGCATTGACTTGCCTGGATTTCTCTTGCCTGGATTTGCCTTGCCTTGCGTTGCTTTGCGTTGCCTTGCCTTGTTTTGCCTTGACTTGACTTGAGTTGAATTGAATTGCCTAGCCTGAAATTGCCTTGCCTGAAATTGCCTTACCTAGCCTTTCCTGAAATGGCCTTGCCTGGTATTGCCCTGACTTGCATTTGATGAAATTTCTTAGCCTGGAATTGCCTTGTCTTGCTTTGATTGACTGGACTTGCCTTGTCTGAAATTGCCTTGTCTCAAATTGCCTTGACTTTCCTTTTCTAAAATTGCCTTGCCTTACATTGCCTTGCCTTACATTGCCTGGAATTGTTTTGGTTGAAATTGCTTTTCCTTGCCTTTCCTGAAATTACCTTGCCTCAAATTACCTTTAATGCATCTGCCTTGCCTAAAATTGCCTTGCCTTACCTCGCATGGGATTACCTTGCCTGGAATTGCCTTGCCTTGCCTTGCCTGGAATTGCATTGCATAAAATTGCCTCTCCTTGCTTAGCCTTGCCTAACATTGCCTTGCCTTGCCTTGCTTTGCCTTGCCTTGCCATGCCTAAAACTGAGTTTTCTGAAATTGCCCTGCTTTTCCTTGCCTTGCCTAAAAGAGCCTTGCTTGGAATTGCCCTACATTTCCTTGCCCTTCTTTGTCTAGAATTTCCTTGCCTTTCCTTGTCTGGAATTGCCCTCCCTGGAATTGCCCTGCCTTGACTTGCCTTGCCTGAAAGTTTCCTGCTTGAAATTTCCCTGCCTTTCATTGAATTGCCTTGTCTTGCCTTGCTTTGCTTTCCTTTGCCTGGAATTGCCCTGCCTTGCCTTCCCTAGAATAGCCTTGTCTGGAATTGCTTTGTCTTGTCTTGCCTGGAATTGTCTTGCCTTGCCTTTCCTCGCCTGGAATTGTTTTGCCAGGAATTGCCTTTCCCTGCCTTGTCTTGCCTTGTTTTGCCTGGAATTGCCTTGCCTGGATTTGCCTCGTCTTGATTTGCCTTGCCTTGTCTTGTCTTTTTTTTAATTTTAAAATTTTTTATTGCATTATAGGTTTTGGGGTACATGTGCAGAGTGTGCAACATAGTTGCATAGGTACACACATGTCAGTGTGCTTTGCTGCCTTCCTCCCCTTCACCCACACTTGCCTTTTTTATCTTGCCTTTCCTCGAGTTGCCTTGCCTGGAATTGCCTTCCTTTTCCTTGCCTTGCCTGGAACTACCTTGCTTGCCTAAAGTTTTCCTGCATTGCCTTGTTCTACCTAGCCTGAAATTGCCCTGCCTAAAATTTTCTTGCCTTGCCTAGAATTGCCCTGTGTTGTATTTTCTGAAACTGCCTTGCATGGAATTGCCTTGTCTTGCCTTTCTTGACTGGACTTACCTTGCCTTGAATTGATTTGCCTTGCCTTGCACTGCCTTGCCTTGCCTTTCCTTGCCTGAAATTGCCTTGCCTTGCCTTGACTGGAATTGACTTTCTCGGAATTGCCCTGCATTGATTTGACTTTCCTTGTATGGGATTGCCTTGCTTGGAGTTCTCTTGCCTAGAATGCCTTGCCTTGCCTTGCGTTGAATGAAATAGCCTAGCCTGGAATTGCCTTGCCTTACTTTGTCTGGAATTGCCTTGCCTGAAATTGTCTTGCATTGCCTTTACTTGCCTTGCTTAGAATGGTCTTGCCTGGTATTGCCCTACCTTGCATTTTCTGGAATTGCTTAGCCTGAAATTGCCTTGTCTTGCTCTGCTTGACTGGATTGCCTTGCGTGGAATTGCCTTGCTTTAAATCGCCTTGCCTTGCCTTGTCTTGCCTGAAATTGCCTTCCCTTGTCTTACCTGGAATTGCCTTACCTGAATTTGTCTTTAATGCAATTGTCTTGCCTGGAATTGCTTTGCCTTGACTTTCTTGCTTGGAATTGCTTTGCCTTGCATTGTCTTGCTTTGCCTTAATTGAAATAGCCTTGCCTGGAATTGCTTTTCCCTGTCTTGTCTTTCCTTGCCTTGCCTGGAATTGCCTTATATTACATTGCCTTGCCTTGCCTGAAATTGCTCTGCCTAGAATTGCATTGCCTTGCCTTACCTTGCCTTGAATGGAATTGCCTTGCCTCGAATTGCCTTTTATTGCCTTGCCTGGAAATATCTTTTCTGGAGTTGCCTTGCCTTGCCTTGCCTGAAATTGCCTTGCTTAAATTTTTTTTCGCCTTGTTGAAAATTTTCTTGCATTGCCTTGACTTGCCTAGCCTGGAATTAACTTGTCTGGAATTGCCTTGCCTTGTCTTGCCTTGCCTTGCCTTGCCTGAAATTGCTGGCCTAGCCTTGCCTTACCTGGAATTGCCCTGCCTAGCCATGCCTTGCTGAAATTGCCCTGCCTGGAATTGCCCTGCCTTGCCTTGCAATTTTCTGGAATTGCCTTCTCTTATCGTACCTAAAATTGACTTTTTTGAAATTGCCTTGCATTGCCTTGCCTTGCCTAAAATAGCCTTGCCTAGAATTGCCCTACATACACTTGCCCTGCCTTGACTGAAATTGCCTTGCTTAGAATTGCCCTGCCTTGCATGCCTTGGCTTGCCTTGAATTTTCTTGCTTGAAATGTCCTTGTATTGCGTTGCCTTGCCATGCCTGATATTGCCTTGTGTGGAATGTACTTGCCTTGACTTGACGTTTCTTGCCTTGCCTGAAATTTCCTTACCTGGAATTTTTTTGCCTTGCCTTGCCTTGCATTGCCTGAAATTATCTTGCCAGGAATAGCCTTTCCTTGCCTTGTCGTGATTGGAATTACCTTGCCCTGCATTGTCTTGCCTTGCCTGGAATTGCCTTGCCTCACCTTGCCTGAAATCGCCTTGCCTGGAATTGCCCTTTTTAGCCTTGCTTTCCTTCCCTCGAATTGCCTTGCTTGAAATTTGTCTGCCTTGTTTTCCCTTGAATAGCCTTGCCTCAAATTGCCCTGCTTTGCCTTACCTTTCCTTACCTCGAATTGACTTGCCTGGAACTGGCCTGCCTTGCCTTGTTTTGCCTTGCCTTGAATTCCCTTGCCTGATATTCTTTTGCCTTGCTGGGAATTTTCTTGCATTGCCTTTCCTTGCCTAGCCTGAAATTTCCCTGTCTGAAATTGCCTTGTTTGGCTTGGCTTGCCTTGCCTGAAATTGCTTTGCCTAGAATTGTCTTGCCTTGCCATGCATTGACTGAAATTGCCCTGACTGGAATTGCTTTGCCTTGCCTTGCCTTGCCTTGCCTAAAATTGCCCTGCATGCAATTTCCCTGCCTTGCCTTGCCTAAAATTCCGTTGTCTTGCCTTGGCTTGGCTGGATTTGCCTTGCCTGCAATTTTCTTGACTAGCATTGCCTGAAATTTACTTGCCTGGAATTGCCTTGCCTTGCCTTGCCTTGTCTTACTTTGCCTGGAATTGCCTTGACTTTCTTGGCCTTGTCTGGAATTGCCTTTTTTGGAATTTTCTTGCCTTGCCTTGCCTGAAATTGCCTTGCCTTGCCTTGCCTTGTATGGAGTTGCCTTGTTTGCTATTGCCTTGCCTTGTTTTGCCTTCCCTGGATTTTCTTTTTCTGAAATTGTTTTGCCTTGCCTTACGTGGAATTGCCTTGCCTGGAATTGCCTTGCATTTCTTTGCTTCTTTTTTTGCCTGGAGTTGCCCTGCCTTGCCTTCTCTGTAATAGGCTTGGGTAAAATTTCTTTGTTTTTCCTTGCCTTGACTGGAATTGCCTTGCTTCAAATTGCCTTGTCTTGCCTAGAATTGCCTTGTTTTGAGTTCTTTTGCCTTGCCTTGAATGGGATTATCTTGCCAGAAATTGTCTTGCCTTGCCTTAGCTAAAATTAACTTGCCTGGAAATACCTTTCTCTGCTTTGCCTTTCCTTGCCTTGCCTAAAACTGCCTTTCTGGCAATTTCCTTGCCTTGTATTGCCATTAATTGTCTTTCCTGAAATATGCCTTACTTTTCATTGCCTTGCCTTGCCTGGAATTGCCTTGCATAGAATTGCATTGCCTTGCCTTACCTTGCCTTGTCTGGAATTGTCTTGCTTGGAATTGCCGTTCCTTGCCTTGCCTGGAATTTTTTTTTGGAATTTCATTGCCTTGTCTTATCTTTGCTCGCTTTGAATTGCCTTGCCTTGCCTGAAATAGCCTTTCTTGGAATTTCCCTTTGGTGCCTTCCTTGCTTTGCAGCAAATTACCTTGCTTGAAATTTCCCTGCCTTGCCTTGCCTTGAAATTCCTTGCCTGGAATTGCCCTGATTTGCCTTGCCTTTGCTTACCTCGAATTGCCTTGCCTGGAATTGGCCTGCCTTGCCTTTTTCTGCCTTGCCTTGAATTTCCTTACCTGGAATACTTTTGCCTTGCTGGGACTTTTCTTGCATTGTCTTTCCTTGTCTAGCTTGAAATTGCACTGTCTGGAATTGATTTGCTTTGCCTTGCCTTGCCTTGCCTTGCCTAGTACTGTCTTGCCTTGCCTTGTGTTGTATGGAATTGTCCTGCCTTGAATTGCCCTACCTTGCCTTGCCTTGCCTGAAATTGCCCTGCCTGAAATTTCCCTGCCTTGCCTCACCTTACCTGAAATTGCCTTCTTTTGTTTTGCCTTGTCATGCCTTGCCTTGCCTGGAATTTTCTTCTTTTTCATTGTCAGAAATTGCTTTGTGGGAAATTGCCTTGCCTTGCGTTGCCTTGCCTTGCCTGGAATTGCCTTGCCTAGAATTGCATTGCCTTGCCTTGCCTTACCCTGCCTGATTGGAATTGCCTTGCCTTGAATTGCCTTTCCTTCTCTTGCCTTAAAATCCCTTGTCTGGAATTGCTTTGCCTTGTCTTTCCTGAAATTGCCTTGCTTAAAATTTTCATGCATTATTGAAAATTTTCTTGCATTGCCTTGCCTTGTCTAGCCTGAAATGATCCTGTCTGGAATTGCCTTGTGTTGCCTTGCCTTGCCTAAAGACCCTTGCCTAGAATTGCCCTACATTGCCTTGCCCTACCTTGCCTGGAATTGCCTTGCCTAAAATTGTGCTGCGTTCCCTTGCCTTGCCTTGCCTAGCCTAGAATTGCCTTGCCTTGCCTGGAATTTTCTTGATTGGAATTGCCTTGCATTTTATTGCATTGCCTTGTCTTGCCTTGCTTTTTCTTGCCTGGAATTATTCTGCCTTGCTTTTACTGGAATAGCCTTGCCTGAAATTGCCTTGTCTTGCCCTGCCTTGACTGAAGTTGCCTTGTTTCAAATTGAATTGCCTTTCCTTTTCTTGCCTGGAATTTCCTTGCCTAAAATTGTCTTGCCTTGCGTTGCCTTGCATTGCCTTGACTGGAATTGCCTTGCCTAAAATTGCCTTGCCTTACTTTGCCTGGAATTTCCTTGCTTGGAATTGCCTTGCTTTGCCTGAAATTGCATTGCCTAGAATTGCATTGCGTTGCCTTACCTTGCATTCCATAAAACTCCCTTGCCTCGAATTGCCTTTCCTTGCCATGCCTAGAATTACCTTGTATGAAATTGCCTTGCCTTTTCTTGCCTTGCCTTGCCAGGAATTGTTTTGCCTTGCCTTACTTGAAATTACCTTGCCTGGAGTTGTCTGGAATTGTCTTGCCTTTCCTTGCCTGGAATTGACTTTTCCGCAATTGTTTTGCATTGCATTGCCTTTTCTTGCATGGGATTGCCTTGCCTGAAATTGTCTTGCCTCAAATTGTTTTGCGTTGCCTTGAGTTGACTTGCTTTGTCTTGCCTGGAATTTCCTAGCCTGGAATTGCCTTTTTTTGCCTTGCCTTGACATGCCTTTTTTTACCTTGCCTTGCCTTGCCTTGCCTTGCCTTGACTTATGTTGCCTTGCCATCCCTAAAATTGACATTTTTGAAATTTCCTTCCCTGCGTTGCCTTGCCTAGCCTAGAAGAGACTTGCCTACAATTGCTCTACATTGCCTTGCCCTGCGTTGCCTGGAATTGCCTTGCCTAGAATTTCTCTGCATTCCCTTGCCTTGCCTTGCCTAGCCTAGAATTGCTTTGCCTGGAATTGCCTTGCCTTACCTTGACTAAAATTTCATTGCTTGAAATTGCCTTGCTTGCATTGCCTTGCCTTGCCTTGCTTTTCCTTGCGTGGAATTGCTCTGCCTTGCCTTCACTGAAATAGCCTTGCCTGGAATTGCCTTGTCTTGCCTTACCTTGACTGGAGTTTCTTTGTTGCGAATTGCCTTTCCTTTCCTTTCCTCGCCTGGTATTGCCTTGCATAGAATTGACTTTTCTTGCATTGCCTTGCCTTGCCTTGACTGGAATTGCATTGCCTTGCTTTTTTGTGCCTGGATTTGCCCTGCCATTTCTTGCCTGGAA
Source organism: Saguinus oedipus (assembly GCA_031835075.1). Taxonomy (NCBI): domain Eukaryota; kingdom Metazoa; phylum Chordata; class Mammalia; order Primates; family Cebidae; genus Saguinus; species Saguinus oedipus. The sequence continues at coordinate 58,528,760 of CM063173.1, forward strand.
TTGACTTTTTTGCAATTGCCTTGCATTGCCTTGCCTTTTCTTCCATGGGATTGCTTTTCCTGGAATTGTCTTGCCTGGAATTGCCTTGCCTTGCCTTGTGTTGCCTTGCCATGCCTTGTCTGAAAATACCTAGCCTGAAATCGCCTTGTTTTCTCAACTGGAATTGCCTTGCCTGGAATTGGCTCTTTTAGCCTTGCTATGCATTGTCTTGCCTTGACTTGCGTTGCCTTGCCTTGCCTTGTGTTGCCTTGCTGTGCCTAAAATTGACTTTCCTAAAATTGCCTCTTGTTGTCTTGACTTGCCTAAAAGAGTCTTGCATAAAATTGCCCTACATTGCCTTGCCCTACCTTGCCTGGAATTGCCTTGCCTAGAACTGCACTGCATTCCCTTGCCTTGCCTTGCCTAGCCTAGAATTGTCTTGCCTGCAATTGCCTTGCCTTGCCTGAAATTTTCTTGCTTGGAATTGCCTTGCATTGCATTACATTGCCTTGCCTTGCCTTGCTTTTTTTTGCCTGAAATTGCACTGCCTTGCCTTCCCTGGAATATCCTTGCCTGGAATTGCCTTGTCTTTCATTGCTTTGACTGAAGCTGTTTTGTTTCAAATAGCCTTGTCTTGCCTTTCCTTGCCTGGAATTGTCTTGCCTAGAATTGCCTTTTTTCTCGTTGCCTTGCCTTGCCTTGTCTAAAATCGCCTTTTCTGGAGTTGAATTTCCTGCAATTGCCTTGCCTGGATTTGCCATGACTTGCCTGGAATGAACTTTTTCGCTATTGCATTGCAGTGTATTGCCTTTTCTTGTGTTGGATTTCATTGCCTGGAATTGTCTTGCCTGGAATTACCTTGCCTCTTCTTGCCTGGAATTTCCTAGCCTGGAATTGCCTTGCCTTGCCCTCCCTTGGTGGAATTGCCTTGCCTTGCCTTGCCTGGAAATTCCTTGCTTGAAATTGCCTTACATTGTCTTGTCTTTCTCTTTTTTTGCCTGGAATTTCTCTGCCTTGCCTTCTCTGGAATAGCCTTGACTGGAATTGTCTTTTATATTTCTTGTTTTGACTGAAGTTGTCTTGTTTTGAATTGCCATGCCTTGCCTTTACTCACCTGGAATTGCCTATTCAAAAATTGCCTTGCCTAGAATTGCCTTGTCCTGCATTGCCTTTCTTTGCCTTTACTAGAATTGCCTTGCCTTGCCTTGCCTGGAATTTCCTTGCATTGCTTTGCCTTGCCTTGCCTGGAATTGCCCTGCCTTGCCTTTTCTGAAGTAGCCTTGCCTGAAATTTACTTGTCTTGCCTAGCCTTGACTTGCATTGCCTTGTTTTGAATTGCCTTGCTTCGTCTTTCTTCACCAGAAATTGCCTCGCTTAAAATTGTATTGTCTTGCCCTACCTTGCCTTTCCAGAAATTGTCTTGTCTCGAATTGACTTTCATTGCCTTGCCTGGAATTACCTTGTCTGGAATTGCCTTGCCTTTCCTGAAATCGCCTTTTCTGAAATTGCCTTTCCTACAATTGCCTTGCCTTGCTGGATTTACCTTGTCTTTCCTTGCCTGGAATTGAGTTTTCTTCAATTGCCTTGCATTTCCTTGCCTTTCTTTGCATGGTATTGCCTTGTCTTGCCTTGCCAGGAATTTCCCAGCATGGAGTTGCCTTGTCTTGCCTTGCCATGCCTAAAATTGAGTGTCCTAAAATTGGCCTGTGTTGCCTTAGCTTGCCTAAAATTGCCCTTCACTGCCTTGCTCTGACTGGCCTGGAATTGCCTTGCCTAAAATTGCCCTGCATTTCATTGCCTTGCCTAGCCTAGCCTATAATTTCCTTGCATGGAATTGCCTTGCCTTGCCTTGCCTTCTCTAAAATTTTATTGCTTGGAATTGCCTTGCATTGCATTGCCTTGTGTTGCCTTGAATTTCCTTGCCTGGAATTGCTCTGCCTTGTTTTTCCTGAAATAGCCTTGCCTGGAATTGCCTTGACTTGCCTTGCCTTGACTGCAGTTGCCTTGCTTTAAATTGCATTCCCTTGCCTTTCCTCGCCTGAAATTGCCTTGTCTAGAATTAGCTGGCCTTGCGTTGTCTTGCCATACTTTGACTGGAATTGTCTTGCTTTGCCTTGCCTGAAATCACCTTGCCTGGTGTGGCCTTTCCTGCAATTGCCTTGCCTGATATTTCCTTGACTTGCTTGCCTGGATTTGTCTTACCTTGCCTTGCCTAGAATTTACTTTTCCATAATTGTCTTGCATTGCCTTGCCTTCTCTTGTCCTGGGTTGTCTTTTCTTTACTTGCCTAAAATTGCCTAGCCTGGAATTGCCTTGCCTTGCCTTGCCTCCAATTGCCTTTTTTTCTTTGCCCTACCTTGCCTTGCCTTGAGTTATCTTACCATGCCTAAAATTGACTTTCCTAAAATTGCCTTGCATTGCCTTGCCTTGAATAAGAAAGCCTTGTCTAGAATTGCCCTGCATTGCCTTGTTATGCCTTGCCTAAAGTTGCCTTGACTGGAATTGTGCTGAATTTTCTTGCCTTGCATTGCTTTGCCTTGTGTTGCTTTCCCTTGCCTTGCCTAACCTTAAATCGCTTTGCCTGGAATTACCTTTCTTGCAGTTGCCTTGCCTGGAATTGCCTGGCCTGAATTTGCCTTGCATTTCTTGCTTGAAATTGAGTTTTTTGGTTTTCTAACTGAAGATGGCGTCGTAGAGGCGACTCAGCATTGAAGCTCTCAGTGAAGGCACAGAGGGTGAGTCCTACCTGCATTCTCGGATAGACCTTTTTGCCCACAGAACATTGAAAGTCCCAGGTATGGGAGAGACATGGGACCCTAGTGCAGCTGGCTCATGCGGCCGATTTGGCCAGCACCACAGCACAGCGGCATTGAGCACAAAACTCACTGGTCTGGGTGCCCTGTTAATCTGGCAATCTGAGATTTGGAAGGGCAGATTGGCATGTTTATCTGATTGATTGGGACTTGGAAAATGAGCCAGACCAGGAGATTCCTGAGAAACGTGATCTGAGTTGGTGTAGTGGGCAGCAGCACGGGAGATCACACAGATCCCAGTGCCCTATCAGCAGGCTACTGGGGTGCCAGTGAGAGAGTGGACCGCTCAGCTTGGGGAGAGGAAGAGAGAAAGAGAGGATGGACTCTGAGGCAGAGAGCTGGGTGATTGAGCTCGGCGGGTTCCACCATCACGGGGACAAGCAGGGTGGTGACTGGAGGCACTCGGGGTTGAGAGTATTGCTGCCGGCATCTAGGACAATGCAGCTCGGGGGGGGAGGGCCGTCTGCCACTATGGACGCAATCCACCCCTACTGAAGTACCGCCCAGGGCTGACACAGCCTGCCATTGCCGAGGCAACCCGCCATAACAGAGAGACTCCGCCAGCAAGGCGGAGCACATCACAGCATAATGGAGTCCCATGGCAGTAGGGCGGACCCACGCAAGCAGGGCGGAGCCCCAGCAGGCAAATAGTGAATAAACTGCATCCTAGCTGGGCAGGACAGTGCAAAAGGTGCTCATAAAGAAAGCCCCAACTCCTTGAGACAGAGAATCAAAGGGGAAAAAAAGTGGGTGTTTAATAAGTTCTGTTGCAGCAGACATAAACACATCCCCCCAACAACCCTGAATAAAAAACGGAGCTCACAGCTCAGCACTGGAGCTCCTATAAAGCACAGACCGTCTCCTCAAGCAGCTCCCTAACCCCTGTATATCCGAAGAGTCACCCCCAAAAAAACTAATCAGACTGACATTTGGCGGGCATCATTATGAAACAAAGATAGCAGAAGAAGACACTGGTAGCATCCCTCACTGTTCTGCAGCTGCTACAGGTGAACCCCAGACAAGCAGGGCCTGGAGTGGACCTCAGCCTCATACAGCAGAGGGGCTAGACAATTAGAAAAGAAACTAAGTAACAGAAATACTTCATCATCAACAATTGGCAACCACACAGAGACCCAATTGAAAAATCAGCAACTACTAAGACGACAGGCGAATAAATCCATAAAGATGAGAAGACACCATCGCAGAAAGGAGGAAAACACCTGAAACCAAAACACCTCACCTCCTACAAAAGACCAAAACTCCTGACCAGCAAGAAAACAAAGCTGGACAAAGAATGAGTGTGACGAAATGATGAAATCAGACTTCAGATAGTGGATAATGAGAAACTTCAGTGAGCTAAAAGACCATGTTCTAAATCAGTGCAAAGAAACCAAGAACCTTGAAAAAAGATTTGAAAAAACATTCGAGGAATTGATAACAAGAATGGACAACTTAGAGAGGAATATGAATGAATTGAAGGAGCTGAAAAACACAACACAAGAACTTCGCGAAGCATGCACAAGTTTCAACACCGAATTGACCAAGCAGAAGAAAGAATATCAGAAGTCAAAGATCAACTCAATGAAATAAAACGAGAAACCAAGATTAAAGAAAAAAGTACAAAAAGGAATGAACAAAATCTCCAAGAAATGTGGGACTATGTGAAGAGACACAACCTACGTTTGATAGGTGTACCAGAATGTGATGAAGAGAAAGAATCCAAGCTGGAAAATACTCTTCAGGATATTATCCAGGAAAATTTCCCCAACCTAGCAAGACAGGTCAATACTCAACGCCAAGAAATACAGAGAACACCACAAAGATACTCCGCAAATAGAGCAACCCCAAGGGACATAATCGTCAGATTCACCAGGTTTGAAATGAAGGAGAAAAGACTAAGGGCAGCCAGAGAGAAAGGTCCAGTCACGCACAAAAAGAAGCCCATCAGACTCACAGCAGATCTCTCAGCAGAGACAATACAAGCCAGAAGAGTGGGGGACAATATTCAACATCCTTAAAGAAAAGAACTTTCAACCCAGAATTTCATGCCCAGCCAAACTGAGCATCACAAGTGAAGGAAAAATAAAATCCTTCAGGAACAAGTAAGTACTCAGAGATTTTGTCACCACTAGGCCTGCTTTACAAGAGATCCTGAAAGAGGCACTACACATAGAAAGAAACAACCAGTACCAGCCATCCGAAAAGCATACCAAATGCTAAATAGCATCAACAAAATGAAGAATGTACATGAACCAATGGGCAAAACAGCCAGCTAGCATCAAAATGGCAGTATCAAATTCACACATAACAATACTAACCCTAAATGTAAATGGGCTAAATGCAGCAATCAAAAGACACAGACTGGGGGGAGGAGGCAAGATGGTGTCGTAGAGGTGACTCAGGATTGCAGCTCTCAGTGAAGGCGCAGAGGGTGAGTCCTAGCCGCATTCTCGGATGTTCCTTTTATGCCCACAGAGCGTTGAAAGTCCCAGGTGAGGGAGAGACATGGCTCACTAGCGCAGCTGGCTAACGCCAGCTCCCGCCGCCTCTTCGGCCGGTGCCACAGTGGGACCCGGCAAGGAACTCACTGGTCTGGGTGCCCTGTTAAACCAGCAATCTGAGATTTGGAAGGGCAGATTGGCATGTTCATCTGACTGAACGGGACTTGGACAATGAGCCAGACCAGGAGTTTCCTTGGAAGCGTGATCTGAGCAGGGGTAGTGGGCAGTGGCACAGGAGATCACATGGATCCCAGTGCCTTATCAGCAGGCTACTGGGGTGCCAGTGAGAGAGTCGACCTTTCAGCTTGGGGAGAGAAAGAGAGAGAGAGGGTGGACTCTGAGGGAGGGAGCAGGGTGATCGGGCTCGGCGGGTACCACGCTCACGGGGACAAGCAGGGCGGCGACTGGAGATGCTTTGGCCTGAGAGTCTTGCTGCTGGCATCTAGGATGGTGCAGCCTGGTGAGGAAGGAGCGTCCACCATTGCTGATGCAGTCCACCCCCACTGATGTACCGCCCAGGACTGATGCAGCCTGCCATTGCCGAGGCAACCTGCCATAACAGAGACTCCGTGCTCCACAGCAGAAGGGAGCCCAGCTGCAACAGGGCGGACCCGTGCTAGCAGGTCAGAGCCCCGACAGGCAAATAGAGAATAGACTGCCGCCTAGGGGGGCAGGACAGTGCAACAGATACTCATAAAGAAAGCCCCAACTCCCTGAGACAGGGAAAAAAAAGGGGGGGGAAAAGGGTGGTGTTTTATGAGCTCTATAGCAGCAGACATAAACAACCTCACAACAACGCTGAATGAACAACGGAGCTAACAGCTCAGCACTGGAGCTCCTATAAAGCACAGACTGTCTCCTCAAGCAGCTCCCTGACCCCTGTATATCCAAGGAGTCACCCCAGAAAAAAACTAATCAGACTGACATTTGGCTGGCATTATTCTGGAACAAAACCAGCAGAAGAAGAAACTGGTATCATCCCTCACTGTTCCGCAGCTGCTGCAGGTATACCCCAGACAAGCAGGGCCTGGAGTGGACCTCAGCACTCATACAGCAGAGGAGATAGACCATTAGAGGGAAAACTAAGTAACAGAAATACTTCATCATCAACAATCTCAGCGTCCACACAGAGACCCAATTGAAAAATCAGCAACTGCTAAGACGACAGGCGAAAAAATCAATAAAGATGGGAAGAAACCAGCGCAAAAAGGAGGAAAGCACCCGAAACCAAAACACCTCACCTCCAAAAAAGAACCAAAACTCCTCAACAGCAAGCGAACAAAGCTGGATGGAGAATGAATGTGACGAAAAGACGGAATCAGACTTCAGAAAGTGGATAATGAGAAATTTCAGTGAGCTAAGGGAACATGTACTAAACTAGTGCAAAGAAACTAAGAACCTTGAAAAAAGATTTGAAAAAAGATTCGAGGAATTGGTAACAAGAATGGACAACTTAGAGAGGAATATGAATGAATTGAAGGAGCTGAAAAACACAATACAAGAACTTCGGGAAGCATGCACAAGTTTCAACAGCCGAATTGACTAAGCAGAAGAAAGAATATCAGAAGTTGAAGATCAACTCAATGAAGTAAAACAACAAACCAAGATTAAAGAAAAAAACACAAAAAGGAATGAACAAAATCTCCAAGAAATGTGGGACTATGTGAAGAGACCCAACCTACGTTTGATAGGTGTACCAGAATGTGACGAAGAGAATGAATCCAAGCTGGAAAACACTCTTCAGGATATTATCCAGGAAAATTTCCCCAACCTAGCAAGACAGGTCAATACTCAACTCCAGGAAATACAGAGAACACCACAAAGATACTCTGCAAGAAGAGCAACCCCAAGGCACATAATCGTCAGATTCACCAGGGTTGAAACGAAGGAGAAAATACTAAGGGCAGCCAGAGAGAAAGGTCGGGTCACCCACAAAGGGAAGCCCATCAGACTCACAGCAGATCTCTCGGCAGAGACTCTACAAGCCAGAAGAGAGTGGGGGCCAATATTCAACATCCTTAAAGAAAAGAGCTTTCAACACAGAATTTCATATCCAGCCAAACTGAGCTTCATAAGTGAAGGAAAAATAAAATCCTTCACGAACAAGCAAGTACTCAGAGATTTTGTCACCACTAGGCCTGCTTTACAAGAGCTCCTGAAAGAGGCACTACACATAGAAAGAAACAACCAGTTCCAGCCATCCTAAAAGCATACCAAATGCTAAAGACCATCAACAAAATGAAGAATGTACATGAACCAACAGACAAAACAGCCAGCTAGCATCAAAATGGCAGTATCAAATTCACACATAACAATATTAACCCTGAATGTAAATGGGCTAAATGCACCAATCAAAAGACACAGACTGGCAAATTGGATAAAAAACCAAAACCCATCGGTGTGCTGTATCCGGGAAACCCACCTCACATGCAAAGATACACAAAGGCTCAAAATAAAGGGATGGAGGAAGATTTACCAAGCAAATGGAGAGCAAAAAAAAGCAGGAGTTGCAATTCTCATCTCTGATAAAATAGACTTTAAAGTAACAAAGATCAAAAGGGACAAAGAAGGTCATTACATAATGGTAAAAGGATCGATACAACAAGAAGAGATAACGATTCTAAATATATATGGACCCAATGTAGGAGCACCCAGATATATAAGGCAAGTTCTTAATGACTTACAAAGAGACTTAGACTCCCACACAAAAATAGTGGAAGATTTTAACACTCCACTGTCAAGAGCAGACAGATCAACCAGACAGAAAATTAACAAGAATACCCAGCACTTGAACTCAAACCTGGAACAAGCAAACCTGATAGACATTTACAAAACTCTCCATCCCACATCCACAGAATATACATTCTTCTCAGCACCACATCACACCTACTCCAAAATTGACTACATCATTGGAAGTAAAGCACTCCTCAGCAAATGCAAAACAACGGAAATCATAACAAACAGTCTCTCAGACCATAGTGCAATCAAGTTGGAACTCAGAATTCAGAAACTAACTCAGAACCGCACAGCTTCATGGAACCTGAACCACTGGCTCTTGAATGTTGATTGGATAAACAATGAAATGAAGGCAGACATAAAGAAGTTCTTTGAAACAAACGAGAATGAAGACACAACGTATCAGAATCTCTGGGACACATTTAAAGCAGTCTGTAGAGGAAAATATATAGCAATAAGTGCCCACATGAGAAGAGTGGAGAGATCCAAAATTGACACCCTATCGTCAAAATTGAAAGAGCTAGAGGAGAAAAATCAAAAAAGCTCAAAACCTTGCTGAAGACAAGAAATAACTAAGATCAGAGCAGAACTGAAGGAGAGAGAGACAAGAAAAACCCTTCAAAAAATCAATAAATCTAAGAGCTGTTTTTTTTAAAAGACCAACAAAATAGACAGACCACTAGCCAGACTGATATAAAAGAAAAGAGAGAACAACCAAATAGATGCAATAGAAAACGATAAAGGGGAAATCACCACAGATTCCACAGAAATTCAAACCATCATCAGAGAATACTACAAACAACTCTATGCAGACAAACTAGTAAATCAGAAAGAAATCGATAAATTCCTGGACGCCTGTGTCCTCCCAAGCCTAAACCCGGAGGAAGCCAAAAATATGAAGAGACCAATAACAAGGTCAGAAGTTGAGGCAGCAATTAAGCGCCTACCACACAAGAAAAGCCCAGGTCCAGATGGGTTCACAGCTGAATTCTACCAGACACACAAAGAGGATCTGGGACCATTCCTCCTGAAACTTTTCCAAATAATCCAAAAAGAGGGAATCCTTCCCAAATCATTTTATGAGACCAATATGATCCTGATACCAAAACCTGGCAGAGACTCAACAAGAAAAGAAAACTTCAGGCCAATATCCATTATGAGCATAGATGCCAAAATCTTCACTAAAATACTGGCAAATAGATTGCAACAGCACATTAAAAAACTTATCCATCATGATCAAGTAGGATTCATCCCGGGGATGCAAGGCTGGTTCAACATACGCAAGTCTATAAATGTAACTCACCACATAAACAGAAGCAAAAACAAAACACACATGATTATCTCAATTGACGCAGAGAAGGCATTTGACAATATTCAACAGCCCTTTAGGCTAAAAACCCTCAATAAACTTGGTATTGATGGAACATATCTCAAAGTAATAAAAGCTATTTATGACAAATCAACAGCCAATATCATAATTAATGGGCAAAAACTGGAAGGATTCCCTTTGAAATCCGGCACTAGACAAGGATGCCCTCTCTCACCACTCCTATTCAACATAGTACTGGAAGTTGTAGCCAGAGCAATCAGGCAAGAAAAAAAAATAAAGCGTATTCAAATAGGAAAGGTGGAAGCCAAATTGTCTCTATTTGCAGACGACATGATAGTATACCTAGAAGACCCCATCACCTCAGCCCAAAAGCTCCTGCAACAGATAAGCAACTTCAGCAAAGTCTCAGGATATAAAATCAATGTTCAAAAATCACAAGCATTCCTATACACCAATAACAGACTTAAAGAGAACCAAATCAAGAACGAACTGCCATTCACAATTGCTACAAAGAAAATAAAATACCTAGGAATACAACTCACTAGGAATGTAAGGGACCTCTTTAAGGAAAACTACAAACCACTGCTCAACGAAATAAGAGAGGACACAAACAGATGGAGAAACATTCCATGTTCGTGGAAAGGAAGAATCAATATTGTGAAAATGGTTATACTGCCCAAAGTAATTTACACATTCAATGCTCTCCCCATAAAACTACCATTGAATTTCTTCACAGAACTTGAAAAAACCACCATGAGTTTCATATGGAACCAAAAAAGAGCCCGCATAGCCAAGTCAAGTCTAAGCAAAAAGAACACAGCGGGAGGCATCACGCTACCAGACTTCAAACTATACTACAAGGTTACAGTAATCAAATCACCATGGTACTGGTACAAACACAGAGATATAGACCAATGGAACAGAACAGAAGCATCGGAGGCAACACAACATATTTACAACCATATTATCTTTGATAAACCAGACAAAAACAGGCAATGGGGAAAGGATTCCCTATTTAATAAATGGTGTTGGGAAAACTGGCTAGGCATGTGAAGAAAGCAGAAACTGGACCCCTTTCTGAAACCTTACACTAAAATTAACTCCAGATGGATTAAAGACTTAAACGTAAGACCGGACACCATAAAAATCCTAGAAGAAAATATAGGCAAAACCGTTCAGGACATAGGAGTAGGCAAGGACTTCATGACCAAAACACCAAAAGCATTGGCAACAAAAGCCAAAATAGACAAATGGGACCTAATCAAACTCCACAGCTTCTGCAAGGCAAAAGATACAGTCACTAGAGTGAATTGGCAACCATCAGAATGGGAAAAGTCTTTGCAGTTTACAGATCTGACAAAGGGCTGATATCCAGAATTTACAAAGAACTCAAACAGATTTACAGAAAAAAAACAAACAAGCCCATTCAAAAATGGGCAAAGGATATGAAGAGAAACTTTACACAAGAAGACATACATGAGGCCAACAAACATATGAAAAACTGCTCATCGTCATTGGTCATTAGAGAGATGCAAATCAAAACCACATTGAGATATCATCTCACACCAGTTAGAATGGCGCTCATTAAAAAATCTGGAGACAGCAGATGCTGGAGAGGATTTGGAGAAATAGGAACACTCTTACACTGTTGGTGGGAGTGTAAATTAGTTCAACCATTGTGGAAGACAGTGTGGCGATTCCTCAGGGACCTAGAAATAGAAATTCCATTTGACCCAGCAATCCCATTACTGGGTATCTATCCAAAAGACTATAAATCGTTCTACTATAAGGACACATGCACATGAATGTTCATTGCAGCACTGTTTACAATAGCAAAGACCTGGAACCAACCCAAATGCCCATCGATGATAGACTGGACTGGGAAAACGTGGGACATATACACCATGGAATATTATGCAGCAATCAAAAATGATGAGTTTGTGTTCTTTGTAAGGACATGGATGAATCTGGAGAACATCATTCTCAGCAAACTGACACAAGAACAGAAAAAGAAATACCGCGTATACTCACTCATAGGTGGGTGAGAAAAATGAGAACACATGGACACAGAGAGGCGGTCTACTATACACTGGGGACTGTTGGGAGAAATGGGGTAGGTACAGCGGGGAGGACTGGGGGTGATAGCCTGGGCATGAATACCAAGTGTGGGTGAAGGGGAGGAAGGCAGCAAAACACACTGCCATGTGTGTACCTATGCAACTATCTTGCACGTTGTGCACATGTACCCCAAAACCTATAATGCAATAAAAATTAGAAAAAGAAAATAAAGACACAGACTAACAAATTGGATAAAAAACCAAAAGCCGTCAGTGTGATGTATCAAGGAAACCCACCTCACACGCAAGGATACACAAAGGCTCAAAATAAAGGGATGGAGGAAGATTTACGAAGCATTTGGAGAGCAATAAGAAGCAGGAGTTGCAATTGTCGTCTCTGATAAAATAGACTTTAAAGCAACAAAGATCAAAAGGGACAAAAACGTTCATTACATAATGGTAAAAAGTCAATACAACAAGAAGAGCTAACAATTCTAAATATATATGGACCCAATGTAGGAGCACCCAGATATATAAGGCAAGTTTTTAATGACTTACAAAGACACTTAGACTCCCACACAATAATAGTGGGAGACTTTAACACTCCACTGTCAATAGCAGACAGATCAACCAGACAGAAAATTAACACGGATATCCAGGACTTGAACTCAGACCTAGAACAAGCAATTCTGATATGCATTTATAGAACTCTCCACCGCAAATCCACAGAATATACATTCTTCTCAGGACGACATCACACCTACTCCAAAATTGACCACATAATTGGAAGTAAAGCATTCCTCAGCAAATGGCAAACAACTGAAAACATAACAAACTGTCTCTCAGACCATAGTGCAATCAAGCTGGAACTCAGAATTCAGAAAATAACTCAGAACCACACAGCTTCACGGAAACTGAACAACTGGCTCTTGAATGTTGATTGGATAAACAATGAAATGAAGGCAGAAATAAAGAAGTTCTTCAAAACCAATGAGAACCAAGACACAACGTACCAGAATCTGTGAAACACATTTAAAGCATTCTGTAGAGGAAAATGTATAGCAATAAATGCCCACATGAGAAGAGTGGAGAGATCCAAAATTGACACCATATCATCAAAATTGAAAGAGCTAGAGGAGAAAGATCAAAAAGTCCAAAACCAGGCTGAAGAGAAGAAAGAACTAAGATCAGAGCAGAGCTGAAGGAGATAGAGACAGGAAAACCCTTCAATAAATCAATAAATCCAAGAGCTGGTTTTTCGAAAAGATCAACAAAATTGACAGACCACTAGCCAGACTGATAAGAAAGAAAGGAGAGAACAACCAAATAGATGCAATAAAAAACGATAATGGGGAAATCACCACAGATTCCACAGAAATTCAAATCATCATCAGAGAATACTACAAACAAATCTATGCAAATAATCTAGTAAACCAGAAAGAAATAGATAAATTACGCCTGTTTCCTCCCAGGCCTAAACCAGGAGGATGCCGAAACGATGAGTAGACCAATAACAAAGTCTGACGTGGAGGCAGCAATTAAGAGCTTACCACACAAAAAAAGCCCTGGTTCAGATGGGTTCACAGCTGAATTCTACCAGACACACAAAGAGGATCTGGTACCATTCCTTCTGAAACTATTCCAAATAATTCAAAGGGAGGGAACCCTTCTTAAATCATTTTATGAGACCAACATCATCCTGATACCAAAACCCAGCAGAGACTCAACAAGAAAAGAAATCTTCAGGCCAATATCCATGATGAACATAGATGCAAAAATCTTCAATAAAATACTGGCAAACCGATTGCAATAGCACATTAAAAAACTTATTCATCATGATCAAGTAGGATTCATCCCGGGGATGCAAGGCTGGTTGAACATATGCAAGTCTATAAATGTAATTCAACACATAAACAGAAGCAAAAACAAAAACCACATGACTATGTCAATTGACGCAGAGAAGGCATTTGACAAAATTCAACAGCCTTTATGCTAAAAACCCTCAATAAACTTGGTATTGATGGAACATATCTCAAAGTAATAAAAGCTATTTATGACAAACCAACAGCCAATATCATACTGAATGGGCAAAAACTGGAAGCATTTCCTTTGAAATCCGGCACTAGACAAGTATGTCCTCTCTGACAACTCCTATTCAACATAGCACTGGAAGCTCTAGCCAGAGCAATCAGGCAAGAGAAAGAAATAAAGTGTATTAAAATAAGAAAGATGAAAGCCAAATTGTCTCTATTTGCAGACGACATCATACTATACCTACAAGACCCCATCACCTCAGCCAAAAAGCCCCGGTAGTTGATAAGCAACTTCAGCAAAGTCTCAGGATATAAAATCAATGTGCAATAATCACAAGCATTCCGATACAACAATAACAGACCTAAAGAGAACCAAATCAATAACGAACTGCCATTCACAATTGCTACAAAGTAAATAAAATACCTAGGAATACAACTCACAAGGAACGTAAGGGACCTCTTTACGGAATATTACACACCACTGCTCAACGAAATAAGAACAGACAGAAACAGATGGAGAAACATTCCATTTTCGTGGTTAGGAAGAATCAATATCGTGAAAATGGCTATACTGCCCAAAGTCATTTACACAATCAATGCTATCCCCATCAAACTACCATTGAATTTCTTCACAGAACTGGAGAAAACCACCATGAACTTCATATGGAACCAAAAGAGAGCCCGCATAGCCAAGTCAATTATAAGGAGAAAGAACACAACGGGAGGCATCACACTACCAGACTTCAAACTATACTACAAGGCTACAGTAATAAACAGCATTGTACTGGTACCAAAACAGAGATACAGACCAATGGAACAGAACAGAGGCATCGGAGGCAACACCACATATCTACAACCATATAATAGTTGATAAACCAGACAAAAACAAGCAATGCGGAAAGGATTGCCTGTTTAATAAATGGTGTTGGGAAAACACACTAGCCATGTGAAAAAAGCAGAAACAGGACCCCTTCCTGACACGTTACACTAAAATTAACTCCAGTTGGATTAAAGACTGAAAAATAAGACTTGTCACCATGAAAATCCTAGAAGAAATTGTAGGCAAAACCATTCAGGACATAGGAGTAGGCAAAGACTTCATGACCAAAACACCAAAAGCATTGGCAACAAAAGCCAAAATAGACAAATGGGACCTAATCAAACTCTGCAGCTTGTGCCTGACAAAAGAAACAGTCAAGAGAGTGAATCAGCAACCATCACAATGAGAAAAAATCTTTGCAGTTTACGCATCTGACAAAGGGCTGATATCCAGAATTTACAAAGAACTCAAACAGATTTACAGAAAAAAACCAAACAATCCCATTCGATAATGGGCAAAGGATATGAACGTACACTTTACAAAAGAAGACATACATGAGGCGAAAAAACACATGAAAAAATGCTCATCATCACTGGTCATTAGAGAGATGCAAATTAAAACCAAATTGAGATACCATCTCACGCCAGTTGGAATAGTGATCATTAAAAAATCTGGAGACTGCAGATGCTGGAGAGGATGTGGAGAAATAAGAACACTCTAACACTGTTGGTGGCAGTGTAAATTAGTTCAACCATTGTGGAAAACAGTGTGGCTATTCCTCAAGGACCTAGAAATTGAAAGTCCATTTCACCCAGCAATCCAATTACTGGGTGTATTTCCAATGGACTATAAATCGTTCTACTATAAGGACACACGCACACGAATGTTCATTACAGCAGTGTTTACAATAGCAAAGACCTGGAACCAACCCACATGCCCATCGATGATAGAATGGACTGGGAAAATGTGACACATATACACCATGGAATATTATGCAGCAATCAAAAATGATGAGCTTGTGTCCTTTGTTTTTTTTTTTTAAGATTTTTATTGCATTACAGGTTTTGGGGTAAATGTGCAGAAGGTGCAAGATAGTTACATAGGTACACACATGGCAGTGTGTTTTGCTGCCTTCCTCCCCTTCACCCACACTTGGCATTCATCCGCAGGCTATCCCTCCCCAGCCCCCCCCACTGTCCCTCCCCCATTCCCCCCAGTAGACCCCAGTGTATAGTAGACCGCCTCTCGGTGTCCATGTGTTCTCATTTTTCTCACCCACCTATGAGTCACTATATGCGGTATTTCATTTTCTGTTCTTGTGTCAGTTTGCTGAGAATGATGTTCTCCAGATTCATCCATATCCTTACAAAGGACACAAACTCGTCATTTTTTTTTTAATTTTTATTGCATTATAGGTTTTGGGGTACATGTGCAGAATGTGCAAGATAGTTGCATAGGTACACACATGGCAGTGTGTTTTGCTGCCTTCCTCCCTTTCACCCACACTTGGTATTCATCACCAGGCTATCCCTCCCAGCCCCCCCACTGTCGCTCCCCCATTTTCCCCAACTGTCCCCAGTGTATAGTAGACCGCCTCTCTGTGTCCATGTGTTCTCATTTTTCTCACCCCCCTATGAGTGAGTATATGCGGTATTTCTTTTTCTGTTCTTGTGTCAGTTTGCTGAGAATGATGTTCTCCAGATTCATCCATGTCCTGACAAAGGACACAAACTCATCATTGTTGATTGCTGCATAATATTCCATGGTGTATATGTGCCACATTTTCCCAGTCCAGTCTATCATAGTTGGGCATTGCGGTTGGTTCCAGGTCCTTGCTATTGTAAACAGTGCTGCAATGAACATTCGTGTGCATGTGTCCTTATAGTAGAAGGATTTATAGTCCTTTGGATAGATACCCAGTAATGGGATTGCTGGGTCAAATGGAATTTCTATTTCTAGGTCCCTGAGGAATCTCCACACTGTCTTCCACAATGGTTGAACTAATTTGCACTCCCACCAACAGTGTAAGAGTGTTCCTATTTCTCCACATCCTCTCCAGCATCTGCTGTCTCCAGATTTTTTAATGATTGCCATTCTAACTGGTTTGAGATGGTATCTCAATGTGGTTTTGATTTGCATCTCTCTAATGACCAATGATGATGAGCACTTTTTCATATGTTTGTTGGCCTCATGTATGTCTTCTTTTGTAAAGTTTCTGTTCATATCCTTTGCCCATTTTTGAATGGGCTTGTTTGTTTTTTTCCTGTAAATCTGTTTGAGTTCTTTGTAAATTCTGGATATCAGCCCTTTGTCAAATGTGTAAACTGCAAATATTTTTTCCCATTCTGATGGTTGCCAATTCACTCTAGTCACTGTGTCTTTTGCCATGCAGAAGCTGTGGAGTTTGATTAGGTCCCATTTGTCTATTCTGGCTTTTGTTGCCAATGCTTTTGGTGTTTTGTTCATGAAGTCCTTGCCTACTCCTATGTCCTGAACGGTTTTGCCTATATTTTCTTCTAGGGTTTTTATGGTGTCAGGTCTTACGTTTAAGTCTTTAATCCATCTGGAGTTAATTTTAGTGTAAGGTGTCAGAAAGGGGTCCAGTTTCTGCTTTCTGCACATGGCTAGCCAGTTTTCCCAACACCATTTATTAAATAGGGAATCCTTTCCCCATTGCTTGTTTTTGTCTGGTTTATCAAAGATAATATGGTTGGAGATATGTTGTGTTGCCTCCGATGTTTCTGTTCTGTTCCATTGGTCTATATCTCTGGTTTGGTACCAGTACCATGCTGTTTTGATTACTGTAGCCTTGTAGTATAGTTTGAAGTCTGGTAGCGTGATGCCTCCCGCTGTGTTCTTTTTGCTTAGAATTGACTTGACTATGCGGGCTCTTTTTTGGTTCCATATGAAATTCATGGTGGTTTTTTCCAGTTCTGTGAAGAAATTCAATGGTAGTTTGATGGGGATAGCATTGATTGTGTAAATTACTTTGTTCAGTATAGCCATTTTCACGATATTGATTCTTCCTAACCACGAACATGGAATGATTCTCCATCTGTTTGTGTCCTCTCTTATTTCGTTGAGCAGTTTTTTGTAGTTTTCCTTAAAGAGGTTTCTTACATTCCTAGTGAGTTGTATTCCTAGGTATTTTGTTTTCTTTTTAGCAATTGTGAATGGCAGTTCGTTTTTAATTTGGTTCTCTTTAAGTCTTCTATTGGTGTATAGGAATGCTTGTGATTTTTGCACATTAATTTTATATCCTGAGACTTTGCTGAAGTTGCTTATCAGTTGCAGGAGCTTTTGGGCTGAGGTGATGGGGTCTTCTAGGTGTACTATCATGTCGTCTGCGAAGAGACAATTTGGCTTCCACCTTTCCTATTTGAATACCCTTTATGTATTTTTCTTGCCTGATTGCTCTGGCTAAAACTTCCAGTACTATGTTGAATAGGAGTGGTGAGAGAGGGCATCCTTGTCTAGTGCCGGATTTCAAAGGGATTGCTTCCAGTTTTTGCCCATTAAGTATGGTATTGGCTGTTGGTTTGTCGTAAATAGCTTTTATTACTTTGAGATATGTTCCATCAATACCAAGTTTATTGAAGGTTTTTAGCATAAAGGGCTGTTGAATTTTGTCAAATGCCTTCTCTGCGTCAATTGAGATAATCATGTGGTTTTTGTTTTTGCTTCTGTTTATGTGGTGAATTACATTTATAGACTTGCGTATGTTGAACCAGCCTTGCATCCCCGGGATGAATCCTACTTGATCATGATGGATAAGTTTTTTAATGTGCTGTTGCAATCGATTTGCCAGTATTTTAGTGAAGATTTTTGCATCTATGTTCATCATGGATATTGGCCTGTAGTTTTCTTTTCTTGTTGAGTTTCTGCCAGGTTTTGGTATCAGGATGATGTTGGTCTCATAAAATGATTTGGGAAGGGTTCCGTCTTTTTGGATTATTTGGAATAGTTTCAGAAGGAATGGTACCAGATCTTCTTTGTGTGTCTGGTAGAATTCAGCTGTGAACCCATCTGGACCTGGGCTTTTTTTGTGTGGCAGGCTCTTAATTGCTGCCTCAACTTCTGACCTTGTTTTTGGTCTATTCATAGTTTCGGCTTCCTCCTGGTTTAGGCTTGGGAGGAAACAGGCGTCCATTAATTTATTCATTTCTTCCTGATTTACTAGTTTGTGTGCATACAGTTGTTGTAATTTTGTCTGATGATGGTTTCAATTTCTGTGGAATCTGTGGTGATTTCCCCTTTATCGTTTTTTATTGCATCTATTTGGTTCTTCTCACTTTTCTTTTTTATCAGTCTGGCTAGTGGTCTGTCTATTTTGTTGATCTTTTCAAAAAACCAGCTCTTAGATTTATTGATTTTTTGAAGGGTTTTTCTTGTCTCTATCTCCTTCAGTTCTGCTCTGATCTTAGTTATTTCTTCTCTTCGGCTAGGTTTTGAGCTTTTTTGATCTTGCTCCTCTAGCTCTTTCAATTTTGACGATAGGGTGTCAATTTTGGATCTCTCCACTCTTCTCATGTGGGCACTGATTGCTCTGTATGTTCCTCTACAGACTGCTTTAAATGTGTCCTAGATATTCTGGTACGTTGTGTCTTCATTCTCATTGGTTTTGAAGAACTTCTTTATTTCTGCCTTTATTTCATTGTTTATCCAATCAACATTCAAAAGCCAGTTGTTCAGTATCCATGAAGCTGTGCGGTTCTCAGTTATTTTCTTAATTCTGAGTTTCAACTTGATTGCAGTATGGTCTGAGAGACTGTTTGTTATGATTTCAGTTGTTTTGCATTTGCTGAGGAGTGCTTTACTTCCAATTATGTGGTCAATTTTGGAGTAGGTGTGATGTGGTGCTGAGAAGAATGTATTTTGTGTGGATTTGGGGTGGAGAGTTCTGTAAACGTCTATCAGGTTTGCTTGTTCCAGGTCTGAGTTCAAGTCCTGGATATCCTTGTTAATTTTCTGTCTGGTTGATCTCTCTGCTATTGATAGTGGAGTGTTAAAGTCTCCCAGTATTATTGTGTGGGGCTCTATGTCTCTTTATAAGTCATTAAGAACTCGCCTTATGACTCACAAGATGGCATCGTAGAAGTGACTCAGGATTGCAGCTCTCAGTGAAAGCGCAGAGGGTGAGTCCTAGCCACATTCTCAGATGGACCTTTTTGCCTACAGAGCTTTGAAAGTCCCAGGTGTGGGAAAGATGCGGAACGCTAATACAGCTGGCTAGCACAGCCGGTTCGAGCGGCCGCTTTGGCAGGCGCTGCAGCGGGACCCGGCATGGAACTCAGTGCTCTGGGTGCCCTGTTAAACTGGCAATCTTAGATTTGGAAGGGCAGATTGGCATGTCCATCTGATTGAACGGGACTTTGACAATGAGCCAGAACAGGAGTTTTCTGAGAAGCGTGATCTGAGCTGGTGCAGTGGGCATCGGCATGGGAGATGGCACCGATCTCAGTGCCCTATCGGCAGGCTACTGGGGCGCCAGTGAGAGAGTCGATCTTTCAGCGTGTGGAGAAGAAGAGAGAGAGAGAGAGGATGGACTCTGAGGTAGGGAGCTGGGTGATAGGGCTCAGTGGGTCCCACCCTCATGGGGACAAGTAGGGCAGCGATTGGAGGTGCTCAGGGCTGAGAGTTTTGCTGCCGGAATCTAGGATGGTGCAGCCCGGTGAGGGGGGGCGTCCATCACTACTGATGCAATCTGCCCCTACTGAAGTATTACCCAGGGCTGACACAGCCTGCCATTGCTGAGGCAACATGCCATAACAGAGAGACTCCGCCAGGAGGGGGGAGTGCTCCACAGCAGTACGGAACCCAGCAGTAACATGGCGAACCCACTCTAGCAGGACAAATCCCCGGCAGGCAAATAGTGAATAGACTGCCTCCTAGTGGGGAAAGACAGTGAAACAGATACTCATAAAGAAAACCCCAACTCCCTGAGACAGAGCATCTAAGGGGGAAAAAAAGGAGGGTTGGTGTTTTATGAGTTCTGTTGTAGCAGACATAAACAACCTCCCAACAACCCTGAATGAACAACAGAGCTCACAGCTCAGCACTGGAACTCCTATAAAGCACAGACTGTCTTCTCAAGCAGCTCCCTGACCCCTGTATATCCAAAGAGTCACCCAAAAGGAGGAGTAATCAGACTGACATTTGGCAGGCATCATTCTGGAACAAAGACAGCAGAAGAAGAAACTGGCACCACCCGTCACTGTACTGCAGCTGCTACAGGTATACCCCAGATGAGCAGGGCCTGGAGTGGACCTCAGCACTCATACAGCAAAGGGTCTAGACAATTAGAAGGTAAACTAAGAAACAGAAATACTTCATCATCAACAATCTTAGCATCCACACAGAGACCCAATTGAAAAATCAGCAACTACTAAGACGACAGGTGGATAAATCCATAAAGATGAAAAGAAACCAGCGAAAAAAGGAGAAAAACACCCGAAACCAAAGCACCTCACCAGCAAGGGAACAAAGCTGGATGGAGAATGAGTGTGACAAAATGACGGAATCATACTTCAGAATGTGGATAATGAGAAACTTCAGTGAGCTTAAAGAAAATGTTCTAAATCAGTGCAAAGAAACTAAGAACATTGAAAACAGATTTGAAAAAAGATTCGAAGTATTGATAACAAGAATGGAAAACTTATAGAGGAATATGAATGAATTGAAGGAGCTGAAAAACACAACACGAGAAATTCGGGAAGCATGCACAAGTTTCACCAGCCGAATTGACCAAGCAGAAGAAAGAATATCAGAAGTTGAAGATCAACTCAATGAAGTAAAACAACAAACCAAGATTAAAGAAATAAAGCACAAAAAGGAATGAACAAAATCTCCAAGAAATGTGGGACTATGTGAAGAGACCCAACCTACGTTTGATAGGTGTACCAGTAGGTGATGAAGAGAATGAATCCAAGCCGGAAAACACTCTTCAGGATATTATCTAGGAAAATTTCCCCAACCTAGCAAGACAGGTCGATAACTCCAGGAAATACAGAGAACACTACAAAGATACTCCGCAAGAAGAGCAACCCCAAGGCACATAATCATCAGATTCACCAGGGTTGAAATGAAGGAAAAAATACTAAGGGCAGACAGAGAGAGAGGTCGGGTCACCCACAAAGGGAAGCCCATCAGACTCACAGCAGATCTCTCGGCAGAGACTCTACAAGCCAGAAGAGAGTCGGGGCCAATATTCAACATCCTTAAAGAAAAGAACTTTCCACCCAGAATTTCATATCCAGCAAAAATGAGCTTTATAAGTGAAGAAAAATAAAATTCTTCATGAACAAGAAAGTACTCGGAGATTTTGTCACCACTAGGCCTGCTTTACAAGAGCTCCTGAAAGAGGCACTACAGATAGACAGAAACAACCAGTACCAGCCATCCTAAAAGCATACCAAATGCTAAAGAGCATCAACAAAATGAAAAATGTACATGAACCAACGGACAAAACAGCCAGCTAGCATGAAAATGGCAGTATCAAATTCACACATAACAATATTAACCCTAAATGTAAATGGGCTAAATGCACCAATCAAAAGACACAGACTGAAAAATTGGATAAAAAACCAAAACCCATCGGTGTGCTGTATCCAGGAAACCCACCTCACATGCAAGGATACACAAAGGCTCAAAATAAAGGTATGGAGGAAGATTTACCAAGCAAATGGAGAGCAAAAAAAAGCAGGAGTTGCAATTCTCGTCTCTGATAAAATAGAGTTTAAAAAAACAAAGATCAAAAGGGGCAAAGAAGGTCATTACATCATGGTATAAGGATCAATACAACAAGAAGAGCTAACAATTCTAAATATATATTGAACCAATGCAGGAGCACCCAGATATATAAGGCAAGTTCTTAAAGACTTACTAAGAGAGTTAGGCTCCCACACAATAAAATTGGGATACTTTAACACTCCACTGTCAATATCAGACAGATCAACCAGACAGAAAACTAACAAGAATATCCAGGATTTGAACTCAGACCTGGAACAAGCAAACCTGATAGATATTTACAGAACTCTCCACCCCAAATACACAGAATATACATTCTTCTCAGCACCACATCACACCTGCTCAAAAATTGACCACATAATTGGAAGTAAAGCAATCCTCAGCAAATAAAAAACAACTGAAATTATAACCAACAGTCTCTCAGACCATAGTGCAATCAAGTTGGAACTCAGAATTCAGAAAATAACTCAGAACCGCACAGCTTCATGGAAACTGAACCACTGGCTCTTGAATGTTGATTGGATAAACAATGAAATGAAGGCAGAAATAAAGAAGTTCTTTGAAACCAACGAGAATGAAAACACAATGTACCAGAATCTCTGGAACACATTTAAAGCAGTCTGTAGAGGAAAATATATAGCAATAAGTGCCCACATGAGAAGAGTGGAGAGATCCAAAATTGACACCCTATCATCAAAATTGAAAGAGCTAGAGGAGCAAGATTAAAAAAGCTCAAAACCTAGCCAAAGACAAGAAAGAACTAAGATCAGAGCAGAACTGAAGGAGATAGAGACAAGGAAAACCCTTCGAAAATTCAATAAATCTAAGAGCTGGTTTTTTGAAAAGATAAACAAAATAGACAGTCCACTAGTCAGACTGATAAAAAACAAAAAAAAGAGAACAACAAAATAGATGCAATAAAAAACCATAATGAGGAAATCACCACAGTTTCCACAGAAATTCAAACCATCATCAGAGAATACGACAAAGTACTCTAAGCACATAAACTAGTAAACCAGGAATAAATGGAAAAATTCCTGTATGCCTATGTCCTCCCAAGCCTAAACCAGGAGGAAGCTGAAACTATGAATAGACCAATGACAAGGTCTGAAGTTGAGGCAGCAGTTAAGAGCCTACGACACATATAAAGCCCAGGTTCAAATAAGTTCACAGCTGAATACTACCAGACACACAAAGAGAATCTGGTACCATTCCTTCCGAATCTATTCCAAATAATCCAAAAACAGGACACCCTTCCCAAATCATTTTATGAGACCAACATTATCCTGATATTAAAACCCGGCAGAGACTCAACAAGAAAAAAAAACTTCAGGCCAATATCCATGATGAACATAGATGCAAAAGTCTTCAATAAAATACTGGCAAACCGATTGCAACAGCATATTAAATAACTTATCCATCACGATCAAGTAGGATTCATCCCGGGGATGCAATGCTGGTTCAACATGCACAAGTCTATTAATGTAATTCACCACATAAACAGAAGCAACAGCATCGTACTGGTACCAAAACAGAGATACAGACGAATGGAACAGAACAGAAGCATCAAAGGCAACACAACATATCTACAACCATATTATCTTTGATAAACCAGACAAAAACAAGCAATGGGGAAAAAATTTCCTATTTAATAAATGGTGTTGGGAAAACTGGCTAGCCATGTGCAGAAAGCAGAAACTGGACCCCTTCCTGACACCTTACCCTAAAATTAACTCCAGATGGATTAAACACTTAAACGTAAGACCTGACATCATAAAAACCCTAGAAATAAATCTAGGCAAAACCGTTCAGGACATAGGAGTAGGTAAGGACTTCATGAACAAAACACCAAAAACATTGGCAACAAAAGCCAAAATAGACAAATGGAACCTAATCAAACTCCACAGCTTCCGTACGGCAAAAGAAACAGTCACTAGAGTAAATCGGCAACCATCAGAATGGGAAAAAATCTTTGCAGTTTCCAAATCTGACAAAGGGCTGATATCCAGAATTTACAAAAACTCAAACAGATTTACAGAAAAAAAACAAGCAAGCCCATTCAAAAATGGGCAAAGGATATGAACAGAAACTTTACAAAAGAAGACATACATGAGGCCAACAAACATATGAAAAAGTGCTCATCATCATTGGTCATTAGAGAGATGCAAATCAAAACCACATTGAGATATTATCTCACACCAGTTAGAATGGCGATCGTTAAAAAATCTGGAGACAGCAGATGCTGGAGGGGATGCGGAGAAATAGGAACACTCTTACACTGTTGGTGGGAGTGTAAATTAGTTCAATTATTGTGGAAGACAGTGTGGCGATTCCTCAGGGACCTAGAAATAGAAATTCCATTTGACCCAGCAATCCCATTACTGGGTATCTATCCAAAGGACTATAAATGGTTCTACTATAAGGACACATGCACACGAATGTTCATTGCAGCACTGTTTACAATAGCAAAGACCTGGAACCAACCCAAATGCCCAACGATGATAGACTGGACTGGGAAAATGTGGCACGTATACACCATGGAATATTATGCAGCAATCAAAAATGATGAGTTTGTGTCCTTTGTAGGGACATGGATGAATCTGGAGAACATCATTCTCAGCAAACTGACACAAGAACAGAAAAAGAAATACCGCATATACTCACTCATAGGTGGGTGAGAAAAATGAGAACACGTGGACACAGAGAGGCGGTCTACTATACACTGGGGACTGTTGGGGGGAATGGGGGAGGGACAGCAGGGGGGGGCTGGGGGGGATAGCCTGGGGATGAATACCAAGTGTGGGTGAAGGGGAGGAAAGCAGCAAAGCACACTGCCATGTGTGTACCTATGCAAATATCTTGCTTGTTCTGCACATGTACCCCCAAACCTATAATGCAATAAAAATTAAAAAAAAAAAAAAAAAAAAAAAAAAAAAAAAAAAAAGAAAAAGTGCTCATCATCATTGGTCATTAGAGAGATGCAAATCAAAACCACATTGAGATATTATCTCACACCAGTTAGAATGGCGATCGTTAAAAAATCTGGAGACAGCAGATGCTGGAGGGGATGCGGAGAAATAGGAACACTCTTACACTGTTGGTGGGAGTGTAAATTAGTTCAATTATTGTGGAAGACAGTGTGGCGATTCCTCAGGGACCTAGAAATAGAAATTCCATTTGACCCAGCAATCCCATTACTGGGTATCTATCCAAAGGACTATAAATGGTTCTACTATAAGGACACATGCACACGAATGTTCATTGCAGCACTGTTTACAATAGCAAAGACCTGGAACAAACCCCAATGCCCAACGATGATAGACTGGACTGGGAAAATGTGGCACATATACACCATGGAATATTATGCAGCAATCAAAAATGATGAGTTTGTGTCCTTTGTAAGGACATGGATGAATCTGGAAAACATCATTCTCTGCAAACTAACACAAGAATAGAAAAAGAAATACAGCATATACTCACTCATAGGTGGCTGAGAAAAAGGAGAACACATGGACACAGAGAGGCGGTCTACTATACGCTGGGTTCTATTGGGGGGAATGGGGGGGACAGTGGGGGGTCCGGGGAGGGATAGCCTGGGGATGAATGCCAAGTGTGGGTGAAAAGGAGGAAGGCAGCAAAACACACTGCCCTATGTGTACCTAAACGACTATCTTGCACGTTCTGCACATGTACCCCAAAATCTATAATGTAATAAAAATGAAAAAAAGAAGAAACAAAACAAAAGCGAAAACAAAAAACACATGATTATCTCAATTGACGGAGAGAAGGCGTTTGACAAAATTCAACAGCCCTTTATGCTAAAAATCCTCAATAAACTTGGTATTGATGGAACATATCTCAAAGTAATAAAAGCAATTTACGACAAACCAACAGCCAATATCATACTGAATGGGCAAAAACTGGAAGTATTCCCTTTGAAATCTGGCACTAGACAAGGATGCTCTCTCTCACCACTCCTATTCAACATAGTACTGGAAGTTCTAGCCAGAGCAATCAGGCAAGAAAAAGAAATAAAGGGTATTCAAAGAGGAAAGGTGGAAGCCACATTGTCTCTATTTGCAGACGACATGATAGTATACCTAGAAGACCCCATCACCTCAGCCCAAAAGCTCCTGAAACTGATAAGCAGCTTCAGCAAAGTCTCGGGATATAAAATCAATGTTT
Source organism: Saguinus oedipus (assembly GCA_031835075.1). Classification (NCBI taxonomy): domain Eukaryota; kingdom Metazoa; phylum Chordata; class Mammalia; order Primates; family Cebidae; genus Saguinus; species Saguinus oedipus. The sequence continues at coordinate 58,554,960 of CM063173.1, forward strand.
AAAAATCACAAGCATTCCTATACACCAAAAACGGACTTAAAGAGAAACAAATCAAGAATGAACTACCATTCACAATTGCTACAAAGAAAATAAAATACCTAGGAATACAACTCACAAGGAATGTAAGGGACCCCTTTAAGGAAAACTACAAACCACTGCTCAACGAAATAAGAGAGGACACAAACAGATGGAGAAACATTCCATGTTCGTGGTTAAAAAGAATCAATATTGGGAAAATGGCTATACTGCCCAAAGTAATTTACACAATCAATGCTATCCCCATCAAATTACCATTGAATTTCTTCACAGAACTGGAAAAAACCACCATGAATTTCATATGGAACCAAAAAAAGCCCGCATAGCCAAGTCAATTCTAAGCAAAAAGGACACACTGGAAGGCATCACACTACCACACTTCAAATTATACTACAAGGCTACAGTAATCAAAACAGCATGGTACTTGTACCAAAACAGAGATATAGACCAATGGAACAGAACAGAAGCATCGGAGGCAACACAACATATCTACAACGATATAATCTTTGACAAACCAGACAAAAACAAGCAATGGGGAAAGGATTCCCTATTTAATAAATGGTGTTGAGAAAACTGGCTAGCTATGTGAAGAAAGCAGAAACTGGACCCCTTTCTGACACCTTACACGAAAATTAACTCCAGATGGATTAAACACTTAAACATAAGACCTAGCACCATAAAAACCCTAGAAGAAAATCTAGGCAAAACCATTTAGGACATAGGAGTAGGCAAGGACTTCATGAATACAACACCAAAGGCATTGGCAACAAAAGCCAAAATAGACAAATGTGACCTAATCAAACTCCACAGCTTCTGCAAGGCAAAAGAATCAGTCACTAGAGTGAATCGGCAACCATCAGAATGGGAAAAAATCTTTGCAGTTTACACATCGGACAAAGGGCTGATATCCAAAATTTACAAGGAACTAAAACAGATTTACAGGAAAAAAAACCAACAAGCACATTCAAAAATGGGCAAAGGATATGAACAGACACTTTACAAAAGGAGACATACATGAGGCCAACAAACATATGAAAAAATGCTCATCATCACTGATCATTAGAGAGATGCAAATCAAAACCTCATTGAGATACCATCTCACGTCAGTTAGAATGGCGATCATTAAAAAATCTGAAGACAGCAGGTGCTGGAGAGGATGTGGAGAAATAGGAACACTCTTACACTGTTGGTGGGAGTGTAAGTTAGTTCAACCATTGTGGAAGACAGTGTGGCGATTCCTCAGGAACCTAGAAATAAAAATTCCATTTGACCCAGCAATCCCATTACTGGGTATATATCCAAAGGACTGTAAATCATTCTACTGTAAGGACACACGCACACGAATGTTCATTGCAGCACTGTTTACAATAGCAAAGAAATGGAACAAACCCAAATGCCCAGCGATGATAGACTGGACTGGGAAAATGTGGCACATATACACCATGGAATATTATGCAGCAATCAAAAATGATGAGTTTGTGTTCTTTGTAAGGATGTGGATAAATCTGGAGGACATCATTCTCAGCAAACTGACACAAGAACAGAAAAAGAAATACCGCATATACTCACTCATAGGTGGGTGAGAAAAATGAGAACACATGGACACAGAGAGGTGGTCTAGTATACACTGGGGTCTATTGGGGGGAATGGGGAAGGGACAGTTGGGGGGGCTGGGGAGGGATAGCCTGGAGATGAATGCCAAGTGTGGGTGAAGGAGAGGAAGGCAGCAAAACCCACTGCCATGTGTGTACCTATGCAACTATCTTGCACGTTCTGCACATGTACCCCAAAACCTATAATGCAATAAAAATTTTTTAAATATAATACTGGCAATCTGATTGCAACAGCACATGAAAAAACTTATCCATCATGATCAAGTAGGATTCATCCCGGGGATGCAATACTGGTTCAACATATGCAAGTCTATAAATGTAATTCACCACATAAACAGAAGCAAAAGCAAAAACCACATGATTATCTCAATCGATGCAGAGAAGGCATTTGACAAAATTCAACAGCCCTTTATGCTAAAAACCCTCAATAAACTTGGTATTAATGGAACATATCTCAAAGTAATAAAAGCTATTTATGACAAACCAACAGCCAATATCATACTGAATGGGTAAAAACTGGAAGCATTCCCTTTGAAATCTGGCACTAGACAAGGATGCCCTCTCTCACCACTCCTATTCAACATAGTACTGGAAGTTCTAGCCAGAGCAATCAGGCAAGAAAAAGAAATTAAGGGTATTCAAATAGAAAAGGTGGAAGCCAAATTGTCTTTATTTGCAGGCGACATGATAGTATACCTAGAGGACCCCATCACCTCAGCCCAAAAGCTCCTGAAACTGATAAGCAACTTCAGCAAAGTCTCAGAATATAAAATCAATGTGCAAAATCACAAGCATTCCTATACACCAATAACAGAGTTATAGAGAACCAAATCAAGAACGAACTGCCATTCACAATTTCTACAAAGAAAATAAAATACCTAGGAATACAACTCACAAGGAACGTAAGGGACCTCTTTAAGGAAAACTACAAACCACTGCTCAACGAAATAAGAGAGGACACAAACAGATGGAGAAACATTCCATGTTCATGGTTAGGAAGAATCAATATCGGGAAAATGGCTATACAGCCCAAAGTAACTTACAGAATCAATGCTATCCCCATCAAACTACCATTGAATTTCTTCACAGAACTGGAAAAAATTATTATGAATTTTATATGAAACCAAAAAAGATTTCGCATAGGCAAGTCAATTCTAAGCAAAAAGAACACAGCAGGAGGCATCACACTATCAGACTTCAAACTATACTACAAGGCTACAGTAATCAAAACAGCATGGTTCTGGTACCAAATAGAGATATAGACCAATGGAACAGAACAGAAGCATCGGAGGCAACACAACATATCTACAACCATATTATGTTTGATAAACCAGACATAAACAAGCAGTGGGGAAAGGATTCCCTATTTAATAATTGGTGTTGGGAAAACTGGCTAGCCATGTGCAGAAAGCAGAAACTGGACCCCTTCCTGACACCTTACACTAAAATTAACTGCAGATGGATTAAAGACTTAAAAATAAGACCTGACATCATAAAAACCCTAGAAGAAAATCTAGGCAAACCCATTCAGGACATAGGAGTAGGCAAGGAATTCATGAACAAAACACCAAAAGCATTGGCAACAAAAGCCAAAATAGACAAATGGGACATAATCAAACTCCACAGCTTCTGCATGGCAAAAGACTCACTAGGGTGAATAGGCAACCATCAGAATGGGAAAAAATCTTCGCAGTTTACGCATCTGACAAAGGTCTGGTATCCAGAATTTACAAAGAACTCAAACAGATTTACAGGAGAAAAACAAGCCCACTTAAAAATCGGCCAAGGTAATGAACAGACACTTTATAAAAGAAGACATACATGAGGCCAACAAACATGAAAAAATGCTCATCATCACGGGTCATTAGAGAGATGCAAATCAAAACCACATTGAGATACAATGTCATGCCAGTTAGAATGGCGATCATTAAAAAATCTGGAGACAGCAGATGCTGGAGAGGATGTGGAGAAATAGGAACACTCTTACACTGTTGGTGGGAGTGTAAATTAGTTCAACCATTGTGGAAGACAGTGTGGCGATTCCTCAGGGACCTAGAAATAGAAATTCCATTTGACCCAGCAATCCCATTACTGGGTATATATCCAAAGGACTATAAATCGTTCTACTGTAAAGACACATGCACACGAATGTTCATTGCAGCTCTGTTTATAATAGCAAAGAACTGGAACCAACCCAAATGCCCAACGATGATAGACTGGACTGGGAAAATGTGGCACACATACACCATGGAATATTATGCCGTGATCAAAAATGATGAGTTTGTGTTTTTTGTAAGGACATGGATGAATCTGGAGAACATCATTCTCAGCAAACTGACACAAGAACAGAAAAAGAAATACCGCATATACTCACTCATAGGTGGGTGAGAAAAATGAGATCACATGGACACAGAGAGGGGGTCTACTACACACTGGGGTCTATTGGGGGAATGGGGGAGGGACAGCGGTGGGGGCTGCGGAGGGATAGCCTGGGGATGAATGGCAAGTGTGGGTGAATGGGGAGGAATGCAGCAAAACACACTGCCATGTGTGTACCTATGCAACTATCTTGCACGTTCTGCACATGTACCCCAAAACCTATAATGCAACAAAAATTAAAAAAAATAAAGAAAGAAACAAAAAAAATAATAAATCAACAGCTAAAAAAAAAAAAGAACTTTCCTTATATATCTGGGTGCTCTTGCTTTGGGTCCGTATATATTTAGAGTCGTTAGCTCTTCTTGTTGTATCGATCCTTTTACCATTATTTAATGACCTTCTTTGTCCCTTTTGATCTTTGTTGCTTTAACGTCTATTTTATCAGTGACAAGAATTGCAACTCCTGCTTTTTTCTGCTCTTTGTCTGCTTGGTAAATCTTCCTCCATCCCTTTATTTTGAGCCTTTGTGTATCCTTGCGTTTGAGGTGGGTTTCTTGGATACAGCACACCGATGTGTTTTGGTTTTTTATCCAATTTTCCCGTCTATGTCTTTTGATTGGTGCGTTTAGCCCATTTACATTTAGGGATAATATTGTTATGTGTGAATTTGATACTGCCATTTTGATGCTAGCTGGCTGTTTTGCCCATTGGTTCATGTAGATTCTTCATTTTGTTGATGCTCTTTAGCATTTGTTATGCTTTTAGGATGGCTGTTACTGGTTGTTTCTTTCTATGTGTAGTGCCTCTTTCAGGAACTTTTATAAATCAGGCCTAGTGGTGGCAAAATCTCAGAGTACTTGCTTGTTCATGAAGGATTTTATTTTTCCTTCACTTATGAAGCTCAGTTTGCCTGGATATGAAATTCTGGGTTGAAAGTTCTTTTCTTTAAGGATGTTGAATATCGGCCCCGACTCTCTTCTGGCTTGTAGAGTCTCTGCCAAGAGATCTGCTGTGAGTCTGATGGGCTTCCCTTTGTGGGTGACCCGACCTTTCTCTCTGGCTGCCCTTAGTATTTTCTCCTTCATTTCAACCCTGGTGAATCTGACAATTATGTGCCTTGGGGTTGCTCTTCTTGCGGAGTATCTTTGTGGTGTTCTCTGTATTTCCTGGAGTTGAGTATCGACCTGTCTTGCTAGGTTGGGGAAATTTTCCTGGATAATATCCTGAAGAGTGTTTTCCAGCTTGGATTCATTCTCTTCATCGCATTCTGGTACACCTATCAAACGTAGGTTGGGTCTCTTCACATAGTCCCACATTTCTTGAAGATTTTTTTCATTCCTTTTTGCGCTTTTTTCTTTGATCTTGGTTTCTCATTTTATTTCATTGAGTTGATCTTCAACTTCTGATATTCTTTCTTCTGCTTGGTCAATTCGGCTGTTGAAACTTGTGCATGCTTTGCGAATTTCTTGTGTTGTGTGTTTCTGCTCCTTCAATTCATTCATATTTCTCTCTAAGTTGTCCATTCTTGTTATCCTTTCCTTAAATCTTTTTTCAAATCTTTTTTCAAGGTTCTTAGTTTCCTTGCATTGATTTAGAGCATGTTCTTTTAGCTCACTGATATTTCTTATTATCCACTTTCTGAAGGCTGATTCCGTCATTTCATCACACTCATTCTTTGTCCAGCTTTGTTCCCTTGCTGGTGATGAGCCTTGGTCCTTTGTAGGAGGGGAACTGTTTTGGTTTTGGGTGTTTTTAAAAATCTTTTTGCAGTGGTTTCTTTCCATCTTTATGGATTTATCCACCTGTCGTCTTAGTAGTTGCTGATTTTTCAATTGGCTCTCTGTGTGGACACCCAGGTTGTTGATGATGAGGTATTTCTGTTACTTAGTTTTTCTTCTAATGGTCTAGCCCCTCTGCTGTATGAGTGCTGAGGTCTACTCCAGGTCTGTCTTGTCTGGGGTACACCTGTAGCAGCAGCAGAACAGTGAGGGATGCTACCAGTTTTTTCTTCTGGTATCTTTGTTTCAGAATGATGCTCGCCAAATGTCAGTCTGATTAGTTTTTTTTGGGGGGTGACGACTCTTTGGATATACAGGGGTCAGGGAGCTGCTTGAGGAGATGGTCTGTCCTTTATAGGAGCTCCAGTGTTGAGCTTTGAGCTCTGTTGTTCATTCAGTGTTGTTGGGAGAATGTGTTTATGTCTGCTGCAACAGAACTCATAAAATTCCCCCTTTTTCTCCCCATTAGATGCTCTGTCTCAGGGAGTTGGGCCTTTGTTTATGAGTATCTGTTGCACTGTCCTGCCCAACTAGGAAGCAGTCTATTCACTATTTCCCTGCCAGGGCTCTGCCCTGTTTCTGCGGGGCTCCATTCTGCTGTGACCTGCTCCGCCCTGCTGTGGCTTGCTCCACCCTGCTGGGAGAGTCTCTCTGTTATGGCAGGTTGCCTTGGCAACAGCAGGCTGCATCAGCCCTGGGCAGTACTTCAGTAGGGGGGTATTTTGTCAGTAGTGGCGGATGCCCCTCCCCCACCAGGTTGCACCATCCTAGGTGCCGGTAACAAAACTCTTAGCCCCGAGCACCTCCAATCGCTGCCCTGCTTGTCCCCATCAGGGTGGGACCCGCCGAGCCCGATCAGCCAGCTCCGTGCCTCAGAGTCTATCCTCTCTCTCTCTCTTCCTCTCCCCAAGCTGAACAGTTGACTCTCTCACTGGCGCCCCAGTAGCCTGCTGATAGGACACTGGGATCTGTGCGATCTCCCATGCTGCTGCCCACTGCACCGGCTCAGATCACGTTTCCCAGGAATCTCTTGGTCTGGCTCATTGTCCAAGTCCCATTCAATCAGATGGACATGCCAATCTGCCCTTCCAAATCTCAGATTGCCGGTTTAACAGGGCACCCGGACCAGTGAGTTTTGTGCCCAGTTCCGCTGCGCTGCGGAACCGGCCGAAGCGGCCGTGTGAGCCGGTTGTGCTAGCGTCTTGTGTCTCTCCCACACCTGGGACTTTCAACGTTCTGTGGGCAAAAAAGATCTGTCGAGAATGCAGCTAGGACTCACCCTCTGCACCTTCACTGAGAGCTGCAATCCAGAGTCACCTCTACAACGCCATCTTAGAAGTCTATCTGCTTTGGTAAATTTGCTATTTGGTCAGGCATGGTGGCTCATGCCTATAATCCCAGCACTTTGGGAGGCCAAGGCAGGCAGATCATGAGGTCAGCTTAGCCAAGTCTCTTATCCTGTCTGAGCCTTAGTATGCTCTTTTGTGGTCGTGAGAACTGAAGATGTATCTCGAAGATTTGATAACGTGCTACAGTGCTTCCTATAATACCGGGTATATAAACACATAATAAATGCGTCTTGTTTTTATTTACTTATTTATTTATTTTTTGAGACAGAATCTTGCTCTGTTGCACAGACTGGAGTACAGTGGCATGAGATCCTGGCTCACTGCAACCTCTTCCTCATGGTTTCAAGCAATTCTTCTGCCTCAGCCTCCCAGGTAGTGGGGATTATAGGCATGCACCACCATGCTCACTCAGCTAACTTGCATATTTTTAGTAGAGACAGGGTTTCACCATGTTGGCCAGACTGGTCTTGAACTTCTGACCTCTAGTGATTCACCTGGCTTGGCCTCCCAAAGTGCTGGAATTTCAGGTGTAAGCCACTACACCCGGTCTATGTTTTTATGATATTGTTAATTTAGCACTATTCTGAGTAAAAATCATTAGCTATTAAAATTTTATGAATTCACTGTTTTATAAAATGACTGACAATTTTTATAAATGTCAGTGCTTTTGTAAGATGAAACTGATTGTGTTGTGGAGCTTTTGTTGTGATGGTGGTTTATTAGATTATTTTGTTTAAAGACAACAATGTTCAGCTGTTGTGAAATTATAAAAAGTGAAATTATAAATCTTCACATTTTATAATTTTAAAGCAATATTAATGGTAATTGCCTTAGGGAAAGATACTTTTTTGTAATATGAAAGTATGATATTCAGGTTTGGGGTAGAGCAAAGGATATTAAATCTAAGCACTAATGTGCTATATAGTGCACTTGAAACATTAGTACAAATATCAATGTTTAGCAGATAGGCCTTAACACACAATGATAGCAAATAAATGGAGCTGTTTTGATGGGAGACTGTTGGTTATGTTCGATTTTAATATTTCCCATGCTCTTGATTTTTCTTTTTCTTTTTCTTTTTCTTTTTTTCTTTTTACTTTGAAACAAGAGTCTTGCTCTTTCACTCAGGCTGGAGTGCAGTGGTGTGATCTCAGCTTACTGAAACCTCCACTTCTCAGGTTGAATCAATCCTCTTGCCTCAGCCTCCCTAGTAGCTAAGACTATAGGTGAGTGCCACCATGCCCGGCTAATTTTTGTATTTTTAGTAGAGATGGGGTTTCACCATATTGGCCAGGCTAGTCTTGAACTTCTGACCTTAGGTGATCCACCCACCTTGACCTCCCCCAGTGCTGGGGTTACAGGGGTAAGCCACCCCCACCTGGCTAGTTCTTGACTTTTTTTTTGAGATGGAGTTTTGCTCTTGTTGCCCAGGCCGTAGGGCAAAAGCTCAATCTTGACTCACTGCAACCTCTGCTTCCTGGGTTCAAGCTATTCTTCTGCCTCAGCCTTCAGAGTAGCTGGGATTACATGCATATGCCATAGTTAATTTTATATTTTATTGGAGATTGGGTTTTTTCATGTTGGTCAGGCTAGTTTGGAATGGTCTACCTCAGGTAATTTGCCTGCCTCGGCTTCCCAAAATATTGGGACTACAGGCATGAACCACCATGCCCAGCCCAGCTCCTGACTTTTTATAGCTGTTATATTAGTTGAATCTCGAGTAAATAAATGCTAACTTAGAAGTTGCAGTTTGGGAAATATTCCGTTTCTGTTACTAAAAAATTACTTTTATAAGTCCAATAAGGTTGCACTAATGTTTATGTTTTGAAAATTTGAAAATATTACCTCTTCCATTTAGTACTGTATGTATTGAATAATATTAGCTGGTATGTTTTTCTCACTTTATAATGTGGTTCAGATTTCTGTAGAAAGTCTGGTTGTATCTACATTCCCTTAAAGTAATGGGATCTACCTATCTTTTCTTTTTGAGCTGGAGTTTTGCTGTGGTCACACATGCTAGAGTGCAATGGGGTGACCTAAGCTCACTGCAACTTCTGCCTCCTGGGTTTAGGTGATTCTCCTATCTCAGCTTCCCGAGTAGCTAAGATTACAAGCACTCACCACCACAACTGGCTAATTTTTGTATTTTTCATAGAGATGCGGTTTAGCCATGTTGGCCAGCCTGGTCTCCAATTCCTGACCTCAGGCAATTCACCTGCCTTGGCCTCCAAAGTGCTAGGATTATAGGGGTAAGTCACCCTGCCTGGCTGTAGTGGGATATTTCACTGCAAACTTTGATGAACAGAATATTAGCATTTTTGGTGATATTTCTATTTTCCTCACACTATTTTTCTTTGGACTGAATTACAATAACACAAGATCAAATTATAAAAGTTAAAGAGCTTCCAGTTTTTGCCCATTAAGTATGATATTGGCTGTTGGTTTGTCATAAATAGCTTTTATTACTTTGAGATATGTTCCATCAATACCAAGTTTATTGAGGGTTTTTAGCATAAAGGGCTGTTGAATTTTGTCAAATGCCTTCTCTGCATCAATTGAGATAATCATGTGGTTTTTGTTTTTGCTTCTGTTTATGTGGTGAATTACATTTATAGACTTGCGTATGTTGAACCAGCCTTGCATCCCCGGGATAAATCCTACTTGATCATGATGGATAAGTTTTTTAATGTGCTGTTGCAATCGGTTTGCCAGTATTTTATTGAAGATTTTTGCATCTATGTTCATCATGGATATTGGCCTGAAGTTTTCTTTTCTTGTTGAGTCTCTGCCAGGTTTTGGTATCAGGATGATGTTGGTCTCATAAAATGATTTGGGAAGGGTTCCCTCTTTTTGGATTATTTGGAATAGTTTCAGAAGGAATGGTACCAGATCCTCTTTGTGTGTCTGGTAGAATTCGGCTGTGAACCCATCTGGACCTGGGCTTTTTTTGTGTGGTAGGCTCTTAATTGCTTCCTCAACTTCAGACCTTGTTATTGGTCTATTCATAGTTTCGGCTTCCTCCTGGTTTAGGCTTGGGAGGACACAGGCATCCAGGAATTTATCCATTTCTTCCTGATTTACTGGTTTATGTGCATAGAGTTGTTTGTAGTATTCTCTGATGATGGTTTGAATTTCTGTGGAATCTGTGGTGATTTCCCCTTTATCGTTTTTTATTGCATCTATTTGGTTGTTCTCTCTCTTCTTTTTTATCAGTCTGGCTAGTGGTCTGTCTATTTTGTTGATCTTTTCGAAAAACCAGCTCTTAGATTTATTGATTTTTTGAAGGGTTTTTCTTGTCTCTATCTCCTTCAGTTCTGCTCTGATCTTAGTTATTTCTTGTCTTCGGCTAGGTTTTGAGCTTTTTTGATCTTGCTCCTCTAGCTCTTTCAATTTTGATGATAGGGTGTCAATTTTGGATCTCTCCACTCTTCTCATGTGGGCACTTATTGCTATATATTTTCCTCTACAGACTGCTTTAAATGTGTCCCAGAGATTCTGGTACGTTGTGTCTTCATTCTCATTGGTTTCAAAGAACTTCTGGCACTAGACAAGGATGCCCTCTCTCACCACTTCTATTCAACATAGTACTGGAAGTTCTAGCCAGAGCAATCAGGCAAGAAAAAGAAATAAAGGGTATTCAAATACGAAAGGTGGAAGCCAAATTGTCTCTATTTGCAGACGACATGATAGTATACCTAGAAGACCCCATCACCTCAGCCCAAAAGCTCCTGCAACTGATAAGCAACTTCAGCAAAGTCTCAGGATATAAAATCAATGTGCAAAAATCACAAGCATTCCTATACACCAATAACAGACTTAAAGAGAACCAAATCAAGAATGAACTGCCATTCACAATTGCTACAAAGAAAATAAAATACCTAGGAATACAACTCACTAGGAATGTAAGGGACCTCTTTAAGGAAAACTACAAACAACTGCTCAATGAAATAAGAGATGACACAAACAGATGGAGAAACATTCCATGTTCGTGGTTAGGAAGAATCAATATCGTGAAAATGGCTATACTGCCCAAAGTAATTTACACAATCAATGCTATCCCCATCAAACTACCATTGAATTTCTTCACAGAACTGGAAAAAACCACCATGAATTTCATATGGAACCAAAAAAGAGCCCGCATAGCCAAGTCAATTCTAAGCAAAAAGAACACAGCGGGAGGCATCACGCTACCAGACTTCAAACTATACTACAAGGCTACAGTAATCAAAACAGCATGGTACTGGTACCAAAACAGAGATATAGACCAATGGAACAGAACAGAGGCATCGGAGGCAACACAACACATCTACAACCAGATTATCTTTGATAAACCAGACAAAAACAGGCAATGGGGAAAGGATTCCCTATTTAATAAATGGTGTTGGGAAAACTGGCTAGCCATGTGCAGAAAGCAGAAATTGGACCCCTTCCTGACACCTTACACTAAAATTAACTCCAGATGGATTAAAGACTTAAACGTAAGACCCGACACCATAAAAACCCTAGAAGAAAATCTAGGCAAAACCATTCAGGACATAGGAGTAGGCAAGGACTTCATGAACAAAACTCCCAAAGCATTGGCAACAAAAGCCAAAATAGACAAATGGGACCTAATCAAACTCCACAGCTTCTGCACAGCAAAACAAACAGTCACTAGAGTGAATCGGCAACCATCAGAATGGGAAAAAATCTTTGCAGTTTACGCATCCGACAAAGGGCTGATATCCAGAATTTACAAAGAACTCAAACAGATTTACAGGAAAAAAACAAACAAGCCCATTCAAAAATGGGCAAAGGATATGAACAGAAACTTTACGAAAGCAGACATACATGAGGCCAGCAAACATATGAAAAAGTGCTCATCGTCATTGGTCATTAGAGAGATGCAAATCAAAACCACATTGAGATACCATCTCACACCAGTTAGAATGGCGATCATTAAAAAATCTGGAGACAGCAGATGCTGGAGAGGATGTGGAGAAATAGGAACACTCTTACACTGTTGGTGGGAGTGTAAATTAGTTCAACCATTGTGGAAGACAGTGTGGCGATTCCTCAGGGACCTAGAAATAGAAATTCCATTTGACCCAGCAATTCCATTACTGGGTATCTATCCAAAGGATTATAAATCGTTCTACTATAAGGACACATGCACACGAATGTTCATTGCAGCACTGTTTACAATAGCAAAGACCTGGAACCAACCCAAATGCCCAACGATGATAGACTGGACTGGGAAAATGTGGCACATATACACCATGGAATATTATGCAGCAATCAAAAATGATGAGTTTGTGTCCTTTGTAGGGACATGGATGAATCTGGAGAACATCATTCTCAGCAAACTGACACAAGAACAGAAAAAGAAATACCGCATATACTCGCTCATAGGTGGGTGAGAAAAATGAGAACATGTGGACACAGAGAGGCGGTCTACTATACACTGGGGACTGTTGGGGGGAATGGGGGAGGGACAGCAGGGGGGGCTGGGGGGGATAGCCTGGGGATGAATACCAAGTGTGGGTGAAGGGGAGGAAAGCAGCAAAGCACACTGCCATGTGTGTACCTATGCAACTATCTTGCTCGTTCTGCACATGTACCCCCAAACCTATAATGCAATAAAAAAAAAAAAAAAAAAAAAAAAAAAAAGTTAAAGAGCAATGCCTGGCTCAGTGTCTCCTGCCTGTAATCCCAGCACTTTGGGAGGCCAAGGTGGGTGAATCACAAGGTCAGGAGATCGAGACCATCCTGGCAAACATGGTGAAATTCTGTCTCTACTAAAAGTATAAAACTTAGCTGAGCATGGTGGCAGGCACGTGTAGTTCCAGCTACTCAGGAGGCTTAGGCAGGAGAATTACTTGAACCCAGGACATGGAGGTTGCAGTGAGCTGAGATTGGCCCACTTCACTTCAGCCTGGCGACAGAGCGAGACTCCATCTGAAAAATAAAAAGTCAAAGAGCAATACAGATTGTGTTTGAATGATCTTTCTTTTTCTTTTTGTCCTTATAGCTCAAACAGTAAAAGCCAATGGTCTGTTGATGATCCTATACCCCTTCTCTCCAGTCTCATGTTGAAGACCTTTATGTAGAAGGACTTCCCAAAGGAATGTTTTTCCTTTGAGAGACAGAGTTTTCACTCTTGTTGCCTCAGCTAGAGTGTAGTGGCATGATCTCGGCTCACTTCAGCCTCTGCCTCCTGGGTTCAAGCAATTCTGCCTCAGTTTCCATATGGGCCAGCCTGGCCTCAATATGCTGACCTTGTGATACACCTTCCTTGGGCTTCCAAAGTGCTGGGATTACAGGCATGAGCCACTGTGCCCAGCCTATTTTATGTATTTTTTATCTTCCTCTTTTTTTTTTTTTACATTTTTATTGCATTATAGGTTTTGGGGTACATGTGCAGAACGTGCAAGAGATTTGCATAGGTACACACATGGCAGTGTGTTTTGCTGCCTTCCTCCCCTTCACCCACACTTGGTATTCATCCCCAGGCTATCCCCCCACCCCCCCCACTGACCCTCCCCCATTTCCCCCAACAGTCCCCAGTGTATAGTAGACCGCCTCTCTGTGTCCATGTGTTCTCATTTTTCTCACCCACCTATGAGTGAGTATATGCAGTATTTCTTTTTGTGTTCTTGTGTCAGTTTGCTGAGAATGATGTTCTCCAGATTCATCCATGTCCTCACAAAGGACACAAACTCATCATTTTTGATTGCTGCATAATATTCCATGGTGTATATGTGCCACATTTTCCCAGTCCAGTCTATCATCGATGGGCATTTGGGTTGGTTCCAGGTCTTTGCTATTGTAAACAGTGCTGCAATGAACATTCGTGTGCATGTGTCCTTATAGTAGAACGATTTATAGTCTTTTGGATAGATATCCAGTAATGGGATTGCTGGGTCAAATGGAATTTCTATTTCTAGGTCCCTGAGGAATCGCCACACTGTCTTCCACAATGGTTGAACTAATTTACACTCCCACCAACAGTGTAAGAGTGTTCCTATTTCTCCACATCCTCTCCAGCATCTGCTGTCTCCAGATTTTTTAATGATCGCCATTCTAACTGGTGTGAGATGATATCTCAATGTGGATTTGATTTGCATCTCTCTAATGACCAATGATGTTGAGCACATTTTCATATGTTTGTTGGCCTCATATATGTCTTCTTTTGTAAAGTTTCTGTTCATATCCTTTGCCCATTTTTGAATGGGCTTACTTGTTTTTTTTCTGTAAATCTGTTTGAGTTCTTTGTAAATTCTGGATATCAGCCCTTTGTCAGATGCGTAAACTGCAAAGATTTTTTCCCATTCTGATGGTTGCCGATTCACTCTAGTTACTGTTTCTTTTGCCGTGCAGAAGTTGTGGAGTTTGATTAGGTCCAATTTGTCTATTTTGGCTTTTGTTGCCAATGCTTTTGGTGTTTTATTCATGAAGTCCTTGCCTACTCCTATGTCCTGAACGGTTTTGCCTAGATTTTCTTCTAGGGTTTTTATGGTGTCAGGTCTTACGTTTATCTCTTTAATCCATCTGGAGTTAATTTTAGTGTAAGGTGTCAGGAAGGGGTCCAGTATCTGCTTTCTGCACATGGCTAGCCAGTTTTCCCAACACCACTTATTAAATAGGGAATCCTTTCCCCATTCCTTGTTTTTGTCTGGTTTATCAAAGATAATATGGTTGGAGATATGTTGTGTTGCCTCCGATGCTTCTGTTCTGTTCCATTGGTTTATATCTCTGTTTTGGTACCAGTACCATGCCGTTCTGATTACTGTAGCATTGTAGTATAGTTTGAAGTCTGGTAGCGTGATGCCTCCCGCTGTGTTCTTTTTGCTTAGAATTGACTTGGCTATGCGGGCTCTTTTTTGGTTCCATATGAAATTCATGATGGTTTTTTCCAGTTCTGTGAAGAAATTCAATGGTAGTTTGATGGGGATAGCATTGAATGTGTAAATTACTGCTATAGAACTCATAAAACACCACCCTTCCCCACCCTTAGATGCTCTGTCTCAGGGAGTTGGGGCTTTATGAGTATCTGTTGCACTGCCCTGCCTTACTAGGAGGCAGTCTATTCACTATTTGCCTGCCGGGGCTCTGACCTGCTAGCACGGGTCCGCCCTGTTGCTGCTGGTCTCTCTTCTTCTGTGGAGCACGGAGTCTTTCTGTTATGGCAGGTTGCCTCGGCAACGGCAGGCTGCGACAGTCCTGGCTGGTACTTTAGTGGGGGTGGACCGCGTCAACAATGGTGGACGCCCCTCCCTCACCAGGCTGGACCGTCCTAGATGCCGGCAGCAAAACTCTCAGCCCCAAGCATCTCCAGTCACCACCCTGCTTGTCCCCGTGATCGAGGGACCCGCCGAGCCCGATCACCCAGCTCCCTGCCTCAGAGTCCATCCTCTCTCTCTCTCTCTCTTCCTCTCCCCAAGCTGAAAGGTCGATTCTCTCACTGGCGCCCCAGTTGCCTGCCAATGGGGCACTAAAATCCGTGTGATCTCCCAGGCCACTGCCCACTACCCTGGCTCAAATCACGCTTCCAAGAAAACTCCAGGTCTGGCTCATTGTCCAAGTCCCGTTCAATCAGATGAACATGCCAATCTGCCCTTCCAAATCTCAGATTGCTGGTTTAACAGGGCACCCAGACCAGTGAGTTCCACGCCGGGTCCCACTGTGGCGCCAGCCAAAGAGGCGGCGAGAGCCGGCTGTGTTTGCCGGCTGCGCTAGCGTCTCGTGCCTCTTTCACACCTGGGACTTTCAATGCTCTGTGAGCATAAAAGGAACATCCAAAAATGTGGCTAGGACTCACCCTCTGCACCTCCACTGAGAGCTGCAATCCTGAGTCGCCTCTACGACGCCATCTTGATTCCTCCTGGATAAGTTTTTTAATGTGCTGTTGCAATCGGTTTGCCAGTATTTTATTGAAGATTTTTGCATCTATGTTCATCATGGATATTGTCCTGAAGTTTTCTTTTCTTGTTGAGTCTCTGCCAGGTTTTTGTATCAGGATGATGTTGGTCTCATACAATGATTTGGGAAGGGTTCCCTCTTTTTGGATTATTTGGAATAGTTTCAGAAGGAATGGTACCAGATCCTCTTTGTGTGTCTGGTAGAATTCAGCTGTGAACCCATCTGGACCTGGGTTTTTTTTTTGTGGTAGGCTGTTAATTGCTGCCTCAACTTCAGACCTTGTTATTGGTCTATTCATAGTTTTGGCTTCCTTCTGGTTTAGGATTGGGAGGACTCAGGCGTCCAGGAATTTATCCATTTCTTCCTGATTTACTGGCTTATGTGCATAGAGTTGTTTGTAGTATTCTATGATGATGGTTTCAATTTCTGTGGAATCTGTGGTTATTTCCCCATTTATCGTTTTTTATTGCATCTATTTGGTTGTTCTCTCTTTTGTTTTTTGTCAGTCTGGCTAGTGGTCTGTCTATTTTGTTGATCTTTTCGGAAAACCAGCTCTTAGACTTATTGATTTTTTGAAGGGTTTTTCTCGTCTCAATCTCCTTCAGTTCTGCTCTGATCTTAGTTATTTCTTGTCTTCGGCTAGGTTTTGAGCTTTTTTGATCTTGCTCCTCTTGCTCTTTCAATTTTGACAATAGGGTGTCAATTTTGGATCTCCCCACTCTTCTCATGTGGGCACTTATTGCTATATATTTTCCTCTACAGACTGCTTTAAATGTGTCCCAGGGATTCTGGTATGTTGTGTCTTCATTTTGGTTAGTTTCAAAGGACTTCTTTATTTCTGCCTTCATTTCATTGTTTATCCAATCAACATTTAAGAGCCAGTTATTCAGTTTCCATGAAGCTGTGCGGTTCTGAGTTATTTTCTGAATTCTGAGTTCCACCTTGATTGCACTATGGTCTGAGAGACTTTTTGTTATGATTTCAGTTGTTTTGCATTTGCTGAGGAGTGCTTTACTTCCAATGATGTGGTCAATTTTGGAGTAGGTGTGATGTGGTGCTGAGAAGAATGTATATTCTGTGGATTTAGGGTGGAGAGTTCTGTAAGTGTCTTCAGGTTTGCTTGTTTCAGGTCTGAGTTCAAGTCCTGGATATCTTTGTTAATTTTCTGTCTGGTTGATCTGTCTGCTATTGATAATGGAGTGTTAAAGTCTCCCACTATTATTGTGTGGGAGTCTAAGTCTCTTTGTAAGTCATTAAGAACTTGTCTTATATATCTGGGTGCTCCTACATTGGGTCCATATATATTTAGTATCGTTAGCTCTTCTTGTTGTATCAATCCTTTTACCATTATATAATGACCTTCTTTGTCCCTTTTGATCTTTGTTGCTTTAAAGTCTATTTTATCAGAGACGTGAATTGCAAGTCCAGCTTCTTTTTGCTCTCCATTTGCTTGGTAAATCATCCTCCATCCTTTTATTTTGAGCCATTGTGTATCTTGGCGTGTGAGGTTGGTTTCCTTGATACAGCACACCCATGGGTTTTGGTTTTTTGTACAATTTGCCAGTCTGTGTCTTTTGATTGGTGCATTTAGCCCATTTACATTTAGGGTTAATATATATATATATTTTTGCCAATAATTGAGAACTTGTAAGGTTGCTGAGGTTGGTTGGCCTTGAACTCTTGGCCTCGCCTTCGCAAGCTCCACGACATCTGGCCGGAGCCAGTTTGGGCCCCAAGTGTTAATATTGTTATGTGTAAATTTGGTACTGCCATTTTGATGCTAGCTGGCTGTTTTGCCCATTGGTTCATGTAGATTCTTCTTTTTGTTGATGCTCTTAAGTATTTGTTATGCTTTTTGGATGGCTGGTACTGGTTGTTTCTTTCTATGTGTAGTGCCTCTTTCAGGAGCTCTTGTAAAGCAGGCCTAGTGGTGACAAAATCTCTGAGTACTTGCTTTTTCGTGAAGGATTTTATTTTTCCTTCACTTATGAAACTCAGTTTGGCTGGATATGAAATTCTGGGTTGAAAGCTCTTTTCTTTAAGGATGTTGAATATCGGCCCCCACTCTCTTCTGGCTTGTAGAGTCTCTGCCAGGAGATCTGCGGTGAGTCTGATGTTCTTCCCTTTGTGGGTGACCCGACCTTTCTCTCTGACTGCCCTTAGTATTTTCTCCTTCATTTCAACCCTGGTGAATCTGACGATTATGTGCCTTGGGGTTGCTCTTCTTGCGGAGTATCTTTGTGGTGTTCTCTGTATTTCCTGGTGTTGAGTATTGATCTGTCTTTCTAGGTTGGGAAAATTTTCCTGGATAATATCCTGAAGAGTGTTTTCCAGCTTGGATTCATTCTCTTCATCACATTCTGGTACACCTATCAAAAGTAGGTTGGGTCTCTTCACATAGTCCCAGATTTCTTGGAGATTGTGTTCATTCCTTTTTGTGCTTTTTTCTTTAATCTTGGTTTCACGTTTTATTTCATTGGGTTGATCTTCAACTTCTGATATTCTTTCTTCTGCTTGGTCAATTCGGCTGTTGAAACTTGTGCATGCTTCACGAAGTTCTCGTGTTGTGTTTTTCAGCTCCTTCAATTCATTCACATTCCTCTCTAAGTTGTCCATTCTTGTTATAAATTCCTCGAATCTTTTTTCAAATCTTTTTTCAAGGTTCTTAGTTTCTTTGCACTGATTTAGAACATGTTCTTTTAGCTCACTGAAGTTTCTCATTATCCACTTTCTGAAGTCTGATTCCATCATTTCGTCACACTCATTCTCCTTCCAGCTTGGTTCCCTTGCTGGTGAGGAGTTTTGGTCATTTGTAGGAGGTGAGGTGTTTTGGTTTTAGGTGTTTTCCTTCTTTTTGCGCTGGTTTCTTCCCATCTTTATGGATTTATCCACCTGTCGTCTTAATAGTTGCTGATTTTTGCATTGGGTCTTTGTTTGGATGCTGAGATTGTTGATGATGAAATATTTATGTTACTTAGTTTTCCTTCTAATCGTCTAGCCCCTCTGCTGTATGAGTGCTGAGGTCCACTCCAGGCCCTGCTTGTCTGGAGTATACCTGTAGCAGCTGTGGAACAGTGAGGGATAATACCAGTCTCTTCTTCCGCTGTCTTTGTTCCAGAATGATGCCCGCCAAATGTCAGTCTGATTAGTCCTTTTTTGGGGTGACTTTTTGGATATACAGGGGTCAGGGAGCTGCTTAAGGAGATGGTTTGTGCTTTATAGGAGCTCCAGTGTTGAGCTGTGAGCTCTGTTGTTCATTCAGGGTTGTTGGGAGGTTGTTTATGTCTTCTGCAATAGAACTCATAAAACACCACCTTTTTCCCCCCTTAGATGCTCTGTCTTAGGGAGTTGGGGTTTTCTTTATGAGTATCTGTTGCACTCTTTTGCTCCACTAGGAGCCAGTCTATTCACTGTTTGCCTGCCAAGGCTCTGACCTGCTAACGCAGGTCCGCCCTTTTGCTGCTGGGCTCCCTTCTGCTGTGGAGCGCTCCCCCCTCCTTGTGGAATCTCTCCGTTATGGCAGGTTGCCTCGGCAACAGTAGGCTGCGTCAGCCCTGGGCGGTACTTCAGTAGGGGCAGATTGCGCCAGTGATGGCAGACGCCCTTTCCTCACTGGGCTGCACCCTCCTAGATGCTGGCAGCAAAACTCTCAGCCCTAAGCGCCTCCAGTCACTGCCCTGCTTGTCCCCGTGAGGGTGGGACCCACAGAGCCCGATCACCCAGCTCCCTGCCTCAGGGTCCTTCCTCTCTCTTTCTCTCTGCCTCTCCACAAGCTGAAAAGTCGACTCTCTCACTGGCGCCCCAGTAGCCTGCCGATAGGGCACTGGGATCCATGTGATCTCCTGTGCTGCTGCCCACTGCACCGGCTCAGATCACGCTTCCCAGGAAACTCCTGGTCTGTCTCACTGTCCAAGTCCCGTTCAATCAGATGGACATGCCAATCTGCCCTTCCAAATCTCAGATTTCCGGCTTTATAGGGCACCCAGAGGAGTGAGTTCCGTGCCGGGTCCCGCTGCGTTGCCAGCCAAAGCAGCTGCATGAGCTAGCTGCATTAGCCAGCTTTACTAGCGTCCCGTGTCTCTCCCACAACCGGTACTTTCAATGCTCTGTGGGCAAAAAAATGTCCATCCGAGAATGCCGCTATGACTCACCCTCCGCGCCTTCACTGAGAGCTGCAATCCTGAGTCGCTTCTATGGTGCCATCTTGCCGAGTTTGTGTCCTTTGTAATGACATGGATGAATCTGGAGAACATCATTCTCAGCAAACTGACACAGGAACGGAAAAAGAAATATCGCATTTTATCACTCATAGGCGGGTGAGAAAAATGAGAACACATGGACACAGGGAGGGGGTCTACTACATACTGAGGTCAATTGGGGGGAATGGTGTAGGGACAGCGTGGGGGGCTGGGGAGGGATAGTCTGGGGACAAATGCCAAGTGTCGTGGAAGGGGAGGAAGGCAGCAAAACACACTGCCATGTGTTTACCTATGCAACTATCTTGCACGTTCTGAACATGTACCCCAAAACCTATAATGCAATAAAAATTTAAAAAATTAAAAAGGATAAAAAAGAAACAGACCTCTGACCACTTCCCAGGTGTACATTATTCACTGAGGCTCTGAATGTGTCGCAATATATAATAGAGTCCTGACTGTTCCTCAGGTGTTTATTATTCACTCAGCCTCTGAATGAGGGGCCTTATGAAATAGACTCATGACTATACCACAGGAGTGTTTTATTCGCTGATGTTCAAAATATTTGGCCAAAGCCATTAGACACCTTGCCACTCCACAGGTGTGCATTCTTTTCTGATGCTCTGAATGAATGGCCATATGAAAGAGACTCCATATTTTTCTCCAGGTATACATTATTCAATGAGGCTCTGAAAACCAAACCATACAAAATTTACCCCTTACAATTTCTCATGTATTAATTTTTCTGTTAGACTCAGTAAAGTGTTCGATAGAAAATAGACTATTCAGGATTGCAAGGCATACACAATTCAGCAAGGCTTATAATGAGTGTTCATATTAAATAGAAACCTGACTTTTCCACACGTGTGTATCATTCAGTGAGGTACTAAATGCGTGGTCATATAAAATAGACTCCTGAGTACCCAACAGGTGTGCATTGTTTAGTGAGTTTTGAATGAGGTGGGTTATGTAAAAGACTCCTCTGTATTCCTTATGTGTGTGTTATTCACTGAGACTCTGAGGAGTGTTCATATGACATAGCCTCCCGATTAATTTGTGGGTGTGCATTACTCAATGAGTCTCTCAATCAGTGGTCATATGAAATAGAATCCTGATTATTTCCCTGGTGTGCATCATTCATTAATGCTCTGATTGAGTGGCCATATGGCATGGACTCTGACTATTACCTAGGTCTGTATTATTCAGTTAGTTTCTGAATGCATGACCATATGAAATAGACTCCAGACTCTAGCCTCTTGACTTTTCCTCAGGTGTGCATTTTCCACTGAGACACTGGGTGAACGGTCATATCAAATAGACTCCAGACTATTTCCCAGGTGTGCATTCTTCAGTGAGTCTCTGAATAAGTGTTTATATGAAATAGAGTCCTGAGTATTACCCGGGTATATATAATTCTTCACTGAGGCTCTGAATGAGTGGCCATGTGAAATACACTCCTGAATTTTTCATAGATGTGTATTTTTCAGTGAGGCTCTTAATGAGTGGCCACAGGATAGAAACTCCTGAATACTCACCAGGCATGCATTTTTAGGTTGGATTCTGAGTGAGTGGCCATATGAAATAAAATCCTGACATTTCCTCAGGTGTATATTATTCAGAAAGGCTCTGAATGTGTGGGTATATAAGATAGACTTCTGACTACTCTACAGGTATTTCTTATTCAGTGAAGCTCTGAATGAGAGGCCATATGTAATAGTGTCCTGAGTATTCCCCGGGTATGCATTATTCATTGAGGCTCTGAAAGTTTGGCCATGGAAAATAGTCTCTGGACTAGACCACAGGTGTGTACTATTTAATGAGGCTTTGAGTTAATGACCATATAAAATAGACTCCTGACTATTTTTCAGGTGCTTATTATTGACTGAGACTCTGAAGAAGTGGGTATATGGTATAGACTACTGCCTATTCCAAAGTTTTGCATTAATCACTCAGGCTTTGATTTTGTGGTCATATAAAATAGACTAGTGTCTATTCCCCAGGTGTGCAATATTCACTGAGGCTGTAAAGGAGTGGCCATATAAAGTAGACTCCTAATTTTCCCCAGGTGTGTACTATTGAATGAGACTCTGAATAAGTGGGCATAAGAAAGAGACTCCTGACTCTTCCCCTTGTGTGCATTATTTACGGAGACTCTGAATGAGTAGCCACTTGAAGTAGACCCTTGACTATTTCCCAGATTTGTATTATGCACTGAGGTCCTGAATGAGTAGCCATATGAAAAAGATTCCTGACTACATATATATATTCTTTACTGAATCACTGAAAGAATGGCCATGTGAAATAGACGCCATTTTACTCCACAGGCGTGCATTATTTATTCGTTATCTAAATGAATCACCATATGTAACAGACTAGTGATTATTCTTCACATGTGCATTATTCAAAGAGGTTCTCCTTGAGTGACCATATCAAATACACTCTTGACTATCACCAAGGTGGGTATCATTCAGAGGTGCTTAATTTGTGTCTATCTTAAGTAGGGTTCTCACTACCTCACAGGTATTCATTATTTGCTGAAGCTCTGAACGAGAGGTCATATGAAATAGACTCTCATTTAGGAAGGCATTTAATTCGTGGCTATTTTAAACAGTGTCCTGACTACTCCAAAGCGGTTTAAAATTCACTGAAACTCTGAATGAGAGGCCATATAAAATAGACTCCTGAATGTTGCCCCGTTGTGAAATATTCAATAAAGTTCTGAATGAGTGGTAGTATGGAATAGAATCCTGACGATTCCCTAGGTGTGTATCATTCAGTGAGGCACTGAATGAGTGGCCATATAAAAGAGGCTCCTGACTATTTCCCTGGTGTGCATTACTCACAGTGGTTCTAAATTACTGGCCATATGAAATCGACTCCTGAGTATTTCCCAAGTCTGCATTATTTACTGACTCTCTGAGGGGCCTTACCAAGTAGACTCCTGATTATTCCCCCATTGTGTATTATTCCGTGGGGGTCCAACTGAGTCACCATATGAAATAGACTTCTGAATGTTCCCCATGTGTGCATTACTCAGAAAGTCGCAGAATCAGGGATGATATTAACTAGTCTCCTCAATACTCGACAGAATTGCATTATTCACTGAGGCTCATAATGAGTGTTCATGTTAAACAGACTCCTGATTTTTCCCCAGGTGTGCATTATTCACTGAGGCTCTGAAACGGTGACCCTATGAAAGAGACACCTGACTATTCCCAAGGTGTGCCCTATTCAGGTTGGTTCTCAATGACTGGTCATATAAAATAGAATCTTGACTATTCCCCAGGTGTGTATCATTCAGTGAGGCTCTTAATGAGTGACCATATATAATAAACCATTGACTATAACCCAAGTGTCTACTATTTACAATAGTATCCTCAGTTCTCCCCAGGTGTGCATTATTCACCGAGGCTCTGAATGAGTGGCAGTATGAAATAGACTCTTGACAATCCCACAGGTGTGTATCATTCAGTGAGGCTCTGAATGAGTGGCCATCTGAAAGAGAATCCTCACTTACACACTGGTGTGCATTACTCCGTTGAGATTCTGAATTAGTGGACATATGACTATTCCACATTTTTGTACCATTCAGTGGGGCTCTGAGTTGACATAGTAAACGGATTCCTGAATATCTGCAAGGAGGTGATTACGGAGAGAGGCTCTGAATGAATGGCTATATCAGCTAGGCTACTGACTACTCCACAGGAGTGATTTATTCAGTGAAGTTCTGCATGAGAGGCCAGATAATATTGTATCCTGACAATTCCCTAGGTGTGTACTATTCACTGAGCTTCTGAATGTGTGGCCAATTAAAATACACTCCTGAATATTCCCCAGGTGTGTGTTATTCACTGACGTTTTGTATGAGTTGCCGTACGAAATGAACTCCTGACAATTCCCCAGGTGTGCACTACACCCTGAGGATCTCACTGAGTGGCCATATGGAATAGACATTTTACTCTACCCCATGTGTGTATTATTCAGAGCAGCTCTGAAAGAATGTCCATATGAAATACACTCCTGTCTCTTCCCCAGGTGTGTATCATTCGCTGAGGCTCTGAATGAGTTTCAATATGAAATACGCTCCTGACTATTCTCCAGGTGTGTTTTATTCACAAGAGCTCAGAATGAGGGGCCATATGAAATAGATTCCTGACTATTCCACAGGTGTGTATTATTCACTGATATTCTGAATGTGTCACCAAAGAAAATAGACTCATGTCTACTCCACAAGTGTGCATTTTTTACTGATGCTCTGAATGAATATCCATGAGAAAGAGACTCCAAGATTTTTTCAGGTATGCATTATTCAATGAGGCTCTGAATGAGAGGACACTGTAAATAAACTCCTGAGAATTCCCCAAACTTGCACTCTTCGGAGCGCTCCAAATGAGTGGCAATATGAAATGACCTAATCAATATTCCCCTTGTGTATACTATTCACTGAGGCTCTAAAAAAGTGTCCCTATGAAAGACAAACTTGTCTATTTCCAAGGTGTGCATTATTCAGTTTGGCTCTGAATCTCAGGGCATATGGAATAGGATACTGATTATTCCCCAGGCGTGTATCATTCATGGAGGCTCTGAATGAGTGGCCATATAATATAGAGCCTTGAACATTCCCCACATGGGTATTATTCACTGAGGCTCTGAATGAGGGGTCATTTGAAATAGAATCCTCAGTACTCCCCAGGCGTGCATTATTCACTGTGGCTCTGAATGATTGGAAATATAAAATAGACTTTTAAGGATTCCACAGGTGTTTACCATTCAGTGAGGCTCTGAATTAGTGGCCATATAAAAGAGAATCCTTACTATTTCAAATGTATGCATTATTCAGGTAAGATATCAATGGGAGATAATAAAAAATAGAATCCTGACTATTCCCCAGGTGTGCATTATTGACTGAGGTGCTGAATGAGTGGCCATATGAAATAGATTTCTGAGTACTTTCCAGGTATGCATTATTCACGGAGGCTGTCAATCAGTGGCCATGTGAAAGAGACTTCTGAATATCCCCCACGTGTGCCTTATTAAGAGAGGTTCTAAAAAACTATCCCTATGAAATCGATTGCTGACTATTCCCAAGGTGTGGATTATTCACTTAGGCTATGAATGGGAGGCAATGTGAAATAGACTCCTGATTATTTTTCATGTGGGTTTTATTCACAGGGGCACTGAATGAAAAGCCGTGTGAAATAGACCACTGTCTATTCCACAGTTGTGTATAATTCGCTGAGGTTATCAATATGGGAAAGGAAATAGACACCTGGCTCCTCCACACGTGTACATTATACACTGACACTCTGAATGAATGGCCATATGATAGAGACTCCAAATTTTTCTCCAGGTAGGCATTATTCAATGAGGCTCTGAATGCAGGCCATACGAAATAGACTCCTGACTATTCTCAAATTTTGTATTACTCAGTGAGACTTGGAAGGGAAGCGATATAAAATAGAGTCCTCACTATTCTACTGGTATAGCTTATTCAGTGAGTCTCAAAATGGGTGTCCATATTAAACAGAATCCCAACTATTCCATACATGTGTATCATTGAGTGAGGTGCTGAATGAGTGGTCATATGACATACATTTCTGAGGACTCAACAGGTGTTCATTGTTCACTTAGGCTTTGAATAAGGAGCAATATGAAGTAGACTCTTGACTATTTCCCAGGTGTGTATAATTCACTGAGCCTCTGAATGATTGGCCTGAATAAATAAACTCCTGGCTATGACCCAGGTGTATATTATTCAGTAAGTCTCAAAATGAGTGGCCACAAGAAATGAACCTGCCAGTATTCCAAAGGGGTGAGTTATTCAGTGAGACTCTGAAAGAGTGAGCATATGAAATAGACTCCTGACTACTTCACCTGTGTGCGTTATTTACTGAAGCTCTGAATGTGTGGCCATTGGAAATAAAATCGTCGCTATTTGCTAGGTGTGTTTTTCACTGAATGAGTGAGGCACTGAATGAGTGAGGCTCTGAATGAGTGGCCATTCTAAATAAAGACCTGACAATTCCGTGAGTCTCTGAATGAGTGGCCATTCTAAATGAAGACATGACAATTCCCCAAACTTGCACTACTTTGAGAGGCTGTGAATGAGGGGCAATATTAAAAAGACTTTTCAGTATTTCCCTGGTGTGTATTATTCACTGAGGCACTGAAAGAGTGTTTTTATGAGACTACTCAGTATTTCCAAGGTGTGCATTATTCAGTTTGGCTCTCAATTCCAATCGTATAAAATAGAATCCTGTTTATTCCCCAAGTGTGTGTCATTCACTGAGGCTCTGAATTAGTGGCCATATGAAATAGACCCTTGACTATTTCCCAGGTGTGTTTTATTCACTGAGGCTTTGAATGAAGGGTCATTTGAAATAAAATCCTCAGTACTCCTCAGGCGTGCATGATTCACTGGGGCTCTGAATGAGTGGCTATATAAAATAGTCTCCTGACTCTTTCACAGATGTGTGTTATTCACTGAGGTTCTGTATAAGTTGCCATATGAAATAGACTCCTGACAGTTCCCCAAGTGTGCACTATTCCCTGGGAGTCTCAGTGAGTGCCCATAAGAAACAGATTCCTGACTCTCTCCAATGTGTGCATTACTCAGGGAGACTCTGAAAGAATGTCCATATGAAATGTACCCCTGACTATTTCCCAGGTGTACATTATTCACTGAGGCTCTGAAAGAGTGGCAATATATAATAGAGTCCTGACTATCCCCAGGTGTGTATTATTATCTCAGCCTCTGAATGAGGTGCCTTATGGAATAGAGTCCTGAATATACCACAGATGTGTGTTATTCACTGATGTTCTGAATGTGTGGCCAAAGCAAATAGACACCTTGCCACTCCACAGGTGTGCATTCTTTACTGATGCTCTGAATAAATGGCCATATGAAAGAGACTCTAAATTTTTCTCCAGATATACATTATTCAATGAGGCTTTGATGGAGGGGCCATACAAAATTTACTCCTTACAGTTCTGCATGTGTTAATTTTTCTGTTAGACTCTGAAAACAGGTTGATAGAAAATAGGCTCCTCAGGATTCTAAGGCATACATAATTCAGTGAAGCTCATAATGGGTGTTCATACTTTTTTTTTAATTTTTTGTATTTAAAGTGGAGAATGTATATTTTATTCATCTAAAGTGGAGAGCTCTACAAGTGCTTATTAAGGTTACTTGTTACTGATCTGAGTTCAGATTCTAGATATCCTTATTAATTTTCTGTTTCGTTGAGTCTGAATCTCTTTATGGGTCTTATGTATCTGGGTGTTAGGATGTATTGATCCTTATACCACTCTACCTTTGTTGGTCTGAATTCTGTTTTATCAAATACATGGATTGCAACTCCTCTTTGTTTATTTATTTGTTTTTGTTCTCTAGTTGGTTGGTAAATCTTTCTCCAACCCTTTGTTTTTAGTCTTTGTGTATCTTTGGATATAAAATGGGTCTGGATATAGTATACCGTTAGGTTTTGGCTGTATCTTTTAATTAGAAAATTTAGTCGATTTCAATTTAAGATTACTGCCATTTGATGTTAACTGGCTATTTTATCCATTTGTTGATGTAAATTCTTCTTTATGTTGATGCTTTTTACTTTTTGGTATATTTTTAGAAAGGCTAATATTGGTTGTTCCTTTCTGTGCATAATGCTTCTTTCAGAAGTTTTTGTAAGGCAGGCCTGGTGGTAATAAAATCTCTGAGTACTTGCTTGTTCATAAAAGATTTTATTTTTCCTTCAACTGTGAAGCTTAGTTTGGCAGGATATGAAATTCTGGGCTGAAAGTTCTGTTCTTTAAGGATGTTAAATATTGGCCCCTCCTCTCTTTTGGCTTGCAGGGTTTCTACTGAGAGATCAGCTGTAAGTCTAATAGGCTTCCCTTTGTGGGTAACCTGACCTTTCTCTCTGGCTGCCCTTAGTATTTTCTCCTTTGTTTCAACCCTAGTGAATCTAATGATTATGTGTCGTGGGGTTGCTCTTCTTAAGGAATATCTTTGTGGTGTTCTCTGTATTACCTGAGGTTGAATGGTATCCTGCTTTGCTAAATTGGGAAAATTCTCCTGGATAATATCCTGAAGAGTATTTTCCAGCTGGAATTCATTCTCTCCATCACATTCAGGTACACCTATCAAACGTAGATTAGGTCTTTTCACATAGTCCAATAATTCTTGGAGACTTTGCTCATTTCTTTTTATCCTTTTTTCTCTATTCTTGTCTTCTCGTTCCATTTCATTAAGTCGGTCTTCGACCTCTGATATCCTTTCTTCTGCTTGATCAATTCGGCTATTCAAACTTGTGCATATTTCACTAAGTTCTCGTGTTATATTTTTCAACTCCATTAGTTCATTTACATTCCTCTCTATATTGTCGATTCTTTGTAACATTTCGTCTAATCTTTTTTCAAAGTTCTTAGTTTCTTTACATTGGGTTAGAACAAGTTGTTTCAATTCCCAGAGGTTTTTTACCATCCACTTTCTAAAGCCTCCTTCAGATACTGGAACACAGTCCTCTTCCATTAGGGCTTGTTCCATTGCTGATGAAGAATTACTATCCCCTGTAGAGGGAGAGGGGTTCTGACTTTCAGTTTTCTCGGCCTTTTTAGGCTGTTTTTTCCCTTTATTGTGATTTTATCCATCTGATATCTTTACAATTAGCGTCTTTCTGATTAAGTTCCTGAGAGGATGTCCAATTTATTGATTCCCAGTGCCGGAATCCGAGCAACCCACTGTGCCGGCCAAAACAACAGCGGTAAGACTGATGGTGCTCTTCTGCCTGGGAATCTCCGGTCTGGCTTCCTTCTTTTTTTTTTTTTTTTTTTTTTTTTTTTTTTTTTCATGTTTTAGATTTTTTAATTTTTTTCAAATTTTGAAATATTTGCTTTATACCTGATTGGGCATCTCAAATTTGAATATTCAAAATCCAAAATTTTCTTTTTTTTTTTTTTTTTTTTTTTTTTAATTTTTATTGCATTATAGGTTTGGGGGTACATGTGCAGAACGAGCAAGATAGTTGCATAGGTACACACATGGCAGTGTGCTTTGCTGCCTTCCTCCCCCTCACCCACACTTGGCATTCATCCCCAGGCTATCCCCCCCAGTCCCCCCCACTGTCCCTCCCCCATTCCCCCCAACAGTCCCCAGTGTATAGTAGACCGCCTCTCTGTGTCCATGTGTTCTTATTTTTCTCACCCACCTATGAGTGAGTATATGCGGTATTTCTTTTTCTGTTCTTGTGTCAGTTTGCTGAGAATGATGTTCTCCAGATTCATCCATGTCCCCACAAAGGACACAAACTCATCATTTTTGATTGCTGCATAATATTCCATGGTGTATATGTGCCACATTTTCCCAGTCCAGTCTATCATCGTTGGGCATTTGGGTTGGTTCCAGGTCTTTGCTATTGTAAACAGTGCTGCAATGAACATTCGTGTGCATGTGTCCTTATAGTAGAACGATTTATAGTCCTTTGGATAGATACCCAGTAATGGGATTGCTGGGTCAAATGGAATTTCTATTTCTAGGTCCCTGAGGAATCGCCACACTGTCTTCCACAATGGTTGGACTAATTTACACTCCCACCAACAGTGTAAGAGTGTTCCTATTTCTCCACATCCTCTCCAGCATCTGTTGTCTCCAGATTTTTTAATGATCGCCATTCTAACTGGTGTGAGATGGTATCTCAATGTGGTTTTGATTTGCATCTCTCTAATGACCAATGACGATGAGCACTTTTTCATATGTTTGTTGGCCTCATGTATGTCTTCTTTTGTAAAGTTTCTGTTCATATCCTTTGCCCATTTTTGAATGGGCTTGTTTGTTTTTTTCCAGCAAATCTGTTTGAGTTCTTTGTAAATTCTGGATATCAACCCCTTGTCAGATGTGTAAACTGCAAAGATTTTTTCCCATTCTGATGGTTGCCGATTCACTCTAGTGACTGTTTCTTTTGCCGTGCAGAAGCTGTGGAGTTTGATTAGATCCCATTTGTCTATTTTGGCTTTTGTTGCCAGTGCTTTTGGTGTTTTGTTCATGAAGTCCTTGCCTACTCCTATGTCCTGAATGGTTTTGCCTAGATTTTCTTCTAGGGTTTTTATGGTGTCAGGTCTTACATTTAAGTCTTTAATCCATCTGGAGTTAATTTTAGTGTAAGGTGTCAGGAAGGGGTCCAGTTTCTGCTTTCTGCACATGGCTAGCCAGTTTTCCCAACACCATTTATTAAATAGGGAATCCTTTCCCCATTGCCTGTTTTTGTCTGGTTTATCAAAGATAATATGGTTGTAGATGTGTTGTGTTGCCTCCGATGCCTCTGTTCTGTTCCATTGGTCTATATCTCTGTTTTGGTACCAGTACCATGCTGTTTTGATTACTGTAGCCTTGTAGTATAGTTTGAAGTCTGGTAGCGTGATGCCTCCCGCTGTGTTCTTTTTGCTTAGAATTGACTTGGCTATGCGGGCTCTTTTTTGGTTCCATATGAAATTCATGGTGGTTTTTTCCAGTTCTTTGAAGAAATTCAATGGTAGTTTGATGGGGATAGCATTGATTGTGTAAATTACTTTGGGCAGTATAGCCATTTTCACGATATTGATTCTTCCTAACCACGAACATGGAATGTTTCTCCATCTGTTTGTGTCCTCTCTTATTTCATTGAGCAGTTGTTTGTAGTTTTCCTTAAAGAGGTCCCTTACATTCCTAGTGAGTTGTATTCCTAGGTATTTTATTTTCTTTGTAGCAATTGTGAATGGCAGTTCGTTCTTAATTTGGTTCTCTTTAAGTCTGTTATTGGTGTATAGGAATGCTTGTGATTTTTGAACATTGATTTTATATCCTGAGACTTTGCTGAAGTTGCTTATCAGTTGCAGGAGCTTTTGGGCTGAGGTGATGGGGTCTTCTAGGTATACTATCATGTCGTCTGCAAATAGAGACAATTTGGCTTCCACCTTTCCTATTTGAATACCCTTTATTTCTTTTTCTTGCCTGATTGCTCTGGCTAGAACTTCCAGTACTATGTTGAATAGAAGTGGTGAGAGAGGGCATCCTTGTCTAGTGCCGGATTTCAAAGGGAATGCTTCCAGTTTTTGCCCATTAAGTATGATATTGGCTGTTGGTTTGTGGTAAATAGCTTTTATTACTTTGAGATATGTTCCATCAATACCAAGTTTATTGAGGGTTTTTAGCATAAAGGGCTGTTGAATTTTGTCAAATGCCTTCTCTGCGTCAATTGAGATAATCATGTGATTTTTGATTTTGCTTCTGTTTATGTGGTGAATTACATTTATAGACTTGCGTATGTTGAACCAGCCTTGCCTCCCCGGGATGAATCCTACTTGATCATGATGGATAAGTTTTTTAATGTGCTGTTGCAATCGGTTTGCCAGTATTTTATTGAAGATTTTTGCATCTATGTTCATCATGGATATTGGCCTGAAGTTTTCTTTTCTTGTTGAGTCTCTGCCAGGTTTTGGTATCAGGATGATGTTGGTCTCATAAAATGATTTGGGAAGGGTTCCCTCTTTTTGGATTATTTGGAATAGTTTCAGAAGGAATGGTACCAGATCCTCTTTGTGTGTCTGGTAGAATTCAGCTGTGAACCCATCTGGACCTGGGCTTTTTTTGTGTGGTAGGCTCTTAATTGCTGCCTCAAATTCAGACCTTGTTATTGGTCTATTCATAGTTTCGGCTTCCTCCTGGTTTAGGCTTGGGAGGACACAGGCGTCCAGGAATTTATCCATTTCTTCCTGATTTACTAGTTTATGTGCATAGAGTTGTTTGTAGTATTCTCTGATGATGGTTTGAATTTCTGTGGAATCTGTGGTGATTTCCCCTTTATCGTTTTTTATTGCATCTATTTGGTTGTTCTCTCTCTTCTTTTTTATCAGTCTGGCTAGTGGTCTGTCTATTTTGTTGATCTTTTCGAAAAACCAGCTCTTAGATTTATTGATTTTTTGAAGGGTTTTTCTTGTCTCTATCTCCTTCAGTTCTGCTCTGATCTTAGTTATTTCTTGTCTTCGGCTAGGTTTTGAGCTTTTTTGATCTTGCTCCTCTAGCTCTTTCAATTTTGACGATAGGGTGTCAATTTTGGATCTCTCCACTCTTCTCATGTGGGCACTTATTGCTATATATTTTCCTCTACAGACTGCTTTAAATGTGTCCCAGAGATTCTGGTATGTTGTGTCTTCATTCTCGTTGGTTTCAAAGAACTTCTTTATTTCTGCCTTCATTTCATTGTTTATCCAATCAACATTCAAGAGCCAGTTGTTCAGTTTCCATGAAGCTGTGCGGTTCTGAGTTACTTTCTGAATTCTGAGTTCCAACTTGATTGCACTATGGTCTGAGAGACTGTTTGTTATGATTTCCGTTGTTTTGCATTTGCTGAGGAGTGCTTTACTTCCAATTATGTGGTCAATTTTGGAGTAGGTGTGATGTGGTGCTGAGAAGAATGTATATTCTGTGGATTTGGGGTGGAGAGTTCTGTAAATGTCTATCAGGTTTGCTTGTTCCAGGTCTGAGTTCAAGTCCTGGATATCCTTGTTAATTTTCTGCCTGGTTGATCTGTCTGCTATTGACAGTGGAGTGTTAAAGTCTCCCACTATTATTGTGTGGGAGTCTAAGTCCCTTTGTAAGTCTTTAAGAACTTGCCTTATATATCTGGGTGCTCCTACATTGGGTCCATATATATTTAGAATCGTTATCTCTTCTTGTTGTATCGATCCTCCTACCATTATGTAATGACCTTCTTTGTCCCTTTTGATCTTTGTTACTTTAAAGTCTATTTTATCAGAGATGAGAATTGCAACTCCTGCTTTTTTTTGCTCTCCATTTGCTTGGTAAATCTTCCTCCATCCCTTTATTTTGAGCCTTTGTGTATCTTTGCATGTGAGGTGGGTTTCCTGGATACAGCACACCGATGGGTTTTGTTTTTTTATCCAATTTGCCAGTCTGTGTCTTTTGATTGGTGCATTTAGCCCATTTACATTCAGAGTTAATATTGTTATGTGTGAATTTGATACTGCCATTTTGATGCTAGCTGGCTGTTTTGCCCGTTGGTTCATGTACATTCTTCATTTTGTTGATGGTCTTTAGCATTTGGTATGCTTTTAGGATGGCTGGAACTGGTTGTTTCTTTCTATGTGTAGTGCCTCTTTCAGGAGCTCTTGTAAAGCAGGCCTAGTGGTGACAAAATCTCTGAGTACTTGCTTGTTCGTGAAGGATTTTATTTTTCCTTCACTTATGAAGCTCAGTTTGGCTGGATATGAAATTCTGGGTTGAAAGCTCTTTTCTTTAAGGATGTTGAATATTGGCCCCCACTCTCTTCTGGCTTGTAGAGTCTCTGCCGAGAGATCTGCTGTGAGTCTGATGGGCTTCCCTTTGTGGGTGACCCAACCTTTCTCTCTGGCTGCCCTTAGTATTTTCTCCTTCATTTCAACCCTATTGAATCTGACGATTATGTGCCTTGGGGTTGCTCTTCTTGCAGAGTATCTTTGTGGTGTTCTCTGTATTTCCTGGAGTTGAGTATTGACCTGTCTTGCTAGGTTGGGGAAATTTTCCTGGATAATATCCTGAAGAGTGTTTTCCAGCTTGGATTCATTCTCTTCGTCACATTCTGGTACACCTATCAAACGTAGGTTGGGTCTCTTCACATAGTCCCACATTTCTTGGAGATTTTGTTCATTCCTTTTTGCGCTTTTTTCTTTAATCTTGGTTTCTCGTTTTATTTCATTGAGTTGATCTTCAACTTCTGATATTCTTTCTTCTGCTTGGTCAATTCGGCTGTTGAAACTTGTGCATGCTTCACGAAGTTCTCGTGTTGTGTTTTTCAGCTCCTTCAATTCATTCATATTCCTCTCTAAGTTGTCCATTCTCGTTATCAATTCCTCGAATCTTTTTTCAAATCTTTTTTCTAGGTTCTTAGTTTCTTTGCACTGGTTTAGAACATGTTCCTTTAGCTCACTGAAGTTTCTCATTATCCACTTTCTGAAGTCTGATTCCGTCATTTCGTCACATTCATTCTCCGTCCAGCTTTGTTCCCTTGCTGGTGAGGAGTTTTGGTCCTTTTTTGGAGGTGAGGTGTTTTGGTTTCGGGTGTTTTCCTCCTTTTTGCGCTGGTTTCTTCCCATCTTTATGGATTTATCCGCCTGTCGTCTTAGTATTGGCTGATTTTTCAATTGGGTCTCTGTGTGGACACTGAGATTGTTGATGATGAAGTATTTCTGTTACTTAGTTTTCCCTCTAATGAGTAAAACTCTGCTGTATGAGTGCTGAGGTCCACTCCAGGCCCTGCTTGTCTGGGGTATACCTGCAGCAGCTGCAGAACAGTGAGGGATGATATCAGTTTCTTTTTCTGCTGCCCTTGTTCCAGAATGATGCCAGCCAAATGTCAGTCTGATTAGTCCTTTTCTGGGGTGACTCCTTGGATATACAGGGGTCAGGGAGCTGCTTGAGGAGACAGTCTGTGCTTTATAGGAGCTCCAGTGCTGAGCTGTGAGCTCCGTTGTTCATTCAGGGTTGTTGGGAGGTTGTTTATGTCTGCTGCAATAGAGCTCATAAAACACCACTCTTTTTTTTTTTTTTTTTTTTTT
The DNA here is from genome assembly GCA_031835075.1 of Saguinus oedipus. Classification (NCBI taxonomy): domain Eukaryota; kingdom Metazoa; phylum Chordata; class Mammalia; order Primates; family Cebidae; genus Saguinus; species Saguinus oedipus. Next base: position 58,589,795 of record CM063173.1, read on the forward strand.
TCACCCTTAGATGCTCTGTGTCAGGGAGTTGGGGCTTTGTTTATGAGTATTTGTTGCACTGTCCTGCCCCACTAGATGGCAGTCTATTCACTATTTGCCTGCCGGGGCTCTGACCTGCGCTGTTGCTGCCTGGCGGAGTCTCTCTATTATGGCAGGTTGCCTCGGCAACGGCAGGCAGTCCTGGGCGGTACTTAAGTGGGGGTGCACTTCGTCATCAATGGTGGACGCCCCTCCCTGACCGCTGCACCGTCCTAGATGCCGGCAACAAAACTCTCAGCCCCAAGCGCCTCCAGTCGCCGCCCTGCTTGTCCCGTGAGCGTGGGACCCGCCGAGCCCAATCACCCAGCTCCCTGCCTCAGAGTCCGTCCTCTCTCTCTCTCTCTTCCTCTCCCCAAGCTGAAAGGTCGACTCTCTCACTGGCACCCCAGGAGCCTGCCGATAGGGCACCGGGATCTGTGCGATCTCCCGTGCCGCTGCCCACTACCCCGGCTCAGATCACGCTTCCCAGGAAACTCCTGGTCTGCCTCATTGTCCAAGTCCCGTTCAATCAGCTGGACATGCCAATCTGCCCTTCCAAATCTCAGATTGCCGGTTTAACAGGGCACCCAGACCAGTGAGTTCCGCGCGGGGTCCTGCTGCGGCGCCGGCCGAAGAGGCGGCGGGAGCCGGCTGCGTTAGCGGCTGCTAGCGTTTCGTGTCTCTCCCACACCTGGGACTTTCAATGCTCTGTGGGCATAAAAGGAACATCCGAGGATGCGGCTAGGACTCACCCTCTGCGCCTTCACCAAGAGCTGCAATCCTGAGTCACCTCTCTGACGCCATCTTGCCTCCCGTCCACTGGCTTCCTTCTTGAGTCCGCAAGCAGCTCTGCCTTCCTGGAGCTCCAAACACCAGTCAGTAGGGGAACCAGTCCCGCTCACTGTGCACGAAGAGCTGCCATGCCGAGGCCACGGGTGTTCATATTAAATAGAATCTTGACTATTTCCCAAATGTGTATCATTCAGTGAGGTACTGAATGCGTGGCCATATGAAATAGAATCCTGAGAGGGAGGCAAGATGGCGTCGTAGAGGTGACTCAGGATTGCAGCTCTCGGTGAAGGCGCAGAGGGTGAGTCCTAGCCGCATTCTCGGATGTTCCTTTTATGCCCACAGAGCGTTGAAAGTCCCAGGTGTGGGAGAGACACGGGACGCTAGCAGCCGGCTAACGCAACCGGCTCCCGCCGCCTCTTCGGCCGGCGCCACAGCGGGACCCGGCGCGGAACTCACTGGTCTGGGTGCCCTGTTAAACCGGCAATCTGAGATTTGAAAGGGCAGATTGGCATGTCCATCTGATTGAACAGGACTTGGACAATGAGCCAGACCAGGAGTTTCCTGGGAAGCGTGATCTGAGCCGGGGTAGTGGGCAGCAGCACGGGAGATCGCACGGATCCCAGTGCCCTATCGGCAGGCTCCTGGGGCGCCAGTGAGAGAGTCGACCTTTCAGCTTGGGGAGAGGAAGAGAGAGAGAGAGAGAGGACGGACTCTGAGGCAGGGAGCAGGGTGATCGGGCTCGGCGGGTCCCACGCTCACGGGGACAAGCAGGGCGGCGACTGGAGGCACTTGGGGCTGAGAGTTTTGTTGCCGGCATTTAGGACGGTGCAGCCCGGTCAGGGAGGGGCGTCCACCATTCCTGACAAAGTGCACCCCCACTTAAGTACCGCCCAGGACTGACGCAGCCTGCCGTTGCCGAGGCAACCTGCCATAACAGAGAGAGTCCGCCGGGCCGCAACAGGGCGGACCCGCCTTAGGAGGTCAGAGCCCCAGCAGGCAAATAGTGAATAGACTGCCACCTAGTGGGGCAGGACAGTGCAACAGATACTCATAAAGAAAGCCCCAAATCCCTGAGAGAGAGCATCTAAGGGTGAAAAAAAAAAAAAGAGTGGTGTTTTATGAGTTCTATTGCAGCAGACATAACCTCCCAACAACCCTGAATGAACAACGGAGCTCACAGCTCAGCACTGGAGCTCCTATAAAGCACAGACTGTCTCCTCAAGCAGCTCCCTGACCTCTGTATATCCAAGGAGTCACCCCAGAAAAGGACTAATCAGACTGACATTTGGCTGGCATCATTCTGGAACAAGGGCAGCAGAAAAAGAAACTGATATCATCCCTCACTGTTCTGCAGCTGCTGCAGGTATACCCCAGACAAGCAGGGCCTGGAGTGGACCTCAGCACTCATACAGCAGAGAGGATAGATCATTAGAGGGAAAACTAAGTAACAGAAATACTTCATCATCAACAATCTCAGTGTCCACACAGAGACCCAATTGAAAAATCAGCCACTACTAAGACAAGAGGCGGATAAATCCATAAAGATGGGAAGAAACCAGCGCAAAAAGGAGGAAAGCACCCGAAACCAAAACACCTCACCTCCAAAAAAGGACCAAAACTCCTCACCAGCAAGGGAACAAAGCTGGACGGAGAATGAATGTGACGAAATGACGGAATCAGACTTCAGAAAGTGGATAATGAGAAACTTCAGTGAGCTAAAGGAACATGTTCTAAACCAGTGCAAAGAAACTAAGAACCTTGAAAAAAGATTTGAAAAAAGATTCGAGGAATTGATAACGAGAATGGACAACTTAGAGAGGAATATGAATGAATTGAAGGAGCTGAAAAACTCAACACGAGAACTTCGCGAAGCATGCACAAGTATCAACAGCCGAATTGACCAAGCAGAAGAAAGAATATCAGAAGTTGAAGATCAACTCAATGAAATAAAACGAGAAACCAAGATTAAAGAAAAAAGCACAAAAAGGAATGAACAAAATCTCCAAGAAATGTGGGACTATGTGAAGAGACCCAACCTACGTTTGATAGGTGTACCAGAATGTGACGAAGAGAATGAATCCAAGCTGGAAAACACTCTTCAGGATATTATCCAGGAAAATTTCCCCAACCTAGCAAGACAGCTCAATACTCAACTCCAGGAAATACAGAGAACACCACAAAGATACTCTGCAAGAAGAGCAACCCCAAGGCACATAATCGTCAGATTCACCAGGGTTGAAACGAAGGAGAAAATACTAAGGGCAGCCAGAGAGAAAGGTCGGGTCACCCACAAAGGGAAGCCCATCAGACTCACAGCAGATCTCTCAGCAGAGACTCTACAAGCCAGAAGAGAGTGGGGGCCAATATTCAACATCCTTAAAGAAAAGAACTTTCAACCCAGAATTTCATATCCAGCGAAACTGAGCTTCATAAGTGAAGGAAAAATAAAATCCTTCACGAACAAGCAAGTACTCAGAGATTTTGTCACCAATAGGCCTGCTTTACAAGAGCTCCTGAAAGAGGCACTACACGTAGAAAGAAACAACCAGTTCCAGCCATCCTAAAAGCATACCAAATGCTAAAGACCATCAACAAAATGAAGAATGTACATGAACCAACGGGCAAAACAGCCAGCTAGCATCAAAATGGCAGTATCAAATTCACACATAACAATATTAACCCTGAATGTAAATGGGCTAAATGCACCAATCAAAAGACACAGACTGGCAAATTGGATAAAAAACCAAAACCCATCGGTGTGCTGTATCCAGGAAACCCACCTCACATGCAAAGATACACAAAGGCTCAAAATAAAGGGATGGAGGAAGATTTACCAAGCAAATGGAGAGCAAAAAAAAGCAGGAGTTGCAATTCTCATCTCTGATAAAATAGACTTTAAAGTAACAAAGATCAAAAGGGACAAAGAAGGTCATTACATAATGGTAAAAGGATCGATACAACAAGAAGAGATAACGATTCTAAATATATATGGACCCAATGTAGGAGCACCCAGATATATAAGGCAAGTTCTTAATGACTTACAAAGGGACTTAGACTCCCACACAATAATAGTGGGAGACTTTAACACTCCACTGTCAATAGCAGACAGATCAACCAGACAGAAAATTAACAAGGATATCCAGGACTTGAACTCAGACCTGGAACAAGCAAACCTGATAGACATTTACAGAACTCTCCACCCCAAATCCACAGAATATACATTCTTCTCAGCACCACATCACACCTACTCCAAAATTGACCACATAATTGGAAGTAAAGCACTCCTCAGCAAATGCAAAACAACGGAAATCATAACAAACAGTCTCTCAGACCATAGTGCAATCAAGTTGGAACTCAGAATTCAGAAAATAACTCAGAACCGCACAGCTTCATGGAAACTGAACAATTGGCTCTTGAATGTTGATTGGATAAACAATGAAATGAAGGCAGAAATAAAGAAGTTCTTTGAAACCAACGAGAATGAAGACACAACGTACCAGAATCTCTGGGACACATTTAAAGCAGTCTGTAGAGGAAAATATATAGCAATAAGTGCCCACATGAGAAGAGTGGAGAGATCCAAAATTGACACCCTATCGTCAAAATTGAAAGAGCTAGAGGAGCAAGACCAAAAAAGCTCAAAACCTAGCCGAAGACAAGAAATAACTAAGATCAGAGCAGAACTGAAGGAGATAGAGACAAGAAAAACCCTTCAAAAAATCAATAAATCTAAGAGCTGGTTTTTCGAAAAGATCAACAAAATAGACAGACCACTAGCCAGACTGATAAAAAAGAAGAGAGAGAACAACCAAATAGATGCAATAAAAAACGATAAAGGGGAAATCACCACAGATTCCACAGAAATTCAAACCATCATCAGAGAATACTACAAACAACTCTATGCACATAAATCAGTAAATCAGGAAGAAATGGATAAATTCCTGGATGCCTGTGTCCTCCCAAGCCTAAACCAGGAGGAAGCCGAAACTATGAATAGACCAATAACAAGGTCTGAAGTTGAGGCAGCAATTAAGAGCCTACCACACAAAAAAAGCCCAGGTCCAGATGGGTTCACAGCCGAATTCTACCAGACACACAAAGAGGATCTGGTACCATTACTTCTGAAACTATTCCAAATAATCCAAAAAGAGGGAACCCTTCCCAAATCATTTTATGAGACCAACATCATCCTGATACGAAAACCTGGCAGAGACTCAACAAGAAAAGAAAACTTCAGGCCAATATCCATGATGAACATAGATGCAAAAATCTTCAATAAAATACTGGCAAACCGATTGCAACAGCACATTAAAAAACTTATCCATCATGATCAAGTAGGATTTATCCCGGGGATGCAAGGCTGGTTCAACATACGCAAGTCTATAAATGTAATTCACCACATAAACAGAAGCAAAAACAAAAACCACATGATTATCTCAATTGATGCAGAGAAGGCATTTGACAAAATTCAACAGCCGTTTATGCTAAAAACCCTCAATAAACTTGGTATTGATGGAACATATCTCAAAGTAATAAAAGCTATTTATGACAAACCAACAGCCAATATCATACTTAATGGGCAAAAACTGGAAGCATTCCCTTTGAAATCTGGCACTAGACAAGGATGCCCTCTCTCACCACTTCTATTCAACATAGTACTGGAAGTTCTAGCCAGAGCAATCAGGCAAGAAAAAGAAATAAAGGGTATTCAAATAGGAAAGGTGGAAGCCAAATTGTCTCTATTTGCAGACGACATGATAGTATACCTAGAAGACCCCATCACCTCAGCCCAAAAGCTCCTGCAACTGATAAGCAACTTCAGCAAAGTCTCAGGATATAAAATCAATGTGCAAAAATCACAAGCATTCCTATACACCAATAACAGACTTAAAGAGAACCAAATCAAGAACGAACTGCCATTCACAATTGCTACAAAGAAAATAAAATACCTAGGAATACAACTCACTAGGAATGTAAGGGACCTCTTTAAGGAAAACTACAAACAACTGCTCAATGAAATAAGAGAGGACACAAACAGATGGAGAAACATTCCATGTTCGTGGTTAGGAAGAATCAATATCGTGAAAATGGCTATACTGCCCAAAGTAATTTACACAATCAATGCTATCCCCATCAAACTACCATTGAATTTCTTCACAGAACTGGAAAAAACCACCATGAATTTCATATGGAACCAAAAAAGAGCCCGCATAGCCAAGTCAATTCTAAGCAAAAAGAACACAGCGGGAGGCATCACGCTACCAGACTTCAAACTATACTACAAGGCTACAGTAATCAAAACAGCATGGTACTGGTACCAAAACAGAGATATAGACCAATGGAACAGAACAGAGGCATCGGAGGCAACACAACACATCTACAACCATATTATCTTTGATAAACCATACAAAAACAGGCAATGGGGAAAGGATTCCCTATTTAATAAATGGTGTTGGGAAAACTGGCTAGCCATGTGCAGAAAGCAGAAATTGGACCCCTTCCTGACACCTTACACTAAAATTAACTCCAGATGGATTAGAGACTTAAACGTAAGACCCGACACCATAAAAACCCTAGAAGAAAATCTAGGCAAAACCATTCAGGACATAGGAGTAGGCAAGGACTTCATGAACAAAACTCCCAAAGCATTGGCAACAAAAGCCAAAATAGACAAATGGGACCTAATCAAACTCCACAGCTTCTGCACAGCAAAACAAACAGTCACTAGAGTGAATCGGCAACCATCAGAATGGGAAAAAATCTTTGCAATTTACGCATCCGACAAAGGGCTGATATCCAGAATTTACAAAGAACTCAAACAGATTTACAGGAAAAAAACAAACAAGCCCATTCAAAAATGGGCAAAGGATATGAACAGAAACTTTACGAAAGCAGACATACATGAGGCCAGCAAACATATGAAAAAGTGCTCATCGTCATTGGTCATTAGAGAGATGCAAATCAAAACCACATTGAGATACCATCTCACACCAGTTAGAATGGCGATCATTAAAAAATCTGGAGACAGCAGATGCTGGAGAGGATGTGGAGAAATAGGAACACTCTTACACTGTTGGTGGGAGTGTAAATTAGTTCAACCATTGTGGAAGACAGTGTGGCGATTCCTCAGGGACCTAGAAATAGAAATTCCATTTGACCCAGCAATCCCATTACTGGGTATCTATCCAAAGGATTATAAATCGTTCTACTATAAGGACACATGCACACGAATGTTCATTGCAGCACTGTTTACAATAGCAAAGACCTGGAACCAACCCAAATGCCCAACGATGATAGACTGGACTGGGAAAATGTGGCACATATACACCATGGAATATTATGCAGCAATCAAAAATGATGAGTTTGTGTCCTTTGTAGGGACATGGATGAATCTGGAGAACATCATTCTCAGGAAACTGACACAAGAACAGAAAAAGAAATACCGCATATACTCGCTCATAGGTGGGTGAGAAAAATGAGAACATGTGGACACAGAGAGGCGGTCTACTATACACTGGGGACTGTTGGGGGGAATGGGGGAGGGACAGCGGGGGGGGGCTGGGGGGGATAGCCTGGGGATGAATACCAAGTGTGGGTGAAGGGGAGGAAAGCAGCAAAGCACACTGCCATGTGTGTACCTATGCAACTATCTTGCTCGTTCTGCACATGTACCCCCAAACCTATAATGCAATAAAAAAAAAAAATAAAAATAAATAAATAAATAAATAAATAAATAAAAAATAAAAAAAAAGATAAAAAAAAAAAAAAAAAAAAAAAGAAATAGAATCCTGAGTACCCAACAGGTGTGCATTGTTCAGTGAGGTTTGAATGAGGGGGCCTATGTAATAGACTCCTGTGTATTCCCTAGGTGTGTGTTATTCACTGAGGCTCTGAAGGAGTGTTCATGTGACATAGCCTCCTGATTAATGTCCAGGTGTGCATTACTCAATGAGGCTCTCAATCAGTGATCATATGAAATAGAATCCTGATTATTTCCCTGGTGTGCATCATTCATTAATGCTCGGATTGAGTGGCCATATGGCATGGACTCTAATTATTCCCCAGGTGTGTATCATTTAGTGAGTTTCTGAACAAGTGACCATATGAAATAGACTTTAGACTCTAGCCTCTTGACAATTTCTCAGGTGTGCATTTTCCATTGAGGCACTGGGTGAACGGTCATACCAAATAGACTCCAGACTATTCCCCAGGTGTGCATTATTCAGTGAGTCTCTGAATAAATGGCTATATGAAATAGACTCCTGAGTATTCCCCAGGTACATATGATTCCTCACTGAGGCTCTGAATGGGTGGCCATGTAAAATACACTTCTGACTTTTCCATAGGTTTTTATTATTCAGTGAGTCTCTGAATGAGTGGCCTTAGGAAAGAGACTCTTGAATACCCCCAGGCGCACAGTTTTAGGTTGGGCTCTGAATGAGTGGCCATACGAAATACAATCCTGACTTTCCTTCAGGTTTATATTATTTAGGGAGGCTCTGAATATGTGGGTATATGAAATAGACTTCTGTCTACTCTACAGGTGTTCCTTATTCAGTGAAGCTCTGAATGAGAGGCCATATGTAATAGTGTCCTGAGTATTCCGCAGGTATGCATTATTCACTGAGGCTCTGAAAGTTTGGCAATATGAAATAGTCTACAGACTAGTCCAGAGGTGTGTATTCTTTAATGAGACTTTGAGTTAATGACCATATAAAATAGACTCCTGACTATTCCCCAGGTGTGTATTATTGACTGAGAGTCTGAAGAAGTGGGCATATGGAATAGACTACTGCCTATTCCAAAGTTGTGCATTAATCACTCAGGCTTTGATTTTGTGGTCATATAAAATAGACTAGTGTCTATTCCCCAGGTCTGCATTATTCACTGAGGCTGTAAAGGAGTGGCTATATAAAATAGACTCCTAACTCTTTCTCAGGTGTGAATTACTCCATGAGGCTCCGCATGAGTGGTCTATGAAATTGGATACTGTCTATCGCCCATGTTTGTATTATTCAGTGGATCTCTGAATGAGTGGCTATATAAAATAGACTGCTGAGTACTGTACATTTGTGCATTATTCACTGAGGTTATGAGTGAGTGGCCATATGAAAGGGAATTCTGACTATTCCACAGGTGTGTCTTATTCACTGAGGCTTTGAGTTAGTGACTATATGAAATAGATTTTTGATTATTCCTCAGGTGTGTATTATTGACTGAGACTGATTAAGAGGGCATATGAAATAGGCTATTCACTATTCCAACGCTGTGCATTATTCACTCAGGCTTTGATTTTTTTGGCCATATAAAATAGACTAGTACCTATTCCCAAGGTGTGCATTATTTAATGAGGCTCTTAATGAATGGCTACATGAAGTAGACTCTTAACTCTTCTCCAGGTGTGTATTACTGAATGAGACTCTGAAAAGGGCATAAGAGACTCCTGACCCTTCCCCAGGAGTGAATTATTTACAGAGACTCTGAATGAGTAGCCACTTGAAGTAGACTCTTGACTATTTCCCAGATGTGTAGTATTCACTGAATCACTGAAAGTATGGCCATATAAAATAGACTTCATTTTACTCCACAGGTGTGCGTTATTCATTGATTCTTTAAGTGAATCACCATATGAAACAGACTAGTGATTATTACCCACATGTGCATTATTCAAAGAGGTTCTCCTTGAGTGACAATATCAAATACACTTTTGACTGTCACCAAGGTGAGTATCATTCAGAGGTGCTTAATTTGAGTCTATCTTAAGTAGGGTCCTGACTACTCCACAGATGTTTATTATTCACTGAAGCTCTGAATGAGACACCATATGAAATAGACTCCTGACTATTGCCTCATTGTGCATTATTCAGTAAGGCTCTGAATGAGTGGTCATATGGAATAGAATCCTGACGATTCCCCAGGTGTGTGTCATTCAGTGAGATACTGAATCAGTGGTCATATGAAAGAGGCTCCCATCTATTTCCGTGGTGTGCATTATTCACTGAGGTTCTGAGTGGCAATAATATAGACTCCTAATATTCAGTGAGTATTCCTCGTGTGTGCATTATTCACTGATTCACTGAGAGACCATATGAAATAGACTCCAAACTATTCCCTACTTGTGTATTATTTTTTGTGGGTCCTAATGAGTGTCCATATGAAATGCACTTCTGATTATTCCTCATGTGTGTATTATTCAGGGAATCTCAGGATGGAGGGCGATATGAATTAGTCTCCTCTGTACTACACACCCATGCATTATTCACTGAGGCCCGTAATGAGTGGTCATATTAAACAGAATCCTGACTATTCCCAAGGTGTGTATTATTTACTGAGGCTCTAAGTGATTCACAATATGAGAAAGACTCCTGAGTACTCAACAGGTGTGAATTATTGACTCAGCCTGTGAACGGGTGGCAATGTGAAATACACTCTTTACATTTTCCAAAGTGTGTACTATTCAGTGAGCTTTGAAATGAGTGGCCATATGAAACAGACCCCTCAGTACTCAACAGACATGCATTGTTCACTGAGGGTCTGAATGAGTGGCCATAATCAATAAACTCCTGATTATTCTGCAAGTGTGCATTATTCACTGAGGCTCTGACTATGTGGCCATTTGGAATAGATTCCTCACTATTCCCTAGGTGTGTGCTATTCACAGAGTTTCCGAATGCATTGCCATTCCAAGTAGACTCTTGATAATTCTCGAATTGTGCCCTATTCAGTGAGGCTCTCAATAAGTGGACACATAAAATAGACTCCTCACTGTTCCCCAGGTGTGTATTATTCACTGAGGCTCTGTAAGAGTGACCAAATGAAATAGATTTCTGACTATTCCACAGATGTGCCTTATTCAGTGAGGCTCTCAATGATTGCTTATTTGAAACTGTCCTGACTATTTCCCATGTGTGTATCACTCAGGGACATGCTGAAAGAGTGGCCATATAAAATAGACTCTTGACTATTTCCCAAGTGTGTATTTTTTACTGAGGCTCTGAATGAGTGGTCATATGAAATAGACTCCTGACTATTCCACAGGTGCATAGTATCCACTGAGTGTATGAATTAGTGTCCAAATGAAACAAACCCCTTGCTACTCCACAGGTGTGCTTTATTCACTGAGTTTCTAAATTATTGTCCATCGAAAATAGACTCCAAATTATTCTCCAGGTATGTATTATTCAGTGAGGCTCACAATAAGTGGCCATATTTATTGAATTTTGAACTATCCCACAGATGTGTATTACTATCTGAGGCTCTGGATAGGTGGCTACATGAAATAGACTCCTGACTACACCACATTGTTCAGTGACACTTTGAATGAGAGACCACATGCCAAAGACTCCTGACTATTCCACAGGTGTGCATTATTCAGTGAGTCTTCGCATGAGGGGATAAAACAGAATCTTGACTATTTCCCCAGGTGTGTACATTTAGTGAGGCTCTTACTGAGTGGCCATATGTAAGAGACTTCTGATTTTCTGCAGCTGTGCATTATTCCATGAGGCTGTGAAAGAGTGGCCATATGAAATAGACTCCTGACAATTCCCCAGGTATTTAATATTCGGTGAGATTCTGAATGAGCTTCCATATGAAATTGTCTCCTTTTACCTGGTGTGCATTATTAAGTGAGGCTCTGAATGAGTGGCCATAAGAAATAGACTCCAGACTATATCACAAGTGTCTAATATTCAGTGAGGCTGTGAGACAGTGGCCATGTGAAACAGACTCCTTATTACTCCACGTGTGCATTATTCACTGATTGTCTGAATAAGTAGTTATAAGACAGATACTCCTAATTTTTCTCCATGTATGCATTATTCAAAGCGGTTCTGTATGAGTGTCCATACCAAATAGACTCCTGAAAATCCTCCATGTATGCATTATTCAAAAAGGTATTGTATGAGTGTCCATACCAAATAGACTCCCCAGGTGTGTACTATTCAGTGAGTCCCAGAATGAAAGGTCATATAAAATAGACTCCTGACTATCACCCAGGTGTGTATCATTCAGGGAGGCACTTAATTTGGGGCTATCTTGAACAGTGTCCTGACTACTCAATAGGGGTTTATTATTTACTGAAGCCCTAAATGAGATGCCATATAAAATAGACTCCTTACTATTGCCCCATTGTGAATTATTCAATAAGGCTCTGAATGAGTGGTAGCACAGAATACAATCCTGACAATTCCCCAGGTCTGTATCATTCAGTGAGGCACTGAATGGCCAAATAAAAAAGTCTCCTGACAATTACCCTTGTGTGCATTATTCACTGTGCCTCTGAATTATTGGCCATGTGAAATAGACTCCTGAGTATTCCCCATGTCTGCATTACTCACTGATTCTCTGAGTGGCCATATAAAATAGACTCCTGACTACTCCCCGGTTGTGTATTATTCCATGGGGCTCCTACTGAGATATGAAGTAGATTTTTGACTGTTCCCCATGTGTGTATTATTCGGGAAGTCTCAGAATCGGGGTTAATATGAGTTAGTCTTCTCAATACTCAACAGACGTGCATTATTCACTGAGACTCATAAACAGTGGTCATGTTTTACCGACTCTGGACTATTCTCCAGGTGTGCATTATTCAATGAGGCGCTGAAACGGTGTCCCTATGAAAGACACACCTAACTATTCCCAAGGTGTGCATTATTCAGGTTGGCTGTCAATGACTGGTCATATAAAATAGAATCTTGACTATTCTTCAGGTGTGTATCATTCCGTGAGGCTCTAAGTGAGTGACCATATAAAATAAATTATTGTATATTCACAAGTGTCTATTATTTACACTAGAATCCTCAGTATTCCCCAGGTGTGCATTATTCACTGAGGCTCTGAATGAGTGGCAATATGAAATAGACTCTTGAAAATTCCACAGGTGTGTATCATTCAGTGAGGCTCTGAATGAGTGGTCATACAAAAGAGAACCCTCACTTATCCACCGGTGTGCATTACTCCTTGGGATTCTGATTCTGAATTAGTGGCCATATGACTATTCCACAGGTGTGTACCATTCAGTGTGGCTCTAAGTGGCCATATTAGAGAGATTCTTGAATATTCTCAAGGAGCTTATTACTCATAGAGGCTCTGCATGAATGGCTATATCAATTAGGCTGCTGACTACTCCACAGGAATGCATTATTCAGTGAAGCTCTGCATGAGAGGCCGGATGAAATTGTCTCCTGACAATTCCCTAGGTGTGTATTATTCACTGAGATTCTGAATATGTGGCCAATTGAAATACATTCCTGACTATTTCCCAGGTGTGTGTTATTCACTGAGGTTCTGTATAAGTTGCCATACAAAATAGACTCCTGACAGTTCCCCAGGTGTGCACTACTCCCTGAGGCTCTCACTGAGTGGCCATATAAAATAGACTCTTGACTCTATCTCATGTGTGTATTATTTAGAGAGGCTCTGAAAGAGTGTTCATACGAAATACACTCCTGTTTATTCCCCAGGTGTGCATTATTCACTGAGGTTTTGAATGAGTTTTAATATGAAATGCACTCCTGACTATTTTCAAAGTGTGTTTTATTCACATAGGCTCTAAATGAGGGGCTGTATGAAATAGACTCCTGACTATTCCATAGGTGTGTATTATTCACTGATGTTCTGCATGTGTCTGCAAAGCAAATAGACACATTGCTACTCCACAAGTGTGCGTTCTTCACTGATGCTCTAAATGAATGGCCATGTGAAAGAGACTGCAAGGTTTCTCTATGCATGCATTATTCAATGAGGCTCTGAATGAGAGGACACTGTAATTAAACTCCTGAGAATTCCCCAAACTTGCACTATTCAGAGGGCTCTGAATGAGGGGCAATCAAAAATAACCTAATCAATATCCCCCTGGTGTGTACTATTCACTGAGGATCTAAAAAGGTGACCATATGAAAGACAAACCTCTCTATTCCCAAGGTGTGCATTATTCAGTTTGGCTCTGAATCTCAGGGCATATGGAATAGGATACTGATTATTCCCCAGGTGTGTATCATTCATGGAGGCTCTGAATGAGTGGCCATATAATATAGAGCCTTGGATATTCCCCATATGGGTATTATTCACTGAGGCTCTGAATGAGGGGTCATTTGAAATAGAATCCTCAGTACTCCCCAGGCGTGCATTATTCACTGCCACTCTGAATGATTGAAAATATAAAATAAACTCCTGATGATTCCACAGGTGTGTACTATTCAGTGAGGCTCTGAATGAGTGATCATATGAAAGAGAATCCTGACTATTCCAGACGTGTGCATTATTCAGAGAAGGTTTAAATGAGTGACCATAACGATCAGAATCCTGACTATTCCCCAGGTGTGCATTATTCACTGAGGTGCTGAATGAGTGTTCATATGAAATAGCTTTCTGAGTACTCCACAGGTATGCATTATTCACAGAGGCTGTGAATCAGTGGCCATGTGAAATAGACTTCTGAATATACCTCATGTGTGCATTATTAAGGAAGGTTCTGAAAAATTATCCCTATGAAATAGATTGCTGAGTATTTCCCAGGTGTGGATTATTCACTGAGGCTACAAATGAGAGGCAAAGTGAAATAGACACCTGAATATTTTTTGGTTGGCTTTATTCACAAAAGCACTGAATGAGGGGCCATGTGAAATAGACCCCTGTCTATTTCACAGGTGTGTATGATTCGCTGAGGTTCTCAATATGGCAAAAAGAAATAGACACCTGGCTATTTCACATGTGTACATTATTCACCGACGCTCTGAATGAATGGCCATATGAAAGAGACTCCAATTTTTTTCTCCAGGTAGGCATTATTCAATGAGGCTCTGAATTCAGGCCATATGAAATAGACTCCTGACAATTCCCCAGGTGTGTATTACTCAGTGAGACTCAGAAGGAGGAACAATATGAAATAGACTCCTCACTAATCTACAGGTATAGGTTATTTAGTGAGTCTCAAAATGGGTGTCCATATTAAATAGAATACCAACTCTTCTATACGTGTGTCTCATTGAGTGAGGTCCTGAATGAGTGGCCATATGACATCCATTTCTGAGGACTCAACAGGTGTTCATTGTTCACTTAGGCTTTGAATGAGGAGCAACATGAAATAGACTCCTGATTATGTCCCAGGTGTGTATAATTCACTGAGCCTCTGAATGATTGGCCTGAAGAAATAATTTTTCATCTATGATCCAGGTGTGTATTATTGAGTGAGGCTCAAAATGAGTGGCCCTATGAAATAGATCTCTCAGTATTCCACAGAAGTGAGTTATTCAGTGAGACTCTGAAAAAGTGGGCATATGAAATAAACTCCTGACTATTCCTCGTGTGTGCATTATTCACTGAGTCTCTGAATGAGTGGCCATTCTAAATAAAGTTCTGACAATTTTCCAAACTTGCACTACTTCAAGAAACTGTGAATGAGGAACAATATTAAAAGGACTTCTCAGTATGCTTCTGGTGTGTATTATTCACTGAGGCCCTGAAAGAGTGTTCCTATGAGACTCCTCACTATTCCCAAGGTGTGCATCATTCAGTTTTGCTCTCAATTCCAATCGTATGAAATAGAATCCTGATTATTCCCCAAGTGTGTGTCATTCACTGAGGCTCTGAATGAGTGGCCATATAAAATAGACTCTTGACTATTCCCCAGGTATGTATTATTCACTGAGGCTTTGAATGAAGGGTCATTTGAAATAAAATCCTCAGTACTCCTCAGGCTTGCATAATTCACTGAGGTTCTGAATGAGTGGCTATATAAAATAGTCTCCTGACTATCCCACAGGTGTGTACCATTCAGTGAGGCTCTCAATGAGTGGCCATATGAAACAGAATCCTCACTATTCCAAATGTGTGCATCATTCAGTGAAAGTCTGAAAGAGTGTCTATAAAAAGTAGAATCCCGGCTATTTCCCTGGTGTGCATTATTCACTGAGGTGAGGAATAATTGGCCATATAAAATAGATTGCTGAGTGCTCCCCAGGTATGGTATGCATTATTTACTAAGTCGTTGAATCAGTGGTAACATGAAATAGACATCTAAATATTCCCAAGGTGCCTATTATTCAGCGAGGCTCTGAATGAGTAGCTATATCAATTAGGCTCCTGACTATACCACAAGAGTGCATTATCCAATGAAGCTCTGAGTGAGAAGCCAGATAAAATTGACTGCTGATCCTTCCACCATTGTGCATAATTCACTGAGACTCTTAGTGTGTGCTTAATTGAAATACACTCCTGACTCTTCCCCTAGTGTGTCTTATTCACTGAGGTTCTGTATGAGTTGCCATATGAAATAGACTCCTGACAATTCCCCAAGTGTGCACTATTCCCTGGGAGTCTCAGTGAGTTTCCATAAGAAACAGATTCCTGACTCTCCCTAATGTGTGTATTATTCAGGGAGGCTTTGGAGTGTCTATATGAAATAGACTCCTGACTATTTTTTGGGTGTGCATTATTCACTGAGGCTGTGAATGAGTGGCAATATATAATAGATTCCTGACTATTCCCCAGGTGTGTATTATTAACTCAGCCTTTGAATGAGGGGCCTTATGAAATAGACTCCTGACTATACCACAGGTGTGTATTATTTGCTGATGTTCCGAATGTGTGGCCAAAGCAAATAGACACCTTGCCACTCCACAGGTGTGGATTCTTTACTGATGCTCTGAATGAATGGCCATATGAAAGAGACTCCAAATTTTTCTCCATGTATACATTATTCAATGAGGCCATGAAGGAGGAGCCATACAAAATTTACTCCTTACAATTTCGCATGTCTTAATTTTTCTGTTATACTCGGAAATAGGGTTAATAGGAAATAAACTCCTCAGGATTCCAAGGCATTCATAATTCAGCGAGGCTTATAATGGGTTTTCATATTAAATAGAATCCTGACTATTACCCAGTTGTGTATTATTCAGTGAGGTACTGAATTTGTGGCCATATCAGATAGACTCCTGAGTACCCAACAGGTATGCATTGTTCAGTGAGGTTTGAATGAGGGGGCCTATGTAATAGACTCCTGAGTAATCTTTAGGTGTGTGTTATTCACTGAGGCTCTAAAGGAGTGTTCATATGACATAGCCTCCTGATTAATGTCTGGGTGTGCATTATTCAATGAGGCTCTCAATCATTGGTAATATGAAATAGAATTCTGACTATTTCCCAGGTGTGCATCATTCAGTAATGCTCTGATTGAGTGGCCATATGGCATGCACTCTGACTATTCCCCAGGTGTGTATCATTCAGTGAGTTTATTTCATATGGTCACTCATTCAGGGCCTCAGTGAATAATACACCACTGGGAAATTGTCAAGAGTCTAATTCAAATTGACTTTCCTGAAATTGCCTTGACTTAGCTGGAATTGCCTTTCGTAAGCATACCTTTCCCTGCCTTGTCTTAGCTTGCCTTGCTTGGAATTGCCTTTTTGGAAATTGCCTTGCTTGGAATTACCTTGGCTTGCATTGCCAGGAATTGCTTTGCCTTGCATTTTCTTGCCTTGCTTAGAATTGCCTTGTTTAGAACTGCATTTCCTTGCCTTACCTTGCCTTGCCTGAAATTACCTTGTCTGGAATCACCTTTCCTTGCCTTGCCTAAAATTTCCTCATCTAAAATTGCCTTGCCTTGTTCTGTCTGGCCTTGCCTGGAATTGCCTTGCCTTGCCTAAAATCGCCTTGCCTGGAATTGTCCTTTTTTTCCTGCCTTGCCTTGCCTCAAATTGCCTTTCTTGGAATTTCTCTGCCTTGCCTTGCCTCGAATGTTCTTTCCTGGAATTTCCGTGCTTTGTCTTGTGTTTTCTTATTTCAAATTGCCTTACCTGTAGTTGGCCTGCCTTGCATTGTTCTGCCTTGCATTGAATTTTCTTGCCTGGAATTTTTGTCATGCTGGAAATTTTCTTACATCGCCTTTTTTGCCTATTCTGGAATTTCCCTGTCAGAAATTGCCTTTGGCTTGCCTTGCCTTGCTTGGAATTGCCTTTCCTAGAATTGTCTTGCCTTGCCTTGAGTTTTCTGAAGTTGCCCTGGAGTTGCCTGGAATTGCCCTGTCTTGCTTTACTTGCCTGCAATTGCCCTGCCTGCAATTGCCCTGACCTTCCTTGCCTTGCCTGGGATTGCCTTGCCTTACCTTAGCTTGCCTGGATTTATTTTGCCTACAATTTTCTTGCCTAATTTTTCCTGAAATTTTCTTGCCTGAAATTGCCTTTTATTGACTTGGCATGCCAGGAATTTCCTTGCCTGGAATTTCCTTGCCTTGCCTTGCCTGGAATTGCCTTGACTTTTCTGGCCTTGCCTGAAATTGCTTTTCCTGAAATCCCCTTGCCTTGCCTGGAATTGTCTAGCCTGAAATTTCCTTGTCTTGCCCTGCCTGGAGTTGTCTTGCCCAGAATTGCCCTGCCTTTTCTTACGTGAAATTGCCTTGCCTGGAATCGCCTGGTCTTGCCTTGCCTTGCCTGGAGTTCTTTTTTCTGCAATTGCCTAGCCTGGAATTGCCTTGCCTTGCCTTGCCTGGAACTGTATTTCCTGGATTAACCTTGTCTTTTTTTTTGTCTTTCCTTTCCTTGCCTTGCTTTGCCTAGAATTGTTTTGCCTAAAATTCCCTTGCCTTTTCTTCCCTTGATATTTTTTGACTTTCCTTTCCTTGCATTACCTGATATTGCCTTGCCTTACCTGCATTTTTTTTTGCATTGCTTTGATTTTTCTAGCCTGGAATTCTCCTGCCTGGAATTGTTTTGCCTTGGCTTGCCTTGCCTTGCCTGAAATTGCCTTACCTGTAATGGCCTTGCCTTTTATTGCCCGGAACTAACCCGCCTTGCATTATCTTGCCTGATATTTTCCTGCCTAGAATTGCACTGCCTTTCCTTTCCTTTCCTGAAATTGTCTAGCCTAAAATTGCATTGTCTTGCCTTGCCTTGCCTGGAGTTGTCTTGCCAGGAATTGCCCTGCCTTTTCTTACGTGGAATTTCCTTGCCTGGAATTGCCTTGTCTTGTCTTGCCTTGCCTGGAATTTTTTTTTCTGCAATTGCCTAGCCTGGAATTGCCTTGCCTTGCCTTGCCTGAAACTGTCTTTCCTGAATTAACCTTGTCTTTTTTTGTCTTGCCTTGCCTCGCTTTGCCTAGAATTGTTTTGCCTAAAATTCCCTTGCCTTTTCTTCCCTTGACTTTGTTTTGCATTACCTGATATTGCCTTCCCTTACCTGCAATTTTTTTGCATTGCCTTGCTTTTCCTAGTCTGAAATTGTCCTGCCTGTAATTGTTTTGCCTTGGCTTGCCTTGCTTTGCCTAAAATTGCCTTACCTGTAATTGCCTTGCCTTTTTTTTGCCCAGAACTAACCTGCCTTGCATTATCTTGCCTGATATTTCTCTGCCTAGAATTGCACTGCCTTGCCTTGCCTTGCCTGGAATTGTCTTGCCTTTTCTTGCCTGGAATTGACATTCCTGGAATTGCCTTGCATTGCTTTGCCTTTTCTTGAATGGGATTGTCGTGCCTGGAATTGTCTTGCCTTGCCTTGCCTGGAATTGCCTATCCTGAAATTGCCTTGCCTTTCCTTGCCTGGAATTGCCTTGCTTGAAATTGACTCTCTTTGTCTTGCCGTGCCTAAAATTAACTTTTCTGAAATTGCCTTTTCTTTTCTTTCCTTTTCTTTCCTTGCCTTAAAGAGCCCTGCCTGGAATTGCCCTGTTTTGCCTTCTCTGGAATAGTCTTGCGTGGAATTGCCTTGTCTTACCTTGCCTTGACTGAAGTTGCCTTGTTTTGAATTGCCTTGCCTTGCCTTTTCTCACCAGAAATTGCTTTGCCTTGAATTACCTTGCCTTGCATTGCCTTACCTTGCCTTGACTGGAATTGCCTTGCCTTACACTGCCTTGCCCTTACTGTAATTGCACTGCATTGCCTTGCCTGTAATTGCATTGACTTGCCTTTCCTTGCCTTCACTGGGATTGCCTTGCCTCTAATTGCCTTTCCTTGTCTTGTCTGGAATTACCTTGTCTGAAATTGTCTTGCTTTGTCTTGCCTTGCTTTGCCTGGAATTGCCTTGCCTTTTCTTGCCTTGTTTGTGATTGCCCTACCTTGCCTTGACTTGCCTAAAGTTGCCCTGCCTGAAATTTCTCTGCCTTGCCTTGCCTTGCCTTTTCTTGCCTTGCCTTGCCTGGAATATTTTTGCCTGGCATTGCCTTGTCTTTTTTGCCTTGCCTTGCCTTACCTTGCCTTGCCTTATCTTGCCTTGCCTTGTCAAAGATTGCCTTGCCTGGAATTGCCTTGCCTGAAATTGTCTTGCCTTGCTTTTCCTGGAATTGCCTTTCCTGAAATTGTCTTGCTTTGCATATGCTGGAATTTCATTGCCTGGAAATACCTTTCCCTTCCTTGTCTTGTTTTGACTTGCCTGGAAATGCGTTTCTGGCAATTGCCTCACCAGGAATTGCCTTGCCTGAAATTGCCTTGTTTTGCAGTGGCTTGTCTTGCCTGGAATTGCCTTGGTTAGAATTGCATTGCCTTGCCTTATCTTGCCTTGCCTGGAATTGCCTTTCCTTGCCTTGACTGGAAATTTCTTATCTGAAATTGCCTTGCCTTGCCTTATCTTGTCCTGCCTGGAATTGCATTGCTGTGCTTTGCCTGAAGTCATCGTGCCTGGAATTGCCTTTCTTTGCCTTGCCTCCAATTGCCTTGCTTGGAATTTACCTGACTTGCCTTGCCTCAAATTGCCTGGCCTGAAATTGGCCTGCCTTGCCTTGTTTTGGCTTGCCTTGAATTTCCTTGCCTGAAATTTTTTTTGCCTTCCTGAAAATTGTCTTGCATTGCCTTTTATTGCCTAGCCTGGAATTTCCCTGTCTGGAATTGCCTTGCTTTGGCTTGCCTTGCCTTGCCTATAATTATTTTGCCTTGCCTTGCATTTTCTGGAATTGCCTTGCCTGGATTTCCTCTGCCTTGCCTTGCCTGGCCTGAAATTTCCCTGATTGCAATTGCCCTGCCTTGCCTTGCATTTCCTGGAATCGCCTTGTCTTGCCTCACCTTTCCTGGATTTTCCTTTCCTTCAATTTTCTTGTCTAGCCTTGAAGAGAATTTACTTGCCTGTAATTGCCTTGCATTGACTTGCTTTGCCAGGAATTTTCTTGCCTGAAATTTTTTTTGCCTTGCATTGCCTTGTCTTGCCTTGCCAGGAATTGCCTTGACTTTCCTGGCCTTGTCTGGAATTGCTTTTTCTGGAATTGCCTTGACTTGCCTGGAATTGCCTACTCTGGAATTGTCTTGCCTTACCTTGCCTAGAGTTGCTTTGCCTGTAATTGTCTTGTTTTGCCTTGTCTGGATTTGCCTTTCCTGGAATTGCCCTGTCTTGCCTTATGGGGAATTGTTTTGCCCTGCCTTGCCTTTCCTAAAACTGCCTTGCCTGGGTTTTCTTTGTCTTGTTTTGTCTTTCCTTTCCTTTCCTTTCCTTGCCTTTCCTTGCCTTGCCTTTCCTTGCCTTGCCTTGCCTTGCCTTGCCTTGCCTTGCCTTGCCTTGCCTTGCCTTGCCTAGAATTGCCTTGCCTAGAAATTCCTTGCCTTGAATTGCCTTTCCTGGAATTTCCTTGCCTTCCCTTCCCTTGACTTATTTTCCTTGCCCTTTTTCTTCTTGCCTGAAATTGCCTTGCCTGGATTTGACTCTCCTTGCTCTGCTTTGCCTTGCCGTGACTAAAAATGACTTTCATGAAATTGCCTTGAATTTTCTTGCCTTGCCTAAATGAGCCTTGCCTGGATTTGCCCCACATTGCCTTGCCTTGCCTAGCCTAGAATTGCCCTACTTTGCTTTGCCTGAAAATTATTATTATTTTATTTATTTATTTTTTATTTTTATTTTTTAATTTTTATTGCATTATAGGTTTTGGGGTACATGTGCAGAACGTGCAAGATAGTTGCATAGGTAAACACATGGCAGTGTGTTTTGCTGCCTTCCTCCCCCTCACCCACACATGGTATTCATCCCCAGGCTATCCCCCCCAGCCCCCCCCGCTGTCCCTCCCCCATTTCCCCCAACAGTCAAAGAGCTAACGATTCTAAATATATATGGACCCAATGTAGGAGCACCCAGATATATAAGGCAAGTTCTTAATGACTTACAAAGAGACTTAGACTCCCACACAATAATAGTGGGAGACTTTAACACTCCACTGTCAATAGCAGACTGATCAACCAGACAGAAAATTAACAAGGATATCCAGGACTTGAACTCAGACCTGGAACAAGCAAACCTGATAGACATTTACAGAACTCTCCACCCCAAATCCACAGAATATACATTCTTCTCAGCACCACATCACACCTACTCCAAAATTGACCACATAATTGGAAGTAAAGCACTCCTCAGCAAATGCAAAACAACTGAAATCATAACAAACAGTCTCTCAGACCATAGTGCAATCAAGTTGGAACTCAGAATTCAGAAAATAACTCAGAACCGCACAGCTTCATGGAAACTGAACAACTGGCTCTTGAATGTTGATTGGATAAACAATGAAATGAAGGCAGAAATACAGAAGTTCTTTGAAACGAACGAGAATGAAGACACAACGTACCAGAATCTCTGGGACACATTTAAAGCAGTCTGTAGAGGAAAATATATAGCAATAAGTGCCCACATGGGAAGAGTGGAGAGATCCAAAATTGACACCCTATCATCAAAATTGAAAGAGCTAGAGGAGCAAAATCAAAAAAGCTCAAAACCTAGCCGAAGACAAGAAATAACTAAGATCAGAGCAGAACTGAAGGAGATAGAGACAAGAAAAACCCTTCAAAAAATCAACAAATCTAAGAGCTGGTTTTTTGAAAAGATCAACAAAATAGACAGACCACTAGCCAGACTGAAAATTATTTTTGCTTGAAATTGTCTTGCATTGCATTGCTTTTTCTTGCCTGGAATTGCCTTGTCTTGCCTTGCCTTTACTGGAGTTGCCTTGCCTTTTCTTGCCTTGCCTAGCCTAGAATTGCCTTGCCTAATATTGCCCTGCCTTGCATTGCCAAAAATTGTCTTGACTGGAATTGCCTTGCTTTTATTTCTTTACCTCGCCTGTAATTGCCTTGCCTAGACATGCATTGCCTTGCCTTACTTTGCCTTCCCTGGAATTGCCTTGCCTCGAATTGCCTATCTGTGCCTTACCCAGAATTTCCTTGTCTGGAATTGCTTTGTCTTGTCTTATTTTGCCTTGCCTTGCCTGAAATAGTTTCCCCTGAAATTGCCTTTTCCACAATTGCTTTGCCTGTAATTGCCTTGCCTTGCCTGGATTTGACTTTCCCACAATTGTCTTGCATTGCCTTGCCTTTTTTTTGCATGGGATTGTGTTGCCTGTAATTGTATTGCCTGGAATTGCCTTGCCTTGCCATGTGTTGCTTTGCCTTGCCTGACCTGGTTTTGCCTAGCCTGGGATTGCCTTGCCTTGCCTAGAATTGCCTTGCCCGAAGTTGCATCTTTTTGCCTTGCTGTCCCTAAAATTAACTTTCCTGAAATTTCATTGAGTTGTCTTGCCTTGCCTAAAAGAGCCTTGACTAGAATTGCCCTACATTGCCTTACCCTGCCTTGCCTGAAATTTTCTTGCCTAGAATTGTGCTGCATTCCCTTGCCTTGCCTTGCCTATCCTAGAATTGCCTTGTCTGGTTTGCCTTGCCTTTTCTTGTCTGGAATTTAGTTGCTCGAAATTGCCTTGTCTTGCCTTGCTTTTCCTTGCCTGGAATTGCCCTTCCTTGCCTTGTCTTGCCTTGACTTAATTTGCTTTGCCTGCAATATTTTTGCCTAGCAACCCTGGAATTTACTTGCCTGTAATTGCCTTGCATTGACTTGCCTTGCCAGGAATTTTCTTGCCTGGAATTGCCTTGCCTTGCTTTGCCTTGTCTTGCCTTGCCTGGAAGTGCCTTGACTTTCCTGGTCTTGCCTGAAATTGCCTTTTTTGGAATTGCCTTGCCTTGCCTGTTTTGCCTGGAATTGTCTAGCCTGAAATTGCCTTGCCTTGCCTTGCCTGGAGTTGCCTTGCCAGAAATTGCCTTGTCTTGCCTTGCCTTGCCATGCCTGGATTTGTCTTTCCTGCAATGGCCCTGCCTTGCCTTGCCTGGAATTGCCTTGTCTTCCATTTTCTTGCCTGGAATTGCCTTTCCTGCAATTGTCAAGCCTGCAATTTATTTTTCTTGCCAAGAACTGCCTTGTCTTGCCTTGACTTGTCTTGTCTTGCCTTTCCTTTCCTTGCCTAGAATTTCCTTACCTGGAGTTGTCTTGCCTGGAATTGCCTTGTCTCTTCTTGTCTTGACTTTCTTTGCCTTGTCTGGAAATTCTTTGTGTTGCCTTGTTTTGCATAGCCTGGAATTGCCCTGCCTTGGCTTGCCTTGCCTTGCATAGCCTGAAATTGCCCTGCCTTTGCTTGCCTCACCTTATTCCGAGTTGCCTTTCCTATAATTGCCTTGCCTTGTCTTGCCCAAAACTAACCTGTCTTGCATTACCTTGCCTGAAATTTCCCGACCTGGAATTACACTGTCTTGCTTTTCCTTGCCTGGAATTGACTTTTCTGGAATTGCCTTGCTTTGCCTTGCCTTTTTTTTTTGCATGAGACTGACTTGCCTGGAATTGTCTTGCTTTGTCTTGTGTTGTCTTGCTTTGTCTAGAATTGCCTAGCCTGAAATTGCCTTTCCTTGCATTGACTTGCCTGGAATTGACTCTCCTTGTTTTGCCTTGCCTTGATTTGCTGTGCCTTAAATTAAAATTACTGAAATTGCCTTGCGTTTTCTTGCCTTGCCTAAAAGAGCCTTGCCTGGAATTGCCTTACATACACTTGCCCTGCCTTGCCTGAAATTTTCTTCCTTAAAACTGTGCTACCTTGCCTTGCCTAAAATTGCCTTGCATGTCATTGCCTTGTCTTGCCTTGCCTTGCCTTGACTTACTTTTCCTTGCCTTGCCTACAATTGCCTTGCCTAATATTGAATTGTCTGAAATTGTCTTGTCTTGCCTTACCTGGAATTGTCTTGCCTGAAATTTTCTTGCATTCCCTTGCTTTTGCTTGCCTGGAATTGCCCTGCCTTGCATTCTCTGGAATAGCCTTGCATGGAATTTCCTTGTCTTGCCTTGCCTCTACTGGAATTGCCTTGCTTCAAGTTGCCTTGCCTTACCTTTCCACGCCTAAAATTGCCTTGCCTAGCATTGCCTTGCCTGGAATTGTCTTGCCTTGTTTTAGCTGTAATTGCTTTGCCTGGAAATAACTTTCTGCTTTGTCTTGCCGTGCCTTGCCTGGAATTGTTCCACCTTGAATTGCATTGCCTTTTCTTACCTTGCCTTGCTTGGAATTGCCTTTCTTTGCCTTGCCTGGAATTACCTTGTCTAAGGTCGCCTTGCCTTTAATTGCCTTGACTTGCCTTGCCTGAAATCGTCTTGCCTGGAATTGCCCTTTTATGCCTTTTCTTGCCTTGCCTTTAATTACATTTCTTGAAATTTCTCTGCCTTGCCTTGCCACGAATTGCTTTGCCTGGAATTGCCCTGCTTTGCCTTATCTTTCTTTACCTCTTATTACCTTGCCTGGAATTGGCCAGCCTTGCCTTGTTTTGCCTTGCCTGAATTTGCCATGCCTTGCATTGCCTAAAATTGCCTTGCCTAAAATTTCTATGCCTTGTCTGGCTATGCCTTGCCTGAAATTGCCTTGCCTGAAACTGCCTTGCCTTGCCTTGACTGAAATTGTTTTGCTTGGAATTTCGATGACTTGCTGGAAATTTTCTTGCATTGCCTTTCCTTGACTAGCCTAAAATTGCCCTGTCTGAAATTGTCTTTCCTTGGCTTGCCTAAAATTGCCTTGCCTTGTCTGGAATTGCCCTGACTGCAATTGCCATGCCTTGCCTTGCCTTGCCAGAAATTGCCCTGCCTGGAATTGCCCTGCCTTGCCTTGCCTTTCCTGGAATTGTCTTGCCTTGCCATGCCTAAAATTGACTTTCCTGAAATTGCCTTGCATTGCCTTGCCTAAAACCACCTTGCCTGGAATTGCCCAACATACACTTGTTCTGTTTTGTCTGGAATTGCCTTGCTTAGAATTGCAGTGTTTTGCCTTGTGTTGCCTTGCCTTGTGTTGCCTTGCCTTTCCTTGCCTTGCCTGGCATTGCCTTTTTTTTGCCTTGCCTTGCCTGGGCTTGCCTTGGCTTGCCTAGAATTGCCTTGCCTGGAATTGCCTTGCCTGGAATTGTCTTGCCTTGTCTAACTTTCAGTTGTCTTGCGTGAAATTGTCTTTCCTGGAATTGCCTTGCCTTGCTTTGGGTTGCCTTGCCTTGGGTCACCTTGCCTAACCTTGCCTTGTGTTGTTGCAGTGCCTAAAATTGACTTTCCTGAAATTGCCTTATGTTGCTTTGCCTTGCCTAAAAGAGCCTTGCCTAGAATTTCCCTACATTGCCTTGCCTTGCCTGGAATTGCCTTGTCTAAAATTGCGCTGCCTTTTATTGCCTTGCCTTGCCTAGCCTAAAATTTCCCTGCCGTGCCTTGCCTGAAATTTTCTTACTTGGAATTTCCTTGCCTTGCATTGCCTTGCCTTGCTTTAATTTTACTTGCCTGGAATTACCCTTCTTTGCCTTCCCTGGTTAGCCTTCCCTGAAATTGTCTTGCCTTGCCTTGCCTTGACTGGAGTTGCCTTGTTTTGAGTTGCCTTGCCTTGCCTTTACTCGCCTGGAATTGCCTTGCCTAAAATTGCCTTGCCTTGTGTTGCCTTGCCTTGCCTCGACTGGAATTGCCTTGCCTGGAATTGCCTTTTTCTGCCTTGTCTTGCCTTCCTTTGCCTGAAATTGCCTTTTTTGCAATTGCCTTGCCTGAAATTGCCCTGCCTTGCATTTCCAGGAATTGCCTTGCCTTACATTGCTTTGCCTTGCCTGGAATTGCTTTGCCTAAAATTGCATTGAATTGCCTTACCTTGCCTTAACTGGAATTCCCTTGCCTCGAATTGCCTTTCCTTGCCTTGCCTGGAAATACCTTGTCTGGAATTGCCTTGCCTTGTCTTGCCTGAAATGGTCTTGCTTGAAATTTCCATGCCTTGTTGGAAATTTTCTTGCATTGTTTTGCCTTGCCTAGCCTGGAATGGCCCTGTCTGGAATTGACTTGCCTTGGTTTTCCTTGCCTTGCCTGAAATTGCGTTTGCTAGAACAGCCTTGCCTTGCCTTGCCTTGTCTGTATTTGCCCTGCCTCGCCTTGCCTTGCCTGAAATTTCCCTCTCTGGCATTGCCCTGCCTTTCCTTTCCTTTCCTGAAATTGTCTTGCCTTGCATTATTGTGCCGTGCCTAAAATTGACTTTCCTGAAATTGCCTTGCATTGCCTTGTTTTGCCTAAAATAGCCTTGCCTAAAATTTCCCTGCATATTCTTGCCCTGGCTTGCCTGAAATTACCTTGCTTAGAATTGCCCTGCCTTGTTTTGCCCTGCCTTGCCTTTTCTTGCCTTGCCTTGCCTGGAATTTCCTTGCTTGGAATTGCCTTGCCTTGCATTGCCTTGCCTTGCATTGCCTTGCATTGCCTTGCCTTGCCTTGCCTTATCCGAAATTTCCTTACCTGGAATTTTTTGCCTTGCCTTGCCTTGCATTGCCTGGATTTGCCTTGCTGGAATAGCTTTGCCTTGCCTTGTCTTGATTGGAATTGCCTTGCCCTTCGTTGTCTTGCTTTGCCTGGAATTGCCTTGCCTGAAATTGCCTTGCCTTGCCTTGTCTGGAGTTACCTTCCTTGGAATTGCCTTGTCTTGTCTTACCTAGAATTGCCTTGCCTGGAATTGTATTTCCCTGCCTTCTGTTGCCTTAATTTTTCTGGAATTCTCTTACTGGCAATTACATAGCCTGGAATTGCCTTGCCTTACATTTCCTGCGGTTGCCTTCCCTGAAATTGCCTTGCCTTGCCTTACCAAAAATTGCCTTGCTTGAAATACCCTTTCTCTACCTCGTCTTACCTTGACTTGTCTGGAATTGCCTTTCTGGAAATTGCTTTGCCTATAATTGTATTGCCTTGCCTTGCCTGGAATTGGCTTGCCTTGCCTGGAATTGTCTTTCCTGGCATTGCCTTGTCTTGCCTTGCCTTTCCTTGCCTAGAATTGCCTTGCCTGGAACAGGCATGACTGAAATTTTCCTGCTGTGCCTTACCTGAAATTGCCTTGCCTGGAATTGCCCTGGTTTGCCTTTTCTAGAATAGCCTTGCGTGGAATTGCCTTGTCTTGTTTTGCCTTGCCTAAATTTGCCTTGCTTTGCCTTACCTTGCCCTGCCTGGATTTGCCTTGTTTTTCGTTGCATTGCCTTGCCTGGATTTGCTTTGCCTTCTTTTGCCTTTCCTGGATTTGCCTTGCCTGGATTTGCATTGCCTTATTTTGCATGGATTTGCCTTTTTTGGATTTGCTTTGCCTTGTCTTTTCTTGCCTTGCCGGGATTTCTGTCTTGCTTTGCCTGAATTTGCCTTGCCTGGATTTGCCTTGCTTTGCCTTTCCTTGCCTGGATTAATTTTGCCTTTCATTGCATTATTTGCCTTGCCTGGATTTTCCTTGCCTTGCCCTGCCTAGATTTGCCTTGCCTGAATTTGCCTTGCCTTTCCTTGCCTAGATGTGCTTTGCCTAACTTTGCCTTTCCTTGCCTGGATTTTCCTTACCTTGGCCTGCCTTTCTTTGCCTTATTTTGCCTTGCCTTGCCTTGCCTTGCCTGGATTTGCCTTGCCTTCCCTTGCCTTGCCTTGCCTTGCATAGGTTTGCCATACCTTGTCTTGCCACCTTGCCTTGCCTTGCCTAGATTTGCTTTGCTTTTCCTTACCTTGCCTTGCCTGAATTTGCCTTGCCTGGATTTCTCCTGCTTTGCCTTGCCTGGATTTGCCTTGCCTTGGCTTCCCTGGATTTGCCCTGCTTGGATTTTTCTCGTATTTTCTTGCCTAGATTTGCCTTTTCTATATTTGCCTTTTCTTTTTTTGTCTGGATTTGCTTTGCCTGGATTTTCCTTTCCTTGCCTTGCCTGGATTTTTCTTTCCTGGATTTGCTTTGCCTGCATTGGCCTTGCCTTGCTTTGCCTGTATTTGTCTTGACTGAATTTCTTTTGCATTGTCTTGCCTGTCATTGCCTTGCCTGGCATTGACTGTATTTGCCTTTCCTTGATTTGCCTTGCCTTGCATTGACTGTATTTGCCTTGCCTGGATTTGCAATGCTTGGATTTGCCTTGCATTGCCTTGCCTGGATTTCCCTTTTCTGGATTTTTTTCTTTCCTTGCCTGTATTTTTCTTTCCTGGATTTGCCTTGCCTTGCCTTTGCTTTTCTGGATTTGCTCTGCCTGGATTTGCCGTGCCTTGCCTTGATTGGATTTGCCCTGCCTGGGTTTGCCTTGCCTTTCCCTGCTTGTATTTGCTTTGCCTGGATTTGCATGGTCTTGCATTGTCTTTCCTGGATTTGCCTTGCCTGGATTTTCTTTGCCTTGCCTTGCCTGGATTTACCTTGTCTTGACTTGCTGTGTCTGAATTTGCCTTGCCTGGATTTGTATTGCCTTGCATTGCCTTGATTTGCTTGCTTGTATTTGCCTTACATTGACTTACCTAGGTCTGCCTTGCCTTACTTTGCCTGGATTTGGCTTGCCTTGCCTGGATTTGCCTTGTCTTGCCTTCCTTGGGTACGCCTCTACTGAATTTGCCTTGTCATGCCTTGCCTGTAATTGCCTTGCCTGGATTTGCCTTGTCTTGCCTTCCTTGGGTACGCCTCTACTGGATTTGCCTTGCCATGCCTTGCCTGTAATTGCCTTGCCTGGATTTGCCTTGTCTTGCCTTGCATGGATTTTTTTTTGCCTGGATTTGCCTTGCCTTGCCTTGCCTTGCCTAAATTTGCATTGCCTGGATTTGGCTTGCCTTGCCTGGATTTGTCTATCTCGAATTTGCCTTGCCTTGTCTTACCTTGATTTTTTTTTGCCTTGCCTGAATTTGCCTTGCTTGGATTTGCCTTGCCTTGCCTTCCGTGAAATGCCTCGCCTGAATTTTCCTTGCCTTGCGTTTCCTGGATTTGCCTTGCCTGGATTTGCCATTCCTTGCCATGGCTGGATTTGCCTTGCCTTATTTTGCTTTGAATAAATTTGCCTTGATGGACTTTTTTTGCCTTGCCTTGCCTGGATTTGCCTTGCTTTGTTTTGCCTTGTGTTGCCTAAATTTGTCTTACCTGAATTTGCCTTTTCTTGCCTTGCCTCGGTTTGCCTTGACTTGATTTGTTTTGCCTAAACTTTTCCTGCCTGGATATGCCTTGCCTTGCCTTACCTGAATTTGCCTTGACTGGATTTGTCTTCCCCGGTTTTGCCTGGATTTGTCTTGCCTGGATTTGCCTTGACTTGTTTTGCCTGGATTTCCCATTCCTGAATTTGCCTTGGCTGGATTAGCCTTGCCTAGATTTGTTTTTACCTGCCTTGCCTGGATTTTCATTGCATCGATTTGTCTTTTCTTGAATAGATTAGCCTTGTGTGGGTTTGCCTTGCCTTACCTTACCTGAATTTGCCTTGTCTGGTTTCCCTTTCCTGGATTAGCCTTGCCTGGATTTGTTTTGTCTTGCCTTACCTGGATTTTTCTTGCTTGACTTGTCTGGGTTTGCCTTGCCTACATTTGCCTTTCCTTTCCTTACCTGGATTTGCCTTGTGTGGATTTTTCTTGCCTTGCCTTGCCTAAATTTGCTTGCCTTGCCTTGCCTTGTCTGGATTTGCGTTGCCTCAATTTCTCTTGCCTTGCCTTGCCTGGATTTGCCTTACATTGACTTGCCTAGGTTTGCCTTGCCATGTCTTGCCTGGATTTGCCTTGCCTTGTCTTCCGTGGTATGCCTCTCCTGGATATGCCTTGCCATGTTTTGCCTGTAATTTCCTTGCCTTGATTTGCCTTGTTTTGCCTTGCCTGGATTTGACTTTTTTGTATTTGCCTTGCCTGGATTTGCCTTGCCTTCCCTTGCCTGGATTTACCTTTTCTGGATTTGCCTCGCCTTGACTTGCTGGGCTTAGCATTGCCTAAATTTGCCTTGCCTTTTCTTTTCTGAGTTTGCGTTGCCTACATTTGCTTTTCTTTGCCTTGCCTGGATTTGCCTTGCCTGAATTTTCCTTTTCTTGCCTTGCCTGGATTTGCTTTTTCTTGCCAAAATTTGGCTTGCCTGGATTTACCTTTTCTGGTTTTGCTAGATATGCCTTGCCTATATTTGCCTTGTATTGACTTTCCTGAATTTGCCTTGCCTGGACTTTTATGGATTTTTCTTGCCTGGATTTTTCTTGCCTTGCCTTACCTTGCCTGGGTTTGCATTGCCTGAATTTCTCTTGACCTGTCTTGCCTGGATTTGCCTTGCTTGGATTTGCTTTGCCTTGCCTTGCCTTGCCTTGCCCGAATTTGCCTTGCCTGGATTTGCCTTGCCTTGCCTTGCCAGGGTTTGCATTGCCTGGATTTGCCTTCCCTTGCTTGGATTTGCCATGCCTGAATTTGCCTTGCGTTGCCTTATTTTTATTTGCCCTTATTTGCCTTTCCTGGATTTGCCTTGCTTGGATTTGTTTTGCCTTGCTTTCCGTGGGTTTGCCTCACCTGGATTTGTTTTGCCTTGCCTTTTTTGGATTTGCTTTTCCTGGATTTGCCATGCCTTGCCATGTTTGGATTTTCTTTGCCTGGATGTGACTTGTCTTGCATTGCTTTGAATGGATTTGCCTTGGTAAATTTGTCTTGTTTTGCCTTACCTGGATTTGTCTTGCTTTGCCTTACCTGGATTTGTCTTGCTTTGCCTTGCCCCGATTTGTGTTGCTTTGCTTTGCCTGGATTTGCCTTGCCTGGATTTGCCTTTCTTTGCCTTGCCTGGGTTTGCCTTGACTAAATTTGCCTTACCTTGTTTTGTCTAATTTTTTTTTTGCTTGCGTGTGTCTTGTCTTGCCTTATTTGGATTTGCCTTGCCTGGGTTTGCCTTGCCTTGCCTTAGCTGGATTTGCCTGGCCTGGATTTGCCTTTCCTTGCTTTGCCTGGATTTGCCTTGCCTAAACATGCCTTGTCTTGCCTTGCCTTCACTGGATTTGACTTGACAGGATTTGCCTTGCATTGTTTTGAATGGGTTTGCCTTGCCTAAATTTGCCTTCCCTTGCCTTGCCTGAATTTCTCTTGCCTTGCCCTGTTTGGATTTGCATTGTCTAAATTTGTCTTATCTTCCCTGAATTTGCTTCACCTTACCTTGCCTGGATTTGTGTTGTCTGGATTTACCTTGCCTTGCCTTGCCTGGATTTGCCTTTCCTTGCTTTTCCTTGATTTGCCTTGCCTGAATTTGTTTTGCCTTGACCTGCCTAAATTTACATTGTTTGGATTTTCCTCTCCTTCCTGTGCCGGGATTTGGTTTCCTGGATTTGCCTTGCCTTTCCTTGACTGGATTTGCCTTTCCTGAATTTGCCTTTCCTTGACTTGCCTGGATTATCTTTGCCTGGATTTTTTGTCTTGCCTAAATTTGCCTTGACTGAATTTGCCTTGCCTTGCCTTTCCTGGATTTGTTTTGCTTTATTTGCCTTGCATTGCCCTGCCTGGATATACCTTGACTTACTTTGCCTGGATTTGCCTTGCCTTGAATTCCTAAATTTGCCTTGCCTCTTTTTACCTTGCTTTGCCTTTCCTGGATTTGCCTTTTGTGAATTTGCCTTGCCTGGACTTGCCTGGATTTGACTTGCCTGAATTTCACTTGCTTTGTCTTTTCTTGCCTGGCATTGCCTTGCCTCGATTTGTCTTGCCTTGCCTTGCCTGGATTTGCCTTTCCGGGAATTGCCTTGCCTTGCCTTGCCTAGACTGGCATTGCCCTGACTTGCCTGGATGTGCCTTGCCTAGATTTGCCTTATTTTGCCTTACCTGGATTTTTCTCTGCTGGATTTGCATTGGCCTGTTTTTCCTGGATTTGCCTTCCCTGAAATTGCCTTTTTTTTATGCCTTTCCTGGATTTGTCTTTCTTGGATTTGCCTTGCCTTTTCTTTGTCTGCATTTGCCTTTTTTGGATTTGCCTTGCCTTACCTGGTTTTGCCTTGTCTTGCCTTACCTGGGATTGCCTTGCCTTTGTCTACCTTGCCTTTTATTGCCTAGATTTGCTTTTCCAAGTTTTGTCTTCTCTTCCTTCCCTGGATTTGCCTTGACTTGACTTGCCTCAATTTGTCTTTCCTGGATTTGCCTTGCTTTGCCTTTTTTGATTTCCATTGCCTGAATTTGCTTGACCTTCCCTGGATTTGTCTTGCCTGAATTTTCTTCGCTATGTTTTGCCTGGATTTTCTGTACCTTGCCTTGTCTGGATTTGCCTTTCCCTGCCTTGCCTGGATTTGCCTTTCCTAGGTTAGCTCTTATTGCCTTGGCTGATTTTCCCTTGCCTGAATTTGCCTTGCCTTATCTTGCCTGGATTTGCGTGGCCAGAATATGCCTTGCCTTGATAAATCTGGATTTGTCTTGCCTTGCTTTGCCTGACTTTACCTTGCCTGAATTTGATTTGCCTTGCCTTTCTTTTCTTTTTTTTTTTAAAATTTTTATTGCATTATAAGTTTTGGGGTACATGTGCAGAACGTGCAAGATAGTTGCATAGGTACACACATGGCAGTGTGTTTTGCTGCCTTCCTCCCCTTCACACACACTTGGCATTTATCCCCAGGTTATCCCTCCCCAGACCCCCCACTGTTCCTCCCCCATTCCCCCCAATAGACCCAGTGTGTAGTAGACACCCTCCTTGTGTCCATGTGTTCTCATTTTTTCTCACCCGCCTATGAGTGAGAATATGCGGTATTAATTTTTCTGTTCTTGTGTCAGTTTGCTGAGAATAATGTTCTCCAGATTCATCCATGTCCTTAAAAAGGACAAAAACTCATCATTTTTGATTGCTGCATAATATTCCATGGGGTATATGTGCCACGTTTTCCCAGTCTAGTCTATCACTAATGGGCATTTGTGTTGGTTCCAGGTCTTTGCTATTGTAAACAGTGCTGCAATGAACATTCATGTGCATGTGTCTTTATAGTAGAACGATTTATAGTCCTTTGGATATATACCCAGTAATGGGATTGCTGGGTCAAATGGAATTTCTATTTCTAGGACCTTGAGGAATTGCCACACTGTCTTCCACAATGGCTGAATTGATTTACACTCCCACCAAGAGTGTAAGAGTGTTCCTATTTCTCCACATCATCTCCAGCATCTGCTGTCTCCAGATTTTTTAATGATCGCCATTCTAACTGGCGTGAGATGGTATCTCAATGTGGTTTTGATTTGCATCTCTCTAATGACCAATGATGATGAGCATTTTTTCATGTGTTTGTTGGCCTCATGTATGTCTTCTTTTGTAAAGTGTCTGTTCATATCCTTTGCCCATTTTTGAATGGGCTTGTTTGTTTTTTTCCTGTAAATCTGTTTGAGTTCTTTGTAAATTCTGGATATCAGTCTTTTGTCAGATGCGTAAACTGCAAAGATTTTTTCCCATTCTGATGGTTGCCGATTCACTCTAGTGACTGTTTCTATTGCCATGCAGAAGCTGTAGAGTTTGATTAGGTCCCATTTGTGTATTTTGGCTTTTGTTGCCAATGCTTTTGATGTTTTGGTCATGAATTCCTTGCCTACTCCTATGTCCTGAATGGATTTGCCTAGATTTTCTTCTGGGGTTTTTTTTGATGTCAGGTCTTATGTTTAAGTCGTTAATCCATCTGGAGTTAATTTTAGTGTAAGGTGTCAGGAAGGGGTCCAGTTTCTGCTTTCTACACATGGCTAGCCAGTTTTCCCAACACCATTTATTAAATATGGAATCCTTTCCCCATTGCCTGTTTTTGTCTGGTTTATCAAAGATAATATGGTTGTAGATGTGTTGTGTTGCCTCCGATGCCTCTGTTCTGTTCCATTGGTCTATATCTCTGTTTTGGTACCAGTACCATGCTGTTTTGATTACTGTAGCCTTGTAGTATAGTTTGAAGTCTGGTAGTGTGAAGCCTTTCGCTGTGTTCTTTTTGCTTAGAATTGACTTCGCTATGCGGGCTCTCTTTTGGTTTCATATGAAGTTCATGTTGGTTTTCTCCAGTTCTGTGAAGAAATTCAATGGTAGTTTTATGGGGATAGCATTGATTGTGTAAATTACTTTGGGCAGTATAGCCATTTTCCCGATATTGATTCTTTTTAACCACGAACATGGAATGTTTCTCCATCTGTTTGTGACCTCTCTTATTTCGTTGAGCAGTGGTTTGTAGTTTTCCTTGAAGAGGTCCCTTACGTTCTTTTGAGTTGTATTCCTAGGTATTTTATTTTCTTTGTAGCAATTGTGATTGGCAGTTCATTCTTGATTTGGTTCTCTTTAAGTCTGTTATTGGTGTATAGGAATGCTTGTGATTTTTGAACAATGATTTTATATCCTGAGACTTTGCTGAAGTTGCTTATCAGTTGCAGGAGGTTTTGGGCTGAGGTGATGGGGTCTTCTAGGTATACTATCATGTCGTCTGCAAATAGAGCCAATTTGGCTTTCACCTTTCCTATCTGAATACACTTTATTTCTATTTCTTGCCTGATTGCTCTGGCTAGAACTTCCAGTACTATGTTGAATAGGAGTGGTGAGAGAGGGCATCCTTGTCTAGTGCCGGATTTCAAAGGGAATGCTTCCAATTTTTGCCAATTCAGTATGATATTGGCTGTTGGTTTGTCGTAAATAGCTTTTATTACCTTGAGGTATGTTCCATTAATACCAAGTTTATTGAGGGTTTTTAGCATAAAGGGCTGTTGAATTTTGTCAAATGCCTTCTCTGCATCAATTGAGATAATCATGTGGTTTTTGTTTTTTCTTCTGTTTATGTGGTGAATTACATTTATAGATTTGCGTATGTTGAACCAGCCTTGCATCCCCAGGATGAATCCTACTTGATCATGATGGATAAGTTTTTTAATGTGCTGTTGCAATCGGTTTGCCAGTATTTTATTGAAGATTTTTGCATCTATGTTCATCATGGATATTGGCATGAAGTTTTCTTTTCTTGTCGAGTCTCTGCCGGGTTTTGTTATCGGGATGATGTTGGTCTCATAAAATGATTTGGAAAGGGTTTCCTCTTTTTTAATTATTTAGAACAGTTTCAGAAGGAATGGTACGAGCTCCTCTTTGTGAGTCTGGTAGAATTCGTATGTGAACCTATCTGGACCTGGGCTTTTTTTTTGTGTGGTAGGCTGTTAATTGCTGCCTCAACTTCAGTCCTCGTTATTGGTCTATTCATATTTTCAGCTTCCTCCTGGTTTAGGCTTGGGAGGACACAGGCGTCCAGGAATTTATCCATTTCTTCCTGGTTTACCAGTTTATGTTCATAGAGTTGTTTGTTGAATTCTCTGATGATGGTTTGAATTTAAGTGGAATCTGTGGTGATTTCCCCTTTATCGTTTTTTATTGCATCTATTTGGTTGTTCTCTCTTTTCTTTTTTATCAGACTGGCTAGTGGTCTGTCTATTTTGTTGATCATTTCAAAATACCAGTTTTAGATTTATTGATTTTTTGAAGGGTTTTTCTTTTCTTTATCTCCTTCAGTTCTGCTCTGATCTTAGCTATTTCTTGTCTTCGGCTAGGTTTTGAGACTTTTTGATCTTGCTCCTCTAGCTGTTTCAATTTTGACGATACGGTGTCAATTTTGGATGTCTCGAGTCTTCTGATGTGAGCACTTATTGCTATATATTTTCCTCTACAGACTGTTTTAAATGTGTCCCAGGGATTCTGGTACATTGTGTCTTCATTCTCTTTGGTTTCAAAGAACTTCTTTATTTCTGCCTTCGTTTCGTTGTTCATCCAATCAACATTCAAGAGCCAGTTGTTCACTTTCCATGAAGCTGTGTGGTTCTGAGTTATTTTCTGAATTCTGAGTTCCAACTTGATTGCACTATGATCTGAGAGACTGTTTGTTATGATTTCAGTTGTTTTGCTTTGCTGGGGAGTGCTTTACTTCCAATTATGTGGTCAATTTTAGAGTAGGTGTGATGTGGTGCTGAGAATAATGTATATTCTGTGGATTTGGGTTGGAGAGTTCTGTAAATGTCTATCAGGTTTGCTTGTTCCAGGTCTGAGTTTAAGTCCTGGATATCCTTGTTAATTTTCTGTCTGGTTGATCTGTCTGCTATTGACAGTGGAGTGTTAAAGTCTCCCACTATTATTGTGTGGGAGTCTAGTCTCTTTGTAAGTTATTAAGAACTTGCCTTATATATCTGGGTGTTCCTACATTGGGTCCATATATATTTAGAATCGTTAGCTCTTCTTGTTGTGTCGATCCTTTTACCATTATGTAATGACCTTTGTCCCTTTTGATCTTTGTTGCTTTAAAGTCTATTTTATCAGAGATGAGAATTGCAACTCCTGCTTTTGTTTGCTCTCCATTTGCTTGGTAAATGTTCCTCCATCCCTTTATTTTGAGCCTTTGTGTATCCTTGCATGTGAGGTGGGTTTCCTGGATACAGCACATCGATGGGTTTTGGCTTTTTATCCGATTTGCCAGACTGGGTCTTTTTATTGGTGCATTTATTCCATTTACATTTAGGGTTATTGTTGTTATGTGTGAATTTGATACTGCCATTTTGATGCTAGCTGGCTGTTTAGCCCATTGGTTCGTGTAGATTCTTTATTTTGTTGATGCTCTTTAGCATTTCCTATGCTTTTAGGATGGCTGGTACTGGTCGTTTCTTTCTATTTGTAGTAACTCTTTAAGGAGCTCTTGTAAAGCAGCTCTAGTGGTGACAAAATTTCTGAGTACTTGCTTGTTCATGCAGGATTTTATTTTTCCTTCACTTATGAAGCTCATTTTGGCTGGATATAAAATTCTGAGTTGAAAGTTCTTTTCTTTAAGGATGTTGAATATTCGCCCCCACTCTCTTCTGGGTTGTAGAGTCTCTGCCGAGAGATCTTTTTTGAGTCTGAGGGGCTTCCCTTTGTAGGTGTCTCGATCTTTCTCTCTGGCTGCCCTTAGTATTTTCTCCTTCATTTTAACCCTGGTGAATCTGACGATTATATTCCTTGGGGTTGCTCTTCTTCTGGAGTATTTTTGTGGTGTTCTCTGTATTTTCTGGAGTTGACTATTGGCCTGCCTTGCTAGGTTGGGAGAATTTTTCTGGATAATATCCTGAGGAGTATTTTCCAGCTTGGATTCATTGTCTTCTTCACATTCTGGTACACCTATCAATAGTAGGTTGGGTCTCTTCACATAGTCCCAGATTTCTTGGAGATTTTGTTCATCCCTTTTTGCCCCTTTTTCTCTAATCTTGGTTTCTCGTTTTATTTCATTGAGTTGGTCTTCGAGTTCTGATATTCTTTCTTTTGCTTGGTCAATTCAGCTGTTGAAACTTGTGCATGCTTCGCAAAGTTCTCGTGTTGTGTTTTTCAGCTCCTTCAATTCATTTATATTTCTCTCTAAGTTGTGTATTCTTGTTATCATCTTCTTAAATCCTTTTTCAAATTTTTTTCAAGGTTCTTAGTTTCTTTGCATTGATTTAGAACATGTTCCTTTAGCTCACTGAAGTTTCTCATTATCTACTTTCTGAAGTCTGATTCTGTCATTTCTTTTTTTTTTAATTTTTATTTCATTATAGGTTTTGGGGTACATGTGCAGAACATACAAGATAGTTGCATAGGTACACACATGGCAGTGTGTTTTGCTGCCTTCCTCCCCTTCACCCACACTTGGCATTCATTTCCAGGCTATCCCTCCGAAGCACCCCCGGCTGTTTCTCCCCCATTCACCCCAATAGACCCCAGTGTATAGTAGACCCCCTCTCTGTGTCCATGTGTTCTCATTTTTCTCACCCACCTATAAGTGAGTATATGCAGTATTTCTTTTTCTGTTTTTGTGTCAGTTTGCTGAGAATGATGTTCTCCAGATTCATCCATGTCCTTACAAAACACACAAACTCATCATTTTTGATTGCTGCATACTATTCCATGGTGTATATGTGCCACATTTCCCAGTCCAGTCTATCATCGTTAGGCATTTGGGTTGATTCCAGTTCTTTGCTATTGTAAACAGTGCTGCAATGAACATTTGTGTGCATGTGTCCTTATAGTAGAATGATTTATAGTCCTTTGGATATATACCCAGTCATGGAATTGCTGGGCCAAATGGAATTTTTATTTCTCAGTCCCTGAGGAATCACCGCACTCTCTTCCACAATGGTTGAACTAATTTACACTCCCACCAACAGTGTAAGAGTGTTCCTATTTCTCCACATCCTCTCCAGCATCTGCTGTCTCCAGATTTTTTAATGATCTCCATTCTAACTGGCGTGAGATGGTAACTCAATGTGGTTTTGATTTGCTTCTCTCTAATGACCAGTGATGATGAGCATTTTTTCATGTGTTTGTTGGGCTCATGTATGTCTTTTTTTGTAAAGTGTCTGTTCATATCTTTTGACCATTTTTGAATGGGCTTGTTTGTTTTTTTCCTGTTAATGTGTTTGAGTTTTTTGTAAATTCGGTATATGAGCCCTTTGTCAGATGTGTAAACTGCAAAGATTTTTTCCCATTCTGATGGTTGCTGATTCACTCTAGTGACTGTTTCTTTTGCCATGCAGAAGCTGTGGAGTTTGATTAGGTCCCATTTGTCTATTTTGGCTTTTGTTGCCAAATGCTTTTGGTGTTTTATTCATGAAGTCCTTGCCTACTCCTATGTCCTGAATGGTTTTGCCTAGATTTTCTTCTAGGGTTTTTATGGTGTCAGGTCTTACGTTTAAGTCTTTAACCAATCTGGGGTTAATTTTAATGTAAGGAGTCAAGAAGGGGTCCAGTTTCTGCTTTCTGCACATGGCTAGCCAGTTTTCCCAACACCATTTATTAAATAGGGAATCCTTTCCCCATTGCTTGTTTTTGCCTGGTTTATCAAAGATAATATGGTTGTAGATATGTTGTGTTGCCTCCGATACTTCTGTTCTGTTCCATTGATTTACATCTCTGTTTTTGTCCTAGTACCATTCTGTTTTGATTACTGTAGCCTTGTAGTATAGTTTGAAGTCTGGTAGTGTTATGCCTCCCGCTGTGTTCTTTTTGCTAAGAATTGACTTGGCTATGCGGGCTCTCTTTTGGTTCCATATGAAATTCATTGTGGTTTTTTCCAGTTCTGTGAAGAAATTCAATGGTAGTTTGATGGGCATAGCATTGAATGTGTAAATTACTTTGGGCAGTATAGCCATTTTCACGATATTGCTTCTTCCTAACCACGAACATGGAATATTTCTTCATCTGTTTGTGTCCTTTCTTATTTTGTTGAGCACTGGTTTGTAGTTTTCCTTAAAGAGGTCCCTTACATTCCTTGTGAGTTGTATTCCTAGGTATTTTATTTTCGTTGTAGCAATTGTGAATGGCAGTTCGTTCTTGATTTGTTTCTCTTTAAGTCTGTTATTGGTGTATAGGAATGTTTGTGATTTTTGAACATTGATTTTATATCCTGACACTTTGCTCAAGTTGCTTATCAGTTTCAGGAGCTTTTGGGCTGAGGTGATGCGGTCTTCTAGGAATACTATCATGTCGTCTGCAAAGATTGACAATTTGGCTTCCATCTTTCCTATTTGAATACACTTTATTTCTTTTTCTTGCCTGATTGCTCTGGCTAGAACTTCCAGTACTATGTTGAATAGGAGTGGTGAGAGAGGGCATCCTTGTCTAGTGCCAAATTTCACAGTGATTGCTTCCAGTTTTTGCCCATTCAGTATAATATTGGCTGTTGGTTTGTCGTAAATAGCTTTTGTTACTTTGAGATATGTTCCATCAATAGCAAGTTTATTGAGGGTTTTTAGCATAAAAGCTTGTTGAATTTTGTCAAATGCCTTCTCTGCATCAATTGAGATAATCATGTGGTTTTTGTTTTTGCTTCTGTTTATGTGATGAATTACATTTATAGACTTGCATATGTTGAACCAGCCTTTCATCCCCGGGATGAATCCTACTTGATCATGATGGATAAGTTTTTTAATGTGCTGTTGCAATCGGTTTGCCAGTATTTTATTGAAGAATTTTGCATCTATGTTCATCATTGATATTGGCCTGAAGTTTTATTTTCTTGTTGAGTCTCTGTCAGGTTTTGGTATCAGGATGATGTTGGTCTCATAAAATGATTTGGGAAGCGTTCCCTCTTTTTGGATTTTTTGAAATAGTTTCAGGAGGAATGGTACCAGATCCTCTTTGTGTGTCTGGTAGAATTCAGCTGTGAACTCATTTGGGCCTGGCGTTTTCTTTGTGTGGTAGGCTTTTAATTGCTTCCTCATCTTCAGACCTTGTTATTGATCTATCCATAGTTTCAGCTTCCTTATGGTTTAGAATTGGGAGGACACAGGCGTCCAGGAATTTATCCATTTCTTCCTTATTTACTATTTTATTTGCATAGAGTTATTTGTAGTATTCTCTGATGATGGTTTGAATTTCTGTGGAATCTGTGGTGATTTCCCCTTTATCGTTTTTTTATTGCATCTATTTGGTTGTTCTCTCTTTTCTTTTTTATCAGTCTGGCTAGTGGTCTATTTTGTTGATCTTTTCAAAAAACCAGCTCTTAGATTTATTGATTTTTTGAAGGGTTTTTTTTTGTCTCTATCTCCTTCAGTTCTCCTCTAATCTTAGTTATTTCTTGTCTTCGGCTAGGTTTGGAGCTTTTTTGATCTTGCTCCTCTAGCTCTTTCAATTTTGACGA
The DNA here is from genome assembly GCA_031835075.1 of Saguinus oedipus. Classification (NCBI taxonomy): domain Eukaryota; kingdom Metazoa; phylum Chordata; class Mammalia; order Primates; family Cebidae; genus Saguinus; species Saguinus oedipus. The sequence continues at coordinate 58,631,184 of CM063173.1, forward strand.
TAGGGTGTCAATTTTGGATCTCTCCACTCGTCTCATGTGGGCACTTATTGCTATGTATTTTCCTTTACAGACTGCTTTAAATGTGTCCGAGATATTCTGGTACGTTTTGTCTTCATTCTCTTTAGTTTCAAAGAACTTCTTTATTACTGCCTTCATTTCATTGTTTATCCAATCAACATTGAAGAGCCAGTTGTTCAGTTTCGATCAAGCTGTACAGTTCTGAGTTATTTTCTGAATTCTGAGTTCCAAGTTGATTGCACTATGATCTGCGAGACTGTTTGTTATAATTTCAGTTGTTTTCCATTTGCTGAGGAGTGCTTTACTTCCAATTATATGGTCAATTTTGGAGTAGGTATGTTGTGGTGCTGAGAAGAATGTATATTCTGTGGATTTGGGGTGGAGAGTTCTGTAAATGTCTATCAGGTTTGCTTGTTCTAGGTCTGAGTTCAAGTCCTGGATATCCTTGTTAATTTTCTGTCTGGTTGATCTGTCTGCTATTGACAGTGGAGTGTTAAAGTCTTTCACTATTATTGTGTGGAGTCTAAGTCTTTTTGTAAATCATTAAGAATTTGCCTTATATATCTGGGTGCTCCTACATTGGGTCCATATATACTTAGAATCTTTAGCTCTTCTTATTGTATCGATCCTTTTACCATTATGTAATGACCTTCTTTTTTCCTTTTGATCTTTGTTGCTTTAAAGTCTATTTTATCAGAGAGGAGAATTGAAACTCTTGCTTTTTTCTTCTCTCCATTTTCTTGGTAAATCTTCCTCCATCCTTTTATTTTGAGCCTTTGTGTATTTTTGCGTGTGAGGTGGGTTTTCTCGATACAGCACACCGATGGGTTTTGGTTTTTTATCCAATTTGCCAGTCTGTGTCTTTTGATTGGTGCATTTATCCCATTTACATTTAGGGTTAATATTGTTATGTGTGAATTTGATACTGCCATTTTAATGCTAGCTGGCTGTTTTTCCCGTTGGTTCATTTAGATTCTTCATTTTGTTGATGGTCTTTAGCATTTGGTATACTTGAAGGATGGCTGGCACTGGTTGTTTCTTTCTATGTGTAGTGCCTCTTTCAGGAGCTCTTGTAAAGGAGGCCTGGTGGTGACAAAATCTCGGAGTACTTGCTTGTTCATGAATAATTTTATTTCTGCTTCACTTATGAAACTCAATTAGGCTGTATATGAAATTCTGAGTTGAAGCTTTTTTTCTTTAAGGATGTTGAATATTGGCCCCCACTCTCTTCTGCCTTGTAGGGTCTCTGCTGAAAGATCTGCTGTGAGTCTGATGGGCTTCCCTTTGTGTGTGATTCGACCTTTCTCTCTGGCTGCCCTTAGTATTTTCTCCTTCATTTCAACCGTGGTGAATCTGACGATTATGTGCCTTGGGGTTGCTATCCTTGTGGAGTATCTTTGTGGTGTTCTCTGTATTTCCTGGAGTTGAGTATTGACCTGTCTTGCTAGGTTGGGAAAATTTTCCTGGATAATATCCTGAAGAGTGTTTTCCAGCTTGTATTCATTCTCTTCATCACATTCTGGTACACCTATCAAACGTAGGTTGGGTCTCTTCACATAGTCCCACATTTTTTGGAGATTTTGTTCATTCCTTTTTGTGCTTTTTTCTTTAATCTTGGTTTCACGTTTTGTTTCATTGAGTTGATCTTTATGTTCTGATATTCTTTCTTCTGCTTGGTCAATTCGGCTGTTGAAACTTGTGCATGCTTCACGAAATTCTCATGTTGTGTTTTTCAGCTCCTTCAATTCATTCATATTCCTCTCTAAGTTGTCTATTCTTGTTATTAATTCTTCGAATCTTTCTTCAAATGTTTTTTCAAGGTTTATAATTTCTTTGCACTGATTTATAACATGTCCTTTTAGCTCAATGAAGTTTCTCATTATCCACTTTCTGAAATCTGATTCCTTCATTTCGTCACACTCATTCTCCATCCATCTTGGTTCCCTTGCTGGTGAGGAGTTTTGTTCCTTTGTAGGAGGTTCGGTGTTTTGGTTTCAGGTGTGTTCCTTCTTTTTGCGCTGGTTTCTTCCCATCTTTATGGATTTATCCGCCTGTCGTCTTAGTAGTTGCTGATTTTTCAATTGGGTCTCTGTGTGGATGCTGAGATTGTTGATGATGAAGTATTTCTATTACTTAGTTTTTTTCTAATGGTCTAGCTCCTTTGCTGTATGAGTGCTGAGGTCCACTCCAGGCCCTGCTTGTCTCGAGTATACCTGTAGCAGCTGTGGAACAGTGAGTGATGATACCAGTTTTTACTTCTGCTGTCTTTGTTCCAGAATGATGCCCGCCTAATATCAGTCTGATTAGTCCTTTTTTGGGGTGACTCTTTGAATATACAGGGGTCAGGGAGCTGCTTAAGGAGACGGTCTGGGCTTTATAGGAGCTCCAATGCTGAGCTGTGATCTCCGTTGTTCATTCAGGGTTGTTGGGAGGTTGTTTATGTCTGCTGTAATAAAACTCATAAAACTCCACCCTTTTTTCCCCCCTTAGATGCTCTGTCTCCAGGAGTTGTGGCTTTCTTTATGAATATCTGTTGCACTGTCCTTCCCCACTAGGGGGCAGTCTATTCACTATTTGCCTGCTGGGTCTCTGACCTGCTAGCGCATGTCCACCGTGTTGCTGCTGGGTTCCCTTCTGCTGTGGAGTGCTCCCCCCTCCTGGTGGAGTGTCTCTGTTATGGCAGGTTGCCTCAGCAACGGCAGGCTGTGTCAGCCCTGGGCGGTACTTCAGTCGGGGCAGATTGCATCAGTAATGGCGGACGCCCCTCCCTCACTGGGCTGCACCGTCCTAGATGCTGGCAGCAAAACTCTCAGCCCCAAGCGCCTCCAGTCACCACCCTGCTTGTTCCTGTGAGTGTGAGACCTGCCGAGCCCGATCACCCAGCTCCCTGCCTCAGAGTCTGTCCTCTCTCTCTCTCTCTCCCCTCTCCACAAGCTGAAAGGTCGACTCTCTCACTGGCGCCCCAGTAGCCTGCCGATAGGGCACTGGTATCCATGCGATCTCCCATGCCACTGCCCTCTTCACCGGCTCAGATCACGCTTCCCAGGAAACTCCCGGTCTGGCTCACTGTCCAAGTCCCGTTCAATCAGTTGGACATGCCAATCTGCCCTTCCAAATCTCAGATTGCCGGTTTAACAGGGCACCCAGACCAGTGAGTTCCATGCCAAGTCCCGCTGTGGTGCCGGCCGAAGTGGCCATGCAAGCCGGCTGCATTAGCCGGCTTTACTAGCGTCCTGTGTCTCTCCCACACCTGGGACTTTCAACGCTCTGTGGGCAAAAAAGGTCCATCTGAGAATGCGGCTAGGGCTCATACTCTGTGCCTTCACTGAGAGCTGCAATCCTGAGTCGCTGCTATGACGCCATCTTGCGAGTCCTCTCTGATTCTGTCATTTTATCACACTCATTCTCATTCCAGCATTGTTCTTTTGCTAATGAGGAGTTTTGGTCCTTTGTAGGAGGTGAGATGCTTTGGTTTCAGGTGTTTTTCTCCTTTTTCCGCTGGTTTCTTCCCATCTTTGTGGATTTATTCTACCTGTCATCTTAATAGTTGCTGATTTTTTAATTGGGTCTCTGAGTGGACCCCCAGATTGTTGATGATAAAGTATTTCTGTTACTTACTTTTTCTTCTAATGATCTAGCCCCTCTGCTGTATGAGTGCTGAGGTCCACTCCATTCCTTGCTTGTCTGGGGTACACCTGTAGCAGCTGTGGAACAGTGAGGGATGCTACCACTTTCTTCTTCTGCTATCTTTGTCCCAGAATGATGCCCGCCAAATGTTAGTCTGATTAGTTCTTTTTTGAGGTGACTCTTTGGATATACAGGGGTCAGAGGGCTGCTCGAGGAGATGGTCTGTACTTTATAGGAGCTTCAGTGCTGAGCTTTGTTCTCCATTGTTCATTCAGTGTTGTTGAGCACCTGTGTTTCGGTCTTCTGCAGCAGAACTTATAACCCCCCTTTTTTTTCCCTCAGATCTTCTGTCTCAGGGATTTGGGGCTTTCTTTATGAGTATCTTTTGCACTGTCCTGCCTAGCTAGGAAGTACTCTATTCACTATTTGCCTGCTGAGGCTCCGCCCTGCTAGCACGGGTCTCCCCTGCTGCTGCGGGGCTCCATTCTGCTCTGGTGTGCTCCGCCCTCCTGGTGGAGTCTCTCTGTTATGGCAGGTTGCCTCGGCAATGGCAGGCTGCATCAGCACTATGCAGTACTTCAGTAGGGGTGAATTGCGTCCATAGTGGAGGACGCCCCTCCCCCACCGGGCTGCACCATCCTAGATTCAGCTGTGCCCGCAGCAAAACTCTCAACCCCGAGCACCTCCAATCGCCATTCTGCTTGCCCCCATGAGGGTGGGACCCGCCGAGCCCGATCACCTTTCTTCCTGCCTCATTGTCCGTTTTCTCTCTCTCTCTTTTTCTCCCAAATTTGAACAATTGACCCTCTCACTGGCGCCCCAGTAGCCTGCTGATGGGGAACTGGGATCCGTGTGATCTCCCATGCTGCTGCCCCCTGCACCATCTCAAATCACGCTTCCCAGGAATCTCCTGGTCTGGCTCATTGTCCAAGTCCTGTTTAATCAGATGGACATGTCAGTCTGCCCTTCCAAATCTCAGATTGCCGGTTTAACAGGGCTCGCAGACCAGTGAGTTTTGTGCTGGGTGCTGCTGTGCTGCATGCCGGCCGAACAGGTCACGTGAGCCAAACACTGGCTGTACTGGCATCCCGTGTTTCTCCTACCCCTCAGACTTTTTCTGTTCTGTGTGCAACAAAGTTCTGTCTGAGAGTGCGGCTAGGAATCACCCTCTGCACCTTCACTGAGAGCTGCAATCCTGAGTTGTTTCTATGGTGCCATTTTGGAAAATCAGGTGTGTATTATTTAATGAGGTTTTGAGTTAATGACCATATGAAATAGACTCCTGACTATTCCCCAGGTGCATACTATTGACTGAGACTCTGAAGAAGTGGGCATATTGAATAGACTACTGTCTATTCCAAAGTTTTGCATTAATCACCCAGGTTTTGATTTTGTGGTCATATAAAATAGACGTGTCTATTCCCTAGGTGTGCATTATTCACTGAGGCTGTAAAGGAGTGGCTATATAAAGTAGACTTCTAACTCTTCCCCAGTTGTTAATTACTTGGTGAGGCTCTGCATGAGTGTCTTATGAAATAGGTTACTGCCTATCTCCCATGATTGTATTATTCAGCGAATCTCTGAATGAGTGGCTATATGAAATAGAGTGCTGAGTACTGTACATTTGTGCATTATTCACTGAGGCTATGAATGACTGGGTATATAAAAGGGAATCCTGACTATTTTCCAGGTGTGTATTGTTCATTGAGGCTTTGAGTTAGTGACTATATAAAATAGATTCCTGATTATTTTTTAGGTGGGTATTATTGGCTGAGATTCTGATTAAGTGGGCATATGGAATCGACTTTTCACTCTTCCAAAATTTTGCATTACTCACTGAGACTTTGATCTTGTGGCCGTATAAAATAGACTAGTGTGTATTCCACAGGTGTGCATTATTTAATGAGGCTCTAAATAAATGGCTATATGAAGTAGACTCTTAACTATTCCCGTGGTGTGTATTATTGAATGAGACTCTGAATAAGCAGGCATAAGAAAGAGACTCCTGACTCTTCCCCTGGTGTGCATTATTTACAGAGACTCTGAATGAGTAGCCACTTGAAGAAGACTCTTGATTATTTCCCAGATGTGTATTTGTATTATTCACTGAGGCCCTGAACGAGTGGCCATATGAAAGAGATTCCTGACTATTCCAGATATATATACATATATACATATATATCTCACTGAATCACTGAAAGAATGGCCATATGAAATAGACTTCACTTTACTCTACAAGTGTGCATTATTTATTGATTCTCTAAATGAATCACCATATGTAACAGACTAGTGATTTTTTCACACATGTGCATTATTCAAAGAGGTTCTCCTTGAGTGGCCATATCAAATACACTCTTGACTATCTCCAAGGTGGGTATAATTCAGAGGTGCTTAATTTGTATTTATTTTAAGTAGGGTCCTGACTACTCCTCAGGTGTTCATTTTTCACTGAAGCTCTGAACGACAGGTCATATAAAATAGACTTCTGACTATCACCAAGGTGTGTGTCATTGAGGGAGGCAGTTAATTTGTGGCTATCTTAAACAGCATCCTGACTACTCCATAGGGGTTCATTATTCACTGAAGCTCTGAATGAGAGGCCATATAAAATAGACTCCTGACAGTTGCCTTCTTGTGAATTATTCAATAAAGATTTGATTGAGTTGAAGTACGGAATAGAATCCTCACGATTCTCTAGGTGTGTATCATTCAGTGAGGCACTAAATGTGTGGCCATATGAAAGAGGCTCCTGACTATTTTCCTGGTGCACATTACTGACAGTGGCTCGAAATTATTGGCCATGTGAAATAGACTTCTCAGTATTCCCCAAGTCTGCATTATTTACTGATTCTCTGAGTGGCCTTATAAAGTAGACTACTGACTATTCCACAATTGTGTATTATTACTTGGGGGTCCCACTGAGTGACCATGTGAAATAGACTTCTGACTGTTTCCCATGTGTGCATTACTCAGAAAGTCCCAGAATCAGGGATGAAATGAAGTAGTCTCCTCAATATTCAACAGAAGTGCATTATTCACTGAGGCTCATAATGAGTGTTTATGTTCAACAGACTCCTTACTATTCTCCAGGTGTGCATTATTCACTGAGGCTCTGAAATGGTGTCCCTATAAAAGAGACACCTGACTATTCCCAAGGTGTGCACTATTCAGGTTGGCTCTCAATGACTGGTCATATGAAATAGAATCTTGACTATTCCCCAGGTGTGTATCATTCAGTGAGGCTCCGAATGAGTGACCATATAAAATGGACCATTGACTATAACCGAACTGTCTACTATTTACAATAGTATCCTCAGTACTCCGTAGGTGTGCATTATTCCCTGAGGCTCTGAATGAATGGCAGTATGAAATAGACTCTTGACAATTCCACATGTTTGTATCATTCAGTGAGGCTCTGAATAAGTGGCCATATAAAAGAGAATTTTCATTTATCCTCCGGTGTACATTACTTTCTGAGATTCTGAATTAGTGGCCATATGACTAGTCCACATTTGTGTACCATTCAGCTGGGCTCTGAGTGGCCATATTAAAGAGATTCCTGAATACACACAAGGAGCTTATTACTAACCAAATCTCTGAATGAATGACTATATCAATTAGGCTGCTGACTACTCCACAGGAGTGCATTATTCAGTGAAGTTCTTCATGAAAGGCCAGATAAAATTGTCTCCTCACAATTCCCTAGGTGTGTATTATTCACTGAGCTTCTGAATGTGTGGCCAATTGAAATACACTTTTGATTATTCCACAGGTGTGTGTTATTTATTGAGGTTCTGTATAAGTTGCCATACTAAATGTACTCCTGACAATTCCCCAGGTGTACACTACACCCTGAGGCTCTCACTGAGTGGCCATATGGAATAGACTTTTTACTGAACCCCATGTGTGTTTTATTCAGAGGGGCTCTAAAAGAGTGTCCGTATGAAATACACTCCTCTCTGTTTCCCAGGTGTGCATTATTCACTGAGGCTCTGAAGGAGTTTCAATATAAAATACACTCCTGTCTATTCTCCAGGTATGTTTTATTCACATGAGCTATGAATGAGGGGTCATACGAAATAGACTCCTGACTATTCCACAGGTGTGTATTATTCACTGATATTCTGAATGTGTCACCAAAGAAAATAGACTCATGGCTACTCCATAAGTATGCATTCTTCACTGATGCTCTGAATGAATATTCATGTGAAAGAGACTCCAAGATTTTTTCAGGTACGTATTATTCAATGAGGCTCTGAATGAGAGGACCCTGTAAATAACTCCTGACAATTCCTTAAATTTGCAGTATTCAGAGGGCTCCGAATGAGTGGCAATATAAAATAACCTAATCAATATTCCTCTGGTGTGTACTATTCATTGACGTTGGGGACCCTCCCATTTGAGACTGTAAAGCAGTGTTCACTGTATAGGATGTTGCCTTTAGAAGCAGAATTTCTAGGCAGAGGGACGTAGAGATAGGAAAGTTGAGGACAGGAAAACAAAAAGAATCTAGCTAAAAGATAACCAGACGGGCAAAACCAGATGTCCCCCTGCATTCATGAGGAAAAAACGTTTATGATACAAGAAACTTGCTTATGAGCACCAAAGATATTATTATCTTTCATAGCCACCTTTCGCCTAGCTGTCAGTTTATTGTATAGAATTGATGATTTGGCTACTTATTTTTCACCTTACCATGACGTCAATCAGACCCTGAAAAGTATATATTTTTAGCCCTCAGATAATAAACTTAATGAGAGAGCAATGTCTCTTTATTCCTCCTGACCCCGCATTCTGTATCCCTTATTATTTCCAGCGTGCTCCCCGTTCAGGTTGGAATCCTTTCACTGGTGAAGAGTTCCCGGCAGATGTGGTGCCCGAACAGGGACCTGAAATCGCGGATCTTAGTAACGCTTGAGGTGAGTGGTTGCAGCGATGAGTAACAAAGGTCTAAAGAAGTTTTGTAAGTACAAAGGCCTAAAGAGTTCTTGTAAATGCAAAGGTTTGAGAAGATTTGTAAATACAAAGGTTAAGGAGTAAAATTAACCAGGAGTAAAAATGGGGCAACTAGAATCTAAGAAACATAAGTTGTTTGTACATTTATTGTATTCTATGATTAAAACTGAAGGTCATAATATAAGGTTTAGTCAAGTAAAACAGTTTCTGCACATTATTCGTGAATTGTGTTTCTGGGTTCCTGAAGGAGGAAGTTTGGATAAAAAGACTTGGGGACGTATTGGAGAAAAAATTAATCAATTTTGTTCTCAAAATAATAATCAACCTCAAACTGCTATATTAACTACTGTTTGGAGTAAGCTTTGTGGCTGTGTTTGTCCTTCTCCGCTGCCCACTGCCCCTCCTAATTCCATGCCGCCTTTGCCTGTCTCTGCGCCCATGGCTTACCAGGTGCAAGCAAGCCCTACACCAGAAGACTCAGCATTTTCTTTGATACCGCTGGAGCAAGAGGAAATGGCTGAAAGAGGCTTTTGTAGTCATCATAGTGAGTATAATTCTCATCCTTATGATGTTCCTCTTGATGAGATCATGGTGCAGACGTTTGAACTTCCAGAAAATGCGCCTAACTGGCAACCTGGTCCCATTGTGCTTACCCTACTCCCTGATTTTTTAAAACAGTTCCAGGACTTACTTTCGCTTTGTTCCCATGCTGTAACTAATCAACAGTGCTTTCCTGTGGCACAGGGAAATAAAACAAATATGAGAAGTTACTCTCCTGGAGGTATGCCTTTAACTTTGCGAGTTACAGATGCTGCTCCTGTGACTCCTTTAGCGCATGCATTGTTGTCAAATAAAAGAGGGTTTTCTGATGTAGATAGCATGTTTTCTTCTCTTTTTCCTGTTATGGAAGTTCATGATGCTCAAAGACCAGTAGTTTGTAGATATCAGCCTATTCCTCCTAAAACGTTAAAAGAGTTAAAAGAGGCTGTTGCTCAATATGGCACTACAGCCCCATACACTGTTTCTCTTTTAAAAAACATAGCTAGAGAAGCACTTCCTCCTCTTGATTGGGGTCAGCTTGCTAAAGCGTGCCTTTCTGGTGGTGATTATCTCCTCTGGAGAGCTGATTATGCTGATTGTGCTTATGATCAGGCACAAAGAAATCGTGCTTATCAAATTCCAGTTACTTTAGATATGCTTGTGGGAAAGGGACAGTATGAAGGTCTTAATGCTCAAATACAGCTCTCTGAAATAGCTTATAGACAAATTAATATTTTAGACTTGCAAGCTTGGAAACAACTGCCAATGACAGGAGTTAAAACTGAGGAATTGGCAAACATTAAGCAAGGCCCTGATGAGCCATATCAAGATTTTGTGTCTCATCTACTACAAGCTGTAGGCAGACTAGCACAGGATGGAGAAGCCAGTGTTCTATTAGTTAAACAATTGGCATATGAAAATGCTAACACAGCATGTCAAGAAGCTATATGGCCATGAAAAAAAAGAGGCACACTTACTGATTATATCCACCTTTGTGCCAATATTAGACCTGCTTATCAGCAGGGATTCTTTATGGCTGCTGCCCAAGCAGGAATGTTTGTTGCCGCTTATGTAAAACAAAAATTTAATGACATTAACTCCAGAAATGGGTCCACAAGCTATTCATACAGGAATTTTTGGCCCTTTGCCTCAAGGTCATTTTATTCTCCTGTTAGGCAGGAGTGGATGGACTATAAAAGGACTACAAGTCTTTTCAGGGGTCATAGATGCAGATTATACAGGAGAAATTAAGGTTATGGCATGGGCACCTTGAGGAATATTTACTTTGACTCATGAGAAGCCTATTGCTCAGCTCCTTTTGATACCTATAAATACTACCATAGGCAAATCTCTTTCCACTGAGACTCGAGGACGTTTAGGTTTTAGGTCCTCAGATCATGCCTATTGGGTGCAATCTATTACTGCTTCTCGCCCTGAACTGACATTATGGATTAATGGCAAGCCTTTAAAGGACTGATAGACACTAGAGCTGATATTTCTATTATCTCTGCTAATCATTGGCCTTTACAATGGCCTTGTTCTCTTTCTATGACTTCCTTACAAGGAATTGGAATAAGTAAAAATCCTGAACAATCTACTATCTTACTAAAATGAACTGATAATAAAGGACATGAAGGACATTTTCATCCTTATGTCCTCCCAGGGCTTCCATTTAATTTATGGGGTCGAGATGTTTTAGAGACAATGGGAGTTAAACTTGTTACACGAAATATTGCTTGGCAACTTATGAGAGACTAAGGCTATCAAGAAAGAAAAGGTCTGGGTAAAACCTTACAAGAAATAACAAAACCTGTTTGTCCTTCCCCAAAATATGACAAATGGGGTTTAGGATATTTTTCTTAGGGGCCACTTATCCTTTCAATGCCCATACTAATGCCATTTGCTGGAAATCTGACTCTCCAGTGTGGGTAGAACAGTGGTCCTTATCTAAGAAAAAAATTTCTGCCGCTAGAGAGTTGGTTCAGAAACAACTTGAGGCAGAACATATCCGACCTATTCAGAGCCCTTGGAATTCTCCATTTTGTGTTATTAAAAAAATCTGGGAAATATAGACTATTACAGGATTTAAGAAAAGGTAATGAAACTATGGAAATAATGGGGCTTTTTCAACCAGGCCTTCCATCTCCTGTGGCAATACCTAAGAGTTGGAAACTAATTGTTATTGATTTAAAAGACTGTTTCTTTACCATACCTCTTACACCATAAGAGTGTAAAACATTTTCTTTTAGCATCCCATCTACTAATTATGAACAACCTTGGGACAGATATGAATAGGTAGTGCTGCCTCAAGGCATGGCCAATAGTCCTACTCTATGTCAAACTTTCGTTGCAAAGGCACTTTGTTGTCATCCTGTAAGACAACAACAATTTTTTTTTTAATTTTTATTGCATTATAGGTTTTGGGGTACATGTGAAGAATGTGCAAGATAGTTGCATAGGTACACACATGGCAGTGTGTTTTGCTGCCTTCCTCCCCTTCACCCACACTTGGTATTCATCCCCAGGCTATACCCCCAGCCACCCCGCTGTCCCTCCCCCATTTTCCCCAACAGTCCCCAGTGTATAGTAGACCGCCTCTCTGTGTCCATGTGTTCTCATTTTTCTCACCCACCTATGAGTGAGTATATGCAGTATTTCTTTTTCTGTTCTTGTGACAGTTTGCTGAGAATGATGTTCTCCAGATTCATCCATGTCCTTACAAAGGAAACAAACTCATCATTTTTGATTGCTGCATAATATTCCATGGTGTATATGTGCCACATTTTCCCAGCCCAGTCTATCATCGACGGGCATTTGGGTTGGTTCCAGGTCTTTGCTATTGTAAATAGTGCTGCAATGAATATTCGTGTGCATGTGTCCTTAGAGTAGAACGATTTATAGTCTTTTGGATAGATACCCAGTAATGGGATTGCTGGGTCAAATGGAATTTCTATTTCTAGGTCCCTGAGGAATCACCACACTGTCTTCCACAATGGTTGAACTAACTTACACTCCCACCAACAGTGTAAGAGTGTTTCTATTTCTCCACATCCTCTCCAGCATCTGCTGTCTCCAGATTTTTTAATGATCGCCATTCTAACTGGTGTGAGATGATATCTCAATGTGGTTTTGATTTGCATCTCTCTAATGACCAATGATGATGAGCACTTTTTCATATGTTTGTTGGCCTCATGTATGTCTTCTTTTGTAAAGTTTCTGTTCATATACTTTGCCCATTTTTGAATGGGCTTGTTTGTTTTTTTTTCTGTAAATCTGTTTGAGTTCTTTGTAAATTCTGGATATGAGCCCTTTGTCAGATGTGTAAACTGCAAAGATTTTTTTCCCATTCTGATGGTTGCCGATTCACTCTAGTGACTGTTTCTTTTTCTGTGCAGAAGCTGTGGAGTTTGATTAGGTCCCATTTGTCTATTTTGGCTTTTGTTGCCAATGCTTTTGGTGTTTTGTTCATGAAGTCCTTGCCTACTCCTAAGTCCCGAACGGTTTTGCCTAGATTTTCTTCTAGGGTTTTTATGGTGTAAGGTCTTACATCTAGGTCTTTAATCCATCTGGAGTTAATTTTAGTGTAAGGTGTTAGAAAGGGGTCCAGTTTCTGCTTTCTGCACATGGCTAGCCAGTTTTCCCAACACCATTAATTAAATAGGGAATCCTTTCCTCATTGCCTGTTTTTGTGTGGTTTATAAAAGATTATATAACTGTAGATATGTTGTGTTGCCTCCGATGCTTCTGTTCTGTTCCATTGGTCTATATCTCTGTTTTGGTACTAGTACCATGCTGTTTTGATTACTGTAGCCTTGTAGTATAGTTTGAAGTCTGGTAGCGTGATGCCTCCCGCTGTGTTCTTTTTGCTTAGAATTGACTTGGCTATGCGGGCTCTTTTTTGGTTCTATATGAAATTCATGGTGGTTTTTTCCAGTTCTGTGAAGAAATTCAATGGTAGTTTGATGGGGATAGCATTGAATGTGTAAATTACTTTGGGCAGTATAGCCATTTTCACGATATTGATTCTTCCTAACCACAAACATGGAATGTTTCTCCATCTGTTTGTGTCCTCTCTTTTTTTTTTTTTTAATTTTTTTTTTTTTTATTGCATTATAGGTTTGGGGGTACATGTGCAGAACGAGCAAGATAGTTGCATAGGTACACACATGGCAGTGTGCTTTGCTGCTTTCCTCCCCTTCACCCACACTTGGTATTCATCCCCAGGCTATCCCCCCCAGCCCCCCCCTGCTGTCCCTCCCCCATTCCCCCCAACAGTCCCCAGTGTATAGTAGACCGCCTCTCTGTGTCCACATGTTCTCATTTTTCTCACCCACCTATGAGCGAGTATATGCGGTTTTTCTTTTTCTGTTCTTGTGTCAGTTTGCTGAGAATGATGTTCTCCAGATTCATCCATGTCCCTACAAAGGACACAAACTCATCATTTTTGATTGCTGCATAATATTCCATGGTGTATATGTGCCACATTTTCCCAGTCCAGTCTATCATCGTTGGGCATTTGGGTTGGTTCCAGGTCTTTGCTATTGTAAACAGTGCTGCAATGAACATTCGTGTGCATGTGTCCTTATAGTAGAACGATTTATAATCCTTTGGATAGATACCCAGTAATGGGATTGCTGGGTCAAATGGAATTTCTATTTCTAGGTCCCTGAGGAATCGCCACACTGTCTTCCACAATGGTTGAACTAATTTACACTCCCACCAACAGTGTAAGAGTGTTCCTATTTCTCCACATCCTCTCCAGCATCTGCTGTCTCCAGATTTTTTAATGATCGCCATTCTAACTGGTGTGAGATGGTATCTCAATGTGGTTTTGATTTGCATCTCTCTAATGACCAATGACGATGAGCACTTTTTCATATGTTTGCTGGCCTCATGTATGTCTGCTTTCGTAAAGTTTCTGTTCATATCCTTTGCCCATTTTTGAATGGGCTTGTTTGTTTTTTTCCTGTAAATCTGTTTGAGTTCTTTGTAAATTCTGGATATCAGCCCTTTGTCGGATGCGTAAACTGCAAAGATTTTTTCCCATTCTGATGGTTGCCGATTCACTCTAGTGACTGTTTGTTTTGCTGTGCAGAAGCTGTGGAGTTTGATTAGGTCCCATTTGTCTATTTTGGCTTTTGTTGCCAATGCTTTGGGAGTTTTGTTCATGAAGTCCTTGCCTACTCCTATGTCCTGAATGGTTTTGCCTAGATTTTCTTCTAGGGTTTTTATGGTGTCGGGTCTTACGTTTAAGTCTTTAATCCATCTGGAGTTAATTTTAGTGTAAGGTGTCAGGAAGGGGTCCAATTTCTGCTTTCTGCACATGGCTAGCCAGTTTTCCCAACACCATTTATTAAATAGGGAATCCTTTCCCCATTGCCTGTTTTTGTCTGGTTTATCAAAGATAATATGGATGTAGATGTGTTGTGTTGCCTCCGATGCCTCTGTTCTGTTCCATTGGTCTATATCTCTGTTTTGGTACCAGTACCATGCTGTTTTGATTACTGTAGCCTTGTAGTATAGTTTGAAGTCTGGTAGCGTGATGCCTCCCGCTGTGTTCTTTTTGCTTAGAATTGACTTGGCTATGCGGGCTCTTTTTTGGTTCCATATGAAATTCATGGTGGTTTTTTCCAGTTCTGTGAAGAAATTCAATGGTAGTTTGATGGGGATAGCATTGATTGTGTAAATTACTTTGGGCAGTATAGCCATTTTCACGATATTGATTCTTCCTAACCACGAACATGGAATGTTTCTCCATCTGTTTGTGTCCTCTCTTATTTCATTGAGCAGTTGTTTGTAGTTTTCCTTAAAGAGGTCCCTTACATTCCTAGTGAGTTGTATTCCTAGGTATTTTATTTTCTTTGTAGCAATTGTGAATGGCAGTTCGTTCTTGATTTGGTTCTCTTTAAGTCTGTTATTGGTGTATAGGAATGCTTGTGATTTTTGCACATTGATTTTATATCCTGAGACTTTGCTGAAGTTGCTTATCAGTTGCAGGAGCTTTTGGGCTGAGGTGATGGGGTCTTCTAGGTATACTATCATGTCGTCTGCAAATAGACACAATTTGGCTTCCACCTTTCCTATTTGAATACCCTTTATTTCTTTTTCTTGCCTGATTGCTCTGGCTAGAACTTCCAGTACTATGTTGAATAGAAGTGGTGAGAGAGGGCATCCTTGTCTAGTGCCAGATTTCAAAGGGAATGCTTCCAGTTTTTGCCCATTATGTATGATATTGGCTGTTGGTTTGTCATAAATAGCTTTTATTACTTTGAGATATGTTCCATCAATACCAACTTTATTGAGGGTTTTTAGCATAAAGGGCTGTTGAATTTTGTCAAATGCCTTCTCTGCATCAATTGAGATAATCATGTGGTTTTTGTTTTTGCTTCTGTTTATGTGGTGAATTACATTTATAGACTTGCGCATGTTGAACCAGCCTTGCATCCCCGGGATAAATCCTACTTGATCATGATGGATAAGTTTTTTAATGTGCTGTTGCAATCGGTTTGCCAGTATTTTATTGAAGATTTTTGCATCTATGTTCATCCTGGATATTGGCCTGAAGTTTTCTTTTCTTGTTGAGTCTCTGCCAGGTTTTGGTATCAGGATGATGTTGGTCTCATAAAATGATTTGGGAAGGGTTCCCTCTTTTTGGATTATTTGGAATAGTTTCAGAAGGAATGGTACCAGATCCTCTTTGTGTGTCTGGTAGAATTCGGCTGTGAACCCATCTGGACCTGGGCTTTTTTTGTGTGGTAGGCTCTTAATTGCTGCCTCAACTTCAGACCTTGTTATTGGTCTATTCATAGTTTCGGCTTCCTCCTGGTTTAGGCTTGGGAGGACACAGGCATCCAGGAATTTATCCATTTCTTCCTGATTTACTGGTTTATGTGCATAGAGTTGTTTGTAGTATTCTCTGATGATGGTTTGAATTTCTGTGGAATCTGTGGTGATTTCCCCTTTATCGTTTTTTATTGCATCTATTTGGTTGTTCTCTCTCTTCTTTTTTATCAGTCTGGCTAGTGGTCTGTCTATTTTGTTGATCTTTTCGAAAAACCAGCTCTTAGATTTATTGATTTTTTGAAGGGTTTTTCTTGTCTCTATCTCCTTCAGTTCTGCTCTGATCTTAGTTATTTCTTGTCTTCGGCTAGGTTTTGAGCTTTTTTGATCTTGCTCCTCTAGCTCTTTCAATTTTGACGATAGGGTGTCAATTTTGGATCTCTCCACTCTTCTCATGTGGGCACTTATTGCTATATATTTTCCTCTACAGACTGCTTTAAATGTGTCCCAGAGATTCTGGTACGTTGTGTCTTCATTCTCATTGGTTTCAAAGAACTTCTTTATTTCTGCCTTCATTTCATTGTTTATCCAATCAACATTCAGGAGCCAATTGTTCAGTTTCCATGAAGCTGTGCGGTTCTGAGTTATTTTCTGAATTCTGAGTTCCAACTTGATTGCACTATGGTCTGAGAGACTGTTTGTTATGATTTCAGTTGTTTTGCATTTGCTGAGGAGTGCTTTACTTCCAATTATGTGGTCTATTTTGGAGTAGGTGTGATGTGGTGCTGAAAAGAATGTATATTCTGTGGATTTGGGGTGGAGAGTTCTGTAAATGTCTATCAGGTTTGCTTGTTCCAGGTCTGAGTTCAAGTCCTGGATATCCTTGTTAATTTTCTGTCTGGTTGATCTGTCTGCTATTGACAGTGGAGTGTTAAAGTCTCCCACTATTATTGTGTGGGAGTCTAAGTCCCTTTGTAAGTCATTAAGAACTTGCCTTATATATCTGGGTGCTCCTACATTGGGTCCATATATATTTAGAATCGTTACCTCTTCTTGTTGTATCGATCCTTTTACCATTATGTAATGACCTTCTTTGTCCCTTTTGATCTTTGTTACTTTAAAGTCTATTTTATCAGAGATGAGAATTGCAACTCCTGCTTTTTTTTGCTCTCCATTTGCTTGGTAAATCTTCCTCCATCCCTTTATTTTGAGCCTTTGTGTATCTTTGCATGTGAGGTGGGTTTCCTGGATACAGCACACCGATGGGTTTTGGTTTTTTATCCAATTTGCCAGTCTGTGTCTTTTGATTGGTGCATTTAGCCCATTTATATTCAGGGTTAATATTGTTATGTGTGAATTTGATACTGCCATTTTGATGCTAGCTGGCTGTTTTGCCCGTTGGTTCATGTACATTCTTCATTTTGTTGATGGTCTTTAGCATTTGGTATGCTTTTAGGATGGCTGGAACTGGTTGTTTCTTTCTATGTGTAGTGCCTCTTTCAGGAGCTCTTGTAAAGCAGGCCTAGTGGTGACAAAATCTCTGAGTACTTGCTTGTTCGTGAAGGATTTTATTTTTCCTTCACTTATGAAGCTCAGTTTCGCTGGATATGAAATTCTGGGTTGAAAGCTCTTTTCTTTAAGGATGTTGAATATTGGCCCCCACTCTCTTCTGGCTTGTAGAGTCTCTGCTGAGAGATCTGCTGTGAGTCTGATGGGCTTCCCTTTGTGGGTGACCCGACCTTTCTCTCTGGCTGCCCTTAGTATTTTCTCCTTCCTTTCAACCCTGGTGAATCTGACGATTATGTGCCTTGGGGTTGCTCTTCTTGCAGAGTATCTTTGTGGTGTTCTCTGTATTTCCTGGAGTTGAGTATTGACCTGTCTTGCTAGGTTGGGGAAATTTTCCTGGATAATATCCTGAAGAGTGTTTTCCAGCTTGGATTCATTCTCTTCGTCACATTCTGGTACACCTATCAAACGTAGGTTGGGTCTCTTCACATAGTCCCACATTTCTTGGAGATTTTGTTCATTCCTTTTTGTGCTTTTTTCTTTAATCTTGGTTTCTCGTTTTATTTCATTGAGTTGATCTTCAACTTCTGATATTCTTTCTTCTGCTTGGTCAATTCGGCTGTTGATACTTGTGCATGCTTCGCGAAGTTCTCGTGTTGAGTTTTTCAGCTCCTTCAATTCATTCATATTCCTCTCTAAGTTGTCCATTCTCGTTATCAATTCCTCGAATCTTTTTTCAAATCTTTTTTCAAGGTTCTTAGTTTCTTTGCACTGGTTTAGAACATGTTCCTTTAGCTCACTGAAGTTTCTCATTATCCACTTTCTGAAGTCTGATTCCGTCATTTCGTCACATTCATTCTCCGTCCAGCTTTGTTCCCTTGCTGGTGAGGAGTTTTGGTCCTTTTTTGGAGGTGAGGTGTTTTGGTTTCGGGTGCTTTCCTCCTTTTTGCGCTGGTTTCTTCCCATCTTTATGGATTTATCCGCCTGTTGTCTTAGTAGTGGCTGATTTTTCAATTGGGTCTCTGTGTGGACACTGAGATTGTTGATGATGAAGTATTTCTGTTACTTAGTTTTCCCTCTAATGATCTGTCCTCTCTGCTGTATGAGTGCTGAGGTCCACTCCAGGCCCTGCTTGTCTGGGGTATACCTGCAGCAGCCTCTGCGCCTTCACCGAGAGCTGCAATCCTGAGTCACCTCTACGACGCCATCTTGCCTCTTACTCCTGTTTGTGTCCTCTCTTATTTCATTGAGCAGTTGTTTGTAGTTTTCTTTAAAGAAGTCCCTTACATTCCTAGTGAGTTGTATTCCTAGGTATTTTATTTTCTTTGTAGCAATTGTGAATGGCAGTTCGTTTTTAATTTGGTTCTCCTTAAGTCTGCTATTGGTGTATAGGAATGCTTGTGATTTTTGCACATTGATTTATATCCTGAGACTTTGCTGAAGTTGCTTATCGGTTTCAGGAGCTTTTGGGCTGAGGTGATGGGGTCTTCTAGGTATACTATCATGTTGTCTGCAAATAGAGACAATTTGGCTTCGACTTTTTCTATTTGAATACCCTTTATTTCTTTTTCTTGCCTGATTGCTCTGGCTAGAACTTTCAGTACTATGTTGAATAGGAGTGGTGAGAGAGGGCATCCTTGTCTAGTGTCGGATTTCAAAGGGAATGCTTGCAGTTTTTGCCCATTAAGTATGATATTGGCTTTTGGTTTGTCGTAAATAGCTTTTATTACTTTGAGATATGTTCCATCAATACCAAGTTTATTGAGGGATTTTAGCATAAAGGGCTGTTGAATTTTGTCAAATGCCTTCTCTGCGTCAATTGAGATAATCATGTGGTTTTTGTTTTTGCTTCTGTTTATGTGGTGAATTACATTTATAGACTTGCGTATGTTGAACCAGCCTTGTATCCCCGGGATGAATCCTACTTGATCATGATGGATAAGTTTTTTAGTGTGCTGTTGCAATCGATTTGCCAGTATTTTATTGAAGATTTTTGCATCTATGTTCATCATGGATATTGGCCTGAAGTTTTCTTTTCTTGTTGAGTCTCTGCCAGGTTTTGGTATCAGGATGACGTTGGTCTCATAAAATGATTTGGGAAGGGTTCTGTCTTTTTGGATTCTTTGGAAAAGTTTCAGAAGGAATGGTACCAGATTTTCTTTGTGTGTCTGGTAGAATTTAGCTGTGAACCCATCTGGACCTGGGCTTTTTTTGTGTGGTAGGCTCTTAATTGCTGCCTCAACTTCTGACCTTGTTATTGGTCTATTCATAGTTTCGGCTTCCTCCTGGTTTAGGCTTGGGAGGACACAGGCATCCAGGAATTTATCCATTTCTTCCTGATTTACTAGTTTATGTGCATAGAGTTGTTTGTAGTATTCTCTGATGATGGTTTGAATTTCTGTGGAATCTGTGGTGATTTCCCCTTTATCGTTTTTTATTGCATCTATTTGGTTCTTCTCACTTTTCTTTTTTATCAGTCTGGCTAGTGGTCTGTCTATTTTGTTGATCTTTTCAAAAAACCAGCTCTTAGATTTATTGATTTTTTGAAGGGTTTTTCTTGTCTCTATCTCCTTCAGTTCTACTCTGATCTTAGTTATTTCTTGTCTTCGGCTAGGTTTGGAGCTTTTTTGATCTTGCTCCTCTAGCTCTTTCAATTTTGACGATAGGGTGTCAATTTTGGATCTCTCCACTCTTCTCATGTGGGCACTTATTGCTATATATTTTCCTCTACAGACTGCTTTAAATGTGTCCCAGAGATTCTGGTACGTTGTGTCTTCATTCTCGTTGGTTTCAAAGAACTTTTTTATTTCTGCCTTCATTTCATTGTTTATCCAATCAACATTCAAGAGCCAGTTGTTCAGTTTCCATGAAGCTATGTGGTTCTGAGTTATTTTCTGAAATCTGAGTTCCAACTTGATTGCACTATGGTCTGAGAGACTGTTTGTTATGATTTCCGTTGTTTTGCATTTGCTGAGGAGTGCTTTGCTTCCAATTATGTGGTCAATTTTGGAGTAGGTGTGATGTGGTGCTGAGAAGAATGTATATTCTGTGGATTTGGGGTGGAGAGTTCTGTAAATGTCTATCAGGTTTGCTTGTTCCAGGTCTGAGTTCAAGTCCTGGATATCCTTGTTAATTTTCTTTCTGGTTGATATTTCTGCTATTGACAGTGGAGTGTTAAAGTCTCCCACTATTATTGTGTGGGAGTCTAAGTCTCTTTGTAAATCATTAAGAACTTGCTGTTTATATCTGGGTGCCCAGTCATTGGGTCCATATATATATATTTATATATATATATATTTTTTTAGTTTTACGCTCTTAGAATTTAGTTTTTCTTTTTTTTTTTAATTTTTATTGCATTATAGGTTTGGGGGTACATGTGCAGGACGAGCAAGATAGTTGCATAGGTACACACATGGCAGTGTGCTTTGCTGCTTTCCTCCCCTTCACCCACACTTGGTATTCATCCCCAGGCTATCCCCCCCAGCCCCCCCTACTGTCCCTCCCCCATTCCCCCCAACAGTCCCCAGTGTATAGTAGACCGCCTCTCTGTGTCCACGTGTTGTCATTTTTCTCACCCACCTATGAGTGAGTATATGCAGTATTTCTTTTTCTGTTCTTGTGTCAGTTTGCTGAGAATGATGTTCTCCAGATTCATCCATGTCCCTACAAAGGACACAAACTCATCATTTTTGATTGCTGCATAATATTCCATGGTGTATATGTGCCACATTTTCCCAGTCCAGTCTATCATCGATGGGCATTTGGGTTGGTTCCAGGTCTTTGCTATTGTAAACAGTGCTGCAATGAACATTCGTGTGCATGTGTCCTTATAGTAGAACGATTTATAATCCTTTGGATAGATACCCAGTAATGGGATTGCTGGGTCAAATGGAATTTCTATTTCTAGGTCCCTGAGGAATCGCCACACTGTCTTCCACAATGGTTGAACTAATTTACACTCCCACCAACAGTGTAAGAGTGTTCCTATTTCTCCACATCCTCTCCAGCATCTGCTGTCTCCAGATTTTTTAATGATCGCCATTCTAACTGGTGTGAGATGGTATCTCAATGTGATTTTGATTTGCATCTCTCTAATGACCAATGACGATGAGCACTTTTTCATATGTTTGCTGGCCTCATGTATGTCATCTTTTGTAAAGTTTCTGTTCATATCCTTTGCCCATTTTTGAATGGGCTTGCTTGTTTTTTTCCTGTAAATCTGTTTGAGTTCTTTGTAAATTCTGGATATCAGCCCTTTGTCAGATGCGTAAACTGCAAAGATTTTTTCCCATTCTGATGGTTGCGGATTCACTCTAGTGACTGTTTGTTTTGCTGTGCAGAAGCTGTGGAGTTAGATTAGGTCCCATTTGTCTATTTTGGCTTTTGTTGCCAATGCTTTGGGAGTTTTGTTCATGAAGTCCTTGCCTACTCCTATGTCGTGAATGGTTTTGCCTAGATTTTCTTCTAGGGTTTTTATGGAGTCGGGTCTTACGTTTAAGTCTTTAATCCATCTGGAGTTAATTTTAGTGTAAGGTGTCAGGAAGGGGTCCAATTTCTGCTTTCTGCACATGGCTAGCCAGTTTTTCCAACACCATTTATTAAATAGGGAACACTTTCCCCATTGCCTGTTTTTGTCTGGTTTATCAAAGATAATATGGTTGTAGATGTGTTGTGTTGCCTCCGATGCCTCTGTTCTGTTCCATTCGTCTATATCTCTGTTTTGGTACCAGTACCATGCTGTTTTGATTACTGTAGCCTTGTAGTATAGTTTGAAGTCTGGTAGCGTGATGCCTCCCGCTGTGTTCTTTTTGCTTAGAATTGACTTGGCTATGCGGGCTCTTTTTTGGTTCCATATGAAATTCATGGTGGTTTTTTCCAGTTCTGTGAGGAAATTCAATGGTAGTTTGATGGGGATAGCATTGATTGTGTAAATTACTTTGGGCAGTATAGCCATTTTCACGATATTGATTCTTCCTAACCACGAACATGGAACGTTTCTCCATCTGTTTGTGTCCTCTCTTATTTCATTGAGCAGTGGTTTGTAGTTTTCCCTAAAGAGGTCCCTTACATTCCTAGTGAGTTGTATTCCTAGGTATTTTATTTTCTTTGTAGCAATTGTGAATGGCAGTTCGTTCTTGATTTGGTTCTCTTTAAGTCTGTTTTGGTGTATAGGAATGCTTGTGATTTTTGCACATTGATTTTATATCCTGAGACTTTGCTGAAGTTGCTTATCAGTTGCAGGAGCTTTTGGGCTGAGGTGATGGGGTCTTCTAGGTATACTATCATGTCATCTGCAAATAGAGACAATTTGGCTTCCACCTTTCCTATTTGAATACCCTTTATTTCTTTTTCTTGCCTGATTGCTCTGGCTAGAACTTCCAGTACTATGTTGAATAGGAGTGGTGAGAGAGGGCATCCTTGTCTAGTGCCAGATTTCAAAGGGAATGCTTCCAGTTTTTGCCCATTAAGTATGATATTGGCTGTTGGTTTGTCATAAATAGCTTTTATTACTTTGAGATATGTTCCATCAATACCAAGTTTATTGAGGGTTTTTAGCATAAAGGGCTGTTGAATTTTGTCAAATGCCTTCTCTGCATCAATTGAGATAATCATGTGGTTTTTGTTTTTGCTTCTGTTTATGTGGTGAATTACATTTATAGACTTGCGTATGTTGAACCAGCCTTGCATCCCCGGGATAAATCCTACTTGATCATGATGGATAAGTTTTTTAATGTGCTGTTGCAATCGGTTTGCCAGTATTTTATTGAAGATTTTTGCATCTATGTTCATCATGGATATTGGCCTGAAGTTTTCTTTTCTTGTTGAGTCTCTGCCAGGTTTTGGTATCAGGATGATGTTGGTCTCATAAAATGATTTGGGAAGGGTTCCCTCTTTTTGGATTATTTGGAATAGTTTCAGAAGGAATGGTACCAGATCCTCTTTGTGTGTCTGGTAGAATTCGACTGTGAACCCATCTGGACCTGGGCTTTTTTTGTGTGGTAGGCTCTTAATTGCTGCCTCAACTTCAGACCTTGTTATTGGTCCATTCATAGTTTCGGCTTCCTCCTGGTTTAGGCTTGGGAGGACACAGGCATCCAGGAATTTATCCATTTCTTCCTGATTTACTGGTTTATGTGCATAGAGTTGTTTGTAATATTCTCTGATGTTGGTTTGAATTTCTGTGGAATCTGTGGTGATTTCCCCTTTATCGTTTTTTATTGCATCTATTTGGTTGTTCTCTCTCTTCTTTTTTATCAGTCTGGCTAGTGGTCTGTCTATTTTGTTGATCTTTTCGAAAAACCAGCTCTTAGATTTATTGATTTTTTGAAGGGTTTTTCTTGTCTCTATCTCCTTCAGTTCTGCTCTGATCTTAGTTATTTCTTGTCTTCGGCTAGGTTTTGAGCTTTTTTGATCTTGCTCCTCTGGCTCTTTCAATTTTGATGATAGGGTGTCAATTTTGGATCTCTCCACTCTTCTCATGTGGGCACTTATTGCTATATATTTTCCTCTACAGACTGCTTTAAATGTGTCCCAGAGATTCTGGTACGTTGTGTCTTCATTCTCATTGGTTTCAAAGAACTTCTTTATTTCTGCCTTCATTTCATTGTTTATCCAATCAACATTCAAGAGCCAATTGTTCAGTTTCCATGAAGCTGTGCGGTTCTGAGTTATTTTCTGAATTCTGAGTTCCAACTTGATTGCACTATGGTCTGAGAGACTGTTTGTTATGATTTCAGTTGTTTTGCATTTGCTGAGGAGTGCTTTACTTCCAATTATGTGGTCAATTTTGGAGTAGGTGTGATGTGGTGCTGAGAAGAATGTATATTCTGTGGATTTGGGGTGGAGAGTTCTGTAAATGTCTATCAGGTTTGCTTGTTCCAGGTCTGAGTTCAAGTCCTGGATATCCTTGTTAATTTTCTGTCTGGTTGATCTATCTGCTATTGACAGTGGAGTGTTAAAGTCTCCCACTATTATTGTGTGGGAGTCTAAGTCCCTTTGTAAGTCATTAAGAACTTGCCTTATATATCTGGGTGCTCCTACATTGGGTCCATATATATTTAGAATCGTTATCTCTTCTTGTTGTATCGATCCTTTTACCATTATGTAATGACCTTCTTTGTCCCTTTTGATCTTTGTTACTTTAAAGTCTATTTTATCAGAGATGAGAATTGCAACTCCTGCTTTTTTTTGCTCTCCATTTGCTTGGTAAATCTTCCTCCATCCCTTTATTTTGAGCCTTTGTGTATCTTTGCATGTGAGGTGGGTTTCCTGGATACAGCACACCGATGGGTTTTGGTTTTTTGTCCAATTTGCCAGTCTGTGTCTTTTGATTGGTGCATTTAGTCCATTTACATTCAGGGTTAATATTGTTATGTGTGAATTTGATACTGCCATTTTGATGCTAGCTGGCTGTTTTGCCCGTTGGTTCATGTACATTCTTCATTTTGTTGATGGTCTTTAGCATTTGGTATGCTTTTAGGATGGCTGAAACTGGTTGTTTCTTTCTATGTGTAGTGCCTCTTTCAGGAGCTCTTGTAAAGCAGGCCTAGTGGTGACAAAATCTCTGAGTACTTGCTTGTTTGTGAAGGATTTTATTTTTCCTTCACTTATGAAGCTCAGTTTCGCTGGATATGAAATTCTGGGTTGAAAGCTCTTTTCTTTAAGGATGTTGAATATTGGCCCCCACTCTCTTCTGGCTTGTAGAGTCTCTGCTGAGCGATCTGCTGTGAGTCTGATGGGCTTCCCTTTGTGGGTGACCCGACCTTTCTCTCTGGCTGCCCTTAGTATTTTCTCCTTCGTTTCAACCCTGGTGAATCTGACGATTATGTGCCTTGGGGTTGCTCTTCTTGCAGAGTATCTTTGTGGTGTTCTCTGTATTTCCTGGAGTTGAGTATTGACCTGTCTTGCTAGGTTGGGGAAATTTTCCTGGATAATATCCTGAAGAGTGTTTTCCAGCTTGGATTCATTCTCTTCATCACATTCTGGTACACCTATCAAACGTAGGTTGGGTCTCTTCACATAGTCCCACATTTCTTGGAGATTTTGTTCATTCCTTTTTTTGCTTTTTTCTTTAATCTTGGTTTCTCGTTTTATTTCATTGAGTTGATCTTCAACTTCTGATATTCTTTCTTCTGCTTGGTCAATTCGGCTCTTGAAACTTGTGCATGCTTCGCGAAGTTCTCGTGTTGAGTTTTTCAGCTCCTTCAATTCATTCATATTCCTCTCTAAGTTGTCCATTCTCCTTATCAATTCCTCGAATCTTTTTTCAAATCTTTTTTCAAGGTCCTTAGTTTCTTTGCACTGGTTTAGAACATGTTCCTTTAGCTCACTGAAGTTTCTCATTATCCACTTTCTGAAGTCTGATTCCGTCATTTCGTCACATTCATTCTCCGTCCAGCTTTGTTCCCTTGCTGGTGAGGAGTTTTGGTCCTTTTTTGGAGGTGAGGTGTTTTGGTTTCGGGTGCTTTCCTCCTTTTTGCGCTGGTTTCTTCCCATCTTTATGGATTTATCCGCCTGTTGTCTTAGTAGTGGCTGATTTTTCAATTGGGTCTCTGTGTGGACACTGAGATTGTTGATGATCAAGTAATTCTGTTACTTAGTTTTCCCTCTAATGATCTATCCTCTCTGCTGTATGAGTGCTGAGGTCCACTCCAGGCCCTGCTTGTCTGGGGTATACCTGCAGCAGCTGCAGAACAGTGAGGGATGATATCAGTTTCTTTTTCTGCTGCCCTTGTTCCAGAATGATGCCAGCCAAATGTCAGTCTGATTAGTCCTTTTCTGGGATGACTCCTTGGTTATACAGAGGTCAGGGAGCTGCTTGAGGAGACAGTCTGTGCTTTATAGGAGCTCCAGTGCTGAGCTGTGAGCTCCGTTGTTCATTCAGGGTTGTTGGGAGGTTATGTCTGCTGCAATAGAACTCATAAAACACCGCTCTTTTTTTTTTTTTTTCACCCTTAGATGCTCTGTCTCAGGGAGTTGGGGCTTTCTTTATGAGTATCTGTTGCACTGTCCTGCCCCACTAGGTGGCAGTCTATTCACTATTTGCCTGCCGGGGCTCTGACCTCCTAAGGCGGGTCCGCCCTGTTGCAGCCCGGCGGACTCTCTCTGTTATGGCAGGTTGCCTCGGCAACGGCAGGCTGCGTCAGTCCTGGGCGGCACTTAAGTGGGGGTGCACTTCGTCAGGAATGGTGGACACCCCTCCCTGACCGGGCTGCACCGTCCTAAATGCCGACAACAAAACTCTCAGCCCCAAGCGCCTCCAGTCGCCGCCCTGCTTGTCCCCGTGAGCGTGGGACCCGCCGAGCCCGATCACCCTGCTCCCTGCCTCAGAGTTCGTCCTCTCTCTCTCTCTCTTCCTCTCCCCAAGCTGAAAGGTCGACTCTCTCACTGGCGCCCCAGGAGCCTGCCGATAGGGCACTGGGATCCGTGCGATCTCCCGTGCTGCTGCCCACTACCCCGGCTCAGATCACGCTTCCCAGGAAACTCCTGGTCTGGCTCATTGTCCAAGTCCCGTTCAATCAGATGGACATGCCAATCTGCCCTTCCAAATCTCAGATTGCCGGTTTAACAGGGCACCCAGACCAGTGAGTTCCGCGCCGGGTCCCGCTGCGGCGCCGGCCGAAGAGGCGGCGGGAGCCGGTTGCGTTAGCCGGCTGCTAGCGTCCCGTGTCTCTCCCACACCTGGGACTTTCAACGCTCTGTGGGCATAAAAGGAACATCCGAGAATGCGGCTAGGACTCACCCTCTGCGCCTTCACCGAGAGCTGCAATCCTGAGTCACCTCTACGACGCCATCTTGCCTCCCTCCCCTGGGTCCATATATATTTAGAATTGTTAGCTCTTCTTGTTGTATCGATCCTTTTACCATTATGTAATGACCTTCTTTGTCCCTTTTGATCTTTGTTGCTTTAAAGTCTATTTTATCTGAGTTGAGAATTGCAACTCCAGCTTTTTTTTTGCTCTTCATTTGCTTGGTAAATCTTCCTCCATCCTTTTATTTTGAGTCTTTGTGTATCTTTGTGTGTGAGGTGGGTTTCCTGGATACAGCACACTGATGGATTTTGTTTTTTTTATCCAATTTGCCAGTCTGTGTCTTTTGATTGGTGCATTTAGCCCATTTCTATTCAGGGTTAATATTGTTATTTGTAAATTTGATACTGCCATTTTGATGCTAGCTGGCTGTTTTGCCCGTTAGTTCATGTACATTCTTCATTTTGTTGATGGTCTTTAGCATTTGGTGTGCTTTTAGGATGGCTGGAACTGGTTGTTTCTTTCTATGTGTAGTGCCTCTTTCAGGAGCTCTTGTAAAGCCGGCTTAGTGGTGACAAAATCTCTCAGTACTTGCATGTTCGTGAAGAATTTTATTTTTTCTTCACTTATGAAGCTCAGTTTGGCTGGATATGAAATTCTGGGTTGAAAGCTCTTTTCTTTAAGGATGTTGAATATTGGCCCCCACTCTCTTCTGGCTTGTAGAGTTTCTGCCGAGAGATCTGCTGTGAGTTTGATGGGCTTCCCTTTGTGGGTGACCCGACCTTTCTCTCTGGCTGCCTTTAGTGTTTTCTCCTTCTTTTCAACCCTGGTGAATCAGACGATTATGTGCCTTGGGGTTGGTCTTCTTGCGGAGTATCTTTGTGGTGTTCTCTGTATTTCCTGGAGTTGAGTATTGACCTGTCTTGCTAGGTTGGGGAAATTTTCCTGGATAATATCCTGAAGAGTGTTTTCCAGCTTGGATTCATTCTCTTCGTCACATTCTGGTACACCTTTCAAACGTAGGTTGGGTCTCTTCACATAGTCCCACATTTCTTGGAGATTTTGTTCATTCCTTTTTGCACTTTTTTCTTTAATCTTGGTTTCTCGTTTTATTTCATTGAGTTGATCTTCAACTTCTGATATTCTTTCTTCTGCTTGGTCAATTCGGCTGTTGAAACTTGTGTATGCTTCGCAAAGTTCTCGTGTTGTGTTTTTCAGCTCCTTCAATTCATTCATCTTCCTCTCTAAGTTGTCCATTTTTGTTATCAATTCCTCGGTTCTTTTTTCAAATCTTTTTTCAAGGTTCTTAGTTTCTTTGCACTGGTTTTGTACATGTTCCTTTAGCTTACTGAAGTTTCTCATTATCCATTTTCTGAAGTCTGATTCTGTCATTTTGTCACATTCATTCTCCATCCAGCTTTGTTCCCTTGCTGGTGAGGAGTTTTGGTCCTTTTTTGGAGGTGAGGTGTTTTGGTTTCGGGTGCTTTCCTCCGTTTTGCGCTGGTTTCTTCCCATCTTTATGGATTTATCCGCCTGTCGTCTTAGTAGTTGCTGATTTTTCAATTGGGTCTCTTTGTGGACCCTGAGATTGTTGATAATGAAGTATTTCTGTTACTTAGTTTTCCCTCTAATGGTCTATCTTCTCTGCTGTATGAGTGCTGAGGTCCACTCCAGGCCCTGCTTGTCTGGTGTATACCTGCAGCAGCTGCAGAATAGTGAAGGATGATACCAGTTTCTTCTTCTGCTGTCCTTCTTCCAGAATAATTCCAGCCAAATGTCAGTCTGATTAGTCCTTTTCTGGGGTGACTCCTTGGATATACAGGTGTCAGGGAGCTGCTTGAGGAGACATTCTGTGCTTTATAGGAGCTCCAGTGCTGAGCTGTGAGCTCCGTTGTTCATTCAGCATTGTTGGGAGGTTGTTTATGTCTGCTGCTATAGAACTCATAAAACACCACCCTTTTTTTCCCCTCCATTAGGTGCTCTGTCTCAGGGAGTTGGGGCTTTTTTAATCAATATCTGTTGCACTGTCCTGCCCCACTAGGCGGCAGTCTATTCACTGTTTGCCTGCCGGGCTCTGACCTGCTAGCGCAGGTCCGCCCTGTTGCTGCTGGTCTCCCTTCTGTTGTGGAGCGCGGAGTCTCTCTGTTATGGCAGGTTTCCTCGGCAATGGTAGGCTGCGTCAGTTCTGCGTGTACTTCAGTGGGGGTGGACTGCGTCAGCAATGGTGGACGGCCCTCCCTCACCGGGCTGCATCGTCTTAGATGCCAGCAGCAAAACTCTCAGCCCCAAGCATCTGCAGTCGCCGCCCTGCTTGTCCCTGTGAGCATGGGACCCGCCGAGCCTGATCACCTAGCTCCCTGCCTCAGAGTCCGTCCTCTCTCTCTCTCTCTTCCTCTCCACAAGCTGAAAGGTCGACTCTCTCACTGGCGCCCCAGTAGCCTGCCAATAGGGCACCGGGATCTGTGCAATCTCCTGTGCCGCTGCTCACTATCCTGGCTCAGATCACACTTCCAAGGAAACTCCTGGTCTGGCTCATTGTCCAAGTCCCGTTCAATCAGATGAACATGCCAATCTGCCATTCCAAATCTCAGGTTGCCGGTTTAACAGGGCACCCAGACCAGTGAGTTCCACGCCGGGTCCTCCCGAAGAGGTGGCGGGAGCCGGCTATGTTAGTGGGCTGTGCTAGCGTCCCGTGTCTCTCCCACACCTGGGACTTTCAACGCTCTGTGGGCATAGAAGGAACATCCAAGAATGCGGCTAGGACTCACCCTCTTTGCCTTAATTGAGAGCTGCAATCCTGAGTCGCCTCTACGACGCCATCTTCAACAACATTTTAATATTATGGTTATACATTACATGGATTATATTTTTATTGGTGCTTTATCCTATAATCTCTTACAGTCTGCCTTTGTGCAATTGCAGAATTGTTTGTCTAATGCTGGATTGGTAATTGCTCCAGAAAAAATTCAATCCACTGCTCCTTATTATTATTTAAAGAAAATAATTGAATCACAAAAAATATCTTATAAAATTCCAAAATTAAATACTTCTCAGTTAAAAATTCTTCATGATTTTTAAAAATTTTAGGTAACTTAAATTAGATCAGACCTAGCCTCAAACTTACCAAAAGAGACATAATACCTTTATTTAACTTTTTAAAAGGATTTTCTCACCCTACTATTCCATGCCAGCTTACTTCTGAAACTATGCAGACACTGAAAGTTGTTCAAAAGAGCTTAACAAAGCAAAAATTAAATAGATTACAAGACAAAGCACCCTAGAGCTTTTGTGTGCTGTGTACACAGTATACACCTACAGGTGTTTTCTGGCAACAAGGAATATTAGAATAGTTACATTTTCCTGCTAGTCATGAAAAAGTAGTCACTCCTTATTCTGATTTGGTTGCTTCCCTGACTGCTAAAGACAGAACTCATGCTCTTGCACTGTTTGGATATGAGCCTCCAGAAATCATCGTCCCCTATACAGGCCCTCAACAATCTTGGCTTTGGCAATTCTCAAAAACTTAGAAGATTGCTTTTGCTGGATTTCCAGGAAACATTAACTGTCATCTTCCAACTGATAAAATTTTACAATTTTATGCTCTAAAGTCTCTTATTTTTCCTCAAAAATATGTTAAAACAGCTTTGTCACAGGCACAACTGGCATTCACAGACAGATCCTCATCTGGCATTGCTGCTGCGACTGTTGACAAGCAACCCTTTTCTTTTCAGACGCAGGAAACTTCAGCTCAAAGAGTTGAGCTCCTTGCCGTACAATTTATTCTTCTCCAATAGGATATTTTTTTTAACACCTATTCTGACAGTCACTATATTATACAGCTTGTGCACACTCTGGAGACTACTCCTTTGCGTTCTTCAGACTCTTCTGCTATTATTCATCTTTTAATTCCATTGCAGGACTCCATTTGACAGCGCCATTATTCCTTTTTCACAGGACATATTAGAGCTCACTCTAACCTGCCAGGACCTCTCAGTGACGATAATAACAAGCTGATTCACTCACTTACTCTCTTTTTCCTGTTTTAAGCCCTTTCCAACAAGCACAAGCATCTCATGCCTTGCATCATCAAAATGCCCGCAGTCTTTGTTTACAATTTAAAATTCTTTGAGAACAGGCTCGACAAATTGTTAAGCAATGCTCTGCCTGTCTTCCTCACTTGCCGCTTCCTGTTCATTATAGAGTTAATCCTCGAGGACTTCAGAGTGGCCACATATATCAAATAGATGTTACTCATTTTACACTCTTTAGTAAATTTCAATATATACATGTAACCATTGACATTTTTTTCTCATTTTCTAGTGCCATCTGCTCATACTAGAGAAGTTGTTAAAGATGTCATAGGTCATTGTTTATTAGTTTTTTCTATTTTAAGACCTCCTAAAATCCTTAAAACAGATAGTGCTCCTGCTTACACCAGCAAAGGATTTAATCATTTTTGTTCTCAGTTTGACATTCAGCATCGTACAGGTATACCTTATAATCCATAGAGACAAGGAATTGTTGAATGTACTCATGCAATTTTAAAAATAACTTTACAAAAAAATAAAGAAAGGGGAGTCAGAATCTGATTTACATAGCACTCCTCATACATGGCTCAGACATGCTCTCTATGTTTTATGTTTTTTACCTTTTGATTCAGAAGGACATTCTGCTGCTGAACATTTTTGGCATCCTTGTCCCAGAGCACAAGCTGAAGTGCTATGGAAGGATGTACTGACTAACAAATGGAATGGACCTGATCCAGTCCTCATATGGAAACGACGACATGTTTGTGTTTTTTTCTAGATCTGCTGAAATTCCTCTGTGGGTCCCAGAGCAGCTGGTGAAACATGGATCTCCTCTCAGAGAAAAAGCCTGGGAAACTAATTCCTCAACTGAGACAACTGCATTTGTCCCCTCCACTGCCATGTTACCATCGAAGAAGACATCGGCATGCCCAGAACACACAGCATCTTCCCACTTGGGATCAACTGAAGCGCCTTTGTGCTGAAGCAGACCAACTTTTGGACTCTCAGGGTAACCCAAGAACTCCAGCTGTAATGTTCATAGCTATAGCCATAAGTGAAATCAATGGACATTATTCTATAACTTGCCCTAAATGTATTCTTACTAATTGTATTGATTCAACTTTTTTCCAACTGAAGTTATTATGATTGTACATCAACCTCCTGATTTTATGCTTCCTGTTAATATTTCTGAACCTTGGTATGATGATAGAGGATCACAAGTTTTGCAACAGGTTAGGGACTTAATGATGCATCCAAAATGATTTTCAAGATTGCTCATTGCTAGCATCACTGCTATAGTCACAATTATTGTGACTGCTGCCACTGCTACTGTTATTTAGCACAGAATATACAAACTGCTGCATATGTTAATCTTTTAGCTAAGAATATTTCTATGTCTTTAGGAACTCAAATGTATATAGATAAGAAATTAAAAGCAAAGTTAAATGTCCTGGAAGAAACTGTTGCTCTTCTTGGAGACAAAATGTATAATATGCAAAATCGTCTTGCACTTCAGTGCCATGATAAATTTGCTTGGATTTGTGTCAATAGTAAGAAATATAATGCCTCTGGATGGCAATGGCATTTAGTTAAGGCTCATTTGCAAGGTATATAGTCTCATAATAATTTGTCTTTGGATATTTATAAATTGCAAAAACAAATTCATGCAATTGATACTTCTAGAGAACAACTTTCTGTAGATACTAATATAGCCAAAGATATTATGGATACATTGTCCTTATGGACGCAGTGGTCAAATTTACCATTCTTTTTGTACTTAATTGGCTTAAGGGTTTTGGCCCTTCTTTTGGTTCTCCTTTTATCTTTAGTTGTTCCACTCCTGTTCTCCTCCCTCCGTCAGCTGAAACTTGACTTGTATGAGTTAAAACTAGAAGTAAAAGAAGAGGTACCTGTTGGGGACCCTCCTGTGTGAGACTGCAAAGCAGTGTTCACTATATGGGAGGTTGACCCTAGAAGCAGAGCCCCTAGGGAAAGGAAAGTAGAGACAGGGAAGTCGAGGACAGAAAAAAAAAAGAAACTAGCTAAAAGATAACCAGAAGGGTGAAACCAGATGGCTCCCTGCATTCATGAGGCACAAACGTTTTTGCTACAAGAAGCTTGCTTATGACCACCAAAAATATTATTATCTTCCATAGCCACTTTTCGCTTAGCTGTCAATTTGCTGTATAGAATTGATGATTTAGATACTTACTTTTCTCCTTACAATGATGTCAATCAGACCTTAAAAACTATATATTTTTAGACCTCAGATAATAAACTTGATGAGAGAGCAATGTCTCTTCATCCCTCCTGACCCTGCTTTGTGTATCTTTTATTATTTCCAGCATGCTCCCCATTCAGGTTGGAACCCTCTTGCTGGTCAAGAGTTCCCAGCAAACACTGAGGCTCTAAAAGAGTGTACATATGAAAGACAAACGTGTCTATTTCCAAGTTGTGCAATATTCACTTTGGCTCTGAATCCCAGGGCATACAGAATAAAACACTAATTATTTTTCAGTCGTGTATCATTCACTGAGGCTCTGGATGAGTGGCCATATGATATAGAGCCTTGAATATTCCACATGTGGGTATTATTCACTGAGGCACTAAATGAGGGGTCATTTGAAATAGGATCCTCAGTACTCCCCAGGCATGCATTATTCACTATGGCTCTGAATGACTGAAAAAATAAAATAAACTCCTGAAGATTTCACAGGTGTGTACCACTCAGTGAGGCTCTGAATGAGTGGCCATATGAAAGAGAATTCTGACAATTCCAAACGTGTGCATTATTCACAGAAGGTCTAAATGAGTGACCATAAGAAATAGAATCCTGACTATTCCCCAGGTGTGCATTATTCACTGAGGTGCTGAATGAGTGGCCATATGAAACACATTTCTGAGTACTTCCCAGGTATGCATTATTCACGGAGGCTGTAAATCAGTGGCCATGTGAAAT
Source organism: Saguinus oedipus (assembly GCA_031835075.1). Lineage (NCBI taxonomy): Eukaryota > Metazoa > Chordata > Mammalia > Primates > Cebidae > Saguinus > Saguinus oedipus. The sequence continues at coordinate 58,665,347 of CM063173.1, forward strand.
AGGCTTCTCAATATCCCCCAGGTGTGCATTATTAAGAAAGGTTCTGAAAAACTATCCCTATGAAATAGATTGCTGACTATTCCCAATGTGTGAATTATTAACTGAGGCTATGAATAGGAGGCAATGTGAAATAGACTCCTGATTATTTTCCAAGGGGGTTTTATTCACAGGGACACTGAATGAGGGACCGCATAAAATAGACCCCTGTCTATTCCACACGGGTGCATGATTTGCTGAGGTTCTCAATGTGGGCAAAGGACATAGACACATGGCTACTCCACATGTGTACATTATACACCGATGTTCTGAATGAATGGCCATGTGAGAGAGACTCCAAATTTTTCTCCAGGTAGGCATATTCAATGATGCTCTGAAAGCAAACCATACAAAATAGACTCCTGACAATTCCCCAGTTGTGTATTACTCAGTGAGACTCGGAAGGAGGGGCGATATAAAATAGACTCCTCACTATTCTACAGGTATAGGTTATTCAGTGAGTCTCAAAATGGGTGTCCATATTAAATAGAATCCCGACTATTCCATACGTGTGTATCATTGAGTGAGGTGCTGAATGAGTGGCCATATGACATACATTTCTGAGGACTCAACAGGTGTTCATTGTTCACTTAGGCTTTAAATGAGAAGCAATATGAAGTAGACTCCTGACTATGTCTTAGGTGTGTAAAATTCACTGAGCCTCTGAATGATTGGCCTGAAGAAATAAACTCCTGGCTATGACCCAGGTGAGTATTATTCAGTAAGTCTCAAAATTAGTGGCCACATGAAATAGACCTCTCAGTATTCTACAGGGGTGAGTTATTCAGTGAGACTCTGAAAGAGTGGGCATAACATATACACTCCTGAGTATTCCTCGTGTGTGCGTTATTCACTGAGGCTCTAAATGTGTGGCCACTGGAAATAGAATCATCACTATTCTCTAGGTGAGTATTTTTCACTGAGTTTATGAATGAGTGGGCATTCTAAATAAAGACCTGACAATTCCCCAAATGTGCACTACTTCGAGAGGCTGTGAATGAGGGGCAATATTAAAAAGATTCCTCAGTATTCCTCTGGTGTGTATTATTCACTGAGGCACTGAAAGAGTGTTTCTGTGAGACTCCTCACTACTCCCAAGGTGTGCATTATTTAGTTTGGCTCTCAATTCCAATCATATAAAATAGAATCCTCATTACTCCCTGAGTGTGTGTCATTCACTGAGACTCTGAATGAGTGGCCATATGAAATAGACCCTTGACTATTTCTCAGGTGTGTATTATTCACTGAGGCTCTGAATGAAGAGTCATTTGAAATAAAATCCTCAGTACTCCTCAAGCATGCATGATTTACTGGGGCTCTGAATGAGTGTCTATATAAAATAGTCTCCTAACTATCCCAAAGGTGTGTACCATTCAGTGAGTGTCTGAATGAGTGGCCGTATGAAACAGAATCCTCACTACTCCAAATGTGTGCATTATACAGTGAAGGTCTAAATGAGTGTCCATAAGAAATAGAATCCTGACCATTCCTGTGGTGTGCATTATTCACTGAGGTGTGGAATGAGTGGCCATATGAAATGGATTGCTGAGTACTCCCCAGGTATGGCATGCATTATTTACTAACGCGTTGAATCAGTGGTAATATGACATAGACACCTAAATATCCCCGGGATGCATATCACTCAGAGAGGCCCTGAATGAGTAGCTATATCAATTAGGCTTCTGACTATTCCACAGGAGTGAATTATTCAATGAAGCGCTGAGTGAGAGGCCAGGTGAAATTGACTGCTGATTTTTCCGCAGTTGTGCATAATCCACTGAGCCTCTTAGTGTGTACTTAATTAAAATAGACCCCTGACTCTTCCCCGGGTGTGTCTTATTCACTGAGGTTCTGTATGAGTTGCCATATGAAATAGACTCCTGAAAATTCCCCAAGTGTGCACTATTACCTGGGAGTCCCAGTGAGTGGCCATAAGTAACAGATTCCTGACTCTCCCCAATGTGTGTATTATTCTGGGTGGCTCTGATAGAGTATCCATATGAAATAGACCCCTGACTATTTCCCAGGTGTACATTATTCACGGAGGCTCTGAATGAGTGGCAATATATGATAGAGTCCTGACTATTCCCCAGGTGTGTATTATTCACTCACCCTCTGAATGAGGGGCCTTATGGAATAGATTCCTGACTATACCACAGGTGTGTATTATTCACTGATGTTCTGAATGTCTGGCCAAAGCAATTAGACACCTTGCCACTCCACAGGTGTGCATTCTTTACTGATGCTCTGAATGAATGGCCATATAAAAGAGGCTCCAAATTGTTTTCCAGATATACATTATTCAATGAGGCTCTGAAAAACAAACCATACAAAATTTACTCTTTACAATTCCGCATATATTATTATTTTTTTGTTAGATTCGGAAACGGGTTTAATAGGAAATAGACTCTTCAGGATTTCAAGACATACATAATCCAGGGAGGCTCATAATGGGTGTTCATATTACATAAAAACCTGACTATTCCCTATGTGTGTATTATTCAGTGAGGTACTAAATGCGTGGCCATACGAAATAGACTCATGTGTACCCAACAGGTGTGCATTGTTTAGTGAGGTTTGAATGAGGGGGCCTATGTAATAGACTTCTGAGTATTCCCTAAGTGTGTTTTATTCACTGAGGCTCTGAAGGCATGTTCATATGACATAGCCTCCTGATTAATTTCTGGGTGTGCATTACTCAATGAGGCTGGACATATGAAATAGAATCCCGACCATTTCCCAGGTGTGCATCATTCATTAATGCTCTGATTGAGTGGCCATATGGCATGGACTCTGACTATTACCCAGGTGTGTATCACTCAGTTTCCGAATGCGTGACCATATGAAATAGACTCCAGACTCTAGACTCTTGACTATTCCTCAGGTATGCATTTTCCACTGAGGCACTGGGGAACAGTCATATCCAATAGACTCCAGACTATTCCCCAGGTGTGCATTATTCAGTGAGTCTCTGAATAAGTGGCTATATTAAATAGAGTCCTGTGTATTCCCAAGGTATATATAATTCTTCACTGAGGCTCTGAATGTGTGGCCATGTGAAGTACACTACTGATTTTTAATATGTGTGTATTTTTCAGTGAGGCTCTGAATGAGTGGCCACAGAAAAGAGACTCCTGAATACTCACCAGGCATGCATTTTTAGGTTGGGCTTTTAGTGAGTGGCCATACGAAATAGAATCCTGACTTTTCCCCGGGTGTATATTATTCAGGGAGGCTCTGAATGTGTGGGTATATGAAATAGACTTCTGACTACTCTACAGGTGTTCCTTATTCAGCGAAGCTCTGAATGAGAGGTCATATGTAATAGAGTCGTGAGTATTCCCCAGGTGTGCATTATTCACTGAGGCTCTGAAAGTTTGGCAATGTGAAATAGTTCCCGGACTATTCCACCTGTGTGTATTATCTAATGAGGCTTTGAGTTAATGACCATATTAAATAGACTCCTGACTATTCCCCAGGTGTGTATTATTGACTGAGACTCCGAAGAAGTGGGCATATGAAATAGACTACTGACTATTCCAAAGTTGTGCATTAATCACTCAGGATTTCATTTTGTGGTCATATAAAATAGACAAATGTCTATTCCCCAGTTGTGCATTATTCATTGAGACTGCAAAGGAGTGGCTATAAAAGTAGACTCCTAATGCTTCCCCAGGTGTCAATACCTTGGTGAGGCTCCGCATGAGTGGTCCTATGAAATAGGATACTGACTATCTCTCATGTTTGTATTATTCAGTGAATTTCTGAATTAGTGGTTATATAAAAAAAAGACTGCTGAGTACTGTACATTTGTGCATTATTTACTGAGTCTATGAGTGAGTGGCCATATGATAGGGAATCCTGACTATTCCACAGGTGTGTATTATTCACTGAGGCATTGAGTTAGTGACTATATAAAATAGATTCCTGATTATTGCTCAGGTGATTATTATTGGCTGTGATTCTGATTAAGTGGTCATATAAAATAGACTTTTCACTATTTCAAAATTGTGCATTACTCACTCAGACTTCGATCTTGTGGCATTATAAAATAAACTAGTGTCTATTCCCCAGGTGTGCATTATTTAATGAGGCTCTAAATGAATGGCTATATGAAATAGAGTCTTAACTCTTTCCCAGGTGTGTATTATTGAATGAGACTCTGAATAAGCGGGCATAAGCAAGAGACTCCTGACTCTTCCTCTGGTGTGCATTATTTACAAAGATTCTGAATGAGTAGCCACTTGAAGTGGACTCTTGACTATTTCCCAGATGTGTATTATTCACTGAGGCCCTGAACGAGTGGCCATATGAAAGAGATTCCTGACTATTCCATATATATATATATATACATATATGTATATGTATATATATATATATGTCACTGAATTAAAGAGTGGCCATATGAAATAGACACCATTTTACTCCACAGGTGTGTGTTATTCATTGATTCTCTAAATGAATCACCATATGTAACAGACTAGTGATTTTTTTCCACATGTGCATTATTCAAAGAGGTTCTCTTTGAGTGACCATATCAAATACACTCCTGACTATCACCAAGGTGGGTATCATTCAGAGGTGCTTAATTTGCATCTATCTTAAGTAGGTCCTGACTACTCCACAGTTGTTCATTATTCACTGAAGCTCTAAATTAGAGGCCATATTAAATAGAATCCTGACTATTGCCTCATTGTGCATTACTCAGTAAGGCTCTGAATGAGTGGTCATATGGAATAGAATCCTGACAATTCCCCAGGTGTGTGTCATTCAGTGAGATACTGAATCAGTGGTCATAGGAAAGAGGCTCTGTCTGTTACCGTGGTGTCCATTGTTTCCTGAGACTCTGAGTGGCCATAAGTAACAGATTTTTAATATTCACTGAGTATTCCTCATGTGCACATTATTCACTGTATCACTGAGGGGCCATATGAAATAGACTCCTGAATATTTTTACTTGTATATTATTTTTGGGGGTCCTAATGAGTGGCCATATGAAATACCCTTCTGATTATTCCACATGTGTGTATTATTCAGGGAATCTAAGAATGGAGGGCGATATGAATTAATCTCCTCAGTACTCCACAGACATGCGTTATTCACTGAGGCTCATAATGAGTGGTCATATTAAGCAAAATCCTGACTCTTCCCAGAGTGTGTATCATTCACTGTGGCTCTGAATGATTCGCCATATGAAAAAGTGTCCTGAGTACACAACAGGTGTGAAATATTCACTGAGCCTCTGAACAGGTGGCAATGTGAAATACACTCCTGACTTTTTCCCAGCTGTGTACTATTCAGCGAGGTTCAAAATATGTGGCCATATGAAACAGACCCCTCAGTAATTGACAGACATGCCTTATTCACAGACGGGCTGAATGAGTGGGCATAAGCAATAGACTGCTGATTATTCCCCTGTGTGCATTATTCACTGAATCTCTGAATATGTGGCCATTTGGAATAGATTCCTCACTATTTTCTAGGTGACTCTTATTCACAGAGTCTCCGAATGCATTGCCATTCCAAATAGACTCTTGAGAATTCTCGAGGTGTGCCCCATTTCGTGAGGCTCTGAATGAGTGGCCACATAAAATACTTCTCACTCTTCCTCAGGTGTGTATTATTCACTGAGGCTCTGAAAGAGTGACCAAATAAAATAGATTTCTGACTATTCAACAGGTGTGCATTATTCAGTGAGGCTCTCAATGAGGGTTCATTTGAAACTGTCCTGACTATTCCCCAGGTGTGTATCACTCAGGGAGGCCCTGAAAAAGTTGCCAAATAAAATAGACTCTTGACTATTCCACAAGTGTCTATTATTCACTGAGGCTCTTAATGAGAGTCAAAATGAAAGAGACTCCTGACTATTCCACAGGTGCAAAGTATCCACTGAGGCTATGAGTGAGTGTCCAAATGAAATAGACTTCTGGCTATTCCACAAATGTGCATTATTCACTGAGGCTCTGCATGAATGTCCATCAGAGATAGACTCCAAGTTATTCTTCAGGTGTGTATTATTAAGTGAGGCTCAGAATAAGTGGCCATATTAATTAGATTCCTTACTATCCCACAGGTGTGTATTGTTCACTAACCCTCTGAATATTTGGCAACATGAAATAGACTACTGACTACTCCACATTGTTCTGTGACATTCCGAATGAGAGGCCACATGCAAAAGACTCCTGACTCTTCCACAGGTATGCATTATTCAGTGAGACTTTGAATGAGGGGATAAAACAGAATCCTGATTATACCTTAATGTGCACATTTAGTGAGGCTCTCAATAAGTTGCCATATGAAAGAGACTTCTTACTATTCTGCAGGTTTACATTGCTCTGTTAAGCTGTGAAAATGTGGCCATATGAAATAGACTCCTGACAATTCCCCAGGTATGTAATATTCGGTGAGGTTCTGAATGAGTTTCCATATGACATTGTCTCATTTTACCTGTTGTGCATTATGAAGTGAGGCTCTGAATGAGTGGCCATAAGACATAGACTCCAGACTATATCACAGGTGTGTAATATTCTGTGAGGCTGTGAAAGAGTGGCCATACAAAACAGATTTATTATTACTCCACATGTGTGCATTCATCACTGATTGTCTGAATTAGCAGCCATATTACATAGACTCCTGATTATTCTCCAGGTGTGCCTTATTCAAAGTGGTTCTGTATGAGTGTCTATACTAAATGGACTCCTGACACTCCCCCATGTGTGTATTATTCTGTGATGCCCAGAAAGTGAAGTCATATGAAATAGACTCATGACTATAAAACAGGTGTGTATCATTGAGGGAGGCCCTTAATTCGTGGCTATCTTAAACAGCATCTGACTACTCCATAGGGGTTTATTATTCACTGAAGCTCTGAATGACAGGCCATATAAAATAGACTCCTGACTGTTGCCTCGTTGTGAATTATTAAATAAGGATCTGAATGAGTGGTAGTATGGAATAGAATCCTGACAATACCCCAGTTGTGTATCATTCAGGGAGGCACTGAATGAGTGGCCATATGAAAGAGGCTCCTGACTATTTCCCTGGTGTGAATTATTCACTGTGGCTCTGAATTATTGGCCATGTGAAATAGACCCCTGAGTGTTACCCAAGTCTGCATGATTCACTGATTCTCTAAGAGTTCATATAAAAAAGACTTCTGACTATTCCCAACTTGTGTATTATTACGTGGGGATTTTACTGAGTGACGCTATAAAATAGACTTCTGACTGTTTTCTATGTGTGCATTACTCTGAAAGTCTCAGAATCGGAAATGATATGAATTAGTCTCCTCAATACTCAACAGAAGTGCATTATTCACTGTGGCTTGTAATGAGTGTTCATGTTAAACAGACTCCTGACTATTCCCTAGGTGTCTATTATTTACTGAGGCTCTAAATTGGTATCTTTATGAAAGAGACACCTGACTATTCCCAAGGTGTGCCCTATTCAGGTTGGATCTCAGTGATTTGTCATATGAAATAGAATCTTGACTATTCCCCAGGTGTGTTTCATTCAGTGAGGCTCTGAATGAGTGACCATATAAAATAGACAATTGACTATAACCCAAGTGTCTACTATTTACAATAGTATCCTCATTACTCTCCAGGTGTGCATTATTCACTGAGGCTCTGAATGAATGGCAGTATGAAATAAACTCTTGACAATTCCACAGGTGTGTATCATTCAGTGAGGTTCTGAATGAGTGGCCATATGAAAGAGGATCCTCACTTATACACCGGTGTGCATTACTCCTTGAGATTCTGAATTAGTGGCCATATGATTATTCCACTTTTGTGTACATTAAGTGGGGCTCTGAGTGGCCATATTAAAGAGATTCCTGAATATCCACAAGGAGCTTATTACTGAGAGAGACTCTGAATGAATGGCTGTATCAATTAGGCTGCTGACTACTCCACAGGAGTGCATTATTCTGTGAAGTTCTGCATGAGAGGCCAGATAAAATTGTCTCCTGACAATTCTCTAGGTGTGTACTATTCACTGAGCTTCTGAATGTGTGGGGAATTGAAATATACTCCTGACTATTCTGCAGGTGTGTGTTATTCACTGAGGTTCTGTATGAGTTGCCATACAAAATGAACTCCTGACAATTTCCCAGGTGTGCACCACACCCTGAGGCTCTCACTGAGTGGCCATATAGAATAGATATTTTACTCTACCCCATGTGCGTATTATTCAGAGAGGCTCTAAGAGAGTGTCCATATGAAATACACTTCTGTCTCTTCCCCAGGTGTGCATCATATACTGAGGATCTGAATGAGTTTCAGTATAAAATACACTCCTGACTATTCTCCAGGTGTGTTGTATTCACACGAGCTCTGAATGATGGGCCATTTGAAATAGACTCCTGACTATTCCACAGGTGTGTATTATTTACTGATATTCTGAATGTGTCACCAAAGAAAATAGACTCATGCCTACTCCACAAGTGTGCATTCTTCACTGATGCTCTGAATGAATATCCATGAGAAAGAGACTCCAAGGTTTTGCCAGGTATGCATTATTTAATGAGGCTCTGAATGAGAGAATACTGTAAATCAACTCCTGAGAATTCCCCAAACTTGCACTATTTGGAGGGCTCCAAATGAGTGGCAATATGAAATAACCTAATGAATATTCCCCTGGTGTGTACTATTCACTGAGGCTCTAGAAGAGTGTCCATATGAAATAAAAACATGTCTATTTCCAAGGTGTGCATTACTCAATTTGGCTTTCAATCTCAGAGCATATGGAATAGAATACTCATTATTCCCCAGGGATGTATCATTCACTGAGGTTCTGAATGAGTGGCCATATGATATAGAGCCTTGAATATTCCCCATGTGGGTATTACTCACTGCGGCTCTGAATGAGGGGTCATTTGATATAGAATCCTCAGTACTCCCCAGGTGTGCATTATTCACTATGGCTCTGAATGACTGAAAATATAAAATAGACTCCTGATGATTTCACAGGTGTGTACCATTTAGTGAGGCTCTGGATGAGTGGCCATATAAAAGAGAATCCTGACTATTAAACAGGTGTGCATTATTCACTGAGGTGCTCAATGAGGGGCCATATGAAATAGATTTCTGAGTACTTTCCAGGTATGCATTATTCATGAAGTCTGTGAATCAGTGGCCATGTGAAATAGACTTCTGAATATCCCCCATGTGTGCATTATTATGAAACGCTCTGAAAAACTATCCCTATGAAATAGATTGCTGACTATTCCAAAGGTGTGGATTATTCACTGATGCTATGAATGGGAGGCAATGTGAAACAGATTCCTGATTATTTTTCATGTGGTTTATATTCACAAAGGCTCTGAATGAGGGGCCGTGAAAGGGACCCCTGTCTATTCCACAAGGGTGTATGATTCGCTGAGGTTCTCAATGTGACCAAAGGACATAGACACATGGCTACTCCACATGTGTACATTATACACCGACACTCTGAATGAATGGCCATATGATAGAGACTCCAAATTTTTCTCCATGTAGGCATATTCAATGATGCTCTGAAAGCAAACCATACGAAATAGACTCCTGAAAATTCCCCAGGTTTGTATTACTCAGTGAGGCTCAGAAGGAGGGGGGATATGAAAGAGAGTCCTCACTATTCTACAGGTATAGGTTATTCAGTGAGTCTCAAAATGGGTGTCCATATTAAATAGAATCCCGACTATTACATACGTGTGTATCATTGAGTGAGGTGCTGAATGAGTGGCCATATGACATACATTTCTGAGGACTCAACAGGTGTTCATTGTTCACTTAGGCTTTGAATGAGGAGCAGTATGAAGTAGAATCCTGACTATGTCCCAGGTGTGTATAATTCATTGATCCTCTGAATGATTTGCCTGAAGAAATAAACTCCTGGCTATGATCCAGGTGTGTATTATTCAGTGAGGCTCAAAATGAGTGGCCACATGAAATAGACAACTCAGTATATCACAAGAGTGAGTTATTCAGTGAGACTCTGAAAGAGTGGACATATGAAATAGACTCCTGACTATTCCTCGTGTGTGCGTTATTCCCTGAGGCTCTGAATGTGTAGCCATTGAAAATAGAATTGTTGCTATTCGCTAGGTGTGTATTTTTCACTGAGACTCTGAATGAGTGGCCATTCTAAATAAAGACCTGACAATTCCCCAAACTTGCACTACTTTGAGAGGCTGTGAATGAGAAGCAATATTAAAAAGACTCTTCAGTAATCACCTGGTATGCATTATTCACTAAGGCACTGAAAGAGTGTTTCTATGAGACTCTTAACTATTCCCAAGGTGTGCATTATTCAGTTTGGCTTCAATTCCAATCGTATGAAATAGAATTCTGATTATTCCCCAAGTGTGTGTCATTCACTGAGGCTCTGAATGAGTGGCCATATGAAATAGATTCTTGACTATTTCCCAGGTGTGTATTATTCACTGAGGCTTTGAATGAAGGGTCATTTGAAATAAAATCCTCTGTAGTCCTCAGGCGTGCATGATTCACTGGAGCTCTGAATGAGTGTTTATATAAAATAGTCCCCTGACAATCACACAGGTGGGTAGCATTCAGTGCGTGTCTGAATGAGTGGCCATATGAAACAGAATCCTCACTATTCCAAATGTGTGCATTATTCAGTGAAAATCTAAATGAGTGTCCATAAGAACTAGAATCCTGACCCCTCCTGTGGTGTGCATTATTCAATGAGGTGTGGAATGAGTGGCCATATAAAATAGATTGTTCAGTACTCCCCAGGTATGGTATGCATTATTTAGTAAGGTGTTAAATCAGCGGTCATATGAAATATACACCTAAATATCCCCGAGGTGCATATCACTCAGAGAGGCTCTGAATGAGTAGCTATATCAGTTAGGCTCCTGATTATTCCACAGGAGTGAATTATTCAATGAAGCTCTGAGTGAGAGACCAGATGAAATTGACTGCTGATCATTCCACAGTTTTGCATAATTCACTGAGCCTCTTAGTGTGTACTTAATTGAAATACACTTCAAACTCTTCCCCGGGTATGTCTTATTCACTGGGGTTCTGTATGAGTTGCCATATGAAATAGACTCCTGACAATTTCCCAAGTGTGCACTATTCCCTGGGAGTCTCAGTGAGTGGCCATAAGAAACAGATTCCTGACTCTCCCCAATGTTTGTATTATTCAGGAAGGCTCTGAAAGTGTGTCTTTATAAATAGACCTCTGACTATTTTCCAGGTGTACGTTATTCACTGGGGCTCTGAATGAGTGGCAATATATAATAGAGTCCTGACTATTTCCCAGGTGTGTATTATTCACTAAGCCTCTGAATTAGGGGCCTTAGAAAATAGGCTCATGACTATACCACATGTGTGTTATTCACTAATGTTCTGAATGTGTGGCCAAACCAAATAGACACCTTGCCACTCCACATGTGTGCATTCTTTACTGATGTTCTGAATGAATGGCCATATAAAAGAGACTCCAAACTTTTCTCCAGGTAAAAATTATTCAATGAGGCTCTGAAAAACAAACCATGCAAAATTTACCCCTTACAATTCCGCATGTATTAATTTTTCTGTTAGAATTGTATAGGGTTAGATAGAAAATAGATTCTTCAGAATTCCAAGGCCTACATAATTCAGCGAGGCTTATAATGGGTGTTCATGTTAAATAGAAACCTGACTATTCCCCAAGTGTATATCATTCAGTGAGGTACTAAATCCGTGGCCATATGAAATAGACTCCTGGGTACCCAACAGGTGTAAATTACTCAGTGAGGATCCGCTTGAGTGGTCCTATGAAATAGGATACTGACTATCACTCATGTTTGTATTATTCAGCGAATCTCTGAATGAGTGACTATATGAAATAGACTGCTGAGTACTGTACATTTGTGCATTATTCACTGAGGGTATAAGTGATTGGCCATATGAAAGGGAATCCTGACTATTCCACAGGTGTGTATTATTCACTGAGGCTTTGAGTTAGTGACGATATAAAATAGATTCCTGATTATTCCTCAGGTGTGTATTATTGACTGAGATTCTGATTAAGTGGGCATATGGAATAGACTTTTCACTGTTCCAAAATTTTGCATTATTCAATCAGACTTTGATCTTGTGGCCATATATAATAGACTAGTGTCTATTCCCCAGGTGTGCATTATATAATGAGGCTCTAAATAAATGGCTATATGAAGTAGACTCTTAACTCTTCTTCAGTTGCATATTATTGAATGAGACTCTGAATAAGCAGGCATAAGAAAGAGACTCCTGACTCTTCCCCTGGTGTGCATTTTTTACAGAGACTCTGAATGAGTAGCTACTTGAAGTAGACTCTTGACTATTTCCCAGATGTGTATTATTTCTTGGGGGTCCTAATGAGTGGCCATATGAAATGCACTTCTGATTATTCCACATGTGTGTATTATTCAGAAAATCTCAGAATGGAGGGCGATATCAAATAGTCTCTTCAGTACTCCACAGACATGCGTTATTCACTGAGGTTCATAATGAGTGGTCATATTAAGCAAAATCCTGACTATTCCCAAGGTGTGTATTATTCACTGAGGCTCTGAGTGATTCACCATATGAGAAAGACACTTGAGTACACAACAGGTGTGAATTATTCACTGAGCCTTTGAACAGCTGCCAATGTGAAATACACTCCTGATGTTTTCCCATCTGTGTACTATTTAGTGAGGCTCAAAATGAGTGGCCATATAAAACAGACCTCTCAGTAATCGACAGACATGCCTTACTAATGGAGGGACTGAATCAGTGGGCATAAGCAATAGACTGTTGATTATTCTCTTAGTGTGAATTATTCATTGTGGCTCTGAATATGTGGCCATTTGGAATAGATTCCAGGCTATTCCCTAGGTGTGTGTTATTCGCAGAGTCTCCGAATGCATTGCCATTCCAAATGGACTCTTTAGAATTCTCGAGGTGTGCCCTATTCCACGAGGCTCTAAATGAGTGGCCACATGAAATAGACTCCCCACTGTTCCTCATGCGTGTATTATTTATTGAGGCTCTGAAAGAGTGACCAAATGAAATAGATTCTTGACTATTCACCAGGTGTGCATTATACAGTGAGGCTCTCAATGAGTGTTCATTTGAAACTGTCCTGACTATTTTCCAGGTGTGTATCACTTAGGGGGGCGCTGAAAGAGTGGCCAAATAAAATAGACTCTTGACTATTCCTCAAGTGTGTATTATTCACTGAGGCTCTGAATGAGTGGCCAAATAAAATAGTCTCCTGACTATTCCACACGTGCATAATATCCACTGAGGCTATGAGTGAGTGGCCAAATGAAATAGACTCCTGACTACTCCACAGCTGTGCATTATTCACTGAGGCTCTGAATGAATGTCCATCAAAGATAGACTCCAAGTTATTCTCCAGGTGTGTATTATTCAGTCAGGCTCAAAATAACTGACCATATTAATTAAATTCCTTAGTATTTCACAGGTGTGTTTTGTTCACTGAGCCTCTGAATATGTGGCTACATGAAATAGACTCCTGACTACTCCACATTGTTCTGTGACACTCCGAATGAGAGGCCACATGCAAAAGACTCCTGACTGTTCCACAAGTGTGTATTATTTAGTGAGACTTTGAATGAGGGGATAAAACAGAATCCTGACTATTTCCCAATGTGCACATTTAGTGAGGCTCTCAATGAGTGGCCATATGAAAGAGACTTCTGACTATTCCACAGGTGTGCATTACTTCGTGAGGCTGTGAATGAGTGGCCATATGAGATAGACTCCTGACAATTCTCCAGGTATGTAATGTTCGGTGAGGTTTTGAATGAGCTTCCATATGACATTGTGTCCTTTTACCTGTTGCGCATTATGAAGTGAGGCTCTGAATGAGTGGTCATAAGAAATAGACTCCAGACTATATCACAAGTGTGTAATATTCAGTGAGGCTGTGAAAGAGTGGCCATATGAAAGAGACTTCTTATTACTCTACATGTGTACATTATTCACTGATTGTCTGAATGAGCAGGCATATGACATAGACTCCTGGTTATTCTCCATGTGTGCTTTATTCAAAGAGGTTCTGTATGAGTGTCCATACCAAACAGACTCCTGACACTCCCACAGGTGTGTATTATTCAGTGAATTCCAGAAAGAGAGGTCATAGAAAATAGACTCCTATCACCCAAATGTGTATATTCAGGGAGGCCCTTAATTCGTGGCTATCTTAAACAGTGTCCGACTACTCCATAGGGGTTTATTATTCACTGAAGCTCTGAATGAGAGGCCATATAAAATAGATTCCTGACTGTTGACCCGTTGTGAATTATTCAATAAGGATCTGAATGAGTGGTAATATGGAATAGAATCCTGACGATACCCCAGGTGTGTATTATTCAGAGAGGCACTGAATGAGTGGCCATATAAAAGAGGCTCCTGACTATTTCCCTGTTGTGCATTACTCACTCTAGCTCTAAATTTCTGGTCATGTGAAATAGACTCCTGAGTGTTCCCCACGTCTGCATGATTGACTGATTCTCTAAGTGGCCATATAAAAAAGACTCCTGACTATTCCCCAGTTGTGTATTATTCCATGGGGATTTTACAGAGTGACCATATAAAATAGACTTTTGACTGTTCCCCATGTATGCATTACTCAGAAAGTCTCAGAATCGAGAATGATATGAATTAGTCTCCACAATACTCAAGAGAAGTGCATTATTCACTGAGGCTTGTAATGAGTGTTCATGTTCAACAGACTTCTGACTATTCCCCAGGTGTGCATTATTCACTGAGGCTCTGAAACGGTGTCCCTATGAAAGAGACACCTGACTATTCCCAAGGTGTGCACTATTCAGGTTAGCTCTCAATGACTGGTCATAGGTAATAGAATCTTGACTATTCCTCAGGTGTGTATCATTCAGTGAGGCTCTGAATGAGTGACCATATAAAATAGACTATTGACTATAACCGAACTGTCTACTATTTACAATAGAATCCTCAGTACTCTGCAGGTGCGCATTATTCACTGAGGCTCTGAATGAGTGCCAGTATAAAATAGACTCTTGACAATTCCACAGGTGTGTATCATTCAGTGAGGCTCTGAATGAGTGGCCATATGAAAGAGAATCCTCACTACACCAGTGTGCATTCCCCCGTGAGATTCCGAATTAGTGGCCATATGAATATTCCACCTTTGTGTACAATTCAGTGGGGCTCTGGGTGGCCATATTAAAGAGATTCCTGAATATTCACAAGGAGCTTATTACTGAGAGAGGCACTGAATGAATGGCTAAATCAATTAGGCTGCTGACTACTTTAAAGGAGTGTATTATTCAGTGAAGTTCTGCATGAGAGGCCAGAAGAAATTGTCTCCAGACACTTACCTAGGTGTGTATCATTCACTGAGCTTCTGAATGTGTGGCCAATTGAAATACACTTCTGACTATTCTGCAGGTGTGCACTACACCCTGAGGCTCTCACTGAGTGGCCATACAAAATAGACTTTTTACTCTACCCCATGTGTGTATTATTTAGAGAGGCCCTGAAAAAGTGTGCATATGAAATAAAATCTTGTCTATTCCCCAGGTGTGCATTATTCACTGAGGCTCTAAATGAGTTTCAATATAAAATACACTCCTGACTATTCTACAGGTGTGTTTTATTCACACGAGCTGTGAATGAGGGGTCATATGAAATAGATTCCTGACTATTCCACAGGTTTGTATTATTCACTGATATTCTGAATGTGTCACCAAAGAAAAGAGACTCATGGCTACTTTATAATTGTGCATTCTTCACTGATGCTCTGAATGAATGACCATGTGAAAAAGACTCCAAGATTTTTCCAGGTATTCATTATTCAATGAGGCTCTGAATGAGACGACATTGTAAATAAACTCCTGAGAATTCCCCAAGCTCGCACTATTCAGAGGTCTCTGAATGAGTGGCAGTATGAAATATCCTAGTCAATACTCTCCTGGTGTGTACTATTCACTGACTCTCTAAAAGAGTGTCCATATGAAAGACAAACGTGTCTATTTCCAAGGTGTGCATTATTCAGTTTGGCTCTGAATCCCAGGGCATATGGAATAGGATACTGATTATTCCTCAGGTGTGTATTATTCACTGAGGTTCGGAATGAGTGGCCATATGATATAGAGCCTTGAATATTCCCCATGTGGGTATTATTCACTGAGGCTCTGAATGAGGGGTCATTTAAAATAGAATCCTCAGTACTCCCCAGTTGTGCATTATTCACTGGAGATATAAAATATGGAATGACTGGAAATATAAAATAGACTCCTGATGATTCCACAGGTGTGTACCATTCAGTGAGGCTCTGAATGAGTGGCCATTTGAAAGAGAATTCTGACTATTCAAAACGTGTGCATTATTCAGGGAATATCTAAATGAGTGACCATAGGAAACAGAATCCTTACTATTCTTCTGGTGTGCATTATTCACTGAGGTGCGGAATGAGTGGTCATATGAAATAGATTTCTGAGTACTCCCCAGGTACGGTATGCATTATTTACTAAGGCGTTGAATCAGTGGGAGTATGTCATAGACACCTAAATATTCCCGATATGCATATCACCCAGAGAGGCTCTGAATGAGTAGCTATATCAATTAGGGTCCTGACTATTCCACAGGAGTGAATTCAATGAAGCTCTGAGTGAGAGGCCAGATGAAATTGACTGCTGATTCTTCCGCAGTTGTGCATAATTCACTAAGCCTCTTAGTATGTACTTAAATAAAATACACTCCTGACTCTTCCCCAGGTGTGTCTTATTCACTGAGGTTCTGTATGAGTTGCCATATGAAATAGACTCCTGACAATTTCTCAAGTGTGCACTATTCCCTGGGAGTCTCAGTGAGTGGCCATAAGAAACAGATTCCTCACCCTCCCCAATGTGTGTATTATTCAGGGAGGCTCTGAAAGAGTGTCCACATGAAATAGACTCCTGACCATTTTTCAGGTGTACATTATTCACTGAGGCTCTGAATGAGTGGCAATATATAATAGAGTCCTGACTATTTCCCAGGTGTGTATTATTCACTCAGCCTCTGAATGAGGGACCTTGTGAAATAGACTCATGACTATACCACAGGTGTGTATCATTCACTGATGTTCTGAATGTCTGGCCAAAGCAATTACATACCTTGCTACTCCGCAGGTGTGCATTCTTTACTGATGCTCTGAATGAATGGCCATATGAAAGAGATTCCAAGTTTTTCTCCAGGTATACATTATTCAGTGAGGCTTTAAAAAACAAACCAGACAAAATTTACTCCTTACAATTCTGCATGTATTAATTTTTCTGTTAGACTCAGAAAGGGGTTCAATAGGAAATAGACTCTTTACAATTCCAAGGCATACATAATTCAGTGAGGCTTATAATTGGTGTTCATATGAAATAGAAACCTGACTATTCCCCAAGTGTGTATTATTCAGTGAGCTACTAAATGCGTGGCCATATGAAAGAGACTCCTGAGAACCCAACAGGTGTGCATTGTTCAGTGAGGTTGGAATAAGGGGGGCTATGTAATAGACTTCTGAGTATTCACTGTGTCATTCACTAAGGCTCTGAAGAGTTGTTCATATGACATAGCCTTCTGATTAATGTCCAGGTGTGCATTACTCAATGAGGCTCTCAATCAGTGGTAATATGAAATAGAATCCTGACTATTGCCCAGGTGTGCATCATTTAATGAATGCTCTGATTGAGTGGCCATATGGCATGGACTCTGACTATTACCCAGGTATGTATCATTCAGTTAGTTTCTGAATGCGTGACCATATAAAATAGACTCCAGACTTTAGCCTCTTGACTACTCCTCAGGTGTGCATTTTCCACTGAGGCATTAAGTGAACGGTCATATACAATAGACTCCAGACTATTTCCCAAGTGTGCATTATTCAGTGAGTCTTTGAATAAGTGACCATATGAAATAGAGTCCTGAGTATTTCCCAGATATATATAATTCTTCACTGAGGCTCTGAATGAGTGGCCATGTAAAATACACCCCTGACTTTTTCATAGGTGTGTATATTTCAGTGAGGCTCTGAATGAGTGGCCACAGGAAAGAGAGTCCTGAATACTCACAAGTCGTCCATTTTTAGGTTGGGCTCTGAATGAGTGGCCGTACAGAATGGAATCCTGACTTTTCCCAAGGTGCATATTATTCAGAAAGGCTCTGAATAGATGGGTATGTAAAACAGACTTCTGACTAGTCTACAGGTGTTCCTTATTCAGTAAAGCTCTGAATGAGAGGCCATATGTAATAGAGTCCTGAGTTTTCCCAGGTATGCATTATTCACTGAAGCTCTGAAAGTTTGGCCATGTGAAATAGTCTCTGGACTAGTCCACAGGTGTGTATTATTTAATGAGGCTTTGAGATAATGACCATATGAAATAGACTCCTGACTATTCTCCAGGTGTGCAATATTGACATAGACTCTGAAAAAGTGGGCATATGGAATAGACTACTGCCTATTCCAAAGTTTTGCATTAATCACTCAGGCTTTGATTTTGTGGTCATATAAAATGGACTAGTATCTATTACCCAGGTGTGTGTTATTCACTGAGGCTGTAAAGGAGTGGCTATATAAAGTAGACTCCTAACTCTTCCCCAAGTGTGAATTACTCGGTGAGGCTCTGCATGAGTGGTCCTATGAAATAGGATACTGACTATCCCCCATGTTTGTATTATTCAGTGAATCTCTGATTGAGTGCCTCTTTGAAACAGACTGCTGAGTACTGTAAATTTGTGCATTATTCACTCAGGCTATAAGTGAGTGGCCATATGATAGGGAATCCTGACTATTCCACAGGTGTGTATTATTCATTGAGGCTTTGAGTTAGTGACTATATGAAATAGATTGCTGATTATTCCTCAGGTGTGTATTATTGACTTAGATTCTGATTAAGTGGGCATATGGAATAGACTTTTCACTATTTTAAAATTGTGCATTACTCACCCAGAGTTTGATCTTGTGGCCATATAAAATATACTAGCGTCTATTCCCCAGGTATGCATTACTTAATGAGGCTCTTAATGAATGGCTATATAAAGTAGACTCTTAACTCTTCCCCAGGTGTGTATTATTGAATGAGACTCTAAATAAGTGGGAATAAGAAAGAGACTCCTGACCCTTCCCCTTGTGTGCATTATTTACAGAGACTCTGAATGACTAGCCACTTGAAGTAGACTCTTGACTATTTTCCAGATGTGTATTATTCACTGAGGCCCTGAACGAGTGGCCGTATGAAAGAGATTCCTGACTATTCCAGATATATATAGTTCACTGAATCACTGAAAGAGTGGCCATATGAAATAGACTTTATTTTACTCCACAGGTGTGTGTTATTGATTCTCTAAATGAATCACCATATGTAACAGACTAGTGATTATTCCCCGCATGTGCATTATTCAAAGAGGTTCTCTTTGAGTGACCATATCAAATACACTCCTGACTATCACCAAGGTGGGTATCATTCAGAGATGCTTAATTTGTGTCTATCTTAAGTAGGGTCCTGACTACTCCACAGGTGTTCATTATTCACTGAAGCTCTGAATGAGAGGCCATATGAAATAGAATCCTCACTATTGTCTCATTGTGTATTATTCAGTAAGGCTCTGAATGAGTGGTCATATGGAATAGTATCCTGACGATTCTCCAGGTGTGTGTACATTCAGTGAGATACTGAATCAGTGGTCATATGAAAGAGCCTCTCATCTATTACCGTGGTGTCCATTATTTCCTGAGACTCTGAGTGGCCATAAGTAATAGATTCCTAATATTCACTGAGTATTTCTTATGTGTGCATTATTCACTGATTCTCTGAGGGGCCATATGAAATAAACTCCTGACTATTCCCCAGTTCTGCATTATTTCTTGGGGGTCCTAATGAGTGGCCATATGAAATACACTTCTGATTATTCCACATCTGTGTATTATTCAGGGAATCTCAGAATGGAGGGTGATATAAATTAGTCTCTTGAGTACTCCACACACATGCGTTATTCACTGAGGCTCATAATGAGTGGTCACATTAAACAAAATCCTGACTATTTCCACGGTGTGTATCATTCACTGAGGCTCTGAATGATTCGCCATATGAGACAGACTCCTGAATACTCAACATGTGTGAATTATTTACTCAGCCTCTGAATGGGTGGCAATGTGAAATACACTTTTGACAGTTTCCAAAATGTGTACTATTCAGTGAGCTTTGAATTGAGTGGCCATATAAAACAGAACCCTCAGTACTCAACAGACATGCATTATTCACTGAGGGTTTGAATGAGTGGCCATAAGCAATAGACTTCTGATTATTCCCCATGTTTGCATTATTCACTGAGGCTCTGAATATGTGGCCATTTGGAATAGATTCCTCACTATTCCCTAGGTGTGTGCTATTCACAGAGTCTCTGAATGTGTTGTCATTCCAAATGGACTCCTGAGAATTCTCAAGGTGTTCCCTATTCTGTGAGGCTCTGAATAAAAAAAATTGACTCCTCACTGTTCCCCAGGTGTGTATTATTCACTGAGGCTCTGTAAGAGTGACCAAATGAAATAAATTTCTGACTATTCCACAGATGTCCATTATTCAGTGAGGCTCTCAATAATTGTTCATTTGAAACTGTCCTGACTATTCCCCAGGTGTGTATCACTCAGGGAGGTGCTGAAAGAGTGGCCATATAAAATGGACTCTTGACTATTCCACAAGTGTGTATTATACACTGAGGCTTTGAATGAGTGGCCATATGAAATAGACTCCTGACTATTTCACAGGTGCATAGTATCCACTGAGTGTATGAATTAGTGTCCAAATGAAACAGACTTCTGGCTACTCCAGAGGTGAGCTTTATTCACTAAGGCTCTGAATAGTTGTCTATCAAAAATAGACTCCAAATTATTCTCCAGGTGTGTATTATTCAGTGAGGCTCAGAGTAAGTGGCTATGTTTATTGGATTTTTAACTATCCCACAGATGTGTATTATTCACTGAGGCTCTGAATAGGTGGCTACATGAAATAGACTCCTGAATACTCCACATTTTTTAGTGACACTCCAAATGAGAGACCACATGCAAAAGACTCCTGACTATTCCACAGGTGTGCAATATTCAGTGAGTCTCTGCATGAGGGGATAAAACAGAATCTTGACTATTTCCCAATGTGCACATTTAGTGAGGCTTTTAATGACTGGCCATATGAGAGACTTCCGACTATTTCGCAGCTGTGAATTGTTCCGTGAGGCGGTGAAAGTGTGGCCATATGAAATAGTCTCCTGACAATTCCCCAGGTATGTAATATTTGGTGAGGTTCTGAATGAGCTTCCATATAAAATTGTCTCCTTTTACCTGGTGTGCATTATTAAGTGAGGCTCTGAATGTGTGGCCATAAGAAATAGACTCCAGACTATATCACAAGTGTGTAATATTCAGTGAGGCTGTAAGAGAGTGGCCATATGAAACAGACTATTTTTTTAAATTATAATATGAATACAATATTTATTCTACTTTTCAACTTAATTTGAAAAAATTAGAGTTTGTAAAGGATTATTTTTATAGCATTTATATATTCTTTATTTTTTAAAATTTTTATTGCATTATAGGTTTTGGGGTACATGTGCAGAACGTGCAAGATAGTTGCAAAGGTACACACATGGCAGTGTGTTTTGCTGCCTTCCTCACCTTCACCCACACTTGGTATTCATCCCCAGGCTATCCCTCCCCAGCCCCCCCCCGCTGTCCCTTTCCCATTCCCCCCAATAGACCCCAGTGTATAGTAGACCGCCTCTCTGTGTCCATGTGTTCTCATTTTTCTCACCCACCTATGAGTGAGTATATGCGGTATTTCTTTGTCTGTTCTTGTGTCAGTTTGCTGAGAATGATGTTCTCCAGATTCATCCATGTCCTTACAAAGGACACAAACTCATCATTTTTGATCGCTGCATAATAATACATGGTGTATATGTGCCACATTTTCCCAGTCCAGTCTATCATCGTTGGGCATTTGGGTTGGTTACAGTTCTTTGCTATTGTAAACAGTGCTGCAATGAACATTCGTGTGCATGTGTTTTTATAGTAGAACGATTTATAGTCTTTTGGATAGATACCAATAATGGGATTGCTGGGTCAAATGGAATTTCTATTTCTAGGTCCCTGAGGAATCGCCACACTGTCTTCCACAATGGTTGAACTAATTTACACTCCCACCAACAGTGTAAGAGTGTTCCTATTTCTCCACATCCTCTCCAGCATCTGCTGTCTCCAGATTTTTTAATGATCACCATTCTAACGGGCGTGAGATGGTAACTCAATGTGGTTTTGATTTGCATCTCTCTAATGACCAGTGATAATGAGCATTTTTTCATGTGTTTGTTGGCCTCATGAATGTCTATTTTTGTAAAGTGTCTGTTCATATCCTTTGCCCATTTTTTTTGATACATATATATGGAATACAAATCTACACTGTACATAACATTTTTTTTTAATTTTTATTGCATTATAGGATTTGGGGTACATGTGCAGAACGTCAGAGGTACACACATGGCAGTGTGTTTTGCTGCCTTCCTCCCCTTCACCCACACTTGGTATTCATCCCCAGGCTATCCCCCCCAGACCCCCCCGCTGCCCTCCCCCATCTCCCCCAACAGTCCCCAGTGTATAGTAGACCGCCTCTCTGTGTCCATGTGTTCTCATTTTTCTCACCCACCTATGAGTGAGTATATGCAGTATTTCTTTTTCTGTTCTTGTGTCAGTTTGCTGAGAATGATGTTCTCCAGATTCATCCATGTTCTTACAAAGGACACAAACTCATCATTTTTGATTGATGCATAATATTCCATGGTGTATATGTGCCACATTTTCCCAGTCCAGTCTATCATCGATGGGCATTTGGGTTGGTTCCAGGTCTTTGCTATTGTAAACAGTGCTGCAATGAACATTCGAGTGCATGTGTCCTTATAGTAGAACGATTTATAGTCTTTTGGATAGACACCCAGTAATGGGATTGCTGGGTCAAATGGAATTTCTATTTCTAGGTCCCTGAGGAATCGCCACACTGTCTTCCACAATGGTTGAACTAATTTACACTCCCACCAACAGTGTAAGAGTGTTCCTATTTCTCCACATCCTCTCCAGCATCTGCTGTCTCCAGATTTTTTAATGATCACCATTCTAACTGGTGTGAGATGATATCTCAATATGGTTTTGATTTGCATCTCTCTAATGACCAATGATGATGAGCACTTTTTCATATGTTTGTTGCCCTCATGTATGTCTTCTTTTGTAAAGTTTCTGTTCATATCCTTTGCCCATTTTTGAATGGGCTTGTTTGTTTTTTTCCTGTAAATCTGTTTGAGTTCTTTGTAAATTCTGGATATCAGCCCTTTGTCAGATGTGTAAACTGCAAAGATTTTTTTCCCATTCTGATGGTTGCCGATTCACTCTAGTGACAGTTCCTTTTGCCATGCAGAAGCTGTGGAGTTTGATTAGGTTCCATTTGTCTATTTTGGCTTTTGTTGCCAATGCTTTTGGTGTTTTGTTCATGAAGTCCTTGCCTACTCCTATGTCCTGAACGGTTTTGCCTAGATTTTCTTCTAGGGTTTTTATGGTGTCAGGTCTTACGTTTAAGTCTTTAATCCATCTGGAGTTAATTTTAGTGAAAGGTGTCAGAAAGGGGTCCAGTTTCTGCTTTCTGCACATGGCAAGCCAGTTTTCCCAACACCATTTATTAAATAGGGAATCCTTTCCCTATTGCATGTTTTTGTCTGGTTTATAAAAGATAATACGGCCGTAGATAGGTTGTGTTGCCTCCGATGCTTCTGTTCTGTTTTATTGGTCTATATCTCTGTTTTGGTACCAGTACCATTCTGTTTTGATTACTGTAGCCTTGTAGTATAGTTTGAAGTCTGGTAGTGTGATGCCTCCCGCTGTGTTCTTTTTGCTTAGAATTGACTTGGCTATGCGGGCTCTTTTTTGGTTCCATATGAAATTCATGGCGGTTTTTTCCAGTTCTGTGAAGAAATTCAATGGTAGTTTGATGGGGAGAGCATTGATTGTGTAAATTACTTTGGGCAGTATAGCCATTTTCACGATATTGATTCTTCCTGACCACGAACATGGAATGTTTCTCCATCTGTTTGTGTCCTCTCTTATTTAGTTGAGCAGTGGCATGTAGTTTTCCTTAAAGAGGTCCCTTACATTCCTAGTGAGTTGTATTCCTAGGTATTTTATTTTCTTTGTAGCAATTGTGAATGGCAGTTCGTTCTTGATTTGGTTCTCTTTAAGTCTGTTATTGGTGTATAGAAATGCTTGTGATTTTTGCACATTGATTTTATATCCTGAGACTTTGCTGAAGTTGCTTATCAGTTGCAGGAGCTTTTGGGCTGAGGTGATGGGGTCTTCTAGGTATACTATCATGTCGTCTGCAAATAGAGACACTTTGGCTTCCACCATTCCTATTTGAATACCCTTTATTTCTTTTTCTTGCCTGATTGCTCTGGCTAGAACTTCCAGTACTATGTTGAATAGGAGCGGTGAGATAGGGCATCCTTGTCTAGTGCCGGATTTCAAAGGGAATGCTTCCAGTTTTTGCCCATTAAGTATGATATTGGCTGTTGGTTTGTCATAAATAGCTTTTATTACTTTGAGATATGTTCCATCAATACCAAGTTTATTGAGAGTTTTTAGCATAAAGGGCTGTTGAATTTTGTCAAATGCCTTCTCTGCGTCAATTGAGATAATCATGTGGTTTTTGTTTTTGCTTCAGTTTATGTGGTGAATTACATTTATAGACGCGTATGTTGAACCAGCCTTGCATCCCTGGGATGAATCCGACTTGTTCATGATGGATAAGTTTTTTAATGTTCCGTTGCAATCGGTTTGCCAGTATTTTATTGAAGATTTTCGCATCTATGGTCATCATGGATATTGGCCTGAAGTTTCCTTTTCTTGTTGAGTCTCAGTCAGGTTTTGGTATCAGGATGATGTTGGTCTCATAAAATGATTTGGGAAGGGTTCCCTCTTTTTGGATTTTTTGGAATAGTTTGAAAAGGAATGGTACCAGATCCTCTTTGTGTCTGGTAGAATTCAGCTGTGAACCCATCTGGACCTGGGCTTCTTTTGTGTGGTAGGCTCTTAATTGCTGCCTCAACTTCAGACCTTGTTATTGGTCTATTCATAGTTTCGGCTTCCTCCTGGTTTAGGCTTGGGAGGACACAGGCGTCCAGGAATTTATCCATTTCTTCCTGATTTACTAGTTTATGTGCATCAAGTTGTTTGAATTATTCTCTGATGACTGTTTGAATTTCTGTGGAATCTGTGGTGAATTCCCCTTTATCGTTTTTTATTGCATCTATTTGGTTGTTCTCTCTTTTCTTTTTTATCAGTCTGGCTAGTGGTCTGTCTATTTTGTTGATCTTTTCAAAAAACCAGCTGTTAGATTTATTGATTTTTTGAAGGGTTTTTCTTGTCTCTATCTCCTTCAGTTCTGCTCTGATCTTAGTTATTTCTTGTCTTTTGCTAGGTTTTGAGCTTTTTTGATCTTGCTCCTCTAGCTCTTTCAATTTTGACGATAGGGTGTCAATTTTGGATCTCTCCACTCTTCTCATGTGGGCACTTATTGCTATATATTTTCCTCTACAGACTGCTTTAAATGTGTCCCAGAGATTCTGGTAGGTTGTGTCTTCATTTTCATTGGTTTCAAAGCACTTCTTTATTTCTGCCTTCATTTCATTTTTTATCCAATCAACATTCAGGAGCCAGTTGTTCAGTTTCCATGAAGCTGTGCGTTTCTGAGTTATTTTTTGAATTCTGAGTTCCAACTTGATTGCACTATGGTCTGAGAGACTGTTTGTTATGATTTCCGTTGTTTTGCATTTGCTGAGGAGTGCTTTACTTCCAATTATGTGGTCAATTTTGGAGTAGGTGTGATGTGGTGCTGAGAAGAATGTATATTCTGTGGATTTGGGGTGGAGAGTTCTGTAAATGTCTCTCAGGTTTGCTTGTTCCAGGTCTGAGTTCAAGTCCTGAATATCCTTGTTAATTTTCTGTCTGGTTGATCTCTCTGCTATTGACAGTGGAGTGTTAAAGTCTTCCAGTATAATTGTGTGGGAGTCCAAGTCTCTTTGTAAGTCATTAAGAACTTGCCTTATATATCTGGGTGCTCCTGCATTGGGTCCATATATATTTAGAATCGTTAGCTCTTCTGGTTGTATCGATCCTTTTACCATTATGTAATGACGTTTTTTGTCCGTTTTGATCTTTGTTGCTTTAAAGTCTACCTTATCAGAGACGAGAATTGCAACTCCTGCTTTTTTTTGTTCTCCATTTGCTTGGTAAATCTTCCTCCATCCTTTTATTTTGAGCCTTTGTGTATCTTTGCGTGTGAGGTGGGTTTCCTGGATACAGCACACCGATGGGTTTTGGTTTTTTATCCAATTTGCCAGTCTGTGTCTTTTGATTGGTGCATTTAGCCCATTTACATTTAGGGTTAATATTGTTATGTGTGAATTTGATACTGCCATTTTGATGCTAGCTGGCTGTTTTCCCGTTGGTTCATGTAGATTCTTCATTTTGTTGATTGTCTTAACATTTGGTATGCTTTTAGAATGGCTGGTACTGGTGGTTTCTTTCTATGTGTAGTGCCTCTTTCAGGAGCTCTTGTAAAGCAGGCCTAGTGGTGACAAAATCTCTGAGTACTTGCTTGTTCATGAAGGATTTTATTTTTTCTTCACTTATGAAGCTCAGTTTGGCTGGATATGAAATTCAGGGTTGAAAGCTCTTTTCTTTAAGGATGTTGAATATTGGACCCCACTCTCTTCTGGCTTGTAGAGTCTCTGCCAAGAGATCTGCTGTGAGTCTGATGGGCTTCCCTTTGTGGGTGACCCAATCTTTCTCTCTGGCTGCCCTTAGTATTTTCTCCTTCATTTCAACCCTGTTGAATCTGACGATTATGTGCCTTGGGGTTGCTCTCCTTGTGGATTATCTTTGTGGTGTTCTCTGTATTTCCTGGAGTTGAGTATTGCCCTCTCTTGCTACGTTGGGGAAATTTTCCTGGATAATATCCTGAAGAGTGTTTTCCAGCTTGGATTCATTCTCTTCGTCACATTCTGGTACACCTATCAAACGTAGGTTGTGTCTCTTCACATAGTCCCACATTTCTTGGAGATTTTGTTCATTCCTTTTTGTGCTTTTTTTCTTTAATCTTGGTTTCACGTTTTATTTCATTGAGTTGATCTTCAACTTCTGATATTCTTTCTTCTGCTTGGTCAATTCGGCTGTTGAAACTTGTGCATGCTTCACGAAATTCTCGTGTTGTGTTTTTCAGCTCCTTCAATTCATTCATATTCCTCTCTAAGTTGTCCATTCTTTTTATCAATTCCTCGAATCTTTTTTCAAATCGTTTTTCAGGATTCTTAGTTTCTTTGCACTGATTTAGGACATGTTCTTTTAGCTCTATGAAGTTTCTCCTTATCCACTTTCTCAAGTCTGATTCTGTCATTTCGTCACACTCATTCTCCGTCCAGCTTGTTTCCCTTTCTGGTGAGGAGTTTTTGTCCTTTGTAGAAGGTGAGGTGTTTTGGTTTCTGGTGTTTTTATTCTTTTTGCGCTGGTTTCTTCCCATCTTTTTGGATTTATCCGCCTGTCCTCTTAGTAGTTGCTGATTTTTCAATTGGGTCTCTGTGTGGACACTGAGATTGTTGATCATGAAGTATTTCTGTTACTTAGTTTTTCTTCTAGTGTTCTAGCCCCTCTGCTGTATGAGTGCTGAGGTCCACTCTAGGCCCTGCGTGTCTGGATTATACCTGTAGCAGCTGTGGAGCAGTGAGGGATGGTACCCGTTTCCTCTTCTTCTGTCTTTGTTCCAGAATGATGCCCACCAAATGTCAGTCTGATTAGTCCTTTTTTGGGGTGACTCTTTGGATGTACAGGGGTCAGAGAGCTGCTTAAGGAGATGGTCTGTGCTTTATAGGAGTTCCAGTGCTGAGCTGTGATCTCCGTTGTTCATTCAGGGTTGTTGGGAGGTTGTTTATGTCTGCTACAATAGAACTCATAAAACACCACCCCCCTTTTTTCCCCCCTTAGATGCTGTCTCAAGGAGTTGGGGCTTTCTTTATGAGTATCTGTTGCACTCTCCTGCCCCACTAGGTGGCAGTCTATTCACTATTTGCCTGCCGGGGCTCTGACCTGCTAGTGCGGGTTTGCCCTGTTGCTGTGGAGTGCTCTTCCCTCTTCCCAGAGTCTCTGTGTTATGGCAGGTTGCCTCTGCAACAGCAGGCTGCATCAGCCCTGGCCGGTACTTCTAGGGGCGGATTGCGTCAGCAATGTTGGACGCCCCTCCCTCACTGGGCTGCACCGTCCAGATGCCGGCAGCAAACTCTCAGCCCCAAGCGTCTCCAGTTGCTGCCCTGCTTGTCCCCATGAGCATGGGACCCGGGAGCCCTATCACCCAGGTCCCTGCCTCAGAGTCCATCCACTCTCTCTCTCTCCCTTTCCGTAAGCTGAATGGTTGACTCTCTCACTGGCGCCCCAGTAGCCTGCCGATAGGGCACTGGGATCCGTGCAATCTCCTATGCCACTTCCCACTGCACTGGCTCAGATCACGCTTCCCAGGAAACTCCTGGTCTGGCTCACTGTTCAAGTCCCATTCAAATAGATGGACATGCCAATCTGCCCTTCCAAATCTCAGATTGCTGGTTTAATGGGCACCCAGACCAGTGAGTTTCCTGCCAGGTCCCACTGGGGCGCGTTAGCCAGCAAAGCGTCTCGTGTCTCTCCCACACCTGGGACTTTCAACACTCTGTGGGCAAAAAAGGTCCATCCGAGAATGTGGCTAGGACTCACCCTCTGCGCCTTCACTGAGAGCTGCAATCCTGAGTTGCTTCTATGATGCCATCTTGCCAAGTTTGTCATGTTTGTATTATTTAATGAGGCTTTGAGTTACTGACCATGAGAAATAGACTCTGGACTATTCCCCAGGTGTGTATTACTGAATGAGAAACTAAAAAAGTGGGTATATGAAAATGATTACTCACTATTCCAAATTTGTGCATTAAGCACTCAGGCTTTGATTTTGTAGCCACGTAAAATATACTAGTTTCTATTCCCCAGGTGTGCATTATTCACTGAGGCTGTAAATGATTGACTATATAGAGTTCCAAATATTTCCCAGGCATGAATTACTCCGTGAAGCTCAGCATGAGTGGTCCTATGAATACAATGCTGACTATCCTGATGTTTGTATTATTCAGTAAATTTCTGAATGAGTGGCTATAGGAAAGAAACTGCTGAGTCCTGTACATTTGTGGATTAACTATTCACTGAGTCTACGAGTGAGTGGCCGTATGACAGGGAATCCTGACTATTCCACAGGTGAGTATGATTCACTGAGGCTTTGAGTTAGTGACTTTATGAAATAGAGTCCTGACTATTCCTCAGGTGTGTATTGTTGTCTGAGACTAAGTGGGCATATGAAATAGATGTTTCACTATTCCAAATTTGTGCATTACTAACTGTGGGTTTGATTTTGTGGCCATATAAAATAGACTAGTGTCTATTCCCCATGTGAGCACTATGTAATGAGGCTCTATATGAATGGCTATATAAAGTAGACTCTTAACTCTACCCCAGGTGTGTATTGCTAAATGAGACTCTGAGTAAGTGGGCATAAAAAAGAGACTCTTGGCTCTTCCCCAGGTATGCATTATTTACAGAGAGTCTGAATGAGTAGCATCTTGAAGTAGACTGTTGACTCTTTCTCAGATGTGTATTACTCATTGAGGCCCTGAACCAGTGGCCATATGAAAGACATTCCTGACTAATAGGAGATATGTATTATTCACTGAAACACTGAATAAACGGTGATTTGTAATAGAATCCATTTTACTACACAGTTGTGCATTATTCATTGATTCTCTAAATATATCACCATATGTAACAGACTAGTGATTATTCCTTACATGTGCATTAATCCAAGGGGTTCTGCATGAGTGTCCATGTCAGATAGACTTTTCACTATCAAGCAGTGATGTATCATTCAGGGAGGTGCTTAATTTGTAGCTATCTTAAATAGGGTCAAGACTACTTGACAGTTGTTCATTATTCACTGAAACTCTGAATGAGAGGCCACATTAAATAGACGCCTGACTATTGCCCCATTGTGCATAATTCAGGAAAGCTCTGAATAAGTGGTCATATGGAACAGAATCCGGACTAATTTTCAGCTGTGTGTCATTCAGTGAGATACTGAATCACTGGTCATATGAAAGACTCCTGACAATTACTGTGGTGTGCATTATTCACTGAGGCTCTGAGTGGCCATATGAAATAAACTCCTAATATTCACTGAGTATTCCTCATGTGTGCACTATTCACTGACTGTCAGATAAGCCATATGAAATAGACACCTGATTCTTCCCCATGTGTGTATTATTCAGAGAGGTTCTAGCAGAGTTTCCATATAAAATACACTCGTCTCTATTTCCAGGTGTGCATTATTCACTGAGGCTCTGAATAAGTTTCAATATAAAATGCACTCCTGACTATTCTCCAGGTGAGTTTTGTTCACACGGGCTCTGAATGAGGGTCCATATGAAATAGACTCCTGGCTATTCCACAGATGTGTATTCTTCACTGAAGTTCTGAATGTGTCACCAAAGAAAATAGACACATGTCTACTCCACAAGTTTCCATTCTTCACTGATGCTCTGAATAAAATTCCATGTGAAACAGAGTCCAGGACCTTTTTCGGGATGCATTTCTCAATGAGGTTCTGAATGAGAGGGCACTGTAAATAAACTCCTGACAATTCCCTAAACTTGCACTACTTGGAGGGCTCTGAATGAGTTGCCTTAGAAAAGAGACCCTTGAATACTCTTTAGGCATGCATTTTTAGGTTGGGCTCAGAATGAGGGGCCATACGAAATAGTATCCTGACTTTCCCCAAAAAGTATATTATTCAGTGAGGCTCTGAATGTGTGGCTATACATAATAGACTTCCGAATGCTCTACAGGGGTTTCTTATTCAGAGAAGCTCTGAATGAGAGGACATACCTAATAAAGTCCTGAGTATTCCCCAGGTATGCATTATTCACTGAAGCTCTGAAAGTTTGGCCATATGAAATAGTCTCCAGACTAGTCCACATGTGTGTATTATTTAATGAGGCTTTGAGTTACTGACCATAAGAAATAGATTCCTGACTATTCCCCAGGTGTGTGTTATTGAATGAGAATCTGAAGAAGTGGGTATATGAAAAAGACTACTCACTAATCCAATGTTGTGCATTAATCACTCATGCTTTGAATTTGTAGTCATGTAAAATAGACTAGTGTCTATTTCCAGGTGTGCATTATTGTCTGAGGCTGTAAATGAGTGACTATATAGAGTCCCAAATGTTCCCCAGGCATCAATTACTCCATCAGGCTCCGCATGAGTGGTCCTATATAATAGGATGCTGACTATGCTTCATCTTTGTATTATTCAGTGAGTTTTTGAATGAGCAGCTATATGAAATAAACTGCTGAGTGCTGTACATTTGTGCATTATTCAGCGAGACTACCAGTGAGTGGCCATATGAAAAGGAATCCTGACTATTCCACAGGTGTGTATGATTCACTGAGGCTTTGAGACAGTGACTATAAGAAATAGAGTCCTGAAGCAGGAGGCAAGATGGCGTCGAAGAGGCGACTCAGGATTGCAGCTCTCAGTGAAGGCGCAGAGGGTGAGTCCTAGCCGCATTCTCGGATGTTCCTTTTATGCCCACAGAGCGTTGAAAGTCCCAGGTGAGGGAGAGACACGGTGCGCTAGTGCAGCCGGCTAACGCTGGCTCCCACCGCTTCGGCCGGTGCCACAGCAGGACCCGGAACAAAACTCACTGGTCTGGGTGCCCTGTTAAACCGGCAATCTGAGATTTGGAAGGGCAGATTGGCATGTTCATCTGATTGAACGGGACTTGGACAATGAGCCAGACCAGGAGTTTCCGTGGAAGCGTGATCTGAGCTGGGGTAGTGGGCAGCGGCACGGGAGATCACACGGATCCCAGTGCCCCATTGGCAGGCTACTGGGGCGCCAGTGAGAGAGTCGACCTTTCCACTTGGGGAGAGGAAGAGAGAGAGAGAGAGGATGGACTCTGAGGCAGGGAGCTGGGTGATCGAGCTTGGCGGGTCCCACGCTCACGGGGACAAGCAGGGTGTTGACTGGAGATGCTTGGGGCTGAGAGTTTTGCTGCTGACATCTAGGACGGTGCAGCCCAGTGAGGGAGGGGCGTCCACCATTGCTGACGCAGTCCACCCCCACTGCAGTACCGCCCAGGACTGATGCAGCCTGCCGTTGCTGAGGCAACCTGCCATAACAGAGAGACTCCGCACTCCACAGCACATTAAAAAACTTATCCATCATGATCAAGTAGGATTCATCCTGGGGATGCAAGGCTGGTTCAACATACGCAAGTCTATAAATGTAATTCACCACATAAACAGAAGCAAAAACAAAAACCACATGATTATCTCAATTGATGCAGAGAAGTCATTTGACAAAATTCAACAGTCCTTTATGCTAAAAACCCTCAATATACTTGGTATTGATGGAACATATCTGAAAGTAATAAAAGCTATTTACGACAAACCAGGAGGCAATATCATACTTAATGGGCAAAAACTGGAAGCATTCCCTTTGAAATCCGGCACTAGACAAGGATGCCCTCTCTCACCACTTCTATTCAACATAGTACTGGAAGTTCTAGCCAGAGCAATCAGGCAAGAAAAAGAAATAAAGGGTATTCAAATAAAAAAGGTGGAAGCCAAAATGTCTCTATTTGCAGACGACATGATAGTATACCTAGAAGACTCCATCACCTCAGCCCAAAAGCTCCTGCAACTGATAAGCAACTTCAGCAAAGTCTCAGGATATAAAATCAATGTTCAAAAATCACAAGCATTCCTATACACCAATAACAGACTTAAAGAGAACCAAATTAAGAAGGAACTGCCATTCACAATTGCTACAAAGAAAATAAAATACCTAGGAATACAACTCACTAGGAATGTAAGGGACCTCTTTAAGGAAAACTACAAACAACTGCTCAACGAAATAAGAGAGGACACAAACAGATGGAGAAACATTCCATGTTCGTGGTTAGGAAGAATCAATATTGTGAAAATGGCTATACTGCCCAAAGTAATTTACACATTCAATGCCATCCCCATCAAACTACCATTGAATTTCTTCACAGAACTGGAGAAAACCACCATGAATTTCATATGGAACCAAAAAAGAGCCGGCATAGCCAAGTCAATTCTAAGCAAAAAGAACACAGCAGGAGGCATCACGCTACCAGACTTCAAACTATACTACAAGGCTACAGTAATCAAAACAGCATGGTACTGGTACCAAAACAGAGATATAGACCAATGGAACAGAACAGAAGCATCAGAGGCAACACAACATATCTACAACCATATTATCTTTGATAAACCAGACAAAAACAAGCAATGGGGAAAGAATTCCCTATTTAATAAATGGTGTTGGGAAAACTGGCTAGCCATGTGCAGAAAGCAGAAACAGGACCCCTTTCTGACACCCTACACTAAAATTAACTTCAGATGGATTAAAGACTTAAACGTAAGACCTGACACTGTAAAAACCCTAGAAGAAAATCTAGGCAAAACCATTCAGGACATAGGAGTAGGCAAGTACTTCATGAACAAAACACCAAAAGCATTGGCAACAAAATCCCAAATAGACAAATGGGACCTAATCAAACTCCACAGCTTCTGCACGGCAAAAGAAACAGTCCCTAGAGTGAATCGGCAACCATCAGAATGGGAAAAAATCTTTGCAGTTTACATATCTGACAAAGGGCTGATATCCAGAATTTACAAAGAACTCAAACAGATTTACAGAAAAAAAACAAAGAAGCCCATTCAAAAATGGGCAAAGGATATGAACAGAAACTTTACAAAAGATGACATACATGAGGGCAACAAACATATGAAAAAGTGCTCATCATCATTGGTCATTAGAGAGATGCAAATCAAAACCACATTGAGATATCATCTCACACCTGTTAGAATGGCGATCATTAAAAAATCTGGAGACAGCAGATGCTGGAGAGGATGTGGAGAAATAGGAACACTCTTACACTGTTGGTGGGAGTGTAAATTAGTTCAACCATTGTGGAAGACAGTGTGACGATTCCTCAGGGACCTAGAAATAGAAATTCCATTTGACCCAGCAATCCCATTACTGGGTATCTATCCAAAAGACTATAAATCGTTCTACTATAAGGACACATGCACACGAATGTTCATTGCAGCACTGTTTACAATAGCAAAGACCTGGAACCAACCCAAATGCCCATCGACGATAGACTGGACTGGGAAAATGTGGCACATATACACCATGGAATATTATGCAGCAATCAAAAATGATTAGTTTGTGTCCTTTGTAAGGACATGGATGAATCTGGAGAACATCATTCTCAGCAAACTGACACAAAAACCCACAAGGAAATACTGCATATACTCACTCATAGGTGGGTGAGAAAAATGAGAACACATGGACACAGAAGGGCGGTCTACTATACACTGGGGACTGTTGGGGGAAATGGGGGAGGGACAGCAGGGGGGCCTGGGGGCATAGCCTGGGGATGAATACCAAGTGTGGGTGAAGGTGAGGAAGGCAGCAAAACACACTGCCATGTGTGTACCTATGCAACTATCTTGCACGTTCTGCACATGTACCCCAAAACCTATAATGCAATAAAAATTAAAAAAAAAAAACCAGCATGGTACTGGTACCAGAACTGAGATATAGACCAATGGAACAGAACAGAGGCATCGGAGGCAATACAACATACCTACAATCATATAACTTTTGATAAACCAGACAAAAACAAGCAATGGGGAAAAGATTCCCTATTTAATAAATGGTGTGGGAAAAACTGGCTAGCCATGTGCAGAAAGAAGAAACAGGACCCCTTCCTGACACCTTACACTAAAATTAACTCCAGATGGATTAGACTTAAACATAATACCTGACACCTTAAAAACCGTAGAAAAAATCTAGGCAGAACCATTCAGGACATAGGAGTAGGCAAGGACTTCACGGACAAAACACCAGAAACATTGGCAGCAAAAGCCAAAATAGACAAATGGGACCTAATCAAACTCCACAGCTTCTGCATGGCAAAGGAAACAGTCACTAGAGTGAATCGGTAACCATCAGAATGGGAAAATATCTGTGCAGTTTTCGCATCTGACAAAGGACTGATATCCAAAATTTACAAAGAACTCAAACAGATTTATAGAAAAAAATCAAACAAGCTCATTCAAAAATGAGCAAAGGATATGAAGAGACACTTTACAAAAGAAGACATACATGAGGCCAACAAACACATGAAAAAATGCTCATAATCACTGGTCATTAGAGAGATGCAAATCGAGATCACATTGAGATACCATCTCACGCCAGTTAGAATGGCGATCCTTAAAAAACTGGAGACAGCAGATGCTGGAGAGGATGTGGAGAAATAGGAACACTCTTACACTGTTGGTGGGAGTGTAAATTAGTTCAACCATTGTGGAAGACAGTGTGGCGATTCCTCAAGGACCTAGAAATAGAAATTCCATTTGACCCAGCAATCCAATTACTAGGTATATATCCAAAGAACTATAAATCGTTCTATTATAAGGACACATGCACACGAATGTTCAATGCAGCACTGTTTACAACAGCAGACAACTGGAGCCAACACAAATGCCCATCGATGATAAACTGGACTGGGAAAATGTGGCAAATATACACCATGGAATATTATGCAGCAATCAAAAATGATGAGTTTGTTTCTTTGTAAGGACATGGATGAATCTGGAGAACGTCATTCTCAGCACAGTGACACAAGAACAAAAAAAGAAATACCGCATATTCTCACTCATAGGTGAGTGAGAATAATGAGAACACAGGGACACAGGGAGGGGGTCTACATCACACTGGGGTCTATTGGGTTTATGGGGGAGGGACACTGGGGGGTTGGGAGAAATAGCCTGGGGATAGATGCCAAGTGTGAGTGAAGGGGAGAAAGGCAGAAAAACACACTGCTATGTGTGTACCTATGCAACTATCTTGCACGTTCTGCACATGTACCCCAAAACCTATAATGCAATAGACATTTAAAACATAAAGAAGAAGTGTCCGTATAAAATACACTCGTCTCTATTCCATAGGTGCGCATTATTCACTGAGGCTCTGTATAAGTTTCAATATAAAATGCACTCCTGACTATTCTTCACGGGAGTTTTATTCACACGGGCTCTGAATGAGGAGCCACATGAAATAGACTCCTGGCTATTCCGCAGGTGTGTATTCTTCACTGAAGTTCTTAGTGTGTCGACAAACAAAGTAGACACATGGCTACTCCACAAGTTTGCATTCTTCCCTG
Source organism: Saguinus oedipus (assembly GCA_031835075.1). Classification (NCBI taxonomy): domain Eukaryota; kingdom Metazoa; phylum Chordata; class Mammalia; order Primates; family Cebidae; genus Saguinus; species Saguinus oedipus. The sequence goes on from CM063173.1 coordinate 58,701,799, forward strand.
ATGCTCTGAATAAAATTCAATGTGAAACAGACTCCAAGACTTTTCCCTTGATGCATTAATCAATTAGGTCTCAGTGAGAGGACACTGTAAATAAACTCCTGAAAATTCCCTAAACTTGCACTTCTCGGAGGGCTCTGAATGAGTGGGTTTAGGAAAGAAACTCCTGAATACTCTTCAGGCGGGCATTTTTCGGTTGGGCTCCGAATGAGTGACCTTAAGAAATTGAATCCTGACATTCCTCTAATAGTGTATTATTCAGTCAGGCTCTGAATATTTGGCTATACATAATAGACTTCTGAAGACTCTTCAGGTGTTTCTTACTCAGAGAGGCTCTGAATGACAGGCCATATGTAATAACGTACTGAGGATTCCCCAGTCATGCATTATTCACAGAGGCTCTGAAAGTTTTGACATATGAAATAGTCTCCGGAGTAGTCCACAGGTTTGTATTATTTAATGAGGCTTTGACTTACTAACCATAAGTAATAGAATCCTGACTATTTCCCAGGTGTGCATTATTTAGAGAGACCCTGAATGAGTAGTCTCTTGAAGTACACTGTTGACTATTCCCCAGATGTGTATTATTCACTGAGGCCCTGAAAGAGTGGAAATATGAAAGAGATTCCAGACTAATAAGAGATATATAGTATTCACTGAAACACTGAATAAAAGGACATTTGTAATAGAATTCATTTTACTCCACAGGTGTTCATTATTCATTTATTCTCTAAATAAATCACCATATGTAACAGACTAGTGATTATTCCCCACATATCCGCTAATTCAAGGGATTCTGAATGAGTGTCCACATCAAATAGACTACTCACTATCACCCAGTTATGTATCATTCAGGGAGGTGCTTTATTGTGCCTCTCTTTAGTAGGGTCCTGACTACTCCACAGGTGTTCATTATTCATTGAAACTCTTAATGAGAGGCCATATAAAACAGAAGACTGACTATTGCCCTATGGTGCATAATTTATGAAAGCTCTGAATAAGTGGTCATATGGAACAAAATCCTGACGAATTTTCAAGTGTGTGTCACTCAGTGAGATACTGAATCACTGGTCATATGATAGAGACTCCTGACAGTTACCGTGGTGTGCATTATTCAGTGAGGTTCTGAGTGGCCATATGAAGTAGATTCCTAAGATTCACTGAGTATTCCTCATGTGTGCACTATTCACTGACTCTCTGATTGGCCACATGAAATAGACTCCTGATTCTACCCCATGTGTGTATTATTCAGAGAGTCTCTGTCAGAGTGTATGTATAAAATACGCTCGTCTCTATTCCCGAGGTGCGCATAATTCACTGAGGTTCTGAATAAGTTCCAATATAAAATGAACCCCTGACTATTCTCCAGATGAGTTTTATTTACACGGGCTTGAATGAGGGGCCATATGAAATAGACTCCTGGCTATTCCACAGGTGTGTATTCTTCCCTGAAGTTCTGACTGTGTCGCCAAGAAAAATAGACACATGGCTACTTAACAAGTTTGCACTCTTCACAGATGCTCTAAATAAAAAGCCATGGGAAACAGACTCCAAGACATTTCCCGGGATGCATTACTCAATGAGGTTCTGAATGAGAGGACACTGTAAATAAACTATTGACAATTCCCTAAACTAGCACTACTGGGTGGGCTCTGAATGAGTGGCCTTAGGAAAGAGACACCTGAATACTCTTCAGGCATGCATTTTTAGGTTGGGCTCTGAATGAGTGGCCATATGAAATAGAATCCTGACTTTTCCCAAAGAGTATATCATTCAGTGAGGCTCTGAATGTGTGGCTATACGTAAAAGACTTCTGAATACTCTTCAGGTGTTTCTTATTCAGAGAACTCTGAATGAGAGGCCATATGTAATAATGTCCTGAGTATTCCCCAGGTATGCATTATTCATTGAGGCTCTGAAAGTTTGGTCATATGAAATATTTTTCGACTAGTCCACATGTGTGTATTATTTAATGAGGCTTTGAGTTACTGACCATAAGAAATAGACTCCTGACTATTCCCCAGGTGTGTATTATTGAATGAGAATCTGAAAAAGTGGGTATATGAAAAAAAAACTACTCACTATTACAAAATTGTTCATTAATCATTCAGGCTTTGATTTTTTAGTCATGTAAAATAGACTAGTGTCTATAAACCAGGTGTGCATTATCCACTGAGGCTGTAAATGAGTGACTATATAAAGTGGAGTCCCAAATGTTTCCGGGCGTGAATTACTCCGTGAAGCTCCCTATGAGTGGTCCTATGAAATAGGATGCCGACAATCATCAATGTTTATATTATTCAGTGAATTTGTGAATGAGTGGCTATATGAATTAAACTGCTCAGTGCTGTACATTTGTGCAGTATTCACTGAGGCTACGAGTGAGTGGCCATATGAAAGGGAATCCTATTACACAGGTGTGTATAATTCACTGAGACTTTGAGTTAGTGGCTATATGAAATAGAGTCCCGACTATTCCTCAGGTATGTATTGTTTTCTGAGACTATGATTTATTGGGCATATGGAATTGACTATTCACTATTCCAAATTTGTGTATTATGCACTCCGGGTTTGATTTTGTGGCCATAGAACATAAACTAGTGTCTATTCCCCAGTTGTGCATTATGTAATGAAGCTCTAAATGAATGGCTATATGAAGTAGAATCTTAACTTTTCCCCATGTGTGTATTGCTAAGTGAGACTCTGAGTAAGTGGGCATATGAAAGAGACTCCTGACTCTTCCCTAGGTGTGCATTATTTACAGAGACTCTGAATGAGTAGCATCTTGAAGTAGACTGTTGACTATTTCTCAGATGTGTATTATTCAATGAGGCACTGAAAGACTGGCCATATGAAAGAGATTCCTGATTAGTAAGAGATATATATTATTCACTGAAACACTGAATGAATGGCCATTTGTAATAGAGTACATTTTACTCCACAGGTGTGCGTTATTCATTGGATCTATAAACAAATCACCATAGGTAACAGACTAGTGATTATTCCCCACATGTGCATTATTCCAAGGGGTTCTGCATGAGTGTTTATATTAGATAGTCTCCTCACTATCAGCCAGTTTGTTTCATTCAGGGAGGTGCTTAATTTGTGGCTATCTTTTATAGGATCCTGACTACTTAACAGGTTTTCATTATTCAAAGAATCTCTGAATGAGAGGCCACATAAAATAGATGCCTGACTATTGCACCATTGTGCATAATTCAGGAAAGCTCTGAATAAGTGGTCATATAGAACAGAATCCTGACGAATATTTAGGTGTGTGTCATTCAGTGAGATACTGAATAACTGGTAATATAAAAGAGACTCCTGACAATTACATTGGTGTGCATTATTCACTGAGAATCTAAGTGGCCATATGAAATAGACTCCTAATATTTACTGAATATTCCTCATGTGTGCATTATTCACTGACTCTCTGTGTGGCCATATGAAATAGACTCCTGATTCTACCCCATGTGTGTATTATTCAGAGAGGCTCTGTAAGAGTGTTTGTATAAAATTTACTCATCTCTATTCCCCAGGTGCACATTATTCACTGAGGTTCTGAATAAAATTCAATATTAAATGCACTCCTGACTATTCTCCAGGTGAGTTTTATTCACACGGGCTCTGAATGAGGGGCCATATAAAATAGAATCCTGGCTATACCACAGGTCTGTATTCTTCACTGAAGTTCTGAATATGTCGCCAAAGGAAATAGATTCATATCTCCTTCACGAGATTGCATTCTTCACACGTGCTCTGAATAAAAGGCCATGTGAAGAAGACTCCAAGACTTTTTCTGGAATGCATTACTCAATGAGGTTCTGAATGAGAGGACACCATAAATAAACTCCTGACAATTCCATAAACTTGGACTACTTGGAGGGCTCTGAATGAGTGACCTCAGAAAACAGACTCCGGAATACTCTTCAGGCGTGCATTTATAGGTTGGGCTCTTAATCAGTGGCCATACGAAATAGAATCCTGACTTTCTCAATAAAGTATATTATTCAGTCATGCCCTGAATGTGTGGCTATACATAATAGACTTCTGAATACTCTACAGGTGTTTCTAATTTAGAGAAGCTCTGAATGACAGGCCATATGTAATAACGTCCTAAGTTTTCCCCATGTATGCATTATTCACAGAGGCTCAGAAAGTTTGGCCATATAAAATAGTCTCCAACTAGTCCATGTGTGTGTATTATTTAATGAGGCTTTGAGTTACTGACCATAAGAAATAGACTCCTGACTATTAACCCGGTGTGTTTTATTGAATGAGAAACTGAAAAAGTGGGTATATGAAGAAGACTACTCACCATAACAAAGTTGTGCGTTAATCACACAGGCTTTGATTTTGTAGTCATGTAAAATAGACTAGTGTCTTTTCCCCAGGTGTGCATTATTCACTGAGGCTGTAAATGAGTAACTATATAAAGTAAAGTCTCAAATGTTCCCCAGGCCTGAATTACTCCGTGAGGCTCCACGTGAGTTGTCCTATGAAATAGGATGCTGAGTATCCTCCATGTTTGTATTATTCAGTGAATTTCTGAATGAGTGTCTATATGAAATAAACTGCGGAGTGCTGTATATTTGTGCATTATTCACTGAGGCTATGAGTGAATTGCCATATAAAAGGGAACCCTGCCTATTCCACAGGTGTGTATGATTCATGGAGGCTTTGAGTTAGTGACTATATGAAATAAAGTCCCGACTATTCCTCAGGTTTGTATTGTTGTCTGAGACTCTGATTAAGTGGGCATATGGAATAGATTATTTACTATTCCAAATTTGTGCATTACTCACTGTGGGTTTAATATTGTGGCCGTATAAAATTGAATAGTGTCTATTCCCCAGGTGTGCATTATGTAATGATGCTCTAAATGAATGGCTATATAGAGTCTTAACTCTTGCCCAGGTGTGTATTGCCAAATGAGACTCTGAGTAAGTGGGCATAAGAAAGAGAATCCTAATCCTTCTTCACGTGTGCATTATTTACAGAGATTCTGAATGAGTAGCCTCTTGAAGTAGACTGTTGACTATTTTCCAGAGGTGTATTATTCAATGAGGCCATATGAAAAAGATTCCTGACTAACAATAGATATATATTATTTACTGAAACACAGAATGAATGGCCATTTGTAATAGAATCCATTTTACTCCACAGGTGTGCGTTATTCATTTGTTCTACAAATAAATCACCATAGGTAACAGACTACTGATTATTCTCCACGTGTGTATTATTCCAAGGGATTCTGCATGAGTGTCCATATCAGATAGACTCCTTACTATCACCCAGTTATGTATCATTCAGGGAAGTTTTTAATTTGTGGATATCGTAAATAGGGTCCTGACTACTCCACAGGTGTTCATTATTCACTGAAACTCTGAATGAGAAGCCATATAAAGTAGACGCCTGACTATTGCCCCATTGTGCATAATTCAGGAAAGCTCTGAATAAGTGGTCATATGCAACAGAATCCTGACGGATTTTCAGGTGTGTGTCATTCAGTGAGATTCTGAATCACTGGTCATATGAAAGAGACTCCTGACTATTACAGTGGTGTGAATTATTCACTGAGGATCTTAGTGGCCATATGAAATTGACTCCTAATATTTAATGAGTATTCCTCATGTGTGCATTATTCACTGACTCTCTGAGTGGCCATATGAAATCGACTCCTGATTATACCCCATGTGTGTATTATTCAGAGAGGTGCTGTAAGAGTGTCCATATAAAATACACTCTTCTCTATTCCCCAGGTGAGCATTATTCACTGAGGCTCTGAATAAGATTCAATATAAAATGCACTCCCGACTATTCTCCAGGTGAGTTATATTCACACAGGCTCTGAATGAGGGGCCATATGAAATAGACTCCTGGCTATTCCACATTTGTGTGTTCTTCACTGAAGTTCTAAATTTGTCACCAAAGAAAATAGACACATGGCTACTCCACAAGTTTGCATTCTTCACTGATGCTCTGAATAAAAGGCCATATGAAACAGACTCCAAGACTTTTCCCTGAATGCATTACTCAATGAGGTTCTGAATGAGAGGACACTGTAAATAAACTCCTGACAATTTCCTATACTTGCACTACTCAGAGGGCTCTGAATGGGTGGCCTTAGGAAAGAGACTCCTGAATACTCTTCAGGCGTGCATTTTTAGGTTGGGTTCTGAATGAGTGGCAATACGAAACAGAATCCTGACTTTCCCCAAAGAGTATATTATTCAGTGAGGCTCTGAATATGTGGCTATACATAATAGACTTCTGAATACTCTACAGGTGTTTCTTATTCAGAGAAGCTCTGAATGAGAGGCCATATGTAATATCCTGATTATTTCCCAGGTATGCATTATTCACTGAGGCTCTGAAAGTTTGTCCATATGAAATGTTCTCCAGTCTAGTCCACATGTATGTATTATATAATGAAGCTTTGTGTTACAGACCTTAAGAAATAGACTCCTGATTATTCCCCACGTGTGTAGTATTCAATGAGAGTCTGAAAAAATGGGTATAGGAAAATGACTACTCACTATTCCACAGTTGTGCATTAATCACTCAGGCTTTGGTTTTGTAGTCATGTAAAATAGACTAGTGTCTATTCCCCAGGTGTGCATTATTCACTGAGGCCGTAAATGAGTGACTATATAAAGTTGAGTCCAAAATGTTTTCCAGGCATGAATTACTCTGTAAGGCTCCGCATGAGTGGTTGTATGAAATATGATGCTCTCTATCCTCCATGTTTGTATTATTCAGTGAATTTCTGAATGAGTGGCTATATGAAATAAACTGCTGAGTGCTGTACATTTGTGCATTATTCACAGAGGCTATCCGAGGAAGTGGCCATATGAAAGGGAATCCTGGCTATTCCACAGGTATGTATGATTGACTGAGGCTTTTAGTGACTATATAAAATAGAGTCCCGACAATTCCTCAGGTGTGTATTGTTATCTGATACTCTGATGAAGTGGGCATATGGAATAGACTTTTCACTATTCCAAATTTGTGTATTACTAACCCTGGGTTTGATTTTGTGGCCATATAAAATAGACTAGTGTCTATTCCCCAGCTGTGCATTATGTAATGAGGCTCTGAATGAATGCCTATATAAAGTAGATTCTGGATCTTCGAAGATGGCGTCATAGAGGCAACTCGGGATTGCAGCTCTCAGTGAAGGTGCAGATGGTGAGTCCTCACTGCATTCTCGGGCAGAGCTTTTTTTCCCACAGAACGTTGAATGTCCCAGGTGTGAAAAAGACACGAGATGCCAGTGCAGTGCCGCAGCACAGCGGTTCACAGCACAAAACTCACTGGTTTGGTTGTCCTGTTAAACCGGCCATCTGAGATTTGGAAGGGCAGTTTGGCAAGTCCATCTGATTGATTGGGACTTGGAAAATGAGCCAGACCAAAAGATTCCTAAGAAGCATGATCTGAACTGGTGCAGTGGGCAGTGGCACGGGAGATCGCACAGATTCCAGTGCCCTATAGGCAGGCTACTGGGACTCCAGTGAGAGAGTCGACCATTCAGCTTGGGAAGAGAAAGAGAGAGAGAGAGAGAGGATGGACTCTGAGGCATGGAGCTGGGTGATCGGGCTCAATGGGTCCCACCCTCACAGGGACAAGTAGGGTGGCAATTGTAGGCGCTCGGGGCTGAGAGTTTTGCTGCCAGCACAGTTGAAACTAGGACGGTGCAGTCCGGTGGGGGAGGGGCGTCTGCCACTACAGATGCAATCCGGCCCTGCTGAAGTACCGCCCAATGCTGACGCAGCCTGCCATTGCTGAGGGAAGCCGCCTTAACAGAGGAACTCCATCAGCAGGGCGGGGCGCACCAAGCAGAACTGAGCCCTGCAGCAGCAGGGCAGACCTGCACTAGCAGGGCGGAGCCTCGGCAGGCAAATAGTAAATAGACTACCTCCTAGCCGGGCAGGACAGTGCAACAGATACTCATAAAGAAAGCCCCAACTCCTTGAGACAGAGCATCTGTGGGGGGAATAATGGGGGGGTTATGAGTTCTGTTGCAGCAGACATAAACACATTCTCCCAACAACTCTGAATGAACAACGGAGCTCCTATAAAGCACAGACCGTAGCCGCAAGCAGCTTTCTGACCCCTATATATTCGAAGAGTCACCCAAAAAAAGGACTAGTCAGACTGACATTTGGCGGGCAGCATTCTGGAACAAAGATAGCAGAAGAAGAAACTGGTAGCATCCCTCACTGTTCTGCAGCTGTCGCAGGTGTACACCAAACATGCAGGGCCTGGAGTGGACCTCAGCACTCATACAGCAGAGGGGCTAGACCATTAGAATGAAAACTAAGTAGCAGAAATATTTCACCATCAACAATCTGGGCATCAACTCAGAGACCCAATTGAAAAATCAGCAACTACTAAGACGACAGGTGGATAAATCTATAAAAATGGAAAGAAACCAGTGCAAAAATAAGGAAAACACCCGAAACCAAATCACCTCACCCCCTACAAAGGAAAGACACTCCTCACCAGCAAGAGAACAAACCTGGACGGAGAATGATTGTGATGAAATGATGAAATTAGACTTGAGAAAGTGGATAATGAGAAACTTCAGTGAGCTAAAAGAACATGTTCTAAATCAGTGCAAAGAAACTAAGAACGTTGAAAAAAGATTAGAGGAAATGATAACAAAAATAAACAACTTAGAGAGGAATATGAATGAACTGAAGGAGCTGAAAAACACAACATGAGAAGTTTATGAAGCATGCACAAGATTCAACAGCTGAATTGGCCAAGCAGAAGAAAAAATATCAGAAGTCGAAGATCAACTCAAAGAAATAAACGGAGAAAACAAGATTAGAGAAAAAAGCACAAAAAGCAATGAACAAAATCAACCAACAAATGTGAGACTATGTGAAGAGACCAAACCTATCTTTGATAGGTGTACCCGAATGTGATGAAGGGAATGAATCCAAGCTGAAAAATACTCTTCAGGATATTATCCAGGAAAATTTCCCCAACCTAGCAAGACACGTAAATACTCAACTCCGGGAAATACAGAGCACACCACAAAGATATTCCGCAAGAAGAGCAACCCCAAGGCACATAATCGTCAGATTCACCAGAAAGGAAATGAAGAAGAAAATACTAAGGGCAGCCAGAGCGACAGGTCTGGTCACCTACAAAGAAAAGCACATCAGACTCACAGCAGATCTCTCGGCAGAGACACTACAAGCCAGAAGAGAGTGGTGGCAAATATTCAACAACCTTAAAGAAAAGAACTTTCAACCCAGAATTTCATATCCAGCCAAACTGAGATTCATAACAGAAGGAAAAATAAAATCCTTCATGAAAAACAAGTACTCAGAGATTTTTTCACCACTAGGCCTGCTTTACAAGAGCTCCTGAAAGAGGGACTACACATAGAAAGAAACAATCAGTACGAGCCATCCTAAAAGCATACCAAATGCTAAAGAGCATCAACAAAATGAAGAATCTACATGAACCAATGGGCAAAACAGCCAGCTAGCATCAAAATGGCAGTATTAAATTCACAAATAACAATATTAACCGTAAATGTAAATGGATTAAATGCACCAATCAAAAAACACAGAATGGCAAATTGGATAAAAAACAAAAACACATTGGTGTGCTGTATCCAGGAAACAGACCTCACATGCAAGGATACACAAGGGCTCAAAATAAAGGGATGGAAGAGATTTACCAAGCAAATGGAGAGCAAAAAAAAGCAGGAGTTGTAATTCGCGAATCTGACAAAATAAACTTTAAAGCAACAAAGGTCAAAAAAGACAAAGAAGGTCATTACATAATGGTAAAAGGATCGATACAACAAGAAGACCTAACGATCCTAAATATATACAGACCCAATGCAGGAGCACCCAGATATGTAAGGCAAGTTCTTAATGACTTACAAAGAGATATAGACTCCCACACAATAATAGTGGGAGACTTTAACACTCCACTGTCAATAGCAGACAGATCAACCAGACAGAAAATTAACAAGGATATCCAGGACTTAAACTCAGACCTGGAACAAGCAAACCTGATAGACATTTACAGAACTCTCCACCCCAAATCCACAGAATATACATTCTTCTCAGCAACACATCACACCTACTTCAAAACTGACCACATAATTGGAAGTAAAGCACTCCTCAGCAAATGCAAAACAACTGAAATCATAACAAACAGTCTCTCAGACCATAGTGCAATCAAGTTGGAACTCAGAATTCAGAAAATAACTCAGAACCGCACAGCTTCATGGAAACTGAACAACTGGCTCTTAAATGTTGATTGGATAAACAATGAAATGAAGGCAGAAATAAAGAAGTCCTTTGAAACCAATGAGAATGAAGACACAACATACCAGAATCTCTGGGACACATTTAAAGCAGTCTGTAAAGGAAAATATACAGCAATAAGTGCCCACATGAGAAGAGTGGGGAGATCCAAAATTGACACCCTATCATCAAAATAGAAAGAGCTAGAGGAGCAAAATAAAAAAGCTCCAAACCTAGCCGAAGACAAGAAATAACTAAGACCAGAGCAGAACTGAAGGAGATAGAGACACGAGAAACCCTTCAAAAAATCAATAAATCCAAGAGCTGGGTTTTCGAAAAGATCAACAAAATAGACAGACCACTAGCCAGACTGATAAAAAAGAAAAGAGAAAACAACCAAATAGATGCAATAAAAAAGGATAATGGGGAAATCACCACAGTTTCCACACAAATTCAAACCAGCATCAGAGAATACTACAAACAACTCTATGCACATAAACTAGTAAACCAGAAAGAAATGGATAAATTATTTGATGCCTGTGTTCTCCCAAGCCTAAACCAGGAGGAAGCCAAAACTATAAATAGACCAATAACAAGGTCTGAAGTCGAGGCAGCAATTAAGAGCCTACAACACAAAAGAAGCCCAGGTCCAGATGGGTTCACAGCTGAATTCTACCAGAAACACAAAGAGGATCTGGTACCATTCCCTCTGAAACGTTTCAAAATAATTCAAAAAGAGAGGGCAAGATGGCGTCGTAGAGGTGACTCAGGATTGCAGCTCTCGGTGAAGGCGCAGAGGGTGAGTCCTAGCCGCATTCTCGGATGTTCCTTTTATGCCCACAGAGCGTTGAAAGTCCCAGGTGTGGGAGAGACACGGGACGCTAGCAGCCAGCTAACGCAACCGGCTCCCGCCGCCTCTTCGGCCGGCGCCGCAGCGGGACCCGGCGCGGAACTCACTGGTCTGGGTGCCCTGTTAAACCGGCAATCTGAGATTTGGAAGGGCAGATTGGCATGTCCATCTGATTGAACAGGACTTGGACAATGAGCCAGACCAGGAGTTTCCTGGGAAGCGTGATCTGAGCCGGGGTAGTGGGCAGCAGCACGGGAGATCGCACGGATCCCAGTGCCCTATGGGCAGGCTCCTGGGGCGCCAGTGAGAGAGTCAACCTTTCAGCTTGGGGAGAGGAAGAGAGAGAGAGAGAGAGAGGACGGACTCTGAGGCAGGGAGCAGGGTGATCGGGCTCGGCGGGTCCCACGCTCACGGGGACAAGCAGGGCGGCGACTGGAGGTGCTTGGGGCTGAGAGTTTTGTTGCCGGCATTTAGGACGGTGCAGCCCGGTCAGGGAGGGGCGTCCACCATTCCTGACAAAGTGCACCCCCACTTAAGTACCGCCCAGGACTGACGCAGCCTGCCGTTGCCGAGGCAACCTGCCATAACAGAGAGAGTCCGCCGGGCCGCAACAGGGCGGACCCGCCTTAGGAGGTCAGAGCCCCGGCAGGCAAATAGTGAATAGACTGCCACCTAGTGGGGCAGGACAGTGCAACAGATACTCATAAAGAAAGCCCCAACTCCCTGAGACAGAGCATCTAAGGGTGAAAAAAAAAAAAAAAAAGAGTGGTGTTTTATGAGTTCTATTGCAGCAGACATAACCTCCCAACAACCCTGAATGAACAACGGAGCTCACAGCTCAGCACTGGAGCTCCTATAAAGCACAGACTGTCTCCTCAAGCAGCTCCCTGACCTCTGTATATCCAAGGAGTCACCCCAGAAAAGGACTAATCAGACTGACATTTGGCTGGCATCATTCTGGAACAAGGGCAGCAGAAAAAGAAACTGATATCATCCCTCACTGTTCTGCAGCTGCTGCAGGTATACCCCAGACAAGCAGGGCCTGGAGTGGACCTCAGCACTCATACAGCAGAGAGGATAGATCATTAGAGGGAAAACTAAGTAACAGAAATACTTCATCATCAACAATCTCAGTGTCCACACAGAGACCCAATTGAAAAATCAGCCACTACTAAGACAACAGGCGGATAAATCCATAAAGATGGGAAGAAACCAGCGCAAAAAGGAGGAAAGCACCCGAAACCAAAACACCTCACCTCCAAAAAAGGACCAAAACTCCTCACCAGCAAGGGAACAAAGCTGGACGGAGAATGAATGTGACGTAATGACGGAATCAGACTTCAGAAAGTGGATAATGAGAAACTTCAGTGAGCTAAAGGAACATGTTCTAAACCAGTGCAAAGAAACTAAGAACCTTGAAAAAAGATTTGAAAAAAGATTCGAGGAATTGATAACGAGAATGGACAACTTAGAGAGGAATATGAATGAATTGAAGGAGCTGAAAAACTCAACACGAGAACTTCGCGAAGCATGCACAAGTATCAACAGCCGAATTGACCAAGCAGAAGAAAGAATATCAGAAGTTGAAGATCAACTCAATGAAATAAAACGAGAAACCAAGATTAAAGAAAAAAGCACAAAAAGGAATGAACAAAATCTCCAAGAAATGTGGGACTATGTGAAGAGACCCAACCTACGTTTGATAGGTGTACCAGAAAGTGACGAAGAGAATGAATCCAAGCTGGAAAACACTCTTCAGGATATTATCCAGGAAAATTTCCCCAACCTAGCAAGACAGGTCAATACTCAACTCCAGGAAATACAGAGAACACCACAAAGATACTCTGCAAGAAGAGCAACCCCAAGGCACATAATCGTCAGATTCACCAGGGTTGAAACAAAGGAGAAAATACTAAGGGCAGCCAGAGAGAAAGGTCGGGTCACCCACAAAGGGAAGCCCATCAGACTCACAGCAGATCTCTCAGCAGAGACTCTACAAGCCAGAAGAGAGTGGGGGCCAATATTCAACATCCTTAAAGAAAAGAGCTTTCAACCCAGAATTTCATATCCAGCGAAACTGAGCTTCATAAGTGAAGGAAAAATAAAATCCTTCACGAACAAGCAAGTACTCAGAGATTTTGTCACCACTAGGCCTGCTTTACAAGAGCTCCTGAAAGAGGCACTACACATAGAAAGAAACAACCAGTTCCAGCCATTCTAAAAGCATACCAAATGCTAAAGACCATCCACAAAATGAAGAATGTACATGAACCAATGGGCAAAACAGCCAGCTAGCATCAAAATGGCAGTATCAAATTCACACATAACAATATTAACCCTGAATGTAAATGGGCTAAATGCACCAATCAAAAGACACAGACTGGCAAATTGGATAAAAAACCAAAACCCATCGGTGTGCTGTATCCAGGAAACCCACCTCACATGCAAAGATACACAAAGGCTCAAAATAAAGGGATGGAGGAAGATTTACCAAGCAAATGGAGAGCAAAAAAAAGCAGGAGTTGCAATTCTCATCTCTGATAAAATAGACTTTAAAGTAACAAAGATCAAAAGGGACAAAGAAGGTCATTACATAATGGTAAAAGGATCGATAAAACAAGAAGAGATAACGATTCTAAATATATATGGACCCAATGTAGGAGCACCCAGATATATAAGGCAAGTTCTTAATGACTTACCAAGGGACTTAGACTCCCACACAATAATAGTGGGAGACTTTAACACTCCACTGTCAATAGCAGACAGATCAACCAGACAGAAAATTAACAAGGATATCCAGGACTTGAACTCAGACCTGGAACAAGCAAACCTGATAGACATTTACAGAACTCTCCACCCCAAATCCACAGAATATACATTCTTCTCAGCACCACATCACACCTACTCCAAAATTGACCACATAATTGGAAGTAAAGCACTCCTCAGCAAATGCAAAACAACTGAAATCATAACAAACAGTCTCTCAGACCATAGTGCAATCAAGTTGGAACTCAGAATTCAGAAAATAACTCAGAACCGCACAGCTTCATGGAAACTGAACAATTGGCTCTTGAATGTTGATTGGATAAACCATGAAATGAAGGCAGAAATAAAGAAGTTCTTTGAAACCAATGAGAATGAAGACACAACGTACCAGAATCTCTGGGACACATTTAAAGCAGTCTGTAGAGGAAAATATATAGCAATAAGTGCCCACATGAGAAGAGTGGAGAGATCCAAAATTGACACCCTATCATCAAAATTGAAAGAGCTAGAGGAGCAAGATCAAAAATGCTCAAAACCTAGCCGAAGACAAGAAATAACTAAGATCAGAGCAGAACTGAAGGAGATAGAGACAAGAAAAACCCTTCAAAAAATCAATAAATCTAAGAGCTGGTTTTTCGAAAAGATCAACAAAATAGACAGACCACTAGCCAGACTGATAAAAAAGAAGAGAGAGAACAACCAAATAGATGCAATAAAAAACGATAAAGGGGAAATCACCACAGATTCCACAGAAATTCAAACCATCATCAGAGAATACTACAAACAACTCTATGCACATAAACCAGTAAATCAGGAAGAAATGGATAAATTCCTGGATGCCTGTGTCCTCCCAAGCCTAAACCAGGAGGAAGCCGAAACTATGAATAGACCAATAACAAGGTCTGAAGTTGAGGCAGCAATTAAGAGCCTACCACACAAAAAAAGCCCAGGTCCAGATGGGTTCACAGCCGAATTCTACCAGACACACAAAGAGGATCTGGTACCATTCCTTCTGAAACTATTCCAAATAATCCAAAAAGAGGGAACCCTTCCCAAATCATTTTATGAGACCAACATCATCCTGATACCAAAACCTGGCAGAGACTCAACAAGAAAAGAAAACTTCAGGCCAATATCCATGATGAACATAGATGCAAAAATCTTCAATAAAATACTGGCAAATCGATTGCAACAGCACATTAAAAAACTTATCCATCATGATCAAGTAGGATTCATCCCGGGGATGCAAGGCTGGTTCAACATACGCAAGTCTATAAATGTAATTCACCACATAAACAGAAGCAAAAACAAAAACCACATGATTATCTCAATTGATGCAGAGAAGGCATTTGACAAAATTCAACAGCCCTTTATGCTAAAAACCCTCAATAAACTTGGTATTGATGGAACATATCTCAAAGTAATAAAAGCTATTTATGACAAACCAACAGCCAATATCATACTTAATGGGCAAAAACTGGAAGCATTCCCTTTGAAATCTGGCACTAGACAAGGATGCCCTCTCTCACCACTTCTATTCAACATAGTACTGGAAGTTCTAGCCAGAGCAATCAGGCAAGAAAAAGAAATAAAGGGTATTCAAATAGGAAAGGTGGAAGCCAAATTGTCTCTATTTGCAGACGACATGATAGTATACATAGAAGACCCCATCACCTCAGCCCAAAAGCTCCTGCAACTGATAAGCAACTTCAGCAAAGTCTCAGGATATAAAATCAATGTGCAAAAATCACAAGCATTCCTATACACCAATAACAGACTTAAAGAGAACCAAATCAAGAACGAACTGCCATTCACAATTGCTACAAAGAAAATAAAATACCTAGGAATACAACTCACTAGGAATGTAAGGGACCTCTTTAAGGAAAACTACAAACAACTGCTCAATGAAATAAGAGAGGACACAAACAGATGGAGAAACATTCCATGTTCGTGGTTAGGAAGAATCAATATCGTGAAAATGGCTATACTGCCCAAAGTAATTTACACAATCAATGCTATCCCCATCAAACTACCATTGAATTTCTTCACAGAACTGGAAAAAACCACCATGAATTTCATATGGAACCAAAAAAGAGCCCGCATAGCCAAGTCAATTCTAAGCAAAAAGAACACAGCGGGAGGCATCACGCTACCAGACTTCAAACTATACTACAAGGCTACAGTAATCAAAACAGCATGGTACTGGTACCAAAACAGAGATATAGACCAATGGAACAGAACAGAGGCATCGGAGGCAACACAACACATCTACAACCATATTATCTTTGATAAACCAGACAAAAACAGGCAATGGGGAAAGGATTCCCTATTTAATAAATGGTGTTGGGAAAACTGGCTAGCCATGTGCAGAAAGCAGAAATTGGACCCCTTCCTGACACCTTACACTAAAATTAACTCCAGATGGATTAAAGACTTTAACGTAAGACCCGACACCATAAAAACCCTAGAAGAAAATCTAGGCAAAACCATTCAGGACATAGGAGTAGGCAAGGACTTCATGAACAAAACTCCCAAAGCATTGGCAACAAAAGCCAAAATAGACAAATGGGACCTAATCAAACTCCACAGCTTCTGCACAGCAAAACAAACAGTCACAAGAGTGAATCGGCAACCATCAGAATGGGAAAAAATCTTTGCAGTTTACGCATCCGACAAAGGGCTGATATCCAGAATTTACAAAGAACTCAAACAGATTTACAGGAAAAAAACAAACAAGCCCATTCAAAAATGGGCAAAGGATATGAATAGAAACTTTACGAAAGCAGACATACATGAGGCCAGCAAACATATGAAAAAGTGCTCATCGTCATTGGTCATTAGAGAGATGCAAATCAAAACCACATTGAGATACCATCTCACACCAGTTAGAATGGCGATCATTAAAAAATCTGGAGACAGCAGATGCTGGAGAGGATGTGGAGAAATAGGAACACTCTTACACTGTTGGTGGGAGTGTAAATTAGTTCAACCATTGTGGAAGACAGTGTGGCGATTCCTCAGGGACCTAGAAATAGAAATTCCATTTGACCCAGCAATCCCATTACTGGGTATCTATCCAAAGGATTATAAATCGTTCTACTATAAGGACACATGCACACGAATGTTCATTGCAGCACTGTTTACAATAGCAAAGACCTGGAACCAACCCAAATGCCCAACGATGATAGACTGGACTGGGAAAATGTGGCACATATACACCATGGAATATTATGCAGCAATCAAAAATGATGAGTTTGTGTCCTTTGTAAGGACATGGATGAATCTGGAGAACATCATTCTCAGCAAACTGACACAAGAACAGAAAAAGAAATACCGCATATACTCGCTCATAGGTGGGTGAGAAAAATGAGAACACATGGACACAGAGAGGCAGTCTACTATACACTGGGGACTGTTGGGGGGAATGGGGGAGGGACAGCAGGGGGGGGCTGGGGGGGATAGCCTGGGGATGAATACCAAGTGTGGGTGAAGGGGAGGAAAGCAGCAAAGCACACTGCCATGTGTGTACCTATGCAACTATCTTGCTCGTTCTGCACATGTACCCCCAAACCTATAATGCAATAAAAATAAATAAATAAATAAATAAATAAATAAAAAAAAAAGAAAAACAAACAAACAAAAAAAAAAAAAAACAAAAAGAGAGAACCCTTCCCAAATCATTTTATGAAACCAACATCATCCTGATACCAAAACCCGGCAGAGACTCGACAAGAAAAGAAAATTTCAAGCCAGTATCCATGATAAACATAGATGCAACAATCTTCAATAAAATACTGGCAAACCAATTGCAACAACACATTAAAAAACTTATCCATCGGGAGACCCGGCAAGATGGCATCGTAGAAGCGACTCAGGATTGCAGCTCTCAGTGACGGCGCAGAGGGTGAGTCATAGCCGCATTCTCGGATGGACTTTTCTAGCCCACAGAGCGTTGAAAGTCCCACAGGACGCTAGTAAAGTAAAACCGGCTAACGCAGCCCTTTGGCGCGGCCGCTTCGGCCTTCGGCCGGCGCCGCAGCAGGACCCGGCATGGAACTCACTGGTCTGGGCGCCCTGTTAAACCAGCAATCTGAGAGTTTGAAGGGCAGATTGGTGCGTCCATCTGATTGAACGGGACTTGGACAGTGAGCCAGACCAGGAGTTTCCTGGGAGTTTCCTGGGAAGCGTGATATGAGCCGGTGAAGTGGGCAGCGGCACGGGAGATCGCACGGATCCCAGTGCCCTATCGGCAGGCTCCTGGGGCGCCAGTGAGAGAGTCGAACTTTAAGCTTGCAGAGAGGGAGGGAGAGAGAGAGAGGACGGACTCTGAGGCAGGGAGCTGGGTAATCGGGCTCAGCGAGTCCCACCCTCACAGGGACAAGCAGGGCAATGACTGGAGATGCTTGGCGCTGAGAGTTTTGCTGCCGGCATCTAGGACGGTGCAGCCCGGTGAGGGAGGGGCGTCCACCACCGCTGACACAATCCGCCCCTATTGAAGCACCGCCCAGGGCCGAAGCAGCCTGCCGTTGCCGAGGCAACCTGCCATAACAGAGAGACTCCCAGGAGACGGGAGCTCTCCACAGCAGAAGGGAGTCCAGCAGCAACAGGGCAGAACCGCGCTAGTGGGTCAGAGCCCCGGCAGGCAAATAGTGAATAGACTGCCACCTAGTGGGGCAGGACAGTGCAACAGATACTCATAAAGAAAGCCCCAACTCCCTGAAACAGTGCATATAAGGGGGGGAAATAAAAGGGTGGTGTTTTATGAGTTCTATTACAGCAGACATAAACAACCTCCCAACAACACTGAATGAACAACGGAGCTCACAGCTCAGCACTGGAGCTACTATAAAGCACAAACCGTCTCCTTAAGCAGCTCCCTGACCCCTGTATATCCAAAGAGTCACCGCAGAAAAAGGACTAATCAGACTGACATTTGGCGGGCATCATTCTGGAACAAAGACAGCAGAAGAAGAAACTGGTATCATCCCTCACTCTTCCACAGCTGCTACAGGTATACTCCAGACAAACAGGGCCTGGAGTGGACCTCAGAACTCATACAGCAGAGGGGCTAGACCACTAGAAGGAAAACTAAGTAACAAAAATACTTCATCATCAACAATCTCAGCATCCACACAGAGACCCAATTGAAAAATCAGCAACTACAAAGATGACAGGCGGATAAATCCATAAAGATGGGAAGAAACCAGCGCAAAAAGGAGGAAAACACCCGAAACCAAAACACCTCACCTCCTACAGAGGACCAAAACTCCTCACCAGCAAGGGAACAAAGCTGGACGGAGAATGAGTGTGACGAAATGACGGAATCAGACTTCAGAAAGTGGATAATGAGAAACTTCATTGAGCTAAAAGAACATGTTCTAAATCAGTGCAAAGAAACTAAGAACCTTGAAAAAAGATTTGAAAAAAAATTCGAGGAATTGATAACAAGAATGGAAAACTTAGAGAGGAATATGAATGAATTGAAGGAGCTGAAAAACACAACACGAGAACTTCGTGAAGCATGCACAAGTTTCAACAGCCGAATTGACCAAGCAGAAGAAAGAATATCAGAAATTGAAGATCAACTCAATGAAATAAAACGTGAAACCAAGATTAAAGAAAAAAGCACAAAAAGGAATGAACAAAATCTCCAAGAAATGTGGGACTATGTGAAGAGACCCAACCTACGTTTGATAGGTGTACCAGAATGTGATCAAGAGAATGAATCTAAGCTGGAAAACACTCTTCAGGATATTATCCAGGAAAATTTCCCCAACCTAGCAAGACAGGTCAATACTGAACTCCAGGAAATACAGAGAACACCACAAAGATACTCCGCAAGAAGAGCAACCCCAAGGCACATAATCATCAGATTCACCAGGGTTGAAACGAAGGAGAAAATACTTAGGGCAGCCAGAGAGAAAGGTCAGGTCACCCACAAAGGGAAGCCCATCAGACTCACAGCAGATCTCTCGGCAGAGACTCTACAAGCCAGAAGAGAGTGGGGGCCAATATTCAACATCCTTAAAGAAAAGAGATTTCAACCCAGAATTTCATATCCAGCCAAACTGAGCTTCATAAGTGAAGGAAAAATAAAATCCTTCACGAACAAGCAAGTACTCAGAGATTTTGTTACCACTAGGCCTGCATTACAAGAGCTCCTGAAAGAGGCACTACACATAGAAAGAAACAACCAGTTCCAGCCATCCTAAAAGCATACCAAATGCTAAAGACCATCAACAAAATGAAGAATGTACATGAACCAATGGGCAAAACAGCCAGCTAGCATCAAAATGGCAGTATCAAATTCACACATAACAATATTAACCCTGAATGTAAATGGGCTAAATGCACCAATCAAAAGACACAGACTGGCAAATTGGATAAAAAACCAAAACCCATCAGTGTGCTGTATTCAGGAAACCCACCTCACACACAAAGATACACAAAGGCTCAAAATAAAAGGATGGAGGAAGATTTACCAAGCAAATGGAGAGCAAAAAAAAGCAGGAGTTGCAATTCTCATCTCTGATAAAATAGACTTTAAAGCAACAAAGATCAAAAGGGACAAAGAAGGTCACTACATAATGGTAAAAGGATCAATACAACAAGAAGAGCTAACGATTCTAAATATATATGGACCCAATGTAGGAGCACCCAGATATATAAGGCAAGTTCTTAATGACTTACAAAGAGACTTAGACTCCCACACAATAATAGTGGGAGACTTTAACACTCCACTGTCAATAGCAGACAGATCAACCAGACAGAAAATTAACAAGGATATCCAGGACTTGAACTCAGACCTGGAACAAGCAAACCTGATAGACATTTACAGAACTCTCCACCCCAAATCCACAGAATATACATTCTTCTCAGCACCACATCACACCTACTCCAAAATTGACCACATAATTGGAAGTAAAGCACTCCTCAGCAAATGCAAAACAACGGAAATCATAACAAACAGTCTCTCAGACCATAGTGCAATCAAGTTGGAACTCAGAATTCAGAAAATAACTCAGAACCGCACAGCTTCATGGAAACTGAACAACTGGCTCTTGAATGTTGATTGGATAAACAATGAAATGAAGGCAGAAATAAAGAAGTTCTTTGAAACCAACGAGAACGAAGACACAACGTACCAGAATCTCTGGGACACATTTAAAGCAGTCTGTAGAGGAAAATATATAGCAATAAGTGCCCACATGAGAAAAGTGGAGAGATCCAAAATTGACACCCTATCGTCAAAATTGAAAGAGCTAGAGGAGCAAGATCAAAAAAGCTCAAAACCTAGCCGAAGACAAGAAATAACTAAGATCAGAGCAGAACTGAAGGAGATAGAGACAAGAAAAACCCTTCAAAAAATCAACAAATCTAAGAGCTGGTTTCTTGAAAAGATCAACAAAATAGACAGACCACTAGCCAGACTGATAAAAAAGAAAAGAGAGAACAACCAAATAGATGCAATAAAAAACGATAAAGGGGAAATCACCACAGATTCCACAGAAATTCAAATCATCATCAGAGAATACTACAAACAACTCTATGCACACAAACTAGTAAATCAGGAAGAAATGGATAAATTCCTGGATGCCTGTGTCCTCCCAAGCCTAAACCAGGAGGAAGCTGAAACTATGAATAGACCAATAACAAGGTCAGAAGTTGAGGCAGCAATTAACAGCCTACCACACAAAAAAAGCCCAGGTCCAGAAGGGTTCACAGCTGAATTCTACCAGACACACAAAGAGGATCTGGTACCATTCCTTCTGAAACTATTCCGAATAATCCAAAAAGAGGGAACCCTTCCCAAATCATTTTATGAGACCAACATCATCCTGATACCAAAACCTGGCAGAGACTCAACAAGAAAAGAAAACTTCAGGCCAATATCCATGATGAACATAGATGCAAAAATCTTCAATAAAATACTGGCAAATCGATTGCAACAGCACATTAAAAAACTTATCCATCATGATCAAGTAGGATTCATCCCGGGCATGCAAGGCTGGTTCAACATACGCAAGTCTATAAATGTAATTCACCACATAAACAGAAGCAAAAACAAAAACCACATGATTATCTCAATTGATGCAGAGAAGGCATTTGACAAAATTCAACAGCCCTTTATGCTAAAAACCCTCAATAAACTTGGTATTGATGGAACATATCTCAAAGTAATAAAAGCTATTTATGACAAACCAAGAGCCAATATCATACTTAATGGGCAAAAACTGGAAGCATTCCCTTTGAAATCCGGCACTAGACAAGGATGCCCTCTCTCACCACTTCTATTCAACATAGTACTGGAAGTTCTAGCCAGAGCAATAAGGCAAGAAAAAGAAATAAAGGGTATTCAAATAGGAATGGTGGAAGCCAAATTGTCTCTATTTGCAGACGACATGATAGTATACCTAGAAGACCGCATCACCTCAGCCCAAAAGCTCCTGCAACTGATAAGCAACTTCAGCAAAGTCTCAGGATATAAAATCAATGTGCAAAAATCACAAGCATTCCTATACACCAATAACAGACTTAAAGAGAACCAAATTAAGAATGAACTGCCATTCACAATCGCTACAAAGAAAATAAAATACCTAGGAATACAACTCACTAGGAATGTAAGGGACCTCTTTAAGGAAAACTACAAACACCTGCTCAACGAAATAAGAGAGGACACAAACAGATGGAGAAACGTTCCATGTTCGTGGTTAGGAAGAATCAATATTGTGAAAATGGCTATACTGCCCAAAGTAATTTACACATTCAATGCTATCCCCATCAAACTACCATTGAATTTCTTCATAGAACTGGAAAAAACCACCATGAATTTCATATGGAACCAAAAAAGAGCCCGCATAGCCAAGTCAATTCTAAGCAAAAAGAACACAGCAGGAGGCATCACGCTACCAGACTTCAAACTATACTACAAGGCTACAGTAATCAAAACAGCATGGTACTGGTACCAAAACAGAGATATAGACCAATGGAACAGAACAGAAACATCGGAGGCAACACAACATATCTACAACCATATCATCTTTGATAAACCAGACAAAAGCAGGCAATGGGGAAAGGATTCCCTATTTAATAAATGGTGTTGGGAAAACTGGCTAGCCATGTGCAGAAGGCAGAAACTGGACCCCTTCCTGACACCTTACACTAAAATTAACTCCAGATGGATTAAAGACTTAAATGTAAGACCTGACACCATAAAAACCCTAGAAGATAATCTAGGCAAAACCGTTCAGGACATAGGAGTAGGCAAGGACTTCATGAACAAAACACCAAAAGCATTGGCACCAAAAGCATTGGCAACAAAAGCCAAAATAGACAAATGGGACCTAATCAAACTCCACAGCTTCTGCACGGCAAAAGAAACAGTCACTAGAGTGAATCGACAACCATCAGAATGGGAAAAAATCTTTGCAGTTTACACATCTGACAAAGGGCTGATATCCAGAATTTACAAAGAACTCAAACAGATTTACAGAAAAAAAACAAACAAGCCCATTCAAAAATGGGCAAAGGATATGAACAGACACTTTACAAAAGAAGACATACATGAGGCCAACAAACATATGAAAAAGTGCTCATCATCATTGGTCATTAGAGAGATGCAAATCAAACCACATTGAGATATCATCTCACACCAGTTAGAATGGCGATCATTAAAAAATCTGGAGATAGCAGATGCTGGAGAGGATGTGGAGAAATAGGAACACTCTTACACTGTTGGTGGGAGTGTAAATTAGTTCAACCATTGTGGAAGACAGTGTGGCGATTCCTCAGGGACCTAGAAATAGAAATTCCATTTGACCCAGCAATCCCATTACTGGGTATCTATCCAAAAGACTGTGAATCGTTCTACTATAAGGACACATGCACACGAACGTTCATTGCAGCACTGTTTACAATAGCAAAGACCTGGAACCAACCCAAATGCCCATTGATGATAGACTGGACTGGGAAAATGTGGCACATATACACCATGGAATATTATGCAGCAATCAGAAATGATGAGTTTGTGTCCTTTGTAGGGACATGGATGAATCTGGAGAACATCATTCTCAGCAAACTGACACAAGAACAGAAAAAGAAATACCGCATATACTCACTCATAGGCGGGTGAGAAAAATGAGAACACATGGACACAGAGAGGCGGTCTAGTATACACTGGGGACTGTTGGGGGAAATGGGGGAGGGACAGCGGGGGGGGCTGGGGGGGATAGCCTGGGGATGAATACCAAGTGTGGGTGAGGGGGAGGAAGGCAGCAAAACACACTGTCATGTGTGTACCTATGCAACTATCTTGCACGTTCTGCACATGTACCCCAAAACCTATAATGCAATAAAAATTAAAAAAAAAAAAAAAAAAAAACTTATCCATCATGATCAAGTAGGATTCACCACGAAGATGCAAGGCTGGTTCAACATACGCAAGTCTATAAATGTAATTCACCACATAAACAGAAGCAAAAACAAAAACCACATGATTATCTCAATTGATGCAGAGAAGGCATTTGACAAAATTCAACAGCCCTTTATGCTAAAAACCCTCAATAAACTTGGTATTGATGGAACATATCTCAAAGTAATAAAATCTATCTATGACCCACAAAAAGCCTATATCATACTTAATGGGCAAAAACTGAAAGCATTCCCTTTGAAATCCAGCCCAAGACAATGATGCACTCTCTCACCAATCCTATTCAACTTAGTACTGGAAGTTCTAGCCAGAGCAACCAGGCAAGAAAAAGAAATAAAGAGTATTCAAATAGAAAAGGTGGAAGCCAAATTGTCTCTATTTGCAGACGACATGACAGTATACCTACAAGACCCTATCACATCATCCCAAAAGCTCCTGAAATTGATAAACAACTTCAGCAACATCTCAGGATAAAAAATCAATCTGCAAAAATCACAGGTATTCCTATACACCAATAACAGATTTAAAGAGAACCAAATCAAAAAGGAACTGCCATTCACAATTGCTACAAAGAAAATAAAATACCTAGGAATACAACTCACAAGGAATGTAGGGGACCTCTTCAAGGAAAACTACAAACCACTGCTCAACAAAATAAGAGAGGACACAAATAGATGGAGAAACATTCCATGTTGGTGGTTAGGAAGAATCAATATCATGAAAATGGCTATACTGCCCATAGTAATTTGCACAATCAATGCTATCCCCATCAAACTACCATTGAATTTCTTCACAGAACTGGTAAAAACCACCATAAACTTTGTATGGAACCAAAAGAGAGCCTGCATAGCCAAGTCAATTCTAAGCTAAAAGAACCCAGGGAAGGCTTCACACTACAAGACTTCAAACTATACTACAAAGCTATAGTAATCAAAACAGCATGGTACTTGTGCCAAAACAGAGATATAGACCAATGGAACAGAACAGAGGCATCGGAGGCAACACAACATATCTACAACCATGTAATCTTTGATAAACCAGACAAAAACGGGCAATGGGGAAAGGATTCCCTGTTTAATAAATGGTGTTGGGAAAACTGGCTAGCCATGTGCAGAAAGCAGAAACTGGACCCCTTCTTGACACCTTACACTAAAATTAACTACAGATGGATTAAAGACTTAAACATAAGACCTGACACCATAAAAGCACTAGAAGAAAATTTACGTGACACCATTCAGGACATAGGAGTAGGCAAGGACTTCATGAACAAAACACCAAAAGCATTGGCAACAAAAGCCAAAATAGACAAATGGGACCTAATCAAACTCCACAGCTTCTGCACGGCAATAGAAACACTCACTAGAGTGAATCGGCAACCATCAGAATGGGAAAAAACTTTGCAGTTTACACATCTGACAAAGGGCTGATATCCAGAATTTACAAAGAACTCAAACAGATTTACAGGAAATAAACAAACAAGCCCATTCAAAAATGGCCAAAAATATGAACAGACACTTTACAAAAGAAGACATACATGAGGTCAACAAACACATGAAAAAATGCTCATCATCACTGGTCATTAGAGAGATGCAAATCAAAACCACATTGAGATACCATCTCACGCCAGTTAGAATGGCGATCATTAAAAAATCTGGAGCGGGGTGAGTACTTCCAAGATGGCATCGTAGAGGTGACTCCGGATTGCAGCTCTCAGTGAAGGCACAGAGGGTGAGTCCTAGCTGCATTCTCAGACAGATCTTTTTTGCCCACAGAACGTTGAAAGTCCCAGGTGTGGAAGAGACATGGGATGCTAGCACAGCTGGTTCACATGGCCGCTTCGGCCGGTTCTGCAGCGTGGCAGCACCGGGCACAAAACTCACTGGTCCGGGTGCCCTGTTAGACCGGCAGTCTGAGATTTGGAAGGGCAGATTGGCATGTTCATCTGATTGAATGAAACTTGGACAATGAGCCAGACCATGAGATTCCTGGGACACGTAATCTGAGCCAGTGCAGTGGGTGGTGGCACGAGAGATCACATGGATCCCAGTGCCCTATCGGCAGGCTACTGGGGCGCCAGTGAGAGAGTCAAGCGTTCAGCTTGGGGAGAGGAAGAGAGAGAGAGAGAGAGAGAGAGAGAGAGAGAGAGAGAGAGAGAGAGGATGGACTCTGCAGCAAGGAGCTGGGTGATCGGGCTCGGCAGGTCCCACCCTGACGGGGACAAGCAGGGCAGGGAAGGGAGGTGCTCGAGGCTGAGAGTTTTGCTGCTGGCATTTAGGATGGTGCAGCCCGGTGCAGGAGGGGTGTCCGCCACTACTGATGCAATCCCCCCTACTGAAGTACCACCCAGGGCTGATGCAGCCCACTGTTACCGAGGCAACCTGCCATAAAAGAGAGACTCTGCCAGCAGGGCGGAGCAAGCCACAGCAGGGAGGAGCAAGCCACAGCAGAACGGAGCCCTGCAGCAACAGGTCGGACCCGTGCTAGCAGGGCGTAGCCCCGGCAGGAATATAGTGAATAGACTGCCACCTAGCTCAGCAGGACAGTGCAACAGATGCTCATAAAGAAAGCCCCAATTCCCTGAGACAGAGCATCTAAGGGGGAAAAAATGGGGGGGTTTTATGAGTTCAGTTGCAGCACACATAAACACATCCTTCCAACAATGCTGAATAAACAACAGAGCTTACAGCTCAGCACTGGAGCTCCTATAAAGCACAGAACGTCTCCTCAAGCACCTCCCTGACCCCTGTATATCCAGAGTCATCATGCCCAAAAAGGACTAATCAGACTGACATTTGGCAGGCATGATTCTGAAACAAAGATAGCAGAAGAAGAAACTGGTAGCATCCCTCACTGTTCTGCTGCTGCTACAGGTGTACCCCAGACAAACAGGGCCTGGAGTGGACCTCAGCACTCATACAGCAGAGCGGATAGACTATTAGAAGGAAAACTAAGTAACAAAAATACCTCATCATCAACAATCTGGGCGTCCACACAGAGACTCAGTTGAAAAATCAGCAACTACTAAGACGACAGGTGGATAAATCCATAAAGATGGGAAGAAACCAGCGCAAAAAGAAAGAAAACACCCGAAACCAAAACACTTCACCCCCTGCAAAGGACCAAAACTCCTCACCAGCAAGGGAAAAAAGCTGGACGGAGAATGAGTGTGACGAAATGACGGAATCAGACTTCAGAAAGTGAATAATGAGAAACTTCAGTGAGCTAAAAAAACATGTTCTAAATCAGTGCAAATAAACTAAGAACCTTGAAAAAAGATTTGAAAAAAGATTCGAGGAAATGATAACAAGAATGGACAACTTAGAGAGGAATATGAATGAATTGAAGGAGCTGAAAAACACAACACGATAACTTCGTGAAGCATGCACAAGTTTCAACAGCCGAATTGGCCAAGCAGAAGAAAGAATATCAGAAGCCAAAGATCAACTCAGTGAAATAAACCGAGAAACCAAAATTAAAAAAAAAGCACAAAAAGCAATGTACAAAATCTCCAAGAAAATGTGGGACTATGTGAAGAGACTCAATCTTTTGATAGGTATACCAGAATGGGATGAAGGGAATGAATCCAAGCTGTAAAACACTCTTCAGGATATTATCCAGGAAAATTTCCCCAACCTAGCAAGACAGGTCAATATTCAACTCTGGGAAATACAGAGAACACCACAAAGATATTCTGCAAGGAAAGCAACCCCAAGGCACACAATCCTCAGATTCACCAGGGATGAAATGAAGGAGAAAATACTAAGGGAAGCCAGAGCAAAAGGTCGGTCACCCACAAAGAAAAGCCCTTCAGACCCACAGCAGACCTCTCGGCAGAGACACTACAAGCCAGAAGAAAGTGGTGGCAAATATTCAACATCCTTAAAAAAAAGAACTTTCCACCCAGAATTTCATATTTAGCCAAAGTGAGCTTGACAATTGAAGGGAAAATAAAATCCTTCATGAACAAGCAAGTACTCAGAGATTTTGTCACCACTAGGCCTGCTTTACAAGAGCTCTTGAAAAAGGCACTATACATAGAGAGAAACAACAAGTACCAGCCATCTTAAAAGCATACCAAATGCTAAAGAGCATCAACAAAATGAAGAATTTACATGAACCAATGGGCAAAACAGCCAGCTAGCATAAAAATGGCAGTATCAAATTCACAAATGACAATATTAACCATAAATGTAAATGGATTAAATGCACCAATCAAAACACACAGACTGGCAAATTGGATAACAAACCAAAACACATCGGTGTGCTGTATTCAGGGAATGGTCCTCACATGCAAGGATACACAAAGGCTCAAAATAAAGGGATGGAGGAGATTTACCAAGCAAATGAAGAGCCAAGAAAAGCAGGAGTTGTAATTCTCGAATCTGACAAAATAGACTTTAAAGCAACAAAGGTCAAAAAAGACGAAGAAGGTCATTACATAATGATAAAAGGATCAATACAACAAGAAGACCTAACGATTCTAAATATATACAAACCCAATGCAGAAGCACCCAGATATATAAGGCAAGTTCTTAATGACTTACAAAGAGACGTAGACTCCCACACAATAATAGTGGGAGACTTTAACACTCTTCTGTCAATATCAGACAGATAAACCAGACAGAAAATTAACAAGAATATCCAGAACTTGAACTCAGACCTGGAACAAGCAAACCTGATAGACATTTACAGAACTCTCCATCCCAAATCCACAGAATATACATTCTTCTCCACACCACATCACACCTCCTTCAAAATTGACCACATAATTGGAAGTAAAGCACTCCTCAGCAAATGCAAAACAACTGAAATCATAACAAACAGTCTCTCAGACCATAGTGCAATCAAGTTGGAACTCAGAATTCAGAAAATAACTCAGAAACGCACAGCTTCATGGAAACTGATCAACTGGCTCTTGAATGTTGATTGGATAAACAATGAAATGAAGGCAGAAATAAAGAAGTCATTTGAAACCAATGAGAATGAAGACAGAACATACCAGAATCTCTGGAACACATTTAAAGCAGTCTGTAGAGGAAAATATATAGCAATAAGGGCCCACAGGAGAAGAGTGGAGAGATCCAAAATTGACACCCTATCATCAAAATAGAAAGAGCTAGAGGAGCAAAATCAAAAAAACTCAAAACCTAGTAGAAGAGAAGAAATAACTAAGATCAGAGCAGAACTGAAGGAGATAGAGACACGAGAAACCCTTCAAAAAATCAATAAATCTAAGAGCTCGTTTTTCAAAAAGATCAACAAAAAAGACAGACCACTAGCCAGACTGATAAAAAAGAAAAGAGAGAACAACCAAATAGATGCAATAAAAAAAGATAACGGGAAAATTACCACAGATTCCACAGAAATTCAAACCGTCATCAGAGAACACTACAAACAACTCTATGCACATAAACTAGTAAACCAGGAAGAAATGGATAAATTCCTGGACACCTGTGTCCTCCAAGCCTAAAGAAGGAGGAAACCGAAACTATGAATAGACCAATAACAAGGTCTGAAGTCGAGGCAGCAATTAAGAGCCTACCACACAAAAGAAGCCCAGGTCCAGATGGGTTCACAGCCAAATTCTACCAGACATACAAAGAGGATCTGATACCATTCCCTCTGAAACGTTTCCAAATAATTCAAAACGAGGGAACCCCTCCCAAATTACTTTATGAGACCAAAATCATCCTGATACCAAAACCCTGCAGAGACTCAATAAGAAAAGAAAACTTCAGACCAATATCCATGATGAACATAAATGCAACAATATTCAATAAAATACTGAAAAACCAATTGCAACAGCACATTAAAATTTTATCCATCATGATCAAGTAGGATTCATCCCAGGGATGCAAGGCTGGTTCAACATACGCAAGTCTATAAATGTAATTCACCACATAAACAGAAGCAAAAACAAAAACCACATGATTATCTCAATCGATGCAGATAAGGCATTTGACAAAATTCAACAGCCCTTTATGCTAAAAACCCTCAATAAACTTGGTATTGATGGAACATATCTCAAAGTAATAAAAGCTATCTACAACCCACAAAAAGCCAATATCATACTTAATGGGCAAAAACTGGAAGCATTCCTTTTGAAATCCGGCACTAGACAAGCATGCCCTCTCACACCACTTCTTTTCAACATAGTACTGGAAGTTCTAGCCAGAGCAATCAGGCAAGAAAAAGAAATAAAGGGTATTCAAATAGAAAAGGTGGAAGCCAAATTGTCTCTATTTGCAGACGACATGACATTATACCTACAAGACCCCATCACCTCAGCCCAAAAGCTCCTAAAACTGATAAGCAACTTCAGCAAATTCTCAGGATATTAAATCAATGTGAAAAAATCACAAGCATTTCTAGACACCAATAACAGACTAAAAGAGAACCAAATTAAAAATGAACCGCCATTCAAAATAGCTACAAAGAAAATAAAATACCTAGGAATACACCTCACAAGGAACGTAAGGGACCTCTTCAAGGAAAACTACAAACACCTGCTCAACGAAATAAGAGAGGACACAAACAGATGGAGAAACGTTCCATGTTCGTGGTTAGGAAGAATCAATATTGTGAAAATGGCTATACTGCCCAAAGTAATTTACACATTCAATGCTATCCCCATCAAACTACCAGCGAATTTCTTCACAGAACTGGAAAAAACAACCATGAACTTTATATGGAACCAAAAGAGAGCCCGCATAGACAAGTCAATTCTAAGCAAAAAGAACGCAGTGGGAGGCATCACACTACCAGACTTCAAATTATACAACAAGGCCACAGTAATCAAAACAGCATGATACTGGTACCAAAAAAAGATATAGACCAATGAAACAGAACAGAAGCATCGGAGGCAACACAACATATCTACAACCATAAAATCTTTGATAAACCAGACAAAAACAAGCAATGGAGAAAGGATTCACTATTTAATAAATGGTGTTGTGCAAACTGGCTAGAAATGTGCAGAAAGCAGAAATTGGACCCCTTCCTGACACCTTACACTAAAGTTATCTCCAGATGGATTAAAGACTGAAACATAAGACCTGACACCATAAAAATCCTGTAAGAAAATCTGGGCAAAACCATTCAGGACATAGAATAGGCAAGAACTTCATGACCAAAACACCAAAAGCATTGGCAATAAAAGCCAAAATAGACAAATGGGACCTAATCAAACTCCACAGCTTCTGCATGGCAAAAGAAACAGTCACTAGAGTGAATCGGCAGCCATCAGAATGGGAAAAAATCTTTGCAGTTTACACATCTGACAAAGGGCTGATATCCAGAATTTACAGAGAACTCAAACAGATTTTTAGGAAAAAAACAAGCAAGCCCATTCAAAATTGGGCAAAGAATATGAACAGACACTTTACAAAAGAAGACATACATGAGGCCAACAAACATATGAAAAAATGCTCATCATCATTGGTCATTAGAGAGATGCAAATCCAAACCACATTAAGATAGCATCTCACGCCTGTTAGAATGTTGATCATTAAAAATCTGGAGACAGCTGATGCTGGAGAGGATGTCTAGAAATAGGAACACTCTTAGACTGTTGGTGGGAGTGTAAATTAGTTCAACCATTGTGGAAGACAGTGTGGCGATTCCTCAAGGACCTAGAAATGGAAATTCCATTCGACCCAGCAATCCCATTACTGGGTATTTATCCAAAGGACTATAAATCTTGCTACTATAAGAACACATGCACACGAATGTTCATTGCAGCACTGTTTACGTTAGCAAAGACCTGGAACCAACCCAAACGCCCAACGCTGATAGACTGGACTGGGAAAATGTGGCACATATACACCATGGAATATTATGCAGCAATCAAAACATTGAGTTTGTGTCCATTGTAAGGACATGGATGAATTTTGAGAACATCATTCTCAGCAAACTGACACAAGAACAGAAAAACAAATACCGCATATCCTCACTCATAGGCGGGTGAGAAAAATGAGAACACATGGACACAGGGAGGAGGTCTACTACACACTGGGGTCTATTGGTTGTAAGGGGAGAGGGACAGTGGGGGGCTGGAGAATGATAGCCTGGGGATAAATGCCAAGTGGGGGTCAAGGGGAGGAAGGTAGCAAAGCACACTGACATGTGTGTACCTATGCAACTATCTGGCACAGTGTGCACATGTACCCCAAAACCTATAATGCATTAAAAATTTAAAAAATTTTAAATAAATAAATAAAATAAAATAAAATAAATAATCTGGAGACAGCAGATGCTGAAAAGAATGTGCAGAAATAGGAACACTCTTACACTGTTGGTGGGAGTGTGAATTAGTTCAATTATTGTGGAAGACAGTGTGGGGATTCCTCAAGGACCTAGAAGTAAAAATTTCATTTGACCCAGCCATCCCATTACTGGGTATATAACCACAGGACTATAAATCATTCTAGTATAAGGACACATGCATACGAATGTTCATTGCAGCACTGTTTACAATAGCAAAGACCTGGAAACAACCCAAATGCCCATCGACGATAGACTGGACTGGGAAAATGTGGCAAATATAAACCATAAAATATTATGCAGCAAGCAAAAATG
Source organism: Saguinus oedipus (assembly GCA_031835075.1). Classification (NCBI taxonomy): domain Eukaryota; kingdom Metazoa; phylum Chordata; class Mammalia; order Primates; family Cebidae; genus Saguinus; species Saguinus oedipus. The sequence goes on from CM063173.1 coordinate 58,734,695, forward strand.
ATGATTTTGTTTCCTTTGTAAGGACATGGATGAATCTGGAGAACATCATACTCAGCAAACTGACACAAGAACAGAAAAAGAAATACCGCATATTCTCACTCATAGGTGGATGAGAAAAATTAGAATACATGGACACAGGGAGAAGGACTACTACACACTGGGTCTATTGGGGGAAATGGGGGAGGGACAGCGGAAGGGGGCTGGGGAGGAATAGCCTGGGGATAAATGCCAAGTGTGAGTGAAGGGGAGGAAGGCAGCAAAACACACTGCCATGTGTGTACCTATGCAACTATCTTGCACGTTCTGCACATGTACCCCAAAACCTATAATGCAATAAAAATTTAAAAAATTTAAAAAAGTGTCCGTATAAAATACACTCGTCTTTATTCCCCAGGTGCGCCTTCTTCACTGAGGCTCTAAAAAAGTTTCAATATGAAATGCTGTCCTGACTATTTTCCAGGTGAGTTTTATTCACATGGGCTCTAAATGAGGGACCATATGAAATAGACTCCTTGCTTTTCAACAGGTGTGTATTCTTCAGTGAAGTTCTGAATGTGTCGCCAAAGAAAATAGACACATGGGAGGAGGCAAGATGGCGTCATAGAGGTGACTCAGGATTGCAGCTCTCAGTGAAGGCGCAGAGGGTATGTCCTAGCCGCATTCTCGGATGTTACTTTTATGCCCACAGAGCGTTGAAAGTCCCAGGTGTGGGAGAGACACGGGAAGCTAGCGCAGCCGGCTAACGCAGCCGGCTCCCACTGCCTCTTCAGTTGGCGACGCAGCGGGACCCAGTGCGGAACTCACTGCTCTGGGTGCCCTGTTAAACCGGCAATCTGAGATTTGGAAGGGCAGATTGGCATGTTCATCTGATTGAACGAGACTTGGACAATGAGCCAGACCAGAAGTTTCCTTGGAAGCATGATCTGAGCCGGGGCAGTGGGCAGCAGCACGGGAGATCACACGGATCCCTGTGCCCTATCGGCAGGCTACTGGGGCGCCAGTGAGAGAGTCGACTTTTCAGCTTGGGGAGAGGAAGAGAGAGAGAGAGAGGACGGACTCTGAGGCAGGGAGCTGGGTGATCAGGCTCGGCGGGTCCCACGCTCACGGGGACAAGCAGGGCGGCAACTGGAGATGGTTGGGGCTGAGAGTTTTGCTGCCAGCATCTAGGAGGGTGCAGCCCAGTGAGGGAGGGGCATCCACCATTGCTGACGCAGTCCACCCCCACTGAAGTACTGCCCAGGACTGACACAGCCTGCCGTTCCCGAGGCAACCTGCCATAACAGAGAGACTCCACACTCCACAGCAGAAGGGAGACCAGCAGCGACAGGGCGGACCCACGCTAGCAGGTCAGAGCCCCGGCAGGCAAATAGTGAATAGACTGCCGCCTAGTGGTGCAGGACAGTGCAACAGATACTCATAAAGAAAACCCCAACTCCCTGAGACAGAGCATCTAAGAAGGGGAAAAAAGGGTGGTGTTTTATGAGTTCTATAGCAGCAGACATAAACAAACTCCCAACAATGCTGAATGAACAACGGAGCTCACAGCTCAGCACTGGAGCTCCTAAAAAGCACAGACTGTCTCCTCAAGCAGCTCCCTGACCCCTGTATATCCAAGGAGTCACCCCAGAAAAGGACTAATCAGACTGATATTTGGCTGGCATTATTCTGGAACAAGGACAGCAGAAGAAGAAACTGGTGTCATTCCTCACTGTTCTGCAGCTGCTGCAGGTATACCCCAGACAAGCAGGGCCTGGAGTGGACCTCAGCACTCATACAGCAGAGCGGATAGACCATAAGAGGAAAAACTAAGTAACATAAATACTTCATTAATAACAATCTCAGCGTCCACACAGAGACCCAATTGAAAAATCAGCAACTACTAAGACGACAGGCAAATAAATCCATAAAGATGGGAAGAAACCAGCGCAAAAAGGAGGAAAGCACCCGAAACCAAAACACCTCACCTCCATAACAGGACCAAAACTCCTCACCAGCAAGGGAACAAAGCTGGACAGAGAATGAACGTGACGAAATGACGGAATCAGACTTCAGAAAGTGGATAATGAGAAACTTCAGTGAGCTAAAGGAACATGTACAAAACCAGTGCAAAGAAACTAAGAACCTTGAAAAAAGATTTGAAAAAAGATTCGAGGAATTGATAACAAAAATGGACAACTTAGAGAGGAATATGAATGAATTGAAGGAGCTGAAAACACAACACGAGAACTTCGCGAAGCATGCACAAGTTTCAACAGCCGAATTGACCAAGCAGAAGAAAGAATATCAGAAGTTGAAGATCAACTCAATGAAATAAAACGAGAAACCAAGATTAAAGAACAAAGTACAAAAAGGAATGAACAAAATCTCCAAGAAATGTGGGACTATGTGAAGAGACCCAACCTACGTTTGATAGGTGTACCAGAATGTGAGGAAGAGAATGAATCCAAGCTGAAAAACACTCTTCAGGATATTATCCTGGAAAATTTCCCCAACCTAGCAAGACAGGTCAATACTCATCTCCAGGAAATACAGAGAACACCACAAAGATACTCCGCAAGAAGAGCAACCCCAAGGCACATAATCGTCAGATTCACCAGGGTTGAAACGAAGGAGAAAATACGAAGGGCAGCCAGAGAGAAAGGTCGGGTCACCCACAAAGGGAAGCCCATCAGACTCACAGCAGATCTCTCGGCAGAGACTCTACAAGCCAGAAGAGAGTGGGGGCCAATATTCAACATCCTTAAAGGAAAGAGCTTTCAAACCAGAATTTCATATCCAGCCAAACTGAGATTCATAAGTGAAGGAAAAATAAAATTCTTCACGAACAAGCAAGTACTCAGAGATTTTGTCACCACTAGACCTGCTTTACAAGAGCTCCTGAAAGAGGCACTACACATAGAAAGAAACAACCAGTTCCAGCCATCCTAAAAGCATACCAAATGCTAAAGAGCATCAACAAAATGAAGAATGTACATGATACAATGGGCAAAACATCCAGCTAGTATCAAAATGGCAGTATCAACTTCACACATAACAATAGTAACCCTGAATGTAAATGGGCTAAATGCACCAATCAAAAGACATAGACTGGCAAATTGGATAAAAAACCAAAACCCATCAGTGTACTGTATCCAGGAAACCCACCTCACACGCAAAGACACACAAAGGCTCAAAATAAAATATGGAGCAAGATTTATCAAGCAAATGGAGAACAAAAAAAAGCTGGAGTTGCAATTCTCATCTCTGATAAAATAGACTTTAAAGCAACAAAGATCAAAAGGGACAAAGAAGGTCATTACATAATGGTAAAAGGATCGATACAACAAGAAGAGCTAAAGATTCTAAATATATATGGACCCAATGTAGGAGCACCCAGATATATAAGGCAAGTTCTTAATGACTTACAAAGAGACTTAGACTCCCACACAATAATAGTGGGAGACTTTAACACTCCACTGTCAATAGCAGACAGATCAACCAGACAGAAAATTAAAAAGGATATGCAGGTCTTGAACTCAGACCTGGAAAAAGCAAACCTGATAGACATTTACAGAACTCTCCACCGCAAATCCGCAGAATATACATTCTTCTCAGTACCACATCACACCTACTCCAAAATTGACCACATAATTGGAAGTAAAGCACTCCTCAGCAAATGCAAAACAACGGAAATCATAACAAACAGTCTCTCAGACCATAGTGCAATCAAGTTGGAACTCAGAATTCAGAAAATAACTCAGAACCACACAGCTTCATGGAAGCTCAACAACTGGCTATTCAATGTTGATTGGATAAACAATGAAATGAAAGCAGAAATAAAGAAGTTGTTTGAAACCAACGAGAATGAAGACACAACATACCAGAATCTCTGGGACACATTTAAAGCAGTCTGTAGAGAAAAATATATAGCAATAAGTGCCCACATGAGAAGAGTGGAGAGATCCAAAATTGACACCCTATCGTCAAAATTGAAAGAGCTAGAGGAGCAAGATCAAAAAAGCTCCAAACCTAGCCGAAGACAAGAAATAACTAAGATCAGAGCAGAACTGAAGGAGATAGAGACAAGAAAAACCCTTCAAAAAATCAATAAATCTAAGAGCTGGTTTTTTGAAAAGATCAACAAAATAGACAGACCACTAGCCAGACTGATAAGAAAGAAAAGAGAGAACAACCAAATAGATGCAATAAAAAACGATAAAGGGGAAATCACCACAGATTCCACAGAAATTCAAACCATCATCAGAGTATACTACAAACAACTCTATGCTCACAACTTACTAAATCAGGAAGAAATGGATAAATTCCTGGACGCCTGTGTCCTCCCAATCCTAAACCAGGAGGAAGCCAAAACTATGAATAGACCAATAACAAGGTCAGAAGTTGAGGCAGCATTTAAGAGCCTACCACACAAAAAAAGCCCAGGTCCAGATGGGTTCACAGCTGAATTCTACCAGACACACAAAGAGGATCTGGTACCATTCTTTCTGAAACTGTTCCAAATAATCCAAAAAGAGGGAACCCTTGCCAAATCATTTTATGAGACCAACATCAATCTGATACCAAAACCTGGCAGAGACTCAATAAGAAAAGAAAACTTCAGGCCAATATCCATGATGAACTTAGATTCAAAAATCTTCAATAAAATACTGGAAAATCGATGGCAACAGCACATTAAAGAACTTATCCATCATGATCAAGTAGGATTCATCCCGGGGATGCAAGGCTGGTTCAACATACGCAAGTCTATAAATGTAATTCACCACATAAACTGAAGCAAAAACAAAAACCACATGATTATCTCAATTGACGCAGAGAAGGCCTTTGACAAAATTCAACAGCCCTTTATGCTAAAAACCCTCAATAAACTTGCTATTGATGGAACATATCTCAAAGTAATAAAAGCTATTTACGACAAACCAACAGCCAATATCATACTTAATGGGCAAAAACTGGAAGCATTCCCTTTGAAATCCGGCACTAGACAAGGATGCCCTCTCTCACCACTTCTATTCAACATAGTACTGGAAGTTCTAGCCAGAGCAATCAGGCAGGAAAAAGAAATAAAGTGTATTCAAATAGGAAAGGTGGAAGCCAAATTGTCTATTTGCAGACGACATGATAGTATACCTAGAAGACCCCATCACCTCAGTCGAAAATCTCCTGCAACTGATAAGCAACTTCAGCAATGCCTCAGGATATAAAATCAATGTGCAAAAATCACAAGCATTCCTATACACCAATAACAGACTTAAAGAGAACCAAATTAAGAACGAACTGCCATTCACAATTGCTACAAAGAAAATAAAATACCTAGGAATACAACCCACTAAGAATGTAAGGGACCTCTTTAAGGAAAACTACAAACAACTGCTCAACGAAATAAGAGAAAACAAAAACAGATGGAGAAACATTCCATGTTCGTGGTTAGGAAGAATCAATATCGTGAAAATGGCTATACTGCCCAAAGTAATTTACACAATCAATGCTATCCCCGTCAAACTACCATTGAATTTCTTCACAGAACTGGAAAAAACCACCATGAATTTCATATGGAACCAAAAAAGAGCCCGCATAGCCAAGTCAATTTTAAGCAAAAAGAACACAGCGGGAGGCATCACGCTACCAGACTTCAAACTATACTACAAGGCTACAGTAATCAAAACAACATGGTACTGGTACCAAAACAGAGATATAGACCAATGGAACAGAACGGAAGCATCGGAGGCAACGCAACATATCTACAACCATATAATCTTTGATAAACCAGACAAAAACAGGCAATGGGGAAAGGATTTTCTATTTAATAAATGGTGTTGGGAAAACTGGCTAGCCACGTGCAGAAAGCAGAAACTGGACCCCTTTCTGACACCTTACACTAAAATTAACTCCAGATGGATTAAAGACTTAAACGTAAGACCTGACACCATAAAAACCCTAGAAGAAAATCTAGGCAAAACCATTAAGAACATAGGAGTAGGCAAGGTCTTCATGAACAAAACACCAAAAGCATTGGCAACAAAAGCCAAAATAGACAAATGGGACCTAATCAAACTCCACAGCTTCTGCGCAGCAAAGGAAACAGTCACTAGAGTGAATCGGCAACCATCAGAATGGGAAAAATCCTTTGCAGTTTACACATCTGACAAAGGGCTGATATCCAGAATTTACAAAGAACTCAAACAGATTTACAGAAAAAAAAACAAACAAGCCCATTCAAAAATGGGCAAAGGATATGAACAGAAACTTTACACAAGAAGACTTACATTAGGCCAACAAACATATGAAAAATTGCTCATCATTATTGGTCATTAGAGAGATGCAAATCAAAACCACATTGAGATACCATCTCACACCAGTTAGAATGGCGATCATTAAAAAATCTGGAGACAGCAGATGCTGGAGAGGATGTGCAGAAATAGGAACGCACTTACATTGTTGGTGGGAGTGTAAATTAGCTCAACCATTGTGGAAGACAGTGTGGCGATTCCTCAGGGACCTAGAAATAGAAATTGCATTTGACCCAGCAATCCCATTACTGGGTATCTATCCAAAAGACTATGAATCGTTCTACTATAAGACACATGCACACGAATGTTCATTGCAGCACTGTTTACAATAGCAAAGACCTGGAACCAACCCAAATGCCCATCGATGATAGACTGGACTGGGAAAATGTGGCACATATACACCATGGAATATTATGCAGCAATCAAAAATGATGAGTTTGTGTCCTTTGTAAGGACATGGATGAATCTGGAGAACATCATTCTCATCAAACTGACACAAGAACAGAAGAAGAAATACTGCATATACTCACTCATAGGTGGGTGAGAAAAATGAGAACACATGGACACAGAGAGGCGGTCTACTATACGCTGGGGACTGTTGGGGGAAATGGGGGAGGGACAGCGCGGGGGGTCTGGGGGGGATAGCCTTGGGATGAATACCAAGTGTGGGTGAAGGGGAGGAAGGCAGCAAAACAACACTGCCATGTGTGTACCTATGCAACTATCTTGCACGTTCTGCACATGTTCCCCAAAACCTATAATGCAATAAAAATTAAAAAAAAAAGAGAGACCATGTGAAACAGACTCCAAGACTTTTCCCGGAATGCAGTACTCAAGGAGGTTCTGAACGAGAGGAAACTGTAAATTAACTTATGACAATTCCCTAAGCTTGCACTACTCAGAGGGCTCTGAATGAGTGTCCTTAGGAAAGAGACTCCTGAATACTCTTTAGGCGTGCATTTTTAGGTTGTGCTGTGAACGAGTGGCCATACAAAATTGAATCCTGACTTTTTCCACAGAGTATATTATTCAGTGAGGCTCTGAATGTGTGGCTATACTTAATAGACTTCTGAATACTCTACAGGTGTTTCTTATTCACAGAAGCTCTGAATGAGAGGCCATATGTAAAAACGTCCTCAGTATTCCCCAGGTATGCATTATTTACTGAGGCTCTGAAAGTTTGGCCATATGAAATAGTCTCCGGACTAGTCCACATGTGTGTATTATTTAATGAGGCTTTGAGTTACTGACCATAAGAAATGGACTCCTGACTATTTCCCAGATGTGTTGTATTCAATGAGAATCTGAAAAAGCAAGTATATGAAAAAGACTGCTCACTATTCCAAAGTTGTTCATTAATCACTCAGGCTTTGGTTTTGTAGTCATGTAAAATAGACTAGTGTCTATTCCTTAGGTGCATTATTCACTGAGGTTGTAAATGAGTGACTATATGAAGTAGAGTCCCACATGTTCCGCAGGCATGAATTAATCTGTGAGGCTCCACATGAGTTGTCCTATGAAATAGGGTGCTGACTATCCTCCATGTTTGTATTATTCAGTGAATTTCTGAAAGAGTGGCCATATGAAATAAACTGCGGTATGCTGTAAATTTGTGCATTATTCACTGAGGCTATGAGTGCGTGGCCATATGAAAGAAAATCCTGACTATTCCACAGGTGTGTATGATTCACTGAGGCTTTGATTTTGTGACTATATGAAATAGAGTCCCGACTATTCCTCAAGTGTGTATTGTTGTCTGAGACTCTGATTAAGTGGGCATATGGAATAGAATTTTCACTATTCCAAATTTGTGCATTACTCACTCCGGGTTTGATTTTGTGGCCATATAAAATAGACTATGTCTATTCCCCAGGTGTGCATTATGTAATTAGGCTCTGAATGGATGGCTACATAATGCAGACTCTTAACTCTTTTCCAGGTTTGTATTGCTAAATGGGTCTCTCAGTAAGTGGGCATAAGAAAGAAACTCCTGACTCTTTTCCAGGTGTGCATTATTTACAGAGACTCTGAATAAGTAGCCTCTTGAATTACACTGTTGACTATTTTCCAAAGTTGTATTATTCACTGAGGCCCTGAATGAGTGGCCATAAGAAAGACATTCCTCACTAATAAGAGATACATGTTATACACTGAAACACTGAATAAAGGGACATTTGTAATAGAATCCATATTACTCCACAGGTGTGCATTATTTATTTATTCTGTAAAGAAATCGCCGTATGGAATAGACTAGTGATTATTCCCCACATGTGCATTATTCAAAGGGGTTCTGCATGAGTTTCCATATCAAATAGACTGCTCACTATCACCGAGTTATGTATCATTCAGAAAGGTGCTTAATTTGTGTCTATCTCAAATAGGGTCCTGACTACTCCACAGGTGTTCATTATTCATTGAAACTCTGAAGTAGAGGCCATGTAAAATAGACGCCTGACTATTGCCCCATTGTGCATAGTTCAGGAAAGCTCTGAATAAGTGGTCATATGGAACAGAATCCGGAAAAGTTTTCAGGTGTGTGTCATTCAGTGAGATACTGAATCACTGGTTATATTAAGGAGACTCCTGACAATTACAGTGGTGTGCATTTTTCACTGAGGCTCTGAGTGGCCATATGAAATAGACTGCTAATATTCACTGAGTATTCCTTATGCTTGCATTATTCACTGACTCTCTGACTGGCCATATGAAGTAGACTCCTGATTCTATTCCGTGTATGTATTATTCAGAGAGTCACTGTAAGTGTGTCCGTATAAAATACACTCGTCCCTATTCCCCAGGTGAGCATTATTCTCTGAGGTTCTGAATAAGTTTCAATATAAAATGCACTCCTGACTATTCACGAGGGGAGTTTTATTCACAAGGGCTCTGAATGAGGGGCCATATGAAATAGACTACTGACTATTCCACAGGTGTGTATTTCTCACTGAAGTTCTGAATGTGTCGCCAAAGAAAATAGACACAAGGGTAGTCCACAAGTTTGCATTCTCCACTGATGCTCTAAAAAAGAGACCATGTGAAACAGACTCCAAAACTTTTCCCAGAATGCATTACTCAAGGACGTTCTGAATGATAGGACACTGTAAATAAACTCCTGACAATTCCCTAAAGTTGCACTACTGGGAGGGATCTGAATGAGTGGCCTTAGGAAAGAGACTCCTGAATACCCTTCAGGCGTGCATTTTTAGGATGGGCTCTGAATGAGTGGCCATACGAAATTGAATCCTGACTTTCCCCAAAGAGTATATTATTCAGTGATGCTCTGAATATGTGGCTATACATAATAGACTTCTAAATACTCTACAGGTGTTTCTTATTCACAGAAGCTCTGAATGAGGGGCCATATGTAAGAACATCCTGAGTATTCCCCAGGTATGCATTATTCACAGAGGCTCTGAACGTTTGGCCATATGAAATAGTTTCCGGACTAGTCCACATATGTGTATTATTTAATGAGGCTTTGAGTTTCTTACTATGAGAAATAGACTCTTGACTATTCCCCAGGTGTGTAGTATTCAATGAGAATCTGAAAAAGTGGGTATATAAAAACGACTACTCACTATTCCAAAGTTCTGCATTAACCACTCGGGCTTTCAATTTGTAGCCATGTAAAATAGACTAGTATCTATTCTCCAGGTGTGCATTATTTACTGAGTATGTAAATGAGTGACTATATGAAGTAGAGTCCCAATTATTCCCCAGGCGTGAATTACTCTGTGAGGCTCCGCATCAGTTGTCCTATGAAATAGGATGCTGACTATCCTCCATGTTTGTATTATTCAGTGAATATCTGAAAGAGTGGCCATATGAAATAAACTGCTGAGTGCTGTACATTTGTGCATTATTCACTGAGGATACTAGTGATTCGCCATATTAAAGGGAATCCTGACTATTCCACAGGTGTGTATGATTAACTGAGTCTTTGAGCTTGTGACAATATGAAATAAAGTCCCGACTATTCCTCAGGTGTTTATTTTTGTCTGAGACTCTGATTAAGTGGGCATATGGAATAGAACATTCACTATTCCAAATTTGTGCATTACTCACTCCGGGTTTGATTTTGTGGCCATATAAAATAAACTAGTATCTATTCCCCAGGTGTGCATTATGTAATGAGGCTCTGAATGAATGGCTATATAATGTAGACTCTTAACTCTTCCCCAGGTGTGTATTGCTAAATGAGTCTCTGAGTAAGTGGGCATAAAAAAGGGTCTCATGACTCTTCTCCAGGTTTGCATTATTTACAGAGACTCTGAATGAGTAGCCTCTTGAAGTCAACTCCTATTTTCCAGAGGTGTATTATTCACTGAGGCCCTGAACGAGTGGCCATACAAAAGACAATTCTGACTAATAAGAGATATATATTATACACTAAAACACTGAATAAATTGCCATTTGTAATAAAATCCATATTACTCCACAGGTGTGCGTTATTTATTGATTCTATAATTAAATCACCATATGTAACAGACTAGTGATTATTCCTCACATGTGCATTATTCAAAGAAGTTCTGCATGAGTGACCATATCAAATAGACTCCTCACTATCACCGAGGTATGTATCATTCAGAAAGGTGCTTAATTTGTGGCTATCTCTAAAAAGGTCCTGACTACTCCACAGGTGTTCATTATTCATTGAAACTCTGAAGGAGAGGCCATATAAAATAGACGCCTGACTATTGCCCCATTGTGCATAATTCAGGAAAGCTCTGAATAAGTGGTCATATGGAAGAGAATCCGGAAAAATTTTCAGGTGTGTGTCATTCAGTGAGATACTGAATCAATGGTTATATTAAAGAGACTCCTGACAATTACAGTGGTTTGCATTTTTCACTGAGGCTCTGAGTGGCCATATGAAATAGACTCCTAATATTCCCTGAGCATTCCTCATGTGTGCATTATTCACTGACTATCTGACTGGCCATATAAAGTAGACTCCTGATTCTATCCCATATGTGTATTATTCAGAGAGGCTCTGTAAGAGTGACCATATAAAATACACTCTTCTCTATTCCCCAGGTGCGCATTATTCTCTGAAGCTCTGCATAAGTTTCAATATAAAATGCACTCCTGACTATTCTCCAGGTGAGTTTTATTCACACGGACTCTGAATGATGGGCCATATGAAGTAGACTACTTCCTATTCCAGAGGTATGTATTCTTCACTGAAGTTCTGAATGTGTCGCCAAAGAAAATAGACACATGGCTAATACACAAGTCTGCATTCTTCACTGATGCTCTAAATAAAATGTCATGTGAAACAGACTCCAAGATTTTTCCCGGGATCCATTACTCAATGAGGATCTGAATGAGACGACACTGTAAATAAACTCCAGACAATTCCCTAAACTTGCACTCCTCGGAGGGCTCTGAATGAGTGGCCTTAGGAAAGAGCCTCCTGAATACTCTTCAGTTGTGCATTTTCAGTTTGGGCTCTGAATGAGTGTCCATACGAAATTAAATCCCGACTTTCCCCAAAGAGTATATTATTCAGTGAGGCTCTGAATTTGTGGCTATACGTGATAGACTTCTGAATACTCTACAGGTGTTTCTTATTCACAGAAACTCTGAATGAGAGGCCATATGGAAGAACGTCCTGAGTATTCCCCAGGTATGCATTATTCACTGAAGCTCTGAAAGTTTGGCCATATGAAATAGTCTCCGGACTAGTCCACATGTGTGTATTATTTAATGAGGCTTTGAGTTGCTAACCATAAAATATAGACTCCTGACTATTCCCCAGGTGTGTATTATTAAAGGAGATTCTGAAAAAGTAGGTATATGAAAAACACTACTCACTATTCCAAAGTTGTTCATTAATCACTCAGGCTTTGGTTTTGTAGTCATGTAAAATAGACTAGTGTCTATTCCCCAGGTGTGCATTATTCACTGAGGGTGTAAATGAGTAACTATATAAAGTAGAGTCCCAAATTTTTCTCATGGGTGAATTACTCCATGAGGCTCCGCATGAGTGTCCTATGAAATAGGATGCTGACTATCTTCCTTGTTTGTATTATTCAGTGAAATTTTGAATGAGTGGCTACATGAAATAAACTGCTGAGTGCTGCACATTTGTGCGTTATTCACTGAGGCTACGAGTGACTGGCCATATGAAAGGGAATTCTGACTATTCCGGAGGTGTGTATGATTCACTGAGGCTTTGAGTTAGTGACTATATGTAATAGAATCCCGATGATTTCTCAGGTGTGTATTGTTGTCTGAGACTCTGATTAAGTGGGCATATGGAATAGACATTTCACTATTTCAAATTTGTGCATTACTCACTCTGGGTTTGATTTTGTGGCCATATAAAATAGATTAGTGTCTATAACCCAGGTGTGCATTATGTAAAGGGGCTCTAAATAAATGGCTATATAAAGTAGACTCTTAACTCTTCCCCAGGTGTGTATTGCTAAATAAGACTCTGATTAAGTGGGCATAAGAAAGAGTCTCCTGACTCTTGCCCAGGTGTGCATTATTTACAGAGACTCTGAATGAGTAGCCTCTTGAAGTAGACTGTTGACTATTTCCCAGATGTGTATTATTCAATGAGGCCCTGAATGAGTGGCCATATGAAAGAGATTCCTGACTAATAAGAGATATATATTATGTACTGAAAAACTGAATTAATTGCCATTTGTAATAGAATTCATTTTACTCCACAGTTGTGCGTTATTCATTGATTCTCTAAATAAATCACCATATGTAACAGACTAGTGATTATTCCCCACATCTGCATTAATCAAGGGGTACTGCATGAGTGTCCATATCAAATAAACTCCTCACTCTCACCCAGTTATTTAGCATTCATGGAGGTGCTTAATTTGTGGCTATCTTAAATAGGGTCCTGACTACTCCAGAGGAGTTCATTATTCACTGAAAGTATGAATGAGAGGCCATATAAAATAGACGCCTGACTATTGCCCCATTGTGCATAATTCAGAAAATCTCCGAATAAGTGTTCATATTGAACAGAATCCGGACGAATTTTCAAGTGCGTGTCATTCAGCGAGATACTGAATCACTGGTCATATGAGAAAGACTCCTGAAAATTACAGTGGTGTGCATATTTCACTGAGGCTCTGACTGGCCATATGAAATAGACTCCTGATTCTATCCCATGTGTGTATTATTCAGAGAAGCTCTGTAAGTGTGTCCATATAAAATACACTCGTCCCTATTTTCCAGGTGCGCATTATTCTCTGAGGCTCTGAATAAGTTTCAATACAAAATGCACTCCTGACTATTCTCCAGGTTCGTTTTATTCACACGGGCTGTGAATGACGGGACATATGAAATAGACTACTGGCTATTCCACAGGTGTGTTTTTTACACTGAAGTTCTGAATGTGTCGCTAAAGAAAATAGACACATGGCTAGTACACAAGTATGCATTATTCACTGATGCTCTGAATAAAAGGCCATGTGAAACAGACTATAAGACTTTTCCTGAAATGCATTACTCAAAAAGATTGTGAACGAGAGGACACTGTAAATAAACTCCTGACAATTCCCTAAACTTACACTACTCGGAGGGCTCTGAATAAGTGGCCTTAAAAAAGGGCCTCCTGAATACTCTTAAGGCGTGCATTTTTAGTTTGGGCTATAAATGAGTGGCCATGTGAAATAAAATGCTGACTTTCCCCAAAAAGAATATTATTTAGTGAGGCTCTGAATGTGTGGATATACGTAATAGACTTCTGAATACGCTACAGGTGTTTTGAATTCACAGAAACTGAATGAGAGGCCATATGTAAAAACGTCCTGAGTATTCCCCAGGTATGCATTATTCACTGAGGCTCTGAATGTTTTGCCATATGAAATAGTCTCTAGACTAGTCCACATGTGTGTATTATTTATTTATTTATTTATTTTTAATTTTTTTAAAATTATTATTGTTATTTTTTTTTAAATTTTTATTGCATTATAGGTTTGGGGGTACATGTGCCGAACGAGCAAGATAGTTGCATAGGTACACACATGGCAGTGTGCTTTGCTGCTTTCCTCCCCTTCACCCACACTTGGTATTCATCCCCAGGCTATCTCCCCCAGCCCCCCTGCTGTCCCTCCCCCATTCCCCCCAAAAGTCCCCAGTGTATAGTAGACCACGTCTCTGTGTCCATGTGTTCTCATTTTTCTCACCCACCTATGAGTGAGTATATGCGGTATTTCTTTTTCTGTTCTTGTGTCAGTTTGCTGAGAATGATGTTCTCCAGATTCATCCATGCCCCTACTAAGGACACAAACTCAACATTTTTGATTGCTGCATACTATTCCATGGTGTATATGTGCCACATTTTCCCAGTCCAGTCTATCATCGTTGGGCATTTGGGTTGGTTCCAGGTCTTTGCTATTGTAAACAGTGCTGCAATGAACATTCGTGTGCATGTGTCCTTATAGTAGAACGATTTATAGTCCTTTGGATAGATACCCAGTAATGGGATTGCTGGGTCAAATGGAATTTCTATTTCTAGGTCCCTGAGGAATCGCCACACTGTCTTCCACAATGGTTGAACTAATTTGCACTCCCACCAACAGTGTAAGAGTGTTCCTATTTCTCCACATCCTCTCCAGCATCTGCTGTCTCCAGATTTTTTAATGATCGCCATTCTAACTGGTGTGAGATGGTATCTCAATGTGGTTTTGATTTGCATCTCTCTAATGACCAATGACGATGAGCACTTTTTCATATGTTTGCTGGCCTCATGTATGTCTGCTTTCATAAAGTTTCTGTTCATATCCTTTGCCCATTTTTGAATGGGCTTGTTTGTTTTTTTTCCTGTAAATCTGTTTGAGTTCTTTGTAAATTATGGATATCAGCCCTTTGTCAGATGCGTAAACTGCAAAGATTTTTTCCCATTCTGATGGTTGCCGATTCACTCTAGTGACGGTTTGTTTTGCCGTGCAGAAGCTGTGGAGTTTGATTAGGTCCCATTTGTCTATTTTGGCTTTTGTTGCCAATGCTTTTGGTGTTTTGGTCATGAAGTCCTTGCCTACTCCTATGTCCTGAATGGATTTGCCTAGATTTTCTTCTAGGGTTTTTATGGTGTCAGGTCTTACGTTTAAGTCTTTAATCCATCTGGAGTTAATTTTAGTGTAAGGTGTCAGGAAGGGGTCCAATTTCTGCTTTCTGCACGTGGCTAGCCAGTTTTCCCAACACCATTTATTAAATAGGGAATCCTTTCCCCATTGCCTGTTTTTGTCTGGTTTATCAAAGATAATATGGTTGTAGATGTGTTGTGTTGTCTCCGATGCCTCTGTTCTGTTCCATTGGTCTATATCTCTGTTTTGGTACCAGTACCATGCTCTTTTGATTACTGTAGCCTTGTAGTATAGTTTGAAGTCTGGCAGCATGATGCCTCCTGCTGTGTTCTTTTTGCTTAGAATTGACTTGGCTATGCGGGCTCTTTTTTGGTTCCATATAAAATTCATGGTGGTTTTTTCCAGTTCTGTGAAGAAATTCAATGGTAGTTTTATGGGGATAGCATTGATTGTGTAAATTACTTTGGGCAGTATAGCCATTTTCACGATATTAATTCTTCCTAACCACGAACATGGAATGTTTCTCCATCTGTTTGTGTCCTCTCTTATTTCGTTGAGCAGTTGTTTGTAGTTTTCCTTAAAGAGGTCCCTTACATTCCTAGTGAGTTGTATTCCTAGGTATTTTATTTTCTTTGTAGCAATTGTGAATGGCAGTTCGTTCTTGATTTGGTTCTCTTTAAGTCTGTTATTGGTGTATAGGAATGCTTGTGATTTTTGAACATTGATTTTATATCCTGAGACTTTGCTGAAGTTGCTTATCAGTTGCAGGAGCTTTTGGGCTGAGGTGATGGGGTCTTGTAGGTATACTATCATGTCGTCTGCAAATAGAGACAATTTGGCTTCCACCTTTCCTATTTGAATACCCTTTATTTCTATTTCTTGCCTGATTGCTCTGGCTAGAACTTCCAGTACTATGTTGAATAGAAGTGGTGAGAGAGGGCATCCTTGTCTAGTGCCGGATTTCAAAGGGAATGCTTCCAGTTTTTGCCCATTAAGTATGATATTGGCTCTTGGTTTGTCATAAATAGCTTTTATTACTTTGAGATATGTTCCATCAATACCAAGTTTATTGAGGGATTTTAGCATAAAGGGCTGTTGAATTTTGTCAAATGCCTTCTCTGCATCAATTGAGATAATCATGTGGTTTTTGTTTTTGCTTGTTTATGTGGTGAATTACATTTATAGACTTGCGTATGTTGAACCAGCCTTGCATGCCCGGGATGAATCCTACTTGATCATGATGGATAAGTTTTTTAATGTGCTGTTGCAATCGGTTTGCCAGTATTTTATTGAAGATTTTTGCATCTATGTTCATCTTGGATATTGGCCTGAAGTTTTCTTTTCTTGTTGAGTCTCTGCCAGGTTTTGGTATCAGGATGATGTTGGTCTCATAAAATGATTTGGGAAGGGTTCCCTCTTTTTGGATTATTTGGAATAGTTTCAGAAGGAATGGTACCAGATCCTCTTTGTGTGTCTGGTAGAATTCAGCTGTGAATCCATCTGGAACTGGGCTTTTTTTGTGTGGTAGGCTCTTAATTGCTGCCTCAACTTCAGACCTGGTTATTGGTCTATTCATAGTTTCGGCTTCCTCGTGGTTTAGTCTTGGGAGGACACAGGCATCCAGGAATTTATCCATTTCTTCCTGATTTACTGGTTTATGTGCATAGAGTTGTTTGTAGTATTCTCTGATGATGGTTTGAATTTCTGTGGAATCTGTGGTGATTTCCCCCTTTATCGTTTTTTATTGCATCTATTTGGTTGTTCTCTCTCTTCTTTTTTATCAGTCTGGCTAGTGGTCTGTCTATTTTGTTGATCTTTTCGAAAAACCAGCTCTTAGATTTATTGATTTTTTGAAGGGTTTTTCTTGTCTCTATCTCCTTCAGTTCTGCTCTGATCTTAGTTATTTCTTGTCTTCGGTTAGGTTTTGAGCTTTTTTGATCTTGCTCCTCTAGCTCTTTCAATTTTGATGATAGGGTGTCAATTTTGGATCTCTCCACTCTTCTCATGTGGGCACTTATCGCTATATATTTTCCTCTACAGACTGCTTTAAATGTGTCCCAGAGATTCTGGTACGTAGTGTCTTCATTCTCGTTGGTTTCAAAGAACTTCTTTATTTCTGCCTTCATTTCATTGTTTATCCAATCAACATTCAAGAGCCAATTGTTCAGTTTCCATGAAGCTGTGCGGTTCTGAGTTATTTTCTGAATTCTGAGTTCCATCTTGATTGCACTATGGTCTGAGAGACTGTTTGTTATGATTTCAGTTGTTTTGCATTTGCTGAGGAGTGCTTTACTTCCAATTATGTGGTCAATTTTGGAGTAGGTGTGATGTGGTGCTGAGAAGAATGTATATTCTGTGGATTTGGGGTGGAGAGTTCTGTAAATGTCTATCAGGTTTGCTTGTTACAGGTCTGAGTTCAAGTCCTGGATATCCTTGTTAATTTTCTGTCTGGTTGATCTGTCTGCTATTGACAGTGGAGTGTTAAAGTCTCCCACTATTATTGTGTGGGAGTCTAAGTCCCTTTGTAAGTCATTAAGAACTTGCCTTATATATCTGGGTGCTCCTACATTGGGTCCATATATATTTAGAATTGTTATCTCTTCTTGTTGTATCGATCCTTTTACCATTATGTAATGACCTTCTTTGTCCCTTTTGATCTTTGTTACTTTAAAGTCTATTTTATCAGAGATGAGAATTGCAACTTCTGCTTTTTTTTGCTCTCCATTTGCTTGGTAAATCTTCCTCCATCCCTTTATTTTGAGCCTTTGTGTATCTTTGCATGTGAGGTGGGTTTCCTGGATACAGCACACCGATGGGTTTTGGTTTTTTCTCCAATTTGCCAGTCTGTGTCTTGATGGGTGCATTTAGCCCATTTACATTCAGGGTTAATATTGTTATGTGTGAATTTGATACTGCCATTTTGATGCTAGCTGGCTGTTTTGCCCGTTGGTTCATGTACATTCTTCATTTTGTTGATGGTCTTTAGCATTTGGTATGCTTTCAGGATGGCTGGAACTGGTTGTTTCTTTCGATGTGTAGTGCCTCTTTCAGGAGCTCTTGTAAAGCAGGCCTAGTGGTGACAAAATCTTTGAGTACTTGCTTGTTCGTGAAGAATTTTATTTTTTCTTCACTTATGAAGCTCAGTTTCGCTGGATATGAAATTCTGTGTTGAAAGCTCTTTTCTTTAAGGATGTTGAATATTGGCCCCCACTCTCTTCTGGCTTGTAGAGTCTCTGCGGAGAGATCTGCTGTGAGTCTGATGGGCTTCCCTTTGTGGGTGACCTGACCTTTCTCTCTGGCTGCCCTTAATATTTTCTCGTTCTTTTCAACCCTGGTGAATCTGACGATTATGTGCCTTGGGGTTGCTCTTCTTGCAGAGTATCTTTGTGGTGTTCTCTGTATTTCCTGGAGTTGAGTATTGACCTGTCTTGCTAGGTTGGGGAAATTTTCCTGGATAATATCCTGAAGAGTGTTTTCCAGCTTGGATTCATTCTCTTCGTCACATTCTGGTACACCTATCAAACGTAGGTTGGGTCTCTTCACATAGTCCCACATTTCTTGGAGATTTTGTTCATTCCTTTTTGTGCTTTTTACTTTAATGTTGGTTTTTCGTTTTATTTCATTGAGTTGATCTTCCACTTCTGATATTCTTTCTTCTGCTTGGTCAATTCAGCTGTTGAAACTTGTGCATGCTTCGCGAAGTTCTCGTGTTGTGTTTTTCAGCTCCTTCAATTCATTCATATTCCTCTCTAAGTTGTCCATTCTTGTTATCAATTCCTCGAATCTTTTTTCAAATCTTTTTTCAAGGTTCTTAGTTTCTTTGCACTGGTTTAGAACATGTTTATTTAGCTCACTGAAGTTTCTTATTATCCACTTTCTGAAGTTTGATTTCGTCATTTCGTCACATTCATTCTCCGTCCAGCTTTGTTCCCTTGCTGGTGAGGAGTTTTTGTCCTTTTTTGGAGGTGAGGTGTTTTGGTTTCGGGTGCTTTCCTCCTTTTTGCGCTGGTTTCTTCCCATCTTTATGGATTTATCCACCTGTCGTCTTAGTAGTGGCTGATTTTTCAATTGGGTCTCTGTGTGAACACTGAGATTGTTGATGATGAAGTATTTCTGTTACTTAGTTTTCCCTCTAATGATCTATCCTCTCTGCTTTATGAGTGCTGAGGTCCACTCCAGGCCCTGCTTGTCTGGGGTATACCTGCAGCGGCTGCAGAACAGTGAGGGATGATATCAGTTTCTTTTTCTGCTGCCCTTGTTCCAGAATGATGCCAGCCAAATGTCAGTCTGATTAGTCCTTTTCTGGGGTGACTCCTTGGATATACAGGGGTCAGGGAGCTGCTTGAGGAGACAGTCTGTGCTTTATAGGAGCTCCAGTGCTGAGCTGTGAGCTTCGTTTTTCATTCAGGGTTGTTGGAAGGTTACGTCTGCTGCAATAGAACTCATAAAACCCCACTCTTTTTTTTTTCACCCTTAGATGCTCTGTCTCAGGGAGTTGGGGCTTTCTTTATGAGTATCTGTTGCACTGTCCTGCCCCACTAGGTGGCAGTCTATTCAGTATTTGCCTGCCGGGGCTCTGACCTGCTAACGTCGGTCCGCCCTGTTGCTGTCTGGCTGACTCTCTCAGTTATGGCAGGTTGCCTCGGCAACAGCAGTCTGCGTCAGTCCTGGGCGGTACTTAAGTGGGGGTGCACTTGGTCAGGAATGGTGGACGCCCCTCCCTTACTGGGCTCCACCGTCCTAAATGC
Organism: Saguinus oedipus; assembly: GCA_031835075.1. Taxonomy (NCBI): domain Eukaryota; kingdom Metazoa; phylum Chordata; class Mammalia; order Primates; family Cebidae; genus Saguinus; species Saguinus oedipus. The sequence goes on from CM063173.1 coordinate 58,754,789, forward strand.
CAGCAACAAAACTCTCAGCCCCAAGCGCCTCCAGTCGCCACCCTGCTTGTCCCCATGAGCATGGGACCTGCTGAGCCTGATCACCCAGCTCCCTGCCTCAGAGTCCATCCTTTCTCTCTCTCTTCCTCTCCCCAAGCTGAAAGTTCGACTCTCTCACTGGCGCCCCAGGAGCCTGCTGATAGGGCACTGGGATCCATGCTATCTCCTGTGCCGCTGCCCACTACCCCGGCTCAGATCACGCTTCCCAGGAAACTCCTGGTCTGGCTCATTGTCCAAGTCCCGTTCAATCAGGTGGACATGCCAATCTGCCCTTCCAAATCTCAGATCGCCGGTTTAACAGGGCACCCATACCAGTGAGTTCTGTGCCGGGTCCCGCTGCTGCGCCAGCCAAAGAGTCAGCGGGAGACCGTTGCGTTAGCCGGCTGCTAGCGTCCCGTGTTTCTCCCACACCTGGGACTTTCAACGCTCTGTGGGCATAAAAGGAACATCCGAGAATGTGGCTAGGACTCACCCTCTGCGCCTTCACCGAGAGCTGAAATCCTGAGTCACCTCTATGACGCCATCTTGCCTCCCAACCTTGTGTGTATTATTTAATGACGCTTTGAGTTACTGACCATAAGAAATAGACTCCTGACTATTTCCCAGGTGTGTATTATTGAATGAGAATCTGAAAAAGTTGGTATATGAAAGAGACTACTCACTATTCCAAAGTTGTGCATGAATCACTCTGGCTTTGATTTTGTAGTCATGTAAAATAGACTAGTGTCTTTTCCCCAGGTATGCAGTATCCACTGAGGCTGAAAATTAGTGACTATATGAAGTAGAGTTCCAAATGGACCCAAGGTGTGAATTAATACGTGAGGCTCCGCATGAGGGTTTCTATGAAATAAGATGCTGACTATCCTCAATGTTTGTATTATTCAGTGAATTTCTGAATGAGTAGCTATAGGAAATAAACTGCTGAGTGATGTACATTTGTGCATTATTCACTGAGGCTATGAGTGAGTGGTCATATTCAAGGGAATCCTGACTATTCCACAGGTGTTTATGATTCACTGATACTTTCAGTTAGTGACTGTATGAAATAGATTCCCAACTATACCTCAGGTGGTGTTGTTGTCTGAGACTCTGAATAAGTGGGCATATGGAATAGACTTTTCACTATTCCAAATTTGTGCATTACTCACTCCGTGTTTGCTTTTGTGGCTATATAAAATAGACTTGTGTCTATTCCCCAGGTGTGCATTATGTAATGAGGCTCTCAATAAATGGCTATATAAAGTAGACTCTTAAATCTTCCCCAGTTGTGCATTGCTAAATGAGACTCTGAGTACATGGGCATAAGAAAAAGACTTCTGACTCTTCCCATGGTGTGCATTAATTACAGAGATTCTGAATGAGTACCCTCTTGAAGTAGACTTTTGACTATTTCCCAAATGTGTATTATTCACTGAGGCCCTGAACAAGTGGCCATATGAAAGAGATTCCTGCCTAATAAGAGATATATATTATTCAGTGAAACACTGAATAAATGGCTATTTGTAATAGAATCCATTTTACTTCACAGGTGTGCGTTATTCATTGATTCTCTAAATAAATCACCATATGTAACAGACTAGTGATTATTCCCCAAATGTGCATTATTTAAACGGGTCCTGCATGAGTGTCCATATCTAGTAGACGCCTCAAAATCACCAACTTATGGATCATTCAGAGAGGTGCTTAATTTGCGGCTATCTTAAATAGGGTCCTGACTACTCCACAAGTGTTCATTATTTACTGAATCTCTGAAAGAGAGGCCATATAAAACAGAACCCTGACTATAGCCCCATTGTGCATAATTCAGTAAAGCTCTGAATGAGTGTTCATATGGAACAGAATCCTGACGAATTTTCAGGATTGTGTCCTTCACTGAGATACTGAATCACTGGTCATATGAAGAGACTCCTGACAATTACAGTCGTGTGCAGTATTCACTGAGGCTCTGAGTGGTGATATAAAATAGACTCCTTATATTCACTGAGTATTCCTCATTTATGCATTATTCACTGACTCTCTGACTGGCCATATGAAACACACTCCTGATGTAACCCCATGTGTGTATTATTCAGAGAGGCTCTATGAGAGTGTCCATATAAAATACACTCCTGTCTATTCCCCAGGTGGGCATTATTCACTGAGGTTCTGAATAAGTTTCACTATAAAATGCACTCCTGACTATTCTTCAGGTGAGTTTTATTCACAGGGGCTCTGAATGAGGGGTCATATGAAATTGACTCCTGGCCGTTCCACAGGTGTGTATTCTTCACTGAAGTTCTAAATGTGTCGCCAAAGAAAATGGACACATGGTTACTTCACAAGTTTGCATTATTCAGAAATGCTCTGAATAAAAAGCCATGTGAAACAGGGTCTAAGACTTTTCCTGGGATGCATTACTCAATGAGGTTCTGAATTAGAGGTCACTGTAAATAAACTCCTGATTATTCCCTAAACATGTCCTACTCGGTGGGCTCTGAATGAGTGGCCTTAGGAAAGAGACTCGTGAATACTCTTCAGGCATGCATTTTTATTTTGGTTTCTGAATGAGTGGCCATACGAAATAGAATCCTGACTTCCCCCAAAGGATATATTATTCAGTAAGGCTCTGAATGTGTGGCTATACATAATTGACATATGAATAATCTGCAGGTGTTTCTCATTCAGAAAAGCTCTGAATGAAAGGCAATATGTAGAGACTCGCAAGATGGCATCATAGAAGCGACTCAGGAGTGCAGCTCTCAGTGAAGGCACAGAGGGTGAGTCCTAGCCACATTCTCGGATGGACTGTTTATGCCCACAGAGCGTTGAAAGTCCCAGGTGTGGGAGAGACACGGGAATCTAGTAACAGCTAATGGAGCTGGCTCGTGGGACCTGGCACAGAACTCACTGGTCTGGGTGCCATGTTAAACCGGCAATCTGAGATTTGGAAGGGCAGCTTGGCATGTCCATCTGATTGAACGGGACTTGGACAGTAAGCCAGACCAGGAGTTAACTGGGAAGCGTGATCTGAGCCTGTGCACTGGGCAGTGGCATGGGAGATCGCATGGATCCCAGTGCCCTATCGGCAGGCTACTGGGTCGCCAGTGAGAGAGTCAACATTTCAGCTTGTGGAGAGGGAGAGAGAGAGAGAGAGGACGAACTCTGAGGCAGGGAGCTGGGTGATCGGGCTCAGCGGGTCCCACCCTTATGGGGACAAACAGGGCAGCGACTGGAGGTGCTTGGGGCTGAGAGCTTTGCTGCCAGCATCTAGGACTGTGCAGCCTGGTGAGGGAGGGGTGTCTGCCATTGCTGATGCAATCTGCCCCTACTGAAATACCACCCAGTGCTGATGCAGCCTGCTGTTGCCGAGGCAACCTGCCATAACAGAGAGACTCCGCCAGGAGGGGGGAGTGCTCCACAGCAGAAGGGAGGCCAGCAGCAACAGGGCGGACCGCGCTAACAGGTCAGAGCTCCAGCAGGCAAATAGTGAATAGACTGCCTCCTAATGGGGCAGGACAGTGCAACAGATATTCATAAAGAAAGCCCCAACACCCTGAGACAGAGCATCTAAGGAGGGAAAAAAGAGGGTGGTGTTTTATGAGTTCTATTGCAACAGACATAAACAACCTCCCAACAACTCTGAATGAACAACGGAGCTCACAGCTCAGCACTGGAGCTCCTATAAAGCACAGACCGTCTTCTTAAGCAGCTCCCTGACCCCTCTATATCCAAAGAGTCACCCCAAAAAAAAGACTAATCAGACTAGCATTTGGCGGGCATCATTCTGGAACAAAGACAGAAGAAGAAGAAACTGGTATCATCCCTCACTCTTCCACAGCTGCTACAGGTATACTTCAGACAAGCAGGGCCTGAAGTGGACCTCAGCACTCATACAGCAGAGGGGCTAGACCATTAGAAGGAAAACTAAGTAACAGAAATACTTCATCATCAACAATCTCAGCATCCACACAGAGACCCAATTGAAAAATCAGCAACTACTAAGAGGACAGGCGGATAAATCCATAAAGATGGGAAGAAACCAGCGCAAAAAAAAGGAAAACACACGAAACCAAAACACCTCACCTCCTGCAAAAGGTCAAAACTCCTCACCAGCAAGGGAGCAAGCTGGACGGAGAATGAGTGTGATGAAATGATGGAATCAGACTTCAGAAAGTGGATAATGAGAAACTTCATTGAGCTAACAGGACATGTTCTAAATCAGTGCAAAGAAACTAAGAACCTTGAAAAAAGATTCGAGGAATTGATAACAAGAATGGACAACTAAGAGAGGAATATAAATGAATTGAAGGAGCTAAAAAACACAACACGAGAACTTCGTGAAGCATGCACAAGTTTCAACAGCCGAATTGACCAAGCAGAAGAAAGAATATCAGAAGTTGAAGATCAACTCAATGAAATAAAACGTGAAACCAAGATTAAAGAAAAAAGCCCAAAAAGAAATGAACAAAATCTCCAAGAAATGTGGGACTATGTGAAGAGACCCAGCCTACGTTTGATAGGTGTACCAAAATGTGATGAAGATAATGAATCCAAGCTGGAAAACACTCTTCAAAATATTATCCAGGAAAATTTCCCCAACCTAGCAAGACAGGTCAATTCTCAACTCCAGGAAATACAGAGAACACCACAAAATACTCCACAAGAAGAGAAACCCCAAGGCACATAATCATCAGATTCACCAGGGTTGAAATGAAGGAGAAAATACTAAGGGCAGCCAGAGAGAAAGGTCGGGTCACCCACAAAGGGAAGCCCATCAGACTCACAGCAGATCTCTCAGCAGAGACTCTACAAGCCAGAAGAGAGTGGGGGTCAATATTCAACATCCTTAAAGAAAAGAACTTTCAACCCAGAATTTCATATCCAGCCAAACTAAGCTCCATAAGTGAAGGAAAAATAAAATCCTTCAGGAAGAAGCAAGTACTCAGAGATTTTGTCACCACTAGGCCTGCATTACAAGAGCTCCTGAAAAAGGCACTACACATCGAAAGAAACAACCAGTACCAGCCATCCTAAAAGCATACCAAATGCTAAAGAGCATCAACAAGATGAAGAATCTACATGAACCAACGGGCAAAACAGCCACCTAGCATCAAAATGGCAGTATCAAATTCACACATAACAATATTATCCCTAAATGTAAATGGGCTAAATGCACCCATCAAGACACAGACTGGCAAATTGGATAAAAAAACCAAAACCCATTGGTGTGGTGTATCCAGGAAACCCACCTCACATGCAAAGATACAAAAAGGCTCACAATAAAAGGATGAAGGAAGATTTACCAAGCAAATGGAGAGCAAAAAAAAAAGCAAAAGTTGCAATTCTCATCTCTGTTAAAATAGACTTTAAAGCAACAAAGATCAAAAGGGACAAAGAAGGTCATTACATAATGGTAAAAGGATCGATACAACAAGAAGAGATAACGATTCTAAATATATATGGACCCAATGTAGGAGCACCCAGATATATAAGGCAAGTTCTTAATGACTTACAAAGGGACTTAGACTCCCACACAATAATAGTGGGAGACTTTAACACTCCACTGTCAATAGCAGACAGATCAACCAGACAGAAAATTAACAAGGATATCCAGGACTTGAACTCAGACCTGAAACAAGCAAACCTGATAGACATTAACAGAACTCTCCACCCCAAATCCACAGAATATACATTCTACTCAGAACCACATCACACCTACTAAAAAATTGACCACATAATTGGAAGTAAAGCACTCCTCAGCAAATGCAAAACAACTGAAATCATAACAAACAGTCGCTCAGACCATAGCGCAATCAAGTTGGAACTCAGTATTCAGAAAATAACTCAGAACCGCACAGCTTCTAGGAAACTGAACAACTGCCTTTTGAATGTTGATTGGATAAACAATGAAATGAAGGCAGAAATAAAAAAGTTCTTTGAAACCAACGAGAATGAAGACACAACGTATCAGAATCTCTGGGACATATTTAAAGCAGTCTGTAGAGGAAAATATGTAGCAATAAGTGCCCACATGAGAAGAGTAGAGAGATCCAAAATTGACACCCTATTGTCAAAATTGAAAGAGCTAGAGGAGCAAGATCAGAAAAGCTCAAAACCTAGCCGAAGACAAGAAATAACTAAGATCAGAGCAGAACTGAAGGAGATAGTGACAAGAAAAACCCTTCAAAAAATCAATAAATCTAAGAGCTGGTTTTTTGAAAAGGTCAACAAAATAGACAGACCACTAGACAGACTAATAAAAAGGAAAAGAGAGAAAAACAAATAGATGCAACAAATAACGATAAAGGGGAAATCACCAAGGTTTCCACAGAAATTCAAACCATCATCAGAGAATACTACAAACAACTCTATGCACATAAACCAGTAAATCAGGAAGAAATGGATAAATTCCTGGATGCCTGTGTCCTCCCAAGCCTAAACCAGTAGGAAGCTGAAACTATGAATAGACCAATAACAAGGTCTGAAGTTGAGGAAGCAATTAAGAGTCTACCACACAAAAAAAGCCCAGGTCCGAATGGGTTCACAGCTGAATTCTACCAGACACACAAAGAGGATCTGGTACCATTTTTTTCTGAAACTATTCCAAATAATCCAAAAAGAGGGAATCCTTCCCAAATCATTTTATGAGACCAACATCATCCTGTTACCAAAACCTGACAGAGACTCAACAAGAAAAGAAAACTTCAGGCCAATATCCATGATGAACATAGATGCAAAATCTTCAATAAAATACTGGCAAACCGATTGCAACAGCACATTAAAAAACTTATCCATCATGATCAAGTAGGATTCATCCCGGGGATGCAAGGCTGGTTCAACAAACTCAAGTCTATAACTGTAATTCACCACATAAACAGAAGCAAAAACAAAAACCACATGATTATCTCAATTGACGCAGAGAAGGCATTTGAGAAACTTCAACCGCCCTTTATGCTAAGAACCCTCAATAAACTTGGTATTGATGGAACATATCTCAAAGTAATAAAAGCTATTTATGACAAACCAACAGCCAATATCATACTTAATGGGCAAAAACTGGAAGCATTCCCTTTTAATTCCGGCACTAGACAAGGATGTTCTCTCTCACCACTCCTATTCAACATAGTACTGCAAGTTCTAGCCAGAGCAATCAGGCAAGAAAAAGAAATAAAGGGTATTCAAATAGGAAGGGTGAATCCAAATTGTCTCTATTTGCAGATGTCATGATAGTATACCTAGAAGACCTCATCACCTCAGCCCAAAAGCTCCTGCAACTGATAAGCAACTTCAGCAAAGTCTCAGGATATAAAATCAATGTTCAAAAATCACAAGCATTCCTATACACCAATAACAGACTTAAAGAGAACCATATCAAAATGTAACTGCCATTCACAATTGCTACAAAGAAAATAAAATACCTGGGAATACAACTCAGAAGGAATGTAAGGGACCTCTTTAAGGAAAACTACAAACCACTGCTCAATGAAATAAGAGAGGACACAAACAGATGGAGAAACGTTCCATGTTCCTGGTTAGGAAGAATCAATATTGTGAAAATGGCTATACTGCCCAAAGTAATTTACACATTTACTGCTATCCCCATCAAACTACCATTGAATTTCTTCACAGAACTGGAAAAACCACCATGAATTTCATATGGAACCAAGAAAGAGCCCGCATAGCGCAGTCAATAGTAAGCAAAAAGAACACAGCGGGAGGTATCACGCTACCAGACTTCAAACTATACTACAAGGCTACAGAAATCAAAACAGAATGGTACTGGTGCCAAAACAGAGATGTAGACCAATGGAACAGAACGAAAGCATCGGAGGCAACACAACGTATCTACAACCATATTATCTTTGATAAACCTGACAAAAAGAAGCAATGGGGAAAGGATTTCCTATTTAATAAATGGTGTTGGGAAAACTGGCTAGCCATGTGCAGAAAGCAGAAACTGGACCCCTTCCTGACACCTTACACTAAAATTAACTACAGATGGATTAAAGACTTAAACGTAAGTTCTGACACCATAAAAACCCTGGAATAAAATCTAGGCAAAATTATTCAGGACATAGGAGTAGGCAAGGACTTCATGAATACAACACCAAAAGCATTGGCAACAAAAGCCAAAATAGACAAATGGGACCTAATCAAACTCCACAGCTTCTGCACGGCAAAGGAAACTGTCACTAGAGTGAATCAACAACCATTAGAATGGGAAAAAATCTTTGCAGTTTACGCATCTGACAAAGTGCTGATATCCAGAATTTACAAAGAACTCAAACAGATTTACAGGAAAAAAACAAACAGGCCCATTCAAAAATGTGCAAAGGATATGAACAGACACTTTATAAAAGAAGACATACATGAGGCCAACAAACCTATGAAAAAAATGCTCATCATCACTGGTCATTAGAGAGATGCAAATCAAAACCACATTGAGATACCATCTCACGCCAGTTAGAATGGCGATCATTAAAAAATCTGGAGACAGCAGATGCTGGAGAGGATGTGGAGAAAGAGGAACACTCTTACACTGTTGGTGGGAGTGTAAATTAGTTCTACCATTGTGGAAGACAGTGTGGCAATTCCTCAGGGACCTAGAAATAGTAATTCCATTTGACCCAGCAATCCCATTACTGGGTATCTATCCAAAGGACTATAAATCGTTCTACTATAAGGACACATGCACACGAATGTCCATTGCAGCACTGTTTACAATAGCAAAGAACTGGAACCAACCCAAATGCCCAATGATGATAGACTGGACTGGGAAAATGTGGCACATATACACCATGGAATATTATGCAGCAATCAAAAATGATGAGTTTGTGTCCTTTGTAAGGACATGGATGAATCTGGAGAACATCATTCTCAGCAAAGTGACACAAGAACAGAAAAAGAAATACCGCATATACTCACTCATAGGTGGGTGAGAAAAATGAGAACACATGGACACAGAGAGGTGGTCTACTATACACTGGGGTCTATTGGGGGGAATGGGGGAGGGACAGCGGGGAGTGCTGGGGAGGGATAGCCTAGGGATGAATGCTAAGTGTGGGTGAAGGGGAGGAAGACAGCAAAACACACTTCCATGTGTGTACCTATGCAACTATCTTGCACGTTCTGCACATGTACCCCAAAACCTATAATGCAATAAAAATTATAAAAAAGAAGGGCAATATGTAATTATGTTCTGAGTATTCCCTAGGTGTGCATTATTTACTGAAGCTCTGAAAGTTTGGCCATATAGAATAGTCTTCTGACTAGTCCTCATGTGCGTATTATTTAATGAGGCTTTGAATTACTGACCATAGGAAATAGACTCCTGACTATTCCCCAGGTGTGTCTTATTGAACGAGAATCTGAAAAAGTGGGTATATGAAAAAGTCTACTCACTCTTCCTAGTTGTGCATTAATCACTCAGTCTTTTATTTTTTAGTTATGTAAAATAGACTAGTGTTTATTCCCCAAGTGTGCATTATGTAATGAGGCTCTAAATGAATGGCTATACAAAGTAGACTCTTAACTCTTCCCCAGGTGTGTATTGCAAAATGAGGCCCTGAGCAAGGGGGCATAAGAAACAGACTCCTGACTCTTCCCCATGTGTGCATTATTTAAAGAGAATCTGAATGAGTAGCCTCTTGAAGTAGATTGTTGACTACTTCCCAGATGTGTATTATTGAAGGAGGCCCTGAATGAGAGGCCACATGAAAAAGATTCCTGACTAATAAGAGATATATATTATTCACTGAGGCACTGAATAAATGGCCATTGGTAAAAGAATCCATTTTGCTTCACAGGTTTATGTTATTCATTGATTCTCTAAATAATCACCATATGTAAAGGACTAGTGATTATTCCCCACATGTGAATTATTCCGAGGGTTTCTGCATGAGTGTCCTTATCAAATAGACTTCTCCCTATCATCCAGTTATATAGCATTCAAACAGGTGCTAAATTTGTGTCTATCTTAAATAGGGTCCTGACTACTCCACAGGTGTTCATTATTCACTGAAACTCTGAATGAGAGTCTATATAAAATAGACGCCTGATTATTGCCCCATTGTGCATAATTCAGGAAAGCTTTGAATAAGTCGTCATATGGAACACAAATCTGACGACTTTTCAGGTTTGTGTCACTCAGTGAGATACTAAATCACTGGTCATATGAATAAGACTTCTGACAATTACAGAGGTGTGCATTATTCACTGAGTTTCTGAGTGGACATATGAAATAGACTCCTAATATTTACTGAGCATTCCTCATGTGTGCATTATTCACTGACTCTCTATGTGGCCATATGAAATAGACTCCTGATTCTCCTCCATGCGTGTTTTATTCAGAGAGGCTCTGTAAGAATGTCCGTATAAAATACACTCGTCTCTATTGCCCAGGTGTGCATTATTCACTGAGGCTCTGAATAAGATTCAATACAAAATTCACTCCTGACTATTCTCTAGGTGAGTTTTATTCAAATGGGCTCTGAATGAGGGGCCATATGAAATAGACTCCTGGTTGTTTCACAGGTGTATATTCCACACTGAAGTTCTGAATGTGTTGAAAAGAAAATAGACACATGGCTAATTTACAAGTTTGTATTCTTCACTGTTGCTCTGAATAAAAGGCCATGTGAAACAGACTCCAAGTCTTTTCCCGGGATGCGTTACTCAATGACGTTCTGAATGAGAGGACACTGTAAATAAACTCCTGACAATTCGCTAAGCTTGCACTACTCGGAGGGCTCTAAATGAGTCGCCTAAAAAAGAGATTCCTGAATACTTTTCATGCTTGCATTTTTAGGTTGGGCTCTTAATGAGTGGCCATACGAAATAGAATCCTGACTTTCCCCAAAGAGTATATTATTCAGTGAGGCTCTGAATGTGTCGCTATATATAGTAGACTTCTGAATACTCTAAAGGGGTTTCTTATTCAGAGAAACACTGAATGAGTGGCCATATGTAATAACGTCCTGAGTATTCCCCAGGTATGCATTATTCACAGAGGCTCTGAAAGTTTGGCCATATGAAATAGTCTCCAGACTAGTCCATATGTGTGTATTATTTAATGAGGCTTTCAGTTACTGACCATAAGAAATAGACTCCTGACTATTCCCCAGGTGTGTATTGTTACATGAGAATCTGAAAAAGTGGGTATATGCAAAAGACTACTCACTATTCCAAAGCTGTGCATTATTCACTGAGGCTCTGAGTGGCCATATAAAATAGACTCCAGATTCTACACCATGTGCCTTATTATTCGGACAGGCTCTGTAAGAGTGTCTGTATAAAATACACTCCTCTCTCTTCCCCAGGTGCGCATTATTCACTGAGGTTCTGTATAAGTTTCAATATAAAATGTACTCCTGACTATTCTCCAGGTGAGTTTTATTCACACGGGCTCTGAATGACGGGCCATACAAAAAAGACTCCTGGCTATTCCACAGGTGTGTATTCTTCACTGAAGTTCTGAATGTGTGGCCAAAGAAAATAGACACATGTTTATTCCACAAGTTTGCATTCTTCACTGATGCTCTGAATAAAAGGCCATGTGAAACAGACTCCAAGACTTTTCCCGGGATGCATTACTCAATGAGGTTCTGAATGAGAGGACACTGTAAATAAACTCCTGACAATTCCCTAAACTTGCACTACTCAGAGGGCTCTGAATGAGTGGCCTTAGGAAAGAGACTCCTGAATAATCTTCAGGCGTGCATTTATAAGTTGGGCTCTGAATGAGTGGTCATGCGAAATAGAATCCTGACTTTCTGCAAAGAGTATATTATTCAGTGAAGCATTCAGTGTGTGGATATATGTAATAGACTTCTGAAAAATCTAAAGGTTTTTCTTATTCAGAGAAGCTCCGAATGAGAGGCCATATGTAATAACGTCCTGAGTTTTCCCCAGGTATACATTATTCACAGAGGCTCTGAGAGTTAGACCATATGAAATAGTCTTTGAACTAGTCCACATGTGTGTATTATTTAATGAGGCTTTTAGTTACTGACCATAAGAAATCGACTCCTGACTCTTCCCCCAGTGTGTATTATTGAAAGAGAATCTGAAAAAGTGGGTATATGAAAAAGACTACTCACTATTCCAAAGTTGTGCATTAATCATTCAGGCTTTGATTTTGTAGTCATATAAAATAGACTAGTGCCTTTTATCCAGGTGTGCATTTCTCACTGAGGCTGTAAATTAGTTACTATATAAAGTAGAATCCCAAATGCTCCCTAGGAGTGAATTAATCCCTGAGACTACCCATGAATTGTCCTATGAAATAGGATGCTGACTATCCTCCATGTTTGTATTATTTAGTGAATTTCTGAATAAGTGGCTATATGAAATAATCTTCTGAGTGCTGTACATTTGTGCATTTTTCACAGAGGCTACGAGTGGCCATATAAAAGGGAATCCTTACTATTCCACAGGTGTGTATGATTCACTGATGCTTTGAGTTAGTGACTATATGAAATAGAGTCCCAACTATTCCTCAGGTGTGTATTGTTTTCTGAGACTTTGATTAAGTGTGCATATGGAATAGACTTTTCACTATTCCAAATTTGTGCATTACTCATTCTTAGTTTGCTTTTGTGGCCATATAACATAGACAAGTGTCTATTCCCCAGGTGTGCATTATGTAATGAGGCTCTAAATGAATGTCTATATAAAGTAGACTCTTAACTCTTCTCCAGATTGTGTATTGCTAAATAAGGCTCTGAGTAAGTGGGCATTAGAAAAAGACTCCTGACTCTTTCCCATGTGGGCATTATTTACAGAGACTCTGAATGAGCAGACTCTTGAAGTAAACTGTTGACTATTTCCCAGAGGTGTATTATTCACCAAGGCCCTGAGTGAGTGGTTTTATGAAAGACATTCCTGACTAATAAGAGGATATATTATTCGCTGAAACACTGAATAAATGGCAATTTGTAATACAATCCATTTTACTACACAGGTGCGTGTTATTCATTGGTTCTCTAAAAAATCACCATGTGTAACAGACTAGGAATTATTCCACACATGTGCATTATTCAAAGGGGTTCTGCATGAGTGTTCATATCAAATACACTCGTCACTATCACCCAGTAATGTATCATTCAGGGAAGTGCTTAATTTGTGGCTATTTTAAATAGGGTCCTGACTGCTCCACAGGTGTTCTTTATTCACTGAAACTGTGAACGAGAGGCCATTTTAAATATATGACTGACGGGGATAAGAGGCAAGATGGCGTCGTAGAGGTGACTCAGGATTGCAGCTCTCAGTGAAGGCGCAGAGGGTGAGTCCTAGACGCATCCTCGGAAGGATCGTTTATGCCCACAGAGTGTTGAATGTCCCAGGTGTGGGAGAGACACGGGACCCTAGTGCAGCCGGCTAACACAACCGGCTCCCACTGCCTCTTCAGCCGGTGCCGCAGCAGGACCCGGCATGGAACTCACTGGTCTGGGTGCCCTGTTAAACCGGCAATCTGAGATTTGGAAGGGCAGGTTGGCATGTCCATCTGATCGAACGGGACTTGGACAATGAGCCAGACCAGGAGTTTCCTGGGAAGCGTGATCTGAGCCAGGGTAGTGGGCAGAGGCACGGGAGATCACATGGATCCCAGTGCCCTAATGGCAGGCTCCTGGGGCACCAGTGAGAGAGTCAACCTTTCAGCTTGGGGAGAGGAAGAGAGAGAGAGAGGACGGACTCTGAGGCAGGGAGCTGGGTGATCGGGCTCGGCGGGTCCCACGCTCACGGGGACAAGCAGTGCGGCGACTGGAGCCACTTGGAGCTGAGAGTTCTGCTGCTGGCTTCTAGGAGGGTGAAGCCCAGTGAGGGAGGGGCGTCCATTATTGCTGATGAAGTGCACCCCCACTTAAGTACCGCCCAGGACTGACGCAGCCTGCCGTTGCCGAGGCAACCTGCCATAACAGAGAGACTCCACCAGGCAGCAACAGGGCGGACCCACGCTAGCAGGTCAGAGCCCCAGCAGGCAAATAGTGAATAGACTGCCGCCTAGTGGGGCAGGACAGTGTAACAGATACTCATAAAGAAAGCCCCAACTCCCTGAGACAGAGCATCGAAGGGTAAAAAAAAAAAAAAGAGTGGTGTTTTATGAGTTCTATTGCAGCAGACATAAACAACCTCCCAACAACCCTGAATGAAAAACGGAGCTCACGGCTCAGCACTGGAGTTCCTATAAAGCACAGACTGTCTCCTCAAGCAGCTCCCTGACCACTGTATATCCAAGGAGTCACCTCAGAAAAGGACTAATCAGACTGACATTTGGCTGGCATCATTCTGGAACAAGGGCAGCAGCAGAAGAAACTGGTATCATCCCTCACTCTTCTGCAGCTGCTGCAGGTATACCCCAGAGAAGCAGGGCCTGGAGTGGACCTCAGCACTCATACAGCAGAGAGGTTAGATCATTAGAGAGAAAACTAAGTAACAGAAATACTTCATTATCAACAATCTCAGTGTCCACACAGAGACCCAATTGAAAAATCAGCCACTACTAAGACGACAGGCGGATAAATCCATAAAGATGGGAAGAAACCAGCGCAAAAAGGAGGAAAGCACCCGAAACCAAAACACCTCACCTCCAAAAAAGGACCAAAACTCCTCACCAGCAAGGGAACAAAGCTGGACAGAGAATGAATGTGACGAAATGAAGGAATCAGACTTCAGAAAGTGGATAATAAGAAACTTCAGTGAGCTAAAGGAACATGTTCTAAACCAGTGCAAAGAAACTAAGAACCTTGAAAAACGATTTGAAAAAAGATTCGAGGAATTGATAACGAGAATGGACAACTTAGAGAGGAATATGAATGAATTGAAGGAGCTGAAAAACACAACATGAGAACTTCGCGAAGCATGCACAAGTTTCAACAGCCGAATTGACCAAGCAGAAGAAAGAATATCAGAAGTTGAAGATCAACTCAATGAAATAAAACGAGAAACCAAGATTAAAGAAAAAAGCACAAAAAAATGAACAAAATCTCCAAGAAATGTGGAACTATGTGAAGAGACGCAACCTACGTTTGATAGGTGTACCAGAATGTGACGAAGAGAATGAATCCAAGCTGGAAAACACTCTTCAGGATATTATCCAGGAAAATTTCCCCAACCTAGCAAGACAGGTCAATACTCAACTCCAGGAAATACAGAGAACACCACAAAGATACTCTGCAAGAAGAGCAACCCCAAGGCACATAATCGTCAGATTCACCAGGGTTGAAACGAAGGAGAAAATACTAAGGGCAGCCAGAGAGAAAGGTCGGGTCACCCACAAAGGGAAGCCCATCAGACTCACAGCAGATCTCTCGGCAGAGACTCTACAAGCCAGAAGAGAGTGGGGGCCAATATTCAACATCCTTAAAGAAAAGAGCTTTCAACCCAGAATTTCATATGCAGCCAAATTGAGCTTCATAAATGAAGGAAAAATAAAATCCTTCACAAAGAAACAAGTACTCAGAGATTTTGTCACCACTAGGCCTGCTTTACAAGAGCTCCTGAAAGAGGCACTACACATCGAAAGAAACAACCAGTTCCAGCCATCCTAAAAGCACACCAAATGCTAAAGACCATCAACAAAATGAAGAATGTACATGAACCAACGGGCAAAACAGCCAGCTAGCATCAAAACGGCAGTATCAAATTCACACATAACAATATTAACCCTGAATGTAAATGGGCTAAATGCACCCATGAAAAGACACAGGCTGGCAGATTGGATAAAAAACCAAAACCCATCGGTGTGCTGTATCCAGGAAACCCATCTCACATGCAAAGATACACAAAGGCTCAAAATAAAAGGATGGAAGAAGATTTACCAAGCAAATGGCGAGCAAAAAAAAGCAGGAGTTGCAATTCTCATCTCTGATAAAATAGACTTTAAAGTAACAAAGATCAAAAGGGACAAAGAAGGTCATTACATAATGGTAAAAGGATCGATACAACAAGAAGAGATAACGATTCTAAATATATATGGACCCAATGTAGGAGCACCCAGATATATAAGGCAAGTTCTTAATGACTTACAAAGAGACTTAGACTCCCACACAATAATAGTGGGAGACTTTAACACTCCACTGTCAATATCAGACAGATCAACCAGACAGAAAATTAACAAGGATATCCAGGACTTGAACTCAGACCTGTAACAAGCAAACCTGATAGACATTTACAGAACTCTCCACCCCAAATCCACAGTATATACATTATTCTCAGCACCACATCACACCTACTCCAAAATTGACCACATAATTGGAAGTAAAGCACTCCTCAGAAAATGCAAAACAACTGAAATCATAACAAACAGTCTCTCAGACAATAGTGCAATCAAGTTTGAACTCAGAATTCAGAAACTAACTCAGAACCGCACAGCTTCATGGAAACTGAACAACTGGCTCTTGAATGTTGATTGGATAAACAATGAAATGAAGGCAGAAATAAAGAAGTTCCTTGAAACCAACGAGAATGAAGACACAACGTACGAGAATCTCTGGGACACATTTAAAGCAGTTTGTAGAGGAAAATATATAGCAATAAGTGCCCACATGAGAAGAGTGGAGAGATCCAAAATTGACACCCTATCATCAAAATTGAAAGAGCTCGAGGAGCAACATCAAAAAAGCTCAAAACCTAGCCGAAGACAAGAAATAACTAAGATCACGGCAGAACTGAAGTGGATAGAGACAAGAAAAACCCTTCAAAAATCAATAAATCTAAGAGCTGGTTTTTTGAAAAGATCAACAAAATGGACAGACCACTAGCCAGACTGATAAAAAAGAAGAGAGAGAACAACCAAATAGATGCAATAAAAAACGATAAAGGGGGAAATCACCACAGATTCCACAGAAATTCAAACCATCATCAGAGAATACTACAAAGAACTCTATGCACATAAACTAGTAAATCAGGAAGAAATGGATAAATTCCTGGACTCCTGTGTCCTCCCAAGCCTAAACCAGGAGGAAGCCGAAACTATGAATAGACCAATAACAAGGTCTGAAGTTGAGGCAGCAATTAAGAGCCTACCACACAAAAAAAGCCCAGGTCCAAATGGGTTCACAGCTGAATTCTACCAGACACACAAAGAGGATCTGGTACCATTCCTTCTGAAACTATTCCAAAGAATCCAAAAAGAGGGAACCCTTCCGAAATCATTTTACGAGACCAACATCATCCTGATACCAAAACCTGGGAGAGACTCAACAAGAAAAGAAAACTTCAGGCCAATATCCATGATGAACATAGATGCAAAAATCTTCAATAAAATACTGGCAAACCGATTGCAACAGCACATTAAAAAACTTATCCATCATGATCAAGTAGGATTCATCCCGGGGATGCAAGGCTAGTTCAACAAACGCAAGTGTATAAATGTAATTCACCACATAAACAGAAGGAAAAACAAAAACCACATGATTATCTCAATTGACGCAGAGAAGGCATTTGACAAAATTCAACAGCCCTTTATGCTAAAAACCCTCAATAAACTTGGTATTGATGGAACATATCTCAAAGTAATAAAAGCTATTTAGGACAAACCAACAGCCAATATCATACTTAATGGGCAAAAACTGGAAGCATTCCCTTTGAAATCCGGCACTAGACAAGGATGCCCTTTCTCACCACTTCTATTCAACATAGTACTGCAAGTTCTAGCCAGAGCAATCAGGCAAGAAATAGAAATAAAGGGTATTCAAATAGGAAAGGTGGAAGCCAAATTGTCTCTATTTGCAGAAGACATGATAGTATACCTAGAAGACACCATCACCTCAGCCGAAAAGCTCCTGCAACTGATAAGCAACTTCAGCAAAGTCTCAGGATACAAAATCAATGTGCAAAAATCCCAAGCATTCCTATACACCAATAACAGACTTAAAGAGAACCAAATCAAGAACGAACTGCCATTCACAATTGCTACAAAGAAAATAAAATACCTAGGAATAGAACTCACTAGGAATGTAAGGGACCTCTTTAAGAAAAACTACAAACAACTGCTCAATGAAATAAGAGAGGACACAAACAGATGGAGAAACATTTCCTGTTCCTGGTTAGAAAGAATCAATATTGGGAAAATGGTGTACTGCCCAAAGTAATTTACAAAATCAATGCTATCCCCATCAAACTACCATTGAATTTCTTCACAGAACTTGAAAAAACCACCATGAATTTCATATGGAACCAAAAAAGAGCCCGCATAGCCAAGTCAATTCTAAGCAAAAAGAACACAGCGGGAGGCATCACGCTACCAGACTTCAAACTATACTACAAGGCTACAGTAATCAAAACAGCATGGTACTGGTACCAAAACAGAGATATAGACCAATGGAACAGAACAGAGGCATCGGAGGCAACACAACATATCTACAACCATACTATCTTTGATAAACCAGACAAAAACAGGCAATGGGGAAAGGATTCCCTATTTAGTAAATGGTGTTGGGAAAACTGGCTAGCCATGTGCAGAAAGCAGAAACTGGACCCCTTCCTGACACCTTACACTAAAATTAACTACAGATGGATTAAAGACTTAAACGTAAGACCTGACACCATAAAAACCCTAGAAGGAAATATAGGCAAAACCATTCAGGACATAGGAGTAGGCAAGGACTTCATAAACAAAACACCAAAAGCATTGGCAACAAAAGCCAAAATAGACAAATGGGACCTAATCAAACTCCACGGCTTCTGCATTGCAAAAGAAACAGTCACTGGAGTGAATCAGCAACCATCAGAATGGGAAAAAATCTTTGCAGTTTACACATCTGACAAAGGGTTGATATCCAGAATTTACAAAGAACTCAAACAGATTTACAGGAAAAAACAAACAAGCCCATTCTAAAATGGTCAAAGGATATGAACAGAAACTTTACAAAAGAAGACATACATGAGGCCAACAAACATATGAAAAAGTGCTCATCATCATTGGTCATTAGAGAGATGCAAATCAAAACCACATTGAGATACCATCTCACAGCAGTTAGAATGGCGATCATTAAAAAATCTGGAGACAGCAGATGCTGGAGAGGATGTGGAGAAAGAGGAACACTCTTACACTGTTGGTGGGAGTGTAAATTAGTTCAACCATTGTGGAAGACAGTGTGGCGATTCCTCAGGGACCTAGAAATAGAAATTCCATTTGACCCAGCAATCCCATTACTGGGTATCTATCCAAAGGACTATAAATCGTTCTACTATAAGGACACATGCACACGAATGTTCATTGCAGCACTGTTTACAATAGCAAAGACCTGGAACCAACCCAAATGCCCAACGATGATAGACTGGACTGGGAAAATGTGGCACATAGACACCATGGAATATTATCCAGTAATCAAAAATGATGAGTTTGTGTCCTTTGTAGGGACATGGATGAATCTGGAGAACATCATTCTCAGCAAATTGACACAAGAACAGAAAAAGAAATACCGCATATACTCACTCATAGGTGGGTGAGAAAAATGAGAACACATGGACACAGATAGGCGGTCTACTATACACTGGGGACTGTTGGGGGGAATGTGGGAGGGACAGCAGGGGGGCTGGGGGGATAGCCTGGGGATGAATACCAAGTGTGGGTGAAGGGGAGGAAAGCAGCAAAGCTCACTGCCATGTGTGTACCTATGCAACTATCTTGCTCGTTGTGCACATGTACCCCCAAACCTATAATGCTATAAAAATTTAAAAAAACAAAAAAGAAAGAAACTCCTGACTCTTCCCCAGGTGTGGTTTACTTACAAATCCTCTGAATGAGTAGCCTCTTGAAGTAGACTGTTGACTTTCCCAGAGGTGTATTATTCACAGAAATGCTGAACAAGTGGCCATACGAAAGCTATTCCTGACTAATAAGAGATATATATTATTCACTGAAATATTGAATAAATTGCCATTTGTAAAAGAATCCATATTACTCCACATGTGTGCATTTTTCATTGATTCTCTAGTTAAATCGCCATATGTAACAGACTAGTGATTATTCTCCACATGTGCATTATTCAAAAAGGTTCTGCATGAGTGTCCATATCAGATAGACTCCTCACTAACATCCAGTTATTTATCATTCGGGAAGGTGCTTAATTTGTGACTATCTTAAATGGGGTCCTGGCTACTCCACAGGTGTTCATTATTCACTGAAACTCTGAATGAGAGGCCATATAAAATAGATGCCTCACTATTGCCTCATTGTGCATAATTCAGAAAAGCTCTGAATAAGTGGTCATGTGGAAGAAAATTCTGACAAATTTTCAGGTGTGTGTCATTAAGTGAGATACTGAATCAATGGTCATATGAAAGAGACTCCTGACAATTACTGTGGTGTGCATTATTTAAGGAGGCTCTGAGTGGCCATATGAAATAGACTCCTGATTCTATCACATGTGTGTATTACTAAGATAGGCTCTGAAACAGTGTTCATATAAAATAATTTCCTCTGTATTCCACAGGTGATAATTATTCAATGAGGCTCTGAATACATTTCAATAAAATAGGAACTTCTGACTATACTCCAGGTGAGTTTTATTCACACAAGCACAGAATGAGGGGCCATATGAAATAGACTCCTGGATATTCCACAGATGTGCATTCTTCACTGAATTTCTGAATGTCTCACCAAAGAAAACAGACACATGGCTACACCACAAGTTTGCATTCTTCACTGATTCTCTGAATAAAAGGCCATGTGAAACAGACTCCAAGACTTTTTCTGGGATGCATTAATCAATAAGGTTCTGAATGAGAGGACACTGTAAATAAACTCCTGACAATTCCGTAAACTTGCACTACTCTGAGGGCTCTGATTGAGTGGCCTTAGGAAAGAGACTGCTGAATACTCTTCAGGCGTGCATTTTTAGGTTGGGCTCTGAATGAGTGGCCATAGGAAATAGAATTCTGACTTTCCCCAAAGTGTATATTATTCAGTGAGGATCTGAATGTGTGGCTATGCATAATAGACTTCTCAATACTCTAAAGGTATTTCTAATTCAGAGAAGCTCTGAATGAGAGGCCATATTAAATAATGTCCTTAGCATTCCCCAGGTATGCATTATTCACTGAGGTTCTGAAAGTTTGGCCATATGAAATAGTCTCCGGACTACTCCACATTTGTGTATTATTTAATGAGGCTTTGAGTTACCGACCATAAAAAATATTCTCCTGACTATTCCCTAGGTATGTATTACTGAAAGAGGATCTAAAAAAGTGGCTATATGAAAAAGACTACCCACTATTCTAAAGTTGTGCATTAATCACTCAGGCTTTGATTTTGTAATCATGTAAAATAGACTATTGTCTATTACCCAGGTGTGCATTATTCATTGAGGCTGTAAATGAGTGACTATCTAAAGTAGAGTCCCAAATGTTCCCAAGGCATGAATTACTCCGTGAGGCTCAGCATGAGTGGTCCTATGAAATAGGATGCTGACTATCCTCCATGTTTGTATTATTCACTGAATTTCTGAATCAGTGGCTATATGAAATAAACTGCTGAGTGCTGTACATTTGTGAATTATTTACTGAGGCTACGAGTGAGTGTCCATATAAAAGGGAATCCTGACTATTCCACAGGTGTGTATGATTCACCGAGGTTTTCTGTTAGTGACTATATGAAATAGATGCCTGACTATTCTTCAGGTGTTTATTGTTGTTTGAGACGCTGATTAAGTCGGAATATGGAATAGACTTAACTCTTCCAAATTTGTGCATTACTCACTCTGGGTTTGATTTTGTGGTCATATAAAATAGACTAGTGTCTATTCCCCAGGTGTTCATTATGTAATGAGGCTCTAAATGAATGGCTATATAAAGTAGACTCTTAACCCTTCCCCAGGTGTGTATTGCTAAATGAGACTCTGAGAAAGTGTGCATAAGAAAGAGACTCCTGGCTCTTCCCCAAGTGTGCATTATTTACAGAGACCCTGAATGAGTAGCCTCTTGAAGTAGACTGTTGACAATTTCCCAGATGTGTATTATTCACTGAAGCCCTGAACGAGTGGCCATATGAAAGAGATTCTTGACTAATAAGAAATATATGTTATTCACTGAAACACTGAATAAATGGCCATTTGTAATAGAATCGATTTAACTCAACAGGTGTGCGTTATTCATGGATTCTATGAATAAATCACCATATGTAACAGACTAGTGATTATTCCCCAAAGGTGCATTAATCCAAGGGGATCTGCATTAGTGTCCATATTAAATAGACTCCTCAATATCACCCAGTTATGTATCATTCAGGGAGGGGCTTAATTTGTGACTATCTTAAATAGGGTCCTGACTATTCCACAGGAGTTCATTATTCACTGAAACTCTGAATAAGAGGCCATATAAAATAGATGCCTGACTATTGCCCCATTGTGCATAATTCAGAAAAGCTCTGAATAAGTGCTCACATGGAAGAGAATCCTGAAGAATTTTCAGGTGTGTGTCATTCAGTGAGATACTGAATCACTGGTCATATGAAAGAGACTCCTGACAATTACAGTGGTGGGCATTTTTCACTAAGGTTCTGATTGGCCATATGAAATAGACTCCTAATATTCACTGAGTATTCCTGATGTGTGCATTATACACTGACTCTCTGAGTGGCCATATGAAATAGACTCCTGGGAGAGAGATCCAAGGTGGCTGATCGCTAACAGCTGAGAATTGTATCTCCCAGTGAAAGCTCAGAGAACGTGAGGACGCCACATTTTCAGAGGAATTTTCGTCGCCCACGGACCAGAAGATTTCCAGTGGAGGAGCCCCGCGGGTCACCAGCACGACTTCTGTGGCCGGAACAGCGGTTTTGTCATCGCCTCGGCGCGGCAGCTCTTCGTGTACAGTGAGCGGGACTGGTTCCCCTACTGACTGGTGTTTGGAGCTCCGGGAAGGCAGAGCCGCTTGTTGCAGACTCAAGAAGGAAGCCAGACCAGAGATTCCCAGGCAGAAGAGCACCATCAGTCTTATCGCTGTTGTTTTGGCCGGCGCAGTGGGTTGCTCGGATTCCAGCACTGGGAATCAATAAATTGGACATCCTCTCAGGAACTTAATCAGAAAGGCGCTAATTGTAAAGATATCAGATGGAAAAAATTATAATAAAAGAAAAAAAGCAGCCTAAAAAGGCTGAGAAAACTGAAAGTCGGAACCCCTCTTCCTCTACAGGGGATAGTAATTCCTCATCAGCAACGGAACAAGCCCTAATATAAGAGGACTGTGTTCCAGTATCTGAAGGAGGTTTTAGAAGGTGGATGGTAAAAAACCTCTGGGAATTGAAACAAATAGGCTTTTCACTATTCCAAATTTGTGCATTACTCACTCCGGGTTTGATTTTGTGGCCATATAAAATAGACTAGTGTCTATTCCCCAGGTGTGCATTATGTAATGAGGCTCTGAATTAATGACTGTATAAAGTAGACTCTTAACTCTTTCCCAGGTGTGTATTGCTAAGTGAGACTCTGAGTAAGTGGGCATAAGAAAAAGACGCCTGACTCTTCCCCAGGTGTGCATTATTTACAGAGATTCTGAATGAGTAGCCTCTTGGAAAAGACTGTTGAATATTTTCCAGAGGTGTATTATTCACTCCGACCTTTAACGAGTGGCCATATGAAAGAGATTGCATGAGTGTCCGTATCAGATAGACTCCTCATCATCACCCAGTTATGTATCTTTCCAGGAGGTGTTTAATTTGTGGCTATCTTAAATAGGGTCCTGACAACTCCACAGGTGTTCATTATTCACTGAAACTCTGAATGAGAGGCCATATAAAATAAATGCCTGACTATTGCCCCATTGTGCATAATTAAGGAAAACTGAATAAATTGTCATATGAAACAGAATTCTGACGAATATTCAGGTTATTGTCATTCAGTGAGATACTGATTAACTGGTCATTTGAACGTGACTCCTGACAATTACACTGGTGTGCATTGTTCACTGAGGCTCTGGGTGGCCATATGAAATAGACTCCTAATATTCACTTTGAATTCCTCATGTGTGCATTATTCATTGCTTCTCTGAGTGGCCATATGAAATAGACACCTGATTCTACCCATGTGTGTATTATTTATAGAGGCTCTGTAAGAGTGTCTGTATAAAATACCCTCCTCTGTATTCCCCAGGTGTGCATTATTCACTGAGGCTCTGAATAAGTTTCAATATAAAGTGTACTTCTGACTATTCTCCAGGTGAGATTTATTCACACGGGCTCTGAATCAGAGGCCATATAAAATAGTCTCCTGGCTATTCCACAGGTGTGTATTCTTCACCGAAGTTCTGAATATGTCACCAAAGAAAATAGACACATGGCTACTCCACAAGTTTGCATTCTTCACTGGTGCTCTGAATAAAAGGCAATGTGAAACAGACTCCAAGACTTTTCCCGGGATGCATTGCTCAATGAGGTTCTGAATAAGAGGACGCTGTAAATAAGCGTCTACCAATTCCCTAAACTTCCACTACTTGGAGGGCTCTAAATGAGTGGCCTTAGGAAAGAGACTTCTGAATACTCTTCAGGCGTGCATTTTTAGGTTGGGCTCTGAATGAGGGGCCATACGAAATAGAATCTTGAGGTTCCCCAAAGAGCATATTATTCATTGAGGCTGTGAATTTGTGGCTATACGTAATAGACTTCTGAATACTCTACAGGTGTTTCTTATTCAGAGAAGCTCTGAATGAGAGGCCATATGTAATAACATCCTGGGTATTCCCCAGGTATGCATTATTCACTGAGGCTCTGAAAGTTTGGCAATATAAAATACCCTCTGGAGTAGTCCACAAGTGCATATTATTTAATGAGGCTTTTATTTAGTGACCATAAGAAATAGACTTCTGACTGATCCCCAGGTGTGTATTATTGAATGGGAATCTGAAAAAGTGAGTATATGAAAAAGACTGCTCACTATTCCAAAGTTGTGCATTAATCACTCAGGGTTTATTTTGTAGTCATGTAAATTAGACTAGTTTGTATTCCCTAGGTGTGCTTTATTCACTGGGGCTGTAAATAAGTGACTATATAAAGTAGAGTCTCAAATGTTCCCCAGGCATGAATTACTTTGTGAGGCCCCACATGACTGGTCCTATGAAATGGGATGCTGACTATCCTCCATGTTTGTATTATTCAGTGAATTTCTGAATGAGTGGCTATATAAAATAAACTGCAGAGTGCTGTGAATTTGTGCATTATTCACTGAGGCTGCGAGTGAGTGGCCATATGATAGGGAATCCTGATTATTCAACAGGTGTGTATGATTCACTGAGGCTTTGAGTTAGTGACTACATGAAATTGAGTCCCGACAATTCCTCAGGTGTGTATTGTTGTGTGAGACTCTGATTAATTGGGCATATGGAATAGATTTCACTATTCCAAATTTGTGCATTTCTCACTCCGGATTTTATTTTATGGCCATATAAAATAGACTAGTGTCTATTCCCTAGGTGTGCATTATGTAATGAGTCTCTGTATGAATGGCTATATAAAGTAGACTCTTAACTCTTCCTCAGGTGTGTATTGCTAAATGAGACTCTGAGTAAGAAGGCATAAGAAAGAGACTCCTGACTCTTCCCCAGGTGTGCATTCTTTACAGAGATTCTGAATGAGTAACCTCTTGAAAAAGACTGTTGACTATTTTACAGTGGTGCATTATTTACTGAAGACTTTAATGAGTGGCCATATGAAAGAGATTCCTTACTAATAATAGATATCTGTTCTTCACTAAAACATTGAATAAATGGCCATTTGAAATAGAATCCATTTTACGCCACAAGTGTGCCTTATTCATTGATTCTCTAAATAAATCAGCATATGTAACAGACTAATGATTATTCCACACATGTGCATTATTCAAAGGGGTTCTGCATGAGTGTCCGTATCAGATAGACTCCTCACTATCACCCAGTTATGTATTATTCTGGGAGGTGCTTAATTTGTGGCTATCTTAAATAGGGTCCTGACTACCCCACAGGTGTTCATTATTCACTGAAACTCTGAATGAGAGGCCATATAAAATAAATGCCTGACTATTGCCCCATTGTGCATAATTCAAAAAAATTCTGAATAAGTGGCCATATAAAATAGACTCCTGATTCTACTTCATGTTTGTATATTTCAGAGATGCTCTGTAAGAGTGTCTGTATAAAATACACTCGTCTCTATTAACCTGGTGTGCATTCTTCACTGAGGCTCTGAAAAAGTTTCAATATAAAATGAACTCCTGACTATTCCCCAGGTGAGTTTTACTCACACAGGCTCTGAATGAAGGGCCATATGAAATAGACTCCTGGCTATTTTACAGGTGTGTATTCTTCACTGAAGTTCTGAATGTGTCACAAAGAAAATAGACACATGGCTACTCCACAAGTTTGCATTCTTCACTGATGCTCTGAATAAAAGGCCATGTGAAACAGACTCCAAGACTTTTCCTGGGACGCATTACTCAATGAGGTCCTGAATGAGGGGATACTGTAAATGAATTCCTGAATATTCCCTAACCTTGAAATACTTGGAGTGCTCTGAATGAGTGGCCTTAAGAAAGAGACTCCTGAATACTCTTCAGGCATGCATTTTTAGGTTCGGCTTGGAATAAGTGGCCATACGAAACAGAATCCTGACTTTCCCCAAAGAGTATATAATTCAGTGAGGCTCTGAATGTGTGGCTATACAAAATAGACTTCTGAATACTCTACAGGTGTTTCTTATTCAGAGAAGCTCTGAATGAGAGGCCATATGTAATAATATCTTGTGTATTACTCAGGTATGCATTATTCACAGAGGCTCTGAAACTTTGGCCATATGAAATAGTCTCTGGACTAGATTTTATTACCACCAGGCCTGCTTTACAAAAAATTCTGAGAGAAGCATTACACACAGAAAGGAACAACCAGTATTAGCCTTTCTAAAAATATACCAAAAAGTAAAGAGCATCAACATAAAGAGGAATTTACATCAACAAATGTATAAAATAGCCAGTTAACATCAAATGGCAGTAATCTTAAATTGAAATCGACTAAATTTTCTAATTAAAAGATACAGCCAAAACCTAATGGTATACTATATTCAGAACCATTTCATATCCAAAGATATACAAAGACTAAAAATAAAGGGTTGGAGAAAGATTTACCAACCAAATAGAGAACAAAAAAAAATAAATAAACAAAAAGGAGTTGCAATTCATGCATTTGATAAAACAGATTTCAAACCAACCAAGAAAGAGTGGTATAAGGATCAATGCATCCTAACACCCAGATACATAAGACTCATAAAGAGATTCAGACTCAACAAAACAGAAAATTAATAAGGACATCCAGAATCTGAACTCAGATCAGTAACAAGTAACCTTAATAAGCACTTGTAGAGCTCTCCACGTTAGATAAATAAAATATACATTCTTCACTTTAAATACACAAAATAATGATCAGCCATTATTAATACCCTTTAAAAGCAATATTCCTCTTCTCTCTCCCTCTTCTTCTTCCTCTCTTTTCCAAAAAAAAGGGAATCCTGACTATTCCACAGGTGCTTATGATTCACTGAGGCTTTGAGTTAGTGACTATATGAAATAGAGTCCTGACTATTCCTCAGGTGTGTTTTTGTCTGAGACTCTGATTAGGTGGGGATATGGAATAGACTTTTCACTATTCCAAACTTGTGCATTACTCACTCCAGGTTTGACTTTGTGGCCATATAAAATAGACTAGTATGTATTCCCCAGGTGTTCATTATGTAATGAGGCTCTAAATGAATGGCTATATAAAGTAGACTCTTAACTCTTCCCCAGGTGTGTATCGCTAAATGAGACTCTGAGTAAGTGGGCATAAGAAAGAGACTCCTGACTCTTCCCCAAGTGTGCATTATTTACAGAGACTCTGAATGAGTAGCCTCTTAAAGTAGACTGTTGACTACTTCCAAGATGTGCATTATTCACTGAGGCCCTGAAAGAGTGGCCATATGCAAGAGATTCCTGACTAATAAGAGATTTATATTATTCACTGAAACACTGAATAAATGTCCATTTGTAATAGAATCCATTTTACTTCACAGTTGTGCGTTATTCATTGATTCTCTAAATCAATAACCATATGTAACAGACTAGTGATTCTTCCCCACATGTGCATTCATCCAAGGAGTTCTGCATGAGTGTCCATATCAAATAGACTCCTTACTATCACCCAGTTATCTATCATTCATGGAGGTTCTTAATTTGTGGCTATCTTAAATAGGGTCCTGGCTACTCCAGAGGTGTTCACTATCCACTGAATCTCTGAATGAGAGGCCATATAAAACAGACACCTGACGATTGCCCCATTGTGCATCATTCAGTAAAGCTCTGAATAAGTGGTCATATGGATCAGAATCCTGATGAATTTACAGGTGTGTGTCACTCAGTCAGATCCTGAATCACTGGTCATATGAAGGAGACTCCTGACAACTACAGTGCTGTGAATTATTCACTGAGGTACTGAGTGGCCATTTGAGAAAGACTCCTAATATTCACTGAGTATTCCTCATGTGTTTATTATTCCCTGACTCTCTGAGTGGCCATATAAAATAGACTCCTGATTCTACCCCATGTCTGTATTAATCAGAGAGGCTCTGAATGAGTGTTCATATAAAATACAGGCCTGTCTATTTCGCAGGTGCGCATTATTCACTTAGACTCTGAATAAGTTTCAATATAAAATGAACTCCTGACTATTCTCCAGGTGAGTTTTATTCACACGGGCTCTGAAGGAAGGGCCATATGAAATAGACTTTTGGGTATTCCACAGGTGTTTATTCTTTTTGTATTTTTTAATTTTTGAAATTTTTATTGCATTATAGCTTTTGGGGTACATGTGCAGAGCATGCAAGATAGTTGCATAGGTACACACATGGCAGTGTGTTTTGCTGCCTTCCTTCCCTTCACCCACACTTGGCATTTATCCCCAGGCTATCCTTCCCCAGAATCCCTCGCTGTCCCTCCCCCATTCCCCCCAATAGACCCCAGTGTGTAGTAGACCCCCTCCCTGTGTCCATGTGTTCTCATTTTTCTCACACGCCTATGAGTGAGAATACGCGGTATTCCTTTTTCTGTTCTTGTGTCAGTTTGCTGAGAATGATGTTCTCCAGATGCATCCATGTCCTTACAAAGGACACAAACTCATCATTTTTGATTGCTGCATAATATTCCGTGGTATATATGTGCCACATTTTCCCAGTCCAGTCTATCATCATTGGGCATTTGGGTTGGTTCCAGTTCTTTGCTATTGTAAACAGTGCTGCAATGAACATTCGTGTGCATGTGTCCTTATAGTAGAACGATTTATAGTCCTTTGGATATGTACCCAGTAATGGGATTGCTGGGTCAAATGGAATTTCTATTTCTAGGTCCTTGAGGAATCGCCACGCTGTCTTCCACAATGGTTGAACTAATTTACACTCTCACCAACAGTGTAAGAGTGTTCCTATTTCTCCACATCCTCTCCAGCCTCTGCTGTCTCCAAATTTTTTAAAGATTGCCATTCTAATTGGCGTGAAATTGTATCTCAATGTGGTTTTGATTTGCATCTCTCTAATGACAGTGATAATGAGCATTCTTTCATATGTTGTTGACCTCATGTATGTCTTCTTTTGTAAAGTGTCTGTTCATATCCTTTGCCCATTTTTGAATGGGCTTGTTTGATTTTTTCCTGTAAATCTGTTTGGGTTCTTTGTAAATTCTGGATATCAGCCCTTTGTCAGAAGCGTAAACTGCAAAGATTTTTTCCCATTCTGATGGTTGCCAATTCACTCTAGTGACTGTTTCTTTTGCTGTGCAAAAGCTGTGGAGTTTGCTTAGGTCCCATTTGTCTATTTTGGCTTTCGTTGCCAATGCTTTTGACGTTTTGGTGGTGAAGTACTTGCCTACTCCTATGTCCTGAATGGTTTCGCCTAGAATTTCTTCTAGGGTTTTTATGGTGTCAGGTCTTATGTTTAAGTCTTTAATCCATCTGGAGTTAATTTTAGTGTAAGGTGTCAGGAAAAGGTTCAGTTTCTGTTTTCTGCACATGGCTAGCCAGTTTTCCCAAAACCATTTAGTAAACAGGTAATCCTTTCCCCATTGCTTGTTTTTGTCTGGTTTATCAAAGTTTATATGGTTGTAGGTATGTTGTGTTGCCTCCGATGCCTCTGTTCTGTTCCATTGGTCTATATCTCTGTTTTGGTACCAGTACCATGCTGTTTTGATTACTGTAGCCTTGTAGTTTAGTTTGAAGTCTGGTAGTGTGATGCCTTTCGCTGTGTTCTTTTTGCTTTGAATTGACTTGGCTATGCGGGCTCTCTTTTCGTTCCATATAAAGTTCATGGTGGTATTTTCCAGTTCTGTGAAGAAATTCAATGGTAGTTTGATGGGGATAGCGTTGATTGTGTAAATTACTTTGGGCAATATAGCCATTTTCATGATATTGATTCTTTCTAACCAAGAACATGGAATGTTTCTCCATCTGTTTGTGTCCTCTCTTATTTCGTTGAGCAGTGATTTGTAGTTTTCCTTAAAGAGGTTCCTTACGTTCCTTGTGAGTTGTATTCCTAGGTATTTTATTTTCTTTGTAGCCATTGTGAATGGCAGTTTGTTCTTGATATGGTTCTCTTTAAGTCTGTTATTGGTGTATAGGAATGCTTGTGATTTTTGCACATTGATTTTATATCCTGAGACGTTGCTGAAGTTGCTTATCACTTTCAGGAGATTTTGGGTGAGGTGATGGGGTTGTCTAAGTATACTATCATGTCGTCTGCAAATAGAGACAATTTGGCTTCCACCTTTCCTATTTGCATACCCTTTATTTTTATTTCTTGCCTGATTGCTCTGGTTAGAACTTTCAGTACTATGTTGAATAGGAGTGGTGAGAGAGGGCGTCCTTGTCTAGTGCTGGATTTCAAAGGGAATGCTTTCAGTTTTTGCCCATTCAGTATGATATTCGCTGTTGTTTTGTCGTAAATAGCTTTTGTTACTTTGAGATATTTTCCAACAATACCAAGGTTATTGAGGGTTTTTAGCATAAAGGGCTGTTGAATTTTGTCAAATGCCTTCTCTGCGTCAATTGAGATAATCATGTGGTTTTTGTTTTTGCTTCTGTTTATGTGGTGAATTACATTTATAGACTTGTGTATGTTGAACCAGGCTTGCATCCCCGGGATGAATACTACTTGATCATGATGGATAAGTTTTTTAATGTGCTGTTGCAATCGATTTGCCACTATTTTATTCAAGATTTTTGCATCTATGTACATCATGAATGCCGGCCTGAAGTTTCCTTTTCTTGTTGAGTCTCTGTCGGGTTTTGGTATGAGGATGATGTTGTTCTCATAAAATGATTTGGGAAGGGTTTCCTCTTTTTGAATTATTTGAAATAGTTTCATAAGGAATGGTACCAGATCCTCTTTGTGTGTCTGATAGAATTTGGCTGTGAACCCATCTGGTCCATGGGTTTTTTTTGTGTGGTAGGCTCTTAATTGCTGCCTCAACTTCAGACCTTGTTATTGGTCTATTCATAGTTTTGGCTTCCTCCTGGTTTAGGCTTGGGAGGACACAGGCATCCAGGAATTTATTCATTTCTTCCTGGTTTACTAGTTTATGTGCATAGAGTTTTTTGTAGTATTCTCTGATGATGGTTTGAATTTCTGTGGAATCTGTGGTGATATCCCCATTATCGTTTTTATTGCATCTATTTGGTTGTTCTCTCTTTTCTCCCTTTATCAGTCTGGCTAGTGGTCTGTCTATTTTGTTGATCTTTTTAAAAACCAGCTCTTGGATTTATTGATTTTTTGAAGGGTTTTTCTTGTCTCTATCTCCTTCAGTTCTGCTCTGATCTTAGTTATTTCTTGTCTTCAGCTAGGTTTTGAGCTTTTTTGATCTTGCTCCTCTAGCTCTTTCAATTTTGACGATAGGTTGTCAACTTTGGATCTCTCCACTCTTCTCATGTGGGCCCTTATTGCTATATATTTTCCTCTACAGACTGCTTTAAATGTGTCCCAGAGATTCTGGTACATAGTGTCTTCGTTCTCATAGGTTTTGAAGAACTTCTTTATTTTTGCCTTCATTTCATTTTTTATCCCATCAACATTGAAGAGCCAGTTGTTCAGTTTCCATGAAGCTGTGCGGTTCTGAGTTATTTTCTGAATTCTGAGTTCCAACTTGATTGCACTATGGTCTGAGAGACTGCTTGTTATGATTTCAGTTGTTTTGCATTTGCTGAGGAGTGCTTTACTTCCAATTATATGATCAATTTTGGAATAGGTGTGATGTGGTGCTGAGAAGAATGTATATTCTGTGGATTTGGGTTGGATAGTTCTGTAAATGTCTATCAGGTTTGCTTTTTCAAGGTCTGAGTTCAAGTCCTGGATATTCTTGTTAATTTTCTCTCTGGTTGATCTGTCTGATATTGACAGCGGAGTGTTAAAGTCTCCCATTATTATTATGTGGGAGTCTAAGTTTCTTTTTAAGTCATTAAGAACTTGCCTTATATATCTGGGTGCTCCTGCATTGGGTTCATACATATTTAGAATCATTAGCTCCTCTTGTTGTATCAATCCTTTTACCATTTTTAATGATCTTCTTTTTCCCTTTTGATCTTTGTTGCTTTAACGTCTATTTTATCAGAGAGGAGGATTGCAACTCCTGCTTTTTTCTGCTCTCCATTTGCTTGGTAAATCTTCCTCCTTCCCTTTATTTTGAGCCTTTGTGTATCCTTGCGTTTGAGGTGGGTTTCCTGGATAGAGCATACCGATGGGTTTTTGTTTTTTATCCAATTTGCCAGACTGTGTCTTTTGATTGGGGCATTTAGCCCTTTTACATTTTTGGTTAATATTGTTATGTGTGAATTTGATACTGCCATTTTGATACTAGCTGGCTGTTTTTCTTATTGGTTCATGTAGATTCTTCATTTTGTTGATGCTCTTTAGCATTTTATATGCTTTTAGAATGGCTGGTCCTGGTTGTTTCTTTCTATGTGTAGTGCCTCTTTCAGGAGCTCTTGTAAAACAGGGCTAGTGGTGACAAAAATCTCTGAGTACTTGCTTGTTCATGAAGGATTTTATTTTTCCTTCACTTGTGAAGCTCAGTTTTGCTGGATATGAAATTCTGGGTTGAAAGCTCTTTTCTTTAAGGATGTTGAATATTGGCCCCCACTCTCTTCTGGCTTGTAGAGTCTCTGCCGAGAGATCTGCTGTGAGTCTGATGGGCTTCCCTTTGTGGGTGACCCAACCTTTCTCTCTGGCTTTCCTTCGTATTTTCTCCTTCATTTCAACCCTGGTGAATCTGACGATTATGTGCCTTGGGGGTGCTCTTCTTGCAGAGTATCTCTGTGGTGTTCTCTGTATTTCCTGGAGTTGAGCATTGTCCTGTCTTGCTAGGTTGGGGAAAATTTCCTGGATAATATCCTGATGAGTGTTTTCCATCTTGGATTCATTCTCTTTATCACTTTCTGGTACACCTATCAAACGTACATTGTGTCTCTTCACATAGTCCCACATTTCTTGGAGATTTTGTTCATTTGTTTTTGCGCTTTTTTCTTCAATCTTGGTTTCTCGTTTTATTTCATTGAGTTGATCTTCTGCTTAGTTAATTTGGCTCTTGAAACTTGTGCATGCTTCACGAAGTTCTCATGTTGTGTTATTCAGCTCCTTCAATTCATTCATATTCCTCTGTAACTTGTCCATTTTTGTTATCATTTCCTCGCATCTCTTTTCAAATCTTTTTTTAAGGTTCTTAGTTTCTTTGCCCTGATTTAGAACATTTTTTTTCTTTCACTGAAGTTTCTCCTTATCCACCTTCTGAAGTCCGATTCCGTCATTTCGTCACACTCATTCTCTGTCCAGCTTTGTTCCCTTGCTTGTGAGGAGTTTTGGTCCTTTGTAGGAGGTGAAGTGTTTTGGTTTCAGGTGTTTTCCTCCTTTTTGCGCTGGTTTCTTTCCATCTTTATGGATTTATCCACCTGTAGTCTTAGTAGTTGCTGATTTTTCATTTGGGTCTCTGTGTGGATGCCCAGATTGTTGATGATGAGGTATTTCTGTTACTTAGTTTTTCTTCTAATGGTCTAGCCCCTCTTCTGTATAAGTGCTGAGGTCCACTCCAGGCCCTGCTTGTCTGGGGTAGACCTGTTGCAGCTGCGGAACAGTGAGGGATGCTACCAGTTTCTTCTTCTGCTATCTTTGTTCCAGAATGATGCCCGCCAAATATCAGTCTTATTAGTCCTTTTTTGGGGTGACTCTTTGGATATACAGGGGTCAGGGAGCTGCTTGAGGAGACAGTCTGTGCCTTTTAGGAGCTCCAGTGCTGTGCTGTGGTCTCCGTTGTTCATTCAGGGCTGTTGGGAGGATATGTTTATGTTTGCTTCATCAGAACTCTTAAAACCCACCCCCTTTGTTTTCCCCCTTAGATTCTCTGTCTCAGGGAGTTGGGGCTTTCTTTATGAGTATGTGTTGTACTGTCCTTCCCAGCTAAGAGTCAGTCTATTCACTATTTTCCTGCCAGGGCTTCACCATTCTGTCATGGGTCTGCCCTGTTGCTGCTGGGCTCCATTCTGCTGTGGCGTGCTCTGCCCTGTTGGTGTAGTCTCTCTGTTATGGCAGATTGCCTCGGCAACAGCAGGCTGCCTCAGCCCTGGGTGGCACTCCAGTATTGGCGGATTACGTTCGCAGTGGCTGCACCATCCTAGATTTCAGCAGCAAAACTCTCAGCCCTGAGTGCCTCCAATGGCCGCCCTGCTTGTCCCTGTGAGGGTAGGACCCACCAAGTCTGATCACCCAGCTTTCTGCCTCAGAGTCTGTCCTCTCTCTCTCTTCCTCTTTCTAAGCTGAACGGTTGACTCTCTCACTGGCGCCCCAGTAGCCTGCTGAAAGGGCACTGGGGTCTGCAATCTCCCATGCCACTGCCCACTGCACCAACTCAGATCACGTTTCCCAGGAATCTCCTGGTGTGGCTCATTTTCCAAGTCCCATTAAATCAGATGGACATGCCAATCTGCACTTCTAAATCTCAGATTGCCGGTTTAACAGGACCCCGGACCAGTGAGTTTTGTGCCGAGTGCCACTGCAGTGCGGCGCCGGCCAAACCGGCCCCGTGAGCCAGCTGCATTAGTGTCCCATGTCTCTCCCACACCTGGGACATTCAACGTTCTGTGGGCAAAAGCGTCCGTCTGAGAATGCAGCTAGGACTCACCCTCTCTGTCTTCACTGAGAGATGCGATCCTGAGTCGCCTCTATCATGCCATCTTAGTTCTTCAGGCTTCACAGGGTTTATTCTTCACTGAAGTTCTGAATGCGTCGCCAAAAAAAATAGACACATGGCTATTCTACAAGTTTGCATTCTTCACTGATGCTCTGAATAAAAGGCCATGTGAAACAGACTCCAATGCTTTTCCCGGGATGCATTACTCAATGAGGTTATTAATGAGAGGACACTGTAAATAAACGCCTGACAGTTCCCTAAACTTGCACTACTCAGAGGGCTCTGAATGAGTGGCCTTAGGAAAGAGACTCCTGAATACTCTTCAGGCGTGCATTTTTAGGTTGGGCTCTGAATGAGTGGCAATACAAAACAGAATCCTGACTTTCCCCAAAGAGTATATTATTCAGTGAGTCTCTGAATGTGTGGCTATATGTAATAGCCTTCTGAATACTCTCCAGGGGTTCCTTATTAAGAGAAGCTGTGAATGAGAAGCCATATGTAATAAAGTCCTGAGTATACCCCAGGTATGCATTATTCACTGTGGTTCTGAAAGTCTGGCAATATGAAAGAGTCTCTGGACTAGTCCACATTTGTGTATTGTTGAATGAGGCTTTGAGATACTGACCATAAGAAATAGACTCCTGACTATTCCCCAGGTGTGGATTATTGAATGAGAATATGAAAAAGTGGGTATGTGAAATAGACTACTCACTATTCAAAAGTTGTGCATTAATCACTCAGGCTTTGATTTTGTAGTCATGTAAAATAGACTAGTGTCTATTCCCCAGGTGTGCATTATTCACTGAGGATGTAAATGAGTGACTATATAAAGTAGAATCCCAAATATTCCCCAGGGGTGAATTACACCGTGAGGCTCCGCATGAGTTGTCCTGTGAAATCGGATGCTGACTATCCCCCATGTTTGTATTATTCAGTGAATTTCTGAGTCAGTGGCTATATAAAATAAACTGCTGAGTGCTGTACATTTGTGTATTATTCACTGAGGCTATGAGTGAGTGGCCATATGAAAGGGAATCCTGACTATTCCACAGGTGTGTATGATTAACTGAGGCTTTGAGTTAGTGACTGTATGAAATAGAGTCCCGACTATTCCTCAGGTGTGTATTGCTGTCTGAGACTCTGATTAAGTGGGCATATGGCATAGACTTTTCTTTTTTTTTTTTTTTTTTTTTTTTTTTTTTTATGGTATTTGGTTTTATTTTATTTTTTATTTTTTTTTTTTTTATTGCATTATAGGTTTGGGGGTACATGTGCAGAACGAGCAAGATAGTTGCATAGGTACACACATGGCAGTGTGCTTTGCTGCTTTCCTCCCCTTCACCCACACTTGGTATTCATCCCCAGGCTATCCCCCCCAGCCCCCCCCTGCTGTCCCTCCCCCATTCCCCCCAACAGTCCCCAGTGTATAGTAGACTGCCTCTCTGTGTCCACATGTTCTCATTTTTCTCACCCACCTATGAGCGAGTATATGCGGTATTTCTTTTTCTGTTCTTGTGTCAGTTTGCTGAGAATGATGTTCTCCAGATTCATCCATGTCCCTACAAAGGACACAAACTCATCATTTTTGATTGCTGCATAATATTCCATGGTGTATATGTGCCACATTTTCCCAGTCCAGTCTATCATCGTTGGGCATTTGGGTTGGTTCCAGGTCTTTGCTATTGTAAACAGTGCTGCAATGAACATTCGTGTGCATGTGTCCTTATAGTAGAACGATTTATAATCCTTTGGATAGATACCCAGTAATGGGATTGCTGGGTCAAATGGAATTTCTATTTCTAGGTCCCTGAGGAATCGCCACACTGTCTTCCACAATGGTTGAACTAATTTACACTCCCACCAACAGTGTAAGAGTGTTCCTATTTCTCCACATCCTCTCCAGCACCTGCTGTC
The DNA here is from genome assembly GCA_031835075.1 of Saguinus oedipus. Taxonomy (NCBI): domain Eukaryota; kingdom Metazoa; phylum Chordata; class Mammalia; order Primates; family Cebidae; genus Saguinus; species Saguinus oedipus. The sequence continues at coordinate 58,791,874 of CM063173.1, forward strand.
TCCAGATTTTTTAATGATCGCCATTCTAACTGGTGTGAGATGGTATCTCAATGTGGTTTTGATTTGCATCTCTCTAATGACCAATGACGATGAGCACTTTTTCATATGTTTGCTGGCCTCATGTATGTCTGCTTTCGTAAAGTTTCTGTTCATATCCTTTGCCCATTTTTGAATGGGCTTGTTTGTTTTTTTCCTGTAAATCTGTTTGAGTTCTTTGTAAATTCTGGATATCAGCCCTTTGTCGGATGCGTAAACTGCAAAGATTTTTTCCCATTCTGATGGTTGCCGATTCACTCTAGTGACTGTTTGTTTTGCTGTGCAGAAGCTGTGGAGTTTGATTAGGTCCCATTTGTCTATTTTGGCTTTTGTTGCCAATGCTTTGGGAGTTTTGTTCATGAAGTCCTTGCCTACTCCTATGTCCTGAATGGTTTTGCCTAGATTTTCTTCTAGGGTTTTTATGGTGTCGGGTCTTACGTTTAAGTCTTTAATCCATCTGGAGTTAATTTTAGTGTAAGGTGTCAGGAAGGGGTCCAATTTCTGCTTTCTGCACATGGCTAGCCAGTTTTCCCAACACCATTTATTAAATAGGGAATCCTTTCCCCATTGCCTGTTTTTGTCTGGTTTATCAAAGATAATATGGTTGTAGATGTGTTGTGTTGCCTCCGATGCCTCTGTTCTGTTCCATTGGTCTATATCTCTGTTTTGGTACCAGTACCATGCTGTTTTGATTACTGTAGCCTTGTAGTATAGTTTGAAGTCTGGTAGCGTGATGCCTCCCGCTGTGTTCTTTTTGCTTAGAATTGACTTGGCTATGCGGGCTCTTTTTTGGTTCCATATGAAATTCATGGTGGTTTTTTCCAGTTCTGTGAAGAAATTCAATGGTAGTTTGATGGGGATAGCATTGATTGTGTAAATTACTTTGGGCAGTATAGCCATTTTCACGATATTGATTCTTCCTAACCACGAACATGGAATGTTTCTCCATCTGTTTGTGTCCTCTCTTATTTCATTGAGCAGTTGTTTGTAGTTTTCCTTAAAGAGGTCCCTTACATTCCTAGTGAGTTGTATTCCTAGGTATTTTATTTTCTTTGTAGCAATTGTGAATGGCAGTTCGTTCTTGATTTGGTTCTCTTTAAGTCTGTTATTGGTGTATAGGAATGCTTGTGATTTTTGCACATTGATTTTATATCCTGAGACTTTGCTGAAGTTGCTTATCAGTTGCAGGAGCTTTTGGGCTGAGGTGATGGGGTCTTCTAGGTATACTATCATGTCGTCTGCAAATAGAGACAATTTGGCTTCCACCTTTCCTATTTGAATACCCTTTATTTCTTTTTCTTGCCTGATTGCTCTGGCTAGAACTTCCAGTACTATGTTGAATAGAAGTGGTGAGAGAGGGCATCCTTGTCTAGTGCCAGATTTCAAAGGGAATGCTTCCAGTTTTTGCCCATTAAGTATGATATTGGCTGTTGGTTTGTCATAAATGGCTTTTATTACTTTGAGATATGTTCCATCAATACCAAGTTTATTGAGGGTTTTTAGCATAAAGGGCTGTTGAATTTTGTCAAATGCCTTCTCTGCATCAATTGAGATAATCATGTGGTTTTTGTTTTTGCTTCTGTTTATGTGGTGAATTACATTTATAGACTTGCGTATGTTGAACCAGCCTTGCATCCCCGGGATAAATCCTACTTGATCATGATGGATAAGTTTTTTAATGTGCTGTTGCAATCGGTTTGCCAGTATTTTATTGAAGATTTTTGCATCTATGTTCATCATGGATATTGGCCTGAAGTTTTCTTTTCTTGTTGAGTCTCTGCCAGGTTTTGGTATCAGGATGATGTTGGTCTCATAAAATGATTTGGGAAGGGTTCCCTCTTTTTGGATTATTTGGAATAGTTTCAGAAGGAATGGTACCAGATCCTCTTTGTGTGTCTGGTAGAATTCGGCTGTGAACCCATCTGGACCTGGGCTTTTTTTGTGTGGTAGGCTCTTAATTGCTGCCTCAACTTCAGACCTTGTTATTGGTCTATTCATAGTTTCGGCTTCCTCCTGGTTTAGGCTTGGGAGGACACAGGCATCCAGGAATTTATCCATTTCTTCCTGATTTACTGGTTTATGTGCATAGAGTTGTTTGTAGTATTCTCTGATGATGGTTTGAATTTCTGTGGAATCTGTGGTGATTTCCCCTTTATCGTTTTTTATTGCATCTATTTGGTTGTTCTCTCTCTTCTTTTTTATCAGTCTGGCTAGTGGTCTGTCTATTTTGTTGATCTTTTCGAAAAACCAGCTCTTAGATTTATTGATTTTTTGAAGGGTTTTTCTTGTCTCTATCTCCTTCAGTTCTGCTCTGATCTTAGTTATTTCTTGTCTTCGGCTAGGTTTTGAGCTTTTTTGATCTTGCTCCTCTAGCTCTTTCAATTTTGACGATAGGGTCTCAATTTTGGATCTCTCCACTCTTCTCATGTGGGCACTTATTGCTATATATTTTCCTCTACAGACTGCTTTAAATGTGTCCCAGAGATTCTGGTACGTTGTGTCTTCATTCTCATTGGTTTCAAAGAACTTCTTTATTTCTGCCTTCATTTCATTGTTTATCCAATCAACATTCAAGAGCCAATTGTTCAGTTTCCATGAAGCTGTGCGGTTCTGAGTTATTTTCTGAATTCTGAGTTCCAACTTGATTGCACTATGGTCTGAGAGACTGTTTGTTATGATTTCAGTTGTTTTGCATTTGCTGAGGAGTGCTTTACTTCCAATTATGTGGTCAATTTTGGAGTAGGTGTGATGTGGTGCTGAGAAGAATGTATATTCTGTGGATTTGGGGTGGAGAGTTCTGTAAATGTCTATCAGGTTTGCTTGTTCCAGGTCTGAGTTCAAGTCCTGGATATCCTTGTTAATTTTCTGTCTGGTTGATCTGTCTGCTATTGACAGTGGAGTGTTAAAGTCTCCCACTATTATTGTGTGGGAGTCTAAGTCCCTTTGTAAGTCATTAAGAACTTGCCTTATATATCTGGGTGCTCCTACATTGGGTCCATATATATTTAGAATCGTTATCTCTTCTTGTTGTATCGATCCTTTTACCATTATGTAATGACCTTCTTTGTCCCTTTTGATCTTTGTTACTTTAAAGTCTATTTTATCAGAGATGAGAATTGCAACTCCTGCTTTTTTTTGCTCTCCATTTGCTTGGTAAATCTTCCTCCATCCCTTTATTTTGATCCTTTGTGTATCTTTGCATGTGAGGTGGGTTTCCTGGATACAGCACACCGATGGGTTTTGGTTTTTTATCCAATTTGCCAGTCTGTGTCTTTTGATTGGTGCATTTAGCCCATTTACATTCAGGGTTAATATTGTTATGTGTGAATTTGATACTGCCATTTTGATGCTAGCTGGCTGTTTTGCCTGTTGGTTCATGTACATTCTTCATTTTGTTGATGGTCTTTAGCATTTGGTATGCTTTTAGGATGGCTGGAACTGGTTGTTTCTTTCTATGTGTAGTGCCTCTTTCAGGAGTTCTTGTAAAGCAGGCCTAGTGGTGACAAAATCTCTGAGTACTTGCTTGTTCGTGAAGGATTTTATTTTTCCTTCACTTATGAAGCTCAGTTTGGCTGGATATGAAATTCTGGGTTGAAAGCTCTTTTCTTTAAGGATGTTGAATATTGGCCCCCACTCTCTTCTGGCTTGTAGAGTCTCTGCTGAGAGATCTGCTGTGAGTCTGATGGGCTTCCCTTTGTGGGTGACCCGACCTTTCTCTCTGGCTGCCCTTAGTATTTTCTCCTTCGTTTCAACCCTGGTGAATCTGACGATTATGTGCCTTGGGGTTGCTCTTCTTGCAGAGTATCTTTGTGGTGTTCTCTGTATTTCCTGGAGTTGAGTATTGACCTGTCTTGCTAGGTTGGGGAAATTTTCCTGGATAATATCCTGAAGAGTGTTTTCCAGCTTGGATTCATTCTCTTCATCACATTCTGGTACACCTATCAAACGTAGGTTGGGTCTCTTCACATAGTCCCACATTTCTTGGAGATTTTGTTCATTCCTTTTTGTGCTTTTTTCTTTAATCTTGGTTTCTCGTTTTATTTCATTGAGTTGATCTTCAACTTCTGATATTCTTTCTTCTGCTTGGTCAATTCGGCTGTTGATACTTGTGCATGCTTCACGAAGTTCTCGTGTTGAGTTTTTCAGCTCCTTCAATTCATTCATATTCCTCTCTAAGTTGTCCATTCTCGTTATCAATTCCTCGAATCTTTTTTCAAATCTTTTTTCAAGGTTCTTAGTTTCTTTGCACTGGTTTAGAACATGTTCCTTTAGCTCACTGAAGTTTCTCATTATCCACTTTCTGAAGTCTGATTCCGTCATTTCGTCACATTCATTCTCCGTCCAGCTTTGTTCCCTTGCTGGTGAGGAGTTTTGGTCCTTTTTTGGAGGTGAGGTGTTTTGGTTTCGGGTGCTTTCCTCCTTTTTGCGCTGGTTTCTTCCCATCTTTATGGATTTATCCGCCTGTTGTCTTAGTAGTGGCTGATTTTTCAATTGGGTCTCTGTGTGGACACTGAGATTGTTGATGATGAAGTATTTCTGTTACTTAGTTTTCCCTCTAATGATCTATCCTCTCTGCTGTATGAGTGCTGAGGTCCACTCCAGGCCCTGCTTGTCTGGGGTATACCTGCAGCAGCTGCAGAACAGTGAGGGATGATATCAGTTTCTTTTTCTGCTGCCCTTGTTCCAGAATGATGCCAGCCAAATGTCAGTCTGATTAGTCCTTTTCTGGGGTGACTCCTTGGATATACAGAGGTCAGGGAGCTGCTTGAGGAGACAGTCTGTGCTTTATAGGAGCTCCAGTGCTGAGCTGTGAGCTCCGTTGTTCATTCAGGGTTGTTGGGAGGTTATGTCTGCTGCAATAGAACTCATAAAACACCACTCTCTTTTTTTTTTTTTTTTTTTTCACCCTTAGATGCTCTGTCTCAGGGAGTTGGGGCTTTCTTTATGAGTATCTGTTGCACTGTCCTGCCCCACTAGGTGGCAGTCTATTCACTATTTGCCTGCCGTGGCTCTGACCTCCTAAGGCGGGTCCGCCCTGTTGCAGCCCGGCGGACTCTCTCTGTTATGGCAGGTTGCCTCGGCAACGGCAGGCTGCGTCAGTCCTGGGCGGTACTTAAGTGGGGGTGCACTTTGTCAGGAATGGTGGACGCCCCTCCCTGACCGGGCTGCACCGTCCTAAATGCCGGCAACAAAACTCTCAGCCCCAAGCGCCTCCAGTCGCCGCCCTGCTTGTCCCCGTGAGCGTGGGACCCGCCGAGCCCGATCACCCTGCTCCCTGCCTCAGAGTCCGTCCTCTCTCTCTCTCTCTCTTCCTCTCCCCAAGCTGAAAGGTTGATTCTCTCACTGGCGCCCCAGGAGCCTGCCGATAGGGCACTGGGATCCGTGCGATCTCCCGTGCCGCTGCCCACTACCCCGGCTCAGATCACGCTTCCCAGGAAACTCCTGGTCTGGCTCATTGTCCAAGTCCCGTTCAATCAGATGAACATGCCAATCTGCCCTTCCAAATCTCAGACTGCCGGTTTAACAGGGCACCCAGACCAGTGAGTTCCGCGCCGGGTCCCGCTGCGGCGCCGGCCGAAGAGGCGGCGGGAGCCGGTTGCGTTAGCCGGCTGCTAGCGTCCCGTGTCTCTCCCACACCTGGGACTTTCAATGCTCTGTGGGCATAAAAGGAACATCCGAGAATGCGGCTAGGACTCACCCTCTGCGCCTTCACCGAGAGCTGCAATCCTGAGTCACCTCTACGACGCCATCTTGCCTCCCTCCTAGACTTTTCACTATTACAAATTTGTGCATTACTCACTCCGGGATTGATTTTGTGGCCATATAAAATATTCTAGTGTCTATTCCCCAGGTGTTCATTATGTAATGAGACTCTAAATGAATGGCTATATAAAGTAGACTCTAAACTCTTCCCCAGGTGTGTATCGCTAAATGAGACTCTGAGTAAGTGGGCATAAGAAAGAGACTCCTGACTCGTCCCTAGGTGTGCATTATTTACAGAGACTCTGAATGAGTAGCCTCTTAAAGTAGACTGTTGACTATTTCCCAGATATGTATTATTCATGGAGGCCCTGAATCGCGGGCATATGAAAGAGATTCCTGACTATTAAGAGATAGATATTATTCACTGAAATACGGAATAAATGACCATTTGTAATAGAATCCATTTTACTCCACAGGTGTGCATTATTCATTGATTCTCTAAATAAATCACCATACGTGACAGAGTAGTGATTCTTCCCCACATGTGCATTAATCCAAGGGGTTCTGAATGAGTGTCCATATCAAATAGACTCCTCACTATCACCCAGTTATCTATCATTCAGGAATGTGCTTCATTTGTGGCTATCTTAAATAGGGTCCTGACTACTCCACAGGTGTTCATTATTCACTGAATCTCTGAATGAGGGGCCATATAAAACAGACACCTGACTATTGCCCCATTGTTCATAATTCAGTACCGTTCTTAATAAATGGTCATATGGAACAGAATTCTGACAAATTTTCAGGTGTGTGTCACTAAGTGAGATACTGAATCACTGGTCATATGAAAGAGACTTCTGACAATTACAGTGGTGTGCATTAATCACTGAGGCTGTGAGTGGCCATATGAAAAAGACCCCTAATATTCACTGAGTATTCCTCATGTGTTCATTATTCCCTGACTCTCTGAGTGGCCATATAAAATGGACTCCTGATTCTACGTCATGTATGTATTATTCAGAGAGGCTCTGAATGAGGGTTCATATAAAATACACTCCTGTTTATTCCCCAGGTGCGCATTATTCACTGAGGTTCTGAATAAGTTTCAATATAAAATGAACTCCTGACTATTCTTCAGGTGAATTTTATTCACACTGGCTTTTAATGAGGGGCCATATGTAATAGACTCCCGGCTATTCCACAGGTGTGTATTCGTCACTGAAGTTCTGAATGTGTCACCAAAGGAAATAGACATATGGCTACTCTACAAGTTTGCATTCTTCACTGATGCTCTGAATAAAAAGCCATGTGAAACCGACACCAAGACTTTTCCTGCGATGCATTACTCAATAAGGTTCTTAATAAGAGGACACTGTAAATCAACTCCTGATAGTTCCCTAAACTTTCACTACTCGGTGGGCTCTGAATGAGTGGCCTTAGGAAAGAGACTCCTGAATACTCTTCAGGCGTGCATTTTTAGTGTGGTTCTGAATGAGTGGCCATACAAAATAGAACCCTGACGGTCCCCCATTCACTGAAGCTCTCAATGGGAGGCTATATGTAATAGGCTTCTGTACACTCTCTAGGTGTTTCTTATTCAGAGAAGCTCTGAATGAGAGGCCATATGTAATAAGGTCCTGAGCATTCCCCAGGTATGCATTATTCACTGAAGCTCTGAAAGTTTGGCCATATGAAATAGTCCCCGGACTAGTCCACATGTGTGTATTATTTAATGAGGCTTTGAGTTACTGACTATGAGAAATAGACCCCTGACTTTTCCCCTGGTATTTATTATTGAATGAGCATCTGGAAAAGTGTGTATATAAAAAAGACTGCTCACTATTCCAAAGTTGTGAATTAATCAAACAAGCTTTGATTTTGTAGTCATGTAAAATAGACTAGTGTCTATTCCCCAGGTGTGCATTATTCACTGAGGCTGTAAATGAGTGACTATATAAAGTAGAGTCGGAAATGTTCCCCAGGCATGAATTACTCCGTGAGGCTCCGCATGAGTGGTCCTATGAAATAGGATGCTGTCTATCCTCCATGTTTTTTTATTCAGTAAATTTCTGAATCAGTGGCTATATGAAATAAACTGCTGAGTGCTGTACATTTGTGCATTATTCAATGAGGCTGCTAGTGAGTGGCCATATGAAAATGAACCGGACTATTCCACAGGTGTGTATGATTCACTGAGGCTTTGAATTAGTGACTATATGAAATAGAGTTCCGACTATTCCTCAAGTGTGTATTGTTTTCTGAGACTCTGATTAAGTTGGCATATGGAATAGACTTTTCACTATTCCAAATTTGTGCATTACTCACTCCAGGTTTGATTTTGTGGCCATATATAATAGACTAGTGTCTATTCTCCAGGTGTGCATTATGTAATGTGGCTCTAAATGAATGGCTATATAGAGTATACTCCTAACTCTTCCCTAAATATGTATTGCTAAAGGAGACTGTGAGTAAGTGGGCATAAGAAAGAGACTCCTGACTCTTCCCCAGGTGTGCATTATTTAAGAGACTCTGAATGAGTATCCTCTTGAAGTAGACTGTTGACTATTATCCAGATGTGTATTATTCAGTGACGTCCTGAACGAATGGCCATATGAAAGAGATTCCTGACTAATAAGAAATATATATTATTCACTGAAACACTGAATAATTGGCCATTTGTAATAGAATCCATTTTTCTCCCCATGGGTGCTTTATTCATTGATTCTTTAAATAAAAAACCACATGTAACAGACTAGTGATTATTCTTCACATGTGCATTAATCCAAGGGGCTCTTCATGAGTATCCATATCAGATGGACTCCTCACTATCACCCAGTTATGTATCATTCAGGAAGTTACTTATTTTTTGGCTATCTTAAATAGGGTCCTGACTACTCCACAGGTGTTCATTATTCACTGAAACTCTGAATGAGAGGCCATATAAAATAGACGCCTGACTATTGCCCCATTCTGCAGAATTCTGGAAAGCTCTGGATAATTGGTCATATAGAACAGAATCCTTACGAATTTTGAGGTGTGTGTCATTCAGAGAGATACTGGATCGCTGGTCATATGAAAGAGTCTCTGTACAATTACAGTGGTGTGCATTATTCATTGAGGCTCAGAGTGGCCATACGAAATAGACTCCTAATATTTACTGAGTATTCCTCATGTGTGCATTATTCACTGACTCTCTGAGTGGCCATATGAAATAGACTCCTGACTCGACACCATATGTGTATTATTCAGAGAGGCTCTGTAAGAGTGTGGGTATAAAATACACTCATCGCTATTCCCCAGGTGCGCATTATTCACTGAGGCTCTGAATAAGTTTCAATATAAAATGCACTCCTGACTATTCTCCAGGTGAGTTTCATTCACATGGGCTCTGAATGAGGGGCCATATGAAATAGACTCCTGGCTATTCCACAGGTGTGTATTCTTCACTGTAGTTTCGAATGTATCTCCAATGAAAATAGTCACATGGCTACTCCACAAGTTTGCATTCTTCACTGATGCTCTGAATAAAAGGCCATGTGAAACAGACTCCAAGACTTTTCTCGGGATTCATTCCTCAATGAGGTTCTGAATGAGAGGACACTGTAAATAAACTCTTGACAATTTCCTAAAGTTGAACTACTCGGAAGGCTCTGAATGAGTGACCTTAGGAAAAAGACTCCTGAATACTCTTCAGGCGTGCATGTTTAGGTTGGGCTCTGAATGAGTGACCATACAAAATAGAATCCTAACTTTCTTCAAAGAGTATATTATTCAGTGAGGCTCTGAATGTGTGGCTATATGTAATAGACTTCTGAATACTCTACAGGTGTTTCTTATTCAGAGAAGCTCTGAGTGAGAGGCCATATGAAATAACGTCCTGAGTATTCCCCAGGTATGCATTATTCACTGAGACTCTGAAAGTTCGGCCATATGAAAAAGTCTCTGGACTAGTCCACATGTGTGTATTATTTAATGAGGCTTTGAGTTACTGACCATGAGAAACAGACTCCTGACTATTCCCCAGGTGTGTATTATTGAATGAGAATCTGAAGAATTGGGTATATGAAAAAGACTACTCACTATTCCAAAGTTGTGCATTAATCACTCAGGCTTTGATTTTGTAATCATGTAAAATAGACTAGTGTTTACTCCCCATGTGTGCATTATTCACTAAGTCTGTACATGAGTGACTATGTAAATTAGAGTCCCAAATGTTCCTTATGCGTGTATTACTCCGTTAGGCTCCGCATGAGTGGTCCTATGAAATAGGATGCTGTGTATCCTCCATGTTTGTATTAGTCAGTGAATTTCTGAATGAGTGGCCATATTAAATAAACTCTTGAGTGTGTACATTTGTGCATTGTTCACTGAGGCTGTGAATGAGTGTCCATATGAAAGGGAATCCTGACTATTCCACAGGTGTGTATGATTCACTGAGGCTTTGAGTTAGTGAAAATATGATGTAGAGTCCTGACTATTTTTCAGGCGTGTATTGGAATCTGAGATTCTGATTAAGTGGGCATATGGAATAGACTTTTCACTATTCCAAATTTATGCATTACTCACTCCGTGTTTTATTTTGTGGCCATATAAAATAGACTAGTGTCTATTCCTCAGGTGCGCATTATGTAATGTGGCTCTAAATGAATGGCTATATAGAGTATACTCCTAACTCTTCCCCAAATATGTATTGCTAAATGAGACTGGGAGTAAGTGGGCATAAGAAAGAGACTCCTGACACTTCCACAGGTGTGCATTGCTTACAAAGACTATGAATTAGCCTCTTGAAGTATACTGTTGACTATTTTCCAGATGTATATTACTCACTGAGTCCCTGAACCAGTGGCCATATGAAAGATATTCCTGACTAATAAGAGATATATATTATTCACTGAAACACTAAAAAAAATGGCCATTTGTAATGGAATCCATTTTACTCCCCAGGTGTGAGTTATTCATTGATTCTCTAAATAAATCACCATATGTAACAGACTAGTGATTATGCTTCATATGTGCATTATTCCAAGGGGTTCTGCATTAGTGTCCATATCAAATAGGCTCCTCACTATCACCCAGTTATCTATCATTCACAGGGGTGCTTAGTTTGTGTCTATCTTAAATAGGGTCCTGACTCCTCCACAGGAGTCCATTATTCACTGAATCTTTGAATGAGAGGCCATATGAAATAGACACCTGACTATTGCCTCATTGTGCATAATTCATTAAAGCTCTGAATAAGTGTTCATATTTAACAGAATCCTGACCAATTTTCAGGTGTTTGTCATTCACTGAGATACTGAATCACTGGTCATATGAAAAAGACTCCTGACAATTACAGTGGTGTGCATTATTCACTGAGGCTCTGAGTGGCCATATGAAATAGACTCCTGATTCTACCCAATGTGTGTATTATTCAGGTAGGCTGTGTAAGAGTGTCCGTGTAAAATACACTCAACTCTATTCCCTAGGTGTGCATTACTCACTGGAGCTCTGAATATGTTTTAATATAAAATGCACTCCTGCCTATTTTCAAGGTGAGATTTACTCACACCGGCTCTGAATGAAGGGCCATAGGAAATAGACTCCTGGCCATTCCACAGGTGTGTATTATTCACTGAAGTTCTTAACGTGTCGCCAAAGCAAATAGACACATGGCTACTCCACAAGTTTGAATTCTTCATCTATGCTTTGAATAAAAGGCCATGTGAAGCAGACCCCAGACTTTTTCTAGGATGCATTACTAAATGATGTTCTGAATGAGAGGACACTGTAAATAAACTCCTGACAATTTTCTAAACTTCCACTAATCAGAGGGTTCTGAATGAGTGGCCTTAGGAAAGAGACTCCTGAATACTCTTCAGGCGTGCATTTTTAGGTTGGGCTCTGAAAGACTGGCCATACAAAATAGAATCCTGACTTTCCCCAAAGATTATATTATTCAGTGAGGCTCTGAATGTGTGGCTATATGTAATAAACTTCTGCATACTCTTCAGGTATTTCTTATTCACAGAAGCTCTGAATGAGAGGCCATATGTAGTAACGTCCTGAGTATTCCCCAGGTATGCATTATTCAGTGAGGCTCTGAAAGTTTGGCCATATGAAATAGTCTCCGGAATAGTCCACATGTGTGTATTATTTAATGAGGCTTTGAGTTTCTGACCATAAGAAATAGACTCCTGACTATTCCCCAGGTGTGTATTATTGAATGAGAATCTGAAAAAGTGGGCATATAAAGAAGACTACTCACTATTCCAAAGTTGTGCATTAATCACTCAGGCTTTGATTTTGTGGTCATGTAAAATAGACTAGTGTCTATTCCTCAGGTGTGCATTATTCACTGAGGCTGTAAATGGGTGACTGTATTAAGTAAAATCTCAAATGTTCCCCCGGCGGGAATTATTCCATGAGGCTCCACATGGGCGTTCTTATGAAATAGGATGCGGACTATCCTTCATATTTGTTCTATACAGTGAATTTCTGAATGAGTGGCTATATGAAATAAACTGCTGAGTGCTGTACATTTGTTGCATTATTCACTGAGGCTACGAGTGAGTGGCCATATGAAAGGGAATCCTGACTATTCCACAGGTGTGTATAATTCGTGGAGGCTTTGGTTTAGTGACTCTGTGAAATAGAGTCCCGACTGTTCCTCAGGTGTGCATTGTTGTCTGAGACTGATTAAGTGGGCATATGGAATAGACTTTTCACTATGCCAAATCTGTGCATTACTCACTCCGGGTTTGATTTTGTGGCCATATAAAATAGACTAGTGTCAATTCCTCAGGTGTGCATTATGTAATGAGGCTCTAAATGAATGGCTATATAAAGTAGACTCTTAACTTTTTCCCAGGTGTGTATCACTAAATGAGACTCTGAGTAAGTGGGTATAAAAAAGAGACTCTTGACTCTTCCCCAGCTGTGCATTATTTACAGAGACTCTGAACAAGTACCCTCTGGAATAGTCAACACTATTGACTATTTCCCAGATGTGTTTTATTCAATGAGGCCCTGAACGAGTGGCAATATGAAAGAGATTCCTAACTAATAAGAGATATATATTATTCACTGAAACCCTGAATAAATGGCTATTTGTAATAGAATCCATTTTACTCCACAGGTGTACGTTATTCAATGATTCTCAATAAATCACCATATGAGACAGACTAGTGATTATTCCCCACATGTGCATTATACCACGGGGTTCTGCATGAGTGTCCATATAAAATAGACTCCTCACTATCACCCAGTTATCTATCATTCAGGAAGGTGCTTAATTTGTGGCTATCTTAAATAGTGTCCTGACTACTCCATAGGTGTTCATTATTCACTGAAACTCTGAATGAGAGGCCATATAAAATAGACGCCTGACTATTGCCTCATTGTGCATAATTCAGTAAAGCTCTGAATAAGTGGTCATATGGAACAGAATCCTGACAAATTTGCAGGTGTGTGTCATTCAGTGAGATACAGTATCACTGGTCATATGAAAGAGACTCCTGACAATTACAGTGGTTTGCATTACTCACTGAGGCTCTTATTGGCCATATGAAATAGACTTTTAATATTCACTGAGTATTCCTCATTTGTGCATTATTCACTGACTCTCTGAGTGTCTGTATAATATAGACGCCTTATTCTACCGCATGTGTGTATTATTCAGAGAGGCTCAGTAAGAGTGTCTGTATAAAATACACTCAACTCTGTTACCCAGGTGCGCATTATTCACTGAGGCTCTGAATAAGTTTCAATATAAAATGCACTCCTGACTATTCTCCATGTGAGTTTATATACACGGGCTTTGAATGAGGGGCCATATAAAATTGACTCCTGGCTATTCCACAAATGTGTATTCTTCACTGAAATTCTGAATGTGTCGCCAAAAAAATAGACACATGGCTACTCCACAAGTTTGCATTCTTCACTGATGCTCTGAATAAAATGCCATGTGACACAGACTCCAAGACTTTTCCTGGGATGCATTACTCAATGAGATTCTGAATGAGAGGACACTGTAAATAAAGTCCTGACAATGCCCTAAACATGCACTACTCGGAGGGCTCTGAATGCGTAGCCTTAGGAAAGAGACTCCTGAATACTCTACAGGCATGCATTTTTAGGTTGGGCTGTGAATGAGTGTCCACACGAAATAGAATCCTGACTTTCTTCAAAGAGTATATTATTCAGTGAGGATCTGAATTTGTGGCTATATGTAATAAAACTCTGAATACTCTACAGGTGTTTCTTATTCAGAGAAGCTCTGAATGAGAGGCCATATGTAATATTGTCCTAAGTATTCCCCAGGTATGCATTATTCACTGAGGGTCCGAAAGTTCGGCCATATGAAATAGTCTCTGGACTAGTACTAATGTGTGTATTATTTTATAAGCCTTTGAGTTACTGATCATAAGAAATAGACTCCTGACTATTCCCCAGGTTTGTGTTATTGAATGAGAATCTGAAAAAGTGGGTATATGAAAAATACTACTCACTATTCCAAAGCTGTGCATTAATCACTCAGGCTTTGATTTTGTAGTCATGCAAAATAGACTAGTATCTATTCCCCAGGTGTGCATTATTCAATGAGGATGTAAATGAGTGACTATATAAAGTAGAGTCCCAAATATTCCCTATGCGTGAATTACTTCGTGAGGCTCCCCATGCGTGGTCATATGTAATACGATGCTGACTTTCCTCCATGTTTGTTTTATTCAGTGAATTTCTGAATGAGTGGCTATATAAAATAAACTGCTGTGTGCTATACATTTGCGCATTATTCACAGAGGCTATGAATCAGTGGCCATATGAAAGGGAATTCTGACCATTCCACAGGTTTGTGTGATTCACTGAGGCTTGAGTTAGTGACTATATGAAATAGAGTCCCGACTATTCTTCAGGTGTGTATTGTTGTCTGAGACTCTGATTAAGTGGACATATGGAAAAAGATTTTCACTATTCTAAATTTGTGCATTTGCCACTCCAGGTTTCATTTTGTGGCCATATAAAATACATTTATGTCTATTCCTCAGGTGTGCATTATGTAAGGAAGCTCTAAATTAATGGCTATGTAAAGTTGACTATTTTCCTGATGTGTATTATTCAGTAAGGTCCTGAACGAGTGGACATATGAAAGACATTCCTGACTAACAAGAGAAATATATTATTCCCTGAAACACTGAATAAATGGCCATTTGTAATAGAATCAATTTTACTCCACAAGGGTGCGTTATTCATTGATTCTCTAAATAAATCACTATATGTAACAGACTAGTGATTATTTCCCACATGTGCATTAATCCAAGGGGCTCTTCATGAGTGTCCATATCAGATAGACTCCTCATTATCACCCAGTTATGTATCATTCAGGAAGTTGCTTAATTTGTGATTATCTTAAATAGGGTCCTGACTACTCCATTGGTGGTCATTATTCACTTAAACTCTGAATGAGAGGCCATATAAAATAGACGCATGACTATTGCCCCACTGTTAATAATTTAGTAAAGCTCTGAATAAGTGGTCATATGGAAAAGAATCCTGATGAATCCTGTGTGTCATTAAGTGAGATACTGAATCACTGGTCATATGAAAGAGACTGCTGATGATTACAGTGGTGTGCATTATTCATTGAGGCTCTGAGTGGCCATAGGAAATACACTCCTTATATTCACTGAGTATTTCTCATGTGTGCATTATTCACTGACTCTCTGAGTGGCCATATTAAATAGACTCCTAATTCTTCCTCAGGTGAGTATTATTCAGAGAGGCTCTGTAAGAGTGTCCGTATAAAATACACTCATCGATATTCCCCAGATGCGCATTATTCACTGAGGCTCTGAATAAGTTTCAATATAAAATTCACTCCTGACTATTCTCGAGGTGAGTTTTATTCACATGGGCTCTGAATGAGGGGACATATGAAATAGACTCCTGGCTATTCCACAGGTGTGTATTCTTCACTGAAGTTCTGAATGTGTCTCCAATGAAAATAGTCACATGGCTACTCCACAAGTTTGCATTCCTCACTGAGGCTCTGAATAAGAGACCATGTGAAACAGACTCCAAGACTTTTCCAGGGATGCATTCCTCAATGAGATTCTGAATGAGAAGACACTGTAAATAAACTCCTGACAATTTCCTAAAGTTGAACTACTCAGAGGGTTCTGAATGAGTGGCCTTAGGAAAGAGACTCCTGAATACTCTTCAGGCGTGCATGTTTAGGTTGGGCTCTGAATGAGTGGTGATACGAAATAGAATCCTGACTTCCTCCAAAGAGTATATTACTCAGTGAGGCTCTGAATGTGTCGCTATATGTAATAGACTTCTGAATACTCTACAGGTGTTTCTTATTCAGAGAAGCTCTGAATGAGAGGCCATATGTAATAACGACCTGAGTATTCCCCAGGTATGCATTATTCACTGAGGCTCTGAAAGTTTGGCGATATTAAAAAGTCTCTGGACTAGTCCACATGTGTGTATCATTTAATGAGGCTTTGAGTTACTGACCATAAGAAATAGACTCCTGACTCTTCCCCAGGTGTGTGTTATTTAATGAGAATCTGAAAAATTGGGTATATGAAAAAGACTACTCACTATCCCAAAGTTGTGCATTAATCAATCAGGGTTTGATTTTGTAATCATGTAAAATAGACCAGGGTCTATTCCCTAGGTGTGCATTATTCAGTGAGGCTGTAAATGAGTGACTATATAAAGTAGGGTCCCAAATTCTCCTTATGCATGAATTACTCTGTGAGGCTCCGCATGAGTGGTCCTATAAAATAGGATGCTGGCTATCCTCTATGTTTGTATTATTCAGTGAATTTCTGAATGAGTGGCCATATTAAATAAATTCCTGAGTGCTGTACATTTGTGCATTATTCACTGAGGCTGTGAATGAGTGGCCATATGAAAGGGAATCCTGACTATTCCTCAGGTGTGTATGATTCACTGAGGCTTTGAGTTAGTGACAATATGATATAGAGTCCCGACTATTCCTCAGGTGTGTATTGGCGTCTGAGACTCTTATTAAGAGGACATATGGAATAGGCTATTCACTATTCCAAATTCGTGCATTACTCACTCCATGTTTGATTTTGTGGCCATATAAAATAGACTAGTGTTTATTCCCAAGGTATGCATTATGTAATGATGCTGTAATGTAATGGCTACATAAAGTAGACTCAACCCTTCTCCAGGTGTGTATTGCTAAATGAGACTCTAAGTGGGCATAAGAAAGAGACTCCTGACTCTTCCCAAGTTGTGCATTATTTACAGAGACTCTGAATGAGTAGCCTCTTGAAGTAGACGGTTGACTATTTCCCAGAGGTGTATTATTCAATTAGGCCCTGAACCAGTGGCCATATGAATGAGATTCCTGATGAAGAGATATATATTATTCTCTGAAACACTGAATAAATGGCCTTTTGTAATAGAATCCATATTACTCCAAAGGTGTGAGTTATTCATTGGTTCTCTAAATAAATCACCATATGTAACAGAATAGTGATTATTCCAAACATGTGGATTATTCAAAGGGGTTTTGCATGAGTGTCCCTATCAAATAGACTCCTCACTATCACCCAGTTATGTATCATTCAGGGAGGTGCTTAATTTGTGGCTATCATAAATAGGGTCCTTACTAATCCACAGGTGTTCATTATTCAATGAATCTCTGAATGAAAGGCCATAAAAAATTGACGCCTGACTATTGCACCATTGTGCATAAATAAGTAAAGCTCTGAATAAGTGGTCATATGGAACAGAATCTTGACGAATTTTCAGGTGTGTGTCACTCAGTGAGATACTGAATGACTGGTCATATGAATGAAACTCCTGACAATTACAGTGGTGTGCATTATTCACTGAGGCTCTGAGTGGCCATGTGAAATAGACTCCTAATATTCACTGAGTATTCCTTTTGTGTGCATTATTCAGTGACTCTCTGAGTGGCCATATGAAATGGACTCCTGATTCTACCCCATGTGTGTATTATTCATAGCGGCTCTGTAAGACTGTCCATATAAATTATGCTCGTCTCTATTCCCCAGGTGCGCATTATTCACTGAGGCTCTGAATAAGTTTCAATATAAAATGCACTCCTAACTATTCACGAGGGTAGTTTTATACACACGGGCTCTGAATGAGGGGCCACATGATGTAGACTTCTGGCTATTTCACAGGTGTGTATTCTTCACTGAAGTTCTAAATGTGTTGCCAAAGGAAATAGACACATGGCTACTCCACAAATTTGCATTCTTCACTGATGCTCTGAATAAAAGGCCATGTGAAACAGACTCCAAGACTTTTCCCGGGATGCATTACTCAATGAGGTTCTGAATAAAAGGACACTGTAAATAAACTCCTGCCAATTCCCTAAACTTGCACTACTCGGAGGACTCTCAGTGAGTTGCCTTAGGAAAGAGACTCCTAAATACTTTTCAGGCGTGCATTTTTAGGCTTGGTTCTGAATGAGTGGCCATATGAAATAGAATCCTGACTTTCGCCAAAGAGTATATTATTCAATGAGGCTCTGAATGTGTGGCTATACGGAATAGATTTCTGAATACTCTACAGGTGTTTCTTTTTCTTTTTTAATTTTTATTGCATTATAGGTTTGGGGGTACATGTGCATTTCTTCCTGATTTACATGAGACATACATGAGGCCAACAAACATATGAGGGTTTTTAGCATAAAGGGCTGTTGAATTTTGTCAAATGCCTTCTCTGCATCAATTGAGATAATCATGTGGTTTTTGTTTTTGCTTCTGTTTATGTGGTGAATTACATTTATAGACTTGCGTATGTTGAACCAGCCTTGCATCCCCGGGATAAATCCTACTTGATCATGATGGATAAGTTTTTTAATGTGCTGTTGCAATCGGTTTGCCAGTATTTTATTGAAGATTTTTGCATCTATGTTCATCCTGGATATTGGCCTGAAGTTTTCTTTTCTTGTTGAGTCTCTGCCAGGTTTTGGTATCAGGATGATGTTGGTCTCATAAAATGATTTGGGAAGGGTTCCCTCTTTTTGGATTATTTGGAATAGTTTCAGAAGGAATGGTACCAGATCCTCTTTGTGTGTCTGGTAGAATTCGGCTGTGAACCCATCTGGACCTGGGCTTTTTTTGTGTGGTAGGCTCTTAATTGCTGCCTCAACTTCAGACCTTGTTATTGGTCTATTCATAGTTTCGGCTTCCTCCAGGTTTAGGCTTGGGAGGACACAGGCATCCAGGAATTTATCCATTTCTTCCTGATTTACTGGTTTATGTGCATAGAGTTGTTTGTAGTATTCTCTGATGATGGTTTGAATTTCTGTGGAATCTGTGGTGATTTCCCCTTTATCGTTTTTTATTGCATCTATTTGGTTGTTCTCTCTCTTCTTTTTTATCAGTCTGGCTAGTGGTCTGTCTATTTTGTTGATCTTTTCGAAAAACCAGCTCTTAGATTTATTGATTTTTTGAAGGGTTTTTCTTGTCTCTATCTCCTTCAGTTCTGCTCTGATCTTAGTTATTTCTTGTCTTCGGCTAGGTTTTGAGCTTTTTTGATCTTGCTCCTCTAGCTCTTTCAATTTTGACGATAGGGTGTCAATTTTGGATCTCTCCATTCTTCTCATGTGGGCACTTATTGCTATATATTTTCCTCTACAGACTGCTTTAAATGTGTCCCAGAGATTCTGGTACGTTGTGTCTTCATTCTCATTGGTTTCAAAGAACTTCTTTATTTCTGCCTTCATTTCATTGTTTATCCAATCAACATTCAAGAGCCAATTGTTCAGTTTCCATGAAGCTGTGCGGTTCTGAGTTATTTTCTGAATTCTGAGTTCCAACTTGATTGCACTATGGTCTGAGAGACTGTTATGATTTCAGTTGTTTTGCATTTGCTGAGGAGTGCTTTACTTCCAATTATGTGGTCAATTTTGGAGTAGGTGTGATGTGGTGCTGAGAAGAATGTATATTCTGTGGATTTGGGGTGGAGAGTTCTGTAAATGTCTATCAGGTTTGCTTGTTCCAGGTCTGAGTTCAAGTCCTGGATATCCTTGTTAATTTTCTGTCTGGTTGATCTGTCTGCTATTGACAGTGGAGTGTTAAAGTCTCCCACTATTATTGTGTGGGAGTCTAAGTCCCTTTGTAAGTCATTAAGAACTTGCCTTATATATTTGGGTGCTCCTACATTGGGTCCATATATATTTAGATCGTTATCTCTTCTTGTTGTATCGATCCTTTTACCATTATGTAATGACCTTCTTTGTCCCTTTTGATCTTTGTTACTTTAAAGTCTATTTTATCAGAGATGAGAATTGCAACTCCTGCTTTTTTTTGCTCTCCATTTGCTTGGTAAATCTTCCTCCATCCCTTTATTTTGAGCCTTTGTGTATCTTTGCATGTGAGGTGGGTTTCCTGGATACAGCACACCGATGGGTTTTGGTTTTTTATCCAATTTGCCAGCCTGTGTCTTTTGATTGGTGCATTTAGCCCATTTACATTCAGGGTTAATATTGTTATGTGTGAATTTGATACTGCCATTTTGATGCTAGCTGGCTGTTTTGCTCGTTGGTTCATGTACATTCTTCATTTTGTTGATGGTCTTTAGCATTTGGTATGCTTTTAGGATGGCTGGAACTGGTTGTTTCTTTCTATGTGTAGTGCCTCTTTCAGGAGCTCTTGTAAAGCAGGCCTAGTGGTGACAAAATCTCTGAGTACTTGCTTGTTCGTGAAGGATTTTATTTTTCCTTCACTTATGAAGCTCAGTTTGGCTGGATATGAAATTCTGGGTTGAAAGCTCTTTTCTTTAAGGATGTTGAATATTGGCCCCCACTCTCTTCTGGCTTGTAGAGTCTCTGCTGAGAGATCTGCTGTGAGTCTGATGGGCTTCCCTTTGTGGGTGACCCGACCTTTCTCTCTGGCTGCCCTTAGTATTTTCTCCTTCGTTTCAACCCTGGTGAATCTGACGATTATGTGCCTTGGGGTTGCTCTTCTTGCAGAGTATCTTTGTGGTGTTCTCTGTATTTCCTGGAGTTGAGTATTGACCTGTCTTGCTAGGTTGGGGAAATTTTCCTGGATAATATCCTGAAGAGTGTTTTCCAGCTTGGATTCATTCTCTTCGTCACATTCTGGTACACCTATCAAACGTAGGTTGGGTCTCTTCACATAGTCCCACATTTCTTGGAGATTTTGTTCATTCCTTTTTGTGCTTTTTTCTTTAATCTTGGTTTCTCGTTTTATTTCATTGAGTTGATCTTCAACTTCTGATATTCTTTCTTCTGCTTGGTCAATTCGGCTGTTGAAACTTGTGCATGCTTCGCGAAGTTCTCGTGTTGAGTTTTTCAGCTCCTTCAATTCATTCATATTCCTCTCTAAGTTGTCCATTCTCGTTATCAATTCCTCGAATCTTTTTTCAAATCTTTTTTCAAGGTTCTTAGTTTCTTTGCACTGGTTTAGAACATGTTCCTTTAGCTCACTGAAGTTTCTCATTATCCACTTTCTGAAGTCTGATTCCGTCATTTCGTCACATTCATTCTCCGTCCAGCTTTGTTCCCTTGCTGGTGAGGAGTTTTGGTCCTTTTTTGGAGGTGAGGTGTTTTGGTTTCGGGTGCTTTCCTCCTTTTTGCGCTGGTTTCTTCCCATCTTTATGGATTTATCCGCCTGTTGTCTTAGTAGTGGCTGATTTTTCAATTGGGTCTCTGTGTGGACACTGAGATTGTTGATGATGAAGTATTTCTGTTACTTAGTTTTCCCTCTAATGATCTATCCTCTTTGCTGTATGAGTGCTGAGGTCCACTCCAGGCCCTGCTTGTCTGGGGTATACCTGCAGCAGCTGCAGAACAGTGAGGGATGATATCAGTTTCTTTTTCTGCTGCCCTTGTTCCAGAATGATGCCAGCCAAATGTCAGTCTGATTAGTCCTTTTCTGGGGTGACTCCTTGGATATACAGAGGTCAGGGAGCTGCTTGAGGAGACAGTCTGTGCTTTATAGGAGCTCCAGTGCTGAGCTGTGAGCTCCGTTGTTCATTCAGGGTTGTTGGGAGGTTATGTCTGCTGCAATAGGAATCATAAAACACCACTCTTTTTTTTTTTTTTCACCCTTAGATGCTCTGTCTCAGGGAGTTGGGGCTTTCTTTATGAGTATCTGTTGCACTGTCCTGCCCCACTAGGTGGCAGTCTATTCACTATTTGCTTGCCGGGGCTCTGACCTCCTAAGGCGGGTCCGCCCTGTTGCGGCCCGGCGGACTCTCTCTGTTATGGCAGGTTGCCTCGGCAACGGCAGGCTGCGTCAGTCCTGGGCGGTACTTAAGTGGGGGTGCACTTGGTCAGGAATGGTGGACGCCCCTCCCTGACCGGGCTGCACCGTCCTAAATGCCGGCAACAAAACTCTCAGCCCCAAGCGCCTCCAGTCGCCGCCCTGCTTGTCCCCGTGAGCGTGGGACCCGCCGAGCCCGATCACCCTGCTCCCTGCCTCAGAGTCCGTCCTCTCTCTCTCTCTCTTCCTCTCCCCAAGCTGAAAGGTCGACTCTCTCACTGGCGCCCCAGGAGCCTGCCGATAGGGCACTGGGATCCGTGCGATCTCCCGTGCCGCTGCCCACTACCCCGGCTCAGATCACGTTTCCCAGGAAACTCCTGGTCTGGCTCATTGTCCAAGTCCCGTTCAATCAGATGGACATGCCAATCTGCCCTTCCAAATCTCAGATTGCCGGTTTAACAGGGCACCCAGACCAGTGAGTTCCGCGCCGGGTCCCGCTGCGGCGCCGGCCGAAGAGGCGGCGGGAGCCGGTTGCGTTAGCCGGCTGCTAGCGTCCCGTGTCTCTCCCACACCTGGGACTTTCAACGCTCTGTGGGCATAAAAGGAACATCCGAGAATGCGGCTAGGACTCACCCTCTGCGCCTTCACCGAGAGCTGCAATCCTGAGTCACCTCTACGACGCCATCTTGCCTCCCTCCTTCTCGAAACTTGTGCATGCTTTGCGAAATTCTCGTGTTGTGTTTTTCAGCTCCTTCAATTCATTCATATTCCTCTCTAAGTTGTCCATTTTTGTTATCAATTCCTCGAATCTTTTTTCAAATCTTTTTTCAAGGTTCTTAGTTTCTTTGCACTGGTTTAGAACATGTTCCTTTAGCTCACTGAAGTTTCTCATTATCCACTTTCTGAAGTCTGATTCCGTCATTTTGTCACATTCATTCTCCGTCCAGCTTTGTTCCCTTGCTGGTGAGGAGTTTTGGTCCTTTTTTGGAGGTGAGGTGTTTTGGTTTCGGGTGTTTTCCTCCTTTTTGTGCTGGTTTCTTTGCATCTTTATAGATTTATCCGCCTGTCGTCTTAGTAGTTGCTGGTTTTTCAATTGGGTCTCTGTGTGGACACTGAGATTGTTGATGATGAAGTATTTCTGTTAATTAGTTTTCTCTCTAATGGTCTATCCTCTCTGCTGTATGAGTGCTAGGGTCCACTCCAGGCCCTGTTTTTCTGCGGTATAGCTGCAGCAGCTGCGGAACAGTGAGGGATGATACCAGTTTCTTTTTCTGCTGCCCTTGTTCCAGAATGATGCCAGCCAAATGTCAGTCTGATTAATCCTTTTCTGGGGTGACTCCTTGGATATACAGGGGTCAGGGAGCTGCTTGAGGAGACAGTCTGTGCTTTATAGGAGCTCCAGTGCTGAGCTGTGAGCTCCGTTGTTCGTTCAGTGTTGTTGGGAGGTTGTTTATGTCTGCTGCAATAGAACTCATAAAACACCACCCGTTTTTTTTTCACCCTTAGATGCTTTGTCTCAGGGAGTTGGGGCTTTCTTTATGAGTATCTGTTGCACTGTCCTACTCCACTAGGCGGCAGTCTATTCACTATTTGCCTGCCGGGGCTCTGACCTGCTAGCGTGGGTCCGCCCTGTTGCTGCCTGGCAGAGTCTCTCTCTTTTGGCAGGTTGCCTCAGCAACGGCAGGCTGCATCAGACCTGGGCGGTACTTCAGTGGGGGTGCACTGCATCAGAGATGGTGGACGCCCCTCCCTCTCTGGGCTGCACCGTCCTAGATACCAGCAGCAGAACTCTCAGTCCCAAGCGCCTCCAGTCGCCACCCTGCTTGTCCACGTGAGCATGGGACCCACCGAGCCCAATCACCCAGCTCCCTGCCTCAGAGTCCGTCCTCTCTCTCTCTCTTCCTCTCCCCAAGCTGAAAGGTGGACTCTCTCACTGGCGCCCCAGGAGCCTGCAGATAGGGCACTTGGATCCGTGTGATCTCCCATGCTGCTGCCCACTACTCCGGCTCAGATCACGCTTCTCAGGAAACTCCTGGTCTGGCTCATTGTCCAAGTCCTGTTCAATCAGATGGACATGCCAATCTGCCCTTCCAAATCTCAGATTGCCGGTTTAACAGGGCACACAGACCAGTGAGTTCCACGCTGTGTCCTGCTGCGGCACCGGCCGAAGAGGCAGCGGAAGGTGGCTGCGTTATCTGGCTGCACTAGGGTCCAGTGTCTCTCCCACACCTGGGACATTCAACACTCTGTGGGCATAAAAGGTCCATCCGAGAATGCGGCTAGGACTCACCCTCTGCGCCTTCACTGAGAGCTGCAATCCTGAGTCGCCTCTATGATGCCATCTTGCTCCTCCTCTACAGGTGTTTCTTGTTTGGAGAACCTCTGAAGGAGAGGCCATATGAAATAACATCCTGAGTATTCCCCAGGTATGCATTATGCAATGAGGCCCTGAAAGTTCGGCCATATAATGGTCTCCGGACTAGTCCACATGTGTGTATTATATAATGAGGTATAGAGTTACTGACCGTAAGAAATAGACTCCTGACTATTCCCCAGGTGTGTATTATTTAATGAGAATCTGAAAAAGTGGGAATATGAAAAAGACTACTCACTATTCAAAAGTTGTGAATTAATCACACAGGCTTTGATTTTGTAGTCATGTAAAATAGACTAGTGTCTATTCCCCAGGTGTGCATTATCCACTGAGGCTGTAAATGAGTGACTATATAAAGTAGAGTCCCAAATGTTCCCCTGGCGTGAGTTACTCCGTGAGGCTCTGCGTGAGTGGTCACATGAAATAGGATGCTGACTGTTCTCCATATTTGTATTATTCAGTGAATTTCTGAATGAGTGGCTATATGAATTAAACTGCTGAGTTATGTACATTTGTGCATTATTCACTGAGGCTACGAGTGAGTGGCCATATGAAAGGTAATCCTGACTCTTCCACAGGTGTGTATGATTCACTGAGGCTTTGAGTTAGTGACTGTATGAAATAAAGTCCAGACTATTCATCAGTTGCGTATTGTTGTCTGAGACTCTGATTAAGTTGGCATATGAATTAGACTTTTCACTCTTACGAATTTGTGCGTTACTCGCTCTGGGTTTGATTTTGTGGCCATATAAAATAGACTAGTGTCAGTGAGGGAGGCAAGATGGCGTCATAGAGGTGACTCAGGATTGCAGCTCTCGGTGAAGGCGCAGAAGGTGAGTCCTAGCCGCATTCTCGGATGTTCCTTTTGTGCCCAGAGAGGGTTGAAAGTCCCAGGTGTGGGAGAGACACGGGACGCTAGCAGCTGGCTGACGCAGCCGGCTCCCACATCCTCTTAGCCTGGCGCCACAGCAGGACCCGGCGCGGAACTCACTGGTCTGGGTGCCCTGTTGAGCCGGCAATCTGAGAGTTGGAAGGGAAGGTTGGCATGTCCATCTGATTGAACGGGACTTGTACAATGTGCCAGACCAGGAGTTTCCTGGGAGGCGTGATCTGGGCTGGGGTGGTGGGCAGCCACACGGGAGATCGCATGGATCCCAGTGCCCTATGGGCGGGCTCCTGGGGCGCCAGTGAGAGAGTCGAGCTTTCAGCTTGGGGAGAGGAAAAGAGAGAGAGAGAGGACGGACTCTGAGGCAGGGAGCTGGGTGATCTGGCTCGGTGGGTCCCACACTCACGGGGACAAGCAGGGCGGCGACTGGAGGTGCTTGCGGCTGAGAGTTTTGTTGCCGGCATTTAGGATGGTGCAGCCTGGTCAGGGAGGGGCGTCCACCATTGCTGATGAAGTGAACCCCCACTTAAGTACCGCCCAGTACTGACGCAGCCCGCCATTGCCGAGGAAACCTGCCATAACAGAGAGACTCCGCCAGGCAGGAACAGGGCGGACCCGCGCTGGCAGGTCAGAGCCCCTGCAGGCAAATAGTGAATAGACTGCCCCCTAGTGGGGCAGGACAGTGCAACAGATACTCATAAAGAAAGCCCCAACTCCCTGAGACAGAGCATCTAAGGATGAAAAAATAAAAAAGAGTGGTGTTTTATGAGTTCTATTGCAGCAGACATAAACAACTTCCCAACGACCCTGAATGAACAACGGAGCTCACAGCTCAGCACTGGAGCTCCTATAAAGCACAGACTGTCTCCTGAAGCAGCTCCCTGACCCCTGTATATCCAAGGAGTCACCCCAGAAAAGGACTAATCAGACTGACATTTGGCAGGCATCATTCTGGAACATGGGCAGCAGCAGAAGAAACTGGTATCATCCCTCACTCTTCTGCAGCTGATGCAGGTATACCCCAGATGAGCAGGGCCTGGAGTGAACCTCAGCACTCATACAGCAGAGAGGATAGATCATTAGAGGGAAAACTAAGTAACAGAAATACTTCATCATCAACAATCTCAGTGTCCACACAGAGCCCCAATTGAAAAATTAGCCACTACTAAGATGACAGGCGGATAAATCCATAAAGATGGGAAGAAACCAGCGCAAAAAAAAAAGCACCCGAAACCAAAACACCTCACCTCCAAAAAAGGACCAAAACTTCTCACCAGCAAGGGAACAAAGCTGGACGGAGAATGAATGTGATGAAATGATGAAATCAGACTTCAGAAAGTGGATAATGAGAAACTTCAGTGAGCTAAAGGAACATGTACTAAACCAGTGCAAAGAAACTAAGAACCTTGAAAGAAGATTTGAAAAAAGATTCGAAAAATTGATAACGAGAATGGACAACTTAGAGAGGAATATGAATGAATTGAAGGAGCTGAAAAACACAACACGAGAACTTCACGAAGCATGCACAAGTTTAAGCAGCCGAATTGACCAAGCAGAAAAAAGAATATCAGAAGTTGAAGATCAACTCAATGAAATAAAATGAGAAACCAAGATTAAAGGAAAAAGGACAAAAAGGAATGAACAAAATCTCCAAGAAATGTGGGACTATGTGAAGAGACCCAACCTACGTTTGATAGGTGTACCAGAATGTGACAAAGAGAATGAATCCAAGCTGGAAAACACTCTTCAGGATATTATCCAGGAAAATTTCCACAACCTAGCAAGACAGGTCAATACTCAACTCCAGGAAATACAGAGAACACCACAAAGATACTCTGCAAGAAGAGCAACCCCAAGGCACATAATCGTCAGATTCACCAGGGTTGAAATGAAGGAGAAAATACTAAGGGCAGCCAGAGAGAAAGGTCAGGTCACCCACAAAGGGAAGCCCATCAGACTCACAGCAGATCTCTCAGCAGAGACTCTACAAGCCAGAAGAGAGTGGGGGCCAATATTCAACATCCTTTAAGAAAAGAACTTTCAGCCCAGAATTTCATATCCAGCCAAACTGAGCTTCATAAGTGAAGGAAAAATAAAATCCTTCACGAACAAGCATGTACTCAGAGATTTTGTCACCACTAGGCCTGTTTTACAAGAGCTCCTGAAAGAGGCACTACACATAGAAAGAAACAACAAGTTCCAGTCATCCTAAAAGCATGCCAAATGCTAAAGACCATCAACAAAATGAAGAATGTACATGAACCAACGGGCAAAACAGCCAGCTAGCATCAAAATGGCAGTATCTAATTCACACATAACAATATTAACCCTGAATGTAAATGGGCTAAATGCACCAATCAAATGACACAGACTGGCAAATTGGATAAAAAACCAAAACCCACCGCTGTGCTGTATCCAGGAATCCCACCTCACATGCAAAGATACACAAAAGCTCAAAATAAGGGGATGGAGGAAAATTTACCAAGCAAATGGAGAGCAAAAAAAAGCAGGAGTTGCAATTCTCATCTCTGATAAAATAGACTTTTAAGTAACAAAGATCAAAAGGGACAAAGAAGGTCATTACATAATGATAAAAGGATTGATACAACAAGAAGAGATAATGATTCTAAATATATATGGACCCAATGTAGGAGCACCCAGATATATAAGGCAAGTTCTTAATGACTTACAAAGGGACTTAGACTCCCACACAATAATAGTGGGAGACATTAACACTCCACTGTCAATAGAAGACAGATCAACCAGACAGAAAATTAACAAGGATATCCAGGACTTGAACTGAGACCTGGAACAAGCAAACCTGATTGACATTTACAGAACTTTCCACCCCAAATCCACAGAATATACATTCTTCTCAGCACCACATCACACCTACTCCAAAATTGACCACATAATTGGAAGTAAAGCACTACTCAGCAAATGCAAAACAACTGAAATCATAACAAACAGTCTCTCAGACCATAGTGCAATCACGTTGGAACTCAGAATTCCGAAAATAACTCAGAACCGCACAGCTTCATGGAAACTAAACAACTGGCTTTTGAATGTTGATTGGATAAACAATGAAATGAAGGCAGAAATAAGGAAGTTCTTTGAAACCAACGAGAATGAAGACACAACGTACCAGAATCGCTGGGACACATTTAAAGCAGTCTGTAGAGGAAAATATATAGCAATAAGTGCCCACATGAGAAGAGTGGAGAGATCCAAAATTGACACCCTATCGTCAAAATTGAAAGAGCTAGAGGAGCAACATCAAAAAAGCTCAAAACCTAGCCAAAGACAAGAAATAACTAAGATCAGAGCAGAACTGAAGGAGATAGAGACAAGAAAAACCCTTCAAAAAATCAATAAATCTAAGAGCTCGTTTTTCGAAAAGAACAACAAAATAGACAGACCACTAGCCAGACTGATAAAAAAGAAGAGAGAGAACAACCAAATAGATGCAATAAAAAACGATAAAGGGGAAATCACCACAGATTCCACAGAAATTCAAACCGTCATCAGAGAATACTACAAACAACTCTATGCACATAAACTAGTAAATCAGGAAGAAATGGATAAGTTCCTGGACGCCTGTGTCCTCCCAAGCCTAAACCAGGAGGAAGCCAAAACTATGAATAGACCAATAACAAGGTCTGAAGTTGAGGCAGCAATTAAGAGCCTACCACACAAAAAAAAGCCCAGGTCCAGATGGGTTCACAGCCGAATTCTGACAGACACACAAAGAGGATCTCATACCATTCCTTCTGAAACTATTCCAAATAATCCAAAAAGAGGGAACCCTTCCCAAATCATTTTATGAGACCTACATCATCCTGATGCCAAAACCTGGCAGAGACTCAACAAGAAAAGAAAACTTCAGGCCAATATCCATGATGAACATAGATGCAAAAATCTTCAATAAAATACTGGCAAACCGATTGCAACAGCACATTAAAAAACTTATCCATCATGATCAAGTAGGATTCATCCTGGCGATGCAAGGCTGGTTCAACATACGCAAGTCTATAAATGTAATTCACCACATAAACAGAAGCAAAAACAAAAACCACATGATTATCTCAATTGATGCAGAGAAGGCATTTGACAAAATTCAACAGCCCTTTGTGCTAAAATCCCTCAATAAACTTGGTATTGATGGAACATATATCAAATTAATAAAAGCTATTTATGACAAACCAACAGCCAATATCATACTTAATGGGCAAAAACTGGAAGCATTCCCTTTGAAATCCGGCACTAGAGAAGGATGCCCTCTCTCTCCACTTCTATTCAACATAGTACTGGAAGTTCTAGCCAGAGCAATCAGGCAAGAAAAAGAAATAAAGGGTATTCAAATAGGAACGGTGGAAGCCAAATTGTCTCTATTTGCAGACGACATGATAGTATACCTAGAAGACCCCATCACCTCAGCCCAAAAGCTCCTGAAACTGATAAGCAACTTCAGCGAAGTCTCAGGATATAAAATCAATGTTCAAAAATCACAAGCATTCCTATACACCAATAACAGACTTAAAGAGAACCAAATCAAGAACGAACTGCCATTCACAATTGCTACAAAGAAAATAAAATACCTAGGAATACAACTCACTAGGAATGTAAGGGACCTCTTTAAGGAAAACTACAAACAACTGCTCAACGAAATAAGGGAGGACACAAACAGGTGGAGAAACATTCTATGTTCATGGTTAGGAAGAATCAATATCGTGAAAATGACTATACTGCCCAAAGTAATTTACACAATCAATGCTATCCCCATCAAACTACCATTGAATTTCTTCACAGAACTGGAAAAAACCACCATGAATTTCATATGGAACCAAAAAGAGCCCGCATAGCCAAGTCAATTCTAAGCAAAAAGAACACAGCGGGAGGCATCACGCTACCAGACTTCAAACTATACTACAAGGCAACAGTAATCAAAACAGCATGGTACTGGTACCAAAACAGAGATATAGACCAATGGAACAGAACAGAGGCATCGGAGGCAACACAACACATCTACAACCATATTATCTTTGATAAACCAGACAAAAACAGGCAATGGGGAAAGGATTCCCTATTTAATAAATGGTGTTGGGAAAACTGGCTAGCCATGTGCAGAAAGCAGAAACTGGACCCCTTCCTGACACCTTACACTAAAATTAACTCCAGATCAATTAAAGACTTATACGTAAGACTTGACTCCATAAAAACCCTAGAAGAAAATCTAGGCAAAACCATTCAGGACATAGGAGTAGGCAAGGACTTCATGAACAGAACACCAAAAGCATTGGCAACAAAAGCCAAAATAGACAAATGGGACCTAATCAAACTCCACAGCTTCTGCATGGCAAAAGAAACAGTCACTAGAGTGAATCGGCAACCATCAGAATGGGAAAAAATCTTTGCAGTTTACGCATCTGACAAAGGGCTGATATCCAGAATTTACAAAGAATTCAAACAGATTTACAGGAAAAAAACAAACAAGCCCATTCAAAAATGGGCAAAGGATATGAACAGAAACTTTACAAAAGCAGACATACATGAGGCCAACAAACATATGAAAAAGTGCTCTTCGTCATTTGTCATTAGAGAGATGCAAATCAAAACCACATTGAGATACCATCTCACACCAGTTAGAATGGCGATGATTAAAAAATCTGGAGACAGCAGATGCTGGAGAGGATGTGGAGAAATAGGAACACTCTTACACTGTTGGTGGGAGTGTAAATTAGTTCAACCATTGTGGAAGACAGTGTGGCGATTCCTCAAGGACCTTGAAATAGAAATTCCATTTGACCCAACAATCCCATTACTGGGTATCTATCTAAAGGACTATAAATCGTTCTACTATAAGGACACATGCACACGAATGTTCATTGCAGCACTGTTTACAATTACAAAGACCTGGAACCAACCCAAATGCCCAACGATGATGTCCTGGACTCGGAAAATGTGGCACATATACACCATGGAATATTATGCAGCAATCAAAAATAATGAGTTTGTGTCCTTTGTAGGGACATGGATGAATCTGGAGAACATCATTCTCAGCAAACTGACACAAGAACAGAAAAAGAAATACCGCATATACTCACTCATAGGTGGGTGAGAAAAATGAGAACACATGGACACAGAGAGGCGGTCTACTATACACTGGGGACTATTGGGGGGAATGGGGGAAGGACAGCAGGGGGGCCTGGGTGGGATAGCCTGGGGATGAATACCAAGTGTGGGTGAAGGGGAGGAATGCAGCAAAGCACACTGACATGTGTGTACCTATGCAACTATCTTGCTCGTTCTGCACATGTACCCCCAAATCTATAATGCAATAAAAATTAAAAATAAATAGACTAGTGTCTATTCCCCAGGTGTGCATTAAGTAATGAGGCTCTAAATGAACGGCTTTATCAAGTAGAATCTTAACTCTTCCCCTCATTGCTAAATGAGACTCTGAGTAAGTGGGCATAAGAAAGACACTCCTGACTCTTCCACATTTGTGCATTATTTACAGAGCTTCTAAATGTGTAGCCTCCTTAAATATACTGTTGACTCTTTCGCAGATGAGTATTATTTCCTGTGGTCCTGAACAAGTGGCCATATGAAAAAGATTCCTAAGGAATAAGAGATATATGTTATTCACTGAAGCACTGAATAAATAGCCATTTGTAATAGAATCCATTTTAGTTCACAGGTGTGCGTTATTCATTGATTCTCTAAATAAATCACCATATGTAACAGACTAGTGATTCTTCCACACATGTGCATTAATGCAAGGGGTTCTACTTGAGTATTTATATCAAATAGACTCATCACTACCACCCAATTATGTATCATTTAGGGAGGTGCTTAATTTGTGGCTATCTTAATTAGGGACCTGACTACTACACAGGTGTTCATTATTCACTACAACTCTGAATGAGAGGCCATATAAAATAGACGCCTGACTATTGTCCCGTTCTGCCGAATTCAGGAAAGCTCTGAATAAGTAGTCATGTGGAACAGAATCCTGACGAATTTTAACGTGTGTGTCACTCAGTGAGATACTGTATCACTAGTCATATGATAGAGACTCCTGACAATAATTGTGCTGTGCATTGTTCACTGAGGCTCTGAGTGGTCATATGAAATAGACTTCTAATATTCACTGAGTATTTCTCATGTGTGCATTATTCACTGAATCTTTTAATGGCCATATAAAATAGACTCCAGATTCTACCCAATGTTTGTATTATTCATAGAGGCTCTGTAAGAGTGTCTGTATAAAATACGCTCGTCTCTATTCCTCAGATGCGCATTATTCACTGAGGCTCTGAATAAGTTTCAGTATAAAATGCACTCCTGACTATTCCCAGGTGAGTTTTATTCACATGGGCTCTTAATGAGGGGCCATATGAAATAAACTCCTGGCTATTCCACAGGTGTGTATTCTTCACTGAAGTTCTGAATGTGTCTCCCATGAAAATAGTCACATAACTACTTCACAAGTTTGCATTCTTCACGGATGCTCTGAATAAAAAAGCCATGTGAAACAGACTCCAAGACTTTCCCGGTATGCATTACTCAATGTAGTTCTGAATGGGAGGACACTGTGAATAAACTCCTGAATCTTCCCTAAACTTGCACTACTTGAAGGGCTCTGAACGAGTGTCCTTAGGAAAGAGAATTCTGAATACTCTTCAGGCGTGCATTTTTAGGTTGGGCTCTGAATGAGTGGCCATACAAAATAGAATCCTGACTTTCCCCAAAGAGTATATTCTTCAGTGAGGCTGTGAATGTGTGGCTATATGTAATAGACTTCTGAACACTCTACAGGTATTTCTTATTCAGAGAAGCTCTGAATGAGGGACCATATGTATTAACGTCCTGAGTATTCCCCAGGTATGCATTATTCACTGAGGCTCTGAAAGTTTGGCCATATGAAATAGTCTCTGGACTAGTCCGCATGTGTGTATTATTTAATGAGGCTTTGAGTTGCTGACCATAAGAAATAGACTTCTGACTATTCCCCAGGTGTGTATTATTGAATGACTATCTGAAAAAGTGGGTATATGAAAAAGAATACTCATTATTCTAAAGTTGTGCATTAATCACTCAGGCTTTGATTATGTAGTCATGTAAAATATACTCGTGTCTGTTCCCCAGGTGTGCATTATTCACTGAGGCTGTAAATGAGTGACTATATTAAGTAAAGTCTCAAATGTCCCCAGGATTGAATTACTCCATGAGGCTCCACATGAGTGGTCTTAAGAAGTAGGATGCTGTCTATT
Organism: Saguinus oedipus; assembly: GCA_031835075.1. Classification (NCBI taxonomy): domain Eukaryota; kingdom Metazoa; phylum Chordata; class Mammalia; order Primates; family Cebidae; genus Saguinus; species Saguinus oedipus. The sequence continues at coordinate 58,825,378 of CM063173.1, forward strand.
TATGTTTGTATTATTCATTGAATTTCTGTTTGAGTGGCTATATGAAATAAACTGCTGAGTGCTGTACATGTGTTCATTATTCACTGAGGCTACAAGTGAGTGGCCATATGAAAGGTTTCCTGACTATTCCACAGGTGTGTATGATTCACTGAGGCTTTGAGTTAGTTGCTATATGAAATATAGTCCCGACTATTCCTCAGGTTTGTATTGTTTTCTGAGACTCTGATTAAGTGGTCATAAGAAATAGACTTTTCACTATTTCAAATTTGTGCATTACTCACTCCAGGTATGATTTTGTGGCCATATAAATTAGACTAGTCTCTATTCCCAAGGTGTGCATTATGTAATGAGGCTCTGAATGAATGGCTATAAAAAGTAGACTCTTGACTCTTCCCCAGGTGTGTATTGCTAAATGTGACTCTGAGTAAGTGGGCATAAGAAAGAGACTCCTGGAGATCTTCCACGATGGCGTCGTAGAGGTGACTCAGGATTGCAGCTCTCAGTGAAGGTGCAGAGGGTGAGTCCTAGCCGCATTCTCGGAAAGTTTTTTTTTTTTGCACCAATAACGTTGAAAATCCCAGGTGTGGGAGAGATACGCGATGCCAGTGCAGCCGGTTCATGCTGTCAGTATGGCTGGCACTGCAGTGCAGTGGCACCTGGCACAAAACTCACTGGTCTGGGTGCCCTGTTAAACTGGCAATCTGAGATTTGGTAGGGAAGAGTGGCATGTCCTTCTGAATGAACGGGATTTGGACAATGAGCCAGACCAGGAGTATCCTGGGAATCGTGATCTGAGCCGGTGCAGTGGGCAATGAAACAGGAGATTGCACCCATCCCAGTGCTCTATCGGCAGGCTACTAGGATGCCAGTAAGAAGGTCGATTGTTCAGCTAGGGGAGAGGAAGAGAGAGAGAGAGAGAGGATGGACTCTGAGGCAGGAAGCATGGTGATCAGGCTCAGCGGGTTTCACCGTCACAGGGACAAGCACGGTGGCGATTGGAGGTGCTCAGGGCTAAGAGCTTTGCTGCAGGCAAAGTTGAAACTTGGACGGTGTAGCCCGGTGAAGGAAGGGCGTCCACCACTAAGGACCCAACCCACCACTACTGAAGTACCGCCCAGTGCTGACACAGCCTGCCCTTGCCGAGGCAAACCACCAAAACAAAGACTCAGCCAGCATGGTGGAGTGCACCACAGCAGAACGGAGCTTCACAGCAGCAGGGCGGACCCAAGCTAGCAGGGCAAAGCCTCGGCAGGTAAATAGTGAATAGACTACCTCCAAGCAGGGCAGGACAGTGCAAATGATACTCATCAAGAAAGCCCCAACTCCCTGAGACAGAGCATCTAAAGGGGGGAAAAGGGGGGCTTTTGTGAGTTCTGTTGCAGCAGACGTAAACACATCCTTCCAAAAACCCTGAATGAACAACGGAGCTCACAGCTCAGCCCTGGAGTTCCTATAAAGCACAGACCGCCCACTCAAGCATCTCCCTGAACCCTGTATATCCAAATGGTCACCCCACAAAAGGACTAATATGACTGACATTTGGCGGATATCATTCTGGAACAAAGATAGCAGAAGAAGAAACTGGTAGCATCACTCACTGTTCCGTAGCTGCTACAGATGTACCCCAGACAAGCAGGGCCTGGAGTGGACTTCAGCACTCGTATAGCAGAGGAGATAGACCATTAGAAGGAAAACTAAGTAAGAGAAATACTTCATCATCAACAATCTTGAGGTCCACTCAGAGACCCAATAAAAAAGTCAGCAACTACTAAGACGACAGGTGGCTAAATCCATAAAGATGGTAAGAAACCAGCATAAAAAGAAGGAAAACACCAGAAACCAAAACACCTGACCTCCTACAAAGGACCAAAACTCCTCACCAGGAAGGGAGCAAAGCTGGATGGAGAATGAGTGTGACAAAATGATGGAATCAGACTTCAGAAAGTGGATAATGAGAAACTTCAGTGAACTAAAAGAACTTTTCTAAATCAGGGCAAAGAAACTAAGAACCTTGAGAAAACATTTGAAAAAGGATTCAAGGTAATGATAACAAGAATAGACAACTTAGAGAGGAATATGAATGAATTGAAGGAGCTGAAAAACACAACACGAGAACTTCGCGAAGCATGCACAAGTTTCAAAAGCCGAATTGACCAAGCAGAAGAAAGGATATCAAAAGTTGAACATCAACTCAATGAAATGAAATGAGAAACCAAGTTTAGAGAAAAAAGTGCAAAAAGGAATGAACAAAATCTCCAAGAAATTTGGGATTATGTGAAGAGACACAACCTACGTTCGATAGGTGTACCAGAATGCGATGAAGAGAATGAATCCAAGCAGGAAAACATTCTTCAGGATATTATCCAGGAAAATTCCCCCAACCTAGCAAGACAGGTCAATACTCAACTCCAGGAAATACAGAGAACACCACAAAGTTACTCTGCAAAAAGAGCAAACCCAAGGCACATAATCATCAGATTCATCAGGGTTGAAATGAAGGAGAAAATAGTAGGGGCAGCCAGAGATAAAGGTTGGGTCACCCACAAAGGGAAGCCCATCAGGCTCACAGCAGATCTCTTGGCAGAGATTCTACAAGCCAAAAGAGAGTGGAGACAAATATTCAAACTTCTTAAAGAAAAGAATATCCAACCCAGAATTTCAAATCCAGCCAAACTGAGCTTCCTAAGTGAAGGAAAAATAAAATCCTTCATAAACAAGCAAGTACTCAGAGATTTTGTCACCACTAGGCCTGCTTTACAAAAGCTCCTGAAAGAGGCACTACACTTAGAAAGAAACAACCAGTACCAGCCATCCTAAAAGCATACCAAATGCTAAAGAGAATCAACAAAATGAAGATTCTACATGAACCAATGGGCAAAACAGCCAGCTAGCATCAAAGTGGCAGTATCAAATTCACACATATCAATATTAACTCTAAATGTAAATGGGCTAAATGTACCAATCAAAAGACACAGACTGGCAAATTCGATAAAAAACAAAAACCCATCAGTGTCCTGTACCCAGGAAACCCACCTAACACACAAGGATACACAAAGGCTCAAAATAAAAAGATAGAGAAAGATTTACCAAGCAAATGGAGAGCAAAAAAAAGCAGGACTTCCAATTCTCATCTCTGATAAAATAGACTTTAAAGCAACAAAGATCAAAAGGTACAAAGAAGGTCATTACAGAACAGTACAAGGAAAAATACAACAAGAAGAGCTAACGATTCTAAATATATATGGACCGAATGACTGGGCACCCAGATATATATGGCAAGTTCTTAATGACTTACAAAGAGACTTAGACTCCCACACAATAATAGTGGGAGACTTTAACACTCCACTGTGAATATCAGAAAGATCAACCAGACAGAAAATTAACAACGATATTCAGAACTTGAACTCAGACCTGGAACAAGCAAACCTGGTAGACATTTACAGAACTCTCCACCCCAAATCCACAGAATATACATTCTTCTCAGCACCACATCACACCTACTCCAAAATTGAGCACATAGTTGGAAGTAAAGCACTCCTCAGCAAGTGCAAAACAACTGAAATCATAACAAACAGTCTCTCATATCATAGTGCAATCAAGTTGGAACTCAGAATCCAGAAAATAACTCAGAACCGCACAGCTTCATGGAAACTGAACAACTGGCTCTTGAATGTTGATTGGATAAAAAACGAAATGAAGGCAGAAATAAATAAGTTCCTCAAAACCAATGAGAATGAAGACACAACATACCAGAATCTCTGGGACACATTTAAAGCAGTCTGTAGAGGAAAATATATATCAATAAGGGCCCATATGAGAAGAGTGGAGAGATTCACAATTGACACCCTATCGTCAAAATTGAAAGAGATAGAAGAGCAAGATCAAAAAAGCTCAAAACCTAGCCGAAGACAAGAAATAACTAAGATCAGAGCAGAACTGAAGGAGATAGAGATAAGAAAAACCCTTCAAAAAATCAATAAATTTAAGATCTGGTTTTTTGAAAAGATCAACAAAATAGACAGACCACTAGCCAGACTGATAAAAAAGAAGAGAGAACAACCAAAGAGATGCAATAAAAAACGATAACTGGGAAATCACCACAGATTCCACAGAAATTCAAACCATCATCACAGAATACTACAAACAACTCCATGCACATAAACTAGTAAACCAGGAAGAAATGGATAAATTCCTGGACGCCTGTGTCTTCCCAAGACTAAACCAGAAGGAAGCCGAAACTATGAATAAACCAACAACAAAGTCTAAATTTGAAGCAGCAATTAAGAGCCTACCACACAAAAAAAGCCCAGGTCTGGATGGGTTCACAGCTGAATTCTACCAGACACACAAAGAGGAGCTGGTACCACTCCTTCTGAAACTATTCCAAATAATTCAAAAAGAGGGAACCCTTCCCAAATCATTTTATGAGACCAACATCATCCTGATACCAAAATCCGGCAGAGACTCAACAAGAAAAGAAAACTTCAGGCCAATATCCATGATGACCATAGATGCAAAAATCTTCAATGAAATATGGGCAAACCGATTGCATCAGCACATTAAAAAACTTATCCATCATGATCAAGTAGGATTCATCCCAGGGATACAAGGCTGATTCAACATAGGCAAGTCTATAATTGTAATTCACCACATAAACAGAAGCAAAAACAAAAACCACATGATTATCTCAATTGATGCAGAGAAGGCATTTGATAAAATTCAACAGCCCTTTATGCTAAAAACCCTCAATAAATTTGGTATTAATTGAACATATCTCAAAGTAATAAAAGCTATTTACAACAAACCAACAGCCAATATCATAGTTAATGGGCAAAAACTGGAAGCATTCCCTTTGAAATCTGGCACTAGACAAGAATGCCCTCTCTCACCACTCCTATTCAACATAGTACTGAAAGTTCTAGTCAGAGCAATCAGGCAAGAAAAAGAAATAAAGGTTATTCAAATAGGAAAGGTGAAAGCCAACTTGCCTCTATTTGCAGACGACATGATAGTATATTTAGGAGACCCCATCACCTCAGCCCAAAAGCTCCTGAAACTGATAAGCAACTTCAGCAAAGTCTCAGGATTTAAAATCAATGTGCAAAAATCACAAGCATTCCTACACACAAATAACAGACTTAAAAAAAACCAAATCAAGAAGAAACTGCCATTCACAATTGCTACAAAGAAAATAAAATACCTAGGAATACAAATCACAAGGAACGTAAGAGACCTCTTTAAGGAAAACTACAAACAACTGCTCAATGAAATAAGAGAGGACACAAACAGATGGAGAAACATTCCATGTTCGTGGTTAGGAAGAATCAATATCGTGAAAATGGCTATACTGCCCAAAGTAATTTACACAATCAATGCTATCCCCATCAAACTACCATTGAATTTTTTCACAGAACCGGAAAAAACCACCATGAACTTCATATGGAACCAAAAGAGAGCCCACATAGCCAAGTCAATTCTAAGCAAAAAGTACACAGCGGGAGGCATCAAACTACCAGACTTCAAACTATACTACAAGGCTACAGTAATCAAAACAGCATGGAATTGGTACCAAAACAGAGATATAGACCAATGGAACAGAAAAGGGGCATCGGAGGCAACACAACATGTCTACAACCATATAATCTTTGATAACCCAGACAAAAACAAGCAATGGGGAAAGGATTCCCTGTTTAATAAATGGTGTTGGAAAAACTGGCTAGCCATGTGCAGAAAGCAGAAACTGGACCCCTTCCTGACACCTTACACTAAAATTAACTCCAGATGGATTAAAGACAAACATACGACCTGACACCTTAAAAACCCTAGAGGAAAATCTAGGCAGAACCATTCAGGACATAGGAGTAGGCAAGGACTTCATGACCAAAACACCAAAAGCATTGGCAACAAAAGCCAAATAGACAAATGGGACCTAAGCAAACTCCACAGCTTCTGCATGGCAGAAGAAACGGTCACCAGAGTGAATCGGCAACCATCAGAATGGAAAAAACTCTTTGCATTTTATGCATCTGACAAAGGGCTGATATCCAGAATTTACAAAGAACTCAAACAGATTTACAGGAAAAAATCAAACAAGTCCATTCAAAAATGGGTAAAAGATATGAACAGACACTTTAGAAAAGAAGACATACATGAGGCCAACAAACACCTGAAAAAATGCTCATCATCCCTGGTCATTAGAGAGATGCAAATCAAAACCACATTGAGATACCATCTCAAACCAGTTAGAATGGTGATCATTAAAATATCTGGTGACAGCAGATGCTGGGGAGGATGTGGAGAAATAGGAACACTCTTGCACTGTTGGTGGGAGTGTAAATTAGTTCAACCTTTGTGGAAGACAGTGTGGCGATTCCTCAAGGACCTAGAAATAGAAATTCCATTTGACCCAGCACTCCCATTACTGGTTATATATCCAAAGGACTATAAATCATTCTACTCTAAGGACACATGCACACGAGTGTTCATTGCACACTGTTTACAATAGCAAAGACCTGGAACCAACCCAAATGCCCATCGATGATAGACTGGACTGGGAAAATGTGGCACATATACACCATGGAATATTATGCAGCAATCAAAAATGATGAGTTTGTGACTTTTGTAAGGACATAGATGAATCTGGAGAACATTATTCTCAGCAAACTGACAGAAGAACAGAAAAAGAAATACCACATATTCTCATTCATAGGCGTGTGAGAAAAATGAGAACACATGGACAAAGGGAGTGGGTCTACTACACACTAGGGTGTATTGGGGGAATGGGGGAGGGACAGCAATGGGGGCTGGGGCGGGATAGCCTGGGGATAAATGCCAAGTGTGGGTGAAGGGCAGGAAGGAAACAAAACTCACTGCCATGTGTGTAGTTATGAAACTATCTTGCACGTTCTGCAAATGTACCCCAAAACCTATAATGCAATAAAAACTTAAAAAAGTTTTAAAAAGAGAACAAAAAGCAGAGCTACCATTTGACCTGGTGGAAAATAAATAAAATAAAATAAAATAAAATAAAATAAAATAAAATAAAATAAAATAGATTGTTGTCTCTTCCCCAGGTGTTCATTATGCAATGAGGCTCTAAATGAATGGCTATATATGGTTGACTCTTAAATCTTCCCAAGTTCTGTATTGCTAAATGAGACTCTGAGTAAGTGGGCATAAGAAGGAGACTCCTGACTCTTCCCCAGGTGTGCATTATTTACAGAGACTCTGAATGAGTAGCCTCTTAAAGTAGAGTCTTGACTATTTCCCATATGTGTATTGTTCACTGAGTCCCTGAAACAGTGGCCATATGAAAGAGATTCCTGACTAATAAGAGATATATATTATTCACTGAAACACTGAATAAATGGCCATTTGTAATAGAATCCATTTTACTCCATAGTTGTGCGTTATTCATTGATTCTCTAAATAAATCTCCATATATAACAGACTAGTGATTCTTCCCCACATGTGCCTTAATCCAAGGGGTTCTGCATGAGTGTCTATATCAAATAGACTCTCCACTATCACGAAGTTATGTATTATTCAGGGAGGTGTTTAATTTGTGGCTATCATATATAGGGTCCTGACTACTCCATAGGGGTTTGTTATTCACTGAATCTCTGAAAGAGAGGACATATAAAACAGACACCTGACTATTGCCCCATTGTGCATAATTCAGGAAAGCTAGGAATAAGTGATCATATGAAACAGAATCCGGACGAATTTTCAGGTGTGTGTCACTCAGTGAGACACTGAATCACTGGTGATATGAAACAGACTCCTGACAATTACAATAATGTGCATTATTCACTGAGGCTCTGAGTGTCCATATGAAATAGACTCCTAATATTCACTGAGTATTCCTCATGTGTGCATTATTCACTGACTCTCTGAGTGTCCGTCTAATATAGAAGCCTTATTCTACCGCATGTGTGTATTATTCAGAGAGGATCTGTAAGAGTGTCCGTATAAAATACACTCAACTCTATTCCCCAGGTGCGCATTATTCACTGAGGCTCTGAATAAGTTTCAATATAAAATGCACTCCTGACTATTCTCCATGTGAGTTTATACACACGGGCTTTGAATGAGGGGCCATATTAAATAGACTCCTGGCTATTACACAGGTGTTTATTCTTTACTGAAGTTCTGAATGTGTCGCCAAAGGAAATAGACACATGGCTACTCCACAAGTTTGCATTCTTCATCTATGCTCTGAATAAAAGGCCATGTGAAACAGACTCCAAGACTTTTCCCGGGATGCATCACTCAACGAGGTTCTGAATGAGAGGAAACTGTAAATAAACCCCTGATAATTCCCCAATCTTACACTACTCGAAGGGCTCTGAATGAGTGGTCTCTGCAAAGAGACACCTGATTACTATTCAGGCGTGCATTCTTAGGTTGGGCTCTGAATGAGTGGCCATACGAAATAGAACCCTGACGGTCCCCAAAGAGAATATTATTCAGTGAGGCTCTGAATGTGTGGCTATACATAAAAGACTTCTGAATACTCTGAAGGTGTTTCTTAATTACAGAAGCTCTGAATGAGAGGCCATATATAATAAAGTCCTGAGTATTCCCCAGGTATGCATTATTCACTGAAGCTCTGAAAGTTTCACCAAATGAAAGAGTCTCCAGACTAGTCCACATGTGTGTATTATTTAATCAGGCTTTGAGTTACTGATCATAAGAAATAGACTCCTGACTATTCCCCAGGTGTGTATTATTAAATGAGATTCTGAAAAAGTGGGTATTTGAAAAAGACTACTCACTATTCCAAAGTTGTGCATTAATCACTCGGGCTTTGATTTTGTAGTCATGTAAAATAGACTAGTGTCTATTCCCCAGGTGTGCATTATTCACTGAGGCTGTAAATGAGTGACTATATAAAGCAGAGTCCCAAAGGTTCCCCAGGCATGAATTACTCGAGAGGCTCCACATGAGTGGTCCTATAAAATGGGATGCTGACTATCCTCCATGTTTGTATTATTCAGTGAATTTCTGAATGAGTGTCTATATGAAATAAACTGCTGAGTACTGTACATTTGTGCATTATTCACTGAGGCTACGAGTGAGTGGCCATATAAAGGGAATCCTGACTATTCCACAGGTGTGTATAATTCACTAAGGATTTGGGTTAGTGACTCTGTGAAATAAAGTCCTGACTATAACTCAGGTGTGTATTGTTGTCTGAGAATCTGATTAAGTGGGCATATAAAATAGACTTTTCACTATTCCAAATTTGTGCATTACTCACTCCGGCTTTGATTTTGTGGCCATATTAAATAGAATAGTGTCTATAACCCAGTTTTTCATTGTGTAATGAGGCTCTAAATGAATGGCTATATAACGTAGACTCTTTTTTTTTTTTTTTTTTTTTTTTTTTTATGGTATTTGGTTTTATTTTATTTTATTTTATTTTTTTTTTTTTATTGCATTATAGGTTTGGGGGTACATGTGCAGAACGAGCAAGATAGTTGCATAGGTACACACATGGCAGTGTGCTTTGCTGCTTTCCTCCCCTTCACCCACACTTGGTATTCATCCCCAGGCTATCCCCCCCAGCCCCCCCCGCTGTCCCTCCCCCATTCCCCCCAACAGTCCCCAGTGTATAGTAGACTGCCTCTCTGTGTCCACATGTTCTCATTTTTCTCACCCACCTATGAGCGAGTATATGCGGTATTTCTTTTTCTGTTCTTGTGTCAGTTTGCTGAGAATGATGTTCTCCAGATTCATCCATGTCCCTACAAAGGACACAAACTCATCATTTTTGATTGCTGCATAATATTCCATGGTGTATATGTGCCACATTTTCCCAGTCCAGTCTATCATCGTTGGGCATTTGGGTTGGTTCCAGGTCTTTGCTATTGTAAACAGTGCTGCAATGAACATTCGTGTGCATGTGTCCTTATAGTAGAACGATTTATAATCCTTTGGATAGATACCCAGTAATGGGATTGCTGGGTCAAATGGAATTTCTATTTCTAGGTCCCTGAGGAATCGCCACACTGTCTTCCACAATGGTTGAACTAATTTACACTCCCACCAACAGTGTAAGAGTGTTCCTATTTCTCCACATCCTCTCCAGCACCTGCTGTCTCCAGATTTTTTAATGATCGCCATTCTAACTGGTGTGAGATGGTATCTCAATGTGGTTTTGATTTGCATCTCTCTAATGACCAATGACGATGAGCACTTTTTCATATGTTTGCTGGCCTCATGTATGTCTGCTTTCGTAAAGTTTCTGTTCATATCCTTTGCCCATTTTTGAATGGGCTTGTTTGTTTTTTTCCTGTAAATCTGTTTGAGTTCTTTGTAAATTCTGGATATCAGCCCTTTGTCGGATGCGTAAACTGCAAAGATTTTTTCCCATTCTGATGGTTGCCGATTCACTCTAGTGACTGTTTGTTTTGCTGTGCAGAAGCTGTGGAGTTTGATTAGGTCCCATTTGTCTATTTTGGCTTTTGTTGCCAATGCTTTGGGAGTTTTGTTCATGAAGTCCTTGCCTACTCCTATGTCCTGAATGGTTTTGCCTAGATTTTCTTCTAGGGTTTTTATGGTGTCGGGTCTTACGTTTAAGTCTTTAATCCATCTGGAGTTAATTTTAGTGTAAGGTGTCAGGAAGGGGTCCAATTTCTGCTTTCTGCACATGGCTAGCCAGTTTTCCCAACACCATTTATTAAATAGGGAATCCTTTCCCCATTGCCTGTTTTTGTCTGGTTTATCAAAGATAATATGGTTGTAGATGTGTTGTGTTGCCTCCGATGCCTCTGTTCTGTTCCATTGGTCTATATCTCTGTTTTGGTACCAGTACCATGCTGTTTTGATTACTGTAGCCTTGTAGTATAGTTTGAAGTCTGGTAGCGTGATGCCTCCCGCTGTGTTCTTTTTGCTTAGAACTCTTAACTGTTCCCCAGGTGTGTATCGCTAAATGAGACTCTGAGTAAGTGGGCATAAGAAAGAGACTCCTGACTCTTCCCCACATGTGCATTATTTACAGAGACTCTGAATGAGTAGCCTCTTAAAGTAGACTGTTGACTATCTCCCAGATGGGTATTATTCAGTGAGGCCCTGTAAGAGTGGCCATATTAAAAAGATTCCTGACTAATAAGAGATATATATTATTCACTGATACACTGAATAAATGGCCATGTGTAATAGAATTCATTTTACTCCACAGGTGTGCATTATTCATTGATTCTCTAAATAAATCACCATATGTGACAGAGTAGTGATTCTTCCACACATGTGAATTAATCCAAGGGGTTCTGCATGAGTGTCCATATCAAATAGACTCCTCACTATCACCCAGTTATCTATCATTCAGGGAGGTGCTTAATTTGTGGCTACCTTAATTAGGGTCCTGACTACTTTACAGGTGTTCATTATTCACTGAATCTCTGAATGAGAGTCCATATAAAACAGACACCTGACTATTGCCCCATTGTGCATAATTTAGTAAAGCTCTGAATAAGGGGTCATATGGAACAGAATCCTGACAAATTTTCCACTGTGTCACTCAGTAAGATACTGAATCACTGGTCATATTAAAGAGACTCCTGACAATTACAGTGGTGTGCATTATTCACTGAGGCTCTGAGTGGCCATATGAAAAAGACTCTTAATATTCACTGAGTATTCCTCATGTGTTCATTATTCCCTGAATCTCTGAGTGGCCATATAAAATAGACTCCTGATTCTACCCCATGTCTGTATTATTTAGAGAGGCTCTGAATGAGTGTCCATATAAAATACACTCCTGTCTATTCCCCAGGTGAGCATCATTCACTGAGGCTCTGAGTAAGATTCAATATAAAATGAACTCCAGAATATTCTCCAGGTGACTTTCATTCACACGGGCTCTGAATGAGGGGTCATATGAAATAGACTCCTGGCTATTCCACAGGTGTTTATTATTCACTGAAATTCTTAATGTGTCGCCAAAGGAAATAGACCCATGGGTACTCTACAAGTTTGCATTCTTCACTGATGCTCTGAATAAAAGGCCATGTGAAACAGACTCCAAGACTTTTCCCGAGATGCATTACTCAACAAGGTTTTTAATGAGAGGACACTGTAAGTAAACTCCTGATAATTCCCTAAACTTGCACTACTCGGAGGGCTCTGAATGAGTGGCCTTAGGAAAGAGAATCCTGAATACTCTTCAGTTGTGCATTTTTAGGTTGGTCTCTGAAAGACTGGCCATACGAAACAGAACCCTGACAGTTCCAAAATAGTATATTATTCAGTGAGGCTCTGAATGTGTGGGTATATGTAATAGACTTCTTAACACTCTACTGGTGTTTCTTAATCAGAGAAGCTCTGAATGAGAGGCCATATGTAATAAAGTCCTGAGTATTCCCCAGGTATGCATTATTCACTGAAGCTCTGAAAGTTTGGCCATATGAAATAACCTCCAGACTAGTCCACATGTGTGTATTATTTAATGAGGCTTTGAGTTACTGACCATAAGAAATAGACTCCTGACTATTCCCCAGGTGTGTATTAGTGAATGGGAATCTGAAAAAGTTGGTATATGAAAAAGACTACTCACTATTCCAAAGTTGTTCATTAATCACGTAGGCTTTGGTTTTCTAGTCATGTAAAATTGACTAGTGTCTATTCCCCAGGTGTGCATTATTCGCTGAGGCTGTAAATGAGTGACTATATAAAGTAGAATCCCAAATGTTCCCCAGGCAAGAATTACTCCGTGAGGCCCCACATAAGTGGACCTATGAAATGGGATGCTGATTATCCTTCATGTTTGTATTATTCAGTGAATTTCTGAATGAGTGGCTATATGAAATAAACTGCTGAGTACTGTACATTTGTACATTATTCACTGAGGCTATGAGTGAGTGGCCATATGAAATGGAATCCTGACTATTCCCCAGGTGTGTATAATTCACTGAGGATTTGGGTTAGTGACTCTGTGAAATAAAATTCTGACTATAACTCAGGTGTGTATTGTTGTCTGAGAATCTGATTAAGTGGGCATATAAAATAGACTTCTCACTATTTTAAATTTGTGCATTACTCACTCCGGGTTTGATTTTGTGGCCATATAAAATACACTAGTGTCTATAACCCAGTTGTTCATTATGTAATGAGGCTCTAAATAAATGGCTATATAAAGTAGACTCTTTTTTTCTAATTTTTATTGCATTATAGGTTTTGGGGTACATGTGCAGAACGTGCAAGATATTTGCATAGGTACACACATGGCAGTGTGTTTTGCTGCCTTCCTCTTAAGTCTTCCCCAGGTGTGTATTGCTAAATGAGACTCTGAGTAAGTGGGCATAAGAAAGAGACTCCTGACTCTTCCGCACGTGTGCATTATTTACAGAGACTCTGAATGAGTAGCCTCTTAAAGTAGACTGTTGACTATTTCCCAGATGGGTATTATTCAGTGAGGCCCTGAAAGAGTGGCCATATTAAAAAGATTCCTGACTAATAAGAGATATTTATTATTCACTGATACACTGAATAAATGGCCATGTGTAATAGAATCCATTTTACTCCACAGGTGTGCATTATTCATTGATTCTCTAAATAAATCACCATATGTGACAGAGTAGATTCTTCCACACATGTGCATTAATCCAAGGGGTTCTGCATGAGTGTCCATATCAAATAGACTCCTCACTATCACCCAGTTATCTATCATTCAGGGAGGTGCTTAATTTGTAGCTACCTTAATTAGCGTCCTGACTACTTTACAGGTATTCATTATTCACTGAATCTCTGAATGAGAGTCCATATAAAACAGACACCTGACTATTGCCGCATTGTGCATAATTCAGTACAGCTCTGAAGAATTGGTCATATGGAACAGAATCCTGACGAATTTTCAGGTGTGTGTCACTCAGTGTGATACTGAATCACTGGTCATATGGAAAAGAATCCTGACAATTACAGTGGTGTGCATTATTCACTGAGGCTCTGAGTGGCCATATGAAAAAGACTCCTAATATTCACTGAGTATTCCTCATGTGTTCATTACTTCCTGACTCTCTGAGTGTCCATATAAAATAGACTCCTGATTCTATCCCATATCTGTATTATTCAGAGAGGCTTTGAATGAGTGTCCGTATAAAATACACTCCTGTCTATTCCCCAGGTGAGCATTAATCACTGAGGCTCTGAATCAGATTCAATACAAATTGAAGTCCTGACTGTGTTCCAGGTGAGTTTATTCACACGGGCTCTGAATGAGGGGCCATATTAAATAGACTCCTGGCTATTAGACATGTGTTTATTCTTCACTGAAGTTCTGAATATGTCGCCAAAGGAAATAGGCACATGGCTACTCTACAAGTTTGCATTCTTCACTGATGCCCTCAATAAAAGGCCATGTGAAAAAGACTCCAAGACTTTTTCCGGGATGCATTACTCAATGAGGTTATTAATGAGAGGACAGTGTAAATAAAGTCCTGATATTTCCATAAACTTACACTACTCAGAGGGCCCTGAATGAGTGCCCTTAGGAAAGAGACTCCTGAATACTCTTCAGGCGCGCATTTTTAGGTTGGGCTCTGAATGAATACCCATACGAAATGGAACCCTGACGGTCCCCAAAGAGTATATTATTCAGTGAGGCTCTTAATGTTTGGATATATATAATAGACTTCTGAACACTCTGAAGGTGTTTCTTAATTACAGAAGCTCTGAATGAGAGGCCAAATGTAATAAAGTCCTGAGTATTCCCCAGGTATGCATTATTCACTGAAGCTCTGAAAGTTTCACCAAATGAAACAGTCTCCAGACTAGTCCACATGTGTGTATTATTAAATGAGGCTTTGAGTTACTGACCATAAGAAATAGACTCCTGACTATTCCCCAGGTGTGTATTATTAAATGAGATTCTGAAAGAGTGGGTATTTGAAAAAGACTACTCACTATTCCAAAGTTGTGCATTAATCACTCGGGCTTTGATTTTGTAGTCATGTAAAATAGACTAGTGTCTATTCCCCAGGTGTGCATTATTCACTGAGGCTGTAAATGAGTGACTATATAAAGCAGAGTCCCAAATGTTCCCCAGGCATGAATTACTCTGAGAGGCCCCGCATGAGTGGTCCTATGAAATGGGATGCTGACTATCCTCCATGTTTGTATTATTCAGTGAATTTGTGAATGAGTATCTATATGAAATAAACTGCTGAGTGCTGTACATTTGTGTATTATTCAATGAGGCTACGAGTGAGTGTCCATATGAAAGTGAATCCTGACTATTCCACAAGTGTGTATGATTTACTGAGGCTTTGAGTTAGTGGCTGTATGGAATAGAGTCTTGACTATTCCTCAGGTGTGTATTGTTGTCTGAGAATGTGATTAAGTCGGCATATGGAATAGACTTTTCACTATTCCAAATTTGTGAATTACTCACTCCGGGTTTGATTTTGTGGCCATATAAAATAGACTAGTGTCTATTCCCCAGGTTTTCATTATGTAATGAGGCTCTAAATGAACGGCTATATAAGGTAGACTCTTAACTCTTCCCCAGATGTGTATTGCTAAATGAGACTCTGAGTAAGTGGGCATAAGAAAGACACTCCTAATTCTTCTCCAGGTGTGCATTATTTACAGAGACTCTGAATGAGTATCCTCTTAAAGTAGACTGGTGACTATTTCCCAGATGTGTATTATTTCCTGAGGCCCTGAAAGATTGGCCACATGAAAGAGATTCCTGACTAATAAGAATTATATATTATTCACTGACACACTGAATAAATGGCCATTTGAAATAGAATCTATTTTATTCCACAGTTGTGCTTTATTCATTGATTCTCTAAAGATATCACCATATGTAAAAGACTAGTGATTATTCCCCCATGTCTATTAATCCAAGGGGTTCTGCTTGAGTGTCCATATCAAATAGAATCCTCACTATCACCAAGTTTTGTATCATTCAGGAAGGTGCTTAATTTCTGGCTATCTTAAATAGGGCACTGACTCCTCAACAGGTGTTCATTATTCACTGAAACTCTGAATGAGACACCATATAAAATAGATGCCTGACTATTGCCCCATAGTGCATAATTCAGGAAAGCTCTGAATCAGTGGTCATATGGAACAGAATACTGATGAATTTTTAGGTGTGTGTCACTCAGTGAGATACTGAATCACTGGTCATATGATAGAGACTCCTGACATCTACAGTGGTGTACATTATTCACTGAGGCTCTGAGTGGCCATAGGAAAGAGACTCCTAATATTCACTGAGTATTCCTCATGTGTACATTATTCACTGATGCTCTGAGTGGCCATATGAAATAGACTCCTGATTCTACCCCATGTGTGTATTATTCAGAGAGGCTCTGTAAGAGTGTCTGTATAATATATGCTCCTCTCTATTCCTTAGGTTTGCATTATTCACTGAGGCTCTGAATAACTTTCAATATAAAATGCACTCCTGACTATTCTCCAGGTGAGTTTTATTCACATGGGCTCTGAATGAGGGGTCATATGAAATAGACTCCAGGCCATTCTACAGATGGGAACTTTTCACTGAAGTTCTGAATGTGTCGCCTAAGAAAATAGACGCATGTCTACTCCACAAGTTCGCATTCTTCACTGATGCTCTGAATAAAAAGCAATGTTAAAGATTCCAAGACATTACCCGGGATGCATTACTCAATGAGGTTCTGAATGAGAGGACACTGTTAATAAACTCCTGACAATTCCTAAGCTAGCACTACTCAGAGGGCACTGAATGAGTGGCCTTAGGAAAGAGACTCCTGAATACTCTTCAGGCGTGCATTTTTAGGTTGGGCTCTGAATGAGTGGCCATACGAAATGGAATCCTGACTTTCCCCAAAAAGCATATTATTCAGTGAGGCTCTGAATATGTGGCTATACCCAATATACTTCTGAATACTCTACAGGTGTTTCTTATTCAGAGAAGCTCTGAATGAGAGGCCATATGTTATAATGTCCTGAGTATTCCCCAGGTATTCGTTATTCACTGAGGCTCTGAAAGTGTGGCCATATGAAATAGTCTATGAACTAGTCCACATGTGTGTATTATTTAATGAGGCTTTGAGTTACCGACCATAAGAAATAGACTCCTGACTATTCCCCAGGTGTGTATTATTGAATGAGAATCTGAAAAATGAATAAATGAAAATGACAACCCACTATTCCAAAGTTTTGCATTAATCACTCAGGCTTTGATTTTGTAGTCATGTAAAATTGACTTGTGTCTATTCCCCAGGTGTGCACTATTCACTGTGGTTGTAAATGAGAGATTGTATAAAGTAGAGTCCCAAATGTTCCCCAGGTGTGAATTACTCCGTGAAGCTCTGCATGAGTGGTCCTATGAAATAGGATGCTGACTATCCTCCATGTTTGTATTATTCAGTGAATTTCTGAATTAGTCTCTATATGAATTAAACTTCTGAGTGCTGTACATTTGGGCAATATTTACCGAGGCTACAAGTGAGTGGCCATATGAAAGGGAATCCTGACTATTCCACAGGTGTGTATGATTCACTGAGACTTTGAGTTAGTGACTATATGAAATAGAGTTCCGACTATTTCTCAGGTGTGTATTGTTGTCTGAGACTCTGTTTTAGTGGGCATATGGAATTGACTTTTCACTATTCAAAATTTGTGCATTACACACTCCGGGTTTGATTTTGTGGCCATAGAACATAGACTAGCGTCTTTTCTCCAGGTGTGCATTATTTCATGATGCTCTAAATGAATGGCTATATAAGGTAGAATCTTAACTCTTCCCCAGGTGTGTATTGCTAAATGAGACTCTGAGTAAGTGGGAATATGAAAGAGACTACTGACTCTTCCCCAGGTATGGATTATTTACAGAGACTCTGAATGAGTACCATCTTGAAGTAGACTGTTGACAATTTCTCAGATGTGTATTATACAATGAGGCTCTGAACAATTGGCCATATGAAAGAGATTCCTGACTAGTAAGAGATATATATTATTCAGTGAAACATTGAATAAATGGCCATTTGAAATAGAATTCATTTTATTCCACAGGTGTGCTTTATTCATTGATTCTCTAAAGACATCACCAAATGTAAAAGACTAGTGATTATTCCCCTCATGTGCATTAATCCAAGGGGTTCTGCATGAGTGTCCATATCAAATAGACTCCTCACTATCATGGAGTTTTGTATCATTCAGGAAGGTGCTTAATTTGTGGCTATCTTAAATAGGGCACTGACTCCTCAACAGGTGTTCATTAGTCACTGAAACTCTGAATGAGATGCCATTTAAAATAGTTGCCTGACTATTGCCTCATGGTGCATAATTCAGGAAATCTCTGAATCAGTGGTCCTATAAAACAGAATACTGATGAATTTTTAGGTGTGTGTCACTCAGTGAGATACTGAATCACTGGTTATATGATAGAGACTCCTGGCAACTTCAGTTTTGTGCATTACTCACTGAGGCTCGAGTGGCCATAGGAAATAGACTTCTAATATTCACTGAGTATTCCTCATGTGTGCATCATTAACTGACACTCTCAGTGGCCATATGAAATAGACTCCTGATTCTACCGTGTCTATATAATATATGCTCCTCTCTATTCCTTAGGTTCGCATTATTCACTGAGACTCTGAATAAGTTTCAATAAAAAATTCACCCCTGACTATTCTCCAGGTGAGTTTTATTCACATGGGCTCTGAATGAGGGGCCATATGAAATAAACTCCTGGCCATTCTACAGGTGTGTACTTTTCACTGAAGTTCTGAATGTGTCGCCTAAGAAAATAGACACATGTCTACACCACAAGTTCACATTCTTCACTGAAGCTCTGAATAAAAAGCAATGTTAAAGATTCCAAAACTTTACCCGGGATGCATTACTCAATGAGGTTATGAATGAGAGGACACTGTTAATAAACTCCTGACAATTATTAAGCTAGCACTACTCAGAGGGCTCTGAATGAGTGGCCTTAGAAAAGAGACTCCTGAATGATCTTCAGTCGTGCATTTTTAGGATGCGCTCTGAATAAGTGGCCATACGAAATAGAATCCTGACTTTCTTTAAAGAGTATATTATTCAGTGAGGCTCTGAATATGTGGCTATATGTAATAGATTTCTGAATACTCTAAAGGTGTTCCTTATTCAGAGAAGCTCTGAATGAGAGGCCATATTGAATAACATCCTGAGTGTTCCCCAGGTATGCATTATTCACTGAGACTCTGAAAATTCACAGACCATCTGCGTGGCCATATGAAATAGACTCCTGATTTTACCCCATGTGTGAATTATTCAGAGAGGCGCTGTAAGACTGTCCGTATAAAATATGCTCCTCTCTATTGCTTAGGTTCGCATTACTCATTGAGACTCAGAATAAGTTTCAATATAAAATGAATTCCTGACTATTCTCCAGGTTAGATTTATTCACATGGGCTTTGAATGAGGGGTCATATGAAATAGAGTCTTGGCTATTGCACAGGTGTGTATTCTTCACTGAAGTTCTGAATGTGTCACCTAAGAAAATAGACACATGGTTACTCCACAAGTTTGCATTCTTCACTGATGCTCTGAATAAAAGGCCATGTGAAAGACTCCAAGACTTTACCCGGGATTCATGACTCAATGAGGTTCTGAATGAGAAGACACTGTAAATAAACCCCTGACAGTTCCCTAAACTAGCACTACTCAGAGGGCTCTGAATGAGTGGCCTAAGGAAAGAGACTTCTGAATACTCTTCTGGTGTGCATTTTTTGTTGGGCTCTGAATGAGTGTCAATACGAAATAGAATCCTGACTTTCACCAAAGAGTATATTATTCAGTGAGGCTCTGAATATGTGGCTATACATAATAGACTTCTGAATACTCTACAGGTGTTACTTATTCAGAGAAGTTCTGAATAAGAGGCCATATGTAATAAAGTCCTGAGTATTCCACAGGTATGCATTATTCACTGAGTCTCTGAAAGTTTTGCCATATGAAATAGTCTTCGGTCTAGTCCTCATGTGTGTATTATTTAATGAGGCTTTGAGTTACTGACCATAAGAAATAGACTCCTGACTATTTTGCAGGTGCGTATTATTGAATGAGAATCTGAAAAGGTGAGTAAATGAAAATGTCAACTCACTATTCCAACGTTTTGCATTAATCACTCAGGCTTTGATTTCGTAGTCATATAAAATAGACTAGTGTCTATTCACCAGGTGTGCATTATTCACTGTGGCTGTAAATGAGAGTCTATATAAAGTAGAGTCCCAAATGTTTTCCAGGCATAAATTACTAAGTGAATCTCCGCATGAGTGGTCCTATGAAATAGGATGCTGTCTATCCTCCATGTTTGTATTATTCAGTGAATTTGTGAATGAGTGGCTATATGAAATAAAGTGCTGAGTGCTTACATTTGTGCAGTATTCAATGAGGCTAAGAATGAGTGGCCATATGAAGGGTATCCTGACTATTCCACATGTATGTATGATTCACTGAGACTTTGAGTTAGTGACTATAAGAAATAGAGTCCCCAGTCTTCCTCAGGTGTGTATCGTTGTCTGAGACTCTGATTAAGTGGGCATAGGGAATAGACGTTTCACTATTCCAAATTTGTGCATTACTCACTTCGGTTTTGATTTGGTGGCCATATAAAATAGACTAGTGTCTATTCCCCAGGTGTGCATTATGTAATCACGCTCTAAATGAATAGCTATATAAAGTAGACTCTTAACTATTCCCCAGGTGTGTATCACTATATGAGACTCTGAGTAAGTGGGCATAAGAAGGAGACTCCTGACTCTTCCCCCGGTGTGCATTATTTACAGAGACTCTGAATGAGTAGCCTCTTTAAGTAGACTGTTGTCTATTTCCCAGATGTGAATTTTTCACAGAGCTTCTGAACAAGTGGCCATATTAAAGAGATTCCTTACTAATAAGAAATATATATTATTTACTGAAGCACTGAATAAATTGCCATTTGTAATAGAATCCATATTACTCCACAGGTGTGCGTTCTTCATTGATTCTTTAAATAAATCATCATATGTAACAGACTTGTGATTATTCCCCTCATGTGCATTATTCAAAGAGGTTCTGCATGAGTGTTCATATCAGACTCCTAACTATCACCCAGTTATGTAACATTCAGGGAGGTGATTAATTTGTGGCTATCTTAAATAGGGTCCTGACTACTCCATAGGTGTTCATTATTCAGTGAAACTCTAAATAAGAGGCCATATAAAGTAGTCGCCTGACTATTGCCCCACGGTGCATAATTCAGAAAAGTTCTGAGTAAGTGGTCATATGGAACAGAATCCTGATGAATTTTCAGGTGTGTGTCAATCAGTCAGATACTGAATCACTGAGTCATTTGATAGAGAATCCTTTCAATTAAAATGGTGTGCATAATTCACTGAAGCTCTGAGTGGCCATATGAAATAGACTCCTAATATTCACTGAGTATTCCTCATGTGTGCTTTATTCACTGACCGTCTGAGTGGCCATATGAAATAGACTCCTGATTCTACCCCATGAGTTTATTATACAGAGAGGCGCTGTAAGACTGTCCGTATAAAACATGCTCCTCTCTTCTCTACAATCAGGAGGGGTTCCAAGATGGCATTGTAGAGGCAACTCGGGATTGCAGTTCTCAGTGAAGGCGCAGAGGGTGAGTCCTAGCCACCTTCTCGGATGGACCTTTTTTGCCCACAGAGCTTTTAAAGTCCCAGGTGTTGGAGAGACAGGGGACACGAGCACAGCCGGCTTGAGCGGCCGGTTTGGCCTGCACCTCAGTGCCGCGGGACCTGACACGAAACTCACTGGTCCGGGTACCCTGTTAAACCAGCAATCGGAGATGTGGAATTGCAGATTGGCATATCCATCTGATTGAACGGGATTTGGACAATGAGCCAGACCAGGAGATTCCTGGGTAACGTGATCTGAGCCAGTGCAGTGGGCAGCGGCATGGGAGAATGCACAAATCCCAGTGCCCCAGGCTACTGGGTCGCCAGTGACTGAGTCGACCGTTCAGCCTGGGGAGAGGAAGAGAGAGATAGAGAAAGGACCGACTCTGAGGCAGGGAGCTGGGTGATCTGGCTCGGTGGGTCTCGCCCTCACAGGGACGGGCAGGTCGATGATTGGAGGCGCTCAGGGCTGAGAGTTTTGCTGCCGGCATCTACGACAATGCAGCCCGGTGGGGGAGGGGCGACCACCACTATGGACGCAATCTGCGTCCCAAGCAGAACAAAGCCTTGCCACAGCAGGGCAGACCCACGCTAGCTGGGTGAAGCCCCGGCAGGCAAATAGTGAATAGACTGCTTCATAGTGGGGAAAGACAGTGCAACAGATACTCATGAAAAAAGCCCTAACTCCCTGAGGCAGAGCATCTATGGAGGGAAAAAAGGGGGGTTTATGACTTCTGTTGCAGCAAAAATAAACACATCCTCCCAACAACTCTGAATGAACAACGGAGCTCACAGCTGAGGACTGGAGCTCCTATAAAGCACAGACCGTCTCCTCAAGCAGCTCCCTGACCCCTGTATATCCAAAGAGTCACCCCAAAAAAGGACTAATTAGACTGACATTTGGCGGGCATCATTCTGGAACAAAGATAGCAGAAGAAGAAACTGAGAGCATCGCTCACTGTTCTGCAGCTCCTACAGGTGTACCCCAGAAAAGCAGGGCCTGGAGTGGACCTCACCACTCATACAGCAGAGGGGCTTGACCATTAGAAGGAAAACTAAGTAACAGAAATACTTCATCAACAACAATCTGGGCGTCCACACAGAGAACCAATTGAAATATCAACAACTACTAAGACGACAGGTGGATAAATCCATAAAGTTGGAAAGAAACCAGTACAAAAAGGAGGAAAACACCTGAAACCAAAACACCTCACCTCCTAAAACGGACCAAAACTCCTCACCAGCAAGGGAACAAAGCTGGACGGAGAATGAGTGTGACAAAATGACGGAATCAGACTTCAGAAAGTGGATAATGAGAAATTTCAGTGAGCTAAAAGAACATGTTCTAAATCAGTGCAAAGAAACTAAGAACCTTGAAAAAAGATTTGAAAAAAGATTTGAGGAATTGATAACAAGAATGGACACCTTAGAGAGGAATATGAATGAATTGAAGGAGCTGAAAAACACAACATGAGTACTTCACGAAGCATGCACAAGTTTAAACAGCCGAATTGACCAGGATGAAGAAAGAATATCAGAAGTCGAAAAACAACTCAATGAAATAAAACGAGAAACCAAGATTAAAGAAAAAAGCACAGAAAGGAATGAACAAAATCTCCAAGAAATGTGGGATTATGTGAAGAGACCCAACCTACGTTTGATAGTTGTACCAGAATGTGATGAAGAGAATAAATCCAAGCTGGAAAATACCCTTCAGGATATTATCCAGGAAAATTTCCCGAACCTAGCCAGACAGGTCAATACTCAACTCCAGGAAATACAGAGAACACCACAAAGATACTCCGCAAGAGCAACCCAAGGCACATAATCGTCAGATTCACCAGGGTTGAAATGAAGAGAAAATAGTAACGGCAGCCAGAGAGAAAGGTCGGGTCACACACAAAAGTAACCCCATCAGGCTCAGAGCAGATCTCTAGGCAGAGACTCTACAAGTCAGAAGAAAGTGGGGACCAACATTCAACATCCTTAAAGAAAAGAGCTTTCAACCCAGAATTTCATATCCAGCCAAACTGAGTTTCATAAATGAAGGAAAAATAAAATTCTTCACGTACAAGCAAGTACTCAGAGATTTTGTCACCACTAGGCCTGCTTTACAAGAGCTCCTGAAAGAGGCACTACACATAGAAAGAAACAACCAGTACCAGCCATCCTAAACGCATACCAAATACTAAAGAGCATCAACAAAATGAAGAATCTACATGAACCAATGGGCAAAACAGCCAGCTAGCATCAAAATGGCAGTATCAAATTCAAACATAATAATATTAATCCTAAATGTCAATGGGCTAAATGCACCAATCAAAAGACACAGACTGGCAAATTGGATAAAAAACCAAAACCCATCAGTGTGCTGTATCCAGGAAACCCACCTCACACCCAAAGATACATAAAGGCTCAAAATAAAAATATGGAGGAAGATTTACCAAGCAAATGGAGAGCAAAAAAAAGCAGGAGTTGAAATTCCCGTCTCTGATAAAATAGACTTTAAAGCAACAAAGATCAAAAGGGACAAAAAAGGTCATTACATAATGGTAAAAGGATCGATACAACAAGAAGAGCTAACGATTCTAAATATATACAGACCCAATGCAGGAGCACCCAGATATAAAAGGCAAGTTCTTAATGACTTACAAAGAGACTTAGACTTCCAGACAATAATAGTGGGAGACTTTAACACTCCACTGTGAGTATCAGACAGATCAACCAGACAGAAAATTAACAAGGATATCCAGTACTTGAACTCAAACCTGGAAAAAGCAAACCTGATAGACACTTACAGAACTCTCCACCCCAAATAAACAGAATATACATTCTTCTCAGCACCACATCACACATCCACCATAATTGACCACATAATTGTAAGTAAAGCACTACTCAGCAAATGCAAAACAACTGAAATCATATTAAACAATCTCTCAGACCATAGTGCAATCAAGTTGGAACTCAGAATTCAGAAAATTACTCAGAACTGCACAACTTCATGGAAACTGTAAAACTGGCTCTTGAACGTTGATTGGATAAACAATGAAATGAGGACAGAAATAAAGAAGATCTTTGAAACCAATGAGAATGAAGACACAACGTATCAGAATCTCTGGGACACATTTAAAGCAGTCTGTAGAGGAAAATATATAGAAATAAGTGCCCACATGAGAAGAGTGGAGAGATCCAAAATTGACACCCTATCGTCAAAATTGAATGAAGTAGAGAAGCAAGATCAAAAAAGCTCAAAACCTAGCTGAAGACAAGAAATAAGTAAGATCAGAGCAGAACTGAAGGAGATAGACACACGAAAAACCCTGCAAAAAATCAATAAATTCAAGAACTGGTTTTTTGAAAAGATCAACAAAATAGACAGACCACTAGCCAGACTGACAAAAAAGAAAAGAGAGAACAACCAAATAGATGCAATAAAAAATGATAATGGGGAAATCACCACAGATTCCACAGAAATTCAAACCATCATCAGAGAATACTACAAAAAACTCTATGCACATAAACTAGTAAATCAGGAAGAGATAGAGAAATTCCCGGATGCCTGTGTCCTCCCAAGCCTAAACCAGGAGGAAGCCGAAACTATCAATAGACCAAAAACAAGGTCTAAAGTCGAGGCAGCAATTAAGAGCCTGCCACACAAAAAAAGCCCAGGTCCAGTTGGGTCCACAGCTGAATTCTACCAGACACACCAAGAGGATCTGGTACTATTCCTTCTGAAACTATTCCAAATTATTCAAAAAGAGGGAACCCTTCCCAAATCATTTTATGAGACCAACATCATCCTGATACCAAAACGCGGCAGAGACTCAACAAGAAAAGAAAACTTCAGGCCAATATCCGTGATGAACATAGATGCAAAAATCTTCAATGAAATACTGGCAAACCGATTGCAACAGCACATTAAGAAACTTATCCATCATGATAAGGTAGAATTCATCCCAGGGATGCAAGGCTGGTTCAACATACGCAAGTCTATAAATGTAATTCACCACATAAACAGAAGCAAAATCAAAATCCACATCCACATGATTATCTCAATTGACGCAGAGAAGGCATTTGACAAAATCCAACAGCCCTTTATGCTGAAAACCCTCAACAAACTTGGTATTGATGGAACATATCTCAAAGTAATAAAAGCTATTTATGACAAACCTACAGCCAATATCATACTTAATGGGCAAAAACTGGAAGCATTCACCTTAAAATCCAGCACTAGACAAGGATGCCCTCTCTCACCACTCCTATTCAACATAATACTGGAATTTCTAGCCAGAGCAATCAGGCAAGAAAAAGAAATAAAGGGTATTCAAATAGGAAAGAAGGAAGCCAAATTGTCTCTATTTGCAGATGACATGATAGTATACCTAGAAGACCCCATCACCTGAGCCCAAAAGCTCCTGAAACTGATAAGCAACTTCAGCAAAGTCTCAGGATATAAAATCAATGTGCAAAAATCACAAGCATTCCTATACACCAATAACAGACTTAAAGAGAACCAAAACAAGAACGAACTGCCATTCACACTTGCTACAAAGAAAATAAATTGCCTAGAAATAAAACTCACAATGAACGTAAGGGCCCTCTTTAAGGGAAACTACAAACCACTACTCAACGAAATAAGAGAGGACACAAACAAATGGAGAAACATTCCATGTTCGTGGTTAGGAAAAATCAATATCGTGAAAATTGCTATACTGCCCAAAGTAATTTAAACAATCAATGCTATCCCCATCAAACTACCATTGAATTTCTTCACAGAGCTGGAAAAAACCACCATGAACTTCCTATGGAACCAAAAGGAAGCCCGCATAGCCAAGTCAATTCTAAGCAAAAAGAACACAGCGGGAGGCATCACACTACCAGACTTCAAACTATACTACAAGGCTACAGTAATCAAAACAGCATGGTACTGGTACCAAAACAGAGATATAGACCAATGGAACAGAAAGAAGCATCGGGGGCATCACAACATAGCTACAACCATATTATCTTTCATAAACCAGGCAAAAACAAGCAATGGGGA
The DNA here is from genome assembly GCA_031835075.1 of Saguinus oedipus. Taxonomy (NCBI): domain Eukaryota; kingdom Metazoa; phylum Chordata; class Mammalia; order Primates; family Cebidae; genus Saguinus; species Saguinus oedipus. The sequence goes on from CM063173.1 coordinate 58,852,045, forward strand.
AAGAATTCCTTATTTAATAGATGGTGTTGGGCAAACTGGCTAGCCGTTTGCAGAAAGCAGAAATTGGACCCCTTCCTGACAACTTACACTAAAATTAACTCCAGATGGATTAAAGACTTAAACATAAGACATGACACCATAAAAACCCTAGAAGAAAATCTAGGCAAAACCATTCAGTACATAGGAGTAGGCAAGACCTTCATGACCAAAACACCAAAAGCATTGGCAACAAAAGCCAAAATAGACAAATGGGACCTAATCAAACTCCACAGCTTCTGCACAGTAAAAGAAACAGTCCCTAGAGTGAATCAGCAAACATCAGAATGGGAAAAAATCTTTGCAGTTTACACATCTGACAAAGGGCTGATATCCAGAATTTACAAAGAACTCAAACAGATTTACAGAAAAGAAACAAACAAGCCCATTCAAAAATGGGCAAAGGATATGAACACACACTTCACAAAAGAAGACATGCATGAGACCAACAAACACATGAAAAAATGCTTATCATCTCTGGTCATTAGAGAGATGCAAATCAAAACCACATTGAGATACCATCTCACGCCAGTTAGAATGGCGATCATTAAAAAATCTGGAGACAGCAGAGGCTGGAGAGGATGTGGAGAAATAGGAACACTCTTACACAGTTGGTGAGAGTGTAAATTAGTTCACCCATTGTGGAAGACAGTGTGGCGATTCCTCAAGGACCTAGAAATACAAATTCCATTTGACCCAGCAATCCCATTACTGGGTATATATCCAAAGGTCTATAAATCGTTCTACTATAAGGACACATGCACACGAATGTTCATTGCAGCACTGTTTACAATAGCAAATAACTGGAACCAACGCAAATACCCAAAGATGATAGACCGGACTGGGAAAATGTGGCACATATACACCATGGAATATTATGCAGCAATCAAAAATGATGAGTTTGTGTCCTTTGTAAGGACATGGATGAATCTGGAGAACATCATTCTCAGCAAACTGACACAAGAACAGAAAAAGAAATACCGCATATACTCACTCATAGGTGGGTGAGAAAAATGAGAACACATGGACACAGAGAGGGGGTCTACTACACACTGGGGTCTATTGGGGGAATGGGGAAGAGACAGAGGGGGGTGCTAGGGAGGGAAAGCCTGGGGATAAATGCCACGTTTGGGTGAAGGGGACGATTGCAGCAAAACAAACTGCCATGTGTGTACCTATGCAACTGTCTTGCATGTTCTGCACATGTACCCCAATACATATAATGCAATAAAAATTTAAAAAAATAAATAAATAAAATAAATTATGCTTCTCTCTATTGCTTAGGTTCTCATTATTCACTGAAGCTCTGAGTGGCCATATGAAATAGACTCCTAATTTTCACTGAGTATTCCTCATATGTGCATTATTCACTGACTCTCTGAGTGGACATATGAAATAGACTTTCGATTCTACCCCATGTATGTATTATTCAGAGAGGCACTGTAAGATTGTTTGTATTAAATTTACTCCTCTCTGTTCCTTAGTATCGCATTATTCACTGAGGCTCCGAATAAGTTTCAATATATAATGCACTCCTGACTATTCTCCATGTGAGTTTTATTCACATGGACTCTTAATGAGAGGCCATATGAAATAGACTCCTGGCATTTGTACAGGTGTGTATTCTTCCCTGAAGTTCTGAATGACTCGCTAAAGAAAATAGACACATGGCTACGCCACAAGTTTGCATTCTTCACTGATGCTCTGAATAAAAGGCCATGTGAAAGCCTCCAATACTTTACCCGGGATGCATTACACAATGAGGTTCTGAATGAGAGGACACTGTAAATAAACTCCTGACAATTCCCTAAACTAGCACTACTGGGAAGGCTCTGAATGAGTGGCCTTAGAAAAGATACTCCTGAATACTCGTCGGGCGTGCATTTTTAGGTTGGGCTCTGAATGAGTGGCCATACGAAATAGAGTCCTGACTTTCCCCAAAGAGTATATTATTCAGTGAGGCTCTGAATATTTGGCTATACATAATAGACTTCTGAATACTCTATAGGTATTACTTATTCAGAGAAGTTCTGAATGAGAGGCCAAATGTTATAAAGTCCTGAGTATTCCCCAGGTATGCATTATTCACTGAGGCTCTGAAAGTTTGGCCATATGAAATTGTTTTCGGACTAGTCCACATGTGTGTATTATTTAATGAGGCTTTGAGTTACTGACCATAGGAAATAGACTCCTGACTATTCCCCAGGTGTGTTTTATTGAATGAGAATATGAAAAAGTGTGTAAATGAAAATGACAACACACTATTCCTAAGTTTTCCATTAATCACTCAGGCTTTGATTTTGTAGTCATATAAAATAGACTAGTGTCTATTCTCCAGGGGTGCGTTATTCACTGGGCTGTAAATGAGAGTCTATATAGAGTCCAAAATGTGTTCCAGGCGTGAATTAGTAAGTTAATCTCCGCATGAGTGGTCCTATGAAATAGGATGCTGACTATCCTCCATGTTTGTATTATTCAGTAAGTTTGTGAATGAGTGGCTATATGAAATAAACTGCTGAGTGCTGTATATTTGTGCAGTATTCAATGAGGCTACGAGTGAGTGGCCATATAAAGGGAATACTGACTTTTACACAGGTGTGTATGATTCACTGAAACTTTGAGTTAGTGACTATATGAAATAGAGTCCCAACTATTCCTCAGGCCTGTATTGTTGTCTGAGACTATAATTTAGTTGGCATATGAAATTGTCTTTTCACTAATCAAAATTTGTGCATTACACACTCTGGGTTTGATTTTGTGTCCATAGAACATAGACTACTGTCTTTTCCTTAGATGAGCATTTTTTCATGAGGCTCTAAATGAATGGCTATATAAAGTAGAATCTTAACTCTTCCCCAGGTGTGTATTGCTAAATGAGACTCTGAGTAAGTGGGAATATGAAAGAGACTCCTGACTCTTCCTCAGATATGCATTATTGACAGAGACTCTGAATGAGTAACATCTTGAAGTAGACTGTTGACTATTTCTCAGATGTGTATTATACAATGAGGCCCTGAACGAGTGGCCATATGAAAGAGATTCCCACTTTTGGAGAGGCAAGATGGCGTCGCAGAGGCGACTCAGGATTGCAGCTCTCAGTGAAGGCGCAGAGGGTGAGTCCTAGCCGCATTCTCGGATGTTCCTTTTATGCCCACAGAGCGTTGAAAGTCCCAGGTGTGGGAGAGACACGGGACGCTAGCGCAGCCATCTAACGCCGGCTCCCACCGCCTCTTCGGCCGGCGCTGCAGTGGGACCCAGTGCGGAACTCACTGGTCTGGGTGCCCTGTTAAACCGGCAATCTGAGATTTGGAAACACAGATTGGCATGTTCATCTGATTGAACAGGACTTGGACAATGAGCCAGACGAGGAGTTTCCTTGGAAGCGTGATCTGAGCTGGGGTAGTGGGCAGCGGCACGGGAGATCGCACGGATCCCAGTACCCTATCGGCAGGCTACTGGGGCGCCAGTGAGAGAGTCTAACTTTCAGCTTGGGGAGAGGAAGAGAGAGAGAGGGAGAGGACGGACTCCGAGGCAGGGAGCTGGGGGATCAGGCTCGGTGGGTCCCACGCTCATGGGGACAAGCAGGGCAGCGACTGGAGATGCTTGGGGCTGAGAGTTTTGCTGCCGGCATCTAGGACGGTGCAGCCCGGTGAGGGAGGCGCACCCACCATTGCTGACACAGTCCACCCCCACTGAAGTACCGCCCAGGACTGACGCGGCCAGAGGTTGCCGAGGCAACCTGCCACAAAAGAGAGACTCCACGCTCCACAGCAGAAGGGAGACCAGCAGCAACAGGGCGGACCCGCACAAGCAGGTCAGAGCCCCGGCAGGCAAATAGTGAATAGACTGCAGCCTAGTGGGGCAGGACAGTGCAACAGATACTCATAAAGAAAGCCCCAACTCCCTGAGTCAGAGCATCTAAGGGGGGGAAAAAAGGGTGGTGTTTTATGAGTTCTATAGCAGCAGACATAAACAACTTCCCAACAATGCTGAATGAACAACGGAGCTCACAGCTCAGCACTGGAGCTCCTATAAAGCACAGACTGTCTCCTCAAGCAGCTCCCTGACCCCTGTAAATCCAAGGAGTCACCCCAGAAAAGGACTAATCAGACTGACATTTGGCTGGCATTATTCTGGAACAAGGACAGCAGAAGAAGAAACTGGTATCATCCCTCACTGTTCCGCAGGTGCTGCAGCTATACCCCAGACAAGCAGGGCCTGGAGTGGACCTCAGCACTCATACAGCAGAGAGGATAGACCATTAGAGGGAAAACTAAGTAACAGAAATACTTCATCATCAACAATCTCAGCATCCACACAGAGACCCAACTGAAAAATCAGCAACTACTAAGACGACAGGGGGATAAATCCATAAAGATGAAAAGAAACCAGCGCAAAAAGGAGGAAAGCACCCGAAACCAAAACACCTCACTTCCAAAAAAGGACCAAAACCCCTCACCAGCAAGGGAACAAAGCTGGACGGAGAATGAATGTGACGAAATGACGGAATCAGACTTCAGAAAGTGGATAATGAGAAAATTCAGTGAGCTAAAGGAACATGTACTACACCAGTGCAAAGAAACTAAGAACCTTGAAAAAATATTTGAAAAAAGATTCGAGGAATTGATAACAAAAATGGACAACATAGAGAGGAATATGAATGAATTGAAGGAGCTGAAAAACACAACACGAGAACTTCGAGAAGAATGCACAAGTTTCAACAGCTGAATTGACCAAGCCGAAGAAAGAATATCAGAAGTTAAAGATCAACTCAATGAAATAAAATGAGAAACCAAGATTAAATAAAAAAGTACAAAAAGGAATGAACAAAATCTCCACGAAATGTGGGACTATGTGAAGAGCCCCAACTGACGTTTGATAGGTGTACCAAAATGTGACAAAGAGAGTGAATCCAAGCAGGAAAACACTCTTCAGGATATTATCCAGGAAAATTTCCCCAACCTAGCAAGACAGGTCAATACTCAACTCCAGGAAATACAGAGAACACCACAAAGATACTCCGGAAGAAGAGGAACCCCAAGGTACATAATCGTCAGATTCACCAGGGTTGAAATGAAGGAGAAAATACTAAGGGCAGCCAGAGAGAAAGGTCAGGGCACCCACAAAGGGAAGCCCATCAGACTCACAGCAGATCTCTCGGCAGAGACTCTACAAGCCAGAAGAGAGTGGGGGCCAATATTCAACATACTTAAAGAAAAGAGCTTTCAACCCAGAATTTCATATCCAGCCAAATTGAGCTTCATAAGTGAAGGAAAAATAAAATCCTTCATGAACAAGCAAGTACTCAGAGATTTTGTCACCACTAGGCCTGCTTTACAAGAGCTCCTGAAAGGGGCACTACACATCGAAAGAAACAACCAGTTCCAGCCATCCTAAAAGCATACCACATGCTAAAGACCAGCAACAAAATGAAGAATGTACATGAACCAACGGAAAAAACAGCCAGATAGCATTAAAATGGCAGTATCAAATTCACACATAACAATATTAACTCTGAATGTAAATGGGCTAAATGCACCAATCAAAAGACACAGACTGGCAAATTGGATAAAAAACCAAAACCCATCGGTGTGCTGTATCCATGAAACCCACCTCACAAGCAAAGATACACAAAGGCTCAAAATAAAAGGATGCAGGATGATTTACCAAGCAAATGGAGAGCAAACAAAAGCAGGAGTTGCAATTCTCATCTCTGATAAAATAGACTTTAAAGCAACAAAGATCAAAAGGGACAAAGAAGGTCATTACATAATGGTAAAAGGATAGATACAACAAGAAGAGCGAAGGATTCTAAATATATATGGACCCAATGTAGGAGCACCCAGATATATAAGGCAAGTTCTTAATGACTTACAAAGAGACTTAGACTCCCACACAATAATAGTGGGAGACGTTAACACTCCACTGTCAATAGCAGACAGATCAACCAGACAGAAAATTAACAAGGATATCCAGGTCTTGAACTCAGACCTGGAACAAGCAAACCTGATAGACATTTACAAACTCTCCACCACAAATCCACAGAATATACATTCTTCTCAGTACCACATCACACCTAATCCAAAATTGACCACATAATTGAAAGTAAAGCATTCCTCAGCACATGCAAAACAACGGAAATTATAACAAACAGTCTCTCAGACCATAGTGCAATCAAGTTGGAACTCAGAATTCAGAAAATAACTCAGAACTGCACAGCTTCATGGAAACTGAACAACTGGCTCTTGAACGTTGATTGGATAAACAATGAAATAAAGGCAGAAATAAAGAAGTTCTTTGAAACCAACGAGAATGAAGACACAACGTACCAGAATCGCTGGGAAACATTTAAAGCAGTCTGTAGAGGAAAATATATAGCAATAAGTGCCCACATGAGAAGAGTGGAGAGATCCAAAATTGACACCCTATCGTCAAAATTGAAAGAGCTAGAGGAGCAAGATCAAAAAAGCTCAAAACCCAGTGGAAGACAAGAAATAACTAAGATCAGAGCAGAACTGAAGGTGATAGAGACAAGAAAAACCCTTCAAAAAATCAATAAATCTAAGAGCTGGTTTTTTGAAAAGATCAACAAAATAGACAGACCACTAGCCAGACTGATAAAAAAGAAAAGAGAGAACAACCAAATAGTGGCAATAAAAAACGATAAAGGGGAAATCACCAAGGATTCCACAGAAATTCAAACCATCATCAGAGAATACTACAAACAACTGTATGCACACAAACTAGTAAATTAGGAAGAAATGGATAAATTCCTGGACGCCTGTGTCCTCCCAAGCTTAAACCAGGAGGAAGCCAAAACTATGAATAGACCAATAACAAGGTCAGAGGTGAGGCAGCAATTAAGAGCCTACCACACAAAAAAAGCCCAGGTCCAGATGGGTTCACAGCTGAATTCTACCAGACACACAAAGAGGATCTGGTACCATTCCTTCTGAAACTATTCCAAATAATCCAAAAAGAGGGAACCCTTCCCAAATCATTTTATGAGACCAAAATCATTCTGATACCAAAACCTGGCAGAGACTCAACAAGAAAAGAAAACTTCAGGCCAATACCATGATGAACATAGATGCAAAAATCTTCAATAAAATATTGGCAAATCGATTGCAACAGCACATTAATAAAGCTTATCCATCATGATCAAGTAGGATTTATCCCGGGGATGCAAGGCTGGTTCAACATACGCAAGTCTATAAATGTAATTCACCACATAAACAGAAGCAAAAACAAAAACCACATGATTATCTCAATTGACGCAGAGAAGGCATTTGATAAAATTCAACAGCCCTTTATGCTGAAAACCCTCAATAAACTTGGTATTGATGGAACATATCTCAAAGTAATAAAAGCTATTTACGACAAATCAACAGCCAATATTATACTTAATGGGCAAAAACTGGAAGCATTCCCTTTGAAGTCCAGCACTAGACAAGGATGTCCTCTGTCACCACTTCTATTCAACATAGTACTGGAAGTTCTAGCCAGAGTAATCAGGCAAGAAAAAGAAATAAAGTGTTTTCAAATAGGAAAGGTGGAAGCCAAATTGTCTCTATTTGCAGATGACATGATAGTATACCTAGAAGACCCCATCACCTCAGCCCAAAAGCTCCTGCAAGTGATAAGCAACTTCAGCAAAGTCTCAGGATATAAAATCAATGTGCAAAAATCACAAGCATTTTTATACACCAATAACAGACTTAAAGAGAACCAAATTAGGAACGAACTGCCATTCACAATTGCTACAAAGAAAATAAAATACCTAGGAATACAACTCACTAGAAATGTAAGGGACCTCTTTAAGGAAAACTACAAACAACTGCTCAACGAAATAAGAGAGGACACAAACAGATGGAGAAACATTCCATGTTCGTCGTTAGGAAGAATCAGTATTGTGAAAATGGCTATATTACCCAAAGTAATTTACACATTCAATGCTATCCCCATCAAACTATCATTGAATTTCTTCACAGAACTGGAAAATCCACCATAAATTTCATATGGAACCAAAAAAGAGCCCGCATTGCCCAGTCATTTCTAAGCAAAAAGAACACAGCGGGAGCCATCACGCTACCAGACTTCAAACTATGCTACAAGGCTACAGTAATCAAAACGGCATGGTACTGGTACCAAAACAGAGATATAGACCAATGGAACAGAACAAAAGCATCGGAGGCAACACAACATATGTACCACCATATTATCTTTGATAAACCAGACAAAAACAGGCAATGGGGAAAGGATTCCCTATTTAATAAATGGTGTTGGGAAAACTGGCTAGCCATGTGCAGAAAGCAGAAACTGGACCCCTTCCTGACACCTTACACTAAAATTAACTCCAGATGGATTAAAGACTTAAATGTAAGACCTGACACCATGAAAACCTTAGAAGAAAATCTAGGCAAAACCGTTCAGGACATAGGAGTAGGCAAGGACTTCATGAACAAAACACCAAAAGCATTGGCAACAAAAGCCAAAATAGACAAATGGGACCTCATCAAACTCCACAGCTTCTGCACGGCAAAAGAAACAGTCAGTAGAGTGAATCGGCAACCATCAGAATGGGAAAAAATCTTTGCAGCATACACATATGACAAAGGTCTGATATCCAGAATTTACAAAGAACTCAAACAGATTTTCAGGAAAAAAACAAACAAGCCCACTCAAAAATGGGCAAAGAATATGAACAGACTCTTTAAAAAAGAAGACATACATGAGGCCAACAAACATATGGAAAAATGCTCATCATCACTGCTCATTAGAGAGATGCAAATCAAAACCACATTGAGATATCATCTCACACCAGTTAGAATGGCGATCATGAAAAAATCTGGAGACAGCAGATGCTGGAGAGGATGTGGAGAAATAAGAACATTCTTACACTGTTGGTGGGAATGTAAATTAGTTCACCCATTCTGGAAGACAGTGTGGCGATTCCTCAGGGACCTAGAAATAGAAATTCCATTTGACCCAGCAATCCCATTACTGGGTATCTATCCAAAAGACTATAAATTGTTCTACTATAAGGACACATGCACACGAACGTTCATTGCAGCACTGTTTACAATAGCAAAGACCTGGAACCAACACAAATGCCCATTGATGATAGCCTGGACTGGGAAAATGTGGCACACATACATCATGGAATATTATGCAGCAATCAAAAATGATGAGTTTGTGTCCTTTGTAAGGACATGGATGAATCTGGAGAACATCATTCTCAGCACACTAACACAAGAACAGAAAAAGAAATACTGTATATACTCACTCATAGGTGGGTAAGAAAAATGAGAACACATGGACACAGAGAGGTGGTCTACTATACACTGGCGACTGTTGGGGGAAATGGGGGAGGGACAGCGGGGGGGATGGGGAGATAGCCTGGAGTGAATGCCAAGTGTGGGTGAAGGGGAGGAAGGCAGCAAAACACACTGCCATGTGTGTACCTATGCAACTATCTTGCACGTTCTGCACATGTACCCCAAAACCTATAATGCAATAAAAATTAAAAAAAAATAGACCAGTGTCTATTCCCCGGTGTGCATTATTCACTGAGGCTGTAAATGAGTGACTATATAAAGTAGAGTCCCCAGGCTATCCCCCCGCAGCCTGGGGATGAATACCAAGTGTGGGTGAATGGGAGGAAGGCAGTAAAACACACTGCCATGTGTGTACCTAGGCAACTATCTTGCATGTTCTGCACATGTACCCCAAAACCTATAATGCAATAAAAATTTTTTAAAAAAATAAAATAAAATAAATAAAGTAGAGTCCCAAATGTTCCTCAGGCGTGAATTACTTTGTAAGGCTCCGCATGAGTGGTCCTATGAAATAGGATGCTGACAATTTTCCATGTTTGTATTATTCAGTGAATTTCTTTTGTTATTATTATTATTATTTTCTTTACTTTTATTGCATTATAGGTTTTGGGGTACATGTACAGAACGTGCAAGTTAGTTGTATATGTACACACATGGTAGTGTGTTATGTTGTCTTTCTCCCCTTCACCCAAACTTGGCATACATTCCCAGGCTATCCCTCCCCAGCCCCCCCGCTGTCCCTCCCCCATTCCCCCCAATAGACCCCAGTCTGTAGTAGACCCCCTCTCTGTGTCCATGTGTTCTCATTTTTCTCACTTCCCATGAGTTAGTATATGTGGTATTTCTTTTTCTGTTCCTGTATCAGTTTGCTGAGAATGATGTTCTCCAGATTCATCCATGTACATACAAAGGACACAAACTCATCATTTCTGATTGCTGCATAATATTCCATGGTGTATATGTGCCACATTTTCCCAGTCCAGTCTATCATCATTGGGCATTTGGGTTGGTTCCAGTTCTTTGCTATTGTAAACAGTGCTGCAGTGAACATTCGTGTGCATGTGTCCTTATAGGAGAATGATTTATAGTCCTTTGGATATATACCCAGTCATGGGAGTGCTGGGTCAAATGGAATTTGTATTTCTAGGTCCTTTAGGAATCGCCACACTGTCTTCCACTATGGTTGAACTAATTTACACTCCCACCAACAGTGTAAGATTGTTCCTATTTCTCCAAATCCTCTCCAGCATCTGCTGTCTCCAGATTTTTTAATGATCGCCATACTAACTGACGTGAGATGATATCTCAATGTGGTTTTGATTTGCATCTCTCTAATGACCAGTGATGATGAGCATTTTTCCATATGTTTGTTGGCCTCATGTATGTCTTCTTTTTTAAAGTGTCTGTTTATATTCTTTGCCCATTTTTGAGTGGGCTTTTTTGTTTTTTTCCTGAAAATCTGTTTGAGTTCCTTGTAAATTCTGGATATCAGCCCTTTGTCAGATGTGTAAACTGCAAAGATTTTTTCCCATTCTGATGGTTGCCGATTCACTCTAGTGACTGTTTCTTTTGCCGTGCAGAAGCTGTGGAGTTTGATTAGGTCCCATTTGTCTATTTTGGCTTTTGTTGCCAATGCTTTTGGTGTTTTGTTCATGAAGTCCTTGCCTACTCCTATGTCCTGAATGGTTTTGCCTAGATTTTTTTCTAGGGTTTTTATGGTGTCACGTGTTACGTTTTAGTCTTTAATCCATCTGGAGTTAATTTTAGTGTAAGGTGTCTGGAAGGGGTCCAGTTTCTGCTTTCTGCACATGGCTAGCCAGTTTTCCCAACACCGTTTATTAAATAAGGAATCCTTTCCCCATTGCTTGTTTTTGTCTGGTTTATCAAAGATAATATGGTTGTAGATATGTTGTGTTGACTCCGATGCTTCTGTTATGTTCCATTGGTCTATATCTCTGTTTGGTACCAGTACCATGCTGTTTTGATTACTGTAGCCTTGCAGTATAGTTTGAAGTCTGGTAGTGTGATGCCTCCCACTGTGTTCTTTTTGCTTAGAATTGACTTGGCTATGCAGGCTCTTTTTTGGTTCCATATGAAATTCATGGTGTTTTTTTCCAGTTCTGTGAAGAAATTCAATAGTAGTTTGATGGGGATAGCATTGATTTTGTAAATTACTTTGGGAAGCATAGCAGTTTTCACAATATTGATTCTTCCCAATCACGAATATGGAATGTTTCTCCCTCTCTTTGTTTCCTCTCTTATTTCGTTGAGCAGTGGCTTTCCTTAAAGACGTCCCTTACGTTTCTTGTGAGTTGTATTCCTAGGTATTTTATTTTCTTTGTAGCAATTGTGAATGGCAGTTCGTTCTTGATTTGGTTCTCTTTAAGTCTGTTATTGGTGTATAGAAATTCTTGTGATTTTTGCACATTGATTTTATATCTTGAAACTTTGCTGAAGTTACTCATCAGTTTCAAGAGTTTTTGGGCTGAGGTTATGGGGTCTTGTAGGTGTACTATCATGTCGTCTGCAAATAGAGACTATTTGGCTTCCACCTTTCCTATTTGAAGACCCTTTATTTCTTTTTCTTGCCTGATTGCTCTGGCTAGATCTTCCAGTACTATGTGGAAGAGGAGTGGAGAGAGAGGGCATCCTTGTCTAGTGCCAGATTTCAAAGGGAGTGCTTCCAGTTTTTGCCCATTCCGTATGATATTGGCTGTTGGTTTGTCATAAACAGCTTTTATTACTTTGAGATATGTTCCATCAATACCAAGTTTATTGAGGGTTTTTAGCATAAAGGGCTGTTAAATTTTGTCAAATGCCTTCTCTGCGTTAATTGAGATAATCATGTGGGTTTTTTTTTTGCTTCTGTTTATGTGGTGAATTACATTTATAGACTTGCGTGTGTTGAACCAGGCTTGCATCCTCTGGATAAATCCTACTTGACCATAATGGATAAGTTTTTTAATTTGCTGTTGCAATCCGTTTGCCAGTATTTCATTGAAGATTTTTGCATCTATGTTCATCATGGATATTGGCCTGAAGTTTTGTTTTCTTGTTGAGTCTCTGCCGGGTTTTCGTATCAGGATGATGTTTGTCTCAGAAAATGATTTGGGAAGGTTTCCCTCTTTTTGGATTATTTGGAATGGTTTCAGAAGGAATGGTACCAGATCGTCCTTGTGTGTTGGGTACAATTCAGCTGTGAAACCATGTGGACATGGGCTTTTTTATTGTGAGGTAAGCTCTTAATTGCTGCCTCAACTTCAGACCTTGGTTTTGGTCTATTTGTAGTTTTGGCTTCCTCCTGGTTTAGGCTTGGGAGGACACAGGCCTCCAGGAATTTATCCATTTTTTCCTGATTTACTAGATTATGTGCACAGAGTGGTTTGTAGTATTCTCTGATAATGGTTTGAATTTCTGTGGAATCTGTGGTGCTTTTCCCATTTCTGTTTTTTTATTGCATCTATTTGGTTGTTCTCTTTTTTTTTATTAGTCTGGCTAGTGGTCTGTCTATTTTGTTGATCTTTTCGAGAAACCAGCTCTTAGATTTATTGATTTTTTGAAGGGTTTTTCTTGTCTCTATCACCTTCAGTTCTGCTCTGATCTTAGTTATTTCTTGTCTTTGTCTTGGTTTTGAGCTTTTTTTTGATCCTGCTCCTCTAGCTCTTTCAATATTGACGATAGGGTGTCAATTTTGGATCTCTCCACTCTTCTCATGTGGGCACTTATTGCTATATATTTTCCTCTACAGCCTACTTTAAATGCGTCCCAGAGATTCTGGTATGTTGTGTCTTCATTCTCGTTAGTTTCAAAAAACTTCTTTATTTCTGCCTTCATTTCGTTGTTTATCCAATCAACATTCAAGAGCCAGTTGTTCAGTTTCCATGAAGCTGTGCAGTTCTGAGTTATTTTCTGAATTCTGAGTTCTAAGTTGATTGCACTATGGTCCGTGAGACTGTTTGTTATGATTTCCGTTGTTTTGCATTTGCTGAGCAGTGCTTTACTTCCAATTATGTGGTCAATTTTGGAGTAGGTGTAATGTGGTGCTGAGAAGAATGTATATTCTGTGGATTTGGGGTGGAGAGTTCTGTAAATGTCTCTCAGGTTTGCTTGTTCGAGGTGTGAGTTCTAGTCCTGGATATCCTTGTTAATTTTCTGTCTGGTTGATCTGTCTGATATTGACAGTGGAGTGTTAAAGTCTCTCACTATTATTGTGTGGGAGTCTAAGTGTGTTTGTAAGTCATTAAGAACTTGCCTTATATATCTGGGTGCTCCTGCATTGGGTCCATATATATTTAGAATCGTTAGCTGTTTTTGTTGTATCGATCCTTTTACCATTATGTAATGAGCTTCTTTGTCCCTTTTGATCTTCGTTGCTTTAAAGTTCATTTTATCAGAGACGAGAATTGCAACTCATACTTTTTTGGTTCTCCATTTTCTTGGTACATCTTTCCCCATCTTTTTATTTTGAGCCTTTGTGTATGCTTGCGTGTTATGTGGGTTTCCTGCATACAGCACACCGATGAATTTTGGCTTTTTATCCAATTTGCCAGTCTGTGTCTTTTGGTTGGTGCGTTTAGCCCATTTACATTTAGGGTTAATATTTTAATGTGTGAATTTGATACTGCCATTTTGATGCTAGCTGGCTGTTTTGCCCATTGGATCATGTACATTCTTCATTTTGTTGATGCTCTTTAACATTTGGTATGCTTTCAGGATGGCTGGTACTGGTTGTTTCTTTCTATGTGTAGTGCCTCTTTCAGGAGCTCTTGTAAAGCAGGCCTAGTGGTGATAAAATCTCTGAGTACTTGCTTGTTCGTGAAGGATTTTATTTTTCCTTCACTTATGAAGCTCAGTTTGGCTGGATATGAAATTCTGGGTTGAAAGCTCTTTTCGTTAAGGATGTTGAATATTGGCCCCCACTCTCTTCTGGCTTGTAGAGTCTCTGATGAATGATCTGCTGTGAGTCTGATGGGCTTCCCTTTGTGGGTGACCCGACCTTTCTCTCTGGCTGCCCTTAGTATTTTCTTTTTCATTTCAACCCTGGTGAATATGACGATTATGTGCCTTGTGGTTGCTCTTCTTGCGGAGTATCTTTGTGGTGTTCTCTGTATTTCCTGGAGTTGAGTTTTGACCTGTCTAGCTAGGTTGGGAAAATTTTCCTGGATAATATTCTGAAGAGTGTTTTCCAGCTTGGATGCATTCTCTTCATCACATTCTGTTACACCTATCAAACGTTGGTTGGGTCTCTTCACATAGTCTCACGTTTCTTGGAGATTTTGTTCATTTTTTTTGTGCTTTTTTAAAAAATCTTGGTTTCTCATTTTATTTCATTGAGTTTATCTTCAGCTTCCGATATTCTTTCTTCTGCTTGGTCAATTCGGCTGTTGAAACTTGTGCATGCTTCGCGAAGTTCTCGTGTTGTGTTTTTCAGCTCCTTCAACTTCTTCATATTCCTCTCTATGTTGTCCATTTTTGTTATCATTTCCTCGAATCATTTTTCAAATCTTTTTTCAAGGTTCTTAGTTTCTTTGCACTGGTTTAGAACATATTCTTTTACCTCACTGAAGTTTCTCATTATCCACTTTCTGAAGTCTGATTCCGTCATTTCATCACACTCATTCTCCATCCAGCTTTGTTTTCTTGCCAGTGAGGAGTTTTGGTTCTTTGTAGGAGGTGAGGTGTTTTGGTTTTGCGTGTTTTTCTCCTTTTTGCGCTGGTTTCTTCCCATCTTTATGGATTTATCCGCCTGTCGTCTTAGTAGTTGCTGATTTTTCAATTGGGTCTCTGTGTGGACACTGAGATTGTTGATGATGAAGTACTTCTGTTACTTAGCTTTTTTCCTAATGGTCTAGCCCCTCTGCTGTATGAGTGCTGAGTTCCACTCCAGGTCCTGCTTGTCTGGGGTATACCTGTAGCAGCTGTGGTACAGTGAGAGATGATACCAGTTTCTTCTGCTGCTGTCTTTGTTCCAGAATGATGCCAGCCAAATGTCAGTCTCATTAGTCCTTTTTTTTGGGGTGACTCTTTGGATATACAGGGGTCAGGGAGCTGCTTTAGGAAACGGTCTGTGCTTTATAGGAGCTCCAGTGCTGAGCTGTGAGCTCCGTTGTTCATTCAGGATTGTTGGGAGGTTTTTTATGTCTGCTGCAACAGAACTCATAAAACACCATCCTTTTTTTTTACCCCCTTAGATGCTCTGTCTCAGGGAGTTGGGGCTTTCTTTATGAGTATCTGTTGCACTGTCCTGCCCCGCTAGGAGGCAGTTTATTCACTATTTGCCTGCCGGGGCTCTGTCGTGCTAGCGCGGTTCCGCCCTGTTACTGCTGGGCTCCGTTCTGCTGTGGAGCACTCCCCCCTCCTGGCGGAGTCTCTCTGTTATGGCAGGTTGCCTCAGCAATGGCAGGCTGTGTCAGTCCTGGGTGGTACTTCAGTATGGGCAGATTGCGTCAGTAGTGACAGGCGCCCCTCCCTTTCCGGGCTGCACTGTCCTAGATACTGGCAGTGAAACTCTCAGCCCCGAGCGCCTCCAATCGCTGCCTTGCTTGTCCCCATGGGGGTGGGACCCGCTGAGCCAGATCACCCCACTCCCTGCCTCAGAGTCCGTCCTCTCTCTCTGTTTCTCTCCCCAAGCTGAAAGGTCGACTCTCTCACTGGCGCCCCAGTAGCCTGCTGATAGGACACTGGGATCTGTGTGATCTCCCATGCCACTGCCCACTGCACCAGCTCAGATCACGCTTCCCAGGAATCTTCTTGTCTGGCTCATTGTGCAAGTCCTGTTCAATCAGATGGACATGCCAATCTGCCCTTCCAAATCTCAGATTGCCGCTTTAACAGTGCACCCAAACCAGTGAGTTCCGTGCTGGGTCCCACTGCAGCACCGGCCAAAGCAGCCGCTGAAGCCGGCTGCGCTAGCCAGTTGTACTAGGGTCCCGTGTCTCTCCCACACCTGGGACTTTCAACGCTCTATGGGCAAAAAAAGGTCCATCCGAGAATGCGGCTAGGACTCACCCTCTGCGCCTTCACTGAGAGCTGCAATTCTGAGTCGCTTCTACGATGCCATCTTGCGAGTCCCCCCCCATTCAGTGAATTTCTGAATGCGTGGCTATATGAAATAAACTGCTGAGTGCTGTACATTTGTGCATTATTCACTGAGGCTACGAGTGAGTGGCCATATGAAAGAAAATCCTGACTATTCCACAGGTGTGTATGATTCACTGAGGCTTTGAGTTCGTGACTATATGAAATAGAGTCCTGACTATTTCTAAGGTGTGCATTCTTGTCTGAGACTCTGATTAAGCGGGCATATGGAATACACTTTTCACTATTCCAAATTTGTGCATTACTCACTCCTGGGTTAATTTTGTGGACATATAAAAGAGACTAGTGTCTATTTTCCAGGGAAGCATTATGTAATGAGGGGCTAAATGAATGGCTATATAAAGTAGACTCTTTTTTTAAAATTTTTTTTATTGCATTATAGGTTTGGGGGTACATGTGCAGAACGTGCAAGATAGTTGCATAGGTACACACATAGCAGTGTGTTTTGCTGCCTTCCTCCCCTTCACCCACACTTGGCATCCATCCCCTGGGGATAAAGTAGACTCTTAACTCTTTCTCAGGTGTGTATGGCTAAATGAGACTCTGAGTAAGTGGGGATCAGAAAGAGACTCTTGACTCTTCCTCAGGTGTGCATTATTTACAGAGACTTTGAATGAGTAGCCTCCTGAAGTAGACTGTTGACTATTTCCCAGATGTGTATTATTCACTGAGGCCCTGAATGTGTGGCCATATGAAAGAGATTCCTGACTAATAAGAGACATATCTTATTCACTGAAACACTGAAGAAATGGCCATTTGTAACAGAATCCATTTTACTCCACAGGTGTGCGTTATTCATTGATTCTCTAAATAAATAACCATATGTAAAAGACTTGTGATTATTCCACACATGTGCATTATTCCAAAAGGTTCTGCATGAGTATCCATATTAAATAGGCTCCTCACTATCACCAAGTTTTGTATCATTCAGACAGGTGCTTAATTTTAGGCTATCTTAAATATGGTCCTTACTACTCCAAAGGTGTTCATTATTCACGGAAATTCTGAATTAGAGGCAATATAAAATAAATGCCTGACTATTGCTTCATTGTGCATAATTCAGTAAAGCACTGAATAAGTGGTCATACGGAACAGAATCCTGACGAATTTTCAGGTGTGTGTCATTCAGTGAGATACTGAATCACTGGTCATATGAAAGAGACTCCTGACAATTACAGTGGTGTGCATTATTCACTGAGGCTTTTAGTGGCTATATGAAATAGACTCCAAATGTTCACTGAGAATTCCTCATGTGTGCATTATTCACTTACTCTCTTAGTGGCCAAATGAAATAAACTTCTAATTCTACCCCATGTGTGTATTATTCAGGGAGGCTCTGTAAGAGTGCCCATATAAAATGCACTCCTGTTTATTCCCCTAGGTGCGCATTATTCACTGAGGCTCTGAAAAACTTTCAGTATAGAATGCATTCTTGATTATTCCTTAGGTGAATTTCATTTACATGGGCTTTATATGAGGGGCCATATGAAATAGACTCCTGGCTATTCCACAGGTGTGTATTTTTCACTGAAGTTCTTAATGTTTTGCCAAAGGAAATAGACACATGGCTACTCCACAAGTTTGCATTCTTCACTTATGCTCTGATTAAAAGGCCATGGGAAGCAGACTTCAACATTTTCTCTGAGATGCATTACCCAATGATGTTCTGAATGAGAGTACACTGTAAATAAACTCCTGACAATTTCTTAATCTTGTACTACTCCGAGGTCTCTAAATGAGTGGCCTTAGGAAAGCGACTCCTGAATACTCTTCAGGCGTGCATTTTTAGGATGGGCTCTTAATGAGATGCCATATGAAATAGAATCCTGACTTCCCCCAAAGATTATATTATTCAGTGAGGCTCTGAATTTATGGCTATATGTAATAGAATTCTGAATACTCTACAGTTGTTTCTTATTTAGAGAACCTCTGAATGAGAGTCCATATGTAATAATGTCCTGAGTATTCCCCAGGTATGCATTATTCATTGAGGCTCCAAAAGTTTGGTCATATAAAATAGTCTCCGGACTAGTCCACATGTGTGTATTATTTAATGAGGCTTTGAGTTACTGACCATAATAATAGATTTCTGACTATTCCCCAGGTGTGTATTATTGAATGATAATCTGAAAAATTGGGCATATAAAAAAGACTACTCACTATTCCAATGTTGTGCATTAATCACTCAAGCTTTGATTCTGTGGTCATGTAAAACAGACTATTTTCTATTCCCCAGGTGTGCATTATTTACTGAGGCTGTAAATGAGTGACTGGATAACGTAAAATCTCAAATGTTCCAGAGGCGGGAATTATTCCGTGAGGCTCCACATGCGTGTTCTTATAAAACAGGATGCAGACTATGCTCCATATTTGTATCATTCAGTGAATTTCTGAATGAGTGGGTATATAAAAAAAACTGCTGAGTGCTGTAAATTTGTGCATTATTCACTGAGGCTATGAGTGAGTGGCCATATGAAAGGTAATCCTGAGTATTCCACAGGTGTGTAGGATTCACTCTGGCTTTGAGTTAGTGACTGTATAAAATAGAGTCTCGACTATTCCTCAGGTGTGTATTGTTGTCTGAGACTGAATAACTGGGCATATGAAATAGACTTTTCACTATTTCAAATTTGTGCATTACTCACTCCGGGTTTGATTTTTTGGCCATATAAAATATACTAGTGTCTATTTCCCAGGTGTGCATTATGTAATGACTCTCTAAATGATTGGCTATATAAAGTAGACTCTTAATTCTTCCCCAGATGTGTATTGCTAAATGAGACTCTGAGTAAGTGGGCATAAGAAAGAGACTCCTGACTCTTCCCCAGGTGTGCATTATTTACAGAGACTCTGAATGAGTAGCCTCTTGATGTAAACTGTTTACTATTTCCCAGAGGAGTATTATGCAATGAGGCCCTGAACCAGTGGCCATATGAAAAAGATTCCTGACTAGTAAGAGATTAAATATTATTCACTAAAATACTGAATAAATGGTCATTTGTAAAAGAATGCATTTTAATCTACAGATGTGGGTTATTCATTGATTCTATAAATAAATCACCATATGTAACAGACTAGTGATTATTACCCACATGTGCATTAATCCAAGAGGTTCCTCATGAGTGTCCCTATCAAATAGACTCCTCACTGTCAGAAAGATAAGTGTCATTCAGGGAGGTGATTAATTTGTGGCTATCTTAGAGTCCTGACTACTCCACAGGTGTTCACTATTCACTGAATCTCTGAATGAGAGGCCATATAAAACAGACACCTGACTATTGCCCCATTGTGCATAATTCAGTAAAGCTCTGAATAAGGGTTCATATGAAATAGAATCCTGATAAATTTTCAGGAGTGTTTCACTCAGTGAGATACTGAATCACTGGTCTTACGAAAGAGACTCTTGACAATTACAGAGGTGTTTATTATTTATTGACTCTCTGAGAAGCCATATAAAATAGATTATTTATTCTACCACATGTGTGTATTATTCACAGAGGCACTGTAATAGTGTCCGTATAAAATACGCACCTCTCTATTCCCCAGGTGTGCGTTATTCACTGAGGCTCTGAAGAAGTTTCAATATAAAATGCACTCCTGACTATAATCCAGGTGAGTTTTATTCACACGGGCTCTTAATTAGGGGCCATATAAAATAGACTCCTGGCTATTCCACAGGTGTGTATTCTTCACTAAATTCTGAATGTGTCGCCAAAGAAAATAGACATATGGCTACTCCACAAGTTTGTATTCTTCACTGATGCTCTGAAAAAAAGGCCATGTGAAACACACTCCAAGACTTTTCCCGGGATGCATTACTCAATGAAGTTCTGAATGAGAGGACACTGTAAATTAACTTCTGTCATTCCATAAACTTGCACTACACAGAGGGCTCTGAATGAGTGGCCTTAGGAAAGAGACTCCTGAATACTCTTCAGGCGTGCATTTTTAGAATGGGCTCTGAATGAGTGGCCATACGAAATAGAATCTTGACTTTCTCCAAAGAGTATATTATTCAGTGAGGCTTTGAATTTGTGGCTACACGTGATAGACTTCTGAACACTCTACAGGGGTTTATTATTAATAAAAGCTCTGAATGAGAGGCCACACGTACTATATTCTGAGTATTCCCCAGGTATGCATTATTCACTGAGTCTCTGAAAGTTTTGCCATATGAAATAGCCTCCGGACTAGTCCACATGTGTGTAATATTTAATGAGGCTTTGAGTTACTGACCATAAGAAATAGACTCCTGTCTATTCCCCAGCTGTGTATTATTGAAAGAAAATCTGAAAATCTGGGTATATGAAAAAGACTACTCACGATTTCAAAGATGTGCGTTAATCACTAAGGCAATGATTTTGTAGTCATGTAAAATAGACTATTGTCTATTCCCCAGGTGTGCATTATTTACTGAGGCTGTAAATGAGTGACTATATACAGTAGAATCCCAAATGTTGTCCAGGCGTGAATTACTCCGTGAGGCTCCGCATGAGTGGTCTTATGAAATAGGATGTTGACTATCCTCCATGTTTGTATTATTCAGTGAATTTCTGAATGATTGTCTATATGAAATAAAGTGCTGAGTGCTGTACATTTGTGCAGTATTCACTGAGACTACGAGTGAGTGGCCATATAAAAGTTAATCCTGACTATTCCGCAGGTGTATAGGATTTACTAAGACTTTGAGCTTGTGCCTATGTGAAATAGAGTCCCGACTATTCCTCAGGTGTGTATTGTTTTCTGAGACTCTGATTAAGTGGGCATATGGAATAGACTTTTCACTCTTTCAAATTTGTGCATTACACACTTCGTGTTTGATTTTGTGGCCATAAAAAATAGACTAGTGTCTATTCCCCAGGTGTGCAATATGTAATAGGGCTCTAAATTAGTGGCTATTTAAAGTAGACTCTTAAGCCTTCCCCAGGTGTGTATTCCTAAATGAGACTCTGAGTAAGTAAGCATAAGAAAGAGAATCCTGACTTATCCCCAGGTGGGCATTATTTACAGAGATTCTGAATGAGTAGCCTCTTGAAATAGACTTTTTACTATTTCCCAGATGTGTATTATTAACTTAAGCCATGAACGAGTGGCCATATGAAAGATATTCCTGACTAGTAAGAGATATATATTATTCACTGAAACACTGAATAAATGGCCATTTGTAATAGAATCGATTTTACTCCACAGGTGTGCGTTATTCAATGATTCTCTAAATAAATTACCATATGAAACAGACTAGTGATTATTCCACACATGTGCATTAATCCAAGGGGTTCTGCATGAGTGTTCATATCAAATAGACTCCTCACTACACCCAGTTTTGTATCATTCAGGGAGGTGCTTAATTTGTGTCTATCTTAAATAGGGCCCTGACTAATCCTCAGGTGTTCATTATTCACTGAAACTCTGAATGAGAGGCCATATAAATTAGACGCCTGACTAGTGCCACATTGTGCATAATTCAGTAAAGCTCTAAATAAGAGGTCATATGGAACAGAATCCTGACGAATTTTCAGGGGTGAGTCATTCAGTAATATTCTGAATCACTGGTCATATAAAAGAGACTCCTGACAATTACAGTGGTGTGCATTATTCACCGAGGCTCTGAGTGGCCATATGAAATAGACTGCTAATACTCACTGAGTATTTCTCATGAGTGCATTATACACTGAATCTCAGAGTGGCCCCATGAAATACACTCCGGATTCTACCCCATGTGTGTATTATTCAAAGACGCTTTGTAAGAGTGTCCGTATAAAATAGGTTCCTGTCTATTCCCCAGGTACACATTATTCACTGAGGCTCTGAATAAGTTTCAATATAAAATGCACTCCTGACTATTCTCCAGGTGAGTTATATTAACACGGGATTTTAATGAGGGGCCATATGAAATAGACTCCTGGCTATTCCACAGGTGTTTATTCTTCACTGAATTTCTGCATGTGTCACCAAAGGAAATAGACACATCGCTACTTTAAAAGTTTGCATTCTTCACTGATGCTCTGAATAAAAGGCCACGTGAAACAGACTCCAAGACTTTTCCCGGGATGCATTACTCAATGAGGTTCTTAATGAGATGACACTGTAATAAACTCCTGACAATTCCCTAAACTTGCACTACTCAGAGGGCTCTGAATGAGTGGCCTTAGGAAAGAGACACTTGAATACTCTTCATGCGTGCATTTTTAGGTTGGGCTTTGAATGAGTGTCCATACGAAATAGAACCCTGACGGTCCCCAAGTATTATATTATTCAGTGAGGCTCTGAATATGTGGCTATAGGTAATAGACTTCTGAATACTCTACAGGTGTTTCTTAATCAGAGAAGCTCTTGATGAGCTTCTGAGTATTCCCCAGGTATGCATTATTCACTGAAGCTCTGAAAGTTTGGCCATATAAAATAGTCTCCAGACTAGTCCACATGTGTGCATTATTTAATGAGGCTTTGGGTTACTAACCATAAGAAATAGACTCCTGACTATGCGCCAGGTATGTATTATTGAATGAGAATCTGAAAAACTGGGTATATGAAAAAGAATACTCACTGATCAAAAGTTGTGCATTAATCACTCAGGCTTTGATTTTGTAGTCACGTAAAATAAACTAGTGTCTATTCCCCAGGTGTGCATTATGCACTGAGGCTGTAAATGAGTGATATATAAAGTAGAGTCCCAAATGTTCCCCAGTTGTGAATTACTCCGTGAGGAAATGCATGTGTGGTCCTATGAAATGGGATGCTATGCTCCGTGATTGTATTATTCAGTGAATTTCTGAATAAGTGTCTATATGAAATAAACTGCTTAGTGCTGTACATTTGTGCATTATTTAATGAGGCTACGAGTGAGTGTCCATATGAAAGGGAATCCTGACTATTCCACAGGTGTGTATGATTCACTGAGGCTTTGAGTTAGTGACTGTATGAAATAGTCTCCTGAATTTTTCTCAGGTGCGTATTGTTTTCTGAGAATCTGATTAAGTGGGCATATGGAATACACTTTTCACTATTCCAAATTTGTGCATTACTCACTCCGGGTTTGATTCTGTGGCCATATAAAATAGACTAGTGTCTATTCCCCAGGTGATCATTTTGTAATGAGGCTCTAAATGAGTGGCTATATAAAGTAGACTCTTAACTTTTCCCCAGGTGTGTATTGCTAAATGAGACTCTGAGTAAGTGAGCATAAGAATCAGACTCCTGACTCTTCCCCAGGTGTGCATTAATTACAGAGACTCTGAATGAGTAGCCTCTTAAAGTAGACCGTTGACTATTTCCCAGATGTGTATTATTCACTGAGGCCCTGAAAAAGTGGCCATATGAAAGAGATTCCTGACTAATAAGAGATACATATTATTCACTGAAACAATAAATAAATGGCCATTGGTATATAATCCATTTTACTCCACAGGTGTGCGTTATTAATTGATTCTCTAAATAAATCACCATATGTAACAGACTAGTGATTCTTCCCCACATGTGCATTAATCCAAACGGTTCTGCATGAGTGTCAATATCAAATAGACTCCTCAACATCACCCAGTTATGTATCATTCAGGGAGGTGCTTAATTTGTGACTATCTTAAATAGGGTCCTGACTACTCCACAGGTATTCATTTTTCACTGAATCTCTGAATGAGAGGCCATATAAAATAGACCCCTGACTATTGCTCAATTGTGCATAATTGAGTAAAACTCTAAATAAGTGGTCATATGAAACAAATTCCTGCGAATTTTCAGGTGTGTGTCACTCAGAGAGGTACTGAATCACTGGTCATATGAAAGAGACTCCTGATAATTACTGTGGTGTGCATTATTCACTGATGCTCTGAATGGCCATATGAAATAGACTCCTAATATTCACTGAGTATTTCTCATGTGTTAATTATTCCCTGACTCTCTGAGTGGTTGTATTAAATAGACCACTGATTCTACCCGATGTCTGTATTATTCAGAGAGGCTCTGAATGAGTGTCCATATAAAATACACTCCTGTCTATTCCCCAGGTGCGCATTTTTCACTGAGGCTCTGAATAAGATTTAATATAAAATGAACTCATGACTATTCTCCAGGTGAGTTTTATTCACAGGGGCTCTTAATGAGGCGCCATATGAAATAGACTCCTGGCTATTCCACGGGTGTTTATTCTTCAATGAAGTTCTAAATGGGTCGCCAAAGGAAATAGACACATCGCTACTCTAAAAGTTTGCATTCTTCACTGATGCTCTGTATAAAAGGCCATGTGAAACAGACTCCAAGACATGTCCCGGGATGCATTACTTAATGAGGTTCTTAATGAGATGACACTGTAAATAAACTCCTGACAATTCCCTAAACTTGCACTACTCACATGGCTCTGAATGAGTGGCCTTAGGAAAGAGACACTTGAATACTCTTCAGGCGTGCATTTTTAGGTTGGGCTCTGAATGAGTGGACATAAGAAATAGAACCCTGAAGTATATTATTCAGTGAGGCTCTGAATGTGTGGCTATACATAATAGACTTCTGAACACTCTACAGTTGTTTCTTAATCAGAGAAGCTCTGAAAGAGATTCTGAGTATTCCCCAGGTAGGTATTATTCACAGAAGCTCTGAAAGTTTGGCCATATGAAATAGGCTCCGGACTAGTCCACATGTGTGGATTATTTAATGAGGCTTTGAGTTACAGACTATAAGAAATAGACTCCTGACTATTCCCCAGGTGTGTATTATTAAATGAGAATCTAAAAAACTGGGTATATGAAAAAGAATATTCACTATTAGAAAGTTGAGCATTAATCACTCAGGCTTTGATTTTGTAGTCAGGTAAAATAGACTAGTGTCTATTCCCCAGGTGTGCATTATGCACTGAGGCTGTAAATGAGTGATACATAGAGTCCCAAATGTTCCCCAGGCATGAATTACTCCGTGAGGCCCCACATGAGTGGTCCTATGAAATGGGATGCTGACTATCCTCCATGGTTGTAGCATTCAGTGAATTTCTGAATAACTTTCTATATGAAATAAACTGCTGAGTGCTGTACATTTGTGCATTATTTACTGAGGCTACGAGTGAGTGTAAATATTAAAGCAAATCCTGACTATTCTACAGGTGTGTATGATTCACTGAGGCCTTGAGTTAGTGACTGTATGAAATAGAGTCCTGACTATTCCTCAGCTGTGTATTGTTGTCTGAGAATCTGATTAATTGGGCATATGAAATAGACTTTTCAGTGTTTTAAATTTGTGCATTACTCACTCCGGGTTTGATTTTGTGGCCATATAAAATAGACTAGTGTCTATTTTCCAGGTGTTCATTATGTAATGAGGCTCTAAATGAATGGCTATATAAAGTAGACTCTTAACTCTTACCCAGGGGTGTATTGCTAAATGAGACTCTGAGTGATTGGTCATAATAAAGAGACTCCTGACTCTTCCCCTGGTGTACATTATTTACAGAGACTCTGAATGAGTAGCCTCTTAAAGTAGACTGGTGACTATTTCCCAGATGTGTATTATTCACTAAGGTCCTGAAAAAGTGGCCATATCAAAGAGATTCCTGAAAAAATAAAAGATATATATTATTCACTGAAACACTGAATAAATGGCCATTTGTAATAAAATCAATTTACTCCACAGATGTGCGTTATTTATTGATTCTCTAAAAAAATCACCATGTGCAACAGACTAGTGATTCTTCCCCACATGTGCATTAATCCAAGGGGTTCTGCATGAGTGTCCATATCAAATAGACTCCTCACTATCACCCAGTTATCTAACATTCAGGGAGGTTTGTAATTTGTGGCTATCTTAAATAGGGTCCTGACTAATCCACAGGTGTCCATCATTCACTGAATCCCTGAATGAAAGGCCATATAAAACAGACACCTAACTATTGCCCCATTGAGCATAGTTCAATAAAGCTCTGAATAAGTGGTCATATGGAACAGAATCCTGACAAATTTTCAGATGTGTGTTACTCAATGTGATACTGAATCACTGGTCATATGAAAGAGACTCCTGACAATTACAGTGGTGTGCATTATTCACTGAGGCTCTGAGTGGCCATATGAAATAGACTCCTAATATTCACTGAGTATTCCTCATGTGTTCGTTATACCCTGACTCTCTGAGTGGCTGTATAAAATAGACTCCTGATTCTACCCCATGTCTGTATTATTCAGAAAGTCTCTGTAAGAGTGTCCTTATAGGAGAGGCTTTCAAGATGGCGTCGTAGAGGCGACTCAGGATTGCATCTCTGAGGGAAAATGCAAGATGGCGTCGTAGAGGTGACTCAGTATTTCAGCTCTCAGTGAAGGCATAGAGGGTGAGTCCTAGCCACATTCTCGGACAGATCTTTTTTGCCCACGGAACGTTGAAAGTCCCAGGTGTGGGAGAGACATGGGATGCTAGCAGAGCCGGCTCACATGGCCACTTCGGCTGGTTTCACAGCACAGCGGCACCCGGCACAAAACTCACTGGTCCGGGTGCCCTGTTAAACCAGCAATCTGAGATTTGGAAGGGCAGATTGGCATGTCAATCTGATTGAATGGGACTTGGACAATGAGACAGACCAGGAGATTCCTGGGAAACATGATCTGAGCAGGTGCAGTGGGCAGTGGCATGGGAGATTGCACGGATCCCAGTGCCCTATCAGCAGGCTACTGGGGCACCAGTGAGAGAGTCAAGGGTTCAGCTTGGGGAGAGAAAGAGAGAGAGGATGGACTCTGAGGCAGGAAGCTGGGTGATCAGGCTCCGTGGGTCCCACCCTGACAGGGACAAGCAGGGCAGCGATTGGAGGCGCTTGGGGCTGAGAATTTTGCTGCTGGCATCTAGGACGGTGCAGCCCGGTGTGGGAGGGGCATCTGCCACTACTGACGCAATCCCCCGCTACTTAAGTACCGCGCAGGGCTGACACAGCCTGCTGTTGCCGAGGCAGCCTGCCATAACAGAGAGACTCTGCCAGCAGGGCGGAGCAAGCCACAGCACGGCAGAGCAGGCCACAACAGAACAGAGCCCTGCATCAACAGGGCGGACCTGCACTAGCAGGGCAGAGCCCTGGCAGGAAAATAGTGAATAGACTGCCACCTAGCTGGGCAGGACAGTGCAATAGATACTCATAAAGAAAGCCCCAACTCCCTGAGACAGAGCATCTAAGGGGGAAATAAAAGGGGGTGGTTTTATGAGTTCTGTTGCAGCAGACATAAACACATCCTCCCAAAAACGCTGAATGAACAATGGAGCTCACAGCTCAGCACTGGAGCTCCTATAAAGCACCGACTGTCTCCTCAAGCAGCTCCCTGACCCCTGTATATCCAAAGAGTCATCATCCAAAAAAAAAGAACTAATCATACTGACATTTGGCAGGCATCATTCTGAAACAAAGATAGCCGAAGAAGACACTAGTAGCATCCCTCACTGTTCCACAGCTGCTACAGGTGTACCCCAGACAAGCAGGGCCTGGATTGGACGTCAGCACTCGTACAACAGAGGGGCTAGACCATTAGAAAAAAAACTAAGTAAAAGAAATACCTCATCATCAACAATCTGGGTGTCCACACAAAGACCCAATTGAAACAATCAGAAACTACTAAGACGACAGGTGGATAAATTCATAAAGATGGGAAGAAACCAGCGCAGAAAGAGGAGAACACCTGAAAACAAAACATTTCACCTCCTACAAAGGACCAAAACTCCTCATCAGCAAGGGAACAAAGCTGGACTGAGAATGAGTGTGACAAAATGACGGAATCAGACTTCAGAAAGTGGATAATGAGAAATTTCAGCGAGCTAAAAGAACATGTTCTAAATCAGTGCAAAGAAACTAAGAACCTTGAGAAAAGATTTCAAAAAAGATTCGAGGAAATGATAACAAGAATGGACAACTTAGAGAGAAATATGAATGAATTGAAAGAGCTGAAAAACACAACACGAGTACTTCATGAAGCATGCACAATTTTCAACAGCCAAATTGACCAAGCAGAAGAAAGAATATCAGAAGTCGAAGATCAACTCAATGAAATAAAATGAGAAACCAAGATCAAAGAAAAAAGTGCAAAAAGGAATGAACAAAATCTCCAAGAAATGTGGGGCTATGTGAATAGACCCAACCTAAGTTTGACAGGTGTACCAGAAGGTGATGAAGACAATGAATCCAAGCTGGAAAACACTCTTCAGGATATTATCCAGGAAAATTTCCCCAACATAGCGAGACAGGTCAATATTCAACTCCAGGAAGTACAGAGGACACCACAAAGATATTCTGCAAGAAGAGCAACCCTAAGGCACATAATCGTCAGATTCACCTGGGTTGAAATGAAGAAGAAAATACTAAGAAAAGCCAGAGAGAAAGGTCGGGTCACACACAAAGGGAAGCCCATTAGACTCACAGCAGATCTCTCGGCAGAGACGCTACAAGCCAGAAGAGAGTGGGGGCCAATATTCTACATCCTTAAAGAAAAGAACTTTCAACAGAGAATTTCATATCCAGCCATACTGAGCTTCATAAGTGAAGGAAATATAAAATCCTTCATGAACAAGCAAGTACTCAGAGATTTTGTCACCACTAGGCCTGCTTTACAAGAGCTCTTGAAAAAGGCAATACACATAGAAAGAAACAACCAGTACCAGCCATCATAAAAGCATACCAAATGCTAAAGAGCATCAACAAAATGAAGAATCTACATGAACCAATAGGCAAAACAGCCAGCTAGCATCAAAATGGCAGTAACAAATTCACACATATCAATATTAACCCTAAATGTAAATGGGCTAAATAGACCAATCAAAAGACACAGACTGGCAAGTTAAATAAAAAGCCAAAACCCGTCGGTGTGCTATATCCAGGAAACCAACCTCACACGCCAGGATACACAAAGGCTCAAAATAAAGGGATGAGGGAAGATTTACCAAGCAAATGGAGAGCGAAAAAAAAGCAGGAGTTGCAATTTTCGTCTCTGATAAAATAGACTTAAAAGCAACAAAGGGACAGGGCAAGATGGCGTCGTAGAGGTGACTCAGGATTGCTGCTCTCAGTGAATGCGCAGAGGGTGTGTCCTAGCCACATTCTCGGATGTTCCTTTTATGCCCACAGAGCGTTGAAAGTCCCAGGTGTGGGAGAGACACGGGACGCTAGCGCACCCAGCTAATGCAGCCTGCTCAGCCAGCGCTGCAGCGGGACACGGCGCAGAACTCACTGGTCTGGGTGGCCTGTTAAACCGGCAATCTGAGATCTGGAAGGGCAGATTGGCATGTTCATCTGATTGAACGGGACTTGGACAATGAGCCAGACCAGGAGTTTCCTGGGAAGCGTGATCTGAGCCGGGGTAGTGGGTAGCGGCACGGGAGATCATACGGATCCCAGTGCCCTACTGGGGCGCCAGTGAGAGAGTCGACCTTTCAGCTTGGGGAGAGGGAGAGAGAGAGAGAGGACGGACTCTGAGGCAGGGAGCTGGGTGATCGGGCTCGGCGGGTCCCATGCTCACGGGGACAAGCAGGGCGGCGACCGGAGGTGCTTGGGGCTGAGAGTTTTGCTGCCGGCATCTAGGATGGTGCAGCCCGGTGAGGGAGGGGCGTGCACCATTGCTGACGCAGTCCACCCCCACTGAAGTACCACCCAGGACTGACGCATCCTGCCATTGCCGAGGCAACCTGCCATAACTGAGAGTCTCTGCCAGGAGCCGGGAGTGCTCCACAGCAGAAGGGAGTCCAGCAGCAAAGGGCGGACCCACGCTAGCAAGTCAGAGACCCGGCAGGCAAATAGTGAATAGACTGCCGCCTAGTGGGGCAGGACAGTGCAACAGATACTCATAAAGAAAGTCCCAACTCCCTGAGACAGAGCATCTAGGGGGGGAAAGAAAAAAGGGTGGTGTTTTATGAGTTCTATTGCAGCAGACATAAACAACCGCCCAACAACGCTGAATGAACAACGGACCTCATAGCTCTGCACTGGAGCTCCTATAAAGCACAGACTGTCTCCTCAAGTGGCTACCTGACACTTGTATATCCAAGGAGTCACCCCAGAAAAGGACTAATCAGACTGACATTTGGCTGGCATTATTCTGGAACAAGGACAGCAGCAGAAGAAACTGCTATCATCCCTCACTGTTCCGCAGCTGCTGCAGGTATACCCCAGACAAGCAGGGCCTGGAGTGGACCTCAGCACTCATGCAGCAGAGGGGATAGACCATTAGAAGGAAAACTAAGTAACAGAAATACTTCATCATCAACAATCTCAGCGTCCACACAGAGACCCAATTGAAAAATCAGCCACTACTAAGACGACAGGCGGATAAATCCATAAAGATGGGAAGAAACCAGCACAGAAAGGAGGAAAGCACCCAAAACCAAAACACCTCACCTCCAAAAAAGGACCAAAACCCCTCACCAGTAAGGGAACAAAGCTGGACGGAGAATGAATGTGACGAAATGACGGAATCAGACTTCAGAAAGTGGATAATGAGAAACTTCAGAGAGCTAAAGGTACATGTACTAAACCAGTGCAAAGAAACTAAGAACCTTGAAAAAAGATTTGAAAAAAGATTCGAGGAATTGATAACAAGAATGGACAACTTAGAGAGGAATATGAATGAATTGAAGGAGCTGAAAAACGCAACACGAGAACATCGAGAAGCATGCACAAGTTTCAACAGCCGAATTGACCAAGCAGAAGAAAGAATATAAGAAGTTGAAGATCAACTCAATGAAATAAAACGAGAATCCAAGATTAAAGAAAAAAGTACAAAAAGGAATGAACAAAATCTCCAAGAAATGTGAGAAAATGTGAAGAGACCCAACCTATGTTTGATAGGTGTACCAGAATGTGACGAAGAGAATGAATCCAAGCTGGAAAACACTCTTCAGGATATTATCCAGGAAAATTTCCCCAACCTAGCAAGACAGGTCAATACTCAACTCCAGGAAATACAGAGAACACCACAAAGATACTCTGCAAAAAGAGCAACCCCAAGGCACATAATCGTCAGATTCACCAAAGTTGAAACAAAGGAGAAAATACTAAGGACAGCCAGAGAGAAAGGTCGGGTCACCCACAAAGGGAAGTCCATCAGACTCACAGGAGGTCTCTCGGCAGAGACTCTATAAGCCAGAAGAGAGTGGGGGCCAATATTCAACATCCTTAAAGAAAAGAGCTTTCAACCCAGAATTTCATATCCAGCCAAAATGAGCTTCATAAGTGAAGGAAAAATAAAATCCTTCACTAACAAGCAAGTACTCAGAGATTTTGTCACCACTAGGCCTGCTTTACAAGAGCTCCTGAAAGAGGCACTACACATAGAAAGGAACAACCAGTTGCAGCCATCCTAAAAGCATACCAAATGCTAAAGACCATCAACAAAATGAAGAATGTACATGAATCAACGGGCAAAACAGCCAGCTAGCATCAAAATGGCAGTATCAAATTCACACATAACAATATTAACCCTGAATGTAAATGGGCTAAATGCACCAATCAAAAGACACAGACTGGCAAATTGGATAAAAAACCAAAACCCATCAGTGTGCTGTATCGAGGAAACCCACCTCACACGCAAAGATACACAAAGGCTCAAAATAAAAGGATGGAGGAAGATTTACCAAGCAAATGGAGAGCAAACAAAAGCAGGAGTTGCAATTCTCATCTCTGATAAAACAGACTTTAAAGCAACAAAAATCAAAAGGTACAAAGAAGGTCATTACATAATGGTAAAAGGATTGATACAACAAGAAGAGCGAAGGATTCTAAATATATATGGACCGAATGTAGGAGCACCCAGATATATAAGGCAAGTTCTTAATGACTTACAAAGAGACTTAGACTCCAACACAATAATAGTGGGAGACTTAAACACTCCACTGTCAATAGCAGACAGATCAACCAGATAGAAAATTAACAAGGATATCCAGGACTTGAACTCAGACCTGGAACAAGCAAACCTGATAGACATTTACAGAACTCTCCACCCCAAATCCACAGAATATACATTCTTCTCAGCACCACATCACACCTACTCCAAAAATTGACCACATAATTGGAATTAAAGCACTCCTCAGCAAATGCGGAACAACTGAAATCATAACAAACAGTCTCTCAGACCATAGTGCAATCAAGTTGAAACTCAGAATTCAGAAAATAACTCAGAACTGCACAGCTTCATGGAAACTGAACAACTGGCTCTTGAATGTTGATTGGATAAACAATGAAATGAAGGCAGAAATAAAGATTTTGTTTGAAACCAATGAGAATGAAGACACAACGTACCAGAATCTCTGGGACACATTTAAAGCAGTCTGCAGAGGAAAATGTACAGCAATAAGTGTCCACATGAGAAGAGTGGAGAGATCCAAAATTGACACCCTATCATCAATATTGAAAGAGCTAGAGGAGCAAGATCAAAAAAGCTCAAAACCTAGCCGAAGACAAGAAATAACTAAATCAGAGCAGCAATGAAAAAGATAGAGACAAGAAAAACCCTTCAAAAAATCAATAAATCCAAGAGCTGGTTTTTCAACAAGATCAATAAAATGGACAGACCACAAGCCAGACTGATAAAAAAGAAAAGAGAAAACAACCAAATAGATGCAACAAAAAACGATAAAGGGGAAATCACCACAGATTCCCCAGAAATTCACACCATCATGAGAGAATACTACAAACAACTCTATGCACACAAACTATTAAATCAGGAAGAAATGGATAAATTCCTGGACGCCTTTGTCCCCCAGGCCTAAACCAGGAGGAAGCCGAAACTATGAATAGACCAATAACAAGGTCAGAAGTTGAGGCAGCAATTAAGAGCCTAGCACACAAAAAGAGCCCAGGTCCAGATGGGTTCACAGCTGAATTCTACCAGACACACAAAGAGGATCTGGTACCATTACTTCTGAAACTATTCCAAATAATCCAAAAAGAGGGATCCCTTCCCAAATTATTTTATGAGACCAACATCATTCTGATACCAAAACCTGGCAGAGACTCAACAAGAAAAGAAAACTTCAGGCCAATATCCATGATGAACATAGATGCAAAAATCTTCAATAAAATACTGGCAAACCGATTGCAACAGCACATTAGAAAACTTATCCATCATGATCAAGTAGAATTCATCCCGGGGATGCAAGGCTGGTTCAACATATGCAAGTCTATAAATGTGATTCACCACATAAAAAGAAGCAAAAACAAAAACCACATAATTATCTCAATTGACGCAGAGAAGGCATTTGGCATAATTCAACAGCCCTTTATGCTAAGAACCCTCAATAAACTTGGTATTGGTGGAACATATCTCAAAGTAATAAAAGCTATTTACCACCAACCGACAGCCAATGTCATACTTATTGGGCAAAAACTGGAAGCATTTTCTTTGAAATCCGGCACTAGACAAGGATACCCTCTCTCACCACTTCTATTCAACATAG
Source organism: Saguinus oedipus (assembly GCA_031835075.1). Taxonomy (NCBI): domain Eukaryota; kingdom Metazoa; phylum Chordata; class Mammalia; order Primates; family Cebidae; genus Saguinus; species Saguinus oedipus. The sequence continues at coordinate 58,885,908 of CM063173.1, forward strand.
TACTGGAAGTTCTAGCCAGAGCAATCAGGCAAGAAAAAGAAATAAAGGGTATTCAAATAGGAAAGGTGGAAGCCAAGTTGTCTCTATTTGCAGACGACATGATAGTATAACTAGAAGACCCCATCACCTCAGCCCAAAAGCTCCTGCAACTGATAAGCAACTTCAGCAAAGTCTCAGGATATAAAATCAATGTTCAAAAATCAGAAGCATTCCTATACACCAATAACAGACTTAAAGAGAACCAAATCAAGAACGAACTGCCATTCACAATTGCTACAAAGAAAATAAAATACCTAGAAATACAACTCACTAGGAATGTAAGGGACCTCTTTAAGGAAAACTACAAACAACTGCTCAACAAAATAAGAGATGACACAAACAGATGGAGAAACATTCCATGTTCGTGGTTAGGAAGAATCAATATTGTGAAAATGGCTATACTGCCCAAAGTAATTTACACAATCAATGCCATGCCCATCAAACTACCATTGAATTTCTTCACAGAACTGGAAAAAACCACCATGAATTTCATATGGAACCAAAAAAGAGCCCGCATAGCCAAGTCAATTCTAAGCAAAAAGAACACAGCGGGAGGCATCACGCTACCAGACTTCAAACTATACTACAAGGCTGCAGTAATCAAAACAGCATGGTACTGGTACCAAAACTGAGATATAGACCAATGGAACAGAACAGAAGCATCGGAGGCAACACCACATATCTTCACCCATATTATTTTTGATAAACCAGAGAAAAACAGGCAATGGGGAAATGATTCCCTATTTAATAAATGGTGTTGGGAAAACTGGCTAGCCATGTGCAGAAAGCAGAAACTGGACCTTTTTCTGACACCTTACACTAAAATTAACTCCAGATGGATTAAGGACTTAAACGTAAGACGTGACACCATAAAAACCCTAGAAGAATATCTAGGCAAAACCGTTCAGGACATAGGAGTAGGCAAGGACTTCATGACCAAAACACCAAAAGCATTGGCAACAAAAGCCAAAATAGACAAATGGGACCTAATCAAACTCCACAGCTTCTGCACGGCAAAAGAAACAGTCACTAGAGTGAATCGGCAACCATCAGAATGGGAAAAAATCTTTGCAGTTTACACATCTGACAAAGGTCTGATATCTAGAATTTACAAAGAACTCAAACAGATTTACAGAAAAAAAACAAACAAGCTTATTCAAAAATGGGCAAAAGATATGAACAGAAACTTTACAAAAGAAGACATACATGAGGGCAACAAACATATGAAAAAGTGCTCATCATCATTGGTCATTAGAGAGATGCAAATCAAAGCCACATTGAGATATCATCTCACACCAGTTAGAGTGGCGATCATTAAGAAATCTGGAGACAGCAGATGCTGGAGAGGATGTGGAGAAATAGGAACACTCTTACACTGTTGGTGGGAGTGTAAATTAGTTCAACCATTGTGGAAGTCAGTGTGGCGATTCCACAGGGACCTAGAAATAGAAATTCCATTTGACCCAGCAATCCCATTATTGGGTATCTATCCAAAAGACTATAAATCGTTCTACTATAAGGACACATGCACACGAATGTTCATTGCAGCACTGTTTACAATAGCAAAGACCTGGAACCAACCCAAATGCCCATCGATGATAGACTGGACTGGGAAAATGTGGCACATATACACCATGGAATATTATGCAGCCATCAAAAATCATGAGTTTGTGTCCTTTGTAAGGACATGGCTTAATCTGGAGAACATCATTCTCCTCAAACTGACACAAGAACAGAAAAAGAAATACCGCATATACTCACTCATAGGTGGGTGAGAAAAATGAGAACACATGGACACAGAGAGGCGGTCTACTGTACACTGGGGACTGTTGGGGGAAATGGGGGAGGGACAGTGGGTGGGGCCAGGGGGGATAGCCTGGGGATGAATACCAAGTGTGGGTGAAGGGGAGGAAGGCAGCAAAACACACTGCCATGTGTGTACCTATGCAACTATCTTGGACGTTCTTCACATGTACCCCAAAACCTATAATGCAGTAAAAATTAAAAAAAAAGAAGGCATTTGACAAAATTCAACCGCCCTTTATGCTAAAAACCCTCAATAAACTTGGTATTGATGGAACATATCTCAAAGTAATAAAAGCTATTTATGACAAACCAACAGCCCATATCATAATGAATGGGCAAAAACTGGAAGCATTCCCTTTGAAATCCGGAATAAGACAAGGATGCCTTCTCCCACCACTCCTGTTCAACAGAGTACTGGAAGTTCCAGCCAGAGCAATCAGGCAAGAAAAAGAAATAAAGGGTATTCAAATAGGTAAGGTGGTAGCCACATTGTCTCTATTTGAAGACGACATGATAGTGTACCTAAAAGACCCCATCACCTAAGCCCAAAAGCTTCTAAAATTGATAAGCACCTTCAGCAAAGTCTCAGGATATAAAATCAATGTTCAAAAATCAGAAGCATTCCTATACACCAATAACAGACTTAAAGCAAACCAAATCAAGGTTGAACTGCCATGCACAATTGCTACAAATAAAATAAAATACCTAGGAATACAGCTCACAAGGAACCTAAGGGACCTCTTTTAAAAAAGTACAAACCACTGCTCAACGAAATAAGAAAGGACACACACAGATGGAGAAACATTCCATTTTCATGGTTAGGAAGAATCAATATCGTGAAAATGGCTATACTGCCCAAAGTAATTTACACAATCAATGCTATCCCCATCAAACTATCACTGAATTTCTTCACAGAACTGGAAAAAACCACCATGAACTTCATATGGAACCCAAAGGGAGCTCACATAGCCAAGTCAATTCTAAGCAAAAAGAACACAGCGAGAGTCATCACACTACGAGATTTCAAACTATACTACAAGACTACAGTAATCAAAACAGCATGGTACTGGTACCAAAACAGAGATATAGTCCAATGGAACAGAACGGAGGCATCGGAGGCAACACAACATATCTACCACCATATAATCTTTCATAAACCAGACAAAAACAGGCAATGGGGAAAGATTCCCTGTTTAATAAATGGTGTTGGGAAAACTGGCTAGCCATGTGCAGGAAGCAGAAACTGGACCCCTTCCTGACATCTTACACCAAAATTAACTCCAGATGGATTAAAGACTTAAACATAAGACGTGACACTATAAAAACGTTAGAAGAAAATCTAGGCAAAACCGTTCAGGACATAGGAGTAGGCAAGGACTTCATGACCAAAACACCAAAAGCATTGGCAACAAAAGCCAAAATAGACAAATGGGACCCAGTAAAACTCCACAGCTTCTTCACGGCAAAAGAAACATTCACTAGAGTGAATTAGCAACCATCGGAATGAGAAGAAAATCTTTGCAGTTTACGCATCTGACAAAGGGCTGATATCCAGAATTTACAAAGAACTCAAACAGATTTACAGGAAAAAAACAAACAAGCCCATTCAAAATTGGGCAAAGGATATGAACAGACCCTTTACAAAAAAAGACATTCATGAGGTCAACAGACACATGAAAAAATGCTCATCATCACTGGTCATTAGAGAGATGCAAATCAAAACCACATTGAGATACCATCTCACGCCAGTTAGAATGGCGATCATTAAAAAATCTGGAGACAGCAGATGCTGGAGAGGATGTGGAGAAATAGGAACACTCTTACACTGTTGGTGGAAGTGTAAATTAGTTCAACCATTGTGGAAGACAGTGTGGCGATTTCTCAAGGACCTAGAAATAGAAATTCCATTTGACCCAGCAATCCCATGACTGGGTATATATTCAAAGGACGATAAATCATTCTACTATAAGGACGCATGCACACGAATATTCATTGCAGCACTGTTTACAATAGCAAAGACCTGGAACCAGCCCAAATGCCCATCAATGATAGACTGGACTGAAATAATGTGGCACATATACACCATGGGATATTATGCAGCAATCAAAAATGATGAGTTTGTTTCCTTTGTAAGACATGGATGAATCTGGAGAACATCATTCTCAGCAAACTCACACAAGAACAGAAAAAGAAATATTGCATATACCCACTCATAGGTTGGTGAGAAAAGTGAGAACACATGGACAAAGGGAGGGAATCTACTACACACTGGCATCTATTTTGGGGAATGGGGGAGGGACAGTGGAAGGGGGCTGTGGAGAGATAGTCTGTGTATAAATGCCAAGTGTGAGTGAAGGGGAAGAAGGCAGCAAAACACACTGCCATGTGTGTACCTATGCAACTATCTTGCACATTCTGTGCATGTACCCCGAAACCTATAATGCCATAAAAGTTTAAAAAATAAAACAAAAATCAGTGTCCATATAAAATATACACATCTCTATTACCGAGGTGGTCCGTATACACTGAGTCTCTGAAAAAGTTTCAATATAAAATGCACTCCTGACTATTCTCCAGGTGAGTTTTATTCACATGGGCTCTGAATGAGGGGCCATATGAAATAGACACCTGGCTATTCCGCAGGTGTGTATTCTTCACTGAAGTTCTTTATGTGTCCTCAAAGAAAATAGACACATGGCGACTCCAAAAGTTTGTAATCTTCACTGATGCGCTGAATAAAAGGCCCTGTGAAACAGACTCCAAAACTTTTCCTGGGAAGCATTACTCACTGAGGTTCTGAATGAGAGGACACGGTGAATAAACTTCTGACAATTCTCTAAACTTGCACTACTCCGAGAGCTCTTAATTAGTGGCCTTAGGAAAGACACTCCTGAATACCCTGCAGGTGCGCATTTTTGTTTGGGCTCTGAATGAGCGGCCAAACAAAATAGAATCCCGACTTTCCCCAAAGAGTATATTATTCCGTGAGGCTCTGAATGTGTGGCTATATATAATAGAATTCTGAATACGCTACAGGTGTTTCTTATTCAGAGAAGCTCTGAATGAGAGGCCATATGTAATAACGTCCTGAGTATTCCCCAGGTATGCATTATTCACTGAGGCTCTGAAAGTTGAGCCATATGAAATAGTCTCTGGACTGGTTTTCATGTGTGTATTATTTAATGAGGTTTTGAGTGACTGATTATAAGAAATAGACTCCTGACCATTCCCCAGGTGTGTATTATTGAATTAGAATCTGAAAAAGTGGGTATATGAAAAAGACTACTCACTATTCCAAAGCTGTGCAATAATCACTCAGGCTTTGATTTTGTACTAATGTAAAATAGACTAGTGTCTATTCCCCAGGTGTGCATTATTCACTGAGGCTGTAAATTCGTGACTATACAGGGTCCCAAAGATTCCCCAGGCATGCATTACACCGTGAGGCTCTGCATGACTGGTCCCATGAAATAGGATGCTGATTATTCTCCATGTTTGTATTATTCAGTGAATTTCTGAATGAGTGGCTATATGAAATAAACTGCTGAGTGCTGTACATTTGTGCTGTAATCAATGAGGCTACGAATGAGTGGCCATATAAAGGGAATCCTGACTATTTCACAGGTGTGTATGATTCACTGAGATTTTGAGTTAGTGACTATATGAAATAGACTCCCGACAATTCCTCAGGTGTGTATTGTTGTCTGAGACTCTGATTAATTGGCATATGGAATAGACTTTTCACTATTCAAAATTTGTGCATTACTCACTCCGGATTTGGTTTTGTGGCCATATAAATAGATTAGTGTCTATTTCGCAGTTGTGCATTATGTAATGAGGCTCTAAATTAATGGCTATATACAGTAGACTCTTAACTCTTCCCAAAGTGTGTATTGCTAAATGAGACTCAGAGTAAGTGGGCATATGAGAGGGAATCCTGAGTCTTCCCCAGTTATGCATTATTTACAGAGAGTCTGAATGAGTAGCCTCTTGAAGTAGACTGTAGAATACTTCCCAGATGTGTATTATTCACTGAAGCTCTTAATGAGTGACCATATGAAAGAGATTCCTGACTAATAAGAGATATATATTATTCACTGAAACACTGAATAAATGGCCATTTGTAATAGAATCTATTTTACTCCACAGGTGTGCATTATTCATTGATTTTCTAAATAAATCACCAGATGTAACAGACTAGTGATTATTCCCCACATGTGCATGAATCCAAGAAGTTCTGCATGAGTGTCCATGTCAAATAGACTCCTCATTATCACCCAGTTATGTATCATTCAGGATGGTGCTTAATTTTTGGCTATCTCAAATAGGGTCCTGACTACTCCACAGGTGTTCATTATTCTCTGAAACTCTGAATGAGAGGCCATAAAAAATATACGCCTGACTATTGCCCCATTGTGCATATTTCCAGAAAGCTCTGAATAAGTGGTCATATGAAACAGAATCCTGACAAATTTTCAGGTATGTGTCATTCAGTGAGATACTGAATCACTGGTCATATGAAAGAGACACCTGACAATTACAGTGGCGTGCATTATTTACTGAGGCTCTGAGTGGCCATATGAAATAGACTCCTAATATTCACTGAGTATTTCTCATGTGTGCATTATTCACTGAATCTCTAAATGGCCATATAAAATAGACTCCTGATTCTACCCCATGTGTGTACTATTCAGAGAGGCTTTGTAAGAGTGTCCGTATAGAATACGCTCCTGTCTATTTCCCAGGTGCGCATTATTCACTGAGGCTCTGAATAAGTTTCAATATAAAATGCACTCCCGACTATTCTCCAGGTGAGTTTTATTCACACGGGCTGTGAATGAGGGGCCATATGAAATAGCCTTCTGGCTATTCTACAGGTGTGTATTCTTCACTGAATTTCTGAATGTGTCGCCAAAGAAAATAGACACATGGCTACTCCACAAGTTTGCATTCTACACTGATGCTCTGAATAAAAGGCCATGTGAAACAGATTCCAAGACTTTTTTCGGGATGCATTACTCAATGAGTTTCTGAATAATAGAACACTGTAAATAAACTCCTGACAATTTCCTAAACTTGCACTACTCGAAGGGCTCTTAATGAGAGGTCTCAGGAGAGAGACTCCTGAATACTCTTCAGGCGTCCATTATTAGGTTGGGCTCTGAATGAGTGGCCATACAAAATAGAATCCTGACTTTCCCCAAAGAGTATATTATTCATTGAGGCTCTGAATGTGTGGCTATATGTAATAGACTTCTGAATACTCTACAGGTGTTTATTATTCAGAGAAGCTCTGATCGAGAGGCCATATGTAATAACGTCCTGAATATTCCCCAGGTATGCATTATTCACTGAGGCTCTGAAAGTTTGGCCATATGAAATAGTCTCCGGACTAGTCCACATGTGTGTATTATTATTTTTTTTTCTTTTTTTTTTTATTATTATTTTTTTTTATTGCATTATAGGTTTGGGGGTACATGTGCAGAACGAGCAAGATAGTTGCATAGGTACACACATGGCAGTGTGCTTTGCTGCTTTCCTCCCCTTCACCCACACTTGGTATGTGTGTATTATTTAATGAGGCTTTGAGTTACTGATTCTAAGAAATAGAATCCTGACTATTCCCTAGGTGTGTATTATTGAATGAGAATCTGAAAAAGTGGGTATATAAAAAAGACTACTCTCTATTCCAATGTTGTGCAATAATCACTCAGGCTTTGATTTTTCAGTCACGTAAAATAGACATTATTTTGTGTATTTAAAGTGAAGAATGCATATTTTATGTATCTAAAGTGGAGAGCTCTACAAGTGCTTATTAAGTTTACTTGTTACTGATCTGAGTTCAGATTCTGGATATCCTTATTAATTTTCTGTCTCATTGAGTCTAAATCTCTTTATGGGTCTTGTGTATCTGGGTGTTAGGATGCATTGATTCTTATACCACTCTATCTTTGTTGGTTTGAAATCTGTTTTATCAAATGCATGAATTGCAACTTCTTTTTGTTTATTTATTTGTTTTTGTTCTTCATTTGGTTGGTAAATCTTTCTCCAACCCTTTGTTTTCAGTCTTTCTGTATCATTGGATATGAAATGGGTCTGGATGTAGTATACCATTAGGTTTTGGCTGTATCCTTTGATTGGGGATTTTAATCGATTTCAATTTAGGATTACTGCCATTTGATGTTAACTGGCTATTTTATCCATTCGTTGATGTAAATTCTTCTTTATGTTGAATGCTCTTTACTTTTTGGTATGTTTTTTGAAAGGCTAATACTGGTTGTTCCTTTCTTTGTGTAATGCTTCTTTCAGAAGTTCTTGTAAAGCAGGCCTGGTGGTAATAAAATCTCTGAGTACTTGCTTGTTCATAAAATATTTTATTTTTCCTTCAATTGTGCAGCTTAGTTTGGCAGGATATGAAATTCTGGGCTGAAAGTTCTGTTCTTTAAGGATGTTAAATATTGGCCCCCACTCTCTTCTGGCTTTTAGGGTTTCTGCTGAGAGATCAGCTGTAAGTCTAATAGGCTTCCCTTTGTGGGTAACCTGACCTTTCTCTCTGGCTGCCCTTAGTATTTTCTCCTTCGTTTCAACCCTGGTATGATTATGTGTCTTGGTGTTGTTCTTCTTAAGGAATATCTTTGTGGTGTTCTCTGAATTACCTGAGGTTGAATAGTATCCAGCTTTGCTAGATTGGGAAAATTCTCCTGGATAATATCCTGAGGAGTATTTTCCAGCTGGGATTCATTCTCTCCGTTACATTCAGGTACACCTATCAAACGTAGATTAGATCTTTTCAGATAGTCCAATAATTCTTGGAGACTTTGCTCATTCCTTTTTATCCTTTTTTCTCTATCCTTGTCTTCTCATTCCATTTCATTAATTTGGTCTTCGAGCTCTGATATCCTTTCTTCTGCTTGATCAATTCGGCTATTCAAACTTGTGCATATTTCATAAGTTCTCATGTTGTATTTTTCAACTCTATTAGTTCATTTATATTCCTCTCTATATTGTCCATTCTTTTTAACATTTCATCAAGCCTTTTTTTAATGTTCTTAGTTTCTTTACATTGGAATAAAACAAGTTGTTTCAACTCCCAAAACTTTTGTATCATCCACCTTTTAAAGCCTACTTCAGATAATGGAACACAGTCCTCTTCCATTAGGGCATGTTCCGTTGCTGATGAGGAATTGCTATTCCCTGTAGAAGGAGAGGGGTTATGACTTTCGCTTTTCTCGGCCTTTTTAGGCTGTATTTTTCCCTTTATTGTGATTTTATCCATCTGATGTCTTTACAATTAGTGTATTTGTGATAAATATCCTGAGAGGATGTCCAATTTTTTGATTCCCAGTGCTGGAATTCTAGCAACACAGTGCGCCGGCCAAAACAGCAGTGATAATACTGATGGTGCACTTCTGCCTGGGAATCTCCAGTTTGGCTTCCTTCCTGAGTCCACAACAAGCGTCTCTGCCTTCCCGGAGCTCCAAACACCAGTCAGTAGGAGAACCATTCCTGCTCACTGTGCACGAAAAGCTGACGCGCTGAGGCAACGACAAAACCCTTGCACCAGCAACAGAAGTCGCGCTGGTGATGCGCGTGGGTCCTCCACTGAAAATCTTCTGGTCCGTGGGCGACGAAAGTTCCTCTGAAAATGTGGCATCTTCACGTTTTCTGAGCTTTCATTGGGAGCTACCATCCTGAGCTGTTAGCGATCACCCATCTTGGATCTCTCTCCCTAGACTCCTAATATTCACTGGGTATTTCTCATGTGTGTATTTTTCACTGACTCTATAAGTGGCCATATGAAATAGAGTCCTGATTCTTTCCCATGTGTGTATTATTCAGGGAGGCTCTGTAAGAGTGTCCGTATAAAATTCACTCAAATCTATTCCCCAGGTGAGCATTATTCACTGAGGATCTGAATAAGTTTCAATATAAAATGCACTCCCGACTATTCTCCAGGTGAGTTCTATTGACAAGGGCTATTCCACAGGTGTGTACTCCTCACTGAAGTTCTGAATGTGTCGCCAAAGAAATAGACACATGGCTACTCCACAAGTTTGCATTCTTCACTGATGCTCTGAATTAAAGGCCATGTGAATCAGACTCCAAGACTTTTCCCGGAATGCATTACTCAAAGAGGTTCTGAATGAGAGGACGCTGTAAATAAACTCCTGACAATTCCCTAAACTTGCACTACTCGGAGGGCTCTGAATGAGTGGCCTTAGGAAAGAGACTCCAAAATACTCTTCAGGTGTGCATTTTTAGGTTGGGCTCTGAATGCGTGGCCATACAAAATAGAATCCTGACTTTCCCCAAAGAGTATATTATTCAGTGAGTCTCTGAATGTGTGGCTTTATGTAATAGATAAGTGTCTATTCTCCAGGTGTTTATTATGTAATGAGGCACATAATGAATGTGCCATATAAAGTAGACTCCTAACTCTTCCTCAGGTGTGTATTGCTAAATGAGACTCAGAGTAAGTGGGCATAAGAAAGAGACTCCTGACTCTTCCCCAGGTGTGCAATATTTACAGAGACTCTGAATTAGTAGCCTCTTGAAGTAGACTGTTGACAATTTCCCAGATGTGTATTATTCAGTGAGGCCTTGAACGAGTGGCCATATGAAAGAGATTCTTACTACTAAGAGATATATATTATTCACTGAAACACTGAATAAATGGCCATTTGTAGTAGTATCCATTTTACTCCACAGGTGTGAGTTATTCATTGATTATCTAAATTAATCACCATATGTACCAGACTAGTGATTATTCCCCACATGACCATCAATCCAAGGGGTTCTGCATGAGTGTCCATATCAAATAGACTCCTCACTATCACACAGTTATGTAAAATTTAGGGAGGTGCTTAATTTGTGGCTTTCTTAAATAGGGTCCTGACTACTACACAGGTGTTCATTATTAACTGAAATTCTGAATGAGGGGCTATATAAAATAGACGCCTGACCATTGCCCCACTGTGCATAATTCAGGAAAGCTCTGAATAACTGGTCACAGGGAACAGAATCCTGACGAATTTTAAGGTGGGTGTCATTCAGTGAGATACTGAATCATTGGCCATATGAAATAGATTCCTAATATTCACTGAGTATTCCTCATGTGTGCATTATTCACTGACTCTCTGAGTGGCCATATGAAATGTACTCCTGATTTTTCCCCATGTGTGTATTTTTCAGAGAGGCTCTGTAATAGTTTCTGTATAAAATACACTCATCTCTATTCCCCAGGTTCGCATTATACACTGAGGCTCTGAATATGTTTCAATATAAAATGTACTCCTGACTATTCTCCAGGTGAGTTTTATTCACACGAGCTCTGAATGAGGGGTAATATGAAATAGACTTCTGGCTATTCCACAGGTGTGTATTACTCACTGAAGCTCTGAATGTGTCACCAAAAAAATAGACACATGGCTACTCCACAAGTTTGCATTCTTTACTGATTCTTTGAATAAAAGTCCATGTGAAACAGACTCCAAGACTTTTCCCAGAATGCATTACCCAATGAGGTTCTGAATGAGAGGACACTGTAACTAAACTCCTGACAATTGCCTAAACTTGCACTACTCACAGGGCTCTGAATGAGTGGCCTTAAGAAAGTGACTGCAGAATACTGTTAAGGTTTGCATTTTTAGGTTGGGCTCTGAATGCGTGGCCATACAAAATAGAATCCTGACTTTCCCCAAAGAGAATATTATTCATTGAGTCTCTGAATGTGTGGCTATATGTAATGGACCTCTGAATATTCTAAAGGTGTTTCTTATACAGAGAAGCTCTGAATGAGAATCCATATGTAATATCGTCCTGAGTATTCCCCAGGGATGCCTTATTCACTGAGGCTCTGAAAGTTTAGCCATATAAAATTGTCTCCGGACTAGTCCACATGTGTGTAATACTTAATAAGCCTTTGAGTTACTGACCATAAGAAATAGACTTCTGACTATTCCCCAGGTTTGTATTATTGCATGAGAATCTGAAAAAGTGGGTATATAAACAAGACTACTCACTATTTTAAAGTTGTGCATTAATCACTCAGGCTTTGATTTCGTCGTCATGTAAAATAGACTAGTGTCTATTCCCCATGTGTGCACTATCTACTGAGGCTGTAAATGAGTGACTATATAAAGTAGAGTCCCAAATGTTCCCCAGGCATGAATTACTTTGTGAGTCTCTGCATGAGTGGTCTTATAAAATAGGATGCTGACTTTCCAACATGTTTGTACTATACAGTGAATTTCTGAATGAGTGGCTATATGAAATAAACTACTGTGTGCTGTACACTTGTTCATTATTCACTGAGGCTACGAGTGAGTGGCCACATGAAAGGGAATCCTGACTATTCCACAGGTGTGTATGAGTCACTGAGGCTTTGAGTTAGTGACTATATGAAATAGAGTCCCGACTATTCCTCATGTGTGTATTGTTGTCTGAGACTCTGATTAAGTGGGCATATGGAATAGACTTTTCTATTTCATTACTCACTCCGGGTTTGATTTTGTGGCCATATAAAATAGACTAGTGTCTATTCCCCAGGTGTGCATTATGTAATGAGGCTCCAAATGAATGGCTATATAAAGTAGAATCTTAACTTTTCCCCAGGTGTGTATTGCTAAATAAGACTCTGAGTAAGTGGGCATATGGAAGAGACTCCTGACTCTTCCCCAGGTGTGCATTATTTATAGAGACTCTGAATGAATAGCATCTTGAAGTAGACTGTTGACTATTTCTCAGATGTGTATTATTCAATGAGGCCCTGAACAAGTGGCTATATGAAAGAGATTCCTGACTAGTAAGAGATATATATTATTCGCTGAAACACTGAATAAATGGCCATTTGAAATAGAATCCATTTTACTCCACAGGTGTTCTTTATTCATTGATTTTCTGAATATACCACCATATGTAAAAGACTAGTGATTATTCTCCACATGTGCATTAATCGAAGGGGTTCTGCATGAGTGTCCAGATTACAGACTCCTCACTATCACCGAGTTTTGTATCATTCAGGGAGGTGCTTAATTTGAGGCTATATTAAATAGGGCCCTGACTCCTCCACAGGTGTTCATTATTCACTGAAATTCTGAATGAGATGCCATATAAAAAAGACGCCTGACTATTGCCCCATTGTGCATAATTCAGTAAAGCTCTAAATAAGTGGTCATATAGAACAGAATTCTGATGAATTATCAGGTGTGTGTCATTCAGTGAGATAATGAATCACTGGTCATATGAAAGAGACTCCTGACAATTTCAGTGGTGTGTATTATTCACTGAGGCTCTGAGTGGCCTTATGAAATAGACTGCTCATATTCACTGAGTATTTCTAATGCTTGCATTATTCACTAACTCTCTGAGTGGCCATATAAAATAGACTCCTGATTCTACCCCATGTGTGTATTATTCAGTCCGTATAAAATATGCTCCTCTCTATTCTTTAGGTGTGCATTATTCACTGAGGCTGTGAAAAGTTTCAATATATAATGCATTCCTGACTAATCTCCAGGTGAGTTTTATTCACATGGGCTCTGAATGAGGGGCCATATGAAATAAAATCCTGGCCATTCTACAGGTGTGTATTCTCCACTGAAATTCTGAATGTTTCGCCAGAGAAAATAGACACATGGCTACTCCACAAGTTTGCATTCTTCACCAATGCTCTCAATAAAAGGCCATGTGAAAGACTCCAAGACTTTTCCCGTGATTCATTACCCAGTGAGATTCTGAATGAGAGGACACTGTAAATAAACTATTGGCAATTCACTAAACTAGCACTACTGGGAGGGATCTGAATGAGTGGCCTTAGGAAAGAGACTCCAGAATACTCTTCAGGCATGCATTTTTAGGATGGGCTCTGAATGAGTGGCCACACAAAATAGAATCCTGACTTCCCCAAACAGTATATTATTCAGTGAGGCTCTGAATATGTAAATGAAAATGACAACTCACTATTCCAAAGTTTTACATTAATCACTCAGGCTTTGATTTTGTAGTCATGTAAAATAGACTAGTGTCTATTCCCCAGGTGTGCATTATTCACTCTGGTTGTAAATGAAAGACTATATAAAGTAGAGTCCCAAATGTTCCCCAGGCATGAATTACTCCGTGAAGCTCCACACGAGTGGTCCTATGAAATAGGATGCTGACTATCCTCCATGTTGGTATTATTCAGTGAATTTGTAAATGAGTGGCTATATGAAGTAAACTGCTGAGTGATGTACATTTGTGCAGTATTCACTGAGGCTACGAGTGAGTGGCCATATGAAAGAGAATCCTGACTATTCCACAGGTGTGTATGATTCACTGAGACTTTGAGTTAGTGACTATATGAAATAGAGGCCTGACTATTCCTTAGGTGTGTATTGTTGTCTGAGTCTATGATTTAGTGAGCGTATGGTATTGACTTTTCACTATTTCAGATTTGTGCATTACACATTCCGGATTTTATTTTGTGGCCATAGAACAAAGACTAGTGTCTATTCCCCAGGTGTGCATTATGAAATGAGGCTCTAAATGAATGGCTATATAAAGTAGAATCTTAACTCTTCCCCAGGTGTGTATTGCTAAATGAGACTCTGAGTAAGTGGGCATATGAAAGAGACTCCTGACCCTTCACCAGGTGTGCATTATTTACTGAGACTCTGAATGAGTAGCATCTTGAAGTAGACTCTTTACTATTTTTCAGATGTGTATTATTCAATGAGTCCCTGAACGAGTGGTCATATGAAAGAGATTCCTGAGTAGTAAGAGATATATATTATTCACTGAAACACTGAATAAATGGCCATTTGAAATAGAATCCATTTTACTCCACAAGTGTGCTTTATTTATTGATTCTCTGAATATACCACCATATGTAAAAGACTAGTGATTATTCCCCACATGAGCATTAATCCAAGGGGTTCTGCATGAGTGTCCATATCTAATAGGCTCCTCACTATCACCGAGATTTGTATCATTCAGGAAGGTGCTTAATTTGTTGCTATCTTAAATAGAACCCTGACTCCTCCACAGGTGTTCATTATTCACTGAAACTCTGAATGAGATGCCATATAAAATAGACGCCTGACTATTGCCCCATTGTGCATAATTCAGTAAAGCGCTAAGTAAGTGGTTATATGGAACAGAATTCTGATGAATTTTCAGGTGTGTGTCATTCAGTGAGATACTGAATCACTGGTCATATGAAAGAGACTCCTGACAATTACAGTGGTGTGCATTATTTACTGAGGCTCTGAGTGGGTAAAATAGACTCCTAATATTCACTTAGTATTCCACATGTGTGCATTATTCACTGACCTTCTGAGTGGCCATATGAAATAGACTCCTGATTCTACCCCATGTGTGTATTATTCAGAGAGGCTCTGTAAGAGTGTCCATGTAAAATATGCTCGTCTCTATTCCTTAGGTTCCCATTATTCACTGAGGCTCTGAATAAGATTCTTTTTTTTTTTTTTGAAAAGAGAGGAAGAAAATGAGGGAGAGAGAACAGGAATATTGCTTTTAAAGGGTATTAATAATGGCTGATCATTATTTTGTGTATTTAAAGTGGAGAATATATATTTTATTTATCTAAAGTGGAGAGCTCTACAAGTGCTTATTAAGGTTACTTGTTACTGATCTGAGTTCAGATTCTGGATGTCATTATTAATTTTCTGTTTCGTTGAGTCTGAATCTCTTTATGGGTCTTATGTATCTGGGTGTTAGGATGCATTGATCCTTATACCACTCTATCTTGGTTGGTTTGAAATCTGTTTTATCAAATGCATGAATTGCAACTCCTTTTTGTTTATTTATTTGTTTTTGTTCTCTATTTGGTTGGTAAAACTTTCTCCAACCCTTTGTTTTTAGTCTTTGTGTATCTTAGGATATGAAATGGGTCTGGATATAGTATACCGTTAGGTTTTGGCTGTATCTTTTAATTAGAAAATTTAGTCGATTTCAATTTAAGATTACTGCCATTTTATGTTAACTGGCTATTTTATCCATTTATTTATGTAAATTATTCTTTATGTTGATGCTCTTTACTTTTTGGTACATTTTTAGAAAGGCTAATACTGGTTGTTTCTTTCTGTGTGTAATGCTTCTCTCAGAAGTTTTTGTAAAGCAGGCCTGGTGGTAACAAAATCTCTGAGTACTTGCTTGTTCATAAAAGATTTTATTTTTCCTTCAATTGTGAAGCTTACTTTGGCAGGATATGAAATTCTGGGCTGAAAGTTCTGTTCTTTAAGGATGTTAAATATCGGACCCCAGTCTCTTCTGGCTTGTAGGGTTTCTACTGAGAGATCAGCTGTAAGTCTAATAGGCTTCCCTTTGTGGGTAACCTGACCTTTCTCTCTGGCTGCCCTTAGTGTTTTCTCCTTTGTTTCAACCTTGGTGAATCTAATGATTATGTGTCTTGGAGTTACTCTTCTTAAGGAATATCTTTGTGGTGTTCTCTGTATTTCCTGAGGTTGAATGGTATCCTGCTTTGCTAAATTGGGAAAATTCTCCTGGATAATATCCTGAAGAGTATTTTCCAGCTGGGATTCATTCTCTCCATCACATTCAGGTACACCTATCAAACGTAGATTAGGTCTTTTCACATAGTCCCATAATTCTTGGAGACTTTGCTCATTCCTTTTTATCCTTTTTTCTCTATTCTTGTCTTCTCGTTCCATTTCATTAAGTTGGTCTTCGACCTCTGATATCCTTTCTTCTGCTTGATCAATTCGGCTATTCAAACTTGTGCATATTTCACTAAGTTCTCGTGTTGTATTTTTCAACTCCATTAGTTCATTTATATTCCTCTCTATATTGTCCATTCTTTTTAACATTTCATCTAATCTTTTTTCAAAGTTCTTAGTTTCTTTACATTGGGTTAGAACAAGTTGTTTCAATTCCCAGAAGTTTTTTACCATCCACCTTCTAAAGCCTCCTTCAGATACTGGAACACAGTCCTCTTCCATTAGGGCTTGTTCCGTTGCTGATGAGGAATTACTATCCCCTGTAGAGGGAGAGGGGTTCTGACTTTCGGTTTTCTCAGCCTTTTTAGGCTGTTTTTTTCTCTTTATTGTAATTTTATCCATCTGTTGTCTTTACAATTAGCGCCTTTCTGATTAAGTTCCTGAGAGGATGTCCAATTTATTGATTCCCAGTGCTGGAATCCGAGCAACCCACTGCGCCGGCCAAAACAACAGCGATAAGACTGATGGTGCTCTTCTGCCTGGAAATCTCCGGTCTGACTTCCTTCTTGAGTCCGCAAGCGGCTCTGCCTTCCCAGAGCTCCAAACACCAGTCAGTAGGGGAACCAGTCCCGCTCACTGTGCACGAAGAGCTGCCGCGCCAAGGCGACGACAAAACCGCTGCGCCGGCCACAGAAATCGCGCTGGCGACCCGCGGGGCTCCTCCACTGGAAATCTTCTGCTCCGTGGGCGATAAAAATTCCTCTGAAAATGTGGTATCTTCACATTTTCTGAGCTTTCACTGGGAGCTACAATCCCGAACTGTTAGCGATCAGCCATCTTGGATCTCTCTCTCCATAAGTTTCAATATACAATGCACTCCAGACTATTCTCCAGGTGAGTTTTATTCACACGGGTTCTGAATGAGGGGCCATATTAAATAGACTCCTCGCCATATCACAGATGTGTATTCTTCACTGAAGTCTGAAAATTTCGCCAATAAAAATAGACACATGGGTACTCCACATTTTGCGTTCTTCACTGATGCTCTAAATGAATGGCAATGTGAAAGACTCCAGGACTTCTCCTGGGATGCATTGCTCAATGAGGTTCTTAATGAGAGGTCACTGTAAATAAAATCCTGACAATTCCCTAAACTAGCACTACTCATAGGGCTCTGAATGAGTGGCCTTAGGGTAGAGACCCCTGAATATTATTTAGGTGTGCATTTTTAGGTTGGGCTCTGAATGAGTGGCCGTACAAAATGGAATCCTGACTTTCCTTAAAGAGTATATTATTCAGTGAGGCTCTGAATATGTGCCTACACATAATAGACTTCTGAATACTCTACAGGTGTTTTTTATTCAGAGAAGCTCTGAATCAGAGGCCATATGTAATAACATCCTGAGTATTCCCCAGGTATGCATTATTCACTGAGACTCTGAAAGTTTGAACATATAAAATAGTCTCCAGATTAGTCCACACGTGCGTATTATTTAATGAGGCTTTTAGTTACTGACCATAAGAAATAGACTTATGACTGGTCCCCAGGTGTATATTATATAATGAGAATCTGAAAAATTGGGTATATGAAAAAGACTACTCACTATTCCAACGTTGCGCATTAATCACTCAGGCTTTGATTTTGTAGTCATGTAAAATAGACTAGTGTCTATTCCCCAGGTGTGCATTACTCACTGAGGCTGTAAATGAATGACTATATAAACTAGAGTCCCAAATGTTCCCCAGGCGTGAATGACTCCATGAGGCTCTGAATGAGCGGTCCTATGAAATAGCATGCTGACTATCTTCCACGTTTGTATCATTCAGTGAATTTCTGAAGGAGTGGCTATATGAAATAAAGTGATGAGTGCTGTACATTTGTGCATTATTCACTGAGGCTAAGAGTCAGTGGCCATCTGAAAGGGAATCCTGACTATTCCACAGAGACTTTGAGTTTGTGCCTATATGAAATAGAGCCCGACTATTCCTCAGGTGTGTATTGTTGTCTGAGACTCTGATGAAGTGGGCATGTGAAATAGACTTTTCACTATTTCAAATTTGTTCATTACACACTCCGCGTTTGATTTTGTGGCCATAGAAAATAGACAAGTGTATTTTCCCCAGGTGTGCATTATGTAATGAGGCTCTAAATGAATGGCTATATAAAGTAGACTCTTAACCCTTCCCCAGGTGTGTATTGCTAAATGAGACGCTGAGTAAGTGGGCAGAAGAAAGAGACTCCTTACTTTTCCCCAGGTGTGCATTATTTACAGAGACTCTGAATGAGTAGCATCCTGAAGTAGACTTTTGGCTATTTCTCAAATGTGTATTATTCACTTAGGCAATGAACGAGTGGCCATATGAAAGAGATTCCTGACTAGTAAGAGATATATATTATTCACTGAAACACTGAGTAATTGGCCAATTGTAATAGAATCCACTTTACTCCACAGGTGTTCATTATTCATTGATTCCCTAAATAAATCACCATATGTAACAGACTAGTGATTATTCCACACAACTGCATTAATCCAAAGGGTTCTGCATGAATGTTTATATCAAATGGACTCCTCACTATCACCCAGTTTTGTATCATTCAGGGAGGTGCTTAATTTGTGGCTATCTTAAATAGGGCCATGACAACTCCACAGGTGTTCATTATTCACCAAAACTTTGAATGAGAGACCATACAAAATAGACGCCGGACTAGTGCCACATTGTGCATAATTTAGCAAAGCTCTAAATAAGTGGTCATATGCAACAGAATTCTGACGAATTTTCAGGGGTGTGTCATTCAGTGAGATTCTGAATCACTGGTCATATGAAAGGGACTCCTGACAATTACAGTGGTGTGCATTATTCACTGAGGCTCTGAGTGGCCATATGAAATTGACTGCTAAGTACTCACTGAGTATTCCTCATGAGTGCATTATTCACTGACTCTCAGAGTGGCCACATGAAATACGCTCCTCATTCTACACCATGTGTGTATTATTCAAAGACGCTCTATAAGAGTGTCCGTATAAAATACGCTCCTGTCTATTCCCCAGGTACACATTATTTACTGAGGTTCTGAATAAGTTTCAATATAAAATGCACTCCTGATTATTCTCCAGGGTAGTTTTGTTCACACGAGCTTTGAATGAGGGGCCATATAAAATAGACTCCTGGCTATTGCACAGGTGTGAATTCTTCACTGAAGTTCTGAATGTGTCTCCAAAGAAAATAGACACATGGCTACTCCACAAGTTTGCATTCTTTACTGATGCCCTAAAAAAGAGGCCATGTGAAACAGACTCCAAGACTTTTTTCGGGATGCATTACGCAATGAGGTTCTGAATGAGAGGACACTGTAAATAAACTCCTGAAAATTCCCTAAACTTACAATACCCTGAGGGCTGTGAATGAGTGGCTTTAGGATATAGACTCCTGAGTACACTTCAGGCGTGCATTCTTATGTTGGGCTCTGAATGAGTGTCCATGCGAAACAGAATACTGACATTCCCCAAAGAGCATATTATTCAGTGAGGCTCTGATTTTATGCCTTTATGTAATAGACTTCTGAATACTCTACATGTGTTTCTTATTCAGAGAATCTCTGAATGAGAGGCCGTATGTAATGAGGTCCTGAGTATTCCCCAGGTATGCATTATTCACTGAGGCTCTGAAAGTATGGCCATATAAAATTGTCTCTGTACTAGTTCACATGTGAGTATTATTTAATAAAGCTTTGAGATACTGACCATAAGAAAAAGACTCCTGACTATTCCCCAGGTGTGTATTATTGAACGAGAATCTGAAAAAGTGGGTATGTGAAAATGACTACTCACTATTACAAAGTTGTGCATTAATCACTCAGGCTTTGATTTTGAAGTCATGCAAAATAGACTAGTGTCTATTCCCCAGGTGTGCATTATTCACTGAGGCTGCAAATGAGTGACTATATAAAGTAGAGTCCGAATAGTTCCCCGGGCATGAAATACTCCATGAGGCTCCACATGAGTGGTCCAATGAAATAGGATTCTGACTATCCTCCATGTTTGTATTATTCAGTGAATTTCTGAATGAGTGGCTATATGAAACAAACTGCTGAGTGCTGTATATTTGTGCATTTTTCACTGAGGCTACGAGTGTGTGTCCATATGAAAATGAATCCTGACTATTCCACAGGTGTGTATGAATCCCTGAGGCTTTGAGTTAGTGACTATAAGAAATAGATTCCAGACTATTCCTCAGTTGTGTATTGCTGTCTGAGACTCTGATTAAGTAGGCATATGAGATAGATTTTCACTATTTCGAATTTGTGCATTACTCACTCCGGGTTTGATCTTGTGGCTATATTAAATAGACTAGTGTCTATTCCCCACGTGTGCATTATGTAATGAGGCTCTAAATGAATGGCTATATAAAGTAGACACTTAAATCTTCCCCAGGTGTGTATTGCTAAATGAGACTCTGAGTAAGTGGGCATAAGAAAAAGATTTCTGACTCATCCCCAGGTGTGCATAATTTACAGAGACGCTGAATGTGTAGCCTCCTGCAGAAGACTGTTGACTATTTCCAGATGTGTATTAGTCACTGAGGCCCTGAACGAGTGGCCATATGAAAGAGATTCCTCACTAATATTAGATATATATTATTCACTGAAACACTGAATAAATGGCCATTGGTAGTTGAATACATTTTACTCCACAGGTGTGCGTTATTCATTGATTTTCTAAAAAAGTCACCACATGTAACAGACTAGTAATTATTCCCCACATGTGCGTTATTCAAAGTGGTTCTGCATGAGTGTTCATATCAGATAGACTCCTCACTATCACCCAGTTATGTATCATTCAGGGAGGTGCTTAACTTGTGGCTATCTTAAATAGGGTCCTGGCTACTCCACAGGTGTTCATTATTTACAGAAACCCTGAATGAGAGGCCATATAAAATAGACGCCTGACTATTGCCCCATGGTGCATAATTCAGGAAAGCTCTGAATCAGTGGTCATATGGAACAGAATTCTGACGAATTTTCAGGTTTGTGTCACTCAGTGAGATACTGAATCACTGGTCATATGATAAAGACTCCTGACAATTACAGTGGTGTGCATTATTCACTCAGGCTCTGAGTGGCCATAGGAAATAGACTCCTAATATTCACTGAATATTTCTCATGTGTGCATTGTTCACTGTATCTCTGAGTGGCCATATGAAATAGACTCCTGATTCTACCCCATGTGTGTATTATTAAGAGAGGTTCTGTAAGAGTGTCCGTATAAAATATGCTCCACTCTAATCCTTAGGTTCGCATTATTCACTGAGGCTCTGAATAAGTTTCTTTTTTTTTGATAATAAGAACCAATTTATTTTTATTTTTATTTTATTTTTAAATTTTTTAAATTGTTATTGCATTGTAGATTTTGGGGTACATGTGCAGAACATGCAAGGTAGTTGCATAGGTACACATGGCAGTGTGTTTTGCTGCCTTCCTCCCCTTCACCTGCACATGGCATTTATCCCCAGGCTATCCCTCCCCAGCCCCCCACGCTGTCCCTCTCCCATTTCCCCCAATAGACCCCAGTGTGTAGTAGACCCGCTCCCTGTGTCCATGTGTTCTCATTATTCTCACCTGCCTATGCATGAGAATATGCGGTATTTCTTTTTCTGTTCTTGTGTCAGTTTGCTGAGAAGGACGTTCTCCAGATCAATCCATGTCCTTACAAAAGAAACAAACTCATCATTTTTGATTGCTGAATAAGTTTCAATATAAAATGCACTTCTGACTATTCTCCAGGTGAGTTTTATTCACACGGGCTGTGAATGAGAGGCCATATGAAATAAATTCCTGGCCATTCTACAGGTGTGTATTTTTCACTGAAGTTCTGAATGTGTCACCTAAGGAAATAGACATATGGCTACTCCACAATTTGCATTCTTCACTGATGCTCTGAATAAAAACAATGTAAAAGACTCCAAGGCTTTTCCCGGGATGCATTACTCAATGAGGTTCTGAATGAAAGGACACTGTAAATAAACTCCTGACAATTCGCTAAACTAGCACTACTCAGAGAACTCTGAATGGGTGGCCTTAGGAAAGAGAGTCCTGAATACTTTTCAGGCGTGCATTTTTAGGTTGGGCTTTGAATGAGTGGCCATACGAAATAGAATCCTGACTTTCTTTAAAGAATATATTATTCAGTGAGGCTCTGAATATGTGGCTATACGTAATAGACTTCTGAATACTCTACAGGTGTTTCTTAATCAGAGAAGCTGAATGAGAGGTCATATAAAATAACGTCCTGAGTATTCCCCAGGTGTGCATTATTTACTGAGGCTCTGAACGTTTGGCCATATGAAATAGTCTCCGGACTAGTCCACATGTATTATTTAATGAGGCTTTGAGTTACTGACCATAACAAATAGACTCCTGACTATTACTCAGGTGTGTATTATTGAATGAGAATTTGAAAAATTGGTTATATGAAAAAGACTACTCACTATTCCAACGTTGTGCATTAATCACTCACGCTTTGATTTTGTAGTCATGTAAAATAGACTAGTGTCTATTCCCCAGGTGTGCATTACTCACTGAGGCTGTAAATGAGTGACTATATAAACTAGAGTTTCAAATGTTTTCCAGGCGTGAATTACTCGGTGAGGCTCCGCATGAGTGGTCCTATGAAATAGGATGCTGACTATCCTCCATGTTTGTATGATTCAGTGAACTTCTGAATGAGTGGCTATATGAAATATGGTGCTGAGTGCTGTATATTTGTGCATTATTCACTGAGGCTACGAGTGAGTGGCCATATGAAAGGAAATCCTGACTATTCCACAGGTGTGTATGATTCACTGAGTCTTTGAGTAAGTGACTATATGAAATAGAGTCCCGACTACTCCTCAGGTGTGTATTGTTGTCTGAGACTCTGATTAAGTGGGCATATGGAATAGACTTTTCACTATTCCAAATTTGTGCATTACTCACTTCGGGTTTGATTTTGTGGCCATATAAAATAGACTAGTGTTTATTCCCCAGGTGTGCATTATGTAATGAGGCTCTAAATGAATGGCTATATAAAGTAGACTCTTAAGTCTTCCCCAGGTTTGTATTGCTATATGAACCTCTGAGTAAGTGGGCATAAGTAATAGACTCCTGATCCTTCCCCAGGTGTGCATTATATACAGAGACTCTTAATAAGTATCCTCTTGGAGTAGACCGTTGACTATTTCCCAGATGTGTATTATTCAATGAGACACTGATAGAGTGGTCATATGAAAGAGATTCCAGACCAATAACAGATATATATTATTCCCTGAAACACTGAATAAATGGCCATTTGTAAGAGAATTCATTTTACTCCACAGATGTGCATTATTCATTGATTCTCTAAATAAATCACCATACATAACAAACTAGTGATTATTCCCACATGTGCATTAATTCAAGGGGTTCTGCATGGGTGCCCATATTAAGTAGACTCCTCACTATCACCCAGTTATGTATCATTCAGGGAGGTGCTTTATTTGTGGCTATCTTAAATAGGGTCCTGGCTACTCCACAGGTGTTCATTATTTACTGAAACTCTGAATGAGAGGCCATATAAAATAGACGCCTAACTATTGCCCTATGGTGCATAATTCAGGAAAGCTCTTTATAAGTTGTCATATGGAACAGAATCCTGACGAATTTTCAGGTGTGTGTCACTCAGTGAGATACTGAATCACTGGTAATAAGATAGAGACTCCTGACAATTACAGTGGTGTGCATTATTCACTGAGGCTCTGAGTGGCCATATGAAATAGACTCCTAATATTCACTGAATATTTCTCATGTGTGCATTATTCACTGACTCTCTGACTGGCCATATAAAATAGACTCCTGATTCTACCCCATGTGTGTATTATTCAGAGAGGCTCTCTATGAGGGTCTGTATAAAATATGCTCCTCTCCATTCCTTATGTTAGCATTATTCACTGAGGCTCTGAATAAATTTCAATATAAAATGCACTCCTCACTATTCTCCAGTTGAGTTTTATTCACAAGGGCTCTGAATGAGGGGCCATATGAAATAGGCTCCTGGCCATTCTACAGGTGTGTATTCTTTACTGAAGTTCTGAATGTGTCGCCAAAGAAAATAGACACATAGATACTTTAGAAGTTTGCATTCTTCATTGATGCTCTGAATTAAAGGCCATGTGAAAGACTCCAAGACGGTTCCTGAAATGCATTACTTAATGAGGTTCTGAATGGGAGGACACTGTAAATAAACTCCTGAAAATTCCCTAAACTAGCACTACTCAGAGGGCTCTGAATGAGTGGACTTAGAAAACTGACTCCTGGATATTCTTCAGGAGTGCATTTTTAAGTTTGGCTCTGAATGAGTGGTCATACAAAATAAAATCCTGACTTTCCCCAAAGAGTATATTATTCAGTGAGGCTCTGAATATGTGGCTATACATAATAGGCTTCTGAATACTCTACTGGTGTTTCTCATACAGAGAACTCTGAATGAGAGGCTATATGTAATAACGTCCTGAATATTCCCCAGGTATGCATAATTCACTGAGGCTCTGAAAGTTTGGCCATATAAAATAGTCTCCGGACTAGTCCACATGTGTGTATTATTTAATGAGGCTTTGAGTTACTGATTATATAAAATAGACTCCAGACTAATCCCCAGGGTTTTATTAATGAATGAGAATCTTAAAAAGTGGGTATATGAAAATTACTACTCATTACTACAAAGTTATGCATTAATCACTCAGGCTTTGATTTTGTAGTCATGTAAAATAGACTACTGTCTATTCCCCAGGTGTGCATTATTCAGTGAGGCTGTAAATGAGTGACTATATAAAGTAAAGTCCCAAATGTTCCCCAGGTGTGAATTACTCCGTGAGACTCTGCATGAGTGGTCTTATGAAAAATGATGCTGACTATCCTCCCTGTTTGTATTATTCAGTGAATTTCTTAATGAGTGACTATATGAAATAAACTGCTGAATGCTGTACATTTGTGCATTATTCATTGAGGCTACAAGAGAGTGTCCATATGAAAGGGAATCCTGAATATTCCACAGGTGTGTATGATTCACTGAGGCTTTGAGTTAGTGACTGTATGAAATAGAGTCCTGACTATTCCTCAGGTGTGTATTGTTGTCTGAGAATCTGATTAAGTGGACGTATGAAATAGACTTTTCACTATTCCAAATTTGTGCATTACTCACTCCGGGCATGATTTTGTGGCCATAGAAAATACACTAGTGTCTATTCCCGAGGTGTGCATTATGTAATGACGCTCTGAATGAATGGCTATATAAAGTAGACTCATAACTCTTCCCCAGGTGTGTATTGCTAAATGAGACTCTGAGTAAGTGGGCATGAGAAAAAAACTCCTGACACTTCCCCAGGTGTGCATTTTTTACAGAGCCTCTGAATGAGTAGCCTCTTGAAGCAGACTGTTGACTGTTTTCAAGAGGTGTATTATTCACTGAGGCACTGAACAAGAGGGCATATGAAAAAGATTCCTGACTAATAAGAGATATATATTATTCACTGAAACACTGAATAAATGGCCATTTGTAATAGAATCCATATTACTTCACAGGTGTGCGTCATTCATTGGTTCTCTAAATAAATCATCATATATAACAGACTAGTGATTATTCCCCACATGTGCATGATACAAAGGGGTTCTACATGAGTGTCCATATCAAATAGACTCCTCACTATCACCCAGTTACGTATCACCCAGGGAGTTGCTTAATTTGTGTCTATCTCAAATAGGGTCCTGACTAGTCCACAGTTGTTCATTATTCACTGAAACTCTGAAGGAGACACCATATAAAATAGACGCCTGACTAGTGCCCCATTGTGCATAATTCAGGAAAACCCTTAATATGTTGTCATACTGAAAAGAATCCTGACTAATTTTCATGTATGTGTCACACAGTGAGATACTGAATCACTGGTCATATGAAAGAGAATCCTGACAATTACAGTGGTGTGCATTTTTCACTGAGGCTCTGAGTTGCCATATGAAATAGACTCCTAATATTCACTAAGTATTTCTCATGTGTGCATTATTCACTGAATCTCTTACTGGCCATATGAAATAGACACCTGATTGTATTCCATGTGTGTATTATTCAGAGAGGCTCTGTAAGTGAGTCCGTATAAAATACAATCGTCTCTATTCCCCACGTGCGCATTATTTTCTGAGGCTCTGAATAAGTTTCAATATAAAATGCACTCCTGACTATTCTCCAGGTGAGTTTTATTCCCACGGGCTCTGAATGAGGGGCCATATGAAATAGACTACTGACTATTCCACAGGTGTGTATTCTTCACTGAAGTTCTGAATGTGTTAGGAAAGAAAATAGACACATGGCTACTCCACAAGTTTGCATACTTCACTGATGCTCTGAGAAAGAGACCATGTGAAACAGACTCCAAAACTTTTCTCAGAATGCTTTACTCAAGGAGGTTCTCAATGAGAGGACACTGTAAATAAACTCCTGACAATTCCCTAAACTTGCACTACTCGGAGGGCTCTGAATGAGTGGCCTTAGGAAAGAGACTTCTGAATACTCTTCAGGCATGCATTTTTAGGTTGGGCTTTGAATGAGTGGCCATACAAAATTGAATCCTGACCTTCCCCAAAGAGTATATTATTTGGCGAGGCTCTGAATGTGTGGCTACATGTAATAGACTTCTGAATACTCTACAGGTGTTTCTTATTCACAGAAGCTCTGAATGAGAGGCCATATGTAAGAACGTCCCTAGTATTCCCCAGGTATGCATTATTCACTGAGACTCTGAAAGTTTGGCTATATGAAATGCTCTACGGACTAGTCCACATGTGTGTATTATTTAATGAGGCTTTGAGTTACTGACCATAAGAAATAGATTCCTGACTATTCCCCAGGTGTGTATTATTGAATTAGAATCTGAAAAAGTGAATATATGAAAAAGACTACTCACTATTCCAAAGTTGTTCATTAATCACTCAGGCTTTGGTTTTCTAGTCATGTAAAATAGACTAGTGTCTATTCCCCAGGTGTGCATTATTCACTGAGGCTGTAAATGAGTGACTATATGAAGTAGAGTCCCAAATGTTCCCCAGGCGTCAATTACTCTGTGAGGCTCCTCATGAGTTGTCCTATGAAATAGGATGCTGACTATCCTCCATGTTTGTATTATTCAGTGAATTTCTGAAAGAGTGGCCATATGAAATAAACTGCTGTGTGCTGTACATTTGTGCATTATTCGCTGAGGCTACGAGTGAGTGGCCATATGAAAGGAAATCTTTACTATTCCACAGGTGTGTATGATTCACTGAGGCTTTGAGTTGGTGACTATATAAAATAGAGACCCAAGTATTCCTCAGGTGTGTATTGTTGTCTGAGACTCTGATTAAGTGGGCATATGGAATAGAATTTTTACTAATCCAAATGTGTGCATTACTCACTCCGGGTTTGATTTTGTGGCCATATAAAATAGACTAGTGTCTATTTCCCAGGGTGTACATTATGTAATGAGGCTCTGAATGAATGGCTATATAATGTAGACTCTTAACTCTTCCCCAGGTGTGTATTGCTAAATGAGTCTCTGAGTAAGTGGGCATCAGAAAGGAACTCCTGACTCCTCCCCAGGTGTGCATTATTTACAGAGACTCTGAATGAGTAGCCTCTTAAAGTAGACCCTTGACTGTTTTCAAGAAATGTATTATTCATTGAGGACCTGAACGAGTGGCCATAACAAAGTCATTCCTGACTAATAAGAGATATATATTATACACTGAAACACTGAATAAATGGCCATTTGTAATAGATTGCATATTACTCCACAGGTGTGCATTATTTATTTTTTCTGTAAGGAAATCACCATATGTAACAGACTAGTGATTATTCCCCACATGTGCATTATTCAAAGGGTTTCTGCATGAGTGTCCATATCAAATAGACTCCTCACTATCACCGAGTTATGTATCATTCAGAAAGGTGCTTAATTTGTGGCTATCTCAAATAGGGTCCTGACTACTCCACAGGAGTTCATTATTCACCGAAACTCTGAATGAGTGCCCATATAAAATAGACGCCTGACTATAGCCCCATTGTGAATAATTTAGAAAAGGTCTGAATAAGTGGTCATATGGAACAGAATCTGGAAAATTTTTAGGTGTGTGTAATTCAGTGAGATGGTGAATCACTGGTCATATGAAAGAGAATCTTGACAATTACAGTGGTGTGCAATTTTCACTGAGGCTCTGAGTGGCCATATGAAATAGACTCCTAATATTCACTATGTATTCCTCATGTTTGGATTATTCACTGACTCTCTCACTGGCCATATGAAATAGACTCCTGATTCTACCCCATGTGTGTATTATTCAGAGAGGCTCTCTATGAGGGTCTGTATAAAATATGCTCCTCTCCATTCCTTATGTTAGCATTATTCACTGAGGCTCTGAATAAATTTCAATATAAAATGCACTCCTCACTATTCTCCAGTTGAGTTTTATTCACAAGGGCTCTGAATGAGGGGCCATATGAAATAGGCTCCTGGCCATTCTACAGGTGTGAATTCTTCACTGAAGTTCTGAATGTGTCAGGAAAGAAAATAGACACATGGCTACTCCACAAGTTTGCATTCTTCGCTGATGCTCTGAAAAAGAGACCATGTGAAACAGACTCCAAAACTTTTCTCAGAATGCTTTACTCACGGAGGTTCTCAATGAGAGGACACTGTAAATAAACTCCTGACAATTCCCTAAACATGCACTACTCGGAGGGCTCTGAATGAGTGGCCTTAGGAAAGAGAATCCTAAATACTCTTCAGGCGTGCATTTTTAGGTTGGGCTCTGAATGAGTGGCCATACGAAATTGAATTCTGACTTTCCCCAAAGAGTATATTATTCGGTGAGGCTCTGAATGTGTGGCTATACATAATAGACTTCTGAATACTCTACAGGTGTTTCTTATTCACAGAAGCTTTGAATGAGAGACCATATGTAAGAACGTCCTGAGTATCCCCCAGGTATGCATCATTCACTGAGGCTCTGAAAGTTTGACCATATGAAATACTCTCCGAACTAGTCCACATGTGTGTATTATTTAATGAGGCTTTGAGTTACTGACCATAAGGAATGGACTCCTGACTATTCCCCAGTTGTGTAGGATACAATGAGAATCTGAAAATGTGAATATATGAAAATGACTACTCACTATTCCAAAGTTGTTCATTAATAACTTAGGCTTTGGTTTTCTAGTAATGTAAAATAGACTATTGTCTATTCCCCAGGTGTGCATTATTCACTGAGGCTGTAAATGAGTGACTATATAAAGTAGAGTCCCAAATGTTCTCCAGGCATGAATTACTCTGTGAGGCTCCGCATGAGTGGTCCAATGAAATAAGATTCTGACTATTCTCCATGTTTGTATTATTCAGTGAATTTCTGAAAGAGTGGCCATATGAAATAAACTGATGAATGCTGTACATTTGTGGATTGTTCATTGAGGCTACGAGTGAGTGGCCACATGAAAGTGAATCCAGACTATTCCACAGGTGTGTATGATTCAATGAGGCTTTGAGTTTGTGAGTATATGAAAAAGAGTCCTGACTATTCCTCAGGTGTGTATTGTTGTCTGAGACACTGATTAAGTGGGCATATGGAACAGAATTTTCACTATTCCAAATTTGTGCATTACCCACACCGAGTTTGATTTTGTGGCCATATAAAATAGACTAGTGTCTATTCCCCAGGTGTGCATTATGTAATGAGGCTCTGAATGTGTGGCTATATGTAATAGACTTCCGAACACTCTACATGTGTTTCTTATTCAGAGAAGCTCTGAATGAGGGGCTATATGTAATAATGTCCTGAGTATTCTCCAGGTTTGCGTTATTCACTGAGGCTCTGAAAGTTTGGCCATATGAAATAGTCTCCGGACTAGTCCATCTCTTTGTATTATTTAATGAGGCTTTGAGTTACTGATCATAAGAAATAGACTCCTGACTACTCCCCAGGTATGTATTATTGAATGAGAATCTGAAAATGGGGTTATAAAAAAGAGTACTCACTATGACAAAGTTGTGCATTAATCACCCAGGCTTTGATTTTGTAGTCATGTAAAATAGACTAATACCTGTTAACAAGGTGTGCATTTTTCACTGATGATGTAAATAAGTGACTATATAAAGTAGAGTCCCAAAGGATCCGCAAGCGTGAATTACTCCGTGAGACTCCGCATGAGTGGTCCTATGAAATAGGATGCTGACTATCCTCCATGTTTGTTTTCTTCAGTGAATGTTGAAATGAGTGGCTATATGAAATAAACTGCTTTGGGTTGTACGTATCTGCGTTATTCACTGAGGCTACGAGTGAGGGGCCAAATGAAAGGGAATCCTGACTATTCCACAGGTGTGTATGATTCACTGAGTCTTTGAGTTAGTGACTATATGAAATAGAGTCCCAACTATTCCTCAGGTGTGGATTGTTGTCTGAGACTCTGATTAAGTGGGCATATGGAATAGCCCTTTCATTATTTTAAATTTGTGCATTACACACTCCGGGTTTGATTTTGTGGCCATGTAAAATAGACTAGTGTCTATTCCCAAGGTGTGCATTATGTAATGAGGTTTTAAATGAATGGCTATATAAAGTAGACTCTTAACTCTTCCCCAGATGTGTATTAATAAATGAGACCCTGAGTAAGTGGGCATAAGAAAGAGACTCCTGACTATTCCCCAAGTGTGCATTACTTACAGAGACTCTGAATTAGTAGCCTCTTGAAGTAGATTGTTGCCTATTTTCCAGATGTGTATTATTCAATTAAGCCATGAATGAGTGGCCATATAAAAATATTCCTGACTAATAAGAGATATATATTATTCAATGAAACACTAAATAAATGGCCATTTGTAATAGAGTCCATATTACTGGACAAGTGTGCGTTATTTATTTATTCTGTAAGGAAATCACCATATGTAACAGACTAGTGATTATTCCCCACATGTGCATTATTCAAAGGGGTTCTGCATGAGTGTCCATATCAAATAGACTCCTCACTATCACCCAGTTATGTATCATTCAGGGAGGTGCTTAATTTGTGGCTATCTCAAATAGGGTCCTGACCGCTCCACAAGTGTTCATTATTCACTGAAATTCTGAATGAGAGGCCATATAAAATAGAGGCCTGACTATTGCCCTATTGGGCATAATTCAGAAAAGCACTGAATAGGTGGTCATATGGAACAGAATCCGGAAAAAATTTAAGGTGTGTGTCATTCAGTGAGATACTGAATCACTGGTGATATGAACGAGACTCCTGACAATTACAGTGGTGTGCATTTTTCACTGAGGCTCTGAGTAGCCATATGAAATAGACTCCAAATATTCAGTGAGTATTCCTCATGTGTGCATTATTCACTGACTCTCTGACTGGCCATATGAAATAGACTCCTGATTCTATCCCATGTGTGTATTATTCAGAGAGGCTCTGTCAGTGTGTCTGTATAAAATACACTCGTCTCTTTTCTCCAGGTGCGCATTATTTTCTGAGTCTCTGAATAAGTTTCAATATAAAATGCACTCCTGACTCTTTTCCAGGTGAGTTTTGTTCACACGGGCTCTGAATGAGGGGCCATATGAAATAGACTACTGACTATTCCACAGGTGTGAATTCTTCACTGAAGTTCTGAATGTGTCAGGAAAGAAAATAGACACATGGCTACTCCACAAGTTTGCATTCTTCGCTGATGCTCTGAAAAAGAGACCATGTGAAACAGACTCCAAAACTTTTCTCAGAATGCTTTACTCACGGAGGTTCTCAATGAGAGGACACTGTAAATAAACTCCTGACAATTCCCTAAACTTGCACTACTCGGAGGGCTCTGAATGAGTGGCCTTAAAAAAGAGACTTCTGAAGATGGCGTCGTAGAGGTGACTCAGGATTGCAGCTCTCAGTGAAGGCGCAGAGGGTGAGTCCTAGCCGCATTCTCGGATGTTCCTTTTATGCCCACAGAGCGTTGAAAGTCCCAGGTGTGGGAGAGACACGGGACGCTAGCAGCCGGCTAACGCAACCGGCTCCCGCCGCCTCTTCGGCCGGCGCCGCAGCGGGACCCGGCGCGGAACTCACTGGTCTGGGTGCCCTGTTAAACCGGCAATCTGAGATTTGGAAGGGCAGATTGGCATGTCCATCTGATTGAACGGGACTTGGACAATGAGCCAGACCAGGAGTTTCCTGGGAAGCGTGATCTGAGCCGGGGTAGTGGGCAGCGGCACGGGAGATCGCACGGATCCCAGTGCCCTATCGGCAGGCTCCTGGGGCGCCAGTGAGAGAGTCGACCTTTCAGCTTGGGGAGAGGAAGAGAGAGAGAGAGAGGACGGACTCTGAGGCAGGGAGCAGGGTGATCGGGCTCGGCGGGTCCCACGCTCACGGGGACAAGCAGGGCGGCGACTGGAGGCGCTTGGGGCTGAGAGTTTTGTTGCTGGCATTTAGGACGGTGCAGCCCGGTCAGGGAGGGGTGTCCACCATTCCTGACAAAGTGCACCCCCACTTAAGTACCGCCCAGGAATGACGCAGCCTGCCGTTGCCGAGGCAACCTGCCATAACAGAGAGAGTCCGCCGGGCCGCAACAGGGCGGACCCGCCTTAGGAGGTCAGAGCCCCGGCAAGCAAATAGTGAATAGACTGCCACCTAGTGGGGCAGGACAGTGCAACAGATACTCATAAAGAAAGCCCCAACTCCCTGAGACAGAGCATCTAAGGGTGAAAAAAAAAAAAAAGAGTGGTGTTTTATGAGTTCTATTGCAGCAGACATAACCTCCCAACAACCCTGAATGAACAACGGAGCTCACAGCTCAGCACTGGAGCTCCTATAAAGCACAGACTGTCTCCTCAAGCAGCTCCCTGACCTCTGTATATCCAAGGAGTCACCCCAGAAAAGGACTAATCAGACTGACATTTGGCTGGCATCATTCTGGAACAAGGGCAGCAGAAAAAGAAACTGATATCATCCCTCACTGTTCTGCAGCTGCTGCAGGTATACCCCAGACAAGCAGGGCCTGGAGTGGACCTCAGCACTCATACAGCAGAGAGGATAGATCATAAGAGGGAAAACTAAGTAACAGAAATACTTCATCATCAACAATCTCAGTGTCCACACAGAGACCCAATTGAAAAATCAGCCACTACTAAGACAACAGGCGGATAAATCCATAAAGATGGGAAGAAACCAGCGCAAAAAGGAGGAAAGCACCCGAAACCAAAACACCTCACCTCCAAAAAAGGACCAAAACTCCTCACCAGCAAGGGAACAAAGCTGGACGGAGAATGAATGTGACGAAATGACGGAATCAGACTTCAGAAAGTGGATAATGAGAAACTTCAGTGAGCTAAAGGAACATGTTCTAAACCAGTGCAAAGAAACTAAGAACCTTGAAAAAAGATTTGAAAAAAGATTCGAGGAATTGATAACGAGAATGGACAACTTAGAGAGGAATATGAATGAATTGAAGGAGCTGAAAAACTCAACACGAGAACTTCGCGAAGCATGCACAAGTTTCAACAGCCGAATTGACCAAGCAGAAGAAAGAATATCAGAAGTTGAAGATCAACTCAATGAAATAAAACGAGAAACCAAGATTAAAGAAAAAAGCACAAAAAGGAATGAACAAAATCTCCAAGAAATGTGGGACTATGTGAAGAGACCCAACCTACGTTTGATAGGTGTACCAGAATGTGACGAAGAGAATGAATCCAAGCTGGAAAACACTCTTCAGGATATTATCCAGGAAAATTTCCCCAACCTAGCAAGACAGGTTAATACTCAACTCCAGGAAATACAGAGAACACCACAAAGATACTCTGCAAGAAGAGCAACCCCAAGGCACATAATCGTCAGATTCACCAGGGTTGAAACGAAGGAGAAAATACTAAGGGCAGCCAGAGAGAAAGGTCGGGTCACCCACAAAGGGAAGCCCATCAGACTCACAGCAGATCTCTCGGCAGAGACTCTACAAGCCAGAAGAGAGTGGGGGCCAATATTCAACATCCTTAAAGAAAAGAGCTTTCAACCCAGAATTTCATATCCAGCCAAACTGAGCTTCATAAGTGAAGGAAAAATAAAATCCTTCACGAACAAGCAAGTACTCAGAGATTTTGTCACCACTAGGCCTGCTTTACAAGAGCTCCTGAAAGAGGCACTACACATAGAAAGAAACAACCAGTTCCAGCCATCCTGAAAGCATACCAAATGCTAAAGACCATCAACAAAATGAAGAATGTACATGAACCAACGGACAAAACAGCCAGCTAGCATCAAAATGGCAGTATCAAATTCACACATAACAATATTAACCCTGAATGTAAATGGGCTAAATGCACCAATCAAAAGACACAGACTGGCAAATTGGATAAAAAACCAAAACCC
Source organism: Saguinus oedipus (assembly GCA_031835075.1). Classification (NCBI taxonomy): domain Eukaryota; kingdom Metazoa; phylum Chordata; class Mammalia; order Primates; family Cebidae; genus Saguinus; species Saguinus oedipus. The sequence continues at coordinate 58,920,850 of CM063173.1, forward strand.
ATCGGTGTGCTGTATCCAGGAAACCCACCTCACATGCAAAGATACACAAAGGCTCAAAATAAAGGGATGGAGGAAGATTTACCAAGCAAATGGAGAGCAAAAAAAAGCAGGAGTTGCAATTCTCATCTCTGATAAAATAGACTTTAAAGTAACAAAGATCAAAAGGGACAAAGAAGGTCATTACATAATGGTAAAAGGATCGATACAACAAGAAGAGATAACGATTCTAAATATATATGGACCCAATGTAGGAGCACCCAGATATATAAGGCAAGTTCTTAATGACTTACAAAGGGACTTAGACTCCCACAAAATAATAGTGGGAGACTTTAACACTCCACTGTCAATAGCAGACAGATCAACCAGACAGAAAATTAACAAGGATATCCAGGACTTGAACTCAGACCTGGAACAAGCAAACCTGATAGACATTTACAGAACTCTCCACCCCAAATCCACAGAATATACATTCTTCTCAGCACCACATCACACCTACTCCAAAATTGACCACATAATTGGAAGTAAAGCACTCCTCAGCAAATGCAAAACAACTGAAATCATAATAAACAGTCTCTCAGACCATAGTGCAATCAAGTTGGAACTCAGAATTCAGAAAATAACTCAGAACCGCACAGCTTCATGGAAACTGAACAATTGGCTCTTGAATGTTGATTGGATAAACAATGAAATGAAGGCAGAAATAAAGAAGTTCTTTGAAACCAATGAGAATGAAGACACAACGTACCAGAATCTCTGGGACACATTTAAAGCAGTCTGTAGAGGAAAATATATAGCAATAAGTGCCCACATGAGAAGAGTGGAGAGATCCAAAATTGACACCCTATCGTCAAAATTGAAAGAGCTAGAGGAGCAAGATCAAAAAAGCTCAAAACCTAGCCGAAGACAAGAAATAACTAAGATCAGAGCAGAACTGAGGGAGACAGAGACAAGAAAAACCCTTCAAAAAATCAATAAATCTAAGAGCTGGTTTTTCGAAAAGATCAACAAAATAGACAGACCACTAGCCAGACTGATAAAAAAGAAGAGAGAGAACAACCAAATAGATGCAATAAAAAACGATAAAGGGGAAATCACCACAGATTCCACAGAAATTCAAACCATCATCAGAGAATACTACAAACAACTCTATGCACATAAACCAGTAAATCAGGAAGAAATGGATAAATTCCTGGATGCCTGTGTCCTCCCAAGCCTAAACCAGGAGGAAGCCGAAACTATGAATAGACCAATAACAAGGTCTGAAGTTGAGGCAGCAATTAAGAGCCTACCACACAAAAAAAGCCCAGGTCCAGATGGGTTCACAGCCGAATTCTACCAGACACACAAAGAGGATCTGGTACCATTCCTTCTGAAACTATTCCAAATAATCCAAAAAGAGGGAACCCTTCCCAAATCATTTTATGAGACCAACATCATCCTGATACCAAAACCTGGCAGAGACTCAACAAGAAAAGAAAACTTCAGGCCAATATCCATGATGAACATAGATGCAAAAATCTTCAATAAAATACTGGCAAACCGATTGCAACAGCACATTAAAAAACTTATCCATCATGATCAAGTAGGATTTATCCCGGGGATGCAAGGCTGGTTCAACATACGCAAGTCTATAAATGTAATTCACCACATAAACAGAAGCAAAAACAAAAACCACATGATTATCTCAATTGATGCAGAGAAGGCATTTGACAAAATTCAACAGCCCTTTATGCTAAAAACCCTCAATAAACTTGGTATTGATGGAACATATCTCAAAGTAATAAAAGCTATTTATGACAAACCAACAGCCAATATCATACTTAATGGGCAAAAACTGGAAGCATTCCCTTTGAAATCTGGCACTAGACAAGGATGCCCTCTCTCACCACTTCTATTCAACATAGTACTGGAAGTTCTAGCCAGAGCAATCAGGCAAGAAAAAGAAATAAAGGGTATTCAAATAGGAAAGGTGGAAGCCAAATTGTCTCTATTTGCAGACGACATGATAGTATACCTAGAAGACCCCATCACCTCAGCCCAAAAGCTCCTGCAACTGATAAGCAACTTCAGCAAAGTCTCAGGATATAAAATCAATGTGCAAAAATCACAAGCATTCCTATACACCAATAACAGACTTAAAGAGAACCAAATCAAGAACGAACTGCCATTCACAATTGCTACAAAGAAAATAAAATACCTAGGAATACAACTCACTAGGAATGTAAGGGACCTCTTTAAGGAAAACTACAAACAACTGCTCAATGAAATAAGAGAGGACACAAACAGATGGAGAAACATTCCATGTTCGTGGTTAGGAAGAATCAATATCGTGAAAATGGCTATACTGCCCAAAGTAATTTACACAATCAATGCTATCCCCATCAAACTACCATTGAATTTCTTCACAGAACTGGAAAAAACCACCATGAATTTCATATGGAACCAAAAAAGAGCCCGCATAGCCAAGTCAATTCTAAGCAAAAAGAACACAGCGGGAGGCATCACGCTACCAGACTTCAAACTATACTACAAGGCTACAGTAATCAAAACAGCATGGTACTGGTACCAAAACAGAGATATAGACCAATGGAACAGAACAGAGGCATCGGAGGCAACACAACACATCTACAACCATATTATCTTTGATAAACCAGACAAAAACAGGCAATGGGGAAAGGATTCCCTATTTAATAAATGGTGTTGGGAAAACTGGCTAGCCATGTGCAGAAAGCAGAAATTGGACCCCTTCCTGACACCTTACACTAAAATTAACTCCAGATGGATTAAAGACTTAAACTTAAGACCCGACAGCATAAAAACCCTAGAGGAAAATCTAGGCAAAACCATTCAGGACATAGGAGTAGGCAAGGACTTCATGAACAAAACTCCCAAAGCATTGGCAACAAAAGCCAAAATAGACAAATGGGACCTAATCAAACTCCACAGCTTCTGCACAGCAAAACAAACAGTCACTAGAGTGAATCGGCAACCATCAGAATGGGAAAAAATCTTTGCAGTTTACGCATCTGACAAAGGGCTGATATCCAGAATTTACAAAGAACTCAAACAGATTTACAGGAAAAAAACAAACAAGCCCATTCAAAAATGGGCAAAGGATATGAACAGAAACTTTACGAAAGCAGACATACATGAGGCCAGCAAACATATGAAAAAGTGCTCATCGTCATTGGTCATTAGAGAGATGCAAATCAAAACCACATTGAGATACCATCTCACACCAGTTAGAATGGCGATCATTAAAAAATCTGGAGACAGCAGATGCTGGAGAGGATGTGGAGAAATAGGAACACTCTTACACTGTTGGTGGGAGTGTAAATTAGTTCAACCATTGTGGAAGACAGTGTGGCGATTCCTCAGGGACCTAGAAATAGAAATTCCATTTGACCCAGCAATCCCATTACTGGGTATCTATCCAAAGGATTATAAATCGTTCTACTATAAGGACACATGCACACGAATGTTCATTGCAGCACTGTTTACAATAGCAAAGACCTGGAACCAACCCAAATGCCCAACGATGATAGACTGGACTGGGAAAATGTGGCACATATACACCATGGAATATTATGCAGCAATCAAAAATGATGAGTTTGTGTCCTTTGTAGGGACATGGATGAATCTGGAGAACATCATTCTCAGCAAACTGACACAAGAACAGAAAAAGAAATACCGCATATACTCACTCATAGGTGGGTGAGAAAAATGAGAACACGTGGACACAGAGAGGCGGTCTACTATACACTGGGGACTGTTGGGGGGAATGGGGGAGGGACAGCAGGGGGGGGCTGGGGGGGATAGCCTGTGGATGAATACCAAGTGTGGGTGAAGGGGAGGAAAGCAGCAAAGCACACTGCCATGTGTGTACCTATGCAACTATCTTGCTTGTTCTGCACATGTACCCCCAAACCTATAATGCAATAGAAATTAAAAAAAAAAAAAGAGACTTCTGAATACTCTTCAGGCGTGCATTTTTAGGTTGGGCTCTGAATGAGTGGCCATACAAAATTGAATCCTGACCTTCCCCAAAGAGTATATTATTCAGTGAGGCTCTGAACGTGTGGCTATATGTAATAGACTTCTGAATACTCTACAGGTGTTTCTTATTCACAGAAGCTCTGAATGAGAGGCCATATGTAAGAACGTCCTGAGTATCCCCCAGGTATTCATTATTCACTGAGACTCTAAAAGTTTGGCCATATGAAATAGTCTCCGGACTAGTCCACATGTATGTATTATTTAATGAGGCTTTGAGTTACTGACCATAAGGAATGGACTCCTGACTATTCCCCAGCTGTGTAGTATTCAATGAGAATCTGAAAAAGTGGTTATATGAAAAAGACTACTCACTATTCCAAAGTTGTTCATTAATCACTCAGGCTTTTATTTTCTAGTCATGTAAAGTAGACTAGTGTCTATTCCCCAGGTGTGCATTATTCACTGAGGCTGTAAATGAGTGACTATATGAAGTAGAGTCCCAAATGTTCCGCAGGCGTGAATTACTCTGTGAGGCTCCGCATGAGTTGTCCTATGAAATAGGATGCTGACTATCCTCCATGTTTGTATTATTCAGTGAATTTCTGAAAGAGTGGCCATATGAAATAATCTGCTGAGTGCTGTACATTTGTGCATTATTCACTGAGGCTATGAGTGAGTGTCCATATGGAAGGAAATCCTCACTATTCCAATAGTGTGTATGATTCACTGAGGCTTTGAGTTTGTGACTATATGAAATAGAGTCCCGACTATTCCTCAGGTGTGTATTGTTGTCTGAGACTCTGATTAAGTGGGCATATGGAATAAAATTTTTACTATTCCAAATGTGTGCATTACTCCCTCCGGGTTTGATTTTGTGTCCATATAAAATAGACTAGTGTCTATTTCCCAGGTGTACATTATGTAATGAGGCTCTGAATGAATGGCTATATAATGTAGACTCTTAACTCTTCCCCAGGTGTGTATTGCTAAATGATTCTCTGAGTAAGGGGGAATACGAAAGGGACTCCTGACTCCTCCCCATGTGTGCATTATTTACAGAGACTCTAAATGAGTAGCCTCTTGAAGTAGACTGTTGACTATTTTCCAGCAGTGTATTATTCACTGAGGCCCTGAATGCGTGGCCATAAGAAAGACATTTCTGACTAATAAGAAATGTATATTATACACTGAAACACTGAATAAATGGCCATTTGTAATAGAATCCATATTACTCCACAGGTGTGCGTTATTTATTTATTCTGTAAGGAAATCACCATATGTAACAGACTAGTGATTATTCCCCACATGTGCATTATTCAAAGGGTTTCTGCATGAGAATCCATATCAAATAGACTCCTCACTATCACCGAGTTATGTATCATTCAGGGAGGTTCTTAATTTGTGGCTATCTCAAATAGAAACCTGAATACTCCACAGGTGTTCATTATTCACTGATACTCTGAATTAGAGGCCATATAAAATAGTGGCCTGACTATTGCCCTATTGTGCATAATTCAGGAAAGCTCTGAATAAGTGGTCATATGGAACAGAATCTGGAAAAATTTTCAGGTGTGTGTCATTCAGTGAGATACTGAATCACTGGTCATATGAAAGAGAATCCTGACAATTACAGTGGTGTGCAATTTTCACTGAGGCTCTGAGTGGCCATATGAAATAGACTCCTAATATTCTCTAAGTAGCCCTCATGTTTGGATTATTCACTGACTCTCACTGGCCATATGAAATAGACTCCTGATTCTATCCCATGTGTGTATTATTCAGTGAGGCTCTGTAAAAGTGTCCGTATAAAACACACTCATCTCTATTCCCCAGGTGCGCATTATTCTCTGAGGCTCTCAATAAGTTTCAATAAAAATTGCACTCCTGACTATTCTTCAGTTGAGTTTTATTCACACGGGCTCTAAATGAGGGGCCATATGAATTAGACTACTGACTATTCCACAGGTGTGTATTCTTCACTGAAGTTCTGAATGTGTCACAAAAGAATATAGACACATGGCTACTCCACAAGTTTGCATTCTTCACTGATGCTCTGAAAAACAGACCATGTGAAACAGACTCGAAGACTTTTCCCAGAATGCATTACTCAAGGAGGTTCTGAATGAGAGGACACTGTAAATAAACTCCTGACAATTCCCTAAACATGCACTACTCGGAGGGCTCTGAATGAGTGGCCTTAGGAAAGAGAATCCTAAATACTCTTCAGGCGTGCATTTTTAGGTTGGGCTCTGAATGAGTGGCCATATGAAATTGAATTCTGACTTTCCCAAAGAGTATATTATTCGGTGAGGCTCTGAATGTGTGGCTATACATAATAGACATCTGAATACTCTACAGGTGTTTCTTATTCACAGAAGCTCTGAATGAGAGACCATATGTAAGAATGTTCTGAGTATTCCCCAGGTATGCATAATTCACTGAGGCTCTGAAAGTTTGGCCATATAAAATAGTATCCGGACTAGTCCACATGTGTGTATTATTTAATGAGGCTTTGAGTTACTGACCATAAGAAATGGACTCCTGACTATTCCCCAGTTTTGTAGTATACAATGAGAATCTGAAAAAGTGAATATATGAAAAAGACTACTCACTATTTCAAAGTTGTTCATTAATAACTTAGGCTTTGGTTTTCTAGTAATGTAAAATAGACTATTGTCTATTCCCCTGGTGTGCATTATTCACTGAGGCTGTAAATGAGTGACTATATAAAGTAGAGTTCCAAATGGTCCCAAGGCGTGAATTACTCCATGAGGCTCCGCATAAGTGGTCCTATGAAATAGGATGCTGACTATCCTCAATGTTTGTATTATTCACTGAATTTCTGAACGAGTAGCTATACGAAATAAACTGCTGAGTGCTGTACATTTGTGCATTATTCACTGAGGCTATGAGGGCGTGGTCATATGAAAGGGAATCCTGACTATTCCCCAGGTGTGTATGATTCACAGTCTTTGAGTTAGTGACTATATGAAAAAGAGTCCCGACTATACCTCAGGTGGTATTGTTGTCTGAGATTCTGATTAATTGGGCATATGGAATAGACTTTTCACTTTTCCAAATTTGTGCATTACTCACTCCGGGTTTGATTTTGTGGCCATATAAAATAGACTTGTGTCTATTCCCCAGATGCGTATTATGTAATGAGACTCTAAATAAATGGCTATACAAATAGACTCTTAAATCTTTCCCATGTGTGTATTTCTAAGTGAGACTCTGAGTAAGTGTGCATAAGAAAAAGACTTATGACACTTCCCAAGGTGTGCATTATTTACAGAGACTCTGAATGAGTAGCCTCTTGAAGTAGACTGTTGACTATTTTTCAGATGTGTATTATTCACAGAGGCCATGAACCAGTGGACATATGCAAGAGATTCCTGACTAATAAGAGATATATATTATTCACTGAATCCCTGAATAAATGGCCATTTGTAATAGAATCCATTTTACGTCACAGGTGTGCGTTATTCATTGATTCCCTAAAGAAATCCCCATATATAACAGACTAGTTATTATTCCCCAAATGTGCATTATTCAAACCGGTACTGCATGAGTGTCCATATCAGACAATTCAAAATCACCCACTTATGGATCACTCAGAGAGGTGCTTAATTTGTGGTTATCTTAAATATGGTCCTGTGTACTTTACAGGTGTTCATTATTCACCGAAACTCTGAATGAGAGGCCATATAGAATAGAAGCCTGACTATAGCCCCATTGTGCGTAATTCAGTAAAGCTCTGAAGAAGTGTTCATATAAAACACAATCCAGATGAATTTTCAGGTTTGTGTAATTCAGTGAGATACTGAATTACTGGTCATATGAAAGAGACTGCTGACAATTACAGTGGTGTGACTTATTCAATGAGGCTCTGAGTGGCAATATGAAATAGAATCCTTATATTCACTGAGTATTCCCCATGTGTGCATTATTCACTGACTCTCTGAGTGGCCAAATGAAATAGACTCCTGGAGGAGGCAAGATGGCGACATAGAGGTGACTCAGAATTGCAGCTCTCGGTGAAGGTGCAGAGGGTGAGTCCTAGCTGCATTCTCGGATGTTCCCTTTATGCCCACAGAGCGTTGAAAGTCCCAGGTGTAGGAGAGACACGGGACGCTAGCGCAGCCGTCTAAGGCCGGCTCCCGCCGCCTCTTTGGCCAGCGCTGCAGCGGGAACCGGCGCCACAGCGGGAACAGGCATGGAACTCACTGGTCTGGGTGCCCTGTTAAACCGGCAATCTGAGATTTGGAAGGGCAGATTGGCATGTTCATCTGATTGAACGGGACTTGGACAATGAGACAGACCAGGAGTTTCCTGAGAAGCGTGATCTGAGCTGGGGTAGTGGGCAGCGGCACGGGAGATCACACGGATCCCAGTGCTCTATGGGCAGGCTACTGGGGCACAAGTGAGAGAGTCGACCTTTCAGCTTGGGGAGAGGAAGAGAGAGAGAGAGAGGACAGATTCTGAGGCAGGGAGATGGGTGATTGGGCTTGGCAGGTCCCACGCTCACGGGGACAAGCAGGGCGGCCACTGGAGGTTCTTGGGGCTGAGAGTTTTGCTGCCAGCATCTAGGACGGTGCAGCCCAGTAAGGGAGGGGCGTCCACCATTGCTGACGCAGTCCACCCCCACTGAAGTACCGCCCAGGACTGACAGAGCCTGCCATTGCCGAGGCAACCTGCCATAACTGAGAGAACCCACCAGAAGCCGGGAGCGCTCCACAGCAGAAGGGAGCCCAGCAGAAACAGAGCAGACCCGCGCTAGCAGGTGAGAGCCATGGCAGGCAAATAGTGAATAGACTGCCGCCTAGTGGGGCAGGACAGTGCAACAGATACTCATAAAGAAAGCCCCAAATCCCTGAGACAGAGCATCTAAGGGGGGGAAAGAAAGGGTGGTGTTTTATGAGTCCTATTGCAGCAGACATAAACAACCTCCCAACAACCCTGAATGAACAACGGACCAAACAGCTCAGAACTGGAGCTCCTATAAAGCACAGACTGTCTCCTCAAGCAGCTCCCTGACCCCTGTATATCCAAGGAGTCACCCGAGAAAAAGTACAATCAGACTGATATTTGGCTGGCATTATTCTGGAACAAGGACAGCAGAAGAAGAAACTGGTATCATCCCTCACTGTTCCGCAGCTGCTGCAGGCATACCCCAGACAAGCAGAGCCTGGAGTGGACTTCAGCACTCATACAGCAGAGGGGATAGACCATTAGAGGGAAAACTTAGTAACAGAAATACTTCATCATCAATAATCTCAGCGTCCAGACAGAGACTCAATTGAAAAATCAGCAACTACTAAGATGACAGGCGGATAAATCCATAAAGATGGGAAGAAACCAGCGCAAAAAGGAGGAAAGCACCCGAAACCAAAACACCTCACCTCCAAAAAAGGACCAAAATCCCTCACCAGCAAGGGAACAAAGCTGGACAGAGAATGAATGTGACAAAGTGACGGAATCAGACTTCAGAAAGTGGATAATGAGAAACTTCAGGGAGCTAAAGAAACATGTACTAAACCAGTGCAAAGAAACTAAGAACCTTGAAAAAAGATTTGGAAAAAGATTCGAGGAATTGATAACAAGAATGGACAACTTAGAGAGGAATATGAATGAATTGAAGGAGCTGAAAAATACAACACGAGAACTTCGCGAAGCATGCACAAGTTTCAACAGCCGAATTGAACAAGCAGAAGAAAGAATATCAGAGGTTGAAGATCAACTCAATGAAATAAAACGAGAAACCAAGATTAAAGAAAAAAGTACAAAAAGGAATGAACAAAATCTCCAAGAAATGTAAGACTATGTGAAGAGACCCAACCTACGTTTGATAGGTGTACCAGAATGTGACAAAGAGAATGAATTCAAGCTGGAAAACACTCTTCAGGATATTATCCAGGAAAATTTCCCCAACCTAGCAAGGCAGGTCAATACTCAACTCCAGGAAATACAGAGAACACTACAAAGATACTCCGCAAGAAGAGCAACCCCAAGACACATAATCGTCAGATTCACTAGGCTTGAAATGAAGAAGAAAATACTAAGAGCAGCCAGAGAGAAAGGTCGGGTCACTCACAAAGGGAAACCCATTAGACTCACAGCAGATCTCTCGGCAGAGACTCTACAGGCCAGAAGAGAGTGGGGGCCAATATTCAACATCCTTAAAGAAAAGAGCTTTCAACCCAGAATTTCATATCCAGCCAAACTGAGCTTCATAAGTGAAGGAAAAATAAAATCCTTCACGAACAAGCAAGTACTCAGAGATTTTGTCACCACTAGGCCTGCTTTACAAGAGCTTCTGAAAGAGGCACTACACATAGAAAGAAACAACCAGTTCCAGCCATCCTAAAAGCATACCAAATGCTAAAGACCATCAACAAAATGAACAATGTACATAAACCAACGGGCAAAACAGCCAGCTAGCATCAAAATGGCAGTATCAAATTCACACATAACAATATTAACCCTGAATGTAAATGGGCTAAATGCACCAAACAAAAGACACAGACTAGCAAATTGGATAAAAAACCAAAACCCATCAGTGTGCTGTATCCAGGAAACCCACCTCACACGCAAAGTTACACAAAGGCCCAAAATAAAAGGATGGAGGAAGATTTACCAAGCAAATGGAGAGCAAAAAAAAACAGGAGTTGCAATTCTCATCCCTGACAAAATAGACTTTAAAGCAACAAAGATAAAAAGGTACAAAGAGGGTCATTACATAATGGTAAAAGGATCAATAGAACAAGAAGAGCTAACGATTCTAAATATATATAGACCCAATGTAGGAGCACTCAGATATATAAGGCAAGTTCTTAATGACTTACAAAGAGACTTAGACTCCAACACAATAATAGTGGGAGACTTTAACACTTCACTGTCAATAGAAGACAGATCAACCAGACAGAAAATTAACAAGGATATCCAGGACTTGAACTCAGACCTGGAACAAGCAAGCCTGATAGACATTTACAGAACTCTCCACCCCAAATCCACAGAATATACATTCTTCTCATCATCACACCACACCTACTCCAAAATTGACCACATAATTGGAAGTAAAGCACTCCTCAGCAAATGCAAAACAACGGAAATATATAACAAACAGTCTCTCAGACCATAGTGCAATCAAGTTGGAACTCAGAATTCAGAAAATAACTCAGAATCGCACAGCTTCATGAAAACTGAACAACTGGCTCTTGAATGTTGATTGGATAAACAATGAAATGAAGGCAGAAATAAAGAAGTTCTTCAAAACAAATGAGAATGAAGACACAATGTACCAGAATCTCTGGGACACATTTAAAGCAGTCTGTAGAGGAAAATATATAGCAATAAGTGCCGACATGAGGAGAGTGGAGAGATCCAAAATTGACACCCTATCGTCAAAATTGAAAGAGCTAGAGGAGCAAGATCAAAGAAGCTCAAAACCTAGCTGAAGACAAGAAATAACTAAGATCAGAGCAGAACTGAAGGAGATAGAGACAAGAAAACCATTAAAAAAATCAATAAATCTAAGAGCTGGTGTTTAGAAAAGATCAACAAAATAGACAGACAGCTAGCCAGACTGATAAAAAAGAAAAGAGAGAACAACCAAGTAGATGCAATAAAAAAGGATAATGGGGAAATCACCGCAGATTCCACAGAAATTCAAACCATCATCAGAGAATACTACAAACAACTCTATGCACACCAACTAGTAAATCAGGAAGAAATGGATAAATTCCTGGACGCCTCTGTCCCCCCAAGCCTAAACCAGGAGGAAGCTGAAACTAAGAATAGGCCAATAACAAGTTCAGAAGTTGAGGCAGCAATTAAGAGCCTACCACACAAAAAAGGCCGAAGTCCAGATGGGTTCACAGCTGAATTCTACCAGACACACAAAGAGGATCTGGTACCATTCCTTCTGAAACTATTCCAAATAATCCAAAAAGAGGGAACCCTTCCCAAATCATTTTATGAGACCAACATCATCCTGATACCAAAGCCTGGCAGAGACTCAACAAGAAAAGAAAACTTCAGGGCAATATCCATGATGAACATAGATGCAAAAATCTTCAATAAAAAACTGGCAAATCGATTGCAACAGCACATTAAAAAGCTTATCCATCATGATCAAGTAGAAATCATCCCGGGGATGCAAGGCTGCTTCAGCATATGCAATTCTATAAAAGTAATTCACCACATAAACAGAAGCAAAAACAAAAACCAAATAATTATCTCAATTGACGCAGAGAAGGCATTTGACAAAATTCAACAGCCCTTTATGCTAAAAACCCTCAATAAACGTGGTATTGACGGAACATATCTCAAAGTAATAGAAGCTATTTACAAGAAACCAACAGCCAATATCATAGTTAATGGGCAAAAACTGGAGGCATTCCTTTTGAAATCCGGCACTAGACAAGGATACCCTCTCTCAGCACTTCTATTCAACATAGTACTGAAATTTCTAGCCAGAGCAATCAGGCAAGAAATAGAAATAAAGGGTATTCAAATAGGAAAGGTGGAAGCCAAATTGTCTCTATTTGCAGACGACATGATAGTATACCTAGAAGTCCCCATCTCCTCAGCCGAAAAGCTCCTGCAACTGATAAGCAACTACAGCAACGTCTCAGGATATAAAATCAATGTTCAAAAATCACAAGCATTCCTATACACCAATAACAGACTTAAAGAGAACAAAATTAAGAATGAACTGCCATTCACAATTGCTACAAAAAAATAAAATACCTAGGAATAACACTCACTAGGAATGTAAGGGACCTCTTTAAGGAAAACTACAAACAACTGCTCAACGAAATAAGAGAGGACACAAACAGATGGAGAAACATTCCATGTTCATGGTTAGGAAGAGTCAATATTGTGAAAATGGCTATACTGCCCAAAGTAATTTACACAATCAATGCTATCCCCATCAAACTACCATTGAATTTCTTCACAGAACTGGAAAAAACCACCAGGAATTTCATATGGAACCAAAAAAGAGCCCACATAGCCAAGTCAATTCTAAGCAAAAAGAACACAGCGGGAGGCATCACGCTACCAGATTTCAAACTATACTACAAGGCTACAGTAATCAAAACAGCATGGTACTGGTACCAAAACAGAGATATAGACCAATGGAACAGAACAGAAGCATCGGAGGCAACACAACATATCTACAACCATATTATCTTTGATAAACAAGACAAAAACAGACAATGGGGAAAGGATTCTCCCTTTAATAAATGGTGTTGGGAAAACTGGCTAGCCATGTGCAGAAAGCAGAAACTGGACCCCTTTCTGACACCTTACACTAAAATTAACTCCAGATGGATTAAAGACTTTAATGTAAAACCTGACACCTTAAAAACCCTAGAAGAAAATCTTAGCAAAACCGTTCAGGACAAAGGAGTAGGCAAGGACTTCATGAATAAAACACCAAAAGTATTGGCAACAAAAGCCAAAATAGACAAATGGGACCTAATCAAACTCCACAGCTTCTGCATGGCAAAAGAAACTGTCACTAGAGTGAATCGGCAACCATCAGAATGGGAAAACATCTTTGCAGTTTACACATCTGACAAAGGGCTGATATCCAGAATTTACAAAGAACTCAAAGAGATTTACAGACAAAAAACAAACCCATTCAAAAATGGCAAAGGATATGAACAGAAACTTTACAAAAGAAGGCATACATGAGGCCAACAAACATATGAAAAAGTGCTCGTCATCATTGGTCATTAGAGAGATGCAAATCAAAACCACATTGAGATATCATCTCACACCAGTTAGAATGGCGATCATTAAAAAATCTGGAGACAGCAGATGCTGGAGAGGATGTGGAGAAATAGAAACACTCTTACTGTTGGTGGGAGTGTAAATTAGTTCAACCATTGTGGAAGACAGTGTGGTGATTCCTCAGGGACCTAGAAATAGAAATTCCATTTGACCCAGCAATCCCATTACTGGGTGTCTATCCAAAAGATTATAAATGTTTCTACTATACGGACACATGCACACGAATGTTTATTGCAGCACTGTTTACAATAGCGAGGACCTGGAACCAACCCAAATGCCCATCGATGATAGACTGGACTGGGAAAATATGGCAAATATACACCATGAAATATTATGCAGCAATCAAAAATGATGAGTTTGTGTCCTTTGTAAGGACATGGATGAATCTTGAGAACATCATTCTCAGCAAACTGACACAAGAATAGAAAAAGAAATACTGCATATACTCACTCATAGGTGGGTGAGAAAAATGAGAACACATGTACACAGAGAGGCGGTCTACTATACACTGGGGACTGTTGGGGGAAATGGGGGAGGGACAGCGGGGGGGCTGGGGGGGATATCCTGGGGATGAATACCAAGTGTGGGTGAAGGGGAGGAAGGCAGCAAAACACACTGCCATGTGTGTACCTATGCAACTATCTTGCACGTTCTGCACATGTACCCCAAAACCTATAATGCAATAAAAATAAAAAAAAAAAAGAAATAGACTCCTGATTCTACCCCACGTGTGTATTATTCAGAGAGGCTTTGTTAGAGTGTCCGTATAAAATACACTTCTGTCTATTCCCCAGGTGGGCATTATTCACTGGGGCTCTGAAAATTTTCACTATAAAATGCACTCCTGACTATTCTCCAGGTGAGTTTTATTCACATGGGCTCTGAATGAGGGACCATATGAAATAGACACCTTGCCATTCCTCAGGTGTGTATTATTTCCTTATGTTCTGAAAGAGTCACCAATGAAAATAGACTCATGGCTAGTCCACAGGTTTGCATTATTCAGAGATGCTCTGAATAAAATTCCATGTGAAACACAGGTCAAGACTTTTCCCGGGATGCATTACTCAATGAGGTTCTGAATGAGAAGTCACTGTAAATAAACTTCTGGATTGCAGCTCCCAGTGAAGGCACAGAGGGTGAGTCCTAGCCGCATTCTTGGATGGTCCTTTTTTGCCCACAGAGCGTTGAAAATCCCTGGTGTGGGAGAGACACGGGACGCTAGTACAGCCAGCCAGTGCAGTCAGCTCGCGTGGCCGTTTCGGCTGGCGCCACAGTGGGACCTGGCACGGAACTCACTGGTCTGGGTGCCCTGTTAATCCGGCAATCTGAGATTTGGAAGAACAGATTTTCAGGTCCATCTGATTGAACGGGAGTTGGACAATGAGCCAGACCAGGAGTTTCCTGGGAAGGTGATCTGAGCTGGTGCAGTGGGCTGTGGCACGGGAGATCACATGAATCCCAGTTCTCTATCGGCAGGCTACTGGGGCGCCAGTGAGAGAGTGGACCTTTCAGCTTGCGGAGAGGGAAAGAGAGAGAGAGGATGGACTCTGAGGCAGGGAGCTGAGTGATTGAGCTCAGCGGGTCCCACCCTCACGGGAACAAGCAGGGAAGTGACTGGAGGCTCTTGGGGCTGAGAGTTTTGCTGCTGGCATCTAGGATGGTGCAGCTCAGTGAGGGAGGGGTGTCCACCATTACTGACGCAATCTGCCCCACTGAAGTATGGCCCAGGGCTGATGCAGCCTGCCATTGCTGAGGCAACCTGCCATAACAGAGAGACTCCGCCAGGAGGGGGGAGTGCTCCACAGCACAAGGGAGCCCAGCAGCAAAAGGGCAGACCAGCGCTAGCAGTTCAGAGCCCCAGGAGGAAAATAGTGAATAGACTGCCACCTAGTGGGGCAGGACAGTGCAACAGATACTCATAAAGAAAGCCCAAACTCCCTGAGACAGAGCATCTAAAGGGGGGGAAAAAGGTTGATGTTTTATGAGTTCTATTGCAGCAGACATAAACAACCTCCCAACAACCCTGAATGAACAACGGAGCTCACAGCTCAGCACTGGAGCTGCTATAAAGCACAGACCGTCTCCTTCAGCAGCTCCATGACCCCTGTATATCCAAAGAGTCACCACAAAAAAAACTAATCAGACTGACATTTGGCGAGCATCATTCTGGAACAAAGACAGCAGAAAAAGAAACTGGTATTATCCCTCACTGTTCCACAGCTGCTACAGGTATAACCCAGACAAGCAGTGCCTGGAGTGGACCTCAGCACTGATATAGCCGAGGGGCTAGACAATTAGAAAAAAAAACTAAGTAACAGAAATACTTCATCATCAACAATCTCAGCGTCCACACAGAGACCCAATTGAAAAATCAGCAACTACTAAGACTATAGGCGGATAAATCCATAAAGATGGGAAGAAACCAGCGAAAAAAGGAGAAAAACACCTCACTTCCTACAAAGGACCAAAACTCCTCACCAGCAAGGGAACCAAGCTGGACGGAGAATGAGTGTGATGAAATGACAGAATCAGACTTCAGAAAGTGGATAATGAGAAACTTCAGTGAGCTAAAACAACATGTTCTAAATCAGTGCAAAGAAACTAAGAACCTTGAAAAAAGATTTTAAAAAAGATTCGAGGAAATAAGAACAAGAATGAACAACTTAGAGAGGAATATGAATGAATTGAAGGAGCTGAAAAACACAACACGAGAACTTCGTGAAGCATGCACAAGTTTCAACAGCCGAATTGACCAAGCAGAAAAACGAATATCAGAAGTTGAAGATCAACTCAATGAAAGAAAACGTGAAATCAAGATTAAAGAAAAAAGCACAAAAAGGAATGAACAAAATCTCCAAAAAATGTGGGACTCTGTGAAGAGACCCAACCTACGTTTGATAGGAGTACCAGAATATGATGAAGCGAATGAATCCAAGCTGGAAAACACTCTTCAGGATATTATCCAGAAAAATTTCCCCAACCTAGCAAGAAAGGTCCATACTCAACTCCAGGAAATAGAGAGAACACCACAAAGTTACTCCGCAAGAGGAGCAACCCAAGGCACATAACCGTCAGATTCAACAGGGTTGAAATGAAGGAGAAAATACAAAGGGCAGCCAGAGAAACAGGTCAGGACACCCACAAAGGGAAGCCCATCAGACTCACAGCAGATCTCTGGGCAGAGACTCTACAAGCCAGAAGAGAGTAGGGGCAAATATTCAACATCTTTATAGAAAAAAACTTTCAACCCAGAATTTAATTTTCAGCGAAACTGAGCTTCATAAGTGAAGGGAAAATAAAATCCTTCATGAACAACCAAGTACTCAGAGATTTTGTTACCACTAGGCCTGCTTTACAAGAGCTCCTGAAAGAGGCACTACACATAGAAAGAAACAACAAGTACCAGCCATCTTAAAAGCATACCAAATGTTAAAGAGCATCAACAAAATGAAGAATGTACATGAACCAACGGGTAAAACAGCCAGCTAGCATCAAACTGGCAGTATCAAATTTACACATAACAATATTAACCCTAAATATAAATGGGCTAAATGCACCAACCAAAAGACACAGACTGGCAAATTGGATAAAAAACCAAAACCCATTGGTGTGCTGTATCCAGGAAACCCAACTCACACGCAAAGATACACAAAGGCTCAAAATAAAAAAATGGAAAAAGATATACCAAGCAAATGGAAAGCAAAAAAAAAACAGGAGTTGCAATTTTCGTCTCTGATAAAATAGACTTTAAAGCAACAAAGATCAAAAGAAACAAAGAAGGTCATTGCATAATGGTAAAATGATTGATACAACAAGAAAAGCTAACGATTCTAAACATATATGGACCCAATGTAGGAGCACCCAGATATATAAGGCAAGTTCTTAATGACTTACAAAGAGACTTAGACTCTCACACAAGAATACTGGGAGACTTTAACACTCCACTGTCAATAGAAGACAGATCAACCAGACAGAAAATTAACAAGGATATCCAGGACTTGAACTCAGACCTGGAACAAGCAAACCTGATAGACATTTAGAGAACTCTCCACCCCAAATCCACAGAATATACGTTCTTCTCAGCACCACATCACACCTACTCCAAAATTGACTACATAATTGGAAGTAAAGCAATCCTCAGCAAATGCAAAACAACCAAAATCATAACAAACAGTCTCTCAGACCATAGTGCAATCAAGTTGGAACTCAGAATTCAGAAAATAACTCAGAACCGCACAGCTTCATGGAAACTGAACAACTGGCTCTTGAATGTTGATTGGATAAACAAAGAAATGAAGGCAGAAATAAAGAAGTTCTTTGAAACCAATGAGAATAAAGACACAACGTATCAGAATCTCTGGGACACATTTAAAGCAGTCTGTAGTGGAAAATATACAGCAATAAGTACCCACATGAGAAGAGTGGAGAGATCCAAAATTGACACCGTATCATCAAAATTGAAAGAGCTAGAGGAGCAAGATCAAAGAAGCTCAAAACCTAGCCAAAGACAATAAATAACTAAGATCAGAGCAGAACTGAAAGAGAGAAGAAAAATCCTTCAAAAAATCAATAAATCTAAGAGCTGTTTTTTTGAAAAGATCAACAAAATAGACAGAACACTAGCCACACTGATAAAAAAGAAAAGAGAGAACAACCAAATAGATGCAATAAAAAAGGATAATGGGGAAATCACCACAGATTCCACAGAAATTTAAACCATCATCAGAGAATACTACAAACAACTCTATGCACATAAACTAGTAAATCAGGAAGAAATGGATAAATTCCTGGACGCCTGTGTCCTCCCAAGCCTAAACCAGGAGAAAGCCGAAACTATGAATAGACCAATAACAAGGTCTGAAGTTGAGGCAGCAATTAAGAGCCTACCACACAAAAAAAGCCCTGGTCCAGATGGGTTCACAGCTGAATTCTACCAGACACACAAAGAGGATCTGGTACCATTCCTTCTGAAACTATTCCAAATAATCCAAAAAGAGGGAACCCTTACCACATCATTTTATGAGGCCAACATCATCCTGATACCAAAACCCGCCAGAGACTCAACAAGAAAAGGAAACTTCAGGCCAATATCCATGATAAACATAGATGCAAAAATCTTCAATAAAATACTGGCAAACCGATTGCAACAGCACATTAAAAAACTTATCCATCATGACCAAGTAGAATTCATCCCGGGGATGCAAGGCTGGTTCAACATATGCAAGTCTATAAATGTAATTCACCACATAAACAGAAGCAAAAACTAAAACCACAAGATTATCTCAATTGACGCAGAGAAGGCGTTTGACAAAATTCAGCAGCCCTTTATGCTAAAAACCCTCAATAAACGTGGTATTCATGGAACATATCTCAAAGTAACAAAAGCTATTTACGACAAACCAACAGCCCATATCATACTGAAAGGGCAAAAACTGGTAGCATTGCCTTTGAAATCCGGCACTAGACAAGGATGCACTCTCTCACCACTCCTATTCAATATAGTACTGGAAGTTCTAGCCAGAGCAATCAGGCAAGAAAAAGAAATAAAGGGTATTCAAATAGGAAAGGTGGAAGCCAAATTGTCTCTATTTGCAGACGACATAATAGTGTACCTAGAAGACCCCATTACCTCAGTCCAATAGCTCCTGCAACTGATAAGCAACTTCAGCAAAGTCTCAGGATATAAAATTAATGTTCAAAAATCGCAAGCATTCCTATACACCAATAACAGACTTAAAGAGAACCAAATCAAGAACGAACTGCCATTCACAATTGCTACAAAGAAAATAAAATTCCTAGGAATACAACTCACAAGGAATGTAAGGGACCTCTTTAAGGAAAACTACAAACCACTGCTCAACGAAATAAGAGAGGACGCAGATGGAGAAACATTTCATGTTCCTGGTTAGGAAGAATCAATATCGTGAAAATGGCTATACTGCCCAAAGTAATTTACACAATCAATGCTATCCCCATAAAACTACCATTGAATTTCTTCACAGAACTGGAAAAAACCATCATGAATTTCACATGGAACCAAAAAAGAGCCCGCATTGCCAAGTCAATTTTAAGCAAAAAGAACACAGCGGGAGGCATCACACTACCAGACTTCAAGCTATAATAAAAGGCTACAGTAATCAAAACAGCATGATACTGGTACCAAAACAGAGATATAGACCAATGGAACAGAACAGAAGCATCGGAGGCAACACAACATATCTACAACCATATTATCTTTGATAAACCAGACAAAAGAAACAATGGGAAAAGGATTCCCTATTTAATAAATGGTGTTGGGAAAACTTGCTAGCCATGTGCAGAAAGCAGAAACTGGAACCCTTCCTGACACCTTACACTACAATTAACTCCAAATGGCTTAAAGACTTAAACATAAGACCTGACACCATAAAAACCCTAGAAGAAAATCTAGGCAAAACCATTCAGGACATAGGAGTAGGCAAGGACTTCATGACCAAAACACCAAAAGCATTGGCTACAAATGCAAAATAGACAAATGGGACCTTATCAAACTCCACAGCTTCTGCACGGCAAAAGAAACAGTCACTAGAGTGAATCGGCAACCATCAGAATGGGAAAAAATCTTTGCAGTTTACACATCTGACAAAGGGCTGATATCCAGAATTTACAAAGAACTCAAACAGATTTACAGGAAAAAAACAAACAAGCCCATTCAAAAATAGGCAAAGGACATGATCAGAAACTTTATAAAAGAAGACATACATGAGGCCAACAAACATATGAAAAAATGCTCATCATCATTGGTCATTAGAGAGATTCAAATCAAAACCACATTGAGATACCATCTCACGCCAGTTAGAATGGTGATCATTAAAAAATCTGGAGACAGCAGATGCTGAAGAGGGTGTGGAGAAATAGGAACACTCTTACACTGTTTGTGGGAGTGTAAATTAGTTCAATCATTGTGGAAGACAGTGTGGCGATTCCTCAGGGACCTAAAAATAGAAATTCCATTTGACCCAGCAATCCCATGACTGGGTATATATCCAAAGGACTATAAATCGTTCTACTATAAAGACATGCACAGATATGTTCATTGCAGCACTGTTTACAATAGCAAAGAACTGGAACCAACCCAAATGCCCAACGATAATAGACTGGACTGGGAAAATGTGGCATATATACACCATGGAATATTATGCAGCAATCAAAAATGATGAGTTTGTGTCCTTTGTAAGGACATGGATGAATCTGGAGAACATCATTCTTAGCAAACTGACACAGGAACAGAAAAAGAAATACCCCATATCCTCACTCACTTATAGGTGGGTGAGAAAAATGAGAACACATGGACACAGAGAGGCGGTCTACTATTCACTGGGGTCTATTGGGGGGAATGGGGGAGGGACAGCGGGGGGGGGCTGGGGAGGGATAGCCTGGGGATGAATGCCAAGTGTGGGTGAATGGGAGGAAGGCAGCAAAACACACTGCCATATGTGTACCTATGCAACTATATTGCACGTTCTGCACATGTACGTGAAAACCTATAATGCAATAAACATTAAAATAAAATAAAATAAAATAAAATAAAATAAATAAACTTCTGACTATTCCCTAAACTTGCAGTACTCGGAGGGCTCTGAATGAGTGGCCTTTGGAAAGAGACTCCTGAATACTTTTCAGGCGTTTTTAGGTTGGTTTCTTAATGAGTGGCCATACTAAATTGAATCCGGGCTTCCCCCAAAGAGTATATTATTCAGTGAGGCTCTGAATGTGTGGATATACGTAATAGACTTCTGAACACTCTACAGGTGTTTCTAATTCAGAGAAGCTCTGAATGAAAGGCAATATGTAATAATGTCCTGAGTATTCCCCAGGTATGCATTATTCACTGAAGCTCTGAACGTTTGGCCATATAAAATAGCCTTCTGACTAGTACACATGTGCGTATTACTTAATGAGGCTTTGAATTACTAACCAGAAGAAATATCCTCCTGACTATTCCCCAGATAAGTATTATTTATGAGAATCTGAAAAAGTGGGTATACGAAAAAGACTACTCACCTTTCCAAGTTGTGCATTAATCACTCAGTCTTTTATTTTTTAGTGATGTAAAATATACTAGTGTTTATTCCCCAGGTGTGCATTATTCACTGAGGTTGTAAATGAGTGACTTTATAAAGTAGAGACCCAAATGTTCCCCAGGCGTGAATTCCCCTGTGAGGCTCCGCATGAGTGTTCCTATGAAATAGGATGCTGACTATCCTCCATATTTGTATTATTCAGTGAATTTATGAATCAGTGGCTATATGAAATAAACTGCTCAGTTCTGTATATTTGTGCATTATTCACTAGGACTACGAGGGATTGGCCATATGAAAGGGAATCCTGACTATTTTAAAAGGGTGTATGATTCACTGAGGCTTTGAGTTAGTGACTATATAAAATAGAGTCCCAACTATTCCTCAGGTGTGTATTGTTGTCTGAGACTCTGATTAAGTGGGAATATGGAATAGATTTTTCACTATTTCAAATATGTGCATTACTCACTCCGGGTTTGATTTTGTGGCTATATAAAATATACTAGTGTCTATTCCCCAGGTGTGCATTATGTAATGAGGCCCTAAATGAAGGGCTATATAAAGTAGACTCTTAAGTCTTCCCCAGGTGTGTATTTCCAAATGAGACCCTGAGTAAGTGGGCATAAGAAAGAGACCCCTGACTCTTCTCCAGGTGAGCATTATTTAAAGAGATTCTGAATGAGTAGCCTCTTGAATTAGACTGTTGACTACTTCCCAGAAGTGTGTTACTCACGGAGACCCTGAATGAGTGGACATATGAAAGAGATTCTTGACTAATAAGAGATGTATATTTTTCACTGAAGCACTGAATAAATGGCCATTGGTAGTAGAATGCGTTTTACTCCACAGGTGTGCGTTATTCATTAATTTTCTAAATGAATCACCATATGTAAAAAACTAGTGATTATTCCCAACATGTACATTATTCAAAGGATTTCTGCATGAGTGTCCCTATCAAATAGAATCCTCACTATCACCAAGTTATGTAGCATTCAAGGAGGTGCTTAATTTGTGGCTAACATAAATAGGGTCCTGACTACTCCACAGGTGTTCATTATTCACTAAAACTCTGAATGAGAGTCTATATAAAATATACGACTGACTATTACCCCATTATGCAAAATTCAGTAAAGCTCTGAATAAGTGGTCATATGGAACACAATTCTGATGACTTTCCAGGTTTGTGTTACTCAGTGAGATCCTGAATAACTGGTCATATAAAAAAGATTCCTGACAATTACACATGTGTGCATTATTCAATGAGTCTCTGAGTGGCCATATGAAATAGACTCCTAATATTCACTGAGTATTCCTCATGTGTGCATTATACACTGACTCTCTGGCCATATGAAATAGACATTTGATTCTACCCCATGTGTGTATTATTCAGAGAAGATCTGTAAGAGTGTCCGTATAAAATACACTCGTCTCTATTGCGCAGGTGCGCATTATTCACTGAGGCTCTGAATAAGTTTCAATAAAAAATTCACTTCTGACTATTCTCCAGGTGAGATTTATTTACACAGGCTCTGAATGAGGGGCCATATGAAATAGACTCCTGGCTGTTCCACAGGTGTCTATTCTCCACTGAAGTTCTGAATGTGTTGAAAAGAAAATAGACACATGGCTAATCCACAAGTTTGCATTCTTCACTGATGCTCTGATTAAAAGGCCATGTGAAACAGACACCAAGACTTTTCCCGGGATGCATTACTCAATGAGGTTCCGAATGAGAGTACACTGTAAATAAACTCCTGACAATTTCCTAAACTTGCACTACTCGGAGGGCTCTGAATGAGTGGCTTTAGGAAAGAGACTCCTGAATAATCTTCAGGCGTGCATTTATAAGTTGGGCCCTGAATGAGTGTTAATGCGAAATAGAATACTGACTTTCTGCAAAGAATATATTATTCAATGAGGCCTTCAGTATGTAGCTATAACTAATAGACTTCCGAATAATCTACAGGTGTTTCTTATTCAGAGAAGATCGGAATGAGAGGACATATGTAATAACGTCCTGAGTTTTCCCCAGGTATGCATTATTCACAGCGGCTCTGAAAGTTTGGCCATATGAAACAGTCTCCGGACTAGTCCACATGCGTGTATTATTATTATTATTATTATTAAATTTTTATTGCATTATAGGTTTTGGGGTACATGTGCAAAACGTGCAAGATAGTTGCATAGGTACACACATGGCAGTGTGTTTTGCTGCCTTTCTCCCCTTCACCCACACTTGGCATTCATCCCCAGGCTATCCCTCCCCAGCCCCACCCACTGTCCCTTTCCCATTCCCCCAATAGACCTCAGTGTATAGTACACCGCCTCTGTGTGTCCATGTGTTCTCATTTTTCTCACCCGCCAATGAGTGAGTATATGCGGTATTGCTTTTTCTGTTCTTGTGTGAGTTTGCTGAGAATGATGTTCTCCAGATTCATCCATATCATTACACAGGACACAAACTCATCATTCTTGATTGCTGCATAATATTCCATGGTGTACATATGCCACATTTTCCCAGTCCAGTCTAACATCATTGGGCATTTGGGTTGGTTCCAGTTCTTTGCTATTGTAAACAGTGCTGCAATGAACATTCGTGTGCATGTGTCCTTATAGTAGAACGATTTATAGTCCTTTGGATATATACCCAGTCATGGGATTGCTGGGTCAAATAGAATTTCTATTTCTAGGTCCCTGAGGAATCGCCACACTGTCTTCCACAATGGTTGAACTAATTTACACTCCCACCAACAGTGTAAGAGTGTTCCTATTTCTCCACATCCTCTCCAGCATCTGCTGTCTCCAGATTTTTTAATGATTGCCATTCTAACTGGCGTGAGATGGTATCTCAATGTGGTTTTGATTTGCATCTCTCTAATGACCAGTGATGATGAGCATTTTTTCATATGTTTGATGGCCTCATGTATATCTTCTTTTGTAAAGGGCCTGTTCATACCCTTTGCCCATTTTTGAATGGGCTTGTTTGTTTTTTTCCTGTAAATCTGTTTGAGTTCTTTGTAAATTCTGGATATCAGCCCTTTGTCAGATGTGTAAACTGCAAAGATTTTTTCCCATTCTGATGGCTGCCGATTCACTCTAGTGACTGTTTCTTTTGCCGTGCAGAAGCTGTGGAGTTTGATAAGGTCCCATTTGTCTATTTTGGCTTTCGTTGCCAGTGCTTTTGGTGTTTTATTCATGAAGTCCTTGCCTACTCCTATGTCCTGAATGGTTTTGCCTAGATTTTCTTCTAGGGTTTTTATGGTGTCTTGTCTTACGTTTAAGTCTTTAATCCATCTGGAGTTAATTTTAGTGTAAGGTGTCAGGAAGGGTTCCAGTTTCTGCTTTCTGCACATGGCTAGCCAGATTTCCCAACACCATTTATTAAATAGGGAATCCTTTCCCCATTGCTTGTTTTTGTCTGCTTTATCAAAGATAATATGGTTGTAGATATGTTGTGTTGCCTCCGATGCTTCTGTTCTGTTCCATTGGTCTATATCTCTGTTTTGGTACCAGTACCATGCTGTTTTGATTACTGTAGCCTTGTAGAATAGTTTGAAGTCTGGTAGTGTGATGCCTCCCGCTGTGTTCTTTTTGCTTAGAATTGACTTGGCTATGCGGGCTCTTTTTTGGTTCCATATGAAATTCATGGTGGTTTTTTCCAGTTCTGTGAAGAAATTCAATGGTAGTTTGATGGGGATAGAATTGATTGTGTAAATTACTTTGGGCAGTATAGCCATTTTCACGATATTGATTCTTCCTAACCACGAACATAGAATGTGTCTCCATCTGTTTGTGTCCTCTCTTATTTTGTTTAGCAGTGGTTTGTAGTTTTCCTTAAAGAGGTCCCTTACATTCCTTGTGAGTTGTATTCCTTGGTATTTTATTTTCTTTGTAGCAATTGTGAATGGCAGTTCGTTCTTGATTTGGTTCTCTTTAAGTCTGTTATTGGTGTATAGGAATGCTTGTGATTTTTGAACATTAATTTTATATCCTGAGACTTTGCTGAAGTTGCTCATTTGTTTCAGGAGCTTTTTGGCTGATATGATGGTGTCTTCTAGGTACACTATTATGTCGTCTGCAAATAGAGACAATTTGGCTTCCACCTTTCCTATTTGAATACTTTTTATTTCTTTTTCTTGCCTGATTGCTCTGGCTAGAACTTCCAGTACTAGGTTGAGTAGAAGTGGAGAGAGAGGGCCTCCTTTTCTAGTGCCAGATTTCAAAGGGAATGCTTCCAGTTTTTGCCCATTAAGTATGATATTGGCTGTTGGTTTTTCGTAAATAGCTTTTATTACTTTGAGATATATTGCATCAATACCGAGTTTATTGATGGTTTTTAGCATAAAGGGCTGTTGAATTTTGTCAAATGCCTTCTCTGCATCAATTGAGATAATCATGTGGTTTTTGTTTTTGTTTCTGTTTATGTGGTGAATTACTTTTATAGACTTGCGTATGTTGAACCATCCTTGCATCCCCGGGATGAATCCTACTTGATCATGATGGATAAGTTTTTTTAATGTGCTCTTGCAATCGGTTTGCCAGTATTTTATTGAGAATTTTTGCATCTATGTTCATCATAGATTTTGGCCTGAAGTTTTCTTTTCTTGTTGCGTCTCTATCTGGTTTTGGTATCAGGATGCTGTTGGTCTCATAAAATGATTTGGGAAGGGTTCCCTCTTTTTGGATTATTTGGAATAGTTTCAGAAAAAATGGTAACAGATCCTCTTTGTGTGTCTGGTAGAATTCAGCTGTGAACTCATCTGGACCTGGGCTTTTCTGTGTGGTAGGCTCTTAATTGCTGCCTCAACTTCAGACCTTGTTATTGGTCTATTCATAGTTTCGGCTTCCTCCTGGTTTAGGCTTGGGAGGACACAGGCATCTAGGAATTTATCCATTTCTTTCTGATTTAGTAGTTTATGTGCATAGAGTTGTTTGTAGTATTCTCTGATGATGGTTTGAATTTCTGTGGAATCTGTGGTGATTTCCCCTTTATCGTTTTTTATTGCATCTATTTGGTTGTTCTCTCTTTTCTTTTTTATCAGTCTGGCTAGTGTTCTGTCTATTTTGTTGATCTTTTCGAGAAACCAGCTCTTATATTTGTTGATTTTTTGAAGGGTTTTTCTTGTCTCTATCTCCTTCAGTTCTGCTCTGATCTTAGTTATTTCTTGTCTTCGGCTAGGTTTTGAGCTTTTTTGATCTTGCTCCTCTAGCTATTTCAATTTTGATGATAGGGTGTCAATTTTGGATCTCTCCACTCTTCTCATGTGGGCACTTATTGCTATATATTTTCCTCTACAGACTGCTTTAAATGTGTCCCAGAGATTCTGGTACGTTGTGTCTTCATTTTCATTGGTTTCAAAGAACTTCTTTATTTCTGCCTTCCTTTATTGTTTATCCAATCAACATTCAAGAGCCAGTTGTTCTGTTTTCATGAAGCTGTGCGGTTCTGAGTTTGTTTCTGATTTCTGAGTTCTAACTTGATTGCACTGTGGTATGAGAGACTGTTATGATTTGAGTTGTTTTGCATTTGCTGAGGAGTGCTTTACTTCCAATTATGTGGTCAATTTTGGAGTAGGTTTGATGTGGTGCTGAGGAGAAAGTATATTCTGTGAACTTGGGGTGGAGAGTTCTGTAATTGTCTATCAGATTTGCTTGTTCCAGGTCTGAGTTCAAGTCCTGAATATCCTTGATAATTTTCTCTCTGGTTGATCTGTCTGATACTGACAGTGAAGTGTTACAATCTTTCACTATTATTGTGTGGGAGTGTAAGTCTCTTTGTAGGTCATTAAGAACTTGCCTTATATATCTGTGTGCTTCTGCATTGGGTCCATATATATTTAGGATCGTTAGCCCTTCTTGTTGTATCGATCCTTTTACCATTATGTAATGACCTTCTTTGTCTCTTTTGATCTTTGTTGCTTTAAAGTCTATTTTATCAGAGACCATAATTGCAACTCCTGGTTTTTTTGTTCTCCATTTGCTTGGTAAATCTTCCTCCGTTTTTTTATTTTGAGCGTTTGTGTATTTTTTCGCGTGCGGTGGGTTTTCTGGATACAGCACACCGATGGGTTTTGTTTTTTTATCCAATTTGCCAGTCTGTGTCTTTTGATTGGTGCATTTAGCCCATTTACATTTAGGGTTAATATTGTTATGTGTGAATTTGATAATGCCATTTTGATGCTAGCTGGCTGTTTTGCCCGTTGGTTCATGTTCATTCTTTATTTTGTTAATGGTCTTTAGCATTTGGTATGCTTTTAGGATGGCTGGTACTGGTTGTTTCTTTCTATATGTAGTGCCTCTTTCTGGAGCTCTTGTAAAGCAGGTTTAGTGGTGACAAAATTTCTGAGAACTTGCTTGTTTATGAAGGATTTTATTTTTCCTTCACTTATGAAGCTCAGTTTGGCTGGATATGAAATTCTGGGTTGAATGTTCTTTTCTTTAAGGTTGTTGAATATTGGCCCCCACTCTCTTCTGGCTTGTAGAGTCTCTGCTCTGAGATCTGCTGTGAGTCTGATGGGCTTTCGTTTGTGGGTGACCCGACCTTTCTATATGGCTGTTCTTAGTATTTTCTCCTTCATTTAATCCCTGGTGAATCTGACCATTATGTGCCTTGGGGTTGCTCTTCTTGCGGAGTATCTTTGTGGTGTTCTCTGTATTTCCTGGAGTTGAGTATTGACCTGTCTTGCTAGGTTGGGGGAATTTTCCTGGATAATATCCTGAAGAATGTTTTCCAGCTTGGATTCATTCTCTTCATCACATTCTGGCACACCTATCAAACGTAGGTTGGGTCTCTTCACATAGTCCCAAATTTCTTGGAGATTTTGTTCATTCCTTTTTGTGTTTTTTTTCCTTAATCTTGGTTTCACGTTTTATTTCATTGAGTTGATCTTCAACTTCTGATATTCTTTTTTCTGCTTGGTCAATTCGGCTGTTGAAACTTGTTCATGCTTCACGGTGTTCTCATGTTATGTTTTTCAGGTTCTTCAATTCATTCATATTCCTCTCTAAGTTGTCCATTCTTGTTATCAATTCCTCGAATCTTTTTTAAAATCTTTTTTCTATGTTCTTAGTTTCTTTGCACTGTTTTAGAACATATTCTTTTAGCTCAATGAAATTTCTCACTATCTACTTTCTGAAGTCTGATTCCATCATTTCATCACACTCATTCTCTGTCCAGCTTTGTTCCCTTGCTGGTGAGAAGTTTTGGTCCTTTGTAGGAGGTGAGGTGTTTTGGTTTTGGGTGTTTTCCTCCTATTTGCGCTGGTTTCCTCCCATCTTTATGGATTTATCCGCCTGTCGTCTTAGTAGTTGCTGATTTTTCAATTGGGTCTGTGTGTGGATGCTGAGATTGTTGATGATGAAGAATTTCTATTACTTAGTTTTCCTTCTAATGGTCTATCCCCTCTGCTCTATGAGTGCTGAGGTCCACTCCAGGCCCTGCTTGTCTGGGGTATACCTATTGCAGCTGTGGAACAGTGAGGGATGATAACAGTTTCTTCTTCTGCTGTCTTTGTTCCAGAATGATGCCTGCCAAATGTCAGTCTGATTAGTCTTTATTTGGGGTGACTCTTTGTATATACAGGGGTCAGGAAGCTGGTTGAGGAGACGGTCTGTGCTTTATAGGAGCTCCAGTGATGAGCTGTGAGCTCCACTGTTCATTCAGGGTTGTTGGAAGGTTGTTTATATCTGCTGCAATACAACTCATTATACACCACCCTTCTTTTTCCCCTTCTTAGATGCTCTCTCTCAGGGAGTTTGGGCTTTCTTTATGAGTATCTGTTGCACTGTCCTGCCCCACTAGGAGGCAGTCTATTCAGTATTTTCCTCCCGGGGCTCTGACCTGCTAGCACGGGTCTGCCCTGTTGCTGCTGGTCTCCCTTCTGCTGTGGAGTGCTCCCCACTCCTGGCAGAGTCTCTCTGTTATGGCAGATTGCCTTGGCAATGGCAGGTTGCGTCAGCCCTGGGCGGTACTTCAGTAGGGGCGGATTTCGTCAGTAATGGCTGTCGCCCCTCCCTCACCAGGCTGCACCATCCTAGATGCCGGCAGCAAAACTCTCACACCCAAGCGCCTCCAGTCGCCACCCTGCTTGTCCCCGTGAGGGAGGGACCTGCTGAGCCCAATCACCCAGCTCCCGGCCTCAGAGTCTGTCCTCTCTCTATCTTTCTCTCTCTCTCTCTCTCCCTCTGCACAAGCTGAAGGTCGACTCTCTCACTGCCGCCCAAGTAGCCTGACGATAGGGCACTGGGATCTGTGCAATCTCTCATGCCGCTGCCCACTGCACCGGCTCAGATCACACTTCCCAGGAAACTCCTGGTCTGGCTCACTGTTCAAGTCCCATTCAATCAGATGGACATGCCAATCTGCCCTTCCAAATCTCAGATTGCTGGTTTAACAGGGCACCCAGACCAGTGAGTTCCGTGCCAGGTCAGCCCGCTGCAGGGCTGGCTGAAGCGGCTGTGTGAGCCCACTGCGTTAGCCGGCTTTACTAGTGTCCCGTGTCTCTCCCACAACTGGGACTTTCTACACTCTGTGGGCAAAAAAGGTCCATCCGAGAATGCGGCTAGGACTCACCCTCTGCGCCTTCACTGAGAACTACAATCCTGAGTCGCTTCTATGACGCCATCTTGCAAGCCCACCGTGTGTGTACTATTTAATGAGGCTTTGAGTTACTGACCATAAAAAATAGACTCCTGACTCTTCCCCCGGTTTTTATTATTGAAAGAGAATCTGAAAAAGTGGGTATATAAAAAAGACTGCTTACTATTCCAAAGTTATGCATTAATCACTCAGGCTTTGATTTTGTAGTCATGTAAAATAGACTAGTGCCTTTTCCCCAGGTGTGCATTTTTCAATGAGGCTGTAAATGAGTGACTGTACAAAGTAGAATCCCAAATGCTCCCCAGGCGTGAATTAATTCGTGAGACTTTGCATAAATTTTCCTATGAAATAGGATGCTGACTATCCTCCATGTTTGTATTATTTAGTGAATTTCTGAATAAGTGGCTATATGAATTAATCTGCTGAGTGCTGTACATTTGTGCATTATTCACTGAGGCTACGAGTGAGTGGCCATATGAAAGGGAATCCTGACTATTCCACAGGTGTGTATGATTCACTGATGCTTTGAGTTAGTGACTATATGAAATAGAGTCCCGACTATTCCTCAGGTGTGTATTGTTGTCTGAGACTCTGATTAAGTGTGCCTATGGAATAGACTTTTCACTCTTCCAAATTTGTGCATTACTCACTCTGCGTTTGATTGCATAGCCATATAAAATAGACAAGTGTCTATTCCCCAGGTGTGCATCATGTAATGAGGCTCTAAATGAATGGTTATATAAAGTAGACTCTTAACTCTTCTCCAGGTGTGTATTGCTAAATGAGCCTCTGAGTAAGTAGGAATTAGAAAGAGACTCCTGACTCTTTCCCATGTGGGCATTATTTACATAGACCCTGAATGAGCAGCCTCTAGAAGTCAACTGTTGACTATTTACCAGAGGTTTATAATTCACCGAGGCCCTGAATGAGTGGTTATATGAAAGACATTCCTGACTAATAAGAGTATATAGTATTCACTGAAACACTGAATAAATGGCCATTTGTAATACAATCCATTTCACTCCACAGGTGTGTGTTGTTCATTGGTTCTCTAAAAAATCACCATATGTAACAGACTAGTGATTATTCCACACATGTGCATTATTCAAAGGGTTTCTGTATGAGTGTTCATATCAAATACACTCGTCACTATCACGCAGTTATGTATCATTCAGGGAAATGCTTAATTTGTGGCTATCTTAAATAGGGTCCTGACTGCTCCAGAGGTGTTCATTATAATCTGAAACTCTGAATGAGATGCCATTTTAAATATACGCCTGACTATTGCCCCATTGTGCATAATTTTGGAAAACTCTGAATAAGTGGTCATATGAAACAGAATCCTGACGAATTTTCAGGGGTGTGTCACTCAGTGAGATACTTAATCACTGGTCATATGAAAGAGACTCCTGACAATAACCGTGGTGTGCATTATTCACTGAGCCTCCGAGTGGCCATATAAAATAGACTCCTAATATTTACTAATTATTCCTCATGTTTGCATTATTCACTGACTCTCTGAGTGGCCATGTGAAATATACTCCTGATTCTAACACATGTGTGTATTATTCAGAGAAGCTCTGTAGAAGTGTCCATATAAAATACACTCGATATGTCAAATTTGGGTGAAGGGGAGGAAGGCAGCAAAACACACTGCAATGTGTGTACCTATGCAACGATCTTGCATGTTCTACACATGTACATCAAAACCTATAATGCAATAAGAATTTTAAAAAAATTAAAAAAAAAATAAAATTAAACAGTTTGAAAAAATATAAATAAAAAAGTAAAAAATAAATACACTCCTGTCTTTTCCCCGGGTGCACATTATTCACTGAGGCTCTGAATATGTTTCAATATAAAATGCACTCCTGATTATTCTCCAGGCGAATTTTATTCACACGGGCTCTGAATGAGGGGCCATATGAAATGGACTCCTGGCTATTCCACAGGTGTGTATTCTTCACTCAATTTCTGAATGTGTCGCCAAAGAAAATAAACACATGGCTCCTCCACAAGTTTGCATTCTTCACTGATGCGCTGAATAAAAGGCCATGTGAAACAGACTCCAACACTTTTCCCGGAATGCATTACTCAATGGGGTTCTGAATGAGAGGACACTGTAAATAAACTCCTGACAATTCCCTAAACTTGCACCACTCGGAGGGCTCTGAATGAGTGGCCTAAGTAAAGAGACTCCTGAATACTCTTCAGGCGTGCATTTTTATGTTGGGCTCTGAATGAGTGGCCATACGAAATGGAATCCTAACTTTTCCCAAAGAGTATATTATTCAGTGAGGCTCTGAATATATGGCTATACGAAATAGACTTCTGAATACTCTACAGGTGTTTCTTATTCAGAGAAGCTGTGAATCAGAGGCCATATGTAATAACCTCCTGAGTATTCCCCAGGTATGCATTATTCACAGAGGCTCTGAAAGTTTGGCCATATGAAATAGTCTCCAGACTAGTCCACGTGTGTATTATTTAATGAGGCTTTGAGTTACTGACCATAAGAAATAGACTCCTGACTATTTCCCATGTGTGTATTATTGAATGAGAATCTAAAAAAGGGCGTATATAAAAAGGACTATTCACTATTCCAAAGTTGTGCATTAATCACTCAGGGTTTGATTTTGTAGTCATGGAAAATAGACTATTGTGTATTCCCCAGGTGTGCATTATTCACTGAGGCTGTAAATGAGTGACTCTATATAGTAGAGGCCCAAATGTTCCCCATTCGTGAATTACTTCGTGAGGCTCTGCATGAGTGATCCTATGAAATAGGATGATGATGATCCTCCATGTTTGTATTATTCAGTGAATATCTGAATGAGTGGCTATATGAAATAAACTGCTGAGTTCTGTACATTTTTGCACTGTTCAATGAGGCTGCGAGTGAGTGGCCATATGAAAGTGAATCCTGACTATTTCACAGGTGTGTATGATTCACTGAGGCTTTTAGTTAGTGACTATTTGAACTAGAGTCCTGAATATTCCTCAGGTGTGTATTGTTGTCTGTGACGCTGATTAAGTGGGAATATAAAATAGATTTTTCACTGTTCCAAATTTGTGCATTACTTACTCTGGGTTTGATTTTGTGGCCATATAAAATAGACTAGTGTCTATTCCTCAGCTGTGCATTATGTAATGGGGCTCTAAATGAATGGCTATATAAAGTAGACTCATAACTCTTCCCCAGGTGTGTATTACTAAATGAGACTCTGTGTGAGTGGGCATAAGAAAGAGACACCTGACTCTTCCCAAGGTGTGCATTATTTACAAACACTCTGAATGGGTAGCCTCTTTAAGTAGACTGTTGACTATTTCCCAGATTTGTATTATTCTCTGAGGCCCTGAATGAGTGGCCATATAAAAGAGTTTCCTGACTAATAAGAGATATATATTATTCACTGAAACACTGAGTGAATGGTCATTTGTAATAGAATCCATTTTACTCCACAGGTGTGCTTTATTCATTGGTTCTCTAATAGGGAACAGACTAAAGATTATTCCCCACATGTGCATTATTCCAAAGGGTTCTGCACGAGTGTCCATATCAGATAGACTCCTCACTATCACCCAGTTATTTATCATTCATGGAGATGCTTAATTTTTGTCTATCTTGAAGAGGGTCCTGACTACTCCACAGGTGTTCATTATTCACTGAAACACTGAATGAGAGGCCATATAAAATAGACGCCTGACTATTTCCCCATTGTGCATAATTTAGTAAAGCTCTAAAGAAGTGCTCACAGGGAACAGAATCCTGACGAAATTTCAGGTGTGTGTCATTCAGTGAGATACTGACTCACTGGTCATACGAAAAAGACTCCTGACAATTACAGTGGTGTGCATTATTCACTGAGTCTCTGAGTGGCCATATGAGATAGACTCCTAATATTCACTGAGTATTCACCATGTGTGCATTATTCACTAACTCTCCACATGGCCATATGAAATAGACTCCTGATTCTACCCCATGTGTGTATTATTCAGACAGGCTCTGTATGAGTGTCCGTATAAAATATGCTCAACTCTATTCCCCAGGTGCGCATTATTCACTGAGGTTCTGAATAAGTTTCAATGTAAAATGCACTCCTGACTATTCTCCAGGTGAGTTTTATTCACATGGGCTCTGAATGAAGGACCATATGGAAACGACTCCTGGCTATTCCTCAGGTGTGTATTCTTCACTGAAATTCTGAATGTGTCACCAAAGGAAATAGACACATGGCTTCTCCACAAGTTGCATTCTTCACTGATGCTCTTAATTAAAGTCCATGTGAAACAGACTTCAAGACTTTTCCCGGTATGCATTACTCAATGAGGTTCTGAATGAGAGGACACTGTAAATAAACTCCTGACAATTCCTTAAACTTGCACTTCTCACAGGGCTCTGAATGAGTGGCCTTAAGAAAGACACTCCTGAATACTCTTCAGGCGTGCATTTATATGTTGGGCTCTGAATGAGTGGCCATACGAAATAGAATCCTGACTTTCCCCAAAGAGTATATTATTCAGTGATGCCCTGAATGTATGCCTATACGTAATAGACTTCTGAATATTCTACAGGTGTTTCTTATTCAGAGAAACTTGGAATGAGAGGCCATATGTAATAAAGTCCTGAGTTTTCCCCAGGTATGCATTATTCACAGTGGCTCTGAAAGTTTGGCCATATGAAATAGTCGCTGGACTAGTTCACAGGTGTGTATTATTTAACGAGGCTTTGAGTTACTGACTATAAGAAATAAACTCCTATCACTCAGGTGTGTATTATTGAATGAGAATCTGAAAAATTGGGTATATGAAAATGACTACTCACTATTCCAAAGTTGTGCATTAATCACTCAGGCTTTGATTTTGTAGCCATGTAAAATAGACTAGTGTCTATTTCCCATGTGTGCATTATTTACTGAGACTGTAAATGAGTGACTATACAAAGTAGAGTCCCAAATGTTCTCCAGGGGTGAATTACTCCGTGAGGCTCTGTATGAGTGGTCCTATGAAATAAGATGCTGTCTATCCTTCATGTTTGTATTATTCAGTGAATTTCTGAATGAGTGGCTATATGCAATAGATTGATGAGTGCTGTACATTTGTGCATTATTCACTGAGGCTGCGAGTGAGTGGCCATATGAAAGGGAATCCTGACTATTTCACAGGTGTTTCTGTTTCACTAAAGCTTTGAATTAGTGACTCTATGAAATAGTCTGCCGACTATTTCTCAGGTTTGTATTGTTGTCTGAGACTCTGATTAAGTGGGCATATGGAATAGACTTTTTACTATTCCAAATTTGTGCATTACTCACTCCGGGTTTGATTTTGTGTCCATATATTATAGTCTAGATTCTATTCTCCAGTTGTGCGTTATGTATTGAGGCTCTAAATGAATGGCTATATAAAGTAGACTTCTTTTTTTAATGAGATTAAAAAGAGTGGGGATGAGTAAGTAAATGGGATTGGTAGTGGAAGGAGTATATAGTAAAATTAAGGACAACTTTGAGGGAACACAGAAAAGGAGACAGAAAAATCTTAGAGCCTTGGAATGAAGTGAAATGGAGAAGAGGCTTAAAGAATTCTATAGGAGAAATGAGCTTGCCTTGAAGCAGGCATTGATGGGCTTAAACTTAATCAGCCTTTTCTAAAGAAAACTTAATTTTTTTAAGAGAAAAAGAAAAGAGAGGAAGAAAAAGAGGGAGAGAGAACGGGAATATTGCTTTATTCTATGAGTGGGTATTAATAATGGCCAATTATTATTTTGTATATTTAAAATGGAGAATGTATATTTTATGTATCTGAAGTGGAGAGCTCTGCAAGTGCTTATTAAGTTTAATTGTTACTGATCTGAGTTCAGATCCTGGATATCCTCATTAATTTTCTGTCTCGTTGAGTCTAAATCTCTTCATGGATCTTATGTATCTGGGTGTTAGGATGCATTGATCCTTATACCACTCTATCATTTTTGGTTTGAAATCTGTTTTATCAAATCCATGAATTGCAATTCTTTTTGTTTATTTATTTGTTATTTT
Source organism: Saguinus oedipus (assembly GCA_031835075.1). Lineage (NCBI taxonomy): Eukaryota > Metazoa > Chordata > Mammalia > Primates > Cebidae > Saguinus > Saguinus oedipus. Next base: position 58,957,341 of record CM063173.1, read on the forward strand.
TCTCCATTGGGTTGGTAAACCTTTCTCCAACCCTTTGTTTTTAGTCTTTGTGTATCTTTGAATATGAAATGGGTCTGGATATAGTATACCGTTAGGTTTTGGCTGTATCTTTTGATTGGGGAATTTAGTCGATTTCAATTTAAGATTACTGCCATTTGATATTAACTGGCTATTTTATCCATTCGTTGATGTAAATTCCACTTTATGTTAATGCTCTTTACTTTTTGGTATATTTTTAGAAAGGCTAATATTGATTGTTCCTTTCTGTGTGTAATGCTTCTTTCAGAAGTTTTTGTAAAGCAAGCCTGGTGGTAATAAAAGCTCTGAGTACTTGCTTGTTCATAAAATATTTTATTTTTCCTTCAATTGTGAAGCTTAGTTTGACAGGATATGAAATTCTGGGCTGAAAATTATGTTCTTTAAGGATGTTAAATATCGGCCCCCAATCTCTTCTGGATTGCAGGGTTTCTGCTGAGAGATCTGCTGTAAGTCTAATAGAATTCCCTTTGTGGGTAACCTGACCTTTCTCTCTGGCTGCACTTAGTATTTTCTCCTTCGTTTCAACCTTGGTGAATCTAATGATTATGTGTCTTGGTGTTGCTCTTCTTAGGGAATATCTTTGTGGTGTTCTCTGTATTACCTGAGGTTGAATAGTATCCTGCTTTGCTAGATTGGGAAAATTCTTCTGGATAATATCGTGAAGAGTATTTTCCAGCTGGGATTCATTCTCTCCATCACATTCAGGTACACCTATCAAACATAGATTAGATCTTTTCACATAGTCCCATAATTCTTGGAAACTTTGCTCATTTCTTTTTGTCCTTTTTTTTCTATTCTTGTCTTCTCGTTCCATTTCATTAATTTGGTCTTCGACCTCTGATATCCTTTCTTCTACTTGATCAATTCGGCTATTCAAACTTACGCATATTTCACTAAGTTCTCGTGTTGTATTTTTCAACTCCATTAGTTCATTTATATTCCTTTCTATATTGTCCGTTCTTTTAAACATTTCGTCAACCCTTTGTTCAAAGTTCTTAGTTTCTTTACATTGGGTTAGAACAAGTTGTTTCAACTCCCCAAAATTTTTTATCTTCCACCTTTTAAAGCCTACTTCAGATACTGGAACACAGTCCTCTTCCATTAGGGCTTGTTCCGTTGCTGATGAGAAATTCCTATTCCCTGTAGAAAGAGAGGGGTTCTGACTTTCGGTTTTCTCAGCCTTTTTAGGCTGTATTTTTTCCTTTATTGTGATTTTATCCATCTGATGTCTTTACATTTAGCGCCTTTCTGATTACGTTCCTGAGAGGATGTCAAATATATTGATTCCCAGTGCTGGAATCTGAGCAACCCAGTGCGCTGGTCAAAACAGCAGCGATAAGACTGATGGCACTCTTCTGCCTAAGAATCTCTGGTCTGGCTTCCTTTCTGAGTCCGCAACAAGCGGCTCTGCCTTCCCAGAGCTCCAAACACCAGTCAGTAGGATTACCAGTCCCGTTCACTGTGCATGAAGATCTGCCGCGCCAAGGCGATGACAAAGCTGCTGCTCCGGCTGCAGAAGTTGCGCTGGTGAGCCGCAGAGCTCCTCCACTGGAAATATTCTGGTCCATGGGTGAAGAAAATTTCTCTGAAAATGTGGCATCCTCACGATTTCGGAGCTTTTACTGAGAGCTACAATCCCGAGCTGTTAGCGATCAGCCATCGTGTAGCACTCTCCTAAAGTAGACTCTTAACCCTTCCCAAGGTGTGTATGGCTAAATGAGACTCCGAGTAAGTGGGTATAAGTAAGAGTCTCCTGACTCTTTCCCAGGTGTGCATTATTTACAGAAACTCTGAATGAGTATTCTCTTGAAGTAGACTGTTGACTATTCCCCAGATGTGTTTTATTCACAGAGGTCCTGAATGAGTGTCCATATGAAAGAGATTCCTGACTAATAAGAGATATATATTATTCACTGAAACACTGAATAAATGGCCATTTGTAATAGAATCCATTTTACTCCACAGGTGTGCGTTACTCATTGATTCTCTAAATAAATCACCATATGTAAAAGACTAGTGATTATTCCCTACATGTGCATTAATCCAAGGGGTTCTGCATGAGTGTCCATATCAAATAGACTCCTCACTATCACCCAGTTATGTATCATTCAGGGAGGTGCTTAATTTGTGGCTATCTTAAATAGGGTCCTGACCCCTCCAAAGGTGTTCATTATTCACTGAAAGTCTGAATGAGAGGCCGTATAAAATAGACGCCGGCCTATTGCTCCATTGTGCATAATTCAGGAAAGCTCTGAATAAGTGGTCATATGGAAAAGAATCATGAGGAACTTTCAGGTGTGTGTCTCTCAGTGAGATACTAAATCACTGGTAATATGAAAGAGACTCCTGATAATAACAGTTGTGTGCATTATTCACTGAGGCTCTGAGTGGTTATATGAAATTGACTCATAATATTCACTGAGTATTCCTCATGTGTGCAGTATTCACTGACTCTCTGAGTGGACATATAAAATAGACTCCTGATTCTACCCCATTTGTGTATTATTCAGAGATGCTCTGTTAGAGTCTACGTACAAAATACCCTCGTCTGTATTTCCCAGGTGCACATTATTCACTGATGCTCTGAATAAGTTTCAATATAAAATGAACTCATGACTATTCTCCAGGTGAGTTTTACTCACAGGGGCTCTGAATGAGGGGCCATATGAAATAGACTCCTGGCTATTCCACATTTGTGTATTCTTCACTAAAGTTCTGAATGTGTCACCAAACAAAATATACACATGGCTACTTCACAAGTTTGCATTCTTCACTGATGCTCTGAATAAAAAAACATGTGAAACAGACTCTAAGACTTTTCTCGAGATGCATTACTCAATGAGGTTCTGAATGAAAGGGCACTGTAAATAAACTCCTGAAAATTCCCTAAACTTGCACTACTCGGAGTGCTCTGAATGAGTGGCCTTAGGAAAGAGACACCTGAATACTCTTCAGGCGTGCATTTTTAGGTTGGGCCCTGAATGAGTGGCCATACAAAATAGAATCCTGACTTTCCGAAAAGAGTATATTATTCAGTGAGGCTCTGAATGTGTGGCTATACATAATAGACTTCTGAATACTCTACAGGTGTTTCTTATTCAGAGAAGCTCTGAATGAGAGGCCATATGTAATAACGTCCTGTTTATTCCCCAGGTATGCATTATTCACTGAGGCTCTGAAAGTTTGCCCATATGAAATAGTCTCTGGACTAGTCCACATGTGTGTATTATTTAATGAGGCTTTGAATTACTGACCATAAGAAATAGACTCCTGACTATTCCCCAGGTGTGTATTATTGAATGAGAATCTGAAAAAGTGGGTATTTGAAAAAGACTACTCACTATTCCAAAGTTGTGCATTAATCACTCAGGCTTTGATTTTGTAGTCACGTAAAATAGACTAGTGTCCATTCTCCAGTTGTGCATTATTCACTGAGGCTGTAAATGAGTCACTATATAAAGTAGAAGCCCATATGTTCCCCAGGGGTGACTTACTCCGTGAGGCTCCGCATGAGTGTTCCTATAAAATAGGATGCTGACTATTCTCCAGGTTTGTATTATTCCATGAATTTCTGAATGAGTGGCCATATGAAATAAACTGCTGAGTGCTGTACATTTGTTCGTTATTCACTGAGGCTACGAGTGAGTGGCCATGTGAAAGGGAATCCTGACTATTCTACAGGTGTGTATTATTCACTGAGGCTTTGAGTTAGTGACTATATGCAATAGAGTCCCGACTATTCCTCAGGTGTGTATTGTTGTCTGAGACTCTGATTAAGTGGGCATATGAAATAGCCTTTTCACTATTCTAAATTTGTGCATTACTCCCTCTGAGTTTGATTTTGTGGCCATATAAAATAGACTAGTGTCTATTCTCCAGGTGTGCATTCGGTAATAAGGCTCTAAATGAATGGATATATAAAGTAGACTCTTAACTCTTCCCCAGGTGTGTATTGCTAAATGAGACTCTGAGTAAGTGGGCATAAGAAAGAGACTTCTGACTCTTCCCCAGGTGTGCATTATTTACAGAGACTCTGAATGAGTAGCCTTTTGAAGTAAACTGTTGACTATTTTTTAGATGTGTATTATTCACTGAGGCCCTGAATGAGTGGCAATATGAAAAAAATTCCTGATTAATAAAAGATATATATTATTCACTGAAACACTGAATAAATGGCCATTTGTAATAGAATCCATTTTCCTCCACAGTTTTGCATTATTCATTGATTCTCTAAATAAATCAGCATATGTAACGTAATAGTGATTATTCACCACGTGTGCATTAACCCAAGGGCTTCTGCATGAGTGTCCACATCACATAGATTCCTCACTATCACCAAGTTTTGTATCATTCAGGGAGTTGCTTTATTTGTGGCTATCTCAAATTGGGTCCTGACTGCTCCAGAGGTGTTCATTATTCACTGAATCTCTGAATGAGATGCTCTATAAAATAGATGCCTGACTATTGCCCCATTGGGCATAATTCAGGAAAGGTCTGAATAAGTGGTCATATGGAACAAAATCCTGAAGAATTTTCAGGTTTGTGTCACTCAGTGTGATACTGAATCACTGGTTATATGAAAGAGACTCCTGACAATTACAGAGGTGTGCATTATTCACTGAGGCTCTGAGTGTCCATATGAAATAGACTTTTAATATTCACTGAGTATTCCTCATTTGTGCATCATTCCCTGACTCTTTGAGTGGCCATATGAAATAGACTCCTGATTCTACTCCATGTGTGTATTATTAAGAGAGGCTCTGTAAGTGTGTCCATATAGGAGAGGCATCCAAGGTGGTATCATAGAGGTGACTCAGTATTGCATCTCTCAGTAAAGGTGCAGAGGGTGAGTTTTAGCCGCAGTCTCTGATGGACCATTTTGCCCAGAGAACGTTGAAATTTTCAGGTGTGGGAGAGACATGTGACACTAGCACAGCCGGCTGGCATGGCCAATTCGGTTGGCGCCACAGTGCAGTGGCCCCGGGCACAAAACTCACTTTTCTGGTTGCCCTGTTAAACCAGCAATCTGAGATTTGGAAGGGCAGATTGGCATGTTTATCTGATTTAACAGGACTTGGACAATGAGCCAGACCTGGATATTCCTGTTAAACGTGATCTGAGCCGGTGTAGTTGGCAGTGGTATGGGAGATCACAGTGCAGCCCTATCAGCAGGCTACTGGGGTGTCAGTGAGAGAGTCGAATGTTCAGCTTTGGGAAAGGAAGAGAGAGAGAGATTGAGGATGGACTCTGAAGAAGGGAGCTGGGTGATCAGGCTCAGCGGGTCCCACCATCACGGGGACAAGCAGGGCATCGATTGCAGGCGCTTGGGGCTGAGAGTTTTGTTGCTGGCATCTTGGACGGTGAAGCCCGGTGGGGGAGAGGCGTCCATCACTATGGACGCAATCCGCCCCTACTGAAGTACTGCTCAGGGTTGATGCAGCCTGCCATTGCTGAGGCAAACCTCCATAACAGAAAGACTCTGCCAGCAGAGGGGAGTGCACCAAAGCAGAACGGAGTCCGGTGGAAGCAGGGTGGACCCACACTAGCAGGGTGGAGCACCAGCAGACAAATAGTGAATAGACTGCCTCCTACATGGGCAGGACAGTGCAAAAGATACTCACCAAGAAAGCCCCAATTCCCTGAGACAGAGCGTCTAAGAAAGAAAAAAAGGGGTCTTTTATGAGTTCTGTTGCAGCAGACATAAACACATCCTCCCAATAACCCTGAATGAACAACAGAGCACACAGCTCAGCACTGGAGCTTCTATAAAGCACAGACCGTCTACTCAAGCAGCTCCCTGATCCCTGTATATCCAGAGTCACCTCCCAAAAAAAACGAATCAAACCGACATTTGGCAGGCAGCATTCTGGAAGAAAGATAGCAGAAGAAAAAACTGGTAGCATCCCTCACTCTTCTGCAGCTGCTACAGGTGTACTGCAGACAAGCAGGGCCTGGAGTGGACCTCAGCACTCGTACAGAACAGGGGCTAGACCATTAGAAGGAAAACTAAGTAACAGAAATACTTCATCATCAACAATCTGGGAGTCCACTCAGAGACCCAATTGAAAAATCAGCAACTACTAAGACGACAGGTGGATAAATCCATAAAGATGGGAAGAAACCAGCGCAAAAAGGAGGAAAACACCCGAAACCAAAACACCTCACCTCCTACAAAGGACCAAAACTCCTCACCAGCAAGGGAACCAAGCTGGATGGAGAATGAGTGTGACGAAATGACAGAATCAGACTTCAGAAAGTGGATAATGAGAAACTTCATTGAGCTAAAAGAACATGTTCTAAATCAGTGCAAAGAAACTAAGAACCTTGAAAAAAGATTTGAAAAAAGATTCGAGGAATTGATAACAAGAATGGACAACTTAGAGAGGAATATGAATGAATTGAAGGAGCTGAAAAACACAACACGAGAACTTCGCAAAGCATGCACAAGTTTCAACAGCCAAATTGACCAAGCAGAAGAAAGAATATCAGAAGTTGAAGATCAACTCAATGAAATACAACGTGAAACCAAGATTAAAGAAAAAAGCGCAAAAAGGAATGAACAAAATCTCCAAGAAATGTGGGACTATGTAAAGAGACCCAATGTACGTTTGATAGGTATACGAGAATGTGATGAAGAGAATGAACCCAAGCTGAAAAACACTCTTCAAGATATTATCCAGGAAAATTTCCCCAACCTAGCAAGACAGGTCAATACTCAACTCCACAAAATACAGAGAACACCACAAAGATATTCTGCAAGAAGAGCAACCCCAAGACACATAATCGTCATATTCACCAGGGTTGAAATGAAGGAGAAAATACTAAGGGCAGCCAGAGAGAAAGGTCAGGTCACCCACAAAGGGAAGCCCATCAGACTCACAGCAGATCTCTTGGCAGAGACTCTACAAGCCAGAAGAGAGTGGGGGCCAATATTCAACATCCTTAAAGAAAAGAACTTTCAACCCGGAACTTCATATCCAGCCAAACAGAGCTTTATTAGTGAAGGAAAAATAAAATCCTTTATGAACAAGCAAGTACTCAGAGATTTTGTCACCACTAGGCCTGCTTTACAAGAGCTCCTGAAAGAGTCACTACACATAGAAAGAAACAACCAGTACCAGCCATCCTAAAAGCTGACCAAATCCTAAAGAGCATCAACAAAATGAATAATCTACATGAACCAATGGGCAAAACAGTCAGTTAGCATCAAAATGGCAGTATCAAATTCACATATAACAATAATAACCCTAAATGTAAATGGGCTAAATGCACCAATCAAAAAACACAGACTGGCAAATTGGATAAAATCCAAAACCCATCGGTGTGCTGTATCCAGGAAAAACAACTCACATGCAAGGATACACAAAGGCTCAAAATAAAGGGATGGAGGAAGATTTACCAAGCAAATGGAGAGGAAAAAGGCAGGAGTTGCAATTGTTGTCTCTGATGAAATAGACTTTAAAGCAACAAAAATCAAAAGGGACAAAGAAGGTCATTACATAATGGTCAAAGGATAGATACAACAAGAAGAGCTAATGATTCTAAATATATATGGACCCAATGCAGGAGCACCCAGATATATAAGGCAAGTTCTTAATGACTTACAAAGAGACTTCGACACCCACACAATAATAGTGGGAGAATTTAACACTCTACTGTCAATATCAGACAGATCAACCAGACAGAAAGTTAACAAGGATATCCAGAACTTGAACTCAGACCTGAAACAAGCAAACCTAATAGATGTTTACAGAACTCTCCACTGCAATTCCACAGAATATACATTATTCTCAGCACCACATCAAACCTACTCCAAAATTGACCACATAATTGGAAGTAAAGCACTCCTCAGCAAATGAAAAACAACGGAAATCATAACAAACATTCTCTCAGACCACCAAAGTGTAATCAAGTTGGAACTCAGAATTCAGAAAATGACTCAGAACTGCACAGCTTCATGGAAATTGAAGAACTGGCTCCTGAATGTTGATTTGATGAACAATGAAATTAAGGCAGACAGAAAGAAGTTCCTCGAAACAAACGAGAATGAAGACACAACATACCAGAATCTCTGAGACACATTTAAAGCAGTCTGTAGAGGAAAATATATAGCAATAAGTGTCCACATGAGAAAAGTGGAGAGATCCAAAATTGACACCCTATCATCACAATTGAAAGAGCTAGAGGAGCAAGATCAAAAAAGCTCAAAACCTAGCCAAAGACAAAAAATAACTAAGATCAGAGCAGAACTGAAGGAGATTAGAGACAAGAAAAACCCTTCAAAAAATTAATACATCCAAGAGCTCGTTTTTAAAAAGATCAACAAAATAGACAGACCACTAGCCACACTGATAAAAAAAAAAGAGAACAACCAAATAGATGCAATAAAAAACGATAAAGGGGAAATCACCACAGATTCCACATAAATTCAAACCGTCATCAGAGAATACTACAAACAACTCTATGTACATAAACTAGTAAACCAGGAAAAAATTGATAAATTCCTGGACACCTGTGTCCTCCCAAGCCTAAACCAGAAGGAAGCTGAAACTATGAATAGACCAACAACAAGGTCTGAATTTGAGGCAGCAATTAAGAGCCTACCACACAAAAAGAGCCCAGGTCCAGATGGGTTCAAAGCCGAATTCTACCAGACACACAAAGAGGATTTGATACCATTACTTCTGAAACTATTCCAAATAATTCAAAAAGAGGGAACCCTTCCCAAATCATTTTATGAGACCAACATCATCCTGATACCAAAACCCGGCAGAGATTCAACAAGAAAAGAAAACTTCAGGCCAATATCGATGATGAACATAGATGCAAAAATCTTCAATAAATTACTGGCAAACCGATTGCAACAGCACATTAAAAAACTTATCCATCATGAACATGTAGGATTCATCCCGGGGATGCAAGGCTGGTTCAACATACGCAAGTCTATAAATGTGATTCACCACATAAACAGAAGTAAAAACAAAAATCACATGATTATCTCAATTGACGCAGAGAAGGCATTTGACATAATTCAACAGACCTTTATGCTAAAAACCCTCAATAAACTTGGTGTTGATGGAACATATCTCAAAGTAATAAAAGCTATTTATGACAAACCAACAGCCAATATCATACTTAATGGGCAAAAACTGGAAGCATTCCCTTTGAAATCTGGCACTAGACAAGGATGCCCTCTCTCTCCACTCCTATTCAACATAGTACTGGAAGTTCTAGCCAGAGCAATCAGGCAAGAAAAAGAAATAAAGGGTATTCAAATAGGAAAGGTGGAAGCCAAATTGTCTCTATTTGCAGACGACATGATAGTATACTTAGAAGACCCCATCACCTCAGCCAAAAAGCTCCTGAAACTGATAAGCAACTTCAGCAAAGTCTCAGGATATAAAATCAATGTGCAAAAATCACAAGCATTCCTATACACCAATAACAGACTTAAAGAGAACCAAATCAACAACGAACTGCCATTCACAATTGCTACAAAGAAAATAAAATACCTAGGAATACAACTCACAAGGAACGTAAGGGACCTCTTTAAGAAAAACTAAAAACCACTGCTCAATGAAAGAAGAGGGGACACAAACAGATGGAGACACATATTATGTTCGTGGTTAGGCAGAATCGATATCGTGAAAATGGCTATACTGCCCAAAGTAATTTACACAGTCAACGCTATCCCCATCAAACTACCACTGAACTTCTTCACAGAACTGGAAAAAAAACCATGAACCTCATATGGAACCAAAAGAGAGCCCACATAGCCAAGTCAATTCTAAGCAAAAAGAACACAGCGGGAGGCATCACACTACCAGACTTCAAACTATACTACAAGGCTACAGTAATCAAAACAGCATGGTACTGGTACCAAAACAGAGATATAGACCAATGGAAGAGAAAAAGGTCATTGGAGGCAACACAACATATCTACAACCATATAATCTTTGATAAATCAGACAAAAACAAGCAATGGGGAAAGAATTTCCTGTTTAATAAATGGTGTTGGGAACGCTGGCTAGCCATGTGCAGAAAGCAGAAACTGGACCCCTTCCTGACACTGTATAGTAAAATTAACTCCAGATGGATTAAATACTTAAACGTAAGACCTGACACCATAAACACCTTAGAAAAAATCTAGGCAGAACCATTCAGGACATAGGAGTAGGCAAGGACTTCATGACCAAAACACCAAAAGCATTGCAACAAAAGCCAAAATAGACAAATGGGACCTATTTAAACTCCACAGCTTCTGCACGGCAAAAGATGCAGTCACTAGAATGAATCGGCAACCATCAGAATGGAAAAAAATCTTTGCAGTTTGCGCATCAGACAAAGGGCTGATATCCAGAATTTACAAAGAACTCAAACAGATTTACAGGGAAAAAACAAACATGCACATTCAAAAATGGGCAAAGGATATGAACAGACACTTTACAAAAGAAGACATAAATGAGGCCAACAAACATATGAAAAAATGCTCATCATCATTGGTCATTAGAGAGATGCAAATCAAAACCACATTGAGATACCATCTCATGCCAGTTAGAATGGCGATCATTAAAAAATCTGGAGACAGCAGATGCTGGAGAGGATGTGGAGAAATAGGAACACTCTTACACTGTTGGTGGGAGTGTAAATTAGTTCAACCATTGTGGAAGACTGTGTGGCGATTCCTCAAGGACCTAGAAATAGAAATTCTATTTGATGCAGCAGTCCCATTCCTGGGTATATATCCAAATGACTATAAATCGTTCTACTATAAGGACACATGCACACGAATGTTCATTGCAGCACTGTTTACTATAGCAAAGACCTGTAACCAACCCAAATGCCCATCGATGATAGACTGGACTGGGAAAATGTGGCACATATACACCATGGAATATTATGCAGCAATAAAAGATAATAAGTTTGTGTTCTTTGTAAGGACATGGATGAGTCTGGAGAACATCATTCTCAGCAAACTGACACAAAAACAGAAAAAGTAATACCGCATATTCTCATTTACAGGCGTGTGAGAAAAATGAAAACACATAAACACACGTAGGGGGTCTACTGTACACTGGAATCTACTTGGGGTAATTGGGGAGGGACAGCGAGGGGGGCTGGGGAGGGATAGCCTGGGGATAAATGACAAGTGTCTGTGAAGGGCAGGAAGAAAACAAAACTTACTGCCATGTGTGTAGTTATGCAACTATCTTGCACGTTCTGCACTTGTACACCCAAACCTATAATGCAATAAAAACTTTAAAAATTAAAAGAAAAAGAACAACAAGAGCTACCATTTGACCTGGAATTAAATAAATAAATAAATAAATAAATAAAATAGAATAAAATAGACTATTGATTATTCCCCATGTGTTCATTATGCAATGAGGCTCTAAATGAATGGCTATATATGGTTGACTCTTAACTCTTCCCAAGAAGTGTATTGCTAAATAGGACTCTGAGTAAGTGGGCATAAGAAAGAGACTCCTTGCTCTTCCCCATGTGTGCATTATTTACAGAGACTCTGAATGAGTAACCTCTTAAAGTACACTGTTGACTATTTTCCAGATGTGTATTATTCACTGAGGCCCTGAAAGTGTGGCCATATGAAAGATATTCCTGACTAATCAGAGATATATATTATTCCCTGAAACACTGAATAAATCGCCATCTGTAATAAAATCTATTTTACTCCACAGGTCTGCGTTATTCATTGATTCTCTAAATAAATCACCATATATAACAGACTAGTGATTCTTCTCCACATGTGCATTAATCCAAGGGTCTCTGCATGAGTGTCCATATCAAATAGACTCCTCACTATCACACAGTTAAGTATCATTCAGGGAGGTGCTTAATTTGTGGTTAACATATATAGGGTCCTGACTACTAAACAGGTGTTCGTTATTCACTGATGGTCTGAAAGAGAGGCCATATCAAACAGACACCTGACTATTGCCCCATTGTGCATAATTCAGTAAAGCTCGGAATAAGTGGTCATATGGAACAGAATCCTGACGAATTTTCGTGTGTGTGTCACTCAGTGAGGTACTGAATCACTGGTCATATGAAAGAGACTGCTGACAATTACAGTGGTGTGCATTATTCACTGAGGCTATGAGTGCCCATATAAAAAAAACTTCTAATATTCACTGAGTATTCCTCATGTGTTCATTATTCCCTGACTCTCTGAGTGGCTGTATAAAATAGACTCCTGATTCTACCCCATGTCTGTATTATTCAGAGAGGCTCTAAATGAGTGTCCGTATAAAATACATTCCTGTCTATTCCTTAGGTGCGCATTAATCACTGAGGCTCTGAATAAGTTTCAATAAAAAATGAACTACCGACTATCTCCAGGTGAGTTTTATTCACACGGTCTTGGAATGAGGTGCAATATGAAATAGACTCCTCGCTATTCCACAGGTGTTTATACTTCACTGAGGTTCTGAATGTGTCGCCAAAGGAAATAGAGGCATGGCTACTCCACAAGTTTGCATTCTTCACTGATGGTCTAAAAAACAGGCCATGTGAAACAGACTTCAAGACTTTTCCTGAAATCCATTACTGAATGAGGTTCTTAATGCTAGGACACTGTAAATAAACTCAGGATAATTCCCTAAACTTACACTACTCGGAGGGCTCTGAATGAGTGGCCTTAGGAAAAAGACTCTTGAATACTCTTCAGGCGTGTATTTTTAGGTTGGGCTCTGAATGAGTGGCCACAAGAAATAGAACCCTGACGGTCCCAAAAGAGTATATTGTTCAGTGAGGCACTGAATGTGTTGCTATACATAATAAACTTCTGAACACTCTACAGGTGTTTCTTAATCAGAGAATCTCTGAATGAGAGGCCATATGTAATAAAGTCCTGAGTATTCCCCAGGTATGCATTATTCACTGAAGCTCTGAAAGTTTGGCCATATGAAATAGTCTCTGGACACGTCCACATGTGTCTATTATTTAATGAGGCTTTGAGGTACTGAACATAACCTCAAAAAAACTGCATTACTCAATGAGGTTCTTAATGAGAGGTCACTGTAAATAAACTCCGGATAATTCAGGAATAGAAACTCCTGACTATTCCCATTATTGCATTATTGAATGTGCATTATTGAATGAGAATCTGAAAAAGTGGGTATATAAAAAAGACTACTCACTATTCCAAAGTTGTGCATTAATCACTCAGGCTTGGATTTTGTAGTCACATAAAATAGACTAGTGTCTATTCCCCAGGTGTGCATTATTCACTGGGGCTGTAAATGAGTGACTATATAAAGTAGAGTCCCAAATGTTCCCCAGGCGTGAATTACTTCATGATGCCCCACATGAGTGGTCCTATAAAATGGGATGCTGACTATCCTCCATGTTTGTATTATTCAGTGAATTTCTGAATTAGTGGCTATATAAAATAAACTGCTGAGTACTGTACATTTGTGCAGTATTCACTGAGGGTACGAGTGAGTCACCATATGAAAGGGAATCCTGACCATTTCACAGGTATGTGATTCACTGAGGATTTGGGTTAGTGACTGTATGAAATAGAGTCCTGACTATTTTTCAGGTGTGTATTGTTGTCTGAGAATCTGATTAAATGGGCATATGGAACAGGCTTTTCACTATTCCAAATTTGTGCATTACTCACTCCGGGTTTGATTTTGTGGCCATATAAAATAGATTAGTGTCTATTCCCCAGGTGTTCATTATGTAATGTGGCTCTGAATGAATGGCTATATAAAATAGACTCTTAACTCTTTCACAGGTGTGTATTGCTAAATAAGACTCTGAGTAAGTGGGAATAAGAAAATGACTCCTGACTCTTCCCCAGGTGTGCATTATTTTCAGAGACTCTGAATGAGTAGCCTCTTAAAGTAGACTGTTGACTATTTTCCAGATGTGTATAATTCACTAAGGCCCTGAAAGAGTGGCCATATTAAAGAGTTTCCTGAGTAATAAGAGACATATATTATTCACTGAAACACTGAATGAATGGCCATTTGTAATAGAATCCATTTTACTCCACAGGTGTGCGTTATTCATTGATTCCCTAAATACATCCCCATATGTAACAGAATAGTGATTCTTCCCCATATGTGCATTAATCCAAGGGGTTCTTAATGAGTGTTCATATCAAATAGACTCCTTACTATTATCCAGGTATTTATCATTCAGGGACGTGCTTAATTTGTGGCTATCTTAAACAGGTTCCTGAATACTCCACAGGTGTTCGTTATTCACTGAATCTCCGAATGAAAAGCCATATAAAACATACTCCTGTCTTCTGCCACATTGTGCATAATTCAGTAAAGCTCTGTATAAGTGGTCATGTGAAACAGAATCCAGACAAATTTTCAGGTATGTGTCACTCAGTGACATACTGAATCACTGGTCATATGAAAGAGACTCCTGACAATTACAGTGGTGTGCATTATCCACTGAGGCTCTGAGTGTCCTTATGAAAAAGACTCCAAATATTCACTGAGTTTTGCTCATGTGTTCATTTTTCCCTGACTTACTGAGTGGGCATATAAAATAGACTCTTAATTCTACCCCATGTCTGTATTATTCAAAGAGGCTCTGAATGAGTGTCTGTATAAAATTCATTCGTGTCTATTCCCCAGGTGAGCATTATTCTCTCAGGCTCTGAATAAGTTTCAATATAAAATGAACTCCTGACTATTATACAGGTGAGTTTTATTTACACGGGCTCTGAATGAGGGAACATGTGAAATAGACTCCTGGTGGGATTTTGCTCGCAAGATGGCGTCGTAGAAGCAACTCAGGATTGCAGCTCTCAGTGAAGGCACAGAGGGTGAGTCCTAGCCGCATTCTCGGATGGACCTTTTTTGCCCACAGAGTGTTGAAAGTCCCAGGTGTGGGAGAGACACGGGACGCTAGTAAAGCCAGCTAACGCAGCCGGCTCGCGTGGCTGCTTCGGCCGGCACCGCAGCGGGACCCGGCATGGAACTCACTGGTCTGGGTGCCCTGTTAAACCGGCAATCTGAGATTTGGAAGGGCAGATTGGCATGTCCATCTGATTGAATGGGACTTGGACAGTGAGCCAGACAAGGCGTTTCCTGGGAAGTGTGATCTGAGCTGGTAAAGTGGGCAGCGGCATGGGAGATCGCATGGATCCCAGTGCCCTATTGGCAGGCTACTGGGGCGCCAGTGAGACAGTCGACCTTTCAGCTTGCGGAGAGGGAGAGAGAGAGAGAGAGGACAGACTCTGAGGCAGGGAGCTGGGTGATCAGGCTCAGCGGGTCCCACCCACATGGGGAAAAGCAGGGCGGCGACTGAAGGCGCTTGGGACTGAGAGTTTTGATGCTGGCATCTAGGACGGTGCAGGCCAGTGAGGAAGGGGCATCCACCATTACTGACACAATCTGCCCCTACTGAAGTACTGCCCAGGGCTGATGCAGCCTGCCATTGCTGAGGCAACCTGACATAACTTAGAGACTCCGCCAGGAGCAGAGAGCGCTCCAAAGAAGACGGGAGACCAGCAGACACAGGGCGTACCCACGATAGCAGGTCAGAGCCCCGGCAGGCAAATAGTGAATAGACTGCCACCTAGTGGGGCAGGACAGTGCAAAAGATACTCATAAAGAAAGCCCCAACTCCCTGAGACAGAGCATCTAAAAGGGGGAAAAAGGGTGGTGTTTTATGAGTTCTATTGCAGCAGACATAAACAACCTCCCAACAACCCTGAATGAACAACAAAGCTCACAGCTCAGCACAGGAGCTCCTATAAAGCACAGACCGTCTCCTGAAGCAGCTCCCTGACCCCTGTATATCCAAAGAGTCACCCCAAAAAAAGAATAATCACACTGACATTGGGCAGGCATTATTCTGGAACAAAGACAGCAGAAGAAGAAACTGGTATCACCACTCACTGTCCCACAGCTGCTACAGGTATACTCCAGAGAAGCAGGGCCTGGAGGGGACCTCAGAACTCATACAGCAGAGGGGCTAGACCATTAGAAGGAAAACTAAGTAACAGAAATACTTCATCATCAACAATCTCAGCATCCACACAGAGACCCAATTGAAAAATCAGCAACCACTAAGATGACACGGGAATAAATCCATAAAGATGGGAAGAAACCAGCGCAAAAAGGAGGAAAACACCCGAAACCAAAACAACTCAACGCCTACAAAGGACAAAAACTCCTCACCAGGAAGGGAACCAAGCTGGACGGAGAATGAGTGTGACAAAATGTCGGAATCAGACTTCAGAAAGTGGATAATGAGAAACTTCATTGAGCTAAAAGAACATGTTCTAAATCAGTGCAAAGAAACTAAGAACATTGAAAAAATATTTGAAAGAAGATTCGAGGAATTGATAACAAGAACGGACAACTTAGAGAGGAATATGAATGAATTGAAGGAGCTGAAAAACACAACACGAGAACATCGTGAAGCATGCACAAGTTTCAACAGTCGAATTGACCAAGCAGGAGAAAGAATATCAGAAGTTGAAGACCAACTCAATGAAATAAATCACAAAACCAAGATGAAAGAAAAAAGCACAAAAAGGAATGAACAAAATCTCCAAGAAATGCGGGACTATGTGAAGAGACCCAACCTACGTTTGATAGGTGTACCAGAATGTGATGAAGAGAAGGAATCCGAGCTGGAAAACACTCTTCAGGATATTATCCAGAAAAATTTCCCCAACCTAGCAAGACAGGTCAATACTCAACTCCAGGAAATACAGAGAACACCACAAAGATACTCCGCAAGAAGAGCAACCCCAAGGCACATAATCGTCAGATTCACCAGGGTTGAAATGAAGGAGAAAATGCTAAGGGCAGCCAGAGAGAAAGGTCGGGTCACCCACAAAGGGAAGCCCAACAGAATCACAGCAGATCTCTCGGGAGAGACTCTACAAGCCAGAAGAGAGTGGAGGCCAATATTCAATATCCTTAAAGAAAAGAACTTTCAACCCAGAATTTTATATCCAGCCAAACTAAGCTTCATAAGTGAAGGAAAAATAAAATCCTTCATGAACAAGCAAGTACTCAGAGATTTTGTCATCACTAGGCCTGCATTACAAGAGCTCCTGAAAGAGGCACTACCACATAGAAAGAAACAACCAGTACCATCCATCCTAAAAGCATAACTAATGCTACAGACCATCAACAAAAGGAAGAATCAACATGAAGCAACGGACAAAACAGCCAGCTAGCATCAAATGGCAGTATCAAATTCACACATAACAATATTAACCCTAAATGTAAATGGGCTAAATGCACCAATCAAAAGACACAGACTGGTAAATTGGATATGAAAGCAAAACCCATCGATGTGCTGTATCCAGGAAACCCACCTCACACGCAAATATACACAAAGGCTCAAAATAAAAGATGGAGGTAGATTTAACAAGCAAATGGAGAGCAAGAAAAAAGCAGGAGTTGCAATTCTGGTCTCTAATCAAATACACTTTAAAGCAACAAAGATCAAAAGGGACAAAGAAGGTCATTACATAATGGTCAAATGATCGATACAACAAGAAGAGCGAAGGATTCTAAATATATATGGACCCAATGTAGGAGCACCCAGATATATAAGGCAAGTTCTTAATGACTTACAAAGAGACTTAGACTCCCACACAATAATAGTGGGAGACTTTAACACTCCACTGTCAATAGCAGACAGATCAACCAGACAGAAAATTAACAAGAATATCCAGGCATTGAACTCAGACCTGCAACAAGCAAACATGATAGATATTTACAGAACTCTCCACCCCAAATCCACAGAATATACATTCTTCTCAGCACCACATCACACCTACTCCAAAATTGACCACATAATTGGAAGTAAAGCACTCCTCAGCAAATGCAAAACAACGGAAATCATAACAAACAATCTCTCAGACCATAGTGCAATCAAGTTGAAACTCAGAATTCAGAAAATAACTCAGAACCGCACAGCTTCATGGAAACTGAACAACTGGCTCTTGAATGTTGATTGGATAAACAAAGAAATGAAGGCAGAAATAAGGAAGTTCTTTGAAACCAACGAGAATGAAGACACAACGTACCAGAATCTCTGGGACACATTTAAAGCAGTCTGTAGAGGAAAATATATAGCAATAAGTGCCTACATGAGAAGATTGAAGAGGTCCAAAATGGACACCCTATCGTCAAAATTGAAAGAGCTAAAGGAGGAACATCCAAAAAGCTCAAAACCTAGCAGAAGACAAGAAATAACTAAGATCAGAGCAGAACTGAAGGAGATAGAGACAAGAAAAACCCTTCAAAATATCAATAAATCTAAGAGCTGGTTTTTTGAAAAGATCAACAAAATAGACCACTAGCCAGACAGATAAAAAAGAAAACAGAGAACAACCAAATAGATGCAATAAGAAACGATAATGAGGAAATCACCACAGATTCCACAGAAATTCAAATCATCATCAGAGAATACTACAAATAACTCTATGCACATAAACCAGTAAATCAGGAAGAAATGGATAAATTCCTGGACGCCTGTGTCCTCCCAAGCCTAAACCAGGTGGAAGCCGAAACTATGAACAGACCAACAACAAGGTCTGAAATTGAGGCAGCAATTCAGAGCCTACCACACAAAAAAAGCCCATGTCCAGATGGGTTCACAGCTGAATTCTACAAGACACACAAAGAGGATCTGGTAACATTTCTTCTGAAACTATTCCAAAGAATCAAAAAAGAGGGAATCCTTCCCAAATTATTTTATGAGACCAACATCATCCTGATACCAAAACTCGGCAGAGACTCAACAAGAAAAGAAAACTTCAGGCCAATATCCATGATGAACATAGATGCAACAATTTTCAATAAAATACTGGCAAACCGATGGCAACAGCACATTAAAAAAACTTATCCATCATGATCAAGGAGGATTCATCCCGGGGATGCAAGGCTGGATCAACATATGCAAGTTTATAAATGTAATCCACCAGATAAACAGAAGCAAAAACAAAAACCACATGATTATCTCAATTGATGCAGAGAAGGCATTTGACAAAATTCAACAGCCTTTTATGCTAAAATCCCTCAATAAACTTGGTATTAATGGAAAATATCTCAAAGTAATAAAAGCTATTTATGACAAACCAACAGCCAATGTCATACTTAATGGGCAAAAACTGGAAACATTCCCTTTGAAATCTGGCACTAGACAAGGATGCCCTCTCTCACCACTCCTATTCAACATAGTACTGGAAGTTCTAGCCAGAGCAATCAGGCAAGGAAAAGAAATAAAGGGTATTCAAATAGGAAAGGTGGAAGCCAAATTGTCTCTATTTGCAGACGACATGATAGTATACCTAGAAGACCCCATTCCTCAGCCCAAAAGCTCCTGCAACTGATAAGTAACTTCAGCAAAGTCTCAGGATATAAAATCAATGTGCAAAAATCACAAGCATTCCTATACACCAATAACAGACTAAAAGAGAACCAAATCAAGAACAAACTGCCATTCACCATTGCTACAAAGTAAATAAAATACCTAGGAATACAACACACAAGGAATGTAAGGGACCCCTTTAAGGAAAACTACAAACCACTGCTCAACGATATAAGAGAGGACACAAACAGATGGAGAAACATTCCATGTTCGTGGTTAGGAAGAATCAATATTGTGAAAATGGCTATACTGGCCAAAGTAATTTACACAATCAATGCTATCCCCATCAAACTACCACTGAATTTCTTTACAGAACTGAAAAAACCACCATGAATTTCATATGAAACCAAAAAAGAGCCCACATAGCCAAGTCAATTCTAAGCAAAAAGAACACAGCGGGAGGCATCACACTACCAGACTTCAAACTATACTACAAGGCTACAGTAATCAAAACAGCATGGTACTGGTACCAAAACAGAGATATATACCAATGGAATAGAACAGAAGCATCGGAGGCAACACAACATATCTACAACCATATTATCTTTGATAATCCAAACAAAAACAAGCAATGGGGAAAGGATTCCCTATTTAATAAATGGTGTTGGGAAAACTGGCTAGCCATGTGCAGAAAGCAGAAACTGGACCCCTTCCTGACATCTTACGCTAAAATTAACTCCAGGTGGGTTAAAAACTTAAATGTGAGACTTGACACCATAAAAACCCTAGAAGAAAATCTAGGCAAAAGCATTCAGGACATAGGAGTAGGCAAGGACTTCATGATTAAAACACCAAAAGCATTGGCAACAAAAGCCAAAATAGACAAATGGGACCTAATCAAACTCCACAGCTTCTGCACGGCAAAAGAAACAGTCACTAGAGTGAATCGGCAACCATCAGAATGGGAAAAAATCTTTGCAGTTTACACATCTGACAAAGGGCTGATATCCAGAATTTACAAAGAACTCAAACAGATTTACAGGAAAAAAACAAGCCCATTCAAAAATGGGCAAATGATATGAATAGACACTTTACAAAAGAAGACATACATGAGGCCAACAAACATACGAAAAAATGCTCATCATCACTGGTCATTAGAGAGATGGAAATCAAAACCACATTGAGATACCATCTCACACCAGTTAGAATGGCGATCATTAAAAAATCTGGAGACAGCAGATGCTGGAGAGGATGTGGAGAAATAGGAACACTCTTACACTGTTGGTGAGAGTGTAAATTAGTTCAACCATTGTGGAAGACAGTGTGGCGATTCCTCAGGGACCTAGAAATAGAAATTGCATTTGACCCAGCAATCCCATTACTGGGTATCTATCCAAAGGACTATAAATCGTTCTACTATAAGGACACATGCACACGAATGTTCATTGCAGCACTGTTTATAATAGCTAAGAACTGGAACCAACCCAAATGCCCAACAATGATAGACTGGACTGGGAAAATGTGGCACATATACACCATGGAATATTATGCAGTAATCAAAAATGATGAGTTTGTGTCCTTTGTAAGGACGTGGATGAATCTGGAGAACATTATTCTCAGCAAACTGACACAAGAACAGTAAAAGAAATACCGCATATACTCACTCATAGGTGGGTGAGAAAATGAGAACACATGGACACAGAGAGGCGGTCTACTATACACTGGGGTCTATTGGGGGGAATGGGGGAGGGACAGCGTGGGGGGCTTTGGAGGGATAGCCTGCGGATGTATGCCAAGTGTGGGTGAAGGGGAGGAAGGCAGCAAAACACACTGCCCTGTGTGTAGCTATGCAACTCTCTTGCACATTCTGCACATGTACCCCAAAACCTATAATGCAATAAAAATTAAAAAAAAAGAAAAGAAATAGACTCCTGGCTATTCCACAGGTGTTTATTCTTCACTGAAGTTCTTTATGTGTCACCAAAGGTAATAGACACATGGCTACTCTACAAGTTTGCATTCTACACAGATGCTCTGAATAATAAGCCATGTGAAACAGACTCCAAGACATTTTCCGGGATCCATTACTCAATGAGGTTCTGAATGAGAAGTCACTTTTAGTAAAATCCTGACAATTCCCTAATTTTGCAATACTCATAGGGCTCTGAATGAGTGGCGTTAAGAATCAGACTCCTGAATACTCTTTAGGCGTGCATTTTTAGGTTGTGCTCTGAATGAGTGGCCATACAAAATAGAATCCTGACTTTCCCCAAAGAGTATATTATTCACTGAGGCTCTGAATTTGTGGCTATATGTAAAAGTCTTCTGAATACTCTTCAGGTGTTTCTTATTCAGAGAACTCTGAATGAGAAGCCATATGTAATAAAGTCCTGAGTATTCCCCAGGTATGCATTATTCAGTGAGGCTCTGAAAGTTTGCTCATATGAAATAGCCTCCAGACTAGTCCACATGTGTGTATTATTTAATGAGGCTTTGAGTTACTGACCATAAGAAATAGACTCCTGAAAATTCTCCAGGTATGTATTATTGAATGAGAATCTGAAAAATTGGGTATATGAAAAAGCTACTCACTATAACAAAATTGTTCATTAATCACTCAGGCTTTGATTTTGTAGTCATGTAAAATAGACTAGTGTCTATCAACCAGGAGTGCATTATCCACTGAGGCTGTAAATGAGTGACTATATAAACTAGAGTCCCAAATGTTTTCCAGGCATTAATTACTTCGTGAAGCTCCGCATGATTGGTCCTATGAAATAGAATGCTGACAATTCTCCATGATTGCATTGTTTAGTGAATTTGTGAATGAGTGGCTATAGAATATAAACTGCTAAGTGCTGTACATTTGTGCAGTATTCACTGAGGCTACACGTGAGTGGCCATATGAAAGGGAATCCTGACTATTCAACAGGTGTGTATGATTCACTGAGACTTTGAGTTAGTGGCTATATGAAATAGAGTCCCGACTATTAATCAGGTGTGTATTGTTGTCTGAGACTATGATTTATTGGGCATATGGAATTGACTTTTCACTATTCCAAATTTGTGCTTTACCCACTCCGGGTTTGATTTTGTGGCCATAGAACATAAACTCTTGTCTATTTCCCAGGTGTGCATTATGTAATAAGGCTCTAAATTAATGGCTATATAAAGTAGAATATTAACTCTTCCCCAGGTGTGTATTGCTAAATGATATTCTGAGTAAGGGGGCATATGAAAGAGACTCCTGACTCTTCCCCATGTGTGCATTATTTACAGAGACTCTGAATCAGTACCATCTTGAAGTAGACTTTTCACTATTTCTCAGAAATGGCTACTTACGGCTACATAAGTATATACTCTTTAGTCGTGCATTTTTAGGTTGTGCTCTGAATGAGTGGCCATACGAAATAGAATCCTGACTTTCCCCAAAGAGTATATTATTCAGTGTGGCACTGAATGTGCGGCTATATGTAAAAGCCTTTTGAAAACTCTTCAGGTGTTTCTTATTCAGAGAACTCTGAATGAGAAGCCATATGTAATAAAGTCCTGAGTATTCCCCAGGTATGCATTACTCACTGAGGCTCTGAAAGTTTGGTCATATGCAAAAGTCTCTGGAGTATTGCACAAGTTTGTATTATTTAATGAGGCTTTGAGTTACTGACCATAAGAAATAGACTCCTGACTATTCTGCAGGTGTGTATTATTGAATGAGAATCTGAAAAATTGGGTATATGAAAAAAACTACTCACTATAACAAAATTGTTCATTAATCACTCAGGCTTTGATTTTGTAGTAATGTAAAATAGACTAGTGTCTATAAACCAGGTGTGCATTATCCACAGAGGCTGTAAATGAGTGACTAAAGTAGAGTCCCAAATGTTTTCCAGGCATTAATTACTCCGTGAAGCTCCACATGATTGGTCCTATGAAATAGGATGCTGACAATTCTCCATGATTGTATTATTCAGTAAATTTGTGAATGAGTGGCTATAGGAGATAAACTGCTAAGTGCTGTACATTTTTGCAGTATTCACTGAGGCTACGAGTGAGTGGCCATATGAAAGGGAATCCTGACTCTTCCACAGGTGTGTATGATTCACTGAGGCTTTGGGTTAGTGACTATATGAAATAGAGTCCAGAATATTCCTCAGGTGTGTATTGTTGTCTGAGACTCTGATTAAGTGATCATATGAAATAGACATTTCACTAATCCAAATTTGTGCATTACTAACTGCGGGTTTGATTTCGTGGCTATATAAAATAGACTAGTGTCTATTCCCCAGGTGTGCATTATGTAACGAGGCTCTAAATGAATGGCTATATAAAGTAGACTCTTAACTCTTCCCCAGGTGTGTATTGCTAAATGATATTCTGAGTAAGTGGGCATAAGAAAGAGACTCCTGACTCTTGCCCAGGTGTGTATTATTTACAGAGACTCTGAATGAGTAGCCTCTTGAAGTAGACTGTTGACTATTTCCCAGATGTGTATTATTTACTGAGGCCCTAAATGAGTGGCCATATATAAGATATTCCCGACTAATAAGAGATATATATTATTCACTGAAACACTGAATAAATGTCCATTTGTAATGAAATCCATTTTACTTCACAGGTGTGCATTATTCATTGATTCTCTAAATAAATCCCCATATGCAACAGACTGGTGATTCATCCCAACATGTGCATTAATCCAAGGGTTCTGCATGAGTGTCCATATCAAATAGAATCCTCATTATCACCCAGTTATCTATCATTCAGGGAGGTGCTTAAGTGGCTATCTTAAATAGGGTCCTGACTACTCCACAGGTGTTCATTATTCACTGAATCTCTGAATGAGAGGCCATATAAAACAGACGCCTGACTATTGTCCTATTGTGCATAATTCAGTAAAGCTCTGAATAAGTGGTCATATGGAACAGAATTTTGATGAATTTTCTCATGTGTGTCACTCAGTGAGATACTGAATCACTGGTCATATGAAAGAGAATCCTGTCAATAACATTGGTGTGCATTATTCACTGAGGCTCTGAGTGGCCATATGAAAAAGACTCCTAATATTCACTGGGTATTCCTCATGTGTTCATTAGTCCCTGACTCTATGAGTGGCCATATAAAATAGACTTCTGATTGTACCCCATGTCTCTATTATTCAGAGAGGATCTGAGTAGTGACCAAATAAACTACACTCTTGTCTATTACCCAGGTGCGCATTATCCACTGGGGCTCTGAATAACTTTCAATATAAAATGAACTCCTGACTATTCCCCAGGTGAGTTTTCTTCACATGGGATCTGAATGAGGGGCCATATAAAATAGATTCCTAGTTATTCCACTGGTGTTTATTCTTCACTGAAGTTCTGAATGTGTCAGCAAAGGAAATATACACATGGCTACTCTACAAGTTTGCATTCTCCACTGATGCTCTGAATAAAAGGCCATGTGAAACAGACTCCAAGTCTTTTCCCACGATGCATTACTCAATGAGGTTCTGAATGAGAGGACACTGTAAATAACTTCCTGGTAATTCCCTAAACTTACACTACTCGGATGGCTCTGAATGAGTGGCATTAGGAAAGAGACTCCTGAATACTCTTCAGGCGTGCATGTTTAGGTTGGGCTCTGAATGAGTGGCCATACGAAATAGAACCCTGACGGTCCCCAAAGAGTATATTATTCAGTGAGGCTCTGAATCTGTGGCTATACGTAATAGACTTCTGAACACTCTACAGGTGTTTCTTAATCAGAGAAGCTCTAAATGAGGGACCTTATGTAACAAAGTCCTGAGTATTACCCAGCTATGCATTATTCACTGAAGCTCTTTAAGTTTGGCCATAAGAAATAGTCTCCGGACTAGTCCACATGTGTGTATTATTTAATGAGGCTTTGAGTTACTGACCATAAGCAATAGACTCCTATTTTCCAGGTGTGCATTATTGAATGAGAATCTGAAAAAGTGCGTATATGAAAAAGACTACTCACTATTCCAAAGTTGTGCATTAATCACTCAGGCTTGGATTTTGTAATCACTTAAAATAGGCTAGTGTCTATTCCCCAGGTGTGCATTATTCACTGAGGCTGTAAATGAGTGACTGTATAAAGTAGAGTCCCAAATGTTCCCCAGGTATGAATTTCTCTGTGAGGCCCCGCATGAGTGGTCGTATGAAATGAGATTCTGACTGTCCTCTATGTTTGTATTATTCAGTGAATTTCTGAATCAGTGGCTTTATGAAATAAACTGCTGAGTCCTGTACATTTGTGCATTATTCACTGAGGCTACAAGTGAGTGGCCATATGAAAGGAAATCCTGACTCTTCCACAGGTGTGTATGATTTACTGAGGCTTTGAGTTAGTGACTGAGTGAAACAGAGTCCTGACCATTCCTCAGGTGTGTATTTTTGTCTGAGGATCTGATTAAGTGTGCATATGGAATAGACTATTCACTATTTCAAATTTGTTCATTACTCATTCTGGGTTTGATTTTGTGGCCATATAAAATAGACTAGTGTCTATTCCCCAGCTGTTCATTATGTAATGAGGCTCTAAATGAATGGCTATATAAAGTAGACTCTTAACTCTTACCAAGGTGTGTATTGCTAAATGAAATTCTGAGTAAGTGGGCATAAGAAAGAGACTCCTGAATTTTCCACAGGTGTGCATTATTTTCAGAGACTCTGAATGAGTAGCCTCTTAAAGTAGACTGTTGACTATTATTCAGATGTGTGTTATTCACTGAGGCCCTGAACGAGTGGCCATATGAAAGAGATTCCTGACTAATAAGAGATATATATTATTCACTGAAACACTGAATAAATGGCCATTTGTAATAGAATCCGTTTTACTCCAAAGGTGTGCATTATTCATTGATTCTCTAAATAAATCCTCATATGTAACAGACTGGTGATTCTTGCCAACATGTGCATTAATCCAAGGGTTCTGCATGAGTGTCCATATCAAATAGAATCGTCATTATCACCCAGTTATGTATCATTCAGGGAGGTGTTTAAGTGGCTGTCTTAAATAGGGTTCTGACTACTCCACAGGTGTTCTTTATTCACTGAATCTTTGAATGAGAGGCCATATAAAACAGACACCTGACTATTGCCCTTTTGTGCAAAATTCAGTAAAGCTCTGAATAAGTGGTCATATGGAACAGAATCCTGATGAATTTTCTCTTGTGTGTCACTCAGTGAGATACTGAATCACTGGTCATATGAAAGAGAATCCTGACAATTACAGTTGTGTGCATTATTCACTGAGGCTCTGAGTGGCCATATGAAAAAGACTCCTAATATTCACTGAGTATTCCTCATGTGTTCATTAGTCCCTGACTCTCTGAGTGGCCATATAAAATAGACTCCTGATTGTACCCCTTGTCTCTATTATTCAGAGAGGCTCTAAATGAGTGACCCTATAACATACACTCCTGTCTATTCCCCAGGTGAGCATTATCCACTGGGGCTCTGAATAACTTCCAATATAAAGTGAACTCCTGACTATTCCCCAGGTGAGTTTTCTTCACACGGGATCTGAATGAGGGGCCATATAAAATAGATTCCTAGTTATTCCACAGGTGTTTATCCTTCACTGAAGTTCTGAATGTGTCAGCAAAGGAAATAGACACATGGCTACTCTACAAGTTTGCATTCTTCACTGATGCTCTGAATAAAAGGCCATGTGAAATAGACTCCAAGACTTTTCCCGTGATGCGTTACTCAATGAGGTTATTAATGAGAGGACACTATAAATAACCTCCGTATAATTCCCTAAATTTGCACTACTCGGATGGCTCTGAATGAGTGGCATTAGGAAAGAGACTCCTGAATACTCTTCAGGCGTGCATGTTTAGGTTGGGCTCTGAATGAGTGGCCATACAAAATAGAACCCTGACGGTCCCCAAAGAGTATATTATTCAGTGAGGCTCTGAATCTGTGGCTATATGTAATAGACTTCTGAACACTCTACAGGTGTTTCTTAATCAGAGAAGCTCTAAGTGAGGGGCCATATGTAATAAGGTCCTGAATATTACCCAGCTATGCATTATTCACTGAAGCTCTTTAAGTTTGGCCATATGAAATAGTCTCTGGACTAGTCCACATGTGTGTATTATTTAATGAGGCTTTGTGTTACTGACAATAAGCAATAGACTCCTGACTATTCCCCAGGTGTGTATTATTGAATGAGAATCTGTAAAACTGGGTAAATGAAAAAGGCTACTGACTATATCAAAATTGTGCATTAGTCACACAGGCTTTGATTTTGTAGTCATGTAAAATACAGTGGTGTCTATTCCTCAGGTGTGCATTATACACTGAGGCTGTAAATGAGTGCCTATATAAAGTAGAGTTTCAAGTGTTCCCCAGGTGTGAATTACTCCATGAGGCTCCGCATGAGAGGTTCTATGATATAGGATGCTGACTATCCTCCATGTTTGTATTATTCAGTGAATTTCTTTATGAGTTGGTATATGAAATAAACTGCTGAGTGCTGTACATTTGTTCACTATTTACTGAGGCTACGAGTGAATGGCCATATGAAAGGGAATCCTGACTATTCCACAGGTGCGTATGATGCACTGAGGCTTTGAGTTAGTGAGTATATAAAATATAGTCCCGACTATTCCTCAAATGTGTATTGCTGTCTGAGACTCTGATTAAATAGGCATATGAAATAGACTTTTCACTATTCCAAATTTGTGCATTACTCACTCTGGGTTTGATTTTGTGGCCATATAAAATAGACTACTGTCTATTCCCCAGGTGTGCATTATGTAATGAGGCTCTAAATGAGTGGTTATATAAAGTAGACTCTTAACTCTTCCCCAGGTGTGTATTGCTAAATAAGATTCTGAGTAAGTTGGCATAAGAAAAAGATTCCTGACTCTTCCCAAAGTTTGCATTATTTTCAGAGACTCTGAATGAGTAGCCTCTTGAAGTAGACTGTTGACTATTTCTTAGATGTGTATTATTCACTGAGTCCCTGAATGAGTGGCCATATGAAAGAGATTCCTGACTACTAAGAGATATGTATTATTCACTGAAGCACTGAAAAAAATGGGCATTTGTAATAGAATCCATTTTAATCCACAGGTGTGTGTTATTCATCTATTTTCTAAATAAATCACTATATGTAACAGACAAGTGATTATTCCCCACATATGCATTAATCCAAGGGGTTCCACATTAGTGTCCATATCAAATAGACTTCTCACTATCACCCAGTTATGTATCATTCAGGAAGGTGCTTAATTTGTGGCTATCTTATATAGGGTCCTGACTACTCCACAGGTGTTCAATATTCACTGAAATTCTGAATAAGAAACCATAAAAAATAGACGCCTGACTATTGACCCATTGTTCAAATTCAGGAAAGCTCTGAATAAGTGGTCATAGGGAACAGAATCCTCAGGAATTTTCAGTTTTGTGTCACTCAGTGTGATAATGAATCACAGGTCATATGAGACTCCTGGCAATTACAGTGGTGTGCATTATTCACTGAGGGCCTGAGTGGCCATATGAAATAGACCCCTAATATTCACTGAGTATTCCTCATGTCTGTATTATTCACTGACTCTCTGAGTGGCCATATGAAATAGACTCCTGATTCTACACCATGTGTGTATTATTCAGAGAGGCTCTGTAAGAGTGTCCGTATAAAATACGCTCCTCTCTATTTTTTATTTATGCATTATTTATTGAGGCTATGAGAAAGTTTCAATATAAAATGCACTTTTGACTATTATCCAGGTGAGTTTTATTCACACGGGCTCTGAATGAGGGGCCATATGAAATAGACTCCTGGCTATTACACAGGTGTGTATTTTTCACTGACGTTCTGAATGTGAGGCCAAAGAAAGTATACACAAGGCTACTCCACAAGTTTGCATTTTTCACTGATGCTCTGAATAAAAAGCCATGTGAAACAGACTCCAAGACTTTTCCCGTGATGCATTACTCAATAAGGTTCTTAATGAGAGGTCACTGTAAATAAACTGCTGACAATTCCCTAAACTTGCACTACTCGTAGAACTCTGAATGAGTGGCCTTAGTAAAGAGACTCCTGAATACTCCTCAGGCGTGCATTTTTAGGTTGGGCTATGAATGAGTGGACATACGAAATAGAATCCTGGCTTTCCCCAATGAGTATATTATTCAGTGAGGCTCTGAATGTGTGGCTATACGTAATAGACTTATGAATTATTTACAGTTGTTTCTTATTCAGAGAAGCTCTGAATGAGAGGCCATATGTAATAACGACCTGAGTATTACCCATGTACACATTATTCACTGATGCTCTGAAAGTTTGGCCATATGAAATATTCTCCGGACTAGTCCACATTTGTTTATTATTTAATGAGGCTTTGAGTTACTGACCATAAGAAATAGACTCCTGACTATTCCCCAAGTGTGTATTATTGAATGAGAATCTGAAAAATTGGGTATATGAAAAAGACTACTCACTATTCCAAAGTTGTGCATTAATCACTCAGGCTTTGATTTTGTAGTCATGTCAAACAGGTTAGTGTCTATTCCCCAGGTGTGCATTATTCACTGAGGCTGTAAATGAGTGACTATATAAAGTAGAGTCCCAAATCTTCCCCAGGGGTGAATTACTCCCTTTGGCTCCGTATAAGTGGTCCTATGAAATAGGATGCTGACTATCCACCATGTTTGTATTATTCAGTGAATTTCCCAAAGAGTGGTTATATGAAATAAAGCGCTGAGTGCTTTTCACTTTTGCATTATTCACTGAGGCTATGAGTGAGTGGCCATATGATAGGGAATCCTGACTATTCCACAGTTGTGTATGATTCACTGAGGCTTTGAGTTAGTGACTATATGAAATAGAGTCCCGACTATTCCTCAGGTGTGTATTGTTGTCTGAGACGCTGGTTAAGTGGGCATATGGAATAGATTTTTCACTATTCCTAATATGTGCATTACTTACTCCGGGTTTGATTTTGTGGCCATATATAATAGACTAGTTTCTATTCCCCTGGTGTGCATTATGTAATGAGGCTCTAAATCAATTGCTATATAAGGTAGACAATTAACTCTACCCCAGGTGTGTATTGCTAAATGAGACTCTGAGTAAGTGGGTATAAGAAAGAGACTCCTGACTCTTCCCCAGGCGTGCATTATTTACAGAGACTCTGAATGAGTAGCCTCTTGAATTAGACTGTTGACTATTTCCCAGATGTGTAGTATTCCCTGAGGCCCTGAACGAGTGGCCATAAGAAAGAGATTCGTGATGAATAAGAGATATATATTATTCACTAACACACTGAATAAATGGCCATTTGTAATAGAATCCATTTTACTCCACAGGTGTGCGTTATTCATTAATTCTCCAAATAAAACACCATATTTAACAGACTAGTGATTATTCCTCACATGTGCTTTAATCCAAGGGATTCTGCATGAGTGTACATATCAAATAGACTCCTCACTATGACCTAGTTATGTATTATTCAGGGAAGTGCTTAATTTGTGGCTATTTTAAATAGGGTACTGACTACTCCACAGGTGTTAATTATTCACTGAAACTTTCAATGAGAGGCCATATAAAATAGATGCCTGACTATTACCCCATTGTGCATAATTCAGGAAAGCTCTGAAAAGTGCTCATATGGAACAGAATCCTGATGAATTTTCAGGTGTGTGTCACTCAGTGAAATACTGAATCACTGATCATATGAAAGAGACTCCTGACAATTGCAGTGGTGTGCATTATTCACTGAGACTCTGAATGGCCATATGAAATAGACTCCTAATATTCACTGAGTATTCCTCATGTGTGCACTATTCACTAACTCTCTGAGTGGCCATATGAAATAGACTCCTGATTCTACCCCATGTGTGTGTTATTCAGAGAGGTTTTGTAAGAGTGTCCATATAAAATACGTTCATCTCTATTCCCCAGGTGCGCATTATTCACTTAGGCTCTGAATAAGATTCAATATAAAATGCACTCCTGACTATTCTCCAAGTGAGTTTTATTCACATGGGCTCTGAATGAGGGGCCATATGTAATAGACTCCTGGCTATTTCATAGGTGTGTATTCTTTACAGAAGTTCTGAATGTGTCACCGAAGAAAATAGAAACATGGCTACTCTACAAGTTTGCATTCTTCACTGATGCTCTGAATAAAAGGCCATGTGAAACAGACTCCAAGACTTTTCCTGGGATGCATTACTGAATGAGGTTTTAAATGAGAGGACATTGTAAATTAACGCCTGACAATTACCTAAGCTTGCACTACTCGGAGGGCTCTGAATGAGTGGCCTTAAAGAAGAGCCTCTTTAATACTTTTCAGGCGTTCATTTTTAGGATGGGCTCTAAATGAGTGGCCATACGAAATAGAATCCTGACTTTCCCCAAAGACTGTATTATTCAGTGATGCTCTGAATATGATGCTATATGTAACAGACTTCTGAATACTCTACCGGTGTTTTTTATTCAGAGAATATCTGAATGAGAAACCATATGTAATAACATCCTGAGTATTCCCCAGGTATGCATTATTCAGTGAGGCCCTGAAAGTTTGGCCATATAAAATAGTCTCTGGCCCAGTTCACATGTGTATATTATTTAATGGGGCTTTGAGGTACTGACCATAAGAAATAGACTCCTGTCTGTTCCCAAGGTGTGTATTATTGAATTAGAATCTAAAATAGAGGGTATATGAAAAAGACTACTCACTATTCCAAAGTTGTGCATTAATCACTCAGGTTTGATTCTGTAGTCATGTAAAATAGACTAGTGTCTATTCCCCAGGTGTGCATTATTCACTGAGGCTGTAAATGATTGACTATATAAACTAGAGTCCCAAATACTCCCCAGGTGTGAATTATTCCGTGAGACTCCTCATGAGTGGTCCTATAAAATAGGACGCTGACTATCCTCCATGTTTGTGTTATTCAGTAAATTTCTGAATGAGTGGCTATATGAAATAAACTGCTGAGTGCTGTGCATTTGTGCCTTTTTCAATGAGGCTGCGAGTGAGTGGCCATATGAAAGGGAATCCTGACTATTCCACAGGTGTTTGTGATTCACTAAGGCTTTGAGTTAGTGACTATATAAAATAGACTCCCGACTATTCCTCAGGTGTGTATTGTTGTCTGAGGCTCTGATTAAGTGGGCATATGGAATAGGCTTTTCACTATTCCAAATTTGTGCATTACTCACTCCGGGTTTGATTTTGTGGCCATATAAAATAGACTAGTTTCTATTCCCCAGGTGTTCATTATGTAATGAGACTCTTAATATTGGCTATATAAAGTAGACTTTTTATAAGATTAAAAAGAGTGGGGATGAGAAAGTAAATGGGATTGGTAGTGGAAGGAGAATACAGTAAAATTAAGGACAATTTTGAGGGAAAAGAGAAAAGGAGACAGAAAGAATCTGAGAGCCTTGGGATGAAGTGAAATGGAGAAGAGGCTTAAAGAATCCTATAGGGGAAATGAGCTTGCCTCCAAGCAGGCATTGATGGGCTTAAACATAATCAGCCTTTCCTAAAGGAAACTTAATTGCTTTGTTTTTTAAGAAAAAAAAAAAAGAAAATAGAGGAAGAAAAAGGGGGAGAGAGAACAAGAATATTACTTTATTCTATGAATGGGTATTAATAATGGCCAATCATTATTTTGTATATTTAAAATGGAGAATGTATATTTTATGTATCTAAAGTGGAGAGCTCTACAAGTGCTTATTAAGTTTACTTGTTACAGATCTGAGTTCAGATCCTGGATATTCTTATAAATTTTCTGTCTCGCTGAGTCTAAATTTCTTCATGGGTCTTATGTATCTGGGTGTTAGGATGCATTGATCCCTATACCACTCTATCATTTTTGGTTTGAAATCTGTTTTATCAAATGCATGAATTGCAACTCCTTTTTGTTTGTTTATTTGTTTTTGTTCTCCATTGGGTTGGTAAATCTTTCTTCAACCCTTTGTTTTTAGTATTTGTGTATCTTTGGGTATGAAATGGGTCTAGACATAGTATACCGTTAGGTTTTGGCTGT
This sequence comes from Saguinus oedipus, assembly GCA_031835075.1. Classification (NCBI taxonomy): domain Eukaryota; kingdom Metazoa; phylum Chordata; class Mammalia; order Primates; family Cebidae; genus Saguinus; species Saguinus oedipus. Next base: position 58,990,730 of record CM063173.1, read on the forward strand.
ACATTTTGATTGGTGAATTTAGTCAATTTCAATTTAAGAGTACTGCCATTTGATGTTAACTGGCTATTTTATCCATTCGTTGATGTAAATTCCTCTTTATGTTGATGCTCTTTACTTTTTGGTATATTTTTAGAAAGGCTAATACTGGTTGTTCCTTTCTGTGTGTAATGCTTCTGTCAGAAGTTTTTGTAAAGCAGGCCTGGTGGTAATAAAATCTTTGAGTACTTGCTTGTTCATAAAAGATTTTATTTTTCTTCAATTGTGAAGCTTAGCTTGGCAGGATATGAAATTCTGGGCTGAAAGTTCTGTTCTTTAAGGATGTTAAATATCGGCCCCACTCTCTTCTGTCTTGTAGGAATTCTGCCGAGAGATCTCCTGTAAGTCTAATAGGATTCCCTTTGTGGGTAACCTGACCTTTCTCTCTGGCTACGCTTAGTATTTTCTTCTTCGTTTCAACCCTGGTGAATGTAATGATTATGTGTCTTGGGGTTGCTCTTCTTAAGAAATATCTTTGTGGTGTTCTCCGTATTACCTGAGGTTGAGTAGTATCCTGCTTTGCTAGATTGGGAAAATTCTTCTGGATAATATCCTGAAGAGTATTTTACAGCTGGGATTCATTCACTCCATCACATTCAGGTACACCTATCAAACATAAATTAGATGTTTTCACATAGTCCCATAATTCTTGGAGACTTTGCTCATTCCTTTTTATCCTTTTTTCTTTATTCTTGTCTTCTCATTCCATTTCATTAATTTGGTCTTCCAACTCTGATATCTTTTCTTCTGCTTGAAAAATTCGGCTATTCAAACCTGTGTAGACTCCTGATTCTACCGCATGGGTGTGTTAGTCAGGAAGGTTCTGTAAGAGTGTCCTTATAAAATACACTCGTCTCTATTTCACAGATGTGCATTATTCACTGAGGTTCTGAATAAGATTCAATATAAAATGCACTCCTGACTATTCTCCAGGTGAGTTTTATTCACACAGGCTCTGAATAAGGGGCCATATGAAATAGACTCCTGGCTATTCCACAGGTGTGTATTCTTCAATGAAGTTCTGAATGTGTCGCCAAGAAAAATAGACAAACGGCTACTCCACAAGTTTGCATTCTTCACTGATGCTCTGAATAAAAGGCCATGTGAAACAGATTCCAAGACTTTTCCCGGGATATATTACTCAATGAGGATCTCAATGAGAGGACACATAAATAAACTTCTGACAATTCCCTAAACTTGCAGTACTCAGAAGGATCTGAATGAGTGGCCATAGGAAAGAGACTCATGAATACTCTTCAGGTGTGCATTTTTAGGTTGGGCTCTGGATGAGTGGCCATACGAAATAGAATCCTGACTTTCCCCAAAGAGTATATTATTCAGTGAAGCTCTGAATGTGTGGATATATGTAATAGACTTCTGAATACTCCACAGGTGTTTCTTATTCAGAGAATTTCTGAATGAGAGGCCATATGTAATAACGTCCTGAGTATTCCCTAGGTATGCATTATTCAATGAGGCTCTTAAAGTTTGGCCATATGAAATAGTCTCCGGAATAGTCCACAAGTGTGTATTATTTAATGAGGCTTTGAGTTACTGACTATAAGAAATAAACTTCTGACTATCACCCAGGTGTGTATTATTGAATGAGAATCTGAAAAAGGGGTTATATGAAAATGACTACTCACTATTCCAAAGTTGTGCATTAATCACTCAGGCTTTGATTTTGTAGTCATGTAAAATAGACTAGTGTCTATTCCACTGTGCACATTATTCACTGAGGCTGTAAATGAGTGACTATATAACGTAGAGTCCCAAATGTTCTCCAGGCGTGAAAAACTCTTTGAGGCTCCGCATGAGTGGTCCTATGAAATAGGGTGCTGACTATCCTCCATATTTGTATTATTCACTGAATTTCTGAATGAGTGGCTATATGCAATAAACTTCTGAGTGCTTTACATTTGTGCATTATTCACTGAGGCTACGAGTGAGTGGCCATATGAAAGGGAATCCTGACTATTCCACAGGTGTGTATGATGCACTGAGGCTTTGAGTTAGTGACTATATGAAATAGAGTCACGACTATTCCTCAGCTGTGTATTGTGTCTGAGACTCTGATTAAGTGGGCATATGGAATAGACTTTTCACTATTCCAAATGTGTGGATTACTCACACCGGGTTTGATTTTGTGGCCATATAAAATACACTAGTGACTATTTCCCAGGTGTGCATTATGTAATGAGGTTCTGAATGAATGGCCATATAAAGTAGACTCTCCATCTTCCAAGATGACGTCATAGAGGTGACTCGGGATTACAGCTCTCAATGAAGGCACAGAGGGTGAGTCCTAGCCGCATTCTTGGACAGACCTTTTTTGCCCACAGAACGTTGAAAGTCCCAGGTGTTGGAGAGACACAGGATGCCAGCACAGCCGGCTTGCAGTGGCACACGGCACAAAGCTCACTGGTCTGGTTGCCCTGTTAAAATGGCAATCTGAGATTTTGAAGGGCAGATTGGCAAGTCCAACTGATTGAACGGGACTTGGACAATGAGCCAGACCAGGAGATTCCTGGGAAGCATGATCTGAGCCGGTGCAGTGGGAAGCAGCACAGGAGATAGCACGGATCCCAGTGCCTTATCGACAGGCTACTGGGGCGCCAGTGAGAGAGTCGACTACTCATCATGGAGAGAGAAAGAGAGAGAGAAAGAGGATGGACTTTGAGGCAGGGAGCTGGGTGATCGGGCTCAGCTGGTCCCACTCTCACGGGGACAAGCCAGGCAGCGATTAGAGGCGCTCGGGCTGCGAGTTTTGCTGCCGGCACAGTTGAAACTAGCATGGTGCAGCCCGTTGGGGAGGAGCGTCTGCCACTATGGATGCAATCCAGCCCTGCTGAAGAACCGCCCAGTGCTGATGCAGCCGGCCATTGCTGAGGCAACACGCCTTAACAGAGGAACTCCATTAGGAGGGCAGAGCGCACCAAAACAGAATGGAGCCCCGCAGAAGCACGGCGGACCAATGCTAGAAGGGCAAAGCCTCGGCATGCAAATAGTGAATAGACTACCTTTTAGCAGGGCAGGACAGTGCAACAGATACTAATAAAGAAAGCCCCAACTCCCTGAGACAAAGCATCTAAGGGGGAAAACAAAGGGGGGGTTTTATGAGTTTTGTTGCAGCAGACATAAACACATCCTCCCAACAACCCTGAATGAACAACGGAGCTCACAGCTCAGCACTGGAGCTCCTATAAAGCACAGACCGTCCCCTCAAGCAGCTCCCTGACCCCTGTATATCCAAAGAGTCACCCCAAAAAAGGACTAATCAGACTGACATTTGGCAAGCATCATTCTGGGACAAAGATAGCAGAAGAAGAAACTGGTAGCATCCCTCACTGTTCTGCAGCTGCTACAGGTGTACCCCAGACAAGAAGGGCCTGGAGTGGACCTTAGCACTCATACAGCAGAGGGGCTAGACCATTAGAAAGAAAACTAAGTAACAGAAATACTTCATCCTAAACAATCTGGGCATCCACTCAGAGACCCAACTGAAAAATCAGGAACTACTAAGACGACAGGCGGATAAATCCACAAAGATGGGAAGGAACCAGCGAAAAAAGGAGGAAAACACCCGAAACCAAATCACCTCACCTCCTACAAAGGAACAAAGCTCCTCACCAGCAAGGGAACAGAGCTGGACGAAGAATGAGTGTGACAAAATGATGGAATCAGACTTCAGAAAGTGGATAATGTGAAACTTCAGGGAGATAAAAGAACATGTTCTAAATCAGTGCAAAGAAACTAAGAACCTTGAAAAAAGATTTGAAATAAGATTTGAAGAAATGATAACAAAAATGGACAACTTAGAGAGGAATATGAATGAATTGAAGGAGCGGAAAAACACAACACGAGAACTTCGCAAAGCATGCACAAGTTTCTTTTTTTTAAAATTTTTATTGCATTATACGTTTTGGGGTACATGTGCAGAACGTGCAAGGTAGTTGCATAGGTACACACATGGCAGTGTGTTTTGCTGCCTTCCTCCCCTTCACCCACACTTGGCATTTATTCCCAGGCTATCCCTCCCCAGTTCCCTCCACTGTCCCTCCCCCATTCCTCCCAATAAACCCCAGTGTGTAGAAGACCCCCTCCCTGTGTCCATGTGTTCTTATTTTTCTCACCCGCCTATGAGTGAGAATATGAGGTATTTCTTTTTCTGTTCTTTTGTAAGTTTGCTGACAATGATGTTCTCCAGATTGATCCATGCCCTTACAAAGGACACAAACTCATCATTTTTGATTACAGCATAATATTCCATGGTGTATATGTGCCACATTTTCCCAGTCCAGTCTATCATCGACGGGCATTTGGGTTGGTTCCAGTTCTTTGCTATTGTAAACAGTGCTGCAATGAACATTCGTGTGCATGTGTCCTTATAGTACAATGATTTATACTCCTTTGGATATAAACCCAGTAATGGGATTGCTGGGTCAAATGAAATTTCTATTTCTAGGTCCTTGAAAAATCGCCACAGTGTTTTCCACAATGGTTGAACTAATTTACACTCCCACCAAGAGTGTAAGAGTGTTCCTTTTTCTCCACATCCTATTCAGCATCTGCTGTCTCCAGATTTTTTAATGATCACCATTCTAACTGGTGTGAGATGGTATCTCAATGTGGTTTTGATTTGCATCCTTCTAATGACCAGTGATGATGAGCATTTTTTTCATGTGTTTGTTGGCCTCATGTATGTCTTCTTTTGTAAAGTGTCTGTTCATATCCTTTGCCCATTATTGAATGGGCTTGTTTGGTTTTTTCCTGTAAATCTGTTTGAGTTCTTTGTAAATTCTGGATATCAGCTCTTTGTCAGATGCGTAAACTGCAAAGATTTTTTCCAATTCTGATGGTTGCCAAATCACTCTAGTGACTGTTTCTTTTGCCGTGCAGAAGCTGTAGAGTCCCATTTGTCTATGTTGGCTTTTGCTGCCAATGCTTTTGGTGTTTTGTTCATGAAGTCCTTGCCTACTCCTATGTCCTGAATGTTTTTGCCTAGATTTTCTTCTAGGGTTTTTATGGTGTCACGTCTTATGTTTAAGTCTTTAATCCATCTGAAGTTAATTTTAGTGTAAGGTGTCAGGAAGGGGTCCAGTTTCTGCTTTCTGCACATGGCTAGCCAGTTTTCCCAACATTATTTATTAAACAGGGAATCCTTTCCCCATTGCTTGTTTTTGTCTGGTTTTTCAAAGATTATATGGTTGTAGATATGCTGTGTTTCCTCCGATGCCTCTGTTCTGTTCCATTGGTCTATATCTCTGTTTTGGTACCAGTACCATGCTGTTTTGATTACTGTAGCCTTGTAGTATAGTTTGAAGTCTGGTAGTGTGATGCCTCCCGCTGTGTTCTTTTTGTTTAGAATTGACTTGGCTATGTGGGCTCTCTTTTGGTTCCATATGAAGTTCATGGTGTTTTTTTCCAGTTCTGTGAAGAAATTCAATGGTAGTTTGATGGGGATAGCATTGATTGTGTAAATTACTTTGGGCAGTATAGCCATTTTCACGATATTGATTCTTCCTAACCACTAACATGGAATGTTTCTCCATCTGTTTGTGTCCTCTCTTATTTCGTTTAGCAGTGGTTTGTAGTTTTCCTTAAAGAGGTCTCTAACGTTTCTTGTGAGTTGTATTCCTGGTATTTTATTTTCTTTGTAGCAATTGTGAATGGCACTTCGTTCTTGATTTGGTTCTCTTTAAGTCTGTTATTGGTGTATAGGAATGCTTGTGATTTTTGCACATTAATTTTATATCCTGAGACTTTGCTGAAGTTGCTTATCAGTTTCAGGAGTTTTTGGGCTGAGGTGATGGGGTCTTCTAGGTATACTATCATGTCGTCTGCAAATAGAGACAATTTGGCTTCCACCTTTTCTATGAATACCCTTTATTTCTTTTTCTTGCCTGCTTGCTCTGGCTAGAACTTCCAGTACTATGTTGAATAGGAGTGGTGAGAGAGGGCATCTTTGTCTAGTTCCGGATTTCAAAGGGAATGCTTCCAGTTATTGCCCCTTAAGAATGATATTGGCTTTTGGTTTGTCAAAAATAGCTTTTATTACTTTGAGATATGTTCCATCAATGCCAAGTTTATTGACGGTTTTTAGCATAAAGGGCTGTTGAATTTTGTCAAATGCCTTCTCTGCATCAATTGAGGTAATCATGTGGTTTTTGTTCTTGGTTCTATTTATGCAGTGAATCACATTTATAGACTTGCGTATGTTGAACCAGCCTTGCATCCCCAGGATTAATCCTACTTGATCATGATGGATAAGTTTTTTAATGTGCTGCTGCAATTGGTTTGCCAGTATTTTATTGAAGATTTTTGCATCAATGTTCATCATGGATATTGGCCTGAAGTTTTCTTTTCTTGTTGAGTCTCTGCCGGGTTTTGGTTTCAGGATGATATTGGTCTCATAAAATGATTTGGGAAGGGTTCCCTCTTTTTGAATTATTTGGAATAGTTTCAGAAGGAATGGTACCAGATCCTCTTTGTATGTCTGATAGAATTCGGCTGTGAACCCATCTGGACCTGGGCTTTTTTTGTGTGGTAGGCTCTTAATTGCTCCCTCAACTTCAGAAATTGTTATTGGTCTATTCATAGTTTTGGCTTTCTCCTGGTTTAGGCTTGGGAGGACACAGGCATCCAAAAATTTATCCATTTCTTTCTAGTTTACTACTTTATGTGCATAGAGTTGTTTGTAGTATTCTCTGATGATGGTTTGAATTTCTGTGGAATCTGTGGTGATTTCCCCATTATCATTTTTTATTGTATCTATTTGGTTGTTCTCTGTTTTCTTTTTTATCAGTCTGTCCAGTGGTCTATTTTGTTGATCTTTTCAGAAAACCAGCTCTTGGATTTATTGATTTTTTGAAGGGTTTTTCTTGTCTCTATCTCCTTCAGTTCTGCTCTGATCTTAGTTATTTCTTGTCTTCAGCTAGGTTTTGAGCTTTTTTGATCTTGCTTCTCTAGCTCTTTCAATTTTGACGATAGGGTGTCCATTTTGAATCTCTGCACTCGTTTCATGTGGGCACTTACTGCTATATATTTTTCTCTACAGACTGCTTTAAATTTGTCCCAGAGATTCTGGTACGTTTTGTCTTCGTTCTCATTGGTTTTGAAGAACTTCTTTATTTCTGCCTTCATCTCATTGTTTATCCAATCAACATTCAAGAGCCAGTTGTTCAGTTTCTATGAAGCTGTGCAGTTCTGAGTTATTTTCTGAATTCTGAGTTCCAACTTGATTGCACTATGATCTGAAAGACTGTTTGTTATGATTTCAGTTGCTTTGCATTTGCTGAGGAGTGCTTTACTTCCAATTATGTGGTCAATTTTGGAGTAGGTGTGATGTGGTGCTGAGAAGAATGTATATTCTGTGGATTTGGAATGGAGAGTTCTGTAAATGCCTATCAGGTTTGCTTGTTCCAGGTCTGTGTTCAAGTCCTGGATATCCTTAACTTTCTGTCTGGTTGATCTGTCTGATATTGACAGTAGAGTGATAAAGTTTCCTACTATCATTGTGGGGGAGTCTAAGTCTCTTTGTCAGTCATTAAGACGTTGTCTTATATATCTGGGTGCTCCTGCATTGGGTCCGTATATATTTATAATCTTTAGCTCTTCTTGTTGTTTCGATCCTTTTACCATTATGTAATGACCTTCTTTGCCCCTTTTGATCTTTGTTGCTTTAAAATCTATTTTATCACAGACGAGAATTGCAACTCCTGTTTTTTTTTGCTCTCCATTTGCTTGGTAAATCTTCCTCCATCCCTTTATTTTGAGCCTTTGTGTATCCTTGCATGTGAGGTGGGTTTCCTGGATACAGCACACCGATGGGTTTTGGTTTTTTATCCAATTTGCCAGTCTGTGTCTTTTAATTGGTGCATTTAGCCCATTTATATTTAGGGTTAATATTGTTATGTGTGAATTTAATACTGCCATTTGGATGCTAGCTGGCTGTTTTTCGCATTCTTTCATGTAGATTTTTCATGTTTTGATGCTCTTTTGCATTTGGTATGCTTTTAGGATGGCTGGTACTGGTTGTTTCTTTCTATGTGTAGGGCCTCTTTCACGAGGTCTTCTATAGCAGGCCTAGTGGTGACAAAATCTCTGAGTACTTGCTTGTTCATGAATGATTTTATTCTTCCTTCACTTTTGAAGCTCAGTTTGGCTGGATATGAAATTCTGGGTTGAAAGTTCTTTTCTTTAATATTGTTGAATGTTGGCCCCCACTCTCTTCTGTCTTGTTGGGTCTCTGCCGAGAGATCTGCTGTGAGTCTGATTGGCTTCCCTTTGTGGGTGACCCGACCTTTCTCTCTGGCTGCCCTTAGTATTTTCTCCTTCATTTCAACCCTGGTGAATCTGATGATTATGTGCCTTGGGGTTGCTCTTCTTGCGGAGTATCTTTGTGGTGTTCTCTGTATTTCCTGGAGTTGAGTATTGACCTGTCTTGCTAGATTGGGGAAATTTTCCTGGATAATATTCTGAAGAGTGTTTTCCAGCTTGGATTCATTCTCTTCATCACATTCTGGTACACCTATCAAACGTAGGTTGGGTCTCCTCACATAGTCCCACATTTCTTAAAGATTTTCTTCATTCGTTTTTGCACTTTTTTCTTTAATCTTGGTTTCTTGTTTTATTTCATTGAGTTGATCTTCGACTTCTGATATCCTTTCTTCTGCTTGGTCAATTCGGCTGTTAAAACTTGTGCATGCTTCACGAAGTTCTCGTTTTGTGTTTTTCAGCTTCTTCACTTCATTCATATTGCTCTCTAAGTTGTCCATTCTTGTTATGATTTCCTCGAATCTTTTTTCAAATCTTTTTTCAAGGTTCTTAGTGTCTTTGCACTGATTTAGAACATGTTCTTTTAGCTTCCTGAAGTTTCTCATTATCCACTTTCTGAAGTCTGATTCCGTCATTTTATCACACTCATTCTTCATCCAGCTTTGTTCCTTTGCTGGTGTGGAGTTTTCTTCCTTTGTAGGAGGTGACGTGTTTTGGTTTCTGGTGTTTTCCTTTTTTTTTTTGCGCTGGTTTCTTCCCATCTTTATGGATTTATCCACCTGTCGTCTTAGTAGTTGCTGATTTTTTAATTGGGTCTCTGAGTGGACGCCCTGATTGTTTAGGATGAAGTATTTCTGTTACTTCGTTTTCTTTCTTATCGTCTATCCCCTCTGCTGTACGAGTGCTGAGGTCCACTCCAGCCTTGCTTGACTGGGGTACACCTGTAGCAGCTGTGGAACAGTGAGGGATGCTACCAGTTTCTTCTTCTGCTATATTTGTTTCTGAATGATGACCACAAAATTTCAGTCTTATTAGTCCTTTTTTGGGGTGACTCTTTGGATATACAGGGGTCAGGGAGCTGCTTGTGGAGACAGTCTTTGCTGTATACGAGGTCCAGTGCTGAGCTGTGAGCTCCGTTGTTCATTCGGCGATGTTGGGAGAATATGTTTATGTCTGCTGCAATAGAACTCATAACCCCCCACTTTTTTTTAGATTCTCTGTCTGAGGGAGTTGGGGCTTTCTTTATGAGTATCTATTGCACTTTCCTGCCTTGGTAGGTGGCAGTCTATTCACTATTTGCCTGCCAGGGCTCCACCCTGCTAGCGCGGGTTCATTCTGCTGCTGTGGGCTCTCTTTTGCTGTGGTTCATTCTGCCCTCTTGGTGGAGTCTCTCTTTTATGGCAGATTGCCTTGGCAATGGCAGGCTGCGTCAGCCCTGGGCGGTACTTCAGTAGGGGTGGATTGTGTCCAGAGTGGTGGACGCCCCTCTCCCACCAGGCTGCACTGTCCTAGATGCCAGCAGCAAAATTCTCTGCCCCGAGCACCTCTAGTCGCCGCCCTGCTTGTCCCCGTGATGGTGTGACCCTCGGAGCTCAATCACTCAGCTCCCTGCCTCAGAGTCCATACTCTCTCTCTCTCTTCTTCTCTCCATGATGAAGGGTCAACTATCTCACTGGCGCCCCAGTAGCCTGGCGATAGGGCACTGGGATCTGTGCGATCTCCTGTGCCACTGCCCACTGCACTGGCTCAGATCACGTCTCCCAGGAATTTCCTGGTCTGGCTCAGTGTCCATGTCCCATTCAATCAGATGGACATGCCAATCTGCCCTTCCAAATCTCAGATTGCCGGTTTAACAGAGCATCCAGACCAGTGAGTTCCGTGCTGGGTTCCGCTGCAGCGCCGGCCAAAGTGGCCGCCCAAGCCGGCTCTGCTAGCCGGCTGTAATAGCGTCCGGTGTCTCTCCCATACCTGGGACTTTCAACACTCTGTGGACAAAAAAGGTCCATCCGAGGATGCAGCTAGGACTCACCCTCTGCGCCTTCACTGAGAGCTGCAATCCTGAGTCGCTTCTATGACGCCATCTTGCGAGTCCCCTCCTATACCTTAAAATATTAAGCAGCAATAAAAAATGATGAGTTTGTTTCCTTTGTAAGGACATGGATGAATCTGGAGAACATCATACTCAGCAAAGTGACACAAGAACAGAAAAAGAAGTACCGCATATTCTCACTTGTAGGTGAATGAGAAAAATGAGAACACATGGACACAGGGAGAAGTACTACTACACATTGGGTCTATTGGGGGGAATGGGGGAGGGACAGTGGAAAGGGGCTGGGGAGGAATAGCCTGGGGATAAATGCCAAGTGTAAGTGAAGGGGAGGAAGGCAGCAAAAAACACTGCCGTATGTGTACCTAGGCAACTATCTTGCACGTTCTGCACATGTACCCCAAAACCGATAATGCAATAAAAATTTAAAAAATTTAAAAAAAAGTGTCCGTATAAAATACACTCGTATATATTCCAAAGGTGCGCCTTCTTCACTGAGGCTCTGAAAAAGTTTCAGTATAAAATGCACTCCTGACTATTTTCCAGGTGAGTTTTATTCACATGGGCTCTGAATGAGGAACCATATGAAATAGACTCCTTGCTTTTCCACAGCTGTGTATTCTTCAGTGAAGTTCTGAATGTGTCGCCAAAGAAAATAGACACATGGCTACTCCAGAAGTTTGCATTCTTCACTGATGCTCCGAATAAAAGGCCATGTGAAACAGACTCCAAGACTTTTCCCGGAATGCATTACTCAATGAGGTTATGAATGAGAGGACACTGTAAATAAACTCATGACAATCCCTTAAACTTGCACTACTCAGAGGGCTCTGAATGAGTGGCCTTAGGAAAGAGACTCCTGAATGCTTTTTAGGTGTGCATTTTCAGTTGGGCTCTGAATGAGTGGCCATACGAAATAGAATCCTGACTTTCCCCAAAGAGTATATTATTCAATGAGACTCTGAATATGTGGCTATACCTAACAGATTTCTGAACACTCTACATGTGTTTTTTATTCAGAGAAGCTCTGAATGAGGGGCTATATGTAATAACATCCTAAGTATTTCCCAGGTATGCATTATTCACTGGGGCTCTGAAAGTTTGGCCATATGAAATAGTCTCCGGACTAGTCCAGATGTTTGTATTATTTAATGAGGCTTTGAGTTACTGATCAAAAGAAATATACCCCTGACTACTCCCCAGGTATGTATTACTGAATGAGAATATCAAAATGTGGGTATATGAAAAAGACTACTCACTACGACAAAGTTGTGCATTAATCACTCAGGCTTTGATTCTGTAGTCATGCAAAATAGACTAATACCTGATAACAAGGTGGGCCTTTTTCACTGATGATGTAAATGTGTGACTATATAGAGTCCCAAATGTTCCTCAGGTGTGAATTACTCCATGAGGTTCTGCATGAGTGGTCCTATGAAATAGGATGCTGACTATCCTCCATGTTTGTTTTATTCAGTGAATATCGAAATGAGTGGCTATATGAAATAAACTGCTGTGGGTTGTACGTATCTGCGTTATTCACTGAGGCTACGAGTGAGGGGCCAAGTGAAACGGAATCCTGACTATTACACAAGTTTGTATGATTCACTGAGTCTTTGAGTTAGTGACTATATGAAATAGAGTCCCGACTATTCCTCAGGTGTGGATTGTTGTCTGAGGACTCTGATTATCAAAGTGGGCATATGGAATAGACTTTTCATTATTTTAAATTTGTGCATTACATACTCCGGGTTTGATTTTGTGGCCATATAAAATAGACTAGTATCTATTCCCAAGGTGTGCATTATGTAATGAAGTTTTAAATGAATGGTTATATAAAGTAGACTCTTAACTCTTCCCGAGGTGTGTATTGCTAAATGAGACTCTGAGTAAGTGGGCATAAGAAAGAGACTCCTGACTCTTCCCCAGGTGTGCATTATTTGGAGACTCTGAATGAGTAGCCTTTTGAAGTAGACTGTTGACTATTTTCCAGATGTGTATTATTCACAGAGGCCCTGAACGAGTGGTCATATAAAAGATATTCCTGAGTAATAAGAGATATATATTATGTACTGAAACACTGAATTAATGGCCATTTGTAATAGAATTCATTTTACTCCACAGTTGTGCGTTATTCATTGATTCTCTAAATAAATCACCATATGTAACAGACTAGTGATTATTCACCACATCTGCATTAATCCAAGGGGTACTGCATGAGTGTCCATATCAAATAAACTTCTCACTTACGCATCCGACAAAGGGCTGATATCCAGAATTTACAAAGAACTCAAACAGATTTACAGGAAAAAAACAAACAAGCCCATTCAAAAATGGGCAAAGGATATGAACAGAAACTTTACGAAAGCAGACATACATGAGGCCAGCAAACATATGAAAAAGTGCTCATCGTCATTGGTCATTAGAGAGATGCAAATCAAAACCACATTGAGATACCATCTCACACCAGTTAGAATGGCGATCATTAAAAAATCTGGAGACAGCAGATGCTGGAGAGGATGTGGAGAAATAGGAACACTCTTACACTGTTGGTGGGAGTGTAAATTAGTTCAACCATTGTGGAAGACAGTGTGGCGATTCCTCAGGGACCTAGAAATAGAAATTCCATTTGACCCAGCAATCCCATTACTGGGTATCTATCCAAAGGATTATAAATCGTTCTACTATAAGGACACATGCACACGAATGTTCATTGCAGCACTGTTTACAATAGCAAAGACCTGGAACCAACCCAAATGCCCAATGATGATAGACTGGACTGGGAAAATGTGGCACATATACACCATGGAATATTATGCAGCAATCAAAAATGATGAGTTTGTGTCCTTTGTAGGGACATGGATGAATCTGGAGAACATCATTCTCAGCAAACTGACACAAGAACAGAAAAAGAAATACCGCATATACTCGCTCATAGGTGGGTGAGAAAAATGAGAACATGTGGACACAGAGAGGCGGTCTACTATACACTGGGGACTGTTGGGGGGAATGGGGGAGGGACAGCAGGGGGGGGCTGGGGGGGATAGCCTGGGGATGAATACCAAGTGTGGGTGAAGGGGAGGAAAGCAGCAAAGCACACTGCCATGTGTGTACCTATGCAACTATCTTGCTCGTTCTGCACATGTACCCCCAAACCTATAATGCAATAAAAAAAAAAAAAAAAAAAAAACAAATAAACTTCTCACTATCACCCAGTTATTTAGCAATCATGGAGGTGCTTAATTTGTGGCTATCTTAAATACGGTCCTGACTACTCCAGAGGAGTTCATTGTTCACTGAAACTGAATGAGAGGCCATATAAAATAGACGCCTGACTATTGCCCCATTGTGCATAATTGAGTAAAGCTCTGAGTAAGTGGTCATATGGAACAGAATTCTGAAGAATTTTCAGGTGTGTGTCATTCAGTGAGATACTGAATCACTGGTCATATGAAACAGGCTCCTGACATTTATGGGGGTGTGCATTGTTCACTGAGGCTCTGAGTGGCCATATGAAGTAAACTCCTAATATTCACTGAGTAGTCTTCATGTGTGAAATATTCACTGACTCTCCGAGTGACCATATGAAATAGACTCCTGATTCTACTTCATGTGTGTATGACTCAGTTAGGCTCTGTAAGAGTGTCCGCATAAAATACACTTCTCTCTATTTCCCAGGTGGGCATTATTTACTTAGGCTCTGAGTAAGTTTCAATATAAAATGCACTCCTGATTATTCTTCAGGTGAGTTTTATTCACACGGGCTCTGAATGAGGTGCCATATGAAATAGACTCCTGGCTATTCCACAGGTTTATATTCTTCACTGAAGTTCTGAATGTGTCACCATAGAAAATAGACACATGTCGAGATTGGGAGGCAAGATGGCGTCATAGAGGTGACTCAGGATTGCAGCTCTCGGTGAAGGCGCAGAGGGTGAGTCCTAGCTGCATTCTCGGATGTTCCTTTTATGCCCACAGAGCGTTGAAAGTCCCAGGTGTGGGAGAGACACGGGACGCTAGCAGCCGGCTAACGCAACCGGGTCCCGCCGCCTCTTCGGCCGGCGCCGCAGCGGGATCCGGCGCGGAACTCACTGGTCTAGGTGCCCTGTTAAACCGGCAATCTGAGATTTGGAAGGGCAGATTGGCATGTCCATCTGATTTAACGGGACTTGGACAATGAGCCAGACCAGGAGTTTCCTGGGAAGCGTGATCTGAGCCGGGGTAGTGGGCAGCGGCACGGGAGATCGCACGGATCCCAGTGCCCTAGCGGCAGGCTCCTGGGGCGCCAGTGAGAGAGTCGACCTTTCAGCTTGGGGAGAGAAAGAGAGAGAGAGAGAGGACGGACTCTGAGGCAGGGAGCTGGGTGATCGGGCTCGGAGGGTCCCACGCTCAAGGGGACAAGCAGGGCGGCGACTGGAGGCGCTTGGGGCTGAGAGTTCTGTTCCCAGCATTTAGGACGGTGCAGCCCGGTCAGGGAGGGGCGTCCACCATTCCTGACGAAGTGCACCCCCACTTAAGTACCGCCCAGGACTGACGCAGCCTGCTGTTGCCGAGGCAACCTGCCATAACAGAGAGAGTCCGCCACGCAGCAACACGGCAGACCCGCGTAAGCAGGTCAGAGCCCCGACAGGCAAATAGTGAATAGACTGCCACCTAGTGGGGCAGGACAGTGCAACAGATACTCATAAAGAAAGCCCCAACTCCCTGAGACAGAGCATCTAAGGGTGAAAAAAAAAAAAGAGTGGTGTTTTATGAGTTCTATTGCAGCAGACATAACCTCCCAACAACCCTGAATGAACAACGGAGCTCACAGCTCAGCACTGGAGCTCCTATAAAGCACAGACTGTCTCCTCAAGCAGCTCCCTGACCCCTGTATATCCAAGGAGTCACCCCAGAAAAGGACTAATCAGACTGACATTTGGCTGGCATCATTCTGGAACAAGGGCAGCAGAAAAAGAAAGTGATATCATCCCTCACTGTTCTGCAGATGCTGCAGGTATACCCCAGACAAGCAGGGCCTGGAGTGGACCTCAGCACTCATACAGCAGAGAGGATAGATCATTAGAGGGAAAACTAAGTAACAGAAATACTTCATCATCAACAATCTCAGTGTCCACACAGAGACCCAATTGAAAAATCAGCCACTACTAAGTCGACAGGCGGATAAATCCATAAAGATGGGAAGAAACCAGCGCAAAAAGGAGGAAAGCACCCGAAACCAAAACACCTCACCTCCAAAAAAGGACCAAAACTCCTCACCAGCAAGGGAACAAAGCTGGACGGAGAATGAATGTGACGAAATGACGGAATCAGACTTCAGAAAGTGGATAACGAGAAACTTCAGTGAGCTAAAGGAACATGTTCTAAACCAGTGCAAAGAAACTAAGAACCTTGAAAAAGGATTTGAAAAAAGATTCGAGGAATTGATAACGAGAATGGACAACTTAGAGAGGAATATGAATGAATTGAAGGAGCTGAAAAACACAACACGAGAACTTCGCGAAGCATGCACAAGTTTCAACAGCCGAATTGACCAAGCAGAAGAAAGAATATCAGAAGTCGAAGATCAACTCAATGAAATAAAACGAGAAACCAAGATTAAAGAAAAAAACACAAAAAGGAATGAACAAAATCTCCAAGAAATGTGGGACTATGTGAAGAGACCCAACCTACGTTTGATATGTGTACCAGAATGTGACAAAGAGAATGAATCCAAGCTGGAAAACACTCTTCAGGATATTATCCAGGAAAATTTCCCCAACCTAGCAAGACAGGTCAATACTCAACTCCAGGAAATACAGAGAACACCACAAAGATACTCTGCAAAAAGAGCAACCTCAAGGCACATAATCGTCAGATTCACCAGGGTTGAAACGAAGGAGAAAATACTAAGGGCAGCCAGAGAGAAAGGTCAGGTCACCCACAAAGGGAAGCCCATCAGACTCACAGCAGATCTCTTGGCAGAGACTCTACAAGCCAGAAGAGAGTGGGGGCCAATATTCAACATCCTTAAAGAAAAGAGCTTTCAACCCAGAATTTCATATCCAGCGAAACTGAGCTTCATAAGTGAAGGAAAAATAAAATCCTTCACGAACAAGCAAGTACTCAGAGATTTTGTCACCACTAGGCCTGCTTTACAAGAGCTCCTGAAAGAGTCACTACACATAGAAAGAAACAACCAGTTCCAGGAATCCTAAAAGCATACCAAATGCTAAAGACCATCAACAAAATGAAGAATGTACATGAACCAACGGGAAAAACAGCCAGCTAGCATCAAAATGGCAGTATCAAATTCACACATAACAATATTAACCCTGAATGTAAATGGGCTAAATGCACCAATCAAAAGACACAGACTGGCAAATTGGATAAAAAACCAAAACCCATCGGTGTGCTGTATAGAGGAAACCCACCTCACATGCAAAGATACACAAAGGCTCAAAATAAAGGGATGGAGGAAGATTTACCAAGCAAATGGAGAGCAAAAAAAAAAGCAGGAGTTGCAATTCTCTTCTCTGATAAAATAGACTTTAAAGTAACAAAGATCAAAAGGGACAAAGAAGGTCACTACATAATGGTAAAAGGATCGATACAACAAGAAGAGATAATGATTCTAAATATATATGGACCCAATGTAGGAGCACCCAGATATATAAGGCAAGTTCTTAATGACTTACAAAGGGACTTAGACTCCCACACAATAATAGTGGGAGACTTTAACACTCCACTGTCAATAGCAGACAGATCAACCAAACAGAAAATTAACAAGGATATCCAGGACTTGAACTCAGACCTGGAACAAGCAAACCTGATAGACATTTACAGAACTCTCCACACCAAATCCACAGAATATACATTCTTCTCAGCACCACATCACACCTACTCCAAAATTGACCACATAATTGAAATTAAAGCACTCCTCAGCAAATGCAAAACAACTGAAATCATAACAAACAGTCTCTCAGACCATAGTGCAATCAAGTTGGAACTCAGAATTCAGAAAATAACTCAGAACCACACAACTTCATGGAAACTGAACAACTGGCTCTTGAATGTTGATTGGATAAACAATGAAATGAAGGCAGAAATAAAGAAGTTCTTTGAAACCAACGAGAATGAAGACACAACGTACCAGAATCTCTGGGACACATTTAAAGCAGTCTGTAGAGGAAAATATATAGCAATAAGTGCCCACATGAGAAGAGTGGAGAGATCCAAAATTGACACCCTATCGTCAAAATTGAAAGAGCTAGAGGAGCAAGATCAAAAAAGCTCAAAACCTAGCCAAAGACAAGAAATAACTGAGATCAGAGCAGAACTGAAGGAGATAGAGACAAGAAAAACCCTTCAAAAAATCAATAAATCTAAGAGCTGGTTTTTCGAAAAGATCAACAAAATAGACAGACCACTAGCCAGACTGATAAAAAAGAAGAAAGAGAACAACCAAATAGATGCAATAAAAAACGATAAAGGGGAAATCACCACAGATTCCACAGAAATTCAAACCATCATCAGAGAATACTACAAACAACTCTATGCACATAAACCAGTAAATCAGGAAGAAATGGATAAATTCCTGGACGCCTGTGTCCTCCCAAGCCTAAACCAGGAGGAAGCCGAAACTATGAATAGACCAATAACAAGGTCTGAAGTTGAGGCAGCAATTAAGAGCCTACCACACAAAAAAAGCCCAGGTCCAGATGGGTTCACAGCCGAATTCTACCAGACACACAAAGAGGATCTGGTACCATTCCTTCTGAAACTATTCCAAATAATCCAAAAAGAGGGAACCCTTCCCAAATCATTTTATGAGACCAACATCATCCTGATACCAAAACCTGGCAGAGACTCAACAAGAAAGAAAACTTCAGGCCAATATCCATGATGAACACAGATGCAAAAATCTTCAATAAAATACTGGCAAACCGATTGCAACAGCACATTAAAAAACTTATCCATCATGATCAAGTAGGATTCATCCCAGGGATGCAAGGCTGGTTCAACATACGCAAGTATATAAATGTAATTCACCACATAAACAGAAGCAAAAACAAAAACCACATGATTATCTCAATTGATGCAGAGAAGGCATTTGACAAAATTCAGCAGCGCTTTATGCTAAAAACCCTCAATAAACTTGGTACTGATGGAACATATCTCAAAGTAATAAAAGCTATTTATGACAAACCAACAGCCAATATCATACTTAATGGGCAAAAACTGGAAGCATTCCCTTTGAAATCTGGCACTAGACAAGGATGCCCTCTCTCACCACTTCTATTCAACATAGTACTGGAAGTTCTAGCCAGAGCAATCAGGCAAGAAAAAGAAATAAAGGGTATTCAAATAGGAAAGGTGGAAACCAAATTGTCTCTATTTGCAGACGACATGACAGTATACCTAGAAGACCCCATCACCTCAGCCCAAAAGCTCCTGCAACTGATAAGCAACTTCAGCAAAGTCTCAGGATATAAAATCAATGTTCAAAAATCACAAGCATTCCTATACACCAATAACAGACTTAAAGAGAACCAAATCAAGAACGAACTGCCATTCACAATTGCTACAAAGAAAATAAAATACCTAGGAATACAACTCACTAGGAATGTAAGGGACATCTTTAAGGAAAACTACAAACAACTGCTCAATGAAATAAGAGAGGACACAAACAGATGGAGAAACATTCCATGTTCGTGATTAGGAAGAATCAATATCGTGAAAATGGCTATACTGCCCAAAGTAATTTACACAATCACTGCTATCCCCATCAAACTGCCATTGAATTTCTTCACAGAACTGGAAAAAACCACCATGAATTTCATATGGAACCAAAAAAGAGCCCGCATAGCCAAGTCAATTCTAAGCAAAAAGAACACAGCAGGAGGCATCACGCTACCAGACTTCAAACTATACTACAAGGCTACAGTAATCAAAACAGCATGGTACTGGTACCAAAACAGAGATATAGACCAATGGAACAGAACAGAGGCATCGGAGGCAACACAACACATCTACAACCATATTATCTTTGATAAACCAGACAAAAACAGGCAATGGGGAAAGGATTCCCTATTTAATAAATGGTGTTGGGAAAACTGGCTAGCCATGTGCATAAAGCAGAAACTGGACCTCTTCCTGACACCTTACACTAAAATTAACTCCAGATGGATTAAAGACTTAAACATAAGACCTGACACCATAAAAACCCTAGAAAAAAATCTAGGCAAAACCATTCAGGACATAGGAGTAGGCAAGGACTTCATGAAAAAAACACCAAAAGCATTGGCAACAAAAGCCAAAATAGACAAATGGGACCTAATCAAACTCCACAGCTTCTGCATGGCAAAACAAACCGTCACTAGAGTGAATCGGCAACCATCAGAATGGGAAAAAATCTTTGCAGTTTACGCATCTGACAAAGGGCTGATATCCAGAATTTACAAAGAATTCAAACAGATTTACAGGAAAAAAACAAACAAGCCCATTCAAAAATGGGCAAAGGGTATGAACAGAAACTTTACGAAAGCAGACATACATGAGGCCAGCAAACATATGAAAAAGTGCTCATCGTCATTGGTCATTAGAGAGATGCAAATCAAAACCACATTGAGATACCATCTCACACCAGTTAGAATGGCGATCATTAAAAAATCTGGAGACAGCAGATGCTGGAGAGGATGTGGAGAAATAGGAACACTCTTACACTGTTGGTGGGAGTGTAAATTAGTTCAACCATTGTGGAAGACAGTGTGGCGATTCCTCAGGGACCTAGAAATAGAAATTCCATTTGACCCAGCAATCCCATTACTGGGTATCTATCCAAAGGACAATAAATCATTCTACTATAAGGACACATGCACACGAATGTTCATTGCAGCACTGTTTACAATAGCAAAGACCTGGAACCAACCCAAATGCCCAACGATGATAGACTGTACTGGGAAAATGTGGCACATATATACCATGGAATATTATGCAGCAATCAAAAATGATGAGTTTGTGTCCTTTGTAGGGACATGGATGAATCTGGAGAACATCATTCTCAGCAAACTGACACAAGAACAGAAAAAGAAATACCGCATATACTCACTCATAGGTGGGTGAGAAAAATGAGAACACGTGGACACAGAGAGGCGGTCTACTATACACTGGGGACTGTGGGGGGAATGGGGGAGGGACAGCAGCGGGGGGCTGGGGGGGTAGCCTGGGGATGACTACCAAGTGTGGGTGAAGGGGAGGAAAGCAGCAAAGCACACTGCCATGTGTGTACCTATGCAACTATCTTGCTCGTTCTGCACATGTACCCCCAAACCTATAATGCAATAAAAATTAAAAAAAAAAAAAGAAAATAGACACATGTCTACTCTACAAGGTTGCATTCTTCACTGATGCTCTGAAGAAAATGTCATGTGAAACAGACTCCAAGACCTTTCCTGGGATGCATTTCTCCATGTTGTTCTTAATGAGAGGACACTGTAAATAAACTGCTGAGAATTCCCTAAACTTGCACTACTCAGAAGGCTCCGAATGAGTTTCCTTAGGAAAAGACTACTGAAAACTCTTCAGGCGTGCATTTTTAGATTTGGCTATGAATGATTGGCCATACGAAATAGAATCCTGACTTTCCCCAAAAAGTATAATATTCAGTGAGGCTCTGAATGTGTGGCTATACATAATAGACTTCTGAATACTCTACAGCTGTTTCTTATTCAGAGAAGCTCTGAATGAGAGGCCATATGTAATAACATCCTGAGTATTCCCCAGGTATGCATTATTCACTGAGGCTCTGAAAGTTTGGCCATATGAAATAGTCTCCAGACTAGTCCACATGTGTGTATTATTTAATGAGGCTTTGAGTTACTGACCATAAGAAATAGACTCCTGACTCTTCCCCAGTTGTGTATTATTGAATGAGAATCTGAAAAGTGGGTATATGAAAAAGACTACTTACTATTCCAAAGTTGTGCATTAATCACTCAGGCTTTGATTTTGTAGTCATGTAAAATAGACTAGTGTCTATTCCCTAAATGTGCATTATTCCCTGAGGCTGTAAATTAGTGACTATATAAGGTAGAGTCCCTAATGTTCCCCAGGCGTGAGTCACTCCGTGAAGCTCAGCATGAGTGGTCCTATGAAATAGGATGCTGACTATCCTCCATGTTTGTATTATTCAGTGAATTTCTGAATTAGTCTCTATATGAATTAAACTTCTGAGTGCTGTACATTTGGGCAATATTTACTGAGGCTACGAGTGAGTGTCCATATGAAAGTGAATCTCGACTATTCCACAGGTGTGAATGATTCACTTAGGCTTTGAGTTAGTGACTATATAAAATAGAGTCCCGACTATTCCTCAGGTGTGTATTGTTGTCTGAGACTCTGATTAAGTGGGCATATGGAATAGACTTTTCACTCTTCCAAATTTGTTCATTACTCACTCCGGGTTTGATTTTGTGGCCATATAAAATAGACTAGTGTTTATTCCCCAGATGTGCATTATGTAATGAGGCTCTAAATGAATGGCTATATAAAGTAGACTTTCTTTAGTGAGATTAAAAAGAGTGGGTATGAGAAAGGACATGGGATTGATAGTGGAAGGAGAATACAGTAAACTTAATGATAATTTTGAGGCAAAAGAGAAAAGGAGACAGAAAAATCTGAGAGCCTTGGGATGTAGTGAAATGGAGAAGAGGCTTGAAGAAAAAAATAGGAGAAATAAACTTGCCTCGAAGCGGGCATTGATGGGCTGAAACATGGTCAACCTTTTGTAAAGGAAACTTATTTTTTTTTTCTTAAGAAGGAAAGGAAAAGAGAGTTAGAAAAAGAGAGAGAGAACAGGAATATTGCTTTATTCTATGAATGGGTATTAATACTGTCCGGTCATTATTTTGTATATTTAAAGTGGAGAATGTATATTTTATGTATCTAAATTGGAGAGCTCTACAAGTGCTTAAGTTTACTTGTTACTGATCTGAGTTCAGATTCTGGATATCCTTATTAATTTTCTGTCTCGTTGAGTCTAAATCTCTTTATGGGTCTTATGTATCTGGGTATTAGAATGCATTGATCCTTATACCACTCTATCTTTGTTGGTTTGAAATCTGTTTTATCAAATGCATGAATTGCAACTCTTTTTTGTTTATTTATTTGTTTTTGTTCTCCATTTGGTTGGTAAATCTTTCTCCAACCCTTTGTTTTAGTCGTATTTTTTATCTTTGGATATGAAATGGGTCTGGATGTAGTATACCGTTAGGTTTTGGCTGTATCTTTTGATTGTGGAATTTAGTTGATTTCAATTTAAGATTACTGCCATTTGATGTTAACTGGCGATTTTATCCATTCGTTGATGTAAATTCCACTTTATGTTGATGCTCTTTACTTTTTGGTATATTTTTAGAAAGGCTAATATTGGTTGCTTCTTTCTGTGTGTAATGCTTCTTTCAGAAGTTTTGGTAAAGCAAGCCTGGTGGTAATAAAACCTCTGAGTACTTGCTTGTTCATAAAATATTGTACTTTTCCTTCGATTGTGAAGCTTAGTTTGGCAGGATATGAAATTCTGGGCTGAACGTTCTGTTCTTTAAGGATGTTATATATCAGCCCCCAATCTCTTCTGACTTGTAGGGTTTCTGCTGAGAGATCTGCTGTAAGTCTAATAGAATTCCCTTTGTGGGTAACCTGACCTTTCTTTCTGGCTGCCCTTAGTATTTTCTTTTTAGTTTCAACCCAGGTGAATCTAATGATTATGTGTTTGGGGTTGCTCTTCTTAAGGAATATCTTTGTGGTGTTCTCTGTATTACCTGAGGTTGAATAGTATCCTGCGTTGCTAGATTGGGAAAATTCTCCTGGATAATATCCTGAAGAGTACTTTCCAGCTGGGATTCATTCTCTGCATCACATTTAGGTACACCTCTCAAACGTAGATTAGATCATTTCACATAATTCCATAATTCTTGGAGACTTTGCTCATTACTTCTTATCCTTTTTTCTCTATACTTGTCTTCTCATTCCATTTCGTTAATTTGGTCTTCGACCTCTGATATCATTTCTTCTGCTTGATCAATTCGGCTATTCAAACTTGTGCATATTTCACTAAGTTCTTGTGTTGTATTTTTCAACTCCATTAGTTCACTTATATTC
Organism: Saguinus oedipus; assembly: GCA_031835075.1. NCBI lineage: Eukaryota > Metazoa > Chordata > Mammalia > Primates > Cebidae > Saguinus > Saguinus oedipus. The sequence goes on from CM063173.1 coordinate 59,014,227, forward strand.
CTCTCTATATTGTCCATTCTTTTTAGCATTTCGTCAACGCTTTTTTCAAAGTTCTTAGATTCTTTACATTGGGTTAGAACAAGTTGTTTCAACCCCCCAAAAATTTTAATCATCCAACTTTTAAAGCCTACTTCAGATATTGGAACACAGTCCTCTTCCATAAGGGCTTGTTTTGTTGCTGATGAGGAATTACAATCCCCTGTAGAGGGAGTGGGTTTATGACTTTCGGTTTTCTCAGCCTTTTGAGGCTCCTTTTTTTCTTTATGGTGATATTATCCATCTGATGTCTTTAAAATTAGCGCCTTTCTGATTAAGTTCCTAAAAGGATGTCCAATTTATTGATTCCCAGTGCTGGAATATGATCAACCCACTGCGCCGGCCAAAACAGCAGCAATAAGACTGATGGCGCACTTCTGCCTAAGAGTCACCGGTCTGGCTTCCTTCTTGAGTTCGCAACAAGCGCTCTGCCTTCCCAGAGCTCCAAACACCAGTCAGTAGGGGAACCTCTCCCGCTCACTGTGCACAAAAAGTTGCCACGCCCAGGCGACGACAAAACGGCTGTGCCGGCCGCAGACGTCACGCTGGCAACACGCAGGGCTAATCCACTAGAAATTTTCTGGTCCGTGGGTGATGAACATTTCTCTGAAAATTTGGCGTCCTCACGTTTTCCGAGCTTTCACCTTGAGCTACAATCCCGAGCTGTTAGCGATCAGCCAACTTGGATCTCTCTTGTAAAATAGACTCTTAACTCCTCCCCAGGTGTGTATGGCTAAGTGAGACTCTGAGTAAGTGGGCATAAGAAAGAGACTGCTGACACTTCCTCAGGTGTGCATTATTTACAGAGACTCTGAATGAGTAGCCTCTTGAAGTAGACTGTTGACTATTTGCCAGAGGTGTATAATTCACTGAGGCCCTGAACGAGTGGTCATATGAAAGATATTCCTGACAAATAAGAGATATATATTATTCACTGAAACACTGAATAAATGGCAATTTGTAATAGAATCTATTTTACTCCACAGGTGTGCGTTATTCATTGATTCTCTAAATAAATCACCATATGTAACAGACTAGTAATTTTCCCCACATGTGCATTAATCAAAAAGGTTTTGCATGAGTGTCCATATCAAACAGATTCCTCACTATCACCCAGTTATGTATCATTCAGGGAGGTGCTTAATTTGTGGCTATCTTAAATAGGGTCCTGATTACTCCACAGGTGTTCATTATTCACTGAATCTCTGAATGAGAGGCCATATAAAATGGACGCCTGACTATTGCATCATTGTGCATAATTAAGTAAAGCTCTAAATAAGTGGTCGTATGGAACAGAATCCTGATGAAGGTTCAGGTGTGTGTCATTCAGTGAGATACTGAATCACTGGTAATATGAAAGAGGCTCCTAACAAATACAGTGGTTTGCATTATTCACTGAGTCTCTGAGTGACCATATAAAATAGACTCCTTATATTCACTGAGTATTCCTCATGTGTGCATTATTCACTGAAAGACTCCTGATTCTACCCCATGTGTGTATTATTCAGAGAGGCTCTGTAAGAGTGTCTGTATAAAATACACTCCTGTCTATTCCCCAGGTGGGCATTATTCACTGAGGCTCTGAAAATGTTTCACTATAAAATGCACTCCTGACTATTCTCCAAATGAGTTTTATTCACACGGGCTCTGAATGAGGGGCCATATGAAATAGACACCTGGCCATTCCTCAGGTGTGTATTATTCACTGAAGTTCTGAATGAGTCGCCAATGAAAATAGACACATGGCTACTCCAAAAGTTTGCATTATTCAGAGATGCTCTGAATAAAAAGCCATGTGAAACAGAGTCCAAGGCTTTTCCTGGGATGCATTACTCAATGAGGTTCTGAATGAGACGTCACTGAAAATAAACTTCTGACTATTCCTTAAACTTGCACTACTCGGAGGGCTCTGAATGAGTGGCCTTTGGAAAGAGACTCCTGAATACGCTTCAGGCATGCATTTTTAGGTTGGGTTCTGAATGAGTGGCCATACGAAATAGAATTCTGACTTCCCTCAAAGAGTATATTATTCTTTGAGGCTCTGAATGTGTGGATAAACATAATAGACTTCTGAACACTCTACAGGTGTTTCTTATTCAGAGAAGCTCTGAATGAAAGGCAATATGTAATAATGTCCTGAGTATTCCCCAGGAATGCATTATTCACTGAAGCTCTGAACGTTTGGCCATATAAAATAGCCTTCTGACTAGTACACATGTGCGTATTACTTAATGAGGCTTTGAATTACTAACCATAAGAAATAGACTCCTGACTATTCCCCAGGTGTGTATTATTTATGAGAATCTGAAAAAGTGGGTATATGAAAAAGACTACTCACTATTCCAGGTTGTGCATTAATCACTCAGTCTTTTATTTTTTAGTGATGTAAAATAGACTAGTGTTTAATCCCCAGGTGTGCATTATTCACTGAGGTTGGAAATGAGTGACTATATAAAGTAAAGACCCAAATGTTCCCCAGGCGTGAATTCCTCTGTGATGCTCCGCATGAGTGTTCTTATGAAATAAGATGCTGACTATCCTCCATTTTTGTATTATTCAGTGAATTTCTGAATCAGAGGCTATATGAAATAAACTGCTCAGTGCTGTACATTTGTGCATTATTCACTGAGGCTATGAGTGATTGGCCATATGAAAGGGAATCCTGACTATTTCACAGGGGTGTATGATTCACTGAGGCTTTGAGTTAGTGACTATATAAAGTCCCAACTATTCCTCAGGTGTGTATTGTTGTCTGAGACTCTGATTAAGTGGGCATATGGAATAGACTTTTCACTATTCCAAATTTGTGCATTACTCACTCCGGGTTTGATTTTGAGGCCATATAAAATAGACTAGTGTCTATTCCCCAGGTGTGCATTATGTAATGAGGCTCTAAATGAACGGCTATATAAAGTAGACTCTTAACTCTTCCCCAGGTGTGTATTGTTATGTGAGTCTCTGAGTAAAAGTGGGCATAAGAAAGAGACTTCTGACATTTTTCCAGGTGTGCATTATTTAAAGGGACTCTGAATGAGTAGCCTCTTGAAGTAGACTGTTGACTATTTTCCAGATGCGTATTATTCACTGAGGCCCTGAACGAGTGGCCATATGAAAGAGATTCCTGACTAATAAGAGATATATATTATTCACAGAAACACTGAATAAATGGCCATTTGTAACAGAATCCATTTTACACCACAGTTGTGCGTTATTCATTGATTCTCTAAATAAATCACCATATGTAACAGACTAGTGATTATTCCTCACATGTACATTAATACAAGGGGTTCTGCATGAGTGTCCATATCAAATAGACTCCTCACTATCACCAAGTTGTGTGTCATTCAGGGAGGTGCTTAATTTGTGTCTATCTTAAATAGGGTCCTAACTACACCAAACGTGTTCATTATTCACGTAAACTCTGAATGAGAGGTCATATAAAATAGATGCCTGACTATTGACCCATTGTGCATAATTCAGGAAAGCTTTGAATATGTGGTCATATGGAAGAGAATCCTGACAAATTTTCAAGTGTGTGCCACTCAGTGAGATACTAAATCACTGATAATATGAAAGAGAATTCTGACAATTACAGAGGTGTGCATTATTCACTGAGGATCTGAGTGGCCATATGAAATAGACTCCTAATATTCACTGAGTATTTCTCATGTGGGCATTATTTACTGACTCTCTGAGGGGCGATATGAAATAGAGTCCTGATTCTACCCCATGTGTGTATAATTCAGAGAGGTTCTGTAAGAGTATCCATATGAAACAGACTCATCTTTTCTCAGGTGCGCATTATTAACTGAGGTTCTGAATAAGTTTCAATATAAAATGCACTCCTGACTATTCTTCAGGTGAATTTTATTCACATGGGCTCTGAATGACGGGCCATATGAAATAGAATCCTGGCTTTTTCACAGGTGTGTATTCCACACTGAAGTTTTGAATGTGTCAAATAGAAAATAGACACATGGCTAATCCACAAGTTTGCATTCTTCAGTGATGCTCTGAATAAAAGGCCATGTGAAACAGACTCCAAGACTTCTCCCGGGATGCATTACTCAATGAGGTTGTGAATGAGAGGACACTGTAAATAAACTCCTGACAACTCCCTAAGCTTGCACTTCTCAGAGGGCTCTGAATGAGTCGCCTAAAAAAGAGATTCCTGAATACTTTTCAGGCGTGCATTTTTAGGTTGGGCTCTTAATGTGTGGCCATACGAAATAGAATCCTGACATTTCCCAAAGAGTATATTATTCAGTGAGGCTCTGAATGTGTCGGTATATCTAGTAGACTTCTGAATACTCTACAGGGGTTTCTTATTCAGAGAAGCACTGAATGGGCGGCCATATGTAATAACGTCCTGAGTATTCCCCAGGTATGCATTATTCACAGAGGCTCGGAAAGTTTGGCCATATGAAATAGTCTCCGGACTAGTCCACATGTGTGTATTATTTAATGAGGCTTTCAGTTACTGACCACAAGAAATAGACTCCTGACTATTCCCCAGGTGTGTATTATTAAATGAGAATCTGAAAAAGTGGGTATATGCAAAAGACTACTCACTATTCCAAAGTTGTACATTATTCACTGAGGCTCTGAGTGGCCATATAAAATAGAGCCCTAATTTTCACTGAATATTCCTCATGTGTTCATTATTCACTGAATCTCTGAGTGGCCATATGAAATAGAATCCAGATTCTACCCCATGTGCCTATTATTCGGACAGGCTCTGTAAAAGTGTCCATATGAAATACACTCCTCTCTCTTTCCCATGTGCGCATTATTCACTGAGGTTCTGAATAAGTTTAAATATAAAATGTACTCCTGACTATTCTCCAGGTGAGTTTTATTCACACAGGCTCTGAATGATGGGCCATATGAAAAAGACTCCTGGCTATTCCACAGGTGTGTATTCTTCACTGAAGTTCTGAATGTGTCGCCAAAGAAAATAGACACATGGTTATTCCACAAGTTTGCATTCTTCACTGATGCTCTGAATAAAAGGCCATGTGAAACAGACTCCAAGACTTTACCCGGGATGCATTACTCAATGAGGTTCCGAATGAGAGGACACTGTAAATAAACTACTGACAATTCCCTAAACTTGCACTGCTCAGAGGGCTCTGAATGAGTGGCCTTAGGAAAGAGACTCCTGAATAATCTTCAGGCGGGCATTTTTACGTTGGGCTCTGAATGAGTGGCCATACGAAATAGAATCCTAACTTTCCCCAAAGAGTATATTAATCAGTGAGGCTCTGAATATGTGGCTATATGAAATAGATTTCTGAATACTCTACAGGTGTTTCTTATTCAGACAAGCTGTAAATCAGAGGCCATATGTAATAAGCTCCTAATTATTCCCAGGTATGCATTATTCACAGAGGCTCTGAAAGTTTGGCCATATGAAATAGTCTCCAGACTAGTCCACGTGTGTATTATTTAATGAGGCTTTGAGTTACTGACCATAAGAAATAGACGCCTGACTATTTCTCAGGTGTGTATTATTGAATGAGAATCTGAAAAAGGGGGTATATAAAAAAGACTACTCACTATTCCAAAGTTGTTCATTAATCACTCAGGCTTTGATTTTGTAGTCAGGTAAAATATACTAGTGCCTTTTATGCAGGTGTGCATTTTTCACTGAGGCTGTAAATTAGTGACTATATAAAGTAGAATCCCAAATGCTTCATAGGCGTGAATTAATCCGTGAGACTCCCCATGAATTGTCCTATGAAATAGGATGCTGACTATCCTCCATGTTTGTATTATTTAGTGAATTTCTGAATACGTGGCTATATGAAATAATCTGCTGAGTGTTGTACATTTGTGCATTTTTTACAGAGGCTACGAATGAGTGGCCATATGAAAGGGAATCCTGACTATTCCACAGGTGTGTATGATTCACTGATACTTTGAGTTAGTGACTGTATGAAATAGAGTCCCGACTATTCCTCAGGTGTGTATTGTTGTCTGAGACTCTGATTAAGTGTGCATATGGAATAGACTTTTCACTATTCCAAATTTGTGCATTACTCATTCTTAGTTTGCTTTTGTGGCCATATAACATAGACAAGTGTCTATTCCCCAGGTGTGCATTATGTAATGAGGCTCTAAATGAATGGCTATATAAAGTAGACTCTTAACTCTTCTCCAGATGTGTATTGCTAAATGAGATTCTGAGTAAGTGGGCATTAGAAAAAGACTCCTGACTCTTCCACATGTGGGCATTATTTACAGAGACCATGAATGAGCAGCCTCTTGAAGTAAACTGTTGACTATTTCCCAGAGGTGTATTATTCACCGAGGCCCTGAACGAGTGGTTATATGAAAGACATTCCTGACTAATAAGAGGATATATTATTCACTGAAACACTGAATAAATGGCCATTTGTAATACAATCCATTTTTCTCCACAGGTGTGCGTTATTCACTGGTTCTCTAAAAAATCACCATATGCAACAGACAAGGGATTATTCCACACATGTGCATTATTCAAAGGGGTTCTCCATGAGTGTTTATATTAAATACACTCATCACTATCACCCAGTTATGTATCATTCAGCGAGGTGCTTAATTTGTGGCTATTTTAAATAGGGTCCTGACTGCTCCACAGGTGTTCATTATTCACTGAAACTCTGAATGAAAGGCCATTTTAAATATACGCCTGACTATTGCCCCATTGTGCATAGTTTTGGAAAACTCTGAATAAGTGATCATATGAAACAGAATCCTGATGAATTTTCAGGGGTGTGTCACTCAGTAAGATACTGAATCACTGGTCATATGAAAGAGACTCCTGACAAAAACAGTGGTGTGCATTATTCACTGAGGCTCTGAGTGGCCATATAAAATAGACTCCTAATATTCACGAATTATTCCTCATGTTTGCATTATTCACTGACTCTCTGAGTGGCCATGTGAAATATACTCCTGATTCAACCATTGTGGAAGACAGTGTGGCGATTCCTCAGGGACCTAGAAATAGAAATTCCATTTGACCCAGCAATCCCATTACTGGGTATCTATCCAAAAGACTGTGAATCGTTCTACTATAAGGACACATGCACGCGAATGTTCATTGCAGCACTGTTTACAATAGCAAAGACCTGGAACCAACCCAAATGCCCATCGATGATAGACTGGACTGGGAAAATGTGGCACATATACACCATGGAATATTATGCAGCAATCAGAAATGATGAGTTTGTGTCCTTTGTAGGGACATGGATGAATCTGGAGAACATCATTCTCAGCAAACTGACACAAGAACAGAAAAAGAAATACCGCATATACTCACTCATAGGCGGGTGAGAAAAATGAGAACACATGGACACAGAGAGGCGGTCTACTATACACTGGGGACTGTTGGGGGAAATGGGGGAGAGACAGCGGGGGGGCTGGGGGGGATAGCCTGGGGATGAATACCAAGTGTGGGTGAGGGGGAGGAAGGCAGCAAAACACACTGCCATGTGTGTACCTATGCAATTATCTTGCACGTTCTGCACATGTACCCCAAAACCTATAATGCAATAAAAATTAAAAAAAAAAGAAATATACTCCTGATTCTAACACATGTGTGTATTATTCAGAGAAGCTCTGTAGAAGTGCCCGTATAAAATACACTTGATATGACAAATTTGGGTGAAGGGGAGGAAGGCAGCAAAACACACTTCAGTGTGTGTACCTATGCAACTATCTTGCACGTTCTACACATGTACATCGAAACCTATAATGCAATAAGAATTTTAAAAAATTAAAAAAAGAAAATTAAACAGTTTCAAAAAATATAAATAAAAAAGTAAAAAAAAAAACAACAACTGCAGTCTTTACCCCAGGTGCGCATTATTCACTGCGGCTCTGAATATATTTCAATATAAAATGCACTCCTGACTATTCTCCAGTTTCATTTTATTCACACGGACTCTGAATGAGAAGCCATATGAAATAGACTCCTGGCTATTCCACAGGTGTGTATTCTTCACTGAATTTCTGAATGTGTCGCCAAAGAAAATAAATACACGACTCCTCCACAAATTTGCATTCTTCATTGATGCTCTGAATAATAGGCCATGTGAAACAGACTCCAAGACTTTTCGTGGGATGCATTACTCAATGGGGTTCTGAATGAGAGGACACTGTAAATAAACTCCTGACAATTCCCTAAACTTGCACTACTTGGAGGGCTCTGAATGAGTGGCCTTAGTAAAGAGACTCCTGAATACTCTTCAGGCGGGCATTTTTACATTGGGCTCTGAATGAGTGGCCATACGAAATAGAATCCTAACTTTCCCCAAAGAGTATATTATTCAGTGAGTCTCTGAATATATGGCTATACAAAATAGAATTCTGAATACTCTACAGGTGTTTCTTATTCAGACAAGCTGTAAATCAGAGGCCATATGTAATAAGCTCCTAAGTATTCCCAGGTATGCATTATTCACAGAGGCTCTGAAAGGTTGGCCATATGAAATAGTCTCCGGACTAGTCCACGTGTTTATTATTTAATGAGGCTTTGAGTTACTGACCATAAGAAACAGACGCCTGACCATTTCCCAGGTGTGTATTATTGAATGAGAATCTGAAAAAGGGGGTATATAAAAAGGACTACTCACTATTCCAAAGATGTGCATTAATCACTGAGGCTTTGATTTTGTAGTCATGTAAAATAGACTCGTGTCTATTCCCCAGTTGTGCATTATTCACTGAGGCTGTAAATGAGTGACTCTATATAGTAGAGGCCCAAATGTTCCCCAGGCGTGAATTACTCCATGAGGCTCCGCATGAGTTGTCTTATGAAATCGGATGATGACTATCCTCCATGTTTGTATTATTCAGTGAATATCTGAATGAGTGGCTATATGAAATAAACTGCTGAGTTCTGTACATTTTTACATTGTTCAATGAGGCTGTGAGTGAGTGGCCATATGAAAGGGAATCCTGACTATTCCACAGGTGCGTATGTTTCACTGAGGCTTTGAGTTAGTGACTATTTGAACTAGAGTCCTGAATATTCCTCAGGTGTGTATTGTTGTCTGTGACTCTGATTAAGTGGGCATATGAAATAGATTTTTTACTATTCCAAATTTGTGCATTACTCACTCTGGGTTTGATTTTGTGGCCATATAAAATAGACTAGTGTCTATTCCCCAGGTGTGCATTATGTAATGGGGCTCTAAATGAATGGCTATATAAAGTAGACTCTTAACTCTTCCCCAGGTGTGTATTGCTAAATGAGACTCTGTGTGAGTGGGCATAAGAGACTCCTGACTCTTCCCAAGGTGTGCATTATTTACAAAGACTCTGAATGAGTAGCCTCTTGAAGTAGACTGTTGACTATTTCTCAGATTTGTATTATTCACTGAGGCCGTGAACCAGTGGCCATATGAAAGAGTTTCCTGACTAATAAAAGATATATATTATTCACTGAAACACTGAATGAATGGTCATTTGTAATAGAATACATTTTACTCCACAGGTGTGCATTATTTATTGGTTCTCTAATAGGGAACAGACTAATGATTATTCCCCACATGTGCATTATTCCAAAGGGTTCTGCATGAGTGTCCATATCAGTTAGACTCCTCACTATCACCCAGTTATGTATTATTCATGGAGGTGCTTAATTTTTGTCTATCTTGAATAGGGTCCTGACTACTCCACAGGTGTTCATTATTCACTGAAACACTGAATGAGAGGCCATAGAAATTAGACGCCTGACTATTGCCCCATTGTGCATAATTCAGTAAAGCTCTAAAGAAGTTCTCACAGGGAAAAGAATCCTGACGAATTTTCAGGTGTCTGTCATTCAGTGAGATACTGACTCACTGGTCATACGAAAAAGAGTCCTGACAATTACAGTGGTGTGCATTATTCACTGAGTCTCTGAGTGGCCATATAAGATAGACTCCTAATATTCACTGAGTATTTCTCATGTGTGCATTATTCACTAACTCTGCATGGCCTTATGAAATAGACCCCTGATTCTACCCCATGTGTGTATTATTCAGAGAGGCTCTGTAAGAGTGTCCGTATAAAATACGCTCCAATCTATTCCGCAGGTGCCCATTATTCACTGAGGTTCTGAATAAGATTCAATATAAAATGCACTGCTGAGTATTCTCCAGGTAAGTTTTATTCATATGGGCTCTGAATGAAGGGCCATATGAAATATACTCCAGGATATTCCGAAGGTGTGTATTCCTCACTGAAGTTCTGAATGTGTCGCCAAAGAAAATAGACGCATGGCTACTTCACAAGTTTGCATTCTTCACTGATGCTCTGAATAAAAGACCATGTGAAACAGACTCCAAGACTTTTCCCGGTATGCATTACTCAATGAGGTTCTGAATGAGAGGACACTGTAAATAAACTGAAAATTTCCTAAACTTGAACTACTCGGAGTGCTTTGAATAAGTGGCCTTAGGAAAGAGACACCTGAATACTCTTCAGGCGTGCATTTTTAGGTTGGGCCCTGAATGAGTGGCCATACAAAATAAAATCCTGACTTTCCCCAAATAGTATATTATTCAGTGAGGCTCTGAATGTGTGGCTATACATAATGGACTTCTGAATACTCTACAGGTGTTTCTTATTCAGAGAAGCTCTGAATGAGAGGCCATATGTAATAACGTCCTGTGTATTCCCCAGGTATGCATTATTCACTGAGGCTCTGAATGTTTGCCCATATGAAATAGTCTCCGGACTAGTCCACATGTTTGTATTATTTAATGAGGCTTTGAGTTACTGACCATAAGAAATAGACTCCTGACTATTCCCCAGGTGTGTATTATTGAAAAAAAATTCTGAAAAAGTGGGTATTTGAAAAAGGCTACTCACTATTACAAAGTTGTTCATTAATAACTCAGGCTTTGATTTTGTAATCATGTAAAATAGACTGGTGTCTATTCTCCAGTTGTGCATTATTCACTGAGGCTGCAAATGTGTGACTATATAAAGTAGAATCCCAAATGTTCCCCAGGTGTTAGTTACTCCGTGAGGCTCCGCATGAGTGGTTGTATAAAATAGGATGCGGACTATACTCCATGTTTGTATTATTTCGTGAATTTCTGAATGAGTGGCCATATGAAATAAACTGTTGAGTGCTGTACATTTGTTCATTATTCACTGAGGCTACGAGTGAATGGCCATATGAAAGGTAATCCGGACTATTCCACAGGTGTGTATGATTCATTGAGGCTTTGAGTTAGTGACTATATGAAATAGAGTCTCGACTATTCCTCAGGTGTGTATTGTTGTCTGAGACTCTGATTAAGCGGGCATATGAATAGACTTTTCACTATTCCACATCTGTGCATTACTCACTCCGGGTTTAATTTTGTAACCATATAAAATAGACTAGTTTCTATTCCCCAGGTATGCATTTGGTAATGAGGCTCTAAATGAATGGATATATAAAGTAGACTCTTAACTCTTCCCCAGGTGTGTATTGCTAAATGAGACTCTGAGTAAGTGGGCATAAGAAAGAGAATTCTGACTCTTCCCCAGGTGTGCATTATTTACAAAGACTCTGAATGAGTAGCCTCTTGAAGTAGACTTTTGACTATTTTTCAGATGTGTATTATTCACTTAGGCCCTGAATTAGTGGCAATATAAAAGTGATTCCTGACTAATAATAGATATATATTATTCACTGAAACGCTGAATAAATGTCCATTTGTATTAGAATCAATTTTACTCCACAGTTGTGCGTTATTCATTTATTCTCTAAATAAATCAGCATATGTAACATAATCGTGATTATTCACAGCGTGTGCATTAATCCAAGGGCTTCTGCATGAGTGTCCATATCACATAGATTCCTCACTGTCACCAAGTTATGTATCACTCAGGGAGTTGCTTTATTTGTGGCTATCTCAAATTGGGTCCTGACTACTCCAGAGGTGTTCATTATTCACTGAAACTCTGAATGAGATACCATATAAAATAGACGCCTGACTATTGCCTCATTTTGCATAATTCAGGAAAAATCTGAATACGTCGTCATATAAAACAGAATCCTGATGAATTTTCAGGTTTGTGTCACTGAATCACTAGTCATATGAAAGAGACTCCTGACAATTACAGAGGTGTGCATTATTCACTGAGGCTCTGAGTTTCCATATGAAATAGACTCCTAATATTCACTGAGTATTCCTCATGTGTGCATCACTCCCTGACTCTCTGAGTGGCCATATGAAATAGACTCCTGATTCTACCCCATGTGTGTATTATTCAGAGAGGTTCCATAAGTGTGTCCGTATAGGAGAGGCTTCCAAGATAACGTCGTAGAGGTGACTCAGCATTGCATCTCTCAGTGAAGGCGCAGAGGGTGAGTTTTAGCCACATTCTCTGATGGACCTTTTTGCCCAGAGAACGTTGAAATTCCCAGGTGTGGGAGAGACACGGGACATTAGCACAGCCGGCTGGCATGGCCCGTTCAGCTGGCCCCACAGTGCAGTGGCCCCGGGCACAAAACTCATTTGTCTGGTTGCCCTGTTAAACCGGCAATCTGAGATTTGGAAGGGCAGATTGGCATGTTTATCTGATTGAACAGGACTTGGACAATTAGCCAGACCTGAATATTCCTGAGAAATGTAATCTGAGCCTGTGTAGTTGGCAGCAGTATGGGAGATCACAGTGCAGCCCTATCAGCAGGCTACTGGGGCGCCAGTGAGAGAGTTGACCGTTTAGCTTTGGGAGAGGAAGAGAGAGAGAGAGGATGGACTGTGAGGCAGGGATCTGGGTGATCAGGCTCGGCACATCCCACCATCACGGGAACAAGCAGGGTGGCGATTGGAGGTGCTTGGGGCTGAGAGTTTTGCTGCTGGCGTCTTGGACTGTGAAGCCCAATGGGGGAGGGGTGTCCACCACTATGGACATAATCCGCCCCTACTGAAGTACTGCCCAGGGCTGACGCAACCTGCCATTGCCGAGGCAAACCGCCATAACAGAGAGACTCCGCCAGCAGTGTGGAGCACACCACAGCAGAATGGAGTCCGGTGGAACAGGGCAGACCCACACTAGCAGGGTGGAGTCCCAGGAGGCAAATAGTGAATAGACTGCCTCCTAGCTGGGCAGGACAGTGCAACAGATACACATAAAGAAAGCCCCAATTCCATAAGACAGAGCATCTAAAGGGGAAAAAACGGGGCTTTTATGAGTTTTGTTGCAGCAGACATAAACACATCCTCCCAACAAGCATGAATGAACAACAGAGCTCAAAGCTCAGCACTGGAGTTCCTAAAAAGCACAGACTGTCTCCTCAAGCAACTCCCTGACCCACGTATATCCAAAGAGTCACCCCAAAAAAGGACTAATCAGACTGACATTTGGAGGGCATCATTCTGGAACAAAAATAGCAGAAGAAGAAACTGGTAGCATCCCTCACTGTTCTGCAGCTGCTACAGGTGTACCCCAGACAAGCAGGGCCTGGAGTGGACCTCAGCACTCATACAGCAGAGGGGCTAGACCATTAGAAAAAAACTAAGTAACAGAAAGACTTCATCATCAACAATCTGGGTGTCCACTCAGAGACCCAATTGAAAAATCAGCAACTACTAAGACAACAGCTGGATAAATCCAAAAAGATGGGAAGAAGCCAGCGGAAAAATAAGGATAACACCCGAAACAAAAACATCTCACCTCCTAAAAAGGACCAAAACTCCTCGCCAGCAAGGGAACAAACCTTGACGGAGAATGAGTGTGACGAAATGACGGAATAAGACTTCAGAAAGTGGATAATGAGAAACTTCAGTGAGCTAAAAGAACATGTTCTAAATCAGTGCAAAGAAACTAAGAACCTTGAAAAAGATTTGAAAAAAGATTCAAGGAAATGATAACAAGAATGGACAACTTAGAGAGGAATATGAATGAATTGAAGGAGCTGAAAAACACAACATGAGAACTTCACAAAGCATGCACAAATTTCAACAGCCGAACTGACCAAGCAGAAGAAAGAATATCAGAAATCGAAGATCAACTCAATGAAATAAAATGAGAAACCAAGATTTAAAAAAAAAACCGCAAAAAGGAATGAACAAAATCTCCAAGAAATGTGGGACTATGTGAAGAGACCCAACCTACGTTTGATAGGTGTACCAGAATGTGATGAAGAGAATGAATCCAAGCTGGAATATACACTTCAGGATATTATCCAGGAAAATTTCCCCAACCTAGCAAGACAGGTCAATACTCAACTCCAGGAAATACAGAGAACAACACAAAGATACTCCGCAAGAAGAGCAACCCCAAGGCACATAATCGTCAGATTCACCAGGGTTGAAATGAAAAAGAAAATACTAAGGACAGCAAGACAGAAAGGTCGGGTCACCCACAAAGGGAAGCCCATCAGACTCACAGCAGATCTCTTGGCAGAGATACTACAAGCCAGAAGAGACAGGGGGCCAATATTCAACACCTTTAAAGAAAAGAACATTCAACCCAGAATTTCATATCCAGCCAAACTGAGCTTCATAAGTGAAGAAAAAATAAAATTTTTCATGAACAAGCAAGTACTCAGAGATTTTGTCACCACTAGGCCTGCTTTACAAGAGCTCCTGAAAGAGGCACTACACATAGAAAGAAACAACCAGTACCAGCCATCCTAAAAGCATACCAAATGCTAAAGAGCATCAACAAAATGAAGAATCTACATTAACCAATGAGCAAAACAGCCAGCTAGCATCCAAACGGCAGTATCAAATTCACACATAAAAATATTAACCCTAAATGTAAATGGGTTAAATGCACCAATCAAAAGACACAGACTTACAAATTGGATAAAAAACCAAAACCCACCAGTGTGCTGTAACCAGGAAACCCATCTAATATGCAAGGGTATACAAAGGCTCAAAATAAAGAGATGGAGGAAGACTTACCAAGCAAATGAAAAGCAAAAAAAACAAAAACAAAAACAAAAACAAAAAAAAACAGGAGTTGCAATTCTCATCTCTGATAAGATAGACTTTAAAGCAACAAAGTTCAAAAGGGACAAACTAGGTCATTACATAATGGTAAAAGGCGATACAACAAGAAGAGCTAACGATTCTAAATATATACGGACCCAATGCAGGAGCACCTAGATATATAACGCAAGTTTTTATTGACTTACAAAGGGACTTAGAGTCCTACACAATAACAGTGGGAGACATTAACACGCCACTGTCAATGTCAGACAGATCAACCAGACAGAAAATTAACAAGGATACCCAGTACTTGAACTCAGACCTGAAACAAGCAAACCTGATAGACATTTACAGAACTCTCCATCCCAAATCCACAGAATATACATTCTTCTCAGCATCAAATCACACCTACTCCAAAATTGACAACATAATTGGAAGTAAAGCACTTCTCAGCACATGCAAAACAACTGAAATCATAACAAACAGTCTCTCAGACCATAGTGCAATCAAGTTGGAACTCAGAATTCAGAAAATAACTCAGAACCGCACAGCTTCATGGAAACTGAACAACTGGCTCTTGAATGCTGATTGTATAAAAATGAAATAAAGGCAGAAATAAAGAAGTTCTTCAAAACCAATGAGAACGAAGACACAACGTACCAGAATCACTGGGACACATTTAAAGCAGTCTGTAGAGGAAAATATATAGCGATAAGTGCTCACATGAGAAGAGTGTAGAGATCCAAAATTGACACCCTATCATCAAAATTGAAAGAGCTAGAGAAGCAAGATCAAAAAAGCTCCAAACCTAGCCGAAGACAAGAAATAACTAAGATCAGAGCAAAACTGAAGGCAATAGAGACAAGAAAACCCCTTCAAAAATTAATAAGTCCAATAGCTGGGTTTTTCAAAAAGATCAACAAAATAGACAGACCACTAGCCAGACTGATAGAAAAGAAAAGAGAGAACAACCAAATAGATGCAATAAAAAACAATAATGGAGAAATCACCACAAATTCCACAGAAATTCAAGCCATCATTAGAGAATACTACAAAGAAATCTATGCACATAAACTAGTAAATCAGGAAGAAATAGACAAATTCCTGGATGTGTGTGTCCTCCCAAGCCTATACCAGGAGGAAGCCAAAACTATGAATAGACCAATAACAAGGTCTGAAGTTGAGGCAGCAATTAAGAGCCTACCACACAAAAAAAGCCCAGGTCCAGATGAGTTCACAGCCGAATTATCCAGACACACAAAAAGATCTGGTTCCATTCCTTCTGAAACTATTCCAAATAATTCAAAACGAGGGAACCTTTCCCAAATCATTTTATGAGACCAAAATCATCCTGATACCAAAACCCATCAGAGACTCAACAAGAAAAGAAAACTTCAGGCCAATATCCATGATGAACATAGATGCCAAAATCTTCAATAAAATACTGGCAAACCGATTGCAACAGCACATTAAGAAACTTATTCATCATGATCAAGTAGGATTCATCCTGAGGATGCAAGGCTGGTTCAACATACGCAAGTCTATAAATGTGATTCACCACATAAACAGAAGCAAAAGCAAAAACCATATGATTATCTCAATTGACGCAGAGAAGGCATTTGACAAAATTCAACAGCCCTTTATGCTAAAAACCCTCAATACACTTGGTATTGATGGAACATATCTTAAAGTAATAAAAGCTATTTATGACAAACCAACAGCCAATATCATAATGAATGGGCAAAAACTGGAAACATTTTCTTTGAAATCCGGCACTACACAAGAATGCCCTCTCTCAACACTCCTATTCAACATAGTACTGGAAGTTCTAGCCAGAGCAATCAGGCAAGAAAAAGAAATAAAGATTATTCAAATAGGAAAGGTGGAAGCCAAATGTCTCTATTTGCAGACGACATGATGGTATACCTAGAAGACCCATCACCACAGCCCAAATGCTCCTGAAATGGATAAGGAACTTCAGCAAAGTCTCAGGATATAAAATCCATGTGCAAAAATCACAAGCATTTCTATACACCAATAACATACTTAAAGAGAACCAAATCAAGAAAGAACTGCCATTCACAATTGCCACAAGGAAAATAAAATACCTAGGAATACAGCTCACAAGGAATGTAAGGGACCTCTTTAAGGAAAACTACAAACCAATGCTCAACGAAATAAGAGAGGACACAAACAGATGGAGAAACACTCCATGTTCGTGGTTAGGAAGAATCAGTATCGTGAAAATGGCTATACTGCCCAAAGTAATTCACACAATCAATGCTATCCCCATCGAACTACCATTGAATTTCTTCACAGAACTGGAAACAACCACCATGAACTTCATATGGAACCAAAAGAGAGCCTGCATACCCAAGCCAATTCAAAGCAAAAAGAACACAGCGGGAAGCATCACACTACCAGACTTCAAACTATACTACAAGGCTACAGTAATCAAAACAGCATGGTACTGGTACCAAAACAGAGATATAGACCAATGGAACAGAACAGAGGCATCAGAGGCAACACAATTTATTTACAACCATATAATCTTTGATAAACCAGACAAAAACAAGCAATGGGGAAAGGATGCCCTGTTTAATAAATGGTGTTGGGAAAACTGGCTAGCAATGTGCGGAAAGAAGAAACTGGACCCCTTCCTGACACCTTACACTAAAATTAACTCCAGATGGATTAAAGACTTAAACATAAGACCTGACACCATAAAAACCCTAGAAGAATATCTACGCAAAATCATTCAGGACATAAAAGTAGGCAAGGACTTCATGACAAAAACACCAAAAGCATTGGCAACAAAAGCCAAAATAGACAAACGGGACCTAATCAAACTTCACAGCTTCTGCACAGCAAAAGAAACAGTCACTAGAGTGAATCCACAACCATCAGATTGGGAAAGAAATCTTTGCAGCTTAGGCATCTGACAAAGGGCTGATTTCCAGAATTTACAAAAAACTCAAACAGATTTACAGGAAAAAAAAAACAAGCCCATTCAAAAATAGGCAAAGGATATGAACAGACACTGTACAAAAGAAGACATACATGAGGCCAACAAACACATGAAAAAATGCTCATCATCACTGGTCATTAGAGAGATGCAAATCAAAACCACATTGAAATACTATCTCACGCCATTTAGAATGGCGATCATTAAAAAATCTGGAGACAGCAGATGCTGGAGAGGATGTGGAGGAATAGGAAAACTCTTACACTGTTGGTGGGAGTGTAAATTAGTTCAACCATTGTGGAAGACAGTGTGGCGATTCCTCAAGGACCTAGACATAGAAATTCCATTTGACCCAGCAATGCCATTACTGGGTATATATCCAAAGGACTATAAATCATTCTACTATAAGGACTCATGCACACGAATGTTCATTGCAGCACTGTTTACAATAGCAAAGACCTGGAACCAACCCAAATGCCCATCGATGATAGACTGGACTGAGAAAATGTGACACATATACACCATGGAATATTATGCAGCAATCAAAAATGATGAGTTTGTTTCCTTTGTAAGGACATGGATGAATCTGGAGACCATCATTCTCAGCAAACTGAAACAAGAATAGAAATAGAAATACCGCATATTCTCACTCATAGGCGGGTGAGACAAATGAGAACACGTGAACACAGGGAGGGGGTATACTACACACTGGGTTCTATTGGGGGGAATGGGGGAGGGACAGCGGGGGTGTTGGGAAGGTATAGCCTGGGGATAAATGCCAAGTTTGTGTGAAGGGGAGGAACGCAGCAAAACATACTGCCATGAGTGTACATATGCAGCTTTCTTGGACGTTCTGCACATGTTTTCCAAAGCCTATAATGCAATAAAAATTTAAAAAAAAAAAAAAAAATAAATAAATAAATATAAAATAAGAAAAAGAAAGAGATTCATGACTAGTAAGATATATATATATTATTCACTGAAACACTGAATAAATGGCCATTTGTAATAGAATCCATTTTACTCCACAGGTGTGCGTTATTCGTTGATTGTTTATATAAATCAACATATGTAACAGACTAGTGATTATCCCCCACATGTGCATTAATCCAAGGGGTTCTTCATGAGTGTCCATATCAAATAGATTCCTCACTATCACCCAGTTTTGTATCATTCAGGGAGGTCCTTAATTTGTGACTATCTGAAATAGTGCCCTGACTACTCTACAGGTGTTTATTATTCACTGAAACTCTGAATGAGAGGCCATATAAAATAGACGCCTGACTAGTGCCCCATTGTGCATAATTCCGTACAGCTCTAAATAAGTGGTCATATGAAAGAGAATCCTGTCGAATTTTCAGGTGTGTGTCATTCAGTGAGATTCTGAATCACAGGTCATATGAAAGAGACTCCTGACAATTACAGTGGTGTGCATTATTCACTGAGGCTCTGATTGGCCATATGAAATAGACTGCTAAGATTCACTGAGTATATCTCACGTATGCATTTCTCACTGACTCTCAACGTGGCCACATGAAATAGACTCCTGATTCTCCCCCATGTGTGTTTTATTCCAAGAAGCTCTTTAAGAGTGTCTATATAGAATTCACTCAACTCTATTCCCCAGGTGTGCATTATTCACTGAGGCTCTGAATAAGTTTCAATATAAAATGCAATCCTGACTATTTTCCTGGTGAGTTTTACTAACATGGGCTCTGAATGAGGGGCCATATGAAATAGACTCCTGACTACTCCACAGGTCTTCATTATTCACTGAAATTCTGAATAAGAATCCATATAAAATAGACGCCTGACTATTGACCCATTGTTCAAATTCAGGAAAGCTCTGAATAAGTGGTCATATGGAAAAGAATCCTGAGGAATTTTCAGTTTTGTATCATTCAGTGAGATACTGAATCACTGGCCATGTGAAAGAGACTCCTGACAATTACAGTGGTGTGCATCATTCACTGAGGCTCTGAGTGGTCATAAGAAAAAGACTCCTAATCTTCACTGAGTATTCCTCATGTGTTCATTATTCCCTGACTCTCTGAGTGGCCGCATAAAATAGGCTGCTGATTCTACCCATGTATGTATTATTCAGAGAGGCTCTGAATGAGTGTCCATATAAAATACACTCCTGTCTATTCCCCAAGTGCGCATTATCAACTGAGGCTCTGAATAAGTTTCAATATAAAATGAACTCCTGATTACTCTCCATGTGAGTTTTATTTACATGGGTTGTGAATGAGGGGCCATATGAAATAGACTCCTGGCTATTCCACAGGTGTTTATTCTTCACCGAAGTTCTGAATATGTCACCAAAGAAAATAGACACATGGCTATTCTACAACTTTGCATTCTTCACTGATGCTCTGAATAAAAGGCCATGTGAAATAGACTCCAAGACATTTCCCGGGATGCATTACTCAATGAGGTTCTTAATGAGAGGACACTGTAAATAAACTCCTGATGATTCCCTAAAATTGCACTACTCAGATGGCTCTGAATGAGTGGCCTTAGAAAAGGGATCCCTGAATACTCTTCAGGCGTGCATTTTTAGTCTGGGCTCTGAATGAATGGCCATACGAAGTAGAAACCTGATGGTCCCCAAAAATTATCTTATTCATTGAGGCTCTGAAAGTGTGGCAATACGTAATAGCCTTCTGAATAATCTGCAGATGTTTCTTATTCAGAGACGCTCTGAATGAGAATCCATATGTAATAAAGTCCTGAGTATTCCCCAGTTATGCATTACAGACTGTGGCTCTGAAAGTCTGGCCATATGAAAGAGTCTCCGGACTAGTCCACATGTGTGTATTATTTAATGGGGCTTTGAGTTACTGACCATAAGAAATAGACTCCTGACTATTCCCCAGGTGTGTATTATTGAATGAGAATCTGAAAAATTGGGTATATGAAAAAGACTACTGACTATTCCAAAGGTGTTCATTAATCACTCAGGCTTTGATTTTGTAGTCATGTAAAATTGACTAGAGTCTATACCCAAGGTGTGCATTATTCACTGAGGCTGTAAATGAGTGACTATATAAAGTAGATTCCCAAATATTCCCCAGGCGTGAATTACTTCCTGACACTCCGCATGAGTCGTCATATGAAATCGGATGCTGACTATCCTCAATGTTTGTACTATTCAGTGAATTTCTGAATTAGTGTCTATATGAAATAAACTGCTGAGTGCTGTACATTTCTGCATTATTCACTGAGGTTATGAGTGAGTGGACATATTAATGGGAATCCTGACTATTCCACAGGTGTGTATGATTCACTAAGGCTTTGAGTTAGTGACTATATGAAATAGAGTCCCGACTATTCCTCGGGAGTGTATTGCTGTCGAGACTCTGATTAACTGGGCATATGGAATAGATTTTTCACTATTACAAATTTGTGCATTACTCATTCCGGGTTTGATTTTGTGGCCATATAAATTAAACTAGTGTCTATTCTTCAGGTCTGCATTATGTAATGAGGCTCTAAATGAATGGCTATATAGACTAGACTCTTAACTCTTCCTCAGGTGTGTATTGCTAAATGAGACTCTGAGTAAATGGGCCTAAGAAAGATACTCCTGACTCTTCCCCAGTTGTGCAATATTTACAGAGACTCTGAATGAGTGGCCTCTTGAAGTAGAATTTTGACTATTTCCCAGACGTGAATTATTAACTCAGGCCCTGAATGAGTGGCCATATGAAAGCAATTCCTGACTAATAAGAGATATATACTTTTTACTGAAACACTGAATAAATGGCCATTTGTAATAGAATCCATTTTACTCCACAGGTGTGCATTATTCATTGATTCTCTATGTAAATCACCATACGTAAGAGACTAGTGATTCTTCCCCACATGTGCATTAATCCAAGGGGTTCTGCATGAGTGTCCATATCAAAAAGACTCCTCACTATCACTCAGTTATCTATCATTCAGGGAGGTGCTTAATTTGTGGCTATCATAAATAGGGTCCTGACTACTCTACAGGTGTTCATTATTCACTGAATCTCTTAATGAGAGGCCATATAAAACAGACACCTGACTATTGCCCCATGTGCATAATTCTGTAAAGCTCTGAATAAGTGGTCACATGGAACAGAATCCTGACGAATGTTCATGTTATAGTCATTCAGTGAGATACTGAATAATTGGTCATTTCCAAGGAAGTCCTATCAATTACATTGGTGTGCATTATTCACTGAGGTTCTGAGTGGCCATATAAAATAGACTCCTAATATTCACTTTGAATTCCTCATGTGTGCATTATTCACTGACTCTCTGAGTGGCCATATGAAATAGACACCTGATTCTACCACATATGTGTATTATTCAGAAAGGCTCTGTAAGAGTGTCAATATAAAATACCCTCATCTGTATTCCCCAGGTGCACATTATTCACTGAGGCTCTGAATAAGTTTCAATATAAAATGCACTCCTGACTATTCACTTACTGAGTTTTATTCACAAGGGCTCTGAATAAGAGTCCATATAAAATAGTTTCCTGGCTATTCCAGAGGTGTGTATTCTTCACTGAAGTTCTGAATGTGTCACCAAAGAAAATAGACACATGGCTACTCCACATGTTTGCATTCTTCACTGATGCTCTGAATAAAAAGCCATGTGAAACAGACTCCAAGACTTATGCCGTGATGCATTACTCAATGAGGTTCTTAATGATAGGACACTGTAAATAAACTCCTGACAATTCCATAAACTTGCACTACTCAGAGGGCTCTGAATGAGTGGCCTTAGGAAAAAGACTCCTGAATTTTCTTCAGGCGTGCATTTTTAGGTTGGGCTCTGAATGAGTGGTCATACGAAATAGAATCCTGACTTTCCCCAAAAAGTATATTATTCAGTGAGGTTCTGAATGTGTGGGTATTCGTAATATACTTCTGAACACTCTACAGGTGTTTCTTATTCAGAGAATCTCTGAATGAAAGGCTATATAAAATAACGTCCTGAGTATTCCCTAGGTATGCATTATTCACTGAGGCTCTGAAAGTTTGGCCATATAAAATAGTCTCCGGACTAGTCCACATGTCTGTATTATTTGATGAGGCTTTGAGTTACTGACCATAAGAAATAGACTACGGACTATTACCCAGGTGTGCATTATTGAATGATAATCTGAAAATGTGGGTATATTAAAAAGACTACTCACTATTACAAGGTTGTGCATTAATTACTCAGGCTTTGATTTTGTAGTCATGTGAAATAGACTAGTGTCTATTCCCCAGGTGTGCATTATTCACTGATGCTGTAAATGAGTGACTGTATAAAGTAGAGTCCCAAATATTCCCCAGGCGTGAATTACTCCGTGAGGCTCCGCATCAGTGGTCCTATGAAATAGGATGCTTACTATCCTCCATGTTTGTATTATTCAGTGAATTTCTGAATGAGTGGCTATATGAAATAAACTGCTGAGTGCTTTACATTTGTGCAGTATTCACAGAGGCTACAAGTGAGTGGCCATATGAAAGGGAATCCTGACTATTCCACCTTTGTGTATGATTCACTGAGGCTTTGAGTTAATTACTATATGAAATAGAGTCCTGACTATTCCTCAGGTGTGTATTGTTTTCTGAGACTCTGATTAAGTGGGCATATGGAATAGACTTTTCACTATTCCAAACTTGTGCATTACTCACCCTGGGTTAGATTTTGTGGCATGTGAAATAGACTTGTGTCTATTCCCCAGGTGTGCATTTTGTAATGAGGCTCTAAATAATGGCTATATAAAGTAGACTCTTAAATCTTCCCCAGGTGTGTATTGCTAAATAAGAGTGTAATATTCCATGGTGTATATGTGCCACATTTTCCCAGTCCAGTCTATCATTGATGGGCATTTTCGTTGGTTCCAGGTGTTTGCTATTGTAAACAGTGCTGCAATGAACATTCGTTTGCATGTGTCCTTATAGTAGAACGATTTATAGTCCTTTGGATATATACCAAGTAAAGGAATTGCTGGGTCACATGGAATTTCTATTTCTAGGCCCTTGAGGAATCGCCACACTGTCTTCCACAATGGTTGAACTAATTTACACTCCCACCAACAGTGTTAGAGGGTTCCTATTTCTCCACATCCTCTCCAGCATCTGCTGTCTCCAGATTTTATAATGATCGCCATTCTAACTGGCATGAGATGGTATCTCAATTTGGTTTTGAATTGCATCTCTCTAATGACCAGTGATAATGAGCATTTTTTCATGTGTTTGTTGGCCTCATGTTTGTCTTCTTTTGTAAAGTGTCGGTTCATATCCTTTGCCCATTTTTGAATGGGCTTTTTTTTTTTTTTCTGTAAATCTGTTTGAGTTCTTTGTAAATTCTGGATATCAGCCCTTTGTCAGATGCGTAAACTGAAAAGATTTCTTTCCCATTCTGATGGTTGCCTATCCACTGTAGTGACTGTTTCTTTTTCCGTACAGAAGCTGTGGAGTTTGATCAGGTCACATTTGTCTATTTTGGCTTTTGTTGCCAATGCTTTTGGTGTTTTGGTCATGAAGTCCTTGCCTACTCCTATGTCCTAAATGGTTTTGCCTAGATTTTCTTCTAGGGTTTTTATGGTGTTACGTCTTATGTTTAAGTCTTTAATCCATCTGGAGTTAATTTTAGTGTAAGGTGTCAGGAAGGGGTCCAGTTTCTTCTTTCTGCACATGGCTAGCCAGTTTTCCCAACACCATTTATTAAACAGGGAATCCTTTCCCCATTGCTTGTTTTTGTCTGGCTTATCAAAGATAATATGGTTGTAGATATTTTGTGTTGCCTCCGATGCCTCTGTTCTGTTCCATTTGTCTATATCTCTGTTTTGGTACCAGTACCATGCTGTTTTGATTACTGTAGCCTTGAGTGTAGCTTGAAGTCTGGTAGTGTGATGCCTCCCGCTGTGCTCTTTTTGCTTAGAATTGACTTGGCTATGCGGGCTCTCTTTTGGTTCCATATGAAGTTCATGGTGGTTTTTTCCAGTTCTGTGAGGAAATTCAATGGGATCTTGAAGAAAATGGTGTTGATTTTGTAAATTACTTTTGGCACTATAGCCATTTTCACAATATTGATTCTTTCTAACCATGAACATGGAATGTTTCTCCATCTGTTTGTGTCTTCTCTTATTTCATTGAGAAGTGGTTTGTAGTTTTCCTTGAAGATGTCCCTTATATTCCTTGTAAGTTGTATTCCTATGTATTTTATTCTATTTGTAGCAATTGTGAATGGCAGTTCATTCTTGATTTGGTTCTCTTTAAGTCTGTTATTGGTGTATAGGAATGCTTGTGATTTTTTCACATTGATTTTATATCCTGAGTCTTTTCTGAAGTTGCTTATCAGTTTCAGGAGTTTTTAGAATGAGGTGATGGGGTCTTCTAGGTATACTATCATGTCATCTGCGAATAGACACAATTTGGCTTCTTCCTTTCCTATTCGGATACCCTTTATTTTTTTTTTCTTGCCTCATTGCTCTGGCTACAGCTTCCAGTACTATGTTGAATAGGAGTGGTGAGAGAGGGCATCCTTGTCTCTTGCCGAATTTCAAAGGGAATGCTGCTAGTTTTTGCTCATTAAGTATGATATTAATTTTCAGTTTATCGTAAATAGCTTTTATTACTTTGAGATATGTTCCATCAATACCCAGTTTATTGAGAGTTTTTTGCATAAAGGGCCGTTGAATTTTGTCAAATGCCTTCTCTGCATCAATTGAGATAATCATGTGGTTTTTGTTTTTGGTTCTGTTAATGTGGTGAATGACGTGAATAGACTTGTATATGTTGAACCAGCCTTGCATGCCCGGGATGAATCCTACTTGATCATGATGGATAAGTATTTTAATCTGCTGTTGCAATCGGTTTGTCAGTATTTTATTGAAGATTTTTGCATCTATATTCATCATGGATATTGGCCTGAAGTTTTCTTTTCTTGTTGAGTCTCTGCCTGGTTTTGGTATCAGGATGATGTTGGTCTCATAAAATAATTAGGGAAGGCTTCCCTCTTTTTGGATTATATGGAATAGTTTCAGAAGGAATGGTACCAGATCCGCTCTGTGTGTATGGTAGAATTCCGCTGTGAACCCATCTTGACCAGGGCTTTTTTTGTGTGGTAGGGTCTTAATTGCTCCCTTGACTTCAGACCTTGTTATTGGTCTATTCATAGTTCCAGCTTCCTCGTCGTTTAGGATTGAGAGGACACAGGTGTTATGGAATTTATCCATTTCTTTCTGGTTTAATAGCTTTTGTGCATAGAGTTCTTTGTAGTATTCTCTGATGATGGTTTAAATTTCTGTGGAATCTGTGGTGATTTCCACCTTATCCTTTCTTATTTCATCTATTTGATTGTTCTCTCTCTTCTTTTTTATCAGTGTGGCTAGTGGGCTGTCTATTTTGTTGATTTTTTTTGAAAAACTAGCTCTTGGATTTATTGATTTTCTGAAGGGTATTTCGTGTCGCTATCTCCTTCAGTTCTGCTCTGATTTAGTTATTTCTTGTCTTTGGCTAGGTTTTGAGCTTTTTTGACCTTGTTCCTCTAGCTTTTTCAATTTTGATGATAGGGTGTCAATTTTGGATCTCTCCACTCTTCTCATGTAGGCACTTATTGCTATATATTTTCCTCTACAGACTGCTTTAAATGTGTCCCAGAGATTCTGGTATGTTGTGTCTTCATTCTCATTGGTTTCAATAAACTTCTTTATTTCTGCCTTCATTTCATTGTTTATCCAATCAACATTCTAGAGGCAGTTGTTCAGTTTTCATGAAGCTGTGCGGTTCTGAGTTGGTTTCTGAATTCTGAGTTTTAACGTGATTGCACTATGGTCTGAGAGACTGTTGTGATTTCAGTTGTTTTGCATTTGCTGAGGAGTGCTTTACTTCCAATTATGTGGTCACTTTGGAGTAGATGTGATGTGGTGCTGAGAAGAATGTATATTCTGTGGATTTGGGATGGAGAGTTCTATAAATGTCAATCAGGTTTGCTTGTTCCAGGTCTGAGTTCAAGCCTTGAATATCCTTGTTAATTTTCTGTCTGGTTGATCTGTCTGATATTGACAGTAGAGTGTTAAAGTCTCCCACTGTTATCGTGTGGGAGTCTAAGTCTCTTTGTAGGTCGTTAAGAACTTGCCTTATATATCTGGCTGCTCCTGTATTGGGTCCATATATATTTAGGATCATTAGCTCTTCTTGTTGTATCGATCGTTTTACCATTATGTAATGACCTTTTTTGTCTCTTTCGATCTTTGTTGCTTTAAAGTCTATTTTATCAGAGATGTGAATTGCATCTTCTGCTTTGTTTTGCTCTCCATTTTCTTGGTAAGTCTTCCTCCATCCCTTTATTTTGAGCCTTTGTGAATCTTTGCATGTGAGATGGGTTTCCTGGATACAGCACACTGATGGGTTTTGGTTATTTATTCAATTTGCCAGTCTGTGTTTTTTGATTGGTGCATTTAGCCCATTTACATTTAGGGTACATATTGTTATGTGTGAGTTTGATGCTGCCATTTTGTTACTATCTGGCTGTTTTGTCTCTTGGTTGATGCAGATTCTTCATTTTGTTGATGCTCTTTCGCATTTGGTATGTTTTTAGAATGGCTGGTACTGGTTGTTTCTTTCTATGTGTAGTGCCTCTTTCAGGAGCTCTTGTAAAGCAGGCCTGGTTAAGGCAAAATCTCAAAGTTCTTGCTTGTTGGCAAAAGATTTTATTCTTCCTTCACTTATGAAGCTCATTTTGGCTGAATATGACATTCTGGATTGAAAGTTCTTTTCTTTAAGGATGTTGAATATTGGCCCCCAGTCTCTTCTGGCTTGCAGAGTTTCTGCCAAGAGATCTGCTGTGAGTCTGATGGGCTTCCCTTTGTGGGTGACCTGACCTTTCTCTCTGGCTGCCCTTAGTATTTTCTCCTTCATTTCAACCCTGGTGAATCTGAAGATTATGTGCCTTGGGGTTGCTCTTCTTGCAGAATATCTTTGTGGTGTTCTCTGTATTTCCCGGAGTTGAGTATTGGCCTACCTTGCTAGGTTGGGGAAATTTTCCTGGATAATATCTTGAAGAGTGTTTTCCAGCTTGGATTCATTCTATTCATCACATTCTGGTATGCCTATCAAACGTAGGTTGGGTCTCTTCACATAGTCCCACATTTCTTGGAGATTTTGTTCACTCTTCTTTGCGCTTTTTTCTCTAATCTTGGTTTTTCTCTTCATTTCGTCGAGTTGATCTTTGACTTCTGATATTGTTTCTTCTGCCTGGTCAATTCGGCTGTTGAAACTTGTGCATGCTTCGTAAAGTTCTTGTGTTGTGTTTTTCAGCTCCTTCAATTCATTCATATTTCTCTCTAAGTTGTCTATTCTTGTTATCATTTCCTCGAATCTTTTTTCAATTTTTTTTCAAGGTTCTTAGTTTCCTTGCATTGATTTAGAACATGTTCTTTTAGCTCACTGAAGTTTCTCATTATCCACCTTCTGAAGTCTGATTCCGCCATTTCGTCACTCTTATTCTCCGTCCAGCTTTGTTCCCTTGCTGGTGAGGAGTTTTGGTCCTTTGTAGGAGGTGAGGTGTTTTGGTTTAGGGTGTTTTCTGCCTTTCTGCGCTTGTTTCTTCCCATCTTTGCTGATTTATCCACCTGTCGTCTTAGTATTTGGTGACTTTTTGATTGGGTCTCTGAGTGGACGACCAGATTCTTGATGATGAAGTATTTCTGTTATTTAGTTTTCCTTCTAACGGTTTAGCCCCTTTGCTGTGCGAGAGCTGAGGTCCACTCCAGGCCCTGCTTGTCTGGGGTACACCTGTAGTAGCTGTGGAACAGTGAGGGATGCTACCAGTTTCCTCTTCTGCTATCTTTGTCCCAGAATTATGCCCGCCAAATGTCAGTCTGATTCGTCCTTTTTTGAGGTGGCTCTTTGTATATACAGGGGTCAGGGAGCTGCTTGAGGAGATGGTCTGTACTTTATAGGAGCTCAGGTGCTGAGCTGTGAGCTCCGTTGTTCATTCAGGTTTGCTGGGCGAATGTGTCTGCTGCAGCAGAACTTATAAAAGCCCCTCCCCTTTTTTCCCCTCAGATTCTCTCAGGGAGTTGGGGCTTTCATTTTTATTTTTTTTTTGGAGGTGTTAATTTAAAAAAAAATACAAGATCTATAAATTTAGAAGAGAAAAAAGGAGATTTTTTTTTGGAAAACAGAGGAAGAAAAAAAGGGAGAGAGAACAGGAATATTGCTTTTAATGAGTATTAATAATGGCTGATCATTATTTTGTGTATTTAAAGTGGATAATGTATATTTTATTTATCTAAGGTGGAGAGTTCTACAAGTGCTTATTAAGGTTACTTGTTACTGATCTGAGTTCAGATTCTAGATATCCTTATTAATTTTCTGTTTCGTTGAGTCTGAATCTCTTTATGGGTCTTATGTATCTGGGTGTTAGGATGTATTGATTCTTATACCACTCTACCTTTGTTGGTTTGAATTCTGTTTTATCAAATGCATGGATTACAACTCCTTTTTGTTTATTTATTTGTTTTCATTCTCTATTTGGTTGGTAAATCTTTCTCCAACCCTTTGTTTTTAGTCTTTGTGTATCTTTGGATATAAAATGGGTCTGGATATAGTATACCATCAGGTTTTGGCTGTATCTTTTAATTAGAAAATTTAGTCAATTTCAATTTAAGATTACTGTCATTTGATGTTAACTGGCTATTTTATCCATTTGTTGATATAAATTCTTCTTTATGTTGATGCTCTTTACTTTTTGGTATATTTTTAGAAAGGCTAATACTGGTTGTTCCTTTCTGTGTGTAATGCTTCTTTCGGAAGTTTTTGTAAAGGGGGCCTGGTGGTAATAAAATCTCTGAGTACTTGCTTGTTCATAAAAGATTTTATTTTTCCTTCAATTGTGAAGCTTAGTTTGGCAGGATATGAAATTCTGGGCTGAAAGTTCTGTTCTTTAAGGATGTTAAATATCGGCCCCCACTCTCTTCTGGCTTGCAGGGTTTCTACTGAGAGATCAGCTGTAAGTCTAATAGGCTTCCCTTTGTGGGTAACCTGACCTTTCTCTCTGGCTGCCCTTAGTATATTCTCCTTCGTTTCAACCCTGGTGAATCTAATGATTATGTTTCTTGGGGTTGCTCTTTTTAAGGAATATTTTTGTGGTGTTCTCTGTATTACCTGAGGTTGAATGGTATCCTGCTTTGCTAAATTGGGAAAATTCTCCTGGATAATATCCTGAAGAGTATTTTCCAGCTGGGATTCATTCTCTCCATCACATTCAGGTACACCTATCAAACGTAGATTAGGTCTTTTCACATAGTCCCATAATTCTTGGGGAATTTGCTCATTCCTTTTTATCCTTTTTTCTCTATTCTTGTCTTCTCATTCCATTTCATTAAGTCGGTCTTCGACCTCTGATATCCTTTCTTCTGCTTGATCAATTCGGCTATTCAAACTTACGCATATTTCACTAAGTTCTCGTGTTGTATTTTTCAATTCCATTAGTTCATTTATATTCCTCTCTATATTGTCGATTCTTTGTAACATTTCGTCTAATCTTTTTTCAAAGTTCTTAGTTTCTTTACATTGGGGTAGAACAAGTTGTTTCAATTCCCAGAGGTTTTTTACCATCCACCTTCTAAAGCCTCCTTCAGATACTGGAACAGAGTCCTCTTCCATTAGGGCTTGTTCCATTGCTGATGAGGAATTACTATCCCCTGTAGAAGGAGAGGGGTTCTGACTTTCGGTTTTCTCGGCATTTTTAGGCTGTTTTTTTCCCTTTATTGTGAATTTATCCATCTGATGTCTTTAAAATTAGCGCCTTTCTGATTAAGTTTCTGAGAGGATGTCCAATTTACTGATTCCCAATGCTGGAATCCGAGTAACCCACTGCACCAGCCAAAACAACAGCGATAAGGCTGATGGTGCTCTTCTGCCTGGGAATCTCTGGTCTGTCTTCCTTCTTGAGTCCACAAACGGCTCTGCCTTCCCGGAGCTCCAAACACTAGTCAGTAGGGGAACCAGTCCCACTCACTGTGCACGAAGTGCTGCCACGCTGAGGCGACGAGAAAACCGCTGCACCAGCCACAGAAGTCATGCTGGTGACCCGTGGGGCTCCTCCACTGGAAATCTTCTGGTCCGTGGGTGACGAAAATTCCTCTGAAAATGTGGTATCCTCACGTTTTCCGAGCTTTCACTGGGAGCTACAATCCCGAGCTGTTAGCGATCAGCCATCTTGGATCTCTCTCCGGGGCTTTCTTTATGAGTATCTGTTGCACTGTCCTGCCCAGCTAGGAGGCAGTCTATTCACTATTAGCCTTCTGGGGCTCCACCCTGCTAGGGCGGGTCCACCCTGCTGCTGCAGGGCTCCGTTCTACTGTGGTGCACTGCACCCTGTGGGCAGCGTGTCTCTGTTATGCCTGGTTGCCTCAACAATGGCAGGCTGCATCAGCAGTGGGTGGTACCTCAGTAGGGGCGGATAGCGTCCCTAGTGGCGGACGCCCCTCCCCACTGAGCTGCACAGTTTGAATCCAGCTGACCCCACAGCAAAACTCTCAACCACGAGCGCTTTGAATCACCATGCTGTTTGTCCCCTTGAGGTTGGGACCTGCTGAGCCTGATCACCTGGCTCCCTGCCTCAGAGTCTCTCCTCTCTCTCTCTCTTTTTCTTTCCAAATTGAATTGTTGACTCTCTCACAGGCGCCCCAGTCGCCTGCTGATTGGGCACCAGGATTTGTGTGATATCCCCTGTGGTGGCCCACTGCACCAGCAGCAATTGCTCTTCCCAGGAATCTCCTGGTCTCGCTCACCATCCTAGTCCCGTTCAATCAAATGGACATGTCAATCTGCCCTCCCAAAACTCAGATTGTCGGTTTAACAAGGCACCCAGACCAGTAAGCTCTGTGCAGGATGCTGCTGCACCACAGTGTGGGCCGGCCAAAACGGTCACACAAGCGGGCTGTGCTGCTCTCCTGTGTCTCACCTACACCTGAAAACTTGCCACTTTTTTGGGCTACAAAAGTACGTCTGAAAATGCATCTAGGACTCACCCTCTGTGCCTTCACTGAGAGCTGCAATCCCGAGCTGTTTCTATGATGCCACCTTGGAACTGCCTATCCCTATGCAACTACCTTGCACGTTCTGCACATTTACCCCAAAACCTAAAATGCAATAAAAATTTAAAAAAATAAATAAATAAAGTAGACTCTTAATTCTTCCCCATGTGTGTATTGCTAAATGAGACTTTGAGTAAGTTGGCATAAGAAAGAGACTCCTGACTCTTACCCAGGTGTGCATTTTTACAGAGACTTTGAATGAGTAGCCTCTTGAAATAAACTGTTGACTATTTCCCAGAGGTATATAATTCACTGAGGCCATGAACGAGTGGCCATATGAAAGAGATTCCTGACTAATAAGAGATATATATTTTTCACTGAAACACTGAATAAATGGCCATTTGAAATAAATCCATTTTACTCCACAGGTATGTGTTATTCATTGATACTCTACATAAATCACCATATGTAACAGAGTAGTGATTATTACCCACATGTATATTATTCAAAGGGGTTCTGCATGAGAGTCCATATCAGATAGACTCCTCACTATCACCCAGTTATGCATCATTCTGGGAGGTGCTTAATTTCTGGCTATCACAATAGGATCCTGACTAATCCACAGGTGTTCATTATTCACTGAAACTCTGAATGAGAGGCCATATAAAATAGACGCCTGACTATTGGCCCATTGTGCATAAATCAGGAAAGCTCTGAATAAGTGCTAATATGGAAAAGAATCCTGACGAATTTTCAGGTGTGGGTCATTCAGTGAGATACTTAATCACTGGTCATTTGAAAGAGACTCCTGACAATTACACTGGTGTGCATTATTCACTGAGGCACTTAGTAGCCATATGAAATGGACTCTTAATATTCACTAAGTATTCCTCATGTGTGCATAATTCACTGACTCTCTGAGTGGCCATATAAAATAGACTTCTGATTCTACCCCATGTGTGTATAATTTGAGAGGACCTGTAAGAGTGTCTGTATAGATTTCATGTTTAAGATGCCATCGTAGAGGTGACTCCAGATTGCAGCTCTCAGTGAAGGCCCAGAGGGTGAGTCTTAGCCTCATTGTCGGACAGATCATTTTTGCCCACAGAAAGTTGAAAGTCCCAGGTGTGGGAGAGACACGGGACGCTAGCACAGCCGGCTCACGCGGCCGCTTCAGTCGGTTCCATAGCGCAGCAGCACCGGGCACAAAACTCATTGGTCTGGGTGCCCTGTTAAACCAGCAATCTGAGATTTGGAAATGCAGATTGGCATGTCCATCTGATTGAATGGAACTTGGACAATAAGCCAGACAAGGAGATTCCTGGGAAACGTGATCTGAGCCAGAGCAGTGGGCAGTGGCATGGGAGATCGCATGGATCCCAGTGCCCTATCAGCAGGCTACTGGGGCGCCAGTGAGATAGTAAACTTTTCAGCTTGGGGAGAGAAAGAGAGAGAGAGAGGACGGACTCTGAGGCAGGGAGCTGGATGATTAGGCTCAGTGGGTCCCACCCTGATGGGGACAAGCAGGGCAGCGATTGGAGGCGCTCGGGGCTGAAAGTTTTGCTGCCAGCATCTAGGACGGTGCAGCCCAGTGCGGGAGGGGCGTCTGCCACTACTGACGCAATTCCCCGCTACTAAATTACTGCCAAGGGTTGACGCAGCCTGCTGTTGCTGAGGCAACCTGACATAACAGAGAGATTCCACCAGCAGGGCAGAGCAAGCCACAGCAGGGCGGAGCAAGCCACAGAAGAACAGAGCCCAGCAGCAAAAGAGTGGACCCGAGCTAGAAGGGAGGAGCCCCGGCAGGAAAATAGTGAATAGACTGCTACCTAGCTAGGCAGGACAGTGCAACAGATACTCATAAAGAAAGACCCAACTCCATGAGACTCAGCATCTAAGGGGGAAAAAAAGTGGGGGTTTTATGAGTTCTCTTGCAGCAGAAATAAACACATCCTCCCAACAATGCTGAATGAACAACGGAGCTCACAGCTCAGCACTGGAGCTCCTATAAAGAACAGACCGACTCCTCATGCAGCTCCCTGACCCCTGTATATCCAAAGAGTCGTCACCCCAATAAAGGACTAATCAGGCAGACATTTGGTGGGCATCATTCTGAAACAGATATAGCAGAAGAAGAAACTGGTAGCATCCATCACTGTTCTGCAGCTGCTACAGGTATACCCCAGACAAGCAGGGCCTGGAGTGGACCTCAGCACTGGTACAGCAGAGGGGCTAGATCATTAGAAGAAAAACTAAGTAACAGAAATACCTCATCATCAAAAATCTGGGTGTCCACACAGAGACCCAAATGAAAAATCAGCAACTACTAAGACGACAAGTGGATAAATCCACAAAGATGGGAAGAAACTAGCGCAAAAAGCCGAAAAACACCTGAAGCCAAAACACTTCATCCCCTACAAATGACCAAAACTCCTCAACGGCAAGGGAACAAAACTGGACGGAGAATGAGTGTGACTAAATGATGGAATCAGACTTTAGAAAGTAAATAATGAGAAATTTAAGTAAGCTAAAAGAACATGTTCAAAATCAGTGCAAAGAAACTAAGAACCTTGAAAAAAGATTTGAAGAAAGATTCGAGGAAATGATAACAAGAATAGACAACTTAGAGAGACATATGAATGAATTGAAGGAGCTGAAAAACACAACACAAGAACTTCACGAAGCATGCACAAGTTTCAACAGCCGAATTAACCAAGCAGAAGAAAGAATATCAGAAGTCGAAGATCAACTCAATGCAATAAAACGAGAAACAAAGATCAAAGAAAAAAGCGCAAAAAGGAATGAACAAAATCTCCAAGAAATGTGGGACTATGTAAAGAGACCCAATGTACGTTTGATAGGTATACGAGAATGTGATGAAGAGAATGAACCCAAGCTGAAAAACACTCTTCAAGATATTATCCAGGAAAATTTCCCCAACCTAGCAAGACAGGTCAATACTCAACTCCACAAAATACAGAGAACACCACAAAGATATTCTGCAAGAAGAGCAACCCCAAGACACATAATCGTCATATTCACCAGGGTTGAAATGAAGGAGAAAATACTAAGGACAGCCAGAGAGAAAGGTTGGGCCACCCACAAAGGGAAGCCCATCAGACTCACAGCAGATCACTTGGCAGAGACTCTACAAGACAGAAGAGAGTGGGGGTCAATATTCAACATCCTGAAAGAAAAGAACTTTCAACCCAGATTTTCATATCCAGCCAAACTGAGCTTCATAAGTGAAGGAAAATTAAAATCCTTCATGAACAAGCAAGTACTCAGAGATTTTGTCACCACTAGGCCTGCTCTACAAGAGCTCCTGAAAGAGGCACCACACATAGAAAGAAACAACCAGTACCAGCCATCCTAAAAGCATACCAAATGCTAAAGACCATCAACAAAATGAAGAATCTACATGAACCAATGGGCAAAACAGCCACCTAGCATCAAAACGGCAATAGCAAATTCACACATAACAATATTAACCCTAAATGAAAATGGGCTAAATGCACCAATCAAAAGACACAGACTGGCAAATTGGATAAAAAGCCAAAACCCGTTGGTGTGCTGTATCCAGGAAACCCACCTCACATGCAAGGATACACAAAGGCTTAAAATAAAGGGATGGAGGAAGATTTACCAAGCAAATGGAAAGCAAAAATAAAGCAGGAGTGGCAATACTCGTCTCTGATAAAATAGACTTTAAAGCAACAAAGATCAAAAGGGACAAAGAAGATCATTACATAATGGTAAAAAAATCGATAAAACAAGAAGAGCTAACAATTTTAAATATATATGGACCCAATGCAGGAGCACCGAAATATATAAGGCAAGTTCTTAATGACTTACAAAGAGACTTAGACTCCCACACAATAATAGTGGGAGACTTTAACACTCCACTGTCAATATCAGACAGATCAACCAGACAGAAAATTAACAAGGATATCCAGGACTTGAACTCAGACCTGAAACAAGCAAATTTGATAGATATTTACAGCACTCTCAACCCGAAATCCACAGAATATACATTCTTCTCAGCACCACATCACACCTACTCCAAATTTGACCAACTAATTGGAAGTAAAGCATTCCTCAACCAATGCAAAACAACGGAAATCATAACAAACAGTCTGTCAGACCATAGTGCAATCAAGTTGGAACTCAGAATTCAGAAAATAAATCAGAACCGCACAGCTTCATGGAAACTGAACAACTGGCTCTTGAATGTTGATTGGATAAGCAATAAAATGAAGGCAGAAATAAAGAAGTTCTTTGAAACCAACGAGAATGAAGACACAACGTACCAGAATCTCTGGGACACAAATATATAGCAATAAGTGCTCACATGAGAAAAGTGGAGAGATTCAAAATGGACACCCTATCATCAAAACTGAAAGAGCTAAAGGAGCAAGATCAAAAAAGCTTAAAACCTAGACGAAGACAAGAAATATCTAAGATCAGAGCAGAACTGAAGGAGATAGAGAAAAGAAAAACCGTTCAAAAAATCAATAAATCCAAGAGCTGGTTTTTCGAAAAGATCAACTAAATAGACAGACCACTAGCCGGACTGATAAAATAGAAAAGAGACAACAACCAAATAGATGCAATAAAAAATGATAAAGGGGAAATCACCACAG
Organism: Saguinus oedipus; assembly: GCA_031835075.1. Lineage (NCBI taxonomy): Eukaryota > Metazoa > Chordata > Mammalia > Primates > Cebidae > Saguinus > Saguinus oedipus. Next base: position 59,050,806 of record CM063173.1, read on the forward strand.
ATTCCACAGAAATTCAAACCATCATGAGAGAATACTACAAACAACTCTATGCAAAAAACTAGTAAACCAGGAAGAAATGGAAAAATTCCTGGATGCCTGTGTCCTCCCAAGCCTAAACCAGGAGGAAGCCGAAAGTATGAATAGACCAATAACAAGGTCTGAAGTTGAGGCAGCAATTAAAAGCCTACCACACAAAAAAGCCCAACTTTAGATGGCTTCACAGCCGAATTCTACCAGACACACAAAGAGGATCTATTACCATTCCTTCTGAAACTATTCCAAATGATCCAAAAAGAGGGAACTCTTCCCAAATCATTTTATGAGACCAACATCATCCTGATACCGAATCCCGGCAGAGACTCAACAAGAAAAGAAAACTTCAGGCCAATATCCATGATGAATATAGATGCAAAAATCTCCAATAAAATACTGGCAAATCGATTGCAACAGCACATTAAAAAACTTATCCATCATGATCAAGTAGGATCATCCCGGAGATGCAAGGCTGGTTCAACATACGCAAGTCTATAAATGTAATTCACCACATAAACAGAAGAAAAAACAAAAACCACATGATTATCTCAGTTGATGCACAGAAGGCATTTGACATAATTCAACAGCCCTTTATGCTAAAAACCCTCAATAAACTTGGTATTGATGGAACATATCTCAAAGTAATGAAAGCTATTTATGACAAACCAACAGCCAATATCATACTTAATGGGCAAAAACTGGAAGCATTCCCTTTGAAATCTGGCACTAGACAAGGATGCCCTCTCTCACCACTACTATTCAACGTAGTACTGGAAGTTCTAGCCAGAGTAATCAGGCAAGAAAAAGAAATAAAGTGTATTCAAATAGGAAAGGTGGAAGCCAAATTTTCTCTATTTGCAGACGACATGATAGTATACCTAGAAGACTTCAGCACATCAGCCCAGAAAATCCTGCAACTGATAAGCAACTTCAGCAAAGTCTCAGGATATAAAATCAATGTGAAAAAATCACAAGCATTCCTACACACCAATAACAGGCTAAAAGAGAGCCAAGTCAAGAACGAACTGCCATTCACAATTGCTACAAGTAAAATAAAATACCTAGGAATACAACTCACAAGGAACGTAAGGGACCTCTTCAAGGAAAACTACAAACCATTGCTCCATGAAATAAGAGAGGACACAAACAGATGGAGAAACATTCCATGTTAATGGTTAGGAAGAATCAGTATCGTGAAAATGGCTATACTGACCAAAGTCATTTACAAAATCAATGCTATCCCCATCAAACTACCATTGAACTTCTTCACAGAACTGTAAAAAACTACCATGAACTTTATATGGAATCAAAAGAGAGCCCACTTAGCGAAGTCAATTCTAAGCAAACAGAACACAGCGGGAGGCATCACATTACCGACTTCAAACTATACTACAAGGCTACAGTAATTAAAAGAGCATGGTACTGGTACCAAAACAGAGATATAGACCAATGGAACAGAACAGAGGCATCGGAGGCAACACAACCTATCTACAACCATATAATCTTTGATAAAGCAGACAAAAACAAGCAATGGGAAAAGGATGCCCTGTTTAATAAATGGTGTTGGGAAAACTGGCTAGCCATGTGTAGAAAGCAGAAACTGGACCCCTTCCTGACACCTTACACTAAAATTAACTCCAGGTGGATTAAAGACTTAAAAAGAAGACCTGACACCATAAAAGCCCTCGAAGAAAATTTAGGCAAAATCATTCAGGACATAGGAGTTGGCAAAGACTTCATGACCAAAACACCAAAAGCATTGGCAACAAAAGCCAAAATAGACAAATGGGACCTAATCAAACTCCACAGCTTCTGCATGGCAAAAGAAACAGTCACTAGAGTGAATCGGCAACCAACAGAATGGGAAAAAATCTTTGCAGTTTACCCAACTGACAAAGGGCTGATATCCAGAATTTACAAAGAACTCAAACAGATTTACAGGAAAAAATCAAACAGGCCCATTCCAAAATGGGCAAAGGATATGAACCGACACTTTACAAAAGAAGGCATACATGAGGCCAACAAACACATGAAAAAATGCTCATCATCACTGGTCATTAGAGAGATGCAAATCAAAACCACATTGAGATACCATCTCACGCCAGTTAGAATGGCGATCATTAAAAAATCTGGAGACAACAGATGCTGGAGAGGATGTGGAGAAAGAGGAACACTCTTACACTGTTGGTGGGAGTGTAAATTAGTTCAACCATTGTGGAAGACAGTGTGGTGACTCCTCAAAGACCTAGAAATAGAAATTCCATTTGACCTAGCAATCCCATGACTGGGTATATATCCAAAGGACTATAAATCGTTCTACTATAAGGACACATGCACACGAATGTTCATTGCAGCACTGTTTACAATAGCAAAGAACTGGAACCAACCCAAATGCCCAACGATGATAGACTGGATTGGGAAAATGTGGCACATATACACCATGGAATATTATGCAGCAATCAAAAATGATGAGTTTGTGTCCTTTGTAAAGACATGGATGAATCTCGAGAACATCATTCTCAACAAACTGACACAAGAACAGAAAAAGAAATACCGCATATTCTAAGTCATAGGCGGGTGAGAAAAATGAGAACACATGGACACAGTGAGGGTGTCTACTACACACTGGGGTCTGTTTGGGGGAATGTGGGAGGGACAGTGTGGGGGTCTGGAGTGGGATAGCCTGGGGATAAATACCAAGTGTGGGTGAAGGGGAGGAAGGCAGCAAAACACACTGCCATTTGTGTACTGGTGCAACTATCTTGCACGTTCTGCATATGTACCCCGAAACCTATAATGCAATAAAAACTTTTTTAAAAAAAGAGTGTCTGTATAAAATACACTCCTCTCTATTACCCAGGTGCGCATTATTCACAGAGGTTCTGAATAAGCTTCAATATAAAATGCCCTTCTGACTATTCTCCAGGAGGGTTTTATTCACCTGAGCTCTGAATGAGGGGCGATATAAAAGAGACTCCTGGCTATTGCACAGGTGTGTATTCTTCACTGAAGTTCTGAATGTGTGGCCAAAGTAAATAGGCACAAGGCTACTCCACGAGTTTCATTTTTTCACTGATTCTCTGAATAAAAGGCCATGTAAAAAAAGACTCCAAGACTTTTCCTGGGATGCATTACTCAATGAGGTTCTGAATGAGAGAAAACTGTTAATAAACTCCTGACAATTCTCTAAACTTGCACTATGGGGAGGGATCTTAATGAGTGGCCTTAGGACAGAGACTCCTGAATACTCTTCAGGAATACATTTTTAGGCTGGGCTTTGAATGAGTGGCCATACAAAATAGAATTCTGACTTTCCCCAAAGAGTATATTATTTAGTGAGGCCCTGAATGTGTGGCTATATGTAATAGGCTTCTGAATACTCTGCAGGTGTTTTTTTCCAGAGAAGACCTGAATGAGGAGCCATATGTAATAAAGTTCTGTGTATTTTCCAGGTATACATTATTCACTGAGGATCTGATAGTTTGGCCATATGAAATAGTCTTTGGATTATTCCAGATGTGTGTATTATTCCATGAGGCTTTGAATTACTGACCATAAGAAATAGACTACTGACTATTCCCCAGGTGTGTATTATTGAATGAGAATCTGAAAAAGTGGGTATATAAAAAAGACTACTCACTATTCAAAAGTTGTGCATTAATCACTCAGGCTTTGATTTTGTAGTCATGTAAAATAGACTATTGTCTATTCCCCAAGTGTGCATTATATACTGAGGCTGTATATGACTGACTGTATAAAGTAGAGTCCCAAATGTTCCCCAGGCCTGAATTACTTTGTGAGGCTCCTCATGAGTGATCCTATGAAACAGGATGTTGACTATCCTCCATGTTTGAATTATGCAGTGAATTTCTGAAAGAGTCGCCATATGAAAAAAACTGCTGAGTGCTGTACATTTGTGCATTATTCACTGAGGATATGAGTGAGCGGCCATATGAAAGGAAATTCTGACTATTCCACAGGTGTGTATGATTCACTGAGGCTTTGAGTTCGTGACTATATGAAAGAGAATCCCGACTATTCCTCAGGTGTGTATTGTTGTCTGAGTCTGATTAAGTGAGCATATGGAATAGAATTTTCACTCTTCCAAATCTCTGCATTACTCACTCCGGGTTTGATTTTGTGTCCATATAAAAGAGACTAGTGCCTATTCCCCAGGTATGAATTATGTCATGAGGCTCTGAATGAATGGCTATATAATGTAGACTCTTAACTCTTTTCCAGGTTTTTATTGCTAAATGAGTCTCTGAGTAAGTGGGCATAATAAAGATACTCCAGACTTTTCTTCAGGTGTGCATTATTTACAGAGAGTCTGAATAAGTAGCCACCTGAAGTAGACTGTTGACTATTTTTCAGAGATGTATAATACACGGAGTCCCTGAACGAGTGGCCATAAGAAAGACATTCCTGACTAATAAAAGATATATATTACACACTGAAACACTGAATAAATGGCCATTTGTAATAGAATCCATATTTCTTCACAGGTGTGCGTTACTTATTGATTCTCCAAAGAAATCACCATATGTAACAGACTAGTGATTATTCCCCACATGTGCATTATTCAAAGGGGTTCTGCATGAGTGTCCATATCAAATAGACTCCTCACTATCACCCAGTTACGTATCATTCAGAGAGGTGCTTAATTTGTGTCTATCTCAAATAGGGTCCTGACTACTCCACAAATGTTCATTATTCACTGAAACACTGAATGAGAGGCCATATAAAATAGACGCCTGACTATTGCCCCATTGTGCATGATTCAGAAAAGCTCTGAATAAGTGGTCATATAAAAGAGAATCTGGAAGGAGGAGACAAGATGGCGTCATAGAGGCGACTCAGGATTGCAGCTCTCAGTGAAGGCACAGAAGGTGAGTCCAAGCCGCATTCTCGGATGTTCCTTTTATGCCCACAGAGCGTTGAAAGTCCCAGGTGTGGGAGAGACACGGGACCCTAGGGCAGCCGGCTAATGCAGCTGGCTCCCACCGCCTCTTTGGCCGGCGCCGCAGCGGTACATGGCGCGGAACTCACTGGTCTGGGTGCCCTGTTAAACAGGCAATCTGAGATTTGGAAGGGCAGACTGGCATGTTCATCTGATTGAACGGGACTTGGACAATGAGCCAGACCAGGAGCTTCCTGGGAAGCGTGATCTGAGCCGGGGTAGTGGGTAGCGGCACAGGAGATTGCACAGATCCCAGTGCCCAATCAGCAGGCTACTGGGGCACCAGTGAGAGAGTCGACCTTTCAGCTTGGGGAGAGGAAGAGAGAGAGAGAGGACGGACTCTGAGGCAGGGAGCTGGGTGATCAGGCTCGGCGGGTCCCACGCTCATGGGGACAAGCACGGTGGCGACTGGAGGTGCTTGGGGCTGAGAGTTTTGCTGCCGGCATCTAAGACGGTGCAGCCAGGTGAGGGAGGGGCGTCCACCATTGCTGACGCAGTCCACCCCCACTGAAGTACCGCCCAGGACTGACACAGCCTGCCGTTGCTGAGGCAAAATGCCATAACAGAGAGACTCCATGCTCCACAGTGGAAGGGAGGCCAGCAGCAACAGGGGGGACCCGCGCTAGCAGGTCAGAGCCCCAGCAGGCAAATAGTGAATAGACTGCCGCCTAGTGGGGCAGGACAGTGCAACAGATACTCATAAAGAAAGCCCCAAATCCCTGAGACAGAGCATCTAAGGGGGGGGGAAAAGTGGTGTTTTATGAGTTTGATAGCAGCAGACATAAACAACCTCCCAACAATGCTGAATGAACAACGGAGCTCACAGCTCAGCACTGGAGCTCCTATAAAGCACAGACTGTCTCCTCAAGCAGCTCCCTGACCCATGTATATCCAAGGAATCACCCCAGAAAAGGACTAATCAGACTGATATTTGGCTGGCATTATTCTGGAACAAGGACAGCAGAAGAAGAAACTGGTATCATCCCTCACTGTTCTGCAGCTGCTGCAGGTATACCCAAGAGAAGCAGGGCCTGGAGTGGACCTCAGCACTCATACAGCAGAGGGGATAGAACATTAGAGGGAAAACTAAGTAACAGAAATACTTCATCATCAACAATCTCAGCGTCCACACAGACACCCAATTGAAAAATCAGCAACTACTAAGACGACAGGCGGATAAATCCATAAAGATGGGAAGAAACCAGCGCAAAAAGGAGGAAAGCACCCGAAACCAAAACACCTCACCTACAAAAAAGGACCAAAACTCCTCACCAACAAGGAAACAAAGCTGGACGGAGAATGAATGTGACGAAATGACGGAATCAGAGTTCAGAAAGTGGATAATGAGAAACTTCAGTGAGCTAAAGGAACATGTACTAAACCAGTGCAAAGAAACTAAGAAACTTGAAAAAAGATTTGAAAAAGATTCGAGGAATTGATAACAAGAATGGACAACTTAGAGAGGAATGTGAATGAATTGAAGGAGCTGAAAAACACAACACGAGAACTTCGTGAAGCATGCACAAGTTTCAACAGCCGAATTTACTAAGCAGAAGAAAGAATATTAGAAGGTGAAGATCAACGCAATGAAATAAAACAAGAAACCAAGATTAAAAAAAAAGTACAAAAAGAAATGAATAAAATCTCCAAAAAATGTGGGACTATGTGAAGAGCCCCAACCTACGTTTGATAGGTGTACCAGAATGTGATGAAGAGAATGAATCCAAGGTGGAAAACACTCTTCAGGACATTATCCAGGAAAATTTGCCCAACCTAGCAAGACAGGTCAAAACTCAACCCCAGGAAATAGAGAGAACTCCACAAAGATACTCCGCAAGAAGAGCAACCCCAAGGCACATAATCGTCAGATTCACCAGGGTTGAAACGAAGGAGAAAATACTAAGGGCAGCCAGAGAGAAAGGTCGGGTCACCCACAAAGGGAAGCCCATCAGACTGAAGGCAGATCTATTGGCAGAGACAGTAAAAGCCAGAAGAGAGTGGGGGCCAATGTTCAACATCCTTAAAGAAAAGAGCTATCAACCCAGAATTTCATATCCAGCCAAACTGAGCTTCAAAAGTGAAGGAAAAATAAAATCCCTCACGAACAAGCAAGTACTCAGAGATGTTGTCACCACTAGGCCTGCTTTACAAGAGCTCCTGAAATAGGCACTACACATAGAAAGAAACAACCAGTTCCAGCCATACTAAAAGTATACCAAATGCTAAAGACCACCAACAAAATGAAGAATGTACATGAACCAACGGGAAAAACAGCCAGCTAGCATCAAAATGGCAGTATCAAATTCACACATAACAATATTAACCCTGAATATAAATGGGCTAAATGCATCAATCAAAAGACACAGACTAGCAAATTTGATAAAAAACCAAAACCCATCATTGTGCTGTACCCAGGAAACCCACCTCACATGCAAAGATACACAAAGGCTCAAAATAAAGGAATGGAGGAAGATTTACCAAGCAAATGGAGAGCAAAAAAAAGCAGGAGTTGCAATTCTCATCTCTGATAAAATAGACGTTAAAGCAAAAAAGATCAAAAGGGACAAAGAAGGTCATTACATAATGGTAAAAGGATCGATACAACAAGAAGAGCTAATGATTCTAAACATATATGGCCCAATGCAGGAGCACCCAGATATATAAGGCAAATTCTTAATGACTGACAAAGAGACTTAGACTCCCACACAATAATAGTGGGAGACTTTAACACTCCACTGTCAATAGCAGACAGATCAACCAGACAGAAACTTAAAAAGAATATCCAGAACTTGAACTTAGGCCTGGAACAAGCAAACCTGATAGACATTTACAGAACTCTCCACCCCAAATCCACAGAATATACATTCTTCTCAGCACCACATCACACCTACTCCAAAATTGACCACATAATTGGAAGTAAAGCACTCCTCAGCAAATGCAAAACAACAGAAATCATAACAAACAGTCTCTCAGACCATAGTGCAATCAAGTTGGAACTCAGAATTCAGAAAATAACTCAGAACCACACAGCTTCATAGAAACTGAACAACTGGCTCTTGAATGTTGATTGGATAAACAATGAAATGAAGGCAAAATAAAGAAGTTCTTTGAAACCAACAAGAATGAAGACCCAAATGTACCAGAATGTCTGGGACACATTTAAAGCAGTCTGTAGATGAAAATATACAGCAAGAAGTGCCCACATGAGAAGAGTGGAGAGATCCAAAATTGACACCCTATCGTCAAAATTGGAAGAGCTAGAAGAGCAAGATCAAGAAAGCTCAAAACCTAGATGAAGACAAGAAATAACTAAGATCAGAGCAGAACTGAAAGAGATAGAGACAAGAAAAACCCTTCAAAGAATCAATAAATCTAAGAGCTGGTTTTTTGAAAAGATCAAAAAAAATAGACAGACAGCTAGCCAGACTGATAAAAAAGAAAAGAGAGAACAACCAAATAGATGCCGTAAAAACGATAAAGAGGAAATCACCACAGAGTCCACAGAAATTCAAAACATCGTCAGAGAATACTGCAAACAACTCTATGCACACAAACTAGTAAATCAGGAAGAAATGCATAAATTCCTGGACGCCTGTGTCCTCCCAAGCCTAAACCAGGAGGAAGCTGAAACTACGAATAGACTAATAACAAGGTAAGAAGTTGAGGCAGCAATTAAGAGCCTACCACACAAAAAAAGCCCAGGTCCAGATGGGTTCACAGCTGAATTCTACCAGACACACAAAGAGGATCTGGTACCATTCCTTCTGAAACTATTCCAAATAACCCAAAAAGAGGGAACCCTTCCCAAATCATTTTATGAGACCAACATCATCCTGATACCAAAACCTGGCAGAGACTCAACAAGAAAAGAAAACTTTAAGCCAATATCCATGATGATCATAGATGCAAAAATCTTCAATAAAATACTGGCAAATCGATTGCAACAGCACATTAAAAAACTTATCCATCATGATCAAGTAGGATTCATCCCAGGGATGCAATGCTGGTTCCACATACGCAAGTCTATAAATGTAATTCACCACATAAACAGAAGCAAAAACAAAAACCACATGATTATCTCAATTGACGCAGAGAAGGCATTTGACAAAATTCAACAGGTGTTTATGCTAAAAACCCTCAATAAACTTCGTATTGATGTAACATATCTCAAAGTAATAAAAGCTATTTAGGACAAACCAACAGCCAATATCTTAATTAATGGGCAAAAACTGGAAGGAATCCCTTTGAAATCCGGCACTAGACACGGATGACCTCTCTCACCACTTTTATTGAACATAGTACTGGAAGTTCTAGCCAGAGCAATCAGGCAAGAAAGAGAAATAAAGGGTATTCAAATAGGAAAGGTGGAAGCCAAATTGTCTCTATTTGCAGACGACATGATAGTATACCTAGAAGACCCCATCACCTCAGCCCAAAACTCCTGCAACTGATTAGCAACTTCAGCAAAGTCTCAGGATATAAAATCGATGTGCGAAAATCACAAGCATTCCTATACACCAATAACAGACTTAAAAAGAACCAAATTAAGAACGAACTGCCATTCACATTTGCTACAAATAAAATAAAATACCTAGGAATACAACTCATTAGAAATGTAAGGGACCGCTTTAAAAAAACTACAAACAACTGCTAAACGAAATAAGAGAGGACACAAACAGATGGAGAAACATTCCATGTTCGTTGTTAGGAAGAATCAATATCGTGAAAATGGCTATACCACCCAAAGTAATTTACACATTCAATGCTATCCCCTTCAAACTACCATTGTATTTCTTCACAGAACTGGAAAAAACCACCATGAATTTCATATAGAACCAAAAAAGAGCCCGCATAGCCAAGTCAATTGTAAGCAAAAAGAACACAGCGGGAGGCATCACGCTATCAGACTTCAAACTATACTACAAGGCTAGAGTAATCAAAACAGCATGGTACTGGTACCAAAACAGAGATATAGACCAATGGAACAGAACAGAAGCATTGGAGGCAACATAACATATCTACAACCATATTATCTTTGATAAACCAGACAAAAACAGGCAATGGGGAAAGGATTCCCTATTTAATAAATGGTGTTGGGAAAACTGGCTAGCCATGTGCAGAAAGCAGAAACTGGACCCCTTTCTGACACCTTACACTAAAATTAACTCCAGATGGATTAAAGACTTAAACATAAGACTTGACACCATAAAAACCCTAGAAGAAAATCTAGGCAAAACCATTCAGGACATAGGAGTAGTCAAGGATTTCATGACCAAAACACAAAAAGCATTGGCAACAAAAGCCAAAATAGACAAATGGGACCTAATCAAACTCCACAGCTTCTGCACGGCAAAAGAAACAGTCACTAGAGTGAATCGGCAACCATCAGAATGGGAAAAAATCTTTGCAGTTTACCCATGTGACAAAGGGCTGATATCCAGAATTTACAAAGAACTCTAACAGATTTACAGAAAAAAAAACAACAAGCCCATTCAAAAATGGGCAAAGGATATGAACAGACACTTTATAAAAGAAGATATACATGAAGCCGACAAACACATGAAAAAATGCTAATCATCACTGGTCATTATACAGATGCTAATCAAAACCACATTGTGATACCATCTCATGCCAGTTACAATGGCGATCATTAAAAAATCTGGAGACATAGATGGCGTCATAGAGGTGACTCAGGATTGCAGCTCTAGGTGAAGGCACAGAGGGTGAGTCCTAGCCGCATTCTAGGATGTTCCTTTTATGCCTACAGAGCATTGAAAGTCCCAGATGTGGGACAGACACGGGACGCTAGCAGCCGGCTAATGCAACCGGCTCCCGCCGCCTCTTCGGCCGGCGCCGCAGCGGGACCCGGCGCGGAACTCACTGGTCTGGGTGCCCTGTTAAACCGGCAATCTGAGATTTGGAAGGGCAGATTGGCATGTCCATCTGATTGAACGGGACTTGGACAATGAGCCAGACCAGGACTTTCATCGGAAACGTGATCTGAGCCGAGGTAGTGGGCAGCGGCACGGGAGATTGCACGCATCCCAGTGCCCTATCGGCAGGCTCCTGGGGCGCCAGTGAGAGAGTCGACCTTTCAGCTTGGGGAGAGGAAGAGAGAGAGAGAGAGGATGGACTCTGAGGCAGGGAGCTGGGTGATCAGGCTCGGCGGGTCCCACGATCATGGGGACAAGCAGGGTGGCGACTGGAGGCGCTTGGAGCTGAGAGTTTTGTTGCCGGCATTTAGGACGGTGCAGCCCGGTCAGGGAGGGACGTCCACCATTGCTGACGAAGTGCACCCCCACTTAAGTACCGCCCAGGACTGACGCAGCCTGCCATTGCCGAGGCAACCTGCCATAACAGAGAGAGTCCGCCAGGCAGCAACAGGGTGGACCCGCGTTAGCGGGTCAGAGCCCCGGCAGGCAAATAGTGAATAGACTGCTACCTAGTGGGGCAGGACAGTGCAACAGATACTCATAAAGAAAGTCCCAACTCCCTGAGACAGAGCATCTAAGGGTGAAAAAAAAAAGAGTGGTGTTTTATGAGTTCTATTGCAGCAGACATAACCTCCCAACAACCCTGAATGAACAACGGAGCTCACAGCTCAGCACTGGAGCTCCTATAAAGCACAGACTGTCTCCTCAAGCAGCTCCCTGACCCCTGTATATACAAGGAGTAACCCCAGAAAAGGACTAATCAGACTGATATTTGGCTGGCATCATTCTGGAACAAGGGCAGCAGCAGAACAAACAGGTATCATCCCTCACTGTTCTGCAGCTGCTGCAGGTATACCCCAGACAAGCAGGGCCTGGAGTGGACTTCAGCACTCATACAGCAGAGAGGATAGATCATTAGAGGGAAAACTAAGTAACAGAAATACTTCATCATCAACAATCTCAGTGTCCACACAGAGACCCAATTGAAAAATCAGCCACTACTAAGACGACAGGCGGATAAATCCATAAAGATGGGAAGAAACCAGCGCAAAAAGGAGGAAAGCACCAGAAACCAAAACACCTCACCTCCAAAAAAGGACCAAAACTCCTCACCACCAAGGGAACAAAGCTGGACGGAGAATGAAAGTGATGAAATGACGGAATCAGACTTCAGAAAGTGGATAATGAGAAACTTCAGTGAGCTAAAGGAACATGTTCTAAACCAGTGCAAAGAAACTAAGAACCTTGAAAAAAGATTTGAAAAAAGATTCGAGGAATTGATAACGAGAATGGACAACTTAGAGAGGAATATGAATGAATTGAAGGAGCTGAAAAACACAACACGAGAACTTCGTGAAGCATGCACAAGTTTCAACAGCTGAATTGACCAAGCAGAAGAAAGAATATCAGAAGTTGAAGATCAACTCAATGAAATAAAACGAGAAACCAAGATTAAAGAAAAAAGCACAAAAAGGAATGAACAAAATCTCCAAGAAAATTGGGACTATGTGAAGAGCCCCAACCTACGTTTGGTAGGTGTACCAGAATGTGACGAAGAGAATGAATCCAAGGTGGAAAACACTCCTCAGGATATTATCCAGGAAAATTTCCCCAACCTAGCAAGACAGGTCAATACTCAACTCCAGGAAATACAGAGAACACCACAAAGATACTCAGCAAGAAGAGCAACCCCAAGGCACATAATCGTCAGATTCACCAGGGTTGAAATGAAGGAGAAAATACTAAAGGCAGCCAGAGAGAAAGGTCGGGTCACCCACAAAGGGAAGCCCATCAGACTCACAGCAGATCTTTCGGCAGAGACTCTACAAGCCAGAAGAGAGTGGGGGCCAATATTCAACATCCTTAAAGAAAAGAGCTTTCAACCCAGAATTTAATATCCAGCCAAACTGAGCTTCATAAGTGAAGGAAAAATAAAATCCTTCACGAACAAGCAAGTACTCAGAGATTTTGTCCCCACTAGGCCTGCTTTACAAGAGCTCCTGAAAGAGGCACTACACATAGAAAGAAACAACCAGTTCCAGCCATACTAAAAGCATACCAAATGCTAAAGACCATCAACAAAATGAAGAATGTACATGAACCAACGGGAAAAACAGCCAGCTAGCATCAAAATGGCAGTATCAAATTCACACATAACAATATTAACCCTGAATGTAAATGGGCTAAATGCACCAATCAAAAGACACATACTGGCAAATTGGATAAAAAACCAAAACCCATCGGTGTGCTGTATTCAGGAAACCCACCTCACATGCAAAGATACACAAAGGCTAAAAATAAAGGAATCGAGGAAGATTTACCAAGCAAATGGAGAGCAAAAAAAGCAGGAGTTGCAATTCTCATCTCTGATAAAATAGACTTTAAAGTAACAAAGATCAAAAGGGACAAAGAAGGTCATTACATAATGGTAAAATATCGATACAACAAGAAGAGATAACGATTCTAAATATATATGGACCCAATGTAGCAGCACCCAGATATATAAGGCAAGTTCTTAATGACTTACAAAGGGACTTGGACTCCCACACAATAATAGTGGGAGACTTTAACACTCCACTGTCAATAGCAGACAGATCAACCCGACAGAAATTTAACAAGGATATCCAGGACTTGAACTCATACCTGGAACAAGCAAACCTGATAGACATTTACAGAACTCTCCACCCCAAATCCACAGAATATACATTCTTCTCAGCACCACATCACACCTACTCCAAAATTGACCACATAATTGGAAGTAAAGCACTCCTCAGCAAATGCAAAACAACAGAAATCATAACAAACAGTCTCTCAGACCATAGTGCAATCAAGTTGGAACTCAGAATTCAGAAAATAACTCAGAACCACACAGCTTCATAGAAACTGAACAACTGGCTCTTGAATGTTGATTGGATAAACAATGAAATGAAGGCAAAATAAAGACGTTCTTTAAAAAAACGAGAATGAAGACACAACGTACCAGAATCTCTGGGACACATTTAAAGCAGTCTGTAGAGGAAAATATATAGCAATAAGTGCCCACATGAGAAGAGTGGAGAGATCCAAAATTGACACCCTATCGTCAAAATTGAAAGAGCTAGAGGAGCAAGATCAAAAAAGCTCAAAACCTAGCCGAAGACAAGAAATAACTAAGATCAGAGCAGAACTGAAGGAGATAGAGACAAGAAAACCCTTCAAAAAATCAATAAATCTAAGAGCTGGTTTTTCGAAAAGATCAACAAAATAGACAGACCACTAGCCAGACTGATAAAAAAGAAGAGAGAGAACAACCAAATAGATGCAATAAAAAACGATAATGGGGAAATCACCACAGATTCCACAGAAATTAAAACCATCACCAGAGAATACTACAAACAACTCTATGCACATAAGCCAGTAAATCAGGAAGAAATGGATAAATTCCTGGACGCCTGTGTCCTCCCAAGCTTAAAACAGGAGGAAGCCGAAACTATGAATAGACCAATAACAAGGTCTGAAGTTGAGGCAGCAATTAAGAGCCTACCACACAAAAAAAGCCCAGGTCCAGATGGGTTCACAGCCGAATTCTACCAGACACACAAAGAGGATCTGGTACCATTCCTTCTGAAACTATTCCAAATAATCCAAAAAGAGAGAACCCTTCCCAAATCATTTTATGAGACCAACATCATCCTGATACCAAAACCTGGCAGAGACTCAACAAGAAAAGAAAACTTCAGGCCAATATCCATGATGAACATAGATGCAAAAATCTTCAATAAAATACTGGCAAACCGATTGCAACAGCACATTAAAAAGCTTATCCATCATGATCAAGTAGGATTCATCCCAGGGATGCAAGGCTGGTTCAACATACGCAAGTCTATAAATGTAATTCACCACATAAACAGAAGCAAAAACAAAAACCACATGATTATCTCAATTGATGCAGAGAAGGTATTTGACAAAATTCAACAGCCCTTTATGCTAAAAACCCTCAACAAACTTGGTATTGATGGAACATATCTCAAAGTAATAAAAGCTATTTATGACAAACCAACAGCCAATATCATACTTAATGGGCAAAAACTGGAAGCATTCCCTTTGAAATCTGGCACTAGACAAGTATGCCCTCTGTCACCACTTCTATTCAACATAGTACTGGAAGTTCTAGCCAGAGCATTCAGGCAAGAACAAGAAATAAAGGGTATTCAAATAGGAAAGGTGGAAGCCAAATTGTCTCTATTTGCAGACGACATGATAGTATACCTAGAAGACCCCATCACCTCAGCCCAAAAGCTCCTGCAACGGATAAGCAACTTCAGCAAAGTCTCAGGATATAAAATCAATGTTCAAAAATCACAAGCATTCCTGTACACCAATAACAGACTTAAAGAGAACCAAATCAAGAACAAACTGCCATTCACAATTCCTACAAAGAAAATAAAATACCTAGGAATACAACTCACTAGGAATGTAAGGGACCTCTTTAAGGAAAACTACAAACCACTGCTCAACGAAATAAGAGAGGACACAAACAGATGGAGAATCATTCCATGTTCGTGGTTAGGAAGAATCAATATCGTGAAAATGGCTATACTGCCCAAAGTAATTTACACAATCAATGCTATCCCCATCAAACTACCATTGAATTTCTTCACAGAACTGGAAAAAAACACCATGAATTTCATATGGAACCAAAAAAGAGCCCGCATAGCCAAGTCAATTCTAAGCAAAAAGAACACAGCGGGAGGCATCACGCTACCAGACTTCTAACTATACTACAAGGCTACAGTAAGCAAAACAGCATGGTACTGTTACCAAAACAGAGATATAGACCAATGGAACAGAACAGAGGCATCGGAGGCAACACAACACAGCTACAACCATATTATCTTTGATAAACCAGACAAAAACAGGCAATGGGGAAATGATTTCCTATTTAATAAATGGTGTTGGGAAAACTGGCTAGCCATGTGCAGAAAGCAGAAACTGGACCCCTTCCTGACACCTTACACTAAAATTAACTCCAGATGGATTAAAGACTTAAACGTAAGACCTGACACCATAAAAACCCTAGAAGAAAATCTAGGCAAAACCATTCAGGACATAGGAGTAGGCAAGGACTTCATGAACAAAACACCAAAAGCATTGGCAACAAAAGCCAAACTAGACAAATGGGACGTAATCAAACTCCACAGCTTCTGCACGGCAAAACAAACAGTCACTAGAGTGAATCGGCAACCATCAGAATGGGAAACAATCTTTGCAGTTTACGCATCTGACAAAGGGCTGATATCCAGAATTTACAAAGAACTCAAACAGATTTACAGGAAAAAAACAAACAAGCCCATTCAAAAATGGGCAAAGGATATGGACAGAAACTTTATGAAAGCAGACATACATGAGGCCAGCAAACATATGAAAAAGTGCTCATCATCATTGGTCATTAGAGAGATGCAAATCAAAACCACATTGTGATACCATCTCACACCAGTTAGAATGGCGATCATTAAAAAATCTGGAGACAGCAGATGCTGGAGAGGATGTGGAGAAATAGGAACACTCTTACACTGTTGGTGGGAGTGTAAATTAGTTCAACCATTGTGGAAGACAGTGTGGCGGTTCCTCAGGGACCTAGAAATAGAAATTCCATTTGACCCAGCAATCCCATTACTGGGTATCTATCCAAAGGACTATAAATCGTTCTACTATAAGGACACATGCACACGAATGTTCATTGCAGCACTGTTTACAATAGCAAAGACCTGGAACTAACCCAAATGCCCAACGATGATAGACTGGACTGGGAAAATGTGGCACATATACACCATGGAATATTATGCTGCAATCAAAAATGATGAGTTTGTGTCCTTTGTAGGGACATGGATGAATCTGGAGAACATCATTCTCAGCAAACTGACACAAGAACAGAAAAAGGAATACCGCATATACTCACTAATAGGTGGGTGAGAAAAATGAGAACACGTGGACACAGAGAGGCGGTCTACTATACACTGGGGACTGTTGGGGGGAATGGGGGAGGGACAGCGGGGGGGCTGGGGGGGATAGCCTGGGGATGAATACCAAGTGTGGGTGAAGGGGAGTAAAGCAGCAAAGTACACTGCCATGTGTGTACCTATGCAACTATCTTGCTCGTTCTGCACATGTACCCCCAAACCTATTATGCAATTAAAATTAAAAAAAAAAAAGACATAACTTGGCACATTTCTCCACAAATGTTTGTGGTAGCTTTATTCATAATAAACTTTAATTAGAAACAAAAAAAATAAAAAATTAAAAAAAAAATAAAAAAATAAAAAATCTGGAGACAGCAGATGCTGGAGAGGATGTGGAGAAATAGGAACACTCTTACACTGTTGGTGGGAGTGTAAATTAGTTCAAACATTGTGGAAGACAGTGTGGCGATTTCTCAAGGACCTGGAAATAGAAATTTCATTTGACAAAGCAATCCCATTACTGGGTATATATCCAAAGGACTATAAATCATTCTACTATAAGGACGCATGCCCAAGAATGTTCACTGCAGCACCGTTTACAATAGCAAAGACCTGGAACCAGCCCAAATGCCCATCGATGATAGACTAGACTGGGAAAATGTGGCACATATACACCATGGAATATTATGCAGCAATCAGAAATGATGAGTTTATTTCCTTTGTAAGGACATGGATGAATCTGTAGAACATCATCCTCAGCAAACTGACACAAGAACAAAAAAAGGAATACCGCATATTCTCACGTATAGGTGGATGACAAAATGAGAACACATGGACACAGGGAGGGGGTCTACTACACACTGGGTTCTATTGGGAGGAATGTGTGAGGGACAGCGGGGGGGCTGGGAAGAGATAGCCTGGAGATGAACGCCAAGTGTGGGTGAAGGGGAGGAAGTCAGCAAAACTCACTGCCATGAGTGTACCTATGCAACTATATTGCACGTTCTGCACATGTACCCCAAAACCTATAATGCAATAAAATTTTTTTAAAAAAGTTTGCAATCTTTTGAATGGGCTTGTTTGTTTTTTTTCTGTGCTGAATAAAAGGCCATGTGAAACAGACTCCAAGACTTTTCCTGGGATGCATTATTCAATGAGGTTCTGATTGAGAGGACACTGTAAACAAACTCCTGACAATTCCCTAAACTTGCACTACTCAAAGGGCTCTGAATGAGTGGTCTCAGGAGAGAAACTCCTGAATATTCTTCAGGCGTGCATTTTTAGGTTGGGCTCTGAATGAGTGGCCATACAAAATAGAATCCTGACTTTCCCCAAAGAGTATATTATTCAGTGAGGCTCTGAATGTGTGCCTCTATGTAATAGACTTCTGAATACTCTACAGGTGTTTCTTATTCAGAGAAGCTCTGAATGAGAGGCCATATTTAATAACTTCCTGAGTATTCCCCAGGTATGCATTATTCACTGAGGCTCTGAAAGTTTGGCCATATGGAATCGTCTCCGGACTAGTCCACATGTGTGTATTATTTAATGAAGCTTTGAGTTACTGACCATAAGAAACAGACTCTGGACTATTCCCTATGTGTTTATTATTGAATGAGAATCTAAAAAAGTGGGTATATAAAATAGACTACTCACTATTCCAATGTTGTGCAGTAATCACTCAGTTTTTGATTTTGTAGTCATGTAAAATAGACTAGTATCTATTCCCCAGATTTGCATTATTCACTGAGGCTGTAAATGAGTGAGTATATAAAGTAGAGTACCAAACGTTCCCCAGGCATGCATTACTTCGTGAGGCTTTGCATGAGTGGTCCTATGAAATAGGATACTGACTTTCTCCATGTTTGTATTATTCAGTGAATTTGTGAATGAGTGGCTATATGAAATAAATTGCTGAGTGCTGTACATTTGTGCATTATTCACTGAGGCTACGAGTGACTGGCCATATGAAAGGGAATCCTGACTATTCCACAGGTGTGTATGATTCACTGAGACTGAGTTAGTGATTATATGAAATAGAGTCCAACTATTCCTCAGGTGTGTATTGCTGTCTGAGACTCTGATTAAGTGGGCATATGGAATAGACTTTTCACCATTCCAAATTTGTGCATTACACACTCTGGGTTTGATTTTGTGGCCATATAATATAGACTATTTTCTATTCCCCAGGTGTGCATTATGTAATGAGGCTCTAAAGGAATGGCTATATAAATGAGACTCTGAGTAAGTGGGCATAAGAAAGAGATTCCTGACTCTTCCGCAGGTGTGCATTATTTACATAGACTCTGAATGACTAGCCTCTTGAAGTAGACTGTTGACTATTTTCCAGATGTGTATTATTCACTGAGGCCCTGAATGAGTGGCCATATGAAAGACATTCCTGACTAATAAGAGATATATATTATTCACTGAAACACTGAATAAATGGCCATTTGTAATAGAATCTATTTTACTCCACAGGTGTGGGTTATTCATTGGTTCTCTAAATAAACCACCATATGTAACAGATTAGTTATTATGCCCCACATGTGCATTAATCCAAGGGGTTCTGTGTGTGTTTCCATATCAAATAGACTCCTCACTCTCACCCAGTTATATATTATTCAGGGAGGTGCTTAATTTGTGGCTATCTTAAATAGGGTCCTGACTACTAAATATGTGTTCATTATTCACTGAATCTCTGAATGAGAGGCCATGTAAATCAGACGCCTGACTATTGCCCCATTGTGCATAATTCAGGAAAGCTCTGAATAAGTGGTCATATGGAACAGAATACTGATGAATTTTCAGGTATGTGTCATTCAGTGAGATACTGAATCACTGGTCATATGAAAGAGACTCCTGACAATTACAGTGGTGTGCAATATTCACTGAGGCTCTGAGTGGCGTTAGGAAATAGACTGCTAATATTCACTGAGTATTCCTCATGTTTGCATTATTCACTGACTCTCTAAGTGGCCATATGAAATAGACTCCTGATTCTACCCCATGTGTGTATTATTCAGAGAGGCTCTGTAAGAGTGTCCGTATAAAATGCACATCACTCTATTCCCCAGGTTTGCAGTATTCACTGAGGCTCTGAATAAGTTTCAATATAAAATTCACTCCTGACTATTATCCAGGTGAGTTTTATTCACATGGGCTCTGAATGAGAAGCCATATAAAATAAACTCCTGGCTATTCAACAGGCATGTATTCTCCACTGAAGTTTTGAATGTGTCGCCAAAGAAAATAGACACATGGCTACTCCACAAGTTTGCATTCTTCACTGATGCTCTGAATAAAAGTCCATGTGAAAGAGACTCTAATACTTTTCCCAGGATGCATTGCTCAATGAGGTTCTGAAGGAGAGGACACTGTAAATAAACTCCTGACAATTCCCTAAACTTGCACTACTAGGAGAACTCTGAATGAGTAACATTAGGAAAGAGACTCCCGAATACTCTTCAGACGTGCATTTTTATGTTTGGCTCTGAATGAGTGGCCATAGAAAATAGAATTCTGACTTTCCCAAAAAATTATGTTATTCAGTGAGGCTCTTAATGTGTGGCTATACGTATTAGACTTCTGAATACTCTACAGGTGTTTCTTATTCAGAGAAGCTCTGATTGAGAGGCCATATGTAATAACGTCCTGAGTATTCCCCAGGTATGCATTATTCACCGAGGCTCTGAAAGTTTGGCCATATGAAATAGTCTCCAGACTAGTCCACATGTGTGTATTATTTAATGAGGCTTTGAGTTACTGACCATAAGAAATAGACTCCTGACTATTCCCCAGGTGTGTATTATTGAATGAGAATCTGAAAATGTGGGTATATAAAAAAGAGTCACTATTTCAAAGTTGTACATTAATCACTCAGGCTTTGATTTTGTAGTCATGTAAAATTGACTAGTGTCTATTCCCCAGGTGTGCATTATTCGCTGAGGCTGTAAATGAGTGACTATACAAAGTAGAGTCTCAAATGTTCCCCAGGAGTGAATTACTCCGTGAGGCTCCTCATGAGTGGTCCTATAAAATAGGATGCTTGCTATCCTCCACGTTTGTATTATTCAGTGAATTTCTGAATGAGTGGCTATATGAAATAAACTGCTGAGTGCTGCACATTTGTTGCATTATTCACTGAGGCTACGAGTGAGTGGCCATATGAAAAGGAATCTTGACTATTTCACAGGTGTTTATGATTAACTGAGGCTTTGAGTTAGTGAGTATATAAAATAGAGTCCCGACTATTTGTCAGATGTGTATTGTAGTCTGAGACTCTGATTAAGTAGGCATATGGAATAGAATTTTCACTATTCTAAATTTGTGCATTACTCACTCCGGGTTTGATTTTATGGCCATATAAAATAGACTAGTGTCTAGTCCCCAGGTGTGCATTATGTAATGAGGCTCTAAATGTATGGCTATATAAAGTAGACACTTAACTCTTCCCCAGGTGTGTATTGCTAAATGAGAGTCTGAGTAAGTGGGCATAAGAAAGAGACTCCTGATTCTTCTCCAGGTGTGCATTATTTACAGAGACTCTGAATGAGTATCTTCTTGAAGTAGACTGTTGACTATTTCCCAGATGTGTATTATTCACTGAGGCCCTGAATGGATGGCCATATGAAAGAGATTCCTGACTTATAAGAGATATATATTATTCACTGAAACACTGAATAAATGGCCATTTGTAATAGAATCCATTTTACTCCACAGGTGTGCGTTATTAATTGGTTCTCTAAATAAATCACCATATGTAACAGACTAGTGATTATTCCCCACATGTGCATTATTCAAAGAAGTTCTGCATGAGTGTCCATATCAGATAGACTCCTCACTATCACCCTCTTATGTATCATTCAGGTAGCTGCTTAATTTGTGGCTATCTGAAATAGCGTCCTGACAACTCCAGAGGTGTTCATTATTCACTTAAACTCTGAATGAGAGGCTGTATAAAACAGATGCCTGACTATTGCCCCATTGTGCATAATTCAGTAAACCTCTGAATAATTGGTCATATGGAACAGAATTCTGATGAATTTTCAGGGGTGTGTCATTCAGTGAGATACTGAATCACTGGTCATATGAAAGAGGCTCCTGACAATTACAGTGGTGTGCATTATTCACTGAGGCCCTGAGTGGCCGTATGAATTAGACTCCTAATATTCACTGAATATTCCTCATGTATGCATTATTCACTGACTCTCTGAGTGGCGATATGAAATAGACTCTTGATTCTACCACATGTGTGTATCATTCAGGGAGGCTCATTAAGCGTGTTCGTATAAAATACACTCCTCTCTATTCCCCATGTGTGCATTATTCACTGAGGCTCTGAATATATTTCGATATAAAATACACTCCTGAGTATTCTCCGGGTGAGTTTTATTCACACGGTCTCTGAATGAGGCGCCATATGAAATAGAATCCTGGCTATTCCACAGGTGTGTATACTTCACTGAAGTTCTGAATTTTTCACCAAAGAAAATACACACATGGCAACTCCACCACTTTGCATTCTTCACTGATGCGCTGAATAAAAGGCCATGTGAAACAGACTTCATGACTTTTTCCAGGATGCATTACTCAATGAGGTTCTGAATGAGAGGACACTGTAAATAAACTCCTGACAATTCCCTAAACTTGCACTTCTCCAAGGGATCTGAATGAGTCGCGCCTTAAGAAAGAGACTCCTGAATACTCATGAGGCGTGCATTTTTAGGTTGGGCTCTGAATTAGTGGCCATACAAAATAGGACCCTGACTTTCTCCAAAGAGTATATTATTCAGTGAGTCTCTGAATGTGTGGCTATACATAATCAACTTCTGAATACTCTACAGGTATTTCTTATTCAGAGAAGCTCTGAATGAGAGGCCATATGTAATAACATTCTGAGTATTCTCCAGGTATGCATTATTCACTGAGGCTCTGAAAGTTTGGCCATATGAAATAGTCTCCGGACTAGTCTACATGTGCGTATTATTTAATGAGGCTTTGAGTTTCTGACCATAAGAAATAGACTCCTGACTAATCCGCTGATGTGTATTATTGAATAAGAATCTGAAAATGTGGGTATATGAAAAAGACTTCTCACTATTCCAAAGTTGTGCATTAATCACTTGGGCTTTGATTTTGTAGTCATGTAAAATAGACTAGTGTCTATTCCCCAGGTGTGCATTATTCACTGAGGCTGTAAATGAGTGCCTATATAAAATACAGTCCCAAATGTACCCCAGGCGTGAATTACTCCGTGAGGCTCCGCATGAGTGGTCCTTCGAAATAGGATGCTGACTATCCTCCATGTTTGTATTATTCAGTGAATTTCTGAATGAGTGGCCATATGAAATAAACTGCTGAGTGCTGTACATTTGTGCATTATTCACTGAGGCTGCGAGTGAGAGGACATATGTTAGGGAGTCCTGACTTTTCCATAGGTGTGTATGATTCACTGAGGCTTTGAGTTAGTGACTTTATGAAATAGAGACCCGACTATTTCTCAGGTGTGTATTGTTGTCGGAGACACTGATTTTTTTTTTAACGCATTAGGACACTATTTTATTTTATTTTATTTTTTAAATTTTTATTACATTATAGGTTTTGGGGTAAATGTGCAGAACATGCAGGATAGTTGCATAGGTACACACAAGGCAGTGTGTTTTGCTGCCTTCCTCCCGTTCACCCACACTTGGCATTTCTTTTCAAGCTATTTTTTTTCAGGCCCCCCCTGCTGTCCGTCTCCCATTCTGCCCAATAGACCTCAGTGCATAGTAGACCCCCTCCCTGTGTCCATGTGTTCTCATTTTTCTCACCCGCATATGAGTGAGAATATGCGGTTTTTTTCTTTTCTGTTCTTGGGTCAGTTAGCTGAGAATGATGTTCTACAGATTCATCCATGTCATTACAAAAAACAAAAATTAACCTTTTTTATTGCTGCATAATATTCCATGGTGTATATGTGCCACATTTTCCCAGTCCAGTCTATCATCGATGGGCATTTCTGTTGGTTCCAGGTCTTTGCTATTGTAAACAGTGCTGCAATGAACATTCGTGTGCATGTGTTCTTATAGTAGAACGATTTATAGTCCTTTGGATATATACCCAGTAATGGGATTGCTGGGACAAATGGAATTTCTATTTCTAGGTCCTTGAGGAATCGCCACACTGTCTTCCACAATGGTTGAACTAATTTACACTCCTACCAACAGTTTAAGAGTGTTCCTATTTCTCCACATCCTCTCCAGCATTTGCTGTCTCCAGATTTTTTAATGATCACCATTCTAACTGGCGTGAGATGATATCTCAATGTGGTTTTGACTTGCATCTCTCTAATGACCAGTGATGATGATCATTTTTTCATGTGTTTGTTGACCTCATGTATGTCTTCTTTTGTAAAGTGTCTCTTCATATCCTTTGCCCATTTCTGAAAGGGCTTGTTTGTTTCTTTTCTGTAAATCTGTTTGAGTTCTTTGTAAATTCTGGATATCAGCCCTTTGTCAGATGGGTAAACTGCAAAAAATTTTTTCCATTCTGATGGTTGCTGATACCCTCTAATGACTGTTTCTTTTGCCAAGCAGAAGCTGTGGAGTTTGATTAGGTCCCATTTGTCTATTTTAGCTTTTGTTGCCAATGCTTTTTGTGTTTTGGTCATGAAGTCCTTGCTTATTCCTATGTCCTGAATGTTTTTGCCTAGATTTTCTTCTAGGGTTTTTATGGTGCCAGATCTTATGTTTAAGTCTATAATCCATCTGGAGTTAATTTTAGTGTAAGGTGTCAGAAAGGGGTCCAGATTCTGCTTTCTGCACATGGCTAGCCAGTTTTCCCAACACCACTTATTAAACAGGGAATTCTTTCCCCATTGCTTGTTTTTGTCTGGTTTATAAAAGATTATATAAGAATCTGATTAAGTGGGCATATGGAATAGATTTTCACTATTCCAAATTTGTGCATTACTCACTCTGGGTATAATTTTGTGGCCATATAAAATAGATTAGTGTTTATTTCACAAATGTGCATTATGTAATGAGGCTCTAAATGAGTGGCTATATAAAGTAGAGTCTTAACTCTTTTCAAGGTGTGTATTGCTAAATGAGACTCTGAGTAAGTAGGCATAAGAAAGAGACTCCTGTCTCTTCCCCAGGTGTGCATTATCTACAGAGACTCTGAATTAGTAGCCTCTGGAATTAGACTGTTGACTATTTCCCAGATGTGTAGTATTCACTGGGCCCTTATCCAGTGACCATATTAAAGTGATTCCAGACTAATAAGAGATTTGTATTATTCACTGAAACACTGAATAAATGGCCATTTGTACTAGAATCCATTTTACTCCACAGGTGTGCATTATTCATTGATTCTCTAAATAATTCACCATATGTAACAGACTAGTGATTATTCCCCACATGTGCATTAATCCAAGGGGTTCTGCATGAGTGTCCATATCAAATAGACTCCTCACTATCACCCAGTTATGTATCACTCAGGAAGGTGTTTAATTTGTGGCTACCTTAAATAGGGTCCTGACTACTCCACAGCTGTTCATTATTCACTGAAACTCTGAATGAGAGGACATGTAAAATAGAAGCCTGACCATTGCCCCATTGTGCATAATTCAGGAAAGCTCTGAATAAGTGGTCATATGGAACAGAATTTTGACGAATGTTCAGGTGTGTGTCACTCAGTGAGATACTGAATTACTGGTCATATAAAAGAGATTCCTGACAATTACAGTGGTGTACATTATTCACTGACGCTCTGAGTGGCCATATGAAATAGACTTCTAATATTCTTTTTTTTTTTTTGTAGAAAGACCCTGAGTATATAAGTGTTTCTAACCACCCAAATATCTTTTTTTGTTTGTTTGTTTGTTTGTTTTTGAGGGAATGGAAAAGAGGGGAAGAAACAGAGGGAGAGAGAACAGGAATATTGCTTTATTCTACGAATGGGTATTAATAATGGTCAAACATTATTTTGTGTATTTAAAGTGGAGAATGCATATTTTATGTATCTAAAGTGCAGAGCTCTACTAGTGATGATTAAGTTTAATTGTTACTAATCTGAGTTCAGATTCTGGATATCCTTATTAAATTTCTGTCTCATTGAGTCTAAATCTCTTTATAGGTCTTGTGTATCTGGGTGTAAGGATGCATTGATCCTTATACCACTCTATCTTTGCTGCTTTGAATTCTGTTTTATCAAATGCATGTATTGCAACTTCTTTTTGTTTATTTATTTGTTTTTGTGCTCCATTTGGTTGGTAGATCTTTCTCCAACCGTTTGTTTTTAGTCTTTGTGTATATTTGGATATGAAATTGGTCTGAATGTACCATACCGTTAGGTTTTGGCTGTATCTTTTGATTGGGGAATTTGGTCAATTTCAATTTAGGATTACTGCCATTTGATGTTAATTGGGTATTTTATCCATTCGTTGATGTAAATTCTTCTTTATGTTAATGCTGTTTACTTTTTAGTATGTTTTTAGAAAGGCTAATAAGGCTTGTTCCTTTCTTTGTGTAATGCTTCTTTAAGAAGTTTTTGTAAATCAGGCCTGGTGGTAATAAAATCTCTGAGTACTTGCTTGCTCATAAAAGGTTTTATTTTTCCTTCAGTTGTGAAGCTTAGTTTGGCAGAATATGAAATTCTGGGCTGAAAGTTCTGTTATTTTTTTTTCTTTTTTCTTTTTTTAATTTTCATTGCATTATAGGTTTTGGGGTACATGTGCAGAACGTGCAAGATAGTTGCATAGGTACACACATGGCAGTGTGTTTTGCTGCCTTCCTCCCCTTCACCCACACTTGGCATTCATCCCCAGGCTATCCCCCCAAGTCGCCCCCGCTGTCCCTCCCCCATTTCCCCCAACAGTCCCCAGTGTATAGTAGACCGCCTCTCTGTGTCCATGTGTTCTCATTTTTCTCACCCACCTATGAGTGAGTATATGCAGTATTACTTTTTCTGTTCTTGTGTCAGTTTGCTGAGAATGATGTTCTCCAGATTCATCCATGTCCTTACAAAGGACACAAACTCATCATTTTTGACTGCTGCATAATATTCCATGGTGTATATGTGCCACATTTTCCCAGTCCAGTCTATCGCCGATGGGCATTTGGGTTGGTTCCAGGTCTTTGCTATTGTAAACAGTGCTGCAATGAACATTCGTGTGCATGTGTCCTTATAGTAGAACAATTTATAGTCTTTTGGATAGATACCCAGTAATGGGATTGCTGGGTCAAATGGAATTTCTATTTCTAGGTCCCCCAGGAATCGTCACGCTGTCTTCCACAAGTGTTGAACTAATTTACACTCCCACCAACAGTGTAAGAGTGTTCCTATTTCTTCACATCCTCTCCAGCATCTGCTGTCTCCACATTTTTTAATGATCGCCATTCTAACTGGTGTGAGATGATATCTAAATGTGGATTTGATTTGCATTTCTCTAATGACCGATGATGATGAGCACTTTTTCATGTGTTTGTTGGTCTCATGTATGTCTTCTTTTGTAAAGTTTCTGTTCATATCCTTTGCCCATTTTTGAATGGGCTTGTTTGTTTTTTTTCTGTAAATCTGTTTGAGTTCTTTGTAAATTCTGCATATCAGCCCTTTGTCAGATGTTTAAACTGCAAAGATGTTTTCCCATTCTGATGGTTGCCGATTCACTCTAGTGACTGTTTCTTTTGCCGTGCAGAAGCTGTGGAGTTTGATTAGGTCCCATTTGTCTATTTTGGCTTTTGTTGCCAATGCTTTTGGTGTTTTGTTCATGAAGTCCTTGCCTACTCCTATGTCCTGAATGGTTTTGCCTAGATTTTCTTCTACGGTTTTTATAGTGTCAGGTCTTACATTTAAGTTTTTAATCCACCTGGAATTAATTTTAGTGTAAGGTGTCAGAAAGGGGTCCAGTTTCTGCTTTCTGCACATGGCTAGCCAGTTTTCCCAACACCATTTATTAAATAGGGAATCCTTTCTCCATTGCTTGTTTTTGTCTGGTTTATCAAAGATAATATGGGTGTAGACATGTTGTGTTGCCTCCGATGCTTCTATTCTGTTCCATTGGTCTATATCTCTGTTTTGGTACCAGTACCATGCTGTTTTGATTACTGTAGCCTTGTAGTATAGTTTGAAGCCTGGTAGCGTGATGCCTCTTGCTGTGTTCTTTTTGCGTAGAATTGACTTGGATATGCGGGCACTTTTTTGGTTCCATATGAAATTCATGGTGGTTTTTTCCAGTTCTGTGAAGAAATTCAATGGTAGTTTGATGGGGATAGCATTGAATGTGTAAATTACTTTGGGCGGTATAGCCATTTTCACGATATTGATTCTTCCTAACCACGAACATGGAATGTTTCTCCATCTGTTTGTGTCCTCTCTTATTTCGTTGAGCAGTTGTTTGTAGTTTCCCTTACATTCCTAGTGAGTTGTATTCCTAGGTATTTTATTTCCTTTGTAGCAATTGTGAATGGCAGTTCATTCTTTTTTTTTTTTTTTTTTTTTTTATTTTCTTTTTTTTTTTTTTTTAATTTTTATTGCATTATAGGTTTGGGGGTACATGTGCAGAACAAGCAAGATAGTTGCATAGGTACACACATGGCAGTGTGCTTTGCTGCTTTCCTCCCCTTCACCCACACTTGGTATTCATCCCCAGGCTATCCCCCCCAGCCCCCCCCTGCTGTCCCTCCCCCATTCCCCCCAACAGTCCCCAGTGTATAGTAGACCGCCTCTCTGTGTCCACGTGTTCTCATTTTTCTCACCCACCTATGAGTGAGTATATGCGGTATTTCTTTTTCTGTTCTTGTGTCAGTTTGCTGAGAATGATGTTCTCCAGATTCATCCATGTCCCTACAAAGGACACAAACTCATCATTTTTGATTGCTGCATAATATTCCATGGTGTATATGTGCCACATTTTCCCAGTCCAGTCTATCATCGTTGGGCATTTGGGTTGGTTCCAGGTCTTTGCTATTGTAAACAGTGCTGCAATGAACATTCGTGTGCATGTGTCCTTATAGTAGAACGATTTAAAATCCTTTGGATAGATACCCAGTAATGGGATTGCTGGGTCAAATGGAATTTCTATTTCTAGGTCCCTGAGAAATCGCCACACTGTCTTCCACAATGGTTGAACTAATTTACACTCCCACCAACAGTGTAAGAGTGTTCCTATTTCTCCACATCCTCTCCAGCATCTGCTGTCTCCAGATTTTTTAATGATCGCCATTCTAACTGGTGTGAGATGGTATCTCAATGTGGTTTTGATTTGCATCTCTCTAATGACCAATGACGATGAGCACTTTTTCATATGTTTGCTGGCCTCATGTATGTCTGCTTTCGTAAAGTTTCTGTTCATATCCTTTGCCCATTTTTGAATGGGCTTGTTTGTTTTTTTCCTGTAAATCTGTTTGAGTTCTTTGTAAATTCTGGATATCAGCCCTTTGTCAGATGCGTAAACTGCAAAGATTTTTTCCCATTCTGATGGTTGCCGATTCACTCTAGTGACTGTTTGTTTTGCTGTGCAGAAGCTGTGGAGTTTGATTAGGTCCCATTTGTCTATTTTGGCTTTTGTTGCCAATGCTTTGGGAGTTTTGTTCATGAAGTCCTTGCCTACTCCTATGTCCTGAATGGTTTTGCCTAGATTTTCCTCTAGGGTTTTTATGGTGTCGGGTCTTACGTTTAAGTCTTTAATCCATCTGGAGTTAATTTTAGTGTAAGGTGTCAGGAAGGGGTCCAATTTCTGCTTTCTGCACATGGCTAGCCAGTTTTCCCAACACCATTTATTAAATAGGGAATCCTTTCCCCATTGCCTGTTTTTGTCTGGTTTATCAAAGATAATATGGTTGTAGATGTGTTGTGTTGCCTCCGATGCCTCTGTTCTGTTCCATTGGTCTATATCTCTGTTTTGGTACCAGTACCATGCTGTTTTGATTACTGTAGCCTTGTAGTATAGTTTGAAGTCTGGTAGTGTGATGCCTCCCGCTGTGTTCTTTTTGCTTAGAATTGACTTGGCTATGCGGGCTCTTTTTTGGTTCCATATGAAATTCATGGTGGTTTTTTCCAGTTCTGTGAAGAAATTCAATGGTAGTTTGATGGGGATAGCATTGATTGTGTAAATTACTTTGGGCAGTATAGCCATTTTCACGATATTGATTCTTCCTAACCACGAACATGGAATGTTTCTCCATCTGTTTGTGTCCTCTCTTATTTCATTGAGCAGTTGTTTGTAGTTTTCCTTAAAGAGGTCCCTTACATTCCTAGTGAGTTGTATTCCTAGGTATTTTATTTTCTTTGTAGCAATTGTGAATGGCAGTTCGTTCTTGATTTGGTTCTCTTTAAGTCTGTTATTGGTGTATAGGAATGCTTGTGATTTTTGCACATTGATTTTATATCCTGAGACTTTGCTGAAGTTGCTTATCAGTTGCAGGAGCTTTTGGGCTGAGGTGATGGGGTCTTCTAGGTATACTATCATGTCGTCTGCAAATAGAGACAATTTGGCTTCCACCTTTCCTATTTGAATACCCTTTATTTCTTTTTCTTGCCTGATTGCTCTGGCTAGAACTTCCAGTACTATGTTGAATAGAAGTGGTGAGAGAGGGCATCCTTGTCTAGTGCCAGATTTCAAAGGGAATGCTTCCAGTTTTTGCCCATTAAGTATGATATTGGCTGTTGGTTTGTCATAAATAGCTTTTATTACTTTGAGATATGTTCCATCAATACCAAGTTTATTGAGGGTTTTTAGCATAAAGGGCTGTTGAATTTTGTCAAATGCCTTCTCTGCATCAATTGAGATAATCATGTGGTTTTTGTTTTTGCTTCTGTTTATGTGGTGAATTACATTTATAGACTTGCGTATGTTGAACCAGCCTTGCATCCCCGGGATAAATCCTACTTGATCATGATGGATAAGTTTTTTAATGTGCTGTTGCAGTCGGTTTGCCAGTATTTTATTGAAGATTTTTGCATCTATGTTCATCATGGATATTGGCCTGAAGTTTTCTTTTCTTGTTGAGTCTCTGCCAGGTTTTGGTATCAGGATGATGTTGGTCTCATAAAATGATTTGGGAAGGGTTCCCTCTTTTTGGATTATTTGGAATAGTTTCAGAAGGAATGGTACCAGATCCTCTTTGTGTGTCTGGTAGAATTCGGCTGTGAACCCATCTGGACCTGGGCTTTTTTTGTGTGGTAGGCTCTTAATTGCTGCCTCAACTTCAGACCTTGTTATTGGTCTATTCATAGTTTCGGCTTCCTCCTGGTTTAGGCTTGGGAGGACACAGGCATCCAGGAATTTATCCATTTCTTCCTGATTTACTGGTTTATGTGCATAGAGTTGTTTGTAGTATTCTCTGATGATGGTTTGAATTTCTGTGGAATCTGTGGTGATTTCCCCTTTATCGTTTTTTATTGCATCTATTTGGTTGTTCTCTCTCTTCTTTTTTATCAGTCTGGCTAGTGGTCTGTCTATTTTGTTGATCTTTTCGAAAAACCAGCTCTTAGATTTATTGATTTTTTGAAGGGTTTTTCTTGTCTCTATCTCCTTCAGTTCTGCTCTGATCTTAGTTATTTCTTGTCTTCGGCTAGGTTTTGAGCTTTTTTGATCTTGCTCCTCTAGCTCTTTCAATTTTGACGATAGGGTGTCAATTTTGGATCTCTCCATTCTTCTCATGTGGGCACTTATTGCTATATATTTTCCTCTACAGACTGCTTTAAATGTGTCCCAGAGATTCTGGTACGTTGTGTCTTCATTCTCATTGGTTTCAAAGAACTTCTTTATTTCTGCCTTCATTTCATTGTTTATCCAATCAACGTTCAAGAGCCAATTGTTCAGTTTCCATGATGCTGTGCGGTTCTGAGTTATTTTCTGAATTCTGAGTTCCAACTTGATTGCACTATGGTCTGAGAGACTGTTTGTTATGATTTCAGTTGTTTTGCATTTGCTGAGGAGTGCTTTACTTCCAATTATGTGGTCAATTTTGGAGTAGGTGTGATGTGGTGCTGAGAAGAATGTATATTCTGTGGATTTGGGGTGGAGAGTTCTGTAAATGTCTATCAGGTTTGCTTGTTCCAGGTCTGAGTTCAAGTCCTGGATATCCTTGTTAATTTTCTGTCTGGTTGATCTGTCTGCTATTGACAGTGGAGTGTTAAAGTCTCCCACTATTATTGTGTGGGAGTCTAAGTCCCTTTGTAAGTCATTAAGAACTTGCCTTATATATTTGGGTGCTCCTACATTGGGTCCATATATATTTAGAATCGTTATCTCTTCTTGTTGTATCGATCCTTTTACCATTATGTAATGACCTTCTTTGTCCCTTTTGATCTTTGTTACTTTAAAGTCTATTTTATCAGAGATGAGAATTGCAACTCCTGCTTTTTTTTGCTCTCCATTTGCTTGGTAAATCTTCCTCCATCCCTTTATTTTGAGCCTTTGTGTATCTTTGCATGTGAGGTGGGTTTCCTGGATACAGCACACCGATGGGTTTTGGTTTTTTATCCAATTTGCCAGCCTGTGTCTTTTGATTGGTGCATTTAGCCCATTTACATTCAGGGTTAATATTGTTATGTGTGAATTTGATACTGCCATTTTGATGCTAGCTGGCTGTTTTGCTCGTTGGTTCATGTACATTCTTCATTTTGTTGATGGTCTTTAGTATTTGGTATGCTTTTAGGATGGCTGGAACTGGTTGTTTCTTTCTATGTGTAGTGCCTCTTTCAGGAGCTCTTGTAAAGCAGGCCTAGTGGTGACAAAATCTCTGAGTACTTGCTTGTTTGTGAAGGATTTTATTTTTCCTTCACTTATGAAGCTCAGTTTGGCTGGATATGAAATTCTGGGTTGAAAGCTCTTTTCTTTAAGGATGTTGAATATTGGCCCCCACTCTCTTCTGGCTTGTAGAGTCTCTGCTGAGAGATCTGCTGTGAGTCTGATGGGCTTCCCTTTGTGGGTGACCCGACCTTTCTCTCTGGCTGCCCTTAGTATTTTCTCCTTCGTTTCAACCCTGGTGAATCTGATGATTATGTGCCTTGGGGTTGCTCTTCTTGCAGAGTATCTTTGTGGTGTTCTCTGTATTTCCTGGAGTTGAGTATTGACCTGTCTTGCTAGGTTGGGGAAATTTTCCTGGATAATATCCTGAAGAGTGTTTTCCAGCTTGGATTCATTCTCTTCGTCACATTCTGGTACACCTATCAAACGTAGGTTGGGTCTCTTCACATAGTCCCACATTTCTTGGAGATTTTGTTCATTCCTTTTTGTGCTTTTTTCTTTAATCTTGGTTTCTCGTTTTATTTCATTGAGTTGATCTTCAACTTCTGATATTCTTTCTTCTGCTTGGTCAATTCGGCTGTTGAAACTTGTGCATGCTTCGCGAAGTTCTCGTGTTGAGTTTTTCAGCTCCTTCAATTCATTCATATTCCTCTCTAAGTTGTCCATTCTCGTTATCAATTCCTCGAATCTTTTTTCAAATCTTTTTTCAAGGTTCTTAGTTTCTTTGCACTGGTTTAGAACATGTTCCTTTAGCTCACTGAAGTTTCTCATTATCCACTTTCTGAAGTCTGATTCCGTCATTTCGTCACATTCATTCTCCGTCCAGCTTTGTTCCCTTGCTGGTGAGGAGTTTTGGTCCTTTTTTGGAGGTGAGGTGTTTTGGTTTCGGGTGCTTTCCTCCTTTTTGCGCTGGTTTCTTCCCATCTTTATGGATTTATCCGCCTGTTGTCTTAGTAGTGGCTGATTTTTCAATTGGGTCTCTGTGTGGACACTGAGATTGTTGATGATGAAGTATTTCTGTTACTTAGTTTTCCCTCTAATGATCTATCCTCTTTGCTGTATGAGTGCTGAGGTCCACTCCAGGCCCTGCTTGTCTGGGGTATACCTGCAGCAGCTGCAGAACAGTGAGGGATGATATCAGTTTCTTTTTCTGCTGCCCTTGTTCCAGAATGATGCCAGCCAAATGTCAGTCTGATTAGTCCTTTTCTGGGGTGACTCCTTGGATATACAGAGGTCAGGGAGCTGCTTGAGAAGACAGTCTGTGCTTTATAGGAGCTCCAGTGCTGAGCTGTGAGCTCCGTTGTTCATTCAGGGTTGTTGGGAGGTTATGTCTGCTGCAATAGAACTCATAAAACACCACTCTTTTTTTTTTTTTTTTTTCACCCTTAGATGCTCTGTCTCAGGGAGTTGGGGCTTTCTTTATGAGTATCTGTTGCACTGTCCTGCCCCACTAGGTGGCAGTCTATTCACTATTTGCTTGCCGGGGCTCTGACCTCCTAAGGCGGGTCCGCCCTGTTGCGGCCCGGCGGACTCTCTCTGTTATGGCAGGTTGCCTCGGCAACGGCAGGCTGCGTCAGTCCTGGGCGGTACTTAAGTGGGGGTGCACTTTGTCAGGAATGGTGGACGCCCCTCCCTGACCGGGCTGCACCGTCCTAAATGCCGGCAACAAAACTCTCAGCCCCAAGCGCCTCCAGTCGCCGCCCTGCTTGTCCCCGTGAGCGTGGGACCCGCCGAGCCCGATCACCCTGCTCCCTGCCTCAGAGTCCGTCCTCTCTCTCTCTCTCTTCCTCTCCCCAAGCTGAAAGGTCGACTCTCTCACTGGCGCCCCAGGAGCCTGCCGATAGGGCACTGGGATCCGTGCGATCTCCCGTGCCGCTGCCCACTACCCCGGCTCAGATCACGTTTCCCAGGAAACTCCTGGTCTGGCTCATTGTCCAAGTCCCGTTCAATCAGATGGACATGCCAATCTGCCCTTCCAAATCTCAGATTGCCGGTTTAACAGGGCACCCAGACCAGTGAGTTCCGCGCCGGGTCCCGCTGCGGTGCCGGCCGAAGAGGCGGCGGGAGCCGGTTGCGTTAGCCGGCTGCTAGCGTCCCGTGTCTCTCCCACACCTGGGACTTTCAACGCTCTGTGGGCATAAAAGGAACATCCGAGAATGCGGCTAGGACTCACCCTCTGCGCCTTCACCGAGAGCTGCAATCCTGAGTCACCTCTACGACGCCCGGCAGTTCATTCTTAATTTGGTTCTCTTTAAGTCTGTTATTGGTGTATAGGAATAATTGTGATTTTTGCACATTGATTTTATATCCTGAGACTTTGCTGAAGTTGCTTATCAGTTGCAGGAGATTTTGGGCTGAGGTGATGGGGTCTCCTAGGTATACTATCATGTCGTCTGCAAATAGAGACAATTTGTCTTCCACCTTTTCTATTTGAATACCCTTTATTTCTTTTTCTTGCCTGATTGCTCTGGCTAGAACTTCCAGTACTATGTTGAATAGAAGTGGTGAGAGAGGGCATCCTTGTCTAGTGCCGGATTTCAAAGGGAATGCTACCAGTTTTTCCCCCTTAAGTATGATATTGGCTGTTGGTTTGTCATAAATAGCTTTTATTACTTTGAGATATGTTCCATCAAAACCACGTTTATTGAGGGATTTTAGCATAAAGGGCTGTTGAATTTTGTCAAATGCCTTCTCTGCGTCAATTGAGATAATCATGTGGTTTTTGTTTTTGCTTCTGTTTATGTGGTGAATTACATTTATAGATTTGCGTATGTTGAACCAGCCTTGCATCCCCGGGATGAATCCTACTTGATCACGATGGATAATTTTTTTATGTGCTGTTGCAATCTATTTGACAGTATTTTATTGAAAATTTTTGCATCTATGTTCATCATGGATATTGGCCTGAAGTTTTCTTTTCTTGCTGAGTCTCCGCCAGGTTTTGGTATCAGGATGATGTTGGTCTCATAAATATTTGGGAAGGGTTCCCTCTTTTTGGATTATTTGGAATAGTTTCAGAAGAAATGCTACCAGATCCTCTTTGTGTGTCTGGTAGAATTCAGCTGTGAACCCATCTGGACCTGGGCTTTTTTTGAGTGGTAGGCTCTTAATTGCTCCCTCAACTTCTGACTTTGTTATTGGTCTATTCATAGTTTCGGCTTCCTCCTGGTTTAGGCTTGGGAGGACACAGGCGTCCAGGAATTTATCCATTTCTTCCTGATTTACTAGTTTATGTGCATAGAGTTGTTTGTAGTATTCTCTGATGATGGTTTGAATTTCTGTGGAATCTGTGGTGATTTCCCCTTTATCGTTTTTTATTGCATCTATTTGGTTGCTCTCTCTTTTCTTTTTTATCAGTCTGGCTAGTGGTCTGTCTATTTTGTTGATCTTTTCAAAAAAACAGCTCTTAGATTTATTGATTTTTTGAAGGGTTTTTCTTGTCTCTATCTCCTTCAGTTCTGCTCTGATCTTATTTATTTCTTGTTTTCAGCTAGGTTTTGAGCTTTTTTGATCTTGCTCCTTTAGCTCTTTCAATTTGGACGATAGGGTGTCAACTTTGAATCTCTAGACTCTTGTCATGTGGGCACTTATTGCTATATATTTTCGTCTACAGACTGCTTTAAATGTGTCCCAGAGATTCTTGTACATTGTGTCTTCATTCGCATTGGTTTCAAAGAACTTCTTTATTTCTGCCTTCATTTCATTGTTTATCCAATCAACATTCAAGAGCCAGTTGTTCAGTTTCCATGAAGCTGTGTGGTTCTGAGTTATTTTCTGAATTCTGAGTTCCAACTTGATTGCACTATGGTCTGAGAGACTGTTTGTTATGATTTCCGTTGTTTTGCATTTGCTGAGGAGTGCTTTACTTCCAATTATGTGGTCAGTTTTGGAGTAGGTGTGATGTGATGCTGAGAAGAATGTATATTCTGTGGATTTGCGGTGGAAAGTTCCGTAAATGTCTATCAGGATTGCTTGTTCCAGGTCTGAGTTCAAATCCTGGATATCCTTGTTAATTTTCTGTGTGGTTGATTTGTCTGCTCTTGACAGTGGAGTGTTAAAGTCTCCCACTATTATTGTGTGGGAGTCTAAGTTTCTTTGTAAGTCATTAAGAACTTGCCTTATATATCTGGGTGCTCCTACATTGGGTCCATATATATTTAGAATCATTAGCTCTTCTTGTTGTATCGATCCTTTTACCATTATGTAATGACCTTCTTTGTCCCTTTTGATCTTTGTTGCTTTAATGTCTATTTTATCAGAGATAAGAATTGCAACTCCTGCATTGTTTTGCTCTCCATTTGCTTGGTAAATCTTCCTCCATCCTTTTATTTTGAGCCATTTTGTATCTTTGCGTGTGAGGTGGGTTTCCTGGATACAGCATACTGATGGGTTTTCGTTTTTTATCCAATTTGCCAGTCTGTGTCTTTTGATTGGTGCATTTAGCCCATTTACATTCAGGGTCAGTATTGTTATGTGTGAATTTGATACTGCCATTTTGATGCTAGCTGGCTGTTTTGCCCGTTGGTTCAT
This sequence comes from Saguinus oedipus, assembly GCA_031835075.1. Taxonomy (NCBI): domain Eukaryota; kingdom Metazoa; phylum Chordata; class Mammalia; order Primates; family Cebidae; genus Saguinus; species Saguinus oedipus. Next base: position 59,087,943 of record CM063173.1, read on the forward strand.
GTACATTCTTCATTTTGTTGATGGTATTTAGCATTTGGTATGCTTTTCGGATGGCTGGAAATGGTTGTTTCTTTCTATGTGTAGTGCCTCTTTCAGGAGCTCTTGTAAAGCAGGCCTAGTGGTGACAAAATCTCTGAGTACTTGCTTGTTCATGAAGGATTTTATTTTTCCTTCACTTATGAAGCTCAGTTTGGCTGGATATGAAATTCTGGGTTGAAAGCTCTTTTCTTTAAGGATGTTGAATATTGGCCCCCACTCTCTTCTGGCTTGTAGAGTCTCTGCCGAGAGATCTGCTGTGAGTCTGATGGGCTTCCCTTTGTGGGTGACCTGACCTTTCTCTCTGGCTGCTCTTAGTATTTTCTCCTTCGTTTCAACCCTGGTGAATCTCACGATTATGTGCCTTGCGGTTGCTCTTCTTGCGGAGTATCTTTGTGGTGTTCTCTGTATTTCCTGGAGTTGAGTATTGACCTGTCTTGCTAGGTTGGGGAAATTTTCCTGGATAATATCCTGAAGAGTGTTTTCCAGCTTGGATTCATTCTCTTCGTCACATTCTGGTACACCTATCAAACGTAGGTTGGGTCTCTTCACATAGTCCCACATTTCTTGGAGATTTTGTCCATTCCTTTTTGTACTTTTTTCTTTAATCTTGGTTTCTCGTTTTATTTCATTGAGTTGATCTTCAACTTCTGATATTCTTTCTTCTGCTTGGTCAATTCGGCTGTTGAAACTTGTGCATGCTTCGCCAAGTTCTTATGTTGTGTTTTTCAGCTCCTTCAATTCATTCATATTCCTCTCTAAGTTGTCCATTCTTGTTATCAATTCCTCGAATCTGTTTTCAAATCTTTTTTCAAGGTTCTTAGTTTCTTTGCACTGGTTTAGAACATGTTCCTTTAGCTCACTGAAGTTTCTCATTATCCAGTTTCTGAAGTCTGATTCCGTCATTTCATCACATTCATTATCCGTCCAGCTTTGTTCCCTTGCTGGTGAGGAGTTTTGGTCCTTTTTTGGAGGTGAGGTGTTTTGATTTCGGGTGCTTTCCTCCTTTTTGCGCTGGTTTCTTCCCATCTTTATGGATTTATCCGCCTGTTATCTTAGTAGTTGCTGATTTTTCAATTGGGTCTCTGTGTGGACGCTGAGATTGTTGATGATGAAGTATTTCTGTTACTTAGTTTTCCCTCTAATGGTCTATCCCCTCTGCTGTATGGGTGCTGAGGTCCACTCCAGGCCCTGCTTCTCTGGGGTATACCTGCAGCAGCTGCGGAACAGTGAGGGATGATACCACTTTCTTCTTCTGCTGTCCTTGTTCCAGAATGATTCCAGCCAAATATCAGTCTGATTAGTCCTTTTCTGGGGTGACTCCTTGAATATACAGGGGTCAGGGAGCTGCTTGAGGAGACAGTCTGTGCTTTATACGAGCTCCAGTGCTGAGCTGTGAGCTCCGTTGTTCATTCAGCGTTGTTGGGAGGTTGTTTATGTCTGCTGCTATAGAACTCATAAAACACCACCCTTTTCCCCCCCCAGATGCTGTGACTCAAGGAGTTGGGGCTTTCTTCATGAGTATCTGTTACACTGTCCTGCCCCACTAGGCGGCAGTCTATTCACTATTTGCCTGCCAGGGCTCTGACCTTCTAGCGCGGGTTTGCCCTGTTGCTGCTTGGCTCTCTTCTGCTGTGGAGCACGGAGTCTCTCTGTTATGGCAGGTTGCCTCGGCAACGGCAAGCCGCGTCAGTTCTGGGCAGTACTTCAGTGGGTGTGGACTCCGTCAGCAATGGTGGACGACCCTCCCTCACCAGGCTGCACCGTCCTAGATGCCGGCAGCAAAACTCTCAGCCCCAAGCATCTCCAGTCGCTGCCCTGCTTGTCCCCGTGAGCGTGGGACCCACCGAGCCCGATCACCCAGCTCCCTGCCTCAGAGTCCCTCCTCTCTCTCTTTCTCTCTTCCTCTTTCCAAGCTGAAAGGTCGACTCTCTCACTGGCATCCCAGTAGCCTGCTGATAGGGCACTGGGTTCCGTGCGATCTCCCGTGCCGCTGCCCACTACCCTGGCTCAGATCATGCTTCCAAGGAATCTCCTGGTCTGGCTCATTGTCCAAGTCCCGTTCAATCAGATGAACATGCCAATCTGCCCTTCCAAATCTCAGATTGCCAGTTTAACAGGGCATCCAGACCAGTGAGTTCCACGCCAGGTCCCACTGCGCCAGCCGAAGAGGTGGCGGGAGCCGGCTGCTAGCGTCCCGTGTCTCTCCCACACCTGGGACTTTCAACGCTCTGTGGGCATGAAAGGAACTTCCGAGAATGCGGCTAGGACTCACCCTCTGCGCCTTCACTGAGAACTGCAGTCCTGAGTCGCCTCTACGATGCCATCTTGCCTCTAGTCCCTGTGGCTATCCTAAATAGGGTCCTGAATACTCCACTGGTGTTCATTATTCACTGAATATCTGAATGAGAGGCCATATAAAACAGACACCCGATTATTTCCCCATTGTGCATCTTTCTGTAAAGCTCTGAATAAGTGGTCACATGAAACAGAATCCTATCGAATTTTCAGGTGTATTACACTCAGTCAGATCCTGAATCACTGGTCATATGAAAGTGACTCCTGTCAACTACAGTGCTGTGCATTATTCACTGAGGCACTGAGTGGCCATTTGAAAAAGACTCCTAATATTCACTGAGTATTCCTCATGTGTTTATTATTTCCTGACTCTCTTAGTGGCCATAAAAAATAGACTCCTGAATCTACCCCATGTCTGTATTAATCAGAGAGGCTCTGAATGAGTGTTCATATAAAATACACTAATGTCTATTCCCCAGGTGCGCATTATTCACTTAGGCTCTGAATAAGCTTCAATATAAAATGAACTCCTGAGTATTATCCAGGTGAGTTTTATTCCCACGGGCTCTGAATGAAGGGCCATATGAAATAGACTACTGGCTGTTCCACAGATGTTTATTATTTTTAAAAAAATTTTTTTAAATTTTTATTGCATTATAGGTTTTTGCGTACATGTGCAGAGCGTGCAAGATAGATGCATAAGTTCACAAATGGCAGTGTGTTTTGCTGCATTCCTCCCCTTCACCCACACTTGGCATTTATCCCCAGGCTATCCCTCCCCAGCCCCCACGCTGTTTCTACCCATTCCCCCAATAGACCCCAGTGTGTAGTAGACCCCCTCCCTGTGTCCATGTGTTCTCATTTTTCTCACCCGCCTATGAGTGAGAATATGCAGTATTTCTCTTTCTATTCTTGTGTCAGTTTGCCGAGAATGATGTTCTCCAGATGCATCTATGTCCTTACAAAGGACACAAACTCATCATTTTTGATTGCTGCATAATACTCCATGGTGTATATGTGCCACATTTTCCCAGTCCAGTCTATCATCGATGGGCATTTGGGTTGGTTCAAGGTCTTTGCTATTGTAAACAGTGCTGCAATGAACATTCGTGTGCATGTGTCCTTATAGTAGATCGATTTAAAGTACGTTAGATATATACCCAGTAATGGGATTGCTGGGTCAAATGGAATTTCTATTTCTAGGTCCTTGAGGAATCACCCCACTGTCTTCCACAATGGTTGAACTAATTTACACTCCCACCAACAGTGTAAGAGTGTTCCTCTTTCTTTACATCATCTCCAGCATCTGCTGTCTGCACGTTTTTATGATCACCATTCTAAGTGGCCTGAGATGTTATCTCAATGTGGTTTTGATTTGCATCTCTCTAATGACCAGTGATGATGAGCATTTTTTCATGTGTTTGTTGGCCTCATGTATGTCTTCTTTTGTAAAGTGTCGGTTCATATCATTTGCCCATTTTTGAATGGGCTTGTTTGTTTTTTTTCCTGTAAATCTGTTTGAGTTCTTTGTAAATTCTGGATATCAGCCCTTTGTCAGATGCGTAAACTGAAAAGATTTTTTTCCATTCTGATGGTTGCCGATTCACTCTAGTGACAGTTTCTTTTGCCATGCAGAAGCTGTGGAGTTTGATAAGGTCCCATTTGTCTATTTTGGCTTTTGTTGCCAATGCTTTTGGTGTTTTGGTCATGAAATCCTTGCCTACTCCTATGTCCTGAATGGTTTTGCCTAGATTTTCTTCTAGGGTTTTTATGGTGTCACGTCTTATGTTAAACTCTTTAAGCCATCTAGAGTTAATTTTAGTGAAATGTGTCAGGAAGGGATCCAGTTTCTGCTTTCTGCACATGGCTAGCCTGTTTTCCCAACACCATTTATTAAACAAGAAATTCTTCCCCTATTGCTTGTTTTTGTCTGATTTATCAAAGATTATATGGTTGTAGATATGTTGGGTTGCCTCCGATGCCCTTGTTCTGTTCCACTGGTCTATATCTTCGTATTGGTACCAGTACCATGCTGTTTTGATTACCATACCCTTGTAGTATACTTTGAAGTCTGGTAGTGTGATACCTCCCGCTGTGTTTTTTTGCTTAGAATTGACTTGGCTATGCGGGCTTACTTTTGGTTTCATATGAAGTTCTTCTACCATTGAAGAAATTCAATGGTAGTTTGATGGGGATAGCATTGATTGTGTAAATTACTTTGGGCAGTATAGCCATTTTCACGATATTGTTTCTTCCTAACCACGAACTTCAAATGTTTCTCCATCTGTATGTGTCCTCTCTTATTTCGTTGAGCAGTGGTTTGTAGTTTTTCTTAAAGAGGTCTCTTACATTCCTTGTGAGGTGTATTCCTAGGTATTTTATTTTCTTTGTAGCAATTGTGAATGGCAGTTCGTTCTTAATTTCTTTTTCTTTAAGTCTGTTATTTGTGCATAGGAATGCTTGTGATTTTTGCACATTGATTTTATATTCTGAGACTTTGATGAAGTTGCTTATCAGTTTCAGGAGCTTTTGGGCTGAGGTGATGGGGTTTTCTAAGTATACTATTATGTCATCTGCAAATAGAGACAATTTGGCTACCACCTTTCCTATTTGAATACCCTTTATTTCTTTTTCTTGCCTGATTTTTCTGGGTAGAATTTCCAGTACTATGTTGAATAGGAGTTGTGAGAGAGGGCATCCTTGTCTAGTGCCGGATTTCAAAGGGAATGCTTACAGTTTTTGCCCATTACGTATGATATTGGCTGTTGGTTTGTCATAAATAGCTTTTACTACTTTGAGATATGTTCCATCAATACCAAGTTTATTGAGGGTTTTTAGCATAAAGGGCTATTGAATTTTGTCAAATGCCTTCTGTGCGTTGATTGAGATAATCATGTGGTTTTTATTTTTCCTTCTGTTTATGTGGTGAATTAAATTTATAGACTTGCGTATGTTGAACCAGCCTTGCATCCCCGGGATGGATCCCACTGGATCATGATGGATAAGTTTTTTAATGTGTTGTTGCAATCTGTTTGCCAGTATTTTATTGAAAATTTTACATCTATGTTCATCATGGATATTGGCCTGAAGTTTTCTTTTCTTGTTGAGTCTCTGCCAGGTTTTGGTATCAGGATAATGTTGGTCTCACAAAATGATTTGGGAAGAGTTCCCTCTTTTTGAATTATTTGGAATAGTTTCAGAAGGAATGGTACCAGATTCTCTTTGTGTGTCTGGTAGAATTCGGCTGTGAACCCCCCTGGACCTGGGCTTTATTTGTGTGGTAGGTTCTTAATTGTTGCCTCAACTTCAGACTTTGTTGTTGGTCTAGTCATAGCTACAGCTTCCTTTTGGTTTATGCTTGGGAGGACACAGGCGTCCAGGAATTTATCCATTTTTTCCTGGTTAACTAGTTTATGTGCATGGAGTTGTTTGTAATATTCTCTGATGATGGTTTGAATTTCTGTGGAATCTGTGGTGATTTCCCCATTATCGTTTTTTATTTCATCTATTTGGTTGTTGTCTCTTTTCTTTTTTATCAGTCTGGCTACTGGTCTGTCTATTTTGTTGATCTTTTCGAAAAACCAGCTCTTTGGTTTATTTATTTTTTGAAGGGTTTTTCTTGTCTCTATCTCCTTCAGTTCTGCTTTAATCTTAGTTATCTCTTGTCTTCGGCTAGGTTTTGAGCTTTTTTGATCTTGTTCCTCTAGCTCTTTTAATTTTCACGATAGGGTGTCAATTTTAGATCTCTCCTCTCTTCTCATGTGGGAACTTATTGCTATATATTTTCCTCTGCAGACTGCTTTAAATGTGTCCCAGAGATTCTGGTACGTAGTGTCTTCATTCTCATTGGTTTTGAAGAACTTCTTTATTTCTGCCTTCATTTCTTTGTTTATCCATTCAACATTCAAGAGCCAGTTGTTCAGTTTCCATGAAGCTGTGCGGTTCTGAGTTATTTTCTGAATTCTGAGTTCCAACTTTTTTGCACTATGGTCTGAGAGACTGTTTGTTATGATTTCAGTTGTGTTGCATTTGCTGAGGAGTGCTTTGCTTCCAATTATGTGGTCAATATTGGAGTAGGTGTGATGTGGTGCTGAGAAGAATGTACATTCTGTGGATTTGGGGTGGAGAGTTCCGTAAATGTCTATCAGGTTTGCTTGTTCCAGATCTGAGTTCAAGTCCTGGATATCCTTGTTAATTTTCTGTCTGGTTGATCTGTCTGATATTGACAGTGGAGTGTTAAAGTCTCTCACTATTATTGTGTGGGAGTCTAAGTCTCTTTGTCAGTCATTAAGAATTTGCCTTATATATCTGGGTGCTCCTGCATTGGGTCCATATATGTTTAGAATCATTAGCTCTTCTTGTTGTATCGATCCTTTTACCATTATGTAATGACCTTCTTAGTCCCTTTTGATCTTTGTTGCTTTAAAGTCTATTTTATCAGAGACGAGAATTGCAACTCCTGCTTTTTTTTGCTCTACATTTCCTTGGTAAATCTTCCTCCATCCCTTTATTTTGAGCCTTTGTGTATCCTTGCGTGTGAGGTGGGTTTCCTGGATACAGCACACCGATGGGTTTTGGTTTTCTATCCAATTTGCCAGTCTGTGTCTTTTGATTGGTGCATTTTCCCATTTACATTTAGGGTTAATATTGTTATGTGTGAATTTGATACTGCCATTTTGATGCTAGCTGGCTATTTTGCCCATTGGTTCATGTAGATTCTTCATTTTGTTGATGCTCTTTAGCATTTGGTATGCTTTTAGGATGGCTGGTCAGAAAAAGTTTTAATATAAAATGCACTCCTGACTATTCTCCAGGTTATATTTATTCACAATGGCTTTGAATGAGGGGCTATATGAAATAGACTCTTGGCTATTGCACAGATGTGCATTCTTCCCTGAAGTTCTGAATGTGTCGCCAAAGAAAATAGACACATGGCTATCTCATAAGTTTGCATTCTTCAATGATGCCCTGAAAATAGAGGCCATGTGAAACAGACTCCAATACTTTTCCCTGGATGAATTACTCAATGTGGTTCTGAATGAGAGGGCACTGTAAATAAACTCCTGATAATTTCCTAAAATTACATTACTCGGAGGGCTCTGAGTGAGTGGCCTTAAAAAAGAGACTCCTGAAAAAACATCAGGCGTGCATTATTATGTTGGGCTTTGAATGAGTGTCCATACCAAATAGAATCCTGACTTTCCACAAATAATATATTGTTCATTGAGGCTCTGAATATATACCTATACGTAGTAGACTTCTGAATATTATACAGGTGTTTCTTATTCAGAGAAGCTCTGAATGAAAGGCCATAGAGTTTGATTAGGACCTAATCAAACTCCACAGCTTCTGCACAGCAAAACAAACAGTCACTAGAGTGAATCGGCAACCATCAGAATGGGAAAAAATCTTTGCAGTTTACGCATCTGACAAAGGGCTGATATCCAGAATTTACAAAGAACTCAAACAGATTTACAGGAAAAAAACAAACAAGCCCATTCAAAAATGGGCAAAGGATATGAACAGAAACTTTACGAAAGCAGACATACATGAGGCCAGCAAACATATGAAAAAGTGCTCATCGTCATTGGTCATTAGAGAGATGCAAATCAAAACCACATTGAGATACCATCTCACACCAGTTAGAATGGCGATCATTAAAAAATCTGGAGACAGCAGATGCTGGAGAGGATGTGGAGAAATAGGAACACTCTTACACTGTTGGTGGGAGTGTAAATTAGTTCAACCATTGTGGAAGACAGTGTGGCGATTTCTCAGGGACCTAGAAATAGAAATTCCATTTGACCCAGCAATCCCATTACTGGGTATCTATCCAAAGGATTATAAATCGTTCTACTATAAGGACACATGCACACGAATGTTCATTGCAGCACTGTTTACAATAGCAAAGACCTGGAACCAACCCAAATGCCCAACGATGATAGACTGGACTGGGAAAATGTGGCACATATACACCATGGAATATTATGCAGCAATCAAAAATGATGAGTTTGTGTCCTTTGTAGGGACATGGATGAATCTGGAGAACATCATTCTCAGCAAACTGACACAAGAACAGAAAAAGAAATACCGCATATACTCACTCATAGGTGGGTGAGAAAAATGAGAACACGTGGACACAGAGAGGCGGTCTACTATACACTGGGGACTGTTGGGGGGAATGGGGGAGGGACAGCAGGGGGGGGCTGGGGGGGATAGCCTGGGGATGAATACCAAGTGAGGGTGAAGGGGAGGAAAGCAGCAAAGCACAGTGCCATGTGTGTACCTATGCAACTATCTTGCATGTTCTGCACATGTACCCCCAAACCTATAATGCAATAAAAATTAAAAAAAAAAAAAAAAAAAAAAAAAAAAAAAAAAAAAAAAAAAAATAAAGTCTTTCTACTTTTTTGATAAAAAAAAAAAAAAAAAAAAAAAGAAAGGCCATAGAAAATAACATCCTCAGTATTCCCCAGGTATGCATTATTTACTGAGGATTTGAAAGTTTGGCCATATGATATAGTCTCCAAACTAGTCCACATGTGGTATTATTTAATGAGATTTGAGTTACTGACCATAAGAAATAGACTCCTGACTATTCCCCAGGTTTTTATTATTGAATGAGAATCTGAAAATGTGGGTATATAAAAAAGACTATTCACTATTCCAAAGTTATGCATTAATCACTCAGGTTTTGATTTTGTATTCATGTAAAATAGACTAGTGTCCATTCCCCAGGTGCGCATTTTTCGCTGAGGCTGTAAATGAGTGACTATATAAAGTACAGTTCCAAATTTTCCCCAGGCATGGATTACTCCGAAAGGCTCCACATGAGTGGTCCTATGAAATAGGATGCCGACAGTCCTCCATGTTTGTATTATTCAGCAAATATCTGAATAAGTGTCTATATGAAATAAACTGCGGACTGCTGTACATTTGTGCATTATACACTGAGGCTACGAGTGAGTGGCCATATAAAAGGGAATCCTGACTATTCCACAGGTGTGTATGATTCACTGAGACTTTGAGTTAGTAACTATATGAAATAGAGTCCCGACTATTCCTCAGGTCTGTATTGTTGTCTGAGACTCTGATTAGGTGGGGATATGGAATAGACTTTCCACTATTCCAAATTTATGCATTACTCATTCCAGGTTTGATTTTGTGGCCATATAAAATAGACTATTGTCTATTCTTCAGGTCTGCATTATGTAATGAGTCTTTAAATAAATGACTATATAAAGTAGACTCTTAAGTCTTCCCTAGGTGTGTATTGCTAAATGAGACTCTGAGAAATTGGGCAGAAGAAAGAGACTCCGGACTCTTCCCCTGGTGTGCATTATTTACAGAGACTCTGAATGAGTAGCCTCTTGAATTAGACTGTTGACTATTTCCCAGAGGTGTATTATTCACAGAGGTCCTGAACGAGTGGCCATATGAAAGAGATTCCTGACTAATAAGAGATATATATTATTTACTGAAGCGCTGAATAAATTGCCATTTGTTATGGAATCCATATTATTCCACAGGTGTGCGTTATTCATTGATTCTCTAAATAAACCACCATATGTAACAGACTAGTGATTATTTCCCACGTGTGCATTATTTAAAGAGGTTCTGCATGAGTGTTCATATCAGATAGACTCCTATCTACCACCCAGTTATGTATCATTCAGGGAGGTGCTTAATTTTTGGCTATTTTAAATAGGGTCCTGACTACTCCACAGGTGTTCATTATTCACTGAAACTCTGAATGAGAGGCTATATAAAATAGATGCCTGACTATTGCCCCATGGTGCATAATTCAGAAAAGCTCTGAATCAGTGGTCATATGGAACAGAATCCTGATTTTTAGGTGTGTGTCACTCAGTGAGATACTGAATCACATTTCATACGATAGAGACTCCTGACAATTACAGTGGTGTGCATTATTCACTGAGGCTCTGAGTGGCCATATAAAATAGACTCCAAATATTCACTGAGAATTTCTCATATGTGCAATATTCACTGACCTTCTGAGTGGCCATATGAAATAGACTCCTGATTCTATCACATGTGTATATTATTCAGAGAAGCGCTGTAAGACTGTACGTATAAAATATGCTCCTCTCTATTAGTTAGGTTTTCATTATTCACTGAGGCTCTGAGTGGCCATATGAAATAGATTCCTAATATTCACTGAGTATTCCTCATGTGTACATTATTCACTGACTCTCTGAGTGGACATATGAAATAGACTCCTGACCCTACCCCATGTGTGTATTATTCAGAGAGGCTCTGTAAGAGTGTCCGTATAAAATTTACTCCTCTCTATTCCTTAGTTTCGCATTATTCACTGAGGCTCTGAATAAGATTCAATATGAATTGCACTCCTGACTATTCTCCAGGTGAGTTTTATTCACACGGGCTCTGAATGAGGAGCCATATAAAATAGACCCCTGGCATTTCTACAGGTATGTATCCTTCACTGAAGTTCTGAATATCTCGCCAAAGAAAATAGACATATGTCTACTCCAAAAATTTGCATTCTTCACTGATACTCTGAAAAAAAGGCCAGGTGAAAGACTTCAAGACTTTACCCAGGATGCATTACTTAATGAGGTTGTGAATGAGAGGACACTGTAAATAAACTCCTGACAATTCCCTAAACTGGCACTACTCGGAGGGCTCTGAATGAGTGGCCTTAGGAAAGAGACTCCTGAATAATCTTCAGGCGTGCATTTTTAGGTTGGGCTCAAAATGAGTGGCCATACGAAATAGAATCCTGACTTTCCCCAAGGAGTATATTATTCAGTGAGGCTCTGAATATGTGGCTAAATGTAATAGACTTCTGAATACTCTACAGGTGCTACTTATTCAGAAAGCTCTGAATCAGAGGCCATATGTAATAAAGTCCTGAGTATTCCCCAGGTATGCATTATTCACAGAGGCTCTGAAAGTTTGGCCATATGAAATAGTCTCCAGACTAGTCCACATGTGTGTATTATTTAATGAGGATTTGAGTTACTGACCATATGAAATAGACTTCTGACTATTCCCCAGGTGTGTATTATTGATTGAGAATCTGAAAAAGTGGGTAAATGAAAATGACATCTCACTCTTCCAATGTTTTGCGTTAATCACTCAGGCTTTGATTTTGTAGTCATATAAAATAGACTAGTGTCTATTCACCAGGTGTGCATTATTCACTGTGACTGTAAATGGGAGTCTATATAAAGTAGAGTTTCAAATGTTTTCCAGGCGTGAATTATTCCATGAATCTCCACGTGAGTGGTCCTATGAAATAGGATGCTGACTATCCTCCATGTTTGTATTATTCAGTGAATTTGTGAATGAATGTCTATATGAAATAAACTGCTGACTGCTGTACATTTGTGCAGTATTCACTGAGGCTACAAGTGAGTGGCCATATGAAAGGAAATCCTGACTATTCCACAGGTGTGTATGATTCACTGAAACTTTGAGTTAGTGACTATATGAAATAGATGCCCGACTATTCCTCAGGTGTGTATTGTTGTCTGAGACTATGATTTAGTTGGCATATGGAATTGAATTTTCACTATTCAAAATTTGTGCATTACACACTCCGGGTTTGGTTTTGTGGCCATAGATCATAGACAAGTGTCTTTTCCCCAGGTGTGCATTATTTCATGAGGCTCTAAATGAATGGCTGTATAAAGTAGATTCTGAACTCTTCCCCAGGTGTGTATTGCTAAATGAGACTCTGTGTAAGTGGGAATATGAAAAAGACTCCTGACTCTTTCCCAGGTATGCATTAATTACAGAGACTCTGAATGAGTAGCATCTTGAAGTAGACTGTTGATTATTTCTCAGATGTGTATTATACAGTGAGGCCCTGAACAAGTGGACATATGAAAGAGATTCCTGACTGGTAAGAGATATATATTATTCACTGAAACACTGAATAAATGGCCATTTGAAATAGAATCCATTTTACTCCACAGGTGTCATTTATTCATTGATTCTCTAAATATATCAACATATGTAAAAGACTAGTGATTATTCCCTACATATGCATTAATCCAAGGGGTTCTGCATGTGTGTCCACATCAAATAGACTCCTCACTGTCACCGAGTTTTGTATCATTCAGGAAGGTGCTTAATTTGTGGCTACCTTAAATAGGGCACTGACTCCTCCACAGGTGTTCATTATTCACTGAAACTCTGAATGAGACGCCATATAAAATAGATGCCTCATGGTGCATAATTGCCTCATGGTGCATAATTCAGGAAAGATCTTAATCACTGGTCATATGGAACAAATTACTGATGAATTGTCAGGTGTGTGTCACTCAGTGAGATACTGAATCACTGGTCATATGATAGAGACTCCTGACATCTACAGTGGTGTGCATTATTCACTGAGGCTCTGAGTGGCCATAGGAAATAGACTCCTAATATTCACTGAGTATTCTTCATGTGTGCATTATTAACTGACGCTCTGAGTGGCCATATGAAATACACTCCTGATTCTACCCCATGTGCGTATTATTCAGAGAGGCTCTGTAAGAGTGTGCGTATAATATATGCTCCTCTCTATTCCTTAGGTTTGCATTATTCACTGAGGCTCTGAATAAGTTTCAATATAAAATGCACTCCTGACTATTCTCCATGTGAGTTTTATTCACACAGGTTCTGAATAAGGGGCCATATGAAATAGACTCCTGGCCATTCTACAGATGTGTACTTTTCACTGAAGTTTTGAATGTGTCGCCTAATAAAATAGACACTCGGCTACTCCAGAAGTTCGCATTCTTCACTGTTGCTCTGAATAAAAAGCAATGTGAAAGACTCCAAGACTTTACCCGGGATGCATTACTCAATGAGATTTTGAATGAGAGGATACTGTTAATAAACTCCTGACAATTCCATAAACTAGCACTACTAAGAGGGCTTTGAATGAGTGGCCTTAGGAAAGAGACTCCTGAATACTCGTCAGGCGTGCATTTTTAGGTTGGGTTCTAAATGAGTGGCCATACGAAATGGAATCCTGACTTTCCTTAAAGAGTATATTATTCAGTGAGGCTTTGAATATGTGGCTATATGTAATAGACTTCTGAATACTCTACAGGTGTTTCTTATTCAGAGAAGCTCTGAATCAGAGGCCATATTAAATAACGTCCTGAGTATTCCCCAGGTATGCATTATTCACTGAGACTCTGAAAGTTTTGGCATATGAAATAGTCTCCGGATTAGTCCAAATGTGTGTATTATTTGATGAGGCTTTGAGTTACTGACCATAAGAAATAGACTCCTGACTATTCCCCAGGTGTGTATTATTGAATGAGCATATGAAAAAGTGGGTATATGAAAAAGACTACTCACTATTCCAAAGTTGTGCATTAATAACTCAGGCTTTAATTTTTTAGTCATGTAAAATAGACTAGTGTCTATTCCCCAGGTGTGCATTACTCACTGGGGCTGTAAATGAGTGACTATATAAACTAGAGCCCCAAATGTTCCCCAGTCATGAATCACTCCGTGAGGCTCCTCATGAGTGGTCCCATGAAATGGGATGCAGACTATCCTCCATATTTGTATTATTCAGTGTATTTCTGAATGAGTGGCTATATAAAATAAACTGCTGAGTGCTGTACATTTGTGCATTATACACTGAGGCTACGTGTGAGTGGCCATATGAAAAAGAATCCTGACTATTCCACAGGTGTGTATGATTCACTGAGGCTTTGAGTTAGTGACTATATGAAATAGAGTCCCGACTATTCCTCAGGTCTGTATTGTTGTCTGAGACTCTGATAAAGTGGGTACATAGAATAGACTTTTCACTATTCCAAATTTGTGCATTACACACTTCGGGTTTGATTTTGTGGCCATATAAAATAGACTAGTGTCTATTCTTCAGGTCTGCATTATGTAATGAGGCTCTAAATGAATGGCTATATAAAGTAGACTCTTAAGTCTTCCCTAGGTGTGTATTGCTAAATGAGACTCTGAGAAAGTAGGCAGAAGAAAGAGACTTCTTACTCTTCTCCAGGTGTGCATTATTAACAAAGACTCCGAATGAGTATTCTCTTGAATTAGACTGCTATTTCCCAGATTTGTATTATTCATGGAGGCACTGAAAGAGTGGCCATATTAAAGAGACTCCAGACTAATAAGAGATATATATTGTTCACTAAAACACTGAATAAATGGCCATTTGTAATAGAATCCGTTTTACTCCACAGGTGTGCATTATTCATTGATTCTTTAAATAAATCACCATATGTAACAGATTAGTGATTATTCCCAACATGTGCATTAATCCAAGGGGTTCTGCATGAGTGTCCATATTAAGGAGACTCCTCACTATCACCCAGTTATGTATCATTCAGGGAGGTGCTTAATTTGTGGCTATCTTAAATAGGGTCCTGACTACTCCACAGGTGTTCATTATTCACTGAAACTCTGAATGAAAGTCCATATCAAATAGATGCCTGACTATTGCACCATTGTGCATAATTCAGGAAAGCTCTGAATAAGTGCTCATATGGAACGGAATTCTGACGAATTTTCAGGTGTGTGTCATTCAGTGAGATACTTAATCACTGCTCATTTGAAAGAGATTCCTGACAAATACATCTGTGTGCATTATTCCCTGCGGCTCTGACTGGCCATATGAAATAGACTCCTAATATTCACTGAGTATTCCTCATGTGTGCATTGTTCACGGACTCTCTGAGTGGCCATATGAAATAGATTCCTGATTCTACTCCATGTGTGTATTATTCATAGAGGCTCTGTAAGAGTGTCCGTATAAAATACACTCCTCTCTATTCCCCAGGTGCGCATTATTCTCTGAGGCTCTGAATAAATTTCAATATAAAATGCACTCCTGACTATTCTCCAGGTGAGTTTTATTCACACGAGCTTTGAATGAGGGGCCATATGAAATAGACTCCTGGCTATTTCACAGGTGTGTATTCTTCACTGAAGTTCTGAATGTGTCACAAAAAAATAGACATATGGCTACTCCACAAATTTGCATTCTTTACTGACGCTCTGAATGAAAGACCATGAGATACAGACTCCAAGCCTTTTCCCAGGATGCATTACTCAATGAGGTTCTGAATGAGAGGAAACTGTAAATAAACTCCTGACAATTCCCTAAACTTGAACTACTCAGAGGGCTGCGAATGAGTGGCTTTAGGAAAGAGACACCTGAATACTCTTCAGGCATGCATTTTCAGGTTGGGCCCTGAATGAGTGGCCATACGAAATAGAATCCTGACTTTCCCAAACATTGTATTTTATTCAGTGAGTCTCTGAATCTGTGGCTATACGTAATAAACTTCTGAACACTCTACAGGTGTTTCTTATTCAGAGAAGCTCTGAATAAGAGGCCATATAAAATAACGTTCTGAGTACTCCCTAGGTATGCATTATTCACTGAGGCTCTGAAAGTTTGGCCATATCAAATAGTCTCCAGACTAGTCCACACGTGTGTATTATTTAATGAGGCTTTGAGTTACTGACCATAAGAAAAAGACTCCTGACTATTCCCCAGGTGTGTATTATTGAATGAGAATCTGAAAAAGTGTGTGTATGAAAAAGACTACTCACTATTCCAAAGATGTGTATTAATTACTCAGGATTTGATTTTTTAGTCATGTAAAATAGAGTAGTGTCTATTCCCAAGGTGTGCATTATTCACTGAGGCTGTAAATGAGTGACTATATAAAGTAGAGTCCCAAATATTCCCCAGGCGTGAATTACTCCGTGAGGCTCTGCATGAGTTATCTTATGAAATAGAATGCTTACTATCCTCTATGTTTGTATTATTCAGTGAATTTCTGAATGAGTGGCTATATGAAATAAACTGCTGAGTTCTGTACATTTGTGCATTATTCACTGAGGCTACGAGTGAGTGGCCATATGAAAGGGAATCCTGATTATTCCACTGGTGTGTATGATTCACAGAGGCTTTGAGTTACTGACAATATGAAATAGAATTTGGACTCTTCCTCAGGTGTGTATTGTTTTCTGAGACTCTGATTAAGTGGCCATATAAAACAGACTTTTCACTATTCCAATTTTGTGCATTACTCACCCCGGGTTTGATTTTGTGGCCTTATAAAATTGACTTGTGGAGGAGGGGAGGCAAGATGGCGTCGTAGAGGCGACTCAGGATTGCAGTTCTCAGTGAAGGCGCAGAGGGTGAGTCCTAGCCGCATTCTCGGATGTTCCTTTTATGCCCACAGAGCATTGAAAGTCCCAGGTGTGGGAGATACACGGGACGCTAGCGCAGCTGGCTAACGCAGCCAGCTCCCACCGCCTCTTCGGAGAACAGCGGGACCCAGCGCGGAACTCACTGGTCTGGGTGCCCTGTTAAACCGGAAATCTGAGATTTGGAAGGGCAGATTGGCATGTTCATCTGATTGAACAAGACTTGGACATTGAGCCAGACCAGGAGTTTCCTGGGAAGCGTAATCTGAGCCTGGGTAGTGGGCAGCAGCATGGGAGATCGCACTGATCCCAGTGCCCTATCAGCAGGCAACTGGGGCACCAGTGAGAGAGTCGACCTTTCAGCTTGGGGAGAGGAAGAGAGAGACAGAGGACGGACACTGAGGCAGGGAGCTGGGTGATTGGGCTCGGCAGGTCCCACGCTCATGGGGACAAGCAGGGCGGCAACTGGAGGTGCTTGGGGCTGAGAGTTTGCTGCCGGCATCTAGGACAGTGGAGCCTGGTGAGGGAGGGGCGTCCACCATTGCTGTCACAGTCCACCCCCACTAAAGTACCGCCCAGGACTGACGCAGCCTGCAATTGCCGAGGCAACCTGCCATAACAGAGAGACTCCGCCAGGAGCCAGGAGTGCTCCACAGCAGAGGCGAGCCCAGCAGCAACAGGGCGGACCCGTGCTAGCAGGTCAGAGCCCTGGCAGGCAAATAGTGAATAGACTGCCGCCTAGTGGAGCAGGAAAGTGCAACAGATACTCATAAAGAAAGCCCCAACTCCAAGAGACAGAGCATCTAAGGGGGGAAAAAAAGGTGGTGTTTTATGAGTTCTATTGCAGCAGACAAAAACATCCTCCCAACAACCCTGAATGGACAACGGAGCTCACAGCTCAGCACTGGAGCTCCTATAAAGCACAGACTGTCCCTCAAGCAGCTCCCTGACCCCTGTATATTCAAGGAGTCACCCCAGAAAAGGAATAATCAGACTGATATTTGGCTGGCATCATTCTGGAACAAGGACAGCAGAAGAAGAAACTGGTAGCATCCCTCACTGTTCCGCAGCTGCTGCAGGTATACCCCAGACAAGCAGGGCCTGGAGAGGACCTCAGCACTCATACAGCAGAGGTGATAGACCACTAGAGGGAAAACTAAGTAACAGAAATGCTTCATCATCAACAATCTCAGCGTCCACACAGAGAGACTCAATTGAAAAATCAGCAACTACTAAGACGACAGGCGGATAAATCCATAAAGATGGGAAGAAACCAGCGCAAAAAGGAGGAAAGCACCCGAAACCAAAACACCTCACCTCCAAAAAAGGACCAAAACTCCTCACCAGCAAGGGAACAAAGCTGGACGAAGAATGAATGTGACGAAATGACGGAATCAGACTTCAGAAAGTGGATAATGAGAAACTTCAGTGAGCTAAAGGAACATGCACTAAACCAGTGCAAAGAAACTAAGAACCTTGAAAAAAGATTTGAAAAAAGATTCGAGGAATTGATAACAAGAATGGACAACTTAGAGAGGAATATGAATGAATTGAAGAAGTTGAAAAACACAAAACGAGAACTTCGTGAAGCATGTTCAAGTTTCAACAGCCGAACTGACCAAGAAGAAGAAAGAATATCAGAAGTTGAAGATCAACTCAATGAAATAAAACGAGAAACCAAGATTAAAGAAAAAAGTACAAAAAAAATGAACAAAATCTTTAAGAAATGTGGGACTATGTGAAGAGACCCAACCTACGTTTGATAGGTCTACCACAATGTGATGAAGAGAATGAATCCAAGCTGGAAAACACTCTTCAGGATATTATCCAGGAAAATTTTCCCAACCTAGCAAGACAGGTCAATACTCAACGCCAGGAAATACAGAGAACACCACAAAGATACTCCGCAAGAAGAGCAACCCCAAGGCACATAATCGTCAGATTCACCAGGGTTGAAACGAAGGAGAAAATACTAAGAGCAGCCAGAGAGAAAGGTCGGGTCACCCACAAAGGGAAGCCCATCAGACTCACCACAGATCTCTCGGCAGAGACTCTACAAGCCAGAAGAGAGTGGGGGCCAATATTCAACATCATTAAAGAAAAGAGCTTTCAACCCAGAATTTCATATCCAGCCAAACTGAGCTTCATAAGTGAAGGAAAAATAAAATCCTTCACGAACAAACAGGTACTCAGAGATTTTGTCACCACTAGGCCTGCTTTACAAGAGCTCCTGAAAGAGGCACTACACATAGAAAAAAACAACCAGTTCCAGCCATCCTAAAAGCATATCAAATGCTAAAGACCATCAACAAAATGAATAATGTACATGAACCAACGGGCAAAATAGCCAGCTAGCATCAAAATGGCAGTATCAAATTCACACATAACAATATTAACCCTGAATGTAAATGGGCTAAATGCACCAATCAAAAGACACAGACTGGCAAATTGGATTAAAAAAAACAAAACCCATCAGTGTGCTTTATCCAGGAAACCCACCTTACAGGCAGAGATACACAAAGGCTCAAAATAAAAGGATGGAGGAAGATTTACCAAGCAAATGGAGAGCAAAAAAAGCAGGAGTTGCAATTCTCATCTCTGATAAAATAGACTTTAAAGCAACAAAGATCAAAAGGGACAAAGAAGGTCATTATATAATGGAAAAATGATCAATACAACAAGAAGAGCTAATGATTCTAAATATATATGGACCCAATGCAGGAGCACCCAGATATATAAGGCAAGTTCTTAATGACTTACAAAGAGACTTAGACTCCCACACAATAATAGTGGGAGACGTTAACACTCCACTGTCAATAGCAGACAGATCAACCAGACAGAAAGTTAACAAGGATATCCAGGACTTGAACTCAGACCTGGAACAAGCAAACCTGATAGACATTTACAGAACTCTCCACCCCAAATCCACAGAATATACATTCTTCTCAGCACCACATCACACCTACTCCAAAATTGACCACATAATTGGAAGTAAAGCACTCCTCAGCAAATGCAAAACAACTAAAATCATAACAAAGAGTCTCTCAGACCATAGTGCAATCAAGGTGGAACTCAGAATTCAGAAAATAACTCAGAACCGCACAGCTTCATGGAAACTGAACAACTGGCTCTTGAATGTTGATTGGATAAACAATGAAATGAAGGCAGAATTAAAGAAGTTCTTTGAAACCAACGAGAATGAAGACACAACGTACCAGAATCTTTGGGACACATATAAAGCAGTCTGTAGAAGAAAATATATAGCAATAAGTGCCCACATGAGAAGAGTGGAGAGATCCACAATTGACACCCTATCGTCAAAATTGAAAGAGCTAGAGGAGGAAGATCAAAAAAGCTCAAAACCTAGCCAAAGACAAAAAATAACTAATATCAGAGCAGAACTGAAGGAGATAGAGTCAAGAAAAACCCTTCAAAAAAACAATAAATCGAAGAGCTCGTTTATTGGAAAGATCAACAAAATAGACAGACCACCAGCCAGACTGATAAAAAAGAAAAGAGAGAAAAACCAAATAGATGCAATAAAAAACGATAAAAGGGAAATCACCACAGATTCCACAGAAATTGAAACCATCATCAGAGAATACTACAAACAACTCTATGCACACAAACTAGTAAATCAGGAAGAAATGGATAAATTCCTGGACGCCTGTGTCCTCCCAAGCCTAAACCAGGAGGAAGCCGAAACTATGAATAGACCAATAAAAAGGTCAGAAGTTGAGGCAGCAATTAAGAGCCTACCACACAAAAAAAGCCCAGGTCCAGATAAGTTCACAGCTGAATTCTACCAGACACACAAAGAGGATCTGGTACTATTCCTTCTGAAACTATTCCAAATAATCCAAAAAGAGGGAACCCTTCCCAAATCATTTTATGAGACCAACATCATCCTGATACCAAAACCTGGCAGAGACTCAACAAGAAAAGAAAACTTCAGGCCAATATCCATGATGAACATAGATGCAAAAATCTTCAATAAAATACTGGCAAACCGATTGCAACAGCACATTAAAAAACTTATCCATCATGATCAAGTAGGATTCATCCCGGGGATGCAAGGCTGGTTCAACATATGCAAGTCTAGAAATGTAATTCACCACATAAACAAAAGCAAAATCAAAAACCACATGATTATCTCAATTGACGCACAGAAGGTATTTGACAAAATTCAACAGCCCTTTATGCTAAAAACCCTCAATAAACGTGGTATTGATGGAACATATCTAAAAGCAATAAAGCTATTTACGACAAACCAACAGCCAATATCATACTTAACGGAAAAAACTGGAAGCATTCCCTTTGAAATCTGGCACTAGACAAGGATGCTCTCTGTCACCACTCCTATTCAACATAGTACTGGAAGTTCTAGCCAGAGCAATCAGGCAAGAAAAAGAAATAAAGGGTATTCAAATAGGAAAGTTGGAAGCCAAATGGTCTGTATTTGCAGACGACACGATCGTATACCTAGAAGACACCATCACCTTAGCCCCAAAGCTCCTGCAACTGATAAGTAACTTCAGCAGTCTCAGAATATAAAATCAATGTTCAAAAGTCACAAGCATTCCTATACACCAATAACAGACTTGAAGAGAACCAAATCCACAACAAACTGCCATTCACAATTGCTACAAAGAAAATAAAATACCTAGGAATACAACTCACAAGGAATGTAAGGGACCTGTTTAAGGAAATCTACAAACCACTGCTCAACGAAATAAGAGAGGACACAAACAGATGGAGAAACATTCCATGTTCATGGTTAGAAGGAATCAGTATCGTGTAAATGGCTATACTGCCCTAAGTAATTTACACAATCAATGCTATCCCCATCAAACTACCATTGAATTTCTTCACAGAACTGGAAAAAAACACCATGAATTTCATATGGAACCAAAAAAGAGCCCGCATAGCCAAGTCAATTCTAAGCAAAAAGAACACAGCAGGAGGCATCACGCTACCAGACTTGAAACTATACTACAAGGCTACAGTAAACAAAACAGCATGGTCCTGGTACCAAAACAGAGATATAGACCAATGTAACAGAACAGAAGCATCGGTGGCAACACAACATATCTACAACCATATTATCTTTGATAAACCAGACAAAAACAAGCAATGGGGAAAGGATTCCCTATTTAATAAATGGTGTTGGGAAAACTGGCTAGCCATGTGCAGAAAGCAGAAACTGGACCCCTTCCTGACACCTTTCACTAAAATTATCTTCAGATGGATTAAAGACTTAAACCTAAAACCTGACACCATAAAAACTCTAGAAGAAAATCTCGGCAAAACCATTCAGGACAGAGGAGTAGGCAAGGACTTCATAAATAAAACACCAAAAGCATTGGCAACAAAGGCAAAATAGACAAATGGTACCTAATCAAACTCCACAGCTTCTGCATGGCAAAAGAAGAAGTCACCAGCGTGAATCAGCAACCGTCAGAATGGAAAAAAATCTTTGCAGTTTACACATCTGACAAAGGGCTGATATCCAGAATTTACAAAGAACTCAAACAGATTTACAGGAAGAAAACAAACAAGCCCATTCAAAAATGGGCAAAGGATATGAACAGACACTTTACAAAAGAAGACATAAATGAGGCCAACAAACATTTAAAAAATGCTCATCATCACTAGTCATTAGAGAGATGCAGATCAAAACCACATTGAGATATTATCTCACGCCAGTTAGAATGGCGATCATTAAAAAATCTGGAGACAGCACATGCTGGAGAGGATGCGGAGAAATAGGAACACTCTTACACTGTTGGTGGGAGTGTAAATTAGTTCAACCATTGTGGAAGACAGTGTGGCGATTCCTCAGGGACCTAGAAATAGAAATTTCATTTGACCCAGCAATCCCATTACTGGGTATATATCCAAAGGACTATAAATCGTTCTGCTATAAGGAGAGATGCACACGAATGTTCATTGCAGCACTGTTTACAATAGCAAATACCTGGAATGAACCCAAATGCCCATCGATGATAGACTGGACTGGGAAAATGTGGCACATATACACCATGGGTTATTATGCAGCAATCAAAAATGATGAGTTTGTGTCCTTTGTAAGGACATGGATGAATCTGGAGAACATCATTCTCAGCAAACTGACACAAGAACAGAAAAAGAAATACCGCATATACTCACTCATAGGTGGGTGAGAAAAATGAGAACACATGGACACAGAGAGGCGGTTTACTATACACTAGGGTCTATTGGGGGAATGGGTGTGGGACAGCAAGGGGGGCTGGGGAGGGATAGCCTGGGGATGAATGCCAAGTGTGGGTGAAGAGGAGGAAGGCAGCAAAGCACACTGCCATGTGTGTACCTATGCAACTATTTTGCACTTTCTGCACATGCACCCCAAAACCTATAATGCAATGAAAATTAAAAAAAAATAAAAAGAACTAATTGAACACTTGGCAAAAGGAAAAAAAAGTAAAGAAATAGGCCCCTGATTCCACCCCATGTGTGTATTATTTAGAAAGGTTCTGTAAGAGTGTAAGTATAAAATACACTAGTCTCTCTTCTTAAGGTGCTCTTTATTCTCTGAGGCTCTAAATAAGTTTCAATATTAAATCTACTCCTGACTATTCTCCAGGTGAATTTTATTCACACGGGCTTTGAATGAGGAGCCATATGAAATAGACAACTGGCTATTTCACAGGTGTGTCTTCTTCACTGAAGTTCTGAATTTGTCGCCAAAGAAAGTAGACTCATGGCTCCTCCCCAAGATTGCATTCTTTACTGATGCTCTGAATAAAAGGCCATGTGAAACAGACTCCAAGACTGTTCCCAGGATGCATTACTCAATGACGTTCTGAATGAGAGGACCCTATAAATAAACTCCGACAATTCCCTAAACTTTCACTACTCAGAGGGCTGTGAATGCGTGGCCTTAGTAAAGAGACTCCTGAATACTCTTGAGGCGTGCATTTTTAGGTTGGGCTCTGAATGAGTGGTCATACAAAATTGCATCCTTACTTTCACCAAAGAGTATATTATTCAGTGAGGTTATGAATGTGTGGCTATACGTAATAGACTTCTGAATACTCTACAGGTGTTTCTTATTCACGGAAGCTCTGAATGAGAGGCCATATGTAAAATGTCTTGAGTATTCCCCAAGTATGCATTATTCACTGAGGCTCTGAAAGTTTGGCCATATGAAATAGTTTCCGCACTAGTCCTTAAGTGTGTATCATTTAATGAGTCTTGGAGTTACTGACCATAAGAAATAGCCTACTGACTATTCCTCAAGTGTGTATTATTTAATGAAAATCTGAAAAAGTAGGTATATGAAAAGACTACTCACTATTCCAAAGTTGTTCATTAATCACTCAGACTTTGGTTTTGCAGTCACATAAAAAAGACTAGAGTATATTCCCAAGGTGTGCATTATTCACTGAGGCTTTAAATGAGTGACAATATGAAGTAGAGTCACAAAAGTTCCCCAGGCATGAATCATTCTGTGTGGCTCCGCATTAGTTGTCCTATGAAACCGGATGCTGACTAACCTCCACATTTGTATTATTTAGTGAATTTCTGAAAGATTGGCCATATGAAATAAACTGCTGAATGCTGTACATTTATTCACTGAGGCTACTAGTGAGTGTCCATTTGAAAAAGAATCCTGACTATTCCACAGGTGTGTATGATTCACTGAGGCTTTGAGTTAGTGACTATATGAAATAGAGTTCCGACTATTCCTCAGGGGTGTATTGTTGTCTGAGACTCTGATTAAGTGGGCATATGAAATAGAATTTTCACTCTTCCGTATTTGTGCATTACTCACTCTGGGTTTGATTTTGTGGCCATATAAAATAGACTAGTGTCTATTCCCCAGGTGTGCATTATGTAATGACGCTCTGAATAAATGGCTATATAATGTAGACTCTTAACCCTTTCTGAGGTTTGTATTGCTAAATGAGTCTCTGAGTAAGAAAGAGACTCCATATACACCATGGAATATTATGCAGCAATCAAAAATTATGAGTTTGTGTCCTTTGTAAAGACATGGATGAATCTGGAGAACATCATTCTCAGCAAACTGACACAAGAACAGAAAAAGAAATACCGCATATTCTCACTCATAGGCGGGTGAGAAAAATGAGAACACATGGACAGAGCGAGGGGTTCTACTACACGCTGGGGTCTTTTGGGGGGAATGGGTTAGGGACAGCGGGAGGGGCTGGGAAGGGATAGCCTGGGGATAAATGGCAAGTGTGGGTGAAGGGAAGGAAGGCAGCAAAACACACTGCCATGTGTGTACATATGCAACTACCTTGCACGTTCTGCACATGTACCCCAAAACCTATAATGCAATAAAAATTTTAAAAATTAAAAATAAAAAAAGACTGACTACATGACTTAGGGTGAGTTACTTAGCCTTTCAGGGGCACCATTTCCATGTATGAAAATGATAGCTTCTGTTTCCTATGTGAATATTAAATGAGCTAGATTTATTAGGGCAATGCCTGGCACAGTGAGTCCTTAACAAATGTTAACTATTAGTATTAATATTATTTAAAAGCTTGTGATGGAGGCGGGGAGAGAAGGGAAGATGGCGTCGTAGAAGCAACTCAGGATTGCAGCTCTCAGTGAAGGTGCAGAGGGTGAGTCCTAGCCGCATTCTCAGATGAACCTTTTTTGCCCACAGAGCGTTGAAAGTCCCAGGTGTGGGAGAGACATGGGACGCTAGTACAGCAGGCTACCACAGCCAGCTCCTGCAGCCGCTTCGGCCAGCGCCGCAGCGGGACCCGGCATGAAACTCACTGGTCTGGGTGCCCTGTGAAACAGGCAATCTGAGATTTGGAAGGGCAGATTGGCATGTCCATCTGATTGAACAGGACTTGGAAAATGAGCCAGACCAGGAGATTCCTGGGAAGCATGATCTGAGCTGGTGCAGTGGGCAGTGGCTAGGGAGATTGCAAGGATCTTAGTGCCCTATCAGCAGGCTACTGGGGCGCCAATGAGAGAGTCGACCTTTCAGCGTAGGAAGAGGAAGAGAGAGAGAGAGGATGGACTCTGAGGCAGGGAGCTGGGTGATCAGGCTCAGCCGGTCCCACCCTCACGGGAACAAGCAGGGTGGCGATTGGAGGCACTTGGGGCTGAGAGTTTTGCTGCTGGCATCTAGGATGGTGCAGCCCGCTGGGGGAGGAGCGTTCGCAATGCTCCTATTGAAGTACCGCCCAGAACTGACGCAGCCTGCCATTGCCCAGGTAACCTGCCATAACAGAGAGACTCCGCCAAGAGGGGGGAGCGCTCCACAGCAGAATGGAGTCCAGGAGGAACAGGGAGGACCCGTCCTAGCAGGGCAGAGCCCCAGCAGGCAAATAGTGAATAGACTGCCTCATAGTGGGGAAGGACAGTGCAACAGATACTCATAAAGAAAGCCCAAACTCCCTGAGACAGAGCATCTAAGAAAAAAAAATGGGTGGTGTTTTATGAGTTCTGTTGCAGCAGACATAAACAACCTCCCAACAACCCTGAATGAACAACGCTCACAGCTAAGCACTGGAGCTCCTTTAAAGCACAGACCGTCTCCTCAAGCAGCTCCCTGACCCTGTATATCCAAAGAGTCACCCCAAGAAAGGACCAATCAGACTGACATTTGGTGGGCATCATTCTGGAACAAAGACAGCAGCAGAAGAAACTGGTACCAACCCTCACTGTTCCACAGCTGCTACAGGTATACCCCAGAAAAGCAGGGCCTGGAGTGGACCTCAGCACTCATAGAGCAGAGGGGCTAGACCATTAGAAGGAAAACCAAGTAACAGAAATACTTCATCATCAACAATCTCAGTGCCAACACAGAGACCAAATTGAAAAATCAGCAACTACTAAGTTGACAGGTGGATAAATCCATAAAGATGGGAAGAAACCAACGCAAAAACAAAGAAAACACCCGAAATCAAAACACCTCACCTCCTATAAAGAACCAAAACTTCTCACCAGCAAGGAAACAAAGCTGGACTGAGAATGAGTGTGACAAAATGACGGAATCAGACTTCAGAAAGTGGATAATGAGAAACTTCAGTGAGCTAAAAGAACATATTCTAAATCAGTGCAAAGAAACTAAGAACCTTGAAAAAAGATTTGAAAAAAGATTTGAGAAAATGATAACAAGAATGGACAACATAGAGAGGAATATGAATGAATTGAAGGAGCTGAAAAACACAACATGAGAACCTCGCGAAGCATGCACAAGTTTCAACAGCCGAATTGACCAAGCAGAAGAAAGAATATCAGAAGTCGAAGATCAACTCAATGAAATAAAACGAGAAACCAAGATTAAAGAAAAAAGTACAAAAAGGAATGAACAAAATCTCCAAGAAATGTGGGACTATTTGAAGAGACCGAACCTACGTTTGATAGGTGTACCAAAATGTGAGGAAGAGAAAGAATCCAAGCTGGAAAATACTCTTCAGGATATTATCCAGGAAAATTTCTCCAACCTAGAAAGACAGGTCAATACTCAACTCCAGGAAATACAGAGAACACCACAGAGATACTCCGCAAGAAGAGCAATCCCAACGCACATAATCGTCAGATTCACCAGGGTTGAAATGAAGGAGAAAATACGAAGGGCAGCCAGAGAGAAAGGTCGGGTCACCCACAAAGGGAAGCTCATCAGACTCACAGCAGATCTCATGGCAGAGACTCTACAAGCCAGAAGAGAGTGAAGGCCAATATTCAACATCCTTAAAGAAAAGAACATTCAACCCAGAATTTCATATTCAGCCAAACTGAGCTTCATAAGTGAAGTAAAAATAAAATCCTTCACGAACAAGCAAGAACTAAGAGGTTTTGTCACCACTAGGCCTGCTTTACAAGAGCTCCTGAAAGAGGCACTACACATAGAAAGGAACAACCAGTACCAGGCATCCTAAAAGCATACCAAATTCTAAACAGCATCAGCAAAAGGAAGAATCTACATGATCCAACGGGTAAAACAGCCAGCTAGCATCAAAATGGCAGTATCAAATTTACACATAACAATATTAACCCTAAATGTAAATGGGCTAAATGCACCAATCAAAAGACACAGACTGGAAAATTGGATAAAAAACCAAAACCCATCGGTGTGCTGTATCCAGGAAACCCACCTCACACGCAAGGATGCACAAAGGCTCAAAATAAACGGATGGAGAAAGATTTACCAAGCAAATGCAGAGCAAAAAAAAAGTAGAAGTTGCCGTACTCGTCTCTGATAAAATAGACTTTAAAGCAACAAAGATCAAAAGGGACAAAGAAGGTCATTACATATGGTAAAAGGATCGATACAACAAGAAGAGCTAACAATTCTAAATATGTATGGAAGCAATGCAGGAGCACCCAGATACATAAAACAAGTTCTTAATGACTTAAAAAGAGACTTAGACTCCCACACAATAATAGTGGGAGACTTTAACACCTCCACTCTCAATATCAGACAAATCAACCAGACAGAAAATTAACAAGGATATCCAGGACTTGAACTCAAACCTGGAACAAGCAAACCTGATAGATATTTACAGAACTCTCCACCCCAAATCCACAGAATATACATTCTTCTCAGCACCACATCACACCTACTCCAAAATTGACCACATAATTGGAAGTAAAGCACTCCTCAGTAAATGCAAACCAACTGAAATCATAACAAACAGGCTCTCAGATCATAGTGCAATCAAGTTGGAACTCAGAATTCAGAAAATAACCCAGAACCGCAGAGCTTCATGGAAACTGAACAACTGGCTCTTAAATGTTGATTGGATAAACAATGAAATGAAGACAGAAATAAAGAGGTTCTTTAAAACCAACGAGAATGAAGACACAACGTACCAGAATCTCTGGGACACATTTAAAGCAGTCTGCAGAGGAAAATATATAGCAATAAGTGCCCCCATGAGAAGAGTGGAGAGATCCAAAATTGACACCCTATCGTCAAAATTGAAAGAGCTAGAGGAGCAAGATCAAAAAACCTCAAAACCTAGCTGAAGACAAGAAATAACTAAGATCAGAGCAGAACTGAAGGAGATAGAGACAAGAAAAACCCTTCAAAAAAATCAATAAATCCAAGAGCTGGTTTCTTGAAAAGATCAACAAAATAGACAGACCACTAGCCAGACTGATAAAAAAGAAAAGAGAGAAAAACCAAATAGATGCAATAAAAAACGATAATGGGGAAATCACCAAAAATTCCACAGAAATTCAAACCATCATTAGAGAATACTACACACAACTCTATGCACAAAAACTAGTAAATCAGGAAGAAATGGAAAAATTCCTGGATGCCTGTGTCCTCCCAATCCGAAACCAGGAGGAAGCCGAAACTATAAATAGACCAATAACAAGGTCTGAAGTTGAGGCAGCAATTAAGAGCCTACCACACAAAAAAAAGCCCAGGTCCAGATGGATTCACAGCCAAATTCTACCAGACACACAAAGAGGATTTGGTACCTTTCCTTCTGAAACTATTCCAAACAATTCAAAATGAGGGAATTCTTCCCAAATCATTTTATGAGACCAACAGCATCCTGATACCAAAACCCGGCAGAGACTGAATAACAAAAGAAAATTTTAGGCCAATATCCATGATGAACGTAGATGCAAAAATCTTCAATAAAATACTGGCAAACCGATTGCAACAGCACATTAAAAATCTTATACATCATAATCAATAGGATTCAACCCGGGGATGCAAGGCTGGTTCAACATACGCAAGTCTATAAATGTAATTCACCACATAAACAGAAGCAAAAACAAAAACAACATGATTATCTCAATTGATGCAGAGAAGGCATTTGACAAAATTCAACAGCCCTTTATGCTAAAAACCCTCAATAAACTTGGTATTGATGGAACATATCTCAAAGTAATAAAAGCTCTTTACGACACACCAATAGCCAATATCATACTGAATGGTCAAAAACTAGAAGCATTCCCTTTGAAATCTGGCACTAGACAAGGATGCCTTCTTTCACCACTCCTATTCAACATAGTACTGGAAGTTCTAGCCAGAGCAATCAGGCAAGAAAAAGAAATAAAGTGTATTCAAATAGGAAAGGTGGAAGCCAAATTGTCTCTATTTGCAGACGACATGATAGTATACCTAGAAAGCCCCATCACCCCAGCTCAAAATCTCCTGAAACTGATAAGCAACTTCAGCAAAGTCTCAGGATATAAAATGAATGTGCAAAAATCACAAGCATTCCTATACACCAATAACATACTTAAAGAGAACCAAATCAAGAAGGAACTGCCATTCACAATTGCTACAAAGAAAATAAAATACTTAGGAATACAACTCACATGGAACGAAAGGGACCTCTTCAAGGAAAACTACAAACCGCTGCTCAACGAAATAAGAGAGGACACAAACAGATGGAGAAACATTCCATGTTCATGGTTAGAAAGAATCAATGTCGTGAAAATGGCTATACAGCCCAAAGTAATTTACACAATCAATGCTATCCCCATCAACCTACCATTGAATTTCTTCACAGAACTGGAAAAAATCACCATGAATTTTATATATAACCAAAAAAGAGCCCGCATAGCCAAGTCAATTCTAAACAAAAAGAACACAGCGGGAGGCATCACACTACCAGTCTTTAAACTATACTACAAGGCTACAGTAATCAAAACAGCATGGTACTGGTACCAAAACCGAGATATAGATCAATGGAATAGAACAGAAGCATCGGAGGCAACACAACATATCTACAACCATATTATCTTTGATAAACCAGACAAAAACAGGCAATGGGGAAAGGATTCCCTATTTAATAAATGATGTTGGGAAAACTGGCTAGCCATGTGAAGAAAGCAGAAACTGGACCCCTTCCTGACACCTTACACTAAAATTAATTCCAGATGGATTAAAGACTTAAACATAAGACCTGACACCATAAAAACCCTAGAAGAAAATTTAGGCAAAACCATTCAGGACATAGGAGTAGGCAAGGACTTCATGAACAAAGTACCAAAAGCATTGGCAGCGAAAGCCAAAATAGACAAATCGGACCTTATCAAACTCCACAGCTTCTGCACAGCAAACGAAAAAGTCACTAGAGTGAATTGGCAACAAGCAGAATGAAAAAAAATCTTTGCAGTTTACCCATCGGACAAAGGGCTGATATCAAGAATTTACAAAGAACTCAAACAGATTTACAGGAAGAAAACAAACAAGCCCATTCAAAAATGGGCAAAGGATATGAACAGACACTTTACAAAAGAAGACATACATGAGACCAACAAACAAATGAAAAAATGCTCATCATCACTGGTCATTAGAGAGATACAAATCAAAACCACATTGACATACCATCTCACGCCAGTTAGAATGGCGATCATTAAAAAATCTGGAGACAGCAGATGCTGGAAAGAATGTGAAGAAATAGGAACACTCTTACACTGTTGGTGTGAGTGTAAATTAGTTCAACCATTGTGGAAGACAGTGTGGCGATTTCTCACGAACCTAGAAATAGAAATTCCATTTGACCCAGCAATCCCATTACTGGGTATATATCCAAAGGACTATAAATCGTTCTACTATAAGGACACATGCACATGAATGTTCATTGCAGCACTGTTTACAATAGCATAGAACTGTAACCAAGCCAAATGCCCAACGATGATAGACTGTACTGGGAAAATGTGGCACATATACACCATGGAATATTATGCAGCAATCAAAAATGAGTTTGTGTCCTTTGTAAGGACATGGATGAATCTGGAGAACATCATTCTCAGCAAACTGACAGAAGAACAGAAAAAGAAATACCGCATATACTCACTCACAGGTGGGTGAGAAAAATGAGAACACATGGACAAAGGGAGGGGGTATACTACACACTGGGGTCTATTGGGAGAAATGGGGGAGGGACAGCGGGGGGACTGAGGAGGGATAGCCTGGAGATGAATGCCAAGTGTGGGTGAAGGGGAGGAAGGCAGCAAAACACACTGCCATGTGTGTACCTATGCAAGTATCTTGCACGTTTTGCAGATGTACCCCAAAACCTATAATGCAATGAAAATTAAAAAAAATAAAAAATAAACAAAAGAAAAGTAAAAAATAAAAAAAGAAAGAGAATCCTGACTCTTCCCTATGTGTGCATTATTTACCGAGACTCTAAATGAGTATCCCCTTAAACTAGACTGTTGACTATTTTCCAGAGGTGTATTATTCATTGAGGCCTTGAACCAGTGGCCATAAGAAAGACATTCCTGACTAATAAGAGATATATATTATACACTGAAACACTGAATAAAAGGCCATTTGTAATAGAATTCATGTTACTCCACAGGTGTGTGTTATTTATTTATTCTCTAAATAAATCACTGTATGTAACAGACTAGTGATTATTCCCCACATGTGCATTATTCAAAAAGTTTCTGCATGAGTGTCCATATCAAATAGGCTCCTCACTATCACCCAGTTATGTGTCATTCAGGGAGGTGCTTAATTTGTGGCTATCTCAAATATGGTCCTTACTACTCCACAGGTGTTCGTTATTCACTGAAACTCTGAATGAGAGGCCATATAAAGTAGACGCCTGACTATTGCCCCATTGTGCATCATTCAGGAAAGCTCTGAATAAGTGGTCATATGGAACAGAATCTGGAAGAATTTTCAGCTGTGTGTCATTCAGTGAGATACTGTATCACTGGTCATGTGAAAGAGACTCCTGAGAATTACAGTGGTGTGCATTATTCACCGAGGTTCTGAGTTGCCATATGAATTAGACTCCTAATACTCACTGATTATTGCTCATGTTTGCATTATTCACTGACTCTCTGACTGGCCATATGAAATAGATTCTTGATTTTATCCCATGTGTGTATTATTTTGCGAGGCACTGTAAGAGTGTCCATATAAAATACACTTGTCTCTATTCCCCATATGCTCATTATTCTCTGAGGCTCTGAATGTTTCAATATAAAATGCACTCCTGACTATTCTCCAGGTGAGTTTTACTCACACAGGCTCTAAATGAGAGGCCATATGGAATAGACAACTGGCTATTCCACAGGTGTGTCTTCTTCACTGAAGTTCTGAATGTGTAGCCAAAGAAAATAGACACAGGCTACTCCACAAGTTTGCATTCTTCACTGATGCTCTGAATAAAAGGCCATGTGAATCATACTCCAATCTTCTCCTGGGATGCATTACTCAATGAGATTCTGAATCAGAGGACACTGTAAATAAACTCCTGATAATTCCATAAACTTGCACTACTCGGAGGGCTTTGAATGAGTGGCCTTAGTAAAGAGACCCCTAAATACTCTATAGGCATGCATTTTTAGGTTGGGCTCTGAATGAGTGGCTCTACAAAATAGAATCCTGACTTTCCCCAAAGGGTATATTATTCAGTGAGGCTCTGAATATGTGGCTATATATAATAGATTTCTGAACACTCTACAGGTGTTTCTTATTAACAGGAGCTCTGAATGAGAGGCCATATGTAATAACATCCTGAGTATTCCCCAGGTATGCATTATTCACAGAGGCTCTGAAAGTTTGGCCATATGAAAGTCTTTGAACTAGTCCACATGTGTGTATTATTTAATGAGGCTTTGACTTACTGACCATAAGACATGGACTCCTGACTATTCCCCAGGTGTGTATTATTGAAGGAGAATCTGAAAAAAGTGGGTATATGAAAAAGACTACTCACTATTCCAAAGTTGTTCATTAAAGACTCAGGCTTTGGTTTTGTAGTCATGTAAAATAGACTAGTGTCTACTCCCCAGGTGTGCATTATTCACTGATGGTGTAAATGAGTGACTATATAAAGTGGAGTGCCAAATGTTCCCCAGGCGTGAATTACTCTGTGAGGTTCCACATGAGTTGTCCTATGAAATAAGATGCTGACTATCCTCAATGTTTGTGTTCTTCAGTGAATTTCTGAAAGTGTGGCCATATGAAAGAAACTGCTGAGTGCTGTACATTTGTGCATTATTAACTGAGGCTACGAGTGAGTGGCCATATGAAAGGGAATCCTGACTATTCCACAGGTGTGTGTGATTCACTGAGGCTTTGAGTTAGTGACTATATGAAATAGAGTCCCGACTATTCCTGAGGTGTGTATTGTTGTTTGAGACTCTGATTAAGTGGGCATATGGGATAGAATTTTCACTATTCTAAATTTGTGCATTACTCACTCCGGGTTTGATTTTTTGGCCATATAAAATAGACTAGTGTCTATTCCCCAGGTGTGCATTGTGTAATGAGGCTCTAAGTAGATGGCTATATAATGTAGACTCTTAACTCTTCCCCTGGTGTATATTGTTAATGAGTCTCTGAGTAAGTCGGCATAAGAAAGAGACTCCTTATACACCATGGAATATTATGCAGCAATAAAAAATGATGAGTTTGTGTCTTTTGTAAGGACATGGATGAATCTGGAGAACATCATTCTCAACAAACTGACACAAGATCAGAAAAAGAAATACCGCGTATTCTCACTCATAGGCGGGTGACAAAAATGAGATCACATGGACACAGGGATGGGGTCTACTACACACTGGGGTCTTTTGGTTGGAATGGGGGAGGGATAGTGGGAGGGGTGGGGAGGGATAGCATGGGGATAAATGTCAAGTGTGGGTAAAGGGGAGGAAGGCAGCAAAACACACTGCCATGTGTGTACCTATGCAACAACCTTGCAAGTTCTGCACATGTACCCCAAAACCTATAATGCAATAAAAATTTAATTAAAAAAAAGAAAGAGACTGTTTACTCTTCTCCAGGTGTGCATTATTTACAGAGACTTTAAATGAGTAGCTTCTTGAAGTAGACCGTTGACTATTTCCCACATGTGTATTATTCACTGAGGCTCTGAACGAGTGGCTATATGAAAGAGATGATTGACTAACAAGAGAAATATATTGTTCACTGAAACACTGAATAAATGGCCATTTGTAATAGAATTCATTATACTCCACAGGTGTGCGTTATTCATTGATTCTCTAAATAAATCACCATATGTAACAGATTAGTGATTATTCCACACATGTGCATTAATCCAAGGGGTTCTGCATGAGGGTCTATATCAAATAGACTCCTCACTATCACCCAGTTATGTATCATTCAGGGAGGTGCTTAATTTTTGCCTATCTTAAATAGGGTCAAGACTACTCGACAGGTGTTCATTATTCACTGAAACTCTGAATGAGAAGCCATATAAAATAGACGCCTGACTATTGCCCCATTGTGCATAATTCAGTAAAGCACTAAATAAGTGGTCATATGGAAGAGAATCCTGATGAACCTTCAGGGGTGTGTCATTCAGTGAGATACTGAATCACTGGTCATATAAAAGAGACTCCTGACAATTACAGTGCTGTGCATTATTCACTCAGGCTCTGAGTGGCCTTAAGAAATAGACTGCTAATATTCACGGAGTATTCCTCATGTGTGAATTATTCACTGACTCTCTGATTGGCCATATGAAATAGACTCCTGATTCTACCCCATGTGTGTATTATTCAGAGAGGCTCTGTAACAGTGTCCATATAAAATACACTCCTCTCTATTCCCCAGGTTTGCAGTATTCACTGAGGTTCTGAATAAGTTTCAATATAAAATGCACTCCTGACTATTCTCCAGGTGAGTTTTTTTTACATGGGCTCTGAATGTGTGGCCATATGAAATAGATTCCTGACTATTCCACAGGTGTGTATTCTTCACTGAAGTTCTGAATGTGTCGCCAAAGTAAGTACACACATGGCTTCTCCACAAGATTGCATTCTTCAATGATGCTTTGAAAAAGAACCCATATAGAGGGGAGAGGCAAAATGGCGTTGTAGAGGCGACTCAGGATTGCAGCTCTCAGTGAAGGCACAGAGGGTGAGTCCTAGCCGCATTCTCGGATGTTCCTTTTATGCCCACAGAGCGTTGAAAGTCCCAGGTGTGGGAGACACACGGGACACTAGCTCACCCGGCTAACGCAGCTGGCTCCTGCCGCCTCTTCAGCACACGCTGCGGCAGGAACTGGCACAGAACTCACTGGTCAGGGTGCCCTGTTAAACCGGAAATCTGAGATCTGGAAAGGCAGATTGGCATGTTCATCTGATTGAACGGGATGTGGACAATGAGCCAGACCAGGAGTTTCCTGGGAAGCGTGACCTGAGCCGGGGTAGTGGGCAGCGGCACGGTAGATCGCATGGATCCCAGAGCCCTATCGGGAGGCTACTGGGGCGCCAGTGAGAGAGTCGAACTTTCAGCTTGGGGAGAGGAAGAGAGAGAGAGAGAGGACGGACTATGAGGCAGGGAGCTGGGTGATCGGGCTCGGCAGGTCCCACACTCACGGGGACAAGCAGGGCGGCGACTGGAGGTGCTTGGGGCTGAGAGTTTTGCTGCCAGCATCTAGGACGGTGCAGCCCGGTGAGGGAGGGGCGTCCACCATTGCTGACGCAGTCCACCCCCACTGAAGTACCACCCAGGACTGATGCAGCCCGCCATTGCCGAGGCAACCTGCCATAACAGAGAGTCTCTGCCAGGAGCCGGGAGCGCTCCACAGCAGAAGGGAGCCCAGCAGCAAAGGGCGGACCCACGCTAGCAGGTCAGAGCCCCGGCAGGCAAATAGTGAATAGACTGCCGCCTAGTGGGGCAGGACAGTGCAACAGATACTCATAAAGAAAGCCCCAACTCCCTGAGACAAAGCATCTAAGGGGGGGGGAAAGGATGGTGTTTTATGAGTTCTATTGCAGCAGACATAAACAAACTCCCAACAATCCTGAATGAACAACGGACCTCACAGCTCAGCACTGGAGCTCCTATAAAGCACAGACTGTCTCCTCAAGCAGCTCCCTGACCCCTGTATATCCAAGGAGTCACCCCAGAAAAGGACTAATCAGACTGACATTTGGCTGGCATTATTCTGGACCAAGGACACCAGAAGAAGAAACTGGTAGCATCCCTCATTGTTCCGCAGCTGCTGCAGGTATACCTCAGACAAGCAGGGCCTGGAGTGGACCTCAGCACTCATACAGCGGAGGAGATAGACCATTAGAGGGAAAACTAAGTAACACAAATACTTCATCATCAACAATCTCAGCGTCCACATGGAGACCCAATTGAAAAATCAGCAACTACTAAGACGACAGGTGGATAAACCCATAAAGATGGGAAGAAACCAGCGCAAAAAGGAGGAAAGCACCCGAAACCAAAACACCTCACCTCCAAAGAAGAATCAAAACTCCTTACCAGCAAGGGAACAAAGCTGGACGGAGAATGAATGTGACGAAATGACAGAATCAGACTTCAGAAAGTGGATAATGAGAAACTTCAGTGAGTTAAAGGAACGTGTACTAAACCAGTGCAAAGAAATGAAAAACCTTGAAAAAAGATTTGAAAAAAGATTCGAGGAATTGATAACGAGAATGGACAACTTAGAGAGGAATATGAATGAATTGAAGGAGCTGAAAAACACAACACGAGAACTTCGCGAATCATGCACAAGTTTCAACAGCGGAATTGACCAAGCAGAAGAAAGAATATCAGAAGTTGAAGATTAACTCAATAAAAT
The DNA here is from genome assembly GCA_031835075.1 of Saguinus oedipus. NCBI lineage: Eukaryota > Metazoa > Chordata > Mammalia > Primates > Cebidae > Saguinus > Saguinus oedipus. The sequence continues at coordinate 59,124,998 of CM063173.1, forward strand.
AAAACGAGAAACCAAGATTAAAGAAAAAAGTACAAAAAGGAATAAACAAAATCTCCAAGAAATGTGGAACTATGTGAAGAGACCCAACCTACGTTTGATAGGTGTACCAAAATGTGACGAAGAGAATGAATCCAAGCTGGAAAACACTCTTCAGGATATTACCGAGGAAAAGTTCCCCAACCTAGCAAGACAGGTCAATACTCAACTCCAGAAAATACAGAAAACACCACAAAGATACTCCGCAAGAAGAGCAACCCCAAGGCACATAATCGACAGATTCACCAGGGTTGAAATAAAGGAGAAAATACTAAGGGCAGCCAGAGAAAAGGTCGGGTCACCCACAAAGGGAAGCCCATCAGACTCACAGCAGATCTCTCGGCAGAGACTCTACAAGCCAGAAGAGAGTGGGGGCCAATATTCAACATCCTTAAAGAAAAGAGCTTTCAACCCAGAATTTCATATCCAGCCAAACTGAGCTTCATAAGTGAAGGAAAAATAAAATCCTTCATGAACAAGCAAGTACTCAGAGATTTTGTCACCACTAGGCCTGCCTTAAAAGAACTCCTGAAAGAGGCACTACACATAGAAAGAAACAACCAGTCCCAGCCATCCTAAAAGCATACCAAATGCTAAAGACCATCAACAAAATGAAGAATGTACATGAACCAACGGGCAAAACAGCCAGATAGCATCAAACTGGCAGTATCAAATTCACACATAACAACATTAACCCTGAATGTAAATGGGCTAAATGCACCAATCAAAAGACACAGACTGACAAATTGGATTAAAAAAGAAAACCCATCAGTGTGCTGTATCCAGGAAACCCACCTCACACGCAAAGATACACAAAGGCTCAAAATAAAAGGATGGAGGAAGATTTACCAAGCAAATGGAGAGCAAAAAAAAGCAGGAGTTGCAATTCTCATCTCTGATAAAATAGACTTTAAAGCAACAAAGATCAAAAGCGACAAAGAAGGTCATTACATAACAGTAAAAGGATCGATAAACAGGAAGGGCTAACGATTCTAAATATATATGAACCCAATGTAGGAGCACAAAGATATATAAGGCAAGTTTTTAATGACTTACAAAGAGACTTAGACTCCCACACAATAATAGTGGGAGACTTTAACACTCCACTGTCAATAGCAGACAGATCAACCAGACTGAAAATTAACAAGGATATCCAGGACTTGAATCAGACCTGGAACAAGCAAACCTGATAGACATTTACAGAACTCTCCACCAAAATCCACAGAATATACATTCTTCTCAGCACCACATCACACCTACTCCAAAATTGACCACATAATTGGAAGTAAAGCACTCCTCAGCAAATGCAAAGCAACGGAAATCATAACAAACAGTCTCTCAGACCATAGTGCAATCAAGTTGGAACTCAGAATTCAGAAAATAACTCAGAACCGCACAGCTTCATGGAAACTGAACAACTGGCTCTTGAATGTTGATTGGATAAACAATGAAATGAAGGCAGAAATAAAAAAGTGCTTTGAAACCAACGAGAATGAAGATACAACGTACCGGAATCTCTGGGACACATTTAAAGCAGTCTGCAGAGGAAAATATGTAGCAATAAGTGCCCACATGAGAAGAGTGGAGAGATCCAAAATTGACACCCTATCGTCAAAATTGAAAGAGCTAGAGGAGCAAGATCAAAAAAGCTCAAAACCTAGCCAAAGGCAAGAAATAACTAAGATCAGAGCAGAACTGTAGGAGATAGAGACAAGAAAAACCCTTCAAAAAATCAATAAATCCAAGAGCTGGTTTTTCGAAAAGATCAATAAAATAGACAGACCACTAGCCAGACTGATAAAAAAGAAAAGAGAAAACAACCAAATAGAGGCAATAAAAAACGATAAAGGGGAAATCACCACAGATTCCACAGAAATTGAAACCATCATCAGAGAATACTACAAACAACTCTATACACAAAAACTAGTAAATCAGGAAGAAATAGATAAATTCCTGGACGCCTGTATCCTCCCAAACCTAAACCAGGAGGAAGCCGAGACTATGAATAGACCAATAACAAGGTCAGAAGTTGAGGCAGCAATTAAGAGCCTACCACAAAAAAAAAGCCCAGGTCCAGATGGGTTCACAACTGAATTCTACAAGACACACAAAGAGGATCTGGTACTTTCCTTCTGAAACTATTACAGATAATTCAAAAACAGGAAACCCTTCCCAAATCATTTTATGAGACCAACATCATCCTGATACCAAAACCTGGCAGAGACTCAACAAGAAAAGAAAACTTCAGGCCAATATCCATGATGAACATAGATGCAAAAATCTTCAATATAATACTGGCAAATCGATTGCAGCAGCACATTAAAAAACTTATCCATCATGATCAAGTAGGATTCATCCCGGGGATGCAAGGCTGGTTCACCATACGCAAGTCTATAAATGTAATTCACCACATAAACAGAAGCAAAAACAAAAACCACATGATTATGTCAATTGACGCAGAGAAGACATTTGACAAAATTCAACAGCCCTTTATGCTAAAAACCCTGAATAAACTTGGTATTGATGGAACATATCTCAAAGTAATAAAAGCTATTTACGACAAACCAACAGCCAATATCATACTTAATGGGCAAAAACTGGAAGCATTCCGTTTGAAATCCAGCACTAGACAAGGATGTCCTCTCTCACCACTTCTATTCAACATAGTACTGGAAATTCTAGCCAGAGCAATCAGGCAAGAAAAAGAAATAAAGTGTATTCAAATAGGAAAGGTGGAAGCCAAATTGTCTCTATTTGCAGACGACATGATAGTATACCTAGAAGACCCCATCACCTCAGCCCCAAATCTCCTGCAACTGATAAGCAACTTCAGAAAAGTCTCAGGATATAAAATCAATGTTCAAAAATCACAAGCATTCCTATACACCAATAACAGACTTAAAGAGAACCAAATTAAGAAGGAACTGCCATTCACAATTGCTACAAAGAAAATAAAATACCTAGGAATACAACTCACAAGGAATGTAAGGGACCCGTTTAAGGAAAACTACAAACAACTGCTCAACGAAATAAGAGAGGACACAAACAGATGGAGAAACTTTCCATGTTCGTGGTTAGGAGGAATCAATATTGTGAAAATGGCTATACTGGCCAAAGTAATTTACACAATTAATGCTATCCCCATCAAACTACCATTGCATTTCTTCACAGAACTGGAAAAATCCACCATGAATTTCATATGGAACCAAAAAAGAGCCCGCATAGCCAAGTCAATTCTAAGCAAAAAGAACACAGCGGGAGTCATCACGCTACCAGACTTCAAACTATACTACAAGGCTACAGTAATCAAAACAGCATGGTACTGGTACCAAAACCGAGATATAGACCAATGGAACAGAACAGAAGCATCGGAGGCAACACAACATATCTACAACCATATTATCTTTGATAAACCAGATAAAAACTGGCAATGGGGAAAGGATTACCTATTTAATAAATGGTGTTGGCAATACTGGCTAGCCATGTGCAGAAAGCAGAAACTGGACCCCTTTCTGACACCTTACACTAAAATTAACTCCAGATGGATTAAAGACTTAAACATAAGACCTGACACCATAAAAACCCTAGAAGAAAATGTAGGCAAAACCGTTCAGGACATAGGAGTAGGCAAGGACTTCATAAACAAAACACCAAAAGCATTGGCAACAAAAGACAAAGTAGACAAATGGGACCTAATCAAACTCCACAGCTTCTGCACGGCAAAAGAAACAGTCACTAGAGTGAATCGGCAACCATCAGAATGGGAAAACATCTTTGCAGTTTACACATCTGACAAAGGGCTGATATCCAGAATTTACAAAGAACTCAAACAGATTTACAGAAAAAAACCAAACAAGCTTATTCAAAAATGGGCAAAGGATATGAACAGTAACTTTACAAAAGAAGTCATACATGAGGCCAACAGACATATGAAAACGTGCTCATCATCATTGGTCATTAGAGAGATGCAAATCAATACCACATTGAGATATCATCTCACACCAGTTAGAATGGTGATCTTTAAAAAATGTGGAGACAGCAGATGCTGGAGAGGATGTGGAAAAATAGGTACACTCTTACACTGTTGGTGGGAGTGTAAATTAGTTCAACCATTGTGGAAGACAGTGTGGCGATTCCTCAGGGACCTAGAAATAGAAATTCCATTTGACCCAGCAATCCCATTACTGGGTATCTATCCAAAAGACTATAAATCGTTCTAATATAAGGACACATGCACACGAATATTCATTGCAGCACTGTTTACAATAGCAAAGACCTGGCACCAACCCAAATGCCCATCGATGATAGACTGGACTGGAAATATGTGGCACATATACACCATGGAATATTATGCAGCAATCAAAAATGATGAGTTTGTGTCCTTTGTAAGGACATGGATGAATCTGGAGAACATCATTCTCAGCAAACTGACACAAGGACAGAAAAAGAAATACCGCATATACTCACTCATAGGTGGGTGAGATAAATGAGAACACATGGACACAGAGAGGCGGTCTACTATACACTGGGGACTGTTGGGGGAAATGGGGGAGGGACAGCGTGGGGGGCTGGGGGGGATAGCCTGGGGATGAATGCCAATTGTGGGTGAAGGGGAGGATGGCAGCAAAACACACTGCCATGTGTGTACTTATGCAACTATCTTGCACGTTCTGCACATGTACCCCAAAACCTATAATGCAATAAAAGTTTAAAAAAGAAAAAAAAAAAAGAAAAAGAACCCATATAAAAAAGACTCGAAGTCTTTTTCTGAGATGCCTTACTCAATGAGGTTCTGAATGAGAGGACACTGTAAATAAACTCCCGATAATTCTTTAAACTTGCACTATTCGGACGGCTCTGAATGAGTGGCCTTAGGAAAGAGACTCCTGAATACTCTTAAGGTGTGCATTCTTACCATGGGCTCTGAATGAGTGGCCATACAAAATAGAATCTTGACTTTTGTAAAAGGTATATTATTCAGTGAGGCTCTGAATATATGGCTATACATAATAGACTTCTAAATACTCTACAGGAGTTTCTTATTCAGAGAAGCTCTGAATGAGAGGCCGTATGTAATAACGTCCTGAGTATTCCCCAGGTATGCATTATTCAGTGAGGCTCTGAAAGTTTGGGATATGAAATAGTCTCCGGACTAGTCCACGTGTGTATTATTTAATAAGGCTTTGAGTTACTGACCATAAGAAATCGACTCCTGACTATTCCCCAGGTGTGTATTATTGAACGAGAATCTGAAAAAGTGGGTTTATGAAAATGATTACACACTATTCCAAATTTTTGCATTAATCACTCAGGCTTTGATTTTGTAGTCATGTAAAATAGACTAGTGTCTATTCCCCAGGTGTGCATTATTCACTGAGGCTGTAAATGAGTGACTATATAAAGTAGAGTCCCAAATATTCCCCAGGCGTGAATTACTCTGTCAGGCTACGCATGAGTGGTTCTATAAAATATGATGCTGACTATCCTGATGTTTGTATTATTCAGTGAATTTCTGAATGAGTGGCTATATGAAATAAACTGCTGAGTCCTGTACATTGTGCATTAATTATTCACTGAGTCTACGAGTTAGTGGCCATATGACAGGGAATCCTGACTATTCCACAGGTGTGTATGATTCACTGAGGCTTTAAGTTAGTGACTATATGAAATAGAGTCCCGACTTTTCTCAGGTGTTTATTGTTGTCTGAGACTGATTAAGTGGGCATATGGAATAAAATATTCACTATTCCAAATTTTTGCATTACTCACTCCGGCTTTGATTTTGTGGCCATATAAAATAGACTAGTGTCTAGTCCCCAGGTGTGCATTATGTAATGAGGCTCTAAATAAATGGCTATATTAAGTAGACTCTTAACTCTTCCCCAGGTGTGTATTGCTAAATGAGACTCTGTGAAAGTGAGCATAAGAAAGAGTCTCCTGACTCTTCCCCTGGTGTGCATTATTTACAGAGACTCTGAATGAGTAACCTCTTGAATTAGACTGTTGACAGTTTCCCAGAGGTGTATTATTCACAGAGGTCCTGAATGAGTGGCCATATGAAAGAGATTCCTGACCAATAAGAGATATATATTATTTACTGAAACTCTGTATAAATGGCCATTTGTAATAGAATCCATAATACTCCACAGGTGTTTGTTATTCATTGATTCTCTAAATAAATCACCATATGTAACAGCCTAGTGGTTATTCCCCACATGTGCATTATTCAAAGAGGTACTGCATGAGTGTTCATATCAGATAGACTCCTAACTATCACCCAGTTATGTATCATTCAGGGAGGTGCTTACTTTTTGGCTATCTTAAATAGGGTCCTGGCTACTCCACAGGTGTTCATTATTTACTGAATCTCTGAATTAGAGGCCATATAAAATAAACTCCTGACTATTGTCCCATGGTGCATAATTCAGGAAAGCTCTGAATCAGTGGTCATATTGAACATAATACTGACGAATTTTCAGGTGTGCGTCGCTCAGTGAGATACTGAATCACTGGTCATATGATACAGACTCCTGACAACTACAGTGGTGTGCATTATTCACTGAGGCTCTGAGTGGCCATAGGAAATAGACTCCTAATATTCACTGAGTTTTACTCCTGTGTGCATTATTAACTGACTGTCTAAGTGGCCATATGAAGTAAACTCCTGATTCTACCCCATGTGTTTATTATTCAGAGAGGCTCTGTAAGAGTGTCCATATAAAATATGCTTCTCTCTATTCCTTAGGTTCGCATTATTCACTGAGGCTCTGAGTGGCCATATGAAATAGACTCCTAATATTCACTGAGTATTCCTCATGTTTGCATTATTCACTGACTCTCTGAGTGGACATATGAAATAGACTCCTGATTCTACCCCATGTGTGTATTATTCAGAGAGGCTCTGTAAGAGTGTCCATATAAAATATGCTCCTCTCTATTCCTTAGGTTCTCATTACTTACTGAGGCTCTGACTAAGATTCAATAAAAAATGCACCCCTGACTACTCTCCAGGTGAGTTTTATTCACATGGGCACTGAATGAGGGGCCATATGAAATAAACTCCTGGCCATTCTACAGGTGTGTACTTTTCCCTGAACTTCTGAATGTGTCGCCTAAGAAAATAGACACATTGCTACTCCACATGTTTGCATTCTTCACTGATGCTCTGAAAAAAAGCAATATGAAAGACTCCAAGACTTTACCCGGGATGCATTACTCAATGAGGTTCTGAATGAGAGGACACTGTTAATAAACTCCTGATAATTCCCTAAACTAGCACTACACAGAGGGCTCTGAATGAGTGGCCTTAGGAAAAGACTCCTGAATAATCATCAGGAGTGCATTTTTAGGTTGGGCTCTGAATGAGTGGCCATACGAAATAGAATCCTGACTTCCCTCAAAGAGTATATTATTCAGTAAGGCTTTGAATATGTGGCTATACGTAATAGACTACTGAATACTCTACAGGTGTTTCTTTTTTCTTTTCTTTCTAATTTTTATTGCATTAGAAGTTTTGGGGTACATGTGCAGAACGTGCAAGATAGTTGCATATGTACACACATGTCAGTGTGCTTTGCTCCCTTCCTCCCCTTCACCCCCACTTGGCATTTATCTCCAGGCTATTCCTCCCAGCCCTTTTTACTGTCCCTGCCCCATTCCCCCCAATAGACCCCAGTGTGTAGTAGACCCCCTCCCTGTGTCCATGTGTTTTCATTTTTCTCACCCGCCTATGAGTGAGAATATGCGGTATTTCTTTTTCTGTTCTTGTGTCAGTTTGCTGAGAATGATGTTCTCCAGATTCATCCATGTCCTTAAAAAGGACACAAACTCACAATTTTTATTGCTGCATAATACTCCATGGTGTATATGTGCCACATTATTCCAGTCCAGTCTATCATCGATGGGCATTTGGGTTGTTTCCAGGTCTTTGCTATTGTAAACAGTGCTTCAATGAATATTCGTGTGCATGTGTCCTTATAGTAGAACAATTTACAGTCCTTTGGATATATACCCAGTAATGTGATTGCTGGGTCCAATGGAATTTCTATTTCTAGGTCCTGGAGGAATCGCCACATTGTCTTCTGCAATGGTTGAACTAATTTACACTCCCACCAACAGTGTAAGAGTGTTCCTTTTTCTCCACATCCTCTCCTGCATCTGCTGTCTCCAGACTTTTTTAATGATTGCCATTCTAACTAGCCTGAGATGGTATCTCAATGTGGTTTTGATTTGCATCTCCCTAATGACCAGTGATGATGAGCATTTTTTCATGTGTTTGTTGGCCTCATGTAGGTCTTCTTTGTAAAGTGTTTGTTCATATCCTTTGCCCATTTTTGAATGGGCTTGTTTCTATTTTTCCTGTAAACCTGTTTGAGTTCTTTGTAAATTCTGGATATCAGCCCTTTGTCCGACGGGTAAACTGCAAAGATTTTTCCCCATTCTGATGGTTGCCAATTCACTCTAGTGACTGTTTCTTTTGCCATGCAGAAGCTGTGGAGTTTGATTAGGTCTCATTTGTCTATTTTGGCTTTTGTTGCCAATGCTTTTGGTGTTTTGGTCATGAAGTCTTTGCCTACTCCTATGTCCTTAATGGTTTTGCCTAGATTTTCTTCTAGGGTTTTTATGGTGTCAGGTCTTACATTTAAGTCTTTAATCCATCTGGAGTTAATTTTAGTGTAAGGTGTCAGGAAGGGGTCCAGTTTCTGCTTTCTGCACATGGCTAACCAGATTTCCAAACACAATTTATTAAACAGGGAATCTTTTTCCCATTGCTTTTTTTTGTCAAGTTTATCAAAGATTATATGGTTGTACATATGTTTTGCTGCCTCCAATGCCTCTGTTCTGTTCCATTGGTCTATATCTCTGTTTTGGTAACAGTACCATGCTGTTTGGATTACTGTAGCCTTGTAGTATAGTTTGAAGTCTGGTAGTGTGATGCCTCCCGCTGTGTTCTTTTTACTTAGAATTGACTTGGCTATGTGGGCTCTCTTTTGGTTCCATATGAAGTTCATAATGGTTTCTTCCAGTTCTGTGAAGAAATGCAATGGTAGTTTGATGTGAAATGGTAGTTTGATGTGTACATTGATTGTGTAAATTACTTCGGGCAGTATAGCCATTTTCCTGATATTGATTGTTCCTAACCACGAACATGAAATGTTTCTCCATCTCTTTGTGCCCTATCTTATTTCGTTCAGCAGTGGTTTGTAGTTTTCCTTGAAGAGGTCCCTTACATTCTTTGTGAGTTGTATTCCTAGTTGTTTTATTTTCTTTGTAGCAATTGTGAATGGCAGTTCGTTCTTGATTTGGTTCTCTTTTAGTCTGTTATTGGTGTATAGGAATGCTCGTGATTTTTGAACATTGATTTTATATCCTGTGACTTTGCTGAAGTTGCTTATCAGTTTCAGGAGCTTTTGAGCTGAGGTGATGGGGTCTTCTAGGTATACTATCATGTCGTCTGCAAATAGAGACAATTTGGCTTCCACCTTTCCTATTTGAATACACTTTATTTCTTTTTCTTGTCTGACTGCTGTGGCTAGAACTTTCAGTACTATGTGGAATAGGAGTGGAGAGAGAGGGCATGCTTGTCTAGTGCCAGATTTCAAAGGGAATGCTTCCAGTTTTTGCCCATTAAGTATGATATTGGCTGTTGGTTTGTCATAAATAGCTTTTATTACTTTGAGATATGTTCCATCAATATCAAGTTTATTGATGGTTTTTAGCATAAAGTGCTGTTGAATTTTGTCAAATGCCTTCTCTGCATCAATTGAGAAAATCATGTGGTTTTTGTTTTTGCTTCTGTTTATGTGGTGAATTACATTTATAGACTTGCGTATGTTGAACCAGCCTTGCATCTCCGGGATGAATCCTACTTGATCATGATGGATAAGGTTTTTCAAGTGCTGTTGCAATCGGTTTGCCAGTATTTTATTAAAGATTTTTGCATCTATATTCATCATGGATATTGGCAAGAAGTATTCTTTTCTTGTTGAGTCTCTGCCGGGTTTTGGTATCAGGATGATGTTGGTCTCATAAAATGGTTTGGGAAGGGTTCCCTCTTTTTGAATTATTTGGAATAGTTTCAGAAGAAATGGTACCATATCCCCCTTGTATGTCTGGTAGAATTCGGCTGTGAACCCATCTGGACCTGGGCTTTTTTTTTGTGGTAGGCTCTTAATTGCTGCCTCAACTTCAGATTGTTGTTGGTCTATTCACAGTTTCGGCTTCCTCCTGCTTTAGTCTTGGGAGGACACAGGCATCCAGGAATTTATCCATTTCTTCCTGGTTTACTAGCTTATGTGCATGGAGTAGTTTGAAGTATTCTCTGATGATGGTTTGAATTTCTGTGGAATCTGTGGTGATTTCCCCATTATCGTTTTTTATTGCATCTATTTGGTTGTTCTCTCTTTTTTTTTATCAGTCTGGCTAGTGGTCTGTCTATTTTGTTGATCTTTCAAAAAAACAGCTTTTGGATTTATTGATTTTTTCCAGGGTTTTCCGTGTCTCTATTTCCTTCAGTTCTGCTCTGATCTTAGTTATTTCTATCCTTCGGCTAGGTTTTGAGCATTTTTGATCTTGCTCCTCTAGCTTTTCAATTTGGACGATAGGGTGTCAATTTTTGATCACTCCACTTTTTTCTTGTGAGCACTTATTGCTATGTATTTTCCTCTACAGACTGCTTTAAATGTGTCCGAGATATTCTGGTATGTCGTGTCTTCGTTCTCATTGGTTTCAAATAACTTATTCATTTCTCCCTTCATTTCATTGTTTATCCAATCAGCATTGAAGAGCCAGTTGTTCAGTTTCCATGAAGCTGTGCGGTTCTGAGTTATTTTCTGAATTCTGAGTTCCAACTTGATTGCACTATCGTCTGAGAGACTGTTTGTTATGATTTCAGTTGTTTTGCATTTGCTGAGGAGTGCTTTACTTTCAATTATGTGTTCAATTTTGGAGTAGGTGTGATGTGGTGCTAAGAAGAATGTATATTCTGTGGATTTGGGGTGGAGAGTTCTGTAAATATCTATCAGGTTTGCTTGTTCCAGGTTTGAGTTCATGTCCTGGATATTCTTGTTAATTTTCTGTCTGGTTGATCTGTCTGATATTGACAGTGGAGTGTTGAAGTCTCCGACTATTATTGTTTGGGAGTCTAAGTTTCTTTGTAAGTCATTAAGAACTTGCCTTATATATCTGGGTCCTCCTGCATTGGGTCCATATATATTTAGAATCGTTAGCTCTTCTTGTTGTATCGATCCTTTTACCATTATGTAATGACCTTCTTTGTCCCTTTTGATCTTTGTTGCTTTAAAGTCTATTTTATCAGAGATGAGGATTGCAACTCCTGTTTTTTTTTTTTTTTTTTGCTATCTATTTGCTTGGTAAATCTTCCTCTATCCCTTTATTTTGAGCCTTTGTGTATCCTTGCGTGTGAGGTGGGTTTCCTGGATACAGCACACTAATGGGTTTTGGCTTTTTATTCAATTTGCCCGTCTGTGCCTTTTTATTGGTGCATGTAGCCCATTTACAATTAGGGTTAATATTGTTATGTGTGAATTTGACACTGCCATTTGGAGGCTAGCAGGCTGTTTTGCCCATTGATTCATGTAGATTCTTTAGTTCCTTTTGTTGATTCTCTTTAGCATTTGGTATGCTTTTAGGATGTCTTGTACTGGTTGTTTCTTTCTATGTGTAGTGCCTCTTTCAGGAGCTCTTGTAAAGCAGGCCTAGTGGTGACAAAATCTCTGAGTACCTTCTTGTTCATGAAGGATTTTATTTTTCCTTCACTTATGAAGCTCAGTTTGGCTGGATATAAAATTCTGGGTTGAAAGTTCTTTTCTTTAAAGATGTTGAATATTGGCCCCCACTCTCTTCTGGCTTGTAGAGTTTGTGCTGAGAGATCTGCTGTGAGTCTGATGGGCTTCCCTTTGTGGGTGACCCAACCTTTCTCTCTGGCTACCCTTAGTGTTTTCTCCTTCATTTCAACCCTGGTGCATATGACGATTATGTGCCTTCGGGTTCCTCTTCTTGCAGAGTATCTTTGTGGTGTTCTCTGTATTTCCTGGAGTTGAGTATTGACCTGTCTTGCTAGGTTGTGGAAATTTTTTTCGATAATATCCTGAAGAGTGTTTTCCAGCTTGGATTCATTCTCTTCCTCACATTCTGGTACACCTATCAAACGTAGGTTGGGTCCTTTTACATAGCCCCATATTTCTTGGAGATTTTGTTCATTCCTTTTTGTGCTTTTTTTTTATCTTGGTTTCTTGTTTTATTTCATTGAGTTTATCTTCGACTTCTGATATTCTCTCTTCTGCTTGGTCAATTCGGCTGTTGAAACTTGTGCATGCTTCACAACGTTCTCGTATTGTTTTTTACCTCCTTCAATTCATTCATATTCCTCTCTAAGTTGTCCATTCTTGTTATCATTTCCTCGAATCTTTTTTCAAATCTTTTTTCAAGGTTCTTAGTTTCTTTGCACTGATTTAGAATATGTTCTTGTAGCTCACTGAAATTTCTCATGATCCACTTTCTGAAGTCTGATTCCATCATTTCGTCACACTCATTCTCCATCCAGCTTTGTTCCCTTGCTGGTGAGGAGTTTTGGTCCTTTGTAGGAGGTGAAGTGTTTTGGTTTCGGGTGTTTTTCTTTTTTTGCGCTGGTTTCTTTCCATCTCTATTGATTTATCCACCTGTCGTCTTAGTAGTTGCTGAGTTTTTAATTGGGTCTCTGTGTGGACGCTCAGATTGTTGATAATGAGATATTTCTGTTACTTACTTTTCCTTCTAATGGTGTAGCCTCTCTGCTGTACGAGTGCTGACATCCACTTCAGGCCCTGCTTGTCTGGGGTACACCTGTAGCTGCAGCGGAACAGTGAGGGATGCTACCAGTTTCTTCTTCTGCTCTCTTTGTTTCAGAATGATGCCCGCCAAATGTCAGTCTGATTAGTCCATTTTTGGGGTGAGTCTTTGGATATACAGGGGTCAGGGAGCTGCTTGAGAAAATTGTCTGTGCTTGATAGGAGCTCCATTGCTGAGCTCTGTGCTCCGTTGTTCATTCAGCGTTGTTGAAAGTATGTGTTTATGTCTGCTGCAACAGAATTCATAAACCCCCCTTTTTTTTCTCCCTTAGATGCTCTGTCTCACGGAGTTGGGGCTTTCTTTTTGAGTATCTGTTGCACTGTTGTGTCCAGCTAGGAGTCAGTGTATTCACCATTTGCCTGCAGGGGCTCCACCCTGCTAGCATGGGTCCGCCCTGTTGCTGCAGGGCTCTGTTGTGCTGTAGATTGCTCCTCTCTGCTGTGGGTTGCTCCGCCCTGCTGGCAGAGTCTCTCTGTTATGGCAGGTTGTCTCAGCAACAGCAGGCTGAGTCAGCACTGGGCAGTACTTCAGTCGGGGGGATTTCGTCAGTAGTTTTGGACACCCCTCCCCCACCTGGCTGCACCGTCCTAGATGCCGGCAGCAAAACTCTCAGGCCTGAGCACCTCCAATCACTGCCCTGCTTGTCCCCATCAGGCTGGGACCCGCCGAGCCTGATCACCCAGCTCCCTGCCTCAGAGTCCATCCTCTCTCTCTCTCTCTTCCTCTCCCCAAGCTGAACAGTTGACTCTCTCACTGGCGCCCCATTCGCCTGCTGATAGGGCACTGCGATTCATGCAATCTCCCATGCCGCTGCCCACTGCACCGGATCAGATCATATTTCCTGGGAATCTTCTGGTCTGGCTCATTGTCCAAGTCCCATTCAATCAGATGGACATGCCAATCTGCCCTTCCAAATCTCAGATTGCCGGTTTAACAGGGCAACCGGACCAGTGAGTTTTGTGACCGGTGCCACTGCACTGCAGAACTGGCTGAAGCGGCCATGTGAGCCGATTGCTCTAGCATCCTGTGTCTCTTCTACACCTGGGACTTTCAACGTTCTGTGGGCAAAAAAGGTCTGTCCGAGAATGTGGATAGGACTCACCCTCTGCGCCTTCACTGACAGCTGCAATCCGGAGTCGGCTCTATGATGCCATCTTGGAAGCCCCTCTAAAGGAGTTTCTTATTCAGAGAAGCTATGAATGAGAGGCCATATTGAATAATATCCTGAGTATTCCCCAGGTATGCATTATTCACTGATACTCTGAAAGTTTGGGCATATGAAATAGTCTCCGGATTAGTTCACATGTGTGTATTATTTGATGAGGCTTTGAGTTACTGACCATAAGAAATAGACTCCTGACTATTCCCCAGGTGTGTATTATTGAATGAGCTTCTGAAAAAGTGGTTATATGAAAAAGACAACTCACTATTCCAAAGTTGTGCATTAATCATTCAGGCTTTGATTTTTTAGTCATGTAAAATAGACTAGTGTCTATTCCACAGGTGTGCATTACTCACTGAGGCTGTAAATGAGTGACTATATAAACTAGAGTCCCAAATGTTACCCAGGCGTGAATTACTCCGTGAGGCTTCACATGAGCGATCCTATGAAATAGGATGCAGGCTATCCTCCATGTTTGTATTATTCGGTGAATTTCTGAATTAGTGGCTATATGAAATAAAGTTCTGCGTCCTGTACATTTGTGCATTATTCACTGAGGCTACCCAGATTTGTATTTTTCAATGAGGCACTGAAAAACTGGCCATATGAAAGATATTCCAGACTAATAAGAGATATATGTTATTCACTGAAACACTGAATAAATGGCCATTTGTAATAGAATTCATTTTACTCCACAGGTGTACGTTATTCATTGATTCTCTAAATAAATCACCATATGTAACAGACTAGTGATTATTCCCCACATGTGCATTAATCCAAGGGGTTCTGCATGGGTGACCATATTAAGGAGACTCCTCACTATCACTCAATTATGTAACATTCAGGGAGGTGCTTAATTTGTGGCTATCTTAAATAGGGTCCTGACTACTCCACAGGTGTTCATTATTCACTGAAACTCTGAATGAGAGGCTATATAAAATAGATGCCTGACTATTGCCCCATGGTGCATAATTCAGAAAAGCTCTGAATCAGTGGTCATATGGAACAGAATCCTGATTTTTAGGTGTGTGTCACTCAGTGAGATACTGAATCACATTTCATACGATAGAGACTCCTGACAATTACAGTGGTGTGCATTATTCACTGAGGCTCTGAGTGGCCATATAAAATAGACTCCAAATATTCACTGAGAATTTCTCATATGTGCAATATTCACTGACCTTCTGAGTGGCCATATGAAATAGACCCCTGATTCTACCCCATGTGTGTATTATTCAGAGAGTTGCTGTAAGACTGTCCATATAAAATATGCTCCTCTCTATTGCTTAGGTTTGCATTATTCACTGAGACTCAGAATATGGTTCAATATAAAATGCACTCATGACTATTCTCCAGGTTAGTTTTATTCACATGGGCTTTGAATGAGGGGCCATATGAAATAGACTCTTGGTTTTGCACAGGTGTGTATTTCTCACTGAAGTTCTGAATTTGTCACGAAAGAAAATTGGCACATGTCTACTCCACAAGTTTGCATTCTTCAATGATTCCCTGAAATAGAGGCCATGTAAAAGACATTCCAAGACTTTTCCCGGGATGTATTACTCAATGTGGTTCTGAATGAGAGGGCACTGTAAATAAACTCCTGATAATTCCCTAAACTTGCAATACTCGGAGGGCTCTGAATGAGTGGCCTTAAAAAAGAGACTCCTGAATACTCTTCAGGCATGCATTATTATTTTGGGGTCTGAATGAGTGGCCATACGAAATAGAATCATGACTTTCCCCAAAAAGTATAGTATTCAGTGAGGCTCTGAATATATACCTATATGTAATTGACTTCTGAAGATTCTACAGGTGTTTCTTATTCAGAGAAGCTCTGAATGAGAGGCTATATGAAATAACGTCCTGAGTATTCCCCAGGTATGCATTACTTACTGAGGATCTGAAAGTTTGGCCATATGATATAGTCTCCGGACTAGTGCATCTGTGTGTATTATTTAATGAGGCTTTGAGTTACTGACCATAAGAAATAGACTCCTGACTATTCCCCCGGTGTGTATTACTGAATGAGAATCTGAAAATGTGGGTATACGAAAAAGACTACTCACTATTCCAAAGTTGTGCATTAATAACTCAGGCTTTGATTTTGTATTCATGTAAAATAGACTAGTGTCTATTCCCCAGGTGCGCATTTTTCGCTGAGGCTGTAAATAAGTGACTATAAAAAGTAGAGTTCCAAACTTTTTCCAGGCATGAATTACTATGTGAGGCTCCACATGCGTCGTCCCATGCAATAGTATGCTGACAATCCTCCATGTTTGTATTAGTCAGTGAATATCTGAATGCGTGGCTATATGAAATAAACTGCTGAGTGCTGTAAATTTGTGCATTATTCACTGAGGCTACGAATGAGTGGCCACATGAAAGGGAATCCTGACTATTCCACAGGTGTGTATGATTCACTGAGGCTTTGAGTAAGTGACTATATAAAATAGAGTTCGAATATTCCCCAGGTCTGTATTGTTGTCTGAGACACTGATAAAGTGGGTTCATAGAATAGACTTTTCACTATTCCAAATTTCTTCATTACACACTCCGGGTTTGATTTTGTGGCCATATAAAATAGACTAGTGTCTATTCTTCAGGTGTGCATTATGTAATGAGGCTCTAAATGAATGGCTATATAAAGTAGACCCTTAAGTCTTCCCTATGTGTTTATTGCTAAATGAGACTCTGAGAAAGTGGGCAGAAGAAAGAGACTCCTGACTCTTCCCCAGGTGTGCATTATTTACAGAGACTGTGAATGAGTAGCCTCTTGAAGTAGACTTTTGACTATTTCCCAGAGGTGTATTATTCACAGAGGTCTTGAACGAGTGGCCATATAAAAGAGATTCCTGACTCATAAGAGATATATATTATTTATTGAAACTCTGAATAAATTGCAATTTGTAATAGAATTCATATTACTCCATAGGTGTTCGTTATTCATTGATTCTCTAAATATATCAGCATATGTAAAAGGCTAGTGATTATTCCCCACATGTGAATTATTCAAAGAGGTTCCGCATGAGTGTTCATATCAGATAGACTCCTAACTATCACCCAGTTATGTATCAGTCAGGGAGGTGCTTAATTTTTGGCTATCTTATATAGGGTCCTGACTACTCCACAGATGCTCATTATTCACTGAAACTCTGAATGAGAGGCCATGTAAAAGAGACGCCTGACTATTGCACCATGGTGCATAATTCAGAAAAGCTCTGAATAAGTGGTCATATGGAACAGAATCCTGATGAATTTTCAGGTGTGTGTCACTCAGTGAGATACTGAATCACTGGTCATATGATAGAGACTCCTGACAATTACAGTGGTGTGCATAATTCACTGAGGCTCTGAGTGGCCATATGAAATAGACTCCTAATATTCACTGAGTATTCTTCATGTGTGCATTACTCAATGACCTTCCGAGTGGCCATATGAAATAGACTCCTGATTCTACTTCATGTGTGTATTATTCAGAGAGTCGCTGTAAGACTTTCCGTATAAAATATGCTCCTCTCTATTGCATAGGTTCGCATTATTAACTGAGAATCTAACTGGCCATATGAAATAGACTCCTAATATTCAGTGAGTATTCCTCATGTGTGCATTATTCACTGACTCTCTGAGTGGCCATATGAAATAGACTCCTGATTCTACCCCATGTGTGTACTATTCAGAGAGGCTTTGTAAGAGTTTCCGTATAAAATATACTCCTCTCTATTTCTTAGTTTCGCATTACTCACTGAGGCTCTGAATAAGTTTCAATATAAAATGCACTCCTGACTATTCTCCAGGTTAGTTTTATTCACTTGGGCTCTGAATGAGGGGCCATATGAAATAGACTCCTGGCATTTCTACAGGTGTGTATTCTTCACTGAAGTTCTGAATGTGTCGCCAAAGAAAATAGACACATGGCTACTCCACAAGGTTGCATTCTTCACTGATGCTGTGAATAAAAGGCCATGTGAAAGACTCCAAGACTTTACTTGGAATGCATTACTCAATGAGGTTGTGAATGAGAGGACACTGTAAATAAACTCCCGACAGTTGCCTAAACTAGCACTACTCAGAGGGCTCTGAATGAGTGGCCTTAGGAAAGAGACTCCTGAATACTCTTCAGCGTGCATTTTTAGGTTGGGCTCTGAATGAGTCGCCATACGAAATAGAATCCGGATTTTCCCCAAAGACTGTATTATTCAGTGAGGCTCTGAATATGTGGCTAAATGTAATAGACTTCTAAATAATCTACAGGTGTTTCTTATTCAGAGAAGCTCTGAATGAGAGGCCATATGTGATAAAGTCCTGAGTATTCCACAGGTATGCATTATTCACTGAGGCTCTGAAAGTTTGGCCATATGAAATAGGCTTTGGACTAGTCCACATGTGTGTATTATTTAATGAGGCTTTGAGTTACTGACCATAAGAAATAGACTCCTGACTATTCCCCAGGTGTGTATTATTGAATGAGAATCTGAAAAACTGGGTAAATGAAAATGACAACTCACTATTTCAATGATTTGCATTAATCACTCAGGCTTTGATTTTGTAGTCATGTAAAATAGACTAGTGTCTATTCACCAGGTGTGCTTTATTCACTCTGGTTGTAAATGGTAGTCTATATAATGTAGAGTCCCAAATGTTTTCCAGGCGTGAATTATTCAGTGAAGCTCCGCAGGAGTGGTCCTATGAAAGAGGATGCTGAATATTCTCCATGTTTGTATTCAGTGAATTTGTTAATGAGTGGCTATATAAAATATAGTGCTGAGTGCTGTATATTTGTGCAGTATTCACTGAGGCTACGAGTGAGTGGCCATATGAAAGGAAATCCTGACTATTCCACAGATGTGTATGATTCACTGAGAATTTGAATTAGTGACTATATGAAATAGAGTTTCCACTATTCCTCAGTTGTGTATTGTTGTCTGAGACTATGATTTAGTTGGCATATGGAATTGACTTTTTAGTATACCAAATTTGTGCATTACACACTCCCGGTTTGATTTTGTGGCCATAGAACATAAACTAGTGTTTTTTCCCCAGGTGTTCATTATTTAATGAGGCTCTAAATGAATGGCTATATGAAGTAAAATCTTAACTCATCCCCAGGTGTGTATTGCTAAATGAGACTCTGAGTAAGTGGGAATATAAAAGATACTCCTGACCCTTCCCCAGGTATACATTATTTACAGATACTCTGAATGAGTAGCATCTTGAATTAGACTCTTGACTATTTCCTAGAGGTGTATTATTCACAGAGGTCCTGAACGAGTGGCCATATGAAAGAGATTCCTGACCAATAAGAGATATATATTATTCAATGAAACACTGAATAAATGGCTATTTGTATTTGAATCCATATTACTCCACAGGTGTGCATTATTCATTGATTCTCTAAATAAATCAGCATATGTAACAGACTAGTGATTATTCCCCACATGTGCATTAATCCAAGGGGTTCTGCATGAGTGTCCATATTAAGTAGACTCCTCACTATCACGCAGTTATGTATCATTCAGGGAGGTGCTTAATTTGTGGCTATCTTAAATAGGGTTCTGGCTACTCCACAGGTGTTCATTATTTACTGAAACACTAAATGAGAGGCCATATAAAATAGACACCTGAGTATTGCTCCATGGTTCATAATTCAGAAAATCTCTGAATCAGTGGTCATATGGAAAAGAATCCTGACAAATTTTCAGGTGTGGGTCACTCAGTGAGATACTGAATCACGGATCATATGATAGAGACTCCTGACAATTACAGTGGTGTGCATTATTCACTGAGTCTCTGAGTGGCCATACGAAGTAGACTTCTGATTCTACCCCATGTGTGTATTATTCAGAGAGGCTCTGTAAGAGTGTCCGTATAAAATATGCTCCTCTCTATTCCTTAGGTTTGCATTATTCACTGAGGCTTTGAATAAGTTTCAATATAAAATGCACTGCTGACTATTCTCCCGGTGAATTTTATTCACAAGGGCTCTGAATGGGGGGCCATATGAAATAGACTCCTTGCCATTCTACAGGTGTGTACTTTTCACTGAAGTTCTGAATGTGTGGCCTAAGAAAATAGACACATGGCTACTGCACAAGTTTGCATTCTTCACTGATGCTCTGAATAAAAAGCAATGTGAAAGACTCCAAGACTTTTCTCGGGATGCATTACTCAATGAGCTTCTGAATGAGAGGACACTGTTAATAAACTCCTGACAATTCCCTAAACTAGCACTACTCAGAGGGCTCTGAATTAGTGGCCTTAGGAAAGAGATGACTGAATACTCTTCAGGCGGGCATATTTAGGTTGGTCTCTGAATGACCGGCCATACGAAATAGAATCCTGACTTTTGTTAAAGAGTATATTATTCAGTGAGGCTCTGAATATGTGGCTATACATAATAGACTTCTGAATACTCTACAGGTGTTTCTTATTCAGAGAAGCTCTGAATGAGAGGCCTTATGTAATAAAGTCCTGAGTATTCCCCAGGTATGCATTATTCACTGAGACTCTGAAAGTTTGGGTATATAAAAGAGCCTCCAGATTAGTCCACATGTGTGTATTATTTAATGAGGCTTTGAGTTACTGACCATAAGAAATAGACTCCTGACTAATCCCAAGGTGTGTATTATTGAATGAGAATATGAAAAAGTGGCTATATGAAAAAGACTACTCTATTCCAAAGTTGTGCATTAATCACTCAGCCTTCGCTTTTTTAGTCATGTAAAATAGACTAGTGTCTATTCCCTAGGTGTGCAATACCCACTTAGGCTGTAAATGAGTGACTATATAAACTAGAGTCCCAAATGTTCCCCAGGTGTGAATTACTCCATGAGGATCCGCATGAGTGCTCTTATGAAATTGGATGCTGACTATCTTCCATGTTTGTATTATTCGGTGAATTTCTGAATGAGTTTGTATATGAAATAAAGTGCTGAATGCTGTATATTTCTTCATTATTCAATGAGGCTAAGAGAGAGTGTCCATATGAAAGGGATTCCTATTTCACAGGTGTGTATGATTCACTGAGGCTTTGAGTAAGTGATTATATGAAATAGATTCCCGAATATTCCTCAGGTTTGTATTGTTGTCTGAGACTCTGATTAAGTGGGCATATGTAATAGACTTTTCACTATTCCAAATTTGTGTATTACTCACTTCGAGACTGATTTTGTTGCCATATAGAATAGACCAGTGTCTATTCCCCAGGTGTGCATTATGTAATGTGGCTCTAAATGAATGACTATATAAAGTAGACTCTAAACTCTTCCCCAGGTGTGTATTGCTATATGAGACTCTAATTAAGTGGGCATAAGAAAGAGACCCTGACTCTTCCCCAGGTGTGCATTATTTACAGAAACTCTGAATGAGTAGCCTCTTGAAGTAGACTGTTGACTATTTCCCAGATGTGTATTTTTTAATGAGGCACTGAAATGCTGGCCATATGAAAGAGATTCCAGACTAATAAGAGATATATATTATTCACTGAAACACTGAATAAATGGCCATTTGTAATAGAATCCATTTTACTCCACAGGTGTGCATTATTCATTGATTCTCTAAATAAATCACCATATGTAACAGACTTGTGATTATTCCCCACATGTGCATTAATCCAAGGGGTTCTGCATGGGTGTCCATATTAAGTAGACTCCTCAGGGGACTTCCAAGATGGCGTCATAGAGGCGACTCCGGATTGCAGCTCTCAGCGAAGGCGCAGAGGGTGAGTCCTAGCCACATTCTCGGACAGATCTTTTTTGCCCACAGAACGTTGAAAGTCCCAGGTGTGGGAGAGACACGGGACACTAGCACAGCTGGCTCACACAGCCACTTCGGCCAGTTCTGCAGTGCAGCAGCACTGGGCACAAAACTCACTGGTCCGGGTGCCCTGTTAAACTGACAATCTGAGATTTGGAAGGGCAGATTGGAATGTCCATCTGATTGAATGGGACTTGGACAATGAGCCAGACCAGGAGATTTCTGGGAATCGTGATCTGAGCTGGTGCAGTGGGCAGCAGCACGAGAGATCACATGGATCCCAGTGCCTTATCAGCAGGCTACTGGGGCGCCAGTGAGAGAGTCAACCGTTCAGCTTGGGGAGAGAAAGAGAGAGAAAGAGAGAGGACAGACTCTTAAGCAGGGAGCTGGGTGATCGGGCTCAGCGGGTCCCACATTCACGGGGACAAGCAGGGCGGCGATTAAAGGTGCATGGGGCTGAGAGTTTTGCTACCGGCCTCTAGGATGGTGCAGCCCAGTGTGGGAGGGGCGTCCGCCACTACAGACACAATCCCCCCCTACGGAAGTACTGCCCAGGGATGACGAAGCCTGCAGTTGCTGAGGCAACCTGCATTAACAGAGAGACTCTGCCAGCAGGGCGAAGCAAGCCACAGCAGGGCGGAGCAAGCCAAAGCAGAACAGAGCCCTGCAGCAACAGGGTGGACCCACGCTAGCAGGGCGGAGCCCTGGCAGGAAAATAGCAAATAGACTGCCACATAGCTGGGCAGGACAGTGCAACAGATACTCATAAAGAAAGCCACAACTCACCAAGACAGAGCAACTAAGAAGGGAAAAAAGGTGGTGTTTTATGAGTTCTGTTGCAGCAGACATGAACACATACTCCCAATTAAAAAATCAGCAACTGCCAAGACGACAGGTGGATAAATCCATAAAGATGAAAAGAAACCAGCGCAAAAACGAGGAAAACACCAGAAACCAAAACACTTCACCTCCTACAAAGGACGAAAACTCCTCACCAGCAGGAGAACAAAGTTGGACGGAGAATGAGTGTGACGAAATGACAGAATCAGACTTCAGAAAGTGGATCATGAGAAATTTCAGTGAGCTAAAAGAACATGTTCTAAATCAGTGCAAAGAAACTAAGAACCTTGAAAAAAGATTTGAAAAAACATTCGAGGAAATGATAACAAGAATGGACAACTTAGAGAGGAATATCAATGAATTAAAGGAGCTGAAAAACACAACACGAAAACGTCGTGAAGCATGCACAAGTTTCAACAGCCGAATTGACCAAGAAGAGAGAATATCAGAAGTCGAAGATCAACTCAATGAAATAAAAGGAGAAACAAAGATCATAGAAAAAAGCGCAAAAAGGAATGAACAAAATCTCCAAGAAATGTGGGACTATGTGAAGAGACCCAACCTACGTTTGATAGGTGTACCAGAATGTGACGAAGAGAAGAAATCCAAGCTGGAAAACACTCTTCAAAATATTATCCAGGAAAATTTCCCCAACCTAGCAAGACAGGTCAATACTCAACTCCAGGAAATACAGAGGACACCACAAAGATAATTTGCAAAAAGAGCAACCCCAAGGCACATAATCGTCAGATTCACCAGGGTTGAAATGAAGAAGAAAATACTAAGGGCAGCCAGACAGAAGGGTCGGGTCACCCACAAAGGGAAGCCCATCAGACTCACAGCAGATCTCTCGGCAGAGACTCTACAAGCCAGAAGAGAGTGGGGGCCAATATTCAACATCCTTAAAGAAAAGAACTTTCAACGCAGAATTTCATGTCCAACCAAACTGAGCTTCATAAGTGAAGGAAAAATAAAATCCTTCATGAACAAGCAAGTACTCAGAGATTTTGTCACCACTAGGCCTGCTTTACAAGAGCTCCTGAAAGAGGCACTACACAAAGAAAGAAACAACAAGTACCAGCCATCCTAAAAGCATACCAAATGCTAAAGTGCATCAACAAAATAAGGAAGCTACATAAACCAAAGGGCAAATCAGCCAGCTAGCATCAAAATGGCAGTATCAATTTACACATAACAATATTAACCCTAAATGTAAATGGGGTAAATGCACCAATCAAAAGACACAGACGGGCAAATTGGATAAAAAGCCAAAACCCGTTGGTGTGCTGTATCCAGGAAACACACCGCACATGCAAGGATACACAAAAGCTCAAAATAAAGGGATGGAGAAAGATTTACCAAGCAAATAGAGAGCAAAAAAAAGCAGGAGTTGCAATTCTCATCTCTGATAAAATATACTTTAAAGCAACAAAGATCAAAAGGGACAAAGAAGGTCATTACATAATGGTAAAAGGATCTATAAACAAGAAGAGCTAACGATTCTAAATATATATGGACCCAATGCAGGAGCACCCAGATACATAAGGCATGTTTTTAATGACTTGCAAAGAGACTTAGACTCCCACACAATAATAGTGGGAGACTTTAACACTCCACTGTCAATATCAGACAGATCAACCAGACAGAAAATTAACAAGGATATCCAGGACTTGAACTCAGACCTGGTACAAGCAATCCTGATAGTTATTTACAGAACTCTCCACCCCACATCCACAGAATATACATTCTTCTCAGCACCACATCACACCTACCTTAAAATTGACCACATATTTGAAAGTAAAGCACTCCTAAGCAAATGCAAAAAAACTGAAATCATAACAAAGAGTCTCTCAGACCATAGTGCAATGAAGTTGGAACTCAGAATTCAGAAAATAACCCAGAACCGCAGAGCTTCATGGAAACTGAACAACTGGCTCTTAAATGTTGATAGAATAAACATGAAATGAAGGCAGAATAAAGAAGTTCTTTGAAACCATTGAGAAAGAAGACACGACATACCAGAATTTCTGGGACACATTTAAAGCAGTCTGTAGAGGAAAATACATAGCAATAAGTGCCCACATTACAAGAGTGGAGAGATTCAAAATGGACACCCTATCGTCAAAATTGAAAGAACTAGAGGAGCAAGATCAAAAAAGCTCAAAACCAAGACGAAGACAAGAAATAACTAAGATCAGAGCAGAACTGAAGGAGATAGAGACACGAAAAGCCCTTCAAAAAATCAATAAATTCAAGAGCGGGTTTTTTGAAAAGATCAACAAAATAGACAGACCACTAGCCAGACTGATAAAAAAGAAAAGAGAGAACAACCAAATAGATGCAACAAAAAACGATAATGGGGAAATCACCACAGATTCCACAGAAATTCAAAACATCATCAGAGAATACAACAAAAAACTCTATGCACATAAACTAGTTAACCAGGAAGAAATGGATAAATTCCTGGATGCCTGTGTCCTCCCAATCCTAAACTAGGAGGAAGCCAAAACTATGAATAGACCAATAACAAGGTCTGAAGTCGAGGCAGCAATTAAGAGCCTACCACACAAAAAAGCCCAGGTCCAGATGGGTTCACAGCCGAATTCTATCAGACACACAAAGAGGATATAGTACCATTCCTTCTGAAACTATTCCAAGTAATTCAAAAAGACGGAATCCTTCCCAAATCATTTTATCAGACCAATGTAATCCTGATACCAAAACCCGGAAGAGACTCAACAAGAAAAGAAAACTTCAGGACAATATCCATGATGAACATAGATGCAAAAATCTTCAATATAATACTGGCAAACCGATTGCAACAGCACATTAGAAAATTTATCCATCATGATAAAATTGGATTTACCCCGGGGATGCAAGGCTGGTTCAACATACACAAATCTATAAATGTAATTCATCACATAAGCAGAAGGAAAAACAAAAACCACATGATTATCTCAATCGATGCAGAGAAGGCATTTGACAAAATTCAACAGCGCTTTATGCTAAAAACCCTCAATAAACTTGGTATTGAGAGAACATATCTCAAAGTAATAAAAGCTATTTACAACAAACCAACAGCCAATATCATACTGAATGGGCAAAAACTGGAAGCATTCCCTTTGAAATCTGGCACTAGACAAGGATGCCCTCTTTCACCATTCCTATTCAACATGGTACTGGAATTTCTAGCCAGGCAATCAGGCAAGAAAAAGTAATACAGGGTATTGAAATAGGAAAGGTGGAAGCCAAATTATCTCTATTTGCAGACGACATGATAGTATACCTAGAAGACCCCATCACCTCAGCCCAAAAGCTCCTGCAACTGATAAGCAACTTCAGTAAAGTCTCAGGATAAAATATCAATGTGCAAAAATCACAAGCATTCCTATACACAAATAACAGACTAAAAGAGAACCAAATCAAGAACGAACTGCCATTCAAAATTGCTACAAAAAAATAAAATAACTAGGAATATAACTCACAAGGAAACTAAGGGACCTCTTCAAGGAAAACTACAAACCACTGCTGAACGAAATAAGAGAGGACACAAACAGATGGAGAAACTTTCCATGTTCGTGGTTAGGAAGAATCAGTATCGTGAAAATGGCTATACTGCCCAAAATAATTTACACAATCAATGCTATCCCCATCAAACTACCATTGAATTTGTTCACAGAACTGGAACAAACCACCATAAACTTTATATGGAACTAAAAGAGAGCCCTCATAGCCAAGTCCATTCTAAACAAAAAGAACACAGCGGGAGGCATTTCACTACCAGACTTCAAAGTATCCTACAAGGCCACAGTATTCAAAACAGCATGGTACTGATACTAAAACAGAGATATAGACCAATTGAACAGAACACAGGCATTGGAGGCAACACAACATATCTACAACCATATGATCTTTGATAAACCAGGCCAAAACAAGCAATGGTAAAATGATGCCCTATTTAATAAATGGTGTTGGGAAAACTGGCTAGCCATTGCAGAAAGCAGAATCTGGACCCCTTCCTGACACCTTACACTAAAATTAACTCCAGATGGATTAAAGACTTAAACGTAAGACCTGACACCGTAAAAACCCTAGAAGAAAATCTAGGCAAAACCATTCAGGACATCGGAGTAGGCAAGGACAACATGACCAAAACAGCAAAAGCATTGGCAACAAAAGCAAAATAGACAAATGGGACCTAATCAAACTCCACAGCATCTGCACAGCAAAAGAAACAGTCACCAGAGTGAATCTGCAACCATCAGAATGGGAAAAAATCTTTGCAGTTTCCGCATCTTACAAAGGGCTGATATCCAGAATTTACAAAGAACTCAAACAGATTTACAGGAAAAAAAACAAACAAGCCCATTCAAAAATGGGCGAAGGATATCAACAGACACTTTACAAAAGAAGACATACATGAGGACAACAAACACGTGAAAAAATGCTCATCATCACTGGTCATTAGAGAGATGCAAATAAAAACCACATTGAGATACCATCTCACGCCAGTTAGAATGGCGATCATTAAAAAATCTGGAGACAGCAGATGCTGGAGAGGATGTGGAGAAAGAGGAACACTCTTACACTGGTGGTGGGAGTGTAAATTAGTTCAACCATTGTGGAAGACAGTGTGGCGATTCCTCAAGGACCTAGAAACATAAATTCCATTTGACCCAGCAATCCCATTACTATATATCCAAAGGACTATAAATCATTCTACTATAAGGACACAAGCACACGAATGTTCATTGCAGCACTGTTTACAATACCAAAGACCTGGAACCAACCCAAATGCCCATCGATGATAGACTGGACTGGAAAAGTGTGGCACATATACACCATGGAGTATTATGCAGCAATAAAAATTTATGAGTTTGTGTCCTTTTTAAGGACATGGATGAATCTGGAGAACATCATTCTCAGCAAACTGACACAAGAACAGAAAAACAAATACCGCATATTCTCACTCATAGGCGGGTGAGAAAAATGAGAACACATGGACACAGGGAGGGGGTCTACTACACACTGGGGTCTATTAGGGGGAAAAGGGGAGGGACAGTGGGGGGCTGGGGAGGAATAGCCTGGGGATAAATGCCAAGTGTGGGTGAAGGGGAGGAAGGCAGCAAAGCACACTGACATGTGTGTACCTATGTAACTATCTTGCACACTCTGCACATGTACCCCAAAACCTATAATGCAATAAAAATTTTAAAAATTTAAAAGGAAAGTAGACTCCTCACTATAACCCGGTTATATATCATTCAAGGAGGTGCTTAATTTGTGGCTATCTTACGTAGGGTCCTGACTACTCCACAGGTGTTCATTATTCTATGAAACTCTGAATGAGAGGCCATATAAAATAGACGCTGATTATTGCCCTATGTTGCATAATTCAGGAAAGCTCTGAATAAGTGGCCATATGGAAGAGAATCCTGATGAATTTTGAGGTTTGTGTCACTCAGTGAGATAATGAATCACTGGTCATATGATAGAGACTCCTGACAATTACAGTGGTGTGCATAATTCACTGAGGCTCTGAGTGGCCATATGAAATAGACTCCTAATATTCACTGAGTATTCCTCATATGTGCATTATTCAATGAGTCTCTGAGTGGCCATATGAAATAGACTCCTGATTCTACCCCATGTGTGTATTATTCAGAGAGGCTCTGTAAGAGTGTCCATATAAAATATACTCCTCTCTATTCCTTAGGTTTGCATTATTCACTGAGGCTCTGAGTAAGGTTCAATATAAAATGCACTACTGACTATTCTCCAGGTGAGTTTTATTCACACAGGCTCTGAATGAGGGGCCATATGAAATAGACGCCTGGCATTTCTGCAGGTGTGTATTCTTCACTGAAGTTCTGAATGTGTCGCCAAAGAAAATAGACACTTGGCTACTCCACAAGTTTGCATTCCTCACTGATGTTCTGAATAAAAGGCCATGTGAAAGACTCCAAGACTTTACCCGGGATGCATTACTCAATGAGGTTCTAAATGAGAGGACACTGTAAATAAACTCCTGACAATTCCCTAAATTAGCACTACTTGGAGGGCTCTGAATGAGTGGCCTTAGAAAGGAGACTCCTGAATACTCTTCAGGAATGCATTTTTAGGTTGGGCTTTGAATGAGCGGCCATACGATATAGAATCCTGACTTTCCCCAAAGACTGTATTATTCAGTGAGGCTCTGAATATGTGGCTATACGTAATAGTCTTCTGAATAATCTACAGGTGCTTTTTATTCAGAGAAGCTCTGAATGAGAGGCCATATGTAATGAAGTCCTGAGTATTCCACAGGTATGCATTATTCACTGAGGCTCTGAAAGTTTGGCCATATGAAATAGGCTTCGGACTAGTCCACATGTGTGTATTATTTAATGAGGCTTTGAGTTACTGAACATAAGAAATAGACTCCTGACTATTCCCCAGGTGTGTATTATTGAATGAGAATCTGAAAAACTGGGTAAATGAAAATGACAACTCACTATTCCAATGTTTTGCATTAATCACTCAGGCTTTGATTTTGTAGTCATGTAAAATAGACTAGTGTCTATTCACCAGGTGTACATTATTCACTCTGGTTGTAAATGACAGTCTATATAAAGTAGAGTCTCAAATGTTTTCCAGGTGTGAATTACTCAGTGAAGCTCCGAATGAGTGGTCCAATGAAATAGGATGCTGTTCTTCATGTTTGTATTATTCAGTGAATTTGTGAATGAGTGGCTATATAAAATAAACTGCTGACTGCTGTACATTTGTGCAGTATTCACTGAGGCTATGAGTGAGTGGCCATATGAAAGAAAATCCTGACTATTCCATAGTTGTGTATGATTCACTGAGACTTTGAGTTAGTGACTATATGAAATAGAGTCCCGACTTTTCCTCAGGTGTGTATTGTTGTCTGAGACTCTGATTTAGTGGGCATATGGAATTGACTTTTCAGTATTGCAAATTTGTGCATTACACACTCCGGGTTTGATTTTGTGGCCATAGAACATAAACTAGTGTCTTTTCCCCAGGTGTGCATTATTTAATGAGGCTCTAAATGAATGGCTATATAAAGTAGACTCTTAACTCTTCCCCAGGTGTGTATTGCTAAATGAGACTCTGAGTAAGTGGGAATATGAAAGAGACTCCTGACTCTTCCCCAGGTATGCATTATTTACAGAGACTCTGAATGTGTAGCATCTTGAAGTAGACTTTTGACTATTTCTCAGATGTGTATTATTCAATGAGGCCCTGAACGAGTGGCCATATGAAAAAGATTCCTGACTAGTAAGAGATATATACTATTCACTGAAACACTGAATAAATGGCCATTTGAAATAGAATACATTTTACTCCACAGGTGTGCTTTATTCGTTGATTCTCCAAATATATCACCATATGTAAAAGACTAGGAGAGACCTGGGCAAGATGGCGTAGTAGAAGCGACTCAGGATTGCAGCTCTCAGTGAAGGCGCAGAGGGTGCATCTTAGCTGCATTCTCCGATGGACCTTTTTTGCCCACAGAGCATTGAAGGTCCCAGGTGTGGGAGAGACACGGGACGCTAGTAAAGCCGGCACCATAGAACTCGGCATGGAACTCACTGGTCTGGGTTTCCTGTTAAACAGGCAATCTGAGATTTGGAAGGGCAGATTGGCATGTCCATCTGATTGAACAGGACTTGGACAGTGAGCCCAACCAGGAGTTTCCTGGGAAGCGTGATCTGAGCTGGTGCAGTGGGTGGCAGCACGGGAGATTGCATGGATCCCAGTGCCCTATTGGCAGGCTACTGGGGCGCCAGTGAGAGAGTAGACCTTTCAGCTTGTGGAGAGGGAGAGAGAGAAAGAGAGGACGGACTCTGAGGCAGGGATCTGGGTGATCAGGCTCGGCGGGTCCCACCCTCATGGGGACAAGCAGGGTGGTGACTGGAGGCGCTTGGGGCTTAGAGTTTTGCTGCCGGCATCTAGGACAGTGCAGCCCAGTGAGGGAAGGGCGTCCGCCATTACTGACACAATCCGCTCCTACTGAAATACCACCCAGGGCTGATGCAGCCTGACATTACCGAGGCATCCTGCCATAACAGAGAGACTCCGCCAGGAGGGGGAGCACTCCACAGCAGAAGAAAGCCCAACAGCAACAGGGCAGACCCACGCTAGCAGGTCAGAGCCCCAGCAGGCAAATAGTGAATAGACTGCCTCCTAGTGGGGCAAGACAGTGCAACAGATACTCATAAAGAAAGCCCCAACTCCCTGAGACAGAGCATCTAAGGGGAAAAAAAAGGGTGTTGTTTTATGAGTTCTATTGCAGCAGACATAAACAACCTCCCAACAACCCTGAATGAACAATGAAGCTCACAGCTCAGCACTGGAGCTCCTATAAAGCACAGACCGTCTTCTTAAGCAGCTCCCTGACCCCTGTATATCCAAAGAGTCACCCCAAAAAGGACTAAACAGACTGACATTTGGCGGGCATCATTCTGGAACAAAGACAGCAGAAGAAGAAACTGGTATCATCCCTCACTGTTCCACAGCTGCTACAGGTATACTCCAGAAAAGCAGGGCCTGGAGCGGACCTCAGCACTCATACAGCAGAGGGGCTAGACCATTAGAAGGAAAACTAAGTAACAGAAATACTTCATCATCAACAATCTCAGCATCCACACAGAGACCCAACTGAAAAATCAGCAACTACAAAGACGACAGGCGGATAAATCCAAAAAGATGGAAAGAAACCAGCGCAAAAAGGAGGAAAACACCCGAAACCAAAACACCTCACCTCCTACAAAGGACTAAAACTCCTCACCAGCAAGGGAACGAAGCTGGACGGTGAATGAGTGTGACGAAATGATGGAATCAGACTTCAGAAAGTGGATCATGAGAAACTTCCTTGAGCTAAAAGAACATGTTCTAAATCAGTGCAAAGAAACTAAGAACCTTGAAAAACGATTTGAAAAAAGATTCAAGGAATTGATAACAAGAATGGGCAACTTAGAGAGGAATATGAATGAATTGAAGGAGGTGAAAAACACAACATGAGAACTTCGTGAAGCATGCACAAGTTTCAACAGCCGAATTGACCAAGCAGAAGAAAGAATATCAGAAGTCGAAGATCAACTCAATGAAATAAAACGTGAAACCAAGATTAAAGAAAAAAGCACAAAAAGGAATGGACAAAATCTTCAAGAAATGTGGGACTATGTGAAGAGACCCAACCTACGTTTGACAGGTTTACCAGAACGTGATGAAGAGAATGAATCCAAGCTGGAAAACACTCTTCAGGATATTATCCAGGAAAATTTCCCCAACCTAGCAAGACAGGTCAATACTCAACTCCAGGAAATACAGAGAACACCACAAAGATACTCCGCAAGAAGAGCAACCCCAAGGCACATAATCGTCAGATTCACCAGGGTTGAAATGAAGGAGAAAATACTAAGGGCAGCCAGAGAGAAAGGTCGGGTCACCCACAAAGGGAAACCCATCAGACTCACAGCAGATCTCTCGGCAGAGACTCTACAAGCCAGAAGAGAGTGGGGGCCAATATTCAACATCCATAAAGGAAAGAACTTTCTTTTTTTTTTTTTGTAACCTAGTTAGTGTGAAGGACTTGGAGGCCTCTGGCTCCTTCCTTTAATGGCCTGGCCACATCCAGCAGGCTATTCATGGCCTGTGGCTGCTCAGGCCAGCAGCGTGATGGTAGGTGGTGTAGGAAGGCGCTGGTGGAAGCCTTGGTCACTGTTTTTTTTTTTTTTTTTTTTTTAGAGAGGACAGTTAGGAGGTGTTAATTAAAAAAAATACAAGATCTATAAATTTAGAAGAGGAAAAAGATTTTTTTTTAGAAAAAGAGAGGAAGAAAAAAAGGGAGTGAGAACAGGAATATTGCTTTTACTGGGTATTAATAATGGCTGATCATTATTTTGTGTATTTAAAGTGGAGAAGGTATATTTTATTTATCTAAAGTGGAGAGCTCTACAAGTGCTTATTAAGCTTACTTGTTACTGATCTGAGTTCAGAATCTAGATGTCCTTATTAATTTTCTGTTTCGTTGAGTCTGAATCTCTTTATGGGTCTTATGTATCTGGGTGTTAGGATGTATTGATCCTTATACCACTCTACCTTTGTTGGTTTGAATTCTGTTTTATCAAATGCATGGATTGCAACTCCTTTTTGTTTATTTATTTGTTTTTGTTTTCTATTTGGTTGGTAAATCTTTCTTCAACTTTTTGTTTTTAGTCTTTGTGTATCTTTGGATATAAAATGGGTCTGGATATAGTATACCGTTAGGTTTTGGCTGTATCTTTTAATTAGAAAATTTAGTCAATTTTAATTTAAGATTACTGCCATTTGATGTTAACTGGCTATTTTATCCATTTGTTGATGTAAATTCTTCTTTATGTTGATGCTCTTTACTTTTTGGTATATTTTTAGAAAGGCTATTACTGGTTGTTCCTTTCTGTGTGTAATGCTTCTTTCAGAAGTTTTTGTAAAGCAGGCCTGGTGGTAATAAAATCTCTGAGTACTTGCTTGTTCATAAAAGATTTTATTTTTCCTTCAATTGTGAAGCTTAGTTTGGCAGGATATGAAATTCTGGGCTGAAAGTTCTGTTATTTAAGGATTTTAAATATCAGCCCCCACTCTCTTCTGGCTTGCAGGGTTTCTACTGAGAGATCAGCTGTAAGTCTAATAGGCTTCCGTTTGTGGGTAACCTGACCTTTCTCTCTCGCTGCCCTTAGTATTTTCTCCTTTGTTTCAACCCTGGTGAATCTAATGATTATCTGTCTTGGGGTTGCTCTTCTTAAGGAATATCTTTGTGATGTTCTCTGTATTACCTGAGGTTGAATGGTATCCTGCTTTGCTAAATTGGGAAAATTCTCCTGGATAATATCCTGAAGAGTATTTTCCAGCTGGAATTCATTCTCTCCATCACATTCAGGTACACCTATCAAACGTAGATTAGGCCTTTTTACATAGTCCCATAATTCTTGGAGACTTTGTTCATTTCTTTTTATCCTTTTTTCTGTATTCTTGTCTTCTCATTCCATTTCATTAAGTCAGTCTTCGACCTCTGATATCCTTTCTTCTGCTTGATCAATTTGGCTATTATATCTTGTGCATATTTCACTAAGTTCTCGTGTTGTATTTTTCAACTCCATTAGTTCATTTATATTCCTCTCTATATTGTCAATTCTTTGTAACATTTTGTCTAATTTGTTTTCAAAGTTCTTAGTTTCTTTACATTGGGTTAGAACAAGTTGTTTCAATTCCCAGAGGTTTTTTACCATCCACCTTCTAAAGCCTCCTTCAGATACTGGAACACAGTCCTCTTCCATTAGGGCTTGTTTCATTGCTGATGAGGAATTACTATCCCCTGTAGAAGAAGAGGGGTTCTGACTTTTGATTTTCTCAGCCTTTGTAGGCTGTTTTTTTTTTCTTTATTGTGAATTTAACCATCTGATGTCTTTACAATTAGCGCCTTTCTGATTAAGTTCCTGAGAGGATGTCCAATTTATTGATTCCCAGTGCTGGAATCCGAGCATCCCACTGCGCCAGCCAAAACAGCAGTGATAAGACTGATGGTGCTCTTCTGCCTGGGAATCTCCAGTCTGGCTTCCTTCTTGAGTCCGTAAGCGGCTCTGCCTTCCTGGAGCTCCAAACACCAGTCAGTAGGGGAACCAGTTCCGCTCATTGTGCACGAAGAGCTGCCACGCTGAGGCCATGATAAAACCGCTGTGCCAGGGACAGAAGTCGCGCAGGCAACCCGCGGGGCTCCTCCACTGGAAATCTGGTCCGCAGGCAATGGAAATTTCTCTGCAAATGTGGTATCCTCGCGTTTTCCGAGCTTTCACTGGGAGCTACAATCCCGAGCTGTTAGCGATCAGCCATCTTGGATCTCTCTCCAATTCTACTCAGAAAAGTACTTTCAACCCAGAATTTCATATCCAGCCAAACTGAGCTTCATAAGTGAAGGGAAAATAAAATCCTTCATGAAAAAGCAAGTACTCAGAGATTTGGTCACCACTAGGCCTGCATTACAAGAGCTCCTGAAAGAGGCACTACACATGGAAAGAAACAACCAGTACCAGCCATCCTAAAAGCACACCAAATGCTAAAGACCATCAACAAAATGAAGAATCTACATGAACCAACGGGAAAAAAAAGCCAGCTAGCATCAAAATGGCAGTATCAAATTCACACATAACAATATTAACCCTAAATGTAAATGGGCTAAATGCACCAATCCAAAGACACAGACTGAAAATTTGGATAAAATACCAAAACACATCGGTGTGCTGTATCCAGGAAACCCACCTCACACGCAAGGATACACAAAGGATCAAAATAAAGGGGTGGAGAAAGATTTACCAAGCAAATGGAGAGCAAGAAAAAAGCAGGAGTTGCAATTCTCATCTCTGATAAAATAGAATTTAAAGCAACAAAGATCAAAAGGAAACAAGAAAGTCATTACATAATGGTAAAAGTATCATTACAACAAAAAAAGCTAACGATTCTAAATATATATTTACCCAATGCAGAAGCACCCAGATATATAAGGCAAGTTCTTTAGGACTTACAAAGAGACTTAGACTCCCACACAATAATAGTGGGAGACTTTAACACTCCACTGTCAATAGCAGACAGATCAATAGAAAATTAACAAGGATATTCAGGACTTGAACTCAGACCTGAAACAAGGAAACCCGATAGACATTTACAGAACTCTCCACCCGAAATCCACAGAATATACATTCTTCTCACCACCACATCACACCTACTCCAAAATTGACCACATAATTGGAATTAAAGCACTCCTCAGCAAATGCAAAACAACTGAAATCATAACAAACAGTCTCTCAGACCATAGTTCAATCAAGTTGGAACTCAGAATTCAGAAAATAATTCAGAACCGCGCAGCTTCATGGAAACTGAACAACTGGCTCTTGAATGTTGATTGGATAAAAAATGAAATGAAGGCAGAAATAAAGAAGTTCTTTGGAACAAACGAGAAAAAAAGACACAACGTACCAGAATCTCTGGGACACATTTAAAGCAGTCTGCAGAATAAAATATATAGCAATAAGTGCCCACATGGGAAGAGTAAAGAGATCCAAAATTGACGACCTATCATCAAAATTGGAAGAGCTAGAGGAACAAGATCAAAAAAGCTCAAAACCTAGCCGAAGGCAAGAAATAATTAAGATCAGAGCAGAACTGAAAAAGATAGAGACAAGAAAAACCCTTCAAAAAATCAATAAATCCAGAAGCTGGTTTTCTGAAAAGATCAACAAAATAGACAGACAACTAGCCAGGCTGACAAAAAAGAAAATAGAGAACAACCAAATAGATGCAATAAAAAACGATAATGGGGAAATCACCACAGATTCCACAGAAATTCAAACCATCATCAGGGAATACTACAAACAACTCTATGCACATAAACTAGTAAACCCGGAGGAAATGGATAAATTCCTGGATGCCTGTGTCCTCCCAAGCCTAAACCAGGAGGAAGCCAGAACTATCAATAGACCAATAACAAGGTCTGAAATCGAGGCAGCAATTAAGAGCCCACTGCACAAAAAAAGCCATGGACCAGATGGGTTCACAGCCGAATTCTATCAGACACACAAAGAGGATCTGGTACCATTCCTTCTGAAACTATTTCAGATAATTCAAAAGGAGAAAACCCTTCCCAAATCATTTTATGACAACAACATCAACCTGACACCAAAACCCGTCTGAGACTCAACAAAAAAAGAAACCTTCAGGCCAATATCCATGATGAACATAGATGCAAAAATCTTCAATATAATACTGACAAATCGATTGCAACAGCACATTAAGAAACTTATCTATCATGATCAAGTAGGTTTCATCCCGGGTATGCAAGGCTGGTTCAACATACGCAAGTCTATAAATGTAATTCCCCACATAAACAGAAGCAAAAAAAAAAAAAACATGATTATCTGAATTGACGCAGAGAAGGCATTTGACAAAATTCAACAGCCCTTTATGCTAAAAACCATCAATAAACTGGGTATTGATGGAACACCTATCAAGGTAATAAAAGCTATCTATGAACAAACAACAGCCAATATTATACTTAATGGGCAAAAACTGGAAGCATTCCCTTTGAAATCCGACAAAAGACAAGGATGCCCTCTCTCACCACTCCTATTCAACATAGTGCTGGAAGGTCTAACCAGAGCAATCAGGCAAGAAAAAGAAATAAAGGTATTCAAATAGGAAAGGTGGAAGCCAAATTGTTTCTATTTGCAGACGACATGATAGTATACCTAGAAGACCCCATCACCTCAGCCCAAAAGCTCCTGAAACTGATAAGCAACTTCAGCAAAGTCTCAGGATATAAAATCAATGTACAAAAATCACAAGCATTCATATACACCAATAACAGACTTAAAGAGAATCAAATCAAGAACGAACTGCCATTCACAATTGCTACAAAGAAAATAAAATACCTAGGAATACATCTCACAAGGAATGTAAGGGACCTTTTTAAGGAAAACTACAAACCACTGCTCAACGAAATAAGAGAGGACACAAACAGATAGAGAAACATTCCATGTTCGTGGTTAGGAAGAATCAATATCGTGAAAATGGCTATACTGCCCAAAGTAATTTACACAATCAATGCTATCCCCATGAAACTACCATTGAATTTCTTCACAGAACTGGAAAAAACCACCATGAACTTCATATGGAACCAAAAAAGAGCCCGCATAGCCAAGTCAATTCTAAGCATAAAGAATACAGCGGGAGGCATCACACTACCAGACTTCAAAGTATACTACAAGGCTACAGTAATCAAAACAGCATGGCACTGGTAAAAAAACAGAGATATAGACCAATGGAACAGAACAGAGGCATCGGAGGCAACACAACATATGTACAACCATATAATCTTTGATAAACCTGACAAAAACAAGCAATGGGGAAAGGATTCCCTGTTTAATAAATGGTGTTGGGAAAACTGGCTAGCCATGTGCAGAAAGCAGAAACTGGACCCCTTTAGGACACCTTACACTAAAATTAACTCCAGATGGATTAAAGACTTAAACATAAGACCTGACACCATAAAAACCCTAGAAGAAAATCTAGGCAAAACCATTCAGGTCATAGGAGTAGGCAAGGACTTTATGAACAAAACACCAAAAGCATTGGCAACAAAAGCCAAAATAGACAAATGGGACCTAATCAAACTCCACAGCTTCTGCACAGCAAAAGAAACAGTCACCAGAGTGAATCAGCAACCATCAGAATGGGAAAAACTTTTTGTAGTTAACGGATCTGACAAAGGGCTGATATCCAGAATTTACAAAGAACTCAAACAGATTTACAGGAAAAAATCAAACAAGCTCATTCAAAAATGGGCAAAGGATATGAACAGACACTTTACAAAAGAAGACATACGTGAGGACAACAAACACATGAAGAAACGCTCATCATTGGTCATTAGAGAGATGCAAATCAAAACCTCATTGAGATACCATCTCACGCCAGTTAGAATGGTGATCATTAACAAATCTGGAGACAACAGACACTGGAGAGGATGTGAAGAAATAGGAACACTCTTACACTGTTGGTGGGAGTGTAAATTAGTTCAACCATTGTGAAAGACAGTGTGGCGATTCCTCAAGGACTTAGAAATAGAAATTCCATTTGACCCAGCAATCCCTTTACTGGGTATATATCCAAAGGACTATAAATCGTTCTACTATAAGGACACATGCACACGAATGTTTATTGCAGCACTGTTTACAATAGCAAAGAACTGGAACCAACCCAAATGCCCAACGATGATAGACTGGACTGGGAAAATGTGGCACATATACACCATGGAATATTATGCAGCAATCAAAAATGAGTTTGTGTCCTTTGTAAGGACATGGATGAATCTGGAGAACATCATTCTCAGCAAACTGACACAAGGACAGAAAAAGAAATACTACATATACTCACTCATAGGTGGGTGAGAAAAATGAGAACCCATGGACACAGAGAGGGTGTCTACTACACACTGTGGTCTATTGGGGGGAACGGGGTGGGACAGCGGGGGGGCTGGGGTGGGATAGCCTGGGGATGAATGCCAAGTGCGGGTGAAGGGGAGGAAGGGAGCAAAACACACTGCCATCTGTGTGCCTATGCAACTGTCTTGCACGTTTTGCACATGCACCCCAAAACCTATAATGCAATAAAAATTTTTAAAAAATGGTGAGTTTGTGTCCTTTGTAAGGACATAGATGAATTTGGAGAACATCATTCTCAGCAAACTGACACAAGAACAGAAAAACAAATACCGCATATTCTCACTCATAGGCGGGTGTGAAAAATGAGAACACATGGACACAAGGAGGGGATCTGCTACACACTGGGGTCTACTGGGGGAAGGGGGGAGGGACAGTGGGGGCGGGCTTGGGAGGGATAGCCTAGGGATAAATGCCAAGTGTGGGTAAAGGGGAGGAAGGCAGCAAAGCACACTGACATGTGTGTACCTATGCAACTATCTTGCACACTCTGCACATGTACCCCAAAACCTATAATATAATAAAAATTTAAAAAGTTTTTTTAAAAAGAAAATCTGAAAATGTGGGTATGTGGAAAAGACTACTCACTATTCCAAACTTGTGCATTAATCACTCAGGCTTTGATTTTGTAGTCATGTAAAATAGACTAGTGTCTATTTCCCAGGTGTGCATTATTCACTGAGGCTTTAAATGAGTGACTATATAAAGTCCCAAATGTTTCCCAGACATAAATTACTCTGTGAGGCCACGCATGAGTGGTCCTGTGAAATGGGATGCTGTCTATCCTCCATATTTGTATTATTCAGTGAGTTTCTGAATGAGTAGCTATATGAAATACACTGCTGAGTGCTGTGTATTTGTGCATTATTCACTGAGGCTACGAGTGAGTGGCCCTATGAAAAGGAATCCTGACTCTTCCACAGGTGTGTATGATTCACTGAGGCTTTGAGTTACTGAGTATATGAAATAGAGTCCCGACTACTCCTCAGGTGTGTATTGTTGTCTGAGACTCTGATTAGGTGGGCATATGGAATAGAATTTTTACTATTACAAATTTGTGCATTACTAACTGCGGGTTTGATTTTGTGGCCATATAAAATAGACTAGTGTCTATTCCCCAGGTGTGCATTATACAATGAGGCTCTAAACGAATGGCTATGTAGACTCTTAACTCTTCCCCAGGTGTGTATTGCTAAATGAGACTCTGAGTAAGTGGGCATAAGAAACAGACTGCTGACTCTTTTTCAGGTGTGCATTATTTACAGGGACTCTGAATGATTAGTCTCTTGAAGTAGACTGTTGACTATTTCCCAGATGTGTATTATTCGCTGAGGCCCTGAATGAGTGGCCATATGAAAGACATTCCTGACTAATAAGAGATAAATATTATTGACTGAAACACTGAATCAACGGCCATTTGTAATAGAATCCATTTTAATCCACAGGTGTACGTTATTCATTGATTCTCTAAATACATCACCATATGTATCAGACTTGTAATTATTCCCCACATGTGCATTAATCCAAGGGGTTCTGCATGAGTGTCCATATCAAATAGATTCCTCACTATCACCCAGTTATGTATCATTCAGGGAGGTGCTTAATTTGTGGCTATCTTAAATACGGTCAAGACTACTCGACAGGTGTTCATTATTCACTGAAACTCTGAATGAGAGGCCATATAAAATAGACAGCTGACTATTGCCCCATTGTGCATAATTCAGGAAAGCTCTGAATAAGTGGTCATATGGAACAGAATCCTGATGAATTTTCAGGTGTGTGCCATTCAGTGAGAAACTGTATCACTGGTCATATAAAAGAGACTCCTGACAATTAAGTGGTGTGCATTATTCACTGAGGCTCTGAGTGGCCATATGAAATAGACTCCTAATATTCACTGAGTATTCCTCATGTGTACACTACTCACTGACTCTCTGAGTGGCCATGTGAAATAGACTCCTGATTCTACCCCATATGTGTATTATTCAGAGAGGCTCTGTCAGAGTGTCCGTATATAATATGCTCGTCTCTATTCCCAAGTGAGCATTGTTCACTGAGGCTCTGAGTAAGTTTCAATATAAAATGCAATCCTGACTATTCTCCAGGTGAGTTTTATTCAAACGGGCTCTGAATGAGGGGCCATATGAAATAGACTCCTGGCTATTCCACAGGTGTGTATTCTTCACTGAAGTTCTGAATGTGTCGCCAAAGAAAATAGACAAATGGCATATATACATATATATACGTGTATATATATATGTATGTATGTATGTATGTATGTATGTATATAATAGAGAACGAATCTTTCTATCTTGCCCAGATTAATCTCAAACCCTGGGCTCAAGCCATTCTCCTGCCTCAGTCCCTGCCAAGATGCAGGGATTATAAGCAGAAATGAGCCACTGTTTTCAACGCATTTCTCCCTTTAATTCTGTCATTATTTATGTTATATGTTTGGAACAGTTGCTGATACATGTGCACATATACATTATGATATCTTCTTAGGGATTTTTTATTATATGATGTCCTTCTTTGTCTTTTATGACAGATTTTTTGCTTAGTCTAATGATCTAATGTAAGTGTGACAAACTTTGTTCCATTTTGGTTGCTATTTAGAATGGAATTCTGTTTTATTTGGTTACCATATAGAATATCATTTTTCATCCCTGCACTTTCAGCCCATGTTTTTCCTTAAATAATAGGTGAGGCTCTTATAAACAGAATTTATTTGATTTACATTTTTATTTTTTCAATTACCTTGTATCTGTTATTGCAAAATTTGACATTGTTACATTTAGGGCTACTACTTGCAGTTAAGGAGTTACTATTGCCATTCTGTTAATTGTTTTGTGTCTCTCTTGTAGTTCTTTCATTTATCTTTTTCTTCCTTTTTGTCTAATTAATTTTTGTACTAACATGTTTTTATTTCTTTTTCTTTTCTGTCTATTCTACATGTGTTATCATTGTGGTTACTACACAGATTGCATAAAATGTCTCAAAGTTATAACAATTGATTTTGATCTAATGTTATTTCCAGTAGTATATAAAACTCTAGTCTCTTACTTCACTGTCTTCCCCAACACATGTTTTGTTCTTAATGTCACAAATTAGGCCTTTTTATATGGCGTATTCTTGACATATACATATATTTTTGTATATTTTTCTGTCAAATTTTATAAGGGAATTGAAATTGTATGGATCATGTATCTTGCCATGTATCATGTTCTCAGTTGGTAGTTTTTATTTATGGTACTTTGGGTTCTGGGGTACATGTGTACATCCTGCATCTTGCTGTCTTGTTGCATAGGTACAGATATGCCTTGCTGATTTGCTGTCTCCATCCCCCACCCCCATCGCCTATGTCAAGCATATTTCCCAGTGTTATATTCACCCCATGCCCCTCTGTCTCTCCCCTTGCCTCCCCTCCACACCCCCACCTAGCCCAGTGACTGTTGTACCCTTCCCTATGTTCTCATTGTTCATCACCCACCTATGAGTGAAAACATGCAGTGTTTGGTTTAGCGTTCTTTTGGTAGTTTGCTGAGAATGATGGCTTCTGGATTCATCCATGTATAGAAAGGACATGAACATGTTATTTTTATGGCTGCATAGTATTCCATGGTGTTCATGTGCCACATTTTCTTTGTCCAGTCTGTCATTGATGGGCATTCAGGTTGGTTCCAGGTCTTTGCTATTGTAAACAGCTCTATAGGAAACATACATGTGCATGTGTCTTTATAATAAAACAATTTATAATCCTTCGGGTATATACTCAGTAATGGGATTGCAGGGTCAAATGGAATTTTTATTTCTAGATCATTGAGGAATTGCCACACTGTCTACCTTAATGGTTGAACTAATTTACAATCCCACCAACAGTGTAAAAGTGCTCCTTTTTCTCCACATCCTCTCCAGCATCTGTTGTCTCCAGATTTTTTAATGATTGTCATTCTAACTGGTGTGACATGGTATCTCAATGTGGTTTTGATTTGCATTTCTCTAATGACCAGTGATGGTGGCATTTCTTTATGTCTGTTATCCTCACATATGTCTTTTTTTTGAAAAATGTCTGTTCATATTCTCACCCAATTTTAAATGGGTTTGTTTGATTTTTTCTTGTAAATCTGTTTTAGTTCTTTGTAGATTCTGGATATTAGCCCTTTGTCAGATGGGAAGATTGCAAATTTGTTTTCCCATTCTGTTGGTTGCCAGTTCACTCTAATGGCTATTTATTTGCTGTGCAGAAGCTGTGGAGTTTGATTAGGTCCCATTTGTCTATTTTGGCTTTCATTGCCAATGCTTTTGGTATTTCAGTCGTGAAGTCCTTGCCTATGCCTATGTCCTGAATGGTTTGTCCTAGGTTTTCTTCTAGGGATTTTATGGTATTAGGTACTATGTTTGTCTTTATTATAGCTGGAGTAAATTTTTGTATAAAGTGTAATAAATGGGTCCAATTTCAGCTTCCTGCATATGGCTAGCCAGTTTCCCCAACACCATTTATTAAACAGGAGATATTTTCCCCATTACTAGTTTTAGTCAGGTTTGTCA
Organism: Saguinus oedipus; assembly: GCA_031835075.1. Classification (NCBI taxonomy): domain Eukaryota; kingdom Metazoa; phylum Chordata; class Mammalia; order Primates; family Cebidae; genus Saguinus; species Saguinus oedipus. Next base: position 59,168,222 of record CM063173.1, read on the forward strand.
AAGATCAGATGGTTGTACATGTGTGGCATTGCTTCCGAGGCCCCTGTTCTCTTCCATTGGTCTATATCTCTGCTTTGGTACCAGTACCAGGCTGTTTTGATTACTGTAGACTTGTAGTATAGTTTGAAGTAAGGTAGCATGATGCCTCCAGCTTTGTTCTTTTTGCTTAGAATTTTCTTGGCTACAAAATGTCTCTTTTGGTTCCATATGAAGTTTAAAGTGTTTTGTTTTTTTTTGAGTTATGTGAAGATCAATAGTAGCTTGATGGGGATGACATTGAATCTATAAATTACTTTGGTCAGTATGGCCATTTTCACAATATTGATTCTTCCTAACCATGAGCATGGAATGCTTTTCCATCTCTTTGTGTCTTCTCTTATTTTCTTGATCAGTGGTTTGTAGTTCTCCGTGAAGAGGTCTTTTACATCTTTTGTTAGTTGTATTCCTAGGTATTTTGTTCTCTTTGTAGGAACTGTGAATAGCAGTTCATTCTTGATTTGGCTCTTTTTAAGCCTGTTATTGGTATATAGGAATGGTTGTGATTTCTGCACACTGACTTTGTATCCTGAAACTTTGCCAAAGTTGCTTATCAGCTTGCGGAGGTTTTGGGCTGAGATGGTTGGGTCTTCTAAATACATGATAATGTCATCTGCAAATAGAGACAATTTGACTTTTATTCCCTAATTGAATGCTCTTTATTTCTTTTTCTTCCCTAATTGCTCTGGCTAGAACTTCCAATACTATGTTGACTAGAAATGGTGAGAGAGGGCATCAATGTCTAGAGCCAGTTTTTAAAGGAAATACTTCTAGTTTTTGCCTATTCAGTATGATTTTCGCTGTGGGTTGTCATAAATAGCTTATATTATTTTGAGGTTCATTCCATCAAAACCTAGTTTATTGAGAGTTTTTAGCATTAAGGGCTGAGGAATTTTGTTGAAGGCCTTCTCTGCATCTATTGAGATAATCATTGTTTTTTGTCTTTGGTTCTGTTTATGTGGTGGATTATAGATTTGCATATGTTGAACCAGCCTTGCATTTCCGGGATGAAGCCCACTTGATCATGGTGGATTATATTTTTCATGAGCTCTTCATTTGGTTTGCCAGTATTTTGTTGAATATTTTTACATCAATTTTCTACATGGATATTGGCCTGTAGTTTCCTTTTTCAGTTGTGTCTCTACCAGGTTTTGGTATCAGGATGATATTGGTCTCACAGAAAGAGTTAGGGAGAATTCTCTTTTTTTGTCTTGTTTGAAATAATTTTAAAAGAAATGGTACCAGCTCCTCTTTGTACAACTGGTAAAATTCAGCTGTGAACTTGTCTGGAGATGGACTTATTTTTGTTGAGAGGCTATTAATTGCTGCCTCAATTTCAGACCTTGTTATTAGTTTATTCAGGGTTTCAACTTCTTTCTTGCTTAGTCTTGGGAGTGTGCAAGTGTCCAGGAATTTACCCATTTCTTCCAGATTTACTGATTTATGTGCATAGAGCTGTTTGTAGTAATCTCTGATGGTAGTTTGTATTTCTGTGGAATTGGTGGTGATCTCCCCTTTATCATTTTCTATTGCACCTGTTAGATTAATCTCTCTTTTCTTTTTTATTAGTCTAGCCAGCAGTCTGTCCATTTTGTTGATCTTTTCAAAAAAACCTGCTCCTGGATTTATTGATTTTTTGAAGGGTTTTTTTTTTTTTTTGTGTGTGTGTGTGTGTGTTTCTGTCTCCTTCAGTTCTCCTCTGAACTTAGTCTTTTTTTCTTGTTTTCTGCTTGCTTTTGAGTTGTTTTATTTTTTTATCTCGCTCCTCTAGCTCTTTCAATTTTGGTGATAGGATGTCAATTTTAGATCTTTCCTTGTTTCTCATATTGGCATTTATTGCTATAAATTTCTCTCTAGACACTGCTTTAAATGTGTTCCAGAGATTCTGGTGCTTTGCATGTTCATTCTCATTGGTTTTGAGAAACATTTTTATTTCTCCCTTCATTTTATTGTTTATCTATTCATTATTCAGGAGCAAGTTGTTCAGCTTCCATGTGATTGTGCAGTTTTTAGTGCTTTTCTTAATCCTGAGTTCTAATTTGATAGCACTGTGGTCTGAGAGAGTGTTTGTTATACTTTCCATTTTAATGCATTTGCTGAGAAGTTATTTACTCCCAATTATGTGATCAATTATAGAGTAGGTGTGATGTTGTGCTGAGAAGAATGTGTATTCTATAGGTTTGGGTAGAGTGTTCTGTAAATGTCTATTTGGTCCATTTGGTCCAGGTCTTCATTCAAGTCCAGGATATCATTGTTGACTTTCTGTCTTGTTGATCTTCCCAATGTTGTCATTGGAGTGTTAAAGTCTCCCACTATTATTGTGTGGGAGTCTAAGTCTCTTTGTAGGTCGTTAAGAACTTGCTTTATGTATCTGGGTGCTTCTGCATTGGGTGCATATATATTTAAGATAGTTACCTCTTCTTGTTGCATTGGTCCTTTTGTTATTATGTTACGCCTTTCTTCATCTCTTTTGATCTTTGTTGGTTTAATGTCTATTTTATTAGACACTCAGATTGCTACCTCTGCCATTATTTTTTTTCTTTTTTTCTTTCTCTCTCCATTTGCTTGGTAAATATTTTCTTTCCCTTTATTTTGAGTCTATGTCAGTTTTGCACTTGAGCTGGGTCTCCTGAACACAGCCCTCTGATGGGTCTTAATTTTTTATCCAGTTTCCCAGTCTGTGTCTTTTGATTGAGGGCATTTAGACTATTTACCTTCAACCTTAATATTGCTATGTTTGAGTTTCATTATGCCATTTTCTTAGTGGTTGGTTGTTTTGCTTGTTAGTTGATGCAGATTCTTCATTGTATCATTGATCTTTAACATTTGGTACATTTTTGCAGTTGTTAGTACTGATTGTTCCTTCCTATGTTTAGTACTTCCTTCAGGAGCTCTTGCAAGGCAGGTTTTGAATCAATGAAATCTCTCAGCAATTGCTTGTCCATAAAGAATTTTATTTCTCCATCACTTATAAAGCTTAGTTTGACTGGATATAAAATTCTGGGTTGAAAGTCCTTTTCTTTGTTTTTAGATTCTTTTTTAAATTTTTATTGCATTTTAAGTTTTGGGGTACATGTGCAGAACGTGCAAGATAGTTGCATAGGTACACACATGGCAGTGGGTTTTGCTGCCTTCCTCCACTTCACCCAAACTTGGCATTTCTCCCAAGGCTATCCCTCCTCAGCTCCCCACACGCTGTCCCTCCCCCATTCCACCCAATAGAACCCAGAGTGTAGTAGACCCCCTCCCTGTGTCCATGTGTTCGCATTTTTCTCACAAACTTATGAGTGAGAATATGCGTTATTTTCTTTTCTGTTCTTGTGTCAGTTTGCTGAGAATGATGTTCTCCAGATTCATCCATGTCCTTATAAAGGACAAAAACTTGTCATTTTTTAAAAAAATTTTTATTGCATTATAGGTTTTGGGGTACATGTGCAGAACGTGCAAGATAGTTGCATAGGTACACATGTGGCAGTGTGTTTTGCTGCCTTCCTCCCTTTCACCCACACTTGACATTTCTCCCCAGGCTATCCCTCCCCAGCCCCGGCCCGCTGTCCCTCCCCCATTCTCCCCAATAGACCCCAGTGTGTAGTAGACCCCCTCCCTGTGTCCATGTGTTCTCATTTTTCTCACCCGCCTATGAGTAGGAATATGCGGTATTTCTTTTTCTGTTCTTGTGTCAGTTTGCTGAGAATGATGTTCTCCAGATTCATCCATGTCCTTACAAAGGACACAAACTCATCATTTCTGATTGCTGCATAATATTCCATGGTGTATATGTGCCACATTTTCCCAGTCCAGTCTATCATCGATGGGCATTTGGGTTGGTTCCAGGTCTTTGCTATTGTAAACAGTGCTGCAATGAACATTCATGTGCATGAGTCCTTATAGTAGAATGATTTATAGTCCTTTGGATATACTCAGTAAAGGGATTGCTGGGTCAAAAGGAATTTCTATTTCTAGGTCCTTGAGGTATGACCACGCTGTCTTCCACAATGGTTGAACTACTTTACACTCCCACCAACACTGTAAGAGTGTTCCTATTTCTCCACATCCTCTCCAGCATCTGTTGTCTCCAGATTTTTTAATGATCGCCATTCTAACCGGTGTGAGATGGTATCTCAATGTGGTTTTGATTTGCATCCTCTAATGACCAGTGATGATGAGCATTTTTTCATGTGTTTGTTGTCCTCATGTATGTCTTCTTTTGTAAAGTGTCTGTTCATATTCTTTTCCCATTTTTAAATTGGCTTGTTTGATTTTTTCTGTAAATCTGTTTGAGTTTTTTGTAAATTCTGGCTATCAGCCCTTTGTCAGATGTGTAAACTGCAAAGATTTTTTTCCATTCTGATGGTTGCCGATTCACTCTAGTGACTGTTTCTTTTGCCGTTAAAAAGCTGTGGAGTTTGATTAGGTCCCATTTGTCTATTTTCGCTTTTGTTACCAATGCTTTTGGTGTTTTGGTCATGAAGTCCTTGCCTACTCCTATGTCCTGAATGGTTTTGCCTAGATTTTCTTCTAGGGATTTTATGTTGCCAGGTCTTATGTTTAAGTCTTTAATCCATCTGGAGTTAATTTTGGTGTAAGGTGTCAGGAAGGGGTCCAGTTTCTGCTTTCTGCACATAGCTAAACAATTTTCCCAACACCATTTGTTAAACAAAGAATCCACTTCCCATTGCTTGTTTTTGTCTGGTTTATCAAAGATTATATGGTTGTAGATATGTTGTGTTGCCTCTGATGCCTCTGTTCTGTTCCACTGGTCTATATCTTTGTTTTTGTTCCAGTACCATGCTGTTTTGATTACTGTAGCCTTGTAGTATAGTTTGAAGTCTGGTAGTGTGATGCCTCCCGCTGTGTTCTTTTTGCTTAGAATTGAATTGGCTATGCGGGCTCTCTTTTGATTTCATACAAAGTTCCTGATGGTTTTTTCCAGCTCTGTGAAGAAATTCAATGGTAATTTGATGGAGATAGCATTGATTGTGTAAATTATCACGATATTGATTCTTCCTAACCATGAACATAAAATGTTTCTCCATCTGTTTGTGTTCTTTCTTATTTTGTTGAGCAGTGGTTTGTAGATTTCCTTTAAGAGATCCCCTATGTTTCTTGTGAGTTGTATTACTAGGTATTTTATTCTATTTGTAGTAATTGTGAATGGCAGTTCGTTCTTTTTTTTTTTTTCTTTTTATATTTTTTACTTTTTTTTTTTTACTGCATCATAGTTTTTGGGGTACATGTGCAGAACGTGCAAGATAGTTACATAGATACACACATGGCAGTGTGTTTTGCTGCCTTCCTCCCCTTCACCCACACTTGGTATTCATCCCCAGGCAATCGCCTCCCAGCCCCACCCGCTGTAGCTCCCCCATTTCCTGCAAAAGACCCCAGTGTATAGTAGACCGCCTCCCTGTGTCCATGTGTTCTCATTTATCTCACCCACCTATGAGTGAGTATATGCGGTATTTCTTTTTCTGTTCTTGTGTCAGTTTGCTGAGAATGATGTTCTCCAGATCCATACATGTCCTTACAAAGAACACAAACTCATCATTTTTGATTGCTGCATAATATTCCATGGTGTATATGTGCCACATTTTCCCAGTCCAGTCTATCATCGTTGGGCATTTGGGTTGGTTCCAGGTCTTTGCTATTGTAAACAGTGCTGCAATGAACATTCGTGTGCATGTGTCCTTACAGTAGAACGATTTATAGTCTTTTGGATAGATACCCAGTAATGGGATTGCTGGGTCAAATGGAATTTCTATTTCTAGGTCCCTGAGGAATCGCCACACTGTCTTCCACAATGGATGAACTAATTTACACTCCCACCAACAGTGTAAGAGTTTTCCTATTTCTCCACATCCTCTCCAGCATCTGCTGTCTCCACATTTTTTAATAATCGCCATTCTAACTGATGTGAGATGATATCTCAATGTGGTTTTGATTGGCATCTCTCTAATGACCAATGATGATGAGCACTTTTTCGTATGTTTGTGGGCCTCATGTATGTCTTCTTTTGGAAAGTTTCTGTTCATATCCTTTGCCCATTTTTGAATGGGCTTGTTTGTTTTTTTTCTGTAAATCTGTTTGAGTTCTTTGTAAATTCTGGATATCAGCCCTTTGTCAGATGTGTAATCTGCAAAGAACTTTTCCCATTCTGATGGTTGCCGATTCACTCTAGTGACTGTTTCTTTTGCCATACAGAAGCTGTGGAGTTTGATTAGGTCCCATTTGTCTATTTTGGCTTTTGTTGCCAAGGCTTTTGGTGTTTTGTTCATGAAGTCCTTGCGTACTCCTATGTCCTGAACGGTGTTGCCTAGATTTTCTTCTAGGGTTTTTATGGTGTCAGGACTTACGTTTAAGTCTTTAATCCATATGGAGTTAATTTTAGTGTAAGGTGTCAGAAAGGGGTCCAGTTTCTGCTTTCTGCACATGGCTAGCCAGTTTTCCCAACACCATTTATTAAATATGGAATCCTTTCCCCATTGCCTGTTTTTGTCTGGTTTATCAAAGATAATATGGTTGTAGATATGCTGTGTTGCCTCCGATGCTTCTGTTCTGTTCCATTGGTCCATATCTCCGTTTTGGTACCAGTACCATGCTGTTTTGATTACTGTAGCCTTGTAGTATAGTTTGAAGCCTGGTAGCGTGATGCCTCCCGCTGTGTTCTTTTTGCTTAGAATTGACTTGGCTATGTGGGCTCTTTTTTGGTTCCATATGAAATTCATGGTGTTTTTTTCCAGTTCTGTGATGAAATTCAATGGTAGTTTGATGGGGATAGCATTGATTGTGTAAATTACTTTGGGGAGTATAGCCATTTTCACAATATTGATTCTTCCTAACCAGGAACATGGAATGTTTCTCCATCTGTGTCCTCTCTTATTTCGTTGAGCAGTTGTTTGTAGTTTTCCTTAAAGAGGTCTCTTGCATTCCTTGTGAGTTGTATTCCTAGGTATTTTATTTTCTTTGTAGCAATTGTGGATGGCTGTTCGTTCTTAATTTGGTTCTCTTTAAGTCTGTTATTGGTGTATAGGAATGCTTGTGATTTTTGCACATTGATTTTATATCTTGAGACTTTGCTGAAGTTGCTTATCAGTTGCAGGAGCTTTTGGGCTGAGGTGATGGTGTCTTCTAGGTATACTATCATGTCGTCTGCAAATAGAGACAATTTGGCTTCCACCTTTCCTATTTGAATACCCTTTATTTCTTTTTCTTGCCTGATTTCTCTGGCTAGAACTTACAGTACTATGTTGAATAGAAGTGGTGAGAGAGGGCATCCTTGTCTAGTGCCAGATTTCAAAGGGAATGCTTCCAGTTTTTGCCCATTAAGTATGATATTGGCTTTTGGTTTGTCGTAAATAGGTTTTATAACTTTGAGATATGTTCCATCAATACCAAGTTTATTGAGGGTTTTTAGCATAAAGGGCTGTTGAATTTTGTCAAATGCCTTCTCTGCGTCAATTGAGATAATCATGTGGTTTTTGTTTTTGCTTCTGTTTATGTGGTGAATTACATTTATAGACTTGCATATGTTGAACCAGCCTTGCATCCCCGGGATGAATCCTACTTGATCATGATGGATAAGTTTTTTAATGTGCTGTTGCAATCGATTTGCCAGTATTTTAGTGAAGATTTTTGCATCTATGTTCATCATAGATATTGGCCTGAAGTTTTCTTTTCTTGTTGAGTCTCTGCCAGGTTTTGGTATCAGGATGACGTTGGTCTCATAAAATGATTTGGGAAGGGTTCCCTCTTTTTGGATTATTTTGAATAGTTTCAGAAGGAATGGTACCAGATCCTCTTTGTGTGTCTGGTAGAATTCAGCTGTGAACCCATCTGGACCTGGGCTTTTTTGTGTGGTAGGCTCTTAATTGCTGCCTCAACCTCTGACCTTATTATTGGTCTATTCATATTTTCGGTTTCCTCCTGGTTTAGGCTTGGGAGGATACAGGCATCCAGGAATTTATCCATTTCTTCCTGATTTACTAGTTTGTGTGCATAGAGTTGTTTGTAGTATTCTCTCATGATGGTTTGAACTTCTGTGGGATCTGTGGTGATTTCCCCTTTATCGTTTTTTATTGCATCTATTTGGTTGTTCTCTCTTTTCTTTTTTATCAGTCTGGCTAGTGGTCTGTCTATTTTATTGATCTTTTCGAAAAACCAGCTCTTGGATTTATTGATTTTTTTGAAGGGCTTTTCTTGTCTCTATCTCCTTCAGTTCTCCTCTGATATTAGTTATTTCTTGTCTTCGGCTAGGTTTTGAGCTTTTTTGATCTTTCTCTTCTAGCTCTTTCAATTTTGACGATAGGGTGTCAATTTGGGATCTCTCCACTCTTCTCATGTGGGCACCTATTGCTATATATTTTCCTCTACAGACTGCTTTAAATGTGTCCCAGAGATTCTGGTACGTTGTGTCTTCATTCTCGTTGGTTTCAAAGAACTTCTTTATTTCTGCCTTCATTTCATTGTTTATCCAATCAACATTCAAGAGCCAGTTGTTCAGTTTCCACGAAGTTGTGTGGTTCTGAGTTATTTTCTGAATTCTGAGTTCCAACTTGATTGCACTATGGTCTGAGAAACTGTTTGTTATTATTTCCGTTGTTTTGCATTTGCTGAGGAGTGCTTTACTTTCAATTATGTGGTCAATTTTGGAGTAGGTGTGATGTGGTGCTGAGGAGAATATATATTCTGTGGATTTGGGGTGGAGAGTTCTGTAAATGTCTATCACGTTTGCTTGTTTTAGGTCTGAGTTTAAGTCTTGGATATCCTTGTTAATTTTCAGTCCGGTTGATCTGTCTGCTATTGACAGTGGAGTGTTAAAATCTCCCACTATTATTGTGTGGGAGTCTAAGTCTCTTTGTAAGTCATTAAGAACTTGCCTTATATATCTGGGTGCTCCTACATTGGGTCCATATATATTTAGAATCATTAGCTCTTCTTGTTGTATCGATCCTTTTACCATTATGAAATGACCTTCTTTGTCCCTTTTGATCTTTGTTGCTTTAAAGTCTATTTTATCAAAGATGAGAATTGCAACTCCTGCTTTTTTGATTTCCATTTGCTTGGTAAATCTTCCTCCATCCTTTTATTTTGAGCCTTTGTGTATCTTTGCGTGTGTGATGGGTTTCCTGGATACAGCACACTGATGGGTTTTGGTTTTTTATCCAATTTGCCAGTCTGTGTCTTTTGATTGGTGCATTTAGCCCATTTACATTCAGGGTTAATATTGTTATGTGTGAATTAGATACTGCCATTTTGATGCTAGCTGGCTGTTTTGCCCGTTGGTTCATGTACATTCTTCATTTTGTTGATGGTCTTTAGCATTTGGTATGCTTTTAGGATGGCTGGAACTGGTTGTTTCTTTCTATGTGTAGTGCCTCTTTCATGAGCTCTTTTAAAGCAGGCCTAGTGGTGACAAAAGCTCTGAGTACTTGCTTGTTCGTGAAGGATTTTATTTTTCCTTCACTTGTGAAGCTCAGTTTGTCTGGATATGAAATTCTGGGTTGAAAGCTCTTTTCTTTAAGGATGTTGAATATTGACCCCCACTCTCTTCTGGCTTGTAGAGTCTCTGCCGAGAGATCTGCTGTGAGTCTGATGGGCTTCCCTTTGTGGGTGACCCGACCTTTTCTCTGGCTGCCCTTAGTATTTTCTCCTTTATTTCAACCCTGGTGAATCTGTCGATTATATGCCTTGGGGTTGCTCTTCTTGCGGAGTATCTTTGTGGTATTTTCTGTATTTTCTGGAGTTGAGTATTGACCTGTCTTGCTAGGTTGGGAAAATCTTCCTTGATAATATCCTGAAGAGTGTTTTCCAGCTTGGATTCATTCTCTTCGTCACATTCTGGTACACCTATCAAACGTAGGTTGGGTCTCTTCACATAGTCCCACATTTCTTGGAGATTTTGTTCATTCCTTTTTGTACTTTTTTCTTTAATCTTCGTTTCTCGTTTTATTTCATTGAATTGATCTTCAACTTCTGATATTCTTTCTTCTGCTTGGTCAATTCGGCTGTTGAAACTTGTGCATGCTTCGCGAAGTTCTTGTGTTGTGTTTTTCAGCTCCTTCAATTCATTCATATTCCTCTCTAAGTTGTCCATTCTTGTTATCAATTCCTCGAATCTTTTTTTCAAATCTTTTTTCAAGGTTCTTAGTTTCTTTGCCCTGGTTTAGTACATGTTCCTTTAGCTCACTGAAGTTTCTCATTATCCACCTTCTGAAGTCTGATTCCGTCATTTCGTCACATTCATTCTCTGTCCAGCTTTGTTCCCTTGCTGGTGAGGAGTTTTGGTCCCTTTTTTTGAGGTGAGGTGTTTTGGTTTCGGGTGCTTTCCTCCTTTTTGCGCTGGTTTCTTCCCATCTTTATGGATTTATCCGCCTGTCGTCTTAGTAGTGGCTGATTTTTCATTTGGATGTCTGTGTGGACGCTGAGATTGTTGATGATGAAGTATTTCTGTTACTTAGTTTTCCCTCTAACGGTCTATCCCCTCTGCTGTATGAGTGCTGAGGTCCACTCCAGGCCCTGCTTGTCTGGTGTATACCTGCAGCGGCTGCGGAACAGTGAGGCATGATACCAGTTTCTTCTTCTGCTGTCCTTGTTCCAGAGTAATGCTGGCCAAATATCAGTCTGATAAGTCCTTTTCTGGGGTGACTCCTTGGATATACAGGGGTCAGGGAGCTGCTTGAGGAGACAGTCTGTGCTTTATAGGAGCTACAGTGCTGAGCTGTGAGCTCCGTTTTTCATTCAGGGTTGTTGGGACGTTGTTTATGTCTGCTGCAATAGAACTCATAAAACACCACCCTTTTTCCCCCCCCTTAGATGCTCTGTCTCATGGAGTTGGGGCTTTCTTTATGAGTATCTGTTGCACTGTCCTGCCCCACTAGGCGGCAGTCTATTCACTATTTGCCTTCCGGGGCTCTGACCTGCTAGTGCGGGTCTGCCCTATTGCTGCTGGGCTCCCTCTGCTGTGGAGCACTCCTGGCTCCTGGGAGACTCTCTGTTATGGCAGGTTACCTCGGCATCGGCGGACTGTGTCAGTCCTGGGCGGTACTTCAGTGGGGGTCGACTGCGTCAGTAATGGTGGTCGCCCCTCCCTCACCAGGCTGCACCGTCCTAGATGCTGGCAGCAAAAGTCTCAGCCCCAAGCACCTCCAGTCACCGCCTTGCTTCTCCCCGTGAGCGTGGGACCCGCTGAGCCCGATCACCCAGCTCCCTGCCTCAGAGTCCGTCCTCTCTCTCTTTCTCTTCTTCTCCCCAAGCTGAAAGGTCGACTCTCTCACTGGCGTCCCAGTAGCCTGCTGATAGTGCACTGGGATCCGTGTAATCTCCCGTGCCACTGCCCACTATCCTGGCTCAGATCACGCTTCCCAGGAAACTCCTGGTCTGGCTCATTGTCCAAGTCCTGTTCAATCAGATGAACTTGCCAATTTGCCCTTCCGAATCTCAGATTGCCAGTTTAACAGGGCACCCAGACCAGTGAGTTCCACGCCAGGTCCCGCCGCGGCGCCAGCTGCGTTAGCTGGGTGCGCTACCATCCCGTGTCTCTCACACACCTGGGACTTTCAACGCTCTGTGGGCATAAAAGGAACATCCGAGAATGCGGCTAGGACTCACCCTCTGTGCCTTCACTGACAGCTGCAATCTTGAGTCGCCTCTACGACCCCATCTTGCCTCCTTCGAGCGGCAGTTTGTTCCTTATTTGGTTCTCTTTAAGTCTGTTATTGGTGTATAGGAATGCTTGTGATTTTTGCACATTGGTTTTATATCCTGAGACTTTGCTGAAGTTGCTTATCAGTTTCAGGAGTTCTTGGGATGAGGTGATTTGGTATTCTAAATACACTATCATGTCATCTGCAAATGGAGACAATATGGCTTCCAGCTTTTCTCTTTGAATACCCTTTATTTATTTTTCTTGCCAGATTGCTCTGGCTAGAACTTCCAATACTATGTTGAGTAGGAGTGGTTAGAGAGGGCATCCTTGTGTGTTGCCGGATTTCAAAGGAAATGCTTCCAGTTTTTGACCATTCAGTATGATATTGACTGTTGGTTTGTTTTAAATAGCTTTTATTGCTTTGAGATATGTTCCATCAATACCGAGTTTATTGAGGTTTTTAGAATAAAGGGCTGCTGAATTTTCAAATGCCTTCTCTGCGTCAATTGAGATAATCATGTGGTTTTTGTTTTTGCTTCTGTTTATGTGGTGAATTACATTTATAGACTTATGTATGTTGAACTAGCCTTGCATCCCTGGGATGAATCCTACTTAATCATGATGGATAAGTTTCTTAATGTGCTGTTGCAATCAGTTTCCCAGTATTTTATTGTAGATTTTTGCATCTATGTTCATCATGGATATTGGCCTGAAGTTTTCTTTTCTTGTTGAGTCTCTGCCAGGTTTTGGTATCAGGATGATGTTGGTCTCATGAAATGATTTGGGAAGGGTTCCCGTTTTTGAATTATTTGGAGTAGTTTCAGAAGGAATTGTACCAGATCCTTTTTGTGTGTCTGGTAGAATTCTGCTGTGAACCCATCTGGACCAGGGCTTTTGTTGTGTGGTAGGCTCTTAATTGCTGCCTCAACTTCAGACCTTTTATTGGTGTATTCATATTTTTGGCTTCCTCATAGCTTAGCCTTGGGAGAACACAGGTGTCCAGGAATTTATTCCTTCTACCTGCTTTACTAGTTTGTGAACATAAAGTTTTTTGTTGTATTCTCTAATGATTGCTTGAATTTCTGTGTAATCTGTGGTGATTTCCCCTTTATCTGTTTTATTGAATTTATTTGGTTGTTCTCTTTTTTTTTTTAATCATTCTCGCTAGTGGTCTATTTTGTTAATCTTTTTAATAACCAGCTTTTCGTTTTATTAATTTTTTGAATGGTTTTTCCTGTCTCTATCTCCTTCAGTTCTGCTTTGATCTGAGTTATTTCTTGTCTTTTGCTAGGTTTTGAGCTGTTTTTATCTTGCTCCTCTAGCTCTTTCATTTTTGATGATAGGGTGTCAATTTTGGATCTCTCCCCTCTTCTCATGTAGGCACTTATTGCTATATATTTTTCTCTACAGACTGCTTTAAATGTGTCCCAGAGATTCTGGTATGTTGTGTCTTCATTCTCGTTGGTTCTGAAGAACTTCTTTATATCTGCCTTTATTTCATTGTTTATCCAATCAACATTCAAAAGCCAGTTGTTCAGTTTCCATAAAAGGTGTGCGGTTCTGAGTTAGTTTCTGAATTCTGAGTTCTAACTTGATGGCACTGTGGTCTGAGAGACTGTTATGATTTTCGTTGTTTTGCATTTGCTGAGGAGTGCTTTACTTCCAACGATGTGGTCAATTTTGGAGTAGGTGTGATGTGGTGCTGAGAAGAATGTATATTCTGTGGATTTGGGGTGGAGACTTCTGTAAATGTCTATTAGGTTACCTTGTTCCAGGTCTGAGTTCAAGTCCTGGATATCCTTGTTAATTTTCTGTCTGGTTGATCTGTCTGATATTGACAGTGGAGTGTTAAAGTCTCCCACTATTATTGTGTGGGAGTCTAAGTCCCTTTGTAAATCATTATGAACTTGCCTTATATATCTGGGTGCTCCTGCGTTGGGTCCATATATATTTAGAATCCTTAGCTCTTCTTGTTGTATCGATCCTTTTACCATTATGTAATGACCTTCTTTGTCTCTTTTGCTCTTTGTTGCTTTAAAGTCTTTTATCAGAGATGAGAATTGCAACTCCTGCTTTTGTCTTGCTCTCCATTTGCTTGGTAAATCTTTCTCTATTCTTTTATTTTGAGCCTTTGTGTATCCTCGCATGTGAGATGGATTTCCTGGATACAGCGCATCAATGGGTTTTGGTTTTTAATCCAATTTTCCAGTCTGTGTCTTTTGATTGGTGCATTTAGCCCATTTACATTTAGAGTTAATATTGTTATGTGTGAATTTTATACTGCCATTTTAATGCTAGCTGGCTGTTTTTCCCATTGGTTCATGTAGATTCTTCATTTTGTTGATACTCTTTAGCATTTGGTATGCTTTTAGGATGGCTGGTACTGGTTGTTTCTTTTTATGTGTAGTGCCTCTTTCAGGAGTTCTTGTGAAGCAGGCCTAGTGGTGACAAAATCTCTGAGTACTTGCTTGTTCATGAAGGATTTTATTTTTTCTTCACTTATGAAGCTCAGTTTGGCTGGATATGAAATTCTGGGTTGGAAGTTCTTTTCGTTAAGGATGTTGAATATCGGCCCCCACTCTCTTCTGGCCTGTAGGTTCTCTGTCGAGTGATCTGCTGTGAGTCTGATGGGCTTCCCTTTGTGGGTGACCCGACCTTTCTCTCTGGCTGCCCTTAGTATTTTCTCCTTTATTTCAACCCTGGTGAATCTGATGATTATGTGGCTCGGGGTTGCTCTTCTTGCGGAGTATCTTTGTGGAGTTCTCTGAATTTTCTAGAGATGAGTATTGGCCTGCCTTGCTAGATTGGGGAAATTTTCTTAGATAATATCCTGAAGAGTATTTTCCAGCTTGGATTCATTCTCTTCATCACATTTTGGTACACCTATCAAACGTAGGTTGGGTCTCTTTACATAGTCCCACATTTCTTGGAGATTTTGTTCATTTCTTTTTGCACTTTTCTCTCTAATGTTGGTTTCTATTTTATTTCATTGAGTTGATCTTTGACTTCTCATATTCTTTCTTCTGCTTGGTCAATTCAGCTGTCGAAACTTGTGCATTCTTCACAAAGTTCTCGTGTTGTGTTTTTCAGCTCCTTCAATTCATTCATCTTCCTCTCTATGTTGTCCATTCTTGTTATTCTATCCTCAAATCTTTTTTTCAAATCTTTTTTCAACGTTCTTAGTTTCTTTGCATTGATTTAGAACATGTTCTTTTAGCTCACTGAAGTTTCTCTTTATCCACCTTCTAAAGTCTGATTTCATCATTTCTTCACACTCATTCTCCGTCCAGCTTTGTTCCCTTGCTGGTGAGGAGTTTTTTCTTTTGTAGGAGGTGAGGTGTTTTGGTTTCAAGTGTTTTCCTCCTATTTTGCACTGGCTTCTTCCCATCTTTGTGGATTTATCCACCTGTCATCTTAGTACTTGCTGATTTTTTAATTGGGTCTCTGAGTGGATGCCCAGATTATTGTTGATGTAGTATTTCTGTTACTTAGTTTTCCTTCTAATGGTCTAGCCCCTCTGCTGTATGAGTGCTGAGGTCCACTTCAGGCCCTGCTTGTCTGGGGTACACCTGTAGCAGCTGCAGAACTGTGAGGGATGCTACCAGTTTCTTCTTCTGCTATGTTTGTCCCAGAATGTTGCCCACCAAATGTCAGTCTGATTAGTTCTTTTTTGAAGTGACTCTGGATATACAGGGGTCAGGCAGCTGCTTTAGGAGACAGTCTGTACTGTATAGGAGCTCCAGTGCTGAGCTGTGAGCTCTGTTGTTCATTCAGGGTTGTTGGGCACCTGTGTTTTGGTCTGCTGCAGCGGAACTTATAAAACCTTCCCCCCCTTTTTTTCCTCAGATGCTCTGTCTCAGGGAGTTGGGGCTTTCTTTATGAGTATCTGTTGCACTGTCCTGCCCAGCTAGGATGTAGTCTATTCACTATTTGCCTGTCGAGGCTCTGCCCTGCTAGCGTGGGTTTGCCCTGCTGCCACGGGTTTCTGTTCTACTGTGTTGTGCTCCGCCCTTCTGGCAAAGTCTCTCTGTTATGGCGGGTAGCCTCGGCAACTGGAGGCTGTGTCAGCACTGGGCGTGTACCTCAGTATGGGAGGCAATTGCGTCCGTAGTGATGGATGCTTCCTCCCCACCAGGCTGCACCATCCTGGATTCACCTGTGCTTGCAGCAAAACTCTCAACCCCGAGTGCCTCCAATCACTGCCCTGCTTGTCCCTGTGAGGGTGGAACCCACCAAGCCCGATCACCTGGCTCCCTGCCTTAGATTTCATCATCTCTCTCTCTCTCTCATTCTCCTCAATTTGAACGGTTGACTCTCCAACTGGTGCCCCAGTAGCCTGCTGATAAAACACTGGGATCTGTGCAATCTCCGATGCTGCTGCCCACTGCACTGGCTCAAATCACCCTTACCAGGAATCTCTTGGTCTGGCTCACTGTCCAAGTCCCGTTTAATCAGATGGAAATGTCAATCTGCCATTCCAAATCTCAGATTGCCAGTTTAACAGGGCACCCAGACTAGTGAGTTTTGTGCCAGGTGCCACTGCGCTGTGGCGCCGGCAGAACCAGCAGTGCAAGCCAAAACGCCGGCTGCGCTAGCATCCCGTGTCTCTCCTACACCTGGGAATTTCCCCGTTCTGTGGGCAACAAAGGTCCATCTGAGAATGTGGCTAGGACTCATCCTCTGCGCCTTCACTGAGAGCTGCATTCCTGAGTTGTTTCTATGCCGCCCTCTTGGAAATCCTTCACTGGTTGTTCCTTTCTGTTTGTAGTGCCTCTTTCAGGAACTCTTGTAAAGCAGGCCTGGTGGTGATAAAATCTCTGAGTACTTGCTTGTTGGCAAAATATTTTATTCTTCCTTCACTTATGAAGCTCAGTTTGGCTGGATATGAAATTCTGGGTTGAAAGTTCTTTTCTTTAAGCATGTTGAATATTGGCCCCCACTCTCTTCTGGCTTGTAGAGTCTCTGCCGAGAGATCTGCTGTGAGTCTGATGGGCTTCACTTTGTGGGTGACCCGACCCTTCTCTCTGGCTGCCCTTAGCATTTTCTCCTTCATTTCAACCCTGGCGAATCTGACGATTATGTGACTTGGGTTGCTCTTCTTGCAAAATATCTTTGTGGTGTTCTCTGTATTTCCTGGAGTTGAGTATTGGCCTGCCTTGCTAGGTTGTGAAAATTTTCGTGGATAATATCCTGAAGAGTGTTTTCCAGCTTGGATTCATTCTCTTCATCACATTCTGGTACACCTATCAAATGTAGGTTAGGTCTCTTCACATAGTCCCACATTTCTTGGAGATTTTGTTCATTCCTTTTTGCACTTTTTTCTCTAATCTTGGTTTCTCATTTTATTTCATTGAGTTGATCTTCGAATTCTAATATTCTTTCTTCTGCTTGGTCAATTCAGCTGCTGAAACTTGTGCATGCTTCGTGAAGTTCTCATGTTGTGTTTTTCAGCTTCTTCAATTCATTCATATTTCTCTCTAAGTTGTCCATTCTTGTTATTATTTCCTCCAATCTTTTTTCAAATCATTTTTCAAGGTTCTTAGTTTCTTTGCAGTGATTTAGAACATGTTCTTTTAGCTCACTGAAGTTTCTCATCCACCTTCTGAAGTCTGATTTCATCATTTTGTCACACTTATTCTCCATGCAGCTTTGTTCCCTTGCTGGTGAGGAGTTTTGGTCCTTTGTAGGAGGTGAGGTGTTTTGGTTTCAGGTGTTTTCCTCCTTTTTGCGCTGGTTTCTTCCCATCTTTGTGGATTTATCCACCTGTCATCTTAGTAGTTGCTGACTTTTCGATTGGGTCTCTGAGTGGATGCCCAGATTGTTGATGATGAAGTATTTCTGTTACTTAATTTTCCTTCTAACGGTTTAGCCCCTCTTCTGTATGAGTGCTGAGGTCCACTTCAGGCCCTGCTTGTCTGGGGTACACCTGTAGGAGCTGCAGAACAGTGAGGGATGCTACCAGTTTCTTCTGTTATCTTTGTCCCAGAATGATGCCCACCAAATATCAATCTGATTAGTTTTTTATTGAAGTGACTCTTTGGATATACAGGGGCAGGGAGCTGCTTGAGGAGACAGCCTTTACTTTATAGGAGCTCCAGTGCTGAGCTGTGAACTCCGTTGTTCATTCAGGTTGTTGGGCATATGTGTTTAGGTCTGCTGAAGCAGAACTTGTAAAACCATCCCTTTTTTTCTCTCAGATGCTCTGTCTCAGGGAGTTGGGGCTTTCTTTATGAGTATCTGTTGCACTGTCCTGCCCAGCTAGGATGCAGTCTAGTCACTATTTGCCTGCCGGGGTCCACCCTGCTAGCATGGGTCCACCCTGCTTCCACAGGGTTCTATTCTACTTTGGTGCACTCTGCCCTTTTGGCAGAGTCTTTCTGTTATGGCTGGTTGCCTCAGCAGTGGCAGGCTGCGTCAGCAATGGGTGTGTATTTCAGTAGGGGTGGATTGCGTTCATAGTAGCAGATGTCCCTTCCCCACCGAGCTGCCCTGTCCTGAATTCAGCTGAGCCCACAGTAAAACTCTCAACCCAGAGCACCTTGAATCACCACCCTGCTTGTCCATGTGAGTGTGGGACCCGCTGAGCTTGATCACCTGGCTCTCTGCCTCAGAGTCCCTTCTCCCTCTCTTTTTTTCTCTCCAAGTTGAATGGTTGACTCTCTCACAGGCGCCTCAGTCGCCTGCTGATTGGGCACTGGGATCCATGTGATCTCCTGTGTGGTGGCCCACTGCACCTGCCCAAATCGCTCTTCCCAGAAATATCCTGGTCTGGCTCACCGTCCAAGTCCCGTTCAATCAGATGGACATGTCAATCTGCCCTCCCAAATCTCAGATTGCCAGTTTAACAGGGCACCCAGACCAGCGAGTTTTGTGCTTGGTGCCACTGTGCTGCGGCGCCAGCCAAAATGCCTGCGCAAGCCAAAAGAGCTGCACTGCTGTCTTGTGTCTCTCCTACACCTGGGAAATTTCCCGTTCTGTGGGCAACAAAGGTCTCTCTGAAAATGTGGCTAGGACTCACCCTCTGCGTTTTCACTGAGAGCTGCAATCCTGAGTTGTTTCTAAGGCACCATCTTGGACATTTTCCCAGAAATTTTTTTTCTTTAAAAATATTGAATATTGGTCCTCATTTTCTTCTAGCTTGTAGGTTTTCTGCTGAGAGATCTGCTGTGAGTCTGATGGTCTTTTCTTTGTGGGTGACTTGACCGTTCTCTCTGTCTGCCCTTAGGATTTCTTTCTGCATTTTAACCCTCGTGAATCTGACAATTATGTAACTTGGAGTTGCTGTTCTTGAAGAGTGTCTTTGTGGTGTTCTCTGTGTTTTCTGGATTTGAATATTGGATTGCCTTGTTAGGTTTGGAAAGTTCTCTTGGATAATATCCTGAAGAGTGTTTTCCAGCTTGGATTCATTCTCCTCATCACATTCAGGTATGCTGATCAAGCATAGATTAAGTTTTTTAACATAATCCCATAGTTCTTGGAGGTTTTGTTCATTTCTTTTCACTCTTTTTTCTCTAATCTTACCTTCTTGTTTTATTTCATTGATTTGATCTTCAATCTCTGATATCGTTTATTCTGCTTGATCAATTTGGCTATTGAAACTTGTGTATGCTTCTCGAATTTCTCATGTTGTGTTTTTCAGCTCCATGATTTATGTTCTTCTCTAAGCTGGTTATTCTAGTTAGCATTTTATCTAACCTTTGATCTTTGAAGTTGGTGATTTCAGGGGGAATCTCTGACTTGACGTCCTTTCTGTTGAGATTGGAACTATATCATTATTGGCCTGGAGAGGTGCTGCTGGTCTGCCTCGGATGCAGTCAGGCTGCTTGGTGGGTGGTCCTCCCTGGAGTCTGTTTACACAGGTGAGATTAGCTCCAACTTCCTAATGGCAACTTTTCTTCCTTGAACTCCATCTTCCAGGTTGGGGTTAAACTGGTGTATTTGCTGCGAAGCTCTCTAGTGCATGGGCTTCGGTTTGAGTTTTGTGGGGGGTGGGTCTGCCAGGCTGTATGGCTTGTATGGCTTGTTTCCCTGCTTTCAACTCTGCCTCTTTCTGTGGAACTAGTAGTTCTGTCCTGCTGGCATTAGTCCAAACTTCCGCCCAGGTTCCTGCCAACAAGTTGTTGCACCAGGCAAGAGCCATAGCTCAGATTTGAATCAACAATCCATGGCAAACCTCAGTCTGGTGGGGCTCTTGGGAACTGTGGATTGCAGGAGGGATAAGGGAAGAACAGGATCTGAACTGGAGCACCAAGTGGGTGAAATCCCCAACCCTCTGAGCCAGCTGCATTTTCCAGGTGGGGATGTGCCCCACCCTGTCATGGTTTGACCTCCTAGAACTGCTCTTGCCCTGCTTTGTCTTGCCTTCCCTGTGCTATTTTCAATGTCCTACCAGTCCCGCTGAAATGAACCCTGCACCTTGCTTGAAATTGTGAAGTCCTCTAGCCCTCTGTGTCTCATTCACTGGGAGCTTCACTGTGGTGTTGCCTCTTCATGGCCATCTTGGTGTGCCACCCCCCTCAAGTTGGTAATTTATTTTTCTTTTTGTACTTTACCATCCCACACTCTGAATTGCAAAATGTTTTTAAAGACATCTGTAGATAATACTAGCAAGACTAAATTGTATGTGTTTAATCTTTTTTCTTGAATTTTTTTCTATAAAATATTTAACAGTTTTATAATGTGTCTCACTTTTGTTTTCTTGAAATTTATACTGGTCGAACTCCATTGAAGTTCTCAGGTTTGCTTGTTCATTTCTATTTTCATATTTGAGCAGTTATTACCCATGTTTTTATTTATTTATTTGAGATGGATACTCACTCTGTTGTCCAGGCTGGAGTGCGGTGGTGCAACCTCAGGTCACCACAACCTCTGCCTCTTGAGCTCAACTGATTATCTTGCCTCAGCTTCCCAAGTAGCTGGGACCAAAGATGCACACAACTGTGCCTGGCTGAATTTTTTAACTTTTTTTTAGTAGAGACAGAGTTTCACCATGTTACTGGGCTGATCTTGAACTCTTGACCTCAAGTGATCCACCTGCTTTGTCCTCCCAAGGTGCTGGGATTACAGTTGTGGGCCACCACTCCCATCCTGCCTTGTTTTTTCTTTTTCATAACATACTTGAGACTTGTTATTTATTTTTTCTTGCCTATTTCTCCCTTTTGAAACAGCAGTGTCTGTCCTTTGCCTTTTCTACCATTGTATTTCAAAAATACGTAACATGGGCTGGGTGCTGCAGCTCGTGCCTGTAATCCAAGCCCTTTAAGAGAACAAGGCGAGTAGATCACGAAGTCAGAAGTTTGAAATCAGCCTGATCAACGTGGTAAAAACCTGTCTTACTTAATATGCAAAAATTAGCTGGGTGTGGTGGTGCATGCCTATAATCCCAGCTACTCAGGAGGCTGACATTGAAGAATCACTTGAATCTGAGAGACTAAACTTGCAGTGAGCCAAGATCATGCCACTGCACTCCAGCCTGGCTACAGAGTGAGACCCCATCTCAAAATAAAACAAAACAAAGCAATACCATAACATGTTAGATTCCATAGAATCACAGCTAAAAAACAATTTGCATTAGAATAAATAATATGTTCAATTTCACCCATATGAGGTTTTAATAAGACTTTGGAGTTAGCTTTTAAAATTTATTCTGAGATAAGCTAAAAATTATAGAAACTAGTAGATGGAGTGATTATATTGTTTGTGAAAGAGAAAATAAATTGGCAACATGAGGCATGGTTTTTATGTTTTTGTTTTTCTTAAAAAATTGTTTCAAAACTTAATTTCCAAACAACAGTATTGGGATATGTGGTCTTTTGTGATATGTTTAGATCAAGAGAGCTCTCTATCCTCATAAATAGATTATTTAAAAACATGATGAAGAAAATTTGGTCAATTACACATTATAACTTCGCTCCACTTTATATTAATTATTAGAGTGAAACAAGCTGATCAACTGATTGTCTGCTTATCTCCAGTTCTTCACCTTTATTTGAAAAACGTTAACCTAGCACTGTACCAGGTGTGCAGACACAAATGTTCATAAGCTGTTGTTCATTATCTTGTGAAATTTAAGGGAAGATGTACAAATAAACTAAAAATTTCCAGGACACATGGCACTTATAATTGTTCAGAAAGTGTGAAGACAATAAAAGCACAAAAAGAGGAAGCTTCAGTGGCATCATTGCTTATCATTTGGTGCTTATGGGAAGTGAACGAAAGGGGATGGTGCTTATCGGATTGCTAGGGAACACTCAGGACTTTTTGATTGAGGTGCAATGATGGAAGGCACTGAGGAGAGTGGTGGTCATGGTTGGCATAATCACAGAGAAGATTTTCTGAGAAGAGACTTCGGTTTTTCTCTTGTTTGTTTTTCCATATATGTGTTCACTTTTTTGATAAAGAGCACATCTTCAAATAATAGTGACATAAAAGTGCTTTGTAATCCAGAGCTGGCATTGGAATCTCTGTCATCTTCCTTCCTGTCTTCTGTATTTTTGGGTTACAGGCCCAGGTCCTGTGACCTGAGCATTAGTAACTTGGCCTTCATCTACACAGTGATGCTCCTACCATGCAAACTTTTTCTCCTCAGACACAGATTGGGAAGATGTTCTCTAGAATATCCTCAAATAGAAGACTGCTGTCTACCTTAACAGGATAATGAGCAGCTTCTTCATATGCACCACCTGCACTTTTAGTGTACTACAGGCCATTGTCATTAATCCCAGAACCTACTTGTCAGCGAATTTCAAACTCACCTACCTAAATTATACACTATATTTTGTCTTCTGTAGTGACTGGCTTTAACCCACTGAAGCTAAACCAAATGTAACCTGGGCAGAAATTATTGTTCTTATTTTTTACTGTTTTTCTTCCCCCAGGGGT
This sequence comes from Saguinus oedipus, assembly GCA_031835075.1. Lineage (NCBI taxonomy): Eukaryota > Metazoa > Chordata > Mammalia > Primates > Cebidae > Saguinus > Saguinus oedipus. The sequence goes on from CM063173.1 coordinate 59,190,783, forward strand.
TATGTTAACATAAGCTTGTGTTCCACACTAGCAGCATTTAGAAATGTCTTCTTTGGAGGAACACTGATACTCTCAAATGCATATGTGTTAATTCTCTCCTTATGGCACAAAAAACAGTCTCAGCATCTCTATAGCAGTAGCCACTCTCTAAGAGTCTCTCCAGAGAAATAAGCTGCTGGTGAGTTGCTTTGTGGTTATGTACTCGGTAGATTTTCTCATCCCATGCTCATTGGCCATATCCAGGATTAATAATTCAATACTTCCGTTGTTCCAGGAGCTGTGATCAATGGCTATGCAAGATTCAATCTTTCACTCCTGATCTTTGCTGATGAAATGACAGTCAGTATTGCTCAAACAGTATATTGAATATGCACTAAATATTTAAGAATTTAGTGACAGAAATCTCTTAAATACACATTATGCTGCATAAAATAAGTTACTTATCTATTATCAAATTTATTCTTTTATTTAATATACCCCTTGGGATAACATTCGCTTCTGTTTCTCCATAAATGTGCTTCATATGGATATATCACACATTGTATGTAATTTGACAGAGTGTTTAGTTTATATTTATTTAGATGTTTGCACATTTATTTTATCTCAATGTTTACTTTTAGAAAGAATATTTTTCTTCATAAACTCAATTTTCAGAAAACTTTAAATGCATTTTACTGAGGTAAATATACTCAATTTACATCGTTTTTGTGTATTGTTACATTTTGTTCTCAATACTGAAAATAAGTTTTGTAATATATGTGATTTTAAATTGATGTGTTTCTTCCCTCAGAATGTTGAAGATCATAATTTATTGAATTCTTTATTTCATTCACATATTGAGAAATAGGTTTGTTTTCATTGCTTTTTAATTAATTTGAATTTTATCTTAGATGGTTTTACATTATTTTCTCTATTTTGATATTATGTGTTTTGCTATTGTTTGTCTTTTAATAAGCATGCCTATAAGCTATTACAATTTATTATTTTAATAGTATTATATTCTATATTGTCCATTTGACATGCACTCCATTTTATTTATTTTAGCTTGTACTTAACACCATTTATTCTATTTTTTATGTATTGTAATTTTCAGTGTTTATTTGTTTTATTCCTTTTGTGACTTCTAAATATTCACTTCATCCTACTCTTCTAATTTATAATGTTTTAACTATGTAATTTTTCTATTTATTGTACCCTTTACATTTTAAATATTAATTTGTTTACATTTAAAATTTTTGCAGTATTATTATTATTAATAATAATATTTTATTGTATTTTAGGTTTTGGGGTACATGTGCAGAACATGCAAGATAGTTGCATAGGTACACACATGGCAGTGTGTTTTGCTGCCTTCCTCTCCTTCACCCACATTTTGCATTTTTCCCCAGGCTATCCCTCCCCAGCTCCCCACTGCTGTCCCTCCCCTATTCCCCCCAATAGACCCCAGTGTGTAGTACTCACTTCCCTGTGTCCATGTGTTCTCATTATTCATCACCCACCTATGAATGAGAATATGTGGTATTTCATTTTCTGTTCTTGTGTCAGTTTGCTGAGAATGATGTTCTCCATATTTATCCATGTCCCTACAAAGGACACAAACTTATCATTCTTTTTTTAATTTTTGTTGCATTATAGGTTTTGGGGTACATGTGCAGAACGTGCAAGACAGTTGCATAGGTACACACATGGCAGTGTGTTTTGCTACCTTCCTCCCCTTCACCCACACTTGGCACTTATCCCCAGGCTATCCCTCCCCAGCCCCCCACTTTCCCTCCCCCATTCCCCCAATAGGCCCCAGTGTGTAGTAGACCCCCTCTCTGTGTCCATGTGTTCTCATTTTTCTCACCCACCTATGAGTGAGTATATGCGGTATTTTTTTTCTGTTCTTGAGGACACAAACTTATCATTTTTGATTGCTGCATAATATTCCATGGTGTATATGTGTCACATTTTCTCAGTCCAGTCCATCATTGATGGGCATTTGGGTTGTTTCCAGGTCTTTGCTATTGTAAACAGTGCTGCAATGAACATTCGTGTGCACATGTCCTTATAGTAGAACGATTTATAGTCCTTTGGATAGATACCCAGTAATGGGATTGCTGGGTCAAATGGAATTTCTATTTCTAGGTCCCTGATGAATCGCCACACTGTCTTCCACAATGGTTGAACTAATTTACACTCCCACCAACAGTGTGAAAGTGTTCCTATTTCTCCACATTCTCTCCAGCATATGTTGCCTCCAGATTTTTTAATGATCACCATTCTACCTGGCGTGAGATGGTATCTCAATGTGGGTTTGATTTGCATGGACAACTGAATAAAATTTCAAAATAATAAATGGGCAAGATGAGATATCAAGGATATAAATATTATTTTTAAAAATCCAACAGAAATTGTGGAGTTGAAGAATACAGTAAGTGAGTTTTATAAATTCACAGCAGACACAACAACAGACTTAACAAAGCAGAAAAGAAATAACGCACATTATTTACAAATATTCAGTGCTGGAAACTAATTTTTTAGAAGAATGAAAAAAATAACGGTGAAATACAAGTCTTATTGGACACTGTCAAGTAGATAAATATATTCAGAGAGTTTTTCTTAAAAAATATAGGCAGAAAATTGCATAAATATTATTTGGGAGATAAAGCATGAGTGCCAAAAACTTTCCACATTTCAAAGTAATGAAACAAACAAAAAAAAAAATAGCAACCAAGAGCAATTGATCTGGGAAAATTATACTTCAAAAATTAGGCAAAATAAAGACTTTTAAAGATTAAAATAGAATAACCCTAGAAAAAATGCTAAAGAGAGTCAATTATGTTGAAAAATTAAATGACACTGGACAGCATCATAAAATCATATAGAAATATGAAGCTCTCTGTTTAATGTAAATATATAAATGAATACACAATTTTCTACTATAATGGTCCTTAAAATTCTTAAATCTTTGTGAAAATACACACAATATATAAAGATATAATTTTTAATGCTAAAACACTGAGGGAAGTACAATTGAATATATTTTGTATGCTGTTAACTTGAAGTTGAAGGCAAAAGCCATTTGCCCTGAGGACCTTAGCACTGGGCGAGGGAGGAGGCAAGGCTGCTCTTTCTCTCCCTTAGTTCTTCCATCTTCTGTTACTCTGCAAAGGAATTTTTCTGGGTCTGCAGGAGTAGCCAATGGGCCAGTCACTGTCCTGCACATACATACACATATGCACACACACATACACACACACGTTTGGGTGAACATGGCATATATAGACGGAATGTGGGATTTTAATTCTTAAATTTTCAAAAAGTGGGAGACAGAGAGTTTTTGGTATGTTTTTCAGGAGTTTGGTCTGGGGAAAGGGTAAGTCTTTCTTCCTGCCATGTGAGTTCTCATCAGTTATTAGAGCCTTCTCCTTGCAGGTGACCCCCAAGGAGATGGTGCAGGAGGTTTACCTAGTGCTCATGGTTTGTGAAGACATGTTTTACTGCACCTGATTCTCACTGAGCCTAAACAGCAACATGCTAGACTACTTCTCAGAGGTGTGCAACACTGAGGAGCTACAGGAAGGCTCAGTGCTGTGCATAATAGAAGGCTGGTTTGGGGAGGCAGATTCAAGATGGCCAAGTAGGAACAGCTCTGGAGTGCAGTTCTCAGCAAGAACAACACAGAGAGTGAGTCAACACCGCACTTCCAAACAGGTTATTACTTCCCATAGACCAGGAGATTCCCAGGCTAAAAAGTGCCAAAAATTTCCAGCATGGCTGTTTCAGCCTGTGCAGCAGGTCTCCACACAAAAACTCACACAAATCTGGGCAGCCATTTCAACTGGCGCCTGGAACACCTGGGAGACAGAGCTGCCTGTTCAACTAAAAAAGGGTGGGCTGAAACAAGGATCCAGGTAATCTGGCTCAGCTAGTCCCAACCCCACAAAGACCAGCAATCTGAAATGGTCTGGACTGAGAGTTTCAAAGCAAGTGCAGCTGGACAAGGGATGGTCCAGCTCTGTTGGGGGGAGGGCGTCCGCCATTACTAAGGCAGTCCACCACTACCAAGACAGTCTGCCATTACCGAGGCAGTCCACCATTACTGAAGCAATCCACTATTACAGAGGCAGTCCACCATTACTAAGGTAGACTGCCATTACTGAGGCAGTTCTAACTATACCTCTATAAACAAAACTGCAAGGAAGTTCACACAGCAGCTGGGCAGAGCACATGACAGCTCAGCAATGCCTCTACTGGCAGACTGTGACTAGACTATCTCCTTGCTGGGAAGGGAAGCTCTGAAAAAAAGGCAGCAGCCCATCAGAAATGTATAAATAAAGCCCCAGCTTCCCAGGACAGAGCACCTTGGAAAAAAGGTGATTATGAGTCCCACTGCAGCAGTCTGAAATGTACCTTCCCAGCAGGTCTGCATGGAACAATGGAGCCCACAACTCAGCACTTGAGCTTAATAAAGAAAACTGTCTCCTCAAGCAGCTTTCTGACCCCCATAGATCCAAAGAGTAACCTCATAAAAGAGAACTAAGGCTGACATCTGGCAGGTATCCTTCTGGGATGAAGATAAAAGAAGAAGAAACTGGCAGCAACCCTTACTGTTCTGAAGTTGCTGCAGGTGACCCCAAGGCAACCAGGGTCTTCAGTGAACCTCCAGAAGTCCTATAGCAGAGGGGCCTGTTAGAAGGAAAACTAAAAACAGAAAGAAATAACTTTATCATCAACAAAAAGAATGTCCACTCAGAGACCCCATCTGAAAGCCACCAACTACAAAGACCACAGGTAGATAAATCCACAAAGATGGAAATAAACCAGTGCATAAAGGATGGAAACACCCCAAACCAGAACAGCTTTTCTCCTCCAAGGGATCACAACTCATCCCCAGCAAAGGAACAAAGCTGGATGGAGAATGAGTCTGATGAATTGACAGGAACAGGCTTCAGAAGGTGGGTAATACACTTTTCTGAGCCAAAAGAACATGTTTTAACCCAATGCAAAGAAACTAAGAACCTTGAAAGAAGGTTTGACGAAATGCTAACAAGAATAAACAGCTTAGAGAAGAATATAAATGACTTAATGGAGCTGAAAAACACAACATGAGAACTTCACAAAGCATACACAAGTTTCATTAGCCAAATCAACGAAGCAGAAGAAAGGATCGCATCCATTGAAGATCAACTCAATGAAATAAAATGAGAAGGCAAAATTAGAGAAAAAAATAAAAATAAATGAACAAAGCCTCCAAGAAATATGGGATTATGTAAAAAGACCTAATCTATGTTTGATGAGTATACTTGTATGTGACAGAGAGAATAAATCCAAGCTGGAAAACACTCTTCAGGATATTATCCAGAAGACCATCCCCAACCTAGCAAGGCAGGCCAATATTCAAGTCCAGGAAATTCAGAAAACACCACAAAGATATTCCTCCAAAAGAGCAACCCCAAGGCACATAATTTTCAGATTCACCAGGGTTGAAATGAAGAAAAAAAATGCTAAGGAGAGCCAGAAAGAAAGGTTGGGTTACCCACAAAGGGAAGCCCATTAGACTTACAACAGATCTTTCAGCAGAAACCCTACAAGCCAGAATAGAGTGGGGGCCAATATTCAACATCCTTAAAGAAAAGAACTTTCAACCTAGAATTTCATACCCAGCCAAACTAAGCTTCATAAGTGAAGAAGAAATAAACTTTATGAACAAGAAACTGCTGAGAGATTTCATCACTACCAGGTCTGCCTTAAAAGAGCTCCTGAAAGAAGCACTAAACATGAAAAGGAGCAACCAGTACCAGCCACTCAAAAAACATACCAAATTGTAAAAAGCACTGACACAATGGAGAAACTGCATCAACTAACAAGAAAAACAACCAGCTAGCATCAAAATGGTAAGGTCAAATTCACACATAACAATATTATCCTTAAATGTAAGTGGGCTAAATGCCCCAATCAAAAGACACAAACTGGCAAATAGGATAAAAATCCAAAAACCATTCATGTGCGGTATCTAGGAAACCCATCTCACTTTCAAGGACACTCACTTTCAAGGACACACACAGGCTCCAAATAAAGGGATGGAACAAGATTTATCAAGCAAATGCAGAATAAAAAGCAGGAGAATTGTAACTGACAAAATAGACTTTAAATCAACAAAGACCAAAAGAGACAAAGAAGGTCATTACATAATGGTAAAAGAATCAATGCAACAAGAAGAACTAACAATCCTAAATATATACACACCCAATACAGGAGCATCCAGATACATAAAGCAAGCTCTTAATGACCTAAAAAGAGACTTATACCCCCACACAATAACAGTGCAAGATTTAACACTCCATTGTCAATATTAGACAGATCAATAAAACAGAAAATTAACAAGGATATCCAGGACTTAAACTCAGATCTGGACCAAGCAAACCTAATAGACATATACAGAACATTCCACCCCAAATCCACAGAATATACATTCTTCTCAGCACGACATCACACCTACTCTAAAATTGACCACATAATTGGAAGTAAGTCACTCCTCAGCAAATGCAAAATAACGGAAATTATTACAAACCATCTCTCAGACCACAGTGCAGTCAAATTGGCACTCAGAATTAAGAAACTAACTCAGAACAACACAAATTCATGGAAACTGAACAATTGGCTTTTGAATGTTGACTGGATAAACAATGAAATGAAGGCAGAAATAAAGATGTTCTTCAAAACCAATGAGAATGAAGATGCGATGTACCAGAATCAATGGAACACATTTAAAGCAGTGTCTAGAGAAAAATTTATAGCAATAAATGCCCACATGGGAAGCAAGAATAGATCTAAAATCAACACCCTATTATCAAAATTCAAAGAACTAGAGGATCAAGATAAAAAAAAACTCAGAACCTAGCAGAAGACAAGAAATAACTAAGATCAGGGAAGAATTTAAAAAGATAGAGACACATAAAACCCATCAAAAAATTAGTAAATCCAGGAGCTGGTTTTTTGAAAAAATCAACAGAATAGACAGACCACTAGTCAGATTAATAAAAAAGAAAAAAGACAAGAATCAAATAGATGCAATTAAAAATGATAAAGGGGATATCATCACCCATTCCACAGAAATACAAACTAACATCAGAGATTACTACAAACAACTCTGCACACAAAGCAGTAAACCTGGAAGAAATGAATAAATTCCTGGACACTTGCACCCTCCCAATCTTAAATCGGAAAGAAATCAGAACCCTGAATCGACCAAAACAAGGGCTGAAGTTGAGGCAGCAATTAATAGCCTACCCACCAAAAAAAGCCCAGGTCCAGATGGGTTCACAGTTAAATTCTACTAGACATACGCAGAGGAGTTTGTACCACTCCTAAAACTATTCCAAACAATCCAAAAAGAAGGAATACTTTGAAAATCTCTTTATGAGACTAACATCATCCTGATACCAAAACCTGGCGGAGACTCAACAAAAAAAGAAAACTTCAGGCTAATATCCATGATGAACATAGATGCAAAAACGCTTCAATAAAATACTGGCAAAGTGATTGTAACAGCACATCAAAAAGCTTATCCTTCACGTTCAAGTAGGCTTCATCGTGGGGATGCAAGTCTGATTCAACATACACAAGTGTATAAGCTTAATCTACCACATAAACAGAACCAAAGACAAAAAACCACATGACTATCTCAATAGATGCAGAGAAGGCCTTTGACAAAATTTAACAGCCCTTCATGCTAAAAACTCAGTAAAGTAGGTATCAATGGAACATGTCTCAAAATAATAAAAGCTATTTATGACAAACCCACAGCCAATGTCATATTGAATGGGCAAAAACTGGAAGCATTCCCTTTGAAATCCAGCACTAGACAAGGATGCCATCTCTAACCACTCCTATTCAATATAGTATTGAAAGTTCTAGCCAGAACAATCAGGCAAGAAAAAGAAGTAAGGGTATTCAATTAGGAAAAGAGGAAGCCAAATTGTCTCTATTGCAGATGACATAATCAATTATTTAAAAGACGCCATCATCTCAACCCAAAAGCTCCTTAAACTGATAAGCAGCTTCGGCAAAGTCTCAGGATACAAAATCAATGTACAGAAATCACAAGTATTCCTATACACCAATAACAGACTTAAAGAGAGCTAAATCAAGAACAAACTGCCATTCACAATTGCTACAAAGAGAACAAAATACCTAGAAATACAACTAACAAAGAATGTAAAGGACCTCTTCAAGGAGAACTACAAACTTCAAGGAAATAAGAGCGGACACAAACTGATGGAAAAACATTTTATGCTCATGGTTAGGAAAAATCAATATTGTGAAAATGTCCATACCTCCCAAAGTAATTTATATATTCAATGCTATCCCCATCAAGCTACCTATGACCCTCTTCACAGAAGTAACTGGAAAAAAAAACACCTTAAACTTTATCTGGAACCAAAAAGAGCCTGCATAGCCAAGACAATTCTAAGAAAAAAGAACCAAGCTGAGGCATCACGCTACCTGACTTCACACTATACTACAAAGCTACAGTATTCAAAACAGCATGGCACTAGTACCAAAACAAAGATATAGACCAATGGAACAGAACAGAGGCCTAGGAGGTAAGACTTCAAATCTACAATCATTTGTCTTTGACAAATCTGACAAAAACAAGCAATGGGGAAAGGATTCCCTGTTTAATAAATGGTGTTGGGTAAACTGGCTAGCCATGTGCAAAAAGCAGAAACTGGACTCCTTTCTAACACGTTACACTCAAATTAACTCCAGACGGTTTAAAGTCTTAAACATAAGGCCAAACACCATAAAAATCCTAGAAGCAAACCTAGGCAAAACCATTCAGGACATAGGCATAGTCAAGGAGTTCATGACTAAAACACCAAAAGTATTGGCAAAGAAAGCCAAAATAGACAAATGGGATCTCATTAAACTCCAGGGCTTCTGTACAGCAAAAGAAACAATTATGAGAGTCAACCAGCCACCAACAGAATGGGAAAATATTTTTGCAACTTACCTAGCAGACAAATGGCTGATATTCAGCATCTACAAAGAACTAAAACAGATTTACAAGAAAAAAAAAAAAACAAACTCATTAAAAAATGGGTGAAGGTCATGACAAGTCACTTCAAAAGAAGACATATATGAGGCCAACAAGCATATGAAAAAATACTCATCATCACTGGTCATTTTAGAAATGCAATAGACATACCATCTCACACCAGTTAGAATGGCGATCATTAAAAAATCTGGAGACAACAAATGCTGGTGAGGATGTGGAGAAATAGGAACAGTTTTACACTGCTGGTGGGAGTGTAAATTAGTTCAATCATTGTGGAAGACAGTGTGGCCATTTCTCAAGGATCTAGAAATAGAAATTTCATTTGACACAGCAATTCCATTACTGGGCATATACCCAAAGGATTATAAATCATTCTATTATAAAGACACATGCACATGCATGTTCATTGCAGCACTCTACAATTGCAAAAACCTGGAACCAAGCCAAATGCCCATTGATGATAGACTGGACAAGGAAAATGTGGCACATATACATCATGGAATACTATGCAGCAGAAAAAACCATGAGTTTGTTTCCTTTGTAGGGACATGGATGAATCTGGAAATTATCATTCTCAGCAAACTGACACAAGAACAGAAAAACAAACACCACATGTTCTCTCTCATAGGAGGGTATTGAACTGTGAGAACTCATGGACACAGGGAGAAAAGCATCACACACTGGGGTCCGTTCAGGGGGAATAGGGGAGGGACAGCAGGGTGTAAGAAGGTTGGGTAGGTATAACAGGGGGAGAAATGCCAGATATAGGTGACAAGGGGATGGAGCTAGCAGCAAATAACATTGACATTTAGGTACCTATGCAACAATCCTGAACTTTTTGCACATGTATCCCAGAACCTGAAGTCCAGTAAAAAAATATATATGAAGGCTGGTTTGGAAATTGGGTGGACTTCCTTGAGAACAGCCCCCAGAAGCAGGGCCAGCAGCACTTCCCCACTCGCCTGAGGTCTCTGAGTCACAGATGAGCCCATGAAGGTGGGATTGAAGTGCAGGCCTGCTTCTCAGGCTGTCACACCAGCACCTTCTAACTTCATAACCCACGAGTTAAGGAATAGCTGTAATTCTAAAAATTGAGGCATCACCAAGCCAGGCTTGATATCAACCAAATCAAATTCTATAAAGAGAAATAATGTCTTGTGAGGAAAAAGAGACAGAATGAAAAAAGAAAGAAAGGTGTCACAGTCTTTGAGTGAGGGAGTCTGCCCACCAAATGCTGGGGTGTGATTGTCTTCTTTATAAGGTAAAAGCTCTCATACACTCACACTATCTGCAAGAAAGCTACTCATGTTCCCAGGGCCTACCTGCTTGTTAATAGCAACTGTTAAAAAGGATTTGTAGCTCTATGATCGCCACAGCTAATCACAAAACTTCTCCTCTTTCCCAAAAGAACCACCATTAAAATCTCATAAAACATACTTTGGAAGACAGTGCTGAAGTTGGGGACCCTGAGGAGTTCGTAGGACACCCCTGCCTGAGGGCTGCCCCAGGACAGCAGGACATGGTTGTGGAGGCCCCAGATCTCTGAAAACACTGCCTATTCAAGACACTAGTGTACAGAGAGCAGGTGGCCTCATGGCTCCATGACACCTGCCTGTGCTTCACAGGCATTTGGCAGATTTTTTTGTAAACAAGAATTCCTGCCCACAAGAAGGAAGGAGAGAGTGACAGAGAGAGAGACAGACAGACAGAGAGGAAGAGAGAGAGAGACAGACAGACAGAGAGGAAGGGGGGAAGAGAGAGAGTGTGGGTGTGTATGTGTGTTTGTGTGTGTGTGTGTGTGTGTGTGCATCTGTGTTTAAACCAGAACCCCACCTTATACGTTCATTGTGAAATTTGAAAATGGAAGCCTAAAGTTGAAAATTAAAATAATCCTTGATGTCACCCAGCAAACTATTTTCTGTGCTAGATGGGTCATTCCAGGGTGCAGGGCCATGGTAACACCCTCCTCCCCTCCTTCCTGAAAGAGCTACATGCACTGCTAAGATGTCTGCATGCATATATACCATGTTCAAGACCAGCTCGAGAGCCTGAACCCATGTGCTGCCTTCAGCAGCATTGACTGCAGCTACGTGTTCTTCCTGAGCATCTTCTCCAGTGGTGATCTGAGAGTTGCAGGAGGCTTTGGGGTCAGGGTTGAACAGAGGAACAGAGATTATGAAGTCCAGGTGCTGAGAATAAGGCCATTCCACCTGGAAGTGTCTGGCCCTGAGACATCCAGTCCAGAAACACATTTAGGTGGAGACAGCTGGGCTTGGGTGTCCCTGTACTAATCACCAGCCTCAGGTCCCTTAAACAATGAGAAATGAAAGAATGGCTTGGAAATGGGCTCTATCATCTCTGTGTCACCTAAGCACATCCTGCCAGGGGCCATGATGTCTCCAGAACCAGACCTGAAGGTGAAACTCCAAGCGGGAGCAAGGAAGAGGGTCCTTAGTGGGATGGAGAGCCTCACACCATGATGCCTAGCTTAATGAAGCTTGACCATTCCTGGAGCACATTTAGTGCCTAAAGGTGCCTACAATGAGCAGCAGGAACCCACTCCCTGGAAGTGGCAGGATGCATGGGGACCTCCTGTACCTCTTTGTAATTACAACCAGGGACCAGCAGTACAGCGAGTCTTCATCTACATGGGGTTTCACTGGAACCAGTAAGTCTCTGCCCTCCCCCTACAGGCTCCCAGAATGCCACTTGCTCTGTGTCTGTGGACAGATAAGCAGGGAACTTGCTCAGTGCCCACCCACTTCTTGTCACCCACAGTCTATCACTCAACCCCAACCCTGTCAGCCTCTGTTTCCTAAGCCATTTCTCATGCCATAGAAGAAAGATAGCGCCTTTGTCCCACAGCCTGTGCCATCATGTCATGTCAGGTCATGTCATGTCATGTCATGTCATGTCATGTGGGGTATGGAATAAACCTGCCAGCCTAAACTCCCATGCTTCTGCCTGAAGAATCTGTCTCCACTGTCTCTGTCTGAGTCCTGCTCTAAGGAGCTGTCAGTGTGGGAGAGAGCAGCCCTGGAAAAGGAGCCCACCTGCTTCTGTCTGACTTCAGGATAGTGTCTCAGGGCAAGAACCCAGAGCAGGCAGGGATCTTGCAGAAGAAGACCATGGCAGTGGCCTGGAAATGGTGGGCTGTGTATCTCCCTCTCTGCTGAATGCCACATCACCCAGTACCACCCATGCAAGAGGGTCACCACCCCATTTCATGTGTGCAGCTAGGTGGCTCCCCAGAAAGAACCTTCCATGGACTGCATGCACACAGAGGATGCCTACACCTTGAGGCTGGACTATAAGGAGAACATTTCTGAACAGCTGCATGCAGCCTGGCCCTGCCCTCACTGGGAACCCTCTTCCTCCTGGGTACTAGACAGAATTCTGTGCACTTTCCTGGAGGCTCCATGCTGGTCTGTTTATTTGGAAGTTTGAGGCTGTCCATGGGGAGGACACAAAAAAGGCTTCTCAGAGCAGGTTGTGGGGCACAGGCTGAGCCCTTACCTCCCTCCCTGATTAAAGAGCCACAGTCAAGGTGCCTATAGCCCCTGGTGACTGACTGGCAATCTCAGACCCACCTATCATCTGTGAGTAGGTTTTCTTGCTGACAGAATAAAAGCAAGGAAAGCTGGAATGAACCCAGCCCTCTCAGGCACCCTGAAGGCTGTCTGGAATTCCCTTAAAGGCCTTTTAGACTTCTGCTCCCAAGCACCTTTCTCTGGCCTCTGAAACTTTGGTGCTCTGAAAGGAGGGGGCCCTCCTTTTCACTATTAGTGGAGGGCCATCCATCTCTTCCTTCCACTAACCACAATGCTGCTCTTACCTGGGCACACACTGCCCAAGCATGGCCCCACTAAGGCAGATCTTTGGCTTACAGTTTCAGCTTGCTACAGCTTAAAAATTATCAGTGCTGTTATTAAGATAGAAAACTGATAGTGGAAATATTGCTTTAAAAATTTTCACAATCTTACCATGGAGATTATCAACACAGGTGAGAGCACAGGTGGAGATGCTGGGGATGCTGGGGGAGAGAGCCCAGGATTTTCTGCCAGCTGGTTCCTGCCAGGGGTGGCTCATGGCCCAGTCCCTGATAAAAGCAGGCAGACATCTTAGCAAGGAGATGGAAGGCATGGATCATAGCAGCCCAGCCCCACTGATGGTGGAGTGGGGCTACCTCTCATCAAGCTGTTTCTCCACAGCTGATCCTCAAAGTTAGGAGGTAATTGACAACATCTGCAAGGCAGGCGGCTCCATCAGTTGTATGGTCTTCAATATTCACTTCAACTCGGACATCTCACCAGAAAGCCGTGGGGACTGGCCGATGCAGAGGCCCTACAAAGTGGGACAGAGCATCGTGGGGTGGGGGATCTGGGGTCTGTCGGCTCATCTAAGCACTGCTCCCTGAAGGTGTGCTCTGCATGCCTCCTGAGGGGGGACTGGGAGCTCATCGGGGAGGATCTGAGCCTGCAGAACATGCCTGAGACCATGCCCATGGGGATTTGTGCCTACTTGCACATCCTTGCTCATCTCACTACACTATGGGTGACTGTGCCGAGGTGGGCCTTGAGCATCCCTTGAACTGTGTAAGCAAAGGGCTCTTGGCCTGGCCTGGCATTGAGGAATGGCAAGTAAGGGGCCTGGGGTTGCACTGTCACCCCCTGTGAAACAAACAATGAGAACATCCAGACCTGCAGGACTGGAACTCTGTAAGAGGGTTAGGAGCCTGCTCACTTCCCCTCAAGGCTCCATGTGGAGGAGTGGAGAAAGGGGAGGGAGACTCTGGGAACTCATATGTACGGTTTGGGCTTCCCCCAGGTCCATCCTTTAATGACGATTTTCTGGGAATAGCTTGGGGACCTCCTGTGCTCTAGTGAGGCAGGGCCTCCCCTCACAAGGTATTGGCAAGCAGGCATTCTGAGACTAAGTGAGAAGCTAGCACAGTGCCTAACAAGTACTCATGGGATCTGTCATTCTCTGTAATCATTACATAATCTTGTAGCATTCAGACTGCCTGGCCTGGTCTGGGGCTTGGGGAGGCTGTTTTGGGGTCAGCTGCTTAGACTCCCACTTTCTCCACAATCAAACAGTGACTGTTTTTGTGTTTGCTTGTTTATATGTGGGTTTAAAATATCTTGATATTTCATTGATAGTAGCTTAAGGCTTGTATATGTGTATTTGTGTAAATTTTACTAGAAGAAACAGGGCTTAACACAACATTTTTAGGAGGTCTTTATGGGGCACAGCCTTTCATGTCACAACAGATCATGTTGACACTTTTTTCTACCTTTGTGCAAAATATACATAGTAAGTGCAGCCAGAGGCAATGAGGCCAAGTATCTAAAGCTGAGCTGCTTGGGCTTGCTTGACAGCCTTTGGCCAGGTGGACTCTTGCTATGAGGTGGTGCCCAGCCTGCATCTACATGTCCCACCCCCACTTTCCAGGCCCTGAGGAACCAACACAAGGCAGTACCAATGAGCAGGTGAGTGATGGGCATCAGGCACTTCAATACCATCCAGGAAGATTTGAATGCCATCTGGATGGGGGCTGTGGGGGGTAGGGAATATGGCTGCCTTGGCTTGTCGTGTTGCCACCCACAGACAAGCCTTCCCTCTGCTGCTTCACCAGCAGGCACCTGTCCATGGCCCTAAGCCTGCCACACCATGCTTGCTACCTCATGCTGCTTGTGTTTGAAAAAAACAACCCAAGATGGCACTGCTGGATGAGAGTGCTGGAAAGGGGGCAGCATCTTTGTCCTGAGGGATTAGGAGCTAACCAGATTCCTCCTAACTGTGCCCTAGAACAAGTGGGGGCTAGTGATGCAATTAATAATGCTCCCCCAGAAGATGTTTTTGCATTGGCTGAACAAATATACAATGAAGAGGTCTAAATGAAGACACATTAATGGTGTGGATATCAGTTTGCAGCTGGGAAACAGGTGCATTCCAGGCCTCTCATGCTCCAGCAAGTGTGAAACGTGCCCATTCCCATGAGTATGTACATCTGGGGTGTACATATCTGGCTGATGCTTTTGCTGTCACTATCCCCATTCCTAACCTGGATTAAAGTCCAGGTTTTAAGTAAAAAATAAGAGAGGCTCTTCTGTGTCTTGGGATAGGAAGACAAAGATCTGTGTAGGGCTTGGGTTGGATGCAAATTAGCTTTGTGACAGGATGAGAGCTTCAGTGGTCTTACTAACTGTGATAGACCTGGCCTGGTTCTAGCTCTGCGTGAGGGGGAGGGAATCAGCAGTGGTGTTCCCAGATATGGCCTGCCTTCCTTCAGGCACAGCAAAAAGCATTGCCACAGGCCCCGACTTGCCTCCCTACTCCCTGCACACCAGAAGGAAATACTCAGAGCCTACAATCAGAGTATTTTTCTCCCATTTTAAACTGAGCTGCCTAACGCACAGTGCTGGTAGGGTAAGTGAAGAACCTGGGGAAAAGCAGGGCTGGATAATGAATTCTGAAGAAAATTTAGAGATACAGGAGTGGTTGTCACCTCTCTGTGGAGCCCAGCTCCCTACGTGGTTCTTGCCATACAGCTTCTTCTACAGAGACTAGCTCTGGGGAGTTTGGGAATCCTATGACCCTGGGCTGCACTCTGTTGCCCCCACTCAGGTGATTCTTTCCTTGCCTGCTCTCAGCACCAGACATGGAGGTGGAGGGAGCTATGGGGCTTCTTCCTGGGGCTTTGCAAGGAGCTACTTATAAATATGGTCTGTTCAAATACCTTGTTTCAAAGGACGTGAGCATGAGTTAGCAAGTGTAGGAATCCCACAACTAATAAAATTTTTTTTCTTTTATTTAAACCAGCATATCTTTGTTTCACATGGAATAAATTAAGTGAAACCTGCTACCCCAGCCTCAGCCATGTGTTCTGTAGCCCAGTCTCATTTGACTGTGAGGGCTGTTGTCAGAAATGTTATGAAAAAAAAATATGCATAAATTAGATCAGATGTAAGTTTATGCTTATAATATCACTTTAGTGGGAGGTAAGAGAGTGGAGTCATGGGCATTCAGCTGGGGTTTACCCACCTGCCACTATGTTTGTGAGTGTGGCACGGGTGAACATCACCTGACATAGGTGACAGAAGAGAGATGGTTGGCATGAAGGCCAAGTTGGGGAGAGCTGCCAGGCTGTGGGACTAGGTCCTGGGCATGCTAGACCTGTTAGGTCACTGAACATCTAATTGCCTGTGCACCTGCCCTTGTCACATCAGTTGAGGTAAGAGAATTGGGCAACATTCTCAAGAAATTACACTGTGCTTGAAGAATGGAGGAGAGTCTATAACTCACCATTTTAGGGTAGGTCTTAGAGTGAGCTGGACTCTCTTGGAGAGCTGATGAGATGGTAGAAAGGCAGTCTACCAGGTACACTTGACAGACAGAGCCTATGAAGTAAGGGTGTGTGTGGGGGGTCGCCTGTCTCCAGGAGAGGAGGAGTTTAAAGCTATTACAGCTGCTGGCTGCTGCTCAGTCATCCCTCAGCAGAGGAGGCAGGTCCTCAGCCGCATGTATAGCTGAATGTCTTTTGGAGTGTTTAGAGAATCCTCTGTGTCCGAGAAATTCTGAAAAGAAAAACAAATTCCAATTTCAATGTTAGTTTTTCTGAGCCAGTTGGAAAACAGATGCCCTTCACCTCAAAGTTTTAAGTGACACCCCTAGGGTAACCACCAATGTCTCAGCCATTAAAGCCTCATGCTTCCACCACCAGTTTGATTCGCAGCTTCATGATTGTGTTGTATTAAATATTCTTTCCTCTGGCCTTGTCCAGTGAACATGGCTCACAGGGCTAACACGACTTCTTGAGATGAGGGCACCCATGCAAAGCTGAGAATGGATTGGGTTTAGTTACCATTGTGCCTCCTCATCACTTGAGAGGCCCATTTTCCCTGGTTAATTCATTAAGTGTATTAGTGCTGTCAGTCACCTTTGGACAACTCAAATGACAAGTGGGTGTTTTTTGATAAAGAATATGAAGGCTTTAGATTTAAACAGTACAAATTGTTATTACACATAAATACATACTGCAGTTTTACACAGTACACATTCTTATTGCACATTAATACATGCCATAGTTTTCCACAGTAGGCATTGTTATTACACATTAATACATGCCATAGTTTTCCACAGTACACATTGTTATTACATATTAATACATGCTGTAGTTTTAAACAGTACATGTTATTACCCATTTATACATGCCATAGTTTACACAGTACATGTTATTACACATTAATACTTACTGCAGTTTTCCACAGTACACCTTGTTATTACACATTGATACCTGCCATAGTTTTACACAGTATGCGTTATTACACATTGATACATGCTGTAGTTTTCCACAGTACACGTTGTTATTACACATTATTACAGGCAGTAGTTTTACATGGTACATATTGTTATTACACATTAATGCGTGTTGTAGTTTTAAACAGTTCACGTTATTAAACATTAATAAATGCTGAAGTTTTACACAGTAAACATTGTTATTACACATTAATACATGCCATAGTTTTCAGAGTACGTACTATTATTACACATTAGCACATGCTGTAGTTCTACATTGTACACATTCCTATTACACATTAATACATGCTGTAGTTTTAGAGTACATATTGCTATTACACATTAATAGGTGCTGTAGATTTCTAAAGTATATGTTGTTATTTATTTATTTTTTTTTGAGACGGAGTTTCTCTCTTGGTACCCAGGCTCGAGTGCAATGGCGCGATCTCGGCTCAGTGCAACCTTCGCCTCCTGGGTTCAGGCAATTCTCCTGCCTCAGCCTCTCGAGTAGCTGGGATTACAGGCGTGCACCACCATGCCCAGCTAATTTTTTGTATTTTTAGTACAGATGGGGTTTCACCAAGTTGACCAGGATGGTCTCGATCTCTTGACCTCATGACCCACCCTCCTCGGCCTCCCAAAGTGCTGGGATTACAGGCTTGAGCCATCGCGCCTGGCTTTACATGTTGTTATTATACATTAATACATGCCATAGTTTTCCATATTACACATTGTTATTACATATTAATATATACTGTAGTTGCACATAGTGCACATTAAGACATATCTTATTTTACACACTACATATTGTTATTGCACATCAATACATGCCATAGTTTTACACAGTACACATTATTACACATTAATGCATCCCATTGTTTTACACAATACACATTGTTATTACACATTAATACATGATGTAGTTTTTCACGGTAGGAATTGTAATTACACATTAATACATTTCCTAGTTTCACACACTAAGCACTGTTATTACACGTTGTACTTTTACACAATACACGTTGTTATTACACATTAATACATGCCATAGTTTCACACAGTGCACGTTGTTATTACACTTTAATACATGCCATGCTTTTGCACAATACACATTGTTATTATACATTAATACCTGCCATGCTTTCACAAAGTACATGTTGTTATTAAACATTAGAACATACCATAGTTTTCCACAGTACATAGCTATTGCACATTAATACATGCCAAAGTTTTACACAGTACACATTTTCATTCCAGATTAATGCAAGCCATACTTTCACACCATACATGTAGTTATTACACATCAATAGATGAAGTAGTTTTATACAGTACACATTATTACACATAAATACATGCCATAGTTTTACACAGCACACATTTTTATTACACATTAATACATGCTGTACTTTCACACAGTACACATTATTACACAATAATACATGAAGTAGTTTCACACAGTACACATTGTTGTTACACATTAATGCATGCCATAGTTTTCCACAGTACACATTGTTATTACACATTAATGCATGCTGTAGTTTTCCACAGTGTACATTATTACACATTAATACATGCTGTAGTTTTACACAGTACACATTGCTATTACACATTAATACTTGCCATAGTTTTCTACAGTATGCATTGTTATTACACATTAATATGTGCCATAGTTTTACACAGGACACATTATTATACATTAATATATGCCACATTTTCCACATTACACATTGTTATTACATATTAATATATTCTATAGTTTTACATAGTGCACATTGACATACTGTAGTTTTATACAGTACATATTGTTATTACACATTAATACATGCCCTAGTTTTACACAGTACACATTTTTATTACACATTAATGCATGCCATACTTTCACACAGCACACAATATTATCACAAATTAATACATGAAGTAGTTTCACACAGTACACATTGTTATTACACATTAATACATGCTGTACTTTCACACAGTACACATTATTACACATTAATACATGAAGTAATTTCACATGCTACACGTTGTTGTGAAACTTTAATACATAAAGTAGTTTTTCACAGTACACATTGTAATTACACAATAATAAATAAAGTAGTTTTACACAGTACATGTTTTATTACACATTAATACATGAAGTAGTTCTACAAAGTACACATTGTTATTACACATTAATACATGCAATAGTTTTACACTGTAGAGATTGTTATTACACATTAATACATACCATAGTTTTCAACAGTACAGATTGTTACTATGCCATAATACATGCAGTAGATTTACACACTACACATTGTTATTCCACATTAATATATGCCATAGTTTTACACAGTACATATTTTTATTGCACATTAATAAATGTCGCAGTTTTGCACAGTACAATTTGTATCACAGATTAATGCATGCCATAGTTTTACACAGTACATGCTGTTATTACACATTAATAAATGCCCCAGTTTTACACAGTACATATTACACAATAATAAATAAAATAGTTTTACACAGTACACGTTGTTATTGCACATTAATACATGCTATAGCTTTACGCAGTACACATTGTTATTACACATTAGTAAATGCTGTACTTTCACACAGTACACATTGTTATTACACATTAAGAGATGGAGTTTTACACAGTACACATTGTTATTACACATTAATACATGCCATACTTTCAGAATACACGTTAATACACATTAATACATGAAGTACTTTTACACAGTACACGTTGTCATTACACATTAATACATGCTGTACTTTCACAAAGTACACCTTGTTATTACAGTTAATACATGAAGTAGTTCTACAAAGTATGCATTGTTATTACACATTAATACATGCCATAGTTTTTCATAGTATACCTTCTTATTACACACTAATACATGCTGTAATTTTACACAGTACAGATTGTTATTACACATTAATACATGCCATAGTTTCCCACAGTACAAATTATTACATATTAACACATGCCATAGTTTTACACAGTACACACTTATTACACATAATACATGCCATAGTGT
Organism: Saguinus oedipus; assembly: GCA_031835075.1. Lineage (NCBI taxonomy): Eukaryota > Metazoa > Chordata > Mammalia > Primates > Cebidae > Saguinus > Saguinus oedipus. The sequence goes on from CM063173.1 coordinate 59,211,150, forward strand.
TCCACAGTATATGTTTGTATTACACATTAATACATGCCATAGTTTTACACAGTACACATTATTACACATTAATACATGCCATCATTTTACAGAGTATACATTGTTACTACACATTAATACATGCCATAGTTTTACACAGTACACATACTTATTACACAATACATGCCTTGGTTTTCCACAGTATATGTTTTTAAATACACATTAATACATGCTGTCACTTTTCACAGTAAATATTATTACAAGTTAATACATGCCACAGTTTTTCACATTACACATTGTTATTACATAGTAATATATATCAAAGTTTTACATAGGGTACATTAAGACGTTGTAGTTTTACACAATGTATATTCATATTACACATTAAGACATGCCATATTTTTATGCAGTACATATTACACATCAATTCATGCCATAGTTTTACACAGTATGCCTTGTTACTACACATTATTACATGAAGTACCTTTACACAGTACACTTTGTTATTACACATTAACATGTGAAGTAGTTCTGCAAAGCACACGTTTTTATTCCACATTAATACATGGCATAGTTTTCCACAGCACACATTGTTATTATGCATTAATACACGCCATAGTTTTCCACAGTATGTGTTATTACACATTGACACATGCCATAGTTATCCACAGTACACGTTGTTATTACACATTAATACATGCCATAGTTTTACACAGTTCACGTTGTTAGTGCACATTAATTTATGCTGTACTTTTCCACATTACACATTATTACATATTAATATATACCATAGTTTTACATACTGCACGTTAAGACAAACCATAGTTTGACACACTACATGTTGTTATTACACATTAATACTTGCTGTAGTTTTATACAGTACACATTGTTATTACACATTAATACATGCCATAGTTTTACACAGTATGCATTGTTATTGCAGATTAATACATACCATAGTTTTTCACATTAGGCATTATTATTACACATTAATAAATTCCCCAGTTTTACACAGGACGTATTGTTTTTACACATTAATACATGCTGTACTTTTACACACTACATGTTGTTATTACACATTAATAGATAAAGTAGTTTCACAGTACACGTTATTACACATTAATACATGCCATAGGTTTACACAGCAAACATTGCCATTACACATTAATAAATGCCGTGTTTCACACAGTACATGTTATGACACATTAATATGTGAAGTAGTTTTACACAGTACACATTGTTATTACACATTAATACATGTCATAGTTTTCCGCAGTACAAATTGTTATTACACATGAATACATACCGAAATTTTACACAGTACAGTTTTTATACATTAATACATACCATAGTTTTGCACAGTACACATTGTTTTACACATTAATACATGCTGTATTTTCACACAGTACACATTACTACATGCCATTGTTTTACACAGTACACGTTATTATGCATTAACACTTGATGTAGTTTGACACAGTACACATTGTAATTACACACTAATACATTTCATAGTTTTCCAAAGTACACATTGTTATAACACATTAATACATGTGTAGTTTTGCACAGTACACATTGTTTTACACATTAATACATGCTGTATTTTCACACAGGACACGTTTTTACACATTATTACATGCTGTAGTTTTACACAGTATGCGTTGTTATTACACATTAACACATGAAGTAGTTTGACACAGTACACATTGTAATTACACACTAATACATTTCAGTTTTCCAAAGTACACATTGTTATTACACATTAATACATGCTATAGATTTACACAGCACACATTTTTATTACACAGTAATATGTGCTGTAGTTTTACACAGTACACATTGTTTTTACACATTAATATGTGAAGTAGTTTTACACAGTATTCATTGTTATTGCACATAAATACATGCCATAGTTTTCCGCAGTACACATTGTTATTACATATTAATAAATGCTGTAGTTTTACATAGGACACATTAAGATATATTGTAGTTTTACACAATACAAATTGTTAGTACACATTAATACATGCTGTAGTTTTATACAATACACATTGTTACACATTAATTCATGCCATAGTTTTACACAGTACACATTGTTTTTAAACATTAATACGTTAAGTAGTTTTACACAGTATGTATTATTACACATTAATACATGCTGTAGTTTTAGATAGAACACATTGTTATTACAAATTAATTCATGCTGTAGTTTTACACAGTACACATTTTTTTAAATATTAATACATGCCATAGTTTTCCACAGAAAACATGGTTATCACATATTAACATATACTCTAGTTTTACATAGTGCATGTTAATACCTTCTGTAGTTTTCTACAATATAAATTGTTATTACGCATGAATACATGCCATAGTTTTCCACAGTACAAATTGTTATTACACATTAATGCATGCCATAGTTTTACACAGTTCATGTTATTACACATTAATACATGAGGTAGTTTTTTACAGTAGGCATTGTTATCACACATTAATATATGCCATAATTTTACACAGTACACATTGTTATTACACATTAATACATGCAGTAGTTTTCCACAGTACACGTTATTACACATTGATACATGCTGTAGTTTTCCACTGTACATGTTATTACACACTAATACATGCTGTAGTTTTTCACAGTACATGTTGTTATTACACACTAATACATGCCATAGTTTTACACAGTACTCAGTATTATGCATTAATTCATGCTGTAGTTTTACACATATTCATTGTTATTACACATTATTACATGCCATACTGTTACAAAGTACAGGTTATTACACATTAATAGATGAAGTAGTTTTACACAGTACACGTTATTATTACACATTAATACATGCTGTAGTTCTGCACAGTACATGATATTACACATTAATACATGCTGTAGTTTTACACAGTAAAAATTTTTATAACACATTAGTTAATGTGATAGTTTTACACAGTTCACATTATTACACATTAATACATGCTGTACTTTAGCACGGTATGCGTTGTTATTACATGTTAATACATGCCATAGTTTTACACATACACATTGTTATTACACATTAATACATGCCATAGTTTCACACAGCATACATTGTTATTACACATTATTACATGCCATAGTTTTCTGCAGTACAGGTTGTTATGACACACTAATACATGCCATAGTTTTACAGAGTACACTTTGTTGTTACAGATTAATACATACGGTAGTTTTCCACATTACACATTGTTATTAAATATTAATATATAACGTATTTTTACATGGTGCCCATAAAGACATACCATAGTTTTACACAGTACATGTTGTTATTACACATTGATACATTCTGTAATTTTAGAGTACATATTATTACACATTAATACATGCCATAGTTTTATGCAGTATGCATTATTACACATTAATACATGCCATCGTTTTTAGAGTATGCATTGTTATTACACATTAATACATGCCATACTTTTACACAGTACACAATTATTAAGCATTAATAGATGAAGTAGTTTTACACAGTAAACTTTATTACACATTAATACATGCTTTAGTTTTACACCTTACACAGTATTACACATTAATACATGCTGTTGTTTTACACAGTATGCATTATTACACACTGATACATGCCATAGATTTTTACAGTAGGCATTGTTATTACACATTAATACATTACCTAGTTTTACACAGTACCCATTGCTATTACACATTAATACATGCCATACTTTTACACAGTACGCATTATGACACATTAATAGATGAAGTACGTTTACACAGTACACATTATTACACATTAATACATGCCATCACTTTCACAGTACACATTGTTATTACACATTAATACATGCCTTACTTTCACACACTACACGTTGTTATTAAACATTAATACATGAAGTAGTTTTTCACAGTACACACAGGTATTATGCATTAATACATGTCATAGTTTTACACACTATATATTAATACATATAAATACATGGCGTAGTTTTGCACAGTACACATTGTTATTACACATTATTACATGCTGTAGTTTTACACAGTACACATTGTTATTACACATTAATACATGCCATAGTTTTCCACAGTACATTGTTATTACACATTAAAACATGCCATAGTTTTCCACAGTACAAATTGTTACACATTTATACATGCCATAGTTTTACACAGTACATTGTTATTACACATTAATACATGCTGTAGTTTTACATAGCACACGTTGTTATTACACATTAATATGTGAAGTAGATTTACACAGTACACATTATTACAAATTAATACATGTCATAGTTTTTCACAGTATACATTGTTATTACACATTAATACATGCCATAGTTTTGCAGAGTACACATTGTTATTACACATCAATACATGCTGTAGTTTTACACAGTACACATTAATACATGAAGTAGATTTACACAGTACACATTATTATAAATTAATACATGTCATAGTTTTTCACAGTATACATTGTTATTACACATTAATACATGCTATAGTTTTGCAGAGTACACATTGTTATTACACATCAATACATGCTGTAGCTTTACACAGTACACATTAATACATGAAGTAGATTTACACAGTACACATTATTACAAATTAATACATGTCATAGTTTTTCACAGGACACATTGTTATTACACATTAATACATGCTGTTTTACACAGCACACATTCTTATTACATATTAATACATGCTGTAGTTTTCTACAGAACACATTATTTTATACTAATATATACAGTAGTTTAACATATTGCACATTAATGCCTACCATCGTTTTCCACAATAAAAATTATTATACATTAATACATGCTGTAGTTTTCCCCAGTAGGCATTGTTATTACCCATTAATACATGCCATAGTTTTGCACAGTACACATTATTACACAATAATGCATGCTGTAGTTTTACACAGTACATGTTGTTATTACACATTAAAAATGCCATAGTTTTTACAGTACAAATTGTTATTACACATTAATGCATGCAGTAGTTTTACACAGTACACAGTTGTTACACATAATACATGCCGTAGTTTTACACATTACACGTTGTTATTACACATTAATTCATGCCATAGTTTTACACAGTACACCTTGTTATTACACATTAATACCTGCAGTTTTTCACATTAGCCATTGTTTTGACACATTAATTCATGCTGTAGTTTTACACAGTACAAATTGTTATTACACATTAATGCATGCTGTAGTTTTAAAGAGTACACATTGTTATTACACATTAATATATGTCAAAGTTTTACACAGTACAGGTTGATATTACTAGTTAATACATACCATCATTTTACACAGGACACATTGTTATTACACATTAATACATGCTGTAGTTTTCCACAGTACACCTTGTTATTACATATTAATACATGCTGTAGTTTACCACAGTACACATTGCTATTACACATTAATACATGCTGTAGTTTTCCACAGTAGGCATTGTTATTACATTAATACAGTCCATAGTTTTACACAGTACACGTTGTTATTACACATTGTTACATGCCATAGTTTTCCACAGTACACGTTATTACACATGAATACATGCAATAGTTTTTCACAGTACACTTTGTTGTTACACAGTACCTGCCATAGTTTTACACAATACATATTATTACACATTAATACAGGCTATAGTTTTACACAATATGCATTATTGCACATTAATTCATGCCATAGTTTTACACAGTAAGCATTTTTATTACACATTAGTACATGCCATACTTTTACACAGTACATGTTGTTATTACACATTAATAGATGAAGTGGTTCCATACAGTACATGTTGTTATTACACATTAATACATGTCAGTTTTACACAGTACACATGGTTATTACACATTAATACATGCCATATTTTCACACACTACACGTTATTACACATTAATATGTCATAGTTCTGCACAGTACACATTATTTCACATTAATACATGCCATAGTGTTACACAGTATGCATTGTTATTATACATTTATAAATGCCATAGTTTTTCTCAGTAGGCATTGTTATTACACATTAATATATTTCCTAGTTTTAAACAGTATGCATTGTTATTACAAATTAATACATGCCATACTTTTACACAATACATATTGTTATTACACATAAATAGATAAAGTAGTTTTACACAGTACACGTTATTACACATTAATACATGCCATAATTTTACACAGTATATATTATTACACATTAATACATGCTGTACTTTCACACACAACGGATTGTTATTAAACATTAATACATGAAGTAGTTTTTCACAGTACACTCTGGTATTACACATTAATACATGCTGTATTTTAACACAGTAAGCATTGTTATTACACATTAATACATGCCATAGTTTTCCACAGTACATATTGTTATTACACATTAATACATGCCATACTTTTACACAGTACATATTGTTATTACACATTAATACATGCCATACTTTTACACAGTACACAATGTCATTACACATTAATATGTGCTGCAGTTTTCCACAGTACACATTGTTGTTACATATTGTTACTTGTTGTAGTTTTACACAGTATACACTGTAATTACACATTACTACATGCCATAGTTTTACACAGTATACACTGTTATTACACATTAACACATGCTGCAGTTTAACAGTACATATTGTTATTACACATTAACACATTCCATAGTTTCACCAGGTACACTTTGTTATTACACATTAATAGATGAAGTAGTTTCACACAGTGGATGTTATTACACATTAATACATGTCATAGTTTTACAAAGTACACATTTTTCTTACACATTAATACATGCCATAGTTTTCCACAGTACACGATGCTATTACACATTAATACGTGTCATAGTTTTACACAGTACTCATTGTTATTACACATTAATACATGCCACAATTTAACACAGTACATATTGTTACATTAATACATGCTGTAGTTTTACACAGTACGTATTGTTATTACACATTAATACATTCCATAGTTTCACCCAGTACACTTTGTTATTACACATTAATAGATGAAGTAGTTTTACACAGTAGATGTTATTACACATTAATACATGCCACAGTTTTACACAGTACACTTTATTATTACATATTAATACATTCCATAGTTTTCCACAGTACACGTTTTTATTACACATTTATATATGCTGCAGTTTTACACAGTGCCAGTTGTTGTTACACATTAATACATGCATTAGTTTTACACAGTACATTTTATTACACATTAATAAGTGCCATAGTTTTACACAGTAAATATTATTATTACACATTAATACATGCTGTAGTTTTATACAGTAAACATTATTATACATTGATACATACCATAGTTGTGCACAGCACATGTTATTACACATTAATACATGCCATAGTTTGCCACTGTACATGTTGTTGTTACAAATTAATACATGCTGTAGATTTTGACATTACACATTGTTATTAAATATTAATATATACCATAGTTTTACATAGTGCACATTAAGACATACCATAGTTTTGCACAGTACATATTGTTATTACACATTAATACATGCCCTAGTTTTACAGAGTACACATTATTACACATTAATACATGCCCTAGTTTTACACATTACACATTATTACACATTAATACATGCCATAGTTTTACACAGTATGCATTATTACACACTTATACATACCATAGTTTTTTACAGTGGGCATCGTTATTACACATTAATACATGCCATAGTTTTCCACAGTACACACTGTTATTACACATTAAAACATGTCATAGTTTTCCACAGTACAAATTATTACACATTTATAAATGCCATAGTTTACACAGTACATTGTTATTACACATTGATACATGCCATAATTTTACACAGTACATATTGTTATTACACATTAATACATGCCATACTTTTACACACTACACATTATTATTAAACATTAATACATGTACATACAGTTATTATGCATTAATACATGCCATAGTTTTACACAATACACATTTCACAGTACACACAGTTATTATGCATTAATACATGCCATAGTTTTACACAATACATATTACATATAATTAAATGCCATAGTTTTGCACAGTACACCTTGTTATTACACATTAATACATGCCATAGTTTTCCAAAGTACACAGTTATTACACATTAAAACATGTCATAGTTTTCCACAGTACAAATTATTACACATTTATAAATGCCATAGTTTTACACAGTACATTGTTATTACACATTGATACATGCCATACCTTTAAAAAGTACATATTGTTATTACACATTAATACATGCCATAGTTTAGGACAGTACACATTGTTATTACATGTTTATGCATGCCATAATTTTACACAGTACATACTGTTATTACACAGTAATCCATGCCGTAGTTTCATACACATTATTACATGCCATAGTTTTTTACAGTACATGTTGTTATTACCCACTAATCCATGCCATAGTTTTCCACAGTACACATTGTTATTACATATTTATACCATAGTTTCACAGGGTAAACATAAAGACATATCATAGTTTTACACAGTATATATTGTTATTACACATTAATACATGCCATAATTTTACAAAGTACACATGAATACATGCTGTGGTTTTCCACAGTATGCATTTTTATTGCACATTAATACAGGCCATAGTTTTTCACAGTAGGCATTGTTATTACACATTAATACAATCCCTAGTTTTACACAGTATGCATTGTTATTACACATTAATACATGCTGCACTTTTACACAGTATATGTTGTTATTACATATTAATAGCTGAAGTAGTTTTCCAAAGTAAACGTTATTACACATTACTACATGCCATAGTTTTACTCAGTATACATTGTTATCACACATTAAAACATGCTGCACTTTAACATAGCACATGTTATTACACATTAATACATGCTGTAATTTTACACAGTACATATTGTTATTACATATTAATACATGCTGTCGTTTTGCACAGTAGGTCTTTATTACACATTAATACATGCTGTAGTTTTACACAGTACACAGTTATTACACATTAATACATGCTGTAGTTTTCACAGTACACATTGTTATTACACATTAATACATGCCATACTTTCACAAAGTATATGTTGTTATTACACATTAATAGATGAAGTTTTACACAGTACACTTTATTACACAATAATATATGCCATACATTCACACAGTACACATTGTTATTACACATTAATACATGAAGTACTTTTTCACATTACATATTATAACATATTAATATATACTGTAGTTTTACATAGGGCACATTGAGACATACCGTACTTTTACACAATACATATTGTTATTAAATATTAGTACACACTGTAGTTTTACACAATGCACATTATTACACATTAATTCATGCTGTAGTTTTACACAGTATGCATTGTTATAACACATTAATACATGCCATAGTTTTACACAGTACACATTGTTATTACACATTAATAGATGAAGTAGTTTTACACAGTACATATTACTATTACACATTTATACATGCCGTACTTTCACACAGATGTTATTACAATGAATAAATGAATTAGTTTTACACAGTACACGTTGTTATTACACAATAATATATGCCATACTTTCACACAGTAAATGTTGTCATTATACATTAATACATGAAGTGGTTTTACAGAGAACACATTGTTTTTACACAATACTACATGCCATAGTTTTCCCAGTACACATTGTTATTACATGTTAACACATACCATAGTTTTTCCCACTACACATTGTTCTTACATGTTAATGCATACCATAGTTTTCCCCAGTACACATTGTTACACAATACATGCCATAATTTTCCAAAGTACAAATTGTTACTACACATTAATACATGCCATAATTTTCCAAAGTACAAATTGTTATTACACATTAATAAATGCTGTAGTTTTACACAGTACACATTATTACACAATAATACATGCCATAGTTTTCCACAGTACATGTTGTTATTACACATTAATACATGCCGTAGTTTTACAAAGTAAACATTGTTTTTACACATTTATTCATGCCGTAGTTTTCCACATTAGACATTGTTATTATATATTAATATATACCATAGTTTTACATAGGGCACATCAAGGCACGCCATAGTTTTTTACAACACATATTGTTATTACACATTAAAACATGCCATAGTTTTACATAGTACACATTATTACACATTAATTCATGCCATGGTTTTACACAATATGCATTGTTATTACACGTTATTACATGTCATAGTTTTTCACAGTACACATTGTTATTAAACATTAAGACATGCCATACTTTAACACAGAACACGTTGTTACTGCACATTAATACATGACGTAGTTTTACACAGTACACTTTGTTATTACAGATTAATAGATGAAGTAGTTTTCCACAGTACACGTTTTTATTACACATGATTAAATGCCATAGTTTTACACAGTACAAATTGTTATTACAAATTAATGCATGCCATAGTTTTACACAGTTCATGTTATTACACATTAATACATGAGGTAGTTTTTTACAGTAGGCATTGTTATTACACATTAATATATGCCATAATTTTACACAGTACACGTTGTTATTACACATTAATACATGCAGTAGTTTTCCACAGTACACATTACTACACATTGATACATGCTGTAGTTTTCCACTGTACATGTTATTACACACTAATACATGCTGTAGTTTTTCACAGTACACGTTATTACACACTAATACATACCGTAGTTTTACACAGTACACTTTGTTATTACAGATTTATACATGCCGTAGATTTCCACATTACACACTGTTATTACATATTAATACATACAATAGTTTTACATGGTGCACATTAAGACATATCATAGTTTTACACAGTAAGTATTTTTATTACTCATTAATACATGCCATAAATTTACAGAGTACACGTTAGTGCACATTAATACATGTTGTAGTTTTACACAGTACACATTGTTATTACACATTAATACATTCCATAGTTTTCCACATTACACATTATAACATATTAATATATATTGTAGTTTTTCATAGGGCACATTGAGACATACCATAGTTTTTTTTTTTTTTTTTTTTTTTTTTTTTTTTTTAATTTTTATTGCATTATAGGTTTGGGGGTACATGTGCAGAACAAGCAAGATAGTTGCATAGGTACACACATGGCAGTGTGCTTTGCTGCTTTCCTCCCCTTCACCCACACTTGGTATTCATCCCCAGGCTATCCCCCCCAGCCCCCCCCGCTGTCCCTCCCCCATTCCCCCCAACAGTCCCCAGTGTATAGTAGACCGCCTCTCTGTGTCCACGTGTTCTCATTTTTCTCACCCACCTATGAGTGAGTATATGCGGTATTTCTTTTTCTGTTCTTGTGTCAGTTTGCTGAGAATGATGTTCTCCAGATTCATCCATGTCCCTACAAAGGACACAAACTCATCATTTTTGATTGCTGCATAATATTCCATGGTGTATATGTGCCACATTTTCCCAGTCCAGTCTATCATCGTTGGACATTTGGGTTGGTTCCAGGTCTTTGCTATTGTAAACAGTGCTGCAATGAACATTCGTGTGCATGTGTCCTTATAGTAGAACGATTTATAATCCTTTGGATAGATACCCAGTAATGGGATCACAAGGATCACTATGAGAACCTCTACTGTGTGGTCTCAGGAGAGAAGCATTTCCTGTTACATCCGCCCAGTGACCGGCCCTTCATCCCCTATGAGTTGTACACGCCGGCAACCTACCAGCTAACCGAAGAGGGCGCCTTTAAGGTGGTAGATGAAGAAGCCATGGAGAAGGTCCCTTGGATCCCACTGGACCCCTTGGCGCCAGACCTAGCCCGATACCCAAGTTACAGTCAGGCCCAGGCCCTTCGCTGCACGGTGCAGGCCGGTGAGATGCTCTATCTGCCAGCTCTGTGGTTCCACCACGTCCAGCAGTCGCATGGCTGCATCGCAGTGAATTTCTGGTATGACATGGAATACGACTTCAAGTATAGTTACTTCCAGCTGCTCGACTCCCTCACCAAGGCTTCGGGCCTCAACTGATGGAGCCCTGGTGAACACAGCCAAGTGTGCCTCGGGGGAAGGGGCCTGTCGCTCCCCGGGTCGATTCTCAAGACAGCCTGGAGTGTGCATGCTGGCTGCTGGCCCAGGGTGCAGCGTGACTTGGGGTCAGCTTTGGAGGATCTTTTGGAATGTGGTCAGGAGGACCCGAGGTGCCAGGCAGGTCTGGGTGAGGGCCAGACCTTGGGACTTTGCCACATAGGCAGTGGGGAGGAGAGCAGGGCTTAGGTGCAGCAGCACCTCTCACCAGTGCTGTGATGTTGGGCAAGTCACTGCGTCTCAGGGCAGTGGTGTCCTGTCAGTAAACTGATAATAGTGGCTCTACCTCTCAGGGCTGTTGTGGGCTTGGAGATGATGTCTGTGAGGACCAGCATGGGGCTGGCACACAGCACGTGTTGAATAAAAGGTGGCTGTGAAAAAAAAAAAAAAAAAAAAAAAAAAAAAAAAAAAAAAAAAAAAAAGAGACATACCATAGTTTTACACAACACATATTGTTATTAAACATTAATACACGCGGTAGTTTTACACAATACATATTATTCCATATTAATTTATGCTGTAGTTTTACACAGTATGCATTGTTATAACATATTAATACATGCCGTAGTTTTACACAGTACACGTTGTTATTACACATTAATAAATGAAGTAGTTTTATACAGTACACATTGTTATTAAACATGAATACAGGCCACTTAGTTTCACCCCATACACATTGTTATTACACATTTATACATGCCATACTGTCACACAGAGCACGTTGTTACTGCACATTAATACATGAAGCAGTTTTACACAGCACACATTATTTCACATTCATACATGCCATAGATTTACAAAGTACAAAGTATTACATATAAATACATGCCACAGTTTTACAGAGTACACATTATTATTACACATTAATACATGCCATAGTATTTCATAGTAGGCACTGGTATTTACATATTAATACGTGCCATGTTTTTGCACAGTACCCATTGTTGTTACACATTAATACATGCTGTGGTTTTACACAGTACACGTTGTTATTACTCAATAATACATTCCATACTTTTCCACAGTACACGTTATTACACATTTATACATGCCACAGTTTTCGAAAGTACGCATTGTTATTACCCATTAATACACAACATCCTTTCACACAGTACACCTTATTACACATTAATACATGAAGTAATTTTACACAGCATACATTATTACAGATTAGTACATGCCATAGTTTTACACAGTACACATTGTTACACATTAATACATACTGTAGTTTTCTACAGTACACATTATTACACATTAATATATGCCATAGTTTTACACAGTACACGTTGTTATTACACATTGATACAGTTCTGGTTTTACACAGTACACATCGTTATGACACATTGATACATGCCATAGTTTTACACAGTACACATCGTTATTACACAATAAGGAATGCCATAATTTCACAAAGCACACGTCGTTATTACACATTTGTACATGCCATAGTTTTCCACAGTACACGTTGTTATTACACACTAATACATGCTGTAGTTTCACACAGTACACATTGTTGTTACACATTAATACATACTGTAGTTTTCCACAGTACACATTGTTGTTACACATTAATATATGTTGTAGTTTTACACACTACACGTTGTTATTACACATTGATACATGTCCTAGTTTTACACAGTATACGTTGTTATTACACATTGATACATGCAGTTGTTTTACACAGTACACGTTGTTATTACACATTGTTACATCCCATAGTTTTCTACAGTACAATTTGTTATTACACATTAATATGTGCCATAGTTTTACATAGTACACATTGTTATTTCACAGTAATACATGCCATAGTTTTACACAGTACAGGTTATTACACATTAATGCATATGTAGTACACAGTGTTATTACATGTTAATAGGTACCATATTTTTATGTAGTTCACATTGTTATTACATGTTAATAGGTACTGTATTCTTATGTAATACACATTGTTCTTATATTTTAAGAGGTACCTTTTTTATGTAGTATATATTCTGTATTTTTATGTAGTACACATTGTTATTACATGTTAATAGGTACTGTAATGTTATGTAATACACATTGTTATTGCATGTTAATAGGTACCATATTCTTATGTAGTACACATTGTTATTGCATGTTAATAGGTACTGTATTCTTATGTAGTACACATTGTTATTACATGTTAATAGGTACCATGTTCTTATGTAGTACACATTGTTATTACATGTTAATAAGTACCATGTTGTTATGTAGTACACATTGTTATTACATGTTAATGGGTACCATATTTTTATGTAGTACACATTTTTACTACATGTCAATAGGTATTGTATTTTTTATGTAGTACACCTTGATATATATTCTGCCGTTTTATACAGTACACATTATTACATGTTAATAAGTACCATATTCTTTTATTGTACATATTGTTATTACATGTTAATAGGAATTGTATTTTTCTGTGGTATAGATTGTTATTTTATGTTTATAGTTACTGTATTCTTTATGTCATACACATTGATATATCTTTCACATTTTTATATAGTACACATTTTTGTTATATGTTAAGAGGTACCATATTTTCACGTAGTACACATTGTTATTACATGTTATGTTATTACATGTTAATTGGTACTGTATTTTTTATGTGGTACACATTGATATATATTCTGCATTTTTATGTAGTACACATTGTTACTACATGTTAATAGATACTGTATTGTTATGTAGTACACATTATTACATGTTAATAGTTACCGTATTTTATGTAGTACCAATTGTTATTACATGTTAATAGGTAGCATATTCTTATGTAGTACAAATTGTTATTACATGTTAACAGGTACTGTATTGTTATGTAGTACACATTGGCAGAAGTTACGCAGATTCTAACAAAAGTCTGCGTCCCTCCCATAACAATTTTAAAACCATTGCATGTACAGAATTATCCAACTTGGGCTTTTTATGGCAGTATATTCGTCCTTGGTATACCACACAGCAATGGAAAAGATCAAACTACAGCTATACAGAACAACATGGATGAATTTCACAGACAAAATGGTGAGCTGAAGAAGTCAGATACAAAAAAAAGCACCATGTGACTCCATTTATATGGATTTTAAAAACAGGAAAAAATAATCTATAGCACTAGAAACCAGAATACTGATTATCCTTGTGAATGTGAGGGGAGTGCTGATTGGGAGAAAGTAGAGCAGAACTTTTTGGGTACTATGGACTGAATTCTGTTCTTCCAGAATTTCTATGTTGAAGCCCTCACCCACAATGTGATGATATTTGAAGATGGGGTCTTTGGAAAGTAATTAGACTCGGGTGAGGTGAAGTGGGTGGGGTCTTCAGGATGGGATAAGTGTCCTTAGACACACCAGAAAGCTTGCTTTCCTCCACCTACCTCTCCCCACACATGTACATGAAAGAAAGGCCATGACTACACAGTGAGCAGCTAGGAAGAGAACCCTCACCAGATCCCAACTATGCTCGCACCCTGATCTCAGACTTCTATCCTCCAAAACCATAAGAAAATAAATTTCTGTTGTTTGAGCCAGAACAACAGATATTTTGGTATTTTGTTATGGTGGTCCAAGCTGACCAAGGTACCAAAAATGCTCTATACCTCAATATGGACAGTGATCACATGAGTGAATAAATGTGTAAAAATTCCCTGAGCTGTACCCTTAAGGTTGGTTCAGTTTTTTAGAAGGAATAGCAAGAAACAAAGCACTAACTTAGCAAGAAACAACCTAGCATTAAGAAGCTTAGTAGAAAGCTTGGGAGACTTTCTACTTTTTGTTTAATTCCCTTGTCAGTGTGAATTCTTTTCCATGAGTATATGGAATCTGACATAATTTTTAATAACTTGTTAATTTTAAAACTGCTCTAAATTCCCTACTTCAGAGTGTGTGTCTCACCACTGCCCCTGAATCCTCAATGGCAATGAATGCCAAATCTATACCTGCCCCCGTGCACTCAAACTCCAACCATGAATTTCCAGGCACCACTGGTGCATCTCCTCATAAGCACACAATTGTCACACCCATCACACCTCCATATGCAGTTATCCACCCCCAACCTCTCCTCCACTTCTGCTCCCTGGCTTCTCTCTCTCAGGTGCTAACTCACCCTCCTCCTCTGTGTCTCTGTGTGCCCTCAGATTGTTTACCTACAGGTGTGCCTCCACTCAGACTCAGAAACCAAACACATGTAGATAAATTTTTCCTGAGCAAGCAGGCAAATATTCCTCATCCAAACTACTGCTACTCTCTAACTAAAACTCAGGAAACCAAATACTATAGATTCAGATAATATGGTATCCCTCACTCTCCAAACTCTCATTACTAAAACAGATTGATTGATTGATTTTTATGATGGAATCTTGCTCTGTTGCCTGGGCTAGAGTGCAATGGGAGCATCTCAGCTCACTGCAACCTCCACCTCCCGAGTTCAGCCAATTCTCCTGCCTCAGTCTCCCAAGTAACTGAGATTACAGGCACGCACCACCATGCCTGGCTAATTTTTGTATTCTTAGTAGAGATGGGTTTCACCATGTTGGCTGGGCTGGTATCGAACTCCTGACCTCAGGTGATCTGCCCACCTCAGCCTCCAAAAGTGCTGGGATTACAGGTGTGAGCCACAATGCCTGGCTCCAAAACAGATTTAAATAGCATGGGATATTTGTATTTCTGCAACATTCTCTAACTGTTGCTTCCATCCCCTTCACTATTACACAAGGCCAGACCTTCATCCTTTGAAGTCCAGGTTCTTGTTAGATGTTAGAACATGGTTTTCTTCCTTTTAGCCCCTCCCATTCAATGCACCGTAATCTCTGTGGCTACTTCTGCCATTTTTTTTTTGAGATGGAGTTTCACTGTTGTCCCCCAGGCTGGAGTGCAGTGGCATGATATCTGCAACCTCTGCCTCCGAGGTTCAAACAATTCTCCTGCCTCAGCCTCCTGAGTAGCTGGAATTACAGACATGTACCACAATGCACATCTAATTACTGTATATAGTAGAGATGGGGTTTCACCATGTTGGCCAGACTGGTCTCAAACTCCTGACCTCAAGTGATCTGCTTGCCCACCTTAGCCTCCCAAAATGCTAGGAATAGAGGCAAAAGCCACTGAGCCCAGCCCCACCTCTATTTTTCTGACACAGCTGTTGCCCCTGCTCAAAAAAACTCACTGGTTCCCACTCACAGGATCCAGGTGAGACACTGCCTTTAACTTTCTGACTCCCAGAATAAACCTTGTGTACCAGTCACCTGATTTACTTGGTTCCTGATCATCCTTGTATATGTCCTGTTGTATGCCATTTATCCCAAAAAGAAACACCTACCCAACCTTCCACTGCAGCCCTGAGTTCCAGCAAGCTCCTTCACATTTTAGCTAGATTACTTTGGGGAAATTAATTACTTTCTCTGGGCCTCATTTGTGAAATGAAAAAATAACTGTACCTTCCTCATCTGCCACATAGTAACTACTCATTGGCTATCATTATTACAACCAACTCAAGTCTCACCTACCAAATGGTCTTCCTCAATACACATCCTACAGAAATTTTCCTCATCTAAATTCCTTTTGCCCCATTCATCTATTTGCCTGAAAACATCTCCTGAGCTCTGCTGTGCATTATTCTCCCCTATGGGCTTTATTTGTATCATCTAATGTCATCTTCACAGTAGCCCTCTGGTGTCCAAAGAGACCAAGTGAATCAGGTAACTGGTACACAGGATTTTTCAGCAGTGGTAACAACAGTGTCATAAAGACAGAGATGGCCACAGAGAGTGCATGGAGTGGGAAGGGCTAAAAGGAGGAAGGCCATGTTCTAGCATCTAACAAGGACTTGGACTTTCCCCATCTTCCTCATTTCAGTAAATGGTATATTCATGCTAGAAGTTGTTCTATCCTAAAACCTTGGCATTGCCCTTGACTTCTTTTCTCCTCTTAGACCCTATTTTAGCAATTCATTTCTACACTAAATTTATTCATAAAATATATACATGAGGCAGACCTACCTTTTGTCTTTTCTCCCACTGTCACCCTGGTGCAAGCCACTCTCACATGTCTCATCTGGGTGATACAGTAGCCTCCTGTCTCTCTGTTCTTACTTCAGCCCCTTCCACTCCCCAGTCTGTTCTCCACACTACACTGGGAAGGAATCTTAAGAGGCTCAAACTTTCAATAGCCCCCACCAGTCAGAGACTGAGATCCAGTCTTTACCCTGTGCTGTGAGGCCTACATAACTGTCCCCTGATGCAATTCCTTCTGCAACCACTCTTCCCCAGGATTACGTGCTTTGGTCCTATGGCCTTCTGCTCTTCTTCAAATATGCTAAATACACTGCTGACTTGGGCTTTTGCAGTCACAGTTTCCTCTGCATCTGCAGGAATATTCTCCTTCAAAATACTTACCTGGATCACCCCCTTACTTCATTCAGATCTCTGCTCAAAGGTCTCCTTTTTAAATAAGCTTCTCAGCACACCCCAGCTGAAGCAGCCCCACC
The DNA here is from genome assembly GCA_031835075.1 of Saguinus oedipus. Classification (NCBI taxonomy): domain Eukaryota; kingdom Metazoa; phylum Chordata; class Mammalia; order Primates; family Cebidae; genus Saguinus; species Saguinus oedipus. Next base: position 59,229,692 of record CM063173.1, read on the forward strand.
ATCCATGCTACCATATTTCCATTTTATCTCCTTGATAGGCTGTTATCAATTCCTGGCATCACATGTCTATCTGTTTGTTCATTTATTGTCTGTTGCCTAACAGGCTCCTTGAGTCTTATCTCTTTGTCTGGTCTGTCCACAGCTCCTCACTGAACAGCAGCACCTAATGCTCAATAAGTATGTGCTAAATGAGTGAAGGAAGCAAGATAAGACTATAACTTTGGTGTACCTTACAAATCAATGTAGGAATTTTTGGCAAGGTTTGGGGAAGGTTCTTCTGGCAGTTAGCAAATGTGTATGGAAGATTTAGATGTTTGAGGACGCAGTTGAATCTATAAAAAAGTATAAAGCTACAAAATATTTCAAACTTTATGTTATTTAGGGGAGAAGAGATGTAAGTATTAACAGACAATAACATAAGGCAAGTAAGTGAGCTAGGAGGACTCTATCAAAATAAAAGGGATTCTCATATCTCTATGTCCAGCCCAACTCTCTTTCCAAGCCAGCACTTCCAACTGTCCACCTGATGATATCTATACCTGGATGACTCACAGATGCCTCAAACTACACATGTCCCAAATTAGACTCATCACTTCTCTCTCTTTAGCCACTGCCACAACCTACTAATGCTTCCTCCTCCCAGGTTCCCAGACTCTTTTGATAAAACAATTAGCACACAGTCAAGTAAGCCAGAAACCACCTTCCAGTCACCCCAGGGTCCCCCTTCACCTCCTCAACACTCAGCCATTCTCAAGATCTATCTCTCAAACTTTTTTCAAAATTATACCCTCTTCTCTTGCCCCTTCTCTGACTCGATGCCAACTAAGTCTTCTTGTTACTCCAATCAATCTCCCCATGGTCAGAGAGGTCTTTCTGAAATGTTTTCCTGCCTTAATTCCATCATGGATAACTTCCATCCCCTACAGGATAAAATGCTCACATTTTGACAGAGCTATAAAGGGTGCTCTCCATAGAACAGACACTGCCACCCTTACTATCCTCATCTCTCACTGCCTTCCCCCTATTATACCCTAGCAATTCTCTATTCTTTGGAGTGTCTCATGTTTCCTCCTTTCATACTCTGGTATGTGCTAAGTACACACTCTACAACACATCCCCATCTCTATCTTGTTAAATGGGGAACTCTACTGTATGCTGCAGCCAGTTGGGGAAGTCCCACCTATGTCAATCTCCTCCCATACTATTCTGAATCTTCTATACTGTTCTTCCCTAGTGCAGTAGTTGTGATTATTTCTCCACATGTATGTCTCCCTCTCTAGTGGCAAATTCCTATAGGATAAGGTCCACAGATGCTCAACTCTGAGTACTCAGCATTAGGTCTGGCACATAATAGGTACCAGATATATGCCTGTTGAATTAAAATTGCCTGTTCCCTGAATACATCTTGTGAGAGATCTTCCCTCTAACTTCACATTATTAAAATAAAATTTTCATGAGAAGCGGGACCTCTCACCTTCAGATCTTTGCTCTGACCTGTCCCCCTCCTTGGTACATTTATCTTTCTGTCAACTTTATTTTCCACTTCAGTCCATCAGGAAGCAGGTTAAGATCCTCAGGCTCACCACATCTCCAACTGCTCACACCTCAGGGTCTTTGCACCTGCTCTACCCCCTACTTGCAATACTCTCAGATAGTCCCATGACTTCCTTACCCCCTACCTGCAATATTCTCATCCCATTATTCAAATATTCCTGTCCTCCCTTAGGAAACAGTCCTGACATCACATTTTTTTAATCTGTGCTTTTATTGCTAGTGGTGCCTTCCATAGGCACATCAGTTAAATGAGGGCAAGCCTGTCTCATTCACCACTGTATCTCCATGCCCACAACAGTGCCAGTAACATTCATATAATTCATATTTTTTGAGCACCTACTGTGTGCCAGACCTAGGTGTTAGGAATACATGAGGGAACAAAACAGATAAAAATCCCCTCACTCATATTCTACAGGGAGAAGACAACAATATGCAAGAAAAGTACATAAAATATAAGTGCTAAGAACAACTGAAGCAACGAAGGGAGGTGAGAAGTGAGGAAAGCCTCACTAGGTGACCCCTAGTAAAGACCTGGAAGAAATGAGTGCAAACTACATGGATATTAAATTGCAAGCACAAAGGCCCTGAGGCCAAAGCATGTCTGACATGTGGAAGGGGAGGGAGCAAATGAGATTGGAAAAGTAACAGTGGGTCAGATTATGTAAAGCCTTATAGCTCACTGTAAGAGGTTTGTCTATCATTAATAAGATGGGGACTCACTGGAAAGATTTTTTTTTAAAATAAAGGAATGGTACAATCTAATAGCCTGTGTTTTAAGAATATCCCTCTAGCTGGTATGCTGAAAATAGGAGCCAGGACAGAAGCAGGGAGACCAAGTGGCAAACTATTTCAATAATCCAAAAGAGAGGTGGTGACTTAGCCCAGGACAGCAAGCATTATTTGCAGTGTGAAAAACAGAGGGCTGGGTGTGGTGGCCCACACCTGTAATTCCAACACTTTTGTGAGAGGCTGAAATGGGAAGATGAGCCAAGGCCAGGAGTTTGAGAACACCCTGGCCAATATGGTGAAACCCCATCTCTACTAAAAATATAAAAATTAGCCAGGCAAGCTGGCACATGCCTGTAGTCAAGCTACTCAGGAGGCCAAGACAGAAAAATCACTTGAGCCTGGGAGGCAGAGCTTACAGTGAGCCAAGATAGCACTACTGCACTCCAGCATGAGCAACAGAGGGAGGCTGTCTCAAATAAGAAAGAAAGAAAACAAAAAGAAAAAAGAAAGGAAAAAGAAAGAGAGCAGTCAATGATGTCTCAAGGGTTATTAGCCAGCATCTTTCCTATTATTGAGATAAAAAAAAAAGGTAACAGGAACAGTTTGGGGAGGGTAATGAAGGGGAGCTTGCTAGCCTTCTCTTGGCATGTCTAAGTTGCCTATTATCCATCTCAGTGGAGATACTAAGTGGGTGGCTGGATAAAGGTCAGGGGTGAGGCCTGCAATGGAGATATAAATATGGAATCTGTTAGTCTCTGATATGTAGGTATTTAGTGCTATGAACCTGGATGAGATCATCATGAATAAAAATAAAAATATTGCAAACACCAATGCACAAAGGAAGAGAACTGAAAGAAAAAAGAAGAGAACCTAGGATGACTGAGGATAACCTCCCACATCTCCCAGAAAGAATACAAAAAGACCCTCGCTTTTGCTCAAAGGCAACTCAGTCAAAGCAAAAGATAAATAAACAGGGGCATGGCGCGAGGGCGTCACAGTGGAGAATGGGGAGTTGGGAGGCCTAGGTTCTGCATTCAGAAAGTGGGCGGATCAAAGGTACCCCCAGGGCAGCAGCCTGACTCTAAGCCCCGGGGGCGGCTAGAAAAGGCATTGTGTTGCCCTGATGTGTGCCTGGCTGCCCTGAGGAGAACGGGAAGTGTGAGCGGCGGGGCTGCGAGCGTGAAGACAGTGCACCACCCAGTCACGGGGTCCTGGGTTCAAGGATAAGCCCAGGGTCAGAAGGACGCGACCAGAGACACCCTTACCTTGTACAACAGCTGTCTCCGCCGCTCGGGTGCCGGCTAAAGTAAGCGGCCGCCACTTCCCGCGCTGCTCTCCCCCGCTTCCCGATTGGCCAAGGCTGGCCGTTCTCAGAAGCACCGGCGCGGGGCGCTGCCAAACGAACTTTATCGAGACCCGTGGGGGAGGACAGAACAGAGGCGGGGCAGGGGGCAGGGCGGCGGCGGGGTCTTGGGCCGAACTGTCATGCCTTGGGCACAGGCAGCCACAGCCTTCATCTTTCTCACTTGATTCGGCTCTGTCAAAAGAAAGTGATTCTAAGTTAAAGGAATTTCTTAATCCTTGAGCGCCAAGGGCAGGGCCATAGTCTACGAGCTGGGAACACAGTGGCGACCATGACAGACAAGATTGCTGCCCTCATGGAGTTCTCAGGCTGGCAGAGGAAACAAAATATAATAAATAAGTAACTGCAGTTTGCAAGAAGAGCTATGAAGAAAAAAACAGGGTGATGGGAGAGAGAATGCTTGGATGGTCAACGGAGGCTTTTCTGTGGCGGTGGCATCTTGAGCTGAATAAAGGATGAGAAAGGATGGGGCTTGCAAAGTTCTGGCTTCAAAGAATTCCAGGCAGAGGGAACAAGAGTGAAGTCTCCAGGAGAAGCCAGATTAGTGTTTGGAGACTAGAAAGAAGGGGTGCGTGGCTGGAAGATGGTGAGCGGGGGCAAGTGGAGTCAGGCATCCACAGACTGAACGGCTTATATACCACAGAAATTTATTTCTCACCGTTCTAGAAGCTGGGAGTGCCTTCCACCATGATTGTAAGTTTCCTTAAGCCTCCCAGCCATGCAGAACTATGAGTCAATTAAACTTCATTTTTTAATAAATTACTCGGTCTCAGGTATTTCTTCATAGCAGCATGAGAACACACTAATAAAGCACTCTTCTCTCTGTGCTTAGACTTAGATTAAAGCACCAGCAGATTCAGTGTCTTTTGAGGGCCCGACTCCTAATTCATAGATAGCACTTGATATGGTTTGGCTCTGTGTCCCCATCCAAATCTCATCTTGAATTATAGTCCCAATAATCCCCACATGTCAAGGGTGAGACCAGGTGGAGGTAATCGGATCATGGGGACAGTATCCGCCATGCTGTTCTCGTGATATTATCACAAGATCTGATGGTTTTATAAGCATCTGGCATTTCCCCTGCTTACACTCATTCTCTCTTCTGCCGCCCTGTGAGCAGGTGCCTTCCACCATGATAGTAAGTTTCCTTAAGCCTCCCAGCCATGCAGAACTATGAGTCAATTAAACTTCATTTTTTTATAAATTACTCGGTCTCAGGTATTTCTTCATAGCAGCATGAGAACACACTAATAAAGCACTCTTCTCTTTGTAACCACACACAGAAGAAGAACGAGGGAGCTCTCCAATATTTTTTTTATAAGGGCTCTAATTGAGGGCTTCACTCTCATGACCGAATCACATATGAAAGTCCTCACCTCCTAATACCATACCATTGGGGGACAGAGTTTCAACATATAAATTTGAAAATGGAGGACACAAACATTAAGAAGACTATAGCAACTAGTGTGCAACTTTATTTATTTATCTATTGAAACTGAGTCTCACTCTAGGGATGGAGTGCAGTGGCATGATATCAGCTTACTGGAACCTCCACCTCCAGGTTCAAATGATTCTTGTGCCTCGGGCTTCCAAGTAGCTGTGATTACAGGCACCCGCTACCACCCCCGGCTAGTTTTTGTATTTTTAGTAGAGATGGTGTTTCACCATGTTGGCCAGGCTGGTCTTGAACTCCTGACCTCAAGTGATCCACCTGCCTCAGCTTCCCAAAGTGCTGGGATTACAGGTATGAGCGACCATGCCTAGCCACTTTGTTTATTTTTAATACCTCACACCAGCATATTGTGAGTTCTCTATAAATAATTGGTGCTGATTAACAATATGTATGGATGTGGTCTTTGTCCTCAAGCTATTAAATATGTAACAAGACCCTGCTGTGGCCAGAGAATATCCACAAAGATAATAGTTTCTTGCATCTTATGAGAGATGGGAAAGTTGTTCTTCAAAGTTTATATCTTAGAATACATTATAAGGAGTTATAATCTCTTGCTCTATGGCCATTATCTGCTATTAGCATAGACATATACCCACGTATATATATTCTCTAAGTCAGCTACATCTTAAATCGGCTACCTTGACTTGCTCCAGCACATCTGAACAGAACTGGACAAGCTCCAAAATCTGGTGCATGCCATTCCTTATTTGGAAACCTCCTGACCTCCTGATTAGCTGCTTCTTTTTCTTTGTCTTCTTTCCTCCTTATCTATTCAGGAAATTTTCAAGTTTTTAGCCAATCGGGTCAAGCATAGAATGTGAGGTCCCATTCCGGCCAATGAAAACTGGACACAGCAGTAGGGAAATTGTGTCAGGTTATGAAAGTTATAAATGTCCCTGTTTCTTTTGATCAGGTGTGCTCTCATGGCAAGACTGCCAGTGAGTTGCACCCTTTCTGCAGAAAGTAAACTAGCCTTGCTGAGCAATCCATTGTCTCAGTGTTGGATTTTCCCCAACATTATAAACCAATTTCCAGCACATCTGAATAACGTTTCATACTTTTACCTTGCTTTTCCTTTATGTAAAAAAAAAAAGAACTTTTAATGACATAGACAAATGCTTGTGCAACATTACCAAATGAAAATTCAGGACACTTGCCTTTTAAAGCTGAATATTTCTACATTGTAAAAACCAGCATTTCTACTTCTAGATATATGCTCTGGAGAAACTCTTACACATATGCACCAGAAGATATAAGCAAGAATCTTCATAGAAGCACAGTTCATGTTAGCAAAAACCTTGAAATTAGCCAAATATTTGTTAAGCAAAAAAAAAAAAAAGATAAAAAAAATTGTGGGGTGTTATACAGTGGAACATTACATGGCAGTGAAAAATGAGTGTGCTTTAGCCACAGATGCACCATGGATGAATCTTGAAAATGTAATGTTAAATGGAAATAGTGGCTGGGCATAGTGGCTTACACCTATAATCTCAGCACTTTGGGAGGCTGAAGCAAGAGGGTATCTTCAGCCTAGGAATTCAAGACCAGCCTAAGCAACATGGTGAACCCCTGTCTCCACAAAAGATACAAAAAATTGGCTGGGTGTAGTAGCATACACCTGCAGTCCCAGCTACTGGGGAGGCTGAGGTGGGAGGATAACCTGAACCCAGGAGGTCAAGGCTCCAGTTGAGCTGTGGTCACACCACTGCACTCCAGGCTGTGCAACAGACTGAGAATTCATCTCAAAACCTGGCAGTTTTTCTGATGGTCTTCCCATATTCTTTCCTAACCCCAGAGATAACCACAATCTGACATTTCCTATTTACCATTCCAAATGTTTTATAGTTTTATCACAAATGTATCTGTGCATAAACTATATATATATATATTAAGAGAACTGGATGCATTGGCTCACTCCTGTAATTTCAGCATTTTGGGAGGCCAAAATGGTAGGATCACTTGAGCCTTGAAGTTCAAGACCAGCCTGGACAATACAGTGAGACCTCCATCTCTACCAAAAAATAAATAAATAAAAAATAAAAATAAATTAGCCAGGTATGGTGGTTCATGGGGTTGTAGTCCCAGCTACTTGAGAGGGTGAGACAAGAGAATCACTTGAACCCAGGAGGTGGAAGTTGCAGTGATCTGTGATTGTGCCACTGCATTCCAGCCTGGGATACAGAACAAGATCCTGTCTCAAAGGTAAATAAATACACAAGAGACAAAGTCTCAAAGGTAAATAAATACACAAGAGACAAAGAAAGAGAGGACATTGAAATATGATTAAGTGGGAATGGTGTCTCTCCTGGCTGGGGAAACTACAAATGAGCCCTTAAGAGTTAGTGTACTTTTCAAAGTTTCTCCAATGAAATGATGATTCATACCTCCCTTAATCAGCAAAAAATACATGAAAACTGAGCTTGTTGATTTTGTTTTGTTGGCACAGAGTTACAACCAACATCAGCTTCCCAATATTTGCCCAGGTATATGACTCAAAGAATTTCCTTTGAGGATTCTGAACTCATCTCCAACTCCACTTTATTAACTGTCATTTTGTCCAAGTGCCACACAGAGAGGAGTTTCTATCTCCTGGTGGCAAGATCTGTAACACAGCTGTTTCTGAAACTGTTTCTGTCTGTCAATTAATTATATAGCTTAGAAGAGCTTTCTCAAACACGACTTTATCTGAGCTCAGAATCTTTCAAGAGCTTTTGCCTTGAGAATTTTTCTGTGATGTGCCTCAGAGCCCCTGCAGGGCCTCTTTCTCAGAGGTGGGAATTTTCACTCTTTCCTACTTAAAAGAAAGCTGGGTGGTGGAGGGGAGTCCTTACCTTCCCTCACTTAGTCCTGCTGGGTCCCAAACATTCTTTAACATAATCCTGTTTTTTAAAGGGAGTCTTTGACTGAATCATGTATTGTAACATAGATTTGCATGTTTTCTATACATACCAAGTATATAACTGTACCTTTTTTGACTGCATGATCATATCAAACAAACACAGGCCTTTTTACTCTTGTCTGATTGAATTGTGATTTTTGCTATTCTTAGTCTTCAGATGAACCCACTGAGTATATGGGATGTGCATTCAATACACTATACTGTATTACTAGACAGTGACTCTCTGATGGACATCTGCTATTTTAACACTTCAACTTCCCTGTGGAGTGCTACGGCCCCAAATCTCAGTCCCTGTGATTTGATTGGTGGCATGTGACTCAGGCCTAGCCAATCAGAGAAGAGTACTTCAGTAGCCTGGCCACAGCGACTGGTCTAGGAATTGATCTATAACCCAATAGGGTCAAGAAAATGCACTCTTAAGATATTCTGCTCAGACAGTTCTCTTTATGGCTGGATTAAATTAGAACCTGAAGATGTTTTTGTAGGCATTATCATTCCTTAAAAATTGTTGTTTGTTTGTTTCTATTTTGAGACAGATTTTCACTCTTGCCCAGGCTGGAGTGCAGTGGCACAATCTTGCTTTGCTGAAATCTTCACCTCTCAGGTTCGAGTAATTTTCATGCTGCAGCCTGCAGGCATCTCTGGTTACAGGTGTGCATCACTACGCCAAGCTAATTTTTGTATTTTTAGTAGAGATGGGGTTGTACCATGTTGACAATGCTGGTTTGGAACTCCTGACCTCAGTTGATTCACCCTTCTTGGCCTCCCAAAGTGCTGGAATTACAGTTGTGAGCCACCAGGCTGGCCTGTTTAGTTTTTTATTATCAACAAAGGAAGAATTTGTCTGGGAAGGAAGACAACACAGAAGAAAGCAATGTAGTGATGGAGAGAGCCTGTAGTCAAGTGACATTGTGACACAGCTTCTGGATCAAGCTGTGCCTTCTGGATGTTTTGTTGCATGACCTAGAAAATTCCATTTTTTGCTCAATTTCACTGAGGTTTTATGTCACTTGAAATCAAAATAATCCTGAATTATGCAGGTATTACTTGAGCTTGTATAGCATCTCATCTAACATGCTTGTTACAAGGTCAGTAGGCCAGAATTCAGTAAGCTTAATAAACTTAATTCAGTAAACTTTCCCCAATCAAGTGGCTTTTCCATTACATGCAATATAGGGAGGCACTTTCCACAATGTTCAGAAGAATATTTTCACCATCAGATTACATTTTATTCCACCCATTAACAAGGTAACATTAAACAATTCCATTTACAAAGAAAGTGAGAGAGTCTTACTTTTATGTTCATTACATTTTGTTTCAAAATGACATCATAACTTGGCAAAGAACACAGAATTATATTGCATGTTTTTGTTGTTATGTAAGTCCAATCAAGACTATGGTCAATTTTTATTATTAAAAAAATGAGGCTGTTGGATACATAGCATTACAGAGTTGCTTGAACCCATAGAATGCAACATAAGCTCATCAGTTTTAACAAATGTGCAACTGTGGTGGGGAATGTTGGCAATGGAAGAGGTTAGGCATGTGTACAGGTAGGGGATATGTGAAAAATCTCTGCACCTTTGGCTCAATTTTGTAGTGCACCTAAAACTGATGTTAAAAAAATTCTAAGACATTTTTAAAAGTAAGGCTCAGCCAGGCACAGTGGCTTACATCTGTAATCCCAGCATTTTGGGAGGCCAAGACAGGCAGATCACTTGAGGTCAGGAGTTTGAGACCAGCCCGGCCAACATGCTGAAACCCAATCTCTACTAAAAAATACAAAATTAGTCAGGCATGGTGGTGAGCACCTGTAATATTAGCTACTTGGGTAGCTGAGGCAGGAGAATTGCTTGGACCCAGGAGGCCGAGGTTGCAGTGAGCCAAGATTTCACCCCTGAACTCCAGCCTGGGTGACAAAGCAAGACTCCATCTCAAATAAAAAATAAAAGTGAGGTTCAATGATTAACAACTCTCATGATCATGCTTCTGGTGATTTTGTGGGGAAAGGGCCTTCATGTGACCTCCTTTTATTTAGTCTCTTGAAAAGCATTTGTTGAATGCTTTCTATGTGCTGAGTGCTGGGGATTCAGAATGAATGAAATTGACAGGGTCCCTGACCCATGGAGCTCACATCCTAATAGAGTGGATACATAATAAACACATGAACAAATTTTGGGGAAGGTTAATTCAGGGAGTGATAAGCCTGTATATTAAGAAAGAAAGAAAGAAAGAAAGAAAGAAAGAAAGAAAGAAAGAAAGAAAGAAAGAAAGAAAAGAAAGAAAGAAAGAAAGAGAAAAAAAAGAAAGAAAGAGAAAGAAAGAAAGGGCCAGTCACAGTGGCTCATACCTGTAATCCCAGCACTTTGGGAGGCTGAGGCAAAAGATCACTTGAGCTCATGAGTTCAAGACTAACCTGAGCAGCATGGCAAATCCTCATTTCTACAAAATACCTAAAAATTAGCCGGGTGTGGTGGCATGTTTGTAGTCCCAGCTACTTAGGGGGGCTGAAGTGGGAGGATCACTTGAGACCAGGAGGTCAAGGCTACAGTGAGCTATGATTGAGCCACTGCACTCCAGCCTGCATGACAGAGTGAGATCCTGTTTTAAAAAGAAAAGAGAAAAAGAAAGTGCAGCTGAGGGGAGTAGGTGCTGCTTCAGCTGGGGAAGTAATGGAGAACCTCTCTGAAGAGGTAGCATCTGAGCAGAGACATGGATTCCCAAAGGAGTAGCTATGTGGAGCTATGCAGGATCAGCAAGTGTCAAGGCCTGTGGGACAGACAGGATTTCAAAACACACTTTCTCCTTCTAACCAAATCAAACAAATTCACCCAAACCAGAAAACTCCAGGCCCACGTGTCTTTTCTGGTGAAGTCTTTCAAATATCTAAGGGAAAAATAAATGAATCTTACATAAAGTCTTCCAGAGAATATAAAAAATAAGAACACTTGTCAACTTGTTCAATAAGGCTGGCAAACATTGATTTCAAAATCTGGAAGTACCCTACAAGAAGAGAAATAGAACAGCCCTACTAAGCATAAAGGCAAAAATCTGAAATAAAATATTGGGAAATCAAATTCAGCAATATAGCAAAAAGATAATACATCAGGATCATATGAATAATTTCTTTTTACCAAAAATGTAACATTAGAAAATGTATGTAATTCTCTGCACTAACAACAGAAATGAGAAAAATAAATGTTTATCTGAATAGATGCCAATGAAAAGCATTTAATACTAAATGCTTGATGGAGATAGCATTGATTGTGTAAATTACTTTGGGCAGTATAGCCATTTTCACAATATTGATTCTTCCAAAAAATGAACATGGAATGTTCCTCCATCTGTTTGTGTCCTCTCTTATTTCGTTGAGCAGTGGTTTGTAGTTTTGCATGAAGAGGCCCCTTACATTCCTTGTAAGTTGCATTTCTAGGTATTTTATTCTCTTTGAAGCAATTGTGAATGGCAGAGATGGTGCTTGTTAGTACTTCAGTGTATATCCATGTAGTTTTTCACATTATTAATTATTAATTATGCATAATAGATAAACATACTCTTCTTGCAAAAAAATTAAACATAATAGAAAAGTCTCAGTAGTCAGCCAGTCCCACTCCTGGTCCCTGCCCTTCAACACTCATCACTTCGTCACACTTCATCAGGGTAATAAATAGCACTCTGGACTATTCTTTTTTAATTAATTAATTATTTTATTTATTTTTATTGCATTTTAGGTTTTGGGGTACATGTGGAGAATGTGAAAGATAGTTGCATAGGTACACACATGGCAGTGTGTTTTGCTGCCTTCCTCCCTTTCACCCACATTTGGCATTTCTCCCCAGGCTATACCTCTCCAGCTCCCCTACCACTGTCCCTCCCATATTACCCCAATAGACCCCAGTGTGTAGTACCCCCCTTCCTGTGTCCATGTGTTCTCATTTTTCTCACCTGCCTATGAGTTAGTATATGTAGTATTTCATTTTCTGTTCTTGTGTCAGTTTGCTGAGAATGATGTTCTCCAGATTCATCCACATCCTTACAAAGGACATAAACTCATCATTTTTGATTGCTGCATAATATTCTCATGGTGTATATGTGCCACATTTTCCCAGTCCAGTCTATCATCGATGGGCATTTGGGTTGGTTCCAGGTCTTTGCTGCTGTAAACAGTGCTGCAATGAACATTTGTGTGCATGTGTTTTTATAATAGAAAGTTTTATAGTCCTTTGGATATATAGCCAGTAATGAGATTGCTGGGTCAAATGGAATTTTAATTTCTAGGTCCTTGAGAAATTACCACACTGTCTTCCACAATGGTTGAACTAATTTACACTCCCACCAACAGTGTAAGAGTTTTCCTATTTCTCCACATCCTCTCCAGCATCTGTTGTCTCCAGATTTTTTAATGATAGCCATTCTAACTGGTGTGAGATGGTATCTCAATGTGGTTTTAGTTTGCATCTCTCTAATGACCAGTGATGATGAGCATTTTTTCATGTGTTTGTTGGCCTCATGTATGTCTTCATTTGTAAAGTGTCTGTTTATATCCTTTGCCCATTTTTGAATGGGCTTGTTTGTTTTTTGCTGTAAATCTGTTTGAGTTCTTTGTAAATTCTGGATATCAGCCCTTTGTCATATGGGTAAACTGCAAAGATTTCTTCCCATTTTGATGGGTGCCGATTTGCTCCAGTGACTGTTTCTTTTGCTGTGCAAAAGCTGTGGAGTTTGATTAGGTCCCATTTGTCTATTTTGGCTTTTGTTTGATGAAAAGAATGAATCCTAGCTGGAAAATACTCTTCAGAATATTTTTCAGAAAAATTTTCCCAAACTAGCAAGGCAGGCCAATACTCATGTTCAGGAAATACGGAGAACACAACAAAAATATTGTGCAATAAAAGCAACACCGAGGCACATAATCATCAGATTCCCCAGAATTGAAATGAAAAAGAAAATACTAAGGGCAGCCAGAGAGAATGGTTGGGTCACCCACAAAAGGAAGCCCATTAGACTCACAGCAGATCTCTCAGCAGAAACTGTACAAGCCAGAAAGGGGGGCGCAATATTCAACATCCTTAAATAAAACAACTTTCAACCCTGAATTTCATATCCAACCAAACTGAGCTTCATAAGTGAAGGAAAAATAAAATCTTTTGACAACAAGGAAGTACTCAGAGATGTTGTCACCACCAGGCCTGCTTTACAAGAGCTCCTGAAAGAGGCACTACACATAGAAAGGAACAACCAATACCAGCTATTCTAAAACCATACCAAATGATAAAGAGCATCAACAAAATAAAAAATCTGCATCAACCAACGGGCAAAGCAGCCAGTTAGCATCAAAATGGCAGTATCAAATTCACACATAACAATATTAACCCTAAATGTAAATGAGCTAAATGCACCAATCAAAAGACACAGACTGGCAAATTGGATAAAAAAACAAAAACCATCGATGTGCTGTATTCAGGAAACACATCTCACATGCAATGATACACAAAGGCTCAAAATAAAAGGATGGAGAAAGATTTACCAAGCAAATGGAGAGAAAAAAGAGCAGAAGTTGTAATTCTTGTCTCTGATAAAATAGATTTTAAGCAGCATAGATCAAAAAAGACAAAGAAGGTCATTACATAATGGTAAAAGGATCGATACAACAAGAAGAGCTAACAATCCTAAATATATATGGATCCAATACAGGAGCACCCAGATATATAAGGCAAGTTATTAATGACTTACAAAGAGACTTAGACTGTCACACAATAATAGTGGGAGATTTTAACACTCCACTGTCAATATTAGACAGATCAACCAGACAGAAAATTAACAAGGATATCCAGGGCTTGAACTCAGACCTGAAACAAGCAAACCTGATAGACATTTACAGAACTGTCCACTTCAAATCCACAGAATATACATTCTTCTCAGCACCACATCACACCTACTCCAAAATTGACCACATAATTGGAAGTAAAGCACTTCTCAGCAAATGCAAAACAACTGAAATCATAAAAAAACAGTCTCTCAGACCATAGTGTAATCAAGTTAGAACTCAGAATTCAGAAACTAACTCAGAACTGCACAGCTTCATGGAAACTGAACAACTGGATCTTGAATGTTCATTGGATAAACAATGAAATGAAAGCAGAAATAAAGAAGTTCTTCAAAACCAATGAGAATAAAGGCACAACATACCAGAATCTCTGGAACACATTTAAAGCCATCTGTAGATGAAAATATATAGCAATAAGTGCCCACGTGAGAAGAGTGGAGAGATCCAAAATTGACACCCTATCATCAAAATTGAAAGAGCTAGAGAAGCAAGATTAAAAAAAAACCTCAAAACCTTACAGAAGACAAAAAATAACTAAGATGAGAGGAGAACTGAAGGAGATAGAGACACGAAAAACCCTTCAAAAAATCAATAAATCCAAGAGCTGGCTTTTTAAAAGATCAACAAAATAGACAGACCACTAGCCAGACTGATAAAAAAAAAAAAGAGAGAAAACAATGAAATAGATGCAATAAAAGATGATAAATGGGAAATCACCACAGATTCCACAGAAATTTAAATCATCATCAGAGAACTCTACAAACAACTCTATGCACATAAACTAGTAAACCTGGAAGAAATGAATAAATTTCTGGCTTGTGTCCTCCCAAGCCTAAACCAGGAGGAAGCCAAAACTATGAATAGACCAAAAACAAGGTCTTAATTCGAGGCAGCAATTAAGAGCCTACCACACAAAGAAAGCCCAGGTCCAGAAGGGTTTACAGCTGAATTCTACCAGACACACAAAGAGGAGCTGGTACCATTCATTCTGAAACTATTCCAAATAATTCAAAAAGAGAGAATCCTTCCCAAATCATTTTATGAGTCCAACATCATCCTGATACCAAAACCCGGCAGAGACTCAACAAGAAAAGAAAACTTCAGGCCGATATCCATGATGAATATAGATGCAAAAATCTTCAATAAAATACTGGCAAACCAATCGCAACAGCACATCAAAAAACTTATCCATCATGATCAAGTAAAATTCATTACAGGAATGCAAGGTTGTTTCAACATATGCAAGTCTATGAACGTAATTCATCACATAAACAGAAGCAAAAACAAAAATCGCATAATTACCTCAATTGACGCAGAGACGACATTTGACAAAATTCAACAGCCATTTATGCTAAAAACCCTCAATAAACTTGGTATTAATGGAACATATCTCAAGGTAATAAAAGCTATTTATGACAAACCAACAGCCAATATCATACTTAATAGGCAAAAACTGGAAGCATTCCCTTTGAAATCCAGCACTAGACAAGAAGGCCCTCTCTTACCACTCCTATTCAACATAGTACTGAAAGTTCTAGGCAGATCAATCAGGCAAGAAAAAAAAATACAGGGTATTCAAATAAAAAAGGTGGAAGCCAAATTGTCTCTATTTGCAGATGACATGTTAGTATACCTAGAAGACCACATCATCTCAGCCCAAAAATTTCTGAAACTGATAAGCAACTTCAGCAAAGTCTCAGGATATAGAATCAATGTGCAAAAATCACAAGCATTTCTATACACCAATAACAGACTTAAAGAGAGCCAAATCGAGAATAAACTGCCATTCACAATTGCTACAAAGAGAATAAAATACCTAGAAATACAACTTACACGGAATGTAAGGGACCTCTTCAAGAAAAACTACAAACCACGGCTCAACGAAATAAGAGAGGACACAAACAGATGGAGAAACATTTCATGTTCATGGTTAGGAAGAATCAATATCGTGAAAATGGCTATACTGCCCGAAGTAATTTACAGAATCAACACTATCCCCATCAAGATACCATTGAATTTCTTCACAGAACTGGAAAAAAAGCACCATGAACTTCATATGGAACCCAAAGAAAACCTGCATAGCCAAGTCAATTCTAAACAAAAGGAACACAGTGGGAGGCATCACACTACCGGACTTCAAACTATACTACAAGGCTACAGTAATCAAAACAGCATGGTACTGGTACCAAAACAGAGATATAGACCAATGGAATAGTACAGAGGCATCCGAGGCAACACAACATATCTACAACCATATAATCTTTGATAAACCAGACAAAAACAAGCAATGGGGAAAGGATTCCTGTTTAATAAATGGTGTTGGGAAAACTAGCTAGCCATGTGAAGAAAGCAGAAACTGGACTCCTTCCTGACACCTTACACTAAAATTAACACCAGATGGATTAAACACTTAAACATAAGATTTGGCACCATAAAAACCCTAGAGGAAAATCTAGGCAAAATCATTCAGGACACAGGAGTAGGCAAGGACTTCATGACCAAAACACCAAAAGCATTGGCAACAAAAGCCAAAATAGACAAATGGGACCTAAACAAACTTCACAGCTCTTGCATGACAAAAGAAACAGTCACTCGAGTTAATTGGCAACCAACAGAATGGGAAAATAGCTCTGCAGTTTACCCATCTGATGAAGGGCTGATAGCCAGAATTTACAAACAACTCAAACAGATTTACAGGAAAAAAACAAACAAGCCCATTCAAAAATGGGCAAAGGATATGAACAGACACTTTACAAAAGAAGACATACATGAGGCCAACAAACACATGAAAAAATGCTCATTATCACTGGTCATTAGAAAGATGCAAATCAAAACCACATTGAGATACCATCTCATGCCAGTTAGAATGGCGATCATTAAAAAATCTGGAGACAACAGATGCTGGAGAGGATGTGGAGAAATAGGAACACTCTTACACTGTTGGTGGGAGTGTAAATTAGTTCAACCATTGTGAAAGACAGTGTGGCGATTCCTCAAGGACCTAGAAATTAAAATTTCATTTGACCCAGCAATCCCATTACTGGGTATCTATCCAAAGGACTATAAATCGTTCTACTATAAGGACACATGCACACGAATGTTCATTGCAGCACTGTTTACAATAGCAAAGACCTGGAACCAACCCAAATTCCCATCGATTATAGACTGGACTGGGAAAATGTGGCACATATACACCATGGAATATTATGCAGCAATCAAAAATGATGAGTTTGTGTCCTTTGTAAGGATGTGGATGAATCTGGAGAACATCATTCTCAGCAAACTGACACAAGAACAGAAAATGAAATACTACATATACTAACTCATAGGCGGGTGAGAAAAATTAGAACACATGGACAAAGGGAGGGGGGTACTACACCCTGGGGTCTATTGGGGGTAATATGGGAGGGACAGCAGTGGGGGAGCTGGAGAGGGATAGCCTGGGGAGAAATGCCAAATGTGGTAAAGGGGAGGAAGGCAGCAAAACACACTGCCATGTGTTTACCTATGCAACTCTTTCACGTTCTCCACATGTACCCCAAAACCTAAAATGCAATAAAAATTAATTAATTAATTAATTAAAAAAGAATAGTCCGGAGTGCTATTTGTTACCCTGATGACGTGTGATGAGGTGATGAGTGTTGAAGGGAAGGGACCAGGAGTGGGGCTGGCTGACTACTGAGACTTATCTGTTATGTTTAAATTTTTTGCAAGAAGAGTATGTTTATCTATTATGCATAATTAATAATTAATAATGTGAAAAACTACATGGATATACACTGAAGTACTAACAAGCACGATCTCTGGGTGGTGAGAGTTCCTTAGATTTTTTTTTTATAATTTATGAGTTTTCTACCACAAGCCTATATAACTTAGGCAATCAAGGTTGAAGGAGGCAGGATGGGAGAAGAAAAAAAAAAACAAACTAAAGTATCATTATTGTGCCAAGATATGCCCCCACTTTCACCTCTTTGTTGCATCCAGTTCATTATCCCAGCTCAAGGTCTCCCCACGCAAGTTTTCCTGATCCCTAGCCCCTCTCTTCAAGAGGCTGCTCTTTCCTCAGTGCTCTCTGAGTCTTGGATAAGATCTCCATAGTGGGCGCAAACCCCATAGGCACACGCTTGATGGATGTGTAGGCTTCCATGCCCATGGAAGGCCCACCCTGCTGGCTTCTGACCTTCTGGCAGCATCCCTCAACTCCACTCTCCACCCTGAGCCTGGCCCCTGAGCATCAATTATAGTTGGTGAAATTAACATTGTTTGGAGACCTTCAACAGAGAAGAGAAATCCTTTCCATGTGCTTTTCCCTCTCAACTTGGGGGTCCTTGTGCATCCTAGGGGTCTTCTGGCCATTCCTTCCATCCCCAGCACCCCCAAGGGTGCATTGCCACCCCAGCTTCTTGTTCAGCTATTCTTTCTCACTAAGCACCTACTGTGTGCCAGACATTGTTCTGGGCATGGAGATACAGCAAAATAAGTGAGCAGCTCACAGTGACATGCCAAGTAAATGGCAGAGACAGGACTCAACCTCAGACTTTCAGATGCCATGTCTGACAGTGACTCCAGAATCTCACACTCCAGAACCAACAAGGGTTAATTTATGTTTTTGAGTAGAGCCACAGAAGCCATCATGGCTCATTTCTTGGCACCCTTTTGCCAGTGTGGTTATTCTAAAGTTCAGGGCAATTGCTTCACAATTGTTCTTTGCTGTATGGTGTTTCTTTTTTTTTTGAGATGGAGTCTCACTCGTGCCCAGGCTGGAGTGCAGTGGCACCATCTTGGCTCACTGCAACCTCTGCCTCCTGGGTTCAAGTGATTCTCCTGCCTCAGCCTTCTGAGTAGCTGGGAATACAGATGCATGCCACCACACCCATCTAGCTTTTTGCTGTTCTTATTTCTTTCTTAACTGAATAAATCTTTAAGGTAACAAGAAGGAAAAATATAGGGCAGATATCCTCTGTGCCTATAAAACCAAGATGTGAGATTATTATATTTCTTCATGCGCTAAGTCAAACAGATCAAATATTTTAACACATAATTTTACAAAGCATATCTTTTTCTATGACTACATAATGACTTATAATTGCTTTCTGCAAATACTGGCCCTATTTCCAAAGAAGGAAATCTTTAATTTGCAAGTTTTCCTTGTCTGACTCTTGTTTTATTTTTGATTTTTGTTTGTTTGAGACAGAGTCTGGCCCTGTGGCCCAGGCTGGAGTGTTATGGCATGATCACGGTTCAATGCAGCCTCTACCTCCTAGGCTTAAGCAGTCCTCCTGCCCTGGTCTCCTTAGTAGGTGGGACCATAGGCACATGCCACCACCCCTCATTTTTTAACTTTTCTTGTGTAGAGACAAGGTCTTGCTGTGTTGCCCAGGCTGGTTTCAAACTCCTGGGCTCTAGCAAGTTTTCCACCTCAACTTCCGAAAGTGCTGGGATTTCAGGTATGAGCCACCGTGCCCAGCATCTGACTTATTTCTTAAGTATACACACTGCCATTTATGTATTTATTTATTTATGGTTTATTTATTTATTTATTTGTTTTTGAGTCAGAGTCCTGCTCTGTTTCCCAGGCTGGAGTCCAGTGGTGCGACCTTGGCTCACTGCAACCTCTGCCTTCTGGGTTCAAGCTATTCTCCTGCCTCAGCCTCCTGAGTAGGTGGGACTACTAGCCTGAACCACCACACCCAGCTAATTTTTGTATTTTCAGTAGAGAGAGGGTTTCACTATGTTGGCTAGGCTGGTCTCAAACTCCTGGCCTCAGATTATCCACCCACCTTGGCCTCCCAAATTGCTGGGATTAAAGGTGTGAACCACCGTGCCTGGCCATGCCCTGCTGTTTAAAGTCTGCAGTAAGAAATAATTTTTCCATTTAGAAAATCTGCCCTTATGGAGTGTTCAGTCTGTTAGGGGAGGTAGACAACACATCGAATAATAATATGGGAGGTTAGATAATGACTGAGGCTCAGGGAAGAAATAAAGCTGGAAGAGGGGTGGGATGGATTTTTGACAGGGAGGGAGCTGAGTGAAGACTTGAGAGAAGAAAGGGAGGAATGGAGGGAGCCAGCTGGCAGCGCATCTCAGGCACCCAGGCAGAGGTGCAAAGTCTTTAAGGCAGGAATTCTTGGTGATCTTCAGAAAAAGGAAGAGGCAAATGTGGCTGGTAGGAGAGAGTCATGTAGGGCCTTTTGGTCCAAAATAAGGATTTCAGCTTCTTCTCCAGGAGAAATGGCAAGCCATGGAAGGGCTCAGAAAAGAGAAGTGACATGTTTTGCCAGGATGAATCCTGTGGCTGTGTTAAAAATACATCAGAGTTCTGGCTGCACTCACCTGAAGTATCTCTTAGCCTCTTGAAACTTCATTGCTATTGCTATTTAATACCCAGTTTACAAGGACTCACCTTAGGATTTCTTGACCTTCAGTAGAAACTGCACTTTTAATACCAAAAGAGCCTTTCACTTTTTCACTTCCAGTCCAGTATTCAATAAATGATGTGATATGTGTAACACCTTCTTATAAAATAGGCTTTGTGTTAAATGATATTGCCCAATTGTAGGATAATGGAAGGGTTCTGAGTATGTTTAAGGTAGTCCAGGCTAAGCTAAGATGCTCAGTAAGTTAGATATATTAAATGCATTTTCAACTTACAATATTTCAACTTATGACAGGTTTATCAGGATGTAGAACCCCCTACCCCCCTTAAGTCAAGGAGCATCTATATTGTAACAGCTGAAGAACTTGACTTCTACCCAAGTCTAAACATCAACCAGTTTTTTCTGGGCCCAGATGGACAAGGAGGTTGCCTAAGCCTGAAAACTGAGGCTCAGGAAGACTCCTCACCCTCAAGGTCACCCAGTTCACTGAGTCACTACAGCAACAGCTCTGATACCCCATGACACAGCATTCCCAGATGGCCTTGTTCCTAAAAATGTGCTGGAAAGTTTCACCTACACTTATTGAATTAATTTGTCTATTTCTAATAATCAGACACATTTGGAAAACACTTCTTTGATGTATAAGATGTCCCTATTTTATGGCACCCTGAATATGTCCATCTCCAAGTATAAAAATTTCTCAAAAATATATTTACAAAAAGAATTCAAATGCACTGCATCGCAAATTATAAATGCATTTCAAGTAGAACCTTTAGCAGTAGGAAAGGTAGGGGCAGAGTGGTTGTCATAAACATTCAAGCTAAGGTAGGCCTGAGGAAAATGGGCAAGTTACTGCTTACCAGCTCTTGCTAACTCTAGACTATTTTCTCAAGGGCCTGTGTGTGCATCTCTCACATGATCTGAGCTGTGAGCCCCAGGGCTTCTTTCTAGAATCCGAGGAAAACAAGTCTGACTGTCCTAACCTTTTTTTATTTTTTTGAGACAAGGTCTCACATTGTCACCCAGGATGGAGGGAAGTGGCACAATCTCATCTCATGGCAGCCTCAACCTCCCAGGTTCAAGAGATTCTCATGATTAAGCCTCCCATGTAGCTGGGATTACAGGTATGTGCCACCACGCCTGGCTAATTTTTGTATTTTTAGTATAGACGGGGTTTCGCCATCGTCTTAACCTTTTGAGATATGCTAGTTACGTTGACTTAGAGATACCGAATTGGGATTTCCGTCAGCTTGCAATAAAGAGAAATGACCACCTGGGGGCAGCAAACATCCAGTAAGCAAAGTCAGTGCCTTTTCAGAAAGTACTGAGGCCTTGCAGAAGTGAACAGAAGAGCGGGGAATCTGTGACAGTGGGCGGGGCAGCACTTCAATTCTTGGTAACAATAGCTGAATTGTGTTAGTGACTTTTTTTTTTACATACCCAGCTTTCAACCTGCCTAGAATCTTCCTACCTTTATCTAGAAACTTAATTTTAAGAAAGTACTTGATAAACTAATCAATGAATTAAACCAGTTCTCAACTGGCACTGGGGTTATTTTGCCTCTCAGAGACATTTGGCATATCTAGAAATATTTCACTTGTCACAATTAAGGGTACAGTGCTGGGATTACAGGTGTGAGCCATTGTGCCCAGCCTTGCATTGGCTTTTTCATCCATACCAGGGATTCTAGTAACCCACCAGATTCTGAAGAGCAACTTCTGACTGTTACAAACTTTGAATTTTTGCCAGGAAAGTAAGTTTTCCCAGGCCTGAGAGTGGCAGACCCCAAGGGTGGGAAATGCCTACCTGCCCACCCAAGGGCGGGTCTCACAGGCCCAGGCAAGAAGAAATGTGGTCATGGGATGATACGTGATATCCAGTCCCCCATGCAGTTCTACCCTCAGCATCTCAGGCCCTGGAGGTCAGGTGAGGACAATCTTGCTTGGTCACAGTGGGTGGCCCTGTGATGCCATGTAGAAAGCCCTCTCATGCCACCAACACCTTCCCAAAAAAGGGATGTCTGTGCAGACTAAGTTGAGGCAGGAGAATCACTTGAACCTGGGAGGTGGTGGTTGCAGTGAGCCAAGATCATGTCACTGCACTCCAGCCTGGGAGACAGAGGGAGATTCTCTCATTTACTGGACCAGTAAAAGACGGGGACTGTTGGGTCATTCTTAGGACTCAAGTAAATGCCATTGGGTTGAGGTGTGTGCCTGTGATGGGTGTCCTTTGAGACACATTCTACCCCATGTCTCAGAACTCCCAAAGGGAATATCTAATCGGCTGAGGCTCCCTGGATAATACAATTCGGCCCTCCAGCTTTTTTAGCTGAAACTGGGCCCCTGGCTCTCCCCTCCCACCAAGACTGTGCCCAACAGAGACATGGGAATTTCCCTAAAGTAAGTTGTAGGGATGGATGCCAGGCAGTCAAATTTAATCAACGCCCATGCCCACCTGAATGCACACCCAAGAGTCATTTCTCTCAGTGAAACATTGCCCTGTCTCTCAGAAGAACCTCTGATCCTGACAAACTCCCAGATTGGGAGACCCAAGATCACTGACCTACTGGTATAGGTTCTGGCTTAGCCTTGCTCAGGTTTGAGGGGTAGGCCCAACCCCAGGATGGAAATTATGTATTCAGTAAGCCAAAGTGGCTGGTGATGGGGCACAGGTCTATGCCAAGCTTTGTGAGTCTGCCTCTGGAATCCCCAGGGGGCTGGTCCACCAAGCCCTTCATATCACCCAGGCCTGGGTGACAACACTAGCCCCCTGGCCTTGCCTCTGCTCCCTCCCATTTGGACTCAAGAATTTTTAAGTCTGTCCAGCAGAGGCAGAGCCTCAGAGGAGGGAGAAACTCTGATCCCTGAAAAGTAGCCAGCCCTTCCACCCCACCCTAACCTCCCACTCCCTAGGTAAGATTTGTGGTTTTCTGCAGGGAGGGAGAATCTTCCTCCATGGAGGGTGGAGGGGGCCAGAAAGGAACTAAGGATGGCAGACAAGGGTGAGGGGCACTAGGGTCAGCCTCGCTAACTTCACAGCTTCGCTCAGGGCAGGACGTGAATGTGGTCCTTTGGCCAGCCAGGGGTAACCCCAGGGATCACCCTGAAAAAGTGGCTCTTTCAGCACTGTTTACAATAGCAAAGACATGAAATCAACCTAAATGCCCATCAGTGACAGACTGGACAAATAAAATGTGGTCCACATACACCATGAAATATTATGCAGCCATAAAAAAGAACGAGATAACACCTTTTGCAGAAGCATGAATGAAGCTGGAGGCTGCCATCCTTAGCAAACTAACACAGGGACAGAAAACCAAATACTACATGTTCTCACTTATAAGTGGGAGCTAAATGATAAGAACTTATGAACACAAAGAAGAAAGTGACAGATACTGGGGTCTACTTGAGGGGTAGGGTGAGAGAAGGAATAAAGGCAAAAAATGTAACTATCAAATGTAACTATCAAATTCCTTGCATTTCCTCAACTGTGGCTGTAATCTGGTCTCTGGGTGATGAAGTAATATTTACAGCAAACACCCATGGCACATGTTTATCTATGTAACAGACATTCACATGTACCCCTCAAACCTAAAATTAAAAAAAAAGAAAAGAAATCAGGAAGAAAGGGAGAAAAGATGGCTTAGTAAGTGTTGTGGCACCACAAATGGAGCCAGGAAAGCATCTCATGGGACACACAGGTGTGTGATTCAGGTTTTCTCCCCACCTCCACTCCTTGCGGGGCTCTGAGCAGACTTGCTCAGCCACACCTGCAGACAGGCATTCTGAGAGCCCTCAAATACCTGCACTATCTCCACCCCCATCCTGACTCCTGCTTCTACCATATATGGCTTCCACCATTACCCCTGACACCCTCCAATCCCATAAGCTGAATTCATCTTTAGATTAGTTCAATTATCTCAGGGTATAAGGAAGAGACACACATGGTCTTTTGTGATGGGACACAGACTATTTGAGGGTGTGCTGGGTATTTTCTAGGTTCACTCTCCACCCTCCTCCTGCTACCCAGAGAGAGGGAGGGAGTGGTAGGGACAGCATCTGTTTGGGTTCAACCAGTGAGCACGTTGGCAGGAGATGGGAGAGAAGAGGACATCACAGAATGGAGAGGAGGTCATTGAATGGACTCCCTTTCACCAAGTTGTGTGGCAACCTGAGGGTCACAGCACCAGTTGAGACACCCTCTCCTTCAGCTACTTTCTCTGGGTTCCAGGGCTAGACACACCTGGGTCTGGCAATTGCTCCCCAGTGTTGCAGGCCAGTAAGTTTTTTTCATCTTTTGTTGATTTCATTTAATCCTTCCTGCTCATTTGTAAACAACTCCTCTAATAAACTCTCCCCAATGACTCACAGATCTCCTGCCAGGACTCCTGCTAGAGGAAGAAACTCCACAGGGTAGGTCTCAGGGGGTACAGTCCTATATCCTTCTAGGGAACATGAAGGTGGCCAGATTCTTCTTCCCACTGCCAGCCAGATGGACTTCCTGAGACTTTGAATCCCAAGCTGGAGGTAAAGAATTCAATGAATCCTTTAGAACTCATTCATAGTGCCAGTGTCCAGTGGCTGTGGTGAGGGTATCTGGGGACAGCAGAGGCAGTGGTGACAGCTATGCAAACTTCTGCTGTCCAGCCAGGCTGCTCCTGTGACATGACCTGATAACTCATAGCAACCCCCCATTTTCTGAGCCTAATTCTCCATCCATCTAGTTGACTCCGTGGGTCCTCAGTATCTTTCCAATGAATTTGTTTTGCCTAATTTAGCTAGAGTCCTTTTCTTTTGCTTGCATCCAAGAAACCCTGACTCACACAGAGTTTGCTTTCAGGATTCAAAGGGAGGTGGGTATTATTTGGACCCCTGTCAGCAGGTGTTCAGCTTCTCTGGATCTCTATAGGACTAAGCCATGTAGCAATTCCACAGAAAAGCAGGCATGTGGTTTTGTCTAATTTTCCTCATGGCTTCTATTCAGGGTGGGCTCTTTACTATTCTCATAATGCAGCTTCAGTTATAGCATGAGCTCTGGCAGTCCTGTTAGCCCCCTACATCTCTCAGAATAATTTGAGTGGTTTGCATTCACCATCCACATTGGGCAGTGTCAGGACAGCCCCCTGTGCTGCTTGTCCAGCCCACCCATCAATGTTCTATCTGCTGTGGGCCATGATGTGACCATGCGAATAAATGAATAAGTGAATGAGTAAATATTTTTGTTTTGTTTTGTTTGAGATGAAATCTCACTCTGTCACTCAGGCTGGAGTGCAATGGTGTGATCTCAGCTCACTGCAACCTGCACCTCACAGGTTCAAGTGATTCTCCTGTCTCAGCCTCCTGAGTAGCTGGGATTACAGGCATGCACCACCAATGCCTGGCTAATTTTTGTATTTTTAGTAGGGACAGAATTCCACCATCTTGGTCAGCCTGGTCTTAAACTCCTGACCTTGTGATTTGCTCACCTTGGCCTCAAAAAGTGCTGAGACTACAGGCATGATCCACCACACTTGGCTTTTTTTCTTTTTAACAGCTGATTGCAGTAATTTTCTTTTAATGGGTTTTCAGACTCACAGAATGGAGCTCTTTAGATGAGGTTGTGCCACTAGTTAACTATCTTAACTGTGGAGTTCTAATCACTGATTTTGTTTTGTAGATCATGAAGATTTATTCAAATTGTCTTTGCTTCCATTCCTTCATAGTACATTACTTGGTCTGAAAGTACATCCCTCTTTCTCTAATGCATTGTATTCCAACAGGTTGCTGCTGCTTCTCCATCATCGTTAATCTTTTTCATCACCTTCTTGTTCCTCTTAGCATATTCGGGGTGTAATGTATTATCTTCTGTGCCTAGGGATGAGAAAGTACAGGCAGGTATCAAGAAGAGAGAAATCATCCTCCTGTGAATGGCAGCCACTCAGGCCTGACTTGCATGAAACTTCAGGTGTACCCAACCTTTGGGTCTGCCAAGAGAAGTCTGCCAGGGACCACACACCACCCAACACCAGAGGCTTACATCAAAAAGGCCTCACCAGAAGCAGGAATAGAACATGAATTCACAGCCTTAGGCTGAACAGCTCTCACAGAAATTCTTGCCCATGATGCCAACATTGCTTCCTGAGCTGAAGTTATCACTTCAAATGTATTAGTCTCTTCTGCTTTCTCATTCATCTCATGACTTTTCTAAAGCCTTGTTTTCACAGTCACTGCCTTGCATTTCCTCGACCATGGCTGTAATCTGCTCTCCTGTTACATTTCAGGAATATATTGCTGTTATTCAGGGTAAGCATGTGTATGGATTCTCAGATAAACTTCTTCTTTTTTTTTTTTTTTAGATGGAGTCTTGCTCTGTCTCCCAGGCTGGAGTACAGTGGTGTGATCTCGGATCACTGCAGCCCCTGCCTCCTTGTTTCAAGTGATTCTCCTTTCTTAGCCTCCCAAGTACCTGGTACTACAGGTGGTAGTTTGTTTGTTTGTTTGTTTGTATTTTTAGTAGAGACATGGTTTCACCATGCTGACCAGGCTGGTCTCGAACTCCTGACCTCAGGTGATATGCCAGACTTGGCATCCCAAAGCACTGGGATTACAGGCGTGAGCCAACATGCCCAGCCCTTAGATAAACTTTTATTTTTTCACCATTAGGACTCAAACCTTATTGTTGATACCAGTTCCACAAAATGTCCCAGCACACCTCATTCATGGGAGGCAAAATGGCTGGCAAGGGATGAACTGGTATTCTGCATCTAGCTTTTGTGGAGCTGTGAATTGTTCATTTGTTTGAGGTAGATGAACTTCATTGGGTTTCTTAGACTTCTGTTTGTCATCAGCAGTTGAAGAAACAGTTCCACTTGTTCTATATTTGGATTATCTTTAAAGTGTACCAATGTCAAAATCATACTTTTCTCATTATCTGTTTCCCCCTCAAAGAAATTTTTGTTGCCACTAACAAAATTTGAGTCTGACTTTTTTGGTAATGCCCCTGTCTTGTCTATTCGGTGCTACTTTTTTTTTGTAATTAAACCAGGTGCGGTAACTCATGCCTGCAATCCCAGCCCTTTGAGAGGTCCAGGTGGTGGATGTCTTGAGTCCAGGAATTCCAGACCAGCCCGAGAAACATGGTGAGACCCCCTGTCTCTACCAAAAATACCTGTTTGTTTTTTGAGACAGGGTCTTGCTCTGTCACCCAGGCTGGAGTGCAGTGGCACAATGTCAGCTCACTGTACCCTCAACATTCCAGACTGAAGTGATCCTCCCATCTCAGCCTCCTGAATAGGTGGGGCTACAGGTGCACACCACCATGCCCAGCTAATTTTTTTTAAATTTTTGTAGAGATGTTGTTTCACCATGTTGCCCAGGCTGGTCTCAAACTCCTGGGCTCAAGTGATCTGCCCTTCTCTGCCTTCCAAAATGTTGGGATTACAGGCATGAGCCAGTGCACCCAGCCAAGTGAATATTTTTCTCCTGCTCTCCTGGTCTGCCTTAATCACATCCTTCACCCAAAGTGCTCATACCTCTTTCTTAGCTTGTCTCATGATCAGCCTGTCCCAGAGTCAGTGTGGAATGGAACCTTCTCATGGAGGTAGAAATCTTTAGTTCCCATGTGGCTCTCTGCCCCATCTCAGCAGCTGCATCTTGCAGTGGTAAATAATTGCTCCCTGATTTCAACAGAGACTTGAATAAGATCTCCAGCCAAGGAATTGGCTCTTATTTATACGTTATCTTACCTCTCTGTTTGCAGTACAATGGTTTACATACAGTAGGGGATCCAATAAGTGCTCATTGAATTAAGCAGAGAACATTTAGGAATTGCCTACTGACTGCCAGACACCACACCTGGCCAGCACTTACTGAGGCCTTCATAGGCTCCAGGGACTGTGCTAGCCACATCAACCTCACCATGAGATAGGCCCTATTATTGTCCCTGCATGCAGTTAAATGTGAGGTGCAGAGATCACATAACTTGCCTAACTAGTGGGGCTGTGAGTCTAGGCAGGCAGCCTGGCTCCAGAGCCGACTCACTTAACTGCTTTACCAGGCTGTTTCATCATGGTGTGCTTGACAATAAAATTTCTGGAATTAAGCCATTTCAATAATAGCCACATCAAAAAAAAACTGAATGACTCTAAATGAATCTCTCCAACAGACATCCACAATAATCCTGTCCCACTCAGCCCCAGGGAAGATGGGGCTCAGGACTCAGGGTGAGGGATGAAACAAGATTCCACTGCACAGATGACTTGGAAAAGAAAAAGCTGCAAGTTGAATGACCATGTTTATCAGACCTGGCAAAAACATTCTGTACCTATCCCTTGAAACGTTTGGCAGCTGCAATTTCCCAAAACAGAGTTGTGCAAGAGCAATGGCTGGGTGCATTTGTGGCTTTGGCACTGTACCAAATTGCAGACAAATGAGGAAGTGCCCACATCACAGCCTTGCTCATGCCTTATGAGGTCTCTGTCAGATTATCTCACCAGAAATGGCACTTCAGGCACCAACCCACCCTGCGTGGGGTGGTGTCTCCATAGCATGAGCCCCCAAGGAGGCTCAGATCTGCTCTCTGAGTTTGGTTTGGTCTCTATGAAGACACTTGCCACACTGCATGGTGAGGCTTGCTTGCCTCTCCCTCCACAGCCAGCCAGGATCTGGGCATCTCCATGTTCCCTCAGTCACCAGTACAGGCAGTCACATGTTGGAAAGTTGCTTCAAACACCAACTGGGTTGGAAAATATCTCCTGGTCCTGAAACCAGAGAAGAACTGGCAGAGACCATTTTATTTCACCAAATAATTCCATGTTACTGCTTCAAACCTAGGTACTTATTAAAAATGTAAGTTCCCTGGGCCCACTTAGCCCTAAAGAAGTCAAAAAGAGGGCTGCAGAAGTGGGGGAAGTAGAATGCTGTTTTTTTGTACTTTTTCAACCCCCCCCCAGGTGATTCAACTGTGCATCCAGTGAGGCAGTCCTTCAGATGAATGAGTCATGATGTGTTCTCTGCTCTCCCCTCTCCAAAGGGAACATGGGCTTCTCCGCTCATGCAATCAGTCACACACTGGCCTTCTTTCTGTTCTCCAAGTGCCAGGCTCTTCCCCACTTCTGGACCCTTGCTAGAGCTGTGCCCCCTGCAGGAATGCAGCTCTCAGACCCCATGGAAAGAGTTCTTCACCCCAAGTACATTCAGTCACAGCACCTTTTTTTTTTTTTTGGAAATGAACTCTCACTCTGTCACCCAGGCTGGAGTGCAAGGGTAAGATCTCAGCTAACTGAACTCTGCCTCCTGAGTTCAAGTGATTCTCCTTCTTCAGCCTCCCAAGTAGCTGAGATTACAGGAACCCACCATTGTGTCCAGCTAATTTTTGTTTTTAGTAGAGACAGGGTTTTGTCATGTTGGCCCTACTGATATTGAACTCTGGACCTCAGGTGATCTGCCTGCCTTGTCCCCACAAGGTGCTAGTATTACAGGTGTGAGCCATCATGCCCAGCCTTAGCACCTTCTTTATAAGATTCTTTATCATCTGTCTCCCCAGCAACCCACAAGCCTCCTGTTCCCCTCACCACCAAAAATCCCATGCCTAACTGTGTATGCAGTAGGCACACCATAGGTGGCTGTTGAGTATAGGTGGTGTTACAGATACACAAAAAGGGCAGCTACTACCAGTTAACTGTTGCTAGAGGGTGGTAGAATAAACACCCTAGTTTTCCATCGTTCACAAAAAAGAGCCAAGGCCTAGCAGGATCGCAGGACACTTTGCACCCAGACACCACTGCCATGGTCCCCTCTCTGAAATGCCCCACAATATGGGTTCCCTACAACCCAACTAGAACCAAGTGCAATCTACCCAACAACAAGTGAGATGCCCAGAGCCAGAATAGTCTAGATGAATGTATTGCCATTCATGTATTTCATAGAAAATGTAGCAAATGGGTCAGCATTGTACAAAAGAAAATCCAGGTTTATACAGGTTGCTTTATTTACATCTGGGAGCAAGGCTGTCCTGGCATCAGGCACAGCAGCTGCACTTGTCTGACATCCCTTTGCAGATGCAGCCCTGGGCACACTTGGCACAGTCCACAGGGCAGCAGGAGCAGCAGCCTGGGGAAGAAGAGAGTGAGATGTCAGAGCAGACTCCCTTCCCCAGCAGAGGCCCAGCTTGAGTGCTACCTCTGGCCCCAGCTGAACCTCATTTCAGGATGGTGTGGCTTTGTCAGGAGACAACTGGTGGATCTTTGGGATGAGGGCTTTATGTGAAAAAGCTGTCCAGCCCCACCTGAGTCTGGAACAGGGCAGAAGAGTGGACAGGTAATGATTGGGGGTATGAGAACAAAGTGAAGCCAGTTCCCCTAAAACCCACACTTAAGTGAGAAAAGTCTTCACAATCCAACAGTTGGGAAACCCCTGACATAGCAGTTCTGGGGAGGGCCGGGGTAGCTCTGGGCTGCCCCTGCAGGAAAGGGCTGCATTATCAGATTAGAAACCACATGGGGTCTCC
Source organism: Saguinus oedipus (assembly GCA_031835075.1). Taxonomy (NCBI): domain Eukaryota; kingdom Metazoa; phylum Chordata; class Mammalia; order Primates; family Cebidae; genus Saguinus; species Saguinus oedipus. Next base: position 59,260,379 of record CM063173.1, read on the forward strand.
AAGATCCTGTGCCTGAAGTGCTTCAGAACCCTGAAGGGTTAAGAAGGCTGCATCAGGAGGCAGGAGACCTAGGTTCACGTTCCAGCTTTGTCCCCAGCACTACCTGGTAATGTCTCTGGGTCCCAGTTTCTAGTTTAGTAAAGAGAGGCTAGGACTCACCCATTTTTAAGGCACTTTGAGGTCTGATTCTGAATCAGGTGCAGAGGGAGGTGTTTGTGGAAGCTGGTCATTGGCCCACCCCTGCCTGCAGAGCTCTGGGTTCCCTGCTCTAAACTTGGTCCATTTGCCAGATTCTCAGGGAAGACCCAGCACGCACTCTTTTTGCAGGAGGTGCATTTGCAGTCTTTGCATTTGCAGAAGCCAGCACAGCCACAAGAGCCACCTGCAAGGAAGAGAAAAAGGCAGTGAGTGGTGAGCGAAATGCAGAAGGCACAGCAGTAGTCAATAACTTAGTGCCGCCTCCTCTGCGGGGCTGGGACAGCACTTAGAGCTCCTTTCCTACTCATGGGAGAGGAAGAGAAGCCCCATCTCCTCTCCCTTCAGGCTGGGAAGTGCAAGTGTCCTCTCACTTTTACTCCATAAGCAAAGCTCCAGGCTCCAGACACAGCCCAGGGAGACTGGGACTGGAGGCCCTAAGCTTCTGTCCTGAACTCCAAAGAGGCAATGGTCCACTGCCTTCCATCCAGCCCGGCTGCTCAGAGCCTGGTCAGAGCATTGGTGTTCAGCCAGAAGCCCCACAACCAACTGGCTGACATGGAGCAGGACAGCTTTGGGCCTCAGTACTCTCAATTCTGATTTAGAGACACAGAAAGGAGGGAAATGGTCTCAGGGATGTGATCGGGAAGAAAGTGCATAATGAAGTAAAAAAGTCCCCTTCAGCTCAGAATTTAAAATGCGACTTTCTGAAACCCAGAAACAGTTTGTACTGTGCCTGGGAAGCGAGTATCCTAAGGGGCAGAGCCAGGTGTCCCTTACCAGGTGAGCAGGAGCAGTTGGGGTCCATCTCGAGGCAAGGAGAAGCAGGAGTTCCCAATCCAGAAGCAAAGACGCTGTGGCACAGACAAAAGACGTGGTGACGCCCAGGAGCTGGCGGCTCCCTTTATAGCCTGGGAAGGGGGTTGGGCACAGAGGCCCCCCCATCCTTGCACCCGCCCAGTGCAAGATTCTTGCGCTGTGCTGTGCACAGCAGGCAGGCCAGGTGCACCATTCCACTGGCTGAGCACAGTGCACACAGCTGAGCCCAACCCCTTAGCCCCACCCCTTTGGCCCCAGCTCACTGAGAAACTGGCAGTATGTGTCTCTGCCCTCCTGCCTGCCTTCCCAATTTCTCTGGCATTACCTGCCACTCTCTCTCCTAGGCATGCTGGGAAACTCGGAATCCCACCCATCTACACACCCCTAGACCCCACTCCACTTTGTGTCGCTTTGCATTTCCCAGAGTCATCGGATGACATCCCTGGATGGGCGGAAGCAAGTGAGGGAGCAGTGTGCAAATGAGATGCCAAGGACAGGACCCTCAAATTTCCTGCATTGATGGTCTCTGTCCCAGTTGCCACCTCTGTCTGTTGGCCACGTTTCTCCTATGTCTATGAACAGAACAGACACAGGGCTCTACCCGCTTCCTTCCATTCTCCACTCTTGAGAGACTAAATGGGCACAATTTTTCTGGGTTCTCCTTTGCATAAAACTCTCCCGGGTCTCCCCACAGCCTAGCCGGGCACCCTTCTATGGGATGGCAGTTTGGAAAATGTGGGATGCTCCCAGAGAGAGATAATCTTAGGTGACATGAGAATCCTGGATTAAATGAAAATTCAAGAAACCTAGATGTTTTTCCTTCCATATTTCTATTATTCTACATAACATAAATCCAAAAGGTTATTATGGAGGGGGATTTCCAAGATGGCATGGTAGGAATGACTCAGGATTGCAGCTCTCAGTGAAGGCACAGAGAATGAGTTCTAGCTGCATTTTGATATGGATCTTTGTTGCCCGCAGAACGGAGAAATTCCCAGGTGTAGGAGGGACATGGGACATCAGCACAGCCCTTTCAGCTTGCATGGCCATCTCAGATGGTGCCACTGCACAGAAACACTCCACACAAAACACACTGGTCTGGGTTCCCTGTTAAACTGGAAAAATGAGATTTGGAAGGGCAGATTAACATATCCATCTGATTAAACAGGACTTGGACAGTAAGCCAGACCAGGAGTTTCCCAGGAAGCATTATTTGAGCCACTGCAGTGGGTCGCTGCACGGAAAATAATACAGATCCCAGTGCCCTATCAGCAGGTGACTGAAACACCTGTGAGAAAGTCAACCGTTCAACTTAAAAAATCAGAGGCAGAGAGCCAGGTGATCAGGCTCGGTGGGTTTCACCCCCACAGGGACAAACAAAACAGTGATTCAAAATGCTTGAGGTTCAGAGTTTCACTGCAGGCTCAGCTGAATACAGGACAGTGCAGCTCAGTGGGGGAAGGGTGTCTGCCACTACCGATGCATTCCACCCTTACTGAGGTACACTCCCATTGCTGAAGCAACCTGCCATTGCTGAGGCAACCTGCCATAACAGAGAGACTCCACCAATAAGGCAGAGTCCATGACAGCAGGGCAGAACCCATGGCAACAAAGTGGAGTGCATGGAAGCAGGGCAGAGCCCATGGCAGCAGGGCAGAACCCACAGCAGCAGGGCAGAGGCCATAGCAACAGGGCAGACCCCGTGGTAGCAGGGCAAAGCCTCAGCAGGCAAATAGTGACTACACTGCCTCATAGCTGGGCAGAACAGTGCAACGGATGCTTATAAAGAAAGCCCTAAATCCCCGAGATGGAGCATCTGGGGAAAAAAAAGAAGGTTTTATAAGTTCTGCTGCAGCAGACGTAAATGCACCTGCCTAACAGCCCTGAATGAACAATGGAGCTCACAGCTCAGCAATTGAGCTCATATAAAGTACGGACCATCTCCTCAAGCAGCTCCCTGAACCCTGTATATCCAAAGAGGCACCTCAAGAAAAACTAATCAGACTAACATTGGGTGGGCATCAATCTGGCACAAAGATAGCAGAAGAAGAAACTGGTGGCATTTCTCACTGTTCTGCAGCTGCTACAGGTGTACCCCAGACAAGCAGGGTCTGGAGTGGACCTCAGCAGTCATACAGCAGAGGGGCTAGACTGTTAAAAGGAAAACTAAGTAACATAAATACTTCATCATCAACAATCTGGGCATCCACACAGAAACCCAATTGAAAAGTTAGCAACTACTCAGACGACAGGTGGATAAATCCACAAAGATGAAAAGAAACCGGCACAAAGAGAGAAAAACACCCAAAACCAAAACACCTCACCTCCTACAAAGGACCAAAACTCCTCACCAGCAAGGGAACAAAGCTGCACGGAGAATGAGTGTGATGAAATGATGGAATCAGACTTCAGAAGGTGGATAATGAGAAACTTCAGTGAGCTAAAAGAACATGTTCTAAATCAATGCAAAGAAACTAAGAACTTTGAAAAAAGATTTGAAAAAAAGATTTGAGAATATGATAACAAGAAAGGACAATGTAGAGAGAAATATGAATATATTGAAGGAGCTGAAAAACACAACATGAGAACTTAACGAAGCATGCACAAGTTTCAACAGCCGAATTGACCAAGCAGAAAAAGGAATATCAGAAGTCGAAGATCAACACAATGAAATAAATGAAAACATCAAGATTAGAAAAAAAAATCGCAAAAAGGAATGAACAAAATCTCCAAGAAATGTGGGACTATGTGAAGAGACCTAACTTAAATTTGATATGTGTACCAGAATGTGACGAAAAGAATGAATCCAAGCTGGAAAACACTATTCAGAATATTATCCAGAAAAATTTCCCCACCCTAGAAAGGCAGGCCAATACTCAAGTCCAGGAAATACAGAGAACACAACAAAGATATTCCGCAAGAAGAGCAACCCCAAGGCACATAATTGTGAAATTCACCAGAGTTGAAATGAAGAAAAAAATACTAAGGGCAGCCAGAGAGAATGGTCGGGTCACCCACATAGGGAAGCTTATCAGACTCACAGCAGATCTCTCGGCAGAAACTCTACAAGCCAGAAGAGAGTGGGGGCCAATATTCAACATCCTTAAGAAAAATAACTTCATATCCAGCCAAACTGAGCTTCATAAATGAAGGAAGAATAAAATCTTTTGCCAACATGCAAGTCCTCAGAGATTTTGTCACCACCAGGCCTGCTTTACAAGAGCTCCTGAAAGAGGCACTAAACATAGAAAGAAACAACCTATTTAATAAATGGTGTTGGGAAAACTGGCTAGCCATGTGCAGAAAACAGAAACTGGACCCCTTTCTGACACCTTACACTAAAATTAACTCCAGATGAATTAAAGACTTAAACGTAAGACCTGACACCATAAAAACCCTAGAAGAAAATCTAGGCAAAACCGTTCAGGACATAGGAGTAGGCAAGGACTTCATGAAGAAAAAACCAAAAGCATTGGCAACAAAAGCCAAAATAGACAAATGGGACCTAATCAAACTCCACAGCTTCTGCACAGCAAAAGAAACAGTCACTAGAGTGAATCGGCAACCATCAGAATGGGAAAAAATCTTTGCAGTTTACACATCTGACAAAGCGCTGATATCCAAAATTTACAAAGAACTCAGATTTACAGAAAAAAAAACAAACAAGCCCATTCAAAAATGGGCAAAGGATATGAACAGAAACTTTACAAAATAAGACATACATGAGGCCAACAAACATATGAAAAAGTGCTCATCATCATTGGTCATTAGAGAGATGCAAATCAAAACCACATTGAGATATCATCTCACACCAGTTAGAAGGGTGATCATTAAAAAATCTGGAGACAGCAGATGCTGGAGAGGATGTGGAGAAATAGGAACACTCTTACACTGTTGGTGGGAGTGTAAATTAGTTCAACCATTGTGGAAGACAGTGTGGCGATTCCTCAGGGACCTAGAAATAGAAATTCCATTTGACCCAGCAATCCCATTACTGGGTATCTATCCAAAAGACTATAAATCGTTCTACTATAAGGACACATGCACACGAATGTTCATTGCAGCACTGTTTACAATAGCAAAGAACTGGAACCAACCCAAATGCCCAATGATGATAGACTGGACTGGGAAAATGTGGCACATATACACCATGGAATATTATGCAGCAATAAAAAATGATGATTTTGTGTCCTTTGTAAGGACATGGATGAATCTGGAGAACATCATTCTCAGCAAACTGACACAAGAACAGAAAAAGAAATACCGCATATACTCACTCATAGGTGGGTGAGAAAAATGAGAACACATGGACACAGAGAGGCGGTCTACTATACACTGGGGACTGTTGGGGGAAATGGGGGAGGGACAGCGGGTGGGGCTGGGGGGGATAGCCTGGGGATGAATACCAAGTGTGGGTGAAGGGGAGGAAGGCAGCAAAACACACTGCCATGTGTGTACCTATGCAACTATCTTGCACGTTCTGCACATGTACCCCAAAACCTATAATGCAATAAAAATTAAAAAAAAAAAAGAAAAAGTAAGCAAGTTATCAAACTGGATGCTTTAAAAAATATGTTTTTGTTCCTAACACTAAAAGTAATATTCTGGGAAATGTCTTCCAAAATGGTGGCACATGGAGTTCTCTAGACCAGAAAAATATAGAGGATGACATATACAAAATATAAATTGAACCAGGATGTGTACATCCAAGTATTTCGATAATAATATTAAATGAGAATCAATTTAACAATCAAATCAAAGGCAGAGTTTGTTAGTATAGATAAAACCAAACAATATCCGACTATATGCTATCTATAGGAGACACAGTTTATATTCAATTTTTTAACTATTTTGACAAAAATAGTTGTAAGTCAAAATTAGTCTGTGTCTTACAACACCTTACCTGTGGTTTCAACAGATAAATTTATCAGTATAAGTAGTCTCCTGGTGATATAAACAATGACAAAGGCAGAAACACAGTACGTGAATAGACAACAAAATTCCAAATGAAAAGGAGTTACATGTTATATATGCTCGAAAGATAATAAACTTTTATTGACCAATCACTGTGTTTCCTGTATTGTCACTTACATTATCTTATTTAATTTTCTTCACAGCAGCAAAATATGATTTTACTATGGCAAGTTCAAGAGATTGGAAGGAAAATAATAATTAGTAAAGAAAATAGGCACAAAGACTGGTATATGAGTACTTAAATGATAGACTGACCAATGAATGAGAAAAAAAAATGTGTATATTAATTGACAAGCATACAAGCATACATTTTCACAAGCAGTTTGAATGTTAATTCTGTATATAAAATTTTATGTAGTGAAAATTACAGTGATGGGGAAAAAGTAGGAAAACAATGTAATAGAAGGAGTTAATGTGATTACATTGTAACTAATATTACCGAAGTAAATATTTGACTACTGTTTTTAAAATTTAAGTAAAATTGCTGACTATAAATATTCTTTAGGTCTATTTGCTTGTTAGGACTATTGGAAACATGCCTATCTACTAGTTTGAAGCAGGAATTTTTCATGAAGTTCAATAAAATACCCTTTTTTAAGTTCACAAAAAAAAAAGAAAAAAAAGAAACAACCAGTACCAGCCATTCTAAAATTATACCAAATAATAAAGAGCATCAACAAAATAAATAATCTGCATCAACTACCGGGCAAAACAGCCAGCTAGCATGAAAATGGCAGTATCAAATCCACACATAACAATATTAATCCTAAATGTAAATGGGCTAAATGCACCAATCGAAAGACACAGACTGGCAAATTAGATAAAAAATCAAAACCCATCGGTGTGCTGTATCCAGGAAACCCACTTCACATGCAGGGATACACAAAGGCTCCAAATAAAGAAAAAAAGGAAAACTTACCAAGCAAATGCAGAGCAATAAAAAAGCAGGAGTTGCAATTCTCATCTCTGATTAAATAGACTTTAAAGCAACAAAGATCAAAGGAGACAAAGAACGTCATTAATAATGGCAAAAGGATTGATACAATAAGAAGAGCTAAAGATCCTAAATATATATGGACCCAATACAGGAGCATCCAGATATATAAGGCAAGTTCTTAACGACTTATAAAGAGACTTAGACTACCACACAATAATAATGGGAGACTGTAACACTCCACTGTCAATATTAGACAGATCAATCATACAGAAAATCAACAAGAATATCCAGGGCTTGAACTCAGATGTGGAACAAGCAAACCTGATAGACATTTACAAAACTCTCCACCTAAAATCCACAGAATATACATTCTTCTCAACACCACATCACACCGACTCCAAAATTGATCACATAATCGGAAGTAAAGCACTCCTCAGCAAATGCAAAACAACTGAAATCATAACAAACAGTCTCTCAGACCATAGTGGAATCAAGTTAGAACTCAGAATTCAGAAACTAACTCAGAACCGCACAGCTTCATGGAAACTGAACAACCGGCTCTTGAATGTTGATTGGATAAACAATGAAATGAAGGCAGAAATAAAGAAGTTCTTCAAAACCAATAAGAATGAAGACAAAACATACCAGAATCTCTGGGACACATTTAAAGCAGTCTGTAGAGAAAAATATATAGTAATAAGTGCCCACAGGAGAAGAGTGGAGAGATCCAAAATTGACACCCCATCATCAAAATTGAAAGAGCTATAACAGCAAAATCAAAAAAACTCAAAACCTAGCAGAAGACACGAAATAACTAAGATCAGAGCAGAACTGAAGGAGATAGAGACACGAAAAACCCTTCAAAAATCAATAAATACAAGAGCTGGTTTTCAAAAAGATCAACAAAATAGACAGAGCACTAGCCAGACTGATAAAAAAAGAAAAGAGAGAACAATTGAATAGATGCAATAAAAAGCGATAAATGGGAAATCACCACAGATTCCACAGAAATTCAAACCATCATCAGAGAATATTACAAACAACTCTATACACATAAACTAGTAAACCTGGAAAAAATTCATACATTTCTGGACACCTGTGTCCTTCCAAGCCTAAACCGGGAGAAAGTCAAAACTGTGAATAGACTAATAAGAAGTTCTGAAGTCAAGCAATTAAAAGCCTACCACACACACAAAAAAACCCAGGTCCAGATGGGTTCACAGCAGAATTCTACCAGACACACAAAGAGGAGCTGGTGCCATGCCTTCTGAAACTATCTCAAATAATCCAAAAAGAGGGAATCCTTCCCAAATCATTTTATGAGACCAATATCATCCTGAAACCAAAACTCGGCAGAGGCTCAACAAGAAAAGAAAACTTCAGAGAGGATTTTCGCAAGATGGCGTCGTAGAGGTGACTTAGGATTGCAGCTCTCAGTGAAGGCACAGACGGTGAGTTTTAGCCACATTCTCAGACAGTCCTTTTTTTGCCCACAGAATGTTGAAAGTCCCAGGTGTGGGAGAGACACAGGACGCTTGCACAGCCAGCTCGCGGGGCCGGTTGGGCCGGGCCGGTGCCACAGCTCAGTAGCACATGGCACAAAACTCACGGGTCTGGGTGCCCTGTTAAACTGGCAATCTGAGATTTGAAAGGGCAGATTGGCATGCCCATCTGATTGAATGGGACTTGGACAATGAGCCAGACCAGGATATTCCTGGGAAACGTGATCTGAGCCAGTGCAGTGGGCAGCGGCATGGGAGATCACACAAATCCCAGTGCCCTATCGGCAGGCTACAGGGGCACCAGTGAGAGAGTCAACTGTTCAGCATGGGGAGAGAAAGAGAGAGAGAGAGAGGACAGACTCTGAGGAAGGGAGCTGAGTGAACAAGCTCAGCGGGTCCCACCCTCACAGAGAAAAGCAGGGCGGCGACTGGAGGTGCTCGGGGCTGATAATTTTGCTGCCGGCATCTAGGATGGTGCAGCCCAATGGGGGAGGGGCATCAGCCACTACGGAGGCAATCCGTCCCCACTGAAGTACCACCCAGGGCTGATGCAGCCTGCCATTGCCAAGGCAACCTGCCATAACAGAGAGACTCCACCAAGAGGGCGGAGCACACCACAGCAAAACAGAGCCTGAGGCAGCAGGGCAGACCCGCGCTAGCAGGGTGGAGCCCCGGCAGGCAAATAGTGAATAGACTGCCACCTAGCGGGGCAGGAAAGTGCAACAGATACTTATAAAGAAAGCCCCAACTCCCTGAGACAGAGCATCTAAGGGGAAAAAAGGGGGGGTTTTATGAGTTCTGTTGCAGCAGACATAAACATATCCTCCCAACATCCCTGAATGAACAATGGAGCTCACAGCTCAGCACTGGAGCTCCTATAAAGCACAGACCATCTCCTCAAGCAGCTCCCTGAACCCTGTATATTCAAAGAGTCACCCCAAAAAAGGACTAATCAGACTGACATTTGGTGGTCATCATTCTGGAACAAAGATAGCAGAAGAAAAAACTGGTAGCATCCCTTACTGTTCCGCAGCTGCTACAGGTGTATGCCAGATAAGCAGGGCCTGGAGTGGACCTCAGCACTCATACAGCAGAGGGGCTAAACCATTAGAAGGAAAACTAAGTAACAGAAATATTTCATCATCAACAATCTGGGCATCCACTAAGAGACCCAATTGAAAAATCAGCAACTACTAAGATGACAGGTGGATAAATCCATAAAAATGGGAAGAAACCAGCGCAAAAAGGAGGAAAACACCCAAAACCAAAACACGTCACCTCCTACAAAGGACCAAAACTCCTCACCAGCAGGGGGAACAAACCTGGATGGAGAATGAGTGTGACAAAATGATGGAATCAGACTTCAGAAAGTGGATAATGAGAAACTTCAGGGAGCTAAAAGAACATGTTCTAAATCAGTGCAAAGAAACTAAGAACCTTGAAAAAAGATTTAAAAAAAAGATTCGAGGAAATGATAACAAGAATGGACAACTTAGAGAGGAATATGAATGAATTGAAGGAGCTGAAAAACACAACACGAGAACTTCATGAAGCATGCACAAGTTTCAACAGCCGAATTGACCAAGCAGAAGAAAGGATATCAGAAGTCGAAGATCAACTCAATGAAATAAAACGAGAAACCAAGATTAAAAAAAAAGTGCAAAAAGGAATGAACAAAATCTCCAAGAAATGTGGGACTATGTGAAGAGACCCAACCCACGTTTGATAGGTGTACCAGAATATAATGAAGAGAATGAATCCAAGCTGGAAAACACTCTTCAGGATATTATCCAGGAAAATTTCCCCAACCTAGCAAGACAGGTCAATACTCAACTCCAGGAAATACAGAGAACACCACAAAGATACTCTGCAAGAAGAGCAACCCTAAGGCACATAATCATCAGATTCACCAGGGTTGAAATGAAGAAGAAAATGCTAAGGGCAGCCAGAGAGAAAGGTCGAGTCACCCACAAAGGGAAGCCCATCAGACTCACAGCAGATCTCTCGGCAGAAACCGTATAAGCCAGAAGAGAGTGGGAACCAATATTCCACATCCTTAAAGAAAAGAACCTTCAACCCAGAATTTCATATTCAGCCAAACTGAGCTTCATAAGTGAAGGAAAAATAAAATCTTTCATGAACAAGCAAGTACTCAAAGATTTGGTCACCACTAGGCCTGCTTTACAAAAGCTCCTGAAAGAGGCACTACACTTGGAAAGAAACAACCAGTACCAGCCATCATAAAAGCATACAAAATGCTAAAGAGCATCAGCAAAATAAAGAATCTACATGAACCAATGGGCAAAACAGCCAGCTAGCATCAAAATGGCAGTATCAAATTCATACATAACAATATTAACCCTAAATGTAAATGGGCTAAATGCACCAATCAAAAGACACAGACTGGCAAAATGGATAAAAAAACAAAACCCATCGGTGTGCTGTATCCAGGAAACCCACCTCACATGCAAGGATACACAAAGGCTCAAAATAAAGGGATGGAGAAAGATTTACCATGCAAATGGAGAGAAAAAAAGCAGGAGTTGAAATTCTCATGTCTGATAAAATAGACATTAAAGCAACAAAGATCAAAAGGGACAAAGAAGGTCATTACATAATGGTAAAAGGATCGATACAACAAGAAGAGATAATGATTCTAAATATATATGGACCCAATGTAGGAGCACCCAGATATATAAGGCAAGTTCTTAATGACTTACAAAGAGACTTAGACTCCCACACAATAATAGTGGGAGACTTTAACACTCCACTGTCAATAGCAGACAGATCAACCAGACAGAAAATTAACAAGGATATCCAGGACTTGAACTCAGACCTGGAACAAGCAAACCTGATAGACATTTACAGAACTCTCCACCCCAAATCCACAGAATATACATTTTTCTCAGCACCACATCACACCTACTCCAAAATTGACCACATCATTGGAAGTCAAGCACTCCTCAGCAAATGCAAAACAACGGAAATTATAACAAACAGTCTCTCAGACCATAGTGCAATCAAGTTAGAACTCAGAATTCTGAAACTAACTCAGAACCGCACAGCTTCATGGCACCTGAACAACTGGGTCTTGAATGTTGATTGGATAAACAATAAAATGAAGGCAGAAAAAAAGAAGTTCTTTGAAACCAATCAGAACAAAGACACAATGTACCAGAATCTCTGGGACGCAGTTAAAGCAGTCTCTAGAGGAAAATATATAGCAATAAGTGCCCACATGAGAAGAGTGGAGAGATGCAAAACTGACACCCTATCATCAAAATTGAAAGAGCTAGAGGAGCAAGATCAAAAAAACTTAAAACCTAGAAGAAGACAAGGAATAACTAAGATCAGAGCAGAACTGAAGGAGATAGAGACACAAAAAGCCCTTCAAAAAATCAATAAATCCAAGAGCTGGTTCTTTGAAAAGATTGACAAAATAGACAGACCACTAGCCAGACTGATAAAAAGGAAAAGAGAGAACAACCACATAGATGCAATAAAAAACGATAATGGGGAAATCACCACAGATTCCACAGAAATTCAAACCATCATCAGAGAATACTACAAACAACTCTATACACATAAGCTAATAAACCAGGAAGAAATGGATAAATTCCTGGACACCTGTGTCCTCCCAAGCCTAAACCAGGAGGAAGCCGAAACTATGAATAGACCAATAACAAAGTCTGAAGTTGAGGCAGCAATTAAGAGCCTACTACACCAAAAAAAGCCCATGTCCAGACGGGTTTACAGCCGAATTCTACCAGACACACAAAGAGGATCTGGTACCATTTCTTCTGAAACTATTCAAAATAATCCAAAAAGAGGGAACTCTTCCCAATTCATTTTATGAGACCAACATCATCCTGATACCAAAACCCGGCAGAGATTCAACAAAAAAAGAAAACTTCAGGCCAATATCCATGATGAACATAGATGCAAAAATCTTCAATAAAATACTGGCAAACTGATTGCAACAACATATTAAAAAAATATTCATCATGATCAAGTAGAATTCATCCCGGGGATGCAAGGCTGGTTCAACATACGCAAGCCTATAAATGTAATTCACCACATAAACAGAAGCAAAAACAAAAACCACATGATTATCTCAATTGACGCAGAGAAGGTATTTGACAAAATTGAACAGCCCTTTATGCTAAAAACCCTCAATAAACTCGGTATTGATGGAACATATCTCAAAGTAATAAAAGCTATTTATGACAAACCAACAGCCAATATCATACCTAATGGGCAAAAACTGGAAGCATTCCCTTTGAAATCCGGCACAAGACAAGGATGCCCTCTCTCACCACTCCTATTCAAGATAGTACTGGAAGTTCTAGCCAGAGCAGTCAGGCAAGAAAAAGAAATAAAAGGTATTCAAAAAGGAAAGGTGGAAGCCAAATTTTCTCTATTTGCAGATGACAAGATAGTATAACTAGAAGACCTCATCACCTCAGCCCAAAAACTCCTGAAACTGATAAGCAAATTCAGCAAAGTCTCAGGATATAAAATCAATGCGCAAAAATTACAAGCATTCCTATACAGCAATAACAGACTTAAAGAGAACCAAATCAAGAAGGAACTGCCATTCACAATTGCTACAAAGAAAATAAAATACATAGGAATACAACTTACAAAAACTTAAGGGACCTCTTCAGAGAAAACTACAAACCACTGCTCAATGAAATAAGGAAGGACACATACAGATGAAGAAACACTTCATGTTCATGGTTAGAAAGAATCAATATCATGAAAATGGCTATACTGCCCAAAGTAATTTACACAGTCAACGCTATCCCCATCAAGCTACCATTGAATTTCTTCACAGAACTGGAGAAAACCACCATGAACTTTATATGGAACCAAAAGGGAGCCCACATAGCCAAGTCAATTCTAAGCAAAAAGAACACAGCAGGAGGCATCACACAACCAGACTTCAAACTATACTACAAGGATACAGTAATTAAAACAGCATGGTACTGGTACCAAAACAGAGATATAAACCAATGGGACAAAACAGAGGCATTGGAGGCAACACAACATGTCTACAACCATAGAATCTTTGATAAACCTGATACAAACGAGCAATGGGAAAGAATTTTCTGTTTAATAAATGGTGTTGGGAAAACTGGCTAGTCATGTGCAGAAAGCAGAAACTGGACCCCTTCCTGACAGCTTACACTAAAATTAACTCCAGATGGATTACAGAATTAAACATAAGACCTGGCACCATAAAAACCCTGGAAGAAAATTTAGGCAAAACCATTCAGGACATAGGAGTAGGCAAGGACTTTATGAACAAAACACCAAAAGCATTGCCAACAAAAGCCAAAATAGACAAATGGGACCTAATCAAACTCCACAGCTTTTGCACAGCAAAAGAAACAGTCACTAGAGTGAATGAGCAACCAACAGAATGAGAAAAAATCTTTGCAGTTTACCCATCTGACAAAGGGCTGATATCCAGAATGTACAAAGAACTCAAACAGATTTACAGGAAAAAAACAAACTAGCTTATTCCAAAATTGGCAAAGAATATGAACAGACACTTTACAAAAGAAGACATACATGAGGCCAACAAACACATGAAAAAATGCTCATCATCACTGGTCATTAGAGAGATGCAAATCAAAACCACATTGAGATACTATCTCACGCCAGTTAGAATGGCGATCATTAAAAAATCTGGAGACAGCAGATGCTGGAGAGGATGTGGAGAAATAGGAACACTCTTACACTGTTGGTGGGAGTGTAAATTAGTTCAACCATTGTGGAAGACAGTGTGGCAATTCCTCAAGGACCTAGAAATTAAAATTCCATTTGACCCAGCAATCCCATTACTGGGTGTATATCCAAAGGACTATAAATCGTTCTACTATAAGGACACATGCACACGAATGTTCATTGCAGCACTGTTTACAAGAGCAAAGAACTGGAACCAACCCAAATGCCCAATGATGATAGACTGGACTGGGAAAATGTGGCACATATACACCATGGAATATTATGCAGCAATCAAAAATGATGATTTCGTTTCCTTTGTAAGGACATGGATGAATCTGGAGAACATCATTCTCAGCAAACTGACACAAGGACAGAAAAAGTAATACCGCATATACTCACTCATAGGTGGGTGAGAAAAATAAGAACACATGGACACAGAGAGGGGTTCTACTACACACTGGGGTCTATTGGGGGGAATGGGGGTGCGACAGTGGGGTGGGGCTGAGGAGGGATAGCCTGGGGATGAATGCCAAGTGTGGGTGAAGGGGAGGAAGGCAGAAAAACACACTACCAAGTGTATACCTATGCAACTATCTTGCACGTTCTGCACAAGTACCCCAAAACCTATAATGCAATAAAAATTAAAAAAAAATTATGGATCACTTTGATAAAGAATAAAAGTTAAGTTATTGTAAAAAAGAAATTAATGATAAATAATTAGACTTTAGTTATTCACTGGTAAATTTCTTTATCTTTTTATTCATTTTCTTAAACATCTATGACAATTGTTTTAATGACTGTTTTATATAACTGCAATATCTGGATTTTCTTTTTTTAATATAAAGCAAAGTATCAAAATGCAGAGTGATCGTGTCTATGTTCTGTGAAAGGGTGCAGATGGCATTACAAATAGGGTCAACCTTTTTTTTTTAGAAATAAAAGAGAAGTAGTGAAGGAGAGAAAGAAAGAGGAAGAAAAAGAGAGAGAGATAATGAAAATGTAGGTTTATTCTAAAAATGGGTATTAATAATGGCCGATCAATATTTTGTGTCTTTAAGGTGGAGAATGTATATTTTGTGTATTTAAAATGGAGAGCTCTATAAATATTTACTGAGTTTACTTGTTTCGGATCTGAGTTCAAGTCCTTGATATTCTTATTAATTTTCTCTCTTGTTGAGTCTGAATCTCTTTATGGGTCTTATGTATCTGGGTGTTAGGATCATTAGCTCTTACTGTTGCATTGATCTTTTTACCACTATATCTTTGTTGCTTTGAAATCTATTTTATCAGATGCAAGAATTACAACTCATCCTTTTTGTTTGTTTGTTTGTTTGTTTGTTTATTTATTTATTTATTTATGTATTTATTTATTTATTCATTTTTGCTTTCCATTTGGTTGGTAGATCTTTCTCCAACCCTTTGTTTTAAGTCTTTGTGTATCTTTGGATGTGAAATGGGTCTGGATGTAGCATGCCGTTAGGTTTTGGCTGTATCTTATGATTGGAGAATTTAGTCGACTTAAATTTAGGATTACTACCATTTAATGTTAACTGGCTATTTTATCCTTTCATTGATGTAAATTCATCTTTATGTTGATGCTCTTTTAGAAAGGCTAATACAGGTTGTTCCTTTCTTTGTATAATGCTTCTTTCAGAAGCTCTTGTAAAGGCAGCCTGGTGGTAATAAAATCTCTGAGTACTTGCTTGTTCATAAAATATTTTATTTTTCCTTCAATTGTGAAGCTTAGTTTGCAGGATATGAAATTCTGGGCTGAAAGTTCTGTCCTTTAAGGATGTTGAATATCGGCCCCCACTCTCTTCTGCCTTGTAGGGTTTCTGCAGAAAGATCTGCCATAATTCTAATAGGCTACCCTTTGTGGGTAACCTGACCTTAATCTCTGGCTGTCTTTAGTATTTTCTCCTTCATTTCAACCCTGGTGAATCTAATGATTTTGTGCCTTGGCGTTGCTCTTCTTTTTTTGTTTTTTTTTTTTTAATTTTTATTGCATTATAGGTTTTGGGGTACATGTGCAGAACGTGCAAGATAGTTGAATAGGTACACACATGGCAGTGTGTTTTGCTGCCTTCCTCCCCTTCACCCACACTTGGTATTCATCCCCAGGATATCCCCCAGCCCCCCCCCGCTGTCCCTCCCCCATTTGCCCCAACAGTCCCCAGTGTATAGTAGACTGCCTCTCTGTGTCCATGTGTTCTCATTTTTCTCACCCACCTATGAGTGAGTATATGCGGTATTTCTTTTTCTGTTCTTGTGTCAGTTTGCTGAGAATGATGTTCTCCAGATTCATCCATGTCCCTACAAAAGACACAAACTCATCATTTCTGATTGCTGCATAATATTCCATGGTGTATATGTGCCACATATTCCCAGTCCAGTCTATCATCGATGGGCATTTGGGTTGGTTCCAGGTCTTTGCTATTGTAAACAGTGCTGCATTGAACATTCACGTGCATGTGTCCTAATAGTAGAACAATTTATAGTCTTTTGGATAGATACCCAGTAATGGGATTGCTGGGTTAAATGGAATTTTTATTTCTAGGTCCCTGAGGAATTGCCACACTGTCTTCCTCTTGAGGAATATCTTTGTGGTGTTCTCTGTATTACCTGGGGTTGAATAGTGTCCTCCTTTGGTAGATTTGGAAAGTTTTTCTGAATAATATCTTGAAGAGCATTTTCCAGATTGGATTCATTCTCTTCATCATATTCAGGTACACCTATCAAATGTAAATTAGGTCTTTTCACATAGTACCATATTTCTTTTTTTCTTTTTTTTTTAATTTTTATTGCATTATAGGTTTTTGGGTACATGTGCAGAAAGTGCAAGATAGTTGCATAGGTACACAGATGGCAGTGTGTTTTGCTGCCTTCCTCCCATTCACCCACACTTGGTATTCATCCCCAGGCTATCCCCCCAGTCCCCCCGCTGTCCCTCCCCCATTTCCCCCAACAGTCCCCAGTGTATAGTAGACCGCCTCTCTGTGTCCATGTGTTCTCATTTTTCTCACCCACCTATGAGTGAGTATATGCAGTATTTCTTTTTCTGTTCTTGTGTCAGTTTGCTGAGAATGATGTTCTCCAGATTCATCCATGTCCTTACAAAGGACAAAAACTCATCATTTTTGATTGCTGCATAATATTCCATGGTGTATATGTGCCACATTTTCCCAGTCCAGTCTATCATTGATGGGCATTTGGGTTTGTTCCAGTTCTTTGCTATTGTAAACAGTGCTGCAATGAACATTCGTGTGCATGTGTCCTTATAGTAGAAAGATTTATAAGCTTTTGGATAGATACCCAGTAATGGGATTGCTGGGTCAAATGGAATTTCTATTTCTAGGTCCCTGAGGAATCGCCACACCGTCTTCCACAATGGATGAACTAATTTACATTCCCACCAACAGTGTAAGAGTGTTCCTATTTCTCCACATCCTCTCCAGCATCTGCTGTCTCCAGATTTTTTAATGATCGCCATTCTAACTGGTGTGAGATGATATCTCAATGTGGTTTTGATTTGCATCTCTCTAATGACCAATGATGATGAGCACTTTTTCATATGTTTGTTGGCCTCATGTATGTCTTCTTTTGTAAAGTTTCTGTTCATATCCTTTGCCCATTTTTGAATGGGCTTGTTTGTTTTTTTTCTGTAAATCTGTTTGAGTTCTTTGTAAATTCTGGATATCAGCCCTTTGTCAGATGTGTAAACTGCAAAGATGTTTTCCCATTCTGATGGTTGCCGATTCACTCTAGTGACTGTTTCTTTTGCCGTGCAGAAGCTGTGGAGTTTGATTAGGTCCCATTTGTCTATTTTGGCTTTTGTTGCCAAGGCTTTTGGTGTTTTGTTCATGAAGTCCTTGCCTACTCCTATGTCCTGAATGGTTTTGCCTAGATTTTCTTCTAGGGTTTTTATGGTGTCAGGTCTTACGTTTAAGTATTTAATCTATCTGGAGTTAATTTTAGTGTAAGGTGTCAGAAAGGGGTCCAGTTTCTGCTTTCTGCACATGGCTAGCCAGTTTTCCCAACACCATTTATTAAATAGGGAATCCTTTCCCCATTGACTGTTTTTGTCTGGTTTATCAAAGATAATATGGTTGTAGATATGTTGTGTTACCTCCGATGCTTCTGTTCTGTTCCATTGGTCTATATCTCTGTTCTGGTACCAGTACCATGCTGTTTTGATTACTGTAGCCTTGTAGTATAGTTTGAAGACTGGTAGCGTGATGCCTCCCGCTGTGTTCTTTTTGCTTAGAATTGACATGGCTTTGCGGGCTCTTTTTTGGTTCCATATGAAATTCATGGTGGTTTTTTCCAGTTCTGTGAAGAAATTCAATGGTAGTTTGATGGGGATAGCATTGAATGTGTAAATTACTTGGGGCAGTATAGCCATTTTCACAATATTGATTCTTCCTAACCACGAACATGGAATGTTTCTCCATCTGTTTTTGTCCTCTCTTATTTCGTTGAGCAGTTGTTTGTAGTTTTTCTTAAAGAGGTCCCTTACATTCCTAGTGAGTTGTATTCCTAGGTATTTTATTTTCTTTGTAGCAGTTTTGAATGGCAGTTTGTTCTTAATTTGGTTCTCTTTAAGTCTGTTATTGGTGTATAGGAATGCTTGTGATTTTTGCACATTGATTTTATATCCTGAGACTTTGCTGAAGTTGCTTATCAGTTGCAGGAGCTTTTGGGCTGAGGTGATAGGGTCTTCTAGGTATACTATCATGTCGTCTGCAAATAGAGAAAATTTGGCTTCCACCTTTCCTATTTGAATACCCTTTATTTATTTTTCTTCCTGATTGCTCTGGCTAGAACTTCCAGTACTATGTTGAATAGAAGTGGTGAGAGAGGGCATCCTTGTCTAGTGCCGGATTTCAAAGGGAATGCTTCCAGGTTTTGCCCATTAAGTATGATATTGGCTGTTGGTTTGTCATAAATAGCTTTTATTATTTTGAGATGTGTTGCATCAATGCCATGTTTATTGAGGGTTTTTAGCATAAAGGGCTGTTGAATTTTGTCAAATGCCTTCTCTGCGTCAATTGAGATAATCATGTGGTTTTTGTTTTTGCTTCTGTTTATGTGATGAATTACATTTATAGACTTGCGTATGTTGAAACAGCCTTGCATCCCCGGGATGAATCCTACTTGATCATGATGGATAAGTTTTTTAATGTGCTGTTGCAATCGATTTGCCAGTATTTTATTGAAGATTTTTGCATCTATGTTCATCATGGATATTGGCCTGAAGTTTTTTTTTCTTGTTGAGTCTCTGCCAGGTTTTGGTATCAGGATGATGTTGGTCTCATAAAATGATTTGGGAAGGGTTCCCTCTTTTTGGATTATTTGGAATAGTTTCAGAAGAAATGATACCAGATCCTCTTTGTGTGTCTGGTAGAATTCAGCTGTGAACCCATCTGAACCTGGGCTTTTTTTGTGTGGTAGGCTCCTAATTGCTGCCTCAACTTCTGACCTTGTTATTGGTCTATTCATAGTTTCGGCTTCCTCCTGGTTTAGGCTTGGGAGGACACAGGCGTCCAGAAATTTATCCATTTCTTCCTGATTTACTAGTTTATGTGCATAGAGTTGTTTGTAGTATTCTCTGATGATGGTTTGAATTTCTGTGGAATCTGTGGTGATTTCCCCATTATTGTTTTTTATTGCCTCTATTTGGTTGTTCTCTCTTTTCTTTTTTATCAGTCTGGCTAGTGGTCTGTCTATTTTGTTGATCTTTTCAAAAAACCAGCTCTTAGATTTATTGATTTTATGAAGGGATTTCTTGTCTCTATCTCCTTCAGTTGTGCTCTGATCTTAGTTATTTCTCATCTTCGGCTAGGTTTTGAGCTTTTTTGATCTTGCTCCTCTAGCTCTTTCAATTTTGACAATAGGGGGTCTATTTTGGATCTCTCCACTCTTCTCATGTGGGCACTTATTGGTATATATTTTCCTCTACAAACTGCTTTAAATGTGTCCCCAAGATTCTGGTACATTTTGTCTTCATTCTCGTTGGTTTCAAAGAACTTCTTTATTTCTGCCTTCATTTCATTGTTTATCCAATCAACATTCAAGAGCCGGTTGTTCAGTTTCCATGAAGCTGTGCGGTTCTGAGTTGTTTTCTGAATTCTGAGTTCCAACCTGATTACACTATGGTCTGAGAGACTGTTTGTTATGATTTCCGTTGTTTTGCATTTGCTGAGGAATGCTTTACTTCCAATTATGTGGTCAATTTTGGAGTAGGTGTGATGTGGTGCTGAGAAGAATGTATATTCTGTGGATTTGGGGTGGAGAGTTCTGTAAATGTCTATCAGGTTTGCTTGTTCCAGGTCTGAGTTCAAGTCCTGAATATCCTTGTTAGTTTTCAGTCTGGTTGATCTGTCTGCTATTGACAGTGGAGTGTTAAAGTCTCCCACTATTATTGTGTGGGAGTCTAAGTCTCTTTGTAAGTAATTAAGAACTTGCCTTATATATCTGTGTGCTCCTACATTGGGTCCATATATATTTAGAATCGTTAGCTCTTCTTGTTGTATCGATCCTTTTACCATTATGTAATGACCTTCTTTGTCCCTTTTGATCTTTGTTGCTTTAAAGTCCATTTTATCAGAGATGAGAATTGCAACTCCTGCTTTTTCTTTGCTCTCCATTTGCTTGGTAAATCTTTCTCCATTCTTTTATTTTGAGCCTTTGTGTATCTTAGCGTGTTAGGTGGGTTTCCTGGATACAGCATACTGATGGGTTTTGGTTTTTTATCTAATTTGCCAGTCTGTGTCTTTTGATTGGTGCATTTAGCCCATTTACATTCAGGGGTAATATTTTTATGTGTGAATTTGATACTGCCATTTTGATGCTAGCTGGCTGTTTTGTCCGTTGGTTCATGTACATTCTTCATTTTGTTTATGGTCTTTAGCATTTGGTATGCTTTTAGGATGGCTGGAACTGGTTGTTTCTTTCTATGTGTAGTGCCTCTTTCAGGAGCGCTTGTAAAGCAGGCCTTGTGGTGACAAAATCTCTGAGTACTTGCTTGTTCGTGAAGGATTTTATTTTTCCTTCACTTATGAAGCTCAGTTTGGCTGGATATGAAATTCTGGGTTGAAAGTTCTTTTCTTTAAGGATGTTGAATATTGGCCCCCACTCTCTTCTGGCTTGTAGAGTCTCTGCAGAGAGATCTGCTGTGAGTCTGATGGGCTTCCCTTTGTGGGTGACCCGACCTTTCTCTCTGGCTGCCCTTAGTATTTTCTCCTTCGTTTCGACCCTGGTGAATCTGACGATTATGTGCCTTGGGGTTGCTCTTCTTGCGGAGTATCTTTTTGGTGTTCTCTGTATTTCCTGGAGTTGAGTATTGACCTGTCTTGCTAGGTTGGGGAAAATTTCCTGGATAATATCCTGAAGAGTGTTTTCCAGCTTGGATTCATTCTCTTCGTCACATTCTGGTACACCTATCAAACGTAGGTTGGGTCTCTTCACATAGTCCCACATTTCTTGGAGATTTTGTTCATTCCTTTTTGTGCTTTTTTTTAAATCTTGGTTTCTTGTTTTATTTCATTGAGTTGATCTTCAACTTCTGATATTCTTTCTTCTGCTTGGTCAATTCGGCTGCTGAAACTTATGCATGCTTCGCGAAGTTCTCGTGTTGTGTTTTTCAGGTCCTTCAATTCATTCATATTCCTCTCTAAGTTGTCCATTCTCATTATCAATTCCTCGAATCTTTTTTCAAGGTTCTTAGTTTCTTTTCCCTGGTTTAGTACATGTTCCTTTAGCTCACTGAAGTTTCTCATTATCCACTTTCTGAAGTCTGATTCTGTCATTTTGTCACTTTCATTCTCCATCCAGCTTTTTTCCCTTGCTGGTGAGGAGTTTTGGTCCTTTTTTGGAGGTGAGGTGTTTTGGTTTCGGGTGCTTTCCTCTTTTTTGCGCTGGTTTCTTCCCATCTTTTTGGATTTATCCGCCTGTCGTCTTAGTAGTTGCTGATTTTTCAATTGGGTCTCTGTGTGGACGCTGAGATTGTTGATGATGAAGTATTTCTGTTACTTAATTTTCCCTTTAATGGTCTATCTTCTCTGCTGTATGAGTGCTGTGGTCCACTCCAGGCCCTGCTTGTCTGGGGTATACCTGCAGCAGCTCCGGAACTGTGAGGGATGATACCAATTTCTTCTTCTGCTGTTCTTGTTTCAGAATGATGCCAGCCAAATATCAGTCTGATTCGTTCTTTTCTGTGGTGACTCCTTGGATATACAGGGGTCAGGGAGCTGCTTGAGGAGACAATCTGTGCTTTATAGGAGCTCCAGTGCTGAGCTGTGAGCTCCGTTGTTCATTCAGCATTGTTGGGAGGTTGTTTATGTCTGCTGCTATAGAACTCATAAAACACCACCCTTTTTTTCCCCCCTTAGATGCTCTGACTCAGGGAGTTGGGGCTTTCTTTATGAATATCTGTTGCACTGTCCTGCCCCACTAGGTGGCAGTCAATTCACTATTTGCCTGCCGGGGCTCTGACCTGCTAGCGCGGGTCCGTTCTGTTGCTGCTGGGCTGCCTTCTGCGGTGGAGCCTGGAGTCTATCTGTTATGGCAGGTTGCCTCTGCAACGGCAGGCCGCGTTAGTCCTGGGCGGTACTTCAGTGGGGGTGGACTGGGTCAGCAATGGTGGATGCCCCTCCCTCACAGGGCTGCATGGTCCTAGATGTTGGCAGCAAAACTCTCAGCCCCAAGCATCTCCAGTCACCGCCCTTCTTGTATCCGTGAGCGTGGGACCCGCCGAGACTGATCACCCAGCTCCCTGCCTCAGAGTCCGTCCTCTCTCTCTCTCTCTTCCTCTCCCCAAGCTGAAAGGTCGACTCTCTCACTGGCACCCCAGTAGCCTGCTGATAGGGCACTGGGATTCCTGCGATCTCCCATGCTGCTGCCCACTACCCCAGCTCAGATCATGCTTCCTAGGAAACTCCTGGTCTGGCTCATTGTCCAAGTCCCGTTCAATCAGATGAACATGCCAATCTGCCCTTCCAAATCTCAGATTGCCAGTTTAACAGGGCACTCAGACCAGTGAGTTTCGCTCCGGGTCCCACTGCAGCGGGAGCTGGCTGCGTTAGCCGGCTGCTCGCATCCCGTGTCTCTCCCCCACCTGGGACTTTCAACGCTCTTTGGGCATAAAAGGAACATCCGAGAATGCGGCTAGGACTCACCCTCTGCGCCTTCACTGAGAGCTGCAATCCTGAGTCACCTCTACGACGCCATCTTGCCTCACAGTCCCTTATTTCTTGGAGACTTTGCTCATTCCTTTTTATTCTTTTTTCTCTATTCTTGTCTTCTCATTTTATTTCATTAAGTAGGTCTTCAACCTCTGATATCCTTTCTTCTGCTTGATCAATTCAGCTATTCAAACTTGTGCAATTATTTCACTAATTTTTTGTTTTGTGTTTTTCAACTCCGTTAGTTCATTTATATTCCTCTCTATATTGTCTATTCTTGTTAGCATTTTGTCAATGCCAATGGATGTTTTTATGTTTTATTGTCTGTTGTTTCTCTTTATTTTTTATTAATTTGGTTCTGTTTCTGGACATGCCTGTTCACTTTTGATTAAATGCCACATGCTATATTTTAAAAAATTTTAGTGTCTATACATTTGTTCTCTCTTCTCAGAAAGATTTGACTTTCCAACCATCAGGAATTCGAGGTACATACAGATCACTTTTGGCTAATCAGTTATTGAGATAATTTAAAACTGAACTTGATTGTCCAAAGGGTTTTGGTTTGTTCTTAATCTTTTTTTTAATGTTTAAATTTTGTTATATATATATATATATTATTGCACTTTAGATTCTAGGGTACATGTGCAGAACATGCAAGATCATTGCACAGGTACATACATGGCAATGCGGTTTGCTGTTTTCATTTCCCCATCACCTATATCTGGCATTTCTCCCCATGGTATCCCTCCCCAATTTCCCTACCCCCCACTGTCCTTCCCCTGGTTCCCCACAACAGACCCCAGTGTTTGATGCTCTCCTCCTTGTGTCCATGTGTTCTCATTGTTAAACACCTGCCTATAAGTTGAGAACATGTGGTGTTTGATTTTCTGTTCTTGTGTCAGTTTGCTGAGAGAGATGGTTTTCTGATTCATCCATATTCCTACAAAGGACAGGAACTCATCATTTTTTATGACTGCATAGTATTCCATGGTGTATATGCAACACATTTTTTTTGTCCAGTCTATCATTGATGGGCATTCGAGTTGGTTCCAGGTCTTTGCTACTATAAACAGTGACACAATGAACGTAAGTGTGCATGTATCTTTATAATAGAATGATTTATAATCATTTGTATATATCTTAATGCATATAATATTTCAAGAGCTTCAACTGAAACCCTGGGGTGTTTATCAGTGCCCCTCTTTCTAGGGAGGTTACAGACTCCAATTTTCCCCAAATTCTCCTTTACTTCTTAGCCTCCTACCTGCTGCTTGGTTTCTTCCTCTCTTTCTTTTCTTTCCTTCCTTTCCCTCCCTCCCTCCCTCTGTCCCTCCCTACTCTCTCTTTCTTTTCTGCTCCTGCTTTCTTCTTTCTTTTCTTCCTTCCTTCCTTTCTTCTTTCCTTCCTTATCCTTCCTTTCTTCTTTCCTTCCTTTTCCTTCCTTCTTTCCTTCCTTCGTTTGTCTGTCTTTCTTCTTTTTTTTTATATTATCATAAGATAATATTTTTAATTTTTTAAATTTTAATAGTTTTGGGGGAAACAGGTGGTATTTGGTTGCATGGAAAAGTTCTTAGTAGTGATTTCTGAGATTATGGTG
This sequence comes from Saguinus oedipus, assembly GCA_031835075.1. Taxonomy (NCBI): domain Eukaryota; kingdom Metazoa; phylum Chordata; class Mammalia; order Primates; family Cebidae; genus Saguinus; species Saguinus oedipus. Next base: position 59,285,318 of record CM063173.1, read on the forward strand.
CACCCATCATCCAAGCAGTGTACACTGTACCCAGTATGTATTCTGTTATCCTTCACCCTCTCCCACCCTTCCCCCTGAGTCCCCAAAGTCCTTTATATTATTTTATGCCTTTGCATCCTCATAGCTTAGTTTTTGCTTATAAGTGAGAATATATGATGTTCAGTTCCCCATTCCTAAGTTACTTCACTTAGAATAATGGTCTCCAACTCCATCCAGGTTACTGAAAATGCCATTATTTTGTTCCTTTTTATGGTTAAGTAGTATTCCATGGTAAATATATGCTACATTTTCTTTATTCACTTGTGGTTGATGGGCATTTAGACCGGTGTATATTTTTGCAATTGTGAATTGTGCTGCTCTGAACATGAGTGTGCAAGTGTCGTTTTCATATAATGGGTTATTTTCCTCTGGGCACATACCCAGTAGTGAGATTGCTGGATCAAAGAGTAGTTCTACTTTTAGTTCTTTAAGGAATCTCCACACTGTTTTCTACAGTGGTTGTACTAGTTTACATTCCCACCAGGAGTAAAAGTGTTCCCTTTTCACCACATCCCCACCAACATATATACTATTATTTTTTTATTTTAAATTATGGCCACATTTGCAGTAGAAAGGTGGCATCCCACTGTGGTTTTGATTTGTATTTCCCTGACAGCTAATGATGCTTAACATTTTTTTCATATATTTGTTGGCTATTCATGTATCTTCTTTTGAGAGTTGTCTATTCATGTTCTTTGCCCACTTCTTGAGGAGATTTTTTTTTCTTGCTGGTTTGTTTGAGTTCCTGGTAGATTCTGGATATTAGCCCTTTGTCAGATACATAGTTTGTGAATATTTTTTTCCACTCTGTGGATTGTTTGTTTACTCTGCTGAATATTTGTTTTGCTGTGCAGAAGCTTCTTAGTTTTGTTTTTGTTGGATTTGCTTTAGGGCTCTTGGTTATAAACTTAGGCCTAAGCCAATACCTAGGAGAGTTTTTCTGATGTTATCTTCTAGAATTTTTATTATTACTTCTAGGTCTTAGATTTAAGTCTTTGATCCATGTTGAGTTGATTTTTGTATAAGGTGAGAGATGAGGACCCAGCATCATTCTATATATGGCTTGTCAGCTATTCCAGCACCAGAATAGGGTATCATTTCCCCACTTTATGTTTTTGTTTACTTTGATGGAGATCAGTTGGCAGTAGTTCTGGATTATCTATTATTTGGCTTTATTTCTGGATTATCTGTTCTTTGCCATTGGTCTACGTGCCTATTTTATACCAGTACCATGCTGTTTTAGTAACTATAGCCTTGTAGTATAGTTTGAAGTAACGTAATGTGAGCCTCCAGATTTATTTTATTTTATTTTTTGTTTATTCTTACTTTAGCTATGCAGTTCTTTTTTGTTTCACATAAATTTTAGAACCACCCACCCCCTAACAGGCCCCTCCCTGTGGCCATGTGTTCTCATTGTTCAATTCCACTTCTGAGCAAGAACATGCAGTGTTTGGTTTTCTGTTCTTGTGTTAGTTTGCTAAGAATGACTAAGTAGTATTCCATGGTAAATATATACCATTTTTTATTGTGTCTATTTGATTCTTCTCTCTTTTCTTCTTTATTAGTCTGGCTAGTGGTCTATCTGTTTTGTTGATATTTTTAAAAAGACCAGCTCCTGGATTCATAGATTTTTTTTAAAGAGTATTATGTGTCTCTATCTCCTTCAGTTCTGCTCTGATCTTAGTTATTTTTTGTCTTCTGCTAGTTTTTGAATTTGTTTGCTCTTGCTCCTTGTCTTTCTTCTTTATGTCTTTTTCTTTTTATTCATTCCCTCCATTTTTCTTTTCTTTTTTTTTTTATTTTTATTTTATTTATTTATTTTTTTAAATTTTTATTGCATTATAGGTTTGGGGGTATTCCCTCCATTTTTCTTTCTCTTTATTTCCCTCCTTTTTTGTCTTTCTTCTTTATCTTTCCTTCTATCTCTCTGTTAATCCTTCAGTTAGATGTTTTAATCAGAAAAGAAAATCAATAGTTTTAAAAAAGACTTATTTAGAAATATTGATATAAATATGCAAAGAGGTAACTAATTAACTAACTAATGCAAAGAGATAACTAACTCTTTCACACATGCCTTTTACCATATGCAGTTCCAAGACAGGTGAATGAATACGTTTAAGGGGACAATGGAGAAGAATGGTACCTCCACTTTTCCAAGGTTTCCTTTTGCTTCTATGCCTGTGATACTCTGAAGATCTATAAGACTTTACTTCCTTTTGGCATGGTGGTTTAATGCTACTTGGAAATTAGCTAACATTTAAAAGGAAAGGCAGCAGAGAAAGTCAGAGTCATTTCCTGAAATGCCTCTAAGTTCTATCTGGTTTGACCTATTCTTGAGGTCAAAACTTTGATTCCCATTTTTTGGCTGGATAATACATGTTTTGAGAAATTTTTTTAGACATACAAAACAAGCTTTCATATCTGAAGCCAACCGTGATTTTTTCCCTTGGTTAATATCTTGGGTTTTTGTCTGGTCTGAATTTTAGAAATTTAAAAGATTATCAGCATATGTGTAAATATAATCTTTTTATTAAAAATCCTGTAACAGAATAAATCTTCAGTTGTTTTCTTAAGGCAGTGACTGTGTTAAACCTCTTCTGAGCCTGTATCACATATTTATTCCTTTGAAACAATGCTAATGCAAAACTTATTTTTCATTAAAAAAGAAGCTAATATTAAAAATACCTGTAATGGAAAGTTCATACTACATGGTTATACAGTATAATAGTTTATAATTATATATAAAAATAAATATATAATTATTATAGTGCTTCTATTTACAGAAATGCCATATATTAATACAATATGTTATATATGTATATAATATATAATATAAATTTATATTATATGTAGATATAATATTTAAAGGGCATATATGTATATAATATATAAATTATGTTTGCATTAATATATAGTCAGGTGTAAATTTACATATATAAAATAATTTCTATCATATTCATATTTATTTATAGATAAATATATATAAATAACATTATAATATATAACATATATACTAATAAAATGACACAGGTTATAGAATATATATTATATTCTATGTACTATTATATTTATCCATAATATGTAATAATATATTATACAAATTATTATATAATTATAATATAAATTATTATATATGTATTATATACAAGTGTATTTTATATAGTACATATATAATATATAGTATATAATCCATTATAAATAAATAAATGTGTAAATTGTAAACTTTTGTATTTTATATTTATGTTTTTTTATATAAATATTTACCTTTGATTCCATTTTTTGACTGGATAATTTTTGTTTTTGAAATTTTCTTTCAAAAAATGTAAAAAGCAATTTATATTTTATTTATTAAAAGCCATTTATATAGAAAACATAGAGAAATAAACACATATAAATACTGACATTCATAAATAAAAGCATATATTTATATACATAAATATAACCATATTTATATGCATAAATAAAAATATGTAAATATACAAAATATAATACATAAATATATAAATTTATATACAATAGTTATATGTAAATATTTGTAAAATATAAATATATAAGTATATAACTTTCTGTATAAATATAATATATGCTTATTTGTATATAAACTACATAAACATAAAACATATAGTTAAATAGAAATACAGTATGTGAATAAAGAAATATATATATATATATTATATATATATATATTTATATATATATATTATTTATATAATATATATATATATATTCCTCAATACTGATTCTCCAGAGTTAGTTAACAGTAAGCATTGGAATTATAGTCTGTGCAAATATAGTATGTGTACATGGATTTCATATACAAAGTTTTCTTTTTCAAAAGTGGTACCATACATGTTACTTCGCTATTAACTGTTTTTTACTTTACAACATATTTTGTGACATCTTTATAAGTTAGTAAATTAAATTTTTTTGGTTATTTATTGCTGCATAACAAATATTCATCCCAAAATGAAGTTAGTTAACACAATAATTTATGACTGCCTCTTGTAGTTCTGTGGATTGGGAATTCAGATAATGCATGGTGGGGGTGGCTGGTCTCTGCCCCACAGAATCTGTGGCTTCCTCTGGAAAGACTCCCACAGCAGGAGCTGGAATAGCTGTGGACAGGCCCCCAGGAGCCTCCCTTTCTCTTTCTGTCTCTCTTTTTCTCTTCAGAATCACACCACTGCACCCCATACTGAGGAACAGAGTGAAACTCTGTTCTCTAAATAAATAAGTAAATAATATTTAAAACTTAAAAAATAGATCTTACTTTATGTTTAGGCTCCTGTGAAGCTGCTGAGTGAGGTGCAGTGTCTTTAAATATGTAGAAGCCAGCCGAGCCAGGTGTCTCACACTTGTAGTCTCAGCAGTTTGGGAAGCCAAGGCAGGTGAATCAGCTGAGGTCAGGAGTTCATGATCAGTGTGGCTAACACAGTGAAACACCGTTTCTACTAAAAATATGAAAAATTAGCCAGGCATGGTGGCTAACGCCAGTAATCCCAGCTATTCAGGAGGCTAATTCAGTGGAATCCCTTGAACCCGGGAGGTGGAGGTTGCAGTGGACTGAGATCGTGCCACTTCACTCCATCTTAGGCAACAAGAGTGAAACTTTATCAAATAAAAAATAAAAAATAAAAAAAACGATATGCAGAAGTTCTTTCGGGCATGGCCTGAAATATGTCTGAGGCCTTAACAAAGGATTGTACAGCCCCATTCTTGAGTTCATCTTTCCCAGAGACCAGATTTTACTGCCCTAGATTTGAAAGATTTTGCCTGCAGATACCACAGTGAGAAATAGTAGTCCTTTCTCACCCAGCAAACCCTGGTTCCTTGTTATTCCATCTCGATTCTACTGAAAACCCAGAATAGCTTCTTCTTTAATTAATCTCTACCTGCTTATCTTCTCTCATAGGCATCTTGAAAAACCCAGCTGGCATTTTCTACTTTTCTACTTCAAAATCACCCTAGTCAGATAGATCCATGAGGTCATTAGGTATCTTTTCTGTTTTTGTTGTTGTTTGAGACAGAATCTCGCTCTGTCCCCCAGGCTGGAGTGCAGTGGCATGATCTCAGATCTCTGCAACTCCTGCCTCCTGGGTTCAAGTGATTCTCCTGCCTCAGCCTGCCAAGCAGCTGGGATTATAAGTGCACACCAAAATGCCCGGCCAATTTTTTTTGTAATTTTAGAGGAGACATGGTTTTTCATGTTGCCCAGGCTGGTCACAAACTCCTGAACTCAAGTAATTGGCCAGCATCAGCCTCACAAAGTGGTGAAATTCCAGGAATAAGCCACCATGCCCAGCTCACCATTGGTCATATTGTTACAGGCAGTGATTTTGTACACTGTTCTGCTGAGACCAGACTTAGGTGTTCTCAGGCTGCAGTCTTTCTGCCACCAAGAGGGGAAAAGAACCTGGGAACCCGGGAAAGGAAGGTGCTGTAAGAAAGGACTAGTCTGCTTCAGCCACGTTTGTTGTTACTTCTTTATTGGCACACCTTGGGAGCAGCAGAGAAGGACTGGACACTTCTATCTACCGGACAGCCTGAGACCCACCTTGCTGCTTTGATTATTTTTCTTGCCAAGATAACCTTTTGTTGCACTGTGTATTTCATCAGCTCCTGGGAGGCAGACAGCTGGAGGCTAGGATATGTGACTGCTCACTCCAAGCCAATGCATTGCCCTTGAGACACACGAAAAGGGAGAGAGGAGTCTGTCTGTGTGTAGACTCAGCAGAGGTCAGCACATGGGCAGTTTGCAGACAGTCTGTGAATTTGTAGCTAGCCCCTTTGCCCAAGTGTCCTCTCCCTCCCATCGAAACCATCCTGCAAACTTGGAAGAAGTGGGTTCATGCCACACGTTCTCAGGCCCTGGAGGAGTGGGATCCATGTTGGGTAGGCGATGCCCCACAGCAGCCGTGGATGTCACAGGGGTGGTCACAGAATCCTCCCCGACTCAGATCCCACAGTTTCTGGCATCTTCCCTCCACCTCGATGCCTCACCATCCCCCTGGGCTTAGGTGTGATTGTTGTCCTAGGGTGTGGGCATGTGGGATGAAGTAGTGAAGGTGGCGGATCCTGGGGCGAGTTGTCCTGTGCAGGGGAGCAACAGTTTGCCAAAGTTAACATGGATAGCTTCTTTGGGAAGGGAAGGAAGGAGCACTGTCTGCCAAGCTCCTGCTTGCCCCCTTGAGTGTCTGCCTGTATGTGCTATGCATATGCGTGCATGTGTGTGTAAATGTGAGTGCATGCACAATGAGGCCCTCAGGTTGCACAGCCTGGAAATGGAAGTAGCTATTGGTGAGGCAGGGGGTGGTGGTGGGGGCTCCCTGACCCTTGGAGTAGCCAAAGTTCAGGTGGCCAGGGTGAACCCAGAGGCTGGTTGCCTAGTAGTGATGGTGCTTCAGACTTCTGCCAGGCCCCCAGGGGTCCACTGGGGAGGAGGCCAGAGATGAAGGGAGTTTCTAGGGCATGCAACTCCATGGGGCCTTGGTCACTGGGCTCCAGGACACAGCAAGGAAGCATCACACAGGGACTTTGCCTGCACCACAAGCAGGAGCAGGAAGGGTAGAGGAGCATGTGGTGCAGGGAGTGAGGGGCACACGTCTCTAGACTGGAGCAAAGGACAAGGACAGTGAGGCATGTACCCATATCATTAACTTAGTAAATGAGGGGTATCATGCCATCCTGGCAGGCATGGGAAGTGGCCATGGGGCCCTGAGGGAGCCGGTTGCAGTGAGGATGCTGAGGCTGCCAGTTGGGGATGTGAGTGAGAGGCTGAGCTGCCCGCTGGGTGCCTCCGTTCCATGACTCCCCCTCCTTGAGGGCCTCAGAGATAGCCCCCTGCCTCACCTCCACTGCTGCACAGCAGGGCCCCAGCCCAGTGAGAGTTGTGTGCCACCACCTGCTCTCTGGCTTACTGGCTCACCCACGTGCTCCCTGTCTGCTTCCCTGGGTCCTCACCCCTCTCCAGGATGTTTCTGGATGTTGCAGATCCCCGTTTTCAGAGTGGGCGGGCTATCTGCAGACAATGCCTCCTGTATCTATTTGCTCTAGCACCAGGCATCAAACCTGCAGTCTGGGAGCATCAGGGGCCACCTTGCCCTCCTTAGAGCTGGCTTGTGGTCACCTGCCTGAGGGCGTCAGACTAGGAAATGGCAAAGATTAGGGCTGGAGACTGGAAGCCACTCCTCTATCCCCCAGGCCCTGGTGGCCACCAGGCTGCCCGCCCCCGGAAGCAGGCACCTGGGTGATGGGGAAGGAGGGTAGGGACCTGGAGCCACACCGCAGCCCAGGTGGAAGCACCGGGCTGCAACCAGGTCTTTTCCGGAAGCTGGAGACCTGGTGAATGGGGGAGATGGGAGGCAGAGTTCTCTTTCCATCCAGCCCCAGCAGGGACTGCTCACCTTCCCGGGTGCCTGCTCTTTGCTACCACCTACTGAGTGTCCAGGGACCCTGGGCTGCAATGGGTAACCAGACAGGCATCTGTAATCCAGTCTATGCATGTTTTTTAGCTTCTTTGACCTTTTCATAAGGATCACGTATAAACACCTGATGAATCTGATTTTCTGTAGGACTATTTTGAAAACATTGAGATCTTTTATCAACTAAAAATAATAGTATATTTCCTAGTCCAAATCTCTTTTAACCGCTTTATTGGGGTCTGATTGACATAAAAAAGCTATAAATATTTAATGTACACAGCATTATGAGTTTGGAGATTTCAATTATGTGATACATAAGGACACTTTTATCAATGGATGGCTGTCATGTACACATTCTGTATAAATACAGGACAGTGGTCCTATAAGATTAAAATATTTTTCTGTAACTTTTCTATGTTTAGATATGATTAGATACAAAAATACTTGCCATTGTGTTACAATTGCCTACAGTATTCAGTACAGTCATATGCTGTACCGGTTTCTACACTGTTTTGTGTAGGTACACTCTATGATGTTTGCACAACAAGATAAATCAGCTATCAATGCATTTCTCAGAATGCATATTTGTTAAGAGATGTATGACTGCATAACCCTGTGAAATCACATCCAGAATCTATACCATAAACCTATGCACCACCTCCAAAATTTTTCTCCCACCCTCCTTATTTACTACTATTATTTTATTTTTCCAAGACAGTCTTGCTCCATCACCCAGGCTGAAGTGCAGTGGTGCCATTTCAGCTCACTTCAACCTCCACCTTCTAGGTTCAAGTGATTCTCTTGCCTCAGCCTCCCAAGTAGCTGGGACTACAGGCATGCACCACCATGCCCAGCTATTACTTTTTTTATTGTATTTTTAGTAGAGACATGATTTCATCATGTTGGCCAAGATGGTCTTGATCTCTTGACCTTGTGATCTGCCTGCCTCAGCCTCCCAAAGTGCTGAGATTACAGGCATGACCCATCACACCTGACCTACTATTATTATTTTTGCATAAGATAATAACAGTTTAAAAAAGATCTACTGTCCTAGCAAAATTTTAAATATATAATATTGTTAACTGTAAGCTCTATGCTGTACAGTAGATCTGTAGAACTTATTCATCTTGTATAACTAAAACCTAGCTGGTGTCTTATTACTCATTATTTTCTATTTTTATGGCACAAAATAGACAGCTGAGATTATGAGAGACAAGAGTGGTTATTCTTACTGGAAAAAGTGTAGAAGAAGGAGGGAAATATCTGCAAGTTTGGGCCATGGGGTAGTGCTGTTATAAATAGACCATGAATGTCCAAGTAAATACTGGGGTTTGTGATGAAAGTTAGGGAAGCCTACCTCAAGAAGAAAAAAAAGTGTTACCAAGAAAGGCAACATTGGCAAGGCAGAAAAACTTGATCTTTAAAACATGTTATTTGAAACGAACTATATTACTTGTTTTCTTGTTTGATTATCATTGCTAGAACTGGTCATCTTTTTATTATGCATTCTGTACTTTCTCTTGAACTCAGTGGATGTAATTGGGTCTTACTAATTCAGAATAAACTGATGACCTAATGCCATATATATTGATGCTAACGGACATCTTTAGAATTTGTCAGACTAAGCTATTGTGAAAGTGACTGCTTTCTCTTTCTCCAACATAAAAATATTCAGAGGCAGAAAGATATGAAGAATAGAGTGTTTTCTCCATTTTATTTCCTTGATATTCAAAATAAATTTAAACAGAACTAAGAAGACAGGAAAATAATCACATCATATTTAGCTAAGTTAAAACTAATTATGTCCAAAGGAGAAGGTATGCGTTATTATGAGTAACTTGGCTGGCATAGTCAGCTGTCTATCCAATATGTTTTCTTTTCTTCTTAGATTAAAAAAAATCCAAATTATGTTCAGACTATCAAGGTTTTATGAATAGGTCACCAGTTTTCACATTTTGAATTATGAAGCAAGAAACATACCTAATCAGTTAAAACACTCAATCCTCCCAAGATTTTAGAAGTTATGAATTGTCATGTGACACATTTCTGGTTAACACAGTGTCAAGTAGAACTCTTCAGTGTGGGGCTGCCAGAAAAGCATTTGTTTTCCTTACAAACAGGAGCTGACACAGCTGGAATATGCATTTACTTTCCCCATTTTTCCTTCTTCTATTTGGAAGCACATACATAGTTTCTGGAGGCAGAGTAGCTATGTTGAGACCATAGGGGAAGAATGTCTCATGTTGGAGATGACTGCAAACAGAGGAAAGAGTTGGGACATATGGTTTTGCAGCCTCTCCACTGACCCTGGAATACATACTTCTGGATCTCTTGCTCTATGAGAAAAAGAAACTAACTGGATAAGCCACTGTGGTGAAATTGTCACATGTAGCCAAACACAATCTTAACTGAGTAAACTGGAAAAAAAATCTTTAATTTCTAAAATTCTTAGAGTGTCTAAAATGATGACTGTTTTTGCTCAATGCAGTAAATTTAATTCTCAGGAGACTTTCATTTAGCACTGACCAAAACTAGACATGAATCATACTGCATTTAACAGTTAAGATAAACATACATATGAATATAACTCTATAAAAGATTGTTATATTGCAAATATTAAGTAAAACTAGTAATCTGTGAAGATAAAGTATATAAACACCATTTATAAAGTGCCTAATATATTCTTAGCTGCCAAGTCAAATAGAATATTACACCTTCCTTTAAAAAAATTTACATTCATTTCAAGGGCTAGAACATAACAATTTAAAAAGTCAAATGACAAGATACATTTTAAAAGAAAAGTTCAAGACAACAGAAGTAGCTTTACAAGAAAATATATAGTTAAAGGACAAAATGATTCTGCACTGAATCATTGATTTAAAAGACCAATACATACTGGCAGCTGGGTGCGGTGACTTATGCCTGTAATCCCAGCAATTTGAGAGACCAAGGATGGTGGATCATAAGGTCAGACATTCAAGACCAGCCTGGCCAACATAGTGAAACCCTGTCTCTACTAAAAATACAAAATATTAGCCTGGCATGGTTGCAGGTGGCTGTAATCCTAGCTACTTGGGAGGCTGAGGCAAGAAAATCACTTGAACCAGGGAGGTGGAGGTTGCAGTGAGCTGAGATCGCACCACTGCACTCCAGCCCAGGTAACAGTGTGAGACTTTCAAAAGAAAAAAAATAGACCAATACATAGTGGAATTACCAAAGCAAACTTTACGGAAAAGGCAGGGGTAAATCTCAAAGGCTTCAAGCTGTGATACACCAGTCCCCAATATAATCATTATATTAATCAACTTTAGGGAGTGTGAAGGAACCATAAGTCATTGGTAAGGTTAATAATTCGATTTGCTCAGAACTCACACATTGAATGTTTGCATGGTTCTCAACTAAAGAGTTTACTAATGTTAAATAAAATACATCCTCATTTTTATTTATTTATTTTATATATTATTTTAGTTTTATATTTTATTCTTTTTTATTTTTTATTTATTTATTTATTTTTTTGAGAAACATAGCATTTTAATCAATGAAACAAATACTCCAGTACATGCAAGGTAAAAACTTGACATTGGGGGAAAAAATCATTCTATAGTGTAAATTAAAAAATAAAACACACGGTCTGGGAGGGAGGCAAGATGGCGTCATAGAGGTGACTCAGGATTGCAGATCTCGGTGAAGGCACAGAGGGTGAGTCCTAGCCACATTCTCGGATGGATATTTTATGCCCACAGAGTGTTGAATGTCCCAGGTGTGAGAGAGACATGGGACGCTAACTCAGCCGGCTCCCACCGCCTCTTCGGCCGGCACTGCAGCGGGACGCGGCACGGAACTCACTGGTCTGGGTGCCCTGTTAAACTGGCAATCTGAGATTTGGAAGGGCAGATTAACATGTCCATCTGATTGAAAGGGACTTGGACAATGAGCCAGACCAGGAGTTTCCTGGAAAGCGTGATCTGAGCTGGGGTAGTGGGCAGCGGCACGGGAGATCGCACGGATCCCAGTGCCCTATCGGCAGGCTCCTGGAGCGCCAGTGAGAGAGTCGACTTTTCAGCTTGGGGAGAGGAAGAGAGAGAGAGAGAGGATGGACTCTGAGGCAGGGAGCTGGGTGATCGGGCTCAGCGGGTCCCACGCTCACGGGGACAAGCAGGGCGGAGGCACTTGGGGCTGAGAGTTTTGCTGCCAGCATCTAGGACGGTGCAGCCCGGTGAGGGAGGGGCATCCACCATTGCTGACGAAGTGCACCCCCACTTAAGTACCGCCCAGGACTGATGAAGCCTGCCATTGCCGAGGCAACCTGCCATAACAGAGAGACTCTGCCAGGCAGCAACAGGGCAGACCCGCGCTAGAAGGTCAGAGCCCCGGCAGGCAAATAGTGAATAGACTGCCGCCTAGTGGGGCAGGACAGTGCAACAGATACACATAAAGAAAGCCCCAACTCCCTGAGACAGAGCATCTAAGGGTGAAAAAAAAAGTGGTGTTTTATGAGTTCTATTGCAGCAGACATAAACAACCTCCCAACAACCCTGAATGAACAACGGAGCTCACAGCTCAGCACTGGAGCTCCTATAAAGCACAGACTGTCTCCTCAAGCAGCTCCCTGACCCCTGTATATCCAAGGAGTCACCCCAGAAAAGGACTAATTAGACTGACATTTGGCTGGCATCATTCTGGAACAAGGGCAGCAGCAGAAGAAACTGGTATCATCCCTCACCGTTCTGTAGCTGCTGCAGGTATACCCCAGACAAGCAGGGCCTGGAGTGGACCTCAGCACTCATACAGCAGAGAGGATAGATCATTAGAGGAAAAACTAAGTAACAGAAATACTTCATCTTCAACAATCTCAGTGTCCACACAGAGACCCAATTGAAAAATCAGCCACTACTAAGACGACAGGCGGATAAATCCATAAAGATGGGAACAAACCAGCGCAAAAAGGAGGAAAGCACCCGAAACCAAAACACCTCACCTCCAACAAAGGACCAAAACTCCTCACCAGCAAGGGAACAAAGCTGGACGGAGAATGAATGTGACGAAATGACAGAATCAGACTTCAGAAAGTGGATAATGAGAAACTTCAGTGAGCTAAAGCAACATGTTCTAAACCAGTGCAAAGAAACTAAGAACCTTGAAAAAAGATTTGAAAAAAGATTCGAGGAATTGATAACGAGAATGGACAACTTAGAGAGGAATATGAATGAATTGAAGGAGCTGCAAAACACAACACGAGAACTTCGCGAAGCATGCACAAGTTTCAACAGCCGAATTGACCAAGCAGAAGAAAGAATATCAGAAGTTGAAGATCAACTCAATGTAATAAAACGAGAAACCAAGATTAAAGAAAAAAGCACAAAAAGGAATGAACAAAATCTCCAAGAAATGTGGGACTATGTGAAGAGACCCAACCTACGTTTGATAGGTGTACCAGAATGTGACGAAGAGAATGAATCCAAGCTGGAAAAAACTCTTCAGGATATTATCCAGGAAAATTTCCCCAACCTAGCAAGACAGCTCAATACTCAACTCCAGGTAATACAAAGAACACCACAAAGATACTCTGCAAGAAGAGCAACCCCAAGGCACATAATCGTCAGATTCACCAGGGTTGAAATGAAGGAGAAAATGCTAAGGGCAGCCAGAGAGAAAGGTCGGGTCACCCACAAAGGGAAGCCCATCAGACTGACAGCAGATCTCTTGGCAGACTCTACAAGCCAGAAGAGAGTGGGGGCCAGTATTCAACATCCTTAAAGAAATGAGATTTCAACCCAGAATTTCATATCCAGCCAAACTGAGCTTCATAAGTGAAGGAAAAATAAAATCCTTCACGAACAAGCAAGTACTCAGAGATTTTGTCACCACTAGGCCTGCTTTACAAGAGCTCCTGAAAGAGGCACTACACATAGAAAGAAACAACCAGTTCCAGCCATCCTAAAAGCATACCAAATGCTAAAGACCATCAACAAAATGAAGAATGTACATGAACCAACGGGCAAAACAGCCAGCTAGCATCAAAATGGCAGTATCAAATTCACACATGACAACATTAACCCTGAATGTAAATGGGCTAAATGCACCAATCAAAAGACAAAGACTGGCAAATTGGATAAAAAACCAAAACCCATCGGTCTGCTGTATCCAGGAAACCCACCTCACACACAAAGATACACAAAGGCTCAAAATAACGGGATGGAGGAAGATTTACCAAGGAAATGGAGAGCAAAAAAAAAAAGCAGGAGTTGCAATTCTCATCTCTGATAAAATAGACTTTAAAGTAACAAAGATCAAAAGAAACAAAGAAGGTCATTACATAATGGTAAAAGGATCGATACAACAAGAAGAGATAATGATTCTAAATATATATGGACCCAATGTAGGAGCACCGAGATATATAAGGCAAGTTCTTAATGACTTACAAAGAGACTTAGACTCCCACACAATAATAGTGGGAGACTTTAACACTCCACTGTCAATAGCAGACAGATCAACCAGACAGAAAATTAACAAGGATATCCAGGACTTGAACTCAGACCTGGAACAAACAAACCTGATAGACATTTACAGAACTCTCCACCCCAAAGCCACAGAATATACATTCTTCTCAGCACCACATCACACCTACTCCAAAATTGACCACATAATTGGAAGTAAAGCACTCCTCAGCAAGTGCAGAACAACGGAAATCATAACAAACAGTCTCTCAGACCATAGTGCAATCAAGTTGGAACTCAGAATTCAGAAAATAACTCAGAACCACACAGCTTCATGGAAACTGAACAACTGGCTCTTGAATGTTGATTGGATAAACAATGAAATAAAGGCAGACATAAAGAAGTTCTTTGAAACCAACGAGAATGAAGACAAAATGTACCAGAATCTCTGGGACACATTTAAAGCAGTCTGTAGAGGAAAAGATATAGCAATAAGTGCCCACATGAGAAGAGTGGAGAGATCCAAAACTGACACCCTATCGTCAAAATTGAAAGAGCTAGAGGAGCTAGATCAAAAAAGCTCAAAACCTAGCCGAAGACAAGAAATAACTAAGATCACAGCAGAACTGAAGGAGATAGAGACAAGAAAAACCCTTCAAAAAATCAACAAATCTAAGAGCTGGTTTTCGAAAAGATCAACAAAATAGACAGACCACTAGCCAGACTGATAAAAAAGAAGAGAGAGAACAACCAAATAGATGCAATAAAAAACGATAAAGGGGAAATCACCACAGATTCCACAGAAATTCAAACCATCATCAGAGAATACTACAAACAACTCTTTGCACATAAACTAGTAAATCAGGAAGAAATGGATAAATTCCTGGACGCCTGTGTCCTCCCAAGCCTAAGCCAGGAGGAAGCCGAAACTATGAATAGACCAATAACAAGGTCTGAAGTTGAGGCAGCAATTAAGAGCCTACCACACAAAAAAAGCCCAGGTCCAGATGGGTTCACAGCTGAATTCTACCAGACACACAAAGAGGATCTGGTACCATTCCTTCTGAAACTATTCCAAATAATCCAAAAAGAGGGAACCCTTCCCAAATCATTTTATGAGACCAACATCATCCTGATACCAAAACCTGGCAGAGACTCAACAAGAAAAGAAAACTTCAGGCCAATATCCATGATGAACATAGATGCAAAAATCTTCAATAAAATACTGGCAAACCGATTGCAACGGCACATTAAAAAACTTATCCATCATGATCAAGTAGGATTCATCCCGGGGATGCAAGGCTGGTTCAACATACGCAAGTCTATAAATGTAATTCACCACATAAACAGAAGCAAAAACAAAATCCACATGATTATCTCAATTGACGCAGAGAAGGCATTTGACAAAATTCAACAGCCCTTTATGCTCAAAACCCTCAATAAACTTGGTATTGATGGAACATACCTCAAAGTAATAAAAGCTATTTATGACAAACCAACAGCCAATATCATACTTAATGGGCAACAAGTGGAAGCATTCCCTTTGAAATCCGGCACTAGACAAGGATGCCCTCTCTCACCACTTCTATTCAACATAGTACTGGAAGTTCTAGCCAGAGCAATCAGGCAAGAACAAGAAATAAAGGGTATTCAAATAGAAAAGGTGGAAGCCAAATTGTCTCTATTTGCAGACGACATGATAGTATACCTAGAAGACACCATCACCTCAGCCCAAAAGCTCCTGCAACTGATAAGCAACTTCATCAATGTCTCAGGATATAAGATCAATGTGCAAAAATCACAAGCATTCCTATACACCGATAACAGACTTAAAGAGAACCAAATCAAGAATGAACTGCCATTCACAATTGCTACAAAGAAAATAAAATACCTAGGAATACAACTCACTAGGAATGTAAGGGACCTCTTTAAGGAAAACTACAAACAACTGCTCAACGAAATAAGAGAGGACACAAACAGATGGAGAAACATTCCATGTTCGTGGTTAGGAAGAATCAGTATCGTGAAAATGGCTATACTGCCCAAAGTAATTTACACAATCAATGCTATCCCCATCGAACTACCATTGAATTTCTTCACAGAACTGGTAAAAAACCACCATGAATTTCATATGGAACCAAAAAAGAGCTCGCATAGCCAAGTCAATTCTAAGCAAATAGAACACAGCGGGAGGCATCACGCTACCAGACTTCAAACTATACTACAAGGCTACAGTAATCAAAACAGCATGGTACTGGTACCAAAACAGAGATATAGACCAATGGAACAGAACAGAGGCATCTGAGGCAAAACAACATATCTACAACCATATTATCTTTGATAAACCAGACAAAAACCGGCAATGGGGAAAGGATTCCATATTTAATAAATGGTGTTGGGAAAACTGGCTAGCCATGTGCAGAAAGCAGAAACTGGACCCCTTCCTGACACCTTACACTAAAATTAACTCCAGATGGATTAAAGACTTAAACGTAAGTCCTGACACCATAAAAACCCTAGCAGAAAATGTAGGCAAAACCATTCGGGACATAGGAGTAGGCAAGGACTTCATGAACAAAACACCAAAAGCATTGGCAACAAAAGCCAAAATAGACAAATGGGACCTAATCAAACTCCACAGCTTCTGCACGGCAAAAGAAACAGTCACTAGAGTGAATCGGCAACCATCAGAAAGGGAAAAAATCTTTGCAGTTTACACATCTGACAAAGGGCTGATATCCAGAATTTACAAAGAACTCAAACAGGTTTACAGGAAAAAAAAACAAACAAGCCCATTCAAAAATGGGCAAAGGATATGAACAGAAACTTTACAAAAGAAGACATACATGAGGCCAACAAACATATGAAAAAGTGCTCATCATCATTGATCATTAGAGAGATGCAAATCAAAACCACATTGAGATATCATCTCACACCAGTTAGAATGGCGATCATTAAAAAATCTGGAGACAGCAGATGCTGGAGAGGATGTGAAGAAATAGGTACACTCTTACACTGTTGGTGGGAGTGTAAATTAGTTCAACCATTGTGGAAGACAGTGTGGCGATTCCTCAGGGACCTAGAAATAGAAATTCCATTTGACCCAGCAATCCCATTACTGGGTATCTATCCAAAGGACTATCAATCTTTCTACTATAAGGACACATGCACACGAATGTTCATTGCAGCACTGTTTACAATAGCAAAGACCTGGAACCAACCCAAATGCCCAACGATGATAGACTGGACTGGGAAAATGTGGCACATATACACCATGGAATATTATGCAGCAATCAAAAATGATGAGTTTGTGTCCTTTGTAAGGATGAATCTGGAGAACATCATTCTCAGCAAACTGACACAAGAACAGAAAAAGAAATACCGCATATACTCACTCATAGGTGGGTGAGAATAATGAGAACCCATGGACACAGAGAGGTGATCTACATACACTGGGGACTGTTGGGGGGAATGGGGGAGGGACAGTGGGGGTGGCTGGGGGGATAGCCTGGGGATGAATACCAAGTGTTGGTGAAGGGGAGGAAAGCAGCAAAGCACACTGCCATGTGTGTACCTATGCAACTGTGTTGCACGTTCTGCACATGTACCCCCAAACCTATAATGCAATAAAAATTTTAAAAAAATAAAACAATAAAACACACACTCACAGTAGCTTCCTCCCATTTGCAAATCACATGGCAAATTTACTCTTTCCACACCAAGTATACTCCTAATTCAACACGATTGCTTAAAAAAAAAATGACATACAAAACAAGGTAGCTATATCCATGTCTAAGGAGTGAAAACTGAGGTAACCTTTCTTTGACTTAACAACACAAAACAACAAAAACGAAATGAACACATGACCTCCTTCCTGCCCAATTAATAATAAAATTTAGTTGAGAAATTCTGAAAGACGGGCTGGGGTAGGGGGCGGGAGTGATAACACAGCCAGCAGATGACACTGTCTTCCAGTCCCTACCGCGTGGGGGCTGGTGGACAGACACCTGGGACCTCAGAGTGCACAAGCAGGTTGTGTGCATGGCCCTGCCTTGTGGAAGATTCCTTTCGAGCATTTAACGTTAGGGAGGGTAGGGGGTTTCACCTATGATTTCTTTGGTATAAATGGAGACGGGCAGAGAGTATCTTCCTTTAGTCTGGGGTGGAAGAAGGGGTATGGGGGGTGCTAATTCACAGAATTGGAATTCACTGGTGGTAAAGTCCTGGGTGAAGACATCTCCCTTAAAGCCTGAGATAGCAGGGTGCAGCCTTCAGACATGGTGCAGGCTGAGTTCCTCAGCCTCTCCCTGTGGTCCGACATCTTGGCGCCCCCGTCGGGGTGCTGCGCCAGATCCCTGAGGCACTGGGTCAGGAGCACGCAGGCCGACACCACGCTCATGGCACCTCCCAGGATGGCGGTCTGCACCGCCTTGCCTTCGGCGCTCACAGCTGCGTGCGACCCAGGAACTGCAGCTCGGTGGCAAAGCCTACCAGGGTGCTCAGGGCCTGCACCAGGGGCCCGCTGAAGAGCGCGCACCGGCTGCGTGCCAGCTCACTGGGTGCCACCTTCACCTCGCGCATGCAGGCCAGGAGCGCCGATGAGTTGATGCTCATGCACTTGACGCCCAGCTTGAACTGCTCACGTGAAAAGCAGTCCCGTGACTTGTCACTTGCCAGGGCGCACGTGTCCGTCAGGAACTTGAGGTTGTGCGACAGGCCCTGCATACCTCCAGCAGCAACTGCGACGTCATGTTGGCCAGCGGCGTGGCACGCAGCACGGCGCAGCCCTGCTCCACCTCGTGGCGGCAGCAGGTCACACGGTAGCGGTCCACCGGGCCCTGCTGCCCAGGCTGCATGGGCTGCGCGCCCGGCGTGGCCACAGCCACCAGATAGGCTGCGTGGGCTGAACACTCGGTCAGCGACACCACCAGGTTGCCCAACTCCACCAGGCTGTCCCCCGCCTCCCGGAATCGGCCCATGTTGAGCTGGCTCTGCACGCCGTGTGTGAGGATGGAGAGCCCCTTGGTGCACGCGATGATGGTGTCTTGGCACTGCTCGAAGGACTCAGTGCCGGCACCAGAGGAGACGGGGCCCTCGAAGAGCACGGGCTGCGACTCGCTCGACAGCAGCAGCAGGTCCGCCACCAGCTGCATCTTTCCCTTGCAGTGGTCGCAGACGGATACCAGCCTCTTCCACGCCCCGACGATGGCGCTTGCAGGAGCCGGAGAAGCCGCCACGCCAGTGGGCTTCCCATCACTGCCGCTAGCCATCGCGCCTGGGGGGCACTGGCATACCGCTGGGGAGCCTGCTACCACCGTTGCTGCCGCGGCCACTGCCGCCAACCCGGCAGCCATCGGGACTCAGCTGGCCAAGGCCACGGTTCCTTCTCCGCACCATCATGCCATCCACTGCCACGGGCAGAGGGCACTGGGCTGTGGCGGCAGGATCTGGGGTGGCCCAGGGTGGGCCCACGGGCCAGCGAATGCGGGAGGCTCTTCGGGGCAAGGGGAGGGGCTGCAGCTTTCGGCCTCCTAGAGGACTTGCAGGAACCATGAACCCGGGCAGAGCAAACTCACTTTTCACGCTCCTCGTCACCAGGCTGCCAGGAAAGTCCCTTCTGCTGGTTCACTGCCGCCGCTGCCTTCCTGGGCATGGCCCGGCCCGGCCCTCAGAGCGGGGAGGGTGGGACAGGGAAGCTGGTAGTTGTCCTTCCTTCCTTCCTTCCTTTCTTTGAAATCAAAATGCTTTCCTCCGGGAGGAGTGAGGGAGCCAGCTCAGGCGGGTTCTGCTGTCAGCCGCCACGCTCGAGGCCACCTCAGGGTCGGCGGCGCACTTGGGCTTCAGGCGCCGTGACCCCACCAGGCGGCACTTCCCCGCGACTGCAGCTGGGACTGGCTCTCTGGGATGCGCGGCCGCCCGGGGCGCATCTCCTGCCTCCCGCTCTCGGGAAGCGGCGCCGGTGGCGGCGGGGCAGAGGGTGTGGCCACAGTTGCGGCCACGCGGAGTCAGAGTCGGGTGGGAGCCTGCACTGATTGCGCACAGAGGCCGCCCCGATCGCACTCCAGCTCTCGCTTGCCCGCCACGCCCTGGAGTGCCGAGCACCACGGTGGCCCCTTCCCGCTTCGCCGGTTCACAGAGCGTGGCCCAGCGCTGCGGCGGCCCGCCCTCCTAGACCGCTCGCCCCGCGGCCCGCCGCTGGCTGTCTGAGCGAGTCCATCTCCGTCGCCTCCTCGTCTGGGGCCCGCAGCAGATGAGCTCTCCCAAGTCTCCCGGCCCCGTGCATCAGACGACCCTGCACGCGTCTCCCTGCGGCCGGGCCAACTCAGAAGGTCCCTGCGGCGCTGCGGCAACCGGCCCGGGCCCCGGCTCCTGCCATTTTTGTCAACCGCCAACTTCCGAATGATTGGGGAGAAACTGCTTATTCTTTTTTAGAGATGGAGTTTTGCTACATTGCCCAGGTTGGAGTCCAGTGGTGCTATCATAGCTCGCTGCAGCCTCTAACTCCTGGGCCCAAGAGATCATGTCGCCTCAGCCTCCTGAGTAGCTAAAGCTACGGGTCCACACAATCACAGCCAGCTATTTCTTTAATTTTTTGTAGAGATGAATTATCACTATGTTGCCCAAGGTGGTCTTGAACTCCTGACCTCAAGGAATCCTCTATCCTTGTGCTGATATTACAAGTATGAGCTGTTGTGTATAAACTCATCCTCATTTTAATTTAGAAAATAATTCTACTGTAAAATCTCATTATATACCTTCCTGCCTGCTTGCATTGTTTCCAACTAGTGATCTTTGCCCCCAATAAATCTCCTCTTCTAGTGCCTAACACCTATTCTATGACTTAAAACAAATCAAACTTGAGTAAGTGGTAAAGAGGCAGGCTAATTTTTATGCAGAATTTCACAAAGGGGACTTTTGATTCTATCTGTGGAAGCGTTTCCTTACTTTCATATAATACAATGTGACAGAAGGCATAGCCTCAATGAAGTTGCTGCAGATTATTTTCCTTCTCACTACAATCTACTTCTTTCACATTCAGGGAAAAAAGATGGACTTAAGAGTAAACTATTCTCTTCTCTACACTTTAAGTATAGAATCAACTCAATTTACCTATATGCTTTCAGCACAAATCTTCTTCATGCACTTAATCCTTTTTTATTTTTAGTTTGAGGGTGTAAAGACAATCCTAGAGTTGAACATAGATTCACTTGATATGGGGGAGGGGTTACATTGGTCATTACAGTTTATTTTGCTTCTATAATTGAAAAGAGAATATGACAGTTAAATCAAGGCATTTCTGTTCTTGGGATAAATAATGCAGCATATATCCTTTCCTTGAATAAATCATAGGAGATATATTATTCTTAAATATGATGCTACTTTGTTCTCACTCATAAGTGGGTATTGAACAATGAGAACACGTGGACACAGGGAGGAGAACATCACACACTGGGGTCTGTCCAGGGATGGGTGGGTAGGGGAGGGATAAGGAAGGGAATGCATTAGGAGAAACACCTAATGTAGATGACGGGGTGATTAATGCAGAAAACCACCATGGCACATATATACCTATGTAACAAACCTGCACCTTCTGCACATGTACCCCAGAATATAAAGTATAATAAAAAAATGATGCTACTTGTTTACACAGAATATAAAATATAAAGGTAAGGGAACTGAAAGCATTGGTGAATTACTAAAACTGTATTTAAAGTTGTTTTTAGAAATCAAATAAGAAATTGACTCAAATCATTATAGAAACCGTGGCATTATTTTTAATTAATTATTCAAATATCACAACAGCATCACACACTGAGGTCTGTTGGGGAAGGCAAGGGAGAGACAGTGGGGTGGGGAGGTAGAGGAGGGATAACATGGGGAGAAATGCCAGATGTAGGTGATAGGGGGATGGAGGCAGCAAACCACACTGCCATGTGTGTACCTATGCAACAATCCTGCATGATCTGCACATATACCCCAGAACCTAAAGTACAACAACAAAAAAATCACAACAGCACAGTCAAATCCTGTTGCTTGTTTTCCAAAAACACTGCAGCCATTGCTACCTTGGAAATTACTGATTAGTTAATTTATAAAATTTAAAAATATTAACATATGTAAAAATCAATTTTAACTCCCAAGTTATTGAATAAAAATCAACAAGATCCCTGGAAACATAAATATAGCTTAATTTTTATCTATATGAGAAAGATAGGCACATATTTAGAGTAAGACAATAAATCACAATTGATCAACTGATTCATTCATCCTAATACATGTATGATTTAAACCACCATAACACCTTATTCTTTTGTGGCAATAACTTCTCTGCCTTTTATGTTTTCCATATAGATGATACGCTCTAATATTAGAGAATATCCCTTTTTAATTTTTATTCTCTAAGAGCAGGTAACACTGATGCCTTTCACCAGCAAGTGTTCAATAAATAACAGATGAATGAAAACTCAGTCTTATATCAAAAGCCCTTAAAATACAGTCAATATATTTCTAAAGAATCTTTAAGACATGGTAACTCGAGGTATCCAAAGTAGGCATTTGAAGGAAGAAAGAGAATACTAGTAGTATTTATTTTAATTACAGAATATTAAAATAACTACTTAATGCATATGTTAATTTTATATAATATGTATCACTTTAACATAAGTAATCATATACATAAAAGTGTGGATACATGTGAAAAACACTTTTACTAATAGCGATGTGTGATCACTGCCTCATCTTATTCACACTTATGCACTATCACACATAGGGAAATCAAATTTAAATCCAAATTTTTACTCTACTGTCTCTTTCCACTTTTTTTTCTCAATAGTCTTTGACTTGACTCTAGAGTGCTTTATAATATGGGTTTCAAAGACAATTTGTTGAATGAAGGAACAAAAAACAATATATACCTAATATTAACATTACCCTAGCATTAAATGTAATTATAAGGAAAACTTAACATTGTAACACACTGGAAGTTAAATTATAGACTTTGAGGACCAAAACTTATGGTGAAATGAAAAGCCCAAAAGGCAGGTACTAAATTTTAGGAAACAATAACTTATATAACTTTCAGAAAATTAAAAAAAAAAACCTTATTTACTTCCATATCTTTCCTATAAGAGAGTTAGAGAAGACCCAGATTCTACATATTTTTATGAAAATAATAAAAGTTACTTCATATAAAGAAACCCTAAATAGATCCAGGAAAAAAAACTTGTAAATAGAAATCTCTATTTAAATACAATGACAAGCATAAACTTCCTTATTAGAATCCCACTGGTATTACATGAAAAACACAGTATACTGACTTTCATCATAATTCATGTAAATATCCTGGATCAGTTTTGCTTGATAAGATTTTGACAGAAAATTTTACAGTGAATTGAACTGAAATATAATAAGATATACATTTTTATTCATAGACTTTGGAATATTTAGTTTACTATAGTTTATACAACTATACAGTTTCTTTCAGAAAAAAAGAATATGGTATCAGTTTGCATAAAAAGGTTATTAGGAGACTTAGAAAATATGATTTTGTGTGTGTGTGTGTGTGTGTTTGTGTGTGTCTTTGCAACTCTATGAGCTTCTTGTTTAAGGGGGGAGTTTTTGTTATGACCAGAGAATACAAAATAAGTCATATTACTGACATTGACATATCTTTACATCTTTCAGTGAAGATAACAGTGGATTTGGTTTCATCAGGTAAACAAAGAAAATTACATAAATATGGATCAGTCATCCACATGGTCACCAACCAGAGACATGTACATTTGTTGGAAGATAACTAAATCACAAAACTTGTAAATATCTTCAGTCAAACAGATTACAACATTATTATTTATACAACAATGTATAAACAATTATTTGTAGAGCAATTTCTATATACAGAAGGACAGCACACCCTAATATAGTGTTTCTTAAATGAGTTTGTGGAGAAATGAAGTGATGAGATGAGAAGGGCTGGACTGTTGTTCAATGAAAGAGAAAAACAAACCAATCGATCTCCTCCCCCTAAGATGACTGTCACCCAACTTGTGAAATCAATTGAATGCCCATGGAAACAAACCATGTTTACTTTGTTTTGTTATAATTTGGATGGAGAAATAAGATGTGTAAAAAGTTGACAGGGGTGGCTGAGAAAACAGAGAAGTGAGAAACATTATCTATTCCCAAGAGGTCTAAATTATTTACTAAGTGACCTTAGATCAATTAACTAAATTTTCTATAACTTCTCTCATTTGTTGAATAAGAAAAAATTTGTAATACCCACTTTTTGCTGGGTTTGTTACAAGATAATAAAACCAAGAAACATTCTATTTTGTATTGCTTTTAGTTTAAATAGCCAATGCCATTTTACCCACACATTGCTCCATCAATTCTTCCAGGGCTATACTACACAAGTTGTTTAGTAGTCAGATTGTGACTGAATTTATTGAACAAAGGTTATAATCAGAATGATTCTGTAGCTATTCAAGTGCTTTTTGTGTAGATATAGACAGAGTTTAAAAAAATCATGATTTTTATTAAGTACTTTGACCTTAACAACAACAACAAAAATTAAATACATTCACATAATTATGTCCCATTTAAATATACACTATATCCACTAAAAGTGCTCATTCAATCTTTAGATAATGAAATCTTCCAGGTAACAGCATAATGTGTGGTTAAAAATGAATCTTAAACAATGCTATTATCATCTTGTCCAGATTGGCCAATTTGTCTCAATCTCAATCTGGAGAGGTCTTACTAGAAAATAAAATGCCTTTGCCAATTCAATTCTTTATTCAATGCAAGTGCAGTGGTTGAGATTTTATGGTGAATTACCCTGAACACCTGGCCAAATGAAACTAAAAAAAGCCTACAGTTAACTCAGCACAGGCAATCAGACATCAGTATTATGAAAAATAATATTATATTGCCAACTAAATTATGTTTGTTGATAGCAACACTAGTCTCCACTGCCACAAACCTCTCTTCATATTTTCCCCCCACCTCTCTCCCTCCTGTCTCCCTATGTCCCTCTTTCATTTCCTACTTTTCTCATTCCTCTTTTATCCTCTTTAATATTCCTTTCTTGTTTTTTCTTTTTTTTTCTACCTTTTTCTTTTTTCATTCCTTCCCCCTTTTCCTGCTTTTCTTCCTCTTTTCCTTCCATTTCCCTTTTCTCCTCCTTCCTCTCCTCCTTTCTCCATTCTCTCCTTCCCTTCCTTGAGGGTCACATTTAATAATCACTCTCAGAGCAAAAGCCAGGACATACTTTTCCCTTCACTTGATAAATTACGTCAAAAAAGAAAACAGCTAATTATTGTCAAACATTGTTTCAGAGTAATTTTTCTTAAACATGAGATGAAACAGCAAAAGTATTTTTTAATCAGAGTTCTCTGACACTAAGCTATAAAATATAAATCATCCACTGCTACTGATTCACGATTCTAGAAATTAAACTTTGAACTTCATGTCTGTTTTACTTCTAAAGGCTTAATTTGCATACTTCACATTTCGATTTTTCTAAATGATAATGGCATATTTTCTACTGTCTAAAATTAAGCAGATTTGCTTACTTTTTAATAGCTATATTTTTAAAACTTAAAAAATGAAGTTGTAATTTTAGCTTCCATTTTTTTTTGCTGAATATAATTCACTTAGTAAAAATTATTTTTATTTAAAAATTGGAGAAGCTCCCGATTTTTAAAAATAATACTTTAATCAAGGAATACATACTAAAGGAGAACATAAGATTTTTACCAAATACATGTTTTGTGAGTTCAAAGTCTAAAGCTAGTAAAAGGTTAGCTTACTTGAACTACTTACTACATGTATAAGGTTTGGTCTGAATCTCATAACTAACTTTGCCTTGAGTCATAAAATGTCTTATTGCATTATCTTATCTAACTTCTGATGCCTTAGAATTATAATTATAATTCTCACATTCCAATCTTTGTTGAATATGAAGCTTCTTTATCACATTGCATTTACATTATCCATCAAGCTATCTACATTTCCTGAGAACCAATTATTGTATGTGTCATGGTCAAACAAATTTGTATTTAGGGTACTGGTATATAAATGGTTTTTATTTCAGATCTACATGCTGCAAAGCTGAATATATTAACTTGTTGCTTTAGATCAGCTGTATCCAGTCTTTTGGCTTTCCTGGGCCACATCGGAAGAAGAATTGTCTTGTGCCACACATAAAACACACTAACACTGATGATAGTTGATGAGTGAAAAAAAGTCACACACAAAAGATCTCATAATGTTTTAAGAACGTTTGAAAATTTGTGTTGGGCCACATTCAGAGCCATCCTGGGCCACACAAGGCTCATGGGCCATAGGCTAGACAAGCTTGCTCTAGACCATACAATTACCTCCTATGAATCACCTTTATATGTTCTATCCTTCAACTTAATCTACATGTTATTGACTGAGTTCAGTGGACAATTATCATTTAGTGGTTGGTCAAAGTCATTCCTTTCTATTGCCAGTAGACCCCAGTTTCTATTCAGGAAAATTGCCTTTCCTTAATTTTGAGACTTTGTGAGAAGAAGTATTTAAACAAGAGTTTCTGCTCTTCTAGCTCATGTATTAACATGTGGTCCAAGCAAGATAAACTGGACTGTCTTTTAATACTTTAAAATTTGAACAGAGTTACACAGGATGGAGAAAAGAGAGTATCACAGAGAGCCTGGAATAGTTCTTTTTAGCCACATGCCCAGGAAGGCATGCTCAGATCTTTTTCCTGTTGTAAGCTTTGTTCCATTGCCTTTGTGCTGATCACAGTACATTTACTTTCTGCTTGATTTAATCAGAGACTGCTCTCTGTTGCTTGCACCCAGAGATCCCTACTTGATAGGTAAGTAAACTGTATTTGATTATTTTATATTCCTGTTTACAATCCTTTCAGGGTTTTCTCTGCCTGTAGGCCATCATCAGAATTCTTCAGTCTGGCAACAAAGGATTCCCATTATTTAGCCCCAGTTCTTTCTATCCAACCTCATCAATTTCTTCCTCATCATATACCCTTAACTTCAGCCACATGGAATTACAATTCCTATAACATACTCTGTGGTGTTCCATCTCATTGAAATGCACAGTCTGTTCCCTCTGCCTGAGTTGCCCTTCTCATTTTATCTAGCTGTGTAATTCAAACTCATTCTTTAATGTTTGGCTTAAGTTTTATCTACTTCAGGAACACCTCACTAGCATCCATTCCCTTTTCTGGCTTAGTTTTCCCTGAAGGAAGTCCCAACAGCATCACTCACACAGTATCAGGGAAGTTGAAAACTATGAGGTTTAAGTGATAGGACTCTGGAACAAGACTGCTTGAATTCAAATCTCATCACTGTCTCTTTCCTTCTATATCTTGGGCAGGTTATGATGCTAAGTGTGCCACTGTATCTACCTCACAGCGATGTTGTA
This sequence comes from Saguinus oedipus, assembly GCA_031835075.1. Lineage (NCBI taxonomy): Eukaryota > Metazoa > Chordata > Mammalia > Primates > Cebidae > Saguinus > Saguinus oedipus. Next base: position 59,312,649 of record CM063173.1, read on the forward strand.
AGCATTAAATAATTCACATGAAGTACTTAGATCAATGACTGGCATATCATTAGTGCTAAACATGTGTTAGCTATTCTTCTAGAATTTATCTCTATCATAGTGTTATTACTGCTTTTCTTCCTTCAACCTCTTTTACCTGCATGTTTTATCTTGTGCAACTTCATATTTCTCAGGTACTTAGTGGCAACTCAATAAAAGTTGGTTAAAATAATAAAAATGAATAGGTAATAGTAAAGTTTTTTTTCAGTTTATAAAGCCCTTTGGAATTTTGCCTAATTTTTCACACATCAAACGTTAAAGTTGGGATTGCTTTATTTAAAACTTTATATAAAATCAATATTTATTTCCTGAAATTATAATAAAATCCACTCCAAACTTACTTCTCCTTATCTTCTCTCCCATGCACATTTATTTAATGATTATTTAGGATCATTTTACTCACAATTTGGTGATTGAGGCTATAAAAGCCAGTAACTGACAAGGTCTTTATGAATTATTTTTTAATATAAGAAAAAGGGGCAGGCAAAGCATCCCACTATTCAACAAGCAAGAAAAAGGACATTAGATTTTTAAATAATATATATATTTATATTATATATCATTATATATAGTAATATGCTATATGTTTTTATAATATTTATATATATATAATATATAATTTATAAATTCTGTATTTTTGTGTCTCAGAAATGGCTTTTGATTTCATTTTTTTCCTCTATATTAATTTATTTTTCTAGATTTTCACTCTGTCACTCAGGCTGGAGTGCAATGGTACAATCTCAGTTCAATGTAACCTCCACTCCAGGATTCAAGTGATTCTTCTGCCTCAGCATCCCCAGTAGCTGGGTTTATAGGCATGTGCCACCACACCAGCTAATATTTGTATTTTTAGTAGAGATGGGGTTTCACCATGTTGGTCAGGCTGTTCTCAAACTCCTGACCTCAAGTGATTCACCCATCTTAGCTTCCCAAACTGCTGAGATTGCAGGGGTGAACCATTGCATCTAGCCCTCTGTGTTAATTTTTGACCTATATTTAAAGACGATCTTTGTGAGGGGCATCAAATTAGCAGTCCTTTCTGAAACAAAAAAACAAATTCACTGGAGAACTCTGTAGACTACTGAGCACGTCAGTGGCTTCCCTAAATGCTGGACTCACAAGCCTGTCACAAAAAAGTGTGGACTTTCTCTCCCAATTTGTTATCAGGTAACTTGTATAGGAAGCTATAATGTCAATGGTAGAATAAGGTACAGAAGTAGAAACAAGCTCTCATTTTCACATAATATTATAATGTGATATACAGTTTGCATGATAAAAATGTCATTATTGGTTAGATTTCTAGAGTTCTTGGTAGAACCAAATATAATTACTAATGTCTGTTCAATACTAGCAGTAAGCAGTAAGCAAGGTAAAGTAGGTAGTGTTTTCATGTACTAACCAACTTAATCCTGATAACAAACTGCAAGGCAGGTAGTACAACTATCTACATTTTTCAGATAGATAAAATTGGGCTCATGGAGGCTGAATAACATACCCAAGTCACACAGCTTGGGAGCCAAGCTTTGAACCCAGACAATCTAACTTCAAAATCTGTGATTTACACATTATAAGATATTGCTTCCTTTGGTAACTGCAAGTCCTGGGAGTACTGTATAACTTAATATGGTATTGTGAAAGAATATACCTCTTGTTTCTGTATTCATCAGTACATAGCAACTATAAAATGCTTAGCATAGAGTCTAAAATAGACTATATATACATATATATACAAATCACTAAACAGTAATTACAGTTAAAGTTATTACCTGCAGGCAGTTAATGTAAAGTAATAACATGCTTATGAATCAAACAGACTTGGATTTGAATTTTTTTTCTGCTACTTACTGGGATTTTGACATCTATGAGCCTCAGTTACTTTTTTTGAAAAATGTGGCTGTAATTACATTTTATAAACAGAAGTAAAGCAAATTTTATGTACATATATGTAATATTTACATATATTTATTTACATCTATATCCATAATTATATGGTGAATGTGAATGTGTACTCTGTGTGCTCTGTATTCACAATATGAAACCAAGATCCAGAGATGGCTTGACCACAATTGTTATTTGCAAATGGCACTGAATTCAGGTCTTCTGAGTTCAAGCACAAGGTCTTTAAATGTAGGTTGTTTACTATCAAATTACTTTTATTCCTACTGAATTGCTGAAATTTATTTTACAAAGAAATTTTCCTTTCTCTGTCTGCCTCACTTCTAGATTTTTCAAAAGTTAGTAGATTAACACTGAAATACCTCCAGCAAAGCTTTCTATTTCTCTAAAAAGGCTTGAAAGCTGTTATAAGTGAAAAAACTTCAATATAAAACAATTCTATAATGATTTCTCCTCACTGTTAACAAATATAAAAGATGTATAGTATATTTGTTCTAGCTAAGTAAACAATACTTACATCAATGTATTCTAATGTTCATAGTTGATGTCATAAATTGATTACACTGAGGCTGAAAATGCACTATTTGTATTAAAAACTATTAATTTGAACATGGCTTTGCATAAATGCCAACATTAAGATCTAGGGTATTTTAAAGTATCTTATGTTTTGTTACTTTTCTCATTTTAATTTATAGCTATCTTTCAATTATCTTTATTATTGGAGGAGAAAAATTGGCACAGACAACTTAGATGAGAGAACAGTAATCAATTCCCAGACTTTTACATTTGATTCTGCAATATGTTGTGGCTGCATAGTGCCAAAACAACCAGTTGAAACGTAAATAGCTCAGTTGAGTGACTCATTTGGTATAAAAAATATTTTTAAAACACCAGGTTGCTTAGTAAATTTAACTCACCAACTATGCTTGTAAGGTTTCTTTTTCTTTTTTGTATAAATCCTTTTTAATGTATGGCTACTTTAGTTAACTGCATTAATTTATATCTTTGATTATACTAAGGCTGAATAGACAGAGTAATGTGTTTTCCAACAGAGAAACAGTTGCCTGAGAACTGGTGGGAAATGTTTTAGGAGAGTAAAGTGATTAGTGGGAAATCTTCATTTTAAAGAAAATCTTCTGCCAAATTGTATCTTTTTATCTCATACCTTCTGCTTGATGATCATCTCGTTGATATACTCAAGGTCACCCACAATTACCCTCTGTGATGTTATAACTTGTTCAAGCAGAGAAAGACATTCCCTAAGTTCTGTCCAAGCCCGGATGAAATGTCTTATAAAAGGTCATTTAAAACTAATTCATTGAAAATGTATGTCCTATATTTCAGAATACATTTACCATTCCAAAGATCATATAGAAATGTGTCAAAGAACTCAAAGAACATGAGTATTTGCAGCCCATATGTTAGAAAGTTCCACCAATCACAGCACATTCTCTGCAAAGATTTTGTAATTCTCATATGCAGACCGCTGTTCCTTGGAGAGGGGAAGAAAAAGGAGGCCCTGCTTTCAAAAATTGCTGGGTGAGCTGAAATCTGGGAACATTCCCAAGCTAGATTAGATACCAAATAATTCTGAACAGAATTACATTATACTCTAAATATGCTAATTTTTCCTTACATGACTGATATTTCACTTCATGATACCAAGCCCCCTGATATTTTATACCATGGCTAACTCATACCTTTTAACCTGTCCTTCGGTAACCAAGAGTCATCAGAATTAGTCATTCATAAAGAGTAAATTTATGAACTATCAATCTGTTTCTCTTGATGTTGGCAATCAGTGTCTTTTAATTTTATTAAAAAAGTAATTAGGAAGAATAATGAAGATGATATCCAGAAAACACTGTTAATTACCGACTCAACACCTACAATTCTTCATTCAAAAGAACAATACTGAGACTTGTTCCCCCAAATGTCAATCAGGACCCCAATCAGTGGCATCCACTGAGTGCCTACAAGAAATAGAGAATTTCAGGCTCACTCCAACATACGAAATACAATCTGTCTTTTAACAAGAATCCTAAGTAGAGGAAATACACATAAGTTTAAGGACATGGCTGGAGCCCCTCAAGGGATGCTAGGGATGGGACAGCTAGGGTCCCTTCAGCCCTAGATGTGCCACAGGACCAAGGGCTCTTGGAGGAAATTGATTGTAGGTGTGTTGCACCTGTCTTGTTTCTCGAGGAGTGACCACCTCCGGATGAGCAGGTGATAATGACACCTGCAGGTGGGAGCCAAACCCCACTACATTGAGGCTTTGGAAAGCACCAGGAAAACAAAGAGTGTGGGGTGCCACAGCCCCCAAACTGAGCCAAACGCAGACCTGCATCAGAAGGCAGGCGGACTACAGAGAAACCGCACTGGAGTGCACTGGCCACACTCGTGTCAGCATGTCACACCCACATACACACTCAACACACTCAGAAAGGCATATGCATGCACACACTCACTCATGACCCTTGGAGACATCCAAGGGTCGCACGAAAACACACCTGCCAGGCAGCTCCTGAGTCTGTGGGGTTCTGCTCTGTGTCAGGAAGCATCTTGGGGACAGAGCAGCCCCACAGCAGGAAGGCAGGCCTTACCTGGAGATCCCAGCCGGGAGGGCTATCAATGAGAGGCACCTTCACACTATGTGGGCCGGCCTGAAGCATCGTGGGGATACCTGAGGAAAGCCGTGGGAATACTTGAGGAAAATCGTGGACATCCCTGAAGTCCCGCTAGATCTTGTTTCATCCTGGTTTGGCCTGACGGATTCCTAAAATCGCAGAACTCTGCCATGATCGCGTAGAGAAGGGGTCCGTGGCCCAACATTGAGGCACTGCCACGGAGGGTCCCCACTTTTCTAAGCCGCTGAGATTGTTCCCCAGGCAACCTTGGCTTTCACTGTGACGAGATCCCCGGCTCAGCGCAGCCGCTTGTGACAGGCGGCTTGCTCATGCGCTTTCGAGTGCCCAGCTAGGGAGCCGCAATGTTGGCGCTGTCCAGCTTCTGTCGCACAGGTACAAGGTGGAGTCAGTGGCACAAGCAGCGCCTGGAAGGAGGCTGCGTGCCACAAGCAGCGCAGGACCCTGTCAGTCCTGACCTCAGTACCTCCTTGAGCCCGCACTTCGGTTGGAGGATGAAGGCGCTTCCGATCTGGCAGCGGGCACTCTGGGTGTCACCAGAAAGTTCCCCAGCCCCATGAGCTGACTGCCACATTTCAACCAAGGCCACACACCAAGGGGCCCTGCCTTGATCTCCAAGCCCAGGGACTCCTAATTCTCAGCACTACTGTCTGGACATGGAGGGAACAACCACAAAGAGGCAGCAGAGGTGCTGCACACCTCTGCCCAGTGTGCAGCAGAGGTGGTGACACCTGCAACTGGCTTCCCTTGGGGGCCTATCAGGTGTAGAGGACATCTCCAAAGTTCTCTGTGGTGAATCCAAGCCTGAGACAAATGTCCAGGCATGCCTCCGAGAACACCCAAGAAAGCCAAGCACAAGAAGATTACATCTGTGATCTGAAGAGTGTCTGCCCCACAGTCCAAGCCTTTTTCAGGGATTCCTGCCAGAGAAGCCAGGAGGAGTCCACAAAAGGGCAAACCACACCAACCCCCAAACCGGGATCACTACCTGCCACCTGGCACACCCAGCCAACCTCTCTCTTTAGCTCTGTCAAATACCTGGCATTCAACGGGTTCAGTGTTCATATGTCCCATAGGTCCTACAGCAAAAAGACCTCAATCAAACTCAAAACACACACACACACACACACACACACACACACACACACACAGTAGTCCTGAGAAATACTAATGATTTTAGTCCTACAGTAAAAAGACCTCAATCAATCTTCTATTTCAAGGACAATTATAAGACACAGCAGATACACATATAGGTTTAAATAATTAATAAAATAATCAGAAGCTCTCTATGCTTATAACTACAGTTTCCAAATCATCATCCTCAACTCCATCCTCAACCTCCACAAAATTTTCTTGAATTAAATTATTCTTCATTACAGAAGATTGTTATTGTTGTCTTTATTTTTGTTGTGTAGATTACACTATTGTATTAGACTCGTGATTTGTGTGTCATTTTTGCCATACTGCAAAAGATATACTGACTTTCTAATTATTCATGTGTATGTCCTGAACATGGAACTACTTAGTACTTTATCCTATATTTTTGGAAACTTAACCTTTAGGTTAGCTCCCACTACATTCTACATAAACTGCCTCAAAAAAATTAGCCAATTACTTCTAACTTTCATAGATTTGTGGAAGGACTTTCTCTTTCTCTACTATAATTTTTCCTCAATCTTTCTCACTGATGGTATGGAAAATCTCACAAAATTTAAGACTTCCTGCCATTCTTTGAGAAATTAAGACAGGTAACATTCTCAGTAATGAAAATAGATGACATTATTTAGAAGTAAATATTTAAAAAGGTAACAACAACTAATATATTTGCTTTCTCAAACTATGTTTATTCTTTTGGAAATCAATACAGAATTTAGAAGGTAAAAATTTAATTTTTGAAGTAAATATTTAAAAACCTGACAAGACTCATATTTTTGTCTTCTCAATATGTTTATTATTTCAGAAATATTTAATTTATGTGTCCTCAGTAAATTTGACAGGGCTTTAGCACAGGACAACTTTTTAAAGTAATCAGAACGGGTTCCCTTACAAAGTACCTGTAACAACTGCAGAAACCTTTGTGCCACTGTCCTTTCAGAGTCTCATGCCTCTTTTCAATTATCTTTTTCTTCACCCATTCACTTGCCCACCCCACCCAGAGCTTTGATCAGTTTCTTCTGGACTGTTGAGAAGAGCCTATATGCTGCATCAGCTATGATTCCTGATGAGAATTAAGACTGATAAAAAGAATAAAATGGTAGAGACAACAAAGAAAGGAAAACAGAACAAAAGCTAAAATCTTCCTGGGCCATCCATTCCCCTTTCATTATTTCACCAGAGAGAAGCATTTAACCCAAATTTCAACATTTAGAATAGGGTAAGTGAGCTTAGAAACTTTATTATTTTGACATAAAACATCATAATCTTAGTACAGAGTGTTTAGATCAAATTGCTTTTTTAGCCTCTGAAGAGAGAGTGTTGTCATCTCTTCTCCAGAAAAAAGCAACTCCCTGTGTCAGATTATCACTCTATTTACATCTGCATCCAGAGTAGAACCATGTGTGGGAGCTTAATTAGTGGATGATATTTATTTGTGAGATACTGTTTCCACTAAAGAATTTTTTAAGAAATGCCTTATCTTGCAATTATTTTCACTTGTCTCTCTGTGGTGAGAATATAATAATCATTTACAGTTAATCCCAAAGGACAAGGTTTTAGCATCCAACTTACCTGACAAGGTTTTTCTTGTCTCCAAGTCCCTCAGAAAGTTGCATATTCAGTTCTTCAATTTTCAGCTTTGGCCTTCTTTGGCAATACAGACTGCCCTTGTTTTCTCTCTCTTGCAGCTCTTTGCAGACACACAAGGGATATAAAATGAAATAAAACCAATCAAAACCTGGATACGATGGAAACAATTTTAGGCAAAAAGATTTCTCAAACTTAACACTGTGTGAAGTGCTTACCATTTTCCAACCACATGGTTTCTTCCTCAGGAAAAAAGCAATGTTTTCCTCTGCTGGTTCTCTGAAGAACAAATAGACATATACCTAGTGTTTAATTAATGATAAAATTAAATTTCCTCTGTTCAACATTTTTGCTTAAGTTAGGTCCCTAAAAACTTAGCACTTTCTGATTAATAGACCACCATATTTTGTTAACATTTATGCAACAGGAATTGAAAAGTAACCAATTCAATATACTTTATAGTACTTTACCTGTAAATGACCATATAACTGATGGAAGATATGAATTCTGGAAAATTATTTTAAAAGATTATCTCAATATTTCTTCACTGTTCCTAGTTATAATTTACTCTGAGAGTTTCTGGTTTCATAATTTGTCACAAATGACTTCTACAGCTGAAATGCTCAACCTGGGAGCAACTACACACAACATTTTCCTGCATGCACATATGTGTATTCATGTTTATGTAAACAATTTCTAGGTAACTGAGAAGGGCTAAAGGAAAAGTTCTCACATACTTGAAGTCCCAGAGAATGTATGACCAGCTAAAATGTCTTACAAAAGATCATTTAAAACTAATGCATTTTAAATTCACATCCTTTATTTCAGAAAACATTTACCATTTAAAAGATTATATAGAAATCTGTCATAGAACTCAAAGTACATGAGTATTTGCAGCCAATATGTTAGAAAGCTCCACCAATCACAGCACATTCTCTGCGAAGATTTTGTAGTACCCATATGCAGACTGCTCTTCCTCAGAGAGTGGAAGAAAAAGGAGGCCCTGCTCCCCAAAATTACTCAGACAGCTGAAATTTTGGAGCATTCCCTAGCTAGATTAGATACCATATAATTCTAAACAGAATTCCATTATACTGTAAACATATTAATTTTCCTTACATGACTGATACTTTATTCCTCTATGATACCAAGCACACTTTTATTTTATATCATGGCTAACTCATATCTTGTAATCTGTCCTTAGGTAACCAAGAGTCAACTAAATTAATCATTCAAAAATGGTAAATCTGTTTTTCTTGATGAGGGCAGTGTGTTTTAATTTTATTAGGAAAGTGTTTAGGAAGAAAAATAAAGATGATATCCAGAAAAGACTTTTAATTGCAGACTCAACACCTACAATTCTTACTGCAAAAGAACAATTCTGAGACTTGCTTCTCCAAATGTCAATCAGGACCCCTATTCAGTGGCATCCAATGAGTGCCTACAAGAAATACAGAAATCCAGGCTCACTCCAACAAACAAATTGCAATCTATCTTTAAGAAAGAATCCTAAGTAGAGGAAACACCTATAAGTTTACAAACACCACTGGAGCCCTTCAAGGGTCCTGAGGATGACACAGCTAGGGTCCCTCCAGCCCTAGATATGCTACAGGACCAAGGGCTCCCAGAGAAAATTGATTGTATCTGTGTTGCACCCGTCTTGTTTGTCGAGGAGTTACCCACCTCGGGATGAGCAGGTGATTATGACTCCTGAAGGTGGAGGCCAAACCCCACTACACTGAGGCTTTGGAAAGCACCAGAAAAACAAAGAATGTCGGGAGCTGCAGTCCCCAAACTGAGCCAAACACAGACCAGCAGCAGAAGGTAAATGGGCTACAGAGAAACCACACTGGAGTGCACTGGCCCCACTCATGTCAGCATGTCCCACACACACACACCCACACACACTCCTCGACACACTCAGAAATATATATGCATACACACATTCACATACACGCAGAAAGACACACGGGGACATCCAAGAGTCTCACGGAAACACGCCCTGCAGCCCAGGCAGCTTCTGAGGCTCCGGGGTTCTGCTCTGTGCCGGGAAGCACCTCGAGGACAAAGCAGCCCCGCCACAGGCAGGCAAGCCGTACCTGGAAATCCCAGCTGGCGGGATCTCAATGAGAGGCACCTTCACACTATCTGGGCTGGCCTGAAGGATCGTGGGGATACTTGGGGATCGCCGTGGACATCCCTGAAGCCCCGCCAGATCTTCTTTCAGCCTGGTTCGGCCTGCCAGATTCCTAAAATCACAGGACTCCGCGATGATCGCGGGGAGAAAGGGTCCGTTGCCCAACACTGAGGCACTGACACAGAGGGCCCCTGCATTGCTAAGCCGCTGAGATCGTTCTCAAGACAACCGTGGCTGTCACTGTGACGTGAGCCCCGGCTCAGCGCTAGGGCTGCTGACAGGTGGCTTGCATGCGCTTTCATGTGCCCAGCTTTAGAGCACGCAATATTGGCGCTGTCCAGCTGCTGCCACACAGGTTCAAGGTGAATTCGGCTACAGTGGCAGCCCTGGAAGGAGGCTGCGTGACACAAGCAGCATAGGACCCTGGCAGTCCTGACCTCAGCACCCCCTTGAGCCCACTCTTCTGTTCCGGTCTTGCAGAGAATGAGGGCGCTCCCAACCTGGAAGCGGGCACTCTGGGGGTCACCAGTACCTTCCACAGCCCCATGAGCTGACTGCCACATTTCAACCTGGGCAACCCACCAAGGGGCCCTGCCTTGCTCTCCAAGCCCAGGGACTCCTTCTTCTCAGCACTACTGTCTGGACATGGAGGGAATGACCACAAAGAGGCAAGCCCAGTGTGCAGCAGAGGTGGTGACACTTAGAACTGGCTTCTCATGGGGGCAGATCAGGTGTAGAGGACATCTCCAGAGTTCTCTGTGGTTAATCCAAGCCCAAGACAGATGTCCAGGCATGCCGCTGAGAACCGCCAAGAAAGCCAAGCACAAGAAGATCATATTCGCGATCTGAAGAGGGCCTGTGCCAGAGTCCAAGCCTCCTTCAAGAATTCCTGCCAGAGGAGCCAGGAGGAGCCCACAAAAGGGCAAACCGCACCAATCCCCTCACTGCGATTATTACCCGCCACCTGGCATACACCCAGCCAACGGCAGTCTCCTTAGCTCCATGAAATCCCTGGCATTAAACAGGTTCAATGTTGATACGACCCAAAGGTCCTACAGCAAAAAGACCTCAATCAAAATCATATCAAATACACACATACACACACACACACACACACACACACACACACGAGAGAAAATTAGTCTTGGTAAATACTAATAGGTTTAGTCTACAGGAAAATGACCTCAAGCAATCTGGTATTTCACAGACAATTAGTAAGACACAGCAGATACACATGTAGGTTTTAATAATTAATAAAACTTTCACCAGCTCTCTATGTTTATAATGTCTGTTTCCAATTAATCATCCCAAATCTATCCTCAACCTCCCCAAATTTTCTTGGATTAAATTCTTCTTCATTATAGAAGACTGTTACTGTTTTCTTTTTTTATTTTTGTTGTGTCATTTACATTATTGTATTAGACTCATGATTGGGGTATCATTTTTCCCATACTGCAAAAGATATACTGCCATCCGAATTATTTGTGTGTATCTCTTGAACATGGAACTGCTTAGCACTTTACCATATATTTTTAAAAGATTAACCTTCAAAATAGCTTCCAAGACATTCTTCATAAACTACCTCAAACATATTAGCCAAGTACTTTCAACTTTCTTAGATTTGTTGAAGGACTTTCTCTTTCTCTACTATAATCTTTACTCGAACTTTCTCACCAGTGGTGTGAAAAATCTTATAAAATTTAAGACTTCATTTTATTCCTTGAGTAATTAAGACAAGTGACATTCTCAATAATGAAAATAGGTGACATGATTTCGAAGTAAATGTTTAAACACGTAACAGCAACTAATATATTTGTTTTATCAAAATATGTTTATTGTTTTTGAAATCAAAATGGAATTTTATAGGTAAAAATTTAATTTTTGAAGTAAACATTTAATAACCTAACAACACTAATATTTTTGTTTTATCAATATGTTTATTATTTCAGAAATGTTTAATTTGAGTAATCAGTAAATTTGACAGGGTTTTACCAGACAACAATTTTTTAAAGAAATCAGAATGGGTTCCCTTACAAAGTCCCTGTAATGACTGCAAGAACGATTGCACCACTGTCCTTTCAGAGTCTGATGCCTCTTTTAAATTAGCTTTTTGTTCACCCATTCACTTGCCTACTCCACCCAGAGGTTTGATCACTTTCTTCTGTACTTTTGGGAACAGCCAATGTGCTGCATCAGCTAAGATTCCTGATTGGTGTTAGGACTGATTAAAAGAAAAAAAATACCAGAGGAAATAAAGTAAAACAGAACAAAAACTCAAATCTTCATGGATCATATTTTCACCTTTATTTCACCAGAGAGAAGTATTTAACCCAAATTTCAACATTTAGAATAGGCTAAGGGAGCTTAGAAACTTCATTGTTTTGACATAAAACATGGTAACTTTCGTACAAAGTGCTTAGACCAAATTGCTTTTTTGGCCTCTAAAGAGAGACTGTTGTCAACATCTCTTCTCCAGAAAAAAGCAATTTCCTGTTTCAGATTATCACTCTTATTTACATCTACATTCAGAGTATAACCATGTGTGGGAGCTTAATAAGTGGATGAAATCTTTTGTGAAGTCCTGTTTCCTCTAAGGAATATTTTAAGAAAGGTCTTATTCTGCAATTATTTTCATAATTATTTCTGTGGTGAGAAAATAATAAACATTAACAGTTCATTCCTAAACACAAGGTTTTAGCATCCAACTTACCTGACAAGGTTTTCTTTTTCTCCAAGTCCCTTGCAAAGTTGCATATTCAGTTCTTCAAACTTCAGCATTGGGCTTCTTTTGCAACACAGACTGCCTTTGTCTTCTTTCTCTAGGAACTCTTTCTGGACACACAAGGGATAATAAAATGAAACATAACCAATCAAAACCAGTATATGACAGAAACAATTTTAAGCAAAAATATTCCTCAAACTTATTACTGTGTAAAGTGCTTAACTTATTCCAAACACATGGTTTCTTCCTCAGGAGAGAAGCAATGTTTCCCTTTGGGGGTTCACTGAAGAAAAAAATATACATATACCTAATGTTTCATTAATGATAAAAATAAATTTCCTCTCTTCAATATTCTTGCTTAACATTGGTCCTTGAAAACTTAGCTCTTTCTAATTAATTCAGTATAGGACCACTGAATTTTTTAACATTTATGGAAAGGGAAATGAAAAGTAGCAAATTCAATATAGTTTATAATACTTTATCTGTAGCTCACCATATCACTTATGGAAGAGATGAATTCTGGAAAATTATTTTAAAGGATGATCTCAACCTTTCTTATTTGTTCCTAATTATGATGTACTCAGAGCCCTTCCAGTTTCATAACTTATCTCAAATGACTTCTACAGCTGAAATGCTCAACATAGGATAACTGCACACATCATTTTCCCACATGCATGCATGTGTACTCATGTTTATGTAAACAATTGATTTGCAAGCAACTGAAAGGAGCAAAAGCAGAAGTTCTCACATATCTGAAAACCTAGAGAATGTAAAATCAACTAAATTATCTTACAAAAGATTATTTAAATTTAATTCATTTAAAATTCACATCCTATATTTCAGAGAACATTTACCATTCTGAAGATTATACAGAAATGTGTCAAAGAACCCAAAGTACCTGAGTATTTGCAGCCAATATGTTAGAAAGCTCCACCAATCACAGCACATTCTCTGCGAAGATCTTGTAATTCCCATATGCAGACTGCTGTTCCTTAGAGAGTGAAAGAAAAGGGAGGCCCTGCTCCCAAAACTTATGCAGAGAGCTAAGATCTAAAAACATTCCCAAGCTAGACTAAATACCAAATAATTCTAAAGAGAATTACATTATACTTTAAATATATTAATTTTTTTTTACATGACTTATATTTCACTTGTATATGTGAAGAATCCCACTGTTATTTCATACCATGGCTGGCTTATACATTGTAATCTGTCCTTCGATAACCAAGAGTCAACTAAATGAGTCATACAAAAAGAATAAATTTATGAACTATCAATCTGTTTCCCTTGATGTTGGCAATCAGTGTCTTTTAATTTTATTGAGAAAGTAATTAGGAAGAAAAATGAAGAAGATATCCAGAAAAGACTTTTAATTGCAGACTCAACACCTACAATTCTTACTTCAAAAGAACAATACTGAGACTTGCTCCTCCAAATGTTAATCAAGACCCCTAATCAGTGGCATCAACTTAGTGCCAACAAAAACATAGAATTTCAGGATCACTCCAACACACAAATTAGAATCTGTCTTTTAACAAGAATCTTAAGTAGAGGAAATACACATAAGTTTAAGGACATCACTGGAGCCCCTCAAGGGGTCCTGCGAATGGGACAGCTAGGGTCCCTCCAGCCCTAGATGTGCCACAGGACCAAGGGCTCTTGGAGGAAACTGATTGTAGGTGTGTGGCGTCCATCTTGTTTCTTGAGGAGTGACCCACCTCTGGATAAGCAGATGATTATGACACCTACAGGTGGGAGACAGAACCCACTACAGTGAGGCTTTGGAAAGCACCAAGAAAGCAAAGAATGTGGGGCTCCGCAGCCCCCAAACTGTGCCAAACGCAGGCCGGCAGCAGAAGGTAAGTGGACTACAGAGAAACCGCGCTGTAGTGCACTTGCCACCCTGGTGTCAGCATGTCCCACCCACACACACATGCACACACTCATCAACACGCTCAGAAAAATACATGTATACAAACACTCACATACACACAAAAAGACACAGGGAGACATCCAACACTCGAAAGAAAACACACACTGCCAGGCAGCTCCTGAGGCTGCGGGGTTCTGCTTTGTGCCAGGAAGCCCCTCAGGGACAGAGCAGCCCCACTGCAAGCAGGCAGGCCTTACCTGGAGATCCCAGCCAGGAGGGCTTTCAATGAGAGGCACCTTCACACTGTCTGGGCAGGTTTGAAACCTCGTGGGGTTACTTGGGGATCGCCAGTGCACATCCTTGAAGCTCCGCCAGATCTATTTTCTGCCTGATTTGGCCTGTAGGATTCCTAAAATCGCAGGACTCGGCAATGATCACGCAGGGAAAGGGTCTGTTGCCCAACGCTGAGGCACTGTCACGGAGGGCCCCTGCGTTGCGAAGCCGCTGAGATCGTTCCCCAGGCAACCGTGGCTGTCACTGTGACGCGAGCCCCGGCTGAGCGCTGGCGCTTTTGACAGGCGTCTTGCGCATGCGCTTTCGCGTGCCCAGCTGTGGAGCCGCAATGTTAGCGCTGTCCAGCTGCTGCAAAACAGGTGCAAGGTGGAGTCGGTGGTAGGGTAGGCGCCTGGAAGGAGGCTGCGTACCACAAGCAGCGTAGGACCCTGACAGTCCTGACTTCAGTACCTCCTTGAGCCCATTCTTCGGTTCCGGTCAGGTGGAGAATGAGGGTGCTTCAGAACTGGAAGCAGGCACTCCCCGTGTCAGCAGAACGTTTCCTGGCCCCATGAGCTGACTGCCACATTTCGACCTGGGTTACCCATCAAGAGGCCCTGCCTTGATCTCCAAGCCCAGGGAGTCCTGCTTCTCAGCACTACTGTCTGGACATGGAGGGAACAACCACAAAGAGGCAAGCCCAGTATGCAGCAGAGGTGGTGACACCTGGAACTGACTTCCCATCGGGGTTGATCAGGTGTAGAGGATGTCTCCAAAGTTTTTTGTGGTGAATCCAAGCCTGAGACAGATTTCCAGGCATGCCGCTGAGAACCCCCAATAAGACCAAGTACAAGAAGGTCATATCTTCTATCTGAAGAGGGCCTGTGCCAGAGTCCATGCATCCGTCAGCAATTCCTGCCAGAGGAGCGAGGAGGAGCCTGCAAAAGGGCAAACCGCCTTAACCCCCACACTGGGATCACTACCCACCATCTGACATGCACCCAGCCAACCCCAGTCTCTTTAGCTAAGTGAAATCCCTGGCATTCAACAGGTATGGTGTTGATACAACCTGTAGGTCCTACAGCAAAAAGACCTCAATCAAACACACACACAGACACACACACACACACACACACACACACACACACAAAAAAAAAAACTAGTCCTGATAAATACTAACAGGTTTAGTCCTAAAGCAAAAAGACCTCAATCAATCAGGTATTTGAAGGACAATTGGTAAGACATGGCAGATATTCATGTTGGTTTAAATAATTAATAAAAGAATCTCAAGCTCTCTGATTATAACTACTGTTTCCAATTAATCACACTCAACTGCATCCTCAACCTCCACAAAATTTTCTTGGATTAGATTCTTCTTCATTATAGAAGGTCGTTATTGTTTTCTTTATTTTTGTTGCATATTCAGTTCTTCAATCTTCAGCCTTGGGCTTCTTTTGCAACAGAGACTGCCTTTGTCTTCTCTCTCGGAGCTCTTCCTGGACACACAAGGGATAATAAAATGAAACATACCAATAAAAATCAGGTTATGATGGAAATAATTTTAAGCAAAAACATTTCTCACACTTAACACTGTGTAAAGTGCTTCACGTATACCAACCTTATGTTTTTCTTCCCCCAAGAATCCCCACAATGCTCCAGGCCTGCCCAGACAATGTTAAGGTGCCTCTCATTGAAAGCCCTCCCAGCAGGGATTTTCAGGTACAGCCTGCCTGCCTGTGGTGGGGCTGCTCTGTCCCCGAGGGGCTTCCCGGCAAAGAGGAGAACCCCTCAGCCTCAGGAGCTACCTGGCAGTGTGTGTTTCTGTGCCAGTGTTGGATGTCACCGTGTGTCTCTCCATGTGTATGTGAGTTCTGTTTTCCTTTCTTTGTTTCCTCTGGTATTTTTTTCTTTTAATCAATCCTAATTCTAATCAGGAATCTTAGTTTATGCAGCACACAGGCTCTTCCCAATAGTCCAGAAGGGATTGATCAAAGCTCTAGGTGGGGTGGACGAGTGAATGGGTGAACAAAAAGCCAATTTAAAAGAGGCATCAAACTCTGAGAGGACAGTGGCACAAAGGTTCTTGCAGTTGTTACAGGGACTTTGTAATGGTACCTGCTCCTATTTCTTTAAAAAATTGTCTTCTGGTAAAGCCCTGTCAAATTTACTGAGGACACAGAAATTAAACATTTCTGAAATAATAAACATATTGATAAAACAAAGATATTAGTGTTGTCAGGTTTTTAAATATTTACTTCAAAAATTAAATTTTTATTTCCAAAATTTTATATTGATTTCAAAAAGAATTAATATATTTTGACAAAGCATTTATATTAGTTGTTGTTAGGTTTTTAAATATTTACTTCCAAATCATGTCATAAAATAACTCATTCACATTCAAGAGTCACTTCATCAATTTTAAGCCTCTCTCCTTTTACCTACATTTTGGATTTAGCCTTACATGTAACGAGACAAGGTATGGCCAAAATTAGAAAAATGTGATCAGATATGTTAAAACCCACTTATTTTTTATCATGATGTTTTTCTTTCTCAGAAGTTCTGCCATGCCTATGGTCCCTGGCTGTTCCCAAACCTCTCCTGCCTGTCACAGCGGGACAGGACTGCCGGTCTTACCTTGTAATTATGCCATAACTCTCCCTAACATGCTGCCTTCATGCTCAGTCAGTGCCAGCAGTTTGATTTATCACTGAGCAGCAGGGGACCAGGAGCTGCTCACAAACCTGTCAGGGTTGCCATCGAAATGATCCTCCCTCTGTAGCTGAACTCACCCCTCCCCTTTCCTCCACTCCATCCCTTCTCCTTCCCTCCTTCCCTCGGCCCCGCCTCTCCCCTCAGCCCCGTCCCATTCCCATCCCTTCCCTCAGCCCCTCATCTCCCCTCAGCACTGCCCCTTCTCCTCCCCGCTCCGCAAAACGCTCCTTTGGACATGCGCAGTGTAATCTCCGTGTAGAAATGGGGTTAATGGCCACGTCTTTGACAGTTCTTGGACTTCTTGGGATCCCACGCTGACAGCTCCCTCTGAGTGTCTGAAACCCTCAGGTCACTGACAGAAATGGATATATGCCATTCCTGAACCTGCACTTGTCTTTTCAAAGCCACCATTTCCTCTATTATCTGGGCTGTCACAAATCCTCCTACACACCCGAGTGCCATTTGGACCTCGAGCTGTCAGCATGGCCCACTACTGGGTCAGGCCTCGAACAGGGATGCTCCTGAAACTCTAATAAAATGTAGAAAATGTCACAGTGAAAAGCCTGGCCCTGCTGCATCCAGTCAGGAAAGAGCCACAGGGAAGGGAGTCCCTTAACCACTTTGGGAGCCACATCTACCACTTCTTTTCCCCCGACCCAGGCAGGTGCAAGATTAGAGAGCCCCTTGGTCCCTTCCAGCACGTGAGAGAAGGTTGTGTGTTGAGGTCATGAACAGTGTCTGCATTTCTGTTGTGAATAGGACTTTCTTGGAAACACGTTTAATTTCCCTTTTTAAATATCCCTTTGAAACCACGTTTAATAATTTGCTAGTGGAACTTAACAGTGATAATTCATTGAACCCATTTATCTTATTTTCTTTTTTGAGATGGAGTGTCACTCTGTAGCCCAGGCTCTAGTATTCAATTTGGGTTCACTGCAACCTGCACCTCACAGGTTAAAGAGATTCCCCTGCTTCAACTTCCCCAGTAGCTAAAAATATAGGTGCATGCCAACATGCCTGGCTCATTTTTGAATTTTTAGTAGAGATGGGGTTTCACCATATTGACCAGGCTGGTCTCAAACTCCTGACAAGTGATTTACCTACCACGCCTCCCAAAATGCTGGGATTACAGGTGTGACCCAGCACTCCAGGCCTGAATGCATTTTAACATTTAGTTTTTCAGATTAACTCAAAGTACTGTAAGACTATGCACTAATGAAACCAGAAAAGGCACAGCCTCAGCTCCATGCAGGACAGATTCACAAGAGCAGAATCTCCATGGGATATCTTTCCAGAGCATCAATATTACTGCAGATTTGGAAGAAGCAAATTTAAATAATTTTCAACTTAAGAAACTGGAAATTTAAGAGAAAACTGGAAAGTCATCTGCCTTTAATAACTGTCAGTCATCTATGCTTAAGTCAGACTTTCTCCAAGAAAAAAAAGGAACACTGAGGAGAAACTATTTTTCATTCTTCTAAGTAATTAAAATAATAAATCACAGAAAGTAGAAAGCTCTGCCTTGCCAGTCTCTTAAATCACAGTATGGCCTTGAAATGGTTTTATTTGTATTTTTTGGAGGGGCTTGTTGCCATGTTGGGTATAAAAACTGGGAGAATTTGACCAATTTTTGGAATTTTTCAGCTATCAATTGGTGGTTTTCTTTGCACCTCATTTAATTTTTCTCTCCCCTCTCCAACTTGGACTCCATCACTCTGCAGGTCTCTAAGACTCTTCATTTTCTTTAAACTTTTTAACTCTTTTATTCAGAATGGACAATTTCTTTTTTTTTTTTAATTTTTATTGCATTATAGGTTTTGGGGTACATGTGCAGAACGTGCAAGATAGTTGCATAGGTACACACATGGCAGTGTGTTTTGCTGCCTTCCTCCCCTTCACCCACACTTGGCATTCATCCCCAGGCTATCCCTCCCCAGCGCCCCCCCACTGTCCCTCCCCCATTCTCCCCAATAGTCCCCAGTGTATAGTAGACCGCCTCTCTGTGTCCATGTGTTCTCATTTTTCTCACCCACCTATGAGTGAGTATATGCGGTATTTCTTTTTCTGTTCTTGTGTCAGTTTGCTGAGAATGATGTTCTCCAGATTCATCCATGTCCTTACAAAGGACACAAAATCATCATTTTTTATTGCTGCATAATATTCCATAGTGTATATGTGCCACATTTTCCCAGTCCAGTCCATCATCATTGGGCATTTGGGTTGGTTCCAGGTCTTTGCTATTGCAAACAGTGCTGCAATGAACATTCGTGTGCATGTGTCCTTATAGAATGGACAATTTCTATTGCTCTGTCTTCTGTTTCTAATCTTTGAATAAGCTCAAAATGATTTTTAAAAATTTCTTATCTTCTTGTTTCATAATTTTCATTTTTTTGCTGATGTTCCACATTTCTTAATTCATTGTTAGAATATTTTTCTTTACTCCCATGAACAGGTTTATAATAGCTGCCTTTAAACATTCTGAATTACTCTTCAAAGGTACACAACATAATTGGGAGTCTCTATAATGATTCTTTACAGTTTTAGTACAAAACATCAAAATTCATGAAACGTGTGAAGAAGCACAAAAATGTAATGTAATCTATACACAATTTAAAAAGCAGGCAGTAGAAGTGGCCCATTACTGGTCCCCATTTCCACACCCTCCCCTGCTGCACTACTGCAGGCCACCAGGGGTGAAGGATTGCACAGAACAGCACTGGAACCTGCATCGGGCTCTGGGCTCTGATGAGGAGGTGTGGGAGCTGTGGCTCAGGTATCTTCTGCCCCAACACTCTCTGACAACAGACAGACAAACGGAGGCCCTGTATAGAACAAAAATGCTTGGCCACTTAGGAGCTGCCTGATCTGGGAGGGGCCCAATTTCCCTCTCCTACCAAGGGCACCAGCTGAGGGAGAGGCTGAGTCCAGCTCAGCCTGCAGCTCATGCAGCTTTGCAGTCATGCAGCTCTACAGCTTCAGCACTCAGGGAGCAGAGACTGGCGGCTGCTCTGGAGCCTCTACCACTCAGAAGTAAGATGGGCCAATGACCTGGCTCATAGGGCATGAGGAGGACCGTGGGGTTCACACAGGAGAAGCCTTGCTGATATGGAAGGGCTGAATCCAGGGCTTTCTCCTCCCAAGCCTCAGGATCCTGGTCCTGACCTGCCTGCCCCAGGCTCACCCCCATCCACACAGTCCCTTCATGGCAGTGTCTAGCTTCACCAGGTCAGTGAGGAACCTGCCCAGAGAAGGCCCATCACCCTGGGCCATTGGGGTGGTAGTGGTGGTGGGTTCCCACTGTCAGGTGCCCACCCAAGACATGTCTCCTGAAATTTCACCAACCGTTTCAGCCTGGACACTCCCTCCCCACGTCTCCTACTTGGAAGAGCCTGGGACTCTCAGCTGCCTCCCCCAGCACTCTCCCTCCTCTTCCTGTCTACTCAGCTGGTCTCCAAGGCCATTAGACACCCCCAGTTACTTCCACGGTGGGATTTTAACAAGTTATAAGGTCATGGAGTCCCCTGTCCTTCCATTTCCCAAATTTATGCTGAGCCCAGCTTGCCCAGTTGGTTTCTCTGGTCTCTATAATGGAGGCATTTCAGGCCCTGTGGCCACATTAGGGCAGGGCTTCAGAAGCAAGACTCTCTGCCCTCTTGATGTGGAGGCTTCCAGCAGGAATGGAAGAAGTCTGTCCTCTGACTCCCTGGAGCCCCTCGCTGACACATATATACTCACCTGCTGCTCCCACAGCCTCATCTGGTCTGTCTGGGAATTCTTCTCTAGCATGGGCAATTTGGAGGTCCCCACCTGCCAGGGTCTGGAACAAGGTCAGGGAGACTATTCTCTCCTCTCCTCACTCAGTTAAACCTCAAATCCTGGATAGCTGGCCCGAGCCAGCTGTGGCAATGCTCCCATGCCCTCCAGTGAGCCCTGATTCTAGATTCACTCTCAGCTCCAACACTCACTGCCTGTGTCACCTTGGGCAAGTGGCTGGGCCTCCCTGAGACTGTTTCCTTATCTGGGAGGTGTGATGGAACCACACCTTTGTCACAGGGCCTCCTGAAGACTCAGTTTCATGTGGCTCTCAGAGTTGCTCTCACCATCATTGTTTGTGGGAAGAACCAGGTACAAGCAAACTCAAATTCTCTTCCTCCCTGAACCCCATCATCATCTTGTGAGGCCTGCAAAACAGGCTCATCATTTCTACATTTTCCAGATGAGAAAACAGAGAACCAAAGAGGGCAATGAGTTACCCAGAACCTCACAGGAGAGGATGGCTCTTTCCAAACCTGGAAGCCCTGTCCCAGCTGCCTTCACCCCACACCCCAGCACCACTGCTGACCGTAATCCTATCATTTGGAGTCTAGGAGTGTCCACACTCCCATCCAGACTCAGCTATGGTGGGAGAGGAAAAAGGTATCTTGGGAGGCCTGGTTGAGCACCACCTACTTGTCCCAGCACCACTGGAATCTCTGCTCCACATGCTGGGATTTATGCCAGACCAAAGTCCTCACTTGCTCCATCATCCACCAAGGGAGTTCCCTGCACAGAACCCTCTCTTCCTCCACTCAGGAAGTGGTCACCCAAGATGCTATTTTAGACTGACAGTGTGGGGTCTTCCTAAGGTACTGGGTGGTGACATGTCACTTCCTTATTTCCAGGGAAGGTTCTGAAATCTGGTCAGGAAAAATCCACAGGGAATTCAAAAGTCTCCAGGTACTTATAAGCCATCTGGAGCTTTTGGTAGTGTTCACTGGGCACTGGGGTGAGAATCCTGTGACTGTGACTGATTAGCAGTGTCTGCAAAGGACAGAGTGGGGAGCCACAGCAAACATATATATATCCACACCGCATTTACCAGTGGAAACCCACCTGGTCTGTGATATTCTTCTGTTGTTCCCATCATTGGTACAGACAGGGTGGCCCTTCCTGTAGAGGTGCAGTACAGAAAGAAGCAGTAGTAGAGGCCTGGCTTCCCAGGGAATTGCTGGGTTACTTTGGAGAAAGAAGGAAGTCCCACCTACCACACCCACCCCACAGCCTGCAGGAAGCTTCGTGCTAGCAGAAGGAATCAGCATGGGAACCAGAGCCCTGCTCCTTCTTCAACTCCTCATGCCTGCTCAACAGCCCAGCTGCCATCAGCACATCCCATTACCGGGGTTGCCTGCCCCCAAGCTTTCCACCTGCCCATGTGCAAACACACAGCTTTTGGTTAATCTAGTCTAGACAGGGCTGGAGGTTTTCAAGTAAACATTTAGTAAGAAGGTTACACATGCGCACACACACACACACACACACACACACAGGTGTGCACACCCCCACACCTGGCCCAGTACCCCTTTCAGCCTAACTTTTTCACTACCCCACCCGAAACGCCTGACTCTCATGTCCCATCTCTACTTTTTCTTGATGTGCAAATCCTACTCAGGGTACTGGTTTTTCTGAAAACATTTTTAAATTTTCTGGAGCTTTTTCTATGGAGAGGGAAAAGACAGAAATATTTGAGAAACAATAAGGTAAAAGAAGAAATTATTTGAGAATAATAAGCATATGTGTACATTCAATTTTTCTTTTGAGAGCCAAAAGGATCAAATTGCCTGGATGAGAATGTCTACGCTGGTCCTCTAAACCCTTAGGGCTCCATGGGTCTGGGGAAGGAGCTCTATGGAGGCTAAAGCAACTTAGCCTTGGATGCGTATCCACCTGCCTTGCCCTCCCAAAGTTCTGGGATTACAGGTGTGAGCCACCACACACAGCCTGCAGTAAGAATTTATATTGTGATGTGGAAGTCAGTTATTCTTCAAGATTGCTTCATATATTTGGTTTTCTGTATATATCTGTATTGGTTTCAGAGTGTGGAGTATTGACAATTTCTACAAAATCATAGCCAGGAATTTCAAGGGATTATGTTGAATCTCTTGTTCAACTTGTGGGATATTTTTATCTTGGAAAAATTAAGCATTTTTATCCTTGAAAATTAAATATGTTTCAATTATTTCAGATCTTGATTTCTTTCAGTATTAAAAAATATCAGTGTAGGCCAGGCATGGTGACTCCCACCTGTAACCCCAATACTTTAACAGACAGAAGTAGGCAAATTGCTTGAGCCCAGTTGGCTATCAGCCTGGGCAACATGGAGAAACTTTGTCTCCACAAGAAATACAAAGATTAGTCAGGCATAGTAGCACACAGCTGTAGTCCCAGCTACTGAGGAGACTGAGGCAGGTGGATTAATTGAGCCCAGGATGTTGTGGCTGCAGTGAGCTATGATAACACCACTGCACTCCAGGCTGGGTGACAGAGCAAGACATCATCTCAAAAAAAATTAAGTATCCAAAAGACTATAAATCGTTCTACTATAGGGACACATGCACGCGAATGTTCATTGCAGCACTGTTTACAATAGCAAAGACCTGGAACCAACTCAAATGCCCATCGATGATAGACTGGACTAGGAAAATGTGGCACATATACACCATGGAATATTATGCAGCAATCAAAAATGATGAGTTTGTGTCCTTTGTAAGGACATGGATGAATCTGGAGAACATCATTCTCAGCAAACTGACACAAGAACGGAAAAAGAAATACTGCATATACTCACTCATAGGTGGGTGAGAAAAATGAGAACACTCGTACACAGAGAGACGGTCTACTATACACTGGGGACTGTTGGGGGAAATGGGGGAGGGACAGCGGGGGGGGCTAGGGGGGATAGCCTGGGGATGAATACCAAGTGTGGGTGAAGGGGAGGAAGGCAGCAAAACACACTGCCATGTGTGTACCTATGCAACTATCTTGCACGTTCTGCACATGTACCCCAAAACCTATAATGTAATAAAAATTAAAAAAAAATAAGTATAAAATCTTTGCACTTCCATTGCTTTTCCTAAATATTTTTGAAGGTATTATAAATAAAATTGATGCATTTTATTTTCATTGTTGCATATGTTAATCTATTTCACTGTTGCAGAACTTGGCTCAGCTCTCATTCACAAATTCTCAGGCCACTTGATAGGGTGCACCCATAGGTAACACAGGGCAGCTAAGGGAAGGCCAGACCTCACCTGTGACTCCTTCTGGGATTCATGTATGATTATGTGTGTGTATCTTTTATCTTGTGACACTGATCAATTTACTAATTCTAGTAGTATTTTAGTGAAACTCTTACACATTTTTACATAAGGGCTTATGTTATTTGCAATTAAGACTGTTCTAGAAGTTGACATGAGAAAGGAGGGTGAGCAGTCAGGACTCCAGCAGAGCCTGTGGGCAGGTTGCATGAAGGAAGGGGCCCAGGTGATGGAAACTTTAAGTAACCTCACTTCCATGGTGACAGACCCACCAGAGCTTAAAACTCTGATAACCAGAAATCCTTATTCTAGACACAACCCTGTATCAAGAAAATTTCATGGGACATGCTCAAGAGCAAGATGTTCTAGATGAGCAAGAGTCAAGATGTCCTGACTTCCTGAGGCTCTCAGCTGTGAAGGCTCAAAGTGAGAACATTTTTTAATGATGCAGATTTGGCTCAGCTCTCATCCACAAATCCTCAGGCCACTTGGCAGGGGGTACCCATAGGTAACACAGGGAAGCTCAGGGCAGGCCTATCCAGGGCAGACCTCTCCTATGATCCTATCTGGGCAACCCCAAATCCCTGCCCACCACCATGTGCTGAGGGAGCAAGAGATGAGGGTTCTTTCCCTATACAGGAGCAGGCTGTCAAGTGTTGGGAGCCTGGTGCATCTGCCAGGATCATATCTCAGGTCATGGCTGGCAGAATAAGTTGGGCATTGGGGAACAGGTTTGTCTACTCAGACGTGAATCCCAAGATTTCACACTGTAATCTGGTTTTCTCTCTGGCTGGAAATCTATGCAGAGGCTCCTATGTGCCTGATCTGAGGCTCAGAATTTCTAATTGGGTTTTCCCCCTGCAGAGATAGCCAAGAAGGTCACTGACACTTTTTGGCCCAGCTGCCAGGCACTGTCCTTGCAGAGCTTCATGCAGATCAGTAGAAATGAGTGATAGGTTCAACCACTCCATCTCCTTCGGCAAAGGGCAGGAGCACCAATCCACAAACCATGGCCAGTGCTGGTCTGGGGTGACAGTAGAAACAGAGGGGTCACCTCAGACAGAGATCCAAGATCAGGGCAGGCCCAGGACTCAGGCTTAAATATGGAGTCTCTATTGCTTCAAGGCTTTCACACCTAAGTAACCCACAGTCTCCTCCCAAAAGTAATGATCCTCTATTCATCACCAATAGAAACTTGGTTTGGTGCTAAGTTCTTGCTCACATAGTTGTAGAAAGAGGAGAGAAAATAGTTTTCTATTGTTTACACTGGTCCAGGAATATTTTTGCATGTTGCTACTATTTATATTTTGTTTTGATTTTGGTTTTAGAGACAGTCTTGCTCTGTCACCTGGGCTGGAGTCCAGTGGCCTGATCTCAGCTCACTGCAGCCTTCACCTCCCAGGTTCCAGCAATTCTACTGCCTCAACTCCCAGGTTGCTGAGATTCCAGGCACACACCAGCACATCCAACTAATGTTTGTATTTTTAATAGAGATGGTTTCATCATGTCAACCAGACTAGTCTTGAATTCCTGCCCTCAGGTGATCTTCCTGCCTCATCCTCCCAAAGAACTGGGATTACAGGCATGGGCCACAATGTCCAGGCTATTTATATTGTTTTAAACACCACCCCAGGTATTTCCTGTAGCAGGCAAGTTCACCTCCCTGCTAGACCTTTAAGATGTAAAAGGCACACTCTTACTAGGGAGGTTTCAACACAAAACTGAAGGTTAAATAAAAGAGGGAGGATGGCTAAGTTCCTCTATGTATTGATTATCCCACAGAACTCATTCTTGTACCCCAATAGGGCTGGAGCTGCAATCACACATGTCTTTATAGTATTCCATAAAGGAGGCCATTTTTCTCAGCAGTTCAGCCTTGCAATGCAGGTGGAGCCTGAACTCTATCATCTTCTATTTCCATTTCAGCCACTCCTCAGGAAATACCCTCTACATGCCCTAATAGTCTGTGACTATCTACCAGAGCTTCTATACACAACACTGCAGACTGAAGAACTTAAATAGAAGAAATTTAGTTTCCCACAATTCTGGATGCTAGAAGTCCAACAACAAGCTGTTAGCTGGGATGGTTTCTCTGAGAACTCTCTCCTTGGCTTGGAGATGGCTGATTTCTATCTCTGTGTCCTTACTGCCTCTTCTAACAAAGATTCCAGTCATATTGGATTTGGACCCACTCCAGTGAACTCAAAACTTATAACCACTTTGAAGACCGTATGTCCAAATACAGTCACATTCTGAGGCACTCAGTGTTAGAACATAAACTTTGGGGAGGGGACATCTTTCAGCCCATTGAGTGTTTTATTCCTTTGTAGATGATAAGTTTCTGGGAGATTACTCAGTGAAAAAATATGCATATGTAAAATTGTAAGAGCTATCATCAGATCACTTTACAAGAACTTTGGAAGGGACATTGCCACCAGCAATTTCTGAATATAGCTGTGTCCCTCAATCCAGATTCTCCTGGATGTTAACTTTAATTTTTTGCCAATATAGTGTCCACATGGAAAATAAAATCATGTTGATTCATGTTGATTTCCAGGTCTCTGACAAATTTTTGAGTCATCTTTCAATTGATTACTACATATGTTTTCCCCAAGTCATCTGCTCAGATTCTTGGCCTTTAAACAAACTTTCTCCCATCCTGGACTGTCTCAGCATTTGCCCCCTTGCCATAGCTGGAATGTAGCTGCTTGGTAAGGTCCCTTTTAATGTAAAAAACTTGTGTTACTTAAAGTCAAAAGGGTACTCCTAGGCTGTCTTGCCTTGTGGACTGCCTCTAAAATGGAGACTGGGGCTTCTTGAGGCCCTTTCAATCCATGTGAGGAGAAGATACAGCCTCAATTAGCTTGAAGGAAATTCCCTGCAGCCCTTACTGCTTACGATTCTCAGTTCTGACCCATGTGCTGTTGAGCAGACATTTGACATTGCAAAACTTCTGTTTTCCCAACTCTACAACAAGGTCATTTTATGAGGATTAGCTGGGATAATTCTCTTCATACAAGCTGTTAATATTGGTGGGTGCTGTTGCTCCACAGATGACAAAGTATCATGAAGATGCCTCGAAGGTGTTAATGGCTTAATTATTCTCCACCTCCACATAAAACTTTGTTGTTGTTGTTGTTGTTTGTTTGTTTTGCAGATGGAGTTTTGCTCTTGTCACCCAGGCTAAAATGCAATGTTGCAGTCTTGGCTCACTGCAACCTCCTTCTCCTGGGTTACAGCAAGTCTCCTGTCAGCCTCCTGAGTAGCTGGGATTACAGCACACACCACTTCACCTGGCTAATTTTTTGCATCATTAGTAGAGACAGGGTTTCACCATATTAGCCAGGCTGGTCTTGATTTCTTGACCTCAGGTGATCCATCTGCCTTGGCCTTCCAAAATGCTGTGATTACAGGCATAAGCCACTGTGCCTGGCCCACATACATCTTTGGAAGTCTAGAACCTTCTTCACCATGGACACATATGTCCTCCACATGCACGTGTCTGAAGAATAGGAGCTTCCTGGTACAAGTCCCAGCCCCCAGTCTGCCAGTGGTTCACAGTGCTGTCATTGAGCATATGTCTCTTCTTGTTTCACTCCATGTGAAAGTAAGTCTACCCTAAACCTTGATATAAGAATTATGCTGATACTCCCAGCCAGGTACAAGGGAGAAGCCAAATGAGCTTCTGGTACTCTACTACCAAGTTGATCCAACTTCTCCTGTGCCACTTTCCTGGGGTCCTAACAGTACCTCCACCCCAATCCACAGTTCCTGGGTCAGATATTTAGTAGATGTTTATCTTCTTCAATACACAGTGGTGACTCTGCAAGCTACTAGGTGTGTACTAAGGATATCACAGCAGCCCACTCAATCTGTCTATACCACTGAAAAGTGGGAAGATGAATCTCATAGATTTCTTGGAGGGACTAAATGGCATAAGACACAGCAAGCAGATATCTAGTGCCTGGCTCTGTACAAAGGCGCTTAGGATGTTCTGGTTGCTTACATATACATTTTTCTATTTTTTGCACAAAAAGTTCTCTGACTCATTGCCCTGTGTCCTCTGCATTTGGAACATCACATAGAAAGCAAAGTTGTTTTTGCATTTGTAAGTTACATTTGAGATTCCTTCTTACTAGGTTTTGTCCTTGACACAGAATGAACAAACTTCCCAGGGCTCTGAAACAGCAGTCCTTCTCCAACTTAGATATATGAGGAGGTTCTCATTGAAATTTGTTTATTCAATACATATATTTTAAGCATAATGTGGAAAGTCAGTTTTCTAGATGCTTGGCATAATTCAATAAACAAAGATTAAAGTCCCTGGGTTCTGGATATTTACTGCTAATTATGGAGCTTCTGTTATTCAGCTGGCCCTGCCCTATGAGTGTTCATTTATGTGCCAAAACAACCACATGATGTATGAATCCTTCTATTGTTTACATAAAAAATTGGCTCAATAAACTTGATTTTCTCCATTACAAAAAGAATAATCATGAAAGAAAAAGTGACTTAAAGGAAGTTCTCCAATTAAAAGAAAAGCAATGGAATGTAACTTAAAATACTAACTGTAGAAAACCTAACATCTAAAAGTTATTTTCTGAGCACTATTCATTCTCATAAAAGTCATGCTTATAATCCCATAGGCCATAATATAAAGAATACTTCATGAACCTTGAAATGAGAAAATTATATATTAGGTCCACCATAAGAAACAGGCAAGAAAATGACAGAGGATTCCCATGGAAATTCTGAGCCAAGGGGCCATAAGGTTTGAGATAAATGAATTCAACGAAAAGAAGAAAAAAATGTTGCTTATAGAAACATTGTTTGATCTGCCTAGTAAATGATCAACACTGTCAAAAATTATCCATATTAATCTAAGGTTTGTCTTTTATTTTCAAAATAGCCACACTCATACAAAAATGTAATTACATTCACCACAAACTCTTACAACTGAAATTTATCTGTAAAGTGATATATTTGTATATATAAACACATGCAAACCAAAACTAAAAATTTGTGTTTTTCAGACTAAAGTGGGCACGTTCAGAAAAATGTAAAGAAAAATGTTTTTGGTAGAAGTACCATGCTGTTTTGATTATTGTAGCCTTGTAGTATAGTTTGAAGTCCGGTAGTGTGATGCCTCCTGCTGTGTTCTTTTGCTTAGAATTGAGTTTGCTATGCAGACCAATGGAACAGAACAGAGGCATTGGAGGCAAAACAACATATCTACAACCATACAATCTTGGATAAACCTGACAAAAACAAGCAATGGGGAAAGGACTCCCTGTTTAATAAATGGTGTTGGGAAAACTGGCTAGCTATGTGCAGAAAGCAGAAACTTGACCCCTTTCTGACACCTTACACTAAAATTAACTCCAGATGGATTAAAGACTTAAACATAAGACCTGGCACCATAAAAACCCTAGAAGAAAATCTAGGCAAAACCATTCAGGACATAGGAGTAGGCAAGGACTTCGTGACCAAAACACCAAAGCATTGGCAACAGAAGCCAAAATAAACAAATGGGACCTAATAAACTCCACAGCTTCTGCACAGCAAAAGAAACAGTCATTAGAGTGAATTGGCAACCAACAGAATGGGAAAAAAATTTTGCAGTTTACCCATCTGACAAAGGGCTGATATCCAGAATTTACAAAGAACTGAAACAGATTTAAAAGAAAAAAACAAAGAAGCCCATTCAAAAATGGGCAAAGAATATGAACAAACACTTTACAAAAGAAGACATACATGAGGCCAACAAACATATGAAAAAATGCTCATCATCACTGGCCATTAGAGAAATGTAAATCAAAACTACATTGAGATAACATCTCAGGCCAGTTAGAATAGCGATTATTAAATAAGGTGAAAGTAATTACATTTGTGTATGAGTGTGCCTATTTTGAAAATAAACAACAAACCTTACAACTGAAATTTATCTGTAAAATCTGGAGACAACAGATGCTGGAGAGGATGTGGAGAAATAGGAACACTTTTACACTGCTGGTGGGAGGGACAGTGGGTGGTGGGGAGTTGGGGAGAGATAGCATGGGAAGAAGTGACAGATATAGGTGAAGTGGAGGAAGGCAGCAACTCACACTGGCACGTGTGTACCTATGCAACTCTCTTGCATGTTCTTTTTTTTCTTTTTTTGTTAGGAGTCTGTTTATATAGCCTTTAATTTACAGAATCAGGAAATAATGCAGACGTGTGGAACAGACATTAGTCTATTTTATATGGCCACAAAATCAAAGCCTTTTCTTTTTTTTTTTTTTCTTTTTAATTTTTATTGCATTATAGGTTTTGGGGTACATGTGCAGAACATGCAAGATAGTTGCATAGGTACACACATGGCAGTGTGTTTTGCTGCCTTCCTCCCCTTCACCCACACTTGGTATTCATCCCCAGACTATCCCCCCCAGCCCCCCCCGCTGTCCCTCCCCCATTTCCCCCAACAGTCCCCAGTGTATAGTAGACCGTCTCTCTGTGTACGAGTGTTCTCATTTTTCTCACCCACCTATGAGTGAGTATATGCAGTATTACTTTTTCTGTTATTGTGTCGGTTTGCTGAGAATGATGTTCTCCAAATTCATCCATGTCCTTACAAAGGACACAAACTCATCATTTTTGATTGCTGCATAATATTCCATGGTGTATATGTGCCACATTTTCCCAGTCCAGTCTATCATCGATGGGCATTTGGGTTCGTTCCAGGTCTTTGCTATTGTAAACAGTGCTGCAATGAAAATTCGTGTCCATGTGTTCTTATAGTAGAACGATTTATAGTCTTTTGGATAGATACCCAGTAATGGGATTGCTGGGTCAAATGGAATTTATATTTCTAGGTCCCTGAGGAATCGCCACACTCTCTTCCACAATGGTTGAACTAATTTACACTCCCACCAACAGTGAAAGAGTGTTCCTCTTTCTCCACATCCTCTCCAGCATCTGCTGTCTCCAGATTTTTTAATGATCGCCATTCTAACTGGTGTGAGATGATATCTCAATGTGGTTTGATTTGAATCTCTCTAATGACCAATGATGATGAGCACTTTTTCATATGTTTGTTGGCCTCATGTATGTCTTCTTTTGTAAAGTTTCTGTTCATATCCTTTGCCCATTTTTGAATGGGCTTGTTTGTTTTTTTTCTGTAAATCTGTTTGAGTTCTTTGTAAATTCTGGATATCACCCCTTTGTCAGATGTGTAAACTGCAAAGATTTTTTCCCATTCTGATGGTTGCCAATTCACTCTAGTGACTGTTTCTTTTGCCATGCAGAAGCTGTGGAGTTTGATTAGGTCCCATTTGTCTATTTTGGCTTTTGTTGCCAAGGCTTTTGGTGTTTTGTTCATGAAGTCCTTGCCTACTCCTAGGTCCTGTCCGGTTTTGCCTAGATTTTCTTCTTGGGTTTTTATGGTGTCAGGTCTTAAGTTTAAGTCTTTAATCCATCTGGAGTTAATTTTAGTGTAAGGTGTCAGAAAGGGGTCCAGTATCTGCTTTCTGCACATGGCTAGCCAGTTTTCCCAACACCATTTATTAAATAGGGAATCCTTTCCCCATTGCCTGTTTTTGTCTGGTTTATCAAAGATGATATGGTTGGAGATATGTTGTGTTGCCTCCGATGCTTCTGTTCTGTTCCATTGGTCTATATCTCGGTTTTGGTACCAGTACCATGCTGTTTTGATTACTGTAGCCTTGTAATATAGTTTGACGTCTGGTAGCATGATGCGTCCCGCTGTGTTCTTTTTGCTTAGAATTGACTTGGATATGCGGGCTCTTTTTTGGTTCCATATGAAATTCATGGTGGTTTTTTCCAGTTCTGTGAAGAAATTCAATGGTAGTTTGATGGGGATAGCATTGAATGTGTAAATTACTTTGGGCAGTATAGCCATTTTTACAATATTCATTCTTCCTAACCATGAACATGGAATGTTTCTCCATCTGTTTGTGTCCTCTCTTATTTCGTTGAGCAGTTGTTTGTAGTTTTCCATAAAGAGGTCCCTTACATTCCTTGTGAGTTGTATTCCTAGGTATTTTATTTTCTTTGTAGCAATTGTGAATGGCAGTTCATTCTTAATTTGCTTCTCTTTAAGTCTGTTATTCGTGTATAGGAATGCTTGTGATTTTTGCACATTGATTTTATATCCTGAGACTTTGCTGAAGTTGCTTATCAGTTGCAGGAGCTTTTGGGCTGAGGTGATGGGGTCTTCTAGATATACTATCATGTCGTCTGAAAATAGAGACAATTTGGCTTCCACCTTTCCTATTCGAATACCCTTTATTTCTTTTTCTTCCTGATTGCTCTGGCTAGAACTTCCACTACTTTGTTGAATAGAAGTGGTGAGAGAGGGCATCCTTGTCTAGGGCCGGATTTCAGAGGGAATGCTTCCAGTTTTTGCCCATTAAGTATGATATTGGCTGTTGGTTTGTCATAAATAGCTTTTATTACTTTGAGATATGTTCCATCAATACCAAGTTTATTGAGGGTTTTTAGCATAAAGGGCTGTTGAATTTTGTCAAATGCCTTCTCTGCGTCAATTGAGATAATCATGTGGTTTTTGTTTTTGCTTCTGTTTATGTGGTGAATTACATTTATAGACTTGCATATGTTGAACCAGCCTTGCATCCCCGGGATGAATCCTACTTGATCATGATGGATAAGTTTTTTAATGTGCTGTTACAATCGGTTTGCCAGTATTTTATTGAAGATTTTTGCATCTATGTTCATCATGGATATTGGCCTGAAGTTTTCTTTTCTTGTTGAGTCTCTGCCAGGTTTTGGCATCAGGATGATGTTGGTCTCATAAAATGATTTGGGAAGGGTTCCCTCTTTTTGGATTATTTGGAATAGTTTCAGAAGGAATGGTACCAGATCCTCTTTGTGTGTCTGGTAGAATTCAGCTGTGAATCCATCTGGACCTGGGCTTTTTTTGTGTGGTAGGCTCTTAATTGCTGCCTCAACGTCTGATCTTGTTATTGGTCTATTCATAGTTTTGGCTTCCTTCTTGTTTAGGCTTGGGAGGACACAGGCATCCAGGAATTTATCCATTTCTTCCTGATTTACTAGTTTGTGTGCAAAGAGTTGTTTGTAGTGTTCTCTGATGATGGTTTGAATTTCTGTGGAATCTGTGGTGATTTCCCCTTTATTGTTTTTATTGCATCTATTTGGTTGTTCTGTCTTTTCTTTTTTATCACTCTGGCTAGTGGTCTGTCTATTTTATTGATCGTTTCAAAAAACCAGCTCTTAGATTTATTGATATTTTGAAGGGTTTTTCTTGTCTCTATCTCCTTCAGTTCTGCTCTGATCTTAGTTATTTCTTGTCTTCTGCTAGGTTTTGAGCTTTTTTGATCTTGCTCCTCTAGCTCTTTCAATTTTGACGATAGGGTTTCAATTTTGGATATCTCCACTTGTCTCATGTGGGCACTTATTGCAATATATTTTCTTCTACACACTGCTTTAAATGTGTCCCACAGATTCTGGTACATTGTGTCTTCATTCTCGTTGGTTTCAAAGAACTTCTTTATTTCTGCCTTCATTTCATTGTTTATCCAATCAACATTCAAGAGCCAGTTGTTCAGTTTCCATGAAGCTGTGTGGTTCTGAGTTATTTTCTGAATTCTGAGTTCCAACTTGATTGCACTATAGTCTGAGAGACTGTTTGTTATGATTTCCGTTGTTTTGCATTTGCTGAGGAGTGCTTTACTTCCAATTATGTGGTCAATTTTGGAGTAGGTGTGATGAGGTGCTGAGAAGAATGTATATTCTGTGGATTTGGGGTGGAGAGTTCTGTAAATGTCTATCAGGTTTGCTTGTTCCAGGTCTGAGTTCAAGTCCTGGATATCCTTGTTAATTTTCTCTCTGGTTGATCTGTCTGCTATTGACAGTGGAGTGTTAAAGTCTCCCACTATTATTGTGTGGGAGTCTAAGTCTCTTTGTAAGTCATTAAGAACTTGCCCTATATATCTGGGTGCTCCTACATTGGGTCCATATATATTTAGAATCATTATCTCTTCTTGTTGTATCGATCCTTTTACCATTATGTAATGACCTTCTTTGTCCCTTTTGATCTTTGTTGCTTTAAAGTCTATTTTATTAGAGACGAGAATTGCAACTCCTGCTTTTTTTTGCTCTCCATTTGCTTGGTAAATCTTCCTCTATCCTTTTATTATGAGCCTTTGTGTATCTTTGCATGTGAGGTGGGTTTCCTGGATACAGCACACTGATGGGTTTTGGATTTTTATCCAATTTGCCAGTCTGTGTCTTTGATTGGTGCATTTAGCCCATTTACATTCAGGGTTAATATTGTTATGTGTGAATTTGATACTGCCATTTTGATGCTAGCTGGCTGTTTTGCCCATTGGTTCATGTATATTCTTCATTTTGTTGATGGTCTTTAACATTTGGTATGCTTTTAGGATGGCTGGAACTGGTTGTTTCTTTCTATGTGTAGTGGCTCTTTCAGGAGCTCTTGTAAAGCAGGCCTAGTGGTGACAAAATCTCTGAGTACTTGCTTGTTCGTGAAGGATTTTATTTTTTCTTCACTTATGAAGCTCAGTTTGGCTGGATATGAAATCTGGGCTGAAAGCTCTTTTCTTTAAGGATATTGAATATTGGCCCCCACTCTCTTCTGGCTTGTAGAGTCTCTGCCGAGAGATCTGCTGTCAGTCTGATGGGCTTCCCTTTGTGGGTGACCCGACCATTCTCTCTGGCTGCCCTTAGTATTTTCTCCTTCATTTCAACCCTGGTGAATCTGACGATTATGTGCCTTGGGATTGCTCTTCTTTTGGAGTATCTTTGTGTTGTTCTCTGTATTTCCTGGAGTTGAGTATTGAGCTGTCTTGCTAGGTTGGGGAAATTTTCCTGGATAATATCCTGAAGAGTGTTTTCCAGCTTGGATTCATTCTCTTCGTCACATTCTGGTACACCTTTCAAATGTAGGTTGGGTCTCTTCACATAGTCCCACATTTCTTGGAGATTTTGTTCATTCCTTTTTGTACTTTTTTCTTTAATCTTGGTTTCTCATTTTATTTCATTGAGTTGATCTTCAACTTCTGATATTCTTTCTCCTGCTTGGTCAATTCGGCTGTTGAAACTTGTGCATGCTTCATGAAGTTCTCCTGTTGTGTTTTTCAGCTCCTTCAATTCATTCATATTCCTCTCTAAGTTGTCCATTCTTGTTATCAATTCCTCGAATCTTTTTTCAAATCTTTTTTCAAGGTTCTTAGTTTCTTTTCCCTGGTTTAGTACATGTTCCTTTAGCTCACTGAAGTTTCTCATTATCCACTTTCTGAAGTCTGATTTTGTCATTTAGTCACATTCATTTTCCGTCCAGCTTTGTTCTTTTGCTGGTGATGAGTTTTGTTCCTTTTTTGGAGGTGAGGTGTTTTGGTTTCGGGTGCTTTCCTCCTTTTTGCACTGGTTTCTTCCCATCTTTATGGATTTATCTGCCTGTCATCTTAGTGGTGGCTGATTTTTCAATTGGGTCTCTTTGTGGACGCTGAGATTGTTGATGATGAAGTATTTCTGTTGCTTAGTTTTCCCTCTAATGATCTATCCCCTCTGCTGTATGAGTGCTGAGGTCCACTCCAGGCCCTGCTTGTCTGGGGTATACCTGCAGCAGCTGCGGAACAGTGAGGGATGATACCAGTTTCTTTTTCTGCTGTCCTTGTTTCAGAATAATGCCAGCCAAATGTCAGTCTGATTAGTCCTTTTCTGGGGTGAATCCTTGGGTATACAGGGGTCAGGGAGCTGCTTGAGGAGACCGTCTGTGCTTTATAGGAGCTCCAGTGCTGAGCTGTGAGCTCCATTGTTCATTCAGCATTGTTGGGAGTTTATGTCTGCTGCTATAGAACTCATAAAACACCACCCTTTTATTTTCCCCCCTTAGATTCTCTGTCTCAGAAAGTTGGGGCTTTCTTTATGAGTATCTGTTGCACTGTCCTGCCCCACTAGGCGGCAGTCTATTCACTATTTGCCTGCCGGGGCTCTGACCTGCTAGCGTGGGTCTGCCCTGTTGCTGCTGGGCTCCCTTCTGCTGTGGAGTGTGGAGTCTCTCTGTTATGGCAGGTTTCCTCAGCAATGGCAGGCTGCATCAGTCCTGGGCGGTACTTCAGTGGGGGTGGACTGTGTCAGCAATGGTGGACGCCCCTTTCTCACCAGGCTGCACCATCCTAGATGCTGGCAGCAAAACTCTCAGCCCCAAGCATCTCCAGTCACCACCCTGCTTGTCCCTGTGAGCGTGGGACCCGCCGAGCCTGATCACCCAGCTCCCTGCCTCAGAGTCCGTCCTCTCTCTCTCTCTGTCTTCCTCTCCCCAAGGTGAAAGGTCGACTCTCTCACTGGCACCCCAGTTGCCTGCTGATAGGGCACTGGGATCCATGTGATCTCCCGTTCTGCTGCCCACTACCCTGGCTCAGATCATGCTTCCCAGGAAACTCCTGGTCTGGCTCATTGTCCAAGTCCTGTTCAATCAGATGAACATGTCAATCTGCCCTTCCAAATCTCAGATTGCCAGTTTAACAGGGCACCCAGACCAGTGAGTTTCTCGCCGGGTCCCACTGCAGCACCGGCTGAAGAGGCGGTGGGAGCTGGCTGCATTAGCTGGCTGCGCTAGCGTCCCGTATCTCTCCCACACCTGGGACTTTCAATGCTCTGTGGGCATAAAAGGAACATCTGAGAATGTGGCTAGGACTCACCCTCTGCGCCTTCACTGAGAGCTGCAATCCTGAGTTGCCTCTACGATGCCATCTTGCCTCCTCCCCCCTCTCTTGCATGTTCTTCACATGTATCCCAAAACCTAAAATGCAATAAAAAAAGCAAAATGTTTTTAAAGTCATTCAAAATTCAGAAATATGCAAATATATTTTATTATAGTCTTTTATAAACTTTATTATGACCATCATGAAGATCTTCTTGTTAAAAATAATAATAAAACTATTACCTCTGGTAATAAAATTCCACTGGGAAAAGGAATTATGAAAGATGTAAATTAGTTCAACCATTGTGGAAGACAGTGTGGCGATTCCTCAAAAACCTAGAACTAGAAATTTCATTTGACCCTGCAATCCCATTACTGGGTATATATTCTTCAACAGTCATGACATTTCTACCACTTTTATTTGGTATTAAATTACTAATGTAGACTGTGATGTCAGCATTCATTAATGATTTTGCCACATTCCATACCTTGGTAGGGTTTCTCTGCAGAATGAATTAACTTACATTAAAAGTTAAGCACAAATTGAAAAATTTGCTGCATTCCTTATAATTGTAGGAGCTCTCTATTATGAATAATCTTTCATTCAGTAAGGATTGAGCATTGATCAAAGATTAACAAATTCTTCACATTTCTAGGGTTTTTTCTCAAATAAATTCTCTTATGTTTAGTAAGGTTTGAGAAACAGTTAAAAGCTTTGCCACCATTTTCTCATTTACAGGGTTACTCTCCAGTATGAATTATCTTGTGTCCAGTATGATGTTACCTCTGGTTAAATTTTTGCCTCATTCTTCACATTTGTAGCATTTCTATCCTGTATGAATTCTTTTATGCTTAGTAATGATGAAGTCATGCATAAAAGTTTCTTTTTACATTCTTCACGATTGTAGGATTTCTCTCTTTGTTATCATGTTGAGAAAAGTATGAGAATCAGTTAAAAGTTTTACCACATTTTCACATGAGTAGGGTTTTCTTCCAGTATGAATTATCTCATGTCTAGTGAGATGTGAGCCCTGGTTGAAGGCTTTGCCACATTCTTCACATTTGTAAGGTTTCTTTCCAGAATTAATTATCTTATGTCCAATAAAGGGTAAGCACTGACTAAAGGCTTTGCTACACTATTCATATTTGTAGGATTTGTCTCCAGCATGAATTCTCCTATTTTGAATGAGGTTTGAGAATCAGTTGAAGACTTCATCACATTCTTCACATTTGTATGGGTTCCAACTGTACACAAAAGTAAAATTTGTATTATTATAATTATTAGGCAGAAAACAATTGTGCCTTACAATTTGAAAGACATGAAAATTAAAACAGCCATAAATTTATGACATATTTAGTGATATTATTAGTTGAGGGCAGATAAAATGAACAAGATTTTTCATATGCAACTGAGTGCAAGTTACCAGTTTAAAACATGCAGTTGTAACTTTAAAAGATTCAATCTAATTTAAATGGTAATCGTAAAGAAAATGCAGATACAAAAAAGAAAATAAAAAAGCAAAGTATGCCACAACATATATCCACAAGACATCAATGAATACAAAGTAAATAGGGTCAAATAACTACAAGAGCCAAATAAAAAAATAAAATGCTAATTGTTATAAGTCATTACCTTTCAGTAAAGTACTAAAATATTCATGGACTAAACTTCCCAATCAAAAGGGAAATGTAAATTAAAATAATTTTTCTTAATATAGAAAACAAAATCCATGTATATCATGTCTCCAGGAGACTCACCTCAGATCTAATGATGAAAATAGATTGAAAGTGGCAGGATGGAAAAAAACATTCCAAGCAAATATTAACCAAATGAGAGGTGGAGAACTAACTACATTAAATCAAAAGCTGTCATATTTAATAAAATATAGTTGAAGTCAAAACTCAACAAGAGACAAACATGGACATTAAATTATAATAAAATGCTTCATTCACTGGGAAACTATTTATATCTCCTAGCAGGGTTCCTAAATATATAAAGCCAGCATTGACAGAAATGAAGTAACATAATAATGGGAGAATATTTTAATACTTTTTAGTAATGAATAATAAAACATGACAGAACATTAATAAGGAAACAAGGACTTGAAAGCACTATAAAGCAATTACACCTAAAAGACATATATGAACACACCACACAACAGCAGAATACACAATCTTTTCAGTAGCTCCTAAGAAAATTCTCTTAAATGCAACATCTGTTATCTCACAAGACAAGTCTTAATAAATTTCTAAAACTTAAATCTTATGCACTATTATTTTGGCTAAAACTGAATGAAATCAAAAATCACTAACAGAAGAAAAACCAAAAAATTTTGCAGCACATCAAGAAGCATATCCACCACGATCAAGTAGGCTTCATCCTGGGGATGCAAGGCTGGTTCAACATACTCAAATCCATAAATATAATGCATCACATAAACGGAACTAAAGACAAAAACCACATGATTATCTCAATAGATGCAGAGAAGGCCTTTGCCAAATTCAACAGTCCTTCATGCTAAAAACTCTCAATAAACTAGGTATTGATGGAACATATCATAAAATGATAAGAGCTATATATGACAAACCTACAGCCAATATCATACTGAATGGGCAAAAGCTGGAAAAATTCCCTTTGAAATCAGGCACTAGACCAGGATGCCCTGTCTCACCACTCCTATTCAACACAGTATTGGAAGTTCTAGCCAGAGCAATCAGGCAAGAAAAGAAATAAAGCATATTGAATTAGGAAAGTAGGAAATCAAACTGTCTCCATTTGTAGATTACATGATTGTATATCTAGAAGATGCCATCGTCTCAGCCCAAAATCTTCTCAAACTGATAAGCAACTTCAACAAAGTCTCAGGATAAAAAAATCAAGGTGCAGAAATCACAAGCATTCCAATAGACCAATAACAGATAAACAGAGAGCCAAATCAAGAGCGAACTACCATTCACAATTGCTAAAAAGAGAATAAAACACCTAGGAATATACCTAACAAAGGATGTAAATGACCTCTTCAAGGAGAACTACAAACCATTGCTCAATTAAATAAAAGAAGACACAAACACATGGAAAAACATTCCAGGCTTATGGTTATGAAGAAGTAATATCATGAAAGTGGCCATACTGCCCAAAGTAATCTATAGATTCAACACTGGCCCCATCAAGCTACCAATGATCTTCTTCACAGAACTGGAAAAAAACACTTTAAACTTCATAGGGAATTACAAGAGAGCTCTCAGAGCCAAGACAACCCTAGGTAAAAAGAACAAACCTGGAGGCATCACACTGCCAGACTTCAAGGTATACTACAAGGCTACAGTAATCAAAACAGCATGGTACTGGTACCAAAACAGAGACATAGACCAATGGAACAGAACAGAGGCCCCAGAAGAAAAACCACACATCTAAAACTATCTGATCTTTGACAAACCTGGCAAAAACAAGCAATGGGGAAAGGACTCCATGTTTAATAAATAGTGGTGGGAAAACTGGCTAGGAACATGTGGAAAGAAGAAAGTGGATCCCTACCTCTCACCTTACACTAAAATTAACTCCAGATGGATTAAATATTTAAACATAAACCCTAACACTGTAAAAACACTGAAAGAAAACGTAGGCAAGACCATCCAGGACATAGGCATAGGCAAGGACTTCATGACTAAAACACCAAAAGCAATGGCAATAAAAGCCAAGATAGACAAATGGGTCTAATAAAAATTCAGAGCTTCTGTACAGCAAAAGAAACCATCATTAGAGTGAATCGGCAACCAACAGAATGGGAAAAAAAAAATTTGCAATCTACTCATCTGACAAAGGGCTAATAACCAGAATCTACAAAGAACTAAAACAGATATAAAAGAAAAAAAATAACCCCATTAAAAAGTGGGCAAAGGTTATGAAATCACAATTTTTAAAAGAAGACATATATGAGGCCAACAAACATATGAAAAAATGCTGATCATCTCTGGTCATTAGAGAAATGCAAATCAAAACCACATTGAGATATCATCTCACACCAGTTAGTATGGCAATCATTAAAAAATCTGGAGACAATAGATGCTGGAGAGGATGTTGAGAAATAGAAACACTCTTGCACAGTTGGTGGGAGTGTAAATTAGTTCAACCACTGTGGAAGACAGTGTGGTAATTTCTCAAGGATCTAGAAATACAAATTGCATTTGACCCAGCAATCTCACTATCGGGCATATACCCAAAGAACTATAAACTTTTCTACATAAATACACATGCACACGTATGTTCATTGCAGCTCTGTGTACAATAGCAAAGACCTGGAATCAACCCAAATGCCCATCAATGATAGAATGGACAAGGAAAATGTGGTACATATATATCCGGGAATACTATGCAGCCATAAAAAATGATGAGTTTGTGTCCTTTGAAGGGACTTGGATGAATCTGGAAACCATCATTCTCAGCAAAATGTCACAAGAACAGAAAGCCAAACACCATATGTTCTTACTCATAGGTGGGTGTTGAACAATGAGAACACGTGGACTCAGAGAGAGAAGCATCACACACTGGGAGCAGTTGAT
Source organism: Saguinus oedipus (assembly GCA_031835075.1). Classification (NCBI taxonomy): domain Eukaryota; kingdom Metazoa; phylum Chordata; class Mammalia; order Primates; family Cebidae; genus Saguinus; species Saguinus oedipus. The sequence continues at coordinate 59,354,027 of CM063173.1, forward strand.
GGGGTGGTAGGGGAGAGAGAGTGGGGAGTGGGGAGTGCGGGGAGGGTGGCGAGGGGTAACATGGCGAGAAATGCCAGATATAGTATGCACATAAAGTTAAATAAATAAAGTTTGTAAAAAATTGAACAAAATTTAAAAAGAAAAGGAAAGAAAGTGCTTGGCTCTCCAGAGGTTTGATGAAGAAATTCTTTTATTCTCTTAATGCTAAAAAAATTCAGAAAATATGAAAATTAAACAAAATACTCTTAACCATGATCTTGTTCAAAGGTTTGAAGACTTAATACTGTGAAGATGGCCATACTAACCAAAGTGATCTATCTACACATTCAGTACAATCCCTCTCAGACTCCAAATTTCACTTTTCCAAAAACAGAAAAACAACCTCCAGATAATATGGAATATCAAGAAACAACAAAGAGCTTGACTATTTAAAAAAGAAAAACAATATTGGAGGTGTGATGCTTAATGATTTCAAAATACAAAATGAATGTAGTGTAATCAAAGCACTTTGGTACTGGCATAAAAGTAAAACCCTACATCAGTAAAACAGAATACAGCACAAATAAAAACTCTCTCATGTATGGTCAAATGAGTTATTAACACCATTTATTGTGGCATTATTTACAAAAGCCAATAAGTAAAAGCAACCCAAACTTCCCTCACCAAATGAATGGATACATATAATTTGGAATATAAAAACTAATGGAATATTACTCAGCTTTAAAAAACTCTTCTAATATTTGTCATAACATAAATCTTGATGATATTATGTTAAATTCAATAAGCCTGTCAAATAAAGAAAAATACTGTATGAATCCACTTATAGTCCTTTTTTGAAAAAAAAAAAAGTAAAATGGATAAATTCCTGGAAACACACAACTTCTTAAGACTGAACCAGAAAAAAATATATACCTTAAATAGACTAATAACAAGTAATAAAATTCACTGAGTAGCAAAATATTTTCAAACAAACAAACAAAAAGAACAGATGAGTTTAGAGCCAAATTTTGCCAGAATCAGAAAGAAGGGCTGATACTAATAATCTTACTGAAACTATTCCAAAAATGTATGGAATTTTTGGATTGAAAAATCAATATTAAAAAGACTATGCTAACAAAAGCAAACAAGCAATCTACAGATTCAAAACATTTCCTACCAAATTACCAAAGTCATTTATCACAGAATTAGAAAAAATAATTCTAAATATCACGTGGTACCAAAATGCTTCCAAATAGCCAAAGTAATCCTACGCAAAAGGAAGTAAGCCAGAGGTATCATGTGTCTGACTTCAAATTATACTATAATGCTATACTAAATAAAACTGTATGACATTGGTACAAAAACATACAGATAGATTAATGGAATGGAATAGAGAGTCCATTGCTAGCAAAGATACAGCTAAAAAGAGAGAAAGAAAATTGTAAAAGAAAAAGGAATAAATAGAAAGTAATAAAACCACATGCCTACAATCAAGTGATCTTTGACAAAGTTGGCAAAAGTAAACAATGGGGAAGGGCATTCTATTCAATAAATGTTATGGGAAAAATTGACTAGGCAAAAGAATGAAACAATCCCCATCTCTCCTCATATACAGACTCTTATTCAAGATGCATTAATAACTTAAATAAAAGACCAGGAGCTATAAAAACCCAGAAGAAAATTTAGAAAAAAACTCTTCTAAACATTAGCCTTGACAAATAATTCATGACTTAGGCCTCAAAAGCAAATGCAACTAACAAAATATACACAAAGGGGACTTAAACTAAAGAGCACAGTAAAAGAAATAGTCAACAGACTAAACAGATAAATTACATAGTAGGAACAAAATATTTGCAAACTTTGCATCTAACAGAGGACTAACATCCAGAATCTACAAAAAACACTAACAACTCAACTACAACAAGGAATAAACAACCCCATTTTAAAAAGTGCAAAGGATATGAACAGACATTTCTCAAGAGAAGACATACAAGTGGCCACCAAACATATGAAAAATTGCTCAACATCACCAGTCATCAGAGAAATTAAAATTAAAACTGCAATAAAGTTCGGGTGCAGTGGTTCATGCCTGAAATCCCAACACTTTGGGAGGTTGAGGCAGGTGGATCACCTTAGGTCAGGAGTTTGAGACCAGCATGACCAATATGGTAAAACCTCATCTCTACTAAAAATACAAAAATTAGCCAGGTCTGGTGGTGGGAGCCTGTAATCCCAGCTACTTGGGAGGCTGAGGCAGGAGAATTGCTTGAACCTAGGAGGCAGAGGATGCAGTGAGCCAAGATCACACTACTGAACTAGTCTGGGTGACAGAGTGAGAATCTATCTCAATAAACAAACAAACCAAAAACCCACACACACAATAAGATATCATCTTACACAGTCCAAATGGATATTACTACAAACACAACAGATGTTGGTGTGGATGCAGAGAAAAATGAATGCTTATTTACTGTTGGTGGGAACACAAATTAGCACAACCTCTGTAATAAATAATGCACAGCTTTCCCAAAGCACTAAAAATAGAGCTACCATTTGACCCAGTGATTATACTACTAGGCATCTACCTGAAAGTAAAGAAATAATTATGTAAAAAAGTTACTTCCAATCTTATGTGTATTGTATTCTTACTCATATAGTAAAGTCATGGAATTAACCTAAATGTCCATAAACAGTGAACTGGATTTTTGAAATGTGGTATATATACACCATAGAATACCATGCAGCCATAAAAAATGAAATCATGCTCTGAGCAGTAACATGGATACAGCTGAGGCCATTATTCTAAGTGAAATAACTCAGAAACAGAAAATCAAATACCACATGTTCTCACTTAAAAGCAGGAGCTAAACAATGAGTACAACAGAACATAAAAATGAAAACAATAGATAGAGGGACTCCACAAGTGAGAGAATGGGAGGAGGCTGATGGTCAAAAAATTATCTGTTTGTAGTGAGCCATGATCATGCCACTGCACACCAGCCAGGGTGACAAAGCAGAAACGGATCACACACAAAAAAATCTGTTGAATACAATGTTTACTATTTCAGGAATAGTTACACTAGAAGTCAAACCAAACCTTAAATGAATATATTATGCAATATATCTATTTGACAAATATGCACATATAACCTATGAATCTAAATTTAAAAATGAAGGAAGTTTACAGTAGGAAACACCTACATCTTTTTTAAAAAAAGATCCCAGCTGGGCGTGCTGGCACACACTTCTAGTCCCAGCTACTCAGGAGGCTGAGGCAGGAGAATTGCTTTAACCTGGGAAGTGGAAGTTGCAGTGAGCCAAGATCACACCACTGCACTCCAGCCTGGGTGACAGAAGGAGACTCTGTCTCAAAACAAACAAACAAACAAACAAACAAAAGCCACATAAACAACCTAACTTTACATTTCAAAAACAAAACAAAAATCACTATAATTGGCAGAAGGAAAGAAATTACAAGATTAGGGCATAAATAAATAAAATAGAGAATAAAAAACATTTAAATCAGCAGGGCATGGTGGCTCACACCTGTAGTCCTAGCACTTTGGGAGGTTGAGGCAGGTGGATCTCTTGAGGTCAGGAGTTTGAGAACAGCATAGCCAACCTGGTAAAACCCTATCTTTTCTAAAAATACAAAAATTAGCCAGGTGGGTGGGGTGCTCCTGTAATCCCAGCTATTCAGGAGGCTGAGGCAAGAGAATATATTTAAGCCAGGAGATGGAGGTTGTATTGAGCCAAGATTGTGCCACCATACTCTAGCCTGGACAACAGAGTGAGATGCTGTCTCAAAAAAAAAAAAATTAACCAATGAAGCTAAAAGTTGATTTGGAAATAAATCAAAATCGAAGCCCTTACCTAGACTAACAATGAAAAGAGAGATTACGTTAATAACATAAGAAATGAAAGAGATGACATTGCAACTGGTCTTACAGAAATAAACAGAATCATAAGGAGCTATTAAGAACAGTTATACACCAACCAACTTGACAACTTAGAAGAAACGTGGAAATTACTAGAAACATATAACCTACCAAGATTGAATGAAGAATAAATAGAGAGCTTAAAGAGACCGGTAACAAATAGAGAAACTGAAGAAGCAATTTTTCAAAACTTTGAAATATAGCCTAGGACAAGATTACTTCACAGGTAAATTCTACCAAACTTTCAAAGAAAATTTAATATAAAATATCCTCAAATTCTTTGAAAAAAAAAAAAAAAAACAGAAAAAGAGGTAACACCTTCAGAGTCATTTTATGAGGCTAACATCCCTGATATCAAAGAAAGAAAATATACTTCTGAGATGATTATAGGCAAATATCAATGAGGAAAGTGGTGTATGAATTAAATCTAAATAAATATGGTTACAAAGAATTGACTCTCAGCAAAATTTTTCAAAATAAAAAAAAATGACAGGTATAGTCATGCACCACATAGTGGTATTTCAGTAAATGATGGGCCACATATATGATGGTCATCCCATAATATTATAATACTGTACCTTTGCTTTTTGTTGTTGTTGTTATTTATTTATTTATACGTGTATTTATTTATTTTGAGACTAAGTCTTTGTCTGTCACCAGACTGGAGTGCAGTTCCACAATCTCAGCTCACTGCAATATCCACCACCCGAGTTCAAGTGATTCTCCTGTCACAGTCTCCTGAGTAGCTGGGATTACACTCACCCACTACCACACCTGGCCAATTTTTTTTTTTATTTTTAGTAGATTCTGGGTTTCATCATGTTGGCCAAACTTCTGACCTCAGGTGGTCCACCCACGTCAGCCTCCCAAAGTGTTGGGATTACAGGCATAAGCCTCTGCACCCAGTTATTTATACATCCATATATTTAATTTCTGGATTCAGGGGATATGTTACTTAGATATATTGCATATTAGTGAGGTTTTGGCTTCTATTGTGTTCATCAACTAGATAGTGAGCATTGTTCCCAATAGAAAATTTTTCAAATCTCAACCTCCTCCCAGCCCTCCCCTCAATAAAGGGCCCAGTGTCTATTATTTTTGTCTAATACTGCACTTTTGTTATGTTTAGATACACAGATACAGCCAGCCATGATGTCTCACACCTGTAATCATAGCACTTTGGGAGGCTGAGGTGAGCAGACCATTTGAGATCAGGAGTTCAAGACCAGCCTGGCCAACATGGCAAAACCCTGTCTCTATTAAAAATACCAAAATGACATGGATGTGGTGGTGGAGGCCTGTAGTCTCAGCTACTCAGGAGGTTGAGGCAGGAGAATCACATGAATCTGGGAGGTGGAGGTTGCAGTGAGCCGAGATCATGCCACTGCACTCCAGTCTGAAAGACAGTAAGACTCTCTCAAAAATAAATAAGTAAAATAAAATATTTACACAGACATTCAGCACTGTGTTATAATTCTACAGTATTCCATAAAGTACCATGCTGCCCAGGTTTGTAGCGTAGGAGCAATAGGCCATACCATAAAAGACTATAGCCAAAGTGTGTAGTAGTCTGTATCATCTAGGTCTGTGTAGGTACACTCCATGAGGTTTTCATAGTAATGAAATCACCTAAAGATACGTAACTGCACTTGCATGCAAGTGCCTCCAAATTGTGTTATTATCTCAAAATTAATATTACATCATGAAAGGTTGGAACCAGGTAAAATGGCTCATGTCTGTAATTCAGACACTCTGGGAAGGTGAGGTGGGTGGATCTCTTGAGCCCAGATGTTGGAGTTCAACCTGGGAAACACAGTGAAACCTCATCTATACAAAAATTAGTGGAGCTTGATAGCACACTCCTGTATCCCAGTTACTCAAATGGCAGAGTTGGAAAGATTGCTTGAGCCCAGGAAGTTGAGGCTGCACTGAGCTATGATTGCACCCCTGCACTCCAGCCTGGGTGACAGAGCAAGACCTTGTCTCAAATACAAAAAAAAAGGAAAAGAGAAAGGAAAAAGAAAAGAAAACTTGGTGGATTTACCAAACATACCTTACTGTCAAGGTTCTTCATTGTTAATAGATCAAGAGATTTCAGGGAATGTCCTGTAGGTGAAAATTAAGTAGAGACACATGTGGACACAAGAATCATCGTGCTCAAACAAGGAATATCTAAACTTTAGCTCTCTTTGGAGACAGGCCTTAAATCGGGCATTTATGTAGTCAATTGTTGGTTGAAAGTTAAAACAATACTTTATACATTTAACATAACAGATTAGTAAAATCTAAAGCCTACTTTTTGACCACTTAACAGACAGTTAACATGTATGCTAAGCAGTTTGCTATAGTGATAAAGAAAAGTTCATAACATGTTCATACAAAGATATTAATTCCAAAGCAATAATAAGGCTCATGCCCTATGGTTATGTAAAATGTACATGTAGAAGAAAGCTGGGTGCATCTTACAGAGAAATAGTATCCATAAGATACAAAGAACACAAGCAACTAAACAACAACAAGGACAAACAATCCCATCAAAAAGTGGGCAAAGGACATGAAAGACATTTTTCCAAAGACCAAAATACAAAGTTAAACCACAATGAGATATCATCTTACCCCAGACAGAATGGCTATTGTTAAAAAGACTTTTTTAAAAAGTTCAGGTACAGTGACTTATGCCTGTAATCCCAGCACTTTGGAAGGCCAAGATGGGAGGATCACATGAGGCCAGGAGTTTGACACCAGCCTGGACAACATAGCAAGATCCCATCTATACAAATAATTTTAATAAATAGCCAGGTATGGTGACATGTGCCTGTAATCCTAGTTACTCAAGAGGCTGAGGTGGGAGGATCACTTGAGTCTGGGAGGCTGAAGTTGCAGTTAACCTGATTGCACCACTGCACCCAGCCTGGGTAATGAAGTGAAACACTGTCTCAAAACATAATAATAAAAGTAAATAAATAACACAATTTGGCAAGGATACAGAGAAATGGGGACCCTTAGACACTGTTGGTGAGAATGTAAATTAGTACAATATCTGTGGAAAGTTTGTACAAATAAAGCTAAATAATGAAATAAGAAAATAAGTTGAAACTAATAGAAGATATATTTTAAATATTTTGCTATAACTGGTTAAATATCTTGTAAGAATATCAATTATATACAAAAGTATTAATCTTACAAGATAAGACCATTACTTAGGAAAATATTAAAATCTGGAAGAAAGGTATTACTTATAAAAATTAGTTTATGGTAAAGAAAGGCAAATTCCCTGAATTAAGAAAACTTTTTGATGTAAATGAGAAAACACTAATCTGGCTTCTTTGTTTGTGAAACATACTTTGTTGGTTTGTGGAAACATACTCCACTGTTTCCACAATAGTCAATTTCAACTGAACATTGCTTTCCTGAAGTTCATATGTCTGAATTTGATGTCCAACATTTGAGTAAACACGTGAGGACTTATCTTTCAAGTTACTATTAAACAATGTGTCAATCAGTGTTGATTTTCCAATTCCAGTTTCCCCTGTAACAGACAGAGATTCATTGACATAGGGGCATAAAGGGGCTAAGAAGAAGCAATGCTTTGAATTCCTACGGTGCTTTTTAAAATCTTAGAAAGTTGAACTCACAGAAGTAGAGTAGAATCCTGGCTACCAGGGGCTGGGGGAGCAGGAAGAAAGGAAAGGTGGAGCTGCTGGTCAAGGGGTATGACATTTTTTTTTTTTTTTTGCTTTTATTTATTTTTCTACTTTTAGTTCATGGGGTTTTGTTGTACTGATTGTTTCATCACCCAGGTGCTAAACACAGTACCCAATATTTTGTCTGATCCGCTCCCTCCTCCAAGCCTGCACCCTCAACTAGACACCAGTGTCTATTATTCCACTTTTTGTGTCCATATGTTCTCATAACTTAGCTCCCAGATATAAGTGAGAACAATGGCACATGTTCTCAGCCATAAAAAAAGAAAGAGATCATGTCCTTTGCAGGAGCATGGATGGAGCTGAAGGCCATCATCCTTAGAAAACTAACAGAGCCCATTGCAGCACTACTCACGATGGCAAAAACATTGAATCAACCTAAATGCTGATCAATGGTATACTGGATAAAGAACATGTGGTATATATACACCATGGAATACTACATAGCCATGAAAAAGAACGAGACCATGACCTTTGAAGGCACATGGATGGAGCTAGAGGCTATCATTCTCAGCAAACTAACAGTTTCAAACAGAGAGGAGAAATAAGTTTTGAGATCTATTGCACATCAGAGTCACTACAGTCAATGTATTTATTGTATATTTCAAAATAATCAAGAGAATAAATTTCAAACATCTCATCACAAAAAAGATAGATAAACCAGGTAATAGAGATGTTAATTTGCTCTATTGAATCATTCCACATTGAAAACATACATCAAAACCTCACATTGTATCCATAAATGTATATAATTTTTTAATTAACAATATTAATTTTAAAAATAAATAAAGTGTCCCAAATACTTCAAAAACTGGGATGGCCTTGAAACTACACATGCCAGAGCTGATTCTGTCAGTCACTAACATAATGGAGAAAGAAAGTATACACTAAGAGTTCAGGTGGGGTGGCTTATGCCTGTAATCCCAGCACTTTGGGAGGCTGAGGTAGGCAGATAACAAGGTCAAGAGATTGACCATCCTGGCCAACATGGTGAAAGTTTGTCTCTACTAAAAATACAAAAATTAGCCTGGCATGGTGGCAGACGTCTGTCATCCCAGCTACTCATGAGGGTGAGGAATGAGAATTGCTTAAACCTGGGAGGCAGAGGTTGCAGTGAGCTGAGATTGTGCCACTGCATTCCAGCCTGGCAACAAAGGGTGACTCAGTGTCAAAAAAAAAACAAGAAAATATACACCAAGCTACCTCAGACTAAAGAGCACAGAAATGTGTCAGTTTTAACAAAGCATTACAGGTTGAGTGTGGTGCCTCATGCCTGTAATCTCAGCACGTTGGGAAGCTGAGGCAGGTGGACTGCTTGAGCCCAGGAGGTCGAGGCTATAGTGAGCCATGGTCACACCATTGAACTCTAGCCTGGTCAATAGTGAGACCCTGCCTGAAAAGAAAGAAAGAGAAAAAGAAAGAAAGAAAGAAAGAGAGAGAGAGAAAAAAAAAGAAAGAGAAAGAAAGAAAAAGAAAGAGAAAGAAAAAGAAAAAGAAAGAAAGAAGGAAGGAAGGAAAAAAGAAAGAAGGAAGGAAGGAAGAAAGAAAGAAAAGAAAAGATTACATAATGTGGCAAAGATGAAAATCATTGTTAACATGAAGATATAGTTAAATCAATAGCATCAGTGTTATGCTGCTTAATCATAAGTTGGACATTGGGAAAAATAAAACAATAGTTCAAATGAGGTGTTTGACACTTACCCACACAGAGAATACTAAAAGTGAATTCTTGTCAGATGGATGTGTTCACCAACTGATTGGGCAAACATTCAAAACCAAAATGTCCAAACATAGTTAAACAATGATGATGATGATGATGATGATTATTATTATTATTTTAGACTTTTGAAAAATACACTCTTTGGCTTCCCTTTATTTCTGGAGGATTACATGAAGCGTGAACTATACAGGAAAGCATAACAGCCAGGTCATGGAGTTGGGGCTGGCCAGCCACTCCCTGCCCACAGTGGAAGCTCCCTCCAACCAGGCATCCTCTCCAGCCACCTGCTTCCAGGCGGCAGCTACTTGGAGGCAGTCATGATGCTGTCCTTGATGCAAAGCTCAATGTAGGCATGGTGGAAGCTTGCAGGGTTCTGCCCCAGGACCCTGTCCCCCAGCAGTGAGGAGGTCTGGCCTGTGGGCAAAGGGGCCTTAGTCTGCCATGTTTCACAATAGCTCTGGGTCAGCCTGTGCCTGATGGGGTCCGAGCCCTGCCACACACTCTTCTGGGGCCAGGTGGGGTGCCTCAGGACGACCTTGCTGTCAAGGAGAAGATGCATGCCCCAGGCTTCAGAGGGCCCTCAGAACTGGAGAAAAGCACCTCCCAGCTGGGAAGCAGCAGTTCCTCCTTGGGGTTGATCATGGGCAGGGATGAACATTTGGCGTTGACTGCACACGACGCTGTACAGGCCCTGCAGCTGCAAAGACACAAAGGCACAGATGGGGCCTGCCAGCCCCACGGGCTGTGACTGCTGGAAGCACTGGAAATTGGCCCCACTAATGCCCCCGCATGCTGCCAGGCACCTGGTTGCTGAGCACAATCAGGTGGAGCACAGGTTGGAAGTCACATCTGGTGTGGGTGGGCAGGCTTCTAGAGCCATGGGACACAGGTGCACATAGGAGCTTTGGTGCTGGACTCCATGGTAGGGCTGGGGCTGGAGCAGGCAGGGCTTCTGGCCAGGATGTTGTCCAGCTGCCATGGCTGCACCATGGTCTAGGGGAGCTCCTGCCGGGGTAGGGGTTGCCATCATACAGTTGCACCACAGGGGCACTGCAAGGCAGCCACTTCATTGTTCCTTTCTTGAGCAAGTGGCATCAGGGCCTCCAGCTGGACCTTCCAGAACCTGTTCCTCATGCAGACGTAGAGCTCCTCCCACATGGCCATGAAGATGAGCCAGCCCTGGAGCACCTAGTGCACCTGGCCCAGTATAGCCTGGCATGTGGCCCAGAGCCTCACCTGCCCTGAAGGGGCACTCATGGTTCCAGGGGGCCCAGGGAGACTGGAGGGCCAGGAACGATGATAGTCTGCCTGTGAGTGCTGGGAAATGAAGGGGGCCCTTGAAGCCTGGGGGACCAGGAGTGCCCTGACAACTGTCGGAGCCAATGCTGAGGGACCCTGAGGTCCAGGTGGGCCAGGCTGGCCCTGGATGCTCTCTCCCTTGAGACCTGGAATCTCAGAGTAGCCAGGCAAGCCTCGGGGTCTTGGGGAACAGGGGTGGCCTAGCAGGCTGGAACCAAAGGAGCCAAAGAAGCAGCCACCTCCAGCTTACCCTTTCGCCTTTCTGTCCTGCTCACCTCGATCTTCCTTCTTTCCCTTCATTTCAGCCTCCAACTGAAGAAAGTCAAAAGGAAACCACCTTGGTGATGGATGGGGGTGGTATCCCACTTCTCCTTTGGAGCCCTTGGGTCCTAGAGAGCCCTGATTCCCTGGCAATCCTGGAGGCCAGGGGCGGCTGGACTCAACAAATGCATTGCTGAAGAAAAATGTAGAGTTTTTTGTTAGAACAGAAGATGAAGTCATTTGAAAGGAAAATGATTATAGTACATCAAAGAAATTACAATTTATTATCATTTGATGATCATACCTCAGACAAGATGCAAATATATTAAGTGAATTTGTGAAAATAGAAGTCTGTGTTCAAACACATAGATTTGGCTATTAATTTTATAAATAAAGTGAATCTCTCTTACCACACTTAAAGAGGCTCTGTTTCTAAATTTTAAAAGAAATAGAGGCCAGGCACAGTGGCATATGCCTGTAATCCCAGCACTTTAGTAGGCCAAGGTGGGTGGATCGCTTGGAACCAGGAGTTCACGACCAGCCTGGCCAACATAGTGAAACTCCATCTCTACTAAAAATACAAAATTTAGCCAAGCATGGTGATCCTCCCCTGTAGTCCCAGCAACTCAGGAGGCTGGGGCATGAAAATCGCTTGAACCTGAGAGGCAGAGGTTGCAATGAGCGGAGATTGCACCACTGCACTCCAGTGTGGGTGACAAAGTGAAACTCTGTCTCAAATAAATAAATAAAGTAAATAGGAAATTAAGGAAATACTACAAAAAACTAATGTATTACTCTAACATAAGGGATCACGGGGCGGTCGCCCCGCAGGGCGGAGGGTCGCGGGGCTGTCGCGAAGCCGCAGCGGGGCATGGGGCGTGGGGCGTGGCGGTGCAGGGGTTCACGGAGTGGTGCAGGAGTTCGCAGCATGGGGCATTGCGGCTCTGGGTGGGGGTCTCGGGGTGGGGAGGGGCGGCACGGCGTGGCGTGGGGTCACAGTGCAGGGGTTCGTGGTGTGGGGCATCATGGCCCGGGCAGGGGATCGCGGGGCAGTCGCGGAGCGGGGTCGCGTGAGGGGAGGGGCAGGGCGGGGTGGCGCAGGGTTTCACAGAGTGGTGCAGGGGTTCACGGTGTGGGGATTCTGGCTCCGGGTAGGGGGTCACGGAGTGGTCGGGGGGGCGGGGCGGGATGGGGGGATCGCGGGGTGGCGCAGTGTGGAGTGGGGTCGTGGTGTGGGGCATCGCGGCTCCGGGCAGGTGATCGTGGGGCAGTCGCGGGATGGGGTGGGGTGGGGCGGCGTGCGGGGCGAGCTCGACGCGGGGCAGGGCTGGGGCGACGCGGCGTGCGGCAGGACGCGGCGTGCGGCAGGACGCGGCGTGCGGCAGGACGCGGCGTGCGGCAGGACGCGGCGTGCGGCAGGACGCGGCGTGCGGCAGGACGCGGCGTGCGGCAGGACGCGGCGTGCGGCAGGACGCGGCGTGCGGCAGGACGCGGCGTGCGGCAGGACGCGGCGTGGTGCGGTCGCTGCACGGGGCACTGCGGGGTGGGGTTCTGGGTCACGGGGCGGCGTGGTGTGTCGCGGCTCCGGGCGGTGGTTCGCGAAGTGAGGTTGGGGTCGCGCGCGGTTGGGCGAGGGTTCCCTGGAACAGGACTCGGTAGGGCGTGGGGCGGGGCTGAGGCGGACGAGGCCTCCGGGAGCCCTCGCAGGCCCTGCCGCCACCCGCTAGATGCTGACCAGGCTCTCCTGATAGTCTCAGGGTAAGCGTCAGACTGGGTTCTTTTGGGTGGGGCACACCTGCAACCCCAGGGCTCTGGGAGGCCCAGGTGGTACTCAAGGCTACTCCATCTCTGATTTTTTCTTTTTAAGTAAAGAGATTGTATTCTCACTGATTCCTGCTCCTTGGTCAGCCAGTACAATTTCCCTCTGTTTTCCTGTTTCCACAACGCATGTCAGGACAGTGATTGAACTTGTCATTACTGTCTCCTCTGCTTTCACTCCAGCTAGAGTGCTGCATCCCTGCACAGCTCCTGGCAGGTAGCACGGTAAGTCACCTAATAAAATTGCTAATGCAGTTTCTCTTGTAACTAATTTCTTGTTTGGTTGGTTGGTTGGGTTTTGCTTTGTTTTGTTTTGTTTTTGAGGTGGAGTCTCGCTCTGTCGCCCAGGCTGGAGTGCAGTGGCATGATGATGGCTCACTGCAACCTCTGCCTCCCAGGTTCAGGCGATTCTCCTGCCTCAGCCTCCCCAAGGCGCATGCCACCATGCTTGGTTAATGTGTGTGTGTGTGTGTGCGTGCGTGTGTGTGCGTGTGCATGCGTGTGTGTGCGTGTGCGTGTATATACTTTCTTAGTAGACACAGGATTTCACCATGTTAGCCAGGATGGTCTCAATCTCCTGACCTCGTGATCTGCCCACCTTGGCCTCCCAAAGTGCTGGGATTACAAGGGTGAGTACCACGCCTGGTCTCTTGTAACTAATTTTTAAAGACTTAAAGAGTTTAGATATTTAGGTGGAGTGAGAGCTCCTATTTTTCTTTATGGGAGATGTAAATTAAACAATGCTTTAGTTCATTATTCATCATGAAGTTATTAGTAAAAGAATGTTAATGTTCTACCTGTTTAATTTCAGTAAAAATCTTCTTGAATAATGATAAGGTTTTCAAAACCTGTAATCCTAGTTACCTTAATGATCATAGCCCATAAAGTGTCTAGTTAGTTGGTTTATAATGGAAATACAGGGCTTTCAGATTCTTTTGAAACATGCCAAGTTTCCGAAGTAATAAACTGAATTTTTAACTGTAACTTATAAAAATATACAATGTGTGAAGTGGGTTATACAATACAGAAACTGAATCCCAAGTTATTTTTCTATTAATGTTTCTAAATGACAGTAGGCAGATGTTCATCATTTTAGAGCTGAGAGAGACAGTAAAGGTTACTATTTACTTTCATAAAATGGAACACTACATTACCTGTCTAAATGATAGGCAAAGTGGTGTTCCATTAAGCCATTTACTGGAATAGAATCAGATGGGGTTTTCAGTAGTGAAATTTTATTTCTTTTAAGTATAGATTGGCTGTGATAATAAAAAAGGCAAAACGTTTTTTTGCATGGCCTGTGCTATATACATAAACATTAGTTGCATAGGCCATGCTCTAATATTATGACGCTTTAAACCATCAGAAAAATTAATAGCTCATATTTACATTTTTAAAAATTGTGGCCATTCAGAATTCTAGGCCCTAGAAATTCAAAAATGAGTAAGTTATAGCCTCTGTCTTTACGAAAAAGACAAAAGTTAATCACAGTATAGTTTATGAAAGGGATTTTTATAATTCAGATACTTTTTAATAATTGTACTAATCTCTTACCTGAAAAGTAGCATCTCCTTCCATTAGGAATGAAGGCAGAAAACCATAGGAGAAAGAGAACACTCACCTTTGAGAATGAGTTAATTAAAATGTTAAATGTTTGAGAATATCAATTTAATAAATGTTTCAATATTTTTAAATGTTTATCTGATTGTATTTTATTTTGAGTCTTGTTAGTCTTTTTTCTTTTACTTTTGAGATTTTTTTCAAAGATATAATAAAGCTGATGAAGTTGTTCTGTCACATTTTAGAAAAGACAGATGATTTTGACTTGGGAAAATACTTGATGGAAGGTGAAGAAATGGACATTGGTCCAGACATGGACATGCCGGTAAGTGACAGTAGTTTTGCTATTAAAAATTTAAATACACACCAGGTAATAGAGATGATTTTAATGTGTCTTTCCACCCTAGGTCAACTAAGCTAAAACAGGAACACTCTCAACTCTTAACTAATTGAGTCATTTATGGAAGTCTGGTTAGGATTTTGCACCAAATCACTAGAATTAAGAAGTTACAAGGGGGTAGGCATGGTGGCTCACACCTGTAATCTCATCACTTTGAGAGACTGAGGAGGGAGGATTGCTTGAGCTTAGGAATTTGAGACAAGCCTGGGTAACACAGCAAGATCTTATGTCTATTTTTTAAAAATAGATTTTAAAGAAAGACCTTGTTTGGGCACACTGGGCACACTGGCTCATACCTCTAATCCCAGCACTTTGGGAGACCAAGGCAGGTAGATCACTTGAGGCCAGAAGTTTGAGAGAAGCCTGGACAATATAGTGAAAACCCATCTGGTAAAAATACAAAAAAATAGCTGAGCATGGTAGCACACGTGTGTAATCACATCTACTCGGGAGGTTCAGACACGTGAGTATCTTGAAGGTCGAGGTTGCAGTGAACTGAGATCGTGCCCTTGTACTTTGTCACCTGGGTGACAAAGTGAGAGACTGTCTCCAAAAAAAAGATAAAAGGGTTGAGTATAAGTATCTCTTAAGGTCCTGTGATCTTGAGACATTTTGCCACCAAAAATAATTCCATTTCTTATTGTTTGAATGGTATAGAAAAAAAGAAAAAGTAATAATTATATTTCCGTTCCTATAATAGGCACTTCCAAGAAATTTAGAAAATAAAATTCATTCGGTTTTAGTTTTTCTGTTCCATGTTGCTTGAGAATTTTTGCTTTTATTCAAAGTCTTCTTAGTCTTTTAATATAAATAGCTTTATGTGTTATACTTTGTAAGGCTAAAGTGTATTTTTTTTAAATCACAGTTGGTCTGGAGAAAGTGATGAGGAAAATGATCAACAGCCATTAAGCAGAGAGGACTCTGGAATTCAGGTAGACAGCACACCGTTAGAAGAACAAGATCAAAACAGAAAACTGGGTCCTTGTATCAGTTGGAAAGGTACTGTGTGTTGTGAGGTGCTGGCATTTTCTAATAGACAAATTCCTCGAAGAAAAGGCAAGCTTGAGATCACTTCGATATGATCAAGGTAATGAAAAAGCGGTATCATCTTTATAAAACCAATTTTTAAAACTACTAGTAATCTTTTCTATGTGATGCTTAAGTAGTAGTACTATGTAATTAATGTTGAATTAATGCATGCAGAGTGTAATTTTGTAATTTTTTTCCTATAGTTCTGAGATTTTTTTTATTGATGAAGGACCGATTTTGCTAAGACTGTGCCATTACACTCCAGCAATAGAACGAGACATTGTCTCAAAAAAAATTAAAATACAAAACTATAAGGGAGAATATGCATAGATTATATGCAAACACTGTGCCATTTTTTTATCAGGACTTGAGCACCTACAGATTTTGGTGTCTGCAGCATTCCTGCAATCAATCCCTGGTGGATATTGAAGGACAGCTGTATTTATTCCAGTATTTCCAATCTGTGCTCTTGGTGTCAGTGTGACCTGGAAACAGACAGACTGTTATTTATGTGGCTTTATAGCATTATGTCTTAATACATAGATGGCAGGTTTCCTCTCAGTTGCTTGGGAAGCTGAAGCAGGAGAATCACTTTGCTCTGTTTTTCTTTCTTTTTTCTTTTCTTTTGTTTCTTTTTTTGAGACAGGGTCTCACTCTGTTGCCCAGGCTAGAGTACAGTGGCACAATCTTAGCTCACTGCAACCTTTGCCTCCTGGGCTCAAGCAGTCCTCCCACCTCAGCCTCTTAAGTAGCTGGGACCACAGGTGAGTGCCACCCCACCAAGCTATTTTTATAGAGACAGGGTTTCACCATGTTGCCCAGGGTAGTCTCAAACTCCTAGACTCAAGCAATTCACATGCCTCTGCCTCCCAAAGTGCTGGGATTACAGGTGTGAGCTACAGTGCCCAGCCCACTTTGCTTTTTTTTCTCCCCTTTCAGCTTCCCCAAGTAGCTGGGATTACAGACATACACCACCACACTCAGCTACTTTTTGTATTATTAGTAAAGATGGGGTTTCTCCATGTTGGCCAGGCTGGTCTCAAATTTCTGACCTCAACTGATCTACCCTCCTCTGCCTCCCAAATTGTGGGGATTACAGGTGCCAACCACTGCACCCAGCCCACTTTGTTCTTTTTCAAAATTGGCTTAGCTCTTTGTGAAATCTTATTCTTCTGTAGACCTTTTAGAAGCAAGATGGTAACTTAAAAAAAAAAAGGCCCACCTGGCTCCTGCCTGTAACCACATCACGAAGGTGGGTGGATACTTGAGGTCAGGAGTTTGAGACCAGCCTGACCAACATAGTGAAACTCCATGTCTACTAAACATACAAAATTAGTTGTACACGGTGGTGCATACCTGTAATACCAGCTACTTGGGAGGCTGAGGCAGAAGAATCACTTAAACCAGGCAAGGCAGAGGATGTAGTGAGCCAAGATCATGCCATTATTCTCACCCTGGGCTACAAGAGCAAAACTGCATCTTAAAAAAAATCTAGCTGGAATTTTTATTGGGATTGCAGAGAATTTATAGATCTAACTTGGGGAGGTTTGTCTTAACATGTTAATATCTACATTTATTGTAACTCTTTATCTTTTACTAGATTTTGGAAATTTTCTTTTTGAAGATCTCGAGGGTTCTTTTGTTAAAATTTCTGCATCCGCTACAGTTTTTATTTTTCTGAATGATACTTCTTTTGTTTATTCCTGATGTAGAGGAAATAATACTGGTTTTATAATAGGAAAAATATTTATAGAGGAAATAATACTGCAGCTTTTTTGTTGAACTCTGATATGAATCATAATACTTTTGTTGATTTCATTTGGTTTCTTATATAGATGATTAGTGTCATCTGCAAATACTGGTTTTTATGTGCAAATATGGTTTTAATGTCATCTGAAAATGTGACTTTATGTCCTCCTGCTAGTTCTTATGCCTGTGACTTCTCAGTGATGTCATAATCTAATTTCTTTTCTGGCCCAACAGCCTAGCCCTCTACTCTATAGCGGAAGCAACAGCTCATAGGAGTGGGCTTCCCAGACAACTAGGTCTTATCCTAATGGGAGTTATGCTTGAAACTCCTCTTTTAAGTGAGGTGGTGGTTTGGTATCAGATCAGGGTATGTAGCCTTTATCAAGTTAACACAGTATCTTTACAGTCCTTTTTCTCTACAAGTATTTAATCATAAATGAATGTTGAAATTTTATTAAAAGCTATTATTTATCTGCGAGATAATCTCGTAACTTTTCTCTTTCATCCTAATAATACACTGATAGATTTTCTGATAATGAATTATCATTGAATTCTTCACCTAACTTGTTTGATCATTTTTTTTAGTACATTACTAGATTGGGTTCAATTTTTGATTCACTTTTTTTTTAAGACAGAGTCCTGATCTGTCACCCAGGCTGGAGTGCAGTCGCATGATCACGGCTCACTCCAGCCTCAACCTCCTGGGCTCAAGCTATCCCCCACCTCAGCCTCCGAAGAAGCTGGGACTTCAGGTGCATGCCACCACACCCAGCTAATTTTATTTTATTTCTTGCTTTTTTATAGAGTTGAGGTTTCACTATGTTAGAGATCAGCCCAGGCTGAGATTACAGGTGTGAGCCACTGAGCCCAGCAGGTTAGCTCTTTTTTAATGTAAGATTTTTCATCTTTATTCTTTGATGAATTACATTTATCATGTTTTTATCTGGTTTAAGCATCACTGTTATATTAGCCTCATAAAATGTTAGGTGACTTTCTCTTTTTCTGCTTTTTCAAACGACTCATGTAAGATATACATCTAATCCTTCAAAATTTAGCACAGTGCTGCAGCTAAGGGAGTGGTTGGGAAGGTCTTTGGTTACTCTTTTAATTTTCTTTATGGTTATTGGACTATAAACATATGCCATTTACATCTTTTTATATGTGGGACAATTTTTTTAACTTTCTAGTCAATTACATTAATTAAATTTAGTATGTGTTTCTGTGTTGCTGGTCTTGAACTCCTAGACTCAAGTGATCATCCCACCCTGGTTTCCCAAATGGCTGGAGTTATACACGTGAGCCATAGAACCCAGCTGATATATGTGGTTTAAAAATAAATGATCAGATGTAAGAAAATGTTCTTAGGTAGCTGTTATTTTTAAAAAGCCATTTTCAACTATACATTTGAATGGATCTGTAAGTCCAGATAATTGTGACCCAGTGTTTATTGTTGTTGTTGTTGTTAATTTTGTAACTCAAATTTACTACATTTCTTTCAAGCAGATGAGCCAGATGACTGAAGCTGGCTGGAATATCATGTGGTCCATCAGTACTGGACAGCCAGGCCCTCCCAGTTTCCTCATAGCTTACATTTGCACTCCAGTTTAGCTGCTATCTGGTAAGAAGCTAAAGTTTTCATTTAGTGTGATAATGGAAAAAAAATAGATGTTTAAACATTTGGCTTTGATTTGTGACTTCAGTTCCTCTCTGAAATTTAAATTTGTTTTAGTTTTGACAATTTCTTTTTTTGAACAGTCTTACTCTAGTTGCCCAGGTTGTAATGCAGTGGTGATATCTCAACTCACTGCAGTCTTTATCTCACCCAACTAATTTTTTATTTTTTATTTATTGATTTTTTTTGCGGGAGGGAGAGAAACCCTCACTCTGTCACCCTGGCTGGAGTGCAGCGGCATAATTGTGGCTCACTGCAGCCTCTGCCTCCCTGGTTCCAGCAGTTCTCATGCTTTAGCCTTCCAGGTAGCTGGGATTATAAGCACACACCACCACACCCAGCTAATTTATATATTTTTAGTAGAGACGGGGTTTCACCATGTTGGCCAGGCTAGTCTCAAACTCCTGTCCACAAGTGATCCACCTGCCTTGGCCTCCCTAAGTGCTGGAATTACAAGTGTGAGCCAGCACACGTTGCCAGTGTTGAATATTCTAGTTGAATGGTTTTTGATTATTTAATTGTTGAAAATCATGAAATTATAGTATTATTTAATTATATTCTGTATTTCAATTTTTTTTTTAATTTGTATTGCATTATAGGTTTGGGGGTACATGTGCAGAACGTGCAAGATAGTTGCATAGGTACACATATGGCAGTGTGCTTTGCTGCCTTCCTCCCCTTCACCCACACTTGGTAGTCATCCCCAGGTCATCCCCCCAGCCCACCCCTGCTGTCCCTCCCCCATTCCCCCCAACAGTCCCCAGTGTATAGTAGACCACCTCTCTGTGTCCATGTGTTCTCATTTTTCTCACCCACCTATGAGTGAGTATATGCGTTATTTCTTTTTCTGTTCTTGTGTCAGTTTGCTGAGAATGATGTTCTCCAGATTCATCCATGTCCCTACAAAGGACACAAACTCATCATTTTTGATTGCTGCATAATATTCCATGGTGTATATGTGCCACATTTTCCCAGTCCAGTCTACCATCGTTGAGCATTTGGGTTGGTTCCAGGTCCTTGCTATTGTAAACAGTGCTGCAATGAACATTCGTGTGCATGTGTCCTTATAGTAGAACGATTTATACTCCTTTGGATAGATACCCAGTAATGGGATTGCTGGGTCAAATGGAATTTCTATTTCTAGATCCCTGAGGAATCGCCACACTGTCTTCCACAATGGTTGAACTAATTTACACTCCCACCAACAGTGTAAGAGTGTTCCTATTTCTCCACGTCCTCTCCAGCATCTGCTGTCTCCAGATTTTTTAATGATCGCCATTCTAACTGCTGTGAGATGGTATCTCAATGTGGTTTTGATTTGCATCTCTCTAATGACCAATGATGATGAGCACTTTTTCATATGTTTGTTGGCCTCATGTATGTCTTCTTTTGTAAAGTTTCTGTTCATATCCTTTGCCCATTTTTGAATGGGCTTGTTTGTTTTTTTCCTGTAAATCTGTTTGAGTTCTTTGTAAATTCTGGGTATCAGCCCTTTGTCAGATGTGTAAATTGAAAAGATTTTTTCCCATTCTGATGGTTGCCGATTCACTCTAGCGACTGTCTCTTTTGCCGTGCAGAAGCTGTGGAGTTTGATTAGGTCCCATTTGTCTATTTTGGCTTTTGTTGCCAATGCTTTTGGTGTTTTGGTCATGAAGTCCTTTCCTACTCCTATGTCCTGAATGATTTTGCCCAGATTTTCTTCTAGGGTTTTTATGGTGTCAGGTCTTACGTTTAAGTCTTTAATCCATCTGGAGTTAATTTTAGTGTAAGGTGTCAGGAAGGGGTCCAGTTTCTGCTTTCTGCACATGGCTAGCCAGTTTTCCCAACACCATTTATTAAATAGGGAATCCTTTCCCCATTGCTTGTTTTTGTCTGGTTTATCAAAGATAATATGGTTGTAGATATTTTGTGTTGCCTCCGATCCTTCTGTTCTGTTCCATTGGTCTATATCTCTGTTTTGGTACCAGTACCATGCTGTTTTGATTACTGTAGCCTTGTAGTATAGTTTGAAGTCTGGTAGCGTGATGCTTCCCTCTCTGTTCTTTTGCTTAGAATTGACTTGGCTATGTGGGCTCCTTTTTGGTTCCATATGAAATTCATGGTGGTTGTTTCCAGTTCTGTGAAGAAATTCAATGGTAGTTTGATGGGGATAGCATTGATTGTGTAAATTACTTTGGGCAGTATAGCCATTTTCACGATATTGATTCTTTCTAACCACGAGCATGGAATGTTTCTCCATCTGTTTGTGTCCTCTCTTATTTCATTGAGCAGTTGTTTGTAATTTTCCTTAAAGAGGTCCCTTACATTCCTAGTGAGTTGTATTCCTAGGTATTTTATATTCTTTGTAGCAATTATGAATGGCAGTTCGTTCTTGATTTGGTTCTCTTTAAGTCTGTTATTGGTGTATAGGAATGCTTGTGATTTTTGAACATTGATTTTATATCCTGAGACTTTGCTGAAGTTGCTTATCAGTTTCAGGAGCTTTTGGGCTGAGGTGATGGGGTCTTCTAGGTATACTATCATGTCGTCTGCAAATAGAGACAATTTGGCTTCCACCTTTCCTATTTGAATACCCTTTATTTCTTTTTCTTGCCTGATTGCTCTGGCTAGAACTTCCAGTACTATGTTGAATAGAAGTGGTGAGAGAGGGCATCCTTGTCTAGTGCCGGATTTCAAAGGGAATGCTTCCAGTTTTTGCCCATTCAGTATGATGTTGGCTGTTGGTTTGTCGTAAATAGCTTTTATTACGTTGAGATATGTTCCATCAATACCAAGTTTATTGAGGGTTTTTGGCATAAAGGGCTGTTGAATTTTGTCAAATGCCTTCTCTGCGTCAATTGAGATAATCATGTGGTTTTTGTTTTTGCTTCTGTTTATGTGGTGAATTACATTTATAGACTTGCGTATGTTGAAACAGCCTTGCATCCCCGGGATGAATCCTACTTGATCATGATGGATAATTTTTTTAATGTGCTGTTACAATCGGTTTGCCAGTATTTTATTGAAGATTTTTGAATCTATGTTCATCATGGATATTGGCCTGAAGTTTTCTTTTCTTGTTGAGTCTCTGCCAGGTTTTGGTATCAGGATGATGTTGGTCTCATAAAATGATTTGGGAAGGGTTCCCTCTTTTTGGATTATTTGGAATAGTTTCAGAAGGAATGGTACCAGATCCTCTTTGTGTGTCTGGTAGAATTCAGCTGTGAACCCATCTGGACCTGGGCTTTTTTTGTGTGGTAGGCTCTTAATTGCTGCCTCAACTTCAGACCTTGTTATTGGTCTATTCATAGTTTCGGCTTCCTCCTCGTTTAGGCTTGGGAGGACACAGGCATCCAGGAATTTATCCATTTCTTCCTGATTTACTAGTTTGTGTGCATAGAGTTGTTTGTAGTATTCTCTGATGATGGTTTGAATTTCTGTGGAATCTGTGGTGATTTCCCCTTTATCGTTTTTTATTGCATCTATTTGGTTGTTCTCTCTTTTCTTTTTTATCAGTCTGGCTAGTGGTCTGTCTATTTTGTTGATCTTTTCACAAAACCAGCTCTTAGATTTATTGATTTTTTGAAGGGTTTTTCTTTTCTCTATGTCCTTCAATTCTGCTCTGATCTTAGTTATTTCTTGTCTTCGGCTAGGTTTTGAGCTTTTTTGATCTTGCTCCTCTAGCTCTTTCAATTTTGATGATAGGGTGTTAATTTTGGATCTCTCCACTCTTCTCATGTGGGCACTTATTGCTATATATATACCTCTACAGACTGCTTTAAATGTGTCCCAGAGATTCTGGTACGTTGTGTCTTCATTCTCATTGGTTTCGAAGAACTTCTTTATTTCTGCCTTCATTTCATTGTTTATCCAATCAACATTCAAGAGCCAGTTGTTCAGTTTCCATGAAGCTGTGCGGTTCTGAGTTATTTTCTGAATTCTGAGTTCCAACTTGATTGCACTATGGTCTGAGAGACTGTTTGTTATGATTTCAGTTGTTTTGCATTTGCTGAGGAGTGCTTTACTTCCAATGATGTGGTCAATTTTGGAGTAGGTGTGATGTGGTGCTGAGAAGAATGTATATTCTGTGGATTTGGGGTGGAGAGTTCTGTAAATGTCTATCAGGTTTGCTTGTTCCAGGTCTGAGTTCACGTCCTGGATATCCTTATTGATTTTCTGTCTGGTTGATCTGTCTGCTATTGACAGTGGAGTGTTAAAGTCTCCCACTATTATTGTGTGGGAGTCTAAGTCTCTTTGTAAATCATTAAGAACTTGCCTTGTATATCTGGATGCTCCTACATTGGGTCCATATATATTTAGAATTGTTATCTCTTCTTTTTGTATTGATCCTTTTACCATTATATAATGACCTTCTTTGTCCCTTTTGATCTTGTTGCTTTAAAGTCTATTTTATCAGAGATGAGAATTGCAACTCCTACTTTTTTTTGCTCTCCATTTGCTTGGTAAATCTTCCTGCATCCTTTTATTTTGAGCCTTTGTGTATCTTTGCATGTGAGGCGGGTTTCCTGGATACAGCACACTGATGGGTTTTGGTTTTTTATCCAATTTGCCAGTCTGTGTCTTTTGATTGGTGCATTTAGCCCATTTACATTCAGGGTTAATATTGTTATGTGTGAATTTGGTACTGCCATTTTGATGCTAGCTGGCTGTTTTGCCCATTGGTTCATGTACATTCTTCATTTTGTCGATGGTCTTTAGCATTTGGTATGCTTTTAGGATGGCTGGAACTGGTTGTTTCTTTCTATGTGTAGTGCCTCTTTCAGGAGCTCTTGTAAAGCAGGCCTAGTGGTGACAAAATCTCTGAGTACTTGCTTGTTCGTGAAGGATTTTATTTTTCCTTCACTTATGAAGCTCAGTTTGGCTGGATATGAAATTCTGGGTTGAAAGTTCTTTTCTTTAAGGATGTTGAATATTGGCCCCCACTCTCTTCTGGCTTGTGGAGTCTCTGCTGAGAGATCTGCTGTCAGTCTGATGGGCTTCCCTTTGTGGGTGACCCGACCTTTCCCTCTGGCTGCCCTTAGTATTTTCTCCTTCATTTCAACCCTGGTGAATCTGACGATTATGTGCCTTGTGGGTGCTCTTCTTGCAGAGTATCTTTGTGGTGTTCTCTGTATTTCCTGGAGTTGAGTATTGACCTGTCTTGCTAGGTTGGGGAAATTTTCCTGGATAATATCCTGAAGAGTGTTTTCCAGCTTGGATTCATTCTCTTCCTCACATTCTGGTACACCTATCAAACGTAGGTTGGGTCTCTTCACATAGTCCCACATTTCTTGGAGATTTTGTTCATTCCTTTTTGTGCTTTTTTTTTTAATCTTGGTTTCTCGTTTTATTTCATTGAGTTGATCTTCAACTTCTGATATTCTTTCTTCAGCTTGGTCAATTCGGCCGTTGAAACTTGTGCATGCTTCGCGAAGTTCTCGTGTTGTGTTTTTCAGCTCCTTCAATTCATTCATATTCCCCTCTAAGTTGTCCATTCTTGTTATCAATTCCTCGAATCTTTTTTCAAATCTTTTTTCAAGGTTCTTAGTTTCTTTGCACTGGTTTAGAACATGTTCCTTTAGCTCACTGAATTTTCTCATTATCCACTTTCTGAAGTCTGATTCCGTCATTTCGTCACGTTCATTCTCCGTCCAGCTTTGTTCCCTTGCTGGTGAGGAGTTTTGGTCGTTTTTTGGAGGTGAGGTGTTTTGGTTTCGGGTGTTTTCCTCCTTTTTGTGGTGGTTTCTTCCCATCTTTATGGATTTATCCGCCTGTCATCTTAGTAGTTGCTGGTTTTTCAATTGGGTCTCTGTGTGGACACGGAGATTGTTGATGATGAAGTATTTCTGTTAATTAGTTTTCCCTCTAATGTTCTATCCCCTCTTCTGTATGAGTGCTGAGGTCCACTCCAGGCCCTGTTTGTCTGGGGTATACCTGCAGCAGCTGCGGAACAGTGAGGGATGATACCAGTTTCTTTTTCTGCTGCCCTTGTTCCAGAATGATGCCAACCAAATGTCAGTCTGATTAGTCCTTTTCTGTGGTGACTCCTTGGATATACAGGGGTCAGGGAGCTGCTTGAGGAGACAGTCTGTGCTTTATAGGAGCTCCAGTGCTGAGCTGTGAGCTCCGTTGTTCGTTCAGTGTTGTTGGGAGGTTGTTTATGTCTGCTGCAATAGAACTCATAAAACACCACCCCCTTTTTTTTCACACTTAGATGCTCTGTCTCAGGGAGTTGGGGCTTTCTTTATGAGTATCTGTTGCACTGTCCTACTCCACTAGGTGACAGTCTATTCACTATTTGCCTGCCGGGGCTCTGACCTGCTAGCACGGGTCCGCCCTGTTGCTGCCTGGCGGAGTCTCTCTGTTATGGCAGGTTGCCTCGGCAACGGCAGGCTGCATCAGACCTGGGCGGTACTTCAGTGGGGGCGCACTGCCTCAGAGATGGTGGACGACCCTCCCTCACCGGGCTGCACCATCCTAGATGCCAGCAGCAAAACTCTCAGCCCCAAGCACCTCCAGTCGCTGCCCTGCTTGTCCCCGTGAGCATGAGACCCGCCGAGCCCGATCACCCAGCTCCCTGCCTCAGAGTCCGTCCTCTCTCTCTCTCTCTCTCTTCCTCTCCCCAAGGTGAAAGATCGACTCTGTCACTGGCGCCCCAGGAGCCTGCCGATAGGGCACTGGGATCCGTGCAATCTTTTGTGCCACTGCCCACTACCCCGGCTCAGATCACACTTCCCAGGAAACTCCTGGTCTGGCTCATTGTCCAGTCCCATTCAATCTGATGGACATGCCAATCTGCCCTTCCAAATCTCAGATTGCTGGTTTAACAGGGCACCCAGACCAGTGAGTTCCATGCCGGGTCCTGCTGCAGCGCCGGCCGAAGAGGCGGCGGGAGCCGGCTGCGTTAGCCGGCTGCACTAGGGACTAGTGTCTCTCCCACACCTGGGACATTCAACACTCTGTGGGCATAAAAGGTCCATCCGAGAATGCAGCTAGGACTCACCCTCTGCACCTTCACCGAGAGCTGCAATCCTGAGTCGCCTCTACGACGCCATCTTGCCTCCTCCCCTCTGTATTTCAATTTTTTTGTTAATTTCAAGGTAAATGGACTGGTACATAATAGGGCATTATTTGATTTTTGTTTTCAGTATCTGAGTACCTGTAGCTATGTATGTATGAAAGATATACATATATATGTAATGTTTTTGGCTTACAGTGTCTAAATATTTATCATCTAATGCGTCAGAAGAAATGTTTGCCTTTCCCAGTGCTGATAATGGCCATGCGTGACCCTATGAAAATTTAGCCATTTTTGATAACAATAAACACTAATATTAGCTGCCATTTACTGAGGCTTAGAAACATTAAGTAACTTGCCTAAGGTCACACAGCTAGTAAGTGGCAGAGCAGGATCTTACAGTGACAGTTTGGAGGGAAGAGGAGAATAAGTAATGGACTTGATTCCAGCCATGTAGGTGCAGGTGGCCCCTTGGACTTCAGCTTCTCCAGGGGCAGGCTTAACTGCAGAACTGCCAGGCAGCTCTGTCACCCCAACTCTCCTCATGAGCTTGCTCTAGGATGGCTGCCAAAGCTCCTTTTTAATTAGAATCCACATGAGAACACTGTGGCCAGAAGCTTCTATTTTCCTGGCATTTTCCTTCCATTGGGGCCTCCCAACCTCAGGAGTTCCTCTGTAACATGGCTAACTCCTGTATTCTTTCCTCCTAGACTTTACCTTGTGGGTTCAGAGAGGAGACTGCTGTGGCTAAGCCCTGCTGAGTGTCGTTTCTGGTGTGGCAGAGTTGACAAGCCGCCGCTTCTTCACTACTCCTGACTCATCTCTGCAGAGCAGACCCACCTCACTTCTTGGACATCACTAAAGAATGTTCTGGTAAGTAAATTTTTCAGGATTCAAAGCTTACTGCTCAGAACACTCAAATTTAGAAACCTAGAACTATTTTGCCCATTAATCTTTTTGGTTTTTGAGATGGAGTCTTGCTCTTGTCTCCCAGGCTGGAGTCCAGTGGCACAATCTCAGCTCACTGCAACCTCTGCCTCCTGGGTTCAAGCAATTCTCTTGTGCTAGCCTCCTGAGTAGCTGAGATTACAGGTGCCTGCCACCACACCCAGCTACATTTTATGTTTTCAGTAAAGATAGAGTTTCACTGTGTTGATCAGGCTGGTCTTGAATTTCTGACTTCAGGTGATCCGCCTGCCTTGGCCTCCCAAAGTGCTGGGTCTGTGCTGTGGTCAGGTCCAGGACAGGGCCCAGCCAAGTCTTGAGTGATGGCCAGGGTAGGGTCAAACCTAGGATAGGGCCAAGGCAAGGGCTAGGCCAGGGTGGTGCCAAGACAAAGGCAAGCACAGGAAATGGCCAGGGTAGGGACAGGACAAGGGCAAGGATAGTGCAGGTTCATGGCATGGCCAGGATGCAGGGACAGGGTGGGGCCAGGGCAGAGCTAGCACAGGAGGAGGATAGGACATGGCCAAGAAAGGGTGAGTTTGGGGCCCGTACAGCCCAGGTAATGGTAAGGTTGGTCCAGGGCAGAGCACTGCAGGGCCAGGTACAAGACAGAGCAGGTTTAGGGTAGGGCCAGGCTGAATGTGAAGGCCACATTCATAGCAGATCTATGGCAAGGGCAAGGCCACTGAAGGGCCACAGAAAAGGCAGGCCATGGAGGAGCCAAGGCAAGGACAGGGCCAGAGCCACAGCATCACCAGCAACTGGGCTGTGGCTAGCACAGTGACAAAGCCAGAGTCAGGGCCAGAGCAGTGCAAGGCCAGGGTAATGCCAGGCATTTCAGGGTCAGACAGGATCAGGACCAGGGAAGAACCAGGGTAAGGCCTCAAGCAGGGCAGGACCAGGACCAAGATCTAAGTTAGTGCCAGGGCTGGGCCATAACAGAGGGGCAAGACCAAGCAAGGGCTTGAGTAGGGCCAGGGTAAGGTCAAAGCTAGGGCAGGACTAGGATAGCACAGGGTTAAGGCAGAGCCAGTGAAGGGCAAAGACACAGCATCACCAGGGCATAGTGAGGTCCATGGCTTGAACAGAGCAGGGTCAGTGCCATGGTATAGCTAAGAAAGGTCCAGGGACAAGGTGGGACCAAGATAGACCAGGGCTAAGGCAGGCATAAGGTGGATCCAGTGACAAGGCATGGCTGCATCAAGAACAGGGCCAGTTCAAGTCCAGGTTCAGGGAAGGTCCAGAGCAAGGAGAGAGCCAAAGCAGAACCATGAAAAGACAAAGGCAGGTCCAGGGCAGAGTATGGTAAGGGGTAGGACCAGAGCAGAGCAGAACTAAGATAGCACAGGGCCTCACCAAAAGTAGGAAAGGTCCATTGAGGGGAGGACTAGTAGTAGGGCCAGGGAAAACACTGGGCTCAGGAATGGCAGGGCCAGGGCAGAGGAGGGCAGTGCAGGGACAGGATTATATCACAGACAGAGTAGGCCTGGGGTTGTCATCCCAGGGCAGGGCCAGGGCAAGTCTGATAAGAAGGCAGGGCTGGGGCCAAGAGAGAGCCAGGGAAGAGCAGGATCATTGCAGGTTGAGGGCAAGACCAGAGTTTGCAGGGGCAGGGCTATGGCAGATCAGGGCCAGGATAAGGGTAGGGCCAGGTCCAGGAATATCACAGGACCAGGGCCAGCTCAGGGCAAGACAGGGAAGTACTAGAATGAGGCAATAGGGCAGGGCAAGTCCCAAGGCAGGACCAATTAGTACCAGGGATGAATGACAGCTCTGAGTGCAAGGGCTGAGGAAGAATCAGGGAAGGTCCAGAGCTGAATCAGGGTCAGATCCAAGACAGGAAGTGGAAGGGGTTAGGACCAGGGCAGGGATAGGCAGGGCAGTGGGAGAACCAGGCCATGGCAGGGCCAAGTCACCACTTGGACAGGGCAGGACAAGACTGGGGTCACACAGGGTAAAGGCAGGGCAAGTTCATTGCAGGGCCAGGATCCAGACCAGAACCAGAGAAGTGCTGGGGCAGAGCCAAGGCTGGGACCGGACCAGGAAAAAGAGCAATGTCAGGAACAAGACAAAGAAAGATCCTCAGGGCCAGAGCCAGGGCTGTGGCAGGACTAGCAACAGGGCTAGGGCCAGACAGTGATAGGGCCAGAGTCAGGGCAAGGGCCAGAAAAGCATGTACTGGATTAGGGCCCAGGCAAATCAGGGCCAGGGCCAGGCCAGTGCCATGATAAAGCCTTAAGCAGGTCAGGACAAGGGCAGGGTTAGTGCCATGGCTAGGTCTAGGACAAGGCTGGGGCAGGATCATGACAGGACCAGGGTTAGGAGCAGGGGCCAGTGATCAAGGTCAGGGCTGGGGCCAGGTCTGTGCTAGGGTGAGGGCCAAGGTAGGGTAGGGCCAGGTCAAAGGGGCAAGACCGGGACCAGGATGAGGTTAGGGCCAGGGAACAACTAGGGCAGCATCAGGTAGGGCAGTGGAAGGGCCAGCCCATGGCTGGGCCATGTCAGCATTGTGACAAGGCAGAGCCAGGGCAGGATAGCACAGGACAAAGGCAGGGCTGGTCCAATGAATGGACAAGTTCAAGGCAAAGAAAGAGCAGCACCAGGATCATGGCAGGACCAGCAACAGGACTCGGGCTGGGAAAGTGACAGGGCCAGGGTGGAGGCTTGGGCCAGTACAGCACGTCAGAGTAGGGCCTGGCAAATAAGAACCAGGATGGGGTCAGGGTCCATGATAGGGCAAGACCATGACCAGGTCTAGGACAAGGCTGAGGGAGGGCTATGACAGGGCCAGCACCATGGCAGTGCTAGGGTCAGGAGCAGGGGTCAGGCCTGGTTGAGGGTCAGTGTGTGGTCCAAGGTAGGACAGGGCAAATGGGCAAGACCAGGACAAGGGAGAGATCAGGGACAGGGCCATGCCAGGATCAACAAAGGGCCAGGGGCCAGGCCACGGCCAAGACTGGGCCAGGAACAGCACCAGAGGAAGGGCCACAGAGAATGCAGGACTAGGGAGAGTCCAGAGCAAGTGCAGGGCTAGGGTATTCCAGAACCAAGACAACGCAAAGGCAAGTACAGGTCAGACCAAGACCAGGTTAGTGACAGGGCAGGGATAGGGTAGGACAGAGCATGGCCAAAAGCAGGGCAGGGCCATAGCAGGTGGAGGACTAGGAACAGGGCCAGGTAAAGCAGTGGGCCACAGTATGGTGGCGCCAGGAAATTGGATGACAGGTAGGATCATGTCATGGACAGGGTAGTTCCAACATCAGCCTGGGGAAGGTCCAGGGCAAGACCAGGGAGAAGGCATGGCTAAGGAAATGGCAAGGCAGAGACCTCCAGTACAGGGTTAATGCAGGGGAAGACCAAGACCAGGACATCTAAGGACACCAAAGAGCAGGGGAAGGTCCAGGGCAGGGTTAGGGGTATGGGCAGGGAAGGGCAGGGTCAGGACCTGGATCAAGGATGGTTTATGGCCAGAGATATGGTAGGGCCCAGGGAGCACCCTGGCTAAATAAGGGCAGAACCAAGGCAGGTCATAGAGAAGGCAGGGCAAAAGCTAAGGCAGGGACAGAGCCCATCCAGGGAGCAGCTAGGGCTGGGCAGGGTAAAGGCACAACCAGTGGAGGGTAAGACTAGGCAATGGTCACACATAGGCCATGGCAGGACCGGGAAAGGCCTTGATGGACCAGGGCAGAGACAGGTCAAGGCATGGCCAGGACAAATCAGGCTCAGGATATGTTTACATCCAGGTCAGGGCCAGAACATAACCAGGACTGTGACCACTGCCAGGTCTGGTGCCATGACCGGAGTAAGCAGGAGCAGCAGGGTCAGAATCAAACGATGGCCAGCACAGGTCCAGGGCAGGGGCAGGGAAGGTCTAGGGCTTAGGGTTAGATCTGAGACAGGGCCAGGGCAGGACCAGGGAGGGGTCAGGGCCAGGACACAACCAGGACAGCATTGGGCAGGGTAATGGGAGGACCAGAACATGGCAGAATCAGTTCAGGGCCAAGACAGAGCAGGGCCAGTCCAAGATAGCACAACACAAAGGAGGGCAGGTCCAATGCAAAGGTCCAGATCAGGGCCAGAGAAGTGCCAGGGCAGGCACCTGGAAAGGGCAGTGTCAGTGCCAAGGCAAAGTCCGAGCAAAAGCAGGGTCAGGGCCATGGCAG
The DNA here is from genome assembly GCA_031835075.1 of Saguinus oedipus. Lineage (NCBI taxonomy): Eukaryota > Metazoa > Chordata > Mammalia > Primates > Cebidae > Saguinus > Saguinus oedipus. The sequence continues at coordinate 59,385,261 of CM063173.1, forward strand.
GAGCAGCAACAGGAGTAGGGACAAGACAGTGACAGAGCCAGGGTGGGGGCTAGGACCAGAACAATGTTCCAAGGTAGATTGTGGGCAAATCAGACCCAGGACAGGATCAGAGCCATGGGCAGACCAGGGCTTTGGGCAAGGCAGAGGATATAGGCAAGAGCAATGTTCAGGATACAGGCAGCTAGGGTCAGGATAATGACAGGGCCAGGGCCAGGGCCAGGGGCCTGGCACAACAAGGGCAGGGAGATGGCAGGTCAGGGCAGGTTAGAGCCAGAGCCAGGTCATAAGAGAACAGGGCAAAAGCCAAGGCACAGTCAGTGCAGGTCAAAAGAGGGGTTAGGGCTAATCTGGGTCAGGGCACAACCAGTGCCTGGTGATACAGGGCAATGACATGATGGGGCCATGGGCATGCCAGGATAGGACAGAACAGAAAGAGCCTTGGTGGGGAAGGGCACAGACATGCTAAGGCAGGACTGGGACAAATCAGACCCAGGACATGTCCAAGTCCACATCAGGGCAGAACAGGACCAGGACCACTCGCAGACCTGGGGCCATGTCAGGATGAGAGGCCAAGCCAGAGCCAAGGCAGGGCCCATGTAGGTCCAGGACAGGGGGCAGGATTGGACATGGCCAGTCAGGGTCAGGGTGGGGCCAGGGCAGAGCCAACACAGGGGGAGGATAGGACATGGCCAAGCCTGGGTCAGTTTGGGGCCCATACAGCCCAGGTAATGGTAAGGTTGGTCCAGGGCAGAGCACTGCAGGGCCAGGTACAAGACAGAGCAGGTTTAGGGAAGGGCCAGGCTGAATGCAAAGGCCACACTTAGAGGAGATCCATGGCAGGGGCAAGACCAGCTTCATTTTTTTCATGGTTTGATACTGTTGGATGTATGTTTCTGGGAATTTATCCTTTTCTTTTAGGTTATCCAATTTGTGCATAATTGTTCATAGTCTCTTATGATCCGTTTTTTTTGTTACCAGTTATAATGTCTTCTTTTACATTTATAATTACACTTATCTGAGAGTCATCTCTCCTTTTCTTCCCGTCATAAAACTAAAGATTTGTCAATGTTATCTTTCCAAAATCAAATCTTAATTTTGTTGATCTGTTGTCATTCTAGACTCTATTTAATTTTTTTCTGCTCCATTCTTTATTGTTTTCTTATTTCTGCTGACTTTGTATTTAGTTGCTCTTTTCTAGTTCTTTGAGGTATAATATTAGATTGTTCATTTGAAATATTTCTTTTTTTTTCTTTTTTTTTAACAGGAGCTGAGAGAAAGAGAGGATATAGAGGGTCTTTTTTTTTGAAAGGAAAAGAGAGGAAGAAAAAGAGGGAGAGAGAACAGAAATATTGCTTTATTCTATAAATGACTATTAATAATGGCCGATCATTATTTTATGTATTTAAAATGGAGAATGTATATTTTATTTATCTAAAGTGGAGAGTTTGCTTATTAAGTTTACTTGTTACTGATCTGAGTTCAGATTCTGGATATCCTTATTAATTTTCTGTTTCATTGAGTCTGAATCTCTTTATGGGTCTTATGTATCTGGGTGTTAGAATGCATTGATCCTTATACCACTCTATCATTTTTGGTTTGAAATCTGTTTTATCAAATGCATGAATTGCAACTCCTTTTTGTTTATTTATTTGTTTTTTTCTCTATTTAATTGGTAAATCTTTCTCCAACCCTTTGTTTTTAGTCTATGTATATCTTTGGATATGAAATAGGTCTGGATATAGTATACCGTTAGATTTGGCTGTATCTTTTAATTAGATTACTGCCATTTGATGTTAACTGGCTATTTTATCCATTTGTTGATGTATATTCTTCTTTCTGTTGATGTTCTTTACTTTTTGGTATATTTTTAGAAAGGCTAATACTGGTTGTTCCTTTCCGTGTGTAATGCTTCTTTCAGAAGTTTTGGTAAAGCAGGCCTGGTGGTAATAAAATCTCTGAGTACTTGCTTGTTTGTAAAAGATTTTATTTTTCCTTCAATTGTGAAGCTTAGTTTGGCAGGATATGAAATTCTGGGCTGAAATTTCTGTTCTTTGAGGATGTTAAATATCAGCCCCCACTCTCTTCTGGCTTGTAGGGTTTCTACTGAGAGATCTGCTGTAAGTCTAATAGGCTTCCCTTTGTGGGTAACCTGACCTTTTTCTCTGGCTGTCCTTAGTATTTTCTCCTTTGTTTCAACCCTGGTGAATCTAATGATTATGTGTCTTGGGGTTGCTCTTCTTAAGGAATATCTTTGTGGTGTTCTCTGTATTACCTGAGGTTGAATGGTATCCTGCTTTGCTAGATTGGGAAAATTCTCCTGGATAATATCCTGAAGAATATTTTCTAGCTGGGATTCATTCTCTCCGTCACATTCTTCAGGTACACCTATTAAACGTAGATTAGGTCTTTTCACATAGTCCCATAATTCTTGGAGACTTTGCTCATTCCTTTTTATCCTTTTTTCTCTATTCTTGTCTTCTTGTTTGATTTCATTAAGTCGGTCTTCGACCTCTGATATCCTTTCTTCTGCTTGATCAATTCGGCTATTCAAACTTGTGCATATTTCACTAAGTTCTCGTGTTGTGTTTTTCAACTCCATTAGTTCATTTATCTTCCTTTCTATATTGTCCATTCTTTTTAACATTTCATCTAACCTTTTTTCAAAGTTCTTAGTTTCTTTGCATTGGTTTAGAACAATTTGTTTCAATTCCCAGAGGTTTTTTACCATCCACCTTCTAAAACCTCCTTCAGATACTGGAACACAGTCCTCTTCCATTAGGGCTTGTTCAGTTGCTGATGAGGAATTACTATCCCCTGTAGAGGGAGAGAGGTTCTGACTTTCAGTTTTCTCGGCCTTTTTAGGCTGTTTTTTTCCCTTTATTGTGAATTTATCCATCTGATGTCATTACAATTAGTGCCTTTCTCATTAAGTTCCTGAGAGGATGTCCAATTTATTGATTCCCAGTGCTGGAATTCGAGCAACCCACTGCGCCGGCCAAAACAACAGTGATAAGACTGATGGTGCTCTTCTGCCTGGGAATCTCCGGTCGGGCTTCCTTCTTGAGTCCGCAACAAGTGGCTCTGCCTTCCCGGAGCTCCAAACACCAGTCAGTAGGGGAACCAGTCCCACTCACTGTGCACGAAGAGCTGCCGCGCCGAGGCGATGGCAAAACTGCTGCACCAGCCACAGAAGTCGCGCTGGTGACCCGCGGGGCTCCTCCACTGGAAATCTTCTGGTCTGTGGGCGACGAAAAGTTCTCTGCAAATGTGGCATCCTCACGTTTTCTGAGCTTTCACTGGGAGCTACACTCCCGAGCTGTTAGCGATCAGCCATCTTGGATCGAAATATTTCTTTTTTTAAATGTAGGCACTTGTCACTACAAACTTCCCTTTTAGAACTGCTTTTACTGCATCTCATAAGGTTGATAGGTCGTTTTTCCATTTTCACTTGTGTCAAGATACTTTTTCATTTTCTTTTTTGATTCCTTCTCTGACTCAGTATTCAGGAGTATGTTGTTTAATTTCTACATATTTGTAAATTTCTGATTTTTCTTCTGTTATTGATTTCTAATTTAATACCATTGTGAGTGGAAAGGATGTTTAATATTATTTCAGTCTTCTTAAATTTGTTAAGGCTTATTTTGTAGTCTAACATAGGATCTATCCTAGAAATTGTTTTATGTCCGTTTGAAAAGAGTATATATTCTGTTGCAGTTCATTGAAATGTTAGGTTTGTATTTGATAGGTTCATTTGTTCTATAGTGTCATTTAAGTCGGCTGGGTCCTTATGGTTTTCTGTCTGGATGACCTGTATATTGTTGAAAGTGAGATGTGGAAATCCTCTACTATTACCGTATTGCCATCCGTCTCCCTTCAAATTTGGTAATATTTGCCTCATGTACTTAGGTGCTTCAATGTTGGCTGCATATACATTATAACAGTTATATCCACTTGATGAATTGAAACCTTTATAATTATATAATGACCTCTCCTGTGACAATTTTTGACTTAAAGTCTATTTTTTTTGTTTCTTGTTGTTTTTAATTGTACTTTAGGTTCTGGGGTACATGTGCAGATCATGCAGGATTGTTGTGTAGGTACACACATGGCAACGTGGTTTGCTGCCTCCATCCCCCCATCACCCATATCTGGCATTTCTCCCCATGTTATCCCTCCCCAACCTCTCTAACACCCTGCTGTCCTTCCTTGGCCCCCCCTCAACAGACCCCAGTGTGTGACGCTCCTCTCCCTGTGTCCACGTGTTCTGATTGTTTAACACCTGCCTATGAGTGAGAATATGTGGTGTGTGATTTTCTGTTTTGTCAGTTTGCTGAGAAGGATGGTTTCCAAATTCATCCATGTTTCTACAAAGGAAATGAACTCATCATTTTTATGGCTGCATAGTATTCCATGGTGTACATGTGCCACATTTTCCTTGTCCAGTCTATGGTAGATGGGCATTTGGGTTGGTTCCAAGTCTTTGTTATTGTAAACAGTGCCACTATTAACATACATTTGCATGTGTCTTTATAATAGAATGATTTATAATCCTTTGGGTATATACCCAGTAATGGGATTGCTGGGTCAAATGGAATTTCTATTTCTAGGTCCTTCAGGAATCACCACACTGTCTTCCACAAGGGCTGAACTAATTTACACTCTCACCAACAGTGTAAAAGTGGTCCTATTTCTCCACATCCTCTCCAGCATCTGTTGTCTCCAGATTTTTTAATGCTCACCATTCTAACTGGTGTGGGGTGGTATCTCAGTATGGTTTTGATTTGCATTTCTCTATCAGTGATGATGAGCATTTTTTAATATGTTTGTTGGCCTCATATATGTCTTCTTTCAAAAAATGTCTGTTCATATTCTTCTCCTACTTTTGGATGGGTTTGTTTTTTTTCTTGTAAATCTGTTTTAGTTCTTTGTAGATTCTGGATATTAGCTCTTTGTCAGATGGGTAGATTGCAAAATTTTTTTCATTCTGTTGGTTGTGGGTTCACTCTATTCATTGTTTCTTTTGCTGTACATAAGCTCTGGAGTTTAAGTAGGTCCCATTTGTCTATTTTGGTTTTTGTTGGCAATGCTTTTGATGTTTTGGTCATGAAGTCCTTGTCTATGCCTATGTCCTAAGTGGTTTTGCCTAGGTTTGCTTCTAGGGTTTTTATGGTGTTAGGTATTATGTTTAAGTCTTTAATCCATCTGGAGTTGATTTTAGTGTAAGGTGTCAGGAAGGGGTCTGGTTTCTGTTTTCTGCAAACTGCTAGCCAGTTTTCCCAACACCATTTATTAAACAGGAAATCCTTTCCCCATTGCTTGTTTTTGTCTGATTGTTAAAGATCAGATGGTTGTAGATGTGTGATGTTGCCTCCAAGACCTCTGTTCTGTAATTTTGTTTGATATGTGTATGGACACCTATGCTCTTCTTCGGTTATGTTTTTAATGGAAAATCTTATTCTATACTTTCTTATTTAGCCTATATGTTTCCTTATAGCTAATGTGAGTTTCTTGTAGGGAGCATAGAGTTAGATATTTTAAAACATTTATTAAGATTGCAGTGTTTTCTCTTTCTCCAAACACAGTAAGTTTGGACTCACGGGGTTTCACTGTGCTAACCAGGATGGACTCGGTCTCCTAGCCTCATGATCTGCCCATCTCAGCCTCCCAAATGTGCTAGGATTAGAGGCCTGAGTGACCTCACACAGCCAAGAAGTAATTATTATTATACCAAGGCTATCTGAAAATATCTCAGTTTTAGACACATTTAATAACAGCTTGACAGGCACTGAATTTTAGACTTACTACCATTTTCTCCCTGAAGTTTGAAGGTATGACATCTAACTTCCAGTACTGCTGTGAAAAGTCTAGGCACATGACTATGTTTACCAATCCTTGTAATTTGATTTTTATTTAGTTTTGCATCCTTCAAAAGATCTCTCTATCTCTGGTATTCTGAAATGTCCTCACGGTGTTCTTTGATGTGGATCTAATTTCAATCATTGACCTAGGTACTAAGTGACCTGTTCCAAACTGGAAATTTATGCCTTGGCACATTTTCTTTCTTTTTTTTTTTATTTATTTATTTATTTATTTATTTATTTATTTATTTATTTATTTTTATTGCATTATAGGTTTGGGGGTACATGTGCAGAACGAGCAAGATAGTTGCATAGGTACACACATGGCAGTGTGCTTTGCTGCTTTCCTCCCCTTCACCCACACTTGGTATTCATCCCCAGGCTATCCCCCCCAGCCCCCCCTGCTGTCCCTCCCCCATTCCCCCCAACAGTCCCCAGTGTATAGTAGACTGCCTCTCTGTGTCCACATGTTCTCATTTTTCTCACCCACCTATGAGCGAGTATATGCGGTATTTCTTTTTCTGTTCTTGTGTCAGTTTGCTGAGAATGATGTTCTCCAGATTCATCCATGTCCCTACAAAGGACACAAACTCATCATTTTTGATTGCTGCATAATATTCCATGGTGTATATGTGCCACATTTTCCCAGTCCAGTCTATCATCGTTGGGCATTTGGGTTGGTTCCAGGTCTTTGCTATTGTAAACAGTGCTGCAATGAACATTCGTGTGCATGTGTCCTTATAGTAGAACGATTTATAATCCTTTGGATAGATACCCAGTAATGGGATTGCTGGGTCAAATGGAATTTCTATTTCTAGGTCCCTGAGGAATCGCCACACTGTCTTCCACAATGGTTGAACTAATTTACACTCCCACCAACAGTGTAAGAGTGTTCCTATTTCTCCACATCCTCTCCAGCATCTGCTGTCTCCAGATTTTTTAATGATCGCCATTCTAACTGGTGTGAGATGGTATCTCAATGTGGTTTTGATTTGCATCTCTCTAATGACCAATGACGATGAGCACTTTTTCATATGTTTGCTGGCCTCATGTATGTCTGCTTTCGTAAAGTTTCTATTCATATCCTTTGCCCATTTTTGAATGGGCTTGTTTGTTTTTTTCCTGTAAATCTGTTTGAGTTCTTTGTAAATTCTGGATATCAGCCCTTTGTCGGATGCGTAAACTGCAAAGATTTTTTCCCATTCTGATGGTTGCCGATTCACTCTAGTGACTGTTTGTTTTGCTGTGCAGAAGCTGTGGAGTTTGATTAGGTCCCATTTGTCTATTTTGGCTTTTGTTGCCAATGCTTTGGGAGTTTTGTTCATGAAGTCCTTGCCTACTCCTATGTCCTGAATGGTTTTGCCTAGATTTTCTTCTAGGGTTTTTATGGTGTCGGGTCTTACGTTTAAGTCTTTAATCCATCTGGAGTTAATTTTAGTGTAAGGTGTCAGGAAGGGGTCCAATTTCTGCTTTCTGCACATGGCTAGCCAGTTTTCCCAACACCATTTATTAAATAGGGAATCCTTTCCCCATTGCCTGTTTTTGTCTGGTTTATCAAAGATAATATGGTTGTAGATGTGTTGTGTTGCCTCCGATGCCTCTGTTCTGTTCCATTGGTCTATATCTCTGTTTTGGTACCAGTACCATGCTGTTTTGATTACTGTAGCCTTGTAGTATAGTTTGAAGTCTGGTAGCGTGATGCCTCCCGCTGTGTTCTTTTTGCTTAGAATTGACTTGGCTATGCGGGCTCTTTTTTGGTTCCATATGAAATTCATGGTGGTTTTTTCCAGTTCTGTGAAGAAATTCAATGGTAGTTTGATGGGGATAGCATTGATTGTGTAAATTACTTTGGGCAGTATAGCCATTTTCACGATATTGATTCTTCCTAACCACGAACATGGAATGTTTGGCACATTTTCTTAATTATCTCATGTATATCCTCTCATTTTCCATTTTCTCTTTCTTAAACTTCTATTGTCTGAATAATAGGAGTTGTCATCCTCTTTGATTTGACCTGAAGTTTGCTCATCCTATTTCCTAATTTCTTTCACTTAAACATTTCACCATGCTTCCCTAGAAAATTTCTAAACTTTATATTATAATAGTTTTATTTATATATCAAAAACTGTTGAGCAGTTCTTATATATCAGGCACTGTAAAATATTTGTTTCCCATAAAAGACAGTTCATTGCATATATCTATATTTGGTTTTGGTTTTCTCAATATTTCCATTAATTTTATTTTATTTTTTTTCTTTCATCTGTACCCACTTGCAAGGCCCATACTCATTCCCAGTTTTCTTCCACTAATGCATTGAATAATTTATGACTCTGTTACTTTGGCACTACTTGTCCTGTCCTGATAGCCTCCTATTTCAACATGCTATAGGTTTCCCATCAGGTGGTACCCCACTTCATTCTTTGAGACTTCTTTCCTAATTTTCACTGGGTCTGAATCAAAACTTCATCAGTAATTTTTCAGCCCTCAACCTTCACTTCTCTTATGGTTAATTTTGCACTGAAGTTCATTATTACCTTTTTTTGTATGGTTGCCATCAATAGGCATGCTTTTCTTTGTTATTAACAAAAGCCAGTAATTGGCAACAATTTAACTTATATGTTTTGAAGGAAAGAAACAATTTTACCCCATAATTTTTCTGATATTTGATAAATCAACGAGACTTTTTAGAGCCCTTCCAATTCTTAAGGTGATCCTTAGCCTTGAGATTTCTGCTCTAGATTTCTACCCACTGGCTCATGGATCTGATCATTTGAGTTCTGTGATTGAAGCATCACTTTCTAATCTGGCCACTTCTGCAGAGTCAGAAACTGGCATCAAATAACACATATCCTTCCAGATTCATGCAAGTTTTTCATTACGTAAATTTTTACAACTTCCTCTGTAGAAACAAATTATTGCACACTAGATTTTATTTTCTACCTATTCAAATATGTTTCAAATTATTCATTTATATTCATTCATTCATGTATTCCAATTATTCAGTGGGCGGTGTGTGTGTGTGTGTGTGTGTGTGTGTGATGTTAAATGACTGAAAAGCAATGCATACAAAGTTTAGCCTTAAAATGTTGTTTTATATCTATTACACGTCTGAAATGAGCTGTACAGGCAGTTTCAGGAAATGACTAAATAGCTCAAAGAAGGGAGTAGGGAATGATTGCTGTGTCATTTTAATGTCTCTCTGGGCCTGGTAATTAAAAGCACTTTACATCCTTCAGATAAATGTTTTTTTTCTTTTCTCAGAGTTTACTTAAGAGAAGGCTACATTTGTTGAGAGTGCTTTTCTATAAGACTTGTGAAATGTGGGAGGAGAGGACTACTGTTTCTTTATAATATAATTTTATAAACTATTGGATCTTTTAAACCCTGTGATGATAAGCAACCTCAATAAATATAAAGGTAATGTAACTGAAATATAAGGAATATTATAACATATATAAAGAAAAAGATAAAAATTGTTGTTTTTCTTATTACAGTTTCCTAATCTGAAAATCTGAAATCCATAGTGCTCCGAAATCTGAAACTTTTTGAGCACCAACATAACACCACGTGTAAGAAATTCCACTTGTGAGTACTTAACACAAACTTTGTTTCATGCGCAAAATCACTTTAAATAGTTTGTAGAATTAACTTCAGGCTATATGTATAAGGTATATATGAAGCATAACTGAATTTTACATTTAGTTTTGGGTTCCATTTCCAAGATATCTCATGTATATGTAAATATTCCCAAATCTGAAAAAACCAGAAATCCAAAACACTGCTTGGCCCAAGCATTTTGGATAAGGATACCCAATCTGTCAGTTGAAAATAAAATATTTTTGTTTGATAGTTTTACATGCCACAAATTTTTCTGACTCCAAACAAGCCTATGTCACTGCCTCAGAGATGTGTGATGTGAAGCTTAGCAGAAAACCTGCCTCCCACTTTTTTTTTTTTTTAATTTTTATTGCATTATAGGTTTGGGGGTACATGTGCAGAACGAACAAGATAGTTGCATAGGTACACACATGGCAGTGTGCTTTGCTGCTTTCCTCCCCTTCACACACACTTGGTATTCATCCCCAGGCTATCCCCCCCAGCCCCCCCGCTGTCCCTCCCCCATTCCCCCCAACAGTCCCCAGTGTATAGTAGACTGCCTCTCTGTGTCCACGTGTTCTCATTTTTCTCACCCACCTATGAGTGAGTATATGCGGTATTTCTTTTTTTGTTCTTGTGTCAGTTTGCTGAGAATGATGTTCTCCAGATTCATCCATGTCCTGACAAAGGACACAAACTCATCATTTTTGATTGCTGCATAATATTCCATGGTGTATATGTGCCACATTTTCCCAGTCCAGTCTATCATCGTTGGGCATTTGGGTTGGTTCCAGGTCTTTGCTATTGTAAACAGTGCTGCAATGAACATTCGTGTGCATGTGTCCTTATAGTAGAACGATTTATAATCCTTTGGATAGATACCCAGTAATGGGATTGCTGGGTCAAATGGAATTTCTATTTTTAGGTCCCTGAGGAATCGCCACACTGTCTTCCACAATGGTTGAACTAATTTACACTCCCACCAACAGTGTAAGAGTGTTCCTATTTCTCCACATCCTCTCCAGCATCTGCTGTCTCCAGATTTTTTAATGATCACCATTCTAACTGGTGTGAGATGGTATCTCAATGTGGTTTTGATTTGCATCTCTCTAATGACCAATGACGATGAGCACTTTTTCATATGTTTGCTGGCCTCATGTATGTCTGCTTTCGTAAAGTTTCTGTTCATATCCTTTGCCCATTTTTGAATGGGCTTGTTTGTTTTTTTCCTGTAAATCTGTTTGAGTTCTTTGTAAATTCTGGATATCAGCCCTTTGTCAGATGCGTAAACTGCAAAGATTTTTTCCCATTCTGATGGTTGCCGATTCACTCTAGTGACTGTTTGTTTTGCTGTGCAGAAGCTGTGGAGTTTGATTAGGTCCCATTTGTCTATTTTGGCTTTTGTTGCCAATGCTTTGGGGGTTTTGTTCATGAAGTCCTTGCCTACTCCTATGTCCTGAATGGTTTTGCCTAGATTTTCTTCTAGGGTTTTTATGGTGTCAGGTCTTACGTTTAAGGCTTTAATCCATCTGGAGTTAATTTTAGTGTAAGGTGTCAGGAAGGGGTCCAGTTTCTGCTTTCTGCACATGGCTAGCCAGTTTTCCCAACACCATTTATTAAATATGGAATCCTTTCCCCATTGCCTGTTTTTGTCTGGTTTATCAAAGATAATATGGTTGTAGATGTGTTGTTTTGCCTCCGATGCCTCTGTTCTGTTCCATTGGTCTATATCTCTGTTTTGGTACCAGTACCATGCTGTTTTGATTACTGTGGCCTTGTAGGATAGCTTGAAGTCTGGTAGCGTGATGCCTCCTGCTGTGTTCTTTTTGCTTAGAATTGACTTGGCTATGCGGGCTCTTTTTTGCTTCCATATGAAATTCATGGTGGCTTTTTCCAGTTCTGTGAAGAAATTCAATGGTAGTTTGATGGGGATAGCATTGATTGTGTAAATTACTTTGGGCAGTATAGCCATTTTCACGATATTGATTCTTCCTAACCACGAACATGGAATGTTTCTCCATCTGTTTGTGTCCTCTCTTATTTCGTTGAGCAGTTGTTTGTAGTTTTCCTTAAAGAGGTCCCTTACATTCCTAGTAAGTTGTATTCCTAGGTATTTTATTTTCTTTGTAGCAATTGTGAATGGCAGTTCGTTCTTGATTTGGTTCTCTTTAAGTCTGTTATTGGTGTATAGGAATGCTTGTGATTTTTGAACATTGATTTTATATCCTGAGACTTTGCTGAAGTTGCTTATCAGTTTCAGGAGCTTTTGGGCTGAGGTGATGGGGTCTTCTAGGTATCCTATCATGTCGTCTGCAAATAGAGACAATTTGGCTTCCACCTTTCCTATTTGAATACCCTTTATTTCTTTTTCTTGCCTGATTGCTCTGGCTAGAACTTCCAGTACTATGTTGAATAGAAGTGGTGAGAGAGGGCATCCTTGTCTAGTGCCGGATTTCAAAGGGAATGCTTCCAGTTTTTGCCCATTAAGTATGATATTGGCTGTTGGTTTGTCATAAATAGCTTTTATTACTTTGAGATATGTTCCATCAATACCAAGTTTATTGAGGGTTTTTAGCATAAAGGGCTGTTGAATTTTGTCAAATGCCTTCTCTGCATCAATTGAGATAATCATGTGGTTTTTGTTTTTGCTTCTGTTTATGTGGTGAATTACATTTATAGACTTGCGTATGTTGAACCAGCCTTGCATCCCCGGGATGAATCCTACTTGATCATGATGGATAAGTTTTTTAATGTGCCGTTGCAATCGGTTTGCCAGTATTTTATTGAAGATTTTTGCATCTATGTTCATCATGGATATTGGCCTGAAGTTTTCTTTTCTTGTTGAGTCTCTGCCAGGTTTTGGTATCAGGATGATGTTGGTCTCATAAAATGATTTGGGAAGGGTTCCCTCTTTTTGGATTATTTGGAATAGTTTCAGAAGGAATGGTACCAGATCCTCTTTGTGTGTTTGGTAGAATTCGGCTGTGAACCCATCTGGACCTGGGCTTTTTTTGTGTGGTAGGCTCTTAATTGCTGCCTCAACTTCAGACCTTGTTATTGGTCTATTCATAGTTTCAACTTCCTCCTGGTTTAGGCTTGGGAGGACACAGGCGTCCAGGAATTTATCCATTTCTTCCTGATTTACTGGTTTATGTGCATAGAGTTGTTTGTAGTATTCTCTGATGATGGTTTTAATTTCTGTGGAATCTGTGGTGATTTCCCCTTTATCGTTTTTTATTGCATCTATTTGGTTGTTCTCTCTTTTCTTTTTTATCAGTCTGGCTAGTGGTCTGTCTATTTTGTTGATCTTTTCGAAAAACCAGCTCTTAGATTTATTGATTTTTTGAAGGGTTTTTCTTGTCTCTATCTCCTTCAGTTCTGCTCTGATCTTAGTTATTTCTTGTCTTCGGCTAGGTTTTGAGCTTTTTTGATCTTGCTCCTCTAGCTATTTCAATTTTGACGATAGGGTGTCAATTTTGGATCTCTCCACTCTTCTCATGTGGGCACTTATTGCTATATATTTTCCTCTACAGACTGCTTTAAATGTGTCCCAGAGATTCTGGTACGTTATGTCTTCATTCTCATTGGTTTCAAAGAACTTATTTCTGCCTTCATTTCATTGTTTATCCAGTCAACATTCAAGAGCCAATTGTTCAGTTTCCATGAAGCTGTGCGGTTCTGAGTTATTTTCTGAATTCTGAGTTCCAACTTGATTGCACTATGGTCTGAGAGACTGTTTGTTATGATTTCCGTTGTTTTGCATTTGCTGAGGAGTGCTGTACTTCCAATGATGTGGTCAATTTTGGAGTAGGTGTGATGTGGTGCTGAGAAGAATGTATATTCTGTGGATTTGGGGTGGAGAGTTCTGTAAATGTCTATCAGGTTTGCTTGTTCCAGGTCTGAGTTCAAGTCCTGGATATCCTTGTTAATTTTCTGTCTGGTTGATCTCTCTGCTATTGACAGTGGAGTGTTAAAGTCTCCCACTATTATTGTGTGGGAGTCTAAGTCCCTTTGTTAGTCATTAAGAACTTGCCTTATATATCTGGGTGCTCCTACATTGGGTCCATATATATTTAGAATCGTTATCTCTTCTTGTTGTATCGATCCTTTTACCATTATGTAATGACCTTCTTTGTCCCTTTTGATCTTTGTTACTTTAAAGTCTATTTTATCAGAGATGAGAATTGCAACTCCTGCTTTTTTTTGCTCTCCATTTGCTTGGTAAATCTTCCTCCATCCTTTTCTTTTCAGCCTTTGTGTATCTTTGCATGTGAGGTGGGTTTCCTGGATACAGCACACCGATGGGTTTTGGTTTTTTATCCAATTTGCCAGTCTGTGTCTTTTGATTGGTGCATTTAGCCCATTTACATTCAGGGTTAATATTGTTATGTGTGAATTTGATACTGCCATTTTGATGCTAGCTGGCTGTTTTTCCCTTTGGTTCATGTACATTCTTCATTTTGTTGATGGTCTTTAGCATTTGGTATGCTTTTAGGATGGCTGGAACTGGTTGTTTCTTTCTATGTGTAGTGCCTCTTTCAGGAGCTCTTGTAAAGCAGGCCTAGTGGTGACAAAATCTCTGAGTACTTGCTTGTTCTTGAAGGATTTTATTTTTCCTTCACTTATGAAGCTCAGTTTCGCTGGATATGAAATTCTGGGTTGAAAGTTCTTTTCTTTAAGGATGTTGAATATTGGCCCCCACTCTCTTCTGGCTTGTAGAGTCTCTGCCGAGAGATCTGCTGTGAGTCTGATGGGCTTCCCTTTGTGGGTGACCTGACCTTTCTCTCTGGCTGCCCTTAGTATTTTCTCCTTCGTTTCAACCCTGGTGAATCTGACGATTATGTGCCTTGGGGTTGCTCTTCTTGCAGAGTATCTTTGTGGTGTTCTCTGTATTTCCTGGAGTTGAGTATTGACCTGTCTTGCTAGGTTGGGGAAATTTTCCTGGATAATATCCTGAAGAGTGTTTTCCAGCTTGGATTCATTCTCTTCGTCACATTCTGGTACAACTATCAAACGTAGGTTGGGTCTCTTCACATAGTCCCACATTTCTTGGAGATTTTGTTCATTCCTTTTTGTGCTTTTTTCTTTAATCTTGGTTTCTCATTTTATTTCATTGAGTTGATCTTCAACTTCTGATATTCTTTCTTCAGCTTGGTCAATTCGGCTGTTGAAACTTGTGCATGCTTCGCGAAGTTATCGTGTTGTGTTTTTCAGCTCCTTCAATTCATTCATATTCCCCTCTAAGTTGTCCATTCTTGTTATCAATTCCTCGAATCTTTTTTCAAATCTTTTTTCAAGGTTCTTAGTTTCTTTGCACTGGTTTAGAACATGTTCCTTTAGCTCACTGAATTTTCTCATTATCCACTTTCTGAAGTCTGATTCCGTCATTTCGTCACGTTCATTCTCTGTCCAGCTTTGTTCCCTTGCTGGTGAGGAATTTTGGTCCTTTTTTGGAGGTGAGGTGTTTTGGTTTTGGGTGCTTTCCTCCTTTTTGCGCTGGTTTCTTCCCATCTTTATGGATTTATCCGCCTGTCATCTTAGTAGTGGCTGATTTTTCAATTGGGTCTCTGTGTGGACACTGAGATTGTTGATGATGAAGTATTTCTGTTACTTAGTTTTCCCTCTAATGATCTATCCTCTCTGCTGTATGAGTGCTGAGGTCCACTCCAGGCCCTGCTTGTCTGGGGTATACCTGCAGCAGCTGCGGAACAGTGAGGGATGATATCAGTTTCTTTTTCTGCTGCCCTTGTTCCAGAATGATGCCAGCCAAATGTCAGTCTGATTAGTCCTTTTCTGGGGTGACTCCTTGGATATACAGAGGTCAGGGAGCTGCTTGAGGAGACAGTCTGTGCTTTATAGGAGCTCCAGTGCTGAGCTGTGAGCTCCGTTGTTCATTCAGGGTTGTTGGGAGGTTATGTCTGCTGCAGTAGAACTCATAAATCACCACTTTTTTTTTTTCACCCTTAGATGCTCTGTCTCAGGGAGTTGGGGCTTTCTTTATGAGTATCTGTTGCACTGTCCTGCCCCACTAGGTAGCAGTCTATTCACTATTTGCCTGCCGGGGCTCTGACCTCCTAAGGCGGGTCCGCCCTGTTGCTGCCCGGCGGACTCTCTCTGTTATGGCAGGTTGCCTCGGCAATGGCAGGCTGCGTCAGTCCTGGGTGGTACTTAAGTGGGGGTGCACTTCGTCAGGAATGGTGGATGTCCCTCCCTGACCGGGCTGCACCGTCCTAAATGCCGGCAACAAAACTCTCAGCCCCAAGCGCCTCCAGTCACCGCCCTGCTTGTCCCCGTGAGCGTGGGACCCGCCGAGCCCGATCACCCTGCTCTCTGCCTCAGAGTCCGTCCTCTCTCTCTCTCTTCCTCTCCCCAAGCTGAAAGGTCGACTCTCTCACTGGTGCCCCAGGAGCCTGCCGATAGGGCACTGGGATCCGTGCGATCTCCCGTGCCGCTGCCCACTACCCCGGCTCAGATCACGCTTCCCAGGAAACTCCTGGTCTGGCTCATTGTCCAAGTCCCGTTCAATCAGATGGACGTGCCAATCTGCCCTTCCAAATCTCAGATTGCCAGTTTAACAGGGCACCCAGACCAGTGAGTTCCGCGCCGGGTCCCGCTGCGGCGCCGGCCGAAGAGGCGGCGGGAGCCGGTTGCGTTAGCCGGCTGCTAGCGTCCCGTGTCTCTCCCACACCTGGGACTTTGAACACTCTGTGGGCATAAAAGGAACATCCGAGAATGCGGCTAGGACTCACCCTCTGCGCCTTCACGGAGAGCTGCAATCCTGAGTCACCTCTACGACGCCATCTTGCCTCGCCTCCCACTTTTTCTAGACTGTTTTCTAGGTATAATGCAGATAACTTGTAGAATAACGTTCTAGGGTGTAATATGTAAATCCTGCCTATGCAAATGCAAAAGGCGCAGGAAAGACCTCTAGGTTTAACTTCTAACTGGCTTACTCATGCTTCTCTCCAAGAGAAAAGCCAAAAATGTGCCCCCAAGGTGGATGGCTCGTTAGTCAATTATGGGTAAGACTGTGCAAGACAAGAGCAACCTAAGACAGGCACATGCGTAGGGAAGCGACCAAAAGCTAAATTCATACAAAAAGCCACTCTGCTCACATGAAGGAATCAAGCAGCACTAGAAGCAGATACACCAGCAGCGTAATTGACAGGCAAGTAAGTTCCGGTGAGGCTGGCAAAGGCTAAATTCATACTGGGAGCAGATGCACCAGCAGCGTACTTGACAGGCAGGCAAGTAAGTTGCCTGTGTTACCCCCCAGGTAGATGGCTCGTTAGCCAATGACGGGTAAGACTCTCTGAAAGATGAGAGCACCCTAAGACAGGCACAGCCATGGGGAGGCCAGCAAAGGCTAAATTGGTACTGGGAGCAGCTGCACCAGCAGCTTACTTGACAGGCAGGCAAGTAAGTTGCCTCTGTGACCCCCAGGTGGATGGCTGGTTAGCCAATGATGGGTAAGACTCTCTGAAAGATGAGAGCAACCTAAGACAGGCACAGCCACGGGGAGGCCAGCAAAGGCTAAATTGGTACTGGGAGCAGATGCACCAGCAGCATACTTGACAGGCAGGCAAGTATGTTGCCTGTGTGCCCCCCAGGTGGATGGCTAGTTAGCCAATGATGGGTAAGACTCTGAAAGATGAGAGCAACCTAAGACAGGCACAGCTGCGGGGAGGCCAGCAAAGCCTAAATTCATACTGGGAGCAGATGCACCAGCAGCATACTTGACAGGCAGGCAAGTAAGTTGCCTGTGTGCCCCCCAGGTGGATGGCTTGTTAACCAATGACGGGTAAGACTCTGAAAGATGAGAGCAACCTAAGACAGGTGCAGCCATGGGGAGGCCAGCAAAGGCTAAATTCGTACTGGGAGCAGATGCACCAGCAGCATACTTGACAGGCAGGCAAGTAAGTTGCCTGTGTGCCCCCTAGGTGGATGGCTGGTTAGCCAATGATGGGTAAGACTCTGAAAGAGAGCAACCTAAGACAGGCACAGCTGTGGGGAGGCCAGCAAAGGCTAAATTGGTACTGGGAGCAGATGCACCAGCGGTGTACTTGACAGATAAGTAAGTTGCCTGTTTGCCCCAGATGGCTGGTTAGCCAATGACGGGTAAGACTGAAAGATGAGAGCAACCTAAGACAGGCACAGCCACGGGGAGGCCAGCAAAGGCTAAAGTCATATCAAAAGCCAGTGTGCTTCTAATGAAGTACAGGAGCAGCACTAGGAGCAAATACACAGGCAAGGTAATTCCCAGGCAAGCAAGTTGCCTATGAGGAGATTTGGACTCTGCATTCTGTGCATTAAAAAGGATGTAAAAGCTTTCTGATAATAGTATCTAGATTTCAAAAGGAAGCTTTTAAAGGCAGAAAATGTGGAAGGAAATGAAAGTGAAATGGAATAGAATATAGTTTAAATAATAATCATATAAGTGGTAGTTAAATAAAAGTACAAGTAAAGCAGAATGGGAACCTCTCTCTTTACATAGATAAGCACACTGGAGCACATCTTTAAGTCTGCAACAAGCACATTTCTGCATTTCCTTTTCTTCTGATCTCCCTGGATCACCTCCCCTCACCTTTTTACCCACTACCTTTAAACACTTCAGAATGTATATTCTAAGAATGTAAACTTAGGTCTTGAAAGAAATCAAGACCAAATATATTTCACTTAGTGATAAAGGTAGGCTGTGTTAGACCCTTAGGTTGCCTGATGGTCAAATGCACTTATCTTTCCTCCTACCATATAAGACCTTCCATGTTCGTATTTGATATTTATTGCTTGCAACATTCCAACATATGAACTAGATTCATGCAAATAAAAACACTCTGAGTATAAAAGAGGTCTACTGAGGTTTTATGAATACGAAAAGAGCTACGAAAGAGGATGAATGAAAACAAAACAGTGGAGCAGTGATTGTATTTGCATAGGGGAAATTTAATGATTGGATCAAGTGGTCCTTAGTATGTCTGATTATAACTGATCATATGGCCTTGGAAATTGGGAAGTAGGCCCATATTATGTTCTGAGATGGGCTTTATGGACAACTTCCTTTGTTTCTTAAGGCATCCACATCTGCCACTGAAAAGCAGTATTTCACATTGTATATACATAACATGATTGTGCTATTATGTTACTAATAACCTAGTAAACACAGACATATAATTATGAGATCATGGTAGATACAGGATTTGGGTGAACATATGAAGTATACGTCAAAGTAGAAGGGATTTCAAAATTGCCCTGTCTGCTCTTACTGGGTTACCATTGTGTTGTTAAAGTGCTTTGCAACTTGAAAGAGCTATTGAGAATAAAGTTTGTTATAAGAGATCATTGCAGCTCATGGTTGTTAATGTTGTGACAGTGGAGAACATGGCCTTTTGGGAATGGGCTTCCAGGGACCACTGTAAGATGTATATGTTTGAAATAGGGGGGAAAATCCACAAAGTATTCAAAGTTGCAGGACAGACTTTTAGTTTTAATATTTTTAGTGTATTCAAGTTTGGAATTTGTTTTATGTTCTTTTTTTGTTAGAAATGGGTTCTCATTCTATTGCCCAGGCTGGAGCGCAGTGGTGTAGTCCTAGCTCACTATATCCTTGAACTACTGGGCTCAAGCAGTCCTCTCACCTAAGTCTCTTGAGTAGCTGGGACTACATGCATGAGCCACTGCACCTGGCTAATTAAAAATTCATTATAGAGATAGGTCTCACTATATTTCCCAGGCTGGTCTCAAAATCTTGTGCTCAAACAATTCTCCCACCTCAGCTTCCAATGTGGCTGGGATGAGAGGCATGGGCCAGACACCTTGCTGTGTCTTTTATTTGGTGTTCATTCAATATAGTCTAGGTGTTTGGGGAATAAAAATGTGAATCATCTTAACCTTACAGTTCAGGACTTGGACTCCATGATGGATTGAATAGTGTCCCCCACCCACCCCAAAAAACATTCCTATGTCCACCACACTAAGAATATCAGAATGCGACTTTGTTTGGAAAGAGGGTCCTTATAGATATGACTAGGTTAAGATTGTTATACTAGATTAGGATGGGCTCTTACAGGAAGAGAAGAGGACCCACAGATTCATGGAGGTATAGAGAGAATGCCATGTGAAGACTGGCAGGGATTGGAGTGATGTGGCTATAAGCCAAGAAACACCTAGGATTAGTGGCAACCACTGGATATATATAGAAAGAGGTATAGAACAGCTTCTCCCTCAGAACCTCCAGAGGAAACAAACCTGCTAGAACTTTGATTTTGGGATTTTTAGGCTCTAGAATTTTGAGAGAATAAATTTTTATTGTTTTAAGTTACCTACTTTGTGATCATACATATTTTTTATTTTTAACAGAATTTTTAAAAATTTGTACAAATTTATGGGGTACATGTGAAATTTTATTAACACGTATTTAATGTATAAGTCATTCAAGAATATTTAGGGTGTCCATAACCTGAGGACAATACATTTTTAACTGTAGTCACACTGTTCTGCTATCAAGCATTAAATTTATTCCTTCTATTTAACTATGTTTGTACACCTTAACCCACTTCTCATCTTCCCCCTTTCTCTCATGTACCTGTCCCAATATCTGTTATCTCTTTCCACTCTCTACCTCCCCCAACGTGATGAAATGTTTTAGCTCTGACTTCTGAGAACCTGTGATACTTGTACTTTTTCTTTTTTTCTTGAGATGGAGTCTTGCTCTGTCGCCAGGCTAGAGCACAGTGGCTCAGTCTTGGCTCACTGCAGCCTCTCACTCCTGGGTTCAAGCAATTCTTCTGCCTTAGCCTCCTGAGTAGCTGGGACTACAGGTGCGTGCCAAACACCAAGCTAATTTTTGTATTTTTAGTAGAGATGGGGCTTCACAATGTTTGCCAAAATGGTCTCAATCTCTTGACCTCGTGATCCAACCGCCTTGGCCTCCGAAAGTGCTGGGATTACAGGCACGAGCCACTGCGCCTGGCCAATACTTGTATTTTTGTGCCTAGCTTATTTTGCTTAAGATAACATCTTCAGTTCCACCTATGTTGCTATCTATAAATGACAAGATCTTATTTTTATGGTTGAATGGTATTCCATTGTGTATATACACAACTTTTTATTCATTTATTGGTGGACACTTAGGCTGATTCTGTTATCTTTGCTAGTTTTTTTATTACAGCATTTTAGGTTTTGGGGTACATGTGCAGAACATGCAAGATAGTTGCATAGGTACACACATAGTAGTGTGATTTGCTGTCTTCCTCCCCTTCACCCACATCTGGCATTTCTCCCCATGCTATCCCTCTCCAGCTAACCCCTGCTGCTGTCCCTCCCCTATTCCCCCCAACAGACCCCAGTGTGTAGTGCTCCCCTCCCTGTGTCCATGTGTTCTCATTGTTCATCACCCACCTATGAGTGAGAATATGCGGTATTTCATTTTCTGTTCTTGTGTCAGTTTGCTGAGAAATGTTCTCCAGATTCATCCATGTCCCTACAAAGGACACGAACTCATCTTTTTATTGCTGCATAATATTCCTTGGTGTATATGTGCCACATTTTCCCAGTCCAGTCTATAATTGATGGGCATTTGGGTTGGTTCCAGGTCTTTGCTATTGTAAACAGTGTTGCAGTGAACATTCGTGTGCATGTGTCCTTATAGTAGAACGATTTATAGTCCTTTGGATATATACCCAGTAATGGGATCGCTGGGTCAAATGGAATTCCTATTTCTAGATCCTTGAGGAATCACCACACTGTCTTCCACAATGGTTGAACTAATTTACACTTCCACCAGCAGTGTAAAAGTGTTCCTATTTCTCCACATCCTCTCCAGCATCTGTTGTCTCTGGATTTTTTTAATGATCACCATTCTAACTGGCATTAGATGGTATCTCAATGTAGTTTTTATTTGCATTTCTTTGATGACCAGTGATGATGAGCATTTTTTTCATATGTTTATTCGCCTCATGTATGTCTTCTTTTGTAAAGTGTCTGTTCATATCCTTTGCCGATTTTTGAATCGGCTTGTTTTTCTCCTGTAAATCTGTTTGAGTTCTTTGTAAATTCTGGATATCAGTTCTTTCTCAGCTGGGTAAACTGCAAAATTTTTTTTTCATTCTGTTGGTTGCCAATTCACTGTAGTGACTGTTTCTTTTGCCGTGCAGAAGCTGTGGAGTTTGATTAGGTCCCATTTGTCTATTTTGGCTTTTGTTGCCAATGCTTTTGGTGTTTTGGTCATGAAGTCCTTGCCTACTCCTATGTCCTGAATGGTTTTGCCTAGATTTTCTTCTAGGGTTTTTATGGTGCCCAGTCTTATGTTTAAGTTTTTAATCCATCTGGAGTTAATTTTAGTGTAAGGTGTCAGGAAGGGGTCCAGTTTCTGTTTTCTGCACATGGCTAGCCGGTTTTCCCAACACCATTTATTAAACAGGAAATCCTTTCCCCATTGCTTGTTTTTGTCAGATTTATCAAAGATTGTATGGTTGTAGATATGTTGTGTTGCCTCCAATGTTTCTGTTCCGTTCCATTGGTCTATATCTCTGTTTTGGTACCAGTACCATGCTGTTTTGATTACTATAGCCTTGTAGTATAGTTTGAAGTTCGGTAGTGTGATGCCTCCTGCTGTGTACTTTTTGTTTGGAATTAACTTGGCTATGCAGGCTGTCTTTTGGTTCCATATGAAGTTCATGGTGGTTTTTTCCAGTTCTGTGAAGAAAGTCAATGGTAGCTTGATGGGGATAGCGTGGATTATGTAAATTACTTTGGGCAGTATGGCCATTTTCATGATATTGATTCCTCCTAACCATGAACATGGAATATTTCTCCCATCTGTTTGTGTCCTCTCTTATTTCGTTGAGCAGTGGTTTGTTGTTCTCCTTGAAGAGGTCCCTTTCGTTCCTTGTTAGTTGTATTCCTAGGTACTTTATTTCCTTTGTAGCAATTGTGAATGGCAGTTGGTTCTTGATTTGGCTCTCTTTAAGTCTGTTATTGGTGTATAGGAATGCTTGTAATTTTTGCACATTGATTTTATATCCTGAGAATTTGCTGAAGTTGCTTATCAGTTTCAGGAGTTTTTGAGCTGAGATGATGAGGTCTTCTAGATATACTATCATGTCATCTGCAAATAGAGACAATTTGGCTTCCTTGTTTTTTATTTGAATACCATTTATTTCTTTTTCTTGCCTGATTGCTCTGGCTAGAACTTTCAGTACTATATTGAATAGGAGTGGTGAGAGAGGGCATCCTTTTTTAATGCCAGATTTCAAAGGGAATGCTTCCAATTTTTGCCCATTAAGTATGATATTGGCTGTTGTTTTGTCATAAATAGCTTTTATTGCTTTGAGATACATTCCATTAATACCGAGTTTATTGAGGGTTTTTAGCATAAAGGGCTGTTGAATGTTGTCAAATGTCTACTCTGCATCAATTGAGATAATCATGTGGTTTTTGTTTTTGGGTCTGTTTATGTGATCAATTACATTTATAGACTTGCATATGTTGAACCAGTCTTGCATCCCCGGGATGAATCCTACTTTATCATGGTCAATAAGCTTTTTGATGTGCTTTTGCAATCGGCTTGCCAGTATTTTATTGAAGACATTTGCATCTATGTTCATCACGGATATTGGCCTGAAGTTTTCTTTTCTTGTTGAGTCTCTGCCGGGTTTTGGTACTGAAAGCTAGTAGGAGATACAACATGTTGCACTGAACCATTGTGAGCAAGAAAATTCATTCTATCATCTTTGATTTGGTTAAAGTAAACCTTTGCTAAAAGTTAGCACAGAGTATTTATTGCTTGTAAAAATTAGAAAACATCTTAGAAAACCACTTCTTTCTCAGGAGGAAGGGCTTAAGGCTTGTATGAAATAAAAAGAAAAAATCCTGTTTATATAACACTCTAAGTTCCATTCCTCCTAACCACCATTGTTACATAGCCATTCCAAAATAAAGCTTTTATTTACCCATCCTAGTGGTCAGAAGTACCCACTGCCTCTGTAATCCCCCAACAAATCCACCCCGTGGTCCCTAGATGACCACAGACCTCTTATTCTCTGCTGTTTACTGTCACTCTCCCCAGTCCAGCAAACACATTCCTCTTCTGGCATAAGCCTCTGAGGTCTCTGCTCTTTTTCATCTCACCCTCTGCTTAGATTCTTTTGTCTTCACACACCCCAAATCCATCCATACTTCCAGTGTATGACCAGGGGTAAGTATCTCATCCTCTCAGCCTGGTTTCTCACCTCAGCTTCCTGCCCTCA
Organism: Saguinus oedipus; assembly: GCA_031835075.1. Classification (NCBI taxonomy): domain Eukaryota; kingdom Metazoa; phylum Chordata; class Mammalia; order Primates; family Cebidae; genus Saguinus; species Saguinus oedipus. The sequence goes on from CM063173.1 coordinate 59,408,962, forward strand.
CCCTTCTGCCACGTGGAACAAGCTGATACTAAGGTTGTTGTTAATTCTGGGGTTCAGATACTCTGACTAGGGGGAGTTTCCTCAAGTAAAGCTAGTGCCTTACTAATTCTCACTTTAATTGCTCTTTGCACAGTGTCTTGCATATAATTTAACAGAAATGCTCCCTGGGTAAATGCATAAATCTTTGCCATGTTCTATTTGACTCCCTTAGAATGTGGCTCTTTTCCCACACAGCCATCCAGAGTCCTGTCTAACCAGAGTGAAAATACTTGTGGTTGTCACCTAACATAGCTGAGAACTTCCTATATGTATGGGACACCTGGCTCCTTCTCAGGAACTCCCTTTCTGGCATTCATCCTGCTGAGAATGAAAATAAATGCAGTCTATGCCAACTTCCTAGAACAAGTAAAGGTTTCATCTAGACTAGTTTTTAAAATGAACAAACAGGATACAGACAAGTACTTTATTCTCAATTTTTGCCCTGGGGTTTTTAACAAGGTAAAATTGTACAGAATAATAAGTTTATTTAGCTGAAAAAATATATATAGGTAACTGAGGGAAGAAATTAAAAATGTGATAAACATAGAATATGTTCTGCAATTCAGTGTTATTGTTGCATAGAAATGCTACTGATTTTTGTAAACTGATTTTATGTCCTAAAACTTTACTTGCTTTTCCATCCCCGGAGGCTTTTCAAGTTTTCTCCAAAAGGAGTTTTGGGCAGGCTTTAGGATTTTCTATGTAGAGAATCATATTGAAAATGGAGACAGAGAATTCAACATTTTTTTCTATTTGGATGCCTTTTTTTCTATTGTCTCATTGTTCTGGCTAGGACTTTTGAATCCAATTAAATTTTGTTTTCAAGATTTGCATATATTGTAATATTTCTGTAATTAATTTTATATCTCTGTATATTGTCCCTTTATAAAGAAATTTATTCTTTTTATTATTGATGCACATTTGAGTTATTTTCTGTTTGAAAAAGTATCAAATAATATTGCTTTTAGCACTTTTTTGCATTGTGAAATGGCCTAGAATTTCTATTGGGGGTATATACCTAATAGTGGAGTTGCTGGCCCTGAGAGTGAGCTTACATACATTATGTATGTAAGGGGATACTACCCAGGAGCTTTTGAATGTGGTTGTAACAGTTCACACATAACGATATAAGTTCCAGTTGCTTGACATCATCACTGGTACTTAGTTTTGTCAGTTTTCAAAAATATTAACTATTGCATAGTGGTATGAAATTGTAATTTTGAAATGCATTTTTTTCTGATGCCTGAGGATGTGGATAGGTTTATCTACTTGCTGGCCCTTTGGTTCTCTTTATGTGAAACATCTAGTTATATGCTTGCCGATTTTGTTCAACGTATTGCATCTTTTTTATTAGTTGATGGGATTTAGTCAAATAATCTAGATATAAGGCTTTTGCCACATAAGTATATAGGGAATGTTGATTCCCACTCTATTCTTGCCTTTCTATTCTCCTGAAAGTTTTTTTTTTTATGAAGAGAAGGTCTTAATGTTAATAAGCCCTAATTTGTCATATTTTGTCTTGATAATTAATCACTTTGTATCCTAAGAAATCTTGACCTGTGCCAAGGTCATGAACATAAATATCTATGTTATCTACCAAAAATATTGTTTTTGACTTTCACCTTAACATTTAAAATCCATCCGTCATTAAAATTTGTTAATAATGTAAGATAAGAGTATTTCATTCACACATAAGTAATCATTTGACGCAAGTCTATTTACTGAGAAGACTTCCTTCTCTCCACTGCTCTGCTATGCATCTTTTGTAATGTACAAAATGTCCAAAAGTGTGTGTCTGAGTTGGATTCTCTAATCTTTCTAGTTTTTTGTGCCTACTTTTGGATTACCACCATACATAGCTTTTATTACAATGGCTTCAATTAAGTCTGAATATCTACCATTTTAAGCTTGTAAATTTTGTTATTCTTCAGAATAGTTTCTACTGTTCTCTGATTTTTTATATGTATTTAAATTTTAAATTGATTAGACAGTTTCCACAAGATTTCTGCCAAAATATTTTGTTGTGAAAATAGAAATCTGCAAATCAATTTGGGGAGAAGTTACATAGCACAAAGCAAAGCAAAACACCAATAACATCCAAACCAAACTTAAACAGAACACCACAATAAGGAAGAAATTCTAAAATTAGAATAAACCTTTGCAATTCATATTGCAAAGGGGCTCACATCTCTACTATATAAAGAGCTTTTTTCTGGAGAGGGGAGACAGAGTCTCACTCTGTCATTCAGGCTGGAGTGCAGTGGCATGATCTTGGCTCACTACAACCTCTGCCTCCTGAGTGTCAGGAATTCTCCTGTTTCAGCCTCCCGAATAGCTGAGACTACAGGCATGCACCACCATATCCAGATTTTTTTTTGTATTTTTAGTAGAAATTCAGTTTCACCATTTTGGCCAGGCTGTTCTTAAACTCCTGATCTCAAATAATCAACCCTCCTTGGTCTCTCAAGGTGCTGAAATTACAGGTGGGAGCCACAATGTCCAGCCTGTAAAGAGCTTTTAAAAATTAGAAACAAAACAAAAATACAGAAAAAGAGGAAAAAGATACATCCACCCAGTTAAAAAAAAAAAAAGCAACAGACATTATCATACAGGCCTAGTGCTGTGTGCTCCCTCACTGTAATGCGGGTGAACACAGGCTTCACAGGACATGAAATTCATCAAACAGCTGGTGGCTTGAGGTAAGCAAATTTTGTGGGACCAGCATCAAGAGTGGGGCCCGTGGTGCATTATTTTATTTCCCAGCCTTGGAAATAAAGCATGGTTGCCCCATGCTCTGTGTTCACCTGCAGTGCATTGGCTATGTCAGGAGGCCTGAACACTCATGGACACCTAAGTCTGCCCAAACTCACCTCATTCCAATATCTTATCTGGTATTGAGCATGAGACTATGTTCTCATTGAACATGTGCTTTACAGTTTTGTGTATAACTCCTCATTTTACAACGGGAAGACTGAGCCTCCCAAAAAGGCAAAAACTGGTGCAGATTCCAGAAATTGGGCAGAGCACAGAGTATTAGGGAGGGAGCCAGCTTCCTAGGCCTTGGCTGCACCCCACCCATCAGGTTAGCTTTGGAAATTACAGCTTCTAAGTCTGGGGAAACCCTGTGCTCTACTTTTTACCTGGGCTTTCTACATTTTTATATTTTAAATAGGTGTGCATGCATGCACACGCAAATATTGCATACACAGGCACACTTCTAAGGTGGAGATTATGGAGGTGAGGTTAGGGAAGAGGTAGATAGAAACCAGAGAAGTGACGAAGAAGAGGGGAGGAAATAGTGGAGGCAGCTTTGCCATGAGGCAGAGGCATCCACTCCCCCAGCTACATGACCAGGGCCTGACAGCATGGGCTGAAGGATCCTGCCACTTCCCTGGATTCTGCCTGGCCTGTGGACCTCCTCAGCTGTTTCAAAAGGACAGGACCGAAGTTGTGGGCACCTGGAACTATAATGAACTGCACCCCCTCCCCAACCTGGTATAAAGAGAGACTACAGGAAAGAAAGCCTCTGTTTTCTCATTCATAAAGGGAATAATATCAATGACTACATAGACTCCTAAGTGTCTGCTGCCCTTGGCTTTTCATTGCTAACTCACTGAGTTTTGAGACTCTGGGAAGAGGCTTTTTCACTTTCTAGAGGTCCTTCAGAGAAGAGAGAGGTCTAGATACTTGGGAAGATAAGGGCTTGGAATAAAATGGAGTGTGACAATGCACTGGACCCTGGAGTGTGGGGCCCAAGAAAGATACTAGTCCATTTTGGGTCCATTAGTTTCTCATTTGGACATGGAAGAAAATAGTTTCTCTGAATGCTGTGAAAATGCTTGAGGAGTGCACAGCACACCCCAAGAGGCTGAAGAAAATAGGAATCAAGGGAGGCTTCAGAGGTCACTTTTATGGCCCTTGGAGCCTTCAGATACTGCTCCTTTGCCCCAGTGATTCCCGAAGACCATTGGTTGGGTATCCCCCAATACAGGTACCTGCTCTAAGATGCTTCTGGCTGGCTGGGCACGGTGGCTCACACCTATAATCCCAGCACTTTGAGAGGCCGAGGCGGGTGGATCACGAGGTCGAGAACGAGACCATCCTGGTCAACAAGATGAAACCCCGTCTCTACCAAAAATACAAAAAAATTAGCTGGGCATGGTTGTGTGCACCTGTAGTCCCAGCTACTCGGGAGACTGAGGCAGAAGAATTTCTTGAACCCAGGAGGCAGAGGTTGCAGTGCGCCGAGATCGTGCCATTGCACTCCAGTCTGGGTAACAACAGCGAAACTGTCTCAAAAAAAAATGCTTCTGTCTGAAGCTACAGTGCTAGTGATGGCCTCTAGGTGGCATCAGACTCTCCTGTTTCTTGTGCCCACTGAGCTTTACTGGAGCAGCTGGCGCTTGGAGGAGAGTCATGCTGAGGTCCTGGACTTCCTGTTGTTATACATGATCTCCACATTATCGGGTGGCCAAAACCAGGAAGAAGGGCTTTGTAATTTTCTGTTTTACTTTACTCAGAAACTCTTCCTCTAACACTCACCCTGTGGCAGTAAATTTGGTAGGCTCACAATGTGGTACTGAAATGATTACATTATCTCAGCCTTCCCGGGTGTGCCCACAGGCTGAGGACTGCTGGACAAAATCACTAAAGCAAGTACATGTGAAAGAAATAAGCATCCTATAATATAAATAAAGTAGACTGTTGGGAGGGAGAGCTGGGGAGACATTCCATGGAGGGGACCTGAATGCCTTGCTGAAGTGACATTGTGTCCAGAATGACATCAGAGAGCCAGTCTTGCACTGGTGTGGAAAGTGTGTCAAGGAGAAGCCACTCCTTGTGAAGAGGCTCACAGGAACAGGTGAGTTCAGCAAAGTCAGTTAAAAAAGGGACCAGTGTGGCTGCAGGCAGCCCATCCTTCAGTGGAGCAGAGGGATGGGGGATCTTGGGGCCTGAAAGAGGAGGTTAGTCATTTGCTCCTCTCTTACAACATTGCCCTGAATTTTAGCACCTTTTGACCAGAAATACTATCTCACAATTTTTGTGAACAAGAATCTGGACATAGCTTAGTTTGATGCCTCTGCTTTGAGGTCTCTTGTGAGGCTGGGGCTGTGATCTGAACTGAAGATGGACTTGGAGAAGATCAGCCTCCAATCTGACTCATGGAAATTGGTGTGATTCAATGTGAACTGAGAGCCTGAGTGCCTTTCTGTCTATTGGCCTGAGCATCTCCTCAGTTCTCTATGGGTCTTTACAGGGACCATCTTAGGACATTGGTGATTGCTTCCTCATTTTGAGGAATACAATAGGGAGATGGAGAATGAAAGAGACAGCAGACATATGTACAAAAAAGAAAGCGAGACAGAGATTGAAAGAGTAAGCAAACAGAGCAAGTAAGAGAAAAAAATACCTTTAAAAAAAACATAACCCTGAAAGTTGCAATAGACTATGTAATTTCCCCCCATATTCACATGCCAGAACCTTAATCCCCAGTGTAATGGCCTTGGGAGGTGAGAAGCAATTAAGTCCTGAGAATGAGGCCCTCATGATTGAGACTTGGCTTTATAAAAGAAATCACAGAAGGGTATGCCTCCCTCTCTTTTGCTAAATGAGAATACAACCTAAAGTCTGGAGTTTGAAACTCAGAAGAGAATCCTTCCAAGAGACCAACCATGCTGGAACCCAATCTTAAATTTCTAGCCTTCAGAACTAAAGTCTTTTGTTTATAAGCTGCCTGGTCTATGCTTTTGGTATAGAAGTCTAAACTAAAACAAGTGATACCCTATCATTTTTGCTGTTTTATCTATGACAGACACTAGAACCATGCCCCCAAAGAGTTCAACTATTGACCAGCAGGAATTCATTAGTTTGCAGAATGACAGAAAAGAAAAGAAACAAATTGTTGAAGACTGAAATTTCTTCCACTTATGAGATTTTTAAAAGCTGGCTTAAATTGGTTGGAACCAATATGGTCAACTGGAGTCTGTGTGAAATGAGCTCACTGATGTCAGAGCTCAAATTTCCAACACATGTTTTATACTAACTCTCCCCAAATTCACACGTGCCTTTTCCAAGATCACCTGGCTGGACCCCGGGCCTATTTGAGGTGCAGGCCATGCTTCCTCTCACCACTCCTTGTAATGCTTCCATCTCTAAGTTTGTGCATTATTTTATTATTTACATAGGGTGCCAGGTCATAATTTTTATATGTTCTTTTTTTTCTTTCTTGTTTAAATTTTGAGATAGTCTCACTGTCAACCTAGGCTGGAGTGCAGTGGCATGATCATGGCTCAATACAACCTCTGCCTCTTGAGTTCAAGTGATTCTTACACCTCAGCCCCATGAGTGGCTGGGATTACAGGCATGCATCATCATATCTGGCTAATTTTTGCATTTTTAATAGAGATGGGTTTCTGCCATGTTGGCAATGGCTGGTCTCAAACTCCTGGCCTTAGGTGACCCATTCACCTTGGCCTCCCAATATGTTAAGATTACAGGCATGAGCCACTGCACCTGATTGATTTTTATCCATTCTATCTCATATATCCACAATAAATGTTTTTGTAAGTTGATGTTAGCATAATTCCATTATACATGCTTTGGGGCTAGGGAGACCTGAAACACACAATGACTTTTATATGGTCACAGAAATAAAAATAAAAAGGTTTTACACAACTCTGTTTCCTCAAACCTGGGACCCTGGCTGCATTTAGATCTTTTGGGGGAGTAAGGGGCATAATTGTGTTTGCATAATTGTGTACAGGTAAAGAGTTGACATGGCAGAGGAGGGTGAGCCATTAGCACCCTTGCAGGGCCTTTGCAGAGATTTATAGAAGAAAAGGGTACAGGGGACAGAATCTTAAAGTAGTTAACAGACTTCCCTTCTGACAGAACCTGACAGAATTTAGTTTGGTAACCAGACACCACATTCTAGAGACAGCCCTGTATCTAGCTCATTTCATGGGAGATGCTTAAGGGAACATACATTCTTATTGTATTCTACATTCGTAAACTTGCCTGAGAAAGGCCCAAAGTGAGAGCCTTTTCTGGTAATACACACATTGGCTCAGCCTGTCTCCCTGACACCTCTGGCCATTTGTCAAGAGGCACCCACAGACAACAGTGTAGCCCAGGGCAGGTCCATTCACTCCTGGCCTCCCTTATCATCTCAGCTGGGCAACCCCACCCTGCCTATTATCACCATGTATTGCAGGGGAAGCAGAAAAAGGAGGGGCCTCTTCCTGACAGGGTCAGGTTGTCAGGCATTGGAACCCTGTGGGTCTGTCTGGTACATACCCAGGTTATGGCTGGTGGAATAAAAAGTTGGATGTAGAGGACCAAGTTTGTCTACTCAGATGTGAATCCTAAGGCCTTAAGCTGTTTTATGGTTTTCCCACTGGCTGGGGTGTTCCATGCAGATGCTCCTATATGCCTAATCTAGGAGCAGAATTTCTAATGGGGATTTCACTTGGTGGTAAAAACAGGGTGGACTATTAACTTTTTTTTTGACTTGACTGCTGGACACTTTATAGAGCTGCATTAAAAGCAATGAGCAGCTGTTTGATGGGTTCAACTCCCCCATCTCCTCAGACAAGGAGCAGGTTGACTGCACCCCCAAGCATTGCCCACAGTGAGCTATGGTGACAGCAGGCTCATGGGAGTCTCTGCAGATAGGGGCCTGACAAGACCAGGATGGGCCCAGAACCCAGACCCAAATGTAGAATTTCTCTGGTCTCTGTCTTAGGGCTTTTCCATGAGTGACTCAAAGTTCTGCTCCTCACAAATCTAGCCTTTAATAGTCCCAATGAAAACTTGGTTAGCTGTAAAGTCCCTGTTTACATACTTGTAGAAATACCAGAGAAGGCCTTTGTGTTGTGTTTACTGTACAGTGGGCTATATCTATTCATTTTGCTACAGTTTATGTGGTTTTAACTATTTACTCCAAGTATCTTCAGTAGCAGGCAGCTTCACTTACTGCCAGACTAAGACTTGAAAGCCGCCACTGTTACTAAGGAGGTTTTTACACAAAATGGGAAAGAGGTTCCAGAGAAGGGGGTTTGTATTGTTCCGTGCATTTGTCTGCAAAGTGTCATCTCAAAACTCATCCCTGTAGCCCATCAGGGCAGAAGCTGTGCTCTTACATGTCTTTGTAATGTTTTATTAGAGAGGTCATTTCCCAGAGTGTTTTAGTCTTTCAATGACTATTATTTCTGACCAAAATGAAATAAAACTAGAAATAAAGAAAGAAAACATTAACATATATATGGAAATTAAAAAACTTGCTTTTGAGCATGATCCTGTTAAAGGGTTGTAAGATTTAATATTGTGAGAATATTCATGCTGCCCAAAATGAGCTGCAGATTCAATGCAATCCCTTTTAAACTAAGATTTTTTTTTTAAATAGAAAAAGCAATGAACAAATTACGAGGAATCTCAAGGGACCATAAAGAGCTTAAAAATCTTTAAAAAAGGGCCGGGCACAGTGGCTCAAGCCTGTAATCCCAGCACTTTGGGAGGCCAAGGTGGGTGGATCACGAGGTCAAGAGATCAAGACCATCCTGGTCAACATGGTGAAACCCCGTCTTTACTAAAAATACAAAAAATTAGCTGGGCATGGTGGCGCGTGCCTGTAATCCCAGCCACTCAGGATGCTGAGGGAGGAGAATTGCCTGAACCCAGGAGGCGGAGGTTGCAGTGAGCAAAGATTGTGCCATTGCACTCCAGCCTGGGTAACGAGCAAAACTCCATCTCAAAAAAAATGTTTTAAAAAGAAGCAATGTTAGTGACCTCATGTTTTTTAATTTTAAATCACTTTACAAAGCAACAGTAATGAAAACAATTTGGCTCTGGCATAAAAACAGACAATTTTTTCAACAAAACAGGATATAGCACAGAGGTAAACCTCACACATATGGGCAAATAAATAGTTATTTTCACACACATATTCATTGCAGCATTATTCAGAAAGACCAATAGGTGAAAGAAACACACACTTTCCTCACAGAATAAATAAGAACAATTTGTAATATAAAAGTAATGAAATACTAAGTTTTTAAAAGCAGAAAGTCTTGTAACATCCACAACAAAGATAAATCTTGAGGGTATAATATTAAGCAAAATTAGTCATAATAAAACAGATACTCTGTGATTCCACTCATGTAATATCTAAAGTATTGAAACTCTTAAAAACAGATTTTTTTTTAAATCAGGAGCCAAGTGGTAAGAAAAATGGGTAGTTTTCATTTCATGTGTATTAAGTTTTAGTTTTACAAGACAAAAAATTTTACAGATATGTTCCATAACAATGTAAATACACTTACAACTGAACTGTATAAGAAAATATTAAACATCCTACACTTTATGTTATGTATTTTTATTACAATCAAAATAAAAATTGACCCCCAAGGGCCAGGAGTGATGGCTCATGCCTGTAACCTCCCCACTGTGGGAGGCCGAGGCATGCAGATCACTTGAGGCCACGAGTTCAAGACCAGCCTGTTCAACACGATGAACCACATCTCTACTAAAAATACAAAAATTAGCCAGCCATGTTGATGCACACCTTTAATGGCAACTACTCAGGAGGCTGCAGCAGGAGAATTGCTTTAACTCAGGAGGTGGATGTTTCAGTGAGCCAAGATTGTGACACTGCACTTTGGGCAGCAAGGTAAGACTGTCAAAAAAAGACACCTAAAAGAGACAAAGTTATAAACCCTTAAAAAAATTACTTTCAGACAACAAGTGTTTCTTTCACACTAAGATAATATGAACAATAGATGTTGAAATTAAGACAGTTTCCATGACTACTCACCTAGACAGAATCAATGATTGCCATCAACCAAGAAGAAAAATATGCAAGTAATAAACAAAATAGAGGCAATATTTATACAAGCAAACAAACACTTAGATAATTATATTGACAAAGGACATAGGGCTAATTTTGAACTTTTGCCCTATATTTTCTTAAGGTGTATAGAGTTAAGCAGTATCATACAAAATTATATTATATAAATAAAAACTAAAAACAATAAACCAGTGTAAGGTGGCCAACCCTAAAAAAAGGATACAGAAATAAAAATTTGCAAAACCAAGTTAAAAGAAACATTACCCCCCAAATTTTGATTTGAATAATGTAATTCAAAATCATAATAATAGGTAGAAACTAAAAACACAATTAACTGATGTGAGGCAGCCTACTCTAAATAAAATACAGAAATATAAACTTATAAAATATAATTAAGAGAAACTTTAATTCATAAAATCCTGAATAAACATAGTGTCCTACTGAAAAAGAATTCTAGATAACTACAATTTTAAACTCTGCATGTGCATCCATGAAAACCATAAATTTTGAATCATTTGGATAAGTTAGGGCAGCAACATTTTAGAGAAAACACTTCATAATTATTCATAAAGAGTTTTGATGAGAAAACTTTAAGGAATAAGAATTTAAGTAATACTAGAGAAATGTTTTAATTATGCTGCTGATGCATTGGGGCTTTTCTTACTCAAAATGGTAAGGCTGTAATCTAGCCTCTAGAAGAAAATTCCTATGTTTCTAAATAGAATAACAATATAAATATCATAAATACAGTATAAAATTGATATATAAAATAAAATCTGGAAATAAATTGCATTATTATTAAAATAAAAGCTGAGAAAACTGGAAGAAAACACTAATAGTAACATTGTGCCTACAGTCAATTAAACTTACAAGCCAAATATTTTAACAGATTACTAATTATGTAACTTATACATAACATATACATTCAAGCATGTTATTTGAGAACTTCTGAAACTAAAATAACAGATAAATGTGAGATATGACATTTCAGAAAGAAAAAACACTGTCATGGTAATCTTCATATTAACAAAGACCAGAATCATAGAATAATAAGTGAGAAATGAGTCAATGATTGAGAATTCAACATATGTTGAACAATGTTCTAATTTTCCTAATGGGAAAAGTCTTTGTAAAAAATCTATAAAGTGAGTACATACAATATACTCTATATGCTGTTGGCATATACAGTTTAAATTTTTATAATTAGGTACTACTAAGGAAAAGAAAACAATTTTTAGATAAAATAATTAGATTTTTTTATATTTAATAAGAAACATTTTGCTTATGAAGTGTTTCAGTCTAACTCTTTTGTAGATTTACGTCTTAAACCTTCATAGGATTTGAAATTATAAAGCAAAGAACATGTGTCATCTGTTACTGGTGTTCCTGGAATTTCTGAAAGACATATCCCAATGCCTCCACAACTCCCCTCATGTCCTTCTGACTTGAGGCACAATAGATTTAAAAAATGACATAACAGAGGTCTCCAGAAATGTGCACAGATTTTCCCAAATCCCCAAAAGCAATGACAAACTAGTCAGATTATGTATGCTCTCATAAGATTCTAAGAGGACTTCAGCTTCCAGTGTGAATGCACTGGAAGATTCTGGGAAAGGGAAAAAGCCTTACAGGATTGAAGAACAGAATAAGCATGAGACAGAAAATGTTTCTCCATGACAATAAGAAAAATACAAATACACTTTTACAAAACAATTTCCACTGGAACAGAGATTACCAAACCATATTTAAACTCTGACCTTGTTTATAACGTTTTGATCTCTCCAAGGTGTTACCTGCTGATTTATTTTCACCTTGCTTTGCATGATTGTCTTGCTTATTTTACACTCCAGCAGTCTTGTCTTTGCTGCAGAAAGGTGATTAAGCCTGGCTTACAAACTGTCCACCACAGTTTCTTTTCTTCCCTAGAACAGTAATTGGGCTCATCAGAAAATGCCCAAATCCCAGCATCTCCCTCAGGAGAGAATTAAAACAATAGAATATATGTTAAAATGTTTGGCTTTTTGAGAGATTGTCTAATGACTAGATTCTGTCTCTCCTGGTGTGGAGTGCTCAAGGACATGATCTATGGATGACAGTTTTTGTCTGCTGAGAAGAAAGATGAATGCTTGTTACAGCACTAGAGACAATGCAATACCACAGTCAATTGGGGGAGGAAAATAGGTAATAGAATCTAATATTGAGAAAAATATTCCCTTTAACTTAGAAACACACACAAGTCCAGAGAAAACATATCCAAGAATGTGTTTGTGAAGCACCCAGAATCTATAGCCTGGTTGAGTGCTGTCAGGACCCCTCTTTAGGAAGCCAGTCTTCAAATGCTAGATTTGATAGTTGCTGTATAAATCTCCAGATTTCACTAGAAAAATCACAAGTCATACAGAGAGAGCAGGAAATTTGCCCCACTGGAAGAAACAAAATAAGTATCCAGCAATTGAACCTTAAGAAATAATTTTTTTGCACATATAATAAAGAATTTACAATAATCATCTTAAGCATTCTCAATGAACAAAAATATAACAAACATGGACAACTGAATGAAATTTTTAAATAATGGGCAAGATGAGATATCAACAACGATATAAAAATTATTTTTAAAAATCCAACAAAAATTGTGGAGTTGAAGAATACAATAACTGAGTTTTATAAATTTACAGCAGAGACACAACAACAAACTTAATAAAGCAGAAAAAAATGCATGTTATTCACAAATATTCAGCCTGGAAACTAACTTTTTAAAAGAATGAGAAAAATAACAGTGAAATATAAGTCTCATTGGACACCATCAGATAGATCAATATATTCAGAGTCTTTTTAAAAGAATATAGGCAGAAAATGGCATAAATATTATTTGGGAGAAAAAACGTGGGTGCTGAGAACTTTCCACATTTCAAAGTGATGAAACAAAATAATATTAGCAACCAAGAATAATTGATCTGGGAAAATTATACTTTAAAAATTAGGAAAAAATAAAGACTTTCAAATATTAAAATAAAAAAGCTAAGGTTGTTCCTCACTAGAATAACCCTAGAGAAAAAAATGCTAAAGAGAGTCATTTATGTTGAAGAATTAAATGACACTGGACAGCATCATAAAATCATATAAAAATATGAAGCTCTCTTTTTAATGTAAATATATACACGAATACACAATTTTCTACTATAACGGTGCTTAAAATTCTTAAATCTTTGTGAAAATACACACAATATATAAAGATATAATTTGTAATGTTAAAAAACTGAGGGCAGTACAATTGAATATATTTTGTATGCTGTTAACTTGAAGTTGAAGGCAAAAGCCATTTGCCCTGAGGACCTTAGTGCTGGGCAAGGGAGGAGGCAAGGCTGCCCTTTCTCTCCCTCAGTTCTTCCATCTTCCATTACTCTGCAAAGGAATTTTTCTGGGTCTGCAGGAGTAGTCAATGGGCCAGTCACTGTCTGTCCTGCACATATATACACACACATGCACACACACACACACACACGTGTGGGTGAACATGGCATATATAGACGGAACCTGGGATTTTAATTCTTAAATTTCCAAAAAGTGGGAGACAGTTTTTGGCATTTTTTTTCAGGACTTTGGCCTGGGAAAGGGGTAAGTCCTTCTTCCTGTCATGTGGGTTCTCATCAGTTGTTGGAGCCTTCTCCCTGCAGGTGACCCCCAAGGAGATGATGCAGGAAATTTACCTGGTGCTCATGGTTTGTGAAGACAGGTGTCACTGCACCTGCTTCTTATTGAGGCTGGACAGCAACATGCTGGACCAGTTCTCAGAGATGTGCAACACTGAGGAGCTACAGAAAGGCTCAGTGCTGTGCATGAGAGAAGGCTGGTTTGGGGAGGCAGATCCAAGATGGCCAAATAGGAACAGCTCTGGAGTACAGTTCCCAGCAAGAACAACACAGAGAGTGACTCAACACCACATTTCCAAAAGGCTTATTACTGCCCACAGACCAGGAGATTCCCAGGCTGAAAAGTGCCACAAATTTCCATCATGGCTGTTTCAGCCTGTGCAGCAGATCTCCACACAAAAACTCACACAAATCTGGGCAGCCATTTCAACTGGTGCCTGGAACACCTGGGAAACAGAGCTGACCATTCAACTGAGAAAACGGGGGCTGAAACAAGGAGCCAGGTGATCTTGCTAAGTTGGCCCCAACCCCGCAAAGACCAGCAATCTGAAATGGTCTAGATTGAGAGTTTTGAAGCAAGTGCAGCTGGACCAGGGATGGTCCAGCTCTGTTGGGGGGAGGGCATCCACCATTACTAAGGCAGTCCACCACTACCAAGGCAGTCTTTCATTACCGAGGCAATCCACCATTACTGAGGCAGTCCACTATTAAAAAGGCAGTCCACCATTACTAAGGCAGTTCTAACTATACCTCTATAAACAAAACTGCAATAAAGTTCACACAGCAGCTGGGCAGAGCCATGACAGCTCAGCAATGCCTCTACTGGCAGACTGTGACTAGACTACCTCCATGCTGGGCAGAGCAGCTCTGAAAAAAGGCAGCAGCATATCAGGAACTTATAAATAAAGTCCCATCTTCCCAGGACAAAGCACCTTGGGAAAAAGGTGGTTATGAGTCCTACTGCAGCAGACTTAAATGTACCTTCCCAGCAGGTCTGCATGGAACAATGGGGCTCACAACTCAGCACTTGAGCTCATATAAGGTACCCTGTCTCCTCAAGCAGCTCCCTGACCCCCATCAATCCAAAGAGTCACCTCATAAAGGAGAGCTCAGACTGACATCTGGTGGGTATCCTTCTGGGATGAAGATAACAGAAGATGAAACTGGCAGCAACTCTTACTGTTCTTCAGCTGCTGCAGGTGACCCCAAGGCAACCAGGGTCTGCAGTGGACCTCCAGAAGACCTACAGCAGAGGGGCCTGTTAGAAGAAAAACTAAAAAACAAAAAGAAATAACATTATCATCAACAAAAAGAATGTGCACTCAGAGACCCCATCTGAAAGCCACCAACTACAAAGACTAGAGGCAATTAAATCCACAAAGATGGAAAGAAACCAGTGCATAAAAGTTGGAAACACCCAAAACCAGAACAGCTTTTCTCCTCCAAGGGATTACAACTCATCACCAGCAAAGGAACAAAGCTGGATGGAGAATGAGTTTGATGAATTGACAGGAATAGGCTTCAGAAGGTGGGTAATAAACTTTTCTGAGCTAAAAGAACATGTTCTAAACCAATGCAAAGAAACTAAGGACCTTGAAAAAAGGTTTGATGAAATGCTAACAAGAATAAACAGCTTAGAGAAGAATATAAATGACTTAATGGAGATGAAAAACACAACATGAGAACTTAACAAAACATACACAAGTTTCATTTTCATTAGCCAAAGTAACCAAGCAGAAGAAAGGATCTCAGACATTGAAAATCAACTCAATGAAATAAAGTGAGAAGGCAAGATTAGAGAAAAAAGAATAAAAATAAATGAACAAAGCCTCCAAAAACTATGGGTTTATGTGAAAAGACCTAATCTACATTTGATGAGTGTACCTGTATGTGACAGACAGAATGAATCCAAGCTGGAAAACACTCTTTAGGATATTATCCAGGAGAACATCCCCAACTTAGCAAGGCAGGCCAATATTCAAGTCTGGGAAATTCAGAAAACACCACAAAGATATTCCTCTAGAAGAGCAACCCCAAGGCACATAATTGTCATATTCACCAGGATTGAAATGAAGAAAAAAATGCTAAGGGGAGCAAGAGAGAAAGGTTGGGTTATCCACAAAGGGAAGCCCATTAGACTCACAGCAGATCTCTCAGCAGAAACCCTACAAGCAAGAAGAGAGTCAGGGTCAATATTCAACATCCTTAAAGAAAAGAACTTTCAACTTAGAATTTTATACCCAGCCAAACTAAGCTTCATAAGTGAAGAAGAAATAAAATCCTTTATGAACAAGAAATTGCTGAGGAATTTTGTCACCACCAGGCCTGCCTTAAAAGAGCTCCTGAAAGAAGCACTAAACATGGAAAGGAACAATCAGTACCAGCCACTCAAAAAACATACCGAATTGTAAAAACCATTGACACAATGGAGAAACTGAATCAACTAACAGGCAAAACAACCAGCTGGCATCAAAATGGTAAGGTCAAATTCACGTATAACAATATTAACCTTAAATGTAAATGGGCTAAATGCCCCAATCAAAAGATACAGACTGACAAATAGGATAAAAAGCCAAAACCATCCCTGTGCTGTATCTAGGAAACCCTTCTCACTTGCAAGGACACACACAGGCTCCAAATAAAGGGATGGAGGAAGATGTATTAAGCAAATGCAGAGTAAAAATAAGCAGGAGTTGCAGTTCTAGTTTCTGACAAAATAGACTTTAAACCAACAAAGACCAAAAGAGACAAAGAAGGGCATTACATAATGGTAAAAGGATCAATGCAACAAGAAGCACTAACAATCCTAAATATACACACACCCAATACAGGAGCATCCAGATACATAATGCAAATTCTTAATAACCTAAAAAGAGACCTAAACTCCCACACAATAACAGTGCGAGATTTAACACTCCATTGTCAATATTAGACATGTCAACAAGACAGAAAATTAACAAGGATATTCAGTACTTGAACTCAGATCTAAACCAAGCAAACTTAATAGATGTATACAGAACACTCCACCCCAAATCCACAGAATATACATTCTTCTTAGCATGACATCACACCTACTCTAAAATTGACCACATAATTGGAAGTAAATCACTCCTCAGCAAATGCAAAAGAATGGAAATTATAATTAACCATCTCTCAGGCCACAGTGCAAGCAAATTGGCACTCAGAATTAAGAAACTAACTCAGAACTACAAAAATTCATGGAAACTGAACAACTGGCTTTTGAATGTTGAGTGGATAAACAATGAAATGAAGGCAGAAATAAAGATGTTCCTTGAAACCAATGAGAATGGAGACACAAAGGACCAGAATCTATGGAACACATTTAAAGCAGTGTCTAGAGGAAAATTTATAGCAATAAATGCCCACATGAGAAGCAAGGAAAGATCTAAAATCAACACCCTATCATCAAAATTGAAAGAACTAGAGGAGCAAAATAAAAAAAAACTCAAAACCTAGCAAAAGATAAGAAATAACTAAGATCAGGGCGGAATTGAAGGAAATAGAGACACATAAAACCCATCAAAAAATTAGTAAATCCAGGAGCTTGTGTTTTGAAAAACTCAACGGAATAGACAGACCACTAGCCAGATTAATAAAAAAGAAAAGAGACAAGAATCAAATAGATGCAATTAAAAATGATAAACAGGATATCACCACCCATTCCACAGAAATACAAACTATCATCAGAGATTACTACAAACAACTCTGCACACAAAGCAGTAAACCTGGAAAAAATGGATAACTTCCTGGACACTTGCACCCTCCCAAGCCTAAAGAAGAAATTCAAAAGCCTGAATCGACCAAAACAAGGGCTGAAGTTGAGGCAGCAATTAACAGCCTACCATACAAAAAAAGCCCAGGTCCAGATGGGTTCACAGCCGAATTCTATTAGACATACAAAGAGGAGTTTGTACCACTCCTAAAACTATTCCAAACAATCCAAAAAGAGGGAATACTTCACAAATCTCTTTTTGAGACTAACATCATCCTAATACCAAAACCTGGCAGAGACTCAACAAAAAAAGAAAACTTCAGGCCAATATCCATGATGAACATAGATGCAAAAACCTTCAATAAAATGCTGGCAAACTGATTACAACAGCAAATCAAAAAGCTTATCCATCATGTTCAAGTCGGCTTCATCCTGGGGATGCAAGGCTGGTTCAACATACACAAGTGTATAAGCTTAATCTACCACATAAACAAAACCGAAGACAAAAACCACATGGCTATCCCAATAGATGCAGAGAAGGCCTTTGATAAAATTTAACAGCCCTTCATGCTAAAAACTCTCATTAAAGTAGGGATTGATGGAACATATCTCAAAATACTAAAAGCTATTTATGGCAAACCCACAGCCAATATCATACTGAATGGGCAAAAACTGGAAACACTCCCTTTGAAATTCAGCACTAGACAAGGATGCCATCTCTAACCACTCCTATTCAATATAGTATTGGGAGTTTTAGCCAGAACAATCAAGCAAGAAAAAGAAGTAAAGGGTATTCAATTAGGAAAGGAGGAAGTCAAATTGTCTCTATTTGCAGACTACATGATTGATTATTTAGAAGACACCATCATCTCAACCCAAAAGCTTCTTAAACTGATAAACAACTTTGGCAAATTCTCAGGATACAAAATCAATGTACAGACACCACAAGTATTCCTATACACCAATAACAGACTTAAAGAGAGCTAAATCAAGAACAAACTGCCACTCACAATTGCTACAAAGAGAACAAAATACCTAGGAATACAACTAACAAAGGATGTAAAGGACCTCTTCAAGGAGAACTACAAACTTCAAGGAAATAAGAGTGGACACAAACTGATGGAAAAACATTCCATGCTCATGGTTAGGAAAAATCAATATTGTGAAAATGTCCATACCTTCCAAAGTAATTTATATATTCAATGCTATACCCATCAAGCTACCTATGACCCTCCTCACAGAACTGGAAGAAAACCACGTTAAACTTATTCTGGAACCAAAAGAGAGCCTGCATAGCCAAGATATTTCTAAGCAAAAAGAACAAAGCTGAAGCATCATGCTACCAGACTTCACACTATAATACAAAGCTATAGTAATCAAAACAGCATGGTACTGGTACCAAAACAGAGATATAGACCAACAGAACAGGACAGAGGCCTAGGAGGCAAGACTTCACATCTACAACCATCTGTCTTTGACAAATATGACAAAAAAACGCAATGGGGAAAGGATTCCCTGTTTAATAAATGGTGTTGGGAAAACTGGCTAGCCATGTGCAGAAAGCAGAAACTGGACTCCTTTCTGACACCTTACACTAAAATTAACTCCAGATGGTTTAAAGTCTTAAACATAAGGCCAAACACCATGAAACCATAGGAGAAAACCTAGGAAAAACCATTCAGGACATAGGCATAGTCAAGGAGTTCATGACTAAAACACCAAAAGTATTGGCAATGAAAGCCAAAATAGACAAATGGGGTCTCATTAAACTCCAGAGCTTCTGTACAGCAAAAGAAACAATCATGAGAGTGAACTGGCAACCAACAGAATGGGAAAAATATTTGCAAATTACCCATCTGACAAATGGCTGATATTCAGCAGCTACAAAGAACTAAAACAGATTTATAAGAAAAAAAAAAACATTAAAAAATGGGTGAAGGCTTTGACAAGGTACTTTTCAAAAGAAGACATATATGAAGCCAACAAACATATAAAAAAACTTATCATTACTGGTCATTTGAGAAATGCAATAGAGATACCATCTCACATCAGTTAGAATGTCCATCATTAAAAAATCTGGAGACAACAGATGCTGGAGAGGATGCGGAGAAATAGGAACACTTTTACAGTGCTGGTGGGAGTGTAAATTAGTTCAACCATTGTGGAAGACAGTGTGGCAATTCCTCAAGGACCTAGAAATAGAAATTCCATTTGACCCAGCAATTCCATTACTGGATATATACCCAAAGACTTATAAATCCTTCTATTTTAAAGACACATGCACATGTATTTTCATCACAGCATTCTTTAAAATAGCAAAGACCTGGAACCAACCCAAATGCCCATTGATGATGGACTGAACAAGGAAAATGTGGCAATATACAGCATGAAATACTATGCAGCCAGAAAAAACTATGAGTTTGTGTTCTTTGTAGGGACATGGATGAATCTGGAAATCATCATTCTCAGCAAACTGACACAAGAACAGAAAAACAAACACCACATGTTCTCCCTCATAGGAGGGTATTGAACAGTGAGAACTCATGGTCACATGGAGAAGAGCATCACACACTGGGGTCTGTTTGGAAGAAATAAAGGAGGGACAGCAGGGTGTAGGGAGGTTGGGGAGGTATAACGGGGGAGAAATGCCAGATATAGGTGACGGGGGATGGAGCTAGCAGCAAACCACATTGCCATGTAGGTACCTATGCAACAATCCTGCATTTTTTGCACATGTATCCCAGAACCTGAAGTCCAATAAAATATGTATATGAAGGCTGGTTTGGAAATTGGGTGGACTTCCTTGGAAACAGCCCCCAGAAACAGGGCCAGCAGCACTTCCCCACTCGCCTGAGGTCTCTGAGTCACAGATGAGCCCATGAAGGTGGGATTGAAGCGCAGGCCTGCTTCTCAGGCTGTCACACCAGCACCTTCTAACTTCATAACCCATGAGTTAAGGAACAGTTGTAATTCTAAAAATTGAGGCAGCACAAAGCCAGGCTTGATATCAACCAAAACAAATTCTATAAAGAGAAATAATGTCTTGTGAGAAAAAAAAGAAAGAATGAAAAAAGAAAGAAAGGTGTCACAGTCTTTGAGTGAGGGATTCTGCTCACCAACTGCTGGGGTGTGATTGTCTTGTTTGTGAAGCAAAAGCTCTCATACACTCATGTTACCTGCAGGAAAGCTACTCATGTTCCCAGGGCCTACCTGCTTGTTAATAGCAATTGTAAAAAAGGATTTGTAGCTCAATGGTTCCCACAGCTGTTCACAAAACCTCTCCTTTCCCAAAAGAACCACCATTAAAATCTCATGAAACACACTTCGGAAGACAGTGCTGAAGTTGGGAGTTCTGAGGAGTTCTTAGGACACCCCTGCCTGAGGACAGCAGGGCATGGCTATGGAGGCCCCAAAGCTTGGAAAACACTGCCTACCCAAGACACTAGTGTACAGAGAGCAGGTGGCCTCATGGCTCCCCGACACCTGCCTGTGCTTCACAGGCATTTGGCAGGTTTTTTGTGAACAAGGATTTCTGCCCACAAGCAAGAAGGAGAGAGTGAAAGAGAGAGAGAGACAGACAGACAGACAGACAGGAAGAGATAGAAAGAGAGAGAGTGTGTGTGTTTGTGCATCTGTGTGCATCTGTGTTTGAACCAAAACCCCACCTTATATGTTCATTGTGGAATTTGAAAATGGAAGCCTAAAGTTGAAAATTAAAATCACCCTTGATGTCACCCAGCAAACTATTTTCTGTGTTAGATGGGTTATTTCAGGGTGCAGGGCCATGGTAACACCCTCCTCCCCTCCATCCTGAAAGAGCTACATGCACTGCTCAAGGCTTGCATGTACATATACCATGTCCAAGACCAGCTCAAGAGCCTGAACCCATCTGCCACCTTCAGCAGGGTTGACTGCAGCTGCGTGTTCTTCCTGAGCATCTTCTCCAGTGGTGACCTGAGAGTTGCAGGAGGCTTTGGGGTCAGGGTTGAACAGAAGAAAAGGGATTATGGGGTCCAAGTGCTGAGAACGAGGCCATTCCACCTGGAAGTGTCTGGCTCTGAGACATCCAGTCCAGAAACACATTTAGGTGGAGACAGCTGAGCTTGGGTGTCCCTCTGCTAATCACCAGCCTCAGGTCCCTTAAACAGTAACAAATGAAAGAATCGCTTGGAAATGGGCCCCATTGACAGTGTGTCACCTAAGCACATCCTTCCAGGGACCATGATGTCTCCAGAACCAGAGTGGAAGGTGAAACACCCAGTGGGAGCAAGGAAGAGGGTCCTTAGTGGGGTGGAGGGCCTCAAACCACGATGCCTGGCTTAATGAAGTTTGGCCATTCCTGGAGCACATCCAGTGCCTAAAGGTGCCTACCATGAGCAGCAGGAACCCATTCCCTGGAAGTGGCAGGATGCATGAGACCTCCTGTACCTGTTTGTAATTACAGCCAGGGACCAGCAGGACAGCAAAACTGCATCCACATGGAGGTTTTACTGGAACCAGTAAGTCTCTGCCCTTCCCCTACAGGCTCCTGGAATGTCACTTGCTCTGGGTCTGTGGACAGATAACCAGGGAACTTGCTCAGTGCCCACCCACTTCTTGTCACCCCCAACCTATCAATTAACCCAAACCCTGCAAGCCTCTGCTTCCTAAGCCATTCCTCATGCCATAGAAGAAAAGGTAACACCTTTGTCCCACAGCTCATGCCTTCATGTCATGTCATGTCATGTCATGTCATGTCATGTGGGGGTATAGAATAAACCTGCCAGCCTAAACTCCCATGCTTCTACTTGAAGAATCTGTCCCCACTGTCTCTGAGTCCCCCTCTAGTGAGCTGTCAGTGTGGGAGAGAGCAGCCCTGGAAAAGGAGCCCACCTGCTTCTGTCAGACTTCAGGATAGTGTCTCAGAGCAAGAACACAGAGCAAGTGAAGATCTTGTAGAAGAAGCCCATGGCAGTGCCCTGAGCATGATAGGCTGTGTATCTCCCTCTCTGCTGCATGCCATGCCACCCAGCACCACCCATGCAAAAGGGTCACCATCCCATTCCAGGTGTGCAACTTGGTGGCTCCCCAGGCAGAGCCTGCCATGGACTGCATGCACACAGAGGATGCCTACACCTTGAGGCTGGACTATAAGGAGAACATTTCTGAACAGCTGCATGCAGTCTGGCTTCGCCATCACTGGGAACCCCCTTCCTCCTGGGTACAAGACAGAATTCTGTGCACTTTCCTGAAGGCTCCATACTTGTCTGTTCATTTGGAAGTTTGAGGATGTCCATGGGGAGGAAAGAAAAAAGACTTCTCAGAGAAAGTTGTGGGGCACAGGCTGAGCCGTCACCTCCCTCTCAGATTCCTCTGCAGATCTGATTCCTCTACAGGGCTGAAACAAAAAGCTGCAGATAGTGAGGGAACTTCTCTGCAAGACCTGGCCTGAGTGGCTGCTTCAATAAAATGTCACAGTCAAGGTGCCTATAGACCCTGGTGACTGACTGGCAGTCTCAGGCCCACCTATCTTCTGTGAGCAGGTTTTCTTGCTGACAGAATAAAAGCAAGGAAAGATGGAATGAATCCAGCCTTCTCAGACACTCTGAAGGCTGTCCGGGTTTCCCTTCAAGGCCTTTTAGACTTCTGCTCTCAAGCACCTTTGTCTGGCCTCTGAAACCTTGATGCTCTGGAAAAAGGGGGCCCTTCTTTTCACTGTTAGTGGAGGGCCATCCAGCTCCCCCTTCCACTAACCACAATGTTGCTCTTACCTGGGCACACACTGCCCAAGCACAGCCCCACTAAGGCAGGAGATCCTTTGTCTTACAGTGTCAGCTTGCTAGGGCTTAAAAGTTATCAGTGCTGTTATTAAGATAGGAAACTGAGTGGGGAAAAGTTGCTTTAAAAATTCACACAATCTTACCATGGAGATTATCAGCACAGGTGACAGCACAGGTGGAAATGGTGGGGATGCTGGGGGAGAAGGCCCAGGCTGTCCTGCCAGCTGGTTCTTGCCAGGGGTGGCTCATGGCCCAGTCCCTGATAAAAGCAGGCAGACATCTTAGCAAGGAGATGGAAGGCATGGATCATAGCAGCCCAGCCCCACTGATGGTGGAGTGGGGCTACCTCTTAACAAGCTGTGTCTCTACAGCTGACCCTTGAAGTCAGGAGGTGATTGACAACATCTGCAGGGTAGGCAGCTCCATCAGCTGTATGGTCTTTAATATTCACTTCAACTCGGACATCTCACCAGGAAGCAGTGGGGACTGGCCGATGCAGAGGCCCTGTGAAGTGGGACAGAGCATTGTGGGGGGGATCTGGGGCCTGTCTGCTCATCTGAGCACTGCTCCCTGAAGGTGTTCTCTGCAGGCCTCCTGAGGGGGGGGCTGTGAGCTCATTGGGGAGGCTCTGAGACTGCACAACGTGCCTGAGGCCATGCCCTTGTGGATTTGTGCCTACTTGCACCTCCTTGCTCATCTCACTACACTATGGGTGACTGTGCCAAGGTGGGCCTCAAGCATCCCTTGGGCTGTGTCAGCAAAGGGCTCTGGGCCTGGCTGGCACTGATGAATGGCAAGTAACGGGCCTGTGGTTGCACTGTCACCTGCTGTGAAGCAAACAATGAGAACATCCAGACCTGCAGGACTGGAACTCTGTAAGAGGGTTAGGAGCCCGCTCACTTCTTCTCAAGGCTCCATGTGGAGGAGCAAAGAAAGGGGAGGGAGACCCTGGGGACTCATTTGTACTGTCTGGGCTTCCCACAGCTCCATCCTTTAATGACTATTTTCTGGGAAGAGCTTGGGGACCTCCTGTGCTCTAGTGAGGCAGGGCCTTCCCTCACAAGGTATTGGCAAGGAGGCATTCTGAGACTGAGTGAGAAGCTAGCACAGTGCCTGACAAGTACTCATGGGAGCTGTCATTCTCTGTAATCATTACATAATCTTGTAGCATTCAGACTGCCTGGCCTGGTCTGGGGCTTGGGAAGGCTGTTTTGGGGTCAGCCACTTTAGACTCCCACTTTCTCCACAATCAAACAGTGATTGTTTTTGTGTTTGCTTGTTTATGTATGGGTTTAAAAGATCTTGATATTTCATTAATAGTAGTTTCAGACTTGTATGTGTGTATTTGTGTAAATTTTATTAGAAAAAAACAGGGCTTAAGACAACATTTTTAGGAGGTCTTTATGGGGCATAGCCTTTCACATCACAACAGCTCATGTTGACACTTTTTTTGCTACCTCTGTGCAAAGTATACATAGTAAGTGCAGCCAGAGGCAATGAGGCCAAGT
The DNA here is from genome assembly GCA_031835075.1 of Saguinus oedipus. Classification (NCBI taxonomy): domain Eukaryota; kingdom Metazoa; phylum Chordata; class Mammalia; order Primates; family Cebidae; genus Saguinus; species Saguinus oedipus. Next base: position 59,433,495 of record CM063173.1, read on the forward strand.
ATATAAAGCTGAGCTGCTTGGGCTTGCTTGCTGGCCTGCAGCCAGGTGGAATCTGGCTGTGAGGTGGTGCCCAGCCTGCATCTACATGTCCCACCCCCACTTTCCAGGCCCTGAGGAACCAACACAAGGCAGTACTAATGAGCAGGTAAGTGATGGGCATCAGGCACTCCAATACCATCCAGGAAGATTTGAATGCCATCTGGACTGGAGCTGTGGGGGTTAGGGGCTGTGGCTGCCTTGGCTTGTCATGGTGCCACCCACAGATGATCCTGCCCTCTGCTGCTTCACCAGCAGCCACCTGTCCATGGCCCTAAGCCTGTCACACCATGCTTGCTACCTCATGCTGCTTGTGTTTGAAAAAACCATCCCAAGATGCCACTGCTGGATGTGAGTACTGGAAAGGGGGCAGCACCTTTTTCCTGAGGGATTAGGAGCTAACCATATTCCTCCTAACTGTGCCCTAGAACAAGTAGGGGCTAGTGATGCAATTGATAATGCTCCCTCAGAAGATGTTTTTGCATTGGCTTGAACAAACATACAATGAAGAGGTCTAAATGAAGACACACGAATGGTGTGGATATCAGTTTTCAGCTGGGAAACAGGTGCCTCTCAGGCCCCTCATGCTCCAGCAAGTGTGAAATGTGCCCATGCCCATGCGTGTGTAAATCTGGGGTGCATTATCTGGCTGCTGCTTTTGCTGTCACTATCCCCAGTCCTAACCTGGATTGAAGTCCAGGTTTTAAGTAAAAAAACAAGAGAGGCCCTTCTGTGTCTTGGGATAGGAAGCCAAAGATCTGTGAAGGGCTCAGGTTGGGTGCACATTAGATTTGTGACAGGATGAGAGCTTCGGTGGTCTTACTAACTGTGATAGGCCTGGCCTGGTTCTAACTCTGGGTGAGGTGGAGGGAATCAGCAGTGGTGTTCCCAGCTCTGGCCTGCCTGCCTATAGGCACAGCAAAAAGCATTGCCACAGGCCCTGACTTGGCTCCCTACTCCCTGCACCCCAGATGGTAATACTCAGAGCCTACAATCTGAGAGTATTTTTCTCCCATTTTAACCTGAGCTGCCTAACACACACTGCTGGTAGGGTAAGTGAAGAGCCTGGGGGAAAGCAGGGCTGGATAATGGATTCTGGGGGAAATTTAGAGATACAGGAGTGGTTGTCACCTCTCTGTGGAGGCCAGCTCCCTATGTGGTTCTTGCCACATGGCTTCTTCTACAGAGACTAGCTATGGGGAGTTTGGGAATTCTATGGCCCCAAGCTGCACCCTGTTGCCCCCACCCAGGTGATCCTTCCCTTGCCTGCTCTCAGAACCAGACATGGAAGTGGAGTGGGCTTTGTCTGACTGGGGCTTCTGCCTGGGGCTTTGCAAGCAGCTACTTATGAATATGGTCTGTTCAAATACCTTTTTTCAAGTGTAGGAACCCCACAACTAATAAATAATATTTTTCTTGTTTTTAAACCATCATATCTTTGTTTCACATGGAATAAACTAAGTGAAACCTGCTACCCCAGCCTCAGCCATGTGTTCTGTAACCCAGTCTCATTTGATTGTGAGGGCTGTTGTCAGAAATGTTATGAAAAAAGAATATGCATAAATTAGATCAGATGTAAGTTTATGCTTATAATATCACTTTAGTGGGAGGTAAGAGAGTGAAGTCATGGGCATTCAGCTGGGGTTTACCCACCTGCCACTTACTATGTTTGTAAGTGTGGCATGGGTGAACATCACCTGACATAGGTGACAGAAGAGAAAAGGCTGGCATAAAGGCCAGGTTGGGGAGAGCTGCCAGGCTGTGGGACTAGGCCCTGGGCATGCTGGACCTGTTAGGTCACTGAACATCTAATTGCCTGTGCACCTGCCCTTGTCACATCAGTTGAGGTAAGAGGATTGGACAACACTCTCCTGAAATCACACTGTGCTTGGAGAATGGAGGAGAGTCTATAACTCATCATCCTAGGGTAGGTTTTAGAGTAAGCTGGACTCTCTTGGAGAGCTGATGAGATGGGAGGAAGGCAGTCTCCCAGCTACACTTGACAGACAGAGCCTATAAAGTAAGCATGTGTGTGGGGATGGCCTGTCTCTAGGGGAGGAGGTGTTTAAAGCTATTACAGCTGCTGGCTGCTGCTCAGTCATCCCTCATCAGAGGAGGCAGGTCCTCAGCTGCATGTATAGCTGAATGTCTTTTGGAGTGTTTAGAGAATCCTCTGTGTTTGAGAAATTCTGAAAAGAAAAACAAATTCCAATTCCAATGTTTGTTAGTTTTTCTGAGCCAGTTGGAAAACAGATGCGCTTCACCTCAAAGTTTTAAGTGACACCCCTAGGGTAACCACCAATGTCTCAGCCATTAAAGCCTCATGCTTCCACCACCAGTTTGATTTGCAGCTTCATGGTTGTGTTGTATTAAATATTCTTTCCTCTGGCCTTGTCCGGTGAACACGGCTCACAGGGTTAACATGACTTCTTGAGATGAGGGCACCATGCAAAGCTGAGTATAAATTGGGTTTAGTTACCATTGTGCCTCCTCGTCACTTGAGAGGCCCATTTTCCCTGGTTGATTCATTAAGTGTATTAGTGCTGTCAGTCACCTTTGGACAACTCAAATGACAAGTAGGTGTTTTTTGATAAAGACAATGAAGCCTTTAGAGGTGAAACCCTCCTTTTCTCCTCTCCTTCTTTTAGGTAAAAGACTTTACTTTATTTTTCAAAAAGGGTACATAGTGGTATCCTAGAAGGTGTAGTGTGAGGACTGGCTTGTGCTAGGCTATGGTTTCAGTGTGGATGGGCAATTCTTCAAAATGGAAAATCAAGTTTCACTGAGTTGCTGAAGCCAAACTCACCTTTCTCCACATCCCCCACCATGGGCTTTCACTTTTCTTCTGTGCTTGAATTTTTTTAAATGTACATTTTGTATATATATATATATATATATATATATATATATATATATATATACACACACACACACACACACACACATATATATATGCACAATACATATATACATATACATACACACACACATACACACATGCATACACATACAGGTCTCACTCTGTCAGTAGTTCAGGGATGAGATGAGGGTCTTTTCTGCATTATGAAAATGCTTAAAAAGTTGTTAAAAATGTTTCCATCTTACTTCCATTTTACTTACTATCCTTAAATAGCTGCAAAGATGCATTGTACAACAGACTCTGGTATGGGAAAGAGCAAGTGTATTTAAAGTCTCAGCTCACTTCTTAATTATTGGTCACTGCAGCCTCAAACTCTTAGGCTCAAGGGATCCTTCCACCTTAGCCTCTCAAGTAGCTGGGACTAGAGGCTTGCAATGCTACACCAGCCAATTTTTAAAATTTTTGTAGAGACTGAGCCTACTTATGTTGCCCAGACTGGTCTTGAACTCCTGTGACCTAACCTTAAACTTCTAAAATTGTATCATCTGTGTCCCTCCCTGCCATCCAAACCATCACTTAAATATAATGGTTATTGAGAAAACAGTTAGATATTGAGGAATTTCTATATATCCTCCAGCTAAGAATAAGGTATTCTGATGTGGCCCAAATATTTTCTCACTAACCTAGCAAATCAAATCAGGAGACATGCAGAGGAAAGCTGGCCATTTTCAAATAGAAAGATAAATAACCCCATTAATGAGAATAATATAGTGATTTTCAGAAAGAGAAGTCAGACTGAGATGCAGCCCAGTCAGGGTGCAGTTACCCTGGGATAGCCACTTCACACAGAATGGTTGAGGAGCCTTTCTAAAATGAGCAAATTTGGACAATATAATTCTTGCTTATTTATTCCCAGCCCCCAGTGCCTGCCCCATTTCTAATGGCCACCCCAGGATGTGGTCAGCAGTGGCATGCAGCATGATGAGAGGAGTTCAGGGATGAGATGAGGGTCTTTCCTGCATTATCAAAATGCCTAAAATGTTGTTAAAAAGGTTTCCAAATTTTTACTTACTACCCTTAAATAGCTGCTAAGATGCATTGTCCAACAGACTCTGGTATGGGAAAGAGCAAGTGTATTTCAAGTCTCAGCTCACTTCTTAATTATCTGTGATACTCTGGGCATTTGACCACATCTATGTGATCCTGTTTCTCTGTCCCTCCAAGACCATGTTAAGCAAAAACAACAAAGCTTGAGGCATCATGATACTTGACTTCAAACTATGCTACAAAGCTACAGTAATCAAAACAGCTCGGTACTGAGACCAAAACAGATATATAGAACAATGGAACAGAAAAGAGACCTCAGAAATAACACCACAAATCTACAACCATCTGATCTTTGACAGACCTGACAAAAACAAGCAATGGGGAAAGGATTCCCTGTTTAACAAATGGTGCTGAAAAAACTTGCTATATATATGCAGAAAGCAGAAACTGGACCCTTTTCTTACACATTGTACAAATATTAAGTCAAGATGGATTAAAGTCTTAAATGTAAATCTCAAAACCTAAAGTTCTAAAAGAACCTTGGCAATAACATTCAGGTTGTAGGCATGGGCAAAGACTTCATGACTAAAACACCAAAAGCAATTGCAACAAAAGCCAGAATTGACAAATGAGATCTAATTAATCTAAAGAGCTTTGAAAGAGAGAGATCCAAGATGGCCGATTACTAGCAGCTCAGTATTGTAGCTCCCAGTGAAAGTGCAGAGAACGAGAGGACACCACACTTTCAGACAAATTTTTGTTGCTCATGGACCAGGAGATTCCCAGCAGAGGAGCCCCACAGGTCACCAGTGTGACTCTTGTGACCGGCATGGCAGTTTTGCTGGCACCTCACTGCAGCAGTTCTCAGTGCAGAGTAAATGGGACCAGACCCCCGTTTGGTCAATGTTTGGAGATCCAGGAAGGCAGAGTTGCCCATTCAGCTGATTGAAAAAGGGAATCAAGAGGGAAGCCAGACCAGAGATTCCTGGGCAGAAAAGCACCATTAATCTTAATGCTGCTGTTTTAGCCAGCACACTGTGTTGCTCAGATTCTGGCGCTGGGAATCAACAAGTTGGACATCCACTCAGAGACCTAATTTGAAAGTTGGTAATTACAAAGATGACAGATGAATACATTTACAATGATGGGAAGAAACCAGTGTAAAAAGGCTGAGAATACCCAAAATCAGAATGCCTCTCCCTCTACAGGAGATCACAGTTCCTCATCAACAGGGGAACAAAGCCTGATGGAGAATGAGTGCATTCCATTAACAGAATTAGGCTTTAGAAAGTGGATAATAAGAAACTTCTGTGAGTTAAAAGAACACATTCTAGCCCAACATAAACTAAGAACCTTGAAAAAAGGTTTGACAAAATTTTAACAAGAATAGACAATTTAGAGAGGAATATAAGTGAATTAATGGAACTGAAGAATACAATACCAGAACTCTGAGAAGTATGCACTGGTTTTAACAGTTGAATTGATCAAGCAGAAGAAAGGATATCAGAGATCGAAGACCAACTTAGTGAAATAAAATGAGAAGATAAGACTAGAGAAGACAATAAATAAGAATGAGAAAACTCTCAACAAATATGGGACTATGTCAAAAGACCTAATTTACATTTGATAGGTGTACCTGAATGTCATGAAGAGAATGAATCCAAGCTGGAAAATATTTTTCAGGGTATTAATCAGGAAATTTTCCTAACCTAGTAAGGCAGGACAATATTTAACTCCAGATAATACAGAGACCACCACAAAGATATTCCTCAAGTTGAGCAACCCCAGGACACATAATCATTAGATTTACCAGTGTTGAAATAAAGGAGAAAATTCTAAGGGCAGCTAGAGAGAAAGGTCAGGTCACCCATAAAGGGAAGCCTATCAGACTCATAGCAGATCTCTTAGCAGAAACCCTACAAACAAGAAGAGAGTGAGGGTCAATATTCAATATCCTAAAATAAAAGAATTTTCAACCCAGAATCTTATATCCAGCCAAACTAAGCTTCATAATTGAAGGAAAAATAAAATTTTTCACAAACATGCAAGCACTCAAAGATTTCATCACCACCAGGCCTGCTTTACAAGAGCTTCTGAAAGAAGCATTACACACAGAAAGGAACAAGTATCAGTCATCCCCAAAACTTACCAAAAGGTAAAGAGTTTTTCCATAATAAATCTATATCAACTAATGGGTAAAATAGCCAGATAGCATTAAATGACAATATTAATCACAAATATCAATATTAATCCTAAATTGAAATGGATTAAATGCCCCAATTAAAGACACAGACAGGCAAATTGAATAAAAAGTCAAAACACGTTGGTACACTGTATCCAGATCCATCTCATAGGCAAGGACACAAAAAGACTCAAAACAAAAGGTTGGAGAAAGACTCACCAATCAAATGGAGAGAAAAAAAAACAGGAATTGTAACTTTCATCTCTGACAAAATAGACTTTAATAGTAACAAAAGTTAAAAGAAACAAAGAAGGACATTACATAATGGTAAAGGATCAATGCAACAACAGGAGCCAATGATTATAAATATATATGCACCCAATATAGGAGTATCCACATGCATAAGACAAGTTCTTAATGACTTATAAAGAGACTTAGACTTCCACATAATAATAGTGGGAGACTTTGACACCATGTTGTTAATATTCAACAGATCAATGAGATAGAATATTAACAGGGACATCTATTATTAGAATTCAGACCTGGAACAAGTGAATTCAGTGAATAGTTATAGAATTCTTCACTCCAGGTCCACAGAACATACATTTTTCTCAGTATCACATTACACCTATTTTGAAAGTTACCACATAATTGGAAGAAAATCACTCTTCAGCATTTGCATAGCACTTCACAGAATTAAATGAATTATTGGTTGGCTGTTTGTTTGCTATTTTCTTCCCTTATTCCTTTCTGTCTCCACTGTTAAGCACAATTATTGGCATAAAAGAGGTTTTTAGTACCTGTTCTTAGATTGCATTCCAGCCTTGGCAATAGAGCAAGACTCCTGTTCTCTCTCCCCCTTTCTCTTTCTCTTTCTTTATTTCTAAAACAAAAACAAAAAAAACTAAAGAGCTTCTGCACAGTAAAAGAAGCTATTATCAGAGTGAACAGGCAACCTACAGAAAGGGAGAAAATTTTGCAATCTATCCATCTGACAAAGGTCTAATATGCAGAATCCGTAAGGAACTTAAACTAATTTACAAGAAAAACAACATCAAAAGTGGGCAAAGGATATGAACAGATTCTTCAAAAGAAGATATTTGGTGTGGCATGGAGGCTTGTCTGTAATCCCAGCACCTTGGAAGGCTAAGGCACGTGGATCATGAGGTCGGAAGTTTGAGACCAGTCTGTCCAATGTGGTGAGATCCCGTTTCTACTAAAAATATAAAAAAATTAATCGGGTGTAATGGTGGGTGCCTGTAATTCCAGCTACTTGGGAGGCTGAGGCAGGAGAATATCTTGAACCCAGGAGGCAGAAGTTGCAGTGATCCTGCCACTGCACTCCAGCCTGGATGAAAGAACAAGACTTCATCTCAAAATAAATAAATATATAAATAAAACCTTTATGTGGCCAAAAAAACATGAAAAAAAAAAGCTCATAGTCACTGGTCATTAGAGAAATGCAAATCAAAACTACAATGAGATACTGTCTCATGCCATTTAGAATGGCAATTATTAAAAAGTCTGGAAACAACAGATGCTGGCAAGGATGTGAAGAAATAGAAATGCTTTTACACTGTTTGTGGGAGTGTAAATTTGTTAAACAATTGTGAAGGACAGTGTGACAATTTCTCAAGGATCTAGAACCAGAAGTGCCATTTGACCCAGCAATCCCATTCCTGGGTATATACCAAAAAAAATGTGAATCATTCTACTATAAAGACACATGCACACATATGTTCATTGTGGCACTGTTTACAACAGCAAAGACTTGGAACCAACCCAAATGTCCATCAATGATAGACTTGACAAAGAAAATGTGGCACATATACACCATGGAATACTATGCAGTCATAAAAGAGAATGAGTTCATGTCCTTTGCAGGGATGTGGATGAAGCTGAAAACCATCATCCTCAGCAAACTAACACAGGAAAAGAAAACCAAACACCACATGTTCTCACTCATAAGAGGGAGTTACACAATGAGAACACATAGACAGAGGGAGGGAAACATTACACACCTGGGCCTGTCAGGGGTTGGGGAAAAGAGGAAGGAGAGCATTAGGACTAATACCTAATGTATGCGGGGCTTAAAACCTAGATGGCAGGTTGATAGGTTCAGCAAACGACTATGGCACATGTAAACCTATGTAACAAACCTACATGTATCCCAGAACTTAAAGTCAAAAAGAAAATGCACTAACGCTGAGGGGGAGTGGGAGTAGGGGAGGTGGTGGGGCAGTGGGGTGGGTACCAGAGCTTTATCTGATCAGTGGTGCTGGGGTGGGAACCGCCCAATCAGGCGCGCGTTTAGAGAGGAGAGGAGGGCGTGGCTTCCGGCGTTTGGTCAGGCTTTTGTCTATTGCTCCCGCCAGAGCCTGAGATATGCCTCCAGTGTTCTCCATTTTCCACCTCTGGAGCCCCCGGTGGCTACCTCACCACCTCTATTACCCTGTGATCTGCAAGTCTTTGGGAAGGCATAGATAAGACACCAGGACATTCTGGAACCTGGGAAATGGTGAGTTTGCGGGGTTGTGCATTCCGGCAGGGGAGAGCAGGTTGTGAAATCGGCAGGATCGGCCTCCCCATGGTCAGCTCCGAGTCTCAGGGGCAGCTTGGCCCTCAGCCCCCTCTGGCTGCAAGATGTTGGCTGGCCCAACAGCGGGGATCCCCGCATCTTGCTCTGCCCCATCCGGTGCCGTTTCTGTATGGCTTCCTGCTCTGCACCCGCAGCCCCAAGTATTCCCCAGATTGTTTAGATATGCTAGGTGGGTCGTCGTGCAGAACCCTGACTTGGTGTGTGCAGGAGAGGAGCTGTGGCCCTTTGAGTTCCCAGTCTCTCCTGTTAAAAATTGAAGGGAGTCAGGCCAGGCGCGGTGGCTCACGCCTGTAATCCCAGCACTTTGGGAGGCCGAGGCGGATGGATCACGAGGTCAAGAGATCGAGACCATTATGGACATGTTGAAACCCCGTCTCTACTAAAAAATACAAAAAAAAAAAAATTAGCTGGGCACAGTGGCATGTGCCTACAATCCCAGCTACTCAGGAGGCTGAGGCAGGAGAATTGCCTGAACCCGGGAGGCAGAGGTTGCGGTGAGCCGAGATCACGCCATTGGACTCCAGCCTGGGTAACAAGAGCGAAACTACGTCTCAAAAGAAAAAAAAAATTGAAGGATGTCCACGTTAAAGCGTTAACCAGTTTGAGTAAACAGTGATTGGTGAAATGGAAAGCACTCAACAATGATTTGTGGTCCACCCGAGGGGCATGAAGAAACGGCTTTTATAAGATGCGTGAGAAACAACCCAAGTTCAAGAATTGGTTACAGTTATGCAGTCACCTTATGTAAACTATCCAGATGAAAATTTCCTGGTTATGTAATCAGAGGTTAATTGCAGGTTTATGATTGGGTAAGCCTGACATTTGTTTCAGCCTAAGACGGTGAATTATAAGAAATGCATTTAGTTAGGTTTCAGATTTTTAAACCTATGAACACAGAGCATTAGAGCCACTTTAGTTCAATTTTCTGCTCTTTAATCATTTTTGCACTCCAGAGGAGGACTGGTTTTCCCTTGTGTTTTTCTAATGTATAGCAAGTGGGACCTCTAATTGTCCACCCTGTTTTCAACCCTAACTCAGGCTTGCAGTAAAATTAAAAGTTTCCCCTTTCTTTCCTGCATTCTCAAATGCAACAAATGAGGTCAACTTCCCCTTTCCAATTTACAACGCTATCAACTATTTGTCCTTTACTGTACATTGCATTAAAGTTTTCTATTATTGGACTTCTTTCTACTTCTCCCTACAGTTCTGTCAATGTTTGCTTTTTATATTTAGAAACCCCACTTTTGGGTGCATAAATATATATAGCTATATTGTCTTGACAAATTAACTTTTATTATATGGTGAATTCACTCTTGTGACAGATGTTGCTAGAAAGTCTATTTTGTCTAATTTAAGCATAACTACCATTGCATTCTTTTGTTTATTATTTGCATGGAATATCATTTTTTATACTTTGACTTTTAGCCTGTGTTTTTAATTCAGAAGTGAGTCTCCTGTAAGCAGTGTATTATGGGCTTTAAAAAATTTATTTAACCACTCTGTTTTAGTATTTGTGCTGCTCTACCAGAATAGCACAGAGTGCTGTTGATGAAGAAGAGAAGTGTATTTGACTCAAGATTCTGGAGGCTAGGAAGGTAAAAGAACATGACACTGGCATGTGTTGAAGGTCTTGTTGCTGGAGAATAACATAGCCAAAGATCTAAAAGAGATACTTTTTTTTTAAATAACAGACCCATTCTTGTTATAATTAACCCATTCCCCATTATATGAACATTAATCCATTCATGAGGGCAGAGTGCTTATATCCTAATAAATTCTTAAAGGTCTCACCTCTTAATTCTATCACATTGGCTATGAAATTTTCTCCAAAATTTTGGAGATGATATCTAGTCTATAACAGTATCTGTTTATTAGATAATTTAGTGCCTTAAATGTAAAGTGGTGATAGGTAAGCAGTTACTATTGTAACTTTGTAGTTTTCTGTCCACTTTAAATTGGCTTCTTTTTTTTTGTTGTTGTTATGTCTTTCCTGTGGTTTTGTTAATTTCTTTTGAGTCGGGGTTATACTTTCTTACTCAGACTGAAGTGCAGTGACATATCACAGCTCAGTGTAGCATCAACCTCCTGAGATTGAGCAATTCTCCCACCTTAGCCACTTAAGTAGCTTCGACTATGCACATGTACCACAACACCCAGCTAATTTTTTTTTTTTTTTTTTTTTTTTTTTTTTTGGTTAAGAGAAGTTTTCTTATGTTGCTCAGGTTGGTTTCAAACACTGGAGCTTATGATTCTTCCACCTTGGCTTCTCAAAGTGGTGGAACCACCATATGTAATGTTTAATTTTTATTGTTTTTATTGCTTTCTCTTTTTCTACTTTTTATTTACTAGAATTTGATTTCCTAGTGGTTATCATGGGACTTATTTATTTATTTATTTATTTTTTAATTTTTATTGCATTATAGGTTTTGGGGTACATGTAAAGAACGTGCAAGATACTTGCATAGGTACACACATGGCAGTGTGTTTTGCTGCCTTCCTCCCCTTCACCCACACTTGGTATTCATCCCCAGGCTATCCCCTCCCAGCCCCCCCACCATCGCTCCCCCATTTCCCTCAACAGTCCCCAGTGTATAGTAGACCGCCTCTCTGTGTCCATGTGTTCTCATTATTCTCGCCCACCTATGAATGAGTATATGCAGTATTTCTTTTTCTGTTCTTGTGTCAGTTTGCTGAGAATGATGTTCTGAAGATTCATCCATGTCCTTACAAAGGACACAAACTCATCATTTTTGATTGCTGCATAATATTCCATGGTGTATATGTGCCACATTTTCCCAGTCCACTCTATCATCGATGGGCATTTGGGTTGGTTCCAGGACTTTGCTATTGTAAACAGTGCTGCAAAGAACATTCGTGTGCATGTGTCCTTATAGTAGAACGATTTACAGTCTTTTGAATAGATACCCAGTAATGGGATTGCTGGGTCAAATGGAATTTCTATTTCTAGGTCCCTGAGGAATTGCCACACTGTCTTCCACAATGGTTGAACTAATTTACATTCCCACCAACAGTGTAAGAGTGTTCCTATTTCTCCACATCCTCTCCAGCATCTGCTGTCTCCAGATTTTTTAATGATCACTATTCTAACTGGTGTGAGATGATATCTCAATGTGGTTTTGATTTGCATCTCTCTAATGACCAATGATGATGAGCACTTTTTCATATGTTTGTTGGCCTCATGTATGTCTTCTTTTGTAAAGTTTCTGTTCATATCCTTTGCCCATTTTTTAATGGGCTTGTTTGTTTTTTTCCTGTAAATCTGTTTGAGTTCTTTGTAAATTCTGGATATCAGCCCTTTGTCAGATGTGTAAACTGCAAAGATTTTTTCCCATTCTGATGGTTGCCGATTCACTCTAGTGACTGTTTCTTTTGCCATGCAGAAGCTGTGGAGTTTGATTAGGTCCCATTTGTCTATTTTGGCTTTTGTTGCCAATGCTTTTGGTGTTTTGGTCATGAAGTCCTTGCCTACTCCTATGTCCTGAATGGTTTTGCCTAGATTTTCTTCTAGGGTTTTTATGGTGTCAGGTCTTATGTTTAAGTCTTTAATCCATCTAGAGTTAATTTTAGTGTAGGGTGTCAGAAAGGGGTCCAGTTTCTGCTTTCTGCACATGGCTAGCCAGTTTTCCCAACACCATTTATTAAATAGGGAATCCTTTCCCCATTGACTGTTTTTGTCTGGTTTATCAAAGATAATATGCTTGTAGATATGCTGTGTTGCCTCCAATGCTTCTATTCTGTTCCATTGGTCTATATCTCTGTTTTGGTACCAGTACCATGTTGTTTTGATTACTGTAGCCTTGTAGTATAGTTTGAATTCTGGTAGCGTGATGCCTCCCGCTGTGTTCTTTTTGCTTAGAATTGACTTGGCTATGCGGGCTCTTTTTTAGTTCCATATGAAATTCATGGTGGTTTTCTCCAGTTCTGTGAAGAAATGCAATGGTAGTTTGATGGGGATAGCATTGAATGTGTAAATTACTTTGGGCAGTATAGCCATTTTCACAATATTGATTCTTCCTAATCACGAACATGGAATGTTTCTCCATCTGTTTGTGTCCTCTCTTATTTTGTTGAGCAGTTGTTTGTAGATTCCTTATAGAGGTCCCTTACATTCCTAGTGAGTTGTATTCCTAGGTATTTTATTTTCTTTGTAGCAATTGTGAATGGCAGTTCGTTCTTAATTTGGTTCTCTTTAAGTCTGTTATTGGTGTATAGGAATGCTTGTGATTTTTGCACATTGATTTTATATACTGAGACTTTGCTGAAGTTGTTTTTCAGTTGGAGGAACTTTTGGGCTGAGGTGATGGGGTCTTCTAGGTATACTATCATGTCGTCTGCAAAGAAAGACAATTTGGCTTCCACCTTTTCTATTTGAATAGTTTTTATTTCTTTTTCTTGCCTGATTGCTCTGGCTAGAACTTCCAGTACTATGTTGAATAGAAGTGGTGAGAGAGGCCATCCTTGTCTAGTGCTGGATTTCAAAGGGAATGCTTCCAGTTTTTGCCCATTAAGTATGATATTGGCTGTTGGTGTGTTGTAAATAGCTTTTATAACTTTGAGATATGTTCCATCAATACCAAGTGTATTGAGGATTTTAAGCATAAAGGCTGTTGAATTTTGTCAAATGCCTTCTCTGCGTCAATTGAGATAATCATGTGGTTTTTGTTTTTGCTTCTGTTTATGTGGTGAATTACATTTATAGACTTGCATATGTTGAACCAGCCTTGCATCCCTGGAATGAATCATACTTGATCATGATGGATAAGTTTTTTAATGTGCTGTTGCAATCGATTTGCCAGTATTTTATTGAAGATTTTTGCGTCTATATTCATCATGGATATTGACCTGAAGTTTTGTTTTCTTGTTGAATCTCTGCCAGGTTTTGGTATCAGGATGATGTTGGTCTCATAAAATGATTTGGGAAGGGTTCCCTCTTTTTGGATTCTTTGGAATAGTTTCAGAAGGAATGGTACCAGATCCTCTTTGTGTGTCTGGTAGAATTCAGCTGTGAACCCATCTGGACCTGGGCTTTTTTAGGGTGGTAGGCCGTTAATTGCTGCCTCAACTTCAGACCTTGTTATTGGTCTATTCATAGTTTCGGGTTCCTCCTGGTTTAGGCTTGGGAGGACACAGGCGTCCAGGAATTTATCCATTTCTTCCTGATTTACTAGTTTGTGTGCATAGAGTTGTCTGTAGTATTCTCTGATGATGGTTTTAATTTCTGTGGAATCTGTGGTTATTTCCCCTTTATCATTTTTTATTGCCTCTATTTGGTTGTTCTCTCTTTTCTTTTTTATCAGTCTGGCTAGTGGTGTGTCTATTTTGTTGATCTTTTCAGAAAACCAGCTCTTAGATTTATTGATTTTTTGAAGGGTTTTTCTTGTCTCTATCTCCTTCAGTTCTGCTCTGATCTTAGTTATTTCTTGTCTTCGGCTAGGTTTTGAGCTTTTTTGATCTTGCTCCTCTAGCTCTTTCAATTTTGTTGAAAGGGTGTCAATTTTGGATCTCTCCACTCTTCTCATGTGGGCACTTATTGCTATATATTTTCCTCTACAGACTGCTTTAAATGTGTCTCAGAGATTCTGGTACGTTGTGTCTTCATTCTCGTTGGTTTCAAAGAACTTCTTTATTTCTGCCTTCATTTCATTGTTTATCCTATCAACATTCAAGAGCCAGTTGTTCATTTTCCATGAAGCTGTGCAGTTCTGAGTTATTTTCTGAATTCTGAGTTCCAACTTGATTGCACTATGGTCTGAGAGACTGTTTGTTATGATTTCCATTGTTTTGCATTTGCTGAGTAGTGCTTTACTTCCAATTATGTGGTCAATTTTGGAGTAGGTGTGATGTGGTGCTGAGAAGAATGTATATTCTGTGGATTTGGGGTGGAGAGTTCTGTAAATGTCTATCAGGTTTGCTTGTTCCAGGTCTGAGTTCAAGTCCTGGATATCCTTGTTAATTTTCTGTCTGGTTGATCTGTCTGCTATTGACAGTGGAGTGTTAAAATCTCCCACTATTATTGTGTGGGAGTCTAATTCTCTTTGTAAGTCATTAAGAACTTGCCTTATATATCTGGGTGCTCCTACATTGGGTCCAGATATATTTAGAATCATTAGCTCTTTTTGTTGTATCGATCTTTTTACCATTATGTAATGACCTTTTTTGTCCCTTTTAATCTTTGTTGCTTTAAAGTCTATTTTATCCGAGATGAGAATTGCAACTCCTGCTATTTTTTGCTCTCCATTTGCTTGGTAAATCTTCCTCCATCCCTTTATTTTGGGCCTTTGTGTATCTTTGCATATGAGGTGGGTTTCCTGGATACAGCATACTGATGGGTTTTGGTTTTTTTATCCAATTTGCCAGTCTGTTTCTTTTGATTGGTGCATTTAGCCCATTTACATTCAGGGTTAATATTGTTACATGTGAATTTGATACTGCCATTTTGATGCTAGCTGGCTGTTTTGCCCATTGGTTCATGTACATTCTTCATTTTGTTGATGGTCTTTAGCATTTGGTGTGCTTTTAGGATGGCTGGAACTGGTTGTTTCTTTCTATGTGTAGTGCCTCTTTCAGAAGCTCTTGTAAAGCAGGCCTAGTGGTGACAAAATCTCTGAGTACTTGCTTGTTCGTGAAGGATTTTATTTTTCCTTCACTTATGAAGCTCAGTTTGGCTGGATATGAAATTCTGTGTTGAAAGCTCTTTTCTTTAAGGATGTTGAATATTGGCCCCCACTCTCTTCTGGCTTGTAGAGTCTCTGCCGAGAGATCTGCTGTGAGTCTGATGGGCTTCCCTTTGTGGGTGACCTGACGTTTCTCTGTGGCTGCCCTTAGTATTTTCTCCATCATTTCAACCCTGGTGAATCTGACGATTATGTGCCTTGGGGTTGCTCTTCTTGCGGAGTATCTTTGTGGTGTTCTCTGTATTTCCTGGCGTTGAGTATTGACCTGTCTTGCTAGGTTGGGGAAATTTTCCTGGATAATATCCTGAAGAGTTTTTTCCAGCTTGGATTCATTCTCTTCGTCACATTCTGGTACACCTATGAAACGTAGGTTGGGTCTCTTCACATAGTCCCACATTTCTTGGAGATTTTGTTCATTCCTTTTTGTGCTTTTTTCTTTAATCTTGGTTTCTCATTTTATTTCATTGAGTTGATCTTCAACTTCTGATATTCTTTCTTCTGCTTGGTCAATTCGGCTGTTGAAACTTGTGCATGCTTCGTGATGTTCTCGTGTTGTTGTTTTCAGCTCCTTCAATTCATTCATATTCCTCTCTATGTTGTCCATTCTTGTTATCTGTTCCTCGAATCTTTGTTCAAATCTTGTTTCAAGGTTCTTAGTTTCTTTGCACTGGTTTAGTACATGTTCCTTTAGCTCACTGAAGTTTCTCATTATCCACTTTCTGTAGTCTGATTCCATCATTTCATCACATTCATTCTTCGTCCAGCTTTGTTCCCTTGCTGGTGAGGAGTTTTGGTCCTTTTTTGGAGGTGAGATGTTTTGGTTTCGGGTGCTTTCCTTCTTTTTGCGCTGGTTTCTTTCCATCTTTATGGATTTATCTGCCTGTCGTCTTAGTAGTTGCTGATTTTTCAATTGGGTCTCTGTGTGGACGCTGAGATTGTTAATGATGAAGTATTTCTGTTACTTAATTTATCCTCTAATGTTCTATCCCCTCTGCTGTATGAGTGCTGAGGTCCACTCCAGGCCCTGCTTGTCTGTGGTATACCTGCAGCAGCCTCTTCACCTTCACTGAGTGCTGCAATCCTGAGTCACCTCTACGACGCCATCTTGCCTGTCCCCCTATCACGGGACTTATATATAACATCTTGTATTTTAACAGTCTAGTTTAAGATAATAACAATTTAGAGTATTCTAAATTTCACTATGGAGTTATCATTTTAAGTGATATTTATAGTTTAGTATTTTTCATATTGTTAGTTAGCATTTCATTTTATCAATGTGAGGATTTCTTCCAGACTATGACTGAGAAGTAAAGAAGGTGGGTTTTGCCTGATTCAGAGACTACAGAGAGAATCAAGTTCTGCAGACCTGTCACCTGAGCCTCAGGTGAGTATGAATTCTCCTGGGTTTTTGGCAGATGGTTGCAGTGACAGGATCAAGGCCTAGTGAGTTATAGTTAAGTCTATAGTGAGATATGGCAGTATTCTGTTTTGAAGCTGGGACTATTGTAGACAAGCCTGCCACTTGGTCAAAATTCTTCTCTTATGATGTCTTCCTTAATCTTTGCCTCCAGCTGGGTGTCACAAACCATGACCTGGATCCCAAGGCTTCCATAAATGCCAAAGATTTGTTTGTCATGGTTGCCACATTATGTTGTGTGGGATGTGCATACAGAACCTCCCATTCTGTCATCTTGCTTATGTTGCTCTCCTTTAGGTTTTGCTTTCTGAAATGAATGTCAATTTGTGATTTGTAGATTCAAAAGTTCTAAAATAAATTGCCAAAATATACACATTATGTAAGCTGTGAATAATATTTCTTGTAGGTGCTACATATTTATTAAAATTTTGGTTGTAATTTTAAGCTCACTGTAGGCAGGGAGGAATCATTAAAATTTATATATTTTTGGTCTGTATTTAAATCATGGTACTTAATTTCAAATCATTTAGTTTCAAAAGTAGATCTTGTGTCTAGTGTTTTTTTAAATTTACATTACTGAAGGTCAGACGTAAAAGTCACTTACTGTTCCTAGGTGCTGGCTACTTCATGTTTCAATTCTGTAAAATGTTACTTCATATATTTGGGAACTGTGATGTTAGGCACATATGTTAATACTTGTTACTGCTTCCCTGTGAATAGACCCATTTATTATTATATAAGGCCTTTTCTGCTGGTATTTTGTGGAAGTTTTTGAAATAACCTGTATTTTGTCAAAAATGACAGTATTTGACTTCATATCTGATATTTTTAAATTGTTTTTACATACAGGCCATATGTGTTCCAGATTGTAATTTGGTCACTTGTAGGGAGCATGAAGTGGAATCCTGTTTCTTAAATTTATTTAGTCAAACTGTGTTTTTGATCGGCAATTTATTTATACATAATGTAATTACTAAAAGGGAATGATTTCCTGTTGTATTTTGTTTCTTTTTTGTTTTAGGTTCTGTAGCTATTTTGTTCCTGTTTTTCTCTCTTGCTGTCTTTCTTAGTGTATTATAGATTTTTGTAGTGACATGTTTTAATTCCTTTCTCACTATTCTGTGTGTGCATGTGTGTGTGTGCCTGTGTGTGCTATAGGTATTTCCTTCCTTCCTCTCTTTCTCTTTCTCCTTCTTTCTTTTCTTCTTTTCTTTTATTTATTTATTTATTTTATTTTATTTTTTGAGACAGGATCTGGCTCTGTCATCCAGACTGGAGTGCAGTGTCACAATCTCTGCTTACTGCAACCTCTGCCTCTCAGGCTCAACTCAAGCAATCCTCCACCCCAGCCTCTGAGTAGCTGGGATCACAGATATGCACCACTACTCCTGGCTAATGTTTGTTATTTTTCATAGGGACATGGTTTTGCCATGTTGCCCAGGATAGTCTCAAACTCCTAAGTCCTATAGGTATTTTCTATATTGTTACTAGTATCTATAGTAACAACAACAACAACAAATTGCCTTTATATGACTCTCCATTGTGTTTTATTGATGTGACAAATTATGTCATTTTGTATTGTGAATTTAGTGGCACAGATTTATAGTCATTTTAAGTGTTTGTTTCCTCAAATCTATAGCAGAATTAAAAGTATTCTGTGTACCTTCATTGCAAAAACAAAAAAAAAACTTTATTTGTGTATATAATTATCTCTACTACAAAACTTTATATTTAAAATAATTTTATGTTGCTTTCATTATTATTTTATTTTTTAATGTGAATAACTGACTTTTTAGCATTTTTTTATGACAGGCCTAGTGATATAAATTTATACAGCTTTTGTTAAATATTCTTTGTTTTTTTAATTCATTTGAAAGGAGAGTTTTGGCAGAGTTTAGTGTTCTTAGTTGGGACTTGCCATTTTTTCAGCATTTTTAGTATATCATTCTATAACCTCTTGCCTGTAAATATTTTTGATGAAACATCTGCTGGTCATCCTATAGGAGTAACCTTGTACATGCTAAGTTGTTTTTTTCTTGCTGACTTCAAGATTCTCTGTTTGTATCATTTGAATCTTTGCCTGTAATGTGTCTTCTTGTGGGCCTTTCTGTGTTGCTGCTAGTTAGAGTTGATAAAATTTCAATAAATTTTAGGTCATTTTCTTTCTCAAATTTTAAGAGTTCTCAACCAGTGTTTGTTTCTGGAAATAACTTTTCTGCTCTATTTTCTCTCTTTTTATTTTAGAATTTCCATTGTGAGTCTATTGGCCATCTTAATGGTATCCCATAAGTCCCTTAGGCTCTCTTGATTTTTTTAAATTATTTTTACCCTCTTCAACCTGTAATTTCAAATGACTTGTTATCAAGCTTGCTGGATTTTTTTCCTGCTAGATGAAAACGGCTGATGAACCCTCTAGTGAATCTTTATATTCAGTTATTTTACTTTTCAGCACAACACTTTTTGTTTCCATTGTATAGTTTTCATCTCTTTGTTGGTAATCTCATTATCTTCATGCATTGTTTTCTTTTTCTGTTTAGTTTTCTATGTTCTTCTTTAGCTGACTGAGCATGTTTAAGCTAGGTGTTTTAGCCAGGCACAATGGCATGTACCTGTAATCTCAGCTACTTTGAAAGCCAAGGCAAGAGAATTACAGTATTAGTCTATCCTCATGCTGCTAATAAAGACATACCTGAGACTAAGTAATTTATAAAGAAAAAAGATTCAATGGCCTCACAGTTTCACATGGCTAGGAGACCTCACAATTTTGGCAGCAGGCAAGAGCTTGTCGAGGAGAACTTTCATTTATAA
Organism: Saguinus oedipus; assembly: GCA_031835075.1. Classification (NCBI taxonomy): domain Eukaryota; kingdom Metazoa; phylum Chordata; class Mammalia; order Primates; family Cebidae; genus Saguinus; species Saguinus oedipus. The sequence goes on from CM063173.1 coordinate 59,453,139, forward strand.
AATCATCAGATCCTGTGAGACTTATTTGCTATCATGAGAACAGCATAGGAAAATCCCACCCCCATGATTCAATTATCTCCCACCAGGTCCCTGTCACAACATGTGGGGATTATTACAATTCAAGGTAAAATTTGGCTGGGGATGCAGAGCCAAACCATATCAATTACTTAAGCCCAGGAGTTTGAGATTACCCTAAGCAATATTGTGAGAAACTGTATGTAAAAAATATTTTTACAAGTTAGGCATGGTGAAATATTTCTGTAGTCCCTGGAACTTGGAGGCTGAACTAAGAGGATTGTTTGACTTCCCCTGGAATTTGAGGCTGCAGTGAGCCATAATCATGGCATTGTATTTCTGTCTGGGTGAGAGAGTAAGACCTCTTTTTATAATTTCAAATAGGTACCTGTGCAGGTTTGTTACATGGGTATATTGTGTAATGCTGAGGTTGGAAGTATGAATGAGTCCATCACGCAGGCAGTGAGCATAGCACCAAATAGGCAGTTATTCACTTCTTGGCCACCTTCCTCTCTCCACTCTCTACAAGTTTTCAATTATTTTTATGTTTATGTCCATGTGTAATCAGTGTTTATTTTCCACTTACAAGTGAAAATATGCAGCATTTTTATTTTGCATTTCTGCATTAATTTGTATAGAATAATGGACTGTAGTTGCATTTATGCTACTGCAAAAGACAAAATTTTGGGTTTCTTTATGGCAAAGTAGTATTTCATGGTGTATATGTGCCACTTTTTTTAATTCAATTCACCATTAATAGGCACCTAGGTCGATTTATGTCTTTCCTATTATGAATAGTGCAGTGATGAACATACAAGTGCATGTGCTATTTTGGTAGAATAATTTATTTCCTTTTAGGCATATATGCAGTAATGAAATTGCTGGGTTGAATTATAGTTCAGCTCTCAGTTATTTGGAAAGTCTCCAAGCTCCTCTCCACAGTGGCTGAACTAATTTATATTCCCATCAACGGTGTATAAGTGGTTTTTTTCCCCCTTCTGAAACCTCATCAACACGTTATTCATTTACTTTTTAATAAAAGCCATTCTGACTGGTGTAAGATGGTATTTTACTGTGGTTTTTATTTTCATTTCTTTGATAGTTATTAATGATAAGCCTTTTTTGATGTTATTTGGCCATTTGTATGTATTCTTTTGAATAGTGTCTGATAATGACCACTTTTTCATGGGGTTATTTTTTGTTTGTGAATTCTTTAAGTTTCTTACAGATTCTCAATGTTAGATTTTGTCAGAGTTACAGTTTGTGAATATTTTTCCCATTCTGATAGCTTTGGAGTTAATTTGTTCTTATTTTCCTAGTTTCTCTAAGTGTGATGTCAAATTGTTAGTTTGAGATTTCTCAAAACTGCATTTAGCACTATAAACTTTCCTCTTAATGGTGCTTTTGCTACATCCCAGATATTTTGGTATATAGTGTCTCTTCCTTTATTTAAAAAAAAATAATTTCTGCCTTAATTTTATTGTTTACCCAAAATTCATTCAGGAGCATGTTGTTTAATTTCAATCTCATTCTATGGTTTTGTGAGATATTCTTGGTATTGATTTTTATCTTTGTTCCATTGTGGCCTGAGAGTATGGTTGACAGGATTTCAGTTTCTTAAAACATATTGAGAATTGCTTTATGGATAGCATGTGGTCAGTTTTAGAGTTTGTTCTGTGAGCAGATGAGAAGAGGTTACATTCCTTAGATGGTGTGTGGTGTATACTATGAATGTCTATTATTTCCAATTGATCAAGTGTCAAATCAAACTTCAGAATTTCTTTGTTAGGTTTCTGCCTTGATCATCTCTCCAACACTGTTAGTAGGGAGTTGCATTCTTCAACTATTACTGTGTGGCTACTTAAGTCTTATTGTAGGCCTGGAAGTACTTGTTTTATAAATCTATGTGCCCCAATGTTGGATACATCTGCATTTAGGACAGTTAAGTCATCTTGTTGAATTGAACACTTTTATCATTATGCAGCATCTTTCTTTGCATTTTACTGTTATTGGTTTAAAGTTCTTATTTCTTAAAAAAAGAAAAAAATGCCAGGTATGGTGGCTCATGCCAGCACATGAGACTGAGGCAGTAGAATTGCTTGAGACCAAGAGTTTGGGACCAGCCTAGGCAATGTGGCAACATTCTGTTTGTACATTTGAAAAAAAAACAACAAAAACTGTACAGGTGTGGTAGTGTGTAAAAATGAAGTTATATATACTTAGGAGACAGAGGTGGCATGACTGCTTGACTTCAGAAATGTGAGGTTATAGTGAGCTATGATTGCACCACTGCACTCTGGCCCAGGAGATAGAGTAAGGCCCTGTCTATAAAATAAAATAAAAAATAGAAAAAGAAAATGATTTTTAATTTAGAAAATAATTTATAAATTTCCACTTCTTTAGGTTCACTTGGGTATATATTTTGCTCCTTTGATTAGGCTATATTTTCTGGTTACTTTTATGTATTGTGGTTCTGTTGAGGTTTTGGTCAATTAAGAAACCGCTACCCATTTTATCTTTTATGGAATAGCTTTGTACAGCATAAAATTGACAATATTCAGCCATACTAGTCATTCTGGGAGCTTCTGTAATCTGTTGTCAAAATGTGTCTTCTGTGGACTAGTGTATATATTTTCTTGTTAATAAGGTTAAGAAGGTACCTTTGTTACCTCTTAAGAGCTCATAGTCTTTTTTCCTTGGTCACTGTTAAAGGCACTACAGTCTATCTGTTATGGTAACAAGCATTTATTTTTATTTTCAGTTGACCTAAACTGCCATTTTAACTGTATCCCAGTTCTCTTCAATACTACATGTTAAAGGAAGCAATATCCAGTCTTTGAATAACTCCAGGATATCTCAGTAAGTCAGAACTTCGGGTACACATTCCACTCATTTTGCCTTCCTGAGGGAGAATCAGGGTGTGGATTTTTTTTTATTTTTGAGATGGAGTTTTCCTCTTGTTGCCCAGACTGAGGTGCAATGGCACCTTCTTGACTGACTACAACTTCCACTTCCTGGGTTCAAGCGACTCTCCTGCCTCAGCCTACCAAGTAGCTGGAATTACAGGCATGTGACACCATGCATAGCTAATTTCTGTATTTTTAGTAGAAATGGGGTTTCTCTATGTGAGTCAGGCAGGTCAAAAACTCTGACTTCAGGTGCTCTGCCCACCTTGGCCTCCCAAAGTGCTTGGATTACAGGCGTGAGCCACCACACATTTGGCCAACAAATTGTTATCTAACTGCACTGTGCTGCTTAGCACAAAGGTAACCAATTTTCATTTCTTCTAAATGTCGTTATTTTTGGCTTTTTTCTCATGTGGGGGCTACAAACTCAACTGGTTTTCTTGCCCAATTGTAGATAGGTTCATATATCAATTGAAAGAAACATTACCTCAGGTTTTTGCTTCAACTATTATCATGTTATTTTCAGCTGGTCTAATTTTGTATTTTAAATTTATAAAGCATATTTACCTTAATCTAACAACTGACTTTTTAAAAAACAATATTTTTCAGCTGTTTTTTATTATATCCAACCAAGACCCATAGGGAAACAAGCACACAGAAACTTCTTTCCAAAAAGTAATATTGAGAAGATATGGGAGCTCTGATCTTGAAAACTTACACTTAAGAAGAGTGGGAAATTGGGGGGACTCACAAGATGGCATTGTAGAAGTGACTCAGGATTGCAACTCTCACTGAAGGCACAGAGGGTGAGTCCTAGCCGCATTCTCGGATGGACCTTTTTCACCCACAGAGCTTTGAAAGTCCCAGGTGTGGGAGAGACATGGGATGCTAGTACAGCCACCTCATGCAGCCTGCTTGAGCAGCCACTTTGGCCGGCACTGCAGCGGGACACAGCATGGAACACACTGGTCTGGGTGCCTTGTTAAACCAGCAGTCTGAGATTTGGAAGGGCAGATTGGCATGTCCATCTGATTGAATGGGACTTGGACAATGAGCCAGACCAGGAGTTTCCTGGGAAGTGTGATCTGAGCTGGTGCAGTGGGCAGTGGCACGGGAGATTGCAAGGATCCCAGTGCCCTATCGGCAGGCTACAAGGGCGCCAGTGAGAGAGTTGACCTTTCAGCTTGCGGAGAGGAAGAGAGAGAGGACAGACTCTGAGGCAGGGAGCTAGGTGATCGGGCTCTGCAGGTCCCACCCATATGGGGACAAGCAGGGTGGTGACTGGAGGTGCTGGGGCTGAGAGTTTTGCTGCTGGCATCTAGGATGGTGCAGCCCAGTGAGGGAGGGGCATCCACCATTACTGATGCAATCCACCCCTACTGAAGTACCACCCAGAGGTGATGCAGCCTGCCATTGCCGAGGCAACCTGCCATAACAGAGAGACTCTGCCAGGAGGGGGAAGTGCTCCACAGCAGAAGGGAGCCCAGCAGCAAAAGGGCAGAGCCACGCTAGCAGGTCAGAGCCCCGGCAGGCAAATAGTGAATAGACTGCCACCTAGTTTGGCAGGACAGTACAACAGTTACTCATAAAGCCCCAACTCCCTGAGACAGAGCATCTAAGAGGAAAAAAAAATTGTGGTGTTTTATTAGTTCTATTGCAGCAGACATAAACAACTTCCCAAAAACCCTGAATGAACAACAGAGCTCACAGCTCAGCACTGGAGATCCTATAAAGCACAGACCATCTCCTTAAGCAGCTGCCTGACCCCTGTATATCCAAAGAGTCACCCCAGAAAAGGAATAATCAGACTGACATTTGGCAGGCATCATTCTGGAACAAAGACAGCAGAAGAAGAAACTGGTATCATCCCTCACTGTTCCACAGCTGTTACAGGTATATCCCAGAAAAGCAGGGCCTGGAGTGGACCTCAGCATTCATACAGCAGAGGGACTAGACCATTAGAAGGAAAACTAAGTAACAGAAATACTTCATCATTAACAATCTCAGCATCCACACAGAGATCCAAATGAAAAATCAGCAACTACTAAGACAACAGATGGATAAATCCATAAAGATGGAAAGAAACCAGGGCAAAAAGGAGGAAAAAACCCAAAACAAAAACACCTCACCTCCTACAATGGACCAAAACTCCTCACCAGCAAAGGAACAAAGCTGGACGGAGAATGAGGGTGACGAAACGATGGAATCAGACTTCAGAAAGTGGATAATGAGAAACTTCATTGAGTTAAAAGAACATGTTGTAAATCCATGCAAAGAAACTAAGAACCTTGAAAAAAGATTTGAAAAAAGATTTGCGAAATTGATAATAAGAATGGACAAGTTAGAGAGGAATATGAATGAATTGAAGGAGCTGAAAAACACAACACGAGAACTTCGTGAAGCATGCACAAGTTTCAACAGCCGAATTGACCAAGCAGAAGAAAGGATATCAGAAGTTGAAGATCAACTCAATGAAATAAAATGAGAAACCAAGATTAAAGAAAAAAGTACAAAAAGAAATGAACAAAATCTCCAAAAAATGTGAAACTATGTGAAGAGACCCAACCTACGTTTGATAGGTGTACCAGAATATGATGAAGAGAATGAATCCAAGCTGGAAAACACTCTTCAGAATACTATCCAGGAAAATTTCCTCAACCTAGCAAGACAAGTCTATACTCAACTCCAGGAAATACAGAGAACACCACAAAGATACTTTGCAAGAAGAGCAAACCCAAGGTACATAATCGTCAGATTCATTAGGATTGAAATGAAGGAGAAAATACTAAGGGCAGCCAGAGAGAAATCTCAGGTCACCCACAAAGGGAAGCCCATCAGACTCACAGCAGATCTCTCAGCAGAGACTCTACAAGCCAGAAGACAGTGGGGGCCAATATTCAACATCCATAAAGAAAAGAACTTTCAACCCAGAATTTCATATGCAGCCAAACTGAGCTTCATAAGTGAAGGAAAAATAAAATCCTTCACGAACAAGCAAGTACTCAGAGATTTTGTCACCACTAGGCCTACTTTACAAGAGCTCCTGAAAGAGGCACTACATATAGAAAGAAACAACCAGTACCAGCCATCCGAAAAGCATACCAAATGCTAAAGACCATCAACAAAATGAAGAATGTACATGAACCAACGGGCAGAACAGCCAGCTAGCATCAAAATGGCAGTATCAAATTCACACATAACAATATTAACCCTGAATGTAAATGGGCTAAATGCACCAATCAAAAGAAACAGAATGGCAAATTGGATAAAAAACCAAAACACATCAGTGTCCTGTATCCAGGAAACCCACCTCACATGCAAAGATACACAAAGGCTCAAAAGAAAAGGATGGAGGAAGATTTACCAAGCAAATGGAGAGCAAAAAAAAGCAGGAGTTGCAATTCTCATCTCTGATAAAATAGACTTTAAAGCAACAAAGATCAAAAGGGACAAAGAAGGTCATTACATAATGGAAAAAGGATTGATACAACAAGAAGAGGTAATGATTCTAAATATATATGGACCCAATGTAGAAGCACCCAGATATATAAGGCAAGTTCTTAATGACTTACAAAGAGACTTAGACTCCCACACAATAATAGTGGGAGACTTTAACATCCCACTGTCAATAGCAGACAGATCAACCAGACAGAAAATTAACAAGGATATCGAGGACTTGAACTCAGACCTGGAACAAGCACACCTGATAGACATTTACAGAAATCTCCACCCCAAATCCACAGAATATACATTCTTCTCAGCACCACATCACACCGACTCCAAAACTGACCACATAATTGGAAGTAAAGCACTCCTCAGCAAATGCAAAACAGCTGAAATCATAAGAAACAGTCTCTCAGACCATAGTGCAATCAAGTTGGAACTCAGAATTCAGAAAATAACTCAGAACCGCACAGCTTCATGAAAACTGAACAACTGGCTCTTGAATGTTGATTGGATAAACAATGAAATGAAGGCAGAAATAAAGAAGTTCTTTGAAACCAACAAGAATGAAGACACAACGTACCAGAATCTCTGAGACACATTTAAAGCAGTCTGTAGAGGAAAAGATATAGCAATAAGTGCCCACATGAGAAGAGTGGAGAGATTCAAAATTGACACCCTATCGTCAAAATTGAAAGAGCTAGAGGAGCAGGATCAAAAATGCTCAAAACCTAGCCGAAGACAAGAAATAACTAAGATCACAGCAGAACTGAAGGAGATAGAGACAAGAAAAACCCTTCAAAAAATCAATAAATCCAAGAGCTGGTTTTTCAAAAAGATCAACAAAATAGACACACCACTAGCCAGATTGATAAAAAAGAAAAGAGAGAACAACCAAATAGATGCAATAAAAAACGATAATGGGGAAATCACCACAGATTCCAAAGAAATCCAAACCATCATCAGAGAATACTACAAACAACTCTGTGCACATAAACTAGTAAATCAGGAAGAAATGGATAAATTCCTGGATGTCTGTGTCCTCCCAAGCCTAAACCAGGAGGAAGCCGAAACTATGAATAGACCAATAACAAGGTCAGAAGTTTAGGCAGCAATTAAGAGCCTACCACACAAAAAAAGCCCAGGTCCAGATGGGTTCACAGCTGAATTCTACCAGACACACAAAGAGGATCTGGTACCATTCCTTCTGAAACTATTCCAAATAATCCAAAAAGAGAGAACCCTTCCCAAATCATTTTATGAGACCAACATCATCCTGATACCAAAACCTGACAGAGACTCAACAAGAAAAGAAAACCTCAGGCCAATATCCATGATGAACATAGATGCAAAAATCTTCAATAAAATACTGGCAAACCGATTGCAAGAGCACATTAAAAAGCTTATCCATCATGATCAAGTAGGATTCATCCCGGGGATGCAAGGCTGGTTCAACATACACAAGTCTATAAATGTAATTCACCACATAAACAGAAGCAAAAACAAAAACCACATGATTATCTCAATTGACGCAGAGAATGCATTTGACAAAATTCAGCAGCCATTTATGTTAAAAATCCTCAATAAACTTGGTATTGATGGAATATATCTCAAAGAAATAAAAGCTATTCATGACAAATCAATAGCCAATATCATACTTAATGGGCAAAAACTGGAAGCATTCCCTTTGAAATCTGGCACTAGACAAGGATGCCCTCTCTCACCACTCCTATTCAACATAGTACTGGAAGTTCTATCAAGAGCAATCACGCAAGAAAAGGAAATAAAGTGTATTCAAATAGGAAATGTGTAAACCAAATTTTCTCTATTTGCAGATGACATGATAGTATACGTAGAAAACCCCATCACCTCAGCCCAAAAGCTCCTGCAGCTAATAAGCAACTTCAGCAAAGTCTCAGGATATAAAATCAATGTTCAAAAATCACAAGCATTCCTATACACCAATAACAGACTTAAAGAGAACCAAATTAAGAATGAACTGCTATTCACAATTGCTACAAAGAAATTAAAATACCTAGGAATACAACTCACTAGGAATGTAAGGGACCTCTTTAAAATAAACTACAAACCACTGCTCAACAAAATAAGAGAGGACAGAAACAGATGGAGAAACATTCCATGTTCGTGGTTAGGAAGAATCAATATCGTGAAAATGGCTATACTGCCCAAAGTAATTTACACAATCAATGCTATCCCCATCAAACTACCATTGAATTTCTTCACAGAACTGAAAAAAACACCATAAATTTCATATGGAACCAAAAAAGTGCCCGCATAGCCAAGTCAATTCTAAGCAAAAAGAACACAGCGGGAGGCATCTCACTACCAGACTTCAAATTATACTACAAGGCTACAGTAATCAAAACAGCATGGTACTGGTACCAAAACAGAGATATAGGCCAATGGAACAGAACAGAAGCATCGGAGGCAAGACAACATATCTACAACCATATAATCTTTGATAAACCAGACAAAAACAAGCAATGGGGAAAGGATTTTCTGTTTAATCAATGGTGTTGGGAAAACTGGCTAGCCATGTGCAGAAAGCAGAAACTGGACCCCTTTCTGACATCTTACACTAAAATTAACTCCAGATGGATTAAAGACTTAAACATAAGAACTGACACCATAAAAACCCTAGAAGAAAATTTAGGCAAAACCGTTCAGTACATAGGAGTAGGCAAGGACTTCATGAATAAAACACCAAAAGCATTGGCAACAAAAGCCAAAATAGACAAATGGGACCTCATCAAACTCCACAGCTTCTGCCCGACAAAAGTAACTGTCACTAGAGTGAATCGGCAACCATCAGAATGGGAAAAATTTTTTTGCAGTTTAAACATCTGACAAAGGGCTGATATCCAGAATTTACAAAGAACTCAAACAGATTTACAGGACAAAAACAAACAAGTCCATTCAAAAATGGGCAAAGGATATGAACAGACACTTTACAAAAGAAGACATACATAAGGCCAACAAACATATAAAAAAATGCTCATTATCACTGGTCATTAGAGAGATGCAAATCAAAACCACATTGAGATACCATCTCACGCCAGTCAGAATGGCGATCATTAAAATATCTGGAGACAGCAGATGCTGGAGAGGATGTGGAGAAACAGGAACACTCTTACACTGTTGGTGGGAGTGTAAATTAGTTCAACCATTGTGGAAGACTGTGTGGCAATTCCTCAGGGACCTAGAAATAGAAATTCCATTTGACCCAGCAATCCCATTACTGGGTATATATCCAAAGGACTATAAATCATTCTACTATAAGGACACATGCACACGAATGTTCATTGCAGCACTGTTTACAATAGCAAAGAACTGGAACCAACCCAAATGCCCAATGATGATAGACTGGACTGGGAAAATGTGGCACATATACACCATGGAATATTATGCAGCAATCAAAAATGATGAGTTTGTGTCCTTTGTAAGGACACAGATGAATCTGGAGAACATCATTCCCAGCCAACTGACACAAGAACAGAAATAGAAATACTGCATATACTCACTCATAGGTGGGTGAGAAAAATGAGAACACATGGACACAGAGAGGCGGTCTACTATACACTGGGGTCTGTTGGGGGGAATGGTGGAGGAACAGCGGGGGGGACTGTGGAGGGATAGCCTGGGGATGAATGCCAAGTGTGGGTGAGGGGGAGGAAGGCAGCAAAGCACGCTACCATGTGTGTACCTATGCAACTATCTTGCAAGTTCTGCACATGTACCTCAAAACCTATAATGCAATAAAAAAAGAGTGGGAAATTGAAGGGTAAGCGTGAAGGGCAAAAAGAATGTTATGATGGATATATAAAATATAGAGCAGCTACCTATAGCAAAATGTCACTGCTAGAAGAGATCAAAACCATAAATTCTTTTGAAATAAAAACACAATGTCAATTGTTTTCTCTGAACTAGGTATTCACATGATTATGTACCAATATAAATTTTTGAAACATATTTTTTTTTGAAACAAAATTTAGAAAATCTGAATAGTGGCCTAGACCAGGGGTTCCCCAATCTACAACCACCCCCATCCCCACCATGGTTCATAGAAAATTTGTCTTTCACTAAACAAGTCCCTGGTGCCAAAAAGATTGGGATCCACTGAGGACTAGACCATGTTTCAAACTATCACATGACCCAATTATAATGTAGGATTGAATCAAATGTTTAAATGTTTTTAAAACAAGATATTTTAAAATAAAGAGAATATTTCTAAATGTGTTAAAAGCTGTTCACCAGTAAATAATACCTTCTTTAGCCATAACCTTCAACTTTCGTCACTATGACAAGATCTCTGCCCTTTCATCATTACTTAGTCAAAATCAGGGAATAGAAATTGTGGAAAACATCACACATATAATAAGACTTTGACAATTTTTTGGCAGGGCTCCACCTAAATAATTATCAAGATATTTGTATTAAAGATAAAAATAATCAGTGAAATAAATCTGAAAAATCCTTGAACCAAGACTTAAGCCCTGAAAAATATTGAAAAACTCATTTGCTAGAAAACTATTGAGTATAAAAAAGTGTGAGAAAGCTTTTCATGAGTTCTCTATCTTTATTATTTCTCATAGTACCAATGTTTAAGAGAAATTCTACAAATGTCATAAATGTGTAGAAGCTTTTAGCCATTCATCAAAACATACTCAGTATCAGAGAATCCATATTAAATAAAATTCAGATGCAATAAGTGAGACAGGGTCTTGGTGCAGTGGCTCAAGCCTGTGATCCCAGCACTTTGGGAGGCCGAGGCGGGTGGATCACGAAGTCAAGAGATCGAGACCATCCTGTTCAACATGGTGAAACCCCGTCTCTACTAAAAATACAAAAAATTAGCTGGGCACAGTGGTGCATCCCTGTAATCCCAGCTACTCAGGAGGCTGAGGCAGAAGAATTGCCTGAACCCAGGAGGTGAAGTTATGGTGAGCCGAGATCACACCATTGCACTCCAGCCTAGGTAACAAGAGCGAAACTCGTCTCAAAAGAAACAAAAAAATAATTAAATGAGAAAGTTCTTAGTCAACAATTAAATCTGGAAAGAAAAGACAATTCATAATTAAGAGAAAGTTTACAAATGTAAAGAATGTGGCCAAGCCATTAACCATAGTTCACATATTATTCAACACCAGAATAATTATACAGAGAGAAATCCTACAGTTGTTAAAATGTGACAGATTATTAAATTGGTGCTCAGTGTTTACTTAAGAGAATTTATATTAGAAGAACTCTACAAATATAATGAAGGTGAAAAGGGTTATACAAAATATAGAACTTAGAAATCATCGAGTATACAGAAACTTTACAGATGCAAAACATGTGAGAAAATAATCAAATTTCAAGTCTAAATGCATGGGAGGATTTACACAAGAAAAAACTAAAACACAAACACTTTCAGATTTTACATTAAACCAGAGTATTATAGAGAATAATATAAAGTGAAGGCAATTAGATTATTTATTTCTTAGCTTCAATTGAGCAAGAATATTGATGTTTGAACAAGTATAATATTGAATGGATACATTATTGGTATTGACAATACTTGAAATGTTTGAAAAGCAAATATTATTAATAAAATGTAATATTCAAATTAGTTGATGTTCTACCTTAATTCGTAGTGTTTATATAAAAATGTGAGGTCAAATTTTCCAGCATTGGAGCTATAAAAGGTAATTCTATATTAGGTAAACATCATTAATGTCAATTTGTTTTCTTGAATGTCTAATGGCAAATGTAAAATACATAAAGAAAACCTAAAGAAAAATGCTCTTTGTGTTTGAATTATAAAGCAGTAATGCACATAAGAATACAGCATATATTCAACACATTTTTCTTCTACATTTAAGTAAAACAAAATTCTGAACTTTTCAAATAAATTATTTCACCAGTTGCTCTTTACCTAAAAAAAAATGGTTATTAAAAATATTTACGTTTTTTTTTTTTCTGAGATGGAGTCTCAAACTGTCACCCAGACTAGAATGCAGTGGCACAATCTTGGCTTACTGCAACCTCTGCCTTTCAGTTTTAAGCAATTCTCCTGCCTCAGCCTCCCAGGTAGCTGGGATTACAGGTGTCTGTCAACACACCCAGCTAACTTCTTTGTATTTTTAGTAGAGATGGGTTTCACCATGTTGTCCAAGCTGGTCTCAAACTCATGGCCTCATGATTCACCTGCTTTGGCCTTACAAAGTGCTGAGATTACAGGCATGAACCACTGCACCCAGAAAATGTTGACATATCTTCAGAGTGAAATAAAGTAGCAGTATTGAGTATTTTTTCTGATGGAAGACATAGGAGACAAATATTATTTAATATACTTTACATACCAGAAAAGTGAAGATAACTTCTATCTCAAAGATTGTAAATGTATTGAAAATTAATATTAATTAGCTAGTTAGCCTTACATTTTAATAATGGAGACAGCATAACTTTAAAATTACTGTATTAGGGCAGAAGGGGAGGAGGCAAGATGGCGTCATAGAGGCAACTCAGGATTGCAGCTCTCAGTGAAGGCGCAGATGGTGAGTCCTAGCCGCATTCTCAGATGTTCCTTTTATGCCCACAGAGCGTTGAAAGTCCCAGGTGTGGGAAAGACACGGGACGCTAGTGCAGCCAGCTAACGCAGCTGGCTCCCACCGCCTCTTTGGCTGGCACCACTGCAGCACCCGACGTGGAACTCACTGGTCTGGGTGCCCTGTTAAACTGGCAATCTGAGATTTGGAAGGGCAGATTGGCATGTTCATCTGATTGAATGGGACTTGGACAATGAGCCAGACCAGGAGTTTCCTGGAAAGCATGATCTGAGCCGGGGTAGTGGGCAGCAGAATGGGAGATCGCATGGATCCCAGTGCCCTATCGGCAGGCTACTGGGGCACCAGTGAGAGAGTCTACCTTTCAGCTTGGGGAGAGGAAGAGAGAGAGAGAAAGGACGGACTCTGAGGCAGGGAGCTGGGTGATCGGGCTCAGCGGGTCCCACACTCATGGGGACAAGCAGGGCGGTGACTGGAGGTGCTTGGGGCTGAGAGTTTTGCTGCCAGCATCTAGGACAGTGCAGCCCAGTGAGAAAGGGGCGTCCACCATTGCTGATGCAGTCCACCCCCACTGAAGTACCGCCCAGGACTGACACAGCCTGCCATTGCCAAGGCAACCTGCCATAACAGAGAGTCTCCGCCAGGAGCCGGGAGCACTCCACAGCAGAAGGGAGCTCAGCAGCAACAGGGCGGACCCACGCTAGCAGGACAGAGCCCCGGCAGGCAAATAGTGAATAGACTGCCACCTAGTGGGGCAGAACAGTGCAACAGATACTCATAAAGAAAGCCCCAACTCCCTGAGACAGAGCATCTAAAAGGGGGGGAAAAAGGCATGGTGTTTTATGAGTTCTATTGCAGCAGACATAAACAACCTCCCAACAATCCTGAATGAACAACGGAGCTCACAGCTCAGCACTGGAGATCCTATAAAGCACAGACTGTCTCCTCAAGCAGCTCCCTGACCCCTGTATATCCAAAAACCCACCACAGAAAAGGACTAATCAGACTGACATTTGGCAGGCATCATTCTGGAACAAAGACAGCAGAAGAAGAAACTGGTATCATCCCTCACTGTTCCGCAGCTGCTGCAGGTATACCCCAGACAAGCAGGACCTGGAGTGGACCTCAGCACTCATACAGCAGAGGGGATAGACCATTAGAGGGAAAACTAAGCAACAGAAATACTTCATCATCAACCATTTCAGCATCTACACAGAGACCCAATTGAAAAATCAGCAACTACTAAGATGACAGGCAGATAAATCCATAAAGATGGAAAGAAACCAGCGCAAAAAGGAGGAAAGCACCAGAAACCAAAACACCTCACCTCCAAAAAAGGACCAAAACTCCTCACCAGCAAGAGAACAAAGCTGGACGGAGAATGAATGTGATGAAATGGCGGAATCAGACTTCAGAAAGTGGATAAGGAGAAACTTCAGTGAGCTAAAGGAACATGTACTAAACCAGTGCAAAGAAACTAAGAACCTTGAAAAAAGATTTGAAAAAAGATTCGAGGAATTGATAACAAGAATGGACAACATAGAGAGGAATATGAATGAATTGAAGGAGCTGAAAAACACAACACGAGAACTTCGGGAAGCATGCACAAGTTTCAACAGCCGAATTGACCAAGCAGAAGAAAGAATATCAGAAGTTGAAGATCAACTCAATGAAATAAAATGAGAAACCAAGATTAAAGAAAAAAGTACAAAAAGGAATGAACAAAATCTCCAAGAAATGTGGGACTATGTGAAGAGACCCAACCTACGTTTGATTGGTGTACCAGAATGTGACGAAGAGAATGAATCCAAGCTGGAAAACACTTTTCAGGATATTATCCAGGAAAATTTCCCCAACCTAGCAAGACACGTCAATACTCAACGCCAGGAAATACAGAGAACACCACAAAGATACTCCGCAAGAAGAGCAACCCCAACGCACATAATCGTCAGATTCACCAGGGTTGAAATGAAGGATAAAATACTAAGGGCAGCCAGAGAGAAAGGTCGGGTCACCCACAAAGGGAAGCCCATCAGACTCACAGCAGATCTCTCAACAGAAACTCTACAAGCCAGAAGAAAGTGGGGGCCAACATCCAACATCCTTAAAGAAAAGAGCTTTCAACCCAGAATTTCATATCCAGCCAAACTGAGCTTCATAAGTGAAGGAAAAATAAAATCCTTCATGAACAAGCAAGTACTCAGAGATTTTGTCACCACTAGGCCTGCTTTACAAGAGCTCCTGAAAGAGTCACTACACATGGAAAGAAACAACCAGTTCCAGCCATCCTAAAAGCATACCAAATGCTAAAGACCATCAACAAAATGAAGAATGTACATGAACCAATGGGCAAAACAGCCAGCTAGCATCAAAATGGCAGTATCAAATTCACACATAACAATATTAACCCTGAATGTAAATGGGCTAAATGCACCAATCAAAAGACACAGACTGGCAAATTAGATAAAAAACCAAAACCCATCAGTGTGCCGTATCCAGGAAACCCACCTCACATGCAAAGATACAGAAAGGCTCAAAATAAAAGGATGGAGGAAGATTTACCAAGCAAATGGAGAGCAAAAAAAAGCAGGAGTTGCAATTCTCATCTCTGATAAAATAGACTTTAAAGCAACAAAGATCAAAAGGGACAAAGAAGGTCATTACATAATGGTAAAAGGATTGATACAAGAAGAAGAGCTAAAGATTCTAAATATATATGGACCCAATGTAGGAGCACCCAGATATATAAGGCAAGTTCTTAATGACTTACAAAGAGACTTAGACTCCCACACAATAATAGTGGGAGACTTTAACACTCCACTGTCAATAGTAGACAGATCAACCAGACAGAAAATTAACAGGGATATCCAGGACTTGAACTCACACCTGAAGCAAGCAAACCTGATAGACATTTACAGAACTCTCCACCCCAAATCCACAGAGTATACATTCTTCTCAGCACCACATCACACCTACTCCAAAACTGACCACATAATTGGAAGTAAAGCACTACTCAGCAAATGCAAAACAGTGGAAATCATAACAAACAGTCTCTCAGACCATAGTGCAATCAAGCTGGAACTCAGAATTCAGAAAATAACTCAGAACCGCACAGCTTCATGAAAACTGAACAACTGGCCCTTGAATGTTGATTGGATAAACAGTAAAATGAAGGCAGAAATACAGAAGTTCTTTGAAAGCAACGAGAATGAAGACACAATGTACCAGAATATCTGGGACACATTTAAAGTAGTCTGTAAAGAAAAATATATAGCAATAAGTGCCCACATGAGAAGAGTGGAGAGATCCAAAATTGACACCCTGTCGTCAAATTTGATAGAGCTAGAGGAGCAAGATAAAAAAAGCTCAAAACCTAGCTAAAGACAAGAAATAACTAAGATCAGAGCAGAACTGAAGGAGATAGAGGCAAGAAAAACCCTTCAAAAAATCAATAAATCCAAGAGCTGGTTTTTCAAAAAGATCAACAAAATAGACAGACCACTAGCCAGACTGATAAAAAAGAAAAGAGAGTACAACCAAATAGAGGCAATAAAAAACGATAAAGGGGAAATAACCACCGATTCTGCAGAAATTGAAACCATCATCAGAGAATACTGCAAACAATTCTATGCACACAAACTAGTAAATCAGGAAGAAATGGATAAATTCCTGGACGCCTGTGTCCTCCCAAGCCTAAACCAGGAGGAAGCCAAAACTATGAATAGACCAATAACAAGGTCAGACGTTGAGGCAGCAATTAAGAGCCTACCACACAAAAAAAGCCCAGGTCCAGATGGGTTCACAGCTGAATTCTACCAGACACACAAAGAGGATCTGGTACCATTCCTTCTGAAACTATTCCAAATATTCCAAAATGAGGGAGCCCTTCCCAAATCATTTTATGAGACCAACATCATCCTGATACCAAAACCTGGCAGAGACTCAACAAGAAAATAAAACTTCAGGCCAATATCTATGATGAACCTAGATGCGAAAATCTTCAATAAAATACTGGCAAACCGATTGCAACAGCACATTAAAAAACTTATCCATCATGATCAAGTAGGATTCATTCTGGGGATGCAAGGCTGGTTCAACATACGCAAGTCTATAAATGTAATTCACCACATAAACAGAAGCAAAAACAAAAACCACATGATAATCTCAATTGATGCAGAGAAGGTATTTGACAAAATTCAACAGCCCTTTATACTAAAAACCCTCAATAAAGTTGGTATTGATGGAACATATCTCAAAGTAATAAAAGCTATTTATGACAAACCAACAGCCAATATCATATTTAATGGGCAAAAACTGGAAGCATTCCCTTTGAAATCCAGCACTAGACAAGGATGCCCTCTCTCACCACTTCTATTCAACATAGTACTGGAAGTTCTAGCAAGAGCAATCAGGCAACAAAAATAAATAAAGTGTATTCAAATAGGAAAGGTGGAAGCCAAATTGTCTCTATTTGCAGATGACATGATAGTATACCTAGAAGACCCCATCACCTCAGCCCAAAAGCTCCTGCAACAGATAAGCAACTTCAGCAAAGTCTCAGGATATAAAATCAATGTGCAAAAATCAGAAGCATTCCTATACACCAATAACAGACTTAAAGAGAACCAAATTAAGAATGAACTGCCATTCACAATTGCTACAAAGAAAATAAAATACCTAGGAATACAACTCACTAGGAATGTAAGGGACCTCTTTAAGGAAAACTACAAACAACTGCTCAACGAAATAACAGAGGACACAAACAGATGGAGAAACATTCCATGTTCGTGGTTAGGAAGAATCAATATTGTGAAAACGGCTATACTGCCCAAAGTAATTTTCACAATCAATGCTATCCCCATCAAACTACCATTGCATTTCTTCACAGAACAGGAAAAAACCACCATGAATTTCATATGGAACCAAAAAAGAGCCCGCATAGCCAAGTCAATTCTATGCAAAAAGAACACAGCGAGAGGCATCACGCTACCAGAATTCAAACTATACTACAAGGCTACAGTAATCAAAACAGCATGGTACTGGTACCAAAACCGAGATATAGACCAATGGAACAGAACAGACGCATCGCAGGCAACACAACATATCTACAACCATATTATCTTTGATAAACCAGACAAAAACAGGCAATGTGGAAAGGATTCCCTATTTAATAAATGGTGTTGGGAAAACTGGCTAGCCATGTGCAGAAAGCAGAAACTGGACCCCTTTCTGACACCTTACACTAAAATTATCTCCAGATGGATTAAAGACTGAAACGTAAGACCTGACACTATAAAAACCCTAGAAGAAAATCTAGGCAAAACCATTCAGGACATAGGAGTAGGCAAGGACTTCATGAACAAAACACCAAAAGCATTGGCAACAAAAGCCAAAACAGACAAATGGGACCTAATCAAACTCCACAGCTTCTGCATGGCAAAAGAAACAGTCACTAGAGTGTATCGGCAACCATCAGAATGATAAAAAATCTTTGCAGTTTACACATCTGACAAAGGGCTGATATCCAGAATTTACAAAGAATTTAAACAGATTTACAGAAAAATAAAACAAGCCCATTCAAAGATGGGCAAAGGATATGAACAGAAACTTTACAAAAGAAGACATACATGAGGCCAACAAACATATGAAAAAGTGCTCATCATCATTGGTCATTAGAGAGATGCAAATCAAAACCACATTGAGATATCATCTCATACCAGTTAGAATGGCGATCATTAAAAAATCTGGAGACAGCAGATGCTGGAGAGGATGTGGAGAAATAGGAACACTCTTACACTGTTGGTAGGAGTGTAAATTAGTTCACTCATTGTGGAAGACATTGTGGCGATTCCTCAGGGACCTAGAAATAGAAATTCCATTTGACCCAGCAATCCCATTACTGGTATCTATCCAAAAGACTATAAATCGTTCTACTATAAGGACACATGCACATGAATGTTCATTGCAGCACTGTTTACAGTAGCAAAGAACTGGAACCAACCCAAATGCCCATCGATGATAGACTGGACTGGGGAAATGTGGCACATATACACCATGGAATATTATGCAGCAATCAAAAATGATGAGTTTGTGTCCTTTGTAAGGACATGGATGAATCTGGAGAACATCATTCTCAGCAAACTGACACAAGAACAGAAAAAGAAATACTGCATATTCTCACTCATAGGTGGGTGAGAAATATCAGATCACATGGACACAGAGAGGTGGTCTACTATACACTGGGGACTGTTGGGGGAAATGGGGGAGGGACAGCAGGGGGGGTGGGGGGGATAGCCTGTGAATGAATACCAAGTGTGGGTGAAGGGGAGGAAGGCAGCAAAACACACTGCCATGTGTGTACCTATGCAACTATCTTGCACGTTCTGCACATGTACCCCAAAACGTATAATGCAATAAAAATTTAAATAAATAAATAAATAAATAAATAAATAAAATAAAATTAGTGTATTAGAAAAGAAATATTTTTTAGTGTTTGTAACTGTATTAACAATGGAGCATATAGAAAATTTTAGAATTCTTTAGTCTATGTACAAACTTGGTTTAATTAAGAAGAGTAAATGATTTTTTATTTTAACACATATGTGATGAATAAAATGCTATACTGCCACCTATCTTAAATAATTTTATCTTATTTAAAATTGAGGTTAATGATGGAAATATACTACTGAGAAACATAGTGGAATGACTTCTGTAGAAATTCTTTCCAGAGGATTTAAACATTTAATCATTTTAAGAATATAATTCTCATAGTCAACATTTTGTATTTGTTGCCTTGTGTGGCTACTGAAATATTATAATTGTTATCATAAATATTATGTGAAAGTATACTTCTTGGAAACTTATTTTTAAAGTCTTGAATCACTATTTATAATATTGTACCCAGTATTTTCCTTTTGCACATTCCCCCTTTCAGTCAAATTGAACACATAGTGATATTTCTTGGTATTGTTTTACATTGAATGGAATAAACAAATATGTCAAAATCAGAGAACTATAGGGGTGAAATGCATGTGTGTTCTCCTCTGTTCACATAGAAAAGGAAATAGTAATTCAAAACAGAATTTAAGTGTCGATTTACTAACAAGAAACCTCACACATTCTCAAACCAAAATTAGCTCCTGTACTGTACATTTATCTTTTACAAATCTTTTGAGATTTGTGTGTCTTCTGAGTTCAGAATTTTCTCACACAGGGTGGGGCCCATGCTGTTGCCAGTGCTGGTGCCAGGCTCTGCTGTATAATAAAAATAAAAAAACAATTTCCTCACACAAATTCTGTCTATTATACTTATGTATTATTCAGATGACAATAATTATATAACCTTTTTATCTTAAAGTGTATAAAATATTTTTATATTTTCTAGTCAAGGATTTTTAAATGCACTTATAAAATACATGGTGCTCAAAAATTAATTTAAATATATGAGTAACTCTACAATTATGTAGTTATAGTACACAGTTTTTACCACTTAATTGGAATAGAGAAAAATAATGCCAAACAAAAAGAAAATCTTGAGAGCAGTCAGGAAAAAGCAACAAATGCATTACACATATAAGGAAGTAATACAATTGCCGGATGACATGTCATCAAAAAGTCGACACAAATAACAATTGAATTACATTTTTTAGGTGCAGATAAAAAATTGATATTATTCAGCAGAACTCTTTCAAAAATGAACCCAAGCCACAATGAGATATCATACGCCTGTGAGAATGGTAGAAATGTAAATAAAATTGTAAATACTAACTGCTGGTGAGAATTTGTAGCATAAAACTAGAAATGCAGAATTGCACATTCACTTTGGAAAACAGTTTATGTATTTTTTCTATAGAGTTAGTCCTGTACTTATGAGACCCAGATAACCTCAGTTCTAGGTAATTACTCTACTAAATTGACTACTAATGTTTAAACAAAAATCTTGTTTCTGGATGTTTATAGCTACTGTATTTATATTTGAAAAAAGTCAGAACTATACCTTGTGTCTCAATATGTGAATGGATAATAAACTGATGCATCTATACAATAAAATTTTGTTCTTAACAGAAAAAGAAAACTTGATTTTCACTGCAACATGGATGAATCCTAAATGCATTTTTCAAAATGAAGGATGCAAATCTACAAGGTATATATTAAATGATTCTTTTTTTCTTTTTTTTTACTGTTGCCCAGGCTGGAGTGCAATGAGATCTCAGCTCACTGCAACCATCACTTCCTGGGTTCAAGCAATTCTCCTGCCTCAGCCTCCTGAGTAGCTGAAATTACAGGAACCCACCATGACTCCCAGCTAATTTTTTGTATTTTTAGTAGAGATGGGGTTTCACCATGTTGGCTAGGCTGGTCTTAAACTCCTGACCTCAGGCAATCCACCCACTTTGGCCTCCCAAAATGCTGGCATTACAGGCATGAGCTACCACACCCAGCCATTAAATGATTCTCTTTTATAACATTTTACAAAACAACTGTAGTGTGAAAAGTGATTAGTGGTTGCCAGAAAATGAAATGAGGACAGGCAGTAATTACAAAGAGGCAGCATGTAAAAGACAGTTTTGTATAATACTGTGGGGGTGGATATGTTAGTCTAGATAGTTGTCAAAACCCAGTGAACTGTATATCACAAAGAGTAACTTTTCCTCAATGTGAATTAAAAAAGAAAAACTAACTAGAATGTTGGGTAACTTTTTTATGTAATGCAGACAGTGAAAAATGAGTCTTACTGTACTACAAATGTATGACCTAACCATTTCAGAAATGGTGGGGATAGAAGTTCCTGATAAAACTTACTTCAAAAAACAACATTTTGGTTGAATACTGTAAGACTGCACAAACACTGTATTCTACTTAGCTATAAATATTACTTATGTGTGTGTGTGTGTGTGTGTGTGTGTGTGTGTGTGTATGTGTATATATATATATTTAAACCCTTGTTGGATACATATGGAGATATATATGTATATTCAAACCCTTGTTGAATGTATATGGATACATGTATATAAATCCATATATGTAAAACCAACGAGTGTTTGAGTTAGCCATTATGAAACAATTTTACATGCTACTATATATATTATAGATGTGCAGAACCTGTTTCTCACATAGCTCACAAAAGTTAAAAATAAACAAAAGGAAGCTGCTATAGTAAATCTTCTGGTCTGAGCTAAATTTCAAAATATGAGAATGAACTTATATTTATTGTAATATATTCATCCATCAAGACAGAGTGACAGACAGATAGATTGACAGATATAATATACATATTTGAGTTTATATTTATACCATATGGGCTTATTTGTACATATATTTTCAACTCTTATGGGCCCAGAAACAGTGACACCCAGTATTAGTGAGCACAACTAATTCTTAAATCTTGGTTTCTAAATACTGTTCTTTACTAAAAGGAACCAGGGTTACTTGTAAAAATGGATGATTTTAGTGTTGCAGTTAGAAAACACAAGTTGAGCTTAGCGTATCTTGTAAACCACAAAGAAAAATGTGCTCAATAAAATGGACAGGGCCACATCAAAAGGAGCCAATAGAAACAACATAAACAACACCAGTAGCCCCCCTGGAATATGCCCCACAGAGTAAAATAAATATTTATGAGTTTACATGTACATTTAATAGATTAAATAAATATGTCAAGAAGGAAGGAAATATTACAGAATTCCAAACACAGATCAATGTAGATAGATAATGCAAAATAGAAAAACAACACTAGAACACCACAGTAATCATTACCTTAGGTAAGATTCCTGGAGAAATGCAATTGCAGCTAAAACTAAAAGAACAAATTGTGTCTCTATAGTCCCTGTTTACCTTCAAATAGTCAACAACAGCTTTTTCTCTCAATTTCTTAAACAGACCTACAATTGTGTAAAGCAAAATTTATAACACTATATTTTAAAATTTATAATTTGTAGATGTAAACTTTATAAAAGTAGTAAACAGATAGTCATAATAGACCAAGGCAGGAAACAACAAAAATGTCAATAAGAAAATGGATAAACTAATTGTACAGCATTCATACAGCAAAATACAACACAGGAATACAAAGAAAGAAACTAATGAACACACTGAATGAATCTCATAAACATTCTAAATGAGAAAAGCTGGTAAAAAATTGTATTTTATGTTTTTATGCATTGTAGTATTTCAGGCAAAATAAACCTATGGTGAAAAAATAAATAAATACAAATGGCATCTGGTTGAGAATAAAATTGCCTGGGACAAAACACAAGTGAATTTTTTGAGGATAATGAAAGTATTCTGTTTTTTAAAGGGATAAAATTTATATGGATTTATTTATTTATAAAAAATGTGCAGTTAAGATCTGTGCCTTTAAATGTACATCTATGTCATGAAAAGTCTAAGAAAAATGAAGTGGAAAGTAAGTATTGGGTTAAAGTATAGGAGAAGCAAAAATGGCACGTGATTACTAGTTGTTGAAGCTGGATAACAAATCTATACTATTTTATTTTTATGTGTTTAAACATTCTGTAGTAAAACTTGCATAAGTAGACAAAATTTGTAATGTTAACTTGATTAACTCTGAAAAAAGAGCGGGAATAAGTTATTTTTGGACATGAGTAAAGCTGATTTTATATCTCAGTTATTAAAGTAAATTCTCTATTATAATCCATCAAGACTTACATGAATATTTGTGTACATTTCTGCATGCATGTTGTACATCAATAAAAATTTAAATATTTTATATTTGCATGCAAATTTTAAGTTAGCATCTCAGAATAATGGCAGTATTTCATGTTTTGGTTTTAAAGTGAAATACAATTATTTATGGCACTATCAAATAATATTGAATATTCTAAAATACCGATTAATGTCCTAACCTTGAGACACCCTGGGTCATTTCATTTCTGCCTTAATTTGGTCATGACATGGTTTTAATTTCTTAAGATAAATAATTTCTTATTTTATCCCAGCAAATCTTTTTTCAGAAACTATGCTCAGCAAGTACACAATACTTTGCACTAGTCCCTAGCACAGTAGGCACTAAGTACATATAGAACTGTGTCAATTAGGGGAAAAAAAAACAAGTAGCAGAGGCCAGTTTCTGCAAGGAATAATTAGATAATGCAGCTAAGACTGAGAAGATCCAACTCAGTAGAAAATATTTTATATTCATTTGAAAGAAAATTTGGAACTAGTTTACCAAAAAGTATTGGTTTAAAGAAGTGGTTTTGGGGCTTGACCACATGCTGTAATCAAATGAAGAACTTTAAACACTATGGCTGTCTGGATTTCACTTCAGAGATTTTGATTTTTTTGCTCTTCTGCAACTTGGGTTTGAAGAATGTTAAATCTGCTTCCCAGGTAATTCTAATGTGCTGCCAGGGGTGAGAACCACTGGTTCAAGATGAGGATTGCATTAGCTCTTTGTGATTTTCATGTCTGTTGCAGGGATTTGACCTATTGCTACTCCTGTATTTGGAGTCCTGAAAAACAAATGTATCTTATTAAACTCATAGTACAACTTGAAGACATACTTGACTGTTTAGTTAAATTGCAGCAAAAGAAAATGTCTCTTTGCAGGTCTATTTTTGTCACTTTTAGAGAATAAGTTGTCTCTGGCACAGTAATTCTACTTAATCTCTGTTGAAAACATAAATATCTTGTAAATACCAAGAAATATTATTAATATGTGGAGTGCATTCTATGCAATTTCAAATTTCTTCTATGATGTAAAATAAATAATATAATGTTGTACCTTGAATTTCTAACCTCATCCCCCAGCCATTTTCCCAAATTATTAAATGACCTTCCAGTCAGGCACAGTGGCTTATGCCTGTAATCCCAGCACTTTGGGATGCTGAGGTGGGCAGATTACAAGGTCATGAGTTTGAAACTAGCCTGGCTAACATAGTGAAACTCAGTCTCTACTAGAAAAAAAAAAAAAAAACTAGCTGGGAATGGTGGCGGGTGCCTGTAGTTCCGGTTACTCTAGGGACTGAGAGAGGAGAATCACTTGAACTTCTGAGGCGGAAGTTGTAGGGAGCTGAGATCACGCCTCTAAACTAGAGCCTGGGCCACAGAGTGATACTCAGTCTCAAAAACAAACAAACAAACACACACCTTCCAATTGGTTTTGAAGCATTTTTTCAGAGGAAATTATTGCTAATGGTAAAGGGTAATAACAGACGGATAAAAATCTCAGATAAATTCTGCCTCTATTTGCAGAAGTGTCACTCTCCAGAGCCTCCAAGATCCAGAGAAATTGTATGAGTTAGTGTAGTCTATGGATGTTATGAACAGTTAGCAGAGTTGGTCCTGACGGCTATCCCAGCCTCTTAGCAGCTGTGCAATTTTAGACAATTTACTTGACTTAGAAGAGTTAAATAAACCTGGGTTGAAAGAAAATTCATAACACTGATTGCAAGACTGGCAATCATTCCTTATTCCTCTGATTCATGCCTTCTGCAAGGTGCATTTGTGGCTGCTTACATGGAGAAAAAGATTTTTCTTTTCCCAAACCTTGGATCTGGCTGGACTTATTTTCTCTGCCTCATTTATACATTTTGTTGTAATAAAATAATTAGACAAGTTTAGCTTCTTGTTCCAGTCTTTATCTAGCTAAAATTTATCTTATAAAAGTCATCTATCTTTACTTATATTTGGCTATATTTATTCTACTCAATATTAGGTTTACTAATTTTTTTATCTCTTTAATTTAGTGGTTAACCTATATATTGTCTTTTTATTATTATGTACATTCTACTGGGCTGTTATTCAAATATGCTTTTAAGCTTTATAGTTTCTTGTTTATTTTCACCAAAGTAATTTTTTAATTTTTTAATGGTATTTGAACATTTTATACATAATTTTAATATGGAAAGTGGTGGCATAGTTTTTCTTTAGACATTTCTTTTTAATTCTTTGTGTTCTTCAGTTTTAAACTTGGTTCCCATATTTGGGAAATACCACATTGGAGGACTGTAGTAATGTTATTTCTGCACTTATTCCATTTTCCCTTGGGGAAAGGTAGACAACACACAGATTTGACAGCGTTGTGATCAATCAGTATCTGAAGGCAACAATTTTTCTTTCAGTTTGAATACTTCTATAGCTCATTCTCTTTATTTACTTTTCATCTCATCAAGTGCTTATATATTTTTTAACTCTATTCAACATTTTTAGGGCTCTTATAGCTTCTTGAGATATTTTAGTTGCCTACATTTAAATACTTAAAAATATGTAGTATTTTTTTATCTGAAAGCACAAATATCTACAATGTACACCTGAGTAGAATAGTTCATTGATATTGACAGCATACAACAGCATCCTATGAGATATTGTATTTCTTCATTCAAAACATCACTCTTAAATAGATAGCAATAGTCATTTGCAAAAGGTAGTTATTTTGACACTTAATATTTTGTTTTACGTGCATTTGTAAAAATATACACCTAACTGTAGTAAACACTACTGACCTGTATACAAACAGAATTACTGTTCTTGTATAAAGTTAAGTTGATAGAATGACTTATCTTTATTTCAAGTCTTTTGACTCCAGTCACTATGCTTCCTTTTAGCATTTCCTTGATCTCATAAAAGTAACTTATGAGATTTTTTATTTTATAAATTAATTTAAAAAATAAAATTTGTGTATGGGTAAACATTACTTATTGATTACAATTTGTAATTTCTACTGTAATTTTAGTGCCCTAAAAATATGACATTTAATTTCTGCTTTCATAAAATTAATAATATTGTTAGGCCTAAAACTTTGCCATTTATTTTTCCCCCTCTGTTATTGGAATACAGTGTGTTTCTTGGGTTTATAGCTGAAAAATTCTGTTTTTCTCTCTCGGTAGTAGTCAAACTTTCTAATAAAGTTATTTATTATTTCTTGTTCATTTAGTTACTGTATGTTAAACATTTGATTTCTGTTGGTCTTAATGTCATTTTATATGATTATAAATATTTCAATTTGACATCTTTCACAAATTTCTGTGTTGTATATTTTAGCCTCTTAGCTATTAAGTATAGAGTGTGTAAATAATTTAGAATAGTTTCTAAAACATTGTAGGGGCTACTAAGTGCTAATCACCCTGATTCATTAAATTTTTATATGTCCTATTATTCTTTATTTACCAATTTTTTGTGTTCTTATTCAAATATATTTTTCTCTTTTCTAAATATTTTTATTAAAGAGAGGGTAGGCTAATATTTCAATTTCATAAAATTTCATGTCAAATGGCATGTCTTCCTTTTTTCATTTAGATGTAATACCTGTTTCTTTTTTCTTTTGATTCAGGCAATGAACACAACCCTAAAGACAGAAGTTATAGTCTCAATCCTAAAGCAGAGAAAAATTTGGGCTATATATTGATTGTCACAAAGCTAAATTATTTCACATAATACTTTCTTAATCTTTCATGCCAGCTACCTAGATCTAGAAACATGGATTGTTACAAATTTGAAATTAATAACCTAATAGGCCCAAATTAACAAATGAAACTTAAAAAGTGGAAGTTATGAGACCTGCAATAAAAGATTGAATTATTTTTAAAAGCTTACTGCAAAGGAAAATGAGAGTAAAATATTTTAACCTCTGAATTAACTATACAAAATACTTAATGAAGAATACCAATTCTTTACATACATAGACAAGAGATGAAGAGCCCCTAATTAAATTTTATGAGGCCAATATTACAATACCAAAGCCAGACAACCCCATCATATGTTAGGATTAATATGGAGGCATATGCCTGATCAGTACAGACAAAAATTCTCAAAAAGTGCTAGCAAATTGAATCCAGCAACACAAAAAACATAATTATACAGTATGGCCAAGTAGAATTTCTTTTTACAAATGTAATGGCTTAATATCTAAAAACCAATCATTTAATTCTTAATATTAATAAACTAAAGAACATAAAATGATCTTTTTAGTAGACATAGAAGAGCTTGTGATACACACAACATTGATTCATTATAAAACCCTTAACATGCTAGGATTAAGAAACTTACTAGATATGCTAAAAAGAAGCGATAAAAAATATCCCACTAATATTACACTTGATGATGAAAGAATCTATAAAAAATATCCCACTAATATTACACTTGAAGATGGGTGTGCTTTGCCTCAAAGTCTGTGAACTAGACAAACATGCCTACTTTTGCTGCCCTACTAAATTTGAACTAAAGGTGTTAGCCAGATAAATTATATTAAAAAACAAATAACTCTAAATTTTAAAAAGAAACTCTTTTTATTGTAAATGACATCAACTTATATGTAAAAATTGCTAAAAGAATTTACTAAAATCAATTAGAACTAATAAATCAGTCCAGCAAGTCACAAAATACAAGACAAATGCACATTATTAAATTGCAGTTTTGCACACTAGCTATAAATATGTAAATAAAATTAGAAAAAAATATTCTACTTATTAGCTCAGTGTGTAGTGGCTTAAAATTTCAAACATGTATTATGTTGTATTTTCTGTAGGCCACAAATTCTGACACAACTTAGTTGAATGGGTCTGCTACAAGGTCTGTCATGAGACTAAGGCTGTGTCTCAACTGAAACTTGACCAGGGAAATATGCACTTCTGAGCTGAATCTTGTTAGTTGTGGCATTATTGTTTGGACTGAAGCCTGGGTTTCTTTCTATATGTTGGTCAGGGCACTCTCTCCATTCTTTGTTACACAAGTCTGTATATAGGAAAGCCCAAAACATTGCAGCATGCTTCTCCAGAGAAAAGTATGTCACACAGAGAGAAGAAATAAATAAATAATGAGGAATAAACATAAGAGAGAGAAATTAAGAGGCAAGTAACATTCTTTTTTGTAATTAAATATTGGAAGTGACATTTCCTGCTTTCAAGTTTATTCTACTGACTAGAAGTGAGTTTCTAACCACTTACTGTTTACACAGGGCTATGTATACTGGGAAATAAAAATTATTATGAGCCATCATGGAGGCTGCTAACTGTATGCCAAGGTGAGACAGATGGGTTGAATTCTAAATATAATAAGAAGGTATTGAAATGTGTGTTGTTGTTGTCGTTTTGGCCACAGGATGACAATATCTACATTTTATTCAATTTTAATTCTTTTTTTTATTTTAAAGAATGTACTCAGCTCTTATAAATCAACAAATAAAAACATCAATACCCTGATAGAAAATGAGAAAACTACATAAATAAGCTCATAATAACAGAACAAGAACAAATGGCTTACATTAAAAAAACAATTGTAATTAAAGAAATAGATAATAAAATTATTTTTTAAACCTCTATAAAATAACAGTATGTGATATAGGGAGAAAAATCTTTACTCACTGTTTGTGCAAAAGTACACTTCTATAAATTTTTTAGAAAACAGTTTTTCAAAACAGCTTGTGAATCAAGAAACAAAATTTCATATGGATTTTGACATTTTCTAAGAAACTTCTAAGAAAATATAGATAGAATCAATACTTTATAATCACAGTGTAATTTTATACTGGTGTTAAATTAGTAATAACAGATACCAGTAGAAGAATAGCTTTATAAATTATGACACATCCCATCATTATATTTTTCAATCTTTTAAAAGGATTATTTTCTTTTCTTTTCTTTTATACCTCTTCCTTTTTTTAATTGCATTTTAGGTTTGGGGGTACATGTGCAGAACATGCAAGATAGTTGCATAGGTACACACATGGCAGTGTGTTTTGCTGCCTTCCTTCCCTTCACCCACATGGCATTTCTCCTCAGGCTATCTATCCCTCCCCAGATCCCCCCCACTGGCCCACCCTTATTTCCCCCAATAGACCCCAGTGTGTAGTACTTCCTTCCCTGTGTCCATGTGTTCTCATTACTCATCACCCGCCTATGAATGAAAATATGTGGTATTTCATTTTCTATTCTTGTGTCAGTTTGCTGAGAATGATGTTCTCCAGATTCATACATGTCCTTACAAAGGACACGAACTCATTATTTTTGATTGCTGCATAATATTCCATGGTGTATATGTGCTATACTTTCCCAGTCCAGTCTATCATCGATGGGCATTTGGCTTGGTTCCTGGTCTTTGCTATTGTAAACTGTGCTGCAATGAACATTCATGTGCATGTGTCCTTATAGTAGAATGATTTATAGTCCTTTGGATATATACCCAGTAATGGGATTGCTGGGTCAAATGGAATTTCTATTTCTAAGGTCTTAAGGAATCGCCACACTGTCTTCCACAATGGTTGAACTAATTTACACTCCCACCAACAGTATAAAACTGTTCCAATTTCTCCACATCCTCTCCAGCATCTGTCATCTCCAGATTTTTTAATGATTGTCATTCTAACCGGCATGAGATGGTATCTCAATGTGGTTTTGGTTTGCATCTCTCTAATGACCAGTGATTATGAGCATTTTTTCTTATGTTTGTTGGCCTCACGTATGTCTTCTTTTGTAAAGTGTCTGTTCATATCCTTTGCCTATTTTTGAATGAGCTTGTTTGTTTTTTTTCCTGTAAATCTGTTTGAGTTCTTTGTACATTCTGGATATCAGCCCTTTGTCAGATGGGTAAACTGCAAAATTTTTTTCCATTCTGTTCATTGCTGATTCACTCTAGTGACTGTTTCTTTTGCTGTGCAGAAGCTATGGAGTTTGATTAGGTCCCATGTGTCTATTTTGGCTTTTGTTACCAATGCTTTTGGTATTTTGGTCATGAAGTCCTTGCCTACTCCTATGTCCTGAATGGCTTTGCCTAGATTTTCTTCTAGGGTTTTTATTGTGCCAGGTCTTATGTTTAAGTCTTTAATCCATCTGGTGCCTCCCACTGTGTTCTTTTTGCTTAGAATTGACTTGGCTATGTGGACTCTCTTTTGGTTTCATATGAAATTCATGGTGTTTTTTTCCAGTTCTGTGAAGAAAGTCAATGGTAGCTTGATGGGGATAGCGTTGATTCTGTAAATTACTTTGGGCAGTATAACCATTTTCACGATATTGATTCTTCCTAACCATGAACATGGAATGTTTCTGCATCTGTTTGTGTCCTCTCTTATTTCATTGAGGAGTGGTTTGTAGTTTTTCTTGAAAAGGTCCCTTATGTTTCTTGTAAGTTGTATTCCTAGGTATTTTATTCTTTTTGTAGCAATTGTGAATGGCAGTTTGTTTTTGATTTGTCTCTCTTTAAGTCTGTTATTGGTGTATAGGAATGCTTGTGATTTTTGCACATTGATTTTATATCCTGAGACTGCTGAAGTTGCTTATCAGTTTGAGGAGTTTTTGGGCTTAGGCGATGGGGTATTCTAGGTATACTATCATGTCCTCTGCAAATAGAGACAATTTGGCTTCCACCTTTCCTATTTGAATACCCTATATTTCTTTTTCTTACCTGATTGCTCTGGCTAGAATTTCCAGTACTATATTGAATAGGAGTGGTGAAAGAGGGCATCCTTGTCTAGTGCCAGATTTCAAAGGGAATGCTTCCAGTTTTTGCCCATTCAGTATAATATTGGTTGTTGGTGTGTCATAAATAGCTTTTATTACTTTGAGATACGTTCCATCAATACCGAGTTTATTGAGAGTTTTTAGCATAAAGGGCTGTCGAATTTTGTCAAATGCCTTCTCTGCACCAATTGAGATAATCATGTGGTTTTTGTTTTTGGTTCTGCTTATATCATAAATTACATTTATAGACTTGTGTACGTTGAAACAGCCTTCCATCCCCGGGATGAATCCTACTTGATCATGATTGATAAGTTTTTTGATGTGCTGTTG
Source organism: Saguinus oedipus (assembly GCA_031835075.1). NCBI lineage: Eukaryota > Metazoa > Chordata > Mammalia > Primates > Cebidae > Saguinus > Saguinus oedipus. The sequence goes on from CM063173.1 coordinate 59,484,810, forward strand.
CAATCGGTTTGCCAGTATTTTATTGAAGATATTTGCATCTATGTTCATCATGGATATTGGCCTGAAGTTTTCTTTTCTTGTTGAGTCTCTGACAGGTTTTGGTATCAGGATGATTTTGGTCTCATAAAATGATTTGAGAAGGATTCCCTCTTTTGGGATTATTTGGAATAGTTTCAGAAGGAATGGTACCAGCTCCTCTTTCTGTGTCTGGTAGAATTTGGCTGTGAACCCATCTGGACCTGGGCGTTTTTTGTAGTAGGCTCTTAATTGCTGCCTTGACTTCAGACCTTGTTATTGGTCTATTCATAGTTTCAACGTCCTCCTGGTTTAGGCTTGGGAAGACACAGGTGTCCAGGAATTTATCCATTTTTTTCCAGGTTTACTAGTTTATGTGCATAGAGTTGTTTGTAATATTCTCTGATGATGGTTTGAATTTCTGTGGAATCTGTGGTGACTTCCCCTTTATTGTTTATTATTGCATCTATTTAGTTGTTCTCTCTTTTCTTTTTTATCAGTCTGGCTGGTGGTCTGTCTATTTTGTTGACCTTTTCAAAAAACCAGCTCTTGAATTTATTGATTTTTTGAAGGGTTTTTCGTGTCTCTATCTCCTTTAGTTCTGCTCTGATCTTAGTTATTTCTTGTCTTCTGCTAGGTTTTGGGTTTTTTTTTTATCTTGCTCCTCTATCTCCTTCAATTTTGATGATAGGGTGTCAATTTTGGATCTCTCCACTCTGCTCATGTGGGCACTTATTGCTATATATTTTCCTCTACAGACTGCTTTAAATGTGTCCCAGAGATTCTGGTATGTTTTGTCTTCATTCTCATTGGTTTCAAAGAACTTCTTTATTTCTGCCTTCATTTCATTGTTTATCTTGTCAACATCCAAGAGCCAGTTGTTCAGTTTCCATGAAGCTGTGTGGTTCTGAGTTAGTTTCTGAATTCTGAGTTCTAACTTGATTGCACTATGGTCTGAGAGACTGCTATGATTTCAGTTGTTTTGCATTTGCTGAGGAGTGCTTTACTTCCAATGATGTGGTCAATTTTGGAGTAGGTGTGATGTGGTGCTGAGAAGAATGTATATTCTGTGGATTTGTGGTGGAGAGTTCTGTAAATGTCTCTCAGGTTTGCTTGTTTCAGGTCTGAGTTCAAGTTCCGGATATCCTTGTTAATTTTCTATCTGGCTGATCTGTCTGCTATTGACAGTGGAGTGTTAAAGTCTTCCACTATTATTGTGTGGGAGTCTAAGTCTCTTTGTAAGTCATTAAGAACTTGCCTTATATATCTGGATGCTCCTGTATTGGGTCCATATATATTTAGGATTGTTAGCTCTTCTTGTTGTATCGATTCTTTTACCATTTTGTAATGACTTGTTTGTGTTTTTTGATCTTTGTTGCTTTAAAGTCTATTTTATCAGAGACAAAAATTGCCACTCCTTCTTTTTTTTTGCTCTGCATTTGCTTGGTAAATCTTCCTCCATCCCTTTATTTTGAGCCTTTGTGTATCTTTGCATGTGAGATGTGTTTCTTAGATACAGTACACCGATGGGTTTTGGCTTTTTATCCAATGTGCCAGTCTGTGTCTTTCGATTGGTGCATTTAGCCCATCTATATTTAGGGTTAATATTGTTATGTGTGAATTTGATACTGCCATTTTGATGCTAGCTGGCTGTTTTGCCCATTAGTTGATGCACATTCTTCATGTTGTTGATGCTTTTTAGAATTTGGTATGTTGTTTGAATGGCTGATACTGGTTGTTCCTTTCTATGTGTAGTGCCTCTTTCAGGAGCTCATGTAAAGCAGGCCTGGTGACAAAATATCTGAGTATTTTCTTGTTTGCAAAGGATTTTATTTTTCCTTCACTTATGAAGCTCAGTTTGGCTGAATATGAATTTCTGGGTTGAAAGTTCTTTTCTTTAAGGATGTTGAATATTGGCCCCCACTCTCTTCTGGCTTGTAGAGTTTCTGTTGAGAGATCTGCTGTGAGTCTGATGGGCTTCCCTTTGTGGCTGACCCAACCTTTTTCTCTGGCTGCCCTTAGTATTTTCTCCTTCATTTCAACCCTGGTGAATCTGAGGATTATGCGCCTTGGGGTTGCTCTTCTAGTGGTTTATCTTTGTGATGTTCTCTGTATTTCCTGGACTGGAATACTGGCCTGCCTTGCTAGGTTGGGGAAATTTTCCTGGATCATATCCTGAAGAGTATTTTCCAGCTTGGATTCATTCTCTTCATCACAATCTGGTACACCTATCAAACGTAGATTAGGTCTCTTCACATAGTCCCACATTTCTTGGAGACTTTTTTCATTCCTTTTTGCATTTTTTTCTCTAATCTTGATTTCTTATTTTATTTCATTGAGTTGATCTTTGACTTCTGATATTCTTTCTTCTGCTTAGTCAATTCGGCTGTTGAGACTTGTGCATGCTTCATAAAGTTCTCGTGTTTTTCAGCTCCTTCAATTCACTCATATTCCTCTCTATGTTGTCCATTCTTGTTATCATTTCCTCAAATCTTTTTTCAAATATTTTTTCAAGGTTCTTTGTTTCTTTGCATTGATTTAGAACATGTTCTTTTAGCTCACAGAAGTTTCTCATTATCCACCTTCTGAAGTCTGATTCCGTCATTTCATCACACTCATTCTCCGTCCAGCTTTGTTCCCTTGCTGGTGAAGAGTTTTGTTTTTTTGTAGGAGGTGAGGTGTTTTGGTTTTGGGTGTTTTTCTCCTTTTCTCCTTTTTTATGGGTGTTTTCTTCCCATCTTTGTGGGTTTATCCACCTGTCATCTGAATAGTTGCTGAATTTTCGATTGGGTCTCTGAGTGGACGCCCAGATTGTTGATGATGAAGTATTTCTGTTACTTAGTTTTCTTTCTACCAGTCTAGCCCCTCTGTTGTATGACTGCCGAGGTACACTTTAGGCCCTGCTTGTCTGAGGTACACCTGTAGCAGCTGTGGAATAGTGAGGGATGCTACCAGATTCTTTTTCTGCTAACTTTGTCCCAGAATGATGCCTGCCAAATGTCAGTCTGATCAGTCCTTTTTGAGGTGACTGTTTGGATATAGAGGGGTCAGGGAGCTGCTTGAGGAAGCGGTTTGTGTTTTATAGGAGTTCAAGTGCTGAGCTGTAAGCTCCATTGATCATTCAGGGGTGTTAGGCAGGTACTTTTAAGTCTGCTGCAGCAGAACTCATAAAACCCCCCTTTTTTTTACCTCAGATGCTCTGTCTCAGGGAGTTAGGTCTTTCTTTATGAGTATTTGTTGCACTGTCCTGCCCAGCTAGGATGCAGTCTAGTCACTATTTGCCTGCTGAGGCTCCACCCTGCTGCCATGGGGTCCTCCCTGTTGCTGTGGGCTCTGCCCTGCTGCTGTGGGCTCTGCCCTGCTGCCATGGGCTCCACCCTGCTGTTGTGGGCTCCTCCTTCTTGCCATGGGCTCTACCCTACTGTTGTGGGCTCTGATCTGTTGCTGTGGGCTCTGCTGTGCTGTCATGGGCTCTGCCCTGTTGGCAGAGTCTCTCTGTTATGGCAGGTTGCCTCAGCAACAGCAGGCTGTGTCAGCAATGAGAGTGTACCTCAGTAGGGGCAAAATGCCTCAGTAATGGTGGATGCCCCTCCCCCACCGAGCTGCACTATTTTGGATTCAGCTGTGCCCACAGTGAAACTCTCAACCCCGAGTGTTTCAAATCACCATTTTGTTTGTCCCTGTGGGGGTGGGACCTGCTGAACCTGATCCCCCGGCTCCCTGCCTCAGTGCCCTTTTGTTTCCTTTTCTTCAAGTTGAATGGTTGACTCTCTCCCAGGTGTTTCAGTCGCCTGCTGATAGGGCACCAAGATCTGTGTGATTTCCCATGCAGCGACCCACTGCACTGGCTCTAACGTCGCTTTCCAGGAATCTCCTGGTCTGGCTCACTGTCCAAGTCCCGTTTAATCAGATGGATATGCTAATTTGCCCTCCCAAATCTCAGATTGCCAGTTTAACAGGGCACCCAGACCAGTGTGTCTTGTGCGGAGTGCCACTGTGCTGTGGCACTGGCCTAAACGGCCGTGCCAGCTGAAGCAGCTGCGCTGGTGTCCCGTGTCTCTCCTACACCTGGAAATTTCCCTATTCTGTGGGCAACAAAGATCCATCTGTAAATGTGGATTGCACTCACCCTCTGCGTCTTCACTGAGAGCTGCAATCCTGAGTTGCTCCTACCACGCCATCTTCTTTTTCCTACCGTCCTCAATTTTAATTCTTTCATGGTGGATTTTGAAATACAAGATTAAGAGAGGACATGACTTTCTGAAGACTGATGTGATAAAACCCAAGCATGTTTAAGATGTATTCATGCTACATCCAATCCTTTCCAGTTTCTTCCTCTCTAAGTTTATGTATTAGCTGTGTTTTATAACAACCCCTAAGAGTCATGTGTGGAGTTGGATGATAGTGTAATCCCCATTGTGCAGGTTGTGATACTGTGGAGGCTTTGAGAGGCACAATGACACATCTGGGGCATTGAATTAATATATTTAAAATAAAGACTAACTGAACATTGCATCCTCAAAGTTTTGGTTCTGGCCTTATTCCATTTGCTCAGTGACTGGTGCCTGGGGTGCTGTGTTTGTGTAATTGTGCACAGGTAATAAGATGACATGGGAGAGAAAGGTGAGCACTCAGCATCTCTAAAAAGCCTTTGAGTAGGTCCTGTTGAAGGAAGGTAGGTCTTATAAGAAGAATAAAACCTTCAAGAAGTGACCACATTTTTTAAGAAAGAAATCCTAACAGAACTAGGGACACTGGTAACTAAAAACTCACATTCTAAAGACAGTCCCCTGTTAAGCTTAGCTGGCCAGAATTTCTCAAGAGAGAAAGATATTCTCCTGTATACCAACTTTGTGAGGCTCTTGCTTCAGGAGGACTTGAGTGAAAGCCTTCTCTAAAGATGAAGAAGTTGTCTCAGTTCTCAATATTTCAACCCCAATGTTTTAAGCTACTGAGCAAGAGACAACCAGAAGTAAAACAGGGGAGTTCAGGGATGGCCCATCTAAGCAAGTCTTCATTTGGAAATCCATCTGGGCAGCCTCATACCTGCTCATTACCACAAATGTGTGTGTAAGTGTTATGAGCAGGAAATGAAGGTCTCCTCATCTGGGAACAGGAAGTAACACATTGTTAGGTATTGCAACTCTGGTGAATCTTTTATGCTCATGTCCCAGGTGAGATATAAAGGTGACTGTTGGGATTCAAGTTTATCTACTCAGATGTTAATCCCCAGAGTTTATGCTGTCATCTAGATTCCTCTGTGGCTGAAAGTCAGTGTCTGATCTGGGGAGCATATTTCTAATGCTTGTGTTGTTCTATGTGGAAAACGTGTGAGAGGAGAAGAAAAGACACACACACACACACAATACGTGCAAGGGTATACAGCCTTTATTTCAAGTATATAACAATACAGATGAAATAAGCAAATCATAAAATAAGCAAATTGCAATGGAAGAAAAAAGATACATATGTATACATATATATGTGTATACAGATGCACTTCTGAGCTAAATCTTGTTGTGGCATTATTGTTTGGATTGAGATCTGGGTTTCTTTCTGTCTGTTGGTCAGGGAATTTCCTCCATTTTTTGTCACCCAAGCCTGTAAATAGGAAAGGTCAAATCATTGTCTCTCCTAACATTTCCAAGTGGTTATATTGCTTCTAATAGAGTCAGAATACTGGGAACCTGCTGTACTGGTAGCTGAATTCCATATAGTGCCCCCCTGCCCTGCTTTGTCTGGAGGCCTTGAGTAGTTCCTCCAATGTTACTCTGGGGTTTCTCTTACCAGACAGTTGTCAGCACACACTCCAAATCAACAACGCTTCCCAGTATATGCCATTCCAGGCATATTGGGTAGGATACAAAGGCTTCTGATGCATTGTGAGGGTGGAGTTTTCTTTTGTCAGGCTTGGGCAAAAATATTCTGCTTTGTTTGATTAAAAGAAGTCCAGGTTGCATTACAGGTGCTATTCTGACTCTATTAGAAGCAATATAACCACTTGGAAATGTTGGGAGAGACAATTTTTTAAGGTAACCCATTTCCTGCAGCCTCTGGCAATTCAGCACATAGTGAGCACTGACTGCAGTTGACTTCTTTTGTAGCAGAGGCTACCCATTAATAAATTTATTCTAGGCCTCAGACACAAAGACAAAGGTGCTGACCATCAGTACATAGGTTATTCTCTGTAATAACAAAAATGAAGAAGAACATGATATTGTTTTAAAATTGTACTATTTCTTTATTTTCTGCCTTCAGCCTTTGGCCCCCAAATTTAAGCTGCCCACTCTGGTGGACCCGAATCCACCAGTTCTATATGTTGTTTTTATTGGGGCAGAAATTTCCTCAGGAGTTAGTTGCTGACAGGGGACTATCAGCAGCTGGGGAATCCACATCTTTGGCTTTATGGCAAAAGAGTCTTGGGTGGTATTGTGTAAAATAATTTTGAGCTCTCTCGGGTAATCTTTATCAATTATACCACCATACATTGCAAGCCTTGAATGTGTTGTAGTCCATTCATCCAAATTTGAGTTGGCAGTTATGCTGGAAATTTTGGCCTATTGATCTGCCTGCTAATTAAATAGTCTGTCAAGAGAAAGCAGAGATGCATGAGCATCAGCATAACAGTGATGATGGTAGTGTGTGCCAGGATTCAGATATTTTCCCAGTATTGTTTTTCCCAAACCACTTTATTACCGGTTAACCATTCGTTTCATTGTCATTGGGGCATCCAGGTAGTAAGACCATTTTCTACTAACCAAGAGTTGATAAACAAGTGACAGAATTCCTCCAGTCTTTGAAATAGCTCAGAGGACAGCTACCAGTTCAACCATCTGGCTTCTCCCACCCCTTTCTTCATCAGAAATGCTTATGTTTTTAACAGGATTATAAACCATGGCATTCCAGCTTCAGGTACCACCAATGTATTTGGCAGATCCATCAGTAAACCAAGCATGTTTCTGATTCTTTTGGCTTAGTTCTTTAAAGAATTTGCTTCTTTTCCTAATTGCAGGACTTGCTTAGTAGCTTCCTGAGTTGGCAAATTTTGTAGAAACAGTACTCCCTTTTGTCCTAGTTTATCCCTATTATGAATATATAATTTCCATTTTGTGGCCAGGCATGGTGGCTCATGCCTGTAATCCCAGAATTTTGGGAGGATGAGGCAGGTGGATAACAAGGTCAGGAGATTGAAACCATCCTGCCAACATGGTAAAACCATGTATTTTTTAAAAATACCAAAAAAATAGCAGGTATAGTGGCATGCACCTGTAGTCCCAGCTACTGGGGGAGGCTGAGGCAGGAGAATCTCTTGAATCTGGGAGGCAGAGCTTGCACTAAGTTGAGATTGGGCCACTGCACTCCAGCCTGGTGACAGAGCAAGACTTTATCTCAAAAGCAAACAAACCCTTTCCATTTTATAATGCTACTTTCTAGAGCCTACCCTATTTGATGGGTTTTGGGGACATTCATGATTCAAGTCATAATAAAAATTTCTGGTCTCATAAAGACATCATGATTGAAGCAGAGGGGTTCCATTTTCAGCAAGGCCTAATAGCAAGCAAAGAGTTGCTTTCTAAAATGAATATAAGCTTTGCTAGCCTCTGGCAACTTCCAGAGGTAGTTTGAAAACCCCAAAGGTGCTCTCTTCCCATCTTGTTTCTTCCAAAGGCTTCAATTAGCATGTTGATCTAGGACAGTTATTTACAGTTCAACTGGCCTATTCCCTATAGACCATAGATCTAAGGCCAGTCTCACTGCTTATTTAGCTTGCTCAATGACTACATTCTCTTTCTCACCCCAGTGAAGTCATAATAATGTTTTCTAGTTACTACATACAGAGGTGGTAAGATGTTAACCAAAGAAGGATTATGATGTCTCCAGAATTCAAACAAGCCAATATATCTTGGCCTCCTCTTTAGTTGTAGGAATTGCAAATTCTAGCATTTTAGCCTTAGTCTTTGGTAAAATGGATTATTTCCCTGCATTTCTTACAATCCTGAGGAATTTTACAGTTTGTTCAGGTCCTTGATTTTTATTAGGGTTAATTTCCCATTCTATATCAAGAATATAGATATAGGAGCTGGGTTTTTACCTGATCCAAGACCTGATTAACTCCTTCTTCACTTTTACCCTGACTGGGTCATTCAAACAACTGTTTTTTTTTTTGTTTGTTTGTTTTTTTCAGCAATAAGCTGATAGCTTTGAGCCAGATCAGTTAAGGCATAGGCCTCGCACTGGGCCAGGGCCAATCTGGAAGTCAGATTAGCATTTTCCTTTACCAGTTTATATATATCTTGTAGCAATCAGTCTTTATATTGACACATTAACTTATAAGCAGTAAGCAAATGTCATCAATACTGGAAGATCCCCTTGGCATCTGCTTTGCTGACTAAAATACTCTGTAGCACTTCATGCACAGTCAGAAGTTCAAATTGCAATATAGATTTTTAATTCTCACAAAGGTCAGTCACCCTGGACCATTCAATTGCCAAGGGGGAGGACTGGGAGAGTTTTCATCCTGGGATATAGTAAATCCATGAGTTTTAGCCCTATTCTTATGGCCAAAAAGTAAATCCTTCATAGTCTGCTGAGTGTAATGGCTGACTCTGGAGCCCAGGCTGTTGCTTCCCGGTCTGGTAATAAATCCTCCATAGTTTTGTGAGTGATACATATGTCAAATAAAGGTTGTTTACCCTTAAAGGTATTGTGTGTGTGTGTGTGTGTGTGTGTGTGTGTGTGTGTCTTTTCTTCTCTCTTCATGCGTCTTCCACACAGTAAAAGATATCAGACAGGTTTTGTTATACTCCTTCTATTTTGATGTTTAGACACAACAAATCATTAGCATTAACATTAGAATAGAGATTATAATGTAGCAGGAATGGCCCCAGGAAACACATTTCCTGAACACCAAATACAGGAGGAAAGAGTTTATTTGGCTGGGAGCCAGAGCATAATTTGTCCAAAGCTCCACTCATCAAACAAAGAAAGGTTCTGTTTTTATATAGGCTTATACTTTAGATGTTACACGTGGAAGATTCTTAGGTTTATAGCTTTAGAAATCACATATAAAAAAAGTCTTGGTTTACAGTTTCAGGAACCACATATGAAAGGGTTCTGGTTTACAGTTTTAGGACTTACATGTGAAAAGGTCTCTCTTTACAGTTTCAGGAATCACATATGAAAGGGTTCTGGTTTACAGTTTTAGGACTCACATGTGAAAAGGTTTCTGGCTTGATCCTGTTTTAAGTAAAAATAGTGCCTTCCAGAGAGTTTCCCCAAGACCAAGCATGTTATTTTCAGGAAGGAGATTCAGGAGGTTTTATCTAGCCTACTCTCTCTTCTATTGAACTGCACAGTGGATGACAGAGTGGGAGGGAATTCCAGATGCCTGGGTCTTCTTCCTCAATAAGACTGAAAAAACTGACTTTGTGGCAATATGATACCTAAATATGGGCAAGGTAATTTAAGGCAAGTATTAAGTCATGCCTATAGGTCAGTAATCTTGCTATGTAGCATTTCTATCTCCACCTAGTAGTTAAAACTTTCACTTCTGCTGAATCCAAGTTTTAGACAAAGTCTTATTTTTTTAACTGTTAACCATGAAGTGAATGAAGTGGATATCAATTGATAGATGTCTATTTGGCCAAAGCTGATTACATGCCCAGAAAAATATACAAGTCAAACAAAAGATCTGTGCTTTTTCCAAAAGGGGTTTTAGGTGCTTCAGTATTTACAGGCAAGTAGAAAGCAGGCAGAAAAAAAAATGAAAGAATGTTAGTCATTGAGGCAAATTGTTACATTTTTGTGATGCTCTGATTAGCCTCATTAAATCTGAATTTTACATGTGAAAAAAGAGAATATAGACAAAAAGTGAATTGTGCAATCATCTCAGAGGCAGGTGGAGAGATGATTTCTGGGTTTTATCTTTGTTCTGTGAAGATAAGCTGGTAATTGACATTATCAGATAAGATTCAACAGGACTTTATTATAGGACTTGTTTATTCAAGGGATATGTATCCAGGAAGATACAGGGGCTTAGAAAGAATTTTCTTGTGAGCAATTTATGAGAAAGACTATCCAGAGTGATATGTGAGTCTTCTGTCATTGTAGGAATCTAACTTATGGATGGGGGTATAACACAGTGTTGTAAAATTACAGCTATCTGTTTGGAAATAATAGAAAAACAGTATTGTGTTACTCATTTCCAAAGCTTAACTTTCCCTTTGACATATTGAGTTAACTGGCCCCAAAATTTTATTTTATTTTACAGCCCTGTAGCAAATTCAAGAATCTCTGAATTTACCTATCAAATTTATCTATCATCTTTAAGCCACTGCTTACAGATGTTGCACTTTTTTTGGTCAAACCAATGTATCTTTTATGTATTGATTTGTGAATTCACCTGTCATTTCTGCCTCTCTAAAATGTATAAAATCAAGTGTAACTCAACTGGTTTGCATGTACTTTCTCAGGACTCCTTAAGCCTGTGATTCCCCAGGGCACAGTTACTCATATAAGCTCAAAATAAACCTCTTTAAAATATCTTAAATAGTTTGATATTTCTTCTAAAAATATATAATGTAAATTATATGTAAACCATGGTACTTGACGTTTTTCAACACATCAGTAAGTTGTCTGACAGTGATGAAATGTGACTTGCACTGTAGCAGAAGCAGCTGTAGGAAATGGATTTCTCAAACACCAAATAAAGGAGGGAAGCATTTATTCGGCCAGGAGACCAGGCAGTAATTTGTTGAAAACCCAGTTTATTTAACAAAGGAAGGTTCTGCCTTTATATAGGCTTATACTTTAGATGTTATAGGTGGAAGAATCTTAGGTTTATAGCTTTAGGAATCACATATGAAAGGGTTCCAGTTTACAGTTTAGGACTCACATGCAAAAAGTCCTGTTTACAGTTTCAGGAATCACATATGAAAGGGTTCTGGTTTACAGTTTTAGGAGCCACATGTGAAAAGGTCTCTGGTTTGATCTTGTTTTAAGTAAAAATAGTGTCTTCCAGAGTGTTTTCCCAAGACCAAGCATGTTATTTTCAGGAAGGAGATTCAGGAGGTGCTAGCTGGCCTGCTCTCTCTTCTATTGAACTGCACAGTAGATAACAGAGTGGGAGGGAATTCCAGATGCCCGGGTCTCCTTCCTTGGCACAAAATAATTGGATATTATCTTCAAAATAATAGCACTCACACTTCAGATGTTCTTTATACAGCATAGATGTAATACCTAACAGATAATGTATAACATAAAGATTCATTGGTTATGTCATCTTCTCCACCATAATCCATGATAATCACATACTTTGGAGCTTATTCTATGGAGAATAGCCTAAGGTGAAGTCATACTAATGATCATATTGATTTGCATTATCATCTCCTCCTCCTCCTCCTTCTTCTAGATGGAGTCTTGCTCTTGTTACACAGGCTCGAGTCCAATGATGTGATCTTGTCTCACTGATCTCAGCCCGGTGGCATTCTCCTGGACTGTGGGTTGCAAAGGGCATGGGAGAAGTGCAGTATCTGAAATGAAGTGCTGAGGGTGTAAAGTCCTCTAGCCTCTGGTCAGTTGCACTTCACAGGTGGGACAGCACACTATGATGATAAAAAAAACCCTGCCTCGGTTCACCCTCCCTGGTCTACATCCACTGTCCAATCAGTCTCATTGAAATGAACTTGGTACCTTGGTTGGAAGTGCAGAGATCACTAGACTTCTGTTTCTCTCTTGCTGGGAGCTGCACTCTCAAGCTGTTCCTGTTAGGTCATCTTGGTGGGAGTCTCCTCTTTATTATTTTTTTCATGATATTTGACACATATTTTTTTCAGCAGTGTATTAGCAATCTTGATTTCATCTACAACCATATTTTTTCTTTGTAATAACTTTTAATATATTCCAGTATCTGAGAATTAGAATTAAAAATGTTTTTAAGAGAAGAGTATTTTTCTACTTACCCAAACCCATTTTACATATGCAAAACTTAGATCTTCAGTATTTATTGCTAAATTAGAAGAAGTTGATATTGAAAAGTTTTCAATATTTGTAATAAGGCTTTAATTATTTATTTGTTAGCTGATGATAAAAAAACAAAATGATTCTGAATAAAGATCATGGTTAATAATGAAGTTGAAAATGATGTTAACACTGCAGAAAAAGTGTCTATAGATCACCTGGTGAAAATGTGTGATTAAAATATGTGATTGGCTTCTTGAAGAACTAGAGTGACTACATTCATAACAGAAAAACAATCATGTCAGTTTACAAAATCAAGAAGAAACTTTTAGGCAAATCTCATTGATAATAAGGCAGATAACTCTGAAGGAAAAATTTTAAATAGTCATCAAGTAGAATGCCTCCTCATTTTTAAAGAACTCATCTCTTGGGCCTTTAACTGTTTCTGATGTTTCTTTTCATCTAAAACGTGCAGTGTACAGTATACATTTAATTAAAATAGAGTACTTTAGTCTTATACATGAAGGTTGAAATTCTGCTATTGTTTGTTGTTGCTGTTGTTTAACAACTAATGTAGGTATTCTGTTAATTCTACTGTGCTGCTTGGTTACCATGAACACATTATTTTTCACTGTAATAGTGTTATGTCATAATTTTCATTGTTTTTTATATATGTGTCAATAAGTTTAAGGAAATGATTGCTTATTACTGGTATATAAATTCAGAGTCAGAAATAAGGGTGATAAAAAAAACCTGAGACTGTCCAAATAGGTGGTTAAAATAGTAATATTTTTGCTTTCCCAGGGTTTTATGTACACAAATCTTGCTTTGTAAAAAATTATTAAAATATTGTACAAAGTTGACTTCAGTCTATGTGTATAAGGTGTATATAAAATATAAATAATTTTTAAAATTTTGACTTGAGTCTTATTCATAACGTATCTTATGATGTACATAAAATGTTCCAAAATTCAAAAAAATTTAACTTCAAAACACTTTGAGTCCCAAGCATTTTTGTTAGAGATACTCAATCTGTATATAGTAATAAATTATCTTACAGAATCACACCCAGTAACAAGTACTCTACAAGAAATAGAATGTTACAAACCTGCATGAGGCCCCTTCATATTCTCCTCTCAAATTATTGCCCTCCCTTTCAAAATAATAACAAATATTCTAACTTACAATTTTTTACTTGTTTATAAACTTTATTTAAATAGAATTATACTGTTTTATTTCAATCTAATTTTTCTTTCTTTTTTCTTTCTTTTTTTTTTTAGAAGTTCAACCTTTATTTTTGAATTAGGAAATACATGCAGGTTTGTTGCATAGATGTGCTGTGTGATGCTGAGGTTTGAAACATGATTGATTCTATCCCCCAGGCAGTGAGCATAGTGCCAAATAGGTAGCTTTCCAGCCCTTGCACCTCTCCTTGCCTTGCACTCTAGAACTGATCAGTACTCAAGAATTTTTCACACCTTTATGTTTATCTGTCTCCAATATTTATCTCCCACTTGTAAGTGAAAACATATGGTATTGGGTTTTCTGTTTTTGTGTTTGTTCACTTAGGATCATGGCCTCCAGCTGCATCCAAGTTGCTGCAAAGAATATAATTTTGTTTTCATAGTTGTGCAGTAGTTCATAGTACATATGTGCCAGATTTCAAACATTCAATTTATTGATGGTCATCTAGATTGATTCTATATCAATTTCATTCACTATGTCATTCCATTTCACTATTCATATTGTGAATCATGCTGCAATAAACATACAAGTCAATGTGGGTTGTTTTATTTTTGAATGATTTATTTTTCTTTAGGTAGGTACCAAGTAATAGAATTGCTGGGTTTAATATTTAAGTTATTTAAGAAATCTTCAAACTGCTTTTCACAGTGGCTTAACTAATTTACATTCCTATTAATTGTGTAAATGTGCCCTTTTGTCTATGGTCTTACCAGCATGCACTCTTTTTTTAAAACTATTATTTAAAATCCATTCTGACTAGTGTGAGATGGTATTTTATTTTACTTTTGATATCCATTTATCGGACAACTAGTAATGAGTAGTTTTTAATGTTTGTTGGCTCTTTGCATATCTTTTCTTGAAAAGTGTCTGCTCATGTCTTTTGTCAACTTTTTAATGAGATTGTTTTATTCTGGTTGACTTACCTAAGTTTCTAACAGATTCTGAATATTAGATCTTTTTTAGATGCACAGAGTTTATCATTTTTTTCCATTCTCTGGTTATGTGTTTAAACTCTTTGATCATTTCTATTGCTCCGTAGAAGCTCTTTAGTTTAATCAGGTCACACAGTCAATTTCTGTTTTTGTTGCAACTACTTTTGAAGATGTAGTCATAAACTGTGCCAAGGCCAATGTCCAAATGGTGTTTTCTATGTCATTTTTCCCTAGGGTTTTTATTGTTTAAGATCCCACTTTGAAATCAATTCAAGATTTTAATTCATCTATAATTATTTTTAATGTGGTGAACAGCCAAGTGTCCACTTTTTCTTTATATGGCTAGCCAGTTATTCCACCACCACTTATTGACTAGGAAGTCCTTTCCTCATAACTTATTTTACTGACTTTGTCAACATTCAGCTGGTTGTAGATGGGTAGATTTATTTCTGCATTCTCCATTCCATTCCAGTGGTCTATTGTCCATTTTTCCACAAGTACCATGCTAGTTTTGGTTAATATACCCTAATAGTCTAAAGTCAGGTAATGTAATGACCCCAGCTTCTTTCTGTTTGCTTCTACAATTGCTTTGGCAATTTGTGCTTATTCTTTAGTGCCATATGAATTTTAGAATACTTTTTTCTAAATATTTCAAAAATGACATTAGTAGTTTGACAGAAAAAACATTGAATGGGTAGATTGCTTTGGGCAGCATTATGACAATTTTAACTAGATGGGTTCTTTCCATCTATGGGCATGAAATGTTTTGCCATTTGTTCATGTTATCTATGATTCTTTTCAGCAGTGTTTTGTAGTTTTTCTTGTATAGATATTTTACCTTTCAGTTAGATGTAGTCCTGATTATTTCATTATTTTTGTGGCTGTTATAACTGAAATTGTATTCTTAATTTAGCTCTCAGCTTGAATGTTACTAATGCATAAAAATGCTACTCATTCTTGTATATTAACTTTATATCCTAAAACTTTACTAAAGGCATTATCAGTTCTAAAAGGCATTTTATGGAGTCTCAGGGCTTTCTAGGTATAGAATCATATTGTCATTGTAGAGAGATAATCTAACTTCTTGTACTAGTTAGATGCTTTCTATTTTTTTATTTTTGGTCTGGTTGTTCTCTCTAGAAATTCCAATTTAACAGTGTTTGCAAGTTTTGTACATAGTTGTAATGAATCTGTAATTTTTCAACTTCTACACAGTATCTCCTTGTAAAAATATATAGCTTATTTATCTTTTCTATTATTGATACCCATTTTATTTCCAATTTCCAATTTTGTTATTTCCAATATTTTTTATTTTGTTACTTCCATAACAATGCTTTACACATTTTTTCTGCATAGTAAACACATGCAGGCATTTCTATTGGGTATAAACCTAGGAATGAAATTGTGAAATCATAGTGTCCTTACACACATCATTAAAATATAGTACCTGAGAGTTTTCTAAGGTGGTTTAACAGTTTACACACACAGCAGTATAAGTTGCAATTGCTTTACATTCTCACCAACAATTCATTTTGTCAGTTTTATTGTATTGTAACTACTACATGGTGGTATTACATTGTAGCTTTAATTTGCATTTTTCTGATGTGAATGGATGTGGAGAACCTTTATATAGTTATTGGCCCTGTGGTTGCCTTTCTGTGAAACTCCTAGTAAAATGCTTGCTCATTTTGTTCAGTGCATTGCCTGTCTTTCTAACAAATTAATTAATGGGATTTAATGACATATCTTGAATATGAGGTTTTTGCCACATAAAGATATGGCAAATATTTATCCCCACCCTGTTTTTGCCTTTTTAAGGTGTGTTTGCTCAATTTAGGTGTGTTTTGATTTTTAAAAATAAGGTCTTAATTATTATATTTCTGGATGATTAGAGGACTTTGTGCCCTAAGAAATATTTGTATTCCCCAAGGTCATGAACATATTATTCTATGTTACCTACTACAAATATTTTAAACTTTCACATTTAGATTTAAAATCTATGTGCTAGTAAAATTTGGTGATAGTGCAGGGTAGGAGTAAATATTTATTTTTTTCCACATGAATAACCAGCTAACCCCACGCTATTTAGTGATATGATGTGCTGTCCCTCACTGCTCTGCTGTGTCTTTTTTGTAATATACATAAAGTCCAAATGTGTGGGTCTGAGTTGGATGCTCTGATTTTTCTAGTTTTCTTTGTGCCTATTCTTACATTACTACCATACACAGCTTTCATTACTAGAGCTTTAAGCTAAGTCTTAGTATTTGGCATTTTAAGCCTTCAAACGTTTTTCATCAGGATAGTCTTAACTGTTTATGTTTATTTTAACTGTAAAATTGACTACCCAGTTTTTACAAAGTTTTTGCCAAAATATTTTATTAAGAATGTATAAACCTGTAAGTTAATCTGGGGAGAAGTTTCATTTTAGTAATACATAGCAACAAAACAAAACACACACAAAAAAATCCAAACCATACTAAAACAAAGCACCTTAATAAAAACAGAAAGAAACAACTGGGAATAAAAATGTACAAATTGTATCACAAAGGTGCTTACATCTCCATTCTAAAAAGAGAATTTAGAAATTGGTTTAAAATATAGCAAAATACATTATCCCACAGTTCTCAGAAAAAATAAATTTAAACAGCTGTAAACATATGAACGTATTCTCAAGTTCAGTCATAATCAAAATTAAATATTTGACAACACATCCTAAAGCCTGAGAGAAATAGAAAAGTGTTTTTCTCTTCTCCAGGCCCACGAGTCCAGTGCCTTGTGCCCCTTCACTGCAATGGAGGTTGCCATGGGCTCCCCAGGATATAAGGGTGGCTATTTAGCAGGTAGTGGCTAAAAGTGGGGTATTTTGTAAAACCAGCTTGAGATCAGAGACCTTGGTCAATTGTACTGGAATCAGCTGGTTCAGAAAAAAAAATCTAGCTTTCCAGAGCTCTATGTTTATTTGCACTGGGCATGTCAAAAGGCCTGAGAACCCATGGACATCAGAACCCACCCCACTCCAATATATCCAGTATTGCAGAGTCTGACACCATGTTCTCATTAAGCATATGCTTATACAGTTTTACACTCAATATTTTATTACATTACTATTGGGAAACTGAGACCCCAAAAGAGGCAGGAGCTTATGCAGAGTTAAGAAGGTGGGTCAAAACCTCTAGGGAGGGCTCCAGGTTTCTAGATGTTGGCTCCACTAAGGATGTGTAGCTAAGAAACCTATCAGGTTTCCTTTGGAAATTAGAGCCCCTTAATACACATCCAGGGGCACAGAGAATAAGCAGATTCATGGTTCTGCTTTACCTGGGGTCTGGTCCAGGTCAGTTTCAAGAGGACAGAACTGGGGTTCAGCCCTCTACCTCTGTGGGCACCTAGAAATAAAATGAGCTAGGCTCTGCCTCAACCTGATGTAGGCAATGGCTACAGTAAAGCCTGTTTCTTTCCTCATAAATAGGGGTACCTAATGTGGGTGACCTTGAAGTTTTATTATACTCATAAGTGCCTGCCAGCTTTGGCTCTTTGTTGGTGAACCAACACATTTTGCTCTGTGACTCTGAAAAAATGCTTCCACTCAGCCCGGTGCAGTGGCTCATGCCTGTAATGCCAGCAATTTGGGATGTTGAGGTGGGTAGATCATGTGAGGTTGGGAGTTCAGACCAGCCTTACCAATGTGGAGAAACCCCATCTCTACTAAAAACACAAAAAATTAGCCATGCATGGTGGTGAATGCCTTTAATCCCAGATACTTGGGAGACTGAGGCAGAAGAATCACTTGAACTCAAGAGGTGGAGGTTGTGGTGACCCAAGATTATCACACCACTGCACTTCAGCCTAGGCAACAAAAGTGAAACTCCATCTCAAAAACAAAATATTAAAATAAAAAAAAATGCTTTCACTCTCGGAAGATCCTTCAAATCAGAGAGGCATGGCCACTCCAGAGGCATCTTAGGTAGATAAATATGGGCCAGAGAAAAATGTGCCAGAGCACTGGACTCTGAGTCTGAAGTCCAGGGAAAATCCAGCTCTTTTTGTGTTCTTGAGGTCCTGACTTGAAAGCGGTAGAAAATAATTTCTGATAAGGGAAGGATACCTCATGAATAAATAACATACCCCAAAAGTTGGAGACAAAGTGCAATGGAGGATTCCAAGGTCACTCATTGTACGTGGAACCTTTAGATTCTGCTCCTTCATGCCTTATAATCCTGGGGAGCCAGTGTATTGAAGACACAAAGACAAAAGTACCTGATTCATTCTGTGATGTTCCTGCATGGAACTGTAGTGTTTGTGATGATCTAGAGGTGGTTACAGCCTGCTGTGCTTCTGGCTCCCATTGACTTTTGCTGGAGAAGCTGGAGTAAGTTAAAGTCACATACCTCATGTTGTTATCAATAATCTCCACTTTATCAGGTGGTCAAAAGAGAAAGGCAAATTTGACATAACCCATATATTCACTTAATCTTTTTTCTGGCACTCAACACTACTCTAGTGGGCTCAACATTTCATACAGAAAATTATTACATCATGCCTGCACTCTCCTTCTAAGATGAAATGGTCTGACAACAGCTGGAAAAATCACTAAGTGAGTATATGTGAAAAGAAAAGAGCAAGAGCTGTGATATAAAGCAGAGTGTTGAGAAGAAGAGCTGGAAAATTATTGCATGAGGGGACCCAAAGTCTTCACTCTGGTGGCTTTCAATTCATGATGAAAATGACAACAGAGAGACATCCCTGCACAAGAATGTGTCAGGGAGAAGCCACCCTTAGTAAAGAGACTCACATTTGTGAGTTTGGCAGATGTTAGAAAGGGACCAGTTTGGCTGCAGGCAGTGCAAAGAAGAGATACACAAATGAATGGAGAATCCTGGGGCCTGGGAGATGAAGCTAGATATTTGTTTCTTTATGACAACATTGCCCTAAAACTTAGCACCTTTCAACAACAAATGCTATCTCACAATTTGTGTGGACCAGAATTAGGACACATTTACTTGGCTACCTCTGCCTTCAGGTCTTTTATGAGATTGGGACTGTGGTCTCAACTGAAGCTGGACTAGGAAAGCATCAGCCTTTAAGCTCACTCATGTTAAAATTGGCAGGGTTTAGTGTGGACTGAGAGCCTGACTTTTCTTCTGTCTACTGGCCTGAGCACTCCCTCAGGTCTTTTTTATATGGGTCTGTACATAGAGCATCTCAAAGCATTGGAGCTTGCTTCCTCTGTTTGAGAAATATAGAGAGATAGAATTAGACAAGCAGGTTCACACAGAGACAGAGAGAGACAGATTGAGGGAGCAAATAGAAAAAAACTCAGTCAGTGAAAAATAACAGCTTGAAAACAAATCTTGTCTGGGTGTGATGGGTCACGTGTGTAATTACAGTACATTGAGAGGCTGACATGTGGATTACCTGAGGTCAGAGGTTCAAAACCAGCCTGGCCAACATAATAAAACCTCACTTCTACTAAAAATGCAAAATTAGCAGGGAGTGGAAGCACATTAATGTAATCCTAGCTACTAGGGAGACTGAGGCAGGAGAATCACTTGAATCTGGGAGGTGGAGGCTGCAGTGACCAGAGATCACACCATTGCACTCCAGCCTGGGCAACAAGAGCAAAACTCTGTCTCAAAAAAAAATCTTGAGAGTTACAATAATCCTCCTTCAATATTTGTGTTAAAATTTGCACCCCCAGTGAAATGCTATAAGTGAGTAGAAGTTAATTAAGTCCTGAGAGTGGGGCCCTCATAATGGAGATTACTAACCTTATACAAAAAACCCACAGAGGTCTCTTTTCCTCCTTTTGTGAAATAAGGATAAAACCTGAAGTGTGCAGTCTGAAATTCAGAAGAGAGTCATCACCAGATCTCAACCATGCTAACACCCTGATCTCAAATATCCAACCTCTAGAAGTGTGAGAAATTAAGTCCTGTTGTCTATAAGCTGCCTAGTTTATGGTTCTTTGGTATAGCAGTTCTGAACAAATACATAAGTGATACCCTATTCTGTATTCCACTGGACAGAAGCTGAATTTGTGCCCCTAAACTGTTAAAAAATGACTTTAAAAGTGGGTTTTCAGAATGAAAGATAAGAAACAGATTGTTGAAGCACTAAAATTTTCTCTGCTTATGAGATTGTTAAAAATTGGCTGAAATTGATTGGAACAAATATGGTTAACTGAAGTACATGGAGAATAAGTTTGCTGATGTTAGAGCCCAAATTTCCATTGCATGTTTCAAAGTACCTTTCACTGAATTTGCATGTAACCTGTGAGGAAGCAGGAAGAGATGACTGTGCATTTCTCATTACTTTTCATATTCCTACTTTCCTTCCAGAAATGCTCTACTAACCCAGAATCCACCTCTTTTGCCTTTTAAAATCACTGTCTTAAAGCCAGTAGAAGAAAACACATTTGAGCTGGACTCCTATCTCCTTTTTGGCCAATGTACAGGATGATATTTTTCTCAAAAACAAAGTGCCATATTACTGACATCAGGCAGTGGGCGATTATGTTCAATAACACACTGAGTCACTAACACATAGTTCTAGGAGACTTTGTGAAGATTTCCTCTAACATGGATGAAATAAGGCATGTGGATATGATTCTAAATACAATGGGAAAGCACTAGAAAGTTGAAAGCCTATAGTAGTTCATTCTCATACAATGAAGTACCTGAGACTTCGTAATTTATAAAGAAAAGAGGTTTCCAACAGAGAGACTCCATGCTCCACAGCAGAAGGGAGCCCAGCAGCAACAGGGCAGACCCGCGCTAGCAGGTCAGAGCCCCAGCAGGCAAATAGTGAATAGACTGCCACCAAGTGGGGCAGGACAGTGCAGCAGATACTCATAAAGCCCCAACTCCCTGAGACAGAGCATCTAAGGTGGGGGAAAGGGTGGTATTTTATGAGTTCTATAGCAGCAGACATAAACAACCTCCCAACAATGCTGAATGAACAACGGAGCTCACAGCTCAGCACTGGAGCTCCTATAAAGCACAGACTGTCTCCTCAAGCAGCTCCCTGACCCCTGTATATCCAAGGAGTCACCCCAGAAAAGGACTAATCAGACTGACATTTGGCTGGCATTATTCTGGAACAAGGACAGCAGAAGAAGAAACTGGTATCATCCCTCACTGTTCTGCAGCTGCTGCAGGTATACCCCAGACAAGCAGGGCCTGGAGTGGACCTCAGCACTCATACAGCAGAGGGGCTAGACCATTAGAAGGAAAACTAAGTAACAGAAATACTTCACCATCAACAATCTCAGCATCCACACAGAGACCCAATTGAAAAATCAGCAACTACTAAGACGACAAGCGGATAAATCCATAAAGATGGAAAGAAACCAGAGCAAACAGAAGGAAAGCACCCGAAACCAAAACACCTCACCTCCAAAAAAGAAACAAAACTCCTCACCAGAAAGGGAACAAAGCTGGACAAAGAATGAATGTGACAAAATGATGGAATCAGGCTTCAGAAAGTGGATAATGAGAAACTTCAGTGAGCTAAAGGAACATGTACTAAACCAGTGCAAAGAAACTAAGAACCTTGAAAAAAGATTTGAAAAAAGATTCGAGGAATTGATAACAAGAATGGACAACTTAGAGAGGAATATGAATGAATTGAAGGAGCTGAAAACCACAACACAAGAACTTCGCAAAGCATGCACAAGTTTCAACAGCCGAATTGACCAAGCAGAAGAAAGAATATCAGAAGTTGAAGATCAACTCAATGAAATAAAATGAGAAACCAAGATTAAAGAAAAAAGTACAAAAAGGAATGAACAAAATCTCCAAGAAATGTGGGACTATGTGAAGAGACTCAACCTACGTTTGATAGGTGTACCAGAATGTAACGAAGAGAATGAATCCAAGCTGGAAAACACTCTTCAGGATATTATCCAGGAAAATTTCCCCAACCTAGCAAGACAGGTCAATACTCAACTCCAGGAAATACAGAGAACACCACAAAGATACTCCGCAAGAAGAGCAACCCCAAGGCATATAATCATCAGATTCACCAGGGTTGAAGTGAAGGAGATAATACTAAGGGCAGCCAGAGAGAAAGGTCGGGTCACCCACAAAGGGAAGCCCATCAGACTCACAGCAGATCTCTCGGCAGAGACTCTACAAGCCAGAAGAGAGTGAGGGCCAATATTCAACATCCTTAAAGAAAAGAGCTTTCAACACAGAATTTCATATCAAGCCAAACTGAGCTTCATAAGTGAAGGAAAAATAAAATCCTTCACGAACAAGCAAGTACTCAGAAATTTTGTCACCACTAGGCCTGCTTTACAAGAGCTCCTGAAAGAGGCACTACACATAGAAAGAAACAACCAGTTCCAGCCATCCTAACAGCATACCAAATGCTAAAGACCATCAACAAAATGAAGAATGTACGTGAACCAACGGGCAAAACAGCCAGCTAGCATCAAAATGGCAGTATCAAATTCACACATAACAATATTAACCCGGAATGTAAATGGGCTAAATGCACCAATCAAAAGACACAGACTGGCAAATTGGATAAAAAACCAATGTGCTGTATCCAGGAAACCCACCTCACACGCAAAGATACACAAAGGCTCAAAATAAAAGGATGGAGGAAGATTTACCAAGCAAATGGAGAGCAAAAAAAAGCAGGAGTTGCAATTCTCATCTCTGATAAGATAGACTTTAAAGCAACAAAGATCAAAAGGGACAAAGAAGGTCATTACATAATGGTAAAAGGATCGATACAACAAGAAGAGATAACGATTCTAAATATATATGGACCCAATGTAGGAGCACCCAGATATATAAGGCAAGTTCTTAATGGCTTACAAAAAGACTTAGACTCCCACTCAATAATAGTGGGAGACTTTAATACTCCACTCTCAAAAGCAGACAGATAAACCAGACAGAAAATTAACAAGGATACCCAGGACTTGAACTCAGACCTGGAACAAGCAAACCTGATAGACATTTACAAAACTCTCCACCCCAAATCCACAGAATATACATTCTTCTCAGCACCACATCACACCTACTCCAAAATGGACCACATAATTGGAAGTAAAGCACTCCTCAGCAAATGCAAAACAACTGAAATCATAACAAACAGTCTCTCAGACTATAGTGCAATCAAGTTGGAACTCAGAATTCAGAAAATAACTCAGAACCACACAGCTTCATGGAAACTAAACAACTGGCTCTTGAATGTTGATTGGATAAACAATGAAATGAAGGCAGAAATAAAGAAGTTCTTTGAAAGCAACGAGAATGAAGACACAATGTACCAGAATCTCTGGGACACATTTAAAGCAATCTGTAGAGGAAAATATATAGCAGTAAGTGCCCACATGAGAAGAGTGGAGAGATCCAAAATTGACACCCTATCATCAAAATTGAAAGAGCTAGAGGAGTAAGATCAAAAAAGCTCAAAACCTAGCCGAAGACAAGAAATAACTAAGATCAGAGCAGAACTGAAGGAGATAGAGACAAGGAAAACCCATCAAAAAATCAATAAATCTAAGAGCTGGTTTTTTGAAAAGATCAACAAAATAGACAGACCACTAGCCAGACTGATAAAAAAGAAAAGAGAGAACAACCAAATAGATGCGATAAAAAACGATAAAGGGGAAATCACCACAGATTCCACAGAAATTCAAACCATCATCAGAGAATACTACAAACAACTCTATGCACACAAACTAGTAAATCAGGAAGAAATGGATAAATTCCTGGACGCCTGTATCCTCCCAAGCCTAAACCAGGAGGAACCCGAAACTATGAATAGACCAATAACAAGGTCTGAAGTTGAGGCAGCAATTAAGAGCCTACCACACAAAAAAAGCCCAGGTCCAGATGGGTTCACAGCTGAATTCTACCAGACACACAAAGAGGATCTGGTACCATTCCTTCTGAAACTACTCCAAATAATCAAAAATGATGGAATTCTTCCCAAATCATTTTATGAGACCAACATCATCCTGATACCAAAACCTGGCAGAGACTCAACAAGAAAAGAATACTTCAGACCAATATCCATGATGAACATAGATGCAAAAATCTTCAATAAAATACTGGCAAATCGATTGCAACAGCACATTAAAAAACTTATCCATCATGATCAAGTAGGATTCATCCCGGGGATGCAAGGCTGGTTCAACATATGCAAGTCTATAAATGTAATTCACCACATAAACAGAAGCAAAAACAAAAACCACGTGATTATCTCAATTGACACAGAGAAGGCATTTGACAAAATTCAACAGCCCTTTATGCTAAAAACCCTCAATAAACTTGGTATTGATGGAATGTATCTCAAAGTAATAAAAGCTATTTACGACAAACCAACAGCCAATATCATACTTAATGGGCAAAAACTGGAAGCATTTCCTTTGAAATCCAGCACTAGACAAGGATGCCCTCTCTCACCACTTCTATTCAAAATAGTACTGGAAGTTCTAGCCAGAGCAATCAGGCAAGAAAAAGAAATAAAGAGTATTCAAATAGGAAAGGTGGAAGCCAAATTGTCTCTATTTGCAGACGACATGATAGTATACATAGAACACCCCATCACCTCAGCCCAAAAGCTCCTGAAACTGATAAGCAACTTCAGCAAAGTCTCAGGATATAAAATCAATGTGCAAAAATCACAAGCATTCCTATACACCAATAACAGACTTAAAGAGAACCAAATTAAGAACGTACTGCCATTCACAGTTGATACAAAGACAATAAAATACCAAGGAATACAACTCACTAGGAATGTAAGGGACCTCTTTAAGGAAAACTACAAACAACTGCTCAACGAAATAAGAGAGGACACAAACAGATGGAGAAACGTTCCATGTTCGTGGTTAGGAAGAATCAATGTTGTGAAAACGGCTATACTGCCCAAAGTAATTTACACATTCAATGCTATCCCCATCAAACTACCATTGCATTTCTTCACAGAACTGGAAAAAACCACCATGAATTTCATATGGAACCAAAAAAGAGCCCGCATAGCCAAGTCAATTCTAAGCAAAAAGAACACAGCGGGAGGCATCACGCTACCAGACTTCAAACTATACTACAAGGCTACCATAAACAAAACAGCATGGTACTGGTACCAAAACAGAGATATAGACCAATGGAATAGAACAGAAGCATCGGAGGCAACACAACATATCTACAACCATATTATCTTTGATAAACCAGACAAAAACAAGCAATGGGGAAAGGATTCCCTATTTAATAAATGGTGTTGGGAAAACTGGCTAGCCATGTGCAGAAAGCAGAAACTGGACCCCTTTCTGACACCTTACAGTAGAATTTACTCTAGATGGATTAAAGACTTAAACGTAAGACCTGACACCATAAAAACCCTAGAAGAAAATCTAGGCAAAACCGTTCAGGACATAGGAGTAGGCAAGGACTTCATGAACAAAACACCAAAAGCATTGGCAACAAAAGCCAAAATAGACAAATGGGACCTAATCAAACTCCATAGCTTCTGCATGGCAAAAGAAACAGTCACTAGAGTGAATCGGCAACCATCAGAATGGGAAAAAATCTTTGCAGTTTACACATCTGACAAAGGGCTGATATCCAGAATTTACAAAGAACTCAAACAGATTTACAGAAAAAAATCAAACAAGCCCATTCAAAAATGGGCAAAGGATATGAACAGAAACTTTACAAAAGAAGACATACATGAGGCCAACAAACATATGAAAAAGTCCTCATCATCATTGGTCATTGGAGAGATGCAAATCAAAACCACATTGAGATATCATCTCACACCAGTTAGAATGGCGATCCTTAAAAAATCTGGAGACAGCAGATGCTGGAGAGGATGTGGAGAAATAGGAACACTCTTACACTGTTGGTGGGAGTGTAAATTAGTTCAACCATTGTGGAAGACAGTGTGGCGATTCCTCAGGGACCTAGAAATAGAAATTCCATTTGACCCAGCAATCCCATTACTGGGTATCTATCCAAAAGAGTATAAATCGTTCTACTATAAGGACACATGCACACGAATGTTCATTGCAGCACTGTTTACAATAGCAAAGACCTGGAACCAACCCAAATGCCCATCGATGATAGACTGGACTGGGAAAATGTGGCCCATATACACCATGGAATATTATGCAGCAATCAAAAATGATGAGTTTGTGTCCTTTGTAGGGACATGGATGAATCTGGAGAACATCATTCTCAGCAAACTGACACAAGAACAGAAAAAGAAATACTGCATATACTCACTCATAGGTGGGTGAGAAAAATGAGAACACATGGACACAGAGAGGCGGTCTACTATACACTGGGGACTGTTGGGGAAAATGGGGGAGGGACAGTGTGGGGGACTGGGGTGGATAGCCTGGGGATGAATACCAAGTGTGGGTGAAGGGGAGGAAGGCAGCAAAACACACTGCCATGTGTGTACGTATGCAACTATCTTGCACGTTCTGCACATGTACCCCAAAACGTATAATGCAATAAAAATTTTAAAAAAATCATATTTACAACCAATAAAGAAAGAAGATAATGAAAAAAAGAAGAAAAAGAAAAGAGGTTTCATTGACTCATAGTTCTGCATTGTTGTACAGGGGCTCAGAAAACTTTCAGTCATGGTGGCTGAAAAAAGAAGTGAGTGAAAGCAGGGCATATGCCAGCATCTTATAAAACCATCTGATCTTGTGAGAACTCACTCACTATTACAGGAACAGCATGAGAGAAAACCATCCTCGTAACCCTGTCACCTCTCTTCAGACCCTTAACATGGGAGCATTATAATACAAATGTGGTTTGGGTGGGGACACACAGTTAAACCATATCAGTGCCAGATGACAATATCTACATTTAATTTCAACCTCTTCCTGGAGCAGAATAAAAATGAAGCCTAGCGGGGAAGTGACTTACCCAAGATCATACTTCCAGGCCCCAAGTCTCTTTGAGTTGTGGTCCATGCTACCTTGTACCTATTCTCCTCATGCTTCCATCTCTAAGTGTGTGCATTATCTATAGGTAACACCGCACCATGATTTTTATTTTTCTCTTATATACACAATTCCTGAGGAAGCATCTACTCCCACTGTGCATGCTGGGAGGCTGGGGAAGCCCCAAATACACAGTGACTTTTATTGGATCATAAAGATGGTAAGAAATACAAGGTTTTCCCCCAGCTGTCTCTTCTATTCTGGAACACAGGCTGCATTTAGATCTTTCCAGGGAATTAAGGGAAAGTTGTGTTTTCATAATTGTGTACAAATAAAGGGTTGACATGAGAGAGCAGAGTGAGAAATCAGTAGCATTGTGTGGTCTTTGGTGAGGTCTTATAGAAAGAAGGGACCCAGTGGATGGAACCTTGAAGAGCTTAACACACTTTCTTGGTGATAGAACCCAACAGAACTTAAGAAACCCATAACCCACATTATTGAGATGGCTTTGTATTTACTTCCATTGGTGAGAGATGCTCAAGAGAGCAAGATTTCCTTCATTGTGCTCTGACATCTTTTAGTTCCAGTCATACAAAGGCTCAATGTAAAAGCCTTATCTGCTAACACAGATGTTAACTCTGACCTCATCTCTGATGAGGCAGTGGGCACCTACAGATGACACAGGGCAGCCCAGGACAGGCCTATACAAGCAAGGTTTCTCTTCTCACCTCATCTGGGCAGCCCTATGCCACTTCTTAGTACCATGAGTTGCAGGAGGAACAGGAGGAAAGGCAGATTGTCAGATGTAGAAACTCTTGTGTGCCTGTCATGTTCATACTCAGGTCATAGCTGACAGAAAAAAAGAAGAGGATTGAGAACCGAGTCTGTGTACTCAGATATGAATTCCAAGACTTTAACCTGTCCTCTGGATTTTCTTCCTTGCTGGAGATTTATATGGATGCTCCTTATGTGCCCAATCTGAAGAGCATATTTTTTTTGAGATGGAGTCTCGTTCTGTCACCCAGGGTGGAGTACAGATAAAAGCAGAAATTCTTTTATGTTGTTTTTGAATTTTTATTGCATTATAGGTTTTGGGGTACATGTGCAGAATGTGCAACATAGTTGCATAGGTACACACATGGCAGTGTGTTTTGCTGCCTTCCTCCCCTTCACCCACATTTGACATTTCTCCCCAGGCTATCCCTCCCCAGTTCCCCCCTGCTGTCCCTCCCTCATTCCCCCCAATAGACCCCAGTGTGTAGTAGACCCCCTCCCTGTGTCCATGTGTTTTCATTTTTCTCACCCACCTATGAGTGTGAATATGTGGTATTTCTAAAAGCAGAAATTCTAATGCAGGTGTCAACTATGCTGAAAACAAGGCAGGCCATGGATTTTTCTTTGCGTGGATTCTAGGCAATTTTTACAGAGTTTCATTCAGAACAATGAGGAGATGTTTGATGTGACAAACTCCTCTCTCTTTCTTTGGAAAAAGAGCAGGTGCACTACACCAGCAACCACAGCCAGCACCAGGCCGTGGTGAGAGCAGCCACATAGGAATCTCTGCAGACAGAAACTCAAGAAGACCAGGACAGACCCAGGACCCAGACTCAAATATGGAAATTCACTGGGCCCTGTCCCAAGGCCTTGCCATGAGTCACCCATAGTCCTGTTCCAATGGAATCTGGCTTTATTAGTCTCAGTGGCAACTTGGTTAGGTGGAAAATCTCTGTTCACACACTTGTGCAAATAACATAGTAAAGCTTTTGTGTTGTTTTCACATTACATTAGGCAGTGAGTATTTATGCATGTAGCTACAGTCTGTATTAACTTCCCACCCAGGTACCTTCTGCAGCATGCAGCTTCCTTCCTACCAGACCCTCAAAACTTAAAAGCTAACACTATACTAGGAAAATTTTTGCATGAAAATGGAGAAAGTGTTACACACAAAAAAAGATTAAACTACTCTATGCATGTTACTGCAGTGCGTCATCTCAAGAACTCATCCTTGTAGCCCATCTGGGCAGGAGCTGGGCCCCAACATTTTTATAATGCATAAGGGAGGTTCTTCTGTTATACCAGATCAAGTATAAAAAATTAGCACCAAGACAAAAGTATGCCAAATTACAGGGTTTTTGTTGCCAGCAGCCACAGAGGACCCATGTCTCTCCAACCCATGGCCCTGAGCTCAGGGGGAGCAGGGTTTTTAAACTGAAAAACCATATCCTGGTTTTAGGACCAAGTGGGTGAGGGGATGCAGGACAAGCAACTTTACAACAAGCTAGCTGTTTTTATTTACAGAAGCCAAGGTCAGCAGCTATTGCAAGAAAAATGGGGCAGCAAAGAGTTATCACAAAAGAAATGGGGCAGCAGTTACAACTTATTTTTGGAAAAAAAATGCTTTTCTTGGTGCTTGCAAGGTACAAGGTTTAAGATGGTGTTGCTTAAGTTCTAACTCTTGGTTAGCTATGGCACATTCACCCCATTTGTTTGTACATCAAATCAAATCATTGATTCTTGTACTTGGAGGGGCTGCTCAGTTTGGTACAAGGGCTCATATTGGGATTTGAGGACCATTAGTTTTACAGAGTTGACTCTTGACTGGATTATGTTAGGTAATTGGCTTAGGAGGCAAGGTTCAATCATAAGTTCTAGTATAAGTAGGATAAGAGGTTCTACTATTGCACTAACCAGGGAAGTAAGCCATGAGGACCAGGAGAACAATTTTTGATACCAACTTTTTAAAGCTTCCTGGAGCCTTATTCCAGTTTCTAAATTTTGTTTGACTAAGGAGAGACTGTCCCAGATAAGGCCTGACTTATTAGCATAAAAACAGCATTGTGATGGGGTGGAGCAAGATGGCTGTTTAGGAACAGCTCAGGATTGCAGCTCCCAGTGAAAGTGCAGAGGGTGAGTAGACACCACATTTCCAGACAAATCTCTATTGCCCACAGACCACAAGATTCCCAGACAGAGGAGCCCCATGGGTTGCCAGTGCAGCTGTTTTGCTGGTGCCCTGGCATGGTGGTTCTCCATACAGAACACACTGATCTGGTTGCCCTTTTAAGCTGGCAATTGGAGCTCCAGGAAGGCAGATTTGCCCATTTATCTGATTAGACAGAAAGCCAGACAAGGAGATTCTCAGGCAAAAAAGCACCACGAATCTCAGTGCTGTTGTTTCAGCTGGCACAGTGGGTTAATGCACAGGAACTCACACAGATCCTGGTGCGTTTTCAGTAGGCAACTGGAACACTAGGGAGACAGACAACCATTCAATGTAAAAAAAAAAAAGGCTATTAGGCAAGGATCCAGGTGATCAGGCTCGGTGGGTCTCACCCCTAAAAAAAAAAACAGCAATTGGAAACACTAGGGGTTGAGAGTTTCATGGGAAACACAGCTGAACCCAGATGGTGCAGCTCTGTGGCAGAGGGGCATCCAACAATACCGATGCACTCCACCCCTTCCAAGGTAGTCCACCATTGCTGAGGCAGCCTGCCATTGCCAAGGTAACCCACAATAACAGAGAGAGTCCACAATTACAGAGGTGGGCTGAGGTTGTTCTAACCACACCCATATAAAAGGACTGCAGGGAAGTTCACATGGCAGCAGCAGCAGCAGGGTAGAGCCCACAGCAGCTCAGCAAAGCCTTTGCAGGCAGACAGTGACTACGCTGCCTCCTTGCTGGGCAGGGTGGCCCTGAAAAAAAAGGCAGAAACACAATGGAAACTCATAAATAAAACCCTAACTGCCTAGGATAGAGCACCTGGGGAAAAAAAGGGGGGGTTAATGAATTCTGCTGCAGCAGACATAAATGTACCTGCCTAGCAGCTCTGAAGGATAAACGGAGCTCACAGATTAGCACTTGAGCTCCTATAAAGGACAGACTATGTCCTCAAGCAGCTCTCTGACCCCCCTATATCCAAAGAGTCACCTCACAAAGGACTGATCAGACTGACATTTGGTGGGCATAATTCTGGGACAAAGATAACAGAAGAAGAAACTGGTAGCAACCCTTACTGTTCTGCAGCTGCTGCAGGTGATCCCCAGGCAAGCAGGGCCTGGAGTGGACCTCAGCAGTCCTACAGCAGAGGGGCCAGACTGTCAGAAGAAAAACTAAGAAACAGAAATTATTTCATCATCAACAATCTGGACGTCCACTCAGAGACCCAATCTGAAATTCAGCAACTACAAAGGTGACAGGTGGATAAATCCACACAAAGGAAAGAAACCAACACAAAAAGGAGGAAAACACCTGAAACCAGAACACCTCTCCACCTGCAAGGGATCACAACTCCTCACCAGCAAGGGAACAAAGCTGGATGGAGAATGAGTGTGATGAAATGACAGAATCAGACTTCAGAAGGTGGGTAATGAGAAACTTCTGTGAGCTAAAAGAACATGTTCTAACTCAATGCAAAGAAACTAAGAATCTTAAAAAAAATTTTTGAGGAAATGATAACAAGAATGGACAACTTAGAGAGGAATATGACTGAATTGATGGAGCTGAAAAACACAACATGAGAACTTCGCGAAGCATGCACAAGTTTCCACGGCTGAATTGACCATGCAGAAGCCAGGACTCCTCCTGCTAAAGGAGGAAACTACACAGGGTGGGTCTAAGGTGATGCAGACTTATGTCCCCCTAGGAAACCTGAAGGTGGCCAGATTCTTCTTCTTCTTTTTTTTTTTTAATTTTTTTTTAATTTTTATTGCATTATAGGTTTTGGGGTACATGTGCAGAACGTGCAAGATAGTTGCATAGGTACACACATGGTAGTGTGTTTTGCTGCCTTCCTCCCCTTCACCCACACTTGGTATTCATCCCCAGGCTATCCCCCCCCGCCCCCCCGCTGTCCCTCCCCCATTTCACCCAACAGTCCCCAGTGTATAGTAGACCGCCTCTCTGTGTCCATGTGTTCTCATTTTTCTCACCCACTTATGAGTGAGTATATGCAGTATTTCTTTTTCTGTTCTTGTGTCAGTTTGCTGAGAACGATGTTCTCCAGATTCATCCATGTCCTTAAAAAGGACACAAACTCATCACTTTTGATTGCTGCATAATATTCCATGGTGTATATGTGCCACATTTTCCCAGTCCAGTCTATAATCGATGGGAATTTGGGTTGGTTCCAGGTCTTTGCTATTGTAAACAGTGCTGCAATGAACATTCGTGTGCGTGTGTCCTTATAGTAGAACGATTTATAGTCTTTTGGATAGATACCCAGTAATGGGATTGCTGGGTCAAATGGAATTTCTATTTCTAGGTCCCTGAGGAATCGCCACACTGTCTTCCACAATGGTTGAACTAATTTACACTCCCACCAACAGTGTAAGAGTGTTCCTATTTCTCCATATCCTCTCCAGCATCTGCTGTCTCCAGATTTTTTAAGGATCGCCATTCTAACAGGTGTGAGATGATATCTCAATGTGGTTTTGATTTGCATCTCTCTAACAACCAATGATGATGAGCACTTTTTTATATGTTTGTTGGCCTCATGTATGTCTTCTTTTGTAAAGTTTCTGTTCATATCCTTTGCCCATTTTTGAATGGGCTTGTTTGTTTTTTTTCTGTAAATCTGTTTGAGTTCTTGGTAAATTCTGGATATCAGCCCTTTGTCAGATGTGTAAACTGCAAAGATTTTTTCCCATTCTGATGGTTGCAGATTCACTCTAGTGACTGTTTCTTTTGCGTTGCAGAAGCTGTGGAGTTTGATTAGGTCCCATTTGTCTATTTTGGCTTTTGTTGCCAATGCTTTTGGTGTTTTGTTCATGAAGTCCTTGCCTACTCCTATGTCCTGAACGGTTTTGCCTAGATTTTCCTCTAGGGTTTTCATGGTGTCAGGTCTTATGTTTAAGTCTTTAATCCATCTGGAGTTATTTTAGTGTAAGATGTAAGAAAGGGGTCCAGTTTCTGCTTTCTGCACATGGCTAGCCAGTTTTCTCAACACCATTTATTAAATAGGGAATCCTTTCCCCATTGCCTGTTTTTTTCTGGATTATCAAACATAATATGGTTGTAGATATGTTGTGTTGCCTCCGATGCTTCTGTTCTGTTCCATTGGTCTATATCTCTGTTTTGGTACCAGTACCATGCTGTTTTGATTACTGTAGCCTTGTAGTATAGTTTGAAGTCTGGTAGCGTGATGCCTCCCCCTGTGTTCTTTTTGCTTAGAATTGACTTGGCTATGCGGGCTCTTTTTTGGTTCCATATGAAATTCCTGGTGGTTTTTTCCAGTTCTGTGAAGAAATTCAATGGTAGTTTGATGGGGATAGCATTGAATGTGTAAATTACTTTGGGCAGTATAGCCATTTTCACAATATTGATTCTTCCTAACCACGAACATGGAACGTTTCTCCATCTGTTTGTGTCCTCTCTTATTTCGTTGAGCAGTTGTTTGTAGTTTTCCTTAAAGAGGTCCCTTACATTCCTAGTGAGTTGTATTCCTTGGTATTTTATTGTCTTTGTATCAATTGTGAATGGCAGTTCGTTCTTAATTTGGCTCTCTTTAAGTCTGTTATTAGTGTATAGGAATGCTTGTGATTTTTGCACATTGATTTTATATCCTGAGACTTTGCTGAAGTTGCTTATCAGTTGCAGGAGCTTTTGGGATGAGGTGATGGGGTCTTCTATTTTTTTTTTTTTTTTTTTTTTTGCTGAGGGAAAGAGAGGATATGAAGGGTCTTTTTTTTGAAAGGAAAAGAGAGGAAGAAAAAGAGGGAGAGAGAACAGAAATATTGCTTTATTCTATAAATGGCTATTAATAATGGCCAATCATTATTTTATGTATTTTAAATGGAGAATGTATATTTTATTTATCTAAAGTGAAGAGTTTGCTTATTAAGTTTACTTCTTACTCATCTGAGTTCAGATTCTGGATATCCTTATTAATTTTCTGTTTTGTTGAGTCTGAATCTCTTTATGGGTCTTATGTATCTGGGTGTTAGAATGCATTGATCCTTATACCACTCTATCTTTTTTGGTTGGAAATGTGTTTTATCAAATGCATGAATTGCAACTCCTTTTTGTTTATTTATTTGTTTTTTTTCTCTATTTGATTGGTAAATCTTTCTCCAACCCTTTGTTTTTAATATATGTATATCTTTGGATATAAAATAGGTCTGGTTATAATATACTGTTAGATTTGGGCTGTATTTTTAATTAGAAAATTTAGTCGATTTCCATTTAAGATTACTGCCATTTGATGTTAACTGGCTATTTTATCCATTTGTTGATGTAAATTCTTCTTTCTGTTGATGTTCTTTACTTTTTAGTATATTTTTAGAAAGGCTAATACTGGTTGTTCTTTTCTGTGTGTAATGCTTCTTTCAAAGGTTTTTGTAAAGCAGGCCTGGTTGTAATAAAATCTCTGAGTACTTGCTTGATCATAAAAGATTTTATTTTTCCTTCAATTGTGAAGCTTAGTTTGGCAGGATATGAAATTCTGGGCTGAAATTTCTGTTCTTTGAGGATATTAAATATCAGCCCCCACTCTCCTCTGGCTTGTAGGGTTTCTACTGAGAGATCTGCTGTAAGTCTAATAGGCTTCCCTTTGTGGGTAACCTGACCTTTCTCTCTGGCTGCCCTTAGTATTTTCTCCTTCATTTCAACCCTGGTGAATCTAATGATTATGTGTCTTGGGGTTGCTCTTCTTAAGGAATATCTTTGTGGTGTTCTCTGTATTACTTGAGGTTGAATGGTATCCTGCTTTGCTAGATTGGGAAAATTCTCCTGGATAATATCCTGAAGAATATTTTCCAGCTGGGATTCATTCTCTCCATCACTTTCAGGTACACCTATTAAACGTAGATTTGGTCTTTTCACATAGTCCAATAATTCTTGGAGACTTTGCTCATTCTTTTTTATCATTTTTTCTCTATTCTTGTCTTCTCGTTCCATTTCATTAAGTCAGTCTTCAACCTCTGATATCCTTTCTTCTGCTTGATCAATTCGGCTATTCAAACTTGTGCATATTTCACTAAGTTCTCGTGTTGTATTTTTCAACTCCATTAGTTCATTTATATTCCTTTCTATATTGTCCATTCTTTATAACATTTCATCTAACCTTTTTTCAAAGTTCTTATTTCTTTGCATTGGTTTAGAACAATTTGTTTCAATTCCCAGAGGTTTTTTACCATCCACCTTCTAAAACCTCCTTCAGATACTGGAACACAGTCCTCTTCCATTAGGGCTTGTTCTGTTGCTGATGAGGAATTACTATCCCCTGTAGAGGGAGAGAGGTTCTGAGTTTCAGTTTTCTCGGCCTTTTTAGGCTTTTTTTTTCCCTTTATTGTGATTTTATCCATCTGATATCTTTGCAATTAGCGCCTTTCTCATTAAGTTCCTGAGAGGACGTCCAATTTGTTGATTCCCAGTGCTGGAATCTGAGCAACCCACTGTGCCGGCCAAAACAACAGTGATAAGACTGACGGTGCTCTTCTGCCTGGAAATCTCCAGTCTGGCTTCCTTCTTGAGTCTGCAACAAGTGGCTCTGCCTTCCCAGAGCTCCAAACACCAGTCAGTAGGGGAACCAGCCCCGCTCACTGTGCACGAAGAGCTGCCATGCCGAGGCGATGGCAAAATCGCTGCACCGGCCACAGAAGTCGCGCTGGCGACCCGCGGGGCTCCTCCACTGGAAATCTTCTGGTCCGTGGGCGACGAAAAGTTCTCTGAAAATGTGGCATCCTCACGTTTTCCGAGCTTTCACTGGGAGCTACAATCCTGAGCTGTTAGCGATCAGCCATCTTGGATCTCTCTCCGGGGTGTTCTAGGTATACTATCATGTCGTCTGCAAATAGAGAAAATTTGGCTTCCACCTTTCCTATTTGAATACCCTTTATTTCTTTTTCTTGCCTGATTGCTCTGGCTAGAACTTCCAGTACTATTTTGAATAGAAGTGGTGAGAGAGGGCATCCTTGTCTAGTGCCAGATTTCAAAGGGAATGCTTCCAGTTTTTGCCCATTAAGTATGATATTGGCTGTTGGTTTGTCATAAATAGCTTTTATTACTTTGAGATATGTTCCATCAATACCAAGTTTATTGAGGGTTTTTAGCATAAAGGGCTGTTGAATTTTGTCAAATGCCTTCTCTGTGTCAATTGAGATAATCACATGGTTTTTGTTTTTGCTTCTGTTTATGTGGTGAATTACATTTATAGACTTGCGTATGTTGAACCAGCCTTGCATCCCCGGGATGAATCCTACTTGATCACGATGGATAAGTTTTTTAATGTGCTGTTGCAATCGATTTGCCAGTATTTTATTGAAGATTTTTGCATCTATGTTCATCATGGATATTGGCCTGAAGTATTCTTTTCTTGTTGAGTCTCTGCCAGGTTTTGGTATCAGGATGATGTTGGTCTCATAAAATGATTTGGGAAGGGTTCCCTCTTTTTGGATTATTTGGAATAGTTTCAGAAGGAATGGTACCAGATCCTCTTTGTGTGTCTGGTAGAATTCAGCTGTGAACCCATCTGGACCTGGGCTTTTTTTGTGTGGTAGGCTCTTAATTGCTGCCTCAACTTCTGACCTTGTTATTGGTCTATTCATAGTTTCGGCTTCCTCCTGGTTTAGGCTTGGGAGGACACAGGCGTCCAGGAATTTATCCATTTCTTCCTGATTTACTAGTTTGTGTGCATAGAGTTGTTTGTAGTATTCTCTGATGATGGTTTGAATTTCTGTGGAATCTGTGGTGATTTCCCCTTTATCGTTTTTTATCGCATCTATTTGGTTGTTCTCTGTTTTCCTTTTTATCAGTCTGGCTAGTGGTCTGTCTATTTTGTTGATCTTTTCAAAAAACCAGCTCTTAGATTTATTGATTTTTTGAAGGGTTTTCCTTGTCTCTATCTCCTTCAGTTCTGCTCTGATCTTAGTTATTTCTTGTCTTCAGCTAGATTTTGAGCTTTTTTGATCTTGCTCCTCTAGCTCTTTCAATTTTGATGATAGGGTGTCAATTTTGGATCTCTCCACTCTTCTCATGTGGACACTTATTGCTATATATTTTCCTCTACAGATGGCTTTAAATGTGTCCCAGAGATTCTGGTACATTGTGTCTTCATTCTCGTTGGTTTCAAAGAACTTCTTTATTTCTGCCTTCATTTCATTGTTTATCCAATCAACATTCAAGAGCCAGTTGTTTAGTTTCCATGAAGCTGTGTGGTTCTGAGTGATTTTCTGAATTCTGAGTTCCAACTTGATTGCACTATGGTCTGAGAGACTGTTTCTTACGATTTCCGTTGTTTTGCATTTGCTGAGGAGTGCTTTACTTCCAATTATGTGGTCAATTTTGGAGTAGGTGTGATGTGGTGCTGAGAAGAATGTATATTCTGTGGATTTGGGGTGGAGAGTTCTGTAAATGTCTATCAGGTTTGCTTGTTCCAGGTCTGAGTTCAAGTCCTGGGTATCCTTGTTAATTTTCTGTCTGGTTGATCTGTCTGCTATTGAGAGTGGAGTGTTAAAGTCTCCCACTATTATTGTGTGGGAGTCTAAGTCTCTTTGTAAGTCATTAAGAACTTGCCTTATATATCTGGGTGCTCCTACATTGGGTCCATATATATTTAGAATCATTATCTCTTCTTGTTGTATCGATCCTTTTACCATTATGTAATGACCTTCTTTGTCCCTTTTGATCTTTGTTGCTTTAAAGTCTATTTTATCAGAGATGAGAATTGCAACTCCTGCTTTTTTTTGCTCTCCATTTGCTTGGTAAATCTTCCTCCATCCTTTTATTTTGAGCCTTTGTGTAACTTTGCGTGTGAGGTGGGTTTCCTGGATACAGCACACTGATGGGTTTTGGTTTTTTATCCAATTTGCCAGTCTGTGTCTTTTGATTGGTGCATTTAGCCCATTTACATTCAGGGTTAATATTGTTATGTGTGAATTTGATACTGCCATTTTGATGCTAGCTGGCTGTTTTGCCTGTTGGTTCACGTACATTCTTCATTTTGTTGATGGTCTTTAGTATTTGATATGCTTTTAGGATGGCTGGAACTGGTTGTTTCTTTCTATGTGTAGTGTCTCTTTCAGGAGCTCTTGTAAAGCAGGCGTAGTGGTGACAAAATCTCTGAGTACTTGCTTGTTGGTGAAGGATTTTATTTTTCCTTCACTTATGAAGCTCAGTTTGGCTGGATATGAAATTCTGGGTTGAAAGCTCTTTTCTTTAAGGATGTTGAATATTGGCCCCCACTCTCTTCTGGCTTGTGGAGTCTCTGCCGAGAGATCTGCTGTGAGTCTGATGGGCTTCCCTTTGTGGGTGACCCGACCTTTCTCTCTGGCTGACCTTAGTATTATCTCCTTTGTTTCAACCCTGGTGAATCTGATGATTATGTGCCTTGTGGTTGCTCTTCTTGTGGAGTATCTTTGTGGTGTTCTCTGTATTTCCTGGAGATGAGTATTGACCTGTCTTGCTAGGTTGGGGAAATTTTCCTGGATAATATCCTGAAGAGTGTTTTCCAGCTTGGATTCATTCTCTTCGTCACATTCTGGTACACCTATCAAACGTAGGTTGGGTCTCTTCACATAGTCCCACATTTCTTGGAGATTTTGTTCATTCCTTTTTGTACCTTTTTCTTTAATCTTGGTTTCTCATTTTATTTCATTGAGTTGATCTTCAACTTCTGATATTCTTTCTTCTGCTTGGTCAATTCGGCTGTTGAAACTTGTGCATGCTTCACGAAGTCCTCGTGTTGTTGTTTTCAGCTCCTTCCATTCATTCATATTCCTCTCTAAGTTGTCCATTCTTGTTATCAATTCCTCGAGTCTTTTTTCGAATCTTTTTTCAAGGTTCTTAGTTTCTTTGCACTGGTTTAGTACATGTTCCTTTAGCTCACTGAAGTTTCTCATTATCCACTTTCTGAAGTCTGATTCCGTCATTTCGTCACATTCATTCTCTGTCCAGCTTTGTTCCCTTGCTGATGAGGAGTTTTGGTCCTTTTTTGGAGGTGAGGTGTTTTGGTTTCGGGTGCTCTCCTTCTTTTTGCGCTGGTTTCTTCCCATCTTTATGGATTTATCTGCCTGTCGTCTTAGTAGATGCTGATTTTTCAATTGGTTCTCTGCGTGGACGCTGAGATTATTGATGATGAAGTATTTCTGTTACTTAGTTTTCCTTCTAATGGTCTAGCCCCTCTGCTGTATGAGTGCTGAGGTCCACTCCAGGCCCTGCTTGTCTGGGGTATACCTGCAGCAGCTGCGGAACAGTGAGGGATGATACCAGTTTCTTCTTCTGCTGTCCTTGTTCCAGAATAATGCCAGCCAAATGTCAGTCTGATTAGTCCTTTTCTGGGGTGACTCCTTGGATATACAGGGGTCAGGGAGCTGCTTGAGGAGACAGTCTGTGCTTTATAGGAGCTCCAGTGCTGAGCTGTGAGCTCTGTTGTTCATTCAGCATTGTTGGGAGGTTGTTTATGTCTGCTGCTATAGAACTCATAAAACACCACCCTTTTTTTTTCCCCCCTTAGATGCTCTGTCTCAGGGAGTTGGGGCTTTCTTTATGAGTATCTGTTGCACTGTTCTGCCCCACTAGGTGGCAGTCTATTCACTATTTGCCTGCCGGGGCTCTGACCTGCTAGTGTGGGCCCGCCCTGTCGCTGCTGGGCTCCCTTCTGCTGTGGAGCCCGGAGTCTCTCTGTTATGGCAGGTTGCCTCAGCAACGGCAGGCTGCGTCAGACCTGGGCGGTACTTCAGTGGGCGTGGACTGCGTCAGCAATGGTGGACACCCCTCCCTCACTGGGCTGCACCATCCTAGATTCTGGCAGCAAAACTCTCAGCCCCAAGCATCTCCAGTCATGGCTCTGCTTGTCCCTGTGAGTGTGGGACCCTCCAAGCCCAATCACCCAGCTCCCTGCCTCAGAGTCTGTCCTCTCTCTCTCTCTTCCTCTCCCCAAGCTGAATGGTCGACTCTCTCACTGGTGCCCCAGTAGCCTGCCGATAGGGCACTGGGATCCATGTGATCTCCTGTGCCGCTGCCCACTACCCTGGCTCAGATCACGCTTCCAAGGAAACTCCTGGTCTGGCTCATTGTCCAAGTCCTGTTCAATCAGATGAACATGCCAGTCTGCCCTCCCAAATCTCAGATTGCCGGTTTAACAGGGCACCCAGACCAGTGAGTTCCATGCTGGGTCCCGCTGCGGCGCCGGCCGAAGAGGTGGCGGAAGCCAGCTGTGTTAGCCGGCTGCGCTAGTCCTGTGTCTCTCCCACACCTGGGACTTTCAATGCTCTGTGGGCATAAAAGGAACATCCGAGAATGCGGCTAGGACTCACCCTCTGCACCTTCACTGAGAGCTGCAATCCTGAGTCACCTCTATGATGCCATCTTGCCTCCTCTCAGATTCTTCTTCCCACTGCCAGTCAGATGGGCTTCCTGAGACTTTGAATCCCAAGCTGGAGGTAAAGAATTCAATGAATTCTTTAGAACTCATTGACAGTACCACTGGCCAGTGGCAGTGGTGGGGGTATCTGGGGACAGCAGAAGCAGTGGTGACAGCTGTGCAAACTGCTGCAGCCCAGCCAGGCTGCTCCTGTGACATGACCTGACCCCTCACAGCAACCCCCCATTTTCTGAGTTTAGTTCTCCATCCATCTAGTTGACTCTGTGGGTCCCCAGTATCTTTCCAATGAATTTGCTTTGCCTAATTTAGCTAGAGTCCTTTTCTATTGCTTGCATCCAAGGAACACTGACTCACACAGAGTTTGCTTTCAGGATTCAAAGGGAGGTGGGTATTATTTGAACCCCTGTCAGCAGATGTTCAGCTTCTCTGGGTCTCTATAATACTGAGCCCTGTAGCAGTTCCCATAGGAAAGCAGGCACATGGTTTGGTCTAATTGTCCTCATGGCTTCTATTTAGGGTGGGCTCTTTACTATTCTCATAATGCAGCTTCAGTTATAGCATGAGCTCTGGCAGCCCTGTTATCCCCCCAGGTCTCTCAGAAGAGAGGATTTGAGTGGTTCAGTTTGCCTTCACCATCCACATTGGGCAGTGTCAACCCCCTGTCCTGCTTGTCCGTATCACCCATCAATGTTCTATCTGCTGTGGGTCAAGATGTGACCATGCAAATAAATGAACGAGTGAATGAGCAAATTTTTTTATTTTGTTTTTTGTTTTGTTTTGTTTTTTTTTTTTTGAGACATACTCTCATTCTATCAGTCAGGATGGAGTGCAATGGCATGATCTCAGCTCACTGCAACATCCACCTCCCAGGTTCAAGTTATTCTCCTGCCTCAGCCTCTTGAGTAGCTGGGATTACAGGCATCCACCACCTGGCTAATTTTTGTATTTTTAGTAGGGACAGGGTTTTACCATGTTGGTCAGCCTGGTCTCAAACTCCTGACCTTGTGATCTGCCCTCCTTTGCCTCAAAAAGTGCTGAGATTACAGGCATGAGCCACCGCACTTGGCTTTTTTTCCCCCATGGCCAATTGCAGTAACTTTCTTTTAATGGGTTTTCAGACTCACAGAAAGGGGTTCTTTAGATGAAGCTGTGCCACTTGTCAACTATCTTCACTGTGGAGTCCTAATCACTGATTTTGTTTTGTAGATCATGAAGATTCATTCAAATTGTCTTTGCTTCCATTCCTTCATAGTACGTTACTTGGTCTGAAAGTACATCCCTCTTTTTCTAGTGCATTGTATTCAAACAGGTTGCTGCTACTTCTCCATCATCATTACTCTTTTTCATCACCTTCTTATTCCTCTTAGCATATTCGGGGTGTA
Source organism: Saguinus oedipus (assembly GCA_031835075.1). Classification (NCBI taxonomy): domain Eukaryota; kingdom Metazoa; phylum Chordata; class Mammalia; order Primates; family Cebidae; genus Saguinus; species Saguinus oedipus. The sequence continues at coordinate 59,526,571 of CM063173.1, forward strand.
ACATATTATCTTCTGTGCCTAGGGATGGGAAAGTACAGGCAGGTATCAAAAAGAGAGAAATCATCCTCCTGTGAATGGCAGGCACTCAGGCCTGACCTGCATGAAACTGCAGGTGTACCCAACCTTTGGGTCTGCCGAGAGAAGTCTGCCAGGGACCACACACCACCCAACACCAGAGGCTTACATCAAAAAGGCCTCACCAAAAGCAGGAATAGAACATAAATTCACAGCCTTAGGCTGAATGGCTCTCACAGCAATTCTTGCCCATGATACCAACATGGCTTCCTGAGCTGAAGTTATCACTTCAAATGTATTAGTCTCTTCTGCTTTCTCATTCATCTCATGACTTTTCTAAAGCCTTGCTTTCATGGTCACTGCCTTGCATTTCCTTGACTGGCTGTAATCTGCTCTCCTGTGACATTTCAGGAATATATTGCTGTTATTCAGGGTAAGCATGTGTATGAAGCCTCAGATAAACCTTTTTTTTTTTTTAGTTGGAGTCTTGCTCTGTCTTTCAGCCTGGAGTACAGTGGTGTGATCTCAGCTCACTGCAGCCCCTGCCTCCTTGTTTCAAGTGATTCTTTTTTCTTAGCCTCCCAAGTAGCTTGTACTACATGTGTGCACCTCTATGTCTGGCTAGATTTTTCTTTTTGTATTTTTAATAGAGACAGGGTTTCACCATGTTGACCAGGCTGGTCTTGAACTCCTGACCTCGGGTGATCTGCCAGCCTTGGAATCCCAAAACACTGGGATTACAGGCATGATCCATCATGCCCAGCCCTCAGATAAACTTCTATTTTCTTGCCACTAGGACTCAAACCTCATTGTTGATACCAGTTCCACAAAGAGTCTCAGCACACCTCATTAATGGGAGGCAAAATGGTCAGCAAGGGGTGGACTGGTATTCTGCATCTAGCTTTTGTGGAGCTGTGAATTGTTCATTTGCTTGAGGTAGATGAACTTTATTGGGCTTCTTAGGCTTCTCCTGTTTGTCATCAGCAGTTGAAGAAACAGTTGCTTCCACTTGTTCTATATTTGGATCATCTTTAACGGGTACCAATGTCAAAATCATACTTTCCTCATCATCTGCTTCCCCCTCAAAAAAATTCTTGTTGCCACTAACAAAATTTGAGTCTGACATTTTTGGCAATCTCCCTGTCTTGTCCATTCAGTGCTACATTTTTTTATAAAAATTAAACCAGGTGCAGTGACTCACACCTGTAATCCCAGCCCTTTGAGAGGCCCAGGTGGTTGATGGCTTGAGTCCAGGAGTTCCAGACCAGCCCGGAAAACATGGTGAGACCCCCTGTCTCTACTAAAAATACCTGTTGGTTTTTTGAGACAGGGTCTTTCTGTGACCCAGGCTGGAGTGTGTTGGCACAATCTCAGCTCACTGTACCTTCAACATTCCAGGCTGAAGTGATCCTCCCATCTCAGCCTCCTGAATAGGTGGGGCTACAGGTGCATGTCACCATGCCCAGCTATTTTTTTTTTAATTTTTGTAGAGATATTGTTTCTCCATGTTGCCCAGGCTGATCTGAAACTCCTGGGCTCAAGCAATCTGCCCTCCTCTGCCTTCCAGAATGTTGGGATTATAGGCATAAGCCACTGTGCCCAGCCAAGTGAATGTTTTTCATTGGCTCTCCTGGTCTGTCTAAATCTCATCTTTCTCCCAAAGTGTTCATACCTCTGTCTTAGCCCATCTCATGATCAGCCTATCCCAGAGTCAGTGTGGAATGGAACCTTCTCATGGAGGTAGAAATCTTTAGTTCCCATGTGGCTCTCTGCCCCAGCTCAGCAGCTGCATCTTGCAGTGGTAAATAATTGCTCCCTGATTTCAACAGAGACTTGAATAAGATCTCCAGCCAAGGAATTGGCTCTTATTTATATATTATCTTACCTCTCTGTGTGCAGTACAATGATTACATACAGTAGGGGGTCCAATAACTGCTGATTGAATTAAGCAGAGAACATTTAGGAATCTCCTACTGATTGCCGGATGCCACACCTGGCCCGTACTTACTGAGGCCTTCATAGGCTCCAGGGACTGTGCTAGCCACATTAACCTCACCACAACACCATGAGATAGGCCCTATTATTGTCCCTGCATGCAGTTAAATGTGAGGTGCAGAGACCACATAACTTGCCTAACTAGTGGGGCTGTGGGTCTAGGCAGGCAGCCTGGCTCCAGAGCCGATGCACTTAACTGCTTTACCAGGCTGTTTCATGATGGTGTGCTTGACAATAAAACTTCTGGAATTAAGCCATTTCTATAATAGCCACATCAAAAAAACTGAATGACCCTAAATGAATCTCTCCAACAGACATCCACAATAATCCTGCCCCACCCAGCCCCAGGGAATATGGGGCTCAGGACTGGGGGTGAGGGATGAAACAAGATTCCACTGCACAGATGACTTGGAAAAGAAAAAGCTGCAAGTTGAATGACCATGTTTATCAGACCTGGCAAAAACATTCTGTACCTATCCCTTGAGAGGTTTGGCAGCTGCAGTTTCCTAAAACAGAGTTGTGCAAGAGCTATGGCTGGGTGCATTCGTGGCACTGGGCCAAATCTCAGACAAATGGGGCACTGCCCAGATCACAGCCTTGTTCATGTTTTATGAGGTATCTGTCAGATTCTCTCACCAGAAATGGCACTTCAGGCACCAACCTACCCTCAGTGGAGTGGTGTCTCCATAGCATGAGCCCCCAGAAAGGCTCAGATATGCCCTCTGAGCTTGGTTTGGTCTCTATGAAGACACTTGCCACACTGCATGGTGAGGCTTGCTTGCCTCTCCTTCTGCAGCCAGCCAGGAGCTGGGCACCTCCAGGTTCCCTTGGTCACAAGTACAGGCAGCTGCATGTTGGAGAGTTGCTCCAAATACCAACTGGGTTGAAAAATATCTCTTGGTCCTGAAACCAGAGAGGAACTGGCAGAGGCCATTTTATTTCACCAAATAATTCCATGTGACTGTTTCAAACCTAGGTACTTATTAAAAATGTAAGTTCCCTGGGCCCACTTAGCCCTAAAAAAATCAAAAGGAGGGCTGCAGGGGTAGGGGAAGTGGAATAACAGCTTTCATACTTTTCAAACCTTCTGTCACCCGCAAGTGATTCAGCTGTGCAGCCAGTGAGGTAGTCCTTCTGATGAACGAGGCATGATGTGTTTTCTGCTCTCCCCTCTCCAAAGGGAAAATGGGCTTCTCCCCTCACACAATCAGTCACACACTGGCCTTCTTTCTGTTCTCCAAGTGCCAGGCTCTTCCCCACTTCTGGACCCTTGCTAGAGCTGGGCCCCCTGCAGGAATGCAGCTCTCAGACCCCATGAAAAGGGTTCTTCAGGCTCACCCCAAGTACATTTAGTTACAGAACCTTTTTTTTTGGAAATGGACTCTCGCTCTGTCACCCAGGCTGGAGTGCAAGGGCACAATCTCAGCTCACTGAATCCTCTGCTTCCTGGGTTCAAGCAATTCTCTTTCCCCAGCCTCCCAAGTAGCTGGGATTACAGGAACCCACCATTGCGCCCAGCTAATTTTTGTTTTTAGTAGAGACTGGGTTTTGCCATGTTGGCCATACTGATCTTGAACTCTGGACCTCAGGTGATCTGCCTGCCTTGTCCCCTCAAAGTGCTAGTATAACAGGTGTAAGCCATCATGCCAAACCTTAGTATCTGCTTTATAAGATTCTTTATTATCTGTCTTTCCAGCAACTCATAAGCCCCATGTTCCCCTCACCACCAAAAATCCCATGCCTAACTGTGTATGCAGTAGGCACACCATAGGTGGCTGTTGAGTATAGGTGGTGTTACGGATACATAAAAAGGGAAGCTACTTACTACCAGTTAACTGTTGCTAGAGGGTGGTAGAATAAACACCCTAGTTTGCCATAGTTCACAAAGGAGAGCGAATGCCTGGCAGGACACCTTGCACCCAGACCCCCATTGCCATGGTTTCCTCTCTGAACTGCTCCATGATATGGGTTCCCTACAATCAAACTAGAACCAAGTGCAATCTACCCAACAACAAATGAGATGCCAAGAGCCAGAATAGTCTAGATGAATGTATTGCCATTCATGTGTTTCATAGAAAATGTAGCAAATGGGTCAGCGTTGTACAAAAGAAAATTCAGATTTAAACAGGTTGCTTTATTTACATCTGGGAGCAAGGGTGTCCTGGCATCAGACAGAGCAGCTGCACTTGTCTGACATTCCTTTGCAGATGCAGCCCTGGGCACACTTGGCACAGCCCACAGGGCAGCAGGAGCAGCAGTCTGGGGAAGAAGAGAGAGCAAGTCAGAGCAGACTCCCTCCCCGAGCAGAGGCCTGGCTTGAGCCCTACCTCTGGCCCCAGATGAACCTCATTTCAGGATGGTGTGGCTTTGTCAGGAGACAACTGGTGGATCTTTGGGATGAGGGATTTATGTGAAAAAGCTGTCCAGCCCCATCTGAGTCTGGGACAGGGCAGAAGAGTGGACAGGTAATGATTGGAGGTATGAGAACAAAGTGAGGCCAGTTACCCTAAAACCCACACTTATGTGAGGAAAATATTCACATTCCAACAGGTGGCAAACCCCTGACATAGCAGTTCTGGAGAGGGCCAGGGTAGCTCTGGGCTGCCATTGCAGGAAAGGGCTGCATTATCAGATTAGAAACCACACAGGGGTCTCCAAGATCCTGTGCCTGAAGTGCTTCAGGACCCTGAAGGGTTAAGAAGGCTGCATCAGGAGGCAGGAGACCTAGGTTCACATTTCAGCTTTGTCCCCAGCACTACCAGGTAACATCTCTGGGCCTCAGTTTCTAGTTTAGTAAGGAGAGGCTAGGACTCACCCATTTTTAAGGCACTTTGAGGTCTGATTCTGAATCAGGTGCAGAGGGAGGTGTTTGTGAAAGCTGGTCCTTGGTCCACCTCTGCCTGCGGAGCTCTGGGTTCCCTGCTCTAAACTTGGCCCATCTGCCAGATTCTCAGGGAAGGCCCTGCACTCACTCTTCTTGCAGGAGGTGCATTTGCAGAAGCCAGCATAGCCACATAAACCACCTGCAAGGAAGATAAAAAGGCAGTGAGCAGTGAGTGAAATGCAGAAGGCACAGCGGTAGTCAATAACTCTTAGTGCCTCCTCCTCTGTGGGGCTGGGCCAGCACTTAGAGCTCCTTTTCTACTCATGGGAGATGAAGAGAAGCCCCATATCCTCTCCCTTCATGCTGGGAAAGGCAAGTGTCCTCTTGCTTTTACTCCATAAGCAAGGATCCAGGCTCCAGACACAGCCCAGGATGACTGGGACTGGAGGACGGAGGCTTCTGTCCTGAACTCAGAAGAGGTAATGGTCCACGGCCTTCCATCCACCCTGGCTGCTCAGAGCCTGGTCAGAGCATTGGGATTCAGCCAGCAGCCCCCCGACCAACTGGCTGACATGGAGCAAGACAGATTTGGGCCTCATACCCTCAACTCTGATTTAGAGGCACAGGGAGGAGGGAAGTGGTCTCAGGGACATGATCGGGAAGAAAGCCCTTAACGAAGTAAAGGAGTCCCCTTCAGCTCAGAATTTAAAATGCAACTTTCTCAAACCCAGAAACAGTTTGTACTGTGCCTGGGAAGCAAGCATCCTAAGGGGCAGAGCCAGGTGTCCCTTACCAGGTGAGCAGGAGCAGTTGGGGTCCATCTCGAGGCAAGGAGAAGCGGGAGTTCCCAATCCAGAAGCAAACACGTGGCATAGATGGAAGGCGTGGTGACGCCCAGGAGCTGGCAGCTCCCTTTATAGCCTGGGGATGGGGTCGGGTGCAGAGGCCCCACCCCTCCTTGCACCCGCTCTGCAGATTCTGCGATGCCCACAGGCTGTGCACAGCAGGTGGGCTGGGTGCACCACCCCACAGGCTGAGCGCAGTGTGTGCAGTGGAGCCCACCCCTTTGGCCTTACCCCTTTGGTCCCAGCTCACTGAGAAACTGGCAGTACATGTCCCTGCTGTCCTTCCTGCCTTCCCAATTTCTCTGGCGTTACCTGCCACTCTCTCTCCTAGGCGTGCTGGGAAACTCGGAATCCCACCCGTCTACACACCCCCAGCCCCCACTCCACTGTGTGTAGCTTTGCATTTCCCAGAGTCACTGGATCACGTCCCTGGATGGGCGGAAGCGGGTGAGGGAGCAGTGTGCAAACAAGATGCCAAGGATGGGATGCTCGGATTTCCTGCATTGCCGGTCTCTGTCCCAGTTGCCACCTCCATCTGTTGGCCACGTTTCTCCTATGTCTAGGAACAGAACAGACACAGGGCTCTACCCGCTTCCTTCCATTCCACTCTTGAGAGGCTGAATGGGCACATTTTTTCTGGGTCCTCCTTTGCATAAAACTCTCCCCACAGCCTAGCCGGGCACCACTCTACAGGATGGCAGTTTGGAAAATGTGGAATGCTCCCAAAAGAGAGATCATTTTAGGTGACATGAGAATCCTGGATTAAATGAAAATTCAAGAAACCTGGATGTTTTTCCTTTCATATTCCTATTACTCTACATAACATGAATCCATGTTAGTCACTTGGCATTTTTGAACTCACAGCAATCCTAAAGGGACACACATTCTGTTTATGAATCCATATTCCTAGACAATGACAATACAAGGAGGTCAAGCACACTGGCCCAGGGTCAGAGGGCCTCAAAGTGGGACTGCTGGCTCTGAATCCTCTTGGCTTCCCATGGAAGAGAGGGCAGTGATGAAGCTTCCCTTGGCCTAGGTATCATCTCTTACTGCTTGAAATCTTTAAACAAAACCAAGAATCAAGGTCAGTCCTGGAAGCAAAACAGAGATGCAGGGGGATATGAATAGGGAGAATTTGATGGCAACATTCTATGTCTGGAAGTTAAACTGATTCTTTTTTCAGTAGTGTGAATGAATTTACTTTTCATATAAATATATCTAAGGAAATAAGAATCATTTAAAAGAAAAATGTTATGTCACATATTGGTGCAGGCTGTAGCAGAACTGGCAGGCATCCTTTGGTTTCTGTTATGGGTACAGGGACTGCCTTGCTCATGGCTTTATATTTCTGGTGTGAATCCCTGTTTTATGGGAAGAGGGCAAGGACCCTGTCAGAACCAAGGGCAATGCTTATGTGGCTGATGAGAAAGACTAAGAACACACAGGGAGGGACTCCAGGCCTGGCTTGTTTGTCTGAAGTAAAAATGTCATCTATCTATGCCACTGAGATATTTGAGCTGTTAGCACCAGATACCTTAGACTGGGTACCTTAAAATTCAGAAATCCATTTCTCTCAGCTCTGGAGGCAGGGAAATTCAAGGTCAAGGCACCAGCATATTTGGAGTCTTGTAAGAGCCCCGTTCCTCATGGATGTCTCCTTCCTGCTGGGTCTTCACACTGTGGAAATGTTTGAACAAGCCCCCTTGGGCCTCTCTTATTAAGGCACTAATCCCATTCATGTGCACTTTGTCCTCTTATTGCAGTCACCTCCCAAACCCACCACCTCAATCCCAACACATTGAAAATTAGATTTGCACACATGAATATTGGAGGCACACAAGCATTTCAGCCAGAGCAGCCATTAATCATAATAACAAAATAATAGTTAATATTATAGATTGCTTGCCATAAACAAGGCACCATTCTAAGTTCTTTATACCTATTAAATCATTTATTTCTACAAGTCAGACCCCATTACAGTCCTATGCTGCTTAGTGAGGAAAATAAATTCTAAGAAATGCATTGTTAGGTGATTTCATGGTTGTAAAAATATCATAAAGTGTATAATAAGAAACCTAGACATTATGGCCTACCACAGACCTAAGCTTTGTGATGCTCCTAGGCTTCAAATCTGTACAGCATGCTTCTGTACTGAATTTTGAAGGCAGTTATAACATAGTCATAAGTATTTGCATATCTAGATGTAGCTAAACATGGAAAGGTTCAGTAGAATTACCTTATAACCTTATAGGACCACTATGCTCTATGCAGTACATCTATAACTAAAATGTCCTTACACAGCACATGATGTATTATTATAGTCTACCCTTTCACAGTGTAAGAAACTGAGCCAGAGAGAGGTTGAGTCACCCCGGTATACATGATGACACATCATACAGGTTGACCATAGGATAATGCCCTCAACCACAACCCTCTCAAACCCTGCCATGTGACACATGAAGACACTGATTCTGACACAGAGGCACAGTGGGAAGAGCACTGAGCTAGCTGTCAGAGCCTCTGCATAGCTGTGTATTATCTCTGGGCTTCAGTTACCCAGCTGTCATGTCAGGTGCACAATCAGAATAACTAACCATGGGCCCTTCCAGCTCTGGACTCCAAGGGGCTGGGCTTAGCATCTGCTGACAGACAGCATGATCTTCCACTATGGCAAGGGCATGAGGACAGCCATGGCATAGATTTATTCATGCCTTTACTTCTGTACTGTGTGACCTTTGGAAGATTGCTTAACTCTTCTAGAAGACAGTGCAACTCCTCTAGAAAAGAGTATCATCTCACCAGACCCTGTGCATTCACTGTCTCTTTGTGTGAAGATCAGATGACTTGAAAGGTGGGAAAGCCTTGTTCTCTGAATGCTGGAGGAGTGTCTTATCCTGGAGAGCTGGTGCATGTGGTTTTCCACATGCCCTTGAGACCAGATCAGCAAGACTCCAGATCCATCTCTAACTTTCAGTCCACATAATACCTCCAGGAAGATGAACCTGTTCCAAGGGGCTTGATGGGAGCTAACAGGATTGCCTGTCCAGAAAGTCCATGTGGACAAATAATTATAATAGCACTGCTCAGTAAGCCCTAGGCCACTAGTACCAGGCCACTGTCCCATTTAACCCCTATATGAAAATATGGTCTTTTTTGTACAGATGAAGAAATGGAAGCTCAGAGAAGTTAAGTGACTTGTGCAGGCCACATGACCAGTAAGGAGTGAAGCGGGCTGTGAACCAGTTGTGTGACACTAAAGCCTGCACTTGGCCTAGGCTACCTTCTGAAATTCCCTCTTCACAAAGAGCACCTGCAACCCATCTAGGTCTTGACTCCTGGGCCTCCTGTCTCATCTGCCTTCTGATTGAACATCAAGTAACAATTTCCTGAGCAGATAGCTGGAGGGACCAGCTGTTGGTAGCAGTGATCAGTCCTCATCTTTCTCAATGATCACCACATGCCTTTAACCTACAGAATATGCCATCAGCCCTGCATAGGTGGAGTCAAAATACTTCACCAGGGAATTTAATTGCTATCTATAGTCAGCTTGCCAGGATAATGCTGGACACTTTGCTCCATCTCACTATTCACTGTACTGGCCTGAAGTAACCAAGGGCTGGAATTTGAAGGAGGAGATGCAGCCTGACCTTGGGAGAAACTTTCAAAGATTCAGAACCAAGTTATAACAAGGAGCTCTAGAATGTAGTGAGAGTTCCATTAGTGACATGGGGCAGGTCAAGACTGATAGTTTCTTTTGGGCATGTCAAGACCAGAACTGCTGAAGGTGTGTTATCCATGCACTGGGGCCAGTCTGCAAACTGTTACCAGTCTGAAATATACACCCTAGAACAAATATGCAATGTTCGTAAATTCTTTTATTTTTCTGTGATTTTGTTTTTCATACATGTATTTAAATATAGTCATATATACATACATTTGATTTTCATAAGTATTCTGTTTTCATATATTTATATTAATAATTTGCCTATTAAATATAAAAAGTAGATTTTTAAAATATTTTTTTTTTTTTATTTATTTTTATTGCATTATAGGTTTGGGGGTACATGTGCAGAACGAGCAAGATAGTTGCATAGGTACACACATGGCAGTGTGCTTTGCTGCTTTCCTCCCCTTCACCCACACTTGGTATTCATCCCCAGGCTATCCCCCCCAGCCCCCCCCTGCTGTCCCTCCCCCATTCCCCCCAACAGTCCCCAGTGTATAGTAGACTGCCTCTCTGTGTCCACATGTTCTCATTTTTCTCACCCACCTATGAGCGAGTATATGCGGTATTTCTTTTTCTGTTCTTGTGTCAGTTTGCTGAGAATGATGTTCTCCAGATTCATCCATGTCCCTACAAAGGACACAAACTCATCATTTTTGATTGCTGCATAATATTCCATGGTGTATATGTGCCACATTTTCCCAGTCCAGTCTATCATCGTTGGGCATTTGGGTTGGTTCCAGGTCTTTGCTATTGTAAACAGTGCTGCAATGAACATTCGTGTGCATGTGTCCTTATAGTAGAACGATTTATAATCCTTTGGATAGATACCCAGTAATGGGATTGCTGGGTCAAATGGAATTTCTATTTCTAGGTCCCTGAGGAATCGCCACACTGTCTTCCACAATGGTTGAACTAATTTACACTCCCACCAACAGTGTAAGAGTGTTCCTATTTCTCCACATCCTCTCCAGCATCTGCTGTCTCCAGATTTTTTAATGATCGCCATTCTAACTGGTGTGAGATGGTATCTCAATGTGGTTTTGATTTGCATCTCTCTAATGACCAATGACGATGAGCACTTTTTCATATGTTTGCTGGCCTCATGTATGTCTGCTTTCGTAAAGTTTCTATTCATATCCTTTGCCCATTTTTGAATGGGCTTGTTTGTTTTATTCCTGTAAATCTGTTTGAGTTCTTTGTAAATTCTGGATATCAGCCCTTTGTCGGATGCGTAAACTGCAAAGATTTTTTCCCATTCTGATGGTTGCCGATTCACTCTAGTGACTGTTTGTTTTGCTGTGCAGAAGCTGTGGAGTTTGATTAGGTCCCATTTGTCTATTTTGGCTTTTGTTGCCAATGCTTTGGGAGTTTTGTTCATGAAGTCCTTGCCTACTCCTATGTCCTGAATGGTTTTGCCTAGATTTTCTTCTAGGGTTTTTATGGTGTCGGGTCTTACGTTTAAGTCTTTAATCCATCTGGAGTTAATTTTAGTGTAAGGTGTCAGGAAGGGGTCCAATTTCTGCTTTCTGCACATGGCTAGCCAGTTTTCCCAACACCATTTATTAAATAGGGAATCCTTTCCCCATTGCCTGTTTTTGTCTGGTTTATCAAAGATAATATGGTTGTAGATGTGTTGTGTTGCCTCCGATGCCTCTGTTCTGTTCCATTGGTCTATATCTCTGTTTTGGTACCAGTACCATGCTGTTTTGATTACTGTAGCCTTGTAGTATAGTTTGAAGTCTGGTAGCGTGATGCCTCCCGCTGTGTTCTTTTTGCTTAGAATTGACTTGGCTATGCGGGCTCTTTTTTGGTTCCATATGAAATTCATGGTGGTTTTTTCCAGTTCTGTGAAGAAATTCAATGGTAGTTTGATGGGGATAGCATTGATTGTGTAAATTACTTTGGGCAGTATAGCCATTTTCACGATATTGATTCTTCCTAACCACGAACATGGAATGTTTCTCCATCTGTTTGTGTCCTCTCTTATTTCATTGAGCAGTTGTTTGTAGTTTTCCTTAAAGAGGTCCCTTACATTCCTAGTGAGTTGTATTCCTAGGTATTTTATTTTCTTTGTAGCAATTGTGAATGGCAGTTCGTTCTTGATTTGGTTCTCTTTAAGTCTGTTATTGGTGTATAGGAATGCTTGTGATTTTTGCACATTGATTTTATATCCTGAGACTTTGCTGAAGTTGCTTATCAGTTGCAGGAGCTTTTGGGCTGAGGTGATGGGGTCTTCTAGGTATACTATCATGTCGTCTGCAAATAGAGACAATTTGGCTTCCACCTTTCCTATTTGAATACCCTTTATTTCTTTTTCTTGCCTGATTGCTCTGGCTAGAACTTCCAGTACTATGTTGAATAGAAGTGGTGAGAGAGGGCATCCTTGTCTAGTGCCAGATTTCAAAGGGAATGCTTCCAGTTTTTGCCCATTAAGTATGATATTGGCTGTTGGTTTGTCATAAATAGCTTTTATTACTTTGAGATATGTTCCATCAATACCAAGTTTATTGAGGGTAAAATATTTTATACTAATTCATTTTAGTTCACTTTGCCAAAGCTTAGGTCTGTTACAGATGCCCATGCCATTGTATCTCTTACATGTATAATGCCTTTTTTTTTTGAGATGTAGTTTCCCTCTTGTCACCCAAGCTGGAATGCAGTAGCATGATCTCGGCTTCTTGCAACCACTGCCTCTTAGAATCAAGTGATTCTCCTGCTTCAGCCTCCTGAATAGCTAGAATTACAGGCACTTGAAATCACTCCCAACTAACTTTTGTATTTTTAGTAGAGATGGGGGTTTCATCACATTGGCCAGGCTGGTTTTGAACTTCTGACTTCAGGTGATCCACTCACCTTGGCCTCCCAAAACGCTGCAATTACAGGTGTGAGCCACCATCCCCAACCTACTGTATAATGCTTTTACATTTTTTTAGCTGAAATAGGTAATGTGATTTGCCTTAGGACACTCTGTGTAAGATGATACAATGATAGCACACACGTGTCTGGTCTCAATGCAGTCCCTCATCCCAGCTCTGTTTGGTGTCAGGTTTCTTTATTCAAGGCACATAATGTAAGACAGAGCCAGAATATAGTCAACTTTTTTTATGATTAACATATTTTATTTTATTTTATTTTATTTTATTTTATTTGAGACGGAGTTTTGCTCTTGTTACCCAGGCTGGAATGCAATGGCACAATCTCAGCTCACTGCCACCTCCACCTCCTGGGTTCAGGCAATTCTCCTGCCTCAGCCTTCTGAGTAGCTGGGATTACAGGCACGCACCACCGTGCCCAGCTAATTTTTTGTATTTTCAGTAGAGATGGGGTTTCACCATGTTGACCAGGATGGTCTCAATCTCTTGACCTCGGGATTCACCTGTCTTGGCCTTTCAAAGTCCTGAGATTACAGGCATGAGCCACCATGCCCAGCCCCATATTTTATTTTTGAAAAAAAAAATGCCCTACTGGGTCAGGATTGTATGGAAAACAATTCTGGTTTGGACACTTTCTACCTCTGGGAGCATGGCTTTCCCTACATCAGGCACAGCAGCTGCACTTGTTCAACATCCCTTTGCAGATACATCCCTGGGCACATTTGGCACAGCCTATAGGGCAGCAGGAGCAGCAGCCTGGAGAAGAAGGGGAGAGTGACAGGTCACAGAAGACTTGACCAAGCACCTCCCTGCCCCAACAGTGGGCCTGGTCCAAGCTCACACCCAGACCCAGAGGAGCCTTAGTTCAGGATGGTGTGCTCTGTCAGGAGACAATACATCAATTTTTGGAGTGAAAGTCTTGCTATTGTATCCTACCCTGGGCTAGCATAACTGACTCCATTTTAGCTGTAAACTCCAACCTGGCTTCCCCCTCCTTATGACTGGGTCATGCTGCACTTGGAGGCATTGAAGGTACTGTTCTTAACACTTGTATCCTGCTTGGCATATCTCCCCCACCTCCTATTGTAAGAAAAAAGTTTCTTTTTGATCATTGTGTAGAAGGAACCTGATTGCCCCCTTCTTGGTAATTGTATGGAAACCACTTGTGCCTGCAGACCTTCTTCTAACCTGCTTTTCTGCTTCTGTAAAATTCCACTTCAGCTAGGTACTCCCCTCCCCTACCTAAATCAAAGTATAAAAGATAATCAGGCCCCTTCCTTGGGGCCAAGAGAGAATTTTGAGCATTAGCCATCTCGGTCGCTGGCTGGAGCACGGTGCGTTCCTCCTAACTCGCTCAGTTATAACACTATGAAAAAGATGCTTAGCCCCACCTGAGCCTAGGACAGGGCAGAAGACTGGACAGGCAGTGACTGGGGTCTGTGGGGACAAAGGAAGACCAATTCCCCAGGTCCATACACTTCTGTGAGAAAAGTCCTCAAGTATCAGGTCTGTGCTTGGCCAGCTGGTGCATTCTTGTGTCCTCAGTTTCTCCATTGTAAGAATGAAGGTTGGGTGGGGATCAACCATCTCTAATGTTCTTCCAGCTCTGATCCTGAATTCGTTTCAGGGGATGTGGGTGGTTGGCTTGCTCCTGCCTGTGGACATCTGAGATCCCTCCTCTGACTCTGCCCAGCACCCAGATTCCCAGGGAAGGCCCCATGCTCACTCTTCTTGCATGAGGTGCATGTGCACACTTTGAATTTGCAGGAGCTGGCACAGGTGCAGGAGCCACCTGCAAGGAAGAAAAAGGCAGTGAATGGTGAGTATGGTGCAGGGTTAGGAGCAGCCCCTCAGCAGGCTCCTGATCAGTGCGCGGGAAACCTGGTACCTTGTTCCACGCAGGCACACAGAAGCCCAGCCTCCGTTTTCTCCCCCACAGGCTCGGATGGGCAGGTGCACTCCTAATTTTACTCCGCAAGACCTTATGTCAGTAATCCCTAAGAGGCAATGCTCCCTGCCTCCCATCCACCTCAGGCAGCTCTAATGCTGGGTCAGAGCCCTGGTCTCAGCCCAGGACCCCACTGGCAATCAGGGTGACCTGGTAGTTTTGAGTCTTAGTCCTCTGTCCTCAGAAATGGGAGGCACTGGGAAGATGGTCTAAGTGGTGATGAAGGTGCTTGATGGGGGAAGCACCACAAGTGCAAAGTAAAGGAGTCCATTTTGGAAGAGCTAACATGCACCTCCCTCCTGCCCCAGGGACATTCTGTTCTCTGGCATGAAAACGAACTGCCATTCATAATTGCTACAAAGAAAATAAAATACCTAGGAATACAACTCACTAGGAATGTAAGGGACCTCTTTAAGGAAAACTACAAACAACTGCTCAATGAAATAAGAGAGGACACAAACAGATGGAGAAACATTCCATGCTCGTGGTTAGGAAGAATCAATATCGTGAAAATGGCTATACTGCCCAAAGTAATTTACACAATCAATGCTATCCCCATCAAACTACCATTGAATTTCTTCACAGAACTGGAAAAAACAACAATGAATTTCATATGGAACCAAAAAAGAGCCCGCATAGCCAAGTCAATTCTAAGCAAAAAGAACACAGAGGGAGGCATCACGCTACCAGAATTCAAACTATACTACAAGGCTACAGTAATCAAAACAGCATGGTGCTGGTACCAAAACAGAGATATAGACCAATGGAACAGAACAGAAGCATCGGAGGCAACACAAAATATCTACAACCATATTATCTTTGATAAACCAGACAAAAACAGGCAATGGGGAAAGGATTCCCTATTTAATAAATGGTGTTGGGAAAACTGGCTAGCCATGTGCAGAAAGCAGAAACTGGACCCCTTTCTGACACCTTACACTAAAATTAACTCCAGATGGATTAAAGACTTAAACATAAGACCTGACACCATAAAAACCCTAGAAGAAAATCTGGGCAAAACCATTCAGGACATAGGAATAGGAAAGGACTTCATGAACAAAACACCAAAAGCATTGGCAACAAAAGCCAAAATAGACAAATGAGACCTAATCAAACTCCACAGCTTCTGCACGGCAGAAGAGACAGTCACTAGAGTGAATCGGCCACCATCAGAATGGGAAAAAATCTTTGCAGTTTACACATCTGACAAAGGGCTGATATCCAGAATTTACAAAGAGCTCAAACAGATTTACAGGAAAAAAACAAACAAGCCCATTCAAAAATGGGCAAAGGATATGAACAGAAACTTTACTAAAGAAGACATACATGAGGCCAACAAACATATGAAAAAGTGCTCATCATCATTGGTCATTAGAGAGATGCAAATCAAAACCACATTGAGATACCATCTCACACCAGTTAGAATGGCGATCATTAAAAAATCTGGAGACAGCAGATGCTGGAGAGGATGTGGAGGAATAGGAACACTCTTACACTGTTGGTGGGAGTGTAAATTAGTTCAACCATTGTGGAAGACAGTGTGGCGATTCCTCAGGGACCTAGAAATAGAAATTCCATTTGACCCAGCAATCCCATTACTGGGTATCTATCCAAAGGACTATAAATCGTTCTACTATAAGGACACATGCACACGAATGTTCATTGCAGCACTGTTTACAATAGCAAGGACCTGGAACCAACCCAAATGCCCAACGATGATAGACTGGACTGGGAAAATGTGGCCCATATACACCATGGAATATTATGCAGCAATCAAAAATGATGAGTTTGTGTCCTTTGTAGGGACATGGATGAATCTGGAGAACATCATTCTCAGCAAACTGACACAAGAACAGAAAAAGAAATACCGCATATACTCACTCATAGGTGGGTGAGAAAAATGAGAACACATGGACACAGAGAGGCGGTCTACTATACACTGGGGACTGATGGGGGGAATGGGGGAGGGACAGCAGGGGGGGCTGGGGGGGATGGCCTGGGATGAATACCAAGTGTGGGTGAAGGGGAGGAAGGCAGCAAAGCACACTGCCATGTGTGTACGTATGCAACTATCTTGCACGTTCTGCACATGTACCCCCAAACCTACAATGCAATAAAAATTAAAAAAAATTAAAAAAAAAAAGAAAAAAATAAAAAAGAAAAAAAAGAAAACGGAGATTGTAAGTCCGGAAACGCGGCATCTCTTACTACTGGAGCAGAAGCAGTTGGGGTCCATTTCGCGGGGAGGTGAAGCTGGAGTTTCTAAGCAAGAGGCGAAGAAGCAGCGGAGAAGTTGGGAGGCGTGGTCAATTTTAGGTAAAGCGCGCGCTCAATTCACAGTCAGAGGAGGGGGCCGGGTGCAGAGCACTCCTCCGGACCCCCACGCGGAATCCTCAGCGCCAGCTGTCCTCGCTTGGGCTGTGCACAGCAGGAGGGCTGGGCGCACCATCCCGAGTGTCCCAGGGTGGGCCCCCGGAGGCCTCCCCTTTGGCGCCCGCTTGCGTGGGAGGGGCTGTGCTGCCGGAGGTATGCGGCGCCCCTGCCACCCTGAGGGCCATTTTTCATTCCCAAGTGGTGGCGTTATCCACCCACTCCCCTCCCTCCAGTCCTCTTCTAGCTATGGCGCCGCTTCTCCTCCTGAGTCCGTGTGCAGCTCCATCCTCGTACTCACCTTTTGCTTAGGCAGGAGCCGGGAGCAGACCTAGTGAGCTGTGTGCAGATGAGGTGTGGCAGAGGTGACTTTTGCTTCTCCCCTGCCCTCCTCCCCTGCGCATTGCCTGTCACACTTCCCACTTAGGACCCTCAAACTCGTTCCCCCTGAACACAGAACGCGGAGACCACGAGTCGGCCCCTCTCTCTTCCTTTCATGCTCCTAGGAGGTGATCGCGGGCACATTTGTCCGGGTCCTCCTTTGCATATAATTCTCTGAGACTACCCCAGACCTGCCTGCCACCCCACTGCAGGATGGCAGTTTTGAAAATGAGGGATGCTCTCCAAAGAGGATGACTTTAAATGACATGCAGACCCTGCCTTCAATCAAGATCAAGGAGAGAAGTGGGTATTTCTCCTCGATGTTTTATCATGTGACATTTAGATTGTGCCAAGCCTTTTAAAATCATTCATTCCTTGAACATTCCCAACAATCCTAAAGGAAAATACTATTTATGAACCCATTTTATTTATCTGACAACTATGACAAAAGGTTTAAGTAACTTGTTCAACATCACAGAGCTGAAAACTTGCCCCTGATTTGAATCTAGCCAGCCTCTCAAGAGAAAGTGTCCATGATCAAGCATTGCTTTGGCACAGGTATGTCATTAGCACTTCTCTATTGCTGGAAATCTTTTAAACAATGTCGAGCCACAAGCTCAACCATGGGCTGTGACAAAAGTAATTCCTATGTGTAATATATGTAACTATATATGTGTACAGAAGACATACATTTCTAGTTTTTCTTTTTCTTTTTTTTTTTTTGAGACAGAATCTTGTTCTCGCCCAGGCTGGAGTGCAGTGCTGCACATCAAACAGCTTTCCCTCCACAAATGGAGGGACAAACTTGTCATTAACAAGACATCCAGGAACTTTATCCTTCCTAAACCACGCTCAGCAATCTGCACAGTCTGCCATGGCTGTGTTCTGAGAATTTCTGTAAATAAAGTATTATTAATTATGGAGATGATGAAATCAAAAGCAAAATTTTAAAACAACTTTATCTGCAACCCACAATCACACTGCATCTTGCCGAGAGCATGCTGGCTTGAAGTAGTCAAGGGCTGGAATTTGTAAGAATAAGAAACAGCCTGACCTTGGGAGAAACTTGCAAAGATTCAGAGCCAAGTCCCAACAGGGAGCTCTCAGGGTTCAGAGAGTGTCCTGAGTGTGTTGTCTATGACACTGGGTAGGCCAAGCCTGATGTTTCCTCATGAAAATGCTCTGGCCTGTGTTGCTGAAGGTGTGTGGTCCCCAGTGGGGCCAGTCTGCTGTTTCCAGTCTGCAATACAAATCATGTGCAGAGTTTGTAAATCTTCAATTTCTCTATTATTTCCATACATATTTTTTTTTTCTGGTAAAATGTAAAAAAATGGGTTTTGTATTTTGTGTTTCATTATCTTCATAATTGATACTACTTTATTTATGAAGGTTTAGGTCTGGGATGGATAAAAAATAAAAACTGTCTTTTTACCATGGAGTTTTAGAAGCCTCATGTAGGATTCAAGCAACTGAGGCTTAGAATCAATGTCCTGTGGTCACTTTCAAGATTAAAATCTGATGACAAACTAAACTTGGGTAGGGAAATCCAAGAATAAAAATGATGACTGGAGAAGGCTCTGGCAACACTTAACATGATTGGAGGTGATCGTGTATGTCCCGTCCCCATGTGATCCGGCACAGTGCAGGGGCATTTTACAGAAGATGTAGCTCAGTAAGTTAACCAGGCTTGCCTGAAGGTGCTCTGACTGTTAGGGACTCACATTTCTGTCTAGAGCCCAGTCTCTAAACTCCCAGTTCAATCTCCCACCCCAATCCTTTATTGCAAAAAATAGAATGGGAACCAGAAACAGATTGAAGCCTAAGTTTAATTATTATTCACGTATTTCAGAGAAACAGGAATGTAACCATGGGTTGGGGTTGTAGAAAACAAATCCTGAATTTTTTGTGTCACTCTATTTATATCTGGGAGCAGGGCTGTCCAGACATCAGGCACAGCAGCTGCACTTCTCTGATGCCCCTTTGCAGTCGGTGCCCTGGGCACACTTGGTACAGCCCACCGGACAGCAGGAGCAGCAGCCTGGGGAGAAAGGTGAGAGGGAGAGGTCAGATCTGACTTGGCCAGGAACCATCCTACACCATCAGAGGTTTGGCTTGACCCCTGCCTCCAGCCCCAGAGGATCCTTAGTTCAGGATAGTATGGCTTTGTCAGGAGACAACTGGTGGATGTTGGGGTGGGTCTTTCTATGAGAAAGCTGCCCAACCTCAAAGGAGCCCTGGACAGGGCAGAAGACTGGAAAAGCAGTGACAGCCTACAGGGACAAAGAAAGGCCAATCCCCCAGAAGCATGCTCTCAGGGTCAGCCTCAGTCTCCCTCCCAACCTTAGCCACAGCCCTAGATTCCTGGAGATGGCCCCACACACTCTTTTTGCAGGAGGTGCATTTGCACTCTTAGCACTTGCAGGAGCCTGCACAGGCACAGGAGCCACCTGCAAGAAAGAGAAAAAGGCATTGAGCGCTGAGTGAGATGCAGAAGATATAGAAGTGGGTCAATGAGTCTCCAGCACCTCCTCCTGTGTGCAGGGGCAGCCCTGCAGAGCTCCTTTCTCACTCAGCAGAGGAAAAAAAAAAAACCCTGTTCTCTCCCTTTATGCTGAAGAGAGCAAGTACCCTCCTGTTTGCACTCCAGAGAAAAGTCCCAGGCTCTGTGCACAGCTTAAGAAGACTGTGACTTCCACTTTCTGCCCTGAACCCCAAAGTGGCAATGTCCCCTGCCTCCTATCTAAAGCGGCTGCTCAGAGCCTAGTTAGAACATTAGGGCTCAGCCAGCAGCCTGTGACCAATGGGGTGATGTGGAGCAGGATAGCCTTGGGCCTCAGGACCCTCAACTCTGACATAGAGGCACAGGCAGGAGGAAAATGCATTTAGGAGCCTGGCCAAGAAGAGAGCCCTGGATGAAGTAAAGAAGTCCCCTACAGTGCAGATCACAAAATACGACCTTCTCCAACCCAGGAACTCTACGGTGCCTGGGAATTTGGCATCCCAAGGCGCAGAACCTGAGCATACTTTGCCAGCAGCACAGGAGCAGTTGGGGTCTATAGCAAGCCGAGGTGAGACTGGAGTTTCCAAGCGAGAAGCGAAGAGGCCGTGGAGCACGTGGAAGGCCGGGTGGAGCTCAACAGTTTGAGGGTGTATTTATAGTCAGTGGAGGAAGCCGGGAACTGTGCGGCCCGCGATCCTTGGCTGGAGTGTGCACAGCAAACAGGCCAGGCGTAAAGTAGCCTGAGTGCAGCTCAGTGTACACCGCAGGGCCGCCCCTTTCCCACCTGCTCACTCGGGAGGTGCTGTGCACCCGGGTGGGCTGCTTCTCTCACCTGCCAGGCCTTCCGAGTTCCTTGAGATTACCTGATAGTCCCACCCCTTGGCGTTCCGCGTGAGCCAAGATTCTGACCTTCGCCCCACAGCCCCGGGTCTGCCTGGGTTTTGTCAACAGCTAAGCCTTTCCTGAAGTCCGAGTAAAACCCCAGTCTCGTGCTCAACTGTCTGGATTGGCGGGAGCAGGGAGCGCAGCAAGATAGTCGTGTGCAAAGGACAGGCTGAGGATGTGTGTAACCTTCAGATCTCTGGCTTTGCCTGTCCCTGTCCCCTTTGCCATGTCGGTCCTTCAGCCATGTTTCTCCTGTGCCCAGCAACACGGAAGAAACAGGGTCCTGCCTCCCTTTCTTCCATTCTCCACACATGAGAGTCTGAATAAGAACATTTGTCTGGGTCCTCCTTTTGCATAAATATCTCCAGCGTCTCCCCACAGCCTAGTCACTTTCCACGTATGAACTCTCACATACCCCAACAGCTGGCCACTGCTTTTGTAGTCACGGAAGGGGGCTGGGTGCAGAGGACCCGGGCCTGCCCTTGCACCTGCCTGGCTAGTCAGAACCCCCATGGGTTCTACTCTGGGCTGTGCACAACAAACAGGCTGGGCAAAAGGTCCCCTGAGGGCAGCTCGGTGTGTGGGTGGGAGACCCCGCAAGTGCCGAGACAATGGTCTGAAGCCTCAGCCAGACTGAGATGCAATGGTGCAATCATGGCACCCTGCAGCCTCCAATTCCTTAGCTGGATGGATTCTCCTGCCTTAGTCTCCAAGTAGCTAGGATTACAGGCTTGCACCACGACACCTTGCTAAGTGTTTATTTATTTATTTAGAGACAGATGTCTCCCTATGTTCCCAAGGTTGGTCTCAAACTCTTGCTGTCAAGTGATCCTTTCATTTGAGCCTCTCAAAGCATGAGGATTATAGGTGTGAGTCACTCTGCTTGGCCTGATTTTGTATTTTGTGTTTGATCTCATGATTTCCATTATTAATATTATTTCATTTACCAAAGTTTAGGTGTGGAATTGATAAGAATTAAAAACCCCTCCTTCACAGAGGAGTTTGAGAAGCCCCACGTAGGATTAAAATAACTAAGGAGTTTGATTTTATCCCCTGTAGTCACTTTTGAACCTGAAATCCGAAGAGGAATTGAAGTTGGGGAGAGAAATCAGAGAAGGAAGTGGAGGCATTGAGAAGTTTCTGTGCCACATTTGAGAATGAAGGTGGTCCTGTATCCCGGATTTCCACCAATGACCTGATGCATGGATATTCCATTCTACAGAATATGAAGCAGTGAGGCAGCCTTGCTTGCCTTAAGGCTCTTGGATTGCTAGGGGCTCACATTTTCATCTAGCACCCAGGAGTCTTCACCCCCAGTTCAACCCTCCACCCCAGCATCTGATTTCCAAAGCACACAAGAGAAGCTGAAGTCAGAATCAGGTTTAAAGTGTTTTACTATCACTCACATGTTTCATAGGAAAAGGAATTTAGCAAATGGGTTACAGTAGTATTAAAAAAATCCAGATTTGTAAATATGACTGTTTACATCTAAGAGCAGGACTGTCCTGGCATCAGACACAGCAGTTGCACTTCTCTGATGTCCTTTTGCAGATGCAGCCCTGGGCACACTTGGCACAACCCACAAGCAGCAAGAGCAGCAGCCTGACGAAGAAGGGGAGAGTAAGAGGTCACAGCAGACTTGACTAGGGACCTTGCTGCCCAACAGAGGCCAGGCTGGAGCCTCCAGCCACCCCAAAAGACCCTTAGTTCAGGATGGCATGGCTTTCTCAGGAGACAACTGGGGAATATTTTGGGTGGGTCTTCCAACTCCACAGGTACCCTGGACAGGGAAGATGACTGGAAAGGCAGTGACAGCCTATGGGGACAAAGGAAGGCCAGTCCCCCAGAAGCATGCACTCAGGGTCAGCCTTGGGCTTCCTCCCAACCTTAGACAATGCCCCAGATTCAAAGAAAAACTTAAGGCTGGGTGAGGTGGCTCACACCAGTAATGCCAGCAATTTGGGATGCCAAGATGGGCAGATCACTGCAGGCCAGAAGTTCAAGACCAGCCTGGCCAGCATGGCAAAACTCCATCTCTATTAAAAAGACAAAAATTTATAGATTTAGTGCTATTCCCATTAAGCTACTAATAAGTTTTTTCAGAGAACTAAAAAACAAAAATTCATATGAAACCAAAAAAGAGCCTGTATAGCCAAAACAATCCTAAGCCAAAAGTACAAAGCTGGAAGCATCATGCTATCTGACTTCAAACTATACTACAAGGTCACTGTAACCGAAACAGCATGGTACTGGTACCAAAACAGATATATAGACTAATGTAACAGAACAGAGGCCTCACAAATAACACCACACATCTACAACCATCTGATCTTCAACAAACCTGATAAAAACAAGCAATGGAGAAAGAATTCCCTATTTAATAAATGGTGTTGGAAAAACTGGCTAGCCATATGCGGAAAGCTGAAACTGGATTCCTTCCTTACACCTTATACAAAAATTAACTCAAGCTGGATTAAAGATTTAAGCATAAGACCTAAAGCCATAAAAACCCTAGAAGAAAACCTAGGCAATACCATTCAGGATATAGACATGGGCAAAGACTTCATGACTAAAACACCAAAAGCAACAGCAATGAAAGCCAAAATGGACAAATGGGATCTAATTAAGCTAAAGAGCTGCTGAACAGCAAAGAAACTATCATAAGAGTGAACAGGCAACCTACAGAATGAGAGAAAATTTTTGCAATCTACCCATTTGACAAAGGACTAATATCCAGAATCTACAAGAAACTTAAACAAATTAACAAGAAAAAACAACCCCATCAAAAAGTGGGTGAAGGATATGAACAGACACTTCTCAAAAGAAGACATTTATGTGACCAAGAAACATGAAGAAAAGCTCATCATCACTGGACATTAGAGAAATGCAAATCAAAACCACAATGATATACCATCTCACACCGGTTAAAGTGGCCATTATTAAAACGTCAGAAAACAACAGATGCTGGAGACGATGTGGAGAAACAGGAATGCTTTTACACTGTTGGCTGGAGTGTATATTAGCTCAACTATTGTGGGAGACAGTGTGGTGATTCCTCAAGAATCTAGAACCAGAAATAACATTTGACTCAGCAATCCCTTTACTGGGTATATACACTAAGGAATATAAATCATTCTACTATAAGTACACATAAACATGTATGTTTATTGCAAAACTATTCCCAATAGCAAAGACTTGGAATGAGCCCAAATGCTCATCAATAATGGACTGGATAAAGAAAATGCGGCACATATACACCAGGGAAAACTATTCAGTCATAAAAAGAATGAGTTTGTGTCCTTTGGAGAGACATGGATGAAGCTGGAAACCATCATTCTCAGCAAACTAACACAGGAACAGAACATGTTCTCACTCATTAGTAAAAGTTGAAGAATGAGAACACATGAACATAGGGAGGGGAACATCACACAAGGGCCTGTTGGGGGTTGGGGGGAAGGGGAGGGAAAGCATTAAAACAAATACCTAATGCATATGGGGCTTAAAACCTAGATGATGGATTGATCAGTGCAGCAAACCACCATGGCACATGTATACCTATGTAATATGCCTGCATGTTCTGTGCATGCATCCTGAAACTTGAAGTAAAATTAAACAGAAAAAAAAACACAATTTTTTACATTTAAAATTTTAGTAGACTCTGATGAAAATATAATCCTGGAATATATTTCTAGGCACATTATGCAGATTCTGCAAATATTTGTTAAACTGAATTAAAGTCTCCAAACCTAAAATTGTTTACTTTTGTGAGTACAATTTCAAAGTTTTTCTAAGTCTATAAGAACTCAGTCATACACACAAGCATACAGAAAATACTGATTTAATCAGGTAAGATGTGGCCTCAGGCAGGCATAACTCAATTTATTTCTGAAAAGTTTTCTAATTCTTTCCAATATTTCAATATTCTTTTGAATTTTCTACTTTTTGTATTTTGTTTTTTGCTTCCATGTTTGCAATATAAATGAAAAGTAACACACAACCTATTGTTGAACTCTTCCAAGAAGCTTTGGATAGAGAATCTAGAGAGTATTTTGACATTTTCTTTGAGTGTAGATATATTTGAAAATTTTCAAATTAAAGAAACATACAAATAAAAATATTCTATTAAAAAAACCTATACAGAAATATTTATAGCTGCTTTATTCATAATAGACAAAAATTAGAAACAACCCAGATATTCTTCAATGGATACATGGTTAAACAAATTTTGGTACATCAACACTACAGAATACTACTCAGCAATTAAAAACAAATGAAGTGTAGATGCATGAAACAACCTGAATGAATCACCAGAGAATTATGATGAGTGTGGGGGGGAGCCAATCTCAAAATTTCATATAATCTGTTTCCATTTATACAATATTTTTGAAATGACAAAATTATAGAAGGAGGTAACAAATTAGTGGTTTCTGAGGTTAAGGAGGAGGTTTGGTTTTTAAAGGGCAACCTAAAGATTATTTGTGGCAAGGAGAATGGTTTGTGTCTTGACTCTAAAGATATCCTGGTTGTGATACTATACCATGGTTTTCAAGATGTTACCACTAGGAAAACTGGATAAAAAATAGATGGGATCTCTCAGTATTGTTTCATACAACTGCATGTGAATCTACTATTACTTTCAAATAGAAACTTTCATTAAAAAAAAACTAAACTAAGAAAATCAACTGGAATAGTAGAGGAGAATAATGAAAATGCCTCAACCACAATGGGGTCAGTATCAATGGATAAAGAATAGATTCAAAACATATTCAGAAGGAATAATCCACAGAATTGATGTTGCATGTGAGTTCTGCAGCCTTTATGAAGAAATGAGCCCAGAGAGGGGTGACAGTCCCAAGGGAGCCTGCACAGAAACAGATACCTACAGATCTGAGCACAAAACCCTGGGAACCCTGATACTTCACCTGCTGAAACACAGAGAGGAAGTTCTGGAAAATAGCATCAGAGTGGTAAGAAAAAAAACAATTAAAAATGGGAAAAAATGCCACAACAACTCAAAACCTGAAGGAAGGAGTGCTAGGAATGTAGAGATAGTTCTCCAGAGAAGAAAACCTTTCCCCAGCTGAAAAATGCTGTATTTCATTCATCTAAAATGCTGTCGATTAGAAGATATACTTTTATATATCACAAAGGCAGAAAAACAAAACAAAAATCTGCCCATTGAACCAGAACACGATGATTCAGCTCTTAGAATTTTTACACTTACTAAATGAGCTATTTTATACTTATTATTTAGACAGACTTTTTAATCACATACCACTTAATGATTTTTCTAATAAGAGTACCCCATGCTTATTGTTAAAAAAGCAAACATTTTTAAAATGCTGATAAAAGTATAGTGAAGAAAACTTAAACAGCTCATTCTTCTAGAGTAAGGTTTTTTAATCTCAGCAGTATTGACATTTTGGGATAGTTTATTCTTCACCATCCTGTAGGGTCCATCCTGTGCATGGCAGGATAATAAGGAATATCACTGATCTCTACCCACTAGATGCCAGTAGCATTCCATTCCACTCCACTCATGACACCCAAAAACTGTCTTCAGAAGACATTGTCAAATGTCTCCTGACAGAAAAAAAAATTATCTCAGTTGAGAATCAATGTTTTAGAATACAGAAGGCATTGCCATTTGCACTTTGGTCATTTATTACTGGATTTTATGTTTTAATGATATAGATTGTAAATTCTATGCTCAGTTCAGTCTCCTAACTTTATTCCCTCACAGCACATCAGAAAAGTCTATATTCTTATGGACATGTCATGGCTTACTGAGCCATCCCCCAGTGTTGGAAATAAGGGTTTTTCCCAGTTTTACATCATTGTAAATAATGTCATAATGACCACTGTGCATATAAATCATTTTCTGTAATTCTGATGATTTCTCTAGAACATGTATCTCATAATAGAATTGACAAACCAAATAGTGCTGAGATATTTTTGAATTACATGAGTGGGATGTGTAGGTAGAACAGAGCGGCTAGAAACACAGTGTCCATTACATGAATCAATACCTTTCCAAATATGCTCCTGAAGACAAATAACATTTCTTGAGCTAAAATTAAAAAACAACAAATCCACGAAGGCCCGTGGCAGGTGTTCACGTGATGTGATTTCTGCCCAATGCTCTGAATGTCAAAGTGAAGAAATTCAATGAAGCATGGGTAAATGGCAGGAGTAACTATGACTCTCTTAATGTAGCCAAATGCCTCATCATCTAATTAGTGATGTGCATGAATGGATGAACGAGATTCCCACTGTCCCTACTTACTATCCAGCAAAACCACAGCCAAGGGAACGGGCTTGGCAGAATCAGTGGGGAAAAAAGACCCTGTTGAACTTAACTCTAGTCTGGCACGGTGAAGAGACATGAGAGGTGTAGAATAAGTGGGATGCCCCTGGCGCCCTCCCGTCCCTGTGAGGGGGCAGGGTGGGGTCCGCCAGCCTTGTACTTTCAACCCAGAATTTCATATTCAGCCAAACTGAGCTTCATAAGTGAAGAAAAAATAAAATCCTTTGAGAGCAAGCAAGTACTCAGAGATTTTGTCACCACCAGGCCTGCTTTACAAGAGCTCCTGAAAGAGGCACTACACATAGAAAGCAACCACCAGTATCAGCCATTCCAAAAACATACCAAATGCTAAAAAGCATCAACAAAATGAAGAATCTACATCAACTAATGGGCAAAACAGCCAGCTAGCATCAAAGTGACAGTAGCAAACTTACACATAACAATATTAACCCTAAATGTAAATGAGCTAAATGTACCAATCAAAAGACACAGACTGGCAAATTGGATAAAAAAAACCAAAACCCATCGGTGTGCTGTATCCAGGAAACCCATCTCACAGGCAAGGATACACAAAGGCTCAAAATAAAGGGATGGAGGAAGATTTACCAAGCGAATGGACAAAAAAAACAGGAGTTGCAATTCTCGTCTCTGATAAAATAGACTTTAAAGCAACAAAGATCAAAAGAGACAAAGAAGGTCATTACATAATGGTCAAAGGATTGATACAACAAGAAGAACTAATGATCCTAAATATATATGGACCCAATACAGGAGCACCCAGATATATAAGGCAAGTTCTTAATGACTTACAAAAAGGCTTAGATTTTCACACAATAATAGTGGGAAACTTTAACACTCCACTGTCAATATTAGACAGATCAACAAGACAGAAAATTAACAAGGATATCCAGGGCTGGAACTCAGACCTGGAACAAGCAAACCTGATAAGACATTCACAAAACTCTCCACCCCAAATCCATAGAATATACATTCTTCTCAGCACCACATCACACCTACTCCAAAATTGACCACATCATTGGAAGTAAAGCACTCCTCAGCAAATGGAAAACAACTGACATATTAACAAACAGTCTCTCAGACCATAGTGCAATCAAGCTAAAACTCAGAATTCAGAAACTAACTCAGAACCGCACAGCTTCATGGAAACTGAACAGGCTCTTGAATGTTGACTGGACAAACAATGAAATGAAGGCAGAAATAAAGAAGTTCTTTGAAACCAATGAGAACAAAGACACAACATACCAGAATCTCTGGGACACATTTAAAGCAGTCTCCAGAGGAAAATATATAGCAATAAGTGCCCATATGAGAAGAGTGGACAGATTCAAAATTAACACCCTATCATCAAAATTGAAAGAGCTAGAGGAGCAAGATCAGAAAAAACTCAAAACCTAGCAGAAGACAAGAAATAACTAAGATCAGGGCAGAACTGAAGGAGATAGAGACACAAAAAACTCTTCAAAAAAAATCAATAAATCTAAGAGCTGGTTTTTTGAAAAGATCAACAAAATAAACCACTAGCCAGACTGATAAAAAAGAAAAGAGAGAACCAAATAGATGCATAATAAACAATAAAGGGGAAATCACCACAGATTCCACAGAAAATCAAACCATCATCAGAGAATATTACAAACAACTCTATGTATATAAACTAGTAAACCTGGAAGAAATGGAGAAATTCCTGGACACCTGTGTCCTCCCAAGCCTAAACCAGGAGGAAGCCAAAACTATGAGTAGACCAATAACAAGGTCTGAAGTTGAGGCAGCAATTAAGAGCCTACCACACAAAAAAAGCCCAGGTCCAGATGGGTTCACAGCCAAATTCTACCAGACACACAAAGAGAAGCTGGTACCATTCCTTCTGAAACTATTCCAAATAATCCAAAAAGAGGGAATCCTTCCCAAATCATTTTATGAGACCAACATCATTCTTATACCAAAACCCAGCAGAGACTCAACAAGAAAAAAGTACTTCAGGCCAATATCCATGCTAAAAATAGATGCAAAAATCTTCAATAAAATACTGACAAACTGATTGCAACAGCACATCAAAAAACTTATTCATCATGATCAAGTAGGATTCATCCCGGGGATGCAAGGCTGGTTCAACATACACAAGTCTATAAACGTAATTCACCACATAAACAGAAGCAAAAACAAAAACTACATGATTATCTCAATTGATGCAGAGAAGGCATTTGACAAAATTCAACAGCCCTTTATGCTAAAAACTCTCAATAAACTCGGTATTGACGGAATGTATCTCAAAGTAATAAAAGCTATTTACAACAAACCAACAGCCAATATCATACTGAATGGGAAAAAACTGGAAGCATTCCCTTTGAAATCCAGCACTAGACAAGAATGCCCTCTTTCACCACACCTATTCAATATAGTACTGGAAGTTCTATCCAGAGCAATCTGGCAAGAAAAAGAAATAAAGGGTATTCAAATAGGAAAGGAGGAAGCCAAATTGTCTCTATTTGCAGATGAAATGATAGTATACCTAGAAGACCCCATTGTCTCAGCCCAAAAACTTCTGAAACTGATAAGCAACTTCAGCAAAGTCTCAGGATATAAAATCAATGTGCAAAAATCACAAGCATTTCTATACACCAATAACAGAATTAAAGAGAGCCAAATCAAGAACAAACTGCCATTCACAATTGCTACAAAAGGAATAAAATACCTAGGAATACAACTTACAATGAATGAAAGAGACCTCTTCAAGAAAAACTACAAACCACTGCTCAATGAAATAAGAAAGAACACAAACAGATGGAGAAACATTTCATGTTCATGGTTAGGAAGAATCAATATCTTGAAAATGGTTATACTGCCCAAAATAATTTACATAATCCATGCTATCCCTATCAAGCTACCATTGACTTTCTTCACAGAACTGGAAAAAACCACCATGAACTTCACATGGAACCAAAAGAGAGCCCGCATAGCCAAGTCACTTCTAAGCAAAAAGAACACAGCAGGAAGCATCACACTACCAGACTTTGAACTATACTACAAGGCTACAGTAATCAAAACAGCATGGTACTGGCATCAAAACAGAGATATAGACCAATGGAACAGAACAGAGACATCAAAGGCAACACAACATATCTACAACCATACAATCTTTTATAAACCTGACAAAAACAAGCAACAGGGAAAGATTCCCTGTTTAATAAATGGTGTTGGGAAAACTGGTTAGCCATGTGCAGAAAGCAGAAACTGGACCCCTTCCTGACACTTTACACTAAAATTAACTCCAGATGGATTAAAGACTTAAACATAAAACCTAGCACCATAAAAACTTTAGAAGAAAATCTAGGCAAAACCATTCAGGACATAGGAGTAGGCAAGGACTTCATGACCAAAACACCAAAAGCATTGGCAACAAAAGCCTAAATAGACAAACAGGACCTAATCAAACTCCACAGCTTCTGCACAGCAAAAGAAACAGTCACTAGAGTGAATCAGCAACCAACAGAATGGGAAAAAATTTTGCAGTTTACCCATCTGACAAAAGGCTGATATCCAGAATTTACAAAGAACTCAAACAGATTTACAGGAAAAAACAAACAAGCCCATTCAAAAATGGGTAAAGAATATGAACAGACACTTTACAAAAGAAGACATACATGAGGCCAACAAACACATGAAAAAAATGTTCATCATCACTGGTCATCAGAGAGATGCAAATCAAAACCACATTGAGATACCATCTCACGCCAGTTAGAATGGCGATCATTAAAAATTCTGGAGACAACAGATGCTGGAGAGGATGTGGAGAAATAGGAACACTTTTACACTGTTGGTGGGAGTGTAAATTAGTTCAACCATTGTGGAAGTCAGTGTGGTGATTCCTCAAGGCCTTTGAAATAGAAATTTCATTTGACCCAGCAATCCCATTACTGGGTATATATCCAAAGGACTATAAATCATTCTACTATAAGGACACATGCACACGAATGTTCATGGCCACACAGTTTACAGTAGCAAAGACCTGGAACCAACCCAAATGCCCACGATGATAGACTGGACTGGGAAAATGTGGCACATATACACCATGGAATATTATGCAGCAATCAAAAACGATGAGTTCATGTCCTTTGTAGGGACATGTATGAATCTGGAGAACATCATTCTCAGCAAACTGACACAAGAACAGAAAATGAAATACCACATATTCTTACTCATAGGTGGGTGATGAAAAATGAGAACACATGGACACAGGGAAGGGAGTACTACACACTGGGTTTTATTGGGGGGAATGGGGGAGGGCCAGCTGGGAGGGGAGCTGGTGAAGGATAGCCTGGGGAGAAATGCCAAATGTGGGTGAAGAGGAGGAAGGCAGCAGAACACACTGCCATGTGTGTACCTATGAAACTATCTTGCATGTTCTGCACATGTACACCAAAACCTAAAATGCAATAAGAAAAAAAAAACACAACAAATCAGCCTTTGTCTAATTAATCAAAACTTAAATGGATAGAACTTCTAAATTTTAATTTTTACATCCAGTAAATATCTCTTGATCTTAGGAAACTGCCTCAGCTTGCTGCCAATGAGACCTAGCAAACATTAAATGAACAATTACAAAACCGGTATTCTTGGGGGCATAGGGAATGTATTTTCATTAAATAAATACACACACATTTTGTCAATCATGACCTCAAATTTACCAAATCTAAAGTATCCTCTATGAGTATCCTGACTTCCAGGTGCTTCGGTTTCAGCATTGAAACAATTTAGAATTTTCCCATATGAATCTTTCAATTTGATATTTATTTTATTAAGATAATAGTATACACTTATTCAAATATGGCTATGTTGCACCAGAAAGAAGCCAACATGAAAAAGAAACCATGGGGAAAGCCAAATACAATGCAGGGAGCTCTTGCACTGGTTGATGGAACAATCAAATGTAAATGCTGCCATCATGTGATCATCAGCAAGTGCTGCCAATGGATGAAAATAAATCACATTTTTAATATGTATTTGGTCTTGAATGCAAAAATGAGATAGAATAGAATCATACATTGCATATAGTGAAGGTAGGTATTGTTTTGGAAACCTTTTCTCAAATATATGAGATATATTCACATATATACAAATATGTATATGTACTATGAGAAGATGAAATTTTGTTTTTCTTACTGTGGATTTCAGCTGAAAATGTTTCAAAGTTACTGCTCTAGAAGGCAAGAGATTCTTATGTCCATCTAGGTTCTTCAAGAAACAGAAAACAAGATAGAATTAAATATGCAGAATCTTTTTTTTTAAAGAAACAACTGTGAAGGAGAAACATAGAGGAGAAGGCAGAAGGAGCCATCAAACTGAAGTGGGCCTAACACCTGAAAGAGGGGAGAATAGGAAGTCAGGTTGGACAAAAAGAGCCCAAACTGTTGTTGCTCTAAGATAGCCTTGACTAAGCTGATGGGAACCCCAGGTTGTTTAAAGAAGTCTGGTGTTGGGAAGAAACAGTCCAGCAAAAATTATACCCCCAGCCTGGGGGCGGGGGGGCATAATGTGCCTGGAAATGAAAGCCAGTAAGTGCCTAGATACAAAAGCCAGGGAAGGCCCTGAAGTGCAGCCTTCAAGCCTGTCTGTCACCTACACTTCTTGCAGGATGTTCTTCAGAAGGGAGATCTTTGGCTGCCACGTGAAGGTAAAGGGAGAAATTGTCTCCATATCTTATTTGCATGTACTACAGGTAAAATAATGTATTTTGAAGAAAGACTCCTTGGGTTCAAATCCTAGCTCTAAAGCCAGAACTCAAGTGAGACAAGGGAGGCCCCTAGGGCAGCCAATTTAAAGAGGCACTTACTCCCTGAGGAGGACTTGCATAACTCTGAGAGTGAGACATCACCAATATTACAACCCAGGCATCATTAAAAGGTGAAAAAGCAATAGATGTTGGCACAGATGCAGTGAAAAGGGAATGCATATACACTCCTGGTGGCAATGTAAATTAGTACAGCCTCTACCAAAAACAATATGGAAATTTCTCAAAGAACTGAAAGCAGATCTACCAATCTCACTACTGGGTATCTAACACCCCCAAAAGAAATTATTATATCAAAAAGATACCTGCACACATGTGTGTACTGAAGCACAATTCACAATTGCAAAGTTATGAAACTGACTTAGGTGTCCACTATCCAGTGAGTGGATAAAGAAAATGTGGTATATATATACCGTGGAACACTACTCAGCCATAAGAAGAATGAAATAATGTCTTTTTCAGCAACTTGGATGGAACTGGAGGCCATTATTCCAAGTGAAGTAATTCACACATGGAAAACCAAATATCATGTATTCTCACTCACAAGGGGAGCTAAGCAATGGATATTTAAAGCATACAGAATAGTATAATGGACATTGGAGACTCAGAAGTGGGGAGGGTGGGAAGAAGGTGAGGGATAAACAACTACCTATTGTGTACAATGTCCACTCTTCAGGTGACAGGTACACTAAAATCATAGACTTTACCACTATACAATTTATCCATGTAACCAAAAACCATTTGTACCCCTTAAGCTATTATAATAAGAAAAATTTATTGTGGCCCAGGAATCTCACTCTGGAGCCAGTCTTGCCTAGCTGGGTCATGTGACTTTGGGTCAGTTACTCACCTCTGTTTCCTCATCTGTAAATGGGGAATATGAGAAAAATAGAGCTTACCACAAGACCAGTGTGACATTTAGGTGAGTTAATAACTATGGATACTCAGGACGATGTTTGTCACATAGGAATGACTATGTGAGGTGGACTGCTTATGTTATCATCAGTTTTATGGTTATATTTAAAATTCAGACTTTCAGGCACCATTCCCCCTACCCAAACATTTTTGATCCAGCAGGTCTGGGAGGAGGTGGAAGAATCTGTCTTTGCAACATGCTCCCTTAGTTATTCCTGTGCATGCTACAGTCTGAGAACCACTGTCCAGCCTTTCCTTGCTGAACACTTTGTTTTTACCACTCAGCCACTTGCTGCTCATCTATCCAAACATTTTTCCAAGTACCACAACATAGGCAATAAAGCCAAATTTTGCCAGGTACACTTTCAATGCAAAGAACCTTGTGTGTGTCCAGTCTCATCATGACATGACCTTGACTGAACCAATGTCACTTCATTCCTTGGTGAGACAGCCATTAGAAGTGAAAAGCTGATGGCCTAGTGTCCCATTCCAGTGGGCATCCCCAAGTTCTGCCTCACTGTGCTCCCATTTGAACTGAACTCTTCTGTCTTCTTCTACTCATATATTTCTCACCCTCCCCATCCGATTCTGGGGCCTCCTTGAGAATGCAATCACTCAGCTGTTCATGGTGCTCTGGATCACATCAAAGACCAGTTTTGTGAGCTTCACATTTCTTTCACACATAGAGATCATTATGCATGGCTGTGAACACCTCCAAGCTGACTGGCACTGAACCCCAAACATGCATTAACCTACAGCTTTGAAGTCTATCATTCTGGAAACGCAGCCTAGGAGAAGCACACAGGTGCAATATCAATAGGGGATTGTGGGGGACAATAGCTTCTGATTGGGATAAGATCTGACCCATGTCAGAAATCAGCTGTGGCATAATCAACAACTTTGTATTAAATGACAGCACCACTCAACAGTTACCTTATATTCTGAAGGAATCAGTTTAAGGTGGAAAACACAGCCAGAAAGCTAAAGAAATCAAAATGTTCTGCCTGATTCTCAAAGAGGAGCTGGTCAGAATAAAAAGCCATTGTTCCATACACAACCTGAGGAGGAAGTTGCAGGGATAGGAACTGCATCTCAACCTGGCCATCAGTTGGAACCACCCTCCTGCATTCAGTCCTGTCATGGAGTGCCCAGTATGACCTGGCACTTCACCCAAACTAGCTGGGTGGCATTGGCCATGATAGGCAGTGTTGTTATCACTAGCAGTTGTTGCTATGATTTATTGAGTGTTGACTAAATGGTAAGCACAACATTTTACCAACATATTATTTCATTTATGTTGACATGACATACCCTATGACAACCATGAGAGATGTCAACCATGACAACCCTATGAGACGGGTATTATTATCTACATAGATGTAGTTGCAGAGGCACCGAGAGAGGCTAACTAGCATGTCCCAAATCACAAAGTTAGAAAATAGAGAGGGCCAAGGTCTATGTCCAACTCCATCTGGCTCCAGAAACACTATTCTGTTTTAAGGAGATGCATTTGAACAAAATAGCTGTTTCTTACAAATTTCAATATGTAGCTGAAGAAAGCATCAAACATATAAGATACAAATTGGAAGTGTGGAGTCAGTGTTGAAAAGGTCAGAGCACAAATTCTGCAGAAGTAGAGAGAGCATCCGAGTGAGTGAATAGTTTGTACAGGTAGGAGTAGGTTAGAAAGGCTGTGTTGTTGCTGATCCATCTTGTTATCTAAGCAGGACTGGGAAGACTATAAGACCTGGGACTTGAAACTAAACACTTCTCAAAGAGTGGTGGGTTCCAGGAGCCAGATTCAAGTGGGTATTAGCAGACAGTGTTTGACCTTTGAATAGATGGATTTATGCAGTGTCTTCCCCAAAGAGATGCAATACAAGGAAGCAGGGTGTGCAGGTAGATAGGACAGCCTGTGGAAGTTGACGGCAATTGGATGTTCTTAGATGGTGGACAACAGGGATGATCCATCAGGGGAATTGAGAAGCACTGTAATAATTGAGTCTTAAATATGTGCCAGGACCTATTCTAAGCACTACATACTTTACCTTCTTTACATTTCACCACAACCTCTATGATGTAGGATACTATATAACTCTCTTTTACAGAGGAGAAGATTGAGGCTCAGAGACAGGAACTAACTTTCCCAAGTTCATGCAGCTAAGTGGTGAAATGAGAATTCTACCAAATATCTTGTTTGATATCAAGTATCTTGTTTGAATCCTCATTTCATCACCGAGGTGAAAATGATCTAATTTTGTCCTCAGGTTTATATTAAGTCAAATGATCTAATTATTGTCCTCAGATTTCTATTAAGTCCTTGATTCAGGTTTACTTTGGTGCCTATCCCAGCTGTTGGGAGGGTTTCTATTCAACATAGTACCCAATAGATACTTTTTCATCCCTTGTCCATCTCACACCCTCCCCACCCTTGGAATACCCAGTGTCTATTGTTTCCATCTTTATGTAACTGAGTATCCATTTACCTCCCTCTTATAAGTGAGAACGATCATTATTTGGTTTTCTGTTTCTGTGTTAATTTGTTGAGGATAATGGCCCCTGGCTGCATCTATGTACCTGAAAAGGACATGATTTCATTCTTTTTATGATTGTGCAGTAGTCCATGGCATATACATACATTTCTTTATCCAATCCACCATTTGTAGGCACCTGGTTTGATTCCATGTCTTGGCTATTGTGAAGAATGCTGCAATGAACGTATGAGTGCATATGTCTTTTTGGTAGAATAATTTATTTTCCTTAGTGTATATACCCAGTAATGGGATTTCCAGGTCAAATGGTAATTCTATTTTTAGTTATTTTAGATTTCTAAACTACTTTCTACAGGGTCTTAACTCATTTGTATTCCCACCAACACAGCAAAGTGTTTCCTTTTCTTCACAGTCTTGCTAACATTTGTTATTTTTTGACTTTTTAATAATGGGCATTCTGACTGGTGTGAGAATGGTATCTCATTTGGTTTTGATTTGTCTGATGCTTAGTAATGTTGAGCATTTTTTCATACATTTATTGGCTGTTTGCATGTGTTCTTTTGAGAAGTCTGTTCATGTCCCTTGCCCACTTTTTAGTGGTGTTATTTTTTCTTGTTCAATTATATAAGTTTCTTATGAATTCTGAATATGAATTAGACCTTCATCAGATGCACAGTTGACAGATATTTTCTCCCATTCTGTAAGATGTCTGTTTACTCTGTTGATAGTTTATTTCACTGTGCAGAAGCTCTTTATTTATGTCTCAATTGTCAATTTTTGTTTTGGGGGCATTTGCTTTTGAGACTTAATCATAATTTCTATGTCTCTGTGAATGTCCAGAAGAGTATATCCTAGGCTTTCTTCTAGGATTTTTATAGTTTGATGTCATACATTTAAGTCTTTAACCATCTGGAGTTAATTTTTGTATGTAGTGAGAGGTAGTGGTCTAGTTTCATTCTTCAGCATATGGTTAGCCAGTTTTTCCAGCACCATTTATTAAATAGATGTCATTTTCCCATTGCTAATTTTTGTAGACTTTGTTGAAGATCAGTTGGTTGTAGATATGCAGCTTTATTTGTCAATTCTCTATTGTGTTCCATGGGTCTATTTGTTTCTCTTTATTTTTTTTTTTTTTTTTAACCAGTACCATGCTATTTTGGATACTGTAGCCTTGTACTATAGTTTGAAGTCAGGTCATGTCATTCCTCTTGCTTTGCTCTTTTTGCTTAGAATTGCTTTGGCTATTTGAACTTTTCCTTGGTTCCATATGGATTTTTAAATTTTTTTCTAGTTCTGTGAAAAATGACAGTAATTTAATAGGAATGTTATTGAATGTGTAAATTGCTTTGGGCAGTCTGGACATTTTGGTGACATTGATTCTTCCAATCCAGGAGCGTGGAATATTTTTCCATTTGTTTGTTATTTATAATTTATTTCAGCTGTGTTTTGTAGCTCTTGTAGGGATTTCATCTCTTTGGTTAGATGTATTCCTAGGTTTTAGTTTTATTTATTTATTTTTTTGGTGGCTATTGTAAATGGAATTGCATGCTTGATTTGGTTTTCA
The DNA here is from genome assembly GCA_031835075.1 of Saguinus oedipus. Classification (NCBI taxonomy): domain Eukaryota; kingdom Metazoa; phylum Chordata; class Mammalia; order Primates; family Cebidae; genus Saguinus; species Saguinus oedipus. Next base: position 59,564,021 of record CM063173.1, read on the forward strand.
ACTTGATTATTGTTGGCGTATGTACATGCTACTGATTTTTGCATATTAATCTTGTATCCTGAAACTTTACTCAAGTTGCTTATCAGGCCTAGAAGTCTTTCAGTAGCATATTTAGGGTTTTCTAGGTATAGAAGATTCTTTTCTTGGATGTGTTAATAGATGAATCAAATTATAGTTTCCTCTTGCTGGCATCTTTAAAGTAAGTTTTATAAAAAGCTGGCTTTTTTTTTAATTAGGTGAAGGATGTCAATTAACTCAACTGTGGTAATCATTTCACATTGCATATGTATATCAAATCATCATGTTGTATACCTTAAATATATACAAATTTTATTTTTTGATCATATCTTAATAAAGTTGGAAAAAATTCATTATGATCTATACATTTATCCCCAAACATTATTTATGCATTATCTCAATTTGATCCTTACACCAACCCATTGAGGTAGGTATATTTCCATCCTATTACCCACGAAGAAGTGAAGGAAGAGATAGGAACCTCTCTCAAAGATTAATAGCTAGTATATTTCAGAAATGATTTTACTGACTCTACCTCACAAATAGATTGAGAGTCGAAAAAAAGTACCCCTTCCTATCACCATTGCCTCTACCTCTATTGTTTCCAAATTGGAGTAACTATCAGAATCACCTGGAGGATTTGTTAAAGCACAGATTGCTGGATTCCATGCCCAGAGTTTTAAATTCAGTAAGTCTGGGGGTGGGACCTGAGAATTTGTATTTTAACATGTTCCCTGGTTAAGCTGATGTTGCTAGTCAAGGGCTCACACTTTAAGAACCATTTTTTTTGCTTCCAGGTTAGCACCATCTCTCTTTTGGAATATTCCAATAATCTCCTGCTTCCCACCCATTTTTCTAAAGTACAATCAGAGTGATCTACCTAATTTTACTTGGAAATATTTATTGAGTGCCAGATACTCTACTAGAGGATGTAATAATGAGCAAAACAGACAAGGATCCTGATGTCACAATAAACTAAATCAGCCAGTTTGCCTGGAACACTTTCTTCCCTTGGCTGAACATCATGTAATGATGTTCATGATTTCCTTTCCATGGCTGTAAAATGCAGAAGTAAATAATTAAAGTTCCATTCTTGTAATCAGCTGACAAAATGGTTGAGGCAGCTCTGTGCTCATTGATTTTGCTCCATGAAGTTGTTTGGTGAAATAATTTAAACTCCAGCTCATTCTCCACATTAGGATAAGGTCAAAATGGCCTGATGGATGTTGGATGAGCAGGAATGTGGGAAAAAATTAACTAAGATTCTTTAGATTTATTCTTGTAGTTTTGTAAAACTCTACAAAACTACTCCTTCATCTGTAGAAGCGGGGAGGGCAGCAAGTGTGTCTTGATAATGTCTAGTAAATCCTGCCATCTTCCTGTAAAGGTCTGTCTTATTTCTCTGCCCCTACCCATAGGACCAATCCTAGCAAGAGTGAAGGCCAAGTGTTCTGGGCGTAGTTAATACAGAAAAATCTTCACCACTACCAGTTATAATTATCTTTGCCTCTCCTCCTTTTTACTCTAAGGGCTTGAAGTCTACTTTTTTGGGTAGGCAGAAGAGCCAAAATGCTGCTCATCTAAAATTTTGGTTGTGCAATTTCTTGTCATTTATAGAATAAATTCTTATTCTAATCAAAGAAGCTAGAGTTAAAATAGAAGGCCCTGTCTTTCTTTATAGCACCTTGAATTCTGTGCTCAAAACATGACCCTGTTCCTCAGGCTGATGAAACAGCTCATGTTCTTCAGGATGGCAAGCCAGAGTATGGGGGCCAAGCTGCAGAGGTTGGTTGATTTTTTGGGTATTTGATTTGTGTCCAAAGTAAACAGTAAGGCTTTAAACTAGAGAAAGACAAGAACAGGGTATTCATTCTGAGCCATCGTTTTTGGTTGCTGTGTGAAGGACTGGAGATAACTAGAGGCAGGAAGACTAACGAGAAGGCTGTTGCAGGGATCTCCAGGGATCCTGAAGAGAAAAAATGATGTCCTGGATTGGAAATATGGATAGGAGGATGAGAAAGTATTTGGATTCCTGAGATATCTGATGGTGCCAGGAAAAGTTTTTGGAACTTCATCCAGGGGAACATAGGGAGGAATCAAGGATAACACTGAGATTTTTGGCTTAGGCAAGATACTAGATGCTGAACTCATTCCTTGAGATAGCCAATACCGGAAAGGAAGTCTGGAACTCAGTACAGATATGCTGAATTTGAGGTAGCTTTGCAACACGAATGCAACTGGAATAACTAATATATAGTTAAATAATCACATTACTCTTAAGTGTTAAATCCTTCCATTTTGTCACCATTGCTAAGACAACAAATATCAAATTTCTTTTCTGGTATGTTTGTTTTTTTTTCTTTTCTTTCTTTTTTTTTTCTTTTTGAGACAGTTTCACTCTTGTTGCCCAAGCTAGAGTACAATGGCACAATCTTGGCTCACTGCAACCTCAGCTTCCCAGGTTCAAGCGATTCTTCTGCCTTAGCCTCCCAAGAAGTTGGGATTACAGGCACCTGCCATCACATCTGGCTAATTTTTGTATTTTTAATAGAAATGGGATTTCACTATGTTGGCCAAGCTGGTCTTGAACTCCTGATATCAGGTGATCCGCCCAGTTCGGCCTCCCAAAATGCAGGGTTTATAGGTGTAGTCACTGCACCTGGCTCTGTGTTTGTTTCTTAGAGATGAGGTCTCACTATGTTACCCAGGCTCATTTCCAACTTATGTGCTCAAGGGATTCTCCTGCCTTGGCCTCCCAAAGTGCTGGAATTATAGGCATGCCCCGCCATGCCCAATCATTTTCCATATTTCTTAACAAGACTTACAATTTACATTTTTTTAGCTTTACTTCTCCCACCTATCCATATCCACAGTTTCCCAGCCCAAATTCATTTGGGTTTCTCAAAGGCTTAATGAGTTCTGTAGTCTCAAGGACTTTGGGCTGGCAGTTCTGTCAGAAACTATTCAATTCTCCTTTCTGTGCATTCAACAAAGAACTAGTAAAATTAGCTGGGAGTGATGGGGTGAGACTGTAGTCTCAGCTACTCAGAAGGCTGAGGTGAGAGGATCGCCTGAGCTCAGGAGTTGGAGGCTGGGGAGCCATCATCAGGCCACTGCACTCCAGCCTGGGCAACAGAGGAAGACCTTGTCTCAAAAAAAAAAGAAAGAAAGAAAGAAAGAAAAACAAAGATTTAGTTAAGGCCCAGGTAGGTGCTAGGTGCTGGGATAAAACGGTGAGCAAAAAGACTGTCCCTTCCATTGCCTCATTACACTATAATGGCAGATTTAAATACTAATCTAATAATTACACAAGAAAGAAAGAATTGCAAATGAGATCAGAGCTGCCCATCAAGGCACCTAGTGGGAATAAGGGCCTAAAATGATTTTTGCATAGCGAAAGCTTGCCTGAGAAGATAGTTGATTCAGAGGTGAGGACGAAAAGGTTTCTAGGCTGGGAGAACACCCCTGTGGGAGAGGTGTAACTTGGCGCATTATGGATAACTAGAGAAATCTGCACTTTTTCTAAGACATCAGGAAAGGAGTTGGGGAGAGACTTATTCATTGTGTCCCATAGCCGCCGCCATCCGGTGGCAGGTAGCTGCAACTGCATCGCACTGATTACTGGGAGTTGTAGTCCTGACGTGAGCTAGCTGAAGTGGCGTCCTGCATTGCAGCGGGGCAAGTGGCTGCAATGGGCCTAAGCCGGAGTTTTTAAGCCGCCAGGACTCTGCTCCCCACACAGACCTCTATCGCCTGCAGTAAGTGGGTCGGGACTTGGGAGCTCTGGGGCGTTAGGGGCCCAGGGTCAGGATGGGGGAGGCGAGCCTGGAGATCAGAGGCAACCCCGGTGTCAGAGGAGATTGCGGGAGATTGCGGGAGATTGCGGGGGTCTGCAGGATCTCAGGGCGGGCACGAGAGTCCTGACCTCCGTCGTCCTCTCTCCCAGGGTTTGACTCGGGGTATGTCGGGCAGCAGAACCCTGGGCCTTCCAGCCGCCGCCGAAACCAGTCTGAAGATAAGCACTGCCTCGGGCAACAGGAATGCAGGTGAGGCCCTGCCCTGGAGCCAGGCCGGCAACTGGGGTCGATGCGCGCGGGAGCGCATTCACGTTGGACGTCCCGGCTCTAAGGTGAAAAGGGCACCTCCCCCTGCACGTGGGGGTGTGTAGGCTTCTTGAGCTTGCGTTTGTAAAGTGCACCTCTCTGTTCTGTCTTCCTCGCGTCTCCCCAAGCCAGCATTAAACTTCTTTGCAGTTTTATTGAGTAAGAACTTAAAGTAGGGATTCCCAGTATTTTAAGCATTTTCCTCTGTGGTATTTGTTCTATACCAGAATTTTTCTCTGAGGTACATCCTATTTGTACTGGTTTACGTTCACGAGCCATTCTTTTCTTTCAAAAGACCCTTAATCCTGGATAGGAATCGATTGGCCAACTTAAAAAAATTTGTTATGGTTTAGGTTGGAAGTTTTGGCAAACATGACATAGTAAAAATTGCCACTGAATAGTGTCTGAAACTTACTTGTCAAAACAGTGTAACTAAAAATTTAAACGAGTGGTGGTAATCTTGAAGGCGCATGTAAATTTGAAGGACTTAAGACCTGAAAAGACAGCTGTGTAACAATCTTTTTAAAAAGCCAGATTTCAGAGGAAAAACCTGATATGATTATAGGTTTCTTGAAAGGGCTGTAGGTTGCTGATTGGATTACGTCCTGGATTTTTTTTTTCTTTTCTTTTCTTTTTAAAATTCTGAGAGTCTTGCTCAGTCACCCAGGTTGGATGGAATACAATGGTGATATTAGCTCACTACAGCCTCAAACTCATGGGCTCCAGTGATCCTCCTGTCTCAGCCTCCTGAATAGCTGGAACTACAGGCACCACACCTGGCTTTTGTTGTTGTTGTTGTTTAACATTTAAAATATTCCACGGATTTAAATAGAAGTAAACTTGGAGTTAGAGAACCTAGAAATTCAGAAAATATTTCCTAATAAAAACTTCTTTTTTTTTTTTTGAAGGTAAAACTAGAATCTCTCTCTCTCTCTCTCTTTTTTTTTTTTTTTTTTTGTTTTGAGACAAAGTTTTGCTATTGTTGCCCAGTCTGGAGTGCAGCGGTATGATCTTGGCTCATTGCAACTGCTGCTTCCAGGTTCAAGCCATTCTCCTGCCTCAGGCTCCCAAGTAGCTGGGATTATAGGCATGCACCACCATGCCCAGCTAATTTCTGTATTTTCAGTAGAGATGGGGTTTCATCATCATGGCCAGGCTAGTCTCAAACTCATGATCCTCAGGTGATCCACCCGTGGAATATCTCTCTTAAAGGGTGATAATTAATAGAATTCACTTAAATAGGAATGTAAATTATATGCTCTGGAAAACAATTTGACAGAATTTAGGAAGTTTAAGTTGTGTATATCTTCTCAGAAGGCACACAGCCTAAGGAAACTGTAACATCTATGTACAAGGAGACAAGTACAAGAATGAATGTAACAGTATTTTTTGTAACAAAAATTCAGAGGCAGCCTAGATATCCATCAGTAGGTGAATAGGCTGATACAGTCATGTGACAGAATATTGTACAGCAGTGAAAAATGAACTAGAGCTAACTTTTAAACATGGATGATTTTACAAATATGTGTGTAAAAAAATCCTTTAAAATCATTAATGTAGTAGGATGTTATTTTTATAAAGTTTAAAACTATAGGCTGGGTGTGTTGGCTCTCAGCACTTTGGGAGGTCAAGGAGGGCAGATCATGAAGTCAGGAGTTTGAGACCAGCTTGGCCAATGTGGGGAAACCCCCATCTCTACTAAAAATACAAAAAAAAAAAAAAACAGTTTTGGTGGCATGTGCCTGTAATCCCAGTTACTCAGGAGGCTGAGGCAGGAGAATTGCTTGAACCTGGGATGTGGAGGTTGCAGTGAGCTGAGGTCACTCCACTGCTCTCCAGCCCGGGCGACAGAGCAAGACTCCGTCTCAGAAATGGAGTCTTTTTTTCTCTTTCTTTCTTTGAAAACAAACAAACAAAAACCTATACTAAACAATATATGTTGCCCAGACATACATGCATATGTAAAGTAAAAAGAAATGTAAGGGGGACATTCTGAAACTTTTCGGAACAGTCAGCCCTAACTTTACCACTTGTGGTACCAGCTGATATTACGTGTCTCCTGATGTGACAGAATAAGTTGTTCACGTCATCATCTCTATAATATTCTAAAATTATTTAACCTTAGTCTAGGCATGTGGAAACAATCCAGAATCCAGGAATAAGGTAGTAGGCCTTGACTGTTCAAAACATTTAATGTTATAAAAATACAAGGATGGAAAAAAGTCCTAGTTTAAGAGACTAACAACCAAATATGATCAGTGAAGCTTGATTGTATTTTGAATTGGGCAATGAATAGATGTAAAATACCTTCCCAGGTTAATGACATGTATTTGAGTATGCACTCTGTATTAGATCAAGCTTGTCTAAGCTGCAGCCCATTGTGCAGCCTCGGACAGCTTTAAATGTGGCCCAACACAAATTTGTCAGCTTTCTTAAAACATTATGAGATTCTTTTTGCCCCCCCCTTTTTTTTGGCTCACCAATGATTCTTAGTTTATTTTATGTGTGGCTCAAGATAATTGTTCCAGCATGTCTCAGGGAAGCAAAAAGATTGGAAACCTTTGTATTGGATTATGTTTTCAAATTAATGCTAACTTTTATAGGTGTCATAAGGGTATCATGATAATATAGGAGCCGGTCCTTATTCTTAGAATAAGGCTTCTAAATTATTGAAGAATGAAATGCCTTGCTTTTCCATATTTTTGAGACAGAGCCTTGGTTTGTCACCCCAGCTGGAGTGCAGTGGCATGATCTTGGCTCTGTAACCTCCCAGTCCTGGACCCGATCCCTCCCTACTCAGCATTCCAAGCAGCTGGGACTACAAGTACCCACCACCAGGCCTGGCATTTTAATGTGTTTTTTTTTTTTTTAGAATGAGGTCTCACTATATTGCCCAGGCTGGTCTGGAACTCATGGGCTCAAATGGTCCACCCTCCTTAGCCTCCCAAGTGTTGGGATAACAGATGTAAGCCAACACACCTGGCTGACATTTTCAAATGGTTCAGAAAAAAATATTTATACATAAAGCAAATACAGCAAAATTTGAGCAGTTGGTAAAAGTAAATGAAGGACCTACAGGTGTTCATTGTATTACTATTTTTGTAGGTTTTAAAATTTTCAAAGTAGAAAATTGAAGAAAAATTCATGGGGATAATCACCAAATTCAGGATAGTAATTATAGGGAGTAGGAAGGAATACACAGGGGCTTCCACAATATTAATAATTTGTTTCTTGAGGTGGGTGGTAGAGACATGAATATTCATTGTACTGTCATTTATATGTTTTATGTAGGTTCAATATTTCACAATGAGTGTAAAATTAGTTATAGAAGCAAAAAGAAAGATTATTATTATTATTATTTTGAGCAAAAGGATTTCACCTTTATATGACTCACACAATTTTTATATAGCTTCATTTCTGCAATCACAACAATCCTGAGATAAACAGGCAGGGTCTAATCATTCTCTTTTTACAGAGGGAGAACCAGAAACTCAGGGAAATCAAAATGGGGACATTAACAGGATTTTTTTTCATTTCTTAAGTAAATAAGAATTTATGGTAAATTTTTTATTCTGAAACAAATACCTCACCTTGGTCAAAAATGGGACATTACCCAAAGTTCCCTACTAGGCCAGAATATGAAAGGAAGGGCTTATCTCTTACAGAGGCACAAACAAGGCAGACTAGGACCCAGCAGTCACCTAAGGTCCAAGGGTCTCCAGTTAGGAGAATGTGAAATGCAAGGATGTGGGACTGGCCTAAGGTATAGGAGAAGCAGGGGGAAAGACAAGAGTTGTTAAACGTGGTCAAGGAGCAAAGAGCACTATGAGGCCTCAGGATTTCTTCAAGGGATACTGCTGTGCCAGGTCTAGGGGGCAAAAAGATACAACCATGAGACACCAGGACTACCAAGCTGATGGGGTTACCTAGCCTCTGGATAGCACCTTATGATAGGGAGAAAGTAAGGAAACTTTCTAGTTTCTTGCAAACTAGAAAGGCTGCAATGCTAGAGGTTCAGAGATAATTAATAGGGAGTAGAAGGGCCTCTGCTGCTCTGGGAAGATTCTTACAGGATAAATAAGTTCTTACCATGCCTAAGAGAAAGGGAGAGGGAGGCAAGTATGTGTCATGGCCTTAACTTTCTAGAGGTTCATATTTATTGGCATTTGACCTAGAGTCCTTGCCATGGGCAAGGTGCAGCCCTGGGCCATGGATAGGAAAATCAGCATTGTACTTTCTCCTCAATTACATCTTTTAATCCACCAGGCCAAATCCCTCCCATCCTCACCTGTCATCCAAAGAAGATAAAATGGTTCAGGGACATGATGTGCTGAAGCTGTGTCTCTGGATTTGGAGATCACTCCTCAACTTTTCACTTCCACATGATTCCTTGGGGCAGGCAACCAGTGAATGACACTCATATACACCTGGCTTTAAGTTACTGACTCACTGACACTTGGAGACCTAGCTGTCCTCTGGACTCATCATTGCAATGATTCCATCAAAGGAAGAGCTAGTGTGGTCATATACCATCTCTCAGTTATTATTCTTCATCTGTACATAGGCATCACAATTGTCACAACCATCATATTCAAACTGGTCTATAGACTTGACCAGCAAACACAGAAGACAAGCCCATAGATGCTGCAAGTTCTTCAGCACCATCTCCTGGGCCATCTTCTGTGATCAAGAAGATGATTTTAAAAGCCCATTTATAATACTGATTTATGTTTATGTATTTTCTGACATAATTTACTATAGCATGTATAGCTCAGTGTGAGGCTTGTAGTTACAGTTGTAGGCTTTGGAGATTGATAGACATGCCTACATTGAAATCTTTACAGATTTATAACTATTATGGTAATGGGTTAGTTATTCACCTTTTTTAAGCTTCAGTTTCTTGCTCTGCAAAAAGGAGATAACACCAAACCCACATGGTCGCTAGAAAGATCAATTTATGCAATAGACATTTCATAAAGCTTTTAAAAAAATACCAGGTCAGTACTCAGGAATTGTTATCTATTTTCATGAGCTTTAAAAATTTTAGAAAAAAGATTGACTTTTATTTAGACAGTGAAGAATAAAACATGTCAATATCATATTGTTTATTTCTTTGAAAAGCAACAATTTTTCTTCTAGCAGCCTTTTAAGTTTACTTGTAATTAATTAATTTATTGTATTTTTCACAGGTTCTTGAGTCCTGAATTTATTCCTCAAAGGGGAAGAACACATTCTCTGAAATTTCAAATAGAAAGAAAAGATATGTTAGAAAGGAGAAAAGTTCTCCACATTTCAGAGTTCTGTGTTGGTCAGTAAGAGCTGTATGCTTTTATTATTAGTGATTGGATGGTTAGTTTCTTTGCATAAAGAAGATTTTTTTTTACCTGGATTATGCCATATGAGGTATTTATTTCTACATTAAAAGATTTAGGCAGTTAAGAAGTTATCTAGAAATGCTGTTTGTTTGTTTCTGCATCTTATATAAAGTTTACTTCTCAGCTGGGTGTGCTGAAAAGAAGTTTACTTCTCTTTTGAACTTGTAGGAAGTATTCTTCATGATACTACATCCGACCCATATGCCAATGGAAAAATCAGCCAGTTTCTGGGGATTTGCATACAGTGATCAGGAAAAGGACTTGGACCTACTTTTATCCTTAGGAATATTATTGAAGGACAAGGTAAGTTTTATTTTATCATTTTCAGTGTCTAGAAAATGTTATCTCAGTATTTCTTTTTGTTTCTGCATCCTGGGATAAGAAATCTGAAACTTGAAAGTAAAAGGGGACTCTAAGGGAAGATGTGGAGCCTGTGGCTTTAAAATGAATTGAGATTTGAGGTTAATGAATAAATGGTTGGAACATGTGTGGAGAATGGGTTTGACTGAGACATAAATGGAAGCAGTAAGTGCTATTAGTAAGTTATTTTGGTAGTTCACATGAGAAATGATAAGGGTCTAAACAGAGAATTGTTCATCTAGACAGAACTGATGAGACAAATTTAGGAGACCTTTGGTGGTACAATTACCATGACTAGGTATTGGTGAGAGAGTCAGAGAAATTCTAAGTTTCTTCAGTAGGCTATTGGAGATATCTATTGAAGAATGGTGTATTGTAATTCAGTTGATATTGTTAATACCAATAACCCACTAGGGAAACAGAGGAGGGCTCCATTTAGAAGAAAAGACAAGATCTTTTCAAATCATTGAGACTGCATATATATGGTACATCCAGGTGTAAAAGTCCAAAATTTACCTCTTGAGAGAGGCATCTGAATGCAGGATAGATAACTAGACTTGCCTGTTGATGTAAAAATATTAAATTATTTGGTAATAACTCATCACAGTAGATTAAATAACAAAGGGAAGCATGTAGGGAATATGGCTACCACTTGTGGCCCTGCAGGTTGTGCACTGAAACCATTCCAGGTAATCCTGGTGATTATATATATTATGTATATTTATATGAATATAAATGTTTATATTATATATATATATATATATATATATATATATATATATATATATATATACACACACACACACACACACACACAAACACACCTGTGGGATGAGGACAAAATCCTTGTGAATATATGAATATCTGTGGTCCAAGGACAAAACCCCTGTGAAAAACACATTTAAAAGGTAGACATATTAGAGCTCTTAAAGTTGGGGAAGAAATGATCAGAGAAGCATGAGGACAATAAGAAAATATATTTTGCCCCATAGACTGAAGAAATATTTGCTACTTTCATTTAATGGCAAACAACAGTAAAATCTACTACAATGACTTAAATAGGGATTTGTTGATCTCATACAACAAAAAGTCTAAAGGAAAAGAGTTCCAGACTAATGTAGTATTCCTCTATCCTCTTTATCATCAGGCCTTGTCTTTGCAGTCATAATATAATTGCTACATCTTCAGGCACATCCTCATTCTAATTGGGCAAAGGAGGGAAATTGAAAGAGGCTGATTTGCATGCCTGCTATGGTAGACTAATTGCAAAATTGTTTCCAATTACTTATCCTTCCCTGAATCCACACCCCTTATAATAGGATTTTAATGTTGCAGATCCTCTCATTAGAGGTGGGGTCTATTTCCCCACCCTTTGAATCTAACGTGACTTATGGCTTGCTTTGTCCAACAGACTGCAGTGGAAGTGGTGATGTATCCATTGCCAATTTAAGCCCTGGAAGATCTGTGTGTTCCATGAACTCTTCTGGAACTCTGCCACTGCTACACTTATAAGCATGCCTCAGCCAACAGCCAGCCAAATCCCAGAAGCAGATCTATGTAGGTGATCCTAGAAGAAACACATAAGTGAGCACAATCAAAACCAGGAAACCACTCACCTGAGTCTAGCCTAAACTGCTGACTTACAGACTCAAGAGCTAAATAAATGGTTGTTGTTTTAGCCCCTAATGTAGAAGGGGTAGTTTATTTTGTTCAAATGATAATTGATAAATAAGTAGAGTCAGATCCTCTTAGAAATCTTTCCTAGGAAACTTCCAAGTAAATTGAACACACACATGTTACATTTCATCCTATGTCATAAATGAACTCAGAGTAAACAATTTTAGAAGGGCATAAATCCACAAGTATAGGAAGAATGGACAAGATGCAACATTTTGGAAGCTGAAAAGCAAATAGTACAGAACAGAAAATTAAAATCTGAAGTAGAAAGAACTAGGGAAACTTAAAATCACTCATTTTATAGATCCTCTAAAAGGTTAAGAAATGTATGTTGCAAGGTTTCTCAGTTAGTTGTTATTTGAATATAGGAAGGCTACTGACAGTCAAATGCTTAGGCAGAAACCAGCAGGTCCCTGGTGAAGCTCCACCACCAAGCTGAAGACAGTTTTAAGGGTGAAAGCCAAACTACAAGGTAAATCCTTGGACCAGATTGAGAACCTGTCTTCCTGTTTGGTGTACTTTCCTCCGATTGGTCTCCACCCTTCCCCTATTTTACATATATCTAACATTTCCTAATAGGTTTCCTACACTGTGATGCCCACTTTTGAGTGGTGTCTTTGCTTTAATCTTTTTTTGCATACTCACAAACCAGTCAGCACTCCCCATTCTGAGTCCAATAAAAGCCCCAGACCCAGTAACACTGAAAAAGAAAAAAACTACCCTAATGTGGGGTTAGGAGACCACCATCCCCCTGCCCCTTTCTCATCCCTTCCCCACTGAGAGCTGTTTTATTGCTCAATAAAATTCTTTTCCACCCATCCTAGCCCTTCAACTGTCAGCATATCCTCATTTTTCTTGGATGCAGGGCAAGAACTCGGGAACCACTGAAGGTGTTTACAAGCTATAATACAGGTGGGCTAGGGTGCACCTGGCCCAGCTATGGGTGGAGCTGGTATGCAAGCCAGATTTGGCTCTGGACTGAGTAGGTGGGGTACCTCCAGTGGCAGGCCTGGGGGTGAGCAAAGGGGTGGGGGTCAAGGGTGTGTCACTGGCTGGAGGTCCCAGCTGACAAAGTGACCAAGAAAATTCCTGCGTCACTTCTGACTTTGGTATATTGTATTTTTACCAACCATCTTAACATTCTCCATTGGTTTTCAGTTGAATTCCAGATTTACAATTAACTTAGCTATAAATAATTATTTTATCCCTTCTTTTCTAAATTTTATACTTATTATTTATTTTGTAATTGTCTAGGGTAAATCTCCAAAATTATGTGAAACAATAGGGAGCAATTATAAAATTAAATAAAATGTATGACCAACTAAAAAGAAGCAGAAACTTTTTGAAGTAATCAAAATTTTGGGGGCATTGTGGTTACACAGGTATATACATTTGTCAAAACTTATCAAACCGTGAACTTAAAATATAAGCATTTTCTTGTATGTAAGTTATCTTTCTTCTAAGTTGGTTTAAAAAAAGAATAATGGTAATATTGAAAATTCTATTTCTATTCTCCTCTACAATTGGAATTATTTTAGTTTCCTCATTAAATGTGATGCTCACTTTTGTTTTGAGATAAATTTATTTGATTGTCTTAAGGAGATATTTAACTATTCCTATTTAATAAAAAGTATATGCTAAATTTAGAAACTACATTTTGAACATTGCTATGGACTGAATTATTTCTCTCTAAGATTCATGTGTTGAAGCACTAACCTGCAGTGTGTTTGTATTTGGAAATTCATGGGGTCTTTGGGTAGTATTAAGGTTTATTAAATGAGGACATAAGGGTGGGATTCTCATGATGGGACTATGGCTTAACAAAAACAAGCACCAGAGAAGTCACTTGCTTCCTTTCCCCCATGTGAGGACACAGTAAGAAGGTAGCCATCTATAAGCCAGGATAAAATCCCAGAAACTGACCATGGTAGTATTTTGATCTTGGACTTCTAGCCTCCAGAACTGTGAGAAAGTCAATTTCTATTGCTTAAAAGCCACCCAGTTTATAGTATTTTTATGGCAGCCTAAACTAAAACAAATAACTATCAAGCTAATTATTTTACCTTTATTCTGTAATCTATTAATTTAATATAGTCCTTTATTGCCACAATAAACTATCCCTGAATTCTTTGTGAGGCCTGCTGAGACACAGCATATCATGCCTTCAATGTGCTGTGGGATTGCATTTGCCAAGAACTCCTTTTGAATTTTTACATTGCAATTCATTCATAATTTGTATTTTTGTGTCCTTTTTTGGTTTGATTTTATTATCTAATAGAATACTAGAAAAGAATCCCTTTGCATCTCTGAGTTCTCTGCATTAACTTGTCTACTTAATTTTGTAAGTTTTTCAGGGTCAATTTTTATGTTTGTTTTCAAAAATTACCTACTTTATAGAAATTTCAGGTTCATCTAAATAATGTTACATTAAATAATCTTCTAATTATTTTCTCTAAATCTCTTGGTTCCATTTTATTTCTTTTGAATATACCTGCTTATTCCCCCTCATTAAACTTATTAAATCTGTAACTCTGCATTATAATTATTAATTATGTTAGATTTATTTTGCTAATTTCTTGATTTGGATTCCTTGCCATTTGTTTTTATAATCTCTTGATTAGTAATATGAACGTTTAAGTTGTGAAATTTACTGAGGACATCTTTAGTTATATCCCATAAGTTTTGATATGTAGTATATTATTGTTAATTCATATTTATTTCTCCACTTCAATTTTGATTTACTCTTTGACCCAATAATTCCTTATGTGTCTCTTTTCAAGTTTCCAAGTAGCATGATGTTGTTTTCTTTTGCTTCTTATTTTGCTATTATTTCTAGCATTGAAATATTTTGCATCAAAAAGAAATAAGTTTTAATTTTTTTGAAATTATAAATGTTTTCTTTGTTGTCTATTTGTGGGTATTCTATTGGCATTGAAGATAACAATATTGTGTGTTCAAGTATAAAATTCAGTCAGATCTTCTATATCTATATGTATATTTCTTTCTTTTGGGCTGAGGGTGACAAATTAAAAAGTCTCCTAATGTATATCTAATATTTTTTATGTATGAATTTTGATATTGCTATTTTTACATGGATATTCATAGCTACTGGATCTTTATCACGAATTTTACCTTTTATTATCATATGCTGATTCTTGTTATTTTATTTATTGCTTTTCCACTAAATTTAAGACTTTCTAATATCAACACTGTTTTCTTTTTGTTTGCAATTTTCTGGTACACCCTCACTATCCCTTAACTTTCAGCTTTGCTTAGATAGGTTCGTTATATAAAACATTTCTCTATACAGAGCAAGATTTTGCTTTGCGACTTTGAGAGCTCTTTTTCTTTAATGGAGAGTTTCTATTTACATGTATTGCTGTAAAAGATAGGTCTGGTTTTTTCCTCCTTTTTTTGGTAACAATTTTGTTAAGCTGTAATTCTCATACAGTGTAATTCACCATTTTAAGTAAACAATTCAATAGTTTTTAGTATATTCACAGATAGGTACAACCATTGCCACAATTTTAGAACATTTGTTATCAGTTCAAAAAGAAAATATGTACCTTTTAGGACATCTTTCTATCTTTCCATGTCCCATAGTCCTAAGAAATCTACTGCTAACTAATCTACTTTCTGCATCTATAGATTTTCTCTGATTTTTAGAAAGAAAGAATTCATTCTTCAATGCTTAAACATGATTTACTTGTAGGTTTTTTGAAATACTCTTTATAAAAAGGAAGAAGTTTTCTCTCATTCCTGAGTGTTTTTACCACTAGAGAACGTTAAATTTTATCAAATGTTTTTTTCTGCATCTATTGAAATTATAGTTTTTGTTTGTACTCTATTGGTCCCTTAATGACATATTATATTAATTGATTTTCAGATGTAAAACTAAGCTTGCATACCTGGATAAATTCTACCTCATTATGTTAAATAATTCTTTTTATATTTACTGCATTTGATTTACTAGAATTTTGCTGAGGATTAGGGGGTCCATCTAAATAACAGATATTGAAGCCATTCCTTTGTCTTCAGGAGAAATCTACAGACCAATACCTGCTATTTATATGGACCCCCCCAAATCCTCAGCAAAATTCTAGCAAATATTACACAATGAGTTTCCATTGTTCCTGACAGTGAATTTTAACTTTAATTATTGCATGTTTTAAGTACAGAATTTCTATTTGATAGTTTTCAACAATTTCTTTCTCTTCATTAATTTTCTCTGCTTGATTCTACATTATCATCAGATCTTCCTTTAGTTCCTTAATTATAATTTTCTTCAGTTCTTTGAACATATTTATGATGGCTCTTTGAAGTTTTTGTCTCTTAAATCCAATGTTCACCTCTCTCCCAGGCAGTTTCTGTTGCCTATTTTTTTCCTAATGTGTGAATCATACTTTCCTGTTTCCTTTTATATCTTTAAAATTTTCTTTTCAGAAACTTGACACTTTAGCTAATATATTGTAGCAAATCTGGGTGCTTGTTTCTCCTTTCTAGCACTTGTTAAAGTTCTTTGTTTATTTGCTTGATAACTGGCTGGATTATTCAGTGAGATCTGTTTCCCTTCTTCCGTGTTAAACTGCTGAATTTGCTCCCTGGGAGACAAAGCCTTGGGTAGCCTAGTCATCTTGGGATGACAATGGGATTTAGCTGGGCTCTCTTTGACCATCTTATTTCCTAACCATACCTAGCTATAACTTTACAACTAGCTGGCTGATTGCTCTATTGTTTTCATCAATGCCCTGGGGCATAAATTGCTTTATAGAATAATCCAATAAAACTCAAGCTCCTTTGAAAGGATGGTTTCTGAGGTCAATATTTGAGGTGTGTTCTAAGCCCAGAAAAGTTTCTCCCAACTGTCTCTTTTTTCTGATTCTATCCTAAGACTTTCTTGCCTGCAAGTTGTCCTGTATCTGATAATATAATACCAATTTCTTATGCCAATATTTTCCCAATTTTGTTCACTACCATCTCCACTGTTTTTGAGAGCCCCCTTAAGTTCAAACTTCTTTGTGTTCTGTAGCGTAAACTGAGGAGCTCTGCAAACTGGCACACTAGCAAAATGGGTGAATATTATTGTTTTAAAACAACCATTTAAAGTCACTGGAAGTGGCCCTACATTATAGGACAAATGAAGAAATATATATTACAAAAAGTTTACTAAAATTTAATAATAACAGTGAAAGTCTATGGTAGTTGAACTGAACCAGACTGCTCCATCTCCCATTCACACAGCTCAAATACTAGCAAACTGAATTCAATATCACGTTAAGATTATACACCATGATCAAGTAGGATTTATACCTGGGATGCAAGGATGGTTGAACATAGCAAGTTAATAAAAATGATATATCACATTAACAAAATGAATGACAAAAGCCATATGACCAGCTCAATTGATACAGAAAAAGCATTTGACAAAATCCAACATCATTTTATGATAAAAATTCTCAAAAAATTAGGATTAGAAAGAATGTACTTAAAGAGAATAAAGGCCACATATCATAAGCCCACAGCTAACATAATACATATTGGGAAAAACATGTAAAACTGTGTTTCCTGTAGTCTTAAATACATGTTACACTGTTAACTCTTAGCAACTTCAACTTTTGGTGAAAAACCTGATTATACATGATTTTAATTATGTACTAGATGTGGAGCACCAGACACCAGACAGAAACAGAGAAAGGTCTGACACTCTCCAGCATAGCTATAGGACATGGCTAACTCTATGTCCCCAGGCCTTAATTAGCTGTAAAAAAGACAAATCGTACAGTTAAGAGTCATAGTGGTATTTAATATTTAGTAGACCTAATAGCTTTTAAATTGTATAACATTTCTTTCATAAATTCTCATCAAGAGTCTTTTCTCAAAATTTATACAGACAATCTATGACATGCTCAGACTTTCTGACTTGTCCTAAACATTCCTCTTTTTAAACAACCAGTCATTTTACCTTAGGACAAGAATTGACCGTACAAGATTTTTTCTTTTTAATTTTTAATTTAATTTTACTTTAACTTCTGGGATACATGTGTGGAGTGTGCAAGTAGGTATACACGTGCCATGATGGTTTGCTGTATCTATGAAACCATCATCTAGCTTTTAAGCCCCACACACATTAGGTATTTGTCCTAATCCTCTCCCTCCCCTTGATCCCATTCCCCAACAAGCCACAGTTTGTGGTGTTCCCCTCTTTGTGTCCATGTGTTCTCATTGTTCAACTCCCACTTATGAGTCAGAACATGCAGTATTTGGTTTTCTGTTTTTGTGTTAGTTTGCTGAAGATGATGACTTTCAGCTTCATCCATGTCACTGCAAAGGACATGATCTCATTTATTTTTATGGCTGCATAATATTTTATGGTGCATATGTACCACATTTTCTTTATCTGGTCTGTCATTGATGGTCATTTGGGTTGGTTTCGTGTCTTTGCTATTGTAAATAGTGCTGCAATAAACACATGTTTCTGTATAGTAGAATGATTTATATTCCTTTGGGTGTAAACAATAATGAGAGTGTTGGATCAAATGGTATTTCTGGTTCTATTTTCTTGAGGAATCACCACACTGTCTTCCACAATGGTTGAACTAATTTACATTCTCACCAATAGTTTAAAAGCATTCCTATTTATCCACAGACTCACCAGCATTTATTGTTTCTTGACTTTTTAATAATGCCTATTCTGACTGCCATGAGATGGTATCTCATTGTGGTTTTGATTTGTATTTCTCTAACGATCAGTGATGTTGAGCTTTTCTGCATTTTTTTTTTTTTTTTGCTGCATAAATGTCTTCTTTTGAGAATTGTCTGTTCATATCTTTTGCCCACTTTTTAGTAAGGTTGTTTTTTTCTTGTAAATTTGTTTAAGTTTCTTGTAGACTCTGGATATTACACCCTGAGCTCTGTTTGATGCACACTGTGGGACCATGCCTTTGGCACCTGCTTGCTCTCGCAGAAAGTGCTGTGTGCAGGGAGGTATGCCAGGTCCCCGAGGTCCTGGCTGCCTTTCCCAATTTCCCTGAAGTTGCCTTCCACATCACCGTATCATCAAAGTTTGTACATCTTTCATTTTTCCTGTTGTTTCTTCACTTATTCATTGAATTTTTTCTCATTGAATCTAAAAAATGGGTCACGTTTGATAATTGAGACTGGAAGCAATCATCTATAACACCCCACCCATTTGATGTGGCAAGGTGCAATGCCATTGCACAGCAGTGTAGACTCAGTGAGGTACCCTGGCTTCCTGAAGGTGTTCACATTGTTAGTGGCTCACATTTCCACCCAGAGCCTGGTCTCTAAAATCCCAGCTCAACTCCCACCCCAGTCCATTTATTCCAAGACACACAAAAAAGGCCAGATAAGATTCAAGTCGTTTTATTGTCACTCACATATTTAAGAGAAAAAAAAATGCAGCAAATGGCTTAGGATTTTATTTTTTTAAAAAAATCCAGGTTTGTGCAGGTTGGTCTATTTACATCTGGGAGCAGAGCTGTCCCCACATCAGGCACAGCAGCTGCACTTCTCAGATAACCCTTTGCAGATGCAGCCCTGGGCACACTTGGCACAGCCCATGGGGCAACAGGAATAGCAGCCTGAGATGAAAGGGAAGAATGAGAGGTGAGCTGACTTGACAAGACACCTCCCCAATAGCAAGCTTGGTTCCAGCTCAGACTCCAGACCCAGAGGGCACAAAGCCCTCTGAGAGAAAATGACACAGCCAACAGGGGCAAAGAGAGCCCAGTTTCCCAGAAGAATGTACTCAGGGCCAGCCTAGGGTTCCCTCCCAACCTTAGCCACAGCCCCAGATTCCTGGAGATGGCCGCACACTCACCCTTCTTGCAGGAGGTGCATTTGCACTCTGCACTTGCAGGAGCTGGGGCACGTGCAGGAGCCACCTGCAAGGAAGAGAAAAGGCAGTGGGCAGTGAGTGAGATGCAGAAGGTACAGCACTGTGTCAATGGGTCTCCAGTGCCCCCTCCTCTGTGCATAGCCAGCCCTCAGAGCTCTTTTCTTGATCAGGACAAAACACAAGCCCCATGTACTCTCCACTCAGGCTAGGAAGGGCAAACACCCTCCTGTTTTACCCCACCAGGAAGGTCCCAGGTGCACACACAACCCAGAAATACTGAGATTCTGAGCTGAAACCTTCTGTCCTGAACCCTGATGGTTCAGGGTTTCCAGTCCCCATCCACCCTGATTGCCCAGAGCCTGGACAGAGCATTGGGGGTGGGGGATGTGGGGCCTGACTAACTGGGTGATTTGCAGCAGGACAGCCTTGAGCCTCAGTATCCTGAACTCTTACTTAGAGGCCCAGGGAGGAGGGCAATGCTCTCAGGGGTGTGATCAGAAAGATAGCACCTAACCAAGTAAAGGAATCCTCTTTCTTTCAGAACTGAAAATGTGACCTCCAGGTCGGGCAACATGGCTCCTGCCTGTAATCCTAGCACTTTGAGAGGATAAGGTGGGCAGGTCACGAGGTCAAGAGTTGGAAATCAGCCTGACCAATATGGTGAAACCTGTCTCTACTAAAAATACAAAAATTTGCTGGGTGTGCTGGTGTGCATCTGTAATCCCAGCTACTCAGGAGGTTAAGGCAGGATAATAGCTTCAACCCGGGAGGCAGAGGTTGTTGTGAGCCGAGATTGAGTCATTGCACTCCAGCCTGGGTGACAGAGCAGGATTCCCTCCCGGCCCTGCCCCCCCACAAAAAAGCAACTTCCTGAATCCCAGAGACCCTCTGTCCTGGGGCTGGGAAATGGGGACCCCAGGGCTCAGGGTCGGGCTTCCCTTACCAGTGGCTCAGAAGCAGTTGGGGTCCATTTCAAGCCACGATGAGGCTGGAGATCCCACGTGAGAAATTCACGGACTATGAGGCACGTGGAAGGTGTGGTGGAACCCAACAGCTGCGGCTGCTTTTATAGTCAGGGAGGGGACCTGGCACAGAGGCCCTGCCCCACACTTGCACCCCAACTCACTGAGTCAGCACCGGCGGTGGTCCTGGGCTGGGCTGTGCACATCAGATGGACTGTGCCCACCATCCCCAGCTCTGCTCGGTGTGCACTGTGGGACCGCCTTTTTGGCTGTGTGCCTGGCAGTGTGATGTGTCCCCAAGGTCCCCACTGCCTTTCCCAGTTTCCACGAGGTTGCCTTCTACCCTCCTCCCTGTGGGTTTTGGGAACCCAGACTTACCGGAGTGGTCATCTCCACCCCATACCTCGCCCCACCGTTTTCTGCCTGGCCTGTTTCAGAGTCCGTGTGCAGCTTACTGCTCGCGTACCGGGATTGGCTGAGTGCGGGGCGGGGAGGGTGCGGTTGCCAGTGAGTTGTGTGCAGAGCATTAGCCACCCCTGTGACTTTCATTTCTTCTTCTTCTGAGAAGAGGAAGAACAAGAAGATGAAGAAGAAAAAGGAAGAGGAGAAGGAGGAGGAGGAGGAGAATGAGGAGAAGGACAAGGAGGAGGATGAGGAGGAGCAGCCCTCATGACTTTCTAGAAAAAAAGACCTATGGCTTTTGCATCCATTGGTGACTCTAGGTAGTTTTCTGGGCTGGGTTCTGTGGCCTTGCTTCTGTTTACTTTTGCACTCCAGGCCACGATGCGCAGTACCAGAGCAGGGAGGAGTTCAGTCATGCTGCCTGCTGAGAGAGAAGCTTTACCTCACTGACCCTATGAAGGCATGTGTGGTTCTCAAATACAGGCATTCTGATGGAAATTCATGTGTTAAACACACAAGTAACAGATGATCAAGCTTGTTTGGTGTCTAAAACAGCAAGCTCAAGATGTAAGGAAGACTGAGAAATTCCACAGTCAATGAATGTGGCTGATGGTAGCCAAGGAATCCCGCAATGTTACCGTGGAAACTGAGTGAATGGTGTGAAAGGAAGACCTTGACATGTACTTAGGAAGGAAATATGTTTTGAAGTAGAAAAAGTGTGGGGACAGAAAATACTTTATGTAACTAACTAAACTATTCAGAAGCTTAGAGGTCATTTTTTGTCATTTTCTTTTGAACGTCTGCTTTAGAGAGCTAGGAATGCGAATGTTTTCAGTCAGAAAGCCTGTATGTACTTTGGAAACTGCACAAGCGATGCATCTGTCTTGGGAACTTTGCAGATTATTTGACATTAGGTAGAACGCACAGTTGTTTCTTTTTGGCAGATTTGTATCAGTAACTTGAAAATGAGATATTAAGAAAAGCCAATTCTTTCTTAAATTTAGTTTGTCTGTCTTTCAAAGAACATTAAATGTAACCATTTTGTTGGATTGAGGTATTTCTTTTGGAGTATAAAATGTATGCTGTTGATAACCAAATGTTGTATTGGACCGAGCACAGAAAGTCAACACTGAGACAAAAGTATTTCAAATTGCAGGTTTTATTGCCTGTGACCACTGAGGACTCACATCTCTCCAACCCGTGGCAGAGAAAGAAGGGTGACAAGACCTTTTTATACTCACAAAACCACCCTGGGAGTGGGGGTGAGGACTGGAGATGGGAATGAAAGTTGTCAATTACCTCCTAGGCTGAGATGAGGTTGAGAGGGTCTTCGGACATTCCAAGGGCCAGGGGACTTTTGTCATTCCAATTGCCACTTAAGTGGTTTAAAGAGGTTAAGATAAACATTAGCTTATACATTATTTGGACAGGTGTGGGGTCCACAGATTTTTCAGTTGCTTGGCATCAGGATGGAATTATCCAGGGGTGCTTACTCTGGTCAGTACCAGTAAACAAAGGCCAGCAATTCTGATAGTTACAGATAAGAGAAGGCATGCAGCTTTACTTTTTGAAAAGTAAATTAGCAGTTTAGAGAAACCAAGGTTAGCAGTCATTGTGAGGAGAATGGAAATAGTTTTGTCTCTTTTTATAAAATGGCAGTGGACATGTTCTAACTCTAGGCTAGCTATATCACACAATAAACATAAAATATGGTAATTGGAATGAACTCCACATCACAGTATGCATTGTTATGAACGCCATGCACCTGAGTATGTATCGCAGTGTGGACTCGATTACATCTAAAAGTCATTGACTAACCAGTATGCTTTGCCTTCTTTCCAGATTTAAGCTACCTTTTATTATAGGGGATTGGTAGTATCAGCTTGTCGAGCAATCTGATACTTTGAGTCTAGTTTTCAGTGATCAGAAGCAGCAGTTATTGGAGCACGTGAATGGAATGACGATCACTACAAATGTACTGCAACCACCATATTACAGGCTTTTTCACCAGGTATTTTTCATCTGAAGTTTCTCAGAAGGCCTACAGATTATTCCAACTGTCAAATCATTGCACACTTCTGTGACACCCCTGTCCATCTTCTCTCTTTCTTTAACCAAAGTGTCAGGTGTGACTGTCACAACTGTGATGTTTTCCAGTAAACCGGAAGTATGATATTCCTTGACACATTCTTATCCTAAATTTTGCCACCTAAACGTCATGTTCACATGCTGATTCCTCAAGAATGAAATAAAGGTACTACATTGAAATACATTTTGCAGGCCGGGCATGATGGCTCAAGCCTGTCATCCCAGCACTTTGGGAGGTCGAGGTGGGTGGATCACGAGGTCAAGAGATCGAGACCATCCCGGTCAACATGGCAAAACCCCATCTCTACTAAAAATACAAAAACTTAACCGGGCACGGTGGTGCTTGCCTGTAATGCCAGCTACTCAGGAGACTGAGGTGGGAGAATTGCTTGAACCCAGGAGGCAGAGGTTGCAGTGAGCCAAGATCGTGCCATTGCACTCCAGCCTGGGTAACAAGAGCGAATCCTTGTCTCAAGAAAAGAAAAAAATACTACAAAAAGAAGGAGAAGAAAGAAGAAGGAGAAGAATAAGAAGGAGGAGGAGGAGGAGGAAGAAGACTATTGTACCAAACAAGTCTAAAAATGCACCACACTCTGAGATTGAATTATGAGTCCTTTATTATGCCAGCGACTGAGAGGTGGCTGACGCCCAAAATTTTCTCGGCCCCTAAGAAAATGTTAGGTGGTGTTTTATACTCTAGTTTTCAAAGGGAGGGGGAACTCAGCTGAAGAAAATGTTTTACAAAAGCAGAGTAAACAAAGTTCAAAAATAAACTAGTCCACGAGAAATGAAACAGTGCCAGATGTGAAGGGTAAAGTTGTCACAAAAGACATTCAACTTATATAGGTAATGGGGGCTCTGGGCACTGGACAGCACCTGCCCGCATTCCCAGGCTCTGCTGGTATGGCTTAACTCAGCCTCTTATCCACAAATGCATTTCTGGAGGTGCCCAGCGTCAGCCTGCCCCAGCTACTTACTCTGGTTACCTACAGAATGGTGGGAAAATCACTAGCATGTAGAAGGTAAGATGGAGTCTGCCCAGCTCAGGAAGCTAACATAAAGCCTGAACAGCTTTCAGTCTGAGAAAGAGAGAGTTAGTTTTAACTGGCAAAAAGCAGGTTATCACATGATGAAGTACAGTTTACATCAACCGGCTGTCACTAGACGTCAAGAAATCCACAAAAACGCTAGTCGACAACAGCAGAAAAACAGCAGCTCACACGTCCCGGGGGAAAAGATACACCTTCCTGGAATTCCATGCCAAGGCATTGCCTCTGGTCATCTTAAGCGAGCAAAGTATCACTTTTTAGACAGCGTTTCTATGTCAGGAAAATACTGCTATGGCCCAGCGTGGCGCCACGATGGCCTTCCTGTTTTGCAAATGTGCTGACCCAAGGAAGGAGAAAATAAGACATCATGATAAAAGGCGATTGAGAGACCCAGCCAAGATGAAGCTTTCCTAGGGAAGGGAGGGACGCCTGAGGAATGAAGGGGTGAAAAAGCCCCACTAGTACAGTCCAGCACGCTCACCTGCTCGCCCACGCGGAGCCAAGGCTGTGCCATCGCCCCCAGCTGCCTCTGGGGAAGCGGGACCATGCCCCACCCCCACCCCCCATCTTCAAAATACAGTGGCCACTGAGTGAGGTGAGGCCTGGCCATCACCCATGCAAATGTCAACCGGCAAAGGGTGGGGGGAGGGGAGAGAAGACAAAGGCCCACTGGCTGGCTCCAGAACGTTTCCACGCACGGTGGTGGGAGGCATGGTGTTGGGGGGAACCCACCTCACAAACTCATCGAATTGGAGTAAGGAGGCAGGGGGGAAGCTTCAAAAATAAAATCAACCATCTCCTCATAAAGCCCATGTAGAAGAGTCTATGGGGCAAAAAAGACACCAAAAAACAAAGAGACACAAAGTACCGATCAAAGAATAGGGCCCCCACCCAGGGCAAAGGTTCCCCAGGCAACGAGGGAGAGAGGGAGGGGCCTCCAGATGGGAGGAAGAGAAACCGGTCACCCCAGGCTCCGTGAAGTCCTCGGGCAGATCTCTCTCCATGCCACCTCGATTTTCCATTACAGTGGCCGCTAGGTGATGCCCGAAGACAACTGACGCTTGCAGGCGTCAGCACGGAAAAGACGGGAACGCTGGATCGGGGTGGAGGTTGGGGGATGGGGGGAGGCTCAGGCACACCGCCTTGCCGGCCTCTCCCGATGCCCCTCAGACCGGGTTGTTTCTGGGCCCAGGAAGTCCTCTCAGGTGATGCCCACCTACGACTAGTCAGAGCCCCCAGGGGACACGGCCTAGGCACCCACCCATGGATTCATCTGGAGCTTCCATTCCCGCAGAGAGAAGGAAGAGGAGACCAGGGATGGGGGCATGTGGACGGAGGCTGGAGGTGGAGATGGAACCTATCTAAGATGGAAGCGCAGTCCATAGCATTTCCGAGTGGACTCCAGACCCACCACCTCAGAGTGGCGATGCCCATTACAGGGAAACGAAGGTCCGTGAAATCTACACCCCCAGAGACAGTGTGGATTTCACGGGGAGAACAAGATGGCTTGCAGCATGCTCCCTCCCATCCTGGGGTCAAGTCTGCACTCCCAAACTTGGTGTTTCTTCCCCCCATGCCCCACCCCCCACAAAGTTTCACCCTTGTCACCCAGGCTGGAGTGCAGAGGCAGGATCTCGGCTCACCGACACTTCCGCCTCCTGGGTTCCAGCAATTCTCCTGCCTCGGCCTCCCGAGTAGCTTGGGATGACAGGCATGTACCACCATGCCAGGTTCATTTTGTATTTTTAGTAGAGATGGGGTCTCTCCACTTTGCTCCAGCAGGTCTCAAACTCTCGAGCTCTTGTGATCCACCCACCTCGGTCTCCCAAAGTGCCAGGATGATGGGCGTGAGCCACCATGCCCGGAGGCCTAGTATGCATTTCTGAATCGTGTTCCCCCGAGTCCACCCTCCGGTAACTCAGCAAGGAATCTAGTTCGGTGAATCCCAGAGCACCTGTATCTGACCTCTGACGTCAGTAGGAGCCCACATGCTACACATTAGTCCACTTCGTCTCACCACGAGAACATCACTGCTATTCCAGCGAAGTAGCGATACGGTGGCCACGTCTTCGAAATTCCTCACACGGACACCCTGGAGTAGGTCCTATGTCTAGAAATGTATGCCGAGGTAATGAGCTTTCTTTCTTAGCACCTGCTTCCATGATGGGTTTCGCTAGGTAACATTTTCCTTAACCGTTTATTTTTAAGTTGAGTAGTCTGTCAGGGAAATGAGAAGTATAGACGCCACGAGTGACAGAGAGAAAAGTCTGAAACATGCTCCTCCCATCCAAGTGGGAGCCTGGCCTTGACCTCCCCAAATCCTACACCGAGTGGGGAAGCCCAGCAGGGCCTGTCTGTCCATCTGCATTCCTCTCAGCCCCTCTAAGCATGTGCTCTTTCCTTTTCATGGAACAGGCAGGGTCCTCCTTCTCCCTCATAACCAAAGGTCTCAGAATCTACAGTCGGAGAAGATACACCCTGTGGAACTCAAGTCATCCCGGGGGACTTCTTTCCGCAGGCTCCCGTGAAGACGAGTCCCAGAAACAAAACGTGTCTGGCCTGTTCTCTAATTCATCTGTCTCCGAGGAGCTGACGTTTCAGGCAAACCTACAATGGGCCAAAGGCAAAGCTCTCCGTCTGCCCCCACCTGACCTTTTCGTGAGCAGCGAAGGGTGCCAGTCTCCCCAGGCAGGCCCAGGTCACCCGATACCCCGATCTGTTTCTCCCCTCCCTCCCAGTGATATTCCACACAACCATATTCGGGATGGGGTGACACAAAGTCCAAGTTACTTAACTGAGTCACTAAGGGAGAGGGGATCGATGGAGTCAACCTACATCAGAAATGATGCATCCTTCAGAGCCTGAGGAAGGGCCAGCCGCAGCGAAAAGTGGCAGGGTGCGAACTTGCTCTTTTTTCTTTTTCCCCACTGAGACAGAATCTCACCTCTGTCGCCCAGGCCGGAGTGCAACGGCGTGATCTCAGCTCAAGACAACCTCCGCCTCCCAGGTTCAAGGGATTCTCCTGCCGGCTTGCTTGCCTGCCTGCCTCAGCCTCCCGAGTTGCCAGTATCACAGGTGTCTGCCACCACACCCAGCTAATCGTTTGTACATTTAGTAGAGATGGGGTTTCATCACGTTGGTGAGGCTGGTCTTGAACTCCTGACCTCAAGTGATCCTCCCTCCCAGTCCTCCCAAACGGCTAAGATGACAGGCATGAGGCACTGCACCCAGGCCACGTGCGCTTTCTCTTCAAGGGTGAAATCCTGGCGGCTCATGCCCGTCATCCCAGCACTTTGGGAGACCCGGGAGGTCGGATCACTTGAGGTCGGGAGTCGTTCAAGGCCAGGCTGACCAACATGGCAAAACCCCATCCCTCCCGAAAATAGAAAAAGTAGCCGGGCGTGGTGGTGCGTGCCTGTCATTCCAGCTACCGAAGGCTGAAGCAGAAGAAAAGGATACTCTTTGAGCTCCACTGCGTCCCCCAAAGCCCAGGCACAGCCAGCCTTCGTGTGGAGCGGTGCCTGTGAAAGCTTCCAAAGGAATGGAGGAGAGCCCGAGGAAGTGGGAGCCATCACCTCAGGCTCCAGAAGGGAAACAGGGCTTTCTGCATTTGAATGGGGCTGTAGAAGGCGGCGCCGCTGCTGCTTCCAAAGCGACGTGCCTCACTTCACCTGGCACAGAGCGAGACTCCACCTCAAAAAGAGAAGAAGCAAAAAAGAAAAAAGATTAGCACATAAGTTGTGGTCACGAATCAGTCCCCGGAGGGCAGGCACAGTGTGTCTTGAGCCCATCCATCATCCCAAAACTTTGAGACGCCGGGTAAAAAGTATTCCAATGAAGTGATGAGCCCCTGTCTGTAGAAAACATTAAGAAACTGGGCCAGGCGCTGTGGCTCACCTCTGTCATTCCAGCACTTTGGGAGGCCAAGGCAGGTGAATCCCAAGGTCAAGAGATCGAGACCATCCTGGTCAACATGGTGAAACCTCGTCTCTACTAAAGATACAAAAATTTAGCCAGGCACGGTGGCGCTTGCCTGTAATCCCAGCTACTCAGGAGGCTGAGGTGGGAGAATTGCCTGAACCTAAAAGGCGGAGGTTGCGGTGAGCCGAGATCGCGCCATTGCACTCCAGCCTGGGTAACAAGAGTGAAACTCGGTCTAAAAAAAAAAGAAAGAAAACATTTAGAAACTGATCTGAGGGGCCGGGCCCGGTGACTAATGCCTATCATCCCAGCACTTGGGAGGCCGAGTCGGGGGGACCACCACCTGAGGTTGGGAGTTCCAGACCAGCCTGACCAACCTGGTGAAACCCCATCTCAAGCAAATGAATGAATAATTGAATGAATGATCTTGTCACGGTGGCTTGTGCCTGTGGTCCCAGGTACTCCGGAGGCTGAGGTGGAAGAATCTCTTGAGCCAAAAAGTGTCTAGACTGCAGTGAGTGAGCTAGGATGGCACTGCCACACTCCAGGCATGGTGGCAGACTGAGACGCTGTCTCTAGATCAACAAAATCATTGGAAGGAGCTCTCTCTTGCTTTCAATGGGTGTCTCTTCAGTCCAGGTGAAAAACAAGAAAAAGAGAGAGAGAGAGAGAAAGAACAGGTGTTGGGAGGTGTGTCTGTTTGATGACTAAAAGTACACAAAAGTGCATAGGTGTGTAGGATTCCGTAAAGGCATCCCGTGATTTTTCTTCTCTGGAGAACACCTGTCATCCCAGAAACTCAGGACGCTGAGGCAGGAGAAGCACTTGCACCCAGGAGGCGGAGGTTGCAGTGAGCCCAGGCTGGAGCACAGTGTGGTGCAATCTGAGTTGACTGCCACCTCCACCTCTCGGGTTCAAGCCATTGTCCTGCCTCAGCATGCCGAGCAGCTGAGCCTGGGAGGCGGAGGTAGCAGGGAGACGAAATCGCGGCACAATGCTCTGGCCTGGGTGCCCGATGAGACCCCATCTCAAAGATGAAAAGTCTATTTCCCAGAGCTGACAAATGGGCAGATTCAGTATGAGATGCACACGGGATTTTGGCCAAGCTGATATCGCAGTTTTCCTGCCCGGTCAGTGTAGCCTTGCCATCGTATAACATCGACCCCACGGGCAGTGACCCTTTCATTCATTATCAGTCCAGGTAGAGCATCCACACATAGCACATTGAATGCTGGTTTCTTTAGTTTTCTCTCCCTCTCTGTTTCTTTGTGTTTTGGACTCTAGAGACCCGAGTCACAACCGATTAGATCCCATCTGTAGAAAACCAATAAAAATGATCTGGGCACAAGCAGGGGATGGTGGCTCACATGTGTCATCCCAGCACTTTGGGAGGGTGAGGCAGGCAGGTCACCCACTATCGGGAGTTCGAGAGCAGCCTGACCAATGTGGTGAAACTAAATAAATAATCTGGGCACAATGGCACCTGCCTGTAGTCCCAGGTACTCTGGAGGCTGAGGTGGAAGAATCTCGAGCCAAGGAGTGTCCAGACTGCAGTGAGTGAGCTAGGATGACACCACTTCACTCCAGAATTTGTCTCTCTCTCTCTCTCTCTCTCTCTCACCCCCTTCCTCGGTCCCTCCTGTCTCTTTCTCCATCCCTCCATCCCTTTGTCCCTCCCTCCCTTTTTTCTTTTGTTTTCTTGCTTTCCTTTCTTCTCACAGGATTGCCCACCTAGGATTAACAGGCAGCTGCCACCATGCCCAGCTAAACTTCATTACTATATTTTGAGAGAGAGTCTCTGTCACCCAGGCTGGATTTCCGTGGCATGGATGTCAGCCCACGGCAATGTCGGACTCCCTGGTTCAAGTGACTGGCCTGCCCTAGCCTAGTGAGTTACTGGTACAACAAGCTTATGCCACCACACCTGACACATTTTTATATTTTCCATAGAGACAGGGTTTCACCACGTTGGCCGGCAGGTCTTGAACTTGTGGCCTCAAGTGATCCACCTGGCCCTGCCTCCCAAAGTGCAGGAATTACAGGCAAGGGCCGCCTCGTCTGGCTCAGCCAATCTTTGTAATATATCATAGCGAAGGTGTTTCCTCAGCCATGGGGTGATGAGATCGGTTGACTCAACATGTATAGTGCTAAAGAGGTAAATTAGTGTGCTTTGTGTCATAGATGTGGAAAGTGTGTGTGTGTGTGTGTGCACGTGCATGCACGCATGCTGTGCCAGAGGGAGTGGGAGAGAAAGAGAGAGAGAGAGAGAGAACATCCTGACAGTGAGGACCCAGAAATGGTGTCTGATTTGCACCTCTGTCTAGTCTTCCATCTGTCTGCAGGTGACTGATGATTCCACAATTGAGGGGAAGCAGCATCTATTGAGCTCTTTCTCTCTCTCATGTGTGTCATCTCCGTGGTGGAAAGAGGGAAAGAAAGAGGCTCTGATGGGAAGTTGTCCTCACATCTGAGGAAGCTAAAGGCAGGCTGCTGACTGAAAAAAGGGCATCCTATGTGCCACTGTCACACCCGGGCACCCTAGGAATGCATCTTAGTTTTTCCACTGGGGCTGTCAGTTTATCCTGTAAGTAAGTCAACCCACCCCTACAGTCAGCAAGAAAAGCACACCCCCGGGTGATGCAGTCTCATCCCATCCAGCCCACCCAGGCCATCCGGTGAAACCAGTACCTGGTGAATTTAAAAACAGCCTCAATGTGGTTCCCCTGGGTTGAAGGCTCCCAGTTGGCCTTTTGGACCTCCTGCAAGGATTTAGCACCAAAAACTTCAAATCTAACCCACCCACTGCAGCTTGCTCGCTGGCTCCTTCCTTCCTTCCTTCCTTCCTTCCTTCTTTCTTTCCTTCCTTTCTTCCTTCCTTTCTTCCTTCCTTCCTTTCTTCCTTTCTTCCTCCCCTTCCCTCCCCTCCATCCCTCCCTCCCTCCCACTGGGTCCAAGGTACAACCTGGCAGGTGGCCAAAGAAATTTCCACTGCGTGTTTTTTGTCTTTCTCTTTATTTTTAAAATCATTTTCTTCTTTCAAGAGATGCTCGTTTGAAGGGGAGATTTTCACAGAGTATGAAAATTTGTCCTAAGAACAGAGTTTCCCAACACAGCTGATAGAGAGAGAGAGACACTCCATTTAAAAAAAAAAATCAGGTGCACGTGGCAAATGCCAAAGCTTTCTACACTATATAAAACAACCCTCGATGCAGTTTGTGGCACTGGAAAGAAAAGGCAAAATCGTGAGACACATGTGAAAATTGTCTTTGTTTGCAATGCCCATATTATCTGCTGTGTGTCCAGATCAGAAACAAGGACTGGAAAGAAACACGCAGGACAAATACGACCAGGCCCTTTCCACGTTCACTCCTGTGATTGCAGCAGTCTGAAAGGCCGATGTGAAAGGACAGCTGGAGTGCAAACGTTTGAGATCATCTCGAGCTGTCAGTCGACACCACCTCCACCTGTATAAATAATGATCAGCAGCAGCATCGTCATGAAAGTTTAAAAAGAAATACTTGTGTCCAGATTGTGGACCACAAAGTTGAGACCACATGCCTACTAAGAAGGTGATAGGTAAGACAGACGGACAGACAGATGGACCATAGGTAGGCAGGCAGGCCAGCTGGCCAATAAAGATGGAGTCAGGTGCAGTAACTCAGGCCTGTAACAACAGCACTGTGAGAGGCCAAGGCAGGCGCAATTCTGGAGAGCAGGAGTTCCGGACCGGGTTGGGCATCATGGTGAAACCCCAAACCCCATCTCACATACATACATACATACACCCACACATACATACAGTAAAAACAATGCAAGAGTTAACCTCTGTGGTGGTGTGACACATGCATGTAGTCCCAGGGAGTGGGGATGGGAGAAACCTGAGGAGGGATGAAGGCTTGGTCCAAAGCGTGGGGTGTGGGAGAAGAGAGAGAAAGAGAAAGAGTGAGAGAGAGAGAGAGAGAGAGAGAGAGAGAGAGAGAGAGAGAGAGAGAGAGAGAGAGAGAGAGAGAGAGAAATGCGAGCCCACTTTGAAAGAAAGAAAAGGAAAGAAAGGGTCAGGCACGGTGGCTAAAGCCTGTAATCCCAGCACTTTGGGAGGCCTAGGCCGGTGGATCACAAGGTCAACAGATCGAGACCATCCCGGTCAACACGATGAAACCCCATCTCTACTAAAGATACAAAGAATTAGCTGGGCACAGTGGTGCATGCCTGTAATCCCAGCTACTCAGGAGGCTGAGGCAGGACAATTGCCTGAAACCAAAAGGTGGAAGTTGTGGTGAGCCGAGATTGTGCCATTGCACTCCAGCCTGGGTAACAAGAGCGAAACTCCATCTCAGAAAAAAAAAATCGAAAGTGTCGGGGTCTGGCACATCTGCCGGGGGATTATCGACCTGCGGGAGTCCCCAAGACTGCCAACGTAAATGTCTCGTTCAACCTGAGGGAGACAGTGCGTGGAAAAAAGAAAGAAAGAAAAAGCAGAGTCTGGAGGTCTATGTAACCGAGGGTGAAAACATAGCAAATTTATTCTTGTGGGTTACAGCTTTTATACATTTTTTCTTGTTTACAGTTATTTTATCTCACAAAGAAAGGGTAAACAGAAGCTCCTGAAAATCGCTCACAGTTTATGTAAAAAATTGGTAAACGGAATAGTTATCAGAGGCTTGTGAAAATAGTTCACAAAGAAGTTTATGCAAATAAAGGGTAAACAAAATATTTATCAGAGGCTTGTGAAAATAACTCAAAAGAAGTTTATGTTTTTCAAAGATGCCTTTAAGGTGGCTTGTTAAACCTGTTTTCCATCATGGGGTGGAACAAAGACTTAGCTCCAGGGAAAATATGGGCAGGGGTCTTTGCTCCTCTTAGGCATCTTAATTGCAGCAAGTTTTATTACTTACACAGAGACTGATGGGGACATGAAGACAGACAGCACAATGTCCTCATAAACTGCATACCTTTGCTTTGCTTTCTGTTTTTGCCTCAGTGACTCAGCCCGCAGTCTTTGTCTCAGCTCGACAGCCCTCAGATGGGGGAGTGCAGATAGATCCAGCAGCCAAGATGGGGCAAGTCACGCTAGCTGTCTCAAGCCCTTGGCGTGAACACTGCACACAAAAAGGAAAAAGAAAAAGAAAGAAAGGTGAGCCTTCCCCCAAATAAATAAATAAATGCGAAAGGGTCTGCCTCTACCAACAAGCATAGGAAAAAATGCTCATTATCACTGGTCATTAGAGAGATGCAAATCAAAACCACATTGAGATACCATCTCATGCAGTTAGAATGGCGATCATTAAAAAATCTGGAGACAACAGATACTGGAGAGGACGTGGAGAAATAGGAACACTTTTACACTGTAGGTGGGAGTGTAAATGAGTTCAACCATCGTGGAAGACAGTGCAGCGATTCCTCAAGGCCTTAGAAATTCTGTTTGACCCAGCAATGCCGTTACTGGGTATATATCCAAAGGACCATTCACACGAATGTTCATTGCAGCACTGTTTACAACAGCAAAGACCTAGAACCAACCCAAATGCCATCGATGATAGACTGGACTGGGAAAATGTGGCCCATATACACCATGGAATATTATGCAGCCATCAAAAACGATGAGTTCGTGTCCTTCGTAGGGACATGGATGAACCTGGAGACCATCCTTCTCAGCAAACTGACATAAGAACAGAAAATAAAATACCACATATTCTCACTCTTAGGCGGGTGATGAAAAATGTGAAAACATGGACATAGGGAAGGGAGTACTACACACTGGGGTCTATTGGGGGGAATAGGGGAGGGACAGCACGGGTGGGGGGAGCTTGGGGAGGGATGCCAAATGTGGGTGAAGAAGAGGAAGGCAGCAGAACACACTGTCACGTGTGTACCTATGCAACTGTCTTGCATGTTCTGCACATGTGCCCCAGAACCTAAAATGCAATTTAAAAGTCTGCCTCTAAATAAATCGATTGATAATAAAATATTTACACACACATAGATGTAGAACAATCATATAGGATTATTTGCATATCTAATACTGAATGTTATTTATAATTTATGAATGTATTTCTATATACAAACACCAGCGCATGGAAGAGAAGATTGAAGAAAGAAATGGGTGACAGACAGAGATCCCACCTGCCTGTAAATCGATCCATCCATACGTCCACCGTTAAACAAGAAAACCGAGAAAAGATCAATGAAACACATTAAAGTGAAAAGAAACGGCAAAAAGAAGCAAGCAAACAAGAGGAAGGGAAGAAAGGCAAAAGGTAATCAAGGTCCCAAACCAGCAGGCCCTCCCGTCCGAAGCAGTTATGCATCCGCGCTCCAGGCTGCAGTGCCGCACGCACGCGTTCGGTGGCTCCGGGGACGACCAGATGTCGGCAGTGGCTGCCGGACTCAATCTCTGGCTGGCTGTGCAAGGCCGACCCGCAGGCTGCCGTGGACCATATGGCAGCGGACACGGGTTGCCTCTTTCCAACCGGCCCACTCCCCTGCAACATTGACGGCCGCGTAGCAGGGACTGACCGCGCCGTACTTCTAGTTGCTTTTCAAACCCTTCAGTTTCCGTCCACAAGTTCGAGAGGCAGATAGGTCGTCGCTGTGTCTGGCTTTTTTTCTTTATTTTTTCCATGTGCGGCTGGGCAGGGGCAGGTGCTGGGGTGGGGGGGCGAAGGCGCGGCGGCGTCCGGCGTCCACGTGGGTTTTTTCTTTATTGTGTTTTTAGTTCTTTTCTGAAACAGGATCTCCCTCTGTTTCGCCACGTTCGCCAGGCCGATCTCGGACTCCCGACCTCGATCTGCCCTTGCATTTCCAGCAAGTGTGTCTGTGCATGGCATACTCGCAGTGGGGGGAGGAGGGGCACAAGAAAACAGTTCATGACCTCGGCTATGGCCAGCCAGATGCTGACTCTGGCCCCCGCTCCCGACATCTGGTCAACCCGGGAAAAAGCGGAAAAGCCATCGCTGGCTCAGACCCGCCTGACACCACGGTCGCGGGGGCGGGAGAGGGCCGGAACACAAGCGCCAGACCCCCGCCAGCTCCGGGCCGCCAGCCCCAAGGCCCGCATGGTGGTCCACGTGGAACAAGGCCGCGAGGGAGATGGACGGACTGACGCGCCTGCCACACCCAACCCCCCCACACACACTTGTTTCGGGGGCTGACTTTCAAATACACCGCAGCAAGCTACCTACTCCGCTACATAAGAAACTATGACCCAGAAGCAGGTCGTCTACGAACGGTCTAGCGCCAGCTTCCCCATGAATGTGCGATGTGTCACAGGCGAGGCGGGCCACCTTCAAGGCCACAGCCCATTCTGCAGGCCGAGGGGCACCACTTCCCGCACCTGACCATGGTCACGGCATGCCGGGGGGACATGCCCAGCACATGGGGTGGAGCGGCCCAGCAGCGGGGATTGAGGGTGAACCACTGTCTTAAGCCAACCGAGGCTCCGGAGCACTGCGCTTCTGTATCGTTCCCGCCTGCGTGGGATTCTGAGTTAGGGATGGCACGTGGCCTGCCCGCTCCCAAGACCCAAACTATGTGAGCTGTTTTGAAATTGCACTTTACGTTCCGGGGGGGGTCCAATGTGCACAGAACAAGCAACCTAAGTTGCACAACATGTGGCAGAGTGATTCTGCTGCTGCCTTCCCCACCTCTGCCACTTCTCTCCCCTGGTATCCCTCACCAGCTCCCACCCCCCAAACCCGCTGTTCTGGTTACTCTCCTCTCCACGTCCTCATTGTTCACATCACCCGCCTGGGAGTGAACACCCGGTGTTTCGCATTTTCCCTTTCCTGTTCGAGTTTGCTGAAAACCATGTTCTCTCCAGGTTCATCCATGTCCCCCCAACTCCCCACACCCTCTGTCACTCCCCATTACTCCCAATAGATCCCATGGGTTGCTCCCCTCTCCATGTCCTCATTGCTCATCACCAGTCCAAAAGTGAGAACACGTGGTGTTTTCCATTTTCTCTTTTCTGGTCAAGTTTGCTGAGAACCACGTTCTCTTCAGGTTCATTCATGTCCCTACAGAGGACATGAACTCATCATTTAGGATTGCCACATGACACAGCGCAATGTACAGGTGCCACATCTTCCCAGTCCAGCTCATCTTAACTACAGCAACTTTAACAAGCTATTGGTGCTGAGATTACCATGGCTGCTGACACCAGACTTGTTCCACAACGGATCCTCGTTAAACAATTTAAGGTGGACTCACTCCACTTACGGGGCCTCAAAGGACTCTCGTATTATTTTTCGGTCACTACCTCCAGGGGTCAGAAGTGGGTAATCTGTGCACCTGCTGCCTTCCTTGGATGTGGCGTACACTTCTCAGGCTTCTTTGTCCGGAATCAAACCCCGATTCCCTTTTCACCTGTGCTTACCATGGTAGGCATGGCGACTACCATCAAAAGCTGACAGGGTGTGCACGATCGGCCTGACGTTGAGTCACCCAAGTGCACAGCGCCCATGCCCCAGCCAGGGCCAGACTGTGTGGGTTTTGAAATGATCAATGCCTGCATCCCCCCATGAAGGGGATCAGCACCCATCAGCATGGATTACATCCAGAATAAACAGTTATCTGAGGAGAGGAGAGAGCAACCACAGGAACCACAATCAGTTTTTTAGACCAAGTTTCACTCATTACCCAGGCTGGAGTGCAATGGTGCAGTCCCGGCTCACCACAACCTGCACCCTTTGTGTTCAGGCACCAACCCCCCCACGCCTCAGCCTCCCGAGTAGCTGGGACTACAGGCACGTGCCACCATGCCCGGCTAATTTTCTGTATTTTCAGTAGAGACGGGTGGTTTCACCATGTTGATCAGGATGGTCTCAGTCTCTCGACCTCGTGGATCCACACCGCCTTGGCCTCCCATAAGTGCTGGGATTACAGGATTCAGCCACCGCATGAATTAACTCTGAATGATTTAATGGAGACACTTGCAGTTTCCCTGCACCGTGCGCGTCGTGCTTAGACATGCATTGCTTAATCTTTGAGACAAGCATATGCTACTGACAGGATCAATCAAGTAAGGTAAGGGCGTGAGGGCGCGGAGGTGGCATCCAGGTAACGAGACAAAGGGAGCGGAGCGAGACCAGGGGAGGCATGGGGGAGGGCAAGAGATGGGGGAGAAATGTGAAAGCGGAAGCTGGGGGGAAGAGCCCATGCGTGATGGGCACCCACGTGGGCGAAAGATGTCATGGGGCGGCAAGGGGGTGTGGTGCTAACCACCCCACGCAGCGGTGTGCCGGTTCCAAGTGACGAGCGGGAGGCGGCCCATGGTGACTGACACGTGGGACACCCACACCATGCGGCCACAACACCTGCACGCCCACAGGGTCTAAGTCCGTGCCTCACTGGTGTGCGAAGGTGCAGGAGGGGAGGGGGCCGGTGACCTGCACTGCCCCAACCCCCAATGGCAGCCATAAGGCAAGAGAAGCCCTCCTTCACACCTACCGGAACAGGATGAGGGACCCAACGCCCGACCCACGGCGTTGGTGGCCGGCAAGGAAGAAGTCGACCTACGACAGCTGCCCGGGAGGGACCACCACTGGGACATGGTCATGTGCACACACACGTAAAACGGGACATGCAATGTGTGGAAGGACATACCACTGCTTTCAGACATCGGCATCTAGGACACCTTGGGGAGGGGCTGCAGCGAACCCAGGAAGGGAGGCCCACAAACGTAGCACACAGACACGGAGCAGAAGAGCAGGCTCGGGAGAAAATGAGGCCCCAGGCAAGGCCGAGGAGAAAGGGCAAGGCACCCAGTGTGGAAGCGGTGGCAGACCACCGTGAAGATACAGAGTGAAGCCTCGAGCACAGCCAACTGCAGCCAGAGACACACATGGAGTCTCACTAGCTGTGGCCTGCAGAGCACAAAGGAGATCCCATGCAGCATCCAGAGCCTCTGCCTGGCCCTCATTGACCCCTGCATGCCTTGCAGTGGGGTTTGGGGCTCCCTGGCATTGCCACTGCAGTTACCCCAGGACCCTCTTCTGGCACACACAGCCGGCCGACACTACCACTCCGGCGTCCACCAGCACCATGCGTGGCCGACCACCACCGGTTCACAGAGCCGGCTCAGATCCAAGATGGGTGCCCCTCTAGCACGTCTGGAGAGCAGCTCGGACAGAAAAAATTGACTTGCGGTGGCACGCACATGGAGGCCCAGAGCCCACGAGCCCTCTGAGGGCTCGTGCAGGAACTTCAGGTACCATGGAAGAACACGATCACAGGATACCACTGCCACACACGTGAGGGCGATCTCGCCCCCCTTCTGCCCGGGAAATGGGCTGGCCCTCGGCACCACCGTGGAGTCCCCTCACGGGACCCAGACCCCACCATCATGGGACCCAAAGCGACCCCAGGCCCACATGCCCAAGAGCTCATTCATCCTCAACCCAGTCCCGCTATGGGAGACTGGCACGCCCCAATGTTGGGACACTCTCCCATGCCCACGCAGCCCAAACCGTCACCCCACACACCACAACATCATTGCCACCAGCCATGCCTCAGCACACAAGTGAGCAGAGAGCCAGCTCACAGCAGAAGGGGGGTCACGAGCCAAACGGAATACCACATTCACCTAGCCTTCAAGCGGTGACCTCCACAATGTTGAGGACGCAGGTTCCATCCTGATGAAACTCTCCCACAACTCTGGGGAAAGCGTGGGCCACAGTAGGTGACAAGTGGCACTCGGTCCCCACCTTGTGGACCGGCGGACGCCTCTTCTCCCCATCAACGAAGAGAAAACTGTGGCTACACAGGAGTGAATCCAAAACGCTAGAGCAGAGCTACCACTATGCAGAGAGGTGGCGGGCCGGTGGAGCCCGGTACCCAGAGGCACACCTCTTGGATCACTAGAGAAGGCTTTCTTCACACCGAGGGCAGGTTACACACCACCAGCCACATGGCACCCCTCATTGAACTGCCCACGGAAGTGCTCAGGGACACCCAAAAGGATGCATTAAGGGTCTCGCTCAACCGCTGCGATGACACCTTCCACCATCTTAGCTTCTCCACGTGACCCAAATGTGAACCCTGCAAGAGCAACCAGTGGTGGGAGCCCTGGGGGTGCAAAGGCTAAGTGGAGCCAACTCTTGCACTACCCCAGTGAGGGGCAACACGACTGCCCTGTGAGACAAGCTCCTCACCACCTCAGAGAGAAGCAAGGGAGGCCTGCTGCATCACAGGACCCCACCACCACTGCCAGGCAGAAGTGCACAGCGAGGTCGGGCTGCATTAGGTACCCCTACACCTCCCGACACAAACCCCATGGGTGGGGTGAACAGGCTAGAGGACCCCGTGGGCAGGACGAGAAGAGTGGTGTCATTTGCCACAAATGTCCGTCCTTTGGCACTGTGAATTGGTCATGGCCCAGGAGAGCATAACGTTACCACATCGATCAGAAGACCCTGAGCGGGTCAAAGAAGCCAATCTCAACAGACATGGTGCTCACAGGCCCACTTTCGACCGACCCCGCTCTGGGGAAGGGATGGCACACAACCACATGGTAGAGGAGGACGCCTGACATGCAAAACACGGAGCCAACCTGGTGGAGTTGTTGCGACTGCCCCGTGTGCCTGCAACCAGGAGCACACATGCAAGCAAACAGGAGGCTGCCTGTGCCAGCTACTTCCCACCTCTTCCGTGTAGGTCAGTGGAGATCCGTGCCCATGGCAGCACCAGGGAGCTGGGACACAGGCGGACATGCAGGAGATAAGAAACACAGGCCCCAGTCGGTGGCTCAACCAAGAACAGAGCTGGATAGCTAGGTCAGCGGTAGACCAGACACCACTCCATGCATCGAGGCCCGACCAGAAGACAGCGTGTCAGTTATAACCCGGTGGCTCAAAATCACAACTCACAGTGAAATATATATGGCACACAGGGGCAGGGATCTAGTCACCGGCCAGAGGATGACTCAAAGATGTGTGAGACGTTCATCTCTCCCCAAAATGCCCACCATCACAGCCAGACACAGAGCACCCATGCCAGACACAGAGCACTTAGGGCCGTCTGGTTGACCCCAGGATGAGAGAGAGAGAGAGAGAGACAGAGAGAGAGACAGAGACAGAGACAGAAAGAGAGGAGAGAGAGAGGAGAGAAAAAAAGGAGAGAGAGAGGAGAGAAAGGACAGAGAAGAGAGAGGAGAGAAAGAGGAGAGAGAAAAGAGAGAGAGAAGATAGAAAAGAAAGAGAGAACAGAGAGAGGAGAGAGAGGAGAGACAGAGAAGAGAGAGAGAGGAGAGAGAAGAGAGGAGAGAAAGAAGAGAGAGAAGAGAGAAATATTAGAGAGAAAGAGAGGAGAGAGAAAGAGAGAGGAGAGAGAGAAAGAGGAGAGATAGGAGATACAAAATAGAGAGCAGAGAGAAAGGAGAAAAGGAGAGAGCAAAGAGAGAGAGAGGAGAGAAAGAGGAGAGAGAGAGATTAGATAGAAAAGAGAGAAAGAGAAGAGAGAGAGCAGAGAGAGAGAAAGAGAGGAGAGAAAGGACAGAGAGGAGAGAGAGAAGAGAGAGGAGACATAGAGGAGAGAGAGGAGAGAGAGAGAAACTATAGAGGGGAGAGAGAGGAGAGAGAGGAGAGAGAGAGGAGAGAGAGAAGAGAGAGGAAGATGAAAGAGAAAGAGGAGAGGAGAGAGATAGAGGAGAGAAAGAGAGGAGAGAGAGGAGAGAAATAGGAGAAAGAGGGAGAGAAAGAGGAGAGAGAAGTGAGAGAGAGGAGAGAGAGAAAAGAGAAAGAGAAAGAGGAGAGAGAGGGAGAGAGGAGACAGAGGAGACAGAGGAGAGAGAGAGCAGAGAGAGAGAGGAGAGAGGGGAGAGAAGAAGAAGAAAGAGGAGAGAGAGGAGAGAGAGGAGAGAGAGAGAGGACAGAGAGGAGAGAGAGAAGAGAGGAAGAGGAGAGAGAGAGAAGAGAGAGAGAGAAAGAGAGAGGAGAGAGATAGAGGAGAGAAAGAGAGAGGAGAGAAATAGGAGGAAAAGAGAGAGGAGAGAGAGAAAAGAGAGAGAGGAGAGAGAGAAAGAGGAGAGAGAGGAGAGAGAGAGGAGAGGGAGAGAGGAGAGAGAGAGGAGACAGAGGAGAGAGAGAGGAGACAGAGAGGAGACAGAGGAGAGAGAGAGAGCAGAGAGAGGAGAGAGGGGAGAGAATAAGAAAGAGGAGAGAGAGGAGAGGGAGGAGAGAGAGAAGAGAGAGAGAGGACAGAGAGAAGAGAGGAAGAGGAGAGAGAGAGAAGAGAGAGAGAGAGAGAGGAGAGAGAGGAGAGAAAGAGAGAGGAGAGAAATAGGAGGGAGAGAGAGAGGAGAGAGAGAGGAGAGAGAGAAAAGAGAGAGAGGAGAGAGAGAAAAAGGAGAGAGAGGAGAGAGAGAGGAAAGAGAGAGGAGAGAGAGAGGAGAGGAGAGAGAGAAGAGAGAGGAGAGGGAGAGAGGAGATAGAGGAGAAAAAGAGAGCAGAGAGAGAGGAGAGAGAGGGGAGAGAGAGGAGAGAGAGAAAAAAGAGAGAAGAGAGAGGAGAGTAGAGATAGAGAAGAGAGGGAGAGGAGAGAGAGAGAAGAAAGAGAGGAGAGAGAGGAGAGAGGAGATAGAGAAGAGAGAGAGGAGAGAGAGAAGATAGAGGAAGAGGAGAGAGAGAAAAAGAGAGGAGAGAGAGGAGAGAGATAGAGGAGAGAAAGAGAGAGGAGAGAAATAGGAGGAAGAGAGAGGAGAGAGAGAGAAAAGAGAGAGAAAGAGGAGAGATAGGAGAGAGAGAAGAAAGAGAGGAGAGAGAGGAGAGGGAGAAAAGAGGAGAGAGGAGAAAGAGAGAGCAGAGAGAGAGGAGAGAGAGGGGAGAGGAGAGAGAGGAGAGGGAGAAGAGAGGAGAGGGAGAGAGGAGAGAGAGGAGATAGAGGAGAAAGAGAGAGCAGAGAGAGAGAGAGGAGAGAGAGAGGAGAGAGAGGGGAGAGAGAGGAGAGAGAGAAAAAGGAGAGGAGAGAGAGGAGAGTAGAGATAGAGAAGAGAGGGAGAGGAGAGAATGAGAAGAGAAAGAGAGGAGAGAGAGGAGAGAAAGGGGAGAGAGAGGGAGAGAGAGGGGAGAGAAAGGGAGAAAAAGAAAGAAGAAAAAGACACTTTGGGAGGCTGAAGCCGGCGGATCACAAGGTTGGTGATTGAGACCATCCTGACTAACACAGTAAAACGCCAACTCTACTAAAAGTACAAAAAATTAGCCGGGCGTGGTGGCAGGCACCTGTAGTCCCAACTACCCGGGAGGATGAGCTAGGAGAATTGCTTGAACCCGGGATGTGGAGGTTGTAGTGAGCCGAGATCGCGCCATTGCACTCTGTCCGTGGCGACAGAGTAAAACCCGCGCTTGCACCTGCCCGGCTGAGTCCTCTTTGCCGGCGGTCCTGGGCTGGGCGGTGCGAAGCAGAGGGGCCGGGCCCACCATCCCCAGAGCTCTGTTCCGTGCGCACCGCGGGACCGCTCCTTTGGCGCCAGATCGCGGGCGAGGGGCTGTGCACCCGGCAGCCTGTGGCGTCCCTGAGGTCCCGGCTGCTTTTCCCAGTTTCCACGAGGTTGCCTCCCACCCTATTCTCCCCGCGTCCGCGAACCCGACCTTGGCGTCGCCATCGTCTCCACCCCACACATCGTTCCGCCGTTTTCAGCACTGCCTGTCCTGGAGTCCCTGTGTAGCCCCAGCCTCCTGCTCCAGTCCCAGGATCTGCTGAGTGCAGAGTGGGGAGGGTGCCGTTGCGAGCGAGTTGTGTGCAGAGTTCCCGCCACCTATGTGGCATTTGTTTCTCCTCATCCCCCGCCATGCCTGTCCCTGTCCACGCCTAGATACCTCGGACCCGCTCCTAAGTGCACAGCAACACCAGAACACTGAGCGGCCTCTCTCTCCAGTCTATTCTGCTTGCCTGAAAAGATGCTGAGGCGAGTTTCTCCAGGTCCTCCTTTGCATATAAGTTTTCATGCTCCCCACAGCCTTAGGGCTGCCCCACTACTGGATGGCAGTTCTGGACATGCGGGATGTCCCCAAGGAGAGATGATATCAGGTGATATGCAGACCCTACTTTACATTAGAAAGCAAGATGGGGGAGGTGGTGGGAAGCTGTAGCTCCAGCTACTTAGGAGGCCGAGGCGGGAGGATTGCTTGAGTCCGGGAGTTTGAGTTATGCCTGAACAACAGGTGGAGTCAACCTCCCTCAAAAAATATCCAAAAGAAGACACCTAGTTATTTCTCTTCGGTATACCTACTGCAAAACATGAAGTCTGTATCAGCGTTCTTTTTTGCTTTTGTTTGTTGTAGTTGTTGTGTTGAGACATTCTCACTCTGTCAACCAGGCTGGAGTGCAATGGAGGGATCTCCTCTCACTGCAGGCTCCACCTTCCAGGTTCAAGCAATTCTTCTGCCTCAGCCTCCCGAGTAGCTGGAATTACAGGCGTCTGCCACCATGCCCAGCTAATTATTTTACATTTTTAGTACAGACAGGGTTTCACCATGTTGACTGGGCTAATCTTGAATTCCTGACCTTATGATTTACTTGCCTCAGCCTCCCACAGTGATGGGATGACAGGCGTGAGCCATGGTGCCTGGCCACCGGTCCCTTTTCAAACATTTTCATTCTTTGACTCCTCAGAACAATCCTAAATGGAAATAGCATTTATGAACCCGTTTGCTAATCAAAAGACTACAAAGTAAAGAGTTCAAGTAACTGGCTAGCCATCACAGAGACAAAAAGTTGTGCACCGATTTAAATTCAGCCAGCCTCTTCAAGGAAAGCATCCATGATAAATCATTTCTTTGGCCCAGGTATGTCACCGACATGTCTCTATTGCTGGAAATATTTTAAACAGGGACCTGGCTCACACCTGTAATCCCAGCACTGAGGAAGGTCGAGACCGATGGATCACTTGAGGTAAGAAGTTCAAGACTAGCCTGGCTAACCTGGCGAAACCCCATCTCCACTAAAAATACCAAAATTACCCGGGCATGGCGGTAGTCACCTGTAATCCCAGCTACTCAGGAGTCTGAGGCAGGAGAATTGCTTGACTCCCGGAGGCGCAGGTTGCAGATTGTGTCATTGCACTGCAGCTGGGAACAAAGACAAGAGTGTCTCTCAAGAAACGAATCCAAAAATCTCCCAAATAAACAACAGGAAGCTAGTGGCTACATTGGGGCACGGCAAAGACAACCGTAAATGTAATACATGCACATACGCACACACACATTAATGTGGGGCTATCTTTTATGTGTGGGATGAGATTCATTTTCATTTTATTTGGTGGAAGAGTTTTCTTTTCATAAAAGTGTGTTTAAAAAATATTAATAATTTCAATGTAAAATAT
The DNA here is from genome assembly GCA_031835075.1 of Saguinus oedipus. NCBI lineage: Eukaryota > Metazoa > Chordata > Mammalia > Primates > Cebidae > Saguinus > Saguinus oedipus. The sequence goes on from CM063173.1 coordinate 59,608,149, forward strand.
TAACTGAATGATGGTGCAGGTGGTAACAGAAAGGTCAGTCATTCCTCTGTATCTGACATGAAGCACAGAACTTTGCTCATAGATTTGTAACCCTAGTGTTGATTTAAAGTTTGTGGGAACAGTGAATGGTCTCTTTGGAACACAGGACACATGCTTGTGTGGTAGATGAGAATAACAGGATACACAGCTGAGCACTCCAGGCCTTTGTGTTCAAAGAAATCAATATCCCCTTTGCTCCTTAAAATGATCCAAAAAAGCAATAGTTAATATTGTAGAGCACCCACCTTGCATAATTATAAGTTTCTTCTAAGTTTTAAATCCTGTAATCCTGAAAGCCAGAGGTTAGTATTATGCCCCTTGTATGGCGGAGGAGACCGGGCCACAGAGAGGTTATGTCATGCAGCTAAAAGTGACAGAGTTGGGATTTGCACTCATACATGCCTACTGCACCGTGATACCCTCACCTATGACTCTGGTGACACCAAGTCACATGAAAGATAAGGACATGGAAAATGTAGCACAGAGGTGGCAGTATGAAGTGAACTCTGTTGATGGTCATGTCCCGCTGCACAGCTCTGTGATCGCTCTGGGCATCAGTCTCATCTCTTAAGCCAATAGCCAAATTTGTGCAGCCTAAAGAGTCTGTATCTTTGAACCTTGGAATCCAGTGGCATATAATCTACCAGCTGTGTTCAGGGCAACAGGCCCAGTGCAGCATAGGTTTATTCATCCCTTTACTTCTGAGATATGTGACATTGGGTAGGTTACTTAACTACTCTGGAAGACAGCATCAGCACTCCAGGCCCTGTATATTTGCTGTCCCCGTCTCAAGGCCTGTGACTCTCATTCCTGAAGTCCTGTGATTAGATGAGATAAAGGATGGGAAAGGCTTTTATGTCTGCTCAAATGCAGGGGCAGAATCTGATTGAAAAGTGCTTTTCACAGGTCATCCACCCTCCTCCTGGCAGGGTCAGCCAGGTTGCAATCCCATTCCCAGCATCCAATCCATGGCAATGTTTTCAAACCTTTAAGCATTCTCTTAGCTTTACTATTTAACAGGATTTGTTCTCCAAAAATGCCAGTGTACAGAGAATAATCACAATCACTACTATTTATTAAACCCTAGTCAGGGGCCATACCATGCTGTTGTTTAATCCCTGCGTTGAGATACAATCTGCTTTCTACAAACAAGGAAGCGAAGGCTCAGAGAGTTTCCGTGATGCACTCAGGCCACATAGCCAGTACATGGAAAAGTGGGCTGTGAACCAGGACCGCCTGACACCAAAACCCATGCACCAGGCACAGGCTGCCTTCTGAAATATCTTCACAGGGCAGCAGTTGGCAAGCCCGGTCTTTACCTCTAGGCCAGGAGGATCATCTTCCTCTTTTATTGAATGTCAAATTGCATTCTCTCCACAGCCAGGGGAACTAATTGTGGGCTTCAATTACAAGTCAGCCAGGGCCTCACTTCTTCCTAGTGAGCCCCACCACACTCTTTAAACTGCAGAATCTGCCATCATTCCTGCACAGGCAGACATAAAGTATTTCATGTGGAACCCACATTCACACACACCTCATTGCATCAGGAACATGCCTGGCATTTTCTTCCATATTCCCAGTCACTTTTCTGGTTTGAAGTAGTCAAGGGCCGAAATTTGAAAGAGGAACAAATTCAGCCTGAGCTTGGGAGAAATTCCTGAATATTCAGAGCTATTTTACAACAGGGAGCTCTCAGGGGTCAGTGAGTGCCCTGTCAGTGACTGTGGGAAGGTCAAGCCTGATGGTCCCTTGTGGGGATGGGCTGGGTAGTGCTGCTCAGGGTGTGTAGCCACACACTGGGGCCTGTTTGCTCTTTCTTTCTTTCTTCTTCTTCTTCTTCTACTTCTTCTACTTCTTCTTCTTCTTCTTCTTCTTCTTCTTCTTCTTCTTCTTCTTCTTCTTCTTCTTCTTCTTCTTCTTCTTATTTTTATTGAGACAAAGTCTCAGTTGCCCAGGCTGGAGTGAAATGGTGCAATCTTGGCTCACTGTAACATTCACCTTGGGGGTTCAAGTAACTCTCATGCCTCAGCCTCCCAAGTAGCTGGGATTACCAGAACATGATGTCATACCCGATTAATTTTTGTATTTTTAGTAGAGATGAGGTTTCATCATGTTGGCCAGGCTGGTCTTGAACCCCTGGCCTCGAATGATCCACCCACTGTGGCCTCTCAAAGTGCTGGGATTAGAGACAGGCCTGAGCCACTGTGCCAGGTCTAGTCTGCTGTTTCCTGTCTGCAGTGAACACCATCATATATTCAAAGCTTGTATATCTTTCATTTTCCTTTATTTCTTCATGTATTCATTGAATTTTTTTCTAGTTGAATGTTAAATATTGGTTTTGTATTTTTTGTTTTATTTCATTATCTCCATAATTGATATGATTACATTTACCAAGGTTTGAGTCTGCCATGGATAGAAAATAAACACTGTCCCTTCACTGTAGTGTTTGAAAAACTCCATTGTGTTAGTCTGTTTGCTTTGCTGGAAGGGAATCCCTGAGACTAGAAAATTTAAAAAGAAAAAATGTTGGTTTGTTTTGACTTCTGCTTCTGCAAGCTGTGCAGAAGTGTGGTGCAGGCATCTACCTCTGGTGAGGGTCCCAGGAAGCCTACAATCCTGGCAGAAGGCCAAAGGAGAGAAGGTACATCACATGGAGAGGCAGGGAGCAAGAGAGAGAAGGGGATGGTGCTTGGCTATTTTAAACCACCAGCTGCAGAGTGACCTACCAGAGGAAGAACTCTCTTCACCATGGGATGGCACCAAGCTATTCTTTAGGGACCACTCCTCATGATTCCAAAACCTCCCACTAGACCCAATATTGGAGGTCACAATTCAACATGAGATTTGGCAGTGATGAAACATCAGAATTATAGCACCCATCGTGTAGGATTCAAGGAACTGAGGAGTTGGGTTCCAGCACTGTGGACACTTTAGAGCCTAAAATCCAATGTGGATTAAAGTTGGGCAGGAAAATCAGAAAATAAAAATGAGGGATGACATCTCTGTGCCACATTTGACATGAGACTGGAAGTGATCATGTGTGGCCCCCACCCATGTGGTGTGGCACAGTGCAATGCCATTTTACAGCAGTGTAGACTCAGAGAGGTAGCCTGGCTTCCTGAAGCTGTTCACATTTTTAGTGGCTCACATTTCCATCCAGAGCCTGGTCTCTAAAATCCTGGTTCAACTGCCACCCCAGTCAATTTTTGCCAAGGCCACACAAAGAAGACCAGAGTAAGATTTAAGTCAAAATTGTTTCATTGTCATTCACATATTTAACAGAAAAAGAAATGCAGCAACACGTTCAGGGTTGTATGTTTAAATATCCAGGTTTGTGCAGGTTGGTCTGTTTATATCTGGGAGCAGGGCTGTCCCCACATCAAGCACAGCAGCTGCACTTCTCCAATGCCCCTTTGCAGACACAGCCCTGGGCACACTTGGCACAGCCCATGGGGCAGCAGAAGCAGCAGCCTGGGGAAGAAGGGAAGAGTGAGAGGTGGCAGTAGACTTGACCAGGCACCTTCCTGCCCCAACAGCAAGCCTGGCTCCAGCTCGGGCCCCAGACCCAGAGGATGCTTTTTTAGCTTGGTGCAACTCTGTTCTGAAACCATGGGTGGTACAGTTGGGGTTTGTGTCACACCAGAAAAAATATTTGCTGTTCTGTCTCAACTCAGGGCACAAAGCACGGAGAGAAAGTGACATGGCCAACAGGGACAGAGAAAGCCCAGTTCCCCAGAAGGATGCACTCAGGGCCAGCCTAGGGCTCTCTCCCAACCTTAGCCACAACCCCAGATTCCTGGAGATGGCCCCACCCTCACTCTTCTTGCAGGAGGTGCATTTGAACTCTTTGAACTTGAAAGAGCTGGTGCATGTGCAGGAGCCACCAGCAAGGAAGAGAAAAGGTGGTGGGCAGTGAGTGAGATGCAGAAGCAGTGAATCAATGAGTCTCCAGTGTTGCCTCCTCTGTGTGGGGCCAGCCCTCAGAGCTCCTTTCTCACTCGGGACAGAGGAACAGAAGCCCCATGTCATCTCTGCTCATGCTGGGAAGGAGAAGCACCCTCCTGTTTTACCCCACAAGGAAGGTCCCAGGTGCACACACAACCCAGGAATACTGAGATTGAGAGCCAGAACCTTCTGTCCTGAACACTGAGGGCTCAACATCTCCAGCCCCCATCCACCCTGATTGATCAGAGCCTGGACAGAGCCTTGGGGACCAGCCAGCAGTCCCCTGATCAACTGGGTGATTGGCAGCAGGACAGCCTTGAGCCTCAGTGTCCTGAACTCTTCCTTAGAGACCCAGGGAAAAGGGCAATTCTCTCAGAGGTGCGATCAGGAAGAAAACACCTAAAGAAGTATGTTGGGGAGAGATAGCATGGGAAGAAATGCCAGACACAGGTGAAGGGGAGGAAGGCAGCAAACCACACTGCCACATGTACCTATGCAACTATCTTGCATGTTCTTCACGTGTACCCCAAAACCTAAAATGCAATAAAAAATATGTTTTAAATTAGCCAGGCCTGGTGGTGCATGCCTTCAGTCCCCAGGCCACTCAGAAGGCTGAAGCTGGAGGAGAACTTGAACATGGGAGGTCAAGGCTGCAGTGAGCCACGATCACACCACTGCACTCCAGCCTGGCTGACAGAGCAAAACCCTGTCTCAGAAAACTGATCTCTGGAGAAGGCATTTTCTTTTTCTGCAATGTAGCCAAACAGCTAGGTATGTCTTAATGTCATCTCTTACTTTTTAACAGGGCAAGAATGTTTTATAAAACCCCAGTCTCCAGAGGTGCAATGGGGCAAATCCTGAAGCATACATGGAAATCCCTGACAGCTAAAGCATCCCTCACCCCATCCAGCACTTCTTACCCCTGGCACATGAGAATCACCTTGATGAAGGGAAAATTTCAAAATCCCTTAAGCCCAAGTTGTAACAGAGCAATCAGATCAAAATCCCTGGAGTTAGATCCAAAACACAAGACGGTTTAGTTTTCCAGGTGATTATGATGTGTTGCCAAGCCACAAAACCACAATTTTAACCAGCAGCTTTTGTTATAAATGATTTCTCAAATGCATGTACAAATGTTTGCTGCTGAATTGTGACCTTTCAGTCTTACCTGCATTTCCTGCTAGATATTCTTTGCAGACCCAACCTCTGCTACTCATTCTGATTCTGATTCAGCTGGTTTCATGTGGGCTCAGTGCATCCTGTGCACAGGTGCTGTGTGTGTGCCCTGGCCTGGGGAGCATTATTCTCAGGGGAGAACCTTGCTGAAAACAAAGCTGCATTTCAAATAGTTAAAACCATGCTACTTACTGTATTGAGGTAAAAATTAAAAGTCCTAGCTGGCTCACCCCAAGGTTAAAGCATAAATAAAGAACTTGGAACATTAATATACAACTGATGATGTTCTGAGCTAATGTGTTCCACGTTAAAATAAAACAAAACATCACTATTACTCTAAAATATTAATTTAGGATTATCACGCGCATATGTACTATTTAGGTTTTTATTAATGTATAACATGTATACAGAAATATATGCACAAAACATTTACAGAACACTGCTCTGTTGCCCTGGCTGGAGTGAGTGCTGCAGGGCGATACCAGCTCACTGCAATTTCCACCTCCAGGGTTCAAGAAATTTCCCTGTCTCAGCCTCCTGAGTAGCTGGGATTACAGGTGCCCCCCACTACACCCTGGCTAATGTTTGTGTTTTTAGTAGAAATGGGGTTTTACTATCGCCCCCACCTCAACCTCCTAAAGTGCTGGGTTTACAGGCATGTGCCACCACATGCAGCCTGTACAAGTGTTTCCTGACAGAATGTGAAAAAATACACAAATACAAAAGAAGTATAGCAGACCTGTCACCCAACTTTAATAGCTATTAGTCATCTGTCGTTTTCCTTTTATTTATACTTCCAGCTGTTCCCCTCAGTTTTACAAGATTCTAGGTTTCTTGAATGAAATCTACATTCATTGCAACATACAATCTGAACTGTACCTTTTTGACAAATGAATATACTCATATAAACTTTTTCCCTTTTAGGAATAAAATTGCAACACTTAGCAATTATTAATGTGCATATAAGTTACCTCAAAGTATTATTTAAAATTTAGATTTGTATTTAATAGGTCTGAGTTTTGACTGAGAATTTATATTTCTAACAAAGTACAAACCCATAGGGCACATGGCAACTGCAATGTCTGTTAATCTACAGTAAATACAATTTGATGGATAAAATTAAAGGCAATTGACCTAAGGCAAAAAAAATGCACAAAGCATTCGTGCTATGTGCTATCTGTAGGAGCATTTGGTCACTAATAACAAACTAAACAATTTTATTATTTTAATAACCAAAATTGGTAAAATTTCTACTACTTTTTTTGTATAAGTGCTGTTTGCCAGAAAAAAATTTATATAATGAGAGCAAACATGGCAAACATTTGCAAGTAAATTTCTTATGAAATTAAGTAGCAGATATTTTTTCAAGCCCATGGCCTTCAGATTGTTACCCAGAACTCAATCATTTACATAGAAAGTGCAAATAATTTTCATAGCATCCTATTGAAATTATATTTTAATGCCTTTACAAATTATAACTGTTTTTAAATAAAGTTCACTATGATTTTGCATATGACATATGATAAGTTCCACTTAAAGTTACCTGAAATTTACTTAATTGTATTAGGCAGTGTCTGTCTACCATCCAGTATTATTTGGGGATCCTCCCTCCATTTGCACAGGCAACATAGCTGGGGAAACAGGGATTCACAGAACACAGGCTGTTCCCTGCATATTTTTCCTCCTCAGATATCAGTTCATCTGTCAACCAACTCATGTGAGAGCTGAAACCATGCATTTCCTATTATTCCTGGGCACTCTCCTCAGAGAAAGAAAAGGTCAGAAAGTCCTGTTATGGGATGCCTGCTAACAGGCTAAGCTCCCTAAGCTGTGGGAGCTCTAATCATCAGGTTTAGACTGTTCAGAAGGGAGAAATGAGGCAGACATTCTGAACCTGAAACTTGATCACATTTTGTTTCATCTCGTGACAGTTTTGACACGCTGTTTTGGAACATGTCTGGAAGGTGAACTCTGAAGAACAGTGCATACTTTGTTGTGACTCAGATGAGGTCTTTCATGGGGATCAGGAATTCAATGCCCAGTATCTGAGCTGCCATCTTTGTGGTCATTAGGTTGCCTCTTTCTATCAAGTCCATTGTTACCAGGGAGTAGGCTGGAGATTCTAAATGGCTTCCAGAACCCCTCTCTGATTCTCTTTGGGAGACAGGGTCTGAAAAAGACAAACTCAGTATTTTTGGGAAATTCTAGAAAGTCTGGTTGTTGACCTGGAAAGACCTCTTGCCGGATGCCTAAATGCTCAGTTTTCAGCCCTAGCTTGCTAGGCATAGAGCTCGGTTTGCATTTATATCAGCACAACGTATGTCAGAGTTGAAGAAGTAGCCAGGACAAAGTGTCTTGGTTGCAGGCTGGGAAACATCTTAAAAGCAAACTAGTCTGCTGACTTTCATCTTGGCAATGAGTGTTGGGTCCTAGCCAAAGTGCTTGAATGCAGCATGAGTCCAATACATAGATACACCTTCTAATGGAGAAATGTTTGTATCTTTTCAGTTTTGATGCAATCAAGGTGAAATTATCATGCTGTTGGTTTCTTTACTATTTATTTTTTAATATCAAATCTAAGACAAATCACATTAAAAACTTATTGACATATGTATTTGTTCTTCACCAGGCTCATAGTATCTGCCTAATTTTAAACTTTCTTCCATTTTGTAGGTTTCAACTTATTTTATTGGGGAATATTAAATCTAATACAGACATTGTCCTTTTACATATAATTTCCTTTTATTTAACAGATTTTTATTGGCATTTACCTTAAATTATGGACTATTTTATTATATAAATAGCTTCATTTCTATTTAGAAGATAAAAGTATTTGGGTTTCTTGTCTTGCCATTTTTATATTACTTAGTAATGAGATAAACATTAATGTTTTTAGGGTATTTTAAATTTTGGATAATTAACTTATTATATCCATGTGAAGCTCATTTTTACTGCATGTGTGGATTGGAGAGCTGTTTTCACTTCTGTTTCATCTTTACTCTGATCTCCCTAGAACTCATCATTCTTGTAGTTGGGAAATAACAGGTTATCTTTCCAATAAATGGGACAAATTCGATGATACCACACTACAAATGAGTTTGAAAGCAGGACGTGTCTTCAAAGAATAAACAACATGAGCCTACATATATACAACACTAGTAATGTGTAATTTCCAGTTTGTATGAAAAATAAAAGCACAGAAAATTTGTTAAAGTAAATTAAAATGGACATCAGGTCTCAAGAATTTCTGAGCAGACAAAATCAGTTAGGTCTTATAAGTAATCTCAACCTTGCTTGATAAATTCTTTCTCACAGCTGCCTATTAAAAAAACAGAAATGAAGCTCAACCAATCAGGAGTAGCCAGCAACCTTATATAAATGGGAACTCTCCAATAAGGTAAAAGAAAGAAAGAAAGAAAGAAAGAAAGAAAGAAAGAAAGAAAGAACCAACCAAACAAGAAAGAATAAAAAATTTTGTGCTACCACTAATCAAATGATTTGTTTCTACATATTTCCTTTGAATACTTGCTTCTTACACTGTAAATGAAACACTGTCTTTCAGCTGAAGTTCTACAATTTATCAATTTCTCTTACTCAAATAAACACTTGACAATTTCATTGTGTCTCAAATTACTTTTTAGAAGAATAAATAAACTATCTAGGAATAAACATTACAAAAATGCATACAGAATATTAGAAAAGCCATAGAAAAGTTTTAAATATGTGAATGTAGACACAAGCAAATAGAAAATTTGTATCATATTCTTAGGCAGAAAAACTCAACCTTATCAATGTAAATTGTCCTTAAAGTAAGTTATAAATTCAATTTTGTTTCAATACAGATACTAGATACCATTAGATATTGGAAGTAGGCATGTTACTATTAAATATTATACAGATGAAAACACAAACAAGAATAGCCAAGAAAACTAAAAAAATAAATAAATAAAAAAGACTGGTCAGCTCTGTGAAAAATCTTGATTGATTAAAAAGAAACTCAGATCATTGAAACTACAAATTCAGAAATAGACCAAAGGGCCTGTGAAAGTGTCATAGTGCATCCAGGCTGCTACAACAAAATACTTTAGACAGAGTAAGAATGAAAAACAGAAATGTATTTTTCACAGTTCTGAAGGTTGAAAGTGCAAGATCAAAGCAGCCACAAATTTGGTGTTTGGTGAGAGCCCTGTTCCCCGTAGATGGTACCTTCTTGCACAAGGGACAAAGGTGTTCCCTTGAACCTCCTTTGAAAAGGCATTTATTCCATTTATAAAGATGAAGCACTGTTGGCTTAATCACTCTCTCAAAGGCCAGATGCCTAATACTCTCCACATGTGAATTTGAAAGAGGACCTAAGCATTCAGGCCAGAGCAATAATTTAGTAAGCAATAAAAGCAACGTGGAGAATGGCATCATAAATACTTGAGGTGTAAAAATGTAATGCTCTTAACACAAAAAATGATTTATTTCTCACAGCATATAACAAAATAAAAGTCCAATGAAATTATATTTTTCATAAATATAAATATGTATGGCAAAAAATTAAGTGTTTATAAGGTTAATTCTACAGGAGGTATCGAGATTTCCTAGGTTTCTGGGGGATGGGCAAGGCTCCAGAGTTTTCTTCTGTGATGTTTTCCTGGAAGTTGCCAATGCTCTTATTCAATTTTAAAGTAGATAAAGATGTTTGTTTCTATTTCAACGTTTACTAAATTTAAAATAATAAAGGCCAATTTATGCATAATTAACAATGATTCATCAGTGGTGCTGTGCTGAGGAAGACACGGACTCTCTCACACACATGTGTGATTTTTGGTCAAATAGATTTCTCCCTGTGCCAGAGTCACATATGTTACACTCAATCAGAGGCTTTCACAAGCAAGCATTGTTCTGCTGCCCTACCACAGACTTTAACCCTGAAAATATGACCCAGAAGGTGATGGATAAACACCCACCCTAGTGTTCTGATCTGCATAAATCATTTCTTAATAATCCCTTACAGGAATCTGGAATCTTTTCTGAATTCATCAGCCACACACAGCTAGACTTGAAAATTTGGACAGAAGTTTCTATTCTCACCGGGACTCCTGCCCCATCCTGCCAGCTTCTCTAGATGTACACTTTTCTAATCACTCCTGAGAGATTCCATCTAAAGTTACCTCTCTGTGTCAACATTATCGATTCATAAAGTGGGATGAGAAATAGTTTCAAATCCAGCTAGGCTAGGGTCTGTGTCCAGGATTCCTTAGCTGACTTATGTTTCTGACTTACCTAAATATTGATAAATACAGATTTATCTCTAGAAGGTAGAAAAACTGAAGAAGAAATTCCAGTTCACAGAGGAAGACCTACTTGTTTCCAGATTGGGTCAAACTTAGTTGGACAGTTCTTTGGAAAGCTCTTAGCTGACTTTAAAATCAGTGTAACCAGTAATAGTGTCAAGATGGCTATGAGCCCACAAGCCAAAAGAACAGCTCTAGGTGGAGGCTAATCCTTTACTGAAGGCTCTAAATGTCAAAATCAAGATTTGATTAGCCTCAGGATGAATTGCACAATGCAAATCTCCCCAAATATTTTTTACTAAACCTTAATTGGAAAGTAAGACTCTAGACTGTTTAACCCCCACAAAAAGTAAATTTCTGATCTTTCCACCTGGGATCTGTGTATGTGTGTTGGAGCATGCCTTTACCAACCAGCATAAAGTTACAACTCCCCTTGTGCCTCTACTTTGTACTTGTGCAGACTTTCAAATACAGAGGTGGGAGCTTAGGGTTTCCTGGTCTTTGCTAAGCATGGCCCTGAGCATCCCCATTTCCTTCTATTATTAGGAGTATGACCAGAGTCCTAATTCCCAGCAGCTTTTTGCTTTTTCTCCTAGAGCTTTTCAGTGTGATTATTTTTAGGCCCAATTGATACCTTTGTTCCTGGTGGACTGGGTAGTTCATTTCAATGTAAATGCTTTTACAAACATCTCGAGCTATTAATTTACGTTTGCTCTGCTTTTTAAATGAAGTAATTCTGCTGTTAGATTTCCTCATAACCTGAGGGTTAAAAAAAAAGAAAGAATAAATATTTCATACAAATGTTTAAAATACAAATAGTGCAAAAAGAGACCGGGGATGACTATATTAATAGCAGACAAAATACACTAAAAAATTACAAAAGAAAATAAGACATTATATAGTCATAAAATGTTCGCTTGGCAAGAAGATAGTAATATTTTAAACACTTACATACCTAATAACAAAACATTAAGATATAGAAAGGGTAAGTTGATAGAATTGGAGGGACAAATAGACAGTTCTAAAATAATAGTTGAAGATGTTAATGCTCCACTCAGAGTAATGAATAGAATAATGAGACAGATGACAAATAAGAAAATAGAGAGCCTGACTAACACAAAAAAACAAATTGATCTCACAATTATATATAAGACACTCCATCCAACAGGAGAGTACACACTCTTCTCAAATACATATGTGGAATATTCCAGGATGGGCTGTATATTAGATCTAAAATTAAATCAATAGCAGAAGAAAAACTAGAAAGTTTGCAAACTTGTAAAAACTAAACAACATACTCTTAAACAACCTATAAGTAAAAGGAGAAATCACAAGGGAAGTAGGAAAATACAGAGGAAGATAAATGAAAATGCGACCTATAAAAAGTTAATGGAAGCAGCAAGAAAAGTGCTAAGATAGAAAGTCTGCAGCTAAAAAACATTTAAAAAGTACAAAGACCTTAAATCAATAATAACTTTGTTTCCTATCAATTCAGAAAAATAAGAACAAATTAGATTCAAAGAAAAAAGAAAAAAGTAAAAAATTAAGCTTTTAGCAGAGATAAATGAAAGAGAGATTCTACAAACAACAGAATGCCAGGAAACCAAAAGCTAGTTCTCAGTTCTTCAAAAAAGAATTAACAACTGGCAAATATTCAGCTACACTAAAAAATTCAGAGTATTTACATAATAAAAAGACAAATAAATATGAGACATTAATATTAATTCTAAAGGATTAGAATGTTTTCAAAAGTGTTCTATGACATATGAGAGGACAATAAATTGGAAAATTGAGATTAAATGGGCAGATTTCTATGTATACAAGACTTGATTACAAAGAAATACAAAATCTGAATATACATATGACTATTAAGGAAATGAAATCAGTCATTAAAAACTTGATGAAGAAAAGCCTTTGATTTGTTGTCTTCACTAGTAAATTATATCAAACATTTATAGAAGAAAAATTCTTTCCAAACTCTACCAAAACTACTCAGCCAAATCCTAGCTAGCCACATTCAGCAGCATACTGCAAGATTACACCCCATGACCAAGGAGAATTTCTTATTGAAATGCAAGAAAGTTTTAGCATATGACTGGTTTCTGTACAGTGGTATTTATAAGTTAATTGCAACCAGTTACAGATTTCTTTACTCCTTCTCCACTCCCACTGCTTCACTTAGCTAGCCTTTCTTAACAAACATTTCAGCATGTGAAAATTAATCAATGCATATACCACATTAACAGATGTTTTTATATAAAAATATCTCATTAATACAGAAAAAGTAGTTTACAAAATTCAAAATATTTTTATAATAAATTAGGAATTTATTGTGTTTAAAGAAATAAAAGGAAACCATCTTCATAAAATTTACATAGGAAAACCCACAGCAAACAACATATTCCAAAGGAAAAGACCAAAAGGCTTTTCTCTAAGCTCAGAAGCAAGACAAGAATGTCTGCTCTTGCCACTTTTATTCAACACAGTTTTGGAAGTTCCAATAAGAGAAATTAAAAAAGAGAAATAAATAAACTGCATCAAAATATGGACAGAAAACATATACCTATATGTAGAAAATTTTAAAGATTCCACACAAAAACTATTACGATTAACAAATTTGGCAGAGTAGAGCATATAAAATTGACATAGAAAAATAAATTGTATTTTTATATAGCAAAATAAATAATCTGAGAGTAAACAATAAAACTAATTTAATTTACAATAGCATAAAAATAATGAAGTACTTAGGAAGTAACCAAAAAGTAAAATTCCAATGACTTAGTATAGACATTAAAAATAAATCCATTTTTAAGTTTATGTGAAATCTCAAGGGACCCTAAATTGCAAAAGTAATTTTGAAAGAAAATATACCAAAGTTAGAGAAGTGACACTTTCTGATTTCAGAACTTAGTATAAAAGTCTAAAATAGTATACTACAAATAGACTAGCAGGGTAATATGGAAAGCCAACATAAATAAATGCACTGAAGTGCAATAAAATATGTATTAAAAATAGAAATAAAATATCTTAATGTGTTTTTTAAAAAATTTAAAAATAAAAATAAACATGCATAGATATGGTCAAATGATTTTTGTGAGAAAAGAACTGTCTTTACAATTGGTGCTGGGAAATCGGGTACCCACCTGTAAAAAAATGAAGCTGAATCCTAAGAAAAATTTTAACTAAGTGGGTTAGAGACCTAAACATAAGAGCAAAAACTACAAAATTCTTAGAATACAATATAGGCAAAACATGTTATGACATTGGGTTTGGCAGTGATATTTTTTTTAAGAAGGACATGCAAATTGTAAGAAAAAAACAAACAAAAAATAGACAAATAGAGCTTTATCCAGAATATACAAAGAACAATTCAGCAACAATGAAATGAACTACTTGTTTAAAATATAGGCAAAAAACTTAAACAGACATTTCTCTAGAAATTAGGTAAACTGGCTAATAAGCACATGAAAAGATGCTCGACAAAACTAATCATTAGTGAAATGCAAACGTAATCCCAAATGACATATCACTTCATACTTGTCAGCATAGCTACTACCAAAGGAAAAAACAAGCAAACAAACAGAATCACAAGTGTTGGTGAGGACGTGGAGCAGTTAGAACATTTGTACACCGTTGGCAGAAATGTCAAATGCTGAAGCTGCTGTAAAAGAACAGCATAGGAGTTACTAACAAAGTTTACACAAAAAATTACCATGACCCAGCAATTTTAAATCTGGGTATGTAGTAAAAGATATGAAAGCAAAGACACAAAATAATACACGTTCACCTAGATTCATTGCAGCATTACTCACATCACTCAAAGGGTGGAAGCAACCCAAATGTTATTTGAATCATCATCAACGAATAAATAGAAAAAATGTGACTTATACAGGCAGTGGAATATTATCCACTTAAGTAAAGTAAGGAAATTCTGACAGATGATATATCATGCATAAACCTTAAGGAAATTGTGCAAAGTGACATGAGCCAGTCAAAAGATGACAAATGCTGTATAATTCCACTTATGAGACACTTGGAGTAGGTAAATTCTAGAAACCTAAGTAGAAGAGCTGTTCCTAGGAGCTAGAGGAAGAGTAACAGGGAGCCGTTATTTAATGGGTAGAGTTTTGGTTTTGCAAGTTGAAAGGATGTCCTCATGAATGGGAATGATAGCTGTAATACAATGTGAATATACTTATTTTTTCTGAACTGCACAATTAAAATAGGTAAAATGGTTAATTTTATGTATACTTTACAATAATGTGAAAAATAATTTTTTTATTATACTTTCAGTTCTGGGGTACATGTGCAGAATATGCAGGTTTGCTACATAGGTATACACGTGCCATGGTGGTTTACTGCACCCATCAACCTGTCATCTACATCAGGTATTTTTCCTAATACTATCTTTTTCCTAGTCCCCATCCCCCCTGCCAACAGGCCCCAGTGTTTGATGTTCCCCTCCCTGTGCCCATGTGTTCTCATTGTTTAACTCCCACTTATGAGTGAGAACATGCAGTGTCGGTTTTCTTGTTCTTGGTTTAGTTTGCGGATATTGATGATCTCCCGCTTTATTCATGTCCTCGCCAAATACATAAACTCATCCTTTTTGATAGTTGCATAGTATTCCATGGCATATATGTGCCACATTTTCTGTATCCAGTTTATTATTGATGGGCTTTGGTTTGGTTCCACATCTTTACTATTGTGAACAGTGACACAACAAACATATATGTGCATGTGTCTTTATGGTAGAAAAATTTTATGTTCTTTGGGTATATAGCCAGTAATGGACTTGTTGGGTCAAATGGTATTTCTGCTTCTAGATCCTTGAGGAATTGCCACACTGTCTTCCACAATGGTTTAACTAATTTACACTCCCAAAGACAGTGTACAAGTGTTCCCATTCCTCCACATCCTCTTCAGCATCTGTTGTTTCCTGACGTTTTAATGATCACCATTCTAACAGGCATGAGATGGTTTCTCACTGTAGTTTTCATTTGCATTTCTCTAATGACCAGTGATAATAATCTTTTTTTTTCTTATGTATTTGTTGGCTGCATAAATGCTTTCTTTTGAAAAGTGCCTGTTCATAGCCTTGGCCCCCTTCTCGATGGGCTGTTTTTTTTCTTGTAAATTTAAATTCTTTGTAGATTCTGGATATTAGCCCTTTGTTAGATGGATAGAATGTAAAATTTTTCTCCCATTCTGTAGGTTGCCTGTTCACTCTGATGACAGCATTTTTTTTCTGTACAGAAGCTCTTTAGTTTTCTTAGATCTCATTTGTCAATTTTGACTTTTGTTGCCATTGCTTTTGGTGTCTAGTCATAAAGTATTTGCCCATGCCTATGTCTTTAATTGTATTGCCTAGGTTTCCTTCTAGGGTTTTAATAATTTTAGATCTTACATTTAAGTACTTAATCCATCTTGAGTTAATTTTTGTATAAAGTGAAAGGAAGGGATACAGTTTCAGTTTTCAGCAAATGGCTAGCTAGTTTCTGAACACCATTTGTAGAAAGGGAATTCTTTTCCCATTGCTTGTTTTTGTCTGGTTTGTTAAAGATTAGATGTTTGTAGATGTGTGGTGTTATTTCTGAGTCCTCTGTTCAGTTCCATAGGTCTATAAACACCTCTATGCAAATAAACTAGAAAATCTAGAAGAAATTGATAAATTCCTGGACACATAGGCCACCCTCCAAGTCTAAACCAGGAAGAAGCTGAATCCCTGAATAGACCAACAACAAAATTGAGGCATTCATTCTAAAATTAAGGCAGTAATTAATAGCCTAGCAACAAGAAACAGTTAGGGATCAAATGGGTTCACAGCTAAAGTCTACCAGAGATACAAAGAGGAGCTGGTACCATTCCTTCTGAACATCTTCCAAATAATAGGAAAAGAGGGACTCCTTTTATATCTCATTTTATGAGGCCAGAATTATCCTGATAACAAAACATAACAGAGACAAAACAACAACAAAAATTTCAGGCCAGTATCACTGATAAATGCTGATGCAAAAATCCTCAATAAAATTCTGGCACACCAAATCCTGCAGCAAAACAAAAAGCTTTCCTTTTTTTATATATCCATCCATTTTTATCCATCATGATGAAGTCTACTTTATCTCTGGGATACAAACCTGGTTCAACACATGCAAATCAGTAAATGTAATCAATCACATAAACAGAACTAATGACAAAAACCACAGGATTATGTCAATAGATGCAGAAGAGGCCTTCAAAAAGATTTAACAGCCTTCATGCTAAAAGCTCTCAACAAACTAGGTATTCCTGGAACATATCTCAAAATAATAAGCTCTGTTTATGACAAATCAATGGCCAATATCATACTTAATGGGCAAAAGCTGAAAGCATTTCCTTTGAAAATTGGCACAAGACAAGGATGCCCTCTCTTGCCACTCCTATTTAACATAGTATTGGAAGTTCTGGCCAGGGCAATCAGGCAAGACAAAGAAATAAAGAGCATTCAAATAGGAAGAGAGGAAGTCAAATTGTCTCTGTTTGCAGATCACATAATTTTATATTTAGAAAACCCCATTATCTCAGCCCCAAATCTCCTTGAGCTGAAGAGCAACTTCAAAAGTTTCAGGATATAAAATCGATGTGCAAAAATCACAAGCATTTCTATACGACAATAACAGACAGAGAACCAAATCATGAGCGAACTCCCATTCACAATTACTATGAAGAGAATAAAATATCTAGGAATACAACTAACAAGGGATGTGAAGGACCTCCTTAAGGAGAACTACAAACCACTGCTCAAGGGATTTTCATTGGGCCTTTGAAATTGCTTGAACCCAAGCCTTTGAACCTGTCCACTGTGACATTGTTGAGACATACCTGTCTCTCTGGTATGTCCTTAATCTTCAACACCTGTTGACATTGTTGACATTCGCTCTTGTTACCTAGGCTGGAGTTCAATTGATAAGTCCAAAGCAGGTGGATAGGACACAGTGATGACCTATCCGCCTCTTGGACTGGGTTCAAGTTTTCAGACTGGGTCAAACCTGGCCCAATAAAAACCACCACAGAACTTATCATAGAATTTGGCAGCTGTTTGACAATTCTGAATCTATAGAAATCTAAAAATTGTAGTGAAGAAAGGATGTACACTGGTAATGAAGAACACTTTAAAAATAAGAACTTGGCAGAACTAACACTATTAGAATTCAAAACATATTGCAAAATTATAATAATGTGTGTCTTTTTTGTCAGAAAGAAAAAGAAAATAGAGAGATTAGTGAAGAAAATTATCACTCCAGAAATACTGCTATATAGGAATTTACTTTATGATATTTCATGGAGAAAGAGGGGGTGTGATGGTTACTATTGTGTGTCAACTTGATTGGATTGAAGAATTTAAATTATTGTTTTTGGGTGTGTCTGTGAGGGCATTGCCAAAGGAGATTAACATTTGAGCCAGCGGACTGGGAAAGGCAGACCCACCCTCAGTCTGGGTGGGCACCCTCTAATCAGCTGCCAGCACCACTACAATAAAGCAAGCAGATGAGCATGGAAAGACTGGACTGGCTGAGTCTTCCAGCCTCATCTGTCTCCCATGCTGGATGCTTCCTGCCCTTGAACACTGGACTCCACGTTCTTCAGCTTTGGAACTCAGAATGGCTTCTTTGCTCCTCAGCTTGCAGACAGCTTATCGTGGGACCTCATCCTGTGCTTATGAGTCAATACTTCTTAATAAACTCCCTCTTATATATACACCTATCTTTTTTGTTCTGTCCCTCTAGAGAACCCTGACTAATACAGGTGGTTAGAGATGGGGGACAAAATAGTCAGTAAATGCCATTTGAAAAAAATAAGATTCTACTTTACCACACACCATACATAAAACTAAAGGTAGAGTAAGAAGTCAAATATAAAAACCACAACTGTAAGAGAAGATATAAGGAAATATTTGTACAGTCTTGGAATGAGGACGGTCTTCTTGAGAAGCAAAAAACATCCAGAATCCATAAAGTATTAGACTAATTTAGCTATATTAAAAGTGAAAACTTGTCATAAAAAAAGACACCACTAATAAAATACAAAGATATTTTAAAAATGAAGAGGGGGAAATGTGACAAAAGGAATTTCTGGTGGATGGTATGAAATAAGAGATGTGGTAAACCATGGAGGACTGC
This sequence comes from Saguinus oedipus, assembly GCA_031835075.1. Lineage (NCBI taxonomy): Eukaryota > Metazoa > Chordata > Mammalia > Primates > Cebidae > Saguinus > Saguinus oedipus. The sequence goes on from CM063173.1 coordinate 59,626,750, forward strand.
AAAGGCCATGCTCTGGAGTTTCATCTTTTTTGTTTGTTGGTTTTTCAAGACAGAACCTTGCTCTGTCACCAGGCTGGAGTGCAGTAGCGATGTAGGCTCACTGCAACCTACACCTCTCAGGTTCATGCAATTCTTCTGCCTCAGCCTCCCAAGTAGCTGTGACTACAGGTGCGTGCCAGCATGCCCAGTCAATTTTTGTAATTTTAGTAGAGACAGGTTTTCACCATGTTGGCCAGGATGGTCTCAATCTCTTGAACTTGTGATCCACCTGCCTCAGCTTTCTAAAGTGCTTGGATTACAGGTGTGAGCCACTGTGCCCAGCCTGGAGTTTCATCTTGACTCCAAGATAACAGAACAACCTCCAAAGGGTTATATACAAGATAATAATAACACCCTTGAGGTTTGCATTTTAGAAAGACAATTATGGCTACAGGGTGGAGGAGGCATGGAGTTCAGCTGGGTAGAATATGCAGACAAATTACAAGGCTTTATACTATGGTGGTCCAGGTAAGAGACAATGACCAGGAATATGATGGAAGTAGAAGAGGGTACATGCAGTCCACACAGGAGAGATGAGTGAGGGAGTAAAGTTGGCAGCTGATGGTCATAAAATGGCCTGGGACCAGGAATGAGGCAGAGAAAAGTGTCAGGAATTACTTCAAGGTTTTTGGCTGTGTAACTGGATGGTGGGAGATCCACAAAATGGGACAGGAAGCAGTGGAAGAAGCAAACACCCGGGGGAAAGAAAAAGTCAAAGATTCCATTTTAGTTTTAGACTTGTTGGGTTAGGATGGGTTTGAGACCTTATTCAATGTGTCTAACTTCCATGGGTTCTGGTTAACAGGATAACAGGCAAGCAAGGTAACAATACAAAGATGTCAAAGGGTTGGTGTCGGGAGGAAAATTAACAGATATTGTCTCTTGGCTTTAAGGAGCTTTTCCTCCCAAGAGGAAAAGAAATGCCCACACTATGAATGGTAAACAGCCACCTGTGAAGCCACACAGGCCCTGCTGTCCCCTCATGTGAAGATATTTCATTTGACTCCAACTGAATCTGTGAAAAGTCTTGGGACTGATTGAGTCTGTGGATCTGAACCAGGCCACTAATGTCCCAAGCTGGCATGATCACAGTAATCACAACAGAGTGATTACCAAGAAACCTCATGTTCTTCCACCTGTTCATCACCCCTAAATTGTCTCTAATGAACTTGTATTATTTTATTGGAAGACTAAAATTAGTAGAGATGAATATGTTTTAAATATGTCTTAAAAAGAAAGAAAAATTGAAAAACCGAAGATCACAGATTATTATTTTTCTTTTTCTTTAGCTTATAATAATGCATAACATTTTAAAAACTAATCACATTTGGGAGGAAACACAAGAATGGAGGAGGCCCTGCCCAGCCATCCACATCCAGGGCATTTTATGACTCCATGGAGGAGAATACGGAAGTGGGGGGAAGAGCCCCACAAGGAACATGGGAGAGAAACTGCACCAACAGCCACTTTCTAAGCCAGTGGCAAACTACAGGTGACTTCTTAGCTTAGAGTAATAAGTGACAGTACTTTTGTGTGTGTGTGACAGTCTCACTCTGCCACCCAGGCTGGAGTGCAGTGGCACCAACTCAACTCATTGCAGCCTCTGCCTCCTGGGTTCAAGCTATTCTCATGCCTTAGCCTTCCAAGTAGCTGGGATTACAGGCCCTGCATCACCACACTTGGCCAAGATTTTGGACTTTTAGTAGAGATGGTGCTTTACCGTGTTGGCCAAGCTGGTCTCAATCTCCTGACCTCAGGTGATCCACCTACCCTGGCCTTCGAAATGGCTGGGATTGCAGGTTTCAGCCACAGCACCTGGCCAAGTGTACATTCTTAACAAAAATATATTCAGGAAATTTCAAGGATGCCCTTTTTCTGTTCATCAGGATTACCCAATACAGTTTCAAATTTGGAGTCTTTAATATTAAAACTTAACAGAGAAACTGAAATTAAATAAACTTCTTCCTTTCCACTGACAGTTCTCTCTTATTTTCTTCTTTTTTTTCCCTCACTTTGTTACCCAGGCTGGAGTGCAGCTACACAATGTTGGCTCACTGCAGCCTCCACCACCCTGGTTCAAGTGATTCTCCTGCCTCAGATTCCCAAGTAGCTGGGATTACAGGCATGCATCACCACGGCCCACTAATTTTTTGCATTTTTAGTAGAGACAGCGTTTCACCACATTGGCCAGTGTGGTTTTGAACTCCTGACTTCAAGTGATCCACCTGTCTCAGCCTCTCAAAGTGCTAGGGTTACAGGCATAGGCCACCTTGCCCAGACTCTTTCTTCTGTTTATCTTACCTATACCTAGCAATGTGAATGCTCTAAAAAGATTTTTTTTGGTTGACTCCCTGATACTCTGGCCCTGTAGGATTTGGGCAGGAATATCTTGACACTTCCTTAGGTGAAGCCAGGGTTCATCTGCCTGGTGAAGGCTGCCCCAGGCCCAGTTCTGCTAAGCTCCAAATCATGACTGGAAGAGGGTTTGTGTCTTTCTGGACCTTCCCTGTTGCTGACAAATTTCTCCCAGTGCCACTCTGAGCCACATTTTAGAGTGTGAACAAGCAGATCATCTGACACCTGCTTCCTGCCTGTGGGTCTGTTTTCACAATTCCATCTCCTTCAGCCTAAAAAGAGATGACATCACCAGGAAGATGATTATCCCAAGAAAATCCATCCACCCAGCACCACAACATCACCCCACCTCTCAAGCTACCATTCTTGGAATCAATATCTAATTTACACAAAAGGAGGCAAGCAGGGAAAACTGCCTAGGGGAAAGAATGACATAAGTGATTCAGAGCACCACCCATCCCCAAAAGGGAATTTAGAACCTCTATTACACTGAAGTTACTCCCAGCACCTCATATTCAAAGCTGGAGTTAGAGAACTTAATGTTCACAACAGCATGAATACAAACCTGGAGCTGGCTTAGCATCTCTGCTTTAATTAAAAATTGCCAGGAAGCAGCTAATTGTAACACCATTAGAAACATCCTTCTCCGACCATGCATGTACCTATAGGTACGTTTGTGAATACGTTTGTGCCTACAGCTATAGATATAATCATAGATCAACAAGCTAAAGAAACTAAGGAAGCTAGGCTCTTTTGCTTTTTCCCCTCTAATCAAGATGCATTTTTTTTTGGAGTCTGCATTCAATTCCAATTAAGTGATGCTTTTATATTTTTTTAATAGAGGAACAACTATATTTAACACCACCATTCACTCTAAATAGTAATGGGATTTTACAAGGTATGAAGCTTTTAAAACTACCTTGAGTCTCAACACCTTCTCTCTGTTGCTAATGCACCAAGTTGGCTGAGCTCAAAGTACAAAGACACTGGCAGAGACTACCCAGGCACCAAGGGACCCCACTGCACCTCTGCTGGTGTCCAGAATCATGTATGAAAGTTTGGCTAATTTCCACATTAACAAATAAGTAATTCTTTTAAATATACATATATGTGATTTAGGGTAATTGGCACACTGGCTTTTTTAATAATTCAGAATTAAATTTTAAACATAATCACTAAAATGAAGAAAAAGAAAACAACATGTTTTCAGAAATATGTAATAGCCTGTTAAAAAAGGTATTAGCTTTTTTTTTTTAAGAAAAACAAAAAGATAACTTTTTTTTTGATACAGAGTCTTGCTCTGTCACCAAGCTGAAGTGCAATGGTGGAATCTCAACTCACTGCAACCTCTGCCTCCTGGGTTCAAGCAATTCTCCTGCCTTGGCCTCCCTATTAGCTGGAACTATAGGCATGCACCACCATAGCCAGAATTTTTTTTGTATTTTTATTATAAATGAAGTTTCACCATGTTGGCCATGATTGTCTCAAAATCCTGACCTTGTGATTCATACAACTCAGGCTCCCAAAGTGCTTCTGAGATTACAGGCATGATCCACAACACCCAGCCAAAAAAAAGGACTTTTATAATATTCAGGTTAAAACAGTGCAGATTTATTATCTCATGTTCTGGAAGACAGAAGTTCAAAGGGTGAAGGGGAGGAAGGCAGCAAAACACACTGCCATGTTTGTACCTATGCAACTATCTTGCATGTTCTGCTCATGTACCCCAAAACCTAAAATTCAATAAAAATTTAAAATAAAAATTAAAAAAAAAAAAGAAGTTCAAACAGCATCTTACTGGGCTAAAACAAAAGTGTTGGCAAGGCTGTGCTCAGCAGGCTCCACATACAGCAGGACAATTTTCTTGCCTTTTCCCATTTCTAGAGGCTGCCTGCATCCTTCAGCTCATGACCTCTTCCTCTATCTTCCAAGCCAGCTTCTTTAAAATTGTCTCTGATCCTGCCACTATGTCTACTGCCTCCCTCTGTCTCTTGTAAGGGCCCCTGTGATTACAGTGAGCTCACCCTGACAATTGAGGCTAATCTTCCTGTCTTAGCATTAGCCTGCTAGCAATCTAAATTCCACCTGCCATGTTAATTCCCCCTTTGCCAAACAACATGATGTATTCACAAGTTCTGGGGAGTAGGGCATGGGCATCTTTGTGGGGGTCATTGTTCTATCAGAGAGAAGCACTAAGAGATCCTAGAGTCCAGGGTCCTCACTGTACACCTGAGAAAGCCTGGGCCCAGAGGGTTTATGTGAATTCCAATAGTTTTCTCTATGGGAGGAGGAGAATCCATTTTCTTCTTTTGATCCTGGAAGGTCCCAGGAGCCCTAATCAAGACTCAGCAGGAGGCTGGTGGCCTCCTTTCCCTCCCTCCAGTTCTTCCTTCTACATCATGCTTCCTGGTGTTCCCACTGACTGAGATGCTTGGGGGCAAGATTGAGGAGACAGTGACTCATGTCAAATTAGAGAAGGTATTTGTCACATCTAGTAGAAGCTTATTGTTCTGGCAGAAGCACAAGCTCTTAGAAGTGCAGCTGCCGGGTGTGTCTTACTGGGGACACTGAGCTCAGTGACCATGGGCCATGAGAGTTTGAAATACTGAAATTTTTCCCAAAGCAAAGTCCATGTAAGGAACCTAAAGTGTGAGTCTTACCCAACTGGTTTGCAACAGACAGTGACATTTGCTGCCTGGGCAGCTGCTGTTGGTGCTTGGGTACCCTACTGGATGAGGACTGGTCTCAGCAAAAAACAAAGGTCTCAGCTGCCCAGTGTCCTCTGAGTGGATGCTGGTGATTCAGGTATGGAACCCAGGTGTAAGGCAGCAGGTGGTTCAGGAGGCACCAGAAGAGGTCTCCTGTGCAGGTCAGGGCTAGAGAGGAAGGCACAGGTAACCTGCTGCATGAGATTTTCACTTGCAAAGAGCAACCCATGATGAGGAGGGAAAATGCCTGGGGGTGCTGCATCTCATCCATAAGGGCACCTTTTCCAAGGTGCTTCATTCTGTGTAGCTGCACAGGCCCTACCCCTTCTCACTGGACAAAGGGCTGGCAGCTGCCAAGAACACATCTTCTGACCAAAATCCCATTAGGGATCAAGGACCCAAAAACCCAAGACCTTCTTTATTGGAAAGTGAATTCCTCAGAACTCCAAGATGACACAGTCTCCGGTGGAGAATTATGAGGGACCCAAGCAGATGGTTGGTGGTGGAAACATCATCTCAGTATAGTACTACAGAGTTTCCTTTCACTCCCAACAGCCGATGGATGGGAAAGGAGCCCTGCCTTCCAGGGGTGATGAGTGAGAAGTGAAGCAGGGTGTCTACTGTCCAGGTGAGAGCTATGTCCTATGGCTGAGGGCCTGGGGGCATTGGAGACCACCAGGAGTGAAGTGACTTCACTTTTTCAGTGAAGTGAAGTCTTTCGTACAATATTTCTGACCAATAACTAATGTTCTCTGAGTGAGACAGAGTTTCAGCCTCTGAAGTTGCAGTAGAGAGAGGGGGGAACTTGTAGGAAGATGTATGTGGGCACAAACGTGGGGAGAACATGCTGAAGTAGCCAGGGGCTCAGTGGGAGCTGAGGATGGGTGTTCTGGTGCAGTGTTGGTGGTGGAGGTGGCAGTGTGAGGAGGTGAGTGAGCATGTTGGGTGGAAAAAAGGAAGAATCCTAGGCTATTGTGTTTCTGAAGAGATTCTGTATCAAGAAAGAATGGGTGGATTTGTCAGCCTGAGGACATTTATTTTGTGGAAATGACCCCCAATTGGGTCATGCTGAAACCCTGCTGGCCCTGAAGAAGAAAGAAGCCTAATAATGCATTTTGTCTAAACCCACAGCTGAAGACAAGAAGGCAGGGCACCTGCCACCACAAAGGAGAGTCAGTTTAGATGCACAGCAACTGCTGCCTTTGGGGGGTGGTTTCCAGCTCATTCCTCCTGGGACCTGGAAAGAGTTGCACCATCAAGGCTGCAAGAGGTGAGCTCCCTAGGGCACAGCAGAAAGAGCATCATGAAAAAGGGGAGCCCACCAGCTGTTGAGTGGCTGGACAGGATGTGGGTCTGGGGCCAGGTGGGGCTTTAATGCCTCTTCATTCTCTGGGCAGAAGGCTAGGCAGCAGCAGCCATGCACTTTGAAGGGACCTGGGCTCTCCTGGTAGGAGGTCCTGGGGGCAGGAAGGCTGTAAGCTGAGGTTTTCTGTTAGAAATTCAGTGTTTGTCTGGGAAATGTAAAATGACCTGCTATGGCTCTATTATCTTCTCTTGAGGTTTCTGATGACTTCTGATATGTACAGACTGGAATAAGAGAATCTAGCAGAAATGGAGGCAGAGGCAAAAGGTAAGCATTTGGGCCTGAAAGAAGGCTGGGGGAGCAGCCTCTAAGACCTTCTGTCTGGTGAATGAGAAGGGAGGTTCTCTGGGGAGCCTATCTTAGGAGCTCATGGTTCCTGGGGAGTCTGGGGAAGAAGAAGCCCCTGAGTGCCTGATGAGCTCTTCTGTATTGGACTAGGTTTGTGCTACTTAGAGAGACCCTGGCAATCTCTTCTGTGTCATTGTGAGAGAAGTGAAGACTAGACTGTGAACATAGAAAGCCTTTCAGGCTCTGCAACAAGGAGAGTCCCTAGAAATACATAGTCAGTCCAGCATTGCCAGGAGCTGGAGAGGCCCTGGATGAAACATCCCAGTGGACAGCATTGCATTAAGTTACTTTTCATTTTCTGGAAACCAAGAACTTATGCCTAAATTGAATCCATTTGTCTTAGTCAACTGAGGCTGCTCTAACAAATACCATAGATCAGGGAGCTTAAAATCCACAGAGGTTTCTTTCTCTCAGTTCTAGAGGCTGTGAGTCTAAGCTCAGGGCATCAGCATGATCAGATTCTGGTGAGGGCCCTCTTCCAGGTTTCAGACTGCCAGCTTCTTGTTTCCTCACAAGATGAGAAAAGTGTGAGGGAGCTCTCTGGGGTTCCTCATATAAGGGCACTAATCCCATTCATGAGGGCTCCAGCTTCATGACCTAATCACCTCCCAAAGGTCCCACATACTAATGCCATAACATCAGGGACCAAGTTTCAATGTATGAATTTTGGGAAGGCACAGACCATCAGTCTACAGCACAATTTCTAGGTTTCTGTCCTAAACCACCAGTTAGGGTTATGTCTCTGACTAGTTAGCACAAGCATTTGATAATGACTGCTTAGCAATGTGTTTGTGTCTAAAAATGTGGTGTGACATTATTTTTGGAGACAGGGTCTTGCTTTGTCACCCAGGCTGTAGTACAGTGGTGTGATCATAACTCACTGCAGCCTCAAACTCCTGGGCTCAAGTGATCCTCCTGCCTCAGCCTCCTGAGTAGCTAGGCATGTGCCTCTATGCTCAGCTAAATAAAAAAAATGTAAAGAGATGGTCTCACTATGTTGCCAGAGCTGGTCTCAAACTCCTGGGCTTAAGCGCTCCTCCTGCCTTGGGCTTCCAAAGTGCTGGGACTACAGATATGTGCCACTCACAGGGCCTGGCCCATTATTCTTTGAAAGTCATGTGATAGATTGAGTTGACTTTTCTTTAGAACAATTTCAATATGATTTGCTAAGGTCTATAGTTTAGTCTGTTACTAACTTAAACCTATGGATTCACTTAGAAAGTGAAGTCATCATTGCTGGATCTATTCTTCTGATCAAGGTAAATATGTGTGAAGGGTATGAGAGGGCAATGGTTAAGGGCATAGACCGTGGAGGCCTTCCTCTGGGATGGGGTCTCTATTTTGCCTCTTAAGTGTGACCTTGGGCAAGCTCCTTAGTTCTTCTGTCCCTTAGTTCCCTCAGCTGCAAAATGGGGATAGAAATACTGTCTTCCTCCTCAGGTTATTGTGAAGATTGAATGATATGTACCATATTCTGAACAGTGCTTGGCCTCAAATATTAGCTATTTTTGTCTCTTAGTTCAGTTCTTAAAAATGTATTTCATTCATGTGGATTTTGCAATTATTTTTTGATGAAAAATTTAGTGCTTTTTCTGTTCTCATAGCATGCCCAGGAAACAAGATGGTTTCTGTTTTGGGACAGATGATTCTGGAAAGATGTTATAAATATAGTACATTAAAACCAATTCTTCCAGTATTATTAACCTACACCTCATGTTAAACCCTGTCTTTTGTGACATTGTGGTCTCCATAAATGGTAAATAACTTCAGGACATTCACCAAGTTATTTTTGGTTGTTTCTATGTTCAGAGGAAAATGTCAGTGGAAAGCAGCTAGCATGGAGTCCACACGGTGTTCTTCCCTCTAGAAGTCTGCTATTATCTGGGGCTGAGATGCTGGCTAACATGCTTGGAACATTTGTCCCCTCCAAATCTTATGTGAAATTTGATCCCCAGTTTTGGGTATTGGGTCTAGTGGGAGAACTTTGGGTCATGATGGGGTGCTTGATGTCCTGCCCACAGGAACGAATGAGTGCTCACTCTACTAGTTTGCTGAAAAGCTGGTTGTTTAAAAAGACTGGCATCTACCCTACTTTCTCTCTTGCTCACCCTCTTACAGTATGATATACCTGCTTCGCTTTGCTATCCATTATGAGTGGAAGCTCCTTAAGCCCTCACCAGACACAGATGCCAACACTGCACTTTCTGTACAGCCTGCCATACCATGAGCCAAAATAAACCTCTTTGCCTGATCAATTACCCAGCCTCAGGCATTCATCTGTAACAATGCCAAATGGACAAAACACAGAAAATTGGTACTGAGGAGTGGGGCTGTGCTATAAATATAGCTGAAGATGTGGAGGCAGCTGTGGAAGTGAGTAAATTAATAGATATTAGAAGAATTTGGAGGGCTTAGAAGAAGACAGGAAGGTGAGGAAAAATTTGGAACTGTCAACCAAAGGATGATGAGGTTGACAGTGGAAGGGAGAGCTATATTTATCATAAATGGTTTCAGCCTGTAGGCTGGCCATTCTGAATGGCTGGGAAGCATAGCCTCTGGCCAGAAGCCAGACACAGGCACTTGGTGTGTCAGAAGAATAAAACAAAGATTTATACTGAATGAGGTGGCCAAATATATATTCAGCAAGCTACAGGAGGGGCCACGAATATTTATGAAAGAAGAAACATGCACATGTGCAGTTGATGTCCAAGCCCCTCTGTGGGATCCCATGTTAAAAAAAATGGTAGTGTTAGCAAGCTGTGAGGGAAAAGGTTTTGGGCCTCTTCATTAAAAGATGAAGCAGAAGACACAAAAACCCTCAGTCAGTGTGCACCCTCCCTAGAATGACCAGAAGCTCTCAGTGGATGGTGGTCTCTTATCAGGAAGAAATACTGGTTGATTGGTTTGTTGAAACTGCAAAAAGGAAGGCCAGCATAAAGTGGTTGTTTAAAATCAGTGCTGAGGTGAGTCTTTTGAAAGGGCTGGTTCCAACCCAAATGCCTATCAATGATAGACTGAATAAAGAAAATGTGGCACATATATACCATTAAATACTATGCAGCCATAAAAAAGAATGAGTTCATGTCCTTTGCAGGGACATGGATGAAGCTGGAAACCATCATTCTCAGCAAACAAACACAGGAACAGAAAACCAAACACCACATGTTCTCACTCTTAAGTAGGAGTTGAACAATGTGAACACATGGACACAGGGAGGGGAGCATCACACACTGGGGCCTATCGGCAGGTGAGGAAGGGAAAGGGGAGGGAGAGCATCAGGATAAGTGTCTCAAAACCTAGATGATGGATTGATAGGAGCAACAAACCACCATGGCACATGTATACCTATGTAATGAACCTGCATGCTCAGCACATGTATCCCAGAACTTACAGTAAAATTAAAAAAATGTTTTTAAAGGGCTGGTTTCCATTTAGCCCTTAGAGAAGAAAGCTTAGTGGTGGTTACCAAGGGAGGGCCTCTAACGAGGCATGTCTGACCTCCCATTGCATCAGGGCTGGGACTCAGCTTTAAGGTTTCTTTGGGGTCCCCTTGGCCAAGATGGGGTCCATTCAGTAGTCTGAGTGTGGGGAAGGGCTTAGGGTTTTATTTTTATTTTTTAAATGATATGACCAAAATGCTGATAGAAATATGGGCAGTGAAAGCTGTATTTCTGATGAGGTCTCAGATGAAATGAGGAACTTCCTTGGAGCTGGAGCAAAGGTCATCCTTGTTACACCTTAGCAAAGAACTTGGCTGCATTGTGCCAGTGTCCTAGGTTTGTGGAAGACTGAACTTCAGAGTGATGACTTGGGGTATCTGGAGGAAACATAATTTCTATGCAGCAAAGCATTCAAGAGGTGGCAAGGCTGCTTCTACCACCTGTGGTCAGATAGGGAGCAAAAGAAGGACTTAAAGTTGGGACTTGTAATCAAAGAAAGGAAAGGGTAAAAATTTGGAAAATCTGCAGCCTTGCCCATGGTGGAGAAGAAAAGAACATTTTCAGGAGAGAAACCCAAATGTTAAGAGTTCAAGAGGCATGAGCAGCAACCACTTGCTAGAGAGATTAGCATGACTGAAAGGGAAGCAGGCGCTAATAGCCAAGAAAATGGGAAAAATGCCTCAAAGACCCTTCAGAAATCTTCCAGGCTGCTTCTCCCATCGCAAGCCCAGAGGCCTAAGAGAACAGACTGGTTTCGGGAACTAGGCCAGGGGCACTGCTACTCAGTGCTGCCTTGGGGTGCTTCTTCCCTTATCCTAGCCATCTCAAGTCCAGTCTCCTTTCAAAGGGCCTTAAATAGGAGCTCAGATGACCACTTCAGAGCATGCAAACTACTCACCCTGGTAGTTCCTACATGGCATTAAGTCTGCAAGCATGCCGAATGCAAGAGTGGTGGAGGTTTGGCAGTTTCCAACTCTATTTTAGAGGATATATCAGAAAGCCTGGGTGCCCAGGCAGAAGTCTGCTGCAGAGGGAGTCCCACCAGTGGTGAGCCATTTCTAGGGTAGTTTCAAGGCAGTATGTGGGGTTGGAGTCACCACACAGAGCCCCCACCTGGGCATTACCTAGTGGAGCAGTGGGAATGTGGTCTCTGCCCTCCAGACTCCAGAATGATAGACCCACTGGCAGCTTGCACCTGAGCCTGTAAAAGTAAGCCACCATGCCTGGTCTTTCTGTCTCTTTCTTTCTTTTCTTTCTCTGAAATTTGGAAATGGACTGCCCCTCCAGTCTCCGTTTTTCCTCTTTTTTAGCACTTGTTTATCTGCCTGTCCTTTGAATGCTGGGATTTTTCCAACATGGAGCCAGAACTTCTCCTGTCACTCATCACTTCTCTTCCATTCCTGCAGCTTCACCTCTCTCTGGGATTTTGAGGCCCACCCAAACCACAGTGCCTTTCTGCACTGCTGTCCTGAGCTGTAGACCCTAACTTTCTTCTGCCTTCTCAGCCTGTCCACATGGGCATTCCACAGATATCTTCAATTTAACATTTCAAACCCAAATCACTTTCTTCCCATTCCCTCATCAACTCTTCCCACATCCTGTGTCAGTGAAGGGCTTCACCTCCCAAGCAGTCTCTGTAACACTACTGGGCCCTGGTAACTTCTGCCCCTGGGCCTTTGATTGGGCTGCTGTGCCTGCACCTGTTCCTGCTCTTCTGCATCATGCAGTTGTCTTGATTTCTGTATTTGAGCCTTGGAATACTTCACAGAGCAGGCCCTTTCTCTTTTCTACTGTGTTCACTGTTCACATTTTTGTGGAAATGAGAGACAAAATGAGGAGGAAGGAGTGGGGAAGGGAAGAAGGAAGGAAGGAAACAAAGAAGAAAGAGAGAGGGAGGGAAGGAGAAAAGGGAAAAAGCAAGAAGGAAAGAAAAGACAAAAGATAGGTAGCTCCTGGAAAGAGAAAGGCTGCTGACAAGGCTTTGATCAATATGCTTGTTTTTACACTGATACAGTTGAGATAAATTATACTCAAAGATCTTAAAGGGGAAAAGAAATCAGCAAAGGATCACAGGCCTACTGGGGGTTGTATAAGAGGGGAGAGGATGGGGCTCAGGAAGAAGAGGTACAGGAGCACAGGGGTGACTTCCACCTCAGTGGTGTATGGCTTTCAAGCACCAGCTGATGGTACACAGCTTCTCAGAGTTCCCACTTCTCTTCTGCATTGCTCCCTGCAGCAGAAGCTGCAGCAACCTGGGGCCTCACAGATTGTGACGATGGTTTGACCCAGGAACACAGTAACACCTGGATTGGTTCTGCAGGTCAGCGGTTGGAGGGAGAGAGGGAGATTTACTGTAAGGCATGGGCTGTCAGGTCTGAAATGTTTAGGGTGAGTCTGCAGGCTGGAAAGCTGCAGGAGTCAGTGCTACAGTCTCGACTAGGTAACAGAAAACTCCCAAACCTCATGGCTGTTAACAACAATGGCTTGTTGCTCATTCTCATATTATGTGTTAGTGGCTGTGGTTCTGACCCTGTGACCTCTCATTCCAGGACTCAAAGTGAAGAAGGAGCCTCTGTCTGAAACTAGGTGCCCCTGAGGAAGAGAGCAGAACAGCTGCAGGATGGCTGAAATGGCATGTGAAAGGAAAATAGAAACTCCAGACCCCAGTTCACTGTGCTGAAAAGAGACACGTTAAACCAAAAGCTGCAGCATGTGATGCGGTGCCTTTTCTTTTGTTTCTAAGTGGGTAGCTACAGTTGAAAGGTTAGAAATCTTCACAGGTAGCTACTGTGCTCACTTTCCCTTATATAAAGTCCTGATTACTGCGTGCCAGATGAACACATAATTGACTATCTCCCTTCCAGCTCCTTTTCTCTCACAACATGTGAATTACTGTGCACTCTCTCTCTCCCCTCTAGCCTGCTTTCCCCTTTAAATATTGATGTTTTCAAAATCATCTTTAAAGAAAGGCACTGACCTGACTCTCTGGTATGTCCTTAACATTGGTGAAATAAGCTTCTCCAATGATGGAGACCTGTCCTGGATACTTTTTGGTTTACATGTTAGAGTCCCTGCTTGGAGCTGGCTTAGGTCACCTACACCACATTTCACTGGCCACACTCACTCATGTGGCCAGGCCTGACAGCGGAGCAGAAAAGACACACTCCCCTGAGAGGCACAACACATCTCACAGCTGGTGGGGATAAAAAGTCCCTTTCTAGGAAGTGGGGCAGTAGATGACAGAAAGCAGAATCAAAGTCAATCATTCACACTGGGTAAGCTTTCTTTTCACATTTATAACCGGCATTTTTAGCAGCATTATTTCATAAATGCAGCTGACAAGAAAGGTCATTTTACACTGTGGAGTTCTTGGTAGAAGGAGAAACAGGCACTGGGATGAAAAGGACAGTGCTTGGGTACAGGGCCCCCATTCAGTGCTCCTGCTGAGGTCAGAAGGTGGCCCAGCCCTCCTCTGGCCACTGGGGTTCTCCTCACTGCAGGCTTTTCTTCCTCTGAGACTAAGAGTTCAGCCCATGTGAAACACTGGTGGTAGGGTTTTTTGGTGGTGGTGGGGCTTTTGCATTTTTTTTCCAAATAAACAAAGCAAGAGGTCAGATGTGATCAGCTGGCCACACTGTCTGGAATGGGTGGAAGTGCTGTGGTTTCTGGTGACCATAAACATTTGTGTGCAGAAGGTGGTGTGGGCAGATGTGCCATCAGAGAGGAGGGCCTCTCTGCAGAAGCCCCAGGCTCTGACTTCTCTCTCTCTCCTGTGTAGTTTTGGCAAAAGAATCTCACATTGTTAGAAGAGTAGAAGTTCAGATCAAAAATAGACCTAGATAGCCAGGGGCAATGTCTCATGCCTATACTCCCAGCTACTCAGGAGGCTGAGACAGGAGGATCACTTGAGCCCAGGAATTAAAGGCCAGTCTGGGCAACTTAGGGAGACTCTGTCTCTAAAACACATTAAAAAAACTGTATAGAGCTCTCATGAGCCAACTATAACTAACTCCATCTTAGAAAAAGCCTCAGTTTTGGCAACACAACATATCTACAACTATCTGATCTTTGACAAACCTGACAAAAACAAGCAATGGGGAAAGGATTCCCTGTTTAATGAATGGTGTTGAGAAAACTGGCTAGCCATGTGCAGAAAGCAGAAACTGGACCCCTTCCTGACATCTTACACTAAAATTAGCTCCAGATGGATTAAAGACTTAAACATAAGACCTAACACCATAAAAACCCTAGAAGAAAACCTAGGCAAAACCATTAAGGACATAGGAGTGGGCAAGGACTTCATGACCAAAACACCAAAAGCATTGGCAGCAAAAGCCAAAATAGACAAATGGGACCTAATCAAACTCCACAGCTTCTCCACAGCAGAAGAAACAGTCATTACAGTGAATCAGCAACCAGCAGAATGGAAAAAAAAGTTTTACAGTTTACCCATCTGACAAAGGGCTGATATCCAGAATTTATAAAGAACTCAAACAGATTTACAAGACAAAAACAAACAAGCCCATCCAAAAGTGGGCAAAGTATATGAACAGACACTTTACAAAAGAAGACATACATGAGGCCAACAAACATATGAAAAAATACTCATCACCACTGGTCATTAGAGAGATGCAAATCAAAACCACATTGAGATATCATCTCATGCCAGTTAGAATGGCAATCATTAAAATGTCTGGAGATGACAGATGCTGGAGAGGATGTCTAGAAATAGGAAAACTTGTACACTGTTGGTGGGAGTGTAAATTAGTTCAACCATTGTGGAAGACAGTGTGGTGATTCCTCAAGGACCTAGAAATAGAAATTTTATTTGACCCAGCAATCCCATTACTGGGTATATATCCAGAAGATTATAAATCCTTCTACTATAAGGACATAGGCACATGAATGTTCATTGCAGCACTGTTTACAATAGCAAAGACCTGGAACCAATCCAAATGCCCATTGATAATGGACTGGACAGAGAAAATATGGCACATATACACCATGGAATATTATGCAGCCATCAGAAATGATGAGTTCGTGTTCTTTGTAGGAACATGGATGAACCTGGAGACCATCATTCTCAGCAAACTGACACAAAAACAGAAAATGAAATATCATATGTTCTCACTCATAGGTGGGTGTTGAGCAATGAGAACACATGGACACAGGGAGGGGAGCACTACACACTGGGGTCTGTTGGGGGGAATAGGGGAGGGACAGCAAGGGGTGGGGAGTTGGGGAGAGATAGCATGGGGAGAAGTGCCAGATATAGGTGAAGGGGAGGAAGGCAGCAAATCACACTGCCACGTGTGTACCTATGCAACAATCCTGCATGTTCTTCACATGTACCCCAAAACCTAAAATGCAATGAAAAAAAAAGAAAATATAGATGGCCTGCAAAGGTAGCTGCTGGTCCCATCAGCCATCCGGTAATACAGAGAACTTACTTGGGATGCCAGGTTTTTGCCAGATGTGAGGTCTCCCCTGCCCCCAACAGAGCTGAGCTGTGGGCACAGAGGTGCTGTCTTCATGCCCCATGTGCCTTCTGCTCTATGGGAGAATGGTTCCTGGCTCTCTCAGCTCCTGCCTCAGCCTCCTGTGGAGCTAGGATGACATGCTTGTGCCACCACACCGGGCTAATTTTTGTATTTTTGGTAGAGAAGGGGTTTCTCCATGTTGATTAAGCTGGTCTCAAACTCCCGGCCTCAGGTGATGCACCCAGCTCCTCTCTGTCCTCTCTCTCTCTCTCTCTCTCTCTCTCTTTCTCTGTTTTCTCTCTATCTCTCTCTGTCCTTCTCTGTCTCTCTTTCTCTTTCTCTCTCTATCTTACTCTCTGCCATCCTCTCTCTGTACTCTTTCTCTCTCTATCTCTCTTGCTCTGCCCTCTCTCTCTCTGTCATTTCTCTCTCTGTGTTCTCTGTCTGTCTCTCTCTGTCTTTTCTCTCTCTGTACTTCCTCTCTCTGTCCTCTCTCTGTGTCTCTATCCTCTCTCTATCTCTCTCTGTGTGTCCTCTCTCTCTGTGCTCTCTCTGTCTCTCTCTGTCCTCTCTCTCTGTCTCTCTCTCTCTGTCTCTGTATCCCTCTATATATACTCTCTCTCTGTTTTCTCTCTCTCCTCTCTGTCCTCTCTTCTGTCTCTGTCTCTCTCTCTATCCTCTCTCTCTATGCTCTCTCTCTCTCTGTCCTCTCTCTCTCTCTGTGTCTTTGTCTCTCTCTCTGTCCTCTCTCTCTTTGTCCTCTCTCTCTTTCTGTCTCTCTCTGTGTCTCTCTCTCTTCTTATTTCAAAATCCTTGACTTAGTGACATTTGCAGAGATCATATCTCTAATAAGGCCCCATTCACAAATTCCGAAAATTAGGCTGTAGAGAGAGGTTTTAGGGGGGACGATAGTTCAATTCAAAACAATTGTATCATCTTCCCTCTGAAGCCTCCATGGGAGGATGATTCCTGCCTCACACAGCTCCTAGGGGGCACCAGGTGTCCTGGGCTTGTAGCCCCATCACTGCAGTCTCAGCCACTGTCTCCATGTGGCCTCCTCCTCTGCTTCTGTCTCTCAGAAGGATTCCTGTCATTGGATTTAGGACTCCCTCCAATCCAGGATCATGTCATCTTGACATCCTCAACTAATTATATTTGCAATAACCTTTTCTCTTTTCTTTTTTTTTTTTTTCTGAGATGGAGTCTTGCTCCTGTCGCCCAGGCTAAAGTGCAATGGCATGATCTCGACTCAATGCGACCTCCACCTCCCGGATTGAAGCGATCCTCTGGCCTCAGACTCCAGAGTGACTGGGTTGACACTCACCCACCATCACACTATGCTAATTTTTTGCAGAGGTGGGATTTCACCATGTTGGCCAGGCTGGTCTCAAACTCTCGACCTCAGCTAGTCCTCCCACCTCAACCTCCCAAAGTGCTGGGATGACAGGCATGAGCCACGTGTGCCTGGACAAGATTTTCATCACTTGGTGATTCTTAGTGAAGTTGTTTTGGGTAGTTGATCTCAGATACCTTGAACTCAGCATCCTGAGGAAGAAACTCTGGTGGCCTGGGGCTCCCTTCACAATTTCTCTCTCTGTCCCTCAGGTGTGTCTGGATGCAGCGACAGTTTCAAAATCAAAGACAAACTCAACGATGAGAATCAGGTGGAGGACCAGGTAGGTAGGGGTGGGCGGAGCAGACAGCTGAGGTGGAAAACTGGGGAACGGGGAATGGGGACACAGGTTCTGAGTGTCAGCCATCCTGCCTCTCTACCAGCTTGGACCTCAGCGTCACCACGGAGTGTGGATGAAATCTGTACCCAGTTCCTGGCCCTTCCACCTGGGTTTGGGTCAGGGTGTAGTCAGGTCGTGGTCAGCGTTTTCTCTGTGAGCTGCATTAGCAGAAATTGAGGTGAGGGAGGGAGGCAGACTGGGCTGGGCACAGTGGCTCATGCCTGTCATCCCTGCACTTTGGGAGACCTGAGGTTGGGGATTTGAGACCAGCCTGACAAACATGGTGAAACACCGTCTTTACTAAATATACAAAATTAGCCAGGGATGGTGGCAGGTGCCTGTAATCTCAGCTACTCGGGAGGCTGAGGCAGGAGAATCACTTGAACCCAGGAAGCAGAGGTTACAGTGAGCCGAGATCATGTCACTGCTCTCCAGCCTCCACGACAGAGACTCTGTGTCAAAACAAAAACAAAACAATCTCTTTTCCAGAAAACCTCAGCTTTTACCACTTAGCCCTTTGACTGATTAGATGAGCCCACCCTCCCCTTTGGCTCTTCAAGTGATTAGATGAAACCCATTCTTCCTTTTTAGCTCTTGGGCTGATTAGATGAGGCCCGCCTTCCTTCTTTAGGCCTTAGACTGATTAGATGCAGCCCACCCTTCCCCTTAGATCTTTGACTATTTAGATGAGGCCCACTATTCCCCCTTTTGGCCCTTTGACTAATTAGATGAGGCTCAACTTTCCCCTTTAGATCTTGGACTGATTAGATGAGACCCACCCTCCTCCACTTTGGACCTTCAACTGATTAGATGAGGCCCACCTGCATCCCCAGCCATCTGTCATTCTGTTACATTCCACATCCATGCCAGCATTCTCCCCAGCCCCTGCTTTCCACTGACCCCCAGGTGTCCCCCACCTCGAGTTGCCAGGACCATGGCTACAGGCTCTAACTTCTCCTTCTCCTTCTGGCACCTCCCATACCCTGCCCTGACTTCAGGCTCAGAAGCTCTTCCCAAGACCCCTGTTTATCACCAACCATCAGATCACATGGGTGGATCTGTCTGAGATCTTCACCCCAGGAAAAACACCACCCCCCACCCAGGTGCAGTGGCTCATGCCTGTCATCCCAGCACTTTGGGATGCCAAGGCGGGGGGGATCACCTTGAGGCCAGGAGTCCAAGACTAGCCTGGCCAACAGAGTGAAACTCCATCTCTACTAAAAATACAAAGATTACTGGGCACAGTGGCAGGCGTCTGTCATCCCAGCTACTTGGGAGGCTGAGGCAGGAGAATTGCCTGAACCCAGGAGGTGGAGGCTGCAGCAATTCTCCTTTTTTTTTTTTTTCAGATAATCTGGGAGAAATTTGCTGCAGAGAAAGGGAAAGTCTACTGTGAAAAGATCTTGACGGTGAAAGAAGTTACATGAGACTCAGAGGGTGTAGGAACAGCAGGCACATCTCCGCCCCTGAAACATTCAGCAACTGTATTTTTGTTCATGATGCTGTCAACCTTCATATCATTTTCTATGGTTTGTTTTGTATTGTTTTTGCCACAGAGTCTTTCTCTGTGTCCCAGGCTGGAGTGCAGTGGGGCAATCTCAGCTCACTGCAACCTCAGCCTCCCAGGTGCAAGCCGTTCTCCCACCTCAGCCTCCTGAATAGCTGGGATTACAGGCACCCACCAGCACACCCAGCTATTTTTTTGTATTTTTAGTAGAGACGGGATTTCATCATGTTTACCAGGCTGATCTTGAACTCCTGACCTTGTGCTACGCCCACCTCAGCCTCCCAAAGTGCTGGGATTGCAGGCGTGAGCCACCATGCCCAACGTGTATTTTTGTTTAAATACATGACATTTGGGGCCGGGCACGGGGGCTAACGCCTGTCATCCAGGCACTTTGGGAGGCCGAGGCAGGCTGATCACCTGAGGTTGGGAGTTCAAGACCAGCCTAACCAACATGGAGAAACTCTGTCTTAAAAAAAAAAAGAGAGAGATTATATATGTAGATGACAGATAGGTGATTGATAGGTAATAATTGGTAGATTACAGATGAAAAAAATGATAAATGAAGAAGTGACAGATGGATAGGTAATAGATGATTGACTGATACAAATTTGATAGATGACTGATGGAGGATTGATAGGTGCTAATTGGTGGATGACAGATGAAAAAATGATCAATTAATAAGTGACAGATATGTAATAGATGATTGACTATTTGATAGATGACTGATGGATGATTGATAGGTGCTAATTGGTGAACGACAGATGAAAAAATGATCAATTAATAAGCGAAGGATAGGTAATAGATGATTGACTATTTGATAGATGACTGATGGATGATTGATAGGTGATAATTGGTAGATGACAGATAAAAAATATATATGATAGATGAATAGATGATAGATATATGGGTGATAGATGGTATCTAGATGTGTGACTGATACATATTTGATAAATACATGATGGATGAACTTCATTTTATTTTAGTATTTTATTTTGGTTTTGTTTTATGAGATGGAGTCTCATTCTGTTGCCCAGGCTGGAGTGCAGTGGTACGATCTCAACTCACTGCAACCTCTGCCTCCCAGGTTCAAGCAATTCTCCTGCCTCAGCCTCCAGGGCAGCTGGGATTACAGGTGCCCACCATCACAGCAGCCAGTTCTTAATATTTTTAGTAGGGTGAGTTTTCACCATGTTGGCCGGGCTGGTCTCAAACTCCTGACTTCAAGCGATCTGCCCACCTCAGCCTCCCAAAGTGGTGGAATTGCAGGGGTAAGCCACCTCCCCAGGCCTTGATGGGTGAATTTTAGATACATGATACATATGGTCAGATAGATAGATAGATAGATAGATAGACAGATAGAGAAATATGTAGATAGATAGATGATAATAGATGGATGGATGGATAGACAGACAGGTAGAATCAGATAGATAATAGATTAAATAGATGGATGATAAGTAGATAAATGATAGATACATGATAGATCAATGGTAGATAGATAAATAGATAAGTAGAATCAGATAGATAGATAATAGGTATGAATGGACAGCTGGATATAGATAGATAGATAGATAGGATGAATGAATGGATGGATGGATGGATGGATGGATAAACAGACAGATTGTTAGCTAGCTAGCTAGCTAGCTAGATGATAGATGGATAGATAGACAGGGAGAATCAGACAGGTGATAGGTAGATAGATGATAGATACATGGTAGACAGATGATAGATAAATAGATACATAGGTAGAATCATACATAGAGAGATACATAGGTAGAAATAGATACATAGATAGATGATAGATAGATGATAGGTAAATAGATGATAGATAGATGGATGGACAGATGGATGCATAGATAAATAGATTGGATGAATGGATGGATGAACAGACAGATAGCTAGATAGATAGGTAGAAACAGATAGGTGATAGATAGATAATAGGTAGACAGATTATAGATAGATGATGAATAGATGATAGATAGATAGACAATAGACAGATGATAGATAGATAGATGACAGATAGATGATAGACAGATGATAGAGAGAAAATAGATGATTGATAGATAGATGATAGATAGATAGACAGATGATAGATAGCCAATGACAAATGATAGATAGATGATAGATAGATGATAGATAAATGATAGATGATAGATATATAGATACATGATAGACATATGATAGATAGATAGCTAGATGATAGATAGATAGATAGATCCACCCACCTCAGCCTCCTAAAGTGCTGGGATTACCGGCATGAGCCATAGCACCTAGCCTGAATTTTGTGCTCTTATTAAAGATGGGGTTTCACCATGTAGGCCAGGCTGTTCTGGAACTCCTTCCTCGTGATCTGCCCTCCTCAGCCTTTCAGACTGCTGGGATTACAGGTGTGAGCCATTGTGCCTAATGTGATTTTTGTATTTTTAGTAGACACAGGGTTTCACCATGTTGGCCAGGCTGGTCTCAGACTCCTGACTTCATGATCCACCCACCTCAGCCTCTCACAGTGCTGAAATGACAGTAGTAAGCCACTGCCCCCGGCCCACCATACTATCTTAATAAACTTGCTTTTTCTTTGCACTGTGGTGACTGCTCAAGAATTCCTTCTTGCATGAGATCCAGGAACACTTTCCTGTCACAAAACCGTCAAGATTGAGACCATCCTGGCCAAGATGGTGAAAACCCATCTCTACTAAAAACACAAAAACTATATATATATATTAGCCAGGCGTGGTGGCAGGAACCTGTAATCTCAGCTGCTGGGGAGGCTGAGGCAGAAGAATCACTTGACCCTGGGAAGCGAGGGTAGGCTGCAGTGACCCAAGATCATGCCACTGCCCTTGAGCCTGGGTGACAAAGTGAGGTTCTGTCTCAAAGAAACAAAGAATTGAACAAAAACAAATTTTAGACATTCAAAAACAGAGCAAGAGATGGGTCTGAAAGACATTTCCAATGCCAGCCATGATGTCAGGTGAATTTCTGATGGGAAGTTGGTCTCTGCTGTGCTTCCTGGGGGCATGGAGCCCTCCTACCTCTGAGTCTGTGCTCCATGTCCTGGGAAACTGGTGCCTTCTCGCCTGTGAGTCTGTGCCTGTGTCCTGGGGAACTGGGGCCCTCCTGCCTCTGAGTCTGTCCCTGTGTCCTGGGAGCTGGGGCCCTCCTGCCTCTGAGTCTGAGCATGTGTCCTGGGGAACTGGGGCCCTCCTGCCTCCTCTGCACTGGCCAGGTCTCGATTTATTCATGATTTTCTTGTAGGGAGGACATTTAGTTTCTTCTGTTAGAAAATAACTGCCTTTGTGCAGGTGGCCTTCAAACCTCTGCCCCACAACCGGCCTCCCCTCTGTCTGCCATGTTCTGTCCTAGAAACTAAACTAAACTCTAAACTAAACACATCTGATGAGAAATGATGCTCTGTAGGGCTTGATTCCCCAGACCCCTTAGGAATTTGAGTAACAGGAAAAAATCAGAGCTTCATCCTCAGAACATTTACATACAAATGTTTGTTCATTTATTTATTTATTTATTTATTTTTGAGACAGGGTCTCACTCTGTCTCCCAGGCTGGAATGCACTGGTGTGATCTCAGCTCACTGCAACCTCCACCTCCTCGGTTCAAGCCATTCTCCTGCCTCAGCCTCCTGAGTAGCTGGGATTACAGGTGCCAGCCATACCTGGCTAACTTTCATTATATATGTGTGTGTGTGTGTGTGTGTGTATATATATATATATATATATATATATATATATATATATATATTAGGAGACACAGGTTTTTACTATTTTTGCCAGACAGGTCTCGAACTGGTGACTTCCTGGTCCACCTGCCTCAGCCTCCCAAAATGCTGGGATTACAGGCCTGACCCACTGAACCCGGCCAATTCCACAATTTTAGAGAAAGTCAACCAATTGTCAGCTGGAAAATCTTTCAATTCATTTATATCCCGGAAGACCCGAGTTTTGAGTTGTCTCACCATTCTGGACCAAACCAATGTATTCTATGTTATTATTTTATTATTTATTTATTTTTTGAGATGGAATGTTGCTCTTGTTACTCAGGCTGGAGTGCAATGGTGCTATCTCGGCTCACCGCAATTTTCACCTCCTGGGTTCAAGCAATTCTCCTGCCTCAGGCTCCTGAGTAGCTGGGATTACAGGCACGTGCCACCATGCCCAGCTAATTTTTGTATTTTTAGTAGAGATGGGCTTTCACCATGTTGACCAGGATGGTCTCGATCTCCTGACCTCGTGATCCACCTGCCTTGGCCTCTCAAAGTGCTGGGATTACAGGTGTGAGCCACCGTGCCTGGCCTATTATTTTATTAAAAAAAAAAATTCTGTGGCAGAGTCTCACTCTGTCACCCAGGCTGGAGTGCAGTGGTGTGATCTCAGCTCACTGCTACCTCTGCCTCCCGAGTTCATGTGATTCTCCTGCCTCAGCCTCCTGAGTAGCTGGGACTACAGGCACCTACCACCATGCCCGGCTAATTTTTGTAGTTTTAGTAGAGACGGGGTTTCACCGTCTTCACCAGGCTGGTCTCAAACTTTTGACCTCAGGCGATCCGCCCGCCTCCACATCCCAAAGTGCTGGGATTACAGGCTGAGCCACTGCGCCTGGCCCCTATACAAGCTTTTATCAGTTTTCATTTCTCACCAAGATATGGCCCAGCAGTGCAATGGCTGGGTTCCCCCATTTTCTTTTAAATAAGGGTTTCTTCGAAGAGAACCAACACCCCTCTGACTCTGGCCAACTGCAAAAGTGAAAAGTCCCATTTACAGTAGCTTTATCTGTAAATCTGTAATCAGACTTCCTAAGCCGGGCTCCTGCGCTCTGCAGAAAACCACGCTTCACAGCTGCAAGGTAAAACCGGGGGCAGGAACTCCCCCATTCCGCAGAAAGACAGAAAGGAAAATCTTCAGGTTTCACAGAGCATGAAAGAAAAAAAAAATACGTGTGTGACCTGCTTCCTGACAGAAAAAACAGTGTTCTCATTTTAAAGGGAAAATGCCACTTCCTCCTCGAAGGCTTGTGAGGCATTTAGGATTTACTGCAGATTTGGTTTTAGTCTCTGGCTTTTTGTTTTTGTTTTTCTTTTTCTTTTTTGAGACAGAGATTTACTGTCACCCAGGCTAAAGTGCAATGGTGTGAGCTCAGCTCACTGTATCCTCCACTTCCCGGGATCAAATGATTCTCCTGCCTCAGCCTCCTGAGTAGCTGGGATTACAGGCACCTGCCTGCATGCCTGGCTAGTTTTTATATTCTTAGTAGAGACGGGGTTTCACCATGTTGGTCAGGGTAATCTCAAACTCCTGACCTCAGGTGATCCCCGCTTTCTCAGCCTCTCAAAGTGCTGGGATGACAGGCGTGAGCCACTGAGTCTTACCTCCTTCCAAGAGGATGGTTTTATTTATTTATTTTTGAGAATGTGATTTCTGTTTTATTATTCTTTTTTATATATTTTTTAATTTTATTTTTATGTTTTTGAGACTGTGATTTCTAACCTGTCGATTTGAATGACACATTTGTAGGACCACCTGCCTGCCCCAGGAAGCCTGACAAGGACCAGGTTTGACTATAAATCACTGGTCTGTGTGCCTGTCAGAGAAAAGGAACACTCCTTTTAGAGTTAGTGCTTTCACACTTCCTGTGAGCGCTTTTGCCACAGGCTGGCAGCTGCCAGTGGCCAGGCGTGGGGATGCTGCCTGCTGCAGAGTTTAACTCTGTGTCCTGTCAACCACGTGGAAGACAGTGTGGCGATTCCTCAAGGACCAAGAAATAGAAATTTTATTTGACCCAGCAATCTTATTACTGGGTATATATCCAGACGATTATAAATCATTCTACTATAAGGACACATGCACATGAATGTTCATTGCAGCACAGTTTACAATAGCAAAGACCTGGAACCAACCCAAACGCCCATCGATGATAGACTGGACAGGGAAAATGTGGCACATATACACCATGGAATATTATGCAGCCATCAAAAAAGGATGAGTTCATGTCCTTTGTAGCGACATGGATGAACCTGGAAACCATCATTCTCAGCAAACTTAAACAAGAGCAGAAAATCAAACACGGCATGTTCTCACTCATAGGCTAGTGTTGAACAATGAGAACACACGGACACAGAGAGAAAAGCATCACACACTGGGGCCTGTTGGGGGGTCTAGGGGAGGGACAGTGGTGGGTGGGGGGGTTGGGGGGGATAACATGGAGAGAAATGCCAGATACAGGTGACGGGGGGATGGAGGCAGCAAACCACTTTGTCGTGTGTGCTTTTATGTAGCAATCCGGCATCATCTACACATGTACCCCAGAACCTAAAGTACAATTAAAAAAATAAAAATAGGGCCTGGTGCGGTGGCTCACACCTGTAATCCCAGCACTTTGGGAGGCTGAGGTGGGTAAATCACGAGGTCAAGAGACTGAGACCATCCCGGTCAACATGGTGAAACACCGTCTCTATTAAAAATACAAAAAATTAGCTGGGCATGGTGGTGTGTGCCTGTAGTCCCAGCTACTCGGGAGGCTGAGGCAGGAGAATTGCCTGAGCCCAGGAATCACAGGTTGCAGTGAGTGGAGAGCGCACCTTTGCACTCTAGCCTGGGTAAAAAAAGCGAAACTCCGTCTCAAAATAAAATAAATAATAATAATAAATAAGAAACCCCAAAACTCTGCATCCTAAGAGGGAATGGCCTTTATTCTCAGAGCTCTGTTCGACAATCAGCAGTTCAGCAGAAACACCTCCTCCGAGATGAGGAAAAGGGGGAGGTGAGGGCAGAAACTTGAACGATAGTTTTTAAAGTGAGGTGAGTCAGTAGAATCATGAATGCGACTTGAGGACCCTCAATTTGAATGATGGCTTTATTTATTCATATATTTTTCAATCCGAGTTTCTCTCTGTCGCCCAGGCTGGAGTGCCGTGGCATAATCTCGGCTCACAGCAACCTCCGCTTCACAGGTTGAAGCCATTCTCCTGCCTCAGCCTCCAGAGTAGCTGAAGCTACAGGCACCTGCCACCACGCCTGGCTAGGTTTTGTATTTTTAGTAGAGACGGGGTGTTTCTCCATCTTGGCCAGCCTGGTCTCGAACTTCTAACCTCAGGTGATCCACCCACCTCGGTCTCCCAAAGTGCTCGGATTACTTTTAACTTCATGTTTTATTTCACAAAGTGGAGGAGTTGTTTCTCAACCGGCCACTTGGGGGCAGCAGATACCTACAGCTTTCTGCATTCCCTTTTTTTTTTTTTTTTTTTTTCCTCTTGTCGCCCAGGCTGGAGTAGTTCAGTGGCGCGATCTGGTCTCACTGCAAACTCCACCTCCCGGGTTCAAGCGATCCTCCTGCCTCAGCCTCCCGAGTAGCTGGGAATACAGTTGCATGCCATCATGCTCTTATTATATATATATATATATATATATATATATATATATATATATATATATATATTTATTGTGCTCTGATTATATGTATATATATATTTCTTTTTTGAGACAGAGTCTGGCTCTGTCGCTTAGGCTGGAGTGAAGTGGTGCGATCTCTGCTCACTGCAGTCTCTGCCTCCCCGGTTCAAGCTATTCTCCTGCCTCAGCCTCCCAGGTGGCTGGGATTACAGGGATGGGCCACGACGCCAAGCTAATTTTTGTATGTTTAGTGGAGACAGGGTTTCACCATGTTGGTCAGTCTGGTCTCGAAATCCTGACCTCATGATCCACCCACCTCAGCCTCTCAAAGTGCTGGGATTACAGGCATGAGCCATGGCATCTGGCCTGATTTTTGTGTTCTTATTTGAGATGGGGTTTCACCATGTTGGCCAGGCTGGTCTTGAACTCCTGACCTCGTGATCCACCTGCCTCAGCCTTTCAAAGTGCCGGGATTACAGGCATAAGCCACTGCTCCTAGCCTGATTTTTGTATTTTTAGTAGAGACAGGGTTTCACCATGTTGGCCAGGCTGGTCTAGAACTCCTGCCTCGTGATCTGCCCTCCTTAGCCTCCCAAACTGCTGGGATTACTGGTGTGAGCCATTGTGCCTAAACTGATTTTTGTATTTTTAGTAGACACGGGGTTTCACCATGTTGGCCAGGCTGGTCTCAAACTTCCGATCTCAGGTGATTCAACCACCTCAACCTCCTAAAGTTCTGGGATTCCAGGCATGAGCCATAGCATCTGGCCTGATTTTTGTGTTCTTAGTAGAGACAGGTTTCACCATGTTTGCCAGGCTGGTCTTGAACTCTTGACCTCGTGATCCACCTGCCTCAGTCTCCCAAAGTGCTTGGATTTCAGGCATGAGCCATAGCATCTGGACTGATTTTTTAATTTTTAGTAGAGATGGGATTTCACCATGTTGGCGAGGCTGGTCTCGAACTCCCAACCTCAGGTGATCTGCCCTCGGTCTCCCAGAGTTCTGGAACTATAGGTGTCAGCCACCTGGCCCAGGCTAATTAAGGGAAGTTTGATTTTGCAGCCGGTGGCCACAACAGCCAAAGGGATGGATGAGCAGTGTTTCATTGCTTTCAGAGATTGAAATGACCACCCTTTGGTCTGCTTAGGAGGAGAATTTTGGAGCCAGGAAATTGCGCACACATCGCGTGACACTTAGGAGTTTTTTTCATGCTGGATCCAAACCAGAATTGACCACCATGGTTATACCCACTCCACAGAGGTGCAGGAGAAGCCAAATGCAGTAAAAGGACTGTGCTCTTTCCCTCTGCCTGTGCCCTTTAAAGCTTTGGATAATCGCAGCACATAGCACTTGAGAGAAATTATTCAGGAGAGAGAAACTTTGCTATAAGATTAAGCCTCATACAAATATTATTACCAATCGTGTCAGATTAAATGCCCCCTTTTCTTCAGACTTAAATAATTCAGAGTCTCCTCTTTTTTGAAAACAGACACACACAGACACACACTCACAGCACAATTATGTTACAGGTTAAGCAAATATTAAAGTGTGAATTACAGTTTTCATTGGTTCAGGGCTCTGTGGTTTGGAGTCTGCTGTGATGGACCTAATGCGGTGAAACTCATGGACAGTCAAACTCTATAGCTGGGATTTATGATCATACAGTTTCTTAAAGCCCCGACTCTTTCCAGTTAGAATGTGGCAGATTTCTTCCTAGTCTTTTTGGGGACCCTTCTTGATGGCTTAAAAGTGATATGGCTGGGCACAATGGCTTACACCCTGTCTTCCAGTTCGGAGGTCAACGCAGGTGGATCACCCAAGGGCAGGAGTTTGAAACCAGCCTGGCCAATGTGGTGAAACCCTGTCTCTACCAAAAATAGAAAAAAAAATAGCTGGGTGTGGTGCAGGTGCCTGTAATTCCAGCTACTTGGGAGGGGGAGGCAGGAGGATCGCTTGAACCCGGGAGGTGGAGGCTGCAGTGAGCTGAGATCATGCCAGTGCACTCCAGCCTGGGCAACAGAGAAAGGCTCCATTTCAAAAACCAAAAAAAAAAAGGGAAGTGATTGCATTTATGACATCTAGAAATTTCTCAAAGTTTTTCTCTTCCAATCCATTGGTTTCTGAAGGTATCCTAAAAAAATCAGCCAGGCTTAGTGGCTGGAGCCCATCATTTCAGCTACTTGGGGGGAGGCTGGGGCAGAAGAATTGCTTGAAGGCAGGAGGCGGAGGCTGCAGTGCGCTGAGATCCTGCCTAGGCATTGCAGCCTGGACACAGAGCGAGACTGGGTCTCAAAGAGATGAGAAGAAAAAAGAGAAGAGAAGGGAAGAAAACAGAATAAAAGGAAAGAGAGGAGAGGTGAGGGGAGGGAGGGGAGGGGAGGGGAGCAGAATGGAGGAAACAGGAAGGGAGGGAATGGCAGGAGAGGGCAAGGGAAGGTGAGGGGAGGGGAAGGGAGGGAAGTGAGGGGAAGGGAAAGGGATAGGAGGGGAAGGGAGGGAAGGGGAGGTGAATGGAGGGGAGGGGAGGAAAATGGGAGGGGAGGGGATGGAAGGGAAGGTCAGGGGAGGGCAAGGGAGGGAAGGGGAGGAGAGGGCAGGGGATGGAAAAGGGAAGGAGGGAGGGAAGGTGAGGGGAGGGCAAGGGAGGGCAGGGGAGGGGAGGGCAAGGGAGGTGAGGGGAGATGAAGGAAAGAGAAGGGAGAGGAAGGGAAGGAGAGGGAGAGGAGGGGAAGGGAGGGGAGTGGAAGGAAGGGAAGGGAGAAGGGAAGGAAGAAGGGAAGTGAGGGGAGGAGAAGAAAAAAAGAATCAGTGTCTAAGCCCCGAGTGCTGTGACAGGAGCAGGCTTGAGGCCTCAGAAGGAAACCCAGGTGTTGTCTCCAGCCAGAATGACCCCAGACCCAAACTTGCCAGGATTTCTCTGCAGACACGACAGGTCTGTGGGGACCCCAGAGCAGAATCAGCCACAGGCCTCCGGGATGGGTCCCGACATGGGGGTTTTCAACAGGAACATTTCCTGCCTCGAGGGCTCCATCCCGGACCCCACACAGGGCCAAACTCCCAAAGCTGGTTAATCTTATTCTAAGTAAGATTTTCTGACGTCCTCAGGGCGGCAGATTCAGAGGAGGCTGATTTTATAGCAACGAAGATGACAATGAAAGTCAGTAAAAAATGAAAGAACCCACTGAACTTCTGCCTATAATGTTTTCCTTTTTACTATAAATTCTGGGGCAAATGTGCAGAGCGTGCAGGTTTGTTACATGTGTACACATGTGCCATCCACCCCACCAATCATCTACATTAGATATGTCTCCTCATGCTCTCCCACCCCCTAACCCCCACCCCTACTATCCCTCCCCAATTCCCCCACCCTCTGCTATCCCTCCCCTAAGCTTCACCCCTGCTATCTCTCCCCAATCCCCCCAACCCCTGCTATTCCTCCCTAATCCTCCCACCCCCTGCTATCCCTCACCAATCCCCCCACACCCTGTTATCCCTCCCCTGCCCCCCACCCCTGCTATCCCTCCCCTAGCATCCCACCTCCTACTGTCCCTCCACTCACCCTCACCCCCTGCTCTCCCTCCCCAATACTCCCACCCCCTGCTATCCCTCCCCAATTTGCCCACCCCCTGCTATCCCTCACCTAGCCCCCACTCCCTGCTCTCCCTCCACAATCCCTCCATCCCCACCTGTCCCTTTCCAATCCCCCCACCCCCTGCTATTTCTTCCCAATCCCCCCAACAGCTGCTATTCCTCCCCTAGTCCTCCACCCCTGCTATCCCTCCCCTAACCCCAACACTCTGCTATCCCTCCCCCATTCCCCCAACCCCTGCTATCCCTCTTGTAACCCCCCAACCCCCTGCTATTCCTTCCCTAGCCCCCCAACCCTTGCTATTCCTCCCCTAGTCCCCCACCCCATGACAGGCTCCAGTGTGTGATGTTCCCCTCTTTGTGTCCCTGTGTTCTCATCAATCAATTCCCGCTTATGAGTGAAAAAATGCAATATTTGGTTTTCTGTTCTTGTGTCAGTTTGCTGAGAATGATGATTTCCAGCTTCATCCATGTCCCTGCAAAGGACATGAACTTATTCTTTTTCATGGCTGTATAGTATTCCATGGTGTGTATGTGCCATATTTTCTTTATCCAGTCTATCATAGATGGGTGTTTGGGTTGGTTCCAAGTCTTTGCTATTGTGAACAGGGCCACAGTGAACATACATGTGCATGTGTGTTTGTAATAGAATAATTTACAATCTTTTAGGTATATGTTTTTTCTAAAAAATTGTGGTAACAGATCCATCATGCACTTTACCACGTTAGCCACTTTGAAGTGTGTAGTTTGTGGCGTTAAAAAATTTCACATTGTTTTACATCTGTTGGCACCTTTCAACTCCCGAAGGTTTTCATTACCTTAAATGGAAACTCTTTAACTCTTTTAAGAAAATAATAATTCTAAGAAAATTCATCCGGATCGAACAATGTCGGTGAAATTGTACACCCTCAGTACCTGCGAAATGCAGTCCTGATTCCGGGAGGAATTCATCTGTCTTGTTTCCTTGGTTGCATTTTGAGAAAGCATCTCACTCTGTGCCCCAGGATGGAGCCATCTCAGCTCACTGCAACCTCTGCCTCCCAGGTTCAAGCGATTCTCCTGCCTCAGCCTCCTGAGCAGCTGGGGTTACAGGTGCCCACCAACATGCCCGGCTAATTTTTATATTTTTAGCACAGATGGGGTTTTGCCATGATGTTGAGGCTGGTCTTGAACTCCTGACCTCAGGTGACCCATCTGCCTTGACCTTCCAGAGTGCTGGGATTACAGGAGTGAGCCACCGTGCCAGCCATTATTATTTTTTTAGAGGAACTGTTGCTCTGTTCCTCAGGCTGGAGTGCAGTGGTGCAATCTCAGCTCACTGCAACCTCCGCCTCCCAGGTTCAAGTGATTCTCCTGCCTCAGCCTCCCCAGTATCTGAGACTACAGGTGTCCACCACCTTATGAAGCTAATGTTTGTATTTTTAGAGGGAGTCTCACTCTATCACCCAGGCTGGAGTGCAGTGGTGAGATCTCAGCTCACTGTGATGTCTGTTTACTGGGTTCAAGTGATTCTCCTGCCTCAGCCTCCTGAGTAGCTGGAACTACAGGTGCCTGCCACCATCCCGGGCTAATTCTTGCATTTATAGTAGAGATGGGGTTTCACCATGTTTGTCAGGCTGGTCTCAAACTCCTGACCTCAGGTGATCCTCCTGCCTTGGCCTCCCAAAGTGCTGGGATCACAGGCATGAGGCACTGCACCTGGCCTGGAGGAATCCCTTTATCCAGGCTGCACAGAGATCCAGATAAGAGACATTGAAGACACAGCAGGCAAAAAAGTCAGTGTGGGCCGGGCAGACTGGGCTGACGTCCCGGCACTTTGGGAGGCCAAGGCTAGAGGCTCGTGAGGTCACGAGTTCAAGACCAGCCTGGCCAACATGGAGAAACCCCATGTCTGCTAAAATAACAAAAATCAGCCAGCCGTGTTGGCAGATGCCTGTAATCCCAGCTACTCAGGACACTGAGGCGGGAGAATCGGTTGAACCCAGGAGGCAGAGGCTGCAGTGAGCTGAGATCAAACCAGTGCACTTTAGCCGGGGAGACAGAGGGAGACTCCGTGTCAGTAAATCAATCAATCAATCAATCAATCAAGAAAGTGAGAGAGAGAAAAAAGAAAGTCAATGTGACATTAGAGAGTGAGGCAGAGATTGCTGTTCATAGAGGAATCTGATCTCTCTGTCCTCTCTCTCTGTCTCTCTGTCTCTGTCTCTCTCTGTGTGTTCTCTCTGTCTCACTCTCTCTGTTTCTTTTTCTGTCTCTATCTCTCCCTCTGTCTCTCTCCTGTCTCTCTCCCTGTCTCTCCTGTTTGT
Source organism: Saguinus oedipus (assembly GCA_031835075.1). Lineage (NCBI taxonomy): Eukaryota > Metazoa > Chordata > Mammalia > Primates > Cebidae > Saguinus > Saguinus oedipus. Next base: position 59,659,014 of record CM063173.1, read on the forward strand.
CTCTGTCTCTCCTGTCTTTCCTATCTCTCTGTCCTCTCTCTCTCTCTCTCTCTCTCTCTCTCTCGCTCTCTCTCCTCCTCTTCCATGGAGCCTGGATTGGGCAGCTGCAATGGTGAACAGGAACCCCTCACCCTCTGCAGACAGATGGGTTCCCAGCAGCCCATACTTGCTGCCCAGACCCCCACACCCCACATTCTGTATCCATGAGAAGTCACGGCATCTCCTTGAGCCCCAAAGGCCATGGCCACTGACAGCTTGAAACCCAGAAGAGTCCCTCTCTCTCCATGTCCCAGAGTGGGCATTTTAGGAAACCCCTCCCCCCCACTGCATGGGACAACCTGACAAGGACCCACAGTGGCCACCAGGTGCACCAAGGCCGGGCAGCCACAAAAAATTTTTTCCAGGGTCCAGGGCTCATAATTAATTACCTGATCACTGGTCATGAGGCTGAACAGCTGGGCATGCACCCCTGAAATGGCTGCTTATGTCAGGGTCACAGAATTAATCAAAGAGCAGTTCGGGTGTTCGATGCTCACCCCTCCAACCATGGTTATTTATTATTTATTTTTATTTTTTTGAAGCCATGTGGGAAGATGCTGGGAAAGGGAAGCTTTCTTCTAGGACATCAAGTTTGGGCTCTCCTGCAGAAACCCAGCTGGAGGGGGACTCACCATTTCTGGCAGCTTTGCCCCAGGTGGACAACAGGCCATGTGGAGGAGAAAATCATGATTTCACACACAGCATCGAGCTCCAAGGACAAACATGGTGAGGGGGTCTGTCCCCTGGGTCCCCATCTCTCTTCTCTGTTTCTCTCTCCTCTCTCTTTTCTGTCTCTCTGTCTCTCCTGTTCATTCCTCTCTATCCCTGTCTCTCTCTCTCCTGTTTGTCTCTTTCTATCTCTGTCTCTCTGTCTCTTCTTCTCTGTCTCTTTATGTCTCTCTCCTATCTCTGTCTCTGTCTCTCCTCTCTGTCTCTCTCCCTATCTCTTCTGTCTGTCTCTGTCTCTCTTTCTTCTATCTCTGTCTCTCTCTGTGTCTCTCTCCTCTTTGTCTCTTTCTCCTATCTGTGTCCTTCTATCTCTCCTGTCTCTCTCCTGTCTCTGTCTTTTTCTCTCTCTTCCTGTCTCTCATGTCTGTCTCTGTCTCTGTGTCTCTCTCCTATCTCTCTCTGTCTCTTCTGTCTCTGTGTCTCTCCTATCTCTCTATGTCTCTCCTCTGTCTCTGTCTCTCTTCTTGTCTCTCCTATCTCTGTCTCTCTCCCCTGTCTCTGTCTCTCTCTGTCTGTGTCTCTCTCCTCTTTGTCTCTTTCTTCTATCTGTGTGCTTCTGTCTCTTCTGTCTCTCTCTCTGTGTCTCTCCTGTCTGTTTCTTTCTCTGTCTCTCTCTCTCTGGGTCTCTCTCCCTCTTTCTCTGGGTCTCTCTCCTATCTCTCTTTGTCTCTTTATTGTCTCTCTCTGTGTCTCTCCTGTCTGTTTCTGTCTCTCATGTCTCTGTCTCTCCTGTCTCTGTCTTTCTCTGTCTCTCTCCCTGTCTCTCCTGGGTGTGTCTGTCTCTCTTTATCTCTGTCTCTCCTGTCTCTCTCTCTCTGTCTGTCTCTTTCTCTGGTCTCTCTTTCTCATTCCCCTGTCTCTGTCTCTGCATATCTCTCTCCTATATCTCTCTGTCTCTCCTGTCTCTGTCTCTCTCTTGTCTCTCCTGTCTGTCTCTGTCTCTCTCCCCTTTCTCTCTCTCCCCTGTCTCTGTCTCTGTCTGTGTCTCTCTCCTCTTTGTCTCTCTCCTATCTGTTTCCTTCGGTCTCTCCTGTCTCTCTCTCTGTCTTTCTGTCTCTCCTGTCTCTGTCTCTCTTCATCTCTTTTGTCTTTGTCTCTCTCCCTGTCTCTCCTGTCTCTGTCTCTGTCTGTCTGTGTCTCTGTTTCTCTCTCTTTCTGTCTTCCTCCTGTCTTTGTCCTCTGTCTTTCTCTCTCTCTCTTCTCGCTCCCTCCCCACTCTCTGACCTGATGTCGGGAGTTCAAGACCAGCCTGGCGAACATGGTGAAATTCCTTCTGTACTAAAAACACAAAAATTAGCCAGGCATAGTGGCCGGCATCTGTAACCCCAGCTACTCGGGAGGCTGAGGCAGGAGAATCACTTTAACCCGGGAGGCAGAGGCTGCACTGAGCAGAGGTCATGCCGTTGCACTCCAGCCTGGGAGACAGAGCAAGACTCCTTTAATATATTTATTTATTTATTTTTAAAAAGATAAATCAGCTGGTTACAAACACAGCAGCCACTGCTGACATGAGGGACTGAAACATCTGAAAAGGCTGTTTCTGTGGCACAAGGGAAGACAAACCTCTGGTTTTCTGACTTCTGTAGCAGAAAGTCAACAGGGCTTTGGAAAGGGGAAGGAAAGATTCTGGGGTCATGTGCAAAGCCTTAACATTGAAATTCAAGAAGGCATTTTAGACAAAGAAGCCAGGTAAGGCCAGGGCTGACATTCCTGGGCCCCAAAAATTAAAACGCTTTAGACTCCATGCAGGAATAAAAGCCAGGCCCACAATGTTCTGCTAAAGCTTCAAATGAAAGCAGAGACTCCCCGGCCCCAGAGAACTGATGAACGGCATCATTCAGAGGTGACCCCTCTGCTGAAATCTCTCCTGAAAACAGCAGCTGCATTGATGAGAAAGAGAAATGGTGGAGTCAGAGCTGGGATCCCCTGTGGTCTTCAGAGGGGAGCAGGGTTTGCATCAGCAAGGCTCACAGGGAAGTGAAGAGAGAGGAGGATGGAATCAAACCTGGGACAGAGGGAAAGGTGGGGGTGTGGGAATACATAATATAACTCTAATGATGTCCACATCCTAATCCCCATGTGGGAGACAGAATAATGGCCTCAAAGATGTCCCCGTTCTAATCCCATGTGGGAGACAGAATAATGGCCCCAAAGATGTACATGTCCTAATCTCCATGTGGGAGACAGAATAATGGCCCCAAAGATGTACACATCCTGATCCCCATGTGGGAGACAGAATAATGGCCCCAAAGATGTCCACATCCTAATCCCCATGTGAGAGACAGAATAATGGCCCCAAAGAAGTCAACCTCCTAATCCCATGTGGGACACAGAATAACAGCCCCAAAGATATCCACATCCTAATTCCCATGTGGGAGACAGAATAATGGCCCTGAAGATGCCCAGATCTGATGTTAGCCAGGTGTGGTGTCTCAGGTGTGTGGTTCAAGCTCTTTGGAGGCTGAGATGGGAGGATCGCTTGACCCTATGCATCTGAGGTTGCAGTTAGCTGTGATTTCACAAGTGATCTCCAGCCTGTGGGACAGAGCCAGACCCTGTCTCAACACCAACAACCGTCTAATTTTGTATTTTTAGTAGAGAAGGAGTTTCTCTATATTGGTCAGGCTGGTCTTGAACTCCTGACCTCAGGTGATCTGCCCACCTCAGCTTCCCAAAGTTCTGGGATTACAGGCTTGAGCCTCCATGCCTGGACTAAGAAAGGAATTTTTAACAAGACCCATTTAGGTTTTAACAAGTCTTATTGGGGGGTGTAAACCAACTCCCAAAACTTTATGATTTCACAGAAGACAAGATAAGATACTGCCTGTAATTCCAGTGCTTTAAGAGGCTGAAATGGGGGGATCATTTGAGGTCAGGAGTTCGAGACCAGACTGGCCAACATGGCAAAACCCTGTCTCTTCTAAAAATACAAAAAGTTAGCCAGGTTTGATGGGGGGGCCTGTAATCCCAGCTCCTCTGAGGCAGGAGAATCACTTGAACCTGGGAAGTGGAGGTTGCACTGAGCTGAGATGGAGCCACTGCACTCCAGCCTGGGTGACAGAGTGAGACTCTGTCTCAAAATAAAAAAATAAAAGGAAGAAAAACTCCATGTAAAACTATAAACAGGTCAGATAAGTCCATGGAAGATGTATGTTTTGCCCAGAAGCAGAGGCCTCAGAAAGGAAAATATCTGAGACCCAAAATCATGAAACTAAAAGGAAGATTCATGCTGGGAGCTGCTCAGGGTCACCTGCCTCCCATTCTATTCAAGGTCTCCCCTCTGCTCCCTGGGATAGATGCATATTCTAATTGCCTCCTTTGGAAAGGCTCATCAGAAACTCGAAAGTCCCTGTCTTTTTTCTCCTCCTAATTTTGTTGTTGTTGTTGTTGTTCATATAGAGTCTCACTCTGTCTCTCAGGCTGGAGTGCAGTGGTGTGATCTTGGCTCATTGCAACCTCCACTTCCCAGATTCAAGTGATTCTCCTGCTTCAGCCTCCCAAGTAGCTAAAGATTACAGGCATGCATCAGCACATTTACCTAATTCTGTATTTTTAGTAGAGACTGGGTTTCTCCATGTTGGCCGGGCTGGTCTCAAACTCCTGACCTCCTGTGAGCCACCCACTTCGGCCTCCCAAAGTGCTGAGATTACAGGTGTGAGCCATCTCGCCTGGCTAGTTTTATTATTTTTTAAATTTTTTACTTTTTTGAGATGGAGTCTTGCTGTGTTGCCCAGGTTTGAGTGCAGTGGTGCAATCTCAGCTCACTGCAACCTCCACCTCCCAGGTTCAAGCAATTCCCCTGTCTCAGCCTCCCCAGCAGCTGGGATTACAGTTGTGCACCACCACACCTGGTTAATTTTTTATTATTTTTTATTTTTCCACTTGGTAACTTTCATTTAACAATTTTTGTATTTTTTAGTAGAGATGGGGTTTCACCATGTTGGTCAAGGTGGTCTTGAACTCCTGACCTGGTCATTCGCCCTCCTCGGCCTCCCAAAGTGCTGGGATTACAGTCATGAGCCACCGTGCCTGGCCCAAGCTGACTTTTGTGACTCTGCAGAGAGCTAAGGAACAGCCAGAGAAACAGTTTGATGTGTAGGTTTCTGATGCAGTCTTTGTCACGGGATTGTCTGAGACTCACCAAACACGTAAAACACCATCTCGAGGATGTCTTCCCTCAGGACTCACTTGCCTTAAACTGGGAACAAAACTTTCCACACTTATAACTAAATGTCATCACTCCATGCATTCTGAAAGTCAATTCTGGGAGGAATTTTTTTTATTCAAATTCAGACTGAAGGAATCATAGCTGATACCTGCTCTGCTCATAAAATCCGCTCTGCTAAGAACCATATTTCACAGATTTGAATAGTGGGAGAGGAGGAGGCATGAAAGGTAGAATGGAGAATAAGAAATAAATCAGGACTGGGCGTGGTGGCTCACACCTGTCATGCTAGCACTTTGGGAGTCCGAGGCAGGTGGATCACATGAGGTCGGGAGTTTGAGAGCAGCCAACATTATTAATTAATAATTTGTTTTAATTTGGGACGGAGTCTGGTTCTTGTTACCCAGATTGAAGTGCTGTGGCACGATCTCACCTCACCACAACCTCTGCCTCCAAGGTTCAAGCAATTCTCCTGCCTCAGCCTCCTGTGTATCTGGGACTACAGGCATGTGCCACCACGCCCTGCAAATTTTGTACTTTTTTTTTGAGACAGAGTTTCACTCTTGTTACCCAGGCTGTAGTGCAGTGGTGTGATCTCGGCTCACTGCAACCTCTGCCTCCTGGGTTCAGGCAATTCTCCTGCCTCAGCCTCCTGAGTAGCTAAGACTACAGCCACATGCCACCATGCCCAGCTAAGTTTTGTACTTTTAGTAGAGATGTGGTTTCAACATGTTGACCAGGATGGTCTCGATCTCTTGACCTCATGATCCACCCACCTCGGCTTCCCAAAGTGCTGGGATTATAGGCGTGAGCCACCACACTTGGCCCTAATTTTTGTACTTTTAGCAGAAACAGGATTTTACCATCTTGGCCAGGCTGGTCTTGAATTCCTGACCTCCTGATCTGCCCACATGGGCCTCTTAAAGTGCTGGAATGACAAGCATGAGCCCCCACACCTGGCTGTAAAAATGAATATTCTATCATGAAAGCAACATGATGATAATTAACAGATATGAGACTTAGCACCTGGTTGATGAAGCAGACCATACAGTGAGTCCCCATGACACAAGTTTACCTATATGAGAAACCTGCACATATACCCATAATCTGACCCCCAAAAAGACAGAAGGTTGAAATAAATAACATAAGGTACAGAAACCTCATCACGTGTTTAGGGAGGAGTGCACGTGGTGACCACAAGGACACATGATGTTACTCTGGCCACATTCAGTGGCTCACATCTGTTACCCCAGCACTTCTGGAGGTGGAGGTGGGATGATGGCTTGAGCTCAGGAGTTCAAGACCAGCCTGGGTAACACAACAAGACCCCTTCTCTAGAGAAAATTAAAAATTAGCCAGGCACAGTGATGGATGCCTGTCATCCAAAGTACCAAGGATACCAAGGTGGGAGGATCACTTGAGCCTCAGAAGTAGAGGTTGCAGTGAGCCAAGATGGCACCACTGAGCTCCGACCTGGCCAGAGGGTCTCCCTAGCAATCATTTCCTTCCCCTCAATAAAATTCCTCCTCTCCCAATCCAGGGTAGAAGATTCAAACCCTAAGAACATCAAATATGCAGGAGAATCTCTCTTCTTCCTCTGCAAAGGCCTGTTTTTGCAGGATGTATGTGCCACACTTTCTGTAACCACAGGATGGTGCAGAACCCTGGGTCTGCCTCTGTGTCTTGGTCTTCATTCTGAAGCCTCCTGTGCTTACAGGTTGCATGAATTTGCATGCTTCAGCGGGGTGCCATGGCTCACACCTGTCATGCCAGCACTTGTAATCCCAGCATTTTGGGAGGCCAAGAGAGCCAGATCACCTGAGCTTGGGAGTTCGAGACTAGTATGACCATCATGGACAAATTCCCATCTCTACTAAAAATACAAAATCAGCCAGGCACAATTGGTGGGGGTGGGGGCCTGTAATCCCACCTGCTTTGGAGACTGAGGCAGGAGAATCGCTTGAGCCCAGGAGGCGGAGGTTGCAGTGAGCCGAGGTCACGCCACTGCACTCCAGCATGGGCCACAAGAGCAAAACTTCCTCTGAAAAATAAATAAATAAATAAATAAATAAATAAAGTGCATTCCTTGTCTCTTAGGAATCCACCTGGGTCTTTGCTAGAAATTTTTCAGCAAACTGTTAGTGGGGAAGGACTCATGGCCACCATGCACACCACTGCCTTCAATGCCTCCTGGCCTCCCTCTGCATCTGGGGAGTGGGAGGCTCCTTTCATGTTCACACAGGAAGGCAGAATTAGGGAAGCTGGGGCTGGGTGCAGTGGCTCACACCTGTAATTTCAGCTCTTTGGGAGGCCAAAGCAGGTGGATCATGGGGTCAAGAGATCAAGACCATCCTGGTCAACATGGTGAAACCCCGTCTCTACTAAAAATACAAAAAATTAGCTGGACATGGTGGTGTGTGCCTGTAGTTCCAGCTACTCGGGAGGCTGAGGCAGGAGAATTGCCTGAACCCAGGAGGCAGAGGTTGTGGTGAGCCGAGATCATGCCATTGCACTCCAGCCTGGGTAACAAGAGTGAAACTCCATCTCAAAAAAAAAAAAAGAAAAGAATTAGGGAAGCTGGTGAGCACCGCATTACTCAACAGGAGAGAGGCAGGTGCCGACGGAGGACGTGGCCATGCTGCTGATGTCACCCATGAGGCCACGGCAATGGAACCCCCCATGTTCCTGCCAGTGTGGATTGGCAGGGGCTGAACGTGGATTGCTGTGGCCCTTCTCCGGCCAAGCCCATATCCAGGAGACTCTTCCTTCTGTCCCTTGTTAGACACTGAACACCCAAGACACAGCCTTCCCCAAATGGAGTCTGGTGACTTGGCTCTCAGCTGGAGGGCAGTGACCTCTCAGGTCCTGGAATGGCCCGTGGGACTGTTTTGCAGGCTTCATAATCTAACAGTGTGGTTTAAGGTAGGGGCCTTGGACCAAGTGTGATCAGTTCTGACTTTCAGGAGGGAGCCTGACAAATAGCAGATAGATCCGATCTATCTATCTATCAATCATCTGTCTATCTATCTATCTATCTATCTATCTATCTATCATCTATTTATCATCTATCTATGTATGCATCTGTGTATGTATCTATCATCTATCTATCTATGTATCTATGTATGTATCTATCATCTATCTCTCTATCATCTATCTATCTATCATCTATCTGTCTATGTATCTATCATCTACCTATCTACAATCTATCTATCTATGTGTCTATGTATCTATCATGTATCTATCTATCTATCATCTACCTGTCTATCATCTATCTATGTATCCATCTATCTATCATCTGTCTATCTATCATCTATCATCTATATATCTATCTATCATCTATCATCTATCTATCATCTAGCTATCTATCTATCATCTGTCTATCATGTATCTATATATCTATCATCTATCATTTATCTATCTATCATCTATCTATTATCTATCTATCATCTGTCATTGGCTATCTATCTATCATCTATCTATCTATCATCTATCATCTGTCTATTGTCTCTCTATCTATCATCTGTCTATCATCTATCTGTCATCTATCTATCTATCTATCATCTGTCTATTGTCTATCTATCATCTGTCTATCTATCTATCATCTATTTATCATCTATCTATCATCTGTCTACCTATTATCTATCTATCACCTATCTGTTTCTACCTGTCTATCTAGCTATCTGTCTGTTCATCCATCCACCCATCCATCCATTCATCCAATCTATTTATCTATCCATCCATCTGTCCATCCATCTATCATCTATTTACCTATCATCTATCTATGTATCTATTTCTACCTATGTATCTATCTATGTATGATTCTACCTATGTATCTATTTATCTATCATCTGTCTATCATGTATCTATCATCTATCTACCTATCATCTATCTATCATCTGTCTGATTCTCCCTGTCTATCTATCCATCTATCATCTAGCTAGCTAGCTAGCTAGCGATCTGTCTGTTTATCCATCCATCCATCCATTCATTCATCCTATCTATCTATCTATCTATCTATCTATCTATCTATCTATCTATATCCATCTGTCCATTCATACCTATTATCTATCTATCTGATTCTACTTATCTATTTATCTATCTACCATCTATCTATCATGTATCTATCATCTATCTACTTATCATCCATCTATTTAATCTATCATCTATCTGATTCTACCTGTCTATCCATCCATCCATCTATTATCTATCTATCTATCTATCTATCTATCTATCTATCTATCTATCTATCTATCTATCTATATCTATCTATCTATCTATCTATCTATCTATCTATCTATCTATCTATCTACATATTTCTCTATCTATCTGTCTGTCTGTCTACCTATCTATCTAACTATCTATCTATCTGTCCATATGTATCATGTATCTAAAATTCACCCATCAAGGCCTGGTGAGGTGGCTCACCCCTGCAATTCCACCACTTTGGGAGGCTGAGGTGGGCAGATCACTTGAGGTCAGGAGTTCGAGACCAGCCTGGCCAACATGGTGAAACCCCATCCTACCAAAAATATTAAGAACTGGCTGCTGTGATGGTGGGCACCTGTAATCCCAGCTGCCCTGGAGGCTGAGGCAGGAGAATTGCTTGAACCTGGGAGGCAGAGATTGCAGTGAGTTGAGATCGTACCACTGCACTCCAGCCTGGGCAACAGAATGAGACTCCATCTCATAAAACAAAACCAAAATAAAATACTAAAATAAAATGAAGTTCATCCATCATGTATTTATCAAATATGTATCAGTCATGCATCTAGCTACCATCTATCACCCATATATCTATCATCTGTTCATCTATCATATATATTTTTTATCTGTCATCTACCAATTATCACCTATCAATCATCCATCAGTCATCTATCAAATAGTCAATCATCTATCACCCATCCTTCACTTATTAATTGATCATTTTTTCATCTGTCGTTCACCAATTAGCACCTATCAATCATCCATCAGTCATCTATCAAATAGTCAATCATCTATTACATATCTGTCACTTATTAATTGATCATTTTTTCATCTGTCATCCACCAATTAGCACCTATCAATCCTCCATCAGTCATCTATCAAATTTGTATCAGTCAATCATCTATTACCTATCCATCTGTCACTTCTTCATTTATCATTTTTTTCATCTGTAATCTACCAATTATTGCCTATCAATCACCTATCTGTCATCTACATATATCATCTCTCTTTTTTTTTAAGACAGAGTTTCTCCATGTTGGTTAGGCTGGTCTTGAACTCCCAACCTCAGGTGATCAACCTGCCTCGACCTCCCAAAGTGCCTGGATGACAGGCATGAGCCCCCGCACCTGGCCCCAAATATCATGTATTTAAATAAAAATATACGCTGAGCGTGGTGGCTCACGCCTGCAATCCCAGCACTTTGGGAGGCCGAGGTGGGCGTAGCACAAGGTCAGGAGTTCAAGACCAGCCTGGTAAACATGGTGAAATCCCGTCTCTACTAAAAATGCAAAAAATTAGCTGGGCGTGCTGGTGGGCGCCTGTAATCCCAGCTATTCAGGAGGCTGAGGTGGGAGAACGGCTTGCACCTGGGAGGCCGAGGTTGCAGTGAGCTGAGATTGCCCCACTGCACTCCAGCCTGGAACACAGAGAAAGACTCTGTGGCAAAAACAATACAAAACAAAACCATAGAAAATGATATGAAGGTTGACAGCATCATGAACAAAAATACAGTTGCTGAATGTCTTGGGGGCGGAGATGTGCCTGCTGTTCCTACACCCTCTGAGTCTCATGTAACTTCTTTCACCGTCAAGATCTCTTCACAATAGACTTTCCCTTTCTCTGCAGCAAATTTCTCCCAGATTATCTGAAAAAAAAAGGAGAATTACTGCAGCCTCCACCTCCTGGGTTCAAGCAATTCTCCTGCCTCAGCCTCCCAAGTAGCTGGGATGACAGACGCCTGCCACTGTGCCCAGTAATCTTTGTATTTTTGGAAGAGATGGGGTTTCACTCTGTTGGCCAGGCTAGTCTTGGACTCCTGGCCTCAAGGTGATCCCCCCGCCTTGGCATCCCAAAGTGCTGGGATGACAGGCGTGAGCAACTGTGCCTGGGTGGGGGGTGGTGTTTTTTCCTGGGGTGAAGATCTGAGACAGATCCGCCCATGTGATCTGATGGTTGGTGATAAACAGGGGTCTTGGAAAGAGCTTCTGAGCCTGAAGACAGGGCAGGGTATGGGAGGCACCAGGAGAAGAAGGAGAGGTTAGAGCCTGTAGCTATGGTCCTGGCAACTCGAGGTGGGGGACCCCTGGGGGGGATCAGTGGAAAGCGGAGGCTGGGGATGACGCTAGCATGCAGGTGGAATGTAACAGAATGACAGATGGCTGGGGCTGCAGGTGAGCCTCATCTAATCAGTTGAAGGTCCAAAGTGCAGGAGGGTGGGTCTCATCTAATCAGTCCAAGATCTAAAGGGGAAAGTTGAGCCTCATCTAATCAGTCAAAGGGCCAAAAGGGGGAATAGTGGGCCTCATCTACATAGTCGAAGATCTAAGGGGAAGGGTGGGCCACATCTAATCAGTCTAAGGTCTAAAGTTGGAGGGCGGGCCTCATCTAATCAGCCCAAGAGCTAAAGAGGAAGATTGGGTTTCATCTAATCAGTTGAAGAGCCAAAGGGGAGGGTGGGCCTCATCTAATCAGTCAAAGGACTAAATGGTAAAAGCTGAGGTTTTCTGGAAAAGAGATTGTTTTGTTTTTGTTGTGACACAGAGTCTCACTCTGTCGTGGAGGCTGGAGCGCAGTGACATGATCTTGGCTCACTGTAAACTCTGCTTCCCAGGTTCAAGTGATTCTCCTGCTTCAGCCTCCCGAGTAGCTGGGATTACAGGCACCTGCCACCATGCCTGGCTAATTTTGTATATTTAGTAGAGACGGTGTTTCACCATGTTTGTCAGGCTGGTCTCAAATTCCCAACCTCAGGTCTCCCAAAGTGCAGGGATGACAGGCATAAGCCACTGTGCCTGGCCCAGTCTTCCTCCCCCACTCACCTCAATTTCTCCTAATGCAGCTCACAGAGAAAACGCTGACCATGACCTGACTACACCCTGACCCAAACCCAGGTGGAAGGGCCAGGAGATGGGTTCAGATTCCTGCCACACCCCGTGGTGACACTGAGGTCCAAGCTGGTAGAGAAGCAAGATGGCTGACACTCAGAACCTGTGTCCCCATTCCCCGTTCCCCAGTTTTCCACCTCAGCTGTCTGCTCTGCCCACCCCTACCTACCTGGTCCTCCACCTGATTCTCATCATTGAGTTTGTTTTTGATTTTGGAACTGTCGCTGCATCCGGACACACCTGAGGGACAGAGAGAGAAAGTGTGAAGGGAGCCCCAGGCCACCAGAGTTTTTTCCTCAGGATGCTGAGTTCAAGGTATCTGAGATCAACTACCCAAAACAACTTCACTAAGAATCATCAAGTGATTAAAATTTTGGCCAGGTGCGGTGGCTCATGCCTGTCATTCCAGCACTTTGGGAGACCAAGGCGGGAGGACTAGCTGAGGTCAGGAGTTCAAGACCAGCCTGGCCAACATGGTGAAACCCCGTCTCTACAAAAAATTAGCATAGTGTGATGGTGGGTAAGTGTCAACTCAGCCACTCTGGAGGCTGAGGCCAGAGGATTGCTTCAAACTGGGAGGTGGAGGTCACATTGAGTAGAGATCACACCATTGCACTCCAGCCTGGGTGACAGAAGCAAGACTCCATCTCAGAAAAAAAAAAAAGAAAAGAAAAAAGGTTATTGCAAATGTAATTAGTTGAGGATGTCAAGATGCCATGATCCTGGATTGGAGGGAGTCCTAAATCCAATGACAGGAATCCTTCTGAGAGAAGCAGAGGAGGAGGTGATGTGGAGACAGTGGCTGAGACTGCAGTGATGAGACCACAAGCCCAGGACACCTGGTGCCCCCTAGGAGCTGTGCAAGGCAGAAATTATCCTCCCCTGGAGGCTTCAGAGGGAAGATGATACAATTGATTTGAATTGAACTATCGTCCCCCTAAAACCTCTCTCTACAACCTAATTTTTGGAATTTGTGAATGGGGCCTTATTAGAGATATGATCTCTGCAAATGTCACTAAGTCAAGAATTTTGACATAAGAAGAGAGAGAGACACAGAGAGACAGAAAGAGAGAGAGGACAAAGAGAGAGAGGACAGAGAAAGAGACAGAGACACACAGAGAAAGAGAGAGGACAGAGAGAGCATAGAGAGAGAGGATAGACAGAGACAGAGACAGAGGGAAAAGAGGATGAGAGAGAGAGGACAGATAGAGGGAGACAGAGACAGAGAGAGAGAGGACAGAGAGAGACAGAGAGAGCACAGAGAGAGGACAAAGAGAGAGGACAGAGAGAGATAGAGAGAGGATAGAGACACAGAGAGAGGACAGAGAGAGGGAGTACAGAGAGAGAAAAGACAGAGAGAGACAGAGAGAGAACAGAGAGAGAGAGAAAGGACAGAGAGAGAGAGAGGGCAGAGCAAGAGAGATAGAGAGAGAAAGAGCACAGAGAGAGAGAGGATGGGGGAGAGTGAGATAGAGAGAGACAGAGAAAGAGAGACAGAGAGAGATAGAGGACAGAGAGAGAGAGAGGGAGGACATAGAGGAGCTGGGTGCATCACCTGAGGCCGGGAGTTCGAGACCAGCTTGACCAACATGAAGAAACCCCTTCTCTACCAAAAATACAAAAATTAGCCCAGTGTGGTGGCACAAGCATGTCATCCTTGCTCCTCAGGAGGCTGAGGCAGGAGCTGAGAGAGCCAGGAACCAATCTCCCATAGAGCAGAAGCCACACGGGGCATGAAGAAAGCACCTCTGTGCCCACAGGTCAGCTCTGTTGGGGGCAGGGGAGACCTCACATCCGGCAAAAACCTGGCATCCCAAGTAAGTTCTCTGTATTACCGGATGGCTGATGGGACCAGCAGCTACCTTTGCAGGCCATCTATGTTTTCTTTTAATTGCATTTTAGGTTTTGGGGTACATGTGAAGAACATGCAGGATTGTTGCATAGGTACACATGTGGCAGTGTGATTTGCTGCCTTCCTCCCCTTCACCTATATCTGGCACTTCTCCCCATGCTATCTCTCCCCAACTCCCCACCCCTTGCTGCCCCTCCCCTATTCCCCCCAACAGACCCCAGTGTGTAGTGCTCCCCTCCCTGTGTCCATGTGTTCTCATTGCTCAACACCCACCTATGAGTGAGAACATATGGTATTTCATTTTCTGTTTTTGTGTCAGTTTGCTGAGAATGATGGTCTCCAGGTTCATCCATGTTCCTACAAAGAACATGAACTCATCATTTCTGATGGCTGTATAATATTCCATGGTGTATATGTGCCATATTTTCTCTGTCCAGTCTATCATCACTGGGCATTTGGATTGGTTCCAGGTCTTTGCTATTGTAAACAGTGCTGCAATGAATATTCGTGTGCCTATGTCCTTATAGTAGAAGGATTTATAATCTTCTGGATATATACCCAGTAATGGGATTGCTGGGTCAAATAAAATTTCTATTTCTAGGTCCTTGAGGAATCACCACACTGTCTTCCACAATGGTTGAACTAATTTACACTCCCACCAACAGTGTACAAGTTTTCCTATTTCTAGACATCCTCTCCAGCATCTGTCATCTGCAGACTTTTTACTGATTGCCATTCTAACTGGCATGAGATGGTATCTCAATGTGGTTTTGATTTGCATCTCTCTAATGACCAGTGGTGATGAGCATTTTTTCATATGTTTGTTGGCCTCATGTATGTCTTCTTTTGTAAAGTGTCTGTTCATATACTTTGCCCACTTTTGGATGGGCTTGTTTGTTTTTGTCTTGTAAATCTGTTTGAGTTCTTTATAAATTCTGGATATCAGCCCTTTGTCAGATGGGTAAACTGTAAAACTTTTTTTCCATTCTGCTGGTTGCTGATTCACTGTAATGACTGTTTCTTCTGCTGTGGAGAAGCTGTGGAGTTTGATTAGGTCCCATTTGTCTATTTTGGCTTTTGCTGCCAATGCTTTTGGTGTTTTGGTCATGAAGTCCTTGCCCACTCCTATGTCCTTAATGGTTTTGCCTAGGTTTTCTTCTAGGGTTTTTATGGTGTTAGGTCTTATGTTTAAGTCTTTAATCCATCTGGAGCTAATTTTAGTGTAAGATGTCAGGAAGGGGTCCAGTTTCTGCTTTCTGCACATGGCTAGCCAGTTTTCTCAACACCATTCATTAAACAGGGAATCATTTCCCCATTTCTTGTTTTTGTCAGGTTTGTCAAAGATCAGATGGTTGTAGATATGTTGTGTTGCCAAAACTGAGGCATTTCCTAAGATGGAGTTAGTTATAGTTGGTTTACAAGAGCTCTATACAGATTTTTTTTATGTGTTTTAGAGACAAAGTCTCCCTACGTTGCCCAGACTGGCCTTTAACTTCTGGGCTCAAGTGATCCTCCTGTCTCAGCCTCCTGAGTAGCTGGGACTATAGGCATGAGACATTGCCCCTGGCTATCTAGGTCTATTTTTGATCTGAACTTCTACTCTTCTAACAATGTGAGATTCTTTTGCCAAAACTACACAGGAGAGAGAGAGAAGTCAGAGCCTGGGGCTTCTGCAGAGAGGCCCTCCTCTCTGATGGCACATCTGCCCACACCACCTTCTGCACACAAATATTTATGGTCACCAGAAACCACAGCACTTCCACCCGTTCCAGACACTGTGGCCAGCTGATCCCATCTGACCTCTTGCTTTGTTTATTAGGAAAAATAAGCAAAAGCCCCGCCACCACCAAAAAACCCTACCACCAGTGTCTCACATGGGCTGAACTCTTAGCCTCAGAGGGAGAAAAGCCTGCAGTGAGGAGAACCCCAGTGGCCAGAGGATGGCTGGGCCACCTCCTGACCTCAGCAGGAGCACTGAATGGGGGCCCTGTACCCAAGCACTGTCCTTTTCATCCCAGTGCCTGTTTCTCCTTCTACCAAGAACTCCACAGTGTAAAATGACCTTTCTTGTCAGCTGCATTTATAAAATATTGCTGCTAAAAATGCCGGTTATAAATGTGAAAAGAAAGTTTACCCAGTGTGAATGATTGACTTTGATTCTGCTTTCTGTCATCTACTGCCCCACTTCCTAGAAAGGGACTGTTGATCCCCACCAGCTGTGAGATGTGTTGTGCCTCTCAGGGGAGTGTGTCTTTTCTGCTCCGCTGTCAGGCCTGGCCACATGAGTGAGTGTGGCCAGTGAAATGTGGTGTAGGTTACCTAGCCCAGCTCCAAGCAGGGGCTCCAGCATGTAAACCAAAATGTATGCAGGACAGGTCTCTATCACTGGAGAAGCTTATTTCACCAACATTAAGGACATACCAGAGAGTCAGGTCAGTGCCTTTCTCCAAAGATGATTTCAGAGGCATCAATATTTAAAGGGGAAATCAGGCTAGAGGAAAGAGAGAGTGCATAGTAATTCACATGTTGCAAGAGATAATGAGCCAGAAGTGAGATAGTCAATTATGTGTTCATCTGGCACTCAGTAATCAGGACTTTATCTAAGAGAAAGTGAACATAGTAGGTACCTGTGGAGATTTCTAACCTTTCATCTGTAGCTACCCACTTAGAAACAAAGGGAAATGCACCGAATCACATGCTGCAGCGTTCAGTTTAATGTGTCTCCTTTCAGCACAGTGAACTGGGGTCTGGAATTTCTATTTTCCTTTCACATGCCATTTCAGCCTTCCTGCAGCTGTTCTGCTCTCTTCCTCAGGGTCACCTAGTTTCAGACAGAGGCTCCTTCTTCACTTTGAGTCCTGGAATGAGAGGTCACAGGTTCAGAACCGCAGCCACTAACACATAATATGAGAATGAGCAACAAGCCATTGTTGTTAACAGCCATGAGGTTTGGGAGTTTTCTGTTACCTCATCAAGACTGTAGCACTGACTCCCACAGCTTTCCAGCCTGCATACTTGCCCTAAACATTTCAGACCTGACATCCCATGCCTTACAGTAAATCTCCCTCTCTCCCTCCAACTGCTGACCTGCAGAACCAATCCAGGTGTTACTGTGTTCCTGGGTCAAACCATCGTCACAATCTGTGAGGCCCCAGGTTGCTGCAGCTTCTGCTGCAGGGAGCAATGTGGAAGAGAGGTGGGAACTCTGAGAAGCTGTGTACCATCAGCTGGTGCTTGAAAGCCTTACACCACTGAGGTGGAAGTCACCCCTGTGCTCCTGGACCTCTTCTTCCTGAGCCCCATCCTCTCCCCTCTTATACAACCCCCAGTTGGCCTGTGATCCTTTGCTGATTTCTTTTTCCCTTTAAGACCTTTGAGTATAATTTATCCAAACTGTATCAGTGTAAATACAAGCATAGTGATCAAGGCCTTGTCAGCAGCCTTTCTCCTTCCAGGAGCTACCTGTCTTTTGTCTTTTCTTTCTTGCTTGCCCTTTTCCTTTTCTCCTTCCCTCCCTCTCTCTTCCTTCTTTCATTCCTTCCTTCCTTCTTCCCTTCCCCACTTCTTCCTCCTCATCTTGTCTCTCATTTCTACAAATGTGTGAACAGTGAACACAGTAGAAAAGAGAAAGGGCCTGCTCTGTGAAGTATTTCAAGGCTCAAAGATAGAAATATAGACAACTGCATGATGCAGAAGAGCAGGAACAGGTGCAGGAACAGCAGCCCAATCAAAGGCCTAGGGGCCAAAGTTTCCAGGGCCCAGTAGTGTTACAGAGGCTGCGTGGGAGGTGAAGCCCTTCACTGACACAGGATGTGGGAAGAGTTGATGAGGGAATGAGAAGAAAGTGATTTGGGTTTGAGATGTTAAATTGAAGATATCTGTGGAAAGCCCATGTGGACAGGCTGATAAGGCAGAAGAATGTTAGGGTCTATATAGCTCAGGACAGCAGTGCAGAAAGGCACTGTGTTTGGGTCGGCCTCAAAATCCCAGAGAGAGGTGAAGCTGCAGGAGTGGAAGAGAAGTGATGAGTGACAGGAGAAGTTCTGGCTCCATGTTGGAAAAATCCCAGCATTCAAAAGACAGGCAGATAAAGAGGTGCTAAAAAAGAGGAAAAAGGGAGACTTGAGGGGCAGTCCATTTCCAAATTCCATAGAAAGAGAATAAAGAAAGAGACAGAGAGGCCAGGCATGCTGGCTTACTTTTGCAGGCTCAGGTGCAAGCTGCCAGTGGGTCTAACATTCTGGAGTCTGGAGGGCAGAGACTACATTCCCACTGCTCCACTAGGTAATGCCCAGGTGGGGGCTCTGTGTGGTGACTCCAACCCCACATACTGCCTTGGAACTACCCTAGAAATGGCTCACCATTGGGGGTGGGCTCCCTCTGCAGCAGACTTCTGCCTGGGCACCCAGGATTTCTAATATATCCTCTGAAATAGAGTTGAAAACTGCCAAACCTCCACCACTCTTGCATTCAGCATGCTTGCAGACTTAATGCCATGTAGGAACTAGCAGGGTGAGTAGTTTGCATGCTGTGAAGTGGTCATCTGAGCTCCTATTTAAGGCCCTTTGAAAGGAGACTGGACTTGAGATGGCTAGGATAAGGGAAGAAGCACCCCAAGGCAGCACTGAGTAGCAGTGCCCCTGGCCTAGTACCTGAAACCAGTCTGTTTTCTTAGACCTCTGGGATTGCAATGGGAGGAACAGCCAGAAAGATTTCTGAAGGGTCTTTGAGGCTTTTTTCCCATTTTCTTGGCTATTAGCACCCGCTTCCCTTTCAGTCATGCTAATCTCTCTAGCAAGTGGTTGCTGCTCATGGCTCTTGAATTGTTAACATTTGGGTACCTCTCCTAAAAATGTTCTTTTCTTCTCCACCATGGGCAACGCTGCCAATTTTCCAAATTTTTACACTTTTCTTCCTTTGAATTATAAGTTCCAACTTTAAGTCCTTCTTTTGCTCCCTATCTGACCACAGGTGGTAGAAGCAGCCTTGCCACGTCTTGAATGCTTTGCTGCATAGAAATTATGTTTCCAGGGGAGGAGGCAAGATGGTGTCATAGAGGCCACTCAGGATTGCAGCTCTCAGTGAAGGCGCAGAGGGTGAGTCCCAGCCGCATTCTCAGATGTTCCTTTTATGCCCACAGAGCGTTGAAAGTCCCAGGTGTGGGAGAGACATGGGACGCTAGCGCAGCCAGCTAATGCAGCTGGCTCCCACTGCCCCTTCGGCTGGTGCCACAGCAGGACCCGGTGTGGAACTCACTGGTCTGGGTGCCCTGTTAAACTGGCAATCTGAGATTTGGAAGAGCAGATTGGCATGTTCATCTGATTGAACGGGACTTGGACAATGAGCCAGACCAGGAGTTTCCTGGGAAGCATGATCTGAGCTGGGGTAGTGGGCAGTGGCACGGGAGATCGCAAGGATCCCAGTGCCCTATCGGCAGGCTACTGGGGCGCCAGGGAGAGAGTCGACCTTTCAGCTTGGGGAGAGGAAGAGAGAGAGAGAGAGGACAGACTCTGCGGCAGGGAGCTGGGTGATCAGGCTCAGCAGGTCCCATGCTCATGGGGACAAGCAGGGCGGCAACAGGAGGTGCTTGGGGTAAGAGTTTTGCTGCGGCATCTAGGATGGTGCAGTCCAGTGAGGGAGGGGCGTCCACCATTGCTGATGCAGTCCACCCCCACTGAAGTACCGCCAAGGACTGACACAGCCTGCCATTGCCGAGGCAACCTGCCATAACAGAGAGACTCCGCCAGGAGCCAGGAGTGCTCCACAGCAGAAGGGAGCTCAGCAGCAAAAGGGCAGACCTGCACTAGCAGGTCAGAGCCCCGGTAGGCAAATAGTGAATAGACTGCTGCCTAGTGGGGCAGGACAGTGCAACAGATATTCATAAAGAAAGCCCCAACTCCCTGAGACAGAGCATCTAAGGGGGGAAAAAGGGTGGTGTTTTATGAGTTCTATTGCAGCAGACATAAACAACCTCCCCAAAACACTGAATGAACAACGGAGCTCACAGCTCAGCACTGGAGCTCCTATAAAGCACACACTGTCTCCTCAAGCAGCTCCCTGACCCCTGTATATCCAAGGAGTCACCCCAGAAAAGGACTAATCAGACTGACATTTGGCTGGCATTATTCTGGAACAAGGACAGCAGAAGAAGAAACTGGTATCATCCCTCACTGTTCCGCAGCTGCTGCAGGTATAACCCAGACAAGCAGGTCCTGGAGTGGACCTCAGCACTCATACAGCAGAGGGGATAGACCATTAGAGGGAAAACTAAGAAACAGAAATACTTTATCATAAACAATGTCAGTGTCCACAGAGAGACCCAATTGAAAAATCAGCAACTACTAAGACGACAGGCGGATAAATCCATAAAGATGGGAAGAAACCAGCGCAAAAAGGAGGAAAGCACCCAAAACCAAAACACCTCACTTCCCAAAAAAAGCCAACACTCCTCACCAGCAAGGGAACAAAGCTGGACAGAGAATGAATGTGACGAAATGATGAAATCAGACTTCAGAAGGTGGATAATGAGAAACTACAGTGAGCTAAAGGAACATGTACTAAACCAGTGCAAAGAAACTAAGAACCTTGAAAAAAGATTTGAAAAAAGATTTGAGGAATTGATAACGAGAATGGACAACTTAGAGAGGAATATGAATGAATTGAAGGAGCTGAAAAACACAACACGAGAACTTCGTGATGCATGCACAATTTTCAACAGCCGAATTGGCCAAGCAGAAGAAAGAATATCAGAAGTTGAAGATCAACTCAATGAAATAAAATGAGAAACCAAGATTAAAGAAAATAGTACAAAAAGGAATGAACAAAATCTCCAAGAAATGTGGGACTATGTGAAGAGACCCAACCTACGTTTGATAGGTGTACCACAATGTGACGAATAGAATGAATCCAAGCTGGAAAACACTCTTCAGCATATTATCCAGGAAAATTTTCCCAACCTAGCAAGACGAGTCAATACTCAACTCCAGGAAATACAGAGAACACCACAAAGATACTCCGCAAGAAGAGCAACCCCAAGGCAAATAATCGTCAGATTCACCAGGGTTGAAACGAAGGAGAAAATACTAAGGGCAGCCAGAGAGAAAGGTCGGGTCACCCACAAAGGGAAGCTCATCAGACTCACAGCAGATCTCTCGGCAGAGACTCTACAAGCCAGAAGAGAGAGGGGGCCAATATTCAACATCCTTAAAGAAAAGAGCTTTCAAAACAGAATTTCATATCCAGCCAAAATGAGCTTCATAAGTGAAGGAAAAATAAAATCCTTCACAAACAAGCAAGTACTCAGAGATTTTGTCACCACTAGGCCTGCTTTACAAGAGCTCCTGAAAGAGGCATTACACGTAGAAAGAAACAACCAGTTCCAGCCATCCTAAAAGCATACCAAATGCTAAAGACCATCAAAAAATGAAGAATGTACATGAACCAATGGGCAAAACAGCCAGCTAGCATCAAAATGGCAGTATCAAATTCACACATAACAATATTAACCCTGAATGTAAATGGGCTAAATGCACCAATCAAAAGACACAGACTGGCAAATTGGATAAAAAACCAAAACCCATCAGTGTGCTGTATCCAGGAAACCCACCTCACACGCAAAGATACACAAAGGCTCAAAATAAAAGGATGGAGGAAGATTTACCAAGCAAATGGAGAGCAAAAAAAAGCAGGAGTTGCAATTCTCATCTCTGATAAAATAGACTTTAAAGCAACAAAGATCAAAAGGGACAAAGAAGGTCATTACATAATGGTAAAAGGATCGATACAACAAGAAGAGGTAACGATTCTAAATATATATGGACCCAATGTAGGAGCACACAGATATATAAGGCAAGTTCTTAATGACTTACAAAGAGACTTAGACTCCCACACAATAATAGTGGGAGACTTTAACACTCCACTGTCAATAGCAGACAGATCAATCAGACAGAAAATTAACAAGGATATCCAGGACTTGAACTCAGACCTGGAACAAGCAAACCTGATAGACATTTACAGAACTCTCCACCCCAAATCCACAGAATATACATTCTTCTCAGCACCTCATCACACCTACTTTAAAACTGACCACATAATTGGAAGTAAAGCACTCCTCAGCAAAAGCAAAACAATGGAAATCATAACAAACAGTCTCTCAGACCATAGTGCAATCAAGTTGGAACTCAGAATTCAGAAAATCACTCAGAACCTCACAGCTTCATGGAAACTGAACAACTGGCTCTTGAGTGTTGATTCAATAAACAATGAAATGAAGGCAGAAATAAAGAAGTTCTTTGAAACCAACGAGAATGAAGACACAATGTACCAGAATCTCTGGGATACATTTAAAGCAGTCTGTAGAGAAAAATATATAGAAATAAGTGCCCAGATGAGAAGAGTGGAGAGATCCAAAATTGACGCCCTATTGTCAAAATTGAAAGAGCCAGAGGAGCAAGATCAAAAAAGCTCAAAACCTAGCCAAAGAAAAGAAATAACTAAGATCAGAGCAGAACTGAAGGAGATAGAGACAAGGAAAACCCTTCAAAAAATCAATAAATCTAAGAGCTGGTTTTTCGAAAAGATCAACAAAATAGACAGACCACTAGCCAGACTGATAAAAAGGAAAACAGAGAACAACCAAATAGATGCGATAAAAAACGATAAAGGGGAAATCACCACAGATTCCACAGAAATTCAAACCATCATCAGAGAATACTACAAACAACTTTTTGCAAACAAACTAGTAAATCAGGAAGAAATGGAAAAATTCCTGGATGCCTGTGTCCTCCCAAGCCTAAACCAGGAGGAAGCCGAAACTATGAATAGACCAATAACAATGTCAGAAGTTGAGGCAGCAATTAACAGCCTACCACACAAAAAAAGCCCAGGTCCAGATGGGTTCACAGCTGAATTCTACCAGACACACAAAGAGGATCTGGTACCATTCCTTCTGAAACTATTCCAAATAATCCAAAAAGAGGGAACCCTTCCCAAATTATTTTATGAGACCAACATCAACCTGATACCAAAACCTGGCAGAGACTCAACAAAAAAATGAAACTTCAGGCCAATATTAATGACGAACATAGATGCAAAAATCTTCAATAAAACACTAGCAAATCGATTGCAAAAGCACATTAAAAAGCTTATCCATCATGATCAAGTAGGATTCATCCCGGGGATGCAAGGCTGGCTCAACATATGCAAGTCTATAAATGTAATTCACCACATAAACAGAAGCAAAAACAAAAACCACATGATTATCTCAATTGATGCAGAGAAGGCATTTGACAAAATTCAACAGCCCTTTATGCTAAAAACCCTCAATAAACTTGGTATTGATGGAACATGTCTCAAAGTAATAAAACCTATTTTTGACAATTCAACAGCCAATATCATACTTAATGGGCAAAAACTGGAAGCATTCCCTTTGAAATCCGGCACTAGACAAGAATGCCCTCTCTCACCACTTCTATTCAACATAGTACTGGAAGTTCTAGCCAGAGCAATTAGTCAAGAAAGAGAAATAAAGGGTATTCAATTAGGAAAGGTGGAAGCCAAATTGTCTCTATTTGCAGACGACATGATAGTATACATAGAAGACCCCATCACCTCAGCCCAAAAGCTTCTGCAACTGATAAGCAACTTCAGCAAAGTCTCAGGATATAAAATCAATGTTCAATAATCACAAGCATTCCTATACACCAATAACAGACTTAAAGAGAACCAAATTAAGAACGAACTGCCATTCACAATTGCTACAAAGAAAATAAAATAACTAGGAATACAACTCACTAGGAATGTAAGGGACCTCTTTAAGGAAAACTACAAACAACTGCTAAACAAAATAAGAGAGGACACAAACAGATGGAGAAACATTCCATGTTCGTGGTTAGGAAGAATCAATATTGTGAAAATGGCTATACTGCCCAAAGTAATTTACACATTCAATGCTATCCCCATCAAACTACCATTGAATTTCTTCACAGAACTGGAAAAAACCACCATGAATTTCATATGGAACCAAAAAAGAGCCCACATAGCCAAGTCAATTCTAAGCAAAAAGAACACAGCGGGAGGCCTCATGCTACCAGACTTCAAACTATACTACAAGGCTACAGTAATCAAAACAGCATGGTACTGGTACCAAAACAGAGATATAGACCAATGGAACAGAACAGAAGCATCAGAGGCAACACAACATATCTACAACCATATTATCTTTGATAAACCAGATGAAAACAGGCAACGGGGAAAGGATTCCCTATTTAATAAATGGTGTTGGGAAAACTGGCTAGCCATGTGCAGAAATCAGAAACTGGACCCCTTTCTGACACCTTACCCTAAAACTCACTCCAGATGGATTAAAGACTTAAACTTAAGACCTGAAACCATAAAAACCCTAGAAGAAAATCTAGGCAAAACTGTTCAGGACATAGGAGTAGGCAAGGACTTCATGAACAAAACACCAAAAGCATTGGCAACAAAAGCCAAAATAGACAAATGGGACCTAATCAAACTCCACAGCTTCTGCACGGCAAAAGAAACAGTCACTAGAGTGAACCGGCAACCATCAGAATGGGAAAAAATCTTTGCAGTTTACATATCTGACAAAGGACTGATATCCAGAATTTACAAAGAACTCAAACAGATTTACAGAAAAAAAAACAAGCCCATTCAAAAATGGGAAAAGGATATGAACAGAAACTTTACAAAAGAAGACATACATGAGGCCATCAAACATATAAAAAAGTGCTCATGATCATTCATCATTAGAGGGATGGAAATCAAAACCACATTGAGATATCATCTCACACCAGTTAGAATGGCGATCATTAAAAAATCTGGAGACAGCAGATGCTGGAGAGGATGTGGAGAAATAGGAACACTCTTACACTGTTGGTGGGAGTGTAAATTAGTTCAACCATTGTGGAAGACAGTGTGGCGATTCCTCAGGGACCTAGAAATAGATATTCCATTTGACCCAGCAATCCCATTACTGGATATCAATCCAAAAGACTATAAATCGTTCTACTCTAAGGACACATGCACACGAATGTTCATTGCAGCACTGTTTACAATAGCAAAGATTTGGAACCAACCCAAATGCCCATCGATGATAGACTGGACTGGGAAAATGTGGCACATATACACCATGGAATATTATACAGCAATCAAAAATGATGAGTTTGTGTCCTTTGTAAGGACATGGATGAATCTGGAGAACATCATTCTCAGCAAACTGACACAAGAACAGAGAAAGAAATACTGCATATACTCGCTCATAGGTGGGTGAGAAAAATGAGAACACATGGACACAGAGAGGCGGTCTACTATACACTGGGGACTGTTGGGGGATATGAGGGAGGGACTGTGGTGGGGGCTGGGGGGTGATAGCCTGGGGATGAATACCAAGTGTGGGTGAAGGGGAGGAAGGCAGCAAAACACACTTCCATGTGTGTACCTATGCAACTATCTTGCACGTTCTGCCCATGTACCCCAAAACCTATAATGCAATAAAAATTTTTTTTTTAAAAAAAGAAACCTTAAAGCTGAGTCCCAGCCCTGATGCAATGGGAGGTCAGACATGCCTTGTTAGAGGCCCTCCCTTGGTAACCACCACTAAGCTTTCTTCTCTAAGGGCTAAATGGAAACCAGCCATTTAAAAATTTTTTTTTTATTTTACTGTAAGTTCTGGGATACATGTGCTGAGACTGCAGGTTTGTTACATAGGTATACATGTGCCATGGTGGTTTGTTGCTCTCATCAATCCATCATCTAGGTTTTGAAATACTTATCCCAATGCTCTCCCTCCCCTTTCCCCTCCTCAGCCGTTAATAGGCCCCAGTGTGTGATGCTCCCCTCCCTTTGTCCATGTGTTCTCATTTTTCAACTCCTACTTAAGAGTGAGAACATGTGATATTTGGTTTTCTGTTCCTGTGTTGGTTTGCTGAGAATGATGGTTTCCAGCTTCATCCATATCCCTGCAAAGGACATGAACTCATTCTTTTTTATGGCTGCATAGTATTTACTGGTATATATGTGCCACATTTTCTTTATTCAGTCTATCATTGATAGGCATTTGGGTTGGAACTAGCCCTTTCAAAAGACTCACCTCAGCACTGATTTTAAACAACCACCTTATGCTGGCCTTCCCTTTTGCAGTTTCAACAAACCAACCAACCAGTATTCCTTCCTGATAAGAGACCACCATCCACTGAGAGCTTCTAGTCATTCTAGGAAGAATGCACACTGACTGAGGGCTTTTTTGTCTTCTGCTTCATCTTTTAATGAAGAGGCCCAAAACCTCCCCCCTCACAGCTTGCTAACACTACCATTTTTTTAACATGGGACCCTACGAAGGGGCTTGGATGTCAACTGCACATGTGCATGTTTCTTCTTTCATAAATATTCGTGGCCCCTCCTGTAGCTTGCTGAATATATATTTGGCCACCTCATTCAGTATAAATCTTTGTTTTATTCTTCTGACACACCAAGTGCCTGTTTCTGGCTTCTGGCCAGAGGCTATGCTTCCCAGCCATTCAGAATGACCAGCCTACAGGCTGAAACCATTTATGATAAATATAGCTCTCCCTTCCACTGTCAACCTCATCATTCTTTGGTTGACAGTTCCAAATTTTCCCTCATCTTCCTGTCTTCTTCTAAGCCCTCCAAATTCTTCTAATATCTATTAATTTACTCACTTCCACAGCTGCCTCCACATCTTCAGCTATCTTTATAGCACAGCCCCACTCCTCAGTACAAATTTTCTGTGTTTGTCCATTTGGCATTGCTACAGATTAATGCCTGAGGCTGGATAATTGATCAGGAAAAGAGGTTTATTTTGGCTCATGGTATGGCAGGCTGTACAGAAAGCGCAGTGTTGGCATCTGTTTCTGTTGAGGGCTTAGGGAGCTTCCACTCATGATGGATAGCAAGGAGAAGCAGGTATATCATACTGTAAGAGGGTGAGCAAGAGAGAAAGTGGGGTAGATGCCAGTCTTTTTAAACAACCATCTTTCCAGCAAACTAGGAGCTTGAGCACTCACTCATTCCTGTGAGCAGGACATCAAGCCCCCCATCATGACCCAAAGTTCTCCCACTAGACCCAACACCCAAAACTGGGGATTAAATTTTACATGAGATTTGGAGGAGACAAATGTTCCAACCATGTTAGCCAGCATCTCAGCCCCAAATAATACCAGACTGCTAGAGGGAAGAACACTGTGGGGACTCCGTGCTAGCTGCTTTCCATTGACATTTTCCTCTGAATTTAGAAACAACCAAAAATAACTTGGTGAATGTCCTGAAGTAATTTACCACTTACGGAGACCACAGTGTCACAAAAGACAGAACTTAACATGAGGTGTAGTTTAATGATACTGGAAGAATTGGTTTTAATGTACTATATTTATAACATCTTTCCAGAGTCATCTGTCCCAAAACAGAAACCATCTTGTTTCCTGGGCTTGCTATGAGAACAGGAAAAGCACTAAATTTTTCTTCAAAAAATAATTGCAAAATCCACATGAACGAAATACATTTTTAAGAACTGAACTAAGAGACAAAAATAGCGAATATTTGAAGCCAAGCACTGTTCAGAATATGGTACATATCATTCAATCTTCACAATAACCTAAGGAGGAAGACAGTATTTCTATTCCCATTTTGCAGCTGAGGGAACTAAGGGACAGAAGAGCTAAGAAGCTTGCCCAAGGTCATACTTAAGAGGCAAAATAGAGACCCCATCCCAGAGGAAGGCCTCCATGGTCTATGCCCTTAACCATTGCCCTCTTCTACCCTTCACACATACCTACCTTAATCAAAAAAATAGATCCAACAATGATGACTTCACTTCCTAAGTGAATCCATAGGTTTAAGGTAGTAACAGGCTACATTATAGACCTTAGCAAATCATATTGAAATTCTTCTAAAGAAAAGTCAACTCAATCTATCACATAACTTTCAGAGAATGATGGGCAGGCCCTGTGGATGGCTCATGCCTGTAGTCCCAGAACTTTGGGAGCCCAAGGCAGGAGAAGCACTTAAGCCCAGGAGTTTGAGACCACCTCTGGCAACATAGTGAGACCATCTATTTACATTTTTTTTTACTTAGCTGAGCATAGAGGCACATGCCTAGCTACTCAGGAGGCTGAGGCAGGAGGATCACTTGAGCCCAGGAGTTTGAGGCTGTGGTAAGTTATGATCACACCACTGTACTCCAGCCTGGGTGACAAAGCAAGACCCTGTCTCCAAAAATAATGTCACGCCACATTTTTAGACACAAACACATTGCTTAGCAGTCATTATCAAATGCCTGTGCTAACTAGTTAGAAACATAACCCTAACTGGTGGTTTAGGACAGAAACCTAGAAATTGTGCTGTAGACTGATGGTCCATGCCTTCCCAAAATTCATACATTGAAACTTGGTCCCTGATGTTATGGCATTAGTATGTGGGACCTTTGGGAGGTGATTAGGTCATGAAGCTGGAGCCCTCATGAATGGGATTAGTGCCCTTATATGAGGAACCCCAGAGAGCTCCCTCACCTTTTTCCCATCTTGTGAGGACACAAGAAGCTGGCTGTCTGAAACCTGGAAGAGGGCCCTCACCAGAACCCGTTTATGCTGATGCCCTGAGCTTAGACTCATAGCCTCTAGAACTGAGAGAAAGAAACCTCTGTGGATTTTAAGCTCCCTGATCTATGGTATTTGTTAGAGCAGCCTTAGTTGACTAAGACAAATGGATTCAATTTAGGCATAAGTTCTTGGTTTCTGGAAAATGAAAAGTAACTTGATAATGCAATGCTGTCCACTGGAATGTTTCATCCAGGGCCTCTCCAGCTCCCAGCAATGCTGGACTGACTATGTATTTCTAGGGACTCTCCTTGCTCCAGAGCCTGCAAGCCTGTCTATGTTCACAGTCTAGTCTTCACTTCTCTCACAATGACACAGAAGAGATTGCCAGGGTCTCTCTAAGTAGCACAAACCTAGTCCAATACAGAAGAGCTCATCAGGCACTCAGGGGCTTCTTCTTCCCCAGACTCCCCAGGAACCATGAGCTCCTAAGATAGGCTCCCCAGAGAACCTCCCTTCTCATTCACCAGAAGGAAGCTCTTAGAGGCTGCTCCCCCAGCCTTCTTTCAGGCCCAAATGCTTACCTTTTGCCTCTGCCTCCATTTCTGCTAGATTCTCTTATTCCAGTCTGTACATATCAGAAGTCATCAGGAACCTCAAGAGAAGATAATAGAGCCATAGCAGGTCATTTTACATTTCCCAGACAAACACTGAATTTCTAACAGGAAACCTCAGCCTACAGCCTTCCTGCCCCCAGGACCTCCTACCAGGAGAGCCCAGGTACCATCAAAGTGCATGTCTGCTGCTGCCCAGCCTTCTGCCCAGAGAATGAAGAGGCATTAAAGCCTCACCTGGCCCCAGACCCACATCCTGTCCAGCCACTCAACAGCTGGTGGGCTCCCCTTTTTCATAATGATCTTTCTGCTGTGCCCTAGGGGGCTCACCTCTTGCAGCCTTGATGGTGCAAGTCTTTCCAGGTTCCCAGGAGGAATGAGCTGGAACCCCCCACGAAGGCAGTAGTTTCTGTGCATCTAAACTGACTCTTTTTTTTTGCAGTGGCAGGTGCCTTGCCTTCTTGTCTGCAGCTGTGGGTTTAGACAAAGTGCATTGTTAGGCTTCTTTCCTCCCCAGGGCCAGCAGGGTTTCATCATGGCCCACTTAGGGGTCATTTCCACAAAATAAATGTCCTCAGGCTGACAAATCCACTCATTCTTCCTTGATACAGGATCTCTTCAGAAACACAATAGCCTAGGATTCTTCCTTTTTTTCCACCCAACCTGCTCACTCACCTCCTCACACTGCCACCCCCACCACCAACACTGCACCAGAACACGCATCCTCAGCTTCCACTGAGATGCTGGCTACTTCAGCGTGTTCTCCCCACATTTGTGCCCACATACATCTTCCTACAAGTTTCCCCTCTCCCCACCGCAACTTCAGAGGCTGAAGCTCTGTCTCACTCAGAAAACATTCACTATTGGTCAGGAATATTGTGCAAAAGACTTCACTTAACTAAAAAAGTGAAGTCACTTCACTCCTGGTGGTCCCCAATGCCCCCAGGCCCTCAGCCATAAGACATAGCTCTCACCTGGACAGTAAACACCCTGCTTCACTTCTCACTCGTCACCCCTGGAAGGCAGGGCTCCTTTCCCATCCATCGGCTTTTGGGGGTGAAAGGAAACTCTGTAGTACTATACTGAGATGATGTTTCCACCACCAACCGTCTGCTTCGGTCCCTCATAATTCTCCACCAGAGACTACATCATCTCGGAGTTCTGAGGAATTCACTTTCCAAGAAAGAAGGTCTTGGGTCCTTGGGTCCTTGATCCCTAATGGGATTTTGGTCAGAAGATGTGTTCTTGGCAGCTGCCAGCCCTTTGTCCAGTGAGAAGGGGGAGGGCCTGTGCAGCTACACAGAATGAAGCACCTTGGAAAAGGTGCCCTTTTGGATGAGACACAGCACCCCCAGGCATTCTCCCTCCTCATCATGGGTTGCTCTTTGCAAGTAAAAGTCTCATGCAGTAGGTTCTCTATGTCTTCCTCTCTGGTCCTGACATTCACAGGAGACCTCTTCTGGTGCCTTCTGGACCACCTGCTGCCTTACACCTGGGTTCCATACCTGAATCACCAGCATCCACTCAGAGGACACTGGGCAGCTGAGATCTTTGTTTGTTGCTGAGACCAGTCCTCATCCAGTAGGGTACCCAAGCACCCACAGCAGCTGCCCAGGCAGCAAATGTCACTGTCTGTTGCAAACCAGTTGGGTAAGACTCACACTTTAGCTTCCCTACATGGACTTTGCTTTGGGAGAAATTTCAGGATTTCAAACTCTCAGGGCCCATGGTCACTGAGCTCAGTGTCCCCAGTAAGACACACCCAGCAGCTGCACATCTAAGAGCTTGTGCTTCTGCCAGAACAATAAGCTTCTACTAGATGTGACAAATCCCTTCTCTAATTTGACATGAGTCACTGTCTCCTCAATCTGGCCCCCAAGCATCTCAGTCAGTGGGAATGCCAGGAAGCATGATATAGAAGGAAGAACTGGAGGGAGGGAAAGTAGGCCACCAGCCTCCTGCTGAGTCTTGATTAGGGCTCCTGGGCAGACCTTCCAGGATCAAAAGAAGAAAATTGATTCTCCTCCTTCCATAGAGAAAACTGTTGGAATTCACATAAAACCTCTGGGCCCAGGCTTTCTCAGGTGTACAGTGAGGACCCTGGACTCCAGGATCTCTGAGTGCTTCTCTCTGATAAAACAATGACCCCCACAAAGATGCCCATGCCCTACTCCCCAGAACTTGTGAATACGTCACATTGTTTGGCAAAGGGTGAATTACATGGCAAGTGGAATTTAGATTGCTAATAGGCTAATGCTAAGACAGGAAGATTAGCCTCAATTATCAGGGTGAGCTCACTATAATTCCAGGGGCCCTTACAAGTGACAGAGGGAGGCAGGAGACATAGTGGCAGGATCAGAGACAATTTTAAAGAAGCTGGCTTGGAAGAAAGAGGAAGAGGCCATGAGCTGAAGGATGCAGGCAGCCTCTACAAATGAGAAAAGGTAAGAAAATGGTCCTGCTGTATGTAGAGCCTGCTGAGCACAGCCTTGCCAACACTTTTGTTTTAGCCCAGTAAGATGCAATTTGAACTTCTTTTTTTTTTTAATTTTTATTTTAAATTTTTATTGCATTTTAGGTTTTGGGGTACATGTGCAGAACGTGCAAGATAGTTGCATAGGTACACACATGGCAGTGTGTTTTGCTGCCTTCCTCCCCTTCACCCTTTGAACTTCTGTCTTCCAGAACTTGAGATAATAAATCTGTACTGTTTTAACCTGAATATTTTTTTTGACCTCTGAACTTTTTATTGGCCTCCTGCTTCCCCAAGGGTTTCCTGCTTCTCCTGGCCTAATGTCTCAGAACTTTGGTGTCGTTCGTCTCAAACACCACTTTGCCATTTACTATCGGGCAGGTGGTTGTCTTTTGGATGATTTGCATGGAGTTGCTGCTGTTCAAGGCATCATTGAGACTGAAGTCCTCACCATCTTCCAGCAGGCGGCGGTAGGTGGCGATCTCAGCCTCCAGCTTGACTTTGATGTTCAACAGATCCTCATACTCCTGGGCCTGGTGCTGTCCTTCTGCCGGGGTCTGTGCCAGCTCAGACTTCAGGTGCAGCAGGATCCCGTTGAGCTGCTCTATCTGCAGGGCGTAGCAGGCCTCCACCTCCCTCAGGTTGTTCTCCAAGCTGATCTTCATATTTCTCATGGAGTCCAGGTCGATCTCCAAGGACTGGACTGTACATCTCAGCCTTGTGAGCATCATCTCTGCAGTTTCAACCTCAGTGGACTGTGTGGTGACTATTGTGGTACTCTCCTCAATCAGCTGAGTCCAGTACTTGTCCAGCTCCTCTCAGTTCTTCCGAGCCAGCTCGTCATATTGAGCCTGGATTTCTGCCATGATCTTAGCGAGGTCCTGAGATTTGGGGGCATCTACCTCCACAGTCAACCTGGAGCTGGCAATCTGGGCTTGTAGGCCATTTACTTCCTCTTCATGGTTCTTATTCATGAAGATCAGCTCCTCCTTGAGAGCCTCGATATCTGTCTCCAGCTGCAGCCGAGTGACATTGGTGTCATCGATGACTTTGTGGAGACCATGGATGTCACTCTCCACAGACTGGCACATGGCCAGCTCTGTCTCATACTTGACTCTAAAGTCATCAGCAGCAAGACGAGCATTGTCAATCTGCAGAATGATGCGGGCATTGTCCACAGCATTTGAGAAGATCTGAGCCCTCAGGTCCACGATGGTCTTGAAGTAATGGCCCCAGTCTCTGACCTGGGGTCCCTTCTTCTCCAGGTGCTCCCGGATTTTGCTCTCCAGCTTCTGGTTCTCAGTCTCCAGGCTCCTGACTCTGTCCAGGTAGGATGCCAGGTGGTCGTTCAGGATTTGCATGGTCTCCTTCTCATTCTGGATGCCTCCCATTCCTGCCAGACCCCTGGCCATCCCCGTGGCCAGGCCCCCCACTCCCATGCTGCTCAGGCAGCTGATGGAGTGCATCACGGAGATGCAGGAACCAGAGCCCCTGGCACCTGCATAGACGCTGGCCATGCTGCTGACCAGCTGGGCACCATAGCTGGGCACCTGGATGGAGCCCACGGACTGGTAGTTGGTGGAAAAGGAGAAGCGAGTGCTGAAGCTCATGCTGCCTGGGGAGGAGAGTGAGAGGACAGGACTCAGGCTTTGCAGATGTTTTAACCTGAATATTATAAAAGTCCTTTTTTTGGCTGGGTGTGGAGGATCATGCCTGTAATGCCAGCAGCACTTTGGGAGGCTGAGGTAGGTGGATCACAGGGTCAGGATTTTGAGACAATCATGGCCAACATGGTGAAATCCCATTTATAATAAAAATACAAAAAAAAAATGATGGCTATTGTGGTGCATACCTATAGTTCCAGCTAATAGGGAGGCCAAGGCAGGAGAATTGCTTGAACCCAGGAAGCAGAGGTTGCAGTGAGAGATTGTGCCATTGTGCTTCGGCCTGGTGACAGAGCAAGACTCTGTATAAAAAAAAAAGTTATCTTTTTGTTTTTCTTAAAAAAATAAGCTAATAATTTTTTTTAACAAGCTATTACATATTTCTGAAAACATGTTTTTTTCTTTTTCTTCATTTTAGTGATTATGTTTAAAATCGAATTCTGAATTTTTAAAAAAGCCAGTATGCCAATTACCCTAAATCACATATATATATATATATATATATATATATATATATATATATATATATATATATATTTAAAGGAATTACTTATTTGTTAATGTGGAAATTAGCCAAACTTTCATACATGATTCTGGACACAAGCAGAGGTGCAGTGGGTTCCTTGGTGCCTGGGTAGCCTCTGCCAGTGTATTTGTACTTTGAGCTCAGCCAACTTGGTGCATTAGTGACAGAGAGAAGGTGTTGAGACTCAAGGTAGCTTTAAAAGCTTCACACCTTGTAAAATCCAATTACTATTTAGAGTGAATGGTGGTGTTAAATATAGTTGTTCCTCTATAAAAGGTATAAAATCATCACTTAATTGGAATTGAATGCAGACTCCAAAAAAATGCATCTTGATTAGAGGGGAAAAAAGCAAAAGAGCCTAGCTTCCTTAGTTTCTTTAGCTTGTTGATCTATGTTTAGATCTATAGCTGTAGGCACAAACGTATTCACAAACGTACCTATAGGTACATGCATGGTCGGAGAAGGATGTTTCTAATGGTGTTACAATTAGCTGCTTCCTGGCAATTTCTCATTAAAGCAGAGATACTAAGGCAGCTCCAGGTTTGTATTCATGCTGTTGTGAACATTAACGTCTCTAACTCCAGCTTTGAACATGACTTGGGCTCTCTGTGGTGCTGGGAGTAACTTCAGTGTAATAGAGGTTCTAAATTCCCTTTTGGGGATGGGTGGTGCACTGAATCACTTATGTCGTTCTTTCCCCTAAGCAGTTTTCCCTGCTTGCCTCCTTTTGTGTAAATTAGATGCTGATTCCAAGAATGGTAGCTTGAGAGGTGGGGTGATGTTGTGTTGCTGGGTGGATGGCTTTTCTTGGGATAAACATCTTCCTGGTGATGTCATCTCTTTTTAGGCTGAAGGAGATGGAATTGAGGGAACAGACCCACAGGCAGGAAGCAGGTGTCAGATGATCTGCTTGTTCACACTCTAAAATGTGGCTCAGAGTGGCACTGGGAGAAATTTGTCAGTGACAGGGAAGGTCCAGAAAGACACAAACCCTCTTCCAGTCAGAATTTGGAGCTTAGCAGAACTGGGCCTTGGGCAGCCTTCACCAGGCAAATGAACCCCGGCTTCACCTAAGGAAGTGTCAAGATATTCCCACCCAAATCCTACAGGGCCAGAGAATCAGGGAGTCAACCAAAAAAAAATTTTTTTTGAGCATTCACATTGCTAGGTATAGGTAAGATAAACAGAAGAAAGAGGCTGGGCATGGTGGCCCATGCCTGTAACCCTAGCACTTTGAGAGGCTGAGACAGGTGAATCACTTGAAGTCAGGAGTTCAAAACCACACTGGCCAATGTGGTGAAACCCTGTCTCTACTAAAAATGCAAAAAATTAGTGGGCCATGGTGATGCATGCCTGTAATCCCAGCTACTTGGGAATCTGAGGCAGGAGAATCACTTGAACCAGGGTGGTGGAGGCTGCAGTGAGCCAACGTTGTGTAGCTGCACTCCAGCCTGGGTAACAAAGTGAGGGAAAAAAAAGAAGAAAATAAGAGAGAACTGTCAGTGGAAAGGAAGTTTATTTAATTTCAGTTTCTCTGATAAGTTTTAATATTAAAGACTCCAAATTTGAAACTGTATTGGGTAATCCTGATGAACATAAAAATGGCATCTTTGAAATTTCCTGAATATATTTTTGTTAAGAAAATACACTTGGCCAGGTGCTGTGGCTGAATCCTGCAATCCCAGCATTTTGGGAGGCCAGGGTAGGTGGATCACCTGAGGTCAGAAGATCGAGACCAGCTTGGCCAACACGGTGAAGCACCATCTCTACTAAAAGTACAAAAACTTGGCCAAGTGTGGTGATGCAGGCCTGTAATCCCAGCTACTTGGAAGGCTGAGGCATGAGAATAGCTTGAACTCGAGCACGAGGTAGAGGCTGCAATGAGTTGAGTTGGTGCCACTGCACTCCAGCCTGAGTGGCAGGGTGAGACTCTGTCACAAACACACAAAAGTACTGTCACTTATTCTGAGCTAAGAAGTCACCTATAGTTTGCCACTGGTTTATAAAGTGGTTGTTAGTACAGTTTCTCTCCCATGTTCCTTGTGGTGCTCTTCCTCCCACTTCCATCTCCTCCTCCATGGAGTCATAACATGCCCTGGATGTGGATGGCTGGGCAGGGCCTCCTCCACTCTTGTGTTTCCTTCCAAATGTGATTAGTCTTTAAAATGTTATGCATTATTATAAGCTAAAGGAAAAGAAAAATAATCATCTGTAATCTTTGGTGTTTCAATTTTTCTTTCTTTTTAAGACATATTTAAAACATATTCATCTCTACTAATTTTAGTCTTTCAATAAAATAATACAAGTTCATTAGAGGCAATTTAGAGGTGATGAACAAGTGGAAGAACATGAGGTTTCTTGGTAATCTCACTGTTGTGATTACTGTGATCATGCCAGCTTGGGATGTTAGTGGCCTGGTTCTGATCCACAGACTCAGTCAGTCCCAAGACTTTTCACAGATTCAGTTGGAGTCAAATGAAGTGTTCCCACATGAGGGGACAGCAGGGCCTGTGTGGCTTCACAGGTGGCTATTTACTATTCATAGTGTGGGCATCTCTTTTCCTCTTGGGAGACAAAGCTCCTTGGAGCCAAGAGACAATATCTGTTAATTTTCCTCCTGATACCGACCCTTTGACATCTTTGTATTGTTACCTTGTTTGCCTGTTATCCTGTTAACCAGAACCCATGGAAGTTAGACACATTGAATAAGGTCTCAAACCCATCCTAACCCAACACGTCTAAAACTAAAATGGAATCTTTGACTTTTTCTTTCCCCCAGGCATTTGCTTCTTCCACTGCTTCCTGTCCCACTTCATGGGTCTCCCACCATCCAGTTACACAGCCAAAAACCTTGAAGTAATTCCTGACACTTTCCTCTGCCTCATTCCTGGCCCCAGGCCATTTTATGACCATCAGCTGCCAACTTTACTCCCTCACTCATTTCTGCTGTGTTGACTGGATTTACCCACTTCTCCTTCCATCATATTCCCGGTCATTGTCTCTTACCTGGACCACCATAGTATAAAGCCTTGTAATTTGTCTGCATATTCTACCCAGCTGAACTCCATGCCTCCTCCACCCTGTAGCCATAATTGTCTTTCTAAAATGCAAACCTCAAGCGTGTCAAGCGTGTCATCATTATTTTGTATATAACCCATTGGAGGTTGTTCTGTTATCTTGGAGTCAAGATGAAACTCCAGGACGGGCGCAGTGGCTCACACCTGAATCCAAGCACTTTTGAAAGGTGAGGCAGGTGGATCACAAGTTCAAGAGATTGAGACCATCCTGGCCAACATGGTGAAACCCTGTCTCTACTAAAATTACAAAAATTGACTGAGAATGCTGGCACGCACCTGTAGTCACAGCTACTTGGGAGGCTGAGGCACAAGAATTCCATGAACCTGAGAGGTGTAGGTTGCAGTGAGCCTAGATCGCTACTGCACTCCAGCCTGGTGACAGAGCGAGATTCTGTCTCAAAAAAAGAAAAAAACAAAAAAAGATGAAACTCCAGAGCATGGCCTTTGCAGTCCTCCATGGTTTACCACATCTTTTATTTCATACCACCAACCCAATTCCTTTTGTCACATTTCCCCCTCTCCATTTGTAAAATATCTTTGTATTTTACTAGTGGTGTTTTTTTCTATTACCAGTTTTCACTTTTAATATAGCTAAATTAGTCTAATACTTTATGGATTCTGGATGTTTTTTGCTTCTCAAGAAGAGCTTCCTTATTCCAAGACTGTACAAACATTTCCTTATATCTTCTCTTACAGTTTTGGTTTTTATATTTGACTTCTTACTCTATCTTTAGTTTTGTGTATGGTGTGAGGTAAAGTAGAATCTTATTTTTTTCCAAATGGCATTTACTGACTATTTTGTCCCCCATCTCTAACCCCCTGTATTAGTCAGGGTTCTCTAGAGGGACAGAACAAAAAAGATAGGTGTATATATAAGAGGGAGTTTATTAAGAAGTATTGACTCATAAGCACAGGGTGAGGTCCCACGATAAGCTGTCTGCAAGCTGAGGAGCAAAGAAGCCATTCTGAGTTCCAAAGCTGAAGAACGTGGAGTCCAGTGTTCGAGGGCAGGAAGCATCCAGCATGGGAGACAGATGAGGCTGGAAGACTCAGCCAGTCCAGTCCTTCCATGCTCATCTGCTTGCTTTATTGTAGTGGTGCTGGCAGCTGATTAGACGGTGCCCACCCAGACTGAAGGTGGGTCTGCCTTTCCCAGTCCACTGGCTCAAATGTTAATCTTCTTTGGCAACACCCTCACAAACACACCCAAAAACAATAATTTGAATTATTCAATCAAGTTGACACACAATAGTAACCATCACACCCTCTCTTTCTCCATGAAATATCATAAAGTAAATTCCTGTATAGCAGCATTTCTGGAGTGATAATTTTCTTCACTAGTCTCTCTGTTTTCTTTTTCCTTTTGACAAAAAAGACACACATTACTATAATTTTGCAATATGTTTTGAATTCTAATAGTGTTAGTACTGCCAAGTTCTTATTTTTAAAGTGTTCTTCATTATCAGTGTACACTTTTTCTTCACTACAATTTTTAGATTTCTATAGATTCAGAATTGTCAAACAGCTGCCAAATTCTATGATAAGTTCTGTGGTGGTTTTCACTGGGCCAGGTTTGACCCAGTCCGAGAACTTGAACCCAGTCTGAGAGGCGGATAGGTCGTCACTGTGTCATTTCTGCCTGCTTTGGACCTATCAATTGAACTCCAGCCTAGGTAACAAGAGCAAATGTCAACAATGTCAACAGGTGTTGAAGATTAAGGACATACCAGAGAGACAGGTATGTCTCAACAATGTCACAGTGGACAGGTTCAAAGGCTTGGGTTCAAGCAATTTCAAAGGCCCAATGAAAATCCCTCGAGCAGTGGTTTGTAGTTCTCCTTAAGGAGGTCCTTCACATCCCTTGTTAGTTGTATTCCTAGATATTTTATTCTCTTCATAGTAATTGTGAATGGGAGTTCGCTCATGATTTGGCTCTCTGTCTGTTATTGTATAGAAATTCTCGTGAATTTTGCACATCGATTTTATATTCTGAAACTTCTGAAGTTGCTCATAAGCTCAAGGAGATTTGGGGCTGAGGTAATGGGGTTTTCTAAATATAAAATTATGTGATCTGCAAACAGAGACAATTTGACTTCCTCTCTTCCTATTTGAATACTCTTTATTTCTTTGTCTTGCCTGATTGCCCTGGCCAGAACTTCCAATACTATGTTAAATAGGAGTGGTGAGAGAGGGCATCCTTGTATTGTGCCAAATTTCAAAGGAAATGCTTTCAGCTTTTGCCCATTAACTATGATATTGGCCATTGGTTTGTCATAAACAGAGCTTATTATTTTGAGATATGTTCCAGGAATACCTAGTTTGTTGAGAGTTTTTAGCATGAAGGCTGTTGAATCTTTTTGAAGGCCTTTTCTGCATCTATTGACATAATCCTGTGGTTTTTGTCATTAGTTCTGTTTATGTGATTGATTACATTTACTGATTTGCATGTGTTGAACCAGGTTTGTATCCCAGAGATAAAGTAAACTTCATCATGATGGATAAAAATGGATGGATTAAAAAAAAAAACAAAGCTTTTTGATTTGCTGCTGGATTTGGTGTGCCAGAATTTTATTGAAGATTTTTGCATCAACATTTATCAGTGATACTGGCCTGAAATTTTTGTTGTTGTTTTGTCTCTGTTATGTTTTGTTATCAGGATAATTCTGGCCTCATAAAATGTGATATAAAAGGAGTCACTCTTTTTCTATTATTTGGAAGAGTTTCAGAAGGAATGGTACCAGCTCCTCTTTGTATCGCTGGTAGATTTTAGCTGTGAACCCATTTGGTCCCTAACTGTTTCCTGTTGCTAGGCTATTAATTACTGCCTTAATTTTATAATGAATGCCTCAATTTTGTTGTTGGTCTATTCAGGAATTCAACTTCTTTCTGGTTTAAACTTGGGGGGTGGCGTATGTGTCCAGGAATTTATCAATTTCTTCTACATTTTCTAGTTTATTTGCATAGAGGTGTTTATAGACCTATGAAACCAAACAGAGGACTCAGAAATAACACCACATATCTACAAACATCTCATCTTTAACAAACCAGACAAAAACAAGCAATGGGGAAAGGATTCCCTTTTTACAAATGGTGTTCAGAAACTAGCTAGCCATTTGCTGAAAACTGAAACTGGATCCCTACCTTACACTTTATACAAAAATTAACTCAAGATGGATTAAGGACTTAAATGTAAGATCTAAAATTATTAAAACCCTAGAAGGAAACCTAGGCAATACAATTAAAGACATAGGCATGGGCAAATACTTTATGACTAGACACCAAAAGCAATGGCAACAAAAGTCAAAATTGACAAATGGGATCTAAGAAAACTAAAGAGCTTCTGCACAGAAAAAAAATGCTGTCATCAGAGTGAACAGGCAACCTACAGAATAGGAGAAAAATTTTACATTCTATCCATCTGACAAAGGGCTAATATCCAGAATCTACAAAGAATTTAAATTTACAAGAAAAAAACCAGCCCATGGAGAAGGGGGCCAAGGCTATGAACAGGCACTTTTCAAAAGAAAACATTTATGCAGCCAACAAATACATAAGAAAAAAAAAGATTATTATCACTGTTCATTAGAGAAATGCAAATGAAAACCACAGTGAGAAACCATCTCATGCCTGTTAGAATGGTGATCATTAAAACGTCAGGAAACAACAGATGCTGAAGAGGATGTGAAGGAATAGGAACGCTTGTACACTGTGGGAGTGTAAATTAGTTAAACCATTGTGGAAGACAGTGTGGCAATTCCTCAAGAATCTAGAAGCAGAATTACCATTTGACCCAGCAAGTCCATTACTGGCTAAATACCCAGAGAACATTAAATTTTTCTACCATAAAGACACATGCACATATATGTTTGTCGTGGCACTGTTCACAATAGTAAAGATGTGGAACCAACTCAAAGCCCATCAATAATAAACTGGATACAGAAAATGTGGCACATATATGCCATGAAATACTATGCAACTATCAAAAAGAATGAGCTTATGTCTTTGGCAGGGACATGAATAAAGCGGGAGACCATCAATCTCAGCAAACTAAACCAAGAACAAGAAAACCAACACTGCATGTTCTCACTCATAAGTGGGAGTTAAACAATGAGAACACATGGGCACAGGGAGGGGAACATCACACACTGGGGCCTGTTGGCAGGGGGGATGGGGACTAGGGTAAATATAGTATTAGGAAAAATACCTGATGTAGATGACAGGTTGATGGGTGCAGCAAACCACCATGGCACGTGTATACCTATGTAGCAAACCTGCATATTCTGCACATGTACCCCAGAACTGAAAGTATAATAAAAAAATTATTTTTCATATTATGGTAAAGTATACATAAAATTAACTGTTTTAGCTATTTTAAGTGTGCAGCTCAGAAGAAATAAGTACATCCACATTGTATTACAACTATCATTCCTATTCATGAGGACATCCTTTCAACTTGCAAAACCAAAAGTCTATACCCATTAAATAACAGCTCCCTGTTACTCCTCCTCTAGCTCCTAGGAACAGCTCTTCTACTTAGGTTTCTAGAATTTACCTACTCCAAGTGTCTCATAAGTGGAATTATACAGTATTTGTCCTCTTTTGACTGGCTTATGTCACTTTGCACAATTTCCTTAAGGTTTATGCATGATATACCATCTGTCAGAATTTCCTTACTTTACTTAAGTGGATAATATTCCACTGCCTGTATAAGTCAAATATTTTCTGTTTATTCGTTGATGATGATTCAAATAATATTTGGGTTGCTTCTACATTTTGAGTGATGTGACTAATGCTGCAATAAATCTAGGTGAATGTCTATTATTTTGTGTCTTTGCTTTCATATCTTTTACTACATTCCCAGATGTAAAATTGCTGGGCCATATGGTAATTTTTTCTGTAAACTTTGTTAGTAACTTCTATGCTGTTCTTTTTTTTTTTTTTTTTTTTTTATTTATTTATTTATTTTTATTGCATTATAGGTTTGGGGGTACATGTGCAGAACGAGCAAGATAGTTGCATAGGTACACACATGGCAGTGTGCTTTGCTGCTTTCCTCCCCTTCACCCACACTTGGTATTCATCCCCAGGCTATCCCCCCCAGCCCCCCCCCTGCTGTCCCTCCCCCATTCCCCCCAACAGTCCCCAGTGTATAGTAGACTGCCTCTCTGTGTCCACATGTTCTCATTTTTCTCACCCACCTATGAGCGAGTATATGCGGTATTTCTTTTTCTGTTCTTGTGTCAGTTTGCT
The DNA here is from genome assembly GCA_031835075.1 of Saguinus oedipus. NCBI lineage: Eukaryota > Metazoa > Chordata > Mammalia > Primates > Cebidae > Saguinus > Saguinus oedipus. Next base: position 59,701,064 of record CM063173.1, read on the forward strand.
GAGAATGATGTTCTCCAGATTCATCCATGTTCCTACAAAGGACACAAACTCATCATTTTTGATTGCTGCATAATATTCCATGGTGTATATGTGCCACATTTTCCCAGTCCAGTCTATCATCGTTGGGCATTTGGGTTGGTTCCAGGTCTTTGCTATTGTAAACAGTGCTGCAATGAACATTCGTGTGCATGTGTCCTTATAGTAGAACGATTTATAATCCTTTGGATAGATACCCAGTAATGGGATTGCTGGGTCAAATGGAATTTCTATTTCTAGGTCCCTGAGGAATCGCCACACTGTCTTCCACAATGGTTGAACTAATTTACACTCCCACCAACAGTGTAAGAGTGTTCCTATTTCTCCACATCCTCTCCAGCATCTGCTGTCTCCAGATTTTTTAATGATCGCCATTCTAACTGGTGTGAGATGGTATCTCAATGTGGTTTTGATTTGCATCTCTCTAATGACCAATGACGATGAGCACTTTTTCATATGTTTGCTGGCCTCGTGTATGTCTGCTTTCGTAAAGTTTCTATTCATATCCTTTGCCCATTTTTGAATGGGCTTGTTTGTTTTTTTCCTGTAAATCTGTTTGAGTTCTTTGTAAATTCTGGATATCAGCCCTTTGTCGGATGCGTAAACTGCAAAGATTTTTTCCCATTCTGATGGTTGCCGATTCACTCTAGTGACTGTTTGTTTTGCTGTGCAGAAGCTGTGGAGTTTGATTAGGTCCCATTTGTCTATTTTGGCTTTTGTTGCCAATGCTTTGGGAGTTTTGTTCATGAAGTCCTTGCCTACTCCTATGTCCTGAATGGTTTTGCCTAGATTTTCTTCTAGGGTTTTTATGGTGTCAGGTCTTACGTTTAAGTCTTTAATCCATCTGGAGTTAATTTTAGTGTAAGGTGTCAGGAAGGGGTCCAATTTCTGCTTTCTGCACATGGCTAGCCAGTTTTCCCAACACCATTTATTAAATAGGGAATCCTTTCCCCATTGCCTGTTTTTGTCTGGTTTATCAAAGATAATATGGTTGTAGATGTGTTGTGTTGCCTCTTTTACAGCAGCTGCAGCATTTGACATTTCTGCCATCAGTGTACAAATGTTCTAACAGCTCCACATGCTCACAAACACTTGTGATTCTGTTGTTTGTTTGCTTGTTTTTTCCTTTGGTAGTAGCTATGCTGACGGGTATGAAGTGATATGTCATTTGGGATTACATTTGCATTTCACTAATGATTAGCTTTGTCAAGCATATTTTCATGTGCTTATTAGCCAGCTTACCTAATTTTTAGAGAAATGTCTAAGTTTTTTGCCTATATTTTAAACAAGTAGTTCATTTCATTGTTGCTGAATTGTTCTTTGTATATTCTGGATAAAGTTCTATTTGTCTATTTTTATTTGTTCTTTCTTGCGTTTTGCATGTCCTGCTAAAAAGAAAAATCACTGCCAAACCCAATGTTATAACATGTTTGGCCTATATTGTATTCTAAGAATTTTGTAGTTTTAGCTCTTATGTTTAGGTCTCTTTTTTTTTTTAATTTTTATTGCATTATAGGTTTTGGGGTACATGTGCAGAACGTGCAAGATAGTTGCATAGGTACACACATGGCAGTGTGTTTTGCTGCCTTCCATTCCTTCACCCACACTTGGTATTCATTGCCAGGCTATCCCCCCCACCCCCCCACTGTCCCTCCCCCATTTCCCCCAACAGTCCCCAGTGTATAGTAGACCACCTCTCTGTGTCCATGTGTTCTCATTTTTCTCACCCACCTATGAGTTAGTATATGCAGTATTTCTTTTTCTGTTCTTGTGTCAGTTTGCTGAAAATGATGTTCTCCAGATTGATCCATGTCCTTACAAAGGACACAAACTCATCATTTTTGATTGCTGCATAATATTCCATGGTGTATATCTGCCACATTTTCCCAGTCCAGTCTATCATCGATGGGCATTTGGGTTGGTTCCAGGTCTTTGCTATTGTAAACAGTGCTGCAATGAACATTCGTGTGCATGTGTCCTTATAGTAGAACGATTTATACTCTTTTGGATAGATACCCAGTAATGGGATTGCTGGGTCAAATGGAATTTCTATTTCTAGGTCCCTGAAAAATCGCCACACTGTCTTCCACAATGGTTGAAATAATTTACATTCCCACCAACAGTGTAAGAGTGTTCCTATTTCTCCACATCCTCTCCAGCATCTGCTATCTCCAGATTTTTTAACGATCGCCATTCTAACTGGTGTGAGATGATATCTCAATGTGGTTTTGATTTGCATCTCTCTAACAACCAATGATGATGAGCACTTTTTCATGTGTTTGTTGACCTCATGTATGTCTTCTTTTGTAAAGTTTCTGTTCATATCCTTTGCCCATTTTTGAATGGGCTTGTTTGGTTTCTTCTGTAAATCTGTTTGAGTTCTTTGTAAATTCTGGATATCAGCCCGTTGTCAGATGTGTAAACTGCAAAGATTTTTTCCCATTCTGATAGTTGCCAATTCACTCTAGTGACAGTTTCTTTTGCCGTGCAGAAGCTGTGGAGTTTGATTAGGTCTCATTTGTCTATTTTGGCTTTTGTTGCCAATGCTTTTGGTGTTTTGTTCATGAAATCCTTGCCTACTCCTATGTCCTGAATGGTTTTGCCTAGATTTTCTTCCACGGTTTTTATGGTGTCAGGTCTTACGTTTCAGTCTTTAATCCACCTGGAGTTAATTTTAGTGTAAGGTGTCAGAAAGGGGTCCAGTTTCTGCTTTCTGCACATGGCTAGCCAGTTTTCCCAACACCATTTATTAAATAGGGAATCCTTTCCCCATTGCCTGTTTTTGTCTGGTTTATCAAAGATAATATGGTTGTTGATATGTTGTGTTGCCTCCGATGCTTCTGTTCTGTTCCACTGGTCTATATCTCTGTTTTGGTAGCAGTAACATGCTGCTTTGATTACTGTAGCCTTGTAGTATAGTTTGAAGTCTGGTAGCGTGATGCCTCCTGCTGTGTTCTTTTTGCTTAGAATTGACATGGCTATGCGGGATGTTTTTTGGTTCTATATGAAATTCATGGTGAATTTTTCCAGTTCTGTGAAGAAATTCAATGGTAGTTTGATGGGGATAGCATTGAATGTGTAAGTAACTTTGGGCAGTATAGCCATTTTCACAATATTGATTCTTCCTAACCACGAACATGGAATGTTTCTCCATCTGTTTTTGTCCTCTCTTATTTCGTTGAGTAGTGGTTTGTAGTTTTCCGTAAAGAGGTCCCTTACATTCCTAGTGAGTTGTATTCCTAGGTATTTTATTTTCTTTGTATCAATTGTGAATGGCAGTTCGTTCTTAATTTGGTTCTCTTTAAGTCTGTTATTGGTGTATAGGAATGCTTGTGATTTTTGCACATTGATTTTATATCCTGAGACTTTGCTGAAGTTGCTTATCAGTTGCAGGAGCTTTTGGGCTGAGGTGATGTGGTCTTCTAGGTATACTATCATGTCGTCTGCAAATAGAGACAATTTGGCTTCCACCTTTTCTATTTGAAAACCCTTTATTTCTTTTTCTTGCCTGATTGCTCTGGCTAGAACCTCCAGTACTATGTTGAATAGAAGTGGTGAGAGAGGGCATCCTTGTCTAGTGCCAGATTTCAAAGGGAATGCTTCCAGTTTTTGCCCATTAATTATGATATTGGCTGTTGGTTTGACATAAATAGCTTTTATTTCTTTGAGATATGTTCCAACAATACCAAGTTTATTGAGGGTTTTGAGCATAAAGGGCTGTTGAATTTTGTCAAATGCCTTCTCTGCGTCAATTGAGATAATCATGTGGTTTTTGTTTTTGCTTCTGTTTATGTGGTGAATTACATTTATAGACTTGCGTATGTTGAACCAGCCTTGCATCCCTGGGATGAATCCTACTTGATCATGATGGATAAGTTGTTTAATGTGCTGTTGCAATCAGTTTGCCAATATTTTATTGAAGATTTTTGCATCTATGTTCATCATGGATATTGGCCTGAAGTTTTCTTTTCTTGTTGAGTCTCTGCCAGGTTTTGGTATCAGGATGATGTTGGTCTCATAAAATAATTTGGGAAGTGTTTCCTCTTTTTGGATTATTTGGAATAGTTTCAGAAGGAATGGTACCAGATCCTCTTTGTGTGTCTGGTAGAATTCAGCTGTGAACCCATCTGGACCTGGGCTTTTTTTGTGTGGTAGGCTCTTAATTGCTGCCTCAACTTCTGACCTTGTTATTGGTCTATTCATAGTTTCGACTTCCTCCTGGTTTAGGCTTGGAAGGACACAGGCGTCCAGGAATTTATCCATTTCTTCCTGATTTACTAGTTTGTGTGCATAGAGTTGTTTGTAGTATTCTCTGATGATGGTTTGAATTTCTGTAAAATCTGTGGTGATTTCCCCTTTATCGTTTTTTATTGCATCTATTTGGTTGTTCTCTCTCTTCTTTTTTATCAGTCTGGCCAGTGGTCTGTCTATTTTGTTGATCTTTTCAAAAAATCAGCTCTTAGATTTATTGATTTTTTTGAAGGGTTTTTCTTGTCTCTATCTCCTTCAGTTCTGCTCTGATCTTAGTTATTTCTGGTCTTCGGCTAGGTTTTGAGCTTTTTTGATCTTGCTCCTCTAGCGCTTTCAATTTTTACGATAGGGTGTCAATTTGGGATCTCTCCACTCTTCTCATGTGGGCACTTGTTTCTATATATTTTCCTCTACAGACTGCTTTAAATGTGTCCCAGAGATTCTGGTATGTTTTGTCTTCATTCTCGTTGCTTTCAAAGAACTTCTTTATTTCTGCCTTCATTTCATTGTTTATCCAATCAACATTCAAGAGCCAGTTGTTCAGTTTCCATGAAGCTGTGCAGTTCTGGGTGATTTTCTGAATTCTGAGTTCCAACTTGATTGCACTATGGTCTGAGAGACTGTTTGTTATGATTTCCGTTGTTTTGCATTTGCTGAGGAGTACTTTACTTCCAATTATGTGGTCAATTTTGGAGTAGGTGTGATGTGGTGCTGAGAAGAATGTATATTCTGTGGATTTGGGGTGGAGAGTTCTGTAAATGTCTATCAGGTTTGCTTGTTCCAGGTCTGAGTTCAAGTCCTGGATATCCTTGTTTATTTTCTGTCTGGTTGATCTGTCTGCTATTGACAGTGGAGTGTTTAAGTCTCCCACTATTATTGTGTGGGAGTCTAAGTCTCTTTGTAAGTCATTAAGAACTTGCCTTATATATCTGGGTGCTCCTACATTGGATCCATATATATTTAGAATCGTTAGCTCTTCTTGTTGTATCGATCCTTTTACCATTATGTAATGACCTTCTTTGTCCCTTTTGATCTTTGTTGCTTTAAAGTCTATTTTATCAGAGATGAGAATTGCAACTCCTGCTTTTTTTTGGTCTCCATTTGCTTGGTAAATCTTCCTTCATCCTTTTATTTTGAGCTTTTGTGTATCTTTGCGTGTGAGGTGGGTTTCCTGGATACAGCACACTGATGGGTTTTGGTTTTTTATCCAATTTGCCAGTCTGTGTCTTTTGATTGGTGCATTTAGCCCATTTACATTCAGGGTTAATATTGTTATGTGTGAATTTGATACTGCCATTTTGATGCTAGCTGGCTGTTTTGCCTATTGGTTCATGTACATTCTTCATTTTGTTGATGGTCTTAACATTTGGTATGCTTTTAGGATGGCTGGAACTGGTTGTTTCTTTCTATGTGTAGTGCCTCTTTCAAGAGCTCTTGTAAAGCAGGCCTAGTGGTGACAAAATCTCTGAGTACTTGCTTGTTCATGAAGGATTTTATTTTTCCTTCACTTATGAAGCTCAGTTTGGCTGGATATGAAATTCTGGGTTGAAAGCTCTTTTCTTTAAGGATGTTGAATATTGGCCCCCTCTCTCTTCTGGCTTGTAGAGTCTCTGCTGAGAGATCTGCTGTGAGTCTGATGGGCTTCCCTTTGTGGCTGACCCGACCTTTGTCTCTGGCTGCCCTTAGTATTTTCTCCTTTGTTTCAACCCTGGTGAATCTGATGATTATGTGCCTTGGGGTTGCTCTTCTTGTGGAGTATCTTTGTGGTGTTCTCTGTATTTCCTGGAGTTGAGTATTGACCTGTCTTGCTAGGTTGGGGAAATTTTCCTGGATAATATCCTGAAGAGTGTTTTCCAGCTTGGATTCATTCTCTTCATCACATTCTGGTACACCTATCAAACGTAGGTTGGGTCTCCTCACATAGTCCCACATTTCTTGGAGATTTTGTTCATTCCTTTTTGTACTATTTTCTTTAATCTTGGTTTCTCATTTTATTTCATTGAGTTGATCTTCAACTTCTGATATTCTTTCTTCTGCTTGTTCAATTCGGCTGTTGAAACTTTTGCATGCTTCGCGAAGTTCTCGTGTTGTGTTTTTCATCTCCTTCAATTCATTCATATTCCTCTCTAAGTTGTCCATTCTTGTTATCAATTCCTCGAATCGTTTTTCAAATCTTTTTTCAAGGTTCTTAGTTTCTTTGCACTGGTTTAGTACATGTTCCTTTAGCTCACTGAAGTTTCTCATTATCCACTTTCTGAAGTCTGATTCCGTCATTTTGTCACATTTATTGTCCGTCCAGCTTTGTTCCCTTGCTGGTGAGGAGTTTTGGTCCTTTTTTGGAGGTGAGGTGTTTTGGTTTCGGGTGCTTTCCTCCTTTTTGCGCTGGTTTCTTCCCATCTTTATGGATTTATCCACCTGTCGTCTTAGTAGTTGTTGATTTTTCAATTGGGTCTCTGTGTGGACACTGAAATTGTTGATGATGAAGTATTTCTGTTACTTAGTTTTCCCTCTAATGGTCTATCCCCTCTGCTGTATGAGTGCTGAGGTCCACTCCAGGCCCTGCATGTCTGGGGTATACTTGCAGCAGCTGTGGAACAATGAGGGATGATACCAGTTTCTTCTTCTGCTGTCCTTGTTCTGGAATAATGCCAGCCAAATGTCAGTCTGATTAGTTCTTTTCTGGGGTAACTCCTTGGATATACAGGGGTCAGGGAGCTGCTTGAGGAGACAGTCTGTGCTTTATAGGAGCTCCAGTGATGAGCTGTGATCTCCGTTGTTCATTCAGCGTTGTTGGGAGATTGTTTATGTCTGCTGCTATAGAACTCATAAAACACCCCCTTTCCCCCCCCCTTAGATGCTCTGTCTCAGGGAGTTGGGGCTTTCTTTATGAATATCTGTTGCACTGTCCTGCCCCACTAGGCGGCAGTCTATTCACTATTTGCCTGCAGGGGCTCTGACCTGCTAGTGCGGGTCCGACCTGTTGCTGCTGGGCTCCCGTCTGCTGTTGAGCATGGAGTCTCTCTGTTATGGCAGGTTGCCTCAGCAACGGCATGCCGCATCAGTCCTGGGCATACTTCAGTGAGGGTGGACTGTGTCAGCAATGGTGGATGCCCCTCCCTCACTGGGCTGCACCATCCTAGATGCCAGCAGCAAAACTCTCAGCCCGAAGCATCTCCAGTCACTGCCCTGCTTGTCCCTGTGAGCATGGGACCCGCCGAGCCAGAACACCCAGCTCCCTGCCTCAGAGTCCGTCCTCTCTCTCTCTCTCTCCCTCTCCCCAAGCTGAAAGCTCGACTCTCTCACTGGCACCTCAGTAGCCTGCCGATAGGGCACTGGGATCCATGCAATCTCCCGTGTCACTGCCCACTACCCCTGCTCAGATCATGCTTCCCAGGAAACTCCTGGTCTGGCTCATTGTCCAAGTCCCGTTCAATCAGATGAACATGCGAATCTGCCCTTCCAAATCTCAGATTGCTGGTTTAACAGCACACCCTGACCAGTGAGTTTCACACGGGGTACCACTGCAGCGCCGGCCAAAGAGGCGGGGGGAGCCGTCTGTGTTGGCCAGCTGAAGAGGTGGCAGGACCCGGCTGCGTTAGCCGGCTGCTAGCGTACCATGTCTCTCCCACACCTGGGACTTTCAAGGCTCTGTGGGCATAAAAGGAACTTCTGAGAATGTGGCTAGGACTCACCCTCTGCACCTTCACTGAGAGCTGCAATCCTGAGTCGCCTCTATGATGCCATCTTGCCTCATGTTTAGGTCTCTAATCCACTTAGTTAAATTTTTTCTTAGGATTCAGCTTCATTCTTTTACATGTGGGTACTTGATTTCCTAGCACCAATTGTAAAGACAGTTCTTTTCTCACAAAAATCATTTCACCATATATATGCTTGTTTATTTTTATTTTTAAATTTTAAAAAAAACATGTTAAGATATTTTATTTGTTTTTTAAGTATATATTTTATTGCACTTCATTTCATTTATTTATGTTGGCTTTCCATATTATCCTGCTAGTCTATTTGTAGTATACTATTTTAGACTTTTATACTAAGTTCTGAAATCAGGTAGTGTCACTTCTCTAACTTTGGTATTTTTTTTCAAAATTAGTTTTGCAATTCAGTGTCTCTTGAGATTTCACATAAACTTAAAAATGGATTTATTTTTAATATCTATACTAAGTCATTGGAATTTTACTTTTTGGTTACTTCCTAAGTATATTATTATTTTTATGCTATTGTAAATTAAATTAGTTTTATAGTTTACTCTCAGATTATTTATGTTGCTATATAAAAATATGATTTATTTTTCTATGTCAATTTTATATGCTCTACTCTGCCAAATTTGTTAATTGTAATTGTTTGTGTGTGGAATCTTTAAAATGTTCTACATATAGGGATATATTTTCTGTCCATATTTTGATTCAGTTTATTTATTTCTCTTTTTTAATTTCTCTGATTGGAACTTCCAAAACTGTGTTGAATAAAAGTGGTAAGAGCAGACATTCTTGCCTTGCTTCTGAGCTTAGAGAAAAGCCTTTTGGTCTTTTCCTTTGGAATATGTTGTTTGCTGTAGGTTTTTATATGTGAATTTTACAAAGATGGTTTCCTTTTATTTCTTTAAACACAATAAATTCCTAATTTATTATAAAAATATTTTGAATTTTGTAAACTACTTTTTCCGTATTAATGAGATTTTTTATAAAAATGTTTGTTAATGTGGTATATGCATTGATTAATTTTCATATGCTGAAATGTTTGTTAAGAAAGGCTAGCTAAGTGAAGCAGTTGGAGTGGAGAAGGAGTAAAGTAATCTGTAACTGGTTGCAATCAATCAGTCATAAATACCACTGCATAGAAACCAGTCATATGCTAAAACTTTTCTGGATTCCAATAATAAATCTCCTGGGTCATGTTGTGTAATCTTGCCAGTATGCTGCTGAATGTGGCTAGCTCGGATTTGGCTGAGTAGTTTTGGTACGGTTTGGAAAGAATTTTTTCTTCTATAAATGCCTGATATAATTTACTAGTAAAGACAACAAATCAAAGGCTTTTCTTCATCAAGATTTTAATGACTGATTCCATTTCTTTAACAGTAGTAGGTATATTCAGATTTTGTAATTCTTTGTAATGAAGTCTGGTATACATGGAAAACTGCCCATTTAATCTCAATTTTTCAATTTATTGTCCTCTCATCTTCATAGTACACTTTTTAAAACATTCTAATCCAAAATAGACAAATGAGACCTAATCAAACTCCACAGCTTCTGCACAGAAAAAGAAACAGTCACTAGAGTGAATCAGCAACCATCAGAATGGGAAAAAATCTTTGCAGTTTACCCATATGACAAAGGGCTGATATCCAGAATTTAAAAAGAACTCAAACAGATTTACAGGAAAAAAACAAACAAGCCCATTCAAAAATGGGCAAAGGTTATGAACAGACACTTTACAAAAGAAGACATACATGAGGCCAACAAACATATGAAAAAATGCTCATCATCACTGGTCATTAGAGAGATGCAAATTAAAACCACATTGAGATACCATCTCACGCCAGTTAGAATGGCGATCATTAAAAAATCTGGGGACAGCAGGTGCTGGAGAGGATGTGGAGAAATAGGAACACTCTTACACTGTTGGTGGGAGTGTAAATTAGTTCAACTATTGTGGAATACAGTGTGGCGATTCCTCAGGGACCTAGAAATAGAAATTCCATTTGACTCAGCAATCTTATTACTGGGTATATATCCAAAGGACTACAAATCGTTCTACTATAAGGACACATGCGCACGAATGTTCATTGCAGCACTGTTTACAATAGCAAAGAACTGGAACCAACCCAAATGCCCAACGATGATAGACTGGACTGGGAAAATGTGGCACATATACACCATGGAATATTATGCAGCAATCAAAAATGATGAGTTTGTGTCCTTTGTAAGGACACGGATGAATCTGGAGAACATCATTCTCAGCAAACTGGCAGAAGAACAGAAAAACAAATACCGCATATTCTCACTCATAGGTGGGTGAGATAAATGAGAACACATGGACACAGAGAGGCGGTCTACTATACACTGGGGTCTATTGGGGTGATTGGGGGAGGGACAGTGGGGGGGCTGTGGAGCGATAGCCTTGGGATGAATGCCAAGTGTGGGTGAAGGGGAGGAAGGCAGCAAAACACACTGCCATGTGTGTACCTATGCAACTATCTTGCACGTTCTGCACATGTACCCCAAAACCTATAATGCAATAAAAATTTAAAAGAAAAAAGAAGATTGTGAAAGAGTATTCTTCATTTTCTGTGTAGTTTGCCTAGGGAATAAAGGTTCTGTGTTTTACCAGAAAAAAAAACATTCTAATTCTTCAGAATTAATATTAATGTCTCATATTTATTTCTCTTTTTATTATGTAAATACTCTGATTTTTTTAGTGTAGCTGAAGATTTTCCAATTGTTAATGTTTTCTTTGAGGAACTGAGAATGAGCTTTTGGTTTCTTGGTATTCTGTTGTTTGTATAAACTCTATTTCATTTATCTCTGCTAAAAGCTTTATTATTTACTTTTTTCTTTTTGCTTTGAATCTAATTTGGTATTATTTTTCTGAATTGATAGGTGACAAACTTATTATGGATTTAAGGTCTTTGTACTTTTCAAATGTTTTTTAGCTGCAGACTTCTTATCTTAGCACTGTTTTTGCTGCTTCCCATAACTTTTGACATGTTGTGTTTTTATTTTTCTTCCTCTGCATTTGCCTACTTCCCTTGTGATTTCTTCTTTTACTTATTGGTTGCTTAAGAGTATGCTTTTGCAAATTTTCTAGTTTTTTTCTGTTATTGATTTAATTTTAGATCTAATATGCAACCCATCCTGAAGAATGCCACATATGCATTTGAGAAGAGTGTGTACTCTCTTGTTGAATGGAGCATCTTGTATATATCTGTGAGATAAGTTTGGTTTGTTGTGTTAGTCAGGCTCTCTGTTTTCTAATTTATCATCTGTCTCATTATTCTATTCATTACTCTGAGTGGAGTATTAACATCTTCAGCTATTATTTTAGAACTGTCTGTTTGTCCCTTTAATTCTATCAACTTGCCCTTTCTATATCTTAATGTTTTGTTATTAGGCATGTAATTGTTTAAAATATTACTATCTTCTTGCCAAGTGAACAATTTATGACTATATAATGTCTTATTTTCTCTTGTAATTTTTAGTGTATCTTCTCTGCTATTAATATAGTCATCCTCAGTCTCTTTTTATGCTATTTGCATTTTAAATATTTGTATGAAATATTTATTCTTTCTTTTTTTATAACCCTCAAGTTATGAGGAAAGCTAACAGTAGAATTACTTCATTTAAAAGACAGAGAAATCTTTAATTAATAGATTGAGATGTTTGTAAAAGCACTTACACTGGAGGAAACTACCCAGTGCCCCAGGCACAAAGGTATCAATTGGACCTAAAAATAATCGTACTGAAAAGCTCTAGGAGAAAAAGCTGCTGAGAATTAGGACTCTGGTCATTGTCCTAATAATGGAAGGAAATGGGGATGCTCAGGGTCATGCTAAGCAAAAGACCAGGAAACCCTAAGCTCTCACCTCTGTATTTGAAAGTCTGCACAAGTACAAAGTAGAGGCACGAGGAGCATTGTATCTTTATGCCGGTTTGTGAAGGCGGCTCCAACACACATACATAGATCCCAGGTGGAAAGATCAGAAATTTATTTTTTAGTGAGGGTTAAACCATCTAGAGTCTTACTTTCCAGTTAGGTTTAGTAAAAATATTTGGGGAGATTTGCATTGTTCAATTCATCCTGAGGCCCATCAAATCTTGATTTTGGCATTTAGAGCCTTCAGTAAAGGATTAGCCTTCACCTAGAGCTGTTCTTTTGGCTTTTGGACTCATAGCCATCTTGACACTATTACTGGTTACACTGATTTTAAAGTCAGCTAAGAGCTTGCCATAGAACTCCTGTCAAACTAAGTTTGACCCAATCTGGACACAATTAGGTCTTCCTCTATGAACTGGTTGTTTAAGAGTATGTTGTTAAATTTATACAAGTTTGCAAATTTTCTAGTTTTTCTTCTGTTATTGATTTAATTTTAGATCTAATATACAACCCATCCTGAAGAATTTCACATATGCATTTGAGAAGAGTGATTTCTTCTTCAGTTTTTCTACCTTTTAGAGATAAATCTGTATTTATCAATATTTAGGTAAACCAGAAATGTAAGTCAGGTAAGGAATTCTGGACACAGACCTTAGCATAGCTGGATTTGAAACTATTTCTCATCCCACTTTATGAGATCAAAAATGTTGACACAGAGAGATAACCTTAGATAGAATATCTGAGGAGTGATTAGAAAAGTGTACTTCTAGAGAAGCTGGCAGGACAGGGCAGGAGTCCCAGTGAGAATAAAAACTTCTGTCCAAATTTTCAAGTCCAGCTGTGTGTGGCTGATGAATTCAGAAAAGATTCCAGATCCCTGTAAGGGATTATTAAGAAATAAGTCATGTAGGTCAGAACACTAGGGTGGGTGTTTATCTATCACCTTCTGGGTCAGATTTTCAAGGTTAAAGTCTGTAATAGGGCTGCAAAGAAATGCTTGCCTGTGAAAGCCTCTCATCAAGTGCAACATATGTGACTCTGGCACAGGGAGAAATCTATTTGACCAAAAATCACACGTGTGTGCATGTGAGAGTCTGTGCCTTCCTCAGCACAGCACCACTGATGAATAATTGTTTCAGAATTATGCATAAGTTGGCCTTTATTATTTTAAATTTAGTAAATGTTGAAATAGAAGCAAACATTTTTATCTACTTTCAAATTGAATAAGAGCATTGGCAACTTCCAGGAAAACATCACAGAAGAAAACTCTGGAGCCTTGCCCATCCCCAGAAACCTAGGAAATCCTGATACCAGCTGTAGCATTAACTTTATCAACACTTAATTTTTTGCCATACCTATTTATATTTATGAAAAATATAATTTCACTGGACCTTTATTTTGTTTTATGCCATGAATAATGAATCATTTTTGTGTTAAAGCATCACATTTTTACACCTCAAATATTAACGATGCCATTCTCCACGTTGCTTCTATTGCTTACTAAATTATTGCTCTGGCCTGAATGCTTAGGTCCTCTTTCAAATTCACATGTGGAGAGTATTAGGCATCTGGCCTTTGAGAGAGTGATTAAGCCAAGCGTGCTTTGTCTTCATAAATGGAATAAACACCTTTTCAAAGGAGGTTCAAGGGAACACCTCTGTCCCTTGTCCAAGAAGGTACCATCTATGGGGAACAGGGCTCTTACCAAACATCAAATTTGCTGTTGCTTTGATCTTGCACATTCAGCCTCCAGAATTGTGAAAAATATATTTCTGTTGTTCATTCTCACTCTGTCTAAAATATTTTGTAGCAGCCTGGATGCACTAAGACACTTTCATAGGCCCTTTGGTATATTTTTGAATTTTTAGTTTCAATGATCTATGAGTTTTTTTAACCAATCAAGATTTTTCACAGGGCTGGCCAGTCTTTCCTTTTTTTAGTTTTCTTGGCTATTCTTGTTTGTGTTTTCATTGTATAATATTTAATAGTAACATGCCAACTTCCAATACCTAATGGTATCTGGTATCTGTATTGAAACAAAACTGAATTTATAACTTCCTTTAAGGACAATTTACATTGATAATATTGAGTTTTTCTGCCTAAGAGTATAATACAAATTTTCTATTTGCTTGTGTCTACATTCATGTATTTTAAAACTTTCTATGGTTTTTCTCATATTCTGCACAAATTTTTGTAATGTTTATTCCTAGATAGTTTATTTATCCTTCTAAAAAGTAGTTTGAGACACAATGAAATTGTAAACTGTTTATTTGAGTAAGAGCAATTGATAAACTGTAGATCATCAGCTGAAAGACAGTGTTTCATTTACAGTGTAAGAAGCAAGTATTCAAAGGAAAAATGTAGAAACAAATCATTTGATTAGTGGTAGCACAAAATTTTTTATTCTTTCTTGTTTTGTTGGTTTTTCTTCATTTTTTTCTTATCGGACAGTTCCTATTTATACAAGGATACTGGATTCTCCTGATTGGTTGAGCTACATTTCTGTTTTTTAAATAGGTAGCTATGAGAAATAATTTAAGTTTTGCTTATATTTGCAAATCAAGCAAGGTTGAGATTACTTATGAGACCTAACTGATTTTGTCTACTCAAAAATTCTTGAGACCTCATGTCCATTTTAATTTACTTTAACCAATTTTCTGTGCTTTTATTTTTTATCCAAACTGTAACTTACACATTACTATTGTTGTACATATTTAGGCTCATGTTGTTTATGCTTTGAAGACAGGTCCTGCTTTCAAACTCATTTGTAGTGTGGTATTAGTATATTTGTCCCATTTTTTGGAATGATAACCTGCTATTTCCCAACTATGAGAGCTATGAGTTCTAGGGAGATCAGAGTAAAGATGAAACAGAAGTGAAAACAACACTCCAATCCACACATGCAGTAAAGACAAGCTTCATATGGATATCATGAGTAATTATCTAAAATTTAAAATACCCTGAAAACATTAATGTTTATCTCATTACTAAGTAATATAAAAATTACAAGACAAGAAACCCAAATACTTTTATCTTCTAAATAGAAATGAAGCCATTTATATGATAAAATAGTCCATAATTTAAGGGAAAATGCCAATTAAAAATATATTAAATAAAAGGAAATTATATGTAAAAGGACAATGTCTGTATTACATTTAATATTCCACAATAAAATAAGTTGAAACCTACAAAATGGAAGAAAGTTTAAAATTAGGCAGATACTATGAGCCTGGTGAAGAACAAGTACATATGTCAATAAGCATTTAATGTGTTTCGTCTTAGATTTGATATTAAATAGTAAAAAGTAAATGAACCAATAGCATGGTAATTTCAACTTGATTGCATCAAACTGAAAATACACAACCATTTCTCCATTCGAAGGTGTATCTATGGATTGGACTCATGCTGAATTCAAGCCCTTTGGCTAGGACCCAACACTCATTGCCAAGATGAAAGTCAGCAGACTAGTTTGCTTTTAAGATGTTCCCCAGCCTGCAAGCAAGACACTTTGTCCTGGCTACTTCTTCAACTCTGACATATGTTGTGCTGATATAAATGCAAACCCAGCCCTATGCCTACTAAGCATCTATATAGCTAGAGCTGAGAACTGAGCATTTAGGCATCAGGCAAGAGGTCTTCCCAGTTTTCCAACCAGACTTTCTAGAATTTTCCAAAAATACTGACTTTATCTTTTTTTTGTTGTTGTTATTTAGTCTTTATTTCATAATCATAAACTTAACTCTGCAATCCAGCTAGACATGGAAGGGAACAAGGAAAAATGGAACCCAAAGGGAACTGCAGCAAGAGCACAGATTTTAGGATACTGTGAGCAAATGGGGTGGAGGGTGCTCTCCTGAGCTACAGAAGGAATGGTCTGGTGGTTAAGATAAACACAAGTCAAACTTATTAAAGTTGTCCACAGTCAGCAATTGTGATCTTCTTGCTGGTCTTGCCATTCCTGGACCCAAAGCGCTCCATGGCCTCCACAATATTCATGCTTTCTTTCACCTTGCCAAAGACCACATGCTTGCCATCCAACCACTCAGTCTTGACAGTGCAGATGAAAAACTGGGAACCGTTTGTGTTGGGTCCAGCATTTGCCATGGACAAGATGCCAGGACCTGTATGCTTTAGGATGAAGTTCTCATCATCAAATTTCTCCCCATAGATGGACTTGCCACCAGTGCCATTATGGCATGTGAAGTCACCACCCTGACACATAAACCCTGGAATAATTCTGTGAAAGCAGGAACCCTTATAACCAAATCCTTTCTCTCCAGTGCTCAGAGCATGAAAGTTTTCTGCTGTCTTTGGAACCTTGTCTGCAAACAGCTTGAAGGAGACGCAGCCCAAGGGCTCGCCGTCAACAGCAATGTTGAAGAACACAGTGGGGTGGACCATGGCTGATACTACAAGACTCCAGGTGGCAGTGGCATCTGCAAAGCCCTGACTTTATCTTTTTCAGACTCTGTCTCCCAAAGAGAGTCAGAGAGGGATTCTGGAAGCCATTTGGAATCTCCAGCCTACTCCCTGGTAACAATAGACTTAATACAAAGAGGCAACCTACTGACCTCAAGGACACCAGCTCAGATACTGAGCATTAAATTCCTGATCCCCACAAAAGATCTCATCTGAGTCACGTCAAATTACATACTCCTCTTCAGAGTTCACCTTCCAGACATGTTTAAAATTAGCCTGCAAAAACTGTGGTGAGATGAAACAAAATGTGATGCAGTTTCAGGTTCAGAATGCCTGCCTCATTTCTCCCTTCTGAAAAGTCTACACATGCTGATTAGAGCTCCCACAGCTTAGAGAGCTTAGCCTCTTAATGGGCATTCCTAACAGGACTTCCTGACCAAAAACCCACACATGTGCCTACAAGACTCCTGGCATATGCTCTACCTCAGACACCAAATCTGTAGTGGCAACCTGTTTTTTCTTTTAATTAACCCAGGCTTCTTCATCACCTGATTATAATATCATTTTCTTCATGGACACAGAAATAAGTCAGAGCAAAGCCTCACTTGGGTCAGTATCTGTAGCATGAATCACTCTTTCCACCAACCCTGTACTGTCTCCCACTTGTGGGTTTTTAATGGCACTTTCCCCTCTTTTGCCTTTTAGTTCCCCACAAACCCTTTTTACACCTGCACACAGTGTGCCCAAGGTCACCCCTCAGCTGCCTGAATCCAGCACCTACTAAAATTTAGATGTCCCATAGTTCAAGACCACAAGTCTAGACCTAGATTTTGCAGAAGCAAATACAAATTACAAATAAGAGGCTCTAGTTTTCCACTTGAAAATAAGAAAAGATTTTTTCTTTTCCCTTTTCTTAAACAGTATAATTTAGAAAACTTTTATTATTAACTTTGTAAGACAGAGTTTCACTCTTTTGCTTAACCTGAAGTACAATTGCATAATCATTGTTCACTGTAACCTTAAACTCTTTCACTGAGCAGTTCTCCTGCCTCAGACTCTCAATTACCTATAACTATATGTATTGACCACTATGCCTGGCTAACTTTATTTTTATTTTTGAGACAGAGTCTTGCTCTGTGCCCCAGGCTGGAGTGCAGTGGCATGATCTCGGTTCACTGCAACCTCTGCCTACCAGGTTCAAACAATTCTCCTGCTTAGTCTTTCAAGTACCTGAGATTACAGGCATACACCATCACACCAGGCAAATTTATTAGCAGTAGTAGCAGTAGTAGTACAGACAGGGTTTCACCATGTTGGCCAGGATGGTCTTGAACTCCTGACCTTGTTATCAAACCACTTCAGTTTTCCAAAGTGCGGAGATTAAAGACCTGTGCCACAGTGCCTGGACAACTTATTTTTAGTTTTTGTGGTGACAAGGTCTCACCATGTTGCCTGTACTGCACTCAAACATTTGACTTCAAGAGATCCTCCTGCCTTGGCCTAACCAAATGCTGGGATTACAGGTACGAGCCACAATGCATGGCCTGGAAAACATCTATATGTACCTTTTGTCTCTGTTTCTTTTAAATATGTGTAAATCATTTGAACAGCTAAATAGTCTTTTGTCATTCTTTGTGACACAGGACTGTCCTTATCTAAGACCTGGAAACCATTGGGGTTTTTGTTTGTTTTTTCAATTTGGCAAAGAGTTATTGATTTTTTATTTTCAGTCTTTTAAAGTAGGCACAGCTCACCACAGTGGCTTATGACTTTAATCCCAATGCTTTGAGAGGCTGAGTTGAGGGAATTGCTTGGGCCCAGAAGCTTGAGACCAGTCTGGGCAGCATAACGAGGCTCCTTCTCTATAAAAAGTTAAAATCAGCCAGCCAGGCATGGTGGCTGGCACAGGAGGCTGAGGTGGGGGGATTATTTGAGCCCAAGGGTTTGAGGCTGCAATGAGCCATGATGACACTACTCTACCACTGTGCTTCAGGTTGGGTGACAGAGGAAGATGCTGTCTTTAAAATAACCTATTTTAGTATTTTTTTAGTATTTTTATTAAGTCTGGCCTATAGCACCAGCTTGCCTAAGTTTTTATTTATCTGAAATGTCTTTATTTCACCTTTATTTCTAATAAATACTTTCTATAGGAGTAAGATTTTTTATGGACAGTACTTTTTATTTGTTCCTTGGACATAAACATAATAAAGAAGGAGTTGAAAAGTTTCCAAGAGTGCAAACAAATCAAGACCTAAGAACATTGACTGGATTGAGAACAAGGTTATAGCAATGGCAGCTGGTGAGAAATAGCACTGGGTTAAAGACTGCAGGAATAATTGCAATTAAAGGCAGTATAAATCTGAGAATCCCCTGACCCTAACAGCATTCAAACAGATATTTGTTAGAGAACCTAAGGTGGAAAGTAGAAGGCATGGCAGAGTGAACACAAACATGCTTAGATCTGGTGCTTTGGGTGAAGATCCATAGCTTCATTGGATGAATAGTCACCAGTTGAGCTTCAGACTGTATACCACAAATGCAGCAGTTACAATCAAGGTAAAGATTAAAGTCAGTAATAAACAGATGTGCGTTTTGGAAGTCACAGAAAAAAATAAAACTTGTCAGTTGCTAAGGATACTCTAATCTTTTTATTTTACACACTCTAATCCTCACTGTGTAAAATAAAACATTCCTATAAATATAAACTTCAGGGAAGACTTAGGGACAGAGTGGCAGAACACACCACAATGGGAACCTGAGTGACCACATAAAAACAAGTCATCTTGCTATGAACAGTATATATTTCAGCAGTCTGTGCTTGGTGAATGGAGTTTTCCTTTCTGTCCACCAAAATGTACTTTCATAAATGGCACAGGGCTAAAAATATGACTGGCCCTAGCTTTCTATGCTAGGTATTCTAACTCAAATCTCTGTTTTCTGGAAGAATGGACTGATACAAGGGAATTTTCCTAATGACCAAGAAAAAAGGTTCATAGGATACCTGTAGCCCTGAAATGCAGGAACCACGGGTAAACATGTGTGAAGACCACTAGGAGCCTCTTAAGTAAGTAAGAATACACTTGGAAATATGACATGGAAATGGAAAGATAGAAGTTACTGTTCAACTTCTGTTTTGTTGACAAGGACTAAGACCAGACAACTCACCTGGGCAAGGTTACCCTAAGTAAGTAAATTTACGTGTAATCATTTGGAACTCAGTTATTCTTACTCTGTTGTTTCACATTAGGTAAATTCAGTTTTCCTTTTGGTTAACCCTCGTCTTTTTTTTTTTTTTTTTTTTTTTGAGTCGGAATCTCGCTCTTGTTACCCAGGCTGGAGTGCAATGGAGCGATCTCGGCTCACCGCAACTTCCACCTCCTGGGTTCAGGCAATTCTCCTGCCTCAGCCTCCTGAGTAGCTGGGATTACAGGCACGTGCCACCATGCCCAGCTAATTTTTTGTATCTTTAGTAGAGACGGGGTTTTACCACGTTGACCAGGATGGTCTCAATCTCTTGACCTTATGATCCACCAGCCTTGGCCTCCCAAAGTGCTGGGATTACAGGCTTGAGCCACCGAGCCCGGCCTATTTTTTTTTTTTTTGAGACAGAGTTTTGCTCTTGTTACCCAGGCTGGAGTGCAATGGCACGATCTCAGCTCACCGCAACCTCTGCCTCCTGGGATCAAGCAATTCTCCTGCCTCAGCCTCCTGAGTAGCTGGGATTACAGGCATGTGCCACCATGCCCAGCTAATTTTTTGTATCTTTAGTAGAGACGGGGTTTCACCATGTTGACCAGGATGGTCTCAATCTCTTGACCTTATGATCCACCTGCCTCAGCCTCCCAAAGTGCTGGGATTACAGGCTTGAGCCACCGAGCCCGGCCTATTTTTTTTTTTTTTTGAGACAGAGTTTTGCTCTTGTTACCCAGGCTGGAGTGCAATGGCACGATCTCAGCTCACCGCAACCTCTGCCTCCTGGGATCAAGCAATTCTCCTGCCTCAGCCTCCTGAGTAGCTGGGATTACAGGCACGCGCCATCATGCCCAGCTAATTTCTTGTATTTTTAGTAGAGACGGGGTTTCACCATGTTGACCAGGATGGTCTCGATCTCTTGACCTCATGATCCACCCACCTTGGCCTCCCAAGGTGCTGGGATTACAGGTGTGAGCCACTGCACCCGGCCGACCCTCTTCTAACAATCCCAAGGACACATCTCTTCTTCTTCTACAGGTGGCATGACAATTATGGACTTAGAAAATAATAAACTGACAGCATCTCCTCCTTATAACCAAGGCTTAGGGACCACAATTTATATGCACAGAAGGAATGCAAGATGCAACTGTGTAGGAATCTGTTTCTCAGATTCATTACCAGGAGCGTCAAAGATTCAGGTGGATGGAGAGAAAAGACAGGATTTTTTCAATGATGTTTAAAATTTTATCACAATTGTGTTCTTATATTTAACTAAATTATTACTAATCAGTAGATGTTTCCACATGAAATATAAATGACATTAGTACTATAAGCACATAAATATATATAATTTTTGAGTTAAATTTGTAATATTGTAATATATTTGAGTTGGAATTTTATTTAACTATTTCTCATTTATGAAATTGACACAACAAACTATTTTATGCATTTATGAAATTTTTATCTTTATGACACAAAACAGAGTAATTAATATAATATAATTATGCCTCTCTTTGTTAAGTTTAGGAATATTTTAGTATGTTTCAAATGCTCTAAGATTATTTAGGTAATGATGTCATAAAATAGTTACTTGCAACTGATATGACAAAGCTTTTGTTAAATTAAAATATCCTGTAAATTTAGTATTCTTACATTTATCTTTAAACGTTTGAAAGTGCAGATGGCTTAATAAAATCATATTTACAAAAATACGTGAGGTCCAATGTAGTTGTTGAAACTTACAAGTTAATAATGTATAGTAAACTCAGTAAACTTAATGTCCTCTATCTTTTATTTTTCTTTTTCTTTAAAACAAATGCGAGGATGGAATCAGGTCTTTGTTGAAAACAGAAAAAATAATTAAGGCATTAATTTTTCATTTGCAGCTCACAAGGGCATTAAAATCTCAAGAAGTGTATACAGTAAAATATTCCTCTTTCTGGTAAGTTGTGTCTTTATCCTCATTGGCTTCAAAGAACATCTTTATTTAAACCTTCATTTTATTATTTATCCAGTCAACACTCAGAAGCGAGTTGTTCAGTTTCCAAGTAGTTGTGTGGATTTGAGTGAGTTTCTTAAGCCAAAGTAAATGTGGCATGTATATAACATGGAATACTATGCAGCCACAAAAATGATGAGTTCATGTCCTTTGCAGGGACTTGGATGAATCTGGAAACCATCATTCTCATCAAACTGACATAAGAACAGAAAACAAAACACTGCATGTTCTCACTCATAGGCTGGTGTTGAACAATAAGAATGCATGGACTCAGGGAAGGGAGCATTATATGCTGGGGTCAGTTGTGGGGGGCTAGGGGAGGGACAGTGAGGGTTGGGGAAGGTGGGGAGGGATAACATGGAGAAAAATGTTGGATATAAATGAAGGGGGAATGGAGGCAGCAAACCACTGGTTTATGTATCCACCTATGCAACAACCCTGCATTATCTGCACATGTACCTTAGAACCTAAAAAAACCTCCTCTTTCCATGAACATGATAACAAATTAAATTTGTCTTAAAGTATTTCTTGGTTAAAAGTTTCTGCATTTTATACTTAGGAAGAAGGATGTCTGAGAGTTAGGGGTGGTGACTGATTGTAATCAGGCCTCCTAAAAAAAGAACACATCCCTCCACTTTTTAACTACAATATTTGACAAAGTTTATATGACTGTAACAGTCTCATAGCTGTAATAGCTAAAAAACGTGTTATATTTTGCTCCTGTCTTTGTGGTTATCATGATCAGAAAAATGTACTGCCAGACAGGATTTTAAGATTTACAAATATTTTTTGCTCATTATTTGTGATCAATGTCCCTCCTGTGTTTTTTCTTCTACCTCTGCAATGACACTTCCTCTGCCATGTTTTTCACTAGTAAACTAAAAATAAAACTTCTTTATATTAGAAATGGCCATGATTAGTGAGCATTGTGCTTCCAGCTGCACCCTACTGTAAAGTTAAATTTCATAGAAAGTAGGAAATGCATTTTAGGTTTTAAATAATATTTGAAACTTGACATAATGTTTTCTTTTTTCATTCGTAAATTGTTCAAAAAGAATTGTCCTGGAATTTTTTCTTTTTTTGCTTGGAACTGTATTTTCCTTTCCTGCAGATGCCAGTTGTGTTTTTAGGTTTCCAATTATTTACATTAAATGAACAAGCCCTCCACCCCACCAGCCAGGCCATTTGACATTCTCATAATTACTTTATGCTGTCAATGACCAGATGAATGTTTTACAATGCTATTCACAGATCATGGTAAAATTGACAAGGAATATGACACGTATTTTTTGAGACAGAGTTTCACTCTGTTGCCCAGGCTGGAGTGCAGTGGTGCAATCTCAGCTCACTGCAACCTCTGCCTCCCAGCTTCAAGCAATCCTCATGCCTCAGACTTGCAAATAACTGGGATTACAGGCATGTACCACCACCTCAGCTAATTTTTTTCTTTGTATTTTTAGTAGAGACAGGATTTCATCATGTTAGCAAGACTGGTCTCTAATTCCTGGCCTCACATGATCCACCTTCCTCGCCCTCTCAAAGTGCCTGGATGACAGTCATTAATCACTGCTCCTGATCAGTATATGATACTTTCAAATATTGTTATTACAATAAAATGCAGAATGTTATTTTGTGATGTATATTTATACTTAAAATGTGTTAGGCAGAAGGCATAGACTTATATTAATATATTATTTATAAAATAATGCAACTCAATATTAGATATTATTACAAAAGTGACAAAACAAATTCCATCAAATTTTATTTTCTCCAAAATAACATATTCAGTAATGTAAAATAGAATTGGGTTTTTCCAATGACTTATTTCATTTGAATTCCTCTTCTTTTTTGGACATCTGATCTAAGAACATAAACTTTACAATTAATCTTTGGTTCCTGGTTCATCCCATGGCCTTGCTGTCTTTGTTTTCATTATTGTGCACATGCTTTGGGGATTACAATATTAAGAATACCCTAAGATGAAATGGATAAAAAGAACAATAAATTTGATCTACACTGCCTGTCTTCTGAGATTCATCCTAAGTCCAAGAACTGTCCTGCTCTGCATAAGCAGCTCATAAGTGTCTCAGATGTGCTTTCAGATTTACAAGTTTATATAAAATTAGATAAAACCCAATGACATTTGCACTCAGACCAATGTATATTACCTCTGTTTACTTTTCCTTGCTTTCTATTTCTCCCAGATTTGCACCAGTTTCAAGATTCCAGAGCTACATATTTTATGTTGGTGTTTCTGGACTCATAAAAGATTTAGAACATACTGTTATATTTAAAAAATTTAGAAAGGTGACAAAGAACTTTTTATTTAACTGTAAAATATACAAATATTTGCTGGAAATATTCTAATATAATACCTGGGAGAGATATATGCTATTCTTTATTTGAAATTTCTATTTAACTGATTTCTAATATATATGTAAACTTCAATGCATTGAAACCATAGTCTCCACAATCCAGGCTCTGCACAAATCATCCAGAGTTCTATTGAAAGATTAGGCCACAAAATAATCTAGCAGACACACTTTTTTTAGTATTTAATACTCATTTAAAATGAGGTCATGAATTAGAGGCAGTGAGCTGAATATGTATTTAGATAAGAAAAAAATACTAAATTTTTTTGTCTGTGTTATTTTTCTAATATTTTAATCTTTTCTGGCCCACATAAGGACACAAAATACATATCATTCTGCATATATGACCTAAATATATGCAGAAACATAATAAAATAGTTCTGATTGATAGTTATTAAATAAGTCCATATATTGTTTTACCTGTACTGAATTGTGAACCTTAAAATATGGAGACTATTGTGCATTGAGTCAATATTCTTCTGTTGCTTCTTCTGAGTGTAACAAGGCAACAGATTCCAATTGAGCTGAGAGTGCAGTTGTATGGTATTGAGAGCTATTAGTTGCTTGTTTCTGGCAGTTAAGATAAATATGTCCATTTGATTGATTAAGCATTAAGCAGTCTAAAAAATTGTGCAGTTTCTTCTTTATAAACCTAAAAGTATCATACTTAGAGCAATGTTCTACCTCAGCTATTATTTTTCTGTGAGCCAAGAACACTCTCACTATTGGAATTATCTTACATATTTATATAAATGGATCAGTGCAGTTTTAAGAAACCTTGAAGACAGTTGAATTATTTTAAATTTTATAAGAAGTATTAAGTTTGGTATGGAGGAAATCTTTTTACCATCATACTGCTAATTTGTTCTAAGTTGAGTATTTAATTGATTTGATGAAATAATAATGCCTGCATCCAGAAAAAATAACATAAGAACATGACTTCTGAATTATTTGATAAAATTTAAAAAAAGATGTTGATACAGAGATCCCTTTATTAAGACATGAGATTTTTTTTACTATTAAGTATTTTTGACAGCATGGGAGGGTGTGTCTGCAATAAGTAAAGTCTCAATAAAAAGATCTCCACATGAGCATCTTGAAGTAACTTTATAGAAGGCATAAACTCAGAAAATGCATTGTTATCTTGAAAATTGATCAGTAAATATAACTTCTAAGGTATAAGACCTAATACCTGGGTGATAAAATAATTTGTGCCACAAGCCCCCATGACACAAGTTTGCCTATGTGACAAACCTGCACTTGTACCCTTAACTTAAAATGAAAGTTAAAAAAGAAAATCAAGAGCAGTGCCTTGAAGCAATTTCCTTCAGAAATATTAAAGAGGGCACAAACAGGTGGAGAAATATTCCATGTTCATAATTAGGAAGAATTGATATAGTGAAAATGGCCATACTGCCCAAAGTAATTTACAGATTCAATGCTATCCCCATCAAGCTACCAATGGCCTTCTTCACAGACAGGAAAAAAAAACACCTTAAACTTCATATGGAACCAAAAGAGAGTCCACAGAGTCAAGTCAATTCTAAGCAAAAAAGAACAAAACTGGAGGCATCACACCACCAAACTTCAAACTATACTACAAGGCTACAGTAATCCAAACAGCATGGTACTGGTACCAAAACAGAGATATAGACCAATGGAACAGAACAGAGGCATCGGAGGCAACACAAAATATCTACAACCATACAATCTTTGATAAACCTGACAAAAACAAGTAATGGGGAAAAAAATTTCTGTTTAATAAATGGTGTTGGGAAAACTGGCTAGCTATGTGCAGAAAGCAGAAACTGAACCCTTTCCTGACACCTTACACTAAAATTAACTCCAGATGGATTAAAGACTTAAACATAAGACCTAACACCATAAAAACCCTGGAAGAAAATCTAGGTAAAACCACTCAGGACATAGGCATAGGAAAGGACTTCATGACTAAAACACCAAAAGCATTGGCAACAAAAGCCAAAATAGACAAATGGGACCTGATCAAACTCCACAGCTTCTGCATGGCAAGAGAAAAGTCATTAGAGTGAATCAGCAACCAACAGAATGGGAAAAAGTTTTGCAATCTACCCATCTGACAAAGGGCAAAAGAGAGGGTGTATATTGAGAAATGTCTTACCTCTCATTCCATTATGGCTGAAAACTAAGTTTTTAAGATTTCCTTTGGTTTCCTTTGACCACAAATGTGGAGGTCCATTCAGTCAGTGAGAAATTAGAATATTATATTAATTGTACAGTTTTTTTGATATTTCAGCCCAGACAGTTCTTGTTTGACAGGAAGCAGTTTTTTTTTTCTCTTTAGCAGAGTCTGTACTAACAGTTGCTAGTGGAAATAATTAGTTATCTACTGAAATGATCAGAAACCAGACAGGTTCTGAAACCTTGGAAAATGCTTCAGGGAGAAAACAATGTCTCACTGGTGAAGCCCTACTGTATTCCTGTGCACAGACACACACACGGCAGGGCAGCTCTATGCATGTTTGTCCAGGACTGTAAACATGACTACAGAGCCCTTTACATCCTGTCTCATAAGTTACAATTTAGACTGAGCAGATTTTCTACCACTTAAAAATTGTCATTTCTTCCTTGTTGAGAGTCACTTTTAAATTTTTTCCTTTGCATTTTATACTATTGATACATAATAATTGTGTATATATTTGGGGTCCATGAGTGATATTTTGATACAGGCATCCAATGTACAATGATCAAATCAGTATATTTAGAATATCCATAATCTCAAACATGGATATTATTTTCTTTGTGTTGGAAAAATCTTTTTTGTTTTGGAAGAATTTAAAGCCTTCTCTTCTAGCCATTATAAAATATATTTAAAAAGAGTGTTAACTATAGTTTTTCTACTATGCTCTCAAACACTAGAAATAATTTCTCCTATGATAAAAAGTTCAGGCTTTCTCCCATGGGCAATAGAACTCCGCACGATTGAGTGGTCATCAGATAAATTCTCTGAAGTACTTTGAAACAGTTCTGGCTGAGGCAGGTGGCTGTTGCAAGAAACAGTGGGGAAGCCCCTGTTTCTGATACACCCTGAGCCAGCAGTCATTACATGACTGAAAACCTGCAGACCTGAGGGGCTCATGAGACACTGGCAGTCCCCACTCACATGCGACTTGCTCTGTGCTCAGTATCCTTCACATTGAGCCTGACCCAGTTTCACCCTAGGGCTGTGAGTGGGGCAATCAGTTTCCATTTGTTTTATAAGGCTCATCGGAGCTTTGGACTTAGTGTGAGCAGAGGGGGACTGAAAGCTGACACTGAGATTCCAGTACCACCACTGACCAGTCCTGCAAGTGGCCACAGTTGCCTCTCCTCCCCTGGATTTGGTTTTGTCCTCTGTGAAATGGGGCATGGGACAGTGCTAACTGATTACTCACATATCAGGAATACATGGGTACTGTCGATTAACTGAGTGCTCAGCACAGTGCCTGGAGCTCAGAGTGAAGATGGGGTAGAAGAATGTGTCATAAATCTGAGGGAAGCCACAACATAATTAACCCTTCCATCTAATAGCCAGGCCCCAGTGCAGAGCCCTGTGTCAGTGACAGAGCAAATTGAGACCAGCTCAACTCAGCCTCTCTCTCAGACACAGGGTTCCACTAAGGCATTTAGGGTTCTGGTTTAATTCCAGGAGCTTTAGTGAAAAGAATATTCTGAGACACTTCCTGAGATCACTGAAAGTCAGAAGAAAAGACAGACCTTCTCCATCTCCCTGATAGTTCTTTCCCAGAATCTATTTATCCAGAGAGGAGGGGAAATATTTATTTTTTATAAAAAGTAAATGCTAGAGTTAAATATTATATTAAAATCTCATTCTAGCCTTGTAACTCAAGTACCAAGATGGCTGCTCCCAGAAGCTTGGCTCTATGGAACTATTGCAGTCATAGGTGGTCACGGGCAATGCGGGGATGTCAGCTCCTCAGGCTTTGTGGCTCTTGGCCTGGGGAACCACTAAGTGCACTGCTCTTGTCCAAGAGAAGTGGGCAATGGAAACGCACTTTGGGTTTCAGACTGTGTCGGAAGAGAAAAAGGGGACAAAGTCCATCAGGTGTTTGAAAGTGTGGCTAAGAAGTATGATGTGATGAATAATATGATGAGTCTTGGTATCCATCATCTTTGGAAGAATTTGCTGCTCTGGAAGATGCATCCACTTCCTGGGACCCAGCTGCTTGATATTGCTGGAGGCACAGGTGACATTGCATTTTGGTTCCTGAATTATGTTTAGTCCCAGCATCAGAGAAAACAGAAGAGGCAGTTAAGGGCCCAACAATGTTTATCCTGGGAAGAAATTGCCAAAGAGTACCAGAATGAAGAATATTCCTTGAGTGGGTCTCATGTCATGGTGTGTGACATCAACAAGGAGATGCTAAAGGTTGGAAAGCCGAAAGCCTTGGCTCAAGGATACAGAGCTGGACTTACATGGGTATTAGGAGATGCCAAAGAACTGCCCTTTGATGATGAAAAGTTTGATATTTACACCATTGCCTTTGGGATTCAGAATGTCACACACATTGATCAGGCATTCCAGGAAGCCCATCGTGTGCTGAAACCAGGAGGATGGTTTCTGTGTCTGGAATTTAGCCAAGTGAACAATCCCCTCATATCCATGATTTATGAACTATATAGCTTCCAGGTCATCCCTGTCCTGGGAGAGGTCATTGCTGGAGACTGGAAATCCTATCAATACCTTGTAGAGAGTATCTGAAGATTCCCATCTCAGGAAGAGTTCAAGGAGATGATAGAAGATGCAGGCTTTCACAAGGTTACTTATGAAAGTCTAACATCAGGCATTGTGGCCATTCATTCTGCCTTCAAACTTTAATTCCTTTCCTATCATGAAGCATGAACCAGTCACACCCTGTTGAAAGCCTAGAACTAAAGGATATTCTGGCAAATGAGACAACAGCAGAGCATCTCCTCTTAAGGATACATACCTTGGACTCATGTTTTAATCGAACACTCTCCAAGTAGAAGAACAAATTCCTGTCACATTTTTACAGCTTCCTTTGGAGTTGCTTCAGCCCATCTCCCAGAGGCATTGGGTCTGTTTTTGCTCAAGTGCTAATTTCTCTTGGCTGTAGAGTGTGTGGTTAAGGTACAACAAGCACTAAGGCTCAGTTTTGAAGTGTATTTATAGCTTCTCTGCTGGTGCTGCCCTCCAGAGTGGGTGATAGATCATTTGAACCCAATGATGACTTTAACCAGAAAGCCTAATTGTACTTGAATCAACCTTTCAGCCTACTAGGACTGAGTCTAGGCCCAAGTCAGAGGACTAATGATTATGACAATTGTGTGCTGAACCAGTAAATGAGTTTGCCTTTTGAAAAAAAATAAAATAAAAATAAAAATCTCATTCTACTACAAACTCGGAGTTGTGGTCCTTTTTATACTTTTTTTTTTTTTTTTTTAATTTTTATTGCATTATAGGTTTTGGGGTACATGTGCAGAACGTGCAAGATAGTTGCATAGGTACACACATGGCAGTGTGTTTTGCTGCCTTCCTCCCCCTCACCCACACTTGGTATTCATCCCCAGGCTATCCCCCCCAGCCCCCCCCCGCTGTCCCTCCCCCATTTCCCCCAACAGTCCCCAGTGTACAGTAGACCGCCTCTTTGTGTCCATGTGTTCTCATTTTTCTCACCCGCCTATGAGTGAGTATATGCGGTATTTCTTTTTCTGTTCTTGTGTCAGTTTGCTGAGAATGATGTTCTCCAGATTCATCCATGTCCCTACAAAGGACACAAACTCATCATTTCTGATTGCTGCATAATATTCCATGGTGTATATGTGCCACATTTTCCCAGTCCAGTCTATCATCGATGGGCATTTGGGTTGGTTCCAGGTCTTTGCTATTGTAAACAGTGCTGCAATGAACATTCGTGTGCATGTGTCCTTATAGTAGAACGATTCACAGTCTTTTGGATAGATACCCAGTAATGGGATTGCTGGGTCAAATGGAATTTCTATTTCTAGGTCCCTGAGGAATCGCCACACTGTCTTCCACAATGGTTGAACTAATTTACACTCCCACCAACAGTGTAAGAGTGTTCCTATTTCTCCACATCCTCTCCAGCATCTGCTGTCTCCAGATTTTTTAATGATCGCCATTCTAACTGGTGTGAGATGATATCTCAATGTGGTTTTGATTTGCATCTCTCTAATGACCAATGATGATGAGCACTTTTTCATATGTTTGTTGGCCTCATGTATGTCTTCTTTTGTAAAGTGTCTGTTCATATCCTTTGCCCATTTTTGAATGGGCTTGTTTGTTTTTTTTCTGTAAATCTGTTTGAGTTCTTTGTAAACTCTGGATATCAGCCCTTTGTCAGATGTGTAAACTGCAAAGATTTTTTCCCATTCTGATGGTTGTCGATTCACTCTAGTGACTGTTTCTTTTGCCGTGCAGAAGCTGTGGAGTTTGATTAGGTCCCATTTGTCTATTTTGGCTTTTGTTGCCAATGCTTTTGGTGTTTTGTTCATGAAGTCCTTGCCTACTCCTATGTCCTGAACGGTTTTGCCTAGATTTTCTTCTAGGGTTTTTATGGTGTCAGGTCTTACATTTAAGTCTTTAATCCATCTGGAGTTAATTTTAGTGTAAGGGGTCAGGAAGGGGTCCAGTTTCTGCTTTCTGCACATGGCTAGCCAGTTTTCCCAACACCATTTATTAAATAGGGAATCCTTTCCCCATTGCCTGTTTTTGTCTGGTTTATCAAAGATGATATGGTTGTAGATATGTTGTGTTGCCTCCGATGTTTCTGTTCTGTTCCATTGGTCTATATCTCTGTTTTGGTACCAGTACCATGCTGTTTTGATTACTGTAGCCTTGTAGTATAGTTTGAAGTCTGGTAGCGTGATGCCTCCCGCTGTGTTCTTTTTGCTTAGAATTGACTTGGCTATGCGGGCTCTTTTTGGGTTCCATATGAAATTCATGGTGGTTTTTTCCAGTTCTATGAAGAAATTCAATGGTAGTTTGATGGGGATAGCATTGAATGTGTAAATTACTTTGGGCAGTATAGCCATTTTCACAATATTGATTCTTCCTAACCACGAACATGGAACGTTTCTCCATCTGTTTGTGTCCTCTCTTATTTCGTTGAGCAGGTGTTTGTAGTTTTCCTTAAAGAGGTCGCTTACATTCCTAGTGAGTTGTATTCCTAGGTATTTTATTTTCTTTGTAGCGATTGTGAATGGCAGTTCGTTCTTAATTTGGTTCTCTTTAAGTCTGTTATTGGTGTATAGGAATGCTTGTGATTTTTGCACATTGATTTTATATCCTGAGACTTTGCTGAAGTTGCTTATCAGTTGCAGGAGCTTTTGGGCTGAGGTGATGGGGTCTTCTAGGTATACTATCATGTCGTCTGCAAATAGAGACAATTTGGTTTCCACCTTTCCTATTTGAATACCCTTTATTTATTCTTCTTGCCTTATTGCTCTGGCTAGAACTTCCAGTACTATGTTGTATAGAAGTGGTGAGAGAGGGCATCCTTGTCTAGTGCCGGATTTCAAAGGGAATGCTTCCAGTTTTTGCCCATTAAGTATGATATTGGCTGTTGGTTTGTCGTAAATAGCTTTTATTACTTTGAGATATGTTCCATCAATACCAAGTTTATTGAGGGTTTTTAGCATAAAGGGCTGTTGAATTTTGTCAAATGCCTTCTCTGCGTCAATTGAGATAATCATGTGGTTTTTGTTTTTGCTTCTGTTTATGTGGTGAATTACATTTATAGACTTGCGTATGTTGAACCAGCCTTGCATGCCCGGGATGAATCCTACTTGATCATGATGGATAAGTTTTTTAATGTGCTGTTGCAATCGATTTGCCAGTATTTTATTGAAGATTTTTGCATCTATGTTCATCATGGATATTGGCCTGAAGTTTTCTTTTCTTGTTGAGTCTCTGCCAGGTTTTGGTATCAGGATGATGTTGGTCTCATAAAATGATTTGGGAAGGGTTCCCTCTTTTTGGATTATTTGGAATAGTTTCAGAAGGAATGGTACCAGATCCTCTTTGTGTGTCTGGTAGAATTCAGCTGTGAACCCATCTGGACCTGGGCTTCTTTTGTGTGGTAGGCTCTTAATTGCTGCCTCAACTTCTGACCTTGTTATTGGTCTATTCATAGTTTCAGCTTCCTCCTGGTTTAGGCTTGGGAGGACACAGGCATCCAGGAATTTATCCATTTCTTCCTGATTTACTAGTTTGTGTGCATAGAGTTGTTTGTAGTATTCTCTGATGATGGTTTGAATTTCTGTGGAATCTGTGGTGATTTCCCCTTTATCGTTTTTTATTGCATCTATTTGGTTGTTCTCTCTCTTCTTTTTTATCAGTCTGGCCAGTGGTCTGTCTATTTTGTTGATCTTTTCAAAAAACCAGCTCTTAGATTTGTTGATTTTTTGAAGGGTTTTTCTTGTCTCTATCTCCTTCAGTTCTGCTCTGATCTTAGTTATTTCTTGTCTTCGGCTAGGTTTTGAGCTTTTTTGATCTTGCTCCTCTAGCTCTTTCAATTTTGATGATAGGGTGTCAATTTTGGATCTCTCCAGTTTTCTCATGTGGGCACTTATTGCTATATATTTTCCTCTACAGACTGCTTTAAATGTGTCCCAGAGATTCTGGTACGTTGTGTCTTCATTCTCGTTGGTTTCAAAGAACTTCTTTATTTCTGCCTTCATTTCATTGTTTATCCAATCAACATTCAAGAGCCAGTTGTTCAGTTTCCATGAAGCTGTGTGGTTCTGAGTTATTTTCTGAATTCTGAGTTCCAACTTGATTGCACTATGGTCTGAGAGACTGTTTGTTATGATTTCCGTTGTTTTGCATTTGCTGAGGAGTGCTTTACTTCCAATTATGTGGTCAATTTTGGAGTAGGTGTGATGTGGTGCTGAGAAGAATGTATATTCTGTGGATTTGGGGTGGAGAGTTCTGTAAATGTCTATCAGGTTTGCTTGTTCCAGGTCTGCGTTCAAGTCCTGGATATCCTTGTTAATTTTCTGTCTGGTTGATCTGTCTGCTATTGACAGTGGAGTGTTTAAGTCTCCCACTATTATTGTGTGGGAGTCTAAGTCTCTTTGTAAGTCATTAAGAACTTGCCTTATATATCTGGGTGCTCCTACATTGGGTCCATATATATTTAGAATCGTTAGCTCTTCTTGTTGTATTGATCCTTTTACCATTATGTAGTGACCTTCTTTGTCCCTTTTGATCTTTGTTGCTTTAAAGTCTATTTTATCAGAGATGAGAATTGCAACTCCTGCTTTTTTTTGCTCTCCATTTGCTTGGTAAATCTTCCTCCATCCTTTTATTTTGAGCCTTTGTGTATCTTTGTGTGTGAGGTGGGTTTCCTGAATACAGCACACTGATGGGTTTTGGTTTTTTATCCAATTTGCCAGTCTGTGTCTTTTGATTGGTGCATTTAGCCCATTTACATTCAGGGTTAATATTGTTATGTGTGAATTTGATACTGCCATTTTGATGCTATCTGGCTGTTTTGCCCATTGGTTCATGTACATTCTTCATTTTGTTGATGGTCTTTAGCATTTGGTATGCTTTTAGGATGGCTGGAACTGGTTGTTTCTTTCTATGTGTAGTGCCTCTTTCAGGAGCTCTTGTAAAGCAGGCCTAGTGGCGACAAAATCTCTGAGTACTTGCTTGTTCGTGAAGGATTTTATTTTTCCTTCACTTATGAAGCTCAGTTTGGCTGGATATGAAATTCTGGGTTGAAAGCTCTTTTCTTTAAGGATGTTGAATATTGGCCCCCACTCTCTTCTGGCTTGTAGAGTCTCTGCCGAGAGATCTGCTGTGAGTCTGATGGGCTTCCCTTTGTGGGTGACCTGACCTTTCTCTCTGGCTGCCCTAAGTATTTTCTCCTTCATTTCAACCCTGGTGAATCTGACGATTATGTGCCTTGGGGTTGCTCTTCTTGCGGAGTATCTTTGTGGTGTTCTCTGTATTTCCTGGAGTTCAGTATTGACCTGTCTTGCTAGGTTGGGGAAATTTTCCTGGATTATATCCTGAAGAGTGTTTTCCAGCTTAGATTCATTCTCTTGATCACATTCTGGTACACCTATCAAACGTAGGTTGGGTCTCTTCACATAGTCCCACATTTCTTGGAGATTTTGTTCATTCCTTTTTGTGTTTTTTTCTTTAATCTTGGTTTCACGTTTTATTTCATTGAGTTGATCTTCAATTTCTGATATTCTTTCTTCTGC
This sequence comes from Saguinus oedipus, assembly GCA_031835075.1. NCBI lineage: Eukaryota > Metazoa > Chordata > Mammalia > Primates > Cebidae > Saguinus > Saguinus oedipus. The sequence goes on from CM063173.1 coordinate 59,735,180, forward strand.
TTGGTCAATTCGGCTGTTGAAACTTGTGCATGCTTCACGAAGTTCTCGTGTTGTGTTTTTCAGCTCCTTCAATTCATTCATATTCCTCTCTAAGTTTTCCATTCTTGTTATCAATTCCTCGAATTTTTTTTCAAATCTTTTTTCAAGGTTCTTAGTTTCTTTGCACTGATTTAGAACATGTTCTTTTAGCTCAATGAAGTTTCTCATTATCCACTTTCTGAAGTCTGATTCCGTCATTTCGTCACACTCATTCTCCGTCCAGCTTTGTTCCCTTGCTGGTGAGGAGTTTTGGTCCTCTGTAGGAGGTGAGGTGTTTTGGTTTCGGGCGTTTTCCTCCTTTTTGCGCTGGTTTCTTCCCATCTTTATGGATTTATCCGCCTGTCGTCTTTGTAGTTGCTGATTTTTCAATTGGGTCTCTGTGTGGATGCTGAGATTGTTGATGATGAAGTATTTTTGTTACTTAGTTTTCCTTCTAGTGGTCTAGCCCCTCTGCTGTATGAGTTCTGAGGTCCACTCCAGGCCCTGTTTGTCTGGAGTATACCTGTAGCAGCTGTGGAAGAGTGAGGGATGATACCAGTTTCTTCTTCTGCTGTCTTTGTTCCAGAATGATGCCCGCCAAATGTCAGTCTGATTAGTCCTTTTTTTGCGGTGACTCTTTGGATATACAGGGGTCAGGGAGCTGCTTAAGGAGACGGTTTGTGCTTTATAGTAGCTCCAGTGCTGAGCTGTGAGCTCCGTTGTTCATTCAGTGTTGTTGGGAGGTTGTTTATGTCTGCTGTAATAGAACTCATAAAACACCACCCTTTTATTTCCCCCCCTTATATGCACTGTTTCAGGGAGTTGGGGCTTTCTTTATGAGTATCTGTTGCACTGTCCTGCCCCACTAGGTGGCAGTCTATTCACTATTTGCCTGCCGGGGCTCTGACCCACTAGCGCGGTTCTGCCCTGTTGCTGCTGGACTCCCTTCTGCTGTGGAGAGCTCCCGTCTCCTGGGAGTCTCTCTGTCATGGCAGGTTGCCTCGGCAACGGCAGGCTGCTTCGGCCCTGGGCGGTGCTTCAATAGGGGCGGATTGTGTCAGCGGTGGTGGACGCCCCTCCCTCACCGGGCTGCACCATCCTAGATGCCGGCAGCAAAACTCTCAGCGCCAAGCATCTCCAGTCATTGCCCCGCTTGTCCCTGTGAGGGTGGGATTCGCTGAGCCCGATTACCCAGCTCCCTGCCTCAGAGTCCGTCCTCTCTCTCTCCCTCCCTCTCCGCGAGCTTAAAGTTTGACTCTCTCACTGGCGCCCCAGGAGCCTGCCGATAGGGCACTGGGATCCGTGCGATCTCCCGTGCCGCTGCCCACTTCACCGGCTCATATCACGCTTCCCAGGAAACTCCCAGGAAACTCCTGGTCTGGCTCACTGTCCAAGTCCCGTTCAATCAGATGGACGCGCCAATCTGCCCTTCAAACTCTCAGATTGCTGGTTTAACAGGGCGCCCAGACCAGTGAGTTCCATGCCGGGTCCTGCTGCGGCGCAGGCCGAAGCGGCGCCGGCCGAAGCGGCCGCGCCAAAGGGCTGCGTTAGCCGGTTTTACTTTACTAGCGTCCTGTGGGACTTTCAACGCTCTGTGGGCTAGAAAAGTCCATCCGAGAATGCAGCTAGGACTCACCCTCTGCGCCGTCACTGAGAGCGGCAATCCTGAGTCGCTTCTACGACGCCATCTTGCCAGGTCTCCCCCCTTTTTATACTTTTTATTTCACTTGTTTAAGCTGAAATAAGATACAGATGCTAACATTTCTCTTTGAAGTATGAAATTTTAAAGAGTCAACCACATGATGCTTGAGGAAGAAGAGAAAAACAGCCATACTTTCTGGCTGCTGGATAAGACACCAATTTCATCTTTCTCAGACTGCATGCTTATTTTAATATTAACACAAGGAAAGAGTGAAGACAGCCACTTCAAACTTCTAGAATTAAGAATCTGAAGGTATTTTTATGGAGTATAGCAACAGCCTTAGAAATATATTTCTTTAAAAACAATAGTTGCAGAGATCATTTCCCGACCCAGGAGGGTGAATACCTTTCCATGACTTTAGAAAAAAAAAATCAACCTCTTCTTCACTTGCTGAGGTTTCTTTTAAACAACTATGAGGACATCATAGTTTTCTCTTCCAACTCTGGAATTGCATCAGATCCATGTGGGGAAAAAAGTATACAATAATCAAAATGACAAATGTGAAAAGGACAAGGCCAGGGAAAGCCTATTGACAATGAATGAAGGGAGGGAAAGAAGCTGCATTCTCAGTCATCTTCTAGGGGCCCTCGACTGAGCCTTTACCTTAGGTGTAGATCCTCCCAGAGATTCTGTCTCTCACCTTAGAATTTCCTTTCTTTTTTTTCAGCTTGTTGCTTATCTGGAGAAAAAGAATTATAATGCCACTTTATGGCTACACCTGGGCTTTATTCTGTAAACATTTTTGTTATCTATGAAGTAGAATTTCCAGCATTAGTGCAATTCTTTGTCCAATTTTTGTTTTTATTTTATTTATTTATTTTTTTTGAGACAGAGTCTTGCTGTGTTACCCAGGCTGGAGTGCATTGGTGTAATGTCAGCTCACTGCAATCTCCACCTGCCAGGTTCAAGTAATTCTCCTGCCTCAGCCTCCAGAGTAGCTGAGATTACAGGCACTCACCATCATGCCCAGCTAATTTTTTTTTTTACTTTTAGTACGTTTAGTAAATTTTGTATCTGTACTTTCACTAAGTTGATCAGGCTGGTCTTGAACTGACCTTCAGTAATCTGCTCACCTCAGCCTCCCAAAGTGCTGGGATTAAAGTCATGAGCTAATTCTTTTTGAGGAACAAATCACTTGAAAGTCCTCAGGCCTTTTTGTCAAGCATATATTGGCTTTTTTTTTTTTTTTCCTGGCTGGGGTCTGATAAATCACAGGTGAGCACTATTTTTCTTTGTTCCTTGCCAGTGAAAATCCCTGCACACTTTATTTCTGATGAAAAGAAATCCAAAATGGAGATAGTCATATGAGAAGCCTCTAAAGACAAACTGGGAGGGCATGAAGAGTTGAATTAATTCTCACACACGCCCAGGTGGAATTTGACCTGTTTGAACTGGGAAAATCCCAGATGTCCTGCAAAAGCAGCTGCATTTGACTTAAATTGTTTATACCAGGCCTGATTCAAACCACCTGAGGAGACAGCTGTGCTCAATTAAGCTGGTGATTGCCTAGATACGTTCTCAGCTGGCAACTAACCATTGTCCATCATAAACTGCACTAAAATACATCACTTGTGTAAACTTGAAGTAAAACTTTATAAGCCCTTCTCTATCCTCACCTGACTGGAACATGATGCAACTTCTTGCTAGATTTTTGTCTCCCAGATTGCAATTTTTAAAAAACCTTGGTTAAAATACTTTTTATTTTGTTTATTTCCCACAGGGTTTGTTTTAGTCTTATGACTTAAAAATTCTTCTCTCAAAAAAGCAGCATTTATTCTCTTCTCTGGAAAGCATGGCAGATGCAAGACCTTGCAAAAGAGATAACCAAAAATATATACACACATATAAATAGCAAGAATTTAAAACTCAAAATATTAAATATGTCACAATGGTCTATAAGCAATGGAATAAATAGAATGAATAGCAACATGGATAAAATCAACTGTGAGTGGAAAGCCTGAATGTTCAAGTGAAGGTATTGAGAATGCTTTAGAAAAAACTAAAGAGATAAACAGTTTTAAAAATATAGAGCTGGTCTCAGTGGCTCTCACTCATAATACCAGCTACTTGGGAGGCTGAGGCCAGAGAATCAATTGAGGCCAGAAGCTTGAGAGCAGCCTGAGACCAGCCTGAGCAACACACATGTCACTAAAAAACTTTTTAGATTATTTTGGCATTGTGGCAGGTACCTGTAGTCTCAACTACTTTGAAGACTGAGACAGGAGGATTGCATGAGCTCAAGGAACTTGAGATTACAGTGAGCTATAATTGTGCCACTGTACTGAAGCCTGGAGTGATACAAAATCTAGTCACATTAAAACAATGTATAATTATCAAAGAGAAAAATAAAGTTTCACAACTTGACAAAAAAAAATAGAGCAACTGGGGGGGAAGGGGATGAGAGAATTTCTTTTTTATTATTTTCTTAATTTGTCATTACTTAGACTTTTTCACTAAACTAAAACTTTCTTATACTTTGCTTCCCAGTTAACCCCAGGGAATTTTTAATTACTTGGCTTAAAATAGATACTCACATAAGCTTTCCTTGTTTTTTTTTTTCAAATTACAAGGGCTTAATTTTAAATAAATATTTAACCTCTAAATTTTCTAAATTGCAATATTTAATAAAATAAAAATTATAAAAAGCACTTTGTAAAACATTTAGTGTGTAACTGCTGGTTTTAAAATACAATGAATCCAATTATGGCAGAGACTCATCCTGTTGTTCACCATCTCTCCATTATGTGAATGCTCCTTGTGGTGCTTAAACCTCAGCAAGAAAGAATATAAATGTCTTAACATTACTTTAAAAGACAATGTACATTAAATGTAGAGATATGTGACCAGCTCAGAAAACTGTGCAGGTTTTCCACAGCAGGCAGAATGCAGCCTGGATACCAGGGTCACAGCTCATGAGAACTTAGTGCTTGACTGTCAGGAAACAAGCAATGATTAGTGCAGAGGAAGTGACAAGCCACCAACTGAGATGAGAAAAAAAGAGCTGGTACATTAATTTCCAAATTATACCAGAGAACATACAATAAACAGACCCCATGGCTTTATACATCAAAAACAATGACAAACAGTGAGGATTGTATTAAATTAAATTGGGAGTGGGTAAATTCTGGCTTATAATCTTGAAACGTTAGTCTCTCTCCACAATTTTATCCCATGACCTGGTAATTATTATCTCCCTTCTGCATGGTTTGGGCACTCATCAGCTTCTGGCCACAAGGAACTTCTTTTTCTAATGAGAGTACTTACATCATCTCTTAAAACACTTTCTTTCCTTGAAAACCCTGCCCCAAAGAAGAAATATCTAAAACTTTCCTGATGTTTTTCTTCTACAGGGTTAATGAACTCAGAGGGATGATAAGAAAAGCCAGTGAGTGTGTGGAGCCAGAAAGTGCTTAAAATGAGACTTTTGTGCAGACAAGTCTAACACCACTGGCACCTGAACACTCTTCTCTGAGACCTGAGAATAAACTCACTCAACTTGAAGCTACTATGACAGCTGATACCCACAGAAATGCACCACCTGTGGTCCTGGAGACTGGCCTTCTCAGCCCATCACAGACACCAGTGACACCAGCATGGAATGCTTAGAAACCAAAGTTTTCTTTTGTCATTGCTACTGCCATTATCCATGCAATAACCACTGCCCAGGGGCTCAAAAGCTGTCCACCCACCTTGCTCACTGCTGGTGCCTGAGCAAGTCACATGAAGGTCAAATAATTAGTCTGCCTGGACCTGCTGACATGGCTGCCAGCCTCAAAACAGGCATGCTAAGCACACCACTGCCATTACTGGGGCCCAATGACTGAAACTCTGGTGTTCCCAACCCCAGCAAAACTTTACCATGGCCTCTGCTAACAATACCCCAAGCCACTGAGAAAGTTACAGACACCACGGATACTCTTTGAGCCAAATAATTTACATAAAGGCAGGCCATCTGTAGTGGCTTCCACTCATAATCCCAGCACTTTTGAAGGCCAATGTGAGTGGCTTGCTTGAGCTTAGGAGTTCATGTCCACCCTGGGGAAAATGATGAAACACTGCCTCTACTAGAAACACACAACTTAGCCAGCCATGGTGGTGAATGCCTGTAATCTCAGATACCTGGGAGGCTGAAGTGCAAGAGCTGCTTGAACCCAGAGGGGAAACCTACAGTGAGCTGAGGTAGCACCAGGGCACTCCAGCATGGGAGACAGAGTGAGACTTTGACTAAAGATAGATAGATGATAGATAGATAGATAGATAGATAGATAGATAGATAGATAGATGATAGATACATAGATAGATGATAGATACATAGATAGATAGATAAATGATAGATAGATAGATAGATGATAGATAATAGATAGATATATAGATGATAGATAGATGATAGATAGATAGATAGATAGATAGATAGATAGATAGATGATAGATAGATAGATATTGGAATTTTTGGTATTCCAAAAGACAAAGGGAAAACAACTGATGAAGTTTCCATCACAGGATAGGAAGAAGATGATGGAATCTTATGACAGGATAGGAGCAAGATTATGGCATAGAAAACGATCAGTTGTCCTCCCCCAAAAAACCCACAAGTTAACAACTGTCTACAAATAAAAAACACCTTTATAAGAACCAAAAATCAGAATACCAACTCAGCCACAGCATGATAGGCTAACAGTCAGAGTCATGAGGTCCCCATTTCAGGCTCTAGCTCTTGGATAAAATCTCTAGACACATACTGGGCCAGAAGCAAACCCATTGCCTTAAAGAAAATAATCCAGTCCTGGCAGCATCTATCACCTGCTAACTGAAGAACAGTTGAGACCAGAATAACCAGCAGTGTTACCCAGGTGCTACACTGAGCTCCTTCAGGGAGGCTTTGAGACTTTGTGGCTTTAGGTAGTGCACCAAAAAGGCTCTTGAAGCTTACAATTTCAGGAATTGACACTTAGATGGCATTTGTGTATTTGCCATAAGCCAGAGGGGAGCTCATTGCCATAAAAGGTGAGTCCCAGGCCAGGCAACATTTACAAAGAGCTGATTTAAAAGACCATGGGTTTCAAGGGAATATCAGCAGTAGTCTGTCAAAGATCATCATGGCCAGGGCTGGTGGTGACTATTGGTTCAGGCTCCACTGCCTTTGGAAAGCGGAGGGAAGAGTGAAAAGATCTGCATCTTGCAATTTGAGTGTAATTTCAGCTGAAGTACAATAGAACACCAGGTAGTCTTGAACTCTGGAACCTGACTTCTTGATGGCACTTCATGATGTGCCCAGATCCTGGGGGACCTCATTGATCTGAAGGGAAAATCACAGGCCCGGCTGTTTTTGCCACCTGCTAATTGTAAAGCCCCAAGGCTTTGAATGAACATAGGTTGTAGCCAAAGAGTGATTAACACAAGTTTGGGGTGAGACCCTAGTGCTGTGCTGACTTCGGGTCTGCTCCAGTGCATTTATAGTGTTGATGGACCCAGAAGTGCTTTTGTCACTTCACCCCTAGCTCGAGGTGGCTCAGAACAGAGAGAGGGAATTTGTATGTATGGAAATAAGTAAGTGAAGACTACAAGAGCCTGTGAGAATAATACATAGACATCTCCCAGATATTGTCAGGGAAATACCATCAAAATAATAAGAGCATCAAGTCAATACCTCACCAGGCTGAAAGAACCACAAAATTACTGCACTTTGGGTGCTCCCTAAAGCAGATATAATTTAGACCACAACACCAAAGTCTTGTCAAATATCTGTAAAGCCTTCCATAGAGGGTCAACTACAAATAAGCACAGACAGCAAAGACTACAATAAGTGCCTAACTCTTCAATTCCCAGACACAAAAAACCTTTACTAGCACAAATACAATTCGGGAAAACACTACCTCACAAAATCAACTAAATAAGACACCAAAGTCCAATCCTGGAGAAACAGAGGTACATAAATTTTAATACAGAAAATTCAAAATAGTTGTGGTGATAAAACTCAAATAAATTCAAGATAACACAGAGATAGAATTTGTAATTCTGTCAGATAAATTTAACAAACAGATTGAAATAATTAAGAAGAATCAAACAGAAATCCTGAAGCTAAGAAATTTAATTGACATTAAAGAATGCATCAGAGTTCTTTAATAGAAGAATTGATCAAACAGAAAAAGAATCTGTGATCTTCAGACAGGCTGCTCAAAAATACACAGTCAGAGAACACACACAAACACACACACACACACACACACAAATAAAATACAACAAAGCAGGCCTATAGAATCAATAAATATTCTCAATAGGACAATCTAAAAGTTTTTTTACTTAAAAAGAAAGTAGAGAAAATGATAGTGGTAGAAACCTTATTCAAACAGATAATAACAGAGAGCTTAACAAAACTAGAAAAAAATAAATATCCAAGTCTAAGAAAGTTATAGAACAGATTATAGAGAATTTAACTCAAAGAAGACTATCTCAATGCATTGAATTATCAAACTCCAAAACATGAAAGATAAAGAAAAGATTCTAAAAGCAACAAGAAAAAGAAACAACATATAAAGATGCTCCAGTATTTTTGGCAGCAGAAATTTCAGTGGAAATATTAAAGGCCAGGAGATAATGAAATTATATATTTAAAGTGCTAAAGAAAAAAATGTTTTACCTTAGAATAGTATAACAATGAAAATATTCTTCAAACATGAAAGAGAAATAAAGACTTTTCCAGACAAACAAAAAAGTGAGGGATTTTATCAATACCAGACCTGTCACACAACAAATGTTGAATTTCAATCAGAAAGAAAAGGACAATTAATGAGCAATACATAATCACCTGCAAGTATAAAACTCACTGTCAGCAGTAAGTACACAAAAACAGAATTTTACAGTGCTGTAACTGTGGTGTATAAACTACTCTTATCATAAGTAGATGAAGTAAATAATGAGCAAATAAAAAATAATAACTACAACAACTTTTCAAATATAATAAGTACAATAACATATAAACAGAAACAACAAAATATCAAAAAAGGGGAAATTACAGTTTTTAAGTTAGAGTTTTTAATTAATAGTTTTCTTTGTATTTGTTTGTTCATGCACATAGTATTAAGTTGTTACCAGGTTAAAAACTAGGTTATAAAATAGTATTCCCAAGTCTTATGGCAACCTCATATCAGAAAATCTACAATGGACACACAAAAGATAAAAGCTAGAAACTAAATTATATCACTGGAGAAAATCACCTTCACTAGTAGAAGACAAGAAGAAAACAAAGACCAGAAAACAAATTACAATATGGCAAGAGTAAGTACTTACTTATTAATAATAACATTATATATAAATGAACTAAACCCACCAATCAAAAGACAGAAAGTAAATAGAATGGATACAAAAACAAGGCTCATTGATCTGTTGCCTACAAGAAACACACTTTATTTATAAAGACACACATAGGCTAAAAATAAAAATAAAGAACAAGATACTTGATGCCAATGAAAACCAAAGAAGAGCAGAAGTCACTATACTTATACCAAACAAAATAGATTTCAAGATTTAAAAGTCACTATAAATAATAAAGGGGACTTCTGCAAAGATGGCTGAATATGAACAGCTCTGGAGTGCAATTCCCAGTGAGAACAATGCAGAAGGTGATTAGTCTCCTAATTTCCAACTGAAGTATGAGGTTCATCTCAATAGGACTGGTTGGAGAGTTCGTGTAGCCCAAGGAGGGCAAACTGAGGCAGGATGGGGTGCTGCCTCACCCAGGAAGTGCAATGGGCTGGAGGATCCCACTCCTACCCAATGGAGGCCATCAGGGACTTTCCCATCCACTCTGGTACTCCAGTTCAGATATTGCACTTCTCCCATGGTCTTTACAGTCTACACACCAGCAGATTTCTGCTGGGCCTACAAGGACTGCGAGTTTCCAGCACAACTCTGGGTGGCCATTTCAGCCAGTGCCTCGGATTTCCCAAACAAATCTGGGAGGCTGTTTTAACTGGCATCTAAAATGCCTGTGAGTCAGAGCCACTCATTCCCCTGAAAAAAAAAAGGGGTGAAGACAGGGAGCCAAGATATCTGGCTCTGTGGGTCCCAACTCACAAAGACCAGCAAACTGAAACCCACTGGACTGAGAGTTTCACAGCCATCACAGCAGTGTGAGCTCCACCCAGTATGGTGGAGCCCAGTGAGGGGAAGGGCATCCATGATCACTGAGGCAGTCTGGCCATTACCAAGGCAGTTTGCCATTCCCAAGGAAGTCCCCCACTACCAAGGCAGTTCTAACTTTGCCTGTGTAGACAAAATTGCAAGACAGTTTACACAGCAGCTGGGCAGAGGCCACAGAAGCTTGGCATTGCCTCTGCTGGCAGACTGTGACTAAATTCCTTCCTTGGTGGGCAGAGCATCTCTGAAAAAAGGCAGCAGCACCAGGGGCTTATAAATAAAGCCCTGTCTTCCTGAGACAGAGCACCTGGGAAAAGCGACAGTTGTGAGTTCTGCTACAGCACACTTAAACGTTCCTGCCCAGCAGCTCTGAAAGGAGAAATGGAGCTTCCAGCACAGCACTTGAGTTGTGAATAGAGGCACACTGCCTCTTCAAGCAGCACCTTGAACCCCACATATCAAAAGAGACACCTCATACAAGAGAGCCCTGGCTGACATCTGGTGGGTATCCTTCTGGGATAAAGATACCAGTGGAGGGAACAAGCAGCAATCCCTCTTGTTCTGCAGACACCCCCCATGTGATTCCCAGATAAGCAGGATCTGGAGTGGACCTCCAGTAGTCCTGCAGCAGAGGGGCCTGAGTGTTAGAAAGAAAATTAGAAAAAGAAGGAAATAGTTTCAACATCAACAGAAAGTACATCCACTCAGAAACCACATCTGAAACTCACCAACTTCAAAGATTGTAGATAAATACATAAAGATGGGAAGAAACCAGCCCAAAGAGGATGAAATCACCAGAAACTGAAACAACTCTCCTCCTCCAAGGGGTTACAACTCCTCACCAAAGAGGAAACAAAATTGAATGGAGAATGAGTTTGATAAATTGACACAAGCAGGATTCAGAAGGTGGATAACAACAAACTTCTCTGAGCTAAAGGTACATATTCTAACACAATGTAAAGAAACTAAGAACCCTGAAAAAGATTAGACAAAATGCTACTAGAATAACCAGCTTAGAGAAGAACATAAGCAACTTGATGCTGAAAAACACAGCACGAGAAGTTCATGAAGCATACACAAATTTCAATAGCTGAATTGACCAAGCAGAAGAAAGGATATCAGAAGTTGAAGATCAACTCAATGAAATAAAATAAGAAGGCAAGATTAGAGAAAGAAAGAATGGAAAGAAATAAGGAAAAGCCTCCAAAAAATTGGGGATTATGTGAAAAGACCTAATCTATGTTTGATTAGTGCACCTAAATGTAATGGGGAGAATGAATCGAAGCTGGAAAACACTCTTCAGAATATTACCCAGGAAAACTTCCCCAACCTAAAAAAGCAGACCAACATTTAAATCCAGGAAATACAGAGAACACCACAAAGATATTTCTCAAGAAGAGCAACCCCAAGGCAATAATCACCAGACTCACCAGGGTTGAAATGAAGAAAAAAATGCTAGAGGCAGTCAGAGAGAAAAGTCGGGTTACCCACAAACAAAAGCCCATAAGACTCACAGTGAATTTCTCAGCATAAATTCTACAAGCCAGAAGAGAGTGGTGGCCAATATTCAACATCTTTAAAGAAAAGAATGTTCAATCCAGAATTTTATATCCAGCCAAACTAAGCTTAATAAGTGAAGGAAAATTAAAATAGCTTTACAGACAAGCAATTGTTGAGAGATTTCATCACCAGCAGGCCTGCCTTACAAGAGCTCTTGAAGGAAGCACTAACCATAGAAAGGAACAACCAGTACTAGCCCCTACAAAAAGGTAGCAAATGGTAAAGATGACTGACATAATGAAGAAACTTAGTCAACTAATGATTAAAACCACCAGCTAGTATCAAAATGAGAGGATCAAGTTTACATACAACAATATTTACCTTAAATGTAAATGAGCTAAATTCCCCAATCAAAAAACATACACTGGCAAATTGAATAAAAAGTCAAGACACACCGGTGTGTTCTATTCAGGAGACCCATCTCCCTTGAAAAGACACATAGACTCAAAATAAAATAATAGAAGAAAATTTATCAAGCAAATGGAGAGCAAAAACAAGCAGGGGTTGCAATCCTAGTCTCTGATAAAACGGACTTTAAACCAACAAAGATCAAAATAGACAAAGAAGGGCATTACATAACGGTAAAAGGATCAATGCAACAAGAAGATCTTACTATCCTAAATATATATGCACCTAACACAGGAGCACCCAGATACATAAAGCAAGTTTTTAACAACCTACAAAGAGACTTAGACTCCCACACAATAATAACAGGAAACTTTAAAACTCCACTGTAAATATTAGACATATCAATCAGACAGAAAATTAACAAGAATATCCAGGACTTAAACTCAGATCTGGACCAAGTGGACCTAATAGGTGTCTACAGAACTCTCCACCACTAATCCACAGAATACACATTCTTCTCAGTGCCACATCACACTTACTCTAAAATTGACCACATAATTGAAAGTAAATCAACCTCAACAAATGCTAAATAACAGATATCATAATAAACAGTCTCTCAGACCACAGTGCAATCAAATTAGAACTCAAGACTAATAAACTCACTCAAAAGCACACAACTACATGGAAACTGAACAATCTGCTCCTGAATGACTACGGATAAATAAAGAAATGAAGGCAGAAATAAAGATGTTCTTTGAAACCAATGAGAACGAAGACACAATGTACCAGAATATCTGGGACACATTTAAAGCAGTGTCTACAGGGAAATTTATAGCGCTAAATACCCACATGAGAAGTGAGGAAAGTTCAAAAATCAACACCCTATCACCATAATTAAAAGAGCTAGAGGAGCAAAATCAAAAAAATTCAAAAGCTATAAGAAGGCAATAAATAACTAAGATCAGTGAAGAACTGAAACAGATAGACACATAAAACGTCCATCAAAAAAATCAATAAATCCAGGAGCTGTTTTTTAAAAAGATCAACAAAATAGATAGACCACTAGGCAGATTAATAAAAAAAGAAAAGAGAAGAATCGAATAAATGCAATAAAAAATGATAAAGAGGATATCACCACCAATTGCTCAGAAATACAACCTACCATCAGAGATTACCACAAACAACTCTATGCACATAAACCAGTAAATCTAGAAGAAATGGTGAAATTTCTGGATGCTTACACCCTCCCTAGACTAAACCAAGAAGAAGTTGAAACACTGACAGGCTGGTAACAAGGTCTAAAGTTGAGGTAGCGATTAATAACCTAGCAGCCAAAAACAGTGCAGATCCAGGTGGGTTCACAGTCTAATTCTACCAGACATACAAAGAGGAGCTGGTACCATTCCTTCTGAAACTATTCCAAACAATACAAAAAGAGAGAATCCCTGCTAAGTCATTTTATGAGACAAATATCATCCTGATACCAAAACCTGGCAGAGAGTTAACTAAAAAAGAAAATTTCAAGCCAATATCCATGATTAACATTGATGCAAAAACTTCAATAAAATACTGGCAAACCAAATGTTTATCCATCACAATCAAGTAGGTCTTATCCCAGGGATGCAAGTCTGATATATTATACACAAATCTATAAATGTAATCCATCACATGAACTGAACCAAACACAAAAACCACATGATCATCTCAATAGATGCAGAGAAGACCTTTGACAAAATTAAACAGCCCTTTATGCTAAAATCTCAACTAGCTAGGTATCAATAGAATGTATCTCAAAATAATAAAAGCTATTTATGACAAACCCACAGCCAATATCATACTGAATGGACAAAAACTGAAAGCATTCCCTTTGAAAATTGGCACGATACAAGGGTGGCCTCTGTCACCATTTCTAGTCAACATAGTATTGGAAGTTATAGCTAGAGCAATCAGACATGAAATAGAAATAAAAGGTGTTCAATTCGGAAAAACAGAAGTCAAATTGTCTCTGTTTGCAGATGACATGATTGTATATTTAGAAGACCCTATCATGTCAGCCCAAAATATTCTTAAGATGATAAGCAACTTCCACAAAGTCTCAGGATACAAAGTCAATGTGCAAAAATCACAAGCATTTCTATATGCCAATAACAGACAGAGAGACAAATCATGAGAGAACTTCCATTTACAATTACTACAAAGAGAATAAAATACATAGGAATACATGAAGGATGTGAATACATGAATATGTGAAAGAATTCACATGAATACATGAAGGATGTGAACTAATGAAGGTAATGAAGGACCTCTTCAAGGGGAACTATAAACCACTGCTCAAGGAAATAAGAGAAAACAGAAACAGATGGGAAAACATTCCATGCTCATGGTTAGGAAGAATCAATATCGTGAAAATGGCCATACTGCCCAAAGTAATTTATAGATTCAATGCTATCCCCATCAAGCTGCAAATGACCTTCTTCCCAGAATTGGAAAAAAACCACCTTAAACTTCATATGGAACCAAAAGAGAACCCGCATAGCCAAGTTAATCCTAAGCAAAAAGTAAGCTGGAAACATCACATTACCGGACTTCAAACTATACTGCAAGTTTACCATAATCAAAACAGTATGGTACTGGTACCAAAGCAGAGATATAGACCAATGGAACAAAACAGAGGCCTCGGAGGCAACACCACACATCTACAACCATCTGATCTTTGAAAAAGCTGACAAAAACAAGCAATGAGGAAAGAATTCCCTGTTTAATAAATGATATTGAGAAAACTGGTTAGCCATGTGCAGAAAGCTGAAACTGGATCCCTTCCTTATAACTTATACAAAAATTAACTCCAGATTGATTAAAAGTTTTAACATGAGACCTAACAACATAAAAACCCTAGAAGAAAACCTAGGCAATACCATCCAGGACTTAGTCATAGGCAAGGACTTCATGACCAAAATACCAAAAGCAATGGCAGCAAAAGCAAAAATTGACAAATGGGACCTAATTAAACTTAAGAGCTTCTGCACAGCAAAAGAAACAGTCATTAGAGTGAACTGTCAACCAACAGAATGAAAAAAAGTTTTTGCAAGCTACCTATCTGACAAAGGGCAAATATCCAGAATCTACAAGTAACTAAAATAAGTTTACAAGAAAAAAACAAACAACTCCATCAAAAAGTGGGCAAAGGATATAAACTGACATTTTTCAAAAAAAGACATTTATTGGCCAAGAAACATATGAAAAAATACTAATCATCACTGGTCATTACAGAAATGAAATCAAAACTACACTGAGATACCATCTCACCCCAGTTATAATGGCGATCATTGAAAAAATCTGGAGATGTAAGAGGTTCCAAGATGGCGCCATAGAAACAACTCAGGACTGCAGCTCTCAGTGAAGGCGCAGAGGGTGAGTCCTAACTGCATTTTCAGACGGACTTTTGTTGCCCACAGAACTGGCAAATTCCCAGGTGTAGGAGAGACACAGGAGAGCAGGGCAGCCCACTTGTGTGGCCATTTTGGCCGGTGCCACATCACGGCACAGTGGCAGCCTGCACAAAGCTCACTGGTCTGGGTGCCCTGTTAAACTGGCAATCTGAGTTTTGGGAGGGCAGATTGACATGTCCATTTGGTTGAATGGGACTTGGATGGTGAGCCAGACCAGGAGATTTCTGGGAAGAGTGATTTGTGCCAGTGCAGTGGGCTGCCACAGGGGAGATCGCACAGATCCCAGTGGCCAATCAGCAGGTGACTGGGGCGCCTGTGAGAGGGTCAACCATTCAATTTGGAAAGAAAAAGAGAGAGGAGGGACTCTGAGGCAGGGAGCCAGGTGATTGGGCTTGGCGGGTCCCACCCTCATGGGGACAAGCAGTGTGGCGATTTGAGGTGCTTGGGGTTGAGAGTTTTGCTGTGGGGTCAGCAGAACCCAGGATGGTGCAGCTCAGTGGGAGAGGGGCGTCTGCCACTATGGACGCAATCCGCCCCTACTGAGGTACCGCCCACTGCTGACACAGCCTGCCATTGCTAAGGCAACCAACCATAACAGAGAGACGCCACCAACAGGGCAGAGTGCACCACAGTAAAACGGAGCCCCGCAGCAGCAGGGTGGACCCACGCTAGCAGGGCGGAGCCCCGCAGGCAAATAGTGAATAGACTGCCTCCTAGCTGGGCAGGACAGTGCAAAAGATACTCATACAGAAAGCCCCAACTCCCTGAGACATAGCATCTGAGGGGAAAAAAAGAAGGGCTTTTATAGTTTTGCTGCAGCAGACACATCCGTCCAACACCCCTGAATGAACAACGGAGCTCACAGCTCAGCACTGGAGCTCCTATAAAGTAAAGACCGTCTCCTCAAGCAGCTCCCTGACCACTGTATATCCAAAGAGCCACCTCAAAAAAGGACTAATCAAACTGACATTTGGTGGGCATCATTCTGAGACAAAGATAGCAGAAGAAGAAACTGGTAGCATCCCTCACTGTTCCATAGCTGCTACAGGTGTACCCCAGACAAGCAGCGCCTGGAGTGGACCTCAGCAGAGGAGCTAAACTGTTATAAGGAAAACTAAGTAACAAAAATACTTCATCATCAACAATCTGGGCATCCAGTCAGAGACCCAATTGAAGAGTCAGCAACTACTAAGACGACAGGTGGATAAATCCACAAAGATGGGAAGAAACCAGCACAAAAAGAAGGAAAACACCCAAAATAAAAACAACTCACCTCCTACAAAAAAACAAAATTCCTCACCAGCAAGGGAACAAAGGTGAACAGAGAATGAGAGTGACGAAATGACAGAATCAGACTTCAGAAGGTGGATAATGAGAAACTTCAGTCAGCTAAAAGAACATGTTCTAAATCAATGCAAAGAAACTAAGAACATTGAAAAAAGATTTGAAAAAAGATTCGAGGAAATGATAACAAGAATGGACAACTTAGAGAGGAATATGTATGAATTGAAGGAGCTGAAAAACACAACACGAGAACTTCGTGAAGCATGCACAAGTTTCAACAACAGAATTGACCAGGCAGAAGAAAGAATATCAGAAGTCGAAGATCAACTCAATGAAATAAAAAGAGAAACCAAGATTAGAGAAAAATGTGCAAAGAGGGATGAACAAAATATCCAAGAAATGTGAGACTATGTGAAGAGACCTAACCTACGTTTGATAGGTGTACCAGAATGTGATGAAGAGAATGAATCCAAGCTGGAAAGCACTCTTCAGGATATTATCCACGAAAATTTCCCCAACCTAGCAAGGCAGGCCAATACTCAACTCCAGGAAATACAGAGAACACCACAATCATATTCTGCAAGAAGAGCAACCCCAAGGCACATAATCGTCAGACTCACCAGGGTTGAAATGAAAGAGAAAATACTAAGGGCAGCCAGAGAGAAAGGTCAGGTCACCCACAAAGGGAAGCCCATCAGACCCACAGCAGATCTCTCAGCAGAAACTCTACAAGCCAGAAGAGAGTGGGGGCCAATATTCAACATCCTTAAAGGAAAGAACTTTCAACCCAGAATTTCATATCCAGCCAAACTGAGCTTCATAAGTAAAGAAAGAATAAAATCTTTTGCCAACAAACAAGAACTCAGAGATTTTGTCACCACCAGGCCTGCTTTACCAGGGCTCCTGAAAGAGGCACTACACATAGAAAGGAACAACCAGTACCAGCCATTCTAAAAACATACCAAATGCTAAATAGCATCAAAAAAATGAAGAATCTACATGAACCAAGGGAAAAAACAGCAAGATAGCATCAAAATGGCTGTATCCAACTCACACATAACAATATTAACCCTAAATGTAAATGGGCTAAATGCACCAATCAAAAGACACAGACTGACAAATTGGATAAAAAGTGAAAACCCATTGGTGTGCTGTATCCAGGAAACCCATCTCACATGCAAAGATTCACAAAGGCTCAAAATAAAGGAATAGAGGAAGATTTACCAAGCAAACGGAGAGCAAAAAAAAGCAGGAGTTGCAATTCTTGTCTCTGACAAAATAGACTTTAAAGCAACAGAGATCAAAAGAGAAAAAGAGGGTCATCACATAGTGGCAAAAGGATCGATACAACAAGAAGAGCTAACAATTCTAAATATATATGGACCCAATGCAGGAGCACCCAGATATATAAGGCAAGTTCTTAATGACTTACAAAGAGACTTAGACTCCCACACAATAATAGTGGGAGACTTTAACAGTCCACTGTCAATATAAGACAGATCAACCATACAGAAAATAAACAAGGATATCCAGGGCTTGAACTCAGACGTGGAACAAGCAAACCTGATAGACATTTACAGTACTCTCCATCCCAAATCCACAGAATATACATTCTTCTCAGCACCGCATCACACCTACTCCAAAATTGACCACATAATTGGAAGTAAAGCACTCCTCAGCAAATGAAAAACAACTGAAATCATAACAAACAGTCTCTCAGACCATAGGGCAATCAAGTTAGAACTTAGAATTTAGAAACTAACTCAGAACCACACAGCATCATGGAAACTGAACAACCGGCTCTTGAATGTTGATTGGATAAACAATGAAATGAAGGCAGAAATAAAGAAGTTCTTCGAAACCAATGAGAACGAAGACACAACATACCAGAATCTCTGGGACACATTAAAAGCAGTTGGTAGAAGAAAATATATAGCAATAAGTGCCCACATGAGAGGATGGAGAGATCCACAATTGACACCCTATCATCAAAATTGAAAGAGCTAGAGGAGCAAGATCAAAAAAACTCAAAACCTAGCAGAAGACAAGAAATAACTAAGATCAGAGCAGAACTGAAGGAAATAGAGACACGAAAAACCCTTCAAAAATTCAATAAATCCAAGAGCTGGTTTTTCAAAAAGATCAACAGAATAGACAGACCATTAGCAAGACTGATAAAAAAGAAAAGAGAGAACAACCAAAGAGATGCAATAAAAAACGATAAAGGGGAAATCACCACAGATTCCACAGAAATTCAAACCATCATCAGAGAATACTACAAACAACTCTATGCACATAAACTAGTAAACCAGGAAGAAATGGATAAATTCCTGGACACCTGTGTCCTCCCAAGCCTAAACCATGAGGAAGCCAAAACTACGAATAGACCAATAACAAGGTCTGAAGTCGAGGGAGCAATTAAGAGCCTACCACAGAAAAAAAGCCCTGGTCCAGATGGGTTCACAGCTGAATTCTACCAGACAAACAAAGAGGAGCTGGTACTATTTCTTCTGAAACTATTCCAAATAATCCATAAATAGGGAGCCCTTCCCAAATCATTTTATGAGACCAACATCATCCTGATACCAAAACCAGGCAGAGACACAACAACAACAAAAAACTTCAGGCCAATATCAATGATGAACATAGATGCAAAAATCTTCAACAAAATACTGGCAAACGGATTGCAACAGCACATTAAAAAACTTATCCATAATGATCAATTAGGATTCATCCTGGGCATGCAAGGCTGGTTCAACATACGCAAGTCTATAAACGTCATTCTCCACGTTAACAGAACCAAAAACAAAAACCACATGATTATCTCAATTGACGCATAAAAGGCATTTGACAAAATTCAACAGCCCTTTATGCTAAAAACTCTCAATAACCTCGGAATTGATGGACCATCTCTCAAAGTAATAAAAGCTATTTATGACAAACCAACAGCCAATATCATACTTAATGTACAAAAACTGGAAGCATTCCCTTTGAAATCCAGCAGGAGACAAGGATGCCCTCTCTCACCACTCCTATTCAACATAGTACTGGAAGTTCTAGCGAAAGCAATCAGGCAAGAAAGAGAAATAAAGGGTATTCGAATAGGAAAGGAGGAAGCCAAATGGTCTCTATTCGCAGACGACATGATAGTATACCTAGAAGACCCCATTACCTCAGCCCAAAAACTCCTGAAACTGATAAGCAACTTCAGCAAAGTCTCAGGATGTAAAATCAATGTGCAAAAATCACAAGCATTCCTATACACCAGTAACAGACTTAAAGAGAACCAAATCAAGAATGAACTGCCATTCATAATTGCTACAAAGAGAATAAAATACCTAGGAATACAACTTACAAGGAATGTAATGGACCTCTTCAAGGAAAACTACAAACCATTGCTCAACGAAATAAGAGAGGACACAAACAGATGGAGAAACATTCCATGTTCATGGTTAGGAAGAATCAATATCGTGAAAATGGCTATACTGCCCAAAGTAATTTACACAATCAATGCTACCCCCATCAAGCTACCATTGAATTTCCTCACAGTACTGGAAAAAGCCACCATGAACTTCATATGGAACCAAAAGAGAGCCCGCATAGCCAAGTCAATACTAAGCAAAAAGAACACAGCGGGAGGCATCACACTACCAGACTTCAAACTATACTACAAGGCTACCATAATTAAAACAGCATGGTACTGGTACCAAAACAGAGATATAGACCAATGGAACAGAACAGAGGCATCAGAGGCAACAAAACATATCTACAACCATATAATCTTTGATAAACCAGACAAAAACAAGCAATGGGGAAAGTATTTTCTGTTTAACAAATGGTGTTGGGAAAACTGGTTAGCCATGTGCAGAAAACAGAAACTGGACCCCTTTAGGACACCTTACACTAAAATTAACTCCAGATGGATTAAAGACTTAAACATAAGACCTGGCACCATAAAAATTCTAGAAGAAAATCTAGGCAAAACCATTCAGGACATAGGAGTAGGCAAGGACTTCATGACCAAAACACCAAAAGCATTGGCAACAAAAGCCAAAATAGACAAATGGGACATAATCAAACTCCACAGATTTTGCACAGCAAAAGAAATGGTCACCAGAGTGAATCGGCAACCATCAGAATGGAAAAAAATCTTTGCAGTTTACCCATCTGACAAATGGCTGATATCCAGAATTTACAAATAACTCAAACAGATTTACAGGAAAAAAACAAACAAGCCCATTCAAAAATGGGCAAAGGACAGGAACAGACACTTTACAAAAGAAGACATACATGAGGCCAACAAACACATGAAAAAATGCTCATCATCACTGGTCATTAGAGAGATACAAATCAAAACCACATTGAGATACCATCTCACGACAGTTAGAATGGCGATCATTAAAAAATCTGGAGACAACAGATGCTGGAGAGGATGTGGAGAAATAGGAACACTCTTACACTGTTGGTGGGAGTGTAAATTAGTTCAACCATTGTGGAAGACAGTGTGGCAATTCCTCAAGGACCTGGAATAGAAATTCCATTTGATCCAGCAATTCCATTACTGGGTATATATCCAAAGGACTATAAATCGTTCTACTATAAGGACACATGCACACGAATGTTCATTGCAGCACTGTTTACAATAACAAAGACCTGGAACCAACCCAAATGCCCATCGATGATAGACTGGACTGGGAAAATGTGGCACATATACACCATGGAATAGTATGCAGCAGTCAAAAATGACGAGTTTGTGTCCTTTGTAAGGACATGGATGAATCTGGAAAACATCATTCTCAGCAAACTGACACAAGAACAGAAAAGGAAATACCACATATTCTCACTCATAGGCAGGTGAGAAAAATGAGAACACATGGACACACGGAGGGGGGTACTACACACAGGGGTCTATTGGGGGGAATAGGGGAGGGACTGTGGGGGGGAGCTGGGGAGGGATAGCCTGGGGAGAAATGCCAAATATGGGTTAAGCGGGGGAAGGCAGCAAAACACACTGCCATATGTGTGACTATGCAACTATCTTGCACGTTCTGCACATGTACCCCAAAACCTAAAATGCAATAAAAATTAAAAAAAAAAAATCTGGAGACAACAGGTTTTGGAGAGGTTGTGGAGAAATAGAAACACTTTTACACTGCTAGTGGGAGTGTAAATTAGTTCATCCATTGTGCAAGACAGTGTAGCAATTTCTCAAGTATCTAGAAATAGAAATACCATTTGACCCAGCAATCCTGTTACTGGGTATATACCCAAAGAATTATTAATTTTTCTATTATAAAATCACATGGACACATATGTTCATTGCAGCCCTTTTTACAATAGCAAAGATCTGGAACCAACCCAAATGCCCATCAATGATAGACTGCACAAGATAAACGTGGCACATATACACATGGAATACTATGCAGACATAAAAAGGGAATAGATCATGTCCTTTGCACGCACACAGATGAATCTGGAAACCATCATCTCAGAAAACTGAAAAAAGAACAGAAAGACTGAACACCACACTTTCTCACTCATTAGTGTGTGCTGAATTATGAGAACACATGGACACAGAGAGGGGAACATCACATATTGGGGTCTGTTTGGGAGTGAAGG
Source organism: Saguinus oedipus (assembly GCA_031835075.1). NCBI lineage: Eukaryota > Metazoa > Chordata > Mammalia > Primates > Cebidae > Saguinus > Saguinus oedipus. The sequence goes on from CM063173.1 coordinate 59,757,296, forward strand.
GTTAGGGGAGGGATAGCAGGAGGTGGGGAGATTGGGGAGGAATAACATTAGGAGAAATACCTAATGTAAGTGATGGGGCATGGAGACAGCAAACCACCATGGCATGTGTGTACCTATGTAACAATCCTACAACATCGTCACATGTACCCCAGAACCTAAAGTAAAATAATGAAAAAAATAATAATGGGTCAATTCAGCAAGAGAATATGATTTTAAATATATATGCACCCAAATAAATATGTATATAATTTTTATATAAATCATTATTATAAATAAACATCTATATATAAAGAAAACATTATTAGAGCTAAGGAAAATAATAGCTCTCAATCAAATAATAGTTGGAGACCTCAACACCCCGGACAGAACTTCCAGACAGAAAATAAATGAAGAAATATTAGTCTTAATCTACCATATAAACCAAATGGACCTAATAGATATTTACAGAACATTATAGCCAAGAGTTCAGAATGCACGTTATTTTCCTCAGCACATGAATTATTCTCAAAGATAGATTAGATATTAGTCAACAAAACAAGTCTTCAAGCATTCAAAAATTTGCAATAATATCAGGCATTTTCTTTGTCCATAATAGAATAAAACTATAAATTAGTAACAAAAGGAACACATGAAAGTATATTAATACCTAGAAAATAAATAACACACTCCTGAATGACCAGCGGATCAGTGAAAAAAATTAATGAAAAAATTTAAAAATTACTTGAAACAAATGGTAATGAAAACACACCATACCAAAACCTATAAAATACAGCAAATGCAGTACTATGGGAAACTGTAGCTATAAGTACCTACAACCCCCAATAGGAAAAACTCCAAATTAAAAATATAATGATGAATCTTAAAGAACTAGAAAGATAAGAGCAAATGAAGCCCCCAAATAATTTTTTAAAAAATAAACAGCTGAGCAGAAATAAAAGAAGTTGAAATGAATAAAAGAATACCAAAATATCAATAAAACACAAAGTTACTTTTGTAAAAGTCAAAAAAGTTGACAAACATTTAGCCATCTGAATAAATAATCTGAATAAATGAAATCAGAATTATAAACACTACAACTGATAATTCACAAATTAAGGGATTATTAATGGCTACTATGAGCAACTATATGTCAATAAATAAAAAAATCTAGAAAAAAATGGAAAAATTCTGAGATAAATAAAACCTATCAAGATTGAACTAGAAAGAAATCTGAAGCCTAAACAGACCAATAAGGTAACACATCTGAAGACTTAATAAAAAGTCTCCCAGTAAGTAAAAACCCAGGACCTAAAAGCTTCACTGCCGAGTTACACCAAACATTTAAGAAAAATGAATACCAGTCCTAATCAAACTAATTTAAAAAATATAAAAGGAAATTTTTCAAAACATATATAACAAGATCAGTACTACCCTGATTCCAAAATCAAACAAAGACATATGAAGGAAATGAAAAAAGAAAGAAAGAAAGAGAGAGAGAGAGAGAAAGAAAGAGAGAGAGAGAGAGAGAGAGAAAGAAAGAAAGAAAGAAAGAAAGAAAGAAAGAAAGAAAGAAAGAAAGAAAGAAAGAAAGAAAGAAAGAAAGAAAGAAAGAAAGAAAAAAGAAAGAAACTGAAAGAAAGAGGGAAAGAAAACTACAGGCCAGTATCTCTGACCAATGTTGATGCAAAAATCCTAACAAAATATTAGCAGACCAAATTCAACAATATATTAGAAAGATCATTTATGATGACCAAGTGTGACTTACCCCTTGGAGGCAGAATGGTTCAACATATACACAAATTAATTGATGTGATACATTATGTTAACAGAATAAACAATAAACAATGACAGGCCCACAGCTGGTAGTATACTGAGTGGGGAAACAATAAAAGCCTTTCCTCTAAAATCTAGAACATGACAAGGATACTCATGTCTCCATTAGTATTTAATATAATATAAGAAGTCCTAGCTTGAGCAATCAAATAAATAAATAAATAAATCCTAATTGAAAAGGTTAAGTAAAATTATCTTTGTTTGCAAATAATATAATCTTATATTTTAAAAAACTCAAAGATTTCGCTGAAAAAGTACTAGAATGGTTAAATTCAATAAAGTTGCAGAATACAAAATCAACATACAAAAATCAGTAGCATTTCAATATGCCAACAGTGTATAATGTGAAAAAAAATATAGAATACCAATCCTATTTACAATAGCCACACGTGGAATGAAATACCTAGGAGTTAACCAAGTATGGGGAGAAAATGACATATTTAATTTGAACTCAATTGAACTGGACACAGTGGTCATCAAGTCCGGGAACAGGTTGTATGAGCCCCTTGAGGCATTTATCCAGCACAGTTTCAGGAGAAAACTCTATTTCAATCAATTTCTATAGGGTAGTTATTGAAAAAAATAGACAATCACAAAAACGAGTTGACCTTTTTGTGTTCCTTGAGTCCAGTTGCGAAAGGCTCTCGTGACTGGACCTCATGCTAAACAACTTGTTACAAAAAGAGCTGGGGTCCCAGACTGGAGAGAAGCTTCATGAGAATTTTCATCTGTGCACGGATGGGTGCCCGATTCTCGAGTCCAGACTAATCAAACTACCAGTCCTGTTGCTTCCCAGTCTGGTGAGTCTTCCTCTGTAGTCTGGTGACCAGACTATAGAGGAAGCATATATATATATATATCTCATATAAATATGTATATATTTACCCTCAACATATATACACAAAAGATATATATTTTTCCCTTCTCCCTATATCAATTTGCTTATTATATAATTTACTTCTTATATGACTTGCTTATTATATCTGTATTTCCATATACTTGGGATAAAAGCTGTTTACCCTTAAAAGTACTGTGTGTGCATTTTGTTCTCCTCTCATGCATCTCCCACATGGAACACACCCAGCAAGTGAGAACTCTTCATAATAAAACTATAAAACACCTAAGAAGTTGAAGAGGACAGCAAAAACTGAAAAATTATTCTGTGTTCATGGATTTGTAATATCAGTATAATTGAAATGTTTATATTACCCAAAGCAATCTAGATGAAATGCAATTCTTATCAGAATATTAATTGAGATTTTTTACAGAAAAAGAAAAAACCATCCTCCAATTTATGTGAATGCCCAAGCATGGTGACTCATGCCTAGAATCCCAGCACATTAGGAGGCTCAGGTGGGATAATCACTTTAGGCAAGGAGTTCAACAGCAGACTTTGCAACATAATAAAACCCCATATTTGCAAAATACATTTTTACAAAGCATGATAGCTAACACCTGTAATCACAGCACTTTCAGAGGCCAAGGCTGGTGGATTGCTTGAGTTCAGGAGTTTGAGACCAGCCTGGGCAACACCATGAGAACCCATCTCTACAAAAAAAGAAAAAAAAATTAGCTGGGCATGGTGGTCTGTGCTCATAGTCCCAGCTATTCAGAAGGTGGAAGAGACAAGTTGAGGCTGAAGAGCCAAAATTGTGCCACTGCACTGCAGCCTGGGTGACAGAAATACTATCTCAAAAAAGAATGTATATAGAATTACAAAAAAAAAAACTAAAATAGTCAATACCAATTCTAAGCAAAAAGAACAAAACTGGAGGAATCATCTTATCTGACTTTAAATTATACTACAGAGCTATAGTAACAAAAACAACATTGTACTGGCATCAAAACAGACACATAGACTGATAGAACAGAATAGACACCCCCAGAAACAAATCCACACATTTACAGTGAACTCATTTTTTTGACAAAGATCTAAAGAATATACACTGGGAACAAGACAATCTTTTCAGTAAATAATGCTATGGAAGCTGGATCTATATACAGAAAAATGGAACTAGATTTATATCTCTCATCATATAGAAAAATCAAATCAAAATGAATTAAATATTTACTTTGAATATCTCAAACTATAAAAGTACCAGAAAAAGAATTGAGGAGACTCTCCAGAACATTAGTCTGGGCAGATTTCTTGAACAATACCCAACAAGCAGGGGCAATCAAAGCAAAAATGAATAAACAAAATCACACCAAAGCAAAAATGGAAAAATTGAGTCACATCAACTTAGGAAGTTTCCATACAGTGAAGAACACAAACAACAAAGTGCAGAGACAACCCACAGAACAGGAAAACATATTTTCTGTTTCACCATCTGACCAAGCATTCATAACCTTAATATATAAAGAGTTTAACAACTCTATAGAAAAAACATAATAATCCAATAAAAAATATGCAAAAGATTTAATTATACATTCTTCACAAGAAAACATACAAATGGAAAACAGGCATATGAAAAGGCCTTCAACATCACTGATTCTCATAGAAATGCAAACCAAAGCTACAATGAGATATTATCTCACCCCAGTTAAAAATGGCTTATATCTTAATGACAGGCAATACAAAATGCTGATGAGAATGTGGAGAAAAAGAAACTTTTATACACTGTTGGTGGGAATTTAAATTAATTCATTCAACCACTATAAAGAACGGTTTGGAGTTTCCTTAAAACAAACAAACAAACAAAAACTAAAATTGAGCTACTATATGATCCAGCAATCCCCCTGCTGAGTATACAACCAAAAGACAGGAAATTGGTGTATTGAAGAAATGTCTATACTCCTGTTTGTTGCAGTGCTGATTACAATAGCCAAGATTTGGAAACAGTGTAAGTGTCCATTGGCAGATAAATGGATAAAGAAAATGTCATGGTCATGATCTTAGCAGAGCTTTCCACAAGAAATTGGCAAAGAGCTGGTAATGGGATTATCCCCTCATCTCTGAAGGTGAGGGGCAGGTGTGCATGCTGTCAGCAAGAGCCAGTGCTGCCTCACTTAAGGTGAGTGTGGATTCATAGATGTTACCAGAATCAGGACCTATAGATTGCCTGGAAAGTCCTCCTATCCAGACACCACACTGATGACTCCCAGAACTTCTTCCTAGGGTTTTCCTCTTTAGTGATCCCAGTCCCATTTCCAAAATATCTGGGCCTCCTCCACTTCTCTGCCTACAATCTCAAATTCCAGTCTTGGTCACATACAAAAATCAGCTTTCACATATTTATGAGAATATCTCAGAGAATTCTCTGTGCCATATGCCATCTTTACTTCATAATCACAACCGTAAATATTTTTTCATTTTGTTGGGATATATATTTTTGTAACCATTCCTCCAGCTAAAATGAATCACACATAAATTTGGCTGAGATCTGCTTGTGGTGAGTATCAGGGTAGTAGGTTGGAGAAGCTGGAGAATCTCCTGGGGTCTGTCTTCCATGGCAGTGGCTCTTTCTACATCTCTACCTTCCTGTGTAACTACCAAAATGTGACATCTTCTCAATAGGTCCCAGAGCTGCTGCTCAAAGTGTGAGTGCTTCAACCCTTCATAGCACAGTGGGGATTCAGCCACCTATTAGCTGTGTTTTGAAAATGTGTTGTCACTGCTATTAACCTCAGTGGGGCCATCTTTTCTTCAGGGCATCTGTCTGGGCCTCAGAAAACTTCATTCTACATCCATTGTGCTCATAAGGGCTGCAGTTTCTCCTAAAAAAGTCATTGGTTCTTCAGAGAGGGAATTTTTTTCTAATTAATACCTAAAAATCATTTTGTCACTGTAATAATATCTAAACTGAAGAGGTCATACTTCTAGTTTTGGTCACCTGTTTTCACTCTTTACTTATCAGATCTAATTCCCAGTCAAGAACCAAAGATGGGGAATGGCGGTGAAAAGATTTTCATCTGCTCAGACATGCACCTTCCAGGCACAGCTCCTCTGAGACCTGTGGAGCCTCCAATAAATCCATATCACAAGTGGGCCCAATCCCAAGAGAATCTATTTCAGTCTATTTGAAAAGCCCACAAGCATACACAATGTGCAAACCTGAATTCAGGTTTTATGGAGAAGATTGTTAGAGGTTGATAGTTCACATAGGCAGAGACACATCACTTAACTCTTAGGTAAAGACCAAATGGTCTACAGAAAAACACAAGGTTTATACATTAACCGTTTGCCCCAAAAATGGTGAAGAGTACTGGCTTCATCTGTTTTTACTTCCCAGCAGGTCATCTGAGCTCAGGAAGAGGGAAGTCAGCCCTGGATGTCTAGGGAAAAGTAGGAGGTCCTCCCACTCTCTCTTCTATGTGAGAATTAATGTTATTTTTCTCTGTTTCCCAAACAAAATGTATTTTAAAACTTAAAACTTTTGATCCCATATATTTAATACAAAATATCATCAAGAGTTGGATAAACTGATATTATTAGAAAAATCAAAAGAATGCCTTTGAAAATCATCTTTGAGAAATATCTATAACATGCACAGCTAAAATCTGTGCAAAATCACTGTATAATTTTCACAGGAAATAGAAAATGAAATACCCGTGTATTGCATACCAAACATATATTGACTATAGGAGACACAGTGGAACATTTTTACTCTTCTTTAATGCTCATATACATAGACATATCTAGCAAATGTCTCTAGAAATAATTTTTAAATTATTATAAAAAAGAAAAAAGTCAATATATTTTAAAAAGTACACATTTTATTTATTTTAATTTATTAATTTTTCTGTTTTAAATTTTTTTCTTTATTGACCAAGTGTGCAATTATAGTATGCATAATATTTTTATTTCAAAAGCTCTAGGGGTACAAATAATCTCCAGTTACACAGATGAAGTGTATACTGATGAAGCCTGGCCTTTTCTTGTAACTGCCACCTGAATAGTGTTCATTGTACACAATAGGTAATGTTTTATTACTTACTCACCTCTTAGCCTCCCCATTGTGAGTTTTCAATGTCCACTAAACCTCTTTGCATACAAAAGCTTAGCTCCCTCTTAAAAGCGAGAACATGTGGTATTTGGTTTTCCATTCCTGAGTTACTGTACTTAGGATAATAACCCTAGTTTTAGCCAAGGTGCTACAAAGTACATCATTTCATTTCTTTTCATGGTTAAGTAGTATTCCATGATATATATGTGTACCACATTTTTATCCACTCATTAGTTGATGGGCACTTTCATTAACTCCATACCCTTGGAAGTGTAAATTCTACTGCAATAAATACATGCATGCAGGTGTCCCTTTTATATTGACTTTTTTTTCATTGGGTGGGTTCCCAGAATTCGGACTGGTGCATTGAATAGTAGATCTGCTTTTAGTTCTTAGGGAATCTTCATACTGTTATCCACAGTGGTTGTAGTAATTTACCTTTCCCCTAGCAGTGTATAATTATTCCCCTTACACCAAATCTGTGAAAATATTTGTTGCTTTTTGACTTTTTATTTTTTTCTTTATTTTTTTAATTTTTATTGCATTATAGGTTTTGGGGTACATGTGCAGAACGTGCAAGATAGTTGCATAGGTACACACATGGCAGTGTGTTTTGCTGCCTTCCTCCCCTTCACCCACACTTGGCATTCATCCCCAGGCTATCCATCCCCAGCCCCACCCGCTGTCCCTCTCACATTTCCCCCAACAGTCCCCAGTGTATAGTAGACCACCTCTCTGTGTCCATGTGTTCTCATTTTTCTCACCCACCTATGAGTGAGTATACGTGGTATTTCTTTTTCTGTTCTTGTGTCAGTTTGCTGAGAATGTTGTTCTCCAGGTTCATCCATGTCCTTACAAAGGACACAAACTCATCACTTTGATTGCTGCATAATATTCCATGGTGTATATGTGCCACATTTTCCCAGTCCAGTCTATCAACGATGGGCATTTGGGTTGGTTCCAGGTCTTTGCTATTGGAAACAGTGCTGCAATGAACATTCGTGTGCATGTGTCCTTATAGTAGAATGATTTATAGTCTTTTGGACAGATACCCAGTAATGGGATTGCTGGATCAAATGGAATTTCGATTTCTAGGTCCCTGAGGAATCGCCACACTGTCTTCCACAATGGTTGAACTAATTTACACTCCCACCAACAGTGTAAGAGTGTTCCTATTTCTCCACATCCTCTCCAGCATCTGCTGTCTCCAGATTTTTTAATGATCGCCATTCTAACTGGTGTGAGATGATATCTCAATGTGGTTTTGATTTGCATCTCTCTAATGACCAATGATGATGAGCACATTTTCATATGTTTGATGGCCTCATGTATGTCTTCTTTTGTAAAGTTTCTGTTCATATGCTTTGCCCATTTTTGAATGGGCTTGTTTGTTTTTTTTTCTGTAAATCTGTTTGAGTTTGTTGTAAATTCTGGATATTAGCCCTTTGTCAGATGTGTAAACTGCAAAGATTTTTTTCCCATTCTGATGGTTGCCGATTCACTCAAGTGACTGTCTCTTTTGCCATGCAGAAGCTGTGCAGTTTGATTAGGTCCCATTTGTCTATTTTGGCTTTTGTTGCCAATGCTTTTGGTGTGTTGTTCATGAAGTCCTTGCCTACTCCTATGTCCTGAATGGTTTGGCCTAGATTTTCTTCTAGGGTTTTTATGGTGTCAGGTCTTAGGTTTAAGTCTTTAATCCATCTGGAGTTAATTTTAGTGTAAGGTGTCAGAAAGGGGTCCAGTTTCTGCTTTCTGCACATGGCTAGCCAGTTTTCCCAACACCATTTATTAAACAGGGAATCCTTTCCCCATTGCCAGTTTTTGTCTGGTTTATCAAAGATAATATGGTTGTAGATATGTTGTGTTGCCTCCGATGCTTCTGTTCTGTTCCATTGGTCTATATCTCTATTTTGGTAGCAGTACCATGCTGTTTTGATTACTGTAGCCTTGTATTATAGTTTGAAGACTGGTAGCGTGATGCCTCCTGCTGTGTTCTTTTTGCTTAGAATTGACTTGGCTATGCGGGCTCTTTTTTGGTTCCATATGAAATTCATGGTGGTTTTTTCCAGTTCTGTGAAGAAATTCAATGGTAGTTTGATGGGGATAGCATTGATTGTGTAAATTACCTTGGGCAGTATAGCCATTTTCACAATATTGATTCTTCCTAACCACGAACATGGAATGTTTCTCCATCTGTTTGTGTCCTCTCTTATTTCGTTGAGCAGTTGTTTGTAGTTTTCCTTAAAGAGGTCCCTTACATTCCTAGTGAGTTGTATTCCTAGATATTTTATTTTCTTTGTAGCAATTGTGAATGGCAGTTCGTTCTTAATTTGGTTCTCTTTAAGTCTGTTATTGGTGTATAGGAATGCTTGTGATTTTTGTACATTGATTTTATATCCTGAGACTTTGCTGAAGTTGCTTATCAGTTGCAGGAGCTTTGGGGCTGAGGTGATGGGGTCTTCTAGGTATACTATCATGTCGTCTGCAAACAGAGACAATTTGGCTTCCACCTTTCCAATTTGAATACCCTTTATTTCTTTTTCTTGCCTGATTGCTCTGGCTAGAACTTCCAGTACTATGTTGAATAGAGGTGGTGAGAGAGGGCATCCTTGTCTAGTGCTGGATTTCAAAGGGAGTGCTTCCAGTTTTTGCCGACTCATTATGATATTGGCTGCTGGTTTGTTGTAAATAGCTTTTATTACTTTGAGATATGTTCCATCAATACCAAGTTTATTGAGGGTTTTTAGCATAAAGGGCTGTTGAATTTTGTCAAATGCCTTCTCTGCGTCAATTGAGATCATCATGTGGTTTTTGTTTTTGTTTCTGTTTATGTGGTGAATTACATTTATAGACTTGTGTATGTTGAACCAGCCTTGCATCCCCGGGATGAATCCTACTTGGTCATGATGGCTAAGTTTTTTAATGTGCTGTTGCAATTGATTTGCCAGTATTTTATTGAAGATTTTTGCATCTATGTTCATCATGCATATTGGCCTGAAGTTTTCTTTTCTTGTTGAGTCTCTGCCAGGTTTTGGTATCAGGATGATGTTGGTCTCATAAAATGATTTGGGAAGAGTTCCCTCTTTTTGGATTATTTGGAATAGTTTCAGAAGGAATGGTACCAGATCCTCTTTGTGTGTCTGGTAGAATTCAGCTGTGAACCCATCTGGACCTGGCCTTTTTTTGTGTGGTAGGCTGTTAATTGCTGCCTCAACTTCTGACCTTGTTATTGGTCTATTCATAGTTTCGGCTTCCTCCTGTTTTAGGCTTGGGAGGACACAGGCGTCCAGGAATTTATCCATTTCTTTCTGATTTACTAGTTTGTGTGCATAGAGTTGTTTGTAGTATTCTCTGATGATGGTTTGAATTTCTGTGGAATCTGTGGTGATTTCCCCTTTATCGTTTTTTATTGCATCTATTTGGTTGTTCTCTCTTTTCTTTTCTATCAGTCTGGCTAGTGGTCTGTCTATTTTGTTGATCTTTTCAAAAAACCAGCTCTTAGATTTATTGATTTTTTGAAGGGTTTTTCTTGTCTCTATCTCCTTCAGTTCTGCTCTGATCTTAGTTATTTTTTGTCTATGGCTTGGTTTTGAACTTTTTTGATCTTGCTCCTCTAGCTCTTTCAATTTTCATGATAGGGTGTCAATTTGGGATCTCTCCACTCTTGTTATGTGCGCACTTTTTGCTATATATTTTCCTCTACAGACTGCTTTATATGTGTCCCAGAGATTCTGGTACGTTGTGTCTTCATTCTCGTTGCTTTCAAAGAACTTCTTTATTTCTGCCTTCATTTCATTGTTTATCCAATCAACATTCAAGAGCCAGTTGTTCAGTTTCCATGAAGCTGTGCGGTTCTGAGTTATTTTCTGAATTCTGAGTTCCAACTTGATTGCACTATGGTCTGAGAGACTGTTATGATTTCCATTGTTTTGCATTTGCTGAGGAGTGCTTTACTTCCAATTATGTGGTCAATTTTGGAGTAGGTGTGATGTGGTGCTGAGAAGAATGTATATTCTGTGGATTTGTGGTGGAGAGTTCTGTAACTGTCTATCAGGTTTGCTTGTTCCAGGTTTGAGTTCAAGTCCTGGATATCCTTGTTTATTTTCTGTCTAACTGATCTGTCTGCTATTGACAGTGGAGTGTTAAAGTCTCCCACTATTATTGTGTGGGGGTCTAGGTCTCTTTGTAAGTCATTAAGAACTTGCCTTATATATCTGGGTGCTCCAACATTGGGTCCATATATATTTAGAATCGTTAGCTCTTCTTGTTGTATCGATCCTTTTACCATTATGTAATGACCTTCTTTTTCTTTTTTGATCTTTGTTGCCTTAAAATCTATTTTATCAGAGATGAGAATTGCAACTCCTGCTTTTTTTTGCTCTCCATTTGCTTGGTAAATCTTCCTCCATCCTTTTGTTTTGAGCCTTTGTGTATCTTTGCGTGTGAGGTGGGTTTCCTGGATACAGCACACTGATGGGTTTTGGTTTTTTATCCAATTTGCCAGTCTGTGTCTTTTGATTGGTGCATTTAGCCCATTTACATTCAGGGTTAATATTGCTATGTGTGAATTTGATACTGCCATTTTGATGCTAGCTGGCTGTTTTGCCCATTGGTTCATGTACATTCTTCATTTTGTTGATGGTCTTTAGCATTTGGTATGCTTTTAGGATGGCTGGTACTGGTTGTTTCTTTCTATGTGTAGTGCCTCTTTCAAGAGCTCTTGTAAAGCAGGCGTAGTGGTGACAAAATCTCTGAGTACTTTCTTGTTGGTGAAGGATTTTATTTTTCTTTCACTTATGAAGCTCAGTTTGGCTGGATATGAAATTCTGGGTTGAAAGCTCTTTTCTTTAAGGATGTTGAATATTGGCCCCCTCTCTCTTCTGGCTTGTAGAGTCTCTGCCGAGAGATCTGCTGTGAGTCTGATGGGCTTCCCTTTGTGGGTGACCCGACCTTTCTCTCTGGCTGCCCTTAGTATTTTCTCCTTCGTTTCAGCCCTGGTGAATCTGACGATTATGTGCCTTGGGGTTGCTGTTCTTGTTGAGTATCTTTGTGGTGTTCTCTGTATTTCCTGGAGTTGAGTATTGACCTGTCTTGCTAGGTTGGGGAAATTTTCCTGGATAATATCCTGAAGAGTGTTTTCCAGCTTGGATTCATTCTGTTCGTCACATTCTGGTACACCTATCAAACGTAGGTTGGGTCTCTTCACATAGTTCCACATTTCTTGGAGATTTTGTTCATTCCTTTTTTTACATTTTTTTTAATCTTGGTTTCTCATTTTATTTCATTGAGTTGATCTTCAACTTCTGATATTCTTTCTTCTGCTTGGTGAATTCGGCTGTTGAAACTTGTGCATGTTTCATGAAGTTCTCATGTTGTGTTTTTCAGCTCCTTCAATTCATTCATATTCCTCTCTAAGTTTTCCGTTCTTGTTATCAATTCCTCGAATCTTTTCTCAAATCTTTTTTCTAAGTTCTTAGTTTCTTTGCACTGGTTTAGTTCATGTTCCTTTAGCTCACTGAAGTTTCTCATTATCCACTTTCTGAAGTCTGATTCCGTCATTTCATCACATTCATTCTCCATCCAGCTTTGTTCCCTTGCTGGTGAGGAGTTTTGGTCTTTTCTTGCAGGTGAGGTGTTTTGGTTTCGGGTGCTTTCCTCCTTTTTGCACTGGTTTCTTCCCATCTTGATGGATTTATCCACCTGTCGTCTTAGTAGTTGCTGATTTTTCAATTGGGTCTCTTTGTGGACGCTGAGATTGTTGATGATGAAGTATTTCTGTTACTTAGTTTTCCTTCTAATGGTCTATCCCCTCTGCTGTATGAGTGCTGAGGTCCACTCCAGGCCCTGCTTGTCTGGGGTATACCTGCAGCAGCTGCGGAACAGTGAGGGATGATACCAGTTTCTTCTTCTGCTGTCCTTGTTCCAGAATAATCCCAGCCAAATATCAGTCTGATTAGTCCTTTTCTGGGGTGACTCCTTGGATATACAGGGGTCAGGGAGCTGCTTGAGGAGACAGTCTGTGCTTTATAGGAGCTCCAGTGCTGAGCTGTGAGCTCCGTTGTTCATTCAGCATTGTTGGGAGGTTGTTTATGTCTGCTGCATTATAACTCATAAAACACCACCCTTTCCCCCCATTAGATGCTCTGCCTCAGGGAGTTGGGGCTTTCTTTATGAGTATCTGTTGCACTGTCCTGCCCCACTAGGCGGTAGTCTATTCACTATTTGCCTGCCAGGGCTCTGACCTGCTAGCGTGGGTCTGCCCTATTGCTGCTGGGCTTCCTCTGCTGTGGAGCACTCCCGGCTCCTGGGAGACTCTCTGTTATGGCAGGTTGCCTCAGCAACAGCAGGCTGCGTCAGTCCTGGGTGGTACTTCAGTGGGGGTGGACTGTGTCAGAAATGGTGGACGCCCCTCCCTCACTGGGCTGCACCGTCCTAGATGCTGGCAGCAAAACTCTCAGCCCCAAGCACCTCCAGTTGCTGCCTGCTTGTCCCTGTGAGCGTGGGACCCGTTGAGCTCGATCACCCAGCTCCCTGCCTCAGAGTCCGTCCTCTCTCTCTGTCTTCATCTCCCCAAGCTGAAAGGTCGACTCTCTCACTGGCACCCCAGTAGCCTGCCGATTGGGCACTGGGATCCGTGTGATCTCCTGTGCCACTGTCCACTACCTCGGCTCAGATCACGCTTCCCAGAAAACTCCTGGTCTGGCTCATTGTCCAAGTCCCGTTCAATCAGATGAACATGCCAATCTGCCCTTCCAAATCTCAGATTGCTGGTTTAACAGGGCACCCAGACCAGTGAGTTCTGCGGCAGGTCCTGCCGCGGTGCTGGCCGAAGAGGCGGCGGGAGCTGGCTGCGTTAGCCGGGTGCGCTACCGTCCCATGTCTCTCACACACCTGGGACTTTCAACGCTCTCTGGGCATAAAAGGAACATCCGAGAATGCGGCTAGGACTCACCCTCTGCGCCTTCACTGAGAGCTGCAATCCTGAGTCACCTCTATGACCCCATCTTGCCTCCTCCCCCTGCTATTGCTTTCTTAGTAATAACTTTGCCTAGGCCAATATCCAGAAGACATTTTCAAAATCTTTCTAAGATTTTTCTAAGTTTTTCTATTTTTTTCTAAAAATTTTTGTAGTTTTAGGGCTTAGATTTAACTCATTAATCTATCTTGAGTTAATTTTTCTATATGGTAAAAGACAGGAGTTCAGTTTTATTATTCTACATGTGGGTAAACAATTTTTAGCATCATTTATTGAATAAATTCCTTTTTTAAATGTATGTTTCTGTCTGCTTTTTTGAAAATTTACTGCTTGTATCTGGCTTTATTTCTGATTTACCTATTCTGTTTCTGGAAATAAGAAAACATGTTATGCAAAAGGTGAATCTGTGTGTCTCCTAAGAATTACACATTATATAAGCGTCATTCTTTACAGCCCACACAAGACATACAAAAATTTAGAAAATAAAAGTTAGATATAAAATTATGAAAACATACTGTAAAGTTAGAGAAACCTCTGCTCTCCCCTGAGAGCCACCTGATGCCATGGAGTGCTACTTTCCAGGACATGCTTTCTCAGTCACCGCCCAGGTAGGAACCTGAGCCTGGGCTGGGAAAAGTGACTGTTCTCTCCTGTGACATCTCATCATTTTATGTCCTCAATTACACTCCACAGACTATGCCTGCCAGGGTGAGTTTAAACAGCTCACACATGCCATCCCTGGGTAGGGACCAGACTATTCTACCTCTGTGAATATCAAGGTGAGAAGGATGAGAAGAGAAGATAGACACAAAGATTAAGAACCAGAGAAACAGTGAGTAAAGAAGAGAGAAAAGCCTGTTGCAGGGGCTTAACCAGGCAAGACTTTGCCAAATAAATAAATAAATAAATAAGGATTGGGGAGAACTAAAGAAGGTAAAATAAAGAATGAAGATGGTGTAGGTGAGATTGGACATAAAAAGACAAAAAGAGTGAGAGATGGTGACCTGAGAATGGAATAGAGAAATTAAAATAGACAAAAAGAGGAATCAGCAATAAGATGGAGGAGGCAGAATAGAGGAGGGGGCTCTCCACAAACAGGAGCAGTTGGCACAACAGAGGGTGCATCACATACTTGCCAGATGCTTTTCTTTATTTTCTAGTTACTTTTTCTTTTAAATTTGTGTCATATTTAGTGAAGGTGTCAATGTTTTTAAAAATCTTCTTATGTACTAAAAATATTCTTTGATGTTTAGTCAATAGCTCTCAGAATTTAAACTTGCCCTTGGAAAAATGTTAATTTTTAAATTAACAGAAAACATTCAATAAAACTAGTTAGTCTAATACACAACAGCTTCTTCTCTTTTTCATGCAGTTTAGAAAATTAATGCATGGTAACATGAAATTTCTAAGTCTATGTTCTCTTCAAGTTTCCTTGGCTCTTTCTTAGCATATGTTGAAGAAGGTGCTAGCTGGATATGGAAGTTTCTTTCATCAAAACCATCTGTTTATGATGAATACATTGTCCTGAGTTAATTGTATAGCCAAATTCCCTCATATTTCCAATGGCCAATTATTACATCTTTTCAATTTTATAATTTAGGGGTTCAATGTGATTTCTCAAACAGAAAAAATGCTTGAAATTAATGTGATTAGAATCACAGAGAAGTCTCTCCTGGTCAAGAGTATAAAACATGGTCTGAGTTCTTGAGCCAAAGTTGGTGACTCTACTGGCCTGTCTTTTCATCCCTGCCTTTTCCAACACACACTTTCAGAGTCACAAGGCAGCTGAGGAAAGAAGAGCCCAGGCTTTAAGCTCAGCACAGAAGAGAGGCCTCTCTGCAATGAGAAGGAATGAGAAGGGAACACTGACTCTGGGAAGAGATCTCAGAGGAGGCAGAATGCAGGTTGGGGGTTAGGGCTCAGATAGGGGAAGAAGACTTGGAAGCTCAGGACCAGGAGAAAGAAAAAGCTGTGTGATCTTGGTGACCATGTGCTCATGAGGGACTAGCAGAGACCAAGAGGCCTGTGACTTGAAGGGGAGGATGAGTCCAGCCACATACCCCTGGCTCTCATGTAATGTGTGGTCTTCACTAAAACGAGATAGTAATTTGGGGGAAAGAGCAGAAATATCTCACTTTTTTGTGTTTTTTGTTTGTTGTTGGTGTTTTTGTTTGTTTGTTTGTTTGACAAAAGTCTCACTCCATCACCTGGGCTGCGGTGCAATCATGCAATCTTGGCAAACTGCAACCTCTATCTCTGGGTCTCAAGAGATTCCCCTACCTCAGCCTCCTGATTAGCTGGGATTATAGGCACTTGCCACTGCACCCAGTTAATTTTTGTACTTTTAGTAGAGATGGGTTCTCACCATGTTGACCAGGCTGGTCTCAAACTCTTGAGCTCAGGTCTTTCACCTGCCTTGGCTTCCCAAAATTCTGGGATACAGGCATGAGCCACTACACCTGTCCTCCAAATGACAGGTTTGAATCTGAACTTTTTCCTCTTCCAGTGGTCAGCATAAAACATTTTTTCAACATGTTAGTTACTTCCTAATTACAGGATTGTGACACCAAAGAAAAAGGTATATGTGAAGCTCTAGTTGTCATACTATACACTGTGAGGTGACTTCTCAGTCATGATCTTACCTAAGAAACAAGTCTGCAGAAAAAGATAAAAGAAAGAGAAGTCAAAAATGGCACCATCAGCCCAGGTGAGAGTCATTCTCAGTTGATTGCTCTGTTTCCTTACTGCAGATGTGTTTAGCACTCACTAACCTCTGACTCTGCAGTCTTCTATCTGACACATGGGCTTGCACTCACCCAGGATCCTGCTCAGTCTCCTTCCAAATCTATCTAACTGTCATTTTATGAAATGGCACTTGTTAAAATGCTCTGTATGGGAGATTGTCCTGGTCAGATCTTCACCCCAGACCTGGGTTCAGGACATGGAGTGGGCTCTGTAGTCAGTGGAGTTGAGCTGCAGGATTGTTTAGAATGGAAACAAATGGATGTACCTCTGCTTTCTTTGGATGAAAATAAAAGAAACTGCACACATAATAGTGTATTAATATCCAGGAAGAGCTGTGGAATCTTAGGCAAAGAATATTGACAACATAAAAACTGCTGAGCTAGACTTCATTACTCATTTGAAACTAAATCAAGTGAATCAGTATTTGAGCCTCTAAATAGAATCCATAAAATTCTACAATCACAAATAAAATCCAATTCCATCTTTAAATTAAATTTGTAGTAAGTTGTCCCCTTGTATGGAAAACAAACTCTTCTGGAAACTGAGTAATACCAAAGCCATGCAGGAGGTGAGAAATGATTACTTACTCATGGGCTGAAATTATGGAGAGAATATAATATCAAGAATATAAGCCTGTCCCTAGCTAACCTTAATTTAAAGTAATCTAATTCTCAGTGCTCATTACTATAGCTTTGTGATGTATTAAGCCATAAAATCTGTTTTGTAAAAAGTTATTGAATATAGTTTAGCAATTAATGTGCTAGCTATTTTATCTTACCTACAGGAGTCAGGAATAACATTTCCAATATTAGTAGATGTATTTCCAGAGTACCTTTATGCATATAAAAGCAAAAGAATGAAGCTAGTTTAATTATCTTATTATTTTAAAAAATAATAAATTTTGGCCTCTTTGATGTTGTTGCTGTTTTATCTACTAGAGCATATTATATACTTGACACAGATTATAACTAGATGATAACAGAAAACCTTTGGCCTTTGTCCATTATGACAAGACTATTTCTTCATGAAATTAAGGATGAAGCATTCATAGAAAAGTAACTTAATAACCTTAGTTTTTCACATTAGAAAAATATTACAAACTTCAGTAGTTTTCAGAATTTAATAGTTTGTTATATTTCTTCTGAGTTTAAAAATATTCTAACTCCATTGCCAGGATTAATATTCATTTATTTAAATTAGTTCAGTAAATAATTGCTTTTACTTTCAGATTCCCTATTTAAAATTGATTTTTGTTTTAATATGTTTAATAATTCTAACACAAAAATAACTTCATTTGATGTTTTTATTTATTTAAAAAACTAATTTTTCTTATAATTAGTGGTTAGATTTAATTTAATTAGATTTAAATGAGAAATTGCCACAATGAAAACTTTTTGAAAAGTACAACCATATGGCTAGGTGTGGTGGCTCATGTCTGTAATCTCATCACTTTGGGAGGCCAAGGAGAGTGGATAACCTGAGGTCAGGAGTTTAAGACTGGGCTGACCAATATGGTGAATGCCCATCTCTATTAAAAATTTAAAAATTATCCTGCTGGGGTGTCAGGCACCTGTAGTCCCAGCACTTGGGAGGCTGAGACAATAAAATTGCTTGAATCTGAGGGGCAGAGGTTGCAGTGAGTTTAGATTATGCCAACTGCACTCCAGCCTGGGCAACAGCAAGACTCTTTTTTTAAAAAAATTACAACCACATCTTACAACCGACAAGATACACAAAATTAAAAATATGTGACATATTAAAGTATATCTATTTCTATAAGATTGAGATACACAGTGGTTAAGCACGTTGTCTACTCCTGAAAAAATTTTTTTTACAATGAGATGACTTTAGAAGTTGTATTAGTTTGTTTTCATGCTGCTGGTAAAGAAATACCTGATACACCCTTCAAATTTCATGAGACTTATTCACTATCATGAAAATAGAACAGGAAAGACTGGTGTCCATGATTCATTTACCTTCCTTTGGGTTTCTTTCACAACATGTGAGAATTCTGGGAGATACAATCCAAGTTGACATTTGTGTGTGGACAGAACTGAATCATATCATTTAGCCCCTGGCGCCTCCATATCTCGTGTCCTTATATCTCAAAACCAATCATGCCTTCCCAACAGTCTCTTAAAGTCTTAACTCATTTCAGCATTAACCCAAAAGTCCACAGTTTGAAGTCTCATCTGAGACAAAGCCAGTTTATTCTGCCTATGAGCCTGTAAAATCAAAAGCAAGCTAATTACATTCTAGATACCATGGGGATACAGGTATTGGATAAATATGGCCATTCCAAATGGGAAAATTTGGCCAAAACAAAAGTTACAGTGTCCATTCAAGTCCAAAATCCAGTGAGACAATCAAATTTTAAAGCTCCACTATAAAGTTTTTGACTCCAGGTGCCACACTTAGGTCACCCTGATTCAAAAGGTGGGTTTCCATGGTCTTGGGAAGCTCCAACACCGTGGATTTTCAGAGTACAGCTTTTCTCCTGACTGCTTTCATGGGTTGATGTTGAGTGTCTGCAGATTTTCCAGGTGCTTTGTTCAAGCTGTTGGTGGATCTAGCATTCTGGGGCCCAGAGGATGGCGGCTCTCTTCTCACAGCTTCATTAGGCAGTGCCACAGTAGAGACTCTGTGAGGGGGCTTCCACCCCACATTTTCCTTCTGCACTGCCCTTGTAGAGGGTTTGCCCCTACAACAAATTTTGCCTGAGCATTCAGGCATGTCCATACATCTGCCGAAATCTAGGCAGAGGTTCCCAAACCCCAATTCTTGATTTCTGTGCACCCGCAGGCTCAACACCAAGTGGTAGCTGCCAAGCCTTGGCCCTTCCACTCTCTGAAGCCACAACCTGAGGTCTACAGTTGCCTCTGTCTGCCATGGGTGGGTCAACTGGGACAAAGGGCACCAAATTCCTAGGCTGTACACCACATGGGACCTTGGGCCTTGCCAACAAAACTACATTTTCCTCCTGGGCCTCTGGGACTGTGAAGGGATGGGCTGTTGTGAAGGTTTATGAAATGGCCTGGAGAACCTTTTATCCCATAATCTTGAGGATTAGCATTTGACTCCTTGCTACTTATGAAAATTTATGCAGCTGGCTTGAATTTTCCCATAAAAAATGGGTTTTTATTTTTATTTTTATTTCTTTTTGAGACAGAGTCTCTCTTTTGTTGCCAGGCTGGAGTGCAATGGCGTAATCTCTGCTCACAACATTTACCACCCAGGTTCAAGCAATTCTCTTGCCTCAGCCCCCCAAGTAGCTGGGATTACTGGAGCCCACCACCGCACCCAGCTAATTTTGTATTTTTGGTACAGACGGGGTTTCTTCATGTTTCCCAGGTTGATCCTGAACTCCCGACCTCAGGTGATCTGCCTGCCTTGGCCTCCCAAAGTGCTGGGATGAGAGGTGTGAGCCACCACACCTGTCTGGAATTTTCCTTTCTACTGCATTCTCAGGCTTCCAATTTTCTGAGCTTTTATGCTTTGTTTTCTTTTTAAAACAGAATGCTTCTAACAGGACCCTAGTCGCGATTTAAATGCTTTGTTGCTTAGAAATTATTTTCACCGTAAATAACCTCTCTCAATTTCAAAGTTTTACAGATCTCTAGGGCAGGAGCAAAATGCCATCAGTTTCTGTGCTAAAACATAACAAGAGTTACCTTTGTTCCAGTTCCCCAAAATTTCCTCATCTCTATCTGAGACAGCTTCGCCCTGAACCTTATTGTTCATATCACTGTCAGCATCTTTGTGAAAGCCACTCAACAGCCTCTAGGAGGTTCCAAACTTTCCTACATTTTTGTTTGTTCTTCTGAGCCCTCCAAATTGTTCCAACCTCTGCCTGTTATCCAATTCCATAATTACTTTTATAATTTTGGGTATCTTTCCAGATTGCCCCACTCTACTGGGACCTATTTACTGCATTAGTTCATTTTTTTGCTGCTGATAAATAAATACCCAAAACTGGAAACAAAATGAGGTTTAATTAGACTTACAGTTCCACATGGCTAAAGAGGCTGCAGAATCATGGTGGGAAGTGAAAGGCACTTCTTGCATAATGGTGGCAAGAGAAAAATGAGGAGGAAACAGAAACAGAAACCCTTGATAAACTCATCAGATCTCATGAGACTTATTTACTATTACAAGAATCACAAAGACTGGCCCCCATGATTAAACAACCTCCCTCTGGGTCCCTCTCACAAAACATGGGAATTCTGGGAGATAAAATTCAAGTTGAGATTTGAGTGGGGACAGAGGCAAATTATATTAGAAATGTCATTCAGCTATTTTATGTTTAAAATCTCCTCCTCTGTGAAAAGGGAAAATAAAGCATGTTATGGATTTCTTATAAAAATACATGTAAAACATTGTTATACTCTAGAATAGTAGTACAGCATAGTGAGAATATATGTTTTTCTTTTCAGAGCAAAACTTTTATCAAAAGAAAAATAAAGTTTAATAAAATGCATCTGGGCTAGAAAGAATAACAAGTACACAATAGGGTATTTTGATTTCCCCCATAAAGCAGACCTGATGTGTTCATAAAAAGTCTCCTCACTTGGAATGAAATTATCAATTACTTGAAAAAAACAAATTGTCTCCAGTATTATAGCAGTAAAAATGATCTTATCCCAGAAGATACTTAAATAGCTGAAATGTTCTTGACATCACAGTTTTCTTTATTTATGAGATGAACACTAAGATGCATAGATTTGATTCTCAAGCACCTCACTATGCTCAACTCCTGGTACTCTCTAAAAAGGTTCTTTAGAGAAGGACTGCTTTGGAGTTGATCTATTTTTTCAGTAATATTAGATAGAAAGTTGTTTTTTATGTTCACAGAGTGGGCCAGAGCATGAGCATTGACACCATCTTCCATTTGAGTATCTCCCATGCCATCACCGTCAGCCCCCAAAACATCAGGTGGGCAGAGATTAAACTAAATGCTTCCAAATAGACTTGATTCTCCAATATCCTAATTCCATGCTGAATTCTGAATATGCTTGCAAATATCATTATTCCTATGTATGTTACTGGCAAGTGGAATACCACAAGCAGCACTGTCTGGAGTAGTTAATTACAGAATTCCACATGTATCACATGCTGTAATTTTATCATTTTTTAATGTTTTGTGTTTGGAACTTATAACCTGGGGCAGAAGCTCCATGACTTTTACTCTGTTCAACACAAGCGGTGGGTCCATCACATTTATAGGTCCAACACCACTCCTAAGTACTTACCTTAGTCTGGAGTCACTGAAAGCATCTTTGTCTTGAGGAACACTTGTGTATCATATTATATTCTCTCCTACATCTTTACAATATATGTGGTTTTGAGGTTTGGGGTGGTGTTTTGTTTTTTTCTTTTGTTTGAGATGGAGTTTCACTCTTGCTGCCCAGGCTGGAGTGCAATAGTGTGATCTTGACTCACCACAACCTCCAACTCCCAGGCTAAAATGGTTCACCTAACTCAGCCTCCCGAGTAGTTGGGATTACAGGCATGCACCACCATACCAGGATAATTTTGTATTTTTTGTAGAGAAGAGGATTTCCCATGTTGGTGTGGCTGGTCTCTAACTCCCAACCAAAGGTGATCCATCCGCCTCAGTCTCCCAAAGTGCTGGGCTTAGAGGCATAAGCCACCATGCCCTGCCAATGTAGTCCTTTCTTGTAGTCCCAGTTGTTGGTTGATGAACAACTCTAAACTGATGGCTTCTTGGCTTTTCTATAGTCAGACCCATTGTCCTCATAAGCCATGGCCCCAGGATATTCAGAATCACCTCTTCCTGCTGTGAAAGGAATACCAAGTTTCCTAAGATAATCAGATAGATCTACATTTTATGTGAAGTTTTCAATAAAGTGCAGACATTTATTTATTATTTTATGCAAAGATTTAATTACCACAAAGAGCAGTTGCATATCAAAGACCTGTAAATCAAAGACTGAGTCTATACCCTCATGGGATTTTTATGGTAGCAATCGCAGTTACAAACTAAATGTTCTGCAAGTTCTTTGATAATTTTTCATTTACTAATGTTATAACAGAAAAATATAGAGGAAAAAATTTATTATAAATGGGGCATCTAAAAATTTAGAGACAACGGAAACTTATATGGGTATGTAGCTTTAAATTAATTAATTTAAAATGCCATGGAAGGCTCAAAGGTACAGCAAGATGGCAGAAGATAAGGCTTCACCAACCACCCCCTCTGGAAAAACACCAATTTAACAACTGCCTACATTTAAAAAGCACCTTCATGAGAACCAGAAATTAGGTGAGCACTCACAGTACCTGGTTTTAACTTCATAGTGCTGAAAGTGGCACTGAACAGATGGGAAAAATGGTCTTGAATATCTTACAGGATTTCTCCCATATCCCCAAACAATGGTGGCATGGTACAGAGAGTGAGAGGGCAGCCATTGTGAGTCATTGAACTCAGTGCTGTTCTATTACAACAGAAAGAAAATCCAGACCAAACTCAGGTTACACCTGCTGATAAGGAATTATTTAAACCATAGAGTTGCTGGTAACAGTGAGAACACAGTAAAACTAATTTTTGTATTTTTAGTGGAGACGGGGTTTTACCATGTTGGTCAGGATTGTCTCGATCTCTTGTCCTTGTGATCTGCCACCCTCAGCTTTCCAAATTGCTGGGATTACAGGCGTGAGCCACTGTGCCCGGCAAGAAAACTCATTTTTGATGAAGGTGTCAAGAACATACACTGGGGAAAACGCAGTCTCCTCAATAAATGGTGCTGGGAAATGTAGATAATCCATATGCAGAAGAATAAAATTGGATTCTTCTAGCCCAAGCTGGAATGTAGTGGTGTGATCTCAGCTCATTGCAGCCTCTACCTGCTGGGTTCAATCAATTCTTCTGCCTCAGCCTCCAGAGTAGCTGAGATTATAGAAGCCCACCAACACACTGTAGAGAAAAAATAAATATTAAACTTGAACTTAATTTAACAGGGACACAAACAATGGTCACTAAGAACCGGAAGAGGTTGTATGAGTCCCATTAGACTTTCATCGAGGTCTACTTCAGATAAATCTGTATTTAAATCAATTCTTATACATTAGTTACCAAAAAACAACAGACAGCTTCAAGAGCAAGTTGACCTTTTTGTGTTCCTTGTGTCCAGTATTGAAGAGCCCTCGAGACTGGGCCTCATGAAAAGCAACTTGTTACAAAGAAAGCTACAGTCCCAGACTGTGCCAAAGCTTCCTGAGACCTCTCCTCATCTGTGCATGGATAGTTATATGTCTTTCCCCTTCTCCCATTTCCATATCAACTTGGTTATTATATTATTTGCTTATTACATTATTTTCTTGTTATATCTGTATTGTCATATACTTGGAATAAAGGCTGTTGACCCTTAAAAGCCTCTGTGTCTTTTCTTCCCCTGTCATGACTTTCCCACACAGAACATTTTTGGCATCACAAGCAGGATCTGAAAGTGAAAGCACATCATTTTCCAGCTGCAGGACTGGACTGAGAGCTCAGGAACTTGTCATATCCCGGGAGGGGAACTCCTCCAGTTCCCACCCCCCACTGTGGCCATTGAGTGGTCCAAGGGAACTGGTCTTTGAGAAAACTGGGAATCTAAATTAGTACATTTTGAACCATTGGCTGTGCATGATGCACTGCAGGGAATCCTCACTGGTAAAGGGAATGCTGAGGAAATTTCCCACCATGGTGGTACTTGCTTACTGCTTATAAGTTAATGTGTCAAGATAATAATTTGTTGCTACAAGAGAAATGTAATCTGGAAATTAAGAACGATAATCTGACTTTGAGAATGGCCCTGGCCCAGTGCCAGGCCTATGTCTTGACTTATCAGGCTCAAAGCCATCAGCCTATGGCTGAAAAAAAATGTGTCCAAGTGGCCTGGTCAGGGTGAAACTGAAAAACTAGCCAGCAGGGGCTTGCAGCAGGTAAAAACCCAGCTTTTGTCTCAAGGTTGGAAATTAACCCTAGTAAAATTCAAGGACCTACACGAACAGTAAAATTCCTCTGCTTCCTATGGAATGTAGGGAAATACTCCATTTTACCAAAGGCTAAGGCCAAAATACCCAAATTTGCAACACATACCGCTAAAAAATAGACCCAGGAATTTACTGACTTATGCGGGTTCTGGAGACATCATATTTCCCACTTGGTAACATCTTACAACCTCTGCATGTGATCACTAGAAAATGCTATGGCTTTCACTGGGGACAGAAAGAGACCATGGATTTTGAACAAGCTTAATAAGCAGTGCAGCTGACCCTGGATCTATGGTGCATATGCGGTGGGCCAGTAGAACTGCAAGTGGCTGTCCTTGATCAACATGTTAATTGGAATCTCTGTCAGAAACAAGATGAAAAGAGGGTGTCTCTGAGGTTATGGACCTGGAAGCTGCCAGAGGCCTGAAAATCTTATATCCCTTTTGAAAACAATTGTTAACTTGCTGTTGGACTTTGCAAGAAAGGGAGCACCCCTGCTTCAACCATGATGTCCTTGTAAAGCCTGATATTCCTGTTATGACTTGGGTCATGAATTTCCCCAAAACTCAGTGAATAGGGTATGCAGGGGCTCATGCCTGTAATCCTAGCAATTTGGAGGCCAAGGTGGGTGGATCACCTGAGGTCAGGAGTTCAAGACCAACCAGGCCATCATGGTGAAACCCAATCTTGAAAAAACAAAATAAAGAAAGAAAGAAGTATCATAAAATTGAAATGGTACCTAAAAGACAGGGCTAAGCCAGGACCAAAGGAGGTATTATTTTTACATGAGGATGCACAAAACTTGCCAGCTCAGAAAACCACTGAGCAAGTCCTGCAGAAAGGGAAGAAAACCTCCTCCTCCCAATGGGGCAAGTACTCTAAAGAACTAAGTCCACAGGATCAGAAACATGCTTGGTTTACTGATGGATTCACCAAACACATTGGTGGCACTCGATGCTGGAAGGCCATGGCTTGCAATTCTGTTAAAAAGAAAATTGGCATTTCTGATGAAGGAAGGGGTGGGAGCAGCCAGCTGGCTCAACTAGTAGTGGTCCTCTGATCCATTCAGGAGGAGTCCAGAGGGATGCATCAGTTGTATAGTAACACTTGATCAGTAGTAGGTGGTCTACCTGGATGCCCCAATGGCAATTAAACAAATTTATTTTATTAATAAAGGGGTTTGAGGGAAATAATACTGGAAAGATTTGTAAATCCTGGCCCACACTACCATTAACACTGTTTTTCTTGTTGATGTTCACACATCTCTGCTTTATCTTGACAGAGTAATCAGCAGGCAGATCAACAGGCCAAAATTCCCACCATAACTGCAAACTTGAATGCAGATGAATGGATTGCAACACACTCAAGCCTTCCAATGAGAGGCATTGTAATGTATGGTGATATAATTGATAGTGATTACTGAGGAGAGTTAAAGGTCATTTTATAAAATACCACTCCAGATTATTTGCTATAAAACAGCAGAAGTGAGTAGCTCAATTGTTAGTGGTACTGTTGTGGATAATCAGGAGACAGAAGAGACCAATGGGTGGAACAGGAGGATTCTACTAAAGGTGTGCACAGGCTAAGTGGAGTCACATCCAAAAACTGAGCATCAGACAAAGAGAGCAAATGCCTTTTATGTATCTAGGAACATGAAAACACAAAGCAGAAAGCAAGTTTATAGAAGAGAAAACAAAAGCTATTAATCAAGGCAGTGACAGGCTTACACATGACTCTTAGCATGCAAGCCAGGTGGCCCTTATCTCAGCTCAGGTTGGTTCGGCAGAGCCCCATATAGATTTACCACATGACTTTTTCCTTGGTGCCTTTCTGTAGTTTTGGTCTTCTTAGGCATTTCTCATGGCCTTCACTGTGTCACTTAGATACAAAATTGACTTACACAGGACAGAGATACCTATAAATTCCTAAGTTTACTTACACTATAGGGGTAAGGTACAAGGAAAATTTATGCTTCCCTCCTTATGTTGAGAGAGTGCAGGAAATGTTTTCAAAGTACATTCCTCTCAGCTCTGGCTTCTCAGACAATGTTATGAAGGATTTTTCTGGGCCTGGTCTTCACCTGTTGACTGTCATCAGCCTAACACAGATAACTTGTTTCTCTCTTTGATTTTAACTTTCTTTCTTTCTTTAATTTCCCACCTTAGAACCTTGTCAAAAACTAACCCCTGAGGAAATCTCTGCCCCAACAGAGGCTACATACAGAACTTGGAGATTCAGATCCACTGGTACAGGTAGCTTACACCCTGGAGCCAAAATATGGTACAGCAGTCATCAGATCCCACCCCTGAGGCTGGTGACCTGGTAGCTATGGGAGCAGAAAATGAAGGCACAGTACAATTTTCTAAAGATTAAAAACAATATTGGGGGGAAGGTACAAGAGTGAGAACTAGAGGGAAAAAGAGGGAGGGGGTGGGGAAGAGGGAATCTTATATTACATGAAAGGGGTGGCATGGCCTGGAGTGTCAGTGTGGAGGAGACTGAGTATTCTGCCTTGTAAATACTGTTATTTGTATATACTGTAAATGATGATGTCGGTGGGCACTAACTGAACCTGGGCAAACTGGGAACAACCTCAAAACCAAAACCAGACACAGCACAAGCAGCGACCACAGCAGAACAAACTCGACTTGCACAGATGATTTCGGACCATAATGATGCTGACTTTGAGGAAAAGGTGAAACGATTGATGGATATTATGGGCAAGAACAAAAATGAATGTGTAATTGCTTTGCATGACTGCAATGGAGATGTCAACAGAGCCATCAATGTTCTTCTGGAAGGAAACCCAGACACAAATTCCTGGGAGATGGTCAGGAAGAAGAAGGGAGTCTCAGGCCAGAAGGATAGTGGCCAGATGGAATACAACAAGGAAGGCAAAGAAAATTGAGACCGGGACAGAGACTAGAGTCGGTGATGTGGTGGGCCACCAAGATGGGGCCCACCGTGGATGAGAGTGTATGCATGGGGCTTTATCAAAACCAGCTGTGGTTCAAGGTCAGGAAAATGGCACCAAGGGTGGAGGGCCTTCTGGAAGAGGAACAGAAAGAGGAAGAATGTGCTGTGGCTGAGGCAGAGGTGGCTCTGGTAGGCGAGGAGGAAGGTTTTCTGCTCAAGGAATGGGAACTTTTAACCCAGCTGATTATGCAGAGCCAGCCAATACTAATGATAACTATGGCAATAGTAGTGGGAATATGCAGAAAAACACTGGCCACTTTGAACCAGATAATGGAATGAGACTTGATTTCATTGGGGTTGAGGGGTCAAATTATCTCTGAAAATTTAAGGCTGCTCCTGGTGCATGGAGGACTGCAACAGAGGAATGGGGGACTGAAGATTGGAATGAAGATCTTTCTGAGACCAAGATCTTCACTGCCTCTAACATGTCTTCAGTGCCTCTGCCTGCGGAGAATGTGACAATCACTGCTTGTCAGAGAATTGACCTTGCTGTTCTGCTGGAATAGACACCATCTACAATGGAGAATGATTCATCTAATCTGAATCCATCTCAGGCTCCTTCTCTGGCCCAGCCTCTGATGTTCAGCAATTCAAAGCAGACTCCATATCACAGCCAGCTTCAGGGAACACATTTTCTTATCACAGTATGGTGAGCATGTTAAGGAAAGAATTTGGTGATTTTGGTAAAGCTGAAGGTGGCAGTACTACGGGCTCCCAGTTCTTGGAGCAACTCAAGACTCCTCAAGCCCTGGCTCAGTTGGCAGCTCAGCATTCTCAGACTAAAAGCACCACCACCTCCTCTTGGGACATGGGCTCGATGACACAATCCCCATCATTGATGCAGTATAATTTGAAGAACCTGAATGATTCAACAGTGCACAGCCCCTTTACAAAGCGCCAGGCTTTTACGCCATTTTCAACCATGATGGAGGTGTTCCTTCCGGAGAAGTCACCTGCAGTGGCTACCTCCACAGCTCCACCTCCACCTCTGTCTTCTCCTCTGCCAAGCAAATTCACATCTGCTCCATAGATGTCACCTGGATCTTCAAACAACCAGTCCTCTAGCCCTCAGCCAGCTCAGCAAAAACTGAAACAGCAGAAGAAAAAAGCCTCATTGACTTCTAAGATTCCTGCTCTGGCTGTGGAGATGCCTGGCTCAGCAGATATCTCAGGGCTAAACCTGCAGTTTGGGGCATTGCAGTTTGGGTCAGAGCCTGTCCTTTCTGATTATGAGTCCACCCCCACCACGAGCATCTCTTCAAGCCAGGCTCCAAGTAACCCATATACCAGCACGGCAAGCGAATCTTCATCTACATTTTGATCTAACCAGAGTCAGGAGTCATTATCAGAGTGGCTCAATTCAGTCAACAACCTACACCTCCCAAAATAATGCTCAGGGCCCTCTTTAGAAACAGAGATCCACACAGACTTGGTGGTACCCCAGCTCCATCTCTTCATCACCCCAAAAGGACCTGACTCAGGCAAAGAATGGCTTCAGTTCTGTGCAGGCTATGCAGTTATAGACCACACAATCTATTGAAGGTGCTACAGGCTCTGCAGTGAAATCTGATTCACCCTCCACTTCTAGCATCCCCCGCTCAATGAAACGGTATCTGCAGCTTTTTTACTGACAACAACCAATCAGCACTCATCCTCCTTGGGTGGCTTGAGCCACAGTGAGGAGATTCAAAATACTAACATCACACAACACAGCAGCACATTATCTATGCAGCAGAATACCCTTTTGTCATCAACATCTTCTGGGCACACTTCAACATCCACTCTTTTGAACACAAGCATGGAGAGTGATGCGATTCTCTATTCTTCCTCTAGCACGTTTTCCACCACATCCAGCACAGTCTCTGCACCTCCCCCAGTGGTCAGTGTCTCCTCCAGTCTCAATAGTGGCAGTAGTCTGGGTCTCAGTCTAGGCAGCAACTCCACTGTCACAGTCTCGACTCAAAGCTCAGTTGCCATGACTTCAGGAAAAGCTCCTCCCAGCCTCTCTCCTGGGGTCCCATCATTGTTGCCTAATCTGTATATTATGGCTCCAGGGCTGTTACATGCCTATCCGCCACAAGTATATGGTTATGATGACTTGCAGATCCTTCAAACAAGATTTCCATTGGATTACTACAGCATCCTATTTTCCACACCCACTACTCCGCTGACTGGGGAAGGGATGGTAGCCTGGCCAGCAATCCTTATTCTGTTGACCTCACCAAGTTCAGCCTTGGGGATGCCTCCTCCCCAGCCCTGGCCACAACCTTGGCCCAACCCCAACAGAACCAGACACAGACTCACCACACCACACAGCAGACATTTCTGAACCTGGTGCTGCCTCCTGGCTACAGTTACACCAGCCTGCCATACTATACAGGGGTCCCAGGCCTCCCCAGCACCTTCCAGTATGGGCTTGCTGTGTTTCCTGTGGCTCCAATCTCTTCCAAGCAGCATGGTGTGAATGTCAGTGTGAGTGCATCTGCCACCCCTTTCCAATAGCTGAGTGAATATGAGTCTCATGGATACAACACTGGTGTTTCCATCACCTCCAGTAACATGGATGTGGCAGATATCTTGGGTTCTGTGTACTCCAAAACCCAGCAGTCCTTTGAGAAACAACGTTTTTATTCTGGTACTCCTGCTGCTTCCTTCAACTTGCCTTCAGCCCTAGGAAGTGGGGGCCCCATCAATACTCTACAGCTGCTGCCTACCCACCTGCCTCCTTTATGCACATTCTGACCCCCCATCAGCAGCTGCACTCTCAGATCCTTCACCATCACCTGCAGCAGGATGGCCAGATGGGCAGCGGGCAAGGTAGCCAGACCAGCTCCATCCTGCAGAAACCCCAGACCAACAAGTCTGCCTACAACAGCTACAGCTGGGGGGCAAACTGAGGCCCTGACCCTCTTCTTCCAGTCCCATCTTCTGAGAGGACTTCTCAGCCTGAAAACTATGGAAACAGCATCAAAGAGAAAGGAAGGGGGGTTTCTGCTAACCCCCGACCCCCAGAGTCCCACTCCATGCCTCAGCTTCATGTCTGTCCCATTCCTATACCGTCCCCACCCTGTTGTATGTATTATAGGATTTGTATTTTCTCCTTTTTTCCCCCTTCCTTTACTTCACCCCTCTTGCATTCAAGATTATGAAACTTGGCTCTGGGCCCTGTGCTTTCTTTTCTTCCTCCTGTTCACCCTGGTGGTGTATGGATGAGGTAAGGAGGCGGGACCCCCAAATATATATCAGCCCAACAGCCCTAAGTCTCCTTTATTATTAGGACGACAACAACAACAGCAAAAAATGGCATCATGAATATAAACAGCATTGTCAGATGAATTAGTTGAAGTGGTTTTTTTTGTACTGTGTCCTCAAATTTAATGGATTAATGTGTCTTGTATATATAAAAAGAAAACCTCTACCTTCCAAAGAAATATATATATATCATGTTTCCCTCCATTTCTGTTATTACAGAGAATAACCTGTCTGCTAATGGTCAACACCTGTGTTTTTGTGTCTGAGTCCAAGAATAAATTTACCAAGTGAGTAGCCACCACTGCAACAGAAGCAACAGCCATCAATGTTTTTCTATGCGTCGAGTTTCCAGAGGGCAATGGGAATTGGCTACCTTTGAGAATTGTTTCTGTGTCTTACTGTATACTGAGTGTTTTGTGTATATCCCTGACAATTTCCACAATATTGATCCTTTTGCAAAGCCATGGTAGGTGTGATTTTTCATTAATCTTTTAATTCTCCTGTGCTTACTCTGTATCTGTAATATATATCAACTATGCCTTCCCCATGTATCTGTGAGGGTATTTTTCTACAGTAGAGTATCAAATTGAGGCCAAATGTGGAATAAAAGTTAAATATTAAATTTGAATTCAATTAAACATGAACACAATGCTCACCAGTCCCAGAACAGGTTGTGTGAGCTTCTTTAGGTATTCATTTAGCACTATTTTGGAGAAATCTCTATTTCAATCTGTTTCTATTTGTTTAGTTATTGTAAAACAACAGACAATCAAGAAAACAAGTTGACTTTTCTGTGTCTTTTGAGCTCAGTAGTAAAGGGCTCTCGTTAGTGGGCCTCATGCCAAAGAGCTTGTTACAAAAAGAGCTAGGGACTCAGACGGCACTAGAGCTTCATGAGACCTCTCCTCGTCTGTGCACTGGTAGCTGTCTGATTCTGGAGCCCAGGCTGTTGCTTCTTGATCTGATGATGCTTCCTGCATAGTCTGGTGAGTGTGTGTGTGTGTATATATATATTTCCTCCTCCCCATCTCTTATCAGTTTGCTTACATAATTTGCTTATCCTATCTGTATTGCCATATACTTGGAATAAAGGCTGTTTACCCTTAAAAGTATTGCATGTGCCTCTTTTTCTCCCTCGTGTGTCTCCCACACAGAACACATGCCTTGCTAATTTTTGTATTTTTAGTAGAGATTGGGTTATACTCTGTTGGCCAGTCTGGTCTTGAACTCCTGGCCTCAGGTCATCTGCTAACCTCGGCATCCCACAGTGCTGGTATTACAGACGTGAGACACCACATCCAGCCATGAGGATGCATTCCTTTAAAGAAAAC
This sequence comes from Saguinus oedipus, assembly GCA_031835075.1. Taxonomy (NCBI): domain Eukaryota; kingdom Metazoa; phylum Chordata; class Mammalia; order Primates; family Cebidae; genus Saguinus; species Saguinus oedipus. The sequence continues at coordinate 59,789,329 of CM063173.1, forward strand.
ATATAAATGGCAAACAGGCATATAACCATTAATAAACATCATTCAACATCAGAGAAATGCAAATCAGAACTATAATAAGATATTATCTCATGCCAGTTAAAATGTTTTATATCCAAAAGAGAGAGAATAACAAATGCTGATGAGGATGTGGAGAAAACATTTGTGCAGTCTTGGTGGGAATGTAAATTAGTACAACCACCATAAAAAACAGTTTGAGGATTCCTCCAAAAACTAAAAATTGAGCTACCACACCTACCATATAACCCAGCAATCCCAGTGCTGTGTATATACTGAACAGAAAGAAAATCAGTTTGTTGCTGCACTGCTTACAATAGCTAACATTTGAAAGCAAACTGTTGACAAATGAATGAATGTATCTTTTAAAAAGTAGTACATATATACAATGAAGTAGTATTAAGTCATCAAAATGAGATTTTGTCCTTTGCAACAATATGAATAACAGTATGTTAAGTGAAATAAGCCAGGCACAGAAAGACAAACATCGCACGTTCTCACTTATTTGTGGGATCTAAAAATCGATACAATTGAACTCATGGACATAGAGAGCAGAAACATAGTTTTCAGAGACTAAGCAAAATAGAGGGGCTGTGAGAAAGGTGGGGATGGTTAATGGGTACAATAAATAAGACCTACTATTTTATAGCAAAACAAGATGATTATAGTCAATAATAATGTAATTGTACATTTTAAACTAGCTAAGAGTGAATAGTCAGAATTTAAAACAAAGAATAAATGTTTGTGTGTGGGCATCCCATTCTATGTGATATCATTATTATGCATTTCATGTCTATATCAAAACATCTCATGTACCCCATAAATATATAAACCAACCATGTACCCCCAAAAATTACAAAATAAATAAATAAAATTAAAATAATGGAAAAATAAAATATCACAGAATTAAATAGACTCAGAAATATGAGGATTATAATAAAATGAAAATGTCTGTGTAATAACCATGAAGTGAGAAGAAAGTCATACTTTCCTCCCATTTTTTTTCTAATCTATATTTTTTTCTACTTTCAAGTTGTTGAACTTTCTTCTTTTCATTGCTAGTTATATTTTAATGTGATTAGTCTGTGATATTTCTTTCTATATTTTTAATTTTTTTAATAATTTATCTCTTACTTTTAGATTTTATATTTAGGCCCCTTAGGTTTTTGAGAAAATTCTATTCAGATTTTTGCCTATTTTTAAATTAGATTATTTAATTATTTTCTGTTTAGTTTTTTGCTTCTGTTTATCAATCACTTGTCAGCTGTGTAGTTTACAAATATTTTCTCTCATTTCTTTTTCTTTTTTTCTTTTGAGATAGAGTCTCTCACTGTTGCCCAGGCTGAAGTGCAGTGACAAGATCTCAGCTTACCACAAACTCTGCCTCCCAGTTTTAAGCGATTCTCACTCCTCAGACTGTCTTGTAGCTCGGATTAAAGAAACTCACCACCGCACTCAGCTAATTTTTGTATTTTTAGTAGAGATGGGGTTTCACCATGTTGCCAGACTGGTCTCGAACTCCTGACCTAAGGTGATCGACTTACCTCAGCCTCCCCATGTGCTGGGATTACAGGCATGAGTCACCATGCCTTGCCAATATGATATTATTTATACAATAAAATATTTTCAGCCATAAAAATAAATCCAGTACTGATATGTGCTGCAACATAGTTAATAAATAAAGACATATGCTCAGTGAGAAAAGTGAAAGAAAAAAGGTCATATATTATATTATTTTATTTCTATCACATTACTAGAATAAACAGCAAAAGATATAGAGTGGATAAGTTGTTACCAGGGAAGTTGGATGGGAGAATGAGAAACCACTGCTTAATGGGTATGGCTTTATTTTTGGTAAAAGGGTGATAAAACTATTTTGGAATTTGACAGTGATGACAGTTGTGTAGCATTGTAAATTACCTGGAAAACACCGAATTTTACATTTAACATTGATTCGTATATTGAACTCTATGTTATGTACATTTTAGCTGACTTAAGCAATTTAACAAACAAAGAAAATACGCTATGAAACAGGAGGGCAAATGAGGGAGCCCTACCGGCTCCAGGACAATGTGAGGGGCCCCAGAAACCTCCCATGCTTCCCTGTTTGCCTCCACTGTTCTGAGGTATCCAGTTAACTCCCAAGGCCTCCTCAATGGAGCCTAAAAAATGACTCTGGCTCCCCTTTTCAAAAAGAACCCCAAGGTTCTGACAGGGATGACTTTGTCCTTGGACCTCAGAGCAGTGGTCTGAGGCTCTGCCACATTCTACATTAGTTTGCATGCTCTATCCCACAAGTTTCCAGGCCACTTTCTGCTGTGAAACACCTTCAGAGGATGCAGAGAACTTTCCAGGGTTCTGAGAGTACAGTGGGTAATTAACAGGCAGCAAGATCAACTCAGTTGTTTTTTGATTTTTGTTTTCCAGATGCAAAAATCTTCAATAAAATACTGGCAAACTGAATCCAACAGCACATCAAAAAGTTCATCCATCACAGTCAAGTCAGCTTCATCCCTGGATGCAACTCTGGTTCAACATATGTAAATGTATAAATGTAATCCACCACTTGTTTAAGCCTTTGAAATTTAGTGGTCACCCAAGTTACTTGTGTAAATTTATAGAGAAAAATTTTGAGGGTTTCACTACTGTATTCCTCTTCATGTTGGGTGTGGGGAGATTTTTCCTAATTTTAATTATGTGAAGCGGTGAATTCAGAAACCAAAGTTTTACCCTATGAAAGCTTTCCTGGGGTTGGCTAGAGCCCAGGAAGATCCCTGGGAGCCTTGAAGCTCCCTAGCCATCAGCCTGTTTTCTTTTCCCCTCCACATTTTATGTGTCCTTAGCACGTTACCAGGAGATGGGGTGGCCCTACCTCATGGCAAAGCTGCCCCCATCCTTTATCTTTTCTTGTCACTCCATCAGTGTTAACTTCTCTTATGACCTTTAACCTGAGAAGTCTGTGTGTTTGTGTGTGTGTGTGTGTGTGTGTGCATGCACACAAACCTGTGCAAGTCTAATGGTACAGACATGAGTTTGCTTCATATAATGAGAAAATTGGCAAAAATGCCCAGATCTCAGGGACTCATTCCCAAAGCAAACCCCATGACAGTGTTAAACCCTGGACTAGGAGGTCAGAATGCTCTTTCATCCTCTGGTCTCTGCCCACTATGTTCTGTGGGCCAGTCTGTGCTTCTCTTAGGCCTTCAATTTTCCAGTTATCCAATGAGATGTTGGATGTTAAAGTGCTTAAGCCATAGCTCAGCATGCACATGGTCCAAGCTTCCTACCAACTAGGTTAGGTGTAGCAGGGCTGTGGTCAGGGTGTGCCCAGATCTTCCTCACCTGGGCAGAAATAGATGGGTTTAGCACTGGGAAGACAAACATTCTGTTCAAGAAGTGTCATGTACACAGGATCTTTCAAGGCCCAGTGTGTGCATGTGAGTCCCACTTCTTCCATCCCCCAACAGCTTCCCATGGAGCATACCAATATGTCTCCTGTCCTCTGCATCTGGAAAGTGTTGACATTCTCACTCAACACATGGACTGACAGGACCTTTGTGGTGGAGTAGTTCCACAAAGAGAATTTGAGATGCTATTAACTGTACAAGGGACTATGAATGTGGGTCATGTATAAAACACTAGAACTTTAGAATTAAATCTGTCTCCCTGCTGCCTCCACCAGTTTGCAGATATGAAATGTCTTAGGAAAGAGATGTGTCTTATCCAAGATTACACAGGGATTTCATGGCAAAGCTAGCACTTTGATTAGGATTACATTTGCCTACCTATAGAAGAAAACCCTACATGATAGAAGTGCAGACAATGGATAAAATGCTTTCTTTCTCATAAATAAGAATGTTAGAGCTGGGCAGTCTGACTCTGAACTGTGCACCAAGGCAGTCAAAAACAAGGTACCCTTTTGCTAAAATTCTCTTTCTTTTTTTAACATTTAAGTTCAGGTGTACACATGCAGGATGTGCATGTTTGTTACATATGCAATCATGTGTCATGAATGTGGTTGTTCAGATTGCTTTATCACCCAGGTAGTAAGCCTACTATTCATTAGTTATATTTTCTGCATCTCTCCCTCCTCCCACCCTCCACCTCCTTATAGATCCCAGTTTGTGTTTTTTCCTTCTATGTGTTTGTGTGTTCTCACAATCTAGCTCCCACTTGTAAGTGAGAACATGTGGCATTTTGTTTTCTGTTCCTGTTTCAGCTTTCTAAAAATAATGGCCTCCAGTTCCATCCATGTCACTACAAGAGACATGATCTTGTTCTTTTCTGTGGCTGCATAGTACTCCATGGTGTTGATGTGCCACATTTTCTTCATCCAGTCTATTATTGGTGGACATGTGGGTTGATTTGATGTCTTTGCTATTGTGAATAGTGCTGCAATGAACTTGTGCATACATATTTCTTTATGATAGAATGACATATTTATTTTCGGTATATACTCAGTAATAAGATTGCTGGGTGAAATGGTATTCTTATTTTTAGGTCTTTGAGGAATCATCACACTGTCTTCCACAATGATTGAACTCTACCAGCAGGGTAAAAACATTCCTTTTTCTCCACAATTTGTCAGCATTTGTAATTTTTTGACTTTTTAATAACCATTTTGACTGGGATAAAATGGTATCTTATTTTGGTTTTGATTTGCATTTCTCTAATGATCAGTAATGTTAAACTATTTTTTTCATACACTTATTGGCTGCATGTATGTCTTCTTTGAGAAGTGTTTCTTCATGTCCTTTGCCCAATTTCTAATGAATTTTTTTGTGTGAATTTATGTTCCATATAGATGCTGGAAATTAGATATTTGTCAAATGCGCAGTTTGCAAAACTTTTATCTCATTCTGTACGTTGCCTGCTTCCTCTGTTGATGGTTTCCTTTGCTGTGCAGAAGCTCCTCAGTTTAATTAGAACTCATTTGTCAATATTTTCTTTATTCTAATTGCTTTTGGCATCTTCATCATAGAAAATTGCCCGGGCCTATTTCCTGAATGGTATTGTCTAGGTTGTCTTCCAAAGCTTTTATGGTTTTGGATTTTACACTTACTCTTCTGAGTTAATGTTTGTATATAATATAAGAAAAAAATTCGCTTTTTAAAAATTTTATTTTAAGTTCTGAAGTTCAAGTGCAGAGCATGTACATTGTTTACATAGGTGTATGTGTGCCATTGTGGTTTGCTGTACCTATCAACTGGCATCCAGTCTTTAAGCCCATATGCATCAGCTATTTATCCCAATGCACTTCTCCCCTTGCCCCTCACTCCTCAAATAGCCACAGTGTGTGTTGTTTCCCTCCCAGCGTCCATGTGTTCTTATTGTTCAACTCCCACTTATGAGTGAGGATATGCAGTGTTTAGTTTTCTGTTCCTGTGTTAGTTGGCTGAGGATGATGGAGGAAGGGGTTCACTTTTAATTTTCTGCATGTGGCTTGTAGTTATACCAGCAGCATTTATTGACTAGGTCTGGAGTCCTTTTTCCATTGTTTGTTTTTATCAGGTTTGTCAAAGAACAGATATCTGTAGGTGTGCAGCCTTATTTCTGGGTTCTCTATTCCATGTCATTGGTCTGTGTGTCTGTTTTTGGACCAGCACCATGTTGTTTTGGTTACAGTAGCTGTAGCACAGTTTGAAGTTGAGTAGAGTGATGCCTCCAGCTTTGTGCTTTTTGCTTGTGTTGTCTTAACTCTTCAGGATGTTTTGCTTCCATAAACGTTTTAAAATAGAATTGTGTAGTTCTGTGAAAAATTTCAGTGGCACTTTAATGGAAATAGTATCAACTCTATGAATTTCTTTGGGGAGTGTGGCTTTTTAAAAAACAGTAATTCTTTCTATCAATAAGCATGTAATATTTTTCCATTCACTTATGTCATCTCTGATTTCCTTGGATAGTGGTTTATAGTTCTCCTTGTGGAGACCTTTCACTTCCCCTGTTAGATACATTCCTTGGTATTTTATTCTTTTTGTGGCAACTGTGAATGAGAGTTCATTTATGATTTTGCTCTTGGCTTGACGGTTTCTCGTGCATAAAAATGTTAGGCCTAGTGATTTTTGCATATTAATTTTGTATCTTGAGACTTTGAAAAAGATGTTTATCCATGTAGGAAGTTTTGGGGCTGAGCCGATATGGGTTTTCTAGATATAAAATTATGTCATCTGCTATCAGTTGCAGTTGAACTTCCTCTCTTCTGATTTGAATGTCTTTTCTTTCTTTCTCTTACCTGATTGCTCTGGCCAGTACTTCCAATACTGGCCTAAATAGGAGTGGTGAGAGAGCGCATCCTTGTCTTACACTGGTTTTAGAGGAAAATCCTTTCAACTGTTGCCTTCTCAGCATGATGTTGTCTGTGGTTTTGTCATATATGGTTTTTTATTATTTTGAGGGATGCTTTTTCAATGCCTAGTTTATTGAGAGTTTTTAACCTGAATGCATATTGAATTATGTTGAAAGCTTTTTCTGCATCTATTCACACAAGTCATGTGGTTTTTATCTTTAGTTCTGTTTATGTGATGAATTACATATTGATTAGTGTATGTTAAATTAACCTCGCATCCCATGGATGAATAATCATTTTGATGTGCTGCTGGATTAAGTTTGCCACTATTTTGTTAAAAACGTTTGCATCAGTGTTCATCAAGAATGTTGGCTTGGGCCGGGCATGGTGACTATGCATGTAATCCCAGCACTTTGAGAGGTGTGGGCAGGTGGATCACAAGGTCAAGAGATCAAGACCATCCTGGTCAACATGGTGAAAGACCGTCTCTACTAAAAATACAAAAAATTAGCTGGGCACGGTGGTGCATGCCTGTAATCCCAGCTACTCAGGAGGCTGAGGCAGGGGAATTGCCTGAACCCAGGAGGCAGAGGTTGCAGTGAGCCCAGATCACACCATTGCACTCCAGCCTGGGAAACAAGAGTGAAATTCTGTCTCAAAAAAAAAAAAAAAAAAGAAGAATATTGGCCTGAAGTTTTCTTTATCTCTTGTGTCTCTGCAAGGTTTTCATACCAGCATGATGTGGTCTTATAAAAAGCATTAGGGAGAATATCCTGTTTTAATATTTTTAAATAGTTTTAGTAGAAATTGTACCCAGTCATTCTTTGTAAATCTAGTAGTATTCAGCTGTTAATTTTTGGTTCTGGGCTTTGGGATTGATAGGATATTTGTTACTGCCTCAGTTTCAGAGCCTGTTATTTGTGTTTTCAGGAATTCAATTTATTCATGGTTTAGTCTTGGAAGGTGTATATATCCAGAAATTCACCCATTTCTATTAGATTTTTTAGCTTACAGGCCTAGAGTTGTTTATAGTATTTTCTGATATTTATTTTTATTTCTGTGTATTCAGTGGTCACATTTACTATTTCTGATTGTGTTTATTTAAATTTTTCATATTTTCCTTCTTATTAGTCTGGGTCGTTGTCTTTCTATATAATTAGTTTCTAAGAAAAAGCCAGCTTCTGAATTTGTTGATCTTTTAAATTATTTATTATATTTCTTTCTTTCTTTTCTTTTTTTAATGTGTGGTCTTATTTATGAGGCCTCTGTTCTGTTCCATTGGTTTATATATCTTTTTTTTGAATTTTTATTTTTATTGCATTTTGGGTTTTGGGGTACATGTGCAGAACATGCAAGATAGCTGCATAGGCACACACATGGCAGTGTGTTTTGTTGCCTTCCTCCCCTCCACCCAAACTTGGCATTTCTCCCCAGGCTATTCCTCCCCAGCTCCCCCCCTCGCTGTCCCACCCCCATTTCCCCAAATAGACTACTGTGTGAAGTAGACCCCCTCCCTGTGTCCATGCGTTCTCATTTTTTCTCACCCGCCTATAAGTGAGAATATGCGGTATTTCCTGTTCTGTTCTTGTGTCAGTTTGCTGAGAATGATGTTCTCCAGATTCATCCATGTCCTTACAAAGGACACAAACTCATCATTTTTCTTTGCTGCGTAATATTCCATGGTGTATATGTGCCACATTTTCCCAGTCCAGTCTATCATCGATGGGCATTTGGGTTGGTTCCAGGTCTTTGCTATTGTAAACAGTGCTGCAATGAACATTCGTGTGCATGTGTCCTTATAGTAGAACGATTTATAGTCCTTTGGATATATACCCAGTAATGGGATTGCTGGGTCAAATGGAATTTCTATTTCTAGGTTCTTGAGGAATCACCACACTGTCTTCCACAATGGTTGAACTAACTTACACTACCACCAAGAGTGTAAGAGTGTTCCTATTTCTCCACATCCTCTCCAGCATCTGTTGTCTCCAGATTTTTTAATGATCGCCATTCAAACTGGTGTGAGATGGTATCTCAATGTGGTTTTGATTTGCATCTCTCTAATGACCAATGATGATGAGCACTTTTTCATATGTTTGTTGGCCTCATGTATGTCTTCTTTTGTAAAGTGTCTGTTCATATCCTTTGCCCATTTTTGAATGGGCTTGTTTGTTTTTTTCCTGTAAATCTGTTTGAGTTCTTTGTAAATTCTGGATATCAGCCATTTGTCAGATGTGTAAACTGCAAAGATTTTTTTCCCATTCTGATGGTTGCCAATTCACTCAGGTGACCATCTCTTTTGCCGTGCAAAAGCTGTGAAGTTTAAATAGGTCCCATTTGTCTATTTTGGCTTTTGTTGCTAATGCTTTTGGTGTTTTGGTCATGAAGTCCTTGCCTACTCCTATGTCCTAAATGGTTTTGCCTAGATTTTCTTCGATGGTTTTTATGGTGCCATGTCATAGGTTTAAGTCTTTAATTCATCTGGAGTTAATTTTATTGTAAGGTGTCAGGAAGGGGTCCAGCTTCTGCTTTCTGCACATGGCTAGCCAGTTTTCCCAACACCATTTATTAAACAGGGAATCCTTTCCCCATTGCTTGTTTTTGTCTGGTTTATCAAAGATCCTATGGTTGTAGATATGCTGTGTTGCCTCCGATGCCTCTGTTCTGTTCCATTGGTCTATATCTCTGTTTTGGTACCAGTACCATGCTGTTTTGATTACTGTAGCCTTGTAGTATAGTTTGAAGTCTGGTAGTGTGATGCCTCCCACTGTGTTCTTTTTGCTTAGAATTGACTTGGCTATGCGGGCTCTCTTTTGGATCCATATGAAGTTCATGGTGGTTTTTTCCAGTTCTGTGAAGAAATTCAATGGTAGTTTGATGGGGATAGCATTGATTGTGTAAATCACTTTGGGCAGTATAGCCATTTTCACGATATTGATTCTTCCTAACCACGAACATGGAATGTTTCTCCATCTGTTTGTGTCCTCTCTTATTTCATTGAGCAGTGGTTTGTAGTTTTCCTTAAAGAGGTCCCTTACATTTTTTGTGGGTTGTATTCCTAGGTATTTTATTTTCTTTGTAGCAATTGTGAATGGCAGTTCGTTCTTGATTAGGTTCTCTTTTAGTCTGTTATTGGTGTATAGAAATGCTTGTGATTTTTGCACATTGATTTTATAACCTGAGACTTTACTGAAGTTGCTTATCAGTTTCAGGAGTTTTTGGGCTGAGACGATGGGGTCTTCAAGGTATACTATAATGTCGTCTGCAAATAGAGACAATTTGGCTTCCACCTTTCCTATTTGAATACCCTTTATTTCTTTTTCTTGTCTGATTGCTCTGGCTAGAACTTCCAGTACTATGTTGAATACCAGTGGTGAGAGAGGGCATCCTTGTCTAGTGCCGGATTTCAAAGGGAATGCTTCCAGTTTTTGCCCATTAAGGATGATATTGGCTTTTGGTTTGTCATAAATAGCTTTTATTACTTTGAGATATGTTCCATCAATACCAAGTTTATTGAGGGATTTTAGCATAAAGGGCTGTTGAATTTTGTCAAATGCCTTCTCTGCATCAATTGAGATAATCATGTTGTTTTTGTTTTTGCTTCTGTTTATGTGGTGAATTACATTTACAGACTTGCGTATGTTGAACCAGACTTGCATCCCCGGGACGAATCCTACTTGATCATGATGGATAAGTTTTTTAATGTGCTGTTGCAATCGGTTTGCCAGTATTTTATTGAAGATTTTTGCATCCATGTTCATCATTAATATTGGCCTGAAGTTTTCTTTTCTTGTTGAGTCTCTGTCAGGTTTTGGTATCAGGATGATGTTTGTCTCATAAAATGATTTGGGAAGGGTTCCCTATTTATGGATTGTTTGGAATAGTTTCAGAAGGAATAGTACCAGATCCTCTTTGTGTGTCGGGTAGAATTCGGCTGTGAACCCATCTGGACCTGGGCTTTTTTTGTGTGGTAGGCTCTTACTTACTGCCTCAACTTTGGACCTTGTTATTGGTCTATTCATGGTTTCAGTTTCCTCCTGGTTTAGGCTTGGGAGGACACAGGTTTTCAAAAATTTATCCATTTCTTCCTGGTTTACTAGTTTATATACATACAGTTGTTTTTAGTATTTTCTGATGATGGTTTGAATTTCTGTGGAATCTGGGGTGATTTCCCCTTTATCGTATTTTATTGCATCTATTTGGTTGTTCTCTCTTTTCTTTTTTTATCAGTCTAACTAGTGGTCTGTCTATTTTGTTGATCTTTTCGAAAAACCAGCTCTTGGATTTGTTGATTTTTTGAAGGGTTTTTTGTGTCTCCATCTCCTTCAGTTCTGCTCTGATCTTAGTTATTTCTTGTCTTCTGCTAGGTTTTGAGTATTTTTTATCTTGTTTCTCTAGCTCTTTCAATTTTGATGATAGGGTGTCCATTTTGGATCTCTCCACTCTTCTCATGTGGGCACTTATTGCTATATATTTTTCTTTACAGACTGCTTTAAATGTGTCCCAGAGATTCTGGTATGTTTTGTCTTCATTCTTGTTCATTTCAAAGAACTTCTTGATTTCTGCCTTCATTTCATTGTTTATCCAATCGACATTCAAGAGCAAGTTTTTCAGTTTACATGAAGCTGTGCAGTACTGAGTTAGTTTTTGAATTCTGAGTTCTAACTTGATTGCACTATGGTCTGAGAGACTGTTATGATTTCAGTTGTTTTGAATTTGCTGAGGAGTGCTTTACTTCCAATGATGTGGTCAGTTTTGGAGTAGGTGTGATGTGGTGCTGAGAAGAATGTATATTCTGTGGATTTGGGGTGGAGAGTTCTGTAAATGTCTATCAGGTTTTCTTGTTCCAGGTCTGAGTTTAAGTCCTGGATATCCCTGTTAATTTTGTGTCTGGTTGAGCTGTCTGATATTGACAGTGGAGAGTTAAATTATCCCACTATTATTGTGTGGGAGTCTAAGTCTCTTTGTAAGTCATTAAGAACTTGCCTTATATATCTCGGTGCTCCTGCATTGGGTCCATATATATTTAGGATCGTTAGCTCTTCTTGTTGTATCAATCCTTTTACCGTTATATAATGACCTTCTTTGTCTCTTTTGATCTTTGTTGCTTTAAAGTCTATTTTATCAGAGACAAGAATTGGAACTCCTGCTTATTTTTGCTCTCCATTTCCTTGGTAAATCTTCCTCCATCCCTTTATTTTGAGCCTTTGTGTATCCTTGCGCATGAGATGAGTATTCTGGATACAGCACACCAATGGGTTTTTTTTTTTTATCCAATTTGCCAGTCTGCGCCTTTTGATTGGTGCATTTAGCCCATTTATGTTTAAGGTTAATATTGTTATGTGTGAATTTGATACTGCCCTTTTGATGCTAGCTGGCTGTTTTGTTCCTTGTTGGATGCAGATTCTTCATTTTGTTGATGCTCTTAACATTTGGTATGTTTTTAACTGGCTGATACTGGTTGTTCCTTTATTTATTTATTTATTTATTTTTGTAAATTTTTATTGCATTATAGGTTTTGGGGTACATGTGCAGAATGTGCAAGATAGTTGCATAGGTACACACATGGCAGTGTGCTTTGCTGCCTTCCTCCCCTTCAGCCACACTTGGCATTTATCCCCAGGCTATCCCTCCCCAGCCCCCCTTACTGTCCCTACCCCCTTCCGCCCAATAGATCCCAGTGTGTAGTAGACCACCTTCCTGTCTCCACGTGTTCTCATTTTTCTCACCTGCATATGAGCGAGAAAATGCGGTATTTCATTTTCTGTTCTTGTGTCAGTTTGCTGAGAATGATGTTCTCCAGATTCATCCATGTCCTTACAAAGGACACAAACTCATCATTTTTGATTGCTGCGTAATATTCCATGGTGTATATGTGCCACATTTTCCCAGTCCAGTCTATCATCGATGGGCATTTGGGTTGGTTCCAGGTCTTTGCTATTGTAAACAGTGCTGCAATGAACATTCATGTGCATGTGTCCTTATAGTAGAACGATTTATAGTCCTTTGGATAGATACCCAGTAATGGGATTGCTGGGTCAAATTGAATTTCTATTTCTAGGTCCTTGAGGAATGGCCACACTGTCTTCCACAATGGTTGAACTAATTTACACTCCCACCAACAGTGTAAGAGTGTTCCTATTTCTCCACATCCTCTCCAGCATCTGCTGTCTCCAGATTTTTTAATGATCGCCATTCTAACTGTCGTGAGATGGTATCTCAATGTGGTTTTGATTTGCATCTCTAATGACCAGTGATGATGAGCATTTTTTCATATGTTTTTTGGCCTCATGTATGTCTTCTTTTGTAAAGTGTCTGTTCATATCTTTTGCCCATTTTTGAATGGGCTTGTTTGTTTTATTCCTGTAAATCTGTTTGAGTTCTTTTTAAATTCTTGATATCAGCCATTTGTCAGATGGGTAAAGTGCAAAGATTTTTTCCCATTCTGATGGTTGCTGAATCACTCTAGTGACAGTTTCTTTTGCCATGCAGAAGCTGTGGAGTTTGATTAGGTCCCATGTGTCTATTTTGGCTTTTGTTGCCAATGCTTTTGGTGTTTTGGTCATGAAGACCTTGCCTAGTCTTATGTCCTGAATGGTTTGGCCTAGATTTTCTTCTAGGGTTTTTATGGTGTCAGGTCTTATGTTTAATTCTTTAATCCATCTGGAGTTAATTTTAGTATAAGGTGTCAGGAAGGGGTCCAGTTTCTGCTTTCTGCATATGGTTAGCCAGTTTTTCCAACACCATTTATTAAACAGGGAATCATTTTTCCATTGCTTGTTTTTGTCTGGTTTATCAAAGATTCTATGGTTGTAGATATGTTGTGTTTTCTCCAATTCTTCTGTTCTGTTCAATTGGTCTATATCTCTGTTTTGGTACCAGTACCATGCTGTTTTGATTACTGTAGCCTTGTAGTATAGTTGGAAGTCTGGTAGTGTGATGCCTCCTGCTGTGTTCTTTTTGCTTAGAATTGACTTGGCTATGCAGGCTCTCTTTTCGTTCCATATGAAGTTCATGGTGGTTTTTCACAGTTCTGTGGAGAAATTCAATGGTAGTTTGATGGGGATAGCATTGATTGTGTAAATTACTTTGGGCAGTATAGCCATTTTCACGATATTGATTCTTCCTAACCATGAACATGGCATGTTTCTCCATCTGTATGTTTCCTCTTTTATTTCTTTGAGCAGTAGTTTGTAATTTTCCTTGAAGAGGTCTCTTATGCTCCTCTTGAATTTTATTCCTAGTTATTTTGTTTTTTTTTTTGTAGCAATTGTGAATGGCAGTTCGTTCTTGATTTGGTTCTCTTTACGTCTGTTATTGGTGTATAGGAATGCTTGTGATTTTTGCACATTGATTTTATATCCTGAGACTTTACTGAATTTGCTTATCAGTTTCAGGAGCTTTTGGACTGAGGTGATGGGATCTTCTAGGTATACTATCATGTCGTCTGCAAATAGAGACAATTTGGCTTCCACCTTTCCTATTTGAATACCCTTTATTTCTTTCTCTTGCCTGATTGCTCTGGCTAGAACTTCCAGTACTATGTTGAATAGGAGTGGTGAGAGAGGTCATTCTTGTCTAGTGTCGGATTTCAAAGGGAATGCTTCCAGTTTTTGCCCATTTAGGATGATATTGGCTGTTGGTTTGTCATAAATAGCTTTTATTACCTTGAGATATGTTCCATCAATACCAAGTTTATTGAGGGTTTTTAGCATAAAAGGCTGTTGAATTTTGTCAAATGCCTTTTCTGCGTCAATTGAGATAATCATGTGGTTTTTTTTTTTTTTTTGGTTCTGTTTATGTGGTGAATTACATTTATAGACTTGTGTATGTTGAACCAGCCTTGCATTCCCAGGATGTATCCTACTTGATCATGATGGATAAGTTTTATAATGTGCTGTTGCAATCAGTTTGCCAGCATTTTATTGAAGATTTTTGCATCTATGTTCATCATGGATATTGGCCTGAAATTTTCTTTTCTTGTTGAGTCTCCGGGTTTCGGTATCAGGATGATGTTGGTCTCATACAATGATTTGGGAAGGGTTCCCTCTTTTTGAAGTATTTGGAATAGTTTCAGAAGGAATGTTACTAGATCCTCTTTCTGTGTCTGGTAGAATTCGGCTGTCAACCCATCTGGACCTGGGCTTTTTTGTGGGGTAGGCTCTTAATTGCTTCCTCAACTTCAGACCTTGTTATTGGTCTCTTCATAGTTTTGGCTTCCTCCTGGTTTATGGTTGGGAGGACACAGGCGTCCAGGAATTTATCCATTTCTTCCTGGTTTACTAGTTTATGTGCATAGAGTTGTTTGTAGTATTCTCTGATGATGGTTTGAATTTCTGTGGAATCTGTGGTGATTTCCCCTTTATCGTTTTTTATTGCATCTATTTGATTGTTCTCTCTTTTCTTTTTTTATCAGTCTGGCTAGTGGTCTCTCTATTTTGTTGATCTTTTCAAAAAACCAGCTCTTGTATTTATTGATTTTTTGAGGGGTTTTTCTGGTCTCTATCTCCTTCAGTCCTGCTCTGATCTTAGTTATTTCTTGTCTTTGGCTAGGTTATGATTTTTTTGATCTTGCTACTCTAGCTCTTTCAATTTTGACGATAGGGTGTCCATTTTGGATCTCTCCACTCTTCTTTTGTGGACACTTATTGCTATATATTTTCCTCTACAGACTGCTTTATATGTGTCCCCGAGATTTTGATACGTTTTGTCTCCGTTCTTGTTTGTTTTGAAGAACCTCTTTATTTCTGCTTCATTTCATTGTTTATCCAATCAACATTTATGAGCCAGTTGTTCAGTTTCCATGATGCTGTGCGGTTCTGAGTTAGTTTCTGCATTCTGAGTTCCAACTTGATTGCACTATGGTCTGAGAAACTGTTTGTTATGATTTCAGTTGTTTCTCATTTGCTGAGGAGTGGTTTACTTTCAATTATGTGGTCAATTTTGGAGTAGGTGTGATGGGGTGCTGAGAAGAATGTGTATTCTGTGGATTTTGGGGTAGAGAGTTCTGTAAATGTGTATCAGGTTTGCTTGTTCCAGGTCTGAGTACAAATCCTGGATATCCTTGTTAATTTTTAGTCTGGTTGATCTTTCTGATATTGACAGTGGAGTGTTAAATTCTCCCACTATTATTGTGTGGGAGTCTAAGTCTCTTTGTAAGTCATTAAGAACTTGCCTGATATATCTGGGTGCTCCTGCATTGAGTCCATATATATTTAGAATCGTTAGCTCTTCTTGTTTTATCGATCCTTTTACCATTATGTAATGACCTTCTTTGTCCCTTTTGATGTTTTTTGCTTTAAAGCCTATTTTATCAGAGATGAGAATTGCAACTCCTGCTTTATTTTTGCTCTCCATTTGCTTGGTCAATCTTTCTCCATAACTTTATTTTGAGCCTTTGTGCATCCTTGCGTGTGAGGTGGGTTTCCTGGATACAGCACATGAATGGGTTTTGGCTTTTTATCTAATTTGCCAGTCTGTGTCTCTTTATTGGTGCATTTAGGCCATTTACATTCAGGGTTAATATTGTTATGTGTGAATTTGCTACTGCCATTTAGATGCTAGCTAGCTGTTTTGCCCATTGGTTCATGTAGATTCTTCATTTTGTTGATGCTCTTTAGCATTTGGTATGCTTTTATGATGGCTGGTACTGGTTGTTTTTTTCTATGTGTAGTGCCTCTTTCAGGAGCTCTTGTAAAGCAGGCCTAGTGGTGACAAAATCTCTGATTACTTGCTTACTCATGAAGGATTTTATTTTTCCTTCACTTACGAAGCCCAGTTTGGCTGGATATGAAATTCTGGGTTGAAATTTCTTTTATTTAAGGATGTTGAATATTGGCCCCCACTCTCTTCTGGCTTGTAGAGTCTCTGCCGAGAGATGTGCTGTGAGTCTGATGGGCTTCCCTTTGTGGGTGACCCGACCTTTCTCTCTAGCTGCCCTTAGTATTTTCTCCATCATTTCAACCCTGGTGAATCTGACGATTATGTGCCTTGGGGTTGCTCTTTGTGCAGAATATCCTTGTGGTGTTCTCTGTATTTCCTGGAGTTGTGTATTGACCTGTCTTGCTAGGTTGGGGAAATTTTCCTGGATAATATCCTGAAGAGTGATTGCCAGCTTGGATTTATTCTCTTCATCACATTCTGGTACACCTATCAAACGTAGGTTGGGTCTCTTCACATAGTCCCACATTTCTTGGAGATTTTGTTCATCCCTTTTTGCACTTTTTTCTTTGATCTTGGTTTCTCGTTTTATTTCATTGAGTTGATCTTCGACTTCTGATATTCTTTCTTCTGCTTGGTCAATTCGGCTGTTGAAATTTGTGCATGCTTCGCGAAGTTCTTGTGTTGGGTTTTTAAGCTCCTTCAATTCATTCATATTTCTCTCTAAGTTGTCCATTCTTGTTATCAATTCCTCGAATCTTTTTTCAAATCATTTTTCAAGGTTCTTAGTTTCTTCGCACTGATTTAGAACATGTTATTTAAGCTCACCTAAGTTTCTCATTATCCACTTTCTGAAGTCTGATTCCGTCATTTCGTCACACTCATTCTCCGTCCATCTTTGTTCCCTTTCTGGTGAGGAGTTTTGGTTCTTTGTAAGAGGTGAAGTGTTTTGGTTTCTGGTGTTTTTCTCCTTTTTGCGCTTGTTTCTTTCCATCTTTATGGATTTATCCACCTGTTGTCTTAGTAGTTGCTGATTTTTCAATTGGGTCTCTGTGTGGATGCCCAGATTGTTGATGATGAGGTATTTATGTTACTTAGTTTTCCTTCTAATGGTCTAGCCCCTCTGCTGTACGAGTGCTGAGGTCCACTCCAGGCCCTGCTTTTCTGGGGTTCACCTGTAGCAGCAGTGGAACAGTGAGGGATGCTTCCAGTTTCTTCTTCTTCTATCTTTGTTTTAGAATGATGCCCGCCAAATGTCAGTCTGATTAGTCCTTTTTCGGGGTGACTCTGGATATACAGGGGTCAGGGAGCTGCTGGAGGAGACGGTCTGTGCTTTATAGGAGCTCCAGTGCTGAGCTGTGAACTCCATTTTTCTTTCAGTGTTGTTGGGAGGATGTGTTCATGTCTGCTGCAACAGAACTCATAACCCCCCCCTTTTTTCCCCTTAGATGCTCTGTCTCAAGGAGTTGGGGCTTTCTTTATGAGTATCTGTTGCACTGTCCTGCCCAGCTAGGAGGCAGTCTATTCACTATTTGCCTGCCAGGGCTCCACCCTGCTAGCACGGTTCTGCCCTGTTGCTTTGGGGCTCCGTTCTGCTGTGGCTTGCTCCGCCCTGCTGGCAGAGTCTCTCTGTTATGGCAGGTTGCCTTGGCAACAGCAGGCTGCGTCAGCCCTGGGCGGTACTTCAGTAGGCAGGGATTGCATCAGTAGTGGTGGACGCCCCTCCCCCTCTGGGCTGCACAGTCCTTGATGCCAGCAGCAAAACTGTCAGCCCCAAGCGCCTCCAATCGCCATCCTGCTTGTCTTCATCAGGGTGGGACCTGCTGAGCCCGATCACCCAGCTCCCTGCCTCAGAGTCCGTCCTCTCTCTCTCTGTCTCTCTCTTCCTCTCCTCAAGCTGAACAGTTGACTCCCTCACTGGTGCCCCAGTAGCCTGCTGATAGGACACTGGGATCCATGCAATCTCCCGTGCTGCTGCCCACTGCACCGGCTCAGATCACGTTTCCCAGGAATCTCCTGATCTGGCTCATTTTTCAAGTCCCATTAAATCAGATGGACATGCCAATCTGCCCTTCCAAATCTCAGATTGCCAGTTTAACAGGGCACCCGGATCAGTGAGTTTTGTGCCCGGTGCCACTTTGCTGCGGAACCAACCAAAGTGGTCACATGAGCCGGCTGCGCTACCGTCCTGTGTCTCTCCCACACCTGGGACTTTCAACGTTCTGTGGGCAAAAAATGTCTGTCTGAGAATGTGGCTAGGACTCACTCTCTGCGCCTTCACTGAGAGCTGCAATCCGGAGTCACCTCTACAACGCCATCTTCTATCAATTGTTCCTTTCTATGCATAGTGCCTCTTTCAGGAGCTCTTGTAAAGCAGACCTGGTGGGAACAAAAATCTCTGAGTTCTTGCTTGTTGGCAAAAGATTTTATTCTTCCTTATAAAACTCAGTTTGGCTGGATGTGAAATTCTCGGTTGAAAGTTCTTTTCTTTAAGAATGTTGAATATTGGCCCCCACTCTCTTCTGGCTTGTAGAGTTTCTGCTGAGAGATCTGCTGTGAGTCTGATGGGCTTCCCTTTGTGGGTTACCTGACCCTTCTCTCTGGCTTCCCTTAGTATTTTCTCCTTCATTTCAACCCTGGTGAATCTGTCGATTATGTGCCTTGGGGTTGCTCTTCTTGCAGAATATCTTTGTGGTGTTCTCTGTATTTCCTGGAGTTGAGCATTGGCCTGCCTTGCTAGGTTGGGGAAATTTTCGTGGATAATATCCTGAAGAGTGTTTTCCAGCTTGGATTCATTCTCTTCATCACATTCTGGTACACCTATCAAACGTAGGTTAGGTCTCTTCACATAGTCCCACATTTCTTGGAGGTTTTGTTCATTCCTCTTTGTGCTTTTTTCTCTAATCTTGGTTTCTCTTTTTATTTCATTGAGTTGATCTTCGACTTCTGATATTCTTTCTTCTGCTTGGTCAATTCGGCTGTTGAAACTTGTGCATGCTTCGAGAAGTTCTCGTGTTGTGTTTTTCAGCTCCTTCAATTCATTCATATTCCTCTCTAAGTTGTCAATTCATGTTATCATTTCCTCGAGTCTTTTTTCAAGTCTCTTTTCAAGGTTCTTAGCTTCTTTGCATTGATTTAGAACATGTTATTTTAGCTCACTGAAGATTCTCATTATCCACCTTCTGAAGTCTGATTCCGTCATTTCATCACTCTCATTCTCCATCCAGCTTTGTTCCCTTGCTGGTGAGGAGCTTTGGTCCTTTGTAGGAGGTGAGGTGTTTTGGTTTTGGGTGTTTTCCTCCTTTTTATGCTGGTTTCTTCCCATCTTTATGGATTTATCCACCTGTCATCTTAGTAGTTGCTGCCTTTTCGATTGGGTCTCTGAGTCGATGCCCAGATTGTTGATAATGAAGTATTTCTGTTACTTAGTTTTCCTTCTAATGGTTTGGCCCCTCTGCTGTACGAGTGCTGGGGTCCACTCCAGGCCCTGCTTTTCTGGGGTACACCTGTAGCAGCTGCAGAACAGCGAGGTATGCTACCAGTTTTTTCTTCTGCTATCTTTTTCCCAGAATGATGCCCACAAAATGTCAGTCTGATTAGTCTTTTTTTGAGCTGGCTTTTTGGATATAGAGGGGTCAGGGAGCTGCTTGAGGAGATGCTCTGTACTTTATAGGAGCTCCAGTGCTGAGTTGTGAGCTCTGTTGTTCATTCAGGGTTGCTGGGCAAATGTGTTTGTGTCTGCTGCAGCAGAACTTATAACCCCCCCCTTTTTTTCCTCAGACACTCTGTCTCAGCGAGTTGGGGCTTCCTTTATGAGTATCTGTTGCACTGTCCTGCCCAGCTAGGAGGCAGTCTATTCACTATTTGCCTTCAGGGGCTCCACTCTGCTAGCGCGGATCTCCCCTTCTGCCACGGGGTTCCGTTCTGCTGTGGTGCACTCTGCCCTGTTGGTGGCGTCTCTCTGTTATGGCCGGTTGCCTCAGCAATGGCAGGCTGCATCAGCAGTGGGCGGTACCTCAGTAGGGGTGGATTGCATCTATAGTGGCAGACGCCCCTCCCTTACCGAGCTGCACTGTCCTGGATTCCGCTGACCCCATGGCAAAACTCTCAACCCCGAGTGCCTTGAATCACCATGCTGCTTGTCCCCATGAGGGTGGGACCCGCCGAGCCTGATCATCTGGCTCCCTGCCACAGAGTTCCTCCTCTCTCACTCTCTTTTTTTTTTCCAAATTGAATGATTGACTCTCAGTAGTCCCAGTCGCCTGCTGATTGGCCACTGGGATCCATGTGATCTCCTGTGCTGCTGCCCACTAAACCAGCTCAAATCGCTCTTCCCAGGAATCTCCTGGTCTGGCTCACAGTCCAAGTCCCATTCTTTCAAATGGACCTGTCATTCTGCCCTCCCAAAACTCAGATTGCCAGTTTAACAGGGCACCCAGACCAGTGAGCTTTGTGTGGCCTGCCACTGCGCCATGGCGCTGGCCGAATGGCCAAGCAAGCCTAAAGGCTGTGCTGCTCTCCTGTGTCTCTCCTACACCTTGGAATTTCACCATTCTGTGGGCAACAAAGGTCCGTCTGAAAATGCGGCTAGGACTCACCCTCTGTGCCTTCACTAAAAGCTGCAATCCTGAGTTGTTTTTATGGCGCCATCTTGGAACCCATTCTCTATTTGTTATATTTTTATCTCCTTTAGTTCGGTTCTGATTTCAGTTAATTCTTGTCTTCTACTAGCTGTAGAATTTTGTTGCTCTTATTTATGTAGTTATTTCAGTTATGATGTTTCTGGCTTTTGAATGTGGGCATTTAGTTCTATAAATTTTTCTTTTAACACTGCTTTAGCTGTGTCCTAGAGATTCTCGTATATTTTCTCTTTGTTTTCACTGGTTTCAAAAAAATTCTTAATACTTGCATTAATTTTATTATTAACCTAAAAGTCATTCAGGAGCAGGTTATTCAATTTCTGCTTAATTTTATGGTTTTTAGTAAATTTCTTTATTTTCTGCCCTAATTTGTGCTGTGGTCTGAGACACTGTTTATTATGATTTTAGTTCTGAGGAATGTTTCACTTCAGACTATGTGACAGACTTAAGAAATAGTGCCACGTGGTGAGGAGAACAATGTACATTCTGCTGTTTTGGGGTGGAGAGTTCTGTAAATATTCATCACATCCATTTGATCCAGAGCTAGGTTCAGATCCTGAATATCTTTGTTAATTTTCTGTCTCAATAATCTGTCAAATATTGTCAGTGGGGTGTTAAAGTCTGCCACTGTTATTGTGTAGATGTGGTCAAGGTCTCTTTAAAGATCTCTAGAAATGTATTACATAAACTGGGCACTCTTGTGTTGGGGGCACATATATTTAGAATAGTTAGTTCTTGTTGAATTGAATCCTTTGCCATTATGTAATGACTCTCTTTGTCTTTTTTTGTTTGTTTGCTTGTTTGTTTTGTTTCTTCCTGTGTTGGTTTAAAGTCTATTTAGGGGGCTGGATGCAGTGGCTCATGCCTGTAATCCCAGCACTTTGGGAGGCCGAGGCAGGTGGATCACGAGGTCAAAAAATCGAGACCATTCTGGTCAACATGGTGAAAGCCCATCTCTACTAAAAACACAAAAAATTAGCTGGGCATGGTGGTGTGTGCCTGTAATACCAGCTACTCAGGAGGCTGAGGCAGGAGAATTGCCTGAACCCAGGAGGCAGAGGTTGCATTGAGCTGAGATTGCACCATTGCACTCCAGCCTGGCTAACAAGAGCAAAACTCCATCTCAAAAAAAAAAGTCTATTTTGTTGGAAACAAGGATTGCAACTCTTGCTTTTTCTGTTTTTTATTTGCTTGGTAAAGTTTTCTCCATCCCTCTATTTTGAGCCTATATGTGTCACTTCATGTGAGATGTGTGTCTTGAATACAGCATACCAATGGGTCTTGGTTCTTTATCCACTCTGTGTGCTTTAATAGTGGCATTTAGCCCACTTCCATTATTGTTATATGTAGATTTGATTTTGCTATCTTGATGCTAGCTGGTTACTTTGCAAACTTGTTCATGTTGCTAATTGATAGTGTCAATGGTCCATGTACTTCAGTGTGTTTTTGTAGTGGCTGGTAATAAGTTTTCATTTCAACTTTGGAGAATCTGATGATTATATGTCTTTGGTATGATCTTTTCATGGAGTATCATACTAGAGTTCTCTGCATTTTCTGGATTTTAATGTTGGCCTGTATAGCAAGGTTAGAAACATTCTCATGGATGATATACTGAAATACTTTTTCCAAATTGGTTTTGTTCTCCCAGCTCTTCCTATTCTTTTTTTTTTTTTTTGGGATGCGGTTTTGCATTTTTTGCTCAGGCTGCAGTGCAATGGCATGATATCATGTCACCACACCCTCTGCCTCTCACATTCAAGCAATTCTCCTGCCTCAGCCTCTCAAGTAGCTGAGATGACAGGCATGCACAACCACGCCCAGCTAATTTTGTATTTTTAGTGGGGTTTCTCCACATTGGTCAGGTTGGTCTCAAACTCCCAACCTCAGGTGATCTGCCCACCTCAGCCTCCCAAAGCATTGGAATTACAGGCATGAGCCACTATGCCAATCCTCTCCCTAACTCAGGTATACTAATCAGTTATAGATTTGGTCTTTTTACATAATCCCATATTTCTCAGAGATGTTTGTTTTTCAGCACTATCAGTGCTGAAGTAGTTCTTCTCTATTCTGGCTAAATTATCAGCTCCTGAAATATCATATATATTGTAATCTTTAACTTTCTTGTGGAATTAGAACATGTTCCTTTAGCTCAGTGAAGTTCATTTTTATCCACATACTGGAATCTACTTCTGTTATTTCAGTCATCTCAACCTCAGCCTTATTCTGAAAGCTTGCTGGAAATGTGGTCATATTGGGGAAAGAGGGCACTGTGATTTTTGAGTTTTTAGTGTACTTGAGCTAACTATTTCTCACACGTGTGTGCTTATCTACCTTTAATCTTTGAGGTTGCTGACCTTTGAATTTTTTTTTGTTTATT
This sequence comes from Saguinus oedipus, assembly GCA_031835075.1. Lineage (NCBI taxonomy): Eukaryota > Metazoa > Chordata > Mammalia > Primates > Cebidae > Saguinus > Saguinus oedipus. The sequence goes on from CM063173.1 coordinate 59,812,307, forward strand.
TGTTTCTTTCCCTTTTAATAATTTGGCTATTTTGTATATGGCCATTACAGTTTGTAAGACTTCTACTCCAGTCTCCAGTCACCTCATATCTTCCAGTAACTGAAAGTAACATCAGTGAAGGCTGTAAAACAATAAATATAAAAGCCCACCACTTTGGGAACTTTATTCCAGGGAAAGTGCGGACCTGTTGCTCATTTAAACACACCTGTAGAATGTTTCTGCAGACCCTGGTTGGTAGGTCTCACCCAGCAAAGAGGAATAGTATTGGAGACCCACTTAAAGAAGCCATCTAGCTTTACTTTCACAGATCAGCCATGCTGTGCTGGTACCATTTCTACCCCTCATCAGGTTGGGCTCTCCATAGCTGAGAGACTGAAAGAGCTCAGTTGCTGAAACAGCATAGATGGTATCCCACTCTTTCTCTAGGAACTCTCAGGAAGTTTTTAAACCTCTGTTGGCCAGACAACATCTGGCGCACCCAGAGATGAGGAGCATAGCAAGGTCCCACTTAAAGAAGCAGGCTGATTACATTATGATGGAGCCACTGTGCTGTGCTGGGGTACCCCTTCTTCTCCTGAATAATTTGGATTTTCCTAAGCCAACAGGCTGGAATGGCTGAGTTGTCAAAACAGCAAATATGGGGGCCCAGTCCTTCCACTGGGCACTGCATCCAGGAAGAAATCAAAACTCTGTCTTCTGGAGAATATGAAAGGGGCTCTCTGGAGGCTCTGGCAGAAGGCCCCACCATTAGATAAAAAATGCATCAGGGTCCCACTTCAAAAAGCAGTCTGGCCACATTTTGGTAGAGTCACTGTGCTGTGTTGAGGCTTTCCTCCATCTGCCGTCAGTTTTATTTGGACTCTCCTAAGTCCAGTCTAGAATGGCTGAGTCATTCAAATACCAAACAGAGCAGGCTGCCCTGCCTCCAAAAACTCTGTTTCATCCCAAGTAGGTGCAACACTGTTGCTGGGGGTTGGCTAGAATTCCAAGCCAATGAGTCTTATTATGTGGGGCATCATGGAAATGGGGCCCACAGACACGCTGCTCAGGTCCGTGGATTCAGCTTCCTCTCTAGAAGTGTTTACAGAGGTCCAATTTCCCACCTTGTCTGAGTTGCAGTCATCTTTTCCAGATATCCCAGAGCCAAAGTAGGTAAAGCTCCTGAGATTCTGTTTTGTCTGAGCAGTTGTTTCACAAAGACAATGTAGCTGTGTGTGTAAGACCAAAGGCCCTGGTGGAATGGGTTCATAAGAAAATCTCCTGAACTGAGGTTGCAGAGATCCATGGGAGAAATGTGCCTTCTCAGGGTCACACATTTGCTCACCACTTCCCTGGACAGGGCAGGTTCCCTTGGGTTTGTGTTACTTCTCAGTGAGTGGTTGCCATGCCTTGCTTTTCTTCATTCTTCATTAGTCCCAATGCGAATACCTGGGTGTTTCAGTTGAAGGTGCTGTATTTACTTTCTCCCTTTGTTTCTTTCTTTGAGAGTCACACACCATAGTTACTTTTAGTCAGCCCTTTTGGCACCATTATCTGCTACAATATTTTGGTAGATGGTGTTTATCCTGTAGGCTGTCTCTGGCCCTAGATAACTGTAGGAGTACCAGCCTGCACCAAAAACTATGTGCATTTCAAAGAGCAAGAAAGAGAAAAAATACAACATCAAAGTGGCTCACACAGCTGTGTCAGCTCCATCTGAGGAGTCTTCCCAAAGTCCCATCAATACTTCTGATTATGCTCAGTTGTCTTAAATGTCCTCTAGTATTCTTAGCTTCAATAGTGGTCAGGAGCTATAACCTTTGTGTTTGGTAAGTTGCTATTTGCATAAAAGTGAATCTGTTTTGAAGAATGAAAGAAATATAAGAAATGTGGCAATGACCACTGCTCTTTTTCTACACTAAATTTAAAGATACACAAGAGAAGGTGGAGCTTTTCTCAGATAAAGTGGGCGTTTATTTTCCAAACAAAAATTCTTTTGGTGTTCATTACTTTTCAGACCCAATGAGAAAAAGTCTTGGTTGTGATAAAAACGTCCTTTATGAACAAAGGTTACTCAAGATTAACTGAACCCTTTCTTTGACTATGCCAACCTTGACTTATTTTTTAGTTTTTGAAATGAAGTTTCTCTCTTGTTACCCAGGCTGGAGTGCAATAGCATGATCTTCGCTCACCGCAGCCTCCACCTCCTGGGTTCAGGCAATTCTGCCTCAGTGTCCTGAGTAGCTGGGATCACAGGCACACGCCAGCATGCCCAGCTAATTTTTTTTGTATTTTTTAGTAGAGACAGGGTTTCACCATGTTGACCAGGTTGGTCTCGATCACTTGACCTCATGATTCACCCACCTTGGTTTCCCACACTGCTGGGATTACAGGCGTGAGCCACCATGCCTGGCGCCCAACCTTGACTTATAACTCTGCTTGTGGTTTAAGAAGCTCATTTTCAGAAATCCTCTTAAGACTTAGCATATTCCACATAACTTTTGCATCCACTCAGATTCAGATTCCGCTTTCTTGATGTTTCAGTTCTCAGGTAGCCTGTAGCCAGAATTCTGTTAGAAAAAATTCCTCTTCCTTTGATATTTTAGCAAATGATTTTCAGTAATATATTTTTTTAAATTTTTATTGCATTATAGGTTTTGGGGTACATGTGCAAAACGTGCAAGAGAGTTGCCTAGGTACACACATGGTAGTGTGTTTTGCTGCCTTCCTCCCCTTCACCCACACTTGGCATTTATCCCCAGGCTATCCCTCCCCAGCACCCCCCCACTGTCCCTCCCCCATTCCCTCCAATAGACCCCAGTGTGTAGTAGACCCCCTTTCCGTGTCCATGTGTTCTTATTTTTCTCACCCACCTATGAGTGAGAATATGCGGTATTTCTTTTTCTGTTCTCATGTCAGTTTGCTGAGAATGATGTTCTCCAGATTCATTCACGTCCTTACAAAGGACACAGACTCATCATTTTTGATTGCTGCATAATATTCCATGGTGTATATGTGCCACATTTTCCCAGTCCAGTCTATCATCGATGGGCAGTTGGGTTGGTTCCTGGTCTTTGCTATTGTAAACAGTGCTGCAATGAACATTCGTGTGCATGTGTCCTTATAGTAGAACAATTTATAGTCCTTTCGATATATACCCAGTAATGGGATAGTTGGGTCAAATGGAATTTCTATTTCTAGGTCCCTGAGGAATCACCACACTGTCTTCCACAATGGTTGAACTAATTTACACTCCCACCAACAGTGTAAGAGTGTTTCTATTCCTCCACATCCTCTCCAGCATCTGCTGTCTTCAATTTGTTAATATCGCCATTCTAACTGGCGTGAAATGGTATCTCAATGTGGTTTTGATTTGAATCTCTCTAATGACCAGATTATGATGAGCATTTTTTTAATGTGTTTGTTGGCCTCATGTATGTCTTCTTTTATAAAGTGTCTGTTCGAACAGAAGCATCGGAGGCAACAGAAAATATCTACAACCATATTATCTTTGATAAACCAGACAAAAACAGGCAATGTGGAAAGGATTCCCTATTTAATAAATGGTGTTGGGAAAACTGGCTAGCCATGTGCAGAAAGCAGAAACTGGACCCCTTCCTGACACCTTACACTAAAATTAACTCCAGATGGATTAAAGACTTAAACGTAAGACCTGACACCATAAAAACCCTAGAAGAAAATCTGGGGAAGACCATTCAGGACATAGGAGTAGGCAAGGACTTCATGACCAAAACACCAAAAGCATTGGCAACAAAAGCCAAAATAGACAAATGAGACCTAATCAATCTCCACAGCTTCTGCACGGCAGAAGAGACAGTCACTAGAGTGAATCAGCAACCATCAGAATGGGAAAAAATCTTTGCAGTTTACACATCTGACAAAGGGCTGATATCCAGAATTTACGAAGAACTCAAACAGATTTACAGGAAAAAAACAAACAAGCCCATTCAAAAATGGGCAAAGGATATGAACAGAAACTTTACAAAAGAAGACATACATGAGGCCAACAAACATATGAAAAAGTGCTCATCATCACTGGTCATTAGAGAGATGCAAATCAATACCACATTGAGATACCATCTCACGCCAGTTAGAATGGCGATCATTAAAAAATCTGGAGACAGCAGATGCTGGAGAGGATGTGGAGAAATAGGAAGACTCTTACACTGTTGGTAGGAGTGTAAATTAGTTCAACCATTGTGGAAGACAGTGTGGCGATTCCTCAGGGACCTAGAAATAGAAATTCCATTTGACCCAGCAATCCCATTACTGGGTATCTATCCAAAAAACTATAAATCGTTCTACTATAAGGACACATGCACACGAATGTTCATTGCAGCACTGTTTACAATAGCAAGGACCTGGAACGAACCCAAATGCCCAACGATGATAGACTGGACTGGGAAAATGTGGCACATATACACCATGGAATATTATGCAGCAATCAAAAATGATAAGTTTGTATCCTTTGTAGGGACATGGATGAATCTGGAGAACATCATTCTCAGCAAACTGACACAAGAACAGAAAAAGAAATACCGCATATACTCACTCATAGGTGGGTGAGAAAAATGAAAACACATGGACACAGAGAGGCGGTCTACTATACACTGGGGACTGTTGGGGGGAATGGGGGAGGGACAGCAGGGGGGGCTAAGGGGATGACCTGGGGATGACTACCAAGTGTGGGTGAAGGGGAGGAAGGCAGCAAAGCACACTGCCATATGTGTACCTATGCAACTATCTTGCACGTTCTGCACATGTACCCCCAAACCTATAATGCAATAAAAATTAAAAATAAATAAATAAATAAATAAATAAAGTGCTTACACAGTATTTAACACATAGTAAGTATTTAATAAATTCTAACCATTAAAAAAAATAATAAAAAAATAAAATAAAATAAAGTGTCTGTTCATATCTTTTGCCCATTTTTGAATGGGCTTTTTTGTTTTTTTATTGTAAATCTGTTTGAGTTCTTTGTAAATTCTGGATATCAGCCCTTTGTCAGATGTGTAAACTGCAAAGATATTTTTCCCATTCTGATGGTGGCTGATTCACTCTAGTGACTGGTTTTTTTTGCCGTGCAGAAGCTGTGGAGTTTGATTAGGTCCCATTTGTCTATTTTGGCTTTTGTTGCCAATGCTTTTGGTGTTTTGGTCATGAAGTTTTTGCCTACTCCTATGTCCTGAATGGTTTTGTCTAGATTTTCTTCTAGGGTTTTTATGGTGTCGGGTATTATGTTTAAGTCTTTAATCCATCTAGAGTTAATTTTAGTGTAAGGTGTCAGGAAGGGGTCCAGTTTCTGCTTTCTGCACATGGCTAGCCAGTTTTCCCAACACCATTTATTAAACAGGGAATCCTTTCCCCATTGCTTGTTTTTGTCTGATTTATCAAAGATTATATGGTTGTAGATATGTTGTGTTGCCTCCGATGTTTCTGTTCCATTCCATTGGTCTATATCTCTGTTTTGGTACCAGTACCATGCTGTTTTGATTACTGTAGGCTTGTAGTATAGTTTGAAGTCTGGTAGTGTGATGCCTCCCGCTGTGTTCTTTTTGCTTAGAATTGAGTTGGCTATGCGGGCTCTCTTTTGGTTCCCTATGAAGTTCATGGTGGTATTTTCCAGTTTTGTGAAGAAATTCAATGGTAGTTTGATGGGGATAGCATTGATTGTGTAAATTACTTTGGGCAGTATAGCCATTTTCACAATATTGATTCTTTCTAACCACAAACATGGAATGTTTCTCCATCTGTTTGTGTCCTCTCTTATTTCGTTGAGCAGTGGTTTGTAGTTTTCCTTAAAGAGGTCCTGTACGTTCCTAGTGAGTTGTATTCCTAGGTATTTTATTTTCTTTGTAGCAATTGTGAATGGCAGTTCGTTCTTGATTTGGTTCTCTTTAAGTCTGTTATTGGTGTATAGGAATGCTTGTCATTTTTGAACACTGATTTTATATCCTGAGACTTTACTGAAGTTGCTTATCCGTTTCAGGAGCTTTTGGTCTGAGGTGATGGGGTCTCCTAGGTATACTATCATGTCATCTGCAAAGAGAGACAATTTGGCTTCCATCTTTCGTTTTTGAATACCCTTTATTTCTTTTTCTTGCCTGATTGCTCTGGCTAGAACTTCCAGTACTATGTTGAATAGGAGTGGTGAGAGAGGGCATCCTTGTCTAGTGCCGGATTTCAAAGGGAATGCTTCCAGTTTTTGCCCATTAAGGATGATACTGGCTGTTGGTTTGTCGTAAATAGCTTTTATTACTTTGAGATATATTCCATCAATACCAAGTTTATTGAGGGTTTTTAGCATAAAGCCCTGTTGAATTTTGTCAAATACCTTTTCTGCGTCAATTGAGATAATCATGTGGTTTTCGTTTTTGCTTCTGTTTATGTGGTGAATTACATTTATAGACTTGCATATGTCGAACCAGGCTTGTTTCTCCAGCATGAATCCTACTTTATCATGATGCATAAGTTTTTTAACGTGCTGTTGCAATCGGTTTGCCAGCATTTTATTGAAGATTTTTGCATCTATATTCATCATGGATATTGGCCTGAAGTTTTCTTTTCTTGTGGAGTCTCTGCCGGGTTTTGGTATCAGGATGGTGTTGGTCTTATAAAATGATTTGGAAAGGGTTCCCTCTTTTCGGATTCTTTGGAATAGTTTCAGAAGAAATGGTACCAGATGCTCTTTCTGTGTCCGGTAGAATTGAGCTGTGAACCCATCTGGACCTGGGCTTTTTTTGTGTGATAGGCTCTTAATTGCTGTCTCAACTTCGGACCTTGTTATTGGTCTATTCATAGTTTCAGCTTCCTCCTGGTTTAGGCTTGGGAGGACACAGGTGTCCAGGAATTTATCCATTTCTTCCTGGTTTACTAGTTTATGTGCATAGAGTTGTTTGTAGTATTCTCTGATGATGGTTTGAATTTCTGTGGAATTTGTGGTGATTTTCCCTTTATCGTTTTTTATTGCATCTATTTGGTTGTTCTCTCTTTATTTTTTTTATCAGTCTGGCTAGTGGTCTGTCTATTTTGTTGATCTTTTTGAAAAAACACCTCTTGGATTTATTGATTTTTTGAAGGGCATTTGGTGTCTCTATCTCCTTCAGTTCTTCTCTGATCTTAGTTATTTCTTGTCTTCGGCTAGGTTTTGAGCTTTTTTGATCTTGCTTCTCCAGCTCTTTCAACTTTGACGATAGGGTGTCAATTTTGGATTTCTCCACTCTTCTCATGTGGGCATTTATTTCTATATATTTTCTTCTACAGACTGCTTTAAATGTGTCCCAGAGATTCTGGTATGTTGTGTCTTCGCTCTCGTTGGTTTCAAAGAACTTCTTTATTTCTGCCTTCATTTCATTGTTTATCCAATCAACATTCAAGACCCAGTTATTCAATTTCCATGAAGCTGTGCGATTCTGAGTTATTTTCTGAATTCTGAGTTCCAACTTGATTGCACTATGGTCTGAGAGACTATTTGTTATGATTTCAGTTATGTGAATTTGCTGAGGAGTTGTTTACTTCCAATTATGTTGTCAGTTTTGGAGTAGGTGTGATGTGGTGCTGAGAAGAATGTATATTCTGTGGATTTGGGGTGGAGAGTTCTGTAAATGTCTATCATGTTTGCTTGTTTCAGGTCTGAGTTCAAGTCCTGGATATCCTTGTTAATTTTCTGTCTGGTTGATCTGTTTGATATTTACAGTGGAGTGTTAAAGTCTCCCACTATTATTGTGTGGGAGTCTAAGTCTCTTTGTAAGTCATTAAGAACTTGCCTTACATATCTGGGTGCTCCTGCATTGAGTGCATATATATTTAGAATCATTAGCTCTTCTTGTTGTATCGATCCTTTTACCATTATGTAATGAAATTTTTTTTCCCTTTTGATCTTTGTTGCTTTAAAATCTATTTTATCAGAGATGAGAATTGCAACTCCTGCTTCTTTTTCTCTCCATTTGCTTGGTAAATCTTTCTCCATCCCTTTATTTTGACCCTTTGTGTATCCTTGCATATGAGGTGGGTTTCCTGGATACAGCACACTGATGCGTTTTGGTTATTTATCCAATTTGCCTGTCTGTGTCTTTTGATTGGTGCATTTAGCTTATTTACATTTAGGGTTAATATTGTTATGTGTGAATTTGATACTGCCATTTTGATGCGAGCTGGCTGTTTTGCCTATTGGTTCATGTAGATTCTTCATTTTGTTGATGCTCTTTAGCATTTGGTATGCTTTTATGATGGCTGGTACTGGTTGTTTCTTTCTCTGTGTAGTGCCTCTTTCAGGAGCTCTTGTAAAGCAGGCCTAGTGGTGACAAAACCTCTGAGTACTTGCTTGTTCATGAAGGATTTTATTTTTCCTTCACTTATGAAGCTCAGTTTGGCTGGATATAAATTTCTGGGTTGAAAGTTCTTTTATTTAAGGATGTTGAATATTGGCCCCCACTCTCTTCTGGCTTGTAGAGTCTCTGCTGAGAGATCTGCTGTTAGTCTCATGGGCTTCACTTTGTGGGTGACCCGACCTTTCTCTCTGGCTGCCCTTAGTATTTTCTCCTTCATTTCAACCCTGGTGAATCTGAGGATTATGTGCCTTGGGGTTGCTCATCTTGTTGAGTATCTTTGTGGTGTTCTCTGTATTTTCTGGAGTTGTGTATTGACCTGTCTTTCTAGGTTGGGGGAATTTTCCTGGATAATATCCTGAAGAGTGTTTTCCAACTTGGGTTCATTCTCTTCATTACATTCTGGTTCACCTATGGAATGTAGGTTGGGTCTCTTCACATAGTCCCACATTTCTTGGAGATTTTGTTCATTCCTTTTTGCACTTTTTTCTTTAATCTTGGTTTTTCTGTTTATTTCATTGAGTTGATCTTCGACTTCTGATATTCTTCCTTCTGCTTCCTCAACTCAGCTGTTGAAACTTGTGCATGCTTCATGAAGTTCTCATGTTGTGTTTTTCAGCTCCTTCAATTCATTCATATTCCTCTCTAAGTTATCGATTCTTGTTATCATTTTCTCGAATCTTTTTTCCAATCTTGTTTCAAGGTTCTTAGTTTCTTTGCACTGATTTAGAACATGTTCTTTTAGCTCACTGAAGTTTCTCATTATCCAGTTTCTGAAGTCTGATTCCATCATTTCGTCACACTCATTCTCCGTTCAGCTTTGTTCCCTTGCTGGTGAGGAGTTTTGGTCCTTAGTAGGAGGTGAGGTGTTTTTGTTTCGGGTGTTTTTCTCTTTTTTGCGCTGGTTTCTTCCCATCTTTATGGATTTATCCACCTGTTGTCTTAGTAGTTGCTGATTTTTCAATTGGGTCTCTGTGTGGTTGCCCACATTGTTAATGATGAAGTATTTATGTTACTTAGTTTTCCTTCTAATGGTCTAGCCCCATAGCTGTATGAGTGCTGAGGTCCACTGTAGGCCCTGCTTCTCTGGGGTACACCTGTAGCAGCTGCGGATCTGTGAGGGATGCTACCAGTTTCTTCTTCTGCTATCTTTGTTCCAGAATGATGCCCACCAAATGTCATTCTAATTAGTTTTTTTGGGGGGGTGACTTTTTGGATATACAGGGGTCAGGGAGCTGCTTGAAAAGACAGTCTGTGCTTTATAGGAGCTCCAGTGCTGAGCTGTGAGATCTGTTGTTCATTCAGGGATGTTGGGAGGATGCGTTTATGTCTGCTGCAACAGAACTCATAACCCCCCCCTGTTTTTGCCCCTTAGATGCTCTGTCTCAGGAAGTTGGGGATTTCTTTATGAGTATCTGTTGCACTGTCCTGCCCAGCTAGGAGGCAGTCTATTTACTATTTGCCTGCTGGGGCTCTGCCCTGCTAGCGTGGGTCTGCCCTGCTGTGGCGGGGCTCTATTCTGCTGTGGTGTGCTCCGCCCTGCTGGCAGAGTCTCTCTGTTATGGCAGATTGCCTTGGCAACTGCAGTCTTCGTCAGCCCTGGGCAGTACTTCAGTAGGGGTGGATTGCATCCATAGTGGTGGATGCCCCTCCCCCACTGGGCTGCACCATCCTAGATGCTGTCAGCAAATCTCTCAGCTCAGAGCTCCTCCAATCACCAACCTGCTTGTCCCCATGAGGTTGGAACATGCCAAGCCCCATCTTTCCGCTCCCAGATTCTGAATCCATCCTCTCTCTCTCTTCCTCTCCCCAAGCTGAACAGTCGACTCTCTCACTGGTGCCCCAGTAGCCTGCCAATAGTGCATTGGGATCCATGCGATATCCCATGCTGCTGCCCACTGCACCAGCTCAGATCACGCTTCCCAGGAATCTCATGGTCTGGCTCATTGTCCAAGTCCCGTTCAATCAGATGGACATGCCAATCTGCCCTTCCAAATCTCAGATTGCCGGTTTAAAAAGGCACCCAGACCAGTGAGTTTTGTGCTGGGTCACGCTGACCTGCAGCACCGGCCGAACTGGCCACGCGAGCCGGCTGCACTAGCGTCTTGTGTCTCTCCCACACCTGGGACACTCAATGCTCTGTGGGCAAAAAAGGTCCATCTGAGAATGCAGCTAGGACTCACCCTCTGTGCCTTCACTGAGAGCTGCAATCCCGAGTCACCTTTACAATGCCATCCTCAGTAATTTTTTATCCACTGATTTATTCTGCTTATTGACTACAAATACTGAGTTGTCTGTGTTGAGAGTTATGATCAATTTCTGAGCCTTATTACAATGGCCATAACAACTACTGCAATTGCACTAAAGTCTTTCTACCCAATTTTAAAAAAATGTCAGAATAGTTTTATTTGAAAGTTGGCCAACACAATGTTTGTGCATAAAAACAGTTTTCACTTCTCCCCAGAAAATGATGTGAACCACTGTGTAGTTGTATTTGCCTGACGCTTGTGTGTCCAAAAAGGGATGTTTTTTATTCAAATGGTATGAGAGTGGAAGATATAGGAAAGTGGACTTGTAGAAATAATGGTCTTTATAGACAATGTGTAGAAGCAGAATCTGTAAATTATGAGATAAAAATCAGGTAATTTTTACTCAAATTTAGTGATCCTCATACAAAAAATTCAATTAATTAAAAATTAGAGCAGGTGAGAGGAGGCAAGATGGCGTTGTAGAGGCGACTCAGGATTGCAGCTCTCAGTGAAGGCGCAGAGGGTGAGTCCTAGCCGCATTCTCAGATGTTCCTTTTATGCCCACAGAGCGTTGAAACTCCCAGGTCTGGGAGAGACACGGGACGCTAGCACAGCCAGCTCCCACTGCCTCTTCGGCCAATGCCACAGCAGGACCCGGTGTGGAACTCACTGGTCTGGGTGCCCTGTTAAACCGGCAATCTGAGATTTGGAAGAGCAGATTGGCATGTTCCTCTGATTGAACAGGACTTGGACAATGAGCCAGACAAGGAGTTTCCTGGGAAGCGAGATCTGAGCTGGGGTAGTGGGCAGCGGCATGGGAGATCGCATGGATCCCAGTGCCCTATCGGCAGGCTACTGGGGTGCCAGTGAGAGAGTCGACCTTTCAGCTTGGGGAGAGGAAGAGAGAGAGAGAGAGGACGGACTCAGGCAGGAAGCTGGGTGATCGGGCTCGGCGGGTCCCATGCACATGGGGACAAGCAGGGCAGCGACTGGAGGTGCTTGGGGCTGAGAGTTTTGCTGCCGGCATCTAGGATGGTGCAGCTGGGTGAGGGAGGGGCGTCCACCATTGCTGACGCAGTCCTTACCACTGAAGTACCACCCAGGACTGATGCAGCCTGCCATTGCAGAGGCAACCTGCCATAACAGAGACACTCTGCCAGGAGTCAGGAACACTCCATATCAGAAGGGAGCCCAGCAGCAACAGGGCGGACCCGCACAGCAGGTCAGAGCCCCGGCAGGCAAATAGTGAATAGACTGCCACCTAGAGGGGCAGGAGAGTGCAACAGATACTCATAAAGAAAGCCCCAACTCCCTGAGACAGAGCATCTAAGGGGGGAAAAAAACAGGGTGGTGTTTTATGAGTTCTATTGCAGCAGACATAAACAACCTCCCAACAACCCTGAATGAACAACAGAGCTCACAGCTCAGCAATGGAGCTCCTATGAAGCACAGACTGTCTCCTCAAGCAGCTCCCTGACCCCTGTATATACAAGGAGTCACCCAAGAAAAGGACTAATCAGACTGACATTTGGCTGGCATTATTCTGGAACAAGGACAGCAGAAGAAGAAACTGGTATCATCCCTCACTGTTCTGCAGCTGCTGCAGGTATACCCCAGACAAGCAGTGCCTGGAGTGGACCTCAGCACTCATACAGCAGAGGGGATAGATCATTAGAGGGAAAACTAAGTAACAGAAATAATTCATCATCAACAATCTCAGTGTCCACACAGAGACCCAATTGAAAAATCAGCCACTACTAAGACGACAGGCTGATAAATCCATGAAGATGGGAAGAAACCAGCGCAAAAAGGAGGAAAGCACCCGAAACCAAAACACCTCACCTCCAAAAAAGGACCAAAACTCCTCATCAGCAAGAGAACAAAGCTGGACGGAGAATGAATGTGACAAAATGATGTAAACAGACTTCAGAAAGTGGATAAGGAGAAACTTCAGTGAGCTAAAGGAACATGTACTAAACCAGTGCAAAGAAACTAAGGACCTTGAAAAAAGATTTGAAAAAAGATTCGAGGAATTGATAACAAGAACGGACAACTTAGAGACGAATATGAATGAATTGAAGGAGCTGAAAAACACAACACGAGAACTTCATGAAGCATGCACATGTTTCAACAGCTGAATTGACCAAGCAGAAGAAAGAATATCAGAAGTTGAAGATCAACTCAATGAAATAAAATGAGAAACGAAGATTAAAGGAAAAAGTACAAAAAGGAATGAATAAAATCTCCAAGAAATGTGGGACTATGTGAAGAGACCCAACTTACGTTTGATAGGAGTACCAGAATGTGATGAAGAGAATGAATCCAAGCTGGAAAACACTCTTCAGTATATTATCCAGGAAAATTTCCCCAACCTAGCAAGACAGGTCAATACTCAACTCCAGGAAATACAGAGAACACCACAAAGATACTCCACAAGAAGAGCAACCCCAAGGCACATAATCGTCAGATTCACCAGGGTTGAAACAAGGAGAAAATACTAAGGGCAGCCAGAGAGAAAGGTCGGGAAACACACAAAGTGAAGCCCATGAGACTCACAGCAGATCTCTCAGCAGAGACTCTACAAGCCAGAAGAGAGTGGGGGCCAATATTCAACATCCTTAAAGAAAAGAGCTTTCAACCCAGATTTTCATATCCAGCCAAACAGAGCTTCATAAGTGAAGGAAAAATAAAATCCTTCACGAACAAGCCAGTACTCAGAGATTTTGTCCCCACTAGGCCTGCTTTACAAGAGCTCCTGAAAGAGGCACTACACATAGAAAGAAACAACCAGTTCCAGCCATCCAAAAAGCATACCAAATGCTAAAGACCATCAATAAAATGAAGAATGTACATGAACCAACGGGCAAAGCAGCAAGCTAGCATCAAAATGGCAGTATCAAATTCACACATAACAATATTAACCCTGAATGTAAATGGGCTAAATGCACCAATCAAAAGACACTGACTGGCAAATTAAATAAAAAACCAAAACCCATCAGTGTGCTGTATCCAGGAAACCCACCTCACACGGAAAGATATACAAAGGCTCAAAATAAAAGGGTGGAGGAAGATTTACCAAGCACATGGAGAGCAAAAAAAAGCAGGAGTTGCAATTCTCATCTCTGATAAAATAGACTTTAAAGCAACAAAGATCAAAAGAATCAAAGAAGGTCATTACATAATGGTAAAAGGATCGATACAACAAGAAGAGATAACGATTCTAAATATATATGGACCCAATGTAGGAGCACCCAGATATATAAGGCAAGTTCTTAATGACTTACAAAGAGACTTAGACTCCCACACAATAATAGTGGGAGACTTTAACACTCCACTGTCAATAGCAGACAGATCAACCAGACAGAAAATTAACAAGGATATCCAGGTCTTGAACTCAGACCTGGAACAAGCAAACATGACAGACATTTACAGAACTCTCCACCCCAAATCCACAGAATATACATTCTTCTCAGCACCACATCACACCTACTCTAAAATTGACCACATAATTGGAAGTAAAGCACTCCTCAGCAAATGCAAAAGAACGGAAATCATAACAAACTGTCTGTCAGACCAAAGTGCAATCAAGTTGGAACTCAGAATTCAGAAAATAACTCAGAACCACACAGCTTCATGGAAACTGAACAACTGGCTCTTGAATGTTGATTGGATAAACAATGAAATGAAGGCAGAAATAAAGAAGTTCTTTGAAACCAATGAGAATGAAGACACAACGTACCAGAATCTCTGGGACACATTTAAAGCAGTCTGCAGAGGAAAATATATAGCAATAAGTGCCCACATGAGAAGAATGGAGAGATCCAAAATTGACACCCTATCGTCAAAATTGAAAGAGCTAGAGGAGCAAGATCAAAAAAGCTCAAAACCTAGCTGAAGACAAGAAATAACTAAGATCAGAGCAGAACTGAAGGAGATAGAGACAAGAAAATCCTTTAAATAATCAATAAATCTAAGAGCTGATTTTTTGAAAAGATCAACAAAATAGACAGACCACTAGCCAGACTGATAGAAAAGAAAAGAGAGAACAACCAAATAGATGCAATAAAAAATGATAAAGGGGAAATCACCACAGATTCCACAGAAATTCATACCATCATCAGAGAATACTACAAACAACTCTATGCACACAAACTAGTAAATCAGGAAGAAATGGATGAACTCCTGGATGCCTGTGTCCTCCCAAGACTAAACCAGGAGGAAGCCTAAACTATGAACAGACCAATAACAAGGTCAGAAGTTGGGGCAGCAATTAAGAGCCTACCACACAAAAAAAGCCCAGGTCCAGATGGGTTCACAGCTGAATTCTACCAGACACACAAAGAGGATCTGGTAGCATTCCTTCTGAAACTATTCCAAACAATCCAAAAAGAGGGAATCCTTCCCAAATCATTTTATGAGACCAACATCATCCTGATACCAAAACCTGGCAGAGACTCAACAAGAAAAGAAAACTTCATGCCATTATCCATGATGAACATAGATACAAAAATCTTCAATGAAATACTGGCAAATTGATTGCAACAGCACATTAAAAACTTATCCATCATGATCAGGTAGGATTCATCCCGGGGATGCAAGGCTGGTTCAACGTACGCAAGTCTATAAATGTAATTCCCCACATAAGCAGAAGCAAAAACAAAATCCACATGATTATCTCAATTGACGTAGAGAAGGCATTTGACAAAATTCAACAGCCCTTTAGGCTAAAAACCCTCAATAAACTTGGTATTGATGGAACATATCTCAAAGTAATAAAAGCTATTTATGACAAACCAACAGCCAATATCATACTTAATGGGAAAAAACTGGAAGCATTCCCATTGAAATCCGGCACTAGACAAGGATGCCTTCTCTCACCACTTCTATTCAACATAGTACTGGAAGTTCTAGCCAGAGCAATCAGGCAAGAAAAATAAATAAAGGGTATTCAAATAGGAAAGGTGGAAGCCAAATTGTCTCTATTTGCAGACGACATGATAGTATACCTAGAATACCCCATCACCTCAGCCCAGAAGCTCCTGCAGCTGATAAGCAACTTCAGCAAAGTCTCAGGATATAAAATCAATGTGCAAAAATCACAAGCATTCCTATCAACCAATAACAGAGTTAAAAAGAACCAAATTAAGAACGAACTGCCATTCACAATTGCTACAAATAAAATAAAATACCTAGGAATACAACTCACTAGGAATGTAAGGGACCTCTTTAAGGAAAACTACAAACAACTGCTCAACGAAATAAGAGAGGACACAAACAGATGGAGAACCATTCCATGTTCATGGTTAGGAAGAATCAATATTGTGAAAATGGCTATACTGCCCCAAGTAATTTACACAATCAATGCTATCCCCATCCAACTACCATTGAATTTCTTCACAGAACTGGAAAAAACCACCATGAATTTCATATGGATCCAAGAAAGAACCCGCATAGCCAAGTAAATTCTAAGCAAAGAAACAAAGCGGGAGTCATCACGCTACCGGACTTCAAACTATACTACAAGGCTACAGTAATCAAAACAGCATGGTACTGGTACCAAAACAGAGATATAGACCAATGGAACAGAACAGAAGCATCAGAGGCAACACAACATATCTACAACCATATTATCTTTGATAAACCAGACAAAAACAGGCAATGGGGAAAGGATTCCGTGTTTAATAAATGGTGTTGGGAAAACTGGCTAGCCATGTGCAGAAAGCAGAAACTGGACCCCTTTAGGACACCTTGCACTATAATTAACTCCAGATGTATTAAAGACTTAAACGTAAGACCTGACAGCATAAAAACCCTAGAAAAAAATCTAGGCAAAACCGTTCAGAACATGGGAGTAGGCAAGGACTTCATGAACAAAACACCAAAAGCATTGGCAACAAAAGCCAAAATAGACAAATGGGACCTAATCAAACTCCACAGCTTCTGCACGGCAAAAGAGACAGTCACTAGAGTGAATCGGCAACCATCAGAATGGGAAAACATCTTTGCAGTTTACACATCTGACAAAGGGCTGATATCCAGAATTTACAAAGAACTCAAACAGATTTACAGAAAAAAAACAAACAAGCCCATTCAAAAATGGGCAAAGGATATGAACAGACACTTTACAAAAGAAGACATACATGAGGCCAACAAACATATGAAAAAGTGCTCATCATCATTGGTCATTAGAGAGATGCAAATCAAAACCACATTGAGATACCATCTCACACCAGTTAGAATGGCGATCATTAAAAAATCTGGAGACAGCAGATGCTGGAGAGGATGTGGAGGAATAGGAACACTCTTACACTGTTGGTGGGAGTGTAAATTAGTTCAACCATTGTGGAAGACAGTGTGGCGATTCCTCAGGGACCTAGAAATAGAAATTCCATTTGACTCAGCAATCCCATTACTGGGTATATATCCAAAAGACTATAAATCGTTCTACTCTAAGGACACATGCACACGAATGTTCATTGCAGCACTGTTTCCAATAGCAAAGACCTGGAACCAACCCAAATGCCCATCGATGATAGACTGGACTGGGAAAATGTGGCAGATATACACCATGGAATATTATGCAGCAATCAAAAATGATGAGTTTGTGTCCTTTGTAAGGACATGGATGAATCTGGAGAACATCATTCTCAGCAAACTGACACAAGAACAGAAAAAGAAATACTGCATATACTCACTCATAGGTGGGTGAGAAAAATGAGAACACATGGACACAGAGAGGCGGTCTACTATAAACTGGGGACTGTTGGGGGAAATGGGGGAGGGACATCGGAGGGGACTGGGGGGATAGCCTGGGGATGAATACCAAGTGTGGGTGAAGGGGAGGAAGGCAGCAAAACACACTGCCATGTGTGTACCTATGCAACTATCTTGCACATTCTGCACATGTACCCCAAAACCTATAATGCAATAAAAATTAAAAAAAAAAATTAGAGCCGGTTAACTTGAATTAATTATATTTTTGTAGAATATAAATTCATGAAGTTAAAATGTCCTATTTAAGTTTGCTCTGGAAAACACATTCTCATATAAACAAAATCTGTTTTATTTGATTATTTGTTTCATTTTTATCTGTTTATTAAATCATGAACAAAAATGTTTTGTGTTGTTCAAGTTCTTTAATATAACATAATATGGTCAAAATGGAAGGGTAAAATTGCAAGACCAATCTAACATTTGACGTTCTAAATAGTCATTCTTATAGTTATAATAATGCATTTTAAATCCATTCAGTGACTAGGTATTTAAGTGCATGTTTTAGCTTATGCTGAAGTGTCAGATACCACGCCCCTAATCTGCAGTAGATTAACAACATATTTTATCATGCATAACAGTGCTGTTGGGTGACTAGATTGAAAAGACCCCTTCTTTCCATGTAGTCATTCAGGAACTCAGAGTTCTTTCATTATTTTTCTTCACCATTCATAACTCTAAAATATAGACTTGATTTGATATGATTTGATTTTATAATGGAAAGCATAAGTCCACTGGATTCTGTAAAGATGAGCACATTGCTACACTGTGGTTGTGAAGTGGATTTCTTGGTCTGAGCAATGCTAAGTGGAATTCCATGTGGGTGGATAAAGGATTCTGTGAGTCCATGGATGGCAGTTTTGGCAGAAGAATTTTATGCAAGGAAAACAAATTTATATCCATGGTGAGAGCCTACTCCATTGAGAACAAACTGTTTCCCCTTATATTATGTAAATCATTAAGTGTAATAAATGTACTATCAGGCACCTTGAGAATCACTGCAGAAACGACACCATATCAAAAACTCAATGTTGATCTGTGGTGCTGTCAGATTGAACACTCAGAGTTGGCTCTATCCAGACTGGCCTTTGCGATTCAAAGTTCATGTTGCTCAGGCTGTGTATTGCTTCTATTTCTGCTACTATGTTCACCTTGTTCATAAGTCCATGGGGTGATGATGGGGGTGGCAGGAAAATAAGAATGACCAATACCCACAGAACAAGTCATTCTGTCCATGTTATTATTAACATCCTGCTCTGACGTGGTCACCCCATGGTGGGCATTCTCGTGGAACATACATATCTTTATGTAATTTACCCAGTGAGAGATGTTTATCCACAAAATTATTTCCATTTTATTCATGAATTCTGTAATCAAGTTGTCTGCATGTTGCTGATCATCTAACCAATTCATGAGCCACAGACATGTTGAAGGAGTGGGGATTATAAGATCTAATATTCCTGGTCTTAAACAGTCACTGCCTCAGCCTCCTCAGTAGCTGAGACTATGTGTGCATGACACGATGCTCAGCTAATTTTGCATTATTTCTGTTAGAGATGGGATTTGGCTGTGTTTTCCAGGCTGGTCTCACTGTACCTGCCTCAAGAATTTTCCCAGCTTGGCTTGCAAAGTGCTGGCACTAAAGGCATAAACCACCACACTTGGCACCTATAATTTGATATTTCAAACAGTATGTAGTGAAAGCTATCACAAAGTTATATAGGGAAAGAAAGCTCACAATCACAGTGTAAAACTGTGCAGATATAATGCGTGCACATATGTTCATACATGCTTGCATTTGTGTGTAGGTGTGTTTTCTGAGAAAGTACTTCATTGCTACCAGGCTAGGATAGCATTCATGGTCTTCTGGTGATGTTGGATATTGAAATTCCAGGATTCATGGAACAAGATTCCTAACTGATTCACAAGAGGGTGAATGTTGTGAACACGATTAAGTAATAAGCACTGTGGAAGCAACAATTGGCCATGGACAACAGTGAGTGTTCACTCCATCTTATCTGTGAAACGCTTTGCTCATAGCATGCTTTTTATTCACTTCATTTTATGTTGACGCATATTGCTACTCTGAGTTAGTGAGAGATTGAAGCTGTGTTCCACTGTGAAACCCTGGAGACTGGCCTTCTGTCTAAGGTAGCTTTTCCTCTATCCATATCTGTGACATGCACCAATGGAGACTCTTCTCTCTGGATAAATGGAAGTTCCCATTGATCCGATGGGCAGAGAGTGAGGTTGTCATTCCCAGGGGCTCTGGTTGAATTGTTTTTGGAACCGTCTTGGTGGATGTCCTACATTCAGAAACAATGTCCAAGAAAAATCACAATAAAACGCTCGACTCCCTGTGCCTGTGTCCCCTCCACTTCTTCGCTTACCCTTCCATCAGGGATTCAACTATACCAGGACGACATTTGTTTTGGTTTCCCTTGGGCATCACCTAGCGGCGGCCCATATTGAAAATTTAAGCAGCGCTCATGACCAGCTTGGCCAATATGATAAAAACCCGTCTCTACTAAAAATACAAAAATTAGCCAGGCGTGGGAGCAGGTGCCTCTAATCCCAGCTACTCAGGACGCTAAGGCAGGAGAATTACTCGAACACTGGAGACAGAAGTTGCAGTGAGCCAAGATGGTGCCATTTCCCTCCAGCCTGGGCAACAAAGCCTCTGTCTCAAAAAAATAAAAAAAGAGAAGAAAATTTAAGAAGCACAGAACAGAAAAAGCTCTGGTCGCCTGTGCACAGCTCATTCACTGCAACAGTGAACTTCTGGGCTTAAGCACTCTTCCTGCCTCAGCTTTCTGCCTTGCTGAGAGTATAGGCATGTTCCACAATGCTTGGCAATTTTTTAAGTAGTGCTAATCTCTCTCATTGTGTTGCCCAGGTTAATCACAGACTCCTGGTCTCTAGCAATTTTTCCATCTTGGTCTGTAGAAGTGATAGAATTACAGGCATGAGCCACTGTGCCCATTCCTATAATTTGATATTTTTAACAATACTTTCTAGTGAAATCCATCACAAAGACATTTAGCAAAAGAAAGCTCACTATCATGATACAAAGTTGTATACATATGGTGTGCTCATGTGAGCGTACTTCTGTGTCTGTTTTCTGGGAAATGGCATTCTTTTACCTAGGGGCATTGGTTGAAGAGATGTGAGGACTGTCTGAGAGGATGCTCTTGGCCAGTAACATAATCAAACAGAAATCAGAAGACTGGTGACCACATGTGCCTTCATAGCCTTTCTCTTCATCACTCACTCCTAAACCAGGGATCCCAATTCCTGGCTGACATGTTGTTTGCTTGTCATCTGGTGTCACCTACCCAGTCACTTTTATTGAAAACGTAGGTGTTAAATTTGTAGGCAAAACTTCTGGCTGCCAGAGAGCAACCAGGTAAAGCCGTAGTTTCTCTGGAGCCCCACCCACCCTGAACTCAGAGGCACTCCTTTCCTCCCTTTTCACAAGGCCTTGTTGTCTAGGAGACCTCCACCTTGGCTGGGCCCTATTGTTCTATTATTATTTATATTTCTTTCTTTTGTTTCTTTTTCATTTTTTCTTTTTTCCTTCTTCTTTTTTTTGAGACTGGGTTTTGCTTTTGTTTCAAAAGGTTGGAATGCAATGGCACCATCTGGGCTCACTACAACATCCACCTCCTGAGTTCAAGCGATTCTCCTACCTTGGCAAAATAAATTTTCTAAAATAACTGAGACCTGACTCAAGTTTTCAAGGTCCACAATGATAAGTGCATTGTAGCTCCACACTTGGAGTCATCATGAACAAGAACGATCCTAAATCTCTACAGATGCAGCGAAGCTGGGTATGTGTAAACTAAATGAAACTAAATGGCACTTCCTAGAAGTAAATCAGTGCATACTGTAAAAAACAATGAACCTCCTACCTTTTAAGGAAGAGATAACACTGAATTATGTCATTTCCAGAGTCAGCTTTTTCCCTGAGTCATCCCCACCCAAGTTGAAAACATTCCAGAGTGAGCTAAGGTGCCTCCAGCCTTTAATTTTCCCTGCCTTGTCCCCTGGGACCTCCTCTCAACCTTTGCCTCAATCACATTTCTGATCCTACAAAAGCAGATGGGATCCCTGGAGAGAGTTCTCTTTCTTTCTCGAGTACAATGGCACGACGTCGGCTCACAGTGACCTCCACCTCCTGGGTTCCAGGGATTCTCCTGCCTCAGCCTTCTGAGTAGCTGGGATTACAGGTCCCCACCACTGGGCCCGGCTAATTTTTTTATTTTTAGTAAAGTGGGGTTTTGTCGTGTTTTCCAGGCTGGGATTACAGGCTTGAGCCACCACACCCAGTGAGTTATCTTTCCTTTTTGAAGGGCAAGGCAGACTGAAATAGATTCACCCCTGAGCAGTGCATATGCTTGGAAATCATCATGGTTAGATGTGTGAGACAGGTTAGTTTTACTGTATCTGTTCCCCATGTGTTGTTGCCTATGTGTTTCCACAGTACACTAGAAACTGCAGGTTCAGAGGTTTGGTGTATGTGCTTGGCTGAGTAGCCAATGGGATGAAGCTACCCTTCGTGAGATTATTATTGATGCCTCTAAGTCAGAATCCCTCCTAGGGAGAACTATAGGGGAGCTGCAGAGCCTTGATTGGCCTCAGATAGAGGGTCTCCTTCATCTCCTCAGTGGGCCAGTCCACCACAGGCATCACTGGGACTGGGATCCATTTTGGAGAGCCCCTCTTCCTGGGAAATGAGGTGTGACCAGAAAGACGGTAGTCCCCTGGGCCATCACATAAGGAGATTGTGGGAAGCCTGATGTTAAACTATTTTTGGATGCCCTGCTTCAGGGGTCAGCGTTTTCTTTGTTTATTTTTATTTTTTGAGATGAGGTCTTATTCTCACCGAACTGGAGTGCAGTGGCATGATCTCAGCTCTCTACAACCACCACTTCCCGGGTTTAAGCAATTCTCCTGCCTCAGCCTCCTGAGTAGATGGGATTACACGCATGCACTACCATGCCTGGCTAATTTATTAATTTATTTATTTTGATACGGAGTCTTCCTCTGTCACCCAGGCTGGAGTTCAGTAGGGTGAACTCAGTGCATTGTAACCTCTGCCTCCCGGCTTCAAGTGATTCTCCCGTCACAGCCCACTAAGTAGCTGAGATTACAGGTGCTCACCACACCCGGCTAATTTTTGTATTGTTAGTTTCCCCATGTTTCCCAGGCTGCTTGGCTCTTGTGACTGCCAGTGATCCATCTGCCTTGGCCTCGCAAAGTGCTGGGATTACAGAACTGGGTCACCATGATGGGCCCTGAGTCAGTATTTTCTATGGAGCAGAGCAGCTCCCTCGCTGCAATCTATTGAAACTCAATCTGAACCTGGAGATGTGGCATGATCAGTGTAAGTTAGCTGTGCTGCTCTACCTTTCATGCTTCCTCCTTTTGCCACAGCCCACTGGAGACATCCCTCCAAACCGGTTTATGTCCACTGGACCTGGAGCCCCAGAGCATGCAGTCTGTCTCTTTTCAGAACCCATCTGGGGCTATCGGGTCATTGGGAGGCTCCCATCCCCATTCTCCTGCTTTCCAAAGTGCCTTGCTAATGGTTGCTGAAGTAAAGATGGCATCTTTGCTTGGCTTTTGCCGCTTTGATTCTGCCTTATCCCTCCACCGCACTGGAAACTACTGCATGGGCTGGGACCAGATTCATCCAGCCTGGTGACAATGACTGAGGTGCACATGTCAGATGGCATACCTTACTAAAATCTCTAACTGACATTTCCGGAATCATTGAAAATGGTGGGTGCAAGTTTTTCCTCCTTGTTGCATAAAATGTGTTCACTGTTCTTTGATTTTGGTACTCTGTCGATGGTCGAAAGTTGGGGGAAAACAGAGAAAGGACTCTGACTTTCATAGGTTCCACGAGAGACAGGGGAGACTGAGGAATGTAAGATGAGTGCTTTGCTGAATGCCCCGCTTGTTCTCCCGACCCGGCTCGGAAGAGTACAAACACGATTGGTGAGTTGGGAGACCTCTATGTGGTCACGACTCTGCTGTTATACTTGACAATAGTGGCAATGGCTCAGAAACATGGGCTCTTTGGGTGCCAATTTGGCACAGTGACGACAGATTCCAAATGGCCTGTGTCTATACCTGATGGTACCGTGTAACTGCTCTGGTGTTTAGAAAAAGGTGGAGCTTCCCCGTGCTGCACCGTTTCCTTGCGTTTTTCCTTTGACGTTAATTTATTCACTTATGTATTTGTTTATTTGAGATGAAGTCTCAGCTGGGGCTGTCGGCATGCACCTATAACATGAATGAATGAATGAATGAACGAACGAGTCGGTTTTCGGAAATATTTACAGGCGAGGTCGGGTGCCGCAGATAAGGGCAGGGCCTTGCTCTGAAATCCTCGAGGCCTCCGCTGTGATTCGGAATGGTGGCTACCTCAAGTGGATGGTCCTGTTTGTCTGCTCTGGTCTTTAGGAACGAATGAAGCCTTCTCATGCTCCGCCACCTCCTTGTATGTCTTTTACAACCGTCCATCCTTCCATTCGTCCATCCATTCATCCGTCCATGCATCCATGTATTTTTTTTAAAGATAGGGTCTCCCTGTGTCGCCCAGGCTGATTGTCGGTCACCGTGACCTTGAACTGACTAGTGGGCTTAGAGGGATCCTCCCCTGCCTTAGCCTCCTGAGGAGCTGGGCCTACAGGCTTGGGCGGGTGCCAGGATGCAACACAACACAAAACGCCCAGCTGATTATCTTCCTTCTTTTTAATTGTTTTCTTCTGAGGCAAAGGTCCCTCTCACTCACTCTGTGGCCCGGGCTGGAGTGCAATTGTTCCGGGACCAAATGGGAGGGTTGGGCTGCTTATTCTCCTGACCTGATGATGAGCTGAAGACGAGTTGGGAAAGGAGAGAGTTTTTATTTCTGTGACTGCTTACGGGGAAATGGAAAGCCTGGACAATATCGCCAGACCGACTCAAAATTACAGAGGGTGTCAGAGCCTGTACACCTTCCGAGCTCTCTGTGTATGTGTAATGGTGCATGGTCACCTAAAGAGGAAAGCGAATTTTTTTCCCTGTTTTTCCTTCCCCCGGGGTCTTTCTATGTCTCCCAGGCTGAAGTGCAGTCGGAGGTGAGATCTCAACTCACTGCAACCTCCACCTCCCAAGTTCCAGCGATTCTCCTGCCTCAGCCTTTTGAGGGCCTAGAGACAGGGGTTTCACCATGTTGACCGGGCTGGTTTGGAACTCCTGATCTCAGGTGACCCTCTGCCTCTGCCTCTGACTACCAGACTGCTGGGATGAGGGGCGTGGGCCCCCGGGCCCTGGCCTGCTTTTTTTTAATTACTAGAAAAGAAAACAGCATGGATCCTCTCGCTATCACCATATAAACTCTGCTATACTGCAGGATATGGCGCGCATGTGAGTGCGTGCGTGGGTACGTGTGTGCGTGCATGCGTACGTACGTACCTATGCACGTACGTAGCTGCGTGTGTTTCTGTGTGTATTGCCGAGTCACGGTGCTTCCTTCCCCCTCAGGGGCTCTGCTCAATTAGTTGTGAGAAAATGCCTGAGAGGGTGCCTGGCTGACACTTGTATATGTTGTCATCGGGCGTCACCTAGCGGTCGCCGGTTCTCGAAAGTCTAGGCGGCATTACGAGACGCTCTAGCCGCCCGCCCACAGTCAGGAGCTATTGTGGCTTCTCTCCGCTACCCGCCCTCCCCCGCCACGCCCCGAGCCTCACCTCCCCCCACCTCACCCCCCCATTAGAGGCCCGCCTTTCCTTGGTCCATCCGTCCTCCAGACTCCCTCATTGCCCAGACGATCCCTGGAGACCCTGGCTGGGCCCTATTTTTCTTCTCTTTGATCCATTGTTTCCCTTTCTTTCTTCATGTCTTTCTTAACCCATATGGACCCTTTTACCTGAGTTTTACGAATGACAGCTCCACCTTAGGCCTTGTCATTAGTGGGGACTTTCCTCATTCTCCCCAGATGTAGTGAAAGCAGGTAGATGTCAAGAGTGTGCTAGTAAATGGCGTTTCCCAGAAATCATTGAATGAGTGTGGAGGAAGAAACATGCAGTGTCCCCCTTTCAAGGCAGCAATGCCAGCAATATTGAATTAGGTGTCATTGCTGGAGTTGGCTTGTTTCCTGAGTTGCCCTCCGTGCCCTCCCCACCCCAGGCTTGAAAATATTCTAGAATAACCTACTGTGCCTCCATCCCTTCCCCTTCCTCTTTTTGTCCCCTCCTGCTCCCCTCCGTTTCTCTCCTTCCACTCAGGCATACCTTCCCTCCTCTCTCTCTCTCTCTCTCTCTCTCTCTCTCTCTCTCTCTCTCTCTCTCCCCCACCTCTCATCTCTCTCTTCCCCCCCACCCACCACCCCTCCCTCCCTCCCTAGGTAAACTCACTCAACCACCCTGGCCTGGGCCCTCATAGTCATTTTTTTTTGAGACAGAGTCTCACTCTGTCACCTGGGCTGGAGAGCAATGGCGACATCTCAGCTCACTGCAATTTCTGCCTCCTGGGTTCAAGCCATTCTCTTGCCTCAGCCTCCTGAGTGGCTGGGGTTACAGGCATGCACCACCACGCCCCAAGAATTTTATTTTTTACATTAAAATTAAAGATTATTTTGTCTTTTTAGTAGAGACGGGGTTTCACCATGTTGGCCAGCCTGTTCTTGGACTCCTGACCTCAGGTGGTCCACACGCCTCAGCCCCCCAGAGTGCTGGGATGACAGGCATGAACCACCTCCCCTGGCTCATAGTCACTTTTAATGGTTATGTTATGTGTGATATTTTTATTTTCCTGGCCAACATATTCATAAGGTAGAAGGTGTGTCGTAGCCCCTCCCTGAGCCTTACTATGATTTTAGAGGATTTTTTTAAAAAACCTTTCTATCCTTTCTCCTTTTATTTCTCTCTTCCTAATTGCCTTTTCCAGTTCTTTCTGTTTCTTTCGTTGTTCCTGTGTTTCTTTCGTTGTTTCTGTTTTGTGTGTGTGTTTGTGTGTGTGTGTGTGTGTGTTTGTGTGTGTGTGTATTTTCTTTCCTTTTTTTTTGAGACAGAGTCTCACTCTGTCACCCAGGCTGGAGTGCAATGGTGCAATCTCGGCTCACTGCAACCTCCACCTCCTGGGTTCAAGCAATTCTCCTGCCTCAGTCTCCTGAGTGGCTGGGATTACAGATGTGTGACACCACGCCCAGCTAATTTTTGTATTTTTAGTAGAGATAGAGACAGGGTTTCAACATTTTGGCCAGGCTGGTCTCGAACTCCTAACCCTGTGATCCACCCACCTCAGCCTCCCAAAGTGCTGGGATGACAGGCATGAGCCACCTTGCCTGGCTTCTCTGTCTCTCTCTCTCTTTCTTTCTTTCTTTTTCTTTTTTCTTTCTTTCTTTTCCTTCCTCTTTCTTTCTTTCTTTTCCTTCCTTCCTTTCTTCTTTCTTTCTTTCTCTCTCTCTCACTCTTTCTTTTTTTTCCTGTCTTTCTATCTCTCTTGCTCTTTATTTCTCTCTGTCTCTCTGTCTTTCTGTCTAGATGGAGCCTTGTTCTGTGGCCAGGCCTGATTATGTTGAGTACAGAGTTTTATTTTCTCTATTTTCTGTCTTTTTCTTTCTTCCTTTCTTTTTTTCTTTTTTTTTTTTTTAACCTGGATGCAGGTGGGCTAACCCCAAAAAGGGCATTAGCCTCTTCTTTCTTCTTTCTTTTCTTCTTTTTCTTTTCTTTCCTTTCTTCCTTCTTTCTTTTTTTCTGTTTCTTTCCTTTTTTCTTTCTTTTCTTGTCTTTTATACTTTCTTTTTTCCTCTCTTTTGCCCTTCTTTCCTTCATCTCTTCTCATTTCTTCTTTTTTTATCTTTCTTCATTTTCCACCTCTCTTTTGTCATATATTTTCCCCAGTTTTTAAAAATTCTGTCTCTCTGTTTTCTCCATCTTCTTCCTCCACCCACCCTTTCTTTCTTCCCTCCCTCTTTCCTTCATGTCTCTTTTTTCTATCCCCTTTCTGTCTTCCCCCCACAGTGTGAACTGTGAAAGTGTCCTCATTCTGTGTCTCTCTGTCACCTGAACGACTCGCGACCAAAATCTGTATGTTCTTTCTAGCGCAGAGATGCATCTCCAAACACCCACACGTCATGGGCTTGTCTTTTGAGTCTATCTCGGTCTATGCAGAGACACGTTTGGAGGACGGTTTCTGTGGGGTTGGGGTGGAGGGGTTGTGTTTCCAGCCACGGGAAGACTTTCTGTTTTGCAGTCCGCCAGCTGCCCTGCCATCCGGATCTGTCTTTGTGACAGGTTTGGAAATGGTTGTTGCCGATTGTCAAGCCCCAACTGGCGGCCACTTTAATATAGTTCTCTTGGCTTCTGGAGCTCCAGTGACAGCTGCTGAGGGAGGGGACCATTCCCGCTGTAAGCTAGGCAGTGCTCCAGAAAGCCTGCAGCCATTAGTGGGGCTGTCCCTGTGGCACCAGAGCTCTGGTGAGTCACTTGTGAGTCAGCACTCGGGCATGCAGGGTTATACAGGGGCAGGCTGTTGCTGAGTCTCCAGGCCTGAGAGCAGTGTGAGGGCTGCCTGGGCTGGTTGACCAGTGGCTGTTAAAACAGCCGGCGGACTGCAGTAGCTCCCGAGGCTCGACCCGTGACCTGGGGCGACCCTCCGTGCATGGTGCAGGTAACTGGGGATGCCCTTTCCCAGCGCTGTCGTGGGCCTGCATGGGCCCTGGTCACCTGAGGCACCCACAGAATTTCTTTTCCAAGTCCCCATGGGAAGTCGGTGGCCATCCTGCGCCATCCTCTCTGGGTGCTGCGCCCAGCCATGGTCCCTCTGCTGTGACACTTTTCTTCCAAGTCCGCATTTGCAGTCAGAGGGTGGTCCCTGAGTGCCTTCAGCCTTTCGTGTGCCTCTCGCGTGTGAGGGGACGGCCAAAAGAGTCTTGCTTTGGAGGCATGGGCCGGCCTTTGCGTGGCATTGGTGTCCCGGAGGGCGTCCCTGGCCCTGCTGCTGCTCCTGTGTCTTGGAGTCGACCAAATGGCCCTGGATGCTCCATGTCTGGCTGTGATGGCAGCCTTTATGGGGACAGATGTTTGTGTCATGCATTTCTGAGTCAGCGATGTGGCCAGTGAGTCGACCCCCTGCCCCCTGGGGGGGGTATATCTTTTACTCTGAGTTGGCATTTTGGGCCACCAGGTTATTGCTGACACACTGTTCTCTGGTGACCTGTCACTGGAAAAGTTGGGTGTCTAAATGCGTGATAGGGGCCTCTGGCCTACCCGTGACCTGGCTAGCCCACCCTGCTCTTGATTGAGCCACCAGCTGGGGCCCCTGTGCCTTGCCTCCTGTGTGCTGACTGAGTGTCCCAACTCCCTGGGGCCACCCTGGGTGGGGGTCTCCTCTGACCCAACCGGGTGTGGCAGAAAAACACCGATGGAGGTGGGCTTTCATCTGCCTGTTTGTGCGATCTCTGCTGTGGGCACCTGGAGTAGTCACGACAACCCCACCCTGTTTGCTCCGTTCCATGTGTATCAGGCATTTTTCTCTCCTCTGGGGTTGTCCACTGTCTTTCCCAGAGTGGGGCTGGCCAATTGCAGGCTGGTCAGCTCAGTCGTTTTAATGAGACTGACCCCCATTGCTCTGCTCTGGGTCTTTTTCCAATCGATGTGGTTATGTCATGCTCTCCTGGGTTGCAAACAATTCATGGTGGGTGAGTGACGGATATTCACAGGGGATGGTACTGTTCTTCTCATCCCACCCATGGGGGCACCTTGCCTCTTCTCTCCCCATCTGTGGGGCTTGTGTCAGGAGGCATAGGGGTACAGGATCCGGCCTGACCTCAGTGTGCTCCCCCTGCTCAATGCCTGGTGAACGTGGCAAAGTTCTCTGATGCAGGAGGTATCCCTCACTGTCACTTCTGTGGTCGTTGCCCTGAATCAGTGGCCCCTCCCCATAGCAATGGGGTCTTACCTGCCAGGGTGTTGTGCTGCCCTTGTTGGGGTGGTGTGAGTGTTGGCTGCTCTTGGGCCTTTGTGGTGCTCCTGGAGTGCTCTGGGTTGTCCCTCAGGTGTCTGAGGCCAAGCGGTGTTGTTGTTTCTGCCACTGGGGCCTTCTCCTCTGGTTGCTGCCTTGGGATCTGCGTGTGGGTCCTGAGGAAAAGCTCAGCTCATCGGGGAGTGTCATTGAGGTGGTTGAGGGAGGTGCAACCCTCCTATGTGGTGTAAAGGGTGGCTCGGGTTTTTCTACTCTCACCATAGACTGCATCCCACCCTTCCCCAGGTGTCCCTGAGCAATTTCGTGGGCTGCCCAATAAAAGGCGACTGATGGGTAGGGAAGTCTGATCCACACTCGGTGAGAAAGTCTTCTCTAACAATCTGAGAGGTGTGCCTTGGGATAGTAAACTCCCCCGGCCCGCTACCTCTCTGTGTTGTGGTAGCACTACCATAGCAATTGGATTCGTTCATGTGTAAGCAGAGTTCCTCTTGGTGATGGGGAGTAGAAGGGTCTGCTTGTCCCTGCTGGGAACCTAGTGCTGCTCATCTCCTACTGTGCCCCATGCCTTTCCCCTCTGAGTTAGGGAGGATCCTGATGGGCTGGGCCCTGCGTACTAGCTGTTGGGGAGGTCCTTGCTTGAATTCTGGGTGCATGTGGTGTTCCATCTGGAGCGTGACCCACTTCCACTGCAAGCCGGCTCTCTGCTCTCTCCTGTGCCTAGCCATGGCAGGTGCTAATGATGGTGCTGTGTGAGAGGCAATGGCTCAGGCCACCTGGGCCCAGGAAAGTGTCCCCATAATGAAGCGTGCCTGTTGCCCGGAGTGAGACTGGGCTGGGGATGGATGAGATTCTGGGCTTATTGCCTTGGTGTTGGGCTGGTGGCTGGGGTCTCTTCAAGACCACCAGCAGTGGGGCCCAGGTCCTGTGAGGGGGCTCCGCAGCAGTGCAATGGGCCAGCCGGCATCCTGGGCAGGAGAACTGAGGGACTGCCATTATGTCTGTGGCATTGGGATGATGCAGTCATATTTCTTGGTGGCCAGGCTATGCCTGAGGTTTCTGCCTGAGCTCTCAGCTGGATCCAGTGACCCTGTCCTTCTGAGCACTGGACCTGCATGTGTGCTCCTTCCCTGAGGCTACCTACCAATCCTTCCTTTTTGAAAGGATCTTGGGCCTGCTGAGGCAGACCAATATGAGACCCAAGCAGGCTCCACCTTGGGGAATGTCACCACAGCCACCGTGTGCTAGTGACCACATCCCACTGGTGTGTGCCTTGGCTTTGTAATGTGGTGGTGGTCAGCCCCACATAAGTCTGCTGGATGTCAGAGTGGTCGGGTCTGCTGGCCATGTGGGTGGAAAGAGAGTTCTGGGGAAATGGATGCAGCTGCAGTGGCAATAGGTGGAGCCCTGAGACCCCAAGAAATGTGAAAGAATCAACAAAGGCCAGGCAGACACTCTGGGCGCCATAAAAGACACCAAGATAGTCTTGATCCATTGAATTCGGAATCAATCTCGGCCTCCCAAAGTTCCAGAATCGCTGGCGTGAGTCACAGCACCTGGCACAGTATCTCTGATTTATTTTTTAACAATAAAGTCGGCCGGCCAGTCACAGTGGCTCATGGGAGACTTTCATTGAGGCACTTTGGAGACCAAGGCGGGCAGATCATGTGAGGTTGTGGGTTCGAGACTGGCCGGAGCAACATGGAGAAACCCCAGTTTAAAACAAAAACAAAACATGGATTGGGCTCAACAGCTCATGCCTGTAATCCCAGCACGTTGGAAAACTGAGGCGAGCGGATCCTGAGGTTACAGGTTCGAGACTGGCAGTGAACAACACAGTGCAACACATTCCCTATAAAAAAAAAGTTTAAAAACAGAAAAAAATAAAAAATCTAAGCTGGGCATGGCATGTACTCGGTTGAACAGCACTTACACTGAAATTGGGATGCTACATGGAAGGCGGGGGGGGGGGACACTGCACAAAAATGACACGCAAAGGTGTGTGGCATTCTGAATATTTCTTTTTCCATTCTGGCTGTTTTGTAGAAATCAAATACAGATAGATTTGAGGTAAAAAAGAAAAAAAAAAAAACAGAAAGTTAGCTGGACGTGGTGGTGTGGACACCTGCAACCCCAGCTACTTGGGAGGCTGACGCAGGACAATGCCTTAAACCGAGGAGGCATATGTTGCAATAAGCCAAGATCGAACTGTTGCAGTCCAACCTGGGTGACAAGAGGAAAACAGTACGTCATGAAGAAAGGTGGGGTGGGGGGTGGAGTCACCTGCAATCTCGTTTTTTTACAACTGTACACACTGATCTGTCTGATTTCTTTTTTTCTTTTTCACTTTTTTGTAAATGAGGTGGGTTTTCACTGGGATGCCCAGGCTGACCTTGAACTCATGACCTCAGGTGACCCACCCACTTTGGCCTCCCAAAGTGCTAGGACTGCTGCCATGAGTCAAAGTGTCTGGCCCAGTCTCTCACATTTTTTTAACAATAAATTCAGCAGGCCGGTCACAGTAGCTCTCAGGTGCCTTACATCGAGGTACGTCAGAGACCAAGGCGGGCGGATTGCACGAGGTTCTGGGTTCAAGAATGGCCCGACCAACATGGAGAAATCCCAGTTTAAAATAAAAACGAAACATGGGTTGGGCTTGGCGGCTCATGCCTGTAATGCCAGCACATTGGAAGGGCGAGGCCAGCGGATCCTGAGGTCCCAGTTTCAAGACTGGCTGTGAATGACAGCACAACCTGCTCCCTATAAAAGACTTATAAACAGAAAAAGGTAAAAAATCTGAGCCAGGCATGGCATGTGCTTGATTCAGTAGCACCTACATTAAAATTAAGATGCTACACATAAGGCCGGGGGGGACACCATGCAACGATGACACGCAAAGATGTGCAGTGTTCTGAATATTTTTTTTTTTGTTCTTTTCTGGCTGTTTGGTAGAAATCAAACACAGATAGATTTGATGGAAACAAAAAAGAAAAAAACACAGAAACTTAGCTGGAAGTGGTTGTGTGGACATTTGCAACCCCAGCTACTTGAGAGGCTGAGGCAAGACAATGCCTTGAACCGAGGAGGCAGATGTTGCAATAAGCTAAGATCGCACCTTTGCACTTCAGCCTGGGTGACTAGAGAAAAACAGTACATCATAAAGAAAGGTGGGGCAGTGGGTGGAGTCACCTGGAATCTCGTTTTTTTTTTTTTTTACAATTGTACACTCTGATTTGCCTGATTTCTTTTCTTTTTTACTTTTTTGTAAACGAGGTGGGTTTTCACCGGGATGTCCAGGCTGACCTCGAACTTGTGAACTCAGGTGACCCGCCCACTTCAGCCTCCCAAAGTGCTATAATTGCTGGCGTGAGTCACAGCATCCGACCCAGTATATCTCATCTTTTTTTAACAACAAAGTCGGTTGGCTGGTCACAGTGGCTCACTGGAGCCTGTCATCAAGGCATTTCAGAGACCAAGGTGGATGGACCATGCGAGGTTGCAAGTTCGAGACCGGTCCAACCAACATGGAGAAACCCCAGTTTAAAACGAAAACAAAACATGGGTTGGGCTCAGTGGCTCACGCCTGTAATCCAAGCACGTCGGAAGGCCGAGGCAAGAAGATCCTGTTGTTCCAGGTTCGAGACTGGTCACAAATGACACAGCGCAACCCGCTCCATGTATAAAACAAAAACAGAAAAAAATTAAAAACCTTAGATGGGCATGGCATGTTCTGGCTTTGGCAGCACCTACATTAAAATTCGGATGCTGCACAGAAGGCCAACAGGGACGCTGGGGAAGGATGACACTCAATGATGTGCAGCGTTTTGAATTTTTTTTTCTTTTCTGGCTCTTTGGTAGAAATCTAGCACAGATAAATTTGAGGTACAAAAAAAACAAACAAAAAAATAGCTGGACGTTGTTGTGTGGACATTTGCAACCTCAGCTACTTGGGAGGCTGAGGCAGGACAATGCCTTGAACCGAGGAGTCAGATGTTGCAATAAGCTAGGATTGCACCATTGCACTTCAGCCTGGGTGACAAGAGGAAAATAATACGTCATAAAAAAATGGGGCCAAGGATGGAGTCACCTGGCACCTCATTTTTTTTTTTTACAATTGTGCACACTGATCTGTATGGTTTTATTCCTTTTTCTTTTTCACTCGTTTAAAATGAGGTGGGTGTTCACCGGGATGCCCAGGCTGACCTCGAACTCATGACCTCAGGTGACCCACCCACTTCAGCCTCCCAAAGTGCTAGGAATGCTGGCATGAGTCACAGTGCCCGGCCCAGTCTCTGTCATTTTTTTTTAAACAGTAAAGTCAACCAGCTAGTCACAGTGGCTCACGAGAGCCTGTCATCAAGGCACTTCAGAGACCAAGGTGGGCAAATCGCCCGAGGTTGCGGGTTCGAGACCCGCCCAACCAACATGGAGAAACCCCAGTTTAAAATGAAAACAAAACATGGATTCGGCTCAGCGGCTCACGCCTGTAATACCAATAAGTTGGAAGGCCGAGGAGAGTGAATCCTGAGGTCACAGGTTCGAAAGTGGCCGATAAGAACACAGTGAAAACCGCTCCCCATAAAAAATTTAAAAACAGAAAATAATAAAACATCTGAGCCGGGCATGGCATGTGCTCAGTTCTGTAGCACCTATACTAAAATTGGGACACTACACAGAAGGCCGGGAGGGAAGCAGTGCAAGGATGACACACAAAGATGTGCAGCGTTCTGAATTTTTGTTTTTCCACTCTGGCTGTTTGGTAGAAATCAAATGCAGATAGATTTGAGGTATGAAAAAAAAAAAAAAAAAAAACAAAGTCAGGCGAACTTAGGCAAACGAATCACGGGAGGTTGTGGGTTCAAAACCCGCTCGAATAGCATGGAGGAAACCCAGTTTAAAATTAAAACAAAATATGGGTTGGGCTCAGTGGCTCATGCCTGTAATCCCAGCACATTGGAAGGCCAAAGCGAGCAGATCCTGAAGTCACAGATTCCAGACTGGCCAAAACTTTGGGAGGCCGAAGTGAGCAAATCCTGAGGTCTCACAGGTTGGACATTTTTGTGAAAACCCAACTCTCATAAAAAAGGAGAAATACCAAAAAAAGTAATCAGACAGATGAGTGTGTGCAATTGTAACAAATCAAGGTGCCTGAAGACTTCACCCTCCATCCCATTTCTCTTTATGACATACTGTTTCCCTCTTGTCACTTAGGCTGTGGTGCAACAGTGTGATCTTTGCTTATTGCAACACCTGCCTTTTGGGTTCAAGTGATTGTCCTGCAATGTCCTTCAAGTAGCTGGAGTTATGGGTGTACACAACACCAGGTCCAGCAAACTTTTTATTTTTACTTTTTTGTACCTCAAATCTATCTTTATTTGATTTCCACAAAACAACCACAAGAAAAAACAAATATGGAATGCTGCATTCCTTTGAGTGTCACTTTTGCACTGCGGCCTTCTGTGTAGCATCCCAATTTTAGTGCAGGTGTTGCAGAAGTGAGCACATGCCATGGCTGCCTCAGCTATTTTATGTTTTCCTGTTCTTTATACAAAGTGGGCTGTGCTGTGTCTTTCAAGGCCAGTCTCGAACCTGTGAACTCACAATCTGCCCACTTCGGCATTCTAAGTGCTGGGACTACAGGTCTGAGGAGCCGAGCCAAAACCAAATTTCTTTTTCATTTCAAAGATGAGGTTTCACCATGTTGGTTAGGCAGGTCTTGAACCTGCAACTTCTCGTGATCCACCTGCATTGGTTTATGAGGCGCCTAAATTACAGGCTCCCATGAGCCACCTGGCCCGGCTGACCAAATTTATTGTAAAAAAAGAAATCAGAGAGACTTTGCCAAATGCTGTGACCAAAGCCAGCAATCTTAGCCCTTTGGGAGGCCAAGGTGTGTGGGTCACCTGAGGTCACGAGTTTGAGGTCAGCCTGGCATTCCAGTGAAAACCCACCTCACATAAAAAAGAGAAAAAGAAAAAGAAAACTAATCAGACAGATGAGTGTGTGCAATTGTAACAAAACGAGGTGCCTGGAGACTATACCCTTTGCCCCACATTTCTTTATGACATAATGTTTATCTCTTGTCACCCAGGCTGAAGTGCAACAGTGCAATCTTTGCTTATTGCAACACCTTTCTTTTGGGTTCAAGTAATTGTCCTGACAATGCCCTTCAAGTAGCTGGGGTTACAGGTGTCCACACCACCACGTCCAGCTAACTTTCTATTTTTACTTTTTTGTACCTCGACTCTATCTTTATTTGATTTTCACAAAACAGCCACCAAACAACAACAAAACATTCAAAATGCTGTACCCCTTTCCATGTCATTTTTGCACTGCAGCCGTGTCGGCCTTCTGTGTAGCGTTTCAAATATAGTGCAAGCACATGCCATGCCTTCCTCAGCTTTTTTCTGTTTTTCTGTTTTTCCGTTTTTATTTTGAGATGGAGTTTTGCTCTTGTTACCCCAGCTGGGGTGCAATGGTGCAATCTCAACTCACTGCAACCTCTGCCTTCTGGGTTCAGGCAATTCTCCTGTCTCAGCCTCCTAAGTAGCTGGAATTACAGGCATGTGCTACCGTGCCCAGCTAATTTTTTGTATTTTTAGTAGAGACGAAGTTTCACCATGTTGACCAAGATGGTCTCGATTTCTTGACATCGTGATCCACTTGCCTCAGCCTCCCAAAGTGCTGGGATTACAGGCATGAACCACTGTGCCTGGCCTGTTTTTCTTTTCTTTTTTTTTTCTTTTTTTTTTTTTATAGGGAGCAGGCTGCACTGTGCTTTTTGAGGCCAGTATAGAACCTGTGATCTCATGATCATCCCTCCTCAGCATTCTAAGTGCTGGGATTACAGGCCTGAGGAGCCGAGCCAAAAACAAATTTTTTTTTGTTTCAAAGACGGGGTTTCACCATGTTGGTCAGGCATGTCTCGAACCTGCAACTTCTCATGATCCACCCACATTGGCTTTCGAGGCGCCTAAGTTACAGAATCCCATGAGCCACCTTGCCTGGCCGGCTGAATTTATTTTTAAAAAAGAAATCAGAGAGAGTTTGTCGGGTACTGTGACTCAAGCCAGCAATCTTAGGGCTTAGGGAAGCCAAGGTGGGCATGTCACCTGAGGTCACGAGTTTGAGGTCAGCCTGGACATTCCAGTGAAAACCCACCTCACATAAAAAAAGAGAGAAAAAAAGAAAAGTAATCAGACAGAGTGTCTGCAACTGTAACAAAACGAGGTGCCTGGTGATTCTACTCTTCTCCCCACCTTTCTTTATGACATACTGTTTTCCTCTTGTCACCCAGGCTGGAGCACACAAGTGTGATCTATGCTTATTGCAACACCTTTCTTTTAAGTTCAAGTGATTGTCCAGCCAAAGCCCTTCAAGTAGCTGGGGTTACAGGTGTCCACACCACCACATCCAGCTAACTTTCTATTTTTGCTTTTTTGTACCTCAACTCTATCTTTATTTGATTTTCACAAAACAGCCACAACAAAAAAAAAATATGGAACACTGCACTCCTTTCCATGTCATTTTTGCCCTGCAGCCACGCCAGCCTTCTGTGTAGCATCCCAATTTTAGTGCAGGTGCTGCCAAAGCGAGCACATGCCATGCCTGCCTCAGATTTTTATATTTTTCTGTTTTACTGTTTTTTATAGGGAGCAGGCTGTACTGTGTCTTTTGAGGCCCATCTTGAACCTGTGACTTCACGATCTGCCTGCCTTGAATTTCTATGTGCTGGGATTACAGGCCTGTGGAGCTGAGCCCAAACCAACTTATTTTTTGTTTCAAAGATGGTGCTTCACCACGTTGGTCGGGTGGGTTTCAAACCCGCAACTTCTCATGATCTGCCCACATTGATTCTCGAGGTGCATAAATTACAGGTTTTCATGAGCCACCTTGCCCAACCGGCCGACTTTATTGTTAAAAAAAAATCAAAGACCTGGTGCCAGGTGCTGTAACTCACACCACCAATCTTAGCACTTTGGGAGGCCCAGATGGGTGGGTCATCTGAGGTCATGAGTTCAAGGTCAGCCTGGGCATCCCGGTGAAAACCAACCTCACATGAAAAACAGTAAAAGGAAGAAAAAAGTAATCAGAAAAATGAGTGTCTGCAATTGTAACAAAACGAGATGCCAGGTGACTCTACCCTTTGCCCCGTCTTTCTTCATAACATACTGTTACCCTATTGTCACCCAGGCTGAACTGCAACAGTGCGATCTTTGCTTATTGCAACACCTTTCTTTTGGGATCAAGTGATTGTCCTGCCAATGACCTTCAAGTAGCTGGCATTGCAGTTGTCCACACCTCCACGTCCAGATAACTTCCTATTTTTATTTTTTGTACCTCTAATCTGTCTTTATTTGATTTCCACAAAAAAGCCACACACAAAAAAAAACAATATAATTACGAACACTGCAACACTTTGCTTGTCATTTTTGCGCTGCGGCCGAGCCAGGATTTTGTGCAGCATCCCAATTTTAATGTAGGTGTTGCCGAAGTGAGCACACGGAGAACCCACCTCAGCATTTTTATGTGTTTTTGTTTTTTTATAGGGAGCAAGCTGCGCTGTCTTTCAAGACCAGTCTCGAACCTGTGACCTCACGATCCACCCACCTCAGCATTCTAAATGCCAGAATTACTGGCTTGAGCAGCCAAGCCCAAACCAAATTGTGTTTTTGTTTTCAAGACTTGGTTTCACCAATTTGGTCTGGCAGGTCTCAAACCCCCAACTTCTCATGAACCACCCGCCTTAATTTTCGAGGTGCCTGAATGACAGGCTTCTGTGAGAATTTGTGCTCAGCCACCCGACTTTATTGTTAAAAAGAAATCAGAGAGATTGTGCCGGGTGCTGTGACTAACACCAGCAATGTTAGCCCTTTGGGAGGCCAAGGTGGGCTGGTCACCTGAGGTCACAAGTTTGAGGTCAGCCTGTGCATTCCGGTGAAGAAACGCCTCTCAAAGAAAAGAAGAAAAAAAAAAGAAAAGTAATCAAACAGATGAGTGTGTGCAACTGTAACAAAACAGGTGCTGAGTGACCCCGCCCCCCACCCCGCCTTTCTTTATTACATACTTTTTCCCTCTTCTCACCCAGGCTGGAGTGCAACATTGTGAATTTTGCTTATTGCAACACCTGCCTTTTGGGTTCAAGCTATTGTTCTGCAATGCCCTTCAAGTAGCTGGTGTTGCATGTGTCCGCACCTCCACGTCCGACTAACCTCCTATTTTTATTTTTTGAACTTCAAATCTGTCTTTATTTGATTTCCACAGAAAAACCACAAAAATAACAATATAATTACGAACACTGCAACTCTTTGCTTGTCATTTTTGCACTGCGGCCAAGCCAGCATTCTGTGTAGCATCCCAATTTTAATGTAGGTGCTGCTGAAGTGAGCCCACGCCAAACCCGCCTCAGCATTTTTATGTTTTTTTTTTTTTTTTTTTTTTTTTTTTTTTTTTATGGGGAGTGAGTTGCACTGTCTTTCGAGACCAGTCTTAAACCTGTGACCTCATGATCCACCCGCATCAGCATTCTAAGTGCTGGTATTACAGGCTTGAGCAGCCGAGCCCAAACAAAATTGTGTTTTTATTTACAAGACTTGGTTTCACCAAGGTGGTCTGGCATGTCTCCAACCTGCAAGTACTCGTGAACCACCTGCTTTGTTATTCGAGGCTCCTGAATGACAATCTCTTGTGAATCACTGTGCTCGGCTGCCTGAATTATTGTTAAAAAGAAATCAGAAAGATTGTGCTGGGAGCTGTGACTCACGCCAGCAATCTTAGCCTTTTGGGAGGCCGAGGTGGGCCAGTCACCTGAGGTCACGAGTTTGAGGTCAGCATGGGCATCCTGGTGAAAACACACCTCACAAAATAAAAGAGAAAAGAAAAAAGAAAATTAATCAGACAGATGAGTATGTGCAACTGTAACAATACGAGGTGACTAGTGACTCCACCCCCCGCTCTGCCTTTCTTAATGACATACTGTTTCCTTCTTCTCACCCAGGCTGGAGTGCAACATTGCAATTTTTGCTTATGGCAACGCCTGCCTTTTGGGTTCAAGCGATTTTCTGGCAATGCCCTTCAACTAGCTGGCATTGCAGGTGTCCACACCTCCACGTCCAGCTAACTGCCTATTTTTATTTTTTGTACCTCTAATTTGTCTTTATTTGATTTCCACAAAAAAAAGCCACACCAAAAAAACTATATAATTACAAATGCTGCAACACTTTGCTTGTCATTTTTGTGCTGCGGCTGAGCCGGCATTGTGTGTAGCGCCCCAATTTTAATATAGGTGTTGCCGAAGTGAGCACACGGAGAATGTGCCTTAGCATTTTTGTGTTTTTGTTTTTTATAGGGAGTGGGATACACTGTCTTTTGAGACCAGTCTCGAACCTGGGACCTCACGATCTGCCTGCCTCAGCATTATAAGTGCCAGAATTACTGGCTTGAGCATCCAAGCCCAAACCAAATTGTGTTTTCGTTTTCAAGACTTGGTTTCACCAATTATGTCTCGTGGGTCTTGAACCCACAAATACTCCTGAACCACCCACCTTGGTTTTCAAGGCACCTGAATTACAGGCTTCCATAAAAATTTGTGCTCGGCCACCCAACTTTATTGTTACAAAGAAATCAGAGAGATTGTGCCAGGCACTGTGACTCATGCCAGCAAACTTAGCCCTTTAAGAGGCCAAGGTGGGCCGGCCACCTGAGGTCACGAGTTTGAGGTCAGCCTGTGCATCCTGGTGAAAAAACGCCTCACAAAAAAAAAATAAAAATAAATAAAAGTAATCATACAGATGAGTGTGTGCAACTATAACAAAATGAGGTGCCGAGTGACCCCACCCCTCACCCCGCCTTTCTTTATTACATACTGTTTTCCTCTTCTCACCCAGGCTGGAGTGCAATATTGTGATTTCTGCTTATTGCAACACCAGCCTTTTGGGTTCAAACGATTGTCCTGCGATGCTCATCAAGTAGCTGGCATTGCAGGTGTCCGCAACTCCACGTCCAGCTAAATTCCTATTTTTATTTCTGGTTCCTCCAATCTGTCTTTATTTGATTTCCAAAAACAACCACAAGAAAATCAATGTAATTACAAATGCTACAACACTTTGCTTGTCATTTCTGCGCTGAGGCTCAACCGGCATTCTGTGTAGTGTTTCAATTTTAATGTAGGTGCTGCCAAAGGGAGCACACACTGAACCAGCCTCAACTTTAATGTTTTTCTGTTTTTTTTTGTTTTCTGTAGGGAGCGGGCTGTGCTTTCATTCAAGACCAGTCTCGAACCCATGATTTGCCCGCCTCAACATTCCAACTGCTGTGATTACAGGCTTCAGCATCCCAGCCCAAACCAAACTGTGTTTTCATTTTCAAGACGGTTTCACCATGTTGGTCTGGCAGGTCCCGAACCCGCAACTTCTCATGAACCGCCCGCCTTGGTTTTCCAGGCACCTAGAAGAAAGGCTCCTGTGAGTCACTGTGCTCGTCCACCCGACTTTATTGTTAAAAAGTAATCAGAGAGATCATGCCGGGTGCTGTGACTCACGCCAGCAATCTTAGCACTCTGAGAGGCCGAGGTGGGCAGGTCACCTGAGATCACGAGTTCGAGGTCACTCTTGACATCCCATTGAAACAATGCCTCACTAAAAAAAGAAGGAAAGAAAAAAGAAAAGTAATCACACAGATGAGTGTGTGCTACTGGAACAAAACGAGGTGCCGAGTGACTCCACCTCCCGCCCCGCCTCTTTTTATGACATACTGTTTTTCTCTTCTCACCGAGGCTGGAGTGCAACATTGCGATTTTTGGTTATTGCAACACCTGCCTTTTGCATTCAAGCGATTTTCCTGCAATGCTCTTCAAGTAGCTGGCGTTGCAGGTGTCTGCACCTCCACGTCCAGCTAACTTTCTATTTTTATTTTTGGTACCACAAATCTGTCTTTGATTTTCCCAAAAAAGCCACAAAAAAAAAAAACAAAATAATTATGGAACGCAGCACCCCGTTGCTTGTCATTTTTGCGCTGCAGCTTAGCCGGCATTCTGTGTGGCATCCCAATGTTAATGTAGGTGCTTCTGAAACTAGCACATGCCGAAACTGCGTTAGCTTCTTTCTGTTTATCTGATTTTATGTTTTTTATAGGGAGCAGGCTGCGCTGTCTTTCGAGAAAAGTCTCGAACCTGTGACCTCACTATCCACCCACCTCAGAATTTGAAGGGCTGGGATTAAAGGTTTCAGCAGCCAAGCCCAAACCAAACTGTGTTTTCATATTCAAGACTCGGTTTCACCAAGTTGGTCGGGCGGGTGTCGAACCCACATCTTCTCGTGAACGGCCCTCCTTGGTTTTCAAGTCGCCTGCAGGACAGGCTTCTGTGAGTCACTGTGCTCATCCACCCGACTTTATTGTTAAAAAGAAATCAGAGAGATTTTGCTGGGCACTGTGACTCACGCCAGCAATGTTAGCACTTTGGGAGGCCGAGGTGGGCGGGTCACATGAGGTCACAAGTTCGAGGTCAACCTGGGCATCCCGGTTAAAAAACGCCTCACAAAATAAACAAGAAAAGCAAAAAGAAAAGTAATCATACAGATGAGTGTGTGCAACTGTAACAAAACGAGGTGCCGTGTGACTCCACCCCCTGCCCCTCGTTTCATTATGACATAGTGTTTCCCTCTTCTCACTGAGACTGAAATGCGACATTGCGATTTCTGCTTATTGCAACATCTGCCTTTTGGGTTCAAGCGACTGTCCTGCAATGCCCTTCAAGTAGCTGGCGTTGCAGATGTCCACACCTCCACATCCAGCTAACCTTATTTTTATTTTTTGTACCTCAAATCTGTCTTTATTTGATTTTCACAAAAAGCCACAAGAAAAAGAAATAATTACAGAACGCTGCACCCATTTGCTTGGCATTTTTGTGCTGTGTCCAAGCCAGCATTCTGTTTAGCGTCCCAATGTTAATGTATGTGCTGCTGAAGCGAGTACATGACGTACTTGCCACAGCGTTTTTATGCATTTCTGTTTTTTTTTTATAGAGAGAGCGGTCTGCGCTTTCTCTCAAGACCAGTCTTGAACCTGTGACCTTACGATCTGCCCACCTCAGCATTGTAAGTGCTGGGATTTCAGGCTTGAGCAGCCTGACCAAACCAACTTTTGTTTCCGTTTTCAAGACTTGGTTTCACCAAGTTGGTTGGGTGTGACTCGAAATTGCCACTTCTCGTGAACTGCGTGCCTTGGTTTTCAAGGCTCCTGGATTACAGGCTCCCGTGAGTCATTGTGCTCCGTCACCCGACTTTATTGTTAAAAAGAAATCAGAGAGATTGTGCTGGGCACTGTGACTCACGCCAGCAATCTTAGCACTTTGGGGGGTTGAGGTGGGCGGGTCACATGAGGTCACGAGTTCAAGGTCAGCCTGGGCATCCCGGTGAAAAAATGCCTCACAAATAAAGAAGAAAAGCAAAAAGAAAGGTAATCGTACAGATGAGTGTGTGCAACTGTAACAAAACGAGGTGCCGAGTGACTCCACCCCTGCCCCTTTTTTATTTTGACATACTGTTTCCCTCTTCTCACCCAGGCTAGACTGAGACATTGTGATTTCTGCTTATTGCAACACCTGCCTTTTGGGTTCAAGCGACTGTCCTGCAATGCCCTTCAAGTAGCTGGTGTTGCAGGTGTCCACACCTCCACGTCCAGCTAACTATTTATTTTTATTTTCTTGTAACTCATATTTGTCTTTATTTGATTTTCACAAAGAAGCCACAAGAAAAAGAAATAATTATGAAATGCTGCACCCATTTGCTTGTCATTTTTGTACTGCGGCCAAGCCAGCATTCTGTGTAGCGTCCCAATGTTAATGCATGTGCTGCCGAAGTGAGCACATGCCATACTCGCCACAGCTTTTCTATGTATTTCTGTTTTTTTTTTTTTTTTATAGAGAGCAGGCTGCGCTCTCTCTCTCAAGACCAGTCTGGAACCTGTGACCTTACGATCCTCCTGCCTCAGCATTCTAAGTGCTGGGATGTCCTGCTTGAGCAGCCAAACCAAATTTATTTCCGTTTTCAAGACTTGGTTTCACCAAGTTGGTCCAGCGGGTCTCGAAATCGCCACTTCTCGTAAACTGCCCACCTTGGTTTTCAAGGCTCCTAGATTACAGGCTCCCATGAGTCATTGTGCTCAGCTGCCCAACATTATTGTTAAAAAGAAATCAGAGAGATTGTGCCGGATGATTTTACTCATGTCAGCAATCTTAGCTCTTTGGATGCCGAGGTGGGCAGGTCACCTGAGGTCATGAGTTCAAGATCAGATTGGGCATCCTGGTGAAAAATCGCCTCACAATAAAAAGAAGAATAAAAGAAAATTAATCTGACAGATGAGTGTGTGCAACTGTAACAAATTGAGGTGCCGAGTGACTCCACCCCTTGCCCCACCTTTCTTTGTGACATACGGTTTTTCTCTTCTCATCCAGGCTGGAGTGTGACATTTTGATTTTTGCTGATTGCAGCACCTGCCTTTTGGGTTCAAGTGATTGTCCTGCAATGCCCTTCAAGTAGCTGGTGTTGCAGGTGTCCACACCTCCACATCAAGCTAACTTCCAATTTTTATTTTTGGTTCCTCCAATCTGTC
Source organism: Saguinus oedipus (assembly GCA_031835075.1). Classification (NCBI taxonomy): domain Eukaryota; kingdom Metazoa; phylum Chordata; class Mammalia; order Primates; family Cebidae; genus Saguinus; species Saguinus oedipus. Next base: position 59,856,240 of record CM063173.1, read on the forward strand.
TTTATTTAATTTTCACAAAGAACCACAAGAAAATCAATTTAATTACAAACGCTATGACACTTTGCTTGTCATTTCTCCGCTGAGGCCAAGCCAGCATTCTGTGGAGCGTTTCAATTTTAATGTAGGTGATGCCGAAGTGAGCACACTCAGAACCAGCCTCAGCTTTTTTATGTTTTTCTGTTTTTTAGATTTCTGTAGGGAGCAGACTGCATTTTCTTTCGAGACCAATCTCGAACCTGTGACCTCACGATTCGCCCGCCTCAGCATTGCAACTGCTGTGATTACAGGCTTGAGCAGCCCAGCCCAAACAAAATCGTGTTTTTGTTTTCAAGACTGGGTTTCACCATGTTGGTCTGGCGGGTCCTGAACCCGCAACTTCTCATGAACCGCCCACCTTGGTTTTTGAGGCGCCTAGAGGACATGCTCCTGTGAGTCACTGTGCTCGTCTGACCGACTTTATTGTTTAAAAGTAATCAGAGAAATCATGCCGGGTGCTGTGACTCATGCCAGCAATCTTAGCACTTTGGGAGGCCGAGGTGTTCGGGTCACCTGAGGTCACGAGTTTGAGGTAACCCTTGACATCCCATTGAAACAACACCTCACAAGAAAAAGAAGGAAAGAAAAAAGAAAAGTAATCACACAGATGAGTGTGTGCAATTGGAACAAAACGAGGTGCCGAGTGACTCCACCCCCTGCCTCGCCTCTCTTTATGACATACGGTTTTTTCTCTTCTCACCCAGGCTGAAGTGCAACATTGTGATTTTTGGTTATTGCAACACCTGCTTTTTGCATTCAAGCAATTTTCCTGCAATGCTCTTCAAGTAGCTGGCTTTGCAGGTGTCCGCAACTCCACATCCAGCTAACTTTCTATTTTTATTTTTGGTACCACAAATCTGTCTTTATTTGATTTTCACAAAAAAGGCACAAGGAAAACAAAATAATTATGGAATGCAGCACACCTTTTCTTGTCATTTTTGTGCTGCAGCTTAGCTGGCATTCGGTGTGGCGTCCCAATATTAATGTAGGTGCCTCCAAAACTAGCACATGCCGAAACTGCATTAGCTTTTTTCTGTTTATCTGATTTTATGTTTTTTATAGGGAGCAGGCTGTGCTGTCTTTCGAGAAAAGTCTTGAACCTGTGACCTCACTATCCACCCGCCTCAGAATTTGAAGGGCTGGGATTAAAGGTTTGAGCAGCTGAGCCCAAACCAAATTGTGATTTCGTATTCAAGACTTGGTTTCACCAAGTTGGTCGGGTGGGTGTCGAACCCGCATCTTCTTGTGAACTGCCCTCCTTGGTTTTCAAGGCACCTGGAGGACAGGCTCCTGTGAGTCACTGTGCTCATCCACCCGACTTTATTGTTAAAAAGGAATCAGAGAGATTTTGCTGGGCACTGTGACTCACGCCAGCAATGTTAGCACTTTGGGAGGCTGAGGTGGGTGGGTCACATGAGGTCACGAGTTCGAGGTCAGCCTGGGCATCCCAGTGAATAAACGCCTCACAAATAAAAACAAGAAAAGCAAAAAGAAAAGTAATTGTACAGATGAGTGTGTGCAACTGTAACAAAACGAGGTGCCACATGACTCCACCCCCCACCCCCCGTTTCTTTATGACATAATGTTTCCATCTTCTCACTGAGACTGAACTGCGACATTGTGATTTCTGCTTATTGCAACATCTGCCTTTTGGGTTCAAGCGACTGTCCTGCAATGCCCTTCAAGTAGCTGGCGTTGCAGATGTCCACACCTCCACGATGAGCTAACTTCTTATTTTTATTTTTTGTACCTCAAATTTGTCTTTATTTGATTTTCACAAAAAAAGCCACAAGAAAAAGGAATAATTACGGAACGCTGCACCCATTTGCTTGTCATTTTTGTGCTGTGTCCAAGCCAGCATTCTGTTTAACATCTCAATCTTTTTTTTTTAATTATTTTATTTTTTATTTTTAATTTTTATTGCATTATAAGTTTTGGGGTACATGTGCAGAACGTGCAAGATAGTTGCATAGGTACACACATGGCAGTGTGTTTTGCTGCCTTCCTCCCCTTCACCCACACTTGGCATTCATCCCCAGGCTATCCCTCCCCAGCCCCCCCCAGCTGTCCCTCCCCCATTACCCCCAATAGTCCCCAGTGTATAGTAGACCGCCTCTCTGTGTCCATGTGTTCTCATTTTACTCACCCACATATTAGTGAGTATATGCGGTATTTCTTTTTCTGTTCTTGTGTCAGTTTGCTGAGAATGATGTTCTCCAGATTCATCCATGTCCCTACAAAGGACACAAACTCATCATTTTTGATTGCTGCATAATATTCCATGGTGTATATGTGCCACATTTTCCCAGTCCAGTCTATCATCGATGGGCATTTGGGTTGTTTCCAGGTCTTTGCTATTGTAAACAGTGCTGCAATGAACATTCGTGTGCATGTGTCCTTATAGTAGAACGATTTATAGTCCTTTGGATAGATACCCAGTAATGGGATTGCTGGGTCAAATGGAATTTCTATTTCTAGGTCCCTGAGGAATTGCCACACTGTCTTCCACAATGGCTGAACTAATTTACACTCCCACGCACAGTGTAAGAGTGTACCTATTTCTCCACATCCTCTCCAGCATCTGCTGCCTCCAGATTTTTTAATGATCGCCATTCTAACTGGTGTGAGATGGTATCTCAATGTGGTTTTGATGTGCATCTCTCTAATGACCAATGACGATGAGCACTTTTTCATATGTTTGCTGGCCTCATGTATGTCTGCTTTCGTAAAGTTTCTGTTCATATCCTTTGCCCATTTTTGAATGGGCTTGTTTGTTTTTTTCCTGTAAATCTGTTTGAGTTCTTTGTAAATTCTGGATATCAGCCCTTTGTCAGATGCGTAAACTGCAAAGAGTTTTTCCCATTCTGATGGTTGCCGATTCATTCTAGTGACTGTTTCTTTTGCCGTGCAGAAGCTGTGGAGTTTGATTAGGTCCCATTTGTCTATTTTGGCTTTTGTTGCCAATGCTTTTGGTGTTTTGTTCATGAAGTCCTTGCCTACTCCTATGTCCTGAATGATTTTGCCTAGATTTTCTTCTAGGGTTTTTATGGTGTCAGGTCTTACATTTAAGTCTTTAATCCATCTGGAGTTAATTTTAGTGTAAGGGGTCAGGAAGGGGTCCAGTTTCTGCTTTCTGCACATGGCTAGCCAGTTTTCCCAACACGATTTATTAAATAGGGAATCCTTTCCCCATTGCCTGTTTTTGTCTGGTTTATCAAAGATAATATGGTTGTAGATGTGTTGTGTTGCCTCCGATGCCTCTGTTCTGTTCCATTTGTCTATATCTCTGTTTTGGTACCAGTACCATGCTGTTTTGATTACTGTAGCCTTGTAGTATAGTTTGAAGTCTGGTAGCGTGATGACTCCTGCTGTGTTCTTTTTGCTTAGAATTGACTTGGCTATGCGGGCTCTTTTTTGGTTCCATATGAAATTCATGGTGGTTTTTTCCAGTCCTGTGAAGAAATTCAATGGTAGTTTGATGGGGATAGCATTGATTGTGTAAATTACTTTGGGCAGTATAGCCATTTTCACGATATTGATTCTTCCTAACCACGAACATGGAATGTTTCTCCATCTGTTTGTGTCCTCTCTTATTTCGTTGAGCAGTTGTTTGTAGTTTTTCTTAAAGAGGTCCCTTACATTCCTAGTGAGTTCTATTCCTAGGTATTTTATTTTCTTTGTAGCAATTGTGAATGGCAGTTCGTTCTTGATTTGGTTCTCTTTAAGTCTGTTGTTGGTGTATAGGAATGCTTGTGATTTTTGAACATTTATTTTATATCCTGAGACTTTACTGAAGTTGTTTATCAGTTGCAGGAGCTTTTGGGCTGAGGTGATGGGGTCTTCTAGGTATACTATCATGTCGTCTGCAAATAGAGACAATTTGGATTCCACCTTTCCTATTTGAATACCCTTTATTTCTTTTTCTTGCCTGATTGCTCTGGCTAGAACTTCCAGTACTATGTTGAATAGAAGTGGTGAGAGAGGGCATCCTTGTCTAGTGCCGGATTTCAAAGGGAATGCTTCCAGTTTTTGCCCATTAAGTATGATATTGGCTGTTGGTTTGTCATAAATAGCTTTTATTACTTTGAGATATGTTCCATCAATACCAAGTTTATTGAGGGTTTTTAGCATAAAGGGCTGTTGAATTTTGTGAAATGCCTTCTCTGCATCAATTGAGATAATCATGTGGTTTTTGTTTTTGCTTCTTTTTATGTGGTGAATTACATTTATAGACTTGCGTATGTTGAACCAGCCTTGCATCCCCGGGATGAATCCTACTTGATCATGATGGATAAGTTTTTTAATGTGCTGTTGCAATCGGTTTGCCAGTATTTTATTGAAGATTTTTGCATCTATGTTCATCATGGAAATTGGCCTGAAGTTTTCTTTTATTGTTGAGTCTCTGCCAGGTTTTGGTATCAGGATGATGTTGGCCTCATAAAATGATTTGGGAAGGATTCCCTCTTTTTGGATTATTTGGAATAGTTTCAGAAGGAATGGTACCAGATCCTCTTTGTGTGTCTGGTAGAATTCAGCTGTGAACCCATCTGGACCTGGGCTTTTTTTGTGTGGTAGGCTCTTAATTGCTGCCTCAACTTCAGACCTTGTTATTGGTCTATTCATAGTTTTGGCTTCCTCCTGGTTTAGGCTTGGGAGGACACAGGCATCCAGGAATTTATCCATTTCTTCCTGATTTACTAGTTTATGTGCATAGAGTTGTTTGTAGTATTCTCTGATGATGGTTTTAATTTCTGTGGAATCTGTGGTGATTTCCCCTTTATCGTTTTTTATTGCATCTATTTGGTTGTTCTCTCTCGTTTTTTTTGTCAGTCTGGCTAGTGTTCTGTCTATTTTGTTGATCTTTTCAAAAAACCAGCTCTTAGATTTATTGATTTTTTGAAGGGTTTTTCTTGTCTCTATCTCCTTCAGTTCTGCTCTGATCTTAGTTACTTCCTGTCTTCGGCTAGGTTTTGAGCTTTTTTGATCTTGCTCCTCTAGCTCTTTCAATTTTGACGATAGGGTGTCAATTTTGGATCTCTCCACTCTTCTCATGTGGGCACTTATTGCTATATATTTTCCTCTACAGACTGCTTTAAATGTGTCCCAGAGATTCTGGTACGTTGTGTCTTCATTCTCAGTGGTTTCAAAGAACTTCTTGATTTCTGCCTTCATTTCATTGTTTATCAAATCAACATTCAAGAGCCAATTGTTCAGTTTCCATGAAGCTATGCAGTTCTGAGTTATTTTCTGAATTCTGAGTTCCAACTTGATTGTACTATGGTCTGAGATACTGTTTGTTATGATTTCAGTTGTTTTGCATTTGCTGAGGAGTGCTTTACTTCGAATTATGTGGTCAATTTTGGAGTAGGTGTGATGTGGTGCTGAGAAGAATGTATATTCTGTGGATTTGGGGTGGAGAGTTCTGTAAATGTCTATCAGGTTTGCTTGTTCCAGGTCTGAGTTCAAGTCCTGGATATCCTTGTTAATTTTCTGTCTGGTTGATCTGTCTGCTATTGACAGTGGAGTGTTAAAGTCTCCCACTATTATTCTGTGAGAGTCTAAGTCCCTTTGTAAGTTATTAAGAACTTGCCTTATATATCTGGGTGCTCCTACATTGGGTCCATATATATTTAGAATCGTTATGTCTTCTTGTTGTATCGATCCTTTTACCATTATGTAATGACCTTCTTTGTCCCTTTTGACCTTTGTTACTTTAAAGTCTATTTTATCAGAGATGAGAATTGCAACTCCTGCTTTTTTTTGCTCTCCATTTGCTTGGTAAATCTTCCTCCATCCCTTTATTTTGAGCCTTTGTGTATCTTTGCATGTGATGTGGGTTTCCTGGATACAGCACACCGATGGGTTTTGGTTTTTTATCCAATTTTCCAGTCTGTGTCTTTTGATTGGTGCATTTAGCCCATTTACATTCAGGGTTAATATTGTTATGTGTGAATTTGATACTGCCATTTTGATGCTAGCTGGCTGTTTTTCCCATTGATTCATGTACATTCTTCATTTTGTTGATGGTCTTTAGCATTTGGTATGCTTTTAGGATGGCTGGAGCTGGTTGTTTCTTTCTATGTGTAGTGCCTCTTTCAGGAGCTCTTGTAAAGCAGGCCTAGTGGTGACAAAATCTCTGAGTACTTGCTTGTTCGTGAAGGATTTTATTTTTCCTTCACTTATGAAGCTCAGTTTCGCTGGATATGAAATTCTCGGTTGAAAGTTCTTTTCTTTAAGGATGTTGAATATTGGCCCCCACTCTCTTCTGGCTTGTAGAGTCTCTGCTGAGAGATCTACTGTGAGTCTGATGGGCTTCCCTTTGTGGGTGACCTGACCTTTCTCTCTGGCTGCCCTTAGTATTTTCTCCTTCGTTTCAACCCTGGTGAATCTGACGATTATGTGCCTTGGGGTTGCTCTTCTTGCAGAGTATCTTTGTGGTGTTCTCTGTATTTCCTGGAGTTGAGTATTGACCTGTCTTGCTGGGTTGGGGAAATTTTCCTGGATAATATCCTGAAGAGTGTTTTCCAGCTTGGATTCATTCTCTTCATCACATTCTCGTACACCTATCAAACGTAGGTTGGGTCTCTTCACATAGTCCCACATTTCTTGGAGATTTTGTTCATTCCTTTCTGTGCTTTTTTCTTTAATCTTGGTTTCTCGTTTTATTTCATTGAGTTGATCTTCAACTTCTGATATTCTTTCTTCTGCTTGGTCAATTCGGCTGTTGAAACTTGTGCATGCTTCGCAAAGTTCTCGTGTTGTGTTTTTCAGCTCCTTCAATTCATTCATATTCCTCTCTAAGTTGTCAATTCTCGTTATCATTTCCTCAAATCTTTTTTCAAATGTATTTTCAAGGTTCTTAGTTTCTTTGTACTGGTTTAGATCATGTTCCTTTAGCTCACTGAAGTTTCTCATTATCCACTTTCTGAAGTCTGATTCCATCATTTCATCACATTCATTCTCCGTCCAGCTTTGTTCTCTTGCTGGTGAGGAGTTTTGGTCCTTTTTTGGAGGTGAGGTGTTTTGGTTTCGGGCACTTTCCTCCTTTTTGCGCTGGTTTCTTCCCATCTTTATGGATTTATCCGCCTGTCGTCTTAGTAGTGGCTGATTATTCAATTGGGTCTCTGTGTGGACTCTGAGATTGTTGATGATGAAGTATTTCTGTTACTTAGTTTTCCCTCTAATGATCTATCCTCTCTGCTGTATGAGTGCTGAGGTCCACTCCAGGCCCTGCTTGTCTGGGGTATACCTGCAGCAGCTGCAGAACAGTGAGGGATGATATCAGTTTCTTTTTCTGCTGCCCTTGTTCCAGAATGATGCCAGCCAAATGTCAGTCTGATTAGTCTTTTTCTGGGGTGACTCCTTGGATATACAGGGGTCAGGGAGCTGCTTGAGGAGACAGTCTGTGCTTTATAGGATCTCCAGTGCTGAGCTGTGAGCTCCGTTGTTCATTCAGGGTTGTTGGGAGGTTATGTCTGCTGCAATAGAACTCATAAAACACCACTCTTTTTTTTTTCACCCTTAGATGCTCTGTCTCAGGGAGTTGGGGCTTTCTTTATGAGTATCTGTTGCACTGTCCTGCCCCACTAGGTGGCAGTCTATTCACTATTTGCCTGCCGGGGCTCTGACCTGCTAACGCGGGTCTGCCCTGTTGCTGCCCGGCAGACTCTCTATGTTATGGCAGGTTGCCTCAGCAATGGCAGGCTGGGTGAGTCCTGGGCGGTACTTACGTGGGGTGCACTTCATCAGAGATGGTGGACGCCCCTCCCTCACCAGGCTGCACCGTCCTAGATGCCGGCAGCAAAACTGTCAGCCCCAAGCGCCTCCAGTTGCCGCCCTGCTTGTCCCCGTGAGCATGGGACCCGCCGAGCCCGATCACCCAGCTCCCTGCCTCAGAGTCCGTCCTCTCTCTCTCTCTCTCTTCCTCTCCCCAAGCTGAAAGGTCGACTCTCTCACTGGCGCCCCAGGAGCCTGCCTATAGGGCACTGGGATCCATGTGATCTCCCATGCCGCTGCCCACTACCCCGGCTCAGATCACGCTTCCCAGGAAACTCTTGGTCTGGCTCATTGTCCAAGTCCCGTTCAATCAGATGGACATGCCAATCTGCCCTTCCGAATCTCAGATTGCCGGTTTAACAGGGCACCGAGACCAGTGAGTTCCGCGCCGGGTCCCGCTGCGGTGCCGGCCGAACAGGCGGCGGGATCCAGCTGCGTTAGCTGGCTTCACTAGGGTCCCGTGTCTCTCCCACACCTGGGACATTCAACACTTTGTGGGCATAAAAGGTCCACCCGAGAATGCGGCTAGGACTCACCCTCTGCACCTTCACTGAGAGCTGCAATCCTGAGTCGCCTCTACCACACCATCTTGCCTCCTCCCCTGCCCCAACTTTCTTTATGACATACGGTTTTCCTCTTTTCACCCAGGCTGGAGTGTGACATTGTGATTTTTGCTGATTGCAGCACCTGCCTTTTGGGTTCCAGTGATTGTCCTGCAATGACCTTCAAGTAGCTGGCATTGCAGGTGTCCATACCTCCAAATCAAGCTAACTTCCAATTATTATTTTTGGTTCCTCCAATCTGTCTTTATTTGATTTCCACAAAGAGCCACAAGAAAATCAATTTAATTATGAATGCTATGAAACTTTGCTTGTCATTTCTCTGCTGAGGCCAAGCCGGCATTCTATGGAGCGTTTCAATTTTAATGTAGGTTCTGCCGAAGCGAGCACACTCAGAACCAGCCTCAGCTTTTTTATGTTTTTCTGTTTTCTTGTTTTCTGTAGGGAGAAGACTGCATTTTCTTTTGAGACCAGTCTCGAACCTGTGACCTCACGATTTGCTTGCCTCAACATTCCAACTGCTGTGATTACAGGCTTGAGCAGCCCAGCCCAAATCAAATCGTGTTTTTGTTTTCAAGACTGGGTTTCACCATGTTGGTCTGGTGGGTCCTGAACCCGCAACTTCTCATGAACCACCCACCTTGGTTTTTGAGGCGCCTAGAGGACACGCTCCTGTGAGTCACTGTGCTCGTCCGACCGACTTTATTATTTAAAAGTAATCAGAGAGATCATGCGGGTGCTGTGACTCATGCCAGCAATCTTAGCGCTTTGGGAGGCCGAGATGTTTGGGTCACCTGAGGTCATGAGTTCGAGGTAACCCTTGACATCCCATTGAAACAACACCTCACAAGAAAAAGAAGGAAAGAAAAAAGAAAAGTAAACACACAGATGAGTGTGTGCAATTGGAACAAAACGAGGTGCCGAGTGACTCCACCCCTTGCCCCGCCTTTCTTTATAACATACGGTTTTTTCTCTTCTCACCCAGGCTGGAGTGCAACATTGTGATTTTTGGTTATTGCAACACCTGCTTTTTGCATTCAAGCAATTTTCCTGCAATGCCCTTCAAGTAGCTGGTGTTGCAGGTGTCTGCACCTCCATGTCAAGCTAACTTCCTATTTTTATTTTTGTTTCTTCAATCTGTCTTTATTTGATTTTCACAAACAACCACAAGAAAATCAATATAATTACGAATGCTACAACACTTTGCTTGTCATTTTGCACTGAGGTCAAGCCGGCATTCTGTGTTGCATTTCCATTATAATGTAGATGCTGCTGATGTGAGTACACGCTGAACCAGCCTCAGCTTTTTTGTTTTTCTGTTTTTTGGTTTTGTGTAGGGAGCGGGCTGCACTTTCATTCGAGACCAGTCTTGAACCCGTGACCTCAAGATTCACCCACCTCAGCATTCCAACTGCTGTGATTACAGGCTTGAGCAGCCTAGCCCAAACCAAATTGTGTTTTTGTTTTCAAGACTGGGTTTCACCATGTTGGTCTGGTGGGTCCCAAACCTGCAACTTCTCGTGAACCGCCTGCCTTGGCTTTCTAGGCACCTGGAGGACAGGCTCCTGTGAGTTACCGTGCTTGTCCACCTGACCTTATTATTAAAAAGAAATCAGAGAGATCGTGCCAAGAGCTGTGACTCATGCCAGCAATCTTAGTACTTTGGGAGGCCGAGGTGTGTTGGTCACCTGAGATCATGAGTTTGAGGTCACCATTGGCATCCCAGTGAAAAAATGCCTCACAATAAAAATAAGGAAAGAGACTCTGGAGGCAAGATGGCATCGTAGAGATGACTCAGGATTGCAGCTCTCGGTGAAGGTGCAAAGGGTGAGTCCTAGACGCATTCTCTGATGGATCTTTTATGCCCACAGAGTGTTGAATGTCCCAGGTATGGGAGAGACACGGGACCCTAGTGCAGCCGGCTAACACAGCCGGCTCCCGCCACCTCTTCAGCCGGTGCCACAGCGGGACCCAGTGAAGAACTCACTGGTCTGGGTGCCCTGTTAAACCGGCAATCTGAGATTCGGAAGGGCAGATTGGCATGTCCATCTGATTGAACGGGACTTCGACAATGAGCCAGACCAGGAGTTTCCTGGGAAGCGTGATCTGAGCCGGGGAAGTGAGCAGCAGCATGGGAGATTGCACAAATCCCAGTGCCCTATTGGCAGGCTACTGGGGCACCAGTGAGAGCGTCGACCATTCAGCTTGGGGAGAGGAAGAGAGAGAGAGAGAGAGGACCGACTCTGAGGCAGGGAGCTGGGTGATCGGGCTCAGCGGGTCCCACGCTCATGGGGACAAGCAGGGCTGTGACTGGAGCCACTTGGAGCTGAGAGTTTTGCTGCCAGCATCTAGGAAGGTGCAGCCCGGTGAGGGAGGGGCGTCCACCATTGCTGATGAAGTGCACCCCCACTTAAGTACCGCCCAGGACTGATGCAGCCTGCTGTTGCTGAGGCAACCTGCCATAATAGAGAGACTCCACCAGGCAGCAACGGGGCGGACCCGCGCTAGCAGGTCAGAGCCCCGGCAGGCAAATAGTGAATAGACTGCCACCTAGTGGGGCAGGACAGTGCAACAGATACTCATAAAGAAAGCCCCAACTCCCTGAGACAGAGCATCTAAGGGTGAAAAAAAAAAAGAGTGGTGTTTTATGAGTTCTATTGCAGCAGACATTAACAAACTCCCAACAAACCTGAATGAACAACGGAGCTCACAGCTCAGCAATGGAACTCCTATAAAGCACAGACTGTCTCCTCAAGCAGCTCCCTGACCCCTGTATATACAAGGAGTCACCGCAGAAAAGGACTAATCAGACTGATATTTGGCTGGCATCATTCTGGAACAAGGGCAGCAGAAGAAGAAACTGGTATCATCCCTCACTGTTCTGCAGCTGCTGCAAGTATACCCCAGACAAGCAGGGCCTGGAGTGGACCTCAGCACTCATACAGCAGAGAGGATAGATCATTAGAGGGAAAACTAAGTAACAGAAATACTTCATTATCAACAATCTCAGAGTCCACACAGAGACCCAATTGAATAATCAGCAACTACTAAGACGACAGGTGGATAAATCCATAAAGATGGGAAGAAACCAGCACAAAAAGGAGGAAAGCACCCGCAACCAAAACACCTCAACTCCAAAAAAGGAACAAAACTCCTCACCAGCAAGGGAACAAAGCTGGACGGAGAATGAATGTGACGAAATGATGGAATCAGACTTCAGAAAGTGGATAATGAGAAACTTCAGTGAGCTAAAGGAACATGTTCTAAACCAGTGCAAAGAAACTAAGAACCTTGAAAAAAGATTTGAAAAAAGATTCGAGGAATTGATAACGAGAATGGACAACTTAGAGAGGAATATGAATGAATTGAAGGAGCTGAAAAACACAACACGAGAACTTCACGAAGCGTGCACAAGTTTCAACAGCCAAATTGACCATGAAGAAGAAAGAATATCAGAAGTTGAAGATCAACTCAATGAAATAAAACGAGAAACCAAGATTAAAGAAAAAAGTACAAAGAGAATGAACAAAATCTCCAAGAAATGTGGGACTATGTGAAGAGACCGAACCTAAGTTTGATAGGCATACCAGAATGGGATGAAGAGAATGAATCCAAGCTGGAAAACACTCTTCATGATATTATCCAGGAAAATTTCCCCAACCTAGCAAGACAGGTCAATACTCAACTCCAGGAAATACAGAGAACACCACAAAGATACTCTGCAAGAAGAGCAACCCCAAGGCACATAATCCTCAGATTCACCAGGGTTGAAACAAAGGAGAAAATACTAAGGGCAGCCAGAGAGAAAGGTCGGGTCACCCACAAAGGGAAGCCCATCAGACTCACAGCAGATCTCTCGGCAGAGACTCTACAAGCCAGAAGAGAGTGGGGGCCAATATTCAACATCCTTAAAGAAAAGAGCTTTCAACCCAGAATTTCATATCCAGCGAACCTGAGCTTCATAAGTGAAGGAAAAATAAAATCCTTCACGAACAAGCAAGTACTCAGAGATTTTGTCACCACTAGGCCTGCTTTACAAGAGCTCCTGAAAGAGGCATTACACATAGAAAGAAACAACCAGCTCCAGCCATTCTAAAAGCACACCAAATGCTAAAGACCATCAACAAAATGAAGAATGTACATGAACCAACGGGCAAAACAGCCAGCTAGCATCAAAATGGCAGTATCAAATTCACACATAACAATATTAACCCTGAATGTAAATGGGCTAAATGCACCAATCAAAAGACACAGACTGGCAAATTGCATAAAAAACCAAAACCTATCGGTGTGCTGTATCCAGGAAACCCATCTCACATGCAAAGATACACAAAGGCTCAAAATAAAGGGATGGAGGCAGATTTACCAAGCAAATGGAGAGCAAAAAAAAGCAGGAGTTGCAATTCTCATCTCTGATAAAATAGACTTTAAAGTAACAAAGATCAAAAGGGACAAAGAAGGTCATTACATAATGGTAAAAGGATCGATACAACAAGAAGAGATAATGATTCTAAATATATATGGACCCAATGTAGGAACACCCAGATATATAAGGCAAGTTCTTAATGACTTACAAAGACACTTAGACTCCCACACAATAATAGTGGGAGAATTTAACACTCCACTGTCAATAGCAGACAGATCAACCAGACAGAAAATTAACAAGGATATCCAGGACTTGAACTCAGATGTCGCACAAGCAAACCTGATAGATATTTACAGAAGTCTCCACCCAAAATCCACAGAATATACATTCTTCTCAGCACCACATCACACCTACTCCAAAATTGACCACATAATTGGAAGTAAAGCACTCCTCAGTAAATGCAAAACAACTGAAATCATAACAAACAGTCTCTCAGACCATAGTGCAATCAATTTAGAACTCAGAATTCAGAAACTAACTCAGAACCGCACAGCTTCATGGATACTGAACAAATGGCTCTTGAATGTTGATTTGATAAACAATGAAATGAAGGCAGAAATAAAGAAGTTCTTTGAAACCAACGAGAATGAAGACATAACGTACCAGAATCTCTGGGACACATTTAAAGCAGTCTGTAGAGGAAAATATATAGCAATAAGTGCCCACATGAGAGGAGTGGAGAGATCCAAAATTGACACCCTATCATCAAAATTGAAAGAGCTAGAGGAGCAAGATCAAAAAAGCTCAAAACCTAGCCAAAGACAAGAAATAACTAAGATCACAGCAGAACTGAAGGAGATAGAGACAAGACAAACCCTTCAAAAAATCAATAAAACTAAGAGCTGGTTTTTTGAAAAGATCAACAAAATAGACAGACCACTAGCCAGACTGATAAAAAAGAAGAGAGAGAACAACCAAATAGATGCAATAAAAAACGATAAAGGGGAAATCACCACAGATTCCACAGAAATTAAAACCATCATCAGAGAATACTACAAACAACTCTATGCACATAAACTAGTAAATCAGGAAGAAATGGATAAATTCCTGGACGCCTGTGTCCTCCCAAGCCTAAACCAGGAGGAAGCCAAAACTATGAATAGACCAATAACAAGGTCTGAAGTTGAGGCAGCAATTAAGAGCCTACCACACAAAAAAAGCCCAGGTTTAGATGGGTTCACAGCTGAATTCTACCAGACACACAAAGAGGATCTGGTACCATTCCTTCTGAAACTATTCCAAATAATCCAAAAAGAGGGAACCCTTCCCAAATCATTTTATGAGACCAACATCATCCTGATCCCAAAACCTAGCAGAGACTCAACAATAAAAGAAAACTTCAGGCCAATTTCCATGATGAACATAGATGCAAAAATCTTCAATAAAATACTGGCAAACCGATTGCAACAGCACATTGAAAAACTTATTCATCATGATCAAGTAGGATTCATCCCGGGGATGCAAGGCTGGTTCAACAAACACAAGTCTATAAATGTAATTCACCACATAAATAGAAGCAAAAACAAAAACCACATGATTATCTCAATTGATGCAGAGAAGGCATTTGACAAAATTCAACAGCCCTTTATGCTAAAAACCCTCAATAAACTTGGTATTGATGGCACATATCTCAAAGTAAAAAAAGCTATTTACGACAAACCAACAGCCAATATCAGACTTAATGGGCAAAAACTGGAAGCATTCCCTTTGAAACCCGGCACTAGACAAGGATGCCCTCTCTCACCACTTCTATTCAACATAGTACTGGAAGTTCTAGCCAGAGCAATCAGGCAAGAAAAAGAAATAAAGTGTATTCAAATAGGAAAGGTGGAAGCCAAGTTGTCTCTATTTGCATACGACATGATAGTATACCTAGAAGACCCCATCACCTCAGTCCAAAAGCTCCTGCAACTGATAAGCAACTTCAGCAAAGCCTCAGGATATAAAATCAATGTTCAAAAATCACAAGCATTCCTATGCACCAATAACAGACTTAAAGTGAACCAAATCAAGAATGAACTGCCATTCACAATTGCTACAAAGAAAATAAAATACCTAGGAATACAACTCACTAGGAATGTAAGGGACCTCTTTAAGGAAAACTACAAACAACTGCTCAACGAAATAAGAGAGGACACAAACAGAGGGAGAAACTTTCCATGTTCATGGTTAGGAAGAATCAATATCGTGAAAATGGCTATACTGCCCAAAGTAATTTACACAATCAATGCTATCCCCATCAAACTACCATTGAATTTCTTCACAGAACTGGAAAAAACCACCATGAATTTCATATGGAACCAAAAAAGAGCCCCCATAGCCAAGTCAATTCTATGCAAAAAGAACACAGCGAGAGGCATCACGCTACCAGACTTCAAACTATACTACAAGGCTACAGTAATCAAAACAGCATGGTACTGGTACCAAAACAGAGATATAGACCAATGGAACAGAACAGAGGCATCGGAGGCATCACAACATATCTACAACCATATTATCTTTGATAAACCAGACAAAAACAGGCAATGGGGAAAGGATTCCCTATTTAGTAAATGGTGTTGAGAAAACTGGCTAGCCATGTGCAGAAAGCAGAAACTGGACCCCTTCCTGACACCTTACACTAAAATTAACTCCAGATGGATTAAAGACTTAAACGTAGGACCTGACACCATAAAAAACCCTAGAAGAAAATCTAGGCAAAACCGTTCAGGACATAGGAGTAGGCAAGGACTTCATGAACAAAACACCAAAAGCATTGGCAACAAAAGCCAAAATAGACAAATGGGACCTAATCAAACTCCACAGCTTCTGCACGGCAAAAGAAACCGTCACTAGAGTGAATCGGCAACCATCAGAATGGGAAAAAATCTTTGCAGTTTACACATCTGACAAATGGCTGATATCCAGAATTTACAAAGAACTCAAACAAATTTACAGGAAAAAAACAAACAAGCCCATTCAAAAATGGGCAAAGGATATGAACAGAAACTTTACAAAAGAAGACATACATGAGGCCAATAAACATATGAAAAAGTGCTCATCATCATTGGTCATTAGAGAGATGCAAATCAAAACCACATTGAGATACCATCTCACACAAGTTAGAATGGCGATGATTAAAAAATCTGGAGACAGCGGATGCTGGAGAGGATGTGGAGAAATAGGAACACTCTTACACTGTTGGTGGGAGTGTTAATTAATTCAACCATTGTGGAAGACAGTGTGGCGATTCCTCAGGGACCTAGAAATAGAAATTCCATTTGACCCAGCAATCCCATTACTGGGTATCTATCCAAAGGACTATAAATCATTCTACTATAAGGACACATGCACACGAATGGTCATTGCAGCACTGTTTACAATAGCAAAGACCTGGAACCAACCCAAATGCCCCACGATGATAGACTGGACTGGGAAAATGTGGCACATATACAGCATGGAATATTATGCAGCAATCAAAAATGATGAGTTTGTGTCTTTTGTAGGGACATGGATGAATCTGGAGAACATCATTCTCAGCAAACTGACACAAGAACAGAAAAAAAAGTACCGCATATACTCTCTCATAGGTGGGTGAGAAAAATGAGAACACATGGACACAGAGAGGGGGTCTACTATACACTGGGGACTGTTGGGGGGAATGGGGGAGGGACAGCAGGGGGGCTTGGGGGGATAGCCTGGGGATGAATACCAAGTGCGGGTGAAGGGGAGAAAAGCAGCAAAGCACACTGCTATGTGTGTACCTATGAAACTATCTTGCAAGTTCTGCACATGTACCCCCAAACCTATAATGCAATGAAAATTTAAAAAATAAATAAATAAAAATAAAATAAAATATACGTTTCTCTACACATTAAAAAAAAAATCAAAGAGATTGTGCCGGGCACTGTGACTCACCCCAGCAATCTTAGAAGTTTGGGAAGCTGAGGTGGGCGGGTCACCTGAGGTCACGAGTTCGAAGTCACCCTTGGCATCCCAGTGAAACAATACCTCACAAAAGAAGAAGGAAAGAAAATAAAGTAATCATACAGATGAGTGTGTGCAACTGGAACAAAACGAGGTTCTGAGTGACTCCGCCCCCTGCTTCGCCTCTCTTTATGACATACTGTTTTTCTCTTCTCACCCAGGCTGGAGTGCAACATTGTGATTTTTGGTTATTGCAACACCTGCCTTTTGGGTTCAAGCAGTTTTCCTGCAATGCTCTTCAAGTAGCTTTTGTTACAGGTGTCCACACCTCCACGTCCAGCTAACTTTCTATTGTTATTTTTGGTACCACAAATCTGTCTTTATTTGATTTTCACAAAAAAGCCACAAGGAAAACATAATAATTACGGAATGCAGCACCCCTTTTCTTGTCATTTTTGTGCTGCGGCTTAGATGGCATTCTGTGTGGCGTTCCAATATTAATGTAGGTGCTGCCGAAGCGAGCACACGCCGAAACCACATTAGCTTTTTTATGTTTTTCTGATTTTATGTTTTTTATAGGGAGCAGGCTGCATTGTCTTTCGAGACATGTCTCGAACCTGTGACCTCACTATCCACCCACCTCAGAATTTGAAGTGCTGGGATTAAAGGCTTGAGCAGCCGAGCCCAAATCAAATTGTGTTTTTGTATTCAAGACTTGGTTTCACCAAGTTCGTTGGGTGGGTCTTGAACCCAAAACTTCTCCTGAACCACCCTCCTTGGTTTCCCAGGTGCCTATATGACAGGCTTTCATGAGTCATTGTGCTCGGCCACCCATCTTCATTGTTAAAAAAAATCAGAGAGATTGTTCTGGGTACTGTGACTCACACCAGCAATCTTAGCACTTTGGGAGGCTGAGGTGGGTGGGTCACATGAGGTCACAAGATCGAGGTCAGCCTTGGCATCCCAGTGAAGAAACACCTCACAAAAATAGAAGAAAAGCAAAAAGAAAAGTAATCATACAGATGAGTGTGTGCAACTGTAACAAAACAAGCTGCTAAGTGACTCCACCCCTCACCCCTCCTTACTTTATGACATACTGTTTCCCTCTACTCACCCAGGCTGGAGTGCAACATTGGGATTTCTGCTTATTGCAACACCTGCCTTTTTGGTTCAAGTGACTTTCCTGCAATGCCCTTCAAGTAGCTGGGGTTGCAAGTGTCCACACTACCACGTCCAGCTAACTTTCTATTTTTATTGTTTTGTACCTCAAATTTATCTTTGATTTCTAAAAACAACCATAACAAAACAAAAAAAATATGGATGCTGCACTCTTTTGCGTGTCATTTTCATGCTGTGGCCATGCGAGCTTTCTGTGTAGTGTCCCAATTTTAGTGTAGGTGCTGCCAAAGTGAGCACATGCCATACCCGACTTAGCTTTTATATGTTTTTGTGTTTTTATGTTTTTTATTGTGAGAGACTGCACTGTGTCTTTTGAGTTCAGTCTTGAACCTGTGACCTCACGATTAGCCCTCCTTGGCATTCCAAATTGCTGTGATTACAGGTGTGAGCTTCCTAGCCCAACCCAAGTTTTGTTACCATTTTAAAGATGGAGTTTCACCAGGTTGGTTGGGCTGCTATCGAACCGTAAACCTCGAGTGATCCACCCGCATTTGTTTTTGAAGTGCCTGGAAGACAGACTCCCGTGAGCCATGGTGTTCCTCCGGTCGACTTTATTGTTTAAAAAGAAATCAGAGAGATTTGGCCAGGCGCTGTGACTTACACTAACCATTTTAGGACTTTGGGAGGCCTAGGTGGGTGGGTCACTTTCGGTTACTAGTTTGAAGTCACTCTGGGCATCTTTTTGAAAACCCACCTCCCTGAAAAAAAGGAGTAAAAGAAAAAGAAAAGAAATCGGACAGATCAGTGTGCACAATTGTAACAAAAGGAGGTGCCGGGTTACTCCAACCCCCACTAAGACTTTCTTTATGACCTACTGTTTTTCTCTTGTTATTCAGGCTAGAGTGCAACAGTGCCATCTTGGCTTATTGCAACACCTGCCTTTTGGGTTCAAGCAATTGTCCTGCCCATGCCCTTTAAGTAGTTGGGATTGCAGGTGTCCACCACACCATCACATCCAACTAACATTCTATTCTGTTTTTGTACCTCAAATCTATCTGTTTTTGATTTCTACAATACAGCCACAACGTCAAAAAAAAATACGGAATGCTGCATTTTTTTGCGTGTTATCCTTGTGCTGCAGCCACACCGGCCTTCTGTGTAGCATCTCAATTTTATTATAGGAGCTGCCAAAGTGAGCGCATGCCATGCCTGGCTTAACTTTTTTATGTATCAGTCCTCTGCTTCTGGCTAGGAAGGCTCCACCCTTCCTTTTTAGTGAAAGTGAGAGACTGAATGAACCCTGCCTGAGGCATTTTTAACTGCAGGGAGTCTCCTTTTTGAATGTAATAGTGGCGCTTGATTTACACAACAGGTTTAGCCAGAGAAGTGGGACAGGGTCAGTCCATTAAGTACAAGATAGTCTGTTCTCTTACCACCTTAATAGCTCTAACAATATTGGTTCTGTTTCTTCCCGTGGGGGGTTACAGGGTTGTCATCCAGACTGTGGGCTTTTTGGGTGCATATGAGTCCAGCCCCCTCTCTTTTAGTCCAGTGGGCCTTCCATTAAATTGAACAGAGCCCTGTCACATTTTATCTGGATTTTCGTTCTTAGGATTGTTCTATTCTCCCATTAACTGTGGGCATTTTTTCAATGTCCTATTTCTTGACAAAATGCACACTGATCACGCTGCAGGAGGAGGCAGGCAGACTGTGGGGCTTTCCGGGAACCCCCCTTTTTCCACGCTCTTGGGGCATTCCTCTCATAGCAGCAGCTAACAAGTCAGCCTTTCATTGAGCCTGACATTCCCTTTCCCTCTGATTTTCCCTCTGGCTTACCGCCTCTTGGTTTACAAATGCCTGGTTAGCTACTTCCAATAACTGAAGTATTCATGCATGTGAAACCTGCCTGCTCTCTTAGCCATTTTGAAGGGTTTTACACTAACTGCAACCACGAGTCTATGTATGGAAATTGATCAAGGTGTTCTAGCTTGCCGTATATAACCTCATGCCTTCCTTTGGAGTCAAGGGACCTTTCTAGGGTCCCCTCTGGGGGCCAACTGGCCCTAAATGCTAGCCAATCTTCCCTACATAAAACCCTTAATTTCTCTGGTGTCATAGTTACTTTATAATTTCCACTAAATCCCTTTTTGAAATTTTTCAGCATGGTTTCTGAAGGGGAGGAATGGCTATGGGAGTGAGCCATATTAACAATTCAAAGAAACAATTTCCACACTTAGGAGAGTGTTAGCTCACTCACAGCAGTTTCTGCCTAGCAAGAGGCAGCATGGAGCACTTTTTAATTTACATTCACTTCAATCCTTTTACAATGCCCAGAGGCTTCTTCTCTCAGCGTATGTGACTGTCTCTAATTTTTACAAATTGTTCAATGACACAGACACACATCCACACACACAGACACACATCTGAATGCTCTCCTTCCAACACAGAGCTACCTCTGTACCATCCAACGTGCCAATATGGCACCTGTGGGTGATCAGGCCAAGCTTCCACCAAACACAGTGTGGGCCACTTTCCTAAGTTCAATCTTACCAAATTCAGTTGTCCGTGTCCGACCCACTGTCCAACCCACTCTCCACGGAGAGACAGAGTTCGCTCGAATAAACTGGATTGCAGGCTGGAAGAAAGTCCTTAAGTTCAGGCTTTATTGGGAAGAAAGAGCCTCCGGGCGGACCAGAGGGGAAAGCAGAAAGATAGCCGCGCCGAGCCTAGAGGGTTAGAGCTTTTCATAGGGGCGGGAACAGGAGGGCTTGGCGGGGTGCTGACTCGGCAGGTGGTGGTTGGTCAGGCCGGCGGTCGGGCAGGAAGTCTTCCGGGGGGAAGAGCTTGTTGGGAAGGAAGTCATTAGAGAGCTGATAGGGCAGATGGTGATTGGTTCAGCCGGTCACTAGGCGGGAGGTGGCTGTAGTCAGGCGGGAAGGTCAGAACGGTATGTAGAGGGCGAACTTCCTCATTGGGAAGTTAAGCGGGGGGAGGGCAAACTTCCTCATCGGGAAGTTAGATTTTTCCCATGTGGCCAGGGTGGCTGGTTGTCTGGGCCGGCTTTCTAACAGGGGCAGATCTTTTCCAAACAGTCCGGACTTCCCCAAATGCTCATGGCTCCTCAGTGTTCAGCCACTGAAAGGATCCATATTGCAGGGCCTCTCTGCTCTGCTCTGGTGAGGATTTTCCACTGGGCAAATACCTGCCCAGGAGCGCTCTCAGGATGCATCACCCCAGCGAGCCGGAGTCCCCCCGCAGGGCTGCTCCACAGGGTTAGGCAAACCACCTAAGAGACGTTTTCCCACCGTCTGCTACCCGAGACTCACTTCCCGGCCAATGCACCAAAAATGTAGCAGGAGCGGCCATGGGAAATGGATCTCTCAGACACCGAATAAGGAGGAAGAAGCTTATTCAGCCAGGAGCAAGGTAGCATAGTTGCCTAACAGCCAAGCTCCCCAAAGAGAGAAAAGTGCCTTCTTCATATAGACTTATACTTTAGATGCTACACGTGGAAGAATCTTAGGTTTATAGCTTAATATATGAAAAAGGTCTCGGTTTATGGTCTCAGGAATTACATATGAAAAGGGTTTTGGTTTACAGTCTTAGAAATTACATATGAAAAGGGTTTCAGTTTACAGTCTTAGGAATGAAAAGGGGAAGTTTACAGTCTTAGGAAAAAAGGGGGAAGTTTATCTGAGTTGCCTGGGTCTCCCTCTTCACCGGAACTGAAGCTGGAGCTACAGCCTGGACCTTGGTTTGATCCTTGGTCTTGGCCTTGACCTTTGGCTGGCAAAGCCTGAGCCCCTTGGCAATGTGTGCATGAGCTCTCTTCCCAAGCTTGGGGGCGGGCAATGTAGGCAAGTTGACGGAGCTTGCAGCTGACACATTTTGGGATCTTGGGCTTAACCTCCTTGTGCTTTGTGAGGGCCTTGCTAGCCTCGGCACGTGCACTCATGGCCTTGGCATTGTTGGCCTGCATCTTTTTTAGGCCCTTCTTGTTGTGCTTTTTCACAAAGCGCATGTTCCTAGGGATCTTAGTGTCCACACCCTTAAGAGATTTGTATCTTTGTGATCGGGGTTTCCTGAAACCATTTCTGTGCCATTTTTGGGACTGGTTGTGTGTGGTGTGGTTTTTGGACTTGGCCATGTCTGCACCTAAGCCATGGTTCCCAAAACACCTAGGATCAGAAGAGAAAGGAGCCACAGTGCAACACGGGAAATAGGGTCAACAGCGCAGGAAAGTACTACTCAACTCAGGATTTTTTTTACCTAGGACCTCATATTTATTCCTTGTTTTTATTTTGGCAAAGGTTTACATTTTTATTATTAGTCTTTTAAAGTAGACACAGATTTGTTCAGACTAAAGCTCATTTTAAGAGTACACAGAAGCCTTGAACAAAGAAAAAATTAAACCTAACAATACAGAATAATAAAAATTAAGAGATAAGTTTATTTAACAGAAAACTGATAATCCAAGGTAATTATATTTGTAGGCTGAAGTACTTACCACTGCAAAATCAAATACATACAGTTCAGAGTATAAACTCAACAGTGGATATCTATAGTTGTACTTTGCTTTCTATTACATCAGAATAATTAGCATAGTATGTGCAGACAACTTGCATTTATATAAATTAAGCAGTATTTTATATGATAGTATTTATACAATAGTATGGATATAAGGCCAAAATATTTTCTTCAAATCCTTTAAGGTCATTTGAATATTGTTATTCATACTGTTAAAATATGAAGTCTTAACTGAATTATGACTATAGACAATTTTTAAAAATTTTACATTGTGACTAGTACATTAAAAATATTTATAATTAGATATATCTATATCCAAAGAAAACTTACTACCAAATTGTTAACAGAAGATATTATTCTGACATGCTTATTAGCTTATCCAATATAGATAATGACAGGTAAGAATGATTTTAGTGTCATTTCAACCTAAATTGGAATGCTGCTATTACAGGACAAATAAACAAGGGCAATGTGGCCACTGATAAACCACAATAGCTCTTGTTAGCTTTGTTGCAAGATCAAATATATTCCACTATGTGAACAAAATCAGATTCCAATTGCTCATCTAAAAGTGCTGGACGGGCATGGTGGCTCACACCTATAATCCCAGCACTTTGGGAAGATGAGGAGGGTGGATCATGATGTTAAGAGATCGAGACCATCCTGTTCAACAAGGTGAAACTCCATCTCTACTAGAAATACAAAAATTAGCTGGGCATGGTGGTGTGCGCCTGTAGTCCCAGCTACTTGGGAGGCTGAGGCCGAAGAATTGTGTGAACCCAGAAGGCAGAGGTTGCAGTGAGCAGAGATTGCGCCATTGAACTCCAGTCTGGGAAACAAGAGTGAAACTCCATCCCCCCAAAAAAGTGCTTATAGATATTTTCAGTTGTGTTTCAGTGTAGATCTCCAATAACAGGAATAGAAGATGACAGCAGCAGAGATGAAAAAGAAAGCTTATTAAATTTTGTCAAGAATATTTTCTCCTTTTATATAATGCTCATGTTTCTCATGCTGAGAGTAGCTGTGCACTTTGAGTGTTATTCTTTGAGGGGAATGTTTTCTGGCTGACTTGATCAATTTTTATTTTTTATTTATATATTTTTTGAGACAGAGTTTCCCTCTTGTTACCCAGGCTGGAGTGCAATGGCACAATCTCGGCTCACCACAACCTCTGCTTCCTGGGTTCAGGCAATTTTGCCTCAGCCTCTTGAGTAGCTGGGATTACAGGCATGCACCACCATGCCCAGCTAATTTGTTTTTTGTATTTTTAGTAGAGACAGGGTTTCACCATATTTACCAGGGTGGTCTTGATCCCTTGACCTCATGATACACCCATCTCGGCCTCCCAAAGTGCTGGGATTACAGGCTTGAGCCACTGCACCCCACCCTTGATCAATCTTATACCTAATCTGAGTGATTTTTTTTTTGAGACTGAGTTTTGCTTGTGTTACCCAGGCTAGAGTGCAATGGCATGATCTCGGCTCACCACAACCTTCACATCCCGGGTTCAGGCAATTCTTCTGCCTCAGCCTGCTGAGTAGTTAGGATTACAGGCATGCACCACTATGCCCAGCTAATTTTTTAATTATTTTATTTTATTTTTTTAGTAGAGACGGTGTTTCATTATGTTGATCAGAATGGTCTCTATCTCTTGACATCGTGATCCACCTGCCTCGGCCTCTTAAAGTACTGGGATTACAGGCTTGAACCACCATGACCGGCCATCTGAGTGATTTTTTTTAAAGATGCTTTTAACTTTTTTATTCTCAATATAATCTTTCTTAGGATTGAGAACTCTTTTTCTCTTCAATGCTCTGGCTGGCTGTTTTAGATACCCTATTACTATCCTTTGGTGTCTGTGAATGAGATAGGCTGTCACAGCAAGAACTCTTGGAGCTATCTCTATCTAGACTCATGCTGGAAATCCAGCAGTATTTTTCCATGTATGCTAATTGGCTATATTCAATAACAATAATTTTAAAAAGATTTTTTTTAATAGAAACTAAGGCTGAAGCATTGCTCTCAGTTGCATTATTCTGAAAGTGAAATTTTACCCAGGCCTGCAGGTTCTTTTCCCTCTGCTCAGGCTTCATTCTCTGATGTGGCACTGGAGTGCTGATATGGCAATTAGTCTTTATGTAATGTGAGCTTCCAACTGTGAGCCCTGTACTGTGCTGTGGGCTGTGTTTCAGTGGCAGATGATGGGGTCTAGAGAGGACACTAGCAATCAGGAGAGGGCAAGCAGGAGTACTGAAGCCCAGTGCTCAGGAAGTAGAGAGCCATTGCTTTAAAATCTAAGTAGACCTTGGGTGAAGTGGCTAACACCTATAATTCCAGCATTTGGGAGGCCAAGGTGGGTGGATCACCTGAGGTCAGGAGTTAGAGACCATCCTGGTCAAAATGTGAAACCCCATTTCTACTAATAGTACAAAAAATTGCCGGGTGTGATGGTGTGTACGTGTAATCCCAGCTACTTGGGAGGCTGAGGCAGGAGAATTATTAGAACCCTGGAGGCTGATGTTGCAGTGAGCTGAGATTACACCACTGCACTCCATCCAGCCTGGGTGGGTGACAGTGTGAGACTCTGTCTCAAAAAAAAAGGTTTTTAATTCCTGAATATAGCCAATTAGCATACATGGATTGTTTCTCCAATTACCAGGTGAATTAAAGATAAACTATGTATGATGTGGTGCTGTAAATTATTTTATGTGTAGACTAATTGTTAACCATCTTTCTAATCTCTTAGGCAGATTGACTGTGATGCATGTCACATTCTAAATTATTTGTATAATAAAATAGTTTTCTTTCTGTTCTATCATTGTGGAGTTCCTCTGTCTGAAGAACAAAAAACTTTTTTTGAGACTGAGTTTCATGGTATTGCCCAGGCTGGAGTAGATTAGCATGATCTTGGCTTACTGCAATCTCCAATTTCTTGGTTCAAGCGATTCTCCTGCCTCAGCCTCCCAAGTAGCTGTGCTTACAGACACGCACCCCCATGCCCAGCTAATTTTTGTATTTTTAGTAGAGACAGGGCTTTATCATGTTGGTCAGGCTGGTCTTGAACTCCTTGACCTCATGATCCACCCAGCTCGGACTTCCAAAGTGCCAGGATTAAAGGCGTGAGCCACCACACTGAGCCAAAAATTTGTGTTATTATTTTTTCTTTATTTTATTTTAAGTTCTGGAATACATGTGCAGAATGTGCAGGTTTGTGACACAGGTATGCATGTGCCATGGTGGTTTGCTCCACCTGTCGACCTGTCATCTAATTTTATTTATTTTTTTTTTTGAGACAATGTTTCACTCTTGTTACCCAGGCTGGAGTGCAATGGTGTGATCTTGGTTCACCACAACCTCCACCTCTTGGGTTCAGGCAATTCTCCTGCCTAAGCCTCCTAAGTAGCTGGGACTAGAGGCACACACCACCATGCCCAGCTAATTTTTTGTGTTTTTAGTAATGATGGGGTTTCACCATGTTGACCAGGATTGTCTCGATCTCTTGACCTCGTGATCCACCCGCCTCAGCCTCCCAAAGTGCTGGGATTACAGGCATGAGCCACCACACCTGGCCATCCTGTCATTTAATTTTAATCCCCACATGCATTAAATATTTGTCCTAATGCTCTCCCTCCCCTTGCCCTTCAACCCAAAATTTTTCTTTTAATGATATTTTTCAAACACTGTCTAGAATTACCAGATATAAAATAAACATATAAGGTGCCAACCGGGATCTACTCTGGAGTTGCCCTACACTCTTAGGCTTCCAGTCAACTCACATTTGCTGCAAAGTGCTGCTGTCACAGGAAGAATAATATCTTTGCCTATTTGGTATTTATAGTCCTCTACAGTCACTGCTAGAGGAGCTACACCAGATTCCTACAAACTTCACAGGGCTGCAATCAACAATTTTACCATTTTTGGTTACATATCTTCAGAGCTGAAACTGATTAGAGACCATGGGGCTTACAAACTCAATTAGAGAAACATGTATGCACTGAGTATTTTTAGTTTCACATATTGCTGAAATGTCCACAAATGTGCAGGTAACCCCTGCTGATACTCTATCCAGAATCTAAATCTGCACCTCCAGATTCTTAATCTAGGTCTAGAGATTTAGAAAATTAAAAAACTCATATCTGAGAAATTCAGGTAATTTTAGTTGTTAAACTTGAAGAGACTTTAAAATGAGAGCACAATTATTCCTTCCCCCCTTTTCAACTGTATTCATCCCTTTTGTTTTGTTTTCATTTTTAAAGATGGGGTTTCACCATGATGGCCAGACTGGTCTTGAAATTTTGACCTCAGTGATCCACCCACCAAAGTGCTAGGATTACAGGCGTGAGCCACAGCACCCGGCCTGGGTATTCATCTCTTGAAACAATTTGCATTACTATGATTAGCTGTGAATGAAACTAATGCCACACTGGACACTCTGAACCTTAATGATGTACATGCAATCAATAATTAATGTTATTTGTGTAAATAAGAATTTCTGACAGACAACTTTGTACCAGCCCAAAGGAGGGCCAGTCTCTGTCCTCTTTTTGCCTTTACAAATCCACTTGTAACATGTGGTAAACAAAGTATAGATTTCAGGCAACTTGAATTTTTGCTTTCATATTATAATCCTCAAGTTTGGCCCCCATAAAAAAACTGTCTACTTATATTTGTGATGCCTCAGATTTTTCCTTTTTGGTAGAAATATCATTCCCCTTGGCCAGGTGCAGTGGCTCACACCTGTAATCTTAGCACTTTGGGAGGCCAATGTGGGTGAATCACCTGAGATCAGGAGTTCAAGACCAGCCTGACCATCATGATGATATCCCATCTTTTTAAATATATATATATATATATATATATATATATATATATATATATATATATATATAGTGTTTGCTAGTGAGCAGTTCCCTTTCTTTCCAGATGGCAGCATGAGCATAAACCATAAGGAATGCATATTTAGAATCTGTATAGATGTTAAGGTTTTTCCTTGTTCCAATATTAGTGCTTGAGTAAGAGCACTAATTTCAGCCTTTTGTGCTGACATGTGGGGGCAATGGCTGGGCTTCAAATATTGTGTTATAATTTGCTATGCATATTCAGCTTGGCTGTCCCATTTGACACAAAACTACTGCTATCTGTACACCAGTCATCCTCGCAGAATCTGGGAGAGGCTTGTCTTTCAAATCAGGCCAGCTAACATATGTGTGTGCAATGATCTGCTTGCAGGAATGATCTGCTGTTGGGCCTGTGGGCAGCAATAAAAGTGAATTTAGTGTGTTCCAGGTTTTAAGGGTTACATCTGGATTGTGTAGGAGCATGGCCTGGTATTTGGTTAACCTTTCCCCTGTCATCCAGCTGTGTCCCCTTATCTGTAAGACTGACTTTACCTGATGGGGGTTAGAACTGCCAGTGGTTGTCCTAGGGTCATTTTAGTGGCTTCCTCCACTACCCTAACAGTGGCTGCTACTGCCTGAAGGCAATTTGGCCATCCCAAGGTCACTCTGCCCAACTTTATTGAAAAATAGTCAGTTTGTCTGGGTTCTGATTCTAATTTATTGTCCAGCACTTCCATAGCTATGCCCCTCTACTCTGCTACATATGGGGAGAAGGGTTTAGTTAGGTCTGGGATGCCAGGAGTGTGAACCTGGGTGAGAGCCTGTTTTAACTTGAAAGAAGCTTCTCTAATTTTGGGGGGTTTATTCCATTAGCTCATTTTCTGACCCCCTTTTTGCTTCATAGTGAGGCTTTGCTATGAGTCCCAAAATTTGTATCTATATTTTGCAAAACTTGGCCATTCCCAATAAAGAATGAAGTGGCTGCTTGGTGTTGGGGACTCCCAGATTACCTATGGCTTACACTTGTTCTGGAGACATTTGCCAGGCTCTGGGTGTTAACAAATACCCTAAACATTGTACCCATTGGAGAATAAACTGTGCCTTCTTTTTTGGACGCTTTGTATCCCATCTGCCACGAAATTAAATGTTCTTATACTATTTTGGTCAGAAAGCTCTTGTGTTGGGCTACACAGACGGTCATCCACATAGTGAAATATACTCCCATTCTCAAGTTGCAGTCCCCTCTGATACCTCTGTAAGACTTGGGCAAAAATAGGGGCTATCTCAAAATCCCTGAGGGTGTGCACTGTCCAAGTGCATGGTGGTTTCTTCCTGGTGTTAAGATTTTCTCATTTAAAACCAAAAGGCATTGGGACTCTGGGGCCAGAGGAATAGAGAAAAAAGCATTTGATAGGTCTAGGACTGAGAATAATTTTTCACCCCTGGTATCTGATCCATGAAGGTATATGAATCTGCCACCAATGGATGAAAGGCAATAACAGCCTCATTACTTAATCCGAGGTCTTGTACTAACCGGTATTTCCCCAAAGCCTTTAAAACAGGTAAGATGCGGTGGCTCATGCCTATAATCCCAGCAGTTTGGGAGGCCAAGGTGGGTGGATCATGAGGTCAAGAGATCAAGACCATCCTCATCAACAAGGTGAAACCCCATCTCTACTAAAAATACAAAAATTAGCTGGGCATGGTGGCATGTGCCTGTAGTTCCAGCTACTCGGGAGGCTGAGGCAGAATTGCTTGAACCCATGAGATGGTGGTTGCGGTGAGCCAAGATCGTGCCATTGCACTCCAGCCTGGGTAACAAGAGCAAAACTCTGTCTCAAAAAAAAAAAAAAAACAGGTAGGTTGTGGGTATTTCAGGGAACCTTACAGGGAGGGTTTTAAGAGCCCATGGGTAAGTAATACCTCAAGTATGGATGCCAGACCTTTTCTTGCTCCCTGGTTAATATGGATATTGTTTTAAATTAGAAAAATAGGCCAGGCATGGTGGCTCATCACTGTAATCCAAGCACTTTGGAGGCCAAGGTGGGCGGATCACCTGAGGTTGGGAGTTCAAGACCAGCCTGACCAACATGGTGAAAGCCTGTCTTTAAAATATATATATATATATATATATATATATATATATATATATATATATATGTTGTATTGAACTGAGCACAGAAAGTCAACACCAAGACCAAAGTATGCCAAATTGCAGGGTTTATTGCCAGCAACCACGGAGGACTCACATCTCTCCAACCCGTGGCAGAAAAAGAAGGGTGACAAAACCTTTTTATACTCGCAAAACCACCTTGGAAGTGGGGATAAGGGACAGAGATGAAAGTGTTCAGAGATTTCAGTGGGTTGTAAATCACCTCAGGGTAGAGAGGAGGGTGATAGTTTTCCGGACATCCAGATGGCTAGGGGGTGTGTTTGACACTTTAAGAGGTTTACAGAACTTGAGATAACAATTTGCTTACACATCGTCTGGGTAGGGGTTACTTTTTGCAAAGGAAATTGGCGGTTTACAGAAACCAAGGTTAGCAGTCATTGTGAGGAGAATGGAAACAGTTTTGTCTCTTTTTATAAAATGGCATTGTACAGGTTCTAACGCTAGGCTAGCTATATCACACACACATATATATATATATAAAATTAGAAAAATAGTGGAGGTCTTTAAGCTGTATTTTGACTGGCACTGTTGTTTTCACCTTCCCTGGTTTTCCAGTATACAATGCCATCAGGTTGAGTTGTTTATTAATGTGCCTGGGACATTGTATTTCTGACTAATAGCCATTTCACAGGGTGATGCTTAAATTATAGTAGTGCCCCTGTTTGAATCATGATATCTTTTCCAAACAAGGAGATTGGGCATCTTGGTCCCAATAGAAATTACTGTTGTGATTTGTTTTTCTCAAATTGACAAATCAAAAGAGGAGTTTAAAATGTTGTTTGTGGCTTTTCCTCCCATAACACTCATGGACCAGGAGGAAAGGTTTTTTGCATAAGCAGTAAGGTCAGAGAAATTTGCCCTTGTATCAAACAAAACCTGAATTTGGGTGTCCATGACATTCATGGTTACCCAGGGCTCCTCAGTTGTAATTGCAATGTTCCTGGATGGGGGTGGTGAGCAAGACCCTGGGTCCCTTCAGTCTTCATCTAATTTCTTTTTTTGCACTGCTAGAGTTTTGTCTGACCTACCCTCGTGGCATGGGGCAGTCAGTTCTCCAGGGATGATGACTGGTACCTTTGCATTAATGGCAGGGGCCTGGCAGGGGCTTAGTACTTCCCTTTGCCCAACACCCACTTTTCTTGCATTTGAACCAAGAGCCTACACTGGCTTTATCTTTATGGCCCTTCAGATTTATCTTAGATGCTCTTTGGGCATTCAGCACATCACCAGTGATGGCTGCCATATATTTGGCTTGCCGTTTTTCTTCACTGTTTCTTTTTCCTTCCTTCAGTTTATAAGCATTATATACCCATAAAGGTGGTATCAAGAAGCTGATTTTGATTAGTCTGTGGGTTGATCTGTAGCTTGTGGAGTTTATGTCTAATGTCTGGAGCTGATGGGCTAATAAAATGCTCTGCCATTAATATGTATCTGAGGTCGACAAGCAGGCCCTCTCGTCCAAAGCGAAGCGGTTGTGTGGCCGCGCACATGATCGGTGGATCCGGGGTCGACCAGATGTCGGCGGTGGCTGCTGGACTCTGTCTCTGGCTGACTGTATATGAGGTCGACCAGCAGACTGCTGAGAATGGTCCCACTATGGCAGCAAATAGGGGCTGCCTCTATCCCATCTGCCCACCCATCCCCTCCTTTTGGCAGTGTAGCCGGGACTCCCCGCGCTCAACTTCTTCTCCTAGTTGTTTTTCAACCCCGCTTTCAGTTTGTGTCGGCAGGTCTGAGAGGTGGATAGGCGTCGCTGTGTTCAGCTTTTTTTTCCTTAATTTTTTCCGTGTGGGGCCGGGGCTGCCGGGGCCGCTGGGGGTGGGGCCGGGGCTGCCGGGGCCGCTGGGGGTGGGGCCGGGGCTGCCGGGGCCGCTGGGGGTGGGGCCGGGGCTGCCGGGGCCGCTGGGGGTGGGGCCGGGGGTGGGGCCTGGGGGCGGGGCCGGGGCCAAAGGCGGGGGACGGGGGGGCGGGGGCGGGTCCGCGAGGGATTTTTTGTTTTGTTTTACTGTGTTTTTTTAATTTCTTTTCATCTTTTCTGAGACAGGGTATCCCTCTGTTTTGCCACGTTCACCAGGCCGGTCTCGAACTCCCGACCTCTTGATCCGCCCTGACCTCATGATTGCATCACACGGAAGCGTCGACCGCCCCTCCCTGGACTCAGGTGATCTCCGCCTCCAAGTAGCTGAGGCTACAGGGTTCTCATAAGCCCAAAAGGTAGATCGCACACTTGGATTTCCAGCCATGGTGTGTTTGTGTGTCTGTGTGGTGGTGTGTGTGTGGGGGGGGTTGGGTGTGTGTCTGGGTGTGTGCACGCATGGGGTGTCTGTGTGGGTGCGTGTCTGTGTCTGTGGGTGTGTATGCACACGCGGGGCATACACGCGGCGTGGGGGAGGGACAGAAAGAAACAGTTTATTGTGACCTTGATTACCTTTTACCTCTCTTCCCGCCCTCTTGTTTGCTTGTTTGTTCTTGCCGTTTCTTTTTACTTCTGTGTGTTACACTGATCCTTTCTTGGTTTCCTTGTTTTATGTACGTGTGGATGGATTTATTTAGAGGCAGGCGGGTTCTCTCTCTGTGGCCCTTTTCTGTCTTCAATCTTATTTTCTGCACGCTGCTGTTTGTTTATATAAATACATTCACAAACTATAAATAACATGCAGTATTATATATGCAAATAATCATATATTACATATGAAATAAAATGAATAATTGTTCTACATCTGTGTGTGAATATTTCATTTCATTCACTTTGGCACTTAATTATCACCTTCGTTCACACCCTCTTGGTTGTTTCTTATGGTTTCTTAACTTTTCCATGTCATTCTTACGTTTATGTCCATTCATTTATTTAGTTTGAGGCAGGGTCTCAAGTATTTCTCTACAGGTATTCACTCATTCATTCATTTATTTGGGGGCCTTTATTTAACTGTCTAATTATGTAGAGGCTGGCTCACATTTATTATTTATTTACTTATTATCCATTCATTCATTTTATTATTTTTATTACTTTTTTTTTAAATAGAGATAGGGTTTCATCACATTGGCCAGGCTGGTCTCGATGTTCTGACCTCAGGCGATCTGCCTGTCTCACCATTCCAAAGCGCTGGGGGATGACAGGCCTGAGACACCATGCCCGGTTATTTATTTGTTTATTTATCTATCAACCGATTTATTTAGAGGCAGACTCTTTCACATTTATTTATTTATTTATTGAGGGGAAGGCTCACATTTCTTTCTTTTTTCTTTCTTTCTTTCTTTTTTCTTTCTTTCTTTCTTAGCAGGCTCACATTTTTCTCTCTCTCTTTCTCTTTCCTTCTCTCCCCCCCACCCCAACCCAGCACTTTGGACCAAGCCGTCATCCCTCCCGTCCCCACTACCTGGGACTACATGCATGTGCCACACCACCACAGGGGCTAACTATTGCATTGTTTTTCATGTATGTATGTGAGATGGGGTTTGGGGTTCCACCATGATGCCCAGCCTGGTCCAGAACTTCTGCTTTGCAGAATTCCGCCTGCCTTGGCCTCTCACAGTGCGTTGTTACAGGCCTGAGTCACTGCACCTGACTCAATCTTTATTGGCCTGCCTGCCTGCCTGTCTACCTAACTATCGTCCATCTGTCTGTCTGTCTGCCTGCCTGCCTGCCTTACCTATTACCTTCTTAGTAGGCATTTGGTCTCGCTTTGTGGTCCACACTTTGGACACATACTTCTTTTTAAACTTGGATGATGATGATGATGCTGATGATTATTTATGCAGGTGGTGGTGGTGTCGACTGACAGATTGAGATGATCTTAAACGTTTGCACTCCAGCCATTCTCCCAAGTTGACCTTTCAGACTGCTGCAATGACAGGTGTGAACATGGAATGGGCCTGGTCATATTTGTCTTCTGTGTTTCTTTCCAGTCCTTGTTTCTGGTCCAGATGCACAGTTGATAATATGGGCATTGCAAACAAAGACAATTTTCACACACATCTCACGATCCTGTCTTTTCTTTCCACTGCCACAAGCCGCATCTATGGTGGCATGCCTGATCTCTCTCTGATGGTTGTTTCATATAGTGTAGAAAGCATTGGCATTGGCCATGTGTGCCCGCTTTTTTTTTTTGGACGGAGTGTCTCTCTCTCTCTCTCCTCTCTCTTCTCTCTCTCTCTCAGCTGTGTTGGAAAACTCTGTTCTTAGGACAAATTTTCATATTCCATGAAAATTTCTTCTTCGAATGAGCATCTCTTGAAAGATGAAAATGATTTAAAAAATAAAGAGAAAGACAAAAAGCATGCAGTGGAAATTTCTTTGGCCGCCTTCCAGGTTGTACCTTGGACCCAGTGGGAGGGAGGGAGGGAGGGAGGAAGAGAGGGAAGGAGTGAGGGAGGGAAGGAAGGAACCAGCAAGCAAGCATCAGTGGGTGGGTTAGATTTGGGGTTTTCAGTGCTAAATCCTCCTTGGAGGCCCAAAAGTCCATCCAGGAGCCTCCTCCTCAGGGGAACCGCATTGAGGCTGCTTTCAAATTCACCAGTGACCCGTTTCACCAGATGGCCTCGGTGGGCCGGATGGGACCAGATTGGAACACCCAGGAGCGTGCTGTTCTTGCTGGGTGTGTGTGGGGGTGGGCGGGTTGACTGACTTACAGGATAAACTGACAGCCCCAGCATGAAAACTAACATGCATTTCTATGGGTCCTGGGTGTGAGAGTGTCACCTAGGATGCCCTTCGTTCAGTCAGCAGCCTGTCTTTACCTTCCTCAGATGTGAGGACAACTTTCCATCAGAGCCTCCTTTTTGCCCTCTTTCCACCACAGAGATGACACAGATGAGAGGGAGAAAGAAAGAACTCAATAGATGCTGCTTGTCCTCATTTGTGGAATCATCAGTCACCTACAGACAGATGGGCAACTAGACAGAGATGCAAATCAGACACCATTTCTGGGTCCTCATGGTCAGGATGGTCTCTCTCTCTCTCTCTCTCTCTCTCTCTCTCTCTCTCTCTCTCCCTTTCTCTCTCTTCTCTCTCTCTCCCTCCCTCCCTCTAGCACAGCATGTGAGTGTGTGTGGGCATGCACACACACACACACACACACACTCTTTCCACATCTATGTCACAAACCACACTAATTTACCTTTTTAGCACTATACATGTTGAGTAAACCAATCTCACAACCCCATGGCTGAGGAAACACCTTCTCTATGATATATTATAAAGATTGGCTGAGCCAGATGATGTGGCTTATGCCTGTACTTCCTGCACTTTGAGGGGCAGAGCCAGGTGTGTCACTTGAGGCCAGGAGTTCAAGACCAAGCTGGCCAACATGGCAAAACCTTGTCTCTATGAAAAATATAAAAATGTGCCAGGTGTGGTGGCATATGCTTGTTATATCAGTAACTCAGTAGGCTCGGGCAGGCCAGTCACTTGAACCAGGGAGTCCGACGTTGCAGTGAGCCAAGATCCACGCCACCATGGCAATCCAGCCTGGGTGACAGAGTGATAATCTCTCTAAAAATAACAATAGTAAGGAAGTTTCGCTGGACATGGTGGCAGCTACCTGTTAATCCTAGCTGGGCAATCCTGAAAGAAAGAAAGAAAGAAAGAAAGAAAGAAAGAAAGAAAGAAAGAAAGAAAGAAAGAAAGAAAGAAAGAAAGAAAGAAAGAAAGAAAGAAAGAAAGAAAGAAAGAAAGAAAGAAAGAAAGAAAGAAAGAAAGAAAGAAAGAAAGAAAGAAAGAAAGAAAGAAAGAAAGAAAAGAAAGAAAGAAAAGAAAGAAAAAAAGAAAGAAAAGAGGGAGGGAGAGAGAGAAGGAGAAAGAAAGGGAGGGAAAAGAGGGAGGGAGGGAGGGAAGGGAAGGAGGGAGGAAGGCAGAAAGGGAGTGAGAGAGAGAGACAGAGACAGAGAGAGACAGAGAGAGGCTTAAATTCTAGAGTGCAGTGGTGTCATTTTAGCTCACTCACTGCAGTCTGGACACTCCTTGGCTTGAGATTATTCCACCTCAGCCTCCAGAGTACCTGGGACCA
Source organism: Saguinus oedipus (assembly GCA_031835075.1). Lineage (NCBI taxonomy): Eukaryota > Metazoa > Chordata > Mammalia > Primates > Cebidae > Saguinus > Saguinus oedipus. The sequence goes on from CM063173.1 coordinate 59,891,606, forward strand.
GAGACATGTGCCATTGTGCCCAGATTATTCATTCATTCATTCATTTATTGAGAAACAGGGTTTCACAATGTTGGTCAGGCTGCTCTCGAACTCCCGACCTTGAGTGATCCACCTGCCTCAGCCTTTCGAGTTGTTGGGATTACAGGTGTTCTCCAGAGAAGAAAAGAAAACGAGATGCATTTACCAAATTCTACACACCTATGCATTTTCTTTTTTCTTGTTTGGGTTTGTGTACTTTTAGTCATCAAGTAAACACACCTCCTGATACCTGTTCTCTCTCTCTCTCTCTCTCTCTCTCTCTCTCTCTCTCTCTCTCTCTCTCTCTCTCTCTCTTCTTGTTTTTTACCTGGCCTAAAGAGACACCCATTGAAAGTAAAAAAGAGAGAGCTCCTTCCAATAATTTTATTGATCTACAGTGTCTCACTCTGTCACCCCACCTGGCATGCAGTGGTGCCATCATAGCTCACTCACTGCAGTCTAGACACTCCTTGGCTCAAGAGATTCTTCCACCTCAGCCTTCAGAGTACCTGGAACCACAAGCACATGCCACTCTGACCAGATCATTCATTCGTTTATTCATTCATTTATTTGAGACGGGATTTCACCAGGTTGGTCAGGCTGGTCTGCAACTCCCGACCTCAGGTGATCTGCCCGCCTCGTCCTCCCAAAATTCTGGGATGACAGGCATGAGCCACTGGGCCTGGCCCCTCAGATCAGTTTTTTAAATATTTTCTAGGATGGGTGTGGTGGCTCACGCTTATAATCCCAGCACTTTGGGAGGCTGAGGAGGGTGGATCATGAGGTCAAGAGATCGAGACCATCCTGGTCAACATGGTGAAACCCCATCTCTACTAAAAATACAGAAATTAACTTGGCATGGTGGTGCATGCCTGTAGTCCCAGCTACTCGGGAGGCTGAGGTGGGAGAATTGCTTGAACCCAGGAGGCAGAGGTTGCTGTGAGCCAAGATTGTGCCATTGCACTCCAGCCTGGGTAACAACAGCAAAGCTCTGTCTCAAAATAAATAAGTAAATAAATAAATAAACAAACAGACAGACAAACAGGTAGATAGATAAATTAGATTAGATAGATAGATAAATAAATAGATGTTTTCTACGAACAGGGTCTTTCATCCCTTTGTTGCAATCCTCCTGACCTGGTGTCTCAAAGTTTTAGGATGATGGATGGGCTTGAGCCTCACTGTGCCTGGCCTTCAGGTACTGATTTGTGACCACACCTGACGTGCTAATTTTTTTTTTCATTCTTCTCTTTTTGAGATGGAGTCTCACTCTTTGCCAGGCTAAGGAAGGTGCATCGCTTAGGAAGCAGCAGCTGCTCCACCTTCTAGAGCCCCATTCAAATGCAGAAAGCCCTGTTTCCCTTCTGGAGTCGGAGGTGATGGCTCCCATGGCCTCGGGCTCCCCTCCATTTATTTGGAAACTTTTTCAGGTGCCGCCCCACAAGAAGGCTGGCTGTAGCTGGGGGTTGGGGGATGTGGTGGGGCTGGAAGAGTCTCCTTTTCTTCTGCTTCAGGCTTCAGTAGCTGGAATGACAGGTGGGCACCACCACACCCGGCTACTTTTTCTATTTTCAGGAGGGATGGGGTTTCACTATGTTGGTCAGGCTGGCCTCAAACTCCTGACCTCAAGTGATCTGCCCTCCTGGGTCTCCCAATGTGCTGGGATGATGGGCATGAGCCACCAGGACATCACGCTTGAAGAGCAAGCACACGGGCTGGGCACGGTGGCTCACGCCTGTCATTCTAGCACTTTGGGAGGCCCAGGAGGGAGGATCACTTGAGGTCAGGAGTTCGAGGCATGCCTGGCCAATGTGATGAAACCCTGTCTTTGCTAAATGTACAAATGATTAGCTGGGCATGGTGGCAGACACCTGTGATCCCAGCAACACGGGAGGCTGAAGCAGGCAGGTAGGCAGGCAGGCAGGAGAATTCCTTGAACCTGGATAGCAGAGGTTGTCCTGAGCTGAGATTATGCCATTGCACTCCAGCCTGGGTGACAGGGATGAGACTCTGTCTCAGGGTGGGTGTGGGGGGAAGATCAGTCTCACACCCTGCCACCTTTCACTGCAGCCAGCCCTTCCTTAGGCTCTGAATGATGTGTCATTTTGGACATAGGTTGACTCCATCGATCCGCTTTCTCCATTAGCGACTCAGTAAAGGAACTTGGATTCTGTGTCACCCCATCCCGAAGACAGATGTGTGGAATCCCACTGGGAGGGAGGGGAGAAATGGATCAGGGTACCTGGTGACCTGGACCTGCCTGGGGAGACTGTCACCCTTCGCTGCTCATGAAAAAGTCAGGTAGGGGCAGAGAGAGAGCTTTGCCTTTGGCCCTTTGAAGGTTCACCTGAAATTGTCAACTTGTCAGAGACAGATGAATCAGAGAATAGGCCAGACATGTTTTATTTCTGGGACCCCTGCAGAATGAAGGCCCCCAGGATGACTTGGGTTCCACAGGGTGTATCTTCTCTGACTGTAGGTCCTGAGACCTTCAGTTCTGGGGGAAAGGGAGGGCCCTGCCTCTTCCATGAAAAGGAAAGAGTGTGTGCTTAGAGAGGCAGAGGAATCTAGATGGACAGATGGGCCCTGCTGGGCTTCCCCACTCGGTGTAGGATTTGGGAAGGTTGAGGCCAGGCTCCCACTTGGATGGGAGGAACATGTTTCAGACTTTTCTCTCTGTCACTCGTGGCATCTATACTTCTCGTATTTTCCTGACAAACTCCTCGACTTAAAAATAAACGGTTAAGGAAAATCTTACCTAGCGAAAATGATCGTGGAGGCACTAAGGAAGAAAGCTCATTACTGTAACATACATTTCTAGACATAGGACCTATTGCGTGTTTGTGTGAGTGATTTCTTTTTTTATATATGTAGACACTAGTTTATTTTTATCATTTAGTACCATAAAATATACAGAAGTCTATTATAAACAGTTAACATTTATCAAAAGTTACACACACAAGCACAGTACATGGTGCCATTCAGTCAAGAGAAACATAAACAAATGTGAAGGTGCAGCATTAAGTCATAACTGCACAGACTGATGGGAGCATACTGTGCCACTGGAGTAATTCTGCTGCCTCTCCTGCTGCTCTTGCCGTGAGCTCATTCGAGAGTGTTCACTTCAAATGCCATGTGACAGTAGCCGTCTCTGTGGAGCACTGGTCTCTCCTGTAGATTGTGTATCACAGTGAAATGTGATCTCTCGTGGTTTTCCCTGATTTTTCATGCTTAGTGCAACAGTGTAAACCTGAACACAATGGGATGCATACGAAGTGCCACTGGTGATGCTGGACATGCTCCCAAGAAGCAGAAAAACGTCTTGGCAGTACAAGAAAATGGTGGATTGATTGACATATGCTGTAGACGAAGGCCTGCAGCTTCAGTTGCCCACCATTTCAAGATACATGATCCATCCCTCTGCACTTTCATTGAGAGCTGCAATCCTGAGTTGTTCCTACCACGCCATCTTGGAAATCCCCCTCTTTTTTTGAGATGGAGTTTCGTTGTTGTTACCAACACTGGAGTGCAGCAATGGCACACTCTAGGCTCACTGCAACCTCCACCTTCTGGGTTCAAGCAATTCTCCCACCTCAGCCTCTCGAGTATCTGGGACTACAGGCATGCACCACCATGCCCAGCTAATTTTTGTACTTTTTGTAGAGACAGGGTTTCACCTCGTTAACCAGGATGGTCTCGATCTCTTGACGTCATGATCCACCCCCATCGGCCTTCCAAAGTGCTGGGATTATAGGCATGAGCCACCACGCCCGGCCTCATGTGAGTGACTTCTAAAACATGGCCACTGTATCACTACTGGGCTGGGATGGCAGTGATGTTCTCATGATGAGACAGTGGGTGGAACACAAGTGGTCAAGAGTTCGAGACCAGCTGGGGCAACGTGGAGAAACCTCGTCTCTACTAAACATACGAAATTAACTCGGCACAATAGTATGTACCTGTCATCCCAAGCTACTTGGGAGGCTGAGGGTAGGAGAAGTGCTGGAACCCAGGAGGCGGAGGTTTCAGTGAGCCGAGATCCTGCCACTGCACTCCAGCCTGGGTGATGAGAGCAGAACTTTGTAAAAGTGAGGGGCAGAAATGCAATGTTTGGGAGTGCAAACTTGACCCCGAGATGGGAGGGAGCGTGCTGCATGCTGTCTTCATCTCCCCGTGAAATCCATGCTGTCTCCAGGAGTGTGAATTTTATGGACCTTCGCTTTCTTGTAACAGGTATTGCCACTCTGAGGTGGTGGGTCTGGAGTCCACTCGCAAACGCTATGGACAGGACTTCCATCTTAGGTCCCATCTCCACCCCTAGCCTCCGCCCACACACCCCAGCCCCTTGTCTCCTCTTCCTTCTCTCTAGGGGAATGGAAGTTCCAGATGAACCCACCAGCGGGTGCCTAGGCCCTGTCCTCTGAAGGCTCTGGTCGACTAGTTGCAGGCGGGTGTCACCCGAGAGGACTCCCTGGGCCCAGAAACGACCCGGTCCAAGAGGGATCGGGGAGAGGCCGGCGACGTGGCATGCCTGAGCTGCCCCCATCTCCCAACCTCCATTCTGACCCAGAGCGATCCAGCATTCCCTTCTTTTCCATGCTGACGCCTGCAAGCATCAGTCGTCTTCAGGCATCACCTAGCGGCCACTGTAATGGAAAATTGAGGTGGCTCGGAGGGAGGTCTGCCCGAGGACTTCACAGAGCCTGGGGCAACCGGTTTCTCTTCCTCCCATCCGGAGGCCCCTCCCTCTCTCTCCCTCGTTGCCTGGGGAACCTCCGCCCTGGTGGGGGCCCTATTGTTCTTTTATCGGTACTTTGTGTTTCTTTGTTTGTTGGTGTCTTTCATGCGCATAGACTCTTCTACCTGGGCTTTATGAGTTGGTTTATTTTTTACACCCCCCTTCGCCCCTTTACTCCAATTCAATGAGTCTGTGAGGTGGGTTCCCCCCAACACCGTGCCTCCTGCCACCCTGAGTGGAAACGTTCTGGAGCCATCCGGGTGGGCCTCCATCGTCTCTCCCCTCCCCCTACTTTTTGCCGGTTGACATTTGCATGGTTGATGGCAAGGCCTCACCTCACTCAGTGGCCACAGTTTTTGAAGATGGGGTGGGGGTGGGGCACAGTCCCACTTCCCCAGAGGCAGCTGGGGGCGATGGCACAGACTTTGCTCCTCATGGGCAAGCAGGTGGGTGGCCTGGACTGTAGTAGTGGGGATTTTTCACCCCTTCACTCCTCAGGCGTCCCTCCCTCCCTAGGAAAGCTTCATCTTGGCTGGGTCTCTCAATCACCTTTTATCATGATGTCTTATTTTCTCCTTCCTCGGGCCAGCATATTTGCAACATGAGAAGGGCATCGTGGTGCCATGCTGGGCTGTAGTAGTATTTGCCCAAAATAGAAACGCTTTCTAAAAAGTGATACTTTGCTCCTTTAAGATGACCGGAGGTGATGCCTTGGCACAGAATTCCAGGAAGTATTTTTTCCCGGGACGTGTTAGCTGCTGGTTTTCTCCTGTTGTTGACTAGCACTTTTGTGGATTTCTTGACGTCTACTGACAGCCGGTTGATGTAAACTGTACTTCATAATGTGATAACCTGCTTTTTGCCAGTTAAAACTAACTCTCTCTTTCTCAGGCTAAATGCTTTTCAGGCTTTATGTTAGCTTCCTGAGCTGGGCAGACTCCATCTTACCTTCTACATTTTAGTGATTTTTCCACCATTTAGTATGTAACCAGAGTATGTAGCTGGGGTGGGCTGACACTGGGCACCTTCAGGAATGCATTTGTTGATAAGAGGCTGAGTTAAGTGGTACCAGCGGAGCCTGGGAATGCCGGCAGGTTCTGTCCAGTGCCCAGAGCCCCCATTACCCATATAAGTTGTATGTCTTTTGTGACAACTTTACCCCTCACACCAGGCACTGTTTTATTTCTCATGTACTAGCTTATCTTTGAACTTTTTGCATACTCTGCTTTTGTGAAAAATTTCCTTCAGCTAAGTTCCCCCTCCCTTTTAAAACTAGGGTATAAAAGACCACCGAACATTTTGTTAGGGGCCAAGAGAATTTTGGGCATCAGCCACCTCTCGATCGCTGGCATAATAAAGGACTCATAATTCAATCTCAGAGTGTGGTGCATTCTTTGATTCTCTCAGGTACAACAATAAGGTCTTCCTTTCTTTCTTTTTCTTTCTTTCTTTTCTTTCTTTCTTTCTTTCTTTCTTTCTTTCTTTCTTTCTTTCTTTCTTTCTTTTATCTTTCTTCTTCTTTTCTTCTTCTTCTTCTTCTTCTTCTTCTTCTTCTTCTTCTTCTTCTTCTTCTTCTTCTTCCTTCTCCTCTTTCTTTTTCTCCTTTTCTCCTTCTCCTTCTTTTTTTTTTTTTTGATACGGGGTTTCACTCTTTTTACCCAGGCTGGAGTGCAATGGTGCGATCTCGGATCCCCACAACCTCTGCCTCCTCGGTTCAAGCAATTCTCCTGCCTCAGCCTCCTGAGTAGCTGGGACTACAGGCATGCACCACCATGCCCAGCTAATTTTTGTATTTTTAGTAGAGATGGGGTTTTACCTTGTTGACCAGGTTGGTCTTGATCTCTCTCTTTTTTGCTTGTTTTTTTTTTTTTTTTTTTTTTTTGAGACTGTATTTTCCTTTTTGTTACCCAGGCTGAAGTGCAATGGTGTAATCTTGGCTCACTGCAACCTCTGCCTCCTGGGTTCAAGCAATTCTCCCACCTCAGCCTTCTGGGTAGCTGGGATTACAGGCACAGGCTACCATGCCCTGCTAAATTTTTGTATTTTTAGTAGAGATGAGGTTTCACCATGTTGACCAGGATGGTCTTGATCTTTTGACCTCGTGATTCACTCACCTCAGCCTCCCAAAGTGCTGGGGTTACAGGCTTGAGACACCACTCCTGGCCTACAGAATGTATTTCAACATAGTACCTTCACTTCATTCTTGAGGAATCAACATGTGTACATGACGTTTAGGTGGTGAAATTTAGGATACAAACATAAGTGTCAAATAATATCATACTTCCGGTTTACTGGAAAACATAACAGTTGTGACAGTCACACCTAACACTTTGGTTAAAGAAAGAGAGAAGACAGGCAAAGGTGCAACAGAAGTATGCAATGATTTGACAGTTGGAATAATCTATAGGCCTTCTGAAAAACTGCAGATGAAAAATACGTCGTGAAAATGTCTGTAATATGGTGGTTTAGGTACATTTGTAGTGATCGTAATTGCATTCATGCACTCAACTTCTGCTCCTGATCACTGAAAACTAGATTCAAAGTCATTGCTCAACAAGCTGATACTACCGATCCCCTATAATAAAAGGTAGTTTAAATCTGGAAAGAAGGCAAAGCATACTGGTTAGTCAATTACTTCTAGATATAATTGAGGCCACACTACTATACATACTCAGGTACATGGCATTCGTAACAATGCATACTGTGGTGTGAAGTTCATTCTAATTACCATATTTTATGTTTATTGGTCATCGACAGCATACATTTTATGCTCCAAAAGAAATACCTCGATCCAACAAAATGGTTACATTTAATGTTCTTTTAAAGACAGACGAACTAAATTTAAGGAGGAATTGGCTTTTCTTAATATCTCATTTTCAAGTTACTGATATGAATCTCCAAAAAGAAACAATTGTGTGTTTTACCTAACATCAAATAATCTGCAAAGTTCTGGAGACAGATGCATCCCTTGTGCAGTTTCCAAAAGTAAATACAGGCTTTCTGACTGAAAACATTCACATTCCCAGCTCTCTAAAGAAAACGTTCAAAAGAAAATGACAGAAAATAACCTATAAGCTTCTGAATAGTCCACTTAGTTACATAAAGTATTTTCTGTCCCCACACTTTTTCTACTTCAAAAGATATTTACTTCCTAAGTACATGACAAAGTCTTCATTTCAAACCATTCACTCAGTTTCCATGATAACATTGCAGGATTCCTTGGCTAAGGTCAGTTGCATTAGTTGACTGTGGAATTTCTCAGTCTTCTTTCCATCTTGAGCTTGCTCTGTTTTAGACACCAAACAAACTCGATCATCTGTTACTTGCATGTTTAACACATGAGTTTCCATCAGAATGCCTGTATTCTAGAACCACATGTGCCTTCATAGGGTCAGCGAGGTAAAGCTTCTCTCTCAGCAGGCAGCATGGCTGAACTCCTCCCAGGTCTGATACTGCTCATCGTGGCCTGGAGTGCAAAAGTAAACAGAAGCAAGGTCACAGAACTGGGTTCAGCAAACTACCTAGAGTCACCAACGGACACAAAACTCATAAGGTCTTATTTTCTAGAAATTCATGAGGCTGCCTTCTTCTTCTTCTTTTTCTTCTTTTTCTTCTTCTTCTTCTTCTTCTTCTTCTTCTTCTTCTTCTTCTTCTTCTTCTTCTTCTTCTTTTTCTTCTTCTTTTTCTTCTTCTTCTTCTTTTCTCTCTCTCTTTACAACCTCTCTTTTATTTTCTTCCCCCCTCCCTTCCCCCCTTTTTCTCTCTCCCCCATCCCTCTCCCTCTCCCTCTATTTCTTTTTAATATAAGCTCAGGTAGATCTAATCCAATCCATTCCCAAGGTCTCAATTCTTTACTTTAGGAATCTCATATTTGATCTCCATACAGAATCCTGTACAGAAGTGGCGAGTTGATTTCTGGACTTGGAGACCTCATAGATGTTACACATTGATAAATATTTAGGCTTTGCACTGTGACTCATGCCTGTCATCGCAGCACTTTGGGAGACCGAGGTGGGCAGATCACCTGTGGTCAGGAGTTCGAGACCATCCTGGCCAACATAGCGAAACCCCATCTTTACAGAAAGACAAAAATTAGCCAGGTGCGGTAGCTCACATTTGTAATCCAAGCACTTTGAAGGCCAAGGCAGGCAGATCACCTGGGGTCGGGAGTTCAAGACCGGCCTGACCAACATGGTGAAACCCTGTCTTTAGAAAAAAAAGACAAAAATTAGCCAGGCATGGCGGTGCATGCCTGTAATCTCAGGTACTCGAAAGGCTGAGGAAGGAGATTCACTTGAACCTGGGAGTCGGAGGTTGCAATGAGTGAGCTGAGATCACACCACTGCACTCCAGCCTGGTGGACAGGTTGAGACTCCCTCTGAAGAGAGAGAGAGAGAAAAAATCCAACCCTAAAATCTGGGTTTGCTTTTTCCATTGACTCGGTTGTGACCCAGACTTACTGTCTTGATAAATCATGCACCTTTCTGGTCAGCTAGGATGCTGGGAGGGTTTTCTCAGTCTGTATCTCCCCATGTCTTAAATGACCCATGACTGAGCCCTGTCCTTTCTCTCTCAAATATGTAACTCCAAACACTCCTCTCCATTTCCACAACTACACATGACCTCTTGTGGCACCACTGGCTCTTGGGAAAACCTCCCAGATGGTGGTTTTGGCTTTTTGGCTATGAGGCCTGAGTCTGCTGACAACATTCCTGTTCAGCTAATATTTTTGTATTGTTAGCAGAGTCGGGGTCTCACTATGTTGGCCTGGCCACTATCATCTCCATCTCTTGACCTCTTTATCCACCCTCCTCTCTCTTTCCCTCTCTCTCTCTCTGCCTCTCTCTCTCTCTGTCTCTTTGTCTCCCCCTCCACCCTTGCATTAGTGAAAACCTGTCTTTAGTAACAATAGTGTCTCTGTGTCTGTCTGTCTGTCTGTCTTTTGCTGCCCCTGCTGCTGTTGTTTTTGTTTTAAAAGTGCACCCGGGCCACCGATTATGGTATCAAAAGCATTATAAGATATGTGTAATTCTGTATCCATTGAGTACCTCTTTCCTTTTTCTCTCTCTGTCTCTCTCTGTCTCTCTCTCTCTCTCTCTCTCTCCATATATATATATACACACACAGACACACATATGTGTGTATATATATATATATATACACACACACACACACATATATCTGATAATTTGTTTTTTGTTGGCTAAAACTGACTCTCTCTCTCTCTCTTTTTTTTTTTTTTTGCTCTTTTCTGTTTTTTGAGACAGAGTTTCACTGTTGTCACCCAGACTGGAGTGCAATGGTGCAATCTTGGCTCATGGCAACCTCTGCCTTCTGGGTTCAAGCAATTCTCCTGCCTCAGCCTCCCAAGTAGCTGGGATTACAGGCACACACCACCATGCCCAGCTAATTTTTTTTTTAAGAAGAGACGTGGTTTCACCGTGTTGACTAGGATGTCTCAATCTCTTGACCTCGTGATCCACCCGTCTCGGCTACCCTAAGTGCTGGGATTATAGGTGTGAGCTGCCACGCCTAGCCTGTACTAGTTTATCTTTTAAATTTTTGCTACTCTGCTTTTGTGAAAAGTATGCTTCAGCTAGGTTTTCCCCCTCCCTTTTCAAACTATGGTATAAAAAACTCCCTAACTCTTTCTTTCTTTGGGGCTGAGAGAATTTTAAGCATTATCCACCTCTCTGTCACTGGCTAAAATAAAAAACTAATTATTCAATTTCAGAGTGCAGTGCATTTTTTATCTCACTCAGATATAACATCTCTCTCTCTCTCTCTGTCTTTCTCTTTCACTCCCCCTGTTACTCTCTGTGTCACTCTCTGTGTCTCTCTCATCTCTCTCTGTCTCTGTCTCTCTCGATCAAGTGTGACAAATTGAGTTAAACACCTTCATTGGTTTTCTTTGGTGGGGTGTGTGTGTGTGTGTGTGTGTGTGTGTGTTTTCTGAGACTGAGTCTTGCTCTGTCCCACTGGCTGGACCACAGTGGCACAATCTCAGCTCACTGCACCCTCTGCCTCCCTGGTTCAAGTGAGTCTCCTGACTCAGCCTGAGTAGCTAGAATTACAGGCATGTGCCACCACACCCAGCTATCTTTTCTGTTTTTAGCAGAGCCAGAGGTTTCATTGTTTTTGCCAGGCTGGTCTCAAACTCCTGACCTCCTGATACTTCCTCCTTGGCCTGGCCTTTCAAAGTGCTGGGATTACAGGCACGAGGCACTGCTCCTGCTCCTGGCCATCTTCCTTGGTTTTACCTGGAGAATCTAGATTTGATCCACACCTCGTTCTATGACACAGAAGGACTTCTTTATTCTGCCAACTCAGGAAATCCAGGCACCTTGCGATCCATTTCAAACTGAGAGCCACCTCATGTTTGAAAAATTAATCTGCTCCCAACTTCAGTGGAGGGATGTGGGGTGTAGGACGAGGGACTCTTTTCCTTCTGATTTGTTCTGCATGGTGGGGCCTGAGGCTAACTGGAGCTTAGTGTGGACCAATGTCTCCCTCTATACCATGAGATCCATGGTCCCCATCCTGGAACACAGGCCTTGGCAGATCCTGGCCCTTCCTGGTATTAAGTCAGGCCGGGTGCAGTGGCTCATGCCAGTAACCCCAACACTTTGGGAGGCAAAATTGGTAAGATCTCTTGAGCACAGGAGCTTGACCACCAACCTGGGGCTACATGACCAAACCCCGGGGTCCATGCCTGTAGTCTTGGCTACTTGGAGGCACTTCACCCTGGGCAACAGACAGAGTGACACCCTGTCACAAACAGACAGATGGATGAACAGAGAGACAGACAGACAACAGCTATATTATGTCCTTCTCAGTGTAGAAAGCAAAACTAAAAAAATACAGCATTTAATTTATTTTTACTTTAATATTTTTTTTGAGACCGAGTTTTGCTCTAGTTACCCAGGCTGGAGGGCAATGGTGCAATCTCAGCTAACTGCAACCTCCACCTCCTGGTTTAAAGCAATTCTCTTGCCTCAGCCTCTGGAATAGCTGGGAATACAGGCCCGGGTGGGTGTGGTGGGTGGCTCATGCATGTAATCAATCCCAGCACTTTGGGAGGTGGGCGGATCATGAGGTCAGGAGATCGAGACCATTCTGGCTAATACGGTGAAACCTCATCTCTACTAAAAATGCAAAAGTCATCCGGGCATGGTGGCACATGCTTATATTCCCAGCTACTCAGGAGGCTGAGGCAGAAAGAATCGCTTGAACCAGGGATGGAAAGGTTGCAGTCAGCCTAGATTGTGCCATTGCCCTCTACCCAAGGTGACAGAGTGAGACTGTGTCTCACAATAAATAAATAAATTCATTCATTCGTTCGTTCATTCATTCATTCATTCTAAATAGACATGCAGGATGTCAGCTTCTGGCCACATGGACTCTGAGCTGCCGAGTCCCGTGATCTGCCTACCGCAGGACTGTACAGGTAAGGAGTTTAAAAAATATTTTTTTAATCATCATGTTTAAAACAACTAATTTTGTTATATAGAAATACATGGATGTACTCCAAACACAGAAACAGCTCTTCTCTTTTGAAACAACTCTTTTAAAAATTGTCTTAGGCCTGGTGGGTGTGCCAGTGATTTTTTTAGGTTTTGACCTTGACAAAGAGAATTTCCAGTTGGTCTCTCCTCTCTGGAAGGAAGTTTCACATAATCCGATGGGTGGGGACTTAGGTTGTGTCTCCCTGGGGCCCTGGTTGATTGCTTGTGTCAACTGTTTGGGAGGGCACGGTGGCTCCACTGTGCTGTGGTTGGGGGAGAGCTCCATTCTTCCCCTCCTCCGCTCCTGTTCCTGGTGATCCCAGTTCATTCTGGGTTGAAACTCTCTGTTGGCAGGCAGACTTCGGGCATCCCCTAGAGGCCACTGTTACTCTAAAAACCGAGGCCTCACGGAGGAAGAACGCACTCTGAAAACCCAGGCCTCATGGAGGAAGAACGATCAGGCCACGTGCGCACAGCCGAAGCAACTGTGTCTTGTCAGCTGCCCTCGCCCCCACCCCCACCCCCACCCCCGTCTCCATGTTCCTCCCTCTCTTGTTGCCTAGGGAATCGGCATTCCAACCACTGGGTCTCATTGTTCTTTAATCAGATAAAAAGAATATCCTCCTAAATGAAAAGAAAGGCTAAACTTTTTTTGCTGGAGATTGGATTGATTTTTATCCACTCAACCTGAGAGTTACAGTGTACTATGTAGATTGACTGTTTTTGGTGAAGCATTTAGTTTTCATGATTTTTTAGAATGTGAGAAATCATATTTTATTCTGTAATTTTTTCTTTCTTTTTTTTTTTTCGAGACAGAGTTTCACTGTTGTTACCCAGACTGGAGTGCAATGGCGCGATCTCAGCTCACTGCAACCACCTTCTGGTCTCAAGCAATTCTCCTGCCTCACGCTCCCGAGTAGCTGGGATTATGGGCATGCACCACCAAACCCAGATAATTTTTATATTTTGAGTAGAGATGGGGTTTCACCTCATTGACCAGGATGGCCTCGATCTCTTGACCTCATGATTTAGCCGCCTCGGCCTCCCAAAGTGCTGGAATTATAGGCGTGAGCCACCGTGCCCGGCCTCATTTTTTCTTAATAGGGTTTTCTAAAATTTTTACTTTTGCAACCTGACTAATAAATATTCTTGACTGTGTTGGCTATTTTTGCCATAGAGAACAAAATTAATCCTCTGGTTATATTACTGTGTGGGTTTTTTCCCTTTAAATTAATTTTTATTTCAAAGGGCCCTTTCTCTTACTTTTTTTAACTCTTTAAGTTATATTATGCAGTTGAAAAATCCATGGGACAAGCCTCATAACACTTTATATGTTATTGGAAGTACTAAAGAAAATGGACCTGAGGAACGTAGCCCTACCTCAAGTTCATGTCATTTTTGTCATTTGTTTTGTTTTCCAGTTTTTAATGCACAAAATAGCAGTAACAACACCCAGTAACAATTACAGGATACTTGTAAGAATCATAAATCACTTTGATAAGGATCTTCTGTGCAGTATGCATTTCTGAATTTTTAGTCATAGGAAGTTAGTGCTAGGTATAATTTCAGGTGTCTAGTGTGGACATATTATTATCTAGAGTAATTGTTGTCTTGATGTGAAATAAAAGTGTTTTAACATCAGAGGAAAGATCCACACAATTATATAACTATTGCTATTTTAGGAATATTATCAGGGTATTAGTAATATTAATAAAAGAATTAGAAAGCTTAAGCAACTAGCCTTTTGGAAAGGTAAAAAAAATAAATAGACCAGGCATGGTGGGTCAACCCTGCCTGGGAGGTTGTGGCGGGTGGATCAGAGGTCAGGAGTTTGAGACCAGCCTTGTCAACATAGTAAAACCCTTGCCTCTACTAGAAATACAAAAAAGTTAGCAGGCCATTGTGGTGCATGCCTGTAGTGTAGTCCCAGCTGCTCACTCATTTAGGAGGCTGAGGTAAGAGAATTGCTTAAACCCACAGGGGGTGGAGGTTGCACTGAGCCTGGGTGACAGAGAAAGTCTGCTTCTCAAAATTATTAGAATAAGGCAGGGTGCAATGGCTCATGCCTGTCATTTTAGCACTTTGGAAGGCCGAGGTGGGTGGATCACCTGAGGTCAGGAGTTCAAGACCAGCCTGGCCATCATGGAGAAACCCCATCTTTAGAAAAAAAAAGCCCCACACACACACATACACTAGAATAGAATAGAATAGAATAGAATAGAATAGAATAGAATAGAATAGAATAGAATAGAATAACAGAACTGAATAAAATATAATTGAATGAATGAATGAATGAATGAGCGATCTTTCGAGAACAAAGGAAAACAAAGAAAACCCATGGTGACACAAACCTATGCTTCTCGCCTTTTGAGGCAGCAAAGACGCTACAAATTATGTGTGATTTCTTGTTTTTCTACATTTAATTTAACGTTATTATTATTCTATTTCTTGCTATTCTTATGATTTGAGACGGAGTCTTCCTCTATTGCCCAGGCTGGAGTGCAGTGGCACAATCGCGGCTCTCTGCAACCTCCGCCTCCCGAGTCAAAGCGATTCTTCCACCTCAGCCTCCTGAGTGAGTAGCTGGGACTACAGGTGCATGCCACCGCACCTGGCTAATTTTTCTGTATTTAGTAGAGATGGGGTTTTGCCCTGGTCACCAGGCTAGTCTCGAACCCCTGACTTCAAGTGATCCACCCATCGTCTCAGCCTCCCAAAGTGCTGGGATTACACTCGGTGCATTATGAGTAGCTCGGCTAACATGGTAACTTTGTGGCTTCATGGTTGGGCCTTTGGTTTCCACCCTGACAGCCAGAGGCTACCTGAGAGAGCCCTGTCCCTCGAAAGAAGGGCAGTTATCTGCAGATAGCAGCAGGGTCTTGCTCTGAAATCCTCAAAGCCTCCGCTGTGATTCAGAATGGTGTATGTCTCAAATGGATGGTCTTGTTTATCTACTCTGGTCTTTAGGAATGAATGCTCCCCTACTAAAATCTGTCACGGACACCTCCGGGACTGAGGAATGTGGTGGGTGCAAGTTTGGAGGTGAGGCAGATGCTTCGCTAGAGCTGAAAAGTTCAAAACCAGCCCAGGCTACAGGCTGTGGTGCCTTTGTCTGGCCAAGGCCCATGGCAGCCTCCACCTCCTGACCTCAAGCAATCCTCCCACCTTGGGCTCCAAAACAGCTAGAACTACAGGTGCCTGCCATCACAATGCCCGGCTAACATTTTTTCTTTTCTTTTTTTGAGACGGAGTTTCACTCTTGTTACCCAGGCTGGAGTGCAATGGCGTGATCTCGGCTTACTGCAGTCTCCACCTCCTGGGTTCAGGCAATTCTCCTGCCTCAGCCTCCTGGGAAGCTGAAATTACAGGCACTCACCACCATGCCCAGCTTATTTTTTGTATTTTTTTTAACATAAGGACAATTTTAATCCTGCATTTTCCTGTAGTAACATCCACTGCTGCCTATCTACAGATTGAAACTGCATTTGCCAAGAACTGTGAACATGAAGAAACTTTACATGAAGTCACATGGTGACACAGGCACACAGACATCATCCATTACCAACAGAATACATACATAACACATACCAGATAGTCTCAATGGATAAATTTGCTTCACCAGTATTTCTATTTAGTAAAATTCACAGTTAATGCAGAATTTTATTTTTCAATTTTACATCTTTATTACACATTTTCTAATACTTTATTTAACAAAAACACTCATTCAAGATTGTAATTTGCATGGCATAAACAATGGTTTCATGGGTTCTAAGTTTCTTAAGTGTCCACAGAAATTTAAAACACCACAAGTCTTCTTTCCAATTTGCAGCACCTAACTTAAAGTTTAAATTCATCTAATGCATCATTAAAACTGTCATTTTTCTCATGTGAGAAGGCATGTTTCAATTGCTATTTCCAGGATGATATATATATTGAACATGGGTGCACATTTTTAATTGGCTAGCAGAATTTTACTCAAATAATTTATAGCCATAATAAGAACCTCTAGCCTCTCTGAACGGCCTTCCACTCACGACAATGATGATGATGAAAGTCTAAAATGATGATGATAAATTTCTAAAATAAATGTCCAGGATGCCCCCACTTGACATTACCAAACATGTTTCCAAGTAATTTTAGAAAATATGATTCTTTAAATACATGCATAATATTCTACCACACAATGCACCATCACTTCTTTAACCATTTTCCAATTGTTCATTTATAACATTTGTAATTTTTTATTATAAATAATATTGTGATGAATACTTTTATCCATAAGTTTTATGCAAGGCTGATTATTTCTTCTAATGTCTTCTAATATCAAAGAAGTGGCTTACTGGTTCAAACTGTGCACATACATGGTTTTAAGGTTTTTTAGTATACTTTACCAAATAATCTCCAGAATAGTTTGAACACTTCCTACCAACAGTATGTTATTGTGCCCACAGGGTGGACTTTGTAACAACAAAGCAAATTCAACCACAAATCTATTAGATTCTCACACACCTCAAAAGTATCACATCAAAGAAGCAAGAAAACATATTACTGGTTAGGAAGCCAAATTCAAACATTTAAAATAATCACTCAGCTTTAGATCAGTAAAATAATCAACAAAAATGCTCTCCACAAAAAGTCTACTGGGTTTTTCAAAAAATAAAGTTAAAAAGCGACAAAGAGAAAGTCAGGCTGGGCACCATGGCTCACACACAGCCCTTTGGGAGGCCAAGGCGGGCAAAAAATCACAAGGTCAAGAGTTTGAGATCAGCCAACATGGTGAAACCCCAGAGCTACTAAAAATACAAAAAAATTAGTCAGGCATGGTGGTGGGTGCCTGTAATCCCAGCTACTTGGAAGGCGGAGGCAGGAGGATCACTTGAACCCAGGAGGTAGAGGTTATGGTGAGCCGAGATTGCACCACTGCAATCCAGCTGGGTGACAGTATGAGACTCCATCTTAAAAAAAAAAAGAGAGAGAGAAAGAAAGAGAAAGTCAGTACTAAATGACCAGAATTTTTTATTTGACTAAATTCTATTCACGTATAAGCAATGACAGTCTCCCCTGTTTATTTGACTTTGGCAATAAAAAAACAAGCAGCCTTGTACAGAACAGTGAAAATGCCAAGGACGAGGGCAGTCTACAGTTTCACTGTAGAATAAATATATATATATATATATTTTACAAGGCCTCTTTCCCTTTGGTCATATCGATTCTCAGATCAGGCCTTTAAATACAAATTTTCAAATTCACTTCTTCACTTCTCCAAGGTCTTCGATGCTGTCATCATCTACCTCTGGTCATTTTTCCTGAATGACATCAATTATGTCATCTGTAAAATCTCCCTAAATGATAATTGCATCCTCCCCTGTTACTGAGGCACCACAGGATAATTTCTGAGCAAAAAATCTTTGTGCTTCTTTAAGATCAATTTCAAAAGTTGCAAGGCCACACACTCTTGTCATATATTTCATTTTTTTTGCTCTGGGAATTTTGGCTATAGTAACCTTTTGTGGTACAGTCTTCTTTGTTTTGTTTTATTTGACCCCGTCCACCTCTCTTCCGTTTCTTCTTCTCTTCTTCTTCCCGTGCTGTTCCTTGACCCTCACTAATTCCAGTTTCTTGTTTGGGTGAATTTCCTACAGTAAGTTTTGCAAATTCATTTGGAAAATTAATCTCTAACCATTGTCTACATTATCAACATCAGGCATATATTCACAGTACTCTGTTGGTAATGAACAGACTCCACAATATAGGACTCAAAGTGGGTAATCGGCATCTAACTTGGCACTGTTCCTTGGGTCTCCTTTGCAATCAGCCCCGCTGGATTCAGAAATGTCAGCAGCCATTTCACAAATCCAGGTGGTTGCACAGGCGCCACCGGATCTGCTCCTGTCACTACCACTAGCTGAAGCGACACATGCAACTTGTTTCCCCTAGCCAGGGCCACCCGCGAGCAATTTTTTGTATTTTTAGTAGAGACGGGGTTTCACCATGTTGACCAGGATGGTCTCGATCTGTTGACCTCGTGATCCACCTGCCTCAGCCTCCCAAAGTGCTGGAATTACAGGCTTGAGCCACCACGACGTGGCTAACTTTTTAATTGTTTTGATTTTTTAGTACAAGCGGGGAATTGCTGTGTTGCCAGGGCTGATCTCAAACTCCTGGGCTCAAGCGATGCTTCCACCTAAGTCTCCCAAAGTGTTGGGGTTATAGGCGTGAGCCATGGTGCACTGCCCTCTTTCTATTTCTTTCATTCTTCTTCTCTCTTTTATTTCTCTCTCTCTCTTTCCCTGTCTCTCTCTCTCTCTTTCTCTCTCTATCCCCCAATCTCTCTCTCCCCCTCCCTCTCTTTCCCCTTTCTTCCTTTTTTTTATTTACTTATTTATGTTTTAAAATAAAAGATGGGGTTTCACCATGTTGGTGGTCTTGAACTGGTCTTGAACTCCCAACCTCAGGTGATCTGTCCACCTTGGCCTCCAAAATACTTGGATTACTGTCATGAGCCACCACACCAGGCCTCATTCTCTTTCTTTTCTCTCTTCCTTTCTCCCTACTTTCATTTCTCATTATCTTTATCCTTCTGCTTCTGTTTCTATTTTCTTTTTCATGTTTCTTCCCTTTTCATCTCTCTCTCTTTCTTTATATCTCTTGTACTTTATCTTCCTTTTATTGATTTTTTTATTATGTAAAGATGGGGTTTCACCACGATGGACAGGCTGGTCTTGAACTCCTGACCTCAGGTGATCCACCCACCTTGGCCTCCCAAAGTGCTGGGATGACAGGCTTGAGTCACTGTGCCCACCCTGTTCTTTATCTTCCTTACTCTCTTTCTGTTTTCTTTACCTGTTTCTTTCCATTTCTCCATGTGTGTGTCTTTCTGCGGATTCTGAAAGAGTCTCTTCATTCTGTACCACAAACCTCTGAGACTTTCACTTTGCTGTTTTTTCTCCTTGTTGCATAACATGTGTTCACCATTCTTCTATTTTGATACTCTGTCGATGTTTGAAAGTTGGGGGCGGCGGGGGGAAGGGGGACAGAGAAAAAACTCTGACTTTTGTAGGTTTCACGAGAGACACAGGAGACCGAGGAATGTAAGATGAGTGCTTTGCTGAATGCCCCACTTGTTCTCCCGGCCTGGCTCATGAGAGTACAAATACGGCTGGTGGGTTGGGAGATCTCTATGAGGTCGTGACTCTGCTGTTATGCTTGACGATGGTGGTGATGGCTTGGAAACGTGCGCTGTTTTGGTGCCAATTTGGCATGGTGACGACAGATTCCAAACGGCCCACGTCTGTACCTGATGGTATTGTGTAACTGCTCTGGTGTTTAGAAAAAGGTGAAGCTTCCCCGTGCTGCACCGTTTTCTTGCGTTTTCCTTTTCACGTTAATTTATTCACTTACATATGTATTTGTTTATTTGAGATGAAGTCTTAGCTGGGGCTGTCAGCGTGTGCCTATAAAATGAATAAATGAACGAACGATTTTTGAAAATATTTACAGGCGAGGTCGGGTGCCACAGATAAGGGCAGGGCCTTGCTCTGAAACCCTCGAGGCCTCCGCTGTGATTCAGAATGGTGGCTAGCTCAAGTGGGTGGTCCTGTTTATCTTCTCTGGTCTTTAGGAACTAGCAGATCCTTCCCATGCTCTGCCACCTCCTTGTATGTCTTCTACGACACTCCCTCCATTTATCCATCCATCCGTCCATGCATCCATGTGCTTTTTTAAAGAAGAGGTCTCCCTGTGTCAGCCAGGCTGAATGTGGGTCCCTGTGACCTTGAACTGACTGGTGGGCTTAGAGGGATCCTCCCCTTCCTCGGCCTCCTGAGGAGCTGGGCCTACAGGCCTGGGTGGGTGCCAGGAGACAACACGACACAAAACGCCTGGCTGATTATCTTCCTTCTTTTTAATTGTTTTCTTCTGAGACAGAGATACCCCTCACTCGCTCTTTGGCCCATGCTGGAGTGCAATTGCTCCAGGACCAAATGGGAGGATCGGGCTGCTTATTCTTGTGGCCTGATGATGAGCTGAAGACGAATTGGGAAAGGAGGGAGTTTTTATTTCTGTGACTGCTTACGGGGAAATGGAAGGCCTGGAAAATATCACCAGACCGACTTAAAATTACAGAGGGCATCAGAGCCTGTACACCTTCCAAGCTCTCTGTGTACGTGTAATAGTGCATGGTCATCTAAAGAGGGAAGCAAATTTTTTTCCCTTTCTTTCCTTCCCCTCAAAGTCTTGCTCTGTCGCCCAGGCTGAGGTGCAATTGGTGGTGAGGTCTCTGCACACTGGGACCTCTACCTCCCGAGTTCCAGCGATTCTCCTGCCTCGGCCTTTCGAGGGCCTAGAGACGGGGGTTTTGCAATGTTGATCGGGCAGGTTTGAAACTCCTGACCTCAGGTGACCTGCCCACCTCTGCCTCTGACTACCGGAGTGCTGGGGTGAGGGGCATGGGCCGCCAGACCCCGGCCTGCTTTTTCTTTTGTTACTAGAAAAGAAAATAGCTAGCGTGGACCCTCTTGCTATTACCATATAAACTCTGCTATACTTCGGGATAGGGCACGCATGTGAGTGCATGTGTGGGTACGTGCATGCATGCGTACGTATGTAGATGCATGTGTTTCTGCGAGTATTGCCGAGTCACGGTGCTTCCTTCCCCCTCAGGGGCTCCGCTCCATTAGTTGTGGGGAAATGCCTGGGAGGATGCTGGGCTGACACTTGCATATGTTGTCATTAGGAGTCACCTAGTGGTCACCGGTTCTTGAAAGTCTAGGCGGCATTACGGGACGCTCTGGCCACCCGCCCACTGTCAGGAGCGATTGTGGCTTCTCTCCGCTACCCGCCCTCCCCCCCCATGCCCTGAGCGTCACCTCCCCCCACCTCACCCCCTTTTAGAGGCCCACCCTCCCTTGGTCCATCTGTCCCCACCCCCAACCCCCCCACCCTCGACTGCCTCGTTGCCCAGATGACCCCTGGAGATCCCAGCTGGGCCCAATTGTTCTTCTCTTTGATCCGTTGTTTCCCTTTCTTTCTTTGTGTCTTTCTTAACCCATATGGACCCTTCTGCCTGGGTTTTACAAATGACAGTTCCACTTTAGGCCTTGTCATTAGTGGGGACATGCCTGATTCTTCCCAGATGTAGTGAAATCAGGTAGATGTCAAGAGTGAGCTAGTTAATGGCGTTTCCCAGAAATCATCGAATGAGTGTGGAGGAAGAAACATGCAGTGCCCCCTTTCAAGGCAGCGATTCCAGCAATAATGAATTAGGTGTCATTGCTGGAGTTGGCTTGTTTCCTGAGTTGCCCTCCGTGTCCACCCCCACCCCAGGCTTGAAAACATTCTAGAATAACCTACTGTGCCTCCGCCCCTTCCCCTTCCTCTTTGTGTCCCCTCCTGCTCCCCTCGGTTTCTCTCCTTCCACTCAGGCATATCCCCCCTCCTCTCTGTCTCTCTCTCTCTCTGTCTCTCTCTTTCTCTTCTCTACCCCCATCTCTCTCCCAACCTCTACCCCTCTACCCCTCTACCCCCTCCCCTTCTCCCCAACCACCACATCTCCCTCCCTCCCTCCCTCCATCCCTCCCTCCCTATGTAAACTCACTCAACCACCCTGGCCCAGGCCCTCATAGTCAATTTTTTTTCTTTTGAGACGGAGTCTCAATCTGTCACCTAGGCTGAAGTGCGATGGCGTGATCTCAGCTCATGGTCACCTCTACCTTTTGAGCTCAAGGGATTGTCCTGCCTCAGCCTCCTGAGTGGCTGGGGTTACAGGCATACACCACCACACCCAGAGAATTTCTCTTTTTCTTTTAGCATTAAAATTAAAGACTTTTTTGGTATTTTTAGCAGAGATGGGGTTTCACCATGTTGGCCAGCCTGGTCTTGTACTCCTGACCTCAGGTGGCCCACGCGCATCAGCCCCCACCCCCGCAGAGTGCTGGGATGACAGGCGTGAGCCACCGTGCCCAGCTCATAGTCGCTTTTAACTGTTACGTTACGTGTGGTGTTTTAATTTTTCTGGCCAACGTATTCATAAGGTGGAAGGTGTGTCGTAGCCCCTACCTGGGCCTTACTATGCTTTTAGAAGATTTTTAAAATGAAATCTTTCTATCCTTTCTCCTTTTGGTTCTCTCTTCCTAATTGCCTTTTCCAGTTCTTTCTTTCTTGTTTGTCTCTTTTGTTGTTTCTGTGTTTCTTTCGTTGATTCTGTGTTTCGTGTGTGTGTGTGCATGTGTGTGTGGGGGGGTTTTCTTTTCTTTTTTCTTTTTTTTTTTGAGACAGTCTCACTCTGTCATCTAGGCTGGAGTGCGATGGCACGATTTTGACTCATGGCCACCTCCGCCTCCTGGGCTCAAGGAATTCCCCTGCCTCAGCCTCCTGAGTGGCTGGGGTTGCAGGCATGTGCCACCACGTCCGGAAAATTTCTCTTTCTCTTTTAACATTAAAATTAAAGAAGTTTTTATTTTTTTATATTTATTTCTTGTATTTTTAGCAGAGACAGGGTTTCACCATGTTGGCTGGCCTGGTCTTGGACCCCTGACCTCAGGTGGCCCACCCGCATCAGTCCCCCCAGAGTGCTGGGATGACAGGCATGAGCCACTGCGCCTGACTCATAGTCCCTTTTAATGGTTATGTTACGTGTGGTATTTTAATTTTCCTGGCCAACGTATTAGTAAGGTGGACGGTGTGTCATAGCCCCTCCCTGGGCCTTACTATGCTTTTAGAGGATTTATTAAAAAGAAATCTTTCTATCCTTTCTTCTTTTGGTTCTCTGTTCCTAATTGCCTTTTCCAGTTCTTTTCTTCTTGTGTCCTTTGTTGTTTCTGTGTTTTGTTCGTTGTTCCTGTGTTTCTTTCCTTGTTTCTGTGTTTCTTGTGTGTGTGTTTTTAATTCTTTTCTTTTTCTTTTTCTTTTTTTTTTCTTTTGAGACAGAGTCTTACTCTGTCACCCAGGCTGGAGTGCACGATGATGCAATCTTGGCTCATGGAGACCTTCACCTCCCGGGTTCAAGAGATTCTCCTGCCTCAGCCTCCTGAGTGGAGGGGATTACAGGCACATGCCACTGTGCCCAGCTAATTTTTGTCTTTTTAGTAGAGACAGGGTTTCAACATTTTGGCCAGGCTGTTCTCCAAGTGCTGACCCTTTGATCCACCTGCCTCGGCCTCCCAAAGGGCTGGGATGACAGGCATGAGCCACCTTGCCCCCGGCCTCTCTCTCTCTTTCTTTCTTTCTTTCTTTCTTTCTTTCTTTCTTTCTTTCTTTCTTTCTTTCTTTCTTTCTTTCTCTCTCTCTCGCTCTCTGGCTCTTTCTTTCTTTTTTTCTGTCTGTCTCTCTGTCTTTCTTTCTCTCTTGTTTTTTCTTTTTGTCTGTCTCTCTGTCTTTCTTTCAAGATGGAGGTTAGCCCTGTCACCAGGCCAGATTATATTTTGCACAAAATTTTATTTTATTTATTTTCTGTCTTTTTTTCTTTCTTCTCTCTCCCTTCCTTCCTTTCTTTGTTTTTTTCTTTTTTTTTTTTCTTTTTTTTTTTAGATTTTTACCTGGATACAGGTGGGGGCTAATGCCCTTTTCGGTCTTCCTTTCTTATTTCTGTCTTCCTTTCTTTTTTCTTTGTTTTTTTTTCTCTTTGTTTTTCTCTTTCCTCTTTTTCTTCTCTCCATTTTCCTGTTCCTTTCCTTTTTTCTTTCTTTCTTTCTTTGTCTTTTATACATTTTTTCTCTCTTTTGCTCTTCTTTCCTTCATCTCTTTCCTCATTTTTTCTCTTTTTCATCTTTCTTCATTTTCCACCTGTCTTTCATTATATATTTTCTCTAGATTTTTAAAATTCTGTTTTCTCCATCTCCTTCCTCCCCCCACCCTGCTTTCTTTCTTCCCTCCTTCCTTCCTCCACGTGACTTTTTTCTATCCCCTCCCAACCTATCCGCCCTGTGGCATGGATAGTAAAAGTGTCCTCATTCTGTGTCTCTCTGTCATCTGAATGACTCGTGACCGAGTTCTGTTTGTTTTTTCTCCCTCCAAGATGCATGTCCAAACACTCACACGTCATGGGCTTGTCTTTTGAGCCTGTCTCGGTCTACGTGGAGACACATTTGGAGGACAGTTTCTGTGGGTTTGAGAGTGGAGGGGCTGTGTTTTTGGCCTCGGCAAGACTTTCTCAACTCACGGTTTTGGTTTTGCCATCTGCCAGCTGCTCTGCCATCTGGATCTCTCTCAGTGACAGGTTTGGGGACCTGGTCGTCGCCGGTTGTCGGGCTTCATCTGGCGGCTGCTTTTATATAGTTTTCTTGGCTTCTGAAGCTCCGGTGACAGCTGCCGAGGGAGGAGACAGTCCCTGCTGTGAGCTAGTCATTGCTAGTCAAGACTGCGGCCGTCAGCGGGGCTGTCCTTGTGGCGCCAGAGCTCTGGCGAGTCACTTGTGAGTCAGAGCTCAGGTGTGCAGGGCTATGTAAGGGCAGGCTGTCGCGGAGTTTCCAGGCCCAAGCGAGGTGTCAGGACTGCCCAGGCTGGTCAACCAGCATGCCGTAGCTCCTGAGGCCCGACCCGCGATCTGCAGGGATGCCATTGCCCAGCCCTGTTGTGGGCCTGCACGGGCCCTGGCCATCAGAGGCACCCGCTGAATTTTTTTTCCGAGTCCCTGTGAGGAGTCAGTGGCCATCCTGCTCCATCCTCCTGGGGTGCCACGCCTGGCTGCAATTCCTCTGCTGTGATGCTTTTCTTCCGAGTCCGCATTCATGGTCAGAGAGTGGTCACTGAGCGCCTTTGGTCCCTCGTGTTGGGTGTCCCTTGCGTGTGAGGAGACGGCCAAAAGAGTCTCACTCTGAAGGCATGGACTGGCCCCTGTGTGGCACTGGTGGCCAGGAGGGCATCCCCGGTCCTGCTGCTGCTCATGTGCATGCATGTGTGTGTGTGTGTGTGTGTGTGTGTGTGTCTGTGTGTCTTGGGGTAGACCAGACAGGCCTGGGTGCTCCGTGTCTGGCTGTGATGGTGGCCTTTGTGGGGACAGGTGTCTGTGTCACGCATTTCTGAGTTGTTTCTGAGGGCACCCCACTCGCGGTTCTCCCCCACCCCACCCCACGTGCCTCCCTCCCCCTCCGGACCACCCTCTCTCTCCCCATCCCCTCCCTGGGGTTTGTGGGGGGGAAAGGGGGGTGGGGAGCCACCAGGTGGCAGCAGCAGTGGCGGTCATCATCGTTGGCAGGCAGCGGGCATGGTGTTCATCCCCTGCCTTCCCCCCGGCGCATCCCATCCATTTGTCCGTCTGTCCCCCGTTCTCCCCTCTCCTTGCCGCCACGTCATCGGAAGTGGTAGTGGGAGTGGGCTGCGGGCCAGCCCCCCCACCGGGTCCACCCCTGGGGCTGTGGTTCCACACAGTGCCTTGCCTCAGCCAGCTCCTAGCAGCCTACTTAGAACTGGTGTGGACCAGGGGAATCTGACTGTTTAATTAAAACAAAACATTACAAAGGCCCACGGCGGGTGTTGACGCGATGTGACTTCTGCCCAGTTCTCTAAATGTCAAAGTGAAGAAATTCAATGAAGCACGGGTAAATGGTGGGAATAACTATGACTCTCTTAAGGTAGCCAAATGCCTCGTCATCTAATTAGTGACACACATGACTGGATGAATGAGATTCCCACTGTCCCTACCTACTATCCAGTGAAACCACAGCAAAGGGAATGGGCTTGGCAGAATCAGCGGGGAAAGAAGACCCTGTTGAGCTTGACTCTAGTCTGGCATGGTGAAGAGACATGAGAGATGTAGAATAAGTGGGATGCCCCCGGCGTACCCCCATCCCCAAGAGGTGGCAGGGTGGGGTCCACCATCCTTTCAGGCCGCTGGTGAAATACCACTACTCTGATCGTTTTTGCACTGACCTGGTGAGGCCAGGGGGTGAGCCCCAAGGGGCTCTCACTTCTGTGCTTGGCTGAGGAGCCAATGGGGTGAAGCTACCATCTGTGGGATTATGACTGAATGCCTCTAAGTCACAATCCCGCCCAGGCAGAACAATACAGCAGTGCTGCGGAGCCTTGGTTGGCCTCGGATGGCCAGTCCCCCACTGTCCCTGCCGGCGGGCTGCTCCACCCCACATGGGGCACATCCCACCACACGCTGGGACCCGAGTCTGATACGGAGTGCCCCTCGTCCTGGGAAACAGGGTTCAGCCAGAAAGGCGGCCACCCTCTCCCCTGTCATGCAACGCACGTTCATGTGGAACCTGGCGCTAAACCATTCATAGACGACCTGCTTCTGGGTCGGGGTTTCATACGTAGCAGAGCAGCTCCCTCACTGCGATCTATTGAAAGTCAGCCCTCGACACAAGGGTTTGTCCACGTGTGCGGGGGCCCAATGGGGTGGGAGCACCCATCCGTTCATCCATTCCTCCTTCTCGCTGCCTCGCTCCCCATGGTCCACCATGCGGGCCTCAGGGCTGGAGGCCCGGGGCTGCCGGGGGGGCAGAAACCGCCTGGGTTCCAGCCCTCTTCCGCCCATGTGGCTGGGGGCCAGGAGGGTCTGGCCGGGTGGTCACCCTTCCACTCCTTCCCGGGTCGAACAGATGGCTGCCTCTGCCTCTGTTGTGGCCGCCAGCCTCTGCCTCTGGCCTGCCATATCTGAGGTCGACCGGCAGGCCCTCCTGTCTGAGGCGAAGCGGTCATGCAGCCGGGCGCTGCAGCTTCAGCATGCACGCGCACGCCATCGGTGGCTCCGGGGTTGACCAGATGTCGGCGGTGGCTGCTGGACTTAGTCTCTGGCTGACTGTATATGAGGTCGACCAGCAGGCTGCCAGGGATGGTCTTGCTACGGCAGCGAACCGGGGCTGTCTCTATCCCGTCCGGAAACCCACCCCCTCCTTTCGATGGCATAGCTGGAGTTCCCCATGCCCAACTTCTTCTCCTAGTTGCTCTTCAACCCCGCTTCCAGTTTGTGGTGGCAGGTCTGACAGGTGGATAGGTCGTCCCTGTGTTTATCTTTTTATCCTTCATTATATTCCTTGTGGGGCTGGGGCCCAGGGCCCGGGATCCAGGTGCTGGGGAGGGGGAGACCCAGAGGCCGGTGAGGGGGCGGGGGCTGTGGCCGGGGGCAGGGGAGGGGGCAGGTCTGCAGGGTTTTTCTGTTTTGTTTTGTTGTGATGTGTTCTTTTTTTCTTTTCTGCTTAATACTACATTTAATACTTTTTTTATTGCATTATAAGTTTTGGGGTACATGTGCAGAACGTGCAAGATAGTTGCATAGGTACACACATGGCAGTGTGTTTTGCTGCCTTCCTCCCCTTCACCAACACTTGGTATTCATCTCCAGGCTATCCCACCCCAGCACACCCCCGCTGTCCCTCCCCCATTTCCCCCAACAGTCTCCAGTGTATAGTACACCGCCTCTCTGTGTCCATGTGATCTCATTTTTCTCACCCAACTACGAGTGAGTATATGCAGTATTTCTTTTTCTGTTCTTGGGTCAGTTTGCTGAGAATGATGTTCTCCAGATTCATCCATGTCCCTACAAAGGACACAAACTCATCATTTTTGATTGCTGCATAATATTCCATGGTGTATATGTGCCACATTTTCCCAGTCCAGTCTATCATCGATGGGCATTTGGGATGGTTCCAGTTCTTTGCTGTTGGAAACAGTGCTGCAATGAACATTCGTGTGCATGTGTCCTTATAGTAGAACAATTTATAGTCTTTTGGATAGATACCCAGTAATGGGATTGCTGGGTCAAATGGAATTTCTATTTCTAGGTCCCTGAGGAATCGCCACACTCTCTTCCACAATGGTTGAACTAATTTACACTCCCACCAACAGTGTAAGAGTGTTCCTATTGCTCCACATCCTCTCCAGCATCTGCTGTCTCCAGATTTTTTAATGATCGCCATTCTAACTAGTGTGAGATGCTATCTCAATGTGGTTTTGATTTGCATCTCTCTAATGACCAATGATGATGAGCACTTTTTCATATGTTTGTTAGCCTCATGTATGTCTTCTTCTGGAAAGTTTCTGTTCATATTTTTTGCCCATTTATGAATGGGCTTGTTTGTTTTTTTCTGTAAATCTGTTTGAGTTCTTTGTAAATTCTGGATATCAGCCCTTTGTCAGATGTGTAAACTGCAGAGATTTTTTTCCCATTCTGATGGTTGCAGATTCACTCTAGTGACCGTTTCTTTTGCCGTGCAGAAGCTGTGGAGTTTGATTAGGTCCCATTTGTCTATTTTGGCTTTTGTTGCCAATGCTTTTGGTGTTTTGTTCATGAAGTCCTTGCCTACTCCTATGTCCTGAACGGTTTTGCCTAGATTTTCTTCTAGGGTTTTTATGGTGTCAGGTCTTACGTTTAAGTCTTTAATACATCTGGAGTTAATTTTAGTGCAAGGTGTCAGAAAGGGGTCCAGTTTCTGCTTTCTGCACATGGCTAGCCAGTTTTCCCAACACCATTTATTAAATAGGGAATCCTTTCCCCATTGCCTGTTTTTGTCTGGTTTATCAAAGATAATATGGTTGTAGATATGTTGTGTTGCCTCCGATGTTTCTGTTCTGTTCCATTGGTCTATTTCTCTATTTTGGTACCAGTACCATGCTGTTTTGATTACTGTAGCCTTGTAGTATAGTTTGAAGTCTGGTAGCGTGATGCCTACCGCTGTGTTCTTTTTGCTTAGAATTGACTTGGCTATGCGGGCTTTTTTTGGTTCCATATGAAATTCATGGTGGTTTTTTCCAGTTCTGTGAAGAAATTCAATGGTAGTTTGATGGAGATAGCATTGACTGTGTAAATTACTTTGGGCAGTATAGCCATTTTCACGATATTGATTCTTCCTAACCACAAACACGGAATGTTTCTCCATCTGTTTGTGTCCTCTCTTATATTGTTGAGCAGTTGTTTGTAGTTTTCCTTAAAGAGGTCCCTTACATTCCTTGTGAGTTGTATTCCTAGGTGTTTTATTTTCTTTGTAGCAATTGTGAGTGGCAGTTCGTTCTTAATTTGGTTCTCTTTAAGTCTGTTATTGGTGTATAGGAATGCTTGTGATTTTTGAACATTGATTTTATATCCTGAGACTTTGCTGAAGTTGCTTATCAGTTGCAGGAGCTTTTGGGCTGAGGTGATGGGGTCTTCTATGTATACTATCATGTCATCTGCAAATAGAGACAATTTGGCTTCCACCTTTCCTATTTGAATACC
This sequence comes from Saguinus oedipus, assembly GCA_031835075.1. NCBI lineage: Eukaryota > Metazoa > Chordata > Mammalia > Primates > Cebidae > Saguinus > Saguinus oedipus. The sequence goes on from CM063173.1 coordinate 59,921,025, forward strand.
CTTTATTTCTTTCTCTTGCCTGATTGCTCTGGCTAGAACTTTCAGTACTATGTTGAATAGAAGTGGTGAGAGAAAGCATCCTTGTCTAGTGCCAGATTTCAAAGGGAATGCTTCCAGTTTTTGCCCATTCAGTATGATATTGGCTGTTGGTTTGTCGTAAATAGCTTTTATTACTTTGAGATATGTTCCATCAATACCACGTTTATTGAGGGTTTTTAGCATAAAGGGCTGTTGAATTTTGTCAAATGCCTTCTCTGCGTCAATTGAGATAATCATGTGGTTTTTGTTTTTGCTTCTGTTTATGTGGTGAATTACATTTATAGACTTTCGTATGTTGAACCAGCCTTGCATCCCCGGGATGAATCCTACTTGATCATGATGGATAAGTTTTTTAATGTGCTGTTGCAATCGATTTGCCAGTATTTTATTGAAGATTTTTGCATCTATGTTCATCATGGATATTGGCCTGAAGTTTTCTTTTCTTGTTGAGTCTCTGCCAGGTTTTGGTATCAGGATGATATTGGTCTCATAAAATCATTTGGGAAGGGTTCCCTCTTTTTAGATTATTTGGAATAGTTTCAGAAGGAATGGTACCAGATCCTCTTTGTGTGTCTGGTAGAATTCAGCTGTGAACCCATCTGGACCTGGGCTTTTTTTGTGTGGTAGGCTCTTAATTGCTGCCTCAACTTCAGACCTTGTTACTGGTCTATTCATAGTTTTGGCTTCCTCCTGGTTTAGGCCTGGGAGGACACAGGCATCCAGGAATTTATCCATTTCTTCCTGATTTACTAGTTTGTGTGCATAGAGTTGTTTGTAGTATTCTCTGATGATGGTTTGAATTTCTGTGGAATCTGTGGTGATTTCCCCTTTATCGTTTTTTATTGCATCTATTTGGTTGTTCTCTCTTTTCTTTTTTATCAGTCTGACTAGTGGTCTATTTTATTGATCTTTTCGAAAAACCAGCTCTTGGATTTATTGATTTTTTGAAGGATTTTTCTTGTCTCTATCTCCTTCAGTTCTGCTCTGATCTTAGTTATTTCTTGTCTTCGGCTAGGTTTTGAGCTTTTTTGATCTTGCTCCTCTAGCTCTTTCAATTTTGACGATAGGGTGTCAATTTTGGATCTCTCCACTCTTCTCATGTGGGCACTTATTGCTATATATTTTCCTCTACAGACTGCTTTAAATGTGTCCCAGAGATTCTGGTATGTTTTTTCTTCATTCTCATTGGTTTCAAAGAACTTTTTTATTTCTGCCTTCATTTGATTGTTTATCCAATCAACATTCAAGAGCCAGTTGTTCAGTTTCCATGAAGCTGTGCGGTTCTGAGTTATTTTCTGAATTCTGAGTTCCAACTTAACTGCACTATGGTCTGAGAGACTTTTCCGTTGTTTTGCATTGCTGAGGAGTGCTTTACTTCCAATTATGTGGTCAGTTTTGTAGTAGGTGTGATGTGGTGCTGAGAAGAATATATGTTCTGTGGATTTGGGGTGGAGAGTTCTGTAAATGTCTATCAGGTTTGCTTGTTCCAGGTCTGAGTTGAAGTCCTGGATATCCTTGTTAATTTTCTGTCTGGTTGATCTGTCTGCTATTGACAGTGGAGTGTTAAAGTCTCCCACTATTATTGTGTGGGAGTCTAAGTCTCTTTGTAAGTCATTAAGAACTTGCCTTATATATCTGGGTGCTCCTACATTGGGTCCATATATATTTAGAATCATTAGCTCTTCTTGTTGTATCGATCCTTTTACCCTTATGTAATGACCTTCTTTGTCCCTTTTGATCTTTGTTGCTTTAAAGTCTATTTTATCAGAGATGAGAATTGCAACTCCTGCTTTTTTTGCTCTCCATTTGCTTGGTAAATCTTCCTCCATCTTTTTATTTTGAGCCTTTTTGTATCTTTGCATGTGAGGTGGGTTTCCTGGATACAGCACACTGATTGGTTTTGGTTTTTTATCCAATTTTCCAGTCTGTGTCTTTTGATTGGTGCATTTAGCCCATTTACATTCAGGGTTAATATTGTTATGTGTGAATTTGATACTGCTATTTTGATGCTAGCTGGCTGTTTTGCCCGTTGGTTCATGTACATTCTTCATTTTGTTGATGGTCTTTAGCATTTGGTATGCTTTTAGGATGGCTGGAACTGGTTTTTTCTTTTTATGTGTAGTGCCTCTTTCAGGAGCTTGTTGTGTTGTGTTTTTTAAATTTCTTTTCATCTTTTCTGAGACAGGGTATCTTTCTGTTTTTTGCCACGTTCACCAGGTTGGGCTTGAACTACCGACCTTTTGATTTGCCCTGACCTCATGATTGATTGCATCTCATGGCAGCATCGACCGCCCTTTTCTCGACTCAGGTGATCTCTGCCTCCAAGTACCTGAGACTACAGTGTTCTCGTAAGCCCAGTAGGTAGCTTGTACACTAGCATTTCCAGCCATGGTCTGTGTGTGTGTGTCTGTGTCTGTGTTGCTGTGTGTGTGTCACTGTGTGTGTCTATGGGTGTTTATGCACACATGGGGCATACTCACAGTGGGGGGGGTATGGGCAGTAGAAAACAGTTTATTGTGACCTTGATTCCCTTTTGCCTTTCTTCCTGCCCTCTTGTTTGCTTGTGTGTTCTTCCCTTTTCTTTTCACTTCTGTGTGTTACACTGATCCTTTCTTGTTTTCCTTGTTTTATGTACTTGTGGATAGATTTATTGAGAGGCAGGTGGGGTTTCTCTCTGTCGCCCTTTTCTTTCTTCAATCTTATTTTCTGTACACTGGTGTTCATTTATATAAATACATTCACAAACTATAAATAACATGCAGTATTATATATGCAAATAATCATATATTACGTATGAAATAAAATGAATACTTGTTCTACATCTATGTGTGTGTGAATAGTTCCTTTCATTCACTTTGGTACTTAATGACCACCTTCATTCACACCCTCTTGGTTGTTTCTTATGGTTTGTTAACCATCCCATGTCATTCTTACCTTTACGTTCGTTCATTTATTTAATTTGAGGCAGGGTCTAAAGTATTTCTCTACAGGCATTCATTAATTCATTCATTCATTTCGGGGCAGGCTTGCCTTTATTTATCTGCCTAATTATATAGAGGCTGGCTCGCATTTATTATTTATTTATTTATTATTCATTCATTCATTTATGTTATTATTTTTATTGCTTTTTTTAAAAAAAATAGAGACAGGGTTTCACCACGTTGTCCAGGCTGGTCTCGATGTTCTGACCTCAGGCAATCCAGCTGCCTCACCCTCCCAAAGCACTGGGGGATGACAGGCCTGAGACACCATGCCCGGCTATTTATTTGTTTATTTATCTATCAATTGATTTATTTAGAGGCAGACTCTTTCATATTTATTTATTTATTTCAGGAAGGCTCACATTTCTTTGTTTCTCTCTCTCTCTCTCTTTTTCTAAGCAGGCTCACATTTCTCTCTCTCTCTCTTTCTCTTTTTCTCTCTATCTCTCTCTTCCCCCACACCCCACACTTTGGACCAAGCCATCATCACTCCTCAGGTCCCTCCCATACCCACTACCTGGGACTACATGCATGCACCATGCCACCACAGGGGCTAACTATTGCATCGTTTTTAATGAATGTATGTGAGATGGGATTTCGGGTTCCACCATGATGCCCAGCCTGGTCTGGTACTCCTGCTCTCCAGAATTCCACCTGCCTTGGCCTCTCACAATGCTGTTGTTATAGGCCTGAGTCACTGCACCTGACTCAATCTCTATTGGCCTGCCTGACCACCTGCCTGACCACCTGCCTGCCTGCCTGCCTGCCTTACCTATCACCTTCTTAGTAGGCATGTGGTCTCACTTTGTGGTCCACATTCTGGACACCCATATTTCTTTTTAAACTTGGATGACGATGATGCTGCTGACAATCATTTATACAGATGGAGATGGTATTGACTGACAGATCGAGATGATCTTAAATATTTGCACTCCAGCCATTCTCCCACATTGGCCTTTCAGACTGCTGTGATGACAGGCATGAATGTGAAACAGTCCTGGTCATATCTCTCTTGTGTGTTCCTTTCTAGTTCTTGTTTCCAGTCTAAATGCACAGTCAATAATACGGGCATTGCACACAAAGACAATTTTCACACACATCTCACGATCCTGCCTTTTCTTTCCAGTGCCACAAGCCGCATCTAGTGTGGTGTGCCTGATCTCTCTCTGATGGTTGTTTCATATAGTGTAGAAAGCGTTGGCATTGGCCATGTGCACCTGCTTTTTTTTGGATGGAGTGTCTTTCTCTCTCTCCCTCTCTCTCTTCCTCTCAGCTGTGTTGGGAAACTCTTTTCTTATGACAAATTTTCATACTCCGTGAAAATTTCCACTTCAAACGAGCATCTCTTGAAAGATGAAAATGATTTAAAAAATAAAGAGAGAAAGACAAAAAGCACGCAGTGGAAATATTTTTGGCTGCCTTACAGGTTGTACCTTGGACCAGTGGGAGGGAGGAAGGGAGGGAAGGAGGGAGAGAGGGAGGGAGGGAAGGAGGGAGGGAGGGAGGGGGAGAAGGAAGGAACCAGAGATCAAGCATCAGTGGGTGGGTTAGATTTGGAGTTTTCGGTGCTAAATTCTCACTGAAGGCCCAAAAGTCCTGCCAGGAGCCTTCTCCCCAGGGGAACCGCATTGAGGCTGCTTTCAAATTCGCCAGTGACCCGTTTTACCAGATGGTCTTGGTGGGCTGGATGGGACCAGACTGGACCACCCAGGAATGTGCTGTTCTTGCTGGGTGCCAAGCGGGGGAGGGGGTGGGTTGACTGACATGGGATAAACTGACAGCCCCGACGTGAACACCAACATGCATTTCTAGGGGGCCCGGGTGTGAGAGTGTCACATAGGATGTTCTTTGTTTAGTCAGCAGCCTGCCTTTAGCTTCCTCAGACCTGAGGACAACTTCCCATCAGAGCCTCCTTTTTGCCCTCTTTCCACCACGGAGATGACACAGATGAGAGGGAGAAAGAAAGAGCTCAATAGATGCTGCTCATCCTCATTTGTGGAATTATCAGTCACCTACAGACAGATGGGCGACTAGACAGGGATACAAATCAGACACCATTTCTGGGTCTTCATGGTCAGGATGCTCTCTCTCTCTCTCTCTCTCCCTCTCTCTCTCTCTCTCCCTCCCTCCTTCCCTCTTCTCTCTTTCTCTCCCCCCAGCACAGCATGTGAGTGTACATGCATGTACACACACACACACACACACACACACACACACTCTTTCCACATCCATGTCACAAACCACACTAATTTACCTTTTTAGCACTATACATGTTGAGTAAACCAATCTCACATTCCCATGGCTGAGGAAACACCTTCTCTATGATATATTAAAAAGATTGGCTGAGCCAGATGAGGCAGCCCATGCCTGTACTTCTGGCACTTTGGGGGGCCGAGCCAGGTGGATCACTTGAGGCCAGGAGTTTGAGACCAGGCTGGCCAACATGGTGAAACCCTGTCTCTATGAAACATATAAAATTGTGCCAGGTGTGGTGGAATACACTTGTTATATCAGAAACTCAGTAGGCTTGGGCAGGCCAGTCACTTGAACCAGGGAGTCCAACGTTGCAGTGAGCCGAGATCCATGCCACCATGGCAATCCAGCCTGGGTGACACAGTGAGACTCTCTCTCAAAATAATAATAGTAAGGAAGTTTCACTGGGCATGGTGGCAGCTACCTGTTAATCCTAGCTGGGCAATCCTGTGAGAGAGAGAGAGAGAAAGAAAGAAAGAAAGAAAGAAAGAAAGAAAGAAAGAAAGAAAGAAAGAAAGAAAGAAAGAAAGAAAGAAAGAGTAAAGAGGGAGGGAGAGAGAAGGGGAGGGAGGGAGGAAGGCAGGAAGGTGGGGGGGAAGAGAGAGAGAGAGACAGAGAGAGACAGAGAGAGAGGCTTAAATTCTGAAGTGTAGTGGTGTCATCCTAGCTCATTCACTGCAGTCTGGACACTCCTTGGGTCGAGATTCTTCCACCTCAGCCTCCAGAGTACCTGGGACCACAGGCACCTGCCATCCTGCCCCATTCATTTATTGAGAGACAGGGTTTCACCATGTTGGTCAGGCTGCTCTCAAACTCCCGACCTTGGGTGATCTTCCTGCCTCAACCTCCAGAGTTGTTGGGATTACAGGTGTTCTCCAGAGAAGAAAAGAAAATGGGATGCATTTACCAAGTCCTACACACCTACTCATTTTTATTCCCCTTGTTTGGGTTTGTGTACTTTTAGTCATCAAACAGACATGCCTCCCAACACCTGTTCTCTCTCTCTCTCTTTCTTGTTTTTCACCTGGCCTAAAGAGACACCCATTGAAAGTAAGAAAGAGAGAGCTCCTTTCAATAATTTTATTGATCTACAGTGTCTCAATCTGTCACCCTGCCTGGCATGCAGTGATGCCATCATAGTTCACTCACTGCAGTCTAGACACTCCTTGGCTCAAGAGATTCTTCCACCTCAGCCTCCAGAGTACCTGGGACCACAGGCACATGCCCCTGTGACCAGATCATTCATTTGTTAATTCATTCATTTATTTGAGACGGGGTTTCACCAGGTTGGTCAGGCTGGTCTGCAACTCCCGACCTCAGGTGATCCCCCTGCCTCAGCCTCCCAAAGTGCTGGGATGACAGGCATGAGCCACCGGTCCTGGTCTCTCAGATCAGTTTTTTACATGTTTTCTAGGCCAGGCACAGCGACTCATGCCTATAGTCCCATTACTTTGGGAGGCTGAGGCGGGTGAATCACGAGGTCAAGAGATCGAGACCATCCTGGTCAACATGGTGAAACCCTGTCTCTACTAAAAATACAAAAATTAGCTGGGCATGGTGGTGCATGCCTGTAGTCTCAGCTACTCGGGAGGCTGAGGTGGAAGAATTGCTTGAACCCAGGAGGCAGAGATGGCGGTGAGTCGAGATCGTGCCATTGCACTCCAGCCTGGGTAACAACAGTGAAGCTCCATCTCAAAACAAACAAACAAACAAACAAATAAACAAATAAATGTTGTCTACCGATAGGGTCTCATCACTTCGTTGCAATCCTCCTGACCTGGCATCTCAAAGTTTTTGGATGATGGATGGGCTCGAGCCACACTGTGCCTGGCCTTTGGGGACTGATTCGAGACCACAACTGACATGCAAATATTTTTTTCTTTTTTTATTCTTCTCTTTTTGAGACGGAGTCTTGCTCTTTGCCAGGTGAAGGGAGGCACATCACTTTGGAAGCAGCAGCCGTGCTGCCTTCTAGAGCCCCATTCAAGTGCAGAAAGCCCTGTTTCCCTTCTGGAGTCAGAGGTGATGGCTCCCATGGCCTCGGGCTCCCCTCCATTCATTTGGAAACTTTTGCAGGCACCGCCCCACAAGAAGGCTGGCTGTGGCTGGGGGTTGGGGGACACGGTGGGGCTGAAAGAGTCTCCCTTTCTTCTGCTTCAGGCTTCGGGAGCTGGAATGACAGGCACGCACTGCCACGCCCGGTTCTGTATGAGTTTCCATATCAAATAGTATTCTGACTATCACTCATATGTGTATCATTCAGGGAGGTGATTAATCTGTGGCTACCTTTAATAGGGTCCTGACTACTCCACAGCTGTTTGTTATGCACTGAAGCTCTGAATGAGAGGCCATGTGAAATAGACTCCTGACTACTTCCCGATTGTGCATTATTAGGTAATGCAGTGATTCAGTGGCCATATGAAATCTACTCTGATTATTTCCCAGGTGTGTATCATTCAGTGAGTTGCTGAACAAGTGACCATATAAAATACACTTCTGACTATATCCCCTTGACTGTTTCTCAACTGTGAATTTTCCAGTAAGGCACTGGGTGAATGGTCATATCAAATAGACTCCAGACTATTCCCCAGATGTACATTATTCAGTGAGTCTCTGAAAAAGTGGCTAAATGAAATAGAATCCTGAGTATTAACCAGGTATATGTTATTCTTCACTGAAGTTCTGAATGAGTGGTCATGAGAAATACATTCCTGACTTCTTCGTATGTCTTTATTATTCAGTGAGGCTCTGAATGAGTGGCCATAGGAAAGAAACTCCTGAATAATCCTCAGGCCTGCATTTTTTGGTTTGGCTCTAAATGAGTGGCTATAAGAAATAGAATCCTGAGTTTCCCAAAGGTGTATGTTATTCAGTGAGGCTCTGAATATGTGGCTATTTGAAATAGAATTCTGACTACAATACAGGTGTTCCTTATTCAGTGAAGATCTGAAGGAGAGGCGATATGTAATAGAGTTCTGAGTATTCCCCAGGTATGCATTATTCACTGAGGCTCTGAAACTTTGGCCATATGAAATAGTAGCCTGACTAGTCCAAAGGTGTGTATTATTTAATGAGGCTTTGAGTTAGCAACCAAACAAAATAGACTTCTGACGATTCCCCAGGTGTGTATTATTGACTCAGACTCTGCATATGTGGGCATATGGAATAGACTACTGACTATTCCAAAGATGTGCATTACTCACTCAGACTTTGATTTTGTGGCCATATAAAATAGACTAGTGTTTATTCCACATGTGTGCATTATTCACTGAGGCTTTAAATGAGTGGCAATATAAAAAGACTCCTAATTCCTCCCCACGTGTGTATTACTCAGTGAGGCTCTCCTTGTGTGATCATATGAAACACGATGCTGTCTATCCAAAATACTTGCATTTTTCAGTGAATCTCTGAATGAGTGGCTATATGAAATAGCCTGTTGAGTACTGTACATATGTGCATTATTCACTGAGGCTATGAGCAAGTGGCCATATGAAATGGAATTCTGACTATACCACAGGTATGTATTATTCACTGAGGCTCTGAATGAGTGGCTGTGTGAAATACACTCCTGGCTACTCCACAGGTATGCATTATTCACTAAGGCTCTGAATGAGTGTTCATATGACATAGCCTCTTGATTACTGACCATATGTGCATTACTCAATGAGGCTCATAAACAATGGTCATATGAAATAGAATCCTATTTCCTAGGTGTGCATTATTCAGAAACGCTCTGAGTAGCCATATGTCATAGACTCTACCCAGTCCACAGGTGTGCATCATTCACTGAGATTTTGAATAAGCGGCCACATGTAATGGACCCCTGACTATTACCCAGGTGTGTTTACTTACTAAGAGTATGGATGAGTGGCTACATAAAATAGCCCCTTGACTGTTCCTCACGTGTGCATTTTCCACTGAGGCACTGAATGAACCATCATATCAAATAGACTCCAGACTATTTCACAGGTGAGCATTATTCCATGAGTCTCTGAATGAGTGGCCATGTGAAATAGACTCCTGAGTATTCCCCAGGTATGTGTTATTTAATGAGTCTCTGAATGAGTGGCCATAGGGAAGAGACTCCTGAACACTCGCAGGAGTGCATTTTTAGGTTAGGCTCTAAAAGAGTGTCTTTATAAAATAGAATCCTGACTTTCCCCCAGGTGTTCATTATTCATTGAAGCTCTGAATGAGAGGCCATATGTAATAGTGTCCTGAGTATGCCTCGGTATTCATTAGTCACTGTGGCTCTGAATGTTTGGCCATATGAAATAGCCTCCTGACTATTCCACACCTGTGTATTATTTAATGAGGCTTTGAGTTAGTGATTAGATGAAATAGATTCCTTACTATTTCTAAGGTGTGTATTATTTACTGAGACACTGATTCACTGGGCCTATAAAATAGACTCCTCACTATTCCAAAATTGTGCATTACTCACACAGGCTTTGATTTTCTGGACATACAAAATAGACCAGTGTCTGTTCCACAGGTGTGCATTATTCACTGAGGCTCTAAATGAGTGGCTATATGAAGTAGAATCTTAATTCTTTTTCAGGTGTGTATTACTGAATGAGATTCTGAAGAAGTGCATGTAAAAAAATGACTCCTGCCTATTGCTTATTTGTGCATTATTTACAGAGACTCTGAATGTGTAGCCATTCAAAGTAGACTCTTGACTATTTTCCAGGGGCATATTATTAACTGAGGCTCTGAACGAGTGGCCATATGAGAGAAATTCCTGACTATTCAGATATACACATTACTCGCTGAAACACTGAAAGAGTGGCCATATGAAATAGATGCCATTTTACTCCATAGGTGTGCATTATTCCTTGATTCTCCAATCGAATCACCATATAAAATAGACTAGTGATTATTCCCCACATGTGCAGTATTCAAAGAGGTTCTGTATGAGTGTCCATATCAAAAGTCTCCTATCACTCATGTGTGTATTATTCAGGAAAGTGCTTAATTTGGGACTACCTTAAATAGAATCCTGACTACTCCACAGCTGTTTATTATGCACTGAAGCTCTGAATGAGAGGCCATATGAAACAGATTCTTGACTACTGCCCCATTGTGCATTATTTGGTAATGCTCTGATTGAGTGGTTATATGGCATGGACTCTGACTATTTCCCAGGTGTGTATCATTCAGTGAGTTTATGAATGAGTGACCATATGAATACACTCCTGACTATATTCCCTTGACTGTTTCTCAGCTGTGAATTTTCCAGTAAGGCAATGGGTGAACAGTCATATCAAAGAAACTCCAGACTATTCCCCAGATGTGCATTATTCAGTGAGTCTCTGAAAAAGTGGCTATATGAAATAGAATCCTGAGTATTAACCAGGTATATATAATTCTTCACTGAGGTTCTGAATGAGGGGTCATGGGAAATACTCACCTGACTTTTTCATAGGTCATTATTATTCAGTGAGGCTCTGAATGTGTCGCCATAGAAAAGAAACATTTGAATGATCCTCAGGCGTGCATGTTTCAGTTTGGCTCTAAATGAGGGGCTATACGAAATAGAATCCTGAGTTTCCCCAAGGCGTATGTTTTTCAGTCTTTGAATATGTGGCTATTGGAAATTGAATTCTGACTACAATACAGGTGTTTCTTTTTCAGTGAAGATCTGAAGGAGAGGCGATATGTAATAGCATCCTGAGTATTTCCCAGGTATGCATTATTCACTGAGGCTCTGAAACTATGCCCATATGAAATAGTAGCCTGACTAGTCCAAAGGTGTGTATAATTTAATGAGGCTTTGAGTTAGTGACCATATGAAATTGACTTCTGACTATTCCCCAGGTGTGTATTATTGACTCAGACTCTGAATATGCAGGCATATGGAATAGACTACTGACTATTCCAAAGATGTGCATTACTCACTCAGGCTTTGATTTTGTGGTCTTATAAAATAGACTAGTGTCTATTCCATACATTTGCATTATTCACTGAGGCTTCAAATGAGTGGCTATACAAAGGAGACTCCTCATTCTTCCCCACATGTGTATTACTCAGTGAGGCTCTTCTTGTGTGATCATATGAAACACGATGCTGTCTATCCCAAATACTTGTATTGTTCAGTGAATCTCTGAATGAGTGGCTATATAAAATAGTCAGCTGAATACTGTACATGTGTGTATTATTCACTAAGGCTATGAGCCAGTGGTCATGTGAAATGGAATCCTAACTATTCCACAGGTGTGTATTATTCACTGAGGCTCTGAATGAATGGCTGAGTGAAATATACTCCTGGCTACTCCACAGGTGTGCATTGTTCACTGAGGCTCTGAATGAGTGTTCATATGATATAGCCTCCTGATTACTGACCAGATGTGCATCACTCAATGAGGCTCATAAACAATGGTTATAGGAAATAGAATCCTATTTCCCAGGTGTACATCATTCAGTAATACTCTAATTGAGTGGCCTTATGTCAAAGACTCTAACTAGTCCACAGGTGTGTATCACTCACTGAAATTTTTAATAAGTGGCCAAATGAAATAGACTCCTGACTATTTTCCAGGTGTGTATTACTTACTAAGAGTATGGATGAGTGGCTACATAAAATAGCCCCTTGACTGTTCTTCACGTGTGCATTTTCCACTGAGGCACTGAATGAACCATCATATCAAGTAGACTCCAGACTATTTTGCAGGTGTGCATTATTCCATTAGTCTCTGAATAAGTGGCCATGTGAAATAGACTCCTGAGTATTCCCCAAGTATGTATAATTCAATGAGGGTTTAAATGAGTGACCATGTGAAATACACTTTTGAAATTTTCATAAATGTGTATTATTTAATGAGGCTCTAAATGTGTGGCCATAGCAAAGAAACTCCTGAATAATCCTCAGGTGTGCATTTTTCGGTTCAGCTCTAAATGAGTGGCTATACGAAATAAAATCCTGACTTTCCCCAAGGTGTATGTTATTCAGTGAGGCTCTGAATATGTGGCTATTTGAAATAGAATTCTGACTACAAAACAGGTGTTCCTTATTCAGTGAAGATCTGAAGGAGAGGCAATATGTAATAGCGTCCTGAGTATTCCCCAGGTATGCATTATTCACTGAGGCTCTGAAACTTTTGTCATATGAAATAGTAGCCTGACTAGTCCAAAGGTGTGTATTATTTAATGAGGCTTTGAGTTAGCAACCATATAAAATAGACTGCTGACAATTCCCAAGGTGTGTATTATTGACTCAGACTCTGAATATGTTAGCATATGCAATAGATTACTGACTATTCCAAAGATGTTCATTACTCACTCAGGCTTTGATTTTGTGGCCATATGAAATAGACTAGTGTCGATTCCACACATGTACATTATTCACTGAAGCTTTAAAGGAGTGGCTATATAAAGAAGACTCCTAATTCTTCCCCACGTGTGTATTAATCAGTGAGGCTTTTTGTGTGATCATATAAAACAAGATGCTGTCTTTTTCAAAGACTTGTATTATTCAGTGAATCTCTGAATGACTGGCTATATGAAATAGCCTGCTGAGTACTGTACATATGTGCATTATTGACTGAGGCTATAAGTCAGTGGCCATATGAAATGAAATCCTGACTATTCCACAGGTGTGTATTATTCACTGAGGCTCTGAAGGAGTGGCTGAGTAAAATACAATCCTGGCTACACCACAGGTGTGCATTTTCCACTGAGGCTATGAATGAGTGTTCATATGACATAGCCTCCTGATTTATGACCATATGTGCATTACTCAATGAAGCTCATAAACAATGGTCATATGAAATAGAATCCTGACTATTACCCAGGTGTGCCTCATTCAGTAATACTCTAATTGAGAGGCCATACATTATAGAATCTAACTAGTCCACAGGTGTGTATAACTCACTGAGATTTTGAATAAGTGGCCACATGAAATAGACTCCTGACTATTCCTCTGGTGTGCATTACTTACTAAGAATATTGACAAGTGGCTACATAAAATAGCCCCTTGACTGTTCCTCATGTGTGCATTTTCCACTGAGGCACTGAATGAACCATCATATCAAATAGACTCCAGACTATTTCACAGGTGTGTATTATTCCATGAGTCTGTGAATGAGTGGCCATGTGAAATACACTCCTGACATTTTCATAGATGTGTATTATTCAATGAGGCTCTGAATGAGTGGCCATAGGGAAGAGACTCCTGAACACTCGCAGGAGTGCATTTTTAGGTTGGGCTCTGAAAGAGTGTCCTTAAGAAATATAATCCCGACTTTCCCCCAAATGTTCATTAATCAGGGAAGCTCTGAATGAGAGGCCATATGTAATAGTATCCTGAGCATGCCCCTGTATGCATTAGTCACTGAGGCTCTGAATGTTTGGCCATATTAAATAGCCTCCTGACTATTCCACAGGTGTGTATTTTTTAATGAGGCTTTGAGTTAGTGATTAGATGAAATAGATTCCTTACTATTTCTAAGGTGTGTATTATTGACTGAGACACTGATTAAGTGGGCATATGAAATAGACTCCTCACTATTCCAAAGTTGTGCATTACTCACACAGGATTTGATTTTCTGGCCATACAAAATTGACCAGTGTGTTTTTCACAGGTGTGCATTATTCACTGAGGCTCTAAATGAGTGGCTATATGAAGTAGACTCTTAACTCTTCCCCAGGTGTGTATTATTGAATGAGACTCTGAAGAAGTGGGCTTAAAAAAAAAAAGACTCGGTCTATTGTCCAGGTGTGCATTATTTACAGAGACTCTGAATTTCTAGCCATTTGAAGTAGTCTCTTGACTATATCCCAGGGGTGTATTATTCATTGAGGCTGTGAATGAGTGGCCATATGAAAGAGATTCCTGACTATTCAGATATACATATTATTTGCTGAAACATTGAAATAGTGGCCATATAAAATAGACACCATTTTACTCCACAGGTGTGTGTTGTTTCTTGATTCTCCAAACAAATCATCATATGAAATAGACTAGTGATTATTCCACACATGTGCAGTATTTGAAAAGGTTCTGTATGAGTGTTCATATCAAATAGCCTCCTACCACTCATGTGTGTATCATTCAGGGAGGTGCTTAATTTGGGGCTACCTTACATAGGGTCCTGACTACTCCACAGCTGTTTTTTATGCACTGAAGCTCTGAATGAGAGGCCATATGAAATAGATTCCTGACTACTGCCCCATTGTGCATTATTTGGTAATGTTGTGATTGAGTGGCCATATTGCATGGACTCTGAGTATTCCCCAGGTGTGTATCATTCAGTGTGTTTCTGAACAAGTGACCATATAGAATACACTCCTGACTATATCCCCTTGACTATTTCTCAGCTGTGAATTATCCAGTAAGTCACTGGGTGAACGGTCATATCAAATAGACTCCAGACTATTCCCCAGATGTACATCATTCAGTGAGTCTCTGAAAAAGTGGCTAAATGAAATAGAATCCTGAGTATTAACCAGGTATATATGATTCTTCACTGAGGTTCTGAATTAGTGGCCATGGAAAATACACTCCTGACTTTTCCATAGGTCTTTATTATTCAGTGAGGCTCTGAATGTGTGGCCATAGGAAAGAAACTTTTGAAGAATTCTCAGGCGTGCACTTTTCGCTATCACCCCCATTGTGCATTATTCGGTAATGCTGTGATTGAGTGGCCATATGGCATGGACTCTGGCTATTACCGAGGCGTGTATTATTTGGTGAGTTTCTGAACGAGTGACTATATAAAATACACTTCTGACTATATCCCCTTTACTATTTCTCAGCTTTGAATTTTCCAGTAAGTCACTGGGTGAACGGTCATATCAAATAGACTCTAGACTATGCCCCAGATGTGCATTATTTAGTGAGTCTCTGAAAAACTGGCTATATGATATAGAATCTTGAGTATTAACCAGGTATATATGATTCTTCCCTGAAGTTCTAAATGAGTGTCCATGGGAAATACACTCCTGATTTTTCCATAGGTCTTAATTATTCAGTGTGGCTCTGAATGAGTGGCAATAGGAAAGAGACTCCTGAATTATCCTCAGGCATGCATTTCTCGGTTTGGCTCTAAATGAGTGGGTATACAAAATAGAATCCTGACTTTCTTGAAGGTGTATGTTATTCAGTGAGGCTCTGAATATGGGGCTATTTAAAATAGAATTCTAACTACAATACAGGTGTTCCTTATTCAGTGAAGATCTGAAGGAGAGGCGTTATGTAATAGCGTCTTGAGTATTCCCAAGGTATGCATTATTTTCTGAGGCTCTGAAACTTTAACCACACGTACTTCTAGCCTGACTAGTCTGAAGGTGTGTATTACTTAATGAGGCTTCGAGTCAGTAACCATATGAAATAGATTTCTGACTATTCCCCAGGTGTGTATTATTGACTGAGACTCTGAATATGTGGGCATATAGAATAGACTACTGACTATTCCAAAGATGTTCATTTCTCACTTAGGCTTTGATTTTGTGGCCATATAAAATAGACTAGTGTGTATTCCACACGTGGCATTAATCACTCAGGCTTTAAATGAGTGGCTATATAAAGGAGACTCCTAATTTTTCCCCATGTTTGTATTACTCAGTGAGGCACTCCTTGTGTGATCATATGAAACACGATGCTGTCTATCCCAAATACTTTCATTATTAAGTGAATCTCTGAATGAGTGGCTATGTGAAATAGCCTGATTAGTACCATACATGTGTGCATTATTCCCTGAGGCTATGAGTCAGTGGCCATATAAAATGGAATTCTGACTATTCCACAGGTGTGTATTATTCACTGAGGCTCTGAGTGTGTCACTGTGTGAAATACACTTCTGGCTAATTCACAGGTGTGCATTGTTCACTGAGGCTCTGAATGAGTGTTCATATGACTTAGCCTCCTGATTACTGACCAGATGTGCATTACTCAATGAGGCTCATAAACAATGGTCATATGAAATAGAATCCTGACTATTTCCCAGGTGTGCATCATTCAGTAATGCTCTAATTGAGTGGCCATATGTCATAGACTTTAACTAGTCCACAGGTGTGTATCATTAACTGAGTTTCTGAATAAGTTGCCACATAAGATACACTTCTGACTATTTCCAAGGTGTGTATTACTTAATAAGTATATGGATGAGTGTCTACATGAAATAGCACGTTGACTGTTCCTCACGTGTGCAATTTCCACTGAGGCACTGAATTAACCATCATATCAAATAGACTCCAGACTATTTCACAGGTGTGTGTTATTCCATGAGTCTCTGAATGAGTGGCCATATGAAATAGATTCCTGAGTATTCCCCAGGAATGTATGATTCAATGAGGCTCTGAATGAGTGGCCATAGGAAAGAGACTCCTGAACACTCACAGAAGTGCATTTTTAGGTTGGGCTCTGAAAGAGTGTCTTTTTGAAATATAATCCCGACTTTCCTCCAGGTGTTAATTATTCACTGAAGCTCTGAATGAGAGGCCATATTTAATAGTGTCCTGGGCATGCCACAGTATGAATTAGTCACTGAGGCTCTGAATGTCTGGCCATATGAAATAGCCTCCTGACTATTCCACAGGTGTGTATTATTTAATGAGGTTTGAGTTAGTGATTAGATGAAATAGATTCCTTACAATTTCTAAGGTGTGTATTATTGACTAAGAGAGTGATTAAGCGGGCATATGGAAGAGACTCCTTATTTTTCTATAGTTGTGCATTACTCACACAGGCTTTGATTTTGTGGCCATACAAAATAGACCAGTGTCTGTTCCACAGGTGTGCATTATTAACTGAGGCTCTAAATGAGTGGCTATATGAAGTAGACTCTTATATGTCTATATGACTCTATATGAAATAACTCTTCCCCAGGTGTGTATTTCTGAATGAGACTCTGAAGAAGTGGGCACACACAAAAAAAACTTCTGTCTATTGCCAGGTGTGCATTATTTACAGAGACTCTGAATGTGTAGCCATTTGAAGTAGACTCTTGACTATTTCCCAGGGGTGTATTATTCACTGAGGCCCTGAATGAGTGGCAATATGAAAGAGATTCCTGACTATTCAGATATACATATTATTCACTGAAACACTGAAAGAGTGGCCATATGAAATAGACCCCATTTTACTCCACAGGTGTGTATTAATCCTTGATTCTCCAAACGAATCACCGTATGAAATAGACTAGTGATTATTCTCCACATGTGTAGTATTCCAAAACGTTCTGTATGAGTGTCCACATCAAATGGTCTCTGGACTATCACACATGTGTGTATAATTCAGGGAGATGCTTAATTTGGGGCTAACTTAAATAGGGTCCTGACTCCCCCACAGCTGTTTATTATGCACTGAAGCTCTGAATGAGAGGCCATATGAAATAGACTCCTGACTATTGCCTCATTGTGCATTATTCGGTAATGCTGTGTTTGAGTGGCCATATGGCATGGACTCTGAGTATTCCCCAGGTGTGTATCATTCAGTGAGTTTCTGAATGAGTTACCACATGAAATAGAATCCTGACTATATCCTTTTGACTATCTCTCAGCTGTGCATTCTTCACTGATGCACTGGGTAAACCGTCATACCAAATAGACTCCAAACTATTCCCCAGGTGTGCATTATGCAGTGAGTCTCTGAATAAGTGGCTATATGAAATAGAATCCTGAGTATTCCCCAGGTATATATGATTCTCCACTGGGGTTCTGAATGAGTGGCCATGTGAAATACACTGCTGACATTTTCATAGGTCTGCATTATTTCATGAGGCTCTGAATGAGTGGCCATAGGAAAGAGACTCCTGAATACTCCTCAGGCATGCATTTTTATGTTCATCTCTAAATGGCTTGCTATAGGAAATAGAATCCTGACTTTCCCCAAGGTGTTTGTTATTCTGTGAGGTGCTGAATATGTGGCTATATAAAATAAAATTCTGACTACAATACAGGTGTTTTTTATTCAGTGAAGCTCTGAAAAAGAGGCCATATGTAACAGCGTCCTGAGTATTCCCCAGGTATGCATTATTCACCAAGGCTCTGAAACTTTGGCCATAAAAAATATTCTCCAGACTACTACACAGGTGTGTATTATATAATGAGGCTTTGAGTTAGTGACCATATGAAATAGACTTCTGACTATTCCCCAGGTGTGTATTATTCACTCAGACTCTGAATATGTGGGCATATGGAATAGACTACTGACTATACAAAAGTTGTGTATTACTCACTCGGGCTTTGATTTTGTGGCCATATAAATTAGACTAGTGTCTATTCCACACGTGTTCATTACTCACTGAAGTTGTAAATGAATGTCTATATAAAGTAGACTCCTAAACCTTCAGCAGGTGTGTATCACTCAGTGAGGCTCTGTTTGTGTTATCATATGAAACAGGATGCCGTCTATCCCAAATTTTTTTATTATTCAGTGAATTTCTGAAAAAGTGGCTATATAAAATACACTGCTGAGTACTGTACATGTGTGCATTATTCACTGAGGCTATGAGTCAGAGGCCATATAAAATGGAATCCTGAATATTCCACAGGTGTGTACTATTCACTGAGGCTCTGAATGAGTGGCTGTGTGAAATACACTCCCAGCTACTCCACAGGTGTGAATTGTTCACTGAGGCTCTGAATGCGTGTTCATATGACATAGCCTCCTGATTACTGAGCTGATGTGCATTACTCAATGAAGCTCATATACAATGGTCACATGAAATAAAATCCTATTTCCCAGGTGTGCATCATTCAGTAATGCTCTTATTGAGTGTCCATATGTCATAAACTCTAACTAGTCCACAGGTGTGTATCATTCACTGAGTTTCTGAATAAGTGGCCACATGAAATAGACTCCTTACTATTCCCCAGGTGTGTATTACTTACTTAGTGTATGAACCAGTGGCTACATAAAATAGCCCCTTGACTATTCCTCACATGTGCATTTTCCATGGAGGCACTGAATAAACCATAATATCAAATAGACTTCAGACTATTTCTCAAGTGTGCATTATTCCATGAGTCTCTGAATGAGTGGCCATATGAAACAGACACCTGAGTATTCTCCAGGAATGTATGATTCAATGAGGCTCTGAATGAGTGGCCATGTGAAATACACTCATGACATTTTCATACGTGTGTATGATTCAATGAGGCTCTGAATGAGTGGCCATAGGAAAGAGACTCCTGAACACTCACAGGAGTAAATTTTTAGGTTGGGCTCTGAAACAGTGTCTTTATGAAATAGAATCCTTACTTTCCCCCAGGTGTTCATTATTCATTGAAGTTCTGAATGAGAGGCCATATGTAATAGTGTTCTGAATATGCCCTGGTATGCATTAGTCACTGAGGCTCTGAATGTTTGACCATATGAAATAGCCTTCTGACTATTCCACAGGTGTGTATTATTTAATGAGGCTTTGAGTTCGTGATTAGATGAAATAGATTCCTTACTGTCTCTAACATGTGTATTATTGATTGAGACACTGATTAAGTGGGCATATGGAATAGACTCCTCAATATTCCAAAGTTGTGCATTACTCACTCAGGCTTTGATTTTGTGGCGGTACAAATTAGACCAGTCTGTTTCACCTGTGTGCATTATTCTCTGAGGCTCTAAATGAGTCACTACAGGAAGTGGACTCTTAACTCTTTTTCAGATGTGTATTATTGAATGAGACTGAATAAGTGGGCATAAGAAAGAGACTCCTGAGTATTTCCCTGGTGTGCATTATATACAGAGACTCTCAATGTGTGGCAATTTGAAGTAGACTCTTGACTATTTTCAAGGGGTGTATTATTCACTGAGGTCCTGAACGAGTGGCCATATGAAAGAGATTCCTCGCTATTCCATATATATATATTATTCACTGAAATCCTGAAAGGGTGGCCATATGAAATAGACTCGATTTTACTCCACAGGTGTGCATTATTTATTGATTCTCTAAATGAATCACCATATGAAACAGACTAGTAATTGTTAACATGTGCATTATTCAAAGAGGTTCTGTATGAGTGTCCATATAAAATAGACTCCTGACTGTCACCTAGGTGTGTATCAATCAGGGTGGTGCTTTGTGTCTATCTTAAATAGGGTCCTGACTACCCCACAGGTGTTCATTATTCACTGAAGCTCTGAATGAGAGTCCATATGAAATAGACTCCTGACTATGGCCTTATTGTGCTTTATTCAGTAAGGCTCTGAATGAGTGGTCCTTTGGAATATAATTCTGATGGTTCCCCGGTGTGTATCATTCAGTGAGATACTGAATCAGTGGTCATATAAAACAGGATCCTGACTATTACCATGGTGTGCATTATACACTGATGCTCTGATTGGCCATATGAAATGGACTCCTAATATTCACTGAGTATTCCTCATGTGTGCATTATGCACTGATTCTCTGAGTGGCTATATGAAATAGACTCTTGACTATTCCCCAGTAGTATATTATTTCTTGGGTTTTCTAATGACTCACCATATGAAATAGACTTCTGATTATTCCACAGGTGTGTAATACTCAAGAAATCACAGAAATGGGGGTCGATAGGAATTAGTATCCTCAGTACTCCACAGACATGTGTTATTTACTGAGACTCATAATGAGTGTTTATATTAAACAGAATCCTGACTATTCCCAAGCTCTGTGTTATTCAGTGATGGTCTGAATGATTCACCATATGAGAAAGTCTTCTGAGTACTCAACAGCTGTGAATTATTCACTGAGCTTCTGAATGAGTGGCCATGTGAAATACACCCCTGACTTTTTCCCAGTTGTGTACTATTCAGTGAGGCTCAAAATGAGTGGCCATATGAAACAGACCCCTCAGTATTCGACAGACGTGCATTATTCACTGATGGGCTGAATGAGAGGGCATAAGCAATAGACTCCTGATTCTTTCCCCAGTGTGTATTATTCACTGAGGCTCCGAATATGTGGCCATTTGGAATAGATTCTTCACTATTACATAGGTGTGTGTTATTCACAGTCTCTGAATGTATTGCCATTCCAAATAGACTCTTGAGAATTCTCTAGGTGTGCAGTATTTCATGAGACTCTGAATGAGTGGCCAGATGAAATAGACTCCTCACTCTTTCCTAGGTGTGTATTATTCACTGAGGCTCTGAAAGAGTGACCAAAAGAAATAGATTCCTGACTATTCCACAGGTGTGCATTATTCAGTGAGGCAATTATTGGGTGTCCATCTGAAACTGTCCACACTATTCCCCATGTGTTTATCACTCAGTAAGGCGCTGAGAGAGTGGCCATATAAAAGAGACTCTTGACTATTTCCCAAGTGTGTATTATTCACTGAGGCTCTGAATGAGTGGCCCTATGAAATAGACTCCTGACTACTCCACAGGTGCATATTTTCCACTGAGGCTATGAATGAGTGTCCAAATGAAATCAACTCCTTGCTACTCCACAAGGGTGCATTATTCACCTAGGCTCTTAATGAATATTTATTGAAAATAGACTCCAAATTATTCTCCCAGTGTGTATTATTCAGTTGAGGCTCAGAATATGTGACCATATTAATTAGATTTCTTACTATCCCATGGGTGTGTATTATTCACTGAGGCGCTGAATATGTGTCTACATGAAATAGACTCCTGACTACTCCACATTATTCAGTGACACTCTGAATGAGAGGCCACATGAAAAAGACTCCTGATTAATCCACAGGTGTGCATTATTCAGTGGGACTCTAATTGAAGGGATAAATCAGAATCCTGACTATTTCCCCAGGTGTGTTCATTTAGTGAGGCTCTCAATGAGTGGCCATAGGAAAGAGACTTCTGACTATTCCACAGGTGTGCATTATTCAGTGATTCTCTGAATGAGTGGCCATAATAGATAGACTCCAGACTATATCACTAGTGTGTAATATTCAGTGAGGCTGTGAAAGAGGGGCCATATGAAACAGACTTCTTATTACTCCACATGTGTGCATTATTCATGGGTTGTCTGAGTAGCCATATGACATACACTCCTAATTATTCTCCAAGTGTCCATTATTCAAACAGATTCTATATAAGTGTCCATACCAAATAGGCTCCTGACACTCCTCCAGGTGTGTATTATTCAGTGATTCCCAGAATGAGAGGTCATATGAAATAGATTCCTGACTGTCACACAGGTGTGTATCATTCAGGAAGACACTTAATTCGTGGCTATCTTAAACAGCATCCTGACTACTTCATAGAAGTTCATTATTCACTGAAGCTCTGAATGAGAGGCCATATAAAATGGACACCTGACTATTGCCCCATTTTGAACTATTCAATAAGGCTCTGAATGAGTGTTAGTATTTAATAGAATCCCGATGATTCCCCAGGTGTGTATCATTCAGTGAGGCACTGAATGAGTGGCCATATAAAAGAGGATCCAGACTATTACCCTGGTGTGCATTATTCACTAAATCTCTAAATGAATGGCTATATGAAGTAGACTCTTAACTCTTCCCCAGGTGTGCATTATTGAATGAGACTCTGAAGAAGTGGGCACACAAAAAAAAAACACTTCTGTCTATTGCTCAGGTGTGCATTTTTTACAAAGACTCTGAATGTGTAGCCATTTGAAGTAGACTCTTGACTATTTCCCAGGGGTGTATTATTCACTGAGGCCCTGAACGAGTGGCCATATGAAAGAGATTCCTGACTATTCAGATATACATATTATTCACTGAAACACTGGAAGAGTGGCTATATGAAATAGAACACATTTTACTCCACAGGGGTGTGCGTTATTTCTTGATTCTCCAAATGAATCACCATATGAAATAGATAGTGATTATTCTCCACATGTGCAGTATTCGAAGAGGTTCTATATGAGTGTTCATATCAAATAGTCTCCTGGCTATCACTCATGTATGTATCACTCAGGGAGGTGCTTAATTTGGGGCTACCTTAAATAGGGTCCTGACTCCTCCACAGCTGTTTATTATGCACCAAAGCTCTGAATGAGAGGCTATATGAAATAGACTCCTGACTATCACCCCATTGTGCATTATTCAGTAATGCTGTGATTGAGTGGCCATATGGCATGGACTCTGACTAATCCCCAGGTGTGTATCATTCAGTGAGTTTCTGAATGAGTGACCATATAAAACACACTCCTGACTATATCCCCTTGACTATTTCTCAGCTGTGCATTTTTCAGTAAGGTACTGGGTGAACGGTCATATCAAGTAGACTCCAGACTATTCCCCAGATGTACATTATTCAGTGAGTCTCTGAAAAAGTGGCTATATGAAATAGAATCATGACTATTCCCCAGGTATATATGATTCTTCACTGAGTTTCTGAATGAGTGGCCTTGGGAAATACACTCCTGACTTTTCCATAGGTCTGTATTATTCAGTGAGGTTCTGAATGAGTGGCCATAGGAAGGAAACTCCTCAATAATTCTCAGGTGTGCATTTTTAGGTTTGGCTCTAAATGAGTGTCTATAGGAAATAGAATCCTGACTTTCCCCAAGGTGTATGTTATTCACTGAGGCTCTGAATATGTGGCTATATAAAATAGAATTCTGAATACAATACATGTGTTCCTTATTCAGTGAGCTCTGAAAGAGGGGCTATATGTAATAGCGTCCTTAGGATTCCCCAGGTATGCATTATCACTAAGGCTCAGGAGTCTATTTAATATGTCCACTCATTCAGAGACTCATGGAATAATGCACATCTGCGAAATAGTCTGGAGTCTATTTCATATGATGGTTCATTCAGTGCCTCAGTTCAAAATGCACACGTGAGAAATAGTCAAAAGGCTATTTTATGTAGCCACTCATCCATACCCTTAGTAAGTAATAGACACCTGGGGAATAGTCAGGAGTTTATTTTATGTGGCCACTCATTTAGAAACTCAATAAATGATACACACCTGTGGACTAGTTAAAGTTTATGCCTTTTCTTGCCTTGCCTAAATTTGCCTTTTCTGGAGTTGTCTTGCCTTACCTTGCCTGTATTTTCCTTGCCTGGATTTGACATGCCTTGCCTTGCCTGGATTTGCCTTGCCCTGCCTTGCCTGGATTTGCTTTCCCTGGACTTTTTTTTTTGCCTGGATTTGTCTTTTCTGGATATTTTTGCTTTGCCTTTCCTGGATTTGTTTTGCCTTGCCTTTCCTGAATTTGCGTTGCCTGGACGTTTCTTGCCTCCATTTGCCTATTCTGATTTTTTTTTTGCTTTGCCTTGCCGGAATTTGGCTTGCCTTGCATCTCCTGGATTTGCCTTGCCTGGATTTGACTTGCCATGCCCTAACTGGATTTTAGTTGCCATTACTTGCCTGGATTTTCTTTGCCATGCCTTGCCTGGTTTAACCTTGCCTGGATTTTCTTTGCCTTTACTGGATTTTCCTTTCCTTGCCTGCATTTATTTTGCCTCGCCTGGATTTGAATTTCCTTGCCTGGATTTGACTTGCCATGACTTGACTTGATTTGCCTTTCCTGGCTTTTCCTTCCCTTGCCTTTCCTTGCCTGGATTTGCCTTGCCTTGGCTTTCCTGAATTTGCCTTACTTGGATTTGCCTTGCCTTGTTCTGTCTGGATTTCCCTTGCATCTGATTTTCCTTGCCTACCCCTAACTGGCTTTGTCTTGCCTAAATTTGCCTTGTATTTCCTTGCCTTTATTTGCATTGCCTAGATATGCTTTGCTTTGCATTGCCTGGATTTGCCTTGCCTTGTATTGCCTTGCCTGCATTTGCCTTGCCTTGCATTTTCTGGATTTGCCCTGCCTTGCCTTGCCTGGATTTGCTCTGCCTGTATCTTCCTTGCATTGCCTTGCCTGGATTTGCCTTTCCTGGATTTGCCTTGCCTTGCCTGGATTTGACTTGTCTGGAGTTGTCTTTCATTAACTTTCCTGGATTTTCTTTTCCTGGATTTGCCTTGCATTGCCTTGCTGGGATTTTCTTTGCCTGAGGTTGTTTTGCCAGAAACTGCCTTGCCTGGATTTGTCTTGCATTACCTTGCTTGTATTTTTCTTCCTTGAATTTGTCTTGGTTTGCCTTGCCTGGATTTGCCTTTCCTGGATTTGATTTTTCTTGCCTTTCCTGAATTTGCCTTGCCTTGCCTTGCCTGTATTTGCATTGTCTGGATTGGTTTTTCCTGGATTTGCCATGCCTTGCCTTGCCCTAGATGAATTTGCCTTGCCTGAATTTGTCTTGACTTGCTTTGCCTGAGTTTCCCTTCCCTGGATTTGCCTTGTCTTGCCTTGTTTAGATTTTATTGCCTTGACTTTCTTTGCCTGGATTTGCCTTTTCTAAATTTGCCTTGCTTTGCCTTGCCTGTATTTGTCTTTTATTGCCTTGCCTGGATTTATCTTGCCATGCCTTGTCTGGATTTGACTTGCCATGACTTGCCTTAATCTGCCTTACTTGGCTTTTTCTTCCCTTGCCTTCCCTACCCTGAATTTGCAAATGCCTTTTCTTCTATTTTCTGGAATTGCCTTGCCTAGAATTTTCTTAATTTTTTTTTGCCTGTATTTGCTCTTTCCTGCTTTTCCTGGATTTGCCTTGCCTTGCACTTTCTGGATTTGCCTTGCCTGAGTTTTCCTTGCCTTGCATTGCTTGGATTTGCCCTGCCTTGCCTTGCCTGGATTTGCCTTGCATTGCCTTGCCTTGCCTGGATTTGCCTTGCTGATGTTTACCTTGCTTTGCTTTGCCTGGATTTAATTTGCCTTTCTTTGCCTGGGTTTCCTTTGCCTGTGTTTTCCTTGCCTTTCCTTGCCTGGATTTGAGTTGCCTGGATTTGTTTTGCCGCGATTTACCTATTCTGGATATGCCTTGCCTGTATTTGCCTTGCCTGGGTTTATTTTCCCTGTGTTTTCTTTGACTGGATTTGCCTTGCCTGGACTTTTCTTGCCTCGATTTGTCTGTCCTGGATTTTCCTTGCTTTATCTTGCCAAAATTTGACTTGCATTGCCTTGCCTGGATTTGCCTTGCCCGGATTTTACTTGCCATTCCCTAACTGGATTTGAGTTGTTATGACTTGCCTGGGTTTTCCTTGCCATGTATTGCCTGATTTTGCTTTGCCTGTATTTTCCTTGCCTTTCCTAGATGTTCCTTGCCTTGCCTGCATTTATCTTGCCTTGCCTGGGTTTGACTTGATTTACTTGACATGACTTGTACAGATTTGCTTTGCCTTGTCTTTCTGTGCCTTGCATTGCCTTGCCTTGCATTGCCTATTCTAAATTTGCCTTGCCTGGATTTCAATGGAATTGCCCTGCCTTGCCTTGCCTTGCCTTTTGAGGATTTGTCTTGCCTCGATTTACTTTGCATGAATTTGCCTATTCTTGGCTTGTGTGGATTTGCCTTTTCTGGGTTTTCCTTGCCTTGGCTTGTTTTGCCTAAAATTACCTTGTCTGGGTTTGCCTTGCTTTGCCTTTCCTAAATTTTTCTTGCTTTGATTTGCCTTGACTTGTCTTGCCTGGATTTGCCTCCCCTCGCCTTGCCTGGATTTGCCTTACCTGGACTTTTCTTACCTGGATTTGCCTTGCTTGGATTTGCTTGCTTTGTCTTGCCTGAATTTGCCTTGCCTTGCCTTGCCTTGCCTGGATTTGTCTTGCCTGGATTTAACTTGCCTTTCCTTGTATAGATTTCAGATGCCATGACTTGCCTGGATTTTCATTGCTGTGCCTTGCCTAGATTGGCTTTTACTGGATTTGCCTTGCCTTGCCTTGCCTTGCCTTGCCTAGATTTGCCTTGCCTAGATTTGTCTTGCCTTGCCTTGCCTTGCCTGGATTTGGCTTATCTGGCTTTTCCTTCCCTTGCATGGTTTTGCCTGGATTTTTCTTGCCTGAACTTTTCTTGCCTCGACTTGCCTTTTCTAATTGTTTTTTCTTTTCCTTGCCTGGATATGCCTTGCCTTGCCTTGATTTACTTGCCATGACTTGTCCAGATTTGCTTTACCTTGCCTTTCTGTGCCTTGCCTTGCATTGCCTTGCCTTACATTGCCTATTTTAAATTTGCCTTGCTTGGATTTGAATTGAATTGCCCTGCCTTGTCTTGCCTTGCCTTGCCTTTTGAGGATATGCCTTGCCTCAATTTACTTTGCCTAGATTTGCCTATCCTTGCCTTGCATAAATTTGCCTTTTCTGGGTTTGCCTTGCCTTGGCTTGTTTTGCCTAAAATTGCCTTGTCTGGGTTTGCCTTGTTTTGCCTTTCCTGAATTTTTCTTGACTTGATTTGCCTTGACTTTTCTTGTCTGGATTTGTCTTGCCTGAATTTGCCTCCCCTTGTCTTGCCTGGATTTGCCTTGCCTGAAATTTTCTTGCCTTGATTTGCCTTGCTTGGATTTGCCTTGCTTTGCCTAGCCTGAATTTGCCTTGCCTTGCCTTGCCTGGATTTTCCTTGCCTGGATTTAACTTGCCATGCCTTGTATAGGTTTCAAATGCCATGACTTGCCTGGATTTTTATTGCCATGCCTTGCCTATATTAGCTTTGCCTGGATTTTCCTTGCCTTGCCTGGATTTTCCTTGCCTTGCCTGGATTTTCCTTGCCTTGCCCCACTTGGATTTGCCTTGCCTTGCCTGGATTTGCCTTAACTGGCTTTTCCTTCCCTTGCCTTGTTTTGCCTGGGTTTTTCTTGCCTGGACTTTTCTTGCTTCCATTTGTCTTTTCTGTATTTTTTTTTGCCTTCCCTGAATTTGTCTTGCTTTGCCTTGCCTGGATTTGACTTGCCATACCCTACCTGGATTTATGTTGCCATAATTTGCCTGGATTTTCCTAGCCATGTTTTGCCTGAATTTGCCTTGCCTGAATTTGCCTTGCCTTTCCTAGATTTTCATTACCTTGCCTGCCTTTATCTTGTCTTTCATGGATTTGCCTTGCCTTGCCTTGATTTACTCCCCATGTCTTGTCAGGATTTGCTTTGCCTTGCCTTGCTGTGCCTTGCCTTGCATTGCCTTGTATTCCCTTGCCAATTCTAATTTTGCTTGCCTTGATTTGAATTGCCTTGCCTTGCCTTGTGAGGATTTGCCTTGCCTCGATTTGCTTTGCCTGGATTTGCCTTGCCTTTCCTTGCATCGATTGCCTTTCCTGGGTTTGCCTTGCCTTCCCTTTCCTGAATTTGCCTCACTTTGATTTGCCTTGGCTTGTCTTGCCTGTATTTGCCTTGCATGGATTTGCTTCACCTTGCCTTGCCTGAATTTATCTTGCCTGGACTTTCCTTGCCTCAATTTGCCTTGCTTGGATTTGTCTTGCTTTGCTTTGCCTGGATTTGCCTTGCCTTGCCTGGATTTGCCTTCCTTGGATGTTACTTGCCATGCCTTGCCTGGATTAGAGTTGCCATGACTTGCCTGGATTTTTCTTGCTATGACTTGATTGGATTTGCCTTGCCATGACTTGCCTGAATTTGCCTTGCCTGGTTGCCTAGATCTTCCTTCACTGGCTTTTCCTTCTTTTGCATTGTTTTGCCTGGATTTGCCTTGCCTTGGCTTATTTTGCCTGGAATTACCTTGCTGGATTTGCCTAGCCTTGCCTTTTTTGAGTTTGCCTCGCCTTGATTCACCTTGACTTGTGTTGCCTTGATTTGCCTTTTTCTGATTTGCCTTGTCTTGCTTTTCCTGGATTTGCCTTGCCTGGACTTTCCTTGCCTTTCTTTGTCTAAATTTGCCTTGCCTGGGTTTGCCTTGCTTTGCCTTGCCTGGATTTTTCTTCCCTTTCCTTGCCTGGATTTAACCTGACATGCCTTGCCTGGATTTGACTTGCCATGACTTGCTTTGATTTGCCTTACCTGGTTTTCTTTCCCTTGCTTGACGTTACCTTGGCTTCTTTTGCCTGGAATTACCTTGCCTAGATTTGCCTTTCCTTAATTTTCCTTACTTGGACTTGCCTTGCCTTGTTTTGCCTGGATTTCCCTTTCGTCTTATTTGGCTTGCCTACCCTCTCCTGGATTTGTCTTGCCTGGATTTTCTTGTTTTACCTTGCCTGTATTTGCATTGCCTAGTTTTCCTTTGCCTTGCCTTGCCTGGATTTGCCTTGCGTTTCCTTCCCTGGGTTTTCCTTACCTGTGTTTGCCTTGCCTTTTCTTGCCTATATTTGCATTGCCTGTTTTTGCTTTTACTTGCCTGCCTGTATTTGCCTTGCCTTACATTGCCTGGATTTCCCTTGCCTGGGTTTGCCTTTCCTTTTCTTTCCTGAATTTGCCTTGTCTTGATTTGCCTTGCCTTGTCTTGCCTGTATTTGCCTTGCTGGATTTTCCTCACCTTGCCTTGAATGGATTTGTCTTGCCTGGACTTTCCTTGCCTGGATTTGCCTTGCTTGAATTTGCCTTGTTTTGCCATGCTTAAATTTGCCTTGTTTTGCCTTGCCTTAATTTGCCTTTTTTTGATTTTACCTGCCATGCCTTGCCTGGATTTTCCTTGCCATGACTTGCCTGGATTTTCCTTGCCATGCCCTGCCTGGATTTGCCTTGCTTTACCTTGACTAGATTTGCCTTAACTGGATTTTCCTTCCCTTGCATTGTTTTGCCTGAATTTGCCTTGCCTTGGCTTATTTTGCCTGGAATTGCCTTTTCTGGATTTGCCTAGCCTTGCCTTTCCTGAGTTTTTCTTGCTTGATTCGCCTTTCCTCAGTTTGCCTTGCTTGATTCGCTTTGGCTTGTCTTGCCTGGATTTGCCTTTTCTTGATTTGCCTTCCTTTGCCTTGCCTGGATTTGTCTTTTCTTGACTTGCCTGGATTTAACTTGACATGTTTTGCCTTGGTTTGACTTGCCCTGACTTGCCTTGATTTACCTTAGCTGGCTTTTTCTTCCCTTGCCTTGCCTTGCCTGGATTTGCCTTGCCTTGGCTTCTTTTGCCTGGAATTACCTTGTCTAAATTGCCTTTCCTTGCCTTTTCTTAATTTGCCTTACGTGGATTTGCCTTGTTTTGTTTTGCCTTGATTTCTCTTTCCTCTGATTTGCCTTGCCTACCCTTGCCTGGATTTGCCTTGCCTGGATTTGCCTTGTATTTCCTTGCCTGTATTTGCATTGCCTGGATTTGCTTTGCCTTGCATTGCATGGATTTGCCTTGCCTTGTATTGCCCAGATTTACCTTGCCTACTTTTGCCTTGTCTTGCATTTTCTGAATTTGCCCTGCCTTCCCTTGCCTGGATTTACCCTGCCTGGATTTTCCTTCCATTGCCTTGCCTGCATTTGCCTTTCCTGGATTTTACTTGCCTTGCCTTGCCTGGATTTGCTTTGTCTGGAGTTGTCTTGCCTTACCTTTCCTGTATTTGCCTTGCTTGGATTTACCTTGCCTTGCGTTGCCTAGATTTGCTTTGCCTTGGCTTGTTTTGCCAGGAACTGCCTTGCCTGGCTTTGCCTTGTCTTGCCTTGCCTGAATTTTTCTTCCTTGGATTCACCTTGCTTTATTTTGCCTTGCTGGAATTTGCCTTCTTTGGCCTTGCCTGGATTTTTTTTTTTTTACTTTCCCTGATTTGCCTTGCCTTGCCTGTATTTGCATTGCCTGAATTTGGTTTTCCTGAATTTGCCTTGCCTGCATTTTCCTTTCCTAAATTTGCCTTGCCTTGCCTTGCTCTGTCTGGATTTGTTTTGCCTGGATTTGTCTTGACTTGCTTTGCCTGAGTTCCCTTTCCTGAATTTGCCTTGCCTTGCCTTGCCTGGATTATTTTGCCTTGACTTTCCTTGCCTTTCTTTGCCTGAATTTGCCTTGCTTTGCCTTGCTTGGATTTGTCTTTTCTTGCCTTGCCTGAATTTAGCTTGCCATGCCTTGACTGGATTAGACTTGCCATGACTTGCCTTGATTTGCCTTACTTGGCTTTTCCTTCCCTTGACTTTCCTCACCTGGATTTGCCATGCCTTGACTTCTATTTCCTGGAATTGCCTTACCTAGAGTTGTCTTGTTTTTCCTTGCCTGTATTTGCATTGCCTGGATTTGCTTTTCCTTGCCTTGCCTGAATTTGCCTTGCCTTGCATTTCCTGGATTTGCCTTGCCTGCGTTTGCCTGGCCTTGCATTGCTTGGATTTGCCCTGCCTTGCCTTGCCTGTATTTGCTTTGCCTGGATTTGCCTCGCCTTGCCTTGCCTTGATTTACCTTGCATTGCCTTGCCTTGCTGGATTTGCCTTGTCAACATTTAACGTGCCTTGCTTTGCCTAGATTTGATTTGTCTTTCCTCACCTGGATTTTTTTTGCCTGGGTTTGCCTTGCCTTGCCTTGCTGGGATTTGAGTTGCCTAGATTTGTTTTGCCTCAATTTATCTTTTTGGATATAACTTGCCTGTATTTGCCTTGGCTAGCTTTATTCTGCCTGCATTTTCCTTGACTGGATTTGCCTTGTCTTGCCTTGCCTTGCCTGGGTTAGCCTTGCCTGGACTTTTCTTGCCTCGATTTGCCTTTCCCGGATTTTCTGTGCTTTGCCTTGCCGGGATTTGGCTTGCTTTGCCTTGGCTGGATTTGCCTTGCCTGGATTTGACTTGACATGCCCTACATGAATTTGAGTTGCCTTGACTTGCCTGAATTTTTCTTGCCATATTTTGCCTGGATTTACCTTGCCTGGATTTTTCTTGCCTTCCCTTGATTTTTGTTGACTTGCCTGGATTTTCCTTGACCTGCCTTAATTTACTTGCCATGACTTGTCTGGATTTGCTTTGCCTTGCCTTACTGTGCCTTGCCTTGCCTTGCCTTGCAAAAATTTGCTTTGCCTGGATTTGCCTAACCTTGTTTGCATTGATTTGCCTTTTCTATGTTTGTCTTTCCTTGGCTTGTTTTGCCTGGAATATCCTTGTCTGGGTTTGTCATGCCTTGCCTTTCCTGAATTTGCCTTTCCTGGATTTGCCTTGACTTGTCTTGCCTGGATTTGCCCCCCCCTTGCCTTGCCTGGATTTGCCTTGCCTGGACTTTCCTTCCCTGAATTTGCCTTGCTTTACCTTGCCTAAATTTGCCTTGCCTTGACTTGCCTGGATTTGCCTTGCCTGGATTTAACTTGCCATGCCTTGTTTGGATTTGAGTTGCAATGGCTTGCCTGGATTTTCATTGCCATGCCTTTTCTGGATTTGCTTTGCCTGGGTTTGCCTTGCCTTGGCTTATTTTGCCTGGAATTTTCTTTCCTGGATTTGCCTAGCCTTGCATTTCCTGAGTTTGTCTTGCTTGATTCGCCTTGACTTTTCTTGCCTGGATTTGCCTTGCTTTGCCTTGCCTGGATTTTCCTTTCCTTTCCTTGCCTAGATTTGCCTTAACTGGACTTTCCTTGCCTTTCTTTGCCTGGATTTGCCTTGCCTGGATTTCCTTTGCTTTATTTTCTCTGGATTTGTGTTCTCTTGACTTGCCTGAATTTAACTTGATATGTTTTGCCTGGATTTGACTTGCCATGACTTGCCTTGATTTGCCTTACCTGACTTTTTTTTCCCTTGCCTTGCCTTGCCTTGCCTTGCCTGATTTTGCCTTGCCTTGGCTACTTTTGCCTAGAATTACCTTGCCTAGATTTGTCTTTTTTCATCTTTCCTGAATTTGCCTTACGTGGCACTGTTTTGCCTTGTTTTGCCTGAATTTCCATTTCCTCTGATTTGCCTTGCCTACCCTTGCCTGGATTTGCCTTGTTTTTCCTTGCCTGTGTTTGCATTGCCTGGATTTGCTTTGCCTTGCATTGCCTGGATTTGTCTTGCCTTGTATTGCCTAGATTTGCCTTGCGTGCCTTTGCTTTACTTTGCATTTTTTGTATTTGCCCTGCCTTGCCTAGCCTGGATTAGCCCTGCCTGGATTTTCCTTGCGTTGCCTTGTCTGGATTTACTTTGCTTTTGCTTGTTTTGCCAGGAACTACCTTGCCTTGAATTGCCTTGCCTTGTCTTCCCAATATTTGCCTTCCCTGAATTTGCCTTGCCTGGATTTTCCTTTCCTGGCCTTGCATGGATTTTCATTCCCTCGATTTGTCTTGCCTTGCCTTTCCTGTATTTTTCTTCCCTCAATTTGCTGTGCTTTGCTTTGCCTTGCCTGGATTTGCCTTGTTTTGCCTTGCCTTGTTTTGCCTTGCCTGGATTTGCCTTGCCTGGATTTGTTTTTCCTTGCCTTTCCTGGATTTGCCTTGCCTGCATTTTCCTTGCCTGGATTTGCTCTGCCTTTTTTCCCCGTCTGAATTTGCTTTGCCTAAATTTGTCTTGACTTGCTTTGCCTGAGTTTTTCTTCCCTGGATTTGCCTTGTCTCGCCTTGCCTGGATTTGATTGCCTTGACTTTCCTTCCCTTTCTTTGAATGGATTTGCCTTGCTTTGCCTTGCCTGGATTTGTCTTTTCTTGCCTTGCCTGAATTTAACTTGCCATGCCTTGCCTGGATTTGACTTGCCATGACTTGCTTTGATTTGCCTTACCTGGCTTTTCCTTCCTTGCCTTTCCTTTTCTGGATTTGCCATGCTTTGTATTCTGTTTCCTGGAATTGCCTTACCTAGATTTGCCTTTCCTGAATTTGCCTTGAGTGGATTTGCCTTGCCTTGTTTTGCCTGGATTTCCATTTCCTCTGATTTGCCTTGACTACTCTTGCCTGGATTTGCCTTGCTTGGATTTGCCTTGTTTTTACTTGCCTGTATTTGCATTGCTTGGATTTGCTCTGCCTTGCCTTGCATTTTCTGGATTTGCCTTGCCTGCATTTGCCTTGCCTTGCATTGCCTGGATTTTCCCTGCCTTGCCTTGCCTGAATTTGCCTTGCCTGTATTTGCCTTGTTTTGTCTTGCCTGGATTTGCCTTGCATTGCCTTGCCTTGCCTGGATTTGGCTTGTGGAGTTATATCTTGCCTTGCTTTGCCTGGATTTGATTTGCCTCTCCTTGCCTGGATTTCCTTTGCCTGGTTTTTTTTTTTTTGCCTTGCCTTGGCTAGATTAGCCTTGCCTTTCCTTGCCTGGATTTGAGTTTCCTGGATTTCTTTTGCCTCTATTTGTCTTTCTTGGATATGCCTTGCCTGTATGTGCCTTGCCTAGGTTCACCCTGCCTGCGTTTTTCTTGACTGGATTTTCTTGCCTTGCCTTTCCTGGATTTGCCTTGACTGGAATTTTCTTGCCTTGATTTCCCTTTCTTGAATTTTCTTTGCTTTGCCTTGCCTGGATTTGGCTTCCCTTGCCCTGGCTGGATTTGCCTTGTCTGGATTTGACTTGCCATTTTCTACCTGGATTTGAGTTGCTATGACTTGCCTGAATTTTTTTTTGACATACCTTGCCTGGATTTACCTTGCCTGGATTTTTCTTGCCTTTCCTGGATGTTCCTTGCCTTGCTTGCATTTATCTTGCCTTGCCTGAATTTGCCTAGCCTTGCGTTGATTTACTTGCTATCATTTGTCCGAATTTGCTTTGCCTTGCCTTGCTGTGCTTGCCTTGCATTGCCTTGCCTTGCCTTGCCTATTCTAAATTTGCCTTTCCTGAATTTGAATTGCATTGCCTTGCCTTGCCTTGCCTTGTGAGGATTTGCCTTGCCTCGATTTTCTTTGCCTGGATTTTCCTTGCCTTGCCTTGTGGAAATTTGCCTTTCCTGGGTTTGCCTTGCCTTGGCTTGTTTTACCTTGAATTGCCTTGTCTGGATTTGCCTTGCTTTGCCTTTTATGAATTTGCCTTGCCTTGATTTGCCTTGACTTGTCTTGTCTGGATTTGTCTTGCCTGGATTTTCTTGCATTGCCTTGCTTGGATTTGCCTTGCCTTGGCTGGATTTGCCTTGCCTTTCCTTGGCTGGATTTGCGTTTCCTGGATTTGTTATGCCTGAATTTGTCTTCGCTGAACATGGCTTGCCTGTATTTGCCTTGTGTGGGTTTACACTGCCTGCGTTTTTTTTTTTTTTTTTTTTTGACTGAATTTGCCTTGCCTTCCCTTGCCTGGATTAGCCTTGCCTGGACTTTTCTTGCCTCTATTTGATTTTCCTGATTTTTTCTTGCTTTGCCTTGCCTGGGTTTGTCTTGCCTTGTCTTGGCTGGATTTGCCTTGCCTGAATTTGATTGCCGTGCCCTACCTGGATTTGAGTTGCCATGACTTGCCTGTATTTGCTTTGCCTGGATTTGCCTTGCCTGAATTTGTCTTGCCTTGCCTTGCCTGGATTTGCCTTAACTGGATTTTCCTTACCTTGCCTTGTTTTGCCTGTATTTGCCTTGCCTTGGCTTATTTTGCCTGGAATTGCCTTGCCTGGATTTGCCTTGCCTTGTTTTCCCTGAATTTGTCTTTTCTTGATTCTCCTTGACTTGTCTTGACTGGATTTGCCTTTTCTTGATATGTCTTGTCTTGCCTTGCCTGGATTTGCCTTGCCTGGACTTTTTTTTGCCTTTCTTTGCCTGGATCTGCCTTACATGGATTGGTCTTACTTTGCCTTGCCTGGATTTCTCTTCCCTTGTTTTGCCTGAATTTAATTGCTATGCCTTGTTTGGATTTGACTTGCCATTACTTGCCTTGATTTGCCTTACTTGGCTTTTTTCTTCCCTTGCCTTGCCTTGCCTGGATTTGCCTTGCCTTGGCTTCTTTTGCCTGGAATTACCTTGCCTTTGCTTTTTTTGCCTTTTTTTCTATTTGCCTTGCGTGGATTTGCCTTGCCTTGTTTTGCCTGGAATTCCCTTGCCTATAATTTGCATTGCCTTCCTGTGCCTGTATTTTTCTTGCATTTCCTTGCCTGTATTTGCATTGCCTGGATTTTCTTTGCCTTTTCCTTGCCTAGATTTGCCTTGCCTTGTATTGCCTAGATTTGCATTGCCTGCATTTGCCTTGTTTTGCATTGTCTGTATTTGCCCTGCTTTGCCTTGAATTGATTGCCTTTCCTGGGTTTTCCTTGCCTTGGCTTGTTTGTCCTTGAATTGCCTTGCCTAGATTTGCCTTGCCTTCCCTTTCTTGAATTTGCCTTGCCTTGATTGGCCTTCACATGTCTTTCCTGCATTTGCCTTGCATGGATTTGCCTCTCCTTGCCTTAAATGGATTTTTCTTGCCTGGACTTTTCTTGACTGGATTTGCCTTGCCTGAATTTGCCTTGCTTGGATTTTCCTTGCTTTGCCTTGCCTGGATTTGCTTTGCCTTGCCTTGCCTGGATTTGCCTTCCTTGGATTTAAATTGCCATGCCTTGCCTGTATTTGAGTTGTCATGACTTGCCTGGATTTTCCTTGCCATGTCTTGCCTGGACGTGCGTTGCCATGACCTGCCTGGATTTGCCTTGTCTTACCTTGTCTGGATTTGCCTTGTCTTGCCCTTCCTGGATTTGCCTTGCCTTGCCTTGCCTAGATTTGTCTTAACTGGCCTTTCCTTCCCTTGCATTGTTTTGCCTGGATTTTCCCTTGCCTCTTATTTGCCTTCCCTGCCCTTGCCTGGATTTGCCTTGTTTTTTCTTGCCTGTATTTGCATTGCCTGGATTTGCCTTGCCTTGTATTGCCTAGATTTGCCTTGCCTGCGTTTGCCTTGCCTTGCATTTCCTGGATTTGCCATGCCTTGCCTTGCCTGGATTTGCCTTGCCTGGAATTTCCTTGCATTGCCTTGCCTGTATTTGCCTTCTCTGGAGTTGTCTTTCATTACCTTTCCTGGATTTGCCTTGGCTTGTCTTGCCTGGATTTGCTTTGCCTTGGCTTGTTTTGCGAGAAACTGCCTTGCCTGGAATTGCCTTGTCTTGCCTTTCCTGGATTTGCCTTGCCTGGATTTTCTTTACCTTGCCTTGCCTGGCATTGCCTTACCTTGCCTTACCTGAATTTTCCTTGCTAGTATTTGTCTTCCTTTGCCTTGCCTTGCCTGGGTTTGCCTTGTTTTGACTTGACTCGATTTGCCTTTCCTGGTTTTGTTTTCCTTGCCTTTCCTGGATTTGACTTGTCTTGCCTTGCCTGTATTTGCATTGCCTGAATTTGTTTTTTCTAAATTTGCCTTGCCTGCATTTTTCTTGCCTGTATCTGCCTTGCCTTGCCTTGTCCTGTCTAAATTTGCCTTGCCTGGATTTGTCTTGACTTGCCTTGCCTGAGTTTCCCTTCCCTGGATTTGCCTTGCCTTGCCTTGCCTGGATTTGATTGCCTTGGCTTTTCTTGCATTTCTTTGCCTGGATTTGCCTTGCTTTGCCTTGCCTGAATTTATTTTGCTTTGCCTTGCCTGGGCTTTCCTCGCCTTTTCTTACCTGTATTTGCCTTGTCAACGTTTACCTTGCCTTGCTTTGCCTGGATTTGATTAACCTTTTCTTGCCTGGATTTGCTTTGCCTGGGTTTGCCTTGCCTTGCCTTGGCTTGATTTGCCTTGTCTTTCCTTGTCTGAATTTGCATTGCCTGGATTTGTCTTTCCTGAACGTAGCTTGCCTGTATTTGCCTTGAGTGGGTTTACCCTGCTTGTGTTTTTCTTGACTGAATTTGCCTTGCCTTCCCTTGTCTGGATTTGCCTTGCCTGAACTTTTCTTGCCTCGATTTGCCTTTCCTGGATTTTTCTTGCTTTTCTTTGCCTGGATTTGTCTTGCCTTGCCTTGGCTGGATTTTTCTTGCATGGATTTGACTTGCCAAGCCCTACCTGGATTTAATTTGCCATGACGCCTGGATTTGCCTTGCCTGGACTTTTCTTGCCTGGATTTGCCTTGGTTGGATTTGCCTATTTTGCCTTGCCTGGATTTGCCTTGCCTGGATTCAACTTGCCATGCCTTGTCTGGATTTAAGTTGCCATGACTTGCCTGAATTTTTCTTGCCATGCCTTGCCTGGATTTGCTTTGCCTAAATCTGCCTTGCCTTGCCTTGCCTCACCTGGATTTGCCTTGCGTTGCCTTACCCGGATTTTCCTTAACTGGCTTTTCCTTCCCTTGCCCTGTTTTGCCTGGATTTGCCTTGCCTTGGCTTATTTTGCCTAGAATTGCCTTGCCTGCATTTGCC
Organism: Saguinus oedipus; assembly: GCA_031835075.1. Lineage (NCBI taxonomy): Eukaryota > Metazoa > Chordata > Mammalia > Primates > Cebidae > Saguinus > Saguinus oedipus. The sequence continues at coordinate 59,959,010 of CM063173.1, forward strand.
TTGCCTTGCCTTTTTGGAATTATCCTTGCCTTGATTCACCTTGACTTGTCTCCCCCGGATTTACCTTTTCTTGATTTGCCTTGCTTTGCCTTGCCTGAATTTGCCTTGCCTTGCCTTGCCTTCCCTGGATTTGCCTTGTCTGGAGTTGTCTTGCCTTACCTTGCCTGGATTCGCCTTGCCTGGATTTGCCTTGCCTTGCCTTGCCTGGATTTGATTGCCTTGACTTTTCTTGCCTTTCTTTGCCTGAATTTGCCTTTCCTGGATTTGCCTTGCTTTTCCTTGCCTGCATTTGTCTTTTCTTGTTTTGCCTGGATTTAACGTGTCACACCTTGCTGGATTTAACTTTCCATGACTTGCTTTGATTTGCCTTACATGGCTTTTCCTTGCCTTGCCTTCCCTGGCCTGGATTTGCCATGCCTTGTCTTCTTTTTTTTTGAAATTGCCTTGCCTAAATTTGCCAATTTTTGCCTTTTCTGAATTTGCCTTGCGTGGATTTGCCTTGCCTTGTTTTGCCTGACTTCCCTTGCCTCTGATTTGACTTGACTACACTTGCCTAGATTTGCCTTGCCTGGATTTGCCTTGCTTGCCTTGCCTTGCCTTGCTTTGCCTTGTCGACATTTACCTTGCCTTGCTTTGCCTGGATTTGATTTGCCTTTCCTTGCCTAGATTTGCTTTGCCTGAATTTTCCTTGCCTTGCCTTTGCTGAATATGCCATGCCTTTCCTTGCCTGGATTTGCATTGCCTGGATTTGTTTTTCTTGGATTTGTGTTTCCTGAATATGTCTTGCCTGTATTTGCCTTGTCTGGGTTTACCCTGCCTGCATTTTCCTTGAATAAATTTGCCTTTCTTTGCCTTGCCTTGCTGGGAATTTTCTTTCCTGGACTTTTCTTGCCTCAATTTGCCTTTTCTGGATTTTTCTTGCTTTGTCTTGCCTGAATTTGTTTTGCCTTGCCTTGCCTAAATTTGCCTTGCCTGGATTTAGCTTGCCATGCCCTACCTGGATTTGGGTTGCCATGACTTGCCTGCATTTTCATGGCAATGCCTTGCCTGTATTTACTTTGCCTGGACTTTCCTTGCCTTTCCTGTATGTTCCTTGCCTGGCCTGCATTTACCTTGCCTTGCCTGGATTTGTCTTGCCTTGCCTTGATTTACTTGTCATGACTTGTCCGGATTTGCTTTGCCTTGCCTTGCCTTGCAAGAATTTGACTTGCCTCAATTTGCTTTGCCTGGATTTGCCTTGCCTTGCTTTGTGTGGATTTGCATTTCCTGGGTTTGCCTTGCCTTGGCTTTTTTTGCCTAGATTTGCCTTGCCTTGACAGACCTGAATTTTTCTTACCTTGCCTTGCCTGGATTTGCCTTGCCTTGGCTTGTTTTGCCAGGAATTGCCTTGCATAGTATTGCCTTTCCTTGCCTTTTTTGGATTTGCCTTGCTTGGATTTGCCTTGTCGTTTTTTGCATTTGTTTGCCTTGCTTGGATTTGCCTTGCCTGAATTTTCTTCCCCTTGCCTTGCCTGGACTTTCCTTGCCTGGATTTGCCTTGCTTGGATTTGCCCTGCATTGCCTTGCCTGGATTTTTCTGGCCTTTCCTTGCCTGAATTTAACTTACCAGGCCTTGTTTGGATTTGAGTTTCCATGACTTGCCTGGATTTTTCTTGCCATGCCTTGCCAGGATCTGCTTTGCCTGCATTTGACTTGCCATGTCTTGCCTAAATTTGCCTTGCCTTGACACACCTGAATTTGTCTTGCCTTGCCTTGCCTGGATTTGCCTTGCCTTGGCGTCTTTTGCCTGGAATTACCTTGCCTAGATTTGCCTTCTTTGCCTTTCCTGAATTTGCCTTACGTGGATTTGCCTCGCCTTGTTTTGCTTGGATTTCCCTTGCCTCTGATTTGCCTTGCCTACACTTGCCTAAGTTTGCTTTGTTTTTCCTTGCCTGTATTTGGGTTGCCTGGATTTGCCTTGCCTTGCACTGCCTGGATTTGCCTTGCATTGTATTGCTAGATTTGTCTTGCATGCCTTTTCCTTGCCTTGCATTTCCTGGATTTGCCACGCCTTGCCTTGCCTGGATTTTCATTGCATTGCCTTGCCTGGATTTGCCTTGTCTGGGGTTGTCTTTCCTTACATTTCCTGTATTTGCCCTGCCTGGATTTGCCTTTGCTTGCCTTACCTGGATTTGCTTTGCCTCGTCTTGTTTTGCAAGAAACTGCCTTGCCTGGAATTGCCTTGCCTTGCCTTCCCTGAATTTGTCTTGCCTGGATTTGCCTTGCCTGGATTTGCCTTGCTTGGATTTGTTTTGCCTGGATTTGCCTTGCCTGGATTTGTCTTGCCTGGATTTGCCCTGCCTTGTATTGCCTGGATTTATTTTGCCTGGATTTGCCTTGCTTTGCCTTGCCTTGCCTGGGTTTGCCTTGTTTTGCCTTGCCTCGATTTGCCTTTTCTGGGATTGTTTTCCTTGCATTTCCTGAATTTGACTTGTCTTGCCTTGTCTTTATTTGCATTGCCTGGATTTGTTTTTTCTGGATTTGCCTTGCCTGCATTTTCCTTGCCTAGATTTACCTTTCCTTGCCTTGCCTTGCACAGTCTAGATTTGCCTTGCCTGGGTTTGACTTTTCTTTTCTTGCCTGTAATTAACTTGCCATGCCTTGCCTGGGCTTTCCTCGCCTTGCCTTTCCTGGATTTGCCTTGCATTGTCTTGCCTTTCCTGGATTTGCCTTGTCAACGTTTACCTTGCCTTGCTTTGCCTGGATTTAATTTACCTTTTCTTGCCTGGATTTGCTTTGCCTGGGTTTGCCTTGCCTTACCTTGACTGAATTTGCCTTGCCTTTTCTTGTCTGGATTTGCATTGCCTGGTTTTTTTTGCCTGTATTTGCCTTTCTGGAACATGGCTTGCCTGTATTTGCCTTGCATGGGTTTACTCTGCCTGCGTTTTTCTTGACTAAATTTGCCTTTCCTTCCCTTGCCTGGATTTGCCTTGCCTGGACTTTTCTTGCCTCGATTTGCCTTTCCTGGATTTTCCTTGCTTTGCCTTGCCTGGATTTGACTTGCCATGACCTACCTGGATTTGAGTTGCCATGACTTGCCTGGATTTTCTAGCCTGGACTTTCCTTGACTAGATTTGCATTGGTTGGATTTGCCTTGTTTGCCTTGCCTGGATTTGCCTTTTCTTGCCTTTGCCTGGATTTGCCTTGCCTGCATTTAACTTGCCATGCCAAGTTAAATAATTTTGAGTTGCCATGACTTGCCTTAAATTTCTCTGCCATGCCTTGCCTCAATTTGCTTTGCCTGGATTTGCCTTGCCCTGCCTTGCCTGGATTTCCCTTGCCTTCCCTGGCCTTACCCAAATTTTCCTTAACTGTCTTTTTCTTCTCTTGACTTGTTTTGCCTGAATTTGCCTTGCCTTGGCTTATATTGCCTTAAATTGCCTTGCCTGCATTTGCCTTGCCTTGCCTTTCCTGAATTATCTTTGCCTTGATTTGCCTTGACTTGTCTTGCCTAGATTTGCCTTTTTTTGATTTGCCTTGCCTTGCCTTGCCTGGATTTGCCTTGCCTTTCCTCGCCTGGATTTGCCAGGACTTATCTTCATTTTCCTGAAATTGCTTTGCCTAAATTTTCCTTTATTGGCCTTTCCTAAATTTGCCTTGTGTGGATTTGCCTTGCCTTGTTTTGCCTGATTTCCCTTGCTTCTCATTTGCCTTGAATATACTTGCCTGGATGTGCCTTTTTTTTTCTTGCCTGGATTTGCATATTCTGGGTTTGCTCTCCCTTGCCTTGCCTTGCGTTTCCTGGATTTGCCTTGCCTGCTTTTATCTTGCCTTGCATTGCCTGGATTTACCCTGCCTTGCCTTGCCAGGATTTGCCTCACCGTGCCTTGCCTGGATTTGCTTTGCATTGCCTTGCCTTGCCTGAATTTGCCTTGTCGACGTTTATCTTGCCTTGCTTTGCCTGAATTGGATTTGCCTTTCCTTGCCTGGATTTGCATTGCCTAGGTTTTCATTGCCTTGCCTTGCCTGCATTTATCTTGCCTTTTTTTGCCTGGATTTGCATTGCCTGGATTTGTTTTGCTTGGATTTGTCTTTTCTGGATATGCCTTGCCTGTTTTAGCTTTGCCTGGGTTTACCCTGACTGTTTTTCTTGAATAGATTTTCCTTGCCTTGCCTGGATTTGCCTTGCCTGGACTTTTCTTGCCTCGATTTGCCTTTCCTAGATTTTTCTTGCTTTGCCTTACCTGAATTTGTCTTGCCTTGCCTTGCCTAGATTTTCCTTGCCTGGATTTATCTTGCCATGCCCTACCTGGATTTGGGTTGCCATGATTTGCCTGGATTTTCTTTGCCATGCCTTGCCTGAATTTACTTTGCCTGGACTTTCCTTGCCTTTCCTGTATGTTCCTTGCCTTGCCTGCATTTACCTTGCATTGCCTGCATTTGCCTTGCCTTCCCTTGATTTACTTGCCATGACTTGTCCGGATTTGCTGTGCCTTGCCTTGCATTGCCTATTCTGGGTTTGCCTTGCTTGCATTAGAACTGCATTGCCTTGCCTTGCCTTGCCTTGCCTTGCCTTGCGAGGATTGGCCTTGCCTTGATTTGCCTGGATTTGCCTTGCCTTGCTTTGTGTGGATTTGCATTTCCTGGGTTTGCTTTGCCTTGGCTTTTTTTTTGCCTCTATTTGCCTTGCCTGTATTTTTCTTGCCTTGCCTTGCCTGGATTTGCCTTTTCTGAATTTGGCTTGCCTTGCCTTGCCTGGATTTGCCTTGTCTTGAGTTGTCTTGCCTTACCTTGTGTGGATTTGCCTTGCCTGGATTTGCCTTTCTTTGCCTTGCCTGCATTTGCCTTGCCTTGGCCTGTTTTGCCAGGAATTGCCTTGCATAGTACTGCCTTTTCTTGCCTTTTTGAATTTGCCTTGCATGTATTTGCCTTGTTTTTCTTTTGCGTATTTTTGCCTTTTCTAGATTTACCTTGCCTGGATTTGCCTCCCCTTGCCTTGCCTGGACTTTTCTTGCCTGGATTTGCCTTGCTTGGATTTGCCCTGCTTTGCCTTGCCTGGATATTTCTTGCCTTGCCTTGCCTGGATTTAATTTGCCATGCCTTGTTTGGATTTGAGTTGCCATGACTTGCCTGGATTTTTCTTGCCATATTTTGTCTGTATTTCCCTTGCCTTGCCTTGCCTGAATTTGCCTTGCCTTGCCACAGCTGGATTTGTCTTGCCTTCCCTTGCCTGTATTTGCCTTACCTGGCTTTTTTTTCCCTTGCCTTGCCTTGCCTGGATTTGCCTTGCCTTGGCTTCTTTTGCCTGGAATTACCTTTCCTAGATTTGCCTTCTTTTGCCTTTCTTGAATTTGCCTTACGTGGATTTACCTTTCCTTGTTTTCCCTGGATTTCCCTTGCCTCTGATTTGCCTTGCCTACCCTTGCCTAGATTTGTCTTGGCTGGATTTGCCTTGTTTTTCCTTGCCAGAATTTGCATTGCCTATTCTTGCCTTGCCTTGCCTGGATTTGCTTTGCCTTGCCTTGCCTGGGTTTGCCTTGCCTGGATTTGCCTTGCTTTGCCTGGGTTTGCCTTGTTTTGCCTTGCCTCAATTTTTCTTTCTTGGATTTGACTTGTCTTTCCCTGTCTGTATTTGCATTGCCTGGATTTGTTTTCCCTGGATTTGCCTTGCCTTGCCTTGCCCTGTCTAGATTGGCCTTGCCTGGATTTGTCTTGACTTGCTTTGCCTGAGTTTCCCTTCCCTGGATTTGCCTTGCCTTGCCTTTTCTGGATTCGATTGCCTTACCTTGCCTTGCCTAGATTTGCATTTCCTGGACTTTCCTTTCCTTTCTTTGCCTGGATTTGCCTTGACTGGGTTTGCCATGCTTTGCCTTTCCTGGATGTGTCTTTTCTTGCCTTGCCTAGATTCCACTTGACATGCCTTGCCTAAATTTGATTGCCTTTACTTTTCTTGCCTTTCTTTGCCTGGATTTCCCTTTCCTGGATTTGCCTTGCTTTGCCTTGCTTGGATTTGACTTTTCTTGTCTTGACTGGATTTAACTTTCCATGCCTTGCTTGGGCTTACCTCTCCTTGCCTTTCCTGGATTTGCCTTGCATTGCCTTGCCTTATGTGGATTTGCCTTGCATTGCCTTGCCTTACCTGGATTTGCCTGGATTTGATTTACGTTTTCTTGCCTGGATTTGCTTTGCCTGGGTTTGCCTTGCCTTGCTTTGGCTGGATTTGCCTTGCCTTTCCTTGTCTGGGTTTGAGTTGCCTGGATTTGTTTTGCCTGGATTTGTCTTTTCTGAACATGGCCTGCCTGTATTTGCCTTGCGTGGGTTTACCCTGCCTGCGTTTTTCTTGACTGAATTTGCCTTGCCTTCCCTTGCCTGGATTTGCCTTGCCTGGACTATTCTTGCCTCGATTTGCCTTTTCTGGATTTTTCTTGCTTTTCTTTGCCTGGATTTGTCTTGCCTTGCCTTGGCTGGATTGCCTTGCCTGGATTTGACTTGCCATGCCCTACCTGGATTTGAGTTGCCATGACTTGCCTGGATTTGCCTTGCCTGGACTTTCCTTTCCTAAATATGCCTTGGTTGGATTTGCCTTGTTTGCCTTGCCTGGATTTGCCTTGCAGTGATTTAACTTGCCATGCCTTGCCTGGATTTTTCTTGCCTTGCCCCGTCTATATTTGCCTTACCTTGCCTTGCCTGGATTTGCCTTAACTGGCTTTTCCTTTCCTTGCCTTGTTTTGTCTGGATTTGCCTTGTCTTAGCTTATTTTGCCTGGAATTGCCTTGCCTGGATTTGTTTTGCCTTGCCTTTCCTGAATTTGCCTTGCCTTGATTCGCCTTGACTTGTCTTGCCTGGATTTACCTTTTATTTATTTGCCTTGCCTTGCCTTGCCTGGATTTGCCTTGCCTTGCCTTGCCTGGATTTGACTTTCTTGGAATTGGCTTGCATTGCCTTGCTTGAATTTGCCTTGTCTGGAGCTGTCTTGTCTTGCCTTGCCTGGATTATTTTTTTGCCTGAATTTGCCTTTCTGTGCCTTGCCTTGCCTGGGTTTGCCTTGTTTTGCCTTGCCTAGATTTTCCTTTTCTGGATTTGTTTTCCTTGTCTTTCCTGGATTTGACTTGTCTTGCCTTTTCGGTATTTGTTTTGCCTGGATTTGTTTTTCCTGAATTTGCCCTGCCTGCATTTTCCTTGCCTAGATTTGCTTTGCCTTGCCTTGCGCTGTCTAGATTTGCCTTTCCTGGATTTGTCTTGACTTGTCTTGCCTGAGTTTCTTTCTCTGGATTTGCCTTGCCTTGCCTTGCCTGGATTTGATTGCCTTGGCTTTTCTTGCCTTTCTTTGCCTGTATTTGCATTTCCTGGATTTGCCTTGCTTTGCCTTGCCTGGATTTGACTTTTCTTGCCTTGCCTGGATTTAACTTGCCATGCTTTGCCTGGATTTGAGTGGCCATGAGTTGCCTGAACTTTTCTTGTCATGCCTTGCCTGGATTTGCGTTGCCATGACTTGCCTTGATTTGCCTTGTCTTACCTTGCCTGGATTTGCCTTGCCTTGCCCTTCCTGAATTTTTCTTGCCTTGCCTTGCCTAGATTTGTCTTAACTGGCTTTTCCTTCCCTTACATTGTTTTGCCTGGATTTACCTTGCCTTGTCTTATTTTGCTTAAAATTGCTTTGCCTGGATTTGCCTAGCCTTGCCTTTCCTGAGTTTGCCTTGCCTTGATTCACCTTGACTTGTCTTGCCTGGATTTGCCCTTTCATGATTTGCCTTGCCTGGATTTGCCTTGCCTTGTCCTTTCTGGATTTGCCTTACCTTGCCTTGCCTAGATTTGTCTTAACTGGCTTTTCCTTCCCTTGCATTGTTTTGCCTGGATTTACCTTGCCTTGTCTTATTTTGCCTAAAATTGCTTTGCCTGGATTTTCCTAGCCTTGCCTTTTCTGAGTTTGCCTTGCCTTGATTCGCTGTGACTTGTCTTGCCTGAATTTGCTTTTTCTTTATTTTCCTTGCCTTGCTTTGCCTGGATTTGCCTTACCTTGCCTTGCCTGGATTTACCTTGCCTGGACTTTTTTTCCTTTCTTTGCCTAAATTTGCCTTGAGTGGGTTTTCCATGTTTAGCCTTGCCTGAATGTGTCTTTCTTTGCCTTGCCTATATTTAACTTGACATGCCTTGCCTGGATTTGACTTGCCATGACTTGCCTTTATTTACCTTACCTGTCTTTTCCTTCTCTTCCCTTCTCTTCCCTTGTCTTGCCTGGATTTGCCTTGTCTTGGCTTCTTTTGCCTGGAATTATTTTAACTAGATTTGCCTTTTATGCCTTTCCTGAATTTGCCTTATGGGGATTTTTCTTGCCTTGTTTTGCCTGGATTTTCCTTGCCTCTGATTTGCCTTGCCTACCCTTGCCTGGATTTGCCTTGTTTTTTCTTGACTGTATTTGTATTGCCTGAATTTGCTTTGCCTTGCTTTGTCTGGATTTGCCTTGCCTGCATTTCACTTGCCATGCTTTACCTGGATTTGAGTTGCCATGAGTTGCTTGTATTTTACTTGCCATGCCTTACCGGGATTTACCTTGCCTCGATTTTTCTTGTCTTTCCTGCATTTTCCTTGCCTTGCCTGCATTTATCTTGCCTTGCCTGGATTTTTCTTGCCTTGCCTTGATTTACTTGCCATGACTTGTCAGAATGTGCTTTGCCTCGATTTGCTTCACCTGGATTTACCTCGCATCGATTGCCTTTCCTAAGTTGGCCTTGCCTTGGCTTGTTTTTTATGGAATTTTCTTACCTGGATTTGCCTTGCCTTCCCTTTCCTGAATTTTTCTCTTCTGAATTTGCCTTGCCTTGTCTTGCCTGGATGTCCCTTGCCTGGATTTGCCTCGCCTTGCCTTGCCTGGATTTGTCTTCCATGAACTTTTCTGCCTGGATTTGCCTTGCTTGGATTTGCCTTGCTTTGCCTTGCCTGGATTTGCCTTGCCTTACTTTTCCTGGATTTGGTTATCATTGCCTATATTTCTCTTAACTGGCTTTTCCTTCCCTTGCACTGTTTTGCGTGGATTTGCCTCACCTTGGTTTATTTTGCCTGGAATTGCGTCGCCTAAAGTTGCCTAGCCTTGCCTTTCCTGAGTTTCCCTTGACTTGATTCACCTTGACTTGTCTTGGCTTGATTTGCCTTTTCTTAATTGGCTTTGCCTTGCCTTTTCTGAATTTGCCTTGCCTTGCCTTGCCTGGATTTGATTGCCTGGACTTTCCTTGCCTTTCTTTGCCTGGATTTGCCTTGCCTGGGTTTGCCTTGCTTTGCCTTGCCTGGATTTGTCTTCCCTGGCCTTGCCTGGACTTAACTTGACATGCCTTGCCTGGATTTGACTTGTCATGACTTGCCTTGATATGCCTTACGTGGCTTCTCCTTCCCTTCCCTTGCCTTGGCTGGGTTTGCCTTGCCTTGGCTTCTTTTGCCTGGAATTAACTTGCCTAAATTTGTCTTTTCTTGTCTTTCTTGAATTAGCCTTACGTGGATTTGCCTTGCCTTGTTTTGCCTGGATTTTCCTTACTTCTGATATTCTTTGCCTATGCTTGCCTGGATTTGCCTTGTTTTTCCTTGCCTGTATTTGCATTGCCTAGATTTGCTTGGCCTTTTCTTGCCTGGATTTGCCTTGCCTTGCATTGCCTAGATTTGCCTTGCTTCCGTTTGCCTTGTCTTTCATTGCCTGGATTTGCCCTGCCTTGCCTTGCCTGGATTTTCCCTGCATTGCTTTGCCTGAATTTGCCTTTCCTGAATTTGTCTTACCTTGCCTTGCCTGGATTTGCCTTGTTTGGAGTTGTCTTGCCTTACAGTGCCTGATTTTGCCTTGCCTGGATTTGCCTTGTCTTGGCTTGTTTCTTCAGGAATTGCCTTGCCTGGAATTGCCTTTCCTTTCCTTTCCTGAATTTTCTTTGTGTGGATTTGCTCTGCCTTGCCTTGCCTGGATTTGCCTTGCCTGGATTTTTTTTGCCTTGTCTTGCCTGGATTCTTTTTGCCTGGATTTTCCTTGCCTTGCCTTGCCTGGATTTGCCTTGCTTTGTTTTGCCTTGCCTCGATTTGCCTGGCCTTGCCTTGCCTAGATTTGCCTTTTCTGGATTTGTCTTTCCTTGCCTTTCCTGGATTTGCACGTCCTTGCCTTGCCTGTTTTTGCATTGCCTGGACTTTCCTTGCCTTTCTTTGCCTGGATTTGCCTGGCCTGAATTTGCCTTGCTTTGCCATGCCTGGATTTGTTTTTTCTTGCCTTGCCTGGATTTAACATGCCATGCCTTGCCTGGATTTGACTTGCCATGACTTGCCTTGATTTGCCTTACCTGGCTTTTCCTTTCCTTTCCTTCGCTTGCCTGGATTTGCCATGCATTGTCTTCTTTTTTCTGGAATTGTTTTGCCTAGGTTTGCCTTTTCTTGCCTTTCCTGAATTTGCTTTGTGTGAATTTGCCTTGCCATTTTTTGCCTGGATTTCCCTACCTTCTGATTTACCTTGACTACTTTTGCCTGGCTTTGCCTTGCCTGGCTTTGCCTTGATTTTTCTTGCCTGTACTTGCATTGCCTGGATTTTCTTTGCCTTTTCTTGCCTGGATTTGCATTGCCTTGCATTGCTTGGATTAGTTTTGCCTGCCTTTGCCTTGCCTTGCATTGCCTGAATTTGCCCTGCCTTGCCTTGCCTGGATTTGCATTGCCTGGATTTGCCTCTTTTTGACTTGCCTGGATTTGCCTTGCATTGCCTTGCCCTGCCTAGATTTAACTTGTCAACGTTTACCTTGCCTTGTTTGCCTGGATTTGATTTGCCTTTCCTTACCTGGATTTTCTTTGCCTTGGTTTGCCTTGCCTTGCCTTGCTTCTATTATCCTTGCCTTTCCTTGCCTTGATTTGCATTGCCTGGATTTGTCTTTTCTGGATATGCCTTGCCAGTATTTGCCTTGCCTGGGTTTACCCTGCCTGAGTTTTTTTACTGGATTTGCCTTGCCTCACTTTACCTGGATTTGCCTTACCTGGACTTTTCTTGCCTTGATTTGCCTTTCCTGAATTTTCTTTGCTTTGCCTTGCCTGGATTTGACTTGCCATGCCCTACCTGAATTCGAGTTGCCATGACTTGCCTGGATTTGCCTTGGCTGGACTTTCCTTGCCTGGATTTGCCTTGCTTTGCCTTGCCTAGATTTGCCTTGTCTTGCCTTGTCTGGATTTGCCTTGCCTGGATTTAACTTGCCATGCCTTGTCTGGATTTGAGTTTGATGACTTGCCTGGATTTTCCTTGCCATGCCTTGCCTGGATTTGCCTTGCCTTGCCTTTCCTGGATTTGCCTTAACTGTTTTTTTCCCTCCCGTGCCTTGTTTTGCCTGGATTTGCCTTGCCTTGGCTTATTGTGCCTGGATTTGCCTTGTTTGGATTTGCCTTGCCTTGCCATTCCTGAATTTGCCTTGCCTTGATTCGCCTTGACTTGTTTTGCCTTTATTTGCCTTTTCTTGTTTTGCCTTGCCTTGCCTGAATTTGCCTTGCTTTGCGTTGCCTGGATTTGCCTTGACTGGACTTTGCTTACCTTTCTTTGCTTGGATCTGCCTTTCCTGCATTTGCCTTGCTTTGCCTTGCCTGGATTTGTCATCCCTTGCCCTTCCTGGATTTAATTGCTGTGCCTTGCCTGGATTTGACTTGCCATGATTTGCCTTACCTGTCTTTTTTTTCCCTTGCCTTGTCTTGCCTGGATTTGCCTTGCCTTGGCTTTTTTTTCTGGAGTTACCTTGCCTAGCTTTGCCTTTTCTTGCCTTTTCTGAATTTGCCTTGAGTATATTTGCCTTGCCTTGTTTTTTCTGAATTTCTCTTGCCTATAATTTGCATTGCCTTCTTGTGCATGTATTTTTCTTGCCTTTCCTTTCCTGTATTTGCATTGTCGGGATTTGCTCTGTCTTTTCTTGCCTGGATTTGCCTTGCCTTGTATTGCCTAGATTTACATTGCCTGCATTTGCCTTGCCTTGCTTATCCTGGATTTGCCCTGCCTTGCCTTGCCTGAATTTTCCTTGCCTTGCCTTGCCTTGCATGGAATTTTCTTTTCTGGATTTGGCTTGCCTTGCCTTTCCTGGATTTGCCTTGTCTGGAGTTGTCTTGCCTCACTTTGCATGGATTTTCCTTGCCTAAATTTGCTTACCTGGATTTGCCTTACCTTGCATTTCTTGGATATGCCCTCCTTGACTTGCCTGGATTTGTTTTTGTCTAAATTTGCCTTGCCTTGTCTTGCCTGAATTTGCCTTAATTGGCTTTTCCCTCTCGTGCCTTGTTTTGCCTGGATTTGCCTTGCCTTGTCTTATTTTCCTGGATTTGCCTTGTTTTGACTTGCCTTTCCTTGCCTTTTTTGAATTTGCCTTGCCTTGATTCACCTTTACTTGTCTTGCCTTTATTTGCCTTTTCCTGTTTTGCCTTGCCTTGCCTTGCCTGGATTTGCCTGGATTTGCCTTGACTGGACATTCCTTGCCTTTCTTTGCCTGGATTTGACTTTTTAGATTTGCCTTGCTTTGCCTTGCCTGGATTTGTATTCCCTTTCCCTTCCTGAATTTAATTGCTATGCCTTGCCTGGATTTGCCTTGCCATGATTTGCCATGATTTGCCTTACCTGGCTTTCCTTTACCTTGCCTGGATTTGCCTTGCCTTGGCGTTTTTTTCTGAAATTACCTTGCGTAGATTTGCCTTTCCTTGCCTTTCCTGAATTTGAGTGGATTTACCTTGCCTTGATTTTCATGGATTTCCCTGGCCTATAATTTGTATTGCCTTCCCCTGCCTGTATTTTTCTTGCCTTTCCTTTCCTGTATTTGCATTGCCGGGATTTGCTCTGCGTTTTCGTGCCTGGATTTGCCTTGCCTTGTATTGCCTAGATTTGCATTGCCTGCGTTTGTCTTGCCTTGCATTTCCTGGATTTGCCCTGCTTTGCCTTGCCTGGATTTGCCTTGCCTGGATTTTTCTTGCCTTGCCTTGCATGGATTCTCCTTTTCTGGATTTGGCTTGCCCTGCCTTGCCTTGCCTGGATTTGCCTTGCCTGGATTTTTCTTGCCTTGCCTTGCATGGATTCTCCTTTTCTGGATTTGGCTTGCCCTGCCTTGCCTTGCCTGGATTAGCCTTCTGTGGAGTTGTCTTGCCTTACCTTGCATGGATTTGCCTTGCCTGGATTTGGCTTGCCTTGCATATCTTGGATTTGCCCTGCCTTTACTTGCCTGGATTTACCTTTCCTGGATATGTTTTGCCTTGCCTTGCCTGGATTTGCCTTTCCTGGATTTGCCTTGCCTTACCTTGCCTGGATTTGCCTTGCCTTGCCTTGCCTGGATTTGCCTTTCCTGGATTTGCCTTGCCTTACCTTGCCTGGATTTGCCTTGCCTTGCCTTGCCTGAATCTGCTTTTTCTTGTCTTGCCTTGCCTGGATTTGCCTTTGTTGGATTTGGCTTTCCTTGCCTTGCATGGATTTACTTTGTCTGGTGTTGTCTTGCCTTACCCTGCGTGAATTTTTTTTTCTTCCTGAATTTGCCTTGCCTTGCCTTGCCTGGATTTGTCTTGCCTTGCCCTGCCTGGATTGGCCTTGCCTTGAATTTCTTAAATTTTTCCTGCCTTGCCTTACCTGGATTTACCTTTCCTAAATTTGTTTTACCTTGCCTTGCCTGGATTTGCCATTCTTGAATTTGCCTTGCCTTGCCTTGCCTGGATTTTGCCTTGTCTGGAGTTGTCTTGCCTTGACTTGCCTGGATTTGCCTTGCTTTGACTTGCCTTGCATAGAATTTTCTTGCCTTACCTTTAATTGCTTTGCCTGAAATTGCCTTCCCTGGAATTGCCTTGCCTGGTATTGCCTTCTCTTGCATTATGTTAAAATGCCTTGCATTGAATCTCGTTGCCTTTTCTTGCCTTACTTTGCATGGAAATGCCTTTACTGGAATTGCCTTGCCTTGCCCGTAATTGCTCTGCCTTTCCTTGCATTGCCTCTTCTTCCCTTGCCATGCCTGGAATTGCCTTGTGTGGAGTTTTTTGTCATGCATTTTCTTGCCTTGCCTGGAAGTGCCTTGCCTTAAATGTCCTGGAATTTTCTTGCCTGGAATCGCCTTGTCTTTCTTGTCATGACTTGCCTGGAATCGCATTGCACAGAATTGCCTTGCCTTGCCTTACCTTGTTTTTCCGGGAATTGTCTTGCCTTGTGTTACCTGGAATTCCCTTGCCTGGAATTGCCTTTCCCTGCCTTGTCTTGCCTTGCCTTGACTGGAATCACTGTTTCTGAAATTACCTTGCCCTGCCTTCCCTTGCCTGGGATTGCCTTGCCTTGCCTGAAATTGCCTTGCCTGGAGATGCCTTGCCTTGCCTTGCCTGGAATTGCCTTGCATTTCTTTGCTTGCAATTGCCTTGCCTGGAGTTTCCTTGACTTGACTTTTCTTGCATTACCTAAAATTGCCTTTCCTGGAATTGCCTTGCCTTGCCTTGCCAGGAATTTCCTTGCCCGGCCTTGTCTTGACTTGCATGGAATTGCCTTGCTGGGAATTGCCTTTCCTTTCCTAAAATTGCCTTGCCTTGCCTTGCATGCCTTGCTTGGAATTGCCTTGCATTTCTTGGAATTGCCTTGCCTGGATGTGCCTTGCCTTGAATTGCCTGAAATTTTCTCGCCTGTAGTGGCCTTATCTTCTTTGTCTTGCCTTGCCTGGAATCACATTGCATTGAATTGCCTTGCCTTGCCTTGCTGTTTCTGAAATTGTCTTTCCTCACCTTGCCTTGCCTTACCTGTAGTTGCCTTGCCTGGAATTGCATTTCCCTGCCTTGTCCTGCCTTGCTTCGACTGGAATCACTGTTCCTGGAATTACCTTGCCCGGTCTTGCCTTGCCTTGCCTAAAATTGCCTTGCCTGGGTTTTTCTTGCCTTGACTTTTCTTGCGTTACCTGAAATTGCCTTGACTGGAATTGCCGTGCCTTGCCTTCTCTGGACTTGCCTTGCTGGAAGTTGCATTGCCTTACCTGGAATTTCCTTGCCCAACCTTGACTTCCCTTGCCTGGAAATGCCTTGCCTTGCATGGAATTGCCTTGTCAGGAATTGCCTGATTTGGCCTTGCCTTTCCTTTTTTGGAATTGCCTTTTCTGGCCTTGCCTTGCTTGCTCGGAAATGCCTTGCCTTGCATTGCCTTGCCTTGCATGGAATTGCCTTTCTGGTAATTGCCTTGTTTGGCTTTGCCTTTCCTTTCTTGGTATTGCCTTGCCTTTCCTAGAATTGCCTTGCCTGGCCTTATTTTGCCTGCCTGGAATTGCCTTGCCTTGCATTGCCTTGCCTTGCATGGAATTGCCTCAATGGAAATTGCTTTGCCTTAACTTATTTTGACTTTTCATTTTTTTCCTGGAATTGCCTTGCCTTGCCTTGCATTGCCTTACCTGGAGTTGCCTTGTCTGGTGTTGCCTTTCCTTGTCTTGCCTTTAGTAGCTTTTCTTTCCCTGGAATTGCCTTGTCTGGAATTGCCTTGCTTTGCCTCTCCTTGCCTTGCCTGGAATTGCCTTGACTAGAATTGTTTTGCCTTCCCTGTCTTGCATGTCCTGGAGTTGTCTAGTCTTGCTTTTCCTTGCCTGGAATTGCCTTTCCTGGGGTTTTCTTGCCTTGACTTGTCTTGCATTACCTGAAATTGCCTTTCCTGGAATTGCCTTGCCATTCCTTGTCTTTACTGAAATTGTCTTTTTTGCCTTGCTTCAAGTTGCCTTGCCTGGAGGTTGCTTAGTTGTTTTGACTTTTCTTGTGTTACCTAAAATTACCTTTCCTGGAATTGCCCTATTTTGCCATCTATTTTCTGGAATTGCTTGTCTTTCCCTTGCATTGCCTTGCCTGGAATTTCCTTGCCTTGCCTTTCCTGGAATTGCCTCTCCTTCCTTTGCCTTGCCTTTCCTGAAATTTCCCTGCCTTTCTTGGAATTGCCTTGCCTATTTTTTTCTTGCCTTGCCTGGTATTTCCTTGCCTTGCCTTTTCTGGAATTACCTTATCTGGAATTGACTTGCTTTGCCTTGCCTTGCCTTGCCTTATCTGGAATTGCCTTGCTGAGGGTTGTCTTTTCCTTCCTTGTGTTGTCTTGCCTTGCCTGAAATTGCCTTGCCTGGGATTTCCCTGCCTTGGGTTTCCTGGCCTTTTCTTGCCTTATCTGGAATTGCCTTGCTTTGCCTGAAATTGCCTTGCCTGAAATTGATTTTCTTTCTTTTTATTGTCTTGCCTAGAATTGTCTTGCATGAAATTGCCTTGTCTAAATTTACCTTGGCTGGAATTGCCTTGTCTTGCCTTTACTAAAATTGAATTGCCTAGAGTTGCTCTGCCTTGCCTTGCCTTGCCTTGCCTTGAGTTGCCTTGCCTGGAATTGCCCTATTTTACCTTGCTTTGCCATGCCTGAAGTTGCCTTACCTGTAATTGCCCTGCCTTGCTTTGCCTTACCTTGCCTGGAATAGCCTTGCCTTGCCTTGTGTGAAATTGCCTTGCCTGTAATTTCCTTGACTTTACTTGACTTGTGTTACCTGAAATTTCCTTTCCTGGAATTTTCTTGCCTTGACTTGCCTTTCCTGGAATTTCCTTGCCTTGCTTGCATTGTCTTGATGGGAATTGCCTTGCCCAGCATTGTTTTGCCTCACCTGTAATTGTCTTGCTTGGAGTTGCCCTGACCTGCCTTGCCTTGCCTTGCCTTGTTTTGCATTGCCTGGAATTGTCCTGTCTTGCCTTGCCTTTCATTGCTTCGAATTGCCTTGCTGGGAGTTGCATTGCCTTTCCTTTCCTTAAATTGTCTTGCTTGCTTTGCCTGGAATTGCCTTTTCTTGCCTTTCCTTGCCTTTTTTTGCATTACATTGCCTGGCCTGGTTTGGCCTGGCCTGGAATTGCCTGGCCTTGCCTGGCCTGGAATTGTCTGGCCTTGCCTGGACTAAGCTGGAATTGCCTGGCCTAACCTAACCTTGCTTGAAATGGCCTGGATTGTCCTGGATTGGCCTGGAATAACCTGGGCAGGCCTGCACTAGCCTGGAATGGCCTGGCCTATCCTGGCATGGCCTTGCCTGGGCTGGCCTGGGCTGGCCTCAATAACCTTTTCTGGCTTTGTCTGTACTGGCCTGCAATGGCCTGGCCAATAATGGTCTTGCCTGCAATTGCCTTGCTTTCTTTAGCTTTGCCTGTAATTGCCTTACCTGTAAGTACCCTGCCTTGCCTTGCCTGGAATTGTGCTGCCTTGCCTTGACTTGTGAGGAATTGCCTTGCCTTGCCTTGCCTAGAATTGCCTTTCCTGGAATTGCCTCTCCTTGACTTGTCTTAGCTTTTCTTTTCTAAAATTGCCTTGCCTGAAATTGCCTTGCCTTACCTTGCCTAGAATTTTCTTGCCTGGAATTACCTTGCCTTGACTTGTCTTCCCTTTCCTTTCCTGAAATTGCCTTGCTTGAAATTGACTTTCCTTGCCATCCCTTGCATTGCCTGGAATTGCCCTGCCTCGAGTTGTCCTGCATTGCCTTGCCTTGTTTTGTCTTGCCTATTCTTGACTTGCCTGAAATTGCCTTGCCTTACCTTGCCTTGCCTGGAATTGCCTTATATGGATTAGCTTTCCCTTGTCTTTCTTCCCTTGCCTTTTGTGAAATTGCCTTGCCTGGAATTACACTTTATTGCCTTACCTTGCATAGAATTTTCTTGCCTTGCCTTTAATTGCTTTGCCTGGAATTGCCTTGCCTGGAATTGTATTACCTGGTATTGCTTTGTCTTGTGTTACATAAAATTGCCTTGCATTGAATTGCGTTGCTTTTTCTTGCCTTAACCTGCCTGGAAATGCCTTTACTGGAATTGCCTTGCCTTCCCCAGCATTGCCCTGCCTTTCCTTGCATTGCCTGTCCTTCCTTTGTCATGCCTGGAATTGCTTTGTCCGGAGTTTTTTTGTTATGCCTTTTCTTGCCTTGCCTTGAATTTCTTGGAATTTTCTTGCCTGGAATTACCTTATTTTCCTTGTCTTTTATTACCTGGAATCACATTGCATAGAATTGCCTTGCCTTGCCTTTCCTGAAATTTTCTTGCCTTGCATTACCTGGAATTTCCTTGCTTGGAATTTCCTTTCCCTGCCTTGTCTTGCCTTGCCTTGACTGGAATCGCTGTTCCTGAAATTACCTTGCCCTGCCTTGCCTTACCTGGGATTGCCTTGCCTTGCCTGGAATTGCCTTGTGTGTAGATGCCTTGCCTTGCCTTGTCTGAAATTGCCTTGCCTTTCTTTGCTTGCAATTGTCTTGCCTTTACTTGCCTTTCCTTTTCTTTCCTTTCCTGAAATTTCCTTGCCTTGTCTTGCATGCCTTGCTTGGAATTGCCTTGCATTTCCTGGAATTGCCTGGCCAGGAAGTGTCTTGCCTTGAATTGCCTGAAGTTTTCTTGCATACAATGGCCTTATCTTCTTTGTCTTGCCTTGCCTGGAATAACATTGCATCGAATTGGCTTGCCTTGCCTTGCTGTTTCTGGAATTGTCTTGCCTCACCTTGCCTTGCCTTACCTTGTGTTGCCTTGCCTGGAATTGCTTTTCACTGCCTTGTCTTGCCTTGCTTCGACTGGAATCGCTGTTCCTGGAATTACCTTGCTTTGCCTTGCCTTGCCTTACCTTGCCTGAAATTTTCTTGCCTTTTCTTGCTTGGAATTGCCTTGCCTGGGGTTTTCTTGCCTTGACTTGTTTTGCAATACCAGAAATTACCTGCCTGGAATTACCGTGCCTTGCATTTTCTGGAATTGCCTTGCCCTGCCTTCCCTGAAGTTGCATTGCCTTGCCTGGAATTGCCTTGCTAGGCCTTGACTTGCCTTGCCTGAAAATGCCTTGCCTCGCCTTGCCTGGAAATGCCTTGCTTTGCATTGCTTTGCCTTGCATGGAATTGCCTTGCCAGGAATTGCCAAGTTTGGTCTTGCCTTTCCTTTCCTGGAATTGCCTTTTCCAGCCTTGCCTTGCCTTGCTCAGAAATGCCTTGCCTTGCATTTCCTTGCCTTGCATGGAATTGCCTTTCCAGAAATTGCCTTGTTTGGCCTTGTCTTTCCTTTCCTGGAATTGCCTTCCCTTTCCTGGAATTGCCTTGCCTGGCCTTATTTTGCCTGCCTGGAATTGCCTTGCCTTGCCTTGCCTAGCATAGAATTGCCTCACCAGGAATTGCTTTGCCTTGACTTGTTTTGCATTTTCTTTTTTTTCCTGCAATTGCCTTGCCTTGCCTTGCATTGTCTTGCCTGGAATTGCCTTGCCCAGCCTTGTCTTGCCTTACCTGGTGTTGCCTTGCCTATAATTGCCTTGCCTTGACTTTAATTGCCTTTCCTTTTCTAGAATTGCCTTGTCTGGAATTGCCTTGCTTTGCCTCTCCTTGCCTTGCCTGGAATTGCCTTGACTGGAATTGTTTTGCCTTCCCTGTCTTGCATTGCCTGGAATTGCCTTTCCTTGCTTGGAATTGCCTTTTCTGGGGTTTCCTTGCCTTGACTTGTCTTGTGTTACCTGAAATTGCCTTTCCTGGAATTGCCTTGCCTTGCCTTGTCTTTCCTAAAATTGCCTTGTTTTGCCCTGCTTTGAATTGCCTTGCCTTGAGGTTGTTTCCTTGTTTTGACTTTTCTTGTGTTACCTGAAATTACCTTTCCTGGAATTGCCCTATTTTGCCTTCTCTTTCCTGGAATTGCTTGTCTTTCCCTTGCGTTGCATTGCCTGGAATTGTCTTGCCTAAAATTGCCTTGCCTTGCCTTTCCTGAAATTGCTTCTTTTTCCTTTGCCTTGCCTTGCCTGGAATTTCCCTGCTTTATCTTGCCTTTCTTGGAATTGCCTTGCCTTTTTCTCTTCCCTTGCCTGGTATTTCCTTGCCTTGCCTTTTCTGGAATTACCTTACCTGGAATTGCCTTGTTTTGCCTTGCTTCAAATTGCCTTGCCTGGGAGTTGTTTCCTTGTTTTTACTTTTCATGTGTTACCTGAAGTTACCTTTCCTGAAATTTCCCTATTTTGCCTTCTCTTTCCTGGAATTGCTTGTCTTTCCCTTGCATTGCATTGCCTGAAATAGTTTTGCCTGGAATTGCCTTTCCTTTCCTTTCCTTTCCTTTCCTTTTCTTTCCTGGAATTGCCTCTTTTTCCTTTGCCTTGCCTTGCATAGAATTTCTTTGCCTTATCTTGCCTTTCTTAGAATTGCCTTGCCTGAAATTTCCTTGCATTTTTTTCTTGCCTTGCTTGGTATTTCCTTGCCTTGCCTTTTCTGGAATTACCTTAGTTGGAATTGCCTTGATTTGCCATGCCTTGCCTTATCTGGAATTGCCTTGCTGAGAATTGCCTTTCCGTGCCTTGTGATGCCTTGCCTTGCCTGAAATTTCCTTGCCTGGAATTGCCCTGCCTTGGGTTTCCTTGCCTTGCCTTGCCTTATCTTGAATTGCCTTGCCTTGCCTGAAATTACCTTGCCTTAGAATTATCTTGCATGAAAATGCCTTGCCTGAATTTACCATGGCTAGAATTGCCTTGTCTTGCCTTTCCTGAAATTGCTTTGCCTGGACTTGCTCTGCTTTGCCTTGTCTTGCCTTTCCTGAAATTGCTTTGCCTGGAGTTGCTCTGCCTTGCCTTGTTTTGCCTTGTCTTGAATTGCCTTGCCTGGAATTGCCCTATTTTACCTTGCTTTGCCATGCCTGAAGTTGCCTTGCCTGTAATTGCCTTGCCTCGCCTCGCCTCACCTTGCTTGCCTTGCCTTGCCTGGAATTGCCTTGCATTGCCTTGCCTGAAATTGCCTTGCTTTGTCTTGCCTGGAATAGGCTTGCCTTGCCTTGTGTGGAATTGCCTTGCCTGTAATTTCCTTGACTTGACTTGACTTGCTTTACCCGAAATTGTCTTTCCTGGAATTTTCTTGCCTTGACTTGCCTTTTGTGAAATTTTTTTGCCTTGCATTGCATTGCCTTGCCTTGCCCGGAATTGCCTTGCCTGGCTTTGTTTTGCCTCCCCTGTAATTGTCTTGCTTGGAGGTGCCCTGCCTTGCCTTGCCTTGCCTGGAATTTCCCTGTCTTGCCTTGCCTTTCATTGCTTCGAATTGCCTTGCTGGGAGTTGCATTGCCTTACCTTTACTCTTAGATTGTCTTGCCTTGCCTGGCCTGGAATTGCCTTGCCTTGCCTTTTCTTTCATTTTCTTGCATTACATTGCCTGGCCTGGTTTGGCCTGGCCTGGAATTGCCTGACCTTGCCTTGCCTTGACTGGCCTGGAATTGTCTGGTCTGGGCTGGAATTGCCTGGCCTTGCCTAACCTGGCTTGAAATGGCCTGGATTGGCCTGGCATGACCTGGAATAACCTGAACTGTAATGCACTAGCCTGGAATGGCCTGGCCTGGCCTGACCTTGCCTGATCTGGCCTGGGCTGGCCTCAATGGTCTTTTCTGGCTCTGTCTGTCCTGGCCTGCAATGGTCTGGCGAATAATGGTCTTGCTTGCAATTGCCTTGCCTATATTTGCCTTACCTGTAAGTACCCTGCCTTGCCTTGTCTGGAATTGCCCTGCCTTGCCAGGAATTGCCTTGCCTTACCTAGAATTGCCTTTCCTGAAATTGCATCGCCTTGACTTGTCTTGCCTTTCCTTTTCTAAAATTGCCTTGCCTGAAATTGCCTTGCCTTACCTTGCCTAGAATTTCCTTGCCTGGATTTTCCTTGCCTGGAATTGCCTTGCCTTGACTTGTCTTCCCTTTCCATTCCTGAAATTGCCTTGCTTGGAATTGACTTGCCTTGCCATGCCTTGCCTTGCCTGGAATTGCCTTTCCTTTCCTTTCCTTGCCTTGCAATGTATGGTCTGGCCTGGCTTAGAATTGCCTGGCCTTGCCTGGCCTTACCTCTCCTGGTTTGAAATTTTCTGGCTTGACTTGGCCTGAAATGGCAATTACTGGCCTTGCCTGGCCTGCAATTGCTTTGCCTTTCCTTTCATTGTCTTTTCTGGAATTTTCTTGACTAAAACTGCCCTGCCTTGCTTTGCCTAAACTTGCCTGTCATCGTCTTGCTTGGAATTGCTTTAACTTGCTTTGCCTTGCCATGCGTGGAATTGTCTTTCCTGGAATAGCCTTGCATTGCCGGCAATTGTTTGGCATGGAATTGCCTTGCCTTGCCTTGCCTTGCCTTGCAATGTTTGTTCTGTCCTGTCCTAGAATTGCCTGGCCTTGCCTGGCTTGGGCTGGAATTTTCTGGCCTGGCATAGCCTGGCCTGGCCTGGCCTGGTCTAGAATAGTTTGGCCTAACTGGTCCTGGCCTGGCCTGAAATGACTTGGATCGGCCTGGTCTGGCCTGCCAGGATCTTGCCTAGCCTAGACTTGCCTGCAAGATCCTAGCCTTGCCTTGCCTTTCTTGAAATAAACTTGCCTGGCCTGGCTTGCATGCAATTGCCTTGCCTTGTCTTGCCTTGCCTGGAATTGCCTTGACTGAAATTGCCCTAACTTGCCTTTTATAACTTTTCCTGGAATTGCCTTGCCTGGAATTGCCTGACTTTGCTTTGCTTTGCCTTGCCTTTCCTGGAGTTGCCTTGCCTGCATTTTTTTGGCCCTGCCTTGCCTTGCATTGCCTCGAATTGCTTTGCTTGAAATTGCTCTGCCTTGCCTTGCCTTGCCTGAAGTTTCCGTGTCTGGCTGGGACTTGCTTGCAATTGCCTTGCCTTGTTTTGCCTATACTTGCCTGAAACTTTCTTGCCTGGAATTGCTCTGCCTTGTCTTGCCTTACCAAAAATTGCCTTGCTCTAAATTGCCCTGCCTTGCCTTGCCTAGAACTGCCTTGCCTGGTATTGCCTTGCCTTGACTTGTCTTGCCTTTCCTTGCCTGGAATTGTCTTGTCTTGCCTTAACTTGCACTGCCTTTTTTTGCCTGGAATTGTCTTGCCTTTCCTTACCTTGCCTTCCAATGTCTGGCCTAAACAAGCCTGGTCTTGCAATGCCTGGTCTGGCCTGGCCTGGCCTTACCAGTCCTGGGCTGGAATTGCCTGGCCTCGCCTGGTCTCGCCTGGCCTGAAATGGCTTGTCTTGGCCTAATGTGGCCTGGAATGGTTTGGACTGGCCTGTCCTGTCCTGCAATGGCCTGGCCTTGTCTGGCCTGCAATTGCTTTGCTTCCCTTGCCTTGTCTTGACTGGAACTGCTCTGCCTTGCCTTGCCTGCTGTTGCCTGGTATTGCCTTACTTGGAATTGCCCTACGTTGCCTTGCCTTGACTTGCTGGAATTTCCTTGCCTGAAATATCCTTGCCTTGCATTTCCCTGCCTTGCGTGGAATTGTCTTGCTGGAAATTGCCTTGCCTTTCTTGCCTTGCATTGCCTAGAATTGTCTTTCATTGCCTTGCCTTGCCTTGCCTTGCCTTGCATGGAATTGCTTTGCCTGAAATTAGCTTTTCTTGCCTTGCCTGGAATTACCTTAACTAGAATTTCCTTGCCTTCCTTGTCTTGCCTTGAATGGAATTGCCTTGCATGAAATTGCCCTGCCTTGCCTTGCCTGGCCTGGCCTTGCTTGCAATTGCCTTGTTTTTTCTTGCCTTGCTTTGCCTATAATTGCCTTCACTGAAATTACCCTGTCTTGCCTTGCCTGGAATTGCCCTGTTTTTCTTTACCTTGCATTGCCTCAAATTGCCTTGACAGGAATTGCCCTGCTTTGCTTTGCCTTGCATTGCATGTAATCGCTTTGCCTAGCCTTGCCTTGTCTTGCCTGGAATTGCCTAGCCTGAAATTGCCCTGTCTTGCCTGGCTTTACCTTCCCTTGCCCAGAATTGTTTAGCCTGAAACTGCCTTGACTTCCCTTGCCTGAAATTGCCTCGCCTGGAATCGCCTGGTCTTTTCTGGCCTTGCCTTGCCTGGAATTGTCTTCTCTGGAGTTTTCTTGCCTTGTCTTGCCTGGAATTGCCTTGCCTGGAATTGCCTTTCGTTTCCTTGCCTTGTCTGGAATTGCCTTGCCTTGCCTGGAATTGATGTTTTTGGAATTCTCTTTCCTGAAATTGCCTTGTCTTGCCTGTAATTGCCTTGCCTGTAATTGCCTTTCGTTGCCTTGCCTTGCCTGGAATTGCCTTGCCTTTCCTTGCCTTGAATTGATGTTTTTGAAATTCCCTTTCCTGAAATTGCCTTGTCTTGTCTGGAATTGCCCTACATTGCCTTGCCTTGACTTGCTGAAATTGCCTTGCCTAAAATCGCCTTGCCTTGCATTTCCCTGCCTTGCATGGAATTGTCTTGCTGGGAATTGCCTTGCCTTCCTTGCCTTGCATTGCCTCGAATTGTCTTTCATTGCCTTTCCTCTCCTTGCCTTTCTTGGAGATGCTTTGCCTGTAATTAACTTGCCTTGCCTTGTCTGAAATTACCTTAGCTAAAATTTTCTTGTCTTTCCTGTCTTGCCTTGAATGGAATTGACTTGCATGGAATTGCCTCGCCTGGAGTTGCCTTTTCTGGAGTTGCCTTGCATAAAATTTCACTGCCTTGACTTGCCTGGCCATGCCTTGCTTTCAATTGCCCTGTTTTTCCTTGCCTTGCCTTGTCTGGAATTTCCTTGACTGAAATTGCTCTGTCTTGCCTTGCCTCTAATTGCCTTGCCTGAAATTTTCCTGTTGTTCTTTATTTTGCATTGCCTCAAATTGCCTTGACTGGGATTGCCCTGCTTTGCCTTGCCTTGCATTGCACGTAATCGGCTTGCCTAACCTTGTCTTGTCTTACCTGGAATTGCCTAGCCTGAAATTTCCCTGTCTTGCCTGGCTTTACCTTCCCTTGCCTAGAATTGTTTTGCATGGAATTGCCTCGCCTGGAATCGCCTTGTCTTTCCTGGCCTTGCCTTGCCTGGAATTGTCTTGTCAGGAGTTCCCTTCCCTTGTCTTGCCTTGCCTTGCCTGGAATTGCCTTGCCTTGCCTGTAGTTACCTTGCACTGCCTTTCCTTTCCTTTCCTTTCCTGTAATTACCTTGCACTGCCTTGCCTTTCCTTGCCTTGCCTGTAATTACCTTGCACTGCCTTGCCTTTCCTTGCCTTGCCTGAAATTTACTTGCCTTTTCTTGCTTGGAATTGCCTTGCCTGGGGTTTTCTTGCCTTGACTTGTCTTGCATTACCTGAAATTTTCATTCCTGGAATTGCCGTGCCTTGCCTTTCCTGGAATTGCCTTGCCTTGCCTGCAGCTGCATTGCCTTGCCTAAAATTTTCTTGCCCAGCCTTTCCTTGCCTTGCCTGGAAATGCCTTGCATTTCATTGCCTTGCCTTGCATGGAATTACCTTGCCAGTATTTGCCTTCTTTGGCCTTGCCCTTCCTTTCCTGGAATTGCCTTACCCGGCCTTGCCTTGCCTTGCCTGGAAATGCCTTGCCTTGCCTTGCCTTGTCTTGCATGGAATTGCCTTGCCGAGAATTGTCTCATTTGGTCTTGCCTTGCCTTTCCTGGAATTGCCTTGCTTTTCCTGGAATTGCCTTTCCCGGCCTTATTTTGCCTACCTGGAATTGTATTGCCTTGCATTGCCTTGCCTTGCATGGAATTGCCTCGCTGGGAATTGCTTTGCCTTGACCTGTATTGCCTTTTCTTTTTTTTCCTGAAATTTCCTTGCCTTGCCCTGCATTACCTTCCCTGGAATTGCCTTGCCTTGCCTTGCCTTACCTGGAGTTGCCTTGCCTAGAATTGCCTTGTCTTGCCTTGCCTTGTCTTGCCTGAAATTGCCTAGCCTGAAATTTGCTAGGCAATTGCCTTTCCTTTCCTGAAATTGCCTTGTCTGGAATTGCCTTGTCTGGAATTGCCTTGCTTTGCCTCTCCTTGCCTTGCCTGGAATTGCCTTGACTTGAATTGTTTTGTCTTCCCTGTCTGCATTGCCTGGCATTGTTTTGCCTTTCCTTTCCTTTCTTGGAATTGCCTTTCCTGGGGTTTCCTTGCATTGACTTGTCTTGCATTACCTGAAATTGCCTTTTCTAAAATTTCCTTCCCTTGTCTTGTTTTCCTGGAATTGCCTTGTTTTGCCTTGCTTTGAATTGCCTTGCCTAGAGTTTCTTTGCCTTGTCTTTCCTTTCTTGCCTTGACTTTTCTTGCCTTACCTGAAATTGCCTTTCCTGGAATTGCCATGTCTTGCCTTTCCTGGAATTGTGTTACCTATAATTATCTTTCCTGGAATTGCCCTATTTTGCCTTCCCTTTCCTAAAATTGTTTGTCTTTCCCTTGCATTGCGTTTCCTGGAATTGCCTTGACTGGAATTGCCTTGCCTTGCCTTTCCTGGAATTGCCTCTCCTTCCTTTGCCTTGCCTTTCCTGGAATATCTCTGCCTTATTTTGCCTTTCCTGGAATTGTCTTGCCTGGAATTGCCTTGCCTATTTTATCATGCCTTACCTGGAATTTCTTTGCATGAAATTTTCTTGCCTTGCCTTTCCTGAAATTACCTTACCTGGAATTGCCTTGCTTTGCCCTGTCTTGCCTTACGTGGAATTGCCTTGCCAAGAATTGCCTTTTGCTACCTTGTGATTTTTTTTGCCTTGCCTAAAATTGCCTTGCCTGAAATTTTCTTTTCTTCTTTTTCTTGCCTTGCCTAAAATTGGCTTGCATAAAATTGCCTTGCCTGGATTTACCTTGGTGGGAATCACCTTGTCTTGCCTTTCCTGAAATTGCCTTGCCTGGAGTTGTTCTGGCTTACCTTGCCTTGCCTTGAATTGTTTTTCCTGGAATTGCCCTATTTTACCTTGCTTTGCCATGCCTGAAATTGTCTTGCCTGTAATTGCCCTGACCTGCCTTGCCTTGCATTGCCTTGCCTTGCCTGAAATTTCCTTGACTTGACTTGACTTGCATTACCTGAAATTGCCTAGCCTAGAATTTCGTTGCCTTGGCTTACCTTTTCTTGCCTTGCCTTACATTGCCTTGCCGAGAATTGCCTTGCCTGGCTTTGTTTTGCCTCGCCTGTAATTGTCTTGCTTAGATTTGCCCTGCCTTGCCTTGCCTTGCGTTGCCTTGCCTTGCGTTGCCTTGCCTGGAATTGTTCTGTCTTGCCTTGCCTTGCCTGGAATTGCCTTGTCTTGCCTTGCCTTTCATTGCTTCGAATTGCCTCGCTGGGATTTGCATTGCCTTTTATTTCCTTAAATTGTCTTGCTTTGCCTTGCCTGGAATTGTCTTTTCTTGCCTTTTCTTGCATTACATTGCCTGGCCTGGTTTGGCCTGGCCTGGCATGGCCTGGTCTGGAATAGTTTGGCTTGGCCTGGCCTGGCCTGGCCTGGCCTGGCATTGCCTGAAATGACTTGGAGTGACCTGATCTGGCCTAAAATGGCCTTGCCAGGCTTGTTCTGGCCTACAGGAACCTTGCCTAGCCTAGCCTTGCCTGCAAGAGCCTAACCTTGCCTGGCTTTTTCTGAAATAAACTTTCCTGGCCTGGTTTGCCCGCAATTGCCTTGCCTTCCCTTGCCTTGCCTTGCATTCCCTCAAATTGCCTTGCTTGGAATTGCTTTGCCTTGCCTTGCCTTGCCTGAAATTGCCGTGCCCTCCTGGGATTTGCTTGCAATTACCTTGTTTTCCCTTGACTTGCCTTGCCTGGAATTGCCTTGCCTGGAATTGCCCTGCCTTGTCTTGACTTGTATTGCTTCAAATTACCTTGCTTGGAATTGTCCTGACTTGCTTTGCCTTGCCTTGCCTGGATTTTTCTTTCCTGGAATCGCCTTGCTTTGTTTTGCCTTGCCTTGCCTAGAATTGCCTTGCCTGGAGTTGCCCTGCCTTTCCTTGCCTTCCCTTGCCTGAAATTGCATTTCATAGAATCGCCTTTCTTTGTTTTGCCTTGCCTTGCCTGGAATTGCCTAGCCTGGATTTGTACTCTCTTGCCTGGGCTTACCTTCTTCTACCTAGAATTGCCTTGTTTGGAATTGCCTTGCCTTGTCTTGCCTAGTCTTTCCTGGAATTGCCTTGCTTGGAGTTGCTCTGACTTGTTTTGCCTTGCCAGAAATTTTCTTGCCTTGATTGGCTTTGCCTTGCCTTGCCTAGAATTGCCTTGCCTGGTATTGCCTTGACTTGACTTGTCTTACCTTTCCTTGCCTGGAATTGTCTTGCCTTGCCTTGCCTTGCCTGGAATTCCCTTGCCTACCCTCAACTAGCCTTCCAATGCCTGGCTGGGAAAGGTCTGGTCTTGCAATGAGTGGCCTGGCCTGTCCTGGGCTAGAATTGCCTGACCTTACCAGTCCTGGGATGTAATTGCCTGGCCTCGCCTGGTCTCGCCTCTCCTGGAATGGCTTGGCTGGCCTAATCTGGCCTGCAATGTCCTGTCCTTGTCTGGCCTGCAATTGCTTTATTTTCCTTGCCTTGCCTTGACTGGAAATGCTCTGCCTTGACTTGCCTACCCTTGCCTGGAATTGCTCTACCATGTCTTGTTTTGACTTGCCTGGAATTGCCTTGCCTGGAATTTCCCTGCCTTGCCTTGCCTAGTATTGCCTCAAATTTCCTTGCCTAAAGTTGTCCTGCCTTCCTCTGTCTTGCCTTGCCTGGATTTGCTTTTCCTGGAATCTTCTTGCCTTGTTTTGCTTTGTCTTGCCTGAAATTTTCTATCCTGGAATTGCCCTGCCTTTCCTTTCCTTGCCTAAACTTGCCTTTTCTAGAATCGCCTTTCTTTGTTTTGTCTTGCCTTACCTGGAATTGCCTTGCCTTGCCTGGAATTGCCTAGGCTGGAATTGTACTGTCTTGCCTGGACTTACCTTCTCTTACCTATAATTCCCTTTCCTGAAATTGCCTTGCCTTGTCTTGCCTAAACTAGCCTGGAATTGCCTTGCCTGGAATTTCTCTGCCTTGTCTTGCCTTGCCAGAAATTTCCTTGCCTTGAATGGCCTTGCCTCGCCTTGGCTAGAATTGCCTTGCCTGGTATTGCCTTGCCTTGACTTGTCTTGCCTTTTTTTTGCCTGGAATTGTCTTGCTTTGCCTTACCTTGCATTGCCTCAACTTGCCTTGCATGGAATTTCCTTGCCTTTTTTTACCTTGCCTTCCAGTCCCTGGCCTGGACAGGCCTGGTCTTGCAATGCTTGGTCTGGCTTGGCCTGGCCTAGAATTGCCTGGCCTTACCAGTCCTGGGCTGGAATTGCCTGGCCTCGCCTGGTCTTATCTGGCCTGGAATGGCTTGGCTTGGCCTAATATGGCCTGGAATGGCTTGACCTGGCCTTCCCTGGCCTGTAATAGACTGGCCTTGTCTAGCCTGCAATTGCTTTGCTTCCGTTGCCTTACCTTGACTGGAACTGCCCTGCCTTGCCTTGCCTACCCTTGCCTGGAATTGCCTTGCCTGGAATTGCCCTACCTTGCCTTGTTTTGACTTGCCTTGCTTTGCCTTGCCTTGTCTGGAATTGCCTTGCCTTGCATGTCCCTGCCTTGCATGAAATTGTCTTGCCAGAAATTGCCTTGCCTTCCTTGCCTGGAATTGCCTGGAATTCCCATTCCTTGCATTGCCTCTCATTCATTTCCCTTCCCTTGCCTTGTTTTGAATTACCTTGTCTTGCTTGGTTTGCCTGGAATTGTCTTTTATTGCCTTGCCTTGCCTTGCCCCGTGTGAAATTGCTTTTTCTTGAATTAACTTGCCTTGTCTTGCCTGGAATTACCTTAACTAAAATTTCCTTGCCTTCCTTGTCTTGCCTTGAATGAAATTGCCTTGCATGATTTTGCCTCACCTGAAGTTGCCTTGCCTAAAATTACCTTACATAAAATTGCCCTGCCTTGCCTGGCCTGGCCTGGCTTTGCTTGCAATTGCCTTGTTTTTTCTTTTCTTGCCTTGCCTGCAATTGCCTTGACTGAAATTTCCCTGTCTTGCCTTGCCTGGAATTGCCCTTTTTTTTTTTTTACCTTGCATTGCCTCAAATTGCCTGGACTGGGATTGCGCTGCTTAGCCTTGCCTTGCATTGCATGTAATCACCTTGCCTAGCCTTGCCTTGTCTTGCCTGGAATTGCCTAGTCTGAAATTGCCCTGTCTTGCCTAGCCTTACCTTTCATTGCCTAGAATTGTTTTGCTTAAAATTGCCTTGACTTCTCTTGCCTGGAATTGCCTCGCCTGGAATCGCCTTGTATTTCCTGGCCTTGCCTTGCCTGGAATTGCCTCGCCTGTAATTGCCTTGTATTTCCTGGCCTTGCCTTGCCTGGAATTGCAGTTTCTGGAATTCCCTTTCCTGAAATTGCCTTGCCTTGCCTGGAATTTCCCTGCCTCGAGTTGTCCTGCCTTGCCTTGCCTTGTTTTGCCTTGCATATTCTTTCCTTGCCTAAAATTCCCTTGTCTTACCTTACCTTGCCTGGAATTGCCTTATGTGGATTTGCCTTTCCTTGTCTTTTCTTTCCTTGCCTTTTGTAAAATTGCCTTGCCTGGAATTACACTTTTTTGCCTTGCCTTGCCTCGCTTTGCATAGAATTTTCTTGCCTTGCCTTTAATTGCTTTGCCTGGAATTGCCTTGCCTGGAATTGCCTTGCCTGGTATTGCTTTGCCTTGCGTTATGTAAAATTGCCTTGCATTGAATCACGTTGCCTTTTCTTGCCTTACCTTGCCTGGAAATGCCTTTACTGGAATTGCCTTGCCTTGCCCGAAAATGTTTTGCCTTTCCTTGCATTGCCTCTCCTTCCCTTGCCATGCCTGGAATTGCCTTGTCTGGAGCTTTTTGTTATGCATTTCCTTACCTTTTCTGGAATTGCCTTGCCTTGAATTTCCTGGAATATTCTTGCCTGAAATTGCCTTATCTTCTTTGTCTTGCCTTGCCTGGAATTGTGTTGCATAGAATTGTCTTGCTTTGCCTTGCCTTGCCTTTCCACGAATTGCCTTGCCTTGCATTACCTGAAATTGCCTTGCCTGAAATTTTCTTGCCTTGACTTGCCTTTCCTGGAATTTCCTTGCCTTGCCTTGCATTGCATTGCCTTGCCAGGAATTGCCTTGCCTGGCTTTGTTTTGCCTCGACTGTTATTGTCTTGCTTGGAGTTGCCCTGCCTTGACTTGTCTTGCCTTGCCTGAAACTGCCCTGTCTTGCCTTGCCTTTCATTGCTTCGCATTGCCTTGCTGGAAGCTGCATTGCCTTTCCTTTCCTTAGATTGTCTTGCCTTGCCTTGCCTGGAATTGCCTTTTCTTTCCTTGCCTTGCCTTTTCTTGCACTACATTGCCTGGCCTGGTTTGCCCTGGCCTGCAATTGACTGGCCTTGCCTTGTCTGACCTGGTCTGGAATTGTCTGGCCTTGCCTGGATTGGACTGGATTTTCCAGTCCTTGCCTAACCTGGGTTGAAATGTCCTGGATTGGCCTGGAATAATCTGGACTGGCCTGCATTAGCCTGGAATAACCTGGCCTTGCCTGTCCTTGCCTGGTCTGGCCGGGGCTGTCCTCAATGGTCTTTCCTGGCTTTGTCTGTCCTGGTCTAAAATGGTCTGGCCAATAATGGCCTTGCCTGCAATTGCCTTGCCTTCCCTAGCCTTGCCTGTAATTGCCTTACCTGTAAGAACACTGCTTTGCCTTGCCTGGAATTGCCCTGTTTTGTCCTTCCTTGCCTAAAATTATTTTGCCTTTCCTTGCCTTGACTTGCAATGCCTGGTCTGGCCTGGACTAAAATTGCCTGGCCTTGCCTGGTCTTACCTCTCCTGGGCTGGAATGTTCTGGCCTGAATTGGCCTGGAATGGCTTGTACTCGCCTTCCCTGGCCTGCAATTGCTTTGCCTTCTCTTGTTTTGTCTTTTCTGGAATTTCCTTGACTGGAACTGCCCTGCCTTTCCTTGCCTAAACTTGCCTGTCATTGCCTTTCTTGGAATTGTCCTAACTTTCTTTGCCTTGCCTTGCATGGAATTGTCTTTCCTGGAATAGTCTTGCATTGCCTGGAATTTCCTTGCATGGAATTGCCTTGCCTTGCCTTACTTTGCACTCTTTGTCCTGTCCTGTCCTAGAATTGCCTGGCCTTACCTGGCCTGGACTGAAGTTTACTGGCCTAGCATAGCCTGGCCTGGCCTGGCCTGGCCCAGTCTGGAATAGTTTGGCCTAACCCAGCCTGGCCTGGCATTGCCTGAAAGAAATTAAAGTGACCTCATCTGGCCTGAAATGGTCTTGCAAGGCTTGTCCTGGCCTGCAAGGACCTGGCCTAGCCTAGCCTTGCCTGCAAGAGCCTAGCCTTGCCTGGCCTTTCCTGCAATAAACTTGCATGGCCTGGCTTGCCTGCAATTGCCTTGCCGTCCCTTGCCTTGCCTTGCCTAAAATTGCCTTGACTGAAATTGCCCTAGCTTGCTTTTCATAGCCTTTCCTAGAATTGCCTTGCCTGGAATTGCCCTACTTTGCCTTGCTTTGCTTTGCCCTGCCTGAAATTGCCTTGCCTGCAATGTTTCTGCCTTGCCTTACCTTGCACTGCCTAGAATTGCCTTGCTTTGAATTGCCCTACCTTGCCTGAAATTGCTGAGCCTGGCCGGAACTTGCTTGCAATTGCCTTGCCTTGCCTTGCCTGGAATTGCCTTGCCTGAAATTTTCCTACCTTGCATGAAATTGCCTTGCCTAAAATTGCTCTGCCTTGCTTTGCTTTGTATTGCCCCAAATTGCCTTGCCTGAAATTGTTCTGCCTTCCTTTGCTTTGCCTTGCCTGGATTTGCCTTTTCTGGAATCACCTTGCCTTGTTTTGTCTTGCCTTACCTGGAATTGCCTTGCCTAGCCTGGAATTGTACTGTCTTGCCTGGACTTACCTTCCCTTACCTAGAATTGCCTTGCCTAGAATTACCTTGCTTTGCCTTGCCTACCCTTGCCTGGAATTGCCTTGCCTGGAATTGCCCTACCTTTACCTTGTTTTGACTTGCCTTGCATTGCCTTACCTGGAATTGCCTTGCCTTGCATTTCCCTGCCTTGTATAAAATTTTCTTGCCTTCCTTGCCTTGCATTGCCTGGAATTACCATTTTTTGCATTGCCTCTCATTTATTTCCCTTCCCTTTTCTTGTTTTGAATTACCTTGTCTTGCCATGCCTTGCCTTGCCTGGAATTGTCTTTCATTGCCTTTTTTTGCCTTGCAAAGAATTGCTTTGCCTGGAATTATCTTAACTTAAATTTCCTTGCCTTCCTTGTCTAGCCTTGAATGAAATTGCCTTGCATGAAATTGCCTTGCCTGAAGTTGCCTTGCCTTGAATTGCTTTGCATTGCCTTGCCTTGCCATGTTTTGCCTTGCCTTGCTTGCCTTGCCTGGAATTGCCTTGCCTTGCCTTTCTGGAATTCCCTTTTCTGGAATTGACTTGCCTTGCCTGGAATTGCCCTGCCTCGAGTTGTGTTGCCTTGCCTTGCCTTGTTTTTCCTTGCCTATTCTTGTCTTGCCTGAAATTGCCTTGCCTTAGTTTTCCTTGCCTGGAATTGCCTTTTGTGGATTTGCCTTTCCTTGCCTTTTTCTTTGCCTTTTGTAAAATTGCTTTGCCTGGAATTACACTTTTTTGCCTTGCCTTGCCTTGCCTTGCATAGAATTTTCTGGCCTTGCATTTAATTGCTTGCCTGGAATTGCTTTGCCATGCATTACATAAAATTGCCTTGCATTGAATCTTGCCTTTTTCTGCCTTACCTTGCCAGGAAATGCCTTTACTGGAATTGCCTTGCCTTGCCTGGAATTGCCCTACCTTTTCTTTTTTTTTTTCATTAAACTTGTTTAATGGGTCCTAAAATTCTGTGACAAATTTTTTGTCAAGTTGTTTCCATTAAAAAGTACTAATTTTAAAACTAATAACTTAAAACTGTCACATGCAAAAAGGAAAATCTAAGTGGTCCACAAAACACTCTCCTTTTCTCCTGAAGGTTTTACGATGCATTCTTATCATTAACCAGTCTTTTACTACTAAACTTAAATGGCCAATTGAAACAAACAGTTCTGAGACCATTCTTCCTCTACTACTGATTAAGACTGAGGTGGCAGGTATTAGGGATAATATTCATTTAGCCTTCTGAGCTTTCTGGGCAGACTTGGTGACCTTGCCAGCTCCAGCAGCCTTCTTGTCCACTGCTTTGATGACACCCATGGCAACTGTCTGTCTCATATCACGAACAGCAAGGCGACAAAGAGGTGGATAGTCTGAAAAGCTCTCAACACACTTGGGCTTGCCAGGAACCATATCAACGATGGTAGCATCACCAGACTTCAAGAACTTAGGGCCATCATCCAGCTTTTTGCCAGAACGGCAATCAATCTTTTCCTTCAGCTTAGCAAACTTGTATGCAATGTGAGCTGTGTGGCAATCCAGTACAGGGGCATAGCCAGCACTGATTTGGCCTGGGTGGTTCAGGATTATCACCTGAGCAGTGAAGCCAGCTGCTTCCATTGGTGGGTCATTTTTGCTGTCTCCAGCAATGTTGCCACGATGAACATCCTTGACAGACACATTCTTGACATTGAAGCCCACATTGTCCCCAGGAAGAGCTTCACTCAAAGCTTCATGGTGCATTTCAACAGATTTCACTTCAGTTGTAACATTGACTGGAGCAAAGGTGACCACCATACCAGGTTTTAAAACACCAGTCTTTACTCGACCAACAGGAACAGTACCAATACCACCAATTTTATAGACATCCTGGGAGGCA
The DNA here is from genome assembly GCA_031835075.1 of Saguinus oedipus. Lineage (NCBI taxonomy): Eukaryota > Metazoa > Chordata > Mammalia > Primates > Cebidae > Saguinus > Saguinus oedipus. The sequence goes on from CM063173.1 coordinate 59,993,409, forward strand.
GGTGCAAGGGCTTGTCAGTTGGACAAGCTGGTGATAGGATGCAGTTCAGAGCCTCAAGCAGTGTAGTCCCGCTGGCATTTCCATCCTTACAGGTGACTTTCCAACCCTTGAACCAAGGCATGTTAGCACTTGGCTCCAGCATGTTGTCACCATTCCAACCAGAAATTGGCACAAATGCTACTGTGTCAGGCTTGTAGCCAATTTTCTTAATATAAGTGCTGACTTCCTTAACGATTTCCTCATATCTCTTCTGGCTGTAGGGTGGTTCAGTGGAATCCATTTTGTTAACACCAAGAATTAGTTGTTTCACACCCAGTGTGTAAGCCAAGATGGCATGCTCTCAGGTCTGCCCATTCTTGGAGATACCAGCTTCGAATTCACCAACAGGAGCAGCGACAATCAGGACAGCACAGTCAGCCTGAGATGTCCCAGTAATCATGTTTTTGATGAAGTCTCTGTGTCCTGGGGCATCAATGATAGTCACGTAGTACTTGCTGGTCTCGAACTTCCACAAGGAGATATCAATGGTGATACCACATTCACCCTCGGCTTTCAATTTATTCAAGACCCAGGCATACTTGAAGGAGCCCTTTCCCATCTCAGCAGCCTCCTTTTTAAATTTCTCAATGGTTCCTTTGTCGATGCCACCGCATTTGTATATTAGATGGCCAGTAGTGGTGGACTTGCCCGAATCTACGTGTCCAATGACGACAATGTTGATATGAGTCTTTTCCTTTCCCATTTTGGCTTTTAGGGGTAGTTTTCACGACACCTATGTTCCGGCAGCAAACCCGTTGCAAAAAAGCGCCCCGCTTTTTCTTACATTGCCTCTTCTTCCGTTGTCATTCCTGGAATTGCCTTGTCTGGAGTTTTTTTGTTATGCATTTCCTTGCCTTGACTGGAATTACCTTGTCTGGAGTATTTTTGTTATGCATTTTCTTGCCTTGTCTGGAATTTCTTTGCCTTGAATTGCCTGAAATTTTCTTTCCTGGAATTTTTTTGTCTTCTTTGTCTTGCCTTGCCTGGAATCACTTTGCATAGAATTTCCTTGCCTTGCCTGTGCTTGAAGGTTGTATTACGTCTGACCCCTTATTACCAGCTTAAGCAATGTATATGCCATGTATTACTGTGCACTAATTCAATAACAAATGTTTCTATCTAAATTTAAATGTATTTGTTAATAAATGTATAATAGAAAGCAAACCTAAACATGACAACAAACATCTTTGTATGGTACCAGTTAGTTTTGCCATAGATCAGATGGTTTATAAAATAATAACCATAAAGCAAAAAGTAATTTGAAAGCCCATCTATTCCTGTGCTCAATAAATTTAAGTTTTTCTTCATAAAAAAAAGAATTACCTTGCCTTGCCTTTCCTGAAATTGCCTTGCCTTGCATTACCTGGAATTGCCTTGCCTGGTATTGCCTTTCCCTGCCTTGTCTTGCCTTGCCTTGACTAGATTCACTTTTCCTAAAATTACCTTGCCTTGCCTGGGATTGCCTTGCCTTGCCTTGCTTGGAATTGCCTTGCCTGGAATTGCCCTACCTTGTCTTGCCTTGACTTGCCTGAAATTGCCTTGCCTGGAATTGCCTTGCTTTGCATTGCCTTGCCTTGCATGAAATTGCCTTGTTTGGCCTTGCCTTGCCTTTCCTGGAATTGCCTTGCCCGGCCTTATTTTGCCTGCCTGGAATTGCCTTGCCTTGCATAAAATTGCCTCACCAGGAATGACTTTGTCTTGACCTGTTTTGCCTTTCCTTTCTTTTCATGGAATTGCCTTGCCTTGCATTGCCTTGCCTGAAATTGCTCTGACTTGTCTTGCCTTGCCAGAAATTTCATTTCCTTTTTTTTTTTTTTGCCTGGAATTGCCTTGCCTGGTATTGCCTTGCCTTGACTTGTCTTGCCTTTTCTTGGCTGGAATTGTCTTGCTTTGCCTTACCTTGTCTTGCCTTGCCTTGCCTTGCTTGGAATTCCCTTGTCTTCCCTTACCTTTCTGTCTAATGCCTGGCCTGTCCTGGCCTGTCCTAGAATTTCCTGGCCTTACCATCCCTGGGCTGGAATTTTCTGGCCTCGACTTGTCTCGCCTGACCTGGAATGGCTTGGCTTGGCCTAATGTGGCCTAGAATGGCTTGGACTGGCCTGACCTCGTCTGCAATGGCCTGGCCTTGTCTGGTCTGCAATTGCTTTACTTCCTTTGCCTTGCCTTGACTGGAACTGCCCTGCCTTGCCTTGCCTACACTTGCCTGAAATTGCCTTGCCTGGAATTGCCCTATCTTGCCTTGTTTTGACTTGCCTTGCCTGAAATTTCCTTGCCTGAAATCGCCTTGCCTTGCATTTCGCTGCCTTGCATGAAATTTTCTTGACAGGAATTGCCTTTGCGTTTCTTGCCTTGCATCATCCGGAATTCTTATTCCTTTCATGGCCTCTCATTGCTTTCTTATCTTTTGCCATGTTTTGAATTACCCTGTCTTGCCTTTTCTTGTCTGAAATTGTCTTTCATTGTTTTGTTTTGCCTTGCCTTGCCTTGCGTGAAATTGCTTTGCCTGGAATTAACTTGCCTTGCCTTGTCTTGCCTGGAACTACCTTAACTATAATTTCCCTTGACTTCCTTGTCTTGCCTTGAATGGGATTGCCTTCCATTTAATTGCCTCACCTGGAGTTGCCTTTCCTGGAATTGCTTTGCATGAAATTTCCCTGCCTTGCCTTGCCTGGCCTGGCATTGCTTGCAATTGCCTTGTTTTTTCTTCCCTTGCCTTGCCTGGAATTGCCTTGGCTGAAATTGCCCTGTCTTGCCTTGCCTGGAATTGCCTTGTTTTTCTTTACCTTGCATTGCCTCACATTGCCTTGACTGGGATTTCCCTGCTTTGCCTTGCCTTGCATTGCATGTAATCGCCTTGCCTATCCTTGCCTTGTCTTGCCTAAAATTACCTAGTCTGAAATTTCTCTGTCTTGCCTGGCATTACCTTCCCTTGCCTATAATTGATTTTTTCTGGAATTGCCTTGACTTTCCTTGCCCGGCATTGCCTCACCTGGAATCGCCTTGCCTTTTCTGGCCTTCCCTTGCCTGAAATGTCTTGTCTGGAGTTTCCTTGCCTTGTCTTGCCTTGCCTTTCCTGGAATTGCCTCGCCTGAAATTGCCTTGCATTGCTTTGCCTTGCCTTGCCTTGCCTGAAATAGCCTTGCCTTGCCTTGCGTGGAATTGCTTTGCCTGTAATTTCCTTGACTTGACTTGACTTGTTACCTGAAATTGCCTTGCCTTGAATTGCTTTGCCTTGCCTTGCCTAGAATTGCCTTGCCTGGTATTGCCTTGCTTTCACTTGTCTTGCCTTTTTTTTTTCTGGAATTGTCTTGCCTTGCCTTACCTTGCCTTGCCTTGCCTTGCCTGGAATTCCCTTGCCTTTCCTTACCTTGTGTTCCAATGCCTGGCCTAAACAGGCCTGGTTTTGCAATTCCTGGTTTGTCCTGGCCTGGCCTAGAATTGCCTGGCCTTACCAGTCCTGGGCTGAAATTACCTGCCCTCGTCTTGTCTCGCCTGGCCTGGAATGGCTTGGCTTGGCCTAATCTGGCCTGGAATGGCTTGGAATGGCCTGCCCTGACCTGCAGTGACCTGGCCTTGTCTGGCCTGCAACTGCTTTGCTTCCCTTGCCTTGCCTTGACTGTAACTGCCCTACCTTGCCTTGCCTAACCTTGTCTGGAATTGCCTTGCCTGGAATTGCCCTACCTCTCCTTGTCTTGCATTTCCTGGAATTGACTTGCCTGGAATCGCCTTGTTTTGCATTTTTCTGTCTTGCATGGAATTGTCTTGCCTGGAATTTTCTTGCCTTCCTTGCCTTGCATTGCCTGAAATTCCCATTCTTTGCATTGACTCTCATTTCTTTCCCTTCCCTTGCCTTTCTTTGAATTACCCTGTCTTGCCTAGCCTTGCCTGGAATTGTCTTTCATTGCCTTACTTTGACTTGCCTTGTGTGGAATTGCTTTGCCTGGAATTAACTTGCTTTGCCTTGCCTGGAATTACCAACTAAAATTTCCTTGCCTTCTTTGTCTTGTCTTGAATGGAATTGCCTTGCATGGAATTGCCTCACCTGTATTTGCCTTGCCTGGAATTGCCTTGCATAAAATTGCCCTGTCTTACCTTGCCTTGCCTGACCTTGCTTGCAATTGCCTTTTTTTTTTGCCTTGCCTTGCTTGGAATTGCCTTGATAAAATTGTTCTGTCTTTCCTTGCTTGGAATTGCCTTGCCTGGTGTTGCCCTGTTTTTTTTTTTACCTTGCATTGCCTCGAATTGCGGTGACTGGGATTGCCCTGCTTTGCCTTGCCTTGCATTGCATGTAATCGCCTTGCATAGCCTTGCCTTCTCTTGTCTGGAATTGACTAGCTTGAAATTGCCCTGTCTTGCCTGGCCTTACTTTCTTGTGCCTAGAATTGTTTTGCCTGGAATTGCCTTGACTTTCCTTGCCTGGAATTGCCTCGCCTGGAATCGCCTTGTCTTCCCTGGTCTTGCCTTGCCTGGAATTCTTTTGTCTGGAGTTTCCTTCCCTTGTCTTGCCTTGCCTTGCCTGGAATTGCCTTGTATGGAATTGCCTTGCATTGTTTTGCCTTTCATTGCCTTGCCTTTCCTGGAATTGCCTTGCCTTGCCTTGCCTGGAATTGCTGTTTCTGGAATTCTTTTTCCTGAAATTGCCTTGCCTTGCTTGTATTTGCTCTGCCTCTAGTCCTGCCTTGCCTTGCCTTGTATTGCCTTAAATTGCCTTGCCAGAAATTGTTCAGTCTTCCTTTTCCTTGCCTTACCTGGATTTACCTTTCCTGAAATTGCTTTGCCTTGTTTTGCCTTGCCTTGACTGGAATTGCCTTGCCTGAAATTGCCCTGCCTTTCTTTGCCTTGCCTTGACAGAAATTGCCTTGTTTTGAATTGCCTTGCTTTGCCTTGCCTAGAATTGCCTTTTCTGGTATTTCCCTGCCTTGACTTGTCTTGCCTTTTCTTGCCTGAAATTGTCTTGCCTTGCCTTTCCTAGCCTTGCCTTGCCTGGAATTCCCTTGCCTTTTCTTACCTGGCCTTCCAATGCCTGGCCTGGACAGGCCTGGGCTTGCAATGCCTGGCCTGGCCTAGAATTGCCTGGCCTTATCAGTCCTTGGCTGAAACTTCCTGGCTTTGCCTGGTCTTGCCTGGTCTGGAATATCTTGGCTTGGACTAATCTGGCCTGGAATGGCTTGAACTGCCCTGCCCTAACCTGCAATGGCCTGGTCTTGTCTGGCCTGCAATTGCTTTGCTTCTCTTGCCTTGCCTGCCTGAAAATGCTCTGCCTTGCCTTGCCTACTTTTGCCTGGATTTGCCTTGCCTGGAATTGCCCTATCTTGCTTTTCCTTGAGTTGCCTGGAATTTCCTTGTCTGAAATTGACCTACCTTTTCTTGCCTTGCCTGGAATTGCCTTGCTTGGAATCGCCTTGCCTTGCATTTCCCTGCCTTGCATAAAATTTTTTGGCCAGGAATTGCCTTGCCTTCTTGCCTTGCATTGCCTGAAATTCCCATTTCTTGCATTTCCTCTCATTTCTTTCCCTTTCCTTGCCTTTTTTTGAATTACCCTGTCTTGCCTTGCCTTCCCTGGATTTGTCTTCTGTTAACTTGCCTTTCCCTGCCTTGCCTTGCGTGGATTTGCTTTGCCTTGAATGACCTTTTCTTACCTTGCTTAGAATTACCTTAACTAAAATTTCCTTGACTTCTTTGTCTTGCCTTGAATGGAATTGCCTTGAATGGAATTGCCTTGCATGGAATTGCCTTTCATGAAATTGCCCTGTCTTGCCTGGCCTTGCCTGGCCTTGCTTGCAATTTTCTTGTTTTTTCTTTCCTTGCCTTTTCTAAAATTGCCTTTACTAAAATACCCCTTTCTTGCCTTGCCTTAATTGCCTTGCCTGGAATTGCTCTGTTTTTCTTTACATTGCACTGCCTCAAATTGCCTTGACTGGGATTGCCCAGCTTTGCCTTGCCTTGCATTGCATGTAATCGCCTTGCCTAGCCTTGCCTTGTCTTGTCTGGAATTGCCTAGCCTAAAATTGCCCTGTCTTGCCTGACCTTACCTTCCCTTGCCTAGAATTGTTTTTCCTGAAATTTCCTTGACTTCCCTTGACTGGAATTGTTTTGCCTTGAATTGCCTTGTCTTTTCTGGCTTTGCCTTGCCTAAAATTGTCTTGTCTGGAGTTTCCTTGCCTTGTCGTGTCTTGCCTTGCCTGGAATTGCCTTGCTTGAAATTGCCTTGCCTTGCCTTGCCTGGAATTGCCTTGCCTTGCCTTGCCTGAAATTATCGTTTCTGGAATTCCCTTTCCTGAAATTGCTTTGCCTTGCCTGGAATTACCCTGCCTAGAGTTTTTCTGCCTTGCTTTACCTTGTTTTTCATTGCCTATTCTTGCCTTGCCTGAAATTGTTTTGCATTACCTTGCCTTTCCTGGAATTGCATTAGGTGGATTTGCATTCCCTTGCCTTTTCTTTCCTTGCATTTGTGAAATTGCCTTGCCTGGAATTACACTTTTTTGCCTTGCCTTGCCTTGCCTTGCCTTGCATAGAATTTTCTTGCCTTGCCTTTAATTGCTTTGTATGAAATTTCCTTGCCTGGTATTGCCTTGCCTTGAGTTATGTAAAATTGCCTTGCATTGAATTGCATTGCCTTTTCTTGCCTTACCTTGCCTGGAAATGCCTTTACTGGAATTGCCTTTCCTTGCCTGTAATTTCCCTGCCTTTTTTTCTTTTGCCATGCCTGGAATTGCCTTGTCTGGAGGTTTTTGCTATGCATTTTTTTGCCTTGCCTGAAATTGCTTTGCCTTAAATTGCCTGGAATTGCCTTATATTCCTTGTCTTGCCTTGCCTGGATTTGCATTGCATAGAATTGCCTTGCCTTGCCTTTCCTGGAATTTCCTTGCCTTGCATTACCTGGAATTGCCTTGCCTGGAATTGCCTTTGCCTACCTTGTCTTCTCTTGCCTTGACTGGAATCACTGTTTCTGAAATTACCTTGCCCTGCCTTGCCTTGCCTGGAATTTTTTTTGCTTTTCCTGGAATTGCCTTGCCTGGAGATGCCTTGCCTTGCCTTGCCTGGAATTGCCTTGCTTTGTTTTCTTGGAATTGCCTTGTCTGAAGTTGCCTTGCCTTGCCTTGCCTTGCCTTGCCTTGCCTGGAATTGCCTTGCTTGGAATTGCCTTGCCTTGTCTTGCCTTGCCTGGAATTGCCTTGCCTTGCTTTGCAAGGAATTGCCTTGCCCGGCCTTGTTTTGACTTGCACAGAATTGCCTTGCTGAAAATTGCCTTGCCTTTACTTGCATTGTTTTTCCTTTTCTTTAAAAAAAATTGCCTTGCCTTGCCTTGCATGCCTTGCTTGAAATTGCGTTTCCTTGCCTGAAATTGGCTTGCCTGGATGTGTCTTGCCTTGAATTGCCTGAAATTTTCTTGCCTGCAATGGCCTTATATTTTTTGTCTTGCCTTGCCTGCAATCACATTGCATTGAATTGCCTTGCCTTGCCTTGCTGTTTCTGGAATTGCCTTGCCTTACCTTGCCTTGCCTTACCTGGAGTTGCCTTGCCTGGAATTGTTTTTCCCTGCTTGTCTTGTCTTGCTTCGACTGTAATCGCTGTTTCTGGAATGAGCTTGCCCTGCCTTGCCTTGCCTTGCCTAAAATTTTCTTTCATTTTCTTGATTGGAATTGCCTTGCCTGGGGTTTTCTTGACTTAATTTATTTTGTGTTACCTGAAATTGCCTTGCCTGGAATTGCTGTACCTTGTTTTTCCTGGAATTGCCTTTCCTTCTTTTGGCTGAAGTTGCATTGCCTTGCCTGGAATTGCCTTGCTGGGCCTTGCCTTGCCTTGCCTAGAAATGCCTTGCTTTGCATTTCATTGTCTTGCATGAAATTGCCTTGTGAGAAATTGCCTTATTTTGCCTTGCCTTTTCTTTCCTGGAATTGCCTTGCTCAGCCTTGCCTTGCCTTGCCTGGAAATGCCTTACCTTGCATTGCCTTGCCTTGCATAGAATTGCCTCCCAGGAATTGCCTTGTTTGGCTTTGCGTTTTCTTTCCTGGAATTGCCTTGCCTTACCTGAAATTGCCTTTCCCAGCTTTTCCTTGCCTTACCTGGAGTTGCCTTGTCTGAAATTTCCTTGCCTTGCCATTAATTGCCTTTTCTTTCCTGGAATTGCCTTGCCTGGAATTGTCTTGACTGGAATTGTTTTGTCTTTCCTGTCTTGCATTGCCTGGAATTGCCTTTCCCAGCTTTTCCTTGCCTTACCTGGAGTTGCCTTGTCTGAAATTTCCTTGCCTTGCCATTAATTGCCTTTTCTTTCCTGGAATTGCCTTGCCTGGAATTGTCTTGACTGGAATTGTTTTGTCTTTCCTGTCTTGCATTGCCTGGAATTGCCTTGCCTTGCCTTTTCTTGCTTAGAATTGCCTTGCCTGGGGTTTTCTTGCCTTGACTTTTCTTGCATTACCTGATTTGCCTTGCCTGGAATTGCCTTGCCTTGCCTTGTCTTTCCTGGAATTGTCGTGTTTTGCCTTGCTTCAAATCACCTTGCTTGGAGTTTCCTTGCCTTGACTTTCCTTCTGTTATGTAAAATTGCCTTTTCTGGAATTGCCCTATTTAGCCTTCTCTTTTTTGGAATTGCTTGTCTTTCCCTTGCATTGCATTGCCTGAAATTGCCTTGCCTGGAATTGCCTTGCCTAGCCTTTCCTGGAATTGACTCTCCTTTTTTTTGCCTTGCCTTGCCTGAAATTTCCCTGCCTTATCTTGCCTTTCCTGGAATTGCCTTGCCTGTTTTTGTCTTAACTTGCCTGAAATTTCCTTGCATGAAATTTCCTTGCCTTGCCTTTTTTGGAATTACCTTACCTGGAATTACCTTGTTTTGCCTTGCCTTGCTTATCTGGAATAGCCTTGCTAAGAATTGCCTTTCCCTGCCTTATGTTGTCTTGCCTTGCCTGGAATTGCCCTGCCTTGGGTTTCCTTGCCTGGAATTGCCTTTCATGAAATTGCCTTGCCTTGCCTAAAATTGCCTCTCCTGGAATTGTCTTTCCTTCTTTTTCTTGCCTTGCCTAGAATTGTCTTGCATAGAATTGCCTTGCCTGGATTTACCTTGCCGGGAATTGCCTTGTCTTGCCTTTCCTGAAATTATCTTGCCTGAAGTTTCTCTGCCTTGCTTTGCCTTGCTTTGAATTGCCTTGCCTGGAATTGCCCTATTTTACCTAGCTTTACCATGCCTGAAATTGCCTTGCCTGTAATTGCCCTGTTTTTCCTTTTTTTGCCTTGTCTGGAATTGCCTTGCATTGCCTTGCCTGAAATTGCCTTGCCTTGTCTTGCCTGGAATTGCCTTGCCTTTAATTTTCTTGACTTGACTTGACTTGCGTTATCTGAAATTGTCTTGCCTGGAATTTTGTTGCCTTGACTTGCCTTTTCTAAAATTTTCTTGCCTTGCCTTTCATTGCCTTGCTGGGAATTGCCTTGCCTGGCTTTGTTTTGCCAGTCTGTAATTGTCTTGCTTGGAGTTGCCCTTCCTTGCCTTGCCTTGCCTTGCCTTGTCTGTTATTGCCCTGTCTTGCCTTGCCTTTCATTGCTTTGAATTGCCTTGCTGGGAGTTGCATTGCCTTATTTTTTCTTAGATTGTCTTGACTTGCCTTGCCTAGAACTGCCTTGCCTTGCCTTTTCTTGCCTTTTTTGCATTACATTGCCTGGACTGGTTTGGCCTGGCCTGGAATTGCCTGATCTGGCCTTGCCTTGCCTGGCCTTGAATTGTCTGCCCTTGCCTGGACTGGGCTGGAATTGCCTGGCATTGCCTAACCTGGCTTGAAATGGCCTGGATTGTCCTAGATTGGCCTGGCATGGCCTGGAATAACCTGGACTGGCCTGAACTAGCCTGAAATGGCCTGGCCCGGCCTGTCCTCACCTGATGTAGCCTGGGCTGGCTTCAATGGTCTTTTATGGCTTTCTTTGTCTTGGCCTGAAATGGCCTGTCTAATAATGGCCTTGCCTGCAATTCCCTTGCCTTCCCTAGCCTTGCCTGTAGTTGCCTTACCTGTAAGGACCCTGCCTTGCCTTGCCTGGAATTGCCCTGCCTTGCCTTGCCTTGCCAGAAATTGCCTTGCCTTGCATAGAATTGCCTTTTCTGGAATTGCCTTGCCTTGACTTGTCTTGCCTTTCCTTTTCTGGAATTGCCTTGCTTGAAATTGCCTTGCCTTACCTTGCTTAAAATTGCCTTGCCTGTAATTGCCTTGCCTTGACTTGCCTTCTTTTTCATTCCTGGAATTGCCTTGCTTGGAATTGACTTGCCTTGGCATGCCTTGCCTTGCCTGGAATTGCCTTGCCTTTCCATGCCTTGCTTTGCAATGCCTGGTCTGGCCTGGCCTAGAATTGCCTGGCCTTGACTGGCCTTACCTCTTCTGTGCTAAAATTTTCTGGCCTGACTTGGCTTGGAATGGCTTGTACTGGCGTTCCCTGGCCTGCAATTGCTTTGCCTTCACTTGCCTTGTCTTTTCTGAAATTTTCTTGACTGGAACTGCCCTGCCTTGCCTTGCCTAACCCTGCCTGTCATTGCCTTTTTGAAATTTCCCTAACATGCTTTGCCTTGTCTTGCGTGGAATTGTCTTGCGTAAAATAGTCTTGCATTGCCTGGAGTTGCCTTGCATGGAATTGCCTTGCCTTGTTTTGCCTTGCACTGCTTGTCCTGTCCTGTTCTAGAATTGCCTGGCCTTGACTGGCCTAGAATGGAATTTTCTGGGATGGCATAGCCTTGCCTGGCTTGGGCTGAAATGGCCTGGTCTGGAATAGTTTGGCCTGGCCTGGCCTGGCCTGGCGTTTTCTAAAATGGCTTGGAGTGGCCTGGTCTGGCCTGCAATGGGCTTGCCAGGCTTCTCCTGGCCTGAAAGTACCTGGCCTATTCTAGCCTTGCCTGGCCTTTCCTGAAATAAATTCTCCTAGCCTGGCTTGCCTGCAATTGCCTTGCCTTGCCTGGAATTGCCTTGACTAAAATTTCCCTAACTTGCCTTTCATAGCCTTTCCTGAAATTGCCTTGCCTGGAATTGCCCTACTTTGCCATGCTTTGCTTTGCCTTGTTTTGCTTTGCCTTGCCTGGAATTGCCTTGCCTGCAATTTTTCTGCCTTGTCTTGTATTGCATTGTCTCGAATTGCCTTGATTGGAATTGCCCTGACTTGCCTTGCCTTGCCTGAAATTGCCGTGCATGGATGGGACTTGCAATTGCCTTGCCTTCCCTTCCCTTGCCTTGCCTGGAATTGCCTTGACTGAAATTGCCCTGCCTTGCCTTGAATTGCCTTGACTGAAATTGCCCTGCCTTGCCTTCCCTGGAATTTTCCTACCTTGCCTGAAATTGCCTTGCCTGGAATTGCCCTGCTTTACCTTGCCTTGTATTGCCTCAGATTTCTTTGCCTGAAATTGTCCTCTCTTCTTTTGCTTGCCTTGCCTGGACTTACCTTTCCTGGAATCGCCTTGCCTTGTTTTGCCTTGCCTTACCTGAAATTGCCTTTTCTAGAATCGCCTTTCTTTGTTTTGCCTTGCCTTTCCTGCAATTGCCTAGCCTGGAATTCTATTGTCTTGTCTGAACTTATCTTTCCTTACCTAGAATTGCCTTGCCTGGAATTGCCTTGCCTTGCCTTGCCTAGACTTGCCTGGAATTGCCTTGCCTGGAATTGCTCTGCCTTGTCTTGTCTTGCCAGAAATTGCCTTGCCTTGTCTTGCCTTGCTTAAAATTGCCTTGACTGTTATTGCCTTGCCTTGACTTGTCTTGCCTTTTCTTGCCTGAAGTTGTCTTGCCTTGCTTACCTTGCCTTGCCTGGAATTCCCTTGCCTTCTCTTACCTTGCCTTCCAATGCCTGCCCTGGACAGGCCTGGTCTTGCAATGCCTGGCCTGGATTGGCCTGGCCTAGAATTGCCTGGCCTTATCAGTCCTGGGCTGGAATTGCCTAGCCTCGCCTGGTCTCGCTTGGCCTGTAGTGGCTTGGCTTGGACTAATCTGGCCTGGAATGGCTTAGACTGGCCTGCTGTGGCCTGCAATGGCCTAGCCTTGTCTGGCCTGCATTTACTTTGCTTTCCTTGCCTTGCCTTGACTGGAACTGCCCTGCCTTGCCTTGCCTACCCTTGCCTGAAATTGCCTAGCCTGGAATTGCCCTACCTTGCCTTGTCTTGACTTGCCTGGAATTGTCTTACCTTAAATTTCCCTGCCTTGCCTTGCCTTGTATTGCCTCAAATTCCATTGCCTGGAATTCTGCCTTCCTTTACCTTGTCTTGCCTGGATTTGCCTTTCCTGAATCGCCTTGCTTTGTTTTGCCTTCCCTTGACTAAAATTGCCTGTTCTAGAATCGCCTTTCTTTGTTTTGCCTTGTCTTACCTGGAATTGCCTTGCCTTTCCTGGAATTGCATAGCCTGGAATTGTTCTGTCTTGCCTGGACTTACCTACCCTTACCTAGAATTGCCTTTCCTGGAATTGTCTTGCCTTGCCTTGCCTAGAGTTGCCTGGAATTGCCTTGTTTGGATTTGCTCTGCCTTGACTTGCCTTGCCAGATATTGCTTTGCTTTGAATTGCCTTGCCTTGCCTTGCCTTGAATTGCCTTGCCTGTTACTGCCTTGCCTTTACTTGTCTTGCCTTTTCTTGCCTGGAGTTGTCTTGCCTTGCCTTACCTTGCCTTGCCTTGCCTTGCCTGGAATTCTTTTGCCTTCTCTTACCTTGCCTTCCAATGCCTGTCCTGGACAGGCCTGGTCTTGCAATGTTTTGCCTGGCTTAGCCTGGCCTAGAATTGCCCGGCCTTACCAGTTCTGGGCTGGAATTGCCTTCACTCACCTGGTCTCACCCGGCCTGGAATGGCTTGGCTTGGCCTAATATGGCCTGGAATGGCTTGGACTGGCTTGCCCTGGACTGAAATGGCCTGGCCTTGTTTTGCCTTCAATTGCTTTGCTTCCCTTGCCTTGCCTTGACTGGAACAGCCCTGCCTTGCCTTGTTTACACTTGCCTAGAATTTCCTTGCGTGGAATTTCCCTGCCTTGTCTTGCCTTGTTTTGCCTCAAATTGCCTTGCCTGGAATTGTCCTGCCTTTCTTTGTGTTGCCTTGCCTGGATTTGCCTTTTCTAAAATCGCATTGCCTTGTTTTGCCTTGCCTTTCTTGGAATTGTTTTGCCTGGAATTGCCCTGCCTTTCTTTCCCTTGCCTTGCCTGAAATTGTTTTTCCAAGAATCGCCTTTCTTTGTTTTGCCTTGCCTTATTTTGAATTGCCTTGCCTTGCCTGAAATTACCTAGCCTGAAATTGTACTGTCCTGCCTGGACTTACCTTCTTTTACTTATAATTGCCTTGCCTGGAATTGCCTTGTCTTGCCTTTCCTAGAATTTCCTTGCCTGGTATTGTCTTGCCTTGACTTGTCTTGCATTTCTTTGGCTAGAATTGTCTTGCCTTGCCTTACCTTGCCTTGCCTTGCCTTGCCTGGAATTCCCTTGCCTTTCCTTACCTTGTCTTCCATTGCCTGACCTGGACAGTTCTGGTCTTTCAATGCCTTGCCTGGCCTGGCCTGGTCTAGAATTGCCTGGTTTTATTAGTACTGGGCTGGAATTACCTGGCTTCACCTTGTCTTGCCTGTCCTGGAATGACTTGGCTTGGCCTAATCTGGCCTGGAATGGGTTGGACTGGCCTGTCCTGGCCTGCAATGTCCTGGCCTTGTCTGGCTTGCAATTGCTTTGCTTTTCTTGCCTTGCCTTGACTGAAACTGCCCTGCCTTGCCTTGCCCTGCCTACCCTTGCGTGGAATTGCCTTGCCTTGTGTTGTCCTACCTTGCCTTGCCTTTATTTGCCTGAAATTGCCTTGCCTAAAATTTCCTTGCCTTCCCTTACCTTGACTTTCAATGTCTGGCCTGGACAGGCCTGGTCTTGCCATGCCTGGCCTGGGCTTTAATTGCTTGTCCTTACCAGTCCTGGGCTGAAATTGCCTGGCCTCGCCTGGTCTCACCTAGCCTGGAATGGCTTTGTTTGGCCTAATGTGGCCTGGAATGGCTTGGACTGGCCTGCAATGGCCTGGTTTCATTAGGCCTGCAATTGCTTTGCTTCCCTCGCCTTGCCTTGACTGAAACTGCCCTGCCTTGCCTTGCCTACCCTTGCCTGGAATTGTCTTGCCTGGAATGGCCCTGTCTTGCTTTGTTTTGACTTGCCTGGAATTGCCTTGCCTAAAATTGCCCTGCCTTGCCGTGCCTTGTATTGCCTCAAATTGCATTGCCTGGAATTTTCCTGCCTTCTTTTGCCTTGCCTCGCCTGGATTTGTTTTCCTGGAATTGCCTTGCCTTGTTTTTCCTTGCCTTGCCTGGAATTGTTTTGCCTGGAATTGCCCTGCCTTTCCTTGCCTTGCCTTGCCTGAAATTGCCTTTCGTAGAATTGCCTTTCTTTGTTTTGCTTTGCCTTACCTGGAATTGCCTTGTCTTTCCTGGAATTGCCTAGACTGGAATTGTACTGTCTTGCCTGGACTTACCTTCTCTTACCTACAATTGTCTTGACTGGAACTGCCCTGCCTTGCCTTGCCTACCCTTGTCTGCAATTGCCTTGCCTGAATTTGCCCAACATTGCCTTGCCTTTATTTTCTGAATTTGCCTTGCATGGAATTGCCCTACCTTGCCTTTCCTTGCCTTGCCTGGAATTTTCTTGCATGGAATTGCCTTGTTTTGCATTTTTTAGTCTTGCATGGAATTGTCTTTCCGAAAATTGCCTTGCCTTCCTTGCCTTGCATTGCCTGGAATTCCCATTTCTTTCATTGCCTCTCAATTCTTTTTCTTCCCTTGCCTTGTTTTGAATTACCCTTTCTTGCCTTGCCTTGCCTGAAATTGCCTTTCATTGCCTTGTTTTGCCTTGCCTTGCCTTGTGTGAAATTGCTTTGCCTGGAATTAACTTGCCTTGCCTTGCCTGGCCTGGCCTTGCTTTTATTTGCCTTGCTTTCCCTTGCCTTGCCTATTCTTGAATTGCCTTGTTGAAATTGCCCTGTCTTGCCTTACCTGGAATTGCCTTTCCTGGTATTGTCCTGTTTTTCTTTACCTTGCATTGGCTCAAATTGCCGTGACTGCAATTGCCCTGCATTTCCTTGCCTTGCATTGCATGTAATCGACTTGCCTAACCTTGCCATGTCTTGCCTAAAATTGATAGCTTGAAATTGCCCTATCTTTCCTGGTCTTACTTTCTCTTGCCTAGAATTATTTTGCCTGAAGTTGCCTTGACTTCCCTTTCCTGAAATTGCCTCCGCTGGAATCACCTTGTCTTTCCTGGCCTTGCTTTGCCTGGAATTGTCTTGTCTGGAGTTTCCTTGCCTTGTCTTGCCTTGCCTTGCCTGGAATTGCCTTTCCTGAAATTGCCTTGCCTGGAATTGCCATACATTTCCTTGCCTTGCCTTGCCTGGAATTGTCTTGCCTGGAATTGTCTTGCCTTGTCTTGCCTAAAATTGATGTTTCTGGAATTCGTTTTTTTGAAATTGCCTTGCCTGGCCTGGAATTGCCCTGCCTCTAGTTTTTTTTTTTTTTCTTGCCTTGCCTTGTTTTGCCTTACCTATTCTTGCCTTGCCTGAAATTGCCTTGCCTTACCTTGACTTGCCTGGAATTGCCTTATGTGGATTTGCCTTTCCTTGCCTTTTCTTTTTTTGCCTTTTGTAAAATTGCCTTGCCTGGAATTACACTTTTTGCCTTGCCTTGCCTTGCCTTGCATATAATTTACTTGCCTTGCCTTTAATTGCTTTTCCTGGAATTGCTTTCCCTAGAATTGCCTTGCCCAGAATTGCCCTGCCTTTCCTTGCATTGACTCTCCTTCCCTTGCCATGCCTAGAATTGCCTTGTCTGGAGGTTTTTGTTACGCATATCTTTGCCCTGCCTGTAATTGCCTTGCCTTGAATTGCCTGGAATTTTCTTGCCTGAAATTGGCTTATCTTCCTTGTCTTGCTTTGCCTGGAATCACGTTGCATAGAATTGCCTTGCCTTGCCTTCCCTTGCCTTCCCTTGCCTTTCCTGGAATTGCCTTGCCTTGTTTTACCTGGAATTGCCTTGCCTGGAATTGCCTTTTTCTGACTTGTCTTGCCTTGCCTTGACTAAAATCACTGTTCCTAAAATTACCTTGCCCTGCCTTGCCTTGCCTGGAATTGCCTTGCCTTACCTTGAATTGCATTTCCTGGAGATGCATTTTCTTGCCTGGAAATGTTTTGCCTTGCCTGAAATTGTCTTGCCTTTGTTTGCTTGGAATTGCCTTGCCTGGGGTTTTCTTGCCTGGCCTTTTCTTTTGTTACCTGAAATTGCCTTTCCTGAAATTGCCTTGTCTTGCCTTGCCAGGAATCGCCTTGCCCGGCCTTGTCTTGACTTGCATGAAATTGCCTTACTTTTACTTGCCTTTCCTTTCCTTTCCTGAAATTGCCTTGCCTTGCTTTGCCTTGCATGGCTTGCTTGGAATTGCCTTGCCTTGCCTGGAATTGCCTTACCTGGAAATGCCTTGCCTTGAATTGCCTGAAATTTTCTGGCCTGCAATGGCCTTATCTTTCTTGTCTTGCCTTGCCTGGAATCACATTGCATCAAATTGCCTTGCCTTGTCCTGCTGTTTCTGGATTTGCCTTGCCTTACCTGGAGTTGCCTTGCCTGGAATTGCCTTTTGCTGCCTTGTCTTGCCTTGCTTCAACTGGAATCGCTGTTTCTGCAATTATTTTTCCCTCCCTTGCCTTGCCTTGCCTAAAATTTTCTTGCCTTTCTTTTCTTGGAATGGTGTTGCCTGGGGTTTCCTTGCCTTGACTTTTCTTGCGTTACCTGAAATTGCATTGCCTGAAATTTCCATGCCTTGCCTTCCCTGGAATTACCTTGCCTTGCCTGAAGTTGCATTGCCTTGCCTGGAATTGCTTTGCCCAGGCTTGCCTTGCCTTGCCTAAAAATGCCTTGCCTTGCATTGCCTAGGCTTGCATGAAATTGCCTTGACAGGAATTGCGTTGTTTGGCCTTGTCTTTTCTTTCTCAGAATTGCCTTGCCCAGCCTTGCCTTGCCTGAAAATTCATTGCCTTGCATTGTCTTGCCTTGTCTTGCATGGAATTGCCTTGCCAGGTATTGCCTTGTTTGGCCTTTCCTTTCCTTTCCTGGATTTGCCTTGCCTTTTCTGGAATTGCCTTGCCCGGCCTTATTTTACCTGCCTGGAATTGCCTTGCCTTGCATGGAATTGCCTCGCTGGCAATGACTTTGTCTTGACCTGTTTTGCCTTTTTTTCCCTGGAATTTTCTTGCCTTGCCTTGCATTGCCTTGCCTGGAGTTGCCTTGCCCAGCCTTGCCTTGTTTTACCTGGAGTTGCTTTTTCTGTAATTGCCTTGACTTGTCTTCCCTTTAATTGCCTTTTTTTTCCTGGAATTGCCTTGTTTTGCCTCTCCTTGCCTTGCCTTGCATGGAATTGCCTTGCCTGTAATTTCCTTGACTTGACTTGACTTGCATTACCTGAAATTGGCTTGCCTGAAATTTCCTTGCCTTGACTTGCCTTTTCTGGAATTTTTTTGCCTTGTCTTTCATTTCCCTGCCCAGACTTGCCTTGCTCGGCTTTGTTTTGCCTCGCCTGTAATTGTATTGCTTGGAGTTGCCCTGCCTTGCCTTGCCTTGCCTTGCCTTACCTTACATTCCCTTCCCTTCCCTTGCCGTGCCTGAAATTGCTCTGTCTTGCGTTGCCTTTCATTGCTTCGAATTGCCTTGCTGGGCATTGCATTGCCTTTCCTTTCCTTAAATTGTCTTGCCTTGCCTTGCCTGAAATTGTCTTGTCTTGCTTTGCCTTGCCTTGCCTTGCCTTGTCTTTTCTTGCATTACCTTTGCTTGGCCTGGTTTGGTCTGGCCTGAAATTGTCTGGCCTTGCCTGGTCTTGGTGAAAATTGCCTGGTCTTGCCTAACCTGGCTTGAAATGGGCTGGATTGGCCTGGCATGGCCTAGAATCACCTGGACAGATGTGCACTAGCCTGAAATGGCCTGGCCTTGTCTGTCCTTGCCTGGTCTTACCTAGGCTGGCCTCAATGGTCTTTCCTGGCTTTGTCAGTCCTGGCCTGAAATGTTCTGGCCAATAATGGCCTTGCCCGCAATTTCTTTGCCTTCCCTAGCCTTGCCTGTAATCGCCTTACCTGTAAGTACACTGCCTTGCCTTGCCTGGAATTGCCCTGTCTTGCCTTGTTTTGCCAGGAATTGCCTTGCCTAGCCTAAAATTACCCTTCCTGGAATTGCCTCGCTTTGACTTGTCTTGCCTTTTTTTATCTGGAATTGCCTTGCCTAAAATTGCCTTGCCTTACCTTGCCTAAAATTTTCTTGCCTGTAATTGCCTTGCCTTGACTTGTCTTCCCTTTTCATTCCTGAAATTGCCTTGCTTGGAATTGACTTGCCTTGCCATGCCTTGCCTTGCCTGTAATTGCCTTGCCTTGCCTTCCCTTGCCTTGCCTTGCAATGCCTGGTCTGGCCTGGCCTAGGATTGCCTGGCCGTGTCTGGCCTTACCTCTCCTGGGCTGGAATGATCTGTCTGGCTTGGTTTGGAATGGTTTATACTGGCCTTCCCTTTGCCTTCTCTTGCCTTGTCTTTCCTGGAATTGCCTTGACTGGAACTGTCCTGCCTTTTCTTGCCTAAACTTGCCTGTCATTGCCTTGCTTGGAATTGCCCTAACTTGCTTTGCCTTGCCATGCATGGAATTGTCTTGCCTGGAATAGCCTTGCATTGCCTGGAATTGCCTTGCATGTAATTGTCTTGCCTTGCCTTGCTTTGCACTGTTTGTCTTGTCCTGTCCTTTCCTAGAATTGCCTGGTCTTGACTGGACTGGGCTAAAATTTCCTGACCTGGCATAGCCTGGGCTGACCTGGCATGGCCTGGTCTCATCTTAAATAGTTTGGTCTGACCTGGCCTGGCCTGGCATTGCCTGAAATAACTTGCAGTTGCCTGGTCTGGCCTGCAATGGCCTTGTTAGGCTTGTCCTGGCCTTGCCTAGCCTTGCCTGCAAGAGTCTAGCCTTGCCTTGATTTTTCTGGAATAATCTTGCCTGGCCTGTCTTTCCTGCAATTGCCTTGCCTTCCCTTGCCTTGCCTTGCCTGAAATTGCCTTGACTGAAATTGCCTTAACTTGCCTTCCACAGCCTTTCCTGGAATAGCCTTTCCTGGAATTGCCCTACTTTGCCTTGCTTTTCTTTGCCTTACGTGGAATTGCCTTGCCTGAAATTTTTCCACCTTGCCTTGTTTTGCATTGCCTTGAATTGCCTTGCTTGGAATTGCCCTGTCCTGACTTGCCTTGCCTGAAATTGCCATGCCTGGCTGGGACTTGCTTGCAATTGTCTTGCCTTCTTTTGCCTTACCTGGAATTGCCTTGACTGGAATTGCTCTGCTTTGCCTTGCCTGGAATTGGCTTCCCTGGAATTTTCCTGCCTTGCCTGGAATTCCCTTGCCTGGAATTGCCCTGCCTTCCTTTGCTTTGCCTTGCCTGGATTTGCCTTTCCTGGAATCTCCTTGCCTTGTTTTACTTTGCCTTGCTTGAAATTGCCTTGCCTGGAATTGCCCTGTCTTTCTTTGCCTTGGCTTGCCTAAAATTGCCTTTCCTAGCATTGCCTATCTTTGTTTTGTCTCGTCTTACCTGGAATTCCCTTGCCTTGCCTGAAATTGCCTAGCCTGGAATTGTACTGTTTTGCCTTGACTTACCTTCCCTTACCTAGATTTGCCTTGCCTGGAATTGCCTTGCCTTGCCTAGCCTAGAGTTGCCTGGAATTGCTCTGCCTTGTCTTGCCTTGCCAGAAATTGCCTTGCCTTGCCTTCCCTAGAATTGCCTTGCCTAGTATTGCCTAGCCTTGATGTGTCTTGCATTTTTTTCCTGGAATTGTCTTGCCTTGCCTTGCCTTACCTTGCCTTGCCTTGCCTTGTCTTGCCTGGAATTCCCTTGCCTTTTCTTACCTTGCCTTCCCATACCTGGCCTCGACAGTCCTTGTCTTGCAATGCCTGGCTTGGCCTTGCCTGGCCTATAATTGCCTGGTTTTACCAGTCTTGGGCTGGAATTGCCTGGCCTCGCCTGGTCTCGCCTGGCTTGGCCTAATGTGGCCTGGAATGACTTGGACTGGCCTTCCCTGGCCTGCAATGGCCTGGCCTTGTCTGGACTGCAATTTCTCTGCTTCTCTTGCCTTGCCTTGACTGGAACTGCTCTGCTTTGTTTTGCCTACCTTGCCTGAAATTGCCTTGCCTGGAATTGCCCTATCTTGCCTTGCCTTGACTTGTCTGGAATTGCCTTGCTTGAAATTTTCCTGCCTTCCCTTACCTTGCCTTTCAATGCGGGGCCTAGACAGGCCTTGACTTGCAATGCCTGGACTGATCTGGCCTGGCCTAGAATTGCCTGGCCTTACCAGTTTGGGGCTGAAATTGCCTGGCCTTGCCTGGCCTGAAATGGCTTGGCTGGGCCTAATGTGACCTGAATGGCTTGGACTGGCCTTCCCTGGCCTGCAATAACCTTGCCTTGCCGATCCTGCAATTGCTTGGCTTCCTTTCCCTTTCATTTCCTTGACTGGAACTGCCCTTCCTTGCCTTGCTACCATGGCTAGAATTCTCTTGCCTGGAATTGCCCTAACTTGCCTTGTTTTGAATGGCCTGGAATTGCCTTGCCTGGAATTGCCCTGCATTGCCTTGCCTTGTATTGCCTCAAATCGCATTATCTGAAATTGTCCTGCCTTCTTTTGCCTTGCCTTGCCTGGATTTGCATTTCCTGGAATCGCTTTGTGTTGTATTGCTTTGCCTTGCCTGGAATTGCCTTGCCTGAAATTGCCCTGCCTTTCCTTGCCTTGCCTTGCCTTGCCTGAAACTGCCTTTCCTAAAATTGCCTTTCTTTATTTTGATTTGCCTTACCTGGAATTGCCTTGCCTTGCCTGGAATTGTCTAGCCTGAAACTGTACTGTTTTGCCTGCACTTACCTTCTCTTACCTAGAATTGCCTTGTCTGGAATTGCCTTGCCTTGCCTTGCCTTGCCTAGACTTGCCTGGAATTGCCTTGCCTTGCCTTGGCTAGAATTGCCTTGCCTTGCTTTATCTTGCCTTGCCTTGCCTTGAATACCCTAGCCTTCCCTTACCTTGCCTTCCAATGCCTGGACTGGACAGGCCTGGTCTTACAATGCCTGACCTGGCTTGTCCTGGACTAGAATTGCCTGGCCTTACCTGTCCTGGGCTGGAATTGCCTGGCCTCACCTGGTCTTGCCTGGCCTGGAATGGCTTGGCTTGGCCTAATGTGGCCCGGAATGTCTTGGACTGACCTGACCTGGCCTGCAATGGCCTGGCCTTGTCTGGCCTGCAATTGCTTTGCTTTTCTTTCTTTGCCTTGACTGGAACTGACCAGCCTAGCCTGGCCTACCCTTGCCTGGAATTATCTTGACTGGAATTGCCCTGTCTTGCCTTGCCTGGAATTGCCTTGACTGAAATTACCCTGTTTTGTTTTGCCTTGTATTGCCTCAAATTTTCTGCCTAGAATTATTCTGCCTTACTTTGCCTTGTCTTGCCTGGATTTGCCTTTCCTGGTATTGCCTTGCCTTGTTTTGTCTTGCCTTGCATAAAATTTCCTTGCCTGGAATTGCCCTGCGTTTCTTTGCCTTGCCATGTCTGAAATTGCCTTTTCTAGAATCACCTTTATTGTTTTGTCTTGCCTTGCCTTGTCTGGAATTGCCTAGCTTGGAATTGTTCTGTCTTGCCTGGACTTCCCTGAACTAGAATTGCCTTGCCTGGAATTGCCTTGCCTTGTCTTGCCTAGACTTGCCTGGAATTACCTTGTCTGGAATTGCTCTGCCTTTTCTTGCCTTGGAAGAAATTGCCTTGCCTTGAATTGCCTTGACTTGTTTTGCCTAAAATTTCCTTGCCTGGTATTTTCTTGCCTTGACTTGTCTTACCTTTTTTGCCTGGAATTGTCTTGCCTTGCCTGAAATTCCCTTGCCTTCCCTTATTTTGCCTTCCAATGCCTGGCCTGAACAGGCCTGGTCTTGCAATACCTGGGCTGTCCTGGCATGGCCTAAAATTGCCTGGCCTTACCAGTTCTGGGCTGAAATTGCCTGGCCTCTCCTGGTCTCGCCTGGCCTGGAATGGTTTTGGTTGGCCTAATGTGACCTGGAATGGCTTGGAGTGGCCTGACCTGTCCTGCAATGACCGGGCCTTGTCTGGCCTGCAATTGCTTGGCTTCCCTAGTCTTGCCTTGAGTGAAACTTCTCTGCATTGCCTTGCCTACCCTTGCCTAAAATTGCCTTGCCTGGAATTGCTCTACCTTGCCTTGCCTTGACTTGCTCTACCTTGCCTTGCCTTGACTTGCCTGGAATTCCCTTGCCAAAAATTCCCTTGCCTTTCTTTATCTTGCCTTTCAATGCCTGGCCTGTACAGGCCTGGTCTTGCAATGCCTGGCCGAAAATTGCCAGGACTTATCAGTCTTGGGCTGAAATTTCCTTGCCTTGCCTGGTCTCGCCTGGCCTGGAATGGCGTGGCTTGGCCTAATTTGGCCTGGAATGGCTTAGACTGGCCTGCACTGACCTGCAATGGCCTGGCCTTGCCTGGCCTGCAATTGATTTGCTTCCCTTGCCTTGCCTTAACTGGAACTGCCCTGCCTTAACCTGCCTACCCTTGCCTGAAACTGCCTTGCCTGGAATTTTCCTGCCTTGTTTTGTTTTGACATTTCTGGAATTGCATTGCCTGGAATTGCTCTGCCTTGCCTTGTTTTGTGTTGCCTCAAAATGCCAAGCCTGGAATTGTCCTGCCTTCCTTTGCCTTGCCCTGCCTCGAATTGCCTTCCCTAGAATTGCCCTGCCTTTCTTTGCCTTGCCTTGCCTGAAATTGCTTTTCCTATAATCGTTTTTCTTTGTTTTGCCTCGCCTTACATGAGATTGTTTTGCCTTGTGTGGAATTGCCTAGCCTGGAATTGTACTGCCTTGCCTGGACTTACCTTCCCTTACCTAGTATTGCCTTGCCTGGAATTGCCTTGACTTGCCTTGCCTAGACTTGCCTGGAATTGCATTGCCTGGAATTGCTGTGCCTTGTCTTGCCTTGCCAGAAATTGCCTTGCCTTGAATTTCCTCTCCTTGCCTTGCCTGGTATTGCCTTGCCTTGACTTGTCTTGCCTTTCCTTGCCTGGAATTGTCTTGCCTTGCCTCACTTTGCCTTGCCTTGTCTTGCCTGGAATTCCCTTGCCTCTATTATTTTGCCTTCCAATGCCTGGCCTGGACAGGTCTTGTCTTGCAATGCCTTGCCTGGCCTGACCAGGTGTAGAATTGCCTGGCCTTACCAGTCCTGGGCTGGAATTGCCTGGCCGCCTCATCTCGCCTGGCCTGGAATGGCTTGGCTTGGCCTAATGTGGCCTGGAATGGCTTGGACTGGCCTAACCTGGCCTGCAATGTCCTGGCCTTTTATGGCCTGCAATTGCTTTGCCTTTCTTCCCTTGCCCTGACTGGAATCAACCTGCCTTGCCTTGCCTACACTTGCTTGGAATTACCTTTACTGGAATTGCCCTACCTTGCCTTGCCTTGCCTTGCCTGGAATTACCCTGTTTTGTTTTGCCTAGTGGTGCCTCAAATTCTTTTGCCTAGAATTGTCCTGCCTTACTTTGCCTTGACTTGCCTGGATTTGTCTTTCCTGGTATTGCCTTGCCTTGTTTTGCCTTGCCTTGCATGGAATTGCCTTGCCTGGAATTGCCCTGTGTTTCTTTGCCTTGCCTTGCTGAAACTGCCTTTTTTAGAATCGCCTTTTTTTTTGTTTTGTCTTGCCTTACCTGGAGTTGACTTGCCTTGCCTAAAATTGCCTAGCTTGAAATTTTTCTGTCTTGCCTGGACTTACCTTCCCTTTCCTAGAATTGCCTTTCATGTATTTGCCTTGCCTTCTCCTGCCTAGACTTGCCTGTAATTGCCTTTCCTGGAATTCCTCTGCCTTTTCTTGCCTTGGCAGAAATTGCCTTGCCTTGAATTGCGTTGCCTGGTTTTTCCTAGAATTGCCTTGCCTGGTATTGCCTTGCCTTGACTTGTCTTGCCTTTTCTTGCCTGAAATTGTCTTGCCTTGCCTGAAATTGTATTGCCTTGCCTGAAATACCCTTCCCTTCCCTTACCTTGCTTTCCAATGCCTGGCCTGTACAGACCTGGTCTTCCAATGCCTGGCCTGGTCTGGCCTGGCCTAGAATTGCCTGACCTTACCAGCCCTGGGTTGGAATTGCCTGGCCTTGCCTGGTCCTGCCTGGCCTGGAATGGTTTGGCTTGGCCTAATGTGGCCTGGAATGGCTTGGAGTGGCCCGACCTGTCCTGCAATGGCCGGGCCTTGTCTGGCCTGCAATTGCTTGGCTTCCCTACTCTTGCCTTGAGTGAAACTGCCCTGCATTGCCTTGCCTACCCTTGCCTAAAATTGCCTTGCCTGGAATTGCCTTGCCAAAAATTCCCTTGCCTTTCCTTATCTTGCCTTTCAATGCCTGGCCTGTACAGGCCTGGTCTTGCAATGCCTGGCCTGGCCTAAAATTGCCAGGCCTTACCAGTCTTGGGCTGAAATTTCCTTGCCTCGCCTGGTCTTGTCTGACCTGGAATGGCTTGGCTTGGCCTAATTTGGCCTGGAATGGCTTGGACTGGCCTGCCCTGACCTGCAATGGCCTGGCTTTTCCTGGCCTGCAATTGCTTTGCTTCCCTTGCCTTGCCTTGCCTTGACTGGAACTGCCTTACCTGGAATTGTCCTGCTTTGTTTTGTTTTAACATTTCTGAAAATGCATTGCCTGGAATTGCCCTGCCTTGCTTTGGTTTGTGTTGCCTCAAAATGCCTTGCCTGGAATTGTCCTGCCTTCCTTTGCCTTGCCCTGCCTCAAATTGCCTTCCCTAGAATTGCCCTGCCTTTCTTTGACTTACCTTGCCTGAAATTGCTTTTCCTATAATCGTTTTTCTTTGTTTTGCCTTGCCTTACATGAGATTGTTTTGCCTTGCCTGGAATTGCCTAGCCTGGAATTGTACTGCCTTGCCTGGACTTACCTTTCCTTATCTAGAATTGCATTTCCTGGAATTGCCTTGACTTGCCCTGCCTAGACTTGCCTGGAATTGCCTTTCCTGGAATTGCTCTGCCTTGTCTTGTTTTGCCAGAAATTGCCTTGCCTTGAATTGCCTTGCCTTGTTTAGCCTTGACTTGTCTTGCCTTTTCTTGCCTGGAATTGTCTTGCCTTGCCTTACTTTGCCTTGTCTTGTCTTGCCTGGAATTCCCTTGCCTCTATTATTTTGCCTTCCAATGCCTGGCCTGGACAGATCTTGTCTTGCAATGACTTGCTTGGCCTGGCCAGGTGTAGAATTGCCTGGACTTACCAGTCCTGGGCTGGAATTACCTGGCCTCGCCTGGTCTCGCCTGGCCTGGAATGGCTTGTCTTGGCCTAATGTGGCCTGGAATGGCTTGGACTGACCTGACCTGGCCTGCAATGTCCTGGCCTTTTATGGCCTGCAATTGCTTTTCTTTTCTACCCTTGTCCTGACTGGAATCGACCTGCCTTGCCTTGCCTACACTTGCCTGGAATTACCTTTACTGGAATTGCCCTAGCTTGCCTTGCCTTGCCTTGCCTGGAATTATCCTGTTTTGTTTTGCCTTGTAGTGCCTCAAATTCTTTTGCCTAGAGTTGTTTTGCCTTACTTTGCCTTACCTTGCCTGGATTTGCCTTTCCTGGTATTGCCTTGCCTTGCATGGAATTGCCTTGCCTGGAATTGCCTTGCCTTGCCTGAAATTGCCTTTTCAATAATCGCCTTTTTTTTTGTTTCACCTTGCCTTACCTGGAGTTGCCTTACCTTGCCTGGAATTGCCTAGCTTGGAATTGTGTCTTGCCTGAACTTACCTTCCCTTACCTAGTATTGCCTTGCCTTGAATTGCCTTGCCTTGTCTTTCTAGACTTGCCTGGAATTACCTTGCCTGGAATTGCTTTGCCTTTTCTTGCCTTGCCAGAAATTGCCTTGCCTTGTTTTGCCTAGAATTGCCTTGCCTTGTTTTGCCTAGAATTGCCTTGCCTTGCCTTGACTTGTCTTGCCTTTCCTTGCCTGGAATTGTCTTGTGTTGCCTTACCTTGCCTTGCCTTGCCTTGAATTCCCTTGCCTACACTTACCTTGCCTTCCTATGCCTGGCCTGAACAGGCCTGGTCTTGCAATACCTGGTCTGACCTGGCCTGGCCTAAAATTGCCTGGCCTTACCAGTCCTGGGCTGGAATCACCTGGCATCACCTGGTTTCGCCTGGCCTGGAATGGTTTGGCTTGGCCTAATGTGGTCTGGAATAGCTTGGAGTGTCCTGACCTGTCCTGCAATGACCGGGCCCTGTCTGGCATGCAATTGCTTTGCTTCCCTAGCCTTGCTTTGACTAAAACTGCCCTGCCTTGCCTTGCCTACCCTTGCCTGGAATTGCCTTGCATGGAATTGCCCTACTTTGCCTTACTTTTATTTTCCTGGAATTGCCTTGCCTGAAATTCCCTTGCCTTCCTTTACCTTGCCTTTCAATGCCTGGAGTGTACATGCCTGGTCTTGCAATTCCTGGTCTGGCCTAGAATTGCCTGGCCTTACCTGTCCTGGGCTGGAATTGCCTGTCATTTTCTGGCCTGCAATTGCTTCACTTTTCTTGCCTTGCCTTAACTGGAACTGCCCTGCCTTGCCTTGCCTACCCTTGCCTGGAATTGCCTTTCCTGGAATTGCTCTTCCTTGCCTTGACTTGACTTGCCTGGAATTGTCTTGCCTAAACATTTCTTGACTTCCTTTACCTTGCCTTTCAATGCGTGACCTGTATGGGCCTAGTCTTGAAAAGTCTGGCTTTGCCCTGCCTGGCCTAGGATTGCCTGGCCTTACCAGTCCTGGGCTGGAATTGCCTGTCCTCACCTGGTCTCGACTGGCCTTGAATTGCTTGGCTTGTCCTAATGTGGCCTGGAATGGCTTGGACGTCCCTGCCTTGGCCTGCAATGGCCTAGCCTTTTCTGGGCTGCAATTGCTTGGCTTTTCTTGCTTTGCCTTGACTGGAACTGTTCTGCCTTGTCTTGCATACCACTGCCTTGAATTGCCTTGCCTAAAATTGCTCTACCTTGCCTTGTTTTGACTTGCCTGGAAGTGACTTGTGTGATATTTCCTTGCCTTTCCTTACCTTGCTTTTCAATGTTTGGACTGTACAGGCCTGGTCTTGCAATGCCTGGCCTGCCTTGGCCTGGCCTAGAATTGCCTGGCCTTACATGTCCTGGGCTGGAATTGCCTGGCCTCGCCTGGTCTCTACTGGTCTGGAATGGCTTGGCTTGGCCTAATCTCTTCTGAAATTGCTTGGACTGTCCTGCCTTGGCCTGCAATGGCCTGGCCTTGCCTGGCCTGCAATTGCTTTGCTTCCCTTGCCTTGCCTTGACTGGAACTGCTTTGACTTGCCGTGCCTACAATTGCCTAGAATTGCCTTGCCTGGAGTTGCCCTACTTTGCCTTGTTTTGACTTGCCTGGAATTGCCCTGCCTTGCCTTGCCTGTATTGCCTCAAATTGTCTTACCTGAAGTTGTTCTGCCTTCTTTGTTTTGCCTTGCCTCGAATTGCCTTTTCTTGAATTGCCCTGCCTATCTTTGCCTTGCCTTGCCTAAAATTGCCTTTCCTAGAATCGCCTTTCTTTGTTTTGCCTTGACTTACCTGGAATTGCCTTGCCTTTCCTGGAATTGCCTTGCCTGGAATTGCCCTGCTTTGTTTTGCCTTGTATTGCCTCAAATTCTTTTGCCTAGAATTGTCCTGTTTTACTTTGCCTTGCCTAGATTTGCCTTTCCTGGTATCGCCTTGCCTTGTTTTGCATTGCCTTGCCTGGAATTGCCTTGTCTGGAATTGCCGTGCGTTTCTTTGCCTTGCCTTGCCTGAAATTGCCTTTTCTAGAATAGCCTTTTTATGTTTTGCCTTGCCTTACCTAAAGTTGACTTGCTTTGCCTGGAATTGCCTAGCTTGAAATTGTTCTGTCTTGCATGGACCTACCTTTCCTTACCTAGATTTGCCTTGCCTGGAATTGCCTTGCCTTGCCTAGACTTGCCTTGCCTGGACTTGCTCTGCCTTGTACTTCCCTGCAAGAAATTGCCTTGCCTTGCCTTGCCTAGAATTGCCTAGCCTGGTATTGCCTTACCTTGACTTGTCTTGCATTTCCTTGCCTTGAATTGTCTTTGCCTTGCCTTGCCTTGCCTTGTCTTGCCTGGTATTCCCTTGCCTTTTCTTTCTTTTCCTTTTAATGCCTGGCCTGGACAGGTCTGGTCTTGCAATGCCTGGCCTGGTCTGGTCTGGCCTGGAATTACCTGGCCTTACCAGTCCTGGGCTGGAATTGCCTGGCCTCGCCTGGTCTCGCCTGGCCTGGAATATCTTGGCTTGGCATAATCTGGTCTGGAATGGCTTAGACTGGCCTGACCTGGCCTGCAATGGCCTGACCATATCTGGCCTGTAATTGCTTTGCTTCCCCTGCCTTGCCTTGGCTGGAACTGCCCTGCCTTGCCTTGCCTACCCTTTCCTAAAATTGCCTTGTGTGGAATTGCCCTACCTTGCCTTGCCTTGACTTGCCTGGAATTGCCTTGCCTTGCATTTCCCTGCCTTGCATGGAGTTTTCTTGCCGGAAATTGCCTTGCCTTTTCTTGCCTTGCATTTCCTGGAATTCTTATTTTTTGCATTGCCTCTCATTTCTTTCTCTTTTCTTGCTTTGTTTTGAATTACCTTGTCTTGCTTTGCTTTGCCTAGAATTGTCTTTTATTGCCTTACCTTTCGTGGAATTGCTTTGCCTGGAATTAACATGCCTTGCCTTGCCTGGAATTTTTTAACTATAATTTTCTTGCCTTCCTTGTCTTGCCTTGAGTGGAATTGCCTTGCATGAAACTGCCTCACCTGGAGTTGCCTTGCCTGGAATTGCCTTGCATGAAATTTTCTTGCCTTCCCTTAACTTGCATTTCAATGCCTGGCCTGGACAGGCCTGGTCTTGTGAAACATAGCCTAGCCTGGCCTGGCCTGACCTAGAATTTCCTGGCCTTACCAGTCCTGTGCTGGAATTGTCTGGTCTCGCTTTGTCTCGCCCAGCCTGGAATGTCTTGGCTTGGTCTAATGTGGCCTGGAATTGTTTGGACTGGCCTGTCCTGGTATGCAATGGCCTGGCCTTGTCTGGCCAGCAATTGCTTTGCTTCCCTTGCCTTGCCTTGTCTGGAACTTCCCTGCCTTGCCTTGCCTACTTTTCCCTAGAATTACCTTGCCTGGAATTGCCCTGCCTTGCCTTGCCTTGTATTGCCTCAAATTCTTTTGCCTAGAATTGTCCTGTTTCACTTTGCCTTGCCTTTCCTGTATTTGCCTTTCCTGGTATTGCCTTGCCTTTCTTTGCCTTGCCTTGCCTGAAATTGCCTCTTCTAGAATCGCCGTTTTTTTGTTTTGCCTTGCCTTACCTGGAGTTGCCTTGCCTTTCACGGAATTGCGTAGCTTGAAATTGTTCTGTCTTACCTGGACTTCTTTCCTTACCTAGAATTGCCTTGCCTGGAATTGCCTTGTCTTTCTTATACATACCTGGAATTACCTTGCCTAAAATTGCTCTGTTTTGTCTTGCCTTGCCAGAAATTGCCTTGCCTTAAATTG
The DNA here is from genome assembly GCA_031835075.1 of Saguinus oedipus. Classification (NCBI taxonomy): domain Eukaryota; kingdom Metazoa; phylum Chordata; class Mammalia; order Primates; family Cebidae; genus Saguinus; species Saguinus oedipus. The sequence continues at coordinate 60,022,955 of CM063173.1, forward strand.
TCTTCCCTAGAATTGCCTTGACTGTTATTGCCTTGCCTTGACTTGCCTTGCCTTTTCTTCCCTGGAATTGTCTTGCCTTGCCTTACCTTGCCTTGCCTTGCCTGGAATTACTTTGCCTTCCCTTATCTTGCCTTCCTATACCTGCCCTGAACAGGCCTGGCCTATAATTTTCTGATCTTACTAGTCCTGGGCTGGAATTGCCTGGCCTCGCCTTGTCTCGCCTCTTTTGGAATGGCTTGGCTTGTCCTAATCTGACCTGGAATTGCTTGGACTGGCCTGACCTGGCCTGCAATGGCCTGGCCTGCAATGGCCTGCAATTGCTTTGCTTCCCTTGCCTTGTCTTGACGTGCCTGGAATTGCCTTGTCTAGAATTGCCTTGCTTTGCACTTCCCTGCCTTGCATGGAATGTTCTTGCTGGGAATTGCCTTGCCCTCCTTGCCATGAATTGCCTGGAATTTCTATTTCTTGCATTGCCTCTTATTTCTTTCCCTTCTCTTTTCTTGTTTTGAATTACCTTGTCTGGCCTTGCTTTGCCTGGAATTGTCTTTCTTTGCCTTGCCTTGCCTTGCCTTGTGTGGAATTGTTTGCCTGGAATTAACTTGCCTTTCCTTGCCTGGAACTACCTTAACTAAAATTTTCTTGTCTTCCTTGTCTTGCCTTGAATGGAATTGCCTTGCATGAAATTGCCTCGCATAAAGTTGCCTTGCCTAAAATTGCCTTGCATGAAATTGCCCTGCCTTGCCTTACATGGTTTAGCCTTGCTTGCAATTGCCTTGTATTTTCTTGCCTTGCCTAGCCTGGAATTTTCTAGCCTGGATTTGTACTGTCTTGCCTGGACTTACCTTCCCTTACCTAGAACTGTCTTGTCTGAAATTGCCTTGCCTTGCTTTGCCTAAACTTGCCTGAAATTGCCTTGTCTGGAATTGCTCTGCCTTGTCTTGCCTTGCTAGAAATTGCCTTCCCTTGTATTGCCTTGCCTTGCCTTGCCTAGAATTGCCTTGCCTGGTTTGCCTTGTCTTGCCTTGTCTTGCGTTTCCTTGCCTGAAATTGTCTTTTCTTGCCTTGCCTTCCCTTGCCTGAAATTCCCTTGCCATTCCCTTATCTTGGCTTCCAATACCTGGCCTGGACAGGTCTTGTCTTGCAATGCCTGGCCTGGTCTGGCCAGGCCTAGAATTGCCTGTTCTTACCAGTCCTGGGTTGGAATTGCCTGGCCTCGCCTGGTCTCACCTGGCTTGTAATGACTTGGCTTGGCCTAGTGTGGCCTGGAATGGCTTGAATTGGCCTGACCTGGTCTGCAATGACTTGGCCTTGTCTGGCCTGCAATTGCTTTCCTTTTCTTTCCTTGCCTTGACTGGAACTGCCCTGCCTTGCCTTGCCTACTTTTACCTGGAATTACCTTGCCTGAAATTTCCCTACCTTGCTTTGCCTTGACTTGCCTGAAATTGCCTTGCCTGAAATTCCCTTGCCTTCCCTTATGTTGCCTTTCAATGCCTGGCCTGGACAAGCCTGGTCTTGCAATGCCTGGCCTGGTCTTTCTTGGCCTAGAATTGCCTGGTCTTACCAGCCCTGAGCTGGAATTCCCTGGCCTCGCCTGGTCTCGCCTGTCCTGGAATGGCTTGGCTTGGCCTAATGTGTCCTGGAATGGCTTCAACTGGCCTCCCTTGCCCTGCAACAGCCTGGCCTTGTCTGGCCTGCAATTGCTTTTCTTCCCTTGCCTTGTCTTGACTGAAACTGCCCTGCCTTTCCTTGTCTACCCTTGCCTGGAATTACCTTGCCTGAAATTGCCCTACCTTGCCTTGCCTTGCCTGGAATTGTCTTGCCTGGAATTGCCCTGCCTTGCCTTGCCTTGTATTGCCTCAACTTTTTTGCCTAGAATTGTCCTGCCTTACTTTGCCTTCCCTTGCCTGGATTTGCCTTTTCTGGTATCGTCTTGCCTTGTTTTGCCTTGCCTTGCCTAGAATTGCCTTTCCTGAAATTGCCTTTTTTAGAATTGCCTTTTTTTGTTTTGTCTTGACTTACCTGAAGTTGCCGTGCCTTTCATGGAATTGCGTAACTTGGAATTGTTCTGTCTTGCCTGGACTTACCTTCCCTTAACGAGAATTGCCTTGCCCAGAATTGCCTTGTTTTGCCTTGCCTATACTTGCCTGGAATTGCCTCGCCTGGAATTGCTCTGCCTTTTCTGCATTGCCAGAAATTTCCTTGCTTTGAATTGCCTTGCCTTGCCTTGCCTAGAATTGCCTTGCCTTGTATTGACTTGCCTTTACTTGCCTTGCCTTTTCTTGCCTGGAATTGTCTTGCCTTGCCTTACCTTGTCTTGCCTTGCCTTGCCTAGCCTGGTATTCCCTTGCCTTTTCTTACATTGCCTTCCAATGCCTGACCTAGACAGGCCTGGTCTTCCAATGCCTGGTCTGTCCTGGCTTGGCCTAGAATTACCTGGCCTTACCAGTCCTGGGCTGTAATTGCCTGGCCTCATTTGGTCTCGCCTGGCCTGGTATAACTTGGCTTGGCTTAATCTGGACTGGAATTGCTTGGACTGGCCTACTCTGGGCTGCAATGGCCTGGCATTGTCTGGCCTGCAATTGCTTTGCTTCCCTTGCCTTGCCTTGACTGGAACTGCCCTGCATTGCCTTGCCTAACCTTGCCTGGAATTGCCTTGCCTGGAATTGCCCTACCTTGCATTGCCTTGACTTGCCTGGAATTTTCTTTCCTGGAATTGCCCTACCTTGCCTTGAATGCCTTGCCTGGAATTTTTTTGCCTGGAATCGCCTCGCCTTGCATTTCCCTGCCTTACACAGAATTGTATTGCCGAGAATTGCCTTGTCTTCCTTGCCTTGCATTGCCTTGAATTCTCATTTCTTGCATTGCCTCTCATTTCTTTCCCTTCCCTTGCCTTGTTTGAATTACCCTGTCTTGCCTTGTCTTGCCTGGAATTGTCTTTTATTACCTTGTCTTACTCTGCGTTGCATGGAATTGCTTTGCCTGGAATTAGATTTCCATGCCTTGCCTGGAATTACCTTAATTAAAATTTCCTTGCCTTTCTTGTCTTGCCTTGAATGGAGATGACTTGCCTGGAATTGCCTTGACTAAAATTGCCCTGTCTTGACTTGCCTGGAATTGCTGTTTCTGGAATTCCGTTTCCTGAAATTCTCTTGCCTTGCCTGGAATTGCACTGCCTCGAGTTGTCCTGCCTTGCCTTGCCTTGTTTTGCTTTCCCTATTCTTGCCTTTTCTGAAATTTCCCTGCCTTATCTTGCCTTGCCTGGAATTGCTTTATGTGGATTTGCCTTTCCTTGCCTTTTCTTTTTTTGCCTTTTGTGAAATTGACTTGCCTGGAATTACACATTTTGCCTTGCCTTTCATAGAATATTTTGCCTTGCCTTTAATTGCTTTGCCTTGAATTGCCTTCTCTGGAATTGCCTTTCCTGGTATTGCCTTGCCTTGCGTTATGTAAAATTGCCTTGCATTGAATCGCGTTGCCTTTTCTTGCCTTACCTTGCCTAAAAATGCCTTTGCTGGAATTGCCTTGCCTTGCCTGGAATTGTTCTTTATTTCTTTGCATTGCCTCTCCTTCCCTTGCCATGCCTGAAATTGCCTTGTCTGGAGTTTTTTGTTGTGCATTTTCTTGCCTTGCCTGGAATTACCTTGCCTTGAATTGTTTAGAATTTTCTTGCCTTTAATTGCCTTATCTTCCTTGTCTTGCCTTGCCTGGAATTGCGTTGCATAAAATTGCCTTGCCTTGCCTTTTATGGAATTTTCTTGCCTTGCTTTACCTGAAATTTCCTTGCCTGAAATTGCCTTTGCCTGCCTTGTCTTTCTTTGCCTTGACTGGAATCACTGTTTCTGAAATTACCTTGCCCTGCCTTGTCTTGCCTGGGATTACCTTGCCTTGCCTGGGATTACCTTGCCTTGCCTGGAATTGCCTTGCCTGGAGATGCCTTGCCTTGACTTGCCTGGAATTGCCTTGTTTTTCTTTGTTTGGAGTTTCCTTATTTGGAGTTTTCTTGCCTTGACTTTCTTGCATTACCTGAAATTGCCTTTCCTGGAATTGCCTTTTTTGCCTTGCATAGAATTTTTTTTGCCTTGCCTTTGATTGCTTTTCTTGGAATTGCCTTATTTTGCCTTCTCTTTCCTGGAATTGCTTGTTTTTTTCTTGCATTGCCTTGCCTGGAATTGCCTTGCCTTGCCTATCCTGGAATTACCACTCCTTTTTTTGCTTTGCCTTGCCTGGAATTTCTCTGCCTTATCTTGTCTTTTGTGGAATTGCCTTGCTTTGCCTTGCCTTGCCTTATCTGGAATTGCCTTGCCAAGAATTGCCTTTCCCTGCCTTGTGTTGTCTTACCTTGCCTAAAATTGCCTTGTCTGGAATTGCCCTGCCTTGGGTTTCCTTGCCTGGAATTGCCTTTCATAAAATTTCCTTGCCTTGCCTGAAATTGTCTAGCCTGGAATTGTCTTTTCTTTCTTTTCTTGCCTTGCCTAAAATTGTCTTGCATGGAATTGCCTTGCTGGATTTACCTTGGCTGGAATTGCCTTGTCTTGCCTTTTCTGAAATTGCCTTGCCTGGAGTTTCTCTGCCTTGCCTTGCCTTGCCTTGAATTGCATTGCATAAAATTGCCCTATTTTACCTTGCTTTTACATGCCTGAAATTGCCTTGACTCTAATTGCCCTGCCTTGCTTTGCCTTGCCTGGAATTGCCTTTCATTGCCTTGCCTGGAATTGTCTTGCCTTGTCTTGCCTGGAATAGCCTTGCCTTGCCTTGTGTGTAATTGCCTTGCCTGCAATTTCCTTGACTTGACTTGACTTGCATTACCTGAAATTGCCTTGCCTGGAATTTCCTTGCCTTGACTTGCCTTTTCTGGAATTTTCTTTCCTTGCCTTGCATTGACTTGCCAGGAATTGCCTTGCCTGGCTTTGTTTTGCCTCGCCTGTAATTGTCTTGCTTGGTGTTGCCCAGCCTTGCCTTGCCTTGCCTGGAATTGCCCTGCCTTGCCTTGCCTTTCATTGCTTCGAATTTCATTGCTGGAAGTTGCATTGCCGTTTTTTCCTTAGATTGTCTTGCCTTGTTTTGCCTAAAATTGCCTTGCTTTGCCGTTTTTTTGCCTTTTCTTGCATTACATTGCCTGGGCAAATTTGGCCTGGCCTGGAATTACCTGGCCTTGCTTTGCCTTGCCTGGCCTGGGATTTTCTGGCCTTGTCTTACCTGGCTGGAATTTCCTGGCCTTGTCTAACCTGGCTTGAAATGGTCTGGTTTGGCCTGGCATGGCCAGGAATAACCTGGACTGCCCTGCACTAACCTGGAATGGCCTGGCCTGGACTGTTTTTCCCTTGTCTTGCCTAGGCTGGCCTCAATGGTCTTTCCTGGCTTTGTCTGTCCTGGAATGCAATGGCCTGGCCAATAATGGCCTTGCCTGCAATTGCCTTGCTTTTTTTAGCCTTGCCTATAGTTGCCTTACCTGTAAGTATCCTGCCTTGTCTTGCCTGAAATTGCCGTCTTGCCTTGCCTTGCCAGTAATTGCCTTGCCTTGCCTAGAATTGCCTTTCCTAGAATTGCCTTGCCTTGCCTTGTCTCTTTTCTTTCCTGGAATTGCCTTGCCTTACCTTGCCTATAATTTCCTTTCCTGGATTTGCCTTGCCTTGACTTGTCTCCCCTTTCCATTCCTGAAATTGCCTTGCTTGGAATTGACTTGCTTTGCCATGCCTTGCCTTCCCTTGCCTTGCCTTGCAATGCCTGGTCTGGTCTGGCCTAGAATTGCCTGCCCTTGCCTGGCCGTACCTCTTTTGGGCTAGAATTTTCTGGTCTGACTTGACCTGGAATGGCTTGCACTGGCCTTCCCTGGCTTGCGATAGCTTTGCCTTCCTTTGCCTTGTTTTCTCTGGGATTTCCTTGACTGGAACTGCCCTGCCTTGCCTTGCTTAACCTTACCTGTCATTGCCTTTTTTGGAATTACCCTAACTTGCTTTGCCTTGCCGTGCATGGAATTGTCTTGACTGGAATAGCCTTGCATTGCCTGGAAGTGCCTTGCATGGAATTGCCTTGTCTTTCCTTGCCTTGCACTGTTTGTTCTGTCCTGTCCTAGAATTGCCTGGCCCTGGCTGGCCTGGGCTGAAATTTCCTGGCCTGGCATAACCTAGCCTGTCCTGGCCTGTCCTGGTCTGAAATAGTTGGCCTAACCTGTCCTGTCCTGGCATGGCCTGAAATGACTTGGAGTAACCTGGTCTGGCCTGTAATGTCCTTGCCAGGCTTGTCCTGGCCTGCAAAGACCTTGCCTAGCCTAGTCTTGCCTGCAAGATTCTAGCCTTGTCTGGCCTTTTTTGAAATAAACTTGCCTGGTCTGGCTTGCCTGCAATTGCCTTGCCTTCCCTTGCCTTGCCTTGCCTGGAATTGCCTTGACTGAAATTGCCCTAACTTGCCTTTCATAGCCTTTTCTGGAATTGACTTGCCTGGAATTGCCCTACTTTGCTTTGCTTTGCTTTGCCTTGCCTGGAATTGCCTTGCCTGCAAGTTTTCAGCCTTCCCATGCTTTGCATTGCCTCAAATTTCTTTGCTTGAAATTGCCCTGCCTTGCCTTGCCTTGCCTGAAATTTCTGTGCCTAGCTGGGACTTGCTTGCAATTGCCTTGCCTTGCCTTTCCTAGACTTGCCTGGAATTGTTCTGCCTTGTCTTGTTTTGCGTTGAATTGCCTTGCCTTGCTTTGCCTAGAATTGCCTTGCCTGGTATTGCCTTGCCTTGACTTGTCTTGCCTTTCTTTGCCTGGAATTGTCTTGCCTTGCCTTACCTTGCCTTGCCTTACCTTGCCTTGCCTTCCCTTCCCTTCCCTTGCCTTTCCTGGAATTCCCTTGCCTTCTCTTACCTTGACTTCCAATGCCTGGCCTCAACAGGCCTGGTCTTGCAATGCCTGGTCTGGTCTGGCCTGGCCTAGTATTGCCTGGCCTTACCAGTCCTGGGCTAAAATTGCCTGGCCTCGCCTGGTCTCACATGGCCTGGAAGGGCTTGTCTTGGCCTAATGTGGCCTGAAATGGTTTGGACTGGCCTGCCCTGGCCTGCAATGGCCTGGTTTTGTCTGGCCTGCAATTGCTTTGTTCCCCTTTCCTTGCCTTGACTGGAACTGCCCTGCCTTGCCTTGCCTAGCCTTGCCTAGCCTTGCCTGGAATTGCCTTGCCTGGAATTGCTCTATGTTACCTTGCCTTGACTTGCTGGAATTGCCTTGCCTGGAATCTCCTTGCCTTGCATTTCCCTGCCTTGCATGGAATTGTCTTGCCAGGAATTGCCTTGCCTTCCTTGCCTTGCATTGCCTGGAATTGTCTTTTATTGCCGTGCCTTGCCTTGCCTTGCGTGGAATTGCTTTGCCTGAAATTATCTTTCCTTGCCTTTCCTGAAATTACCTTAACTAAAATTTCCCTGCCTTCCTTGTCTGGCCTTGAATGTAATTGCCTTGCATGGAATTGTCTCGCCTGGAGTTGCCCTGCCTGGAATTGCCTTGACTAAAATTGCCCTGTCTTGCCCTGCCTAGAATTGCCTTGCTTGGAATTTTCTTGTTTTTCTTCACTTTGCATTGCCTCTAATTGCCTTGACTGGGATTGCCCTGCTTTGCCTTGTCTTGCATTGCATGTAATCGCCTTGCCTAGCCTTGCCTTGTCTTGCCTAGAATTGCCTAGCCTGAAATTGCCCTGTCTTGCCTGGCCTTATTTTCTTTTGCCTAGAATTGTTTTGCCTTGAATTGCTTTGACTTTTGCCTGGAATTGCCTCGCCTGAAATCGCCTTGTGTTTTCTGGCTTTGCCTTGCCTGGAATTGTCTTGTCTGGAGGTTTCTTGCCTTGTCTTGCCTTGCCTTGCCTGGAATTGCCTTGGTTGGAATTGCCTTGCATTGCCTTGTGTTGCCTTGTTTTGCCTTGCCTGGAAATGCCTTGCCTTGCCTTGCCTTGCCTGGAATTGCCTTTTCTGGAATTCTTTTTTCTGAAATTGCCTTGCCTTGCCTGGAATAGCCTTGTCTCGAGCTGTCCTGCCTTGCCTTGCCTTGTTTTGCCTTACCTATTCTCGCCTAACCTAAAATTGCCTTGCCTTACTTTGCCTTGCCTAAAATTGCCTTATGTGGATTTGCCTTTTCTTGCCTTTTCCTTCCTTGTTTATTTTGTAAAATTGCCTTGCATGGAATTACACTTTTTTGCCTTGCCTTGCATATAATTTTCTTGCCTTACTTTACCTTGCCTTGCCTTGCCTTGACTGGAACTTCCCTGCCTTGCCTTGCCTACCCTTGCCTGGAATTGCCTTGCCTGGAATTTCCCTACCTTGCCTTGCCTTGACTTGCCTGGAATTTCCTTGCCTTGAATGCCTTGCCTGGAATTGCCTTGCCTGGAATCGCCTTGCTTTGCATTTCTCTGCCTTACATGGAATTGCCTTGTCGGGAATTGCCTTGTCTTTCTTGCCTTGCATTGCCTGGAATTCCTGTTTCTTGAATTGCCTCTCATTTCTTTCCCTCACCTTGCTTTGTTTAATTTAACCTGTCTTGCCTTGCCTGGAATTGTCTTTCATTGCCTTGCCTTGCATGGAATTGCTTTGCTTGTAATTAGCTTTCCATTCCTTGCCTGGAATTACCTTAACTAAAATTTCTTTGCCTTTTTTGTCTTGCCTTGAATGGTATTGCCTTGCATGGAATTGCCTCGCCTGGAGTTGCCTTGCCTGGAATTGCCTTGCATGAAATTGCCGTGCCTTGCCTTGCATGCAATTGCCTTTTTTTTTTTTTGCCTTGCCTTGCCTGGAATTGCCTTGACTGAAATTGCCCTGACTTGCCTTGCCCGAAATTGCCGTTTTTCTTTACTTTGCATTGCCTCAAATTGCCTTGACTGGGATTGCCCTGCTTTGCCTTGCCTTGCCTTTCATTGAATGTAATCGCCTTGCCTAGCCTTGCCTTGTCTTGCCTGGAATTGCCTAGCCTGAAATTGCCCTGTCTTGACTGGCTTTACCTTCTTTTGTCTAGAATTGTTTAGCCTGGAATTTCATTGACTTCCCTTGCCTAGAATTGCCTCGCCTGGAATCGCCTTGTTTTCCTGGCCTTCCCTTGCCTGGAATTGTCTTGTCTGGAGTTTTCTTGCCTTGTATTGTCTTGCCTTGCCTGGAATTCCCCTGCCTTGTTTTGCCTGGAATTGCCATTTCTGGAATTTTCTTTCCTGAAATTGCCTTGTCTTACCTGGAATTGCCCTGCCTTGAGTTATCCTGCCTTGCCTTGCCTATTCTTATTTTTTCTGAAATTTCCTTGCCTTATCATTCCTTGCCTGAAATTGCCTTGCCTTTCTTTGCTTGGAATTGCCTTGCCTGGAGTTTTCTTGCCTTAACTTTTCTTGCGTTACCTGAAATTGCCTTTCCTGGAATTGCCTTGCCTTGCCTTGCCCAGAATTGCCTTGCCCGGCCTTGTCTTGACATTCATGAAATTGCCTTGCTGGAAACTGCCTTGTCTTTACTTGCCTTGCCTTGTCTTGCATTTCCTGAAATTACCTTGCCTTGCCTTGCATGCCTTGCTTGGAATTGCCTTGCCTTGCCTGGAATTGCTTTGCCTGGAAGTGCCTTGCCTTGAATTGCCTGAAATTTTCTTGCCTGCAATGGCCTTATCTTCTTTGTCTCACCTTGCCTGGAATCACATTGCATCGAATAGTCTTGCTTTGCCTTGCTTTTTCTGGAATTGCCTTGCCTTACCTGGAGTTGCCTTCCCTCTAATTGCCTTTCCCTGCCTGTCTTGCCTTTCTTCGATGGGAATCACTGTTCCTGGAAATACCTTGCCCTGCCTTGCCTTGCCTTTTCTTGTCTAAAATTTTCTTGCCTTTTCTTGCTTGAAATTGCCTTGCCTGGGGATTCCTTGCCTTGACTTTTCTTGCGTTACCTGAAATTGCCTTGCCTGGAATTGCCATGCCTTGCCTTTCCTTGAATTGCCTTGCCTTGCCTTGCCTAAAGTTGCATTACCTTGCCTGGAATTGCCTTGCCTGGCCTTGTCTTGCCTTGCCTGTAAATGGCTTGCCTTGCATTGCCTTGCCTTGCATGGAATTGCCTTGCCAATAATTGTTTTGTTTGACCTTTTCTTTTCTTTCCTTTCCTGGAATTGCCTTGCCTTTCCTGGAATTGCCTTGCCCGGCCTTATTTTGCCTGCCTGGAATTGCCTTGCCTTGCATTGCCTTGTCTTGCATAAAATTGCCTCACCAGAAATGGCTTTGTCTTGACCTGTTTTGCCTTTACTTTTGTTTCCTGAAATTTCCTGGCCTTGCCTTTTATTGCCTTGCCTGGAATTGCCTTGCTCAGCCTTGCCTTGCCTTACCTGGAGTTGCCTTGTCTGGAATTGCCTTGCCTCACTTTGCCTTTAATTGCCTTTTCTTTCCTGGAATTGGCTTGTCTGGAACTGCCTTGCTTTGCCTCTTTTTGCCTTGCCCTGGAGTTGCCTTGACTGGAATTGTTTTGTCTTCCCTGTCTTGCATGGCCTGAAGTTGTCTTGCCTTGCCTTTCCTTGCTTGGAATTGCCTTGCCTGGGGTTTTCTTGCCTTGATTTTTCATTCGTTGCCTGAAATTGCATTGCCTGGAATTGCCTTGACTTGCCTTGTCTTTCCTGGATTGCCTTGTTTTGCCTTGCTTCAAATTGCCTTGCCTAGAGTTTCCTTGCCTTGACTTTTCTTGTGTTACCTGAAATTACCTTTCCTGGAATTGCCCTATTTTGCCTTCTTTTTTTTTTGAAATTGCTTGTTGTTTTCTTTCCTTGCATTTTCTGGAATTGCCTTGCCTTGCCTTTACTGGAATTACCTTACCTGGAATTGCCTTGCTTTGCCTTGCCTTGCCTTATCTGGAATTTTCTTGCCAAGAATTGCCTTTCCCTGCCTTGTGTTGTCTTGCCTTGCTTAAAATTGCCTTGCCTGGAATTGCCATGCCTTATGTTTCCTTGCCTGGAATTGCCTTTCATTGAATTTTCTTGCCTTGCCTAAAATAGCCTTGCCTGGAATTGTCTTTACTTTCTTTTCTTGCCTTGCCTAGAATTGTCTTGCATGGAATTGCCTTGCCTGGATTTACCTTGGCTGAAATTGCCTTGTTTTGCCTTTCCTGAAATTGCCTTGCCTGGAATTGGCCTATTTTACCTTGCTTTTTCATGCCTGAAATTGCCTTGCCTAAAATTCCCTTGCCTGTAATTGCCCTGTTTTGCCTTGCATTGCCTTGTCTGGAATTGCCTTGCATTGCCTTGCCTGGAATTGCTTTCCCTTGTCTTGCCTGGAACAGCCTCGCCTTGCCTTGCATGGAATTGCCTTGCCTGTAATTTTCTTTCTTTGACTTGCTTTTCCTGGAATTTTCTTGTCTTGCATTGCATTGCCTTGCCAGGAATTGCCTTGCCCGGCTTTGTTTTGCCTCTCCTGTAATTGTCTCGCATCGAGTTACCCTGCCTTGCCTTGCCTTGCCTCGCCTTGCCTTTTCTTGCCTTGCCTGTAATTGTCCTGTCTTGCCTTGCCTTTCATTGCTTTGAATTGCCTTGCTGGGAGTTGCATTGATTTTTCATTTCTAGATTGTCTTGCCTTGCCTTGCCTAAAATTGCCTTGCCTTGCCTTTTCTTGCATTACATTGCCTGGCCTGAAATTGACTGATCTTGTTTTGCCTTGCCTTGCCTGGCCTGGAATTGTCTGGCCTTGCCTTTCCTTGCCTTGCCTGTAACTATATTGCTTGGAGTTGCCCTGACTTGCCTTGCCTTGCCATGCCTTGCCTTTTCTAGCCTTGCCTGTAATTGCCTTACCTGTAAGTACCCTGCTTTGCCTTGCCTGGAATTGCCCTGCCTTGCCTTGCCTTGCCAGGAATTGCCTTGCCTTGCCTAGAATTGCCTTTTCTGGAATTGCCTCGCCTTGACTTGTCTTGCCTTTTCTTTTCTGGAATGGCATGGCCTGAAATTGCCTTGCCTTACCTTGCCTAGAATGTCTTTGCCTGGAATTGCCTTGCCTTGACTTGTCTTCCCTTTCCAATCCTGGAATTGCCTTGCTTGAAATTGACTTGCCTTGCCATGATTTGCCTTGCCTTTTCTTGCCTTGCCTTGCAATGCCTGATCTGGCCTGGCCTAGAATTGCCTGGCCTTGCCTGGCCTTACCTCTTTTGGGCTGAAATTTTCTGGCCTTACATGGTCTTGAATGGCTTGTACTGGCCTTCCCTGGACTGCAATTGCTTTTTCTTCCCTTGCCTTGTCTTTCCTGGAATTTTCTTGACTGGAACTACCTGCCTTACCTTGTCTAAACTTGCCTGTTATTGCCTTGCTTGAAATTGCCCTAACTTGCTTTGCCTTGCTGTGAGTAAAATTGTCTTGCCTGGAATAGCCTTGCATTGCCTGGAATTACCTTGCATAAAATTGCCTTGCCTTGCCTTGCCTTGCACTGTTTTGTCCTGTCCTGTCCTAGAATTGCCTAGCCTTGCCTGGCCTGAGCTGGAATTTCGTGGCCTAGCATAGCCTGGCCTGGACTGGCCTGGTCTGGAATAGTTTGGCCTGGCCTGGCATGGCCTGAAATGACTTGGAGTGGCCTGGTCTGGCCTGCAATGGACTTACCAGGCTTGTCCTGGCCTGTAAGAACCTGGCCTAGCCTAAACTTGCCTGCAAGAGCCTAGGCTTGCCTGGCTTTTCCTGAAATAAACTTGCCTAGCCTGGCTTGCCTGCAATTGCCTTGCCTTCCCTTGCCTTGCCTTGCCTGAAATTGCCTTGACTGAAATTGCCCTATTTTTTCTTGCTTTGCTTTGCCTTGCCTGCAATTTTTCTGCCTTGCCTTGCCTTGCATTGCCTCGAATTGCCTTACTTGGAATAACCCTGCCTTCTTTTGCCTTGCCTGATATTGCCGTGCCTGGTTGGGATTTGCTTGCAATTGTCTTGCCTTCCCTTGCCTTGCCTTGCCTTGCCTGGAATTGCCTTGACTAGAATTGCCCTTTCTTGCCTTGCCCAAAATTGTCTTGCCTAAAATTTTCCTACCTTGCCTAGAATTGCCTTGTTTGGAATTTCCCTGCCTTGCCTTGCGTTGTATTGCCTGAAATTGCCTTGCCTGGAGTGTCCTGCTTTCCTTTGCCTTGCCTTGCCTGGATTTACCTTTCTTGTAATCCCCTTGCTTTGTTTTACCTTGCCTTGCCTGGAATTTCCTTGCCTTCTCTTACCTTGCCTTCCAATGCCTGGCCTGGACAGGACTGGTCTTGCAATGCCTGGCCTGGCCTGGCCTAGAATTGCCTGGCCTTACCAGTCATGGGATGGAATTGCCTTTCCTCGTCTGTTCTCGCCTGACCTGGAATGTCTTGGCTTGGCCTAATCTGGTCTGGAATGGCTTGGACTGGCCTGCCCTGGCCTGCAATGGCCTGGCCTTTTCTGGCCTGCAATTGCTTTGTTTCCCTTGCCTTGCCTTGACTGGAACTGCCATTCCTTGCCTTGCCTACCCTTGCCTGGAATTGCCTTGCTGGAATTGCTCTACCTTGACTTGCCTGTAATTTCCTTGTCTGGAATTGTCCTACCTTGCCTTGTCTTGCCTTGCCTTGCCTGGAATTGCCTTGCCTTGCATTTCCCTGCCTTCCGTTTAATTGTCTTGCCAGGAATTGCCTTGCCTTCCTTGCCTTGCACTGCCTGGAATTTTCATTCCTTGCATTGCCTCTCATTTCTTTCCCTTCCCTTGCCTTGTTCTGAATTACCCTGTCTTGCCTTGCCTTGCCTGGAATTGTCTTTCATTGCCTTGCCTTGCATGGAATTTCTTTGCCTGGAATTAACTTGCCTTGCCTTGCTTGGAATTATCTTAGCTAATTTTTTTGCTCTTTTTGTCTTGCCTTGAATGGAATTGCCTTGCATGAAATTGCCCTGCCTTGCCTTGCCTGGCCTGGCCTTGCTTGCAATTTTCTTGTTTTTTCTTGTGTTGCCTTGCCTGAAATTGCCTTGATTGAAATTGCCTTGCCTTGTCTTGCCTTGCCTGGAGTTGCCCTATTTTTCTTTACCTTGCATTGCCTCAAATTGCCTTGACTGGGATTGCCTTGCTTTGCATTGCCTTGCATTGCATATAATTGCCCTGCCTAGCCTTACTTTGTCTTGCCTGGAGTTGCCTAGCCTGAAATTGCCTTGTCTTGCCTGGCCTTACCTTCCCTTGCCTAGAATTGTTTTGCACAAAATTGCCTTGACTTCCCTTGCCTGGAATTTCCTCGCCTGAAATCGCCTTTCTTTTTCTGGCCTCGCTCTTTTCTGGAATAGTCTTGTCTGGAGTTTCCTTGCCTTGTCTTGCCTTTTTTTGCCTGGAATTGCCTTGCCTTGCCTTGCCTTGCCTGGAAGTGATGTTTTTAGAATTCCCTTTCATGAAATTGCCTTGCCTTGCCTGGAATTTCCCTGCCTTGAGTTGTGCTGAATTGCCATACCTTATTTTGCCTTGCCTATTCTTGCCTTGCCTGAAATTGCCTTGCCTGGAATTGCCTTATTTGGATTTGCCTTTACTTGCCTTTTTTGAAATTGCCTTGCCTGGAATTACACTTTTTTGCCTTGCCTTCCCTTGCCTTGCCTTGCCTTGCATAGAATTTTCTTGCCTTGCCTTTAATTGCTTTGCCTGGAATTGCCTTGCCTGGTATTGCCTTGCCTTGCACTATGTAAAATTGCCTTGCATTAAATTGCATTGCCTTTACTTCCCTTACCTTGCCTGGAAATGCCTTTACTGAAATTCCCTTGCCTTGCCCAGAATTTTCCTGCCTTTCCTTGAATTGCCTCTCCTTCCCTTGCCATGTCTGGAATTGCTTTGTCTGGAGTTTTTTGTTATGCATTTCCTTGCCTTGCCTGGAGTTGCCTTGCCTTGAATTGCCTGGAATTTTTTTTTGCCTGGAATTGCCTTATCTTCCTTGTCTTGCCTTGCCTGGAATCATGTTACATAGAATTTTCTTGCCTTGCCTTGCCTTGCCTGGAATTGCATTGCCTTGCATTACCTGAAATTGCCTTGCCTGAAATTGCCTTTTTCTGCCTTGTCTTTCCTTGCCTTGACTGGAATCGCTGTTCCTGAAATTACCTTGCCCTGTCTTGCCATGCCTGGGATTGTCTTGCCTTGCCTGGAATTTCTTTGTCTTGCCTGGAATTACCTTGCCTTTCTTTGCTTGGAATTGCCTTTCCTGGTGTTTTCTTGCCTTGACTTTTCTTGTGTTACCTGAAATTGCCTTTCCTGGAATTGACTTGCCTTGCCTTGCCTTGCCAGGAATTGCCTTGCCCGACCTTGTCTTGACTTGCATGAAATTGCCTTGCTGAAAACAGCCTTGACTTTTCTTGACTTGCCTTGCTTTTTCTTTCCTGAAATTGCCTTGCCTTGCTTTACATGCCTTGCTTCGAATTGCCTTGCCTTGCCTAAAATTGCCTTGCCTGGAAGTGCCTTGCCTTGAATTGCCTGAAATTTTCTTGAATGCAATGACGTTATCTTTCTTGTCTTGCCTTGCCTGGAATCATGTTGCATCAAATTGCCTTGCCTTGCCTTGCTCTTTCTGGAATTCTCTTGCCTTACCTTGACTTGCCTACCTGGACTTGCCTTGCCTGGAATTGCCTTTTCCTACCTTGTCTTGTCTTGCTTTGTCTGGAATTGCTATTCCTGGAGTTACCTTGCCCTGCCTTGCCTTGCCTTGCTTGAAGTTTCCTTGCCTTTCCTTGCTTGGAATTGCCTTTCCTGAAATTTTCTTGCTTTGACGTTTTTGTGTTACCTGATTTTGCCTTGCCTGGAATTGCCATGCCTTGCCTTTCCTGGAATAGCCTTGCCTTGCCTTGCGTGAAGTTGCATTGCCTTGCCTGGAATTGTCTTGCCTGGCCTTTCCTTTCCTTTCCTGGAATGCCTTGCTTTGCATTGCATTGCCTTGCATGGTTTGAACTGGTCTTGAAATGCCTGGCCTGGCCTTGCTTTGCCTGGCCTGAAATTGTCTGGCCTTGACTGGCCTGGGCTGCATTGCCTAGCCTTGCCTAACCTGGCTTGAAATGGCCTGGATTGGCCTGGCATTGCCTGGAATAACCTGGACGGGCCTGAACTAGCCTAGAATAGCCTGGCCTGGCCTGACCTTGCCTGATCTGGGCTGGCTGGTCTCAATGGTTTTTCCTGGCTTTGCCTGTTCTGGTCTGCAATGGCCTGGCTAATATTGGCCTTGCCTGCAATTGCCTTGCCTTCCCTAGCCTTGCCTGTGATTGCCTTACTTATAAGTACCCTGCCTTGCCTTGCCTGGAATTGCCCTGCCTTGCCAGGAATTGCCTTGCCTTGCCTAGAATTGCCTTTCCTGGAATTGCCTTGACTTGTCTTGCCTTTCCTTTTCTGGAATTGCCTTGCCTGAAATTGCCTTGCCTTACCTTGCCTAGAATTTTTTGGCCTGGAATTGCCTTTCCTTGACTTGCCTTTCCTTTTTATTCCTGGAATTGACTTACCTTTCCATGCCTTGCCTTGCCTGGAATTGCCTTGCCTTCCCTTGCCTTGCCTTGCAATGCCTGGTCTGGCCTGGCATAGAATTGCCTGGCGTTGCCTGGCATAGAATTGCCTGGTCTTGCCTGGCCTTACCTCTCCTGGGCTGAAATTTTCTGGCCTTATGTGTCCTGAAATGGCTTGTACTGGCCTTCCCTGGCCTGCAATTGCTTTGCCTTCCCTTGCCTTGTTTTTCCTGGAATTTCCTTGACTGGAACTGTCCTGTCTTGCCTTGCCTAAAATTGCCTGTCATTGCCTTTCTTGAAATTGCCCTAACTTGCTTTGCCTTGCTGTGTGTGAAATTGTCTAGCCTGGA
The DNA here is from genome assembly GCA_031835075.1 of Saguinus oedipus. Lineage (NCBI taxonomy): Eukaryota > Metazoa > Chordata > Mammalia > Primates > Cebidae > Saguinus > Saguinus oedipus. Next base: position 60,039,686 of record CM063173.1, read on the forward strand.
ATAGCCTTGCATTGCCTGGAATTGCCTTGCATGGAATTACCTTGCCTTACCTTCCCTTGCACTGTTTGTTTTGTCCTGTCCTAGAATTGTCTGGCCTTGCCTGGCCTGGCATAGCCTGGCCTGGCCTGGCCTGGCCTGGTCTGGAACAGTTTGGCCTGACCTGGCTTGGTCTGGCATAGCCTGAAATGACTTGTAGTGGCCTGATCTGGCCTGAAATGGCCTTGCAAGGCATGTCCTGGACTGCAAGGACCTGGCCTAGTCTAGCCTTGCCTGTCTTTTTCTGAAATAAACTTGCCTAGCCCGGCTTGCTTGAAATTGCCTTGCCTGAAATTGGTTGACTAAAATTGCCCTAACTTGTCTTCCATAGCCTTTCCTGGAATTGCCTTCCCTGGAATTGCCCTACTTTGCTGTGCTTTGCTTTTCCTTGCCTGGAATTGCCTTGCCTGCCATTTTTCTGCCTTGTCTTGGCTTGCATTGCCTCGAATTGCCTTGCTTGGAATTGCCCTGCCTTGTCTTGCCTTGCCTGAAAATGCAGTGCCTGACTGGGACTTGCTTGCAATTACCTTGCCTTCCCTTGTTTTGCCTTGCCTGAAATTGCCCTGTCTTTCCTTGCCTTGTATTGCCTCAAATTCCCATGCCTGAAATTTTCCTTCCTTCTTTTGCCTTGACTTGCCTGGATTTGCCTTTCCTGGAATCACCTTGCCTTGGTTTGCCTCACCTTGCCTTGAATTGCCTTGCCTTTCTTTGGCTAGAATTGCCTTCCCTGGTATTGCCTTGCCTTTATTTGTCTTGCCTTTCCTTGCCTGGAATTGTCTTGCCTTGCCTTGCCTTGCCTTGCCTGGAATTCCCTTGCCTTCCCTTACCTGGCCTTCCAATGCCTAGCCTGGACAGGCCTGGTCTTACAAAGTCTGGCCTGGCCTAGAATTGCCAGGTCTTATCAGTTCTGGGCTGGAATTGCCTGGCCTCGCCTGGTCTCGCCTGGCCTGAAATGGCTTGGCTTGACCTAATGTGGCATGGAATAACTTGGACTGGCCTGCCCTGGCCTGCAATGGCTGGGCCTTGTCTGACCTGCCATTGCTTTGCTTCCCTTGCCTTGCCTTGACTAAAACTGCCCTGCCTTGCCTTGCATACCCCTGCCTGGAATTGCCTTGCCTGGAATTGCCCTACCTTGCCTTGCCTTGACTTGCCTTTAATTGCCTTACCTGGAATTGCCTTTACTTTCTTTGTTTGAAATTGCCTTTCCTGGAATTTCCTTACCTTGACTTGTCTTCTTTTTCCATTTCTGGAATTGATTTGCCTTGCAATGTTTTGCCTTGCTTGGAATTGTCTTTCCTTCCTTTTCCTTGCCTTCCAATGCCTGGTCTGGCCTGGCATAGAATTGCCTGGACTTGTCTGGCCTTACCTCTTTAGGGCTGAAATTTTCTTGCCTGACTTGGCCTGGAATGGCTTGTGCTGTCCTTCCCTGGCCTGAAATTGCTTCGCCTTCCCTTGCCTTGTCTTTTCTAAAATTTCCTTGACTGGAACTACCTGCCTTGCATTGCCTAACCTTGCCTGTCATTGCCTTTCTTGGAATTGCCCTAACCTGCTTTGCCTTGCTGTGGGTGGAATTGTCTTGCCTGAAATAGCCTTGCATTGCCTGGAATTTCCTTGCATGGAATTGCCTTGCCTTGCCTTGCCTTGCACTGTTTGTCCTGTCCTGTCCTAGAATTGTCTGGCCTTGCCTGGTCAGGGCTGGTATTACCTGGCCTGGCCTGGCCTGGCCTGGTCTGGAATAGTTTGGCCTGGCCTGAAATGCCTTGGAGTGGCCAGGTCTGGCCTGCAATAACCTTGCCAGGCTTGTCCTGGCCTGAAAGGACCTGGCCTGGCATAGTCTTGCCTGCAAGAGCCTAGCCTTGCCTGGATTTTCCTGAAGTAAACTTGCCTGACCTGGCTTGCCTGCAATTGCCTTGCCTGAAATTGCCTTGACTAAAATTTTTTTAACTTGCCTTCCATAGCCTTTCCTAGAATTGCCTTGCCTGGAATTGCCCTACTTTACCTTGCTTTGCTTTGCCTTGCCTGAAATTGCCTTGCCTGAAATTTTTCTGCATTGCCTTGGCTTGCATTGCCTCGAGTTGCCTTGCTTGGAATTGCCCTGCCTTGTCTTGACTTGCCAGAAAATGCCGTGCCTGACTGGAACTTGCCTGCAGTTCCCTTGCCTTGCCTTCCCTTGCCTTGCCTAAATTTGCCTTGCCTGGAACTGCCGTGCCTTTCCTTGCCTTGTGTTGCCTCAAATTGACTTGCCTGGAATTGCCCTGCCTTCCTTTTTTTGACTTGCCTGGAACTGCCCTGCCTTCCTTTTTTTTGACTTGCCTGGATTTGCTTTTCCTGGAATCTCCTTGCCTTTATTTGCCTTGCCTTGCCTGGAATTGCCTTGCTTGGAATTTCCCTGCCTTTCTTTGCCTTACCTTGCCTGAAATTGCCTTTCCTTGAATCGCCTTTCTTTGTTTTCCCTTGCCTTACCTGGAATTGCCTTGCCTTGCCTGGAATTGCCTAGCCTGAATTTGTATAGTCTTGCCTGGACTTACCTCCCCTTACCTAGAATTGCCTTGCCATGAATTGCCTTGCTTTATTTTGCCTAGACGTGCCTGGAATTGTCTTGCCTGGAATTGCTCTGCCTTTTCTTTTCTTGCCAAAAATTGCCTTGACTTGAATTGCCTTGCCTTGCCTTGCCTTGCCTAAAATTGCCTTGCCTTGACTTGTCTTGCCTTCATTACCTTGTCTTGCCTTGCCTTGCCTGGAATTCCCTTGCCTTCCCTTACCTTGCCTTCCAATGCCTAGCCTCAACAAGCCTGGTCTTAGAATGCCTGGCCTGGCCTGACCTAGAATTGCCTGGCCTTACCAGTACTGGGCTGGAATTGCCTGGCCTCGCCAGGTCTCGCCTGGCCTGGAATGGTTTGGCTTGGCCTAATGTGGCCTGGAATTGCTTGGACTGGCCTACTTTGGCCTGCAATGGTCGGCCCTTGTCAGGCCCGCAATTGCTTTGTTTTATTGCCTTGCCTTGACTGGAACTTCCCTGCCTTGTCTTGCCTAACCCTGCCTGGAATTGCCTTGCCTGGAATTGCCCTACCTTGCCTTGCCTTGACTTTCCTGGAATTGCCCTGCCTTGTCTTTTGTTGTTTGGAATTGCCTTGCCTGGAGTATCCTTTCCTTGACTTTTCTTGCATTACCTGAACTTACTTCCTGGAATTGCCTTGCCTTGCTATGCCAGAAATTGTTTTGCCCTGCCTTGTCTTCACTTGCATGGAATTGCCTTGCTGGGAATTGCCTTGCCTTTACTTGCTTTGCTTTTTTATTTCTTTTCTGAAATTGCCTTGCCTTGCTTGGAATTGCCTTGCCTTGCCTGGAATTGCCTATCCTGGAAGTGCCTTGCCTTGAATTGTCTAAAATTGTCTTGCCTGCAATGGCATTATCTTCCTTGTCTTGCCTTGCCTAGAATCACGTTGCATCGAATTGCCTTGCCTTGCCTTGCTGTTTATGGAATTCTCTTGGCTTACCTTGCCTTGCCTTACCTTGCCTTGCCTTACCTGGAGTTGCCTTACCTGAAATTGCCTTTCCCTGCCTTGTCTTGCCTTGCTTCAACTGGATTCGCTGTTCCTGGAATTACCTTGCCCTGTCTTGCCTTGCCTTGCCTTGTTTTGCCTGAAATTTTCTTGCCCTTTCTTGCTTGAAATGGCCTTGCCTGGGGTTTTCTTGCCTTGACTTTTCTTGCATTACCTGAAATTGCCTTGTCTGGAATTGCTGTGCCTTGTCTGCCTTGAAATTGCTTTGCCTTGCCTTGCCTGAAGTTGCATTGCCTTGCCTGGCCTGAAAATGCCTTGCCTTGCCTTGCATTGCATTGCCTTATATAAAATTGCCTTGCCAGGAATTGCCTTGTTTGGCCTTGCCTTTCATATCCCAGAACTGCCTCATCCGGCCTTGCCTTGGCTTGCCTGGAAATGACTTGCATTGCATTGCCTTTCCTTGCATGAAATTGCCTTGCCAGAAATTGCCTTTTTAGGTCTTGCTTTTTTTTTCCCTAAAATTACCTTGCCTTTCTTGGAATTGCCTTGCCCTGTTTTACCTTGCCTGTCTGAAATTGCCTTGCCTTGTCTTGCCTTGCATGGAATTGCCTCGCTGAAAATTGCTTTGCCTTAACTTGTTTTCCCTTTTCTTTATTTTCCTGGAATTGTCTTGCCTTGCCTGGAAATGCCTTTCTCAACGTTGTCTTGCCTTACTTGGAGTTGCCTTTTCTGAAATTGCCTTGCCTTACCTTGCCTTTAATTTCCTTTTCTTTCCTAAAATTGCCTTGTTTGGAATGCCTTGCTTTGCCTTTCCTTGCCTTGCCTGGAATTGCCTTGACTGGAATTGTTTTGCCTTCCCTGTCTTCCATTCCCTGTAATTGCCTTTCCTTGCCTTTTTTTGCTTGGAATTGACTTGTCTGGGATTTTCTTGCCTTGACTTTTGTTGCATTACCTGAAATTGCGTTGCCTGGAACTGCCTTGCCTTGCCTTGTCTTTCCTGGAATTGCTTTTTTTTCCTTGCTTTGAATTGCCTTACCTGGAGTTTTCTTGCCTTGACTTTCCTTGTGTTACCTGAAATTACCTTTCCTGGAATTGCCCTATTTTGCCTTCTCTTTCCTGGAATTGCTTGTCTTTCCCTTGCATTGCGTTTCCTGGAATTGACTTGCCTGGAATTGTCTTGCCTTTCCTGGAATTGCCTCTCCTTCTTTGGCCTTGCTTTGCCTGAAATTTCCCTGCCTTATCTTGCCTTTCCTGGAATTGCCTTGCCTTTTTTGTCTTGGCTTTCCTGGAATTTCCTTGCATGGAATTGCCTTGCCTTGCCCTTACTGGAATTACCTTACCTAAAATTGCCTTGCTTTGCCTTGCCTTGCCTTACTTGGAATTGCCTTGCCAAGAATTGCCTTTTCCTGCCTTGGGTTGTCTTGCCTTGCCTAAAATTGGCTTGCCTGGAATTGCCCTGTCTTGGGTTTCCTTGCCTGGAATTTCCTTTCATGGAATTGCCTTGCCTAGCCTGAAATTGCCTTGCCTGGAATTGTCTTTTCTTCCTTTTCTTGCCTTGCCTAGAATTGTCTTGCATGGAATTGCCTTGCCTGGATTTACCTTGGCTGGAATTGCCTAGTCTTGCCTTTCCTGAGATTGCCTTTCCTGAGATTGCCTTTCCTGGAGTTGCTCTGCCTTGCCTTGCCCTGTCTTGAATTGCCTTGCCTGGAATTGCCCTGTTTTACCTTGCTTTGCCATTCCTGAAATTGCCTTGCCTGTAATTGCCTTGCCTTGCCTTGCGTTGCCTTGCCTGGAATTGCCTTGCCTGGAATTACCTTGCCTGGAATTGTCTTGCCTCATCTTGCCTGAAGTAGCCTTGCCTTGCCTTGCGTGGAATTGCCTTGCCTGTAATTTCCTTGACTTGACTTGACTTGCATTACCTGAAATTGCCTTGCCTGGAATTTCCTTGCCTTGTCTTGCCTTTCCTGAAATTTTCTTGCCTTGCATTGCCTTGCCTGGGATTGTTTTGCCCGGCTTTGTTTTTCCTCAACTGTAATTGTCTTGTGTGGAATTGCCCTCCCTTGCTTTGCCTTGCATAGCCTTGCCTTGTTTTGCCTGGAATAGCCCTGTCTTGCCTTGCCTTTCATTGCTTTGAATTTTCCTGGTGGAAGTTGCATTGTCTTTCCTTTCCTTAGATTGTCTTGCCTTGCTTGCCTGGAATTGCCTTGCCTTGTTTTTTCTTGCCTTTTCTTGCATTACATTGCCTGGCCTGGTTTGGCCTGGCCTGGAATTGCCTGGTCTTGCCTTGCTTTGCCTGGCCTGGAATTGTCTGGCCTTGCCTGGCCTGGGCTGACATTGCCTAACATTGCCTAACCTGGCTTGAAATAGCCTGGATTAGCCTGGCATGCCCTGAAATAACCTGGACTGGTCTGCACTATCCTGGAATGGCCTGGCCTGGTCTGTCATTGCCTGGTCTGACCTGGGCTGGCCTCAATGGTCTTTCCTGGCGTTGTCTGTCTTGGCCTGCAATGGCCTGGCCAATAATGGCCTTGCCTTCCCTAGTTTTGCCTGCAATTGCCTTACCTGTAAGTACCCTGCCTTGCCTTGCCTAGAATTGCCCTGCCTTGCCTTGCCTTGCCAGGAATTGCCTTGCCTTGCCTAGAATTGCCTTTTCTGGAATTGCCTCACCTTGACTTGTCTTGCCTTTTCTTTTCTGGAATTGCCTTGCCTGAAATTGCCTTGCCTTACCTCGCCTAGAATTTTCTTGCATTACCTGGAATTGCCTTGCATGGAATTGCCTTTCCCTGCCTTGTCTTGCCTTGCCTTGACTTGAATTACTGTTCCTGAAATTACTTTGCCCTGCCTTGCCTTGCCTGGGATTGCCTTGCTTTCCCTGGAATTGTCTTGCCTTGCCTGAAATTGCCTTCCCTGGAGATGCCTTACCTTGCCTTTCCTGGAATTTTTTTGTTTTGCCTTGCTTCAAATTGCCTTGCCTGGTGTTTCTTTGTCTTGACTATTTTTGTGTTACCTAAAATTACAATTTCTGTAACTGCTTTATTTTGCCTTCTCTTTCCTGGAATTGCTTGTCTTCCTTGCATTGCATTGCCTGGAATTGCCTTGCCTGGAATTGCCTTGCCTTGCTTTTCCTGGAATTGCCTCTTCTAAAATTGCCTTGCCTTTTTTGTCTTGCCTTGCCTAGAATTTCTTTGCATGGAATTTTCTTGCCTTGCGTTTTCTGGAATTACCTAACCTGGAATTGCCTTGCTTTGCATTGCCTTGCCTTACCTGGAATTGCATTGCCAAGAATTGCCTTTCATTGCCTTGTGTTGTCTTCCTTTTGTAAAATTGCCTTGCCTGGAATTGCCCTGCCTTGGGTTTCCTTGCCTGGAATTGCCTTTCATGGAATTGCCTTGCCTTGTCTGAAATTGCCTTGCCTTTCTTTTCTTGCTTTGCCTAGAAATGTCTTGAACGGAATCGCCTTGCCTGGATTTTCCTTGGCTGGAATTGCCTTGTCTTGCCTTTTCTGAAATTGCCTTGCCTGGAGTTGCTCTGCGTTGCCTTGCCTTGCCTTGAATATTCTTGCCTGGAATTCCCTATTTTACCTTGCTTTGCTATGCCTGAAATTGCCTTGCCCGTAATTGCCCTTTCTTGACTTGACTTGACTTGCATTACTTGAAATTGCCTTGCCTGGAATTTCCTTGCCTTGACTTGCCTTTTCTGGAATTTCCTTGCCTTGCCTTGCATTGCCTTGCCAGAAATTGCCTTGCCCAGCTTTGTTTTGCCTCACCTGTAATTGTCTTGCTTGAAGTTGCCCTGCCTTGCCTTGCCTTGCCTGGAATTGCTCTGTCTTGCCTTGCCTTTCATTGCTCCAAATTGCCTTGCTGGGAGTTGCATTGCCTTTCCTTTCCTTAGATTATCTTGCCTTGCATTGCCTTGCCTGGAATTGCCTTGTCTTGACTTTTCTTGCACTACATTGTCTGGCCTGGTTTGGTCTTGCCTGAAATTGCCTGGCCTTACCTTGCCTTGCCTGGCCTGGAATTGTCTGGCCTTGCCTGCCTGGGCTGGCATTGCCTAACCATGCTTTGCCTTTCCTGGCCACCAATTGTTTGGCTTTGCCTGCTTGGGCTGGCACTGCCTGGCCTGGTCTAACATGGTTTGAAATGGCCTGGATTGGCCTGGCATGGCCTGGAATAACCTGGATTGGGCTGCACTAGACTGGAATGGCCTGGCCTGGCCTGGTCTGGCCTGGGCTGGCCTCAATGGTCTTTCCTGGCTTTGTCTGTCCTGGCATGAAATGGTCTGGCCAATAATCTCCTTGCCTGCAATTGTCTTGCCTTCTCTAGCCTTGCCTGTAATTGCGTTAACTGTAAGTACCCTGCCTTGCCATGCCTGGAATCGCCCTGCCTTGCCTTGCCAGGAATTGCCTTGCCTTGCCTAGAATTGCCTTTCCTGGAATTGCCTCGCCTTGACTTCTCTTGCCTTTCCTTTTCTGGAATTGCCTTGCCTGAAATTGTCTTTCTTACCTTGCCTAGAGTTTTCTTGCCTGGAATTGCCTTGCCTTGATTTGTCTTCCTTTTCCATTTCTGGAATTGACTTGCCTTGCCATGCCTTGCCTTGCCTTGAATTGTCTTGCCTTCCCTTTCCTTGCCTTTCAATGCCTGGTCTGGTCTGGCATAGAATTGCCTGGCCTTGCCTGGCCTTACCTCTCCTGTGCTGAAATTTTCTGGCCTAACTTGGCCTGGAATGGCTTGTACTGAACTTCCCTGGCCTGCAATTGCTTTGCCTTCCTTTGCCTTGTCTTTTCTGGAATTTTCTTGACTGAAACTACCCTGCCTTGCCTTACCTAACATTGACTGTCATTGCCTTACTTGGAATTGCCCTAACTTGCTTTGCCTAGCCGTGCATGGAATTGTCTTGCCTGAAATTGCCTTGCACTGTTTGTCCTGTTCTTTCCTAGAATTACCTGGCCTTGCCTGGCCTCAGCTGGAATTTTTTGGCCTGGCATAGCCTGGTCTTTCCTGGCCTGGCCTGGTTTGCAATAGTTTGGCCTGGCCTGGCATGACATGGCATGGCCTAAAATAACTTGGAGTGGCCTGTTCTGGGCTGGAATGGCTTTGTCAGGCTTGTTCTGGCCTGGAAGAACCTGGTCTAGCCTAGCCTTGCCTCCAAGAGCCTAGCCTGGCCTGTCTTTTCCTGAAATAAACTTATCTGTCCTGGCTTGCCTGCTATTGCCTTGCCTGGAATTGCCTTGACTGAAATTGCCCTAACTTGCCTTCCTTAACTTTTCCTGGAATTGCCTTGCCTGGAATTGCCCTACATTGCCTTGCTTTGCTTTGCCTTGCATGAAATTGCCTTGCTTGCAATTTTTCTGCCTTGTCTTGCATTGCCTAGGATTGCCTTTCTTGGAATTGCCCTGCCTCTTCTTGCCTTGCCTGAAAATGCCATGCCTGGCTAGAAATTGCTTGCAATTGCCTTGCTTTCCCTTGCCTTGCCTTGCCTGGAATTACCTTGAATGGAATTGGCCTGCCTTTCTTTGCCTTGTATTGCCTCAAATTGCCTTGCTGGAATTGTCCTGACTTTCTTTGTCTTTTCTTGCCTGGATTTGCCTTTCCTGAAATCGCCTTGTCTTGTTTTGCCTTGCCTTGCCTGGAATTGTCCTGACTTTCTTTGCCTTGGCTTGCCTGAAATTGCCTTTCATAGAATCGCCTTTCTTTGTTTTGCCTTATCTTACCTGGAATTGCCTTGCCTTGCCTGTAATTTCCTTTCCTTCCCTTACCTTGCCTTCCAATGCCTGGCCTGGAGAGGCCTGGTCTTGCAATGTCTGGCCTGGCCTGGTCTGGCCTAGAATTGCCTGGCCTTATCAGTCCTGGGCTGGAATTGCCTAATCTCGCCTGGTGTTGCCTGGCCTGAAATGGCTTGGCTTGGCCTAATGTGGCTTGGAATGGCTTGAACTGGCCTTCCCTGGCCTGCAATGACTTGGTCTTGTCTGTCCTGCAATTGCTTTGCTTCCCTTTCTTTGCCTTGACTGGAACTGCCCCTTCTTGTTTTGCCTACCCTTGCCTGGAATTGCCTTGCCTGGAATTGCCCTACCTTGCCTTGCCTTGACTTGCCTGGAATTGCCTTGCCTGGAATTTCCCTGCCTTGTCTTTCCCTGTATTGCCTCAAATTGCATTGCCTGGAATTGTCTTGCCTTCCTTTGCCTTGCCTTGCCTGGATTTGTTTTTCCTGGAATCACCTTGACTTGTTTTGCCTTGCCTTTCTTGGAATTGCCTTTCGTGGAATTTCCCTGCCTTTCTTTGCCTTGCCTTTCCTGAAATTGCCTTTCCTAGAATCGCCTTTCTTTGTTTTGCCTTGCCTTACCTGGAATTACTCTGCCTTGCCTGGAATTGCCCAGCCTGGAATTGCACTCTCTTGCCTGGACTTACTTTTCTTTACCCAGAATTGCCTTGCCTGGAATTGCTTTGCCTTGCCTTGTCTAGACTTCCCTGAAATTGCCTTGCCTGGAATTGCTCTGACTTGTCTTGCCTTGCCAGAAATTGCCTTGCCTTAAATTGCCTTGCCTTGCCTTGCCTAGAATTGTCTTGCCTGGTATTGCCTTTCCTTTCCTTTCCTTTCCTTTCCTGGTATTGTCTTGCCTTGCCTTGCCTTTTTTTGTTTTTACTGAAATTCCCTTGCCTTCCCTCACCTTGCCTTCCAATACCTGGCCTGGACAGGCCTGGTCTTGAAATGTCTGGCCTGGCCTAGAATTGCCTGGCCTTACCAGTCCTGAGCTGGAATTGCCTGGCCTCGCCTGGTCTGGAATTGCTTGGTTTGGCCTAATCTGGCCTGAAATGTCTTGGACTGGCCTGACTTGACCTGCAATGTCCTGGCCTTGTCTGGCCTGCAATTGCTTTGCTTCCCTTGCCTTGCCTTGACTGGAACTGTTCTGCCTTGCCTTGCCTACTTCTGCCTTGAATTGCCTTGCCTGGAATCGCTCTACCATGCCTTGCCTTGGCTTGCCTGAAATAACCTTGCCTGGAATTGCCCTGCCTTACCTTGCGTTATATTGCCTTAAATTGCCTTGCCTGTAATTGTCCTACCTTCTTTTGCCTTGCCTTGCCTGGATTTGTCTTTTCTGGAATCGCCTTGCCTTGTTTTGCCTTGCCTTGCCAGGAATTGTCTTGCCTTGCCTTGCCTGGAATTCCCTTGCCTTCCCTTACCTTGCCTTCTAATGCCTGGCCTGGACCGGCCTGGTCTTGCAATGCTTGGCCTAGGCATGGCTGTTCTAAAATTGCCTGGCCTTATCAGGTCTGAACTGCAATTGCCTGGCCTGGAGTGGCTTGGACTGTCCTTCCCTGGCCTGCAATGGCCTGGCCCTCCCTGGCATGCAATTGCTTTGCTTCTCTTGCCTTGCCTTGACTGGAACTGCCCTGCCTTGCCTTGTCTATTCTTGCCTGGAATTGCCTTGCCTGGAATTGCCCTACCTTGCCTTGCCTTGACTTGCCTGAAATTGCCTTGCCTAAAATTCTCTTGCCTTTCTTTCCCCTGCCTTCCAATACCTGGCCTGGACAGGCCTGGTCTTGCAATGCCTGGGCTGGGCTTGCCTGGCCTAGAATTGCCTGGCCTTACCAGTCCTGGGCTGGGATTGCCTGGCATCGCCTGGTCTCGCCAGGCCTTGAATGGCTTGGCTTGGCCTAATCTGGCCTGAAATTGCTTGGACTGGCCTTCCCTGGCCTGCAGTGGCCTGGCCTTGTCTTGCCTGCAATTGCTTTGCTTCCCTTTCCTTGCCTTGACTGGAACTCCTCTGCCTTGCCTTGACTACCCTTGCCTGTAATTGCCTTGCCTGGAGTTGCCCTACCTTGCCTTGCCTTGACTTGCCTGGAATTTCCCTGCCTTGCCTTATATTGCCTCAAAGTGTCTTGCCTAGAATTGTTCTGTCTTCCTTATCCTTGCCTTGCCTGGATTTGCCTTACCTGAAATCGCCTTGCATTGTTTTACCTTGCCTTCCCTGGAATTGTCTTGCCTTACCTTACCTTGCTTTGCCTTGCCTTGCCTGAAAATCCCTTGTCTTCTCTTATTTTGCCTTGCAATACCTGGCTTTGACAGGCCTGGTCTTGTAATGCCTGGCCTGGCCTAGAATTTCCTGACCTTATCAGTCCTGGGCTGCAATTGCCTGGCCTGAAATGGCATTGCCTGGCCTAATCTGGCCTGGAATGGCTTGGACTTGCCTTCCCTGGCCTGCAATGACCTGGCCTTGTCTGGCCTGCAATTGCTTTGCTTCCCTTGCCTTGCCATGACTAGAAATTTTCTGCCTTGCCTTGCCTACACTTGCCTGGGTTTGCCTTGCCTTGTATTGCCCTACCTCTCCTTGTCTTGACTTTTCTGAAATTTCTTTGTCTGGAATTGCCCTACCTTGCCTTGCCTTGCCTTGCCTAAAATTGCCTTGCCTGGAATTGCCTTGTCTTGCATTTCTCTGCCTTGCATGGCATTTTCTTGCCGGGAATTGCCTTGTCTTTCTTGCCTTGCATTGCCTATAATTCCCATTTTTTGCATTGCCTCTCATTTCTTTTTCTTCACTTACCTTGCTTTGAATTACCTTGTCTTGCCTTGCCTTGCCTGGAATTGTCTTTCATTGCCTTGCCTTGCGTGGAATTGCTTTGCCTAGAATTAACTTGCCTTGCCTTGCCTGGAATTACCTTAACTAAAATTTTCTTGCCTTCTTTGTCTTGCCTTGAATGGAATTGCCTTGCATGGAATTGCCTCGCCTGGAGTTGCCTTGCCTGGAATTGCCTTGCCTGGAATTGCCTTGCCTGGAATTGCCTTGCATGAAATTGCCCTGCCTTGCGTTGCCTGGCCTGACCTTGCTTGCAATTGCCTTGTTTTTTCTTGCCTTGTTTTGCCTGGAATTGCCTTGACTAAAATTGACCTGTCTTGCCTTGCCTGGAATTGCCCTGTCTTTCTTTACCTTGCACTGCCTCAAATTGCCTTGACTGGGATTACCCTGCCTTGCCTTGTCTTGCATTGCATGTAATCGCCTTGCCTAGCCTTGCCTAGTCTTGCCTGGAATTGCCTAGCCTGAAATTGCCCTTTTTTGCCTGGCCTTACCTTACATTGCCTAGAATTGTTTTACCTGGAATTGCCTTGACTTTTTTTGCCTGTAATTGCCTCTCCTGGAATCGTCTTGTATTTCCTGGCCTTGCCTTGACTTGAATTGTCTTGTCTTGAGTTTCCTTGCCTTGTCTTGCCTTGCCTGGAATTGCCCTGTTTTTCTTTTCCTTGCATTGCCTCAAATTGCCTTGACTGGAGAACCCTGCTTTGCCTTGCCTTGCATTGCATGTAATCACCTTGCCTAGGCTTGCTTTGTCTTCCCTTGTCTTCCCTGGAATTGCCTTGCCTGTAATTGCCTTTCATTGCGTTGCGTTGCCTTGCCTTGCCTTGTTTTGCCTTGCCTTACCTGGAATTGCCTTTCCTTGCCTTGCCTGGAATTGCCATTTCTGGAATTCCCTTTCCTGGAATTGCATTGCCTTGCCTGGAATTGTCCTGCCTCTAGTTGTTCTCCCTTGCCTTGCCTTGTTTTGCCTTGCCTATTCTTTCCTTGCCTGAAATTGCCTTGCCTAACCTTGCCTTGTCTGGAATTGCCTTATGTGGATTTGCCTTTCCTTGACTTTTCTTTCCTTGCCTGTTTTGAAATTGCCTTCCCTGTAATTACACTTTTTTGCCTTGCCTTGCTTAGAATATTTTTGCCTTGTCTTTAATTGTTTTGACTGGAATTGCCTTGCCTGGAATTGCCTTGTCTGGTATTGCCTTGCCTTGCATTACATAAAATTGCCTTGCATTGAATCGCGTTGCCTTTTCCTGCCTTACCTTGCCTGGAAATGCCTTTACTGGAATTGCCTTACCCTGCCCGGAATTTCCCTGCCTTTCCTTGAATTGCCTCTCCTTCCCTTGCCATGTCTGGAATTGCCTTTTCTGGAGTTATTTTGTTATGCATTTTTTTTGCCTTGCCTAGAATTGCCTTGCCTTGAATTGCCTGAAATTTTCTTGTCTGGAATTGCCTTATCTTCCGTGTCTTGCCTTGCCTGGAATTGCGTTGCATAGAATTGCCTTGCCTTGCCTTGCCTTGCCTTTTCTGGAATTGCCTTGCCTTGCCCTACCTGGAATTGCCTTGCCTGGAATTGTCTTTTTCTGCCTTGTCTTGCCTTACATTGATTGGAATCGCTGTTCCTGAAAATGCCTTTTCCTGCCTTGCCTTGCCTGGAATTGCCTTGCCTTGCCTGGAGATGCCTTACCTTGCCTTGCCTGGAATTGTCTTGCCTAGAAATTTCCTACATTGCCTGGAATTGCCCTGCCTTGCCTTGCCTTGTATTGCCTCAAATCGCCTAAAATTGTACTGCCTTCCTTTGCCTAGTCTTGCCTGGATTTTCCTTTCCTGGAATCGCCTTGCTTAGTTTGGTCTTGCCTTGCCTGAAATTTCCCTGCCTTATCTTCCTTTCCTGGAATTGCCTTGCCTGGAATTGCCTTGCCTTTTTTGTCTTGGCTTGCCTGGAATTTCTTTGCATGGAATTTCCTTGCCTTGCTTTTCCTGGAATTACCTTACCTAGCTTTGCCTTGCTTGGCATTGCCTTGCCTTACCTGGAATTGCCTTGCCAAGAATTGGCTTTCCCTGCCTGGTGTTGTCTTGTCTTGCCTGAAATTGCCTTGCCTGGAATTGCCCTCCCTTGGGTTTCCTTGCCTGGAATTGCCTTGCCTTGCCTGGAACTGCCTTTCCTTTGTTTTATTGCCTTGCCTAGAATTGTCTTGCATGGAATTGCCTTGCCTGGATTTACATTGCCTGGAATTGCTTTTTCTTGCCTTTCCTGAAATTGCCTTGCGTGGAGTTGCTCTGCCTTGCTTTGCCTTGCCTTGAATTGCCTTGCCTGGTATTGCCCTATTTTACCTTGCTTTGCCATGCCTGAAATTGCCTTACCTGTAATTGCCCTGCCTTGCCTTGCCTGGAATTGCCTAGCATTGTCTTGCCTGGAATTGCTTTGCCTCATCTTGCCTGGAATAGCCTTGCCTTGCCTTGTGTGGAATTGCCTTGCCTGTAATTTCCTTGACTTGACTTGACTTGCATTACCTGAAATTGCCTTACCTGGAATTTCCTTGCCTTGTCTTCCCTTTCCTGGAATTTCCTTGCCTTGCCTTTCATTGCCTTGCTGGGAATTGCCTTGCCTGGCTTTGTTTTGCCTCATCTGTAATTATGTTGGTTGGAGTTGCTGTGTTTTACCTTGCCTTGCCTGGAATTGCCCTGTCTTGCCTTGCCTTTCATTGCTTTAAATTTTCTTGCTGGAAGTTGCATTGCCTTTTCTTTCCTTAGATTGTATTGCCGTGTGTTAACTGGAATTGCCTTGCTTTGCCTTTCATTGCCTTTTCTTGCATTACCTTGCCTGGCCTGGTTTGGCCTGGCCTGGAATTGCCTGGCTTTTCCTTGTCTTGCCTGGTCTGGAATTTTCTGGTTTTGTCTGGCCTGGGCTGGCATTGCCTGGCCTTGCCTAACCTGACTTGAAATGGCCTGGATTGGCCTGGCATGGCCTGGAATAACCTTGACTGGCCTGCACTAGCCTGGGTTTGCCTGGCCTGGCCTGGCCTGTCATTGCCTGGTCTGGCCTGGGCTGGCCTCAATGGTTTTTCCTGGATTTGTCTGTCCTGGTCTGCAATGTCCTGGCCAATAATGGCCTTGCCTGCAATTGCCTTCCCTTCCCTATCCTTGCCTGTAATTTCCTTACCTGTAAGTACCCTGCGTTGCCTTGCTTGAAATTGCCCTGCCTTGCTTTGCCTTGCCAGGATTTGCCTTGCCTTGCTTAGAATTGCCTTTTCTGGAATTGCCTTGCCTTGACTTGTCTTGCCTTTTCTTTTCGGGAATTGCCTTGCCTGAAATTGCCTTGCCTTACCTTGCCTAGAATTTTCTTACCTGGAATTGCCTTGCCTTGACTTGTCTTTCCTTTCCATTTCTGAAATTGCCTTTCTTGGAATTGACTTGCCTTGCTATTCCTTGCTTTATGTGGAATTGCCTTGACTTCCCTTGCCTTGCTTTGCAATGCCTGGTCTGGACTGGCCTAGAATTGCCTGGCCTTGGCTGGCTTTACTGCTCCTGGTTTAAAATTTTCTGGCCTGACTTGGCCTGTAATGGCTTGTACTGGTCTTCCCTGGCCTACAATTGCTTTTTCTTCCCTTGCCTTTTCTTTCCTGGAATTTGCTTGACTGGAACTGCCCTGACTTGCCTTGCCTAATCTTGCCTTTCTTAAAATTGCCCTAACTTGCTTTGCCTTGCCGTGCATGGAATTGTCTTGCCTGAAATAACCTTGCATTGCCTGGAATTGCCTTGCATGTAATTGCCTTGCCTTGCCTTGCACTGTTTTTCCTGTCCTGTCCTAGAATTGTCTGGCCTTGCCTGACCTGGGCTGGAATTTTCTGGCCTGGAATAACCTGGCCTGGCCTGGCCGGGTCTGGAATAGTTTGGCTGGCCTGGACTGGCCTGGCATGGCCTGAAATGACTTGGAGTGGCCTTGTCTGGCCTGAAATGGCCTTGCCAGGCTTGTCCTGACCTGCAAAGACCTGGCCTAGCCTAGTCTTGCCTGCAAGAGCCTACCCTTGCCTTGCCTTTTCTGAAGTAAAGTTGCCTGTCCTGGTTTGCCTGCAATTGCCTTGTCTTTCTTTGCCTTGCCTTGCCTGGAATTGCCTTGACTGAAATTGCCCTAACTTGCTTTAAATAGTTTTTCCTGGAATTGCCTTGCCTGGGATTGCCCTACTTTGTCTTGCTTTGCTTTTCCTTGCCTGAAATTGCCTTGCCTGCAATTTTTTCTGCCTTGTCTTGCCTTACAGTACCTTTATTTGCCTTTCTTGGAATTGCCCTGCCTTGCCTTTCCTTGCCTGAAATTTCCCTGCCTGGCTGGGACTTGCTTGCAATTGCCTTGCCTTCCCTTACCTTACCTTGCCTGGAATTGCCTTGACTGAAATTGCCCTGCCTTGTCTTGCCTGGAATTGTCTTGCCTGAAATTTCCCTACCATGCCTGCAATTGCCTTGCCTGGAATTGCTTGCCTTGCTTTGCCTTGTATTGCCTCAAATTGCCTTGCCTCAAATTGCCCTGCCTTCATTTGCCTTGCCTTACCTGGATTTGCCTTTCCTGGAATCGCCTTGCCTTGTTTTGCCTTTCCTTGCCTGGAATTGTCCTTTTTTCTTTGCCTTGCCTTGCCTGAAATTGCCTTTCCTGGAATTGCCTTTCTTTGTTTTACCTGTCTTACCTGGAATTGCCTTTCTGTGTTTTACATTGTCTTACCTGGAATTTCCTTTCCTTGCTTGGAATTGCCTAGCTTGGAATTGTACTATGTTGCCTGGACTTACCTTTCCTTACCTAGAATTGCCTTGCCTGAAATTGCCTTGCCTAGCCTAGACTTGCCGGAATTGCCTTGCCTGGAATTGCTCTGCCTTGTCTTGCCTTGCCAGAAATTGCCTTGCCTTGAATTGCCTTGCCTTTTCTTCTCTAAAATTGCCTTGCCTGGTATTGCCTTTCCTTGCCTGGTATTGTCTTGCCTTGCCTTACTTTGCCTTCCCTTGCCTTGTCTGGAATTGCTTTGCCTTCCCTTATCTTGCCTTCCAATGCCTGGCCTGGACAGGCCTGGTCTTGCAATGCATGGCCTGGCCTAGAATTGCCTGGCCTTACCAGACCTGAGCTGAAATTTCCTGGTCTATCCTGGTCTCGCCTGGAATGGAATGGCTTGGCTTGGCCTAATTTGGCCTGGAATGGCGTGGACTGCCCTGCCCTGGCCTGCAATGGCCTGGCCTTGTCTGGTCTGCTATTGCTTTGCTTCCCTTGCCTTGCCTTGACTGGAACTGCCCTGCCTTGTTTTGGCTACCCTTGCCTGGAATTGCCTTGCCAGGAAATGCCCTACCTTGCCTTGCCTTGACTTGTCTGGAATTGCCCTACCTTTCCTTTCCTTGCCTTAACTGGAATTGCCTTGCCTGAAATTGCCTTGCCTTGCATTTCCCTGCTTTGCATGGAATTTCTTGCTGGGAATTGCCTCACCTTTCTTGACTTGCATTGCCTGGAATTTTCATTCCTTGCATTGCCTTTCATTTCTTTCCCTTTTCTTGCCATGATTTGAATTACCGTGTTTTGCCTTTCCTTTCCTGGAATTGTCTTTCATTGCCTTGCTTTGCCTTTCGTTGCGTGGAATTGCTTTGCCTGCAATTAACTTGCCTTGCTTTGCCTTGTCTTGCCTTGTCTGCAATTACCTTAACTAAAATTTTCTTGCCTTCTTTGTTTTGCCTTGAATGGAATTGCCTTACATGGAATTTCCTCGCCTGGAGTTGCCTTGCCTGGAATTGCCTTGCATGAAATTGCCCTGTCTTGCCTGGCCTGGCCTGGCCTTGTTTGCAATTGCCTTGTTTTTTCTTGCCTTGTTTTTCCTGGAATTGCCTTGACTGAAATTGACCTGTCTTGCCTTGCCTGGAATTGCCCTGTCTTTCTTTACCTTGCATTGCCTCAAATTGCCTTGACTGGGATTGCCCTGCTTTGCCTTGCCTTGCATTGCATGTAATCGCCTTGCCTAGCCTTGCCTTGTCTTGGCTGGAATTGCCTAGCCTGAAATTGCTCTGTCTTGCCTGGCCTTACATTCCCTTGCCGAGAATTGTTTTACCTGGAATTGCCTTGATTTCTCTTGCCTGGATTTGCCTCGCCTGGAATCACCTTGTCTTTTCTGGCCTTGCCTTGCCTGGAATTGTCTTGTCTGGAGTTTTCTTGCCTTGTCTTGCCTTGCCTTGCCTGAAATTGTCTTGCCTTGCCTTGCCTGGAATTGCTGTTTCTGGAATTCTTTTTTCTGAAATTGCCTTGCCTTGCCTGGAATTTCCCTGCCTCGAGTTGTCCTGCCTTGCCATACCTTGTTTTGCCTTGCCTATTATTGCCTTGCCTGAAATTGCTTTGCCTTACCTTGCCTTGCCTGCAATTGCCTTATGTGGATTTGCCTTCTTTTGCCTTTTCTTTCCTTACCGTTTTTGAAATTGCCTTGCCTGGAATTACACTTTTTTGCCTTGCCTTGCCTTGCATAGAATTTTTTTGCCTTGCCTTTAATTGCTTTGTCTGGAATTTCCTTGCCTGGAATTGCCTTGCCTAGAATTGCCATTCCTTGCCTTGTCTTGCTTAAAATTGCCTAGCCTGAAATTGCCTTGTCTTGCCTGGCATTAACTTCTATTGCCTAGATTTTTTTTCCCTGAAATTGCTTTGACTTTTCTTGCCTGTAATCTCCTCTACTGGAATCGCCTTTTCTTGCCTGGAATTTTTTATCTAGAATTACCTTACCTTGCCTTGCCTCGCCTTGCCTGGAATTAATTTGTCCAGAGTTGCCTTGCCTTGCCTGGAATTGCCTTCCCCTGCCTTGTCTTGACTTGGCTTGCCTAGAATTGCCGTTTGTGAAATTGCCTCTCTTTGAATTTCCTTGCATTGCCTGGAATTGCCCTTCCTTTAATTGTCCTGACTTGCCTTGCCTTGCCTATTCTTGTTTTGCCTGAAATTGCCTTGCCTTACCTTGCCTTGACTGGAGTTGCCTTACGTGGATTTGCATTTTTTTCCTTTTTTTCTTGTGTTTTGTAAAATTGCCTTGCCAGAAATTGCACTTTTCTTCCTTTCCTTGCCTTGCATAGAGTTTTCTTGCCTTGCCTGGTATTGCCTTGTTTTGACTTGTCTTGTTTTGCATTGCCTGGAATTGCCTTGCCTGGAATTGCATTCCCTGGTATTGCCTTGCCTTGCCTTATGTGGAATTGCCTTGCATTGAATTGCGTCTTCTTGCCTTGCCTTACCTTGCCTGTAATTACCTTTTCTGGAATTACCTTCCCTTGCTTAGAATTGCACTGCCTTGCCTTGCATTGCCTCTCCTTCCCTTGCCTTGCCTTGCCTTGCCAAGCCTGAAATTTCCTTGCCTGAAGTTACCTTGTTTTGCATTGGTTTGCCTTGCCTGGAATTGCCTTGCCTGGAACTGCCTTATCTTCCATGACTTGCCTAGCCTGGAATTGACTTGCCCACAATTGCCTCGTCTGAAATTGCCTTCAACTGCATTGCCTTGCCTTTCCTAGAATTGCCTTGCCTCGAATTGCCCTGCCTTGCCTGGAATTCCCTTGCATAAAATTGCTCTGCCTTGCCTTGCCTTGCCTGGCCTGGCCTTGCTTGCAATTTCCTTGCCTTCCCTTGTTTTCCCTTGCCTTGCCTGGATTTGCCTTGCCTTGTCTAGCCTTGCCTTGCCGTGCCTTGTCTTTCCTGAAATTGCCTTGCCTTGCCTTGCATTGCCTTGCCTGCAATTACCTTGCCTGGAATTGCGTTGCCTTGCATTGCCTTGCCATGCATGAAATTGCCTTGATGGGAATTGCCTTGCCTTGCCTTTCATTGTCGGGAATTGCCTTGCCTGGAATTGCCTTGCCTCGTCTTGCCTTGCCTTCCTGGAATTGCCTTGCATTGCCGTGCATGAAATTGCCTTGCCTTGAATTGCCCTTCCTTGCCTGGAATTGCCTTTTCTTGAATTGCCTTGCCTTTCCCTGCCTTACTTTGCCTTGCGTTGCTCAAATTGACTTTCCTTGCCTTGCATTGCCTGGAATTGCCTTGCCTAAAATTGCCTTGCCTTTCCTTGCCTTGCATGAAATTGCCTAGCCTGAAATTGCCTCCTCTTGCCTGGCCTTCCCTTCCCTTGCCTAGAATTGTTTTGCCTGCTATCGCCTTGAATTCCCTTGCCTGGAAGCGCCTCTCTTTGAATCGCCTTGTCTTGCCTGGCCTTGCCTTGACTGGAATTGTCTTGTCTGAAATTGCCTTGCCTTGTCTTGTCTTGTCTTGCCTGAAATTGCCTTGCCCAAAGTTCCCTCTCTTCGCCTTGCCTTTCCTTGCCTGGAATTGGCTTGCCATGCGTGGAATTGCCGTGCCCTGCCTTTCCTTGCGTGGAATTGCCTTGCATTGCTTTGCCTGGAATTGTCTTGCCTGGAATTGCTGTGCCTTGCATTGCCTCTTCTTCGTTTTCCTGGAATTACCATTTCTAAAATTGCCTTGCCTGGAATTGCTTTCCCTTGCCTGGAATTGCCCTGCCTCAAATTGTACTGCAGGTTTTGCCTTGCCTTTTTTCTCCTTGCCTATTCTTCTCTTGCCTGAAATTGCCTTGCCTGGAATTGCCTTACGTGGATTTGCCTCTCCTTGTGTTTTTCTTTTTTGCATTTTGTGGAATTGCCTTGCCTGAAAATGCACTTTCTTGCCTTGCCATGCATTGTGTAAAATTTTCTTGCCTTGCTTAGAATTGCCATGCCTTGAAATGCCTTGCTTGGAATTGCCTTGCCTGAAATTGCCTTGACTTGGCTCGAATTGCCTTCCCTGGAATTGCTGTGCATGGAATTTTTTTGCCTTCCTCGGAATTGTTTTGCCTAAAATAGTCTTGCCTTGGCTTGCCTTGTTTTTTTTAGGATTGCCTTGCCTTGAATCGCCTTGCCTTGCCTGAAATTGCCCTGTTTGGAATTGCCCAGCCTTGCCTTGGCTTGCCTGGAATCGCCTTGCATAAAATTTCCCTGCCTTGTCTTGCCTGTCCTGGCAGTGCTTGCAATTGCCTTGTCTTTTCTTGCCTTGCCTGGAATTGCTTTATTGGAATTTTCCTGTATTGCCTTGCCTTTTCTTAATTATTTTTAATTTTTTATTGCATTTTAGGTTTTGGGGTACATGTGCAGAACATGCAAGATAATTGCATAGGTACACACGTGGCAGTGTGATTTGCTGTCTTCCTCCCCTTCACCCACATTTGGCATTTTTCCCCATGCTATTTCTCCCCAGCTCCCTCCCACGCTGTCCCTCCCCTAGTGAGAATATGCGGTATTTCATTTTCTTTTCATGTGTCAGTTTTCTGAGAATGATGTTCTCCAGATTCATTCATGTCTATACAAAGGAAACAAACTAATCATTTTTTATTGCTGCATAATATTCCATGGTGTATATGTGCCACATTTTCCCTGTCCAGGGAAATCTATCATCGATGGGCATTTGGGTTAGTTCCAGGTCTTCGCTATTGTATACAGTGCTGCAATGAATATTCGTGTGCATGTGTCCTTATAGTAGAACAATTTATAGTCCTTTGGATATAAACCCAGTAATGGGATTGCTGGGTCAAAAGGAAATTTTATTTCTAGGTCCTTGAGGAATCGCCACACTGTCTTCCACAATGGTTGACCTAATTTAAACTCCCACCAGGAGTGTAAAAGTGTTCCTACTTCTCCACATCCTCTCCAATATCTGCTGTCTCCAGATTTTTAATGATTGCCATTCTAACTGGTGTAAGATGGTATCACAATGTAGTTTTGATTTGCATTTCTCTGACGACCAGTGATGATGAGCATTTTTTCATGTTTGTTGACCTCATGTATGTCTTCTTTTGTAAAGTGTCTGTGCATATCTTTTGCCCATTTTTAAATGGGCTTGTTTGTTTTTTTCTTGTAAATCTGTTTGAGTTCTTTGTAAATTCTGGATATCAGCCCTTTGTAAACTGCAGAAATTTGTTCAAATTCTGGTGGTTGCCAATTCACTCTAGTGACTGTTTCTTTTGCCATGCAGAAGCTGTGGAGTTTGATTAGGTCCCATTTATCTATTTTGGCTTTTGCTGCCAATGCTTTTGGTTTTTTGATCATAAAGTTTTTGCATACTTTTATGTCCTGAATGGTTTTGCTTAGATTTTCTTCTAGGGTTCTTATGGTGCCAGGTCTTGTGTTTAAGACTTTAATCCATCTGGAGTTAATTATAATGTAAGGTGTCGGGAAGGGGTCCAGTTTCTGCTTTCTGCACATGGCTAACCAGTTTTCCCAAAACCATTTATTAAACAGGTAATCCTTTCCCCATTGCTTGTTTTTGTCAGGTTTATCAAAGATTGTATGGTTGTAGATACACTGTGTTGCCTCTGATGCCTCTGTTCTGTTCCATTGGCCTATATCTCTGTTTTGGTACTAGTACCATGCTGTTTTGATTACTGTAGTTTTGTAGGATAGTTTGAAGTCCAGTAGTGTGATGCCTCCTGCTCTATTTTTTTGCTTAGAATTGACTTGGCTATGCAGGCTGTCTTTTGGTTCCATATAAAGTTCAAGGTGGTGTTTTTCAGTTCTGTGAAGAAAATCAATGTTAGCTTCATTGGGATGGCGTCGAGTCTGTAAATTACTTTGGGCAGTATGGCCATTTACACAATATTAATTCTTCCTAACCATGAACATGGAATGTTCCTTCATCTGTTTGTGTTCTCTCTTATTTCGTTGAGCAGAGGTTTGTAGTTCTCCTTGAAGAGGTCCCTTAAATTCCCTATTAGTTATATTTCTAGGTATTTTATTATCTTTGTAGCAATTGTGAATGGCAGTTTCTTCTTGATTTGGCTCTCTTTAAGTCTGTTACTGGTGTATAGGAATGGTTGTAATTTTTGCAGATTGATTTTATATTCTGAGACTTTGCTGAAGTTGCTTATAAGTTTCCAGAGTTTTGGGGCTGAGATGATGGCGTCTTCTAAATATACTATCATGTCGTCTGCAAATAGAGACAATTTGCCTTTCTTCTTTTCTATTTGAATACCCTTTATTTCTTTTTCTTGCCTGATTGCTATGGCTAGAAATTACTGTACTATATTAAATAAAACTGGTGAGAGAGGGCATCCTTGTCTAGTGCCAGATTTCAAAGGGAATGCTTCCAGTTTTTGCCCATTCAGTATGATATTGGCTGTTGGTTTGTCATAAATAGCTTTTATTATTTTGAGATACGTTCCATCAATTCCAATTTTCTGAGGGTTTTTAGCATTAAGGGCTGTTGAATGTTGTCAAAGGCCTTCTCTGCATTAATTGAGATAATCATGTGGTTTTTGTTTTTGATTCTGTTTGTGTGTTGAATTATGTTTATAGACTTATGTATGTTGAACCAGACTTGCATCTCCAGGAGTAATCCTACTTTATCATGGTGGATAAGTTTCTTGATGTGCTGTTGCAATCGGCTTGCCAGTATTTTATTGAAGACAGTTGTGTCTATGTTCATCATGGATGTTGGCCTGAAGTTTTCTTTTCTTGTTGAGTCTCTGCCGGGTTTTGGTATCAGTATAATATTGCTCTCATAACATGATTTGGAAAGGATTCCCTCTTTTTGGATTATTTGGAATAGTTTCAGAAGGAATGGTCCCAACTCCTTTTCGTGTGTCAGGTAAAATTCGGCTGTGAATCCAACTGGACCTGGGCTTTTTTTTATGTGATAGTCTCTTAATTACTGTCTCATCTTCAGACCTTGTTATTGGTCTATTCATAGTTTTGACTTCCTCCTGGTTTAGGCTTGGGAGGACTCAAGTGTCCAGAAATTTATTCATTTCTTCCAGGTTACTACTTTATGTGCATAAAGTAGTTTGTAATATTCTCTGATGATGTTTGAATTTCTGTGGCACCTGTGGTGATTTCCCCTTTATCGTTTTTATTGCATCTATTTGGTTATTCTCTCTTTTCTTTTTTATCAATTCAGCTAGTGTTCTATTTTGTTGATCTCATAAAACCAGCTCTTGGATTTATTGATTTTTGATGGGTTTTTTTGTGTCTCTATCTCATTCAGTTCTCTAATCTTAGTTATTTTTTGTCTTCTGCTAGGTTTTGTGATTTTTTCATCTTGCTCCTCCAGCTCTTTCAATTTTGATGATAGGGTGTCAATTTTAGATCTCTCCACTCTTCTCATATGGGCACTTATTGCTATATATTTTCCTTTAGAGACTGCTTTAAATGTGTCCCAGAGATTCTGGTATGTTGTGTCTTCATTCTGGTTGGTTTTCGAGAACTTCTTAGTTTCTGCCTTCATTTCATTGTTTATCCAGTCAACATTCAAGAGCCAGTTGTTCAGTTTCCATGAAGCTGTGCAGTTCTGAGTGAGCTTCTGAATTATGAGTTCTAACTTAATTGCACTATGGTTTGAGAGACTGTTTGTTATGATTTCGGTTGTTTTGCATTTGCTGAGGAGTGATTTACTTCCAATTATGTGGTCAATTTTAGAGTAGGTGTATTGTGGTGCTAAGAAGAATGTATGTTCTGTGGATTTGGGGTGGAGAGTTCTGTAAATGTCTATCAGATTTGCTTGTTCCAGGTGTGAGTTCAAGCTCTGGATATTCTAGTTAATTTTCTGTCTGGTTGACCTTTCTAATATTGACAGTGGAATGTTTATGTTTTCCACTATTATTGTGTGGAAGTCTAAGTCTCTTTGTAAGTCATTAAGAAATTGCCTTATATATCTGAGTGCTCCTTTATTGGGTCCATATATATTTAGGATCTTTAGCTCTTCTTGTTGTATCAATCCTTTTATCATTACATAATGTTCTTCTTTACCTCTTTTGATCTTTTTTGCTTTAAAGTCCATTTTATCAGAACGAGAATTGCAACTCCTGCTTTTTTTTTTGCTCTCCATTTGCTTGGTAAATCTTCCTCCATCTCTTTATTTTGAGTCTTTGTGTATCCTTGCTTGTGAGATTTGTTTCCTGGATACAGCACCAATGGGTTATGGCTTTTTATCCAATTTGCCAGTCTGTGGCATTTGATTGGTGCATTTAGCCCATTTACATTTAGAGTTAATATTATGTGTGAATTTGACACTGACATTTTGATGCTAGCTGGCTGTTTTGCCCGTTAGTTGATGCAGATTCTTTATTTTGTTGATGCTCTTAACATTTTGTATGTTTTTGGAATGGCTGGTACTGGTTGTTCCTTTCTATGTGTAGTGCCTCTTTCAGGAGCTCTTGTAAAGCAGACCTGGTGATGACGAAATCTCTGAGTACTTGTTTGTTTGCAAAGGATTTTATTTTTCCTTCACTTATGAAACTCAGTTTGGCTGGATATGAAATTCCTGGTTGAAAGTTCGTTTCTGTTCCATTGGTCTATATGTCTGTTTTGGTACCAGTACCATGCTGTTTTGATTACTGTAGCCTTGTAGTATAGTTTGAAGCCTGATAGCGTGATGCCTCCCGCTGTGTTCTTTTTGCTTAGAATTGACTTGGCTATGCGGGCTCTTTTTGGTTCCATATGAAATTCATGGTGGATTTTTCCAGTTCTGTGAAGAAATTAAATGGTAGTTTGAATGGGGATAGGATTAAATGTGTAAATTACTTTGGGCAGTATAGCCATTTTCACAATATTGATTCTTCTACAACCATATTATCTTTAATAAGCCAGACAAAAAAAAGGCAATGGGGAAAGGATTCCCTATTTAATAAATGGTGTTCGGAAAACTGGCTAGCCATGTGCAGAAAGCAGAAACTGGACCACTTTCTGACACCTTACACTAAAATTAACTCCAGATGGATTAAAGACTTAAACGTAAGACCTGACACCATAAAAACCCTAGAAGAAAATCTAGGCAAAACCGTTCAGGACACAGGAGTAGGCAAGGACTTCATGAACAAAACACCAAAAGCATTGGCAACAAAAGCCAAAATAGACAAATGGGACCTAATCAAACTCCACAACTTCTGCATGGCAAAAGAAACTGTCACTAGAGTGAATTGGCAACCATCAGAATGGGAAAAAATCTTTGCAGTTTACACATCTGACAAAAGGCTGATATCCAGAATTTACAAAGAACTCAAACAGATTTACAGAAAAAAAACAAACAAGCCCATTCAAAAATGGGCAAAGGACATGAAAAGAAACTTTACAAAAGAAGACATACATGAGGCCAACAAACATGAAAAAGTGCTCATCATCATTGGTCATTAGAGAGATGCAAATCAAAACCACATTGAGATATCATCTCACACCAGTTAGAATGGCGATCATTAAAAAATCTGGATACAGCAGATGCTGGAGAGGATGTGGAGAAATAGGAACACTCTTCCACTGTTGGTGGGAGTGTAAATTAGTTCAACCATTGTGGAAGACAGTGTGGCGATTCCTCAGGGACCTAGAAATAGAAATTCCATTTGACCCAGCAATCCCATTACTGGGTATCTATCCAAAGGACTATAAATCGTTCTACTATAAGGACACATGCACACGAATGTTCATTGCAGCACTGTTTACAATAGCAAAGACCTGGAACCAACCAAAATGCCCATCGATGTTAGACTGGACTGGGAAAATGTGGCACATATACACCATGGAATATTATGCAGCAATCAAAAATGATGAGTTTGTGTCCTTTGTCAGGACATGGATGAATCTGGAGAACATCATTCTCAGCAACCTGACACAGAACAGAAAAAGAAATACCGCATATACTCACTCATAGGTGGGTGAGAAGAATGAGAACACATGGACACAGAGAGGCGGTCTAGTATATACTGGGGACTGTTGGGGGAAATGGGGGAGGGACAGCGGGGGGGGCTGGGGGGATAGCCTGGGGATGAATACCAAGTGTGGGTGAAGGGGAGGAAGGCAGCAAAACACACTGCCATGTGTGTACCTATGCAACTATCTTGCACGTCCTGCACATGTACCCCAAAACCTATAATGCAATAAAAAAAAAAAAAAAGAAAGTTCGTTTCTTTAAGGATATTGAATATTGGCCCCCACTCTCTTCTGGCTTGTAGGGTTTCTGCCAAAAGATCTGCTGTGAGTCTGTTGGGCTTCCCTTTGTGGGTGACCCGACCTTTCTCTCTGGCTGCCCTTAGCATTTCCTCCTTTATTTCAACTCTTGTGACTCTGATAATTATTTGCCTTGGGGTTGCTCTTCTTGTGGAATATTTTTGTGGTGTTCCCTGTATTTCCTGGACTTGAATATTGGCCTGCCTTTCTAGGTTGGGAAAATTTTCCTAAATAATATCCTGAAGAGTATTTTCCAGCTTGGATTCATTATCTTCATTACATTCAAGTACACCTATGAAACATAGATTATGTTTCTTTACATAGTCCCACATTTCTTGGAGAATTTGTTCATTCCTTTTTGTGCTTTTTTCTCTAACCTTGGCTTCTCATTTTATTTCATTGAGTTGATCTTCAACTTCTGATATTCTTTCTTCTGCTTGGTCAATTCGGCTGTTGAAACTTGTGCATGCTTCGCAAAGTTCTTGTGTTTTTCAGCTCCTTCAATTCACTCATATTTCTCTCTAAGTTGTCCATTCCTGTTATCATTTCCTAAAATCTTTTTTCAAGTTTCTTAGTTTCTTTGCATTGATTTAGAACATGTTCTTTTAGCTCACAGCAGTTTCTCATTAACCACCTTCTGAAGTCTGATTCTGTCATTTAATCACACTCATTCTCCATCCAGCTTTGTTCCCTTGCTGGTGAAGAGCTGTGGATTCTTGTACGAGGCGAGGTGTTCTGGTTTCGGGTGTTTTTCTCCTTTTTGCACTGGTTTCTTCCCATCTTTGTGGATTTATCCACTTGTTGTCTGAGTAGTTGGTGATTTTCCAATTGGGTCTCTGAGTGGACGTCCACATTGTTGATGAACTATTTCTGTTTCTTAGTTTTTTTTTCTAACAGTCTGGCCCCTCTGCTGTAGGCCTGCTGAGGTTAATTCCAGGCCCTCCCTGCCTGGGGTACACCTGTAGCAGCTGCAGATCCATGAGGGTTGCTTCCAATTTCTTCTTCTGCTATCTTTGTCCTTAAATGATGCCTGCCAAATGTCAGTGTGATCCGTCCTTTGTTAGATGACTCTTTGAATATATGGGGTCAGGAGCTGCTTGAGGTGACTGTCTGTACTTTATACTTGAGGAGACAGTCTGTACTTTATAGGAGCTAGAGTGCTGAGCTGTGAGCTCCGTTTTTCATTCAGTGCTTCTAGGCAGATACTTTTAAATCTGCTGCAGCAGAACTCATAAAGCCCCCCTTTTTTCTCAGGTGCTCTAAGAGTTAGGGCTTTATTAAAAAGTATCTGTTGCACTGTCTTGCCCAGCAAGAGGGCAGTCTAATAACTGCCTGCCTGTAGTGGCTATGCTGAGTTGCCATGGGCTTTGCCCTGTTGCTCTGGGCTCCACCCTGTTGCCATGGGCTCCCCTTTGCTGCCATGGGCTCCGCCTTGTTGTCATTGCTCTGCCCTGTTGCCATGGGCTCCACCCTGCTCTCGTGGGCTCTGCCCTGCTGCCATATGTAATTCTCTTTAGTCCTGTTTATATGGGTGTGGTGATGGTGGCCTGCCTCTGTAGTGGCGGACTCTCTGTTATAGCAGGTTGCTTTGGCAATGGCAGGTTGCCTCAGCAATGGCAGGCTGTGTCAGCAATGGCCGAGTAACTCTGTAGGTGTCAAGTGCTTCGGTAAAGGTAGATGCCCCTCTCCCACTGAGCTGCACTCTCCTGGGTTCAGCTGTGCTTGCCATGAGACTCTCAACTCCAAGTATTTCCAATTGCTGTTTTGTTTGTTTTTGTGGGGGTGGGACCCACTGAGCCTGATCACCTTGCTCCCTGCCTCAGAGCCCTTTTTCTTTTTTTATGTTGAACGGTTGACTCTCTCCCAGGTGTTCCAGTCGTCTGCTGAAAGGGCACGGGGATCTGTGTGATTTCTTATGCAGCGAACCATTGCACTGGCTGGAACAATGTTGCTGCCAGGGGATCTCTCCTGGCTTTCTGTTTAAGTCACATTTAATCAGATGAATGTGCCAATCTGCCTTCCAAAGTCTCCAGTTGCCTGTTTAACAGGGCAACCAAACCAGTGTATTTTGTACAGAGTGCTGCTGCACTGCAGTGCCTGCCCAAACAGTCACACCATCCCAAAAAGCCACACTCGTGGCCTGTGTGGCTCCTACACCTGGGAATCTCCTGGTCTGTGGGAACTAAAGATCCATCTGAAAATGCAGCGTCCACTCACCTGTGCTTTGACTGGGAGTGCAGTCCTAAGTTGGTTCTACAGCACCATCTTTTCTGCCATCCTCCTTGTCTTGCCTTTAATTGCCTTGCCTGGAATTGCTTTGCCTTGACTTACCTTGCATTGCCTCAAACTGCCTTGACTGGAGTTGCCCTGCTTTGCCCTGCCTTGCCTTGCCTCCCTGGAATCACCTTTCCTAGCCTTGCCTTGTCTTGCCTTGCCTAAAATTGCCTAGCCTAAAATTGCCTTGTCTTGCCTGGCCTTACGTTCCCTTGCCTAGTATTGTTTTGCCTGAAATTGCCTTGACTTCTCTTTCTTGGAATCCCCTAGCCTGGAATTGCCTTGTCTTTCCTGGCCTTGCCTAGCCTGGATTGCCTTGCCTGGAATTGCCTTGTCTTGCCTTACCTGGCATTGCCTTGGCTTGCATTGCTTTCCTTGCCTGGAATTACCTTGCCTTGCCTTGCCTGGGTGGGCCTTGATTGCATTCCCTTGCCTTCCTTTGACTTGCTTTGACTGGAATTTCTTTGACTGGAATTGCCCTGCTTTTCCTTGCCTTGCCTTGCCATGGCTGAAATTGCCATGCCTGGAATTGTCTTGTCTCTTCTTGCCTTGCCTTGCCTGGAATTGCATTGCTGTGTCTTGCCTTGCTTTTTCTTGCCTTGACTGTAATGGCCTTTTCCTGCATTGTCTTGTCTTGCCTTCACTGGAATCGATGTTCCTGGAGTTTTCTTGCTTAGAATTACCTTGCCCTGCCTTTCCTTGCCTTGCCTTGCCCTGTCGTGTCTGGAATTGCCTTGCCTAAAATTCTCTTACCTTGCCTGGAATTGCCTTGTTTTGCCTTGCTTGAAATTGCCTTGCCTGGAGTTTCCTTGCCTTTACTTTCCTTGTGTTACTTGAAATTGCCTTGCCTGGAATTGTGTTGCCTTGCATTGCGTTGCTTAGCATGAAATTGCCTTGCTGGGAATGGCCTTGAAGTGCCTTGCCTTGCATTGCCTTTAATTAACTTGCCTGGAATTGCCTTGCCTTGCCTTTTCTTGCCTTGTCTGAAATTGCCTTGCCTGCAATTGCCTTGCCTTGCATGCAATTGCCTTGCCAGAAATTGCCTTGCCTTGTCTTGCATTGTCTAGAATTGCCATGCCTTGCCTTGACTATCATTCCATTCCCTTCCCTTGCCTGGTGTAGCCTTGCCTTGAATTACCCTGTCTTGCCTTGCCTTGCATGGAATTGCCTTGGATTGCCTTGCCTTGCCTAGCTGGGAATTGCTTTGCCTGGAATTACCTGGCCTTTCCTGGAATTGTTTTGCCTGGAATATTTTTTCCTTGGCTTGCCTTGTCTTACCTAGAATTGCCTTGCCTTGCCTGAAATTGCCCTGCCTGGAATTGCTTTGCCTTGCCTTGCCTTGGCTTGCCTGAAATTGCCTTGCATGAAATTGTCCTGCCTTGCCTTGCCTGTCATGGCCTTGCTTGTACTTGCCTTGTTTTTCCTTGCCTTGCCATGCCTGGAATTGTCTTGGCTGTAATTTTCCTGTCTTGCCTTGCCTGGAATTGCCTTGCCTGAAACTGCTCTGCCTTGTCTTACCTTGCATTGCCTCAAATTGCCTTGACTGGTATTTTCCTGCTTTGCTTTGCCTTGCCTTGTTTTGCATTGCCTTGAATCGCCTTCCTAGCCTTGCCTTGCCTTGTCTGAAATTGCCTAGCTTGAAATTGCCTTGTCTTGCCTGGACTTACCTTCCCTTGTCTATAATTATTTTGCCTGGATTGCCTTGACTACCCTTGCCTGGAATTGCCTCATCTGAAATCTCCTTGTCTTGCTTGGTTTTGCCTTGTCTGGAATTTCCTTGCCTTGTCTTGCCTGGAATTGCCTTGGTTTGCATTGCTTTTCTTGCCGGGAATAGCCTTTCCTGGAATTGCTATGCCTAGAATTACCTTGCCTTACCTTGCCTTGCCTAAAATTTTCTTGACTGGCATTGCCTTATTTTCCTTGTCTTGCCTTGCATGGAATTGCCTTGCATGGAATTGCCTTGCCTTGACTGAAATTGAATTTTTCTGCCTTGTCTTCACTTGCCTTGCCTGGAATTGCCTTTTGTGGAATTTCCTTGTCTAGAATGGCCTTGCCTTGCATTGACTCTTCTTTCTTTGACTTACCTTGCCTTTTATTGCCTTGCCTAGAATTGCTTTGCCTTGCCTTGCCTTGCCTGGAATTGCTTTGACTGGAATTGATTGACGTTTCTTGTCTTGCCTTGCCTGGAATTGCCTTGCATTGCCTGGAATTGCCTTGCCTGAAATTGCCTCTTCTGAAATTGCCTTGAACTGAATTACCTTGCCTTTCCTAGAATTGCCTTGCCTCAAATTGTTCTGCCTTACTTTGCCTTGCCCGAAATTGCCTTGCATGAAATTGCCCTGCCTTGCTTTGTCTGGCCTGGTCTTGCTTGCAATTCCCTTGCCTTCCCTTGTATTCTTTTGCCTGGAATTTTTTTGACTAAAATTGCACTGCCTTGTTTTGCCTTGCCTGGAATTGCCTTGCTTTGCCTTGCTTATAATTGCCTTGATTAAAGTTTCCTTGCCTTGAATTTCCTGGCGTTACCTGGAATTGCCTTGCCTTGTCTTGCTTGGAATTGCCTTGATTAAGGTTTTTTTGCCTTGACTTTCCTGGTCTTACCTGGAATTGCCTTGCCTTGACTTGCCTTGCCTGGCCTTGCATTGCCTGGAATTATCTTGCCTGGAATTGGATTGCCTTGCATTGCCTTGCCATGCATAAAATTGCCTTGTCGGTAATTGCCTTGCCTTGCCTTACCTAAAATTGCCTTGCCTGGAATTGCCTTTCCTGGAATTGTCTTGCCTTCCCTTGCCTTGCCTTGCCTTGCTTTACCTTGCTTTGTCTTGCCTTACCTGGAATTGGCTTGCCTTGCCTTGCCAGAAGTTGCCTTGCCTTGCCTTGCTTAAACTTGCCTTGCCTGGAGTTTTCTTGCCTTTACTTTCCGTGCATTTCCTGAAATTGCCTTGCCTGGATTTGCCTTGCGTTGACTTGCCTTTCCTTTTTTATTCTTTTCTTTTTTTACTTGCATTTCCTGAAATTGCCTTGCCTAGATTTGCTTTGCGTTGACTTTTCTTTATTTTCTTTCCGTTTCTTTCCTTTTTTCCCTTTTTTTCTTGCATTTCCTTTTCTTTCCTTTCCTTTTTTTTTCTGGAATTGTCTTGGCTTGCCTTGCCCTGTCTTGCCTTGCCTGAAATTGCCCTGCCAGGCCTTGCCTTGCCTTGCCTTACCTTGCCTGGAATTCTCTTGCCTGGAATTGCCTTGTTTTGCATTGCCTTGCCATGTATGGAATTGCCTTGCCTTGCCTTGTTTTGCATTGCCTGGAATTACCTTGCCTGAAATTGCCTTGACTTGCCTTGCATTGCATTATCTAGAATTGCCATGGCTTGCCTTGCCTCTCATTCCGTTTTTTTTCTTGTCTTGCCTGGCATTGTCTTGCTTTGAATTACCCTGTCTTGTCCTGCCTTGTCTGGAATTGTCTTGCATTGCCCTGCCTGGAATTGCTTTGCCTGGAATTATATTGCATTTTCTTTCCTGGAATTGCCTTGCCTTTTTTTGTCTTGCCTTGCATGAAATTGCCTTGCCTGGAATTGCCTTGTTTGAAATCTCCTTGCCTAAAATTTCCTTGACATGGCTGGAATTGCCTTGCCTGGAATTGCTTTGCCTGAAATAGCCTTGACTTTCCTGGAATTGTTTTTCCTGAAATAGTCTTGCCTTGGCTTGCCTTGTCTTTCCTAGAATTGCCTTGCCTTGCCTGAAATTTTTCTGCATGCAATTGCCCTGCCTTGTCTTGGCTTACCTGGAATTGCCTTGCATAAAATTGCCCTATTTTGCCTTGTCTGGCCTGGCCTTGCTTGTGATTGCCTTGTTTTTCCTTGCCTTGCCTTGCCTGGAATAGTGTTGACTGGAAATGCTATGTTTTGCCTTGCCTAAAATTGCCATTTCTGGAATTCCCTTGCTTGAAATTGCCTCGCCTTGCCTGAAATTGCCCTGCCTCGAATTTTCCTGCCTTTCCTTTCTTGTTTTACCATGCCTATTCTTGCCTTGCCTGAAATTGCCTTGCCTTACCTTGCCGTGTCTGGAATTGCCTTATGTGGATTTGTATTTTCTTGCCTTTTCTTTTCTTGCCTTTTGTGGAATTGCTTTGCCTGGAATTGCACTTTCTTGCATTGCCTTGCCTTAAGTAGAATTTAGTTGCCTTGCCTGAAGTTGCCTTGTTTTGACTTGTGTTGCCTTGCCTTGCCTGGAATTGCCTCACCTGGAGTTGCCTTGCCTGGTATTGCCTTGCCTTGCCTTATGTAAAATTGCCTTGCACTGACTTGCATTGCCTTTCCTTGCTTTATCTTGATTGAAACTAACTTTTTTGAAATTGCCTTTTCTTGCCTGGAATTGCCCTGTTTTGCCTTGCATTGCCTCTCCGTTTTTTCCTTGCTTTTCTTTGCCATGTCTGGAATTGACTTGCCTGCGGAATTGTCTTGTTTTGCATTGCCTTGCCTTGCCTGAAATTGCCTTTCCTTGCCTTGTCTGGGATTTTATTTCCTGAAATTGCCTTATCTTTTTGGTCTTGCCTTGCCTGAAATCACCTTGCATGGAATTGCATTGCCTTGCCTTACGTGGGGTTGCCTTGCCTGAAATTGCCTTTTCCTGCCTTGTCTTGACTTACCTTGCCTGGAATTGCCTTTCCTGAAATTGCCTTGCCTAAAATAACCTTGCCTTGTATTGCCTCTTCTTCCCTTGCCTTGCGTTAATTTGCCTGGAATTACCTTGCCTTTCATTGCCTTGCCTCGAATTGCCTTGCCTTGCCTTGCCTGGAATTGCCTTGCCTTGCCTTGCCTGGAATTGCCTTGACTGAAATTGTTTTGCCTTCCCTGTCCTGCATTGCCTGAAATTGCCTTGCCTTCTCTTACCTTGCTTGGAATTGCCTTGCATGGAGTTTCCTTGCTTTGGCTTTTCTTGTGTTACCTGAAATTGCCTTGCTTGGAATTGCCTTGCCCTGACTTACCTTGCCTTCCCTTTCCTTTTCTGGAATTGCCTTGCCTTGCTTTGCATTGCCTTGTCTGGAATTGCCTTGCCCAGGCTTCCCTTGCCTTCCCTAGAATTGCCTTGCCTGAAATTGCGTTGCCTTGCCTGGAATTACCTTTCCTTGCATTGCTGTTTTTGCCTGGAATTGTCTTGCCTTGCCTTGCCTGAAATTGCCTTGCCTTGCCTGGAATTGTCTTGCCTTGCATTTCTTTCCTTGCCTGAAATTGCCTTGCCTGGAATTGTCTTGCCTTGCCTTGTCTGGAATTGCTTTCTGAAATTTCCTTGCTTTGCCATGCCTTGAATTGCCTGGAATTCCCTTTCCTGGAATTGCCTTGCCTTGCCTTGCCTGGAATTGTTTTGCCTTGCCTTGTGTGTAATTGCCTTGCCTGGAGTTTCCTTGCCTTGACTTGCCTTGCATTACCTGAAATTGCCTTGCCTGGAATTGCCTTGCCTTTCTTTTTCTGGAACTGCCTTACCTTGCCTTGCCTGGAATTTTTTTGCCTTGCCTTGTGTGTAATTGCCTTGCCTGGAGTTTCCTTGCCTTGACTTGCCTTGCATTACCTGAAATTGCCTTGCCTGGAATTGCCTTGCCTTGAAGTGGCTTGCCTTTCTTTTTCTGGAACTGCCTTACCTTGCCTTGCATTGCCTTGCCTTGCCTTGCCTGAAATTGCTGTGCCTTTCATTGCCTCTCATTCTCTTGCCTTTTTCTGCCTTGCCTTGCCTAGTATTACCTTGCCTTAAATTACTCTGTCTTGCCTGGAATTGCCTTGCATTACATTGCCTTGCCTTGCCTGGAATTGCTTTGCCTGAAATTACCTTGCCTTGCCTTGCCTGGAATTGCCTTACCTGGAAATGTCTTGCCTTTCTTGTCATGCCTTGAGTGGAGTTGCCTTACATGGAATTGCCTTGCCTCTTCTTACCTTGCCTTGCATGGAATTGCCTTGCCTGGAATTGCTTTGCCTTGAATTTCCTTGCCTTACATTGCCTTGACTTTGCTGGAACTGCCTTGCCTGGAATTGCCTTGTTTTGCCTGAAATTGTTTTGCATGGAATAGCCTTGTCTTGGCTTGCCTAGAATTGCCTTGTCTAGAATTGCCTTGCCTTGTTTGAAATTGCCCTGCCTGAAATTTCCCTGCCTTGCATTGGCTTGCCTAGAACTGCCTTGCATGAAATTTTCCTGCCTTGCCTTTATTTGGCCTGGCCTTGCTTGCTATTTTCTTGTTTTTGTCGTGCCTTGTCTTGACTGGAGTTGCCCTGTCATGCCTTGCCTGAAATTGCCTTGCCTGGAATTGCCATGCCTTGCCTTGGATTACATTGCCTCAAATTGCCTTGACATAAATTGCCTTGCCTTGCCTTGCCTGGAATTGCCTTGCCTTGACTTGCCTTGCATTGTCTTGCCTGGCCTTGCTTTGCCTTGCCTGGAATCGCCTTGCCTAGCCTTGCCTTGCCTGGAATTGCCTTGCATTGTCTTGCCTTTACTTGCCTGGTATTGCCTATCCTGAAATTGCCTTGTCTTTTCTGACCTTACCTTTCCTTGCCTAGAAATGCCTTGATGTTCCTTGCCTGGAGTCACCTTTCCTAGCCTTTCCTTGACTCGCCTGGAATTTCCCTGACTGGAATTGCTCTGCCTTGCCTTGCCTGGAAATGCCTTGCCTTGTCATGCCATGCCTTGTCTTGCCTTGCCTTGGCTTTCCTGGAATTGCCTTATCTTGCCTTGCTTTGCATTGTCTGAAATTGTTTTGCCTTGCCTTGCCTTGCCTTGATTTGCCTTGCCTTGCCTTGCTTTGAGTGTCTTTGCCTTGTCTGGAGTTTGTTTACCTTGACTTGTCTTGCATTACCTGAAATTGCCTTGTCTGAAATTGACTTGACTTGGCGTGCCTTACCTTTCTCTTCCTGGAATTTCCTTGCCTTGCCTTGCATTGCCTTGCATGGAATTGCTGTGCCTTGCATTGCGTCTTTTTCACTTGCCTGGAAATGCCTTGCTTGGAATACCTTTGCCTTGCCTTGCCCTGCCTAGAATTGCCTTGTCTTGCATTGTCTTGTTTTTCATGAAAATGCCTTGCTAAGAATTGCCTTGCTTTCCTTGTCTTACCTTGGCTGGAATTGCCTTGCATGGAATTGCCTTGCATTGCCTAGCTTAGAATTGCCTTTTTCTGCCTTGCCTTCCCTTGCCTTGCCTTGAATTACCTTTCCTAAAATTGTCTTGCCTAGCATTGTTTTGCCTTGCATTGCCTCTCCTTCCCTTGCCTTGCCTTGCCTTTCTTAGTATTGCCTTGCCTTGAATTACCCTGTCTTTCCTTGACTTGCCTGGAATTGCCTTGCATTGCCTTGCCTTGCCTTGACTGGAATTGCTTTGCCTGGATTTATTTTGCCTTGCCTTGCTTAAAATTGCCTTAACTGAAATTGCCTTGCCTTTGTTGTCTTGCCCTGAGTGGAATTGCATTGCATGAAATTGCCTTGCCTGGAATTGCCTTGCTTGAAATTTTCTTGCCTGAAATTGCATTGACTTAGCTTTAATTGCCTTGCCTGGAATTTCTTTGCCTGGAATTGCCTTGCCTTGTCTGGAATTGTTTTGCCTGGAGTAGTCTTGCCTTGGCTTGCCTTGTTTTTCCTATAATTGCCTTGTCTTGCCTGAATTTGACCTTTGTGGAATTGCCTTGCCTTGCATGGAATTGCCATGCCTGAAATAGCCCTGCCTCGCCTTGCGTTGCATTGCCTCAAATTGCCTTGACTGAAATTACCCTGCCTTGCCTTGCCTGGAATTGCCTTGCCTGAAATTGCCTTGACTTGCCTTGCATTGTCTTGACTTGCCTTGTCTTGCCTGGAATTTCTTTATCTAAAATGTCCTTGTTTTACCTTGCCTTTTCTTGTCTGGTATTGCCTAGCTTGAAATTGCCTTGTCTTTCCTGTCCTTACCTTTTCAAGCCTGGAATTGCCTTGATGTCCCTTGCCTGGAATTGCCTTCCCTAGCCTTTCCTTGCCTTGCCTGGGATTGCCTTGAATGGAATTGCTCTGCCTTGTCTTGACTGGAATTGCCTTGCCTTGTCATGCCTTGCCTTGTCTTGCCTTGCCTTCACTTTCCTGGAATTGCCTTGCCTTGCTTTGCATTGCCATACCTGAAATTGCCTTGCCTGGAATTGCCTCGCCTGGAATTGCCTCGACAGAGATTGTCTTGTCTTGCCTTGCCTTGCCTGGAATTGCTTGGCCTTGCATTGCCTTGCCTTGCCTTGCCTGGAATTTTCTTGCCTTGCATTGCCTTTCCTTGCCTCAAATTGCCTTTCCTTAAATTGCCTTTTTTGCCTTGCCTTGCTTTTTCTGGCTGGAACTGCCTTCCATTGCTGTGCCTTTCATTGTCTGGAATTGCCTTGCCTGTTATTTCCTTGCCTTGAATTACCCTGTCTTGCCTTGCCTTCCCAGGATTTGCCTTGCATTGTGTTGCCTTGCCTTGCCTGGAATTGCCTTAACTGGAATTGCCTTGCCTTTCTTGTCTTGCCTTGAGTGGAATTGCATTGCATAGAATTGTCTTGCCTGAAATTGCCTTGCCTGGAATTGCCTTGCCTGGAATTGCCTTGCTTGGAATTGCCTTGACTTAGCTTGAATTGCCTTGCCTGGAATTGCTTTGCCTGGAATTGCCTTGCCTTGCATGGAATTGTTTTACCTTGAATAGTCTTACTTTGGCTTGCCTTGCCTTGACTGAATTTGTTCTGCATGGAATTGCCTTTCCTTGCTGTGGTTTGCCTGGAATTCCTTTTATAAAATTGTCCTGCCTTTCCTTGCCTGGCCTTGCCTTGCTTGCAATTGCCTTGTTTTATCTTTCCTTGAACTGCCTGGAATTGCCTTGACTGGAATTTCCCTCTCTTGCCTTGCCTGGAATAGCCCTGCCTGGCCTTACTTTGCATTGTCTCAAATTGCCCTGACATGAATTGTCCTGCCTTGCCTTGCTTCGCCTGACCTTGCCTTGCCTTGCCTGGAATTGCCTTCTGCTGCCTTTTCTTGACTTGCCTTGCCTGGAATTGCCTTGTCTAGAATTGCCTTGAATTTTATTTCCTCTTCTTCCCTTGCCTTGCCTGGAATTACCTTGCTTTTCATTGCCTTGCCTGGAATTGCCTTGTTTGCCTTGTCTGGAATCGCCTTGACTGAAATTGTCTTGCCTTTCCTGTCTTGTCTTGCCTGGAATTGCCTTGTATAAAATTGCATTTTCTTGCCTGTAATTGCCCTGTTTTGCCTTGCATTGCCTTTCATTCTTTTTCCTTGCCATGCCTGGAATTACCTTGCCTGAAATTGCCTTGAGTGAAATTGCCTTGAGCTGCATTGCCTTGCCTTGCCTGAGATTGCTTGCCTCGAATTGCCCTGCCTTTCCTTGCCTTGCCTAAAATTGCCTTGTGTGAAGTTGCCCTGCCTTGCCTTGTCTGGCCTGGCCTTGCTTGCAATTCACTTGCCTTCCCTTGCCTTGCCTTGCCTGGAATTTTCTTGCCGTTTATTGCCTTGCCTTTCATTGCCTTGCCTTGCCTTGCCTGGAATTTCCTTGCATGGAATTGCTTGAATTGCCGGAAGTTGCCTTGTCTGAAATTGCCTCACCTGAAATTGCCTTGACCTGCATTGCCATGCCTTGCCTGGAATTGGCTTGCCTGGAATTGCCTTGTCTTGCCTTGCCTGAAATTGCCTCACCTGAAATTGCCTTGACCTGCATTGCCTTGCCTTTTTTGGGTTGCCTTTTCTATAATTGGCCTGAGTTGCCTTGCCTTGCCTGGAATTGCCTTGAGTAAAATTGCCCTTCCTTGTCTTACCTGGTCTGGCCTTGCTTACAATTCTTTTGTCATCTCTTGCCTTCACTTGCCTGGGATTACTTTAACTGGAATTGCCCTGCCTTGTGTTGCCTTGCCTTCACCGGTGCTGCCTTGCCTGGAATTGCCTTTCCTTGAATTGCCTGGAATTTTATTGTCTGGAATTGCCTTATATTAATTGTCTTGCTTCGCCTAAAACTGCCCTTCATGCAATTGCATTGCCTTGCATTGCCTTGCCTTGCCTGGTATTGCGTTGCCTTCCCTTACTTGGAATTGCCTTGCCTGTAATTGCCTTTCCCTCAGTTGTTTTGCCTTTCATTGGCCTGGAATTGCATTTCCTGGAATTGCCTTGCCTATAATAGTCTTGCCTTGCATTGCCTCTCCTTCCCTTCCCTTGCCTTGCCTGGAATTTTCTTGCCTTGCTTTGCCTGGAATTGCCTTGCCTTGCATTGCCTTGCTGAAATTGTCTTTGCTAAAATTGTGTTGCCTTGCCTTGCCTAAAATTGTTTTGCCTAGAATAGTCTTTCCTTGACTTTCCTTGCCTTGTCTTGCCTGAAATTGCCTTGCATGGAATTTCCCTGCCTTGCCTTGGCTTGCTTGAAATTGTTCTGCCTTTTCTTTGCCTGGCCTGGACTTTTTTGCAATCGCCTTGTTTTTTTCTTCCTTGCCCTGCCTGAAATTGCCTTGACTGAATTTGCCCTGCCCATCCTTGCCTTGCCTGGAATTGCCTTGCTTGGAATTTCCCTGCCTTGTCTTGCATTGCTTTGCCTCGAATTGCCTTGACTGGAATTTCCCTGCCTTGTCTTTCCTGCAATAGCCTTGCCTATAATTGCCTTGAATTGCCTTGGCTTGCTTTGCCTGGCCTTGACTTGCCTGGAATCGCCTTGCCTAGCCTTGTTTTATTTTGCCTGGAATTGCCTTTTCTGCAATTTCCTTGCCTTGCTTTGCCTTTTTTTGCCTAAATTTGCCTAACCTGAAATTGTTTTGTCTTGCCTGGGCTTACCTTTCCTTGACAAAAATTGCCTTGCATGGAATTGCCTTGATGTCACTTGCCTGGAATCATCTTGCCTAGCCTTTCCTTGCCTTGTCTGGAATTATTTTGTGTGGAATTGGCTTGCCTTGTCTTTCCTTCTCTTGCTTTGCCTTGCCTGGAATTTCCCTCCCTTGCGTGGAATTGCCTTCCCTGGAATTGTCTTGTTTTGTCTGGAATGGCCTTGCCTTTTCTTGCTTGGAATTGCCTTTCCTGGAGTTTTCTTTCCTTGACTTTCCTTGCATTTACGGAAATTGCCTTTCCTGGAATTGCCTTTTCTTGCCTTACCTTGCCTTTCCTAGAATTGTCTTGCCTTGTCTTGCATTGCCTTGTCTTGCATGGAATTGCCTTGATGGGAATTGCCTTGCCTTGCATTGCCTTGCCTTGCCTTGCCTTGCCTTGCCTTGCCTTGCCATGCATTGCCTGAAATTGCCTTGCCTGGAATTGCCTTAGCTTGCCTTGCCTTGTCTGGAATTGTCTAGCCTGAAATTGCCTTGTCTTGCCTGGTCTTACCTTTCCTTGCCTAGAATTGCTTTTCCTGGAATTGCCTTGAGGTCCCTTGCCTGGAGTCGACTGGCATAGCCTTTTTTTGTTTTGCACGGAATTGTCTTATCTGGAATTGCCTTGCATTTTTATTCTTTGCCATGCCTTTCCTTGCCTTTCCTGGAATTGCCTTGCCTTACCTGGAATTGCCTTGTCTTGCCTTTCCTGGAATTGCATTGCTATGACTTGCATGGCCTTGCCTAGAATTGCCTTGCTTGAAATTGTCTTGCCTTGCATTTAATTGCCTTTATGGAAATTAACTTGCCTTGCCTTGCATTGCATTGCCTGGAATTGCCTTGCCTGGAATTTCCTTGGCCTGCCTTGCCCTGCTTTGCCTTGCCTTTACTTGCCTTGCCTTGCATTGCTTTTCCTTGCCTGGAATTGCCTTGTCTTGCATTGCCTTTCCTTGCCTGGAATTGCCTTGCCTAGAATTGCCTTCCCTTTTCTTGCCTTGCCTTTTCTTGTTTTGCCTTGCTTGGAATTGCTTTACATTTTCTTGCATGTAAATGCCTTGCCTGGAATTTGCTTTCCTTGACTTCCCTTGCTTTACCTGAAATTGCCTTGCCTGAAACTGTTTTGACTTTGCATGCCTTACCTTTCTTTTCCTGGAATTGCCTTGCGTTGCCTTGCATTGCATTGCTGGGAATTACTGTGCCTTGCATTGCCTCTCTTTCTTTTGCTTGGCTTTGCCTGAATTTGCCTTGCTTGGAATTGCTTTGTCTTCCTTTGTTTTGCCTAGAATTGCCTTGCCTTGCACTGCCTTCTCTTTCCTGAAAATGCCTTGCCTGAAATTGCCTTGCCTTCCTTGTCTTGCCTTGCCTGGAATTGCCTTGAATGTAATTGCCTTGCCTTGCCTTGCATTGCCTAGAATTGCCTTTTCCTACCTTGTCTTGCCTTAACTTGCCTTGCCTCGAATTTGCTTTTCTGAAATTGTCTTGCCTAGAATTACCTTGCCTTGCATTGCCTCTCCTTCCCATGCCTTGCCTTGCATTTCTTTGCCTTGAATTACACTGCCTTGAATTACACTGTCTTGCCTTGCCTTGCCTGGAATTTATTTGCCTGGATTTACCTTGCCTTGCCTTGTCTGGAATTGCTTTGCCTGAAATTGCCTTCCTAGGAATTGCGTTGCCAGTAATTGCCTTGACTTGGCTGGAGTTGCCTTGCATGGAATTGCTTTGCCTGGTAATGCCTGGCCTTTCCTGGAATTGTTTTTCCCGGAATAGCCTTGCCTTGGCTTGCCTGGAATTGCCTTGCCTAAGATTTCCTTGCCTTTCTTGTAATTGCACTGCATGGAATTGCC
Source organism: Saguinus oedipus (assembly GCA_031835075.1). Classification (NCBI taxonomy): domain Eukaryota; kingdom Metazoa; phylum Chordata; class Mammalia; order Primates; family Cebidae; genus Saguinus; species Saguinus oedipus. Next base: position 60,081,668 of record CM063173.1, read on the forward strand.
CTGCCTTGATGGTGCTTGCCTAGAATTGCCTTGCATGAAATTGCCTGCTTGCCTTGCCTGGCATGGCCTTCTTTGAAATTGCCTTGTTTTATCTTTCCTTGCCTTGCCTGGAATATTCTTGACTAGAATTTCACTATCTGGCCTTGCCTGGAATTTCTCTGCCTTGCCTTACCTTGAATTGCCTCAAATTACCTTGACTGGAATTGTCCTGCCTTGACTTGTCTTGCCTGAAATCGCCTTGCCTATTTTTGCCTTGACTCGCATGGAATTGTCTAGCCTAAATTTACCTTGTCTTGCCTAGAATTGGGTTGCCTGGAATTGCCTTGGCTTCCCTTACGTGGCCTTTCCTTGCCTGGAATTGTTTTGTCTGGAATTGCCTTACCTTGTCTTGCCTTGCCTTGCCTTGATGGAATTGCCTTGTTTCAACTTGTTTTGCCTTGCCTTGCCTGGAATTGCCTTGCATTGCCTGGAGTTGCCTTGCCTAAAATTACCGTGCCTTGCTTTGCCTCTTCTTTTTCCTTGCCTTGCCTAGAATTGCCATTTCTTGAATTGCCTTTCCTGGATTTGCCTTGCCTTGCCTGGAATTGCCCTGCCTGGAATTGTCCTGCCTTGCCTTGCCTATTCTTGCCTTGCCTGAAATTTTCTTATGTGGATTTGCCTTTTCTTTTCTTGCCTTTTGGGGAATTGCCTTCTCTTGCATTGCACTTTCTTGCCTTGCCTTGCCTTGCATAGAATTTTTTTGCCTTGCCTGGTATTGCCTTGCCTGGAATTGCCTTGTCTTGACTTTTCTTGCCTTTCCTTGCCTGAAATTTTCGTGCCTGTAATTGCCTTGTCTGGTGTTGTGTTGCCTTGCCTTATGTGAAATTGTCTTGCATTGAATTGCGTTGCTTTTTCTTGCCTTATCTTGCCTGGAATTATTTATCCTGGAATTGACTTGCCTTGCCTGGAATTAACCTGCCTTGCTTTGCATTGCCTTGCCTTGCCTTGCCATGCCTGGAATTGCCTTGCCTGATGTTTACTTGTTTTGCATTGGCTTGCCTTGCTTGGAATTGCTTTGAATTTCCTTGCCTGGAATTGCCTTGCATGTAATTGACTTATCTTTCTTGTCTTGTTTTGACTGGAATAGCCTTGCATGGAATTACCTTGCATTGCCTTACCTGGAATTGCCTTGCCTAAAATTGCCCTTTCCTGCCTTGTCTTGAGTTGCCTTTTCTGGAATTGCCTTGCCTAGGATAGCCTTGCCTTGCATTGCCTCTTCTTCCCTTGCCTTGCCTTGTCTTGCCTGGAATTGCCTTGACTGGAATTGTTTTTTCTTTCCAGTCTTACCTTGCTTGAAATTGTCTTGCATTGCCTGAAATTGCCTTGACTGAAATTGCCTCACATGAAGTGGCCTTGACCCGCATTGCCTTGCCTTGCCTTGAATTGCCTTGCCTTAAATTGCCTTACCTTGCCTTTCCTGAAATTTCCTTGCCTGTAATTGCCTTATCTTCTTTGTCTTGCCTTGCCTGTAATCACCATGCATGGAATTGTCTTGCCTTACCTTGCCTGTAATTGCCTTTCTCTGACTTGTCTTGATTTGCCTTGTGTGGTATTACCTTTTTTGGAATTGTCCTGCCTAGAATCGCCTTGCCTTGCATTGCCTCTTCTTCTTTTGCCTTGCCTTGCCTTGCCTGGAATTTTCTTGCCTTTCATTGACTTGCCTGGAATTGCTTTGCCTTGCCTTGCCTGAAATTGCCTTGTTTTGCCTTGCTTGAAATTGCCTTGCCTGGAGTTTCCTTTTCTTAACTTCCCTTGCATTACCTGAAATTACCTTTTTTTTGAATTGCCTTGACTTTACTTGCCTTGCTTGCCTCTTCTTTTCTCGAATTGGCTTGCCTTTCTTTGCATTGCCTTGCCTGAAATTGCTTTGCCTGGCCTTGACTTGCCTAGCCTTACCTTGTCTGGAATTGCCTTGTCTTGCCTTGCATTGCATTGCCTGGAATTCCCTTGCCTGGAATTGCCTTGGCCAGCCTTGCCTTGCCTTGCCTTGCTTGCATTGCCTTGCCTTGCATGGAATTGCCTTGCCTGGAATTACTTTGCATTTCCTTGACTTGCATTGCCTGGAATTGCCATGCCTTGCATTGCCTGTCATTCCGTTCCCTTCTTTTGCCTTGCCTTGCCTAGTATTGTCTTGCATCAAATTACCCTGTCTTGTCTTGCCTTGCCTGGAAAAGCCTTGCCTTGCCTTGCCTTTCCTGGAATTGCTTTGCCTGAAATTACCTTGTTTTGCCATGCCTGGAATTGTCTCAACTGTAATTACCTTGTATGGAATTGCCTTGCCTGGGATTGCCGTTTTTGGAATTGCCTTGCCTGGAATTGCCTTGCCTTTTCTTGCCTGAAATGGCCTTGCCTTGTCTTATTTGTAATTTTCTTGCCTGGAATTGTCTTATCTTCTTTGTCTTTCCTAGCCTAAAATCGTCTTGCATGGAGTTGCCTTGCCTTGCCTGAAATTGCCTTTCCCTGCATTGTTTTGACTTGACTTGCCTGGAATAGCCTTTCCCGAAATTGCCTTGCCTAGAATGGCCTTGACTTGCATTGCCTCTTTTTTCTTGCCTTGCCTTGTCTGGAATTGCCTCGACTGAAAATGTTTTGCCTTTCCTATCTTGCCTTGCATGGAATTGCCTTGCATTGCCTGGAGTTGCCTTGATTAAAATTTCCTCACCTGAAATTGCTTTGACCTGCATTGCTTTGCCTTGCTTAGAATAGCCTTGCCTTGCCTTGCATGAAATTTTCTTGCCTGAAAATGCCTTATATTCCTTGTCTTGCCTTGCCTAGAAATGCCTTGCATTGAATTGCCTTGCCTTGCCTTGCTTTACCTGGAATTGCCTTTCCCTGCCTTGACTTTACTTGCCTTGTTTAGAATTGCATTGACTGAAATTGTTTTGCCTTCCATGTCTTGCCTTGGCTGAAATTGCCTTGCATTGCCTGGAACTGCCTTGCCTGAAATTGCCTCGCCTGAAATTGCCTTGAACTACATTGCCTTGTATTGCCTGAAATGGTCTTGTGTCGAGTTGCCCAGATTTTCCTTGCCTTGCCTGGAATTGCCTTGCCTGACATTGCCCTGCCTTGCCTTGGCTGTCCTGGTCTTGCTTGCAATTTCCTTGCCTTCCCTTGCATTGCCTTGCCTTGCCTTGCCTGGAATTTTCTTGATTGGAATTGACCTGCCTTGCCTAACCTTGCCTTGCCTGAAATTGCCTTTTTTTGTATTGCCTTGCCTTTTTTTGCCTTGCTTTGCCTGGAACTACCTTGCCTGGAATTGCCTTACCTTGTTTTGCCTTGTTTTCCCTTGCCTTGCCTGAAATTGCCTTGCCTGGAATTGTCTTGCCTTTTTATGCCTTGATTGCAATTGCCTTTTTCTGCCTTGTCTTGCCTTGCCTTGACTGGAATCCCTGTTTTTGAAATTTTCTTGCCTGGAATTACCTTGCCCTACCCTCCCTTGCCTTGTCTTGCCTGGAATTGACTTGCCTTGCCTTGCCTTGCCTTGCATTGCTTGGAATTGTCTTGCCTGGAGTTTCTTTGCCTGGAGTTCCCTTGCCTTGTCTTGCCTTGTGTTACCAGAAATTGCCTTGCCTGGAGTTACCTTGCCTTGACTTGTCTTTCCTTTCCTGGAATTGCTTTGCCTGAAATTAGTTTCCCTTGCATTGTCTTGCCTTGCATGAAATTGCCTTGCTGAAAATTGCCTTGCATTTATTTACCTTTCATTGCCTGGAATTACCTTGCCTGGAATTGCCTTGGCTTGCCATGCCTTGCCTTGCCTAAAATTGCCTTGCCTGTAATTGCCTTCCCTTGCATTGCCTTGCTTTGCATGGAATTGAGTTGCTGGGAATTGCCTTGCCTTGACTTGCATTGCATTGCCTGGAATTTCCTTGTTGAAATTACCTTGGCTTGCCTTGAATTCCGTTTCCTGGAAATGCCTTGCCTTGCCTGGAATTGGCTTGCCTTGCATTGCCTTTCCTTGCCTGAAATTCCTTTGCCTTGCCTTGTTTTGCTTGGAAGTACCTTACGTTGCCTTGAAAGGAATGGCCTTGTCTTGCATTGCCTTTCCTTGTCTGGAATTGCCTTATTTTTAATTGCCTTGCCTAGCCTTGCCTGGAATTGCCTTGCTGGAGTTGCCTTACCTTGCTTTTCCTTGCATTGCCTGGAATTGCCTTGCCTTACCTTGCCTTTCCTAGAATTGCCTTGCCTTTCCTGATAATGCCTTGCCTAGAAATGTCTTACATTGCCTTCGTTGTTTTGCTGTGCCTGGAGTTGCCTTACATGGAATTGCCTTGCCTTGCTTTACCTGGAATTGCCTTACATGAAGTGGTCTTGCCTTGAATTTTTCTTTCTTGTTTCCTCTTGCCTTTCCTGGGATTGCCTTTCCAGGTATTCTCCTGCATTTCCTTGCCCTACATTGCCTCAAATTGCCTTGCCTGTAATTGCCCAGTCTTGCCCGGAATTTTTCTGCTTTGCCTTGCCTTGCTTTGCCTGGAATTGCCTTACCTGGAGTATTACATTCTTGCCTTTCCTTGCCTTTTTTTCATGTAATTGCGTTGCCTTGCCTGGAATTGCCTTGTCTGAAATTGCATTTCCTTGAATTTTCTTGCCTTGCCTTGCCTCGAATTCCCTTGACTGAAATTGCCTTGCCTGGCATTTCCTTGCCTTGCCTTACTTGGAATTGTCTTGCATGGAATTGCCTTGCCTTGACTTATGTAGAATTGCCTTACATGGAATTGCCTTGCCTTGCCTTGCCCTACCTGGAATTTCCTTGCCTGGAATTGCTTTTTTTGCCTTGTCTTTCCTTACCTTGCCTGGAATTGCATTTCCTGGAATTGCCTTGCATAGAATTCAATTGTGTAGCATTGCCTCTTTATCTCTTGGCTTGCCTTGCCTGAAATTTTCTCGCCTGGAATTGCCTTGTTTGCCTTGCCTGGAATTGCCGTGCATTTTCTTAGCTTCCCTTAGCTGTAATTGCCTTGCTTGAAATTGACTTTTTCTGCCTTGCCTTGCCAGGAATTGCCTTCCCTGGAATTGCCTTGTTTAGAATAGCCTTGCCTTGCATTGTATTTCTTTCCCTTGGCTTGCTTTGCCTTGCCTTGCCTGAAATTACCTAGAACTGCCTTACCTTGCCTTGCCTTGAATTGCCTTGACTGGAATAACCTTGCCATCCTTGTATTTCCTTGCATGAAATTGCCTTGCCTTACCTGGAATTGCCTTCCTGGAATTACCTTGCATTGCCTTGCTTTTCCTTGCCTGGAATTGCCCTTCCTTGCCTTTTCTGGAATAGTCTGGTGTGGAATATCCTTGTCTTTTTTTTATTATTTTATTTTTATTTTTATTTTTATTTATTTATTTTTTTTAAAAAAATTTTATTGCATTATAGGTTTGGGGGTACATGTGCAGAACGAGCAAGATAGTTGCATAGGTACACACATGGCAGTGTGCTTTGCTGCTTTCCTCCCCTTCACCCACACTTGGTATTCATCCCCAGGCTAACCCCCAGGCCCCCCCGCTGTCTCTCCCCCATTCCCCCCAACAGTCGCCAGTGTATAGTAGACCGCCTCTCTGTGTCCACGTGTTCTCATTTTTCTCAACCACCTATGAGTGAGTATATGCGGTATTTCTTTTTCTGTTCTTGTGTCAGTTTGCTGAGAATGATGTTCTCCAGATTCATCCATGTCTCTACAAAGGACACAAACTCATCATTTTTGATTGCTGCATAATATTCCATGGTGTATATGTGCCACATTTTCCCAGTCCAGTCTATAATCGATGGGCATTTGGGTTGGTTCCAGGTCTTTGCTATTGTAAACAGTGCTGCAATGAACATTCGTGTGCATGTGTCCTTATAGTAGAACGATTTATAGTCCTTTGGATAGATACCCAGTAATGGGATTGCTGGGTCAAATGGAATTTCTATTTCTAGGTCCCTGAGGAATCGCCACACTGTCTTCCACAATGGTTGAACTAATTTACACTCCCACCAACAGTGTAAGAGTGTTCCTATTTCTCCACATCCTCTCCAGCATCTGCTGTATCCAGATTTTTTAATGATCGCCATTCTAACTGGCGTGAGATGGTATCTCAATGTGGTTTTGATTTGCATCTCTCTAATGACCAATGACGATGAGCACTTTTTCATATGTTTGCTGGCCTCATGTATGTCTGCTTTCATAAAGTTTCTGTTCATATCCTTTGCCCATTTTTGAATGGGCTTGTTTGTTTTTTTTTCCTGTAAATCTGTTTGAGTTCTTTGTAAATTCTGGATATCAGCCCTTTGTCTGATGCATAAACTGTAAAGATTTTTTCCCATTCTGATGGTTGCCGATTCACTCTAGTGACTGTTTGTTTTGCCGTGCAGAAGCTGTGGAGTTTGATTAGGTCCCATTTGTCTATTTTGGCTTTTGTTGCCAATGCTTTTGGTGTTTTGTTCATGAAGTCCTTGCCTACGCCTATGTCCTGAATGGTTTTGCCTAGATTTTCTTCTAGGGTTTTTATGGTGTCAGGTCTTACGTTTGTCTTTAATCCATATGGAGTTAATTTTAGTGTAAGGTGTCAGGAAGGGGTCCGGTTTCTGCTTTCTGCACATGGCTAGCCAGTTTTCCCAACACCATTTATTAAATAGGGAATCATTTCCCCATTGCCTGTTTTTGTCTGGTTTATCAAAGATAATATGGTTGTAGATGTGTTGTGTTGCCTCCGACGCCTCTGCTCTGTTCCATTGGTCTATATCTCTGTTTTGGTACCAGTACCATGCTGTTTTGATTACTGTAGCCTTGTAGTATAGTTTGAAGTCTGGTAGCGTGATGCCTCCTGCTGTGTTCTTTTTGCTTAGAATTGACTTGGCTATGCGGGCTCTTTTTTGGTTCCATATGAAATTCATGGTGGTTTTTTCCAGTTCTGTGAAGAAATTCAATGGTAGTTTGATGGGGATAGCATTGATTGTGTAAATTACTTTGGGCAGTATAGCCATTTTCACGATATTGATTCTTTCTAACCACGAACATGGAATGTTTCTCCATCTGTTTGTGTCCTCCCTTATTTCATTGAGCAGTTGCTTGTAGTTTTCCTTAAAGAGGTCCCTTACATTCCTAGTGAGTTGTATTCCTAGGTATTTTATTTTCTTTGTAGCAATTGTGAATGGCAGTTCGTTCTTTATTTGGTTCTCTTTAAGTCTGTTATTGGTGTATAGGAATGCTTGTGATTTTTGCACATTGATTTTATATCCTGAGACTTTGCTGAAGTTGCTTATCAGTTGCAGGAGCTTTTGGGCTGAGGTGATGGGGTCTTCTATGTATACTATCATGTCGTCTGCAAATAGAGACAATTTGGCTTCCACCTTTCCTATTTGAATACCCTTTATTTCTTTTTCTTGCCTGATTGCTCTGGCTAGAACTTCCAGTACTATGTTGAATAGAAGTGGTGAGAGAGGGCATCCTTATCTAGTGCCAGATTTCAAAGGGAATGCTTCCAGTTTTTGCCCATTAAGTATGATATTGGCTGTTGGTTTGTCATAAATAGCTTTTATTACTTTGAGATATGTTCCATCAATACCAAGTTTATTGAGGGTTTTTAGCATAAAGGGCTGTTGAATTTTGTCAAATGCCTTCTCTGCATCAATTGAGATAACCATGTGGTTTTTGTTTTTGCTTCTGTTTATGTGGTGAATTACATTTATAGACTTGCGTATGTTGAACCAGCCTTGCATCCCCGGGATGAATCCTACTTGATCATGATGGATAATTTTTTTAATGTGCTGTTGTAATCGGTTTGCCAGTATTTTATTTAAGATTTTTGCATCTATGTTCATCATGGATATTGGCCTGAAGTTTTCTTTTCTTGTTGAGTCTCTGCCAGGTTTTGGTATCAGGATGATGTTGGTCTCATAAAATGATTTGGGAAGGGTTCCCTCTTTTTGGATTATTTGGAATAGTTTCAGAAGGAATGGTACCTGATCCTCTTTGTGTGTCTGGTAGAATTCGGCTGTGAACCCATCTGGACCTGGGCTTTTTTTGTGTGGTAGGCTCTTAATTGCTGCCTCAACTTCAGACCTTGTTATTGGTCTATTCATAGTTTTGGCTTCTTCCTGGTTTAGGCTTGGGAGGACACAGGCGTCCAGGAATTTATCCATTTCTTCCTGATTTACTGGTTTATGTGCATAGAGTTCTTTGTAGTATTCTCTGATGATGGTTTGAATTTCTGTGGAATCTGTGGTGATTTCCCCTTTATCGTTTTTTATTGCATCTATTTGGTTGTTCTCTCTCTTCTTTTTTATCAGTCTGGCTAGTGGTCTGTCTATTTTGTTGATCTTTTCAAAAAACCAGCTCTTAGATTTATTGATTTTTTGAAGGGTTTTTCTTGTCTCTATCTCCTTCAGTTCTGCTCTGATCTTAGTTCGGTGTGCTGTATCCAGGAAACCCACCTCACATGCAAAGATACACAAAGGCTCAAAATAAAGGGATGGAGGAAAATTTACCAAGCAAATGGAGAGCAAAAAAAAGCAGGAATTTCCTTGTCTTTCCTTGCCTTGACCAAAGTTGCCTTGTTTCAAATTGCCTTGCCTTGACTTGCCTTGCCTTGCCTGGAAATGCCTTGCCTACTATTGCCTTGCCTTGCGTTGCCTTAAATTGCCTTGACTGAAATTGCCTTCCATTAAATTACCTTGCTTGCCTGAAATTGTCTTGCCTAGAATTGCATTGCCTTGCCTAACCTTGCCTTACCTTGCCTTCCCTTGAATTGCCATGTCTCGAATTTCCTTTTCTTGCCTTGCCAGGAATTACCTTGTCTGGAATTGCCTTGCCTTGTCTTCCATTGCCTTGCCTGGAATTGCCTTCCTTGCCTTTCCTGAAATCACCTTGCCTGGATTTGCCTTGCCTTGCCTTGCCTGGATTTGCCTTGCCTTTCTTTGCCTGAAATTTACTTTCCCACAATTGCCTTACATTGCCTTGCCTTTTCTTGCATGGGATTCCCTTACCTGGAATTATCTTTCCTGAAATTGTCTTGCCTTGCCTTGAGTTCCTTTGCCTTTCCTTGCCTTTTCTAAAATTGCCTAGCCTGAAATTGACTTGCATTGCCTTGCTTGGAATTGCCTTTCCTGGAAATGCCTCCTTTTGCCTTGCCTTGCCTTCCCTTGCCTTGCCATGCCTAAAATTGACTTTTCTGAAATTTTATTTCCTCGCCTTGCCTTACCTTCCCTAAAAAAGCTTTGCCTTGAATTGCCCTACATTGCCTCTCCCTGCCTTTCCTTGCCTTGCCTAGCCTAGAAATGCCTTGCTGAAATTGCCTTGCCTTGCCTGGAATTTTCTTCCTTGAAATTGCTTTGCATTGCATTGCATTGCCATGCTTTTCCTTGACTCAAATTGCCCTGTCTTGTCTTCCCTGGAATAGTCTTGCCTGGAATTGTCTTGCCTTGTTTTTCCATAACTGTAGTTGCCTTGTTTCAAATTGCATTGCCTTGCCTTTTCTAGCCTAGAATTTCCTTGCTTAAAATTGCCTTGCCTTGCTTTGCCTTGACTGGAATTGCCTTGCCTTGAATTGCCTTTTGTTGCTTTGCCTGGAAATACTTTGGCTGGCATTGTCTTGCCTTGCCTTGATTTGCCTGAAATTGTCTTGCTTCTAAGTTCCATATCTTGTTGGAAATTTTCTTGCATTGCCTTGCCTAGCCTGGAATTGTGCTGTCTGGAATTGCCTTGCTTGGCTTGGCTTGCCTTGCCTGTAATTGCCTTGCCTTTTCTGAAATTGCCATGCCAAGAATGGCCCTGCCTTACTTTGCCTTGCCTGAAATTGCCCTGCCTGGAGTTGCTTTGCCTTGCCTTTCCTTTCCTGGAATTGCCTTGTCTTGCCTTGCCATACCTAAAATTGACTTTCTTGAAATTGCCTTGCATTGCCTTGACTTAACTAAAAGAGCCTTCCCTGAAATTGCCCCACATATTCTTGCCCTGCCATGCCTAAAAGTGCCCCACATAACCTTGCCCTGTCTTGCCTAGAATTGCCTTGCTTAGAATTGCCCTGCCTTGCCTTGCCTTGCCTAAAATTTCCTTGGTTGGAATTGCCTTGCATTGCATTGCCTTGACTTGCCAGAAATTGCCTTACCTGGAATGTCTTTGCCTTGCCTTGGCTTGGCTTGCCTTGCCTTGCCTTGCCTTGCCTTGGCTTGCCTTGCCTTGCCTTGCCTGGAATTTTCTTACCTAAAATTTTTTTACGTTGCCTTGCCTTGTGTTGCCTGCAATTGCCTTGCCTGGAATAGCCTTGCCTTGTTTTGCCTTGATTGAAATTGCCTTGTTCTGCATTGTCTCTCTTTCTCCTGCTTTGCCTTGCCTGGAATTGCCTAGCCTTGCTTTATCTGGAGTTGCCTTCCCTAGAATTGCCTTGCATTGCCTTACCTGGAATTGCCTTGCCTGGCATTAACTTTCCTTGCTTCTTTTGCCTTAGTTTTTCTGGTATTGGCCTTCTGGCAATTGTCTGGCCTGGAATTGCCCTTCCTTGCATTGCCTGAAGTTGCCTTCCCTGAAATTGTTTTGCCTTGCCTTACCTAACATTTTCTTGCCTGAAATTGCCTTTCTCTGCCTTGCCTTGCCTGAAATTACCTTTCCTGCAATTGCCTTGCCTAGAATGGCATTGCCTTGCCTTGCCATTTCTTGCTTCGCCTTGCCTGGAATTGACTTGCCTAACATTGCCTTGTTTTATTTTGCCTTGCCTTGCCTTGCCTTGCCTTGCCTGGAATTGCATTGCCTGGAATTGTCTTGTCTTGACTTACCTGAAGTTGCCTTGCCTGGAATTGCCTTGCATTGCCTTGCTTTTCCTTGCCTGAAATTGCCCTGTCTTGCCTTTCCTGAAATAGCCTTGTTTGGAATTGCCTTGTCTTGCTTTGCCTTGACTGGAATTGCTTTGCCTCAAATTTCCTTGCCTTTTTTCGCCTGGAATTGCCTTGTCTAGAATTGCCTTGCGTTGCATTGCTTTACTTTTCCTTGACTGAAATTGCCTTGTCTGGAATTGTCTTGCCTTGCCTTAGCTGAAATTCCCTTGCCTGGAAATACCTTTTTCTGCCTTGTCTTGCCTTGCGTTGCTTGAAATTGCCTTTCTGGCCATTGCCTTGCCTGGAATTGCCTTGCCTTACTTGCCAGAAATTGTCTTGCCTGAAATTGCCTCGCCTTGCTTTGTTTTGCCTTTCCTAAAATTGCCTTGACGAGAATTGCGTTGCCTTGCCTTGCCTGAAATTTCCTCGTCTGAAATTGCCTTGCCTTGTCTTGTTTTGCCTTGCCTGGAATTGCCTTCTTGCCTTGCCTTGCCTAAAATAGCCTTGCCTGGAATTGCATTTTTCTGTCTTGCCTTGCCTCCAATTACCTTGCTTGGAATTTCCCTGCCTTGCCTTGCCTCGAATTGCTTTGCCTGAAATTGCCCTGCTTTTCCTTGCCTTTTCTTACCACGAATTGCATTGCCTGGACTTGGCCTGCCTTGCCTTGGTTTGCCTTGTCTTGAATTTTCTTGCCTTGAATTTTTCTGCCTTGCTGGGAATTTTCTTGCATTGCCTTTCCGTGCCTAGCCTGGAATTGCCCTGTCTGAAATTGCCTTGCTTTGGCTTGCCTTGACTTGCCTGGAATTGCCTTGCCTAGAATTGTCTTGCCTTGCCCTGCGTTGTCAGGAATTGCCCTGTCTGGTATTGCTCTGCTTTGCCTTGTCTTGCCTGAAATTGCCCTGCATGAAATTACCCTGCCTTATCTTACATTGCCTGGAATTGCTTTTCCTTGCTTTGTCTTGCTTGAATTTTTTTTGCCTGCAATTTTTTTTGCCTAACCTTGCCTAGAATATAGTTGCCTGGTATTGCCTTGCATTGACTTGCCTTGCTAGGAAACATTTTTTCCGGAATTGCCTTGTCTTGCCTTGCTTTAATTGCCTTGACTTTTCTGGCATTGCCTGGAATTATCTTTCCTGGAATTGCCTTGCCTTGGCTATCCTTGCCTGGAATTGCCTTTCCTTGAATTGCCCTTGATTGCCTTATGTGGAATTGCTTTGCTTGGAATTCCATTGTCTTGCCTTGCCTTGCCTGGAATTTCCATTCCTGCAATTGCCTAGCCTGGGATTGCCTTGTCTTGCCTTGCCTTGCCTGGAACTGCCTTGCCTAGATTCGCCTTGCCTTGCCTTTCCTTGCCTTGCTTTTTTTGCCTTGCCTTGCCTAGAATTGTCTTGTTTGAAATTGCCTTGCCTGGTATTGCTTTTTCATTTCTTGCCTTGACTTTCTTTCCCTTGCCTTTCCTCACTTTGCCTGGAATGCCTTGACTGCCTGAAATTTTCTTGTGTTGCCTTGCTTTGCCTTGCCTGGAACTGCCTGCCTGGAATTGTTTTGCCTTGGCTTGCCTTCCCTTGCCTGTAATTGCCTTGACTATAATAGTCTTGCCTTGTCTTGCCCTGTCTTGCCCTGTCTTGCCTGTAACTGACCTGCATTGCATTAACTTGCCTTAAATTTTCCTGCCTGGAATTGCACTGCCTTGCCTTGCCTGGAATTTCATAGCCTTTCCTTGCCTGAATTTAACTTTTCCAGAATTGTCTTGCATTGCCTTGCTTTCCCTTGCATGGGATTGCCTTGCCTGGAGTTGTCTCTCCTGGAATAACCTTGCCTTGCCTTGCATTGCTTGCCTTGCCTGGAATTACCTAGCCTGGAATGGCCTTGCCTTGTTTTGCCTAAAATTACCTTGCCCCCCTTATCTTGCCTGAAATTGCCCTGTCTTGCATTTCCTGGAGCTGCCTTGCCTGGAATTGCCTTGCCTTGTCTTACCTAAACTTGCCTTACCTGGAATTGTTTTTGTCTGACTTGTCTTGCTCTGCCTTGCCTGGGATTGCCTTTCCAGCACTTGCGTTGATATAATTGCATTGCCCTGCTTTACCCTCCCTTGCTTTGCCTTGCCTGGAATTGTCTTGCCTGGCATTGCCTTTTCCTGCCTTGCCTTGCCTTGCCTAGAATTGCCTTGCCTGAAATTGTCTTGTCTTGCCTTACCTGGAATTGTCTTGCCTGAAATTGCCTTGCATTGCCTTGCTTTTTCTTGCCTGGAATTGACCTTCCTTGCCTTTTCTGGAATAGCTTTGCGTGGAATTGCCTTGACTTGCCTTGCCTTTATTGAAATCTTCTTGTTTCAGATTGCCTTCCCTTGCATTTACTCATCCAAAATGGTCTTGCCTCAAATTGTCTTGCCTTTTCTTAGCAGAAATTGCCTTGCCTGGAAATACCTTTCCCTGCCTTGTCTTGTCTTACTTTGCCTGGAATTGCCTTTTTCGGCAATTACCTTGCCTGGAATTGCCCTGCTTTGCCTTGTCTTTTCTTACCTTGAATTATCTTTTCTGAAATTGACCTGTCTTGCCTTGTTTTGCCTTACCTGGAGTTACCTTGCCTGGAATTACGATGCCTTGCCTTGCTTAAAATTACCCTGACGTGTCTGGCTTTACTTGCCTGAAATTGCCTTTTTTTGCCTTGCCTGAAATCTTCTTGCTTAGAATTTCCATGCCTTGCTGAAAATTTTCTTGTATTGCCTTGCCTTGCCCAGTCTGGAATTGCCCTGTCTGGAGTTGCCTTGACTTGGCTTGCCTTTTCTTGCCTGGAATTGCCTTTCCAGCAATTTTCTCTCCTGATATTGCCTTGCCTTTCGTTGCCAGCAACTGTCTTGCCTGGAATTGCCTTGCTTAAAATTGCATTGCCTTGCATTTTCTTGCCTTGGCTGAAATTGTTTTTCCTTGCTTTGCATGGAATTTTGTGGTTTGGAATTGCCTGGCCTTGTCTTGTCTTGCCTTGCCTGGAATTGCCTTGCCTTACCTAAAAACGCCTTGCCTGGAATTGCCATTCCTTGCCTTGCCTTGCCTTGCCTCGAATTGCCTTGCCTGGAATCGTCTTGCCTTGACTAAAAACGCCTTGCCTTGAATTGCCATTTCTTGCCTTGCCTTGCCTCGAATTGCCTTGCCTGGAATTGCCTTGCCTTGCCTAAAAACGCCTTGCCTGGAATTGCCATTTATTGCCTTGCCTTGCCTTGCCTCAAATTGCCTTGCCTGGAATTACCCTGCTTTGCCTTGCCTTTCTTTACCTCGAATTTTCTTGCCTGTAATTTGCCTGCCTTGCCTTGTTTTGCCTTGCCTTGAATTCTCTTGCCTGGAATCTTCTTGCCATGGTGGCAATTTTCTTGCATTGCTTTCCTTGTCTAGCCTAAAATTGCCCTGTCTCAAATTGCATTGCTTTGGCTTTTCTTGTAGTGCCTAAAATTGTCTTGCCTAGAATTGTCTTGCCCTGCCTTCCATTGTCTGAAATTGCCCCGCCTGGAATTGCCCTGCCTTGCCTTGCCTTGTCTAAATTTTTTTTGCCTGACATTTTCTTGCCTAGCCTTGACTGGAATTTACTTGCTTGGAATTGCCTTGCATCGATTTGCTGTGCCAGGAGTTGTCTTTACTGGAATTGCCTTGCCTTGCCTTGCCTTGCCTAGAATTCCTTTGCCTTGGATTGGTTGCCTGAAACTGTTTTGCCTTGCCTTCCATGGCATTTCCTTGCCTGGGATAAACTTACCCTGACTTGTTTTGCCTTAATTTTTCTGGAATTGCCTTTGCAACAATTGCCTTGCCAGAAATTGCGCTGCATTTTATTTTCTGGAGTTGCCTTTCCTTTAATTGTCTTACCTTGCCTTGACTTGCATTACCTGAATTTGCCTTGCCTGCAATTTCTTTGCCTAGCCTTGCCTGGAATTGCCTTGCCTTGCCTTGTCATGTCTTGCTTTGTCTAGAATTGCCTTAACTTTCCTAGCCTTGCTTAAAATTGTCTTTTCTAAAATTGCCTTGCCTTGCCTGGAATCGTCTAGCCTGGAATTCCCTTGCCTTTTCTTGCCTGGGTTTGCCTTGCCTGGAATTGCCTTTTTTTGGCCTTGTCTGAATTTTCCTTTCCTGTAATTTTCCTGCCTTGCCTTACGTGGAATGCCTTGCCTGGAATTGCCTTGTCTTGCCTTGCCTTGCCTGGCCTGGAGTTGCCTTTTCTGCAATTGCATAGCCTGGAATTGCCTAGTTTTACTTTGCCTCCCCTTGCCTGGCCTTGCTTTGTCTTGCCTGGATTTGCCATGTCTTGACTTGTCTTGCCTTGCCATGCCTTTCCTTGCCTTGACTTGCCTAGAATTGCCTTTCCTGGAATTGCCTTGCTTTCCTTGCCTTGACTTTGTTTGCCTTGCCATTCCTTGCCTTGCTTTGCCTGGATTTTTTTTTTGCGTTGCCTTGCTTCACCTTGACTGGAGTTGCTTTGCCTGGAACTGTTTTCCCTTGGCTTGCTTTTCCTTACCTGGAATTGCCTTGCCCATAAGTGCCTTTCCTTTTTTCGTCCACAGCTGACCTGCCTTGCATTACCTTGCCAAAATTTTTCTGCCTAAATTTGCACTACCTTGCTTGGCCTTTCCTGGAATTGTCTTGCCTTTCAATATCTGGAATTGACTTTTTCAGAATTTCCTTGCATTGCCTTGTCTTTTCTTGCATGGGATTGCCTTGCCTGTAATTTTCTTTCCTGGAATTGCCTTGCCTTGCCTTGCATCGCCTGCAATTGCCTAGCCTGAATTTCCCTTGCCTTGCCTTGCCTAGAATTGCCTTGGCTGAAATTGACTCTCCTTACCTTGCCTTGCTTTTTTATGCCTAAAATTGACTCTTCTGAAATTGTCTTGCATTGCCTTGCCTTATCTAGAAGACCCTGGCCTCGATTTGCCCTACATTATTTTGGCCTCCCTTGCCTGGAATTGCCTTGCCTCAAAATGTGCTACCTTTGCATGTCTTCCCTTGCCAAGCCTACAATTGCCTTGCCTGAAATTGCCTTGCCTTGCTCTGCCTGGAATCTCCTTGCTTGGAATTGCCTTGCATTGCATTGCCTTGTTTTGCCTTGCTTTTTTTGCCTGGAATTGCCCTGTTTTTCCTTCCATGGAATAGACTTGCCTGGAGTTGCCTTATGTTGCCTTGCCTTGACTGGAATTGCCTTGTTTTAAGTTGCATTACATTGCTTTGACTGGCCTGGAATTGCTTTGGCTAGAATTGCCTTGCCTTGCGTTGCCTTGCCTTGCCTTAGCTGGAATTGCCTTGTCTGAAATTGCCTTTCCCTTCCTTGTGTTCCCTTACTTTGCCTGCAATTGCCCTTCTTTGCATTGCCAGCAATTGCCTTGCCTGGAATTGCCTTGCTTTACATTGTTTTGCCTTGCCTGGAATTGCGTTGCCTTGCCTTAGCTGAAATTTTCCTGCCTTGCATTGACAGGAATTGCCTTGCCTTACTTTTCCTTGCCTTGCCTGGAATGGCCTTTCCTTGCCTTGCCTGGAATTACCTTGTGTGGAGTTGTCTTGCCTTTATTTGGCTTGACTTGCCTTGCCTGGAATTGCCCTTTTAGGACTTTCCTTGCCTTGCTTGGAATTTCCCGGCCTTGCCTTGCCTCGAATTGCTTTGCCTGAAATTGTCCTGTTTTCCTTGTCTTTCCTTAACTCAAATTAACTTGCCTGGAATTGGATTTCCTGGCCTTATTTTGTCTTGTCTTGGATTGCCTTGCTTGGAATTGCCATGTCTTAGCTTGTCTGGAATTGCCTTTCCTAGAATTTCCCTGCCTTGCCTGGCTTTGCCTTGCCTGGAATTTATTTGGCTGAAATTGTCTTGACTTGCCTTGCCTTACATTGCTTGAAATTGCCTTGCTTTGAATTTCCATCCCTTGCTGGAAATTTCCTTGAATTGCCTTGCCTTGCCTAGCCTGGAATTGCCCTGTTTGGAATTGCCTTGCCTTGGATTGCCTTTCTTGCAATTGCCTTCCCTGGAATTGCCTTGCCTAAAATTTTTTTCTTTGCATTGCCTTGCATTTGCTGGAATTGCCTTTCCTGGAATTGAATTGCCTTGCCTGAATTTTTCTTTTTTTGCCTTGTCTGGAATTTCCTTGTCTGGACTTGCCTTGCCTTATCTTCTCTTGCCTTTCCTGAAATTGCCCTTTCTTGCCTTGCCTTGCCTCTAGTTGCCTTGCTTGAAATTTCCCTGCCTTGGCTTGTCTTGAATTGCCTTGGCTGGAATTGCCCTGCTTTACCTTTTCTTTTCTTACCTCATATTGCCTTGCCTGGATGTGGCCAGCCTTGCCTATTTTTGCCTTTCCTTGATTTCTTTTGCCTGCAGCTTTTTTGCCTTGCTTGAAATTCTCTTGCATTTCCTTTCTTTGCCTAGTCTGGATTTGCCTTGTCTTAATTGCCTTGCTTTGGCTTGCGTTGGCTTGCCTTGCCTGGAATTGCCTTGCCTTTCCTTGCGTTGCCTGGAATTGCCCTGCCTGGAATTGCCCTGCCTTGCCTTGTCTTTCTTTGCCTGAAATTGCCCTGCCGTGCCTTACCTTGCCTGAAATTGCCTTGCTTTGTCTTCCTTGACTTGCCTACAATTATCTTGCCAAGACTTGCCTGAAATTTACTTGCCTGGAATTGCCTTGCATTGACTTGTCTTGCCAGAAATTTTCTTGCCTGAAATTGCCTTGCCTTGCATTGTCTTGCCTTGCCTTGCCTTGCATTGTCTTGCCTTGCCTTGCCTTGCCTAGAATTGCCTTGCCTGGAATTGCTTTTTCTTGCCTTACCTGGAATTTCCTTGCCTGGAACTGCCTTGTCTGGGGTTGCCTTCCCTGGATTTTCCTTGCCTTCCCTTACCTGGAATTGCCTTGCCTGGGATTGACTTTCTTTGCCTTCTCTTTTTTTAATATTCCCGGAATTGCCTTTCCAGCAATTGCCTTGCCTGGAATGGCCTGGCCTTGCATTTCCTGGATTTGCCTTCCCTGGAATTGCCTTGAATTGCCTTACCTAAAATTGCCTTGCCTGGAATTGTCTTTATCTGCCTTGTCTTGCCTAACCTTGCATGGAATTGCCTTTCAAGCAATTGCCTTGCATAGAATTGGATTGCCTTGCCTTGCGTTCCTTTGCATTGCCTTGCATGAAATTGTCTTGCCTGGCATTGCCTTGCCTTGGCTTGTCTTGACTTGACTTGCCTTGCCTAGAATTGCCTTGCCAGGAATTGCTTTTTTGGAATTGTCTTGTCTTGTCTTACATGAAATTTTTTTGCCTGAAATTGGCTTGCATTGCCTTTCTTTTCCTTGCCTGAAATTGCCCTGCATTGCCTTCCCTGGAAAAACCTTGCATGCAATTGCATTGTCTTGCCTTGACTTGACTGCAATTGCCTTGCTTCAAGTTGCCTTGCCTTGCCTTTTCTCACCTGGAATTGCCTTGCCTAGAATGGCCTTGCCTTGCATTGCATTACTGTGCTTTTACTGGAATTGTCTTGCCTAAAATTGTCTTGCTTTGCCTTAGCTGGAATTGCCTTATGTGTAAATACCTTTCTCTGCCTTGTCTTGCATTGCCATGCCTGGAATTGCCTTTCTGGCAATTGCCTTGCCTGAAATTTCCTTGCCTTGTCTTATCTTGCCTTGGCTGAAATTGCCTTGCCTTGCCTTGCCTGAAATCGACTTGCCTGGAAGTGCTTTATTTTTGCCTCGCCTTGTCTCACCATGAATTGCCTTGCTTTGAATTTTCCTTCCTTGCTGTGCCTCGAATTGCCTTGCCTGGAATTGCCCTGCTTTGCCTTGCCTTTTCTTACCTCAAATTGCCTTTCCTGAAATTGGCCTGCCTTGCCTTGTTTTGCCTTGTTTTGAATTCTCTTCCCTGAAATTTTTCTGCCATGTTGGAAAATTTTTGCATTGCCTTTCCTTGCCTAGCCTGGAATTGCCTTGATTTAGCTTGCCTTTTCTGACCTGGAATTGCCTTTCCTCGAATTTTCTTGCCTTGCCTTGCTTTGTCTGGAATTGCCCTGCCTTGCCTTGCCTGAACTTGCTGTGTCTGCAATAGTCCTGAATTGCCTAGAATGGCCTGAAATTTTCTTGCCTTGCCTTGTCCTACTGCATTTTCCTTGCCTGCAGTTTTTTACCGTAGGCTTGCCTGGAATTGCCATGCATTGACTTTCCTTGCCAGGAATTTTCTTGCCTGAAATTGCCTTGCCTTGACTTGCCTGGAATTGCCTTTTCTAAAATTTTCTTGCCTTGCTTTACCTTGCCTCGATTTGCCTAGCCTGGAGTTGCCTTGCCTTGCCTGGATTTTCTTTCCCTAAAATTGCCTTTTTTTGCCTTGCCTGGTATTAACTTGTCTGGAGTTACCTTGCCTTGTCTTGCCTTTTCTTACCTGAAATTTCATTGCTTTGCCTTGCCTGAAATCGCCTTTCTTAGAATTGCTCTTTCTTGCCTGGACTTGCCTTGTGTCTATTTGCCTTGTTTGACATTTCCCTGCCTTGCCTTGCCTCAAATAGCCTTGTCTGGAGTTGCCCTGTTTTGCCTTGGCTTTCTTTACCTCGAATTGCCTTCCCTCGAATTTGCCTGCCTTGCCTTGTTTTGCCTTTCCCAGAATGCCCTTGCCTAGGATTGCCATGCCTTGCCTTTCTTGAAATTGCCGTGGCTAAAATTTTCTTGCCTTCCCGGAAGTGCTTTTGCATTGCTTTGTTTTGCCTAGCCTGGAATTGCACTGTCTGGAATTGCCTTGTTTTGGCTTGCCTTGCCTTGACTGGAATTTTCTTGACTAAAATTGCCTTCCTTTTTCTTGTCTGAAATTTCTTTACCTAGAATTGCCGTGCTTTGATTTGCTTTACCTGAAATTGCCCTGCCTGGAATTGCTCTTCCTTGACCTGTCTTTCCTGAAATTGGCTTGGTTTGCCTTGCCTTAGCTTGCCAGGAATTGCCTTGCCTAGAATTGCATTGCCTTACCTTATATTGCCTTATCTGGAATTGCCGTTTTTTCCTTGCCTGGAATTACCTTGTTTAGAGTTTTCCTGTCTTTAATTGCCTTGCCTGAAATCGCCTTGCCAGGAATGGCCTTTTTTTTTTCATTTTCTAGCCTTGCCTCTTTTTGTCTTGCTTGAAATTTTCCTGCCTTGACTCTAATTGCTTTGCCTGGAGTTGTCCTGCTTTTCATTGCCTTTCCTTATCGTGAATTACCTTGCCTGAAACTGACCTGCCTTGCCTTATTCTGCCTTGCCAGAAATTGCCTTGCCTGAACTTGACATGCCTTTCATTGTCTGGAATTGCCTTGCCTAGAACTGCATTGACTTGCCTTACCTTGCCTTGCCTGGAGTTGACTTTCCTTTTCTTGCCTGGAATTTTCTTGTCTGGACTGGCCCTGCATGAAATTGTTTTGCCTTCCTTGCCTGAAGTCGCCTTGCCTGGAATTGCCATTTACTGCCTTGCCTTGCCTTGAATTGCCTTGCTTGTAATTTCCCTTCCTTTCCTTGCCTCGAATTGCCTTGCCTGGAGTTGCCCTGCTATGCCTTGCCTTTCTTTACCTCAATGTGCCTTGCCTGGAATTGGCCTGCCTTGCCTTGATTTCCCTTGCCTTGAATTTTCTTGCCTGAAATAATTTTCCTTGCTGGGAATGTTTTTGCATCGCCTTTCCTTGCCTACCCTGGAATTGCCGTGTCCGCAATTGCCTTGCTTTGGCTTGCTTTGCCTTGCCTTGCTTCGAATTGCCCTGCCTAGAACTGTCTTGCCTTGCATTGCATTGTATGGAATTGCCCTGCCTGGAATTGCCCTGACTTGCCTAGCCTTGTCTGAAATTGCTCTGTTTTCAATTGCCCTGCCTTGCCTTGACTAGCCTGGAATTGCCATGGATTGCCTTGCCTTGCCTGAATTTGCCTTGCCTCCAATTTTCTTACCTATCCTTGCATGGAATTTACTTGCCTGAAATTGCCTTGCATTGACTTCTTCAGCCAGGAATTCTCTTGCCTGGAATTGCCTTGCCTTGCATTGTCTTGACTTGCCTTGCCTGGAATTGTTTTGCCTTGCCTTACCTGAAATTGCCTTGCTAAAATTGCCTTGCCTTGCATTGCCTTGCCTTTCCTGGAATTACCTTGTGTATAATTACATTGCCTTGCCTGGAGTTGCCTTCCCTTCCCTTGCCTGAAATTTCCATGTCTGAATGTGCCTTGCCTTTTCTTGTCTTGCCTTTTCTGGAATTGCTTTACCTTGCCTTGCCTGCATTTGCTTTTTTTGGAATTGCCATTTCTTGCATTATGTGGAATTGCATTGACTGGAATTGCCTTGTTCTGCCTTGTTTTGCCTTGCCAGAAATTGCATTTCCTGGACATGCCATGCCTTGCCTTGCCTGTAATTGCCTTGCCTAGAATTTCCCTGGCTTGCCTGGTTTTGCCTCGCCTGAAATTGCTTGCCTTGCCTTTCCTGAAATGGCCTTGCTTAAAATTTTTGACTTGCTGAAAATTTTCTTGCATTGCCTTGCCTTGCCTAGCCTGGAATTGCTCTGTCTGGAATTGCCTTTTCTTGGCTTGCCTTGTCTTGTCTGGAATTGCCTTGCTTTGCATTGACAGAAATTTTCTTGCCTGAAATTGCCTTGCCTTGCATCGCCTTGCCTTGTCTGGAATTGTCTTGCCTAGAACTGCATTGCCTTGCCTCAGCTTGTCTTGCCTGAAGTGGACTTTCCTTTACTTGCCTGAAATTTTCTTGTCTGGACTTGCCTTGCCTTGACTTGTCTTGCCTTGCCTTGTCTTGCCTTGCCTGGAATTGTTTTGCCTAGCTCCCTTAAGTTGCCTTGCCTGGAATTGCCGTTTTTTGCCTTGCCTTGCCTTGCCTCGAATTGACTTGCTTGAAATTTTCCATCCTTGCTTGCCTCGAATTGCCTTGCCTGAAGTTGCCTTCCCTTTTTTTGTCTGGGCTGCTTTCCCTGGAATTGCCGTGCTTTGCCTTTTCTGGAATTGCCTTGCCTGGGATTGCCTTGCCTGCCTTCTTTTGTTTTAATTTTCCTGAAATTGCCTTTCCGGCAATTGCATTACCTGAAATGGCCCTGCCTTGCATTTCCTGGCATTGACTTCCCTGGAATTGCCTTGCCTTTTCTTAACTAAAATTGCGTTGCCTAAAATTGCCTTTCTCTGTCTTGACTTGCCTATTCCTGTCTGAAATTGCCTTTCCTGCAATTGCCTTCCCTTGCCTTGCTTTGCGCTGCATTGCCTGAAATTGCCTAGCCTGGAATTGCCTCGCCTTGTTTGCCTTGAATTGCTTTGCCTGGAATTGCCTCTTTTTGCCTTGCCTTGAATTGCCTTGCCTGGAATTGCCTCTTTTTGCCTTGCCTTGCCATGCTTACAATTGACTTTCCATAAGTTGCCTTGCTTTGCCTTGCTTTCCTTGAAAGAGCCTTGCCTGGAATTGCTTTGCCAAAATTGCCCAGTCTTGCCTGGCTTTACCTTGCTTGGAATTGCCTGGCCTTGCCTTGCCTGAAATTGCCTTGCTTAGAATTTTTATGACTTGTTGGAAATTGTCTTGCATTGCCTTGCCTAATCTAGCCTGGAATTGCCCTGTCTGCTATTGCCTTGACTTGTATTGCCTTGCCTTTCCTGGAATTGCCTTTCTGGCAATTGCCTTGCCTCGCATTGCCAGGAATTGCCTTTCCTAAAATTGTCTTGCCTTGCATTTCTTTGCTTTTCCTGGAATCACCTTGCCTAGAATTACATTGTCTTGCATTTTCTTGCCTTGCCTGGAGTTGCCTTTCCTTACATTGCCTGGAATTTTCTTGTCTGGACTTGCCTTGCCTTATCTTGTCTTGCCTTGCCTGAAATTAACTTGCCTTGCCTTGTCTGAATTTGCCTTTATTGAAATTGCCCTTTTTTGTTTTAAGTGGAATTGCGTTGCCTGAAATTGCCTTGTCCTGCCTTGTTTTGCCTTTCCAGGAATTGCATTGACTGCATTTGCTGTGCTTTGCCTTGCCTTGCCTGTAATTGCCTTGCCTAGAATTGCCCTGCCTTGCCTGGTTTGGCCTCGCCTGAAATTGCTTTGCTTTTCTTTTCCTGAAATGGCCTTGCTTAGAATTTTCATGCCTTGCTGAAAATTTTCTTGCATTGCCTTGCCTGGAATTGCCTCGACTTGCCTTGCCTGGAATTGCCTTGCCGGGAATTGCCCTGCCTTGCCTGGTTTGGCCTCGCCTGAAATTGCCTTGCTTTTCATTTCCTGAAATGGCCTTGCTTAGAATTTTCATGCCTTGCTGAAAATTTTCTTGCATTGCCTTGCCTGGAATTGCCTCGACTTGCCTTGCCTGGAATTGCCTTGCCGGGAATTGCCTCTCCTTTCCTTGCCTTGTTTTGACGTGCCTAAAATTGACTTTCCATAAATTGCCTTGCATTGCCTAGCCTTTCTTGAAAGAGCCTTGCCTAAAATTGCCTTGCCCAAATTTTCCAGTTTTGTCTGGCTTTACCTTGCCTGGAATTGCCTAGCCTGATCTTGCCTGAAATTGCCTTGCTTAGAATTTTCATGACTTGTTGGAAACTTTCTTGCATTGACTTGCCTGGCCTAGCCTGGAATTGCCTGTTTGCCATTGCCTTGCCTTGCCTTGCTTTGCCTTTCCTGGAATTGCCTTTCTTGCAATTGCCTTGCCTTGAATTGCCAGGAATTGCCATGCCTAAAATTGCCTTGCTTTTTCTGGAATTACCTTGCCTAGAATTACATTGCCTTGCTTCACCTTGCTTTGCCTGGAGTTGCCTTTTCTTGCCTTGCCTTGAATTTCCTTTTCTGGACTTCTCTTGCCTTGTCTTGTCTTGCTTGCCTGAAATTGACTTGCCTTGCCTTGCTTGAATTTACCTTTCTTGGAATTTCCCTTCCTTGCCTTAAGTGGAATTTTGTTGCCAGGAATTGCCTTGTCCTGCCTTGTTATGCCTTGCCAGGAACTGCCTTGGGTTACCTTGCCATGCCTTGCCTTGCCTGTAATTTTCTTGCCTAGAATTGCTCTGACTTGACTGGTTTTGCCACACCTGAAATTGCCTTGCCTTGCCTTTCTTGAAATGGCCTTGCTTAGCATTGTCATGCCTTGTTAAAAATGTTCTTGCATTGCCTTGCCTTGCCTAATTTGGAATTTTTCTGTCTGAGATTGCCTTGCCTTGGCTTGTCTGGTCTTGCTGGAATTGCCTTTCTGGCAATTGCCTTTTTGGAATTGCCTTACCTTGAATTTCCAGGAATTTCCTTTCCTAAAATTGCCTTGTCTAGAACTGCATTGCCTTGCCTTACCTTGCCTTGCCTACAGTTGACTTTCTTTTCCTGGAATTTTTTTGTCTGGACTTGCCTTGCCTTGTTTTGTCTTGCCTTGCCTGGAGATGTTTTTCCTGCCTTGCCTGAAGTCACCTTGCCTGGAATTGCCGTTTTTTGCCTTGCCTTACCTTGCCTTGCTTCGAATTGCCTTGCTTGGAATTTGTCTTTTTTGCCTTGTCTCGGATTGTTTTGCCTGAAGTTGCCTTGCCTTTATTTGTCTGGAATTGCCCTCTCTGAAATTGCCTTGCTTTGCTTTCTCTGGAATTGTTTTGCCTTGGATTGCCTTGCCTGCCTTCTCTTGTTTTAATTTTTCTGAAATTGCCTTTCCAGAAATTGCCTTACCTGAAATGAACCTGACTTGCATTTTCTGGGGTTGCCTTCCCTGGTATTGCCTTTTCTTTCCTTACCTAAAATTGCCTTGCCTAAAATTGATATTTTCTGTTTTGTCTTGCCTAGTTCTGCCTGAAACTGCCTTTTCTGCCATTATCTTGCCTTGCCTGGCTTTGACCTGCATTGTTTGAATTTGTCTATCCTTGAATTGCCTCACCTTGCCCTGCCTGGAATTGCCTTGCCAGAATTACATCTACTTTCCTTGTCTTGCATTGCTGTGCCTAAAATTGACTTTCATTAAATTGTCTTGCGTTGCCTTGCCTTCCTTGAAAGATCCTTGCCTGGAGTTGCCTTGCCTAGAACTGCATTGCTTTTCCTAACTTTGCCTTGCCTTGCCTTGCCTTGCCTAGAGTTGACTTTCATTTTTTTGCCTGAAATTTTCTTATCTGGACTTGCCTTGCCTTGTCTTGTCTTCTCTTGCCTGGAATTGCTTTTCCTGCCTTGCCTGGAATTGCAATTTTTTCCTTTCCTTGCCTTGCCTCGAATTGCCTTGCTTGGAATTTCCCTTCCTTGCCTTTTCTCGAATTGCCTTGCCTAGAGTTGCCTTGCTTTTCTTGTCTGGGATTGCCTTCCCTGGAATTGTCTTGCCTTGCTTTAATTTGCCCTGCCTTGCCTGGAATTGCTTATCCTGGAATTGCCTTGCCTTTCCCTGCCTGAAATTGCCTTGCCTGGAATTGCCTCTCCTTTTCTTGCATTGCCTTGCTGTGCCTAAAATTGACTTTCCATAAATTGCCTTGCATTGCCTTGCCTTCCTTGAAGGAGCCTTGCCTGAAATTGCCTTGCCAAAATTGCCCAGTCTTGCATTGTTTACCTTGCCTGGAATTGCCTAGCCTCGTCTTGCCTGAAATTGCCTTGCTTAGAGTTTTCATGACTTGTTGGAAAATTTCTTGCATTGCCTTGCCTGGCCCAGACTGAATTTGCCCTGTCTGTTATAGTCTTGCCTTGCCTTGCCTTGTCTTTTCTGGAAATTGCCTTACCTTGCATTGCCAGGAATTGCCTTGCCTAAAATTGCCTTGCCTTGCATTGTCTTGCTTTTCTGGAGTTACCTTGCCTAGAATTACATTGTCTTGACTTAACTTGCCTTGCCTGGAGTTGCCTTTTCTTGCCTTATCGGGAATTTTTTTGTCTGGACTTGCCTTGCCTTATCTTGTCTTGCCTTGCCTGAATTTGCCTTTCTTGGATTTGCCCTTTTTTGCCTTAGGAGGAATTGCATTGCCTGGAATTGCCTTGTCCTGCCTTGTTTTGCCTTGCCAGGAATTGCCTTGCCTGGACTTTCCATTCTTTGCCTTTCCTTTAATTGCCTTCCCTAGAATTGTCCTGCCTTGCCTGGTTTTGCCTCGTCTGAAATTGCCTTGCCTTGTTTTTCCTGAAATGGTCTTGCTTAGAATTTTTATGCCTTGCTGAAAATTCTCTTGCATTGCCTTGCCTTGCCTAGCCTGGAATTGCTGTCAGAAATTGCCTTGCCTTGGCTTGTCTTGCCTTTTTGTTTCTTTACTTGCCTGGAATTGACTTGCCTTGCCTTGCCTAAATTTTCTTTTTTAGGAGTTTCCCTTTCTTGCTCTAAGTGGAATTGCGTTACCTGGAATTGCCTTGTCTTGCCTTGTTTGCCATGCCAGGAATTGCCTTTTCTGAACTTGCCATGCCTTGCCTTGCCTGCAATTGCCTTGCCTAGAATTGCCTTGACTTGCCTTGTTTTGCCTTGCCTAAAATTGCCTTGCCTTGCCTCTCCTGAAATGGCCTTGCTTAAAATTTTCATGCCTTGCTGAAAATTTTCTTGCATTGCCTTCTCTTGGCTTGTCTTGTCTTGCCTGGATTTGCCTTTTCAGCAATTACTTGCCTGGAATTGCCTTACCTTGAATTGCTAAAAATTTCCTTGCCTAAAATTGCCTTGCCTTGCATTGTGTTGCCTAGAACTGCATTGCCTTGCCTTACCTTGCCTTGTCTATAATTGACATTTTTTCTTGCATGGATTTTTTTTTTTTGTCTAGACTTGCCTTGCCTTGCCTTGTCTCCACTTGCCTGGAATTGTTTTTTCTGCGTTGCCTGAAGTCGCCTTGCCTGGAATTGCCATTTATTGCCTTGCCTTGCCTTGCCTTGCCTCGAATTGTCTTGCTTGGGATTTCCCTTCCTTGCCTTGCCTCGAATTGTTTTGCCTGGAGTTGCTTGCATTTCCTTGTCTGGAATTGCCTTCTCTGAAATTGCCTTGCTTTGCCTTCTCTGGAATTGCCTTGCCTGGGATTGCCTTACCTGCCTTCTCTTGTTTTAATTTTTCTGGAATTGTTTTTCCAGCAATTGCCTTACCTGAAATGAACCTGCCTTGCATTTCCTGGGGTTGCCTTTTCTGAAATAGCCTTTCCTTTCCTTACCTAAAGTTGCCTTGCCTAAAATCGCCTTTCTCTGCCTTGTCTTGCCTAGTCCTGCCTTGAATTGCCTTTCCTGCCATTTCCTTGCCTTTCCTGGCTTTGCCCTTCATTGCTTGGAATTGTCTAGCCTGGAGTTGCCTAACCTTGCCCTGCCTGGAATTGCCTTGCCTAGAATTGCATCTCTTTTTTTTTTCTTGCCTTGCCATGCCTAAAATTGACTTACATTAAATTGTCTTGTGTTGCCTTGACTTCCTTGAAAGAGCTTTGCCTGGAATTGCCTTGCCTAGGACTGCATTGCCTTGCCGTATCTTGCCTTGCCTGGAGTTGACTTTCCTTTCCTTGCCTGGAATTTTTTTGTCTGGACTTGCCTTGCCTTGTCTTGTCTTGCTTTGCCTAAAATTGTTTTTCCTGCCTTGCCTGAAGACACCTTGCCTGGAATTGCCATTTTTTGCCTTGCCTTGCCTTGCCTCGAATTGCTTTGCTTGGAATTTTCCTTCCCTGCCTTGCCTCAAATTGCCTTGAGTGGAGTTGCCTTTTGTTTCCTTGTCTTGGATTGCCTTCCCTGGAATTGCCTTGTCTTGCCTTGCTTTGCCCTGCATTGCCTGAAATTGCTTATCCTGAAATTGCCTCGCCTTGTTCTGCCTGAAATTGCCTTGCCTGGCATTTTGTCTGCTTTTCTTGCCTTGCCTTGCCGTGCCTAAAATTGACTTCCCATAAATTGCTTTGCGTTGCCTTGCCTTCCTTGAAAGAGCCTTGCCTAGAATTTTCTTGCCAAAATTGCCCGGTCTTGCCTGGCTTTATTTTGCCTGGAATTGTCTGGCCTGGTCTTGCCTGAAATTTCTTTGCTTAGAATTTTCATGACTTGTTGGGAAATTTATTGCATTGCCTTGCCTGGCCTAGCCTGGAATTGTCCTGTCTGCTATTGCCTTGCCTTGCATTGCCTTGCTTTTTCTTGAATTACCTTGCCTAGAATTACATTGCCTTGCCTTACCATGACTTGCCTGGAGTTGCCTTTCCTTGCCTTGCCTGGAATTTTCTTTTCTGGACTTTCCTTGCCTTGTCTTGTCTTGCCTTGATTGGAATAGACTTGCCTTGCCTTGCATGAAGTTGCCTTTCTTGAAATTGCTCTTCCTTTTTTTAAGTGGAATTGCATTGCATGGAATTGCCTTGTCCCGCCTTGTTTTGCCTTGCCAGGAATTGCCTTGCTTGGACTTGCCATGCCTTGCCTTGCCTGTAATTGCCTTGCCTAGAATTTCCCTGCCTTGCCTGGTTTTGCCTCACCTAAAATTGCCTTGCCTTGCCTTTCCTGAAATGGCCTTGCTTACAATTTTCATGCCTTGCTGAAAATTTTCTTGCATTGCTGTGCCTTGGCTTGTCTTGTCTTGCCTGGAATTGCCTTTTCAGCAATTACCTTGCCTGGAATTGTCTTACCTTTCATTTCCAGGAATTTTCTTTCCTGAAATTTCCTTGCCTTGCATTGCCTTGCCTTTTCTGGAATTGCCTTGCCTAGAACTTCATTGCCTTTCCTTACCTTGCATTGCCTAGAGTTGACTTTCCTTTTCTTGCCTGGAATTTTCTTGTCTGGACTTGCCTTGCCTTGTCTTGTCTTCTCTTGCCTGGAATTGTTTTTCCTGCCTTACCTGAAGTCGTCTGGCCTGGAATTTCTGTTTTCTTGCCTTGCCTTGCCTCGAATTGCCTTGCTTAAAATTTCCCTTTATTACCTTGCCTTGAATTGTTTTGCCTGGAGTTTTCTTGATTTTCCTTGTCTGGAATTGCCTTCTCTGAAATTGCCTTGCTTTGCCTTCTCTGGAATTGCCTTGCCTGGGATTGCCTTACCTGCCTTCTCTTGTTTTAATTTTTCTGAAATTGCATTTCTGGCAATTGCCTTACCTGAAATGAACCTGCCTTGCATTTTCTGGGGTTGTCTTCCCTGGAATTGCCTTGCCTTTTCTTACCTAATGTTGCCTTGCCTAAAATTGCCTTTCTTTTCCTTTTCTTGCCTAGTCCTGCCTGGAATTGCCTTTCTTTCCATTTCCTTGCCTTGCCTGGCTTTGCCCTTCATTGCTTGGAATTGCCTAGCCTGGAGTTGCCTCACCTCGCCCTGCCTGGAATTGTCTTGCCTAGAACTGCATCTCCTTTTTTTGTCTTGCCTTACCTGCCTAAAATTGACTTTCATTAAATTGCTTTGCGTTGCCTTGCCTTCCTTGAAAGAGCCTTGCATGGAGTTGCATTGCCTGGAGTTGCCTTGCCTAGAACTTCATTGCCTTTCCTTACCTTGCCTTTCCTAGAGTTGACTTTCCTTTTCTTGCCTGGAATTTTCTTGTCTGGACTTGCCTTGTCTTGTCTTGTCTTGCCTTGCCTGAAATTGTTTTTCTTGCCTTGCCTGAAGTCGCCTTGCCTGGAATTGCCATTTTTTGCCTTGCCTTGCCTTGCCTTGTCTTGCCTTGCTTTGCCTTGCTACGAATTGCCTTGCTTCAAATTGCCTTGCTTAGAATTTCCCTTTATTGCCTTGCCTCGAATTGTTTTGCCTGGAGTTCCCTTGTTTTTCCTTGTCTGGAATTGCCTTCTCTGAAATTGCCTTGCCTTGCCTTTTCTGAAATTGTCTTGCCTGGGATTGCCTTGCCTGTCTTCTCTTGTTTTAATCTTCCTGGAATTTCCTTTCCAGCAATTGCCTTACCTGAAATGAACCTGCCTTGCATTTCCTGGGGTTGGCTTCCATGGAATTGCCTTGCCTTTACTTACCTAAAATTGCCTTGCCTAAAATTGCCTTTCTTTGCCTTTTCTTGCCTAGTCCTGCCTGGAATTGCTTTTCCCACCATTGCGTTACCTTCTCTGGCTTTGCCCTGCATTGCCTGGAATTGCCTCACCTTGCCCTGCCTTCAATTGCCCTGCCTGGAATTGGCTTACCTGGAATTGCGTCTCCTTTCCTAGTCTTGCTTTGCCGTGCCCAAAATTGACTTTCATTAAATTGTCTTGCATTGCCTTGCCTTTCTTGAATGAGCCTTGCCTGGAATTGTCTTGCATAGAACTGCATTGCCTTGCCTTCTTTGCCTTGCCTGGAGTTGACTTTCCTTTCTTTGCCTGGAATTTTCTTGTCTGGACTTGCCTTGCCTTGTCTTGTCTTGCCTTGTTTGGAATTATTATTATTATTATTTTGCCTTGCCTGAAGTCGACTTGCCTGGAAATGCCGTTTTTTGCCTTGCCTTGCCTTGCCTCAAATTGCGTTGCTTGGAATTTCCCTTCTTTGCCTTGCCTCGAATTGCCTTGCCTGGAGTTGCCTTGTGTTTCCTTGTCTTGGATTGCCTTCCCTGGAAATGCCTTGCCTTGCCTTGCTTTGCCCTGCGTTGCCTGGAATTGCCTAGCCTGGAATTGCCTTGCCTTGCCCAGCCTGGAATTGCCTTGCCTGGCATTGCATCTCCTTTTCTTGCTTTGCCTTGCCATGCCTAATATTGATTTTTTATAAATTGCCTTGCGTTGCCTTGCCTTCCTTAAAAGAGCTTTGCCGGGAATTGCCTTGCCAAAATTGCCTGGTCTTGCCTGGATTTACCTTGCCTGGAATTGCCTAGCCTGGTCTTGCCTGCAATTGGCTTGCTTAGAATTTTCATTACTTGTTGGAAAGTTTCTTGCATTGCCTTGCCTTGCCTAGCCTGCAATTACCCTGTCTGCTATTGCCTTGCTTTGCATTGCCTTTCATTTCCTGGAATTGCCTTTCCAGCAATTGCCTTGCCTTGCATTGCCAGGAATTGCCTTGCCTAAAATTGCCTTGCCTTTCATTGCCTTGTTTGTTCTGGAATTACGTTGCCTAGAAATACATTGCATTGCCTTACCTTGCCTAGACTGCAGTTGCTTTTTTTTTTGCCTTGCCTGAAATTTCTTTGTCTGGACTTGCCTTGCCTTGCCTCGAATGCCTTGCTTGGAATTTCCCTTTCTTGCCTTGCCTCGAGTTGTTTTGCCTGGAGATGTCTTGCCTTATTTTGTCTGGAATTGTCTTCTCTGAAATTGCCTTGCTTCACCTTCTATGAAATTGCCTTGCCTGGGATTGCCTTTCCTGCCTTCTCTTGCTTTAATTTTTCTGAAATTGCCTTTTTGGCAATTGTCTTACCTGAAATGAACCTGCCTTGCATTTCCTTGGGTTGCTTTTTCTTGAATTGCCTTGCCTTTCCTTACCTAAAATTGCCTTGCCTAAAGTTGCCTTTTTCTGTCTTGTCTTGCCTAGTTCTGTCTGGAATTGCCTTTCCTGCCATTGCCCTGCCTTGACTGGCTTTGCCCTACATTGCCTGGAATTGCCTAGCCTAAAATTGCCTCACCTTGCCCTGCCTGGAATTGCCTTGCCTGGAATTGCATCTCCTTTTCTTGTCTTGACTTTCCATGCCTAAAATTGACTTTCATTAAATTGTCTTGCGTTGCCTTGCCTTTCTTGAATGAGCCTTGCCTGGAACTGTCTTGTATAGAACTGCAAGGTCTTGCCTTCCTTGTCTTGCCTGGAGTTGACTTTCCTTTTCCTCCCTGGATATTTCTTGTCTGGACTTGCCTTGCCTTGCCTTGCATGGAATTGCTTTTTCTGCCTTGCCTGTAGTCACCTTGCCTGGAATTGCCATTTCTTGCCTTACATTGCCTTGCCTCAAATTGCCTTGCTTGGAATTTTTCTTTTTTTTTTTAATTTTTATTGCATTATAGGTTTCGGGGTACATGTGCAGAACGAGCAAGATAGTTGCATAGGTACACACATGGCAGTGTGCTTTGCTGCTTTCCTCCCCTTCACCCACACTTGGTATTCATCCCCAGGCTATCACCCCCAGCCCCCCCCTGCTGTCCCTCCCCCATTCCCCCATCAGTCCCCAGTGTATAGGAGACAGCCTCTCTGTGTCCACGTGTTCTCATTTTTCTCACCCACCTATGAGTGAGTATATGCGGTATTTCTTTTTCTGTTCTTGTGTCAGTTTGCTGAGAATGATGTTCTCCAGATTCATCCATGTCCCTACAAAGAACACAAACTCATCCTTTTTGATTGCTGCATAATATTCCATGGTGTATATGTGCCACATTTTCCCAGTCCAGTCTATCATCGTTGGGCATTTGGGTTGGTTCCAGGTCTTTGCTATTGTAAACAATGCTGAAATGAACATTCGTGTGCATGTGTCCTTATAGTAGAATGATTTATAGTCGTTTGGATAAATACCCAGTAATGGGATTGCTGGGTCAAATGAAATTTCTATTTCTAGGTCCCTGAGGAATCGCCACACTGTCTTCCACAATGGTTGAACTAATTTACACTCCCACCAACAGTGTAAGAGTGTTCCTATTTCTCCACATCCTCTCCAGCATCTGCTGTCTCCAGACTTTTTAATGATCGCCATTCTAACTGGTGTGAGATGGTATCTCAATGTGGTTTTGATTTGCATCTCTCTAATGACCAATGACGATGAGCACTTTTTCATATGTTTGTTGGCCTCATGTATGTCTGCTTTCGTAAAGTTTCTGTTCATATCCTTTGCCCATTTTTGAATGGGCTTGTTTGTTTTTTTCCTGTAAATCTGTTTGAGTTCTTTGTAAATTCTGGATATAAGCCCTTTGTCAGATGCGTAAACTGCAAAGATTTTTTCCCATTCTGATGATTGCCAATTCACTCTAGTGACTGTTTGTTTTGCCGTGCAGAAGCTGTGGAGTTGATTAGGTCCCATTTGTCTATTTTGGCTTTGTTGCCAATGCTTTTGGTGTTTTTTTCATGAAGTCCTTGCCTACTCCTATGTCCTGAATGGTTTTGCCTAGATTTTCTTCTAGGGTTTTATGGTGTCAGGTCTTACGTTTAAGTCTTTAATCCATCTGGAGTTAATTTTAGTGTAAGGTGTCAGGAAGGGGTCCAGTTTCTGCTTTCTGCACATGGCTAGCCAGTTTTCCCAACACCATTTATTAAATAGGGAATCCTTTCCCCATTGCCTGTTTTTGTCTGGTTTATCAAAGATAATATGGTTGTAGATGTGTTGTGTTGCCTCCGATGCCTCTGTTCTGTTCCATTGGTATATATCTCTGTTTTGGTACCAGTACCATGCTGTTTTGATTACTGTAGCCTTGTAGTATAGTTTGAAGTCTGGTAGCGTGATGCCTCCTGCTGTGTTCTTTTTGCTTAGAATTGACTTGGCTATGCGGGCTCTTTTTTGGTTCCATATGAAATTCATGGTGGTTTTCTCCAGTTCTCTGAAGAAATTCAATGGTAGTATGATGGGGATAGCATTGATTGTGTAAATTACTTTGGGCAGTATAGCCATTATCACGATATTGATTCCTCCTAACCACGAACATGGAATGTTTCTCCATCGGTTTGTGTCCTCTCTTATTTCATTGAGCAGTTGTTTGTAGTTTTCCTTAAAGAGGTCGCTTACATTCCTAGTGAGTTGTATTCCTAGGTATTTTATTTTCTTTGTAGCAATTTTGAATGGCAGTTCGTTCTTTATTTGGTTCTCTTTAAGACTGTTATTGGTGTATAGGAATGCTTGTGATTTTTTAACATTGATTTTATATCCTGAGACTTTGCTGAAGTTGCTTATCAGTTTCGGGAGCTTTTGGGCTGAGGTGATGGGGTCTTCTAGGTATAGTATCATGTCGTCTGCAAATAGAGACAATTTG
This sequence comes from Saguinus oedipus, assembly GCA_031835075.1. Taxonomy (NCBI): domain Eukaryota; kingdom Metazoa; phylum Chordata; class Mammalia; order Primates; family Cebidae; genus Saguinus; species Saguinus oedipus. The sequence continues at coordinate 60,115,119 of CM063173.1, forward strand.
GCTTCCACCTTTCCTATTTGAATACCCTTTATTTCTTTTTCTTGCCTGATTGCTCTGGCTAGAACTTCCAGTACTATGTTGAATAGAAGTGGTGAGAGAGGGCATCCTTATCTAGTGCCAGATTTCAAAGGGAATGCTTCCAGTTTTTACCCATTAAGTATGATATTTGCTGTTGGTTTGTCATAAATAGCTTTTATTACTTTGAGATGTGTTCCATCAATACCAAGTTTATTGAGGGTTTTTAGCATAAAGGGCTGTTGAATCTTGTCAAATGCCTTCTCTGCGTCAATTGAGATAATCATGTGGTTTTTGTTTTTACTTCTGTTTATGTGGTGAATTACATGTATAGACTTGCATATGTTGAACCAGACTTGCATCCCCGGGATGAATCCTACTTGATCATGATGGATAAGTTTTTTAATGTGGTGTTGCAATCGGTTTGTCAGTATTTTATTTAAGATTTTTGCATCTGTGTTCATCATGGATTTTGGCCTGAAGTTTTCTTTTCTTGTTGAGTCTCTGCCAGGTTTTGGTATCAGGATGATGTTGGTCTCATAAAATGATTTGGGTCGGGTTCCCTCTTTTTGGATTATTTGGAATAGTTTCAGAAGGAATGGTACCAGATCCTCTTTGTGTGTCTGGTAGAATTCGGCTGTGAACCCATCTGGACCTGGGCTTTTTTTGTGTGGTAGGCTCTTAATTGCTGCCTCAACTTCAGACCTTGTTATTGGTCTATTCATAGTTTCGGCTTCCTCCTGGTTTAGGTTTGGGAGGACAGAGGCGTCCAGGAATTTATCCATTTCTTCCTGATTTACTGGTTTATGTGCATAGAGTTGTTTGTAGTATTCTCTGATGATGGTTTTAATTTCTGTGGAATCTGTGGTGATTTCCCCTTTATCGTTTTTTATTGCATCTATTTGGTTGTTCTCTCTCCTCTTTCTTATCAGTCTGGCTAGTGGTCTGTCTATTTTGTTGATCTTTTCGAAAAACCAGCTCTTAGATTTATTGATTTTTTGAAGGGTTTTTCTTGTCTCTATCTCCTTCAGTTCTGCTCTGATCTTAGTTATTTCTTGTCTTCGGCTAGATTTTGAGCTTTTTTGATCTTGCTCCTCTAGCTCTTTCAATTTTGACGATAGGGTGTCAATTTTGGATCTCTCCACTCTTCTCATGAGGGCACTTATTGCTATATATTTTCCTCTACAGACTGCTTTAAATGTGTCCCAGAGATTCTGGTACGTTGTGTCTTCGTTCTCGTTGGTTTCAAAGAACTTCTTTATTTCTGCCTTCATTTCATTGTTTATCCAATCAACATTCAAGAGCCAATTGTTCAGTTTCCATGAAGCTGTGCGGTTCTGAGTTATTTTCTGAATTCTGAGTTCCAACTTGATTGCACTATGGTCTGAGAGACCGTTTGTTATGATTTCAGTTGTTTTTCATTTGCTGAGGAGTGCTTTACTTCCAATTATGTGGTCAATTTTGGAGTAGGTGTGATGTGGTGCTGAGAAGAATGTACATTCTGTGGATTTGGGGTGGAGAGTTCTGTAAATGTCTATCAGGTTTGCTTGTTCCAGGTCTGAGTTCAAGTCCTGGATATCCTTGTTAATTTTCTGTCTGGTTGATCTGTCTGCTATTGACAGTGGAGTGTTAAAGTCTCCCACTATTATTGTGTGGGAGTCTAAGTCCCTTTTTAAGTCATTAAGAACTTGCCTTATATATCTGGGTGCTCCTACATTGGGTCCATATATGTTTAGAATCGTTATCTCTTCTTGTTGTATCGATCCTTTTACCATTATGTAATGACCTTCTTTGTCCCTTTTGATCTTTGTTACTTTAAAGTCTATTTTATCAGAGATGAGAATTGCAACTCCTGCTTTTTTTTTGCTCTCCATTTGCTTGGTAAATCTTCCTCCATCCCTTTATTTTGAGTCTTTGTGTATCTTTGCATGTGAGGTGGGTTTCCTGGATACAGCACACCGATGGGTTTTGAATTTATATCCAATTTGCCAGTCTGTGTCTTTTGACTGGTGCATTTAGCCCATTTAAATTCAGGGTTAATATTGTTATGTATGAATTTGGTACTGCCATTTTGATGCTAGCTGGCTGTTTTTCCCGTTGGTTCATGTACATTCTTTATTTTGTTGATGGTCTTTAGCATTTGGTATGCTTTTAGGATGGCTGGAACTGGTTATTTCTTTCTATGTGTAGTGCCTCTTTCAGGAGCTCTTGTAAAGCAGGCCTAGTGGTGACAAAATTTCTGAGTACTTGCTTGTTCGTGAAGGATTTTATTTTTCCTTCACTTATGAAGCTCAGTTTCGCTGGATATGAAATTCTGGGTTGAAAGCTCTTTTCTTTAAGGATGTTGAATATTGGCCCCCACTCTCTTCTGGCTTGTAGAGACTCTGCCGAGAGATCTGCTGTGAGTCTGATGGGCTTCCCTTTGTGGGTGACCTGACCTTTCTCTCTGGCTGCCCTTAGTATTTTCTCCTTCGTTTCAACCCTGGTGAATCTGACGATTATGTGCCTTGGGGTTGCTCTTCTTGGAGAGTATCTTTGTGGTGTTCTCTGTATTTCCTGGAGTTGAGTATTGACCTGTCTTGCTAGGTTGGGGAAATTTTCCTGGATAATATCCTGAAGAGTGTTTTCCAGCTTGGATTCATTCTCTTCGTCACATTTTGGTACACCTATCAAACGTAGGTTGGGTCTCTTCACATAGTCCCACATTTCTTGGAGATTTTGTTCATTCCTTTTTGTGCTTTTTTCTTTAATCTTGGTTTCTCGTTTTATTTCATTGAGTTGATCTTCAACTTCTGATATTCTTTCTTCTGCTTGGTCAATTCGGCTGTTGAAACTTGTGCATGCTTCACGAAGTTCTCATGTTGTGTTTTTCAGCTCCTTCAATTCATTCATATTCCTCTCTAAGTTGTCCATTCTCGGTATCAATTCTTCAAATCTTTTTTCAAATCTTTTTTCAAAGTTCTTAGTTTCTTTGCAGTGGTTTAGAACATGTTGCTTTAGCTCACTGAAGTTTCTCATTATCCACTTTCTGAAGTCTGATGCCGTCATTTCGTCACATTCATTCTCCATCCAGCTTTGTTCCCTTGCTGGTGAGGAGTTTTGGTCCTTTTTTGGAGGCGAGGTGTTTTGGTTTCGGGTGCTTTCCTCCTTTTTGCTCTGGTTTCTTCCCATCTTTATGGATTTATCCGCCTGTCGTCTTAGTAGTGGCTGATTTTTCAATTGGGTCTCTGTGTGGACACTGAGATTGTTGATGATGAAGTATTTCTGTTACTTAGTTTTCCCTCTAATGATCTATCCTCTCTGCTGTATGAGTGCTGAGGTCCACTCCAGGCCCTGCTTGTCTGGGGTATACCTGCAGCAGCTGCAGAACAGTGAGGGATAATATCAGTTTCTTTTTCTGCTGCCCTTGTTCCAAAATGATTCCAGCCAAATATCAGTCTGATTAGTCCTTTTCTGGGGTGACTCCTTGGATATACAGGGGTCAGGGAGCTTCTTGAGGAGACAGTCTGTGCTTTATAGGTGCTCCAGTGCTGAGCTGTGAGCTCCGTTGTTCATTCAGGGTTGTTGGGAGGTTATGTCTGCTGCAATAGAACTCATAAAACACCACTCTTTTATTTTTTCACCCTTAGATGCTCTGTCTCAGGGAGTTGGGGCTTTCTTTGAGTATCTGTTGCACTGTACTGCCCCACTAGGTGGCAGTCTATTCACTATTTGCCTGCCGGGTCTTTGACCTGCTAACGCGGGTCCGCCCTGTTGCTTCCGGGTGGACTCTCTCTGTTATGGCAGGTTGCCTCGGCATTCGCAGGCTGCGTCAGTCCTGGGCAGTACTTAAGTGGCGGTGCACTTCGTCAGGAATGGTGGACGCCCCTCCCTGACCGGGCTGCACCATCCTAAATGCCGGCAACAAAACTCTCAGCCCCAAGTGCCTCCAGTCGCCGCCCTGCTTGTCCCCATGAGCGTGGGACCCGCCGAGCCCGATCACCCAGCTCCCTGCCTCAGAGTCCATCCTCTCTCTCTCTCTCTTCCTCTCCCCAAGCTGAAAGGTCGACTCTCTCACTGGCGCCCCAGGAGCCTGCCGATAGGGCACTGGGATCCGTGTGATCTCCCGTGCCGCTGCCCACTACCCCGGCTCAGATCACGCTTCCCAGGAAACTCCTGGTCTGGCTCATTGTCCAAGTCCCGTTCAATCAGATGGACATGCCAATCTGCCCTTCCAAATCTCAGATTGCCTGTTTAACAGGGCACCCAGACCAGTGAATTCCGCACCAGGTCACGCTGCGGCGCCGGCCGAAGAGGCGGCGGGAGCCGGTTGCGTTAGCCGGCTGCTAGCGTCCTGTGTCTCTCCCACACCTGGGACTTTCAACGCTCTGTGGGCATAAAAGGAACATCCGAGAATGCGGCTAGGACTCACCCTCTGCGCCTTCACCGAGAGCTGCAATCCTGAGTCACCTCTATGACGCCATCTTGCCCGTCAATATCGGCTTGTTCATTTAATGTAAATAATTGGAAACCTAAAAACACAACTGGCATCTGCAGGAAAGGAAAATACAGTTCCAAGCAAAAAAAGAAAAAATTCCAGGACAATTCTTTTTGAACAATTTATTAATGAAAAAAGAAAACATTATGTCAAGTTTCAAATATTATTTAAAACCTAAAATGCATTTCCTACTTTCTATGAAATTTAACTTTACAGTAGGGTGCAGCTGGAAGCACAATGCTCACTAATCATGGCCATTTCTAATATAAAGAAGTTTTATTTTTAGTTTACTAGTGAAAAACATGGCAGAGGAAGTGTCATTGCAGAGGTAGAAGAAAAAACACAGGAGGGACATTGATCACAAATAATGAGCAAAAAAGGCTGGGTGTGGTGGCTCACACCTGTAATCCCAGCACTTTGGGAGGCCAAGGCGGGTGGATCACCTGAGGTCAGGAGTTCAAGACCAGCCTGGCCAACACGGTGAAACCCCATCTCTACAAAAATTAAAAAATTAGCTGGGCATGGTGGTGCACACCTGTAATCCCAGCTACTTGGGAGGCTGAGGCAGGAGAATCACTTGAACCTGGGAGGTGGAGGTTGCATTGAGCTGAGATCAGGCCATTGTACTCCAACCTGGGCAACAGAGTGAGACTCCATCTCATTAAAAAAAAAATAAAAGCATGGACTGTTGTGCCACACACCCAATGATCCAACCAAAAACAAGGACTGCAGCCTAAATTCCAAATACCAGAGACTGAAATTTTCACCCTTGCTAAGGGAACACCTTGATGTTTGAAACTTTGTGTTTTGTACAGGGCATTCTCTGTACTAGTTTGTTGTGGTTATAAAACAATTAGCAAAATAGCCTACATTTGTATTTATTTTCTATTCCATATTTTTGCACCACATTGTTTTCTCTCAAAATCCATTCCTTTAAAAACTAAATATTGCAGATGTGAAAAAAATAAAATAAAATAAAAAATAATGAGCAAAAAATATTTGTAAATCTTAAAATCCTGTCTGGCAGTACATTTTTCTGATCATGATAACCACAAAGACAGGAGCAAAATATAACGTTTTTTAGCTATTACAGCTATGAGACTGTTACAGTCATATAAACTTTGTCAAATATTGTAGTTAAAAAGTGGAGGGATGTGTTCTTTTTTTAGGAGGCCTTATTACAATCAGTCACCACCCCTAACTCTCAGACATCCTTCTTCCTAAGTATAAAATGCAGAAACTTTTAACCAAGAAATACTTTAAGACAAATTTAATATGTTATCATGTTCATGGAAAGAGGAGGTTTTTTTTAGGTTCTAAGGTACATGTGCAGATAATGCAGGGTTGTTGCATAGGTGGATACATAAACCAGTGGTTTGCTGCCTCCATTCCCCCTTCATTTATATCCAATATTTTTCTCCATGTTATCCCTCCCCACCTTCCCCAACCCTCACTGTCCCTCCCCTAGCCCCCCCACAACTGACCCCAGCCTATAATGCTCCCTTCCCTGAGTCCATGCGTTCTTATTGTTCAACACCAGCCTATGAGTGAGAACATGCGGTGTTTTGTTTTCTGTTCTTATGTCAGTTTGATGAGAATGATGGTTTCCAGATTCATCCAAGTCCCTGCAAAGGACATGAACTCATCATTTTTGTGGCTGCATAGTATTCCATATTATATACATGCCACATTTACTTTGGATTAAGAAACTCACTCAAATCCACACAACTACTTGGAAACTGAACGACTTGCTTCTGAGTGTTGACTGGATAAATAATAAAATGAAGGTTTAAATAAAGATGTTCTTTGAAGCCAATGAGGATAAAGACACAACTTACCAGAAAGAGGAATATTTTACTGTATGCACTTCTTGAGATTTTAATGCCCTTGTGAGCTGCAAATGAAAAATTAATGCCTTAATTATTTTTTCTGTTTTCAACAAAGATCTGATTCCATCCTCTCTTTTGTTTTAAAGAAAAAGAAAAATAAAAGATAGAGGACATTAAGTTTACTGAGTTTACTATACATTATTAACTTGTAAGTTTCAACAACTACATTGGACCTCACGTATTTTTGTAAATATGATTTTATTAAGCCAACTGCACTTTGAAACGTTTAAAGATAAATGTAAGAATACTAAATTTACAGGATATTTTAATTTAAAAAAAGCTTTGGCATATCAGTTGCAAGTAACTATTTTATGACATCATTACCTAAATAATCTTAGAGCATTTGAAACATACTAAAATATTCCTAAACTTAACAAAGAGAAGCATAATTATATTATATTAATTACTCTGTTTTGTGTCATAAAGATAAAAATTTCATAAATGCATAAAATAGTTTATTGTGTTAATTTCATAAATGAGAAATAGTTAAATAAAATTCCAACTCAAATATATTACAATATTACAAATTTAACTCAAAAATTATATACATTTATGTGCTTATAGTACTAATGTCATTTATATTTCATGTGGAAACATCTACTGATTAGTAATAATTTAGTTAAATATAAGAACACAATTGTGATAAAATTTTAAACAACATTGAAAAAATCCTGTCTTTTCTCTCCATCCACCTGAATCTTTGACGCTCCTGGTAATGAATCTGAGAAACAGATTCCTACACAGCTGCATCTTGCATTCTTTCTGTGCATATAAATTGTGGTCCCTGAGCCTTGGTTATAAGGAGGAGATGATGTCAGTTTATTATTTTCTAAGTCCATAATTGTCATGCCACCTGTAGAAGAAGAAGAGATGTGTCCTTGGGATTGTTAGAAGAGGGTCGGCCGGGCGCAGTGGCTCATGCCTGTAATCCCAGCACTTTGGGAGGCCGAGGTGGGTGGATCATGAGGTCAAGAGATCGAGACCATCCTGGTCAACATGGTGAAACCCCGTCTCTACTAAAAATACAAGAAATTAGCTGGGCATGGTGGCACGTGCCTGTAATCCCAGCCACTCAGGAGGCTGAGGCAGGAGAATTGCTTGATCCCAGGAGGCAGAGGTTGCGGTGAGCTGAGACCGTGCCATTGCACTCCAGCCTGGGTAACAAGAGCAAAACTCTGTCTCAAAAAAAAAAAAAATAGGCCGGGCTCGGTGGCTCAAGCCTGTAATCCCAGCACTTTGGGAGGCCGAGGTGGGTGGATCATGAGGTCAAGAGATCGAGACCATCCTGGTCAACATGGTGAAACCCCGTCTCTACTAAAAATACAAGAAATTAGCTGGGCATGGTGGCACGTGCCTGTAATCCCAGCCACTCAGGAGGCTGAGGCAGGAGAATTGCTTGATCCCAGGAGGCAGAGGTTGCGGTGAGCTGAGACCGTGCCATTGCACTCCAGCCTGGGTAACAAGAGCAAAACTCTGTCTCAAAAAAAAAAAATAGGCCGGGCTCGGTGGCTCAAGCCTGTAATCCCAGCACTTTGGGAGGCCGAGGTGGGTGGATCATGAGGTCAAGAGATCGAGACCATCCTGGTCAACATGGTGAAACCCCGTCTCTACTAAAAATACAATAAATTAGCTGGGCATGGTGGCATGTGCCTGTAATCCCAGCCACTCAGGAGGCTGAGGCAGGAGAATTGCTTGATCCCAGGAGGCAGAGGTTGCGGTGAGCTGAGATTGTGCCATTGCACTCCAGCCTGGGTAACAAGAGCAAAACTCTGTCTCAAAAAAAAAAAATAGGCCGGGCTCGGTGGCTCAAGCCTGTAATCCCAGCACTTTGGGAGGCCGAGGCAGGTGGATCATAAGGTCAAGAGATTGAGACCATCCTGGTTAACATGGTGAAACCCCGTCTCTACTAAAGATACAAAAAATTAGCTGGGCATGGTGGCACGTGCCTGTAATCCCAGCTACTCAGGAGGCTGGGGCAGGAGAATTGCCTGAACCCAGGAGGCGGAGGTTGCGGTGAGCCGAGATCGCTCCATTGCACTCCAGCCTGGGTAACAAGAGTGAGAGTCCATCTCAAAAAAAAAAAAAAAAAAGAAGAGGGTCAACCAAAAGGAAAACTGAATTTACCTAATGTGAAACAACAGAGTAAGAATAACTGAGTTCCAAATGATTACACGTAAATTTACTTACTTAGGGTAAGCTTGCCCAGGTGAGTTGTCTGGTCTTAGTCCTTGTCAACAAAAGAGAAGTTGAACAGTAACTTCTATCTTTCCATTTCCATGTCATATTTCCAAATGTATTCTTGCTTACTGAAGAGGCTCCTAGTGGTCTTCACACATGTTTACCCGTGGTTCCTGCATTTCAGGGCTACAGGTATCCTATGAACCTTTTTTCTTGGTCATTAGGAAAATTTCCTTGTATCAGTTCATTCTTCCAGAAAACAGAGATTTGAGTTAGAATACCTAGCATAGAAAGCTAGGGGCAGTCATAATTTTAGTCCTGTGCCATTTATGAAAGTACATTTTGGTGGACAGAAAGGAAAACTCCATTTACCAAGCACAGACCGCTGAAATATATACTGTTCATAGCAAGATGACTTGTTTTTATGTGGTCACCCAGGTTCCCATTGTGGTGTGTTCTGACACTCTGTCCCTAAGACTTCCCTGAAGTTTATATTTATAGGAATGTTTTATTTTACACAGTGAGGATTAGAGTGTGTAAAATAAAATGATTAGAGTATCCTTAGCAACTGACAAGTTTTATTTTTTTCTGTGACTTCCAAAACCCACATCTGTTTATTACTGACTTTAATCTTTACCTTGATTGTAACTGCTGCATTTGTGGTATACAGTCTGAAGCTCAACTGGTGACTATTCATCCAATGAAGCTATGGATCTTCACCCAAAGCACCAGATCTAAGCATGTTTGTGTTCACTCTGCCATGCCTTCTACCTTCCACCTTAGGTTCTCTAACAAATATCTGTTTGAATGCTGTTAGGGTCAGGGGATTCTCAGATTTATACTGCCTTTAATTGCAATTATTCCTGCAGTCTTTAACCCAGTCCTATTTCTCACCAGCTGCCATTGCTATAACCTTGTTCTCAATCCAGTCAATGTTCTTAGGTCTTGATTTGTTTGCACTCTTGGAAACTTTTCAACTCCTTCTTTATTATGTTTATGTCCAAGGAACAAATAAAAAGTACTGTCCATAAAAAATCTTACTCCTATAGAAAGTATTTATTAGAAATAAAGGTGAAATAAAGACATTTCAGATAAATAAAAACTTAGGCAAGCTGTTGCTATAGGCCAGACTTAATAAAAATACTAAAAAAAATACTAAAATAGGTTATTTTAAAGACAGCATCTTCCTCTGTCACCCAACCTGAAGCACAGTGGTAGAGTAGTGTCATCCTGGCTCATTGCAGCCTCAAACTCTTGGGCTCAAATAATCCCTCCACCTCAGCCTCCTGTGCCAGCCACCATGCCTGGCTGGCTGATTTTAACTTTTTATAGAGAAGGAGCCTCGTTATGCTGCCCAGACTGGTCTCAAGCTTCTGGGCCCAAGCAATTCCCTCAACTCAGCCTCTCAAAGCACTGGGATTAAAGTCATAAGCCACTGTGGTGAGCTGTGCCTACTTTAAAAGACTGAAAATAAAAAATCAATAACTATTTGCCAAATTGAAAAAACAAACAAAAACCCCAATGGTTTCCAGGTCTTAGATAAGGACAGTTCTGTGTCACAAAGAATGACAAAAGACTATTTAGCTGTTCAAATGATTTACACATATTTAAAAGAAACAGAGACAAAAGGTACATATAGATGTTTTCCAGGTCATGCATTGTGGCTCGTACCTGTAATCCCAGCATTTGGGTAGGCCAAGGCAGGAGGATCTCTTGAAGTCAAATGTTTGAGTGCAGTACAGGCAACATGGTGAGACCTTGTCACCACAAAAACTAAAAATAAGTTGTCCAGGCACTGTGGCACACATCTTTAATCTCAGCACTTTGGAAAACTGAAGTGGTTTGATAACAAGGTCAGGAGTTCAAGACCATCCTGGCCAACATGGTGAAACCCTGTCTGTACTACTACTGCTACTACTGCTAATAAATTTGCCTGGTGTGATGGTGTATGCCTGTAATCTCAGCTACTTGAAAGACTAAGCAGGAGAATTGCTTGAACCTGGTAGGCAGAGGTTGCAGTGAACTGAGATCATGCCACTGCACTCCAGCCTGGGGCACAGAGCAAGACTCTGTCTCAAAAATAAAAATAAAGTTAGCCAGGCATAGTGGTCAATACATATAGTTATAGGTAATTGAGAGTCTGAGGCAGGAGAACTGCTCAGTGAAAGAGTTTAAGGTTACAGTGAGCAATGATTATGCCATTGTACTTCAGGTTAAGCAAAAGAGTGAAACTCTGTCTTACAAATTTAATAATAAAAGTTTTTTTAATTATACTGTTTAAGAAAAGGGAAAAGAAAAAAATCTTTTCTTATTTTCAAGTGGAAAACTAGAGCCTCTTATTTGTAATTTGTATTTGCTTCTGCAAAATCTAGGTCTAGACTCGTGGTCTTGAACTATGGGACATCTAAATTTTAGTAGGTGCTGGATTCAGGCAACTGAGGGGTGGCCTTGGGCACACTGTGTGCAGGTGTAAAAAGGGTTTGTGGGGAACTAAAAGGCAAAAGAGGGGAAAGTGCCATTAAAAACCCACAAGTGGGAGACAGTACAGGGTTGGTGGAAAGAGTGATTCATGCTACAGATACTTACCCAGGTGAGGCTTTGCTCTGACTTATTTCTGTGTCCATGAAGAAAATGATATTATAATCAGGTGACAAAGAAGCGTGGGTTAATTAAAAGAAAAAACAGGTTGCCACTACAGATTTGGTGTCTGAGGTAGAGCATATGCCAGGAGTCTTGTAGGCACATGTGTGGGTTTTTGGTCAGGAAGTCCTGTTAGGAATGCCTGTTAAGAGGCTAAGCTCTCTAAGCTGTGAGAGCTCTAATCAGCATGTGTAGACTTTTCAGAAGGGAGAAATGAGGCAGGCATTCTGAACCTGAAACTGCATCACATTTTGTTTCATCTCACCACAGTTTTTGCAGGCTAATTTTAAACATGTCTGGAAGGTGAACTCTGAAGAGGAGTATGTAATTTGACGTGACTCAGATGAGATCTTTTGTGGAAATCAGGAATTTAATGCCCAGTATCTGAGCTGGTGTCTTTGAGGTCAGTAGGTTGCCTCTTTGTATTAAGTCTATTGTTACCAGGGAGTAGGCTGGAGATTCCAAATTGCTTCCAGAATCCCTCTCTGACTCTCTTTGGGAGACAGAGTGTGAAAAAGATAAAGTCAGGGCTTTGCAGATGCCACCGCCACCTGGAGTCTTGTAGTATCAGCCATGTTCAACCCCACCACGTTCTTCGACATTGCCATCGACGGCGAGCCCTTGGGCCGCATCTCCTTCGAGCTGTTTGCAGACACGGTTCCAAAGACAGCAGAAAACTTTCGTGCTCTGAGCACTGGAGAGAAAGGATTTGGGTATAAGGGTTCCTGCTTTCACAGAATTATTCCAGGGTTTGTGTGTCAGGGTGGTGACTTCACACGCCATAATGGCACTGGTGGCAAGTCCATCTATGGGGAGAAATTTGATGATGAGAACTTCATCCTAAAGCAAACAGGTCCTGGCATCTTGTCCATGGCAAATGCTGGACCCAACACAAACGGTTCCCAGTTTTTCATCTGCACTGTCAAGACTGAGTGGTTGGATGGCAAGCATGTGGTCTTTGGCAAGGTGAAAGAAGGCATGAATATTGTGGAGGCCATGGAGCGCTTTGGGTCCAGGAATGGCAAGACCAGCAAGAAGATCACCATTGCTGACTGTGGACAACTTTAATAAGTTTGACTTGTTTTTATCTTAACCACCAGACCATTCCTTCTGTAGCTCAGGAGAGCACCCTCCACCCCATTTGCTCACAGTATCCTAAAATCTGTGCTCTTGCTGCAGTTCCCTTTGGGTTCCATGTTTTCCTTGTTCCCTTCCATGTCTAGCTGGATTGCAGAGTTAAGTTTATGATTATGAAATAAAGACTAAATAACAACAACAAAAAAAAGATAAAGTCAGTATTTTTGGAAAATTCTAGAAAGTCTGGTTGGAAAACTGGGAAGACCTCTTGCCTGATGCCTAAATGCTCAGTTCTCAGCTCTAGCTATATAGATGCTTAGTAGGCATAGAGCCGGGTTTGCATTTATATCAGCACAACATATGTCAGAGTTGAAGAAGTAGCCAGGACAAAGTGTCTTGGTCGCAGGCTGGGGAACATCTTAAAAGCAAACTAGTCTGCTGACTTTCATCTTGGCAATGAGTGTTGGGTCCTATCCAAAGGGCTTGAATTCAGCATGAGTCCAATCCATAGATACACCTTCGAGTGGAGAAATGGTTGTGTATTTTCAGTTTGATGCAATCAAGTTGAAATTACCATGCTATTGGTTCATTTACTTTTTATTATTTAATATCAAATCTGAGACAAAACACATTAAGTGCTTATTGACATATGTACTTGTTCTTCACCAGGCTCATAGTATCTGCCTAATTTTAAACTTTCTTCCATTTTGTAGGTTTCAACTTATTTTATTGTGGAATATTAAATGTAATACAGACATTGTCCTTTTACATATAATTTCCTTTTATTTAATATATTTTTAATTGGCATTTTCCCTTAAATTTTGGACTATTTTATCATATAAATGGCTTCATTTCTATTTAGAAGATAAAAGTATTTGGGTTTCTTGTCTTGTAATTTTTATATTACTTAGTAATGAGATAAACATTAATGTTTTCAGGGTATTTTAAATTTTAGATAATTACTCATGATATCCATGTGAAGCTTGTCTTTACTGCATGTGTGGATTGGAGTGTTGTTTTCACTTCTGTTTCATCTTTACTCTGATCTCCCTAGAACTCATAGCTCTCATAGTTGGGAAATAGCAGGTTATCATTCCAAAAAATGGGACAAATTTACTAATACCACACTACAAATGAGTTTGAAAGCAGGACCTGTCTTCAAAGCAAAAACAACATGAGCCTAAATATGTACAACAATAGTAATGTGTAAGTTACAGTTTGGATAAAAAATAAAAGCACAGAAAATTGGTTAAAGTAAATTAAAATGGACATGAGGTCTCAAGAATTTTTGAGTAGACAAAATCAGTTAGGTCTCATAAGTAATCTCAACCTTGCTTGATTTGCAAATATAAGCAAAACTTAAATTACTTCTCATAGCTGCCTATTTAAAAAACAGAAATGTAGCTCAACCAATCAGGAGAATCCAGTATCCTTGTATAAATAGGAACTGTCTGATAAGAAAAAAAAAATGAAGAAAAACCAACAAAACAAGAAAGAATAAAAAATTTTGTGCTACCACTAATCAAATGATTTGTTTCTACATTTTTCCTTTGAATACTTGCTTCTTACACTGTAAATGAAACACTGTCTTTCAGCTGATGATCTACAGTTTATCAATTGCTCTTACTCAAATAAACAGTTTACAATTTCATTGTGTCTCAAATTACTTTTTAGAAGGATAAATAAACTATCTAGGAATAAACATTACAAAAATTTGTGCAGAATATGAGAAAAACCATAGAAAGTTTTAAAATACATGAATGTAGACACAAGCAAATAGAAAATTTGTATTATATTCTTAGGCAGAAAAACTCAATATTATCAATGTAAATTGTCCTTAAAGGAAGTTATAAATTCAGTTTTGTTTCAATACAGATACCAGATACCATTAGGTATTGGAAGTAGGCATGTTACTATTAAATATTATACAATGAAAACACAAACAAGAATAGCCAAGAAAACTAAAAAAAAGGAAAGACTGGCCAGCCCTGTGAAAAATCTTGATTGGTTAAAAAAACTCATAGATCATTGAAACTAAAAATTCAAAAATATACCAAAGGGCCTATGAAAGTGTCTTAGTGCATCCAGGCTGCTACAAAATATTTTAGACAGAGTGAGAATGAACAACAGAAATATATTTTTCACAATTCTGGAGGCTGAATTGCAAGATCAAAGCAACAGCAAATTTGATGTTTGGTGAGAGCCCTGTTCCCCGTAGATGCTACCTTCTTGGACAAGGGACAGAGGTGTTCCCTTGAACCTCCTTTGAAAAGGTGTTTATTCCATTTATGAAGACAAAGCATGCTTGGCTTAATCACTCTCTCAAAGGCCAGATGCCTAATACTCTCCACATGTAAATTTGAGAGAGGACCTAAGCATTCAGGCCAGAGCAATAACTTAGTAAGCAATAGAAGCAACGTGGAGAATGGCATCATTAATACTTGAGGTGTAAAAATGTGATGCTCTTAACACAAAAATGATTCATTATTCATGGCATATAACAAAATAAAGGTCCAGTGAAATTATATTTTTCATAAATATAAATAGGTATGGCAAAAAATTAAGTGTTGATAAGGTTAATGCTACAGCTGGTATCAGAATTTCCTAGGTTTCTGGGGATGGGCAAGGCTCCAGAGTTTTCTTCTGTGATGTTTTCCTGGAAGTTGCCAATGCTCTTATTCAATTTGAAAGTAGATAAAAATGTTTGCTTCTATTTCAACATTTACTAAGTTTAAAATAATAAAGGCCAACTTATGCATAATTCTGAAACAATTATTCATCAGTGGTGCTGTGCTGAAGAAGGCACAGACTCTCACATGCACACACGTGTGATTTTTGGTCAAATAGATTTCTCCCTGTGCCAGAGTCACATATGTTGCACTTGATGAGAGGCTTTCACAGGCAAGCATTTCTTTGCAGCCCTATTGCAGACTTTAACCTTGAAAATCTGACCCAGAAGGTGATAGATAAACACCCACCCTAGTGTTCTGACCTACATGACTTATTTCTTAATAATCCCTTACAGGGATCTGGAATCTCTTCTGAATTCATCAGCCACACACAGCTGGACTTGAAAATTTGGACAGAAGTTTTTATTCTCACTGGGACTCCTGCCCTGTCCTGCCAGCTTCTCTAGAAGTACACTTTTCTAATCACTCCTCAGATATTCTATCTAAGGTTATCTCTCTGTGTCAACATTTTTGATCTCATAAAGTGGGATGAGAAACAGTTTCGAATCCAGCTATGCTAGGGTCTGTGTCCAGAATTCCTTACCTGACTTACGTTTCTGGTTTACCTAAATATTGATAAATACAGATTTATCTCTAAAAGGTAGAAAAACTGAAGAAGAAATCACTCTTCTCAAATGCATATGTGAAATTCTTCAGGATGGGTTGTATATTAGATCTAAAATTAAATCAATAACAGAAGAAAAACCAGAAAATTTGCAAACTTGTATAAATTTAACAACATACTCTTAAACAACCAGTTCATAGAGGAAGACCTAATTGTGTCCAGATTGGGTCAAACTTAGTTTGACAGGAGTTCTATGGCAAGCTCTTAGCTGACTTTAAAATCAGTGTAACCAGTAATAGTATCAAGATGGCTATGAGTCCAAAAGCCAAAAGAACAGCTCTAGGTGAAGGCTAATCCTTTACTGAAGGCTCTAAATGCCAAAATCAAGATTTGATGGGCCTCAGGATGAATTGAACAATGCAAATCTCCCCAAATATTTTTACTAAACCTAAATGGAAAGTAAGACTCTAGATTGTTTAACCCTCACTAAAAAATAAATTTCTGATCTTTCCACCTGGGATCTATGTATGTGTGTTGGAGCCGCCTTCACCAACCGGCATAAAGATACAATGCTCCTTGTGCCTCTACTTTGTACTTGTGCAGACTTTCAAATACAGAGGTGAGAGCTTAGGGTTTCCTGGTCTTTTGCTTAGCATGACCCTGAGCATCCCCATTTCCTTCCATTATTAGGACAATGACCAGAGTCCTAATTCTCAGCAGCTTTTTCTCCTAGAGCTTTTCAGTACGATTATTTTTAGGTCCAATTGATACCTTTGTGCCTGGGGCACTGGGTATTTTCCTCCAATGTAAATGCTTTTACAAACATCTCAATCTATTAATTAAAGATTTCTCTGTCTTTTAAATGAAGTAATTCTACTGTTAGCTTTCCTCATAACTTGAGGGTTATTAAAAAAATAAAGAATAAATATTTTATACAAATATTTAAAATACAAATAGAATAAAAAGAGACTGAGGATGACTATATTAATAGCAGAGAAGATACACTAAAAATTACAAGAGAAAATAAGACATTATATAGTCATAAAGTGTTCACTTGGCAAGAAGATAGTAATATTTTAAACAATTACATGCCTAATAACAAAACATAAAGATATAGAAAGGGCAAGTTGATAGAATTAAAGGGACAAACAGACAGTTCTAAAATAATAGCTGAAGATGTTAATACTCCACTCAGAGTAATGAATAGAATAATGAGACAGATGATAAATTAGAAAACAGAGAGCCTGACTAACACAACAAACCAAACTTATCTCACAGATATATACAAGATGCTCCATTCAACAAGAGAGTACACACTCTTCTCAAATGCATATGTGGCATTCTTCAGGATGGGTTGCATATTAGATCTAAAATTAAATCAATAACAGAAAAAAACTAGAAAATATGCAAAAGCATACTCTTAAGCAACTAATAAGTAAAAGAAGAAATCACAAGGGAAGTAGGCAAATACAGAGGAAGAAAAATAAAAACACAACATGTCAAAAGTTATGGGAAGCAGCAAAAACAGTGCTAAGATAAGAAGTCTGCAGCTAAAAAACATTTGAAAAGTACAAAGACCTTAAATCCATAATAACATTGTCACCTATCAATTCAGAAAAATAATACCAAATTAGATTCAAAGCAAAAAGAAAAAAGTAAATAATAAAGCTTTTAGCAGAGATAAAGGAAATAGAGTTTATACAAACAACAGAATACCAAGAAACTGAAAGCTCATTCTCAGTTCCTCAAAGAAAACATTAACAATTGGGAAATCTTCAGCTACACTAAAAAAATCAGAGTATTTACATAATAAAAAGAGAAATAAATATGAGACATTAATATTAATTCTGAAGGATTAGAATGCTTTTTTTTTCTGGTAAAACACAGAACCTTTATTCCCCAGGCAAACTACACAGAAAATGAAGAATACTCTTTCACAATCTTCTTTTTTCTTTTAAATTTTTATTGCCTTATAGGTTTTGGGGTACATGTGCAGAACGTGCAAGATAGTTGCATAGGTACACACATGGCAGTGTGTTTTGCTGCCTTCCTCCACTTCACCGACACTTGGCATTCATTCCAAGGCTATCGCTCCCCAGCCCCCCCCACTGTCCCTCCCCCATTTACCCCAATAGATCCCAGTGTATAGTAGACCACCTCTCTGTGTCCATGTGTTCTCATTTTTCTCACCCGCCTATGAGTGAGAATATGCGGTATTTGTTTTTCTGTTCTTGTGTCAGTTTGCTGAGAATGATGTTCTCCAGATTCATCCATGTCCTTACAAAAAACACAAACTCATCATTTTTGATTGATGCATAATATTCCATGGTGTATATGTGCCACATTTTCCCAGTCCAGTCTATCATCACTGGGCATTTGGGTTGGTTCCAGTTCTTTGCTATTGTAAACATTGCTGCAATGAACATTCGTGTGCATGTGTTCTTATAGTAGAACGATTGATAGTCCTTTGGATATATACCCAGTAATGGGATTGCTGGGTCAAATGGAATTTCTATTTCTAGGTCCCTGAGGAATCGCCACACTGTCTTCCACAATGGTTGAACTAATTTACACTCCCACCAACAGTGTAAGAGTGTTCCTATTTCTCCACATCCTCTCCAGCATCTGCTGTCTCCAGATTTTTTTATGATCGCCATTCTAACTGGCATGAGATGGTATCTCAATGTGGTTTTGATTTGCATTTCTCTAATGACCAGTGATGATGAGCATTTTTTCATATGTTTGTTGGCCTCATGTATGTCTTCTTTTGTAAAGTGTCTGTTCATATCCTTTGCCCATTTTTGAATGGGCTTGTTTGTTTTTTTCCTGTAAATCTGTTTGAGTTCTTTTTATATTCTGGATATCAGCCCTTTGTCATATGGGTAAACTGCAAAGATTTTTTCCCATTCTGATGGTTGCCGATTCACTCTAGTGACTGTTTCTTTTTCTGTGCAGAAGCTGTGGAGTTTGATTAGGTCCCATTTATCTATTTTGGATTAGAATGTTTTAAAAAGTGTACTATGAAGATGAGAGGACAATAAATTGAAAAATTGAGATTAAATGGGCAGATTTCCATGTATACCAGACTTCATTACCAGGAATTACAAAATCTGAATATACCTACTACTGTTACAGAAATGGAATCAGTCATTAAAAGCTTGATGAAGAAAAGCCGTTGATTTGTTGGCTTTACTAGTAAATTATATCAGGCATTTATAGAAGAAAAAATTCTTTCCAAACCCTACCAAAACTACTCAGCCAAATCCGAGCTAGCCACATTCAGCAGCATACTGGCAAGATTACACCCCATGACCCAGGAGATTTATTATTGGAATCCAGAAAAGTTTTAGCATATGACTGGTTTCTATGCAGTGGTATTTATGACTGATTGATTGCAACCAGTTACAGATTACTTTACTCCTTCTTCACTCCAACTGCTTTACTTAGCTAGCCTTTCTTAATAAACATTTCAGCATATGAAAATTAATCAATGCATATACCACATTAACAAACATTTTTATAAAAAATCTCATTAATACAGAAAAAGTAGTTTACAAAATTCACAATATTTTTATAATAAATTAGGAATTTATTGTGTTTAAGGAAATAAAGGGAAACCATCTTTGTAAAATTCACATATAAAAACATACAGCCAACAACATATTCCAAAGGAAAACACCACAAGGCTTTTCTCTAAGCTCAGAAGCAAGGCAAGAATGTCTCCTCTTGCCACTTTTATTCAACACAGTTTTGGAAGTTCCAATCAGAGAAATTAAAAAAGAGAAATAAATAAACTGCATCAAAATATGGACAGAAAATATATCCCTATATGTAGAACATTTTAAAGATTCCACACACAAACAATGACAATTAACAAATTTGGCAGAGTAGAGTATATAAAATTGACATAGAAAAATAAATTGTATTTTTATATAGCAACATAAATAATCTGAGAGTAAACTATAAAACTAATTTAATTTACAATAGCATAAAAATAATAAAGTACTTAGGAAGTAACCAAAAAGTAAAATTCCAATGAATTAGTATAGATATTAAAAATAAATCCATTTTTAAGTTTATGTGAAATCTCAAGGGACACTGAATTGCAAAAATAATTTTGAAAAAAAAATACCAAAGTTAGAGAAGTGACACTACCTGATTTCAGAACGTAGAATAAAAGTCTAAAATAGTATACTACAAATAGACTAGCAGGATAATATGGAAAGCCAACATAAATAAATGAAATGAAGTGCAATAAAATATATACTTAAAAAACAAATAAAATATGTTAACATGTTTTTTAAAAATTTAAAAATAAAAATAAACACGCATATATATGGTCAAATGATTTTTGTGACAAAAGAACTGTCTTTACAATTGGTGCTAGGAAATCGGGTACGCACATGTAAAAGAATGAAGCTGAATCCTAAGATAAAATTTAACTAAGTGGATGAGAGACCTAAACATGAGGTAAGATGGCGTCGTAGAGGCGACTCAGGATTGCAGCTCTCAGTGAAGGCCCAGAGGGTGAGTCCTAGCCTCATTCTCGGATATTCCTTTTATGCCCACAGAGCGTTGAAAGTCCCAGGTGTGGGAAAGACAGGGGACGCTTGCAGCCGGCTAACGCAGCCGGCTCCCGTGAACTCTTTGGCCGGCTAACGCAGCCGGCTCCCCCCGCCTCTTCGGCCGGCGCCGCAGTGGTACCCGGCATGGAACTCACTGGTCATGGTGCCCTGTTAAACTGACAATCTGAGATTTGGAAGGGCAGATTGGCATGTTCATCTGATTGAACGGGACTTGGACAATGAGCCAGACCAGGAGTTTTCTGGGAAGCGTGATCTGAGCCAGGGTAGTGGTCAGTGGCATGGGAGATTGCATGGATCCCAGTGCCCTATCAGCAGGCTACTGGGGCACCAGTGAGAGAGTCAAGCTTTCAGCTTGGGGAGAAAAAGAGAGAGAGAGAGGACGGACTCTGAGGCAGGGAGCTGGGTGATCGGGCTCGGCGGGTCCCACGCTCACAGGGACAAGCAGGGTGGCAACTGGAGATGCTTGGGGCTGAGAGTTTTGCTGCCAGCATCTAGGACCATGCAGCCCAGTGAGGGAGGGGCGTCCACCATTGCTGACGCAGTCCACCTCCACTGAAGTACCACCCAGGACTGACGTGGCCTGCCATTGCTGAGGCAACCTGACATAACATAGAGACTCCGCGCTCCACAGCAGACGGGAGCCCAGCAGCAACAGGGCGGACCCGTGCTAGCAGGTCAGAGCCTCAGCAGGTAAATAGTGAATACACTGCCACCTAGTGGGGCAGGACAGTGCAACAGATACTCATAAAGAAAGCCCCTAATCCCTGAGTCAGAGCATCTAAGGGGGGGGGGAACGGTGGTGTTTTATGAGTTCTATAGCAGAAGACATAAACAACCTCCCAACAACGCTGAACGAACAACGGAGCTCACAGCTCAGCACTGGAGCTCCTATAAAGCACAGACTGTCTCCTCAAGCAGCTCCCTGACCCCTGTATATCCAAGGAGTCACCCCAGAAAAGGACTAATCAGACTGACATTTGGCTGGCATTATTCCGGAACAAGGACAGCAGAAGAAGAAACTGGTATCATCCCTCACTGTTCCGCAGCTGCTGCAGGTACACCCCAGAGAAGTAGGGCCTGGAGTGGACCTCAGCACTCATACAGCAGAGGGGATAGAACATTAGAGGGAAAACTAAGCAACAGAAATACTTCATCATCAACAATCTCAGCATCCACACAGAGACCCAATTGAAAAATCAGCAACTACTAAGACGACAGGCGGATAAATCCATAAAGATGGGAAGAAACCAGCGCAAAAAGGAAAAAAGCACCCGAAACCAAAACACCTCATCTCCTACAGAGGACCAAAATTCCTCACCAGCAAGGGAACAAAGCTAGACGGAGAATGAATGTGACAAAATGACGGAATCACACTTCAGAAAGTGGATAATGAGAAACTTCAGTGAGCTAAAGGAACATGTACTAAACCAGTGCAAAGAAACTAAGAACCTTGAAAAAAGATTTGAAAAAAGATTCGAGGAATTAATAACAAGAATGGACAACATAGAGAGGAATATGAATGAATTGAAGGAGCTGAAAAACACAACACGAGAACTTTGCGAAGCATGCACAAGTTTCAACAGCCGAATTGACCAAGCAGAAGAAAGAATATCAGAAGTTGAAGATCAACTCAATGAAATAAAATGAGAAACCAAGATTAAAGAAAATATCACAAAAACGAATTAACAAAATCTCCAAGAAATGTGGGACTATGTGAAGAGACCCAACCTACGTTTGAAAGGTGTACCAGAATGTGACGAAGAGAATGAATCCAAGCTCAAAAACACTCTTCAGGATATTATCCAGGAAAATTTCCCCAACCTAGCAAGACAGGTCAATACTCAACTCCAGGAAATACAGAGAACACCACAAAGATACTTTGCAAGAAGAGCAACCCGAAGGCACATAATCGTCAGATTCACCAGGGTTGAAACGAAGGAGAAAATACTAAGGGCAGCCAGAGAGTAAGGTCAGGTCACCCACAAAGGGAAGCCCATCAGACTCACAGCAGATCTCTCAGCAGAGACTCTACAAGCCAGAAGAGACTGGGGGCCAATATTCAACATCATTAAAGAAAAGAACTTTCAACCCAGAATTTCATATCCAGCCAAACTAAGCTTCATAAGTGAGGGAAAAATAAAATCCTTCACGAACAAGCAAGTACTCAGAGATTTTGTCGCCACTAGGCCTGCTTTACAAGAGCTCCTGAAAGAGGCACTACACATAGAAAGAAACAACCAGTTCCAGCCATCCTGAAAGCATACAAAATGCTAAAGACCATCAACAAAATGAAGAATGTACATGAACCAATGGGCAAAACAGCCAGTTAGCATCAAAATGGCAGTATCAAATTCACACATAACAATATTAACCCTGAATGTAAATGGGCTAAATGCACCAATCAAAAGACATAGACTGGCAATCTGGATAAAAAACCAAAACCATCAGTGTGCTGTATCCAGGAAACCCAACTCACACGCAAAGATACACAAAGGCTCAAAATAAAAGGATGGAGGAAGATTTATCAAGCAAATGGAGAACAAAAAAAAGCAGGAGTTGCAATTCTCATCTCTGATAAAATAGACTTTAAAGCAACAAAGATCAAAAAGGACAAAGAAGGTCATTACATAATGGTAAAAGGATCGATACAACAAGAAGAGCTAACGATTCTAAATATATATGGACCCAATGTAGGAGCACCCAGATATATAGGGCAAGTTCTTAATGACTTACAAAGAGACTTAGACTCCCACACAATAATAGTGGGAGACTTTAACACTCCACTGTCAATAGAAGACAGATCAACCAGACAGAAAATTAACAAGGATATCCAGGACTTGAACTCAGACCTGAAACAAGCAAACCTGATAGACATTTACAGAACTCTCCACCCCAAATCCACAGAATATACATTCTTCTCAGCACCACATCACACCTACTCCAAAATTGACCACATAATTGGAAGTAAGGCACTCCTCAGCAAATGCAAAACAACGGAAATCATAAGAAACAGTCTCTCAGACCACAGTGCAATCAAGTTGGAACTCAGAATTCAGAAAATAACTCAGAACCGCACAGCTTCATGGAAACTGAACAACTGGCTCTTGAATGTTGATTGGATAAACAATGAAATGAAGGCAGAAATAAAGTTCTTTGAAACCAACGAAAATGAAGACACAACGTACAAGAATCTCTGGGACACATTTAAAGCAGTCTGTACAGGAAAATATATAGCAATAAGTGCCCAGATGGGAAGAGTGGAAATATCCAAAATTGACACCCTATCGTCAAAATGAAAAGAGCTGGAGGAGCAAGATCAAAAAAGCTCAAAACCTAGCCGAAGACAAGAAATAACTAAGATCAGAGCAGAACTGAAGGAGATAGAGACAAGAAAAACCCTTCAAAAAAATCGATAAATCTAAGAGCTGGTTTTTTGAAAAGATTAACAAAATAGAGAGACCACTAGCCAGACTGATAAAAAAGAAAAGAGAGAACAACCAAATAGAGGCAATAAGAAACAATAAAGGGTAAATTACCACAGATGCCACAGAAATTGAAACCATCATCAGAGAATACTACAAACAACTCTATGGACACAAACTAGTAAATCAGGAAGAAATGGATAAATTCCTGGATGCCTGTGTCCTCCCAAGCCTAAACCAGGAGGAAGCCAAAACTATGAATAGACCAATAACAAGGTTAGAAGTTGAGGCAGAAATTAAGAGCCTACCACACAAAAAAAGCCCAGGTCCAGATGGGTTCACAGCTGAATTCTACCAGAGACACAAAGAGGATCTGGTACCATTCCTTCTGAAACTATTCCAAATAATCCAAAAAGAGGGAACCCTTCCCAAATCATTTTATGAGACCAACATCATCCTGATACCAAAACCTGGCAGAGACTCAACAAGAAAAGAAAACTTCAGGCCAATATCCATGATGAACATAGATGCAAAAATCTTCAATAAAATATTGGCAAATCGATTGCAACAGCACATTAAAAAACGTATCCATCACGATCAAGTAGGATTCATCCCGGGGATGCAAGGCTGGTTCAACATACGCAAGTCTATAAATGTAATTCACCACATAAACAGAAGCAGAAACAAAAACCACATAATTATCTCAATAGACGCAGAGAAGGCATTTGACAAAATTCAACAGCCCTTTATGCTAAAAACCCTCAATAAACTTGGTATTGATGTAATATATCTCAAAGTAATAAAAGCTATTTACGACAAACCAACAGCCAATATCATACTTAATGGGCAAAAACTGGAAGCATTCCCTTTGAAATCCGGCACTAGACAAGGATGCCCTCTCTCACCACTTCTATTCAGCATAGTACTGGAAGTTCTAGCCAGAGCAATCAGGCAAGAAAAAGAAATAAAGGGTATTCAAATAGGAAAGGTGGAAGCCAAATTGTCTCTATTTGCAGACGACATGATAGTATACCTAGAAGACCCCATCACCTCAGCCGAAAACTCCTGCAACTGATAAGCAACTTCAGCAAAGTCTCAGGATATAAAATCAATGTGCAAAAATCACAAGCATTCCTATACACCAATAACAGACTTAAAGAGAACCAAATCAAGAACAAACTGCCATTCACAATTGCTACAAAGAAAATAAAATACCTAGGAATACAACTCACAAGGAACGTAAGAGACCTCTTTAAGGAAAACTACAATCCACTGCTCAACGAAATAAGAGAGGACACAAACAGATGGAGAAACATTCCATGTTCGTGGTTAGGAAGAATCAATATCGTGAAAATGGCTATATGCCCAAAGTAATTTACACAATCAATGCTATCCCCATCAAACTACCATTGAATTTCTTCACAGAACTGGAAAAACCACCATGAACTTCATATGGAACCGAAAGAGAGCCCGCATAGCCAAGTCAATTCCAAGCTAAAAGAACACAGCGTGAGGCATCACACTACCAGACTTCAAACTATACTACAAGGCTACAGTTATCAAAACAGCATGGTACTGGTGCCAAAACAGAGATATAGACCAATGGAACAGAACAGAGGCATTGGAGGCAGCACAACATATCTACAATCATATAATGTTTGATAAACCAGACAAAAACAAGCAATGGGGAAAGGATTCCCTGTTTAATAAATGGTGTTGGGAAAACTGGCTAGCCATGTGCAGAAAGCAAAAACTGGACACCTTCCTGACACCTTACACTAAAATTAACTTCAGATGGATTAAAGACTTAAACATAAGACCTAACACCATAAAAACCATAGAAGAAAATCTTGGCAAAACCATTCAGGACATAGAAGTAGGCAAGGACTTCATGACCAAAACACCGAAAGCATTGGCAACAAAATTCAAAATAGGCAAATGGGACCTAATCAGACTCCCCAGCTTCTGCATGGCAAAAGAAACAGTCACTAGAGTGAATTGGCAACCATCAGAATGGGAAAAAATTTTTGCAGTTTACGCATCTGACAATGGTCTGATATCCAGAATTTACAAAGAACTCAAACAGATTTACAGGAAAAATCAAACAAGCCCATTCAAAAATGGGCAAAGGATATGAACAGGCACTTTACAAGAGAAGACATACATTAGGCCAACAAACACGTGAAAAAATGCTCATCATTACTGGCCATCAGAGAGATGCAAATCAAAACCACATTGAGATACCATCTCACACCAGTTAGAATGGCGATCATTAAAAAATCTGGAGACAGCAGATGCTGGAGAGGATGTGGAGAAAGAGGAACACTCTTACACTGTTGGTGGGAGTGTAAATTAGTTCAACCATTGTGGAACACAGTGTGGCGATTCCTCAAGGACCTAGAGATAGAAATTCCATTTGACCCAGCAATCCCATTACTGGGTACATATCCAAAGGACTATAAATCATTCTGCTATAAGGACACATGCACACGAATGTTCATTGCAGCACTGTTTACAATAGCAAAGAACTGGAACCAACCCAAATGTCCATCAATGATAGACTGGACTGGAAAAATGTTGCACATATACACTATGGAATATTATGCGGCAATCAAAAATGATGAGTTTGTGTCCTTTGTAAGGACATGGATGAACCTGAAGAACATCATTCTCAGCAAACTGACATAAAACAGAAAAAGAAATACCACATATTCTCACTCATAGGCCAGTGAGAAAAATGATAACACATGGACACAAGGAGGTGGTCTACTGCACACTGGGGTCTATTGTTGGGAATGTGGGAGGGACAGTGGGGGTCTGGGGAGGGATAGCCTGCGGATACATGCCAAGTGTGGGTGAAGGGGAGGAAGGCAGCAAAACACACTGCCATGTGTGTACCTATGCAACTATCTTGCACGTTCGGCACATGTACCCCAAAACCTATAATGCAATAAAAATTTAAAAAATTAGAAACAAAGGGAAAACCAAAATATCACTCATGGACCCCAAATATATACACAATTATTATGTATCGATAGTATAGAATGCAAAGGGAAAATGTAAAAGTGACTCTCAACAAGGAAGAAATGAACATTTTTAAGTTGTAGAAAATCGGCTCAGTCTAAATTGTAACTTATGAGAAATTATGTAAAGGGCTCTGATGTCATGTTTACAGTCTTGGACAAACATGCATAGAGCTGTCCTGCTGTGCATGTGTCTGCGCACAGGAATACAGCAGGGCTTCACCAGGGGGACGTTGTTTTCTCCCTGAAGCGTTTTCCAATGTTTCAGAACCTGTCTTGTTTGTGGTCATTTTAGTAGATAACTAATTATTTCCACTGGCAACTGTTAATACAGACTCTACTAAACAGAAAAAAAACACCCTGCTTTCTGTCAAACAAGAACTTTCTGGGCTGAAATATCAAAAATCTGTACAATTAAAATAAGATTCTAATTCCTCACTGACTGAGTGGACCCCCACATTTGTGGTCAAAGGAAACCAAAAGAAATCTTAAAAACTTAGTTTTCAAACATAATGGGATGAGAGGTAAGACATTTCTCAATATACACCCTCTGTTTTGCCCTTTGTCAGATGGGTAGATTGCAAAACTTTTTCCCATTCTGTTGGTTGCCAATTCACTCTAATGACTGTTTCTTTTGCCATGCAGAAGCTGTGGAGTTTGATGAGGTCCAATTTGTCTATTTTGGCTTTTGTTGCCAATGCTTTTGGTGTTTTGGTCATGAAATCCTTTCCTATTCCTATGTCCTGAATGGTTTTGCCTAGATTTTCTTCTAGGGTTTTTATGGTGTTAGGTCTTATGTTTAAGTCTTTAATCTATCTGGAATTAGTTTTAGTGTAAGGTGTCAGGAAGTGTCCAGTTTCTGCTTCTGCACATAGCTAGCCAGTTTTTTCAACACCATTTATTAAACAGAGAATCCTTTCCCCATTGCTTGTTTTTGTCAAGTTTATCAAAGATCATATTGTTGTAGATATGTTGTGCTGCCTCCAATGCCTCTGTTCTGTTCCATTGGTCTATATCTCTGTTTTGGTACCAGTACCATGCTGTTTTGATTGCTGTAGCCTTGTAGTATAGTTTGAAGTTTGATAGTGTGATGCCTCCAGCTTTGGTTTTTCTTTTTTTTTGCTTAGAATTGACTTGATGATGCGGGCTCTCTTTTGGTTCCATATGAAGTTTAAGGTGGTTTTTTCCTGTTCTGTGGAGAAGGTCATTGGTAGCTTGATGGGGATAGCATTGAATCTGTAAATTACTGTGGGCAGTATGGCCATTTTCACTATATTGATTCTTCCTAATTATGAACATGGATATTTCTCTGTTTGTGTCCTCTTTAATATTTCTGAAGGAAATTGCTTCAAGGCTCTGCTCTTGATTTTTCTTTTTAACTTTCATTTTAAGTTCGGGATATGAGTGCAGGTTTGTCACATAGGCAAACTTTTGTCATGGGGGCTTGTGGCACAAATTATTTTATCACCCAGGTATTAGGTCTTATACCTCAGAAGTTATATTTACTGATCAATTTTGAAGATAACAAACAACCTATTTTCTGAGTTCATGCCATCTATAAAGTTACTTCAAGATGCTCATGTGGAGATCTTTTGAGACTTTACTTATTGCAGACACACAGTCCCATGCTGTCAAAAATACTTAATAGTAAAAAAAAAATTTCATGTTTTAATCAAGGGATCTTTGTATCAACATCTTCTATAAAATTTTATCAAATAATTCAGAAGTCATGTTTTTATGTTTTTTTCTTTTCTGGATGCAGGCATTATTATTTTATCAAATCAATTAAATACTCAACTTAGAACAATTTAGCAGTATGATGGTTAAAAATAATTCTCCATACTGAACTTAATATTTCTTATAAAATTTAAAATAATTCAACTGTCTTCAAGTGATCCATTTATATAAACATGTAAGATTATTCAGATAGTGAGAGTGTTCTTGGCTCACAGAAAAATTATAGCTAAGGTAGAAACATTGCTCTAAATATGATACTTTTAAGTTTATAAAGAAGAAACTGCACAATTTTTTAAACTGTTTAATGCTTAATCAATCAAATGGACATATTTGTCTTAACTGCCAGAAACAAGCAACTAATAGCTCTCAATACCATACAACTGCACTTTCAGCTCAATTGGAATCTGTTGCCTTGTTACACTCAGAAGAAGCAACAGAAGAATATTGACTCAATGCACAATAGTCTCCATATTTTAAGGTTCACAATTTAGTACAGGTAATACAATATATAGACTTACTTAATAACTATCTATCAGAAGCATTTTATTATGTTTCTGCATATATTTAGGTCATATATGCAGAATGATATGTATTTTGTGACCTTATGTGGGCCAGAAAAGATTAAAATATTAGAAAAATAACACAGACAAAAAATTTTAGTATTTTTTCTCTTATCTAAATACATATTCAGCTCACTGCCTCTAATTCATGATCTCATTTCAAATGAGTATTAAATACTAAAAGGAGTGTGTCTGCTAGATTACTTTGTGGCCTAATCTTTCAATAGAACTCTGGATAATTTGTACAGAGCCTGGATTGTGGAGACTATGGTTTCAATGCATTGAAGTCTACATATGTATTAGAAATCAGTTAAATAGAAATTTCAAATAAAGAATAGCATATATCTCTTCCAGGTGTTATATTAGAATATTTCAAGCAAATATTCATATATTTTATTGTTAAATAAAAAGTTCTTTGTCACCTTTCTAAATTTTTTATATATAACAATATGTTCTAAATCTTTTATGAGTCCAGAAACCCCAACATAAAATATGTAGCTCTGGAATATTGTAACTGGTGCAAATCTGGGAGAAAGAGAAAGCAAGAAAAAATAAACAGAGGTAATATACATTGGTCTGAGTGCAAATGTCAATTGGGTTTTATCTAATTTCATATAAACTTGTAAATCTGAAAGCACATCTGAGATACCTATGAGCTGCTTATGTTGAGCAGGACAGTTCTTGGACTTAGGGTGAATTTCAGAAGACAGGCTGTGTAGATCAAATTTATTGTTCTTTTTCTCCCTTTCATCTTAGGGTATTTTTAATATTGTAAGCCCCAATGCATGTGCACAATAATGAAAACGCAAAGGAAGCAATGCCATGAGATGAACCAGGAACCAAAGATTAATTGTAAAGTTTATGCTCTTAGATCAGATGTCCAAAAAAGAAGAGGACTTCAAATGAAAGAAGTCATTGGAAAAACCCAATTCTATTTTACATTGCAGAATATGTTATTTTGGAGAAAATAAAATTTGGTGGAATGTGTTTTTTCACTTTTGTAATAATATCTAATATTGAGTTGCATTATTTTATAAATAATATATTAATATAAGTCTATGCCTTCTGCCTAACACATTTTAAGTATAAATATACATCACAAAATAACATTCTGCATTTTACTATAATAACAATATTCAAAAGTATCACATACTGACCAGGAGCATTGGTTAATGCCTGTCATCCAGGCACTTTGAGAGGGTGAGTCAGGCGGATCACGTGAGGCCGGAAATTCGAGACCAGTCTTGCTAACAAGATGAAATTCTGCCTCTACTAAAAATACACACAAAAAAATAGCTGAGGTGGTGGTACATGCCTGTAATCCCAGTTATTTGGAATTCTGAGGCATGAGGATTGCTTGAAGCCAGGAGGCAGAGGCTGCAGTGAGCTGAGATTGCACCACTGCACTCCAGCCTGGGCAACAGAGTGAGACTCTGTCTCAAAAAATAGGTGTCATATTTCTTGTCAATTTTACCATAATCTGTGAATAGCATTGTAAAACATTCATCTGGTCATTGACAGCATAAAGTGATTATGAGAATGTCACCACTGGCTGGTAGGGTGGACGGCTTGTTTATTTAATGTAAATAATTGGAAACCTAAAAACACAGCTGGCATCTTCAGGAAAGGAAAATACAGTTCCAAGCAAAAAAAAAAAAAGAAATTCTGTGACAATTCTCTTTGAAAAATTTACAAATGAAAAAAGAACACATTATGTAAAGTTTCAAATATTATTTAAAACCTAAAATGCATTTTCTACTTTTCATGAAATTTAACTTTATAATAGGGTGCAGCTGGAAGCACAATGCTCACTAATCATGGGCATTTCTAATATAAAGATATTTTATTTTTAGCTTGCTAGTGGAAAACATGGCAGAGGAAGTGTCATTGCAGAGGTAGAAAAAAAACACAGGAGGGACATTGATCACAAATAATGAGCAAAAAATATTTGTAAATCTTAAAAGCCTGTCTGGCAGTACATTTTTCTGATTATGATAACCACAAAGGAGCAACATATAACAGTTTTTTTGAGCTATCACAGCTATGAGACTGTTACAGTCATATAAACTGTGTCAAATATCGTAGTTAAAAAGTGGAGGGATGTGTTCTTTTTCTAGGAGGCCTGATTACAATCAGTCACCACCCCTAACTCACAGACATCCTTATTCCTAAGTATAAAATGCAGAAACTTCTAACCAAAAAATACTTTTTGGCAAATATAATATGTTATCATGTTCACAGAAAGAGGAGGGTTTTTTTTAACTGTACCTTAGGTTCTGGGGTACATGTGCAGATAATGCAGGGTTGTTTCATATGTGCATACATAACCCAGTGGTTTGCTTCATCCATTCACCTTTCATCTATATCCAACATTTCTCCTCATGTTATCCCTCCCCACCCCTCACGGTTTCTCCCCTAGCACTCACAACTGATTCCAGTGTATGAGGCTCCCTTCCCTGAGTCTATGTGTTCTCATTGTTCAACACCTGCCTATGAGTGAGAACATGCAGTTTTGTTTTCTGTTCTTATGTCAGTTTGATGAGAATGATGGTTTCCAGATTCATTCAAGTCCCTGCAAAAAACATGAACTCATCTTTTTTTTCGTGGCTGCACAGTATTCCATGGTGTATATATAGGCCATATTTTCTTTGGATTAAGAAACTCACTCAAATTCACACAACTACTTGGAAACTGAGCAACTTGCTTCTGAGTGTCGACTGGATAAATAATGAAATGAAGGTTTAAAAAAAGATGTTCTTCAAAACCAACAAGGACGAAGACACAACTTACCAGAAAAAGGAATTTTTTACTGTTTACACTTCTTGAGATTTTAATGCCCTTGTGAGCTGCAAATGGAAAATTAATGCTTTCATTATTTTCTCTGTTTTCAACAAAGTCCTGATTCCATTCTCTCTTTTGTTTTAAAGAAAAAGAAAAATAAAGGATAGAAGACATTAAGTTTACTGAGTTTATATATTATTAACTTGTATGTTTCAGCAACTAAATTGAACCTCACTTACTTTGTAAACATGATTTTATTAAGCCAACTGCACTTTGAAACATTTAGAGGTAAATGTAAGGATACTAAATTTACAGGATATTTTAATTAAAAAAAGCTTTGTCATTCCAGTTGCAAGTAACTATTTTATGACATCATTACCTAAATAAACTTAGAGCAATAGAAACATACTAAAATATTTCTAAACTTAACAAAGAGAAGCATAATTATATTATTTTTATTACTCTGTTTTGTGTCAAAAAAGATAAAAGTTTCATAAATGCATAAAATAATTTGTTGTGTTAATTTCTTAGATGAGAAATAGTTAAAAAAAATTCCAACTCAAATATATTACAAAATTACAATTTTTTAAAAAAATTTTTA
The DNA here is from genome assembly GCA_031835075.1 of Saguinus oedipus. Taxonomy (NCBI): domain Eukaryota; kingdom Metazoa; phylum Chordata; class Mammalia; order Primates; family Cebidae; genus Saguinus; species Saguinus oedipus. Next base: position 60,147,399 of record CM063173.1, read on the forward strand.
TTGCATTATAGGTTTTGGAGTACATGTGCAGAACGTGCAAGATACATAGGTACACACGTGGCAGTGTGTTTTGCTGCCTTCCTCCCCTTCACCCACACTTGGTATTCATCCCCAGGCTACCCCTACCCAGCCCACCCCGCTGTCCCTCCCCCATTCCCCCCAATAGACCCCAGTGTATAGTAGACTGCCTCTCAGTGTCCATGTATTCTCATTTTTCTCACCCATCTATGAGTGAGTATATGCGGTATTTCTTTTTCTGTTCTTGTGTCAGTTTGCTGAGAATGATGTTCTCCAGATTCATCCATGTCCTTACAAAGGACACAAACTCATCATTTTTGATTGCTGCATAATATTCCATAGTGTATGTGTGCCACATTTTCCCAGTCCAGTCTATCATCGTTGGGCATTTGGGTTGGTTCCAGTTCTTTGCTATTGTAAACAGTGCTGCAATGAACATTCGTGTGCATGTGTCCTTATAGGAGAACGATTTATAGTCCTTTGGATATATACCCAGTAATGGGATTGCTGGGTCAAATGGAATTTCTATTTCTAGGTCCCTGAGGAATCACCACACGGTCTTCCACAATGGTTGAACTAATTTACACTCCCACCAACAGTGTAGGAGTGTTCCTATTTCTCCACATCGTCTCCAGCATCTGCTGTCTCCAGATTTTTTAATGATTGCCATTCTAACTGGCATGAGATGGTATCTCAATGTGGTTTTGATTTGCATCTCTCTAATGACCAGTGATGATGAGCATTTTTTCATATGTTTGTGGGCCTCATGTATGTCTTTTTTTGTAAAGTGTCTGTTCATATCCTTTGCCCATTTTTGAATGGGCTTGTTTGTTTTTTTCCTGTAAATCTGTTTGAGTTCTTTGTAAATTCTGGATATCAGTCCTTTGTCTGATGTGTAAACTGCAAAGATTTTTTCCCATTCTGATGGTTGCCGATTCACTCTAGTGACTGTTTCTTTTGCCGTGCAGAAGCTGTGGAGTTTGATTAGGTCCCATTTGTCTATTTTGGCTTTTGTTGCCAATGATTTTGGTGTTTTATTCATGAAGCCCTTGCCTACTCCTATGTCCTGAATGGTTTTGAATAGATTTTCTTCTAGGGTTTTTATGGTGTCAGGTCTTACATTTAAGTCTTTAATCCATCTGGAGTTAATTTTAGTGTAAGGTGGCAGGAAGGGGTCCAGTTTCTGCTTTCCACACATGGCTAGCCAATTTTCCCAACACCATTTATTAAATAGGGAATCCTTTCCCCATTGCTTGTTTTTGTCTGGTTTATCAAAGATAATATGGCCATAGATAGGTTGTGTTGCCTCCGATGCTTCTGATCTGTTCCATTGGTCTATATCTCTGTTTTGGTACCAGTACCATGCTGTTTTGATTACTGTAGCCTTCTAGTATAGTTTGAAGTCTGGTAGTGTGATGCCTCCCGCTGTGTTCTTTTTGCTTAGAATTGACTTGGCTATGCGGGCTCTTTTTTGGTTCCATATAAAATTCATGGTGGTTTTTTCCAGTTCTGTGAAGAAATTCAATGGTAGTTTGATGGGGATAGCATTGATTGTGTAAATTACTTTGGGCAGTATAGCCATTTTCACGATATTGATTCTTCCTATCCGTGAACATGGAATGTTTCTCCATCTGTTTGTGTCCTCTTATTTCATTGAGCAGTGGTTTGTAGTTTTCCTTAAAGAGGTCCCTTACGTTCCTTGTGAGTTGTATTCCTTGGTATTTTATTTTCTTTGTAGCAATTGTGAATGGCAGTTCGTTCTTGATTTGGTTCTCTTTTAGTCTGTTATTGGTGTATAGGAATGCTTGTGATTTTTGCACATTGATTTTATATCCTGAGACTTTGCTGAATTTGCTTATCAGTTGCAGAAGCTTTTGGGCTGAGGTGATGGGGTCTTCTAGGTATACTATCATGTCGTTTGCAAATGGAGACATTTTGGCTTATACCTTTTTTCTTTGAATACCCTTTATTTCTTTTTCTTGCCTGATTGCTCTGGCTAGAACTTCCAGTACTATGTTGAATAGGAGCGGTGAGAGAGGGCATCCTTGTCTAGTGCCGGATTTCAAAGGGAATGCTTCCAGTTTTTGCCCATTAAGTATGATATTGGCTGTTGGTTTGTCGTAAATAGCTTTTATTACTTTGAAATATGTTTCATCAATACCAAGTTTATTGAGGGTTTTTAGCATGAAGAGCTGTTGAATTTGTCAAATGCCTTCTCTGCGTCAATTGAGATAATCATGTGGTTTTGGTTTTTGCTTCTGTTTATGTGACGAATTACATTTATACACTTGCATATGTTGAACCAGCCTTGCATCCCCGGGATGAATCCTACTTGATCGTGATGGATAAGTTTTTTAATGTGCTGTTGCAATCGATTTGCCAATATTTTATTGAAGATTTTTGCATCTATGTTCATCATGGATATTGGCCTAAGTTTTCTTTTCTTGTTGAGTCTCTGCCAGGTTTTGGTATCAGGATGATGTTGGTCTCATAAAATGATTTGGGAAGGGTTCCCTCTTTTTGGATTATTTGGAATAGTTTCAGAAGGAATGGTACCAGATCCTCTTTGTGTGTCTGGTAGAATTCAGCTGTAAACCCATCTGGACCTGGGCTTTTTGTGTGTGGTAGGCTCTTAATTGCTGCCTCAACTTCAGACGATTTTCTTGGTCTATTCATAGTTTTGGCTTCCTCCTGCTTTAGGCTTGGGAGGACACAGGCATCCAGGAATTTATCCATTTCTTCCTTATTTACTAGTTTATGTGCATAGAGTTGTTTGTAGTATTCTCTGATGATGGTTTGAATTTCTGTGGAATCTGTGGTGATTTCCCCTTTATCTTTTTTTATTGCATCTATTTGGTTGTTCTCTCTTTTCTTTTTTATCAGTCTGGCTAGTGGTCTGTCTAATTTGTTGATCTTTTCAAAAAACCAGCTCTTAGATTTATTAATTTTTTGAAGGGTTTTTCTTGTCTCTATCTCCTTCAGTTCTGCTCTGATCTTAGTTATTTCTTGTCTTTGGCTAGGTTTTGAGCTTTTTTGATCTTGCTCCTCCAGCTTTTTCAATTTTGATGATAGGGTGTCAATTTTGGATCTCTCCACTCTTCTCATGTGGGCACTTATTGCTATATATTTTCCTCTACAGACTGCTTTAAATGTGTCCCAGAGATTCTGGTATGTTGTGTCTTCATTTTCATTGGTTTCAAAGAACTTCTTTATTTCTGCCTTCATTTCATTGTTTATCCAATCAACATTCAAGCGCCAGTTTTTCAGTTTCCATGAAGCTTTGCGGTTCTGAGTTATTTTTTAAATTCTGAGTTCCAACTTGATTGCACTATGGTCTGAGAGACTGTTTGTTATAATTTCCGTTGTTTTGCATTTGCTGAGGAGTGCTTTACTTCCAATTATGTGGTCAATTTTGGAGTAGGTGTGATGTGGCGGTGAGAAGAATGTCTATTCTGTGGATTTGGGGTGGAGAGTTCTATAAATGTCTATCAGGTTTGCTTGTTCTAGGTCTGAGTTCAAGTCCTGGATATTCTTGTTAATTTTCTGTCTGGTTGATCTGTCTGCTATTGACAGTGTAGTGTTAAAGTCTCCCACTATTATTGTGTGGGAGTCCAAGTCTCTTTGTAAGTCATTAAGAACTTGCCTTATATATCTGGGTGCTCCTGCATTGGGTCCATATATATTTAGAATCATTAGCCCTTCTTGTTGTATCGATCCTTTTACCGTTATGTAATGACCCTCCTTGTCCCTTTTGATCTTTGTTGCTTTATAGTCTAACTTATCAGAGACGAGAATAGCAACTCCTCCTTTTTTTTTGCTCTCCAATTGCTTGGTAAATCTTCCTCCATACTTCTATTATGAGCCTTTGTGTATCTTTGCGTGTGAGGTGGGTTTCCTGGATACAGCACACTGATGGGTTTTGGTATTTTATCCAATTTGCCAGTCTGTGTCTTTTGATTCGTGCATTTAGCCCATTTACATTTAGGGTTAATATTGTTATGTGTGAATTTGGTACTGCCATTTTGATGCTAGCTGGCTGTTTTGCCTGTTGGTTCATGTAGATTCTTCATTTTGTTGATGGTCTTTAACATTTGGTATGCTTTTAGGATGGCTGGTACTGGTTGTTTCTTTCTATGTGTAGTGCCTTTTTCAGAAGCTCTTGTAAAGCAGGCCTAGTGGTGACAAAATCTCTGAGTACTTGCTTGTTCATGAAGGATTTTATTTTTTTCTTCACTTATGAAGCTCAGTTTGGCTGGATATGAAATTCTGGGTTGAAAGTTCTTTTCTTTAAGGATGTTGAATATTGGCCCCCAGTCTCTTCTGGCTTGTAGAGTCTCTGCCGAGAGATCTGCTGTGAGTCTGATGGGCTTCCCTTTGTGGGTGACCCGACCTTTTTCTCTGGCTGCCCTTAGTATTTTCTCCTTCGTTTCAACCCTGCTGAATCTGACGATTATGTGCCTTGGGGTTGCTCTTCTTGCAGAGTATCTTTGTGGTGTTCTCTGTATTTCCTGGAGTTGAGTATTGATCTGTCTTGCTAGGCTGGGGAAATTTTCCTGGATAATATCCCGAAGAGTGTTTTCCAGCTTGGATTCATTCTCTTCGTCACATTCTGGTACACCTATCAAACGTAGGTTGGGTCTCTTCACATAGTCCCACATTTCTTGGAGATTTTGTTCATTCCTTTTTGTACTTTTTTCTTTAATCTTGGTTTCTCGTTTTATTTCATTGAGTTGATCTTCAACTTCTGATATTCTTTCTTCTGGTTGGTCAATTCGGCTGTTGAAACTTGTGCATGCTTCACGAAGTTCTCGTGTTGTGTTTTTCAGCTCCTTCAATTCATTCATATTCCTCTCTAAGTTGTCCATTCTCGTTATCAATTCCTCAAATCTTTTTTCAAATCTTTTTTCAAGGTTCTTAGTTTCTTTGCACTGGTTTAGTACATGTTCCTTTAGCTCACTGTAGTTTCTCATTATCCACCTTCTGAAGTCTGATTTCGTCATTTCGTCACATTCATTCTCTGTCCAGCTTTGTTCCCTTGCTGGTGAGGATTGTTGGTTTTTTTTTGGAAGTGAGGTGTTTTGGTTTTGGGTGCTTTCCTCCTTTTTGCGCTGGTTTCTTCCCATCTTTATGGATTTATCCGCCTGTCGTCTTAGTAGTTGTTGATTTTTTAATTGGGTCTCTTTGTGAATGCTGAGATTGTTGATGATGAAGTATTTCTGTTACTTAGTTTTTCTTCTAATGGTCTAGCCCCTCTGCTGTTTGAGTGCTGAGGTCCACTCCAGTCCCTGCTTGTCTGGACTATACCTGTAGCAGCTGTGGAACAGTGAGGGATGATACCAGTTTCTTTTTCTGCTGTCTTTGTTCCAGAATGATGTCCACCAAATTTCAGTCTGATTAGTTTTTTTCGGGGGTGACTATTTGGATGTACAGGGGTCAGGGAGCTGCTTAAGGAGACGGTCTGTGCTTTATAGTAGCTCCAGTGCTGAGCTATGAGCTCTGTTGTTCATTCAGGATTGTTGGGAGGTTGTTTATTTCTGCTGCAATAGAACTCATAAAACACCACCCTTTTTTTCCCCCCTTAGATGCTTTGTCTCTGGGAGTTGGGGCTTTCTTTATGAGTATCTGTTGCACTGTCCTGCCCCACTAGTTGGCAGTCTATTCACTATTTGCCTGCTGGGCTCTGACCTGCTAGCACGGGTCTGACCTGTTTCTGCTGGGCTCCCTTCTGCTGTGGAGCGCTCCTGGTGGAGTCTCTCTGTTATGGCTGGTTGCCTTGGCAATGGCAGGCTGCGTCAGCCCTGGGTGGTACTTCAGTAGGGGCAGATTGTGTCAGCAATCGTGGACACCCCTCCCTCACCTGGCTGCACCGTCCTAGATGCCGGCAGCAAAACTCTCAGCCCCAAGCGTCTCCAGTCGCCGCCCTGCTTGTCCCTGTGAGGGTGGGACCGCCGAGCCTGATCACCCAGCTCCCTGCCTCAGAGTCCGTCCTCTCACTCTCTCACTCCCTCTCTGCAAGCTGAAAGGTCGACTCTCTCACTGGCGCCCCAGTAGCCTGCTGATATGGCACTGGGATCCGTGCAATCTCCCGTGCCACTGCCCACTGCACCAGCTCAGATCACGTTTCCCAGGAAACTCCTGGTCTGGCTCACTGTCCAAGTCCCATTCAAACAGACGGACATGCCAATCTGCCCTTCCAAATTTCAGATTGCTGGTTTAACAGGGCACCCAGACCAGTGAGTTCCATGCGGGGTCCCGCTGCGGCGCCACCGAAGCGGCCGCGCAAGCCGGCTGCATTAGCCGGCAAAGCGTCTCATGTCTCTCCCACACCTGGGACTTTCAACGCTCTGTGGGCACAAAACGTCCATCCTAGAATGGGGCTAGGACTCACCCTCTGCACCCTCACTGAGAGCTGCCATCCTGAATTGCTTCTATGACACCATCTTGCGAGTCTCCTCACAAAATTACAAATTTAACTCAAAAATTATACATTTATGTGCTTATAGTATTAATGTTGTTTATATTTCATGTGGAAACATCTACTGATTAGTAATAATTTAGTTAAATATAAGAACACAATTGTGATAAAATTTCAAACATCATTGAGAAAATTTTGTCTTTTCTCTCCACTCATCTGAGTCTTGTAAAATTCTGGTAATAAAGCTGAGAAGCAGATCCCTACACAGGTGCATCTTGCATTCTTTCTGTGCATATAAATTGTCATCCATAAGCCCTGGTTATAATGAGGAGATGCTGTCAGTTTATCACTTTCTAGGTCCATAATTGTCATGCCACCTGTTGAAGTAGAAGAGATGTGTCCTTGAGATTTTTAGAAGAGGGTCAACTGAAAGGAAAACTGAATTTACCTAATGTAAAACAACAGAGTAGGAATAACTGAGTTCCAAATGATCACATATAAGTTCACTTACTTAGGGTAACCTTGCCCAGCTGAGTTGTCTGGTCTTAGTCTTTATCAACAAAACAGAAGTTGAACAGTAACTTCTATCTTTCCTTTCCATTTTCATGTCATAATTTCAAGTGTATTCTTGCTTACTTAAGAGGCTCCTGGTGGTCTTCACATGTTTCCCAGTGGTTCCTGCATTTCAGGGCCACAGGTAGCCTATGTACCTCTTGTTTTGGACATTAGAAAAATTCCCTTGCATCAGTTCTTTCTTCCAGAAAACAGAGTTCTGAGTTAGGAAACCTAGCATAGAAACTAGGGAAGTCATCTTTTTAGCCCTGTGCCATTTATGAAAGCGCATTTTGGTGGACAGAAAGGAAAGCATTCGCTGAGCACAGACTGCTGAAATATATACTATTCATAGCAACATGACTTGGTTTTATGTGGTCACCCAAGTTCCCATTGTGGTGTGTTCTGACACTCTGTCCCTAAATCTTTCCTGAAGTTTATATTTACAGAAATGTTTTATTTTACACAGTGAGGATTAGAGTGTGTAGAATAAAATGATTAGAGTATCCTTAGCAACTGACAAATTTTATTTCCTTCTGTGACTCCCCAAACCCTTCTGTTCATAACTGACTTGAATCTTTACCTTGATTGTAACTGCTGCATTTGTGGTATACAGTCTGAAGCTAAACTGGTGACTATTCACCCAATGAAGCTATAGATCTTCACCCAAAGCACCAGATCTAAGCATGTTTGTGTTCACTCTGCCATGCCTTCTACCTTCCAGCTTAGGTTCTCTAACAAATATCTGTTTGAATGCTGTTAGGGTCAGGGGATTCTCAAATTTATACTGCCTTTAATTGCAATTATTTCTGCAGGTTTTAACCCAGTCCTATTTCTCACCAGCTGCCATTGCTATGACCTTGTTCTCAATCCAGTCAATGTTCTTAGGTCTTGATTTGTTTGCACTCTTGGAAATTTTTCAACTCCTTCTTTATTAGGTTTTTGTTCAACGCACCAATAAAAAGTACTGTCCATATAAAATCTTACTCCTATAGAAAGTATTCCTTAGAAATAAAGGTGAAATAAAGACATTTAAGATAAATAAAAACTGAGGCAAGCTGTTGCTATAGGCCAGACTTAATAAAAATACTAAAATTCTTTTTGCCAGGCACCGTGGCTCATGACTGTAATCCCAGAACTTTGGGCAGCTGAGGTGAATGGATCACCTGAGGTCAGGAGTTCAAGACCAGCCTGAAAAACATGGAGAAACCCTGTCTCTACTAAAAATACAAAATTAGCTGGTTGTGGTAGCATATAACTGTAATCCCAGATACCTGGGAGAATGAGGCAGGAGAATCTCTTGAACACAGGAGGTGGAAGTTGTGCTGAGCCAAGATCATGCCATTGCACTCCAAACAGGAAAACAATAGTAAAAGTCTGTTAAAAATAGAAAGAAAGAAACAGAAAAAGAAAGAAAGATAGATAGATAGAGAGAGAAAGAAAGAAAGAAAGAAAGAAACAAACAAACAAACAAACAAACAAACAAAGAAATTTTTTTAAGCTAGGTATTGTAGCTCATGCCTGTAACTCCAGCATTTTGGAAATTCACGGTTGAAGAATCCTTTGAGGCCAGAAGTTTAAGACAAGCTTGGCAACATAGAAAGATTACATATATACCAAAAAATAACAAAATTAGCTAGGCATAGTGCCATGAACCTGTAGTTTTACTCAGAAGGCTGAGGTGAGAGAATTGCTTAAGCCCTGAAGTTTGAGGATGCAGTGAGTTATAATTGTGCCACTTCATTCCAGGCTAAGAAACAGATGATATCTTTTCTCTTAAAAATAAAAATAAAAAATAAACTACACACATGCATTATTTAATCTGAAAGTAAATGAACCTAGATATAAATTTAAATGCACAAAAGGACAAAGAGAACTGGTAAAGTTTATTATATAATTATAAGACATTATGGGCAAAGGATATGAACAGAAACTTTACGAAAGCAGACATACATGAGGCAAGCAAACATATGAAAAAGTGCTCATCGTCATTGGTCATTAGAGAGATGCAAATCAAAACCACATTGAGATACCATCTCACACCAGTTAGAATGGCGATCATTAAAAAATCTGGAGACAGCAGATGCTGGAGAGGATGTGGAGAAATAGGAACACTCTTACACTGTTGGTGGGAGTGTAAATTAGTTCAACCATTGTGGAAGACAGTGTGGCGATTCCTCAGGGACCTAGAAATAGAAATTCCATTTGACCCAGCAATCCCATTACTGGGTATCTATCCAAAGGATTATAAATCGTTCTACTATAAGGACACATGCACACGAATGTTCATTGCAGCACTGTTTACAATAGCAAAGACCTGGAACCAACCCAAATGCCCAACGATGATAGACTGGACTGGGAAAATGTGGCACATATACACCATGGAATATTATGCAGCAATCAAAAATGATGAGTTTGTGTCCTTTGTAGGGACATGGATGAATCTGGAGAACATCATTCTCAGCAAACTGACACAAGAACAGAAAAAGAAATACCGCATATACTCGCTCATAGGTGGGTGAGAAAAATGAGAACATGTGGACACAGAGAGGCGGTCTACTATACACTGGGGACTGTTGGGGGGAATGGGGGAGGGACAGCGGGGGGGGCTGGGGGGGATAGCCTGGGGATGAATACCAAGTGTGGGTGAAGGGGAGGAAAGCAGCAAAGCACACTGCCATGTGTGTACCTATGCAACTATCTTGCTCGTTCTGCACATGTACCCCCAAACCTATAATGCAATAAAAAAAAAAAATTTGAAAACAAAACAAAACAAAAAGACATTATAAGGGCTTTTAAAAATCTTAACTGATTTTTAAGCAACTATATAAAAATATGTATTCTCAGGAGCTATAACATAGGAAAATTTAATGTATTTCACAATAACAACACAGAAAATATTGGTGATGGCAAAGTCATATTGGGCTAAGAAGACATTTAAAGATAATAAATTAAATTCACAAATAAAAGGAGCCAAAGATGTAAATAAGAAGTTTAATATTATAAACTTATAGATATATAATTGCTCTATTTTTTAATTCCAGCTTAGTTGAAAAAACTTGCATTAAGAAATAAGTATAAAAATATTTTAAAGTGTGTAACTTATATAGATAAGTATAACACTATTACTAAATTCATGGGGAAAGAGAATAAAACTATATAGGATTGACATTCCTATAAAAAGCCAAAAAAGAAAAATTATCAAACAAATTAAAATAGATGAAAAATATTCATAGAGCAAAAAACATTAAAGGTGGAATAAAGAATAAAATATATGAGACAAACACACAAACAAAAGTAAAAGAGCAGTTGTAAATTAAAACATATTGATTCTAGTATTAAAGATAAGTATTAAACAATGAAATCAAAAGACCAAGACTATTCACTGAATTTTAAGACAACAGCAGCAAAGACTGAGATTTCTGCTACAAACTACAGAATTTTTTTATCTAAAGAAAGAGGATAAAAGAGGAATAAGCATTTGCAAACAGCTATTATGAGAAGGCTATAGTGACTATATAATAATTAGCTTGAATTGTGGAAGAATGTGGCTAAACAGAAGTTTACACTGATTATCCTCTCCTCAGAAACACCAAGTTTGACCATTAGCTATAAAAGCAACTTTAGCTAGGCATTGTGCCATGCACCTGTAGTCCTAGTTACTCAGGACTGCATGAGCCATCACAGTATTTTGTTTTAACATCTTATTACTGAAAAAGACACTAAAGAGAGTAGAAAATACACTCTTGAATTGCCAACACCACCCCTCCCTTATTACCTGGCAGTGGCCAGCTGGCTTAAAGAGAGAATCTGTGCATTGTGAAAGGGAGAGTGCAGTGATTGTGGAACTTTGCATTGGAACTCAGTGCTGCCAACACTAGACAAACCTTAGTTGATGCTAATGGAAGGAGTATTTACACTAACCTTAGCCAGAGGGCAGTTGCCCATCTCAGCATTCAGAACTTGAGTTTCAGCAAGACTCACAATCATGGGCTAAGTGGCTCTGAGGTCCTAAATAAACTTTAAATGCTGTTTAGGCTCCCAAGACTGCAACTCCTAGGCAAGTCCTAGTGTTGTGCTGGGCTCAAAGCAAATGGACTTGGGTGTCATGTGGCTTGTAAGACATCAGCTGAGGCAGCTAAAGGAGTCCTCGGATCACAGCACACTCAACCCCACACAGTGAAGCTCACAGCTCCAATAGAGAACCCTTTTTTTCTGACTGAGGAGATAAAAGAAAGAAATAAAAAAACTTTGTCTTACAACTTAAATACCATCTCAGCCAAAGTAGAAGAGGGCACTGAGCAAAGCTGTGAGACCTTCATTATAGGTTCTAGTTTGCAGACAACATTTCTAGACACACCCTGGGCCAGAAATGAACCTACTGCCTTGAAGAAAATCACCAGGTCCTGGCAGTGTTTATCACCTGTTGACTACAGAGCTCCTGGACCCTGAATAATTAGTAGTAGTAATCAAGTGGAACACATTATGGGCCTTGAGAGAGACACAGATATATGGGCTTTTGATGTAGTCCAGCATATTCACAGCTTGAGAAAATGAAAGGGAAGAATAAAAGAAACTTTGTGTTCAGCTTAGGTACCAAGTCAGCCACAGGGAGGGAGAATACCAAGCAACCTCTCAAGATTCCTGATTCCAGGCTTTCATCATTGAACAGCATTTTGGGACATATGTTGAGGCAGAGGAAGCCCAATGCTTTGAAGAGTGAGTCCCAGGCCTGGCAGCATTCACCACAAGCTGACTCAAGAACTCTTGATTCATCAGTGAATATTGGCAGTACTTCCATGGGCCTGTGGTAATGGTGAATACAGGGAATGTCTCCTCTGCCTAGAGAAAAGGGAGACAAGAGTGAAGAGAAATTTGGCCTATAGTTTCACTGTCAGCTTAGCCATAATATAATAGAGCAACAGGTAGAATTCAAAGGTTTCTGACTCAAGGTATGGCTTCTGGAAAGCATCTCTGGAAACACCTGTAATATAGAGAGGCTTTCCACCCTGAAAGGAAAAGCACAAAATTGGGTGAATTTACCACCTGCTTATTGTACTATGGCCTTGAGCAACATAGGCAGTAGCCAGGTATTGTTTACAACAGGCCTTGGGTGAGGCCTAATGCTATGCTGGCTTCAGTCTGACCCAGTACAGTATCAGTGATGGTGGTCACAGTGGTGATAGCCCACCCCAAGATCCAGGAAACAGAACAGAGAGAGATAGTTTATTTTTTCTAGAGAAAGTTTTTGTATCTTATCCAAAACCATCAAAGTAGTACCTCTGCGAGTCTGCAAGAATTACAGCATTAATGGGCTTGGGATTCCCCTAATGCAGATATGGCTGCAGTGATCATAAACAGATCACAACACTGAACTCCCTTTGAATACCTAAAAGTCTTTCCAAGGAAGACAGATACAAACAAGTTCAGACTGCAAAGACTAAATAAATACTTAACTTCTCAAAACTTAGATGATGACAAACATCCACAAACGTCAAGACCATCGAAAAGAACAACCACAAGAGACCAGATAAATAAGGCACCAAAAAGGAAGAGATATAGGATTTTCAGGCTGAGTATTTGAAATAGCTCTTTTGAGGACACTCAGAAAAATTCGAGATAACAGAGAGAAATAATTTGGAATTCTGTCAGATAAACTTAAAAAAAATAAAATAGCTGAAAAGAATCAAGCAGAAATTATGAAGCTGAAAAATTCAATTGGTGTACCAAAGAATACATCAGCATCTTTTAATAGCAGAATGGATCAAGCAAAAGAAAAATTAGAGAGCTTTATGACAGGCTATTTGAAAAACCTTCAGGGAAGAACAAGAAAAATAATGAAAAAGAATAAATTATGCTTACAACATATAGAAAATAGTCTTGAAAGGGAAATGTGAGTTAGTTTTCTTAAAAAACCGGTAGAGAGTGATACAGGGGTAGAACATTTATTCAAAGAGGGAATAACAGAAAACTATCTAAACACAGAGAAATTTATGAATATTCAAGTAGAAGAATGTTGTAGAACCCCAAGCAGATTTAACCCAAAGTAGAATATCTCAAGGCATTTAATAAACTCTGTAAGGCCAAGGATAAAGAAAAGATCCAAAAAGCAGTAAGAGAATAGAAACAAATAACATACAATGGAGTTCCAATATGTCTGGCAGTAGATTTTTCAGTAAAAACCTTACAACCTCAGAGAGAGCAGCATGTCATATTTAAAGGAATAAAGTAAAAAAAAACTTTTATCCTAGGATAGTATATTTAGGGAAAATGTCATTCAAATATAATGGAGAAATAAAAATATTCCCAAACAAAAGTTGAAAGATTTATCAACACCTGACCTACAAGAAAGACTAGAAAAGGTTTTTCAATTCAGAAGAAAAAGATGTTAATGAGTAATAAGAAATTATCTAAAGGTACAAAACTCACTGGCAATAGTAACTACACAGATAAACACAGAATATAGTAACACTGTCTTTGTGGTGTCTGAACTACTTATATCTGAACTAGAAAAACTGAAAGATGATCTGATCATAAATAATAACTACAATGGGTCTTCAAAACATAGCATAAGATATTAATAGAAATTTAAAAAGTTAAAAATCAGGGAGATGAAGTTAAAGTGTAGAATCCTTACTTCTTTTTCCACTTGCTTGTTAGTTTATACAATCACAGCTAAGTTGGTATCAGTTTAAAATAATGGGTTATAAGATACTTTTTTTTAAAATTAATTTATTTATTTTTTAAATTTTTATTACATTATAGGTTTTGGGGTACATGTGCAGAACGTGCAAGATAGTTGCATAGGTACACACATGGCAGTGTGTTTTGCTGCCTTCCTCTCCTTCACCCACACTTGGTATTCATCGCCAGGCTATCCCCCCCAGCCCCCCGCTGTCCCTCCACCATTTCCCCAAACAGTCCCCAGTGTATAGTAGACCGCCTCTCTGTGTCCATGTGTTCTCATTTCTCTCACTCACCTATGAGTGAGTATATGCGGTATTTCTTTTTCTGTTCTTGTGTCAGTTTGCTGAGAATGATGTTCTCCAGGTTCATCCATGTCCTTACAAAGGACACAAACTCATCATTTTTGATTGCTGCATAATATTCCATGGTGTATATGTGCCACATTTTCCCAGTCCAGTCTATCATCGATGGGCATTTGGGTTGGTTCCAGGTCTTTGCTATTGTAAACAGTGCTGCAATGAACATTCGTGTGCATGTGTCCTTATAGTAGAACGATTTATAGTCCTTTGGATAGATACCCAGTAATGGGATTGCTGGGTCAAATGGAATTTCTATTTCTAGGTCCCTGAGGAATCGCCACACTGTCTTCCACAATGGTTGAACTAATTTACACTCCCACCAACAGTGGAAGAGTGTTCCTATTTCTCCACATCCTCTCCAGCATCTGCTGTCTCCAGATTTTTTAATGATCGCCATTCTAACTGGTGTGAGATGATATCTCAATGTGGTTTTGATTTGCATCTCTCTAATGACCAATGATGATGAGCACTTTTTCATATGTTTGTTGGCCTCATGTATGTCTTCTTTTGTAAAGTGTCTGTTCATATTCTTTGCCCATTTTTGAATGGGCTTGTTTGTTTTTTTTCTGTAAATCTGTATGAGTTCGTTGTAAATTCTGGATATCAGCCCTTTGTCAGATGTGTAAACTGCAAAGATATTTTCCCAATCTGATGGTTCCTGATTCACTCTAGTGACCATTTCTTTTGCCATGGAGAAGCTGTGGAGTTTGATTAGGTCCCATTTGTCTATTTTGGCTTTTGTTGCCAATGCTTTCGGTGTTTTGTTCATGAAGTCCTTGCCTACTCCTATGTCCTGAATGGTTTTGCCTAGATTTTCTTCTAGGGTTATTATGGTGTCAGATCTTACATTTAAGTCTTTAATCCATCTGGAGTTAATTTTAGTGTAAGGTGTCAGAAAGGGGTCCAGTTTCTGCTTTCTGCATACGGCTAGCCAGTTTTCCCAACACCATTTATTAAATAGGGAATCCCTTCCCCATTGCCTGTTTTTGTCTGGTTTATCAAAGATAATATGGTTGTAGATAAGTTGTGTTGCCTCTGATGCTTCTGTTCTGCTCCATTGGTCTATATCTATGTTTTGGTACCAGTACCATGCTGTTTTGATTACTGTAGCCTTTTAGTTTAGTTTGAAGTCTGGTAGCGTGATGCCTCCAACTGTGTTCTTTTTGCTTAGAATTGACTTGGCTATTCGGGCTCGTTTTTAATTCCATATGAAATTCATGGTGTTTTTCTCCAGTTCTGTGAAGAAATTCAATGGTAGTTTGATGGGGATAGCATTGAATGTGTAAATTACTTTGGGCAGTATAGCCATTTTCACAATATTGATTCTTCCTAACCACGAACATGGAATGTTTCTCCATCTGTTTGTGTCCTCTCTTATTTCTTTGAGCAGTTGTTTGTAGTTTTCTTTAAAGAGGTCCCTTACATTTCTAGTGAGTTGTATTCCTAGGTATTTTATTTTCTTTGTAGCAATTGTGAATGGCAGTTCGTTCTTCATTTGGTTCTCTTTAAGTCTGTTATTGGTGTATAGGAATGCTTGTGATTTTTGCACATTGATTTTATATCCTGAGACTTTGCTGAAGTTGCTTATCAGTTGCAGGAGCTTTTGGGCTGAGGTGATGGGGTCTTCTAGGTATACTATCATGTCATCTGCAAATAGAGACAATTTGGCTTCCACCTTTCCTATTTGAATACCCTTTATTTCTTTTTCTTGCCTGATTACTCTGGCTAGAACTTCCAGTACTATGTTGAATAGAAGTGGTGAGAGAGGGCATCCTTGTCTAGTGCCGGATTTCAAAGGGAATGCTTCCAGTTTTTGCCCATTAAGTATGATATTGGTTGCTGGTTTGTCATAAATAGCTTTTATTACTTTGAGATATGTTCCATCAATACCAAGTTTATTGAGGGTTTTTAGCAAAAAGGGCTGTTGAATTTTGTCAAATGCCTTCTCTGCGTCAATTGAGATAATCATGTGGTTTTTGTTTTTGCTTCTGTTTATGTGGTGAATTACATTTATAGACTTGCGTATGTTGAACCAGCCTTGCATCCCCAGGATGAATCCTACTTGATCATGATGGATAAGTTTTTTAATGTGCTGTTGCAATCAATTTGCCAGTATTTAATTGAAGATTTTTGCATCTATGTTTATCATGGATATTGGCCTGAAGTTTTCTTTTCTTGTTGAGTCTCTGCCAGGTTTTGGTATCAGGATGATGTTGGTCTCATAAAATGATTTGGGAAGGGTTCCCTCTTTTTGGATTATTTGGAATAGTTTCAGGAGGAATGGTACCAGATCCTCTTTGTGTCTCTGGTAGAATTCAGCTGTGAACCCATCTGGACCTGGGCTTTTTTTTGTGTGGTAGGCTCTTAATTCCTGCCTCAACTTCTGACCTTGTTATTGGTCTATTCATAGTTTCGGCTTCCTCCTGGTTTAGGCTTGGGAGGACACAGGCATCCAGGAATTTATCCATTTCTTCCTGATCTACTAGTTTGTGTGCACAGATTTGTTTGTAGTATTCTCTGATGATGGTTTGAATTTCTGTGGAATCTGTGGTGATTTCCCCTTTATCATTTTTTATTGCATCCATTTTTTGTTCTCTCTTTTCTTTTTTATCAGTCTGGCTAGTGGTCTGTCTATTTTGTTGATCTTTTCAAAAAACCAGCTCTTATATTTATTAATGTTTTGAAGGGTTTCTCTTGTCTCTATCTCCTTCAGTTCTGCTCTGATCTTAGTTATTTCTTGTCTTCGGCTAGGTTTTGAGCTTTTTTGATCTTGCTCTTCTAGCTGTTTCAATTTTGACGATAGGGTGTCAATTTTGGATCTCTCCACTCTTCTCATGTGGCACTTATTGCTATATATTTTCCTCTACAGACTGCTTTAAATGTGTCCCAGAGATTCTGATACGTTTTGTCTTCATTCTCATTGGTTTCAAAGAACTTCTTTATTTCTGCCTTCATTTCATTGTTTATCCAATCAACATTCAAGAGCCAGTTGTTCAGTTTCCATGAAGCTGTGCGGTTCTGAGTTATTTTCTGAATTCTGAGTTCCAACTTGATTGCACTGTGGTCTGAGAGACTGTTTGTTATGATTTCAGTTGTTTTGCATTTGCTGAGGAGTGCTTTACTTCCAATTATGTGGTCAATTTTGGAGTAGGTGTGATGTGGTGCTGAGAAGAATGTATATTCTGTGGATTTCGAGTGGAGAGTTCTGTAAATGTCTATCATGTTTGCTTGTTCCAGGTCTGAGTTCAAGTCCTGGATATCCTTGTTAATTTTCTGTCTGGTTGATCTGTCTGCTGTTGACAGTAGAGTGTTAAAATCTCTTAATATTATTGTGTGGGAGTCTAAGTCTCTCTGTAAGTCATTAAGAACTTGCCCTATATATCTGGGTGCTCCCACATTGGGTCCATATATATTTATAATCGTTAGCTCTTCTTGTTGTATCGATCCTTTTACCATTATGTAATGACCTTCTTTGTCCCTTTTGATCTTTGTTGCTTTAATGTCTATTTTATCAGAGATGAGAATTGCAACTCCTGCTTTTTTTTGCTCTCCATTTGCTTGGTAAATCTTCCTCCATACTTTTATTTTGAGCCTTCTTGTATCTTTGCGTGTGAGTTGGGTTTCCTGGATACAGCACACTGATGGGTTTTGGTTTTTTATCCAATTTGCCAGTCTGTGTCTTTTGATTGGTGCATTTAGCCCATTTACCTTCAGGGTTAATATTGTTATGTGCGAATTTGATACTGACATTTTGATGCTAGCTGGCCGTTTTGCCCGTTGGTTCATGTAGAGTCTTCATTTTGTTGATGGTCTTTAGCATTTGGTATGCTTTTAGGATGGCTGGTACTGGTTGTTTCTTTTTATGTGTAGTGCCTCTTTCAGGAGCTCTTGTAAAGCAGGACTAGTGGTGACCAAATCTCTGAGTACTTGCTTGTTTGTGAAGGATTTTATTTTTCATTCACTTATGAAGCTCAGTTTGGCTGGATATGAAATTCTGGGTTGAAAGTTCTTTTCTTTAAGGATGTTGAATATTGGCCCCCTCTCTCTTCTGGCTTGTAGAGTCTCTGCCAAGAGATCTGCTGTGAGTCTGATGGGCTTCCCTTTGTGGATGACCCGACCTTTCTCTCTGGCTGCCCTTAGTATTTTCTTTTTCATTTCAACCCTGGTGAATCTGACGATTATGTGCCTTGGATTTGCTCTTCTTGCAGAGTATCTTTGTGGTGTTCTCTGTATTTCCTGGAGTTGAGTATTGACCTGTCTTGCTAGATTGGGGAAATTTTTGTGGATAATATCCTGAAGAGTGTTTTCCAGCTTGGATTCATTCTCTTCTTCACTTTCTGGTACACCTATCAAACGTAGGTTGGGTCTCTTCACATAGACCCACATTTCTTGGAGATTTTGTTCATTCCTTTTTGTGCTTTTTTCTTTAATGTTGGTTTCTCATTTTATTTCATTGAGTTGATCTTCAACTTCTGATATTCTTTCTTCTGCTTGGTCAATTCGCCTGTTGAAACTTGTGCATGCTTCGCGAAGTTCTCGTGTTGTGTTTTTCAGCTCCTTCAATTCATTCATATTCCTCTCTAAGTTGTCCATTCTTGTTATCAATTCCTTGAATCTTTTTTCAAATCTTTTTTCAAGGTTCTTAGTTTCTTTGCACTCGATTAGTACATGATCCTTTAGCTCACTGATGTTTCTCATTATCCACTTTCTGAAGTCTGATTCCGTCATTTTGTCACATTCATTCTGTGTCCAGCTTTGTTCCCTTGCTGGTGAGGAGTTTTGGTCCTTTTTTGGAGGTGAGGTGTTTTGGTTTTGGGTGCTTTCCTCCTTTTTGTGCTGGTTTCTTCCCATCTTTATGGATTTATCCACCTGTCATCTTCATAGTTGCTGATTTTTCAATTGGGTCTCTGTGTGGATGCTGAGATTGTTGATGATGAAGTATTTCTGTTATTTAGTTTTCCCTTTAATGGTCTATCCCCTCTGCTGTATGAGTGCTGAGGTCCACTCCAGGCCCTGTTTGTCTGGGGTATACCTGCAGCAGCTGCGGAACAGTGAGGGATGATATCAGTTTCTTCTTCTGCTGTCCTTGTTCCAGAATAATGCCAGCCAAATGTCAGTCTGATTAGTCCTTTTCTGGGGTGACTCCTTGGATATACAGGGGTCAGGGAGCTGCTTGAGGAGACAGTCTGTGCTTTATAGGTGCTCCAGTGCTGAGCTGTGAGCTCCATTGTTCATTCAGCGTTGTTGGGAGGTTGTTTATGTCTGCTGCTATAGAACCCATAAAACACCACCCTTTCCCCCCCTTTTTTTCCCTGTCTCCGGAAGTTGGGGCTTTATGAGTATCTGTGGCACTGTCCTGCCCCACTAGGCTGCAGTCTATTCACTATTTGCCTGCCGGGGCTCTGACCTGCTAGCGTGGGTCCGCCCATTGCTGCTGGGCTCCCTTCAGCTGTGGAGCACAGAGTCTCTCTGTTATGGCAGGTTGCCTCATCAATGGCAGGCTGCATCAGTTTTGGGTGGTACTTCCGTGGGGGTGGGCTGCGTCAGCAATGGTGGACGCCCCTCCCTCACCAGGCTGCACAACCCTAGATGCCGTCAGCAAAACTCTCAGCCCCAAGCATCTCCAGTCGCCGCCCTGCTTTGTCCCCTTGAGCGTGGGACCTGCTGAGCCTGATTACCCAGTTCCCTGCCTCAGAGTCCATCCTCTCTCTCTCTCTCTTCCTCTCCCCAAGCTGAAAGTTCGAGTCTCTCACTGGTTCCCCAGTAGCCTGCTGATAGGGCACTGGGATCCCTGCGATCTCCCGTGCCGCTGCCCACTACCCTGGCTCAGATCACACTTCCAAGGAAACTTCTGGTGTGGCTCATTGTCCAAGTCCCGTTCAATCAGATGAACATGCCAATCTGCCCTTCCAAATCTCAGATTGCCAGTTTAACAGGGCACCCAGACCAGTGAGTTCTGCACTGGGTCCCACTGCGGCGCTGGCCAAAGAGGCAGTGGGAGCCAGCGTTAGCCGGCTGCGCTAGCATCCTGTGTCTCTCCCTCACCTGGGACTTTCAATGCTCTGTGGGCATAAAAGGAACATCCGAGAATGCGGCTAGGACTCACCCTCTGTGCCTTCACTGAGAGCTGCAATCCTGAGTCACCTCTACGATGCCATCTTGCCTCCTCCCTGGGTTATAAGATACTTATTGCAAGCTTTGTTGCTATCTTAAATAGCCACATACAACATACAACAGATACAAAGAAACACGTACAACAGATAGAAAAAAAAGATAAAAAGCAAAAAGAATTAAAACATATCACCAGAAAAAATTACTTTCACGGTTAGAAGACAGAAAGAATAAATGAAAAATGAGAAGACCACAAAACAACCAGAAAACAAATGACAACCTGGCAGAAGTAAGTGCTTACTTATCAATAATAACATTCAATGTAAATGGAATAAACTCTCCAAGGAATAGACATAGAGTAGCTGAGTGAATAAAAAACATTAAATTATCCCTTTCCTAAAAAAAAAACCCACAACATTTTATTTATAAAGACAAAAATAGACTAAAAATAAAGGGATAGAAACAAATATCCCATGTAAATGGAAAGCAAAAAAGTGTGAATGTAGCTATATTTACATCAGACAAAATAGATTTTATGACAAAAAACTATAAAAGTAGATAAAGGTTACTATATAATAATAAAAAAGTAAATTCAGCATGAGGATGTAATTGCAAATAAGGCAGCAAAACACACTGCCATGTGTGTACCTATGCAACTATCTTGCACATTCTGCACATGTACCCCAAAACCTAAAATGCAATAAAAATTAAAAGAAAATATAAAATTCATGTATATTAAGTAAGTAAAAAAAAATATTGGATATATATATGTGTGTATATATATATACACACATTTATATATGTATTTGCTATATATATATATGTATGCAAGTGTGTGTGTGTGTGTGTGTGTGTGTATATATATATATATATATCAACACTGGAGCACCCAGATATATAAAACAAGTATTATTAGAGCTAAAGTGAGAGATAAACCCCAATACAATAATAGCTGGATACTTCAACACCCTAATTTCAGCAAGGGACAGATTATTTAGATAGTAAATAATTAAAGAAACATCAGAATTATATTGCTCTATAGACCAAATAAACCTAACAGATATTTACAGACATTTTATCCAATTGCTTCAGAATACATTTTTTTCTAAGCACATAGGTTATTCTCAAGAATAGATTACATAATAGGCTACAAAACAAGTCTTGTAACATTCAAAGAAATTGAAAAATTATTAAGTATTTTCTCTGACCACAATGGAATAAAACTACTAAATAATAATAAAATGAATTTTGAAAACTATACAAACACAGAGAAATAAAAAATATGCTTCTAAATAATCAGTGGGACAATAAAGAGATGAAGACAAAAATTAAATTTCTTGTCATAAACAATAATGGAAATACAATGGATCTAAACTTATGAAATAGTGAGTAGTATTAAGAGGGAAGCTTACAGCTATAAGTTTCTACATCAAAAAATTAAAAAAAATTCAAACAACCTGATGATGCATTTGAAACATCAAGAAAAGCAAGAGTGAACTAAATCCAAAGCTACTAGAAAAGAATACATAATAAAGATCAGAGGAGAAATAAAGCAATTGAAATTAAAAATACAAAAGATCAATGAAATAACAAACCAGTATGTATAAAATATAAACAAAGTTGGCAAATCTTTAGACAGAATAAAAAAAAGAGAAGAAAGAAATACATATGCTCAGAGATGAAAAAGGAGACATTACAACTGATACTGAAAAATTCAAAGGATCTTTGGAAGCCAATGAGTTAGAAAACCTAGAATTTATTTCTAGACACATACGACTTGCCAATATTGAACCATGAAGAAATTCAAAACAAGAACAGACCAATAACAAGTAATGATATTGAAGCCAATTATGTGTGGAAAATTAGCTAGGGGAGAGGACAAGGTACATGCAATAGTTTTAAGGGTAAACAGCCCTTATCCCAAGTATATGGTGATACAGATATAATAAGCAAATCATGTAACAAGCAAATGCCATAATAAGCAAATTGCAATCAGAAGGGAAGAAGGGAAAAGATATGTGAATATATATATATATATGTGTGTGTGTGTGTGTGTGTGTGTGTGTGTGTGTATCTTTACACTCACCAGACTATGAAGGATTTACCACCAGACCGGGAAGTAACAGCCTGGGCTTCAGAGTCAGTCACCTGTCGATGCACAGACAAGGAGAAGCCTCATGAAGCTTTGGCACAGTCTGGGATCCTTGCTCTTTTTGTAACAAGGTGCTTTGCATGAAGCCCATCATAAGGAGTCTTCAATACTGGGCTCAAGGGATGCAAAAAGGTCAACTTGTTTTTGTGATTGTCTACTGTTTTTCAATAGCTAATGTATAAGAATAGATTGAAGTAGAGATGTTTGTGTCCGTGTTCAGTTGAATTCAAATTTAATATTCAACTTTTCCTTCACATTCAGCTTCAATTTGATACTTAATTGTAGGAAAATACACTTAGAAGTACAGGAGGAAGACCTAGTTATAGTACAGAATTAAAAACAGAATTAATAAAAACCACATCCACCATGGCTTTGCAAGGAGAGTAACATTGTGAGAATTGTCAGGGATATACATGTTATATCCAGTATGTAGCAAGGCACAGACCCCTCCTTGGGCTGTGACAAGCATATCTAATGCCATTCAATTTAGCAACACAACAGTATGCAGCAGAGCAAATTCATCTGATAATGTAAGTCCAGTGCTACTATCATTAAAAGCTTTTTCTACTTGTAAGCTAAATGTTTTAATTTTTTAGTGAAGCAGGATTATACTGGCTGTAGGGGAGAATACTGTAGTAGGGTAGCATTGCCAGGGAGTCCAGCGCATTTGCAGTGAGTGATGTATGTAAGCATTAGATTACTGGGGAGGGAAATATTATCCCAGGTGGTGAATGAAATTAATGGCCACACCCAAATGCATCTCTCCATCCAATGCAGGGGCAGGTATCACCATCTGTAGAATATGCATACCCAGAGGTCCCCCCAAGGGGACAGTGATGGAGTTATCATAGTTATAGTGTACTAATGTGTCATTAAAGTAGGAAAGAGATTGTGTTTTTCTGGGGACAATGTTGCAGACTTTGAGTATGTGTTGACAATTGCCTGGTAGAAGAAACCCCAGAGTTACAAATGAAGAGTTATTTAAGGCCTTTACACAAACTGGGGGCTCTATAAAATCTGGCCACCACACAGCAGGTTCTCAGTATACATCATTCCAGGCATATTGGGAAGGATACCAAGGCTTTTGACACAAGGTAAGAGTAAGGTTCACCTTTTGTTTGAGATGGGCAAAGATAGATTGCTTGGTTTGGTCAAAGGAAGTCCAGGATGGATTGCAAGTGCTGTTGTTGTGGCCTCACAGGTAGTGACATAACCATCCAGAAATGTTGGCAGGGATGATTCTCCAAAGTAATCCATTTCATGTTGTCTCTGACAATTCGATGCATAGCCTGCATTGACAACGAATAGCTTCTGTTGCAGCACTGGCTGCTTAGTTGACTAATTCATTGTCAGCCTCAGACATGATCACTCAGGCACTGCTTACCAGCAGACAGTTTATTTTACTACAATGCCTCTCACTGAAAGGTTTAAACGTTTTGTAATCTATTCATCTCCATTTAAGTTTGCAGTTACACTGGAAATTTTGGCCTGTTGATCTGCCAGCTGACTAAATAGTCAGACTAAGGAGGATTCACCACCAGACTGGGAAGCAAGAAGCTGGGCTCCAGAGTCTGCCACTCCTCCATGCACAGATGAAGAGGGGTCTCATGAAGCTTTCACATGGTCTGGAACCCTGGATTTTTTTGTATCAAGTTACTTGGCCTTGGCATGAGGCTTAGTCATGGGCCTTAGGGGACTGGCTCAAATAAAACAAAAAAGTCAAGTTGTTTCTATGATTGTCTATTTTTTTCAATAACTAACATATAGGATTTGATTTAAATAGAGATTTCTCTTAAACAGTGCTGATGAGTGCTTCAAGGGACTCACACAACCTGTTTCAAGACTTAGTGGCCATTGATTGTGTTCAAATTGAGTTCAAATTTAATATTTAACTTTTCCTCCACAAGAAATAATAAAAATTCTATCAGCAAAGAAAAGCCTGGGACACAATGGGTTCACTGCTAAATGTTACCAAACACTTAAAAAATGAATATTAATCCTACTTAAACTATTCCAAAAGATACGGTAAGAGAAAATGTTTCTAAACTCATTCTATAAGACTAATATTACCTTCATGGGGAAACAAAGGAGACATCCAAAAACAAACAAACAAACAAACAAAGTAGGCCAATATTTCTGATTAATAGTAATGCAAAAATTCTTAACAAAATATTAGCAAACCAAATTCAACAAAACTTTGTAAACATCAATGATCGTTGTTATAGAAAATAGAAAAATTTATTTAGGTAGATCATAAGGGTGAAGAAATTCCCCAGCAGAAAACTTTCCTTCTAACAAAAAGCAGCTCAGAAATTGCTTCCTTTCTTACCACATGCAGTTCATAGCAACCACTTCTCTTCCAACAGAGAGCAGCCTGGAAGATTCAGCTGTAGAACACAGATAAGCAACTTGGGCACAAGTGGGAATTTCCCAGATAATCACCAGATTTCACAGACATGAAATGGGACCCAGGGAAAACAGTGAGACCTAATAAGCACATTCATTTCTTCTTTCTTAAGCACACTAAAATAGGAAAGCAGAAAGCTTGCAGAGGGACATGCCTGAAGCTGCAAAGAGTACTTGGAAACAGGCCCAACAATTCCTTCTCCCCTTTTAACACATGCAGATAAGCAGCACAGAGCAGCTAAAACTAAGGACTGCCTGTATGATAAGAGAATGAGGTGGGGGTTGATAGGGGGTCAGCTCTATGCAGATGTCACACCTGGTCCCAACTGGTCTTTTGGTCCCTGTGAAGATAATAGTCCCCCTCCTCACCAGCTCATTATTAAAACTATGACATTTTGCTAAAGCCTGGCAACCCATTTGGGACCCCTCTCTGTGACAGTAGCTAGGATTTGTCCCAAACTGGGGATCCCCCTCTTGCTTTCTATTTGAAGTTGCTTAAATTTAAAAAAAAATCTTTTCTGAAAGAAAAATTTAGTAGCATTTTCATATGCCAAGAGTAAACAATCTAAAAAAGAATTAAAGGGACATGAACAGACACTTTACAAAAGAAGACATACATGAGGCCAACAAACACATGAAAAAATGCTCATCATCACTGGTCATTAGAGAGATGCAAATTAAAACCACATTGAGATACCATCTCATGCTGGTTAGAATGGCGATCATTAAAAAAGCTGCAAACAACAGATGCTGGAGAGGATGTGGAGAAATAGGAACACTCTTACACTGTTGGTGGGAGTGTAAATTAGTTCAACCATTATGGAAAACAGTGTGGTGATTCCTCAAGTACCTAGAAATAGAAATTCCATTTGACCCAGCAATCCCATTACTGGGTATATATCCAAAGGAATATAAATTGTTCTACTATAAGAACACATGCACACGAATGTTCATTGCAGCACTGTTTACAATAGAAGAGACCTGGAACCAACCCAAATGCCCATCGATGATAGACTGGACTGGGAAAATGTGGCACATATACACCATGGAATATTATGCAGCAATCAAAAATTACGAGTTTATGTCCTTTGTAAGGACATGGATGAATCTGGAGAACATCATTCTCAGCAAACTGACACAAGAACAGGAAAAAAATACCACATATTCTCACTCAGGTGGGTGAGAAAAAGGAGAACACATGGACACAGGGAGGGGGGTACTACACACTGGGGTGTATTGGGGGAAATGGGAGAGGGACCATGGGGGGAGCTGGGGAGGGATAGCCTGGGAAGAAATGCCAAGTGTGCATTAAGGGGAGGAAGGCAGCAAAACACACTGCCATGTGTGTACCTATGCAACTACCTTGCACATTCTGCACATGTACCCCAAAACCTAAAATGCAATAAAAATTTTTTAAAAAAGAATTAAGAATGTAATTCGACTTACAATAGCTACAAATAAGTTAAATAGCTAGGAATTAACTGAACCAAAGAAGTAAAAATCTCTACAATAAAAAGTATACAACATTGATAAAAGAAATTTATGACAACAAGGAAAAATACGTTCACACATGATACTCTGTGTTTATAGATGCGAAAAATCAAAATTGTTAAAATGTCCATGCTACACAAAGCAACCTATGAATTCAATGCAATTTCTATAAAAATACCAATGATATTCTTCACACAAATAGAAAGAACAGACTGGACTTGAAAAATGTGGCACATATACACTAAGGAATATTATGCAGCCATCAAAAATGATGAGTTTGTGTCTTTTGTAGGGATATGGATGAATCTGGACAACATCATTCTCAGCAAACTGACACAAGAACAGAAAATGAAATACCGCATATTCTCACTCATAGGCGGGTGATGAACAATGAGAACACATGAACACAGGGAAGGGAGTACTACACACTGGGTCTATTGGGGGCAATAGGGGAGGGACAGTGGTGGGGAGACCTGGGAAGGGATAGCATGGGGAGAAATGCCAAATGTGGGTGAAGGGGAGGAAGGCAGGAAAACACACTGCCATGTGTGTATCTATGCAACTATCTTGCATGTTCTGCACATGTACCTCAAAACCTAAAATGCAATAAAAAAAATAAAAATAACAGTTTTACTAAACAGTTCTAAATTTATACAGAATCACAAAAGACCTAGAATAACGAAAGCTATCCTGAGCAAAAAGAATAAAACTGTAGGGATTCCATTATCTACCATGAAATTATACTACAGATCTGTAGTAACCAAAACAACACAGAACATCATAAAACACAAATGCACACAGATAAACAAAACAGAGTAGAGAACCTAGAGACAAATTCATACATCTACAGTGAACTCATTTTTTCCATAGGCACCAAGAAAATACATTAAGAAAAAAACTCTCTTTAAAAAACAGTGCTGGTAAAACTGGATATCCATATGCAGAAAAATAAAACTAGACCCTATCTTTGGCCACATGCAAAAATCAACTCAAAATAGATTAAATATTTAAATGTAAGACTGCAAACTATAAAACTTCTGAAAGAAAACATTGAAGAACCTCTAAAAACCCTTGAATTAAGCAAAGATTTTTTGAGTAGTACCTCGGAAGCACAGGCAACCAAAGCAAAATGGAAAATTGGGATCACACTGAGTTAGAAAGCTTTCACCCAGCAGAGAAAACAATCAGCAAAGTGGAAAACCAATCCACAGAATGAAAGAAAGTATTTTTAAACTACCTGAAAACGGATTTATAACCAAAATATAGAAGTTCAAATAACTTATAGAAAACGTCTAATAATCTTATTTTTAAAATAGACAAAATATCTAAATAGAAATTTCTCAAAAGAAGACACACAAATGGCAAATAGGTATACAAAAAGATGATCAACACCGTCAGACATCAGAGAAATGCAAATCAAAACTACAATGAGATATTATCTCATTTCAGTTCACATGGCTTTTATATAAAAAAAACAATAACAAATGCTGACAGGCGTGCTGAGGAAAGGGAACCTTCATACACTGTTGGTTGCAAAGTAAATTGGTGGAACCACTAAGGAGAACAGCTTGAAGGTTCCTCAGAAAACTAAAAATAGAGGTGCTATATGATCCAACAATTTCACTGTTATCCAACAGAGAGAAAAATCTGTATATCAAAGTGATAGCTGCACTCCTGTGTTTATTGCAGCACTAGTCACAATAGCCAAGATTTGGAAGTAACGTTAAGTGTTCATCAACAGATAAATAAACAAAAAGGTGGTACATATACACAATGTGGTATAATTCAGCCATAAAAATGAGTGAGATTCTGTCATTTGCAACAACGTGGGTTAAACTGAAGGTCATTATATTAAGCGAAATAAACCAGGCATAGAAAGACAAATATCACATGTTCTCACTTATTGAAGCTAAAAATTAAAACAATATAATGTATGGAGATAGAGAGTAGAATGACAGTCTCTAGAGGCTGAGAAAAGTAGTAGATGGTTGTGGAGTGTGGAGAATAGGAATGGTTAATGAGTATAAAAATGTAGTTAGAAAGAATGAATCAGTTCTAGTACTTGATAACACAACAACACTATTATAGTCAATAATAATTTAACTGTACATTTAAAAATAACAGAAAAAGTATAATTGGGTTATTTAAAATACAAAAAATAAATACTTGAGGTGATGAGCACCATGTAATTATTACACATTGTATGCCTGTATCAAAATATTCCATATACTTTATAAAGTTATACACCTACTATGCAAGCACAAAAATTTAAAATTAAAATTAAAAATTAGGATATAATTTAAGACAACAAATTCTATTACTACAGATGAAGACAGATTATAATTACAAGGGTAAATTTATGAGGAAAATAAATTATTGACATATATGAATGTAACAAAAGAGCACAGAAGTGAAGAAAGAAATAAGTAATTTAACAATCATGGTTGCAGCCTTTACTTCCCTACTTATGCTATTCGGTAGAAGAAACAGAAAGAAGAGAAACAAGGAAATAGGAGACATGAATAACATACTAAGCCAAATAAAACTAGCAGACAAATGCAGAACTCTCCACCCAAAATCGGAATATATGTTCTTCCTGATTGCACATAGAACATTTTCTAGAATAGACAATACAGTGCATTATAAAACAAATATCAACAAAACTGAAAAATTGAAATGATACAGTGACTGTTTTCTAACCACAATGAAAAAATTAGAGACAAAAAAAAAAGAAATTTGGGCAATCTAAACACGTGAACATTAAATGACACACTCCTAAATAATTATGAATAAAAAAATTTATCTTAAAAAAGATTTTAAGATAAATAGAAATTTAGACAAAACATAACAAAATTTATAAGACTTAGTGAAAGCTGCACTCCGAGGGAAACAGCAGAATTACTTTCTAAAAGCAAGAAAATCTTAAATCAATATGCTTATCAAAGCATTTAAGTGAAAATAAACTACTCAGTTCAAAAGGGGAAAAGACTATCAGTGGGGTCAAAAGACAGTCAGGCTGAAAATCACTAGCAGGAAATACTAGGAAATAACACACTGAGAATTAGGATGTGATAGTAGTCCTAAGAATATAGAAGAAAATGGGGATTCTCTGGGCTAGGCAGATGCTCAGAAAAAATCCTAAAATCCCTAAACCCAATAAAATAGACTTTAAAGCAACAAAGATCAAAAGAGACAAAAAAAGGTCATTACATAATGGTAAAAGGATCGATACAACAAGAAGAGCTAACGATTATAAATATATATGGACCCAATGCAGTAGCACTCAGATATATAAGGCAAGTTCTTAATGACTTACAAAGAGACTTAGACTCCCACACAATAATAGTGGGAGACTTTAACACTACACTGTCAATAGCAGACAGATCAACCAGACAGAAAATTAAAAAGGATATCCAGGGCTTGAACTCAGACCTGGAACAAGCAAACCTGATAGACATTTACAGAACTCTCCACCCCAAATCCACAGAATATACATTCTTCTCAGCACCACATCACACCTACTCCAAAATTGACCACATAATTGGAAGTAAAGCACTCCTCAGCAAATGCAAAACAACGGAAATCATAACAAACAGTCTCTCAGACCATAGTGCAATCAAGTTAGAACTCAGAATTCAAAAACTAACTCAGAACTGCACAGCTTCATGGAAGCTGAACAACTGGCTCTTGAATGCTGATTGAATAAACAATGAAATGAAGGCAGAAATAAAGAAGTTCTTTGAAACCAATGAGAATGAAGACACAACATACCAGAATCTCTGGGACACATTTAAAGCAGTCTGTAGAGGAAAATATATAGCAATAAGTGCCCACATGAGAAGAGTGGAGACATCCAAAATTGACACCCTATCGTCAAAATTGAAAGAGCTAGAGGAGCAAGATCAAAAAAGCTCAAAACCTAGCTGAAGACAAGAAATAACTAAGATCAGAGCAGAACTGAAGGAGATAGAGACAAGAAAAACCCTTCAAAAAAAAAACAATAAATCCAAGAGCTGGTTTTTTAAAAAGATCATCAAAATAGACAGACCACTAGCCAGACTGATAAAAAAGAAAAAAGAGAACAACCAAATAGATGCAATAAAAAATGATAATGGGGAAATCACTACAGATTCCACAGAAATTCAAACCATCATCAGAGAACACTACAAACAAAAAACCAGCTCTTAGATTTCTTGATTTTTTGAAGGGTTTTTCTTGTCTCTATCTACTTCAGTTCTGCTCTGATCTTAGTTATTTCTTGTCTTCGGCTAGGTTTTGAGCTTTTTTGATCTTGCTCCTCTAGCTCTTTCAATTTTAATGATACGGTGTCAATTTTGGATCTCTCCACTCTTCTCATGTGGGCACTTATTGCTATCTATTTTCCTCTACAGACTGCTTTAAATGTGTCCCAGAGATTCTGGTACGTTGTGTCTTCATTCTCGTTGGTTTCAAAGAACTTCTTTATTTCTGCCTTCATTTCATTGCTTATCCAATCAACAAACAAGCCCATTCAAAAATGGGCAAAGGATATGAACAGAAACTTTACAAAAGAAGACATACATGAGGCCAACAAACATATGAGAAGGTGCTCATCATCATTGGTCATTAGAGAGATGCAAATCAAAACCACATTGAGATATCATCTCACACCAGTTAGAATGGCGATCATTAAAAAATCTGGAGACAGCAGATGCTGGAGAGGATGTGGAGAAATAGGAACACTCTTACACTGTTGGTGGGAGTGTAAATTAGTTCAACCATTGTGGAAGACAGTGTGGCGATTCCTCAGGGACATAGAAATAGAAATTCCATTTGACCCAGCAATCCCATTACTGGGTATCTATCCAAAAGACTATAAATCATTCTACTATAAGGACACATGCACACGAATGTTCATTGCAGCACTGTTTACAATAGCAAAGACCTGGAACCAACCCAAATGCCCATCGATGATAAACTGGACTGGGAAAATGTGGCACATATACACCATGCAATATTATGCAGCAATCAAAAATGATGAGTTTGTGTCCTTTGTAAGGACATGGATGAATCTGGAGAACATCATTCTCAGCAAACTGACACAAGAACAGAAAAAGCAATACTGCATATACTCACTCATAGGTGGGTGAGAAAAATAAGAGCACAGGGACACAGAGAGGCGGTCTACTATACACTGGGGACTGTTGGGGGAAATGGGGGAGGGACAGTGGGGGGGGTTGGGGGGATAGCCTGGGGATGAATACCAAGTGTGGGTGATGGGGAGGAAGGCAGCAAAACACACTGCCATGTGTGTACCTATGAAACTATGTTGCACGTTCTGCACATGTACCCCAAAACCTATAATGCAATAAAAATTAAAAAAAAGAACACTACAAACAACTCTATGCACATAAACTAGTAAACCCGGAAGAAATGAATAAATTTCTGGACACGTGTGTCCTCCCAAGCCTAAACCAGGAGGAAGCTGAAACTATGAATAGATCAATAACAAGGTCTGAAGTTGAGGCAGCAATTAAGAGCCTACCACACATAAAAAGCCCAGGTCCAGATGGGTTCACAGCCAAATTC
The DNA here is from genome assembly GCA_031835075.1 of Saguinus oedipus. Taxonomy (NCBI): domain Eukaryota; kingdom Metazoa; phylum Chordata; class Mammalia; order Primates; family Cebidae; genus Saguinus; species Saguinus oedipus. The sequence goes on from CM063173.1 coordinate 60,179,158, forward strand.
TACCAGGCACACAAAGAGGATCTGGTACCATTCCTTCTGAAACTATTCCAAATAATTCAAAAAGAGGGAACCCTTCCCAAAACATTTTATGAGACCAACATCATCCTGATACCAAACCTGGCAGAGACTCAACAAGAAAAGAAAACTTCAGGCCAATATCCATGATGAACATAGATGCAAAAATCTTCAATAAAATACTCACAAACTGATTGCAACAGCACATTAAAAAACTTATCCATCATGATCAAGTAGGATTCATCCCAGGAATGCAAGGCTGGTTCAACATACGCAAGTCTATAAATGTAATTCACCACATAAACAGAAGCAAAAACAAAAACCACATGATTATCTCAATTGATGCAGAGAAGGCATTTGACAGAATTCAACAGCCCTTTATGCTAAAAACCCTCAATAAACTTGGTATTGATGGAACATATCTCAAAGTAATAAAAGCTATTCATGACAAACCAACAGACAATATCATACTTAATGAACAAAAACTGGAAGCATTCCTTTTGAAATCTGGAACTAGAAAATAATGCCCTCTCTCACTGCTCCTATTCAACATAGTACTGGATGTTCTAGCCAGAGCAATCAGGCAAGAAAAAGAAATAAAGGGTATTCAAATAGGAAAGGTGGAAGCCAAATTGTCTCTATTTGCAGATGACATGATAGTATACCTAGAATATCCCATCACCTCATCCCAAAACCTCCTGAAACTGATAAGCAACTTCAGCAAAGTCTCAGGATATAAAATCAATATGCAAAAATCACAAGCATTCCTATACACCAATAAGAGACTTAAAGAGAACCAAATCAAGAACGAACTGCCATTGAAAATTGCTACAAAGAAAATAAAATACCTAGGAATACAACTCACAAGAAACGTAAGGGACCTCTTTAAGGAAAACTACAAACCACTGCTCAACGAAATAAGAGAGGACACAAACAGATGGAGAAACATTTCATGTTCGTGGTTAGGAATAATCAATATCATGAAAATGGCTATACTGCCTAAAGTAATTTACACAATCAATGCTATCCCCATCAAACTACCAATGAATTTCTTCTCAGAACTGGAAAAAACCACCATGAGCTTCATATGAAACCAAAAGAGAGCCTGCATAGCCAAGTCAATTCTAAGCAAAAAGAACACAGCGGGAGGCGTCACACTACCAGACTTCAAACTGTACTACAAGGCTACAGTAATCAAAACAGCATGGTACTGGTACCAAAACAGAGATATAGACCAATGGAACAGAACAGAGGCATCGGAGGCAACACAACATATCTACAGCCATATAATCTTTGATAAACCAGACAAAAACAAGCAATGGGGAAAGGATTCCCTGTTTAATAAATGGTGTTGGGAAAACTGGCTAGCCATGTGCAGAAAGCAGAAACTGGACGCCTTCCTGACACCTTAAACTAAAATTAACTCCAGATGAATTAAAGACTTAAACATAAGACCTGGCACCATAAAAATCCTAGAAGAAAATCTAGGCAAAACCATTCAGGATATAGGAGTAGGCAAGGACTTCATGACCAAAACACTAAAAGCATTGGGAACAAAAGCCAAAATAGACAAATGGAACCTAACCAAACTCCATAGCTTCTGCACAGCAAAAGAAACAGTCACTAGAGTGAATTGGCAACCATCAGAATGGGAAAAAATCTTTGCAGTTTATGCATCTGACAAAGGGCTGATATCCAGAATTTACAAAGAACTCAAACAGATTTACAGAAAAAAAAACAAACAAGCCCATTCAAAAGTGGGCAAAGGATATGAACAGACACTTTACAAAAGAAGACATACATGAGGCCAACAAACACATGAAAAAAATGCTCATCATCACTGGTCATTAGAGAGATGCAAATCAAAACCACATTGAGATACCATCTCACGCCAGTTATAGTGGCAATCATTAAAAAATCTGGAGACAGCAGATGCTGGAGAGGATGTGGAGAAATAGGAACACTCTTACACTGTTGGTGGGAGTGTAAATTAGTTCAATCATTGTGGAATACAATGCAGTGATTCCTCAAGGACCTAGAAATAGAAATTCCATTTGACCCAGCAATCCCATTACTGGGTATATATCCAAAGGACTATAAATCGTTCTACTATAAGGACACATGCACACGAATGTTCATTGCAGCACTGTTTACAATAGCAAGGACCTGGAACCAACCCAAATGTCCATCGGTGATAGACTGGACTGGGAAAATGTGGCACATATACACCATGGAATATTATGCAGCAATCAAAAATGATGAGTTTGTGTCCTTTGTAAGGACATGGATGAATCTGGAGAACATCATTCTCAGCAAACTGACACAAGAACAGAAAAAGAAATACTGCATATTCTCACCCATAGGTGGGTGAGAAAAATGAGAACACATGGACACAGGGAGGGGCATATGACACCCTGGGGTCTATTGGGGGGAATGGGGGAGGGACAACGGGGGAGCTGGGGAGGGATAGCTTGGGGAGAAATGCCAAGTGTGGGTGAAAGGGAGGAAGGCAGCAAAACACACTGCCATGTGTGTACCTACGCAACTATCTTCTGCACATGTACCCCAAAACCTATAATGCAATAAAAATTAAAAAAAATTCCCTAAACCCTCACCTCAGTTTGTCCTTTGAACTTTGCATGAGTAGAACACATAGGCACAAGCAGAGTTAGAATTTTATGGCTGATAGAGTTCACCCCAACACACACGTACAGATTCCAGATAAAACAATTAGAAGATTTACATTTTGAGAAGGCTAAAATACCTAGAGTCTTGTTGTCCAATTAAGGTTTAGTGAAACCTTAATTAATATTGCAGATTTGCATTGCTTAATTGTAAACTAGTAAAACTCAATTTTGCCATTTGAGGCCTCTGATTTAAAAAAGCATCTACCTTGAGGTACTTTTTGGGATTTTGGCGTTATGGCCACTATGACACTACAGTTAGTTCCACTAATTTGTAATCAGTTATGAGCTTGCTACAGAGGTCCTACAAACTGGATTCTGACCCCTGCCAGAGCTCTTTAGCTTGATCTTTCTGTTTTGCGATGGATCAATTTGAATGCTATAAAAGACATAAGAAGGCCAATTGGTAAATAGTAATAACATATTCTAGAAGGAAATTAGAGTGAAATAGAAACGGCTCTAAAATAAAAATTAAAATTTATTTTTGTTGTAAATTTTATGCCTCCCTCCACTATCTAAAGCAAAGCTTCTGACTCTATGTGACTCCCCAATTCACTGAGTACTAAATATCTGTTCCTGGGTCACTGATAAGCCAGAAAATATGATGCCTCATTGTGTTCATTGGGTTGCTGTGGGTGTTTGATCTCATTGTCAGCCAATGAAGAACCTGAATCAGGGGTGGGTACTCCACTCAGTTGTCAGAACTGAGAGTTTGGGGTCATTGCCCACATTCTGTGTGTTTAGTCTTCCACATACTGTCTAATTAGGAACATTTCTTTGGGGCTTCAGACAGAAGTTTATCTGAGCTGATGATCTAATTGTGAGGCCATCCATTTAGAAATTCACAATTAGGTTTATGTCTCTGAAAAGATGGACCACAATCAATCCTAAATCCATGTCACTGCAGAGGTCATCACTGCATGCCAGGTTGGTGGCTCTTGGTGAAAGCTGATCTATGTGTCTCATGATTGGGGATGTTCTAAACCATTTTTGGCAGAATGACTGCCTTAGACTTTTGACCCATTACTTGAAGTATTGGTGACTACTGTTGACACCTTCAGGATAAGGATCAGCTTACTTTGGCCACACCATATGTTCCTTGAAGCTAATCCATGTCACCTTTTAGGTTTTTGAAACCACTTAACCTCTGACTTTTTTTTGGCTTTTATTGCCCAATCTATTAAAATGAGTCAACAGTCTAATTTTAACTTATTGTCTTCATTGGGTCCACACATGTTGGTTAGGTAATGTTTTGTTTAAATCAGGTTGTTCTTCCAAAGCGATCATCTCCTGTTGACTGCCTCTAAGATATAGGTAACATCGAGTAGAAGCCAATACTATGACCCCAGGTTTTAAAGAGAAAAATATTTTATGTTGAAACATGACTCTCAAGCTCAAATCTGTCTCCCTGTGTTATTACCTTAAGGTAATAACATAATTAGAAAAGACTTAGGGGTGAATTTTGAGATTGGTAGATGATTGGTAGAAGGAAAGAGAAAGTCAGGAAAGTTTTCAGGCAAGGGGACTGGTCTCTTCTTGCCTCCTCAAGGATCTCATGTGCAAACCGAGGGGAAGTTGTGATGATACATATAGTGAAAATTCAGTGTGACCTCAGCAAGGTCATTCTTCAGAAACACAATTTGGCCACACTGATTCCATAAATTGAAGCCAATTTGTTTATCTCATAAATGGAGGGAGTTTCAGTATTTTGGCAAGTTGAGTGTTTCTTTTTCATTGTCTGTTATTCTGCAGACTCAAAAATTTCTGTTAGGTACTCTCTCTCTCTCTCTCTCTCTCTCTCTCTCTCTCTCTTTCTCTTTCTCTCTTCAGAACAGTCTCAAAATGATTGGAGCTATAGAAATCTATTTTCCAAATTTGAGGTTCCACACTGACATTTCTGGGCAACACATGTTTTCTCCTAACTGTAAGCCCCAGCCAGCCTGGTTTGTATGCTTTCTGAGTAGCAGCCAAGTCAAAAGTGGGATTGGGAAACCCCAACTTAGTTCTAATTATGTTTTATACAAACATTATTGTTTCAATTACAATGGGCTCTACTACATAATATGTCTAGAATAAAATAGGAGGGGACCAGAATAAAGTCATAATTATAGGTATTGAAATGAATCAAACTAATTCTGAGAATATAGATTGAAAGCAAGAATCTGAAACCACACATGGTCTTTGAGCTCAGCTGAGGTGGTCGATTTGAGCAGTCACCCCAAAGCCACCAATCCTGCTTAGCCTCCTGTGGAATCCTGGGCCCACTTCCCAGCTTTCTCCCTTTGTCTCATAACCATGTCCACCATGAGAATGCTAACACACTAGCTGCCCTTCTTAACAAATTCAAGAGCAAGGGAAAAGATAAGACAGAAATGAGGCATCACAGAATAGAAGTCGATGTGGAGCTGAGGAAAGCTAATAAGGATGACCAGATGCTGAAGAGGAGAAATGTAAGCTCATTTCCTGATGATGTTACTTCTCTGTTGCAGGAAAACCTCAACAACCAGGGCATTATAAATTAGTCTGTTGATGACATTGTCAAAGGCATAAATAGCAACAATGTGGAAAATCAGCTCCAAGCTACTCAAGCTGCCAGGAAACTACTTTCTAGAGAAAAACAGTTTCCCATGACAACACAATCCAGGCTTATTTGATTCCAAAATTTGTGTTCTTCTTGGGCAGAACTGATTGTAGTCCCATTCAGTTTGAATATGCTTGGGCACTCACTAACACTGCTTCTGGGACATCAGACCAAACCAAGGTTGTGGTAGATGGTTTGCATCTCCCCATTTTCACTTTAATGAACAAGCTGATCATTAGAAACCTTTGCAGGTGATGGTTCAGTGTTCCAAGACTTGGTTATTAAGTACAGAGCACTTGACCCACTCTTGGCTCTTCTTGCAATTTCTGATATGTCATCTTTAGCACGTGGTTACTTACATAATCTTACCTGGACACTTTCAAATCATTGCTGCAACAAGAACCCTGCACCCCCATTAGATACTGTTGAGCAGATTATTTCTACCTTAGTTCGGCTCCCACCTCATGATGACCCAGAACTAAGAGCAGATACCTGTTGGGCTATTTCCTACCTTACTGATGGTCCAAATGAACAAATTAATATGGCCATGAAAACAGGAGTTGTGCCCCAACTTGTGAAGCTTTTAGGAGCTTCTGAATTGCCAACTCTGACTCCTGCACTAAGAGCCATAGGGAATATTGTCAATGGTACAGATGAACAGACTGAGGTTGTGATCGATGCAGGAGCACTCACTGTCTTTCCCAGCCTGCTCACCAACCCCAAAGCTAACAGTCAGAAGGAAGCTACATGACAATGTCAAACATCACAGCTGGCCATCAGGACCAGATACAGCAAGTTGTGGATCATGGATTAGTCACATTCCTTGTCAGTGTTCTCTCTAAGGCAGATTTTAAGACAAAAAAGGAAGGTGTATGGACTGTGAACAACTATCCCAGTGGTGGAAAAGTTGAACAGATTGTGTATCTCATTCACTGTGGCATAATAGAACTATTGATGATCCCATCTTTTAACTCCAAAAGATACCAAGATTATTCTGGTTATCCTGGATGCCATTTCAAATATGTTTCAGGCTATTTAGAAACTAGATGAAGTGGAGAAACTTAGTATAATGATTGAAGAATGTGGAGGCTTAGACAAAATTGAAGCTCTAGAAAGCCATGAAAATGAGTCCGTGTATAAGGCTTCCTTAAACTTAATTGAGAAGTATTTCTCTGTAGGGGAAGAGAAAGATCAAAATATTGTGCCAGAGACTGTTCTGAAGGCTATACTTTCCAAGTTCAGGATGGAACTCCTGGGACCTTTAACTTTTAGATCATGTAGCTGAGGCCTATATTTGTTGTGTATTCTTTGGTATTTTGTCTTCTTGTTTCTCTACCAAACACTCTAAATGTGGTTTGTTATTGTAGCACTTTTTACACTAAACTATACTTGAACAGTTCCCTCTATACATACTGTATGAAGCTTGTCCTCTGGCTAGGCTTCTCATTTCTATGTGGAATTTCATGTCTTGCAGCCTTCTGTAAATAAACCTTAGAGTCCACCCTTTACTTCACCATGCCAATGTATTGCTTTCTAATTTGGGACCTCTAATGTTGCAAGTGAAGAGTAACTCATCCAAACTGATGTGATTAACCAGAGGTAATCCTGGTTGCAGTTTTTACAGAAGTATGAATAAAAATTTCCAGAAATCCTAAAAAAAAAAAAGAAACCTGGGGAGTTAAAGATTTAAACCTCAGGTGCTATGGGAAATAGAAAGGCTTGAATAACCTCTGTTCTTTCTGAATTACTCCTGGCACACCCCAGTAAAGAGTCTGGCAATAATTTTGGAATAGGATGAGAGTAGAATTAATTAGACCCAATGGAAGGGGATCAGGTGCAGTGGCTCATGCCTGTAATCCCAGAACTTTGGGAGGCTGAGACAGGTGAATCAAAAAGTCAGGTGATAGAAACCATCCTGACCAACATAGAGAAACCCGATCACTACTAAAAACACAAAATTAGCCAGGAGTGGGGGCACATACCTGTAATCCCAGCTACTCAGGAGGCTGAGGCAGGAGAATTGCTTGAACCCAAAGGCAGAAGTTGCAGTGAGCAGGCATCACACCACAGTTTTCCAGCCTGGATGACAGCACAACTCCATCACAAAAAAAATAAAAAATATAAATATAAATATAAATAACCCTTTGGAGTTATTTCAACCCTCTGCAATGTAGCCACGGAATTCTAGTGAGGAGCATGCCTTCTCAGCACCCAGCTGTCTGAGGCCATAATTTGGTTACTTCAGGTGATTAAAAACTATTACATTTTTACTGAAAAGACTTAATGCCCCATGGTTTAGATTAAGCTGGATTTACAAAATGTTGAATTCATCTTTTATTTTCTCTGTGAGCAGGGGATTCTCCTTGTGTTTTTCTACATCTAGAGATGAATCTATATTTGCCAATATTTACATAAATATGAGACATAGATCAGGTAAAAACCCTAGACATGGCCTCCAGGATGATTCGACTCTTGCCCATTTCTCTTCTCAATTATGTTGTCAGAGAGAAATACTTTACATGAAGTCTCTCAGAAATAGTTACAACATTACACTTCTAGAGAAGCTGGTGAGACAGAGAAGGGCTCGCAGTGAGAATCAAAGCTTCTTCTCAATCTTTCCGTGTATTTGTTTGTGAATACATGTAAAATATTATGGAGCCAGAGAAGAGCTATTAAACAGGGTAGAATCCCTGTAGATCAGAGTACTAGGTCACATGCTAATTAGTCACCTCCTTTAGTCAAACTCTCAGGGCTAAGCCTCCGATAAGGCTTCAGAGGAAGGCATATCTGTGAAAGCCTCTAATTACATGTAAAAGATGAAGCTCTGGCTCTGGGAGGAGGCTCCCCTTGGACAGAACATTATGCTTCTGTAAGTATGAGATTTTGTGCCCTTCCTCAGCAGGACACCACTGACTCAATAATTATTGAAGAATCATATATAAATAGGCCTTCTTTACCATAAATTTCTTAAATAATAAAACAGAGAAAACACATTTATCCACTTTCAAATTGAGTAGAATTGTAAGAAACTTTACAGAAAATATCATAGAAGGAATCTCTTGTGCTCTGTCTATTCCAAAAAAGCCTCAAAATTCTGGTACAAACTGTTGGAATAAAGCTTTTCAGAGCTTGACTTTTTGCAATATATATATATACACATATATATATATATATGCATACACACACACACACACACACATATATATATATATATATATATACACATATACATTTAATTGGACTTTAGTTTTATATGGTTTTTAAAGAATAAACCATTTTTTTGTATTTACATACTTATTTATATTTATTTAGTTACTTTATTATATATATTTATTTTATTGTGTTTTAGGTTTTGGGGTACATGTGAAGAACGTGCAAGATTGTTGCATAGGTACATACATGGCAATGTGGTTTGCTGTATTCCTCCCCATCACCTATATCTGGCATTTCTCCCCATGTTATCCCTCCTTAACTCCCCACCCCCTGCTGTCCCTCCCCTTGTTTCCCCACCTCAGACCCCAGTTTATGATGCTTCTCACCCTGTGTCCATGTGTTTTCATTATTCAAAACCTGCCTATGAGTGAGAACATGTGGTGTCTGATTTTCTGTTCCTGTGTCAGTTTGCTGAGAATGATGGTTTTCATGTTCATTTATATCCCTACAAAGGACATGAACTCAACGTTTTTCATGAATGCATAGTATTCCATGGTGTATATGTGCCACATTTTCCCTCTCCAGTCTATCATTGATGGGCATTTGGGTTGGTTCCAAGTCTCTACTATTGTAAACAGTGATGCAATGAACATTCATGTGTATGTGTCCTTATGATAGAATGATTTATTGTCCTTTGGGTATATACCCAGTAATGGGATTGCTGGATCAAATGGAATTTCTATTTGTAGATTCTTGAGGAAACACCACACTGTCTTCCACACTGGTTGAACTAATTTACACTCCCACCAACAGTGTAAAAGTGTTCCTCTTTCTCCACATCCTCTCCAGCATCTATTGTCTTCAGATTTTTTAATGATCACCATTTTAACTGGTGTGAGATGGTATCTCAATGTAGTTTTGATTTGCATTTTTTTAATGACAAGTGACAATGAGCATTTTTTCACATGTTTGTTGGACTCATATATGTCTTCTTTTATAAAGTGTCTGTTCATATCCTTCACCCACTTTTGAATGGGCTTCTTTGTTTTTTTGTTTTTCTTGTAAATCTGTTTTAGTTCCTTGTAGATTTTGGATATTAGCCCTTTGTCAGATGGGTAGATTGCAAAAAATTTTTCCCATTCTGTTAGTTGCTGATTCACTCTAATGACTGTTTTTTTTTGTTTGTTTGTTTGTTTGTTTTTTGTGCTGTGCAGAACCTGTGGAGTTTAATTAGGTCCCATTTCTCTATTTTGGCTTTTGATACCAATGCTTTTGGTGTTTTAGTCATGAAATCCTGGCCTACTCCTACGTCCTGAATGGTTTTGCCTAGATTTTCTTCTAGGGTTTTTATGGTGTTAGGTATTCTTTTTTTCTTCTGCACTGGCCAGCCATGTGCAGAAAGCAGAAAGTGGACATCTTCCTGACACCTTACACTAAAATTAACTTCAGATGCTTACTATATGACTTTCTTATTATGTCTGTATTGCCATAGACTTGGGATAAAAGCTGTTTGCCCTTAACGGTATTGTGTGTCTGTCTTTTTTTCTCCCCTGGCATGTTTTATGCACAGAACAACACACACATTAGAAAACTGGCTTCCCAGATTAGACATCGACTTGGAGCCACAGAGGAATCTAGATGACAGAATAGACTCTTGGGGTTAACATCTGAGCAGACAAACTTGGATCCTAACATTTACCTTTATATCTCACCAGCCATGACTTGGGATATGAGCATAAATGATTCATGAGAGTTGCAACTCTTAACAATGTGTTTCTTCCTGTTTCCTGATGAGGGTCCTTTCATTTCCTCATTCTAATACTTACACACACATTTGTGATGGTCAGGGGGTATGAGGCTGCCCTGGTGAATTTACAGATAAAGACTTGCTTAGATGTTCCAGCTCTGGGCTCTCCTGTTTTACTTCTGGTTGCCTCTTGCCCAGTAGCTTAAAACATTGTGGGGAAAATTGAAAAGAGAGACAATTTCTGCATGTTTAGAAAAGATTTAGAAACTGAGACAACTTCTGCATCTTTAGAATAGTTGGTATACAGCAGAACATATTTCTATCTTAAGAGATTCTGGCCAACTGACTCCAATAGGGGACTGTCTTTAGAACTTGAGTTTTTGGTTACTAGAGTCCTTACTTCTGTTAGGGTCATTCACCAAAGAAATGAGGTCACTTCTTGAAGGTTTTATTCTTCTTTCTATAAGACCTGCCTTCCTTCAATAGGACCTATGCAAAGGCTTTTCTGCACTGCTGACTGCTTACCTTTCTCTCCCAGGTTATATCAGTAGCTTTGCACACTTATGTAAACACAGCACCCATGCATCAGTTCTTGAAAAACTGAATGCAGCCAGAGTCACAAGTTTGATAAAGTCTTTATTTTTAACATATTAATTATGTAATCCCAGATATGTCATTGTGCCTCTCAGAAGTTTCAGTCTCACAATTCACACAATGGGGATTATGCTATCATCCAGCTCCAAGGGATCTCATGAGACATTTACAAAACAATATTAATGACTCTTGGGAGTTGATATTAAACATAGCTAATGTTAAACTTAGAGAAAGAAACTACAAGGGGTAAGACATAACATGAACACCTCTCAAACATGTCCGAGTTTTATCACTTCAATCTTGAGAAAGTCATTTCCCCTCTCGATATCATTTTTCAAAATCCATCATGAAGTCATTGAAATTGAAAAACAAAATTTAGATATATTTGCACTTGTCTCACCTTGGCACACATAGTGAGCAGCCTTCGTGATGACTCATAATAATTTTTATTTCCCAGTATACACACCATGTGAAAAAAGTAAGTGGTTAGTGACTCACTGCTTATCAGTAGAATACACTTGAAAATAGGGAATATTACTTCCAATATTTAATTATGAAAAGACTGTCACTTGGCTCTTATTTTATTTCTCTTGTGTTCTTTTCTTTCTTATTTTCTTCCTCTCTCTTTTTTGTTGTATACTTTGCTCTGGAGAAGTAAGCTTCAGTATTTCAGGCTTTCCTATTGCAGGCTTGTGTAACAAAGAGTGGAGGGAGTGCCCTGACCAACAGACAAAAAGAAACTCAGGCCTCAATGCAAACAACGATGCCACAGCTAACAAGAATGAGCTCAGAAGTGCATTCTTCCCAAGTCAAACATATGTTAAGACAGAGCCTCAGTCTAATAAGGACCTTGTGGTAGACCCATTCAACTAATCTGTGTCAGAATTTGTGGCCTACAGAAAATATGACATAATAATACATGTTTGGAATTTTAAGCCACTACACATTGAGCTACTGAATAGAATTATTTTTTCTAATTTTATTTACAGATTGCGTATAGCTAGTGTATAAAAGTGAAATTTAATATTGGCATTTATCTTGTATCTTGTGATTTGCTGAACTCATTTATATAAATTTCAGTTGATTTTAATAAATTCTTCAGAAATTCTTATGTGTAAGTTGATGTCATTTACAATAAAAAGGTTTCTTGTATAAATTTTGAGTTGTTTTGTTTTTATTATATAATTCCTCTGACTAACACCTTTAGTTCAAATTTAGTAGAGTAGCAAAAGTAGACATGTTTGTCTAGTTCTCAGACTTTGAGGAAAAGCATCCAGTCTTTAATCATCAAGTGTAATATTAGTGGAAGATTTTTATAAATCCTTTTCTGCCATTCTAGTAAGTTTCTTATTCCTAGCATGTTAAGGGTTTTATAATAAATCAGTGTTGTGTGTATCACAATTTTTTCCTGTGTCTGTTAAAAGGATCATTTTATGGTCTTCTCTTTATTAATAATGTGTATTAAATTATTGGTTTTTAGATATTAAGCCATTGCATGAGTAAAAAATTCTACTTGGCCATGGTGTATAATTATAATTATTGTTATCTATTTTCCTTCAGGTTCTGGGGCACATGTGCATGTCATGCAGGGTCGTTGAATAGGTGCATACTATATCCAGAATTACTCCCCATGTTTTTCCTCCCCACCCTTCCTGACCCCCACTGTCCCTCCCCTACCACTCCACACCACTGCCCCAGTGTGTGATGCTCCTTTCCCTGAGTCCACATGTCCTCATTGTTCATCACCCACCTATGAGTGAGAGCATGTGGTGTTTGGTTTTCTGTTCTTGTGTAATTTTGCTAAGAATGATGGTTTCCAGATTCATCCAAGTCCCTATGAAAGACACAAACTCATCTTTTTTTTATGGCGGCATAGTATTCCATGGTGTATACATGCCACATTTTTTTTTCAATCATATTTCAAACCTCAGCATCACACAACACATCCATTCAACAAACCTGCATGTGTACTTCCTGAATCAAAAATAAAAGTTGAATTTATAAGAAAAAAAAATTAGACTGAAATAGAAGACTCCATTATTTATAATTCTATTTAAATAAAATTTAAAAGTATGCAAAACTACTTCATAAGTTAGAATACTTGCTACCATAGGGGAAGAGAGGGCAATAATTTGAGAGGAAAATATGGGGGGCCTCATGAGGATTTGTAACGTTATTTCTTATGAGTACCTGTTACTGGGTGTGTTTCTGTAAGACAATTTATTACTACATATAGGTTCAATATTTTTCCCTGAAATGCTTGGGACTAAAAGTGTTTTGAGTTTCAGATTTTTATTATGAATTTTGGAATATTTTTATATACACAATAAAATATGTTATGAATAAGACTTAAATCTAAATACAAAATTTATTTATGTTGCATATACACCTTGTACACATAACCTGAAGGCAACTTTGTACAACATTTCAATAACTTCCTCATGAAGCAAAATTTGTGTACATGAAATCCTGGGAAAGCAAAGATGTTACCATCTTAACCGCCCATTGAGACCATCTCTCTTGTCTATTCTTTACATCATCATCATCCCTGACTCTGAATTCACAGGCCAGTAATAAGCAGTCATTTTTCACACTTATTTACATGTATGTAATTAACAATAAAAGGTATGACATGGCATTAATACAGTGAGAAGATAATGTGATCATGGTAACTAAGCAGTGCAGTAGAATTACCAGAATCCCCTGAATCAGTTGTTAAACAACAGCAGCCACAAACAATGGCAGGATTTCAGCCTCATGTATAATACTAAAATACTGTATTGTAACTCAATGTTTACTGTACACTGCATTTTTTTTTAGGTGAAAAGAAACATCAGAAGCAGTTAAGGGACCCAGAGGTGAGACCTCTAAAAATGAAACAGCATTCTACTTGGTGGCTATTTTCAACCTTTCCCCCAGAGTTATTTGCCTTATGAGATTTGCCTGAAAGTTTCTCCCAGGTTTTGTAAACTGACATAATTTCTTTTTTGTTATGAACGTAGTAACTCTAGTTTTCTAACAGGCCAATCACACATTTGAATCACACATTTTCACCAGGTCATCTATAGGCACTTTTTCTGCAGTGTTAACAACACCATCTTCATCTTCACTGTTAACTACGATATTCATTCAGAATCATTTTGTTCTATTCACCATCACTTAATGAATAAACTGAAGCCTTCTTACCAATGTTGAAAACTTCTTCAATATCCACTTTTTCTAATTTAGTGATGGATACTGAAGGTATAACTTTTGCACATGTAAAATGGATTTGGGTAAGTAGAAAAATACCCTTCCCTCAAGAAAAAATATTCAAATTATAATTCCCAGATACTGGGAATATTTAACATTTGTTGCAAAAAAAAAATGCAGTTTTAGATGAAATCAAAATTGCTAATACAGTGCTCAAAAAATTATAAAAGTGTCAAAAAATCATTAAAAAATATAAAGAATAAATTGTATCAAAGTGACAGATTCTGAGAAAAACTACCCTGGATATATTTAAAAATTGTTTTAATGACTTTTTTGCCATTGCATAAAATACAGCCAATTTAGTTTACAAATACCATTTTATTTAATATTCCTGTCACTGTTTTGGTTACTAAATATAAAGTGAGAAAACACAGAATCATAGGGCTTTGATTTGTAAAAAGGAAGCTAAGATTCATCAGAAATATCAATAAAGTGCTTAATTGTAAATGTGTTGATTATATGTACAATTTTCTTTAAAAACTTGCAGGAGGTACATAATTGAGAATTTATATGAGTTAGAATTAAGTAAAAATACATTGTTGAAATTTAAAGATGATAATGGTACTATTTTGAACAAATGTTCTGAAAAGGACATTTGTTATGTGAGGCATGAATTTTTGTCTCCAGATATGTTTGAGTCACTAAATTTTCTGAATAACTTCACCTGTCAGGCTCTGTTTTACATGTGCATGGTGGTAAGAGGCCTCTCCACCTGCACTGTCTGCATCCTGAGTGCACTTCAGGCCATCATCTTCAGCCCCAACACTGTCTGGTTGATGAGATTTAAACATAAATTCAAAAATGACAATATCCTACCTTTTTCCTTTCTTTGATCCCTCAGTTTGCCTTTCAGTAGTGACATGATTATTTACACTATAGATTATTCCACTATAACCCAGCCAGATCTACTGAATGTCAGTAAACACTATGCAGTGTCTCCCATGAACTCCATCAGGGAGGGATTTTTTCTCACTCTGTCCTTATTCAGGGATGTCTTCTCCTTAGTAATTATGCTGCTCTCAGGTGCACACATGATATTTCCTTTATTTAGGTGTCAGAAGCAATCCCAGTGTCTTCACAATACCAGCCTCTCCTCAAGTTCTTCCCCTGATAAAAGGACCACTCAGATCTTCCTGCTGCTGATGAGTTTCTTTGTGGTTATGGACTCACTGGACTTCATTGTCTCTTCACCCTCAGTTCTGTTATGGGTATTTGTCCCTGTCATCTCCTTTGTCCAAAGGTCTGTGGTCAATGTCTCTGCCATTGCCAGTCCTTTGATGCCAATCAGACCTGAGAAAAGAATAAGCAATTTTCTGTAACAGTTTGAATGGCAGTGTCATTCATCTTTAACAAGTAGCAATAAATTTTTTCTAAATATTAATTTTATCTTACCAATTAAATTATTCAAGAATTTGCTATCTGATCTCAATAAAGTATGTAAAATTGCATTTTTATAACACTAAAATATTTTTGAATATGCTGGTGCCAAAAAATATGTGATTCTTAAGTTCAATGTCCACCATGATTTGATATTTTTGAGGTATGTCTTTCACACCTTCATTTTTATTTTACCATCTTGCAAAAAAACTATATATATATAGCAGTTTATACATCCATCTGTTGATAAATACAGGGTATTTCAATGTCAAATAAATAGAAATACGTTTTTATTTTTTTATTGCGTTTTAGGTTTTGGGGTACATGTGCAGAACATGCAAGATAGTTGCATAGGTACACACATGGCAGTGTGTTTTGCTGCCTTCCGCCCCTTCACCCACATTTGGTATTTCTCCCCATGCTATCAGGGGAGGGATAGCATGGATAGAAATACTTTTTGAGATACTATTTATGTCCTTTGAATATATACCGAAACTGAGACTGATGGTAGTTGTAGTTTTAATTTTTTTCAGAAACACTTACACTGTTTTTCATAAGGACTGCATCAGTTTACATGCTCACCAACAGTGTACAAATATTCTCTTCTCTGTGCACCCTCACTAGCACTTTTGTCTTTTGACACTTTGGTAGTATATATTACTTTTTTTTTGTATTTCTTTGAGAAACAGTCTCCCTGTCACCCAGGCTGGAGTTCAGTGAGTCTATCTCAGCTCACTGCAACCTCCATCTCCCAGGTTCAATCGATTCTTTGCCTCAGCCTCCCAAGTAGCGGGCATTAGGGGCACCCGCGAACACACCCAGTTAATTTTTGTATTCTTAGTAGAGACAGGGTTTAACCATCTTGACCAGGCTGGTCGTGAACTCCTGTCCTCATGATCCACCCACCTCGGCCTCCCAAAGTGCTGGGATTACAGGCGTGAGCCACCGTGTCTGGTTGGTAATATGTATTCTAACAAGTTTGAATTCTAAAAGCTCATTGTAGTTTTGATTTTCATTTTTCTGATGAGTAATAATTTTGACCATCTTTTTATATTTCTGCTTGTTATTTTTATGTCCATGAAAAAAAAGGCAATTTAGATCACTTGCCCAATTATTATTCCAGTATTTGGCTTTTGCTTTGTTTCCTTTTTTTGAGAGGGTGAGATTGAGTAGTATGAGTTTCTAATATATTTCAAATATTAACTCCTTATTGAATACATGGTTTACAAATATTTTCCCTTATTCCATAATATTCCTTTTTATTTTATTGAATGTTTTCTTTTATTTTGTGCAAAACTTTATAATTTGATGTAGTCTCACTACATTATGTTTGATTTTTTGGCCTGTGTTTTTGATGTCAAAATAAAAAAATCATCACCAAAATACAGTGAAAGCATTTTTCTCCTTTGTTTTCTTTTAGAAGATTCATCATTTCATTCTTATCTTTAAGTCTTTAACTCATTTTAAATTAATTTTATTTTCTTATTTATTTATTTTGTGTCTTCTTCCATTTTTTTCATCAATATTTTACAGTTTTTAGTATACAAAGCTTTCACCTTCTCCGTTCAATTTATTCCTAATTATGTGATTCTTTTTAAGGCTATTGTAAATAAAATGTTTTCTTTTTCAGTTACCTTTTTTTTACTATATAGATTTTCATATAACAATATTGTATTCTGCAGCTTCACTACATTAGTTCATTAGTTCTGATAGTTACTTGTGTATAATGGTGAGTACTCTGAACCTTAATTGCACTTTAATTGATATTTGCTCTTATTACATTAGAGTTCTTAAAAGTGTAGCCTGATGGATGTCTGCTGTATAAATTCAGTGGCATTCAAATCTTCTCATTTAATGTACTTTATTTTTTTTTGAGACGGAGTTTTGCTCGTGTTACCCAGGCTGGAGTGCAATGGCACGATCTCGGCTCACTGCAACCTCTGCCTCCTGGGTTCAGGCAATTCTCCTGCCTCAGCCTCCTGAGTAGCTGGGATTACAGGCATGCACCACCATGCCCAGCTAATTTTTTGTATTTTTAATAGAGACAGCGTTCACCATGTTGACCAGGATGGTCTCGATCTCTTGACTTCGTGATTCACCCACCTCAGCCTCCCAAAGTGATGGGATTACAGGCGTGAGCCACTGCCCCTGGCCTAATGTACTTTTATTTGATATTGTAAAATCAATTACTGGCTGATCTCCAATTACTGGTCAAAATGCTTTTATTTATATGGTTATTAGTCAAAATTTCTAATAAAGTTATGTAGCATTATTTATGTTCACTTATCTGTATGATGCTGTGAATTGGAGTCTAAATAAATTCATTACCAAGGTAGAGAGCACACTAACCTATTGACGATTTTTATCAATCTGTATTTCTTCCCTCCTCTCTCTTTGTTTTTTTTTCTCATTTTTGTTTTTGTTTGTCTGTTTGTTTGTTTGTTTGTTTGTTTGTTTGTTTGTTTGTTTCTGAGATGAAGTTTTGCTCTGTCACCCAGGCTGGAGTGACGTGGTGTGATTTTGGCTTTCTGCAATCTCCACCTCCTGGGTTCAAGGGATTCTCCTGACTCAGCATCCTGAGTAGCTGGGATGACAGGCACCAGACACCATGCCCAGCTAATTTTCTTGTTTTACTAGAGGCAGTATTTTACCATGTTGGTAAGGTTGGTCTCGAACTCCTGACCTCAAGTGATCCACCTGCCTCAGCCTACCAAAGTGCTGGAATTACAGGTGTGAGCTACTGTGCCTGACCCCTCCCCACTCTTTGTATTATGGCCATATGTAGCCAGCATTTAGCTCCCACTTATGGGTGAGAACATGCTGTATTTGATTTTCTGTTTTTGCATTAGTCTGCTGAGAACAATGCCCTCATGTTGCTTTAAGTGGCATAATTTTTGTTTTGTTAATGGCTGTATAGTATTCCATGGGTCTTTATCCAGAACACCACTGATGGGCACCTGGATTAAGTCTATGTCTTTGCTATTGTGAATACTGCTGTGACAAAAATATAGCTACAGCTCTCTTTTTTTTTTTTTGTCGGATATTTATTTTCTTTTGAGTATGTACCCATTAATGGAATTACTGGGTTAAATGGTAGTTCAACTGTCAGTTCTTTAAGAAATCCCACAGCCTGCTTTCCATGGTGGCTGAACTAATTTACATTCCCTCAGAAAGTGTGTAAGTTTTCTCTTTTCTCTACAGCCTCACCCATATGTGTTTTCCTTTTGACTTTTCAACAAAAGCCATTCTGACTGTTGTAAAATGGTATTTCATTTTGGTTTGGATTTGCATTTCTCTAATAGCTAATGATAATGAGCACTTTTACGTATCTTTTTTGAGTCCTTGTACCCATGTCTTTTTTTGAGAATGTCTCTTCATGTCCTTTGCACACTTTTTAATAAAGTCACTTGCTGCTTGCTTGTTGATTTGTTTAGGTTCTTTATAGAATCTGAATAATAGATGTCAGATGCCTAGTTTGTAAATCTTTTCTCTTATTCTGTGAGTTATCTGTTTACTCCCTTGATAGTTTCTCTTACTGTGCAGAGGCTTTTAATTTTAATTAAATCCCACGTGTCAAATCTTGTTTTAGTTGCAATTGCTTTAGAAGACTTAGACATAAATTATTTGACATAAATTATTATTATCAAGGAGGGTATTTTCTAAGTTTTCTTCTAGGTTTTTTTATAGCTTGAGATTTTACATTTAACTCTTTATTCCATCTTAAGGTAATTTTTGTATGTGGTGAAATATGAAGAGTCAGTTATATTCTTTTGCATATGACTAGCCTGTTATCCCTGTATTATTTATTAAATAAAAAGTTGTTTCCCATTCCTTACCTTGGTCAACTGTATTAACAATGAGGTGGTTTCAGGCATGTGGCCATAGTTCCTCACTCTCCATTCTGTTTCATTGGTCTGTTTGTTTTTCTACCAACACCATGTTGTTTGGATTACTCTGGTCTTCTACTATAGTTTGAAGTCATGTGATATAATGTCTCCAAATTTTAGATTTTTTTTTTCTATTCTGTAAAAAATGACACTAGTAGTTTGATAGGAAAAGCACTGAATCTGTAAATTGCTTTGGCCAGGGTACTCATCTGCACATATCCCAATGTGTGCTCTGTGGTTGATGAGTGAAGAGTTTTGTAGGTCCAATTGGTCAAGCACTGAATTTAAACGCAGAGTTTAAAATCAGTTTTCTGCTTCAACGATCTGTCTAATATGTCTCTGGGGTATTAAAGTTACTTACCATTATTGTGTGGCTATTTAAAATCTTCTCAAAGGTCTAAAAGTAGTTGTTTAAAAATCCATGTGCTCCAATATTGGGTGCATATATATTTAGAATAGTTTAGTCTTTTATTGAGTTGGATCCTTTGTCATTATGTCATTCCCTTCCTTGTTTTTACAGATGTTAAAGTCTGTTTTACCTGCTCTAACAGTGACCTTTACTTTTCTTTATCTGCATGATAGATCTTTCTCTAACCCTTTACTTTGATCTAATAGCTGTCATTACACATGAGATAAGTATCTGAAGGACAGCAATAAGTGCACCTTGTTTTGTGGTTTGTTTTTGACACAGAGTCTCTTTCTGGCATCCAGGCTGAAGTGCGGTGGTGTAAACTCGGCTTGCTGCAACCTCTCCCTCTCTGGCTCAAGCAATTCTCATGACTCAACCTCCCAAGTAGCTGGGATTACAGGCATGTGCCATTGCAACCTATGGCTAACTTTTTTGTATTTTTAGCAGTGACAGGTTTTGCCACGTTGACCAAGCTGGTCTTGAACTCCTGGTATCAAGTGATCCCCCTGCCTCAGCCTCTCAAAATGCTGGGATTGCAGGTGTGAGCTACCTTGCACAGCTGCATCTTGAATTTTTTTTAGCCAACTTGCAACTCTGTTCTTTTAATGAGTGTAGTATTTAGATGATTTACATTTAAGGTAAATATTGATATGTGAGATTTTTATCCTATCATAAAGTTGTCAGCTTATTGCTTTGTAGTTTCTGTTGTGTGGGTTTATTGTAGTCTGTGTGGGAACTTTACTTAAGTGTGTTTTTTGAGGTAGCAGGTTTTTGTTTGTTTCCATGTTTAGAGCTTCTTGTTTAGAACATTTAGAACTTGGTTAGAATTTAAGATTCTAACAAAGTATTTCTTATTCTGTCAAATACTGGGTATCTTTTTATATCCTGTTAAAGAATGGTTTCTTTCAGAATGCTGAAATTGGGTCCCCAATCTCTCCTAGCTTATAAAGTTGTTGCTGAGAAGTCCCCTGTTAGTCTAATGGGGTTCTCTTTGTGATCTGACCTTCTTCTCTAGCAGCCTTTGTAATTTTATTTTTAATGCTGTTATTGGACAGTTTGATGACTTTATGCCTTGATTATGTTTATTTTGTATAGTAACTTGCAGGTATTGTCTGTGTTTCTTATATCTGCATGAATACCTCTGTAGCAAGGTTAGAAAACATTTCTCATATTATTTCCATAAATGTATTTTCCACATTGATTACTTTTTCTCCTGCTATCCCAGGAATGCCAATAATTCATAGATTTAGTGGCTTTACATAATCTCATATTTTTCAAAGACTTTTTTATTCTGTAAAAATTTTTTTGTTTAATTTTGTCAGACTAGGTTAGTTTGAAAGACCAAAATTTTGAGTTCTGAAATTTTTTCTTTTGCTTGGTCCAGTCTATTGATAAAGTTTATATATATATATATTATATTATATATATATATATATATATATATATAATATAATAAATATATATTTTATATATATATACACACACACACATGTATATATTTTTTATTGAGTTTTAGGTTTTGGGGTACATGTGAAAAACATGCAAGATTGTTGCATAGGTACATACATGGCAATGTCGTTTGCTACCTTCCTCTCTGTCACCTATATCTGAAATCTTTCCCCAAGTTATCCCTCCCCAGCTCCCCTACCCCCCACTGTCTCTCCCTTGGCCACCACCAACAGACCCCAGTGTGTGATGAGCTCCTCCCTGTGTCCCTGTGTTCTCATTGTTCATCACCCACCTATGAGTGAGAACATGTGGTGTCTAATTTTCTGTTCTTGTGACAGTTTGCTGAAAATGATAGTTTCAGTGGTGATATTCCCTTGATCACATATATTTTTTAATTTTTATTGCATTATATGTTTTGGGGTACATGTGCAGAACATGCAAGATAGTTGCATGGTACACACATGGCAGTGTGTTTTGCTGCCTTCCTCCCCTTCACCCACACTTGGCATTCATCCCCAGGCTATCCCTCCCCAGCCCCCCTGCTGTCCCTCCCCCATTCCCCTTAATAGACCCCAGTGTATAGTAGACCACCTCTCTGCGTCCATGTGTTCTCATTTTTCTCACCCACCTATGAGTGAGTATATGCGGTATTTCTTTTTCTGTTCTTGTGTCAGTTTGCTGAGAATGATGTTCTCCAGATTCATCCATGTCCTTACAAAGGACAAAAACTCAACATTTTTGATTGCTGCATAATATTCCATGGTGTATATGTGCCATATTTTCCCAGTCCAGTCCATCATCATTGGACATTTGGGTTGGTTCCAGGTCTTTGCTACTGTAAACAGTGCTGCAAAGAACATTCGTGTGCATGTGTTCTTATAGTAGAACGATTTATAGTCCTTTGGATATATACCGAGTAATGGGATTGCTGGGTCAAATGAAATTTCTATTTCTAGGTTTTTGAGGAATTTCCACACTGTCTTCCACAATGGTTGAACTAATTTACTCTCCCACCAACAGTGCAAGAGTGTTCCTATTTCTCCACATCCTCTCCAGCATCTGCTGTCTCCAGATTTTTTAATGATCCCCATTCTAACTGGCATGAGATGGTATCTCAATGTGGTTTTGATTTGCATCTCTCTAATGACCAGTGATGATGAGCATTTTTTCATGTGTTTGTTGGCATCATGTATGTCTTCTTTTCTAAAGTGTCTGTTCATATCCTTTGCCCATTTTTGAATGGGCTTGTTTGTTTTTTTCCTGTAAATCTGTTTGAGTTCTTTGTAAATTCTGGATATCAGCCCTTTGTCAGATGTGTAAACTGCAAAGATTTTTTTCCCATTCTGATGGTTGCCGATTCACTCTAGTGACTGTTTCTTTTGCCGTGCAGGAGCTGTGGAGTTTGATTAGGTCCCATTTGTCTATTTTGGCTTTTGTTGCCAATGCTTTTGGTGTTTTGTTCATGAAGTCCTTGCCTACTCCTATGTCCTTAATGGTTTTGCCTAGATTTTATTCTAGGGTTTTTATGGTGTCAGGTCTTACGTTTAAGTCTTTAATCCATCTGGAGTTAATTTTAGTGTAAGGTGTCAGGAAGGGGTCTAGTTTCTGCTTTCTGCACATGGCTAGCCAGTTTTCCCAACACCATTTATTAAATACAGAATCCTTTCCCCATTGCCTGTTTTTGTCTGGTTTATCAAAGATAATATGTTTGTAGATATGTTGTGTTGCCTCCGATGCTTCTGTTCTGTTCCATTGGTCTATATCTCTGTTTTGGTACCAGTACCATGCTGTTTTGATTACTGTAGCCTTGTAGTATAGTTTGAAGTCTGGTAGTGTGGTGCCTCCTGCTGTGTTCTTTTTGCTTAGAATTGACTTGGCTATGTGGGCTCTTTTTTGGTTCCATATGAAATTCATGGTGTTTTTTCCAGTTCTGTGAAGAAATTCAATGGTAGTTTGATGGGGATAGCATTGATTGTGTAAATTACTTTAGGCAGTATAGCCATTTTCATGATATTGATTCTACCTAACCACGAACATGGAATGTTTCTCCATCTGTTTGTGTCCTCTCTTATTTAATTGAGCAGTGGTTTGTAGTTTTCCTTAAAGAGGTCCCTTACATTCCTTGTGAGTTGTATTCCTAGGTATTTTATTTTTTTGTAGCAATTGTGAATGGCAGTTCGTTCTTGATTTGGTTCTCTTTAAGTCTGTTATTGGTGTATAGGAATGCTTGTGATTTTTGCACATTGATTTTATATCCTGATACTTTGCTGAAGTTGCTTATCAGTTGCAGGAGCTTTTGGGCTGAGGAGATAGGGTCTTCTAGGTATACTACCATGTCGTCTGCAAATAGAGACAATTTGGCTTCCACCTTTTCTATTTGAATACCCTTTATTTCTTTATCTTGCCTGATTGCTCTGTCTAGAACTCCCAGTACTATGTTGAATAGGAATGGTGAGAGAGGGCATCCTTGTCTAGTGCTGGATTTCAAAGGGAATGCTTCCAGTTTTTGCCCATTCAGTATGATATTGGCTGTTGATTTGTTATAAATAGCCTTTATTACTTTGAGATATGTTCCATCAATACCAAGTTTATTGAGGGTTTTTAGCATAAAGGGCTGTTGAATTTTGTCAAATGCCTTCTCTGCATCCATTGAGATAATCATATGGTTTTTGTTTTTGCTTCTGTTTATGTGGTGAATTACATTTATAGACTTGCGTATGTTGAACCAGCCTTGCATCCCCGGGATGAATCCTACTTGATCATGATGGATAAGTATTTAATGTGCTGTTGCATTCGGTTTGCCAGTATTTTATTGAAGATTTTTGCATCTATGTTCATCATGGATATTGGCCTGAAGTTTTCTTTTCTTGTTGAGTCTCTGTCAGGTTTTGGTATCAGGATGATGTTGGTCTCATAAAATGATTTGGGAAGGGTTCCCTCTTTTTGGATTATTTGTAATAGTTTCAGAAGGAATGATATCAAATCCTCTTTGTGTGTCTGGTAAAATTCGGCTGTGAACCCATCTGGACCTGGGCTTTTTTTGTGTGGTAGGCTCTTAATTGCTCCCTCGACTTTAGAACTTGTTATTGGTCTATTCCTAGTTTCAGCTTCCTCCTGGTTTAGGCTTGAAAGGACACAGGCGTTCAGGAATTTATCCATTTCTTCCTGGTTTACTAGTTTATGTGCATAGAGTTGTTTGTAGTGTTCTCTGATGATGGTTTGAATTTCTGTGGAATCTGTGGTGATTTCCTCATTATCGTTGTTTATTGCATCTATTTGGTTTTTCTCTCTCTTCTTTTTTATCAGTCTGGCTAGTGTTCTGTCCTTTTTGTTGATCTTTTTGAGAAAGCAGCTCTTGGATTTATTGATTTTTTGAAGCGTTTTTCTTGTCTCTATCTCCTTCAGTTCTGCTCTGATCTTAGTTATTTCTTGTCTTCAGCTAGGTTTTCAGCTTTTTTGATCTTGCTCCTCCAGCTTTTTCAATTTTGATGATAGGGTGTCAATTTTGGATCTCTCCACTCTTCTCATGTGGGCACTTATTGCAATATATTTTCCTCTACAGACTGCTTTAAATGTGTCCCAGAGATTCTGGTATGTTGTGTCTTCATTCTCGTTGGTTTCGAAGAACTTTTTTATTTCTGCCTTCATTTGATTGTTTTTTTTTTATATTTATTTATTTATGTATTTATTTTTATTGCATTATAGGTTTGGGGGTACATGTGCAGAACGAGCAAGATAGTTGCATAGGTACACACATGGCAGTGTGCTTTGCTGCTTTCCTCCCCTTCACCCACACTTGGTATTCATCCCCAGGCTATCCCCCCCAGCCCCCCCCTGCTGTCCCTCCCCCATTCCCCCCAACAGTCCCCAGTGTATAGTAGACTGCCTCTCTGTGTCCACATGTTCTCATTTTTCTCACCCACCTATGAGCGAGTATATGCGGTATTTCTTTTTCTGTTCTTGTGTCAGTTTGCTGAGAATGATGTTCTCCAGATTCATCCATGTCCCTACAAAGGACACAAACTCATCATTTTTGATTGCTGCATAATATTCCATGGTGTATATGTGCCACATTTTCCCAGTCCAGTCTATCATCGTTGGGCATTTGGGTTGGTTCCAGGTCTTTGCTATTGTAAACAGTGCTGCAATGAACATTCGTGTGCATGTGTCCTTATAGTAGAACGATTTATAATCCTTTGGATAGATACCCAGTAATGGGATTGCTGGGTCAAATGGAATTTCTATTTCTAGGTCCCTGAGGAATCGCCACACTGTCTTCCACAATGGTTGAACTAATTTACACTCCCACCAACAGTGTAAGAGTGTTCCTATTTCTCCACATCCTCTCCAGCATCTGCTGTCTCCAGATTTTTTAATGATCGCCATTCTAACTGGTGTGAGATGGTATCTCAATGTGGTTTTGATTTGCATCTCTCTAATGACCAATGACGATGAGCACTTTTTCATATGTTTGCTGGCCTCATGTATGTCTGCTTTCGTAAAGTTTCTATTCATATCCTTTGCCCATTTTTGAATGGGCTTGTTTGTTTTTTTCCTGTAAAT
This sequence comes from Saguinus oedipus, assembly GCA_031835075.1. NCBI lineage: Eukaryota > Metazoa > Chordata > Mammalia > Primates > Cebidae > Saguinus > Saguinus oedipus. The sequence continues at coordinate 60,204,869 of CM063173.1, forward strand.
CTGTTTGAGTTCTTTGTAAATTCTGGATATCAGCCCTTTGTCCGATGCGTAAACTGCAAAGATTTTTTCCCATTCTGATGGTTGCCGATTCACTCTAGTGACTGTTTGTTTTGCTGTGCAGAAGCTGTGGAGTTTGATTAGGTCCCATTTGTCTATTTTGGCTTTTGTTGCCAATGCTTTGGGAGTTTTGTTCATGAAGTCCTTGCCTACTCCTATGTACTGAATGGTTTTGCCTAGATTTTCTTCTAGGGTTTTTATGGTGTCGGGTCTTACGTTTAAGTCTTTAATCCATCTGGAGTTCATTTTAGTGTAAGGTGTCAGGAAGGGGTCCAATTTCTGCTTTCTGCACATGGCTAGCCAGTTTTCCCAACACCATTTATTAAATAGGGAATCCTTTCCCCATTGCCTGTTTTTGTCTGGTTTATCAAAGATAATATGGTTGTACATGTGTTGTGTTGCCTCCGATGCCTCTGTTCTGTTCCATTGGTCTATATCTCTGTTTTGGTACCAGTACCATGCTGTTTTAATTACTGTAGCCTTGTAGTATAGTTTGAAGTCTGGTAGCGTGATGCCTCCCGCTGTGTTCTTTTTGCTTAGAATTGACTTGGCTATGCGGGCTCTTTTTTGGTTCCATATGAAATTCATGGTGGCTTTTTCCAGTTCTGTGAAGAAATTCAATGGTAGTTTGATGGGGATAGCATTGATTGTGTAAATTACTTTGGGCAGTATAGCCATTTTCACGATATTGATTCTTCCTAACCACGAACATGGAATGTTTCTCCATCTGTTTGTGTCCTCTCTTATTTCATTGAGCAGTTGTTTGTAGTTTTCCTTAAAGAGGTCCCTTACATTCCTAGTGAGTTGTATTCCTAGGTATTTTATTTTCTTTGTAGCAATTGTGAATGGCAGTTCGTTCTTGATTTGGTTCTCTTTAAGTCTGTTATTGGTGTATAGGAATGCTTGTGATTTTTGCACATTGATTTTATATCCTGAGACTTTCCTGAAGTTGCTTATCAGTTGCAGGAGCTTTTGGGCTGAGGTGATGGGGTCTTCTAGGTATACTATCATGTCGTCTGCAAATAGAGACAATTTGGCTTCCACCTTTCCTATTTGAATACCCTTTATTTCTTTTTCTTGCCTGATTGCTCTGGCTAGAACTGCCAGTACTATGTTGAATAGAAGTGGTGAGAGAGGGCATCCTTGTCTAGTGCCAGATTTCAAAGGGAATGCTTCCAGTTTTTGCCCATTAAGTATGATATTGGCTGTTGGTTTGTCATAAATAGCTTTTATTACTTTGAGATATGTTCCATCAATACCAAGTTTATTGAGGGTTTTTAGCATAAAGGGCTGTTGAATTTTGTCAAATGCCTTCTCTGCATCAATTGAGATAATCATGTGGTTTTGGTTTTTGCTTCTGTTTATGTGGTGAGTTACATTTATAGACTTGCGTATGTTGAACCAGCCTTGCATCCCCGGGATAAATCCTACTTGATCATGATGGATAAGTTTTTTAATGTGCTGTTGCAATCGGTTTGCCAGTATTTTATTGAAGATTTTTGCATCTATGTTCATCATGGATATTGGCCTGAAGTTTTCTTTTCTTGTTGAGTCTCTGCCAGGTTTTGGTATCAGGATGATGTTGGTCTCATAAAATGATTTGGGAAGGGTTCCCTCTTTTTGGATTATTTGGAATAGTTTCAGAAGGAATGGTACCAGATCCTCTTTGTGTGTCTGGTAGAATTCGGCTGTGAACCCATCTGGACCTGGGCTTTTTTTGTGTGGTAGGCTCTTAATTGCTGCCTCAACTTCAGACCTTGTTATTGGTCTATTCATAGTTTCGGCTTCCTCCTGGTTTAGGCTTGGGAGGACACAGGCATCCAGGAATTTATCCATTTCTTCCTGATTTACTGGTTTATGTGCATAGAGTTGTTTGTAGTATTCTCTGATGATGGTTTGAATTTCTGTGGAATCTGTGGTGATTTCCCCTTTATCGTTTTTTATTGCATCTATTTGGTTGTTCTCTCTCTTCTTTTTTATCAATCTGGCTAGTGGTCTGTCTATTTTGTTGATCTTTTCAAAAAACCAGCTCTTAGATTTATTGATTTTTTGAAGGGTTTTTCTTGTCTCTATCTCCTTCAGTTCTGCTCTGATCTTAGTTATTTCTTGTCTTCGGCTAGGTTTTGAGCTTTTTTGATCTTGCTCCTCTAGCTCTTTCAATTTTGACGATAGGGTGTCAATTTTGGATCTCTCCACTCTTCTCATGTGGGCACTTATTGCTATATATTTTCCTCTACAGACTGCTTTAAATGTGTCCCAGAGATTCTGGTACGTTGTGTCTTCATTCTCATTGGTTTCAAAGAACTTCTTTATTTCTGCCTTCATTTCATTGTTTATCCAATCAACATTCAAGAGCCAATTGTTCAGTTTCCATGAAGCTGTGCGGTTCTGAGTTATTTTCTGAATTCTGAGTTCCAACTTGATTGCACTATGGTCTGAGAGACTGTTTGTTATGATTTCAGTTGTTTTGCATTTGCTGAGGAGTGCTTTACTTCCAATTATGTGGTCAATTTTGGAGTAGGTGTGATGTGGTGCTGAGAAGAATGTATATTCTGTGGATTTGGGGTGGAGAGTTCTGTAAATGTCTATCAGGTTTGCTTGTTCCAGGTCTGAGTTCAAGTCCTGGATATCCTTGTTAATTTTCTGTCTGGTTGATCTGTGTGCTATTGACAGTGGAGTGTTAAAGTCTCCCACTATTATTGTGTGGGAGTCTGAGTCCCTTTGTAAGTCATTAAGAACTTGCCTTATATATCTGGGTGCTCCTACATTGGGTCCATATATATTTAGAATCGTTATCTCTTCTTGTTGTATCGATCCTTTTACCATTATGTAATGACCTTCTTTGTCCCTTTTGATCTTTGTTACTTTAAAGTCTATTTTATCAGAGATGAGAATTGCAACTCCTGCTTTTTTTTGCTCTCCATTTGCTTGGTAAATCTTCCTCCATCCCTTTATTTTGAGCCTTTGTGTATCTTTGCATGTGAGGTGGGTTTCCTGGATACAGCACACCGATGGGTTTTGGTTTTTTATCCAATTTGCCAGTCTGTGTCTTTTGATTGGTGCATTTAGCCCATTTACATTCAGGGTTAATATTGTTATGTGTGATTTTGATACTGCCATTTTGATGCTAGCTGGCTGTTTTGCCCGTTGGTTCATGTACATTCTTCATTTTGTTGATGGTCTTTAGCATTTGGTATGCTTTTAGAATGGCTGGAACTGGTTGTTTCTTTCTATGTGTAGTGCCTCTTTCAGTAGCTCTTGTCAAGCAGGCCTAGTGGTGACAAAATCTCTGAGTACTTGCTGGTTCGTGAAGGATTTTATTTTTCCTTCACTTATGAAGCTCAGTTTCGCTGGATATGAAATTCTGGGTTGAAAGCTCTTTTCTTTAAGGATGTTGAATATTGGCCCCCACTCTCTTCTGGCTTGTAGAGTCTCTGCTGAGAGATCTGCTGTGAGTCTGATGGGCTTCCCTTTGTGGGTGACCCGACCTTTCTCTCTGGCTGCCCTTAGTATTTTCTCCTTTGTTTCAACCCTGGTGAATCTGACGATTATGTGCCTTGGGGTTGCTCTTCTTGCGGAGTATCTTTGTGGTGTTCTCTGTATTTCCTGGAGTTGAGTATTGACCTGTCTTGCTAGGTTGGGGAAATTTTCCTGGATAATATCCTGAAGAGTGTTTTCCAGCTTGGATTCATTCTCTTCGTCACTTTCTGGTACACCTATCAAACGTAGGTTGGGTCTCTTCACATAGTCCCACATTTCTTGGAGATTTTGTTCATTCCTTTTTGTGCTTTTTTCTTTAATCTTGGTTTCTCGTTTTATTTCATTGAGTTGATCTTCAACTTCTGATATTCTTTCTTCTGCTTGGTCAATTCGGCTGTTGATACTTGTGCATGCTTCGCGAAGTTCTCGTGTTGAGTTTTTCAGCTCCTTCAATTCATTCATATTCCTCTCTAAGTTGTCCATTCTCGTTATCAATTCCTCGAATCTTTTTTCAAATCTTTTTTCAAGGTTCTTAGTTTCTTTGCACTGGTTTAGAACATGTTCCTTTAGCTCACTGAAGTTTCTCATTATCCACTTTCTGAAGTCTGATTCCGTCATTTCGTCACATTCATTCTCCGTCCAGCTTTGTTCCCTTGCTGGTGAGGAGTTTTGGTCCTTTTTTGGAGGTGAGGTGTTTTGGTTTCGGGTGCTTTCCTCCTTTTTGCGCTGGTTTCTTCCCATCTTTATGGATTTATCCGCCTGTTGTCTTAGTAGTGGCTGATTTTTCAATTGGGTCTCTGTGTGGACACTGAGATTGTTGATGATGAAGTATTTCTGTTACTTAGTTTTCCCTCTAATGATCTATCCTCTCTGCGTATGAGTGCTGAGGTCCACTCCAGGCCCTGCTTGTCTGGGGTATACCTGCAGCAGCTGCAGAACAGTGAGGGATGATATCAGTTTCTTTTTCTGCTGCCCTTGTTCCAGAATGATGCCAGCCAAATGTCAGTCTGATTAGTCCTTTTCTGGGGTGACTCCTTGGATATACAGAGGTCAGGGAGCTACTTGAGGAGACAGTCTGTGCTTTATAGGAGCTCCAGTGCTGAGCTGTGAGCTCCGTTGTTCATTCAGGGTTGTTGGGAGGTTATGTCTGCTGCAATAGAACTCATAAAACACCACTCTTTTTTTTTTTTTTCACCCTTAGATGCTCTGTCTCAGGGAGTTGGGGCTTTCTTTATGAGTATCTGTTGCACTGTCCTGCCCCACTAGGTGGCAGTCTATTCACTATTTGCCTGCCGGGGCTCTGACCTCCTAAGGCGGGTCCGCCCTGTTGCGGCCCGGCGGACTCTCTCTGTTATGGCAGGTTGCCTCGGCAACGGCAGGCTGCGTCAGTCCTGGGCGGTACTTAAGTGGGGGTGCACTTTGTCAGGAATGGTGGACGCCCCTCCCTGACCGGGCTGCACCGTCCTAAATGCCGGCAACAAAACTCTCAGCCCCAAGCGCCTCCAGTCGCCGCCCTGCTTGTCCCCATGAGCGTGGGACCCGCCGAGCCCGATCACCCTGCTCCCTGCCTCAGAGTCTGTCCTCTCTCTCTCTCTCTCTTCCTCTCCCCAAGCTGAAAGGTCGACTCTCTCACTGGCGCCCCAGGAGCCTGCCGATAGGGCACTGGGATCCGTGCGATCTCCCATGCCGCTGCCCACTACCCCGGCTCAGATCACGCTTCCCAGGAAACTCCTGGTCTGGCTCATTGTCCAAGTCCTGTTCAATCAGATGGACATGCCAATCTGCCCTTCCAAATCTCAGATTGCCGGTTTAACAGGGCACCCAGACCAGTGAGTTCCGCGCCGGGTCCCGCTGCGGCGCCGGCCGAAGAGGCCGAAGAGCCGGTTGCGTTAGCCGGCTGCTAGCGTCCCGTGTCTCTCCCACACCTGGGACTTTCAACGCTCTGTGGGCATAAAAGGAACATCCGAGAATGCGGCTAGGACTCACCCTCTGCGCCTTCACCGAGAGCTGCAATCCTGAGTCACCTCTACGACGCCATCTTGCCTCCCTCCCTCCCATTTGATTGTTTATCCAATCAACATTCAAGTTCCAGTTGTCCAGTTTTCATGAAGCTGTGTGTTTCTGAGTTGGTTTCTGAATTCTGAGTTCTAACTTGATTGCACTGTGGTCTGAGAGACTGTTTGTTATGATTTCAGTTGTTTTGCATTTGCTTTACTTCCAATTATGTGGTCAATTTGGGAGTAGGTGTGATGTGGTGCTGAGAAGAATACATATTCTGTGGATTTGGGGTGGAGAGTTCTTTAAATGTCTATCAGGTTTGCTTGTTCCAGGTCTGAGTTCAAGTCCTGGATATCCTTTTTAATTTTCTGTCTGGTTGATCTGTCTGATATTGACAGTGGAGTGTTAACGGCTCCCACTATTATTGTTTGGGAGTCTAAGTCTCTTTGTAAGTCATTAAGACCTTGCCTTATATATCTGGATGCTCTTTCATTGGGTCCATATATATTTAGAATCATTAGCTCTTCTTGTTGTATTGATCCTTTTACCATTATGTAATGACCTTCTTTGTCTCTTTTGATCTTTGTTGCTTTAAAGTCTATTTTATCAGAGATGAGCATTGCAACTCCTGCTTTTTTTTGCTCTCCATTTGCTTGGTAAATCTACCTCCATCCTTATATTTTTAGCCTTTGTGTATCCTTGCATGTGAGGTGGGTTTCCTGAATACAGCACTCCAATGGGTATTGGTTTTTTATCCAATTTGCCAGTCTGTGTCTTTTGATTGGTGCATTTAGCCCATTTACACTTAGGGTGAATATTGTTATGTGTGGATTTGATACTGCCATTTTGATGCTAGATAGCTGTTTTTCTCATTAATTCATGTAGATTCTTCATTTTGTTGATGTTCTTTAGCATTTGGTATGCTTTTATGATGGCTGGTACTGGTTGTTTCTTTCTATGTGTAGTGCCTCTTTCAGGAGCTCTTGTCAAGCAGGCCTAGTGGTGACAAAATCTCTGAGTACTTGCTTTTTCATGATGGATTTTATTTTTCCTTTACTTATGAAGCTCAGTTTGGCTGGATATGAAATTCTGGGTTGAAAGTTCTTTTCTCTAAGGATGTTGAATATTGAACCTCACTCTCTTCTGGCTTGTAGAGTCTCCGCCAAGAGATCTGCTGTGAGTCTGATGGGCTTTCCTTTGTGGGTGACCGAACCTTTCTCTCTGGCTGCCCTTAGTATTTTCTCCTTCATTTCAACCCTGGTGAATCTGACGATGATGTGCCTTGGGGTTGCTCTTCTTGTGGAGTATCTTTGTGGTGTTCTCTGTATTTCCTGAAGTTGAGTATTGACCTGCCTTGCTAGGTTGGGGAAATTTTCCTGAATAATATTTTGAAGAGTATTTTTCAGCTTGGATTCATTCTCTTCATCACATTCTGGTACACCTATCAAACATAGGTTGGGTCTCTTCACATAGTTCCACATTTCCTGGAGATTTTGTTCATTTTTTTGTGCTTTTTTCTCTATTCTTGGTTTCTCATTTTATTTCATTGAGTTGATCTTCTACTTCTGATATTCTTTCTTCCTTTTCTTATGAAGCTCAGTTTGGCTGGATATGAAATTCTGGGTTGAAAGTTCTTTTCTCTAAGGATGTTGAATATTGAACCTCACTCTCTTCTGGCTTGCAGAGTCTCTGCCAAGAGATCTGCTGTGAGTCTTGGATGGGATGCTGTGTCAGCAATGGGCGTGAACCTCAGTAGGGGCGAATTCCGTCCAAAGCTGTTGAAACTTGTGCATGCTTTGCAAAGTTCTCATGTTGTATTTTTCAGTTCCTTCAATTCATTCATATTTTTCTCTATGTTGTCCATTCTTGTTATCATTTTCTCGAATCTTTTTTCAAATCTTTTTTGAAGGTTCTTAGTTTCTTTGCATTGATTTAGAACATGTTCTTTTAGCTCACTGTAGTTTCTCATTATCCACCTTCTGAAGTCTGATTTTGTTATTTTATCACACTCATTCTCCATCCAGCTTTGTTCCCTTGCTGGTGAGGAGTTTTAGTCCTTAGTAGGAAGTGTGGTTTTTTTCATTTCAGGTGTTTTCCTCCTTTTTGTGCTGGTTTCTTCTTATCTTTGTGGATTTATTCACCTGTCGTCTTAGTAGTTACTGACTTTTCAATTTGGTCTCTGAGTGGATGCCTGTATTGTTGATGATGCAGAATTTCTGTTACTTAGTTTTTCTTCTAATGGTCTAGCCCCTCTGCACCCTTTTATTTTTTCTCAGATGCTCTGTCTCAGTGAGTTGGGGCTTTCTTTTTTTTAAAAAAAAAAATTTTATTGCATTATAGGTTGAGTTGGGGCTTTCTTTATGAGTATCTGTTGCACTGTCTTGCCCCGCTAGGTTGCAGTCTATTCACTGTTTGCCTGCTGAGGCTCCGTCCAGCTCGCATGGGTCCACCCTGCTGCTGTGGGGCTCCATTCTACTTTGGTGCACTTCTCCCTGTTGGCGGAGTCTCTTTGTTATGGCGGGTTGCTTCGGCAATGGGATGCTGTGTCAGCAATGGGCGTGAACCTCAGTAGGGGTGAATTCTGTCCATAGTGGTGGATGCCCCTCCCCCACCGAGCTGCACCGTGCTTGATTCAGCTGAACCCGTAGCAAATTTCTCAACCCTGAGTGCCTCCAATCGCCACCCTGCTTGTTCCCATCAGGGTGGGACCCGCTGAGCCTGATCACCTGGCTCCCTGCCTCAGAGTCCATCCTCTCTCTCTCTTTTTCTCCCCAATTTGAATGGTTGACTCTCTCACTGGTGCTCCAGTAGCCTGCTGATAGGACACTGGGATCCATGTGATCTCCCATGCCGCTGTCCACTGCACTGGCTCAAATCACGCTTCCCAGGAATCTCCTGGTTTGGCTCATTGTCCAAGTCCCATTTAATCAGATGGACATGTCAATCTGCCCTTCCAGATCTCAGATTGCCAGTTTAACAGGGCACCCAGACCGGCGAGTTTTGTTCCAGGTGCCACTGCACTGCGGTGCCGGCTGAACCAGCTGCATGAGTCAAAGCACTGGCTGTGCTGGCATCCTGTGTATCTCCTACACCTGTGAATTTCCTCGTTCTGTGGGCAACAAAGGTCCATCTAAAAATGCAGCTAGGATTCACCCTCTGCGCCTTCACTGAGAGCTGCAATCCTGAGTTGTTTCTATGGTGCCATCTTGGAAACCCTCTACTTAAACATATTTTTGAGCACCAAATATATTATTATCTTCTATAGCCACTTATTGCTTAGCTGTGAATTTTTTGTATGGAACTTCTGATTTAGATACTTGATGTCAGTGAGATCTGAGAATGTATATATTCTGAGCCTTGGAAGAACAAAACTGCCTGTGAGAGCACTATCTCTTTTGGCCCTCCTGACCCCAGTTGTCTGTCTTCTTTTCTTCTTGCACACCCCCCACTCTGGTTAGAAACTTCTTGTTGGACAAGAATTTCCTCCGGAAGGATAAAAAATCAATGTGCAAAAATCACAAGAATTTCTATATGCTGATAACAGACAGAGAGACAAATCATGAGAGAACTTCCATTCACAATTGCTACAAAGAGAATAAAATACATAGGGATATATGAAGGGCATGAAGGATGTGAATACATGAATACATGAAGGATGTGAATACATGAATATGTGAATAAATTCACATGAATACATGAAGGGTGTGAAATAATGAAAGTAATGAAGAACCTCTTCAAAGAGAACTACAAACCATGGCTCAAGGATATAAGAGAGGATACAAACAGATGGGAAAACATCTCATGCTCATTGTTAGAAAGAATCAATATCATGAAAAGGGCCATACTGCCCAAAGTAATTTATAGATTCAATGCTATCCCCATCAAGCTACCATTGACCTCCTTCACAGAACTGGGGGAAAAAAACACCTTAAACATTATATGGAACCAAAAGAGAGCCCACATAGCCAAGACAATTGTAAGCAAAAAGAACAAATTTGAAGGCATCATGCTACCTGACTTCAAACTATACTACAAGGCTACAGTAATCAAAACAGCATGGTACTGGTACCAAAACAGCATGGTACTGGTACCAAAACAGAGATATAGACCAATGGAACAGAACAAATGCCTCAAAAGTAGTGCCACACATTTATAACCAACTGATCTTTGACAAACCTGATAGAAACAAGCAATGAGGAAAGAATTTTTCTGTTTAATAAATGTTGAGAAAACTGGTTAGCCATGTGTCAAAAGCTGAAACTGAATCCCTTCCTTATACCTTATACAAAAATTAACTTCAGATTGATTAAAATTTTAACATACGACCTAACACCATAAAAACCCTAGAACAAAACCTTGGCAATACCATTCAAGACCTAGGCATAGGCAAGAACTTCATGACCAAAACACCAAAAGCAATGGCAACAAAAGCTAAAATTGACAAATGGAATCTAATCAAACTTAAGAGCTTCTGCACAGCAAAAGAAACTATCATTAGAGTGAACTGTCAACCAACAGAATGAAAAAAGTTTTTGCAAGCTACCCATATGACAAAGGGCAAATATCCAGAATCTACAAGTAACTAAACCAAATTTATAAGAAAAAAAACAAACAACTCCATCAAAAAGTGGGCAAAGGATATGAACTGACACTTCGAGAGAAGACATTTATGTGGCCAGGAAACATATGAAAAAATACTCATCATCACTGGTTATTAAGGAAATGAAATCAAAACTATATTGATATACCATCTCAGCCCAGTTATAATGGCGATCATTAAAAATATCTGGAGACAACAGATGCCGGAGAGGATGTGGAGAAATAGGAACACTTGTTTTTTTGAGACGGAGTTTCACTCTTGTTACCCAGGCTGGAGGGCAATGGCACGATCTCGGCTCACCATAACCTCTGTCTCCTGGGTTCAGGCAATTCTCCTGCCTCAGCCTCCTGAGTATCTGGGATTACAGGCATGTGCCACCATGTCCAGCTAATTTTTTTTTTGTATTTTTCATAGAGACGGGGTTTCAACATGTTGACCAGAATGATCTCAATCTTTTGACCTCGTGATCCACCTGCCTTGGCCTCACAAAGTGCTGGGATTACAGGCATGAGCCACTGTGCCCGGCAAATAAGAACACTTTTACACTGCTAGTGGGAGTGTAAATTAGTTCATCCATTGTGCAAGACAGTGTGGCAATTCCTCAAGAATCTAGAAATAGAAATACCATTTGACCCAGCAATCGCATTACTGGTTATATACCCAAAGGATTATTAATTTTTTTTATTATAAAGATGCATGGGCACATGTTCATTGCAGCCCTGTTTACAATAGCAAAGATCTGGAACCAACACAAATGCCCATCAATGATAGACTGGACAAGAAAAATGTGGCACATATACACCATGGAATACTATGCAGACATAAAAAGGAAACAGTTTATGTTCTTTGCAGGGACACAGATGAATTTGGAAATCATCATCTCAGGAAACTGACACAAGAACAGAAAGACCAAATACCACACTTTCTCACTCATTAGTGTGTGCTGAATTATGAGAACACATTAACACAGAGAGGGGAACATCACACATTGGGGTCTGTTGGGGGTGAGGAGTTAGGGGAGGAATAGCAGAGGATGGGGAGATTGGGGAGGAATGAAATTAGGAGAATTACCTAATGTAAGTGTCAGGGGGATGAAGACAGCAAACCACCATGGCATGTGTGTACCTATGTAACAATCCTACAACATTGTCACATGCACCCCAGAACCTAAAGTAAAATAATGAAAAAAAATTATAATGGGTCAATTCAGCAAGAGAATATAATTTTAAATATATATGCACCCAAATACATATATAATTTATTTATATAAATTATTATTGTAAATAAACATCTATATATAAAGAAAACATTATTAGAGCTAAGAAAAATAATAGCCCTCAATCAAATAATAGTTGGAGACCTCAACTCCCCACGTTTGACAGTGGACAGAACTTCCAGAAAGAAAATAAGCAAAAAAATATTAGTCTTAATCTACTGTATAAATCAAATGGACCTAATAGATATTTACGGAACATTATAACTAAGAGTTTAGAATGCACGTTATTTTCCTCAGCACATGAATTATTCTCAAAGACAGATTAGATGTTAGTCAACAAAACAAGCCTTCAAGCATTCAAAAATTTGCAATAATATCAGGCATTTTCTTTGTCCATAATAGAATAAAACTAGAAATTAGTAACAAGAGGAACACATGAAAGTATATTACTACCTAGAAAATAAACAACATGCTCCTGAATGACCAGTGGATCAGTGAAGAAATTAATGAGAAAATTTAAAAATTACTTGAAACAAATGGTAATGAAAACACACCATACCAAAACCTATAAAATACAGCAAATGCAGTACTATGGGAAACTGTAGCTATAAGTACCTACAACCCCCAAGAGGAAAAACTCCAAATTAAAAATATAATGATGAATCTTAAAGAACTAGAAAGATAAGAGCAAATGAAACCCCAAAATAATTTTTAAAAAAATAAACAGCTGAGCAGAAATAAATGAAGTTGAAATGAATAAAAGAATACCGAAAATATCAATAAAACACAAAGTTGGTTTTGCAAAAGTCAAAAAAGTTGACAAACATTTAGCCATCTGAATAAGTAATCTGAATAAATAAAATCAGAATTATAAACACTACAACTGATAATTCACAAATTAAGGGATTATTAATGGCTACTATGAGCAACTATATGTCAATAAATCAAAAAATCTAGAAAAAAATGGAAAAATTCTGAGATAAATAAAACCTATCAAGATTGAACTAGAAAGAAATCTGAAGCCTAAACAGACCAATAAGGTAACAAATCTGAAGGCTTCATAAAAAGTCTCCCAGTAAGTAAAAATCCAGGACCTAAAAGCTTCACAGCCGAATTACACCAAACATTTAAGAAAAATGAATACCAGTCCTAATCAAACTAATTTAAAAAATATAGAAGGAAATTTTTCAAAACATATATAACAAGATCAGTACTACCCTGATTCCAAAATCAAACAAAGACATGTGAAGGAAAGAAAAGAAGAAAGAGAGAGAGAGAGAGAGAAAGAAAGAAAGAAAGAAAGAAAGAAAGAAAGAAAGAAAGAAAGAAAGAAAGAAAGAAAGAAAGAAAGAAAGAAAGAAAGAAAGAAAGAAAGAGAGAAAGAAAACTACAGGCCAGTATCTCTGACTAATGTTGATGCAAAAATCCTCAACAAAATATTAGCAGACCAAATTCAACAATATATTAGAAAGATCATTTATGATGACCAAGTGTGACTTACCCCTTGGAGGCGGAATGGTTCAACATATACACAAATTAATAGATGTGATACATTATGTTCACAGAATAAACAATTAACAATGACAGGCCCACAGCTGGTAGTAAACTGAGTGGGGAAACAATAAAAGCCTTTCCTCTAAAATCTAGAACATGACAAGGATACCCATGTCTCCATTGGTATTTAATATAGTATAAGAAGTCCTAGCTTGAGCAATCAAATAAATAAGTAAATAAATCCTAATTTAAAAGGTTAAGTAAAATTATCTTTGTTTGCAAATAATATAATCTTATATTTTAAAAGACTCAAAGATTACACTGAAAAAGTACTAGAATGGTTAAATTCAATAAAGTTGCAGGATACAAAATCAACATACAAAAATCAGTAGCATTTCAATATGCCAACAGTGTATAATGTGAAAAAAATAGAATACCATTTATTGTAAATAGAATACTATTTACAATAGCCACATGTGGAATGAAATACCTAGGAGTTAACCAAGTGTGGGGAGAAAATGACATATTTAATTTGAACTCAATTGAACTGGACACAGTGTTCATCAAGTCCAGGAACAGGTTGTATGAGCCCCTTGAGGCATTTATCCAGCACAGTTTCAGAGAAATCTCTATTTCAATCAATTTCTATAGGGTAGTTATTGAAAAAAATAGATAATCACAAAAACGAGTTGACCTTTTTGTGTTCCTTGAGTCCGGTTGCGAAAGGCTCTCGTGACTGGAACTCATGCTAAACAACTTGTTACAAAAACAGCTGGGGTCCCAGACTGGAGAGAAGCTTCATGAGAATTTTCATCTGTGCATGGATAGGTGCCCGATTCTTGAGTCCAGACTAATCAAACTACCAGTCCTGTTGCTCCCAGTCTGGTGAGTCTTCCTCTGTAGTCTGGTGACCAGACTATAGAGGATGCATATATATATATATATATATATATATATATATATATATATATATATATATATCTCATATAAATATGTATATATTTACCCTCAACATATATACACAAAAGATATATATTTTTCCCTTCTCCCTATTTCAATTTGCTTATTTTATAATTTACTTCTTATATGACTTTCTTATTATATCTGTATTTCCATATACTCGGGATAAAAGCTGTTTACCCTTAAAAGTACTGTGTGTGCATTTTATTCTCCTCTCATGCCTCTCCCACATGGAACACACCCAGCAAGTGAGAACTCTTCATAATAAAACTATAAAACACCTAAGAAGTTGAAGAGGACAGCAAAAACTGAAAAATTATTCTGTGTTCACGGATTTGTAATATCAGTGTAATTGAAATGTTTATACTACCCAAAGCAATCTAGATGAAATGCAATTCTTATCAGAATATTAATTGAGATTTTTTACAGAATTAGAAAAAACCATCCTCCAATTTATGTGAATGCCCAAGCATGGTGACTCATGCCTAGAATCCCAGCACATTAGGAGGCTCAGGTGAGATAATCACTTTAGGCAAGGAGTTCAACAGCAGACTTTGCAACATAATGAAACCCCATATTTGCAAAATACATTTTTACAAAGCATGATAGCTAACACCTGTAATCACAGCACTTTCAGAGGCCAAGGCTGGTGGATTGCTTGAGTTCATGAGTTTGAGACCAGCCTGGGCAACACCATGAGAACCTATCTCTACAAAAAAAAAACACAAAAATTTAGCTGGGCATGGTGGTCTATGCCCATAGTTCCAGCTATTCAGAAGGTGGAAGAGACAAGTTGAGGCTGAAGAGCCAAAATTGTGCCACTGCACTCCAGCCTGGGTGACAGAAATACTATCTCAAAAAAGAATGTATATGGAATTACAAAAAAAAAACTAAAAAAGTCAATGTCAATTCTAAGCAAAAAGAAAAAAACTGGAGAAATCATTGTATCTGACTTTAAATTATACTACAGAGCTATAGTAACAAAAACAACATTGTTCTGGCATCAAAACAGACACATAGACTGATAGAACAGAATAGACACCCCCAGAAACAAATCCACACATTTACAGTGAACTCATTTTTTTGACAAAGATCTAAAGAATATACACTGGGAACAAGACAATCTTTTCAGTAAATAATGCTATGGAAGCTGGATCTATATACAAAAAAATGGAACTAGATTTATATCTCTCATCATATAGAAAAATCAAATTAAAATGAATTAAATATTTACTTCTAATATCTCAAACTATAAAAGTACCAGAAAAAGAATTGAGAAGACTCTCCAGAACATTAGTCTGGGCCGATTTCTTGAACAATATCCAACAAGCAGGGGCAATCGACGCAAAAATGAATAAACAAAATCACACCAAAACAAAAATGGAAAAATTGAGTCACATCAACTTTGGAAGTTTCCATAGAGTGAAGAACACAAACAACAAAGTGCAGAGACAACCCACAGAACAGGAAAACATATTTTCTGTTTCACCTTCTGACCAAGAATTCATAATCTTAATATATAAGAAGTTTAACAACTCTATAGAAAAAACATAATAATCCAATTAAAAAATGCAAAAGATTTAATTATACATTCTTCACAAGAAAACATACAAATGGAAAACAGGCATATGAAAAGGCCTTCAACATCACTGATTCTCATAGAAATGCAAACCAAAGCTACAATGAGATATTATCTCACCCCAGTTAAAATGGCTTATATCTTAATGACAGGCAATAAAAAATGCTGATGAGAATGTGGAGAAAAAGAAACTTTTATACACTGTTGGTGGGAACTTAAATTAATTTATTCAACCACTATAAAGAACAGTTTGGAGTTTTCTTAAAACAAACAAACAAACAAACAAAAACTCAAATTGAGCTACTATATGATCCAGCAATCCCCCTGCTGAGTATACAACCAAAAGACAGGAAATTGGTGTATTGAAGAAATGTCTATGCTCCTGTTTGTTGCAGTGCTGTTTACAATTGCCAAGATTTGGAAACAGTGTAAGTGTCCATCGGCAGATAAATGGATAAAGAAAATGTCATGGTCATGATCTTAGCAGAGCTTTCCACAAGAGATTGGCAAAGAGCTGGTAATGGGATTACCCCCTCATCTCTGAAGGTGAGGGGCAGGTGTGCATGCTGTCAGCAAGAGCCAGTGCTGCCTCACTTAAGGTGAGTGTGGATTCATAGATGTTACCAGAATCAGGACCTATAGATGGCCTGGAAAGTCCTCCTATCCAGACACCACACTGATGACTCCCAGAACTTCTTCCTAGGGTTTTCCTCTTTAGTGACCCCAGTCCCATTTCCAAAATATCTGGGTCTCCTCCACTTCTCTGCCTACAATCTCCAATTCCAGTCTTGGCCACATACAAAAATCAGCTTTCACATATTTATGAGAATATCTCAGAGAATTCTCTGTGCCATATGCCATCTTTACTTCATAATCACAACCATAAGTATTTTTTCATTTTGTTGGGATATATATTTTTGTAATCATTCCTCCAGCTAAAATGAATCACACATAAATTTGGCTGAGATCTGCTTGTGGTGAGTATCAGGGTAGTAGGTTGGAGAAGCTGGAGAATCTCCTGGGGTCTGTCTTCCATGGCAGTGGCTCTTTCTACATCTCTACCTTCCTGTGTAACTACCAAAAAGTGACCTCTTCTCAATAGGTCCCAGAGCTGCTGCTCAAAGTGTGAGGGCTTCAACCCTTCATAGCACAGTGGGGATTCAATCACCTATTAGCTGTGTTTTGAAAATGTGTTGTCACTACTATTGACCTCAGTGGGACCATCTTTTCTTCAGGGCATCTGTCTGGGCCTCAGAAAACTTCATTCTATATCCATTGTGCTCATAAGGGCTGCAGTTTCTCCTAAAAAAGTCATTGGTTCTTCAGAGAGGAATTTTTTTTCCAATTAATACCTAAAAATCATTTTGTCACTGTAATAATATCTAAACTGAAGAGGTCATACTTCTAGTTTTGGTCACCTGTTTTCACTCTTTACTTATCAGATCTAATTCCCAGTCAAGAACCAAAGATGGTGAATGGCGGTGAAAAGATTTTTATCTGCTCAGACATGCACCTTCCAAGCACAGCTCCTCTGAGACCTGTGGAGCCTCCAATAAATCCATATTACAAGTTGGCCCAATCCCAAGAGAATCTATTTCAGTCTATTTGAAAAGCCCACAAGCATACATAATGTGCAAACCTGAATGCAGGTTTGATGGAGAAGATTGTTAGAGGTTGATAGTTCACATAGGCTGAGACACATCACTTAACTCTTAGGTAAAGACCAAATGGTCTACAGAAAAACACAAGGTTTATACATTAACCGTTTGCCCCACAAATGGTGAAGAGTACTGGCTTCATCTGTTTTTACTTCCCAGCAGGTCATCTGAGCTCAGGAAGAGGGAAGTCAGCCCTGGATGTCTAGGGAAAAGTAGGAGGTCCTCCCACTCTCTATTCTATGTGAGAATTAATGTTTTTCTCCCTTTTCCAAACAAAATGTATTTTAAAACTTAAATCTTTTGATCCCATATATTTAATACAAAATATCATCAAGAGTTGGATAAACTGATATTATTAGAAAAATCAAAAGAATGCCTTTGAAAATCATCTTTGAGAAATATCTATAACATGCACAGCTAAAATCTGTGCAAAATCACTCTATAATTTTCACAGGAAACAGAAAAGGAAATACCCATGTATTGCATACCAAAAATATAGTAAGACTATAGAAGACACAGTGGAACATTTTTACTCTTCTTTAATGCTCATGTACATAGACATATCTAGAAAATGTCTCTAGAAATAATTTTTAAATTATTATTAATTCCTCAAGGACCTATAAATAGAAATTCCATTGGACCCAGCAATCCCATTACTGGGTATATATTCAAAGGACTATAAATCGTTCTACTATAAGGACACATACACATGTATGTTCATTGCAGCACTGTTTACAATAGCAAAGTCCTGGAACCAACCCAAATGTTCATCGATGATAGACTGGATTGGAAAAATGTGGCACATATACACCATGGAATATTATGCAGCAATCAAAAATGATGAGTTTATGTCCTTTGTAAGAACATGGATGAATCTGGAGAACATCATTCTCAGCAAACTGACACAAGAACAGAAAAAGAAATACTGCATATTCTCACTCATAGGTGAGTGAGAAAAATGAGAACACATGGACACAGGGAGGGGGTCTACTACACACTGGGGTCTATTGGGGGAAATGGGGGAGAGACAGTGGGGGGCTGGGGAGGGATAGCCTGGGGATAAATGCCAAGTGTGGGTGAGGGGGAGGAAGGCAGCAAAACACACTGCCATGTGTGTACCTATGCAACTGTCTTGCACGTTCTGCACATGTACCCCAAAACCTATAATGCAATAAAAATTTAAAAATAAAAATAAAATAAAATAAAATAATTATTAAAAAGAAAAAAGTCAATATCTTTTAAAAAGTACACATTTTATTTATTTTAATTTGTTAATTTTTCTTTTTTTAATTTTTTTCTTTATTGACCAAGTGTGCAACTATAGTATGCATAATATTTTTATTTCAAAAGCTCTAGGGGTACAAATAATTTTCAGTTACACCGATGAAGTGTATACTGGTGAAGCCTGGACTTTTCTTGTAACTGCCACCTGAATAGTGTTCATTGTACACAATAGGTAATGTTTTATTACTTATTCACCTCTTAGCCTCCCCATTCTGAGTTTTCAATGTCCACTAAACCTCTTTGTATACAAGAGCTTAGCTCCCTCATAAAAGCGAGAAGATGTGGTATTTGGTTTTTCATTCCTGAGTTACTGTACTTAGGATAATGACCCTAGTTTTAGCCAAGGTGCTACAAAGTACATAATTTCATTTCTTTTCATGGTTAAGTAGTATTCCATGATATATATGTGTACCACATTTTTATCCACTCATTAGTTGATGAGCACTTTCATTAACTCCATACCCTTGCAAGTGTAAATTGTACTGCAATAAATACATGCATGCAGGTGTCCCTTTTATATTGACTTTTTTTTCTTTGGTTGGTTTCCCAGAATTGGGACTGTTGGATTGAATAGTAGATCTGCTTTTAGTTCTTAGGGAATCTTCATACTGTTATCCACAGTGGTTGTAGTAATTTACCTTTCCCCTAGCAGTGTATAATTGTTTCCCTTACACCAAATCTGTGAAAATATTTGTTGCTTTTTGACTTTTTAATAATGACCTTTCTGCAGGGAATGAGGTGGTATTTCATTGTGGTTTCAATTTGCATTTCCCTAATAATTAGTAATGTTGTGCCTTTTTCATAGATTTGTTGGCCATTTCTATATCTTCTTCTGATAAATATCTGTGCAACTCCTTTACTCACTTGTTCATTCTCTTCTTGCTGATTTATATGAGGTCCTTATAGATTCTGGAAAATAGTCCTTTGTTGGATACATGGCTTGCAAATACTTTCTCCCATTCTGTAGCTTGTCCATTAACTCTGTTAATTATTTCTTTCACTTTGCAGAAGATTTTTAGTTTAATTAGGTCCCAGTTATTTATTTCTGTTTTTGTTGCATTTGCTATTGCTTTCTTAGTAATAACTTTGCCTAGGCCAATATCCAGAAGACATTTTCAAAATCTTTCTAAGATTTTTCTAAGTTTTTCTATTTTTTTCTAAGAATTTTTGCAGGTTTAGGGCTTAGATTTAACTCATTAATCTATCTTGAGTTAATTTTTCTATATGGTAAAAGACAGGAGTTCAATTTTATTATTCTACATGTGGGTTAACAATTTTTAGCATCATTTATTGAATAAAGTGCTTTTTTAAGTGTATGTTTCCATCTGCTTTGTTGAAAATTTACTGCTTGTATCTGGCTTTATTTCTGATTTACCTATTCTGTTTCTGGAAATAAGAAAACATGTTATGCAAAAGGTGAATCTGTGTGTCTCCTAAGAATTACACATTATGTAAGCCTCATTCTTTACAGCCCACACAAGACATACAAAAATTTAGAAAATGAAAGTTAGATATAAAATTATGCAAACATATTGTAAAGTTAGAGAATCCTCTGCTCTCCCCTGAGAGCCACCTGATGCCATGGAGTGCTACTTTCCAGGACATGCTTTCTCAGTCACTGCCCAGGTAGGCACCTGAGCCTAGGCTGGGAAAAGTGATGGTTCTCTCCTCTGACATCTCATCTTTTTATGTCCTCAATTACACTCCACAGACTATGCCTGTCAGGATGTGTTTAAATAGCTCACACGTGCCATCCCTGGGTAGGGACCAGACTATTCTACCTCTGTGAATATCAAGGTGAGAAGGATGAGAAGAGAACATAGACACAAAGATTAAGAACCAGAGAAACAGTGAGTAAAGAAGAGAGGAAAGCCAGGTGCAGGGGCTTAACCAGGCAAGACTCTGCCTAATAAATAAATAAATAAATAAATAAATAAATAAATAAATAAGGATTGGGGAGAACTAAAGAATGTAAAATAAAGAATGAAGATGGTGTAGGTGAGATTGGACATAAAAAGACAAAAAGAGTGAGAGATGGTGACCTGAGAATGGAATAGAGAAATTAAAATAGACAAAAAGAGGAATCAGCAATGAGATGGAGGAGGCAGAATAGAGGAGGGGGCTCTCCACGAACAGAAGCAGTTGGCACAACAGAGGGTGCATCACATACTTGCCAGATGCTTTTTTTTTATTTTATAGTTACTTTTTCTTTTAAGTTTGTGTCATATTTAGTGAAGGTGTCAATGTTTTTAAAAATCTTCTTATGTACTAAAAATATTCTTTGATGTTTAGTCAATAGCTCTCAGAATTTAAACATGCCCTTAAAAAAATGTTAATTTTTAAATTAGCAGAAAACATTCAATAAAACTAGTTAGTCTAATACACAACAGCTTCTTCTCTTTTTCATGCAGTTTAGAAAATTAATGCATTGCAACATGAAATTTCTAAGTCTATGTTCTCTTCAAGTTTCCTTTGCTCTTTCTTAGCATATATTGAAGAAGGTGCTAGCTGGATATGGAAGTTTCTTTCATCAAAACCATCTGTTTATGATAAACACATTGTCCTGAGTTAATTGTATAGCCAAACTCCCTCGTATTTCCAATGGCCAATTATTACATCTTTTCAATTTTATAATTTGGGGAGTTCAATGTGATTTCCCAAACAGAAAAAATGCTTAAAATTAATGTGATTAGAATCACAGAGAAGTCTCTCCTGGTCAAGAGTATAAAACATGGTCTGAGACCTTGAGCCAAAGTTGGTGACTCTACTGGCCTGTCTTCTCATCCCTGCCTTCCCCAATACACACTTTCAGAGTCACAAGTCAGCTGAGGAAAGGAGAGCCCAGGCTTTAAGCTCAGCACAGAAGAGAGGCCTCTCTGCAATGAGAGGGAATGAGAAGGGAACACTGACTCTGGGAAGAGATCTCAGAGGAGGCAGAATGCAGGTTGGGGGTTAGGGCTCAGATATCGGAAGAGGACTTGGAAGCTCAGGACCAAGAGAAAGAAAAAGCTGTGTGATCCTGGTGACCTAGGTTGCCCTTGGTGACCATGTGATCATGATGGACTAGCAGAGACCAAGAGGCCTGTGACTTGAAGGGGAGAATGAGTCCAGCCACATACCCCCGGCTGTCATGTAATGTGTGGTCTTCACTAAAATGAGATAGTAATTTTGGGGAAAGAGCAGAAATATCTCACTTTTTTGTGTTTTTTGTTTGTTTTTGGTGTTTTTGTTTGTTTGTTTGACAAAGGTCTCACTCCATCACCTGGGCTGTGGTGCAATCATGCAATCTTGGCAAACTGCAACCTCTATCTCTGGGTCTCAAGAGATTCCCCTACCTCAGCCTCCTGATTAGCTGGGATTATAGGCACTTGCCACTGCACCCAGTTAATTTTTGTACTTTTGGTAGAGATGGGTTCTCACCATGTTGACCAGGCTGGTCTCAAACTCTTGAGCTCAGGTCTTTCACCTGCCTTGGCCTCCCAAAGTGCTGGGATACAGGCATGAGCCACTACACCTGGCCTCCAAATGAGAGGTTTGAATCTGAACTTTTTCTCTTCCAGTGGTCAGCATAAAACATTTTTTCAACATGTTAGTTACTTTCTAATTACAGGATCGTGACACCAAAGAAAAAGGTATATGTGAAGCTCTAGTTGTCATACTATACACTGTGAGGTGACTTCTCAGTCATGATCTTACCTAAGAAACAAGTCTGCAGAAAAAGATAAAAGAAAGAGAAGTCAAAAATGGCACCATCAGCCCAGGTGAGAGTCATTCTCGGTTGATTGCTCTGTTTCCTTACTGCAGATACGTTTAGCACTCACTAACCTCTGACTCTGCAGTCTTCTATCTGACACATGGGCTTGCACTCACCCAGGATCCTGCTCAGTCTCCTTCCAAATCTATCTAACTGTCATTTTATGAAATGGAACTTGTTAAAATGCTCTGTATGGGAGATTGTCCTGGTCAGATCTTCACCCCAGACCTGGGTTCAGGACATGGAGTGGGCTCTGTAGTCAGTGGAGTTGAGCTGCAGGATTGTTTAGAATGGAAACAAATGGATGTACCTCTGCTTTCTTTGGACAAAAATAAAATAAACTGCATACATAATAGCATATTAATATCCAGGAAGAGCTGTGGAATCTTAGGCAAATAATATTAACAACATAAAAACTGCTGAGGTAGACTTCATTACTCATTTGAAGCTAAATCAAGTGAATCCATATTTGAGCCTCTAAATAGAATCCATAAAATTCTACAATCACAAATAAAATCCAGTTCCATCTTTAAATTAAATTTGTAGTAAGTTGTCCCCTTGTATGGAAAACAAACTCTTCTGGAAACTGAGTAATATCAAAGCCATGCAGGAGGTGAGAAATATTTACTTACTCATGGGCTAAAATTATGGAGAGAATATAATATCAAGAATATAAGCCTGTCCCTAGATAACCTTAATTTAAAGTAATTTAATTCTCAGTGCTCATTACTGTAGCTTTGTGATGTATTAAGCCATAAAATCTGTTTTGTAAAAAGTTCTTGAATATAGTTTGGCAATTAATGTGCTAGCTATTTTATCTTACCTACAGGAGTCAGGAATAACATTTCCAATATTAGTAGATGTATTTCCAGAGTACCTTTATGCATATAAAAGCAAAAGAATGAAGCTAGTTTAATTATCTTATTATTTTAAAAAATAATAAATTTTGGCCTCTTTGATGTTGTTGCTGTTTTACCTACTAGAGCATATTATATACTTGACACAGAGTATAACTAGATGATAACAGAAAACCTTTGGCCTTTGTCCATTATGACAAGACTATTTCTTCATGAAATTAAGGATGAAGCATTCATAGAAAGGTAACTTAATAACCTTAGTTTTCCACATTAGAAAAATATTACAAACTTCAGTAGTTTTCAGAATTTAATAGTTTGTTACATTTCTTCTGAGTTTAAGAATATTCTAATGCCATTGCCAGGATTAATATGCATTTATTTAAATTAGTTCAGTAAATAATTGTTTTTACTTTCAGATTCCCTATTTAAAATTGATTTTTTTAAATATGTTTAATAATTCTAACACAAAATAACTTCATTTGATGTTTTTATTTATTTAAAAAACTATTTTTTCTTATAATTAGTGGTTAGATTTAATTTAGTTAGATTTAAATGAGAAATTGCCACAATGAAAACTTTTTGAAAAGTACAACCATGTGGCTAGGTGTGGTGGCTCATGTTTGTAATCTCAGCACTTTGGGAGGCCAAGGAGAGTGGATAACCTGAGGTCAGGAGTTTAAGACCGGGCTGACCAATATGGTGAAACCCCATCTCTATTAAAAATTCAAAAATTAACCTGCTGTGGTGTCAGGCACCTGTAGTCCCAGCACTTGGGAGGCTGAGACAAGAGAATTGCTTGAATCTGAGGGGCAGAGGTTGCAGTGAGTTTAGATTATGCCAACTGCACTCTAGCCTGGGCAACAGCAAGACTCTGTTTTTTTAAAAAAGTTACAACCACATCTTACAACTGACAAAATACACAAAATTAAAAATATGTGACATATTAAAGTGTATCTATTTCTATAAGATTGAGATACACAGTGGTTAAGCACGTTGTCTACTCCTGAAATTTTTTTTTACAATGAGGTGACTTTAGAAGTTGTATTAGTTTCTTTTCATGCTGCTGATAAAGAAATACCTGATACACCCTTCAAATTTCATGAGACTTATTCACTATCATGAAAATAGAACAGGAAAGACTGGTGTCCATGATTCATTTACCTTCCTTTGGGTTTCTTTCACAACATGTGAGAATTCTGGGAGATACAATCCAAGTTGACATTTGTGTGTGGACAGAACTGAATCATATCATTTAGCCCCTGGCCCCTCCATATCTCGTGTCCTTATATCTCAAAACCAATCATGCCTTCCCAACAGTCCCTTAAAGTCTTAACTCATTTCAGCATTAACCCAAAAGTCCACAGTACAAAGTCTCATCTGAGACAAAGGCAGTTTATTCTGCCTATGAGCCTGTAAAATCAAAAGCAAGCTAATTACGTTCTAGATACAATGGGGATACAGGTATTGGGTAAATACGACCATTCCAAATAGGAAAATTTGGCCAAAACAAAAGTTACAGTGTCCATTCAAGTCCAAAATCCAGTGAGACAATCAAATTTTAAAGCTCCACTATAAAGTTTTTGACTCCAGGTGTCACACTTAGGTCACCCTGATTCAAAAGGTGGGTTTCCATGGTCTTGGGAAGCTCCAACACCATGGCGTTTTAGAGTACAGCTTTTCTCCTGACTGCTTTCATGGGTTGATGTTGAGTGTCTGCAGATTTTCCAGGTGCTTGGTGCAAGCTGTTGGTGGATCTAGCATTCTGGGGCCCAGAGGATGGCAGCTCTCTTCTCACAGCTTCATTAGGCAGTGCCACAGTAGAGACTCTGTGAGGTGGCTTCCACCCCACATTTTCCTTCTGCAATGCCCTTGTAGAGGGTCTGCCCCTGCAACAAATTTTGCCTGAGCATTCAGGCATGTCCATACATCTGCTGAAATCTAGGCAGAGGTTCCCAAACCCCAATTCTTGATTTCTGTGCACCCACAGGCTTGACACCAAGTGGTAGCTGCCAAGCCTTGACCCTTCCACTCTCTGAAGCCACAACCTGAGGTCTACAGTTGCTTCTGTCTGCCATGGGTGGGTCAACTGGAACAAAGGGCACCAAATTCCTAGGCTGTACACCACATGGGACCTTGGGTCTTGCCAACAAAATTACATTTTCCTCCTGGGCCTCTGGGACTGTGAAGGGACGGGCTGTTGTGAAGGTTTATGAAATGGTCTGGAGACCCTTTTATCCCATAATCTTGGGGATTAGCATTTGACTCCTCGATACTTATGAAAATTTATGCAGCTGGCTTAAATTTTTCCATAAAAATGGGTTTTTAATTTTATTTTTATTTCTTTTTGAGACAGAGTCTCTCTTTTGTTGCCAGGCTGGAGTGCAATGGTGTAATCTCTGCTCACAACATTTACCTCCCAGGTTCAAGCAATTCTTGTGCCTCAGCCCCCCAAGTATCTGGGATTACAGGAGCCCACCACTGCACCCAGCTAATTTTGTATTTTTGGTCCAGATGGGGTTTCTCCATGTTTCCCAGGTTGATCCTGAACTCCAGACCTCAAGTGATCTGCCTGCTTTGGCCTCCCAAAGTGCTGGGATGACATGTGTGAGCCACCACACCTTTCTGGAATTTTCCTTTCTACTGTATTCTCAGGCTTCCAATTTTCTGAACTTTTATGCTTTGTTTTCTTTTTAAAACAGAATGCTTCTAACAGGACCCTAGTCGCGGTTTAAATGCTTTGTTGCTAAGAAATTATTTTCACCGTAAATAACCTCTCTCAATTTCAAAGTTTTACAGATCTCTAGGGCAGGAGCAAAATGCCACCAGTTTCTGTGCTAAAACATAACAAGAGTTACCTTTGTTCCAGTTCCCAAAAAGTTCCTCATCTCTATCTGAGACAGCTTTGCCCTGAACCTTATTGTTAATATCACTGTCAGCATCTTTGTCAAAGCCACTCAACAAGCCTCTAGGAGGTTCCAAACTTTCCTACATTTTTGTGTATTCTTCTGAGCCCTCCAAGTTGTTTCAACCTCTGCCTGTTACCCAATTCCAAAATTACTTTTATAATTTTGGGTATCTTTTCAGAATGCCCCAGTCTACTGGGACCTATTTACTGCATTAGTTCATTTTCTTGCTGCTGATAAATAAATACCCAAAACTGGAAACAAAACGAGGTTTAATTAGACTTACAGTTCCACATGGCTAAAGAGGCTGCAGAATCATGGTGGGAAGTGAAAGGCACTTCTGACATAATGGTGGCAAGAGAAAAATGAGGAGAAAACAGAAGCAGAAACCCTTGATAAACTCATCAGATTTCATGAGACTTATTTACTATTATGAGAATCACAAAGACTGGCCCCCATGATTAAACCACCTCCCTCTGGGTCCCTCTCACAAAACGTGGGAATTCTGGGAGATAAAATTCAAGTTGAGATTTGAGTGGGGACACAGGCAAATTATATTAGAAATGTCACTCAGTTTTTTTATGTTTAAAATCTCCTTCTCTGTGAAAAGGGAAAATAAAGCATGTTATGGATTTCTTATAAAAATACATGTAAAACACTGTTATAATACTCTAGAATAGTACTACAGCATAGTGAGAATATATGTTTTTCTTTTCAGAGCAAAACTTTTATCAAAAGAAAAATAAAGTTTAATAAAATACATCTGGGCTAGAAAGAATAACAAGTACACAATAGGTTATTTTGATTTCCCCCATAAAGCAGACCTGATGTGTTCATAAAAAGTCTCCTCACTTGGAATGAAATTATCAATTACTTGAAAATAACAAATTGTCTCCAGTATTATAGCAGTAAAAATGATCTTATCCCAGATGATACTTAAATAGCTGAAATGTTCTTGACATCACAGTTTTCTTTATTTATGAGATGAACCTTAAGATGCATAGATTTGATTCTCAAGCACCTCACTATGCTCAACTCCTGGTACTCTCTACAAAAGTGCTTTAGAGAAGGACTGCTTTGGAATTGATCTATGTTTTCAGTAATATTAGATAGAAAGTTGTTTTTATGTTCACAGAGTGGGCCAGAGCATGAGCATTGACACCATCTTCCATTTGAGTATCTCCCATGCCATCACCATCAGCCCCCAAAACATCAGGTGGGCAGAGCTTAAACTAAATGCTTCCAAATAGACTTGATTCTCCAATATCCTAATTCCATGCTGAATTCTGAATATGCTTGCAAATATCATTATTCCTATGTATGTTACTGGCAAGTGGAACACCATAAGCAGCACTGTCTGGAGTAGTTAATTACAGAATTCCACATGTATCACATGCTGTATTTTTATCATTTTTTAATGTTTTGGGTTTGGAACTTATAACCTGGGGAAGAAGCTCCATGACTTTTACTCTGTTCAACACAAGTGGTGAGTCCATCACATTTATAGGTCTAACACCACTCCTAAGTACTTACCTGAGTCTGGAGTCATTGAAAGCCTCTTTGTCTTGAGGAGCACTTGTGTATCATATTATACTCTCTCCTACATCTTTACAATATATGTGGTTTTGAGGTTTGGGGTGGTGTTTTGTTTTTTTCTTTTGTTTGAGATGGAGTTTCACTCTTGCTTCCCAGGCTGGAGTGCAATAGTGTGATCTTGACTCACCACAACCTCCACCTCCCAGGCTAAAATGGTTCACCTAACTCAGCCTCCCGAGTAGTTGGGATTACAGGCATGCACCACCATACCAGGATAATTTTGTATTTTTTGTAGAGAAGAGGATTCTCCATGTTGGTGTGGCTGGTCTCAAACTCCCAACCAAAGGTGATCCATCTGCCTCAGTCTCCCAAAGTGCTGGGCTTAGAGGCATAAGCCACCATGCCCTGCCATTGTAGTCCTTTCTTGTAGTCCCAGTTGTTGGCTGATGAACAACTCTAAACTGATGGCTTCTTGGCTTTTCTATAGTCGGACCCATTGTCCTCATAAGCCATGGCCCCAGGATATCCAGAATCACCTCTTCCTGCTGTGAAAGGAATACCAAGTTTCCTAAGATAATCAGATAGATCTACATTTTATGTGAAGTTTTTAATAAAGTGAAGACATTTACTTATTATTTTATGCAAAGATTTAATTACCACAAAGAGCAGTTGCATATCAAAGACCTGTAAATTAAAGACTGAGTCTATACCCTCACGGGATTTTTATGGTAGCAATTGCAGTTACAAACTAAATGTTCTGCAAGTTCTTTGATAATTTTTCATTTACTAATGTTATAATAGAAAAATGTAGAGAAAAAAATTTATTATAAATGGGGCATCTAATAATTTAGAGACAATGGAAAACTTATATGGGTATGTAGCTTTAAATTAATCAATTTAAAATGCCATGGAAGGCTCAAAGGTACAGCAAGATGGCAGAAGAGAAGGCTTTACCAACCACCCCCTCTGCAAAAACACCAATTTAACAACTGCCTACATTTAAAAAGCACCTTCATGAGAACCAGAAATTAGGTGAGCACTCACAGTACCTGGTTTTAACTTCATAGTGCTGAAAGTGGCACTGAACAGATGGGAAAAACAGTCTTGAATATCTTACAGGATTTCTCCCATATCCCCAAACAATGGTGGCATGGTACAGAGAGTGAGAGGGCAGCCATTGTGAGGCATTGAACTCAGTGCTGTTCTATTACAACAGAAAGAAAAACCAGACCAAACTCAGGTTAAACCTGCTGATAAGGAATTATTTAAACTATAGAGTTGCTGGTAACAGTGAGTACACAGAAAAACTAATTTTTGTATTTTTAGTGGAGACGGGGTTTTGCCATGTTGGTCAGGATTGTCTCAATCTCTTGTCCTTGTGATCTGCCACCCTCAGCTTCCCAAATTGCTGGGATTACAGGTGTGAGCCATTTTGCCTGGCAAGAAAACTCATTTTTGACAAAGGTGTCAAGAACATACACTGGGAAAAATGCAGTCTCCTCAATAAATGGTGCTGGGAAAAGTAGATATCCATATGCAGAAGAATAAAACTGGATACTTCTAGCCCAAGCTGGAATGTAGAGGTGCGATTTCAGCTCATTGCAGCCTCTGCCTGCTGGGTTCAATCAATTCTTCTGCCTCAGCCTCCAGAGTAGCTGAGATTATAGAAGCCCACCAACACACTGTAGAGAAAAAATAAATATTAAATTTGAACTTAATTGAAAAAGGACACAAACAATGGTCACCAAGTCCTGGAACAGGTTGTATCAGTCCCATTAGACTTTCATTCAGCTCTACTTCAGAGAAATCTGTATTTAAATCAATTCTTATATGTTAGTTACCAAAAAAAAAAACCAGACAGCTGCAAGAGCAAGTTGACCTTTTTGTGTTCCTTGTGTCCAGTATTGAAGAGCCCTCGAGACTGGGCCTCATGAAAAGCAACTTGTTACAAAGAAAGCTACAGTCCCAGACTGTGCCAAAGCTTTCTGAGACCTCTCCTCATCTGTGCATGGATGGTTATATGTCTTTCCCCTTCTCCCATTCCCATATCAACTTGGGTATTATATTATTTGCTTATTACATTATTTTCTTGTTATATCTGTATTGTCATATACTTGGGATAAAGGCTGTTGACCCTTAATAGCCTCTGTGTCTTTTCTTCCCCTGTTATAACTTTCCCACACAGAACATTTTTGGCATCACAAGCAGGATCTGAAAGTGAAAGCACATCATTTTCCGGCTGCGGGACTGAACTGGGAGCTCAGGAACTTGTCATATCCCGGGAAGGAAACTCCTCCAGTTCCCACCCCCCACCGTGGCCATTGAGTGGTCCAAGGAAACTGGCCTTTGAGAAAATTGGGAATCTAAATTAGTACATTTTGAACCATTGGCTGTGCATGATGCACTGCAGGGAATCCTCACTGGTAAAGGGAATGCTGAGGGAATTTCCCACCATGGTGGTACTTGCTTACTGCTTATAAGTTAATGTGTCAAAATAAGGATTTGTTGCTACAAGAGAAATGTAATCTGGAATTGAAGAACAATAATCTGACTTTGAGAATGGCCCTGGCCCAGTGCCAGGCCTATGTCTTGACTGATCAGGCTCAAAGCCATCAGCCTATGGCTGAAAAAAAAATGTGTCCAAGTGACCTGGTCAGGGTGAAACTGAAAAACTAGCCAGCAGGGGCTTGCAGCAGGTAAAAACCCAGCTTTTGTCTCAAGGTTGGAAATTAACCCTAGTAAAATTCAAGGACCTACATGAACAGTAAAATTCCTCTGCTTCCTATGGAATGTAGGGAAATACTCCATTTTACCAAAGGCTAAGGCCAAAATACCCAAATTTGCAACACATACGGCTAAAAAACAGACCCAGGAATTTACTGACTTATGCGGGTTCTGGAGACCTCATATTTCCCACTTGGTAACATCTTACAACCTCTGCATGTGATCACTAGAAAATGCTATAGCTTTCACTGGGGGCAGAAAGAGGCCATGGCTTTTGAACAAGCTTAATAAGCAGTGCAGCTGACCCTGGATCTATGGTGCATATGTGGTGGGCCAGTAGAACTGCAAGTGGCTGTCCTTGATCAACATGCTAATTGGAACCTCTGTCAGAAACAAGATGAAAAAAAGGTGTCTCTGAGGTTATGGACCTGGAAGCTACCAGAGGCCTGAAAATCTAATATCCCTTTTGAAAACAATTGTTAGCTTGCTCTTGGACTTTGCAAGAAAGGGAGCACCCCTGCTTCAACCATGATGTCCTTGTAAAGCCTGATATTCCTGTTATGACTTGGGTCATGAATTTCCCCAAAACTCAGTGAATAGGGTATGAAAAATAAAGTAGCAGCCAGGTGCAGGGGCTCATGCCTGTAATCCTAGCACTTCGGAGGCCGAGGTGGGTGGATCACCTGAAGTCAGGAGTTCAAGACCAGCCTGGCCATCATGGTGAAACCCAATCTTGAAAAAAAAAAAAAAAAGAAAGAAAGTAGTATCATAAAATTGAAATGGTACCTAAAAGACAGGGCTAAGCCAGGACCAAAGGAGGTATTATTTTTACATGAGGATGCACAAAACTTGCCAGCTCAGAAAACCACTGAGCAAGTACTGCAGAGAGGGAAGAAAACCTCCTCCTCCCAATGGGGCAAGTACTCTAAAGAACTAAGTCCACAGGATCAGAAACATGCTTGGTTTACTGACAGATTCACCAAACACATTGGTGGCACTTGATGCTTGAAGGCCATGGCTTGCAATCCTGTTAAAAAGAAAATTGGCATTTCTGATGAAGGAAGGGGTGGGAGCAGCCAGCTGGCTAAACTAGTAGTGGTCCTCTGATCCATTCAGGAGGAGGCCAGAGGGATGTGTCAGTTGTATAGTAACTCTTGGTCAGTAGCAAGTGGTCTACCTGGATGCCTCAATGGCAATTAAACAAATTTATTTTATTAATAAAAGGGTTTGAGGGAAATAATACTGGAAAGATTTGTGAATCCTGGCCCACACTACCATTAACACTGTTTTTCTTGTTGATGTTCACGCATCTCTGCTTTATCTTGACAGAGTAATCAGCAGGCAGATCAACAGGCCAAAATTCCCACCATAACTTCAAACTTGAATGCAGATGAATGGATTGCAACACACTCAAGCCTTCCAATGAGAGGCATTGTAATGTATGGTGATATAATTGATAGTGATTACTGAGGAGAGTTAAAGATCATTTTATAAAATACCACTCCAGATTCTTTGCTATAAAATGGCAGATGTGAGTAGCTCAATTGTTAGTGGTACTGTTGTGGATAATCAGGAGACAGAAGAGACCAATGGGTGGAACAGGAGGATTCTATTAAAGGTGTGCACAGGCTAAGTGGAGTCACATCCAAAAACTGAGCATCAGACAAAGAGAGCAAATGCCTTTTATGTATCTAGGGACATGAAAACACAAAGCAGAAAGCAAGTTTATAGAAGAGAAAACAAAAGCTATTAATCAAGGCAGTGACAGGCTTACATATGACTCTTAGCATGCAAGCCAGGTGGCCCTTATCTCAGCTCAGGTTGGTTCAGCAGAGCCTCATATAGATTTACCACATGACTTTTTCCTTGGTGCCTTTCTATAGTTTCGGTCTTCTTAGGCATTTCTCATGGCCTTCACTGTGTCACTTAGATACAAAATTGACTTACACAGGACAGAGATACCTATAAATTTCTAAGTTTACTTACACTATAGGGGTAAGGTACAAGGAAAATTTATGCTTCCCTCCTTATATTGAGAGAGTGCAGGAAATGTTTTCAAAGTACATTCCTCTCAGCTCTGGCTTCTCAATGTTATGAAGGATTTTTCTGGGCCTGGTCTTCACCTGTTGACTGCCATAAGCCTAATACAGAGAACTTGTTTCTCTCTTTGATTTTAACTTTCTTTCTTTCCTTAATTTCCCACCTCAGAACCTTGTCAAAAACTAACCCCTGAGGAAATCTCTGCCCCAACAGAGGCTACATACAGAACTGGGAGATTCAGATCCACTGGTACAGGTAGCTTACATCCTGGAGCCAAAATATGGTACAGCAGTCATCAGATCCCACACCTGAGGCTGGTGACCTGGTAGCTATGGGAGCAGAAAATGAAGGCACAGTACAATTTTCTAAAGATTAAAAACAATATTGGGGGGAAGGCACAAGAGTGAGCACTAGAGGAAAAAAGAGGGAGGAGGTGGGGAAGAGGGAATTTTATATTACATGAAAGGGGTGGCATGGCCTGGAGTGTCAGTGTAGAGGACACTGAGTATTTTGCCTTGTAAATACTGTTATTTGTATATACTGTAAATGATGACATCAGTGGGCACTAACCAAACTCGGGAAAACTGGGAACAACCTCAAAACCAAAACCAGACACAGAACAAGCAGCGACCACAGCAGAACAAACTCGACTTGCACAGATGATTTCGGACCATAATGATGCTGACTTTGAGGAAAAGGTGAAATGATTGATGGATATTATGGGCAAGAACCAGGATGAAATTGTAATTGCTTTGCATGACTGCAATGGAGATGTCAACAGAGCCATCAATGTTCTTCTGGAAGGAAACCCAGACACGAATTCCTGGGAGATGGTCAGGAAGAAGAAGGGAGTCTCAGGCCAGAAGGATAGTGGCCAGATGGAATACAATGAGCAAGGCAAAGAAAATCGAGACTGGGACAGAGACTATAGTCGGCGATGTGGTGGGCCACCAAGACAGGGCCCACCATGGATGAGAGTGTATGCATGGGGCTTTATCAAAACCAGCTGTGGTTCAAGGTCAGGAAAATGGCACCAAGGGTGGAGGGCCTTCTGGAAGAGGAATGGAAAGAGGAAGAAGGTGCTGTGGCTGAGGCAGAGGTGGCTCTGGTAGGCGAGGAGGAAGGTTTTCTGCTCAAGGAATGGGAACTTTTAACCCAGCTGATTATGCAGAGCCAGCCAATACTAATGATAACTATGGCAATAGTAGCGGCAATACACGGAAAAACACTGGCCACTTTGAACCAGATGATGGGATGAGACTTGATTTCATTGGGGTTGAGGGGTCAAATTATCTCTGAAAATTTAAGGCTGCTCCTGGTGCATGGAGGACTGCAACAGAGGAATGGGGGACTGAAGATTGGAATGAAGATCTTTCTGAGACCAAGATCTTCACTGCCTCTAACATGTCTTCAGTGCCTCTGCCTGCGGAGAATGTGACAATCACTGCTTGTCAGAGAATTGACCTTGCTGTTCTGCTGGAATAGACACCATCTACAATGGAGAATGATTCATCTAATCTGGATCCATCTCAGGCTCCTTCTCTGGCCCAGCCTCTGGTGTTCAGCAATTCAAAGCAGACTCCATATCACAGCCAGCTTCAGGGAACACATTTTCTTATCACAGTATGGTGAGCATGTTGGGGCAAGAATTTGGTGATGTTGGTAAAGCTGAAGGTGGCAGTACTATGGGCTCCCAGTTCTTGGAGCAACTCAAGACTCCTCAAGCCCTGGCTCAGTTGGCAGCTCAGCATTCTCAGGCTAAAAGCACCACCACCTCCTCTTGGGACATGGGCTCAATGACACAATCCCCATCATTGGTGCAGTATGATTTGAAGAACCTGAGTGATTCAACAGTGCACAGCCCCTTTACAAAGCACCAGGCTTTTACCCCATTTTCAACCATGATGTAGGTGTTCCTTCAGGAGAAGTCACCTGCAGTGGCTACCTCCACAGCTCCACCTCCAGCTCTGTCTTCTCTGCCAAGCAAATCCACATCTGCTCCATAGATGTCACCTGGATCTTCAGACAACCAGTCCTCTAGCCCTCAGCCAGCTCAGCAGAAACTGAAACAGCAGAAGAAAAAAGCCTCCTTGACTTCTAAGATTCCTGCTCTGCCTGTGGAGATAACTGGCTCAGCAGATATCTCAGGGCTAAGCCTGCAGTTTGGGGCATTGCAGTTTGGGTCAGAGCCTGTCCTTTCTGATTATGAGTCCACCCCCACCACGAGCACCTCTTCAAGCCAGGCTCCAAGTAACCCGTATACCAGCACGGCAAGCGAATCTTCATCTACATTTTGATCTAACCAGAGTCAGGAGTCGTTATCAGAGTGGCTCAATTCAGTCAACAACCTACACCTCCCAAAATAATGCTCAGGGCCCTCTTTAGAAACAGAGATCCACACAGACTTGGTGGTACCCCAGCTCCATCTCTTCATCACCCCAAAAGGACCTGACTCAGGCAAAGAATGGCTTCAGTTCTGTGCAGGCTATGCAGTTACAGACCACGCAATCTATTGAAGGTTCTACAGGCTCTGCAGTGAAATATGATTCACCCTCCACTTCTAGCATCCCTGCCTCAATGAAACGGTATCTGCAGCTTCCTTACTGACAACAACCAATCAGCACTCATCCTCCTTGGGTGGCTTGAGCCACAGTGAGGAGATTCAAAATACTAACATCACACAACACAGCAGCACATTATCTATGCAGCAGAATACCCCTTTGTCATCAACATCTTCTGGGCACACATCAACATCCACTCTTGAACACAAGCATGGAGAGTGACATGATTCTCTAGTCTTCCTCCAGCACATTTTCCACCACATCCAGCACAGTCTCTGCACCTCCCCCAGTGGTCAGTGTCTCCTCCAGTCTCAATAGTGGCAGTAGTCTGGGTCTCAGTCTAGGCAGCAACTCCACTGTCACAGCCTCGACTCAAAGCTCAGTTGCCATGACTTCAGGAAAAGCTCCTCCCAGCCTCTCTCCTGGCATCCCGCCATTGTTGCCTAATCTGTATATTATGGCTCCAGGGCTGTTACATGACTATCTGCCACAAGTATATGGTTATGATGACTTGCAGATCCTTCAAACAAGATTTCCATTGGATTACTACAGCATCCTATTTTCCACACCCACTACTCCGCTGACTGGGGAAGGGATGGTAGCCTGGCCAGCAACCCTTATTCTGGTGACCTCACAAAGTTCGGCCTTGGGGATGCCTCCTCCCCAGCCCCGGCCACAACCTTGGCCCAACCCCAACAGGACCAGACACAGACTCACCACACCATGCAGCAGACATTTCTGAACCTGGCGCTGCCTTCTGGCTACAGTTACACCAGCCTGCCATACTATACAGGGGTCCCAGGCCTCCCCAGCACCTTCCAGTATGGGCTTGCTGTGTTCCCTGTGGCTCCAATCTCTTCCAAGCAGCATGGTGTGAATGTCAGTGTGAATGCATCTGCCACCCCTTTCCAATAGCCGAGTGAATATGGGTCTTATTGATACAACACTGGTGTTTCCGTCACCTCCAGTAACATGGATGTGGCAGATATCTCGGGTTCTGTGTACTCCAAAACCCAGCAGTCCTTTGAGAAACAACATTTTTATTCTGGTACTCCTGCTGCTTCCTTCAACCTGCCTTCAGCCCTAGAAAGTGGGGGCCCCATCAATACGCTACAGCTGCTGCCTACCCACCTGCCTCCTTTATGCACATTCTGACCCCCCATCAGCAGCTGCACTCTCATATCCTTCACCATCACCTGCAGCAGGATGGCCAGATGGGCAGCGGGCAAGGTAGCCAGACAAGCTCCATCCCGCAGAAGCCCCAGACCAACAAGTCTGCCTACAACAGCTACAGCTGGGGGGCAAACTGAGGCCCTGACCCTCTTCTTCCAGTCCCATCTTCTGAGAGGGCTTCTCAGCCTGGAAACTATGGAAACAGCATCAAAGAGAAAGGAAGTGGGGTTTCTGCTTGCCCCCAACCCCCAGAGGCCCACTCCATGCCTCAGCTTCATGTCTGTCCCATTCCTATACCATCCCCACCCTGTTGTATGTATTATAGGATTTGTATTTTCTCTTTTTTCTCCCCTTCCTTTACTTCACCCCTCTTGCATTCAAGATTATGAAACTTTGCTCTGGGCCCTGTGCTTTCTTTTCTTCCTCCTGTTCACCCTGGTGGTGTACGGATGAGGTAAGGAGGTGGGACCCCCAAATATATATCAGCCCAACAGCCCTAAGTCTCCTTTATTATTAGGACAACAACAACAGCAAAAAATGGCATCATGAATATGAACAGCATTGTCAGATGAATTAGTTGAAGTGGTTTTTTTTTTGTACTGTGTCCTCAAATTTAATGGATTAATGTGTCTTGTATATATAAAACGAAAACCTCTACCTTCCAAAAAAAAAATCATGTTTCCCTCCATTTCTGTTATTACAGAGAATAACCTGTCTGCTAATGGTCAACACCTGTGTTTTTGTGTCTGAGTCCAAGAATAAATTTACCAAGTGAGTAGCCACCACTGCAACAGAAGCAACAGCCATCAATGTTTTTCTATGCATGGAGTTTCCAGAGGGCCACGGGCATTGGCTACCTTTGAGAATCATTTCTGTGTCTTACTGCATACTGAGTATTTTGTGTATATCCCTGGAAATTTCCACAATATTGATCCTTTTGCAAAGCCATGGTGGGTGTGATTTTTCATTAATCTTTTAATTCTCCTGTGCTTACTCTGTATCTGTAATCTATATCAACTATGCCTTCCCCATGTATCTGTAAGGGTATTTTTCTACAGTCGAGTATCAAATTGAGGCCAAATGTGGAAGAAAAGGTAAATATTAAATTTGAATTCAATTAAACATGAACACAATGCTCACCAGTCCCAGAACAGGTTGTGTGAGCTTCTTGAGGTATTCATTTAGCAATATTTTGGAGAAATCTCTATTTCAATCTGTTTCTATTTGTTAGCTATTGTAAAACAACAGACAATCAAGAAAACAAGTTGACTTTTCTGTGTTTTTTGAGCTCAGTAGTAAAGGGCTCTCGTTAGTGGGCCTCATGCCAAAGAGCTTGTTACAAAAAGAGCTAGGGACTCAGACGGCACTAGAGCTTCATGAGACCTCTCCTCATCTGTGCACCAGTGACTGTCTGATTCTGGATCCCAGGCTGTTGCTTCTCGACCTGATGATGCTTCCTCCATAGTCTGGTGAGTGTGTGTGTGTGTATATATATATATATTTCCTCCTTCCCATCTCTTATCAGTTTACTTATATAATTTGCTTATTCTATATGTATTGCCATATACTTGGAATAAAGGCTGTTTACCCTTAAAAGTATTGCATGTGCCTTTTTTTCTCCCTTGTGTATCTCCCACACAGAACACATGCCTGGCTAATTTTTGTATTTTTAGTAGAGATTGGGTTACACTATGTTGGCCAGTCTGTTCTTGAACTCCTGGCCTCAGGTCATCTGCTAACCTCGGCATCCCAATGTGCTGGTATTACAGACGTGAGACACCATGTCCAGCCATGAGGATGCATTTCTTTAAAGAAAACATACAAATGGCAAACAGGCATATAACCATTGCTAAACATCATTCAACATCAGAGCAATGCAAATCAGAACTACAATAAGATATTATCTCATGCCAGTTAAAATGTGTTTTATATCCAAAAGAGAGAGAATAACAAATGCTGATGAGGATGTGGAGAAAACATTTGTGCAGTCTTGGTGGGAATGTAAATTAGTACAACCACTATAAAAAACAGTTTGAGGATTCCTCCAAAAACTAAAAATTGAGCTACCACACCTACCATATAAGCCAGCAATCCCAGGGCTGTGTATATACTGAACAGAAAGAAAATCAGTTTGTTGCTGCACTGCTTACAATAGCTAACATTTGAAAGCAAACTGTCGACAAATGAATGACTGTATTTTTTAAAAAGTAGTACATGTATACAATGAAGTCATCAAAATGAGATTTTTGTCCTTTGCAACAATGTGAATAACAGTATGTTAAGTGAAATAAGCCAGGCACAGAAAGACAAACATCGCACGTTCTCACTTATTTGTGGGATCTAAAAATCGATACAATTGAACTCATGGACATAGAGAGCAGAAACATAGTTTTCAGAGACTAAGCAAAATAGAGGGGCTGCGAGAAAAGTGGGGATGGTTAATGGGTACAATAAATAAGACCTACTATTTTATAGCAAAACAAGATGATTATAGTCAATAATAACATAATTGTACATTTTTAACTAGCTAAGAGAGAATAGTCAGAATTTAAAACAAAGAACAAATGTTTGAGTGTGTGGGCATCCCATTCTATGTGATATCATTATTATGCATTTCATGTCTATATCAAAACATCTCATGTACCGCATAAATATATAAACCAACCATGTACCCCAAAAAATTACAAAATAAATAAATAAAATAAAAATAATTTAAAAATAAAATATCACAGAATTAAATAGACTCAGAAATATGAGGATTGTAGTAAAATGAAAATGTCTGTGTAATAACCATGAAGTGAGAAGAAAGTCATACTTTCCTCCCATTTTTTTTTCTAATCTATATTTTTTCTACTTTCAAGTTGTTGAACTTTCTTCTTTTCATTGCTAGTTATATTTTAATGTGATTAGTCTGTGATATTTCTTTCTATATTTTTTATTTTTTAATAATTTATCTCTTACTTTTAGATTTTATATTTAGGCCCCTTATGTTTTTGAGAAAATCCTATTCAGATTTTGCCTATTTTTAAATTAGATTATTTAATTATTTTCTGTTTAGTTTTTTGTTTCTGTTTATCAATCACTTGTCAGCTGTGTAGTTTACCAATATTTTCTCTCATTTCTTTTTCTCTTTTGAGATAGAGTCTCTCGCTGTTGCCCAGGCTGGAGTGCAGTGACAAGATCTCAGCTCACCACAAACTCTGCCTCCCAGTTTTAAGCGATTCTCACTCCTCAGACTGTCTTGTAGCTCGGATTAAAGAAACTCACCACCGCACTCAGCTAATTTTTGTATTTTTAGTAGAGACGGGGTTTCACCATGTTGCCAGACTGGTCTCGAACTCCTGACCTAAGGTGATCGACTTACCTCAGCCTCCCCATGTGCTGGGATTACAGGCATGAGTCACCATGCCTTGCCAATATGATATTATTTATACAATAAAATATTTTCAGCCATAAAAATAAATCCAGTACTGATATGTGCTGCAACATGGTTAATAAATAAAGACATATGCTCAGTGAGAAAAGTGAAAGAAAAAATGTCATATATTATATTCTTTTATTTCTATTACATTACTAGAATAAACAGCTGAAGATATAGCGTGGATAAGTTGTTACCAGGGAAGTTGGATGGGAGAATGAGAAACCACTGCTTAATGGGTATGGCTTTATTTTTGGTAAAAGGGTGATAAAACTATTTTGGAATTTGACAGTGATGACAGTTGTGTAGCATTGTAAATTACCTGGAAAACACTGAATTTTACATTTAACATTGGTTTGTATATTGAACTCTATTTTATGTAAATTTTAGCTGACTTAAGCAATTTAACAAACAAAGAAAATATGCTATGAAACAGGAGGGCAAATAAGGGAGCCCTACAGGCTCCAGGACAATGTGAGGGGCCCCAGAAGCCTCCTACGCTTCTGTGTTTGCCTCCACTGTTCTGAGGTATCCAGTTAACTCCCAAGGCCTCCTCAACACAGCCTAAAAAATGACTCTGGCTCCCCTTTTCAAAAAGAACCCCAAGGTTCTGACAGGGATGACTTTGTCCTTGGACCTCAGAGCAGTGATTTGAGGCTCTGCCACATTCTACATTAGTTTGCATGCTCTATCCCACAAGTTTCCAGGCCACTTTCTGCTGTGAAACACCATCAGAAGATGCAGAGAACTTTCCAGGGGTCTGAGATTACCGTGGGTAATTAACAGGCAGCAAGATCAACTCAGTTGTTTTTTGTTTTTTGTTTTCCTGATGCAAAAATCTTCAATAAAATACTGACAAACTGAATCCAACAGCACATCAAAAAGTTCATCCATCACAGTCAAGTCAGCTTCATCCCTGGATGCAACTCTGGTTCAACATATGCAAATGTATAAATGTAATCCACCACTTGTTTAAGCCTTTGAAATTTAGTGGTCACCCAAGTTACTTGTGTAAATTTATAGAGAAAAATTTTGAGGGTTTCACTACTGTATTCCTCTTCATGTTGGGTGTGGGGAGATTTTTCCTAATTTTAATTATTTGAAGCGGTGAATTCAGAAACCAAAGTTTTACCCTCTGAAAGCTTTCCTGGGGTTGGCTAGAGCCCAGGAAGATCCATGGGAGCCTTGAGGCTCTCTAGCCATCAGCCTGTTTTCATTTCCCCTCCACATTTTATGTATCCTGAGCATGTTACCAGGAGATGGGGTGGCCCTACCTCATGGCAAAGCTGCCCCCATCCTTTATCTTTTCTTGTCACTCCATCAGTGTTAACTTCTCCTATGGCCTTTAACCTGAGAAGTCTGTGTGTTTGTGTGTGTGTGTGTGTGTGCATGCAGGCACACAAACCTGTGCAAGTCTAATGGTACAGACATGAGTTTGCTTCATATAATGAGAAAATTGGCAAAAATGCCCAGATCTCAGGTTCTCATTCCCAAAGCAAACCCCATGACAGTGTTAAACCCTGGACTAGGAGGTCAGAATGCTCTTTTATCCTCTGGACTCTGCCCACTATGTTCTGTGGGCCAGTCTATGCTTCTCTTAGTCTTTTAATTTTCCAGTTATCCAATGAGATGTTGGATGTTAAAGTGCTTAAGCCATAGCTCAGCATGCACATGGTCCAAGCTTCCTACCAACTAGGTTAGGTGTAGCAGGGCTGTGGTCAGGGTGTGCCCAGATCTTCCTCACCTGGGCAGAAATAGATGGGTTTAGCACTGGGAAGACAAACATTCTGTTCAAGAAGTGTCATGTACACAGGATCTTTCAGGGCCCAGTGTGTGCATGTGAGTCCCACTTCTTCCATCCCCCAACAGCTTCCCATGGAGCATACCAAAATGTCCCCTGTCCTCTGCATCTGGAAAGTGTTGACATTCTCACTCAACACATG
The DNA here is from genome assembly GCA_031835075.1 of Saguinus oedipus. Classification (NCBI taxonomy): domain Eukaryota; kingdom Metazoa; phylum Chordata; class Mammalia; order Primates; family Cebidae; genus Saguinus; species Saguinus oedipus. Next base: position 60,246,104 of record CM063173.1, read on the forward strand.
GACTGACAGGACCTTTGTGGTGGAGTAGTTTTACAAAGAGAATTTGAGATGCTATTAACTGTACAAGGGACTATGGATGTGGGTCATGTAAAAACACTAGAACTTTAGAATTAAATCTGTCTCCCTGCTGCGTCCACCACTTTGCAGATATAAAATGTCTTAGGAAAGAGACGTGTCTTATCCAAGATTACACAAGGATTTCATGGCAAAGCTAGCACTTTGATTAGGATTACATTTGCCTACCTATAGAAGAAAACCCTACATGATAGAAGTGCAGACGATGAAGGAAATGCTTTCTTTCTCATAAATAAGAATGTTAGAGCTGGGCAGTCTGACTCTGCACTGTGCACCAAGGCAGTCAAAAACAAGGTACCTTTTTGCTAAAATTCTCTTTCTTTTTTTAACTTTTAAGTTCAGGTGTACACATGCAGGATGTGCATGTTTGTTACATATGCAATCATGTGTCATGAATGTGGTTGTTCAGATTGCTTTGTCACCCAGGTAGTAAGCCTACTATTCATTAGTTATATTTTCTGCTTCTCTCCCTCCTCCCACCCTCCACCTCCTTATAGATCCCAGTTTGTGTTTTTTTCTTCTATGTGTCTGTGTGTTCTCATAATCTAGCTCCCACTTGTAAGTGAGAACATGTGGCATTTTGTTTTCTGTTTCTGTTTCAGCTTTCTAAAAATAATGGCCTCCAGTTCCATCCATGTCACTACAAGAGACATGATCTTGTTCTTTTCTGTGGCTGCATAGTACTCCATGGTGTTGATGTGCCACATTTTCTTCATCCAGTCTATTATTGGTGGACATGTGGGTTGATTTGATGTCTTTGCTATTGTGAATAGTGCTGCAATGAACTTGTGCATACATATGTCTTTATGATAAAATGACATATTTATTTTGGGTATATACTCAGTAATAAGATTCCTGGGTGAAATGGTATTCTTATTTTTAGGTCTTTGAGGAATCATCACATTGTCTTCCACAATGATTGAACTCTACCAGCAGGGTAAAAACATTCCTTTTTCTCCACAATTTGTCAGCATTCATAATTTTTTGACTTTTTAATAACCATTTTGACTGGGATAAAATGGTATCTTGTTTTGGTTTTGATTCGCATTTCTCTAATGATCAGTAATGTTGAACTATTTTTTCATACACTTATTGGCTGCATGTATGTCTTCTTTGAGAAGTGTTTCTTCATGTCCTTTGACCAATTTCTAATGAATTTTTTTTGTGTGAATTTATGTTCCATATAGATGCTGGAAATTAGATCTTTGTCAAATGCACAGTTTGCAAAACTTTTATCTCAGTCTGTACGTTGCCTGCTTCCTCTGTTGATGGTTTCCTTTGCTGTGCAGAAGCTCCTCAGTTTAATTAGAACTCATTTGTCAATATTTTCTTTGTTCTAATTGCTTTTGGTATCTTCATCATAGAAAATTGCCCGGGCCTATTTCCTGAATGGCATTTTCTAGGTTGTCTTCCAAAGCTTTTATGGTTTTGGATTTTACATTTACTCTTCGGAGTTAATGTTTGTATATAATGTAAGAAAAAAATTCGCTTTTTTTAAATTTTATTTTAAATTCTGAAGTTCAAGTGCAGAGCGTGTACATTGTTTACATAGGTGTATGTGTGCCATTGTGGTTTGCTGCACCTATCAACTGGCATCCAGTCTTTAAGCCCATATGCATCAGCTATTTATCCCAATGCACTTCTCCCCTTGACCCCACTCCTCGAATAGCCACAGTGTGTGTTGTTTCCCTCCCAGTGTCCATGTGTTCTTATTGTTCAACTCCCACTTATGAGTGAGGATATGCAGTGTTTAGTTTTCTGTTTCTGTGTTAGTTGGCTGAGGATGATGGAGGAAGGGGTTCACTTTTAATTTTCTGCATGTGGCTTGTAGTTATACCAGAAGCATTTATTGACTAGGTCTGGAGTCCTTTTTCCATTGTTTGTTTTTGTCAGGTTTGTCAAAGAGCAGATATCTGTAGGTGTGCAGCCTTATTTCTGGGTTCTCTATTCCATGTCATTGGTCTGTGTGTCTGTTCTTGGACCAGCACCATGTTGTTTTGGTTACAGTAGCTGTAGCACAGTTTGAAGTTGAGTAGAGTGATGCCTCCAGCTTTGTGCTTTTTGCTTGTGTTGTCTTAACTGTTCAGGACCTTTTGGCTCCATAAACGTTTTAAAATAGAATTGTCTAGTTCTGTGAAAAATTTCAGTGGCACTTTAATGGAAATAGTATCGACTCTATGAATTTTTTTGGGGGAGTGTGGCTTTTTAAAAAACAGTAATTCTTCCTATCAATAAGCATGTAATATTTTTCCATTCGCTTATGTCATCTCTGATTTCCTTGGATAGTGGATTATAGTTCTCCTTGTGGAGACCTTTCACTTCCCCTGTTAGATGCATTCCTTGGTATTTTATTCTTTTTGTGGCAACTGTGAATGAGAGTTCATTTATAATTTTGCTCTTGGCTTAACGGTTTCTGGTGTGTAAAAATGTTAGGCCTAGTGATGTTTGCATATTAATTTTGTATCTTGAGACTTTGAAAAAGATGTTTATCCATGTAGGAAGCTTTGGGGCTAAGCTGATATGGGTTTTCTAGATATAAAATTATGTCATCTGCTATCAGTTGCAGTTGAACTTTCTCTCTTCTGATTTGAATGTCTTTCTTTCTCTTACCTGATTGCTCTGGCCAGTACTTCCAATACTGGCCTAAATAGGAGTGGTGAGAGAGTGCATCCTTGTCTTATGCTGGTTTTAGAGGAAAATCCTTTCAACTGTTGCCTTCTCAGCATGATGTTGTCTGTGGTTTTGTCATATATGGTTTTTATTATTTTGAGGGATTTTTTTTAATGCCTAGTTTATTGAGAGTTTTTAACCTGAATGCATATTTAATTATGTTGAAAGCTTTTTCTGCATCTATTCACACAAGTCATGTGGTTTTTATCTTTAGTTCTGTTTATGTGATGAATCACATATTGATTAGTGTATATTAAATAAACCTCACATCCCATGGATGAATAATCATTTTGATGTGCTGCTGGATTAAGTTTGCCACTATTTTGTTAAAAACGTTTGCATCAGTGTTCATCAAGAATGTTGGCTTGGGCCGGGCACTATGCATGTAATCCCAGCACTTTGGGAGGCCGAGGCAGGTGGATCACGAGGTCAAGAGATCAAGACCATCCTGGTCAACATGGTGAAACACCGTCTCTACTAAAAAAAAAAAAATAGCTGGGCACTGTGGTGCATGCCTGTAATCCCAGCTACTCAGGAGGCTGAGGCAGGGGAATTGCCTGAACCCAGGAGGCAGAGGTTGCAGTGAGCCAAGATCGCACCATTGCACTCCAGCCTGGGTAACAAGAGTGAAATTCCATCTCAAAAAAAAAAAAAAAAGAATATTGGCCTGAAGTTTTCTTTATCTCTTGTGTCTCTACAAGGTTTTTATACCAGGATGATGTGGTCTTATAAAAAGCATTAGGGAGAATATCCTCTGTTTTAATTTTTTAAATATTTTTAGTAGAAATTGTACCCAGTTATTCTTTGTAAATCTAGTAGTATTCAGCTGTTAATTTTTGGTTCTGGGCTTTGGGATTGATAGGATATTTGTTATTGCCTGAGTTTCAGAGCCTGTTATTTGTGTTTTCAGGAATTCAATTTATTCATGGTTTAGTCTTGAAAGGTGTATATACCCAGAAATATACCCATTTCTACAAGATTTTGTAGCTTATAGGCCTAGAGTTGTTTATAGTATTTTCTGATGGTTATTTTTATTTCTGTGTATTCAGTGGTCACCTTTGCTATTTCTGATTGTGTTTATTTAAATTTTTCATCTTTTCCTTCTTATTAGTCTAGCTGGTTGTCTTTCTATATAATTAGTTTCTAAGAAAAAACCAACTTCTGAATTTGTTGATCTTTTGAATTATTTGTTATATTTCTTTCTTTCTTTTCTTTTCTTTTTTTTTTTTTAATGTGTGGTCTTATTTCTGAGGCCTCTGTTCTATTCTATTGGTTTATATATCATTTTTTTTATTTTTTATTTTTATTGCATTTTAGGATTTGGGGTATATGTGCAGAATGTGCAAGATAGCTGTATAGGCCCACACATGGCAGTGTGTATTTTGCCTTCCTCCCCTTCACCCACACTTGGCATTTATCCCCAGGCTATCCCTCCCCAGCTCCTCCCCCCACTGTTCCACCCCCATTCCCCCCAATAGACCCCTGTGTGAAGTAGACCCCCTCCCTGTGTCCATGTGTTCTCATTTTTCTCATCCGCCTATGAGTGAGAATATGCAGTATTTCCGCTTCTGTTCTTGTGTCAGGTTTCTGAGAATGATGTTCTCCAGATTCATCCATGTCCTTACAAAGGACACAAACTCATCATTTTTGATTGCTGCATAATATTCCACGGTGTACATGTGCCACATTTTCCCAGTCCAGTCTATCATCGATGGGCATTTGGGTTGGTTCCAGGTCTTTGCTATTGTAAACAGTGCTGCAATGAACATTCGTGTGCATGTGTCCTTATAGTAGAACGATTTATAGTCCTTTGAATATATACCCAGTAAAGGGATTGCTGGGTCAAATGGAATTTCTATTTCTAGGTCCTTGAGAAATCACCACACTGTCTTCCACAATGGTTGAACTAATTTACACTCCCACCAACAGTGTGGGAGTGTTCCTATTTCTCCATATCCTCTCTAGCATCTGTTATCTCCAGATTTTTTAATGATCGCCATTCTAACTGGCATGAGATGGTATCTCAATGTGGTTTTGATTTGCATCTCTCTAATGACCAGTGATGATGAGCATTTTTTCATGCATTTGTTGGCCACATGTGTGTCTTCTTTTGTAAAGTGTCTGTTCAAATCCTCTGCCCATTTTTCAATGGGCTTGTTTGTTTTTTTTTTTCTGTAAATCTGTCTGAGTTCTTTGTAAAATCTGGATATCAGCCCTTTATTAGATGGGTAAACTGCAAAGATTTTTTCCCATTCTGATGGTTGCCAATTCACTGTGGTGACTGTTTCTTTTGCCGGGCAAAAGGTGTGGAGTTAGATTAGGTCCCATTTGTCTATTTTGGCTTTTGTTGCCAATGCTTTTCGTGTTTTGGTCATGAAGTCCTTGACTACTCCTATGTCCTGAATGGTTTCTCCTAGATTTTCTTCTAGGGTTTTTATGGTGTTAGGTCTTACATTCAATTCTTTAATCCATCTGGAGTTAATTTTAGTGTAAGGTGTCAGAAAGTGGTCCAGTTTCTCCTTTCTGCACATGGCTAGCCAGTTTTCCCAACACCATTTATTAAACAGGGAATCTTTTCCCCATTGCTTGTTTTTGTCAGGTTTATCAAAGATTATATGGTTGTAGATACGTTGTTTTGCCTCCGATGCCTCTGTTCTGTTCCATTGGTCTATATCTCTGTTTTGGTACCAGTACCATGCTGTTTTGATTACTGTAGCCTTGTAGTATAGTTTGAAGTCTGGTAGCATGATGCCTCCCGCTGTGTTCATTTTGCTTAGAATTGACTTTGCTATGTGGGCTCTCTTTCGGTTCCATATGAAGTTCATGGTGGTTTTTTCCTGTTCTGTGAAGAAATTCAATGGTAGTTTGATGGGGATAGCATTGATTGTGTAAATTACTTTGGGCAGTATAGTCATTTTCACGATATTGATTCTTTCTAACCACAAACATGGAATGTTTCTCCATCTGTTTGTGTCCTCTCTTATTTTGTTGAGCAGTGGTTTGTAGTTTTTTTTTGAAGAGGTCCCTTACATTCCCTGTGAGTTGTATTCCCAGGTATTTTATTTTCTTTGTAGCAATTGTGAATGTCAGTTCGTTCTTGACAAGATTCTCTTATGTCTGTTGTTGGTGTGTAGAAATGCTTGTGATTTTTGCACATTGATTTTATATTTTGAGACTTTGCTGAAGTTGCTAATCAGTTTCAGGAGTTTTTGGGCTGAGGTGATGGGGTCTTCTATGTATACTATCATGTCGTCTGCAAATAGAGACAATTTGGCTTCCACCTTTCCTATCTGAATACACTTTATTTCATTTTCTTGCCTGATTGCTCTGGCTAGAACTTCCAGTAGTATGTTGAATAGGAGTGGTGAGAGGGGGCATCCTTGTCTAGTGCTGGATTTCAAAGGGAATGCTTCCAGTTTTTGCCCATTCAGTATGATATTGGCTGTTGGTTTGTCATAAATAGCTTTTATTACTTTGAGATATGTTCCATCAATACCAAGTTTATTGAGGGATTTTAGCATAAAGGACTGTTGAATTTTGTCAAATGCCTTCTCTGTTTCAATTGAGATAATCATGTGGTTTTTGTTTTTGGTTCTGTTTATGTGGTGAATTACATTTATAGACTTGTGTATGTTGAACCAGCCTTGCATCCCCAGGATGAATCCTACTTGATGATGATGGATAAGTTTTTTAATGTGCTGTTGCAATCGGTTTGCCAGTATTTTATTGAAGATTTTTGCATCTATGTTCATCATGGATATTGGCCTGAAGTTTTCTTTTCTTGTTGAGTCTCTGCCGGGTTTTGGTATCAGAATGACGTTTGTCTCATAAAATGATTTGGGAAGGGTTCCGTCTTTTTGAATTATTTGGAATAGTTTCAGAAGAAATGGTACCAGATCCTCTTTGTGTGTATCGTAGAATTTGGCTTTGAACCCATCTGGACCTGGGCTTTTTTTGTGTGTGGTAGGCTCTTAATTACTGCCTCAACCTTGGACCTTTTTATTGGTCTATTAATAGTTTCTGCTTCCTCCTGGTTTAGGCTTGGGAGGACACAGGTGTCCAAAAATTTATCCATTTCTTCCTGGTTTACTATTTATATGCATAGAGTTGTTTTTAGTATTCTCTGATGATGGTTTAAATTTCTGTGGAATCTGTGGTGATTTTCCCTTTATCATTTATTATTGCATCTATTTGGTTTTTCTCTCTTTTCTTTTTTATCAGTCTGGCTAGTGGTCTGTCTATTTTGTTGATCTTTTCAAAAAACCAGCTCTTGGATTTGTTGATGTTGTGAAGTATTTTCTTGTCTCTATCTCCTTCAGTTCTGCTCTGATCTTAGTTATCTCTTGTGTTCTGCTGGTTTTGAGCTTTTTTGATCTTGTTCCTCTAGCTCTTTCAATTTTCATGATAGGGTGTCCATTTTGGATCTCTCCACTCTTCTCATGTGGGCACTTATTGCTATATGTTTTCCTCTACAGACTGCTTTAAATGTGACCCCGAGATTTTGGTATGTTGTGTCTTCATTCTTGTTGGTTTCAAAAAACTCCTTTATTTCTGCCTTCATTTCATTGTTTATCCAATCGACATTCAAGAGCCAGTTGTTCAGTTTCCATAAAACTGTGCGGTTCTGAGTTAATTTCTGAATTCTGAGTTTTAACTTGATTTCACTATGGTCTGAGAGACTGTTTGTTATGATTTCAGTTGTTTTGAATTTGCTGAGGAGTGCTTTACTTCCAATTATGTGGTCATTTTTGGAGTAGGTGTGATGTGTTTGCTGAGAAGAATGTATATTCTGTGGATTTGGGGTGGAGAGTTCTGTAAATGTCTATCAGGTTTGCTTGTTCCAGGTCTGAGTTTAAGTCCTGGATATCCTTGTTAATTTTTTGTCTGGTTGAGCTGTCTGATACTGACAGTGGAGTGTTAAAGTCTCCCACTATTATTGTGTGGGAGTCTAAGTCTCTTTGTAAGTCATTAAGAACTTGCCTGTATATCTGGGTGCTCCTGCATTGGGTCCATATATATTTAGGATCATTAGCTCTTCTTGTTGTATCGATCCTTTTACCATTATGTAATGACCTTCTTTGTGTCTTTTGATCTTTGTTGCTTTAAAGTCTATTTTATCAGAGACAAGAATTGGAACTCCTGCTTTTTTTTGCTCTCCATTTGCTTGGTAAATCTTCCTCCATCCCTTTATTTTGAGCCTTTGTATCCTTGCATGTGAGATGGGTTTCCTGGATACAGCACACCAATGGGTTTTGGTTTTTTATTCAATTTGCCAGTCTGTGCCTTTTGATTGGTTCATTTAGCCCATTTATACTTAGGGTTAATATTGCTATGTGTGAAATTGATAGTGCCATTTTGATGCTAGCTGGGTGTTTTTTTTCTTGTTTGATGCAGATTCTTTATTTTGTTGATAGTTGCATAGGTACACACATGGCAGTGTGCTTTGCTGCCTTTCTCCCCTTCACCCACACGTGGCATTTATCCCCAGGCTATCCCTCCCCAGACCCCCCACTCTCCCTACCCCCATCCACCCAATAGACACCAGTGTGTAGTAGACCCCCTCCCTGTGTCCACATGTTCTCATTTTTCTCACCCACATATAAGTGAGAATATGCGGTATTTCTTTTTCTGTTCTTCTGTCAGTTTGCTAAGAATGATGTTCTCCAGATTGATCCATGTCCTTACAAAGGACACAAACTCATCATTTTTGATTGCTGCATAATATTCCATGGTGTATATGAGCCACATTTTCCCTGTCCAGTCTATCATCGATGGGCATTTTTGTTGGTTCCAGGTCTTTCCTATTGTAAACAGTGCTGCAATGAACATTCGTGTGCATGTGTCCTTATAGGTAGAATGATTTATAGTCCTTTGAATATATACCCAGTAATGGGATTGCTGGGTCAAATGGAACTTTTATTTCTAGGTCCTTGAGGATTCGCCACACTGTCTTCCACAATGATTGAATTAATGTACACTCCCACCAACAGTGTAAGAGTTTTCCTATTTCTCCACATCCTCTCCAGCATCTGCTGTCTCCAGATTTTTTAATTATCACCATTCTAACTGGCGTGAGATGGTATCTCAATGTGGTTTTGATTTGCGTCTCTCTACTGACCAGTGATGATGAGCATTTTTTCATGTGTTTGTTGGCCTCATGTATGTCTTCTTTTGTAAAGTGTCTGTTCATATCCTTTGCCCATTTTTGAATGGGCTTGTTTGTTTTTTTTCTGTAAATCTGTTTGAGTTCTTTGTAAATTCTAAATATCAGCCCTTTGTCAGTTGTGTAAACTGCAAAGATTTTTTTCCCATTCTGATGGTTGCCGATTCACTCTAGTGACTGTTTCTTTTGCCATGCAGAAGCTGTGGAGTTTGCTTAGGTCCCAGTTGTCTACTTTGGCTTTTGTTGCCAATGCTTTTGGTGTTTTGTTCATGAAGTCCTTGCCTACTCCTATGTCCTGAATGGTTTTGCTAGATTTTATTCTAGGGTTTTTATAGTGTCAGGTCTGATGTTTAAGTCTTTAATCCATCTGGAGTTAATTTTAGTGTAAGGCGTCAGGAAGGGGTCCAGTTTCTGCTTTCTGCACATGGCTAGCCAGTTTTCCCAAGACCATTTATTAAATACAGAATCCTTTCTCCATGGCTTGTTCTTGTCTGGTTTCTCAAAGATAATATGATTTTAGATATGTTGTGTTGCCTCTGATGCTTCTGTTCTGTTCCATTGGTCTATATCTCTGTTTTGGTACCAGTACCATGCTGTTTTGATTACTGTAGCCTTGTAGTATAGTTTGAAGTCTGGTAGTGTGGTGCCTCCCACTGTGTTCTTTTTGCTTAGAATTGACTTGGCTATGCGGGCTCTTCTTTGGTTTTATATGAAATTCATGGTGGCTTTTTTCCAGTTCTGTGAAGAAATTCAATGGTAGTTTGATGGGGATAGCATTGGTTGTGTAAATTACTTTGGGCAGCATAGCCATTTTCACAGTATTCATTCTTCCTAACCACGAACATTGAATGTTTCTCCATCTGTTTGTGTCCTCTCTTATTTCATTGAGCAGTGGTTTGTAGTTTTCTTTAAAGAGGTCCCTTACATTCCTTGTGAGGTTTATTCCTAGGTATTTTATTTTCTTGATAGCAATTTTGAATGGCAGTTCGTTCTTGATTTGGATCTCTTTAAGTCTGTTATTGGTGTATAGGAATGCTTGTGATTTTTGTCCATTCATTTTATATCCTGAGACTTTACTGAAGTAGCTTATCAGTTTCAGGAGCTTTTGGGCTGAGGTGATAGGGTCTTCTAGGTATGCTATCATGTCGTCTGCAAATAGAGACAATTTGGCTTCCACCTTTCCTCTTTGAATACCCTTTATTTCTTTTTCTTGCCTTATTGCTGTGGCTAGAACTTCCAGTACTCTGTTGAATAGGAGTGGTGAGAGAGGGCATCCTTGTCTAGTGCCGGATTTCAAAGGGAATGCTTCCAGTTTTTGCCCATTCAGTATAATATTGGCTGTTGGTTTGTCATAAATAGCTTTTATTACTTTCAAATATGTTCCATCAATAACAAGTTTATTGAGGGTTTTTAGCATAAAGGGCTGTTGAATTTTGTCAAATGCATTGTCTGCGTCAATTGAGATAATGTTGTGTTTTTTGTTTATGCTTCTGTTTATGTGGTGAATTACATTTATAGACTTGCGTATGTTGAACCAGCCTTGCATTCCCGGGATGAATCCTACTTGATCATGATGGATAAGTTTTTTAATGTGCTGTTGCAATCGGTTTGCCAGTATTTTATTGAAGATTTTTGCCAGTATTTTATTGAAGATTTCTTTTATTGAAGAACTGATCTATGTTCATCATGGATATTGGCGTGAAGTTTTCTTTTCTTGTTGAGTCTCTGACGGGTTTTGGTATCAGGATGATGTTGGTCTCATACAATGATTTGGGAAGGGTTCCATCTTTTTGAATTATTTGGAGTAGTTTCAGAAAGAATTGTACCAGCTCCTCATTGTTTGTTTGGTCAAATTCAGCTGTGAACCCATCTGGACCTGTTCTTTTTTTGTGTGGTAGGCTCTTGATTGCTGCCTCAATTTCAGACCTTGTTATTGGTTTATTCATAGTTTTGGCTTCCTCCTGGTTTAGGCTTGGGAGGACACAGGCATCCAGGAATTTATCCATTTCTTCCTGGTTGACTAGTTTATGTGCATAGAATTGTTTGTAGTATTCTCTGATGACGGTTTGAATTTCTGTGGAATCTGTGGTGATTTCCCCATTATCGTTTTTTATTGCATCTATATGGTTGTTCTCTCTTTTCTTTTTTATCAGTCTGGCTAGTGGTTTGTCTATTTTGTTGATCATTACGAAAAACCAGCTCTTGGATTTATTGATTTTTTGAAGGGATTTTCTTGTCTCTATCTCCTTCAGTTCTGCTCTGATCTTAGTTATTTCTTGTCTTCGCCTAGGTTTTGAGCTTTTTTGATCTTCCTCCTCTAGCTCTTTCAATTTTGACGATAGGGTGTCCATTTTGGATATCTCCACTCTTCTCATGTGGACACTTATTGCTGTATATTTTCCTCTACAGACTGCTTTAAATGTGTCCCAGAGATTCTGGTATGTTGTGTCTTCGTTCTTGTTGGTTTTGAAGAAGTTCTTTATTTCTGTCTTCATTTCATTGTTTATCCAATCAACATTCAAGAGCCAGTTGTTCAGTTTCCATGAAGCTGTGCGGTTCTGAGTTATTTTCTGAATTCTGTGTTCCAACTTGAATGCACTATGGTCTGAGAAACTTTGTTATGATTTCAGTTCTTTTCCATTTGCTGAGGAGTGGTTTACTTCCAATTCTGTGGTCAATTTTGGAGGAGGTGTGATGTGGTGCTGAGAAGAATGTATATTCTGTGAATTTGGGGTGGAGAGTTCTGTAAATGTGTATCAGGTTTGCTTGTTCCAGGTCTTAGTTCAAATCCTGGATATCCTTTTTAATTTTCAGTCCGGTTTTGTCTGATATTGACAGTGGAGTGTTAAAGTCTCCCACTGTCATTGTGTGGGAGTCTAAGTCTCCTTGTAAGTCATTAAGAACTTGCCTTATATGTCTGGGTGCTCCTGCATTGAGTCCATATATATTTAGAATCTTAAGATCTTCTTGTTGTATCGATCCTTTTACTATTATGTAATGACTTTCTTTGTCCCTTTTGATGTTTGTTGCTTTAAAGCCTGTTTTATCAGAGACGAGAATTGCAACTCCTGCTTTTTATTGCTCTCCATTTCCTTGGTAAATCTTTCTTCATCCCTTTATTTTGAGCCTTTGTGTATCCTTGCATGTGAGGTGGGTGTCCTGGATACAGCACACCGATGGGTTTTGGCTTTTTATCCAATTTGCCAGTCTGTGTCTTTTTTATTGGTTCATTTAGCTCTTTTACATTTAGGGTTAATATTGTAGTGTGTGAATTTGATACTGCCATTTTGATGCTAGCTGGCTGTTTTGCCCATTGGTTCTTGTAGATCCTTCATTTTGTTGATGCTCTTTAGCATTTGGTATGCTTTTAAGATGGCTGGTACTGGTTGTTTCTTTCTATGTGTAGTGCCTCTTTCAGGAGCTCTTGTAAAGCAGGCCTAGTGGTGACAAAATCTCTGAGTACTTGCTTGTTCATGAAGGATTTTATTTTTCCTTCACTTATGAAGCTCAGTTTGGCTGGATATAAAATTCTGGGTTGAAAGTTATTTTCTTTAAGAATTTTGAATATTGGGCTCCACTCTCTTCTGGCTTGTAGAGTCTCCGCCGAGAGATCTGCTGTGAGTCTGATGGGCTTCTTTTTGTGGGTTACCCGACCCTTCTCTCTTGCTGCCTTTAGTATTTTCTTTTTCATTTCAACCCTGGTGAATCTGACGATTGTGTGCCTTGGGGTTGCTCGTCTTGCAGAATATCTTTGTGGTGTTCTCTGTATTTCCTGGAGTTGAGTATTGGCCTACCTTGCTAGGTTGGGGAAATTTTCGTGGATAATATCCTGAAGAGTGTTTTCCAGCTTGGGTTCATTCTCTTCATCACATTCTGGTACACCTATCAAGTGTAGGTTAGGTCTCTTCACATAGTCCCACATTTCCTGGAGGTTTTGTTCATTTCTCTTTGTGCTTTTTTCTCTAATCTTGGTTTCTCTTTTTATTTCATTGAGTTGATCTTCGACTTCTCATATTCTTTCTTCTGCTTGGTCAATTCGGCTGTTGAAACTTGTGCATGCTTCACGAAGTTCTCGTGTAGTGTTTTTCAGCTCCTTCAATTCATTCATATTCCTCTCTAGGTTGTCAATTCTTGTTATCACTTCCTCGAATATTTTTTCAAGTATTTTTTCAAGGTTCTTAGCTTCTTTGCATTGATTTAGAACATGTTATTTTAGCTCACTGAAGATTCTCATTATCCACCTTCTGAAGTCTGATTCCGTCATTTCATCACTCTCATTCTCCATCCAGCTTTGTTCCCTTGCTGGTGAGGAGCTTTGGTCCTTTGTAGGAGGTGAGGTGTTTTGGTTTCATGTGTTTTCCTCCTTTTTGAGCCGGTTTCTTCCCATCTTTGTGGATTTATCCACCTGTTGTCTTAGTAGTTGCTGTCTTTTCGATTGGGTCTCTTAGTGGATGTCCAGATTGTTGATAATGAAATATTTCTGTTACTTAGTTTTACTTCGAGTGGTTTGGCCCCTCTACTGTACTAGTGCTGAGGTTCACTCCAGGCCCTGCTTTTCTGGGGTACACCTGTAGCAGCTACGGAACAGTGAGGTATGCTACCAGTTTTTTCTTCTGCTATCTTTGTCCCAGAATGATGCCCACAAAATGTCAGTCTGATTAGTCTTTTTTTGAGCTGGCTCTTTGGATATAGAGGGGTCAGGGAGCTGCTTGAGGAGACGCTCTGTACTTTATAGGAGCTCCAGTGCTGAGCTGTGAGATCTGTTGTTCATTCAGGGTTGCTGGGCGAATGTGTTTGTGTCTGCTGCAGCAGAACTTATAAACCCCCCCCTTTTTTTCCTCAGACACTCTGTCTCAGGGAGTTGGGGCTTCCTTTATGAGTATCTGTTGCACTGTCCTGCCCAGCTAGGAGGCAGTCTATTCACTATTTGCCTTCAGGGTCTCCACCCTGCTAGTGCGGATCTGCCCTGCTGCCATGGGGCTCCGTTCTGCTGTGGTGCACTCCGCCCTGTTTGTGGCATCTCTCTGTTATGGCCGGTTGCCTCGGCAATGGCAGGCTGCATCAGCAGTGGGTGGTACCTCAGTAGGGGTGGATTGCATCTGTAGTGGTGGACGCCCCTCCCTTACCAAGCTGCACTGTCCTGGATTCCGCTGACCCCGCAGCAAAACTCTCAATCCTGAGTGCCTCGAATCGCCAAGCTGCTTGTCCTCATGAGGGTGGGACCTGCTGAGCCCGATCATCTGGCTCCCTGCCTCAGAGTTCCTCCTCTCTCTCTCTCTTTTTTTTTCCAAATTGAATGGTTGACTCTCTCACAGGAGCCCCAGTCGCCTGCTGATTGGCCACTGGGATCTGTGGGATCTCCCATGCCACTGCCCACTGCACCAGCTCAATTCGCTCTTCCCAGGAATCTCCTGGTCTGGCTCACCGTCCAAGTCCCATTCATTCAAATGGACATGTCAATCTGCCCTCCCAAAACTCAGATTGCAGGTTTAACAGGGCACCCAGACCAGTGAGCTTTGTGTGGGCTGCTGCTGCACTGTGGCACTGGCCGAATGGCCACGCAAGCCTAAAGGGCTGCGCTGCTCTCCTTTGTCTCTCCTACACCTTGGAATTTCACCATTCTGTGGGCAACAAAGGTCCGTCTGAAAATGCGGCTAGGACTCACCCTCTGCACTTTCACTAAAAGCTGTAATCCTGAGTTGTTTTTATGGTTCCATCTTGGAACCCATTCTCTATTTGTTATATTTTTATCTCCTTTGGTTCAGCTCTGATTTCAGTTAATTCTTGTCTTCTACTAGCTGTAGAATTTTGTTGCTCTTATTTCTGTAGTTATTTCAGTTATGATGTTTCTGGCTTTTGAATGTGGGCATTTAGTTCTATAAATTTTTCTCTTAACACTGCTTTAGCTGTGTCCTAGAGATTCTCGTATGTTTTCTCTTTGTTTTCACTGGTTTTAAAAAATTTCTTAATACTTGCATTAATTTTATTATTAACCTAACAGTCATTCAGGAGCAGGTTATTCAATTTCTGCTTAATTTTATGGTTTTTAGTAAATTTATTTATTTTCTGCTCTAATTTGTGCTGTGGTCTGAGACACTGTTTATTATGATTTTAGTTCTGAGGAATGTTTCACTTCAGACTATGTGACAGACTTCAGAAATAGTGCCATGTGGTGATGAGAACAATGTACATTCTGCTGTTTTTGGGGTGGAGAGTTCTGTAAATATTCATCACATCCATTTGATCCAGAGCTAGGTTCAGATCCTGAATATCTTTGTTAATTTTCTGTCTCAATAATCCGTCAAATATTGTCAGTGGGGTGTTAAAGTCTGCCACTGTTATTGTGTAGGTATGGTCAAGGTCTCTTTAAAGATCTCTAGAATTGTATTACATGAACTGGGCACTCTTGTGTTGGGGGGCACATATATTTAGAATAGTTACTTCTTGTTGAATTGAATCCTTTGCCATTATGTAATGACTCTCTTTGTCATTTTTTGTTTGTTTGCTTGTTTGTTTTGTTTCTTCCTGTGTTGGTTTAAAGTCTATTTAGGGGGCTGGATGCAGTGGCTCATGCCTGTAATCCCAGCACTTTGGGAGGCCGAGGCAAGTGGATCATGAGGTTGAAAAATCGAGACCATCCTGGTCAACATGGTGAAACCCCATCTCTACCAAAAATACAAAAAATTAGCTGGGCATGGTGGTGTGTGCCTGTAATCCAAGCTACTCAGGAGGCTGAGGCAGGAGAATTGCCTGAACCCAGGAGGCAGAGGTTGCACTGAGCTGAGATTGCACCATTGCACTCCAGCCTGGCTAACAAGAGCAAAACTCCATCTCAAAAAAAGAAAAAAGTCTATTTTGTTGGAAACAAGGATTGCAACCCTTGCTTTTTCTGTTTTTCATTTGCTTGGTAAAGTTTTCTCCATCCCTCTATTTTGAGCCTATATGTGTCACTTGATGTGAGATGGGTGTCTTGAAGACAGCATACCAATGGGTCTTGGTTTTTTATCCACTCTGTGTGCTTTAATAGTGGCATTTAGCCCACTTCCATTATTGTTATATGTAGATTTGATTTTGCTATCTTGATGCTAGCTGGTTACTTTGCAAACTTGTTTATGTTGCTAATTGATAGTGTCAATGGTCCATGTACTTCAGTGTGTTTTCGTAGTGGCCGGTAATAAGTTTTCATTTCAACTTTGGAGAATCTGATGATTATATGTCTTTGGTATGATCTTTTCATGGAGTATCATACTAGAGTTCTCTGCATTTTCTGGTTGTTAATGTTGGCCTGTATAGCAAGGGTAGAAACATTCTCATGGATGATATACTGAAATACTTTTTCCAAATTGGTTTTGTTCTCCCAGCTCTTCTTATCACTTTTTTGTTTGAGATGCAGTTTTGCTTTTTTTGCCCAGGCTGGAGTGCAAAGGCATGATCTCATGTCACCACACCCTCTGCCTCTCACATTCGAGCAATTCTCCTGCCTCAGCCTCTCGAGTAGCTGAGATGACAGGCATGCACAACCACGCCCAGCTAATTTTGTATTTTTAGTGGAGATGGGATTTCTCCACATTGGTCAGGCTGGTCTCAAACTGCCAACCTCAGGTAATCTGCCCACCTCAGCCTCCCAAAGTATTGGAATTACTGGCATGAGCCACTATGCCAATCCTCTCCCTAACTCTTTCAGGTATACTAATCAGTTATAGATTTGGTCTTTTTACATAATCCCATATTTCTCAGAGATGTTTGTTTTTCAGCACTATCAGTGCTGAAGTAGTTCTTCTCTATTCTGGCTAAATTATCAGCTCCTGAAATATTATATATATTGTAATCTTTAACTTTCTTGCATTAAGTTAGAACATGTTCCTTTAGCTCAGTGAAGTTCATTTTTATCCACATACTGGAATCTACTTCTGTTATTTCAGTCATCTCAACCTCAGCCTTATTCTGAAAGCTTGCTGGAAATGTGGTCATTTTGGGGAAAGAAGGCACTGTGATTTTTGAGTTTTTAGTATACTTGAGCTAGCTATTTCTCACAGGTGTGTGCGTATCTACCTTTAATCTTTGAGGTTGCTGACCTTTGAATTTTTGTTTGTTTATTTGTTTGTTTCCCTTTTGATAATTTGGCTATTTTGTGTAGGGTCGTTACAGTTTGTAAGACTTCTACTCCAGTCTCCAGTCACCTCATATTTCCCAGTAACTGAAAGTAACATCAGTGAAGGCTGTAAAACAAGAAATATAAAAGCCCACCACTTTGGGAACTCCATTCCAGGGGAGGTGAAGACCTGATGCTGGTTGAAACACACCTGTAGAATGTTCCTGGAGACCCTGGTTGGTAGGTCTCACCCAGCAAAGAGGAATAGTATTGGAGGCCCACTTAAAGAAGCCATCTAGCTTTACTTTCACAGATCAGCCATGCTGTGCTGGTACCATCTCTACCCCTCATCAGGTTGGGCTCTCCATAGCTGAGAGACTGAAAGAGCTCAGTTGCTGAAACAGCATAGATGGTAGCCCACTCTTTCTCTAGGAACTCTCAGGAAGTTTTAAACCTCTGTTGGCCAGACAACATCTGGCCCACCCAGAGATGAGAAGCATATCAAGGTCCCACTTAAAGAAGCAGGCTGATTACATTATGATGGAGCCACTGTGCTGTGCTGGGGTACCCCTTCTGCTCCTGAATAATTTGGATTTTCCTAAGCCAACAGGCTGGAATGGCAGAGTTGTCAAAACAGCAAATATGGGGGCCCAGTCCTTCCACTGGGCACTGCATCCAGAAAGAAATCAAAACTCTGTCTGCTGGAGAATATGAAAGGGGCTCTCTGGAGGCTCTGACAGAAGACCCCACCATTAGATAAAAAATGTATCAGGGTCCCACTTCAAAAAGCAGTCTGGTTACATTTTGGTAGAGTCACTGTGCTGTGTTGAGGGTTTCCTCCATCTGCCATCAGTTTTATTTGGACTCTCCTAAGTCCAGTCTAGAATGGCTGAGTCATTCAAATACCAAACAGGGCAGCCTGCCCTGCCTCCAAAAACTCTGTTTCATCCCAAGTAGGTGCAACACTGTTGCTGGGGGCTGGCTGAAATTCCAAGCCAATAAGTCTTATTATCTGGGGAATCATGGAAATGGGGCCCACAGACTGATGATGCTCAGGTCCGTGGATTCAGCTTCCTCTCTAGAAGTGTTTACAGAGGTCCAATTTCCCACCTTGTCTGAGTTGCGGTCATCTTTTCCAGAGATCCCAGAGCCAAAGTAGGTAAAGCTCCTGAGATTCTGTTTGTGTCTGAGCAGTTGTTTTGCCAAGACCATGTAGCTGTGTGTGTCAGACCAAAGGCCCTGGTGGAATGGATTCATAAGATAATCTCCTGAACTGAGGTTGCAGAAATCCATGGGAGAAATGTGCCTTCTCAGGGTCACACATTTGCTAACCACTTCCCTGGACAGGGCAGGTTCCCTTGAGTTTGTGTTACTTCTCGGTGAGTGGTTGCCATGCCTTGCTTTTCTCCATTCTTCATTAGTCCCAATGTAAATACCTGGGTGTTTCAGTTGAAGGTGCTGTATTTACTTTCCCCCTCTGTTTCTTTTTATGAGAGTCACACACCATAGTTACTTTTAGTCAGCCCTCTTGGCACCATGATCTGCTACAATATTTTGGTAGATGGTTTTTATCCTGTAGGCTGTCTCTGGCCCTAGATAACTGTAGGAGTACCAGCCTGCACCAAAAACTATGTGCATTTCAAAGAGCAAGAAAGAGAAAAAATACAACATCAAAGTGGCTCACACAGCTGTGTCAGCTCCATCTGAGAAGTCTTCCCAAAGTCCCATCAATACTTCTGATTATGCCCAGTTGTCTTAAATGTCCTCTAGTATTGTTAGCTTCAATAGTGGTCAGGAGCTATAACCTTTGTGTTTGGTAAGTTGCTATTTGCATAAAAGTGAATCTGTTTTGAAGAATGAAAGAAATATAAGAAATGTGGCAATGACCACTGCTCTTTTTCTACACTAAATTTAAAGATACACAAGAGAAGGTGGAGCTTTTCTCAGATAAAGTGGGCGTTCATTTTCCAAACAAAAATTCTTTTGGTGTTTATTACTTTTCAGACCCAATGAGAAAAAGTCTTGGTTGTGATAAAAACGTCCTTTATGAACAAAGGTTACTCAAGATTAACTGAACCCTTTCTTTGACTATGCCAACCCTGACTTATTTTTTTATTTTTTGAAATGGAGTTTCTCTCTTGTTACCCAGGCTGGAGTGCAATAGCATGATCTTTGCTCACTGCAACCTCCACCTCCTGGGTTCAGGCAATTCTCCTGCCTCAGCCTCCCGAGTAGCTGGGATCACAGGCACACGCCACCATGCCCAGATATATTATTTGTATTTTTAGTAAAGATGGGGTTTCATCACGTTGACCAAGTTGGTCTCGATCTCTTGACCTCATGATCCACCCACCTTGGTTTCCCACAGTGCGGGGATTACAGGCGTGAGCCACCATGCCTGGCCCCCAACCTTGACTTATAACTCTGCTTCTGGTTTAAGAAGTTCATTTTCAGAAATCTTGTTAAGACTTAGCATATTCCACATATCTTTTGCATCCACTCAGATTCAGATTCCCCTTTCTAGATGTTTAAGTCCTCAGGTAGCCTGTAGCCAGAATTCTGTTAGAAAAAATTTTTCTTCCTTTGATATTTTAGCGAATGTTTTTCAGTAATTTTTTAAAAAATTTTTATTGCATTATAGGTTTTGGGGTACATGTGCAGAACGTGCAAGATAGTTGCATAGGTACACACATGGCAGTGTGTTTGGTTGCCTTCCTCCCCTTCACCCACACTTGGCATTTATCCCCAGGCTATCCCTACCCAGCCCCCCCCGCTGTCCCTCCCACATTCCCCCCAAATAGACCCCAGTGTGTAGTAGACTCACTCCCTGTGTCCATGTGTTCTCAATATTCTCACCCGCCTATGAGTGAGTATATGCAATATTTCTTTTTCTGTTCTTGTGTCAGCTTGCTGAGAATGATTTTCTCCAGATTCATCCACGTTCTTACAAAGGACACAAACTCATCATTTTTGATATCTGCATAATATTCCATGGTGTATATGTGTCACATTTTCCCAGTCCAGTCTGTAATCAATGGGCATTTAGGTTGGTCCCAGGTCTTTGCTATTGTAAACAGTGCTGCAATGAACATTCATGTGCATGTGTTCTTAGAGTAGCACGATTTATACTCCTTTGGATATATACCCAGTAATGGGATTGCTGGGTCAAATGAAATTTCTATTTCTAGGTCCTTGAGGAATCACCACACTGTCTTCCACAATGGTTGAACTAATTTACACTCCCACCAAAAGTGTAAGAGTGTTTTTATTTCTCCACATCCTCTCCAGCATCTGTTGTCTCCAGATTTTTTAGTGATCGCCATTCTAACTGGCGTGAGATGGTATCTCAATGTGGTTTTGATTTGAATCTCTCTAATGACCAGTGATGATGAGCATTTTTTTCATGTGTTTGCTGGCCTCATGTATGTCTTCTTTTGTAAAGTGTCTGTTCATATATTTTGCCCATTTTTGAATGGGCTTGTTTGTTTTTTTTCTGTAAATCTGTTTGAGTTCTCTGTAAATTCTGGACATCAGCCCTTTGTCAGGTGTGTAAACTGCAAAGATTTTTTTCCCATTTTGATGGTTGCTGATTCACTCTAGTGACTGTTTCTTTTGCCATGCAGAAGCTGTGGAGTTTGATTAGGTCCCATTTGTCTATTTTGGCTTTTGTTGCCAATGCTTTTGGTGTTTTGGTCATGAGGTGCTTGCCTAATCCTATGTCCTGAATGATTTTGCCTAGATTTTCTTCTAGGGTTTTTACGGTGTCAGGTCTTATGTTTAAGTTTTTAATCCATCTGGAGTTAATTTTAGTGTAAGGTGTCAGGAAGGGGTCCAGTTTCTGCTTTCTGCACATGGCTAGCCAATTTTACCAAGAACATTTATTAAACAGGGAATCCTTTCCCCATTGCTTGTTTTTGTCAGGTTTATCAAAGATTATATGGTTGTAGATATGTTGTGTTGCCTCCGATGTTTTTGTTCTGTCCCATTGGTCTATATTTCTGTTTTGGTTCCAGTACCATGCTGTTTTGATTACTGTAGCCTTGTAGTAGTTTGAAGTCTGGTAGTGTGATACTTCCCACTGTGTTCTTTTTGCTTAGAATTGACTTGGCGATGCGGGCTCTCTTTCGGTTCCATATGAAGTTCATCGTGGTTTTTTCCAGTTCTGTGAAGAAATTCAATGGTAGTTTGATGGGGATAGCATTGATTGTGTAAATTACTTTGGGCAGTATAGCCATTTTCACGATATTGATTCTTCCTAACCACGAACATGGAATGTTTCTCCATCTGTTTATGTCCTCTCTTATTTTGTTGAGCAGTGGTTTGTAGTTTTCCTTAAAGAGGTCCCTTATGTTGCTTGTGAGTTGTATTCCTAGGTATTTTTTTTTTGTAGCAATTGTGAATGGCAGTTCGTTCTTGATTTGGTTCTCTTTAAGTCTGTTATTGGTGTATAGGAATGCTTGTGATTTTTGAACATTGATTTTATATCCTGAGACTTTGCTGAAGTTGCTTATCAGTTGCAGGAGCTTTTGGGCTGAGGTGATGGGGTCTCCTAGGTATACTATCATGTCGTCTGCAATTAGAGACAATTTGGCTTCCACCTTTCCTATTTGAATACCCTTTATTTCTTTGTCTTGCCTGATTGCTCTGGCTAGAACTTCCAGTACTATGTTGAATAGGAGTGGTGAGAGAGGGCATCCTTGTCTAGTGCCAGATTTCAAAGGGAATGCTTCCAGTTTTTGCCCATTAAGTATGATATTGGCTGTTGGTTTGTCATAAATAGCTTTTATTACTTTGAGATATGTTCCATCAATACCAAGTTTATTGAGGGTTTTTAGCATAAAGGGCTGTTGAATTTTGTCAAATGCCTTTTCTGCATCAATTGAGATAATCATGTGGTTTTTGTTTTTGGTTCTGTTTATTTGGTGAATTACATTTATAGACTTGCATATGTCGAACCCGCCTTGTGTCCCCAAGATGAATCCTATTTGATCATGATGGATAAGTTTTTAATGTGCTGTTGCATTCGGTTTGCCAGTATTTTATTGAAGATTTTTGCATCTATGTTCATCATGGATATTGGCCTGAAGTTTTCTTTTCTTGTTCTCTGCCGGGTTTTGGTATCAGGATGATGTTGGTCTCATACAATGATTTGGGAAGGGTTTCCTCTTTTTGAATTATTTGGAATAGTTTCAGAAGGAATAGTACCAGCTCCTCTTTGTGTGTCTGGTAGAATTCGGCTGTGAACCCATCTGGACCTGGGCTTTTTTTGTGTGGTAGGCTCTTAATTGCTGCCTCAACTTTGAACCTTATTATTGGTCTATTCATATTTTCAGCTTCCTCCTGGTTTAGGCTTGGGAGGACACAGGCATCCAGGAATTTATCCATTTCTTCCTGGTTTACTAGTTTATGTGCATAGAGTTGTTTGTAGTATTCTCTGATGATGGTTTGAATTTCTGTGGAATCTGTGGTGATTTCCCCTTTGTCGTTTTTTATTGCATCTATTTGGTTGTTCTCTCTTTTCTTTTTTATCAGTCTGGCTAGTGGTCTATTTTGTTGATCTTTTCAAAAAACCAGCTCTTGAATTTATTGATTTTTTGAAAGGTTTTTGGTGTCTCTATCTCCTTCAATTTTTCTCTGATCTTAGTTATTTCTTGTCTTCGGCTAGGTTTTGAGATTTTTTGATCTTGCTTCTCTAGCTCTTTCAATTTTAACAATAGGGTGTCAATTTTGGATTTCTTCACTCTTCTCATGTGGGCACTTATTGCTATATATTTTCCCCTACAGACTGCTTTAATTGTGTCCCAGAGATTCTGGTATATTGTGTCTTCATTCTTCTTGGTTTCAAAGAACTTATTTATTTCTGCCTTCATTTCATTGTTTATCCAATCAACATTCAAAAGCCAGTTATTCAATTTCCATGAAGCTGTGCGGTTCTGAGTTATTTTCTGAATTCTGAGTTCCAAGTTGATTGCACTATGGTCTGAGAGACTGTTTGTTATGATTTCAGTTATTTTGAATTTGCAGAGGAGTGGTTTACTTCCAATGATGTGGTCAATTTTGGAGTAGGTGTGATGTGGTGCTGAGAAGAATGTATATTCTGTGGATTTGGGGTGGAGAGTTCTGTAAATGTCTATGAGGTTTGCTTGTTCCAGATCTGAGTTTAAGTCCTGGATATCCTTGTTAATTTTCTGTCTGGTTGATCTTTCTGATATTGACAGTGTAGTGTTAAATCTCCCACTATTATTATGTGGGAGTCTAATTCTCATTGTAAGTCATTAAGAACTTGACTTATATATCTGGGTGCTCCTGCATTGAATCCGTATATATTTAGAATCATTAGCTCTTCTTCTTGTATCAATCCTTTTACCATTATGTAATGACCCTCTTTGTACCTTTTGATCTTTGTTGCTTTAAAGTCTATTTTATCAGAGATGAGAATTGCAACTCCTGCTTTTTTTCTCTTCATTTGCTTGGTAAATCTTCCTTCATTCCTTTATTTTGAGCCTTTGTGTATCCTTGCGTGTGAGGTGGGTTTCCTGGATACAGCACACGGATGGGTTTTGGTTTTTTATTCAATTTGCCTGTCTGTGTCTTTTGATTGGTGCATTTAGCCCATTTACATTTAGGGTTAATATTGTTATGTGTGAATTTGATACTGCCATTTTGATGCTAGCCGGCTCTTTTGCCCATTGGTTCATTTAGATTCTTCATTTTGTTGATGCTCTTTAGCATTTGGTATGCTTTTCGGATGGCTTGTACTGGTTGTTTCTTTCTATGTGTAGTGCCTCTTTCAGGAGCTCTTTTAAAGCAGGCCTAGTGGTGACAAAATCTCTGAGTACTTGCTTGTTCGTGAAGGATTTTATTTTTCCCTCACTTATGAAGCTCAGTTTGGTTGGATATGAAATTCTGGGTTGAAAGTTATTTTCTTTAAGAATTTTGAATATTGGGCTCCACTCTCTTCTGGCTTGTAGAGTCTCTGCTGAGAGATCTGCTGTGAGTCTGATGGGCTTCCCTTTGTGGGTGACCAGACCTTTTTCTCTGGTTGCCCTTAGTATTTTCTCCTTCATTTCAACCCTGGTGAATCTGACTGTTATGTGCCTTGGAGTTGCTCTTTTTGCAGAGTATCTGTGTGGTGCTCTCTATTTTCTGGAGTTGTGCATTGACCTGTCTTGCTAGGTTGGGGAAATTTTCCTGTATAATATCCTAAAGAGTGTTTTCCAACTTGGGTTCATTCTCTTCATCACCTTCTGGTACAGCTATCAAACGTTGGTTGGGTCTCTTCACATAGTCCCACATTTTTTGGAGATTTTTATTCATTCCTTTTTGCGCTTTTTTCTTTAATCTTGGTTTTTCTTTTTATTTCATTGAGTTGATCTTCAACTTCTGATATTCTTTCTTATGCTTGGTCAATTCGGCTGTTGATACTTGTGCATGCTTCACGAAGTTCTCGTGTTGTGTTTTTCAGCTCCTTCAATTCATTCATATCCCTAAGTTGTCCATTTTTTTATCATTTCCTCAAATCTTTTTTCAAATCTTTTTGCAAGGTTCTTAATTTCTTTGCACTGATTTAGAACATGTTCTTTTAGCTCAATGAAGTTTTTCATTATCCACTTTCTGAAGTCTGATTCCATCATTTTGCCACACTTATTCTCTGTTCAGCT
Organism: Saguinus oedipus; assembly: GCA_031835075.1. Lineage (NCBI taxonomy): Eukaryota > Metazoa > Chordata > Mammalia > Primates > Cebidae > Saguinus > Saguinus oedipus. Next base: position 60,270,765 of record CM063173.1, read on the forward strand.
TTGTTCCCTTGTTGGTGAGAAGTTTTGGTCCTTTGTAGGAGGTGAGGTGTTTTGGTTTCCGGTGTTTTCCTCCTTTTTGCGCTGGTTTCTTTCCATCTTTATGGATTTATCCACCTGTTGTCTTAGTAGTTGCTGATTTTTTTTTATTGGGTCTCTGTGTGGACGCCCACATTGTTAATGATGAATTATTTCTGTTACTTAGTTTTTCTTCTAATGGTCTAGCCCCTCTGCTGTACGAGTGCTGAGATCCACTGTAGGCCCTGCTTGTCTGGGGTACACCTGTAGCAGCAGCGGAACAGTGAGGGATGCTACCAGTTTCTTCTTCTGCTATCTTTATTCCAGAATGATGCCTGCCAAGTGTCAGTCTAATTAGTCTTTTTTGGGGGTGACTCTTTGGATATACAGGGGTCAGGGAGCTGCTTGAGGAGACAGTCTGTGCTTTATAGGAGCTCCAGTGCTGAGCTGTGAGCTCCGTTGTTCATTCAGGGTTGTTGGGGGGATGTGTTTATTTCTGCTGCTACAGAACTCATAACCCCCCCCTTTTTTTGCCCCTTAGATGTTCTGTCTCTGGGAGTTGGGGCTTACTTTATGAGTATCTGTTGCACTGTTCTGCCCAGCTAGGAGGCAGTCTATTTACTATTTGCCTGCTGGGGCTCGGCCCTGCTAGCATAGGTCTGCCCTGCTGTGGCAGGGCTCTGTTGTGCTGTGGTGTGCTCTGCCCTCCTGGCGGGGTCTCTCTGTTATGGCAGATTGCCTTGGCAACTGCAGGCTGCATCAGCCATGGGCGGTACTTAAGTAGGGGTGGATTGCGTTCGTATTGGTGGACCCCCTCCCCCACTGGGCTGCACCTTCTTAGATTTTGGCAGCAAAACTCTCAGCCCAGAGCTCCTCCAATCGCCATCCTGCTTGTCTCTGTGAGGGTGGGACCCACCGAGCCCCATCTCCCAGCTCCCTGCCTCAGAGTACATCCTCTCTCTCTCTCTCTCTTCCTCTCCCCAAGCTGAACGGTTGACTCTCTCACTGGTGCCCCAGTAGCCTGCCAATAGTGCATTGAGATCTGTGTGGTCTCCCATGCTGCTGCCCACTGCACTGGCTCAGATCACACTTCCCAGGAATCTTGTGGTCTGGCTCATTGTCCAAGTCCCGTTCAATCAGATGGACATGCCAATCTGCCCTTCCAAATCTCAGATTGCTGGATTAACATGGCACCCAGACCAGTGAGTTTTGTGCTGGGTCCCGCTGACCTGTGGTGCTGGCCTAACTGGCCATGTGAGCTGGCTGCGCTAGCATCCTGTGTCTCTCCCACCCCTGGGACCCTCAATGCTCTGTGGGCAAAAAAGTTCCATCCGAGAATGCAGCTAGGACTCACCCTCTGTGCCTTCACTGAGAGCTGCAATCTTGAGTCACCTTTACAACGCCATCCTCGGTAATTTTTTATCCACTGATTTATTCTGCTTATTGACTACAAATTCTGAGTTGTCTGTGTTTAGAGTTATGATCAATTTTTGAGGCTTATTAACAATGGCCATAACAACTATTGCAATTGTACTAAAGTCTTTCTTCCCAATTTTTAACAAAGGTCAGAATAGTTTTATTTGAAAGTTGGCCAACAAAATGTTTGTGCATAAAAACAGTTTTCACTTCTCCCCAGAAAATGATGTGAACCACTGTGTAGTTGTATTTGCCTGACACTTGTGTGTCCAAAAAAGGATGTTTTTTATTCAAATGGGATGAGAGTGGAAGATATAGGAAAGTGGACTTGTAGAAATAATGGTCTTTATAGACAATGTGTAGAAGCAGAATCTGTAAATTATGAGATAAAAAAAATCAGGTAATTTTTATTCAAATTGAGTGATCCTCATACAAAAAATTCAATTAATTAAAAATTAGAGCAGGTTAACTTGAATTAATTATATTTTTGTAGAATATAAATTCATGAAATTAAAATGTCCTATCTAAGTTTGCTCTGGAAAACACATTCTCAGATAAACAAAATCTGTTTTATTTGATTATTTGTTTCATTATTAACTGTTTGTTAAATCATTAACAAAAGTGTTTTGTGTTGTTCAAGTTCTTTAATATAACATATTATGGTCAAAATGGAAGGATAAAAATTGCAAGATCAATCTAACATTTGTCATTCTAAATAGTCATTCTTATAGCTATAAGAATGCATTTTAAATTTATTCATTGACTAGGTATTCAAGTGCATGTTTTAGCTTATGCTGAAGTGTCAGATACCACGCCCCTAATCTGCAGTAAATTAACAGCATATTTTATCATGCATAATAATGCTCTTGGGTGACCAGATTGAAAAGGCCCCTCCTCTCCAGGTAGTTATTCAGGAACTCAGATTTCTTTCATTATTTTTCTTCACAATTCATGAATCTAAAATACAGACTTGATTTGATATGATTTGATTTTATAATGGAAAACATAAGTCCACTGGATTCTGTAAAGATGAGCACATTGCTACACTGTGGTTGTGAAGTGGATTTCTTGGTCTGAGCAATGCTAAGTGGAATACCATGTGGGTGGATAAAGGATTCTGTGAGTCCATGGATGGCAGTTTTGGTAGAAGAATTTTATGCAAGGAAAACAAATTTATATCCACAGTGAGAGCCTACTCCATTGAGAACAAACTGTTTCCCCTTATATTATGTAAATTATTAAGTGTAATAAATGTACTATCAGGCACCTTGAGAATCACTGCAGAAATGACATCATATCAAAAACTCAATGTTGATCTGTGGTGCTGTCAGATTGAACACTCAGAGTTGGCTCTATCCAGACTGGCCTTTGTGATTCAAAGTTCATGTTGCTCAGGCTGTGTATTGCTTCTATTTCTGCTACTATGTTCTCCTTGTTCATAAGTCCATGGGGTGATGATGGGGGTGGCAGGAAAATAAGAATGAGCAATTTACACAGAACAAGTCATTCTATCCACGTTATTATTAACATCCTGCTCTGACATGGTCACCCCATGGTGGGCATTCACCTGGAACATACATATCTTTATGTAATTTACCCAGTGAGAGATGTTTATTCACAAAATTCTTTTCATTTTATTCATGAATTCTGTAATCAAGTTTTCTGCATGTTGCTGATCATCTAACCAATTCATGAGCCACAGACATGTTGAAGGAGTGGGGATTATAAGATCTAATATCCTGGTCTTAAACAGTCACTGTCTCAGCCTCTTCAGTAGCTGAGACTACGTGTGCATGCCACAATGCTCAGCTAATTTTGCGTTATTTCTGTTAGAGATGGGATTTGGCTGTGTTTTCCAGGCTGGTCTCACTGTACCTGCCTCAATAATTTTCCCAGCTTGGCTTGCAAAGTGCTGGCACTAAAGTCATAAACCACCACACTTGGCACCTATAATTTGATATTTCAAACAGTATGTAGCGAAAGCTATCACAAAGTTATCTAGGGAAAGAAAGCTCCCGATCACAGTGTAAAACTGTACAGATATAATGCATGCACATATGTTCATACATGCTGGCATTTGTGTGTAGGTGTGTTTTCTGAGAAAGTACTTCATTGCTACCAGGCTAGGATAGCATTCATGGTCTTCTGGTGATGTTGGATATTGAAATTCCAGGATTCATAGAACAAGATTCCTAACTGATTCACAAGAGGGTGAACGTTGTGAAACATGATTAAGTAATAAGCACTGTGGAAGAAACAACTGGCCATGGACAACATTGAGTGTTCACACCGTCTTATCTGTGAAATGCTTTGCTCACAGCATGTTTTTATTCACTTCATTTTATGGTGATGCATATTGCTACTCTGAGTTGGTGAGAGATTGAAGCTGTGTTCCACTGTGAAACCCTGGAGACTGGCCTTCTCTCTAAGGTAGCTCCTTCCTCTATCCGTACCTGTGACATGCACCAATGGAGACTCTTCTCTCTGGATAAATGGAAGTTCCCATTGATCCGATGGGCAGAGAGTGAGGTTGTCATTCCCAGAGGCTCTGGTTGAATTGTTTTTGGAACCGTCTTGGTGGATGTCCTACATTCAGAAACAATGTCCAAGAAAAATCACAATAAAACTCTCGACTCCCTGTGCCTGTGTCCCCTCCACTTCTTCGCTTACCCTTACATCAGGGATTCAACTATACCAGGACGACACTTGTTTTGGTTTCCCTTGGGCGTCACCTAGCGGCGGCCCATATTGAAAATTTAAGCAGCGCTCATGACCAGCTTGGCCAATTTGATAAAAACCCGTCTCTACTAAAAATACAAAAATTAGCCAGGCGTGGGAGCAGGTGCCTGTAGTCCCAGCTACTCAGGACGCTAAGGCAAGAGAATTGCTCGAACACTGGAGACAGAAGTTGCAGTGAGCCAAGATGGTGCCATTTCCCTCCAGCCTGGGCAACAAAGCCTCTGTCTCAAAAAAATAAAAAAAGAGAAGAAAATTTAAGAAGCACAGAACAGAAAAAGCTCTGGTTGCCTGTGCACAGCTCATTCACTGCAACAGTGAACTTTTGGGCTTAAGCACTCTTCCTGCCTCAGCTTTCTGCCTTGCTGAGAGTATAGGCATGTTCCACAATGCTTGGCAATTTTTTAAGTAGTGCTAATCTCTCTCATTGTGTTGCCCAGGTTAATCACGGACTCCTGGTCTCTAGCAATTTTTCCACCTTGGTCTGTAGAAGTGCTAGAATTACAGGCACGAGCCACTGTGCCCATTCATATAATTTGATATTTTTAACAATACTTTCTAGTAAAATCCATCACAAAGACATTTAGCAAAAGAAAGCTCAGTATCATGATACAAAGTTGTATACATATGGTGTGCTCATGTGAGCGTAACTCCGTGTCTGTTTTCTGGGAAATGGCATTCTTTTACCTAGGGGCATTGGTTGAAGAGATGTGAGGACTGTCTGGGAGGATGCTCTTGGCCAGTAACATAATCAAACAGAACTCAGAAGACTGGCAACCACATGTGCCTTCGTATCCTTTCTCTTCATCACTCACTCCTAAACCAGGGATCCCAATTCCTGGCTGACATGTCGTTCACTTGTCATCTGGCATCACCTACCCAGTCACTTTTATTGAAAACGTAGGTGTTAAATTTGTAGGCCATCACATAAGGAGATTGTGGGAAGCCTGATGTTAAATTATTCCTAGATGCCCTGCTTCAGGGGTCAGCATTTTATTTGTTTATTTTTATTTTTTGAGATGAGGTCTTATTCTCAAAGAATAAACCAGGACTGGAGTGCAGTGGCATGATCTCAGCTCTCTACAACCACCACTTCCCAGGTTTAAGCAATTCTCCTGCCTCAGCCTCCTGAGTAGATGGGATTACACGCATGCACTACCATGCCTGGCTAATTTATTTATTTATTTATTTTTATACGGAGTCTTCCTCTGTCACCCAGGCTGGAGTTCAGTAGGGTGAACTCAGTGCACTGTAACCTCTGCCTCCCGGGTTCAAGTGATTCTCCTGCCACAGCCCACTAAGTAGCTGAGATTACAGGTGCTCACCACACCCAGCTAATTTTTGTATTGTTAGTTTCCCCGTGTTTCCCAGGCTGCTTGGGTCTTGTGACTGCCAGTGATCCATCTGCCTTGGCCTCACAAAGTGCTGGGATTACAGAACTGAGTCACCACGATGGGCCCTGAGTCAGAATTTTCTATGGAGCAGAGCAGCTTCCTCGCTGCAATCTATTGAAACTCAGCCCGAACCTGGAGATGTGGCATAATCAGTTTAAGTTAGCTGTGCTGCTCTACCTTTCATGCTTCCTCCTTTTGCCCCGGGAGACATCCCTCCAAACCTGTTTATGTCCACTGGACCTGGAGCCCCAGAACACACAGTCTGTTTCTTTTCAGAGACCATCTGGGGCTATCGGGTCATTGGGAGGCTCCCATCCCCATTCTCCTGCTTTCCAAAGTGCCTTGCTGATGGTTGCTGAAGTAAAGATGGCATCTTTGCTTGGCTTTTGCCACTTTGATTCTGCCTTATCCCTCCACCACACTGGAATCTACTGCATGGGCTGGGACCAGATATATCCATCCTGGTGACAATGACTGAGGTGCACATGTCAGATGGCATACCTTTCTAAAATCTCTAACTCACACCTCCAGAATCATTGAAAATGGTGGGTGCAAGTTTTTCCTCCTTGTTGCATAAAATGTGTTCACTGTTCTTTGATTTTGGTACTCTGTTGATGGTCGAAAGTTGGGAGGAAACAGAGAAAGAACTCTGACTTCGGTAGGTTTCACGAGAGACAGGGGAAACTGAGGAACATAAGATGAGTGCTTTGCTGAATGCCCCGCTTGTTCTCCCGACCCAGCTCAGAAGAGTACAAACACGATTGGTGAGTTGGGAGACCTCTATGTGGTCACGACTCTGCTGTTATACTTGACAATAGTGGCAATGGTTCAGAAATATGTGCTCTTTTGGTGCCAATTTGGCACAGTGACGACAGATTCCAAACGGCCTGTGTCTATACCTGATGGTACCGTGTATCTGCTCTGGTGTTTAGAAAAAGGTGGAGCTCCCCCGTGCTGCACCGTTTCCTTGCGTTTTTCTTTTGACGTTAATTTATTCACTTATGTATTTGTTTATTTGAGATGAAGTCTCAGGTGGGGCTGTCAGCATGCACCTATAAAATGAATGAATGAATGAACGAACGAGTCGGTTTTCGGAAATATTTACAGGCGAGGTTGGGTGACGCAGATAAGGTCAGGGCCTTGCTCTGAAATCCTCAAGGCCTCCGCTGTGATTCGGAATGGTGGCTACTTCAAGCGGATGGTTCTGTTTATCTGCTCTGGTCTTTAGGAACGAGTGAAGCCTTCCTGTGCTCCGCCACCTCCTTATATGTCTTTTAAAACCGTCCATCCTTCCATTCGTCCATCCGTTCATCCATCCATGAATCCATGTATTTTTTTTTAAAGATGGGGTCTCCCTGTGTCACCCAGGCTGACTGTAGGTCACTGTGACCTTGAACTAACTAGTGGGCTTAGAGGGATCCTCCCCTGCCTCAGCCTCCTGAGGATCTGGGCCTACAGGTTTGGGCGGGTGCCAGGATGCAACACGACACAAAATGCCCAGCTGATTATCTTCCTTCTTTTTAACTGTTTTCTTCTGAGGCAAAGGTCCTTCTCGCTTGCTCTGTGGCCCAGGCTGGAGTGCAATTGCTCCAGGACCAAACTTGGGCTGCTTATTCTCTTGACCTGATGATGAGCTGAAGACGAATTGGGAAAGGAGGGAGTTTTTATTTCTGTGATTGTTTACAGGGAAATGGAAAGCCTGGAAAATATCACCAGACTGACTCAAAATTACAGAGGGTATCAGAGCCTGTACACCTTCCGAGCTCTCTGTGTACATGTAATGGTGCATGGTCACCTAAAGAGGGAAGCAAATTTTGTTCCCTGTTTTTTCTTCCCCCCGGAGTCTTGCTCTGTCTCCCAGGCTGAAGTGCAGTCGGAGGTGAGATCTCGACTCACTGCGACCTCCACCTCCCGAGTTCCAGAGATTCTCCTGCCTCAGCATTTTGAGGGCCTAGAGACAGGGGTTTTGCCATGCTAACTGGGCCGGTTTGGAACTCCTGATCTCATGTGACCCTCCGCCTCTGCCTCTGACTACCAGAGTGCTGGGGCGAGGGGCGTGGGCCGCCTGGCCCCGGCCTGCTTTTTCTTTTGTTACTAGAAAAGAAAACAGCGTGGATCCTCTCACTATCACCGTATAAACTCTACTATACTGCAGGATATGGCATGCATGTGAGTGCGTGCATGGGTACGTGTGTGCATGCGTGTGTACGTAAGTACCTACGCACGTACATAGCTGCGTGTGTTTCTGCGTGTATTGCCGAGTCACGGTGTTTTCTTCCCCCTCAGGGGCTCTGCTCGATTAGTTGTGAGAAAATGCCTGAGATGGTGCCTGGCTGACACTTGTTTATGTTGTCATCAGGCGTCAGCTAGCGGTCACCGGTTCTCGAAAGTCTAGGCGGCATTACGGGACGCTCTGGCCACCCGCCCACAGTCAGGAGCTATTGTGGCTTCTCTCTGCTACCCACCTCCCCCGCCACACCCCGAGCCTCACCTCCCTCCCATCTCAACCCTCCATTAGAGGCCCAACTTCCCTTGGTCCATCTGTCCCCCAGACTCCCTCATTGCCCAGACGACCCCTGGAGACCCCGGCTGGGCCCCATTGTTCTTCTCTTTGATCCGTTGTTTCCCTTTCTTTCTTTGTGTCTTTCTTAACCCAAATGGACCCTTTTGCCTGGGTTTTATGGATGACAGCTCCACCTTAGGCCTTGTCATTAGTGGAGACTTTCCTGATTCTCCCCAGATAAAGTGAAAGCAAGTAGATGTCAAGAGTGTGCTAGTAAATGGTGTTTCCCAGAAATCATCTAATGAGTATGGAGGAAGAAACATGCAGTGCTTCCCTTTCAAGGCAGCAATGCCAGCAATATTGAATTAGGTGTCATTGCTGGAGTCGGCTTGTTTCCTGAGTTGCCCTCTGTGCCCACCCCACCCAAGGCTTGAAAACATTCTAGAATAATCTACTGTGCCTCCGTCCCTTCCCCTTCCTCTTTTTGTCCCCTACGTTTCTCTCCTTCCACTCAGGCATATCTTCCCTCCTCTCTCTGTCTCTTTCTCTCTCTCTCTCCTCTCTCACTTCCCCCCACACACCACCCCTTCCTCCCTCCCTAGATAAACTCACTCAACAACCCTGGCCCAGGCCCTCATAGTCATTTTTATTTTTTTTGAGACAGAGTCTCACTCTGTCACCCAGGCTGGAGAGCAATGGCAGGATCTCGGCTCACTGTAATTTCTGCTTCCCGGGTTCAAGCGATTCTCTTGCCTCAGCCTCGTGAGTGGCTGGGGTTAAAGGCATGCAGCACCATGCCCAGAGAATTTTATTTTTCCATTACAATTAAAGAGATTTTTGTCTTTTTAGAAGAAATGGGGTTTCACCATGTTGGCCAGCCTGTTCTTGGACCCCTGACCTCAGGTGGTCCACACGCCTCAGCCCCCAAGAGTGCTGGGATGAGAGGCATGAACCACCTCGCCTGGCTCATAGTCACTTTTAATAAATATTTTACGTGTAATTTTTTTTTAATTTTTAAAATTTTTATTGCATTATAGGTTTTCGGGTACATGTGCAGAAAACGCAAGATAGTTGCATAGGTACACACATGGCAGTATGTTTTGCTGCCTTCCTCTCCTTCACCCACACTTGGCATTGATCCCCAGGCTATCCCTCCCCAACCCCCCCGCTGTCCCTCCCATATTCCCCCCAATAGGCCCCAGTGTGTAGTAGATGCCCTCCCTGTGTCCATGTGTTCTCATTTTTCTCACCCGCCTGTGAGTGAGAATATGCGGTATTTCTTTTTCTGTTCTTGTGTCAGTTTGCTGAGAATGATGTTCTCCAGATTCATCCATGTCCTTACAAAGGACACAAACTCATCAGTTTTGATTGCCGCATAATATTCCATGGTGTATATGTGCCACATTTTCCCCGTCCAGTGTATCATCGATGGGCATTTGGGTTGGTTCCAGGTCTTTGCTATTGTAAACAGTGCTGCAATGAACATTTGTGTGCATGTGTCCTTATAGTAGAACGATTTATAGTCCTTTGTATATATACCCAGTAATGGGATTGCTGGATCAAATGGAAATTCCATTTCTAGGTCCTTGAGGAATCGCCACACTGTCTTTCACAATGGTTGAACTAATTTACACTCCCACCAACAGTGTAAGAGTGTTTTTATTTCTCCACATCCTCTCCAGCATCTGTTGTCTCCAGATTTTTTAATGATCGCCATTCTAACTGGCATGAGATGGTATCTCAATGTGGTTTTGATTTGCATCTCTCTAATGACCAGTGATGATGAGCATTTCTTCACGTGTTTGTTGGCCTCATGTATGTCTTCTTTTGTAAAGTGTCTGTTCATATCCTTTGCCCATTTTTGAATGGGCTTGTTTGTTTTTTCCTGCAAATCTGTTTGAGTTCTTTATAAATTCTGGATATCAGCCCTTTATCAGATGCATAAACTGCAAAGATATTTTCCCATTCTGATGGTTGCCGATTCACTCTAGTGACTGTTTGTTTTGCCGTGCAGAAGCTGTGGAGTTTGATTAGGTCCCATTTGTCTATTTTGGCTTTTGTTGCCAATGCTTTTGGTGTTTTGGTCATGAAGTCCTTGCCTACTCCTATGTCCTGAATGGTTTTACCTAGATTTTCTTCTAGGGTTTTTATGGTGTCAGGTCTTATGTTTAAGTCTTTAATTCATCTAGAGTTAATTTTAATGTAAGGTGTCAGGAAGGGGTCCAGTTTCTGCTTTCTGCACATGGCTAGCCAGTTTTCCCAACACCATTTATTAAACAGGAAATCCTTTTCCCATTGCTTGTTTTTTTCTGGTTTATCAAAGATTATATGGTTGTAGATATGTTGTGTTGCCTCCAATGCCTCTGTTCTGTTCCATTGGTCTATATCTCTGTTTTGGTACCAGTACCATGCTGTTTTGATCACTGTAGCCTTGTAGTATAGTTTGAAGTCTGGTAGTGTGATGCCTCCCGCTGTGTTCTTTTTGCTTAGAATTGACTTGGCTATGCGGGCACACTTTTGGTTCCATATGAAGTTCATGGTGGTTTTTTCCAGTTTTGTGAAGAAATTCAATGGTAGTTTGATGGTGATAGCATTGATTGTGTAAATTACTTTGGGCAGTATAGCCATTTTCATTATATTTATTCTTCCTAACCACAAACATGGAATGTTTCTCCATCTGTTTGTGTCCTCTCTTATTTCATTGAGCAGTGGTTTGTAGTTTTCCTTGAAGAGGTCTCTTACGTTCCTTGTGAGTTGTATTACTAGGTATTTTATTTTCTTTGTAGCAATTGTGAATGGCAGTTTGTTCTTGATTTTGTTCTCTTTAAGTCTGTTATTGGTGTATAGGAATGCTTGTCATTTTTGCACATTGATTTTATATCCTGAGATTTTCCTGAAGTTGCTTATCAGTTTCAGGATTTTTTGGGCTGAGGTGATGGGGTCTTCTACATATACTATTCTGTTGTCTGCAAATAGAGACAATTGGGCTTCCACCTTTCCTATTTGAATATGCTTTATTTATTTTTCTTGCCTGATTGCTCTGGCTAGAACTTCCAGTAGTATGTTGAATAGGAGTGGTGAGAGAGGGCATCCTTGTCTAGTGCTGGATTTCAAAGGGAATGCTTTCAGTTTTTGCCCATTCAGTATGATATTGGCTGTTGGTTTGTCATAAATAGCTTTTATTACTTTCAGATATGTTCCATCAATATCAAGTTTATTGAGGGTTTTTAGCATAAAGGGCTGTTGACTCTTGTCAAATGCCTTCTATGTGTCAATTGAGATAATCCTGTGGTTTTTGTTTTTGCTTCTGTTTATGTGGTGAATTACGTTTATAGACTTGCATGTGTTGAACCAGCCTTGCATTCCTGGGATGAATCCTACTTGATCATGATGCATAAGTTTTTTAATGTGCTGTTGTAATCGGTTTGCCAGTATTTTATTAAAGATTTTTGCATCTAAGTTCATCATGGATATTGGCCTGAAGTTTTCTTTTCTTGTTGAGTCTCTGCCGGGTTTTGGTATCAGGATGATGTTGGTCTCATAAAATGAATTGGAAAGGGTTCCCTTTTTTGAATTATTTAAAATAGTTTCAGAAGGAATGGTACCAGATCCTCTTTGTGTGTCTGGAAGAATTCAGCTGTGAACCCATCTGGACCTGGGCTTTTTTTGTGTGGTAGGCTCTTAATTGCTGCCTCAACTTCAGACCTTTTTATTGGTCTATTCATAGTTTCAGCTTCCTCCTGGTTTAGGCTTGGGAGGACACAGACATCCAGGGATTTATCCATTTCTTCCTGGTTTACTAGTTTTTGTGCATAGAGTTGTTTGGAGTATTCTCTGATGATGGTTTGAATTTCTGTGGAATCTGTGGTGATTTCTTCTTTATCATTTTTTATTGCATCTATTTGTTTGTTCTCTCTTTTCTTTTTTATCAGTCTGGCTAGTGGTCTGTCTATTTTGTTGATCTTTTCAAAAAACCACCTCTTGGATTTATTGATTTTTGAAGGGTTTTTCTTGTCTCTATCTCCTTCAATTCTTCTCTGATCTTAGTTATTTCTTGTCTTCGGCTAGGTTTTTAGCTTTTTTGATCTTGCTCCTCTAGCTCTTTCAATTTTGACGATAGGGTGTCAATTTTGTATCTCTTCACTCTTCTCATGTGGGCACTTTTTGCTGTATGTTTTCCTATATAGACTGCTTTAAATGTTTCCCAGAGATTCTGGTACATTTTGTCTTCATTCTCGTTTTTTTTGAAGAACTTCTTTTTTTCTGCCTTCATTGCATTGTTTATCCAAGCAACATTCAAGAGCCAGTTGTTCAGTTTCCATGAAGCTGTGCGGTTCTGAGTTATTTTCAGGATTCTGAGTTCCAACTTGATTGCGCTGTGGTCTGAGAGACTGTTTGTTATGATTTCAGTTTTGCATTTGCTGAGGAGTGCTTTACTTCCAATTATGTGATCAATTTTGGAGTAGGTGTGGTGTTGTGCTGAGAAGAATGCATATTCTGTGGATTTGGGGTGGAGAGTTCTGTAAATGTCTATCAGGTTTGCTTGTTCCAGGTCTGAGTTCAAATCCTGGATATCTTTGTTAATTTTCTGTCTGGTTGATCTGTCTGATACTGACATTGGAGTGTTAAAATTTCTCAGTATTATTGTGTGGGATTCTAAGTCTCTTTGTAAGTCATTAAGAACTTGCCTTATATATTTGGGTGCTCCTGCATTGGGTCCATATATATTTAGAATCATTAGCTCTTCTTCTTGTATCGATCCTTTTACCATTATGTAATGACCCTCTTTGTCTCTTTCGATCTTTGTTGCTTTAAAGTCTATTTTATCAGAGATGAGAATTGCAACTCCTGCTTCTTTTTGCTATTTATTTGCTTGGTAAATCTTCCTCCATCCCTTTATTTTGAGCCTTTGTGTATCATTGCATGTGAGGTGGGTTTCCTGGATACAGCACACCGATGGGTTTTGGTTTTTTATCCAACTTGCCAGTCTGTGTCTTTTGATTGGTGCATTAACCCATTTACATTTAGGGTGAATATTGTTATGTGTGAATTTGATACTGCCATTCTGATGCTAGCTGGCTCTTTTGCCCATTGGTTCATGTAGATTCTTCATTTTGTTGATGCTCTTTAGCATTTTGTATGTTTTTTGGATGGCTGGTACTGGTTGTTTCTTTCTATGTGTAGTGCCTCTTTCAGGAGCTCTTGTAAAGCAGTCCTAGTGGTGACAAAATCTCTGAGTACTTGCTTGTTTATGAACGATTTTATTTTTCCTTCACTTATGAAGTTCAATTTGGCTGGATATGTAATTCTGAGTTGAATGTTCTTTTCTTTAATGATGTTGAATATTGGCCCCCACTCTCTTTTGGCTTGTAGAGTCTCTGCCGAGAGATCTGCTGTGGGTCTGATGGGCTTCCCTTTGTGGGTGACCCAACCTTTCTCTCTGGCTGCCCTTAGTATTTTATCCTTCATTTTAATCCTCATGAATCTGATGATTATGTGCCTTGGGGTTGCTCTTCTTGCAGAGTATCTTTGTGGCATTCTCTGTGTTTCCTGGAGTTGAGTATTGATCTGTCTTGCTAGGTTGGGGAAATTTTCCTGGATAATATTCTGAAGAGTATTTTCCAGCTTGGATTCATTCTGTTCATCACATTCTGGTACACCTATCAAATGTGTGTTTGGTCTCTTCACATGTTCCCACATTTCTTGAAAATTTTGTTCATTTTTTTTGTGTTGTTTGTCTAATCTTGGTTTCTTGTCTTATTTCATTGAGTTGATCTTCGACTTCTGATATTTTTTCTTCTGCTTGGTCAATTCGTCTGTTGAAACTTGTGCATGCTTCACGAAGTTCTCGTGTTGTGTTTTTCAGCTCCTTCAATTCATTCATATTCCTCTCTAAGTTGTCCATTCTTGTTATCACTTCCTCGAATTTTTTTTCAAATCTATTTTCAAGGTTCTTAGTTTGTTTGCACTGATTTAGAACATGTTCTTTTAGCTCACTAAAGTTTCTCATTATTCACTTTCTGAAGTCTGATTCCATCATTTCTTCACACTCATTGTCCATCCAGCTTTGTTCCCTTGCTGGTGAGGAGTTTTGGTCCTTTGTAGGAGGTGAGATGTTTTGGTTTCGGGTGTTTTCCTTTTTTTTTGCCCTGGTTTCTTCCCATCTTTATGGATTTATCCACCTCTCATCTTAGGTGTTGCTGATTTTTTAATTGGGTCTCTAAGTGGATGCCCAGATTGTTGATGATGAAGTATTTCTGTTACTTAGTTTTCCTTCTAATGGTCTAGCCCCTCTGCTGTATGAGTGCTGAGGTCCATTCCAGTCCCTGCTTGTCTGGGGTGCACCTGTAGCAGCTGTGGAACAGTAAGGGGTGCTACCAGGTTCTTCTTCTGCTATATTTGTCCCAGAATGATGCCCATAAAATGTCAGTCTGATTAGTCCTTTTTTGGGGTGACTTTTTGGATATACAGCAGTCAGGGAACTGCTTGAGGAGATGGTCTGTGCTTTATAGGAGCTTCAGTGCTGAGCTGTGAGCTCTGTTGTTCATTCAGGGTTGTTTGGATGATGTTTTTATTTCTGCTGCAACAGAACTCATAACCCCCCTCTTTTTTTCCCCTCCTTTGATGCTCTGTCTCAGGGAGTTGGGGCTTTCTTTATGATTATCTGTCATGCTGTCCTGCCCGGCTAGGAGGTAGTCTATTCACTATTTGCCAGCCAAGGCTTTGCCCTGCTAGCGTGGGTCCACCTGCTGCCTCCGGGCTCCATTCTTCTGTGGTGCACTCCGCCCTGCTGGTGGAGTCTTTGTTTTGGTGGGTTGCCTCAGCAACGGCAGGCTGCATCAGCACTGGGTGGTACTTCAGTAGGAGCAGATTGCATCCGTAATGGCGGATGCCCCTTCCCCACAGGGCTGCACAGTCCTAGATTCAACTGTGCAGCAGCAAAGCTCTCAGCCCCAAGCACCTCCAATCGCTGCCCTGCTTGTCCCCATGAGGGTGGGACCCACCGAGCCGGATCACCCATCTCCCTGCCTCAGAGTCTGTCCTCTCTCTCTCTCTCTCTCTCTTCCTCTCCCCAAGCTGAACAGTTGACTCTCTCACTGGCGCCCCAGTTGCCTGCCAATAGGGCAGTGGGATCTGTGTGGTCTCCCGTGCTGCTGCCCACTGCACCAGCTCAGATCACACTTCCCAGGAATCTCCTGGTCTGGCTCATTGTCCAAGTCTCATTCAATCAGATGGACATGCCAATCTGCCCTTCCAAATCTCAGATTGCTGGTTTAACAGGGCACCCAGACCAGTGAGTTTTGTGCCGGGTGCCACTGCGCTGCAGTGCCGGCTGAACCGGCCGCATGAGCCGGCTGTGCTGGCATCCCATGTCTCTCCCACACCTGGGACTTTCAACGTTCTGTGGGCAAAAAAGGTCCATCTGAGAATGCGGCTAAGACTCACCCTCTGCGCCTTCACTGAGAGCTGCAATCCTGAGTCACCTCTATGATGCCATCTTGGAAGATCCTCCCCAGTTAATTTTTTAATTGTTAAGCCTTTGAAAACTGGCACAGGACAAAGATGTCTTCTCTCACTCCTATTCATCAGTATTGGAAGTTCTTGAATCTATCTTTGATTTTTTTAATCATTCTTCAAGGCCTTAAAAATAAAGGTTGCTCAGGCTGGGCATGCTGGCAAATTTTTTTTTTGGAGGAGCATTTTGGGAGGCAGCGGTAGGCAGATTGCTTGAGCCCAAGAGTTTTAGACCAGCCAGGGAAATGGAGAAATCCCATCTGATGGGGATGGTATATGGGACCGTTAACTGGGCTGGTGGGAAAAGTCTCCAGCTGAGTCGACAATGGACTATAGTCGCTGTATACTAAGCCAAAGAGAACTGAGGGAGCACAGAGGCATGGATTCAACCAGCTCGCCCAAATTCATCCTCAGCCCTGTTACCATCTAGAAAGGGCTCGCCAGGTACAACACATCACGTGTGATGAGTAGTCATTTTCCCACGTCCTGTCCCTGCCCTCTCATAGACGGATGCAGTGCATGTGTGATATTTTTATTTTCCTGGCCAACATATTCATAAGGTAGAATGTGTGTCGTAGCCCCTCCCTGGGACTTACTATGATTATAGAGGATTTAAAAAAAAAAATCTTTCTATTCTTTCTCCTTTTATTTCTCTCTTCCTAATTTCCTTTTCCAGTTCTGTCTTTTTTCTTTGATTCTTTCATTGTTACTGTGTTTCGTGTGTGTGTGTGTGTGTGTGTGTGTGTGTGTGTGTGTTTCTTTTTTCTTTTGAGACATAGTCTCACTCTGTCACCCGAACTGGAGTGCAATGGCGAGATCTCGGCTCATGGCAACCTCCAACTCCTGGGTTCCAGCGATTCTCCTGCCTCAGCCTCCTGAGTGTCTGGGGCTACAGGCATGCACCACCATGCCTGGAGGATATTTTTTTAACATTAAAATTAAAGAATATTTTTTTTGTATTTTTAGCAGAGACAGGGTTTCACCATGTTGGCCAGCCTGTTCTTGGACCTCAGGTGGCCCACCCGCCTCAGCCTCCCAGAGTGCTGGGATGACAGGCGTGAGCCACTGTGCCCAGCTCACAGTCACTTTTAACAGTTACATTACATGTGGTATTTTTATTTTCCTGGCCAACATATTCATAAGGTGGAAGCTGTGTCGTAGCCCCTCCCTGGGCCTTACTATGCTTTTAGAGGATTTTTAAAAAAGAAATCTTTCTATTCTTTCTCCTTTTGGTCCTCTCTTCCTAATTGCCTTTTCCAGTTCTTTATTTCTTGTTTGTTTCTTTCGTTGTTCCTGTGTTTCTTTCATTGTTTCCGTGTTTCGTGTGTGTGTGTGTGTGTGTGTGTGTGTTTTCTTTCCTTTTTTTTGAGACAGAGTCTCACTCTGTCATTCAGGCTGGAGTGCAATGATGCAATCTCGGTTCACTGCAACCTCGGCCTCCTGGGTTCAAGCAATTCTCCTGCCTCAGTCTCCTGAGTGGCTGGGATTACACACGCGTGCCACTGCGCCCAGCTGATTTTTGTATTTTTAGTAGAGATAGAGATGGGGTTTCAACATTTTGGCCAGGTTTGTCTCGAACTCCTGACCCTGTGATCCACCCACCTCGGCCTCCCAAAGTGCTGGGATGACAGCCATGAGCCACTTTGCTCGGCTTCTCTCTCTCTTTTTCTTTCTTTTCCTTCCTTCCTTCCTTCCTTCCTTCCTTCCTTCCTTCCTTCCTTCCTTCCTTCCTTCTTTCTTTCTTTCTTTCTATCTCTCTCTCACTCTTTTTTTTCTGTCTTTCTATCTCACTTGCTCTTTCTTTCTCTCTGTCTCTCTGTCTTTCTAGATGGAGCCTTGTTCTGTGGCCAGGCCTGATTATGTTGAGTACAGAGTTTTATTTTCTCTATTTTCTGTCTTTTTCTTTCTTCCTTCCTTTCTTTATTATTTTTTTAACTTGATGCAGGTGGGCTAACGCCAAAAAGGGCATTAGCCTCTTTTTTCTTTCTTCTTTTATTCTTCTTTTTTTTTTCAATTTGTGGAATTTTATTTAGTTGTCTAGGAAGGAAATTGTACAATTTTAACTTTCAGAAAAATAAAATTGAAGTCAGAGACCAGGCATCGGTTTAGAACCTGCTTTGGAGTAATATCAACACAAAGGAAAGCAAAAACTAAGATGAGAGAGAACAAGAGATAGACAGAGAGAGAAATTCTTAATCTCCTAATGCCATGGTATTAGGCATCACTATACTTTACATAAGACAATACATAATCTTCTCCATCTAAGCCAGTTTTAGTTGAGGTTCTTTTATTTTTATTTTTATTTTTATTTATTTTATTTTATTTTACTTTATTTTTTAAATTTTTATTGCATTATAGGTTTTGGGGTACATGTGCAGAACGTGCAAGATAGTTGCATAGGTACACACATGGCAGTGTGTTTTGCTGCTTTCCTCCCCTTCACCCACACTTGGCATTCATCCCCAGGCTATCCCTCCCCAGCCCACCCCACTGTCCCTCCCCCATTCCCCCCAATAGACCCCAGTGTATAGTAGACCGCCTCTCTGTGTCCATGTGTTCTCATTTTTCTCACCCACCTATGAGTGAGTAAATGCGGTATTTCTTTTTCTGTTCTTGTGTCAGTTTGCTGAGAATGATGTTCTCCAGATTCATCCATGTCCTTACAAAGGACACAAACTCATCAATTTTGATTGCTGCATAATATTCCATGGTGTATATGTGCCACATTTTCCCAGTCCAGTCTATCATCGTTGGGCATTTGGGTTGGTTCCAGTTTTTTGCTATTGTAAACAGTGCTGCAATGAACATTCGTGTGCATGTGTCCTTATAGTAGAACGATTTATAGTTCTTTGTATATATACCCAGTAATGGGATTGCTGGGTCAAATGGAAAACTCCTCACCAGCAAGGGAAACAAGCTGGATGGAGAATGAGTGTGACAAAATGACGGAATCAGACTTCAGAAAGTGGATAATGAGAAACTTCACTGAGCTAAAAGAACATGTTCTAAATCAGTGCAAAAAACTAAGAATCTTTTTCTCTTCTTTGTTTCTTTCTTTTTCTTTTCTTCCTTTCTTTCTCCCTTCTTTCCTTTTTTCTTTTTCTTTCCTTTTTTCTTTCTTTCTTTGTCTTTTATACTTCCTTTTTCCTCTCTTTTGCCATTCTTTCCTTCAGCTCTTTTCTCATTTCTTCTCATCTTTCTTCATTTTCCACCTCTCTTTTGTTATATATTTTCTCCAGTTTTTAAAAATTCTGTCTCTGTGTTTTCTCCATCTCCTTCCTCTACCCTCCCTGCTTTCTTTCTTTCCTCCCTCTTTCCTTCATGTCTCTTTTTTCTACCCCTTTCTGTCTTCCCCCCACCGTGTGAATTGTGAAAGTGTCCTCATTCTGTGTCTCTCTGTCACCTGAACGACTCGTGACTGAAACCTGTATGTTTTTTCTAGCTCACAGATGCGTCTCCAAACACCCACACGTCATGGGCTTGTCTTTTGAGTCTATCTCGGTCTACGCAGAGACACATTTGGAGGACGGTTTCTGTGGGGTTGGGGTGAAGGGCCTTGTTTCCGGCCACAGGAAGACTTTCTGTTTTGCAGTCTGCCGGCTGCTCTGCCATCCGGATCTGTCTTTGGGACAGGTTTGGAAATGGTTGTTGCTGATTGTCAAGCCCCAACTGGTGGCAGCTTTTATATAGTTCTCTTGGCTTCTGGAGCTCCAGTGATAGCTGCCGAGGGAGGGGACCATTCCCGCTGTAAGCTAGGCAGTGCTCCAGAAAGCCTGCATCCATCAGTGGGGCTGTCCCTGTGGCGCCAGAGCACTGCCAAGTCACTTGTGAGTCAGAACTCGGGCATTCAGGGTTATACAGGGGCAGGCTGTTGCTGAGTTTCCAGGCCTGAAAGCGGTGTGAGGGCAGCCTGGGCTGGTTGACCAGCATGCAGTAGCTCCAGAGGCTCGACCCGCGACCCACGGCGACCCTCTGTGCATGGCGCAGGTAATCGGGGATGCCCTTTCCCGGTGCTGTCACGGGCCTGTGTGGGCCATGGCCACCTGAGACACCCACAGAATTTCTTTTCCAAGTCCCCATGGGAAGTCGGTGGCCATCCTGCGCCATCCTCTCTGGGTGTTGCGCCCAGCTGCGGTCCCTCTGCTGTGACACTTTTCTTCCAAATCCGCGTTTGTAGTCAGAGAGTGGTCCCTGAGTGCCTTCAGCCTTTCGTGTGCCCCTCGCGTGTGCAGGGATGGCTGAAAGAGTCTTGCTCTGGAAGTATGGGCCAGTCTTTGTGTGGCACTGGTGTCCCAGAGGGCATCTCTGGCCCCGCTGCTGCTCCTGTGTCTTGGGGTCGACCAGACAGCCCTGGGTGCTCCGTGTGTGGCTGCAATGGCAGCCTTTTTGGGGACAGATGTTTGTGTCATGCATTTCTGAGTCAGCGATGTGGCCAGTGACTCGACCCCCTGCCCCCTGGGTGGGGTATGTTTTTTACTCTGAGTTGGCATTTTGGGCCACCAGGTTATTGCTGACACACTGTTCTCTGGTGACCTGTCGCTGGAGAAGTTGGGTGTCTAAATGCATGGGGGGCCTCTGGTCTACTGGTGACCTGGCTAGCCTGCCCTGCTCTCGATTGAGCCACCAGCTGGGGCCCCTGTGCCTTGCCTCCTGTGCGCTGACTGAGTGTCCCAACTCCCTGGGGCTGCCCTGGGTGGGGGTCTCCTCTGACTCAACTGGGTGTGGCAGAGAAACACCGATGGGGGCGGGCTTTCATCTGCCTGTGTGTGCGATCTCTGCTGCAGAAACCCGGGGCAGTCGCGACAACCCCACCCTGTTGGCTCCGTTCCATGTGTGTCAGGCATTTTTCTCTCCCCTGGGATTGTCCCCTGTCTCTTTCCCAGAGCGGGGCTGGCCAATTGCAGGCTGGTCAGCTTGGTGGTTTTAATGAGGCTGACCCCCGTTGCTCTTCTCTGGATCTTTTTCCAATCGATGTGGTGATGTCATGCTCTTCTGGGCCACAAACAATTCACGGTGGGCGAGTGACAGATATTCACAGGGGATGGTACTGTTCTTCTCGTCCCATCTGTGGGGGCCCCTTGCCTTTTCTCTCCCCACCTGTGGGGCTTGTGTTGGGAAGCATAGGGGTACAGGATCTGGCCTGACCTCAGTGTGCCCCCCCGCTCAATGCCTGGTGAAGGTGGCAAAGTTCTCTGATGCAGGAGGTATCCCTCACTGTCACTTCTGTGGTCGTTGCCCTGCATCAGTGTCCCCTCCCCATGGCAATGGGGTCTTACCTGCCAGCGTGTCGTGCTGCCCTTGTTGGGGTGGTGTGAGTGTTGGCTGCTCTTGGGCCTTTGTGGTGCTCCTGGAGTGCTATGGGTTGTCCCTCAGGTATCTGAGGCCGAGCAGTGTTGTTTCTGCCACCGGGGCCCTCTCCTCTGGTTGCTGCCTTGGGGTCTGCGTCTCGGTCCTGAGGAAAAGCTCAGCTCGTCGGGGAGTGTCATTGAGGTGGTTGAGGGAGGTGCAACCCTCCTACATGGGGTAAAGAGTGCCTCGGATTTTCCTACTCTCACTGTAGACTGCACCCCACCCTTCCTCAGGTGTCCCTGAGTGCTTTCGTGGGTGGCCCAATAAAAGGCGACTGATGGCTAGAAAAGTCTGACCCACATTCAGTGAGAAAGTCTTCTCTAACAATCTGAGAGGTGTGCCTTGGGATAGCAAACTCCTCCGGCCTGCTACCTCTTTGTGTTGTGGTAGTGCTACCATAGCGATTGGATTCATTCATGTGTAAGCAGAGTTCCTCTTGGTGATGGGGAGTAGAAGGGTCTGCTGGTCCCTGTGCTGGGGACCTAGTGCTCCTCATCTCCTACTGTGCCCTGTGCCTTTCCCCTCTGAGTTAGGGAGGATCCCGATGGGCTGGGCCCTGCATCCTAGCTGTTGGGGAGGTCGTTGCTTGAATTCTGGGTGCACGTGGTGTTCCATCTGGAGCGTGACCCACTTCTGCTGTGAGCCAGCTCTCTGCTCTCTCCTGTGCCTAGCCATGGCAGGTGCCAATGATGGTGCTGTGTGTGGTGCAACAGGTCAGGCCGCCTGGGCCCAGGAAAGTGTCCCCATAATGGGGTGTGCCGGTTGCCCAGAGTGAGACTGGGTTAGGGATGGATGAGATTCTGGGCATATTGACTTGGTGTTGGGCTGGTAGTGGGGGTTCTCTTCAAGGCCACCAGCGGTGGGGTCCAGGGCCCATGAGGGGGCTCCACAGCAGTGCAATGGGCCAGTCAGCATCCTGGGCAGGAGAACTGAGGGACTGCCATCGTGTCTGTGGCATTGGGATGATGCAGTCGTATTTCTTGGTGGCCAGGCTATGCCTGAGGTTTCTGCCTGAGCTCTCAGCTGGATCCTGTGACCCTGCCCTTGTGAGCACCAGACCTGCTTGTGTGCTCCTTCCCCGAGGCTACCTACTGATTCTTCCTTTTTGAACGGCTCTTTGGCCCACTGAGGCAGACCAATATGAGACCCAAGCAGGCTCTGCCTTGGGGAGTGTCACCACAGCCACCGTGGGCTAGTAACCACATACCACCGGTGTGTGCCTTGGCTTTGTAACGTGGTGGTGGTCGGCCCCATGTAAGTCTGCTGGATGTCAGAGTGGTCGGGTCTGCTGGCCATGTGGGTGGAAAGAGGATTCTGGGGTAATGGCTGCAGCTGCAGTGGCAATAGGTGGATCCTCGAGGCCCCAAAAATCATGAAAGAATCAACAAAGGCCAGGCAGACACTCTGGGTGCCATAAAAGACACCAAGATAGTCTTAATCCATTGAATTTAGAATCAATCTCAGCCTCCCAAAGTTCTAGAATTGCTGGCATGAGTCACAGCGCCTGGCACAGTATCTCTGATTTATTTTTTAACAATAAAGTCGGCCAGTCAGTCACAGTGGCTCATGGGAGACTTTCATCAAGGCACTTCAGAGACCAAGGCGGGTGGATCATGCGAGGTTATGGGTTCGAGACCGGCTGGAGCAACATGGAGAAACCCAAGTTTAAAACGAAAACAAAACATGGGTTGGGCTCGGTAGCTCATGCCTGTAATCCCAGCATGTTGGAAAACCGAGGTGAGCGGATCCTGAAGTCACAGGTTCGATACTGGCCATGAGCAACACAGCGCAACCCACTCCCTATAAAAAATTTAAAAACAGAAAAAAATAAAAAATCTGAGCCAGGCATGGCATGTGCTCGGTTGAACAGCACCTACAGTGAAATTGGGATGCTACACAGAAGGCGGGGGGGGGGGACGCTGTGCAAAAATGACATGCAAAAGTGTGCGGCATTCTGAATTTTTTTTTTCCATTCTGGCTGTTTTGTAGAAATCAAACATAGATGGATTTGAGGTTAAAAAAAAAAACACAGAAAGTTAGCTGGACGTGGTGATGTGGACACCTGCAACCCCAGCTACTTGGGAGGCTGAGGCAGGACAATGCCTTAAACTGAGGAGGCAGATGTTGCAATAAGCCAAGATCGAACCATTGCAGTCCAACCTGGGTGACAAGAGGAAAACAATACGTCATGAAGAAAGGTGGGGTGGGGGGTGGAGTCACCCGGCACCTCGTTTTTTTACAACTGTACACAGTGATCTGTCTGATTTTTTCTTTTTTTACTTTTTTTGTAAATGAGGTGGGTTTTCACTGGGATGCCCAGGCTGACCTCAAACTCGTGACCTCAGGTGACCCGCCCACTTCAGCCTCCCAAAGTGCTAGGACTGCTGCCGTGAGTCACAGCGTCCGGCCCAGTCTCTCACATTTTTTTTAACAATAAATTTGGCAGGCTGGTCACAGTAGCTCACAGGAGCCTTACATTGAGGTACGTCAGAGACCAAGGTGGGCAGATCATGTGAGGTTCTGGGTTCGAGAATGGCCCGACCAACATGGAGAAACCCATTTAAAATGAAAACAAAACATGGGTTGGGCTCGGTGGCTCATGCCTGTAATCCCAGCATGTTGGAAGGGTGAGGCCAGCAGATCCTGAGGTCCCAGGTTTGAGACTGGCTGTGAATGACAAGCACAACCCACTCCCTATAAAAAACTTAAAAACAAAAAATAAAAATCTGAGCCGGGCATGGCATGTGCTCGGTTCAGTAGAACCTACATTAAAATTGAGATGCTACACAGAAGGCTGGGGGGACACCATGCAACGATGACACGCAAAGATGTGCAGTGTTCTGAATACCTTTTTTGTTCTTTTCTGGCTGTTTGGTAGAAACCAAACACAGATAGATTTGACGGAAACAAAAAAAGAAAAAAAATACAGAAACTTAGCTGGACGTGGTTGTGTGGACATTTGCAACCCCAGCTACTTGGGAGGCTCAGGCCAGACAATGCCTTGAACTGAGGAGGCAGATGTTGCAATAAGCCAAGATCGCACCTTTGCACTTCATCCTGGGTGACTAGAGGGAAACAGTATGTCATAAAGAAAGGCGGGGCAGTGGGTGGAGTCACCGGGAACCTCATTTTTTTTTTTTACAACTGTACACGTTGATCTGCCTGATTTCTTTTCTTTTTCTTTTTCACTTTTTTGTAAACGAGGTGGGTTTTCACCAGGATGCCCAGGCTGATCTCGAACTCATGACCTCAGGTGACCCGCCCACTTTGGCCTCCCAAAGTGCTATGATTGCTGGTGTGAGTCACAGCGCCCATCCCAGTATCTCTCATTTTTTTTAACAATAAAGTCGGCCGGCCGGTCACAGTGGCTCACCGGAGCCTGTCATCAAGGCACTTCAGAGACCAAGGTGGATGGACCACGTGAGGTTGCAAGTTTGAGACCAGTCCAGCCAACATGGAGAAACCCCAGTTTAAAACAAAAACAAAACATGGGTTGGGCTCAGTGGCTCACGCCTGTAATTCAAGCACATTAGAATGCTGAGGCGAGAGGATACTGTTGTCCCAGGTTCGAGACTGGTCACGAATGACACAGTGCAACCTGCTCCATGTAAAAAACAAAACAAAACACAATAAAAACCTGAGATGGTCATGGCATGTGCTGGCTTCAGCAGCACCTATATTAAAATTCGGACACTGCACAGAAGGCCAACAGGAACGCCAGGGAAGGATGACACTCAATGATGTGCAGCATTCTGATTTTTTTTTTCTTTTCTGGCTCTTTGGTAGAAATCTAACACAGATAAATTTGAGGTACAAAAAACAAAGGTAGCTGGACGTTGTGTGGACATTTGCAACCCCAGCTACTTGGGAGGCTGAGGCAGGACAATGCCTTGAATTGAGGAGGTAGATGTTGCAATAAGCCAAGATTGCACCATTGCACTTCAGCCTGGGTGGCAAGAGGAAAATAACACATCACAAAAAAAGTGGGGCTGAGGATGGAGTCACCTGGCACCTCGTTTTTTTACAATTGTGCACACTGATCTGTATGTTTTTTTTCCTTTTTCTTTTTCACTTTTTTTAAATGAGGTGGGTGTTCACTGGGTTTCCCAGGCTGACCTCGAACTCGTGACCTCAGGTAACCCACCCACTTCAGCCTCCCAAAGTGCTAGGAATGCTGGCATGAGTCACAGTGCCCAGGCCAGACTCTGTCATTTTTTTTAAAGCAGTAAATTCAACCGGCTTGTCACAGTGGCTCACGGGAGCCTGTCATCAAGGCACTTCGAAGACCGAAGTGGGCAAATCACCCGAGGTTGCGAGTTCAAGACCAGCCCGACCAACATGAAAAAAACCCAGTTTAAAATGAAAACAAAACATGGATTCGGCTTGGCAGCTCACGCCTGTAATCCCAGTAAGTTGGAAGGCCAAGGAGAGTGAATCCTGAGGTCACAGGTTCGAAACTGGCTGATAACAACACAGTGCAAACCGCTCCCATAAAAAATTTAAAAACAGAAAAAAATAAAACATCTGAGCTGGGCATGGCATGTGCTCGGTTCTGTAGCACCTATACTAAAATTGGGATGCTACACAGAAGGCCGGGAGGGAAGCAGCACAAGGATGACACACACAGATGTGCAGCATGCTGAATTTTTGTTTTTCCATTCTGGCTGTTTGGTAGAAATCAAATGCAGATAGATTTGAGGTACAAAAAAACAAAATCAGGTGAACAAAGTCAAACAAATCACGGGAGGTTTCGGGTTCAAAACCTGCCTGAATATCATGGAAAAACCCCAGTTTAAAATGAAAACAAAAAATGGCTTGGGCTCGGTGGCTCACGCCTGTAATCCCAGCACATTGGAAGGCCGAAGTGAGTGGATCCTGAAGTCACAGATTCCAGACTGGCCAAAACTTTGGGAGGCCAAGGCGAGCAAATCCTGAGGTCTCACAGATTGGGCATTTCTGTGAAAACCCAACTCTCATGAAAAAGGAGAAATACAAAAAGGAAAGTAATCAGACAGATGAGTGTGTGCAATTGTAATAAATCAAGGTGCCTGGAGACTCCACTCCCCACCCCGTTTCTCTTTATGACATACTGTTTCACTCTTGTCATTTAGGCTGTGGTGCAACAGTGAGATCTTTGCTTATTGCAACACCTGCCTTTTGGGTTCAAGTGCTTGTCCTGCAATGCCCTTCAAGTAGCTGCGGTTATGGGTGTACACACCACCAGGTCCAGCAAACTTTCTATTTTTACTTTTTTGTATCTCAAATCTATCTTTATTTGATTTCCACAAAACAACCACAAGAAAAAACAAATATGGAATGCTGCATTCCTTTGAGTGTCACTTTTTCACTGAGGCCATGCCGGCCTTCCGTGTAGCATCCCAATTTTAGTGCAGGTGCTGCAGAAGCGAGCACATGCCATGGCTGCCTCAGCTATTTTATGTTTTCCTGTTCTTTATAGAAAGTGGGCTGTGCTGTGTCTTTCAAGGACAGTCTCGAACCTGTGAACTCATGATCCACCCACCTCAGCATTCTAAGTGCTGGGATTACAGGTCTGAGGAGTCGAGCCGAAACCAAATTTCTTTTTCATTTCAAAAACGGGGTTTCACCATGTTGGTCGGGCAGGTCTCAAACCTGCAACTTCTCGTGATCTGCCTGCATTGGTTTTCGAGGCACATAAATTACAGACTCCCAAGAGATACCTGGCCCAGCTGACCAAATTTATTGTAAAAAACAAAATCAGAGAGACTTTGCCAAGCACTGTGACCCAAGCCAGCAATCTTAGCCATTTGGGAGGCCAAGATGGTGGGTCACCTGAGGTCATGAGCTTGAGGTCAGCCTGGGCATTCTGGTGAAAACCCATCTCACATAAAAAAGAGAAAAAGAACAAGAAAAGTAAACAGACAGATGAGTGTGTGCAATTGTAACAAAACGAGGTGCCTGGAGACTATACCCTTTGACCCACATTTCTTTATGATGTAATTTCTTTATGACATAATTTCTTTACCTCTTGTCACCCACGCTGAAGTGCAACAGTGTGATCTTTGCTTATTGCAACACCTTTCTTTTGGGTTCAAGTGATTGTCCTGCCAATGCCCTTCAAGTAGCTGGGGTTACAGGTGTCCACACCACCACGTCCAACTAACTTTCTATTTTTACTTTTTTGTACCTCAACTCTATCTTTATTTGATTTACACAAAACAGCCACAACAACAACAACAAAACATTCGAAATGCTGCACCCCTTTCTATGTCATTTTTGCACTGCGGCCATGTCGGCCTTCTGTGTAGCATTTCAAATTTAGTGCAGACGCTGCCAAAGCAAGCACATGCCATGCCTGCCTCAGATTTTTTAATGTTTTTCTGTTTTTCTTTTTGAAAAGGAGTTTTGCTCTTTTTACCCCGGCTGGGGTGCATTGGAATGATCTCGGCTAACCCCAACCTCTGCCTTCTGGGTTCAGGAAATTCTCCTGTCTCACCCTCCTAAGTAGCTGGAATTACAGGCATGCACTACCGTTCCCAGCTAATTTTTTGTATTTTTAGTAAAGATGAGGTTTCAGCATGTTGACCAGGATGGTCTCGATTTCTTGACATCGTGATCCACTCACCTTGGCTTCCCAAAGTGCTGGGATTACAGGCATGAGCCACAGTGCCTGGCCTGCTTTTCTATTTTGTTTTGTTTGTTTGTTTGTTATTTAAATAGGAAGTGGGCTGCACAGTCCCTTTTGAGGCCAGTATAGAACCTGTGACCTCACAATCCTCCCACCTCGGCATTCTAAATGCTGGGATTACAAGCCTGAGGAGCCGAGCCAAAAACAATAACTATATATATATATATATATATATATATATATATATATATATATATATATATATATTTTAGGGAAAATATACTCCTATCCTTTTTTTAAAATTTTTTATTGCATTATAGGTTTTGGGGTACATATGGAGAACGTGCAAGGTAGTTGCATAGGTACACATATGACAGTGTGTTTTGCTGCCTTCCTCCAGTTCACCCACACTTGGCATTTATCCCCAGGCTATCCCTCCCCAGCCCCCCCACTGTCCCTCCCCCATTTCCCCCAATAGACCCCAGTGTGTAGAAGACCCCCTCTCTGTGTCCATGTGTTCTCATTTTTCTCACCTGCCTATGAGTGAGAATATGCGGTATTTCCTTTTCTGTTCCTGTGTCAGTTTGCTGAGAATGATGTTCTCCAGATTCATCCATGTCCTTAAAAAGGACACAAAGTCATCATTTTTGATTGCTGCATAATATTCCATGGTGTATATGTGCCATATTTTTCAAGTCCAGTCTATCATCAATGGGCATTTGGGTTGGTTCCAGGTCTTTTCTATTGTAAACAGTGCTGCAATGAACATTTGTGTGCATGTGTCCTTATAGTAGAATGATTTGTAGTCCTTTGGATATATACCCAGTAATGGGATTGCTGGGTCAAATGGAATTTCTATTTCTAGGTCCTTGAGGAATCGCCACACTGTCTTCCACAATGGTTGAACTGATTTACACTCCTACCAACAGTGTAAGAGTGTTCCTCTTTCTCCATATCCTCTCCAGAATCTGCTGTCTTCAGATTTTTTAATGATCGCCATTCTAACTGGGGTGAGATGGTATCTCAATGTGGATTTGATTTGCATCTCTCTAATGACCAGTGATGATGAGCATTTTTTCATGTGTTTGTTGGCATCATGTATGTCTTCTTTTGTAAAGTGTCTGTTCATATCCTTTGCCCATTTTTGAATGGGCTTGTTTGTTTTTTTTCTGTAAATCTGTTTGAGTTCTTTGTAAATTCTGGATATCAGCCCTTTGTCAGATGCGTAAACTGCAAAGATTTTTTTTCCATTCTGTTGGTTGCCGATTCACTCTAGTGACTGTTTCTTTTGCTGTGTAGAAGCTGTGGAGTTTGATTAGGTCCCATTTGTCTATTTTGGCTTTTGTTGCCAATGCTTTTGGTGTTTTGGTCATGAAGTCCTTGCCTACTCCTATGTCCTGAAAGGTTTTGCCTAGATTTTCTTCTAGTGTTTTTATGGTGTCAGGTCTTATGTTTAAGTCTTTAATCTATCTGGAGTTAATTTTAGTGTAAGGTGTCAGAAAGAGGTCCAGTTTCTGCTTTCTGCACATGGCTAGCCAGTTTTCCCAACACCATTTATTAAATAGGGAATCCTTTCCCCATTGCCTGTTTTTGTCAGGTTTATCAAAGATTATATGGTTGTAGATATGTTGTGTTGCCTCCGATGTTTTTGTTCTGTTCCATTGGTCTATATTTCTGTTTTGGTACCAGTACCATGCTGTTTTGATCACTGTAGCCTTGTAGTATAGTTTGAAATCTGGTAGTGTGATGCCTCCCGCTGTGTTCCTTTTGCTTAGAATTGACTTGGTGATGCAGGCTCTCTTTTAGTTCCATATGAAGTTCATGGTGGTTTTTTCCAGTTCTGTGAAGAAATTCAATGGTAGCTTGATGGGGATAGCATTGATTGTGTGAATTACTTTGGGCAGTATAGCCATTTTCACGATATTTATTCTTTCTAACCACGGACATGGAATGTTTCTCCATCTGTTTGTGTCCTCTCTTATTTGTTTGAGCAGTGGTTTGTAGTTTTCCTTGAAGAGGTCCCTTACGTTCCTTGTGAGTTGTATTCCTAGGTATTTTATTTTCTTTGTAGCAATTGTGAATGGCAGTTCGTTCTTGATTTGGTTCTCTTTTAGTCTGTTATTGGTGTATGTGAATGCTTGTGATTTTTGCACATTGATTTTATATCCTGAGACTTTACTGAAGTTGCTTATCAGTTTCAGGAGCTTTTGGGCTGAGGTGATGGGATCTTCTAGATATACTATCATGTCATCTGCAAATAGAGACAATTTGGCTTCCACCTTTCCTATTTGAATACCCTTTATTTTCTTTTCTTGCCTGATTGCTCTGGCTGAAACTTCCAGTACTATGTTGAATAGGAGTGGTGAGAGAGGGCATCCTTGTCTAGTGCCAGATTTCAAAAAGAATGCTTCCAGTTTTTGCCCATTCAGTATGATATTGGCTGTTGGTTTGTCATAAATAGCTTTTATTACTTTCAGATATGTTCCATGAATACCAAGTTTATTGAAGGCTTTTAGCATAAAGGGCTGTTGAATTTTGTCAAATGCCTTCTCTGCGTCGATTGAGATAATCATGTGGTTTTTGATTTGCTTGTGTTTATGTGGTGAATTACATTTATAGACTTGCATATGTTGAACCAGCCTTGCATCCCCGGGATGAATTCGACTTGATCATGATGGATAAGTTATTTAATGTGCTGTTGCAATTGGATTGCCAGTATTTTATTGAAGAGTTTTGCATCTATGTTCATCATGGATATTGGCCTGAAGTTTTCTTTTCTTGTTGAGTCTCTGCCGGGTTTCAGTATCAGGATGATGTTGGTCTCATAAAATGATTTGGGAAGGGTTCCCTCTTTTTGAATTATTTGGAATAGTTTCAGAAGGAAGGGTACTAGATCCTCTTTGTGTCTCTGGTAGAATTCGGCTGTGAACCCATCTGAACCTGGGCTTTTTTTGTGTGGTAGGCTCTTAATTGCTGCCTCAACTTCGGACCTTGTTATTGGTCTATTCATAGTTTTGGCTTCCTCCTGGTTTAGGCTTGGGAGGACACAGGCGTCCAGTAATTTATTCATTTCTTTCTGGTTTACTAGTTTATGTGCATAGAGTTGTTTGTAGTATTCTCTGATAATGGTTTGAATTTCTGTGGAATCTGTGGTGATTTCTCCTTTATCATTTTTTATTGCATCTATTTGGTTGTTCTCTCTTTTCTTTTTTATCAGTCTGGCTAGTGGTCTGTCTATTTTGTTGATCTTTTCGAAATACCAGCTCTTGGATTTATGGATTTTTTGAAGGGTTTTTCTTGTCACTATCTCCTTCAGTTCTGCTCTGATCTTAGTTATTTCTTGTCTTTGGCTAGGTTTTGAGCTTTTTTGATCTTGCTCCTCTAGCTGTTTTAATTTTGACAATAGGGTGTCCATTTTGAATTTCTCCACTCTTCTCATGTGGGCACTTATTGCTATATATTTTCCTCTACAGACTGCTTTAAATGTGTCCCAGAGATTCTGGTACGTTGTGTCTTCACTCTCCTTGGTTTCAAAGAACTTCTTTATTTCTGCCTTCATTTCATTGTTTATTCAATCGACAGTCAAGAGCCAGTTGTTCAGTTTTCATGAAGCTGTGCGGTTCTGAGTTATTTTCTGAATTCTGAGTTCCAACTTGATTGCACTGTGATCTGAGAGACTGTTTGTTATGATTTCAGTTGTTTTGCCTTTGTTGAGGAGTGCTTTACTTCCAATTATATGGTCAATATTGGAGTAGGTGTGATGTGGTGCTGAGAAGAATGTATAATATGTGAATTTGGGGTGGAGAGTTCTGTAAATATATATCAGGTTTGCTTGTTCCAGGTATGAGTTCAAGTCCTGGATATCCTTGTTAATTTTCTGTCTGGTTGATCTCTCTGATATTGACAGTGGAGTGTTAAAGTCTCCCAGTATTGTTGTGTGGGACTCCAAGTCTCTTTGTAAGTCATTAAAAACTTGCCTTATATAACTGGGTGCTCCTTCATTGGGTCCTATATATTTAGAATCATTAGCTCTTCTTGTTGTATCGATCCTTTTACCATTATGTAATGACCTTCTTTGTCCCTTTTGATCTTCGTTGCTTTAAAGTCTATTTTATCAGAGACGAGAATTGCAACTCCTCCTTTTTTTTTGCTCTCCACTTGCTTGGTAAATCATCCTCCATCCCTTTATTTTGAGCCTTTGTGTATCCTTGCATGTGAGATGGGTTTCCTGGATACAGTACACCGACCGGTTTTGGCTTTTTATTTAATTTGCCAGTCTGTGTCCTTTAATTGATGCATTTAGCCCATTTACATTTAGGGTTAATATTGTTATGTGTGAATTTGATACTGCCATTCTGATGCTAGCTGCTTGTCCTGCCCATTGGTTCACGTAGATTCTTCATTTTGTTGATGGTCTTTTGCATTTGGTATGCTTTTAGGATGGCTGGTACTGGTTGTTTCTTTCTATGTGTAGTGCCTCTTTCAGGAGCTCTTTTAAAGCAGGCCTAGTGGTGACAAAATCTCTGAGTACTTGCTTGTTCGTGAAGGGTTTTATTTTTCCTTCACTTATGAAGTTCAGTTTGGCTGGATATGACTATCTGGGTTGAAAGTTCTTTTCTTTAAGGATGTTGAGTATTGGCCCCCACTCTCTTCTGGCTTGTAGAGTCTCTGCCAAGAGATCTGCTGTGAGTCTGATGGGCTTTTCTTTGTGGGTGACCCGACCTTTCTCTCTGGCTGCCTTTAGTATTTTCTCCTTCATTCCAACCCTGGTGAATCTGATGATCATGTGCCTTGGAATTGCTCTTCTTGCAGAATATTTTTCTGGTGTTCTCTATATTTCCTGGAATTGAGTATTGACCTGTCTTGCTAGGTTGGGGAAATTTTCCTGGATTATATCTTGAAGAGTGTTTTCCAGCTTGGATTTATTCTCTTCATCACATTCTGGTACACCTATCAAACGTAGGTTGGGTCTCTTCACATAGTCCCACATTTCTTGGAGATTTTGTTCATTCCTTTTTGCGCTTTCTTTTTTGATCTTGGTTTCTCGTTTTATTTCATTGAGTTGATCTTCGACTTCTGATATTCTTTCTTCTACTTGGTCAATTTGGCTGTTGAAACTTGTGCATGCTTCGCGAAGTTCTCGTGTTGTGTTTTTCAGCTCCTTCAATTCATGCATATTCTTCTCTGTGTTGTCCATTCTTCTTATCATTTCCTCGAATCTTTTTTCAAGGTTCTTAGTTTCTTTGCACTGATTTAGAACATGCTCTTTTAGCTCAGTGAAATTTTTCATTATCCACTTTCTGAAGTCTGGTTCCGTCATTTTGTCACACTCATTCTTTGTCCAGCTTTGTTCCCTTGCTGGTGAGGAGTTTTTGTTTTTTGTAGGGGTGAAGTGTTTTGATTTTGGGTGTTTTCCTGCTGTTTGCACTGGTTTCTTCCCATCTTTATGGATTTATCCACTTGTCTTCTTAGTAGTTGCTGATTTTTCAGTTTGGTCTCTGTGTGGACACCCAGATTGTTGATGATGAGGTATTTCTGTTACTTAGTTTTTCTTCTAATGGTCTAGCCCCTCTGCTGTATGAGTGCTGAGGTCCACTCCAGGCCCTGCTTGTCTGGGGTACACCTGTATCAGCTGCGAAACAGTGAGGCATGCTACCAGTTTCTTCTTTGCTATCTCTTTTTCAGAATGATGCCCATCAAATGTCAGCCTGATTAGTCCTTTTTTGGGGTGATGACTCTTTGAATATACAGGTGTCAGGGATCTGCTTGAGGAGATGGTCTGTGCTTTATAGGAGCTCCAGTGCTGAGCTGTGAGCTTCATTGTTCATTCAGCATTTTTGGGAGGATGTGTTTATGTCTGCTGCAACAGAACTCATAAAACTCCCTCTTTTTTTCCCCCTCAGATGCTCTGTCTCAGGGATTTGGGGCTTTCTTTATGAGTATCTGTTGCAGTGTCCTGCCCAGCTAGGTGGCAGTCTATTCACTATTTTGCTGCCGGGGCTCCACCCTGCTACTGCGGGTCCTCCCTGTTGCTGCGGGGCTCTGTTCTGCTGTGGCTTGCTCTTCCCTGCTGTGGCTTGCTCCACCCTGCTGGTGGAGTCTCTCTGTTATGGCAGGTTGCCTAGGCAACAGCAGGCTGCGTCAGCCCTGGACGGTACTTCAGTAGGGGTGGATTGCATCAGTAGTGGCAAACGCCCCTCCCACACTGGGCTGCACCGTCCTATATTCCAGCAGCAAAACTCTGAGCCCCGAGCACCTTCAATCGCTGCCCTGCTTGTCCCCGTCAGAGTGGGACCCACCAAGCCAAATCACCCAGCTCCCTGCCTCAGAGTCCATCCTCTCTCTCTCTCTCTCTCTCTCTCTCTCTCTCTTCCTCCCCCCAAGCTGAACGGTTGACTCTCTCACTGGTGCCCCAGTAACCTGCTGATAGGGCACTGGGATCCGTGCAATCTCTCATGCTGCTGCCCACTGCGCCAGCTCAGATCACGTTTCCCAGGAATCTCCTGGTCTGGCTCATTGTCCAAGTTCCGTTCAATCAGATGGACATGCCAATCTGCCCTTCCAAATCTCAGATTGCTGGTTTAACAGGGCACCCAGACCAGTGAGTTTTGTGCCCGGTGCCACTGTGCTATGGAACCAGCCAAAGCAGCTGTGTGAGCCGGCTGTGCTAGTGTCTTGTGTCTCTCCCACACCTGGGACTTTCAATGTGCTGTGGGCAAAAATGATCTGTCTGAGAATGCGGCTAAGACTCACCCTCTGCGCCTTCACTGAGAGCTGCAATCTGGAGTCGCCTTTACCACACCATCTTGGAAGTCCCCCAACAATTTTTCTTTTTGTTTCAAACAGGAGGTTTCACCATGTTGGTCGGGCATGTCTTGAACCCACAACTTCTTATGATCCACCCACATTGGCTTTTGAGGCACCTAAATTACAGGTTCCCATGAGCCACCCTGCCTGGCCAGCTGAATTTATTTTTAAAAAAGAAATCAGAGAGACTTTGTCAGGCATTGTGACTCAAGCCAGCAATCTTAGCGCTTAGGGAAGCCAAGGTGGGCAGGTCACCTAAGGTCACAAGTTTGAGGTCAGCCTGGGCATTCCAGTGAAAACCCACCTCAATAAAAAAGAGAAAAAAAGGAAAAGTCATCAGACAGTGTCTGCAACTGTAACAAAACGAGGT
Organism: Saguinus oedipus; assembly: GCA_031835075.1. NCBI lineage: Eukaryota > Metazoa > Chordata > Mammalia > Primates > Cebidae > Saguinus > Saguinus oedipus. Next base: position 60,305,477 of record CM063173.1, read on the forward strand.
GCCTGGTGACTCTACCCTTCTTCCCATCTTTCTTTATGATGTACTGTTTTCCTCTTGTCACTGAGGCTGGAGCACAACAGTGCGATCTTTGCTTATTGCAACACCTTTCTTTTGAGTTCAAGTGATTGTCCAGCCAATGCCCTTCAAGTAGCTAAGGTTACAGGTGTCCACACCACCACATCCAGCTAACTTTCTATTTTTACTTTTTTGTACCTCAAATCTATCTTTATTTGATTTCCACAAAACAGCCACAACCAAAAAAAATGAAATGCTGCACTCCTTTTCATGTCATTTTTGCCCTGTGGCCATGCCAGCCTTCTGTGTAGCATCCCAATTTTAGTGCAGGTGCTGCCAAAGTGAGCACATGCCATGCCTGCCTCAGATTTTTATATTTTTCTGTCTTACTCTTTTTTATAGGGAGTGGGCTGTGCTGTGTCTTTCGAGGCCCATCTCAAACCTGTGACCTCACAATCCGCCCGCCTCGAATTTCTAACTGCTGGGATTACAGGCCTGTGGAACTGAGCCTAAAGTAAATTTTTTTTTTCTTTCAAAGATGGTGTTTCACCATGTTGGTTAGGTGGGTTTCAAACCCGCAACTTCTCGTGATCTGCCCACATTGGTTCTTGAGGAGCATAAATTACAGGCTTTCATGAGCCACCTTGCCTGACTGGCCGACTTTATTGTTAAAAAAAATCAAACAGCCTGTGCTGGGCACTGTGACTCACGCCACCAATCTTAGCACTTTGGGAGGCCCAGATGGGTGGGTCATCTGAGGTCACAAGTTTGAGGTCAGCCTGGGCATCCCGGTGAAAACCGACCTCACATAAAAAACAGAAAAAGGAAGAAAAAAGTAATCAGACAGATGAGTGCCTGCAATTGTAACAGAATGAGATGCTGGGTGACTCCACCCTTCACCTTGTCTTCTTCATAACATACTGTTACCCTATTGTCACCCAGGCTGAACTGCAACAGTGTGATCTTTGCTTATTGCAACACTTTTCTTTTGGGATCAAGTGATTGTCCTGCCAATGCCCTTCAAGTAGCTGGGGTTAAAGGTGTCCACACCACCACATCCACCTAACTTTCTATTTTTACTTTTTTGTACCTCAAATCTATCTTTATTTAATTTCCAGAAAACAGCTACCACAAACAAAAAAATACAAAATGCTGCACTCCTTTTTGTGTCATTTTTGTGTTGTGGCCATGCCAGCCTTCTGTGTAGCGTCCCAATTTTGGTACAGGTGCTGCTGAAGGGAGCACATGCCATGACTGCCTCAGCTTTTTTATGCTTTTTTGTTTTATATAGGGAGCAGGCTGCACTGTGTCTTTTGAGGCCAGAATCAAACCTGTGACATCACGATGCGCCTGCCTCGGCATCCTATATGCTGGGATTACAGGCATGAGCAGCTGAGCCCAAACCAAATTTTGTTTTCATTTTAAAGACAAGGTTTCACCATGTTGGTCAGGCAAGTCTCGAACATGTAGCTTCTCGTGATCTGCCCACCTTGGTTTTCGAGGCGCCTGGATGACAAGCTCCCGTGAGTCACTGTGCCCAGCCAGCTGACTTTATTGTTACAAATGAAATTTGACAGACTGTGCCAGGCTCCATGACTCATGCCAGCAATCTTAGCGCTTTAGGAGGCCAAGGTGGGTGGGTCACCTGAGGTCACGAGTTCAAGGTAAGCCTGGGAATTCCAGTGAAAAAACACCTCACATTAAAAAAAGCAAAAAAAAAGTAATGTAATCAGACAGATGAGAGTGTGGAATTGTAAAAAACGAGGTGCTGAGTGACTCCACGCCCCGCCCAGCCTTTTTTATGACATACTCTTTTCCTCTGGTAACCATGGCTGGGGTGCAAAACTGCGATTTTTGGTTATTGCAACACCTGCCTTTTGGGTTCAAGCGATTGTCCTGCAATGCCCTTCAAGTAGCTGGGGTTGCAGATGTCTGCACCAACACGTCCAACTAACTTCCTATTTTTATTTTTTTGTACCTCAAATCTGTCTTTATCTGATTTCCACAAAACAGCCACATGGAAACAAACTAATTACCAAATGCTGCACCCCTTTGCTTGTAATTTTTGTGCTGCGGCCAAGCTGGCATTTTGTGTAGCGTCTCAATCTTACCACAGGTGCTGCCGAAGCAAGCACATGCCATACCCGCCTCAGCTTTTTTAAGTTTTTCTGTTTTTATGTTTTTTATAGGGAGCAGGATTTGCTGTGTCTTTGCAGTCCAGTCTCGAACTGGAGACATCACGATCCACCTGAGTCAGCATTCTAAGTGCTGAGATTACAGGCCTGAGCAGCCGAGCCCAAACCAAATTCTGTTTACATTTTCAAGACGGGGTTTCACCATGTTGGTCGGACGGGTTTCGAACCTGCAACTTCTCATGATTTGCGCACCTTGGTTTTCGAGGCACATGGATGACAGGCTCCCATGAGTCACTGTGTTGGGCCAGCCCAGGTTCTTGTTAAAAAAAAAATCAGAGACATTGTGCTGGGTACTGTGACCCATGCCAGCAATCTTAGCACTTTGGTAGGCCAAGGTGGGCTGGTAAAATTAGGTCAAGAGTTCGAGGTCAGCCTGGGCATCTCAGGGAAAAAACATGTCACATAAAAAAGAAAAGAAAAAAGAAAAATAATCAGACAGAGGAGTGTGTGCAATTGAAACAAAAAGATGTGCCAAGTGACTCCACACAATGCTCAGCCTTTATGACGTACTGTTACCCTCTTGTCACCCAGACTGGAGTGCAACAGTGTGATTTTTCCTTATTGCAACACCTGCCTTTTGGGTTCAAGCGATTGTCCTGCAATGCCCTTCAAGTAGCTGGGATTGCAGGTGTCTGCACCACCACGTTTAGCTACCTTCCAATTTTTATTGTTTTGTACCTCAAATATGTCTTTATTGGATTTTCACAAGAAAGCCTCACAAAAAAATAATTACAAAATGCTGCACCCCTCTGCTTGTCATTTTTGCGCTGCAGATAAGCTGGCATTCTGAGTAGCATCCCAATTTTAATGTAGGTGCCACTGAAGTGAACACCTGCTTTACCCCCTGCAGCTTTTTTCTGTTTTCCTGTTTCTTATAGGAAGCGGGCTGCACTGTCTTTCGAGACCAGTTATTGAACCTGTGACCTGACAATTCGCGTGCCTCAGAATTCTAAGTGCTGGGATTACAGACTTGAGCAGCTGAGACCAACCCAAATTGTGTTTTTATTTTTAAGACTGGGTTTCACAATGTTGTTTGGGTGTGTCTCAAACCCTCAAATTCTGCTGATCCACCCACCTTGGTTTTCAAGGCGACTAAATGACAGGCTCCCCTGAGTCATTGTGCTCTTCCGCCCGACTTTATTGTTAAAAAGAAATCAGAGAGATTGTGTTGGGTGCTGTGACTCATGCCACCAATCTTACCACTTTGGGAGGCTGAGGTGGGTGGGTCAACTGAGGTCATGATTTAGAGGTCACTCTTGGCATCATGGTGATAAAACGCCTCACAAAAAAAAAGAAGAAAGGAAAAAAGAAAAGTAATCATAACAGATGAGTGTGCTCAACTGTAACATGACAAGGTGCTGAGTGACTCCACCCACCACCCCGCCTTTCTTTATGACATACTGTTTTTCTCTTCTCACCCAGGCTGGAGTATAACATTGCAATTTTAGTTATAGCAACCCCTACATTTTGGGTTCAAGCGATTTTCCTGCATTGCCCTTCAAGTAGCTGGCGTTGAAGGTGTCTGCATTTCCACGTCCAGCTAACTTTCAATTTTTATTTTTTGGTACCTCAATTCTGTCTTTATTTGATTTTCACAAAAAAGCCACAAGGAAAACAATATAATTATGGAATGCAGCACACCTTTGCTTGTTATTTTTGTGCTGCGGCTAAGCCGGCATTCTGTCTAGCGTCCCAATTTTAATGCAGGTGCTGCCGAAGTGAGCACAGGCCAAAACAGCATTACCTTTTTTTAGTTTTACTATTTTTTTGTATTTTATAAAGACCAGGTTGTGCTGTCTGTCAAGACCAGTCTCGAACCTGTGACCTCACTATCCACCCACCTCAGAATTTTAAGTGCTGGGATTACAGTCTTGAGCAGCCGAGCCCAAACCAAATTGTGTTTTCATCTTCAAGACTTGGTTTCAACAAGTTGGTCGGGTGGGTCTCAAACCCGCAACATATCGTGAATCGTCTGGCTCGGTTTTCGAGGTGCCTGCCTGGATGATAAACTCCCGTGAGTCATGTGCTCATCCGTTTGACTTTACTGTTAAAAAGAAATTAGAGAGATTGTGCCGGGCACTGTATCTCATGCCAGCAATCTTAGTTAGCACTTAGGGAGGCCAAGGTGGGCAGGTCACCTGAGGTCATGAGTTCAAGGTCATCCTGGGCATCATAGCTGGCGTGCAGTTGTCCACACCTCCACATCCAGCTAACTTGCTATTTTTATTTTTGATACCTCAAATCTGTCTTTGATTTCCACAAAAAACCACAAGAAAAACTATATAATTACGAATGCTACAACCCTTTGCTTGTCATTTTTGTGCTGAGGACAAGCCTTCATTCTGTCTACCGTCCCAATTTTAATGTAGGTGCTGCTGAAGCGAGAACACGATGAACCCACCTCAGCTTTTGTATTTTTTTCTGGTTATTTTGTTTTGTTTTGTTTTCTCTATGTAGCAAGCTGCGGGTTCTTTCCAGACCGGTCTTGAACCTGTGACCTCACGATTCGAACACCTCAGAATTACAACTGCTGTAATTACAGGCTTGATCAGCCCAGCCCAAACCAAATTGTTTTCGTTTTCAAGACTAGGTTACACCATGTTTGTCAAGCGGGTCTCAAACCTGCAACTTCTCATTATCCGCCCACCTTGGTTTTCGAGGAGCCTGGATGGAAGTCTCCTGTGAGTCACCGTGTTTGTCTGCCCAACTTTACTGTTAAAAAGAAATCAGAGACATTGTTCTGGGCACTGTGACACACACCAGCAATCTTAGCACTTTGGAAGGCCGAGGTGGGCGGGTCACCTGAGGTCATATGTTCGAGATCAGCCTGGGAATTCTGGTGAAAAAACGACTCACACTAAAAAGAAGAAAAGCAAAAAAAAAAAAATGCAATCATACAGATGAGTGTGTGCAACTGTAACAAAGCGAGATGCTGAGTGACTCCACCATCCCAGGCTTTTATGTATGACATACTGTTACCATCTTCTCATTCAGCCTGGAGTGCAACATTGTGATTTTTGCTTATTGCAACACCTGCCTTTTGGTTTCAACTGATTGTCCTGCAATGCCCTTCAAGTAGCTGGCGTGCAGGTGTCGAAACCTCCACGTTCAGCTAAATTCCTATTTTTATTTTTTGTACCTCAAATCTGTCTTTGATTTCTACAAAATACCACAAGTAAAACAATATAATTATGAATGCTACAACACTTTGCTTGTCATTTTTCCGCTGAGGCCAAGCCAGCATTCTGTGTAGCATCCCAATTTTAATGTAGGTGCTGCCGAAGCAAGCACACGCTGAACACATCTCAGCTTTTGTATGTTTTTCATTTTTGTGTGTGTTCTGTAGGGAGCAGGCTGCACTTTCTTTTGAGACCAGTCTTGAACCTGTGACCTCACGATTTGCCCACCTCAGCATTCTAAATGCTGTGATTACAGGCTTGAGCAGCCCAGCCCAAACCAAATTGTGTTTCTGTTTCCAAGACTGGGTTTCCCCATTGGTCGGGTGGGTCTCGACCATCTAGGCGCCTGGATGACAGGCTCCCATGAGTCACTGTGCTCGTCCATTCGACTTTAGTGTTAAAAAGAAATCAGAGAGATTGTGCCGGGCGCTGTGTCTCACGCCAGCAATCTTAGCACTTTGGGAGGCCAAGGTGGGCGGGTCACCTGAAGTCACGAGTTCGAGGTCAGCCTGAGCATCCTGGTGAAAAAACGCCTCACAATAAAAAGAAGCAAAAAAAAAAATCAATAAATACAGATAAGTGTGTGAAAGTGTTACAAAACGAGGTGCCGAGTGACTCCACCCCCCCACCCCGCCTTAATTTGTGACATACTGTTTCTCTCTTCTCACCCAGACTGGAGTGCAACATTGCAAATTTTGCTTATTGCAACACCTGCTTTTTGGGTTCAAGTGATTGTCCTGCAATGCCCTTCAAGTAGCTGGCCTGCAGTTGTTTGACCCTCCACATTCAGCTAACTTTCTATTTTTATTTTTTGTACATCAAATCTGTCTTTATTTGATTTCCACAAAATACCACAAGAAAAACTTTATAATTATGAATGCTACAACACGTTGCTTGTCATTTTTGCGCTGAGGCCAAGACTTCATTCTATCTAGCATCCCAATTTTAATGTAGGTGCTGCAGAAGTGAGCACATGCTGAACCCGCCTCAGCTTTATTATGTTTTTCTGTTTTCTGTAAGGAGCGGGCTGGGCTTTCTTTTGAGACCAGTCGTGAATCTGTGATCTCACGATTGGCCCACCTGAGCATTCCAACTGCTGTGATTACAGGCTTGAGCAGCCCAGCCCAAACCAAATTGTGTTTTTGTTTTCAAGACTGGGTTACACCATGTTGGTCGGGCGGGTCTCAAACCCACAACTTCTCGTTATCCGCCCACCTTGGTTTTCGTGGGTCCTGGATGAAAGTCTCCAGTAATTCACCGTGCTCTGCCGCCCGACTTTATTGTAAAAAAGAAATCAGAGAGATTGTGTTGGGTGCTGTGACTCACACCAGCAATCCTAACACATTGGGGGGCCAAGGTGGGCGGGTCACCTGAGGTCACAAGATCGAGGTCACCCTTGGCATCCTGGTAAAAAAACGCCTAACAAAAACAAGAAGTAAAGAAAAAATAAAAGTACTCATACAGATGAGTGTCCACAACTGTAACATGACGAGGTGCTGAGTGACTCCACCCCCCTGCCCCACCTTTCTTCCTACATACTGTTTTAATCATCTCACCCAGGCTGGAGTGCAACATTGCGATTTTAATTATTGCAACACCTGCGTTTTCGGTTCAAGTGATTTTCCTGCATTGCCCTTCAAGTAGCTGGCATTGCAGGTGTCTGCATTTCCATGTCCAGCTAACTTCCAATTTTTATTTTTGGTACCTCAAATCTGTCTTTATTTGGTTTTCACAAAAAAGCCACTAGGAAAACAATATAATTACGGAACGCAGCACTCCTTTCCTTGTCATTTTTGTGCTGCAGCTAAGCCAGCATTCTGTCTAGCATCCCAATTTTAATGTAGGTGCTGCTGAAGCAAGCACAGGCCACAACCGTGTTAGCTTTCTTTTGTTTTTCTAATTTTTTTGTATTTTATAAGGAGCGGACTGCGCTGTCTTTCGAGACCAGTCTCGAACCTGTGACCTCATGATCCACCCGTCTCAGCATTTTAAGTGCTGGGATTAGAGGCTTGAGCAGCCGAGCCCAAACCGAATTGTGTTTTCATCTTCAAGACTTCGTTTCACCAAGTTGGTCGGCGGGGCTTGAACCCGCAACTTCTCGTGAACCACCTGGCTTGGTTTTCGAGATGCCTGCCTGAACGATAAACTCCTGTGAGTCATGTGCTCAGCCACCCGACTTTATTGTTAAAAAATAACCAGAGAGATTGTGCCAGGTGCTGTGACTCATGCCAGCAATCTTAGCACTTTGGGAGGCCGAGGTGGGTGGGTCAACTGAGGTCACGAGTTCGAGGTCAGCCTGATCATCCCTGTGAAAAAACACCTCATAAAATAATAAGAAAAGAAAAAAGAAAAGTAATCATACACGAGTGTGTGCACATGTAACAAAACGAGGTGCCGAGTGACTCCACCTCCCACCCCACTTTTATGTATGACATACTGTTACCCTCTTCTCATTCAGGCTGGAGGGCAACATTGTGATTTTTGCTTATTGCAACACCTGCCTTTTGGTTGCAACCGATTGTCTTGCAATGCCCTTCAAGTAGCTGGCATTGCAAGTGTTTGCACCTTTATATCCAGCTAAATTTCTATTTTTATTTTTTGTACCTCAAATCTGTCTTTATTTGATTTACACAAGAAAAACAAGATAATGACGAATGCTGCAACACTTTGCTTGTCATTTTTTCACTGAGGCCAAGCCAGAATTCTGTGTAGCATCCCAATTTTAATGTTGGCAATACCTAAGCGGGCACACACTGAACCCGTCTCAGCTTTTGTATGTTTTTCTTTTTTGTGTTCTGTTGGGAGCGGGCTGCACTTCTTTTTGAGACCAGTCTCGAACCTGTGATCTCACAATTCACCCGCCTCAGCATTCTAACTGCTGTGATGACAGGCTTGAGAAGCCCAGCCCAAACCAAATTGTGTTTTTGTTTTCAAGACTGGGTTTCCCCATGTTGGTCGTGCGGGTCTCGACCATCTAGATGCCTGGATGGCAGGCTCCTGTGAGTCACTGTCCTCATCCGTACGACTCTAGTGTTAAAAAAAAATCAGAGAAATTGTGCCAGGCATTGCGTCTCACGCCAGCAATCTTAACAGTTTAGGAAGCCAAGGTGGGTGGGTCACCTGAAGTCACGAGTTCGAGGTCAGCCTTGGCATCCCGGTGAAAAAACGCCTCACAATAAAAAGAAAAAAAGCAAAATAAATTCAATCATACAGATAAGTGTGTGCAACTGTTACAAAACGAGGTGCCCAGTGACTCCAGCCCACGCCCCGCCTTACTTTATGACATACTGTTTCTCTCTTCTCACCCAGGCTGGAGTGCAACATTGCAAAATTTTCTTATTGCAACACCTGCTTTTTGGGTTCAAGCGATTGTCCTGCAATGCCCTTCAAGTAGCTGGCATGCAAGTGTTGGAATCTCCATGTTCAGCTAACTTCCTCTTTTTATTTTTTGTACCTCAAATCTGTCTTTATTTGATTTCCACAAAATACCTCAAGACAAACAATATAATTACAAATGCTACAACACATTGCTTGTCATTTTTGCACTGAGGCCAAGCCTTTGTTCTGTCTAGCGTCCCAATTTAATGAAGGTGCTGCCCAAGCAAGCACACGCTGAACCTGCCTCAGCTTTTTTTATGTTTTTCTGTTTTCTTTCAGGAGTGGGCTGCGCCTTCTTTTGAGACCAGTCTCGAATCTGTGACCTCACGATTGGCCCACTTCAGCATTCCAACTGCTGTGATTACAGGCTTGAGCAGCCCAGCCAAAACCAAATTGTGTTTTCATTTTTAAGACTGGGTTACACCATGTTGGTCTAGAGGGTCTCGAACCAACAACTTCTCGTTATCCATGCGCCTTAGTTTTCGAGGAGCCTGGATGAAAGTCTCCTGTGAGTCACGGTGCTCGTCCTCCAGACTTAATTGATAAAAAGAAACCAGAGAGATTGTATTGGGCGCTCTGACTCACGCCAGCAATCTTACCACTTTTCAAGGCCAAGGTGAGTGGGTCAACTGAGGTCACGAGTTCGAGGTCAGCCTTGGCATCCCAGTGAAAAGCGCCTCACAAAAACAAGAAGAAAAGAAAAAAAAAGTAATCATACAGGTAAGTGTGCGCAACTGTAACATGACGAGGTGCTGAGTGACTCCACCCCCCACCCCGCCTTTCTTTATGACATACTGTTTTTCTCTTCTCACCAAGGCTGGAGTGCAACATTGCGATTTTAATTATTGCAACACCTGCGTTTTCGGTTCAAGTGATTTTCCTGCATTGCCCTTCAAGTAGCTGGCGTTGCAGGTGTCTGCATTTCCACGTCCAGCTAACTTCCAATTTTTATTTTTGGTACCTCAAATCTGTCTTTATTTGGTTTTCACAAAAAAGCCACTAGGAAAACAATATAATTACGGAACGCAGCACTCCTTTCCTTGTCATTTTTGTGCTGCAGCTAAGCCGGCATTCGGTCTAGCGTCCCAATTTTAATGTAGGTGCTACCAAAGCGAGCACATGCTGAAACCGTGATAGCTTTCTTTGGTTTTTCTAATTTTTTGTATTTTATAAGGAGCATACTGCGCTGTCTTTCGAGACCAGTCTCGAACCTGTGACCTCATGATCCACCCGTCTCAGCATTTTAAGTGTTGGGATTAGAGGCTTGAGCAGCCGAGCCCAAACCGAATTGTGTTTTCATCTTCAAGACTTCGTTTCACCAAGTTGGTCGGCGGGGCTCAAACCCGCAACTTCTCGTGAACCACCTGGCTTGGTTTTCGAGGTGCCTGCCTGGACGGTAAACTCCTGTGAGTCATGTGCTTGGCCGCCCGACTTTATTGTTAAAAAATAACCAGAGAGATTGTTCCAGTGCTGTGACTCACCCCAGCAATCTTAGCACTTTGGGAGGCTGAGGTGGGTGGGTCAACTGAGGTCACGAGTTCGAGGTCAGCCTGGTCATCCCTGTGAAAAAACGCCTCATAAAAAAAGAAGAAAAGAAGAAAGAAAAGTAATCATACACATGAGTGTGTGCACATGTAACAAAACGAGGTGCCGAGTGACTCCACCCCCCACCCCACTTTTATGTATGACATACTGTTACCCTCTTCTCATTCAGGCTGGAGGGCAACATTGCAATTTCTTTTTATTGCAACACCTGCCTTTTGGCTTCAACCCATTGTCTTGCAATGCCTTTCAAGTAGCTGGCGTTGCAAGTGTCCGTACCTTTATATCCAGCTAACTTTCTATTTTTATTTTTTGTATCTCAAATCTGTCTTTATTTGATTTACACAAAAATCCAGAAGGAAAGCAATATAATTACGAATGCTACAACACTTTGTCATTTTTACGCTGAGGCCAAGCCGGCATTCTGTATAGCATCCCAATTTAATGTAGGTGCTGCCGAAGCGAGCACATGCTGAACCCGTCTCAGCTTTTGTATGTTTTTGTTTTTGTGTGTGTTCTGTAGGGAGTGGGCTGCGCTTTCTTTCGAGACCAGTCTCGAACCTGTGACCTCACAATTCGCCTGCCTCAGCATTCTAACTGCTGTGATTACAGGTTTGAGCAGCCCAGCCCAAACCAAATTGTGTTTTTGTTTTCAAGACTGTGTTTCACCACATTGGTCGGGTGGGTCTCGACCATCTAGGCGCCTGGATGACAGGCTCCCCTGTGTCACCGTGCTCATCAGTTTGACTTTATTGTTAAAAAGAAATCAGAGAGTGTGCCAGGCACTGGGTCCCATGCCAGCAATCTTATCACTTTGGGAGGCCGCGGTGTTGGGGCCACCTGAGGTCACGAGTTCGAGGTCAGCCTGGGCATCCCAGTGAAAAAGTGCCTCACAATAAAAAGGAGAAAAGCAAAAAAAAAAAATTCAATCATACAGATAAGTGTGTGCAACTGTTACAAAACGAGGTGCCCAGTGACTCTACCCACCTCCGCACCTTACTTTATGACATACTGTTTCTCTCTTCTCACTCAGGCTGCAGTGCAACAGTGTGAAATTTGCTTATTGCAATACCTGCTTTTTGGTTTCAAGCGATTGCCCTGCAATGCCCTTCAAGTAGCTGGCGTGCAGGTGTCAGAACCTCCACGTTCAGCTAACTTCCTATTTTTATTTTTTATACCTCAAATCTGTCTGTATTTGATTTCCACAAAATACTACAAGAGAAACCATATAATTACAGATGTTACAACACATTGCTTGTCATTTTTGCGCTGAGGCCAAGTCTTCATTCTGTCTAGCGTCCCAATTTTAATGTAGGTGCTGCCGAAGTGAGCACACGCTGAACCCACCTCAGCTTTTTTATGTTTTTCTGTTTTCTGTAAGGAGCAGGCTGTGCTTTCTTTCGAGACCAGTCTCGAATCTGTGACCTCACAATTGGCCCACCTCAGCATTCCAACTGCTGTGATTACAGGCTTGATCAGCCCAGCCCAAACCAAATTGTGTTTTCGTATTCAAGACTGGGTTACACCATGTTGGTCGGGATGGTCTCCAATTCAGAATTTCTCATTATCCACCCACCTTGGTTTTCGAGGAGCCTGGATGAAAGTCTCCTGTGAGTCACCGTGCTCATCCGCCCGACTTTATTGTTAAAAATAAATCAGAGAGATTGTGCTGGGCGCTGTCACTCCCGACAGAAATCTTAGCACTGTGGGAAGCTGAGGAGGGTGGATCACCTGAGGTCACGAGTTCGAGGTCAACCTGAACATCCCGGTGTAAAAACACCTCACATAAAAAAGGAGAAAAGACAAAAGAAATGTAATCAAACAAATGAGTGTGTGCATTTGTAACAAAAAAAGGTACTGAGTGGCTTCACCTCCCGCCCCGCCTTTCTTTATGAGGTACTGTTTCCCTCTTGTCACCCAGGCTGGAGTGCAACAGTGTGATTATTGCTTATTGCAACACCTGCATTTTGGGTTCAAGTGATTGTGCTGCAATGCCATTGAAATAGGTGGGGTTTCAGGTGTTTTAACCAGCATGTACACCTAATTTTCTATTTTTTTGTACCTCAAATCTGTCTTCATTTGATTTCCACAAATAAGTTACAAGGAAAAAAAATAATTACAGAATGCTGTACCTTTTTGATTGTCATTTCGGCGCTGCGTTTATGACAGAATTTTGTGTAGTGTCCCAATTTTAGTGTAGGTGCTGCCGAACCGAGCACATGCCATACCCGCCTCAGCTTTTATATGTTTTTCTGTTTATATGTTTCTTATACGGAGCAGGCTTTGCTGTGTCTTTTGAGGGCAGTCTCGAACCTGTGACCTCAGGATCCGCCTGCCTTAGCATTCTAAGTGCTGGGATTACAGGCTTTAGCAGCAGAGCCCAATCCAAGTATTGTTTCAGTTTTAAAGACGGGGTTTCACCATGTTGGTCATGCGGATCTCAAACCCGCAACTTCTCATGATTCGCCTGCCTTGGTATTCGAGGCACCTGTATGACAGTCTCTCATGAGTCACCATACCTGGCCGGCCGACTTTATTGTTAAAAAAGAAATCAGAGAGACTTGGCCGGGCGCTGTGACTCATGCCAGCAATCTTAGCACTTTGGGAGGCTGAGGTGGGCGGGTCACCTGAGGTCTCGTGTTTGAGATAAGCCTGGGCATCTCAATGAAAAAACACCTCACATAAAATAAGAGAAAAAAATGTAATCAGACAGATGAGTGTGTGCAATTGTAACAAAACCAGGAGCTGGGTGACTCCACCCCCCGCCCCATCTTTTTTTATGATGTACTGTTTTTCTCTTGTCACCATGGCCGTGGTGCAACAGTGCAATTTTTGCTTATTGTAACACCTTCCTTTTGGGTTCAAGCGATTGTTTTGCAATGCCTTTCAATTAGCTGGGGTTGCAGGTGTCCGCACCACTGCGTCCAGCTAACTTTTTATTTTTACTTTTTTGTACCACATATCTGTCTTTATTTCATTTCCACAAAAGAGCCACAAGAAAAAAAATAATAATTACGTAACGCTGCACTTATTTTCTGGTCATCTTTGCTCTGCGGTTAAGCCAGAATTCTGTGTAACATCCCAATTTTCGTTTAGGTGCTGCCGAAGCGAGGACATGCCATACACGCCTCAGCTTTTTTATGTTTTTCTGTTTATATGTTTTTAATAGAGAGTGGGCTGAGCTGTGTCTTTCAAGGCCAGTCTCGTACCTGTGACTTCACGATTCACCTACCTCGGTTTCTAAATGCTGGGATTACAGAACTAAGCAGTGGAACCCAAACCAAATTTTGTTTTCATTTTAACGACGGGGTTTCACCATGTTGGTCGGGTGGGTCTCGAATTCACAACCTATCGTGATCTGCCCGCCTTGGTGTTCGAGGCACCTGGATGCCAGGCTCTTGCACATTACCGTGCCCGGTTGGCCAACTTTATTGTTAAAAAAGAAATCAGAGAGACTGTGCCAGGTGCTGTGACTCATGCCAGCAATCTTAGCACTCTGGGAGGCCAAGGTGGGTGGGTCACCTGAGGTCATGAGTTTGAGGTCAGCCTGGGCATCTCTGTGAAAACCCAGCTCACTCAAATAAGGAGAAAAAGAAAAAGTAATATCAGACAGATGAGTGTATGCAATTGTAACAAAATGAGGTGCCGGCTGACCTTACCCCCCCATCTCGCCTTTCTTTATGAGGAAGTTTTTTCTTCTTGTCACCAAGTCTGGAGAGAAACAGTGGGACCTTTGCTTATTGCAACACCTGCCTTTCAGATTTAAGCGATTGTTGTGCAATGCCCTTCAAGTAGCTGGTGTTGCAAGTGTCCACATCACCACGTCCAGCTAACTTTCTATTTTTATTGTTTTGTACCTCAAATCTATCTTTATTTGATTTCCAATAACAACCACAATGAAAAAAAATATGGACACTGCACTCTTTTGCATGTCATTTTTGCGCTGTGGCCACGCAAACCTTCTGTGTAGCTTCCCAATTTTAGTGTAGGTCCTGCCAAAGCAAGCACATGCCATACCCAACTTAGCTTTTATATATTTTTATGCTTTTTTATCGAAAGAGGCTGCGCTGTGTCTTTTGAGGTCAGTCTTGAACCTGTGACCTCACGATTCACTCTCCTTGGCATTCCAAAGTGCTGCGATTACAGGTGTGATCTGCCTAGCCTAACCCAAGTTTTGTTACCGTTTTAAAGACGGGGTTTCACCAGGTTGGTCAGGCCGCTCTCGAACCGCAACCTCGAGTGATCCACCCGCATTTGTCTTCGAAGTGTCTGGAAGACAGACTCCCGTGAGCCACCGTGCCCATCCGGTCAACTTTATTGTTAAAAAAGAAATCAGAGAGACTTGGCCAGGTGCTGTGACTTACGCCAACAATTTTAGCACTTTGGGAGGCCTAGGTGGGCAGGTCGCCTGCGGTTACTAATTTGAGGTCACTCTGGGCATCTTTTTGAAAACCCACCTCCCAGGCCAGGCGTGGTGGCTCAAGCCTGTAATCCCAGCACTTTGGGAGGCTGAGGTGAATGGATCACGAGGTCAAAAGATCAAGTCCAGCCTGGTCAACATGGTGAAACCCCGTCTCTACTAAAAATACAAAAAATTAGCTGGGCATGATAGCACGTGTCTGTAATTCCAGCTACTCAGGAGGCTGAGGCAGGAGAATTGCCTGAACCCAGGAGGCAGAGGTTGCCATGAGCTGAGATCGCGCCATTGCACTCCAGCCTGGGTAACAAGAGCGAAACTCCGTCTCAAAAAAAAAAAAAAAAAAGAAAACCCACCTCCCTTAAAAAAGGAGAAAAAAAAAGAAAAGAAATCGGACAGATCAGTGTGCACAATTCTAACAAAACGATGTGCCGGGTTACTCCAACCCCCAGTCCGCCTTTCTTTATGACCTACTGTTTTCCTCTTGTCACTCAGGCCAGAGTGCAACAGTGCGATCTTGGCTTATTGCAACACCTGCCTTTTTGGTTCAAGCGATTGTCCTGCCCATGCCCTTTAAGTAGTTGGGATTGTAGGTGTCCACTGCACCATCACGTCCAGCTAACATTCTATTTTTTTATGTACATCAAATCTATCTGCATTTGATTTCTACAATACAGCCACAATGTCAAAAAAAGTATGGAATGCTGCATTTTTTTGCGTGTTATCCTTGCGCTGCAGCCATGCTGGCCTTCTGTGTAGCGTCTGAATTTTATCATAGGAGCTGCCGAAGCGAGCGCATGCCATTCCTGGCTGAACTTTTTTATGTATCAGTCCTCTGCTTTTTGCTAGGAAGGCTCCACCCTTCTTTCCTAGTGACAGTGAGAGCCTGGATGACCCCTGCCTGAGGCATTTTTAAGTGCAGGGAGTCTCCTTTTTGAATGTAATAGTGGCGCTTGATTTGCACAACAGGTTTAGCCAGAGAAGGGGGGCAGGGGCAGTTCATTAAGTACAAAATAGTCTGTTCTCTTACTACCTTAATAGCTCTAACAATATTGGTTCTGTTTCTTCCCATGGGGGGTTACAGGGTTGTCGTCTGGACTGTGGGCTTTTTGGGGGCATATGAGTCCAGCGCCCCTCTCTTTTAGTCCAGTGGCCCTTTTATTAAATTGAACAGAGCCCTGTCACATTTTATCTGGATTCTCGTGCTTAGGATCATTCTATTCTCGCATTAACTGTGGGCATTTTTTCAATGTCCTATTTCTTGACAAAATGCACACTGATCACGCTGCAGGAAGAGGCAGGCAGACTGTGGGGCTTTCCGGGAACCCCCCTTTTTTCATGCTCTTGGGGGCGTTCCTCTCATAGCAGCAGCTATCAAGTCAGCCTTCCGTTGAGCCTGACGTTCCCTTTCCCTATGATTTTCCCTCTGGCTTACCGCCTCTTGGTTTACAAATGCCTGGTTAGCTACTTCCAATAACTGAAGTATTCATGCATGCGAATCCTGCCTGCTCTCTTAGCCATTTTGAAGGGTTTTACACTAACTGCAACCATGAGTCTATGCATGGAAATTGATCAAGGTGTTCTGTCTCACCGTATATAACCTCATGCCTTACTTTGGAGTCAAGCGGCCTGTCTAGGGTCCCCTCTTGGGGCCAACCAACCCTAAATGCTAGCCAATCTTCCCTACATAAAACCCTTAATTTCTCTGATGTCATAGTTACTTTATAATTTCCACTAAATCCCTTCTTGAAATTTTTCAGCATGGTTTCTGAAGGGGAGGAATGGCTATGGAAGTGAGCCATATTAACAATTCAAAGAAACAATTCCCACACTTAGGAGATTGTTAGCTCACTTACAGCAGTTCCCACCTAGAAAGAGGCAGCATGGAGCACTGTCCAATTTACATTCACTTCAATCCTTTTACAATGCCCAGAGGCTTCTTCACTCAGCCTATGTGACTGTCTCTAATTTTTACAAATTGTTCGATGACACAGACACACATCCACACACACAGACACACATGCGAATGCTCTTCTTCCAACACAGAGCTACCTTCCAATGTGCCAATCTGGCGCCCATGGGTGATTAGGCCACGCTTCCTTCAAACACAAGGTGAGCCACTTTCCCAAGTTCAATCTTACCAAATTCAGTTGTCCGGACTTCCCCAAATGCTGGTTGCTCCTCGGTGTTCAGCCACTGGGTGGATCCATACTGCAGGGCCTCCCTGCTCCACTCTGGTGAGGCTTTTCCACTCGGGCAAATACCTGCCCGGGAGTGTGCTCAGGATGCATCACCCCAGGGAGATGGAGTACCCCGCAGGGCTGCTCCACAGGGCTAGGCAAACCACCTAAGAGACTTTTTCCCACCGTCTGCTACCCGAGACTCACTTCCCGGTCAACACACCAAAAATGTAGCAGAAGCAGCCACGGGAAATGGATCTCTCAGACACCGATTATAGGAGGAAGAAGCTTATTCAGCCGGGAGCAAGGTGGCATAGTTGCCTAACAGCCAAGCTCCCCAAACAGAGGAAGGTTCCTTCTTCATATAGACTTATACTTTAGATGTTACACGTGGAAGAATCTTAGGTTTATAGCTTAACATATGAAAAGGGTCTCAGTTTACAGTCTCAGGAATTACATATGAAAAGGGTTTTGGTTTACAGTCTTAGGAATTACATATGAAAGGATCTCGGTTTACAGTCTCAGGAATTACATATGAAAAGGGTTTTGGTTTACAGTCTTAGGAAAAAAATGGGAAGTTTACCTGAGTTTCCTGGGTCTCCCTCTTCACCAGAACTGAAGCTGGAGCTGCAGCCTGGACCTTGGTTTGATCCTTGGTCTTGGCCTTGACCTTTGGTCGGCAAAGCCTGAGACCCTTGGCAATGCGTGCATGAGCTCTCTTCCCAAGCTTGGGGGTGGGCAATGTAGGCAAGTCGATGGAGCTTGCAGCTGACACACTTTGGGATCTTGGGCTTAACCTCCTTGGGCTTTATGAGGGCCTTGCTAGCCTCAGCACGTGCACTCATGGCCTTGGCATTTTTGGCCTGCATCTTTCTTAGGCCCTTCTTGTTGTGCTTTTTGGCATAGGGCATGTTCCTCGGAATCTTAGGATCCACCCCCTTAAGAGATTTGTATCTTTGTGATCGGGGTTTCCTGATACCATTCCTGTGCCATTTTCGGGAGTGGTTGTGTGTGGTGTGGTTCTTGGACTTGGCCATGTCTGCACCTAAGCCGCAGTTCCCAAAGCACCTAGGATCAAAAGAGAAAGGAGCCACAGTGTAGCACAGGAAATAGGGTCAACAGCACCAGAAAGTACTACTCGACTCAGGATTTTTTTTATCTAGGACCTCAGATTTATTCCTTGTTTTTATTTTGGCAAAGGTTTATATTTTTGGTATTAGTCTTTTAAAGCAGACACAGATTTGTTCAGACTAAAGCTCATTTTAAGAGTACACAGAAGCTTTGAACAAAGATAAAATTAAACCTAACAATACAGAATAATAAAGATTAAGAGATAAATTTCTTTAAGAGAAAACTGATAATCCAAGGTAATTATATTTGTAGGCTGAAGTACTTACCACTGCAAAAGCAAATACATACAGTTCAGAGTATAAACTCAACAGTGGAAATCTATAGTTGTACTTTGCTTTCTATTACATCAGAATAATTAGTGTAATATGTGCAGACAACTTGCATTTATATAAATTAAACAGTATTTTATATGATAGTATTTATACAATAGTATGGATATAAGGCCACAATATTTTCTTCAAATCCTTTAAGGTCATTTGAATATTGTTATTCATACTGTTAAAATATGAAGTCTTAACTGAATTATGTCTATAGACAATTTTTTAAAATCTTACATTGTGACTAGTACATTAAAAATATTTATAATTAGATATATCTATATCCAAAGAAAATTTACTACCAAATTGTTAACAGAAGATATTCTGACATGCTTATTAGTTTATCCAATATGGATAATTACAGGTAAGCATGATTTTAGTGTCATTTCAACCTAAATTGGAATGCTGCTATTACAGGACAAATAAACAAGGGCAATGTGGCCACTGAAAAACCACAATAGCTCTTGTTAGCTTTGTTGCAAGATCAAATATATTCCACTATGTGAACAAAATCAGATTCCAATGACTCATCTAAAAGTGCTGGCCGGGCACGGTGGCTCAGGTCTATAATCCCAGCACTTTTGGAGGATGAGGCAGGTGGATCCTGAGGTTAAAAGATTGAGACCATCCTGTTCAACAAGGTGAAACCCCGTCTCTACTAAAAATAAAAAATTAGCTGGGCATGGTGGTGCGCGCCTGTAGACCCAGCTACTTGGGAGGCTGAGGCCGAAGAATTGCATGAACCCAGAAGGCAGAGGTTGCGGTGAGCAGAGTTCATGCCACTGCACTCCAGTCTGAGTAACAAGAGCGAAACTCCATCTCAAAAAAAAAAAAAGAAGTGCTTATAGACATTTTCAGTTGTGTTTCAGTGTAGATCTCCAATAACAAGAATAGATGACAGCAGCAGAGATGAAAAAGAAAGCTTATTAAATTCTGTTGAGAATATTTTCTCCTTTTACATAATGCTCATGTTTCTCATGCTGACAGTAGTTGTGCACTTTGAGTGTTATTCTTTGAGGGGAATGTTTTCTGGCTGACTTGATCAATCTTTATTTTTTAATTATTTTTATTTTTTGAGATGGAGTTTCGCTCTTGTTACCCAGGCTGGAGTGCAATGGTGCAATCTCGGCTCACTGCAACCTCCGCTTCCTGGATTCAGACAATTCTCCTGCCTCAGCCTCTTGAGTAGCAGGGATTACAGGCACGTGTCACCATGCCCAGCTAATTTGTTTTTTGTATTTTTAGTAGAGACAGGGTTTCACCATATTTACCAGGGTGGTCTCGATCCCTTGACCTCGTGATACACCCGCCTCAGACTCCCAAAGTGCTGGGTTGACAGGCATAAGCCACTGGGCCCGGCCCCTCAGATCAGTTTTTTAAATATTTTCTAGGATGGGCGCGGTGGCTCACGCCTATAATCCCAGCACTTTGGGAGGCTGAGGCGGGTGGATCACGAGGTCAAGAGATCGAGACCATTCTGGTCAACATGGTGAAACCCCATCTCTTCTAAAAACACAAAAATTAACTTGGCGTGGTGGTGCACACCTGTAGTCCCAGCTACTTGGGAGGCTGAGGCGGGAGAATTGCTTGAATCCAGGAGACGGAGTTTGTGGTGAGCCGAGATCGTGCCATTGCACTCCAGCCTGGGTAACAACAGCGAAGCTCTGTCTCAAAATAAATAAATAAATAAACAGACAGACAAACAGATAGATAGATAAATTAGATTAGATATATAGATAAATAAATAAATAAATGTTTTCTACAAACAGGGTCTTTCATCACTTCGTTGCAATCCTCCTGACCTGGCGTCTCAAAGTTTTAGGATGATGGATAGGTTCGAGCCACACTGTGCCTGGCCTTCGGGGACTGATTTGCTACCACAACTGACGTGCTAATATTTTTTTCTTTTTTTCATTCTTCTCTTTTTGAGACGGTGTCTCGCTCTTTGCCAGGCTAAGGGAGGTGCATTGCTTTGGAAGCAGCAGCCGTGCGGCCTTCTAGAGTCCCATTCAAATGCAGAAAGCCCTGTTTCCCTTCTGGAGTTGGAGGTGATGGCTCCCATGGCCTCGGGATCCCCTCCATTTATTCGGAAATTTTGCAGGCGCCGCCCCACAAGAAGGCTGGCTGTGGCTGGGGGTTGGGGGATGCGGTAGGGCTGGAAGAGTCTCCTTTTCTTCTGATTCAGCCTTCAGTAGCTGGAATGACAGAAGGGCACCACCATGCCCGGCTACTTTTTCTATTTTCAGGAGGAATGGGGTTTTGCTATGTTGGTCAGGCTGGCCTCGAACCCCTGACCTCAAGTGATCTGCCCTCCTGGGTCTCCCAAAGTGCTGGAATGATGGGCATGAGCCACCAGGACTTCACCCTTGAAGAGCAAGCACGTGGGCTGGGTGCGGTGGCTCACACCTGTCATCCTAGCACTTTGGGAGGCCCAGGAGGGAGGATCACTTGAGGTCAGGAGTTCAAGGCATGCCTGGCCAACGTGATGAAACCCCATGTTTACTAAACGTACAAACGATTAGCCAGGTGTGGTTGTGGACACCTGTAATCCCAGTGACCCGGGAGGCTGAAGCAGGCAGTCAGGCAGGCAGTCAGGCAGGAGAATTCCTTGAACCTGGGTAGCGGAGGTTTCCCTGAGCTGAGATTATGCCGTTGCACTCCAGCCTGGGTGACAGGGGTGGGACTCTCTCTCGGGGTGGGGGTGGGGAGAAGAGCAATCTCGCACCCTGCCACCTTTCACTGCAGCTGGCCTTTCCTTAGGCTCTGAATGACGTGTCATTTCTGACATAGGTTGACTCCATCGATCCCCCTCTCTCCGTTAGCGACTCAGTAAAGTAACTTGGACTTTGTGTCACCCCATCCCAAAGACGAATGTGTTTAATCCCACTGGGAGGGAGGGGAGGAACAGATCGGGGTACCTGGTGACCTGGACTTGCCTGGGGAGACTGTAACCCTTCTCTGCTCAGGAAAAGGTCAGGTAGGGGCAGAGAGAGAGCTTTGCCTTTGGCCCTTTGAAGGTTCGCCTGAAATTGTCAACTCCTCAGAGACAAATGAATCAGAGAATAGGCCAGACACGTTTTATTTCTGTGACCCCTGCAGAACGAAGGCCCCCAGGATGACTTGGGTTCCACAGGGTGTATCTTCTCTGACTGTAGGTCCTGAGACCTTCGGTTCTGGGGGAGGGGGAGGGCCCTGCCTCTTCCACGAAAAGGAAAGATCGTGTGGTTAGAGAGGCAGAGAAAAATCTAGACAGACAGATGGGCCCTGCTGGGCTTCCCCACTCGGTGTAGGATTTGGGGAGGTCGAGGCCAGGCTCCCACTTGGGTGAAAGGAACATGTTTCAGACTTTTCTCTCTGTCACTCGTGGCATCTACACTTCTCGCATTTCCCTGACAAACTCCTCGACTTAAAAATAAACAGTTAAGGAAAACCTTACCTAGCGAAACCGATCATGGATGCACTAAGGAAGAAAGCTCATTACCGCGGCATACATTTCTAGACATAGGACCTATTGCGGTGTGTTCGTGTGCGTGATTTCTTTTTTTTTATATGTAGACACTAGTTTATTTTTATCATTTAGTACCATAAAATATACAGAAGTCTATTATAAACAGTTAACATTTATCAAAAGTTACACACACAAGCACAGTACATGGTGCCATTCAGTCAAGAGAAACATAAACAAATGTGAAGGTGCAGCATTAAGTCATAACTGCACAGACTGATGGGAGCACACTGTGCCACTGGAGTAATTCTACTGCCTCTCCTGCTGCTCTTGCCGTGGGCTCGTTCGAGAGTGTTCACTTCAAATGCCATGTGATGCTAGCCATCTCTGCGGAGCACTGGTCTCTCCTGTAGATTGTGTATCACAGTGAAATGTGATCTCTTGTGGTTTTCCCTGATTTTTTTATGCTTAGTGCAACAGCGTAAACCTGAAGAACACAATGGGATGCATACGAAGTGCCACTGGTGATGCTGAACATGCTCCCAAGAAGCAGAAAAACGTCTTGGCAGTACAAGCAAACGGTGGATTGATTGGCATGTGCTGTAGACAGAGGCCTGCAGCTGCAGTTGCCCACCATTTCAAGATACATGATCCAGCTCTCTGTGCCTTCACTGAGAGCTGCAATTTTGAGTTGTTCCTACCGTGGCATCTTGAAAATCCCCTCCCCCCTTTTTTTTTTTTTTGAGACGGAGTTTCTCTGTTGTTACCAAGACTGGAATGCAGCAATGGCACGATCTCGGCTCACCGCAACCTCTGCCTTCTGGGTTCAAGCAATTCTCCTGCCTCAGCCTCTCGAATAGGTGGGACTACAGGCACGCACCACCATGCCCAGCTAATTTTTGTACTTTTGGTAGAGACAGGGTTTCACCTCATTGACCAGGATGGTCTCGATCTCTTGACCTCGTGATCCACCCACCTCAGCCTTCCAAAGTGCTGGAATTATAGGCGTGAGCCACCACGCCCGGCCTCGTGTGAGTGATTTCTAAAACATGGCCACTGTATCGCTACTGGGCTGGGACGGCAGTGATGTTCTCGTGATGAGATGGTGGGTGGATCACAAGAGGTCGAGAGTTCGAGACCAGCCGGGGCAACGTGGAGAAACCTCGTCTCTACTAAACATACAAAATTAACCTGGCACGGTGGTACGTTCCTGTCGTCCCAAGCTACTTGGGAGGCTGAGTTCAGGAGAATCACTGGAACCCAGGAGGTGGAGGTTTTGGTGAGCCGAGATCCTGCCACTGCACTCCAGCCTGGGCGACGAGAGCGGAACTTTGTGGGGGTGGGGGGGGAGAAATACGATGTTTGGGAGTGCAAACTTGATCCCGGGACAGGAGGGAGCGTGCTGCAAGCTGTCTTCATCTCCCCGTGAAATCCTCGCTGTCTCCGGGAGTGTGGATTTCAGGAAACTTCGCTTTCCTGTAACGGGTATTGCCACTCTGAGGTGGTGGGTCTGGAGTCCACTCGGAAACCCTATGGACTAGACTTCCATCTTAGATAGGTCCCTTCTAGCCTCCGTCCACACGCTCCCGCCCCTGGTCTCCTCTTCCTTCTCTCTAGGGGAATGGAAGTTCCAGACGAACCTACGGGCGGGTGCCTAGGCCATGTCCCCTGGGGGCTCTGGTCAGCTAGTTGCAGGTGGGCATCACCTGAGAGGACTCCCTGGGCCCAGAAATGACCCGGTCCGAGAGGGATTGGGAGAGGCCAGTGACGCGGTGTGCCTGAGCCGCCCCCATCCCCTGACCTCCACCCCGACCTAGAGCGATCCAGCATTCCATTCTTTTCCGTGCTGACCAGTTGTCTTCGGGCATCACCTAGTGGCCACTGTAATGGAAAATCGAGGTGGCGCTGAGGGAGGTCTGCCGGAGGACTTCACAGAGCCTGGGGCAACCGGTTTCTCTTCCTCCCATCTGGAGGCCCCTCCCTCTCTCTCCCTCATTGCCCGGGGAACCTCCGCCCTGGTGGGGGCCCTATTGTTCTTTTATCGGTACTTTGTGTTTCTTTGTTTGTTTGTTGGTGTCTTTCATGCGCATAGACCCTTCCACCTGGGCTTTATGAGGAGTTGGTTTATTTTTTAAGCCCCCCCACCCGCCCCTTTACTCCAATTCAATGAGTCTGTGAGGTGGGTTTCCACCAACACCGCGCCTCCCACCACCCTGCGTGGAAATGTTCTGGAGCCAGCCGGGTGGACCTCCATCGTCTCTCCCCTCCCCCTACTATTTGCCAGTTGACATTTGCATGGGTGATGGCCAGGCCTCACCTCACTCAGTGGCCACTGTTTTTGAAGATGGGGGTGGGGGTGGGGCATGGTCCCACTTCCCCTGAGACAGCTGGGGCGATGGTACAGCCTTTGCTCTGCGTGGGCAAGTGGGTGGGTGGGCTGGACTGTAGTGGTGGGGCTTTTTCACTTCTTCACTCCTCAGGCGTCCCTCCCTCCCTAGGAAAGCTTCATCTTGGCTGGGTCTTTCAATCAGCTTTTATCATGATGTCTTATTTTCTCCTTCCTCGGGCCAGCATATTTGCAACACGAGAAGGGCATCATGGCGCCACGCTGGGCCGTAGCAGTATTTGCCCAAAATAGAAACGCTGTCTAAAAAGTGATAATTTGCTCCTTTAAGATGACCGGAGGTGATGCCTTGGCACGGAATTCCAGGAAGGCTTATCTTTTCCCCGGGACATGTTAGCTGCTATTTTTCTTCTGTCATTGACTAGCGCTTTTGGGGATTTCTTGACGTCTAGTGACAGCCGGTTGATGTAAACTTTACTTCATAATGTGATAACCTGCTTTTTGCCAGTTAAAACTTACTCTCCCTTTCTCAGGCTAAACGCTGTTCAGGCTTTATGTTAGCTTTTTAAGCTGGGCAGACTCCATCTTACCTTCTACATGTTAGTGATTTTCCCACCATTCAGTATGTAACCAGAGTATGTCGCTGGAGCGGGCTGACACTGGGCACCTCCAGGAATGCATTTGTTGATAAGAGGCCAAATTAAGTGGTACCAGCAGAGCCTGGGAATGCGGGCAGGTGCTGTCCAGTGCCCAGAGCCCCCATTACCTATATAAGTTGTATGTCTTTTGTGACAACTTTACCCCTCGCACCTGGCACTGTTTTATTTCTCATATACTAGCTTATCTTTGAACTTTTTGCTTACTCTGCTTTTGTGAAAAATTTCCTTCAGCTAAGTTCCCCCTCCCTTTTAAAACTAGGGTATAAAAGACCACTGAACATTTTGTTAGGGGCTGAGAGAATTTTAGGCATCAGCCACCCCTCCATCGCTGGGATAATAAAGGACTCATAATTCAATCTCACAGTGTGGTGCATTCTTTGAATCTCTCAGGTACAACAATAAGGTCTTTCTTTCTTTCTTTCTTTCTTTCTTTCTTTCTTCCTCCTCCTCCTCCTTTTCCTCCTCCTCCTCCTTCTTCTTCTTCTTTTCTCTCTCTCCACAACCTCTCTTTTATTCTCTTCCCCCCTCCCTTCCCCCCTTTTTCTCTCTCCCCCATCCCTCTCTCTCTCCCTCTATTTCTTTTTAATATAAGCTCAGGTAGATCTAATCCAATCCATTCCCAAGGCCTCAATTCTTTACTTTAGGAATCTCGGATTTGATCTCCATACGGAATCCTGTACAGAAGTGGTGAGTTGATTTCTGGACTTGGAGACCTCATAGATGTTACACATTGATAAAGATTCAGGCCTTGCATGGTGACTCATGCCTGTCATTGCAGCATTTTGGGAGGCCGAGGTGGGCGGATCACCTGTGGTCAGGAGTTTGAGACCATCCTGGCCAACGTAGTGCAACCCCCTCTTTACAGAAAGACAAAAATTAGCCAGGTGCGGTAGCTCATGCATGTAATCCAAGCACTTTAAAGGCCAAGGCGGGCAGATCACCTGGGGTCGGGAATTCAAGACCGACCTGACCAACATGGTGAAACCCTGTCTTTAGAAGAAAGAAAAAGACAAAAATTAGCCGGGCGTGGTGGTGTGCGCCTGTAATCTCAGGTACTCAAAAGGCTGAGGCAGGAGATTCACTTGAACCCAGGAGTCAGAGGTTGCAGTGAGACAGCTGAGATTGCACCACTGCACTCCAGTCTGGTGAACAGACTGAGACTCCCTCTGAAGAGAGAGAGAAGAAAAAGAAATCCAACCCTAAAATCTGGGTTTGCTTTCTCCATTGACTCAGTTGTGACCCAGACTTACTGTCACGATAAATCGTGCACCTCTCTGTTCAGCTAGGATGCTGGAAGGGTTTTCTCAGTCTGTATCTCCCCATGCCCTAACTGACCTGTGACTGAGCCCTGTCTGTTCTCTCTCAAATATGTAACTCCAAACACTCCTCTCCATTTCCACAACTACACATGGCCTCTTGCAGCACCACTGGCTCTTGGGAAAACATCCCAGTTGGTGGTTTCGGCTTTTTGGCTATGAGGCCTGAGCCTGCTGACAACATTACTGTTTAGCTAATATTTTTGTATTGTTAGTTGAGACAGCGTCTCAAAATGTTGGTCTGGCCATGATGGTCTCCATCTCTTGACCTCATTATCCACCCTCCTCTCTCTTTCCCTCTCTCTCTCTCTCTCTCTGTGCCTCTCTCTGTCTCTCTCTCTCTCTGTCTCTTTGTCTCCCCCTCCACCCCCACATTAGTGAAAACCTGTCTTTAGTAACAATAATGTCTCTGTGTCTGTCTGTCTGTCTGTCTTTTGCTGCCCCTGCTGCTGTTTTTGTTTTAAAAGTGCACCTGGGCCACCGATTATGGTATCAAAAGCATTATAACATATGTGTAATTCTCTATCCATTGAGTACCCCTTTTTTTCTCTCTCTGTCTCTCTTTGTCTCTCTCTCTCTCTCTCCATATATATATATATACACACACACACACACATATATCTGAGAATTTGATTTTTGTTGGCTAAAACTGACTATTTCTCTCTCTCTCTCTCTTTTTTTTTTTTGCTCTTTTATCTTTTTTTGTGACAGAGTTTTGCTGCTGTTACCCAGACTGGAGTGCAATGGCGTGATCTCAGCTCATGGCAACCTCCACCTTCTGGGTTCAAGCAATTCTCCTGCCTCAGCCTCCCAGGTAGCTGGTATTACAGGCACATGCCACCATGCCTAGCTAATTTTTTTTTTGAGTAGAGACGTGGTTTCACTGTGTTGACTAGGATGGTCTCGATCTCTTGACCTCGTGATCCACCCATCTCGGCTGCCCTAAGTGCTGGGATTATAGGCGTGAGCTGCCATGCCCAGCCTGTACTAGTTTATCTTTTAACTTTTTGCTTACTCTGCTTTTGTGAAAAGTATGCTTCAGCTAGGTTTTTCCCTCCCTTTTCAACGTAGGGTATTAAAAAAACCCCTAACTCTTTCTTTCTTTGGGGCTGAGAGAATTTTGGGCATTATCCACCTCTCTGTTGCTGGCTAAAATAAAAACCTCATTATTCAATTTCAGAGTGCAGTGCATTTCTTATCTCACTCAGATATAACATCTCTCTCTCTCTCTCTCTCTCTCTCTCTCTCTCTCTCTCCATTACTCTCTGTGTCACTCTTTGTGTCTCTCTCACCTCTCTCTGTCTCTGTCTCCCTCAATCGAGTGTGACAGGTTGAGTTAAACACCTTCATTGGTTTTCTTTGGTGGTGTGTGTGTGTTTGTGTGTGTGTGTGTGTGTGTGTGTGTGTGTGTGTGTGTTTGTTTTGAGACTGAGTCTTGCTCTGTGCCCCTGGCTGGACCGCAGTGGCACAATCTCAGCTCACTGCACCCTCTGCCTCCCTGGTTCAAGTGAGTCTCCTGACACAGCCTGAGTATCTAGAATTACAGGCACATGCCACCATGCCCAGCTAACTTTTCTGTGTTTTCAGCAGGGCTGGGGGTTTCACTGTCTTGGTCAGGCTGGTATCAAACTCCTGACCTCCTGATACTTCTGCCTCGGCCTGGCCTCTCAAAGTGCTGGGATGACAGGCATGAGCCACTGCTCCTGCTCCTGGCCATCTTCCTTGGTTTTACCTGGAGAATCTAGATTTGAGCCACACCTTGTTCTATGTCACAGAAGGACTTCTTTATCCTGCTGACTCAGGAAAGCCAGGCCCCTTGTGATCCGTTTCAAACTGAGAGCCACCTCACGTTTGGAAAATGAATCTGCTCCCAAGTTCAGTGGAGGGATGTGGTGTGTAGGATGAGGGAATCTGTTCCTTCTGATTTGTTCTGCATGGTGGGGCTTGAGGCTAACTGGAGCTTAATGTGGACCGATGGCTCCCTCTACTATGGGATCCACCATCCCCACCCTCAAACACAGGCCTTGGCAGATCCTGGCCCTTCCTGGTATTAAGTCAGGCCAGGTGTGGTGGCTCATGCCTTTAACCCCAACACTTTGGGAGGCAGAGGCAGTAAGATCTCTTGAGCATGGGAGCTTGACCACCAACCTGGGGCTACATGGCCAAACCCCGGGGTCCGTGCCTGTAGTCTTGGCTACTTGGAGGCACTTCACCCTGGGCAAAAGACAGAGTGACACCGTGTCACAAACAGACAGATGGATGAACAGAGAGACAGACAACAGCTATATTATGTCCTTCTCAGGGTAGAAAGCAAAACTAACAAAATACAACATTTAATTTATTTTTACTTTATTTATTTATTTTTTTTAGATGGAGTTTCGCTCCAGTTACTCAGGCTGGAGTGCAATGGTGCGATCTCTGCTCACCACAACCTCCGCCTCCTGGGTTCAAGCAATTCTCTTGCCTCAGCCTCTGGAATAGCTGGGACTACAGGCCCGGGTGGGTGTGGTGGGTGGCTTATGCATGTAATCAATCCCAGCACTTTGGGAGGTGGGCAGATCATGAGGTCAGGAGATCGAGACCGTTCTGGCTAACACGGTGAAACCCCGTGTCTACTGAAAATGCAAAAGTCATCCGGGCATGGTGGCACATGCCTATATTCCCAGATACTCGGGAGGCTGAGGCAGAAAGAATCGCTTGTACCCGGGATGGAAAGGTTGCAGTCAGCCTAGATCATGCCATTGCCCTCTACCCTAGGCGACAGAGTGAGACTGTGTCTCAAATAAATAAATAAATTCATTCGTTCATTCATTCATTCATTCATTCGTTCATTCATTCATTAATTCTAAATAGACATGCAGGATGTCAGCTTCTGGCCTCATGGTCTCTGAGCTGATGAGTCCCGTGATCTGCCTATTGCAGGACTGTACAGGTAAGGAGTTAAAAAAAATTTTTTTAGGCCGGGTGCGGTGGCTCAAGCCTGTAATCCCAGCACTTTGGGAGGCCGAGGTGGGTGGAACACGAGGTCAAGAGATCGAGACCATCCTGGTCAACATGGTGAAACCTCGTCTCTACTAAAAATACAAAAATATAGCTGGGCGTGGTGGTGCGTGCCTGTAATCCCAGCTATTCAGGAGGCTGAGGCAGGAGAATTGCCTGAACCCAGGAGGAGGAGGTTGCGGTGAGCCGAGATCATGCCATTGCACTCCAGCCTGGGTAACAAGAGCGAAACTCCGTCTCAAAAAAAAAAAAAAATATTTTTTTAATTGTCATGTTTAAAACAACTAATTTTGTTACACGAAAATACACGGATGTACTCCAAACACAGAAACAGCTCTTCTCTTTGGAAACAACTCTTTTAAAAATTGTCTTAGGCCTGGTGAGTGTGCCAGTGATCCTTTTAGGTTTCCACCTTGATGGAGAGAATTTCTAGTCAGTCCCTCCTCTCTGGAAGGAAGTTTCACATAATCTGATGGGTGGAGACTTAGGCTGTGTCTCCCTGGGGCCCTGGTCGATTGCTTGTGTCAACTATTTGGGAGGTCACGGTGGCCCCACTGTGCTGTGGTAGGGGGAGGGCTCCATTCTTCTCCTCCTCAGCTCCCGTTCCTGGCGATCCCAGTTCATTCTGGGTTGACACTCTCTGTTGGCAGGCAGACTTCGGGCATCTCCTAGCGGCCACTGTTATTCTAAAAACAGAGGCCTCACGGAGGAAGAATGCGCTCTGAAAACGGAGGCCTCACGGAGGTAGAACGCTCAGGCCGCCTGCGCACAGCCCGAGGCAACTGTGTCTTGTCAGCTGCCCCCGTCCCCACCCCCGCCCCCACCCCCCTCTCCACGTTTCTCCCTCCCTTGTTGCCTAGGGAATCGCCATTCCGACCACTGGGTCTCATTGTTCTCTGATCAGATAAAAAGAATATCCTCCTAAATGAAAAGATAGGCTAAACTTTGTTTTGCTGGAGATTGGATTGATTTTTATCCACCTAACCTGAGGGTTACAGTGTAGATTAAGTATTTTTGGTGAAGCCAGTTTAGTTTTCATCAGTTTTTAGAATGTGAGAAATCATATTTTATTCTGTCATTTTATCTTTTTTTTTTTTTTCGAGACAAAGTTTCGCTGTTGTTACCCAGACTGGAGTGCAATGGCATGATCTCAGCTCACCGCAACCTCCGCCTTCTGGGCTCAAGCAATTCTCCTGCCTCACTGTCCCGAGTAGCTGAGATTACAGGCATGCGCCACCAAGCCCAGCTAATTTTTGTATTTTTAGTAGAGACGAGGTTTCACCTCGTTGACCAGGATGGTCTCGATCTCTTGACCTCGTGATCCACCCGCCTCAGCCTCCCAAAGTGCTGGGATTATAGGCGTGAGCCACCGTGCCTGATTTTTTCTTAATAGGGTTTTCTAAAATTTTTACTTTTGCAACCTGACTAATAAGTATTCTTGACTGTGTTGGCTATTTTTGCCATAGAGAACAAAATTAATCCTCTGGTTATATTACTGTGTGGGTTTTTTCCCTTTAAATTAATTTTTATCTCAAAGGGCCCTTTCTCTGACTTTTTCTATCTCTTTAAGTTATATTATGCAGTTGAAAAATCCATGGGACAAGCCTCATAACACTTCATATGTTATTGGAAGTACTAAAGAAAATGGACCTGAGAAACCTAGCCCTACATCAAGTTCATGTCATTTTTGTCATTTGTTTTGCTTTCCAGTTTTTAATGCACAAAATAGCAGTAACAACACCCAGTAACAATTACAGGATACTTGTAAGAATCATAAATCACTTTGATAAGAATCTTCTGTTTAGTATGCATTTCTGAATTTTTAGTCATAGGAAGATAGTGCTAGGTATAATTTCAGGTGTCTAGTGTGGACATATTATTATCTAAAGTAATTGTTGTCTTGATGTGAAATAAAAGTGCTTTAACATCAAAGGAAAGTTCCACACAATTATATAACTATTGCTATTTTAGGACTATTATCAGGGTACTAGTAATATTAATAAAAGAATTAGAAAGCTTAAGCAACTAGCCTTTTGGAAAGTTTTTTTAAAAAAAGAATAAATAGGCCAGGCGCGGTGGCTCAAACCTACCTGGGAGGTTGTGGCAGGTGGATCAGAGGTCAGGAGTTCAAGACCAGCCTGGTCAACATAGTGAAACCCTTGCCTCTACTAGAAATACAAAAAAGTTAGCAGGCCGTGCTGGCGCGTGCCTGTAATGTAGTCCTAGCTGCTCGCTCACTCGAGAGGCTGAGGTAGGAAAATCTCTTGAACCCAAAGGGGGCAGAGGTTGCAGCAAGCCTGGGCGATAGAGAAAGACTGCTTCTCAAAAATATTAGAATAAGGCAGGGCGCAGTGGCTCACGCCTGTCATCTTAGCACTTTGGGAGGCCGAGGTGGGTGGATCACCTGAGGTCAGGAGTTCAAGACCAGCCTGGCCATCATGGAGAAACCCCATCTTTAGAAGAAAAAAAAAGCCACACACACACACACACACACACACACACACACACAGACACACACGAATAAAATAGAATTGAACAAATGAATTAATGAGCGATTTTTCGGGAACAAAGGAAAACAAAACCCATGGTGACAAAAACCTATGCTTCTCGCCTTTCGAGGCAGCAATGATGCTACAAATTATGTGTAATTTCTTGTTTTTTACATTTAATTTAACGTTATAATTATTCTATTTCTTGCTATTGTTATTTGAGACGGAGTCTTCCTCTGTCGCCCAGGCTGGAGTGCAGTGGCGCAATCGCGGCTCTCTGCAACCTCCGCCTCCTGAGTCAAAGCGATCCTTCCACCTCGGCCTCTCGAGTGAGTAGCAGGAACTACAGGTGCATGCCACCACACCCGGCTAATTTTTGTGTATTTAGTAGAGATGGGGTTTTGCCCTGGTCGCCAGGCTAGTCTCGAACCCCTGACTTCAAGTGATCCACCCGTCATCTCAGCCTCCCAAAGTGCTGGGATTATGCTCGGTGCATTATGAGCGGCTCGGCTAACATGGTAACTTTGTGGCCTCATGGTTGGGCCTTTGGTTTCCATCCTGACAGCCAGAGGCTACCTGAGAGAGCCCTGTCCCTCAAAAGAAGGGCGGTTATCTGCAGATAGCAGCAGGGTATTGCTCTGAAATCCTCCGCTGTGATTCAGAATGGTGTATGTCTCAAATGGATGGTCTTGTTTATCTGCTCTGGTCTTTAGGAATGAATGCTCCCCTACTAAAATCTGGGACCGAGGAATGTGGTGGGTGCAAGTTTGGAGGCGAGGCAGGTGCTTTGCTAGAGCTGAAGTGTTCAAGACCAGCCTGGGCCACAGGCTGCCGTGCCTTTGTCTGGCCAAGGCCCATGGCAGCCTCCACTTCCCGACCTCAAGAAATCCTCCCACCTTGGGCTCCAAAACAGCTAGAACTATAGGTGCCTGCCATCATGATGCCCAGCTAACTTTTTAATTGTTTCGATTTTTTAGTACAAACGGGGACTCGCTGTGTTGCCAGGGCTGGTCTCAAATTCCTGGGCTCAGGTGATTCTTTTACCTAAGTCTCCCAAAGTGTTGGGCTTATAGGCGTGAGCCATGGTGCGCTACCCTCTTTTTATTTCTTTCATTTTTCTTCTCTCTCTCTCTCCCCAATCTCTCTCTCTCTCCCCCTCCCTCTCTCCCCCCATTTCTTCCTTTTCTTTTATTTACTTATTTTTTAAAATAAAAGATGGGGTTTCACCATGTGTGTCAGGCTGGTCTTGAACTCCCGACCTCATGTGATCTGCCTGCCTTGGCCTCCAAAGTACTTGGATTACTGGCATGAGTCACCACTCCCGGCCTCATTCTTTTTCTTTTCTCTCTTCCTTTCTCCCTACTTTCACTTCTCATTATCTTTATCTTTCGGCTTCTCTTTCTATTTTCTTTTTCATCTTTCTTCCCTTTTCATTTCTTTCTCTCTCTCTTTCTTTATATTTCTTGTGCTTTATCTTCCTTTTATTGATTTTTTTATTATGTAAAGATGGGGTTTCACCACGATGAACAGGCTGCTCTTGAACTCCTGACCTCAGGTGATCCACACACCTCGGCCTCCCAAAGTACTGGGATGACAGGAGTGAGCCACCGTGCCCACCCTGTTCTTTATCTTCCTTACTCTCTTTCTGTTTTCTTTACTTGTTTCTTTCCATCCCTCCATGTGTGTGTTTTTCTGTGGATTCTGAAAGAGTCTTCATTCCGTACCACAAACCTCTGAGATTTTTGCTTTGTTGTTTTTTCTCCTTGTTGCGTAACATGAGTTCACCGTTCTTCTATTTTGGTACTCTGTCGACGGTTGAACGTTGGGGGCGAGGGGGACAGAGAAATGACTCTGACTTTGGTAGGTTTTACGAGAGACATGGGAGACCGAGGAAAGTAAGATGAGTGTTTTGCTAAATGCCCTGCTTGTTTCCCCCCACCCGGCTCGTAAGAGTACAAACACAGCAGGTGGGTTGGAAGATCTCTATGTGGTTGTGACTCTGCTGTTATGCTTGACAATAGCGGCGACTGCTCAAAAACATTCACTCTTTTGGTGCCGATTTGGCATGGTGACGACAGATTCCAAACGGCCCGTGTCTGTACCTGATGGTACCGTTTTTTCTTTTTCTTTTTCTTTTTTTGCCAATCAATGAGAGCTTGTAAGGTTGCTGAGGTTGGCCTTGAACTCATGGCCTCGCCTTCGCAAGTGCCACGACATCCGGCTGGAGCCACTTTGGGCCCCGATGGTACCGTTTTTCTGCTCTGGTGTTTAGAAAAAGGTGGAGCTTCCCCATGGTGCTTTGTTACCTTGCGTTTTCCTTTTGACATTAATTTATTCACTTTCGTATTTGTTTATTTGAGATGAAGTCTCAGCTGGGGCTGTCGGCATGCACCTATGAAATGAATGAATGAGTGAATGAATGAAGGAACGAGTCGGTTTTCGTAAATATTTACAGGCGAGGTCGGGTGCGGCAGATAAGTGTAGGGCCTTGCTCTGAAATCCTCGATGTCTCCACTGTGATTCGGAATGGTGGCTAGCTCAAGCAGATGGTCCTGTTTATCTTCTCTGGTCTTTAGGAACAAGTGGAGCCTTCCCATGCTCCTCCACCTCCTTGTATGTCTTCTATGACCGTCCCTCCATCCATCCGTTCATGCATCCATGTATTTTTTTAAAGATGGGGTCTCCCTGTGTCACCCAGGCTGATCGTAGGTCCCTGTGACCTTGAACTGACTGGTGGGCTTAGAGGAATCCTCCCCTGCCTCAGACTCCTGAGGAGCTGGGCCTACAGGCTTGGGCAGGTGCTAGGACGCACCACGACACAAAACGCCTGGCTGATTATCTTCCTTCTTTTTAATTGTTTTCTTCTGAGACAGAGATCCCGCTGGCTCGCTCTGTGGCCCGGGCTGGAGTGCAATTGCTACGGGACCAAATGGGAGGGTCGGGCTGCTTATTCTTGTGGCCTGATGATGAGCTGAAGATGAATTGGGAAAGGAGGGAGTTTTTATTTCTGTGGCTGCTTATGGGGAAATGGAAGGCTTGGAAAATATCGCCAGACTGACTCAAAATTACAGAGGGCGTCAGAGCCTGTGTACACCTTCCGAGCTCTCTGTGTACGTGTAATGGTGCATGGTCACCTAAAGAGGGAAGCGAATTTTTTTTTTACCTTTCTTTTCTTCCCTCTGGAGTCTTTGTCTGTCGCCCAGGCTGAGGTGCAGTCGGTGGTGAGGTCTCGGCTCACTGGGACCTCCACCTCCGGAGTTCCAGCGATTCTCCTGCCTCGGCCTTTCGAGGGCCTAGAGACAGGGGTTTTGCCATGTTGACCAGGCTGGTTTGGAACTCCTGACCTCAGGTGACCCGCCCCCCTCTGCCTCTGACTACCGGAGTTCTGGGGTGAGGGGTGTGGGCCACCGGGCCCCGGCCTGCTTTTTCTTTTGTTACTAGAAAAGAAAATAGCTAGCGTGGGCCCTCTCGCTATCACCGTATAAACTCTGCTATGCTGCGGAATATGGCGCGCGTGTGAGTGAATGCGTGGGTACGTGCGTGCGTGCGTGCTTACGTAGATGCGTGTGTTTCTGCGTGTATTGCCAAGTCACGGTGCTTCCTTCCTTCTCAGGGGCTCCGCTCAATTAGTTGTGGAGAAATGCCTGGGAGGATGTCTGGCTGACACTTGCATATGTTGTCATCGGGCGTCACCTGGCGGTCACCGGTTCTCGAAAGCCTAGGGTGCGTTACGGGATGCTCTGGCCGCCGGCCCACAGTCAGGAGCGATTGTGGCTTCTCTCCGCTACCCGCCCTCCGCTTCCCACACCCCGATTTTCACCTCCCTTCCCACATCACCCCCCGCCCTCCCTTGGTCCATCCGTTCACCTCCCCTGACACCCTCTTTTCCCAGACGACCCCTGGAGACCCTGGCTGGGCCTGATTGTTCTTCTCTTTGATCCGTTGTTTCCCATTCTTTCTTCGTGTCTTTTTTAACCCATATGGATTTTTCTGCCTGGGTTTTATGGATGACAGTTCCACTTTAGGCCTTGTCGTTAGTGGGGACTTTCCTGATTCTCCCCAGATGTAGTGAAAGCAGGTAGTTGTCAAGAGTGTGCTAGTAAATGGCGTTTCCCAGAAATCATCGATTGAGTGTGGAGGAAGAAACACGCAGTGCTCCCCTTTTAAGGCAGTGATGCCAGCAAAAATGAATTAGGTGTCATTGCTGGAGTCGGCTTGTTTCCTGAGTTGCCCTCTGTGTCCACCCCCACCCCAGGCTTGAAAACATTCTAGAATAACCTACTGTGCCTCCGTTCCTTCCCCTTCCTCTTTGTGTCCCCTCCTGCTCCCCTCTGTTTCTCTCCTTCCACTCAGGCATATCCCCGCTCCTCTCTCTCTCTCTCTCTCTCTCTCTCTCTCTCTCTCTCTCTCTCTTCCCCCTACCAATCTCCCTCTCTCCCCACCCACCACGCCTCCCTCCCTCCCGAGGTAAACTCACTCAACCGCCCTGGCCCAGGCCCTCATAGTCAATTTTTTTTTTCTTTTGAGACAGAGTCTCACTCTGTCACCTAGGCTGGAGTGCGATGGCGGGATCTCAGCTCACGGCGACCTCTACCTCCCGGGTTCAAGCGATTCTCCTGCCTCAGCCCCCTGAATGGCTGGGGTTACAGGCATGCGCCACCACGTCCAGAGAATTTCTCTTTCTTTTTAACATTAAAATTAAAGAAGTTTTTTTCGTATTTTTAGCAGAGACGGGGTTTCACCATGTTGGCCAGCCTTGTCTTAGATTCCTGACCTCAGGTGGTTCACCCGCCTCAGCACCCTGCGAGTGCTGGGATGACAGGCATGAGCCACCACACCCAGCTCATAGTCACTTTTAACTGTTACGCTATGTGTGGTATTTTTATTTTTCTGGCCAACATATTCGTAAGGTGAAAGGTGTATTGTAGCCCCTTTCTGGGCCTTACTATGCTTTTAGAGAATTTTTAAAATAAAATCTTTCTATTTTTTCTCCTTTTGATTCTCTCTTCCTAATTGCCTTTTCCAGTTCTTTTCTTCGTGTTTGTCTCTTTCGTTGTTTCTGTGTTTCTTGTGTGGATTTTTTATTTCTTTTCTTTTGTTCTAGGACTGTTGAAATGAGAGTCTTTAAGGCCAACGTCAAAAATTGTATCTGTTATGATTCCCTGGGAATGGGACCTGTGTGTGAGTGAGATGCTGGTGCCTGTGGCACTTCAGGGTGAGTAGATGGATGTCTGTCTCTCCCTTGGGCTGACAGAGCCCTGGGCTTTGTTTGGGGATTGGGAAAGTGCTTCTTCCCTACCCTAGATCCAGAAACTGACCATGGCCCAGACAGACCAGAGTTTGTAATTCCCTTGGGGTTTACCTTTGCACCAAGGATTGAGACAGCAGCCAGTGGGAAGGGGAGGCTGACTTCTGTATTATGCCAGGACCCACCAGATCGTTTTGCACTGAAACCCTAAAAATTATGTAGCTTGTCTTGAACCTGAAGAAAATACCATTATGTTGTCCCCTGAGCATATATTTTTATCTCTCTGAGTTGTAAAGAAACACCCTAAGGTGAAAGGATTCATCACTCATCTTCTCAGCCTCTGGCTTTTCACAGCACTCTCCTCTCAGGAGATGTTACATAAAAGTGTGTTGAACTGACATGAGAAAGAAAAAACATCAGTTTACTTGACACAAAAGTATAGATAATCCTATATTCAAATTTACTTGACAGATCAGAAAACAGACTAAATAACACAAATTCTTTTTTTCTTTCTGAGACTATATCCTTCATCTTATTCAAGAGGAAAATTTTACAAATTGACCACACTGCTCATAAACACTTTTCTTCAGATTAGTAGAAAACCTTTGGAATCTAGACTTGTAAGCTCATTCTGGAATATCGTCTTCTACAAAGAATTGAGTACAGTTCAAATGTAATTACGATTAAATTATTCACTCATACTCATCATCTTTTAGCTACTTATTATGTGCAAGATATAATAATGGGTACTGTAAAGAGCCTTTCTCTTTATTTAGTCTTCAACTTGGCTCTGACCCACACCACTGTAGAGAGTTGCCTACCTGAAGGGGCAAATGGGAGCTGAAGTCCAGACTTCACTCTGTTTGCCAAACCATATACCCTGGCATGAGGTTTGCTGTGTCCACCCAGGAGAAGTGGTATGTATTTTTGTAATTCTAACAAAGTCATTTATGGGCTAAAGGTTGTTTTGGCCCTGCTTCTCCTTCCACACACATCTCCTAAACAGCACTTGTCCCATCTGTGATTACTTTTACCTTTCCAGAGTATGGCTGTTCAGTTTAATGTACTTTCTGTTGCATGAAATTGCCAAAGTAGAGGGAAAAAGGCACACCATGTGATTTCCCCAGGGCCAAGACTTCCCCAGGAATGGTTCTGACTGAGAGGACACAAAAACAAACACTTTAACACCAACATATATCCTGGCCAAATTCTCTTTTTGTAGCACAAGGTAGCTGTATTAAATACAGAACAAGCAAAGTGAGAATTGAATGTGAATTATGAAGCAGAATTATAGTCATAATAAGTGAACTAAACATGAAAAGAATCAGAACCTCTAATTATTTTTTATTGGTGACATTTTCCCAAATATGTAGTTACTTTTGAAAGATGGCATCTCTTTGAAATCAACTCTCAGCTTCCTGCAAACCTTTAAATGTCCCTACACTCCTTAGTCAACTAAGAGTGATTACTTTTATTGCTACATGCCATATATGTTTGTTTTGGAGAACATGATGTTAATCATGATTAAATTGTATAGAATAAAAAAGGCCTATTACCTGCAAGAAAAAGTAAAATCCAACACAGCTGTAAAAGTATTAGCTAACCTGTAAAAATTTGTGTGGATTTCCTAGCAAACTAGCAATGAAAATTCTGAAATCTATATTAATTCTTATGAGAGTCTTCAAAGCTTTCTCTAAAAGGCAAGACTAGGTCAGTTAGTTTACTATTTCAAATAGATATTGGCTTACCAGTATATGACTCATACTGACATTGTTCATTTGAAATTTTGTGACAAATCTGAGGCCTTACTGGGTAAAGCAAATTATTCTCCTCCTATTACCTCTCTGGTCTTACCTCAAATAGGATTATACCTATGATTCCAAGGTAGAGAAATCACCAAGGGGTGAATTCCATCAGCCCCTGCTATGGACTGAATTGTTCCCACCTCATCCCACATTCATATGTTGAAGGCTTAACTTGCTGTGTGACTATATTTGGAGACAGGGCCTTTAGGGAGATTATTAGGTTGAATGAGGTATGAGAAGGCAAAGAGACACCAGAGTCTTCTGTCTGCCATGCAAGAACACAGTGAGAAAGTTGCCATCTGCAAGCCAGGAATGGATCCCCCACCAGAACCTGACCAGGCTGGCACCTGACCTCAGACTTCTATTCTCCACAACTGTGAAAAAATAAATCCCCATCAGTTAAACCACCCAGCCTACAGTATTTTGTTGTGACAGCCAAAGCATACAGACCTGCAAGCAAACTAACTAAAATAGCATACATTATTAACATTTTAGTAAATATGTATAAAAAAGAAATGTTTTATAAATTTTTTTATTTTTATAATTTTATGACTGTGAATAAAAGCATCTTTAAAACTTGAGTCACTTTTATTGATCTGTAATAAACACTCTAAGAAAATTGGTGTTGATGCTATGCAGGCCTAGCTTCAAAAGACTTACTCTTGCCTCCTGTCCTGGCCTGCGGGACAAACAACGGGGACCCTAGGGAGGGAGTGGGGATTAAGAGAGAGACAGGAGATGTGAAGAATGGAGACAAGTCAAGGATCTGATCAAGTCTCATTTGTTAGGCCCAATGCAACTGCTTATAAACAAGTAAAGGTGGGAAAATCTGAGGGCTAATGTCAGGGGGTAACTATGGTAATGAGACCACCGGCTGATCTTGCAACTCAGAGGAAATGTAGGATTTAGATAAAGAGGATGTGGGCTCTTAGGCAACAGGGACACAAGATAGCTTACTAGATGCTCAAAATGGATGCCGCTCCCCACAGCCTCCTGCCAATTAGATTATTGCTCTGAAATTTCTCCTGTAACAGAAAATCCCAAAACTACCAATCAAGTTCCAATATAAATGCTGCTGCTTCTCTTAAACTTTGCAGATTTCCTGCTCTAGGCTCCCTCTTCTGCATTACCATAGTACTTAATTAATTTATTTATTTATTAAAATAAAAAATTATTTAATGAAGGTAATAATACACTATAATGCCTGGCTGTAAATAATATTTTCTTTTCTTTTTTTTGAATAAAAAAAAGAAGGAGATGAAAAGGGAAGAAGAAAAAGAGGGAGAGAGAACAGGAATATTGCTTTATTCTATGAATGGATATTAATAATGGCCTATCAATATTTTGTGTATTTAAAGTGGGGAATGTATATTTTGTGTATTTAAAGTGGAGAGCTCTACAAGTGCTTATTAAGTTTACTTGTTCCAGATCTGAGTTCAAGTTCTGGATATCCTTATTAATTTTCTGTCTCATTGAGTCTAAATCTTTTTATGGGTCTTATGTATCTGGGTGTTAGGATGCATTGATTCTTTTACCACTCTATCTTTGTTGCTTTGAAATATGTTTTATCAAATGCGTGAATTGCAACTCCTGCTCTTTGTTTATTTATTTATTTTTGCTCTCCATTTGGTTGGTAAATATTTCTCCAACCCTTTCTTTTGAGTCTTTGTGTATCTTTGGATATAAAATGGGTCTGGATGTAGTATACCATTAGGTTTTGGCTGTATCTTTTGATTAAGGGATTTAGTCGATTTAAATTTAGGATTACTGTCATTTGATGTTAACTGGCTATTTTATCCATTCGTTGATGTAAATTATTTATGTTGATGCTCTTTACTTTTTGGTATAGTTTTAGAAAGGCTATTACTGGTTGTTCCTTTCTGTGTGTAATGCTTCTTTTAGAAGTTTTTGTAAAGAAGGCCTGGTGGTAATAAAATCTCTGAGTACTTGCTTGTTCATAAAAGATTTTATTTTTCCTTCAATTGTGAAGCTTAGTTTGGCAGGATATGAAATTTTGGGCTGAAAGTTCTGTTCTTTAAGGATGTTAAATGTTGGCCCCCACTCACAGTACTTAATTTAAACATGTCATTTATTATATTTCACCTTGTAATTACCTTGACTTATACATATGCCTGCTCCTCCACTAGAGAACACAGATCTTGAGAGCAGGGGCCATGTTATCTTTTTCAGATTTCTCTAATGTCCTCTGTGGTGTTTTCTCAGTAGTGAGTATATATATTGGTAGATATGTGAAAGAATGAATGAATTACTAAATAAGTGGATGGATAAATAAAGTTATTGATTAAAAATTGGTTTATTTATTTACATTTTGTCTCTTGGATCTTTTATATCATCCAGGAGAATTGTCTTTCCACCATCATGACTCCCCTTGATGACAAATTTATGAAGGAGAAAGTGTTAATAAAAAGAAAAATGGATCAATCTTTAGGTTGCAATGCCTCTGATTTTTTAGGCATAGTACTAGTATAAATTATTTAATTCTGATTATTTGTATTTTACTATATCCATTTTACTGACAGGAAAACTGAGGCTCTGTGAGGTAAAAATACATCCATACCCACGCAGTTGCCAAAAAAGAAAAGCTACAGTGTGAGCATGATGCTAAATCCAAGCCCAATCTTGTCTTTTCTTCTTGGTGGCATTCTCTTAGCTTTTCCCTCAGCCTTCTGAAGAAAGGTGAAGAAGAGGTGTACATATTTTCTGAGGCCATTTAACATGTCCTTCTTCCTGTATCCAACTTGGAGGAGGTGCTATTTTCCAATGATTTTTACTTTCTTGCCACTGTAAGACAACATCAATCTCAGTTTGCTCAGTAACCTCAAAAGTATCCTTAACTTCGCTTAACTATAGTACTACTGAACCAAACCTTTGATGCCACTGAAGGTCTGATATCTCAGAGGACTTCAGTGCTGCAAAGGTGTCAAGTTCCTCCCAATACGATGTTCTTCCTGATGCCACTTCCCAAAGTATAAAATTTGAAGGCAGGACATAACGAGATTCAGGCGAATCTGAATTACATTTCAGGTCTGTCACTTACTAACTATGTATACCTTAATCTTTCTCAGTTTCCACATTTAATAATGTATAAATTCAGACATATCTGAACATATAGAAAAGGCTGGGAAGACAGATCCACTGAGGTATAATTTACAATAGGGACAGAAACACCCCTTTGTGAATATGGCAGACTAGCTCAATATTCATCAATCATGTTTTTTCTTTCTGAGCACTTTGAAAAACTACATTTCCGATCATCCTTGGCAGTTAAGACTGGGGTCCTGTGCATGCCCTCTTTCTTTCTGGTGGTTTGTCCTCTGAGGCTTGTGTCAGGACTGCTGATAGGAAGATGTTTTCAGGAAATGCTAAAATTGGGCACCCTGCCCCCAATTTCAAAGCCACAGCTGTTATTCCAGATGGTCAGTTTAAAGATATCAGCCTGTTGGACTACAAAGAAAAATATGTTGTGTTCTTCTTTTATTCTCTTGACTTCACCTTTGTGTGCCCAGAGATCATTGCTTTCAGTGATAGGGCAGAAGAATTTAAGAAACTCAACTGCCAAGTGATTGGTGCTTCTGTGGATTCTCACTTCTGTCACCTGGCATGGCTCAACACACCTAAGAAACAAGGAGGACTGGGACCCATGAACATTCCTTTGATATCAGACCAAAGCACACCATTGCTCAGAATTATGGGGTCTTGAAGGCTGATGAAGGAATCTCATTCAGGGGCCTCTTTATCATTGATGATAAGGGTATTCTTCGGCAGATCACTGTAAATGACCTCCCTGTTGGCCGCTCTGTGGATGAGACTTTGAGACTAGTTCAGGCCTTCCAGTTCACTGACAAATATGGGGAAGTGTGCCCAGCTGGCTGGAAACCTGGCAGTGATACCATTAAGCCTGATGTCCAAAAGAGCAAAGAATATTTCTGCAAACAGAAGTGAGCACGCTGTTTATGCCAGGCTTGCAGTGGGCAGCCATGAGAACAAAACCCCTTTTGTATTTTTTTCTCCCCCATGAGTAAAACACAAGACTTCAAAAAAAAAAAAAAGACTGGAGTTCTGTCATGGAAGTAATGTTCACTACATTAAGTCATGGCCACAAAATGTGTCATGTGATCTTCCTTACTCTTTGTTAGCCAGCCAGATAAATACAGATGATACAGCAGAAAACTCTGCAGAGGCTCTAAAAAATTATTCTACCACAAGATGGAAGAATTGGGATTTCAGAATCATAGAATGGAAAGCTTCCAAAAGAAAAACCTTCAGCGGGTGAAGTCAATAAGATTTTAAGGTTGTTTTGTTACAGGACTTGGCACTAACTACGTTGATTAATACAATTTCTCAGGAGTCAGAGAATCTAAGTCTAGGGCAAAAATAACAGATGATTCCAGGAGAAAAAGTATGATTTGTTCTTCCACAACTGATGAGCATTGCTCAGAGTATTTTCTGGACAGATTTCTTTCCTTTCCCATCACCACTCTCCCACACCCAGGTGGTAATAATGCCACAACTAGCAGAGGCCAACCTATCATAAACATCCTTCTCGTTAGAGTGTCCAAACACATTGACAGTGCAAAGGTGTACTGGTTTGTAGACTGCATAACAGAATAGAAGGTGGAGAATATTTCACCACTTTAACAAGAAGTGGTTGGAGAGCAGAACAGAGGAGAGTAACATGTCAGAAGCAAAGAATGTCACACTAGTTACCTAGGATGCAGGCAGCCCAGGCAGGTCTGAGGAGACCAGAGCAAACTAAAATTTCTAGAGTTCAGCCTTCCCACTCCATACTTAGTGAGGCAGAATCATGCTAAAAGAGCTCAGGTTATAGTACCCATTTTATTCCCTTCCTTATTTTCCTTTTATGTTGAACTTTTCTCATTAAAAGCATCCTGACTTTTCAACTAATGCTTTTGAGTAGCACAATGATTTTGCCCCTCCCTGTAAAGGAGGATATTGGAATTACACATTGAGTGAGGGACACGCTGAGAATTGCTGTCCATCCTCCAGTGAACTGTGTGATAATCCTGTTAAGCTTCTTACAGGAAAGTCATTAAACAATTTTGAAAGCTGTTTCCTCTCACATCATAACTGCATGCATAATCTGATCTAGTCTTTTTAATATAAGCTGTTTGACTGCACAGATTTAAATAACAGCACTTTGCTTGTTTTAGATAATCTCTTCTTACACTCCCCTCAGCTCAGTTACTGAGTGCATTTGTAGACTTTCTCTCAGTTTAGGTATTATCCTGTAATTTTTCTTTGTTCACGAT
Organism: Saguinus oedipus; assembly: GCA_031835075.1. Classification (NCBI taxonomy): domain Eukaryota; kingdom Metazoa; phylum Chordata; class Mammalia; order Primates; family Cebidae; genus Saguinus; species Saguinus oedipus. The sequence goes on from CM063173.1 coordinate 60,349,428, forward strand.
TTTAACATTTAATTGATTTTCTTTTAACAGTATAGCACCCCTCCTCTAGTTTTTTGATGCCTTTTTCATCACTTGTACCAACACAGTTTTCACTCACATCACCCTGTCACCTTCCTGTGCATTGGTCTGTTTGAATTTGTTGTAATTGGCATTTTGTTCGTATTGCAACCCACCTATCTTCATGAAACTGCCTATTTTTGTTAAACAATTTATGTTTGGCACTTCACCTTTTTTTTTTTTTGCTCCAAGACACTTTATCACCTAGTTATTTTTTTATGCTTCATCCTTCCCTTCCTTCTTTCCTCCCTCCCTCCCTTCTTTTCTTTTTCCCTTCCTTGTCTCCTTTCTCCCTTTTCTTGTTCTTAAATAAGTATGTTAATGAATATGTGATGTCAGAAATCTGGCCTGAATATATTTACAACAAACAAGTTTTTCACTTTTATCTTCTGATTATTTAGTTTCTTCATTCAGCTTTAAAACTCAATTTCCTTTTGGATCCCTAGAAATATTAACTTTTATCTACAGGACAGAGAGGACTTACATCTTTAACCACGCTTGAGTAATTGGGTAAAATTGAAATGTACTTCTGTTGGCTTAACTAACAGAAAATGGATTCCTGATCTCTAGGGAAGACTCCATAATAACACTCTATCATTGAATTAACAATTCAAGCATTAGGAAAGTCAGTTTTCAGGAGAGTCAGGTTTGGGACTTGACTTTTTTTGTTTTCAATTGCATTTTAGGTTTTGAGGTACATGTGAAGAGCATGGAAGATTGTTGCATAGGTACACACATGGCAGTGTGATTTGCTGCCTTCCTCCCCATCACCTATATCTGGCATTTCTTCCCATGCTGTCTCCTCAACTCCCCATCCAGCTCTGTACCTCCCCTATTTTCCCTCAACAAACCCCAGTGTGTGATACTCCCCTCCCTGTGTCCATGTGTTCTCACAGTTCAACACCCACCTATCAGTGAGAACATGTGGTGTTTAATTTTCTGCTCTTGTGTCAGTTTCCTGAGAAAGATGGTTTCCAGGTTCATCCATGTCTCTACAAAGAACATGAACTTATCATTTTTGATGGCTGCATAATATTCCATGGTGTATATGTGCCACATTTTTTTCTGTCCAGTCTATCATCGATGGGCATTTGGGTTGGTTCCAGGTACTTGCTATTGTAAACAATGCTGCAATGAACATTTGTGTGCATGTGTCCTTATGGTAGAAAGATTTACAATTTTTTTTTTGATACATACCCAGTAATGGGATTGCTGGGTTAAATGGAATTTCTATTTCCAGGTCCTTGAGGAATCACCACATTGTCTTCCACAATGGTTGAACTAATTTACACTCCCACCAGCAGTGTAAAACTGTTCCTATTTCTCCACATCCCTCCAGCATCTGTTGTCTCTCAATTTTGTAATGATTGCCATTCTAACTGGCATGAGATGGTATCTCAATGTAGTTTTGATTTGCATTTCTCTAATGACCAGTGATGCTGAGCATTCTTTCATATGTTTCTTGGCCTTATGTATGTCTTTTTTTGTAAAGTGTCTGTTCATATCCTTCTCCCACTTTTGAATGAGCTTGTTTGTTTTTTTCCTTATAAATCTGTTTGAGTTCTTTGTAAATTCTGGATATCAGCCCTTTGTCAGATGGGTAAACTGCAAAAAGTTTTTCCCATTCTGTTGGTTACTGATTCACTCTAATGACTGTTTCTTTTGCTGTGCAAAAGCTGTAGAGTTTGATTTGGTCCCATTTGTCTATTTTGCCTTTCATTGCCAATGCTTTTGGTGTTTTGGTCATGAAGTTCTTTCCTACACCTATGTCCTGAATGGTTTTGCCTAGGTTTTCTTTTAGGGTTTTTATGGTGTTAGGTATTAAGTTTAAGTCTTCAATCCAGCTGGAGTTAATTTTAGTGTAAGGTGTCAGGAGGGGGTCCAGTTTCTGCTTTCTGCCCAAGGCTAGCTAGTTTTCCCAACACCATTTACTAAACAGAGAATCGTTTTTCCATTGCTTGTTTTTGTCAGGTTTGTCAAAGATCAGATGTTTGTAGATGTGTGGTGTTGCCTCCAAGGCCTCTGTTCTGTTCCATTTGTCTATATCTCTGTTTTGGTACCAGTACCATGCTGTTTTAATTACTCTAGCCTTGTAGTATAGTTTGAAGTTTGGTAGTGTGATGTCTCTCTCTTTGTTCTTTTTCCTTAGAATTGAATCGGCTATATGGGCTCTCTTTTGGTTTCATATAAAGTTTAAGGTGGTTTTCCCAGTTCTGTGAAGAAGGTCATTGGTAGCTTAATGGGGATAGCATTGAATCTGTAAATTACTTTGGGCACTCTGGCCATTTTCAGGATATTGTTTCTTTTTAACCATGAACATGGAATGTTTCTCCATCTGTTTGTGTTCTCTCTTATTTTGTTGAGCAGTGGTTTGTAGTTCTTCTTGAAGAGGTTCTTTACATTCCTTGTTAGCTGTATTCCTAGGTATTTTATTCTCTTTGTAGCAATTGTGAATGGTAGTTCATTCATTCTCGATTTGTCTCTCTTTAAGTCTGTTATTGGTGTATAGGAATGCTTGTGATTTTGCACATTGATTTTGTATCCTGAGACTTTGCTGAAGCTGCTTATCAGTTTTAGCAGATTTTGGGTTGAGACGATTGGGTCTTCTAAATATACACTCATGTCATCTGCAAATAGGAACAACTGGACTTCTTCCTTTTCTGTTTTAGTATGCTTTATTTCTTTTCCTTGCCTGATTGCTCTGGCTAGAACTTCCAATACTGTATTAAATAGGAGTGGTGAGAGAGGGCATCCTTGTCTAGTGCCAGATTTCAAAGGGAATGCTTGCAGTTTTTTGCCCATTTAGTATGATATTGGCTGTTGGTTTGTTGAAAATAGATTTTATTATTTTGAGATATGTTCCATCAATCCCTAGGTTATTGAGGGTTTTAAGCATAAAGAGCTGTTGAATTTTGTCAAAGGCCTTCTCTGTATCAATTGAGCTAATCATGTGGTTTTTGACGTTGGTTCTGTTTATGTGGTGAATTATGTTTATAGATTTGTGTATGTTGAACCACCCTTGAATCACAGGGATGAAGCCTACTTGATCATGGTGGATAAGCTTTTTGATGTGCTGTTGCAATTGGTTTGCCAGTATTTTATTGAAGGTTTTTGCATCTATGTTCATCATGGATATTGGCCTAAAGTTTTCTTTTTTCGCTGAGTCTCTGCCAGGTTTTGGTATCTTGATGATGTTGGGCTCATAAAATTATTTGGGAAGGATTCTGTCTTTTGTATTATTTAGAATAGTTTCAGAAGACATGGTACCAACTCCTCTTTGTGTGTCTCGGAGAATTTGGCTGTGAACCCATCTGGACCTGAAATTTTTTTGGGTGGTAGGCTCTTAATTGCTGCCTCAACTTCAGGCCTTCTTATTGGTCTATTCAGGGTTTCGACTTCTTCCTGGTTTAGGCTTGGGAGGATGCAAGTGTCCAGGAATTTATCCATTTCTTCTGGGTTTACTAGTTTATGTGCATAGAATTGTTTGTAATAATCTCTGATGGTGGTTTATATTTCTGTGGAATCTGTGGTAATATTCCCGTTATTATTTTTTATTGCATCTATTTGATTATAATGTCTTATCCTTTTTATTAATCTGGCTAGAGGTTTGTCTATTTTGTTGATCTTTTTGAAAAACCAGCTCCTGAATTTATTGATTTTTTGAAGAGTTTTTTGTGTCTCTATCTCCTTCAGTTCTGCTCTGATATTAGCTATTTCTTGTCTTCTGCTAGGTTTTGAGTTTTTGATCTTGCTTTTCTAGCTCTCATTTTTGATGATAGGGTGTTGATTTTAGATCTTTTCTTGCTTCTCGTGTGGACATTTATTGCTATATATTTTCCTCTAACAATTGCTTTAAATGTGTCCCAGAGATTCTGGTATGTTGTGTCTTTGTTCTTGTTGGTTTTGAAGAACATTTTTATTTCTGTCTTCATTTCATTGTTTATCTAGTCAACATTCAAGAGCCTGTTGTCCAATTTTCATGAAGCTGTGCAGTTCTGAGTTAGTTTTTAAATTCTGCGTTCTAACTTGATTGCACTGTGGTCTGAGAGAGTGTTTGTTATGATTTCTGTTCTTTTGCCTTTGCTGAGGAGTGATTTACTTCCAATTGTGTGGTCAATTTTAGAGTAGGTGTAATGTAGTGCTGAGAAGAATGGATATTCTGTGGATTTGGCTTGGAGAGTTCGGTAAATGTCTGTTAGGTTTGATTGGTCTAGGTCTGAGTTCAAGTCCTGAATATGCTTGTCAATTTTCTGTGTGATTAATCTGTCTAATATTGACAATGGGGTGTTAGAGTCTCTCACTATTATTGTGTGGGAGTCTAAGTCTCTTTGTAAGTCATTAAGAATTTGCTTTATGTATCAGGGTGCTCCTATATTGGGTGCTTATATATTTAGAATCATTAGCTCTTTTTGTTGCATTTGACCCTTTTACCATTATGTAATGTCCTTCTTTGTCTCTTTTGATCTTTCTTGGTTTGAAATGTATTTTATCAGAGATGAGGATTGCAATCTCTGCTTTTTTTTTTCTCTCCATTTGCTTGGTAAATCTTCCTCCATCCCTTTTGTTTTGAGCCTTTGTGTATCCTTACATGTGAGATGCGTTTTCCCAGCACATTGATGGGTTCTGGGTTTTTATCCAATTTGCCTGTCTGTGTCTTTTAATTGGGACCTTTAGCCCATTTACATCTAGGGTTAATATTGTTATGTGTGAATTTGATCCTGCTATTTTAATGCTATCTGGCTGTTTTGCCTGTTAGTTCATGCAGTTTTTTCATTGTGTCAATGCTGTTTACCATGTGGTATGTTTTTAGAGTTGCTGGTACTGGTTGTTTCTATGTTTAGTGGTTCTTTCAGGAGCTCTTTTAAAGCAGGCCTGGGGTGATAAAATGTCTGAGTACTTGCTTGTTCATAAAGCATTGTATTTTTCCTTCAATTATGAAGCTTAGTTTGACTGGGTATGAAATTCTGGGTTGAAAGTGCTTTTCTTTAAAGATGTTGAATATTGCCCCCCACTCTTTTCTGGCTTTTAGAAATTCTGCTGAGAGATCTGTGAGTCTAATGGGTTTCCCTTTGCAGATAACCCGACCTTTCTCTCTGGCTGCCCTTAGCATTTTCTCCTTCATTTCAACCCTGGTGAATCTGATGATTATGTGGCTTGGGTTTGCTCTTGAGGAATATTTTTGTGATGTTCTCTGTATTTTCTGGACTTGAATATTGGCCTGCCTTGCTAGGTTGGAAAAGCTTCTCTGGATAGTATCCTGAAGTGTGTTTTCCAGCTTGGATTCATTATCTCCATCACATTCAGGTGCACCTATCAAAAATAGATTAGGTCTTTTCACATAGTCCCATATTTCTTGAAGACGTTGTTTATTTCTTTTTACCCTTTTTTCTCTAATCTTGCCTTCTCATTTTATTTCATTGAGCTGATCTTAGACTTCTGATATCCTTTTTTCTGCTTGGTCAGTTTGGCTGTTGAAACTTGTGTATTCTTCATGAAGTTCTCGTGTTGTGTTTTTTCAGCTCCATTAATTCATTTGCATTCCTCTCTAAGTTATTTATTCTTGTTAGCATTTTATCAAATCTTTTTTCAAGGTTCTTAGTTTCTTTGCATTGAGTTAGAACATGTTTCTTTAGCTCACAGAAGTTTCTTATTATTTACCTTCTGAAGCCTGATTCTGTCAGTTCATCACACTCACTCTCCATCCAGCCTTGTTCCCTTGCTGGTGAGGAGTTGTGATTCCTTGTAGGAGGAGAAGTGTTCTGGTTTTGGGTGTTTTCATTCGTTTTGCACTGGTTTCTTTCCATATTTGTGGATTTATCCACCTGTCATCTTTGTAGTTGTTGACTTTCAGATTGGGTCTCTGAGTGTTGATGATGAAGTTACTTTTTTCTGATTCTTAGTTTTCCTTCTAACATTCAGGTCCCTCTGCTGTAGAACTGCTGAGGTCCACTCAAGGTCCTGCTTGCCTGGCAATCACCTGCAGTGGCTGTAGAACAGTAAGGGTTGCTGCCAGTTTCTTCTTCTTCTATCTTTGTCCCAGAAGGACACTGGCTAGATGTCAGTCTGAGCTCTCCTTTTTGAGGTGACTCTTTGGATATATGGTGGTCAGGAAGCTGCTTGAGAAAACAGTCTGTTTTTTATAGGAGCTCAAGTGCTGAGCTGTGAGTTCCATTGTTCATTCAGAGCTACTGGGCAGGTACATTTTAGTCTGTTGCAGTAGAACTCATAAACCCCTGTTTTCCCCCAGGTGCTCTGTTCTGGGAAGTTAGGGCTTTATTTATGAATTTTTGTTGTGTTGCTGCCTTTTTTCAGGGCTGCCCTGCCCAGTGAGGAGGCATCCTAGTCACTGTCTGCCTGCAGAGGCTTTGCCAAGCTGCTGTGGGCTCCAAGCAGCAGCCCTGTGAACTTCCCTGCAGTCCTGTTTATATATATATATAGTTAGAACTACTTTGGCAATGGTGGCCCACCTCTGTAATGGTGGCCCACCCCTGTAATGTCAAACTCTCTCTGTAATGGCAGGCTGCCTCGGCAATGGCAGACTGGTGCAGCAATGGTGGGCTGCCTCAGCAATGGCAGACTGCCTCTGAAGTGGTGGACTGCCTCAGTAATGGGAGACGCCCCTCTCCCACAGAGCTGTACCATCCTGGATTCAGCTCTGCTTGCTGTGAAACTCTCAATCCAGAGCATTTGAGATTGCTGGATTTTTGTGGGGTTGGGACCAGCATAGCCTGCTAGCCTGATCACCTGACTCCCTGCCTCAGAGCTTTTTTTTCAAAATTTAGTTGAATGGGCAACTCTGTCTCCTTGGTGTTCCAGTCACCTGTTGAAACGGTGCTGGGATCTGTGTGATTTCCCATGCCGTGACCCACTGCATCAGCTGAAACAGCCATGGTGAGATTCATGGCGCTTTTTGCCTGGAAATCTCATGGCCTGCCTCCCTGTTTCCATCCCCCTTTTTATCAGTTGAATGGACCGGTGAAAACGGCTCCCAGACCAGTGTATTTTGTGTGGAGAACTGCCACACCTGGCCAAAACAGCCATGCTGGCAACCCATGGGGCTCTTGCACCTGAGAATCTCCTGGTCTGTGGGCAGAAAAAATTCTTCTGAAAATGTGGAGTCCACTCACACTTGGCACTTTCCCTAGGAGCTGAAATCCTGAGCTGCTTCTAATCAGCCATCTGGAGTCAGTCCCCTGGAAATTTACTTTCTCACAATCTTGGAAGCTAGAAGTCCAAAACCAAAATGTCAGAAGATGTGGTTTCTTTGGAAATCTCTCTTCTTGTCTGGCAGATGACCACCTTATGTCTGTGTTTTCACATGGATTTTTTTCTGGTGTCTCCTGTGTGTTCACATTTTATCTTCTTATAAGGGCGCCAGTGAATTTGGATTGAGCTGCACTGTAACAGTCTCACTTTTCTTTCTTCTTTTTTAATGCGAAGGCTGTAGTGCCATGATGTGATCTTGGCTCACTGCAACCTCTGCCTCCCAGGTTCAAGTGATTCTCCTGTCTCAGCCTTCTGAGTAGCTGAGATTACAGGAATGCACCACCACACCCAGCTAACTTTTGTATTTTTAGTAGAGACAAGTTTTCACCTTTTGGGCCAGGTTGGTCTTAAACTCCTGACCTCAAGTGATCCATCCAACTCAGCCTCCCAATGTGCTGAGATTACAAGTGTGAGCTATTACATCTGACCCAGTCTCACATTTTAATCATCTCTTTAGAGGCTTCATCTCAGTTAAAATCACACTTTAAGGTACTGAGGGTTAGGGCTTCAACATAAATTTTTTGGTTGTGGGAGGAGGAAATTCACATTTAATAGATTCCAACCTTGACTTACCTTCCAGATTATGGCCATTTGCCTATGGTAGTAGTTCTCTTGGGGAAAAGTTCCAAGACCCCCAGTGGATGTCTGAAACCATGCATGATGCAGAGCCTGGTATGTACAATGTTTTTTTCTATGCATACTTACCTATGATAAAGTTTTATTAATAAATGAGATGCAGTTCTCTTTTATTATAAGTTACTATTGTTAGCTTCTTAGCTGCAGACTGAAGATAACAATAGTAACTAATAACAAAGTAACAATTATAACAATACATTGTACTAAAAGTTATGTAAATGTTGTCAGCATCTCTCAAACTATCTTTATTTTTAAGACAGGGTTTTGCCCTAGTTGGCCAGACTAGAGTAAAGTGGTGTGATCTCAGCTCACTGCAACCTCTGCTTCCTGGGTTCAAGCAATTCTCCTGCCTCAGCCTCCTGACTAGCTGGGATTACAGGGGCTCTCTACCATGCCTGGCTAATTTTTTGTATTTTTAGTAGAGACATTTTCACCATGTTGGCCAGGCTGGTCTTGAACTCTTACCCTCAGGTGATCCAACTGCCTGGGCTTCACAAAGTGCTGGGATTACAGTCTGGAGCTGCCATGCCTTGCCTCAGAATATCTCATTGTACTGTGCTCACTCTTCTTATGATTATGCGAGATAACACAATGCCTATGAGATAAAATGAAGGGAATAGCGTGATAATCCATATCCAGGCTGCAATGGGGTGACATGACATGACATCACCATACTTAGAATGGCATGCAATTTAAAACTTTTACATTGTGCATTTCTAGAATTTTTTATTTAATGTTTTTGAACTGCTGCTGATTATGGGAAATTGTGGAAAGTGAAAGTGGGCTGGGCTCTGTGGCTCATATGTATAATCTCAACATCTTGGGAAGCCAAGGCAGGAGGATTGCTTGAGTTTTGGAGTTCAAGACCAGCCTGGGAAATGTAGTGAGACCCCCATATCTAAAAAAAAATACAAAAATTAGCCAGGCATGGTGGTGTGCACCTGTAGTCCCAGCTACTGGGGAGGCTGAAGTGGGAGAATCACTTGAGCTCAGGAGTTCAAGGCTGCTGTGACTCAACATTATGTCAGCCTGGGCAATAGAGCAAGTCCCTGCCAAAAGAAAAAGAGAGAGAGAGAGAAAAGAAAAAAGAAAGTAAGAGAGAGAGGGGAGGGAAGGGAAGGGGAGGGAGAAATGAGGGAAGGGAGAAAGAAAGAAAGGAAAGGAAGAGAGGGAGGAAAGAAGAATAGAAGGAGGAAAGAAGGGGGAAAGGGAGGAAGGGAGGAACAGAGGGTGGGAGGAAGAAAGGAAAGAATAAGGGAGGGATGGAAGGAAGGAAAAGGAAGGGAAGATAGGGAAGGGAAGAAAGAAAAGGGAAGGAAGGGAGAAGGGGAGGAGGGAGGGAGTGAGGGAGAGAGTGAAGGAAGGCAGGAATAAAGAAAAAGGAAAGAAAAAGAAGAAAGGGAAACAGTAATGGGGAATGCTCATATTTTCAAAATAGAATTTACTATATGGTGCTATAAAATAATCCCACTGATGTTTGACTACTACCACTGATGATGTGAAACAGAAGGTGTTTATGATCCTGGATGCAGATACTATAAGAGAAGATTCAGAATTCAGGAGCCTGCAGGCAGCTACTTCTTGTTATATAGAAATAGATAATAAATGCATAAAACTTGGGACACATGAGGACTTCCTTTCAATAGGCTGCTTAAGCCCCATGGTTTCAGCAAAATCTTAAAACTGATATGAGAGTCTGTTCATTTTATTGATTTTTCTAATTATTCAGCAGTTTTTCATAGTTCAGTTTAAGTGTACAGAATATGTCTGTTGAATATCTATGAAATCCAGAACATGCAATGTTGTAGTTTTATCTGTACAGAAAGAATTTTAATTTTTGTATATATAAAGGTCACAGGACTTGGGACTTATCAGTGGAAGTGGCTTTTAAATATTTGCTTTATCACTTGCTAGATGTCTGTGACCTTGGGATAAATGTCTAGAACTTTCTGTGATTAAAAGCATGGGCAGGACCAGGCACGGTGTCTCACTCCTGTAATCCGAGCAATTTGGGAAGCTGAGGTGGGTGGATCACCTGAGGTCAGGAGTTTGAAAACAGCCAGATCAACATGGTGAAACCCCATCTCTACTAAAAAAAAAATACAAAATTAGCCAGGTGTGGTGACAGATGCCTGTAATCCCAACTACTCTGGAGGCTGAGGCAGGTGAATTGCTTGAACCCAGGAGTCAGAGGTTCCTTTGAGCCAATATCACACCATTGCCATCAAGTCTGGGCAACAAGAACAAAACTCCATCTCAAAAATACAATTAGCAGTGGGTTCAAGCTGCCTGCTTTCACAAACATGACCCTATTACTTGCTAGCTGTGTGGCCTTGGGAATTTTATCATGCTTCAATTTTTTCTCTGTAATTTTTATGCAAGTCTTCCATAAGTCTAAAATTATATTTTATAAAAAATTTAGAAGGGCCAGACATGGTGGCTCACACCTGTAATCCCAGCATTTTGGAAAGCTGAGGAGGAAGGATTGCCTGAGCCTGGAAGTTGGAGACCAGCTTGAACAGCATAGTGAGGCCCTGTCTCTACAAAAAAATATAAAATAAATGGCTGGGCATGGCAGCATGTGTCTGTAGTCCCAGCTACTGAGGAGGGTGATGTTGGAGGATCACTTTAGTCTGGGAGGTTGAGGCTGCAGTGAGCCATGAGCATGCCACCACACCACAGACAGGGCCACAGGGCAAGACCGTCTCTCTAAAAAAAGGGTTAAAATCTTCTTTTTTAAAACTAGAGGGTTAATATAAATATAAAAAAATTGTCATATCATCAGATTCTATTCTGCACTCATCCCTAATAAAACATGCTGTCTTCAGCTTTACATAGTTGAAGACAACTTCATTTTGTCTTCAACTTTATTTAATTAAAGAGAGAAATAAATTGGGGCTCCCTTTATCCAAGGAGCCTCAAATTTTACTATGTATTGTTCAAACTGAAAAGAGACTTTGTACATGATCTCAGATGTCATGAAGTAGTTGAAATAAGTTATATTTCTAGTTAAATTAAATTAAGAGTTGCTTCAAGTTCTTAATTAGTAGTACATTCAATAGTCAGGGATACACACTCCTAATTTTATGATCACCTGTTATTATCAGCCATTTTCCTGAAATATAAAATCTCTGATTTTCACAAAGACCATTATATAAAGATGTAGACAAGAGTATGTGGCTACTGTCTTATTCTCTTTTCTTTTCTTGAGACAAAGTTTCACTCTGTTGCCCAGGCTGGAGTATAGTGGCCTGAACAAGGCTCATGGCAACCTCGACCATCCTGGATCAAGAGATCCTTTCACCTTAGCCTCAAGTAGCTGGGATCATGGTGTGTGGGACTATGGGTGTGTGACCACATGCCTGGCATATTTTAAATTTATGTAAAGATGGGGGTCTTGCCAAATTGTCAGGGTGGGTCTGAAACTTTGGGCTCAAGTGATCTGCTGGAATTAGCCTTTAAAATGCTGTGATTACAGGCATGAGCCACTATGCCCTGCTTGTATTCTTTTTCTTTTTTTGAGATGGAGTTTCACTCTTGTTGCCCAGGCTGTGATGCAATGATGCCATCTTGGCTCACTGCAGCCCCTGCCTGTTGGGTTCAAGCGAGTCTCCTGCTGCAGCCTCCTGAGTAGCTGGAATTACAGGCACCTGCCAACACACCTGCCTAATTTTGTATTTATAGTAGACATTAGGTTTTACTATGTTGGTCAGGCTGGTCTCAAATTCCTTGCTTCAGGCAATCTGCCTGCCATGGCCTTCCAAAGTGTTTGAATTACAGGTGTGAGCCACTGCACCTGGCTGTCTTCTTTTTCAAGTAGATCAGTTCTTGCTATGAATGCCTTCCCCTTAAATCTGAACATCTGAGAAATTATTGACATAGGAAGTTTCAATTTCTTTCTTTTTATTTTTATTTATTTATTTTTTAAGACAGAGTCTCTCTCTGTCGACCAAGCTGAAGTGCAGTTATGTTGTTCAGGCAAAATCTTGGCTCACTGCAACCTTCACCTCCTGGGTTCAAGCAATTCTCCAGCCTCAGCCTCCTGAGTAGCTGGAATTACAGGCATGAGCCACCATTCCCTGCTAGTTTTTGTGCTTTTAGTAGAGATGGGGTTTTATTATGTTGTTCAGGCTCGTCTCGAATCCTGACCTCAGGTGATCCACCCACCTCGGCCTCCAAAGATTTTGAAATTCTAGGTTTGAGGCACTGTGCCAATCCAGCCAAAAGTTTTTATTTCTGTTTGTTAATGATTTACCATCACTATGTTATGTCATATCAACTTCAAGGCTGGCTGGAGCTGCCCCAAAAGTGACAGCAGGGGAATTCCCACAGGGTAATGTCCCAAATGGTCCTGAGATGAGGCTGGTTGGAATTCCACAGGCTGAAGTGCTAAAATGCAAGGGTGATCATTCCAAGGTGTTTATGAGGGAGCTAACAAGTGTTGCTCAGTCCTCGTGATGGACAGCGGGAGAAAAGAGGTGTCCTATCAAGCTTTGTTCACAGTGAGGAGTTTAGGTTATGGAGTTTTTTGTTGTTCTTTGGTGTTTGTTTGTTTTTGTTTTTCATCAGATCATGGCTCACTGCAGCCTCGAGTACCTGGGCTCAAGTGATCCTCCCACCTAAGCACCTGAGTAGCTGGGGCTGTAGGTGCTGCCATCATACTTGTCTAATTATTTTTTCAGATAGAGTTTTGCTCTTGTTGCCCAGACTGGAGTGCATTGGCATGATTATGGCTCACTGAAACCTCCACCTCCAGGAGGCAAGTGATTCTCCCGCCTCAACCTCCCAAGTAGCTAAAATTACAGGCACCCATAACCATACCTAGCTAATTTTTATATTTTTAGTGGAGAAATGTTTCACCATGTTGGCCTGGCTGATATTAAACTCCTGAACTCAGGTGACCCACTAGCCTTGGCCTCCCAAAATGCTGGAATTACAAGCATGAGCCACCATGCTTGGCCCTAAACCTGGCTAATTAAAAAAAATTTTTGAAGAGACAAGGTCTATGCTGCCAGGCTGATATTACACTCCTAGCCTCAAGCCATCCTCCTTGGCTTTCCAAAGTGCAGGTTATGGAGTTTTTATGAGGGTTTAAAAAATTTGGCTCAGGGCTGGGGACCAGTTTCTTGCAGTGTTTTTAAAACAATTTAGATACGTTGGCTAGTGGCTGGCAATGTTCAATAACCTGGTTTTGGTTCAAGCCTGTTGGGAAAACTCTGCAGCTGGCTGGGGCACAGAGAGGTCAAGGCACTGTGTGATTTTTGGTCAGAAAAAGAAAGAAGGCAGGGGAAACTGAGGGACCCCACACACTGGAGTATGTCTTTTCCAGCTTTCTAATTAATATGACCCCAAACATTTACTTTAGGCCTGAATCTACTTTGGCAGTTGTCTGGTCCTTACTGGAGAAGCTTTTAGTTTTGGATATTAAAGTTTACACAATTTTGAACGTCTATGCTATAATATTACAGCCCTGGATTTGTCCATGAATTTTTTTTTTAGATGAAGTTTTGCTCTTCTTGCTCAGGCTGAAGTGCAGTGGTGCAATCTTGGCTCACTGCAACCTCTACCTCCCAGGTTCAAGCAATTCTCCTGCCTCTGCCTCCTGAGTAGCTGAAATTAAAAGCACCTGCCACCACACCTGACTAATTTTTGTATTATTAGCAGAGACCAAGTTTTATCATTTTGGCCAGGCTGGTTTTGAACTCCTGACCTCAGGTGATCCACCCACCATGGTCTCTGAAAGTGCTGGGATTACAGACCTGAGAAACCACCCAAGGCCTGTTCATGAATTTTTTAAAAAGGATATGCTTTGAGCAATCTAAAACAAAAGCAGTCTGCCTAACATTTGTATTTATGTATTTCTACTATATTGCAGATATTGATATTGTGGAGCTTTAATTTAATAAGATATTTTAAATAATAAAACATTTTTAAATTTTGCATATTGTTATTTTTCTACAAAGTTTATATTTAAGTTCAAATGCAAAAGATAGGAGTGACCAAATCAAAGAACTAAGAAAAAACTTCGTGGATAAAAATTTGACATCAAATATGCAAATATTCAACACCCAATGTAGAAATGATGTCTTTTTACAAAAGATAAATAAACATATTTTTTTTCAAGGTGCTCTTACACACACACACACACACACACGACCTTTAGAATAAAGTAACCAGGCTGCGTGCAGTGGCTCACCCCCATAATCCTATCACCTTGGTAGGCCTAGGTGGGCTGATCACCTGAGGCCAGGAATTTGAAACCAGCCTGGCCAACATGGTAAAACCCCATCTCTACTAAAAACACAAAAATTAGCTGGGGGTTATGGCAGGTGCCTGTAATTCCAGATACTTGGGAGGTTGAGGTAGGATATTTGCTTGAACCCATGAGGTGAAGTTTGTAGTGAGCCTAGATTGTGCCATTGCATTCCAGCCTGGGTGATGGAGCAAGACTCTGTCTCAAAAAAAGAAAAGAATATGGTACCACTGTGTTAGCTGAAACAGCTGTACTGAGATTTGTGGCACCTTTTTGCCCAGGAATCTTCTGGCCTGGCTCTCTGTTTCAGTCCTTTTATTTAATCAGATGAATGAGTGACCTTGTCTCTCAGAAGCTCCAATCACCAGCTAAAATGACTCCCAGACCCGTGTATTTTGTGTGGAGACCCTCAGTGCTGGGGTGCCAGCCAAAAGAGTGATGCTGGCCAAAACAGCCATGTGGGCTGAAACAGCCATGCTGGCAACCCATGGGGCTCCTCAACCTGGGAATCTCCTGGTCTGTGGGCAATAAAAATCCATCCGGAAATGCAACATCCACTCACCCTCCATGCTTTCCCTGGGAGCTGCAATCCCGAGCTTTTTCTAATTGGCCATCTTGAATCCCAGAATTTTCGGATTGAAAGAATTAGTATTATTTCAAAGACCATACTAACCAAAGGAGTATACGGATTCAACACAATTTCAATCAAATTACCAATGTCATTTTTCATAGAATTAGAAAAAAAGATCCTAAATATCATATGAAACCTAAAAAGCATCCAAAAATTAGCTGCATGTGGTGGTGGGCACTTGTAATCATAGCTACTCAGGAGGTTGAGGGAGGAAAATCACTTGAACCCTGGAGGCAGAGATTAGGTTCAGAGAATCACTTGAACCCAGTGAGCCAAGATTATACTACTGAACTCCAGCCTGAGGGACAGAATGAGACTCCATCTCAAAAACAAACAAACCACAATAAGATATCGTCTTACACAGAATGGCTAGTACTACAAATACAACAGATGATTTTGAGGATGCAGAGCAAAATTAATGCCTATTCACTGGTGGTGGAAATGTGAGTGAGCACAACTGCTATAAAAAAAACAATATAGAGATTTCTCAAAGCATTAAAAATAGAGCCACTATTTAACCCGATCATAAAACTACTGGGCATCTACCTGAAAGAAAAAATAAATAATTATATTAAAAAGTCAATTTCACTCATATGTGTCTTACATTCCTACTCATAATAGTAAAGTTGTGGAATTAACCTAAATGTCCATTAACAGTGGACTGGATTTTTACATGTGGTTTATGTACAGCATGGAATACTATGAAGCCATAAAAAATAAAACCATGCTCTATGCAGTAACATGGATGGATCTGGGGGCCATTATTATTATTATTATTTTTGCCAATCAATGAGAGCTTTTAAGGTTGCTGAGGTTGGCCTTAAACTCTTGGCCTCGCCTTCACAAGTGCCACGACATCAGGCTGGAGCCACTTTGGGCCCCCTGGGGGCCATTATTCTAAGTGAAATAACTCAGAAACAGAAAATCAAATACCACATGTTCTTACTTACCAGCGAGAGCTAAACAATGAGCACAACAGAATATAAAAATAGAAACAATAGATATTGGGACTCCAAAAGGAGAGATTGGAAGGAGGTTGATGGTCACAAAATTACCTATTGGTAGTGAGCTGTGATCATGCCACCGCACAACAGCTAGGGTGACAGAGCAAGAACATGCCTCAAAAAAAAAAATCTGTTGAGCACAATGTTTACTATTTCAGAGACAGGTTCACTAGAAGCCAAACCTCACCAGTATGCAATATATTTATTTGACAAATGTGTACATATACCCTCTGAATCTAAAATAAAAAACAGAGGAAGTTTATAGTAGTAAACACATACATCTTGAAAGAAAAATCTCAGCCAGGTGATGGCTCATGCCTGTAATCCCAGCACTTTGGGAAACTGAGGTGGGCAGATTGCTTGAGGTTGGGAGTTCAAGACCAGCCCGGCTAACATGGTGAAACCCCATCTCTACTAAAAATACAAAAAAGTTAGCCAGGTGTGATGACTGATGCTTTTAGTCCCAGGTATTCTGGATTGAGAATGAGACTAAGACAAGAGAATTGCTTCAACCCAGGAGGTCGAAGTTGCAGTGAGCCAAGATTACAATGCTGCACTCCAGACTGGGGGACAAAGGAAGATTTCCCCTCAAAGAACAAACAAACAAACAAAAAGTCAAATAAACAACCTAACTTTATACCTCAAAAAAGGGGGAGGGGGGAAACTAAACCAGTAATTAGCACAAGAAAAGAAATAACAGAGATTAGAGAACAAACAAATGAAATACAGACTAAAAAAAAAAACATTTTCATTGGCTGGGCCCACTGGCTCATGCCTGGAATACCAGCACTTTCGGAGGCCAAGGCACGTGAATCTCCTGAGGTCAGGAGATTGAGACCAGCCTGGCCAAAATGGTGAAACCCTATTTCTACTAAAAATACAAAAATTAGCTGGGTGTGGTGGCCAGAACCTGAAATCCCAGCTACTTGGGAGCTTGAGGCAAAAGAATTACTTGAACCTGGAAGACAGAGGTTGCAGTAAGCCCAGATCTTTCCACTGCACTCCAGCTTGAGTGACAAAGTGGGGCTCTGTCTCAAGACAAAACAAATTTTAATCAATAAAGCTAAGAGTTGATTTTGGAAATAATCAAAATCAAAGCCCTTATCTAGACTAACAACAAAAAAAGAGAATATGTTAGTAGTATAAGAAATGAAAGAGACAACATTACAACTGGTCTTACAGAAATAAACATAATTACAAGAAACTATTAAGAACAGTTATACACCAACAAATTTGACAACTTAGAAGAAATGAGAAAATTAGTAGAAACATATAACCTACGAAGATTGAATGAAGAATAAATAGAGAGCTTAAGGAGATCAATAACAAATAGAGGACCTGAAGAAGTAATGTTTCAAAACTCCAAAATATAGCCTAGGACCAGATTACTTCATGGGTAAATTCTACCAAACATTCAAAGAAAATTTAATATAAAACATCCTTAAATTCTTTGAAAAAATAGAAAAAAGAGGTAACACCTGAAGAGCCGTGTTATGAGGCCAGCTTCCCCTTGATATCAAAGCAAGGAAATATACTTCTGAGAAGAAAATTATCCTTAAGAAACATGGTGTATAAATTTAATCTAAATAAGTCTGTATACAAAGTGTCGATTCTCAGCAAAAGTTTTTGAAAATCAAAAACATAAAACTTTTTTCTTACTGAATTCTAGTTAAAACTCATCTATACCATCTGTCAGATATTGTTACTGAAGCTTACAGTTATTGGAGTTCACTTGAGCAGCAGTTTGTTCATCTGTTGGGAACTGATATATCTGGATGCCATTGCTAATCAACTCACTCGTTATCTTCCCCTTAAACGTCTGGTGATTTTTTGTAGAAGCTGTGTCTCCTTTGGCAATCAGTGGTATAATGTTTACCTATTAAGAAAGAAGACAAACAAAACCTCAGCACTGAGGATTCGTGGTTCATCCTGTAGTTTTTATAGTAAGCTCTCAGAATCTCTGACAACAAATTGTGTAACCAGATAATCACTGACTGTCATGCTTTTCTTAAAAATTATTTTCCAAAACTATCAATTTTTTTGGAGATTCACTTTTTGTCTGAAGTCAGATTTAGAAATCTCAACCTTGTTTCTCTTTTAAAAATCCCTTACACTTCTACACATATGGATTAGTAAAATGTAAATAGTAGGACAATGTAAATATCTGATTTATTTGCAATTTTATTTCTTATTATCCTGAGTGATAAAAAATAAAAAAAAATAAAAAATAAAAAATCTTCTATCCAAAGGACTATAAATCGTTCTACTATAAGGACACATGCACACGAATGTTCATTGCAGCACTGTTTACAATAGCAAAGACCTGAAACCAACCCAAATGCCCAACGATGATAGACTGGACTGGGAAAATGTGGCACATATACACCATGGAATATTATGCAGCAATCAAAAATGATGAGTTTGTGTCCTTCGTAGGGACATGGATGAATCTGGAGAACATCATTCTCAGCAAACTGACACAAGAACAGAAAAAGAAATACCGCATATACTCACTCATAGGTGGGTGAGAAAAATGAGAACACGTGGACACAGAGAGGCGGTCTACTATACACTGGGGACTGTTGGGGGGAATGGGGGAGGGACAGCAGGGGGGGGCTGGTGGGATAGCCTGGGGATGAATACCAAGTGTGGGTGAAGGGGAGGAAAGCAGCAAAGCACACTGCCATGTGTGTACCTATGCAACTATCTTGCTCGTTCTGCACATGTACCCCCAAACCTATAATGCAATAAAAATTAAAAAAAAAATAAAAAATAAAAGAAAAATAAAAAATCTTTCATCAAAATTGTGGAAGAATTTTCTTTCTACTTTTTAGATCACATTTTTCATCAATCAATCTTCATTAATGTTCCATTTTCACACACTCTTGCCCCACCTACATGTGTTTGAAGATAGATTTGCTTTTGTTTTCCAAAGACCACTTGAAAGGAATATAGACATTATCAGTTACCATATTCCTGTTTTTATTTTATTTTGAGGTGGAGTCTTACTCTGTTGCCCAGGCTGAAGTGAAATGGTGCAATCTAGGCTCACTGCAGTATTTGTGTATTTGAGGTTGAATTTTTACCCACAGAGTTTTTTTCTAGTGCATCAATATTATCACTCCTGTCTCTTGCATTTGCGCTTATTTAAGTAAACTTTCTAGAAAATAACAATATTCAAGACTATAAAATGTGTTATTACTGTTAAAAACTTTATTAAACTATAGCTTCACAAAAACAATATTTGTAATATAGTAGAAATACCTAAATATAAATTTTAGGCAGACTGCTTTTCTTTTAGAGTGCTCAAAGCACATCTTTTAAAATATCCATGGACAGGCCCCGTGTGGTGGTTCATGCCTGTAATCCTAGCACTTTGGGAGGCCAAGAATGGTGGATCACCTGAGGTCAGGAGTTCAAGACCAGCCTAGACAACATGATAAAACCCTGTCTTTTCTAATAATACAAAAATATTAGCCAGGTATAGTGGTGCATGCCCCTAATTTTAGCTATTCAGGAGGCTGAGGCAAGAGAATTGCTTGAACCTGGGAGGCAGAGGTTGCAATGAGCTGAAATTACACTATTGCACAGCAGCCTCACTGACAAGAGCAAAACTCCGTGTCTCAAAAAAAGAAAAAGAAATCCATTAACAAATTTAGGGCTGTAATATTATAGCATAGATGCTCAAAATTGTGTTAACTTTAATATCTAAAAATAAAACATTTTCCAGTAAGGACCAGAAAACTCCTAAGGTAGATTCAAGCTGAGATTGCACCATTGCACTCCAGCCTGGACAAGAGAAAAACTCCATCTAAAGAAAGAATAGGAAGGAAGGAAGGAAGGAAGGAAGGAAGGAAGGAAGGAAGGAAGGAAGGAAGGAAGGAAAAGAAGAAAGGAAGAAAAAGTGGGAGGGAGGGGGAGAGAGAAGGAGGAAGGGAGGGAGGGAAGGAGGAAGGGAGGGAGGAAAGGAGGAAGGAAGGAAAGAAAGAAAGAGAAAGAAAGAAGAAAGAAAGAAAGGAAGAAAGGAAGGAAGGAAGAAGAAACAAAGAAGAAAGAGAAGAAAGAAAGGGAAAGAAAGAAAGAAAGAGAAAGAAAGAAAGAAAGAAAGAAAAATAAAGAAAGAAAGAGAGGAAGGGAGGGAGGGAGGGAAAGAAAGAGACAAGCGGGGCATAGTGACACGCCTGTAATCGCAGCACTTTGAAAGGCTGAAGACAGCAGAGCACTTGAGTCTAGAATTTGCATATCTGCCCAGAAAATATGGCAAGACCCATAGCTTTACAAAAACCTAAAAATTAGCCAGGTGTGTGGGCATGTGCCTGTGGTCCCAGCTACTCAAAACTGACGTGGGAGGATCCCTTGAGCCTGGAAGTTCAAGGCTGCCATGAGTCTTGTTCATGCCACTGAACTTCAGCCTGGCCAACAGAGTGAGACACTTTCTCCAATAAAAATAAAAGAAGAAGAGGTTTCAGTGAGTCAAGATTGCACCACTGCATTCCAGCCTCAGCCTGCTCAACAAAAACAACCTCTCCCACAAAAAATTATTTTGAGGGACACAGACAGCATTCACATAACTTCTAATAGTGTATTTTTATAATTTTTCTATTTTATTATTAGTTACTATTGCTAGCTTCAGTCTGAACTTAAGAAACTAACAAGAGTAACTAATAATAAAAAAAGAACTGCTTCTCATTTATAAATAAAACTTTATCATAGGTGAGTATGCATAGAAAAATACATAGTAGGCAAGAAACAGTAACTCATGCCTGTAATCCCAGCACTTTGGGAGGCTGAGGCAGGCATATCACAAGGTCAGGAGACGGAGACCATCCTGGCTAACATGATGAAGCTTCATCTATACTAACTATACAAAAACGAAATTAGTCAGGCATGGTGGCATATGACTGTAATCTCAGCTACTCAGTAGGCTGAGGCAGGAGATTTACTTGAATCCAGAAGGTGGAAGTTTCAGTAAACTGAGATCATGACACTGCACTAGGGCCTGGGCGACAGAATGAGACTCTGTCTCATAAAAGAAAAGAAAAGAAAAAGCATAGTATATATCAGGCTCTGTATTATGCATCATTTCAAACATCCACTGGGGGTCTTGGGACTTACCCCCAAGGGGGCTACTCTATAGGCAAAAGACCATGATCTGGAAGGTAAGTCAAGGTTGAAATCTATCAAATGTGAATTGTCTCCCCTGCAGTCAAAATTTTATATGTTAAAGCCCTAATCCCCAGGACCTCAGAATATGACCTTAACTGAGATAAAGCCTTCATTACTGTGATTAAAAAGTGAGACTGGGCTGGGCATGGTACCTCACACTTGTAATCCAAGCCCTTTGGGTTTTAAACAGACAGGAGAAATATTTTTTTGAGATCTTTTATATTGTGACTATAGTCAATGTATTGCATATTTCAAAATAATCAAGAGAGTAAATTTCAAATGTCCCATTATAGAAATGATAGGTAAGCCAGGTAAAAGAAAAGTTAATTCATTTGATTGAATCATTTTACATCGTAAACATGTACCAAAACATAACGTTGTATCCACACATGTATATAATTACAATCTTTCAATTAACAATAATATTAATTTTACAAATAAATAAAGGGTCTCGAAGATGGTGTCGTAGAGGCGACTCAGGATTGCAGCTCTCGGTGAAGGCGCAGAGGGTGAGTCCTAGCCGCATTCTCGGATGGATCTTTTATGCCCACAGAGTGTTGAATGTCCCAGGTGTGGGAGAGACACTGGACGCTAGTGCAGCCGGCTAACGCAGCTGGCTCCCGCTGCCTCTTCGGCCGGCGCCACAGCAGAACCCGGCACGGAACTCACTGGTCTGGGTGCCCTGTTAAACCGGCAATCTGAGATTTGGAAGGGCAGATTGGCATGTCCATCTGATTGAACGGGACTTGGACAATGAGCCAGACCAGGAGGTTCCTGGGAAGCGTGATCTGAGTCGGGGTAGTGGGCAGTGGCACGGGAGATCGCACGGATCCCAGTGCCCAATCAGCAGGCTCCTGAGGCGCCAGTGAGAGAGTTGATCTTTCAGCTTGGGGAGAGGAAGAGAGAGAGAGAGAGGACGGACTTTGAGGCAGGGAGCTGGGTGATCGGGCTCGGCGGGTCCCACGCTCACGGGGACAAGCAGGGCGATGACTGGAGGTTCTTGGGGCTGAGAGTTTTGCTGCCGGCATCTAGGATGGTGCAGCCCGGTGAGGGAGGGGTGTCCACCATCTCTGACGCAGTGCACCCCCACTGAAGTACTGCCCAGGTCTGACGCAGCCTGCCATTGCCGAGGCAACCTGCCATAACAGAGAGACTCCACCAGGCAGCAACAGGGCGGACCCGCACTAGCAAGTCAGAGCCCTGGCAGGCAAATAGTGAATAGACTGCCGCCTAGTGGAGTAGGACAGTGCAACAGATACTCATAAAGAAAGCCCCCAAAGCATTGGCAACAAAAGCCAAAATAGACAAATGGGACCTAATCAAACTCCACAGCTTCTGCACAGCAAAACAAACAGTCACTAGAGTGAATCGGCAACCATCAGAATGGGAAAAAATCTTTGCAGTTTACGCATCCGACAAAGGGCTGATATCCAGAATTTACAAAGAACTCAAACAGATTTACAGGAAAAAAACAAACAAGCCCATTCAAAAATGGGCAAAGGATATGAACAGAAACTTTACGAAAGCAGACATACATGAGGCCAGCAAACATATGAAAAAGTGCTCATCGTCATTGGTCATTAGAGAGATGCAAATCAAAACCACATTGAGATACCATCTCACACCAGTTAGAATGGCGATCATTAAAAAATCTGGAGACAGCAGATGCTGGAGAGGATGTGGAGAAATAGGAACACTCTTACACTGTTGGTGGGAGTGTAAATTAGTTCAACCATTGTGGAAGACAGTGTGGCGATTCCTCAGGGACCTAGAAATAGAAATTCCATTTGACCCAGCAATCCCATTACTGGGTATCTATCCAAAGGATTATAAATCGTTCTACTATAAGGACACATGCACACGAATGTTCATTGCAGCACTGTTTACAATAGCAAAGACCTGGAACCAACCCAAATGCCCAACGATGATAGACTGGACTGGGAAAATGTGGCACATATACACCATGGAATATTATGCAGCAATCAAAAATGATGAGTTTGTGTCCTTTGTAGGGACATGGATGAATCTGGAGAACATCATTCTCAGCAAACTGACACAAGAACAGAAAAAGAAATACCGCATATACTCGCTCATAGGTGGGTGAGAAAAATGAGAACATGTGGACACAGAGAGGCGGTCTACCATACACTGGGGACTGTTGGGGGGAATGGGGGAGGGACAGCAGGGGGGGGCTGGGGGGGATAGCCTGGGGATGAATACCAAGTGTGGGTGAAGGGGAGGAAAGCAGCAAAGCACACTGCCATGTGTGTACCTATGCAACTATCTTGCTCGTTCTGCACATGTACCCCCAAACCTATAATGCAATAAAAAAAAAAAATAATAAAAATAAAAATAAAATCTTTTATCTATGGGGAAAAAAAAAAAAAAAAAAAAAAGAAAGCCCCAACTCCCTGAGACAGAGCATCTAAGAATGAAAAAAAAAGGGTGGTGTTTTATGAGTTCTATGGCAGCAGACATAAACAACCTCCCAACAACACTGAATGAACAACGGAGCTCACAGCTCAGCACTGGAGCTCCTATAAAGCACAGACTGTCTCCTCAAGCAGCTCCCTGACCCCTGTATATCCAAGGAGTCACCCCAGAAAAGGACTAATCAGACTGACATTTGGCTGGCATCATTCTAAAACAAGGGCAGCAGAAAAAGAAACTGGTATCATCCCTCACTGTTCCGCAGCTGCTGCAGGTATACCCCAGACAAGCAGGGCCTGGAGTGGACCTCAGCACTCATACAGCAGAGGGGATAGACCATTAGAGGGAAAACTAATTAACAGAAATACTTCATCATCAAGAATCTCAGTGTCAACACAGAGATCCAATTGAAAAATCAGCCACTACTAAGACGACAGGCGGATAAATCCATAAAGATAAGAAGAAACCAGCGCAAATAGGAGGAAAACACCCGAAACCAAAACACCTCACCTCCAAAAAAGGACCAAAACTCCTCACCAGCAAGGGAACAAAGCTGGACGGAGAACGAATGTGACAAAATGACTGAATCAGACTTCAGAAAGTTGATAATGAGAAACTTCAGTGAGCTAAAGGAACATGTTCTGAACCAGTGCAAAGAAACTAAGAACCTTGAAAAAAGATTCGAAAAAAGATTCGAGGAATTGATAACAAGAATGGACAACTTAGAGAGGAATATGAATGAATTGAAGGAGCTGAAAAACACAACACAAGAACTTCGCGAAGCATGCACAAGTTTCAACAGCCGAATTGACCAAGCTGAAGAAAGAATATCAGAAGTTTAAGATCAAATCAATGAATTAAAACGAGAAACCAAGATTAAAGAAAAAAGCACAAAAAGGAATGAACAAAATCTCCAAGAAATGTGGGACTATGTGAAGAGACAAAACCTATGCTTGATAGGTGTACCAGAATGTGACGAAGAGAATGAATCCAAGCTGGAAAACACTATTCAGGATATTATCCAGGAAAATTTCCCTAACCTAGAAAGACAGGTCAATACTCAACTCCAGGAAATACAGAGAACACCACAAAGATACTCTGCAAGAAGAGCAACCCCAAGGCACATAATCGTCAGATTCACCAGGGTTGAAATGAAGGAGAAAATACTAAGGGCAGCCAGAGAGAAAGGTCGGGTCACCCACAAAGGGAAGCCCTTCAGACTCACAGCAGATCTCTTGGCAGAGACTCTACAAGACAGAAGAGAGTGGGGGCCAATATTCAACACCCTTAAAGAAAAGAACTTTCAACCCAGAATTTCATATCCAGCCAAACTGAGCTTCATAAGTGAAGGAAAAATAAAATCCTTCACGAACAAGCAAGTACTCAGAGATTTCGTCACCACTAGGCCTGCTTTACAAGAGCTCCTGAAAGAGGCACTACACATAGAAAGAAACAAACAGTTCCAGCCATCCTAAAAGCATACCAAATGCTAAAGACCATCAACAAAATGAAGAATGTACATGAACCAATGGGCAAAACAGCCAGCTAGTATCAAAATGGCAGTATCAAATTCACACATAACAATATTAACCCTGAATGTAAATGGGCTAAATGCACCAATCAAAAGACACAGACTGGCAAGTTGAATAAAAAACCAAAACCCATCGGTGTGCTGTATCCAGGAAACCCACCTCACATGCAAAGATACACAAAGGCTCAAAATAAAAGGATGGAGGAATATTTACCAAGCAAATGGAGTGCAAAAAAAAGGAGGAGTTGCAATTCTCATCTCTGATAAAATAGATTTAAAGCAACAAAGATCAAAAAAGACAAAGTTGGTCATTACATAATGGTAAAAGGATCAATACAACAAGAAGAGATAACAATTCTAAATATATATGGACCCAATGTAGGAGCACCCAGATATATAAAGCAAGTTCTTAATGACTTACAAAGAGACTTAGACTCCCACACAATAATAGTGGGAGACTTTAACACTCCAATGTCAATAGCAGACAGATCAACCAGACAGAAAATTAACAAGGATATCCAGGACTTGAACTCAGACCTGGAACAAGCAAACCTGATAGACATTTACAAAACTCTCCACCCCAAATCCACAGAATATACATTCTTCTCAGCACCACATCACACCTACTCCAAAATTGAACACATAATTGGAAGTAAAGCACTCCTCAGCAAATGCAAAACAACTGAAATCATAACAAACAGTATCTCAGGCCATAGTGCAATCAAGTTGGAACTCAGAATTCAGAAAATAACTCAGAACCGCACAGCTTCATGGAAAATGAACAACTGGCTCTTGAATGTTGATTGGATAAACAATGAAATGAAGGCAGAAATAAAGAAGTTCTTGGAAACGAACGAGAACGAAGACACAACGTACCAGAATCTCTGGGACACATTTAAAGCAGTCTGTAGAGGAAAATATATAGCAATAAGTGCCCACATGAGAAGAGTGGAGAGATCCAAAATTAACACCCTATCATCAAAATTGAAAGAGCTAGAGGAGCAAGATCAAAAAAGCTCAAAACCTAGCGGAAGACAAGGAATAACTAAGATCAGAGCAGAACTGAAGGAGATAGAGACAAGAAAAACCCTTCAAAAATCAATAAATCTAAGAGCTGGTTTTTCGAAAAGATCAACAAAATAGACAGACCACTAGCCAGACTGATAAAAAGGAAAAGAGAGAACAACCAAATAGATGCAATAAAAAACGATAAAGGGGAAATCACCACAGATTTCACAGAAATTCAAACCATCATCAGAGAATACTACAAACAACTGTATGCACATAAATTAGTAAATCAGGAAGAAATGGATAAATTCCTGGACGCCTGTGTCCTCCGAAGCCCAAACCAGGAGGAAGCCGAAACTATGAATAGACCAATAACAAGGTCTGAAGTTGAGGCAGCAATTAAGAGCCTACCACACAAAAAAAGCCCAGGTCCAGATGGGTTCACAGCTGAATTCTACCAGACACACAAAGAGGATCTGGTACCATTCCTTCTGAAACTATTCCAAATAATCCAAAAAGAGGGAACCCTTCCCAAATCATTTTATGAGACCAACATGATCCTGATACCAAAACCTGGCAGATACTCAACAAGAAAAGAAAACTTCAGGCCAATATCCATGATGAACATAGATGCAAAAATCTTCAATAAAATACTGGCAAGCCGATTGCAACAGCACATTAAAAAACTTATCCATCATGATCAAGTAGGATTCATCCTGGGGATGCAAGGCTGGTTCAACATACGCAAGTCTATAAATGTAATTCACCACATAAACAGAAGCAAAAACAAAAACCACATGATTATCTCAATTGACGCAGAGAAGGCATTTGACAAAATTCAACAGCCTTTTATGCTAAAAACCCTCAATAAACTTGGTATTGATGGAACATATCTCAAAGTAATAAAAGCTATTTACGACAAACCAACAGCCAATATCATACTGAATGGGCAAAAACTGGAAGCATTCCCTTTGAAATCCGGCACTAGACAAGGATGCCCTCTCTCACCACTTCTATTCGACATAGTACTGGAAGTTCTAGCCAGAGCAATCAGGCAAGAAAAAGAAATAAAGGGTATTCAAATAGGAAAGGTGGAAGCCAAATTGTCTCTATTTGCAGACGACATGATAGTATACCTAGAAGACCCCATCACCTCAGCCCAAAAGCTCCTGTAACTGATAAGCAACTTCAGCAAAGTCTCAGGATATAAAATCAATGTGCAAAAATCACAAGCATTCCTATACACCAATAACAGACTTAAAGAGAACCAAATCAAGAACGAACTGCCATTCATAATTGCTACAAAGAAAATAAAATACCTAGGAATACAACTAACTAGGAATGTAAGGGACCTCTTTAAGAAAAACTACAAACAACTGCTCAACGAAATAAGAGAGGACACAAACAGATGGAGAAACATTCCATGCTCGTGGTTAGGAAGAATCAATATCGTGAAAATGGCTATACTGCCCAAAGTAATTTACACATTCAATGCTATCCCCATCAAACTACCATTGAATTTCTTCACAGAACTGGAAAAAAACAACATGAATTTCATATGGAACCAAAAAAGAGCCCGCATAGCCAAGTCAATTCTAAGCAAAAAGAACACAGCGGGAGGCATCACGCTACCAGACTTCAAACTATACTACAAGGCTACAGTAATCAAAACAGCATGGTACTGGTACCAAAACAGAGATATATACCCATGGAACAGAACAGACGCATCGGAGGCAACACAAAATATCTACAACCATATTATCTTTGATAAACCAGACAAAAACAGGCAATGGGGAAGGGATTCCCTATTTAATAAATGGTGTTGGGAAAACTGGCTAGCCATGTGCAGAAAGTAGAAACTGGACCCCTTCCTGACACCTTACACTAAAATTAACTCCAGATGGATTAAAGACTTAAACCTAAGACCTGACACCATAAAAACCCTAGAAGAAAATCTGGGCAAAACCATTCAGGACATAGGAGTAGGCAAGGACTTCATGACCAAAACACCAAAAGCATTGGCAGCAAAAGCCAAAATAGACAAATGGGACCTAATCAAACTCCACAGCTTCTGCACGGCAAAAGAGACAGTCAGTAGAGTGAATCGGCAACCATCGGAATGGGAAAAAATCTTTGCAGTTTACACATCTGACAAAGGGCTGATATCCAGAATTTACAAAGAAATCAAACAGATTTACAGGAAAAAACAAACAAGCCCATTCAAAAATGGGCAAAGGATATGAACAGAAACTGTACAAAAGAAGACATACATGAGGCCAACAAACATATGAAAAAGTGCTCATCATCATTGGTCATTAGAGAGATGCAAATCAAAACCACATTGAGATACCGTCTCACACCAGTTAGAATGGCGATCATTAAAAAATCTGGAGACAGCAGATGCTGGAGAGGATGTGGAGAAATAGGAACACTCTTACACTGTTGGTGGGAGTGTAAATTATTTCAACCATTGTGGAAGACAGTGTGGCGATTCCTCAGGGACCTAGAAATAGAAATTCCATTTGACCCAGCAATCCCATTACTGGGTATATATCCAAAGGACTATAAATCATTCTACTATAAGGACACATGCACACGAATGTTCATTGCAGCACTGTTTACAATAGCAAGGACCTGGAACCAACCCAAATACCCAACAATGATAGACTGGACTGGGAAAATGTGGCACATATACACCATGGAATATTATGCAGCAATCAGAAATTATGAGTTTGTGCCCTTTGTAGGGACATGGATGAATCTGGAGAACATCATTCTCAGCAAACTGACACAAGAACAGAAAAAGAAATACCGCATATACTCACTCATAGGTGGGTGAGAAAAATGAGAACACATGGACACAGAGAGGCAGTCTACTATACACTGGGGACTGTTGGGGGGAATGGGGGAGGGACAGCAGGTGGGGGCTGGGGGTGATGGCCTGGGGAGGAATACCAAGTGTGGGTGAAGGGGAGGAAGGCAGCAAAGCACACTGCCATATGTGTACCTATGCAACTATCTTGCAGGTTCTGCACATGTACCCCCAAACCTATAATGCAATAAAAATTAAAAAAAAAGAAATCTGGAGACAGCAGATTCTGGAGAGGATGTAGAGAATTAGGAACACTCTTACACTGTTGGTGGGAGTGTAAATTAGTTCATCCGTTGTGGAAGACAGTGTGGCGATTCCTCAGGGACCTAGAAATAGAAATTACATTGGACCCAGCAATCCCGTTACTGGGTATCTATCCAAAGGACTATAAATCGTTCTACTATAGGGACACATGCACACGAATGTTCATTGCAGCACTGTTTACAATAGCAAGGACCTGGAACCAACCCAAATGCCCAACGATGATAGAATGGACTGGGAAAATGTGGCACATATACACCATGGAATATTATGCAGCAATCAAAAATGATGAGTTTGTGTCCTTTGTAGGGACATGGATGAATCTGGGGAACATCATTCTCAGCAAACTGACACAAGAACAGAAAAAGAAATACCGCATATACTCACTCATAAGTGGGTGAGAAAAATTAGAAGACATGGACACAGAGAGGCGGTCTACTATACACTGGGGACTGTTGGGGGGAATGGGGGAGGGACAGCAGAGGGGGCTGGGGGGATGACCTGGGGATGACTACCAAGTGTGGGTGAAGGGGAGGAAGGCAGCAAAGCACACTGCCATATGTGTACCTATGCAACTATCTTGCACGTTCTGCACATGTACCCCCAAACCTATAATGCAACAAAAATTAAAAAAAAAATGAAGAAAAAATAAAGGGTCTCAAATACTTCAAAGATGGGTAGTGTTAAAAGTGTACATGCTAGTCCTGATTCTCTCAGTTATTAACATAATGGAGAAATAAAGTATACACTCAGTGACCAGGCATCATAGCTCACACCTGTAATTCCAGCACTTTGGGAGGCCAGAGATGGCAGATTATGAGTTCAAGAGATCAAGACCATCCGGGCTAACATGGTGAAAACCTGTATCTACTATAAATACAAAAACTTGCTGGGTGTGGTGGCACGCACTTGTAGTCCCAGCTACTCTGGAAGCTGAGGCAGAAGAAATGCTTGAAGCCAGGAGGCAGAGGTTGTAGTGAGCCAAGATGGTGCCACAGCATTGCAGTCTGGTAACAGAGTGAAACTTGGTAAAAAAAAGAAAAAAGAAAAATGACTTTTAAGAGCACAGAAATGTTTCAATTTTTAAAAATCATCCCAGGTTGGGTGTGGTGGCTGATGCCTGTAATCTTAGCACTTTGGGAAGCTGAGGCGGGTTTACTGCTTGAGCGTAGGAAGTTGAGGCTACCATCAGCTATAATCACATCATTGCGCTTCAGCCTGGGAAACAGAGTGATACCCTGTATGCCAAAAAAAATTATATAATATGGCCATGATAAAAATCATTGTGAATATAAAGATATATTTGAATTAATAGCATGAGTGTTACCCTGCTTAAGATAAGTTCAAATGAACATTGGAAAAAATAAATAAATAGTTCAAATGAGATGTTTGACACTTACCCACACAAAGAATATTAAAGGTGAATCCCAGTTGGGTAAATCTGTCCACCAACTAATTGGATTAACATTTGAAACCAAAATGTTCAAACGTAGCAGTACAATAAATATTATTTTCTTTTTGCTTAAATTAAAAAAATAGGAGTTTTTTAATGAATAGAAAATAAAGTCACTTTAGAGGAAAATTATATCAAAGAAATTAGAATTATCATTTGATTATCATAACTTAGACAAGATGCAAATATATTAAGTAAACCTGTGAAAGTAGAAGTCTGTATTCAAACACATAGATTTGGTTACAGTTTTTATAAAGAAAGTGAATCTATCCCTCAGCACACATAAAGAGGCTCTGTTTCTAAATTTAAAAATATAGTGGCCAGGCACAGTGGCTCACGCCTATAATCCTAGCACTTTTGGAGGCTGAGGTGTGCCAATTGCTTGGTGTCAGAAGTTTGAGATTAGCCTTTCCAGCATAGTGAAACCCTGTCTCTACAAAAAATACCAAAATTAGCCAGCTGTGGTGGTGCATCCTTGTAGTCCCAGCTACTCAGAAGGCTGAGGCGCAAAAATTACCTTAACCCAGGAAGCAGAGGTTGTGAAGAGCTGAGATCTTGTCACTGCACTCCAGTCTGAGCAACAGAGTGAAACTCAGTCTCAAAAATTAAAAAAATAAAGATAAATAGGAATTTAAGAATATACTACAAGAAATTCTAATGTATTACTCTAACATACAAATTATTTCTTTCATAAGAAAAAAGAAAAAAACTTCAACATCTTTTCATTCTGCTCCAGCCTTGCCTGCCTTGCATGTGCTCAGAACACTTACATTAGCTTACAGTTGGGCAAAATAAACTAAGACAAAGCTTATGGTAGAATAAAGTATTGAATGTCTCATGTGATTTATTGAATAAAGTGAAAAACAGCAGTATCATAGGATCAAAAATTAAAGTTGAGTCAGCTGGAGATTCTATACATATGTGAGGAAACCGAATTTAATTTGAAAATTTAAAAAAATCAAATGACTTTGACTTCAAATTTGTTACATACCCTCTGAAGTCTTGTGGTATATCAAATAAATCTACTACTGATAACACCATTCTAGAAAATTAGCAATCCATAAATATTATACACAAATTTACCTACTGATCATTTTTTAGGGACAATTAAGCAGTTATTCAATATAATTTTCATGGTTGTAATAAAATAATAAACATTTAAAACAGACTACAGTATCTTAATTATTTCTATCTTTAGTAATTTATAAAGTCCACTCCTTTTGTGTAAAAAGTAGAATTTCCCTTTGAAATGTCTGAATTATGTAGCCATTACAATTGAGATATAGCATATTTCCACCCACCCACTTTCCACGTTTCTTCAAGCTTTTATTAATAGTAAAAGCCTGACTGTACCCCAGCCATGGAAACCACTGATCTCTCTTTGATTCTACAGTTTTTCTTTATCCATAATAGTATAGAAATACAATCATAAAGTATATAACGTTTTTTAGAAATGTTAATCTTGTATTCTGAGGTAATTGTAGCCTTCCCATTCAGTTGTAATAATACAGAGGGATTCTCAGTACTCCAGCCAGTTTCCTCAAGGGTAACACCTTGCAGTTTTATAATAACAGATCACACCCAGGATATTGACGTTGATGTAACAAGGAACAGAACATTTCCCTCTCAATATTTTCTCATGTTGCTCTTTTACAGAAACACTCAAGGTCCAAAACCCTCCTTAACCCTTGGCAACTAATCATTTGGTCTCCACATGTATGATTTTTGCCCTACTGATCATTTTTAAAAAGTTAAACATAATTCATTTTTTATTTCTAAGCACTTTTATTTAAAAAATGGAAATTATACAACCCCTCCACACCTATGAGCATGTTAAATACCACTTTGACATGACAGCTCAGCAGACTTCAGAGTTCTTTTTTTTTTTGTAAAATAAGAGGACAAGAATTATTTTTATTCACAAGCCAATCTGGTGGGTAAAAGAAAAGCAGTCTTTGGATGTAGAAAGCCTGGTTTTCTGAAGAGCCCAGCTGTAAGACCTGGCTTGTCATCAGGTTTCAACTCTATCACGGAAACAAAGAAAACTGTTTTGGATTGGTTTACTTGCCTCCTGGGGAGACAAAAGCAACTGAAAACATTTTTTGTTTTTAAATTAAAAACAGAAAAATATGTTAGAAAAGACAGCACAGAAAAACTGTGGCTTCAGCTCAACCTGACCATGTCACAGAGTCCATCACTGTCCGTCTTGCATTCTTCCTGCTGGTCAGGCTAATTATCAAGACAGTCAACTTCTCGCTCTGATGTTGCCTTATTCCAGACCAGGGCGTCAAAGCGGTGGTAGTCAAAAGTCCCTGCAGATGTCCCATCAATGGAACGCATACAGGAGCAACAGGATGGTACAGATCCCAATAACACCCCCCGGATGAGAGAGTCCCACTGCTTCCTCAGGTTGATCCTCTGGATCAGGCTGTTCACAGCAGGAAAATGATTGGCCAAAGTGTTCATTTTGCTGTGAATTGACTTCAACATTCCTCTCTGTGAAGTCATATTTTTCTTTTGTTGCCATAGCAATGCTTATTTTCTCTTCTATCAGATAATCTGAGTTTCGAAGGTGGTCATGTTTTTTCAAAGATAGCTCAGTTCTTCTGTTGTTTACTCCAGATCCACTTTTATATGACTCAATAACTTTCCGTACTGTTCCCATGAGATACTCCCTTTCCCGTACTGCCATAAAGTTTGCTTTGGTTTTATGGAATTCATGTGTATAATCCTGCAGTATGTCTCTATGCCGCTGTAATGTAAGCATCAGGGCAGTATTCAAGGAGGGGACACCTGTACTCTTGGCATATTCTGCCATTTTATCATTTACCCCTGTAAGCCTTGCCAAAAGTTGTTCAATCTCAATTGCCATTGTCTCAAACATTCTGTCTTGGCTTGATCCACTTAAAAGGGGTGTTGTATCAGAACTATACCTGTCGCATTTTCCCTCTCGGGCACTGCTATGACTGTAACTTGTACATAGTTTGCTGAAGGAAACTAGTTTTAGGTCAAGTTTATTTTCCAGCTGTCGAGCCTGTTTCCTGAGATCTTCCTAGTAAGTGCTGGTTCCTGCCGCCATCTTTGTTATCCAACGTCCGACTTCAGAGTTCTTAACACTATTCTATGAGAAATAAAAATGCTTTTTATTCAAATTAACACACTTAAAAATGTTTTAGTATATGTGAAAATAAAGGAATTATGAATCAGCAGGAAAGTTGTTAATGTAGAAGCATCAACAATTAGCTCAGCAGATGTTGTCTACATTTAATTTTTACCTTTGTAAAACAAGAACATTCTAACTGGCAAGGCACAGTGGCTCACACCCATAATCCCAGCACTCTGGAAGGCAGGAGGATCACTTGAGGTCAGGAGTTTGAGACCGCAAACCTAGCCAACTAGGTAAAAACCTGTCCCTACAAAGATTAGCCAGGCATGGTGGCAGGTACCTGTAGTCCCAGCTCCTCAGGAGGCTGAGGCAGGAGAATCACTTGAACTTGAAAAGCAGAGATTGCAGTGAGCTGATATCTCAGCTCGTTACAATCTCCATCACCTGGGCAATTCTCCAGCCCCAGCCTCCCAAGTAGCTGAGACTATAAGCATGCACCACCGTGCTTTGCTAATTTTTTGTAGGGAAGGTGTTTCACCATGTTGACCAGGCTGGTTTCAAAGTCCTGACCACAGATGATCTGCCTGCCTCAGCCTTCCATAGTGCTGGGATTACAGGTGTGACCAACAGCGCCTGGCTAATTTCTGTATTTTTGGTAGAGACAGGGTTGCACCATGTTGCTCAGGATGTTCTTGAACTCCTAAGCTCAAACAATCCTCGTGCCTTAGCCTCCAAAGTGCCAATATTACAGGTGTCAGCCACTGAGTTCAATCTGCTAACAGAGATTTTTAAAATAGCTATTATAGGAGATCTTCCAAGATAGCATCATAGAGGCGACTCAGGATTGCAGCTCTAAGTGAAGGCTCAGAGGGTGAGTCCTAGCCGCATTCTCGGATGGACCTTTTTTGCCCACAGACATTGAAAGTCACAGGTGTGGGAGAGACAAGGGACACCAGCACAGCCGGCTCGTGTGGCCTGTTCAGCCGGCGCCACAGCGCAGTGGCACCCAGCCAAAACTCACTGGTCTGGGTGCCCTGTTAAACTGGCAATATGAGATTTGGAAGGGAAGATTGGTATGTCCATCTGATTGAACGGGACTTGGACAATGAGCCAGACCAGGAGTTTCCTGGGAAGCGTGATCTGAGCTGGTGCTGTGGGCAGCAGAACGGGAAACTGCAGGTATCCCAGTGCCCTATCAGCAGGCTACTGGGGCGCCAGTGAGGGAGTTGACCATTCAGCTTGGGGAGAGAAAACGAGAGAGAGAGAGGATGGACTCTGAGGCAAGAAGCTGGGTGATTGGGCTCGGCGGGTCCCACCCTCATGGGGACAAGCAGGGTGGCGATTCGAGGTGCTTAAGGCTGAGAGTTTTCTGCCGGCACAGTTGAATCTAGGATGGTGCAGCCCGGTGGAAGAGGGGCGTCTGCCACTATGAATGCAATCTGCCCCTGCTAAAGTACCACCCAGTGCTGACCCAGCCTTCCATTGCCGAGGCAACCCGCCATAACAGAGAGACTCGCTCAGCAGGGCGGAGCTCACCACAGCAGAACAGAGCCCTGCTGCAGCAGGGTGGACCTGTGCTAGCAGAGCAGAGCCTCGGCAGGCAAATAGTGAATAGACTACATCTAGCTGAGCAGGACAGTGCTTCAGATACTCATAAAGAAAGCCCCAATGCCCTGAGACAGAGCATATAAGAAGGAAAAAAAGGGAGGGGTTTATGAGTTCTGTTGCAGCAGACATAAACACATCTTTCCAACAACCCTGAATAAACAACGGAGCTCACAGGTCAGCACTGGAGGTCCTATAAAGCACAGACCATCCACTCAAGCAGCTCTTTGACCCCTGTATATCCAAAGAGTCACCCCCAAAAAGGACTAATCAGACTGACAATGGCGGGCATCATTCTGGAACAAAGATAGCAGAAAAAGAAACTTGTAGCATACCTCACTGTTCCACAGCTGCTACAGGTGTGCCGCAGACAAGCAGGGCCTGGAGTGGACCTCAGCACTCGTACAGCAGAGAGGCTAGACCATTAGAAATAAAACTAAGTAACAGAAATACTTCATTATCAACAATCTGGGCGTCCACTCAGAGACCCAATTGAAAAATCAGCAACCACTAAGACGACAGGTGGATAAATCCATAAAGTTGGGAAGAAACCAGTGCAAAGAGGAGAAAAACACCTGAAACCAAAACACCTCACCTCCGACAAAGGACCAAAACTCCTCACCAGCAAAAGAACAAAGCTGGACGGAGAATGACTGTGACGAAATGATGGAATCAGACTTCAGAAAGTGGATAATGAGAAACTTCAGTGAGCTAAAGGAACATGTCCTAAATCAGTGCAAGGAAACTAAGAACCTTGAAAAAAGATTTGAAAAAAGATTCAAGGAAATGATAACAAGAATGGACAACTTCGAGAGGAACACGAATGAATTGAAGGAGCTGAAAAACACAACACAAGAACTTTGCAAAGCATGCACAAGTCTCAACAGCCGAATTGACAAGAAGAAGAAAGAATATTAGAAGACGAAGATCAACTCAATGAAATAAAACGAGAAACCAAGATTAGAGAAAAAAGCAAAAAAAGGAATGAACAAAATCTCCAAGAAATGTGGGACTATGTGAAGAGACCCAACATACGTTTGATAGGTGTACCAGAATGTGATGAAGAGAATGATTCCAAGCTGGAAAATACTCTTCAGAATATTATCCAGGAAAATTCCCCAACCTAGCAAGACAGGTCAATACTCAACTCCAGGAAATACAGAGAACACCACAGAGATACTCCACAAGAAGAGCAACCCCAAGGCACATAATCGTCAGATTCACCAGGGTTGAAATGAAGGAGAAAATACTAAGGGCAGCCAGAGAGAAAGGTCGGGTCACCCACAAAGGGAAGCCCATCAGACTCACCTCAGATCTCTCGGCAGAGACTCTAAAAGCCAGAAGAGAGTGGGGGCCAATATTGAACATCTTTAGAGAAAAGAACTTTCAACCCAGAATTTCATATCCAGCCAAACTGAGCTTCATAAGTGAAGAAAAAATAAAATCCTTCATGAACAAGCAAGTACTCAGAGATTTTGTCACCACTTGGCCTGCTTTACAAGAGCTCCTGAAAGAGGCACTACACATAGAAAGAAACAATCAGTACCAGCCATCCTAAAAGCATACCAAATGCTTAACAGCATCAACAAAATAAAAAATCTACATGAACCAATGAGCAAAACAGCCGGCTAGCATCAAAATGGCAGTATCAAATTCACACATAACAATATTAACCCTAAATATAAATGGGTTAAATGCAACAATCAAAAGACACAGACTGGCAAATTGGATAAAAAACCAAAACCCATCGGTGTGCTGTATGCAGAAAACCCATCTCACATGCAAGGATACGCAAAGGCTCAAAATAAAGGGATGGAAGAAAACTTACCAAGCAAATGGAGAGCAAAAAAAGGCAGGAGTTGCAATTTTCCTCTCTGATAAAATAGACTTTAAAGCAACAGAGATCAAAAGGGACAAAGAAGATTATTACATAATGGTAAAAGTATTGTTACAACAAGAAGAGTCAACGACACTAAATATATATTTACCCAATGCAGGAGCACCCAGATATATAAGTCAACTTCTTAATGACTTACAAAGAGACTTAGCCTCCAACGCAATAATACTGGGAGACTTTAACACTCCACTGTCAATATCAGACAGATCAATCAGACAGAAAATTAACAAGGATATCCAGGACTTCAACTCAGACCAAGAACAAGCAAACCTGATAGATATATACAGAACTCTCCACCCCAAATCCACAGAATATACATTCTTCTCAGCACCATATCACACCTACTCCAAAATTGACAAGTAAAGCACTCCTCAGCAAATGCAAAACAACTGAAATCATAACAGTCTCTCAGACCATAGTGCAATCAAGTTGGAACTCAGAATTTAGAAAATAACTCAGAACCACACAGCTTCATGGAAACTGAACAACTGGCTCTTGAATGTTGATTGGAAAAACAATGAAATGAAAGCAGAAATAAAGAAGTTCTTCAAAACCAACGAGAATGAAGACACAACGTACCAGAATCTCTGGGACACATTTAAAGCAGTCTGTAGAGGAAAATATATAGCAATAAATGCCCACATGAGAAGAGTGGAGAGATCCAAAATTGACAACCTATCGTCAAAATTGAAAGAGCTAGAGGAGCAAGATCAAAAAAGCTCAAAACCTAGCCAAAGACAAGAAATAACTAAGATCAGAGCAGAACTGAGGGAGATAGAGACAAGAAAAACCCTTCAAAAAATGAATAAATTTAAGAGCTGGTTTTTCGAAAAGATCAACAAAATAGAAAGACCACTAGCCAGACTGATAAAAAAGAAAAGACAGAACAACCAAATAGATGCAATAAAAAAACGATAATGGGGAAATCACCACAGATTCCACAGCAATTCAAACCATCATCAGAGAATACTACAAACAACTCTATGCACAAAAACTAGTAAACCAGGAAAAAATGGATAAATTCCTGGACGCCTGTGTCCTCCCAAGCCTAAACCAGGAAGAAGCCAAAACTATGAATAGACCAATAACAAGGTCTGAAGTCGAGGCAGCAATTAAGAGCCTACCACACAAAAAAAGCCCAGGTCCAGATGGGTTCACAGCCGAATTCTACCAGATACACAAAGAGGATCTGGTACCATTTCTTCTGAAACTATTCCAAATAATTCAAAAAGAGGGAACCCTTCCCAAATCATTTTATGAGACCAACATCATCCTGATACAAAAATCCGACAGATACTCAACAAGAAAAGAAAACTTCAGGCCAATATCCATGATGAACATAGATGCAAAAATCTTCAATAAAATACTGGCAAACCGATTGCAGCAGCACATTAAAAAACTTATCCATCATGATCAAGTAGGATTAATCCCGGGGATGCAAGGCTGGTTCAACATACACAATTCTATAAATGTAATTCACCACATAAACAGAAGTAAAAACAAAAACCACATGATTATCTCAATTGACGCAGAGAAGGCATTTGACAAAATTCAACAGCCCTTTATGCTAAAAACCCTCAATAAACTTGGTATTGATGGAACATATCTCAAAGTAATAAAAGCTATTTATGACAAACCAACAGCCAATATCATACTTAACGGGCAAAAACTGGAAACATTCCCTTTGAAATCCGGCATGAGACAAGGATGCCCTCTCTCACCACTCCTATTCAACATAGTAGTGGAAGTTCTAGCCAGAGCAATCAGGCAAGAAAAAGAAATAAAGAATATTCAAATAGGAAAGGTGTAAGCCAAATTGTCTCTATTTGCAGACGACATGATAGTATACCTAGAAGACCACATCACCTCAGCCCAAAAACTCCTGAAACTGATAAGCAACTTCAGCAATGGTCTAGGATATAAAATCAATGTGAAAAAATCATAAGCATTCCTATACACCAATAACAGACTTAAAGAGAACCAAATCAAGAACGAACTGCCATTCATAATTGCTACAAAGAAAATAAAATACCTAGGAATACAACTCACAAGGAACGTAAGGGACCTCTTTAAGGAAAACTAGAAACCACTGCTCAACGAAATAAGAGAGGACACAAACAGATGGAGAAACATTCCATGTTCGTGGTTGGGAAGAATCAATATCGTGAAAATGGCCATACTGCCCAAAGTAACTTACACAGTCAATGCTATCTCCATCAAACTACCATTGAATTTCTTCACAGAACTGGAAAAAACCACCATGAAATTCATATGAAACCAAAAGAGAGCCCGTATAGCCAAGTCAATTCTAAGCAAAAAGAACACAGCGGGAGGCATCACACTACCAGACTTCAAACTATACTACAAGGCTACAGTAATCAAAACAGCATGGTACTGGAACCAAAACAGAGATATAGACCAATGGAACAGAACAGAGGCATCGGATTCAACACAACATATCTACAACCATATAATCTTTGATAAACCTGACAAGAAGAAGAAATGGGGAAAGGATTCCCTGTTTAATAAATGGTGTTGGGAAAACTGGTTAGCCATGTGCAGAAAGCAGAAACTGGACCCCTTCCTGACACCTTACACTAAAATTAACTCCAGATGGATTAAAGACTTAAACATAAGACCTGACACCATAAAAACCCTAGAAGAAAATCTAGGCAAAATCATTCAGGACATAGGAGTAGGTAAGGACTTCATGACCAAAACACCAAAAGCATTGGCAACAAAAGCCAAAATAGACAAATGGGACCTAATCACACTCCACTGCTTCTGCACGGCAAAGGAAGCAGTCACTAGAGTGAATAGGCTACCATCAGAACGGGAAAAAATCTTTGCAGTTTACCCATCTGACAAAGGGCTGATATCCAGAATTTACAAGGAACTCAATCAGATTTACAGAAAGGAAAACAAACAAGCCCATTCAAAAATCGGCAAAGGATATGAACAGACACTTTACAAAAGAAGACATACATGAGGCTAACAAACACATGAAAAAATGCTCATCACTGGTCATTAGAGAGATGCAAATCAAAACCACATTGAGATACCATCTCACGCCAGTTAGAATGGCGATCATTAAAAATCTGGAGGCAGCAGATGCTTGAGAGAATGTGGAGAAATAGGAACACTCTTACACTGTTGTTGGGAGTGTAAATTAGTTCAACCATTGTGGAAGACAGTCTGGCGATTCCTCAAGTACCTAGAAAATGAAATTCCATTTGACCCAGCAATCCCATTACTGGGTATGTATCCAAAGGACTATAAATCATTCTACTATAAGGACACATGCACACGAATGTGCATTGCAGCACTGTTTACAATAGCAAAGACCTGGAACCAACCCAAATGCCCATCCATGATATACTGGACTGGGAATATGTGCACATATACACCATGGAACATTATGCAGCAATCAAAAATGAGTTTGTGTCCTTTGTAAGGACATGGATGAATCTGGAGAACATCATTCTCAGCAAACTGACACAAGAACAGAAAAAGAAATACCGCATATTCTCACTCATAGGCGGGTGAGAAAAATGAGAACACATGGACACAGGGAGGGGGTCTACTACACACTGGGGTCTATTGGGGGGAATGGGGGAGAAACAGCTGTGGGAAACTGGGGAGGGATAGCCTGGGGAGAAAGGCAAAATGTGGGTAAAGGGGAGGAAGGCAGCAAAACACACTGCCATGTGTGTACCTATGCAACTATCTTGCACGTTCTGCACATGTACCCCAAAACCTATAATGCAATAAAAATTAAAAAAAAAATAAAAAAATTAAAAATAAAATAAAATAGCTATTATAAGTGTGCAGAGGCATAATAAAAACTGTGCACATAGAATTAGTAAAGAGAAAAATTTCAAGAGAAAAAAATATAAAAATTAAGATAAAAGCAGCAAGCATGGCTGGGCACATTGGTTCATGCCTGTAGTCTCAGAACTTTGGGAGGCTGATGTGGGTGAATCACCTGAGGTCAGGAGTTTGAGACAAGCCTGACCAACA
Organism: Saguinus oedipus; assembly: GCA_031835075.1. Classification (NCBI taxonomy): domain Eukaryota; kingdom Metazoa; phylum Chordata; class Mammalia; order Primates; family Cebidae; genus Saguinus; species Saguinus oedipus. The sequence continues at coordinate 60,390,624 of CM063173.1, forward strand.
TAGTGAAATCCTGTCTCTACTGAATATACAAAAATTAGCCAGGCATGCGGGTGGGTACCGATAATTAAAGCTACTTGGGAGACTGAGCAAGAAGAATTCCTTGAACTAGGGAGGCAGAGGTTGCAGTGAGCCAAAATCATCCCAGTGCAATCCAGCCTGGGTGACAGAGTGAGACTCCAACCCCCCCCCCAAAAAAAACGCAGAAAACAAAGAAACAGGAAATGGACAGCTCTTAGAGAAAATCAAATTAGCAAAAGTTTGCTGCTTTGAAAATACTGATAAGATTGATAAACACCTAGCTGGATTAATAAAAATTTCCAAAACACAAATTACTTATAGCAGAAATAAGAAAATATCATTATGGAAAACACAGATATCAAATTTATAATAGAATACTATAAACAGATTTTGCCAATTAATTTGAAATTTCTTTTTTGACAAAAACTCGAAAATAAATAAATTTCATTGGAAAAAAGCAAATTATATAAATGACAAAACGGGAAATACAAAAACTAGTCGTATATCTACTGAAGAAATTGTAGTAAAAAACCTTTTCACAAAGAAATCTTCAGGCATTGCGGGTTTCACTACTGAATTATATCAACATGCAGTTTAAAAAAATTCACACAAACTTTCTACACAACAGAAGAGGAGGGAATTTTTTCCAGTGTATTTTATGAAGCCAGATATAATGTCAATATAAACACCTGATAGTCCAGATGTGGTGGCTTACGCCTGTAAACCCAGCACTTTGTGAGGTCATGGCGGTTGGATCACCTGAAGTCAGGAGTTTGAGACAAGCCTGACCAACATGGTGAAACCCTTCCTCTACTAATTAGAAAAGAATTAGCTGGCACAATGGCATATGCCTGTAATCCCAGCTACTTGGGAGGCAATCCTAGTCTCTGATAAAATTGACTTTAAACCAACAAATATCAAAAAAGACCAAGAAGGGTATTAAATAATAGTAAAAGGATCAATGCATCAAGAAGTGTTAATGATCCTAAATACATACGCATGCAATACAGGAGCACCCATGTACATAAAGCAAGTTCTTAGACAAAGACACTTAGATTCCCACACAATAATAGTGGAAAATTTAACATTCCACTGTCAATATTAGATAGCTCAACGACAGAAAATTAACAAGGACATTCAGGATGTGAACTCAGAACTAGACCAAGCAAACCTAACAGAAATCTACAGAACTCTCCATCCCAAATCCACAGAATACACATTCTCAGCACCACATTGCACCTACTCTAAAATTGACCACATAATTGGAAGTCAATTCTCAGCAAGCACAAAAAAAACGGAAATCAACAACTACCAGTCTCTCAGCCCAAAGTGCAATCAAATTAGAACTCAGAAATCAGAAACTAATTCAGAACCAAACAACTTCATGGAAATTGAACAACCTTTTCCTGAATGCCAATTGGATAAACAATGAAATGAAGGCAAAAAATAGAGATGTTCTTTGAAACCAACAAGAATGAAGACACAATGTACAAGAATCTCTGGGACACAAAGCAGTGTCCAGAGTAAAACTTACAGCAATAAATGCCCACCAGAGAAGTAAGGAAAGATATAAAATCAACACCCTATCATCAAAATTGAAAGAGCTAGAGGAGCAAGATCAAAAAAACTAAAGAACTAGCAGAAGACAATAAATAACTAAGATCAGAGCAGAACTGAACGAGATAGAAACAAAATATTCAAAAAATTAATAAATCCAAGAGTTGTTTTTTTGAAAAGATCAACAAAATAGATCACTAGTCAGATTAATAAAAAAGAAAAAAGAAGAATCAAATAGATGCAATAAAGAATGATAAAGGGCATATCACCATCCATGCCACAAAAATAAAAACTACCGTCAGAGATTACTATGAAAAACTCTATGCACATAAACCAGTGAACCTGGACGAAATGGATAAATTCCTGGACACTTGGAACCTCCAAAGCCTAAACCAGGAAGAAGTTGAAACCTTGAATAGATGAAGAACAAGGGCTGAAGTTGAGGCAGCAATTAATAGCTTACCACCCCAAAAAAGTCCATGTCCAGATGGGTTCACAACAAAATTCTACCAGACATATAAAGAGGAGCTGGTACCATTCCTTCTGAAACTATTCCAAACAATACAGATAGAGGGAATCCTTCCCAAAACATTTTGAAACTAACGTCATCCTGATACAAAAACCCAGCAGACACAACAAATAAGAAAACCTCGTGCCAATATCCATGATGAACATCAATGCAAACATCTTCAATAAAATACTGGCAAACCGATTGCAACAGCACATCAAAAAGCTCATCCATCACAATCAAATAGGTTTTATCCCAGGGATGCAAGACTGGTTCAACATATGTAAGTCTATAAACGTAATCCACAACATAAACAGAACCAGAGAGAGAGTCCACCAACACAGAGGTGGGCCACTATTGCCAAGGCAGTTCTAACTACCCCCACATAAACAGGACTGCAGGGAAGTTCACACAGCAGCTGGGCAGAGCCCACAACACTTCAGCAAAGTCTCTGCAGGCAGACAGTGACTAGGCTGCCTCCTTGATGGGCAGGGCAGCCCTGAAAAAGAAAAAAGGGCAGAAGCACAAAGGAATCTCATAAATAAAGCCCTAACTGCCTGGGACAGAGCACCTGGGAACAAAAAGCGGTTTATGAGTTCTGCTGCAGCAGACCTAAATGTACCTGCCCAGCAGCTCTGAATGAACAAGGAAGCTCACAGATCAGTACTTGAGCTCCTATAAAGAACAGACTGTCTCCTCCAGCAGCTCCCTGACCCCGTATATCCAAAGAGTCACCTCATAAAGGAGAGATCAGACTGACATTTGGTGGGTATCCTTCTGGGACAAAGATAGCAGCAAAAGAAACTGGTAGCAACACTTACTGTTCTGCAGCTGCTGCAGGTGATCCCCAGGCAAGAGGGCCTGGAGTGGACCTCAGCAGTTTTACAGCAGAGGGGCCAGACTGTTAGAAGAAAAAATAAGAAAAAGAAATAAGTTCATCATCAACTGGACGTCCACTCAGAGACTCAATCTGAAAATCAGCAACTACAAAGACGACAGGTAAATAAATCCACAAAGATGGGAAGAAACCAGCACAAAAACGAGGAAAACACCCTAAATTAAAAAACGTCTCCTCCTAAAAGAAATCACAACTCCTTACCAGCAAGGGAACAAGGGTGGATGGAGAATGAGTGTGATGAAATGACAGAATCAGACTTCAGAAGGTGGGTAATGAGAAACTTCTGTGAGTTAAAAGAACATGTTCTAAGCCAATGCAAATAAACTGATAATCTTGAAAAAAAAATTTTGACGAAATGCTAATAAGAATGGACAACTTAGAAACATAAATGAATTGATGGAGCTGAAAAACACGACATGAGAACTTCATGAAGCATGCACAAGTTTCAACAGTCGAGAAAAATGAGAACACATGGACACAGAGAGGCAGTCTACTATACACTGGGGACTGTTGGGGGAAATGGGGGAGGGACAGCGGGTGGGGCTGGGGGGGGATAGCCTGGGGATGAATACCAAGTGTGGGTGAAGGGGAGGAAGGCAGCAAAACACACTGCCAAGTGTGTACCTATGCAACTATCTTGCACGTTCTGCACATGTACCCCAAAACCTATAATGCAATAAAAATTAAAACAAACAAACAAACAAACAAAAAACCTAACTATCCTAAGTGCTACTGCTACTCTAACACATATGTTATTTATTTCAGTCAAGCAGTAATAATCAAATTAAAATAATTTCAAAGAAAAAAAAAGTTTCAACAGTCGAATTGACCAAGCAGAAGAAAGAATATCAGAGGTCTGAAATCACCTCCACGAAATAAAAAAAGAAGGCAAGATTAGAGAAAAAAAGCGTAAAATGTTCCAAGAAATATAGGGCTGTGTGAAAAGACCTAATCTATGTTTGATAGGTGTACCTTAATATGAGGAAGAGAATGAATCCAAGCTGGAAAATAGTCTTCGGGATATTATCCAGGAAAACTTCCCCAACCTAGCAAGGCAGGCCAATATTCAAGTCCAGGAAATACAGAGAACACCACAAAGATATTTCTCAAGAAGAGCAACCCCAAGGCACATAATTGTCAGATTCACCAAGGTGGAAATGAAAGAGAAAATACTAAGGGCAGTCAGAGAGAAAGGTCACGTTACCCACAAAGGGAAGCCCATCAGACTCACAGCAGATCTCTCAGCAGAAACCCTGCAAGCCAGAAGAAAGTGGGGGCCAATATTCAGTATCCTTAAAGAAAAGAACATTAAACCCAGAATTTTATATCCAGCCAAATTAAGCTTCAAAAGTGAAGAAAAAGTAAAATTCTTTGCAAAGAAGCAATTACTCAGAGATTTTATCACTTCCATGCCTGCTTCACAACAGCTCCTGAAAGAGGCACTACACATAGAAAGGAACAACCAGTACCAGCCACTCAAAAAACCTACCAAATGGCAAATAGCATAAACAAAATGAAGAATCTGCATCAAAAAACGGGCAAAACAGTCAGCTAGCATCAAAATGGCAGTATCAAATTCACACATAACAATATTAACCGTAAATGTAAATGGACTAAATACCCCAATCAAAAGACACAGACTGGCAAATTGGATAAAAAGCCAAAATTCATCGGTGTGATGTATCCAGAAAACCCATCTCACCTGCAAGGATACAAAAAGACTCAAAATAAAGTGATGGAGGAAGATTTACCAACAAATGGAGAACAAAATAAAGCAGGAGTTGCAATGCTCTTTTCTGATAAAATAGACTTTAAAGCAACAAAGATCAAAAGAGACAAAGAAGGATATTACATAATGGTAAAAGGATTAATGCAACAAGAGGTAACAATCCTAAACATATACGTACCCAATATAGGAGCACCCAGATACATAAGGCAAGTTCTTAATGACTTACAAAGAGACTTAGACTGCCACACAATAATAGTGGGAGACTTTAACACCCCATTTTCAATGTTAGACGGATCAATCAGACAGAAAATTCAAAGGATATACAGGACTTGAACTCAGACTTGGAACAAGCAAACCTAATAGACATTTACAGAACTCTCAACCCCAAATCCACAGAAAATACATTCTTCTCAGCACCACATCACACCTACTCTAAAATTGACCACATAATTGGAAGTAAAGCACTCCTCAGCAAATGCAAAAAAAAAACCTGAAATCATAACGAACAGTCTCTCAGACCATAGTGAAATCAAGTTAGAACTCAGAATTCAAAAACTAACTCAGAACTGCACCACTGAATGGAAACTGAACAACTTGCTCTTGAATGTTTACTGGATACACAATAAAATGAAGGCAGAAATAAAAATGTTCTTTGAAACCAACGAGAATGAAGACACAACATACCAGAATCTCTGGGACACATTTAAAGCAGTCCCTAGAGGAAAATGTATAGCAGTAAGTGTCCACACAAGAAGCTAGTAGAAATCCAAAATTGAAACCCTATCGTCAAAATTGAAAGAGCTAGAGGAGCAAGATCAAAAAAACTGAGAACCTAGCTGATGACAAGAAATCACTAAGACAAGAGCAGAACTGAAGGAGATAGAGACACCAAAAAACCCTTCAAAAAATCAATAAATTCAGGAGCTGGTTTTTCAAAAAGATCAACAAAATAGACAGACCACTAGCCAGATTAATGAAAAAGAAAAGAGAGAATAACCAAATTGAAGCAATAAAAAACAATAAAGGAAATATCACCACAGATTCCACAGAAATTCAAACCATCATCAGAGATTATTACAAACAACTCTGCACATAAACTAGTAAACCTGGAAGAAATGAATAAATTCCTGGACACTTGTCTCCTCCCAAGCCTAAACCAGGAAGAAGTCAAAACCCTGAATAGACCGATTACAAGGTCTGAAATTGAGGCAGCAATTAAGAGCTTACCACCCCAAAAAAAGCCCAGGTCCAGACGGGTTCACAGCTGAATTCTATCAGACATAAAAATAGGATCTGATACCATTTCTTTTGAAGCTATTCCAAATACTCCAAAAAGAGGGAATACTTCCGAAATCATTTTATGAGACAAACATCATTCTGATACCAAAACCCGGCAGAGACTCAACAAGAAAAGAAAACTTCAGGCCAATACCCATGATGAACATAGATGCAAAAATCTTCAATAAAATACTGGCAAGCCAACTACAAGAGCACGTCAAAGAGCTTATCCACCATGATCAAGTAGGATTCATCCTGGGGATGCAAGGCTGGTTCAACATATGCAAGTCTATAAATGTAATTCATCACATAAAAAGAACCAAAGACAAAAACCACATGATTATCTCAATTGATGCAGAGAAGGCCTTTGACAAAATTCAACAGCCCTTTATACTAAAAACCCTCAATAAACTAGGTATTGACAGAACATATCTCAAAACAATAAAAGCTATTTACGACAAACCAACAGCCAATATCATACTGAATGAGCAAAAACTGGACACATTCCCTTTGAAATCTGGCACTAAACAAGGATTCCCGCTCTCACCACTCCCATTCAATATAGTACTGAAAGTTGTAGCCAGTGCATTCATGCAAGAAAAAGAGATAAAAAGTATTCAAATAGAAAAGGAGAAAGTAAAGTTGTCTCTATTTGCAGACGACATAATTGTATATCTAGAAAACTCCATCGTCTCAACCCAAAATCTCCTGATAAGCAACTTCAGCAAAGTCTCAGGATATATAATCAATATGCAAAAATCACAAGCATTCCTGTACACCAATAACAGACTTAAAGAGAGTCAAATCAAGAACGAACTGCCATTCACAATTGCTACAAGAAGAATAAAATACCTAGGAATACATCTTTTTTTTTTTTGCCAATCAATGAGAGCTTTTAAGGTTCCTGAGGTTGGTTGGCCTTGAACTCTTGGCCTCGCCTTCACAAGCGCCATGACATCTGGACGGATCCACGTTGGGCCCCAGGAATACATCTTACAAGGAACGTAAGGGACCTCTTCAAGGAAAACTACAAACCACTGCTCAAAAAAATAAGAGAGGACACAAACAGATGGAGAAACATTCCATGTTCATGGTTAGGAAGAATCAATATCGTGAAAATGGCCATACTGCCTAAAGTAATTTACAGATTCAACACTATTTTCATCAAGCTACCAATGACCTTCTTCACAGAATTGGAAACAAACACCTTAAACTTTATATGGAATCAAAAGAGAGCCCACGTAGCCAAGTCAATTCAAAGCAAAAAGTACAAAGCAGGAGGCATCACACTATCGGACTTCAAACTGTACTACAAGGCTACAGTAATCAAAGCAGCATGATATTGGTACCAAAACAGAGATATAGACAAATGGAACAGAATAGAGGCCTGGAAGGCAACACAACATATTTACAACCATCCAATCTTTGACAAAACTGATAAAAACAAGCAATGGGGAGAGGATTCCCTGTTTAATAAATTGTGTTGGGAAAACTGGCTAACCAAATGCAGAAGGCAGAAACTGAACCCTTTCCTTACGCCTAACACTAAAATTAACTCCAGATGGATTAAAGACTTAAACATAAGACCTAACACCATAAAAACCCTAGAAGAAAGTCTAGGCAAAACCATACAGGACATAGGCGTAGGCAAAGACTTTATGACCAAAACGCCAAAAGCATTGGCAACAAAAGCCAAAATAGACAAATGGGACCTAATCAAACTCCACAGCTTCTGCACGGCAAAAGAAACAGTCACTAGAGTGAATCGGCAACCATCGGAATGGGAAAAAATCTTTGCAGTTTACACATCTGACAAAGGGCTGATATCCAGAATTTACAAAGAACTTAAACAGATTTTCAGAAAAAAAACAAACAAGCCCATTCAAAAATGGGCAAAGGATATGAACAGACACTTTACAAAAGAAGACATACATGAGGCCAACAAACATATGAAAAAGTGCTCATCATCATTGGTCATTAGAGAGATGCAAATCAAAACCACATTGAGATATCATCTCACACCAGTTAGAATGGCAATCATTAAAAAATCTGGAGACAACAGATGCTGGAGAGGATGTGGAGAAATAGGAACACTCTTACACTGTTGGTGGGAGTGTAAATTAGTTCAACCATTGTGGAAGACAGTGTGGCGATTCCTCAGGGACCTAGAAATAGAAATTCCATTTGACCCAGCAATCCCATTACTGGGCATCTATCCAAAAGACTATAAATCGTTCTACTATAAGGACACATGTACACGAATGTTCATTGCAGCACTGTTTACAATAGCAAAGACCTGGAACCAACCCAAATGCCCATCCATGATAGACTGGACTGGGAAAATGTGGCACATATACACCATGGAATATTATGCAGCAATCAAAAATAATGAGTTTGTGTCCTTTGTAAGGACATGGATGAATCTGGAGAACATCATTCTCAGCAAACTGACACAAGAACAGAAAAAGAAATACTGCATATACTCACTCATAGGTGGGTGAGAAAAATGAGAACACATGGACACAGAGAGGCGGTCTACTATACACTGGGGACTGTTGGGGGAAATGGGGGAGGGACAGCGGTGGGGATGGGGGGGATAGCCTGGGGATGAATACCAAGTGTGGGTGAAGGGGAGGAAGGCAGCAAAACACACTGCCATGTGTGTACCTATGCAACTATCTTGCACGTTCTGCACATGTACCCCAAAACCTATAATGCAATAAAAATTTAAAAAAAAAACAGTCATTAGAGTGAATCGGCAATCAACAGAATGGGAAAAAATTGTTGCAGTTTACCCATCTGACAAAGGGCTGGTATCCAGAATTTACAAAGAGCTAAAACAGATTTACAAGGAAAGAACAAACAAGTCCATTTAAAAGTGGAAAAGGATATGAACAGACACTTTACAAAAGAAGACATGTGTGAGGCCAACAAACATGAAAAAATGCTCATCACCACTGGTGATTAGAGAAATGCAAATCAAAACTACATTAAGATACCATCTCATGCCAGTTAGAATGGCGATCATTACAAAATCTGGAGACAACAGATGCTCCAGAGGATGTGGAGAAATTGGAACACGTTCACACTGTTGATGGGAGTATAAATTAGTTCAAACATTGTGGAAGACAGTGTGGCGATTCCTCAAGAACCTAGAAAGAGAAATTCTATTTGTCCCAGCAATCCCATTACTGGGCATATATCCAAAGGATTATAAATAATTCTACTATAAGGACACATGCACACGAATGTTCTTTGCAGCACAGTTTACAATAGCAAAGATCTGGAACCAACCCAAACACCCATCGATGTTAGATTGGACAGGGAAAATGTGGCACATATACAACATGGAATATTATGCAGTCATCAAAAACGATGAGTTTGCGTCCTTTGTAGGGACATGGATGAGGCTGCAAACCATCATTTTCAGGAAACACACAGAAGCAAAAAATCAAACACCACATGTTCTTACTCATAGGTGGGTGCTGAAAAATGAGAACACATAGACACAAGGAGGGGGCACTACACACTGGGGTCGGTTGGAGGAAATAGGGGAGGGACAGTGTGGGGTGGGAAGTTGGGGAAAAATAGCATGGGGAGAAATGTCAGACATAGGTTATGGGGAGAAAGGCAGCAAATCACACTACCACGTGTGTACCTATACAACAATATTGCATGCTCTTCACATGTACCTCAAAACCTAAAATGCAATAAAATAAATAAATAAATATAATACGTGCAAAAATAATAAAAAAAAAACAGAACCAAGACAAAAACCACATGATTATCTCAATTGATGCAGAGAAGGCCTTTGACAAAATTCAGGAGCTCTTTATGATAATAACTCTTAATAAACTAGTTATTGAAGGAATATATCTCAAAATAATAAAAGCTATTTATGACAAACCTACAGCCAATATCATACTGAGTTGGCAAAAACAAAGCATTTTCTCTGAAATCCAGCACTAGACAAGGATGCCCTCTCTCACCCCTCCTACTAGATATAATATTGGAAGTTCTAGCCATAGCAATCAGGTAAGAGAATAAAAAGAGTATTCACTTAGAAAAGGAGGAAGTCAAGTTGTCTCTATTTGCAGACAACATAATTGTATATTTAGAAGACCCTGTCATCTCAGCCCAAAATCTTCTTAAACTGATAAGGAACTTTAGCCAATTCTCAAGATACAAAATCAAAGTGCAGAAATTACAACCATTTCTATACACCAATAACAGACTAACAGGAAGTTGAATCATGAGCAAACTCTCATTCAAAATTGCTACAAATAGAATAAAATACCTAGAAAAACAACTTCAAAGGAGCTCTTCAAGGAGAACTACAAATCACTGCTTAAGGAAATAAGAGAGGATGCAAACAGATGGAGAAACATTTCATGTTCATGGTTCGGAAGAATCAATATCGTGAAAATGACCATACTGCCCAAGTAATTTACAGATTCAATTCTATTTCCATCAAGCTACCAATGACCTTCTTCACAGAACTGGAAAAAAACACCTTAAACTTCATATGGAACCAAAAGGAAGCCCACATAGCCAAGGCAGTCCTAAACAAAAAGATGCTGGAGGCATCACGTGATGACAAACCTACAAATCAGGCATCTCGTGTTGCTGGAGGCATCACGCTACCTGATTTTAAACTATACTACAATGCAACAGTAATCAAAATAGCATGGAACTGGTACCAAAACGAAGATATAGATGAATGGAACAGAACAGAGTCCTTGGAGAAAACGCCACACATCTACAACCATCTGATATTTGACAAACCTGACAAAAACAAGCAATAGGGAAAGAATTCCCTGTTTAATAAATGGTGTTGGGAAAACTGTCTAGCATTGTGCAGAAAGCAGAAACTGGACCCCTTCCTAACACCATACACTAAAATTAGCTCTCAATTGATTGAAGACTTAAACATAAGACCGAACACCATGAAAAAAACCTAGAAGAAAACCTAGGCAAAACCATTCAGGACCTAGGCATAGGCAATTACTTCATGACTAAAACACCAAAAGCATTGGCAACAAAACCCAGAATAGACAAATGGGACCTAATTAAACTCCAGAACTTCTGTACAGCAAAAGAAACAATCATTAGACTAAACTGGCAACCACAGAATGGGAAAAAAATTTTGCAATCTACCCATCTGACAAAGGGCTAATATCTAGAATATACAAAGAACTTAAACAGATTCGCAAGAACAAAGCAAACAAACCCATTCAAAAGTGGACAAAGGATATGAGCAGACACTTTCAAAAGAAGACATATATGAGGCCAACAAACATGATAAAATGCTTATTATTACTTATTATTAGAGAAATGCAACTCAAAATCACATTGAGATACCACCTCATGCCAGTTAGAATGGGAATCATTAAAAAATCTGGAGACAAACGATGCTGGAGAGGATGTGGAGAAATAGAAACACTTTTACACTGTTGGTGAGAGTGTAAACTAGTCCAACCATTGTGGAAGACAGTGTGACTCTTTCTCAATGACTGAGAAATAAAAATTCCATTTGACCCAGCAATCCCATTACCGGATATATACCCAAAAGATTATAAATCATTCTATTGTAAAGACACATGTACAGGTATGTTCACAGAGGCACTGTTTACAATATCAAAGACCTGGAACCAACACAAAAGCCCATCAATAATAGACTGGACAAGAAAAATGTAGCATATATACACCATGGAATACTATGAAGCCATAAAAAATGATGAGTTTTTGTCTTTTGAAGGGACATGAATGAATCTGGAAACCATCATTCTCAGCAAACTGACACAAGAACAGAAATCAAACATCACATGTTCTCACTTACAGGAGGTTGTTAAACAATGAGAACATAGGGACTCAGGGAGGGGAGAAACACACACTGGGGTCTGTTGGGGAGGTAAAGGTAGGGAGAGCAGGGAGTGTGGAGGTGGGAGAAAAATAACATGGGGAGAAATGCCAGATGTTCGTGACAGGGGAATGGAAGCAGCAAACCACATTGCCATGTGTGTACCTATGCAACATTCCTGCATAATCTGCACATGTACCCCAGCACCTAAAGTACAATTTTTTAAAAAAGAAAGAAACCAGGGGGCAGAGGTTTCAGTGAGCTGAAATCACACCATGCCTTTCAGCCTGGGTGACAGACTGAGAGTCTGTCTCAAAAAAAAAAAAAATTAAACAAACAACAACAACAACAAAACCTGATAATAACATCACAAAAAAAAAAGAAAATTATATATTACTTAATGTGCATAGCTTCAAAAAAATTCTCTTACAATCATAATTATTTAACTTTATTTGTACAACTAGCGAGTGTGCAAATAAATTATTCTTAATAACAGAATTATTGAAATGAAAGATAATATTCCATTAGACTATACTACACCTCCCATACCCTTTCTCTTTTTTCTGTTTTTTTTTATGATTATAGACATTAAAAAATACTTTTATGTACACAAATATAGAGGTATTATATTTAAAAAACACATACACAGCTGTTAGCTGTGGCTAACAGCTGCAATCCCAGCACTTTGGGTGTTCAAGATTAGGCATTTAAGACTAGCCTGGTTAAGGTGGTGAAACCCCATCTCTACTAAAAATACAAAAAATTTAGCCAGGCATGGTGGCATGCACCTGTAACCCAGCTACTCAGTAAGTTGAGTCAGGAGAATTGCTTGAATCTGGGAGGCAGAGGTTGCAGTGAGCTGAGATCGTGCCAATGCACTCTAGCCTGAGTGACAAGAGTGAAATTCCATCTCAAACAAAGAAAAAGAAGTGCATTCTGTAACGTGCTTTTATCTACTAAAAATCCATATATAGTAATTAGCTAGCTTTTTTGAAGAATAATTTTATACAATAAAACTCATCAACTTTATGTTCACAATTTGATGAAATTTAACAAATGTATACTGCAATTCAATCACCATCATAATCACCATATAGAAGATTTCTCATATTTCTGAAGGTTTCCTTCTTAAGTCTATTGAATCAATTCATAACCCTCACCCCTCAGCCTTAGCAATCTCTCATTTGTTTTCAGTTGCTATCGTTTTAATTTTTTTTAGAATTTCATATAGAAGAAATCATGCTGCATGGAATTTTTTAAATCTTAACAAAACTTTATCAAATACAATTCACTTGTATATAAAGAAGATACTAGAGTAAAACAATTGGCATTTATTCTAGAAATGTAAGGTTAGTTCAGCACTCAAAAATCAACATATGATAAACTATAAAATACTCATGCAAGAAATTGAAGAGGACACAAAATAATGAAAAGATATTCCATGTTCATGGATTGAAAATATCAATATCATTAAAATGGTCTTACCACCAAAAGCAATCTACATATTCAACTCAATTCCTATGAAAATACCAATGACATTCTCCACAAAAATAGAAAAAAATTCTAAAATTTACATGTACCTACAAAAAAATCATTTTTTAAGCATTTTAGAAAGAGTATTCTGGGTACACTGAAAAAAATCACATTACTTGACTTCAATTTATATACAAGTTACAATGCAGAACTACAGTAACCAAAACAGCATTGTACTGGCATGAAAACAGACACATAGACCAATGGAACAGAATGCAGAACCCAGAAATAAATTTATATATGTACAATAAAATCATTTTTAACAAAGGTCTAGAGAGCATACTGTGGAGAAAGAAGAGTCTTTAATAAATAGTTCTGGGAAAATTGAATATCCATATATAGAAGAATGAAAATAGACTCCTATCTCTTACCATATATAAAAATCAAATAAAATGGATTAAATACATCTATCTAAGTCATGAGACTATGAAGCTTCAATATAAAAACCCATACAGGGAACCCTTCAGGACATTTACCTGGGCAAATATTTCTTGGGAAATGCCCCACAAACACAGGAAACCAAAGCAAAAATGAAAAAATGGGATCATATCAAATAAAAAATTTCTGCACAGCAAAGAAAGCAATCAACAGAGTGAGGAGATGAATATTTGCAAACTATCCATTTGATAGGGCATCAATGGGAGACTGAATGGGAGAAAACATTTGCAAACCATTCATTTGATAGGGCTTTAATAACTAGAAAATATAAGAATCTCAAATTGCTCAATAGAAAAAAAATCCAACAATCCAATTTAAAAGATGATAAGTGATTGAAATAGACATTTTTCAAAAGACAACATACAAAGAGCAAACAGGTACAGAAAAGGTGCTCAATATAATTGACTATCAGAGAAATTCCAGTAAAACCTAAAGTGATATATCATCTCACCTTAGTTAAAGTGGTTTTTACCCAAAATACAGAAAATAACAAATGCTGGTGATAATCTAGAAAAAAAGAGAACCTTCTTACATGCAATAGGAATGTGAATTACTATGAAGAACAGTACGAAGGTACCTCAGAAAATAAAAATAGAACTGTTGTATGATCTGGAAACACCACTGCTAGGTATATACCCCCCCAAAAAAAGAAATTAGTGCATTGAAGAGAACTACACTCCAATGCTTATTGCAGCACTATTCACAATAGCCAAGATTTGGAAGTAACCTAAGTGAACATTAATAAACAAATGGACCAAAAAAAAAATGTGGTAGATATACACACTGGAGTACTATTCAACTATCAAAAAGAAGAAGATCCTGTCATGTCCAACAACACGGATGAAACCTAACATCATGTTAAGTGAAACTAGCAAGGCATGGAAAGACAAACATCACTTGTGAGAGCTAAAAAATTGGATACTGAAGGATAAGAAGGGTAGTGGGTGTGGTGAGGGGCTGGTTAATGGATACAAGGATATAGGTTGATATAATGAATAAGACTCAGCATTTGATAGCACAACAAGGTGACAATACTCAAAGATAAATTGTGCATTTTAGAAAAATGAAGAATACAATTGAAATGCTTCTATGAGCCTACCACTCAAAAACAGCCTAGGTCCAGATAGGTTCACAGTTGAATCCTACCAGAAACACAAAGATGAGCTGGTACCATTCCTTCTGAAACTATTCCAAATAATCTAAAAAGAGGGAATCCTTCCCAAATCATTTTATGAGACCAGCATCATCCTGATACGAAAACCCGGCAGAGACTCAACAAGAAACTTCAGGCCATATCCATGATGAACATAGATGCAAAAATCTTCAATAAAATACTGGCAAGCCTATTGCAACAGCACATCAAAAAACTTCTCCATCATGATCAGGTAGGATTCATCCTGGGGATGCAAGGGTGGTTCAACATATGCAAGTCTATAAACGTAATTCACCACATAAACAGAACCAAAGACAAAAACCACATGATTATCTCAATTGATGCAGAGAAGGAATTTGACAAAATTCAACAGCCCTTTATGCTAAAAACCCTCAATAAACTCGGTATTGATGAAACGTATCTCAAAGTAATAAAAGCTATTTACGACAAACCAACAGCCAATAACATACTTAATGGGCAAAAACTGGAAGCATTCCCTTTGAAATCTGGCACTAGACATGGATGCCCTCTCTCACCACTCCTATTCAACATAGTACTGGAAGTTCTAGCCAGAGCAATCAGGCAAGAAAAAGTAATAAAGGGTATTAAAATAGGAAAGGTGGAAGCCAAATTGTCTCCATTTGCAGACGACATAATAGTATACCTAGAAGACCCCATCACCTTAGCCCAAAAACTCCTAAAACTGATAAGCAACTTCAGCAAAGCCTCAGGATATATAATCAATGTGCAAAAATTACAAGCAGTTTTATACACCAAAAAAGACTTAAAGAGAGCCAAATCAAGGACAAACTGCCATTCACAATTGCTACAAAGAGAATAAAATACCTAGGAATACAACTTACAAGGAATGTAAGGGACCTCTTCAAGAAAAACTACAAACCACTGCTCAATGAAATAAGAGAGGACACAAACAGATGGAGAAACATTCCATGTTCGTGGTTGGGAAGAATCAATATCGTGAAAATGGCCATACTGCCCAAAGTAATTTACAGAATCAATGCTATCCCCATCAAGCTATCATTGACTTACCTCACAGAACTGAAAAAAACAACCATGAACTTCATATAGAACCAAAAGGGAGCCCGCATAGCTAAGTCAATTCCAAGCAAAAAGAACACAGGAGGAGGCATCACACTACCGGACTTCAAAGTATTCTACAAGGCTACAGTAATCAAAACAGCATGGTACTGGTACCAAACAGAGATATAGATAAATGGAACAGAACAGAGGCATCGCAGGCAACATCACACATCTACAACCATACAATCTTTGATAAACCAGAAAAAAACAAGCAATGGGAAAAGGATTCCCTGTTTAATAAATGGTGTTGGGAAAACTGGCTAGCCATGTACAGAAAGCAGAAACTGGATCCTTACCTGATGCCTTATACTAAAATTAACTCCAGATGGATTAAAGACTTAAACATAAGACCTGGCACCATAAATACCCTAGAAGAAAATCTAGGCAAAACCATTCAGGACATAGGTGTAGGCAAGAACTTCATGACCAAAACACCAAAAGCATTGGCAACAAAAGCCAAAATAGACAAATGGGACCTAATCAAACTCCACAGCTTCTGCACGGCAAAAGAAACAGTCACTAGAGTGAATCGGCAACCAACAGAATGGGAAAAAATTGTTGCCTTTTACCCACCTGACAAAGTGCTGATATCCAGAATTTACAAAGAACTCAAACAGATTTACAGGAAAAAAACAAGCAAGCCCATTTAAAAATGGGCAAAGAATATTAACAGACACTTTACAAAAGAAGACATACATGAGGCCAACAAACATGAAAAAATGCTCACATGACTGGTCATTAGAGAGATGCAAATCAAAACCACATTGAGATACCATCTCACACCAGTTAGAATGGCGATCATTAAAAAATCTGGAGACAACAGATGCTGGAGAGGATGTGGAGAAATAGGAACACTCTTACACTGTTGGTGGGAGTGTAAATTAGTTCAACCATTGTGAAAGACAGTTTGGCAATTCCTCAAGGCCTTAGAAATAGAATTTCCATTTGACCCAGCAATCCCATTACTGGGTATATAGCCAAAGGAATATAAATCGTTCTATTATAAGAACACATGCACATGATTGTTCATTGCAGCACAGTTTACAATAACAAAGACCTGGAACTAACCCAAATGCCCATCAATGATAGACTGGACTGGGAAAATGTGGCACATATACACCACGGAATATTATGCAGCAATAAAAAACGACAAGTTCATGTCCTTTGTAAGGACATGGATGAATCTGGAGAACATCACTCTCAGCAGACTGACACAAGAACACAAAATGAAATACCGCATATTCTCACTCATAGGTGGGTGATGAAAAATGGGAACACATGGACACAAGGAAGGAACTACTACACACTGGGGTCTATTGGAGGGAATAGGGGAGAGACAGAGTGGGGCGGAGATGGGGAGGGATATCCTGGGGAGAAATGCCAAATGTGGGTGAAGGGGAGGAAGGCAGCAAAACACACTGCCATGTGTGTACCTATGCAACTATCTTGCATGCTCTGCACATGTACCCCAAAACCTAAAATGCAATAAAAAAAGAAAAAAATGTTAGATCATGTTAGAAAGTGAACCTCTGCTTTGTTTCATACCTTAGTTATTTCAGATTTAATTGAAATGATAGTAGACTTTCACTGTTTAACATGCTGTTTGTTCACTGTTTAATATGCTGATGAGTGTTCCTTATCAAGTTTGGGAAATTCAATTTCAATCCTGTTTTTCTTATAAATATTATCAAATGTCATTTGGGCATCTATTGATACAACAGTGTAGTTTATCTCTTTTATTTAATTAATGTATTACATAATTGACTACATAATTCACTACATTGCTTACATAATTGTTTACACCATTAACATGTTACATAATGAATACATAATAAAAATGTTGCATTTGTATTATATAAAAAATGCTTCTAACACAAAGAAGTGAAAAATACTTAAGATAGTGGATACCCCGTTTATCCTTATATGATTATTACAGATCATATTTTTATAACAAAATATCTCATGTGCCCTATAAATATATAGACCAACTATGTACCCATAAAAATAAACATTAAGGGCTGAGCATGGTGGCTCACACCTGTAATCTCAGAACTTTGGGATGCTGAGGCTAGAAGATCACTTGAGCTCAGGAAATTGAGACCAGCCTTGGCAACACAGTGAAACCCTGTCTCTATTGAAAATAAAAATTAAAAAAAAAATAGCTGGGTGTGGTGGAGCACACTTGTAGTCCCAGCTCCTTCAGAGGCTGAAGTGAGATGATCACTTAAGTCCAGGCATTAGAGTTTGTGGTGAGCTATGATTGTGCCACTGCACTGCAGCCTGAGTAACAGAGTAAAACCCTGTCTCAAGAAAGTTAAAAATTTAAAAATCAATAAACATATTTCACCATAATAATAGTATAAAGAAAAATTCCATATGACTGACTCAATAACTGAAAAATATTATATTTGACAAATTGAATCGAATATCCATTTGTGATTTTTAAAGTCTATTAGTAAAATAAGAATTCAAGAAAACTTCCTCAATCTGATAAAAACTATTACAAAAAAATTTAAATCTTTATACTTATTAGTAAACATCTGTGTTCTTTCCTCACAAGACTGAAAATAAAGCAGAGATGTCAGCTCTTGCCATTTATGTACATGTACTGGAGGTTCTTTTTTTTGAGACAGAGTTTTGCTCTTGTTCCTTAGGCTGGAGTGCAATGGCATGATCTCAGCTCATGGCTACCTCCACATTCCAAGTTCAAGTGACTCTTCTGCCTCAGCCTTCCATGTAACTGGGATTACAGGTGCCTGCCACTATAATCTGATAGTTTGTACTTTAATAGAGATGGGATTTTTCCATATTGGTCAGGAAGGTATGAAACACCCAACCTTAGGTTATCTGCCGACCACAGGCTCCCAAAGTGCTGAGATTACAGATGTGAGCCACTATGCCCAGCCGACAACTTTTAAAAAACATATCTTAGTACTGATGTTTCAGGTCAACCAATTGTTCCAAAATCAAAGAAGAGACTGGAACCCACAGGAAAAGACAAGATGGGAACATCAACTTTACTAGGCAAGAAAGATGCAGACATCCTTAAGAAGAGTTCCAAATCAATGAGCAAATTGCTAGAACATACCTTGGCAGAGGAGTGAAAACTTCCGAAATCATCTGGGGCTGCTTTTCATGTTTCTTTTTTTTGTTTGTTTGTTTTTTGTTTGTTTGTTTGTTCGGTTTTCTTTGTCCTTATTTGGAAATTTGTCATTTTAACTGATTCCATGTCTTAGCTATTGTGAACAGCACTGAGATAAAAACAAATGCAGGCCAGGCATGGTGACTAAAGTCTGTAATCCAATACTTTGGGAGGCAGAGGTGGGCAGATCACTAAAAGTTAGGTATTTGAGACCATCCTGGCCAACATGATAAAACTCTGTCTCTACTGAAAATACAAACATTACCTGGGTGTGGTGGTGCATGCCTGTAATCCCAACTACTCAGAAAGCTGACGAACAAGAAGTGTTTAAACCTGGAAGTGGAGGTTGCAGTAAGCTGAGATTGTGCCACTGAACTCCAGACTGGGCAAAAGTGTAAGATTCTGTCTCAAATTAAAAAATGAAAGAAAATAGATTGGGTGTGGTGGCTCACACCTGTAATCCCAGCACTTTAAGAGGCTGAGGCAGGAAGATCACCTGAAGTCAGTAGTTTGAGACCAGCCTGGCAAACATGGTGAAAACCCATCTCTACTAAAAACACAAAATTAGCCAGACACGGTGGTGCATGCCTAGAACCCCAGCTACTCAAGAGGCTGGGACAGAAGAATAACTTGAATCTGGGAGGGGGAGGTTGCAGTGAGCTGACATCATGCCATTGCACTCCAACCATCTCAGAAAGATGAAAGAGAGAGAGAGAGAAAGAAAGAAAGGAAGAAAGAAAGAAGAAAGAGAGAGAGAAAAGGGAAGGAAGGAAGAAAGGAAGGAAGGAAAGAAGGAAAAAAGAGAGAGGGAGGGAGGGAGGGAGAAAGAAAAGAAGGAAGCATGTATTTTGTTTTGTAGAACAAAAAATAATCTGTAGCTCTTTGAAGATTTTTCTCCTCGAACCCAATCAGACATTCAGTGAGAGACTTACAGAACTCTGAAAAAAATAAAATAAAATTTCTCTCATGGTACAGAACTGGGCGATGCAACAGCAGAAATGCTGGCAAGAGGCTCCACTCAGACCTTTCTCCTCTACAGAATAGAAAAGCCTTCATTAGTTGTTGAAGAACAAAGAATCAGTCTCTTTGGGCTCTGGTGAAAGCACATTGCTGCCAGAAGTAGGAAATATACATAAAAATCTGAAACACTAGAAGATGTGCAGAAATTCACAACAAATTCAGAACCATGTCAGAAAAAGAGAATGAGAAGGTCATACCCCTGGGGCTCAGAGGCACAGTGCTTGCCTAAGAGTGCAAATCAAATAAAAAATTTCTGACCTACCCTCATCACAAGACCAACTGCTGTCAAGATACATATTATTTGCAAGATACATACTGTTTCTTAGGGATATAAAAGAAGGAAGACTTAAGGTTGAGGGTAAAATTATCACCAGAAAAACATCCGCTGGAAAACCAACACCTACCCTCTACATAAGGTATTACCAGAGGCATTTAAAGCCCATAAAGTAGACTGAGCATGGTGGCTCATGCTTGCAATCCCAGCACTTTGGGAGGCTGAGGTGGGTGGATCACCTGAGGTCAGGAGTTCAAGACCAACCTGACCAACATGGAGAAACGCCATTTTCACTAAAACACAAAATTAGCTGGGTGTGGTGGTACATGCCTGTAATCTCAGATACTCAAAAAGCAGAGGCAGGAGAATTGCTTGGACCCAAAAGGGAGAGGTTGCAGTCAGCTGAGATCCCATCATTGCACTCTAGCCTGGGTAACAAGAGCCAAACATCGTCTCAGAAAGAAAGAAAGAAGAAAGGAAGGAAGGAAGCAATGAAGGAAGAAAGGAAGGAAGGAAGGAAGGAAGAAAGGAATGAAGGAAGTAAAGAGGAAGAAGAAAGAAAGAAAGAAAGAAAGAAAGAAAGAAAGAAAGAAAGAAAGAAAGAAAGAAAGAAAGAAAGAAAGAAAGAAAAAAGAAAGAAAGAAAAAGATCTCATAGGGTAGTTCAAATCACAATCTAGCAACATCAAATCTCAAGCCCAGCTTTACTCAGAGAAACATAAACATCTGTACTAAAGGCCCAGTAAAAGAAAAGGCATCTCAGTTTTAAGACATAAAATCTATTTACCTTCATTTCTATGGTTCTACATAAGATGTCCAGATTTCAGCCCCAAAATTGAAAAGCTTAAAAAGAGAGGAATAAAGATATCTTGGGAGGCAAAAGAAGATGAAGATGAAAGCAATAGTGAAATCAGCCTCACATGTGACACAGATGTTGCAATAATCTGATACAGAACTTAAAATACCAATGATATGTTAAAATCCTAATAGAAATATGTGCAAGATCAGATAACTAATTTCAACAGAGAGATGGAAACTCTAAGAAAATCATGTGAAAATGCTAGAAATGAAACACATTGATAGATATAAATAATACCTTTTTATGAGCTCATCAGCAGACTCAACTGTATTGGAAGTATCAGTGAACTTGAAGGTAAGTCTGTAGAAATCAGAAAAAAACACACACAAAATAGAAAGAGTGGAGACAAAGACAGAACTTTTTTTTCTATGTTGACAAATTGGAGGCAGTGTTAGTTTGCCTCTTCCACTTGGAAGAACAGAATAGTGTGTAGAGATTCACACTGAATTTTCTTTCCAAGAACCAATGCAGGAATGCAATAGAAAAACTGAAAGAATCCACAGAACGTTTAAAAGAAGGAGCAGGCTACAGCCTGCTTTCTGAGACAGGCAAAAATCTGTAAGTCCCCAGAATGTGAGAGAAAGAGGGTCTGCCTCCAGAGTACACATCCCCACCAGGGAATCTAAAATTTCAGGCCATGGGAGAAGGCCTTTACCCTTCCCAGAGCTGGAAGGGCTTCAGTGAGTAGTGTGAAATATAAAAGTAGAAGCAGCAGTTCAGTCTGGGTAACGGGGTGAAAAAATGTCTACAAAAAATGCAAAAACCAGCCAGCTGTGGTGATGCATGCCTGTAGTCCCAGCTATTCAGGAGGCTGAGGAAGGGGGATCACCAGAGTCCAGGAGGCAAAAGTTTCAGTAAGCTGAGATTGCACCACTGCACTTCAGCCTGGGTGACAAAGCAAGAACCTGTCTCAAAAAAGAGAAAAAAGTAAAAGTATCCATGGGAAGTGCCCTGCAGGTATTCCCAGTCTCCAACATTAACTAAGGGAGGCCATTTATGAGTGTATCTAACAGAGGCCCTCAGGGAAATCAGCCAAGAAGCTCAGGGAGGGGTGACAGGGTAAAAGAAGCTCCTAACTAAATTTTGTATTATAATCTCTAATAAAGATAAACTTCCGTGATTAGAAAGCAGCAAAAGGGGATTAGGGGTGGGTAGTCAGCTCCAGATACTAGTGCAGGAGCTAGGGACCTGGTTCTGTTGGCATATGGAGAGTGGCATGGCCTAAAACTTGTGCTTGCTATCCCTGTAGGAAACCTTATGGCCTGGAGAAGGTCTGAGCTCTGTGCACAGACTACCTGAATCCAAATCCTGCATTATTAGCAGAGCACTGAGAGTGAAATCAGTCTCACCAACTGCATGGAAGTTGGGTGTGGCTTACTGCCACCCACTACTCCCCACACACTTTTCCAACTCTTCAGTGCAGCAGAGACAGTATTACTACCCTCTGGAACACTGCCAAAGTGGCCTGAAGACAACACCTCAACCACCACAAGGGTGATGTCCTTTCCTGCCCAAGGAGAGTCAGAGCATACACCCACCTAACACTTTTCCCACCTGATGGTACACCTGCACATACCCTAGTAGCTTAACAAAAAGGCCACAAACTTTTGAGAGCTTAATAGCCCCCTGCTCACTCAAGGAATCAGAACACCTGCCCTGAGAAGCTTAGGGCAAGCTCAAGTCCCACTGCTAGTACCACAGCTGGTGCTCTTTTGCAAGTACCACCTCCTGGTTGGAGGCCAATCAACACAATTAATTACAGTCCCTCTAAGTAGAAGAACACTGCACCAAGGAAGGAGAATATGGCTATGCAATCTCAGCTATTACCACTGGGTACAACACCCTGGCTAGCCAGAGGTCCTGAGTCTATCCAAATGACAAGTTTATTACAACTATAACCAGAGTTTATGAAAGCCGGCACATTAAGTCTATCTACAATCAAGGAATCTCAGAGTCTTCATTACTCCTACGCCACCTCCATAAGAAATGGTGCTAGTATCCCAGCTGGGAGACCTGAAGACAGGTCACATCACTGGATTTCTTGCAGATGTTATCCAACACAAGCCCAAAGTCTGGTAGGTTACTAGCAACATCACTAGATTGCAAGACCCAGAGGAGCAATAACAATCACTGTTGTCTGGCTTGCAGGAAGTCTCATTCCTAGGAGAAGGGAGAGAGTGCCATAGTAAGGGGCCACCCCATGGGACAAATGAATCTGAATGGCAGGCCTTGAGTGTCAGGTATTTTCACGTGCAGGAAGGTTCTTACAGCAGAGACAAAATTGCAGTGTTGGAAGAAGTAGGAAAGTTTGCATCTCCACTCCAACAGGTAGAGAGCCTCCATGATCATAAAGGATCTGGGAGAAAGGGTTCTTGTTTACCCCTAGTACAACACTACAAACAAATTGGGCTGCTTCCATGGCAATACACTGCAAATGTAGCTATAGACACCCTTCCTGGAACAATTTGGGGTAATTGTATTTCCACAGGAGAACTCCCTAGATTCAGGCTATCAAAAGAGGCAGAGTCACAATTCCTCCCTACTTGAACATCAACAGTTATAGAGATGAAACATGGTGCCTGTCTGATCTGAATAGCTAGAACACTGGGATGGGAGTGAGGCTGGGAGCAGATAGCTTTCTTGCTGGCCTGGCAGAGAAGCTGATGTAGCTCCCACACTTTACCTTAATAAAACCTCACTACATATAATTTAGAGCTCCCCTAGCCACTTTAATCAAGGCTAGGACCTCTGCCCTATATTGGGTACTACACCTACCAATCTACTTTAGCTACAACTGGTGTGTACCAAGGGATACTTCCCCTATTGGCCTGAAGCCTGAATTGACAAATCAGCAAATAAAATACTGGGGAAAATTAAATAAATGCAAAAAGTGTACACCATGTAGGAATGAGAGAAGCTTCAAGAGATTCTTGACATTTCAACCCCATAGGAGGTCGTAAAGTAAACTTGCCCACACACCAAGTACATAACCAGCATCTAGAAAATCCAGTGCACAAAGACTCTCTATAACAAAGAAACTCACACAGAGCCTTAACCCCTAAAAGCACCAAGAATCAAGTTAGACTAATAAGCTACAAACAGTAAAGTCAGATCCTTAAGAGAAAAAAGCAATTTTAAAAAAATTACTATCAAATAAAAAATAAATTCAAAAACTGTTTGAAGAAATAGTCTACCGAAATGAGAAAGAGCAAGAAAAGTCTGTCTAGTAATATGACAAAATGCGGTTCTATAACACCCCTAAAACAACACATGAGCTCCCCAACAATGGATCCAAACCAAGATGAAATCTTTAAACTACCAGATAAAGAATTCATAAGTTATTAAGTTACTCAAGAAAATACCAGAGAAAGGTGAAAAAAAAATACAGAAATTTTGAAAATCCAAAATATAAATAAAAACTTTATAGAGAGATAGACATTGTAAAGAAAACACAGGCAGAACCTATGAAAATAAATGTCACATTCAGAGAAATACAAAATGCTGTGGAAAGTTTCAACAATAGACTAAAAAAAGTAGGAAAAATAATTTTAGAGCTCAAAAACCAGTCTTTCAAATTAGCCTGATTAGAAAAGATAAACAAAATGAATCTAAATAAAACAGTCTGAAAGAATATAGGATTATGTAAAAACGGCCAAACTTGAAGTTCACCATTTTAATTGGCATAATATGAAATAAAACTGAAAATCAACTCCAAAAGAAACCCTCAAAACTGTATAAATACATGAAAATTGAATAGCGACTCTAGAATGGGTTTTATTTTTTGATACAGAGTTTTGCTGTTGCAGATTACAGGTGCCCATCACCACACTCAGCTAATTTTTTGTACTTTTAGTAGAGACATGATTTCACCATATTGGCCAGGCTAGTCTTGAACTCCTGACTTCAGGTGATCCACCCAAGATGGGGCTCAGGCATGAGAGGAAAGTCACATCATGTAGGTACTGAGCAAATTAATAGGTCACAGTCTTTACTGTGAGCAGTCCGTAGGAAGAAGTAGAGAGTCACACATTCTAGGTGATGGTCCCAAAGGTATTTGACAGTGACCCCTGTAGGTAAGGGCCAGGAAGAAGAATCGCATCACCTGTGTGCTGTGCCCAGTTATAAGTCACACTTTTTTCAGTGGGCATGACTCAGGCAGGAGAGAAGAGTCACATTATCCCAGTTCTAGACCCAGAAATATGTCACTATCTCTCTTACGGGCAATATTCAGGTAAGAGAGAAGAGTCACATTATCTAGGTGATGAACCCAGAGGTATATCACAATGCTTTCTGTTAACTTGATCCAGGCAGAAGATTCACAACAACTTGGTGCTAAGCCTGGTAACATGTCAAAATCTTTTCTGTGCAAAGGAACTACACAGGAGAAGAGAATCACATTGCTTGGTGATGAGCACAGAGATATGTCATAATGCCCTTGTAGGCAGGGTACAGGGAGCAGAGTTACATCGCCTGGGTGTTGGATATACCAAAGTTTCCCTTATGGACAGTGCACAAGCAGGTGAGTCACATAACTTGGGTGAGGCAAAGCTATATACAACAATGCTTTCTGAGGGCAGAGACAAGGAAGGAAAGGAGACTTACATCACCTGGTTGCAGCATCTAGCCATATGTAAAAATGCTCACTGTGGGCAGTGCCAAGGAAAAAGAAAAGAGTTACATCTTCAAGATGCTGGATCCAGAAATATGTTAATATTTCATCTGTCAGCTAGGTCTATGCAAGAGCATCAAGCCACTCAGGTGCTAAGCACTGGCAGATTTAACAGTCAAACCTGAAAAATGGCCCAGAAATGAGATGAACAATCCCACAACTGAGTTTTAGGTATGGCATTCAATACCTCCTGTATGTTGGATGTAAGCCCCAGATTAATGAGCTCAACAGCTGACTGGATTTGTGCATGACAGCATCAATTTCTTTGCAGACTGTCTTTTTAGAAAAGTCACAGCCTCACAGGTGTGCTGAATCTTGGTCTGAGAGTCACCAACCTGCATGTATCAATGTATGAGTCAATTTTTCCATCTTTGACTGACTATAGGTGTGAGATTCAGAACCTCAACAGTAACATGTGTTTATGTCAGAGGATGACAATATTTACTGTTGGCTGGGTGTGCATATGAGTGTCACAATCTCATCTGTTGTGCTTGGCCCGGTTAGCACACTCTGTATACTATCCAATGCCTTATACAGTATGAATGAGAGTTGCAATCAATTTTGAGACCTTTCTGCTGGTATGGACCCATTATTGCACCTGTGGCATTAAGTTTGGGTATGAGAGGCAACATGACTACAATTAACCAGGTCAAGATAGGAGAGTACTCTCTTGCCTGTGAGCTGGGTTTAGAAATGAGTCACACTGGCTGGGCGTGGTGGCTCACGCCTGTAATCCCAGCACTTTGGGAGGCCTAGGCAGGCAGATCATGAAGTCAAGAAATCGAGATGACTCTGGCCGACACGGTGAAACCCAATCTCTACTAAAAAAAATACAAAAATTAGCTGGGCATGGTGGAACGTTCCGGTAGTCCCAGCTACTCAGGAGGCTGACACAGAAGAATTGCTTGAACCAAGAAGGCAGAGATTGCAGTGAACCGAGATTGTGCCACTGCACTCTAGCCTGGTGCCTGGAGACGAAGTGAGACTCTGTCTCAGAAAAAAAAAAATGAGTCACCCTTTCTTTTTTATTTTAATTTTTAAAATTTTTATTGCATTATAGGTTTTGGTGTACATGTGCAGAACGTGCAAAATAGTTGCATAGGTACACACATGGCAGTGTGTTCTGTTGCCTTCTTCCCCTTCACCCACACTTGGCATTTATCCCCAGGCTATCCCTCCCCAACCACTGTCCGCTGTCCCTTCCCAATTCCCCCCGATAGACACCAGTGTGTAGTAGATCCCCTGCCTGTGTCCATGTGTTCTCATTTTTCTCACCCACCTATGAGTGAGAATATGCGGTATTTCTTTTTCTGTTCTTGTGTCAGTTTGCAGAGAATGATGTTCTCCAGATACATTCATGTCCTTACAAAGGACATAAAATCATCATTTTTGATTGCTGCATAATATTCCATGGTGTATATGTGCCATATATTTCAAATACAGTCTATCATCGATGGGCATTTGGGTTGGGTCCAGGACTTTGCTATTGTAAATAGTGCTGCAATGAACATACGAGTACATGTGTCCTTATAGTACAACGATTTATAGTCCTTTGGATATATACCCAGTAAAGGGATTGCTGGGTCAAATGGAATTTCTATTTCTAGGTTCTTGAGGAATCACCACACTGTCTTCCACGATGGTTGAACTAATTTACACTCCCACCAACAGTGTAAGAGTGTTCCTCTTTCTCCACATCCTCTCCAGCATCTCCTGTCTCCAGATTTTTCTTAATGTTTTCCTGTTTTTTTTTTTTTAATTTTTATTGCATTATAGGTTTTGGGGTACATGTGAAGAATGTGCAAGATAGTTGCATAGGTACACATATGGCAGTGTGTTTTGCTGCCTTCCTCCCCTTCACCCACACTTGGCATTCATCCCCAGGCTATCCCTCCCCAGCCCACCCGGCTGTCCCTCCCCAATTCCCCTCAATAGACCCCAGTGGGGTCTATAGTAGACCACCTCTTTGTGGCCATGTGTTCTCATTTTTCTCACCCACCTATGAGTGAGTATATGCGGTATTTCTTTTTCTGTTCTTGTGTCAGTTTGCTGAGAATGATGTTCTCGAGATTCATCCATGTCCTTACAAAGGACACAAACTCATCATTTTTGATTGCTGCATAATATTCCATGGTGTATATGTGCCACATTTTCCCAGTCCAGTCTATCATCGTTGGGCATTTGGGTTGGTTCCAGGTCTTTGCTATTGTAAACAGTGCTGCAATGAACATTCGTGTGCATGTGTCCTTATAGTAGAACGATTTATAGTCCTTTGGATATATACCCAGTAGTGGCATTGCTGGGTCAAATGGAATTTCTATTTCTAGGTCCCTGAGGAATCGCCACACTGTCTTCCACAATGGTTGAACTAATTTACACTCCCGCCAACAGTGTAAGAGTGTTCCTATTTCTCCACATCCTCTCCAGCATCTGCTGTCTCCAGATTTTTTAATGATCGCCATTCTAACTGGTGTGAGATGGTATCTCAATGTGGTTTTGATTTGCATCTCTCTAATGACCAGTGATGATGAGCATTTTTTCATATGTTTGTTGGCCTCATGTATGTCTTCTTTTGTAAAGTGTCTGTTCATATCCTTTGCCCATTTTTGAATGGGCTTGTTTGTTTTTTTCCTGTAAATCTGTTTGTGTTCTTTGTAAATTCTGGATATCAGCCCTTTGTCAGATGCGTAAACTGCAAAGATTTTTTCCCATTCTGATGGTTGCCGATTCACTCTAGTGACTGTTTCTTTTGCCGTGCAGAAGCTGTGGAGATGGATTAGGTCCCATTTGTCTATTTTGGCTTTTGTTGCCAATGCTTTTGACGTTTTATTCATGAAGTCCTTGCCTACTCCTATGTCCTGAATGGTTTTGCCTAGATTTTCTTCTAGAGTTTTTATGGTGTTAGAACGTAAATCTTTAATCCATCTGGGGTTTATTTTCGTGTAAGCTGTCAGGAAGGGGTCCAGTTTCTGCTTTCTGCACATGGCTAGCCAGTTTTCCCAACACCATTTATTAAATAGGGAATCCTTTCCCCATTGCTTGTTTTTGTCTGGTTTATCAAAGATAATATGGCCGTAGATAGGTTGTGTTGCGTCCGATGCTTCTGTTCTGTTCCATCGGTGTATATCTCTGTTTTGGAACCAGTACCATGCAGTTGTGATTACTGTAGCCTTGTAGTATAGTTTGAAGTCTGGTAGTGTGATGCCTCCCGCTGTGTTCTTTTTGCTTAGAATTGACTTGGCTATGTGGGCTCTTTTGTGGTTCCATATGAAATTCATGGTGGTTTTTTCTAGTTCTGTGAAGAATTTCAATGGTAGCTTGATGGGGATAGCATTGATTATGTAAATTACTTTGGGCAGTATAGCAATTTTCCCGATATTAATTCTTCCTAACAATGAACATGGAATGTTTCTCCATCTGTTTGTGTCCTCTCTTATTTCATTGAGCAGTGGTTTGTAGTTTTCCTTAAAGAGGTCCCTTACATTCCTTGTGAGTTGTATTTCTAGGTATTTTATTTTTTTGTAGCAATTGTGAATGGCAGTTCGTTCTTGATTTGGTTCTCTTTAAGTCTGTTATTGGTGTATAGGAATGCTTGTGATTTTTTCACATTGAATTAATATCCTGAGACTTGCTGAAGTTGCTTATCAGTTGCAGGAGCTTTTCGGCTGAGGTGATGGGGTCTTCTAGGTATACTATCATGTCGTCTGCATATAGAGACAATTTGGCTTCCACCTTTCCTATTTGAATACCCTTTATTTCTTTTTCTTGCCTGATTGCTCTGGCTAGAACTTCCAGTACTATGTTGAATAGGAGTGGTCAGAGAGGGCATCCTTGTCTAGTGCCAAATTTTAAAGGGAATGCTTCCAGTTTTTGCCCATTCAGTATGATATTTGCTGTTCGTTTGTCGTAAATAGCTTTTATTACTTTGACATATGTTCCATCAATACCAAGTTTATTGAGGGTTTTTAGCATAAAGGGATGTTGAATTTTGTCAAATGCCTTCTCTACGTCAATTGAGATAATCATGTGGTTTTTATTTTTGCTTCTGTTTATGTGGTGAATTACATTTATAGACTTGCCTATGTTGAACCAGCCTTGCATCCCCGGGATGAATCTTACTTGATCATGATGGATAAGTTTTTTAATGTGCTGTTGCATTCGGGTTGCCAGTATTTTATTGAAGATTTTTGCATCTATGTTCATCATGGATATTGGCCTGAAGTTTTCTTTTCTTGTTGAGTCTCTGTCAGGTTTTGGTATCACGATGATATTGGTCTCATAAAATAATTTGGGAAGGGTTCCCTGTTTTTGGATTGTTTGGAATAGTTTCAGAAGGAATGGTACCAGATCCTCTTTGTTTGTCTGGTAGAATTCGGCTGTGAACCCATCTGGACCTGGGCTTTTTTTGTGTGGTAGGCTCTTTATTGCTACCTCAACTTCAGATCTTGTTATTGGTCTATTCAGAGTTTCGGCTTCCTCCTGGTTTAGGCTTGGGAGGACACAGCCGTCCAGGAATTTATCCATTTCTTCCTGATTTACTAATTTATGTGCATACAGTTGTTTGTAGTATTCTCTGATGATGGTTTGAATTTCTGTGGAATCTGTGGTGATTTCCCCATTATCGTTTTTTATTGCATCTATTTGGTTGTTCTCTCTTTTCCTTTTTATCAGTCTGGCTAGTGGTCTTTCTATTTTGTTGATCTTTTCGAAAAGCCAGCTCTTAGATTTATTGATTTTTTGAAGGGTTTTTCTTGTCTCTATCTCCTTCAGTTCTGCTTTGATCTTAGTTATTTCTTGTCTTCGGCTAGGTTTTGAGCTTTTTTTGATCTTGCTCCTCTAGCTCTTTCAATTTTGACGATAGGGTGTCCATTTTGGATCTCTCCACTCTTCTCATGTGGGCACTTATTGCTATATATTTTCCTCTACAGACTGCTTTAAATGTGTCCCAGAGATTCTGGTACGTTGTGTCTTCATTCTCGTTGGTTTCAAAGAACTTCTTTATTTCTGCCTTCATTTCATTGTTTATCCAATCAACATTCAAGAGTCAGTTTTTCAGTTTCCATGACGCTGTGCGGTTCTGAGTTATTTTATGAATTCTGAGTTCCAACTTGATGGCACTATGGTCTGACCTACTGTTTGTTATGATTTCCGTTGTTTTGCATTTGCTGAGGAGTGCTTTACTTCCAATTATGTGTTCAATTTTGGAGTAGGTGTGATGTGGTGCTGAGAAGAATGTATATTCTGTGGATTTGGGGTGGAGAGTTCTGTAAATATCTATCAGGTTTGCTTGTTCCAAGTCTGTGTTCAAGTCCTGGATATCCTTGTTAATTTTCTGTCTGGTTGATCTGTCTGCTATTGACAGTGGATTGTTAAAGTCTCCCACTATTATTGTGTGGGAGTCTACGTCTCTTTGTAAGTCATTAAGAACTTGCCCTATATATCTGGGTGCTCCCGCATTGGGTCCATATATATTTATAATCGTTAGCTCTTCTTGTTGTATCGATCATTTTACCATTATGTAATGACCTTCTTTGTCCCTTTTGATCTTTGTTGCTTTAAAGTCTACTTTATCAGAGATGAGAATTGCAACTCCTGCTTTTTTTTGCTCTCCAATTGCTTGGTAAATCTTCCTCCATCCTTTTATTTTGAGCCTTTCTGTATCTTTGCGTGTGAGGTGGGTTTCCTGGATACAGCATACTGATGGGTTTTGGTTTTTTATCCAATTTGCCAGTCTGTGTCTTTTGATTCGTGCATTTAGCCCATTTACATTCAGGGTTAATATTGTTATGTGTGAATTTGATACTGTCATTTTGATGCTAGCTGGCTGTTTTACCCGTTGTTTCATGTACATTCTTCGTTTTGTTAATGGTCTTTAGCATTTCTTGTGCTTTTAGGATGGCTGGAACTGGTTGTTTCTTTCTATGTGTAGTGCCTCTTTCAGAAGCTCTTTTAAAGCAGGCCTAGTGGTGAGAAAATCTCTGAGTACTTGCTTGTTCATGAAGGATTTTATTTTTCCTTCACTTATGAAGCTCAGTTTGGCTGGATATGAAATTCTGGGTTCAAAGTTCTTTTCTTTAAGGATGTTGAATATTGCCCCCCACTCTCTTCTGTCTTGTAGAGTCTCTGCCGAGAGATCTGCTGTGAGTCTGATGGGCTTCCCTTTGTGGGTGACCTGACCTTTCTCTCTGGCTGCGCTTAGTATTTTCTCCTTCGTTTCAACCCTGGTGAATCTGACGATTATGTGCCTTGGGGTTGCTCTTCTTGCGGACTATCTTTGTGGTGTTCTCTCTATTTCCTGGAGTTGAGTATTGACCTGTCTTGCTAGGTTGGGGAAATTTTCCTGGATAATATCCTGAAGAGTGTTTTCCAGCTTGGATTCATTCTCTTCGTCACATTCTGGTACACCTATCAAACGTAGGTTGGGTCTCTTCGCATAGTCCCACATTTCTTGGAGATTTCGGTCATTCCTTTTTGTACTTTTTTCTTTAATCTTGGTTTCATGTTTTATTTCAATGAGTTGATCTTCAACTTCTGATATTCTTTCTTCTGCTTGGTCAATTCGGCTGTTGAAACTTGTGCATGGTTCGCGATGTTCTCGTGTTGTGTTTTTCAGCTCCTTCAATTCATTCATATTCCTCTCTAGGTTGTCCATTCTTGTTATCAATTCCTCGAATCCTTTTTCAAATCTTTTTTCAAGGTTCTTAGTTTCTTTGCACTGGTTTAGTACATGTTCCTTTAGCTCACTGAAGTTTCTCATTGTCCACTTTCTGAAGTCTGATTCCGTCATTTCGTCACATTCATTCTCCGTCCAGCTTTGTTCCCTGGCTGGTGAGGAGTTTTGGTTTTTTTTTGGAGGTGAGATGTTTTGGTTTCGAGTGCTTTCCTCCTTTTTGCGCTGTTTTTTTCCCATCTTTATTGATTTATCCGCCTGTCGTCTTAGTAGTTGCTGATTTTTCAATTGGGTCTCTGTGTGGACGCTGAGATTGTTGATGATGAAGTATTTCTGTTACCTAGTTTTCCCTCTATTGGTCTATCCCCTCTGCTGTATGAGTGCTGAGGTCCACTCCAGGCCCTGCTTGTCTGGGGTATACCTGCAGCAGCTGTGGAACTGTGAGGGATGATACCAGTTTCTTCTTCTGCTGTCCTTGTTCCATAAAAATGCCAGCCAAATGTCAGTCTGATTTGTCCTTTTCTGGGGTGACTCCTTGGATATACAGGGGTCAGGGAGCTGCTTGAGGAGACAGTCTGTGCTTTATAGGAGCTCCAGTGCTGAGCTGTGAGCTCCCTTATTCATTCAGTATTGTTGGGAGGTTGTTTATGTCTGCTGCTATAGAACTCATAAAACACCACCCTTTCCCCCCGCCCTTAGATGCTCTGACTCAGGGAGTTGGGGCTTTCTTTATGAGTATCTGTTGCACTGTCCTGCCCCACTAGGCCGCAGTCTATTCACTATTTGCCTGCGGGGGCTCTGACCTGCTAGCCCGGGTCTGCCCTGTTGCTGCTGGGCTCCCTTCTGATGTGGAGCACGGTGTCTCTCTGTTATGGCAGGTTGCCTTGGCAATGGCAGGGTGCATCAGTCCTGGGCGGTACTTCAGTGGGGGTGGACTGCATCAGCAATGGTGGACGCCCCTCCCTCACCAGGCTGCACCATCCTAGATGCCGGCAGCAAAACTCTCAGCCACAAGCATCTCCAGTAGCCGCCCTGCTTGTCCCAGTGAGCGTGGGACCCGCTGAGCCTGATCACCCAGCTCCCTGCCTCAGAGTCCGTCCTCTCTCTCTCTTCCTCTCTCCAAGCTGAAAGGTTGACTCTCTCACTGGCGCCCCAGTAGCCTGCCGATAGGGCACTGGGATCCCTGTGATCTCCCGTGCCACTGCCCACTACTCTGGCTCAGATCACGCTTCCAAGAAAACTCCTGGTCTGGCTCATTGTCCAAGTCCCGTTCAATCAGATGAACATGCCAATCTGCCCTTCCAAATCTCAGATTGCCGGTTTAACAGGGCACCCAGACCAGTGAGTTCCACTCCGGGTCCCGCCGAGGCGCCAGCCGAAGAGGCGGCGGGAGCCGGCTGCGTTAGCCAGCTGCTAGCGTCCCGTGTCTCTCCCACACCTGGGACTTTCAACGCTCTGTGGGCATAAATGGAACATCTGAGAATGCGGCTAGGACTCACCCTCTGTGCCTTCACTGAGAGCTGCAATCCTGAGTCGCCTCTGCGACGCCATCTTGCCAGAAGTCCCTTTCCTTTATTTTTTTTTTTATTGCATCTGTTTGGTTGTTCTCTGTTTTCTTTTTTATCAGTCTGGCTAATGGTCTGTCTATTTTGTTGATCTTTTCGAAAAACCAGCCCCTAGATTTATTGATTTTTTAAAGGGTTTTTCTTGTCTCTATCTCCTTCAGTTCTGCTCTGATCTTAGTTATTTCTTGTCTTTTGCTAGGTTTTGAGCTTTTTTGATCTTACTCCTCTAGCTCTTTCTATATTGACGATAGGGTGTCTATTTTGGATCTCTCCACTCTTCTTATGTGGGCACTTATTGCTATATATTTTCCTCTAAAGACTGCTTTAAATGTGTCCCAGAGAGTCTGGTACGTTGTGTCTTCATTCTCGTTGGTTTCAAAGAACTTCTTTATTTCTGCCTTCATTTCCTTGTTTATCCAATCAACATTCAAGAGCCAGTTGTTCAGTTTCTATGAAGTTTTGTGGATCTGAGTTAGTTTCTGTATTCTGAGTTCCAACTTGATTGCACTATGGTCTGAGAGACTGTGTGTTATGATTTCAGTTGTTTTGCATTTGCAGATGAGTGCTTTACTTCCAATTATGTGTTCAATTTTGGAGTAGGTGTGATGTGGTGCTGAGAAGAATGTATATTCTGTGGATTTGGGGTGGGTGGTTCTGTAAATGTCTACCAGGTTTGCTTGTTCTAGGTCTGAGTTCAAGTCCTGGATATCCTTGTTAATTTTCTGTCTGGTTGATCTGTCTGCTATTGACAGTATAGTGTTAAAGTCTCCCAGTATTATTGTGTGGGAGTCTAAGTCTCTTTGTAAGTCATTAAGAACTTTCCTTATATATCTGTTTGCTCCTACATTGGGTCCATATATATTTAGAATCGTTATCTCTTCTTGTTGTATTGATACTTTTACCATTATGTAATGACCTTCTTTGTCCATTTTGATCTTTGTTGCTTTAAAGTCTATTTTATCAGAGATGAGAATTGCAACTCCTGCTTTTTTTGCTCTCCATTTGCTTGGTAAATCTTCCTCCATCCTTTTATTTTGAGCCTTTGTGTATTTTTGCTTGTGAGGTGGGTTTCCTGGATACAGCACACCGATGGGTTTTGGTTTTTTATCCAATTTGCCCGTCTGTGTGTTTTGATTGGTGCCTTTAGCCCATTTACATTTAGGTTTAGTATTGTTATGTGTGAATTTGATACTGCCATTTTGATGCTAGCTGGCTGTTTTGCCCGTTGGTTCATGTACATTCTTCATTTTGTTGATGGTCTTTAGCATTTGGTATGCTTTTAGGATGGCTGGTGCTGGTTGTTTCTTTCTATGTGTAGTGCCTCTTTGAGGAGCTCTTGTAAAGCAGGCCTAGTGGTGACATAATCTCTGAGTAATTGCTTGTTCATGAAGGATTTTATTTTTTCTTCACTTATGAAGCTGTTTGGCTGAATATGAAATTCTGGGTTGAAAGTTCTTGTCTTTAAGGATGTTGATTATTGGACCCCACTCTCTTCTTGCTTTTAGAGTCTCTGCTGAGAGATCTGCTGTGAGTCTGATGGGCTTCCATTTGTGGGTGACCCGACCTTTCTCTCTGGCTGCGCTTAGTATTTTCTCCTTCATTTTAACCCTGCTGAATCTGACGATTGTGTGCCTTATGGTTGCTCTTCTTGCGGAGTATCTTTGTGGTGTTCTCTGTATTTCCTAGAGTTGAGTATTGACCTGTCTTGCTAGGTTGGGGAAATTTTTCTGGATAATATCCTGAAGAGTGTTTTCCAGCATGGATTCATTCTCTTCATCACATTCTGGTACACCTATCAAACGTAGGTTGGGTCTCTTCACATAGTCCCACATTTCTTGGAGATTTTGTTCATTCCTTTTTGTGCTTTTTTCTTTAATCTTGGTTTCTTGTTTGATTTCATTGAGTTGATCTTCAACTTCTGATATTCTTTCTCCTGCTTGGTCAATTCGGCTGTTGAAACTTGTGCATGCTTCACGAATTTCTCGTGTTGTGTTTTTCAGTTCCTTCAATTCATTCATATTCGTCTCTAATTTGTCCATTCTTGTAATGAATTCCTCGAATCTTTTTTCAAATCTTTTTTCAACGTTCTTAGTTTTCTTGCACTGAAGTAGAACTTGTTCTTTTAGCTCACTGAAGTTTCTCATTATCCACTTTCTGAAGTCTGATTCCATCATTTCCTCACACTCATTCTCCGTCCAGCTTTGTTCCCTTGCTGGTGAGGGGTTTTGATCCTTAGTAGGAGGTGAGCTGTTTTGGTTTCGGGTGTTTTCCTTTGTTTTTGCGCTAATTTCTTCCCATCTTTATGGATTTATCCGCCTGTCATCTTATTGGTTGCTGATTTTTCAATTGGGTCTCTGTGTGGATGCTGAGATTGTTCATGATGAATATTTCTGTTACTTTGTTTTCCTTCTAACAGTCTAGCCCCTTTGCTGTACGACTGCTGAGGTCCACTTCAGGCCCTGTTTGTCTGAGGTATACCTGTAGCAGCTGCAGAACAGTGAGGGATGATACCAGGTTCGTCTTCTGCTGTCTTTGTTCCAGAATGATGCCCCCCAAATTTCAGTCTGATTAGTCCTCTTTTAGGGTGACTCTTTGGAGATACAGGGGTCAGGGAGATGCTTGAGGAGACGGTCTGTGCTTTATAGGAGCTCCCGTGCTAAGCTGTGAGCTCCGTTGTTCATTCAGGGTTTTTGGGAGGTTGTTTATGTCTGCTGCAACAGAACTCATAAAACACCACTCTTTTTTTCCCTTGTTAGATGCTCTGTCTCAGGGATTTGGGACTTTCTTTATGAGTATCTGTTGCAGTGTCCTCCTTCACTAGGAGGCAGTCTATTCACTATTTGCCTGCCGGGGCTCTGCCCTGCTAGCGTGGGTCAGCCCTGTTGCTGCTGGGCTCCGTTTTGCTGTGGAGCACTCCCCCCTTTCTGGTGGAGTCTCTCTGTTATGGCAGGTTGCCTCAGCAATGGCAGGCTGCGTCAGTCCTGGGCGGTACTTCAGTAGGGGCAGATTGCGTTCGTAAAGGTGAACGCCCCTCCCCCACCAGGCTGCACTGTCCTAGATGCCGGCAGCAAAACTCTCAGCCCCAAGCACCTCCAATCGCTGCCCTGCTTGTCCCCATGAGGGTGGGACCCGCCGAGCCAGATCACCCAGCTCCCTGCCTCAGAGTCTGTCCTCTCTCTCTCTCTCTTCCTCTCCCCATGCTGAAAGGTCGACTCTGTCACTGGCGCCCCAGTAGCCTGCCGATAGGGCACTGGGATTCATGTGATCTCTTGTGCCACTGCCCACTGCACCGGCTCAGATCACGCTTCCCAGGAATCTCCTGGTCTGGCCTATTGTCCAAGTCCCGTTCAATCAGATGGACATGCCAATCTGCTCTTCCAACTCTCAGATTGCCGGTTTAACAGCGAACCCAGACCAGTGAGTTCTGTGCCGGGTCCCGCTGCGGCACCAGCTGAAGCAGCCGCACGAGCCGGCTGCATGAGCCGGCTGTATTAGCGTCCTGTGTCTCTCCCACACCTGGGACTTTCAACGCTCTGTGGGCAGAAAAGGTCCATTCAAGAATGTGGCTAGGACTCACGCTCTGCGCCTTCACTGAGAGCTGCAATCCTGAGTCGCTTCTATGACACCATCTTGCGAGCAAGTTTACGAGTTCTTAATCACAGTAAAAGCTACTATAACTGACTGAAACTTTTTTTAAAGGACTAATTTAAATTTAAAAAGGAAGCTCCAGAAAAGGTGTTAGTGGCTTTTTGTTTTCAATTAGGGCAATTTTTATCAATGGTTTTCATAGCAATTAAGAACTTAGACTGTAACTTAGACTAGCAGTAATTTTCTATTACAATATCTTACTTTAACATTTGAGATGAACTTTTTAACATCTCCCACTGAATTGCAGAAAAATGACATTCTATAGTTTCTTGTTCTGACATGTGGTGTGGTGACTGAAGGCAGACACCAGCCTTGCTGGGGCCCCGCTGAAATGTCATTCTGCACTCTCCCTGTGGGTGGCGCTGGAGTACCGCTCTCACTGGGGATCATCTCACATCAGGTACAGGGGCGGGAGGAACCAACAGCTCCAGCTCCCACCCCCCACCCCCCATCCCGACATCCCAATCTGTGCCTTCGCAGGGATGTCACACTGAGTGACAGTCATCATCAATCTCCATTTTCCTATGAATGGAGCCATGTCTCAGAATAAGCCCAGTGAGCATAGGGGCAGTTCCCTCGGCTGTAGCTGCTACAGTATTATATGCCAGTGTGGATGAAAATTCAGAGATGTATTGAAAAGGGAAAATTATATGTTACTATACATATATTTATGTGTATTAAGATGTTTTATCAACCTAGAATAGTAAAATTTTCCAAAGCATTGGAGTGAATAAGATTCACTTTGTGGAGGGGAGTCTAGTTTTTATATTAAAAGGCAGCAAAACACACTGCCATGTGTGTACCTATGCAACTATCTTGCACGTTCTGCACATGTACCCCAAAACCTATAATGCAATAAAAATTAAAAAAAAAAAAGACATTCTTTGCATTGAGCAGAACTGACATTTTTCTTTTAGATTTAACTGAAGCCAGATTTTCTTCGAAAAGTAAGGAAGTGAAACCATATGATTTATAAGTCTTTTAGAGTTTTAACATTTTAAGAAACTTTATGCATCTGAAAAAATGAAATTATATGTCTCATTAGCATTCCTCTATACATAAGTATATAGACATATAATTTAATCAGTTTGGTTTAACAGTATATTTGTATAAGTCCAATATTAAAATAGCTCCATTTATAAGATTTACATATGAGTTAAGTGAGTGTGTTTGTGTGTGTGTGTATGTGTGTGTGTATTTTCTGTGATGGAATCTAATTCTGTTGCCCCGCCTGCAGTGTGGGAGGTCATAATAGCTCACTGCAGCCTCAAACTCCCTGGCTCAAGTGATCCTCCCACCTCAGCCTTCTGACTAGCTGGGACTACAGGTATGTGCCACCAGGCCTGACTAGATTTGTTTTAATATTTGTAGAGATGGTTCTTGCTATGTTTCCCAAGGTGCACTTGAACCTCTTGCCTCAAGCGATTCTCCTGTTTAGGCTTCCCAAAGTGCTTGGATTACAGTTGTGATCCACCGGTGCAAAAATTTGTTGTGGCTGAGCATGGCAGCTTACATCTGTAATCCCAGCACTTTGGGAAGCCAAGGTGGGCAGATCACCTGAGGTCAGAAGTTCAAGACCAGCCTGGCCAACATGGCAAAACCCCGTTTCTCAACCATATTATCTTTGATAAACCAGACAAAAACAGGCAATGGGGAAAGGATTCCCTATTTAATAAATGGTGTTGGGAAAACTGGCTAGCCCTGTGCAGAAAGCAGAAACTGGACCCCTTTCTGACACCTTACACTTAAATTAACTCCAGATGGATTAAAGAATTAAACGTAAGACCTGACACCATAAAAACCCTAGAATATCTAGGCAAAACCGTTCAGGACATAGGAGTAGGCAAGGGCTTCATGAACAAAACACCAAAAGCATTGGCAACAAAAGCCAAAATAGACAAATGGGACCTAATCAAACTCCACTGCTTCTGCACGGCAAAAGAAACAGTCACTAGAGTGAATCGGCAACCATCAGAATGGGAAAAAATCTTTGCAGTTTACACATCTGACAAAGGGCTGATATCCAGAATTTACAAAGAACACAAACAGATTTACAGAAAAAAAAACAAAGAAGCCCATTCAAAAATGGGCAAAGGATATGAACAGACACTTCACAAAAGAAGACATACATGAGGCTAACAAACATATGAAAAGGTGCTCATCATCATTGGTCATTAGAGAGATGCAAATCAAAACCACATTGAGATATCATCTCACACCAGTTAGAATGGCGATCATTAAAAAATCTGGAGACAGCCGATGCTGGAGAGGATGTGGAGAAATAGGAACACTCTTACACTGTTGGTGGGAGTGTAAATTAGTTCAACCATTGTGTAAGACAGTGTGGCGATTCCTCAAGGACCTAGAAATAGAAATTCCATTTGACCCAGCAATCCCATTACTGGGTATCTATCCAAAAGACTGTAAATCGTTCTACTATAAGGACACATGCACACGAATGTTCATTGCAGCACTGTTTACAATAGCAAAGAACTGGAATCAACCCAAATGCCCA
The DNA here is from genome assembly GCA_031835075.1 of Saguinus oedipus. Classification (NCBI taxonomy): domain Eukaryota; kingdom Metazoa; phylum Chordata; class Mammalia; order Primates; family Cebidae; genus Saguinus; species Saguinus oedipus. Next base: position 60,431,058 of record CM063173.1, read on the forward strand.
TCGATGATAGACTGGACTGGGAAAATGTGGCACATATACACCATGGAATATTATGCAGCAATCAAAAATGATGAGTTTGTGTCCTTTGTAAGGACATGGATGAATCTGGAGAACATTATTCTCAGCAAACTGACACAAGAACAGAAAAAGAAATACTGCATATACTCACTCATAGGTGGGTGAGAAAAATGAGAACGCATGGACACAGAGAGGTGGTCTACTATACACTGGGGACTGTTGGGGGAAATGGGGGAGGGACAGCGGTGGGGATGGGGGGGATAGCCTGGGGATGAATACCAAGTGTGGGTGAAGGGGAGGAAGGCAGCAAAACACACTGCCATGTGTGTACCTATGCAACTATCTTGCACGTTCTGCACATGTACCCCAAACCCTATAATGCAATAAAAATTAAAATAAATAAATAAATAAAAATAAAAAAATTAGCCAGACGTGATGGCAGGTACCTGTAATCCAAGCTCCTCGGGAGGCTGAAGCAGAAAGAATAGCTTGAACCCAGGAGGCAGAGGTTGCAGTAAGCTGAGATCATGCCACTTCTCTCCAGCTTGGGTGACAGAGCGAGACCCCGTGTCAAAAAATTTTTTCTTTTTCTTACAAGAATGCTTTTACTCTATCTGGGCTAGGATGGAAGTCATGAAGGTGTGTTTTTCCTTCTTTCAATTGTTATGTTTTCCCACCATAAGGAAAGGGCACTTCATCTACTCGAGACTCTCTGGCCTTGGAAACCAAGAAACATGTTGATCCTTGTTGTGACTTTTTCTTCTGCCCAGCACAAATTAGAGGTCCATAACTACACAACTTGGATGAAGACACAGGTGAATTCTGAGTGAGTGTGTAGGAAGCGAGTCCCTGTTTAGTTATGGATTGCTGCAGGTTCCTGCCCAGCTTTCACAGAAATTTACTGCTACGCAGGTGGGTGACTTCTGGGTACTATGCCTGTTTGCCCTTCCTTGGAACTAAAAGTTGGCTAATTGAAAAGATAAACACTGAAGAAGAAATAAACATATGCCTATTAATCTTCATGGGACAAGTTAACAAATGACCAACATGCTTGAATTTTGCTGCAACTCACAGAATTAAACTTCCGAGAGGGCTCTGCTGCTGCCTTGGGCCCAGGTGTGCGTCCTGGACTTGGTTCTGCTCCATCTCCCCTTGACCCTATGTCCCTCAGCTCACTTATTGGCACAGGGACTGCTCTGCAAGGCATCTCACCCATTTCACCTACCCTCCATTTCATGTCTCACTGTAATACCATCTCCATCTCTGCCTCCACCCAGCAGGCACCAGACTGATCCTGCGTCCCCACCACAGGCTTGCTGGCATCAGCCCCATGGTGAGGCCAATGTCAGGGCTTCTCTCTGCCCAACAGCCATCATACCTCAGGGGTAGACGTCTGTTTCATCCACCTTTAACCTGATGCTGACACTGGAAAAAAGCTCATCTCCATGGTAAAAATCCTGCATGGAATGCATCCTGACCCCCAACATCTTCTGTGCGAATCAGAGGCCTCACTGATGTCCTCCATGGCACACATTCTATGCACACATGCTGCTGTGAGCCAGCAGGGAGCAGAGCTTGAATGCCCTGCAGGCTCCTGCACCAAAAGGGAACTGGGGAGACCCTGGGAAGTCCTGGCACCTCCTGTGCTTACCACGATGATGACCCTTCAGGAATCCCAAGCGAGTCACCTGCTCCCTGAATTCCAGTGCCCTTGTGTTTCACATGGGATTAATTAATTAAGTGTGTTTCACAGCGACTATGAGGACCCTGACAGGAATGTTTGTGACCACTGCATTTCACAGTGTTTGTGAGGACCCAGAAAGGAATGTTTGTGAGGACTCTGACAGAAATGTTTGTGATCAGGTGCGTTTCACAGCGTCTGTAAGGACCCTGACAGGAATGTTTGTAATCAGGTGCATTTCACAGCATCTGTGAGGACCCTGACAGAAATGTTTGTGGATAAGGTGTATTTCACAGCATCTGTGAGGACCCTGACAGGAATGTTTGTGATCAGGTGCGTTTCACAGCGTTTGTGATGATCCTGACAGGAATGTTTGTGATAAGGTGCATTTCACAGCATCTGTGAGGACCCTGACAGAAATGTTTGTGATCGGGTGCATTGCACAGAGTTTGTGAGGACCCTGACAGGAATGTCTGTGATCAGGTGCACTGCACAGTGTTTGGGAAGACCCTGACAGAAATTTTTGTGAACTGTCCCCCCACCCCAGTCAGCACGCAACAGTCGATGGTGGGCACTTCATTAAGGTCCTTTGGTTGACCTGATTTTCTAAACATTTTAAGCTTTCTTTCCAATTCCATTACTAGATATATGGATAGACTCTGTGAAATATAAATTAAGGAGAAAAAATAATTCAAATAAAAGAATAAACAACTATAAAATGTAATTCACTCACCACCTTTTCATGAGTTGCATTTTCTACATTTATGTCATTAACCTGAACAGATGAAAAATTAAGAATTTTGAGAATAATAATTAATACACATGGAGGCTTCCAAGATGGCGTCGTAGAGGTGACTAGGATTGCAGCTCCCAGTACAGGCACAGATGGTGAGTGCTAGCTGCATTCTCGAATGAACCTTTTTTGCCCACAGAACGTTGAAAGTCCCAGGTGTGGGATAGACATGAAAAGCCAGCACAGCTGGCTTGTGCAGTTCAGCCAGCGCTGCAGCGCCTTGGCTCCTGCACAAAACTCACTGGTGTGCGTGCCCTGTTAAACCAGAAATCTGAGATTTGGAAGGGCAGATTGACATGTCCATCTGATTGAATGGGACTTGGACAATGAGCCAGACCACGAGATTTTTGGGAAGCGTGATCTGAGCCGGCACAGTGGGCAGCGGCACAGGAGATTGCACAGATCCCAGTGCCCTATCAGCAGGCTACTGGGGCGCCAGTGAAAGAGTCAACCATTCACCTTGGGGAGAGCAAGAGAGAGAGAGAGAGGATGGACTCTGAGGCAGGGAGCTGGGTGATTGGGCTCGGTGGGTCCCACCCTCACGGGGACAAGCAGGGTGGCGATTGAAGGCGCTCAGGGCTGAGAGCTTTGCTGCCAGCACAGTTGAATCTAGCATGGTGCAGCCCGGTGAGGGAAGGGGGTCCACCACTATGGACAAAATCCGCCTCTACTGAAGTACCGCCAAGGGCTGACACAGCCTGCCGTTGCCGAGGCAACCCGCCAAAACAAAGAGACTCCCTCAGCTGGGCAGAGCACCACAGCAGAACGGGGCCGGGGGCAGCAGGGCGGATCCGGGCTAGCAGGGCAAAGCCTCGGCAGGCAAATAGTGAATAGACTACCTCCTATCCGGGCAGGACAGTGCAACAGATACTCATAAAGAAAGCCCCAACCCCCTGAGAGAGAGCATGTAAGGAAAAAAATAAAGGGGGGTGTTTTATGAGTCCTGTTGCAGCAGACATAAACATATCCTCCCAAAAACCTGAATGAACAACGGAGCTCACAGCTCAGCACTGGAGTTTCTATTAAGCACAGACCATCCCCTCAAGCAGCTCCCTGACCCCTGTATATCCAAAGAGTCACCCCAAAAAAGGACTAATCAGACTGACATTTGGCGGGCATCATTCTGGAAAAAAGATAGCAGAAGAAAAAACTGGTAGCATCCCTCACAGTTCTTCAGCTGCTACAGGTGTACCTCAGACAAGCAGGGCCTGGAGTGGACCTCAGCACTCGTACAGAAGAGAAGCTAGACCATTAAAAGAAAAATTAAGTAACAGAAATACTTCATCATCAACAATCTGGGCATCCACTCAGAGACCCAATTGAAAAATCAGCAACTACTAAGACGACAGGTGGATGAATCCACAAAGATGGGAAGAAAGCAGCACAAAAAGGAAAAAAACACCCGAAACCAAAACACCTCACCTCTGACAAAAAACCAAAACTCCTCACCAGCAAGGGATCAAAGCTGGACGGAGAATGACTGTGACAAAATGACAAAATCAGACTTCAGAAAGTGGATAATGAGAAACTTCAGTGAGCTAAAAGAACATGTTCTAAATCAGTGCAAAGAAACTAAGAACCTTGAAAAAAGATTTGAAAAAAGATTCGAGGAAATGATAACAAGAATGGACAACTTAGAGAGGAACATGAATGAATTGAAGGAGCTGAAAAACATAACATGAGAACTTCGTGAAGCTTGCACAAGTTTCAACAGCCTAATTGACCAAGCAGAAGAAAGAATATCAGAAGTCGATGATCAACTCAATGAAATAAAATGAGAAACGAAGATTAGAGAAAAAAGCACAAAAAGGAATGAACAAAATCTCCAAGAAATGTGGGACTATGTGAAGAGACCCAACCTACATTTGATAGGAGTACCAGAATATGATGAGGAGAATGAATCCAAGCTGGAAAATACTTTTCAGGATATTATCCAGGAAAATTTCCCCAACCAAGCAAGACAGATCAATACTGAACACCAGGAAATACAGAGAACACCACAAAGATACTCCGCAAGAAGAGCAACCCCAAGGCACATAATCGTCAGATTCACAAGGGTTGAAACGAAGGAGAAAATACTAAGGGCAGCCAGAGAGAAAGGTCGGGTCACCCAAAAAGTGAAGCCCATCAGACTCACTGCAGATCACTCGGCGGAGACTCTACAAGCCAGAAGAGAGTGGAGGCCAATATTCAACATCCTTAAAGAAAAAAACTTTCAACTCAGAATTTCATATCCAGCCAAACTGAGCTTCATTAGTGAAGGAAAAAAAAATCTTTCATGAACAAGCAAGTACTCAGAGATTTTGTCATCACTAGGCCTGCTTTACAAAGAGCTCTTGAAAGGCACTACACATAGAAAGAAACAACCAGTACCAGCCATCCTAAAAGCATACCAAATGCTAAAGAGCATCAACTAAATGAAGAATCTACATGAACCAAAGGGCAAAACAGCCAGCTAGAATCAAAATGGCAGTATCAAATTCACACATAACAATAATAACCTTAAATGTAAATGGCCTAAATGCACCAATCGAAAGACACAGACTGGCAAATTGCATAAAAAACCAAAACACATCAGTGTGCTGTATACAGGAAACCCACCTCACATGCAAGGATACACAAAGGCTCAAAATTAAAGGATGGAGGAAGATTTACCAAGCAAATGGAGAGCAAAAAAAGCAGGAGTTGCAATTCTCGTCTCTGATAAAATAGACTTTAAAGCAACAAAGATCAAAAGGGACAACGAAGGTCATTATATAATGGTAAAAGGATCGATACAACAAGAAGAGCTAACGATTTGAAATATATATGGACCCAATGCAGGAGCATCCAGATATATAAGGCAAGTTCTTTTTTTTTTTTTTTATGTCACATGAAGAGGTGTCAAGGAAGGGGCACAAAACCCCTTCCTTTTCTTTTTTATTTATTTATTTATTTATTTTTATTTTTATTTTTAATTTTTATTGCATTATAGGTTTGGGGGTACATGTGCAGAACGAGCAAGATAGTTGCATAGGTACACACATGGCAGTGTGCTTTACTGCTTTCCTCCCCTTCACCCACACTTGGTATTCATCCCCAGGCAAGTTCTTAATGACTTACAAAGAGACTTAGACACCCACACGATAATAGTGGGAAACTTTAACACTCCACTGTCAATATGGGACAGATCAACCAGAGAGAAAATTAACAAGGATATCCAGGACTTGAACTCAGACCCGGAACAAGCAAACCTGATAGACATTTACAGAACCCTCCACCCCAAATCCACAGAATATACATTCTTCTCAGCACCACATCACACCTACTCCAAAATTGAACACAAAATTGGAAGTAAAGCACTCCTCAGCAAATGGAAAACAACTGAAATCATAAAAAACAGTCTCTCAGACCATAGTGCAATCAAGTTGGAACTCAGAATTCAGAAAGTAACTCAGAACCACACAGCTTCATGGAAACTGAACAACTGGCTCTTGAATGTTGATTGGATAAACAATGAAATGAAGGCAGAAATAAAGAAGTTCTTTGAAACCAACGAGAATGAAGACACAACATACCACAATCTCTGGGACACATTTAAAGCAGTCTGTAGAGGAAAATATAGAGCAATAAGTGCCCACATGAGAAGAGTGGAGAGATCCAAAATTGACACCCTATCGTCAAAGTTGAAGGAGCTAGAGCAGCAAGATCAATAAAGCTCAAAACCTAGCCAAAGACAAGAAATAACTAAGATCAGAGCAGAACTAAAGGAGATAGAGAGAAGAAAACCCTTCAAAAAATCAATAAATCCAAGAGTTGTTTTTTCGAAAAGATCAACAAAATAGACAGACCACTAGCCAGACTGATAAAAAAGAAAACAGAGAACAACCAAATAGATGCAATAAAAAACGATAATGGGGAATCACCACAGATTCCACAGAAATTTAAACCATCATCAGAGAATACTAAAAACAACTCTATGCACATATACTAGTAAACCAGGAAGAAATTGATAAATTCCTGGACGCCTGTGTCCTCTCAAGCCTAAACCAGGAGGAAGCCGAAACTATGACTAGACCAATAACAAGGTCTGAAGTTGAGGCAGCAATTAAGAGCCAACCACACAATAAAAGCCCAGGTCCAGATGGGTTCACAGCCGAATTCTACCAGACACACAAAGAGGATCTGGTATCATTTCTTTTGGAACTATTACAAATAATTCAAAAAGAGGAAACCCTTTCCAAATCATTTTATGAGACCAACATCATCCTGATACCAAAACCCGGCAGAGACTCAACAAGAAAAGAAAACTTCAGGCCAATATCCATGATGAACATAGATGCAAAAATCTTTAATAAAATACTGGCAAACCGATTGCAACAGCACATTACAAAACTTATCCATCATGATGAAGTAGGATTCATCCCAGAGGTGCAAGGCTGGTTCAACATACGCAAGTCTATAAATGTAATTCACCACATAAACAGAAGCAACAACAAAAGCCACATGATTATCTCAATTGATGCAGAGAAGGCATTTGACAAAATTCCACAGTCCTGTATGCTAAAAACCCTCAATAAACTTGGTATTGATGGAACATATCTCAAAGTAATAAAAGCTGTTTATGACAAACCAACAGCCAATATCATACTTAACGGGCAAAAACTGGAAGCATTCCCTTTGAAATCTGGCACTAGACAAGAATGCCCTCTCTCACCACTCCTATTCAACATAGTACTGGAAGTTCTAGCCAGAGCAACCAGGCAAGAAAAAGAAATAAAGGGTTTTCAAATAGAAAAGGTGGAAGCCAAATTGTCTCTATTTGCAGACGACATGATAGTATACCTAGAAGACCCCATCACCTGAGCCCAAAATTTTTGAAACTGATAAGAAACTTCAGCAAAGTCTCAGGATATAAAAATCAATTTTCAAAAATCACAAGCATTTCTATACACCAATAACAGACTTAAAGAGAACCAAATCAAGAACGAACTGCCATTCACAATTACTACAAAGAAAATAAAATGCCTAGGAATACAACTCACAAAAAACGTAAGGGACCTCTTTAAGGAAAACTACAAACCACTGCTCAACGAAATAAGAGAGGACACATACAGATGGAGAAACATTCCATCTTCGGGGTTGGGAAGAATCAATATCATAAAAATGGCTATACTGCCCAAAGTAATATACACAATCAATGCTATCCCCATCAAACTACCATTGAATTTCTTCACAGAACTGGAAACAACCACCATGAACTTCATATGGAACCAAAAGAAAGCCCGCATAGCCAAGTCAATTCTAAGCAAAAAGAACACAGCAGGAGGTATCACACTACCAGACTTCAAACTATACTACAAGGCTACAGTAATCAAAACAGCATGGTACTGGTGCCAAAGCACAGATACAGAGCAATGGAACAGAACAGAAGCATCGGAGGCAACACAACATACCTACAACCATATAATCTTTGATAAACCAGACAAAAACAAGCAATGGGGTCAGGATTCCCTGTTTAATAAATGGTGTTGGGAAAACTGGCTAGCCATGTGCAGAAAGCAGAAACTGGACCCCTTCCTGACACCTTACACTAAAGTTAACTCCAGATGGATTAAAGACTTAAACATAAGACCTGACAGCATAAAAATCCTAGAAGAAAATCTAGGCAAAACCATTCAGGACATAGGAGTAGGCAAGGACTTCATGACCAAAACACCAAAAGCATTGGCAACAAAAGACAAAATAGACAAATGGGACCTAATCAAACTTCACAGCTTTTGTACGGCAAAAGAAACACTCACTAGAGTGAATCGGCAACCAACAGATTGGGAAAAAATCTTTGCAGTTTACCCAACTGACAAAGGGCTGATATCCAGAATTTACAAAGAACTCAAACAGATTTACAGGAAAAAAACAAACAAGCCCATTCAAAAATGGGCAAAGGATATGAACAGACACTTTACAAAAGAAGACATACATGAGGCCAACAAACACATGAAAAAATGCTCATCATCACTGGTCATTAGAGAGATGCAAATCAAAACCACATTGAGATACCATCTCACGCTGGTTAGAATGGCGATCATTAAAAAATCTGGAGACAACAGGTGCTGGAGAGGATGTGGATAAATAGGAACACTCTTACACTCTTGGTGGGAGTGTAAATTAGTTCAACCATTGTGGAAGACAGTGTGGCCATTCCTCAAGGACCTAGAAATAGAAATTCCATTTGACCCAGCAATCCTATTACTTGGTATATATACAAAGGACTATAAATCTTTCTACTATAAGGACACATGCACACAAATGTTCATTGCAGCACTGTTTACAATAGGAAAGTCCTGGAACCAACCCAAATTCCCATCGATGATAGACTTGATTGGAAAAATGTGGCATATATACATCATGGAACATTATGTAGCAATCAAAAATGATGAGTTTATGTCCTTTGTAAGGACATGGATGAATCTGGAGAACATCATTCTCAGCAAACTGACACAAGAACAGAAAAAAAAAATACCGCATACTCTCACTCATAGGCGGGTGAGAAAAATGAGAAGACATGGACACATGGAAGGGGTCTATTACACACTGGGGTCTATTGTGGGAAATGGGGGAGAGACAGTGGGGCGGCTGGGGCTGGATAGCCTGGGATAAAATGCCAAGTGTGGGTGAGGGGGAGGAAGGCAGCAAAACACACTGCCATGTGTGTACCTACGCAACTATCTTGCACGTTCTGCACATGTACCTCAAAACCTATAATGCAATAAAAATTAAAGAAAAAAAAAGACAGTCAAGGAACAAATCACTCTATTTTAATTATTCGGGACCTCTCACAAACCAAAAATTGTGCACATATAATGTAGTCAATAAATATATGTTGAATCGAAAAAGAAAAAAAAAGAGTCTACTTCATGTAGCCACTCATTTAGACCCTCAGTGAATAATACACACCAGGGTAATAGTCCAGCATTTATATATGGCCATTCACTTTGTGTCTCCCTGACTGATATACACCTGAAGAGTCCTCAGGATTCTATTTGATACTACCACTCAATTAGAACCTTATTGAATAATTCACAGTGGAGAAATAGTCACATGTCTGTTTTATATGGTCTATGATTCAAAGTTTCAGTGAATAGTAAACTTCTATGGAGTAATCAGGATGCTGTTTAACATAGCCACGAATTAAGTGCCTTGCTGAATGATACGCACCTGTGTGATATCCAGGAGTCTATTTCATATGAACTCTAATTTTGTGTATCACTGAGTAATACACACCTGGGGCAGGGTCAGGAGTCTATTTGTATGGACACTCAAACAGAGTCTGTTTGATTAATGCACACATGGATAATAATGAGGAGTCTATGCTATATGGCTACTCATTCAGACAAACTGTGAATAATGCACATGTGGAGTAATTAGAAGTCTGTTTCATATGGCCCCTCTTTCACAGCCTCACTGAATATTACACACTTGTGGTATAGTCTGCAGTCTATTTTTATGGCCACTCATTCAGAGAATCACTAAATAATGCACACCTGCGGAATAGTCAGAATTCTCTTTCCTACGGCCACTCATTAAGAGCCTCACTAAGTGTACACACCTGGAGAAATAGTCAGGATTTACTTTTATCCCCTCATTCAGAGTCTCACTAAATAATACACACCTGTGGAATAGTCAGGAGACTTTTTCATGTGGCCTCTGATTCGGAGTGTCACTGAATAATGTGGTGTAGTCAGGAGTCCATTTCATGTAGACACATATTCAGAGCTTCAGTGAATAAGACAGACACTTGATATAGTAAGGAATCTAATTGATATGGAAACATATTCTGAGCCTCACTGAGTAATACACACCTGGGGAATAATATGGAGTCTATTTTCGATGGACATATATTTAGAGCCTCGGAAAATGATGTACACCTGTGGAATAGTCAGGAGTCTATTTTATTAGGACACTCATTCATAGCCTCAGTGGTTAATATGCACGTGTTTATTAGTCAGGATTCCATTTTATATGGCCACTGACACTTAACCTCAGTGAAAAATGCAAAAATGAAAAATACTTAGCAGTCTATTTCATATAGACACTCATTCAGAGATTCACTGAATAATACAATTGAGATAGACAGCATCGTGTTTGATATGGTTAAACAAAAAGAGCCTCACTGAGTAATGCACACCAGGGAAAGGGTTAGGAGTCTATTTTATACAGCCTTTAGTTTACAGAGTCAGTAAATAATGCACACGTGTAGAATAGACACTAGTCTATTTTATATGTCTGCAAAATCAAAGCCTTTTCGAATACTGCACATGTGGGAAATAATAACTTGTCTGTTTCATATGGTGTTTCGTTTGGTGAATCAAAAACTTATGCACACCTGTGGAGTAAAATGGGTTCTATTTCAGAAGGCCACTCTTTCAGTATTTTAGTGAATAATATGTATATCTGAAAGGTAAGGAATCTCTTTTATATGGCCACTCATTCAGGGCCTCGGTGAAAAATACTCCCCTCAAAATTAGTCAAATGTCTACTTTAAATGGCTACACATTCAGAGACTCTGTAGGTAATGAACACCTGGGCAATACACCTGAGTCTCTTTTTTATGCCCACTTAGTGAGAGTCTCATTCAATATTACACACCTGGGGAAGAGTTAAGAGTCTACTTCATGAAGCCACTCATTTAGAGCCTCAGTGAATAATGAACACCAGGGTAAAAGTCGAGAATTTATTATAGGGCCACTCATTTTGTGCCTCACTGAGTAATATACACCTGAAGAATCCTCAGGATTCTATTTGATACTACCACGCATTTAGCACCTTATTGAATAATTCACAATGGAGCAATAGTCAGGTGTCCATTTTATATGGTCTATCACTCAAATTTTCAGTGAATAATAAACTTCTATGGAGTAATCAGGACGCTGTTTAAGATAGCCACGAATTAAGTGCCTTCCTGAATGATACACACCTGGGTAATTGCAAGGCGTCTATTTCATATGAACTCAAATTTTGTGTATCGCTGAGTAATACACACCTGGGGCAGTGTCAGCAGTCTATTTGGTATGGACACTCAAACAGAATCTGTTTGATTAATGCACACATGTATAATAATGAGGAGTCTATGTCATACGGCTACTCATTCAGACAAACAGTGAATAATGCACATGTGGAGTAATTAGAAGTCTTTTATATATGGCCCGCTTTTACAGCCTCACTGAATATTATACACTTGTGATATAGTCTGCAGTCTATTTTTTATGGCCACTCATTCAGAGAATCACTAAATAATGCACACCTGCGGAATAGTCAGAAGTCTCTTTCCTATGGCCACTCGTTAAGACCCTCACTAAGTGTACACACCTGGAGAAATAGTCAGGATTTACCTTTATCCCCTCATTCAGAGTCTCACTAAATAATGCACACCTGTGTAATAGCCAAGAGACTTTTTCATGTGGCCTCTGATTCGGAGTGTCACTAAATAATGTGGTGTAGTCAGGAGTCTATTTAATGTAGACACATATTCAGAGCTTCAGTGAATAAGACAGACACTTGATATCGTAAGGAATCTAATTGATATGGCCACATCTTCTGAGCCTCACTGAATAATACACACCTGGAGAATAATATGGAGTCCATTTTTGATGGACATTCATTCAGAGCCTCGGTAAATAATGTACACCTGTGGAGTAGTCAGGAGTCTATTTTATTAGGACACTCATTCATAGCCTCAGTGGATAATATGCACGTTTGGATTAGTCCGGATTCCAATTTATCTGGCCACTGACTCGTAACCTTAGTGAAAAATGCACAATTGTAAAGTACTCAGCAGTCTATTTCATACAGACACTCATTCAGAGATTAATAAATAATTCAAATATTTAATATAGTATCATCCTGTTTCATATGGTCACAAAAAATGAGCCTCACTGGGTAAGGCACACCTAGGGAAGTGTTAGGAGTCTACTTTATATAGCCTCTCATTTACAGCCTCAGGGAATAATGCACACGTGTGGAATAGACACGAGACTATTTTATATGGCCACAAAATCAAAGCCTGAGTGAGTAATACACAACTTTGGAGTAGTCACTTGTCTATTTTACATGCCCAAATATTTAGAGTCAGCGTCAATAATACACGTCTGTGGACAAGTCAGAAAAAAATTTTATATGGCCAAAGTTTCAGAGCCTCAGTGAATAATACATACCTGGAAAATACTCAGGACGCTATTACATGTGGCATCAATTTCAGAGCTTTCTTGAATAAGAAACACCTCTATTGTAGTCAGAATTCTATTTCCTATAGCCACATATTCACAGCCTAACTGAATAACATACACCTTGGGAAAAGTTAAAATTCTATTTCGTATAGCCACTCATTTAGAGCCGAATGTAAAAACGCACGCCTGAGGAGCATTCAGGAGGCTCTATTTTATGGCCATTCATTCAGAGCTTCACAGAATAATACATACCTATGAAAACGTCAGGAGTGTATTTCACATGGCCACTTATTCAGAACATCAGTGAGGAATCATATATATCTGGAAAATACTCAGGATTATATTATGTATAGCCACTTATTCAGAGACTCACTGAATAATGCCCAGTTAAGGAATATTCTAGAAACTATTTGATATGACTCTTCACCCAGCGACTCAGTGGACAATGCAGAACTGAAAAATAGTCAAGAGGATAGAATCAAGGGTTTATGTTATGTGGTCACTTGTTCAGAATCTCACTGAAGAATACACACCTTGGGAATAATCAGTGTCCAAGTCATATGGACACTCAATCACAGCATTACCGAATAATGCACAATGGGACAATAGTAAGGAGTCTCTTTTATATGGCCTGTCATTCGGAGTTTCAGTGCATAATAAACAGCTGTGGAGTAGTCAGGACCCTATTTAAGGTAGTCACAAATTAAGCAGCTCTGTGAATGATACACACATGTGTCAGAGTCAGGAGACTCTTAGACATAGACACTCATTCAGAACCGCTTTGAATACTGCACATGTTGGGAATAATCACTAGTCTGTTTCATATGGTGATTAGTTTGGAGAATCAAAAAATAACACACCCCTGTTCAGTAAAATGGGTTCTATTTCATAAGGCCACTCTTTCACTGTTTTAGTGAATAATATGTATATCTAAAAAGTAAGGATTCTCTTTCCCATGGCCACTCGTTTAGGGCCTCTGTGAAAAATACTCCCCTCAAAAATAGTCAAGTGTCTACTTTAAATGGCTACACATTCTGAGACACTGTAGGCAATGAACATCTGGGCAATACACCTGAGTCTCTCTTTTATGCCCACTTAGTCAGAGTCTCATTCAATAATACACACCTGGGGTAGAGTTAACAGTCTACTTCTTGTAGCCACTCAGAGCCTCAGGGAATAATGCACACCAGGGTAACAGTCGAGCATTTTTTATATGGCCACCCATTTTGTGCCTCACTGAGTGATATACACCTGAAGAATCCTCAGGATTCCATTTGATACTGAAACTCATTTAGAACCTTATTGAATAATTCACAATAGAGCAATAGCCAGGTGTCTATTTTATATGGTCTATCATTCAAAGTTTCATTGAATAGTAAACTTCTTTTGAGTAATCAGGACGCTGTTTAACATAGCCACGAATTAAGTGGCTTGCTGAATAATATGTACCTGTGTGATAGTCAGGAGTCTATTTTATATGAACTCTAATTTTGTGTATCACTAAGTAATACACACCTGGGGCAGTGTCAGGAGTCTATTTGGTATGGACACTCAAACAGAGCCTGTTTGAATAATGCACACATGGATAATAATGAGGAGTATGTGTCATACAGCTACTCCTTCAGACAAACAGTGAATAATGCACATGTGGAGTAATTAGAAGTCTGTTTCCTATGGCCCCACTTTCACAGCCTCACTGAATATTACGCACTTGTGATAGAGTTTGGAGTCTATTTTTTATGACCACTCATTCAGAGAATCACTAAATAATGCACACCTGCAGAATAGTCAGAAGTCTCTTACCTATGGCCCCTTGTTGAGAGCCTCACTAAGTGTACACACCTGAAGAAATAGAGTTTACCTTTATCCCCTCATTCAGAGACTCACTAAAAAATGCACACCTGTGGAATAGTCAGGAGACTTTTTCATGTTGCCTCTGATTCGGAGTGTCACTGAATAATGTGATGTAGTCAGGAGTCTATTTCATGTAGACAGATTTTCAGAGCGACAGGGAATAAAACAGGCCCTTTATGTTGGAAGGAATCTAATTAATATGGCCATATCTTTTGAGCCTCACTGAATAATACACACCTGGAGAATAATTTGGAGACTATTTTTTTTTTCATGTATTCTAAATATCTTTATTGGTTTTATCTTCATTGGCATTGTCATATATATATATATATTTTTAATTTTTATTGCATTATAGGTTTTGGGGTACATGTGCAGAACGGGCAAGATAGTTGCATAGGTACACACATGGCAGTGTGTTTTGCTGCCTTCCTCCCCTTCACCCACACTTGGTATTCATTCCAAGGCTATCCCCCCCAGTTCCCCCCGCTGTCCCTCCCCCATTTCCCCCAACAGTCCCCAGTGTATAGTAGACCGCCTCTCTGTGTCCATGTGTTCTCATTTTTCTCACCCACCTATGAGTGAGTATATGCAGTATTTCTTTTTCTGTTCTTGTGTCAGTTTGCTGAGAATGATGTTCTCCAGATTCATCCATGTCCTTACAAAGGACACAAACTCATCATTTTTGATTGCTGCATAATATTCCATGGTGTATATGTGCCACATTTTCCCAGTCCAGTCTATCATGGATGGGCATTTGGGTTGGTTCCAGGTCTTTGCTATTGTAAACAGTGCTGCAATGAACATTCGTGTGCATGTGTCCTTATAGTAGAACGATTTATAGTCTTTTGGATAGATACCCAGTAATGGGATTGCTGGGTCAAATGGAATTTCTATTTCTAGGTCCCTGAGGAATCGCGACACTGTCTTCCACAATGGTTGAACTAATTTACACTCCCACCAACAGTGTAAGAGTGTTACTATTTCTCCACATCCTCTCCAGAATCTGCTCTCTCCAGATTTTTTAATGATCACCATTCTAACTGGTGTGAGATGATATCTCAATGTGGTTTTTATTTGCATCTCTCTAATGACCAATGATGATGAGCACTTTTTCATATGTTTGTTGGCTTCATGTATGTCTTCTTTTGTAAAGTTTCTGTTCATATCCTTTGCCCATTTTTGAATGGGCTTGTTTGTTTTTTTTCTGTAAATCTGTTTAAGTTCTTTGTAAATTCTGGATATCAGCCCTTTGTCAGATGTGTAAACTGCAAAGATTATAAAATTAATGTGCAAAAATCACAAGCATTCCTACACACCAATAACAGACTTTAAGAGAGCCAAATTAAGAATGAACTGCCATTCACAGTTGCTACAAAGAAAATAAAATACCTAGGAATACAACTCACTAGGAATGTCAGGGACCTCTTTAAGGAAAACTACAAACAACTGCTCAACGAAATAAGAGAGGATACAAACAGATGGAGAAACATTCCATGTTCATGGTTAGGAAGAATCAATATTGTGAAAATGGCTATACTGCCCAAAGTAATTTACACATTCAATGCTATCCCCATCAAACTACCATTGAATTTCTTCACAGAACTGGAAAAAACCACCATGAATTTCATATGGAACTAAAAAAGAGCCCGCATAGCCAAGTCAATTCTAAGCAAAAAGAACACAGCGGGAGGCATCACGCTACCAGACTTTAAACTATACTACAAGGCTACAGTAATCAAAACAGCATGGTACTGGTACCAAAACAGAGATATAGACCAATGGAACAGAACAGAAGCATCGGAGGCAACACAACATATCTACAACCATATTATCTTTGATAAACCAGACAAAAACAGGCAATGGGGAAAGGATTCCCTATTTAATAAATGGTGTTGGGAAAAATGTCTAGCCATGTGCAGAAAGCAGAAACTGGACCCCTTTCTGACACCTTACACTAAAATTAACTCCACATGGATTAAAGACTTAAACGTAAGACCTGACACCATAAAACCCTAGAAGAAAATATAGGCAAAACCGTTCAGGACCTAGGAGTAGGCAAGGACTTCATGAACAAAACACCAAAAGCATTGGCAACAAAAGCCAAAATAGACAAATGGGACCTAATCAAACTCCACAGCTTCTGCATGGCAAAAGAAAGTCACTAGTGTGAATCAGCAACCATCAGAATGTGAAAAAATTTTTACAGTTTACACATCTGGAGACTATTTTCGATGGACATTCATTCCAAGTCTCGCTAAATAATGTAGACCCGTGGACTAGTCAGGAGTCTATTTCATTTGGACACACATTCATAGCTTCAGTGGATAATATGCACGTGTTTATTTATCAGGATTCCATTTCATATGTCCACTGACTCGTAACCTCAATGAATAATGAAAAATGTAAAGTACTCAGCACTTTATTTCATATAGCCACTCATTCAGAGATTCACTCAATAATAAAAATATTTGAGATAGACAGCCTCCTCTTTCATATTGTCATACAAAAAGAGCCTCACTGAGTGACAAACACCTGGGGAAGTGCTAGGAGTGTACTTTACATAGCCTCTCATTTACAGCATAAGGGAATAATGCACAGGTGTGGAAAAGACACTAGTCTGTTTTATATGGCCACAAAATCAAAGCCTGAGTCAGTAATACACAACTTTGGAATAGTCACTAATCTATTATATATGCCCAAATATTTAGAGTCAGAGTCAATACTACACGCCTGTACACTAGTCAGGAAGCGATTTCATATGGCCAATGTTTCAGAGCCTCAGTGAATAACAAATACCTGAGGAATACTCTGGACGCTATTACATGTGGCATTTCTTCAGAGGTTCATTGAGTAAAGAACATCTGTATTGTAGTCAGAATTCTATTTCATATAGCCACATACTCAGAGCTTAACTGAATAACAGACACCTTGGGAAAGTAAGGATTCTGTTTTATATAGCCACTCATTTACAGCTGAATGTAAAACTCACGCCTGAGTAGTCTATAGGAGTCTCTATTTTATGGCCACACATTCAGGGCCTCACAGAATAATGCAGACGTAAGAAAATGTCAGGAGTGTACTTGACATGGCCACTTATTCAGTTCCTCAGTGAAGAATCATATATATCTGGAAAATACTCAGGATTCTATTATATATAGACACTTATTCAGAGACTCACTGAATAATGCACACCTGGAGAATTGTCTCGAGACTATTTGATATGACCGTTCACCCAGCGACTCAGTGGAAAATGCAGAGCTGAGAAATAGTCAAGGGGACAGAGTCCGGAGTCTATTTTATGTGGTCACTCGTTCAGAAACTGACTAAAAAATACACACCTTGGGAATAGTCAGAGTCCAGGTCATATGGCCACTCAATCACAGCAATACCAATTAATGCACAATGGGGCAATAGTAAGGAGTCTATTTCATACGGCCTCTCATTCAGAGCTTCAGTGTGTAATAAACAGCTGTGGAGGAGTGAGGACCCTATTGACGGTAGCCCCAAATAAAGCAGCTCCGTGAATAATACACACGTGTGAGAGTCAGGAGACTATTTGATATGGACACTCATACAGAACCTCTTCGAATATTGCACATGTGGGGAATAATCACTAGTCTATTTTATATGGTGGTTCGTTTATAGTGTCAAAAAATAATGCTCTTCTGTGGAGTAAAATGCAGTCTATTTCACAAGGCAACTCTTTCAGTGTTTTAGTGAATAACATCTATATCTGACAAGGCAGGAATCGCTTTCACATGGCCACTCGTTCTGGGCCTCTGTAAATAATACTCCCCTCAGAAACAGTCAAGGGTCTACTTCAAGTGCCTACAAATTCAGAGTCTCTGTAAGTAATGAACACTTGGGAAATACACCTGAGTCTCCTTTTTATGCCGACTGAGTCAGCGTCTCATTCAATAATACACACCTGGGAAGTGTTAAGAGTCTACTTTATGTAGCCACTCATTTAGATCCTCAGTGAATAATCCACACCAGGATAATAGTTGAGCATTTTTATATGGCCACTCATTCTGTGCCTCCCTGAATGATACACACCTGGGGAATTCTCAGGATTTTATTTCATACTAAAACTCATTTAGAACCTTATTGAATAATTCACAATAAAGCAATAGTCACGTGTCTATTTTGTATGGCCTCTCATTGAAAGATTCAGTGAACAATGAACTTCTATGGAGTAATCAGGACACTGTTTAAGATAGCCATGAATTAAGTGCTTCCTGAATGATACACACCTGGGTGGTAATCAGGAATCCATTTCATATGAACTCTAATTCTGTGTAACGCTGAGTAATACACAGAACCAATTCGAATATTGCACATGTGAAGACTAAACTCTAGTCCATTTTATATGGTCATTTGTTTGAAGAGTCAAAAAATAACATGGGAGCGGGGTTATACACACAGGAGAGTAAGGGATACACAGAGAAGAGAGAAGAATACACACAAGAGAGGGGAGGATAAACACAGGAGAAAGAAATACACACAGGAGAGAGGGGCATACAGAAAGGAAAGGGTGATACACACAGGAGAAAGAAGGATAAAGAGAAGAAAGAGGAAAATACACACAGAAGAGGGGGAACACACAGGAGAGAGAAGCGTACACACAGGAGAAAAAAGGATACACACAGAAGAGAGGAGGATACACACAGGAGAGAGGGAATGCACAGAGGAGAGATAGAAATACACACAGGAGCAGACATACATGAGGCCAGCAAACATATGAAAAAGTGCTCATCGTCATTGGTCATTAGAGAGATGCAAATCAAAACCACATTGAGATACCATCTCACACCAGTTAGAATGGCGATCATTAAAAAATCTGGAGACAGCAGATGCTGGAGAGGATGTGGAGAAATAGGAACACTCTTACACTGTTGGTGGGAGTGTAAATTAGTTCAACCATTGTGGAAGACAGTGTGGCGATTCCTCAGGGACCTAGAAATAGAAATTCCATTTGACCCAGCAATCCCATTACTGGGTATCTATCCAAAGGATTATAAATCGTTCTACTATAAGGACACATGCACACGAATGTTCATTGCAGCACTGTTTACAATAGCAAAGACCTGGAACCAACCCAAATGCCCAACGATGATAGACTGGACTGGGAAAATGTGGCACATATACACCATGGAATATTATGCAGCAATCAAAAATGATGAGTTTGTGTCCTTTGTAGGGACATGGATGAATCTGGAGAACATCATTCTCAGCAAACTGACACAAGAACAGAAAAAGAAATACCGCATATACTCGCTCATAGGTGGGTGAGAAAAATGAGAACATGTGGACACAGAGAGGCAGTCTACTATACACTGGGGACTGTTGGGGGGAATGGGGGAGGGACAGCAGGGGGGGGCTGGGGGGGATAGCCTGGGGATGAATACCAAGTGTGGGTGAAGGGGAGGAAAGCAGCAAAGCACACTGCCATGTGTGTACCTATGCAACTATCTTGCTCGTTCTGCACATGTACCCCCAAACCTATAATGCAATAAAAATAAATAAATAAATAAATTAAAAAAAAAAAAAAAAAAAAAAAAAGAAATACACACAGGAGAGAGAAAGTATACACACAAAATGGAGGGGGTTACACATATGAGAGTGGGTATACACAGGAGAGAGTGGTACAGAAACTGGAGAGAGGAAGGATACACACAGGAGAGAGGAGAAATACACAAAAAGAGAGGGTTGATTACACAGGAGAGAAAAATTATACATACAGGAGAGAAGAGGATACACACAGGCGAAAGGACGATACACACTGGAGAGAGAAAGGTAGACACAGGAGAGGGGGATACACACAAGACTGAGAAGGATTTACACAGGAAAGAAGAGAATACACACAGAAGACAGGAGAATACACGCAAAAGAGGGAAGGATAGACACGGTAGACAGAAGAATCCACTCAGGAGAGAGAAGGATACAAACAGGAGAGTGGTGATACAAACAAGAGAGATGAAAGTTCACACAGGAGAATAGAGGATACACACGTGAGAGAGATGGATACACACAAGAGAGAGGAGTATACACATATCAGAGAAAAGGAAACACACAGGAGAGAGGGGCTTACACACAGAAGAGGGGGATACACACAGGAGAAAAAGGGATAAACAAAGGAAAGAGAAGGAAACACACAGGTGAAGGGGATACACACAGCAGAGAGGGGCGTAGACACAGGAGAAAACAAGATACACACAGCAGAGAGAAAGGTACATACAGGAGAGAGGTGATAACCAAAGAAGAGAAGGGGATACACAAAAGAGAGAAGGGATACACACAGAACGGAGGGTGTTACACACAGGAGAAAGGAGGGATACGCACAGGAGAGAGAAGGGATACCCACAGGAGAGAGGAGAATGCACACAGGAGAATGGAATACACACAGAAGAAAGGAGGATGCACACAAAAGAGAGGAGGAGACACACAGGAGAAATGAGAATACACGCAGGAGAGAGGAGGGTAAACACAGGATAGAGGGGGATACACACAGGAGAGAGGAGGATACACACATGAGAGAGAAAGATACACACAGGCGAGAGGAGAATACACAGAGAATAGAGGAGAATACACACAGGAGAGTGAAGGATACACAAAGAAGAGGGAGATACTAACAAAGGGAGGAAAATAAACACAGGAGAAATGAGGATACACACAGGAGAGAAGAGGATACCCACAGGAGAAATGAGAATACACGCAGGAGAGAGGAGGGTAAACACAGGATAGAGGGGGATACACACAGGAGAGAGGAGGATACACACATGAGAGAGAAAGATACACACAGGAGAGAGGAGAATACACAGAGAATAGAGGAGAATACACACAGGAGAGTGAAGGATACACAAAGAAGAGGGAGATACTAACAAAGGGAGGAAAATAAACACAAGAGAAATGAGTATACACACAGGAGAGAAGAGGATACCCACAGGAGAAAGGAGGATACACAAATAAGAGGGGAAACACACAGGAGAGAGGGGGATACACACAGGCGGGAAAGATAAACACAGAAGAGGGGTATACACACAGGAGAGAGGGGAATACACACAAGAGAGGGGGATGCAGACAGGAAACAGGGGCTTACGCACAGGAGAGAGGAGGATACACACAGGAGAGAGGGTAAATCCACAAAAAAGAGAGGGGGATACACACAGGAAAATGAAGCATACATACAGGAGGGAGGGGAATACACACAGGAGAGAGGGGGATACACACAGAGAATAAAGGATAAATACAAAACAGAGGAGAATACACACCAAAAAGAGAAGGATACAGATAGAAGAGAGGAGGATACACGCAGGAGATTGGAGAATAAACAAAAGAGAGGAGGATAAACACAAAAGGGGGGAGGATACACGCAGGAGAGAAGAGGATACACACAAGAGAGAGGGAAAATATATAGAGGAGAGAGGAGGATACACACAGGAGTGGCGTGAAACACAGGAGAGAGAAGGGTACACACAGTAGAAAGTAGAATACACACAGGAGAGAGGAGGATACACAAAGGACAGAGGGATACACACAGGAGAGAGGGGGATACACCGAGAAGAGAGAGGAGGATACACAAAGGCGAGAGGGGGATACAAACAGGAGGGGGAATACACACAGAAAGGAGAACCATAAACACAGGAGAGGGGTATACACACAAGAGAAAGAAAAATACACACAAAAGAGAAGGATACACACAGGACAGGGAGATACACACAGGAGAGTGAAGCGTACACACAGGAGAGAGGAGGATTCACACAGTAGATAAAAAAATACACACAGGAGAGAGGGTATACACACAAGAGAGAGGAACATACAAACTGGAGAGAGGAAAGATACACACAGGAGAGAGGGTGGATACACACAGGAGAGAGGGGTGATACACACAGGAGAGAAAAAAGATACACACAGAAGAGAGGTGGATACACACAGGAGAAAAGAGGATACACACTGGTTAGAGAAAGATACACACAGGAGAGGGGGATACACACAGGAGTGATAAGGATTCACACAGGAAAGAAGAAAATACACACAGGAGAGAAAAGGATGCACACAAATGAGGGAAGGATACACACTGTAGACAGAAGGATACACACAGGAGAGAGAAGAATACACACAGGAGAGGGGTGATACACACAAAAGAGATGAGGATTCACACAGAAGAAAAGACGATACAAACAGTAGAGAGACAGATACAGGAGAGTAGAGTATACACACAGCAGAGAGAAAGATACACACAGGAGAGAGGTTGTACACACAGGAGAGAGGTTGTACACACAGGAGTGAGGAAAATCCACACAGGAGGGAAGTTAATGCAAACAGGGAGAGAGGTGGATACACAGAGAAGTGGGTCATACACACAGCAGAGAGGAGGATTTACGAAGGAGAGAGAAAAATACACGCAGAAGAGAGGGGGATACACACAACAGAGAGGGGGATACACACAGGAGAAAGGGGGATACACACAGAAAGTGGTGATAAACACAGGACAGTGGAGGGTACACACAGGAGAGAGGGGGTAAATACAGAAGAGAAGAGAATACACAAAGGAAAAAGGGATAAACACAGGAGAGTAGAGAATAAACAGAGGAGAGAGGAGGATACATACAGGAGAGAGGAGGATAAACACAGGAGAGGAAGATACACACAGGAGAGAGGAGCATACACACAGGAGAGGGGGATACACAGAGGAGAGACGGGGATACAAACAGGAGAGAGAAGGAATACACATAGGAGAGAGAAGGTTACACACAGAAGAAAAGAGGGATACGCACAGGAGAGAAAATTGATACCCACAGGAGAGAGAAGGATACACACAGGAGAGAAAAGGATACACACAGGAGAGAGGAGAATGCACACAGGAGAGAGAAGAATACATACAGGATAGAGGAGGAGACAAACAGGAGAAAGAAGGATACACGCAGGAGAGAGGAGGTTACACACAGGAGAGTGGAGGATACACAGAAAAGAGAGGAGGATACACACAAGAGAGAGAGAAATACACACAAGAGAGAAGAGGATACACACATAAGAGGGGTGATACACACAGGAGAGAGAAGGGAACACATAGGAGAAAGGGGGATACAAACAGAAGTCAGAAAGATTCACAAAGGAGAGGATACACACAGGAAAGAGGGGCACACACCGATGAGAGAAAAAGATACATACAGGAGAGAAGAGGATACACACAGGACAGGTGGATAACAACCGGAAAGAGGGGCAAACACACAGGAGATGAGGATACACACAGGAGAAAAGGGGATATACACAGGAGAGATAAAAATACACACAGGAGAGGGGGACACACACAAAAAGAGGGGCGTACACACAGAAGAAAGAAAAATACACACAGCAGAGAATAGAATACACACAGGAGAGAGAGGATACACACAGGAGAGAGGAGGATACACAGAAGAGAAGAAAATACACACAAAAGAGGAAAGGATACACACAGGGAACAGAAGGATTCACACAGTGTAGTGGGGGATACACAAAGGAGAGGGGTGATACACACAGGAGAGAATAGAATACACGCAGGATAAGGGGATACACACAGGGAAGAGAGGGATACAAACAGAAGAAAGGATACACACAGGAGAGAGGGGAATACACACATAAAAGGGTGATAAACAAAGGAGAAATGGGAATAAACACAGGAGAGAAAAGTATACACACAGGAAAGGGTGATACACACAGGAGAGAGTTCCATAAACACAGGAGAGAAAAAGATACAGGAGAGAGGAGGAAACAAACAGAAGAGGGGGATACACACAAAAGAGGGGGATTCACACAGGAGAAATGGGGGATACACACAGGAAAGAAATGTGTTACACACAGGAGAGAAGGGGAAAACAAAGGAGTGCGGAGGGATAAATAATAGAGAGAAGGATACACAAAAAAGAGTGGAGGATTCACACAAGAGAGAAAAGTATACACACAGGAGAGGGGCATACACAAAAGAGAAAAAGAAATACACACAGGAGCGTTGAATACATACAGGAGACAGAAAAATACACACAGGAGAGAGGGGGATACACACAAGATATGGGGATACAAACAGGAGAGAGGGGCATACACACAGGGGAGAGGAGAATACACACAGGAGATAGGAGGATACACACAGAAGAGAGGGGAATACACACAGGAGAGAGGAGGATACACGCAGAGGGAAAAGGATAAATACGAAAGAGAGGAGGATACACACAAAAGAGAGGAGGATACCTATAGAAGAGGGGAGGACACATTCAGGAGATTGGAGGATATACAAAGGAGAGAGGAGGATACACACAGGAGAGGGGAGGATACACACAGGAGAGGGGAGGATACACAAAAGAGAGAAAAGTATACACACAGAAAAGTGTAATATACACAGGAGAGAGGAATATTCTCACAGGAGCGTTAGATACATAGAGGAGACGGGGAAATACACACAGGAGAGGTGGATGCACACAAGAGAGAGGGGGATTCACACAGAATAGGGAGATACACACAGGAGAGATGAAGATTCAAACAGCAGAGAGGGGAATACACACAAGAGAGAGGGCGTTACACACAAGACAGAGAAGGTTATGCACAGAATAGAGGGGAATTCACACAATAGAGAGGCTGATACACACAGGAGAGAGGGGAATACACACTGGAGAGAGGGATATACACACAGGTGAGGGGAATACACAAAGGAGAGAGGGGCATACACACAGGAGAGAGAAAAGGTACACACAGGAGAGAGGAGGATACACACAAAAGACATGGGGATACACACAGGAGAGAAGAGGATACACACAGGAGAGAGGAGGATACACAGAGGAGAGAGGTGGATACATACAGGTGAGAGGGGATACACACAGGAGATAGGGAATATACACACAGAATACAGGAGGGTACACACAGAAAAGATGGTAATACACTCAGAAGAAAGGAGGATATACAAAGGAGAGAATACGATACACACAGAAGAGAAAAGGATACACACAGGAGAGAGGAGGATACACACAGGAGAGGGGGATACACACAGGGGAGGGTGCATACACACATAAAATGGGGATAAACACAGTAGAAAAAGGGTACACACAGAAGAGAGGAGGATACTCACAGGAAAAGGTGATACAAACAGGAGAGAGAAATACACACAGGTGAGAGGAGGATACACACAAGAGAAAGGGGCGTCAACACAGAAAAGTGGGATACACAGAAAAGAGAGGGGGATACACAAAGGAGAGAGGGATACACACAGGAGAGGAAAATACACACAGGAGTGAGAGGGATGCACACAGAAGAAAGGGAAATACACACAGGAAAGAGGAGGATACACACAGGAGAGAGAATGATACACACAGGAGATGGGGGATACGCACAGTTGAGAGGAGAATACAGAGAGGAGAAAGGAAGATACACACAGAAGAGAAGGAGATACACACAGGAGTGGGGGATACACACAGAAGAGAGGGGGTAAAAACAAAAGCATTGGATACATGAAAGAGACAGGGAAGTACACAGAGGAGAGAGGGCGATACATACAGAAGAGGGGGATACACATAGGAGAGAGGAAGATACACACAAAAGAGAGGAGTATACACAGGAGAAAGTGGGATACACACAGGAGAGGGGGGAATTCACACAGGAGAGAGGGGAATACACACAAGAGAGAGGGGTATACACACAGGACAGAGAAAGATACACAAAGAAGAGAGGAGAATACACGCAGGAGAGAGAAGTATACACAGGAGAAAGTGGGATACACAAAGGAGAGAGGAGGATACACAAAGAAGAGAAAAATACACACAGGTGAGAGGAGGATACACACAGGAGAGTGGGGCGTACACACAGAAGAGGGGGGTCACACAAAGGAGAGAGGTGGATACACAAAGGAGAAAGGAATACACACAGGAGAAAGAAATACACACAAGAGCGAGAAAGATGCACACAGGAGAAAGGACGATACACACAGGAAAGAGGAGGATACACACAGGAGAAAGGAGCATATACACAGGAGAGAGGGTGATACACACAGGAGAAAGGAAGATACACACAGGAGAGTGGGGCACACAAACATGAGGGAGGGGGATATACACAAAAGACAGGGGTATAAACAGAGTTGTAGAAGGATACACACTGGAGAGAGGAAGATACACAGAGGAGAGAGGAAGATATGCACAGAAGAGGAAAGGATATGGACAGGAGTAGTGGATACACACAGAAGAGAAAGGGATAGGCACAGGAGAGAAGGATACAAGACGAGAGATGGGATACACACAGGAGACAGGGGAAAACACAGGAGAGGGGGATACATACAGAAGAGAGGGGCATAGACAGAGAAGAGGAGATGATACACGCAGGAGAAAAAAGGATACACACAGGAGAGAGGGGGGTACACACAGGAGAGAGGGGGGATAAACACAGGAAAGAGAAGAATACATAAAAAAGACAGGAGGATACACAGAGGTGAAAGGAAGATACGCACAGGAAAGAGAAAGATACACAAAGGAGAAAGGGGGATACAGACAGTAGAGAGGAAGATACACAAATGGGGAGGAAGATAAACACAGGAGACAGGAGTATACACACAGGAGAGAAGAGAATACACACAAGAGAGAGGAGGATACACACAGTTGAAGGGAGGATACAAACAGGAGAGAGGAGGATACACAAAGGAGAGAAGAGGATACTCACAGGAGAGAGGGGAATAAACACAGAAAAGAGGAGGATACACAGAAGAGAGAGGAGGATACACACAGGAGAGAGAAAGATACACACAGGGGAAAGGAGGATACACACAAAAGAGGGAAGGATACACATAGAAGAGAGGGGGATACATACAGGAGACAGAGGGATACACACAGGGGGACGGGGATAAACACAGGAGAGAGGAGGATACACACAGGAGAGAGGAGGATACACACAGGACAGTGGAGGATACACAAAGGAGACAGGAGCATACACACAGGAGAGGAGAATACACACAAAAGAGGAAGATACACACAGAAAAGAGGAGGATACATACAAAAAATGGGGATACACACATGAAAGAGGGGCATACACACAGAAGAGAGCAGGATACACACAAAATAGAGGAGGATACAAAGAGGAGAGAGGGGCTACACACAGGAGACGGGGGGATACACACAGGAGAGAAGAAGATACACACAAGAAAGAAGAGAATACACACAGGAGAGAGAAGGATACACACAGGGGAAGCGGGATACACACAGAAGAGGGAAGGATACACACAAAGAGAGGAGCATACACACAGGAGAGTGAAGGATACCTACAGAAGAGAGGGGAATACACACAGGAGAGAGGGGCATATACACAGGAGAGAAGGATACACAGAGTAGAGAGGAGAAAACAAACAGGAGAAGGATATACACACAGGAGAGAGAAATACACAAAAGAGAGAGGAAGATGCACAAAGGAGAGAGAGGGATACACAAAGGAAAGAAGTGGATACACAAAAGAAAAGAAAGGATACACACAGGAGAGGGCAGATACACACAGGCGAGAGGAAGATACACACAGGAGAGTGGGGCATACACACAGGAGGAAGAGAGATACACACAGAAGAGAGGGGTATACACACAGGAAGGAAGGATACACACAGAAGAGAGGAGGATACACAGAGGAGAGAGGAGGATACACACAGAAGAGAGGAAGATACACGCAGGATAAAGGAGGATACACACAGGAAAGATGGAAATACACACAAGAGAGTGGAGGATACACAAAGGAGAGAGGAGGATACACAAAAGGGAAAGGAGAATACACACAGGAGACAGGAGGATACACACAGGAAAGGAGAGGATACACACAGTAGAGAGAAGTATACACATAGGAGAGAGGTGGATACACACAGAAGAGAGAAAGATACACACAGGAGAGAGGAGGATACACATAGGAGAGGGTGGATACACACAGGAGAAAGGAGGATACACAAAGGAGAGAAAAAAATACACACAAGAGAAAGGAGAATACACACAGGAGAGAAGAAGATACACGCAGGATAAAGGAGGACACACACAGGAAAGATGGGGATACACACAGGAGAGTGGAGGATACAAAGGAGAAAAAAGAATACACACAAGAGAAAGGAGAATACAAACAGGAGACAGGAGGATACATACAGGAAAGGAGAGGATACACACAGTAGAGAGAAGAATACACATAGGAGAGAGGTGGATACACACAGGAGAGAGAAAGATACACACAGGAGAGAGGAGGATACACACAGGAGAGAGGAGGATACACACAGGAGAGGGTGGATACACACAGGAGAAAGGAGGATACACACAGGAGAGCAGGGAATACACACAAGAAAGAGGAGGACGCACACAGAAGAGAGTAGAATACATAAAGGCTAGAGGGAAGACACACACAGGGGAGAGGGAAATACTAACAGGAGAGAGGAAGATACACACAGGAGAGTGGAACATACACACAGAAGAAAGATTATACACACTGGAGAGAGTGGGATACACACAAGAGGAGAAAAATATGCACAGTAGTGAGGATACTCACAGGAGAAAGAAGGATACACACAGAAAAGAGATGGATACACAAAGGAGAGAAAAGGATACACACAGGAGAGGGTGATACACACAAGAGAGAGGGGGATCCACAAAGGAGGGAAGGAAATACACATAAGAGATAGGGGTATACACACAGGAGAAAAAAGGACACACGCAGGAGAAAAAAAGATACACGCAGGAGAGAGGAAAATACCCACAGAAGATAGGGGAATACACACAAAAGAGAGAAAAATACACACAGGAGAAAAAGGGAATAAACACAGGAGAGAGGAAAATGCACAAAGGAGCAAGGAATACACACAGGTGAGAAAAGGATACACACAAGGGAGTGGGGCATAAACACAGAAAAGGGAGGATACACAGAGGAAAGAGGGGGATACACAAAGAAGAAAGGAATACACACAGGAGAAAAAAATACACACAGGAGTGAGAACGATGCACAAAGGAGAAATGAAAATACACACAGAAAAAAGGAAGATACACACAGGAGAGAGAAGGAAACACAGGACAGGGGGAATACATACAGGAGAGAAAAAGACACCCATAGGAAAGAGGAAGATGCTCAGAGAAGAGAAAAAGATACACACAGAAGAAAAAAAGATACACACAGGAGTGGGGGATACACACAGAAGAAAGAGGGATGTGCAGAGAAGAGAAAAATACACAGAGGAGAGGGGGATACATACAGGAGAGAGGGGCATACATAGAGAAGAGAACAGGATACTCGCAGGAGAGAGGAGGATACACACAGAAGAGAGGGGGATACACACAGGAGAGAGGGGGATACACACAGGAGAGAGGGGAATAAACACAGCAGACAAAAGGATACACACAGGAGAGAAAAAGATACACATAGGAGAGAAAGATACAGAGAAGTGAGAGGGGCATACACACAGAAAAGGGGAATACACACAGGAAAGGGTGATACACACACGAGAGAGAAGCGTAAACACAGGACAGAAAAGGATACACACAAAAGAGAGGAGGAAACAAACAAAAGAGAGAGAATACACACAAGTGACAGGGGTATACATACAGGAGATAGGGGTAATAAACACAGGAAAGAAAGGTGTTACACACAGGAGAGATGGGGGAAACAAAGAAAAGTGGAGGGATACACACAGGAGAGAGGAGGATACACACAGGAGAGAGAAGGAAACACAGGAGAGAAAAGTGTACACACAGGAGAGGAGCATACACACAGGAGAGAGGGGTTACACACAGGAGAGTTGGATACATACAGGAAAAAGAAAAATACACACAGGAGAGAGAGGGATACACACAGGAGAGTTGGATACATATAGGAGAAAGGGAAATACACACAGGAGAGAGGGGAATACACACAGGAGAGGGGGATACACACTGGAGAGAGGGTATACACACAAAAGTGAAGGGAATACACACAAGAGAGAGGGGCATACACACAGGAGAGAGGGGGATACACATAGGAGCGAGGAAGATACACACAGGAAAGAGAAAGATACAGGAGAAAGAAGGATACACACAGGAGAGGGCGAAACACACAAGAGAAAGGGGTTCTACACAGGAGAGAGGGGAATACATAGGAGAGAGGGGTGTACACACAGAAGAGGTGTATACACACAGGAGAGAGGAGAATACATGCAGAAAAGTGGAGGATACTCGCAGCACAGAAGAGGATACCCGCAGGAGAGAGGGAGATACACACAAAAGAGAGAAAAATACACACAGGATTGAAGGGGATACACACAAGAGAGAGAATTATACACACAGGAAAGAAAAGAATACCACAAAAAAGAGGAGGATACACACAGGAGCGAGGGATACACACAGGTGGGAGAAGGATACACATAGGAGAGAGGGGCGTACACTCAGAAAAGAAGGTAACACAGAGTAGAGAGGGAAATACACAAAGGAGAAACTGATACACAAAAGAGAAAAATACACACAGGAGCGAGGAAGATGCACACAGAAGAAAGGAAAATACACACAGGATAGGGGAGGATACACACAGGAGAGAGAAGGATACACGGAAAAGAGGTGGGGTTACACACAGGAGAGAGGAAGATACACACAGGAGAGAGGAAGATACACAGAGGAGAGATGAAGATACACACAGAAGAGAAAAGGATACACACAGGAGTGGGAGATACACACAGAAAAGAGGGGGATATGCACAGGAGAAAGAGATACACAGAGGAGAGAGTGGGATACGCACAGAAGAGAGGGGAATAAACACAGGAGAGGGGGATACATACAGGAAAGTGGGGCATAGACAGAGGAGAGGGGAGGACACACGCAGGAGAGAGGAGGATACACAAAGGATAGACAAGGATAGACACAGGAGAGAGTAAGATACACACAGGAGAGAAAAAAATACACACAGGAGATAAGAGGATACACATAGGAGAGAAAGATACACACAGGATAGAGGGGCATACACCCAAAAAAAGGGATACACACAAGAGAAAGTGGGATACATACAGGAGATTGGAGAATACACACAGAAAAGGGTGACACACATAGGAGAGAGGGGCACAAACACAAGAGAGTGGAGGATACACACAGGAGAGAGGAGAAAACAAACAGGAGAGAGGGGATACACAAAAGTGAGAGGGGGATACACACAGGAGAGAAAGGTGATACACAGTGGAAAGAAAGGTGTTACACACAGGAGAGAGGGGGAAAACCCACAGGAAAGCGGAGGGATACACGCAGGAGAAAGAAGGATCCACACAGGAGAGAGGAGGATACACAGAGGAGAGAGGAGTATACACACAGGAGAGTGGCGTACACACAGGAGAGAGGGGGATACACGCAGGAGAGTTGGTTACATACAGGAGACAGGGAAATATACACAGGAGAGAAAAATACACACAAAAGAGGGGGATATACGCAGGAGAGAGGGTATACACACAGGAGAGGGGGATACACATAGGAGAGAGAGGGATCCACACAAAAGAGAGGGGAATACACACAAGACACAGGGGCATACAGACAAGAGAGAGAAAAATACACATAGGAGAGAGGAAGATACAGGAAAAAGAGAGGAGGATACACGCGGAAGAGAGGAGTATACACAGGAGAGAGGTTAATACACAGAGAAGAGAGGGCGTTCCACACAGGAGAGTGGGCGGATACACATAGGAGAGAGGAGGATACACACAAAAGGGAGGAGCATACACACAGGAGAGAGAATGATATGCACAGAAGAGACGGGAATTCACAAAATAGAGAGGGGGATACACACGGGAGAGAGAGGAATACACAAGGAAGAGAGGGGTATACACACAGGTGAGGTAAATAAACAAAGGAGAAAGGGGCATACACACAGAATAGAGAAAAGATACACACAGGAGAGAGGAAAATAAACACAGGAGAAAGGAGGATACACAGAGAAGAGAGGAAGAAACACACAGAAGAGAAGAGGATACACACAGGAGTGGGGGATACACAGAGAAGAGAGTGGGTTACTCACAGGAATGGGGGATACACAGAGGAGAGTGTGGAATACACACAGAAGAGAGGAAGATAAACACAGGAGAGGGGGATACATATAAGAGAGGGGGCATAGACAGAGGGGAGGGGAAGATACACGCAGAAGAGAGGAGGATACACACAGGAAAGAGTGTGATACACACAGGAGAGAGGGGAATACACACAGGAAAGAAAAGAATACACACTGGAGAGAGGAGGATGCACATAGGAGAGGAAGATAAACACACAAGAGGGGTCATACACACAAAAAAAGGGATACACACAGGAGAAAGGGGGTTACACACAGGAGACAAGAGGATACACACAGGAAAGTGTGATACACACATGAGAGAGAGGCGTAAACACAGGAGAGAGGAGAATACACACAGGAGGGTGGGGGGATACACAAAAGAGAGAGAAGGATGCACACAGAAGTGAGTAGGATACATAAAGGCGACAGAAAGAATACACACAGGGGAGAGGAAGGATACTAACAGGAGAGAGGGGGATACACACCCGAGAGTGGGGCATACACAAAGAAGGGAGAAGACACACACTGGAGAGAGTAAGATACACAAAGGAGGAGGAAGATACGCAAAGTAGAGAGGAGGATACACACAGGAGAAAGGAAGATACACACAGGAGAGAGACGGATACACGCAGGATGGAGGAGGATACACAAAGGAGAGGGCGATACACACAAGAGAGAGAAGGATTCACACAAGAGAGAGAGAAATACACATAAGAGAGAGGGGTATACACACATGAGAGGGGTATACACACAGAAGAGAGGAGGATACACGCAGAAGAAAGGAGGATACACGCAGCACAGAGGAGGATACATGCAGGAGAAAGGGAAATACACACAGGAGAGAGAAAAATACACACAGGAGAGAAGGGGATACACACAAGAGAGAGAATGATACACACAAAAGACAAAAAGATACACACAGTAGAGAGGAGGATACACAGAGGAGCGAGGGATACACAAAGGTGAGAGGAGGATACACACAGGAGAGAGGGGCGTACACACAGAAAAGGGAAAATACACAGAGAAGAGAGTGGGATACACAAAGGAGAAAGGGATACACACAGGAGAGAGAAATACAAACAGGAGCGAGGGGGATGCACACAAGAAATAGGGAAATACACAAGGAAAGACGAGAATACACACAGAAGAGAGAAGGATACACATAGGAGAGGGGGGAATACACACAGGAGAGAGGAAGATA
The DNA here is from genome assembly GCA_031835075.1 of Saguinus oedipus. Taxonomy (NCBI): domain Eukaryota; kingdom Metazoa; phylum Chordata; class Mammalia; order Primates; family Cebidae; genus Saguinus; species Saguinus oedipus. The sequence continues at coordinate 60,464,822 of CM063173.1, forward strand.
CAAACAGGAGAGAGGAGGATACACAGAGGAGAGAGGAAGATACACACAGAAAAAAAGACGATACACACAGAAGTGGGAGATATACACAGAAGAGAGAAGGATACGAAAAAGAGAGAAAAATACACAGAAGAGACAGTGGGATACACAGAGGAGAGAGGGGGATAAACACAGGAAAGGGGGACACATACAGGAGAGAGGGGCACAGACAGAAGAGAGAGGAGGATACACGCAAGAGAGAAGAGGATACACATAGGAAAGAGGGGATTCACACAGGAGACAGGAAGATACACACAGGAGAGAAAAAATACACACAGAAGAGAAGAGGAAACAAATAAAAGAGAGGGAATACACACAAGAGAGAGGTGGATACACACAGGAGAAAGGGGTGATACACACAGGAAAGAAAAATGTTACCCACAGGAGAAATGGGGAAACACACAGGAGAGCGGAGTGATACACACAGGAGAGAGCAGGATACACGCAGGAGAGAGGAGGATACACACAGGAGAGAAGAGGATACACACAGGAAAGAGGAGTATACACACAGAATAGGGGCATATACACAGGAGAGAGAAGGATACATACAGGAGAGATGGATACATGCAGGAGACAGAGAAATACACACAGGAGAGAGGGGAAAACACACAGGAGAGGGGGATACACAGAGGAGAGAGGGTATATACACAGGAGAGGAAAATACACAGAGGAGAGAGAGGGATCCAAACAGGAGAAAGGGGAATACACACAAGAGAGAGGGTCATACATACAGGAGAGAAGGGGATACACATAGGAGAGAGGAAGATACACAAAGGAGAGAGGAGGACATATGCAAAAGAGAGGAGTATACACAAGAAAGAGGAAAATACACAGAGGAGATATGGCGTTACACACAGGAGAGAGGGCGCATACACACAGGAGAGAGGAGGATACAAAAAGGAGAGGGTGTGTACACACAGGAGAGAGGGGGGATACACACAATAAAGAGGGGGATACATAAAGAGGAGAGTAGGATATACAAAGGCGAGAGAAGGGATACACACAGGGGAGAGTGGCGATACTAACAGGAGAGGAGGGATACACAAAGGAGAGTTGGGCATACTCAGAGAAGTGAGAGGCTACACACTGGAGAGAGTGGGATACACACAGAAGGAGGAAGATACACACAGTAAAGAGAAGGATATACACAGGAGAAAGGAAGATACACACAGGAGAGAGATGGATACACAAAGAGAGAGGAGCATACACACAAGAGAGGGCGATACACACAAGAGAGAGGTAATCCACACAGGAGAGACGAAATACACATAGGAGAGAGGGGTATACACACAGGAGAGGGTTATACACACGAGAGAGGAGAATACACGCAGGAGAAAGGAGGATACACGCAGCACAGAGGAGGATACTCACAGGAGAGAGGGGCATACACACAGGAGAGGGAAAAATACACACAGAAGAAAAGGGGGATACACACAAGAGAAAGACTAATACACACCATAGAGAAAAGAATACACACAGGAGCGAGGGGAATACACACAAAAGAGAGGGGGATACACACAGGAGAGAGGGAAGATACACACAGGAATGAGGGGTATACACAAAGGTGAGGGGAATACACAAAGAAGAGAGGTGCATACACACAGGAGAGAGGAAAGATACACACAAAAGAGAGGAGGATACACATAGATGAAAGGAGGACACACAGAGGAGATGGCGATACACAGAAGAGAGAGAGAGATACACACAGGAGAGAGGGGAATACACATAGGAAAGAGGGGTATACACACAAATGAGGGGAATACACAAAGGAGAGAGGGAGATGCACACACGAGAGAGAAGAATACACACAGGAAAGGGTGATACACACAGGATGCAGGAGGATACACACAGGAGAGAGGAAGATACACACAGGAGAGAGGGGGGATACCCACGGGAGAAAAGAAAATACACACAGGAGGGAGGAGGATACACACAGGAGACAGGAGGATACACACAGAAAAGAAAAGGATACACACAGGAGAGAGAAAGATACACACAAGAGAAAAAATGATACTCACAGGAGAGAGGAGGACCCCACAGGTGAAAGGAGGATACACTGAAAAGAAAAAATGATACACACTGAAGAGAGGGGTATACACAAAGGAGACAGTGGGATACACACAGGGGGAGAAAGATAAACATAGGGGAGTGGAAGATACACACATTAGAGAGGAAGATACACACATGAGAGAGGAGAATACACAAAAGAGACAAAGGCATACACAAAGGAGACGCTGATACACGCAGGAGAGAAGGGGGATACACACAAGAGAGAGAATGATACACACAAAACGCAAAAGGATACACACAGTAGAGAGAAGGATACACACAGGAGCGAGGGATACACACAGGTGAGAGGAGGATACACACAGGAGAGAAAATGATACAAACAGGAGAGAGGAGGATACACACGTGGAAGGAGGATACACATAGGACAGAAAAGGATACACACAGAAGAGAGGGGAATACACTCAGGAGAGTCGGGATACAAACAGGAGAGTGCGGGATACACAAATGGGGAGGGGTATACACACAGGAGAGAGGAGGATACACACAAGAGAGAGGAAAATACACACAAGAAAAAGGAGGATACACACAGGAATGAGGGGAATAAATGCAAAAGAGAGAAGGATAAACACAGCAGAGTGGATGATACACACAGGAGAGAGGAGGATAAACATAGGAGAGAGGAGGATACACAAATGAGAGGAGAAGATACACACAGGAGAGAAGAAAATACACAAAAGAGACAAAGGCATACACAAAGAAGAGGCTGATACACACAGGATAGAGGGGGATACACACAGGAAAAAAAGGACACACGCAGAAGAGTGGGATAAACACAGGAGAGAGGGGCATACACACAGAAGAGAGGAGTATATACAGAGAATAGAAAAGGATACACACAATAGAGAGGAGGATACACACAGGAGATAGGGGGTATGCACACAAGAGAGAGGAAGGTACACACAAAAGAGTGGAGGATACACAGAGGAGAGAGAAGGATACACAAAAAAAGAGGAGGATACAGAAAGGAGAGAGGAGGATACACAAAGAAGAAAACATGATGCAAACAGGAGAGAGAAGGATACACACGTGAAAGGAGGATACACAGAGGAGAGAGGGGAATACACTCAGGAGAGTGGGGGATACAAACAGAAGAGTGCGGCATACACAAAGGGGGATGGGGTATACGCACAGGAGAGTGGAGGATTCACACAATAGAGAAGAAAATAAACACAGGAGAAAAAAGGTTACACACAGGAATGAGGGAGATGAACGCAAAAGAGAGGAGGATAAACACAGCAGAGTGGAGGATACACACAGGAGAGAGAAGGATACACACAGGAGAAAGGAGGATACACAAATGAGAGGTGAAGCACACAGGAGAATGGGAGATACACACAGGCGAGGGGGAAACACAAAGGATTAGGAAAGATACACACAGGAGAGAGTGGGATACACACAAAAGAGAGGAGGATACAGAAAGGAAGGAGGAGGATACACACAGAAGAGAGGAGAATACACACAGGAGAGAGGGTTGAGAAACAAAGGAGAGGGAAATACACACAGGAAAAAGGAAGGTACACACAGGAGAGAGGGGTATACATATGACAGAAAAAGATAAAAAAGGAGAGGGGCATACGCACAGGAGAGTGGGAAATACACCAAAAAGAGAAAAGGATACACACAGGAGAGAGGATACACACAGAAGATGGGAAAACACACAGAAGAGAGGGGCATACACACTAGAGAGGGTGATACACACAGGAGAAAGGGGGATACACAAAGGAGAGATAAAAATACACACAAGAGATGGGAATACACACAGGAGAGAAGGGCGTACACTCAGGAGAGAGAAGGATACACACAGCAGAGTGGAGGATACACACAGTAGAGAGAAAATACACACAGGAGAGAGAAGGATACACACAGAAGAGAGGGGGGATATTCACAGGAGAAAAGAAAGATACACATAGAAGATAATAGGATACACACAGGAGAGAGGAGAATACACACAGGAGAGAGGAAGATACACACAGGAGATTAGGATACACACAAAATAGAGGAGGATACACACAGAGGAGAGAAGGATACACACAGGAGACAGAAGGATACAGACAGGAGAGAGGGGGATACACACAGGAGAGGGGTGATACACACAGAAGAGAGGAAGGTACACACAGGAGAGAGGAGGATACACACAAAAGAGAGAAGGATACACACAGGAGATAGAAAAATACACACAGGAGAGAGAAAGATACACAAAGGAGAGGTGTAATACACACAGGAAAAAAGAATACACACAGGAGAGAAAAAGATACACAGAGGAGAAAGTAGGATACACACAGGAGAGGAAGATAAACAAAGTAGAGTGGGGCATACACAAAGGAAAGTGAACTACACACAGGGGAAAGGGGGATAAACACAGGAGAGAGGAGGATACACACAAGAGAGGAAAATACACAAAGGTGAGAGGGGCGTACACACAGAAGAGAGGAAGATACACACAGGAGAGAGGAGGATAAAACAGAAGAGAGGGGATACACACAGAAGAAATGGGGGATACACACAAGAGAGAAAGGGGTTACACACAGGAGAGAGGGGAAAAACACAAAATAAAGAGGAAGATTACACAGAGGAGAGAGAAAGATACACAGAGGAGAGAGGAAAATACACAAAGGAGAGAGAAGAATACTCACAGGAGAGAGGAGAATTAACACAAGAGAGAGGAGAATACACACAGGAGAGAGGAGGATACAAATAGGAGAAAGGCATACACAGGAGAGAGGAGGATAAACAGAGGAGAGTTGGGTACACACAAGAGACAAGGTAATACACACAGAAAAGAGGGTGATACACACAGGAAAAAGGGGAATGCGCACAACAAAGAGGGCATACATACGGGAGAGATGAGAATACACAAAGGAGAGAAGGGGATACACACAGCAGAGAGGGTGATCCACACAGGATAAAGGGGGATACAAATAGGAGAGTGCAGCATACACACAAAAGGGAGAAGGATACACACAGGACAGGGGAAAATACACACAGGAGAGAAAAGGCTACACACAGCAGAAAGAAGCATACACAAAGAAGAGAGGGAAACACACAAGAGAGAGGGTGATACACACAGGCGAGGGGGATACACAGAGGAGATGGTGTGATACACACAGGAGAGGGGGGATACACACAAAAAGAGAATACACACAGAAGAGAGGAGCATAAACAAAAATTAGAGGAGGATACACACAGGAGAGAGGGGGGAAAGACACAGGAGAGAGGGGGATACCCACAGGAGAGTGGGGCATACACACAGGAGGGAAGGAAATACACACAGGAGAGAGAAAGATACACACAGAAAGAGAAGAATAAATACAAGAGAGAGGAGGATACACACAAAAGACTGGAAGATACAGACAGAATAGAGGATGAAACACGCAGGAGATAGGAGGATACACACAGGAGAGAGGAGGATACACGCAGAAGAGAGGAGGATACACACAGGAAAAAGGGGAGATACACACAGGAGGGGGGATACACACAGAAAGAAGAAAGATACACACAGGATAAAAGAAGATGCATACAGGAGAGTGGAAGATTCACACAAAAGAGAGGATGATACACACAGGGGAGACGAGGATACACACAGGAGAGAGAACAATAAACACAGAAGAGGGGATACACACAGAATAGAAAAGGATACACATAGGAGAGAGGAGGGTACACACAGGAGAAAGGAGGATACAAAGAGCAGAGAGGAGAATGCACACAAAGGAGGGTGATACACACATAAGAGAGTGACATACACACAGGGAAGACAAGGATATACACAGAATTGAGGAAGGTACACACAGTAGAGAGGGGGATACACACAGAAGAGAGTGGGATACACACAGAAGATAAGAAAATACATACTGGAGAGAGTAAGATACACACAGGAGACAAGAGAATACACACAGGAGAGAGGGGAAATACACACATTATAGTGGAAGACACACAGAAGAGAGGAGGATACACACAGGAGAGAGGATGATCCACACAAATGAAAAAAAAATACACACAGCAGAGAGGAGGATACACACAGGAGATAGGGGAAAAAACACAGGAGAGTGGAAAATACACACATGTGGAGGGGAATACACACAGGAGGGAAAAAGATACACACAAAAGAGAGGAAAATATACATAGGAGAGAGGAGCATACACAAAAAAGACATGGGCATACACACAGAAAAAAGATACAAACAGGAGAATTGGGGATACACCCAGGAAAGACAGGATACACAGAAAAGAGGAGGATACACACAGAAGAGAGGGGCATACATACAGGAGAGAGGAGGATACACACAGAATAGAGGAGAATAAACACAATACAGAGGGAGATACCCAGGGTAGAGAGGGGGTATACACACAGAAGAGAAGAAGATATACACAGAAGAGAGGAAGATACACACAGGAGAGAGGAGGATACACACAGGAAAGAGATGGATACACACAGGAGAGAGGAGGATACACACAAAAGAGAAAAAAATACAAACAGAAGAGAGAGGGGAAATACACACATTATAGTGGGAGACACACAGAAGAGAGGAGGATACACACAGGAGAGAGGATGATCCACACAAATGAAAAAAAAATCACACAGCAGAGAGGAGGATACACACAGGAGAGAGGGGAAAAAACACAGGAGAGTGGGAGGATACACACAGGAGAGAGAAAAATACAGACAAAAGAGGGGGATTCACACAGGAGGAATGGGGATACACAAGAGGGGGGATACACACAGGAGAGAGGATACACACAAGAGAGAGGAGGATACACACAAAAGAGAGGGGGATACACACAGGACGAGGGGAATACACACAGGAGAGTGGAGGATACAAACAGCAGACAGGAGGATACGCACAGGAGAGAGGAGAATACACACATGAGAGAGGAGGATACACAAAGGAGAGAAGGAAAAACACAGTAGAGAGGGGGATATACACAGGCGAGAGCGATACACACATAAGTGGGGGGATGCACACAGGAGAAAGGGGATCCACAGAGGAGAGGGGGATACACAACGAAAAGAGGAGCATACACACAGGAGAGTAAGGCATACACACAGGATGGAGGGGATACACACAGGGGGAGAAGGATAAATACAGGAGGGAGGAGGGTACACAAAAAAGAGAGGAGGATACAGACAGAAGAGAGGACGATAAACACAGGAAAGAGGATACACACAGGAGCGAGGAGGATACACAAAGGAGAGAGAAGGATACACGCAGAAGATAAAAGGATACACACAGGAGAGTGGGGGGAAACACACAAGATAGGACGATACACACAGAAGAGAGGAGGATAAACACAGGAGAGAGGAGAATACTCACAGGAGAGAGAAGGATACACACAAAAGAGTGGAGGATGCACACAGGAGAGAAGGGGATACACACAGGAGAGAGGGGGATACAGAAAATAGAGAGGAGATACACACAGGAGAAAGAGAGATACACACAGGAGGAAGGAGGATACACAAGGGAGAGGGGGATACACACAGGAGAGAGGGGGATACATGAAAACAAGAAAAGGATACACACAGAAGAGAAAAGGATACACACAGGAGATGGAAATACACTGGAGAGAGGGGCATACACACAGGAGAGGGTAATACACACAGGAGAGGGTAATACACAAAGGAGAAAGGGGGGTACACACAGAAAAGAGGAGAATACACAGAGGAGAGAAGGATACACACAGGAGAGAAAGGCATACACACAGGAGAAAGGAGAATACACACAGCAGAGATTAGGATTCACACAGGAGTGAGGTAATAAACACAGGAGAAAGAAGAACACACACATGAGAAAGGGGGGATACACACAGGAGAAAGGGGGGATACACAGAGGAATGAGGAGTGATACACACAGGAGAGAGGAGCATACACACAGGAGAGTGGAGCATACACACAGGAGAAGGATAGATACACACAGGAGAGAAGGATAAACACAGTAGAGAGGAAGATACACACAGGATAGAAGAGGATACACACAAAATAGAAAATGAAACACACAGGAGACAGAAGGATACACACAGAAGAGAGGGGGATAAACACAGGAGAGGGGAATACACACAGGAAAGAAAAAAGATACACATAGGAAACAGGGATACACAAGGAAAGGAGTTGAATACACACAGGAGAGAGGGGGATACACACAGGAGAGAGGGGAATACACACAAGAAAGATGGGCATACCCACAGGAGAGAGGAGAATACACAAGGGAGACAGGGGAATACACACAGGAAAAAGGGGGATACAAACAGGAGAGTGCAGCATACACACAGAAGGGAGGAGGATACACACAGGAGAGAGAAAAATACACACAAAATAGAAAATAATACACACAGAAGACAGAAAAATACACACAAGAGAGAAGGGAATAAACACAGGAGAGAGAAATACACACAGGAGAGAAAAAGAAACACACAAGAGACAGGGATACACAAAGAACGGAGTTGGATACACACAGGAGAGGGGGGATAGACACAGGAGAGAGGGGAATACACACAAGAGAGAGGGGCATACCCACAGGAGAGAGGAGACTACACAAAGGAGAGAGGGGGATACACACAAGAAGAAGGGGGATACAAACAGAAGAGTGCGGCATACACACAGAAGGGAGGGGGATACACACAGGAGAGAGGAGGATACACACAGGAGAGAGGAGGCTACACAAAGGAGGGAGGAGGATACACAAAGAGGAGGGGGAAACACACAAGAGAGGGGGATACACACAGGAGAGAGGAGGATACACACAGAAAAGAGGAGGATATACAAAGGAGAGAGGAAAATTCACACAGGAGAGAGAAGAATAAACACAAGAGAGGGGGATACACACAGAATAGAAAAGGTTTCACGTAGGAGAGAAGAGGATACACACAGGAGAGAGGAGGCTACACACAGGAGAGAGGAGGATACACAAAGAAGAGGGGGAAACACACAAGAGAGTGGGGGATATACACAGGCGAGGGGGTAAACACTGGAGACGGTGGGATAAAAACATGAGAGGGGGAATACACAATGGAGAGAGGAGGATACACATAAGAGAGAGGAGGATACACACAGGAGAAAGGGGGATACACAAAGAGAAGGAGGAAACATACAAAAGAGAGGGGGATACACACAGGCGAGGGGGATGAACACTGGAGACGGTGGAATACACACAGGAGAGAGGGGGATACAAAAAGGAAAGGGGGATACACACAAAATGGAGGGGTAAACGCACAAAATAGAGAAGGATAAACACAGGAGAGAAGGGTGATACACACAGGAGAGTGGGGGATACACACAGGAAAGTGGGGCATAAACACAGAAGGGAAGGTGATAAACACAGGAGAGAGGGGGATACACAAAGTGGGAGAAGGATAAATGCAGAAGAGAGGAGGATAAACACAAATGACTGGAGGATACAGACAGAATAAAGGAGGATACACGCAGGAGAGAGGAGCATACACACAAGAGAGAGGAGGATACACAAAGGGGAGAGATAGATACACACAGGAGAGAAGGATAAACACAGGAGAGAGGAAGATACACACAGGAGAGAGGAGAATACACACAAAAAAGAAAAGGATACACACAGGAGAGAGGGGGATACACATAGGAAAGAGGGGAATACACACAAGAGACAGAGGCATACCCACAGGAGAGAGGATACACAAAGGAGAGATGGGGATACACACAGGAAAAAGAAGGATACAAACAGTAGAGTGCGGCATACACACAGAAGGGAGGGGGATACACACAGTAGAGAGGGGGATACACACAGAAAAGAGAAGTCTACATACAGGAGAGAGTTGGATACAGAAAGAAGAGGGGGAAACACACAAGAGAGGGGGATACACACAGGAGAGTGGAGGATACACACAGAAGAGAGGAGGATATACACAGCAGAAAAGATGATACACAGAAGAGAGAAAAATACACACAAGAGAAGGGGATACACACAGGATAGAAAAGAGTACACATAGGAGAATGGAGGATACACACAGGAGAGAGGAGGATACAAAAAGAAGAGGGGGAAACACACAAGAGAGAGGGGGATACACACAGGCGAAGGGGATAAACACTGGAGACGGTGGGATACACACAGGAGAGAGGGGGATACACAAAGGAGAGAGAAGGATACACACAGGAGAGAGGAGGTTACACACTGCAGAGAGGAAGATACACAAAGAAAAGAAGGAAACACACGAGAGAGGGGGATACACACAGTCGAGGGGGATAAACACTGGAGACAGTAAGATACACACAGGAGAGAGGTGGATACACAAAGGAGAGGGGGATACACACAGGAGAGAGGGGCATACACACAATATAGAGGAGGATACACACAAAAGAGTGGGAAGATACACACAGGAGAGAGGGGGATACACACAGGAGAGTGGGGCATAAACACAGGAGAAAAAAGGATATACATAGCGGAGTGGAAGATACACACCGTGGGAGAAAAATAAATAAAGGAGAGAGGAGGATACACACAGGAGAGAGGAGGATACACGCAGGAGAGAGGAGGATACACAAAGGAGAAAGGAAGATGCACATAGGAGAGTGGAAGATACACACAAAACAGAGGAGGATACACACAGGAGAGAGGAGGATACACACAGAAAAGAGAAGAATACACTCAAAGAGGGGAATAAACACAGGACAAAAAAGGATACACATAGATTGTGGAGGATACACAAAGGAGAGAGGAGGATACACAGAGCAGAGAGGAGGATACACACAGAAGAGACGGGAATACACACAGGAGAGAGAAAAATACACACAGGTTTAGAAAAGATACACACAGGAGAGAGTGGGATACACACAGGGGTGAGGGGGGATACACACAAGAGATAAAAAAATACACACAAGAGAGAGGAGGATACACAAAGGAGACAGAAGGATACACGCAAGGGACAGGAGAATACAGAGAGAGAGAAGAATACACACAGGAGAGAGAAAGATACACACAAGAGGGAGGACTATACACACAGGAGAGAGGATGATCCACACAAATGAAAGGAGGATACACACAGCACAGAGGAAAATACACACAGGAGAGAGGGGGAATCACACAGGAGAGTGGAGGATACACACAGGTGGAGGGGGATACACACAGGAGAGAGGAAGATACACAGAGGAGAGAGGAGGATACACATAGAAGAGAGAAGCATACACAAAAGAAACAGGGGCATACACACAGGAGAGGGGGATACACACAGGAGAGGGGGTTACACACAGGTGAAAGGGGGATACACACAGGAAGAAAAGGATACACACAAAAGAGAAAGATACAGGAGGGTGGGGCATACACACAGGAGAGAGGAGCATACACACAGGATAAAGGAGAATACACACAATAGAGAGGGGGATACACACAGGAGAGAGGGGGTATACACACAGAAGAGAAGAAGATACACACAGGAGATAGGAGGATACACACAGGGGAGAGAAGGAAAGACATAGCAGAGAGGAGGATACACACAGGAGAGAAAATAATACAAACAGAAGAGAAAGTGATACACACAAGTGAAAGGAGGATACACACAGGAGAGAGGAGGATACACCCAGAAGAGAGGGGGAAACACACAGGAGAGAGAAAAATACAAACAGGAGAGTGCCACATACACACAGGATGGAGGGAAATGCACACTGGAGAGATGGGGATACACACAGGGGGAAAGAAATACAGACAGGAGAGAGAAGCATACAAACAGCAAAGAGGAGGATACGCACAAAAGAGAGGAGGATACACCCAGGAGAGAGGAGGATACACGCAGAAGAGAGAAAGAAACACACAGGAGAGTGGGGGATACACACATGTGGAGGGGGATACACACAGAAGAGAGGAAAATACACACAGGACAGAGGAGGATACACATAGGAGAGAGGAGCATACACAAAAGAGACAGGGGGGAACACACAGGAGAGGGGGATACACACAGGTGAATGGAAGATACACACAGGAAATGAAAGAATACACACAAAAGAGAAGGATACACACAGGAGGGTGGGGGCATACACACAGGAGAGAGGAAAATACACACAGGATAGAGGAGAATACAAACAATAGAGAGGGGGAAACACACAGGAGAGAGGGGTATACACATAGAAGTAAAGAAGATAAACGCAGAAGAAAGGAAGATACACACAGAAAAGAGGAGAATGCACACAGGAGAGAGAAGGATAGACACAGCAGAGAGGAGGATACACACAGGAGAGAAAAAAATACAAACAGGAGAGAGAAGGATACACACAGGTGAAAGGAGGATACACACAGGAGAGAGGAGAATACACATAGGAGAGAGGAAGATACACCCAGAAGAAATTGGGATACAAAGAGGGGTAAAGGGATACACACAGGAGAGAGGAGGATACACACAAGAGAGAAGAGGATACACACAGAAGAGAGAGTAATACACCCAGAAGAGAGGGGTAAACACACAGGAGAGAGGGAGATACAAACAGGAGAGTGTGACATACACACAGGAAAGAGGGAAATACACACAGGAGAGAGGAGGATACACACGGTGGGGGATACAAAAAGGAGAGAGGAGGATACACAAAGAAGAGGGGGAAAAACACAGTATTGAGGGGGATACACAAACTTGAGGGGAATACACATAGAAGTGGGGAAGATACACACAGGAAAAAGGGGGATCCACACAGGAGAGGGGGATACACACAGAGCAGAGGGGCAAACACACAGGAGAAAAGAGGATACACACAGGAGAGAGAAGGGATACACACAGGAGAAAGGGGGATACACACAAGAGAGTGGGGAATAAACACAGGATAGAGGGGCATACACACAGGGGGAGAAGGATAAATACAGGAGTGAGGAGGGTACACAAAAAGAGAGGAGAATACAGACAGAAGAGAGGAGGATACACGCAGGAGAGAGGAGGATACACACAGGAGAGAGAAGAATACACACAGGAGAGAGGAGGATACACACAGGATAGAGAAGGATACACACAGGAGAGAGGAGGATACACGCAGGAGAGAGGAGGATACACACAGGAGAGTAAAGGGATACACACAGGAGAGGGGGATACACACAGAAAAGAAGAGGATACACAAAAAAGAGGAGGATACACACAGGAGAGAGGGGATACACACAAAAGTGAGGAGGATGCACACAGGAGAGAGGGGGAAACACACAGGAGAGAGGGGCATACACACAGAAGAGGGGTGATACACACACAAAAAAGGAGGATACACACAGGAGAGAGAAGGATGCACACAGGAGAGATAAGAATACAAAAAGAAGATGGGGATACACACAGGATGGGGTAGCTACACGAAAAAGAGGAAAGAATACACAGGAGAGAGGAGAATACACACAGGAGATGGAAATACACACAAGAGAGAGGGGCATACACACAGGAGAAAGGGGGATACACAGAGGTGAGAGAAGAATACACACAGAAGAGGGGGATACACACAAGAGAGAGGGGCGTACACACAGGAGAGAGGAGGATACACAAAGGACAGAGGGGATACACACAAAAGAGAGGGAGATACACACAAAAGAAAGGGGGATACACACAGGAGATGGGGGAATACACAGAGGGATGAGGAAAGATACACATAGCAGAGATGATCATACACACAGGAGAGAGGATCATACACACAGGAGAGAGAAAGATACAAACAGGAGAGAGGAAGATACACAGGAGAAAAAAAGATACACAGGAGAGAGGATACACACAAAAGAGAAAAGGTTACACAGAGGAGACAGAAGGATACACAAAGGAGAGTGGGGCATACACACAGCAAAGGGGGATACACACGGGAGAAAGTGGGATACACAAAAGAGAGAGGAGGATAAACACAGGAGAGGGGTATACACACAGGTGAGAGAGGCGTACATACAAGAGAGAGGAAGATACACACGGAAGAGTGGAGGATACAAACAGGAGAGAGGGTATACACAGAGGAGAGAGGGGGATAACCACAGAAGAAAGGGGGGATACAAAGAGAAGAGAAAAAGGTTACATGGAGGAGAGAGGGGGATAACCAGAAAAAAAGCGGGGGATTTAAACAGAAGAGAAAGGGGTTGCACACAGGAGAGTGGGGGGAAACACAAGGGAAAGAGGAGGGATACACAAACAATAGAGGAAGATACACACAGGAGAGAGGAAAATACACACAGGAGAGAGGAAATACACACAGGAGAGAGGAGAATACACACAGGTGAGAGGAGAATACACACAGGAGAGAGGAGGATACACACAGAAGAGGTGCATACACACAGGAGAGAGGGGGATACACACAGGAGAGTTGGATTCACACAGAAAACAGGGTAGTACACACAGGAGAGTGGAAGATACAAACAGGGGTGGGGGATACACACAGGAGAGAGTGGGATACATACAGGAGAGAGGGGAATACACACAAGAGAGAGGGGCAAACCCACAGGAGAGAGGAGGATACACAAATAAGAGAGGGGGATACACACAGGAACAAGGAAGATACAAACAGGAGAGTGCAGCATACACACAGGAGGGAGAGTGATACACACAGGAGATAGAAAGATACACACAGGGTAAGGGGGATACACACAGGAGAGAGGAGGATACACAAGGAGAGAGGAGGCTACACAGAAAAGAAAGGAGGATACACAAATAAGAGGGGGAAACACACAAAAGAGAGGGAGATACACACAGGCGAGAGGGATACGTCCAGGAGACGAGGAGATACACACAGGAGATAGGGAGATACACACAGGAGAGGGGGATACACACAAAAGAGAGTGGCATACACACAAGAGAGAGGAGGATACACACAGGAGAGAGGGGGGATACACACAGGAGGGAGTGGGGATACACACAAAAGAGAGGGAAATACAAACAGGAGATTGAGGCATACAAACAGTTGGGAAGAAAATACACACAGGAGATTGAGGCATACACACAGAAGAGAGTGGAATACACACAGGGAAAGAAGGATAAATACAGGAGAGAGGAAGATAAACACAAAAGAGTGGAGGATACAGACAGAAGAGAGGAGGATAAACGCAGGAGAGAGGAGGCTACACAGAGAAAAGAGGAGTATACTCACAGGAGAGAGGAGGATACACGCAGGAGAGAGGAGGATACACACAGGAGAGAGAAGGGATACACACAGGAGAGGGGGATACACGCATGAGAAAAAAATACACAAAAAAGAGTGCAAGATACACACAAAAGAGAGGAAAATACACACAAAAGAGAAGGGGATACAAACAGGAGAGAGGGGGATACACAGAGAAGAGTGGTGATACACACAGGAGAGAGGAGGGTACACAGAGGAGAGAGGGGGATACACAAAGGAGAGGGTGATACACACAAGAGAGAGGTGGATACACTGAAAAAAAGGAGGATACACACAGGAGAGAGGAGGATAAACACAGTAGAGAAGGATATACACAGGAGAGAGGGGCATACACACAGGAGAGGGAGATACACACAGGAGAAAGGGGGATAGACACAGGAGAGGGGAGAATACCCACAGAAGAAGATACACACATGAGAACAGGGCGTACACACAGAAGAGAGGAGGATTCAAAAAGCAGAGAGGAGGATACACACTGGAAAGAGGGGATACACACAAGAGAGAGGAGGATACACACAGGAGAGTGGGGGATACACACAGGAAAGAGCGGGGATACACACAGGAGAGTGGGGGGATACACACACGAGAGAGGAGGGATACACACAAGAGGGAGGAGGATACACACAGAAGAGAGGAGGATACACACAGTAGAGAAAAAGATACACACAGAAGAGGGGGATACACACAGGATAGAGGAGTTTACGCACAAAAGAGAGCAGGATACACACAGGAGACAGAAGAATACACACCGGAGAGAGGAGAATATGCAGAGGAGAGTGGTGATATACACAGCAGGGAGGAGGGTACACACAGTAGAGAGGGGCATACACACAGGAAAAATGGATAAACACAGGAGAAAGGGGGATACACACAGGAAAATGGAATATACACACAGGTAAGGGGGATACACAAAGACAAAAGGGCATACACACAGGAGAGAGGAGGATACAAACAGGAGAGAGGTGATACACACAAGGGGAAAGAAGGTATACAGAGGATCCTTCACAGCCTCACTGAGTATTATACACTAGTGATATAGTCTGGAGTCTATTTCTTATGGCCACTCATTCAAAGAATCACTAAATAATGCACACCTGCTGAATAGTCAGATGTGTCTTTCCTATGGCCACTCGTTACGAGCCTCAGTAAGTGTACACACCTGGGGAAAGAGTCAGGATTTACCTTTATCCCCTCATTCACATTCTGACTAAATAAGGCACACCTGTGGAATAGTCAGGAGACTTTTTCATGTGGCCGCTCATTCGTAGAGTCAATAAATAATGTGTTGTAGTCAGGAGTCTATATCACGTAGACACATATTCAGAGCATCAGTGAATAAGAGAGGCCCCAGATATAGTAAGAAATCTAATTACTATGGCCACATCTTCTGAGCTTCACTGTATAATACACACCTGGAGAATAATTTTGAGTCTATTTTCTTTTTCTTTTAATTTTTATTGCATTGTAGGTTTGGGGGTACATGTGCAGAACGTGCAAGATAGTTGCATAGGTACACACATGGCAGTGTGTTTTGCTGCCTTCCTCCCCTTCACCCACACTTGGCATTCATCCCCAGGCTATACCCCCGCTGTCCCTCCCCCATTTCCCCCAACAGTCCCCAGTGTATAGTAGACCGCCTCTCTGTGTCCATGTGTTCTCATTTTTCTCACCCACCTATGAGTGAGTATATGCAGTATTTCTTTTTCTGTTCTTGTGTCAGTTTGCTGAGAATGATGTTCTCCAGATTCATCCATGTCCTTACAAAGGACACAAACTCATCATTTTTGATTGCTGCATAATATTCCATGGTGTATATGTGCCACATTTTTCCAGTCCAGTCTATCATCGATGGGCATTTGGGTTGCTTCCAGGTCTTTGCTATTGTAAACAGTGCTGCAATGAACATTCGTGTGCATGTGTCCTTATAGTAGAACGATTTATAGTCTTTTGGATAGATACCCAATAATGGGATGGCTGGGTCAAATGGAACTTCTATTTCTAGGTCCCTGAGGAATCGCCACACTGTCTTCCACAATGGTTGAACTAATTTACACTCCCACCAACAGTGTAAGAGTGTTCCTATTTCTCCACATCCTCTCCAGCATCTGCTGTCTCCAGATTTTTGAATGATCGCCATTCTAACTGGTGTGAGGAAAAAAAAGCGGTGGTGTTTTATGAGTTCTATTGCAGCAGACATAAACAACCTCCCAAAAGCCCTGAATGAACAACGGAGCTCACAGCTCAGCACTGGAGCTCCTATAAAGCACAGACTGTCTCCTCAAGCAGCTCCCTGACCCCTGTATATCCAAGGAGTCACCCCAGAAAAGGACTAATCAGACTGACATTTGGCTGGCATTATTCTGGAACAAGGACAGCAGAAGAAGAAACTGGTATTATCCCTCACTGTTGGGCAGCAGCTGCAGGTATACCCCAGAAAAGCAGGGCCTGGAGTGGACCTCAGCACTCATACAGAAGATGGGATAGACCATTAGAGGGAAAACTAAGTAACAGAAATACTTCATCATCAACAATCTCAGCATCCACACAGAGACCCAATTGAAAAATCAGCAACTACTAAGACGACAGGCGGATAAATCCATAAAGATGGGAAGAAACCAGCGCAAAAAGAAGGAAATCACCCGAAACCAAAACACCTCACCTCCAAAAAAGGACCAAAACTCCTCACAAGCAAGGGGACAAAGCTGGATGGAGAATGAATGTGACGAAATGACGGAATCAGACTTCAGAAAGTGGATAATGAGAAACTTCAGTGAGCTAAAGGAACATGTACTAAACCAGTGAAAAGAAACTAAGAACCTTGAAAAAAGATTTGAAAAAAGATTCGAGGAATTGATAACAAGAATAGACAACTTAGAGAAGAATGTGAATGAATTCAAGGAGCTGAAAAACACAACACGAGAACTTCGTGAAGCATGCACAAGTTTCAACAGACGAATTGAACAAGCAGAAGAAAGAATATGAGAAGTTGAAGATCAACGCAATGAAATAAAACGAGAAACCAAGATTAAAGAAAAAAGTACAAAAAAAATGAACAAAATCTCCAAGAAATGTGGGACTATGTGAAGAGACCCAACCTACGTTTGATAGGTGTACCAGAATGTGATGAAGAGAATGAATCCAAGCTGGAAAACACTCTTCCGGTTATTATCCAGGAAAATTTCCTCAAACTAGCAAGACAGTTCAATACTCAACTCCAGGAAATACAGAGAACACCACAAAAATAATCCGCAAGAAGAGCAACCTGAAGGCACATAATCGTCAGATTCACCAGGGTTGAAACGAAGGAGAAAACACTAAGGGCAGCCAGAGAGAAAGGTCGGGTCACCCACAAACGAAAGCCCATCAGACTCACAGCAGACTTCTCGGCAGAGACTCTACAAGCCAGAAGAGAGTGGGGGCCAATATTCAACATTCTTAAAGAAAAGAACTTTCAACCCAGAATTTCATATCCAGCCAAACTGAGCTTCATAAGTGAAGGAAAAATAAAATCCTTCACGAACAAGCAAGTACTCAGAGATTTTGTCACCACTAGGCCTGCTTTACAAGAGCTCCTGAAAGAGGCACTACACATAGAAAGAAACAACCAGTTCCAGCCATCCTAAAAGCATACCAAATGCTAAAGACCATCAACAAAATGAAGAATGTACATGAACCAACGGGCAAAACAGCCAGCTAGCAACAAAATGGCAGTATCAAATTCACAAATAACAATATTAACCCGGAATGTAAATGGGCTAAATGCACCAATCAAAAGACACAGACTGGCAAATTGGATAAAAAAACAAAACCCATCAGTGTGCTGTATCCAGGAAACCCACCTCACACGCAAAGATACAAAAAGGCTCAAAATAAAAGGATGGAGGAAGATTTACCAAGCAAATGGAGAGCAAAAAAAAAAAACCAGAAGTTGCAATACTCATCTCTGATAAAATAGACTTTAAAGCAACAAAGATCAAAAGGGACAAAGAAGGTCATTACATAATGGTAAAACGATCGATACAACAAGAAGAGCTAACGATTCTAAATATATATGGACCCAATGTAGGAGCACCCAGATATATAAGGCAAGTTCTTAATGACTTACAAAGAGACTTGGACTCCCACACAATAATAGTGGGAGACTTTAACACTCCACTGTCAATAGCAGACAGATCAACCAGACAGAAAATTAGCAAGGATATCCAGTACTTGAACTCAGACCTGGAACAAGCAAACCTGATAGACATTTACAGAACTCTCCACCCCAAATCCACAGAATATACATTCTTCTCAGCACCACATCACACCTACTCCAAAATTGACCACATAATTAGAAGTAAAGCACTCCTCAGAAAATGCAAAACGACGGAAATCATAACAAACAGTCTCTCAGATAATAGTGCAATCAAGTTGAAACTCAGAATTAAGAAACTAACTCAGAACCGCACAGCTTCATGGAAACTGAACAACTGGCTCTTGAATGTTGATTGGATAAACAATGAAATGAAGGCAGAAATAAAGAAGTTCTTGGAAACCAACGAGAATGAAGACACAACGTACCAGAATCTCTGGGACACATTTAAAGCAGTCTGTAGAGAAAAATACATAGAAATAAATGCCCACATGAGAAGAGTGGAGAGATCCAAAATTGACACCCTATCGTCAAAATTGAAAGAGCTAGAGGAGCAAAATCAAAAAAGCTCAAAACCTAGCCAAAGACAAGAAATAACTAAGATCAGAGCAGAACTGAAGAAGAGAGAGACAGGAAAAACCCTTCAAAAAACAATAAATCCAAGAGGTGGTTTTTCAAAAAGATCAATAAAATAGACAGACCACTAGCCAGACTGATAAAAAAAAAAGAGAGAACAACCAAATAGACGCAATAAAAAACGATAATGGGGAAATCACCACAGATTCCACAGAAATTCAAACCATCATCAGAGAACACTACAAACAACTCTATGCACATAAACCAGTAAATCAGGAAGAAATGGATAAAT
The DNA here is from genome assembly GCA_031835075.1 of Saguinus oedipus. Lineage (NCBI taxonomy): Eukaryota > Metazoa > Chordata > Mammalia > Primates > Cebidae > Saguinus > Saguinus oedipus. Next base: position 60,484,990 of record CM063173.1, read on the forward strand.
TCCTGGACGCCTGTTTCCTCCCAAGCCTAAACCAGGAGGAAGCTGAAACTATGATTAGACCAATAACAAGGTCAGAAGTTGAGGCAGCAATTAAGAGCCTACCACACAAAAAAAGCCCAGGTCCAGATGGGTTCACTGCTGAATTCTACCAGACACACAAAGAGGATCTGGTACCAATCCTTCTGAAACTATTCCAAAGAATCCAAAAAGAGGGAACCCTACCCAAATCATTTTATGAGACCAACATCATCCTGATACCAAAACCTGGCAGAGACTCAACAAGAAAAGAAAACTTCAGGCCAATATCCATGATGAACATAGATGCAAAAATCTTTAATAAAATACTGGCAAATCGATTGCAACAGCACATTAAATAACTTATCCATCATGATCAAGTAGGATTCATCCTGGGGATGCAAGGCTGGTTAAACAAACGCAAGTCTATAAATGTAATTCACCACATAAACAGAAGCAAAAACAAAAACCACATGAATATCTCAATTGACGCAGAGAAGACATTTGACAAAATTCAACAGCCATTTATGCTAAAAACCCTCAATAATCTTGGTATTGATGGAACCTATCTCAAAGTAATAAAAGCTACTTACGACAAACCAACAGCCAATATCATACTTAATGGGCAAAAACTGGAAGCATTCCCTTTGAAATCTGGCACTAGACAAGGATGCCCTCTCTCACCACTTCTATTCAACATAGTACTGGAATTTCTAGCCAGAGCAATCAGGCAAGAAAAAGAAATAAAGTGTATTCAAATAGGATAGTTGGAAGCCAAATTGTCTCTATTTGCAGACGACATGATGGTATACCTAGAAGACCCCATCACCTCATCCCAAAAGCTCCTGCAACTGATAAGCAACTTCAGCAAAGTCTCAGGATATAAAATCAATGTGAAAAAATTACAAGCATTTCTACACACACATTACAGACTTAAAGAGAACCAAATTAAGAACAAACTGCCATTCACAATTGCTACAAAGAAAATAAAATACATAGGAATACAACTCACAAGGAATGTAAGGGACCTCTTTAAGGAAAACTACAAACCACTGCTCAACGAAATAAGAGAGGACACAAACAGATGGAGAAACATTCCATGTTCGTGGATAGGAAGAATCAATATCGTGAAAATTGGTATACTGCCCAAACTAATTTACACAATCAATGCTATCCCCATCAAACTACCATTGAATTTCTTCACAGAACTGGAAAAACCACCATGAATTTCATATGGAACAAAAAAAAAGCCCGCATAGCCACGTCAATTCTAAGCAAAAAGAACACAGCAGGAGGCATCACGGTACCAGACTTCAAACTATACTACAAGGCTACAGTAATCAAAACAGCATGGTACTAGTACCAAAATAGAGATATAGACCAATGGAACAGAACAGAAGCATCGGAGGCAACACAACATATCTACAACCATATTATCTTTGATAAACCAGACAAAAACAGGCAATGGGGAAAGGATTCCCTATTTAATAAATGGTGTTGGGAAAACTGGCTAGCCATGAGCAGAATGCAGAAACTGGACCCCTTTCTGACACCTTACACTAAAATTAACTCCAGATGGATTAAAGACTTAAACCTAAGACCTGACACCATAGAAACCCTAGAAGAAAATCTAGGCAAAACCGTTCAGGACATAGGAGTAGGCAAGGACTTCATGAACAAAACACCAAAGGCATTGGCAACAAAAGCCAAAATAGACAAATGGGACCTAATCAAACCCTACAGCTTCTGCACGGCAAAAGAAACAGTCACTAGAGTTTATCGGCAACCATCAGAATGGGAAAAAATCTTTGCAGTTTACACTTCTGACAAAGGGCTGATATCCAGAATTTACAAACAACTCAAACAGATTTACAGAAAAAAACAAACAAGCCCATTCAAAAATGGGCAAAGGATATGAACAGAAACTTTACAAAAGAAGACATACGTGAGGCCAACAAACATATAAAAAAGTGCTCATCATCATTGGTCATTAGAGAGATGCAAATCAAAACCACATTGAGATATCATCTCACACCAGTTAGAATGGCGATCATTAAAAAATCTGGAGACAGCAGATGCTGGAGAGGATGTGTAGAAATAGGAACACTCTTACACTGTTGGTGGGAGTGTAAGTTACTTCAACCATTGTGGAAGACAGTGTGGTGATTTCTCAGGGACCTAGAAATAGAAATTCCATTTAACCCAGCAATCCAATTACTGGGTATCTATCCAAAAGACTATATATCGTTCTACTCTAAGGACACATGCACACGAATGTTCATTGCAGCACTGTTTACAATAGCAAAGACCTGGAACCAACCCAAATGCCCAACGATGATAGACTGGACTGGGAAAATGTGGCACATATACACCATGGAATATTATGCAGCAATCAAAAATGATGAGTTTGTTTCCTTTGTAAGGACATGGATGAATCTGGAGAACATCATTCTCAGCAAACTGACACAAGAACAGAAAAAGCAATACTGCATATACTCACTCATAGGTGGGTGAGAAAAATGAGAACACATGGACACAGAGAGGCGGTCTACTCTACACTGGGGACTCTTGGGGGAAATGGGGGAGGGACAGCGGTGGGGGGGCTAGGAGGGATAGCCTGGGGATGAATACCAAGCGTGGGTAAAGGGGAGGAAGGCAGCAAAACACTCTGCCATGTGTGTACCTATGCAACTATCTTGCACGTTCTGCACATGTACCCCAAAAGCTATAATGAAATAAAAATTTAAAAAAAAGAAAAAGAAAAAGGAAAGGGGTAATACACACAGGAAAGAAAGGTGTTACACACAGGAGAGATGGAAGAAACACAGAAAAGTGGAGGAATACACACAGGAGAGAGGAGGATACACAGGAGAGAGAAGTAAATACACAGGAAGGAGCAGTGTACACACAAGAGAGGAGCATACACACAGGAGAGAGGGTAATACACATAGGAGGGTTGGATACATACAGGAGACAGGGAAATACACACAGTAGAGGGGGGATACACATAGGAGAGAGGTATACACACGGGATAGAGGGTATACACACAAAAGGGAGGAGAATACACAGAAGAGAGAGGGGCATACACATAGGAGAGAGAAGGATACACAGAGGAGAGTGGAAGATACACACAGGAAAGAGGAAGATACACACAGGAGGGAGGGGAATACACACAGGAGAGAGGAGGATACACACAGAGGGAAAAAAATATATACAGGAAGGAGGAGGATACACACATAAAAGAGGAGGCTAACAAACAGAAGAGAGGAGGATACATGCAGGAGATTGGAGGATACACAAAGGCGAAAGGAGGATACACACAGGATAGAGGAGGATAAACACAAAAGAGAGGAGCATACACACAGGACAGAGAAGGTTTTGCACAGAATCGAGGGGAATTCACACATCAGAGAGGGTGATACACACAGGAGAGAGGGAAATACACACAGGAGAGAGGGGTATACACACAGGTGAGGGGAATACACAAAGGAGAGATGGGCATACACACAGGAGAGAAAAAAGATACACACGGGAGAGAGGAGGATACACACAAAACAGATGGGGATACACACAGGAGAGAAGAGGATACACACAGGAGAGAGGAGGATACACATAAGAGACATGGCGAGACACACAGGAGAGAGGAGACACACACAGGAGAGAGGGAATATACACACAGGATAGAGAAGGATACACACAGAAAAGATGGGGATACACACAGAAGAAAGAAGGATACACAAAGGAGAGAGGAGGATACACACAGAAGAGAGAAGGATACAAACAGGAGAGACGAGGATACACATAGGAGAGAAGGATCCACATAGGGGAGTGGGCATACATACATAAAATGGGGATAAACACAGTAGAAAAAGGGTACACTCAGAAGAGAAGAGAATACTGACAGGAAAAGGTGATACAAACAGGAGAGAGAAATACACACAGGTGAGAGGAGGATACACACAAGAGGGAGGGGCGCAAACACAGAAAAGTGGGGATACACATAGGAGAGAGGGGATACACAAAGGAGAAAGAGATACACACAGGAGAGGGAAATACACACAGGAGCAAAGGGAATGCACACAGGAGTAAGGAAAATACACACAGAAAAGAGAAGGATACACACAGGAGAAAGAATCATACACACAGGAGAGGGGGGATAGACACAGTAGAGAGGAACATAAACACAGGAGGGAGGAGGATACAGAGATGAGAGAGGAAGATACACACAGAAGAGAAGGAGATAAACTCAGCAGTGGGGGATACAAACAGAAGAAAGGGGGTACACACAAAAGAGTTGAATACATGCAGGAGTCAGGGAAATACACAAAGGAAAGAGGGGGATACATACAGAAGAGGGGGATACACACAGTACAGAGGCAGATACACACAGGAGAGAGGAGTATACACAGGAGAGAGTGGGATACACACAGGAGAGGGGAATACACAAAAGAGAGAGTGGAATACACACAGGAGAGAGAGGGATACAAACAGGAGAGAGAAAGATACACAATGGAGAGAGGAGGACACACGCAGGAGAGAGAAGTATACACAGGAGAAAGTGGGATACACACAGGAGAGAGGAGTATACACAGGAGAGAGGAGGATACACAAAGGAGAGAAAAATACACGCAGGTGAGAGGAGGATACACACAGGAGAGTGGGGCATACACACAGAAGAGAGGGGTTACACAAAGGAGAGAGGTGGATACACAAAAGCGAAAGGAATACTCACAGTAGAAAGAAATACACACAAGAGCGAGGGAGATGCACACAGGAGAAAGGAGGATACACAAAGGAAAGAGGAGGATACACACAGGAGAAAAGCATATATACAAGAGAGAGGGTGATAAACACAGGAGAAAGGAAGATACACACAGGAGAGTGGGGCACACAAACATGAGGGTGGGGGATACACACAAAAGAGAGGAGTATGCACAGAGTGGTAGAAAGATACACACAGGGTTGAGGAGGATACATACTGGAGAGAGGATACACAAAGGAGAGAGGAAGATACGCACAGAAGAGGAAAGGATAGACACAGAAGGAGATACACACAGAAGAGAGGGGGATAGGCACAGGAGAGAAGGATACACAGACGAGAGATGGGATACACACAGGAGAGAGGGGGAAAAACACAGGAGAGGGGGATTCATACAGAAGAGAGGGCATAGACAGAGGAGAGGGGATGATACACGCAGGAATGAGAGGATACACACAGGAGAGAGGGGGATACACACAGGAGAGAGGGGGGATAAACACAGGAGAGAGAAGAAAACATAAAGCAGACAGGAGGATACACAGAGGTGAAAGGAAGATACACACAGGAAAGAGAAAAATACACACAGGAGAAAGGGGGACACAGACAGTAGAGAGGGAGATACACACATGGGGAGGGGGATACACACAGGAGACTAAAGAATACACACAGGAGAGAAGAGAATACACACAAGAGAGAGGAAAATACACAGAGGTGAAGGAAGGATACAAACAGGAGAGGATGATACACACAGGAGAGAGGAAAATAAACACAGAAAAGAGGAGGATGCACACAATAGAGGAGGATACACACAGGAGAGAGGAAGATACACACAGGAGAGGGGGATACATACAGGAGAGAGGGGCATACATAGAGAAGAGAACAGGATCCCCGCAGGAGAGAGGAGGATACACACAGAAGAGAGGGGATACACACAGGAAAGAAGAGGATACAAACATGAGCGAGAAGGATATACACAGGGGAAGCGGGATAAACACAGAAGAGGAAAGGATACACACAAAAGAGAGGAGGATACACAGAGGAGAGTGAAGGATCCCCACAGTAGAGAGGGTGATACACACAGGAGAGAGGGGAATACACACAGGAGAAAGGGTATAAACAGAGTAGAGAGGAAAAAATAAAGAGGAGAAGCAAATACACACAGGAGAGAAAAATAAACACAAGAGAGTGGGGGATGCACAAAGGAGAGAGAGGGATACACACAGGAAAGAAGTGGATACACAAAGAAAAGGGAAGGATACACACAGGAGAGCACAGATACACACAGGAGAGAGGAAGATACACACAGGATAGTGGGGCATACACACAGGAGGAAGAGAGATACACACAGAAGAGCGGGGTATACACACAGGAAGGAAGGATACACACAGAAGAGAGGAGGATACACACAGGAGAGAGGAGGATACACACAGGAGAGAGGAGGATACACACAGGAGAAAGGAAGATACACGCAGGATAAAGGAGGATACACACAGGAAAGATGGGGATACACACAGGAGAGTGGTGGATACACAAAGAGAGAGGAGGATACACACAAGAGAAAGGAGAATACACACAGGAGACAGGAGGATACACACAGGAAAGGGGAGGATACACACAGTAGAGAGGAGGATACACATAGGAGAGAGGAGGATACACACAGGAGAGGGTGGATACACACAGGAGAAAGGAGGATACACACAAAAGAGAGGAGGAATACACACAAGAAAGAGGGGGATGCACACAGAAGAGAGTAGGATACAGAAAGGCTAGAAAGGGGATACAATCAGGGGAGAGTGGGGATACTAACAAGAGAGAGGGTGATAAACACAGGAGAGTGGGGCATACACACACAGAAGAAAGATGATACACAGTGGAGAGAGTGAGATACACACAAGAGGAGGAAAATACGCACAGTAGAGAGGAGGATACTCACAGGAGAAAGAAGGATACACACAGAAGAGAAATGAATACACACAGGAGAGAGGAGGATTCACACAGCGGAGGGCGATGCACACAAGAGAGAGGGTGATCCACACAGGAGACAAGAAAATACACATAAAAGAGAGGGGTATACGCACAGGAGAGGGGTATACACGCAGTAGAGAAAAGGACACATGCAGGAGAAAAAGGATACACGCAGGACAGAGGAGGATACCCGCAAAAGAGAGGGGGATACACACAAGAGAGAGTAAAATACACACAGGAGATAAGGGGGAAACACACAGGAGAGAGGAAAATACACAAAGGAGCAAGGGATACACACAGGTTAGGAAAGGATACACACAAGGGAGTGGGGCATAAACACAGAAAAGGGGGGATACACACAGGAGAGAAAAATACACACAGGAGTGAGAAGGATGCACACAGGAGAAATGGAAATACACAAGGAAAAAGAAAGATACACACAGGAGAGAGAAGGATACACACAGGAGAGGGGGGATACATACAGGAGATAGAAAGACAGCCATAGGAGAGAGGAGAATACTCAGAGAAGGGAGGAAGATACACACAGAAGAAAAAAGAATACACACAGGAGTGGGGGATACACACAGAAGAAAGGGGGATATGCAGAGGAGAGAAAAATACACAGAGGAGAGGGGGATACATACAGGAGAGAGGGGCATACATAGAGAAGAGAACAGGATCCCCGCAGGAGAGAGGAGGATACACACAGAAGAGAGGGGATACACACAGGAGAGAAGGGGATACACACAGGAGACAAAAGGATACACAAAGGAGAGAAAAAGATACACATAGGAGAGAAAGATACACAGAGGAGAGAGGAGCATACACACAAAAAAAGGAGATACACACAGGAGAAAGGGGGATACACACAGGAAAGCGTGATACACATGAGAGAGAAGCGTAAACACAGGAGAGAAAATGATACACACAGGAGAGAGGAGGAAACAAACAGGAAAGAGAGAATACACGCAAGTGACAGGGGTATACACAAAGGAGAAACGGGTAATCCACACAGGAAAGAAAGGTGTTACACACAGGAGAGATGGAAGAAACACAGAAAAGTGGAGGAATACACACAGTAGAGAGGAGGATACACACAGGAGAGAGAAGGAAACACACAGGAGAGAGGAGTGTACACACAAGAGAGGAGCATACACACAGGAGAGAGGGTAATAACCATAAGGAGAGTTGGATACATACAGGAGACAGGAAAGTACACACAGGAGAGTTGGATACATAGAAGAGACAGGGAAATACACACAGGAGAGAGGGTGACACACACAGGATAGAGGGATACACACGGGAGAGAGGATATACACACAAAAGGGAGGGGAATACACACGAGAGAGGGGCATACACACAGGAGAGAGAAGGATACACATAGGAGAGAGGAAGATACACACAGGAAAGAGGAAGATACACACAGGAGGGAGGGGAATACACAAAGGAGAGAGGAGGATACACAAAGAGAAAAAAAATAAATACAAGAGAGAGGAGGATACACACAAAAGAGAGGAGGCTAACAAATAGAAGAGAGGAGGATACATGCAGGAGATTGGAGAATACACAAAGGAGAAAGGAGGATACACACAGCAGAGGGGAGGATACACACAGGAGAGAGGAGGATAAACACAAAAGAGAGGAGCATACACACAGGACAGAGAAGGTTTCGCACAGAATATAGGGGAATTCACATAGTAGAGAGGGTGATACACACAGGAGAGAGGGGAATACACACAGGAGAAAGGGTTATCCACACAGGTGAGGGGAATACCCAATGGAGAGATGGGCATACACACAGGAGAGAGAAAAGATACACACAGGAGAGGGGGGATACACACAGGAGAGAGGGGATACACACAGGAGAGAGGGAATATACACACAAAATAGAGGAGGATACACACAGAAAAGATGGGAATACACACAGAATAAAGAAGGATACATAAAGGAGAGAGGAGGATACACACAGAGGAGAGAAGGATACACACAGGAGAGAGGAGTATACACACAGGAGAGGGGGATACACACAGGGGAGGGGGCATACACAAATAAAATGGGGATAAACACAGTAGAAAGGGGGTACACCCAGAAGAGACAATACTCACAGGAAAAGGTGATACACACAGAGGAGAGAAATACACACAGGTGAGAGGATGATACACATAGGAGGGAGGGCCGTAAACAAAGAAAAGTGGGGATACGATGGACTCGCAAGATGGCGTCGTAGAAGGGACTCAGGATTGCAGCACTCAGTGAAGACGCAGAGGGTGAGTCCTAGCCGCATTCTCAGATGGACCATTTTAGCCCACAGAGTGTTGAAAGTTCCAGGTGTGGGAGAGACACGGGACGCTAGTACAGCCGGCTAGCGCAGCCAGCTTTGGCGGCCACTTCAGCCAGCGCCGGAGCGGGACCCGGCACGGAACTCACTGTTCTGGGTGCCCTGTTAAACCGGCAATCTGAGATTTGGAAGGGCAGATTGGCATGTCCATCTGATTGAACGGGACTTGGATAATGAGCCAGACCAGGAGTTTCCTGGGAAGCATGATCTGAGCCAATGCAGTGGGCAGTGGCACGGGAGGTCGGACGGATCCCAGTGCCCTATTGGCAGGCTACTGGGGCGCCAGTGAGAGAGTCGACCTTTCAGCTTGCTGAGAGGAAGAGAGAGAGAGAGAGAGAGAGAGGACGGACTCTGAGGCAGGGAGCTGGATGATAGGGCTCGGTGGGTCTCGCCCTCACGGGGACAAGCAGGGTGGCGACTGGAGATGCTTGGGGCTGAGAGTTTTGCTGCTGGCATCTAGGACGGTGCAGCCCGGTGAGGGAGGGGCGTCCAGCATTAATGACGCAATCCGCCCCTACTGAAGTACTGCCCAGGGCTGATGCAGCCTGCCATTGCCGAGGCAACCTGCCATAACAGAGAGACTCCGCCAGGAGTGGGGAGGGCTCCACAGCAGAAGGGAGCCCAGCAGCAACAGGGCAGACCCGCGCTAGCAGGTCAGAGCCCCGGCAGGCAAATAGTGAATAGACTGCCTCCTAGTGGGGCAGGACAGTGAAACAGATACTCATAAAGAAAGCCCCAACTCCCTGAGACAAAGCATCTAAAGGTGAAAAAGAAAGAAAAAAAGGGTGGTGTTTTATGAGTTCTGTTGCAACAGACATAAACAACCTCCCAACAACCCTGAATGAACAACGGGGCTCACAGCTCAGCACTGGAGCTTCTATAAAGCACAGACCGTCCCCTCAAGCAGCTCCCTGACCCCTGTATATCCAAAGAGTCACCCCAAAAATGGACTAATCAGACTGACATTTGGTGGGCATCATTCTGGAACGAAGACAGCAGAAGAAGAAACTGGTATCATCCCTCACTGTTCCGCAGCTGCTACAGGTATACTCCAGACAAGCAGGGCGTGGAGTGGACCTCAGCACTCATACAGCAGAGGGGCTAGACCATTAGAAGGAAAACTAAGTAACAGAAATACTTCATCATCAACAATCTCAGCGTCCACACAGAGACCCAATTGAAAAATCAGCAACCGCATGGAGTAAGTGAGTGATGTAGGGAAAAGAGCATGAAGTTTGATGTCAGAATCCTAAAAATCAGAGTCAAACTTTTCCTGTACCATTTATTAGGTGTATAATCTTGGATGACGTATTCATTTTTCAGAACCTCCTTATTTTTAAAATGGAGACTATAATGCCTCCCACATAAGATGTTTGTGATCATTGCATGAACTCAGGAACACATAACACTAAGAAGTGCTTAGAGATGGGCACAGTCCCTAAATGTGTGTTCCCTTACCCTCTGACTCTTGGACTGCACTCTTCCAGGTGGCCCACACCTGAAGACAAATTGCCTTTTTGTGTAACCACAAAACATTGCCAGCAGGTCAAAGAAAGTAAAAATGTACTCGTTCAGTCCTAATAGACTGTGAGTCTTGTGTGGCAGGAACGGCCTCATAGTCACCACTGTCATTCTGGGGACTGGATGTCTTGAATGTAAGCAGGGGCTTAATGAACATTTACTACTAAATGCTGAAATGGGGAAGTATATCTTTAAAGTAAATAGCAACACGTACATCAATATCTACCTAAATATTTGTGAATTCTTGGTTAAACTTCTTATCAGGCATCAGCTTTCAGCATAAGAGAATTTTACCTCCTTTTAAAATTTTCCACATTTTTCCTCTAAGCATGAAGTATTTTATTAGATAAATAATAAACCATCATTAAATCAAAATATCTCTAACAGAACGTTTAAATGATGAAGGATTACTCTTAATAGTAAAAATGTTTTGAAGTTTGAGGTTTTGAGTTTTGTTTGCTTCCCTGTAGTACTGAAAAATAGCACTCAACTGTATTGAGAATGGCTGAATAAATGAACAACTTCTGATCATAAAAAAAAAATCAGCAACTACTAAGACGACAGGTGGATAAATCCATAAAGATGGGAAGAAACCAGCGCAAAAAGGAGGAAAACACCCAAAACCAAAACACCTCACCTCCAAAAAAGCACCAAAACTCCTCACCAGCAAGGGAACAAAGCTGGATGGAGAATGAGTGTGACGAAATGATGGAATCAGATTTCAGAAAGAGGATAATGAGAAACTTCAGTGAGCTAAAGGAACATGTTTTAAATCAGTGCAAAGTAACTAAGAACCTTGAAAAAAGATTTGAAAAAAGATTCGAGGAATTGATAACAAGAATGGACAACTTAGAGAGGAATATGAAAGAATTGAAGGAGCTGAAAAACACAACACGAGAACTGCGTGAAGCATGCACAAGTTTCAACAGCCGAATTGACCAAGCAGAAGAAAGAATATCAGAAGTTGAAGATCAACTCAATGAAATAAAACGAGAAACCAAGATTAAAGAAAAAAAGCACAAAAAGGAATGAACAAAATCTCCAAGAAATGGGGGACTATGTGAAGAGACCCAACCTACGTTTGATAGGTGTACCAGAATGTGACGAAGAGAATGAATCCAAGCTGGAAAACACTCTTCAGGATATTATCCAGGAAAATTTCCCCAACCTAGCAAGACAGGTCAATACTCAATTCTCCAGGAAATACAGAGAACACCACAAAGTTACTCCACAAGAAGAGCAACCCCAAGGCACATAATCGTCTGATTCACCAGGGTTGAAACGAAGGAGAAAATACTAAGGGCAGCCAGAGAGAAAGGTCGGGTCACCCACAAAGGGAAGCCCATCAGACTCACAGCAGATCTCTCAGCAGAGACTCTACAAGCCAGAAGGCAGTGGGGGCCAATATTCAACATTCTTAAAGAAAAGAACTTTCAACCCAGAATTTCATATCCAGCCAAACTGAGTTTCATAAGTGAAATAAAAAATAAAATCCATCACGAACAAGCAAGTACTCAGAAATTTTGTCACCACTATGCCTGCTTTACAAGAGCTCCTGAAAGAGGCACTACACATAGAAATAAACAACCAGTACCAGCCATCCTAAAAGCATACCAAATGCTAAAGTGCATGAACAAAATGAGGAAACTACATGAACCAACGGACAAAACAGCCAGCTAGCATCAAAATGGCAGTATCAAATTTACACATAACAATATTAACCCTAAAGGTAAATGGGAAAAATGCAGCAATCCAAAGAAACAGATTGGCAAATTGGATAAAAAAACAAAACACATCGGTGTGCTGAATCCAGGAAACCCACCTTAAAGGCAAGGATACACAAAGCCTCAAAATAAAAAATGGAGGAAGATTTACCAAGCAAAGGGAGAGCAAAAAAAAAAGTAGCAGTTGCAATTCTCATCTCTGATAAAATAGACTTTAAAGCAACAAAGATCAAAAGGGACAAAGAAGGTCATTACAGAATGGTAAAAGGATCGATAAAACAAAAAGAGCTAACGATTCTAAATATATATGGACCCAATACAGGAGCACACAGATATATAAGGCAAGTTCTTAATGACTTACAAAGAGACTTAGACTCCCACACAATAATAGTCGGAGACTTTAACACTCCACTGTCAATAGCAGACAGATTAAACAGACAGAAAAATAACAAGGATATCCAGGACTTGAACTCAGACCTCTAACAAGCAAATCTGATAGACATTTACAGAACTCTCCGCCCCAAATCCAAACAATATACATTCTTCTCGGCACCACATCACACCTACTCCAAAACTGACCACATAATTAGAAGTAAAGCACACCTCAGCAAATGCAAAACAACTGAAATAATAACAAACAGTCTCTCAGACCATAGTGCAATAAAGTTGGAACTCAGAATTCAGAAAACAACTCAGAATCGCACAGCTTCATGGAAACTGAACAAGTGGCTCTTGAATGTTGATTGGATAAACAAAGAAATGAAGGCAGAAATAAAGAAGTTCTTTGAAACCAATGAGAATGAAGACACAACGTACCAGAATCTCTGGGACACATTTAAAGCAGTCTGTAGATGAAAACATATAGGAATAGGTGCCCACATAAGAAGAGTGGAGAGATCTAAAATTGACACCCTATCATCAAAATTGAAAGAGCTAGAGGAGCAAGATCAAAAATGCTCAAAACCTAGCCAAAGACAAGAAGTAACTAAGATCAGAGCAGAACTGAAGGAGATAGAGACAAGGAAAACCCTTCAAAAAATGAATAAATCCAAGAGTTGTTTGTTCGAAAAGATCAACAAATAGACAGACCAGTAGCCAGACAGATAAAAAAGAAAAAAGAGAACAACCAAATAGATGCAATAAAAAACGATAATGGGGAATTGCCACAGATTCCACAGAAATTCAAACCATCATCAGAGAATACTACAAACAGCTTTATGCACATAAACTAGTAAATCAGGAAGAAATGGATAAATTCCTGGACGCCTGTGTCCTCCCAAGCCTAAACCAGGAGGAAGCCGAAACTATGAATAGACCAATAACAAGGTCTGAAGTTGAGGCAGCAATTAAGAGCCTATCATACAAAAAAAGCCCAGGTCCAGAAGGGTTCACAGCTGAATTCTACCAAACACAAAAAGAGGATCTGGTACCATTACTTCTGAAACTATTCCAAATAATCCAAAAGAAGGGAACCCTTCCCAAATCATTTTATGAGACCAAAATCATCGTGATACCAAAAGGTGACAGAGACTAAACAGGAAAAAAAAAGCTTTAGGCCAATATCCATGATGAACATAGATGCAAAAATCTTGAATAAAATACTGGCAAACAGATGGCAACGGCACATTAAAAAACTTATCCATCATGATCAAGTAGGATTCATCCCGGGGATGCAAGGCTGGTTCAACATACGCAAATCTATAAATGTAATTCACCACATTAACAGAAGCAAAAACAAAAACCACATGATTATCTCAATTGACGCAGAGAAGGCATTTGACAAAATTCAACAGCCCTTTATGCTAAAAACCCTCAATAAACTTGGTATTCATGGAACATATCTCAAAGTAATAAAAGCTATTTACGACAAAACAACAGCCAATATCATACTGAATGGGCAAAAACAGAAAGCATTCCCTTTGAAATCCGGCACTAGACAAAGACGCCCTCTCTCACCACTCCTATTCAACATTGTACTGGAAGTTCTAGCCAGAGCAATCAGGCAAGAAAAAGAAATAAAGGGTATTCAAATAGGAAAGGTGGAAGCCATATTGTCTCTATTTGCAGAAGACATGGTAGTATACCTAGAAGACCCCATCATCTCAGCCCAAAAGATCCTGCAACTGATAAGCAACTTTAGCAAAGTCTCAGGATATAAAATCAATGTGAAAAAATCACAAGCATTCCTATACACCAATAACAGACTAAAGAGAACCAAAACAAGAACGAACTGCCATTCACAATTGCTACAATGAAAATAAAATACCAAGGAATACAACTCGCAAGGAATTTAAGTGACCTCTTTAAGGAAAACTACAAACCGCTGCTCAATGAAATAAGAGAGGATACAAACAGATGGAGAAACATTACACGTGCGTGGGTAGGAAGAATCAATATCGTGAAAATGGCTTTACTGCCCAAAGTAATTTACACATTCAATGCTACCCCAATCAAACTACCATTGAATTTCTTCACAGAACTGGAAAAAACCACCATGAATTTCATATGGAACCAAAAAGGAGCCCGCATAGCCCAGTCAATACTAAGCAAAAAGAACACAGCGGGAGGCATCACACTACCAGACTTCAAGCTATACTACAAGGCTACAGTAATCAAAACAGCATGGTACTGGTACCAAAAAAGAGATATAGACAAATGGATCAGAACAGAAGCATCGGAGGAAAGACAACATATCCTCAACCATATTATCTTTGATAAACCAGACAAAAACAGGCAATGGGGAAAGGATTCCCTATTTAATAAATGGTGTTGGGAAAACTGGCTAGCCATGTGCAGAAAGCAGAAACTGGACCCCTTCCTGACACCTTACACTAAAATTAACTCCAGATGGATTAAAGACTTAAACCTAAGACCTGACACCATAAAAACCCTAGAAGAAAATCTAGGCAAAACCATTCAGGACATAGGAGTAGGCAAGGACTTCATGAACAAAACACCAAAAGCATTGGCAACAAAAGCCAAAATAGACAAATGGGACCTAATCAAACTCCACAGCTTCTGCACGGCAAAACAAACAGTCACTAGAGTGAATCGGCAACCATCAGAATGGGAAAAAATCTTTGCAGTTTACGCATCTGACAAAGGGCTGGTATCCAGAATTTACAAAGAACTCAAACAGATTTACAGGAAAAAAACAAACAAGCCCATTCAAAAATGGGCAAAGGATATGAACAGAAACTTTATGAAAGCAGACATACATGAGGCCAGCAAACATATGAAAAAGTGCTCATCGTCATTGGTCATTAGAGAGATGCAAATCAAAACCACATTGAGATACCATCTCACACCAGTTAGAATGGCAATCATTAAAAAATCTGGAGACAGCAGATGCTGGAGAGGATGTGGAGAAATAGGAACACTCTTACACTGTTGGTGGGAGTGTAAATTAGTTCAACCATTTTGGAAGACAGTGTGGCGATTCCTCAGGGACCTAGAAATAGAAATTCCATTTGACCCAGCAATCCCATTACTGGGTATCTATCCAAAGGACTATAAATCATTCTACTATAAGGACACATGCACACGAATGTTCATTGCAGCACTGTTTACAATAGCAAAGACCTGGAACCAACCCAAATGCCCAACGATGATAGACTGGACTGGGAAAATGTGGCACATATACACCATGGAATATTATGCAGCAATCAAAAATGATGAGTTTGTGTCCTTTGTAGGGACATGGATGAATCTGCAGAACATCATTCTCAGCAAACTGACACAAGAACAGAAAAAGAAATACCGCATATACTCACTCATAGGTGGGTGAGAAAAATGAGAACACGTGGACCCAGAGAGGCGGTCTACTATACACTGGGGACTGTTGGGGGAATGGGGGAGGGACAGCAGCGGGGGGCTGGGGGGAATAGCCTGGGGATGACTACCAAGTGTGGGTGAAGGGGAGGAAAGCAGCAAAGCACACTGCCATGTGTGTACCTATGCAACAATCTTGCTCGTTCTGCACATGTACCCCCAAATCTATAATGCAATAAAAATTAAAAAAAATAAATAAATAAAAATAAAATAAAAATAAAATAAAATAAAATAAAAGAGTGTTCCTATTTCTCCACATCCTCTCCAGCATCTGCTGTCTCCAAATTTTTTATTTTTTATTTATTTTTTATTTATTTTTTTTATTTTTTAATTTTCATTGCATTACAGGTTTCGGGGTACATGTGCAGAAGGTGCAAGATAGTTGCATAGGTACACATATGGCAGTGTGCTTTGCTGCCTTCCTCCACTTCACCCACACTTGGTAGTCATCCCCAGGACATTCCCCCCAGCCCCCCCTGCTGTCCCTCCCCCATTCCCCCCAACAGTCCCCAGTGTATAGTATACCGCCTCTCTGTGTCCATGTCTTTTCACTTTTCTCACCCACCTATGAGTGAGTATATGCGGTATTTCTTTTTCTGTTCTTGTGTCAGTTTGCTGAGAATGATGTTCTCCAGATTCATCCATGTCCCTACAAAGGACACAAACTCATCATTTTTGATTGTTGCATAATATTCCATGG
Organism: Saguinus oedipus; assembly: GCA_031835075.1. Lineage (NCBI taxonomy): Eukaryota > Metazoa > Chordata > Mammalia > Primates > Cebidae > Saguinus > Saguinus oedipus. The sequence goes on from CM063173.1 coordinate 60,501,843, forward strand.
TGTATATGTGCCACATTTTCCCAGTCAGGTCTATCATCGATGGGCATTTGGGTTGGTTCCAGGTCCTTGCTATTGTAAACAGTGCTGCAATGAACATTCGTGTGCATGTGTCCTTATAGTAGAACGATTTATAGTGCTTTGGATAGATACCCAGTAATGGAATTGCTGAGTCAAATGGAATTTCTATTTCTAGGTCCCTGAGGAATCACCAGACTGTCTTCCACAATGGTTGAACTAACTTACACTCCCACCAACAGTGTAAGAGTTGTCCTATTTCTCCGCATCCTCTCCAGCATCTGCTGTCTCCAGACTTTTTAATAATCGCCATTCTAACTGGTGTGAGATGGTATTTCAATGTAGTTTTGATTTGCATCTCTCTAACGACCAATGATGATGAGCACTTTTTCATATGTTTGTTGGCCTCATGTATGTCTTCTTTTGTAAAGTTTCTGTTCATATCCTTTGCCCATTTTTGAATGGGCTTGTTTGTTTTTTTTCCTGTAAATCTGTTTGAGTTCTTTGTAAATTCTGGATATCAGCCATTTGTCAGATGTGTAAACTGCAAAGATTTTTTCCCATTCTGATGGTTGCCGATTCACTCTAGTGACTGTCTCTTTTGCCGTGCAGAAGCTGTGGAGTTTGATTAGGTCCCATTTGTCTATTTTGGCTTTTCTTGCCAATGCTTTTGGTGTTTTGGTCATGAAGTCCTTGCCTAATCCTATGTCCTGAATGGTTTTTCCCAGATTTTCTTCTAGGGTTTTTATGGTGTCCGGTCTTACGTTTAAGTCTTTAATCCATCTGGAGTTAATTTTAGTGTAAGGTGTCAGGAAGGGGTCCAGTTTCTGCTTTCTGCACATCGCTGGCCAGTTTTCCCAACACCATTTATTAAATAGGGAATTATTTCCCCATTGCCTGTTTTTGTCTGGTTTATCAAAGATAATATGGTTGTAGATATTTTGTGTTGTCTCCGATGCTTCTGTTCTGTTCCATTGGTCTATATCTCTGTTTTGGTACCGGTACCATGCTTTTTTGATTACTGTAGCCTTGTAGTATAGTTTGAAGTCTGGTAGCGTGATGACTCCCGCTGTGTTCTTTTTGCTTAGAATTGACTTGGCTATGGGGGCTCTTTTTTGGTTCCATATGAAATTCATGGTGGTTTTTTCCAGTTCTGTGAAGAAATTCAATGGTCGTTTGATGGGGATAGCATTGATGGTGTAAATTACTTTGGGCAGTATAGCCAGTTTCATGATATTGATTCTTCCTCACCACGAGCATGGAATGTTTCTCCATCTGTTTGTGTCCTCTCTTATTTCGTTGGGCAGTTGTTTGTAGTTTTCTTTAAAGAGGTTTCTTACATTCCTAGTGAGTTGTATTCCTAGGTATTTTATTTTATTTGTAGCAATTGTGAATGGCAGTTGGTTCTTGATTCGGTTCTCTTTAAGTCTGTTATTTGTATATAGGAATGCTTGTGATTTTTGAACATTGATTTTATATCCTGAGACTTTGCTAAAGTTGCTTATCAGTTTCAGAAGCTTTTGGTCTGAGGTGATGGGGTCTTCTATGTATACTATCATGTCGTCTGCAAATAGAGACAATTTGGCTTCCACCTTTTCTATTTGAGTACCCTTAATTTCTTTTTCTTGCCTGATTGCTCTGGTTAGAACTTCCAGGACTATGTTGAATAGAAGTGGTAAGAGAGGGCATCCTTGTCTAGTGCCGGATTTCAAAGGGAATGCTTCCAGGTTTTGCCCATTCAGTATGATATTGGCTGTTGGTTTGTCGTAAATAGCTCTTATTACTTTCAGATATGTTCCATCAATACCAAGATTATTGAGGGTTTTTAGCATAAAGGGCTGTTGAATTTTGTCAAATGCCTTCTCTGCGTCAATTGAGATAATCATGTGGTTTTTGTTTTTGCTTCTGTTTATGTGGTGAATTACATTTATACACTTGTGTATGTTGAGACAGCCTTGCATCCCCGGGATGAATCCTACTTGATCATGATGGATAAGTCTTTTAATGTGCTGGTGCAATCGGTTTGCCGGTATTTTATTGAAGATTTTTGCATCTATGTTCATCATGGATATTGGCCTGAAGTATTCTTTTCTTGTTGAGTCTCTGCCAGGTTTTGGTATCAGGATGATGTTGGTCTCATAAAATGATTTGGGAAGGGTTCCCTCTTTTTGGATTATTTGGAATAGTTTCAGAAGGAATGGTACCAGATCCTCTTTGTGTGTCTGGTAGAATTCAGCTGTGAACCCATCTGGACCTGGGCTTTTTTTGTGTGGTAGGCTCTTAATTGCTGCCTCAACTTCCGACCTTGTTATTGGTCTATTCATAGTTACGGCTTCCTCCTGGTTTAGGCTTGGGAGGACACAGGCGTCCAGGAATTTATCCATTTCTTCCTGATTTACTGGTTTATGTGCATAGAGTTGTTTGTAGTATTCTCTAATGATGGTTTGAATTTCTGTGGATCTGTCGTGATTTTCTTTTTATCGTATTTTATTGCCTCTATTTGGTTTTTCTCTCTTTTCCTTTTTATCAGTCTGGCTAGTGGTCTGTCTATTTTGTTCATCTTTTCGAAAAACCAGCTCTTAGATTTATTGATTTTTTGAAGGGTTTTTCTTGTCTCTATCTCCTTCAATTCTGCTCTGATCTTAGTTATTTCTTATCTTCGTCTAGGTTTTGAGCTTTTTTGATCTTGCTCCTCTAGCTCTTTCAATTTTGATGATAGGGTGTTAATTTTGGATCTCTCCACTCTTCTCATGTGGGCACTTATTGTTATATATTTTCCTCTACAGACTGCTTTATATGTGTCCCAGAGATTCTGGTACGTTTTGTCTTCGTTCTCGTTGGTTTCAAATAACTTCTTTATTTCTGCCTTCATTTCATTGTTTATCCAATCAACATTCAAGAGCCAGTTGTTCAGTTTCCATGAAGCTGTGCGGTTCTGAGTTATTTTCTGAATTCTGAGTTCCAACTTTATTGCACTATGTTCTGAGAGACTATTTGTTATGATTTCAGTTGTTTTGCATTTGCTGAGGAGTGCTTTACTTCCAATTATGTGGTCAATTTTGGAGTAGGTGTGATGTGGTGCTGAGAAGAATGTATATTCTGTGGATTTGGGGTGGAGAGTTCTGTAAATATATATCAGGTTTGCTTGTTCCAGGTCTGAGTTCAAGTCCTGGATATCCTTGTTAATTTTCTGTCTTGTTGATCTGTCTGCTATTGACAGTGGAGTGTAAAAGTCTCCCACTATTATTGTGTGGGAGTCTACGTCTCTTTGTAAATCATTAAGAACTTGCCTTATATATATTGGTGCTCCTACTTTGGGTCCATATATATTTAGAATCGTTATCTCTTCTTGTTGTATTGATCCTTTTACCATTATGTAATCACCTTCTTTGTCCCTTTTGATCTTTGTTGCTTTAAAGTCTATTTTATCAGAGACGAGAATTGCAACTTCTGCTTTTTTTTTGCTCTCAATTTGCTTGGTAAATCTTCCTCCATCCTTTTATTTTGAGCCTTTGTGTATCTTTGCATGTGAGGTGGGTTTCCTGGATACAGCACACAGATGGGTTTTGGTTTTTTATCCAATTTGCCAGTCTGTGTCTTTTGATTGGTGCATTTAGCCCATTTACATTCAGGGTTAATATTGTTATGTGTGAATTTCATACTGCCATTTTGATGCTAGCTGGCTGTTTTTCCCGTTAGTTCATGTACATTCTTCATTTTGTTGATGGTCTTTAGCATTTGGTATGCTTTTAGGATGGCTGGAACTGGTTGTTTCTTTCTATGTGTAGTGCCTCTTTCAGGAGCTCTTGTAAAGCAGGCCTAGTGGTGACAATATCTCTGAGTACTTGCTTGTTCGTGAAGGATTTTATTTTTCCTTCACTTATGAAGCTCAGTTTGGCTGGATATGAAATTCTGGGTTGAAAGTTCTTTTCTTTAAGGATGTTGAATATTGGCCCCCACTCTCTTCTGGCTTGTAGAGTCTCTTCCGAGAGATCTGCTGTGAGTCTGACGGGCTTCCCTTTGTGGGTTACCCGACCTTTCTCTCTGGCTGCCCTTAGTGTTTTCTCCTTCGTTTCATCCCTGGTGAATCTGACGATTATGTGCCTTGCGGTTGCTCTTCTTGCAGAGTATCTTTGTGGTGTTCTCTGTATTTCCTGGAGTTGAGTATTGACCTGTCTTGCTAGGTTGGGGAAATTTTCCTGGATAATATCCTGAAGAGTGTTTTCCAGTTTGGATTCATTCTCTTCGTCACATTCTGGTACACCTATCAAACGTAGGTTGGGTCTCTTCACATAGTCCCACATTTCTTAGAGATTTTGTTCATTCCTTTTTGTGCTTTTTTCTTTAATCTTGGTTCCTCGTTTTATTTCATTGAGTTGATCTTCAACTTCTGATAGTCTTTCTTCTGCTTGGTCAATTCGGCTGTTGAAACTTGTGCATGCTTCGCGAAGTTCTCGTGTTGTGTTTTTCAGCTCCTTCAATTCATTCATATTCCTCTCTAAGTTGTCCATTCTTGTTATCAATTCCTCGAATCGTTTTTCACATCTTTTTTCAAGGTTCTTAGTTTCTTTGCACTGGTTTAGAACATGTTCCTTTAGCTCACTGAAGTTTCTCATTATCCACTTTCTGAAGTCTGATTCCGTCATTTTGTCACATTCATTCTCCGTCCAGCTTTGTTCCCTTGCTGGTGAGGAGTTTTGGTCCTTTTTTGGATGTGAGGTATTTTGGTTTCAGGTGTTTTCCTCCTTTTTGCTCTGGTTTCTTCCCATCTTTATGGATTTATCCGCCTGTCGTCTTAGTAGTTGCTGATTTTTCAATTGGGTCTCTGTGTTGACACTGAGATTGTTGATGATGAAGTATTTCTGTTACTTAGTTTTTTCTCTAATGGTGTATCCCCTCTGCTGTATGAGTGCTGAGGTCCACTCCAGGCCCTTCTTGTCTGGGGTATACCTGCAGCAGCTGCGGATCAGTGAGGGATGATACCAATTTCTTTTTCTGCTTCCTTTGTTCAGGAATGATGCCAGCCAAATGTCAGTCTGATTAGTCCTTTTCTGGGGTGACTCCTTGGATATACATGGGTCAGGGAACTGCTTGAGGAGACAGTCTGTGCTTTATGGAAGCTCCAGTGCTGAGCTGTGAGCTCCGTTTTTCATTCAGTGTTGTTGGGAGGTTGTTTATGTTTGCTGCAATAAACTCATAAAACACCACCCTTTTTTTTTCACCCTTAGATGCTCTGTCTCAGGGCGTTGGGGCTTTCTTTATGAGTATCTGTTGTACTTTCCTACTCCACTAGGCGGCAGTCTATTCACTATTTGCCTGCCCAGGCTCTGACCTGCTGGCACGGGTCTACCCTGTTTCTGCCTGGCGGAGTCTCTCTGTTATGGCAGGTTGCCCCGGCAATGGCAGGCTGAGTCAGACCTGGGCGGTACTTCAGTGGGGGTGCACTGGGTCAGAGATGGTGGACGCCCCTCTCTCAGCGGGCTGCACCGTCCTAGATGCCAGCAGCAAAAGTCTCAGCCCCAAGCGCCTCCAGTCGCTGCCCTGCTTTTCTCCGTGAATGTGCGACCCGCTGAGCCCGATCACCCAGCTCCCTTCCTCAGAGTCCGTCCTCTCTCTCTCTCTTCCTCTCCCCAAGCTGAAAGGTCAACTCTCTCACTGGCGCCCCAGTAGCCAGCCAATAGGGCACTGGGATCCTTGTGATCTCCCGTGCCACTGCCCACTACTGCGGCTCAGATCACGCTTCCCAGGAAACTCCTGGTCTGGCTCATTGTCCAAGTCCCTGTCAATCAGATGGACATGCCAATCTGCCCTTCCAAATCTCAGATTGCCGGTTTAACAGGGCACCCAGACCAGTGAGTTCTGCACTGGGTCCGGCTGCGGCGCCGGCTGAGAAGGTGGTGGGAGCCGGCTGCCTTAGCCGGCTGCACTAGGGTCCAGTGTCTCTCCCACATCTGAAAAATTCAACACTCTGTGGGCATAAAAGGTCCATCCGAGAATGCGGCTAGGACTCACCCTCTGCGCCTTCACTGAGAGCTGCAATCCTGAGTCGCCTCTATGACGCCATCTTGCCTCCTCCTCTCAGATTTTTTAATAATCACCATTCTATCTGGCGTGAGATGGTATCTCAATGTGGTTTTGATTTGCATCTCTCTAATGACCAGTGATGATGAGCATTATTTCATGTTTGTTGGCCTCATGCATGTCTTCTTTTGTAAAGTGTCTGTTCATATCCTTTGCCCAATTTTTAATGGGCTGGCTTGTTTTTTTCCTGTAAATCTGTTTGAGTTCTTTGTAAATTCTGGATATCAGCCCTTTGTCAGATGTGTAAACTGCAAAGAATTTTTCCCATTCTGATGGTTGCCGATTCACTCTAGTGACTGTTTCTTCTGCCGTGCAGAAGCTGTGGAGTTTGATTAGGTCCCATTTGTCTATTTTGGCTTTTGTTGCCAATGCATTTGGTGTTTTATTTTTATTTTTTTTAATTTTTATTGCATTATTGGTTTTGTGGTACATGTGCAGAACGTGCAAAATAGTTGCATAGGTACACACATGGCAGTGTGTTTTGCTGCCTTCCTCCCCCTCACTCACACTTGGTATTCATCCCCAGGCTATCCACCCCAGCCCCCTCCGCTGTCCCTCCCCCATTTCTCCCAACAGTCCCCAGTGTATAGTAGACCGCCTCTCTGTGTCCATGTGTTCTCATTTTTCTCACCCGCCTATGAGTGAGTATATGTGGTATTTCTTTTTCTGTTCTTGTGTCAGTTTGCTGAGAATGATGTTCTCCAGATTCATCCATGTCCCTACAAAGGACACAAGCTCATCATTTTTGATTGCTGCATAATATTCCATGGTGTATATGTGCCACATTTTCCCAGTCCAGTCTATCATCGATGGGCATTTGGGTTGGTTCCAGGTCTTTGCTATTGTAAACAGTGCTGCAATGAACATTCGTGTGCATGTGTCCTTAGAGTAGAACGATTCACAGTCTTTTGGATAGATACCCAGTAATGGGATTGCTGGGTCAAATGGAATTTCTATTTCTAGGTCCCTGAGTAATCGCCACACTGTCTTCCACAACGGTTGAACTAATTTACACTCCCACCAACAGTGTAAGAGTGTTCCTATTTCTCCACATCCTCTCCAGCATCTGCTGTCTCCAGATTTTTTAATGATCACCATTCTAACTGGTGTGAGATGATATCTCAATGTGGTTTTGATTTGCATCTCTCTAATGACCAATGATGATGAGCACTTTTTCATATGTTTGTTGGCCTCATGTATGTCTTCTTTTGTAAAGTGTCTGTTCATATCCTTTGCCCATTTTTGAATGGGCTTCTTTGTTTTTTTTCTGTAAATCTGTTTGAGTTCTTTGTAATTTCTGGATATCAGCCCTTTGTCTGATGCGTAAACTGCAAAGATTTTTTCCCATTCTGATGGTTGTCGATTCACTCTAGTGACTGTTTGTTTTGCCATGCAGAAGGTGTTGAGTTTGATTAGGTCCCATTTGTCTATTTTGTCTTTTGTTGCCAATGCTTTTGGTGTTTTGTTCATGAAGTCCTTGCCTACTCCTATGTCCTGAACGGTTTTGCCTAGATTTTCTTCTAGGGTTTTTATGGTGTCAGGTCTTACATTTAAGTCTTTAATCCATCTGGAGTTAATTTTAGTGTAAGGTGTCAGGAAGGGGTCCAGTTTCTGCTTCATGCACATGGCTAGCCAGTTTTCCCAACACCATTTATTAAATAGGGAATCCTTTCCCCATTGTCTGTTTTTGTTTGGTTTATCAAATATTATATGGTTGTAGATATGCTTTATTTGCCTTCTATTCTTCTGCTCTGTTCCATTGGTCTATATCCCTGTTTTGGTAACAGTACCATGCTGTTTTGATTACTGTAGCCTTTTAGTATAGTTTGAAGTCTGGTAGTGTGATGCCTCACGCTGTGTTCTTTTTGCTTAGAAATGACTTGGCAATGCAGGCTCTTTTTTGGTTCCATATGAAATTCATGGTGGGTTTTTCCACCTCTGTGAGGAAATTTAATGGTAGTTTGATGGGGATAGCATTGATTGTGTAAATTACTTTCGGCAGTATAGCCATTGTCATGATATTGATTCTTCCTAACCTCGAACATGGAATGTTTCTCCATCTGTTTCTGTCCTCTCTTATTTCGTTGAGCAATGGTTCATAGTTTTCCTTAAAGAGGTCCCTTACCTTCCTTGTGAGTTGTATTCCTAGGTATTTTGTTTTCTTTGTAGCAATTGTGAATGGCAGTTCGTTCTTGATTTGGTTCTTTTTAAGTCTGTTATTGGTGTTTAGGAATGCTTGTGATTTTTTCACATTGATTTTATATCCTGAGACTTTGCTGAAGTTGCTTATCAGTTGCAGGACGTTTTGGGCATAGTTGATGGGGTCTTCTAGATATACTATCATGTCGTCTGCAAATAGAGACCATTTGGCTTCCACCTTTCATATTTGAATACCCTTTATTTCTTTTTCTTGCCTGATTGCTCTGGCTAGAACATTCAGTACTATGTTGAATAGGAGTGGTGAGAGAGGGCATCATTGTCTAGAGCCGGATTTCAAAGGGAATGCTTCCAGTTTTTGCCCATTAAGTATGATATTGGCTGTTGGTTTGTCATAAATAGGTTTTATTACTTTGAGATATGTTCCATCAATACCACGTTTATTGACGGTTTTTAGCTAAAGGGCTGTTGAACTTTGTCAAATGCCTTCTATGCGTCAATTGAGATAATCATGTGGTATTTTTTTAAAAAAAATTTTATTGCATTATAGGATTTGGTGTACATGTGCAGAACGTACAAGATAGTTGCATAGGTACACACATGGCAGTGTGTTTTGCTGCCTTCCTCCCCTTCACAAACACTTGGTATTCATCCCCAGGCTATCCCCCCAGCATTCCACGCTGTCCCTCCCCCATTTCCCCCAACAGTCCCCAGTATATAGTAGACCGCCTCTCTGTGTCCCTGTGTTCTCATTTTGCTCACCCACGTATGAGTGAGTATATGCAGTATTTCTGTTTCTGTTCTTGTGTCAGTTGGCTGAGAATGATGTTCTCCAGATTCATCCATGTCCTTACAAAAGACAAAATCTCATCATTTTTGATTGCTGCATAATATTCCATGGTGTATATGTGCCACATTTTCCCAGTCCAGTCTATCATGGATGGGCATTTGGATTGGTTCCAGTTCTTTGCTATTGTAAACAGTGCTGCAATGAACATTGGAGTGCATGTGTCCTTATAGTAGAACGATTTATAGTCTTTTGGATATATGCCAAGTAATGGGATTGCTGGGTCAAATGGAATTTCTATTTCTAGGTCTCTTAGGTATCGCCACACTGTCTTCCAGAATGGATAAACTAATTTACACTCCCACCAACAGTGTAAGAGTGTTCCTATTTCTCCATATCCTCTCCAGCATCTGCTGTCTCCAGATTTTTTTTTAAATTTTTATTGCATTATAGGTTTGGGGGTACATGTGCAGAACGAGCAAGATAGTTGCATAGGTACACACATGGCAGTGTGCTTTGCTGCTTTCCTCCCCTTCACCCACACTTGGTATTCATCCCCAGGATATCCCCCCAAGCCCTCCCTGCTGTCCCTCCCCCATTCCCCCCAACAGTCCCCAGTGTATAGTAGACCGCCTCTCTGTGTCCACGTGTTCTCATTTTTCTCACCCACCTATGAGTTAGTATATGTGGTATTTCTTTTTCTGTTCTTTTGTCAGTTTGCTGAGAATGATGTTCTCCAGATTCATCCATGTCCCTACAAAGGACACAAACTCATCATTTTTGATTGCTGCATAATATTCCATGGTGTATATGTGCCACATTATCCCAGTCCAGTCTATGATCGTTGGGCATTTGGGTTGGTTCCAGGTCTTTGCTATTGTAAACAGTGCTGCAATGAACGTTCGTGTGCATGTGTCCTTATAGTAGAACGATTTATAGTCCTTTGGATAGATACCCAGTAATGGGATTGCTGGGTCAAATGGAATTTCTATTTCTAGGTCCCTGAGGAATCGCCACACTGTCTTCCACAATGGTTGAACTAACTTACACTCCCACCAACAATGTAAGAGTGTTCCTATTTCTCCACATCCTCTCCAGCATCTGCTGTCTCCAGATTTTTTAATGATCGCCATTCTAACTCGTGTGGGATGGTATCTCAATGTGGTTTTGATTTTCATCTTTCTAATGACCAATGATGATGAGCACTTTTTCATGTGTTTGCTGGCCTCATGTGTGTCTGCTTTCGTAAAGTTTCTGTTCATATCCTTTGCCCATTTTTGAATGGGCTTGTTTGTTTTTTTCCTGTAAATCTGTTTGAGTTCTTTGTAAATTCTGGATATCAGCCCTTTGTCAGATGCGTAAACTGCAAAGATTTTTTCCCATTCTGATGGTTGCCGATTCACTCTAGTGACTGTTTGTTTTGCCGTGCAGAAGCTGTGGAGTTTGATTAGGTCCCATTTGTCTATTTTGGCTTTTGTTGCCAATGCTTTTGGTGTTTTGTTCATGAAGTCCTTGCCTACTCCTATGTCCTGAATGGTTTTGCCTAGATTTTCTTCTAGGGTTTTTATGGTGTCAGGTCTTACGTTTAAGTCTTCAATCCATCTGGAGTTAATTTTAGTGTAAGGTGTCAGAAAGGGTTCCAGTTTCTGATTTCTGCACATGGCTAGCCAGTTTTCCCAACACCATTTATTAAACCGGGAATCCTTTCCCCATTGTTTGTTTTTGTCTGGTTTATCAAAGATAATATGGTTGTAGATATGTTGTGTTGCCTCCAATGCCTTTGTTCTGTTCCATTGGTGTATATCTCTGTTCTGGTACCAGTACCATGCAGTTTTGATTACGGTAACCTTGTAGTATAGTTTGAAACCTGGTAGCGTGATGCCTCCCGCTGTGTTCTTTTTGCTTAGAATTAACTTGGCTATGCCGGCTCTTTTTTGGTTTTATTTGAAATTCATGGTGGCTTTTTTCAGTTCTGTGAAGAAATTCAATGGTAGTTTGATGGGGATAGTATTGAATGTGTAAATTACTTTGGGCAGTATAGCCTTTTCACAATATTGATTCTTTCTAACCACGAACATGGAATGTTTCTCCATCTGTTTGTGTCCTCTCTTATTTCGTTGAGCAGTTGTTTTTAGTTTTCCTTAAAGAGTTCCCTTACATTCCTAGTGAGTTGTATTCCTAGGTATTTTATTTTCTTTATAGCACTTGTGAATGGCAGTTCGTTCTTGATTTGGTTCTCTTTAAGTCTGTTATTGGTGTATAAAAATGCTTGTGATTTTTGAACATTGATTTTATATCCTGAGACTTTGCTGAAGTTGCTTGTCAGTTGCAGGAGCTTTTGGGCTGAGGTCATAGGGTCTTCTAGGTATATTATCATGTCGTCTACAAATAGAGACAATTTGGCTTCCACCTTTCCTATTTGAATAAACTTTATTACTTTGTCTTGCCTGATTGCTCTGGCTAGAACTTCCAGTACTATGTTGAATAGGAGTGGTGAAAGAGGGCATCCTTGTCTACTGCCGGATTTCAAAGGGAATGCTTCCAGTATTTGCCCATTCAGTAAGATATTGGCTGTTGGTTTGTCGTAAATAGCTTTTATTTCTTTGAGATATGTTCCATCAATATCACGTTTATTGAGGGTTTTTAGTATAAAGGGCTGTTGAATTTTGTCAAATGCCTTCTCTGCGTCAATTGAGATAATCATGTGGTTTTTTATTTTGCTTCTGTTTATGTGGTGAATTACATTTATAGACTTGCGTATGTTGAACCAGCCTTGCATCCCCGGGATGAATCCTACTTGATCATGATGGATAAGTTTTTTAATGTTCTGTTGCAATCGATTTGCCAGTATTTTATTGAAGATTTTTGCATCTATGTTCATCATGGATATTGGCCTGAAGTTTTCTTTTCTTGTTGAATCTCTGCCAGGTTTTGGTATCAGGATGATGTTAGTCTCACAAAATGATTTGGGAAGGTTTCCCTGTTTTTGGATTATGTGGAATAGTTTCAAAAGGAATGGTACCAGATCCTCTTTGTGTGTCTGGTAGAATTCAGCTGTGAACCCATCTGGACCTCGGCTTTTTTTGTGTGGTATGCTCTTAATTGCTGCCTCAACTTCTGACCTTGTTATTGGTCTCTTCATGGTTTCGGCTTCCTCCTGGTTTAGGCTTGGGAGAACAAAGGCGACCAGTAATTTTTCCATTTCTTCCTGATTTACTAGTTTATGTGCATAGAGATTTTTGTAGTATTCTCTGATGATGGTTTGAATTTCTGTGGAATCTGTGGTGATTTCCTCTTTATCTTTTTTATTGCATCTATTTGGTTGTCCTCTCTTTTCTTTTTTATCAGTCTGTGTAGTGGTCTGTCTATTTTGTCGATCTTTTCAGAAAAACAAGCTCTTAGATTTATTGATTTTTTGAAGGGTTTTTCTAGTCTCTATCTCCTTCAGTTCTGCTCTGATGTTAGTTACTTCTTGTCTTCGGCTAGGTTTTGAGCTTTTTTAATCTTCCTCCTCTAGCTCTTTCAATTTTGACGATAGGGTGTCCATTTTGAATCTCTCCACTCTTCTCATGTGGGCACTTGTTGCTATATATTTTCCTCTACAGACTGCTTTAACTGTGTTCCAGAGATTCTGGTACGTTGTGTCTTCGTTCTCGTTGGTTTCGAAGAACATCTGTATTTCTGCCTTCATTTCATTGTTTATCCAATCAACATTCAAGAGCCAGTTGCTCAGTTTCCATGAAGTTGTGAGGTTCTGGGTTATTTTCTGAATTCTGAGTACCAACTTGATTGCACTATGGTCTGAGAGACTGTTTGTTATGATTTCAGTTGTTTTGCGTTTGCTGAGGAGTTCTTTACTTCCAATTATGTGGTCAGTTTTGGAGTAGGTGTGATGTTTTGCTGAGAAGAATGTATATTCTGTGTATTTGGGGTGGAGAGTTCTGTAAAGGTCTATCAGATTTGCTTGTTCCAAGTCTTAGTTCAAGTTCTGGATATCCTTGTTAATTTTCTGTCTGGTTGATCTGTCTGCTATTGACAGTGGAGTGTTGAAGTCTCCCACTATTATTGTTTGGGAGTCTAAGTCTCTTTGTAAGTCATTAAGAACTTGTCTTATATATATGGGTGCTCCTACATTGGGTCCATATAAATTGAGAATTGTTAGCTCTTCTTGTTGTATCGATCCTTTTACCATTATGTAATGACCTTCTTTGTCCGTTTTTATCTTTGTTGCTTTAAAATCTATTTTATCAGAGACGAGAATTGCAACTCCTGCTTTTTTTTGCTCTCCATTTGCTTGGTAAATCTTTTTCCATCCTTTTGTTTTGAGCTTTTGTGTATCTTTGCGTGTGAGGTGGGTTTCCTGTATACAACACACTGATGGGTTTTTGTTTTTTATCCAATTTGCCGGTCTGTGTCTTTTTATTGGTGCATTTAGCCCATTTACATTTTGGGTTAATATTGTTATGTGTGAATTTGATACTGCCATTTTGATGCTAGCTGGCTGTTTTGCCCGTTGGTTCATGTACATTCTTCATTTTGTTGATTGTCTTTAGCATTTGGTATGCTTTTAGGATGGCTGGTATTGGTTGTTTCTTTCTATATGAAGTGCCTCTTTCAGGAGCTCTTGTAACGCCGGCCTAGTGGTGACAAAATTTCTGAGTACTTGCTTGTTCATGAAGGATTTTATTTTTCCTTCACTTATGAAGCTCAGTTTGGCTGGATATGAAGTTCTGGGTTGAAAGTTCTTTTCTTTAAGATGTTGAATATTGGCCCCCACTCTCTTCTGGCTTGTAGAGTCTCTGCTGAGAGATCTGCTGTGAGTCTGATGGGCTTCCCTTTGTGGGTGACCCGACCTTCCTCTCTGGCTGCCCTTAGTATTTTCTCCTTCATTTCCACCCTGGTGAATCTGACGATTATGTGCCTTGGGGTTGCTCTCCTTGCGGAATATCTTTGTGGTGTTCTCTGCATTTCCTGGAGTTGAGTATTGACCTTTCTTGCTAGGTTGGGGAAATTTTTCTGGATAATATCCTGAAGAGTATTTTCCAGCTTGGATTCATTCTCTTCATCATATTCTGGTACACCTATTAAACGTAGGTTGGGTCTCTTCACATAGTCCCACATTTCTTGGAGATTTTGTTCATTCCTTTTTTTGCTTTTTTCTGTAATCTTCGTTTCTCGTTTTATTTCATTGAGTTCATCTTCAACTTCTGATAGTCTTTCTTCTGCTTGGTCTATTCGGCTGTTGAAACTTGTGCATGCTTCACGAAGTTCTCGTGTTATGTTTTTTAGCTCCTTCAATTCATTCATATTCCTTCCTAAGTTGTCCATTCTTGTTATCAATTTCTCGAGTCTTTTTTTCAAATCTTTTTTCAAGGTTCTTAGTTTCTTTGCACTGATTTAGGACATGTTCTTTTAGCTCAATGAAGTTTCTCATTAACCACATTCTGAAGTCTGATTCCATCATTTCGTCAGACTCATTCTCCGTCTAGCTTTGTGCCCTTGCTGGTGAGGAGTTTTGTCCTTTGTAGGAGGCGAGGTGTTTTGGTTTTGGGTGTATTTCTCTTTTTGCGCTGGTTTCTTCCCATCTTTATGGATTTATCCACCTGTCGTCTTAGTAGTTGCTGATTTTTCAATCGGGTCTTTGTGTGGACGCTGAGATTGTTGATGATGAAGTATTTCTGTTACTTAGTTTTTTCTCTAATGGTCTATCCCCTCTGCTGTATGAGTGCTGAGGTCCACTCCAGGCCCTTCTTGTCTGGGGTACACTTGTAGCAGCTGTGGAACAGTGAGGGATGATACCAGTTTCTTCTTCTGCTTTCTTAATTCCAGAATGATGCCCGCCATATATCAGTCTGATTAGTCCTTTTTCGGGGAGACTCTGGATATTCAGGTGTCAGGGAGCTGCTTAAGGCGGTGGTCTGTGTTTTATAGGAGCTCCAGTGCTGAGCTGTGATCTCCGTTCTTCATTCAGGGTTGCTGGGGTGTTGTTTATGTCTGCTGCAATAGAACTCATAAAACACCATCCATTTTTTTTTCTTCTCAGATGCTCTGTCTCAGGGACTTGGGGCTTTCTTTATGAGTATTTGTTTCACTGTCCTGCCCCACTAGGAGGCAGTCTATTCACTATTTGCCTGTCGGGGCTCTGACCTGCTTGCATTGGTCTGGCCTGTTGCCGCCATGCTCCGTTGTGCTGTGTAGCGCTCCCCCCCTCCTGGTGGAATCTCTCTGTTATGGCAGGTTGCCTCGGCTATGGCAGGCTGTGTCAGCCCTGGGCGGTACTTCAGTAGGGGCGGATGGCGTCAGTGTTTGTGGACGCCCCTCCCTAACTGGGCTGCACTGTCCTAGATGCTGGCAGCAAAACTCTCAGCCCCAAGTGCCTCCAGTCACCACCCTGCTTTTCCCCATGAGGGTGGGACCCACCGAGCCCGATCACCCAGCTCCCTGCCTCAGAGTACGTCCTCTCTCTCTCTCCCTTCCTCTCCACAAGCTGAAAGTTCGACGCTCTCACTGGCGCCCCAAGAGCCTGCCGATAGGGCACTGGGATCCGTGCAATCTGCCTTGCCACTGCCCACTTCACCAGCTCAGATCATGCTTCCCAGGAAACTCCTGGTCTGGCTCATTGTCCAAGTCCCGTTCAATCACATGGACAAGCAAATCTGCCCTTCCAAATCTCAGATTGCCGCTTTAACAGGGCACCCAGATCAGTGAGTTCCATGCCGGGTCCCACTGTAGCGCCAGCTGCGCAAGCCAGCTGGACTAGCGTCCCGTGTCTCTCCCACACCTGGGACTTTCAATGCTCTGTGGGCAAAAAAGGGCCATCCGAGAATGCGGCTAGGACTCACCCTCTACACCTTCACTGAGAGCTGCAATCCTGAATCACTTCTATGACACCATCTTGCGAGTCTCCCCCCAGGAGACTTTTTCATGTGGCTTCTCATTCAATGTATCATTGAAAAATTTGCTGTAGGGGGGGACTCGCAAGATGGCGTTGTAGAAGCGACTCAGGATTGCAGCTTTCAGTGAAGGCGTAGAGGGTGAGTCCTAGCTGCTTTCTCGGATGGACCTTTATTGCCCAAAGAGCGTTGAAAGTCCTAGGTGTGGGAGAGACACGGGACGCTAGTACAGCTGGCTTATGTAGCCGGCTCCCATGGCCACTTCAGCCGGCGCCACAGCGGGACCTGGCATGGAACTCACTGGTCTGGGAGCTCTGTTAAACTGGCAATCTGAGATTTGGAAGGGCAGATTGGCATGTCCATCTGATTGAACACGACTTGGACAATGAGCCAGACCAGGAGTTTCCTGGGAAGCGTTATCTGAGCCGGTGCAGTGGGCAGTGGCATAAGAGATCACATGGATCCCAGTGCCCTACCGGCAGGCTACTGGGGAGCCAGTGAGAGAGTCGACCTTTCAGCTTGGGGAGAGGAAGAGAGAGAGAGAGAGAGGTCAGACTCTGAGGCAGGGAGCTGGGTGATTGGGCTTGAAGGGTCCCACCCTCATGGGGACATGCAGGGCAGCGACTACAGGTGCTTGGGGCTAAGTATTGCTGCTGGCATCTAGGACGGTGCAGCACGGATAGGAAGGGGCATCCGCCATTACTGACACAATCCACCTTTACTGAAGTACCACCCAGGGCTACCGCAGCCTGCCTTTGCCCAGGCAACCTGCCATAACAAAGAGACTCCGCCAGGAGTGGGGAGTGCTCCACAGCAGAACGGAGCCCAGCAGCAACAGGGTGGACCCGCGCTAGCTGGTCAAAGCCCTGGCAGGCAAATAGTGAATAGACTGCCACCTCGTGGGGCAGGACAGTACAACAGATACTCATAAATCCCCAACTCCCTGAGACAGAGCATCTAAGGGGGAAACAAAAAAAGGGTGGTGTTTTATGAGTTCTATTGCAGCAGACATAAACAACTTCCGAAAAACCCTCAATGAACAAAGGAACTCACAGCTCAGCACTGGAGCTACTATAAAGCACAGACCATTTCCTCAAGCAGCACCCTGACCCATGTATATCCAAAGAGTCACCCCAAAATAGTACTAATCAGACTGACATTTGGTGTGCATCATTCTGAAACAAAGACAGAGGAAGAAAAAACTGGTATCATCCCTCACGCTTCTGCAGCTGCTGCAGGTATACCCCAGACAAGCAGGGCCTGGAGTGGACCTCAGCACTCATACAGCAGAGGGGATAGACCAGTAGAAGAAAAACTAAGTAACACAAATATTTCATCATCAACAATCTCAGCGTCCACACAGAGACCCAATTGAAAAATCAGTAACTACTAAGACGACTGGAGGATGAATCCATAAATATGGGAAGAAACCAGCGCAAAAAGGAAAAAAACAACCGAAACCGAAACAACTCACCTCCAAAAAAGGACCAAAACTCCTCACCAGCAAGGGAACAAAGCTGGACGGAAAGTGAGCGTGATAAAATGATGGAATCAGACTTCAGAAAGTGGATAATGAGAAACTTCAGTGAGCTAAAAGAACATGTTCTAAACCAGTGCAAAGAAACTAAGAACCTTGAAAAAAGATTTGAAAAAAGATTCGAGGAATTGATAACAAGAATGGACAACTTAGAGAGGAATATGAATGAATTCAAGGAGCTGAAAAACACAACACAAGAACTTTGCGAAGAATTCACAAGTTTCAACAGCCGAATTGACCAAGCAGAAGAAAGACTATCAGAAGTTGAACATCAACTCAATGAAATAAAACGAGAAACCAAGATTAAAGAGAAAAGCTCAAAAAGGAATGAACAAAATCTCCAAGAAATGTGGGACTATGTGAAGAGACCCAACCTACGTTTGATAGGTGTACCAGAATGTGATGAAGACAATGAATCAAAGCTGGAAAACACTCTTCAGGATATTATACAGAAAAATTTCCCCAACCTAGCAAGACAGGTCAATACTCAACTCCAGGAAATACAGAGAACAAGACAAAGATCCTCCGCAAAAAAGCAACCTCAAGGCACATAATCGTCAGATTCAGCAGGGTTGAAATGAAGGAGAAAATACTAAGGGCAGCCAGAGAGAAAGGTCGGGTCACCCACAAAGGGAAGCCCATCAGACTCACAGCAGATCTCTCGGCAGAGACTCTACAAGCCAGAAGAGAGTGGGGGCCAATATTCAACATCCTTAAGGAACAAAACTTTCAACCCAGAACTTCATATCCAGCCAAACTGAGCTTCATAAGTGAAGGAAAAATAAAATCCTTCATGAACAAGCAAGTACTCAGAGATTTTGTCACCACTAGGCCTGCTTTACTAGAGCTCCTGAAAAAGGCACTACACATAGAAAGAAACAAAAAGTACCAGCCATCCTAAAAGCATACCAAATGCTAAAGATCATCAACAAAATGAAGAATGTACATGAACCAACGGGCAAAACAGCCAGCTAGCATCAAAATGGCAGTATCAAATTTACACATAACAATATTAACCCTAAATGTAAATGGGCTAAATGCACCAATAAAAAGACACAGACTGGCAAATTGGATAAAGTACCAAAAGCCATCGGTGTGCTGTATCCAGGAAACCCACCTCACATGCAAAGATACACAAAGGCTCAAAATAAAAGGATGGAGGAAGACTTACCAAGCAAATGGAGAGCAAAAAAAAAAGCAGGAGTTGCAATTCTCATCTCTGATAAAATAGGCTTTAAAGCAACAAAGATCAAAAGGGACAAAGATGGTCATTACATAATGGTAAAATTAACGATACAACAAGAAGAGCAAACGATTCTAAATATATATGGATCCAATGTAGGAGCACCCAGATATATAAGGCAAATTCTTAATGACTTACAAAGAGACTTAGACTCCCACACAATAATAGTGGGAGACTTTTACACTCCACTGTCAATAGCAGACAGATCAACCAGAGAGAAAACTAACAAGGATATCCAGGGCTTGAACTCAGACCTGGAACAAGGAAACCTGATAGACATTTACAGAACTCTCCACCCCAAATCCACAGATTATACATTCCTCTCAGCACCACATCAAACCTACTCCGAAATTGACCACATAATTGGAAGTAAAGCACTCCTCAGCAAATGCAAAACAACTGAAATCATAACAAACAGTCTCTCAGATAATAGTGCAATCAAGTTGAAACTCAGAATTCAGAAAATAACTCAGAGCCGCACAGCTTCATAAAAACTGAACAACTGGCTCTTGAATGCTGATTGGATAAACAATGAAATGAAGGCAGAAATAAAGAAGTTCTTTGAAACCAACGAGAATGAAGACACAACGTACCAGATTCTCTGGGACACATTTAAAGCAGTCTGTAGAGGAAAATATATAGTAATAAGTGCCCACATGAGAAGAGTGGAGAGATCCAAAATTAACACCCTATCATCAAAATTGAACGAGCTAGAGGAGCAAGATCAAAAAAGCTCAAAACCTAGCCGAAGACAAGTAATAACTAAGATCAGAGCAGAACTGAAGGAGATAGAGACAAGAAAATCCCTTAAAAAATCAATAAATCTAAGAGCTTGGTTTTTTGAAAAGATCAACAAAATAGATGGACCACTAGCCAGACTGATAAAAAAAAAGAGAGAACAACCAAATAGATGCAATTAAAAATGATAATGGGAAAATCACCACAGATTCCACAGAAATTCAAACCATCATCAGAGAATACTACAAACAACTCTATGCACATAAACTAGTAAATCAGGAAGAAATGGATAAATTCCAGGACGCCTGTGTCCTCCCAAGCCTAAACCAGGAGGAAGCCGAAACCATGAATAGACCAATAACAAGGTCAAAATTGAGGCAGCAATTAAGAGTCTACCACACAAAAAAAGCCCAGGTCCTGATGGGTTCACAGCTGAATTCTACCAGACACACAAAGAGGATTTGGTACCATTCCTTCTGAAACTATTCCTAATAATCCAAAAAGGGGGAACTCTTCCCAAATCATTTTATGAGACCAACATCATCCTGATACCAAAACCTGACAGAGACTCAACAAGAAAAGAAAACTTCAGGCCAATATCCATGATGAATATAGATGCAAAAATCTTCAATAAAATACTGGCAAACCGATTACAACAGTACATTAAAAAACTTAACCATCATGATCAAGTAGGATTCATCCTGGGGATGCAAGGCCGGTTCAACATACACAAGTGTATAAATGTAATTCACCAAGTAAACCGAAGCAAAACCAAAAACCACGTGATTATCTCAATTGATGCAGAGAAGGCATTTGAACAAAATTCAACAGCCCTTTCTGTTAAAAACCGTCAATAAACGTGGTATTGATGGAACGTATCTCAAAGTAGTAAAAGCTATTTATGACAAACCAACAGCCAATATCATACTTAATGTGCATAAACTGGAAGCATTCCCTTTGATATCCAGCACTGGACAAGGATGCCCTCTCTCACCACTCCTATTCAACATAGTACTGGAAATTCTATTCGTAGCAATCAGGCAAGAAAAAGAAATAAATTGTATTCAAATATGAAAACTGGAAGCCAAATAGTCTCAATTTGTAGACGACATGATAGTATACCTAGAAGACCCCATCACCTCAGCCCAAAACCTTCTGCAACTGATAAGCAACTTCCACAAAGTCACAGGATATAAAATCAATGTTCAAAAATCACAAGCATTCCTAAATACCAATAGCAGACTTAAAAAGATCCAAATCAAGAAAGAACTGCCATTCACAATTGTTACAAAGAAAATAAAATACCTAGGAATACAACTCAGAAGAAATGTAAGGGACCTCTTTAAGGAAAACTACAAACCACTGCTCAACGAAATAAGAGAGGACACAAACAGATGGAGAAAGATTCCATGTTCGTGGTTAGGAAGAATCAATATCGTGAAAATGGCTATACTGCCCAAAGTAATTTACACAATCAATGCTATCCCCATCAAACTACCATTGAATTTCTTCACAGAACTGGAAAAATCCACTATGAATTTCATATGGAACCAAAAAAGAGCCCACATAGCCAAGTCAATTCTAAGCAAAAAGAACACAGTGGGAGTCATCACACTACCAGACTTCAAACTATACTACAAGGCTACAGTAATCAAAACAGCATGGTACTGGTACCAAAACAGAGATATAGACCAATGAAACAGAAAAGAAGCATCGGAGGCAACACAACATATCTACAACCATATAATCTTTGATAAACCGGACAGAAAGAAGCAATGGGGAAAGAATTTCCTGTTTAATAAATGGTGTTGGGAAAACTGGCTAGCCATGTGTAGAATGCAGAAACTGGACCCCTTCCTAACACCTTACACTAAAATTAACTCCAGATGGATTAAAGACTTAAGCGTAAGAACTGACGCCATAGATACCCTAGTAGAAAATCTAGGCAAAACCATTCAGGACATAGGAGTAGGCAAGGACTTCATGAACAAAACACCAAAAGCATTGGCAACAAAAGTCAATATAGACAAATGGGACTTAATCAAATTCCACAGCTTCTGCATGGCAAAAGAAACAGTCACTAGAGTGAATCGGCAACCATCAGATTGGGAAAAATTCTTTGCAGTTTACACATCTGACAAAGGGCTGATATCCAGAATTTACAAAGAACTCAAACAGATTTACAGGAAAAAAAACAGCAAGTCCATTGAATAATGGGCAAAGGGTATGAACAGACACTTTACAAAAGAAGACATACATGAGGCCAACAAACATATGAAAAAGTGCTCATCATTACTGGTCATTAGAGAGTTGCAAATCAAAACCACATTGAGATACCATCTCACGCCAGTTAGAGTGGCGGTCATTAAAAAATCTGGAGACAGCATATGCTGGAGAGGATGTGGAGAAATAGGAACACTCTTACACTGTTGGTGGGAGTTTAAATTAGTTCAACCATTGTGGAAGACAGTGTGGCGATTCCTCAGGGATCTAGAAATAGAAATTCCATTTGACCCAGCAATCCCAATACTGGGTATATATCCAAAGGTGTATAAATCGTTCTAGTATAAGGACACATGCACACGAATGTTCATTGCAGCACTCTTTACAATAGCAAAGAACTGGAACCAACCCAAATGTCCCACTATGATAGACTGGTTTGGGAAAATGTGGCACATATTCACCATGGAATTTTATGCAGCAATCAAAAATCATGAGTTTGTGTCCTTTGTAAGGACATGGATGAATCTTGAGAACATCATTTTCAGCAAACTGACACAAGAACAGAAAAGGAAATACCACATATACTCACTTATAGGTGTGTGAGAAAAATGAGAACACATGTACACAGGGAGGCGGTATACTATACACTGGGGTCTATTGTGGGGAATGGGGGAGGGACAGCGGGGGGGGCTGGGGAGGGATAGCATGGGGATGAATGCCAAGTGTGGGTGAAGTGGAGGAGGCAGCAAACACACTGCCATGTGTGTACCTTTGAAACTATCTTGCACTTTCTGCAAATGTACCCAAAACCTATAATGCAATAAAAATTAAAAAAAAATACACACAGGAGAGGGGTGATACACACCGAAGAGATGAGGGTACACATAGGATAAAAAAGGATACGTACATGAGAGAGACGGATAAACACAGGAGAGAAAAGTATAGACACAGCAGAGAGAAGGATACACACCGGAGAGAGTGTATACACACATGAGTGAGGAAGATCCACACAGAAGAGAAGGGAATGCCAAGAGGAGAGATGTGGATACACAGACAAGTGGGGCATACACACAGCCGAGAGGATGATTTACGCAGGAGAGAGAAAAATACACCCAGGGGAGACCGGGATACACACAAGAAAGAGGGAGATACACAAAGGAGAGAGGGGAGATACACAAGGAGAGTTGTGATACACACAGGACATTGGAGGGTACACACAGGAGAGAGGGGGTACACGCAGGAGAGAAGAGGATACACAAAGGAAAATGGGATATACACAGGAGAGTATGTAATCAACAGAAGAGAGAGGAGAATACACACAGGAGAGAGGAGGATAAACACAGGAGAGGGGGATACGGACAGGAGAGAGGGGCATACACCAGGACAGGGGGATATACACAGGAGAGAGGAGTGTAGACACAGGAGAAAGAAAGATACACACAGCAGAGAGGAGGATACACACAGGAGAGAGGAGATACACAGAGGAGAGAGGGGGATACACACAGGAGAGAGAAGAAATACACACGGGAGAGTGGGGGTTACACACAGGAGAAAAAAGGGATATGCACAGGATAGAGAATTTATACCCACAGGAGAGAGAATTATACACACAAGAGAGAAAAGGTTACACACAGGATAGAGGAGAATGCACACAGGAGAGAGAAGGATATATACAGGAGAGAGGAGGAGACACACAGAAGAAAGAAAAATACACGCAGGAGAGAGGATTATACACACAGGAGAGAGAAGGTTACAAAAAGGAGAGAGGAGAATACACACCGGAGAGTGGAGGATACACAGAAAAGAGAGGAGGATCCAAACAGAAGAGAGAGAAATGCACACAGAAGAGAAGAGGATACACACAGAAGAGGGGTAATACACACAGGAGAGAGAAGGGTACACATAGGAGAAAAAGGGATACAAACAGAAGTCAGAAAGATACACAAAGGAGAGGGGGATACACACAGGAAAGAGGAAGACACACTGATGAGAGAAAAGGATAAAAACAGAAGAGAGGAGGATACACACAGGAGAGGAAGATAACAACAAGAAAGAGGCATACACACAGGAGGGGGTATACACACAGGAGAAATGGGGATATACACAGGAGAAAAATAAATACACACAGGAGAGGAAGACACACACAAAAAAAGGGGCGTACACAAAGAAGAAAGAAAAATACACACAGCATAGAAAAGAATACACACAGGAGAGAGAGGATGCACACAGGAGGAAGGAGGATACACAGGAGAGAAGGAAATACACACAAAAGAGGGAAGGATACACACAGGAGACAGAAGGATACACACAGGGTAGTGGGGGATACACAAAGGAGAGGGGTGATACACACAGGAGAGAGGAGGGTACACACAGGAGAGAGGGGGATACACACAGGAGACGGGAGGATACACACAGGATAAGGGGATAAACACAGGAAAGAGAGGGATACACACAGGAGAAAGCATACACACACGAGAGAGGAACATACACACTTAAAAGGGTGATAAACAAAGGAGAAAGGGGGATAAACACAGGAGAGAAAATATACACACAGGAAACAGTGATACACACAGGACAGAGTGGCATAAACACAGGAGAGGAAATGATACACACAAAAAAGTGGAGGAAACAAACAGGAGAGAGGGGATACACACAAAAGAGGGGGATACACACAGGAGAAAGGGGGGATACACACAGGAAAGAAAGGTGTTACACACAGGAGAAAAGGGAAAAACACACAGGAGAGCGGAGGGATAAACACAGTACAGAGAAGGATACATACAAAAGAGAGTAGGATACACACTAGAGAGAAAAGTATACACACAGGAGAGGGGTATACACAAAAGAGAGAGGGGGATACATACAGGAGCGTTGGATACATACAGGAGACAGGGAAATACCCACAGGAGAAAGAAGGATACACACAAGATATAAGGATACAAACAGGAGGGAGAGAAATACACACAGGAGAGAGGAGAATAAACATAGGAGATAGGAGAATACACACAGGAGAGAGGAGGATACACAAAGAAGAGGGGAAACACACAGGAGAGAGAAGGAATCACAGAGGCGAGAAAGATAAACACAGAAGAAAGTGAATACACACAGAAGAGAGAAGAATACACACAGGAGAAAAAAATACACACAGGAGAGAGGGGCTTATGCACAGCAGAGAGGAGGATACACACAGGAGAGAGGGGGGATACACAAAAAAGGAGAGGGAGATACACATAGAAGAGTGAAGCGTACACACAGGAGGGAGGGGAATACACACAGGAGAGAGGAGGATACACAGAGAGGGAAAGGTATAAATACAAAAGAGAGGAGGATACACACAAAAAAGGAGGATACAAATAGAAGAGAGGAGGATACATGCAGGAGATTGGAGGATACACAAAGGAGAGAGGAGGATACCTACAAAATAGGGGAGGAAACACAAAGAAGAGAGGAGAATAAAAACAAAAATGGGGCATAAACAGAGGAGAAAGGGAGATGCTCACAGAAGCGTTTTATACATACGGGAGACAGGGACATACACACAACAGAGAAGGGGATACACACAGGAGAGGTGGATACCTACAGGAGAGACGGGGATTCACACAGAAGAGGGGGATACACACAGGAGAGATGGAGATCCACAAAGGATAGTGGGGAATACACACAGGAGAGAGGGCGTTACACACAAGAGAGTGGTGGGATACACACAGGAGAGAGGAGGATACACAAAGGAGAGAGGAGAATACACACAAAAGAGAAGAGCATACAGACAGGACAGGGAAGGTTACGCATAGAATAGAGGGGAATTAACACAATAAAGAGGGTGATACACACAGGATAGAGGGGAATACACACAGAAGAGAGGGGCATACACACAGTTGAGGGGAATACACAAAGGAGAGAGGGGCATACACACAGGAGAGAGAAAAGATACACACAGGAGAGAGAAGGATACACACAAAGAAGATGAAGATACACACAGGAGAGAAGAGAATACACACAAGAGAGAGGGGATACACAGAGGAGAGAGGGAATATACACACAGGATAGAGGAGGATACACATAGAAAAGATGGGGATACACACAGAAGAAAGGAGGAAACACAGAGGAGAGAGGAGGATACACACAGAAGAGAGAAGGATACACACAGGAGAGAGGAAAATACACACAGGAGAGAAGGATACACACAGGGGAGGGGGCATACGCATATAAAATGAGGATAAACACAGTAGAAAGGGGGTACACACAGAAGAGAGGAGGATACTCACGGGAAAAAGTGATACAAACAGGAGAGAAAAATACACACAGGTGAGAGGAGAATACACACAGGAGGGAGGGGCATAAACACAGAAAAGTGGGGATACACAGAGGAGAGATGGGGATACACAAAGGAGAAAGGGATACACACAGGAGAGGGAAATACACACAGGAGCGAGGGAGATGCACACAGGAGAAAGGGAAATACACACAGGAAAGAGGAGGATACACACAGGAGAGGGAATGATACACACAGGAGAGAGAATGATACACCCAGGAGAGGGGGATACACACAGGAGAGAGGAAGATACATACAGGAGAGAGGAGAATACAGAGAAGAGAGGAAGATACACACAGAAGAGAAGGAGATACACACAGGAGTGGGGGATACACAGAGAAAAGAGGAGGTAAACACAAAAGCGTTGGAGACAGGGAAAAACACACAGGAAAGAGGGAGACAAATACAGAAGAGAGGTATACACACAGGAGGGAGGGAGATACACACAGGAGAAAGGAGTATACACAGGAGAGAGTAGGATATACACAGGAGAAAAAAATAAGCACGAGAGAGGGTCATACACACAGGAGAGAGGGGGATACACACAGGAGAGAGAAAGATACACAAAGGAGAAAGTGGGATACACACAGGAGAGAGGAGGATACACAAAGGAGAAAAAAATACACACAGGTAAGAGGAGGATACACACAGGAGAGTGGGGCGTACACACAGAAGAGGGGGGTTACACAAAGGAGAGAGGTGGATAAACAAAGGAGAAAGGGATACACACAGAAGAAAGAAATACACAAAAGAGCGAGGGAGATGCACACAGGATAAAGTAGAATACACACAGAAAAAAGGAGATACACACAGGAGAGAGGAGCATATACACAGGAAAGAGTGTGATAAACACAGGAGAAAGGAAGATACACACAGGAGAGTGGGGCACACAAATATGAGGGTGGGGGATACACAATAAAGAGAGGGGTATACACAGAGTGGTAGAAGTATACACACAGGAGTGTGGAGAATACACACTGGAGAGAGGAGGATACACACAGGAGAAAGGAAGATATGCACAGAAGATAAAAGGATACACACAGGAGAAAAGGATACACACAGAAGAGAGTGGGATAGGCACAGGAGGGAAGGATACACAGACGAGACAGGGGATACACACAGGAGAGAGGGGGGGAAACACAGGAGAGGGGAATACATACAGAAGAGAGGGGCATAGACAGAGGAGAGGGGATGATACACGCAGGAGAGAGGAGGATAAACACAGGAGAGAGAAGGATACACACAGGAGAAAGAAGGATACAGACAGTAGAGAGGGAGATACACACATGGGGAGGAAGATACACACAAGAGAGATGAGTATACACACAGGAGAGAAGAGAACACACACAAGAGAGAGGAGGATACACACAGGTGAAGGGAGGATACAATCAGGAGAGAGGAGGATACACTCAGGAGAGAGGGGAATAAACACAGAAAAGAGGAGGATGCACACAAGAGAGAGGAGGATACACACAGGAGAGAGGAAGATACACACAAAGGAAAGAAGGATACACACAAAAGAGGGAAGGATACACATAGGATAGAGGGGGATACACACAGGAGACAGAGGGATACACACAGAGAGATGGGGATAAATACAGGAGAGAGGAGGATACACATATGAGAGAGGAGGATACACACAGGACAGTGGAGGATACAAAGGAGACAGGAGCATACACACAGGAGAGGGGGATACACAAAAAAGAGGAAGATACACACAGAAAAGAAAAGGATACATACAGGGGATGGGGATACACACAGGAGAGAGGGGCATACACAAAGAGGAGAGCAGGATACACACAAAATAGAGGAGGATACACACAGGAGAGAGGGGGTACACACAGGAGTCAGGGGGGATACACACAGGAGAGAAGAAGATACATACAGGAAAGAAGAGGATACACACAGGAGAGAGAAAGATACACACAGGGGAAGCGGGATACACACAGAAGAGAGAAGGATACACACAAAAGAGAGAAGGATACACACAGGAGAGTGAAGGATACCCACAGAAGAGAGGGAAATACACACAGGAGAGAGGGGCATACACACAGGAGACGGAGATACACAGAGTAGAAAGGAGTAAACAAACAGGAGAAGAAAATACACAAAAGAGAGGGAGATACACACCATAGAGAGAAGGATGCACAAAGGAGAGAGGGGGATACACACAGAAAAGAAGTGGATACACAAAGGAAAGAAAAGGGTACACACAGGAGAGGACAGATACACACAGGAGAAAGAAAGATACACACAGGAGAGTGAAGCATACACACAGGAGGAAGAGAGATAAACACAGAAGAGAGGGGTATACACACAGGAAGGAAGGATACACACAGAAGAGACGAGGATGCACACAGGGGAGAGAAGGATACACACAGGAGAGAGGAAGATACACACAGGAGAGAGGAGAATACTCACAGGAAAGATGGGGATACACACAGAATAGAAAAGGATACACCAGGAGAGAGAAGAATACACACAGGAGAGAGGAAGATACACGCAGGATAAAGGGGGATACACACAGGAAAGATGGGAATACACACAGGAGAGTGGAGGATACACAAAGAAGAGAGGAGGATACACACAAGAGAAAGGAGAATACACACAGGAGACAGAAGGATACACATAGGAAAGAGGAGGATACACACAGTAGAGAGAAGGATACACATAGGAGAGAGGTGGATACACCCAGGAGAGAGAAAAATACACACAGGAGAGAGAAGGATACACACAGAAGAGGGTGGATACACACAGGAGAAAGGAGGATACACACAGGAGAGAGGAGGGATACACACAGGAAAGAGAAGGATGCACACAGAGAGAGTAGAATACATAAAGGCTAGAGGGGGGATACACACAGGGCAGAGGGTGGATACTAACAGGAGAGATGGGTATACACACAGGAGAGTGAGGCATACACACAGAAGAAAGATGGTACACACTGGAGAGAGTGGGATACACACAAGAGGAGAAAAATACACACAGTAGAGAGGAGGATACTCACAGGAGAAAGAAGGATACACACAGAAGAGAAACGGATACACACAAGAGAGAGGAGGATACACACAGGAGAGGGCGATACACACAAGAGAGAGGGGGATCCACACAGGAGACAAGGAAATACACATAAGAGAGAGGAGTATACACACAGGGGAGGGGTATACACACAGGAGAGAAAACGACACACGCAGGAGAAAAAAGGATACACGCAGGACAGAGGAGGATACCCGCAGAAGAGAGGGGGATACACACAGGAGAGAGAAAAATACACACAGGAGAGAAGGGGGATACACACAGGAGAGAGGAAAATATACAAAGGAGCGAGAAATACACACAGGTGAGAAAAAAATACACACAAGTTAGTGGGGCATAAACACAGAAAAGGGGGGATACACAAAGGAGAGAAAAATACACACAGGAGTGAGAAGGATGCACACAGGAGAAATGGAAATACACAAGGAAAAAGGAAGATACAGACAGGAGAGAAAAGAATACACACAGGGGATGGGGGATACATACAGGAGAGAGGAAGACACCCATAGGAGAGAGGAGGATACTCAGAGAAGAGTGGAAGATACACACAGAAGAAAAAAGGATAAATACAGGAGTGGGGGATCCACACAGAAGAAAGGGGGATATGCAATGGAGAGAAAAATACACAGAGGAGAGTGAGATACATACAGGAGAGAAGGGCATACATAGAGAAGAGAACAGGATACCCGCAGGAGAGAGTAGGATACACACAGAAGAGAGGCGGATACACACAGGAGAGAGGGGGATACACACAGAAGAGAGGGGGATACACACAGAAAAGAGGGGGACACACAGGAGACAAAAAGAGACACACAGGAGAGAAAAAGATACACATAGGAGAGAAAGATACACAGAGGAGAGAGGGGCATACACAAAAAAAGGGGGATACACACAGCAGAAAGGGAGATACACACAGGAAAGGGTGATACACATAAGAGAGGAAAGCGTAAACACAGGAGAGAAAAGAATACACACAGGAGAGAGGAGGAAACAAACAAAAGAGAGACAATACACACAAGTGACAGGGGTATACACACAAAAGAAAGGGGAAATACACACAGGAAAGAAAGGTGTTACACAGAGGAGAGATGGAAGAAACACAGAAAAGTGGAGGAATACACACAGGAGAGAGGAGGATACACACAGGAGAGAGAAGGAAACACACAGGAGAGAGAAGTGTACACACAGGAGAAAAGCATACACACAGGAGAGAGGGGGATACACATAGGAGAGTTGGATCATACAGAAGACAAAGAAATACACACAGGAGAGGGGGGATACACACAGGAGAGGGGGATACACACGGGGAGAGAGTATACACACAAAAGTGAGGGGAATACACACGAGAGAGGGGCATACACACAGGAGAGAGGGGGATACACATAGGAGAGAGGAAGATACACAGGAAAGAGGAAGATACACACAGGAGAAAGGAGGATACACACAGGAGAGGGTGAAACACACAAGATAAAGGGGTTCCACACAGGAGAGAAAGGAATACACATAGGAGAGAGGGGTATACACACAAGAGTGGTGTATACACACAGGAGAGAGGAGGACACATGCAGAAGAGTGGAGAATACTCACAGCACAGAGGATACCCGCAGGAGAGAGGAGGATACCCGCAGGCGAGAGGAGGAAACACATAAAAGAGAGAAAAATATACACATGGTTGAAGGGGATACACACAAGAGAGAGAATGATACGCACAGGAGAGAAAAGAATACCACAAAAGAGAGGAGGATACACACAGTAGCGAGGGATACACACAGGTGAGAAAGATACACACAGGAGAGAGGGCTGTACACAGAGAAAAGGGGCCACACAGAGGAGAGAGGGAAATACACAAAGGTGAAAGTGATACACACAAAGAGGAAAATACACACAGGAGCGAAGAAGATGCACACAGAAGAAAGGAAAATACACACAGGAAAAAGGAGGATACACCCAGGAGAGAGAAGGATACACACAGGAGAGGGGGGATACACAGAGGAGAGAGTAAGATACACAAAGAAGAGAAGAGGATACACACAGGAGTGGGAGATACACACAGAAGAGAGGGGGATACGCACAGGAGAAAGAGATACACAGAGGAGAGAGTGGGATACACACAGGAGTGAGGGGAATAAACACAGGAGAGGGGGATACATAAAGGAAAGAGGGGCATAGACAGAATAGAGAGGAGGACACACGCAGAAGAGAGGATAGACAAAGGACAGAGGGGAATAGACACAGGAGAGAGAAGGATACACACAAGAGAGAAAAGGATGCACACAAGAGATAGGGGGATACACATAGGAGAGGGAGATACACACAGGAGAGAGGGGCATACACTCAAAAAAATGGATACACACAGGAGAAAGTGGGATACACACAGGAGAGTGGATGATACACACAGGAAAGGGTGATACACACAGGAGAGAGGGGCATAAACACAAGAGAGTGGAGGATACACACAGGAGAGAGGAGAAAACAAACAGAAGAGAGGGGATATGCACAAGAGAGAGGGGGATACACACAGGAGAGAAAGGTGATACACACAGAAAAGAAAGGTGTTACACACAGAAGAGAGGGGGGAAACCCAAAGGAAAGCGGAGGGATACACGCAGGAGAAAGGAGGATACACACAGGAGAGAGGAGGATACATAGAGGAGAGAGGAGTATACACACAGGTGAGTGGCATACACACAGGAGAGAGGGGGATACACGCAGGAGAGTTGGATACATACAGGAGACAGGGAAATATACACAGGAGAGAGGACAATACACGCTAAATGGGGGATATACAGAGGAGAGAGGGTATACACACAGGAGAGGGGGATACACATAGGAGAGAGAGGAATCCACACAAAAGAGGGGGGAATACTCACAAGAGACAAGGTCATACAGACAGGAGAGAGAAAAATACACATAAGAGAGAGGAAGATACACAAAAAAAGAGAAAAGGATACACGCAGAAGAGAGGAGTATACACAGGAGAGAGGTTATTACACAGAGGAGAGAGGGCGTTACACACAGGAGAGAGGTCGGATACACACAGGAGAGAGGAGGATACACACAGTAGAGAAAAGAATACACACAAAAGAAGAGCACATACACAGAAGAGAGAATGATATGCACAGGAGAGATGGGAATTCACAAAATAGAAAGGAGGATACACACAGGAGAGAGGGGGATACACAAGGAAGAGAGGGGTATACACACAGGTGAGGGAAATACACAAAGGAGAGAGGGACATACACACAGAAAAGAGAAAAGATACACACAGGAGAAAGGAGGATACACACAAGAGAGACGGATACACACAGGAGAGAGGAGGATACACACAAGATAGGGCGATACACACAAGAGAGAGGGGTATCCACACAGAAGAGAGGGGAATACACATAGGAGAGAGGGGTATACACACAGAAAAGGGACATACACACAGGAGAGAAGAGGATACACGCAGGAGAGAGGAGGATACAGGCAGCACAGAGGGGGATACCCGCAGGAGAGAGGGGGATACACACAGAAGAGAAAAAGAATACACAAAGGAGAGAAGGGAAATACACACAAGGGAGAAAATGAAACACGCATGACAGAAAAGGAAACATACTAAAGAGAAAAGGATACACACAGGAGCGAGAGATACACACAGGTTAGAGGATACACACAGAAGGGAGGGGCAGTTCTAGCCAGAGCAATCAGGCAAGAAAAAGAAATAAAGGGTATTCAAATAGGAAAGGTGGAAGCCAAATTGTCTCTATTTGCAGACGACATGATAGTATATCTAGAAGACCACATCACCTCAGCCCAAAAGCTCCTGTAACTGATAAGCAACTTCGGCAAAGTCTCAGGATATAAAATCAATGTTCAAAAATCACAAGCATTCCTATACACCAATAACAGACTTAAAGAGAACCAAATCAAGAACGAACTGCCATTCATAATTGCTACAAAGAAAATAAAATACCTAGGAATACAACTCACTAGGAATGTAAGGGACCTCTTTAAGGAAAACTACAAACAACTGCTCAACGAAATAAGAGAGGACACAAACAGATGGAGAAACATTCCATGTTCGTGGTTAGGAAGAATCAATATCGTGAAAATGGCTATACTGCCCAAAGTAAGTTACACAATCAATGCTATCCCCACCAAATTACCATTGAATTTCTTCACAGAACTGGAAAAAACCACCATGAATTTCATATGGAACCAAAAAAGAGCCCGCATTGCCAAGTCAATTCTAAGCAAAAAGAACACAGCAGGTGGCATCACACTACCAGACTTCAAACTATACTACAAGGCTACAGTAATCAAAACAGCATGGTACTGGTACCCAAACAGAGATATAGACCAATGGAACAGAACAGAAGCATCGGAGGCAACACAAAATATCTACAACCATATTATCTTTGATAAACCAGACAAAAACAGGCAATGGGGAAAGGATTCCCTATTTAACAAATGGTGTTGGGAAAACTGGCTAGCCATGTGCAGAAAGCAGAAACTGGACCCCTTCCTGACACCTTACACTAAAATTAACTCCAGATGGATTAAAGACTTAAACGAAAGACCTGAAACAATAAAAACCCTAGAAGAAAATGTGGGCAAAACCATTCATGACATAGGAGTAGGCAAGGACTTCATGACCCAAACACCAAAAGCATTGGCAACAAAAGCCAAAATAGACAAAGGGGACCTAATCAAACTCCACAGCTTCTGCAGGGCAAAAGAAACAGTCACTAGAGTGAATCGGCAACCATCAGAATGGGAAAAAATCTTTGCAGTTTACACATCTGACAAAGGGCTGATATCCAGAATTTACAAAAAACTCAAACAGATTTACAGGAAAAAAACAAACAAGCCCATTCAAAAATGGGCAAAGGATATGAACAGACACTTTACAAAAGAAGACATACATGAGGCCAACAAACATATGAAAAAGTGCTCATCATCATTGGTCATTAGAGAGATGCAAATCAAAACCACATTGAGATATCATCTCACACCAGTTAGAATGGCGATCATTAAAAAATCTGGAGACAGCAGATGCTGGAGAGGATGTGGAGAAATAGGAACACTCTTACACTGTTGGTGGGAGTGTAAATTAGTTCAACCCCATTGTGGAAGACAGTGTGGCGATTCCTCAGGGACCTAGAAATAGAAATTCCATTTGACCCAGCAATCCCATTACTGGGTATCTATCCAAAGGACTATAAATCGTTCTACTATAAGGACACATGCACACGAATGTTCATTGCAGCACTGTTTACAATAGTAAGGACCTGAAACCAACCCAAATGCCCAACGATGATAGACTGGACTGGGAAAATGTGGCACATATACACCATGGAATATTATGCAGCCATCAAAAATGATGAGTTTGTGTCCTTTGTAGGGACATGGATGAATCTGGAGAACATCATTCTCAGCAAACTGACACAAGAACAGAAAAAGAAATACTGCATATACTCACTCATAGGTGGGTGAGACAAATGAGAACACATGGACACAGAGAGGCGGTCTACTATACACTGGGGACTGTTGGGGGGAATGGGGGAGTGACAGCAGGGGGGGCTGGGGGGGATGGCCTGGGGATGAATACCAAGTGTGGGTGAAGGGGAGGAAGGCAGCAAAGCACACTGCCATGTGTGTACCTATGCAACTATCTTGCACGTTCTGCACATGTACCCCCAAACCTACAATGCAATAAAAATTAACAAAAAAAAAAAGAGAGGGGCATAAACACAGAAAAGGGGGGATACAACAGAAGAAAGGGAAATATATAAAGGAGAAAAAGATACACACAAAAGAGGGAAATACACAGAGGAGCGAGGGGCATGAACGCAGGATTAAGGAAAATACACACAGGAAAGACGAGGATACACACAGGAGAGAGGATACACTCAGGGGAGGGAAGATACTCACAGGAGAGAGAAAGATACACACAGGAGAGAGGAGGATACACAGAGGAGAGAAGAAGATACACACAGAAGAGAAGAGGATACACACAGGAGTGGGGGATACACAGAGAAGGGATTGGGTAATGACAGGAATGGGGGATACACAGAGGACAGTGTGGGATACACACAGAAGAGAGGACGATAAACACAGGAGAAGGGGATATATATAGGTGTTGCGCTAACTGCGCGTACCAAGCTTGGGTTTTTTTTCCTTTTAACAGGCAGGTTCATGGGAAGAAAACACCAGACCGGGAACAAAAACAAAGTGATAGAAAATTTTAATGAGAGTAGTAAGAGGAATATATATATATATATATACACACACACACACATATATACACAGAAACCACTCCACCTCAGCACTGGCAAGACAGCAGCACGGGCGATTCTCAAGTCACATCTGGAAGTCGCTCTAATCCAATGTCTCTGTGTTCCTCTGCTCCTTTATTGTATCAGCTTACATAACTATTTTACGTACTAATCTTTGGGTCAGTCAGTAAACAGGGAAGATCTGCTTCATAAGTGTCCTGTCCTTGACTGGTTCTTGGGTACCGGGAGTTGGCCAGACTCCCAGCCTCCAAGATATCGTTCGGAAACGCCAAGAGCTCTTAGCCCCCCAGAACAGTTAATGGACAGTTCATGGGCTCACAGATACTTCTCTGCCCACTTCCTCACCCCAAACACCCTTTACAAGCAAGCTTTTTACAAAACAGGACTTCTACAAAACAGGACTTCTACATCATAATCTTACATTTCGGCCCTCAGGCCTGTTTTTGTAAATAAGAAAATTGATTTCTCAAACATATATCATACATATACCTAATACGCATATACATGCAAATATTACAACAACAAATAATGGTTAATACAGACATGTAACAAAATACAATAACGTACAAGGGGACAAAACGATAAGTCATCCGAGGATGTGAGAATAGCCAATCATACCAATTATTGGCATCTGTAGCAATAAAATGGGAATATTCTAGTAATTTATTAGCTATAATAGTAGTGGATAAACGATGTTCCGCTAACTGGCGTTCTGTTTGTTGGAGGTAATCATGTAGTTGTGTAATTTGTGCCAAAATCATAGATAAATTCAAATATATTTCAATCCTGGGTACTGGTAATTGTAAAGGTAACCAAGTATAATTTTGTGTTTCATATGTTGGGGTTAAATACAAAGTGTAATTAAACCATGGCAATAAGCTAATATTATATTGAATAATTTGATTTAATAATGACATGCATATAGTCTGCCCAATCAGATCTATTAGAAATTTCACTTGTGTTACGGGATAAAAGATAGGTACTAATATTAAAAAGGAAATTAGACATACAATTCTTTTTTTTAAAAAAATTATTGCATTATAGGTTTTTGGGTACATGTGCAGAACGTGCAAGATAATTGCATAGGTACACACATGGCAGTGTGTTTAGCTGCCTTCCTCCCCTTCACCCACACTTGGCATTCATCCCCAGGCTATCCCTCCCCAGCCCCCCCGCTGTCTCTCCCCCATTCCCCCCAGCAGTCCCCAGTGTATAGTAGACCGCCTCTCTGTGTCCATGTGTTCTCATTTTTCTCACCCACCTATGAGTGAGTATATGCGATATTCCTTTTTCTGTTCTTGTGTCAGTTTGCTGAGAATGATGCTCTCCAGATTCATCCATGTCCTTACAAAGGACACAAACTCATCATCTTTGATTGCTGCATAATATTCCATGGTGTATATGTGCCACATTTTCCCAGTACAGTCTATCATCGTTGGGCATTTGGGTTGGTTCCAGTTCTTTGCTATTGTAAACAGTGCTGCAATGAACATTCGTGTGCATGTGTCCTTATAGTAGAACGAGTTATAGTCCTTTGGATAGATACCCAGTATTGGGATTGCTGGGTCAAATGTAATTTCTATTTCTAGGTCCCTGAGGAATCGCCACACTGTCTTCCACAATGGTTGAACTAGTTTACACTCCCACCAACAGTGTAAGAGTGTTCCTATTTCTCCACATCCTCTCCAGCATCTGCTGTCTCCAGATTTTTAAATGATCGCCATTCTAACTGGCCTGAGATGGTATCTCAATGTGGTATTGATTTGCATCTCTCTAATGACCAGTGATGATGAGCACTTTTTCATATGTTTGTTGGCCTCATGTACGTCTTCTTTTGTAAAGTGTCTGTTCATATCCTTTGCCCGTTTTTGAATGGGCTTCTTTGTTTTTTTTTCTGTAAATCTGTTTGAGTTCTTTGTAAATTCTGGATATCAGCCCTTTGTCAGATGTGTAAACTGCAAAGATTTTTTCCCATTCTGATGGTTGTCTATTCACTCTAGTGACTGTTTCTTTTGCCGTGCAGAAGCTGTGGAGTTTGATTAGGTCCCCTTTGTTTATTTTGGCTTTTGTTGCCAATGCTTTTGGTGTTTTGTTCATGAAGTCCTTGCCTACTCCTATGTCCTGAATGGTTTTGCCTAGATTTTCTTCTAGGGTTTTTATGGTGTCAGGTCTTACGTTTAAGTCTTTAATCCATCTGGAGTTAATTTTAGTGTAAGGTGTCAGGAAGGGGTCCAGTTTCTGCTTTCTTCACATGGCTAGCCAGTTTTCCCAACACCATTTATTAAACAGGGAATCCTTTCCCCATTGCCTGTTTTTGTCTGGTTTATCAAAGATAATATGGTTGCAGATATGTTGTGTTGCCTCCGATGCTTCTGTTCTGTTCCATTGATCTATATCTCTGTTTTGGTACCAGTACCATGCTGTTTTGATTACTGTAGCCTTGTAGTATAATTTGAAGTCTGGTAGTGTGGTGCCTCCAGCTGTGTTCTTTTTGCTTAGAATTGACTTGGCAATGCGGGCTCTTTTTTGGTTCCATATGAAATTCATGGTGGTTTTTTCCAGTTCTGTGAAGAAATTCAATAGAATTCTTATATACACTCATTTGAGTTCGTAGAAGCTGCTTATAATCTTCATCAGTCATGTACATAATATGCTGCAGATCTTCTTGATGACAAGAAACATTTACAATAGTAGCTATAGTAACATTTACTGGTCCTATACTATATAAAATGCGTCTAATGCGACCAGTACCTCTCCAGGTTGTCATATTTTTACCTTGTACTGTGAAATTCATGAAATAACAAATTTCATTGGGAAGACAGGTATAATTATCTTGTTGTCATTGAGATGATGAGTCTTTCCAGCCCCAACGTAATAATATCTCAGAAGAGTTGGATTCAGAAGTTGGGCTCAGGGTAGTCTTGGCTGTTAATGTCCATCCATATGTGGAAACAGCATTCCATATCCATAGGCTGATACCTACATAAAGACACTATGGTCGTTCAAATAAATGATTAGTAGGAACTAACTTTGGGGTGTCATTAGGGGGTATCATAACATATACACAATTATCTTTGCCTTTAGCTTGTAATTTCCCCAGCTTGTAAAGGATGATTTGGAGCAGTCTGAACCCAGACATGTCCATTGGTGCTTTCAAATCTCATATGGGATATTGGATCAGGGGGTTTCTTTAGCAAAGCCCAATTTGTAGTATGTAAGCAAGGAAGGAAAAGTATTTGTGCAATTCGACTTCCTTTTGGGAGCACGATATCAGAATCACTAATATTATAACACAAGACTTTTATCTCTCCATAATAATTAGAATCAATAATTCCTCCAAGAATTACCATTCTTTTCAGAGCTAAATTAGACCTAGCAGCTATTTGACCATAATATCCATGAGGCATTTGCATGCCTATCCCTGTGGTAATCACTTGCTGTGCAGAACTAGGTAATTTATTATCTAAATAAGTAAATAAATCATATCCTGCAGCTGAATTAGTGGCGTTCCATGGTCCAATTGCAAGCAGGATGCAATTTCCACCAAGATATAGTTAATTCATTAGAAGTGGTTGCCTGTTGTCGTACTTCCATGGTGGGAGTCATCATCTGCTGTAAGGGCGTTTGATGATTAGATAATACTGTTATTTAATTGCCACAAGGCGGTAAGCAAATGATCTTTCCATCCATGATAGGAATTATTCCCTAGTGTCATTAATTTCTCTTTAAGCAGCCCATTCATTCATTATATTAATCCTGCAGCCTGGGGATAATAGGGTATATGATATATCCATTCAATATTATTAGTTGTGCAATAATCAATTATTAACTTACCTTTAAAATGTGATCCATTATCACTTTGTATTTGCAAAGGGGTTTCATAGTATAAAATAATAAAATCTAATGTTTTAATGGTATTAATCTGAGTAGAACGTTTGAATGGCAGCCAATTAACACACCTGAGTAAGTATCTACTATGGTACAAATATATGCACAACCTTTAGACATAGGTAAAGGCCCTATATAATCGATTTTCCAAATTGGAGCTGGTTGTTTTCCTCGTGAAAAATTCCCCTGTCACTATTTTGGGCACGAATTGCAATCTAACTTGATTACAAATAGGTCATTGGTGAACCACAGTTTTACAAGCATCTAAAGGCACATAGATACCTCGATTTTGTGCCCACCTGTACATGGATTGAGCTCCCGTATGACCTTTTTGTTCGTGTATCTATTGTGCACACTTTAAATCTTCTGAACTGGTTGCTGCAACATTAATTCGTGTCAACTCACGAATTTTATTATATAATTTTTCATCTGAATCTATTGCAGTATGGGCATCTACATGGAAAATAGAAACATTAGTGCATTGCAAGAATACCCAAATGTCTTGCCATAAAGTAGCCCCTCACAAAGGTTTATCCCATATTTTCCAATCATTGGCATGCCATTGTTCAATCCAAGTTACCAAGCCCATATATACTGACAAAGAGTCAGTAAAAATATGGCATTCTTGTCCCTGTTCCTTTTTTAAACACAACCAAACAGCGTATAGTTCAGCGTATTGGCTACTCCCTCCTTCTCCATGATGCTCCAAAACAATATCAGTTGAAGGATTATACGAAATTGCTTTCCAGTATCTTTTAGCTCCTATATATTTATCAGAGCCATCAGTAAACCAGGTATGTGTCTTCTGAGATGGTGTAAGAGAGTCATATCCATTATTAACAATAACTTTACTTGCAATGTGCTTAATGGTCAGAGGTGTAGAATAATCAGTATTAATTGGACAAGAAAATACCTTTTCATGTAATTGCAATGTACCCTATGGGCCTGCTTTGGCTCTACTCTGAAGATTCCATTTCCATTTAATAATATTTGCTTCCTGGGCATGACCTATTTTATGTGACACGGGGTCAGAAAGCACCCATTGCATAATTGGCATTTGAGATCGAATGATAACCTCATGCCCTAAGGTCAGAAATTTAGTTTCACTTAAAGCCCAATAAGCAGCTAACAATTCTTGTTCGAATTGAGTATATGGTTGTTTAGTACTAGGCAATTTACAAGACCAAAATCCTAAGGGCACTCGTTTTCCTTCCTGTTTTTGCCAAAGACTCCAGTTAGCATATTGGTTTTCTGTACTAACCATCAATTCTACTGGCCCCTCCTTCACAGGCCTGTTGTACAGCTTCTTTTGCTTTGTCAAATGCCTGCTGTTGATCCGGTCCCCACTCAAAGGTGTATTTCTTCCTAGTGACTTTATATAATGGTTGTAGCAACAGACTTAAATGAGGAATGTGGTTTCTCCAATATCCAAATAGGCCAATATATTTTTGGGCTTCCTTTTTTGTAGTTGGTGTTGGAAATTCCAAAATTCGTTGCTTTGCTTCAGGAGTGATGCTACGATTACCACAATCCCACATTATACCTAGAAATTTTACATGCTGGGCTGGCCCCTGTACTTTTGCAGGGTTTATATTCCATCCTTTACTTGTAGAGGAGTAATTAAAGTTTCCACAGCTTGTTGCATGCTGTGGGAATCATGTCCCTGTAGCATGATGTCATCAATATAATGGTATATTTCTATATTGGGAAAGTGCCATTCATCTAGATGTTTAGCCACTATTTTATGGCACAAAGTTGGACTATGCTTATAGCCTTGTGGCAATCTTGTAAAAGTATATTGCCTCCTCTGCCAAGTGAAAGCAAAATATTTCCATTGATATGAGTTATTTGGAATTGTAAAAAGGCATTAGCTAGATCCAACACCACATACCATTGACCAAGATGTTTTTGAATATTCTCTATTATCAAAATAGTATCCGGAACAGCAGCATGTAATGAAGGAGTTACTGCATTTAATGCTTGATAATCTACTGTCATTCGCCATGTTCGATCTGATTTTTTAACTGGCCATATAGGATTATTCTATTTAGAAGTGGTGCGGACAATAACCTCTGCTGCTACATAGTTTTTTCTTTGCATTCACTTTCCCCTTCCTCTTTCTGTACTTGTATTGAGCACAACGGACTGCGGCTTTTTCAGCCACTCCCTGATAAGTCTTAGCTTGATTTCCAAGGATGAAATTTTGGCACTGTAACATTGCTAATTTCCCCTGCAGATCTGCCAATTCTTTCTCCAGCTGCAATTTCTCTTGAATTAAGGCTTGGCGTGCCTGGTATTGCTTTCTGTAAGCTGATAACAATATCCAGCCATGCCGACTGATAGCTACCAATTCCTTCCCTTTCTCTAAAGGGACTGTTTCCAAGACTTCTAGGAAGTGCATAGGGTCAGCAGATCGCAATTTACCATCTCATTTTTTCACTCAATCCTGTTCCATTAGCCCATACCTTAGCCAAAGGTGCAAACACCGGATCTTCCCAAACCAGCACATTGCAAACCACATATTTAGCATCTACAGATTTCTTAAACAAAGGCATGATGCCTCCTTCTCCCCGAATTCTGTCGACTACGCTAATTTGTTGTGTTAATTGCGCGTACCAAGCTTGGGTTTTTTTTCCTTTTAACAGGCAGGTTCGTGGGAAGAAAACACCAGACCGAGAACAATAATAAAGTGATAGAAAATTTTAATGAGAGAAGTAGGAGGATGGAAAGATGATATATATATATATATATATATATATATATATATATATATATATACACATAAATACACAGAAACCACTCCACCTCAGCACCGGCAAGACAGTAGCACCGGCGATTCGCAAGTCACATCTCAGCACCGGCAAGACAGCAGCACGGGCGATTCGCAAGTCACATCTGGAAGTTGTTCTGATCCAATGTCTCTGTTTTCCTCTGCTCCTTTATTGTATCAGCTTACATAACTAATTTATGTACTCATCTTTGGGTCAGTTAGTAAACAGAAAAGATCTGTTTCATAAGTGCCCTGTCCTTGACTGTTTCTTGGGTACCGGGAGTTGGCCAGACTCCCAGCCTCCAAGATATTGTTCTGAAACACCAAGAGCTCTTAGCCCCCCAGAAAAGTTTATGGACAGTTCATGGGCTCACAGATCCTTCCCTGCCCACTTCCTCACCCCAAAAACCCTTTATAAGCAAGTTTTTTACAAAACAGGACTTCTACATCAAAATCTTACAATAGGAGAGAGGAGCATAGACAGAGGGGAGGGGAGAATACACGCCGAAGAGAGGAGGATACACACAGGAAAGAGTAGGATACACA
Organism: Saguinus oedipus; assembly: GCA_031835075.1. NCBI lineage: Eukaryota > Metazoa > Chordata > Mammalia > Primates > Cebidae > Saguinus > Saguinus oedipus. The sequence goes on from CM063173.1 coordinate 60,544,350, forward strand.
CAGGAGAGAGGGGGATACACACAGGAGAGAAAAGAATACACACTGGAGAGAGGAGGATACACATAGGAGAGAGAGAGACACACACAAGAGAGGGGCATACACACACACAAAAAAGTATACACACAGGAGAAAGTGGGATAAACACAGGAGACAAAAGGATACACAAGGGAAAGGGTAATACACACATGAGAGAGGGGTGTAAACACAGGAGAGAGGAGAATACACACAGGAGAGAGGAGGAAACAAACAGGAGAGAGGGGATACACACAAGAAAGAAAAGGAAACACACAAAAGAAAGGGGTGATACACAAAGAAAAAAAAGTAGTTACCCACAGGAGAGAGAAGAAAACACACAGAAAAGTGAAAAGATACACACAGGAGAGAGGAGGATACACACAGTAGAGAGGAGGATACACACAGCGGATAGGAGTACACACACAGGGGAGGGGCATACACACAGGAGAGAGGGGGATACACACAGGAGAGGTGGATACATACAGGAGACAGAAAAATACACACAGGAGAGAGGGGTATACACAGAGAAGAGGGGGATACACACAAGAGAGAGGGTGTACACACAGGAGAGAGGGGAATACACACAAGAGAGATTGGCATAAACACAGGAGAGAGGGGGATACACGTAGGAGAGGGAAAAATACACAAAAAAGAGAAGAGGATACAAGCAGGAGAGAGGAGTATACACAGGAGAGAGAAACATACACAGAAGAGAGAAGGCATTACACACAGGAGAGAGGGCGAATTCACACAGGAGAGAGAAAGATACACACAGGAGAGAGGGAGATACACAGGAGAGGGTGGATACACACAGGAGAGTGGAGGATACACACAGGAGAGTGGGGGGATACACACAAAAAAGAGAAGGATACACACAGAAGAGAGTAGAATACATAAAGGTGAGAGAAATAAATACGCACAGGGGAGAGGAAGGATACTAACAGGAGAGAGGGTGATACACATCCGAGAGTGGGGCATACACCCAGAAGGGAGAAGACCCACACTGGAGAGAGAAAGATACACACAGGAGGAGGAAGATATGCAAAGTAGAGAGGAGGATACACACAGGAGAAAGGAGGATACACACAGGAGAGAGATGGATACACACAGGAGAGAGGAGGATAAACACAGGAGAGGGCGATACACACAAGAGAGAGAAGGATCTACACAAGAGAGAGGGAAATACACATAAGAGAGACGGGAGGTGGTGTTTTAGAGCCTAGAGGAGCTGCCAAGGGTGGGAGAGGTGTGCTCAGTTCGATGGCTGTGTGGTTGGATCCTTGATTTCTCTTCCAGCCATTTCAGCCTGGATAACAACCATTGTTGGAGAACTACTGAGGTCATTTAGAGCAGAGACTCACAAGATGGCGTCATAGAAGCAACTCAAGATTGCAGCTCGCAGTGAAGGTGCAGAGGGTGAGTCCTAGCCACATTCTCGGATGGACCTTTTTTGCACACAGAGCGTTGAAAATCCCAGGTGTGGGAGATACACGAGATGCTTTGCTGGCTAACGCAGCTGGCTCGAGTGGCCGCTTCGGCCAGTGCTGCAGCGGGACCCCACACGGAACTCACTGGTCTGGGTGCCCTGTTAAACCAGCAATCTGAGATTCGGAAGGGCAGATTGGCATATCCATCTGTTTGAATGGGACTTGGAGAGTGAGCCAGACCAGGAGTTTCCTGGGAAGCGTGATCTGAGCCAGTGCAGTGGGCAGCGACATGGGAGAGAGAAAGATACACACAGGAGGAGGAAGGCTACAGGGGTGCCAGTAGAGAGTCGAAATTTCAGCTTGTGGAGAGGGAGTGAGAGAGAGAGAGGACTGACTCTGAGGCAGGGAGCTGGGTGATTGGGCTCGGCGGTCCCACCCTCACGGGGACAAGCAGGGCGGGGACTGGAGACACTTGGGGCTGAGAGTTTTGCTGCCGGCATCTAGGATGGTGCAGCCCAGTGAGGGAAGGGCGTTCACCATTGCTGACGCAATCCGCCCCTACTGAAGTACCGCCCAGGGCTGATGCAGCCTGCCATTGCCGAGGCAACCTGCCATAACAGAGAGACCCCGCCAGGAGTGCTCCAAAGCAGAAAGGAGCCCAGCAGCAACAGGGCAGACCCATGCTAGCAGGTCAGAGCCCCGGCAGGGAAATAGTGAATAGACTGCCACCTAGTGGGGCAAGACAGTGCAACAGATATTCATGAAGAAAGCCCCAACTCCCTGAGACAGAACATCAAAGGGGAAAACAAAAGGGTGGTGTTTTATGAGTTCAACTGCAGCAGAAATAAACAACCTCCCAACAACCCTGAATGCACAACGGAGCTCACAGATCAGCACTGGAGCTCCTATAAAGCACAGACCGTCTCCTTAAGCAGCTCCCTGACCCATGTACATCCAAAGAGTCACCCCAAAAAAGGACTAATCAGACTGACATTTGGTGGGCATCATTCTGGAACAAAGACAGCAGAAAAAGAAACTGGTATCATTCCTCACTGTTCCACAGCTGCTACAGGTATACTCCAGACAAGCAGGGTCTGGAGTGCACCTCCGCACTCATACAGCAGAGGGGATAGACCCTTAGAAGGAAAACAAAGGCAGAAATACTTCATCATCAACAATGTCAGCATCCACAAAAGACCCAATTGAAAAATCAGCAACTACTAAGACGACAGGCAAATAAATCCATAAAGATGGGAAGAAACCAGCGCAAAAAGAAGGAAAACACCCGAAACCAAAACACCTTACCTCCTACAAAGGAACAAAACTCCTCACCAGCAAGAGGAACAAGCTGGACGGAGAATGAGTGTGACGAAATGACGAAATCAGACTTCACAAAGTGGATAATGAGAAACTTCATTGAGCTAAAAGAACATGTTCTAAATCAGTGTAAAGAAACTAAGAATCTTGAAAAAAGATTTGAAAAAAGATTCGAGGAATTGATAACAAGAATGGACAACTTAGAGAGGAATACGAATGAATTGAAGGAGCTGAAAAATACAACACGAGAACTTCGCAAAGCATGCACAAGATTCAACAGCCGAATTGACCAAGCAGAATAAAGATTATCAGAAATTGAAGATCAACTCAATGAAATAAAACGTGAAACCAAGATTAAAGAAAAAAGCACAAAAAGGAATGAACAAAATCTTCAAGAAATATGGGACTATGTGAAGATACCCAACTTACGTTTGATAGGTGTACCAGAATGTGACGAAGAGAATGAATCCAAGCTGGAAAACACTCTTCAGGATATTATCCAGGAAAATTTCCCCAACCTAGCAAGACAGGTCAATACTCAACTCCAGGAAATAGAGAGAACACCACAAAGATAGTCCGCAAGAAGAGCAACCCCAAGGCACATAATCGTCAGATTCACAAGGGTTGAAATGAAAAAGAAAATACTAAGGGCAGCCAGAGAGAAAGGTCGGGTCACCCACAAAGGGAAGCCCAGCAGACTCACAGCAGATCTCTCGGCAGAGACTCTACAAGCCAGAAGAGAGTGGGGGCCAAAATTCAACATCCTTTAAGAAAAGAGCTTTCAACCCAGAATTTTATATCCAGCCAAACTGAGCTTCATAAGTGAAGAAAAAATAAAATCCTTGATGAACAAGCAAATACTCAGAGATTTTGTCACCACTAGGCCTGCTTTACAAGAGCTTCTGAAAGAGGCACTACACATAGAAAGAAACAACCAGTACCAGCCATTCTAAAAGCATACCAAATGCTAAAGACAATCAAAAAAATGAAGAATCTACATGAACCAACGGGCAAAACAGCCAGCTAGCATCAAAATGGCAGTATCAAACTCACACATAACAAAATTAACCCTAAATGTAAATGGGCTAAACGCACAAATAAGAAGACACAGACTGGCAAATTGGATATAAAACAAAAACCCATCGGTGTGCTGTATCCAGAAAACCGACCTCACATGCAAAGATACACAAAGGCTCAAAATAAAATGATGGAGGAAGATTTACCAAGCAAATGGAGAGCTAAAAAAAAGCAGGAGTTGCAATTCTCGTCTCTGATAAGGTAGACTTTAAAGCAACAAAGATCAAAAGGGACAAGGAGGGTCATTACATAATGGTAAAAGGATCGATACAACAAGAAGAGCTAATAATTCTAAATATATATGGACCCAATGCAGGAGCAAACAGATATATAAGGCAAGTTCTTAATGACTTACAAAGAGACTTGTACTCCCACACAATAATAGTCGGAGACTTTAACACTCCACTGTCAACAGGAGACAGATCAACCAGACAGAAAATTAACAAGGATATCCAGGACTTGAAATCAGACTTGGAACAAGCAAACCTGATAGACATTTACAGAACTCTCCACCCCATATCAACAGAATATACATTATTCTCAGCACCACATCACACTTACTCCAAAATTGACCACATAATTGGAAGTAAAGAACTCCTCAGCAAATGCAAAACAACGGAAATCATAACAAAAGTCTCTCAGACCATAGTGCAATCAAGTTGGAACTCAGAATTCAGAAAATAACTCAGAACCGCACAGCTTCATGGAAACTGAACAACTGGCTCTTGAATTTTGATTGGATAAACAATGAAATAAAGGCAGAAATAAAGAAGTTCTTTGAAACCAACGAGAATGAAGACACAATGTACCAGAATCTCTGGGACACATTTAAAGCAGTCTGTAGAGAAAAATATATAGCAATAAGTGCCCACATGAGAAGAGTGGAGAGATCCAAAATGGAAACACTATCGTCAAAATTGAAAGAGCTAGAGTAGCAGGATCAAAAAAGCTCAAAACCTAGCCGAAGAAAAGAAATAACTAAGATCAGAGCAGAACTGAAAGAGATAGAGACAAGAAAAACCCTCCAAAAAATCAATAAATCTAAAAGCTGTTTTTTTGAAAAGATCAACAAAAAAGACAGACCACTAACCAGACTGATAAAAAAGAAAAGAGAGAACAACCAAATAGATGCAATAAAAAACGATAAAGGGGAAATCACCACAGATTCCACAGAAATTCAAACCATCTTCAGAGAATACTACAAACAACTCTATGCACACAAACTAGTAAATCAGGAAGAAATGGATAAATTCCTGGACGCCTGTGTCCTCCCAAGCCTAAACCAGGAGGAAGCTGAAACTATGAATAGACCAATAACAAGGTCCAAAGTTGAGGCAGCAATTAAGAGCCTACCACACAAAAACAGCCCAGGTCCAGATGGGTTCACAGCTGAATTCTACCAGACACACAAAGAGGATCTGGTACCATTCGTTCTGAAACTATTCCCAATAATCAAAAAAGAGGGAACCCCTCCCAAATCATTTTATGAGACCAACATCATCCTGATACCAAAACCTGACAGAGACTCAACAAGAAAAGAAAATTTCAGGCCAATATCCATGCTGAAGATAGATGCAAAAATCTTGAATAAAATACTGGCAAACAGATTGCAACAGCACATTAGAAAACTTATCCATCAGGATCAAGTAGGATTCATCCCGGGGATGCAAGTCTGGTTCAACATACACAAGTCTATAAATGTAATTCATCACATAAACGGAAGCAAAAACAAAAACCACATGATTATCTCAATTGACGCAGAGAACGCATTTGACAAAATTCAACAGCCCTTTATGCTAAAATCCCTCAATATACTTGGTATTGATGGAACATATCTCAAAGTAATAAAAGCTATTTACGACAAATTAACAGCCAATATCATACTTAATGGGCAAAAACTGGAAGCATTCCCTTTGAAATCTGGCACTAGACAAGGATGCCCTCTCTCACCGCTCCTATTCAACATAGTACTGGAAGTTCTAGCCAGAGCAATCAGGCAAGAAAAAGAAATAAATGGTATTCAAATAGAAAAGGAGGAAGCCAAATTGTCTCTATTTGCAGACGACATGATAGTATACCTAGAAGACCCCATCATCTCTGCCCAAAAGCTCCTGCAACTGATAAGCAACTTCAGCAAAGTCTCAGGATATAAAATCAATGTGCAAAAATCACAAGCATTCCTATCCACCGATAACAGACTTAAAGAGAACCAAATCAAGAACGATCTGCCATTCACAATGGCTACAAAGAAAATAAAATACCTAGGAATACAACTCACAAGTAATGTAAGGGACCTCTTTAAAAAAACTACAAACCACTGCTCAACGAAATAAGAGAGGACACATACAGATGGAGAAACATTCCATGCTCGTGGTTAGGAAGAATCAATATCGTGAAAATGGCTATACTGCCCAAAGTAATTTACACAATCAATGCTATCCCCATCAAACTACCATTGAATTTCTTCTCAGAACTGGAAAAAACCACCATGAATTTCATATGGAACCAAAAAAGAGCCCGCATAGCCAAGTCAATTCTAAGCAAAAAGAACACAGCGGGATGCATCACACTACTAGACTTCAAACTATACTACAAGGCTACAGTAATCAAAACAGCATGGTACTGTTACCAAAACAGAGATATAGACCAATGGAACAGAACAGAAGCATCGGAGGCAACACAACATATCTACAACCATATTATCTTTGATAAACCAGACAAAAAGAAAAGCAATGGGGAAAGGATTCCCTATATAATAAATGGTGTTGGGAAAACTGGCTAGCCATGTGCAGAAAGCAGAAACTGGAACCCTTCCTGATTCCTTACACTAAAATTAATTCCAGATGGATTAAAGACTTAAACGTAAGACCTGACACCATAAAAACCCTAGAAGAAAATCTAGGCAAAACCATTCAGGACATAGGAGTAGGCAAGGACTTCATGAACAAAACACCAAAAGCATTGGCAACAAAAGTCAATATAGACAAATGGGACTTAATCAAATTCCACGGCTTCTGCACGGCAAAAGAAACAGTCACTAGAGTGAATCGGCAACCATCAGAATGGTAAAAAGTCTTTGCAGTTTACACATCAGACAAAGGGCTGATATCCAGAATTTACAAAGAACTCAAACAGATTTACAGGAAAAAAACAAACAAGCCCATTCAAAAATGGGGAAAGGATATGAACAAACACTATACAAAAGAAGACATACATGAGGCCAACAAACATATGAAAAAATGCTCACCATCACTGGTCATTAGAGAGATGCAAATCAAAACCACATTGAGATTCCATCTCACGCCAGTTAGAATGGCAATCACTAAAATATCTGGAGACAGCAGATGCTGGAGAGGATGTGGAGAAATAGGAACACTCTTACACTCTTGGTGGGTGTGTAAATTAGTTCAACCGTTGTTGAATACAGTGTGGCGATTCCTCAGGGACCTAGAAATAGAAATTTCATTTGACCCAGCAATCCCAATACTGGGTATATATCCAAAGGACTATAAATTTTTCTACTATAAAGAAACATGCACACGAATGTTCATTGCAGCACTGTTTACAATAGCAAAGAACTGGAACCAACCCAAATGCCCAACGATGATAGACTGGACTGGGAAAATGTGGCACATATGTACCATGGAATATTATGCAGCAATCAAAAATGATGAGTTTGTGTCCTTTGTAATGACATGGATGAATCTGGAGATCATCATTCTCAGCAAACTGACACAAGAACAGAAAAAGAAATACCGCATATACTCACTCATAGGCGGGTGAGAAAAATGAGAACACATGGACAAAGAGAGGCGGTCTACTATACACTGGGGTCTATTGGGGGGAATGGGGGAGGGACAGCGGGGTGGACTGGGGAGGGATTGCCTGGGGATGAATGCCAAGTGTGGGTGAAGGGGAGGAAGGCAGCAAAACACACTGCCGTGTGTACCTCTGCAACTATCTTGCACGTTCTGCACATGTACCCCAAAACCTATAATGCAATAAAAATTAAAGAAAAAAAAACTTCACAGCAAAAAAAAAAAATGAGAGACAGGTATACAGACATGAGAGGGTAAACACACAGGAATAGAGGAGGATACACGCAAAAGAAAGGAGAATACACGCAGCACAGAGGAGGATACACGCAGAAAAGAGGAGAATACACACAGGAGAGAGAAAAATACACACAGAAGAGAAGGGGGATACACACAAAAGAGAGAATGATACATACAACAGACACAAGGATACACACAGTAGAGACAGGTGTACAGACAGAAAAAAGAAGATACACAGAGAAGAGAGTGGGATACAGGAAGTAGAAAGGGATACACACAGGAGAGAGAAATACAAAAAGGAGCGAGGGGGATGCACACAGGAGAAAGGGAAATACACAAAGAAATAACGAGAATACACACAGGAGAGAGAAGGATACACACAGGAGGGGGGATACACACAGGAGAGAGGAAGATACACACAGGAGAGAGGAGGATACACAGACGAGAGAGGAAGATACACAGAGGATAGAGGAAGATACACGCAGGAGAGAGGAGTATACACAGAAGAGAGGGGAGTACAGAGAGGAGAGAGGGCATTACACACTTGAGAGAGGGCGGATACCTACAGGAGAGAGAAAGATACACAATGGAGAGAGGAGGATATACACAGGAGAGAATGGATACACACAGGAGAGTGGATAATACACACAGGAGAGAGGGAAGATACACACAAGAAAGAGTAGGATACACAGAGAAGAAAGTAGGATACATAAAGGTGAGAGAAAGAATACACACAAGGAAGAGAGGGAATATTAACAGGAGAGAGGGTGCTACACACTCGAGAGTTGGACATACACATAGAAGGGAGACAATACACACTGGAGAGAGTAAGATACACACAGGAAAAGGAAGATACTCAAAGTAGAGAGGAGGATACACACAGGAGAAATGAGGATACAAGCAGGAGAGAGACGGATACACAAAAGAGAGGAGAAGGATAAACACAGGAGAGGGCGATACACACAAGAGAGAGAAGGATGCACACAGAAGAGAGAGAAATACACATAACAGAGGGGTATACACACAGGAGAGAGAAAAATACACACAGGAGAGAAGGGGGATACACACAAGAGAGAGAATGATACACACAGAAGAGAAAAGGATACACACAGTAGAGAGGAGGATACACAGAGGAGCGATGGATACACACAGGAGAGAGGAAGATACACACAGGAGAGAGGGGCATACACACAGAAAAGGGGAAATACACAGAGAAGGGAGTGGGATAAACAAAGAAGAAAGGGATACACACAGGAGAGGGAAATACATACAGAAGCGAGGGTGATGCACACAGGAGTAAAGGAAATACACAAAGGAAAGACGAGGATACACACAGGAGAGAGAATAATACACACAGGAGAGGAGGGATACAGTGAGAAGAGAGGAAGATACACACAGGAGAGAGGAGGATACACAGAGGAGAGAGGAAGATACACACAGAAGAGAAGAGGATACACACAGGAGGGGGGATATACACAGAAGAGAGGGGCATAGGAAAAGGAGAGGAAAATACACAAAGGTGAGAGTGAGATACACAGAGGAGAGAGGAAGATAAACACAGGAGAGGGGGACACATACAGGTGAGAGGGGCATAGACAGAGAAGAGAGGAGGATTTACGCAAGAGAGAAGATGATACACACAGGAAAGTGGGGATTCACACAGGAGAGAGGGGGATACGCACAGGAGAGAAAAGGATACACACAGGAGAGAGAAGAATACATATAGGAGGGGGAGATAAACACAGGAGAGAGGGGCATACACATAAAAAGGGGGATACACAAAAAGCAAGGGGAATACACACAGGAGAAAGGAGGATACACACAGGAGAGAGGAAGAAACGAACAGGAGAGAGGGTGTACACACAAGAGAGAGGGGGATACACACAGGAGAAAGGGGTAATACACACAGGAAAGAAAGGTGTTACCCACAGGAGAGATGGGGGAAACACACAGGAAAGTGGAATGATACACACAGGAGAGAGCAGGATACACACAGGAGGAAGGAGGATACACACAGAAAAGAAGAGGATACACACAGGAGAGAAAGGTGTTACCCACAGGAGAGATGGGGGAAACACACAGGAAAGTGGAGTGATACACACAGGAGAGAGCAGGATACACACAGGAGGAAGGAGGATACACACAGAAGAGAAGAGGATACACACAGGAAAGAGGAGTATACACACAGAAGAGGGGCATAAACACAGAAGAGAGAAGGATACACACAGGAAAGAGGGATACATGCAATAGACAGGGAAATACACACAGGAGAGAGGGGAAAACACACAGGAGAAAAGGATACACACAGGAGAGAGGGTATACACACAGGAGAGGGTTGTACACAGAGGAGAGAGAGCGTTCCAAACAGGAGAGAGGGGAATACACAAAAGAGAGAGGGTCACACACACAGAAGAGAGAGGGATACACATGGGAGAGAGGAAGATACACAAAGGATAGAGGAGGATACACAAAGGAGAGAGGAGGATACACGCAAAAGAGAGAAGTATACGCAGGAGAGAAGGGAATACACAGAGGAGAGAGGGCGTTACACACGGGGGAGAGGGCGGATACACACAGGAGAGAGGAGGATACACACAGGAGAGAGGGGGAATACACACAATAAAGAGGGGGATACACACGGAAGAGGGTAGGATATACAAAGGCGAGAGAAGGAATACACACAGGGGAGAGGGGGGATAATAACAGGAGAGAGGGGGATATACACAGCAGAGTGGGGCATACTATGAGAAGGGAGAGGCTACACACTGGAGAGAGTGGGATACCACAGGAAAAGGAAGATGCACACAGTAAAGAGAAGGATACACATAGGAGAAAGGAAAATACACACAGGAGAGAGACGGACACACAAAAGAGAGAGGAGCATACACACAGGAGAGGGCGATACACACAAGAGAGAGAAGGATCCACACAGGAGAGAGGAAATACACATAGGAGAGTGGGGTATACACACCGGAGAGAGGTATACACACAAGACAGGAGAATACACGCAGGAGAAAGGAAGATACACGCAGCACATAGGAGAATACCCGCAGGAGAGAGGGTGATACACACAGGAGAGAGAAAAATACACACAGAAGGGAAGGGGGATACACACGAGAGAGAATGATACACACAGAAGAGAAAAGGATAAACACTGAAGAGAAAAGAATACACACAGGAGCGAGGGGGATACACACAAAAGAGAGGGAAATACACACAAGAGAGAGGGAAGATACATACATGAGAGAGGGGTATACACAAAGGTGAGGGGAATACACAAAGGAGAGTGGTGCATACACACAGGAGAGAGAAAAGATACACACAAAATATTGGAGGATACACATAGATGAAAGGAGGACACACAGAGGAGAAATAGATACACAGAAGAGAGAGGGATATCCACACAGGAGAGAGGGGAATACACATAGGAGAGAGGGGCATACACACAAATGAGGGGAATACACAAAGGAGAGAGAGGGATGCACACAGGAGAGAGAAGAATACACACAAGAAAGGGTGATACACACAGGAGAGAGGTGCATGAACACATGAAAGAGGAGGATACACACAGAAGAAAGGACAAAACAAACAGGAGAGAGGAGATACACAGAAGAGAGAGGGGGATACGCAGAGGAGAAAGGGGTGATACACACGGAACGAAAGGTGTTACACACAGGAGAGAGAAGGGAAACACACAAGAAAGCGGAGAGATACACGCAGAAGAGAGAAGGATACACGCAGGAAACAGGATTATACACACAGGCGAGAAAAGTATACACACAGGAGAAGGGCATACACTAAGGAGAGAGGGGGATACACACAGGAGAGTTGGATACATACAGGAGAAAGGGAAATATACAAAAGAGAGAGGGGGATAAACACAGAAGATGGGAATGCACACAGGAGAGAGGGTATACACACAGAAGAGGGGAATACACACAAGAGAGAGGGGCATACAGACAGAAGAGAGGGAAATACATATGGGAGAGAGGAAGATACACAAAAAAGAGAGGAGGATACACGCAGGAGAGAGGAGTATACACAGGAGAGAGGTTAATACACAGAGCAGAGAGGGCGGTACGCACAGAAGAGAGGGTGGATACACACAGGAGAAAGGAGGATACACACAGGAAAGAGGAGGATACACACAAAAGAGAGGAGCATACACACAGGAGAGAGAATGATACGCACAGGAGAGATGGGAATTCACAAAATAGAGACGGGAATATACACAGGAGAGAGAGGGATACACACAGGAGAGAGGGGTATACACAAAAGAGAGGGAATACACAAAAGAGAGGGTATACACAAAAGAGAATGATACGCACAGGAGAGACGGGAATTCACAAAATAGAGACGGGAATATACACAGGAGAGAGAGGGATACACACAGGTGAGAGAAATACACAAAAAAGAGAGGGGTATACACACAGGAGAGAGAAAAGATACACACAGGAGAAAGGAGAATACCCACAAGAGAGAGGGGGATAAACACAGGAGAGAGAAGGGATACACAAAGTTAAGAAGAAGATACAAACAGGAGAGCGGAAGATAAAAACAAAAAAGAGGAGGATACACACAGGGGAATGAAGGATACACAAAGCAGAGAGGAGGATACACACAGTAGAAAGGGATACACACAGAAGAGAGGGGCATACACAAAGGAGAGAGAAGGATTCACACAGGATGCAGGAGGATACAAACAGGAGAGAAGAAGATACACACAGGAGAGAGGGGGGATACCCACGAGAGAAAAGAAAATACACAGGAGGGAGGAGGATACACACAGGAGACAGGAGAATACACACAGAATAGAAAAGAATACACAAAGGAGAGAGGAAGATACACACAAGAGAAAAGATGATACTCACAGGAGAGAGGAGGATCCCCACAGGTGAAAGGAGGATACACTGAGAAGAAACAATAATACACACAGGAGAGAGGGGGATACACACAGGAGAGAGGGGGTTACACACAGGGGGAGGAATATGCACACAGGAGAGTGAAGGATACACACATTAGAGAGAAAGATACACACATGAGAGAGGAGAATACACAAAAGAGACAAAGGCATACACAAAAAAAGAGGCTGATACACACAGGAGAGCGGGGGATACACACAAAAGAGAAAAGGATACAGAAAGGAGAGAGGAGAATACACACAGGAGAGAAAATAATACAAACAAAATAGAGGAGGATACACTCAGGAGAGTAGGGATACAAAGAGGAGAGTGCGGCATAAAAACAAATGGGGAGGGGAATACACACAGGAGAGAGGAGGATGCACACAAGGGAGGGGAAAATACACACCGCAGAAAGGAGGATACACACAGGAGTGAGGGGAATAAACGCAAAAGAGAGAAGGATAAACACAGCAGAGTGGAGGATACACACAGGAGAGAGGAGGATACACATAGAAGAGAGAAGAATACACAAATGAGAGGGGAAGATACACACAGGAGAGAAGAGAATACACAAAAGAAACAAAGACATACACAAAGGAGAGGCTGATACACACAGGATAGAGGGGGATACACACAGGTAAAAAGGATACATGCAGAAGAGTGGGATACAAACAGGAGAGAGGGGCATACACACAAAAGAGAAGAGAATATACAGAGATTAGAGGAGGACACACACAGAAGAGAGGGGGTACACACACAAGAGAGAAGAAGGTACACACAGGAGAGAGGAGGATACACACAGGTGAGAGGAGGATAAACACAAAAAAGAGGAGGATACAGAAAAAAGAGAAGAGGATACACACAGGAGAGAAAATGATGCAAACAGGAGAGAGGAGGATACACACGTGAAAAAAGGATACACACAGGAGAGAGGGGAATACACTCAGGAGAGTGGGGGATATAAACAGGAGAGTGCGGCATACACAAAAGGGGAGGGGGATACACACAGGAGAGAGAAGGATACACACAAGAGAGAGGAAAATACACACAGGAGAAAAAAGGATACACACAGGAATGAGGGGGATAAATGCAAAAGAGGGGGATAAACACAGCAGAGTGGAGGATACACACAGGAGAGAGGAGGATACATACAGGAGAAAGGAGGATACACAAATGAGAGCAGAAGCACACAGGATAAAGGGGGATACACACAGGCGAGGGGGAAACACAAAGGATTAGGAAGGATACACACAGGAGAGAGTGGGATACACACAAAAGAGAAGGATACAGAAAGGAAAGAGGAGAATACACACAGAAGACAAAATGATACAAACAGGAGAAAGGAGGATACACACGTGAAAAAAATGCACACAGGAGAGAGGAGGATACACACAGGAGAGAGAGGAATACACTCAGGAGAGTGGGGGATACAAACAGGAGAGTGCGGCATACACAAAGCGGGAGGGGGATACACACAGAACACAGGAGGATACACATTTAGCACGCATTTAGCACCTTACTGAATAATTCACAATGGAGCAATAGTCAGGTGTCTATTTTATATGGTCTCTAACTCAAAGTTTCAGTGAATAATAAACTTCTATGGAGTAACCAGGACGCTGTTTAAGATAGCCATGAATTAAGTGCCTTCCTGAATGATACACACCTGGGTTATAGACTCGTGTCGATTTCATATGAATTCTAATTTTGTGTAACGTTGAGTAATACACACCTGGGGCAGTGTCAGGAGTCTATTTGATATGGACACTCAAACAGAACCTGTTTGATAAATGCACACATGTATAATAATTAGGAGTCTGTCTCATATGACTACTCATTCAGACAAACAGTGAATAATGCACATGTAAAGTAATTAGAAGTCTGATTCTTATGGACCTTCTTTCACAGCCTCTCTAAATATTACACACTTGTGATATAGCCTGGAGTCAATTTTTTATGGCCACTCATTCAGAGAATCACTAAATAATGCACACCTGAGGAATTGTCAGAAGTCTCTTTACTATGGACACTCTTTAAGAGCCTCGCTAAGTGTACACACCTGGGGAAATAGTAAGGATTTACAATTAACCCTCATTCAGAGTCTCACTAAATAATGCACACCTGTGGAATAGTCAGGAGACTTTTTCATGTGGCCTCTAATTCAGAGTGTCACTGAATAATGTGAGGTAGTCAGGAGTCTATTTCACGTAAACACTTATTCAGAACCACAGTGAATAAGACAGGCCCTTTATGTTGTAAGGAATCTAATTAATATGGCCACATCTTCTGAGCCTCACTGAGTAATACACACCTGGAGAATAATTTTTAGTCTATTTTCGATGGACATTCATTCAGAGCCTCGGTAAATAATGTACACCTGTGGAGTAGCCAGGAGTCTATTTTATTAGGAAACACATTCGTAAACTCAGTGAATAATATGAACGTGTGGATTAGTTAGGATTCCATTTTATATGGCCACTGACTTGTAACCTCAATGAATAATGCAGAAATGTAAAGTACTCAGCAGTTTATTTCATATAACCACTCATTAAGAGATTCACGGAATCATAAAATTATTTGAGATAGACAGCCTCCCGTTTCATATTGTCATACAAAAAAAGCCTCACTGAGTGACACACACCTGGGGAAGTGTTAGGAGTTTGCTTTACATAGCCTCTCATTTACAGCCTAAGGGAATAATGCACATATGTGGAATAGACACGAGTCTGTTTTATATGGCCACAAAATCAAAGCCTGAGTCAGTAATACACAACTTTGGAATAGTCACTAGTCTATTCCATATGCCCAAATATTTAGATTCAGAGTCAATAATACACGCCTGTAGACTAGTCAGGAAACAATTTTATATGGCCAAAGTTTCAGAGACTCAGTGAATAATAAATACCTGAGGAATATTCTGGACGCTGTTACATGTGGCATTTCTTCAGAGTTTCATTGAGTAAAGAACACCTGTATTGTAGTCAGAATTCTATTTCATATAGCCACATACACAGAGCCTAACTGAAACACGGACACCTTGAGAAAGTCAGGATTCTGTTTCGTATAGCCACTCATTTACAGCCAAATGTAGAAACTAATGCATGGGTAGTATATAGGAGTCTCTATTATATGGCCACTCATTCAGAGCCTCACAAAATAATATAGACGTATGGAAATGTCAGGAGTGTACTTGACATGGTCACTTATTCAGTTCCTCAGTGAAGAATCATATATTTCTGAAAAATACTCAGGATTCTATTATATATAGCCACTTATTAAGAGACTTACTGAATAATGCACACCTGGAGAATTATCTGGGAACTATTTGATATGGCCATTCACCCAGCAACTCAGTGGAAAATGCAGAGCTGAGAAATAGTCAAGAGGACACAGTCAGGAGTCTATTTTATATCGTCACTCGTTCAGAAACTGACTGAAGAATACACACCTTGGGAATAGTCAGAGTCCACATCATATGGCCACTCAATCACAGCATTACTGAATAATGCACAATGCAGCAATAGTAAGGAGTCTATTTCATATGGCCTCTCATTCAGTGCTTCAGTGCATAATAAACAGCTGTGGAGGAGAAAGGACCATATTGAAGGTAGATCCAAACAAAGCAGCTCCGTGAATGATACACATATGTGTGAGAGTCAGGAGATTATTTTATATGGACACTCGTACAGAACCTCTTCGAATATTGCACATGTGGGGAATAATCACTAGTCTATTTCATATGGGGGTTCGTTTGGAGAGTCAAAAAATAACGTGCACCTCTGGAGTAAAATGTGGTCTATTTCATAAGGCCATTCTTTCAGTGTTTTAGTGAATAACATGTATATCTGATAAGTCACCAATGTCTTTCACATGGCCACTCGATCTGTGCATCTGTGAATAATACTCCCCTCAGAAACAGTCAAGGGTCTACTTCAAATGCCTACACATTCAGAGTCTCTGTAAGTAATGAACAACTGGGCAATACACCTGAGTCTCTTTTTTATGCCCACTTAGTCGAAGTCTCATTCAACAATACACACCTGGGGAAGACTTAAGGGTCTACTTCATGGAGCCACACATTTAGATCCTTAGTGAATAATTCACACCAGCTTAATAGTTGAGCATTTTTTATATGGCCACTCATTCTATGCCTCCTGGAATGATACACACTTGCGGAATTCTCAGGATTCTATTTTATACTACCACTCATTTAGAACCTTATTGAATAATGCACAATGGAGAAATAGTCAGGTGTCTATTTTGTATGGCCTCTCCTTCAAAATTTCAGTGAATAATGAACTTTTATGGAGTAATCAGGACACTGTTTAAGATAGCCATGAATTAAGTGCCTTCCTGAATGATACACAACTTGGTGGTGGTCAGGAGTCTATCTCATATGAACTCTAATTCTGTGTAACACTGAGTAATACACACCTGCGGGAGTTTCAGGAGTCTATTTGGTATGGACACCAATACCAAACCTGTTGGAATAATGCACACATGGAGAAAAATGAGGAGTCTATGTCATATGGCTACTCATAAAGACAAACAGTGAATAATGCACATGTGAAGTCATTAGAATTCTGCTTCATATGGCCCCTCTTTCACAGCCTCTTTGAGTATTACACACTTGTGATATAGTCTGGAGTCTATATTTTATGGCCACTCATTCAGAGAATCACTGAATAATTCACACCTGCGGAATAGTCAGAAGCCTCTTTCCTATGGCTACGCGTTGAGAGCCTCACTAAATGTACACACCTGGATAAATAGTAAGGATTTACTTGTATCTCCTCATTCAGAGTCTCACTAAATAATGCAAACCTCTGGAATAGTCGGGAGACTTTATCATGTGGCTTCTCATTCAATGTGTCATTGAAAAATGTTGTGTAGTCAGGAGACTCTTTCATGTAGACACATATTCAGAGCCTCAGTGCATAAGACAGACCCTTGATATAGTAAGAAATCTAATTAGTATGACCATATCTTCTGAGACTTACTGAATAATATACACCTGAAGAATAATTTGGAGTCTATTTTCTATGGAAATTCATTCAGAGCCTTGATAAATAATGCAGACCTTTGGAGTAGTCAGGAGGCTTTTTCATTTGGACACACATTCATAGCCTCAGTGGATAATATGCACGTGTGGATTAATCAGGATTCCATTTTGTATGGCCACTGACTCATGACCTCAATGAATAATGCGCAAATGTATAGTACTCAGTGGTTTATTTTATATAGCTGCTCATTCAGTGATTCACTGAATAATAAAAATATTTGAGATAGACAGCCTCCTGTTTCATATTGTCATACAAAAAGAGCCTCACTGAGTGACACACACCTGGGGAAGTATTAGGAGTGTACTTTACATAGCCTCTCATTTACAGCCTAAGGGAATAATGCACATGTGTGGAATAGACACTAGTCTGTTTTATACGGCCACAAAATCAAAGCCTGAGTCAGTAATACACAATTTTGGAATAGACACTAGTCTATGATATATGCCCAAATATTTACAGTCAGAGTCAATAATACACGACTGGGGAAGGAGGCAAGATGGCGTCGTAGAGGTGACTCAGGATTGCAGCTCTTGATGAAGGTGCAGAGGTTGATTCCTAGACACATTCTCGGATGGATCTTTTATGCCCACAGAGTGTTGAATGTCCCAGATGTGAGAGAGACACGGGACCCTAGTGCAGCCAGCTAACGAAGCCGGCTCCCGCCGCCTCTTCGGCCAGCGCCACAGTGGGACCCGGCATGGAACTCACTGGTCTGGGTGCCCTGTTAAACCGGCAATCTGAGATTTGGAAGGGCAGATTGGCATGTCCATCTGATTGAACGGGACTTGGATATTGAGCCAGACCAGGAGTTTCCTGGGAAGTGTGATCTGAGCTGGGGTAGTGGGCAGCGGCATGGGAGATCGCACGGATCCCAGTGCCCTATTGGCAGGCTCCTCGACCTTTCAGCTTGGGGAGAGGAAGAGAGAGAGAGAGAGGACGGACTCTGAGGCAGGGAGCTGGGTGATCGGGCTCGGCAGGTCCCACGCTAACGGGGACAAGCAGGGCGGCGACTGGAGCCTCTTGGAGCTGAAAGTTTTGCTGCCAGCATCTAGGACGCTGTAGCCCGGTGAGGGAGTGGCGTCCACCATTGCTGACGAAGTGCACCCCCACTTAAGTACCGCCCAGGACTGACGCAGCCTGCCGTGGCCGAGGCAACCTGCCATAACAGAGAGACTCTGCCAGGCAGAAACAGGGCGGACCCGTGCTAGCAGGTCAGAGCCCCGGCAGGCAAATAGTGAATAGACTGCCGCCTAGTGGGGAAGGACAGTGCAACAGATACTCATAAAGAAAGCCCCAACTCCCTGAGACAGAGCATCTAAGGGTGAAAAAAAAAAAAGAGTGGTGTTTTATGAGTTCTCTTGCAGCAGACATAAACAACTTACCAACAACCCTGAATGAACACCGGAGCTCACAGCTCAGCACTGGAGCACCTATAAAGCACAGACTGTCTCCTCAAGCAGCTCCCTGATCCCTGTATATACAAGGAGTCACCCCAGAAAAGGACTAATCAAACTGACATTTGGCTGGCATCATTCTGGAAGAAGGGCAGCAGAAGAAGAAACTGGTATCATCCCTCACTGTTCTGCAGCGGCTGCAGGTATACCCCAGACAAGCAGGGCCTGGAGTGGACCTCAGCACTCATACAGCAGAGAGAATAGATCATTAGGGGGAAAACAAAGTAACAGAAATACTTCATTATCAACAATCTCAGTGTCCACAGAGAGACCCAATTGAAAAATCAGCCACTACTAAGACGACAGGAAGATAAATCCATAAAGATGGGAAGAAACCAGCGCAAAAAGGAGGAAAGCACCCGAAACCAAAACACCTCACCTCCAAAAAAGGACCAAAACTCCTCACCAGCAAGGGAACAAAGCTGGACGGAGAATGAATGTGACGAAATGACGGAATCAGACTTCAGAAAGTGGATAATGAGAAACTTCAGTGAGCTAAAGGAACATGTTCTAAACCAGTGCAAAGAAACTAAGAACCTTGAAAAAAGATTTGAAAAAAGATTCGAGGAATTGATAACGAGAATGGACAACTTAGAGAAGAATATGAATGAATTGAAGGAGCTGAAAAACACAACACGAGAACTTCACGAAGCATGCACAAGTTTCAACAGCCGAATTGACCAAGCAGAAGAAAGACTATCAGAAGTTGAAGATCAACTCAATGAAATAAAATGAGAAACCAAGATTAAAGAAAAAAGCACAAAAAGGAATGAACAAAATCTCCAAGAAATGCGGGACTATGTGAAGAGACCCAACCTACGTTTGATAAGTGTACCAGAATGTGACGAAGAGAATGAATCCAAGCTGGAAAACACTCTTGAGGATATTATCCAGGAAAATTTCCCCAACCTAGCAAGACGGGTCAATACTCAACTCCAGGTAATACAGAGAACACCATAAAGATACTCCGCAAGAAGAGCAAACCCAAGGCACATAATCGTCAGATTCACCAGGGTTGAAACGAAGAAGAAAACACTAAGGGCAGCCAGAGAGAAAGGTCGGGTCACCCACAAAAGGAAGCCCATCAGACTCACAGCAGATCTCTCGGCAGAGACTCTACAAGCCAGAAGAGAGTGGGGGGCAATATTCAACAACCTTAAAGAAAAGAACTTTCAAACCAGAATTTCATATCCAGCCAAACTGAGCTTCATAAGTGAAGGAAAAATAAAATCGTTCAATAACAAACAAGTACTCAGAGGTTTTGTCATCACTAGGCCTGCTTTACAAGAGCTCCTGAAAGAGAGCACTACACATAGAAAGAAACAACCCGTTCCAGCCATCCTAAAAGCACACCAAATGCTAAAGACCATAAACAAAATGAAGAATGTACATGAACCAACGGGCAAAACAGCCAGCTAGCATCAAAATGGCAGTATCAAATTCACACATAACAATATTAACCCTGAATGTAAATGGGCTAAATGCACCAATCAAAAGACACAGACTGGCAAAATGGATAAAAAACCAAAACCCATCGGTGTGCTGTATCCAGGAAACCCACCTCACATGCAAAGATACACGAAGGCTCAAAATAAAGGGATGGAGGAAGGTTTACCAAGCAAATGGAGAGCAAAAAAAAAGCAGGAGTTGCAATTCTCATCTCTGATAAAATAGACTTTAAAGTAACAAAGATCAAAAGGGACAAAGAAGGTCATTACATAATGGTAAAAGGATCGATACAACAAGAAGAGATAACAATTCTAAATATATATGGACCCAATGTAGAAGCACCAAGATATATAAGGCAAGTTCTTAATGACTTACAAAGAGACTTAGACTCCCACACAATAATAGTGGGGGAATTTAACACTCCACTGTCAATAGCAGACAGATCAACCAGACAGAAAATTAACAAGGATATCCAGGACTTGAACTCAGACCTGGAACAAGCAAACCTGATAGACATTTACAGAACTCTCCACCCCAAATCCACAGAATATACATTCTTCTCAGCACCACATCACACCTACTCCAAAATTGACCACATAATTGGAAGTAAAGCACTCCTCAGCAAATGCAAAACAACTGAAATCATAACAAACAGTCTCTCAGACCATAGTGCAATCAAGTTGGAACTCAGATTTCAGAAAATAACTCAGAACCGCGCAGCTTCATGGAAACTGAACAACTGGCTCTTGAATGTTGATTGGATAAACAATGAAATGAAGGCAGAAATAAAGAAGTTCTTTGAAACCAACGAGAATGAAGACACAACATACCAGAATCTCTGGGACACATTTAAAGCAGTCTGTAGTGGAACATATATAGCAATAAGTGCCCACATGAGAAGAGTGCAGAGATCCAAAATTGACACCCTATCGTCAAAATTGAAAGAGGTAGAGGAGCAAGATCATAAAGCACAAAACCTAGCCGAAGACAAGAAATAACTAAGATCACAGCAGAACTGAAGGAGATAGAGACAAGAAATCCCTTTAAAAAAATAAATAAATCTAAGAGCTGGTTTTTCGAAACGATCAACAAAATTGACAGACCACTAGCCAGACTGACAAAAAAGAAGAGAGAGAACAACCAAATAGATGCAATAAAAACTATAAAGGGGAAATCACCACAGGTTCCACAGAAATTCAATCCATCATCAGAGAATACTACAAACAACTCTACGCACATAAACTAGTAAATCAGGAAGAAATGGATAAATTCCTGGACGCCTGTGTCCTCCCAAGCCTAAACCAGGAGGAAGCCGAAACTATGAATAGACCAATAACAAGGTCTGAAGTTGAGGCAGCAATTAAGAGCCTACCACACAATAAAAGCCCAGGTCCAGATGGGTTCACAGCTGAATTCTACCAGACACACAAAGAGGATCTGGTACCATTCCTTCTGAAACTATTCCAAATAATCCAAAAAGAGGGAACCCTTCCCAAATCATTTTATGAGACCAACACCATCCTGATACCAAACCTGGCAGAGACTCAACAAGAAAAGAAAACTTCAGGCCAATATTTATGATGAACATAGATTCAAAAATCTTCAATAAAATACTGGCAAACCGATTGCAACATCACATTAAAAAACTTATCCATCAGGATCAAGTAGGATTCATCCCGGGGATGCAAGTCTGGTTCAACATATGCAAGTCTATAAATGTAATTCACCACATAAACAGAAGCAAAAACAAAAACCACATGAGTATCTCAATTGATGCAGAGAAGGCATTTGACAAAATTCAACAGCCCTTTATGCTAAAAACCCTCAATAAACTTGGTATTGATGGAACATATCTCAAAGTAATAAAAGCTATTTACGACAAACCAACAGCCAATATCGTACTTAATGGGCAAGAACTGGAAGCATTCCCTTTTAAATCCAGCACTAGACAAGGATGCCCTCTCTCACCACTTCTATTCAACATAGTACTGGAAGTTCTAGCCAGAGCAATCAGGCAAGAAAAAGAAATAAATGGTATTCAAATAGGAAAGGTGGAAGCCAAATTGTCTCTGTTTGCAGACAACATGATAGTATACCTAGAAGACCCCATCACCTCAGCTCAAAAGCTCCTGCAACTGATAAGCAACTTCAGCAAAGTCTCAGGATATAAAATCAATGTTCAAAAATCACAAGCATTCCTATACACCAATAACAGACTTAAAGAGAACCAAATCAAGAACGAACTGCCATTCACCATTGCTACAAAGGAAATAAAATACCTAGGAATACAACTCACTAGGAATGTAAGGGACCTCTTTAAGGGAAACTACAAACCACTGCTCAACGAAATAAGAGAGGAGACAAACAGATTGAGAAACATTCCATGTTTCATGGTTAGGAAGAATCAATATCGTGAAAATGGCTATACTGCCCAAAGTAATTTACACAATCAATGCTATCCCCATCAAACTACCATTGAATTTCTTCACAGAACTGGAAAATCCACCATGAATTTCATATGGAACCAAAAAAGAGCCCGCATAGCCAAGTCAATTCTAAGCAAAAAGAACACAGCGGGAGGCATCACGCTACCAGACTTCAAACTATACTACAAGGCTACAGTAATCAAAACAGCATGGTACTGGTACCAAAACAGAGATATTGACCAATGGAACAGAACAGAGGCATCGGAGGCAACACAACATATCTACAACCATATTATCTTTGATAAACCAGACAAAAACAGGCAATGGGGAAAGGATTCCTTATTTAATAAATGGTGTTGGGAAAACTGGCTAGCCATGTGCAGAAAGCAGAAACTGGACCCCTTCCTGACTCCTTACACTAAAATTAACTCCAGATGGATAAAAGACTTAAACGTAAGACCTGACACCATAAAAACACTAGAAGGAAATCTAGGCAAAACCGTTCAGGACATAGGAGTAGGCAAGGACTTCATGAACAAAACACCAAAAGCATTGGCAACAAAAGCCAAAATAGACAAATGGGACCTAATCAAACTCCACAGCTTCTGCACGGCAAAAGAAACAGTCACTAGAGTGAATCAGCAACCATCAGAATGGGAAAAAATCTTTGCAGTTTACGCATCTGACAAAGGGCTGATATCCAGAATTTACAAAGAACTCAAACAGATTTACAGGAAAAAACAAACTAGCCCATTCAAAAATGGGCAAAGGATATGAACAGAAACTTTACGAAAGCAGACATACATGAGGCCAGCAAACATACGAAAAAGTGCTCATCGTCATTGGTCATTAGAGAGATGCAAATCAAAACCACATTGAGATACCATCTCAGGCCAGTTAGAATGGCGATCATTAAAAAATCTGGAGACAGCAGATGCTGGAGAGGATGTGGAGAAATAGGAACACTCTTACACTGTTGGTGGGAGTGTATATTAGTTCAACCATTGTGGAAGACAGTGTGGCGATTCCTCAGGGACCTAGAAATAGAAATTCCATTTGACCCAGCAATCCCATTACTGGGTATCTATCCAAAGGACTATAAATCGTTCTACTATAAGGACACATGCACACGAACGTTCATTGCAGCACTGTTTACAATAGCAAAGACCTGGAACCAACCCAAATGCCCAACGATGATAGACTGGACTGGGAAAATGTGGCACATATACACCATGGAATATTATGCAGCAATCAAAAATGATGAGTTTGTGTCCTTTGTAGGGACATGGATGAATCTGCAGAACATCATTCTCAGCAAACTGACACAAGAACAGAAAAAGAAATACCGCATATACTCACTCATAGGTGGGTGAGAAAAATGAGAACACGTGGACACAGAGAGGCGGTCTACTATACACTGGGGACTGTTGGGGGGAATGTGGGAGGGACAGCAGGGGGGGCCTGGGGGGGATAGCCTGGGGATGAATACCAAGTGTGGGTGAAGGGGAGGAAAGCAGCAAAGCACACTGCCATGTGTGTACCTATGCAACTATCTTGCTCGTTCTGCACATGTACCCCCAAACCTCTAATGCAATAAAAATTAAAAATAATAATAATAATAATAAAAAAAAGAGAGATGCAAATCAAAACCACATTGAGATACCATCTCTCACCATTTAGAATGGCGATCATTAAAAAATCTGGAGACAGCAGATGCTGGAGAGGATGTGGAGAAATAGGAACACTCTTACACTGTTGGTGGGAGTGTAAATTAGTTCAACCATTGTGGAAGACAGCGTGGCGATTCCTCAGGGACCTAGAAATAGAAATTCCATTTGACCCAGCAATCCCATTACAGGGTATCTATCCAAAGGACTATAAATCGTTCTACTATAAGGACACATGCACACAAATGTTCATTGCAGCACTGTTTACAATAGCAAAGACCTGGAACCAACCCAAATGCCCAACGATGATAGACTGGACTGGGAAAATGTGGGACATATACACCATGGAATATTATTCAGCAATCAAAAATGATGAGTTTGCGTCCTTTGTAGGGACATGGATGAATCTGGAGAAACTCATTCTCAGCAAACTGACACAAGAACAGAAAAAGAAATACCGCATATACTCACTCATAGGTGGGTGAGAAAAATGAGAACACATGGACACAGAGAAGCGGTCTGCTATACACTGGGGACCGTTGGGGTGAATGGGGGAGGGACAGCACGGGTGGGCTGGGGGTATAGCCTGGGGATGAATACCAAGTGTGTGTGAAGGGGAGGAAAGCAGCAAAGCACACTGCCATGTGTGTACCTATGCAACTATCTTGCACGTTCTGCAGATATACCCTCAAACGTACAATGCAATAAAAATTAGAAAGAAATATATATATATATATAAATGAAAAAAAAATAAATAAACACACACACAAAAAAAAATAATAATAATACACGCCTGTAGACTAGTCAGGAAACCATTTCATATGGCCAAAGTTTCAGAGCGTCAGTGAATAATAAATACCTGAGGAATAATCTGGACGTTGTTAAATGTGGCATTTCTTCAGAGGTTCATTGAGTAAAGAACTTCTGTATTGTAGTCAGAATTCTATTTCATATAGCCACATACTCAGAGCCTAACTGAATATCAGACACATTGACTAAGTCAGGATTCGGTTTCGTATAGTCACTCATTTACAGCCGAATGTAAAATCTCACGCCTGGGTAGTATATAGGAGTCTCTATTTTATGGCCACTCATTTAGAGCCTCACAGAATAATACAGACGTATGGAAATGTCAGGAGTGTACTTGACATGGCCACTTTTTCTGTTCCTCTGTGAAGAATCATATATATCTGGAAAATACTCAGTATTCTATTACATATAGCCACTTATTAAGTGACTTACTGAATAATGCAAACCTGGAGAGTTGTCTGGAGACTATTTGATATGACCGTTCACCGAGCGACTCAGTGAAAAATGCAGTGCTGAGAAATATTCAAGAGAACAGCGTCAGGATTCTATTTTATGTGGTCACTCGTTCAGAAACTGACTGAAGAATACACACCTTGAGAATAGTCAGAGTCCAGGTCATATGGCCACTCAATCACAGCATTACTGAATAATGCACAATGGGGCAATAGTAAAATGTCTATTTCATATTGCCTCTCATTCAGTGCTTCAGTGCATAATAAACAGCTGTGAAGGAGGGAGGACTGTATTGAACGTAGCTCCAAATAAAGCAGCTCCATGAATAATACACATATGTGTGAGAGTCAGGAGACTATTTGATATGGACACTCATACAGAACCTCTTCGAATATTGCACACGTGGGGAATAATCACTGGTCTATTTCATATGGTGGTTCGTTTAGGGAGTCAATTAATAACACGCACTTCTGGAGTAAAATGTGGTCTATTTCATAAGGCCATTCTTTCAGTGTTATAGTGAATAACATTTATAACTGATAAGTCAGGAATCTCTTTCACATGGCCACTCGTTCTGGGCGTCTGTGAATAATACTCCATTCAGAAACAGTCCAGGGTCTACTTCAAATGCCTACACATTCAGAGTTTCTGTAAGTAATGAACACCTGGGCAATACAGCTGAGTTTCTTTTTTACGCCCACTGAGTCAGAGTCTCATTCAGTAATACACACCTGGGGAAGAGGTAAGAGTCTACTTTATGTAGCCACTCATTTAGATCCTCAGTGAATAATACCCACCAGGGTAATAATCGAGCATTTTTATTTGTCCACTCATTCTGTGCCTCCCTGAATAATACACACCTTGGGAATCCTCAGGATTCTATTTCATACTACCCCTCATGTAGATTCTTATTGAATAATTTACAATGGAGCAAGAGTCAGGTGTCTATTTTGTATGGCCTCTCATTCAAAGATTCAGCGAATAATGAACTTTTATGGAGTAATTAGAACACTTTTAGATAGCCATGAATTAAGTGCCTTCCTGAATGATACACACTTGGGCGGTAATCAGAAGTCTATTTTATATGAACTCTAATTGTCTGTAAAACTGAGTAATACACAGAACCTCCTCGAATATTGCACATGTGAAGAATAATCACTCGTCCATTTCATATGGTCGGTCATTTGGGGAGTCAAAAAATAACAAGGGAGAGTGGTGATACACACAGGAGAGTGGAGGGTACACACAGGATACAGTGGGTACACAAAGGAGAGAAGAAGATACACAAAGGAAAAAGGGATACACACAGGAGTGTAGGGGATACACAGAGTAGAGTGAAGAATACACACAAGAGAGAAAAGAATAAACACAGGAGAAAGAAATACACACAGGAGACAGGAGCATACACACAGGAGAAAGAAGGATAAACACAAAAGAGAGAAAGATACACACAGAACAGGGGAAAACACACAGAAGAGAGAAGCGTACACACATGATAAAAAGGATACACACAGAACAGAAGAGAATACACACAGGAGAGAGTGGATACACAGAGGAGAGAGGAAAATACACACAGGAGAGAGAAAGTATACACACAAAGGGAGGGGGTTACAAATTGGAGAGAGGGGATACACACAGGAGAGAGGGGAACACAAACTGGAGAGAGGGGGGATACACACAGCAGAGATGGGAAATACTCACAAAAGAGAGGGTTGATATAAACAAGAGAGAAAAATGATACAGGAGAGAGGAGAATATACACAGGAGAAAGGAGGATACACACTGCAGAGAGAAGGGTACACACAGGAAAGGGAAATACACACAGGAGTGAGGAGGATTCACACAGGAAAGAATAGGATACACACAGGAGACAGGAGGATACAAACAAAATAGTGAAGGATACACACGGTAGACAGAATAATACACACAGGAGAGAGAAGGATACAAACAGGAGAGTGGTGATACAAACAGGAGAGATGAGGGTTCACAGAAAAGAATAGAGGATACATACATGAGAGAGATGGATACACACAGGAGAGAGGAGAATACACACAACAGAGAGGAGGATACACACAGGAGAGAGGGCATACACACAGGAGTGAGAAAGATCCACACAGAAGAGAAGGGAATGCACACAGGAGAGAGGTGGATACACACAGAAGTGGGGCATACACAAAAAAGAGAGGGGATACACACAAGAGAGAGGGAAAATACACACGGAGAGGGGTGATCCACACAGGATAGTTGAGGGTACACACAGGAGAGAGGTGGTACACACAGGAGAGAAGAGAATACACAAAAAAGGGGTACACAAAGGAGAGTAGGAGGATAAACAGGAGAGAGGAGGATACACAAAGGAGAGAGGAGGATAAACACAGGAGTGGGAGATACACACAAAAGAGAGAAGCTAACACACAGAAGAGAGGGATACACACAGGTTAAAAGGGATAAATACAGGAAAGAGAAGAAAACACACAGGAGAGGGGGATACACAGAAAGAGAGGGGCGTAGACGCAGGAGAAAACAGGATACACACAGCAGAGAGGAAGATACACACAGGAGAGAGGAGATACACAAAGAAGAGAGGGGGATATGCACAGGAGAGAGAAGGGATACAGACAGGAGGGAGGGTGTTATACACAAGAGAAAAAAGGGATACTCACAGGAGAGAGAAGAGATACCCACAGGAAAGAGGAGGATGCACACAGGAGAGGGGAATACACACAGGAGGGAGGAGGATGCACACAAAAGAGAAAAGGAGACACACAGGAGAGAGGAGGATACAGGCAGGAGAGAGGAGGATACACACAAGAGATAGAAAGATACACACAGGCTAGGGGAGAATGCACAGAGAAGAAAGGAGGATACACACAGGAAATTGGGTGATACACACAAAGAAGAGGGATATACTAACAAAGAAAGGGAAATAAACACCGGAGAAAGGAGGATACACACAGGAGAGAGGAGGATACACACATGCGTAAAAGACAAACACAAAAGAAAGGGTATACACACAGGAGAGAGGGGGATACACACAGGAGAGCGGGATACACACAGGATGGGATACACGTAGGGCTTACGCACAGAAGAGAGGATGATACACAAGGAGAGAGGGTGAATACACAAAAATGAAGGGGGATACACACAGGAGAGTGAAGCATACACACAGGAGGGAGAAAAATACACACAGAAGAGAGGGAGATACACACAGAGAAAACAGGATAAATACAAAAGAGAGGTGGATACACACCAAAAAAAGAAGGGTACAGATATAAGAGAGAAGGATACACGCAGGAGTTTGGAGAATACACAGGAGAGAGGAAGATAAACACAGGAGAGGGGAGGATACACGCAGAAGTCAGGAGGATACACACAAGTGGGAGAAAAAATATACAGAGGAGAGAGGAGAATACACACAGGAGTGACGTGATACACACAGTAGAAAGGAGGGTACACACAGTAGCAAGTAGAATACACACAGGAGAGAGGAGCATACACAAAGGTGAGGGGGATACACACAGGAGAGAGGGGGATAATACGAGGAGAGAGGAAGATACACAAAGGCAACAGGAGGATATGCACAGGAGGGGGAATACACACAGAAAAGAAGACCATAAACACAGGGCAGGGAGATACACACAAGAGAAAGAAAAATACACACAAAAGAGAAAAGGATACACACAGGACAGGGAGATACACACGAGAGTGGTGCATACAAACAGGAGAGAAAAGAATACACAGAGCAGAGAGGAGGATACACACAGGAGAGAGGGGATACACATCAGAGAGAAAGATACAAACTGGAGAAAGAGAAGATACACACAGGAGAGAGGGTGGATACACACAGGAGAGAGGGGTGATACACACAGGAGAGAAAAATGATACACACAGAAGAGAGGAGGAAACACAGAGAAGAAAGGAGGATACACACTGGTTAGAGAAAGATACACACAGGAGAGGGAGACACACACAAGTGTGAAAAGGATACACACAAGAAAGAAGAAAATACACACAGGAGAGAGAAGAATACACAAAAATGAGGGAAGGATACAAACGGTAGACAGAAGGATACACACAGGAGAGAGTAGAATACACATAGGAGAGGGGTGATACACATAGGAGAGATGAGGGTTCACATAGGAGAAAAGAGGATACATACAGGAGAGAGATGAATACACACAGGAGAGAGGAGTATACACACAGCAGAGAGGAGGATACACACAGGAGAGAGGGTATACACACAGGAGTGAGGAAGATCCAAAGAGGAGAGAAGGGAATGCAAACAGGAGAGAGGTGGATACACAGAGAACTGGGGCATACACAGAGCAGAGAGGAGGATTTACTCAGGAGAGAGGAAAATACACGCAGTAGAGAGGGGGATACACACAAGAGAGAGGGGAATACACACAGGAGAGAGGGGGATGTACACGAAGAGTGGTGATACACACAGGAGAGTGGAGGGTACACACAGGAGAGAGGGGGTACACACAGGAAAGAAGAGGATACACAACAGAAAAAGGGATACACACAGGAGAGTAGGGAATAAACAGAGGAGAGAGGAGGATACACGCAGGAGATAGGAGGATAAACACAGGAGAGGGGGATACACACAGGAGAGAGGGGAATAAACACAGGAGAGGGGGATACACACAGGAGAGAGGGGCGTAGACACAGGAGAGGGGGATACACACAGGAGAGAGGGGCGTAGACACAGGAGAAAGGAGGATACACACAGCAGAGAGGAGGATACACACAGAAGAGAGGAGGATACAAACAGGGAGAGATGGATACACACAAGAGAGAGGAGGATACACACAAAAGAGAAAAAAATACAAACAGAAGAGAGAAGGATACACACAGGTGAAAGGAGGATACACACAGGAGAGAGGAAGATACATACAAAAGGGGGGATACACACAGTAAGAATGGGGATACACACAAAAGGAGGGGGACACACACAGGAGAGAGGAGGATACACACAGGAGAGAGGAAGATACACACAGGCCTTGAGGGATACAGACAGGTTAGTGGAGGATACAATCAGCAGACAGGAGGATATGCACAGGAGAGAGGAGAATACACACATGAGAGAGGAGGATACACAAAGGAGAGGGGAAAAACACAGTAGAGAGGGGGATATACACAGGCGAGAGGGATACACACAGAAGTGGGGAGATGCACAAAGAAGAAAGGGGGATCCACAGAGGAGAGGGTGTTACACAACGAAAAGAGGAGCATACACACAGGAGTGAGGAAGATACACACAGGAAAGAAGGGGGATACACACAGGAGAAAAAGGGATACACACAGGAGAGTGGGGCATACACACAGGATGGAGGGGGATACACACAGGAGAGAGGGGGATACACACAGGGGGAGAAGGATAAATACAGGAGGGAGGAGAGTACAGAAAAAGAGAGGAGGATACAGACAGAAGAGAGGACGAAAAACGCAGGACAGAGGAGGATACACACAGGGGCGAGGAGGATACACAGAGAAGAGAGAAAAATACACGCAGAATAGAGAAGGATACACACAGGAGAGTGGAAGAATACACACAGGATAGGGCGATACACACAGAAAAGAGTAGGATAAACACAGGAGAGAGGAGGATACTCACAGGAGAGAGAGGGATACACACAAAAGAGTGAAGGATACACACAGCAGAGAAGGGGATACACACAAAAGAGAAGGGGATACACACAGCAGAGAGGGGAATACACACAGTACAGAGGAGATACACACAGAAGAAAGGAGGATACACACAGGAGAGAGGGAGATACACAAAGGAGAAAGGAGGATACACAAGGGAGAGTGAGAAACACACAGGAGAGAAAGAGATACATGGAAAACAGAAAATGATACACACAGGAGTTGGGAATACACAGGAGAGAGGGGCATACACACAGGAGAGTGTGATACACACAGGAGAAAGGGGGATACACACAGAAAAGAGGAGAATACACACAGGAGACAAAGGCATACACACAGGAGAAAGGAGAATACACACTGCAGAGATTAGGATTCACACAGGAGAGAGGGGATAAACACAGGAGAAAGAAGAATACACACAAAAGAAAGGGGGGATACACACAAAAGAGAGGGTGGATACACAAAGAAGAAAGGGGGGATACACAGAGGAATGAGGAGAAATACACACAGGAGAGAGGAGCATACACACAGGAGAGAGAAGCATACACACAGGAGAGGGATAGATACACACAGGAGAGAAGGATAAACACAGTAGAGAGGAAGATACACACAGGATAGAGGAGGATGCACACAAAATAGAAAATGATACACACAGGAGACAGAAGGATACACACTGAAGAGATGGGGATAAACACAGGAGAGGGGAATACACACAGGAAAGACAAAAGATACACATAGGAGACAGGGATAGACAACGAAAGGAGTTGGATACACACAGGAGAGAGGGGGATACACACAGGAGAGAGGGGAATACACACAGGAGAGAGGAGGCTACACAAAGGAGATAGGAGAATACACAAAAAAGAAGGGGAAACACACAAGAGAGGGGGGATACACACAGGAGAGTGGAGGATACACACAGAAGAGAGGAGGATATACAAAGGAGAGAGGAGAATTCACACAGGAGAGAGAAGAATACACAGAAGAGAGGGGGATACACACAGGATAGAAAGGTTACACATAGGAGAGAGGAGGATACACACAGGAGAGAGGAGGCTACACACAGGAGAGAGGAGGATACACAAAGAAGAGAGGGATACACACAAGAGAGTCGGGTATACACACAGGCGGGGGTATAAACACTGGAGACGGTGGGATACACACATGAGAGGGGGGATACAACAAGGAGAGAGGAGGATAAACATAAGAGAGAGGATGCTAAACAAAGAAAACGGGGAAACACACAAAAGAGAGGGGCATACACAAAGGCGAGGAGGATAAACACTGGAGATGGTGGGATACACACAGGAGAGAGGGGGATACAAAAAGTAGGGGGGATACACACAGGATGGAGAAGTAAACACACAAAATAGAGAAGGATACACACAGAAGAGAAGTGCGATACACACAGGAGAGTGGGGTATCCGCACATGAAAGTGGAGCATAAACACAGAAGGGAAGGGGATACACACAGGAGAGAGTGGGATACACGAAAAAAGAGAAAAATAAATACAGAAGAGAGGAGGATAAACACAAATGAGAGGAGGATACAGACAGAATAAAGGAGGATACACGCAGGAGAGAGGAGTATACACAAAGGAAAGAAGATACACACAGGAGAGAGGAGATACACACAGGAGAGAGGAGTATACACACAGGAGAGAGGAGGATACACAAAGGAAAGAGATAGATACACACAGGAGAGAAGGATAAACACAGGAGAGAGGAAGATACACACAGGACAGAGGAAGAAACACACAAAAGATAGGAGGATACACACAAAAAAGTAAAGGATACACACAGGAGACAGAAGGATACACACAGGAGAGAGGGGGATACACACAGGAGAGGGGGATAAAAAAGGATAGAAAAAGATACTCACAGGAGACAGGAATAAACAAAGAAGGGAGTTGGATACACACAGGAGAGCGGGGGACACACATAGAAAAGAGAAGAATACACACAAGAGAGAGAGTCATACCCACAGGAGAGAGAATACACAAAGGAGAGATGGGAACACATACAGGAAAAAGAGGAATACAAACAGTAGAGTGTGGCATACACACAGAAGGGAGGGGGATACACACAGTAGAGAAGGGGATACACACAAGAGAGAGGGACATACACACAGGAGAGGGTGATAAACACAGGAGAAAGGGGGATACAAACAGGTGATAGAAGAATACACACAGAAGAGGGGGATACACACAAGAGAGAGGGGCGTATACACAGGAGAGAGGAGGATAGACACAGCAGAGAGGAGGATACACAAAGGAGAGAGAGAATACACACAAAAAAGAGGGAGATAAACACAGAAGAAAGGGGATACACACAGGAGATAGGGGGATACAAAGAGGGATGAGGAAAGATACACACAGGAGAGAGGAGGATACACAGAGGAGAGAGAAAGATACACACAGGAGAGAGGAAGATACACAGAAGAGAGGAAGATACACACAGGAGAGAGGATACACACAAAAAAGAAAAGGAAACACGGAGAAGACAGAAGGATACACAAAGTAGACAGGGGCATACATACAGAAAAGGGAGATAAAAACAGGAGAAAGGGGGATACACAAAAGAAAGAGAGATACACAAAGGAGAGGGGGATACACACAGGTGAGAGAGGCATCCAGAAATGAGTGAGGAAGATACAAACAGGAGAGTGGAGGATACAAACAGGAGAGAGGGTATACACACAGAAAAGAGGGGCAAAACCACAGAAGAAAGGGGGGATACAAACAGAAGAGAAAGGGGTTACACACAGGAGAGTGGGAGAAACACAAGAAAAAGAGGAGGGATACACAAAGGATATAGAAAGATACACACAGGAGAGAGGAAAATACACACAGGAGAGAGGAGAATACACACAGGAGAGAGGAGAATACACACAGGAGAGAGGAGGATACACACAGGAGAGTGGAGGATACACACAAAAGAGAAAAGTACACACAAAAAAAGGGGGATACACACAGGAGAGAGGGGAATACACACAGGTGAGATGGGAATAGACACAGAAAAGTGGTGATACACACAGGAGAGAGGAGGGTACACACAGTAGAGAGGTGGATACACACAGGAGAGAGGAGGATACGTGAAAAAAAGGAGGATACACACAGGAGAGAGGAGGATAAACACAGTAGAGAAGGATATACACAGTAGAGAGGGGCATACACATAAAAGAGGGAGATACACACAGGAGAAAGGAGCATAGACACAGTAGTGGAGAGTATACACACAGGAAAGGGGGATACACACATGAGAACAGGGCGTACACACAGAAAATAGGAGGATTCAAAAAGCAGAGAGGAGGATACACACTGGAGAGAGGGGACACACAAAAGCGAGAGGGGGATACACACAGGAGAGAGGGAGATACACACAGGAGAGGAAGATCCACACAAAAGAGAGTGGCATACACACAGGAGAGAAAAAGATACACAAAGGAGAGAGTGGGGATACACACAGGAGAGAGGGGGATACAAACAGGAGATTGAGGCATACAAACAGGTGGAAAGAAGATACACACAGGAGATTGAGGAATACACACAGGAGAGAGTGGTATACACACAGGGAAAAAAGGATATATACAGGAGAGAGGAAGATACACACAAAAGAGTGGAGGATACAGACAGAAGAGAGGAGGATAAACGAAGGAGAGAGGAGAATACAAACAGGAGAGAGGAGGATACACGCAGGAGAGAGGAAGATACACAGAGGAGAGATAAGTGATACACAAAGGAGAGGGGGATAAACACTGGAGAGAGGAGGATACACACAGGAGAAAAAAGGATACACACAGGAGAGTGGAAGATACACAGAAAAGAGACAAAAATACACACAAAAGAGAGGGGTGTGTACACAGGTGAGAGGGGGATACACACATAAGAGTGGTGATACACACAGAAGAGAGGAGGGTACACACAGGAGAGAGGTGGATACACACCGGAGAGAGGAGGATACACTGAAAAAAAGGAGGCTACACACAGAAGAGAGGAGGATAAACAGAGTAGAGAAGGATATACACAGTAGAGAGGCGCATACACACAGGAGAGGTTGATACACACAGGAGAAAGGAGGATAGATACAGGAGAGGGGAGAATACACACAGGAGAGGGGGATACACACATGAGAACAGGGCGTACACACAAAAGAGAGGAGGATTCAAAAAGCAGAGAGGATGATACACACTGGAGAGAGGGGATACACGAAAGAGAGAGGGGTATAAACACAAAAGAGAGTGGCATACACACAGGAGAAAGGAGGATACACGCAGGAGAGAGGGGCGATACACACAGGAAGGAGTGGGGATACACACAGGAGAGAGGGCGATACGCACAGGAAAGTGCGGGGATACACACAGGAGAGTGAAGGAATACACACACGAGAGAGGAGGGATACACACAAGAGGGAGGAGGATAAACACAGAAGAGAGAAGGATACACACAGTAGAGAAAAAGATACACAAAGAAGAAGAGAATACACACAAGAGAGAGGAGAATACACACAGGATAGAGGAGTTTACACACAAAAAAGGGCAGAATACACACAGGAGACAGAAGAATACAAACAGGAGAGAGGGGGATATACAAAGGAGAGTGGTGATATACACAGGAGGGAGGAGGGTACACACAGAAGAGAGGGCATACACACAGGAATAATGGATAAACACAGGAGAAATGGGGATACACACAGTAAAGAGGAGAATACACACAGGTAAGGGAGATACACAAAGATAAAAGGGCATACACGAGTTCAGGGGAGGAGAGGAGGCAAGATGGCGTCATAGAGGTGACTCAGGATTACAGCTCTCGGTGAAGGTGCAGAGGGTGAGTCCTAGCCGCATTCTCGGATGTTCCTTTTATGCCCACAGAGCGTTAAAAGTCCCAGGTGTGGGAGAGACACGGGACGCTAGCAGCCGGCTAACGCAACTGGCTCCCGCCACCTCTTCGGCGGGTGCCGCAGCGGGACCTGGCGCGGAAATCACTGGTCTGGGTGCCCTGTTAAACCGGCAATCTGAGATTTGGAAGGGCAGATTGGCATGTCCATCTGATTGAACGGGACTTGGACAATGAGCCAGACCAGGAGTTTCCTGGGAAGCGTGATCTGAGCCGGGGTAGTGGGCAATGGCACGGGAGATTGCACGGATCCCAGTGCCGTATCGGCAGGCTCCTGGGGCACCAGTGAGAGAGTCGACCTTTCAGCTTGGGGAGAGGAAGAGAGAGAGAGAGGACGGACTCTGAGGCAGGGAGCTGGGTGATCCGGCTCGGCGGGTCCCACGCTCACGGGGACAAGCAGGGTGGCGACTGGAGGCGCTTGGGGCTGAGAGTTTTGTTGCCGGCATTTAGGACGGTGCAGCCCGGTCAGGGAGGGGCGTCCACCATTCCTGACGAAGTGCACCCCCACTTAAGTACCGCCCAGGACTGACGCAGCCTGCCGTTGCTGAGGCAACCTGCCATAACAGAGAGAGTCCGCCAGGCAGCAACAGGGCGGACCCGCGTTAGCAGGTCAGAGCCCCGGCAGGCAAATAGTGAATAGACTGCCACCTAGTGGGGCAGGACAGTGCAACAGATACTCATAAAGAAAGCCCCAACTCCCTGAGACAGAGCATCTAAGGGTGAAGAAAAAAAAGAGTGGTGTTTTATGAGTTCTATTGCAGCAGACACAACCTCCCAACAACCGTGAATGAAAAACGGAGCTCACAGCTCAGCACTGGAGCTCCTATAAAGCACAGACTGTCTCCTCAAGCAGCTCCCTGACCGTGTACTTCCAAGGAGTCACCCCAGAAAAGGACTAATCAGACTGACATTTGGCTGGCATCATTCTGGAACAAGGGCAGCAGCAGAAGAAACTGGTATCATCCCTCACTTTTCTGCAGCTGCTGCAGGTATACCCCAGACAAGCAGGGCCTGGAGTGGACCTCAGCACTCATACAGCAGAGAGGATAGATCATTAGAGGGAAAACTAAGTAACAGAAATACTTCATCATCAACAATCTCAGCGTCCACACAGAGACCCAATTGAAAAATCAGACACCACTAAGACGACAGGCGGATAAATCCATAAAGATGGGAAGAAACCAGCGCAAAAAGGAGGAAAGCACCCGAAACCAAAACACCTCACCTCCAAAAAAAACCCAAAACTCCTCACCAGCAAGGGAACAAAGCTGGACGGAGAATGAATGTGACGAAATGACGGAATCAGACTTCAGAAAGTGGATAATGAGAAACTTCAGTGAGCTAAAGGAACATGTTCTAAACAAGTGCAAAGAAACTAAGAACCTTGAAAAAAGATAAGAGGAATTGATAACGAGAATGGACAACTTAGAGAGGAATATGAATGAATTGAAGGAGCTGAAAAACAAAACACGAGAACTTCGCGAAGCATGCACAAGTTTCAAAAGCCGAATTGACCAAGCAGAAGAAAGAATATCAGAAGTTGAAGAACAACTCAATGAAATAAAACGAGAAACCAAGATTAAAGAAAAAAGCACAAAAAGGAATGAACAAAATCTCCAAGAATTGTGGGACTATGTGAAGAGACCCAACCTACGTTTGACAGGTGTACCAGAATGTGACGAAGAGAATGAATCCAAGCTGGAAAACACTCTTCAGGATATTATCCAGGAAAATTTCCCCAACCTAGCAAGACAGGTCAATACTCAACTCCAGGAAATACAGAGAACACCACAAAGATACTCTGCAAGAAGAGCAACCCCAAGGCACATAATCGTCAGATTCACCAGGGTTGAAATGAAGGAGAAAATACTAAGGGCAGCCAGAGAGAAAGGTCAGGTCACCCACAAAGGGAAGCCCATCAGACTCACAGCAGATCTCTCGGCAGAGACTCTAAAAGCCAGAAGAGAGTGGGGGCCAATATTCAACATCCTTAAGGAAAAGAGCTTTCAACCCAGAATTTCATATCCAGCGAAACTGAGCTTCATAAGTGAAGGAAAAATAAAATCCTTCACGAACAAGCAAGTACTCAGAGATTTTGTCACCACTAGGCCTGCTTTACAAGAGCTCCTGAAAGAGGCACTACACATAGAAAGCAACAACCAGTTCCAGCCATCCTAAAAGTATACCAAATGCTAAAGACCATCAACAAAATGAAGAATGTACATGAACTAACGGGAAAAACAGCCAGCTAGCATCAAAATGGCAGTATCAAATTCACATATAACAATATTAACCCTGAATGTAAATGGGCTAAATGCAACAATCAAAAGACACAGACTGGCAAATTGGATAAAAAACCAAAACCCATCGGTGTGCTGTATCCAGGAAACCCACCTCACATGCAAAGATACACAAAGGCTCAAAATAAAGGGATGGAGGAAGATTTACCAAGCAAATGGAGAGCAAAAAAAAGCAGGAGTTGCAATTCTCACCTCTGATAAAATAGACTTTAAAGTAACAAAGATCAAAAGGGACAAAGAAGGTCATTACATAATGGTAAAAGGATCGATACAACAAGAAGAGATAACGATTCTGAATATATATGGACCCAATGTAGGAGCACCCAGATATATAAGGCAAGTTCTTAATGACTTACAAAGGGACTTAGACTCCCACACAATAATAGTGGAAGACTTTAACATTCCACTGTCAATAGCAGACAGATCAACCAGACAGAAAATTAACAAGGATATCCAGGACTTGAACTCAGACCTGGAACAAGCAAACCTGATATACATTTACAGAACTCTCCACCCCAAATCCACAGAATATACATTATTCTCAGCACCACATCACACCTACTCTAAAATTGAACACATAATTGGAAGTAAAGCACTCCTCAGCAAATGCAAAACAACTGAAGTCATAACAGTCTCTCAGACCATAGTGCAATCAAGTTGGAACTCAGAATTCAGAAAATAACTCAGAAACTCAAAGCTTCATGGAAACTGAACAATTGGCTCTTGAATGTTGATTGGATAAACAATGAAATGAAGGCAGAAATAAAGAAGTTCTTTGAAACCAACGAGAATGAAGACACAACCTACCAGAATCTCTGGGACACATTTAAAGCAGTCTGTAGAGGAAAATATATAGCAATAAGTGCCCACATGAGAAGAGTGGAGAGATCCAAAATTGACACCCTATCGTCAAAATTGAAAGAGCTAGAGGAGCAAGATCAAAAAGATCAAAACCTAGCCGAAGACAAGAAATAACTAAGATCAGAGCAGAACTGAAGGAGATAGAGACAAGAAAAACCCTTCAAACAATCAATAAATCTAAGAGCTGGTTTTTCGAAAAGATCAACAAAATAGACAGACCACTAGCCAGACTGATAAAAAAGAAGAGAGAGAACAACCAAATAGATGCAATAAAAAACCATAAAGGGGAAATCACCACAGATTCCACAGAAATTCAAACCATCATCAGAGAATACTGCAAACAACTCTATGCACATAAACCAGTAAATCAGGAAGAAATGCATAAATTTCTGGAGGCCTGTGTCCTCCCAAGCTTAAACCAGGAGGAAGCCGAAACTATGAATAGACCAATAACAAGGTCTGAAGTTGAGGCAGCATATAAGAGCCTACTACACAAAAAAAGCCCAGGTCCTGATGAGTTCACAGCCGAATTCTACCAGACACACAAAGAGGATCTGGTACCATTCCTTCTGAAACTCTTCCAAATAATCCAAAAAGAGGGAACCCTTCCCAAATCATTTTATGAGACCAACATCATCCTGATACCAAAACCTGGTAGAGAATCGACAAGAAAAGAAAACTTCAGGCCAATATCCATGATGAACCTAGATGCAAAAATCTTCAATAAAATACTGGCAAACCGATTGCAACAGCACATTAAAAAACTTATCCATCATGATCAAGTAAAATTCATCCCGGGGATGCAAGGCTGATTCAACATACGCAAGTCTATAAATGTAATTCACCACATAAACAGAAGCAAAAACAAAAACCACATGATTATCTCAATTGATGCAGAGAAGGCATTTGACAAAATTCAACAGCCCTTTATGCTAAAAACCCTCAATAAACTTGGTATTGATGGAACATATCTCAAAGTAATAAAAGGTATTTATGACAAACCAACAGCCAATATCATACTTAATGGGAAAAAACTGGAAGCATTCCCTTTGAAATCTGGCAGTAGACAAGGATGCCCTCTCTCACCACTTCTATTCAACATAGTACTGGAAGTTCTAGCCAGAGCATTCAGGCAAGAAAAAGAAATAAATGGTATTCAAATAGGAAAGGTGGAAGCCAAATTGTCTCTATTTACAGACGACATGACTGTATACCTAGAAGACCCCATCACCTCAGCCCAAAAGCTACTGCAACTGATAAGCAACTTCAGCAAAGTCTCAGGATATAAAATCAATGTTCAATAATCACAAGCATTCCTATACACCAATAAGAGACTTAAGGAGAACCAAATCAAGAACGAACTGCCATTCACAATTGCTACAAAGAAAATAAAATACCTAGGAATACAACTCACTAGGAATGTAAGGGACCTCTTTAAGAAAAACTACAAAGAACTGCTCAACGAAATAAGAGAGGACACAAACAGATGGAGAAACATTCCATGTTCGTGGTTAGGAAGAATCAATATCGTGAAAATGGCTATACTGCCCAAAGTTATTTGCACAATCAATGCTATCCTCGTCAAACGACCATTGAATTTCTTCACAGAACTGGAAAAAACCACCATGAATTTCATATGGAAGCAAAAAAGAGCCCGCATAGCCAAGTCAATTCTAAGCAAAAACAACAGAGCAGGAGGCATCACGCTGCCAGACTTCAAACTATACTACAAGGCTACAGTAATCAAAACAGCATGGTACTGGTACCAAAACAGAGATATAGACCAATGGAACAGAACAGAGGCATCAGAGGCAACACAACACATCTACAACCATATTATCTTTGATAAACCAGACAAAAACTGGCAGTGGGGAAAGGATTCCCTATTTAATAAATGGTGTTGGGAAAACTGGCTAGTTATGTGCAGAAAGCAGAAACTGGACCCCTTCCTGACATCTTACACTAAAATTAACTCCAGATGGATTAAAGACTTAAACGTAAGACCTGACACCATAAAAACCCTAGAAGAAAATCTAGGCAAAACCGTTCAGGACATAGGAGTAGGCAAGGACTTCATGAACAAAACACCAAAAGCGTCGGCAACAAAAGCCAAAATAGACAAATGGGAGCTAATCAAACTCCACAGCTTCTGCAGGGCAAAACAAACAGTCACTAGAGTGAATCGGCAACCATCAGAATGGGAAAAAATCTTTGCAGTTTACGCATCTGACAAAGGGCTGATATCCAGAATTTAGAAAGAACTCAAACAGATTTACAGGAAAAAAACAAACAAGCCCATTCAAAAATGGGCAAAGGATATGAACAGAAACTTTACGAAAGCAGACATACATGAGGCCAGCAAACATATGAAAAAGTGCTCATCGTCATTGGTCATTAGAGAGATGCAAATCAAAACCACATTGAGATACCATCTCACACCAGTTAGAATGGCGATCATTAAAAATTCTGGAGACAGCAGATGCTGGAGAGGATGTGGAGAAATAGGAACACTCTTACACTGTTGGTGGGAGTGTAAATTAGTTCAACCATTGTGGAAGACAGTGTGGCGATTCCTCAGGGACCTAGAAATAGAAGTTCCATTTGACCCAGCAATCCCATTACTGGGTATCTATCCAAAGGACTATAAATCGTTCTACTATAAGGACACATGCACACGAATGTTCATTGCAGCACTGTTTACAATAG
The DNA here is from genome assembly GCA_031835075.1 of Saguinus oedipus. Taxonomy (NCBI): domain Eukaryota; kingdom Metazoa; phylum Chordata; class Mammalia; order Primates; family Cebidae; genus Saguinus; species Saguinus oedipus. The sequence goes on from CM063173.1 coordinate 60,586,884, forward strand.
CAAAGACCTGGAACCAACCCAAATGCCCAACGATGATAGACTGGACTGGGAAAATGTGGCACATATACACCATGGAATATTATGCAGCAATCAAAAATGATGAGTTTGTGTCCTTTGTAGGGACATGGATGAATCTGCAGAACATCATTGTCAGCAAACTGACACAAAAACAGAAAAAGAAATACCGCATATACTCACTCATAGGTGGGTGAGAAAAATGAGAACACGTGGACAGAGAGAGGCAGTCTGCTATACACTGGGGACTGTTGGGGGGAATGGGGGAGGGACAGCAGGGGGTGATTGGGGGGATAGCCTGGGGATGAATACCAAGTGTGGGTGAAGGGGAGGAAAGCAGGAAAGCACACTGCCATGTGTGTACCTATGCAACTATCTTGCTCGTTCTGCACATGTACCCCCAAACCTATAATGCAATAAAAATTTAAAAAAAAATAAAAGGGGCATACACACAGGAGAGAGGAGGATTCAAACAGGAGAGAGGTGATACACCCAGGAGAAAGGGGTATACAGAGGATCCTTCACAGCCTCACTGAATATTACACACTTGTTATATAGTCTGGAGTCTATTTTTATGACCACTCATTCAAAGAATCACTAAATAATGCACACCTGCGGAATAGTCAGGTGTCTTTTCTATGGCCACTCGTAAAGAGCCTCACTAAGTGTACACCCCTGGGGAAATAGTCAGGATTTACCTTTATCCCCTCATTCACATTCTGACTAAATAAGACACACCTGTGGAATAGTCAGGAGACTTTCTCAAGGGGCCTCTAATTTGGAGTGTCTCTGAATAATGTGTTCTAGTCAGGAGTCAATTTTATGTAGACACATATTCAGAGCTTCAGTGAATAAGACAGACAGTTGATATAGTAAGGAATCTAATTGATATGGAAACATTCTGAGCCTCACTGAATAATACACGCCTGGGGAATAATTAGGAGTCTATTTTCGATGGACATATATTCAGAGCCTCAAAAAATGATGTACACCTGTGGAGTAGCCAGAGTCTATTTTATTAGGACACTCATTTATAGCCTCAGTGGATAATATGCACGTGTGGATTAATCAGGATTCCATTTTATATGGCCACTAACTCGAAACCTCAGTGAAAAATGCAAAATTGTAAAATACTTAGCAGTCTATTTCATATAGACACTCATACAGAGATTCACTGAATAATACAAATATTTATGATAGACAGAATCCTGTTTCATATGGTTAAACAAAAAGAGCCTCACTGAGTAATGCACATCAGGGGAAGTGTTAGGAGTCTACTTTATATAGCCTTTAATTTACAGAATCAAGAAATAATGGACACGTGTGGAATAGATACTAGTCTATTTTATGTGGCCGCAAAATCAAAGTTTTTTTGAATACTGCACATGAGGGGAATAATCACTTGTCTGTTTCATATGGTGTTTCGTTTGGTGAATCAAAAACTTACGCACACCTGTGGAGTAAAAGGAGTTCTATTTCAGAAGGCCACTCTTTCAGTGTTTTAGTGAATAATACGTATATCTGAAAAGTAAGGAATCTCTTTCACATGGCCACTCGTTCAGGGCCTCTGTGAAGAATACTCCCCTCAAAAATAGTCAAGTGTCTACTTTAAATGGCTACACATTCAGAGACTCTGTAGGTAAAGAACACCTGGGCAATAAACCTGAGTCTCTTTGTTATGCCCACTTAGTCAGACTCTCATTCAGTAATACACACCTGGGGAAGAGTTAAGAGTCTACTTCATGTAGCCACTCATTTAGAGCCTCAGTGAATAATGCACACCAGGGTAATAGTCGAGCATTTTTTATATGGCCACTCATTTTGTGCCTCACTGAGTGAAATACACCTGAAGAATCTTAAGGATTCTATTTGATACTATCACGCATTTAGCACCTTATTGAATAATTCACAATGGAGCAATAGTCAGGTGTCAAGATTATATGGTCTGTCACTCAAAGTCTCAGTGAATAATAAACTTCTATGGAGTAATCAGGACGCTGTTTAAGGTAACCACGCATTCGGTGCCTTCCTGAATGATACACACCTGGGTAATAGCCTGGCGTCTATTTCATATAAACTCTAATTTTCTGTATTGTTGAGTAATACACACCTGAGGCAGTGTCAGGAGTCTATTTGGTATCGACACTCAAACAGAAACTGTTTTATTCATGCACACATGTATAATAATGAGGAGTCTATGTCATATGGCTCCTCATTCAGACAAACAGTGAATAATGCACATGTACAGTAATTAGCAGTCTGATTCATATGGACACTCTTTCACAGCCTCACTGAATATTACTCACTAGTGATATAGTCTGGAGTCTATTTCTTATGGCCACTCATTCAGAGAATCACTAAATAATGCACACCTGCGGAATACTCAGTAGTCGCTTTCCTGTAGCCACTCGTTAAGAGCCTCACTAAGTGTACACACCTGGGGAAATAGTCAGGATTTACCCTTATCCCCTCATTCAGAGTCTCACTAAATAAGGCACAACTGTGGAATAGTCAGGAGACTCTTTCCTATGGCCACTCGTCAAGAGCTTCACTAAGTGTACACACCTGTGGAAATAGTCAGGATTTACCAATATCCCTTCATTCAGTGTCTCACTAAATAATGCAAACCTGTGGAATAGTCAGGAGACCTTTTCATTTGGCCTCTAATTCGGAGTGTCACAGAATAATGTGATGTAGTCAGGAGTCTATTTCATGTAGACACATTTTCAGAGCCACAGTGAATAAAACAGGCCCTTTAGGTTGTAAGGAATCTAATTAATATGGCCATATCTTCTGAGCCTCACGGAATAATACACACCTGGAGAATAATTTGGAGTGTATTTTCAATTGACATTCATTCAGAGCCTCGGTAAATAACGTACACCTGTGGAGAAGCCAGGAGTCTGTTTTATTAGGACACACATTCATAGCCTCAGTGGATAATATGCACGTCTGGATTAGTCAGGAGTCCATTTTATTTTTTTAATGTTTTTATTTATTTTTGTTTTTAAATTTTTATTGCATTATACGGTTTGGGGTGCATGTGCAGAACGTGAAAGATAGTAGCATAGGTACACATATGGCAGTGTGCTTTGCTGCCTTCCTCTCCTTCACCCACACTTGGCATTTATCCCCAGGCTATCCCTGCCCAGCTCACCCCACTGTCCCTCCTCCCTTTCCCCGAATAGACCACAGTGTGTAGGAGACCCCCTCCCTGTGTCCATGTGTTCTTATTTTTCTCACCCGCCTATGAGTGAGAATAGGCGGTATTTGTTTTTCTGTTCTTGTGTCAGTTTGCTGAGAATGATGTTCTCCAGATTCATCCATGTCCTTACAAAGAACACAAACTCGGCCGGGCGCGGTGGCTCACGCCTGTAATCCCAGCACTTTGGGAGGCCGAGGCGGGTGGATCACGAGGTCAAGAGATCGAGACCATCCTGGTCAACATGGTGAAACCCTGTCTCTACTAAAAATACAAAAAATTAGCTGGGCATGGTGGCGCATGCCTGTAATCCCAGCTACTTAGGAGGCTGAGGCCGGAGAATTGCCTAAACCCAGGAGGCGGAGGTTGTGGTGAGCCGAGATTGCGCCATTGCACTCCAGCCTGGGTAACAAGAGCGAAACTCTGCCTCAAAAAAAAAAAAAAAAAAAAAAAAAGAACACAAACTCATCATTTTTTATTGCTGCATAATATTCCATGGTGTACATGTGCCACATTTTCCCAGTCCAGTCTATCATCGATGGGCATTTGGGTTGGTTCCAGGTCTTTGCTATTGTAAACAGTGCTGCAATGAACATTCGTGTGCATGTGTCCTTGTAGTAGAACGATTTATAGTCCTTTGGATATATACCCAGTAATGGGATTGCTGGGTCAAATGGAATTTCTATTTCTAGGTCCCTGAGGAATCGCCACACTGTCTTCCACAATGGTTGAACTAATTTACACTCCCACCAACAGTGTAAGAGTGTTCCTATTTCTCCACATCCTCTCCAGCATCTGCTGTGTCCAAATTTTTTAATGATCACCATTCTAACTGGCGAGAGATGGTATCTCAATGTGGTTTTGATTTGCATCTCCCTAATGACCAGTGATGATTTCAGTTGTTTTGCATTTGCTGAGGAGTGCTTTACTTCCAATTATGTGGTCAATTTTGGAGTAGGTGTGATGTGGTGCTGAGAAGAATGTATATTCTCTGGATTTGGGGTGGAGAGTTCTGTAAATGTCTATCAGGTTAGCTTGTCCCAGGTCTGAGTTCAAGTCCTGGATATCCTTGTTAATTTTCTGTCTGGTTGATCTGTCTGCTATTGACAGTGGAGTGTTAAAGTCTCCCACTATTATTGTGTGTGAGTCTAAGTCACTTTGCAAGTTATTAAGAACTTGCCTTATATATCTGGGTGCTCCTGCATTGGGTCCATATATATTTAGAATTGTTAGCTCTTCTTGTTGTATCGATCCTTTTATCATTATGTAATGACCTTCTTTGTCCCTTTTGATCTTTGTTGCTTTAAAATCTATTTTATCAGAGATGAGAATTGCAACTCCTGCTTTTTTTGCTCTCCATTTGCTTGGTAAATCTTCCTCCATCCCTTTATTTTGAGTCTTTGTGCATGCTTGCGAGTGAGGTGGGTTTCCTGCATACAGCACACTGATGGGATTTGGCTTTTTATCCAATTTGCCAGTCTGTCTTTTGATTGGTGCATTTAGCCCATTTACATTTAGGGTTAATATTGTTATGTGTGAATTTGATACTGCCATTTCGATGCTAGCTGGCTGTTTTGCCCATGGGTTTATGTAGATTCTTCATTTTGTTAATGCTCTTTAGCATTTGGTATGCTTTCAGGATGGCTGGTACTGGTTGTTTCTTTCTATGTGTAGTGCCTCTTTCAGGAGCTCTTGTAAGGCAGGCCTAGTGGTGACAAAATCTCTGAGTACTTGTTTGTTCATGAAGGATTTTATTTTTCCTTCACTTATGAAGCTCAGTTTGGCTGGATATAAAATTCTGGGTTGAAAGCTCTTTTATTTAAGGATGTTGAATATTGGTCCCCACTCTCTTCTGGCTTTTAGAGTCTCTGCCGAGAGATCTGCTGTGAGTCTGATGGGCTTCCCTTTGTGGCTGACCGGACCTTTCTCTCTGGCTGCCCTTAGTATTTTCTCTTTCATTTCAATGCTGGTGAATCTGACGATTATGTGCCTTGGGGTTGCTCTTTTTGCGGAGTATCTTTGTGGTGTTCTCTGTATTTCCTGGAGTTGAGTATTGACCTGTCTTGCTAGGTTGGGGAAATTTTCCTGGATAGTCTCCTGAAGAGTGTTTTCCAGCTTGGATTCATTCTCTTCATCACATTCTGGTACACCAATCAAACGTAGGTTGGGTCTCTTCACATAGTCCCACATTTCTTGGATATTTTGTTCATTCCTTTTTGTCCTTTTTTCCTTAATCTTAGTTTCTCGTTTTATTTCATTGAGTTGATCTTCAACTTCTGATATTCTTTCTTCTGCTTGGTCAATTCGGCTGTTGAAACTTGTGCATGCTTCGTGAAGTTCTCGTGTTGTGTTTTTCAGCTCCTTCAATTCATTCATATTCCTCTCTAAATTTTCCATTCTTGTTATCATTTTCTCGAATCTTTTTTCGAGGTTCTTAGGTTTTTTTGCAGTGATTTAGAACATGTTCTTTTAGCTCACTGAAATTTCTCATGATCCACTTTCTGAAGTGTGATTCCATCATTTCATCACACTCATTCTTTGTCCAGCTTTGTTCCCTTGCTGGTGAGGAGTTTTGTTCCCTTGTAGGAGGTGAAGTGTTTTGGTTTCGGGTGTTTTCCTCCTTTTTGCGCTGGTTTCTTCCCATCTTTATGGATTTATCCACCTGTCGTCTTAGCAGTTGCTGATTTTTCAATTGGGAGGATGTGTTTATGTCTGCTGCAACAGAACTCATATAACACCCCCCGTTTTTTCCCCTTAGGTGCTCTGTCTCAGGGAGTTGGGGCTTTCTTTATTGGTATCTGTTGCACTGTCCTTCCCAGCTAGGTGGCAGTCTATTCGACATTTTCCTGCCAGGGCTCCGCCCTGCTAGTGCGTGTCCACCCTATTGCCATGGGGCTCCGTGCTGTGGCTTGCTCCGCCCTGCTGTGGATTGCTCCGCCCTGCTGGTGGAGTCTCTCTGATAGTGCAGGTTGCCTCGGCAACAGCAGGATGCATCAGCCCTGGGCGGTACTTCAGTAGGGAGGATTTCGTCAGTCGTGGTGGACGCCTTTCCCTCACCGGGCTGCACCATCCTAGATGCCAGCAGCAAAACTCTCAGCTCTGAGTGCCTCCAATCGCCGCCCTGCTTGTCCCCGTCAGGGTGGGACATGCCAAGACCGATCACCCAGCTTTCTGCCTCAGAGTCCGTCCTCTCTCTCTCTCTTTTTTTCTCCCCAAGGTGAAAGGTTGACTCTCTCACTGGCGCCCCAGTAGCCTGCTGATAGGGTACTGGGATCCGTGCAATCTCCCATGCCACTGCCCACTGCACCAGCTCAGATCACGATTCCCAGGAATCTCCTGGTCTTGCTCATTGTCCAAGTCCCATTCAATCAGATGGACATGCCAATGTGCCCTTCCAAATCTGAGATTGCCGGTTTAACAGGGCACCCGGACCAGTGAGATTTTGTTCCCAGTGCCACTGTGCTGTGGAACTAGCCAAAGCAGCCGCACGAGCCAGCTGTGCTAGCGTCCCGTGTCTCTCCAACACCTGGGACTTTCAACGTTCTGTGGGCAAAAAAGATCTGTCCGGGAATGTGGCTAGGACTCACCCTCTGCGCATTCACTGAGAGCTGCAATCCAGAGTCGCCTCTACGATGCCATCTTGGAACTTCCTCCAGGAGTCCATTTTATAAGGCCACTGACTCGTAACCTCAATGAAAAATGCACAACTGTAAAGTACTCAGCAGTCGATTTCATATAAACAATCATTCAGAGATTCAGTGAATAATACAAATATTTAAGATAGACAACATCCTGTTTCCTATGGTCACAGAAAAAGAGCCTCACTGAGTAATACACACCTGTGGAAGTGCTAAATTCTACTTTGTATAGCCTCTCATTTGCAGCATACGGGAATAATGCACACGTGTGGAATAGACACTAGTCTATTTTGTATGGCCACAAAATCAAAGCCTGAGTGAGTAACACACAACTTTGGAATAGTCACTAGTCTATTCCATATGCCCAAATATTTAGAGTCAGAGTAAATAATACATGCCTGTGGAATAGTCAGAAAACAAGTTCATATGGCCAAAGTTTCAGATCCTCAGTGAATAATACATTGGAAAAACTCAGGACGCTATTACATGTGGCATCAATTTCAGATCTTCATTGAATAATAAACACCTGTATTGTAGTCAGAATTCTATTTCCTATAGCCACATATTCAGAGCCTAACTAAATAACATACACCTTGGAAATACTCAGGATCCTATTTCGTATAGCCACTCATATAGAGCCAAATGTAAAAACGCACACCTGTGGAGTATTCATGAGTCTCTATTTTATGGCCACACATTCAGAGCTTCACAGAATTATACAGAGCAATGGAAACGTCAGGAGTGTATTTAACATAGTCACTTATTCAGAACCTCAGTGAAGAATCATATATATCTGGAAAATACTCAGGATTATATTATATATAGACACTTATTCAGAGACTCACTGAATAATGCACACATAAGGAATAGTCTAAAGACTATTTGATATGACCCTACAACCAGCGACTCAGTGGACAATGTAGAACAGAAAAATAGTCAAGATGATAGAGTCAGAAGTTTGTGTTATGTGGTCACTCTTTCAGAATCTCACTGAAGAATACACAGCTTTGGTATAGTGAGAGTCCAAGTCATATGGCCACTGAATCACAGCATTACAGGACAATGCACAAAGGGGCAATAGTAAGTAGTCTATTTCATATGGACACCCATTCAGAGCTTCAGTGTGTAATAAAGAGCTGTGGAGTAGTCAGGACCCTATTTAAGGTAGCCCCAAATTAAGCATCTCCGTGAATGATACACACATGTGTCAGAGTCAGGAGACTATTTGATATAGACACTCATACAGAAACTTTTCTAATACTGCACATGTGGTGAATAATCAAAAGTCTTTTTCATATGGTGATTAGTTTGGAGAATCAAAAAATAATGCTCACCTGTGGAGTAAAATGGGTTCTATTTCATAAGCTCACTCTTTCAATGCTTTAGTGAATAATACATATATCTGATAAGTCAGGAATCTCTTTCACATGGCCCCTCATTCAGGGCCTGTGTGAATAGTACTCCCCTCAGAAACATTCAAGGATCTACTTCAAATGCCTACACATTCAGAGTCTCTGTAAGTAATGAACACCTAGAAAATACATCTGAGTCTCTTTTGTATGCACACTTAGTAAGAGTCTCATTCAATAATACACACCTGGGGAAGAGTTAAGACTGCACTTCATGTAGCCACTCATTTAGATCCTCAGTGAATAATGTACACCAGGGTAATAGTCGGGCATTTTTCATATGGCCACTCACTTTTTGCCTCAGTGAGTGATATACACCTGAAAATCCTCAGGTTTCTATTTGATACTACCACTCATTTAGAACCATATTGAATAATTCACAATGTAGCAATAGTCAGGTGTCTATTTTATATGGTCTATCATTCACAGTTTCAGTGAATATATAACTTCTATGGAATAATCAGGAAGCAGTTTAAGATAGCCACGAATTAAGTGCCTTCCTGAATGATACACACCTGGGTTATAGTCAGACGTCTATTTCATATGAACTCTAATTTTGTGTATCGCGGTGTAATACACACCTGGGGCAGGGTCAGGAGTCTATTTGGTATGAACACTCAAACAGAACTTTTTTGATTAATGCACACATGTATAATAATATGGAGTCTATGTCATATGGCTACTCATTTAGACATACTGTGAAAAATGCACATGTGGTGTAATTAGAAGTCTGTTTAATATGGCCCCTCTTACACAGCCTCACTGAATATTACACACTTGTGATATAGTCTGGAGTCTATTTTTTATGGCCAGTCATTCAGAGAATCACTAAATAATGCACACCTGTGGAATACTCAGAAGTCGCTTTTCTGTGGCCACTTACGAGCCTCAATAAGTGTACACCCCTGGGGAAATAGTCAGGATTTACCAATATCCCTTCATTCAGCATCTCACTAAATAATGCACACCTGTGGAATAGTCAGGAGAATTTTTATGTGGCCTCTAATTCGGAGTGACACAGAATAATGTGATGTAGTCAGGAGTCTATTTCATGTAGACACATTTTCAGAGCCACAGTGAATAAAACAGGCCCTTTATGCTGTAAGGAATCTAATTAATATGGCCACGTCTCCTGAGCCTCACTGAATAATACACACCTGGAGAATAACTTGGAGTCTATTTTCGATGGACATTCATTCAGAGACTCGGTAAATAATGTACAAATGTGGAGTAGCCAGGAGTCTTTTTTATTAGGGCAATCATTCGTAGCCTCAGTGGATAATATGCCCGTGCAGATTAGTCCAGATTCCAATTTATATGGCCACTGAATCATAACCTCAGTAAAAAATGCACGAATATAAAGCACTCAGCAGTCTATTTCATATAGACACTCATTCAGAGATTCACTAAATAATACAAATATTGATACACATGGGGGGACTCGTAAGATGGAGTCGTAAAAGCGACTCAGGATTGCAGCTCTCAGTGAAGGCACAGAGGGTGAGTCCTAGCTGCATTCACGGATGGAACTTTTTTACCCACAGAGCGTTGAAAGTAGTCTGAGACGCTAGTACAGCCGACAAGCACAGCTGGCTCAGGTGGCTGCTTTGGCTGGCGCTGCAGCAGAACCCAGCATGAAACTCACTGGTCTGGGTGCCCTGTTTAACCAGCAATCTGAGATTTGGAAGGGCAGATTGGCATGTCCATCTGATTGAACAGGACTTGGACAATGAGCCAGACCAGGAGTTTCCTAAGAAGCATGATCTGAGCCAGTGCAGTGGGCAGTGGCACGGGGGGTCGCATGGATTCCAGTGCCCTATCGCCAGGCTACTGGAGCGCCAGTGAGAGAGTCGACCATTCAGCTTGCTGAGAGGAAGAGAGAGAGAGGACGGACTCTGAGGCAGAGAGCTGGGTGATCAGGCTCGGCGGGTCCCACCCTCACGGGGAAAAGCAGGGCGGTGACTGGAGGCGCTTGGGGCTGAGAGTTTTGCTGCCAGCATCTAGGACAGTGCAGCATGGTGAGGGAGGGGCGTCCGCCATTGCTGACGCAATCCACCCCTACTGAAGTACCACCTAGGGCTAACGCAGCCTGCCATTGCCGAGGCAACCTGCCATGACAGAGAGACTCCGCCAGGAGTGGGGAGCGCTCCAAAGCAGAAGGGAGCCCAGCAGCAACAGGGTGGACCTGCGCTAGCAGGTCAGAGCCCCGGCAGGCAAATAGTGAATACACTGTCTCCTAGTGGGGCAGGACAGTGAAACAGATACTCATAAAGAAAGCCCCAACTCCCTGAGACAGAGCATATAAGAAGGGAAAGAAAAGGGTGGTGTTTTATGAGTTCTATTGCAGCAGACATAAACAAACTCCCAACAACCCTAAAGGAAAAACGGAGCTCACAGCTCAGCACTGGAGTTACTATAAAGCATAGACAGTCTCCTCAAGCAGGTCCGTGACCCATGTATATCCAAAGAGTCACCCCAAAAAAGGACTAATCAGACTGACATTTGGCGGGCATCATTCTGGAACAAAGACAGCAGAAGAAGAAACTGGTTTCCTCCCTCACTGTTCTGCAGCTGCTACAGGTATACCCCAGACAAGCAGGGCCTGGAGTGGACCTCAGCACTCATACAGCAGAGGGGCTAGACCATTAGAAGGAAAACGAAGTAATAGAAATACTTCATCATCAACAATCTCAAAGTCCACACAGAGACCCAATTGAAAAATCAGCAACTACTAAGACGATAGGCGAATAAATCCATAAAGATGGAAATAAACCAGCGCAAAAAGGAGGAAAACACCCAAAACCAAAACACCTCACCTCCAAAAAAGGACCAAAACTCCTCACCAGCAAGGGAACAAAGCTGGATGGAGAATGAGTGTGACAAAATGACAGAATCAGACATCAGAAAGTGGATAATAGGAAGAGGGGAGGAGGCAAGATGGCGTCGTAGAGGCGACTCAGGATTGCAGCTTTTGGTGAAGGCGCAGAGGGTGAGTCCTAGCGGCATTCTCAGATGGACCTTTTATGCCCACAGAGTGTTGAATGTCCCAGGTGTGGGAGAGACACTGGACCCTAGTGTAGCCGGCTAATGCAGCCGGCTCCCGCCGCCTCTTGGCCGGCGCCGCAGTGGGACCCGGCACGGAACTCACTGGTCTGGGTGCCCTGTTAAGCCAGCAATCTGAGATTTGGAAGGGCAGATTGGCATGTCCATCTGTTTGAACGGGACTTGGACAATGAGCCAGACCAGGAGTTTCCTGGGAAGCGTGATCTGAGCCGGGGTAGTGGGCAGCGGCACAGGAGATCACACGGAACACAGTGCCCTATCGGCAGGCTATTGGGGCGCCAGTGAGAGAGTCGACCTTTCAGCTTGGGGAGAGGAAGAGAGAGAGAGAGAGGACGGACTCTGAGGCAGGGAGCTGGGTGACCAGGCTCGGCAGGTCCCACGCTCACGGGGACAAGCAGGGTGGCGACTGGAGGTGCTTGGGGCTGAGAGTTTTGCTGCCGGTATCTAGGACGGTCCAGCCCGGTGAGGGAGGAGCATGCACCATCTCTGACGCACTGCACCCCCACTGAAGTACCGCCCAGGTCTGACGCAGCCTGCTGTTGCCGAGGCAACTTGCCATATTAGAGAGACTCCGGCAGGCAGCAACAGGGTGGACCCGCGCTAGCAGGTCAGAGCCCCGGCAGGCAAATAGTGAATAGACTGCCGCCTAGTGGAGTAGGACAATGCAACAGATACTCATAAAAAAAGGCCCAACTCCCTGAGACAGAGCATCTAAGGGTGAAAAAAAAAGGGTGGTGTTTTATGAGTTTATTGCAGCAGACATAAACAACCTCCCAACAACACTGAATGAACAACGGAGCTCACAGCTCAGCACTGGAGCTCCTATAAAGCACAGACTGTCTCCTCAAGAAGCTCCCTGACCCCTGTATATCCAAGGAGTCACCCCAGAAAAGGACTAATCACACTGACATTTGGCTGGCATCATTCTGGAACAAGGGCAGCAGAAAAAGAAACTGGTATCATCCCTCACTGCTCCGCAGCTGCTGCAGGTATACCCCAGACAAGCAGGGCCTGGAGTGGACTTCAGCACTCATACAGCAGAGGGGATAGACCATTAGAGGGAAAACTAATTAACAGAAATACTTCATCATCAACAATCTCAGTGTCAACACAGAGACCCAATTGAAAAATCAGCAACTACTAAGAAGACAGGCGGATAAATCCATAAAGATGGGAAGAAACCAGCGGAAAAAGGAGGAAAACACCCGAAACCAAAACACCTCACATCCAAAAAAGGACCAAAACTCCTCACCAGCAAGGGAACAAAGCTGGACGGAGAATGAATGTGAAAAAATGACGGAATCAGACTTCAGAAAGTGGATAATGAGAAACTTCACTGAGCTAAAGGAACATGTTCTATACTAGTGCAAAGAAACTAAGAACCTTGAAAAAAGATTTGAAAAAAAGTTTCGAGGAATTGATAACAAGAATGGACAACTTAGAAAGGAATATGAATGAATTGAAGGAGCTGAAAAACACAACAGGAGAATTTCGCAAAGAAGGCACAAGGTTCAACAGCCGAATTGACCAAGCAGAAGAAAGAATATCAGAACTTGAAGATCAACTCAATGAAATAAAACGAGAAACCAAGATTAAAGAAAAAAGCACAAAAAGGAATGAACAAAATCTCCAAGAAATGTGGGACTATGTGAAGAGACCCAACCTACGTTTGATAGGTGTACCAGAATGTGACAAAGAGAATGAATCCAAGCTGGAAAACAATCTTCAGGATATTATCCAGGAAAATTTCCCCAACCTAGCAAGACAGATCAATACTCAACTCCAGGAAATACAGAGAACATCACAAAGATACTCTGCAAGAAGAGCAACCCCAAGGCACATAATCGTCAGATTCAGCAGGGTTGAAACGAAGGAGAAAATACTAAGGGCAGCCAGAGAGAAAGGTCGGGTCACCCACAAAGGGAAGCCCATCAGACTCACAGCAGATATCCTGGCAGAGACTCTACAAGCCAGAAGAGAGTGGGGGCCAATATTCAACATCTTTAAAGAAAAGAGCTTTCAACCCAGAATTGCATATCCAGCCAAACTGAGCTTTATACGTGAAGTAAAAATAAAATCCTTCATGAACAAGCAAGTACTCAGAGATTTTGTCATCACTAGGCCTGCTGTACAAGAGATCCTGAAAGAGGCACTACACATAGAAAGAAACAACCAGTTCCAGCCATTTTGAAAGCATACCAAATGCTAAAGACCATCAACAAAATGAAGAATGTGCATGATCCAACGGGCAAAACAGCCAGCCAGCATCAAAATGGCAGTATCAAATTCACACATAATATTAACCCTGAATGTAAATGGGCTAAATGCACCAATCAAAAGAAATAGACTGGCAAATTGGATAAATAACCAAAACCCATCAGTGTGTTGTATCCAGGAAACCCATCTCACATGCAAAGATACATAAAGGCTCAAAATAAAAGGATGAAGGAAGATTTTCCAAGCAAATGGAGAGCAAAATAAAGCAGGAGTTGCAATTCTCATCTCTGATAAAATAGACTTTAAAGCAGCAAAGATCAAAAGGGACAAAGAAGGTCATTACATAATGGTAAAAGTATCGATACAACAAGAAGAGCTAACGATTCTAAATATATATGGACCCAATGTAGGAGCACCCAGATATATAAGGCAAGTTCTTAATGACTTACAAAGAGACTTAGACTCCCACACAATAATAGTGGGAGACTTTAGCACTCCACTGTCAATAGCAGACAGATCAACCAGGCAGAAAATTAACAAGGCTATCCAAGACTTGAATTCAGACCTGGAAAAAGCAAACCTGATAGACATTTACAGAACTCTCCACCCCAAATCCACAGAATATACATTCTTTTCAGCACCACATCACACCTACTTCAAAATTGACCACATAATTGGAAGTAAAGCATTCCTCAGCAAATGCAAAACATCGGATATCATAACAAACAGTCTCTCTGACCATAGTGCAATCAAGTTGGAACTCAGAATTCAGAAAATAACTCAGAACCGCACAGCGTCATGGAAACTGAACAACTGGCTCTTGAATGTTGATTGGATAAACAATGAAATGAAGGCAGAAATAAAGAAGTTCTTTGAAACCAATGAGAATGAAGACACAACATACCAGAATCTCTGAGACACATATAAAGCAGTCTGTAGAGGAAAATATATAGCAATTAGTGCCCACATGAGAAGATTGGAGAGATCCAAAATTGACACCCTATCATCAAAATTGAAAGAGCTAGAGGAGCAAGATCAGAAAAGCTCAAAACCGAGCCGAAGACAAGAAATAATTAAGATCAGAGCAGAACTGAAGGAGATAGAGACAAGAAAAACCCTTCAAAAAATCAATAAATCTAAGAGCTGGTTCTTTGAAAAGATCAGCAAAATAGACAGACCACTAGCCAGACTGATAAAAAAGAAAGAGAGAACAACAAAATAGATGCAATAAAAAACGATAAAGGGTAAATCACCACAGATTCCACAGAAATTCAAACCATCATCAGAGAATACTACAAACAACTCTAGGCACACAAACCAGTAAATCAGGAAGAAATGGATAAATTCCTGGACGCCTGTGACCTCCCAAGCCTAAACCAGGAGGAAGCCGAAACTATGAATCGACCAATAACAAGGTCTGAAGTTAAGGCAGCAATTAAGAGCCTGCCACACAAAAGAAGCCCAGGTCCAGATGGGTTCACAGCTGAATTCTATCAGACACACAAAGAGGATCTGGTACCATTCCTTCTGAAGCTATTCCAAATAATCCATATAGAGGGAACCCTTCCCAAATCATTTTATGAGACCAACACCATCCTGATAACAAAATCTGGCAGAGACCCAACAAGAAAAGAAAACTTCAGGCCAATATCCATGATGAACATAGATGCAAATATCTTCAATAAAATACTGGCAAACCGATTGCAACAGCACATTAAAAAACTTATCCATCATGATCAAGTAGAATTCATCCCGGGGATGCAAGGCTGGTTCAACATACGCAAGTCTATAAACGTAATTCACCACATAAACAGAAGCAAAAACAAAAACCACATGATTATCTCAATTGACGGAGAGAAGGCATTTGACAAAATTCAACAGCCCTTTATGCTAAAAACCCTCAATAAACTTGGTATTGATGGAACATATCCCAAAGTAATAAAAGCTATTTACGACAAACCAACAGCCAATATCATACTTAATGGGCAAAAACTGGAAGCATTCCCTTTGAAACCCGGCACTAGACAAGGATGCCCTCTCTCACCACTTCTATTCAACATAGTACTGGAAGTTCTAGCCAGAGCAATCAGGCAAGAAAAAGAAATAAATGGTATTCAAATAGGAAAGGTGGAAGCCAAATTGTCTCTATTTGCAGATGACATGATAGTATACCTAGAAGACCCCATCACCTCAGCCCAAAAGCTCCTGCAACGGATAAGCAATTTCAGCAAAGTCTCAGGATATAAAATCAATGTCCAAAAATCACAAGCATTCCTATACACCAATAATAGACTTATAGAGAACCAAATGAAGAATGAACTGCCATTCACAATTGCTACAAAGAAAATAAAATAATTAGGAATACAACTCACTAGGAATGTTAGGGACCTCTTTAAGAAAAACTACAAACAACTGCTCAACGAAATAAGAGAGGACACAAACAGATGGAGAAACATTCCATGTTCGTGGTTAGGAAGAATCAATATTGTGAAAATGACTATACGGCCCCAAGTAATTTACACATTCAATGCTATCCCCATCAAACTACCATTGAATTTCTTCACAGAACTGGAAGAATCCACCATGAGTTTCTTATGGATCCAAAAAAGAGCCTGCATAGCCAAGTCAATTCTAAGCAAAAAGAACACAGCGGGAGGCATCACGCTACCAGACTTCAAACTATACTACAAGGCTACGGTAATCAAAACAGCATGGTACTGGTACCAAAGCAGAGATATAGACCAATGGAACAGAACAGAAGCATCAGAGGCAACAGAACATATCTACAACTATATTATCTTTCATAAACCAGACAAAAACAGGCAATGGGGAAAGGATTCCCTATTTAATAAATGGTGTTGGGAAAACTGGCTAGCCATGTGCAGAAAGCGGAAACTGGACCCCTTTCTGACACCTTACACTAAAATTAACTCCAGATGGATTAAAGACTTAAACGTAAGACCTGACACCATAAAAACCCTAGAAGAAAATCTAGGCAAAATCGTTCAGGACATAGGAGTAGGCATGGACTTCATGAACAAAACACCAAAAGCATTGGCAACAAAAGTCAAAATAGACAAATGGTACCTAGTCCAACTCCACAGCTTCTGCATGGCAAAAGAAACAGTCACTAGCGTGAATCAGCAACCATCAGAATGGGAAAAAATCTTTGCAGTTTACACATCTGACAAAGGGCTGATATCCAGAATTTACGAAGAACTTAAACAGATTTACAGAAAAAAAAAAACAAACAAGCCTATTCAAAAATGGGCAAAGGATATGAACAGAAACTTTAGAAAAGAAGACATACATGAGGCCAGCAAACATATGAAAAAGTCCTCATCACCACTGGTCATTAGAGAGATGCAAATCAAAACCACATTGAGATATCATCTCACTCCAGTTAGAATGGCGATCATTAAAAAATCTGGAGACAACGGATGCTGGAGAGGATTTGGAGAAATAGGAACACTCTTACACTGTTGGTGGGAGTGTACATTAGTTCAACCATTGTGGAGGACAGTGTGGTGATTCCTCAGGGACCTAGAAATAGAAATTCCATTTGACCCAGCAATCCCATTACTGGGTATCTATCCAAAAGTCTATAAATCGTTCTACTATAAGGATACATGCATACGAATGTTCATTGCAGCACTGTTTACAATAGCAAAGACCTGGAACCAACCCAAATGCCCATCGATGATAGACTGGACTGGGAAAATGTGGCACATATACACCATGGAATATTATGCCGCAATCAACAATGATGAGTTTGTGTCCTTTGTAAAGACATGGATGAATCTGGAGAACATCATTCTCAGCAAACTGACACAAGAACAGAAAAAGTTATACCGCATATACTCACTGATAGGTGGGTGAGAAAATTGAGAATACATGGACACAGAGAGGAGGTTTATCATACACTGGGGTCTATTGGGGGGAATGAGGGAGGGACAGCGGTGGGCCTGGGGAGGGATAGCCTGGGGAGGAATGCCAAGTGTGTGTGAAGGGGAGAAATGCAGCAAAACACACTGCCATATGTGTATCTATGCAACTATCTTGCACTTTCTGCACATTTACCTTAAACGGTATAATGCAATAAAAATTAAAAAATAATAATGATACAAATATTTACTATAGCAGTATCCTGTTTCATATGGTCAGACAAAATTTGCCTTACTGAGTAAGGCACATTTAGGGAAGTGTTAGGAATCTACTTTATATAGCCTCTAATTTACGGTCTCAGGGAATAATGCACACGTGTGGAATAGACACTAGACGATTTTATATGGCCACAAAATCAAAGCTTTAGTGAGAAATACACAACTTTGGAATAGTCACTTGTCTATTTTACATGCCCAAGTATTTAGAATCAGAGTCAATAATACATGCCTGTGGACAAGACAGAATACAATTTCATATGGATATAGTTTCAGAGCCTCAGTCAATAATGCATACCTGGGAAATACTCAGGACGCTATTACATGTGGCATCAATTTCAGAGATTCCTTGAATAAGAAACACTTCTATTGTAGTCAGAATTCTATTTTCTATAGCCACATATTCAGAGCCTCACTGAATAACATACACCTTGGGAAAAGTTAAAATTCTATTTCGTATAGCCACTCATTTAGATCCGAATGTAAAAACGCAAGCCTGAGGAGCATTCAGGAGGCTCTATTTTATGGCCACACATTCAGAGCTTCACAGAATAATACAGACCTATGAAAACATCAGGAGTGTATTTCACACGGCCACTTTTTCAGAACCTCAGTGAGGAATCATATATATCTGGAAAATACTCAGGATTATATTATATATAGCCACTTATTCAGAGACTCAATGAATAATGCACAGCTAAGGAATAGTCTGGAGACTATTTGATATGACTCTTCACCCAGCGACTCAGTGGACAATGCAGAACTGAAAAATAGTCAAGAGGATAGGGTCAAGCGTTTATGTTATGTGGTCACTCGTTCAGAATCTCACTGAAGCATACACACCTTGGGAATAGTCAGTGTCCAAGTCATATGGACACTCAATCACAGCATTACCGAATAATGCACAATGGGGCAGTAGTAAGGAGTCAATTTCATATGGCCTGTCATTCGGAGCTTCAGTGCATAATAAACAGTTGTGGAGTAGTCAGAACCCTATTTAATGTAGCCCTAAATTAAGCAGCTGCGTGAGTGATACACACATGTGTCAGAGTCAGGAGACTCTTTGACATAGGCATTCATACAGAGCCTTTTTGAATACTGCACATGTGGGGAATAATCATTAGTCTGTTTCATATGGTGATTAGTTTGGAGAATCAAAAAATAATGCACACCTGTTGAGTAAAATGGGTTCTATTTTGTAAGGCCACTCTTTTCGTGTTTTAGTGAATAATATCTATATCTGATAAGTCAGGAATCTCTTTCATATGGCCACTCTTTCAGGGCCTCTGTGAAGAATACTCACTTCAAAAATAGTCAAGGGTCTACTTCAAATGACTGCACATTCAAAGTCTCTGTACACAATGAAAAACTGGGAAATACACCTGAGTCTCTTTTTTATGCCCACTTAGTCAGAGACTCATTCAATAATACACCATAAAGGAAGATTTAAGAGTCTACTTCATGTAGACACTCATGTAGAGTCTCAGTGAATAATGCACACCAGGGTAATAGTCGAGTATTTTTTATATGGCCACTCATTTTGTGCCTCACTGAGTGATATAAACGTGAAGAATCTTAAGGATTCTATTTGATACTACCACTCATTTAGAACCTTATTGAATAATTCACAATGGAGCAATAGTCAGGTGTCTATTTTATATGGTCTATAATTCAAAGTTTCAGTGAAAAGTAAATTTTCTATGGAGTAATCAGGACGCTGTTTAACATAGCCACGAATTAACTGCCTTGATGAATGATACACACCAGTGTGATAGTCAGGAGTCTATTTCATATGAACTCTAATTTTGTGTATCGTGAGTAATACACACCTGGGACAGTGTCAGGAGTCTATTTAATATGGACACTCAAACAGAGCCTGTTTGATTAATGCACACATGGATAATAATGAGGAGTGTATGTCATATGGCTACTCATTCAGACAAACTGTGAATAATGCAGATGTGGAGTAATTAGAAGTCTGTTTCATATGGCCCCTCTTTCACAGCCTCACTGAATATTACACACTTGTGATATAGTCTGGAGTCTATTTTTTATGGCCACTCACTCAGATAATCACTAAATAATGCACACCTGCGGAATAGGCAGAAGGCTCTTTCCTATGGCCACTCGTTAAGAGCCTCACTAAATGTACACAAATGGAGAAATAGTCAGGATTTACCTTTATCCCCTCATTCAGAGTCTCTCTAAATAATGCACACAGGTGGAATATTTAGGAGACTTTTTTATGTGGCCTCTACTTCGGAGTGTCACTGAATAATGTGGGGTAGTCAGGAGTCTATTTCATGTAGACACATATTCAGAGCTTCAGTGAATAAGACAGACACTTGATATAGTAAGGAATCTAATTGATATGGAAACATCTTCTGAGCCTCACTGAATAATACATACCTGGGGAATAATTTGGAGTCAATTTTCGATGGACATATATTCAGAGACTCGGAAAATGATGTATACCTGTGGAGTAGCCAGGAGTCTATTTTATTAGGACACTCATTCATAGCCTCAGTGGATAATATGCACGTGTTGATTAGTCAGGATTCCATTTTATATGGCCACTGACTCGTAAACTCAGTGAAAAATGCAAAAATGTAAAATACTTAGCAGGCTGTTTCATATAGGCACTCATTCCGAGATTCACTGATTAATACAATTATTTGAGATAGACAGCATCCTGTTTCATATGGTTAAACAAAAAGAGTCTCAGGGAGTAATGCACACCAGGGGAGGTGATAAGATTCTACTTCATATCGCCTTTAATTTACAGAATCAGAAAATAAGGCACACGTGTGGAATAGACATTAGTCTCTTTTATATGGCCACAAAATCAAAGCCTTTTCGAATACTGCACATGTGGCGAATAATCACTAGTCTATTTCATATGGTGATTAGTTTGGAGAATCAAAAAATAACGCACACCTGTTGTGTAAAATGGATTCTATTCCAGAAGGCCCCTCTTTCAGTGTTTTAGTGAAAAATATGTATATCTGACAAGTCAGGGGTCAGTCCTTCAGGGATTCTGTGAAGAATACTCCCCCCAAAATAGTCAAGGGTCTACTTCAAATGGCTACACATTCAAAGTCTCTGTACACAGTGAATAACTGGGCAATACACCAGAGTCTCCTTTGTATGCCCACTTAGTCAGAGACTCATTCAATAATACACAACAAAGGAAGATTTAAGAGTCTACTTCATGGAGACACTCATTTAGAGCCTCAGTAAATAATGCACACCAGGTTAATAGTCGAGCATTTTTTATATGGCCACTCATTTTGTGCCTCACTGTGTGATATAAACATGAAGAATCCTCAGGATTCTATTTGATACTACCGTTCATTTAGAACCTTATTGAATAATTCACAATGGAGCAATAGTTAGGTGTCTATTTTAAATGGTCTATCATTCAAAGTTTCAGTGAATAGTAAATTTTCTATGGAGTAATCAGGAAGCTGTTTAACATAGCCACAAATTAAGTTCCTTGCTGAATGATACGCACATGTGTGATAGTCAGGAGTCTATTTCCTATGAACTCTAATTTTGTGTATCGCTGAGTAATACACACCTGTGGCAGTATCAGGAGTCTATTTGGTATGGACACTCAAACAGAGCCTCTTTGATTAATGCACACATGGATAATAATGAGGAGTATATGTCATACGGCTACTTATTCAGACAACCTGTGAATAATGCAGATGTGGAGTAATTAGAAGTCTGTTTCATATGGCCCCTCTTTCACAGCCTCACTGAATATTACACACTTGTAATATAATCTGGAGTCTATTTTTTATGGCCACTTATTCAGAGAATCACTAAATAATGCACACCTGTGGAATAGACAGAAAGCTTTTTCCTATGGCCACTCGTTAAGGGCCTCACTAAATGTAGAAACCTGGAGAAATAGTCAGGATTTTCCTTTATGCCCTTATTCAGAGTCTCAATAAATAATGCACACCTACAGTAATTAAAACAGCATGGTACTGGTACCAAAAAAGAGATATAGACAAATGGAACAGAACAGAAGAATCGGAGGAAACACAACATATCCACAACCATATTATCTTTGATAAAACAGACAAAAACATGCAATGGGGAAGGGATTCCCTATTTAATAAATGGCGTTGGGAAAACTGGCTAGCCATGTGCAGAATGCAGAAACTGCACCCCTTTTAGACACCTTACACTAAAATTAACTTCAGATGGATTAAAGACTTAAACGTAAGACCTGATACCATAAAAACCCTAGAAGAAAATCTAGGCAAAACCGTTCAGGACATAGGAGTAGGCAAGGACTTCATGAACAGAACACCAAAAGCATTGGCAACAAAAGCCAAAATAGACAAAGGGGACTTAATCAAACTCCGCAGCTTCTGCACAGCAAAAGAAACTGTCACTATAGTGAATCGGCAACCATGAGAATGGGAAAAAATCTTTGCAGTTTACACATCTGACAAAGGGCTGATATCCAGAATTTACAAAGAACTCAAACAGATTTACAGAAAAAAAAACAAACAAGCCCATTCAAAAATGGGCAAAGGATATGAACAGACACTTTACAAAAGAAGACATACATGAGGCCAACAAACATAAGAAAAAGTGCTCATCATCACTGGTCATTAGAGACATGCAAATTAAAACCACATTGAGATATCATCTCACGCCAGTTAGAATGGCGATAATTAAAAAATCTGGAGACAGCAGACGCTGGAGAGGATGTGGAGAAATAGGAACACTCTTACACTGTTGGTGGGAGTGTAAATTAGTTCAACCATTGTGGAAGACAGTGGGGCGATTCCTCAGGGACCTAGAAATAGAAATTCCGTTTGACCCAGCAATCCCATTACTGGGTATCTATCCAAAGGACTATAAATCGTTCTACTATAAGGACACATGCACACGAATGTTCATTGCAGCACTGTTTACAATAGAAAAGAACTGGAACCAACCCAAATGCCCATCGATGATAGACTGGACTGGGAAAATGTGGCACATATACACCATGGAATATTATGCAGCAATCAAAAATGATGAGTTTGTGTCCTTTATAAGGACATGGATGAATCCGGAGAACATCATTCTCAGCAAACTGACACAAGAACAGATAAAGAAA
The DNA here is from genome assembly GCA_031835075.1 of Saguinus oedipus. Classification (NCBI taxonomy): domain Eukaryota; kingdom Metazoa; phylum Chordata; class Mammalia; order Primates; family Cebidae; genus Saguinus; species Saguinus oedipus. The sequence continues at coordinate 60,609,713 of CM063173.1, forward strand.
CACTGCATATACTCACTCATAGTTGGGTGAGAAAAATGAGAACACATGGACACAGAGAGGCGGTCTACTATACACTGGGGACTATTGGGGGGAATGGGAGAGGGACAGCAGGGGGGGGCTGGGGAGGGATAGCCTGGGGATGAATGCCAAGTGTGGGTGAAGGGGAGGAAGGCAGCAAAACACACTGCCATGTGTGTACCTATGCAACTATCTTGCACGTTCTGCACATGTACCCCAAAACCTATAATGCAATAAAAATTAAAAAAAAATAATGCACACCTGTGGAATAGTCAGGAGACTTTTTTATGTTGCCTCTAATTTGAAGTGTCACTGAATAATGTGGTGTAGTCAGGAGTCTATTTCAAGTAGACACATATTCAGAGCTTCAGTGAATAAGACAGACACTTAATATAGTAAGGAATCTAATTGAGATGGAACCATATTCTGAGCCTCACTGAATAATACACACCTAGGGAATAATTTGGAGTCTATTTTTGATGGACATATATTCAGAAACTTGGAAAATGATGTACACCTGTGGAGTAGCCAGGAGTCCATTTTATTAGGATACTCATTCATAACCTCAGTGGATAATATGCACGTGTCGATTAGTCAGGATTCCATTTTATATGGCCACTGACTCGTAACCTCAGTGAAAAATGCAAAAATGTAAAATACATAGCAGGCTGTTTCATATAGGCACTCATTCCGAGATTCACTGATTAATACAATTATTTGAGATAGACAGCATCCTGTTTCATATGGTTAAACGAAAAGAGCCTCACGGAGTAATTCACATCAGGGGAAGTGTTGGAGTCTACTTTATATAGCCTTTAATTTACAGAATCAGGAAATAAGGCACACGTGTGGAATAGACATTAGCCTATTTTATATGGCCGCAAAATCAAAACCTTTTCAAATACTGCACATGTGGGGAATAATCACTTGTCTGTTTCATATGGTGTTTCGTTTGGTGAATCAAAAACTTATGCACACCTGTGGAGTAAAATGGGTTCCATTTCAAAAGGCCACTCTTTCAGTGTTTTAGTGAATAATATGTATATTTTAAAAGTAAGGAATCTCTTTCACATGGACACTCGTTCAGGGCCACTGTGAAGATTACTCCCCTCAAAAATAGTCAAGTGTCTACTTTAAATGGCTACAGATTCAGAGACTCTGTAGGTAATGAACACCAGGGCAACACACCTGAGTCTCTTTTTCATGCCCACTTAGTCAGATTCTCATTCAGTAATACACACCTGGGTAAGAGTTAAGAGTTTACTTCATGTAGCCACTCATGTAGAGCCTCAGTGAATAATGCACACCAGGTTAATAGTCGAGCATTTTTTATATGGCCACTCATTTTGTGCATCACTGAGTGAAATACACCTGAAGAATACTCAGGATTCTATTTGATACTACCACGCATTTAGCATTTTATTAAATAAATCACAATGGAGCAATAGTCAAGTGTCTATTTTATATGGTCTATCACTCAAAGTTTCAGTGAATAATAACCTTCTATGGAGTAATCAGGATGCTGTTTAAGATAGCCACGAATTCAGTGACTTCCTGAATGATACACACCTGGGTAATAGCCTGGCGTCTATGTTATATGAACTCTAATTTTGTGTATCATTGTGTAATACACACCTGGGGCAGTGTCAGGGGTCTATTTGGTATAGACACTCACACAGAACCTGTTTGATTAATGCACACATGTATAATAATGAGGGGTCTATATCATACTGCTACTCATTCAGACAAACAGTGAATAATGCACATGTAAAGTAATTAGAAGTCTGATTTTTATGGACCCTCTTTCACAGACTCACTGAATATTACACACTTTTGATATAGTCTGGAGTCCATTTTTTATGGCCACCCATTCAGAGAATCACTAAATAATGCACACCTGCAGAACAGTCAGAAGTCTTTTTCCTATGGCCACTCGTTAAGAACCTAAGTGTACACACCTGGTGATATAGTCAGGATTTACATGTATCCCTTCATTCAGAGTCTCACTAAATAGAGCACACCTGTGGAATAGTCAGGAGACATTTTCATGTGACCTCAAATTCGGAATGTCACTGAATAATGTGATGTAGTCAGGAGTCTATTTCATGTAGACACATATTCAGAGCCAAAGTGAATAAAAGAGTTCCTATATGTTGTAAGGAATCTAATTAATATGGCCACATCTTCTGAGCCTCACTGAATAATACACACCTGGAGAATTATTTGGAGTCTCTTTTCGATGGACATTCATTCAGAGTCTCGGAAAATAATGTACACCTGTGGTGTAGCCAGGAGTCTATTTTATTAGGACACTTATTCATAGCCTCAGTGGATAATATGCACGTGTGGATTAGTCAGGATTCCTATTTATATGGCCACTGACATGTATCTTCATTGAAAAATATGGAGTGAATAACGCACATGTTGAGTCATTAGAATTCTGTTTGATATGGCAGCTCTTTCACAGTCTCAATGAATATTACACACTTGTGATATAGTCTGGAGTCTATATTTTATGGCCACTTATTCAGAGTATCACTGAATAATTCACACCTGCGGAATAGTCAGAAGTCTCTTTCCTATGGCTACGTGTTGAGAGAATCACTCAATGTACACACCTGGATAAATAGTCAGGATTTACTGGTATCTCCTCATTCAGAGTCTCACTAAATATTGCTCACCTGTGGAATACTAAGGAGACATTTTTATGTGGCCTCTTATTAAATGTGTCATTGAAAAATGTGGTGTAGTCAGGAGACTCTTTCATGTAGACACATATTCAGAGCCTCAGTGCCTAAGACAGACCCTTGATATAGAAAGAAGTTTCATTAGTATGGCCATATCTTCTGAGGCTCACTGAATAATACAAACCTGGAGAATAATTTGGAGTCTATTTTCGATGGACATTCATTCAGAACCTCGGTAAATAATGCAGACCTGTGGAGTAGTCAGGAGTCTATTTAATTTGGACACACATTCATAGCCTCGTTGGATAATATGCATGTGTGGATTAATCAGGAATCCATTTTATATGGCCATTGACTGGTAACCTCAATGAATAATGCACAAATGTAAAGTACTCAGCAGTTAATTTCATATAGCCACTCAAAGAATCACTGAATAATAAAAGTATGTGAGATAAACAGCCTCCTGTTTCATATTGTCATACAAAAAGAGCTTCACTGAGTGACACACACCTGGGGAAGTTTTAGGAGTGTACTTTACATCACCTCTTATTTACAGCCTACGAGAATAATGCAAACGTGTAGAAAAGACACTAGATTGTTTTACATGGCCACTAAATCAAAGCCTGAGTCAGTAATACACAACTTTGGAATAGTCACAAGTCTATTATATATTCCCAAATATTTAGAGTCAGAGTCAATAATACACACCTGTAGACTAGTCAGGAAACAATTTCATATGGCCAAAGTTTCAGAGCGTCAGTGAAAAATAAATACCTGAGGAATATTCTGGATGCTATTACCTGTGGCATTTCTTAAAACGTTCATTGAGTAAAGAACACCTGTATTGTAGTCAGAATTCTGATTCATATAGCCACATAGTCAGAGCCTAACTCAATAACAGACACCTTGGGAAAGTCAGGATTCTGTTTCGTATAGCCACCCATTTACATCCAAATGTAAAAACTCACACCTGAGTAGTATATAGGAGTCTCTATTATATGGCCACAAATTCAGAGCCTCACAGAATGATAAAGACGTATGGTAATGTCAGGAGCATACTTAACATGGCCACTTATTCAGTTCCTCAGTGAGGAACCATATATATCTTGAAAATACTCAGGATTCTATTACATATAACCACATATTAAGAGACTCACTGAATAATGCACACCTGGAGAACTGTCTGGAGACTATTTGATATGACCGTTCACCCAGCGACTCAGTGGAAAATGCAGAGCTGGAAATAGAGGACAGATTCAGGAGTCTATTTTATGTGGTCACTCGTTCAGAAACTGACTGAAGAATACACACCTGGGGAATAGTCAGAGTCCAGGTCATATGGCCACTCAATCAGACCATTACCGAATAATGCACACTGGGGCAATAGGAAAGAGTCTATCTCATAAGGCTTCTCATTCAGAGTTTCAGTGTGTAATAAACAGCTATGAAGGAGTGAGGACCCTATTGACGGTAGCCCCAAATAAAGCAGCTCCGTGAATGATACACACATGTGTGAGAGTCTGGAGACTATTTGATATGGACACTCATACAGAACTTCGTCGAATATTGCACATTTCGGGAATAATCACTAGTTTATTTCATACGGTGGTTCGTTTGGAGAGTCAAAAAATAACGCACACCTGTGGAGTAAAATACGGTCTATTTCATAAGGCCACTCTTTCAGTGTTTTAGTGAATAACATGTATATCTGATAAGTCAGAAATCTCTTTCACATGGCCACTCATTCTGGGCCTCTGTGAATAATACTCCCCCAGAAACAGTCAAGGGTCTACTTCAAATACATACACATTCAGAGTGTCTGTAAGTAATGAACACCTGGGCAATACACCTGAGTCTCTTGTTTATGCCCACATAGTCAGAGTCTCATTCAATAATACACACCTGAGAAAGAGTTAAGAGTCTACTTCATGAAGCACTCATGTAGATCCTCAGTGAATAATCAACAACAGGATAATAGTCGAGGATTTTTTATATGGCCGATCATTCTGTGCCTCCCTGAAAGATACACACCTGGGGAATTCTCAGGATTTTATTTATTTATTTTTTTTATTTTTTATTTTTTTTTAATTTTTATTGCATTGTAGGTTTGGGGGTACATCTGCAGAACGTGCAAGATTGTTGCATAGGTACACACATGGCAGTGTGCTTTGCTGCCTTCCTCCCCTTCACCCACACTTGGTATTCATCCACAGGCCATCCCCCCCAGCCCCCCCCGCTGTCCCTCCCCCACTCCCCCCAACAGTCCCCAGTGTATAGTAGACCGCCTCTCTGTGCCCATGTGTTCTCATTTTTCTCACCCACCTATGAGTGAGTATATGCGGTATTTCTTTTTCTGTTCTTGTGTCAGCTTGCTGAGAATGATGTTCTCCAGATTCATCCATGTCCCTACAAAGGACAGAAACTCATCATTTTTTATTGCTGCATAATATTCCATGGTGTATATGTGCCACATTTTCCGAGTCCAGTCTATCATCGATGGGCATTTGGGTTGGTTCCAGGTCTTTGCTATTGTAAACAGTGCTGCAATGAACATTCGTGTGCATGTGTCCTTATAGTAGAACGATTTATAGTCTTTTGGATAGATACCCAGTAATGGGATTGCTGGGTCAAATGGAATTTCTATTTCTAGGTCCCAGAGGAATCGCCATACTGTCTTCCAAAATGGTTGAACTAATTTACACTCCCACCAACAGTGTAAGAGTGTTCCCATTTCTCCACAACCTCTCCAGCATCTGCTGTCTCCAGTTTTTTAATGATCGCCATTCTAACTGGTGTGAGAAGATATCTCAATGTGGTTTTGATTCGCATCTCTCTAATGACCAATGATGATGAACACTTTTTCATATGTTTGTTGGCCTCATGTATGTCTGCTTTTGTAAAGTTTCTGTTCATATCCTTTGCCCATTTTTGAATGGGCTTGTTTGATTTTTTCCTGTAAATCTGTTTGAGTTCTTTGTAAATTCTGGATATCAGCCCTTTGTCAGATGTGTAAACTGCAAAGATTTTTTCCCATTCTGATGGTTGCCGATTCACTCTAGTGACTGTTTCTTTTGCCGTGCAGAAGCTGTGGAGTTTGATTAGGTCCCATTTGTCTATTTTGGCTTTTTTTTGCCAATGCTTTTGGTGTTTTGGTCATGAAGTCCTTGCCTACTCCTATGTCCTGAATGGTTTTGCCCACATTTTCTTCTGGGTTTTTATTGTGTCAGGTCTTACGTTTAAGTCTTTAATCCATCTGGAGTTAATTTTAGTGTAAGGTGTCAGGAAGGGGTCCAGTTTCTGCTTTCTGCACATGGCTAGCCAGTTTTCCCAACACCATTTGTTAAATAGGGAATCATTTCCCCATTGCCTGTTTTTGTCTGGTTTATCAAAGATAATATAGTTGTAGATATTTTGTGTTGCCTCCGATGTTTCTGTTCTGTTCCATTTGTCTATATCTCTGTTTTGGTACCAGTACCATGCTGTTTTGATTACTGTAGCCTTGTAGTATAGTTTGAAGTCTGGTAGCCTGATGCCTCCCGCTGTGTTCTTTTGCTTAGAATTGACTTGGCAATGCGGGCTCTTTTTTGGTTCCATATATAAATTCATGGTGTTTTTTTCCAGTTCTGTGAAGAAATTCAATGGTAGATGATGGGGATAGCATTGAATGTGTAAATTACTTTGGGCAGTATAGACATTTTCACGATATTGATTCTTCCTAACCACGAGCATGGAATATTTCTCCATCTGTTTGTGTCCTCTCTTATTTCGTTGAGCAGTTGTTTGTAGTTTTCCTTAAAGAGGTCCCTTACATTCCTAGTGAGTTGTATTCATAGGTATTTTATTTTCTTTGTAGCAATTATGAATGGCAGTTCGTTCTTGATTTGGTTCTCTTTAAGTCTGTTATTGGTGTATAGGAATGCTTGTGATTTTTGAATATTGATTTTATATCCTGAGACTTTGCTGAAGTTGCTCATCAGTTTCAGGAGCTTTTGGGCTGAGGTGATCGGGTCTTCTAGGTATACTATCATGTCGTCTGCAAATAGAGACAATTTGGCTTCCAACTTTCCTATTTGAATACCCTTTATTTCTTTTTCCTGCCTGATTGCTCTGGCTAGAACTTCCAGTACTATGTTGAATAGAAGTGGTGGGAGAGGGCATCCTTGTCTACTGCCGAATTTCAAAGTGAATGCTTCCAGTTTTTGCCCATTTAGTATAATATTGGCTGTTGGTTTGTCGTAAATAGCTTTTATTACTTTCAGATATGTTCCATCAATACCAAGGTTATTGAGGGTTTTTAGCATAAAGGGCTGTTGAATTTTGTCAAATGCCTTCTCTGCTTCAATTGAGACAATCATGTGGTTTTTGTTTTTGCTTCTGTTTATGTGGTGAATTACATTTATAGACTTGCGTATGTTGAACCAGCCTTGCATCCCCGGGATGAATCCTACTTGATCATGATGGATAAGTTTTTTAATGTGCTGTTGCAATCGGTTTGCCAGTATTTTATTGAAGATATTTGCATCTATGTTCATCATGGATATTGGCCTGAAGTTTTCTTTTCTTGTTGAGTCTCTGCCAGGTTTTGGTATCAGCATGATGTTGGTCTCATAAAATGATTTGGTAAGGGTTCCCTCCTTTTGAATTATTTGGAATAGTTTCAGAAGGAATGGTACCAGATCCTCTTTGTGTGTCTGGTAGAATTCAGCTGTGAACCCATCTGGACCTGGGCTTTTTTTGTGTGGTAGGCTCTTAATTGCTGCCTCAACTTCAGACCTTGTTATTGGTCTATTCATAGTTTCGGCTTCCTCCTGGTTTAGGCTTGGGAGGACACAGGCGTCTAGAAATTTATCCATTTCTTCCTGATTTACTAGTTTATGTGCATAGAGTTTTTTGTAGTATTCTCTGATGATGGTTTGAATTTCTGTGGAATCTGTGGTGATTTCCCCTTTATCGTTTTTTATTGCAACTATTTGGTTGTTCTCTCTTTTCTTTCTTATCAGTCTGGCTCGTGGTCTGTCTATTTTGTTGAACTTTTCGAAAAACCAGCTCTTAGATTTATTGATTTTTTGAAGTGATTTTCTTGTCTCTATCTCCTTCAATTCTGCTCTGATCTTAGTTATATATTTCTTGTCTTCGGCTAGGTTTTGAGCTTTTTTGATCTTGCTCCTCTAGCTCTTTCAATTTTGATGATAGGGTGTCAATTTTGGATCTCTCCACTTTTCTCATGTGGGCACTTATTACTATATATTTTCCTCTACAGACTGCTTTAAATGTGTCCCAGAGATTCTGGTACGTTGTGTCTTCATTCTCGTTGGTTTCCAAGAACTTCTTTATTTCTGCCTTCATTTCATTGTTTATCCAATCAACATTCAAGAGCCAGTTGTTCAGTTTTCATGAAGCTGTCCGGTTCTGAGTTATTTTCTGAATTCTGAGTTCCAACTTGATTGCACTATGGTCTGAGAGACTGTTTGTTATGATTTCAGTTGTTTTGCATTTGTTGAGGAGTGCTTTACTTCCAATGATGTGGTCAACTTTGGAGTAGGTGTGATGTGGTGCTGAGAAGAATGTATATTCTGTGGATTTGTGGTGGAGAGTTCTGTAAATGTCTATCAGGTTTGCTTGTTCCAGGTCTGAGTTCAAGTCCTGGATATCCTTGTTAATTTTCTGTCTGGTTGATCTGTCTGCTATTGACAGTGTAGTGTTAAAGTCTCCCACTATTATTGTGTGGGAGTCTAAGTCTCTTTGGAAATCATTAAGAACTTGCCTTATATATCTGGGTGCTCCTACATTGGGTCCATATATATTTAGAATCGTTATCTCTTCTTGTTGTATTGACCCTTTTACCATTATGTAATGACCTTCTTTGTCCCTTTTTATCTTTATTGCTTTAAAGTCTATTTTATCAGAGACGAGAATTGCAACTCCTGCTTTTTTTTGCTCTCCATTTGCTTGGTAAATCTTCCTCCATCCTTTTATTTTGAGGCTTTGTGTATCTTTGCATGTGAGGTGGGTTTCCTGGATACAGCACACCGATGGTTTTTGGTTTTTTATCCAATTTGCCACTCTGTGTCTTTTGATTCGTGCATTTAGCCCATTTACGTTCAGGGTTAATATTGTTATGTGTGAATTTGATACTGCCATTTTGGTGCTAGCTGGCTGTTTTGCCCATTGCATCATGTACTTTCTTCATTCTGTTGATGGTCTTTAGCATTTGGTATGCTTTTAGGATGGCTGGAACTGGTTGTTTCTTTCTATGTGTAGTGCCTCTTTCAGGAGCTCTTGTAAAGCAGGCCTAGTGGTGACAAAATCTCTGAGTACTTGCTTGTTCGTGAAGGATTTTATTTTTCCTTCACTTATGAAGCTCAGTTTGGCTGGATATGAAATTCTGGGTTGAAAGTTCTTTTCTTTAAGGATGTTGAATATTGGCCCCTACTCTCTTGTGGCTTGTAGAGTCTCTGCCGAGAGATCTCCTGTGAGTCTGATGGGCTTCCCTTTGTGGGTGACTCGAGCTTTCTCTCTGGCTGTCCTTAGTATTTTCTCCTTCGTTTCAACCCTGCTGAATCTGACGATTATTTGCCTTGGGGTTGCTCTTCTTGCAGAGTATCTTTGTGGTGTTCTCTGTATTTCCTGGAGTTGAGTATTGACCTGTCTTGCTAGGTTGGGGAAATTTTCCTGGATAATATCCTGAAGAGTGTTTTCCAGCTTGGATTCATTCTCTTCGTCACATTCTGGTACACCTATCAAACGTAGGTTGGGTCTCTTCACATACTCCCACATTTCTTGGAGATTTTGTTTATTCCTTTTTGTGCTTTTTTCTTTAATCTTGGTTTCTCGTTTTATTTCATTGAGTTGATCTTCAACTTCTGATATTCTTTCTTCTGCTTGGTCAATTCGGCTGTTGAAACTTGTGCATGCTTCGCGAAGTTCTTGTGTTGTGTTTTTCAGCTCCTTCAATTCCTTCATCTTCCTCTCTAAGTTGTCCCTTCTTGTTATCAATTCCTCGAGTCTTTTTTCAAATCTTTTTTCAAAGTTCTTAGTTTCGTTGCACTGGTTTAGAACATGTTCCTTTAGCTCACTGAATTTTCTCATTATCCACTTTCTGAAGTCTGATTCCATCATTTCGTCACATTCATTCTCCGTTCAGCTTTGTTCCCTTGCTGGTGAGGAGTTTTGGTGCTTTTTTGGAGGTGAGGTGTTTTGGTTTCGGGTGTTTTCCTCCTTTCTGCGCTGGTTTCTCCCATCTTTATGGATTTATCCGCCTGTCGTCTTAGTATTTGCTGATTTTTCGATTGGGTCTCTTTGTGGACCCTGAGATTGTTGATGATGAATTATTTCTGTTAATTAGTTTTCCCTCTAATTGTCTATCCTCTCTGCTGTATGAGTGCTGAGGTCCACTCCAGGCCCTGCTTGTCTGGGGTACACCTGCAGCAGCTGCGGAACAATGAGGGATGATACCACTTTCTTCTTCTGCTGCCCTTGTTCCAGAATAATTCCAGCCAAATATCAGTTTGATTAGTCCTTTTCTGGGGTGACTCCTTGGATATACAGGTGTCAGGGAGCTGCTTGAGGACACAGTCTGTGCTTTATAGGAGCTCAGTGCTGAGCTGTGAGCTCCGTTGTTCATTCAGTGTTGTTGGGAGGTTGTTTATTTCTGCTGCAATAGAACTCTAAAACACCACCCTTTTTTTTTCACCCTTAGATGCTCTGTGTCAGGGAGTTGGGGCTTTCTTTATGAGTATCTGTTGCACTGTCCTACCCCACTAGGCGGCAGTCTATTCACTATTTGCCTGCCAGGGCTCTGACCTGCTAATGCGGGTCCGCCCTGTCGCTGCCTGGCGGAGTCTCTCTGTTATGGCAGGTTGCCTCAGCAATGGCAGGCTGCGTCAGACCTGGGCGGTTCTTCAGTGGGGTTGCACTTTTTCAGCGATTGTGGACGCCCCTCCCTCACCGGGCTGCACTGTCCTAGACGACGGCAGCCAAACTCTCAGCCCCAAGCACCTCCAGTCGCCGCCCTGCTTGTCCCCGTGAGCGTGGGACCCGCCGAGCCCGATCACCCAGCTCCCTGCCTCAGAGTCCGTCCTCTCTCTCTCTCTCTTCCTCTCCCCAAGCTGAAAAGTCGACTTTCTCTCTGGCGCCCCAGGAGCCTGCCACTAGGGCACTCGGATTCGTGTGATGTTCCGTGCCACTGCCCACTACCCCAGCTCAGATCACGCTTCCCAGGAAACTCCTGGTCTGGCTCATTGTCCAAGTCCCGTTCAATCAGATGGACATGCCAATCTGCCCTTCCAAATCTCAGATTGCCGGTTTAACAGGGCACCCAGACCAGTGTGTTCCGCGCCGGGTCCCGCTGTGGCGCCAGCCGAAGAGGCGGCGGGAGCTGGCTGTAGTAGCCGGCTGCACTAGAATCCAGTGTCTCTCCCACACCTGGGACATTCAACACTCTGTTGGCATAAAAGGTTCATCCGAGAATGCGGCTAGGACTCACTCTCTGCGCCTTCACCAAGATCTGCAATCCTGATTCGCCTGTACGACGCCATCTTGCCTCCTTCTCGAATTCTCAGGATTTTATTTCATACTACCACTCATTTAGAACCTTATTGAGTAATTCACTATGAAGCCATAGTCAGGAATCTACTTTGTATGGCCTCTCATTCAGTGTTTCAGTGCATAATGAACTTCCATGGAGTAATCAGGACACTGTTTAAGATAGCCATGAATTAAGTGACTTCCTGAATGATACACACATGGGTGGTGGTCAGGAGTCTATCTCATATGAACTCTAATTCTGTGTAATGCTGAGTAATGTAAATCTGGGGGAGCTTCAGGATCTATTTGGTATGGACACTCATACCGAATCTGTTGGAATAACGCATGCATGGTGAATAATGAGGTGTCTATGTCATACAGATACTCATTCTGACAAACAGTGAATAATGCACGTGTGAAGTCATTAGAATTTTGTTTCATTGGCCCCTCTTTTACAGCCTCACTGAATATTACAGACTTCTGATATAGTCTGGAGTCTATATTTTATGGCCCCTCATTCAGAGAATCACTAAATAATTCACACCGGTGGAATAGTTAGAAGTCTCTTTCCTATGGCTACACCTTGAGACCCTCACTAAATATACACACCTGGATAAATAGTCAAGATTTACCTGTATCTCCTCATTCAGTCTCACTAAATAATGCACACCTGTGGAATAGTCAGGAGACTTTTTCATGTGGCCTCTCATTCAATGTGTCATTGAAAAATGTGGTGTAGTCAGGAGACTCTTTCATGTAGACACATATTCAGAGCCTCAGTGCATAAGACAGACCCTTTATATAGTAAGAAATCTAATTAGTATTGCCACATCTTCTGAGGCTCACTGAATAATACACACCTGGAGAATAATTTGGAGTCTATTTTCGATAGACATTCATTCGGAACCTTGGTAAATAATGCAGACCTGTGGAGTAGCCAGGAGTCTATTTCATTTGGAAACACATTCATAGCCTCAGTGGATAATCTTCACGTGTGGATTAGTCAGGATTTCATTGTATATGGCCACTGACTCGTAAACTCTATGAATAATGCACAAATGTAAATTACTCAGCAGTTTATTTCATATAGCCACTCATAGAGAGATCCACTGAGTAATAAAATTATTTGAGGTAGACTGCCTCCTGTTTCATATGGTCATACAAAAAGACCCTCACTGAGTGACACACACCTGGGAAAGTTTTAATAGTGTGCTTTACATAGCCTCTCATTTCCAGCCTAAGGGAATAATGCACACGTGTGGAATAGACACCAATCTAATTTTTATGGCCACAAATTCAAAGCCTGAGTCAGTAATACAAAACTTTAGAATAGTCATTAGTCTATTCCATATGCTCAAATATTTAGAGTCAGAGTCAATGATACACGCCTGTAGACTAGTCAGGAAACAATTTCATATGGCCAAAGTTTCAAAGCCTGAATGAATAATAAATACCTGAGGAATACTCTGAACGCTATTACATGTGGCATTTCTTCAGAGGTTCATTGAGTAAAGAACACCTATAATGTAGTCAGAATTCTATTTCATATAGCCACATACTCAGAGACTAAATGAATAACAGACTCCTTGGAAAAGTCAGGAATCTATTTCGTATAGCCACTCATTTACAGCCGAATGTAGAAACTCACGCCTGAATAGTATATAGGAGTCTCTATTTTATGGCCACACATTTAGATCCTCACAGTGTAATACAGACATATGGAAATGTCAGCAGTGTACTTGATATGGCCACTTATTAAGTTCCTCAGTGAAGAATCATATATATCTGGAAAATACTCAGGATTCTATTATAAATAACCCCTTATTAAGAGACTCACTGAATAATGGACACCTGGAGAATTGTCTGGAGACTATTTGATATGACCATTCACCCAACGACTCAGTGGGAAATGCAGAGCTGAGAAATATTCAAGAAAACAGAATCAGGAGTCTATTTTATGTGTTCACTCATTCAGACACTGACTGAAGAATACAAACCTTGGGTATAGTCAGAGTCCAGGTCATATGGCCACTCAATCACAGCATTACCGAATAATGTACAATGGGGCAAGAGTAAGGAGTCTATTTCATATGGCCTGTCATTCAGAGCTTCAGTGTGTAATAAACAGCTGTGGAGGAATGAGGACCCTATTGACGGTAGCCCCAAATAAAGCAGCTCCGTGAATGATACACACATGTGTGAGAGTCAGGAGACTATTTGATATGGACACTCATACAGAACTTCTTCGAATATTGCACATGTGGGGAATAATCACTAGTTTATTTTATATGGTGGTTCGTTTGGAGAGTCAAAAAATAACGTGCACCTGTGGAGTAAAATGTGGTCTATTTCATAAGGCCACTGTTTCAGTGTTTTAGTGAATAACATGTATATCTGATAAGTCAGAAATCTCTTTCACATGGCCACTCCTTCTGGGCCTCTGTGAATAATACTCCCCTCAGAAACAGTCAAGGGTCTACTTCAACTGCCTAAAAATTCAGAGTTTCTGTAAGTAATGAACACCTGGGCAATACACCTGAGTCTCTTTTTTTATGCCCACTTAGTCAGAGTCTCATTCAATAATACACACATGGGGAAGAGTTAAGAGTCTACTTCATGAAGCCCCTCATTTCAATTTTAAATGAATAATCCACACCATGGTAATAGTCAAGCATTTTTTATATGGACAGTCATTCTGTGTCTCCCTGAATGATACACACCTGGGGAATTCTCAGGATTCTATTTCATACTACAACTCATTTAGAACTTTATTGAATAATTCACAATGGAGAAATACTCAGGTGTCTATTTTGTATGGCCTCTCATTAAGAAATTCAGTGAATAATTACCTTCTATGGAGTAATCGTACACTGTTTAAGATAGCCATGAATTAAGTGCCTTCCCGAATGACACACACCTGGGTTTAATCAGGAGTCTATTTCATATGTACTCTAATTCTGTGTAACACTGAGTAATACACACCTGGGGGAGTTTCAGGGGTCTATTTCATATGGACACTCATACCAAAACTGTTGGATTAATGCACACATGGAGAATAATATGTTGTCTATGTCATACGGCTACTCATTCAGACAAACTGTGAATAATGCAGCTGTGAAGTAATTACAAGTCTGTCTCATATGGCCCCTCTTTCACAGCCTCACTGAATATTACACACTTGTGATATAGTCTGGAGTCTGTTTTTCATGGCCACTCATTCAGAGAATCACTAAATAATTCACACGTGCAGAATAGTCAGAAGTCTCATTCCTATGGCTACCCGTTGAGAGCCTCACTAAATGTACACAAGACTGAGGAGGATTCACACAGGAAAGAAAAGTATAGACACAGGTGCAGGGGAATACATACAAAAGAGGGAAGGATACACATGGTAGACAGAAAAATACACACAGGAGAGATAAGTATACAAACAGGAGAGTGGTGATACAAACAGAAGAGATGAGGTTTCACACAGGAGAATAGAGGATACACACATGAGAGAGATGGATACACACAGCAGAGAGGAGTATACACACAGCAGAGAGGAGGATACACACAAGTGAGATGGCATACACACATGAATGAGAAAGATCCACACAGGAGAGAAGAAAATGCACACAGGAAAGAGGTGTATACACCCAGAAGTGGGGCATACACACAAAAGACAGGGGATACACACAGGGGAGAGGGGCAATAGACACGGAGAGTGGTGATCCACATAACATAGTTGAGGGTACACAGAGGAGAGAGGGGGTACCACAGGAGAGAAGAGGATACACAAAGGAAAAAGGGATACACACAGGAGAGTAGGGAATAAACAGAAGACAGAGAAAAATACACAAAGGAGAGTCTAGGATAAACACAGGAGAGAAAGATAAAGACAAAGAGAGGGGCTTACACACAGGAGAAAGGAGGATATACACAGGAGAGAAAAAAATACACACCGGAGAGGGGGACGCATATAAAAATAGGGGCATAGAAACAGGAGAAAGAAAAATACACACAGCACAGAAAAGAATACACACAGGAGAGAGAGCATACACACAGGAGAGAGGAGGATACACAGAAGAGAGGGTAATGCACACAAAAGAGGGAAGGATACACACAGGAAACACAGGATACACACAGGGTAGTGGGGGATACACAAAGAAGACAGGTGATACACAAAGGAGAGAGGAGGGTACACACAGAGGTGGAGGAAGTTACACACAGGAGACAGTAGGATACACGCAGGATAAGGGGATACACACAGGGAAGAGAGGGATACACACAGGAGAAAGGATACACACGGGAGAGAGGGGCATACACACATAAAAGGGTGATAAACAAAAGAGAAAGAGGGATAAAAACAGGAGAGAAAAGTATACACACAAGAAAGGGTGATACACACAGGAGAGAGTGGCGTAAACACAGAAGAAGAAAGAATACACACAGGAGAGAGAAGGAAATAGGAGAGAGGAAATACACACAAAAGAGTGGGATACACACAGGAGAAAGGAAGGATACACACATTAAAGTAAGGAGAGAAGGGGAAAACACACAAAAGAGCGGAGGGATAAACACAGTAGAGAGAAGGATACACACAAAAGAGAAAAGTATACACACAGAAGAGGGGCATACACAAAAGAGAGAGGGGGAAACACACAGGAGGGTTGGATACATACAGGAAAAGGGAAATACACACAGGAGAAAAAGGGATACACACAAGATATGGGGATACAAACAAAAGAGAAGGGGATACACACAGGAGAGAGGAGAATACACACAGGAAAGAGGAGGATAAACACAGACGGAAAAGGATAAATACAAAAGAGAGGAGGATACACACAAAAGAGAGGAGAATACAGACAGAAGGGAGGAAGATACATGCAGGAGACTGGAGGATACACAAAAAAGTGAGGATGATACACACAGGAGAAAGGAGGATACACACAGGAGAGAGGAGTATACACACAGAAAAGGGTCATATTCACATGAGAGAGGAAGATTCTCACAGGAGCATTGGATACATAAAGGAGACAGGGAAATATACACAAAAGAGAAGGTTATACACACAGGAGAGGTGGATACACACAGGAGAGAGGAAGATTCACACAGAAGAGAGAGATACACACAGGAGAGATGGAGATCCAAACAGGAGTGAGGGGAAAACACACAAAAGATAGGGCGTTACACACAGGACAGAGAAGGCTACGCACAGAATAGAGGGAAATTCACACAATACAGAGGGTGATAAACACAGGAGAGAGGGGAATACACACAGGAGTGAGGGGTATACACACAGGTGAGGGGAATACACAAAGGAAAGAGGGGCATACACACAGAAGAGAGAAAAATACACACAAAAGAGATGGGAATACACACAGGAGAGAAAATGATACACAAGGGAAAGAAGAAGATACAAAAAGAAGACAGGGGGATACACACAGGAGAGAGGGGATATACACAGGAGAGAGGGAATATACACACAGGATAGAGGAGGATACACAGAGAAAAGATGAGGAAACACACAGAATAAAGGAGGATACACAAAGGAAAGAGGAGTATACACACAGAAGAGAAAAGGATACACACAGGAGAGAGGAGGATACACACAGGAGAGGGAGATACACACAGGGGAGGGGGCATACACATAAAATGGGGATAAACACAGTAGAAAGGGGGTACACACAGAAGAGAGGAGGATACTCACAGGAAAAGGTGATACAAACAGGAGAGAGAAATACACAAAGCTGAGAGGAGGATACACACAGGAGGGAGGGGTATAAACACAGAAAAGTGGAAATACACAGAGGAGAGAGGGGGATACACAAAGGGGAAAGGGATACACACTGGAGAGGGAAATACACACAGGAGCGAGGGGGATGCACACAGGAGAAAGGAAAATACACACAGGAGAGAGAAGGTTACAGAGAGGAGAGAGGAAGATACACATAGAAAAGAAGGAGATACACACAGGAGTGGGGGATACACACAGAAGAGAGGGGGTACACACAAAAGCGTTGGATACATGCAGGAGACAGGGAAATACACACAGGAGAGAGGGGGATACATACAGAATAGGGGAATACACATAGAAGAGAGGGAGATACACAAAGGAGAGAGGAGAATAAACAGGAGAGAGTGAGATACACATAGGAGAGAGGGGAATACACACAAGAGAGAGGGGCATACACACAAGAGAGAGGGGAATACACACAGGAGTGAGAAAGATACACAAAGGAGAGAGGAGGATACACGCAGGAGAGAGAAGTATACACAGGAGAATGTGGGATACTCACAAGAGAGAGGAAGATACACAAAGGAGAGAAAAATACACACAGGTGAGAGGAGGATACACACAGGAGAGTGGAGCATACACACAGAAGAGGGGGGTTACACAAAGGAGAGAGGTGGATACACAAAGGAGAAAGGGATACACAAAAAAGAAAACAATACACACAAGAGCGAGGGAGATGCACACAGGAAAAAGGAGGTTACACACAGGAAATAGGAGGATACACACAGGAGAGAGGAGCATATACACAGGAGAGAGGGTGATACACACAGGAGAAAGGAAGATACACACAGGAGAGTGGGGCACACAAACATGAGGGTGGGGGATACACACAAAAGAGAGAGGTATACACAGAGTGGTAGAAGGATACACACAGGAGTGAGGAGGATACACACTGGAGACAGCAGGATACACACAGGAGAAAGATACGCACAGAAGAGGATAGGATACACACAGGAGAAGGATTTACACACAGAAGAGAGGGGGATAGGCACAGGAGAGAAGTATAAAAAGACGAGAGAGGGGATACGCACAGGAGAGAAGGGGAATAAGACAGGAGAGGGGGATACATACAGAGGAGAGGGGCATAGACAGAGGAGAAAGGATGATACACGCAGGAGAGGGGAGGATACACACAGGAGAGAGGAGGATACACACAGAAGAGCGGGGGGATAAACACAGGAGAGAGAAGAATACATAAAGGAGACAGGAGGATACACAGAGGTGAAAGGAAGATACACACAAGATAGAGAAGTATACACACATGTGAAAGAAAGATAGAGACAATAGAAAGGGAGATACATACAGGGGGAGGGCGATACACACAGGAGAGAGGAGTATACACACAGAAGAGAAGAGTATACACACAAGATAGAGGAGGATACACACAGGTGAAGGGAAAATACAAACAGGAGAGAGGAGAATACGCACAGGAGAGAGGATGATACACACAGGGGAAAAAAGGATGCACACAAAAGAGGGAAGGATACACATAGGAGAGAGGGGGATACAGACAGGAGAAAGAGGGATACACAGAGGAGGATGGGGATAAATACAGGAGAGAGGAAGATTCACAGAGGAGAGAGGAGGATACACACAGGACAGTGGAGGATACACAAAGGAGACAGGAGCATACAAACAGGAAAGGGGGATACACAGAAAAGAGGAAGATACACACAGAAAAGAAGAGGATACATACAGGGGATGGGGATACACACAGGAGAGGGGGCATACACACAGAAGAGAGCAAAATACACACAAAATAAAGGAGGATAC
Organism: Saguinus oedipus; assembly: GCA_031835075.1. Classification (NCBI taxonomy): domain Eukaryota; kingdom Metazoa; phylum Chordata; class Mammalia; order Primates; family Cebidae; genus Saguinus; species Saguinus oedipus. Next base: position 60,628,496 of record CM063173.1, read on the forward strand.
ACACGGGAGAGAGGGGGTACAAACAGGAGACAGGGGGTATACACACAGGAGAGAAGAATATAGACACAGGAAAGAAGAGGATACACACAGAAGAGAAAAGGATACACACAGGGGAAGCGGCATACACACAGAAGAGGGAAGGATACACACAAAAGAGAGGAGGATACACACAGGAGAGTGAAGGATACCCACAGAAGAGAGGGGGATACACACAGGAGAGAGGGGCATACATACAGGAGAGGGCGATACACAGAGTAGAAAGGAGAAAACTAAAAGGAGAAGGAAATATAGACAGGAGAGGGAGATACACAGAAGAGAGAGGGGGATGCACAAAGGAGAGAGGGGGATACACACCAGGAAGTAAGAGGATACACAAAGGAAAGGGAAGAATACACACAGGAGAGGGCAGATACACACAGGACAGAGTAAGATACACACAGCAGAGTGGGGCATACAAACAGGAGGAAGAGAGATCCATACAGAAGAGAGGGGTATACACACAGGAAGGAAGGATACACACAGAAGAGACGAGGATACACACAGGGGAGAGAAGGATACACACAGGACAGAGGAAGATGCACACAGGAGAGAGGAGAATACACACAGGAAAGATGGGAAAACACACAGAAGAGAGGAGAAAACACACAGGAGAGAAGAAGATACACGCAGGATAAAGGAGGATACACACAGGAAAGATGGGGATACACACAGGAGAGTGGAGGATACACAAAGGAGAGAGGAGGATACACACAAGAGAAAGGAGAATACACACAGGAGACAGGAGGATACACATAGAAAAGGGAAGGATACACACAGTAGAGAGAAGGATACACATAGGAGAGAAGTAGATACAGACAGGAGAGAGGTAGATACACACAGGAGAGAGAAAGATACACACAGGAGAGAGGAGGATACACACAGGAGAGGGTGGATTCACACAGGAGAGAGAAAGATACACAGAAGAGAAAAGAGGATAAACACAGGAGAGAGGGGGGATACACACAGGAGAGAGGAGGATACACACAGGAGAGGGTGGATACACACAGGAGAGAGAAAGATACACAGAAGAGAAAAGAGGATAAACACAGGAGAGAGGGGGGATACACACAGGAAAGAAGGGGATGCACACAGAAGAGAGTAGGATACAGAAAGGCTAGAGGGGGGATACACACAGGAGAGAGGGGGGATACTAACAGGAAAGAGGGGAATACACAGAGGAGAGTGTGGCATACGCACAGAAGAAAGATGATACACACTGGATAGAGTGGGATACACACAAGAGGAGGAAAATACGCACAGTAGAGAGGAGGATATTCACAGAAGAAAGAAGGATACACACAGAAGAGAGACGGATACACAAAGGAGAGAAAAGGATACACACAGTAGAGGGAGAAAAACACAAGAGAGAGGGGGATCCACAAAGGAGACAAGGAAATACATATAAAGAGAGGGGTATACACACAGCAAAGGAGTATACACACAGGAGAGAAAAGGAAACAAGCAGAAAAAAAAGGAAACAAGCAGGACAGAGGATACCCGCAGAAGAGAGGGGGATACACACAGGAGAGAGAAAAGTACACACAGGAGAGAAAAGAAATAGACACAGGAGAGAGGAAAATACACAAAGGCGCGAGGAATACACACAGGTGAGTAAAGGATACACACAAGGGAGTGGAGCATAAATACAGAAAAGGGGAGATACACAGAAAAAAAGAGGGAGATATACAAAGGAGAAAAAAATACACCAATGAGAGAAAAATACACACAGGAGTGAGAAGGATGCACACAGAAGAAATGGAAATACACACAGGAAAAAGGAAGAGACACACAGAAGAGAAAAATACACACAGGAGATGGGGATTTATACAGGAGAGATGAAGATACACATAGGAGAGAGAGGATACTCAGAGAAGAGAGGAAGATACACACAGAAGAAAAAAGGATACACACAGGAGTGGGGGATACACACAGATGAAAGGGGGATATGCAGAGGAGAGAAAAATACACAGAGGAGAGGGGGATACATACAGGAGACAGGGGCATACATAGAGAAGACAACAGTATACCCTCAGGAGAAAGGAGGATACACACAGAAGAGAGAAGGATACACACAGGAGAAAAAAGGATACGCACAGGAGAGAAAAAGATACACATAGGAGAGAAAGATACACAGATCAGAGAGGGGCATGCACACAAATAAGGGGGATACACACAAAAGAAAGAGGGATACACACAGAAAAGTTTGAAACACACAAGAGAGAGAAGCGTAAATACAAGAGAGAAAAGGATACACACAAGAGAGTGGAGGAAACAAACAGGAGAGAGAGAATACACACAAGTGACAGGGGTATACACACAGGAGAAAGGGGTAATACACAAAGGAAAGAAAGGAGTTACAGACAAGAGAAATGGCGTAAACACAAAAAAGTGGAGGGATACACACAGGAGAGAGGAGGATACACACAGGGGAGAGAAGGGAACACACAGGAGAGAGGAGTGTACACACAGGAGAGGAGCACACACACAGAAAAAAGAGGGATACACAGAGGAGAGTCGGATACATACAGGAGACAGGGAAATACACACAGGAGAGAGGGGAATACACACTAGAGAGAGGGCGTTACACACAGGACAGAGAAGGATACGCATAGAATAGAGGGGAATTCACACAATAGAGAGGGTGATACACACAGGAGAGAGGGGAATACACACAGGAGAGAGGGGTATACACACAGGTGAGGAAAATACACAAAGGAGAGAGAGACATAAACACAGAAGAGAGAAAAGATACACACAAGAGAGAGGAGGGTACACACAAAAGAGATGGGGATACACACAGGAGAGAAGAGGATACACACAGGAGAAAAGAGGATACACAGAGGAGAGAGGGGAATACACACAGGAGAGAGGGGATACACACAGGAGAGAGGGAATATAAACACAGGATAGAGGAGGATAAACACAGAAAAGTTGAGGATACACAGAGAAGAAAGGAGAATACACAAATGAGAGAGGAGGATACACAAAGAAGAGAGAAAGATAAACACAGGAGAGAGGAGCATACACACAGGAGAGGGGGATACACACAGGGGAGGGGGCATACACACATGAAATGGAAATAAACACAGTAGAAAAGTGGTACACACAGAAGAGAGGAGGCTACTCAAAGGAAAAGGTAATACAAACAGGAGAGAGAAGTAAACACAGGTGAGAGGAGGATACACACAGGAGGGAGGGGTGTAAACACAGAAAAGTGGAAATACACAGAGGAGAGAGGGAGATACACAAAAGAGAAAGGGATACACACAGGAGAGAAAAATACACACAGGAGCGAGGGGGATGCACACTGGAGAAAGGGAAATACACACAGAAAAGAGGAGGATACACACAGGTGAGGGAATGATACATACAGGAGAGGGGGATACACACAATAGAGAGGAACATACACAGAGGAGACAGAGGGATACAGAGAGGAGAGAGGAAGATACACACAGAAGAGAAGGAGATACACACAGGAGTGGGGGATACACACAAAAGCGTTGGATACATGCAGGAGACAGGGAAATACACAGAGGAGAGAGGGGGATACATACAGAAGAGGGGATACACACAGGAGAGAGGGAGACACACACAAGAGAGAAAAGTATACACAAGAGAGAGTGGGATACACACAGGTGAGAGAATACACACAAGAGAGAGGGGCATACACCCAGGAGAAAGAGGATACACACAGGAGAGAGAAAGATACACAAAGGAGAGAAGAGGATACACGCAGGAGAGAGAAGTATACACCGAAGAAAGTGGGATACACACAGGAGAGAAGAGGATACACAAAGGAGAGAAAAATACACAAAGGTGAGAGGAGGGTACACAAAGGAGAGTGGGCTGTACACACAGAAGAGGGGGGTTACACAAAGGAGAGAGGTGGATAAACAAAGGAGAAAGGGATACACACAGGAGAAAGAAATACACACAAGAGCGAGGGAGATTCACACAGGAGAAAGGAGGATACACACAGGAAAGAGGAAGATACACACAGGAGAGAGGAGCATATATACAGGAGAGAGGGTGATACACACAGGAGAAAGGAAGATACACACAGGAGAGTGGGGTACACAAATATGAGGGTGGGGGATACACACAAAAGAGAGGGGTATACACAGAGTGGTAAAAGGATACACACAGGAGTGAGGAGGATACACACTGGAGAGAGGAGGATACACACAGGAGAGAGGAAGATACACACAGAAGAGGAAAGGATACACACAGGAGAAAAATATACACACAGAAGAGAGGGGGATAGGCACAGGAGAGAAGGATACACAGACTAGAGATGGGATACACACAGGAGAGAAAAGGAAAAACACAGGAGAGGAGAATACATACAGAAGGAATGGGCATATTAAGAGGAGAGGGGTTGATACACGCAGGAGAGAGGAGGATACAAACAGGAGAGAGGAGGATACACACAGGAGAGAGGGGCATACACACAGGAGAGAGAGGGGATAAACACAGGAGAGTGAAGAATACATAAAGTAGACAGGAGGATACACAGAGGTGAAAGGAAGATACACAAAGGAGAGAGAAGGATCCACACAGAATAAAGGGAAATACAGACAGTAGAAAGGGAGATACACACAGGGGAAAAGGGATACACACAGGAGACAGGAGGATACACACAGGAGAGAAGAGAATACACAAAAGAGAGAGGAGGATAAACACAGGTGAAGGGAAGATACAAACAGGAGAGAGGAGGATACACACAAGAGAAAGGGGAATAAACACAGAAAAGAGGAGGATGCACACGAGAGAGGAGGAAACACACAGGAGAGAGGAAGATACACATGGGGAAAGGAGGATACACACAAAAGAGGGAAAAATACACAGAGAAGAGAGGGGGATAAACACAGGAGACAGAGGGATACACACAGGGGTATGGGGATAAATACAGGAGAGAGGAGGATACACACAGGAGAGAAAAGCATACACACAGGAGTGACGGATACACACAAAAGAAGAAAATACAGACAGAAAAGAGAGAATACATACAAGGGATGGGGATACACACAGAAGAGAGGGGCATACAAACAGAAGAGTGCATGATACACACAAAATAGAAAAGGATACACACAGGAGAGAGGGGGTACACACAGGAGACAGAAAAGATACACACAGGAGACAAGAAGATACACACAGGAAAGAAGAGGATACACACAGGAGAGAGAAGGATACACACAGGGGAAGCGGGATACAAACAGAAGAGGAAAGGATATAAACAAAAGAGAGAAAGATACACACAGGAGAGTGAAGGATACCCACAGAAGAGAGGGGGAGGGACTCACAAGATGGCGTCGTAGAGGCGACTCAGGATTGCAGCTCTCAGTGAAGGCGCAGAGGGTGAGTCTTGGCCGCATTCTTGGATGGACCTTTTATGCCCACAGAGTGTTGAAGGTCCCAGGTGTGGGAGAGACACGGGACGCTAGTACAGATGGCTAACGCAGCCAGCTCGCACGGCCTCTTCAGCTGGAGCCACAGCGGGACCCGGCACGGAACTCACTGGTCTGGGTGCCCGGTTAAACTGGCAATCTGAGATTTGGAAGGGCAGATTGGCATGTCCATCTGATTGAACGGGACTTGGACAATGAGCCAGACCAGGAGTTTCCTGGGAAGCGTGATCTGAGCCAGGGCAGTGGCATGGGAGATCGCACGGATCCCAGTGCCCTATCGGCAGGCTACTGGGGCGCCAGTGAGAGAGTCGACATTTCAGCTTGCTGAGAGGAAGAGAGAGAGAGAGAGAGGACGGACTCTGAGGCAGGGAGCTGGGTGATTGGGTTCGGAGGGTCCCACGCTCATGGGGACAAGCAGGGTGGCGACTGGAGGTGCTTGGGGCTGAGAGTTTTGCTGCTGGCATCTAGGACAGTGCAGCCCTGTGAGGGAGGGTCGTCCACCATTACTGACGCAATACTGCCCCACTGAAGTACCGCCCAGGACTGACGCAGCCTGATGTTGCCGAGGCAACCTGCCATAACAGAGAGACTCCACCAGGAGGGGGGAGCGCTCAACAGCAGAAGGGAGCCCAGCAGCAACAGGGTGGACCCATGCTAGCAGGTCAGAGCCTGGGCAGGCAAATAGTGAATAGACTGCCTCCTAGTGGGGCAGGAAAGTGCAACATATACTCATAAAGAAAGCCCCAACTCCCTGAGACAGAGCATCTAAGGGTGAAAAAAAAAGAGTGGTGTTTTATGAGTTCTATTGCAGCAGACATAAACAACCTCCCAACAACCCTGAATTAACAACGGAGATCACAGCTCAGCACTGGAGCTCCTATAAAGCACAAACTGTCTCTTCAAGCAGCTCCCTGACCCCTGTATATCCAAAGAGTCACCCCCAAAAAGAAATAATCAGACTGATATTTGGCGGGCATCATTCTGGAACAAAGACAGCAGCAGAAGAAACTGGTATCATCCCTCACAGTTCTGAAGCTGCTGCAGGTATAACCCAGACAAGCAGGGACTGGAATGGACCTCAGCACTCATACAGCAGAGGGGACAGGACATTAGAGGGAAAACTAAGTAACAGAAATACTTCATCATCAACAATCTCAGCGTCTTCACAGAGACCCAATTGAAAAATCAGCAACTACTATGACGAAGGTGGATAAATCCAAAAAGATGGGAAGAAACCAGCGCAAAAAGGATGAAAACACCCGAAACCAAAACACCTCACCTCCAAAATAGGACCAAAACTTCTCACCAGCAAGGAAACAAAGCTGGACAAAGAATGAGTGTGACAAAATGACGGAATCAGACTTCAGAATTTGGATAATGAGAAACTTCAGTGAGCTAAAGGAACATGTTCTAAACCAGTGCAAAGAAACTAAGAACCTTGAAAAAAGATTTGAAAAAAGATTTGAGGAATTGATAACAAGAATGGACAACTTAGAGAGGAATATGAATGAATTGAAGGAGCTGAAAAACACAAGACAAGAACTTCGCGAAGCATGCACAAGTTTCAACAGCCGAATTGACCAAGCAGAAGAAAGAATATCAGAAGTTGAAGATCAACTCAATGAAATAAAACGAGAAACCAAGATAAGAGAAAAAAGCACAAAATGAAATGAACAAAATCTCCAAGAAATGTGGGACTATGTGAAGAGACCCAACCTACGTTTGATAGGTGTACCAGAATGTGACGAAGAGAATGAATCCAAGCTGGAAAACACTCTTCAGGATATTATCCAGAAAAATTTCCCCAACCTAGCAAGACAGGTCAATACTAAAATCCAGGAAATACAGAGGACACCACAAAGATACTCCGCAAGAAGAGCAACCCCAAGGGACATAAACGTCAGAGTCACCAGGGTTGAAACGAAGAAGAAAATACTAAGGGCAGCCAGAGACCCTTTGTCAGGTCACCCACAAAGGGAAGCTCATCAGACTCGCAGCAGATGTCTCGGCAGAGACTCTACAAGCCAGAAGAGAGTGGGGGCCAATATTCAACATCCATAAAGAAAAGAACTTTCAACCCAGAATTTAATATCCAGCCAAACTGAGCTTCATAAGGGAAGGAAAAATAAAATCCTTCACGAACAAGCAAGTACTCAGAGATTTTGTCACCACTAGGCCTGCTTTACAAGAGTTCCTGAAATAGGAACTACACATAGAAAGAAACAACCAGAACAATCAACAGGGAGGGAGGCAAGATGGCGTCATAGAGGTGACTCAGGATTGCAGCTCTTGATGAAGGCGCAGAGGGTGAGTCCTAGCCGCATTCTCGGATGTTCCTTTTATGCCCACAGCACGTTGAAAGTCCCAGGTGTGGGAGAGACACGGGACGCAAGCAGCCGGCTAACGCAGCTGGCTCCCGCCGCCTCTTCACCCGGCGCAGCAGCGGGACCTGGCACGGAACTCACTGGTCTGGGTGCCCTGTTAAACCGGCAATCTGAGATTTGGAAGGGCAGATTGGCATGTCCATATGATTGAACAGGACTTGGACAATGTGCCAGACCAGGAGTTTCCTGGGAAGCGTGATCTGAGCTGGGGTAGTGGGCAGCGGCACGGGAGATTGCCCGGATCCCAGTGCCCTATCAGCAGGCTCCTGGGGCGCCAGTGAGAGAGTCGACCTTTCAGCTTGGGGAGAGGAAGAGAGAGAGAGAGAGGACGGACTCTGAGGCAGGGATCTGGGTGATCGGGCTCGGCGGGTCCCACACTCACGGGGACAAGCAGGGTGGCGACTGGAGGCGCTTGGGGCTGAGAGTTTTGTTGCCGGCATTTAGGACGGTGCAGACCGGTAAGGGAGGGGCGTACACCATTGCTGATGAAGTGCACCCCCACTTAAGTACGGCCCAGGACTGATGCAGCCTGCCGTTGCCGAGGAAACCTGCCATAACAGAGAGACTCTGCCAGGCAGCAACAGGGCGGACCCGCGCTAGGAGGTCAGAGCCCCGGCAGGCAAATAGTGAATAGACTGCCACCTAGTGGGGCAGGACAGTGCAACAGATACTCATAAAGAAAGCCCCAACTCCCTGAGACAGAGCATCTCAGGGTGAAAAAAAAAAAAGTGGTGTTTTATGAGTTCTATTGCAGCAGACATAAACAACCTCCCAACAAACCTGAAAGAACAACGGAGCTCACAGCTCAGCACTGGAGCTCCTATAAAGCACAGACAGTCTCCTCAAGCAGCTCCCTGACCCCTGTATATCAAAGGAGTCACCCCAGAAAAGGACTAATCAGAATGACATTTGGCTGGCATCATTCTGGAACAAGGGCAGCAGAAGAAGAAACTGATATCATCCCTCATTGTTCTGCAGCTGCTGCAGGTATACCCCAGACAAGTAGGGCCTGGAGTGGACCTCAGCACTCATACAGCAGAGAGGATAGATCATTAGAGGGAAAACTAATTAACAGAAATACTTCCTCATCAACAATCTCAGTGTCCACACAGAGACCCAATTGAAAAATCAGCCACTACTAAGACGACAGGCGGATAAATCCATAAACATGGGAAGAAACCAGCGCAAAAAGGAGGAAAGCACCCGAAACCAAAACACCTCACCTCCAAAAAAGGACCAAAACTCCTCACTAGCAAGGGAACAAAGCTGGACAGAGAATGAATGTGACGAAATGATGGAATCAGACTTCAGAAAGTGGATAATGAGAAACTGCAGTGAGCTAAAGGAACATGTACTAAACCAGTGCAAAGAAACGAAGAACCTAGAAAAAAGATTTGAAAAAAGATTCGAGGAATTGATAACGAGAATGGACAACTTAGAGAGGAATATGAATGAATTGAAGGAGGTGAAAAACACAACACGAGAACTTCGCGAAGCATGCACAAGTTTCAACAGCCGAATTGACCAAGCAGAAGAAAGAATATAAGAAGTTGAAGAACAACTCAATGAAATAAAACAAGAAACCAAGATTAAAGAAAAAAGCACGAAAAGGAATGAACAAAATCTCCAAGAAATGTGGGAGTATGTGAAGAGACCCAACCTACGTTTGATAGGTGTACGAGAATGTGACAAAAAGAATGAATCCAAGCTGGAAAACACTCTTCAGGATATTATCCAGGAAAATTTCCCCAACCTAACAAGACAGGTCAATACTCAACTCCAGGAAATACAGAGAACACCACAAAGATACTCTGCAAGAAGAGCAACCCCAAGGCACATAATCGTCAGATTCACCAGGGTTGAAACGAAGGAGAAAATACTAAGGGGAGCCAGAGAGAAAGGTCAGGTCACCAACAAAGGGAAGCCCATCAGACTCACAGCAGATCTCTCGGCAGAGTCTCTACAAGCCAGAAGAGAGTGGGGGCCAATATTCAACATCCTTAAAGAAAAGAGCTTTCAACCTAGAATTTCATATCCAGGGAAACTGAGCTTCATAAGTGAAGGAAAAATAAAATCCTTCACGAACAAGCCAGTACTCAGAGATTTTGGCACCACTAGGCCTGCTTTACAAGAGCTCCTGAAAGAGGCACTACACATAGAAAAAAACAACCAGTTCCAGCCATACAAAAAGCATACCAAAGGCTAAAGACCATCAACAAAATGAAGAATGTACATGAACCAACGGGCAAAACAGCCAGTTAGCATCAAAATGGCAGTATCAAATTCACACATAACAATATTAACCCTGAAAGTAAATGGGCTAAATGCACCAATCAAAGACACAGACTGGCAAATTGGATAAAAAACCAAAACCCATTGGTGTGCTGTATCCAGGAAACCCACCTCAAGTATGAAGATACACAAAAGCTCAAAATAAAGGGATGGAGGAAGATTTACCAAGCAATTGGAGAGCAAAAAAAAGCAGGAGTTGCAATTCTCATCTCTGATAAAATAGACTTTAAAGTAACAAAGGTCAAAAGAAAATAAGTAGGTCATTACATAATGGTAAAAAAATCGATACAACAAGAAGAAATAACGATTCTAAATATATATGGACCCAATGTAGGAGCACCCAGATATATAAGGCAAGTTCTTAATGACTTACAAAGGGACTTAGACTCCCACACAATAATAGTGGAAGACTTTAACACTCCACTGTCAATAGCAGACAGATCAACCAGACAGAAAATTAACAAGGATATACAGGACTTGAACTCCGACCTGGAACAAGCAAACCTGATAGACATTTACAGAACTCTCCTCCCCAAATCCACAGAATATACATTATTCTCAGCACCACATCACACCTACTCCAAAATTGACCACATAATTGGAAGTAAAGCACTCCTCAACAAATGCAAAACAACTGAAATCATAACAAACAGTCTCTCAGACAATAGTGCAATAACGTTGGAACTCAGAATTCAGAAAATAACTCAGAACCGCACAGCTTCATGGAAACTGAACAACTGGCTCTTGAATGTTGATTGGATAAACAATGAAATGAAGGCAGAAATAAAGAAGTTCTTTGAAACCAACGAGAATGAAGACACAACGTATCAGAATCTCTGGGACACATTTAAAGCAGTCTGTAGAGGAAAATATATAGCAATAAGTGCCCACATGAGAAGACTGGAGACATCCAAAATTGACACCCTATCGTCAAAATTGAAAGCGCTAGAGGAGCAAGATCAAAAAAGCTCAAAACCTAGCCGAAGACAAGAAATAACTAAGATCAGAGCAGAACTGAAGGAGATAGAGACAAGAAAAATTCCTTCAAAAAATCAATAAATCCAAGAGCTGGTTTTTTGAAAAGGTCAACAAAATAGACAGACCACTAGCCAGACTGATAAAAAAAAAAAAAGAGAGAAAAACCACATAGATGCACTAAAAAACGATAATGGTTAATTCACCACAGATTCCACAGAAATTAAAACCTTCATCAGAGAATACTACAAACAAATCTATGCACATAAACTAGTAAATCAGAGAGAAATGGATAAATTCCTGGACGCCTGTGTCCTCGCAAGCCCAAACCAGGAGGAAGCCAAAACTATAAATAGAGCAATAATTCGGTCTGAAGTTAAGGCAGCGATTAAGAGCCTACTTAACAAAGAAAACCCAGGTCCAGATGGGTTCACAGCTGAATTCTACCAGACACACAAAGAGGATCTGGTACCATTCCTTCTGAAACTATTGCAAATAACCCAGAAAGCCGGAACCATTCCCAAATCATTTTATAAGACCAACATTATCCTGATGCCAAAACCTGGCAGAGACTCAACAAGGAAAGAAAACTTCAGGCCAATATCCATGATGAACATAGATGCAAAAGTCTTCAGTAAAATACTGGCAAACCGATTGCAACAGCACATTGAAAAACGTATCCATCATGATCAAGTAGGATTCATCTCGGGGATGCAAGGCTGGTTCAACATACGCAAGTGTATAAATGTAATTCACCACATAAACAGAAGCAAAAACAAAAACCACATGATTATCTCAATTGACGCAGAGAAGGCATTTGACAAAATTCAACAGCCCTTTATGCTAAAAACCCTCAATAAACTTGGTATTGATGGAAAATATCTCAAAGTAATAAAAGCTATTTACGACAAAACAACAGCCAATATAATACTGAATGGGCAAAAACAGAAAACATTCCCTTTAAAATCCGGCACTAGACAAGGATGCCCTCTCTCACCACTCCTATTCAACATAGTACTGGAAGTTCTAGCCAGAGCAATCAGGCAAGAAAAAGAAATAAAGTGTATTCAAAGAGGAAAGACGGAAACCAAATTGTCTCTATTTGCAGATGACATGATAGTATACCTACAAGATCACATCAACTCAGCCCAAAAGCTGCTGCAACTGATAAGCAACTTCAGCAAAGTCTCAGGATATAAAATCAATGTTCAAAAATCAAAAGCATTCCTATACACCGATAAGAGACTTAAAGAGAACCAAATCAAGCACGAACTGCCATTCACAATTGCTAAAAAGAAAATAAAATCCCTAGGAAAACAACTCACAAGTAATGTAAGGGACCTCTTCAAGGAAAACTACAAACCACTGCTCAACGAAATAAAAGAGGACACAAACAGATGGAGAAACATTCCATGTTCATGGTTAGGAAGAAGCAATATCGTGAAAATGGCTATACTGCCCAAAGTAATTTACACAATCAATGTTATCCCCATCAAACTACCATTGAATTTCTTCACAGAACTGAAAAACACCACCATGAACTTCGTATGGAACCAAAAAAGAGCCTGCATAGCCAAGTCAATTCTAAGCAAAAAGAACACAGCTGGAGGCATCAGACTACCAGACTTCAAATTGTACTACAAGGCTACAGTAATCAAAACAGCATGGTTCTGGTACCAAAACAGAGATATAGACCAATGGAACAAAACAGAAGCATCGGAGGCAACACAACATATCTACAATCACATAATCTTTGATAAACCAGACAAAAACAGGCAATGGGGAAACGATTCCCTATTTAATAAATGGTGTTGGGAAAACTGGCTAGCCATGTGCAGAAAGCAGAAACTGGACCCCTTCCTGACACCTAACACTAAAATTAACTCCGGATGGATTACAGATTTAAACATAAAACCTGACACCATAAAAACCCTAGAGAAAAATGTAGGCAAAACCATTCAGGACATAGGAGTAGGCAAGGACTTCCTGAACAAAACACCAAAAGCATTGGCAACAAAAGCCAAAATAGACAAATGGGACCTAATCAAACTTCACAGCTTCTGCACGGCAAAAGAAAGAGTCACTAGAGTGAATCGGCAACCATCAGAATGGGAAAAATATTTGCAGTTTACACATCTGACAAAGGGCTGATATCAAGAAATTACAAAGAACTCAAACAGATTTACAGGAAAAAAACAAACAAGCCCATTCAAAAATGGGCAAAGGATATGAACAGACACTTTACAAAAGAAGACATACATGAGGCCAACAAACATATAAAAAAGTGCTCCTCATCACTGGTCATTAGAGAGATGCAAATCAAAACCACATTGGGATACCATCTCACACTAGTTAGAATGGGGATCATTAAAAAATCTGGAGACAGCAGATGCTGGAGAGGATGTGGAGAAATAGGAAAACTCTTACACTGTTGGTGGGAGTGTAAATTAGTTCAACCATTGTGGAAGACAGTGTGGCGATTCCTCAGGGAACTAGAAACAGAAATTCCATTTGACCCAGCAATCCCATTACTGGGTATCTATCTAGAGGATTATAAATCATTCTACTATAAGGAAACATGCACATGAATGTTCATTGCAGCACTGTTTACAATAGCAAAGAACTAGAACCAACCCAAATGCCCAAAGATAATAGACTGGACTGGGAAAATGTGGCACATATACACCATGGAATATTATGCAGCAATCAAATATGATGAGTTTGTATCCTTTGTAAGGACATGGATGAATCTGGAGTACATCATTCTCAGCAAACTGACACAAGAACAGAAAAAGAAATACTGCATATACTCACTCATAGGTGGGTGAGAAAATGAGAACTCATGGACACAGAGAGGCGGTGTAGTATACACTGGGGATTATTGGGGGGAATGGGGGAGGGAGAGCATGGGGGGGCTGGGGAGGGATAGCCTGGGGATGAATGCCAAGTGTGGGTGAAGGGGAGGAAGGCAGCAAAACACACTGCCATGTGTGTACCTATGCAACTATCTTGCACGTTCTGCATATGTACCCCAAAACCTATAATGCAATAAAAATTAAAATAGGAAAGGTGGAAGCCAAATTGTCTCTATTTGCAGAAGACATGATAGTAAACCTTGAAGACCCCATCACCTCAGCCGAAAAGCTCCTGCAACTAAAAAGGAACTTCAGCAAAGTCTCAGGATATAAAATCAATGTGCAAAAATCAAAAGCATTCCTATACACCAGTAACAAACTTGAGGAGAAAGAAATTAAGAACGAACTGCCATTCCCAATTGCTACAAAGAAAATAAAATACGTAGGAACACAACTCACAAGGAACCTAAGAGACCTCTTTAAGGAAAACTACAAACAACTGCTCAACGAAATAAGAGAGGACACGAACAGATGGAGAAAGATTCCATGTTTGTGGTTAGGAAGAATCAATATTGTGAAAATGGCTATACGGCCCAAAGTAATTTACCCATTCAATGCTATCCCCATCAATCTACCATTGAATTTCTTCACAGAACTGGAAAAAATACCACCATGAATTTCATATCGAACCAAAAAACAGCCCGCATAGCCAAGTCAATTCTAAGCAAAAAGAACACAGTGAAAGTCATCACGCTACCAGACTTCAAACTATACTACAAGGCTACAGTAATCAAAACATCATGGTACTGGTACCAAAACAGTGATATAGACAAATGGAACAGAACAGAAACATCGGAGGCAACACAACATATCTACAACCATATTATCTTTGAGAAACCAGACAAAAACAGGCAATGGGGAAAGGATTCCCTATTTAATAAATGGTGTTGAGAAAACTGGCTAGCCATGTGCAGAAAGCAGAAACTGGACCCCTTTCTGACACCTTACACTAAAATTAACTCCAGATGGATTAAAGACTTAAAAGTAAGACCTGACACCATAAAAACCCTAGAAGAAAATCTAGGCAAAACCGTTCAGGACATAGGAGTAGGCAAGGACTTCATAAAAAAAACACCAAAAGCATTGGCAACAAAAGCCGAAATAGAAAAATGGGACCTAATCAAACTGCACAGCTTCTGCACAGCAATAGAAAGCGTCACTAGAGTGAATCGGCAACCATCAGAATGGGAAAAAATCTTTGCAGTATACACATCTGAGAACGGGCTGATATCCAGAATTTACAAAGAACTCAAACAGATTTACAGAAAAAAAACAAACAAGCCCATTCAAAAATGGGCAAATGATATGAACAGAAACTTTACCAAAGACATACATGAGGCCAACAAACATATGAAAAAGTGCTCATCATCATTGGTCATTAGAGACATGCAAATCAAAACCACATTGAGATATCATCTCACACCAGTTAGAATGGCGATCATTAAAAAATCTGGAGACAGCAGATGCTGGAGAGGATGTGGATAAATAGGAACACTCTTACACTGTTGGTGGGAGTGTAAATTAGTTCAACCATTATGGAAGACAGTGTGGCGATTCCTGGGAACTAGAAATAGAAATTCCATTTGACCCAGCAATCCCATTACTGGGTATCTCTCCAAAAGACTATAAATCTTTCTACTATAAGGACACATGAACACGAATATTCATTGCAGCACTGTTTACAATAGCAAAGACCTGGAACCAACCCAAATGCCCATCGATGATAGACTGGACTGGGAAAATGTGGCACATATACACCATGGAATATTATGCAGCAATCAAAAATGATGAGTTTGTGTCCTTTGTAGGGACATGGATGAATCTGGAGAACATCATTCTCAGCAAACTGACACAAGAACGGAAAAAGAAATACTCTATATACTCACTCATAGGTGGGTGAGAAGAATGAGAACACATGGACACAGATTGGCGGTCTACTATACACTGGGGACTGTTGAGGGAAAGGGGGAGGGACAGCGGGGGGGACTGGGGGGGATAGCCTGGGGATGAATACCAAGTGTGGGTAAAGGGGAGGAAGGCAGCAAATCACACTGCCATGTGTGTACCTATGCAACTATCTTGCACGTTCTTCACATGTACCCCCAAACCTATAATGCAATAAAAATTAAAAAAAAAGATGAGTTTGTGTGCTTTGTAAGCACATGGATGAATCTGGAGAACCTCATTCTCAGGAAACTGACACAAGAACAGAAAAAGAAATACTGCATATACTCACTCATAGGTGGGTGAGAAAAATGAGAACACATGGACACACAGAGGCGGTCTACTATACACTGGGCTCTGTTGGGGGAAATGTTGCAGGGACAGCGGGGGTGTCTGTGGGGGATAGCCTGGTGATGAATACCAAGTGTGGGTGAAGGGGAGGAAGGCAGCAAAGCAGACTGCCACATGTGTACCTATGCAACTATCTTGCACGTTATGCACATGTACCCCAAAACCTAGAATGCAATAAAAATTAAAAAAAAGAAGAGAGGGGGATACACACAGGAGAGAGTGGGTACAAACAGGAGAGAGAGAATACACACAGGGCAGAAGACGATACACAAAAGGAAAAAACGTTACAAACAGGAGAATACGGAATAAACAGAAAGGAAAGGAGGATACACCATGGAGAGAGGAGGATAAACACAGGAGAGGGAGATACACACAGGATAGAGGGGCTTACACACAGAAGAGGGGAATACACACAAGAGAAAAAAAGATAAACACAGAAAAAAGGAGAAAACACACAGGAGAAGGGGATACACACAGGAGAGAGGGGTGTAGACACAGGAGAAAACAGGATACGCACAGCAGAGAGAAAGATACACATAGGAGAGAAAAGATACACAAAGGAGAGAAGGGGATACGCACAGGAGAGAGAAGGGATACGCACAGGGTAGAGGGTGTTACACACAGGAGAAAGGAGGGATACGAACTGGAGAGAGAAGGGATATCCAGAGGAGAGAGGAGGATGCACACAGTAGATGTTGACACACACAGGAGAGAGGAGGATGCACACAAAAGAGAGGAGGAGAAACACAGGAGAAAGAGGATACACGCAGGAGAGAGGAGGGTAAACACAGGATACGGGGTTACACAGAGGAGAGAGGATGATACAAGCAGGCGAGAGGAGAATACACACACGAGAGAGAAAGATACACACAGGCGAGAAGAGAATACACAGAGAA
Source organism: Saguinus oedipus (assembly GCA_031835075.1). Lineage (NCBI taxonomy): Eukaryota > Metazoa > Chordata > Mammalia > Primates > Cebidae > Saguinus > Saguinus oedipus. Next base: position 60,645,700 of record CM063173.1, read on the forward strand.
GAGAGAAAAATACACACAGGAGAGTGGGGGATACACACAAAAAAGAGAAAGATACTAACAAAGAAAGGGTAATGAACACAGGAGAAAGGAGGATACACACAGGAGAGAGGAGGATACACACAGGAGAAAGGAGGATACACAAAGGAGAGGAAAAACACACAGGAGAGAGGGGGATACACACAGGAGGAAAAGATAAACACAGAAGAGAAGGTATACACACCGGAGAGAGCGGGATACACACAGGAGAGGGGGGGATACACACAGGAGGAAAAGATAAACACAGAAGAGAAGGTATACACACCGGAGAGAGCGGGATACACACAGGAGAGGGGGATACACACAGGAAAGAGGGGCTTACGCACAGGAAAGAGGAGGATACACACAGGAGAGAAGGTGAATACATGAAAAAGAGAGGGGGATACACACAGGAGAGTGAAGCATACACATAGGAGGGAGGGGAATACACACAGGAGAAAGGGGGATACACAGAGAGAAAAAAGGATAAATACAAAAGAGAGGAAAATACACACCAAAAAGGGAAGGATACAGATAGAAGAGAAAAGGATACACGTAGAAGATTGGAGAATACACAGGAGAGAGGAGGATAAACACAGGAGAGGGGAGGATACAAGCAGAGAGCCGAGGATATACACGAGAGAGGGACAATATACGCAAAACAGAGGAGGATACACACAGGAGTGGCGTGGTACACACAGGAGAGAGGAGGGTACACACAGTAGAAAGAAGAGTACACACAGGAGAGAGAAGGATACACAAAGGAGTAGGGGATACACACAGGAGAGAGGGGGAGACACAGAGGAGAGAGGAGGATACACAAAGACGAAAGGAGGAAACACACAGGAGGGGGAATACACACAGAAAAGAGGACCATAAACACAGGAGAGGGAGAAACACACAAAAGAAAGGAAAATACGCACAAAAGAAAGGAGGATACACACAGGACAGGTAGATACACAAATGGGGAGTGGGGCGTACACACAGGAGAGAGGAGGATACACACAGCAGAGAGGAGGATACACAGAGGAAAGAGGGCATAAACACAAGAGAGAGGAAGATACAAACTGGAGAGAGGGAAGACACACACAGGAGAGAGGGTGGATACACACAGGAGAGAGGGGTGATACACACAGGAGATAAAAAAGATACACACAGGAGAAAAAAGGATACACACTGATTAGAAAAGGATACACACAAGAGGGAAATATACACAGTAGTGAAAAGGATACACACAGGAAAGAAGAAAATACACATAGAAGAGAGGAGGATACACACAAATGAGGGAAGGATACACACGGTAGACAGAAGGATACACACAGGAGAGTGAAGAATACACACAGGAGAGGGGTGATACACAGAAGAGAGATAAGGGTTCACATAGAAGAATAGAGGATACATACAGGAGAGAGACGGATACACACAGGAGAGAGGAGTATACACACAGCAGAGAGGAGGATACACACAGGAGAGAGGGTATACACACAGGAGTGAGGAAGATCCACAGAGGAGACAAGGGAATGCAAACAGGAGAGAGGTGGATACACAGAGAAGTGGGGCATACACACAGGAGAGAGTAGGATTTACGCAGGAGAGAGGAAAATACACGCAGAAAAGAGGGGGGTACACACAAGAAAGAGGGGGATACACACAGGAGAGAGGAGGGATACACACAGAGAGTGGTGATACACACAGGACAGTGGAGGGTACACACAGGAAAGAGGGGGTACACACAGGAGAGAAGAGGATTAACAAAGGAAAAAGGGATAAACACAGGAGAGTAGGGAATAAACAGAGTAGAGAGGAGGATACACAGAGGAGAGAGGAGGATAAACACAGGAGAGGAGGATACACACAGGAGAGAGGGGAGTAGACACAGGAGAAAAGAGAATACACACAGCAGAGAGGAGGATACACAGAGGAGAGAGGGGGATACACACAGGAGAAAAGAGGGATACGCACAGGAGAGAGAATTGATACCCACAGGAGAGAGAAGGATACACACAGAAGAGAAAAGGATACACACAAGAGAGAGGAGAATACACACAGGAGAGAGAAGGATACTTACAGGAGAGAGGAGGAGACACACAGAAGAAAGAAGGATACACGCAGGAGAGAAGATGATACAAACAGGAGAGAGAAGGACGCGAACAGGAGAGAGGAGGATACACACAGGAGAGTAGAGGATACACAGAAAAGGGAGGAGGATACAAACAGAAGAGAGAGAAATACACACAGGAGAGAAGATGATACACACAAAAGAGGGTTGATACACACAGGAGAGAGAAGTGTATATATAGGAGAAAAAGGGATACAAACAGAAGTCAGAAAACTACACAAAAGAGAGGGGGATACACACAGAAAAGAGAAAAACACACCAATGAGAGAAAAGGATACACACAGGAGAGAGAAGAATACACACAGGAGAAGGGGTAACAACAGGAAAACGGGGCATACACACAGGAGAGGGGAATACACAGAGGAGAAAGGGGGATATACACAGGAGAGAAAAGGATACACACAGGAGAGGGGGACACACACAAAAAGAGAAACGTACACACAGGAGAAAAAAACACACACAGCAGAGGAAAGAATACACACAGGAGAGAGAGGATAAACACAAGAGAGAGGAGGATACATAGGAGAGAGGGAAATACACACAAAAGAGGTAAGGATACACACAGGAGACAGAAGGATACACACAGGGTAGTGGGGGATACAGAAAGAAGAGGGATGATACACACGAGAGAGAGGAGGGTAAACACAGGAGGGGGGATACACACAAAAGAGAGGAGGATACACGCAGAATAAGGGGATACACAGAGGAAAAAGAGGGATACACACAGGAGAAAGGACACACACAGGAGAGAGGGGCATACACACATAAAAGGGTGATAAACAAAGGAGAAAGTGGGATAAACACAGGAGAGAAATGTATACACACAGGAAAGGGTGATACACACAGGAGAGAGTGGTGTAAACACAGGAGAGAAAAGAATACACACAAGAGAGAGGAGGAAACAAACAGGAGAGAGGGGATACACACAAAAGAAAGGGGGGATACACACAGGAAAGAAAGGTGTTACACACAGGAGAGAAGGAAATAACACACAGGAGAGGGAAGGAATAAACACAGTAGAGAGAAGGATACACACAAAAGAGAGAAGGATACACACAGGAGAGAAAAGTATACACACAGGAGAGGGGCATACACAAAATAGAGAGGGGGATACACACAGGAGCGTTGGATACATACAGGAGATAGGGAAATACACAGGAGAGAGGGGGATACGCACAAATATGGGTATACAAACAGGAGAGGGGGGATACACACAGGAGAGAGGATAATACACACAGAAAAGACGAGGATACACACGGAGAGAGAAGAATATACACAGGAGAGAGGAAGATACACACAAGAGAGAGGAGGATACTCACAGGAAAGATGGGGTTACACATAAAAGAGGGGAGGATACACACAGGAGAGAGGAGAATACACACAGGAGAGAGAAAGATACACGCAGGATAAAGGAGGATACACACAGGAAAAATGGAAATACACACAGGAGAGTGGAGGATACACAAAGGAGAGAGAAGGATACACACAAGAGAAAAAAGAATACACACAGGAGACAGAAAAATACACACAGGAAAGGGGAGGGTACACACAGTAGAGAGAAGGATACACATAGGAGAGAGGTGAATACACACAGGAGAGGGAAAGATACACACAGGATTGAGGAGGATACACACAGGAGAGAGGGGATACACACAGGAGAGAGGAAATATACACACAGGATAGAGGAGGATACACAGAGAAAAGATGGGGATACATACAGAAGAAAGGAGCATACACAAAAGAGAGAGGAGGATACACGAAGAGGAGAGAAGTATACACACAGGAAAGAGGAGGATACACACAGGAGAGGGGGATACACACAAGGGAGGGGGCATAAACACATAAAATGGGGATAAACACAGTAGAAAGGGGGTACACACAGAAGAGAGAAGGATACTCACAGGAAAATGTGATACAAACAGGAGAGAGAAATACACACAGGTGAGAAAAGGATACACACAGGAGGGAGGGGCATAAACACAGAAAAGTGGGGATACACAGAGACAGGGAGATATACAAAAGAGAAAGGGATACACACAGTAGAAGGAAATACACACAGGAGTGAGGAGGATGTACACAGGAGAAAGGGAAATACACACAGAAAAGAGGAGGATACACACAGCAGAGAGAATGATACACACAGGAGAGGGGGGATACACACAGGAGAGAGGAAGATACACACAGGAGAGAGGAGGATACGGAGAGGAGAGAGGAAGATACACACAGAAGAGAAGGAGATACATACAGGAGTGGGGGATACACAGAGAAAAGACGGGGTAAACACAAAAGCGTTGGATACAGGCAGGAGACAGAAAAATACACACAGGAGGGAGGGGGATACATACAGAAGAGGGGGATACACACAGGTGACTGGGAGATACACACAGGAGAAGAGTATACACAGGAGAGAGTGGGATACACACAGAAGAGAGGGGAATAAACACAAGAGAGGGGGCATACACAAATAAGAGAGGGGGATACACACAGGAGAGAGAAAGATACACAAAAGAGAAAGTGGGATACACACAGGAGAGAGGAGAATATACAAAGGAGAGAAGAATACACACAGGTGAGAGGTGGATACACACAGGAGAGTGGGGCGTACACACAGAAGAGGGGGGTTACACAAAGGAGAGAGGTGGATACACAAAGGAGAAAGGGATACACACAGGAGAAAGAAATACACACAAGAGCGAGGGAGATTCACACAGGAGAAAGGAGGATACACACAGGAAAAAGAAGAATACACACAGGAGAGAGGAGCATATACACAGGAGAGAGGGTGATACACACAGGAGAAAGGAAGATACACACAGGAGAGTGGGGCACACAAACATGAGGGTGGGGGATACACACAAAAGAGAGGGGTATACACAGAGTGGTAGAAGGATACACACAGGAGTGAGGAGGATACACACAGGAAAGAGGAGGATACACACAGGAGAGTGGAAGATACGCACAGAAGAGAAAATGATACACACAGGAGAAGAGGATACACAGAAGAGAGGGGGATAGGCACAAAAGAGAAAAATACACAGACGAGGGAGGGGATACACATAGGAGAGAGGGGGAAACAGGAGAGGGAGATACATACTGAATAGAAGGGCATAGACAGAGGAGAGGGGATGATACACGCAGGAGAGAGGAGGATACACGCAGGAGAGAGGGGGATACACACAGGAGAGAGGAAGTATAAACACAGGAGTGAGAAGAATACATAAAGGAGACAGGAAAATACACAGAGGTGAAAGGAAGATACACACAGGAGAGAGAAGTATACACACAGGAGAAAGGGGGATCCAGACAGTAGAGAGGGAGATACACACAGAAGAGAGGGGAGTAAACACAGAAAACAGGAGGATACACACAAGAGAGAGAAGGATACACACAGGAGAGAGGAAGATACACACAGGGGAAAGAGGGAATGATACACATAGGAGAGAGGGGGATACACACAGGAGACAGAGGGATACACACAAGGGGACGGGGATAAATAATGGAGCGAGGAGGAAACACACAGGACAGTGGAGGATACAAAAGGAGACATGAGCATACACACAGGAGAGGGGGATACACACAAAGGAGGAAGATACACACAGAAAAGAGGAGGATACATACAGGGGATGGGGATACACACAGGAGAGAGGGGCATACACACAGAAGAGGCAGGATACACACAAAATAGAGGAAAATACAAACAGGAGAGAGGGGGTACACACAAGAGACAGGGGGGATACACACAGGAGAGAAGAAAATACACATAGGAAAGAAGAGGATACACATAGGAGAGAGAAAGATACACACAGGGGAAGCGGGATACACACAGAAGAGGGAAGGATACACACAAAAGAGAGAAGAATACACACAGGAGAGTGAAGGATACCCACAGAAAAAAGGGAAATATACACAGGAGAGAGGGGCATACACACAGGAGAGGGGAATACACAGAGTACAGAGGAGAAAACAAACAAGAGAAGGAAATACACACAGGAGAGCGAGATACACACGAGAGAAGGGGATGCACAAGGAGAGAGGGGGATACACACTGAAAAGAAGTGGATACACAAAGAAAAGGGAAGGATACACACAGGAGAGCGCAGATACACACAAGGAAGAGAAAGATACACACAAGAGAGTGGGGCATACACACAGGACGAAGAGAGATACACACAGAAGACAGGGGTATACACACAGGAAGAAAGGATACACACAGAAGAGACGAGGATACACACAGGGGAAAGAAGGATACACACAGGAGAGAGGAAGATACACACAGGAGAGAGGAAGATACACACAGGAGAGAGGAGGATACTCACAGAAAAGATGGGGATACACACAGAAGAGAGGAGGATACACACAGGAGAGAGGATACACACAAGAGAGAGAAAAATACAAGCAGGATAAAGGAGGATACACACAGGAAAGATGGGGATACACACAGGAGAGTGGAGGATACACAAAGGAGAGAAAAGGATACACAGAAGAGAAAAAAGAATACACACAGAAGACAGGAGGAAACACACAGGAAAGAAGGGATACACACAGTAGAGAGAAGGATACACATAGGAGAGAGGAGGATACACACAGAAGAGATGGGGGATACACGCAAGAAAGAGGGGGACTCACACTGAAGAGAGTACGATACATAAAGGCTAGAGGGGGTATACACACAGGGGAGAGGGGAGATACTAACAGGAGAAATGGGGATACACACAGGAGAGTGGGGCATACACACAGAAGAAAGATGATACACACTGAAGAGAGTGGGATACACACAAGAGGAGGAAAATATGCACAGTAAAGAGGAGGATACTCAAAGAAGAAAGAAGGATACACACAGAAGAGAAACGGATACACACAGGAGAGAGGAGGATACACACAGGAGAGGGCGATACACACAAGAGAGAGGGGGATCCACACAGGAGACAAGGAAATACACATAAGACAGAGGGGTATACACACAGGAGAGGGGTATACACACAGGAGAGAAAAGGACACACGCAGGAGAAAAAGGGATACACGCAGGACAGAGAAGGATACCCGCAAAAGAGAGGGGATACACACAGAAGAGAGAAAAATACACACAGGAGAGAAGGGGAAAACACACAGGAGAGAGGGAAATACACAAAAAAGCGAGGGATACACACAGGTGAGAAAAGGATACACACAAGGGAATGGGTATAACACAGAAACAGGGGGATACACACAGGAGAGAAAAATACACACAGGAGTGAGAAGGATGCACACAGGATAAATGGAAATACACAAGCAAAAAGGAAGATACACACAGGAGAGAGAAGGATACACACAGGAGAGGGGGGATACATACAGAAGAGAGAAAGATACCCATAAAAGAGAAGAGGATACTCAGAGAAGAGCGGAAGATACACACAGAAGAAAGAAGGATACACACAGGAGTGGGGGATACACACAGAAGAAAAAGGAATATGCAGAGGAGAGAAAAATAAATAGAAGAGAGGGGGATACATACAGGAGAGAAAGGGACACACAGGAGACAAAAGGATACACACAGGAGAGAAAAAGATACACATAGGAGAGAAAGATACACAGAGGAGAGAGGGGCATACACACAAAAAAGGGGGATACACATAGGAGAAAGGGGGATACACACAGGAAAGGGTGATACACACAAGAGAGAGAAGCGTAAACATAGGAGAGAGGAGAAAACAAACAAAAGAGAGAGAATACACACATGTGACAGGGGTATACACACAAAAGAAAGAGGTAATACACACAGGAAAGAAAGGTGTTACACACAGGAGAGATAAAAGAAACACAGAAAAGTGGAGGAATACACACAGGAGAGAGGAGGATACACACAGGAGAGAGAAGAAAACACACAAGAGAGAGAAGTGTCCACACAGGAGAAAAGCATACACACAGGAGAGAGGGGGATACACATAGGAGAGTTGGATACATACAGAAGACAGGGAAATACACACAGGAGAAAGGAGGATACACACAGGAGAGGGGATACACACGGGGGAGAGGGTATACACACAAAAGGGAGGGAAATACACACGAGAGAGGGGCATACACACAGGAGAGAGAGGGATACACATAGGAGAGAGGAAGATACACACAGGAAAGAGAAAGATACACACATTAGAAAGGAGGATACACATAGGAGAGGGTGAAACACACAAGAGAAAGGGGTTCCACAGAGGAGAGAGGAAAATACACATAGAGAGGGGTATACACACAGGAGAGGTGTATAAACACAGGAGAGAGGAGGATACATGCAGAAGAGTGAAGGATACTCGCAGCACAGAGGAGAATACCCGCAGGAGAGAGGAGGAAACACACAAAAGAGAGAAAAATACACACAGAATTGAAGGGAATACACACAAGAGAGAGAATGAAACACACAGGAGAGAAAAGAATACCACAAAAGAGAGGAGGATACACACAGGAGTGAGGAATACACACAGGTGAGAGAAGGATACACACAGGAGAGAGGGGCATACACACAGAAAAGGGGGAACACAGAGGAGAGAGGGAAATACGCCAAGGTAAAAGTGATACACACAAAAGAGGGAAATACACACAGGAGCGAGAAAGATGCACACAGGAGAAAAGGAAATACACACAGGAAAAAAAGGATACACACAGGAGAGAGAAGGATACACACAGGAGAGGGGGGATACACACAGGAGAGAGGAGGATACACAGAGGAGAGAGGAAGATACACACAGAAGAGAAGATGATACACACAGGAGTGGGAGATACACACAGAAGAGAGGGGGATACGCACAGGAGAAAGAGATACACAGAGGAGAGAGTGAAATACACACAGGAGAGAGGGGAATAAACAAAGGAGAGGGGCATACATACAGGAAATAGGGGCATAGACAGAGGAGAGGGTAGGACACACGAAGGAGAGAGGAGGATACACAAAGGATAGAAGTGGATAGACACAGAAGAGAGAAGGATACACACAGGAGAGAAAAGGATACACACAGGAGATAGGAGGATACACGTAGGAGAGGGAGATACACACAGGAGAGAGGGGCATACACTCAAAAAAATGGATACACACAGGAGAAATTGGGATACACACAGGAGAGTGGAGGATACACACAGGAAAGGGTGATACACACAGGAGAGAAGGGCATAAACACAGGAGAGTGGAGGATATACAAAGGAGAAAGGAGAAAACAAACAGGAGAGAGGGGATACACACAAGATAGAGGGGGATACACACAGGAGAGAAAGGTGATACACACAGGAAAGAAATGTGTTGCACACAGGAGAGAGGGGGAACCCACAAGAAAGCAGAGGGATACACGCAGGAGAAAGGAGGATACACACAGGAGAGAGGAGGATACACAGAGTAGAGAGGAGTGTACACACAGGTGAGTGGCATACACACAGAAGAGAGGGGGATACATGCAGGAGAGTTGGATACATACAGGAGACAGGGAAATATACACAGGAAAGAGGGAAATACACACAAAAGAGGGGTATATACACAGGAGAGAGGGTATACACACAGGAGAGGGGGATACACATAGGAGAGAGAGAAATCCACACAAAAGAGAGGGGAATAAACACAAGAGACAGGGGCATACAGACAGGAGAGAGAAAAATACACATAGGAGAGAGAAAGATACACAAAAAAGAGAGGAGGATACATGCAGAAGAGAGGAGTATACACAGGAGAGAGTTTAATACACAGAGGAGAGAGGGCGTTACACACAGGAGAGAGGGCGGATACACACAGGAGAGAGGAGGATACACACAGGAGAGAGGAGGATACACAAAAAAGAGAGGAGCATACACACAGGAGAGAGAATGATATGCAAAGGAGAGACAGGAATTCACAAAATAGAGAGGGGGATACACACAGGAGAGAGGGGGATACACAAGGAAGACAGTGGTATACACACAGGTGAGGGAAATACACAAAGGACAGAGGGACATACACACAGAAAAGAGCAAAGATACACACAGGAGAGAGGAGGATACACACAGGAGAAAGGAGGATACACACAAGAGAGACGGATACACACAGGAGAGAGGAGGGTACTCACAGGATAGGGCGATACACACAAGAGAGAGGGGGATCCACACAGGAGAGAGGGGAATACACATAGGATAGAGGGGTATACACACAGAAAAGGGGCATACACACAGGAGAGAGGAGGATACACGCAGCAGAGAGGAGGATACACGCAGCACAGAGGAGGATACCCGCGGGAAAGAGGGGGATACACACAGAAGAGAATAAAAATACACACAGGAGAGAAGGGGGATACACACAAGGGATAAAATGATACACACAGAAGAAAAAAGGATACACACTAAAGAGAAAAGAATACACATAGGAGCGAGGGATAAGCGTAGGTTAGAGGATACACACAGAAGAGAGGGATATACACACAGAAAAGGGGGGATACAAAGAGAAGAGGGGAAATATACAAAGGAGAAAAAGATACACACAAAAGAGGGAAATACACACAGAAGCGAGGGGGATGAACGCAGGATTAAGGAAAATATACACAGGAAAGACGAGGATACACACAGGAGAGAGAAGGATACACTCAGGAGACGGGGGATACACACAGGAGAGAGAAAGATACACACAGGAGAGAGGAGGATACACAGAGGAGAGAGGAAGATACACACAGAAGAGAAGAGGATACACACAGGAGTGGGGGATACAGAGAAGAGAGTGGTATACTCACAGGAATGGGGGATACACAGAGGAGAGTGTGGAATACACACAGGAGAGAGGAAGATAAACACAGTAGAAGGGGATACATATATGTGTTGCGCTAACTGCGCGTACCAAGCTTGGTTTTTTTTTTTTCCTTTTAACAGGCAGGTTCATGGGAAGAAAACACCAGACCGAGAACAATAATAAAGTGATAGAAAATTTTAATGAGAGAAGTAGGAGAAATATATATATATACACACACATATATAGACAGAAACCACTCCACCTTAGCACCGGCAAGACAGTAGCACGGGCGATTCGCAAGCACGGGCGATTCTCAAGTCACATCTGTAAGTCGCTCTGATCCAATGTCTCTGTGTTCCTCTGCTCCTTTATTGTATCAGCTTATATAACTATTTTACGTACTCATCTTTGTGTCAGTCAGTAAACAGGGAAGATCTACTTCATAAGTGCCCTGTCCTTGACTGTTTCTTGGGCACCGGGAGTTAGCCAGACTCCCAGCCTTCAAGATATCGTTCTAAAACGCCAAGTGCTCTTAGCCCCCCAGAACAGTTCATGGACAGTTCATGGGCTCACAGATCCTTCCCTGCCCACTTCCTCACCCCAAACACCCTTTACAAGCAAGCTTTTTACAAAACAGGACTTCTACAAAACAGGACTTCTACATCATAATCTTACATTTCGGCCCTCAGGCCTGTTTTTGTAAATATGAAAATTGATTTCTCAAATATATATCATACATATACCTAATACGCATATACATGCAAATGTTACAACAACAAATAATGGTTAATACAGAGATGAAACAAAATACAATAACGTACAAGGGGACAAAACGATAAGTCATCCGAGGGTGTGAGAATAGTCAATCATACCAATTATGATTGGCATCTGTAGCAATAAAATGGGAATATTCTAGTAATTTATTAGCTATAATAGTGGTGGATAAACGATGTTCCGCTAACTGGCATTCTGTTTGTTGGACGTAATCATGTAGTTGTGTACTTTTTGCCAAAATCATAGATAAATTCAAATATATTTCAAACTTCGGTGCTGGTAATTGTACAGGTAACCAAGTGTAATTTTGTGTTTCATATGTTGGGGTTAAATACAAAGTGTCATTAAACCATGGCAATAAGTTAATATTATATTGAATAATTTGATTTAATAATGACATGAATATAGTCTGCCCAATCAGATCTATTAAAAATTTCACTTGTGTTATGGCATAAAAGATAGGTACTAATATTAAAAAGGAAATTAGACATAGGATTGATTCTTTTTCTTTTCTTAAATTTTTATTGCATTATAGGTTTTGGGGTACATGTGCAGAACGTGCAAGATAGTTGCATAGGTACACACATGGCAGTGTGTTTTGCTGCCTTCCTCCCCTTCAACCACACTTGGCATTCATCCCGAGGCTATCTCTCCCCAGACCCCCCCGCTTTCCCTCCCCCATTCTCCCCCAATAGACCCCAGTGTATAGTAGACCGCCTCTCTGTGTCCATGTGTTCTCATTTTTCTCACCCACTTATGAGTGAGTATATGCGGTATTGCTTTTTCTGTTCTTGTGTCAGTTTGCTGAGAATGATGTTCTCCAGATTCATTCATGTCCTTACAAAGGACATAAACTCATCATTTTTGATTGCTGCATAATAATCCATGGTGTATGTGTGCCACATTTTCCCAGTCCAGTCTATCATTGTTGGGCATTTGGGTTGGTTCCAGTTCTTTGCTATTGTAAACAGTGCTGCAATGAACATTCGTGTGCATGTGTCCTTATAGTAGAATGATTTATTGTCCTTTGGATAGATACCCAGTAATGGGACAGCTGGGTCAAATGGAATTTCTATTTCTAGGTCCTGAGGAATCGCCACACTGTCTTCAACAATGGTTGAACTAATTTACACTCCCACCAACAGTGTAAGAGTGTTCCTATTTCTCCACATCCTCTCCAGCATCTGCTGTCTCCAGATTTATTAATGATTGCCATTTTAACTGGCGTGAGATGGTATCTCAATGTGGTTTTGATTTGCATCTCTCTAATGACCAGTGATGATGAGCACTTTTTCATATGTTTATTGGCCTCATGTATGTCTTCTTTTGTAAAGTGTCTGTTCATATCCTTTGCCCATTTTTGAATGGGCTTGTTTGTTTTTCCCTGTAAATCTGTTTGGGTTATTTGTAAATTCTGGATATCAGCCCTTTGTCAGATGTGTAAACTGCAAAGATTTTTTTTCCATTCTGATGGTTGCCGATTCACTCTAGTGACTGTTTCTTTTGCCGTGCAGAAGCTGTGGAGTTTGATTAGGTCCCATTTGTCTATTTTGGCTTTCGTTACCAATGCTTTTGGTGTTTTGTTCATGAAGTCCTTGCCTACTCCTATGTCCTGAATGGTATTGCCTAGATTTTCTTCTAGGGTTTTTATGATGTCAGGCCTTACGTTTAAGTCTTTAATCCATCTGGAGTTAATTTTAGTGTAAGGTGTCAGGAACGGGTCCAGTTTCTGCTTTCTGCACATGGCTAGCCAGTTTTCCCAACACCATATATTAAATAGGAAATCCTTTCCCCATTGCTTGTTTTTTGTCTGGTTTATCAAAGATAATATGGTTGTAGATATGCTGTGTTGCCTCCGATGCTTCTGTTCTGTTCCATTGGTCCATATCTCTGTTTTGGTACCAGTACCATGCTGTTTTGATTACTGTAGCCTTGTAGTATAGTTTGAAGTCTGGTAGTGTGATGCCTCCCGCTGTGTTCTTTTTGCTTAGAATTGACTTGGCTATGCGGGCTCTTTTTTGGTTCCATATAAAATTAATGGTGGTTTTTTCCAGTTCTGTGAAGAAATTCAATGGTAGTTTGATGGGGATAGCATTGAATGTGTAAATTACTTTGGGCTGTATAGCCATTTTCACAATATGTATTCTTCCTAACCATGAACATGGAATGTTTCTCCATCTGTTGGTGTCCTCTCTTATTTCGTTGAGCAGTGCTTTGTAGTTTTCCTTAAAGAGGTCCCTTACATTCCTAGTGAGTTGTATTCCTAGGTATTTTATTTACTTTGTAGCAATTGTGAATGGCAGTTCGTTCTTGATTTGGTTCCTTTTAAGTCTGTTATTGGTGTATAGGAATGCTTGTGATTTTTGCACATTGATTTTATATCCTGAGACTTTGCTGAAGTTGCTTATCAGTTGCAGGAGCTTTTGGGCTGAGGTGATGGGGTCTTCTAGGTATACTATCATGTCGTCTGCAAATAGAGACAATTTGGCTTCCACCTCTTTTATTTGAATACACTTGATTTCTTTCTCTTGCCTGATTGCTCTGGCTAGAACTTCCAGTACTATGTTGAATAGAAGTGGTGAGAGAGGGCATCCTTGTCTAGTGCCGGATTTCAAAGGACATGCTTTCAGTTTTTGCTCATTAAGTATGATATTGGCTGTTGGTTTGTCGTAAATAGCTTTTATTACTTTGAGATACGTTCCATCAATACCAAGTTTATTGAGAGTTTTTTAGCATAAAGGGCTGTTGAATTTTGTCAAATGCCCTCTCTGCATCAATTGAGATAATCATGTGGTTTGTGTTTTTGCTTCTGTTTATGTGGTGAATTACATTTACAGACGTGCGTATGTTGAGACAGCCTTGCATCCTCGGGATGAATCCTACTTGATCCTGATGGATAAGTTTTTTAATGTGCTGCTGCAATCGGTTTGCCAGTATTTTATTGAAGATTTTTGCATCTATGTTCATCATGGATATTGGCCTGAAGTTTTCTTTCTTGTTGAGTCTCTGTCAGGTTTTGGTATCAGGATGATGTTGGTCTCATTAAATGACTTGGGAAGGGTTCCCTGTTTTTGGATTATTTGGAATAGATTCAGAAGGAATGGTACCAGATCCTCTTTGTGTGTCTGGTAGAATTCGGCTGTGAACCCATCTTGACCTGGGCTTTTTTTGTGTGGTAGGCTCTTAATTGCTGCCTCAAATTCAGATCCTGTAATTCGTCTATTGATAGTTTTGCCTTTCTCCCGGTTTAGGATTGGGAGGAAACAGGCGTCCAGGAATTTATCCATTTCTTCCTGATTTATTAGTTTATGTGCATAGAGTTGTTGGTAGTATTCTCTGATGATGGTTTGAATTTCTGTGGAATCTGTGCTTATTTCTCCATTATCGTTTTTTATTGCATCTATTTGGTTGTTCTCTTTTCTTTTTTATCCGTCTGGCTAGTGTTCTGTCTATTCTGTTGATCTTTTCAAAAAACCAGCTCTTGGATTTATTGGTTTTCTGAAGGGTTTTTCTTGTATCTATCTCCTTCAGTTCTGCTCTGATCTTAGATATTTCTTGTCTTCGGCTAGGTTTTGAGCTTTTTTGATCTTGCTCCTCTAGCTCTTTCAATTTTGACAATAGGGTGTCAATTTCGGATCTCTCCACTCTTCTCATGTGGGCACTTATTGCTATATATTTTCCTCTACAGACTGCTTTAAATGTGTCCCAGAGATTCTGGTACGTTGTGTTTTCATTCTCGTTGGTTTCAAAGAACTTCTTTATTTCTGCCTTCATTTCATTGTTTATCCAATCAACATTCAAGAGCCAGTTGTTCAGTTTCCATGAAGCTGTGTTGTTCTGAGTTATTTTCTGAATTCTGAGTTCCAACTTGATTGCCCTATGGTCTGAGAGACTGTTTGTTATGATTTCCGTTGTTTTGCATTTGCTGAGGAGTGCTTTACTTCCAATTATGTGGTCAATTTTGGAGTAGGTGTGATGTGGTGCTGAGAAGAATGTATATTCTGTGGATTTGCGGTGGAGAGTTCTGTAAATGTCTATCAGGTTTGCTTGTCCCAGGTCTGAGTTCAAGTCCTGGATATCCTTGCTAAATTTCTGTCTGGTTGATCTGTCTTCTATTGACAGTGGAGTGTTAAAGTCTCCCACTATTATTGTGTGGGAGTCTAAGTCTCTTTGTAAATCATTAAGAACTTGCCTTATATATCTGGGTGCTCCTACATTGGGTCCATATATATTTAGAATTGTTAGCTCTTCTTGTTGTATCGATCCTTTTACCATTAGGTAATGACCTTCTTTGTCCCTTTTGATCTTTGTTGCTTTAAAGTCTATTTTATCAGAGATGAGAATTGCAACTCCTTATTATTTTTGCTCTCCATTTGCTTGGTAATCTTTCTCCATTTTTTAATTTTCAGCCTTTGTGTATCCCTGCGTGTGAGGTGGGTTTCCTGGATACAGCACACCGTTGGGTTTTGTTTTTTTATCCAATTTTCCAGTCTGTGTGTTTTTATTGGTACATTTAGCCCATTTACATTTAGGGTTAATATTGTTATGTGTGAATTTGATACTGCCATTTTTATGCTAGCTGGCTGTTTTGCCCGTTGGTTCATGTACATTCTTCATTTTCTGGATGGTCTTTAGCATTTGGTATGCTTTTAGGATGGCTGGTACTGGTTGTTTCTTTCTAT
This sequence comes from Saguinus oedipus, assembly GCA_031835075.1. Taxonomy (NCBI): domain Eukaryota; kingdom Metazoa; phylum Chordata; class Mammalia; order Primates; family Cebidae; genus Saguinus; species Saguinus oedipus. Next base: position 60,661,994 of record CM063173.1, read on the forward strand.
GTGTAGTGCCTCTTTCAGGAGCTCTTGTAAAGCAGGCCTAGTGGTGTCAAAATCTCTGAGTACTTGCTTGTTTGTGAAGGATTTTATTTTTTCTTCACTTATGAAGTTCAGTTTGGCTGGATATGACATTCTGTGTTGAAATTTCTTTTCTTTAAGAATGTTGAATATTGGCCCCCACTCTCTTCTGGCTTGTAGAGTCTCTGCTGAGAGATCTGCTCTGAGTCTGATGGGCTTCCCTTTGTGGGTTACCCGACCTATCTCTCTGGCTGCCCTTAGTATTTTCTCTTTCATTTCAACCCTGGTGAATCTGACGATTATGTGCCTTGGGGTTCCTCTTCTTGCGGAGTATCTTTGTGGTGTTCTCTGTATTTCCTGGAGTTGAGTATTTACCTTTCTTGCTAGGTTGGGGAAATTTTCCTGGATAATATCCTGAAAGGTGTTTTCCAGCTTGGATTCATTCTCTTCGTCACATTCTGGTACACCTATCAAATGTAGGTTGGGTCTCTTCACATAATCCCATATTTCTTGGAGATTTTGTTCATTCCTTTTTGTACTTTTTTTTTTAAATCTTGGTTTCTCGTTTTATTTCATTGAGTTGATCTTCAACTTCTGATATTCTTTCTTCTGCTTGGTCAGTTCGGCTGTTGAAACTTGTGCATGCTTCGTGAAGTTCTCGTGTTGTGTTTTTCAGCTCCTTCAATTCATTCATATTCTTCTCTAAGTTGTCCATTCTTGTTATCAATTCCTCGAATCTTTTTTCAAATCTTTTTTCAAGGTTATTGGTTTCTTTGCATTCGTTTAGAACATGTTCTTTTAGCTCACTGAAGTTTCTCATTCTCCACTTTCTGAAGTCTGATTCCGTCATTTCGTCACACTCATTTTCCGTCCAGCTTTGTTCCCTTGCTGGTGAGGAGTTTTGGTCCTTTTTTGGAGGTGAGGCGTTTTAGTTTCGGTTGTTTTCCTCCTTTTTGCGCTGGTTTCTTCCCATCTTTATGGATTTATCCGCCTGTCGTCTTAGTAGTTGCTGATTCTTCAACAACTACTTTGGACGCTGGTACTGTTGATAATGAAGTATTTGTGTTACTTAGTTTTCCTTCTAGTGGTCTAGCCCCTCTGCTGTATGGGTGCTGAGGTCCACTCCAGGCCCTGCTTGTCTTGGGCAAACCTGTAGCAGCTGCAGAAGCTTGAGGGATGATACCAGTTTCTTATTCTTCTGTCTTTGTTCCAGAATGATGCACACCAAATGTCAGTCTGATTAGTTCTTTTTTGGGGTGACTCTTTGTATATACAGGGGTCAGAGAGCTGCTTGTGTAGATGGTCTGTGCTTTATAGTAGCTCCAGTGCTGAGTTGTGAGCTCCATTGTTCATTCAGGGTTGTTGGGAGGTTGTTTATATCTGCTGCACTAGAACTCATAAAACACCACCCTTTTATTCCCCCTTAGATTCTCTGTCTCAGGGAGTTGGGGCTTTCTTTATGAGTATCTGTTGCACTGTCCTGCCCCACTAGGCGGCAGTGTATTCACTATTTGCCTGCCAGGGCTCTGACCTGCTATCGCGGGTCCGCCCTGTTGCTGCTCGTCTCCCTTCTGCTGTGGAGCACTCCCCCCTTCTGGCGGAGTCTCTCTGTTATGGCAGGTTGCCTTGGCAATGGCAGGCTGTGTCAGCCCTGGGCGGTACTACAGTAGGGTTGGATTGCGTCAGCAATGGTGGACGCCCCTCCCTTACTGGGCTGCACCATCCTAGATGCCAGCAGCAAAACTCTCAGCCCCAAGTGCCTCCAGTCGCCACCCTTCTTGTCCCTGTGAGGGTGGGACCCGCCAAGCCCGATCACCCAGCTCCCTGCCTCAGAATCTGTCCTCTCTCTCTCTCTCTCTTCCTCTCATCAAGCTGAAAGGTCGACTCTCTCACTGGCGCCCCAGTAGCCTGCAGATAGGGCACTGGGATCCGTGCGATCTCCCGTGTCGCTTCCCAATGCACCGGCTCAGATCATGTTTCCCAGGAAACTCCTGGTCTGGCTCATTTTCCAAGTCCCGTTCAATCAGATGGACATGCCAATCTGCCCTTCCAAATCTCAGATTGTCGGTTTAACAGGGCACACAGACCAGTGAGTTTCGTGCCGGTTCCTGCTGCAGCGCCAGCCAAAGTGGCCGCACCAGCCAACTGCGTTAGCCAGCTGTACTAGCGTCCCGTGTTTCTCCCACACCTGGGACTTTAAACGCTCTCTGGGCAAAAAAGTTCCATCCAAGAATGCGGCTAGGACTCACCCTCTGCGCCTTCACCGAGAGCTGCAATTCTCAGTCACCTCTACGACGCCATTTTGCGAGTCCCTGAATATTCTCTCTTATCAAAATAGTATCCGGAACAGCAGCATGTAATGTAGGAGTTACTGCATTTAATTCTCGATAATCTACTGTCATTCGCCAAGTTCCATCTGATTTTTTAACTGGACATATAGGATTATTCTATTTAGAAATGGTGGGGACAATAACCTCTACTGCTACATAGTTTTTTCTTTGCATTCACTTTCCCCTTCCTCTTTCTGTACTTTTGTTGAGCACAACGGACTGCGGCTTTGTCAGCCACTCCCTGATAAGTCCTAGCTTGATTTCCAAGGATGAATTTTGGCACTGTAACATTGCTAATTTCCCCTGCAAATCTGCCAATTCTTTCTGCAGCTGCAATTTCTCTTGAATTAAGGTTTGGTGTGCCTGGTATTGCTTTCTATAAGCTGATAACAAAATTCAGCCATGCCGACTGATAGCTACCGATTCCTTCCTTTTATCTAAAGGGACTGTTTCCAAGACTTCTAGGAAGTGCATAGGGTCAGCAGATCGCAATTTGCCATCACAATTTTCACTCAATCCTGTTCCATTAGCCCATACCCTAGCCAAAGGTGCAAACACCAGATCTTCCCAACCCGGCACATTACAAACCACATATTTAGCATCTACAGATTTCTTAAACAAAGGCATGATGCCTTCTTCTCCCAGAATCCTGCCGACTACGCCACTTTGTTGCACTAACTGCGAGTACCAAGCTTGGTTTTTTTTTCCTTTTAACAGGCAGGTTCATGGGAAGAAAACACCAGACTGAGAACAATAATAAAGTGATAGAGAATTTTAATGAGAGAAGTAAAAGAATGGAAAGACCATACTTACAAATATATATATATATATATATATATACACACACACACACACACATATATATATACACAGAAACCACTCCACCTCAGCACCAGAAAGACAGCAGCATGGGCGATTCACAAGTCACATCTCAGCACCAGTAAGACAGCAGCATGGGGGATTCGTAAGTCACATCTGGAAGTCGCTCTGATCCAATGTCTCTGTGTTCCTCGGCTCCTTTATTGTATCATCTTACATAACTAATTTACATACTCATCTTTGGGTCAGTCAGTAAACAGGGAAGATCTACTTCATAAGTGCCCTGTCCTTGACTGTTTCTTGGGCACCGGGATTTAGCCAGATTCTCAGCCTTCAAGATATCATTCTAAAACGCCAAGTGCTCTTAGCCCTCCAGAACAGTTCATGGACAGTTCATGGGCTCACAGATCCTTCTCTGCTCACTTCCTCACCCCAAACACCCTTTACAAGCAAGCTTTTTACAAAACAAGACTTCTACAAAACAGGACTTCTACATCAAAATCTTACAATAAGAGAGAGGAGCATAGACAGAGGGGAGGGGAGGATACACGCAGAAGAAAGAAGGATCCACACAGGAAACAGTGGGATACACACAGGAGAGAAACTGATACAAACAGAAGAAAAAAGAATACACACTGGAGAGAGGAAAATACATATACGAGAGGGAGATACACACACAAGAGAGGAGCATACACAAAAAAAGGGGGATACACAGAGGAGAAAAGGGGATACACACAGGAGACAAAAGGATACACACAGGAAAGTGTGATACACACATGAGAGAAGGGCGTAAACACAGGAGAGAGGAGCATACACACAGTAGAGAGGAGGAAACAAACAGGAGAGAGGGGATACACACAAGAAATAAAAGGATACACACAGGAGAAACAGGAGATATACACAGGAAAGAAAGGTGTTACCCACAGGATAGACGAGAAATACAAGGAAAAGCGAAGGGATACACACAGGAGAGACGAGGATACACACAATAGAGAGGAGGATACACACAGAGGAGAAAAGTATACACACAGGAGAGGGGCATACACACAGGGGAGAGGGGGATACACAAAGGAGAGTTGGATACATACAGAAGACAGAGAAATACACACAGGAGAAAGGGGGATACACACAGGAGAGGGGGATACACACAGGAGAGAGGGTATACACACAGAAGAGAGGGTATACACACAGGAGAGAGGGGAATACACATAAGAGAGAGGGGCATACACACAGGAGAGAAGGTGATATACATAGGAGAGAAGAAGATACACAAAAAAGAGAGGAGGATACACGCAGGAGAGAGGAGTATACACAAGAGAGAGAAACATACACAGAGGAGAGAGGGTGTAACACACAGGAGAGAGAAAGATACACACAGGAGAGAAAAGGATACACACAGGAGAAGGTGGATAGACACAAGACAGTGGTGGATATACACAGGAGAGTAGGGGGATACACACAATAAAGAGAAGGATACACAAAAAAGAGAGTACATAAAGGCGAGAGAAAGAATACACACAGGGGAGATGAAGAATACTAACAGGAGAGAGGGGGATACACACCTGAGAGTGGGGCATACACCCAGAAGGGAGAAGAAACACACTGGAGAGAGGAAGATACACACAGGAGGAGGAAGATATGCAAAGTAGAGAGGAGGATACACACAGGATAAAGGAGGATACACACAGGAGAGAGACGGATACACACAAGAGAGAGGAGAATACACACAAGAGAGGGCGATACACACAAGAGAGAGAAGGATCCACACAAGAGAGAGGGAAATACACATAAGAAAGAGGGGTATACACATGAGAGGGATATACACCCAGAAGAGAGGAGGATACACACAGAAGAAAGAAGGATACATGCAGCAGAGAAGGATACACGCAGAAAAGAGGGGAATACACAGAGGAGAGAGAAAAATACACACAGGATAGAAGGGGGATACACACAAGAGAGAGAATGATACACACAAAAGACAAAAGGATACACACAGTAGAGAGGAGGATGCACACAGGAGAGAAAGGCATACACACAGAAAAGGGGGATACACAGAGAAGAGAGTGGGATACACAAAGGAGAAAGGGATACACACAGGAGAGGGAAATACAAACAGGAGCGAGGGGGATGCACACAGGAGAAAGGGAAATGCACACAAGCAAAACGAGAATACAAACAGGAGAGAGAAGGATACACACAGAAGAGGGCGGATACACAGAGGAGAGAGGAAGATACACACAGAAGAGAGGAGGATACACAGAGGAGAGAGGAAGATACACTCAGGAGAGAGGATGTTACACAGATGAGAGGGGAGGACACAGAGAAGAGAGGGAATTACACACAGGAGAGAGGGCGAATACACAAGGAGAGAGAAAGATACACAAAGAAGAGAGGAGGATACATACAGGAGAGGGTTGATACACACAATAGAGTGGAGGATACACACAGGAGAGAGTGGGTATACACACAAGAAAGAGAAGGATACACACAGAAGAAAGTAGAATACATAAAGGCGAGAGAAAGATTACACACAGGGCGAGGGGGCATACTAACAGGAGAGAGGGGGCTACAAACCCGAGAGTGGGGCATACACACAGAAGGGAGAAGATACACAAGGGAGAGAGTAAGATACACACGGGAGGAGGAAGATACGCAAAGTAGAGAGGAGGATACACACAGGATAGAGATGGATACACAAAAGAGAGAGGAGGCTAAACACAGGAGAGGGTGATACACACAATAGAGAAAAGGATCGAAAGAGGAGAGAGGGAAATGCACATAATAGAGGGGTATACACAGAGGAGAGAAAAGGATAGACGCAAAAGAAAGGAGGATACATGCAGCACAGAGGAGGATACACGAAGGAGAGAGGGGAATACACAAAAAAGAGAGAAAAATACACACAGGAGAGAAGGGGGATACACACAAGAGAGAGAATGATACACACAGAAGAGAAAATGATACAAACAGTAGAGAGGAGGATACGCAGATGAGCGAGGGATACACAAAGGTGAGAAGAGGATACACACAGGAGAGAGGAACGTACACACAGCAAAGTGAAGATACACAGAGAAGGGAGTGGGATAAACAAACAAGAAAGGGATACACACAGGAGAGGGAAATACACACAGGAGCAATGGTGATGCACACAGGAGTAAAGAAAATTCACGAAAAAAAGGCGAGGATACACACAGGAGAGATAAAAATACACACAGGAGATTTTCGAGAACCACTGCCAGACGTGAAACCCTCTGCGGTGATAGCAGCAACAGCAAACTTTGAACACCTGCTGTATGCCAGGCAATTTGCTAAGCAATTAACATCTGTTATCACATTTAATCTTTAAAAAATTTTATTGGGTATATTATTTACTCTCTTTAAGTGTAGCGTTTTGGGCTCCCACAAGTCAAAAGACTTACCAGGGGGAAGGAGGCAAGATGGCGTCGTAGAGGCGACTCAGGATTGCAGCTCTCAGTGAAGGCGCAGAGGGTGAGTCCTAGCCATATTCTCGGATGTTCCTTTTATGCCCACAGAGCGTTGAAAGTCCCAGGTGTGGGAGAGACACGGGACGCTAGCGCAGCCGTCTAACGCCAGCTCCTGCCACCACTTCGGCCGGTGCTGCAGTGGGACCTGGTGCAGAACTCACTGGTCTGGGTGCCCTGTTAAACAGGCAATCTGAGATTTGGAAGGGCAGATTGGCATGTTCATCTGATTGAACGGGAATTGGACAATTAGCCAGACCAGGAGATTCCTTGGAAGTGTGATCTGAGCCTGGGTAGTGGGCAGTGGCATGGGAGATCACACGGATCCCAGTGCCCTATCGGCAGGCTAATGGGGCGCCAGTGAGAGAGTTGACCTGTCAGCTTGGGGAGAGGAAGAGAGAGAGAGAGAGAGGAATGACTCTGAGGCAGGGAGCTGGGCGATTGGGCTCGGCGGGTCCCACGCTCACGGGGACAAGCAGGGCGGCGACTGGAGATGCTTGCGGCTGAGAGTTTTGCTGCCGGCATCTAGGACGGTGCAGCCGGGTGAGGGAGGGGCGTCCACCATTGCTGACACAGTCCACCCCCACTGAAGTACCGCCCAGGACTGACGCAGAATGCCATTGCCAAGGCAACCTGCCATAAAAGAGAGACTCCGCGCTCCACAGCAAATGGGAGCCCAGCAGCAATAGGGCGGACCCGCGCTAGCAGGTCAGAGCCACGGCAGGCAAATAGTGAAAAGACTGCCGCCTAGTGGGGCAGTACAGTGCAACAGATACTCATAAAGAAAGCCCCAACTCCCTGAGAAAGAGCATCTAAAGGGGGGAAGGGTGGAGTTTTATGAGTTCTATAGCAGCAGACACAAACAAACTCCCAACAACGCTGAATGAACAACGAAGCTCACAGCTCAGCACTGGAGCTCCTATAAAGCACAGACTGTCTCCTCAAGCAGCTCCCTGACCCCTGTATATCCAAGGAGTCACCCCAGAAAAAGACTAATCAGACTGACATTTGGCTGGCATTATTCTGGAACAAGGACAGCAGAAGAAGAAACTGGTATCATCCCTCACTGTTCCGCAGCTGCTGCAGGTATACCCCAGACAAGCAGGGCCTGGAGTGGACCTCAGCACTCATACAGCAGAGGGGATAGACCATTAGAGGGAAAACTAAGAAACAGAAGTACTTCATCATCAACAATCTCAGCATCCACACAGAGACCCAATTGAAAAATCAGCAACTATTAAGATGACAGGCGGATAAATCCATAAAGATGAAAAGAAACCACCGCAAAAAAGAGGAAAGCACCCGAAACCAAAACACCTCACCTCCAAAAAAGGACCAAAATTCCTCACCAGCAAGGGAACAAAGCTGGACGGAGAATGAATGTGACGAAATGATGGAATCAGACTTCAGAAAGTGGACAATGAGAAACTTCAGTGAGCTAAAGGAACATGTACTAAACCAGTGCAAAGAAACTAATAACCTTGTAAAAAGATTTGAAAAAAGATTAGAGGAATCGATAACAAAAATGGACAAATTAGAGAGGAATATAAATGAATTGAAGGAGCTGAAAAACACAACACGAGAACTTCGTGAAGCATGCACAAGATTCAACAGCCGAATTGACCAAGCAGAAGAAAGAATATCAGAAGTTGAAGATCAACTCAATGAAATAAAACGAGAAACCACGATTAAAGAGAAAAGTACAAAAAAAGAATGAACAAAATCTCCAAGAAATGTGGGACTATGTGAAGAGACCGAACCTACATTTGATAGGTGTACCAGAATGTGACGAAGAGAATGAATCCAAGCTGGAAAACACTCTTCAGGATATTATACAGAAAAATTTCCCCAACCTAGCAAGACAGGTCAATACTCAACTCCAGGAAATACAGAGAACACCACAAAGATACTCCACAAGAAGAGCAACCCCAAGGCATATAATCGTCAGATTCACCAGGATAAAATGAAAAAGAAAGTACTAAGGGCAGCCAGAGAGAAAGGTCGGGTCACACACAAAGGGAAGCCCATCAGACTCACAGCAGATCTCTCGCCGGAGACTCTACAAGCCAGAAGAGAGTGGGGGCCAATATTCAACATCCTTAAAGAAAAGAGCTTTCAACCCAGAATTTCATATCCAGCTAAACTGAGCTTCATAAGTGAAGGAAAAATAAAATCCTTCACGAACAAGCAAGTACTCAGAGATTTTGTCACCACTAGGCCTACTTTACAAGAGATCCTGAAAGAGGCAGTACACATAGAAAGAAACAACAAGTTCCAGCCATCCTAAAAGCATACCAAATGCTAAAGACCATCAACAAAACGAAGAATGTACATGAACCAACGGGAAAAACAGCCAGCTAGCATCAAAATGGCAGTATCAAATTCACACATAACAATATTAACCCTGAATGTAAATGGGCTAAATGCACCAATCAAAAGACACACACTGGCAAATTGGATAAAAAAGCAAAACCCATCGGTGTGCTGTATCCAGGAAACCCACCTCACATGCAAAGATACACAAAGGATCAAAATAAAAGGATGGAGGAAGATTTACCAAGCAAATGGAGAGCAAAAAAAAGCAGGAGTTGCAATACTCATCTCTGATAAAATAGACCTTAAAGCAACAAAGATCAAAAGGGACAAAGAAGGTTATTACATAATGGTCAAAGGATGGATACAACAAGAAGAGCTAACGATTCTAAATATATATGGACCCAATGTAGGAGCACCCAGATATATAAGGCAACTTCTTAATGACTTACAAAAAGACGTAGACTCCCATACAATAATAGTGGGAGACTTTAACACTCCACTGTCAATAGCAGACAGATCAACCAGACAGAAAATTTACAAGGATATCCAGGACTTGAACTCAGACCTGGAACAAGCAAACCTGATAGACATGTACATAACTCTCCACCCCAAATCCACAGAATATACATTCTTCTCAGCACCACATCACACCTACTCCAAAATTGACCACATAATTGGAAGTAAAGCACTCCTCAGCAAATGCAAAACAACTGAAATCGTAACAAACAGTCTCTCAGATCATAGTGCAATCAAGTTGGAACTCAGAATTCAGAAAATAACTCAGAACCGCACAACTTCATGGAAACTGAACAACTGGCTCTTGAATGTTGATTGGATAAACAATGAAATGAAGGCAGAAATAAAGAAGTTCTTTGAAACCAACGAGAATGAAGACACAACGTACCAGAATCTCTGGGACACATTCAAAGCAGTCTGTACAGGAAAATATATAGTAACAACTGCCCACATGAGAAGAGTGGAGAGATCCAAAATTGAGACCCCATCTTCAAAAATGAAAGAGCTAGAGGAGCAAGATCAAAAAAGCTCAAAACCTAGCCGAACACAAGAAATAACTAAGATCAGAGCAGAACTGAAGGAGATAGAGACAAGAAAATCCCTTCAAAAAATCAATAAATCCAAGAGCTAGTTTTTTGAAAAGATCAACAAAATAGACAGACCACTAGACAGACTGATAAAAAAGAAAAGAGAGAAAAACCAAATAGATGCAATAAAAAACGATAAAGGGGAAATCAGCACAGATTCCACAGAAATTCAAACCATCATCAGAGAATACTACAAACAACTCTAGGCACACACACTAGTAAATCAGGAAGAAATGGATAAATTCCTGGATGCCCGAGTCCTCCCAAGCCTAAACCAGGAGAAAGCCGAAACTATGAATAGACCAATAACAAGGTTAGAAGTTGAGGCAGCAATTAAGAGACTACCACACAAAAAAAGCCCAGTTCCAGATGGGTTCACAGCTGAATTCTACCAGACACACAAAGAGGATCTGGTACCATTCCTTCTGAATCTATTCCAAATAATCCAAAAACAGGGAACCCTTCCCAAGTCATTTAATGAGACCAACATCATCCTGATACCAAAACCTGGCAGATACTCAGCAAGAAAAGAAAACTTCAGGCCAATATCCATGATGAACATAGATGCAAAAATCTTCAATAAAATACTGGCAAATCGATTGCAACAGCACATTAAAAAACTTATCCATCATGATCAAGTAGGATTCATCCCGGGGATGCAAGGCTGGTTCAACATACGCAAGTCTATAAATGTAAGTCACCACATAAACAGAAGCAAAAACAAAAACCACATGATTATCTCAATTGACGCAGAGAAGGCATTTGACAAAATTCAACAGCCCTTTATGCTAAAAACCCTCAATAAACTTGGTATTGATGGAACATATCTCAAAGTAATAAAAGCTATTTATGACAAACCAAAAGCCAATATCATACTTAATGGGCAAAAACTGGAAGCATTTTCTTTGAAATCCGGCACTAGACAAGGATGCCCTCTCTCACCACTTCTATTCAACATAGTACTGGAAGTTCTAGCCAGAGCAATCAGGCAAGAAAAAGAAATCAATTGTATTCAAATAGGAGAGTTGGAAGCCAAATTGCCTCTATTTGCAGACGACATGATAGTATACATAGAAGACCCCATCACCTCATCCCAAAAGCTCCTGCAACTGATAAGCAACTTCAGCAAAGTCTCAGGATATAAAATCAATGTGCAAAAATCACAAGCATTCCTATACACCAATAACAGACTTAAAGAGAACCAAATCAAGAACGAACTGCCATTCACAATTGCTACAAAGAAAATAAAATACCTAGGAATACTGCTCACTAGGAATGTAAGGGACCTCTTTAAGGAAAACTACAAACAACTGCTCAACGAAGTAAGAGAGGACAGAAACAGATGGAGAAACATTCCATGTTCATGGTTAGGAAGAATCAATATTGTGAAAATGGCTATACTGCCCCAAGTAATTTACACATTCAATGCTATCCCCATCAATCTACCATTGAATTTCTTCACAGAACTGGAAAAACCACCATTAATTTCATATGGAACCAAAAAAGAGCCCGCATAGCCAAGTGAATTCTAATCAAAAAGAACACAGCGGGAGGCATCACGCTACCAGACTTCAAACTATACTACAAGGCTACAGTAATCAAAACAGCATGGTACTTGTACCAAAACAGAGATATAGACCAATGGAACAGAACAGATGCATCGGAGGCAACACAACATATCTACAACCATATTATCTTTGATAAACCAGACAAAAACAGGCAATGGGTAATGTATTCCCTATTTAATAAATGGTGTTGGGAAAACTGGCTAGCCATATGCAGGAAGCAGAAACTGGACCCCTTTCTGACACCTTACACTAAAATTAACTCCAGATGGATTAAAGACTTAAACGTCAGACCTGACACCATAAAAACCCTAGAAGAAAATCTAGGCAAAACCGTTCAGGGCATAGGAGGAGGCAAGGACTTCATGAACAAAACACCAAAAGCATTGGCAACAAAAGCCAAAATAGACAAATGGGACCTAATCAAACTCCCCAGCTTCTGCACGGCAAAAGAAACAGTCACTAGTGTGTATCGGCAACCATCAGAATGGGAAAAAATCTTTGCAGTTTACACATCTGACAAAGGGCTGATATCCAGAATTTACAAAGAACTCAAACAGATTTACAGGAAAAAATCAAACAAGCCCATTCAAAAATGGGCAAAGGATATGAACAGAAACTTTACAAAAAAGACATACATGAGGCCATCAAACATATGAAAAAGTGCTCATCATCATTGGTCATTAGAGAGCTGCAAATCAAAATCACATTGAGATATCATCTCACACCAGTTAGAATGGCGATCATTAAAAAATCTGGAGACAGCAGATGCTGGAGAGGATGTGGAGAAATAGGAACAGTGTTACACTGTTGGTGGGTGTGTAAGTTAGTTCAATCATTGTGGAAGACAGTGTGGCGATTCCTCAGGGACCTAGAAATAGAAATTCCATTTGACCCAGCAATCCCATTACTGGGTATCTTTCCAAAAGACAATAAATCGTTCTACTATAAGGACACATGCACACGAATGTTCATTGCAGCACTGTTTACAATAGCAAAGCACTGGAACCAACACAAATGCCCATCGATGATTGACTGGACTGGGAAAATGTGGCACATATACACCATGGAACATTATGCAGCAATCAAAAATGATGAGTTTGTCTCCTTTGTAAGGACATGGATCAATCTGGAGAACATCATTCTCAGCAAACTGACACAAGAACAGAAAAAGAAATACCGCATATACTCACTCATAGGTGGGTGAGAAAAATGAGAACACATGGACAGAGAGAGGTGGTCTACTATACACTGGGGACTGTTGGGGGAAATGGGGGAGGGACAGCGGGGGGGCTGCGGGTGATAGCCTGGGGATGAACACCAAGTGTGGGTGAAGGGGAGGAAGGCGGGAAAACACACTGCCATGTGTGTACCTATGCAACTATCTTGCACGTTCTGCACATATACCCCAAAACCTATAATGCAATAAAAATTAAAAAAAAATACACACAAGTGAGGGCGGATACACACAGGAGAGAGAAAGGTACACACAGGAGAGAGGAGTATACACAGTGGAGAGAGTAAGGTACACACAGAAGAGAAGAGGATACACACAGGAGTGGGGGATATACACAGAAGAGAGGGAATACGAAAAAGAGAGAAAAATACACAAAGGAGAGAGTGGGATACACAGAAAAGAGAGGGGGATAAACACAGGATCGGGGGACACATACAGGAGAGAAGGCCATAGACAGAGGAGAGAGAAGGACACACGCAAGAGAGAAGAGTAAACACACATAAAAGTGGGGATTCACACAGGAGAGAGGGGGATACACACAGGAGAATAAAGGATACACACAGGAGAGAGGAGGATACACATAGGAGGGGGAGAGAAACACAGAAGAGAGGGGCATACACACAAAAAAGAAAGATACACACAGGAGCAAGGGTGATACACACAGAAGAGAGGAGGAAACAAACAGGATAGAGGGGATACAACAAGAGAGAGGGAGATACACACAAAAGAAAGAGGTGATACACAGAGGAAAGAAAGGTGTTACCCACAAGAGAAATGGGGGAAAAACACAGGAAAGCGAAGTGATACACACAGGAGAAAGCAGGATACACACAGGAGGAAGGAGGATACACACAGGAGAGAAAAAGATACACACAGGAAAAAGGAGTATACATACAGAAGAGGGTCATACACACAGGAAAGAGAAGGATACACACAGGAGAGATGGATACATGCAGGAGACAGAGAAATACACACAGGAGAGTGGGGAAAACACAGAGAAGAGGGGGATAAACACAGGAGAAAGGATATACACACACGAAAGAAGGATACACAGAGGAGAGAGAGGGTTCAAAACCAAAGAGAGGGGAATACACACAAGAGAGAGGGTCATACACACAGGAGAGAGGGGGATTCACATAGGAGAAAGGAAGATACACAAAGGAGAGAGAATGATACATGCAAAAGAGCGGAGTATATGCAGAAGAGAGGGGAATACACAGAGGAAAGAGGGCGTTACACACAGGAGAGAGGGCGGATACACTCAGGAGAGAGAAGGATACACAAAGGAGAAGGTGGGTACACACAGGAAAGAGGAGGATACACAAAGGAGAGAGGGGGTATACACACAATAAAGAGGGGAATACACACAGAAGAGGGTAGGATATACAAAGGTGAGAGAAGGAATACACACAGGGGAGAGGGGGGATACTAACAGGGGAGAGGGGAGATACTAACCGGAGAGAGGGTGATACACACAGGAGAGTGGGGCATACTCAGAGAAGGGAGAGGCTACACACTGGAGAAAGTGGGATGCACACTGTTGGAGGAAGATACGCACAGTAAAGAGAAGGATACACACAGGAGAAAGGAAGACACACACAGAAGAGAGACGGATACACAGAAGAGAGAGGAGCATACACACAGGAGAGGGCGGTACACACAGAGAGAGAAGAATTCACAAAGGAGAGACGAAATACACATAGGAGAGAGGGGTATACACACAGGAGAGAGGTATACACACGAGAGAGAAGGATACACGCAGGAGAAAGGCGGATACACGCAGCACAGAGGAGGATATGCGCAGGAGAGAGGGTGATACACACAGGAGAGAGAAAAGCACACACAAAAGTGAAGGGGGATACACACGAGAGAGAATGATACACACAGAAGAGAAAAGGATACACACAGAAGAGAAAAGAATACACAAGGGAGCGAGGAAGGATACACACAAAAGAGAGCGTGTACACACAGGAGAGAGAAAAGATACACACAGGAGAGACGGGTATACACAAATGTGAGAGGAATACACAAAGAAGAGAGGTGCATACACACAGCAGAGAGAAAAGATACACACAAAAGAGAGGAGGATAGATATAGATGAAAGGAGGACACACAGAGGAGAGGTAGATACACAAAAGAGAGAGGGGGATCCACACAGGAGAGAGAAGAATACACATAGGAGAGAGTGGTATACACACAAATGAGGGGAATACACAAAAAAGAGAGAGGGATGCACACAGGAGAGAGACGAATACAAACAGGAAAAGGTGACACACAGGAGAGAGGTGCATAAACACATGAAAGAGGAGGATACACACAGAAAAGAGGATGAAACAAACAGGAGGGAGCAGATACACACCAAAGAGAGGGGGATACGCACAGAAGAAGGGGCTGATACACACAGGAAAGAAAGGTTTTACACACAGGAGAGAGGGGGGAAACACACAAGAAAGCGGAGGGATACACGCAGGAGAGAGAAGGATACACGCAGGAGACAGGAGGATACACACAGGATAGAGGAGTATACACACAGGAGAAGGGCATACACACAGAAGAGAGGGGGATACACAGAGGCGAGTTGGATACATACAGGAGACAGGGAAATATACACAAAAGAGATGGGGATACTCATAAGAGATAAAAATACACACAGGAGAGAGGGTATACACACAGAAGAGGGGAATACACACAGGAGAGAGGGGCATAGAGACATTAGAGAGAAAAATACATATAGGAGAGAGGAAGATACACACAAAAAAAGAGGAAGATACACGCAGGAGAGAGGAGTATACACAGGAGAGAGGTTAATACACAGAGGAGAGAGGGTGTTACACACAGGAGAGAGGGTGGATACACACAGGAGAGAGGAGGATACACACAGGATAGAGGATGACACACACAAAAGAGAGGAGCATACACACGGGAGAGAGAATAATACGCACAGGAGAGATGGGAATTCACAAAATAGAGAGGAAAATATACACAGGGGAGAGGGGGATACACACAGGAGAGAGGGGTAAACACAGAGGTGAGAGAAATACACAAAAAAGACAGGGGCATACACACAGGAAAAAAATATATACGCACAGGAGAGAGGAGAATACCCACAAGAGAGAGGGGGATAAACACAGGAGATAGAAGGGTTACACAAAGTTAAGAAGAAGATACACACAGGAGAGAGGAAGATAAAAACAAGACAGGAGGATACACACAGGAGAGTGAAGGATACACAGAGCAGAGAGGAGGATACACACAGTAGAGGGGGATACACACAGAAGAGAGGGGTATACACAAAGGAGAGAGAAGGATTCACACAGGATGCAGGAGGATACAAACAGAAGAGAGGAAGATACACACAGGATAGAGGGGGTATACCCACGGGAGAAAAGAAAATACACACAGGAGGGAGGAGGATACACACAGGAGACAGGAGGATACACACAGAATAGAAAAGGATACACACAGGAGAGAGGAAGATACACACAAGAGGGAGGATGACACTCACAGGAGAGAGGAGGATCCCCACAGGTGAAAGAAGGATACACTGAGAAGAAACAATGATACACACAGGAGAGAGGGGGATACACACATTAGAGAGGAAGATACACACATGAGAAAAAAGAATACACAGAAGAGACAAAGGCATACACAAAGGAGAGGCTGATACACACAAGAGAGAGGGAGATACACACAGGAAAAAAAGGGATACACGCAAAAGAGGGGGATACACACAGAAGAGAGGAAGATACACACAAAAGAGAGGAGGATACAGAATGGAGAGAGGAGAATACACACAGGAGAGAAAATGATACAAACAGGAGAGCGGAGGATACACAAGTGAAAGGAGGATACACACAGGAGAGAGGGGAATACACTCAGGAGAGTCGGGATGCAAACAAAAGAGTGTGGCATACACAAATGGGGCGGGGGATACACACAGGAGAGAGGGGTATACACAAAGGAGAGAGAAGGATTCACACAGGATGCAGGAGGATACAAACAGAAGAGAGGAAGATACACACAGGATAGAGGGGGGATACCCACGGGAGAAAAGAAAATACACACAGGAGGGAGGAGGATACACACAGGAGACAGGAGGATACACACAGAATAGAAAAGGATACACACAGGAGAGAGGAAGATACACACAAGAGGGAGGATGATACTCACAGGAGAGAGGAGGATCCCCACAGGTGAAAGAAGGATTCACTGAGAAGAAACAATGATACACACAGGAGAGAGGGGGATACACACATTAGAGAGGAAGATACACACAAAAGAGAGGAGGATAAAGAATGGAGAGAGGAGAATACACACAGGAGAGAAAATGATACAAACAGGAGAGAGGAGGATGCACAAGTGAAAGGAGGATACACACAGGAGAGAGGGGAATACACTCAGGAGAGTCGGGATGCAAACAAAAGAGTGTGGCATACACAAATGGGGAGGGGGATACACACAGGAGAGAGGAGGATATACACAAGAGAGAGCAAAATACACACAGGAGAAAGGAGAATACAAACAGGAATGAGGGGGATAAACGCAAAAGAGAGAAGGATAAACACAGCAGAATGGAGGATACACACAGGAGAGAGGAGGATACACATAGGAGAGAGGAGGATACAGAAATGAGAGGAGAAGATGCACACAGGAGAGAAGAGAATACACAAAAGAGACAAAGGCATACACAAAGGAGAGGCTGATACACACAGGAAAAAAAGATACACGCAGAAGAGTATGATACAAACAGGAGAGAGGGGCATACACACAGAAGAGAGGAGAATATAGAGAATAGAGGAGGATACACACAGAAGAGAGTCGGTATACACACAAGAGAGAAGAAGGTACACACAGGAGAGAGGAGGATACACACAGGATCGAGGAGGATACACACAAAAAAGAGGAGGATACACACAGGAGAGAGGAGGATACACACAAAAAAGAGGAGGATACCGAAAGGAGAGAGGAGGATACACACAGGAGAGAAAATGATGTAAACAGGAGAGAGGAGGATACACACGTGAAAGGAAAATACACACAGAGGAGAGGGGAATACACTCAGGAGAGTGGGGGATATAAACAGGAGAGTGCAGCGTACACAAAGGGGGAGGAAGATACACACAGGAGAGAGAAGGATACAAACAAGAGAGAGGAAAATACACACAGGAGAAAAGAAATACACACAGGAATGAGGGGGATAAACACAAGAGAGGAGAATAAACACAGCAGAGTGGAGAATACACACAGGAGAGAGGAGGATACATACAGAAGAAAAAAGTACACACCAATGAGAGGGGAAGCACACAGGAGAAAGGGTGATACACACAGGCGAGGGGGAATCACAAAGGATTAGGAAGGATACACACAGGAGTGAGTGGGATACACACAAAAGAGAGGAGGATACAGAAAGGAAAGAGGAGGATACACACAGAAGAGAAAATGATACAAACAGGAGACAGAAGTATACACACGTGAAAGAAAAAGGCACACAGGAGAGAGGAGAATACACACAGGAGAGAGGGGAATACACTCAGGAGAGTGGAGGATACAAACAGGAGAGTGTGGAGTTCACTAGGGGAGGGAGGCAAGATGGCGTCGTAGAGGTGACTCAGGATTGCAGCTCTCGGTGAAGGCGCAGAGGGTGAGTCCTAGCCGCATTCTCGGATGTTCCTTTTATGCCCACAGAGCGTTGAAAGTCCCAGGTGTGGGAGAGACACGGGACACTAGCAGCCGGCTAACGCAACCGGCTCCCGCCGCCTCTTCGGCCTGCGCCGCAGCGGGACCCGGCGCGGAACTCACTGGTCTGGGTGCCCTGTTAAACCGGCAATCTGAGATTTGGAAGGGCAGATTGGCATGTCCATCTGATTGAACGGGACTTGGACAATGAGCCAGACCAGGAGTTTCCTGGGAAGCGTGATCTGAGCTGGGGTAGTGGGCAGCGGCACGGGAGATCGCACAGATCCCAGTGCCCTATCGGCAGGCTCCTGGGGCGCCAGTGAGAGAGTCGACCTTTCAGCTTGGGGAGAGGAAGAGAGAGAGAAAGAGGACGGACTCTGAGGCAGGGAGCAGGGTGATCGGGCTCGGCGGGTCCCACGCTCATGGGGACAAGCAGGGCGGCGACTGGAGGCGCTTAGGGCTGAGAGTTTTGTTGCCGGCATTTAGGACGGTGCAGCCCGGTCAGGGAGGGGCGTCCACCATTCCTGACAAAGTGCACCCCCACTTAAGTACCGCCCAGGACTGACGCAGCCTGCCGTTGCCGAGGCAACCTGCCATAACAGAGAGAGTCCGCCGGGCCTCAACAGGGCGGACCCGCCTTAGCAGGTCAGAGCCCCGGCAGGCAAATAGTGAATAGACTGCCACCTAGTGGGGCAGGACAGTGCAACAGATACTCATAAAGAAAGCCCCAACTCCCTGAGACAGAGCATCTAAGGGTGAAAAAAAAAAAAGAGTGGTGTTTTATGAGTTCTATTGCAGCAGACATAACCTCCCAACAACCCTGAATGAACAACGGAGCTCACAGCTCAGCACTGGAGCTCCTATAAAGCACAGACTGTCTCCTCAAGCAGCTCCCTGACCTCTGTATATCCAAGGAGTCACCCCAGAAAAGGACTAATCAGACTGACATTTGGCTGGCATCATTCTGGAACAAGGGCAGCAGAAAAAGAAACTGATATCATCCCTCACTGTTCTGCAGCTGCTGCAGGTATACCCCAGACAAGCAGGGCCTGGAGTGGACCTCAGCACTCATACAGCAGAGAGGATAGATCATTAGAGGGAAAACTAAGTAACAGAAACACTTCATCATCAACAATCTCAGTGTCCACACAGAGACCCAATTGAAAAATCAGCCACTACTAAGACAACAGGCGGATAAATCCATAAAGATGGGAAGAAACCAGCGCAAAAAGGAGGAAAGCACCCGAAACCAAAACACCTCACCTCCAAAAAAGGACCAAAACTCCTCACCAGCAAGGGAACAAAGCTGGACGGAGAATGAATGTGACGAAATGACGGAATCAGACTTCAGAAAGTGGATAATGAGAAACTTCAGTGAGCTAAAGGAACATGTTCTAAACCAGTGCAAAGAAACTAAGAACCTTGAAAAAAGATTTGAAAAAAGATTCGAGGAATTGATAACGAGAATGGACAACTTAGAGAGGAATATGAATGAATTGAAGGAGCTGAAAAACTCAACACGTGAACTTCGCGAAGCATGCACACGTATCAACAGCCGAATTGACCAAGCAGAAGAAAGAATATCAGAAGTTGAAGATCAACTCAATGAAATAAAACGAGAAACCAAGATTAAAGCAAAAAGCACAAAAAGGAATGAACAAAATCTCCAAGAAATGTGGGACTATGTGAAGAGACCCAACCTACGTTTGATAGGTGTACCAGAATGTGACGAAGAGAATGAATCCAAGCTGGAAAACACTCTTCAGGATATTATCCAGGAAAATTTCCCCAACCTAGCAAGACAGGTCAATACTCAACTCCAGGAAATACAGAGAACACCACAAAGATACTCTGCAAGAAGAGCAACCCCAAGGCACATAATCGTCAGATTCACCAGGGTTGAAATGAAGGAGAAAATACTAAGGGCAGCCAGAGAGAAAGGTCGGGTCACCCACAAAGGGAAGCCCATCAGACTCACAGCAGATCTCTCAGCAGAGACTCTACAAGCCAGAAGAGAGTGGGGGCCAATATTCAACATCCTTAAAGAAAAGAGCTTTCAACCCAGAATTTCATATCCAGCGAAACTGAGCTTCATAAGTGAAGGAAAAATAAAATCCTTCACGAACAAGCAAGTACTCAGAGATTTTGTCACCACTAGGCCTGCTTTACAAGAGCTCCTGAAAGAGGCACTACACATAGAAAGAAACAACCAGTTCCAGCCATCCTAAAAGCATACCAAATGCTAAAGACCATCAACAAAATGAAGAATGTACATGAACCAACGGGCAAAACAGCCAGCTAGCATCAAAATGGCAGTATCAAATTCACACATAACAATATTAACCCTGAATGTAAATGGGCTAAATGCACCAATCAAAAGACACAGCCTGGCAAATTGGATAAAAAACCAAAACCCATCGGTGTGCTGTATCCAGGAAACCCACCTCACAAGCAAAGATACAAAAAGGCTCAAAATAAAGGGATGGAGGAAGATTTACCAAGCAAATGGAGAGCAAAAAAAAGCAGGAGTTGCAATTCTCATCTCTGATAAAATAGACTTTAAAGTAACAAAGATCAAAAGGGACAAAGAAGGTCATTACATAATGGTAAAAGGATCAATACAACAAGAAGAGATAACGATTCTAAATATATATGGACCCAATGTAGGAGCACCCAGATATATAAGGCAAGTTCTTAATGACTTACAAAGGGACTTAGACTCCCACACAATAATAGTGGGAGACTTTAACACTCCACTGTCAATAGCAGATAGATCAACCAGACAGAAAATTAACAAGGATATCCAGGACTTGAACTCAGACCTGGAACAAGCAAACCTGATAGACATTTACAGAACTCTCCACCCCAAATCCACAGAATATACATTCTTCTCAGCACCACATCACACCTACTCCAAAATTGACCACATAATTGGAAGTAAAGCACTCCTCAGCAAATGCAAAACAACTGAAATCATAACAAACAGTCTCTCAGACCATAGTGCAATCAAGTTGGAACTCAGAATTCAGAAAATAACTCAGAACCGCACAGCTTCATGGAAACTGAACAATTGGCTCTTGAATGTTGATTGGATAAACAATGAAATGAAGGCAGAAATAAAGAAGTTCTTTGAAACCAATGAGAATGAAGACACAACGTACCAGAATCTCTGGGACACATTTAAAGCAGTCTGTAGAGGAAAATATATAGCAATAAGTGCCCACATGAGAAGAGTGGAGAGATCCAAAATTGACACCCTATCGTCAAAATTGAAAGAGCTAGAGGAGCAAGATCAAAAAAGCTCAAAACCTAGCCGAAGACAAGAAATAACTAAGATCAGAGCAGAACTGAAGGAGATAGAGACAAGAAAAACCCTTCAAAAAATCAATAAATCTAAGAGCTGGTTTTTCGAAAAGATCAACAAAATAGACAGACCACTAGCCAGACTGATAAAAAAGAAGAGAGAGAACAACCAAATAGATGCAATAAAAAACGATAAAGGGGAAATCACCACAGATTCCACAGAAATTCAAACCATCATCAGAGAATACTACAAACAACTCTATGCACATAAACTAGTAAATCAGGAAGAAATGGATAAATTCCTGGATGCCTGTGTCCTCCCAAGCCTAAACCAGGAGGAAGCCGAAACTATGAATAGACCAATAACAAGGTCTGAAGTTGAGGCAGCAATTAAGAGCCTACCACACAAAAAAAGCCCAGGTCCAGATGGGTTCACAGCCGAATTCTACCAGACACACAAAGAGGATCTGGTACCATTCCTTCTGAAACTATTCCAAATAATCCAAAAAGAGGGAACCCTTCCCAAATCATTTTATGAGACCAACATCATCCTGATACCAAAACCTGGCAGAGACTCAACAAGAAAAGAAAACTTCAGGCCAATATCCATGATGAACATAGATGCAAAAATCTTCAATAAAATACTGGCAAACCGATTGCAACAGCACATTAAAAAACTTATCCATCATGATCAAGTAGGATTTATCCCGGGGATGCAAGGCTGGTTCAACATACGCAAGTCTATAAATGTAATTCACCACATAAACAGAAGCAAAAACAAAAACCACATGATTATCTCAATTGATGCAGAGAAGGCATTTGACAAAATTCAACAGCCCTTTATGCTAAAAACCCTCAATAAACTTGGTATTGATGGAACATATCTCAAAGTAATAAAAGCTATTTATGACAAACCAACAGCCAATATCATACTTAATGGGCAAAAACTGGAAGCATTCCCTTTGAAATCTGGCACTAGACAAGGATGCCCTCTCTCACCACTTCTATTCAACATAGTACTGGAAGTTCTAGCCAGAGCAATCAGGCAAGAAAAAGAAATAAAGGGTATTCAAATAGGAAAGGTGGAAGCCAAATTGTCTCTATTTGCAGACGACATGATAGTATACCTAGAAGACCCCATCACCTCAGCCGAAAAGCTCCTGCAACTGATAAGCAACTTCAGCAAAGTCTCAGGATATAAAATCAATGTGCAGAAATCACAAGCATTCCTATACACCAATAACAGACTTAAAGAGAACCAAATCAAGAACGAACTGCCATTCACAATTGCTACAAAGAAAATAAAATACCTAGGAATACAACTCACTAGGAATGTAAGGGACCTCTTTAAGGAAAACTACAAACAACTGCTCAATGAAATAAGAGAGGACACAAACAGATGGAGAAACATTCCATGTTCGTGGTTAGGAAGAATCAATATCGTGAAAATGGCTATACTGCCCAAAGTAATTTACACAATCAATGCTATCCCCATCAAACTACCATTGAATTTCTTCACAGAACTGGAAAAAACCACCATGAATTTCATATGGAACCAAAAAAGAGCCCGCATAGCCAAGTCAATTCTAAGCAAAAAGAACACAGCGGGAGGCATCACGCTACCAGACTTCAAACTATACTACAAGGCTACAGTAATCAAAACAGCATGGTACTGGTACCAAAACAGAAATATAGACCAATGGAACAGAACAGAGGCATCGGAGGCAACACAACACATCTACAACCATATTATCTTTGATAAACCAGACAAAAACAGGCAATGGGGAAAGGATTCCCTATTTAATAAATGGTGTTGGGAAAACTGGCTAGCCATGTGCAGAAAGCAGAAATTGGACCCCTTCCTGACACCTTACACTAAAATTAACTCCAGATGGATTAAAGACTTAAACGTAAGACCCGACACCATAAAAACCCTAGAAGAAAATCTAGGCAAAACCATTCAGGACATAGGAGTAGGCAAGGACTTCATGAACAAAACTCCCAAAGCATTGGCAACAAAAGCCAAAATAGACAAATGGGACCTAATCAAACTCCACAGCTTCTGCACAGCAAAACAAACAGTCACTAGAGTGAATCGGCAACCATCAGAATGGGAAAAAATCTTTGCAGTTTACGCATCCGACAAAGGGCTGATATCCAGAATTTACAAAGAACTCAAACAGATTTACAGGAAAAAAACAAACAAGCCCATTCAAAAATGGGCAAAGGATATGAACAGAAACTTTACGAAAGCAGACATACATGAGGCCAGCAAACATATGAAAAAGTGCTCATCGTCATTGGTCATTAGAGAGATGCAAATCAAAACCACATTGAGATACCATCTCACGCCAGTTAGAATGGCGATCATTAAAAAATCTGGAGACAGCAGATGCTGGAGAGGATGTGGAGAAATAGGAACACTCTTACACTGTTGGTGGGAGTGTAAATTAGTTCAACCATTGTGGAAGACAGTGTGGCGATTCCTCAGGGACCTAGAAATAGAAATTCCATTTGACCCAGCAATCCCATTACTGGGTATCTATCCAAAGGATTATAAATCGTTCTACTATAAGGACACATGCACACGAACGTTCATTGCAGCACTGTTTACAATAGCAAAGACCTGGAACCAACCCAAATGCCCAACGATGATAGACTGGACTGGGAAAATGTGGCACATATACACCATGGAATATTATGCAGCAATCAAAAATGATGAGTTTGTGTCCTTTGTAGGGACATGGATGAATCTGGAGAACATCATTCTCAGCAAACTGACACAAGAACAGAAAAAGAAATACCGCATATGCTCACTCATAGGTGGGTGAGAAAAATGAGAACATGTGGACACAGAGAGGCGGTCTACTATACACTGGGGACTCTTGGGGGGAATGGGGGAGGGACAGCAGGGGGGGCTGGGGGGATAGCCTGGGGATGAATACCAAGTGTGGGTGAAGGGGAGGAAAGCAGCAAAGCACACTGCCATGTGTGTACCTATGCAACTATCTTGCTCGTTCTGCACATGTACCCCCAAACCTATAATGCAATAAAAAAAAAAAAAAAAAAAAAACAGGAGAGTGTGGCATACACAAAGTGGGAGGGGGATACACACAGAAGAGAGGAGAATACACACAACAGAGAGAAAATACACACAGGAGAAAGAATACACACAGGAATGAGGGGGATAAACGCAAAAGAGAGGAGAATAAACACAGCAGAGTGGAGGATACACACAGAAAAGTGTAAGATACACACAGAAAAAAGAAATACACACAGGAGAGAGGGGCATACACAGAGGAGAGAGGAGGGTAAACATAGGAGAGAGGAAGGATACACACAGGAGAGAGAAGGATACACACAAAATAGAGAAGGATACACACAGGAGACAGAAGGATACACACAGGAGAGAGAAGGATACACACAGGAGTGGGGTGATACACACAGAAGAAAGAAGGGTACACACTGGAGACAGAAAGATACACACAATTGAGAGAAGGATACACACAGCAGAAAGGGGGATTCACACAGGAGAGTGATGATACACACAGGAGAAAGGGGGATACACACAGGAGAGAAAATGAACCACACAGGAGAGATGAAAATACAGAGTAGAGGAGGGTACTCAAAGTAGAAAGGAGCATGCACACAGGAAAGGGGATACACACAGAAGAATGAGGGATACACACAGGAGAGGGAAGGATACACACAGCAGAGTGGGGCATACACACAGGAGCGAAAAAGATACACACAGGTGAGAGGAAGATACCAAAAAGAGAGAGGGAATACATACAGGAGAAAGGGTGATACACACAGGAGAAAGGGGGGATACACACAGGAGAAAAAAAGGTTACACACAGGAGAGAGGGCGAAAACACACAGGAGAGAGGAAGGATGCACACAGGATAAAGGTATATACACGCAGGAGAGAGGAAAATACACAGAGGAGAAAAAAGAATACATACAGGAGAGAAGGATACACAAAGTAGAGACGGGCATGCACACACACAAAAAGATACACACAGGAGAAAAAAAGGATACACACAAGAGAGAACAGTATACACACTGAAGAGGGAGATACACACAGGAGAGAGGGTGATACACACAGAAGAAAGGGGGAGACACACGAGAGAAAGGAATTACACACCTGAAAGAGGGGAGAAACACACAGGAGAGAGGAGGGATACACACAGGAGAAAGGAAGATACACACAGGAGAGTATAAAATACAGACAGGAGAGAGGAGGATACACACAGGAAAGAGGAGGATACACACAGGAGAGAAGAGGATACACAAATGAGAGAGGAGGATACACACAGGAGAGAAGAGGATACACAAATGAGAGAGGAGAATACACACAGGAGAAAGGAGGAAACACACAGGAGAGGGGCATACACACAGGAGAGAGGGGATACAAACAAGAGATTTGAATACACACAGGGGAAAAGGTAATACACACAGGAGAGAGGGGGATACACACAGGAGATGGGGACACAGAGAGGAGAGAGGGGGATACGTACAGGAGAAAGGAGAATACACACAAGACAGAGGGGCATAGACACAATAGAGAGGAGGATACACACAGGAGAGAGGGAGATACACACAGGAGAGAGGGGGATACAAACAGGAAAGTGCGAAATACACACAGGAGGGAGGGGGATACACACAGAAGAGAGAAGGATACAAACAGAAGGAGTGGGATACACACAAGGAAGAGGAGGATTCACAAAAAAGAGGGGAAATACACAGGAGAGAGGAAAATACAAACAGGGGAGAGGGATACATACAGGAGACGAGGAAGTACACACAGTAGAGAGGGTATACACACAGGAGAGAGGTGCATACACACAGGAGAGAGAAGGATACACACAGGAAATGGGGGATACACACAGCAGATGGGGGATACACACAGGAGAGAGGCAAATACAAACAGGAGAGAGGGGGATACGTACAGGAGAAAGGAGAATACACACAAGACAGAGGGGCATAGACACAATAGAGAGGAGGATACACACAGGAGAGAGGGAGATACACACAGGAGAGAGGGGGATACAAACAGGAAAGTGCGAAATACACACAGGAGGGAGGGGGATACACACAGAAGAGAGAAGGATACAAACAGAAGGAGTGGGATACACACAAGGAAGAGGAGGATTCACAAAAAAGAGGGGAAATACACAGGAGAGAGGAAAATACAAACAGGGGAGAGGGATACATACAGGAGACGAGGAAGTACACACAGTAGAGAGGGTATACACACAGGAGAGAGGTGCATACACACAGGAGAGAGAAGGATACACACAGGAAATGGGGGATACACACAGCAGATGGGGGATACACACAGGAGAGAGGCAAATACAAACAGGAGAGAGGGGTAAACACACAGTGGGAGAAGAATAAATACAGGAGAGAGGAGGATACACACAAAAGGGAAGAGGATACAAAAAGAAGAGAGGAGGATACACGCAGGAGAGAGGAGGATACACACAGGAGAAGGGGAGATACACACAGCAGGAATGGCGATACACAAAAAAGGAGGGGGATACCCACAGGAGAGAGGAGAATACACACAAGCCAGAGGAGGATACACACAGGAGAGAAAAAATACACACAAGAGAGAGGGGGATACACACAGGAGAGAGGGAGATACAAACAGGAGAGTGCGGCATACACAATGGAGGGAGGGGGATACACACAGGAGCGAGGGGGATACACACAGGAGAGAGGAGGATACACACAGCAGAGATTAGGATACACTCAGGAGAAAGGAGGATACACAAAGGAGAGAGAAGGATACACAAAGGAGAGAAGGAAACACACAGTAGAGAGGGAGATACACACAGGCGAGGAGAGTATACACAGAAGTTGGGGAAATGAACACAGAAGAGAAGGGGATACACACTGGAGAGGGGGATACACAGAGTAGATAAAAGCACACACAAAAAAGAGAGGAGGATACACCCAGCAGAGGGGGGATACACACAGAAGAGAGGAGGATACCCCAGAAAAAGTGGGACATAGACCCAGGATGGAGGGAGATACAAACAGGAGAGGGTTGGTACACACAGGGGAGAAGGATAAATACAGGAGGGAGAAAAATACACATAAAAAAATAAGAATACAGACAGAAGAGAGGAGGATACACACAGGAGAGAGGAGGATACACACAAAAGAGAGGAGGATACACACAGAAGACAGGGTTGAAAAACACAGGAGAGGGAAATACACACAGGAAAAAGGAAGGTACACACAGGAGAGAGGGGTATACACACAAGAGAAAGGAATAAAAAAAGGAGATTGGCATACAGACAGGAGAGTGGGAAATACACCAAAAAGAGAAAAGGATACACACAGGAGAGAGGAGGACACACACAGGAGATGGGGAAACACACAGGAGAGAGGGGCATACACACTGGAGAGGGTGATACACACAGGAGAAAAGGGGATACACACAGGAGAGATAAGAATACACACAGAACATCGGGATACAAACAGGAGAGAAGGGCGTACACTCGGGAGAGAGAAGGATACACACAGCAGAGCGGAGGCTACACAGAGTAGAGAGGAAATCCACACAGGAGAGGCGGGATACACACAGGAGGAAGGGGTGATACACACATGAGAGAGCGGGGATACACACAGGAGAGAAGAGGGATACACACAGAAGATAATAGAATACACACAGGAGAGAGGGGAATACACACAGGAGGGAGAAAGATACACACAGGAGATTAGGATACCCAAAGGAGAGAGGAGGATACACACAGAATAAAAAAAATACACAGAGGAAACAGAAGAATACACACAGGAGAGAGGGGGATACCCACAGGAGAGGAGTGATACACACAGAGGAGAGGAAGGTACACACAGGAGAGAGGAAGATACACAAAGGAGAGGTGTGATACACACAGGAGAAAAAGGAATACACACAGGAGAGGAAAAGATACAAACAGGAGAAAGTAGGATACACACAGGAGAGGAAGATACACAAAGTAGAGTGGGGCATACACACAGGAAAGTGAAATACACACAGGGGAAATAGGGATAAACACAGGAGAGAGGAGGATACACACAGGAGAGAGGAGAATACAAACAGGAGAGAGGGGATACACACGGAAGAGAGGGGGATACACACAGAAGAATTGGAGGATACACACAAGAAAGAAAGGGGTTACACACAAAAGAGAGGTGGGAAACACAAAAAGGAGAGGAGGATTACACACAGGAGAGAGAAAGATACACACAGGAGAGATGAAAATACACACAGGAGAAAGAAGAATACGCACAGGAGAGAGGAGGATACACACAGGAAAAAGGGGAATGCACACAAAAGAGAGGGCATACATACAGGAGAGATGAGAATACACAAAGGAGAGAGGGGGATACACACAGGAGAGAGAAATACACACAGGAGAGAAAAAGAAACACACAAGAGACACGGATACACAAAAAAGGGAGTTGTATACACACAGGAGAGAGGGGGATACACACATAAGAGGGGAATACACACAAGAGAGATGTGCATACCCACCTGAGAGAGGAAACTACACAACGGAGAGAGGGGGATACAAACAGGAGAGTGCAGCATACACACAGAAGGGAGGGGGATACACACAGGAGAGAGAAGGATACACACAGGAGAGTTAAGGCTACACAAAGGAGAAAGGAGGATACACAAAGAAGGGGGGAAACACAGAAGAGAGGGGGGATACACACAGGAAAGAGGAGGATACACACAGAAGAGAGGAGGATATACAATGGAGAGAGGAGGATACACACAGGAGAGAGAAGAATACACACAAGAGAGGGGGATACACAAAAAATAGAAAAGGTTTCCACATAGGAGAGAGGAAGATTCACACAGGAGAGAGGAGGCTACACACAGGAGAGAGGAGGATACACAAAGATAAGGGGGAAACCCACAAAAGAGAGGGGGATACACACAGGCGGGGGTATAAACACTGGAGACGGTGGGATAAACACATGAGAGGGGAAATACACAAAGGAGAGAGGAGGATACACATAAGAGAGAGGAGGCTACACACAGAAGAAAGGGGGATACACTAAGAAAAGGGGGAAACACAAAAGAGAGGGGGATACAAAAAGGTGAGGGGGATAAACACTGGAGACGGTAGAATACACAGAGGAGAGATGGGGTTACAAAAAGGAGAGGGGGATACACACAGGATGGAGGAGTAAACACACAAAATAGAGAAGGATACACACAGTAGAGAAGGGTAATACACACAGGAGAGTGGGGGATACACACAGGAAAGTGGGGCATAAACACAGAAGGGAAGGTGATACACACAGGAGAGAGGAGGATACACAAAGTGGGAGAAGGATAAATACAGAAGAGAGGAGGATAAACACAAATGAGTGGAGGATACAGACAGAATAAAGGAGGATACACGCAGGAGAGAGAAGTATACACAAAGGAGAGAAGATACACACAGGAGAGAGGAGCATACAGACAGGAGAGAGAAGGATACACAAAGGAGAGGAATAGATACACACAGGAGAGAAGGATAAACTCATGAGAGAGGAAGATACACACAGGACAGAGAAAGAAACACACAGGAGAGAGGATACACACAAAAAAGAAAAGGATACACACAGGAGAGAGGGGGATACACACAAGAGAGGAGGATACAATAAGGAGAGAAAAAGATACAGGAGACAGGAATACACAAAGAAGGGAGTTTGATACACACAGGAGAGAGGGGGATACACTTAGGAAAAAGGGGAATACACACATGAGAGAGAAGCATACTCACAGGAGAGAGAATACACAAAGGAGAGATGGGGATACACACAGGAAAAAGAAGGATACAAACAGTAGAGTGTGGCATACACACAGAAGGGAGGCGGATACACACAGTAGAGAGGGGGATACACACAAGAGAGAGGGGCATACACACAGGAGAGGGTAATACACACAGGAGAAAGGGGCATACACACAGTCGAGAGAAGAAAACACACAGAAGAGGGGGATACACACAAGAGAGAGGGGCGTACACACAGGAGAGAGAAGGATAGACACAGCAGAGAGGAGGATACACAAAGGAGAGAGGGGACACACACAAAAGAGAGGAAGATACACACAGAAGAAAGGGAGATACACACAGGAGAGAGGGGGCATACACAGAAAGATGAGGAAAGAAACACACAGGAGAGAGGATCATACACACAAGAGAGAGGAGGATACACAGAGGAGAGAGAAAGATACACACAGGATAGAGGAAGATACACAAAAGAGAGGAAGATACACACAGGAGAGAGGATAGACACAAAACAGAAAAGGATACACAGAGGAGACAGAAGGATACACAAAGTAGAGGGAGCATAGACACAGAAAAGGGAGATACACACACGAGAAATGGGGATAAAAAAAGAGAGAGGAGGATACACACAGGTGAGAGAAACGTACACACAGAAGAGAGGAAGATACACACAGGAGAGTGGAGGATACAAACAGGAGAGAGGGTACACACAGGAAAGAGGGGGATAACCACAAAAGAAAGGGGGGATACAAACAGAAGAGAAAGGGTTACACACAGGAGCGTGGGGGGAAACACAAAAGAAAGAGGAGGGATATACAAAGGATATAGGAAGACACACACAGGAGAGTGGAAAATACACACAGGAGAGGTGCATACACACAGGAGAGAGGGGGATACACACAGGAGAGTTGGATTCACACAGGAAACAGTGTAATACACACAGGAGAGTGGGGGATACAAACAGGAGTGAGGGACACACACAGGAGAGAGTGGGATACACACAGGAGAGAGGGGAATACACACAAGAGAGAGGGGCATACACACAGGAGAGAGGAGGATACACACAGGAGAGAGGGGAATACACACAGGAACAAGGAAGATACAAACAGGAGAGTGCAGCATACACACAGGAGGGAGGGGGATACACACAGGAGAGAGGAAGATACACACAGGAGAGAGGAGGCTACACAGAGGAAAAAGGAGGATACACAAATAAGAGGGGGAAACACACAAAAGAGAGGGAGATACACACAGGCGAGAGGGATACGCCCAGGAGACTGGGAGATACACACAGGAGATAGGGGGATACACACAGGAGAGGGGGATACACACAAAAGAGAGTGGCATACACACAGGAGAGAGGAGAATACACACAGGGGAGAGGGGGGATACACACAGGAGGCAGGGAGATACACACAAGAGAGAGGGGAATACAAACAGGAGATTAAGGCATACAAACAGGTGGGAAGAAGGTACACACAGAAGATTGAG
Organism: Saguinus oedipus; assembly: GCA_031835075.1. Lineage (NCBI taxonomy): Eukaryota > Metazoa > Chordata > Mammalia > Primates > Cebidae > Saguinus > Saguinus oedipus. The sequence goes on from CM063173.1 coordinate 60,694,114, forward strand.
GCATACACACAGGAGAGAGTGGGATTCACACAGGGAAAGAAGGATAAATACAGGAGAAAGATAAACACAAAAGAGTGGAGAACACTCACAGAAGTGAGGAGGATAAACGCAGGAGAGAGGAGGATACACACAGGAGAGAGGAGAATACACACAGGAGAGAGAAGGGATACAAACAGGAGAGGAAGATACACACTGGAGAGAGGAGGATACACACAGGAGAAAAAAGGATACACACAGGAGAGTGGAAGATACACACAAAAAAAGAGGAAAATACACACAAAAGAGAGAAGGATACACACAGGAGAGAGGGAGATACACACAGAAGTGTGGTGATACACACAGGAGAGAGGAGGGTACACAAAGGAGAGGGGGATACACACAGGAGAGAGGAGGGATACACACAAAAGAAAAGAGGATACACACAGAAGAGAGGAGGATACACACAGTAGAGGAAAAGATACACACACAAAAGGGGGATACACACAGAAGAGAGGAGGATACACACAGGATAGAGAAGTTTACACACAAAAGAGAGCGGAAACACACAGGAGACAGAAGAATACACACAGAAAAGAGGGGGATATACACAGGAGAGTGGTGATATACACAGGAGAGAGGAGGGTACACACAGGAGAGAGGGACATACACACAGAAAAAATGGATAAACACAGGAGAAAAGGGATACACACAGGAAAGAGGAGGATACACACAGGTAAGGGGGATACACAAAGAAAAAAGGGCATACACACAGGAGAGAGGAGGATACAAACAGGAGAGGTTTTACACACAGGAGAAAGAAGGTATACAGAGGATTCTTCAAAGCCTCACTGAATATTACACACTTGCAACATAGTCTGGAGTCTATTTTTTATGGCCACTCATTCAAAGAATCACTAAACATTGCACACCTGCTGAATAGTCAGATGTCTCTTTCCTATGTCCACTCGTTAAGAGCCTCACGAAGTGTACACACCTGGGGATATAGTCAGGATTTACCTTTATAACCTCATTCACATTCTGACTAAATAAGGCACACCTGTGGAATAGTCAGGAGACTTTTTCATGTGGCCTCTAATTCGGAGGGTTACTGAATAATGTGGTGTAGTCAGGAGTCTATTTCATGTGGACACATATTCAAAGCCTCAGTGAATAAGACAGGCCCTAGATATAGAAAGGAATATAATTAATATGGCCATATCTTCTGAGCCTCACTGTATAATACACACCTGGAGAATAATTTTGAGTCTATTTTCTTTTCTTTTATTTTTCGACTTTTATTGCATTATAGGTTTGGGGTACATGTGCAGAACGTGAAAGATAGTTGCATACGTACACACATGGCAGTGTACTTTGCTGCCTTCCTCCCCTTCACCCACACTTGGCATTTATCCCCAGGCTATCCCTCCCCAGCCCTCCCCACTGTCCCTCCCCTCTTCCCCCCAATAGACACCAGTGTGTAGTAGACCAAGTCCCTGTGTCCATGTGTTCTAATTTTTCTCACCCGCCTATGAGTGAAAATATGCGTTATTTGTTTTTCTGTTCTTGCGTCAGTTTGCTGAGAATGACGTTCTCCAAATTCATCCATGTCGTTACAAAGGACACAAACTCATTATTTTTGATTGCTGCATAATATTTCATGGTGTATATGAGCCACATTTTCCCAGTCCAGTCTATCATCGTTGGGCATTTGGGTTGGTTCCAGGTCTTTGCTATTGTAAACAGTGCTGCAATGAACATTCCTGTGCATGTGTCCTTATAGTAGAACGATTTATAGTCTTTTGGATATATACCCAGTAAAGGGATTGCTGGGTCAAATGGAATTTCTATTTCTAGGTTTCTTTTTTTTTTTTGAAAGGAAAAAAGCGGAAGAAAAAGAGGGAGAGAGAACAGAAATATTGCTTTATTCTATAAATGGCTATTAATAATGGCCGATTATTATTTTATGTATTTAAAATGGAGAATGTATATTTTATTTATCTAAAGTGGAGAGTTTGCTTATTAAGTTTACTTGTTACTGATCTGAGTTCAGATTCTGGATATCCTTATTAATTTTCTGTTTCGTTGAGTCTGAATCTCTTTATGGGTCTTATATATCTGGGCGTTAGGATGCATTGATCCTTATACCACTCTACCTTTGTTGGTTTGAAATCTGTTTTATCAAATGCATGAATTGCAACTCCTTTTTGTTTATTTATTTGTTTTTTTCTCTATTTGATTGGTAAATCTTTCTCCAACCCTTTGTTTTTAGTCTATGTATATCTTTGGATATGAAATAGGTCTGGATATAGTATACCGTTAGATTTTGGCTGTATCTTTTAATTAGAAAATTTAGTCGATTTCAATTTAAGATTACTGCCATTTGATGTTAACTGGCTATTTTATCCATTTGTTGATGTAAATTCTTCTTTCTGTTGGTGTTCTTTACTTTTTGGTATCTTTTTAGAAAGGCTAATACTGGTTGTTCCTTTCCGTGTGTAATGCTTCTTTCAGAAGTTTTTGTAAAGCAGGCCTGGTGGTAATAAAATCTCTGAGTACTTGCTTGTTCATAAAAGATTTTATTTTTTCTTCAATTGTGAAGCTTAGTTTGACAGGATATGAAATTCTGGGCTGAAATTTCTGTTCTTTGAGGATGTTAAATATCGGCCCCCACTCTCTTCTGGCTTGTAGGGTTTCTACTGAGAGATCTGCTGTAAGTCTAATAGGCTTCCCTTTGTGGGTAACCTGACCTTTCTCTCTGGCTGCCCTTAGTATTTTCTCCTTTGTTTCAACCCTAGTGAATCTAATGATTATGTGTGTTGGGGTTGCTCTTCTTAAGGAATATCTTTGTGGTGTTCTCTGTATTACTTCAGGTTGAACAGTATCCTGCTTTGCTAGATTGGGAAAATTCTCCTGGATAATATCCTGAAGAATATTTTCCAGCTGGGATTCATTCTCTCCATCACATTCAGGTACACCTATCAAACGTAGATTAGGTCTTTTCACATAGTCCCATAATTCTTGGAGACTTTGCTCATTCCTTTTTATCCTTTTTTCTCTATTCTTGTCTTCTCGTTCCATTTCATTAAGTCGGTCTTCGACCTCTGATATCCTTTCTTCTGCTTGATCAGTTCGGCTATTCAAACTTGTGCATATTTCACTAAGTTCTCGTGTTGTATTTTTCAACTCCATTAGTTCATTTATATTCCTTTCTATATTGTCCATTCTTTTTAACATTTCGTCTAACCTTTTTTCAAAGTTCTTAGTTTCTTTGCATTGGTTTAGAACAATTTGTTTCAATTCCCAGAGGTTTTTACCATCCACCTTCTAAAGCCTCCTTCAGATACTGGAACACAGTCCTCTTCCATTAGGGCTTGTTCTGTTGCTGATGAGGAATTACTATCCCCTGTAGAGGGAGAGGGGTTCTGACTTTCAGTTTTCTCGGCCTTTTTAGGCTGTTTTTTTCCCTTTATAGTGATTTTATCCATCTGATATCTTTACAATTAGCGCCTTTCTGATTAAGTTCCTGAGAGGATGTCCAATTTATTGATTCCCAGTGCTGGAATCCGAGCAACCCACTGCGCCGGCCAAAACAACAGCGGTAAGACTGATGGTGCTCTTCTGCCTGGGAATCTACGGTCTGGCTTCCTTCTTGAGTCCGCAACAAGCGGCTCTGCCTTCCCGGAGCTCCAAACACCAGTCAGTAGGGGAACCAGTCCCGCTCACTGTGCGCGAAGAGCTGCCGCGCCGAGGCGACGACAAAACCCCTGCGCCGGCCACAGAAGTCGCGCTGGCGACCCGCGGGGCTCCTCCACTGGAAATCTTCTGGTCTGTGGGCGACGAAAATTCCTCTGAAAATGTGGCATCCTCACGTTTTCCGAGCTTTCACTGGGAGCTACAATCCCGAGCTGTTAGCGATCAGCCATCTTGGATCTCTCTCACTATTTCTAGGTTTCTGAGGAATCGCCACAATGTCTTCCACAAGGGTTGAACTAATTTACACTCCCAACCACAGTATAAGAGTGTTCCTATTTCTCCACATCCTCTCCAGCATCTGCTGTCTCCAGATTTTTTTTTTTAGTTTTTACTGCATTATACGTTTTGGAGTACATGTGCAGAACGTGAAAGATAGTTTCATAGGAACACACGTGGCAGTGTGTTTTGCTGCCTTCTTCCCCTTCACCCACACTTGGCATTCATCCCCAGGCTATCCCTCCCCAGCCCCCCCGCTGTCCCTCCCCCATTTCCCCAAATAGACCCCAGTGTATAGTAGACGACCTCTCTGTGTCCATGTGTTCTCATTTTTCTCACCCGCCTATGAGTGAGTATATGCGGTATTTCTTTTCTGATCCTGTGTCAGTTTGCTGAGGATGATATTCTCCAAATTCATCCATGTACTTGCAAAGGACACAAACTCATCATTTTTTTTTTTTTAATTTTTATTGCATTATAGGTTTGCGGGTACATGTGCAGAACGAGCAAACAGTTGCATAGGTACACACATGGCAGTGTGCTTTGCTGCTTTCCTCCCTTTCACCCACACTTGGTATTCATCCCCAGGCTATCCCCCCCGCCCCCCACTGCTGTCCCTCCACCATTTCCCCAAAAGCCCCAGTGTATAGTAGACCACCTTTCTGTGTCCACGTGTTCTCATTTTTCTCACCCACCTATGAGTGAGTATATGCGGTATTTCTTTTTCTGTTCTTGTGTCAGTTTGCTGAGAATGATGTTCTCCAGATTCATCCATGTCCCTACAAAGGACACAAACTCATCATTTTTGATTGCTGCATAATATTCCATGGTGTATATGTGCCACATTTTCCCAGTCCAGTCTATCATCATTGGGCATTTGGGTTGGTTCCAGGTCTTTGCTATTGTAAACAGTGCTGCAATGAACATTCGTGTGCATGTGTCCTTATAATAGAACGATTTATACTCCTTTGGATAGATACCCAGTAATGGGATTGCTGGGTCAAATGGAATTTCTATTTCTAGGTCCCTGAGGAATCGCCACACTGTCTTCCACAATGGTTGAACTAATTTACACTCCCACAAACACTGTAAGAGTGCTCCTATTTCTCCACATCCTCTCCAGCATCTGTTGTCTCCAGATTTTTTAATGATCGCCATTCTAACTGGTGTGAGATGGCATCTCAATGTGGTTTTGATTTGCATCTCTCTAATGACCAATGACGATGAGCACTTTTTCATATGTTTGTTGGCATCATGTATGTCTTCTTTTGTAAAGTTTCTGTTCATATCCTTTGCCCATTTTTGAATGGGCTTGTTTGTTTTTTTCCTGTAAATCTGTTTGAGTTCTTTGTAAATTCTGGATATCAACCCTTTGTCAGATGTGTAAACTGCAAAGATTTTTTCCCATTCTGATGGTTGCCGATTCACTCTAGTGACTGTTTCTTTTGCCGTGCAGAAGCTGTGGGGTTTGATTAGGTCCCATTTGTCTATTTTGGCTTTTGTTGCCAATGCTTTTGGTGTTTTGTTCATGAAGTCCTTGCCTACTCCTATGTCCTGAATGGTTTTGCATAGATTTTCTTCTAGGGTTTTTATGGTGTCAGGTCTTACATTTAAGTCTTTAATCCATCTGCAGTTAATTTTAGTGTAAGGTGTCAGGAAGGGGTCCAGTTTCTGCTTTCTGCACATGGCTAGCCAGTTTTCCCAACACCATTTATTAAATAGGGAATCCTTTCCCCATTGCCTGTTTTTGTCTGGTTTATCAAAGATAATATGGTTGTAGATGTGTTGTGTTGCCTCCGATGCCTCTGTTCTGTTCCATTGGTCTATATCTCTGTTTTGGTACTAGTACCATGCTGTTTAGATTACTGTAGCCTTGTAGTATAGTTTGAAGTCTGGTAGCGTGATGCCTCCCGCTGTGTTCTTTTTGCTTAGAATTGACTTGGATATGCGGGCTCTTTTTTGGTTCCATATGAAATTCATGGTGTTTTTTTCCAGTTCTTTGAAGAAATTCAATGGTAGTTTGATGGGGATAGCATTGATTGTGTAAATTACTTTGGGCAGTATAGCCATTTTACGATATTGATTCTTCCTAACCACGAACATGGAATGTTTCTCCATCTGTTTGTGTCCTCTCTTATTTCATTGAGCAGTTGTTTGTAGTTTTCCTTAAAGAGGTCCCTTAAATTCCTAGTGAGTTGTATTCCTAGGTATTTTATTTTCTTTGTAGCAATTGTGAATGGCAGTTCGTTCTTGATTTGGTTCTCTTTAAGTCTGTTATTGGTGTATAAAAATGCTTGTGATTTTTGGACATTGATTTTATATCCTGAGACTTTGCTGCAGTTGCTTATTAGTTTCAGGAGCTTTTGGGCTGAGGTGATGGGGTCTTCTAGGTATACTATCATGTCGTCTGCAAATAGAGACAATTTGGCTTCCACCTTTCCTATTTGAATACCCTTTATTTCTTTTTCTTGCCTGATTGCTCTGGCTAGAACTTCCAGTACTATGTTCAATAGAAGTGGTGAGAGAGGGCATCCTTGTCTAGTGCCAGATTTCAAAGGGAATGCTTCCAGTTTGTGCCCATTAAGTATGATATTGGCTGCTGGTTTGTCATAAATAGCTTTTATTACTTTGAGATATGTTCCATCAATACCAAGTTTATTGAGGGTTTTTAGCATAAAGGGCTGTTGAACTTTGTCAAATGCCTTCTCTGCATCAATTGAGATAATCATGTGGTTTTTGTTTTTGCTTCTGTTATTTTACTGAAGATATTTGCATCTATGTTCATCATGAATATTGGCCTGAGGATTTATTTTCTTGTTGAGTCTCTGCCAGGTTTTGTTATCAGGATGATATTGGTCTCATAAAATGATTTGGGAAGGGTTCCCTCTTTTTGGATTATTTGTAATAGTTTCAGAAGGAATGGTACCAGATCCTCTTTGTGTGTCTGGTAGAATTCAGCTGTGAACCCATCTGGACCTGGGCTTTTTTTGTGTAGTAGGCTCTTAATTTCTGCCTCAACTTCAGACCTTGTTGTTGGTCTATTCATAGTTTCGGCTTCCTCCCGGTTTAGGCTTGGGAGGACACAGGCGTCCAGGAATTTATCCATTTCTTACTGGTTTACTAGTTTATGTGCATAGAGTTTTTTGTCGTATTCTCTGATGATTGTTTGAATTTCTGTGGAATCTGTGGTGATTTCCCCATTATCGTTTTTCATTGCATCTATTTGGTTGTTCTCTCTTTTCTTTTTTATCCGTCTGGCTAGTGGTCTGTCTATTTTGTTGATGTTTTCGAAAAAGCTGCTCTTTGATTTATTGATTTTTGAAGGGTTTTTCGTGTCTCTATCTCCTTCATTTCTGCTCTGATCTTAGTTATTTCTTGTCTTCGGCTAGGTTTTGAGATTTTTGATCTTGCTACTCTAGCTCTTTCAATGTTGACGATAGGGTGTCAATTTTGGGTCTCTCCACTCTTTTCATGTGGGCACTTATTGCTATATATTTCCCTCTACAGACTGCTTTAAATGTGTCTCAGAGATTCTGATACGTTTTGTCTTCGTTCTCATTGGTTTCGACGAACTTTTTTATTTCTGCCTTCATTTCATTTTTTATTCAATCAACATTCAAGAGCCAGTTGTTCAGTTTCCATGAAGCTGTGCAGTTCTGAGTTATTTATTGAAATCTGAGTTCCAACTTGATTGCACTATGGTCTGAGAGACTGTTTTTTATGATTTCAGTTGTTTTGCATTTGCTGAGGAGTGCTTTACTTCCAATTGTGTGGTCAAATTTGTAGTAGGTGTGATGTGGTGCTGGGAAGAATGTATATTCTGTGGATTTTGGGTGGAGAGTTCTGTAAATGTCTATCAGGTTTGCTTGTTCCAGGTCTGATTTCAAGTTCTGGATATCCTTTTTAATTTTCTGTCTGGTTGATCTGTCAGCTATTGACAGTGGAGTGTTAAAGTCTCCCACTATTATTGTGTGGGAGTCTAAGTCTCTTTGTAAGTCATTAAGAACTTGCCTTATATATCTGGGTGCTCCTTCATTGGGTCCATATATATTTAGAATAGTTAGCTCTTCTTGTTGTATCGATCCTTTTTCCATTATGTAATGACCTTCTTTGTCCCTTTTGAGCTTTGTTGCTTTAAAGTCTATTTTAACAGAGATGAGAATTGCAACTCCCGCTTTTTTTTGCTCTCCATTTGCTTGGTAAATCTTGCTCCATCCCTTTATTTTGAGCCTTTGTGTATATTTCTGTGTGTGGTAGGATTCCTGGATACAGCACACTGACGGGTTTTGGCTTTTTATCCAATTTGCCAGTGTGTGTCTTTTGATTGGTGCATTTAGCCCATTTATTTTTAGGGTTAATATTGTTATGTGTCAATTTGATAATGCCATTTTTTTATTTTTTATTTTATTGCATTATAGGTTTTGGGGTACATGTGCAGGACGTGCGAGATAGTTGCATAGGTACACACATGGCAGTGTGTTTTGCTGCCTTCTTTTCCTGCACCCACACTTGGCATTCATCCCGAGGCTATCACTCCCCAGTCCCCCCCACTGTCCCTCCCGAATTCCCCCCAATGGACCCCAGTTTATAGAAGACCGCCTCTCTGTGTCCATGTATTCTCATTTTTCTCACCCACATATGAGTGAGTATATGCGGTATATCTTTTTCTGTTCTTGTGTCAGTTTGTTGAGAAGGATGTTCTCCAGATTCATCCATGTCCTTACAAAGGACACAAACTCATCATTTTTGATTGCTGCATAATATTCCATGGTGTATATGTGCCACATTTTCCCAGTCCAGTCTATCGTCGTTTGGCATTTGGGCTGGTTCCAGTTCTTTGCTATTGTAAACAGTGCTGCAATGAACATTCATGTGCATGTGTCCTTATAGTAGAACGATTTATATTCCTTTGGATATATATCCAGTAATGGGATTGCTGGGTCAAATTGAATTTCTATTTCTAAGTCCCTGAAGAATAACCACACTGTCTTCCACAATGGTTGAACTAATATACACTCCCTCCAACAGTGTAAGAGTGTTTCTATTTCTCCACATCCTCTCCAGCATCTGCTGTGTCCAGATTATTTAATGATCGCCATTCTAACTGTTGTACGATGGTATCTCAATGTGGTTTTGATTTGCCTCTCTCTAATGACCAGTGATGATGAGCACTTTTTCATATGTTTGTTGGCCTCATGTATGTCTTCTTTTTTAAAGTGTCTCTTCGTATCCTTTGCCCATTTTTGAATGGGCTTGTTTGATTTTCTTTTGTAAATCTGTTTGAGGTATATCTAAATTCTGGATATCAGCCCTTTGTCAGATGTGTATACTGCAAATATTTTTTCCCATTCTGATGGTTGCCGATTCACTCTAGTGACTTTCTTTTGCCGTGCAGAAGCTGTGAAGTTTGAGTAGGCCCCATGTGTCTATTTTGGCTTTTGTTGCCAATGCTTTTGGTGTTTTGTTCATGAAGTTTTTGCCTACTCCTCTGTCCTGAATGGTTTTGCCTAAATTTTCTTCTAGGGTTTTTATGGTGTCATGTCTTACGTTTAAGTCTTTAATCCATCTGGAGTTAATCTTAGTGTATGGTGTCAGGAAGGGGTCCAGTTTCTGCTTTCTGCACATGGCTAGCCAGTTTACCCAACACCATTTATTAAATAGGGAATCATTTCCCCATTGCTTGTTTTTGTCTGGTTTATCAAAAATAATATGGTTGTAGATATGTTGTGTTGCCTCCGATGCTTCTGTCCTGTTCAATTGGTCTATATCTCTGTTTTGGTACCAGTACCATGTGTTTTGACTACTGTAGCCTTGTAGTATAGTTTGAAGTCTGGTAGTGTGATGTCTTCAGCTGTGTTCTTTCTGCTTAGAATTGACTTGGCTATGCGGACTCATTTTTGGTTCCATATGAAATTCATGGTGGTTTTTTCCAGTACTGTGAAGAAATTCAGTGGTAGTTTGATGGGGATAGCATTGATTTTGTAAATTACTTTGGCCAGTATAGCACTTTTCACAATATTGATTCTTTCTAACCACGAACATGGAATGTTTCTCCCTCTGTTTGTGTCCTCTCTCATTTCGTTGAGCAGTGGTTTGTAGTTTTCCTTAAAGAGGTCCCTTAGTTTTCTTGTGACTTGTATTCCTAGGTATTTTATTTTCTTTGTAGCAATTGTGAATGGCAGTTCATTCTTGATTTGGTTCTCTTTAAGTCTGTTACTGGTGTATAGGTATGCTTGTGATTTTTGAACATTGATTTTATATCCTGAGACTTTACTGAAGTTGCTTATCAGTTACAGGAGCTTTTGGGCTAAGGTGATGGGGTCTTCTAGGTATACTATCATGTCGTCTGCAAATATTGACAATTTGGCTTCCAGCTTTCCTATTTGAATACACTTCATTTCTTTATCTTGCCTGATTGCTCTGGATGGAACTTCCAGTACTATGTTGAATAGGAGCGGTGAGAGAGGGCATCCTTGTCTAGTGCCGGATTTCAAAGCGAATGCTTCCAGTTTTGCCAATTCAGTATGATATTGGCTGTTGGATTGTCATAAATAGCTTTTATTACTTTGAGATATGTTCCATCAATACCAAGTTTATAGAGGGTTTTTAGCATAAAGGGCCATTGAATTTTGTCAAATGCCTTATCTGCGCCAATTGAGATAATCATGTGGTTTTTGTTTTTGCTTCTGCTTATGTGGTGACTTACATTTATAGACTTGCGTATGTTGAACCAGCCTTGCATCCCCGGGATGAATCCTACTTGATCATGATGGATAAGTTTTTCAATGTGCTGTTGCAATCTGTTTGCCAGTATTTTATTGAAGATTTTTGCATCTATGTTCATCATGGATATTGGCCTGAAGTTTTCTTTTCTTGCTGAGTCTCTGCCAGGTTTTCGTATCAGGATGATGTTGGTCTCATAAAATGATTTCAGAATTGTTCCCTGTTTTTGGGTTATTTGGAATAATTTCAGAAGGAATGGTACCAGATCCTCTTTGTGTGTCTGGTGGAATTCAGCTGTGAACCCATCTGGACCTGGGCTATTTTTGTGTGGTAGGCTCCTAATTCCTGCCTCAACTTCAGACCTTGTTATTTGTCTATTCATAGTTTCTGCTTTCTTCTGGTTTAGGCTTGGGAGGACACAGGCGTCCGGAAATTCGTCCATTTCTTCCTGGTTTACTAGTTTATGTGCATAGAGTTGTTTGTAGTATTCTCTGATGATGGTTTTAATTTCTGAGGAATGTGTGGTGATTTCCCCATTATCGTTTTTTATTGGATCTATTTGGTTTTTCTCTCTCTTCTTTTTTATCAGTCTCGCTAGTGGTCTGTCTATTTTGTTGATCTTTTCGAAAAACCATCTCTTATTTTTATTGATTTTTTGAAGGGTTTTTCTTGTCTCTATCTCCTTCAGTTCTGCTCTGATCTTAGTTATTTCTTGTCTTCGGCTAGGTTTTGAGCTTTTTTAATCTTGCTTCTCCAGCTCTTTCAATTTTGATGATAGGGTGTCCATTTTGGATCTCTCCACTTTTCTCATGTGGGCACTTATTGCTATATATTTTCCTATACAGACTACTTAAATGTGTCCCAGAAATTCTGGTACATTGTGTCTTCATTCTCGTTGGTTTCAAAGAACTTCTTTATTTCTTTCTTCATTTCTTTGTTTATCCAATCAACATTCAAGAGCCAGTTGTTCAGTTACCATGAAGCTGTGCAGTTCTGAGTTATTTTCTGAATTCTGAGTTCTAACTTGATTACACTATGATCTGAGAGACTGTTTGTTATGATTTCAGTTGTTTTGCATTTGCTGTGGATTGCTTTACTTCCAAGTATGTGGTCAAATTTGGAGAAGGTGTGATGTGGTGCTGAGAAGTAGGTATATTCTGTGGATTTGAGGTGGAGAGTTCTGTAAATGTCTATCAGGTTTGCTTTTCCCAAGTCTGAGTTCAAGCCCTGGATATCCTTGTTAATTTTCTGTCTCATTGATCTGTCTGCTATTGACAGTGGAGTGTTACAGTCTCCCACTATTATTGTTTGGCAGTCTAAGTCTCTTTGTAGGTCATTAAGAATTTGCCTTACACATATACACCATGTAATATTATGCAGCAATCAAAAATGTTGATTTTGTGTCCTTTGTAAGGACATGGATGAATCTGGAGAACATCATTCTCAGCAAACTGACACAAGAACAGAAAAGGAAATACCGCATATACTCACTCATAGGTGGGTGAGAAAAATGAGAACACATGGACACAGCGAGGCGGTCTTCTATACACTGGGGAGTATTGGGGGTAATGGGGGAGGGACAGCGGTAGGGGGGCTGGGGAGTGATAGCCTGGGAATGAATGCCAAGTGTGGGTGAAGGGAAGGAAGGCAGCAAAACACACTCCCATGTGTGTACTTATTCAACTATATTACACCTTCTACACATGAACCCCCAAACATATAATGCAATAAAAATTTTTTTTTAAAAAAGATCTTGCCTTATATATCTGGGTTCTTCTGCATTGGGTCCATATATATTTACAATCGTTAGCTCTTCTTGTTGTATCGATCCTTTTACCATTATGTAATGACCTCCTTTGTCCCTTTTGATCTTTGTTGCTTTAAAGTTTATTTTATCAGAGATGAGAATTGCAACTTCTGCTTTTTTTTGCTCTCCATTTGCTTGGTAAATCTTCCTCCATCCTTTTATTTTGAGCCTTTGCGTATCTTTGCGTGTCAGGTGGGTTTCCTGGATACAGCACACCGATGGGTTTTGGTTTTTTATCCAATTTGCCGGTCTGTGTCTTTTGATAGATGCATTTAGCCCATTTACATTTAGGGTTAATATTGTAATGTGTGAAATTGATACTGCTATTTTGATGCTAGGTGGCTCTTTTTCCCATTGGTTTATGTAGATTCTTTCTATTGTTTTTTTTTTTTAATTTTTATTGCATTATAGGTTTGGGGGTACATGTGCAGAACGTGCAAGATAGTTGCATAGGTACACATATGGCAGTGTGCTTTGCTGCCTTCCTCCCCTTCACTTACCGTTGGTAGTCATCTACAGGTCATCCCCCCCAGCCCCCCCTGCTGTCCCTCCCCCATTTCCCCCAAGAGTCCCCAGTGTATAGTAGACCGCTTCTCTGTGTCCATGTGTTCTCCTTTTTCTCACCCACCTATGAGTGCATATATGCGGTATTTCTTTTTCTGTTCTTGTTTCAGTTTGCTGAGAATGATGTTCTCCGGATTCATCCATGTCCCTACAAAGGACACAAACTCATCATTTTTAATTGCTGCATAATATTCCATGGTGTATATGTGCCACATTTTCCCAGTCCAGCCTATCATCGTTGGGCATTTGGGTTGGTTCCAGGTCCTTGCTATTGTAAACAGTGATGCAATGAACATTCGTGTGCATGTGTCCTTATAGTAGAACGATTTATAGTCCTTTGGATAGATACCCAGTAATGGGATTGCTGGGTCAAATGGAATTTCTATTTCTAGGTCCCTGAGGAATCGCCACACTGTCTTCCACAATGCTTGAACTAATTTACACTCCCACCAACAGTGTAAGAGTGTTCCTATTTCTCCACATCCTCTCCAGCATCTGCTATCTCCAGATTTTTTAATGATCGCCATTCTAACTGGTGTGAGATGGTATCTCAATATGGTTTTGATTTGCATCTGTCTAATGACCAATGATGATGAGCACTTTTCCATATGTTTGTTGGCCTCATGTATGTCTTCTTTTGTAAAGTTTCTGTTTATATCCTTTGCCCATTTTTGAATGGGCTTGCTTGTTTTTGTCCTGTAAATCTGTTTGAGTTCTTTGTAAATTCTGGATATCAGCCCTTTGTCAGATGTGTAAACTGCAAAGATTTTTTCCCATTCTGATGGTTGTCGATTCACTCTAGTGACTGTCTCTTTTGCCGTGCAGAAGCTGTGGAGTTTGATTAGGTCCCATTTGTCTATTTTGGCTTTGGTGCCAATGCTTTTGATGTTTTGGTCATGAAGTCCTTGCCTACTCCTATGTCCTGAATGGTTTTGCCCAGATTTTCTTCTAGGGTTTTTATGGTGTCAGGTCTTACGTTTAAGTCTTTAATCCATCTGGAGTTAATTTTAGTGTAAGGTGTCAGGAAGGGGTCCAGTTTCTGCTTTCTGCACATGGCTAGCCAGTTTTCCCAACACCATTTATTAAATAGGGAATCCTTTCCCCATTTCCTGTATTTGTCTGGTTTATCAAAGATAATATGTTTGTAGATATTTTGTGTTGCCTCCGATGTTTCTGTTCTGTTCCATTGGTCTATATCTCTGTTTTGGTACCAGTACCATGCTGTTTTGATTACTGTAGCCTTGTAGTATAGTTTGAAGTCTGGTAGCGTGATGCCTCCCGCTGTGTTCTTTATGCTTAGAATTGACTTGGATATGCGGACTCTTTTTTGGTTCCATATGAAATTCATGGTGGATTTTTCCAGTTCTGTGAAGGAATTCAATGGTAGTTTGATGGGGATAGCATTGATTGTGTAAATTACTTTGGGCAGTATAGCCATTTTCACGATGTTGCATCTTCCTAACCACGAGCATGGAATGTTTCTCCATCTGTTTGTGTCCTCTCCTATTTCGTTGAGCAGTTGTTTGTAGTTTTCCTTAAAGAGGTCCCTTACATTCCTAGTTAGTTGTATTCCTAGGTATTTTATTTACTTTGTAGCAATTATGAATGGCAGTTTGCTCTTGATTTGATTCTCTTTAAGTCTGTTATTGGTGTATAGAAATGCTTGTGATTTTTGAACATTGATTTTATATCCTAAGACTTTGCTGAAGTTGCTTATCAGTTTCAGGAGCTTTTGGGCTGAGGTGATGGGGTCTTTTGGTATACTATCATGTCGTCTGCAAATAGAGACAATTTGGCTTCCACCTTTCCTATTTGAATACCCTTTATTTCCTTTTCTTGCCTGATTGCTCTGGCTAGAACTTCCAGTACTATGTTGAATAGAAGTGGTGATAGAGGGCATCCTTGTCTAGTGCCGGATTTCAAAAGGAATGCTTCCAGTTTTTGCCCATTCAGTATGATATTGGCTGTTGGTTTGTCGTAAATAGCTTTTATTTCTTTGAGATATGTTCCATCAATACCAAGTTTATTGAGGGTTTTTAGCATAAAGGGCTGTTGAATTTTGTCAAATGCCTTCTCTGCGTCAATTGAGATAATCATGTGGTTTTTGTTTTTGCTTCTGTTTATGTGGTGAATTACATTTATTGACTTGCGTATTTTGAACCAGCCTTGCCTCCCCGGGATGAATCCTACTTGATCATGATGGATAAGTTTTTTAATGTGCTGTTGCAATCGGTTTGCCAGTATTTTATTGAATATTTTTGCATCTATGTTCATCATGGATATTGGCCTGAAGTTTTCTTTTCTTGTTGAGTCTCTGCCAGGTTTTGGTATCAGGATGATGTTGGTCTCATAAAATGATTTCAGAATGGTTCCCTGTTTTTGGATTATTTGGAATAATTTCAGAAGGAATGGTACCAGATCCTCTTTGTGTGTCTGGTGGAATTCAGCTGTGAACCCATCTGGACCTGGGCTTTTATTTTGTGGTAGGCTCCTAATTCCTGCCTCAACTTCAGATCTTATTATTCGTCTATTCATAGTTTCGGCTTCCTTCTGTTTTAAGCTTGGGAGGACACAGGCGTCCAGAAATTCATCCATTTCTTCCTGGTTTACTAGTTTATGTGCATAGAGTTGTTTGTAGTATTCTCTGATGATGGTTTGAATTTCTGTGGAATGTGTGGTGATTTCCCCATTATCGTTTTTTATTGCATCTATTTCGTTTTTCTCTCTCTTCTTTTTTATCAGTCTCACTAGTGGTCTGTCTGTTTTGTTGATCTTTTCGAAAAACCAGCTCTTATTTTTATTGATTTTTTTGTAGGGTTTTTCTTGTCTCTATCTCCTTCAGTTCTGTTCTGATCTTAGTTATTTCTTGTCTTCGGCTAGGTTTTGAGCTTTTTTAATCTTGCTTCTCCAGCTCTTTCAATTTTGATGATAGGGTGTCCATTTTGGATCTCTCCAATTTTCTCATGTGGGCACTAATTGCTATATATTTTCCTATACAGACTGCTTAAATGTGTCCCAGAGATTCTGGTACATTGTGTGTTCATTCTCGTTGGTTTCAAAGAACTTCTTTATTTCTTTCTTCATTTCTTTGTTTATCCAATCAACATTCAAGAGCCAGTTGTTGAGTTTCCATGAAGTTGTGCGGTTCTGAGTTATTTTCTGAATTCTGAGTTCTAACTTGATTGCACTATGGTCTGAGAGACTGTTTGTTATGATTTCAGTTGTTTTGCATTTGCTGAGGAGTGCTTTACTTCCAATCATGTGGTCAACTTTGCAGAAGGTGTGATGTGGTGCTGAGAAAAATATATATTCTGTGGATTTGTGGTGGAGAGTTCTGTAAATGTCTATCAGGTTTTCTTGTCCCAAGTGTGAGTTTAAGCCCTGGATATCCTTGTTAATTTTCTGTCTCATTGATCTGTCTGCTATTGACAGTGGAGTGTTACAGTCTCCCACTATTATTGTTTGGGAGTCTAAATCTCTTTGTAAGTCATTAAGAACTTGCCTTACACATATACACCATGGAATATTATGCAGCAATCAAAAATGATGAGTTTTGTCCTTTGTAAGGACATGGATGAATCTGGAGAACATCATTCTCAGCAAACTGACACAAGAACAGAAAAGGAAATACCGCATATACTCACTCATAGGTGGGTGAGAAAAATGAGAACACATGGACACAGCGAGGTGGTCTTCTATACACTGGGGACTATTGGGGGTAATGAGGGAGGGACAGCGTGAGGGGGACTGGGGAGCGATAGCCTGGGGATGAATGCCAAGTGTGGGTGAAGGGAAGGAAGGCAGCAAAACACACTGCCATGTTTGTACCTATTCAACTATCTTACACCTTCTACACATGTACCCCAAAACCTATAATGCAATAAAAATTAAAAAAAAGGATCTTGCCTTATATATCTGGGTGCTCCTGCATTGGGTCCATATATATTTAGAACCGTTAGCTCTTCTTGTTGTATCGATCCTTTTACCATTATGTAATGACCTCCTTTGTCCCTTTTGATCTTTGTTGCTTTAACGTTTATTTCATCAGAGATGAGAATTGCAACTTCTGCTTTTTTTTTTGCTCTCCATTTGCTTGATAAATCTTCCTCCATCCTTTTATTTTGAGCCTTTGCATATCTTTGCGTGTCAGGTGGGTTTTCTGGATACAGCACACCGATGGGTTTTGGTTTTTTATCCAATTTGCCAGTCTGTGTCTTTTGATAGATGCATTTAGCCCATTTACATTTAGGGTTAATATTGTAATGTGTGAAATTGATACTGCTATTTTGATGCTAGGTGGCTCTTTTGCCCATTGGTTTATGTAGATTCTTTCTTTTGTTAATGCTCTTTAGCATTTGGTATGCTGTTAGGATGGCTGGTAGTGGTTGTTTCTTTCTATTTGTAGTGCCTATTTCAGGGGCTTTTGTAAAGCAGGCCTAGTGGTGACAAAATCTCTGAGAACTTGCTTGTTCATGAAGCATTTTATTTTTTCTTCACTTATGAAGCTCAGTTTGGCTGGATATGAAATTCTGTGTTGAAAGTTCTTTTCTTTCAGATGACGAATATTGGCGCCCACTCTCTTCTGGCTTGTAGGGTCTCTGTCAAGAGATCTGCGGAGAGTCTGATGGGTTTCCCTTTGTGGGTGACCCGACCTTTCTCTCTGGGTGCCCTTAGTATTTTCTCTTTCATTTCAACCCTGGTGAATGTGACGATTATGTGCCTTGGGGTTGCTCTTCTGCGGAGAATCTTTGTGGAGTTCTCTGTATTTCCTGGAGTTGTGTATTGACCTGTCTTGCTAGGTTGGGAAAATTTTTCTGGATAATATCCTGAAGAGTGTTTTCCAGCTTGGATTCATTCTCTTCGTCACATTCTGGTTCACCTATCAAACGTAGGTTGGGTCTCTTCACATAGTCCCTCATTTCTTCGAGATGTTGTTCATTCCTTTTTGTGCTTTTCTCTTTAATCGTGGTTTCTCGTTTTATTTCATTGCGTTGATCTTCAACTTCTGATATTCTTTCTTCTGCTTGGTGAATTCGGCTGTTGAAACTTGTGCATGCCTCGCGAAGTTCTCGTGTTGTGTTTTTCAGCTCCTTCAATTCATTCATATTCCCCTCTAAGTTGTCCATTCTTGTTATCAATTCCTCGAATCTTTTTTCTAATCTTTTTTCAAGGTTCTTGGTTTCTTTGCACTGGTTCAGAACATGTTCCTTTAGCTCAGTGAAGTTTCTCATTATCCACTTTCTGAAGTCTGATTCCGTCATTTCATCACACTCATTCTGCGTCCAGCTTTGTTCTTTTTCTGGTGAGGAGTTTTGGTCCTTTTTTGGTGGTGAG
The DNA here is from genome assembly GCA_031835075.1 of Saguinus oedipus. Lineage (NCBI taxonomy): Eukaryota > Metazoa > Chordata > Mammalia > Primates > Cebidae > Saguinus > Saguinus oedipus. The sequence goes on from CM063173.1 coordinate 60,712,490, forward strand.
GTGTTTTGATTTCGGGTTTTTTCCTCCCTTTTGCGGTGGTTTCTTTCCATCTTTATGGATTTATCCACCTGTCGTCTTAGTAGTTGCTGATTTTTTAATTGGGTCTCTGTGTGGATGCTGAGATTGTTGATGATTAAGTATTTCTGTTACTTAGGTTTCCCTCTAATGGTCTATCCCCTCTGCTGTATGAGTTCTGAGGTCCACTCCAGGCCCTTCTTGTCTGGGGTATACCTGCAGCAGCTGCAGAACAGTGAGGGATGATACCAGTTTCTTCTTCTGATGTCTTTGTTCCAGAATGATGCCCGCCAAATGTCAGTCTGATTAGTCCTTTTTTGGGGTGACTCTTTGGATATACAGGGTTCAGGGAGCTGCTTGAGGAGACAGTCTGTGCTTTATAGGATCTCCAGTCCTGAGCTGTGAACTCAGTGTTTCATTTAGTGTTGTTGGAAGTTTGTTTATGTCTGCTGCAATAGAACTCATAAAGCACCACCCTTTTTTTTCCCCATTAGATGCTCTGTCTCAGGGAGTTGGGGCTTTCTTTATGAGTATCTGTTGCACTCTCCTGGCCCACTCAGAGGCAGTCTATTCACTATTTGCCTACTGCGGCTCTGACTTGCTATCGTGGGTCCGCCTCTTGCTGCTGGGCTCCGTTCTGCTGTGGAGCGCTCCCCCCTTCTCGAGGAGTCTCTCTGTTATGGCAGGTTGCCTTGGCAATGGCAGGCTGCATCAGTCCTAGGTGGTACTTCAGTTTGGGCGGATTGTGTCAGTAATGGTGGACGCCCCTCCCTCACCGTGCTGCACCGTCCTAGATTCTGGCTGCAAAACTCTCAGCCTCAAGCGCCTCCAGTCACTGCCCTGCTTGTCCCCGTGAGAGTGGGACCCACCGAACCCGATCACCCATCTCCCTGCCTCAGAGTTTGTCCTCTCTCTCTCTCTCTCTTCCTCTCAGCAAGCTGAAAGTTCGACTCTCTCCTTGGCACCCGAGTAGCCTGCCAATAGCGCACTGAGATCCGTGCAATCTCCCGTGCCACTGCCCACTGCACCGGCTCAGATCACACTTCCCTGGAAACTCCTGGTCTGGCTCATTGTCCAAGTCCCGTTCAATCAGATGGACATGCCAATCTGCCCTTCCAAATCTCAGATTGCCAGTCAAACAGGGCACCCAGACCAGTGAGTCCCATGCCGGGTCCTGCTGCTGTGCCAGCCAAAGCGGCCGCTCAAGGCTGCGTTAGCTAGCTGTACTAGCATCCCGTGTCTCTCCCACACCTGGGACTTTTAACACTCTGTGGGCAAAAAAGGTCCATCCATGAATGCGGCTAGGACTCACCCTCTGTGCCTTCACTGATAGCTGCAATCCTGAGTCGCTTTTACTATGCCATCTTGCGAGTCCCCCCTCATCCAGACACTATTACATGTGGCATCAATTTCAGAGCTTCCTTGAATAAGAAACACCTCTATTGTAGTCAGAATTCTATTTCCTATAGCCACATATTCAGAGCCTAACTGAATAACATATGCCTTGGGAAAAGTTAAAATTCTATTTTGTATAGCCACTCATTTAGAGCCAAAAGTCAAAACACACGCCTGAGGAGCATTCAGGAGGCTCTATTTTATGGCCAATCATTCAGAGTTTCACAGAATAATAATGACCTATGAAAACGTCAGGAGTGTATTTCACATGGCTACTTATTCAGAACCTCAGTGAGGAATCATATATATCCTTAAAATACTCAGGATTATACTATGTATATCTACTTATTCAGAGACTCACTGAATAATGCACAGCTAAGGAATAGTCTGGAGACTATTTGATATTTGTCTTCACCCAATGACTCAGTGGACAATGCAGAACTGAAAAGTAGTCAAGTGGATAGAGTCAAGGGTTTATTTAATGTGGTCACTCGTTCAGAATCTCACTGAAGAATACACACCTTGGGAATAGTCAGAATCCAAGCCATGTGGACACTCAATCACAGCATTACGGAATAATGCACAATGGGCAATAGTAAGGAGTCTATATCATATGGCCTGTCATTCGGAGCTTCAGTGCATAATAAACAGCTGTGGAGTAGTCAGGACCTTTTTCTGGTAGCCACAAATTAAGCAGCTCCGTGAATGATAAACACATGTGTCAGAGTCAGGAGACTATTTGACATAGACACTCATACAGAACCTTTTCGAATACTGCACATGTGGGGAATAATCACTAGTCAGTTTCATATGGTGATTAGTTTGGAGAATCAAAAAATAATGCACACGTTTTGAGTAAAATGGGTTCTATTTCATAAGGTCACTCTTTCAGTGTTTTAGTGAATAATATGTATATCTGATAAGTCAGGAATCTCTTTCACATGGCCATCCGTTTAGGGCCTCTGTGAAGAACACTCCCCTCAAAAATAGTCAAGGGTCTACTTCAAATGGCTTCACATTCAAAGTCTCTGTACGTACTGAACACCTGGGCAATACAACTGAGTCTTTTTTTTATGCCCACTTAGTCAAAGACTCATTCAATAATACACAAAAAGGAAGATTTAAGAGTCTACTTCATGTAGCCACTCATTTAGAGCCTCAGTGAATAATGCACACCAGGGTAATCATCGAGCATTTTTTATATGGACACTCATTTTGTGCCTCACTGAGTGATATACACCTGAAGAATCCTCAGGATTCTATTTGATAATACCAGTCATTGAGAACCTTATTGAATAATTCACAATAGAGCAATAGTCAGGTGCCTTTTTTATATGGTCTATCATTCAAAGTTTCAGTGAATAGTAAACTGCTATGGAGTAATCAGGTCGCTGTTTAACATAGCCACGAATTCAGTGCCTTGCTGCATGATACCCACCTCTGTGATAATCAGGAGTCTATTTCATATGAACTCTAATTTTGTGTATTGCTGAGTAATACACACCTGCGGCAGTGTCAGGAGTCTATTTGGTATGGACACTCAAACAGAGCCTGTTTGATTAATGCACGCATAGATAATAATGAGGAGTCTATGTCATACGGCTACTCATTCAGACAAACTGTGAATAAGGCACATGTGTAGTAATTAGAAGTCTGCTTCATATGGCCCCTTTTTCACAGCCTCACTGAATATTACAAACTTGTGATATAGACTGGAGTCTACTTTTTATGGCCCCTCATTCAGACAATCACTAAATAATGCACACCTGCAGAATAGTCAGAAGTCTCTTTCCAACGGCCACTCGTTAAGAGCCTCACTAAGTGTACACACCTGTGGATATAGTCAGGATTTACCTTTATACCCTCATTCAGAGTCTCACTAAATAATTCACACCTGTAGAATAGTCAGGAGAGTTTTTCATGTGGCCTCTAATTTGGAGTGTCACTGAATAATGTGGTGTAGTCAGGAGTCTATTTCATGTAGACACATATTCAGAGCTTCAGTGAATAAGACAGGCCCCTGAAATAGTAAGGAATCTAACTGATATGGAAACATATTGTGAGCCTCACTGAATAATACACACCTGGGGAATAATTTGGAGTCTATTTTCGATGGACATATATTCAGAGCCTCGGAAAATGATGTTCACCTGTGGAGTAGCCAGGATCCTATTTAATTAGGACACTCATTCATAGCCTCAGTGGATAATATGCACGTGTGGATTAGTCAGAATTCCATTTTATATGTTCACTGACTCGGAAACTCAGTGAAAAATGCATAAATGTATAATACTTAGCAGTCTATTTCATGTAGACACTAATTCAGGGGTTCACTGAATAATAGAAATATTTGAGATAGACAGCATCCTGTTTCATATGGTTAAACAAAAAGAGCCTCATTGAGTAATGCACACCAGAGGAAGTGTTAGGAGTCTACTTTATATATCCTTTAATTTACAGAATCAGGAAATAATGCACACATGTGGAATAGACACTAGTCTATTTTATATGGCTGCAAAATCAAAGCCTTTTCGAATACTGCACATGTGGGGAATAATCACCTGTCTGTTTCATATGGTGTTTCGTTTGGTGAATCAAAAACTTATGGACAACTGTGGAGTAAAATGGGTTCTATTTCAGAAGGCCACTCTTTCAGTGATTTAGTGAATAATATGTATATCTGAAAAGTAAGGAATCTGTTTCACATGACCACTGGTTCAGGGCCTCTGTGAAGAATACTCCCCTCAAAAATAGTCAAATGTCTACTTTAAATGGCAACACATTCAGAGATACTGTAGGTAATGAACACCTGGGCAATACACCTGAGTCTCTTTTTTATGCCCACTTAGTCAGAGTCTCACTCAATAATACACACCTGGGGACGAGTTAAGAGTCTACTTCATGTAGCCACTCATTTAGAGCCTCCCTGAATAATGCACACCAAGGTAATAGTCGAGCATTTGTTACATGGCCACTCATTATGTGCCTCACTGAGTGATATACACCTGAAGAATTCTCAGTATTCTATTTGATACTACCACTCATTTGGAACCTTATTGAATAATTCACAATAGAGCAATAGTCAGGTGTCTATTTTATATGGTCTATCATTCAAAGTTTCAGTGAATAGTAAACTGCTATGGAGTAATCAGGTCACTGTTTAACATAGTCACGAATTCAGTTCCTTACTGCATGATACCCACCTGTGTGATAGTAAGGAGTCTATTTCATATGAACTCTAATTTTGTGTATCACTGAGTAATACACACCTGGGGCAGTGTCAGGAGTCTATTTGGTATGGACACTCAAGCAGAGCCTGTTTGATTAATGCACACATGGATAATAATGAGGAGTCTATGTCATTCAGTAACTCATTAAGAAAAATACTGAATAATGCACATGTGGAGTAATTAGAAGTCTGCTTTATATGGCCCCTGTTTCACAGCCTCACTGAATATTACACACTTGTGATATAGACTGGAGTCTACTTTTTATGGCCCCTCGTTCAGAGAATCACTAAATAATGCACACCTGCGGAATATTCAGAAGTCTCTTTACTATGGCCACTCATTAAGAGCCTCACTAAGTGTACACACCTGCGGACATAGTCAGGATTTACCTTTATACCCTCATTCAGAGTCTCACTAAATAATTCACGCCTGTGTAATAGTCAGAAGACTTTTTCATGTGGCCTCTAATTCGGAGTGTCACTGAATAATGTGGTGTAGTCAGGAGTCTATTTCATGTAGACACATTTTCAGAGCTTCAGTGAATAAGACAGGCCCCTGACTGGGGGACTTCCAAGATGGCGTCATAGAGGTGACTCCAGATTGCAGCTCTCAGTGAAGGCACAGAGGGTGAGTCCTAGCCGCATTCTCAGACAGTTCTTTTTTGCCCACAGAACCTTGAAAGTCCCAGGTGTGGGAGAGACACGGGACGCTAGCACAGCCTGCTCACGTGGCTGCTTCGGCCAGTTCCGCAGTGCAGTGGCACCAGGCACAAAACTCACTGGTCTGGGTGCCCTGTTAAACCGGCAATCTGAGATATGGAAGGGCAGATTGGCATGTCCATCTGATTGAATGGGACTTGGACAATGAGGCAGACCAGGAGATTCCTGGGAATCGTGATCTGAGCAGGTGCAGTGGGTAGCGGCACAGGAGATCGCATGGATCCCAGTGCCCTATCGGCAGGCTACTGGGGCGCCAGTGAGAGAGTCCACCGTTAAGCTTAAGGAGAGGAAGAGAGAGAGAGAGAGGATGGACTCTGAGGCAGGGAGCTGGATGATTGGGCTTGGTGAGTCCACACTGACGGGGACAAGCAGGGTGGCGATTGGAGGCACTCGGGGCTGAGAGTTTTGCTGCCGGCATCAAGGACGGTGCAGCCTGGTGCGGGAGAAGCGTCTGCCACTACTGACGCAATTCCCCCCTACTGAAGTACCGCCCAGGGCTGACGCAGCCTGCTGTTGCCGAGGCAACCTGCATTAACAGAGAGACTCCACCAGCAGGGCAGAGCAAGCCACAGCAGGGCGGAGCAAGCCACAGCAGAACAGAGCACCGCAGCAACAGGGCGGACACCCAAAAGCAGGGCGTAACCCCTGCAGGAAAATAGTGAATAGACTGCCACCTAGCTGCGGAGGACAGTGCAACAGATATTCATAAAGAAAGCCCAAACTCCCTGAGACAGAGAATCTATGGGGGAAAAGAGGGGGGTGTTTTATGAGTTCTGTTGCAGCAGACATAAACACATCTTCCCAATTGAAAAATCAGGAACTGCTAACACGACAGGTGGATAAATTCATAAAGATGGGAAGAAACCAGTGCAAAAAGGAGGAGAACACCAGAAACCAAAACACTTCACCTCCTACAAAGGACCAAAACTCCTCACCAGCAAGGGAACAAAGCTAGACGGAGAATGAGTGTGATGAAATGACGGAATCAGACTTCAGAAATTGGAACATGAGAAAGTTCAGTGAGCTAAAAGAACATGTTCAAAATCAGTGCAAAGAAACTAAGAACCTTGAAAAAAGATTTGAAAAAGGATTCGAGGAAATGATAACAAGAATGGACAACTTAGAGAGGAATATGAATGAATTGAAGGAGCTGAAAAACACAACACGAGAACTTCGCGAAGCATGCACAAGTTTCAACAGCCGAATTGACCAAGCAAAAGAAAGAATATCAGAAGTTGAAGATCAACTCAATGAAATAAAACGAGAAACCAAGATCAAAGCAAAAAGTGTAAAAAGGAATGAACAAAATCTCCAAGAAATGTGGGACTATGTGAAGAGACCAAACCTACGTTTCATAGGTGTACCAGAATGTGATGAAGAGAATGAATCCAAGCTGGAAAACACTCTTAAGATATTATTAAGAAAAATTGAGGAGGCAAGATGGCGTCATAGAGGTGACTCAGGATTGCAGCTCTTGGTGAAGGCGCAGAGGGTGAGTCCTAGCCGCATTCTTGGATGTTCCTTTTATGCCCACAGAGCGTTGAAATCCCAGGTGTGGGAGAGACACGGGACGCTAGCAGCCGGCTAACGCAACCGGCTCCTGCCGCCTCTTCGGCTGGCGCCGCAGCGAAACCCAGCGCGGAACTCACTGGTCTGGGTGCCCTGTTAAACCGGCAATCTGAGATTTGGAAGGGCAGATTGGCATGTCCATCTGATTGAACGGGACTTGGACAATGAGCCAGACCAGGAGTTTCCTGAGAAGTGTGATCTGAGCCGGGGTAGTGGGCAGCGGCACGGGAGATCGCACGGATCCCAGTGCCCTATCGGCAGGCTCCTGGGGCGCCAGTGAGAGAGTTGACCTTTCAGCTTGGTGAGAGGAAGAGAGAGAGAGAGAGGACGGACTCTGAGTCAGGGAGCTGGGTGATCCGGCTCGGCGGGTCCCACGCTCACGGGGACAAGCAGGGCGGTGACTGGAGGCGCTTGGGGCTGAGAGTTTTGTTGCCAGCATTTAGGACGGTGCAGCCCGGTCAGGGAGAAGCGTCCACCATTCCTGACGAAGTGCACCCCCACTTAAGTACCGCCCAGGACTGACAAAGCTTGCCGTTGCTGAGGCAACCAGCCATAACAGAGAGACTCCGACAGGCAGCAACAGGGCGGACCCGCGTTAGCAGGTCAGAGCCCCGGCAGGTAAATAGTGAATAGACTGCCAATTAGTGGGGCAGGACAGTGCAACAGATACTCATAAAGAAAGCCCCAACTCCCTGAGACAGAGCATCTAAGGGTGAAAAAAAAAGAGTGGTGTTTCATGAGTTCTATTGCAGCAAACATAACCTCCCAACAACACTGAAGGAACAACGGAGCTCACAGCTCAGCACTGGAGCTCCTATAAAGCACAGACTGTCTCCTCAAGCAGCTCCCTGACCCCTGTATATCCAAGGAGTCACCCCAGAAAAGGACTAATCAGACTGACATTTGGCTGGCATCATTCTGGAACAAGGGCAGCAGAAAAAGAAACTGATATCATCCCTCACTGTTCTGCAGCTGCTGCAGGTATACCCCAGACAAGCAGGGTCTGGAGTGGACCTCAGCACTCATACAGCAGAGAGGATAGATCATTAGAGGGAAAACTAAGTAACAGAAATACTTCATCATCAACAATCTCAGTGTCCACACAGAGACCCAATTGAAAAATCAGCCACTACTAAGACGACAGACGGATAAATCCATAAAGATGGAAAGAAACCAGCGCAAAAAAGAGGAAAGCACCCGAAACCAAAACACCTCACCTCCAAAAAAGGACCAAAACTCCTCACAAGCAAGGGAACAAAGCTGGACGGAGAATGAATGTGACGAAATGACGGAATCAGACTTCAGAAAGTGGATAATGAGAAACTTCAGTGAGGTAAAGGAACATGTTCTAAACCAGTGAAAAGAAACTGAGAACCTTGAAGAAAGATTTGAAAAAAGATTCGAGGAATTGATAACAAGAATGGACAACTTAGAGAGGAATATGAATGAATTGAAGGAGCTGAAAAACACAACACGAGAACTTCGCGAAGCATGCACACGTTTCAACAGACGAATTGACTAAGCAGAAGAAAGAATATCAGAAGTTGAAGATCAACTCAATGAAATAAAACGAGAAACCAAGATTAAAGAAAAAAGCACAAAAAGGAATGAACAAAATCTCCAAGAAATGTGGGACTATGTGAAGAGACCCAACCTACGTTTGATAGGTGTACGAGAATGTGACGAAGAGAATGAATCCATCTGGAAAAAAATCTTCAGGATATTATCCAGGAAAATTTCCCCAACCTAGCAAGACAGGTCAATACTCAACTCCAGAAAATACAGAGAACACCACACAGATACTCTGCAAGAAGAGCAACGCCAAGGCACATAATCGTCAGATTCACCAGGGTTGAAATGAAGGAGAAAATACTAAGGGCAGCCAGAGAGAAATGTCAGGTCACCCACAAAGGGAAGCCCATCAGACTCACAGCAGATCTCTCGGCAGAGACTCTACAAGCAGAAGAGAGTGGGGGCCAATATTCAACATCCTTAAAGAAAAGAGCTTTCAACCCAGAATTTCACATCCAGCGAAACTGAGCTTCATAAGTGAAGGAAAAATAAAATCCTTCACGAACAAGCAAGTACTCAGAGATTTTTTCACCACTAGGCCTGCTGTACAAGAGCTCCTGAAAGAGGCAGTACACATAGAAAGAAACAACCAGTTCCAGCCATCCTAAAAGCATACCAAATGCTAAAGACCATCAACAAAATGAAGAATGTACATGAACCAACGGGCAAAACAGCCAGCTAGCATCAAAATGGCAGTATCAAATTCACACATAACAATAATAACCCTGAATGTAAATGGGCTAAATGCACCAATCAAAGGACACAGACTGGCAAATTGGATAAAAAACCAAAACCCATTGGTGTGCTGTATCCAGGAAACCCACCTCACATGCAAAGATACACAAAGGCTCAAAATAAAGGGATGGAGGAAGATTTACCAAGCAAATGGAGAGCAAAAAAAGCAGGAGTTGCAATTCTCATCTCTGATAAAATAGACTTTAAAGTAACAAAGATCAAAAGGGACAAAGAAGGTCATTACATAATCGAAAAAGGATCGATACAACAAGAAGAGATAAAGATTCTAAATATATATGGACCCAATGTAGGAGCACCCAGATATATAAGGCAAATTCTTAATGACTTCCAAAGGGACTTAGACTCCCACACAATAATAGTGGGAGACTTTAACACTCCACTGTCATAAGCAGACAGATCAACCAGACAGAAAATTAACAAGGATATACAGGACTTGAACTCAGACCTCGAACAAGCAAACCTGATAGACATTTACAGAACTCTCCACCCCAAATCCACAGAATATACATTCTTCTCAGCACCACATCACACCTACTCCAAAATTGACCACATAATTGGACGTAAAGCACTCCTCAGCAAATGCAAAACAACTGAAGTCATAACAAACAGTCTCTCAGACCATAGTGCAATCAAGTTGGAACTCAGAATTCAGAAAATAACTCAGAACCGCACAGCTTCATGGAAACTGAACAACTGGCTCTTGAATGTTGATTGGATAAACAATGAAATGAAGGCAGAAATAAAGAAGTTCTTTGAAACCAACGAGAATGAAGACACAACGTACCAGAATCTCTGGGACACATTTAAAGCAGTCTGTAGAGGAAAATATATAACAATAAGTGCCCACATGAGAAGAGTGGAGAGATCCAGAATTGACACCCTATCGTCAAAATGGAAAGAGCTAGAGGAGCAAGATCAAAAAAGCTCAAAACCTAGCCGAAGACAAGAAATAACTAAGATCAGAGCAGAACTGAAGGAGACAGAGACAAGAAAAACCCTTCAAAAAATCAATAAATGTAAGAGCTGGTTTTTCGAAAAGATCAACAAAATAGGCAGACCACTAGCCAGACTGATAAAAAAGAAGAGAGAGAACAACCAAATAGATGCAATAAAAAACGATAAAGGGGAAATCACCACAGATTCCACAGAAATTCAAACCATCATCAGAGAATACTACAAACAACTCTATGCACATAAACCAGTAAATCAGGAAGAAATGGATAAATTCCTGGACCCCTGTGTCCTCCCAATCCTAAACTAGGAGAAAGCCGAAACTATGAATAGACCAATGACAAGGTCTGAAATTGAGGCAGCAATTAAGAGCCTACCACACAAAAAAAGCCCAGGTCCAGATGGGTTCACAGCCGAAATCTACCAGACACACAAAGAGGATCTGGTACCATTTCTTCTGAAACTATTCCAAATAATCCAAAAAGAGGGAACCCTTCCCAAATCATTTTATGAGACCAACATCATCCTGATACCAAAACCTGGCAGAGACTCAACAAGAAAAGAAAACTTCAGGCCAATATCCATGATGAACATAGATGCAAAAATCTTCAATAAAATACTGGCAAACCGATTGCAACAGCACATTAAAAAACTTATCCATCATGATCAAGTAGGATTCATCCCGGGGATGCAAGGCTTGTTCAACATACGCAAGTCTATAAATGTAATTCACCACATAAACGGAAGCAGAAACAAAAACCACATGATTATCTCAATTGATGCAGAGAAGGCATTTGACAAAATTCAACAGCCCTTTATGCTAAAAACCCTCAATAAACTTGGTATTGATGGAACGTATCTCAAAGTAATAAAAGCTATTTGTGACAAACCAACAGCCAATATCATACTTAATGGGCAAAAACTGGAAGCATTCCCTTTGAAATCTGGCACTAGACAAGGATGCCCTCTCTCACCACTTCTATTCAACAGAGTACTGGAAGTTCTAGCCAGATCAATCAGGCAAGAAAAAGAAATAAAGGGTATTCAAATAGGAAAGGTGGAAGCCAAATTGTCTCTATTTGCAGATGACATGATAGTATACCTAGAAGACCCCATCACCTCAGCCCAAAAGCTCCTGCAACTGATAAGCAACTTCAGCAAAGTCTCAGCATATAATATCAATGTTCAAAAATCACAAGCATTCCTATACACCAATAACAGACTTAAAGAGAACCAAATCAAGAACGAACTGCCATTCACAATTGCTACAAAGAAAATAAAATACCTAGGAATACAACTCACTAGGAATGTAAGGGACCTCTTTAAGGAAAACTACAAACAAATGCTCAACGAAATAAGAGAGGACACAAACAGATGGAGAAACATTCCATGTTTGTGGTTAGGAAGAATCAGTATCGTGGAAATGGCTATACTGCCCAAAGTAATTTACATATTCAATGCTATCCCCATCAAACTAGCATTGAATTTCTTCACAGAGCTGGAAAAAAACCACCATGAATTTCATATGGAACCAAAAGAGAGCCCGCATAGCCAAGTCAATTCTAAGCAAAAAGAACACAGCGGGAGGCATCACGCTACCAGACTTTAAACTATACTACAAGCCTACAGTAATCAAAACAGCATGGTACTGGTACCAAAACAGAGATATAAACCAATGGAACAGAACAGAGGCATCAGAGGCAACACAACATATCTACAATCATGTAATCTTTGATAAACCAGACAAAAACAAGCAATGGAAAAAAGATTCAATGTTTAATAAATGGTGTTGGGAAAACTGGCTAGCCATGTGCAGAAAGCAGAAACTGGACCCCTTCCTGACATCTTACACTAAAATTAACTCCAGATGGATTAAAGCCTTAAACATAAAACCTGACACCATAAAAACCCTAGAAGAATATCTAGGCACAACCAATCAGGACATAGGAGTAGGCAAGGACTTCATGAACAAAACACAAAAAGCATTGGCAACAAAAGCCAAAATAGACAAGTGGGACCTAATGAAACTCCACAGCTTCTGCACGGCAAAAGAAACAGTCACTAGAGTGAATCGGCAACCATCAGAATGGGAAAAAACCTTTGCAGTTTATACATCTGACAAAGGGCTGATATCCAGAATTTACAAAGAACTCCAACGGATTTACAGGAAGAAAACAAACAAGCCCATTCAAAAATGGGCAAAGGATATGAACAGAAACTTTACAAAAGAAGACATACATGAGGCCAACAAACACATGAAAAAATGCTCATCATCACTGGTCATTAGGGAGATGCAAATCAAAACCATATTGAGATATCATCTCACACCAGTTAGAATGGTGATCATTAAAAAGTCTCGAGATAGCAGATGCTGGAGAGGATGTGGAGAAATAGGAACACTCTTACACTGATGGTGGGAGTGTAAATTAGTTCAACCATTGTGGAAGACAGTGTGGCAATTCGTCAAGGTCCTAGAAACAGAAATTCCATTTGACCCAGAAATCCCATTATTGGGTATATATCCAAAGGACTATAAATTGTTCTACTATAAGGACACATGCACACGACTGTTCATTGCAGCACTGTTTACAATAGCAAGGACCGGGAACCACCCCAAATGCCCATCGATGATTGACTGGACTGGGAGAATGTGGCTCATATACACGATGGAATATTATGCAGCAATCAAAAATGATGAGTTTGTGTCCTTTGTACGGACATGGATGAATTTGGAGAACATCATTCTCAGCAAACTGACACAAGAACAGAAAAACAAATACCGCATATGCTCACTCATAGGCGGGTGAGAAAAATGAGAACACATGGACACAGGAAGGAGGTCTACTACACATTGTGGTCTATTGTGGGGAAGGGGGAAGGAAAGTGGTGGGTGCTGGGGGGGATAGCCTGGGGAGAAATACCAAGTGTGTGTGAAGGGGAGGAAGGCAGCAAAGCACACTGACCTGTGTGTACCTATGCAACTATCTTGCACACTCAGCACATGTACCCCAAAACCTATAATGCAATAAAATTTTTAAAAATTAAAAAAAAACAGACCCCTGATATAATAAGGAGTCTAACTCACATGGAATCATATTCTGAGCCTCACTGAATAATACACACCTGGGGAATAATTTGGAGTCTATTTTCGATGGACATATATTCAGAGCCTCGGAAAATGATGTACACCTGTGGAGAAGCCAGGAGCCTATTTAATTAGGACACTCATTCATAGCCTCAGTAGATAATTTTCCCGTGTGGATTAGTCAGGATTCCATTTTATATGTCCACTGACTCGTAAACTCAGTGAAAAATGCAAAAATGTATAATACTTAGCAGTCTATTTCATGTAGACACTCATTCAGAGATTCACTGAATAATAGAAATATTTGAGATAGACAGCATCCTGTTTCATATGGTTAAACAAAAAGAACCTCACTGAGTAATGTACACCAGGGGAAGTGTTAGGAGTCTAGTTTATATAGCCTTTAATTTATAGAATCAGAAAATAATGCACACGTGTGGAATAGACACTAGTCTATTTTATATGGCTACAAAATCAAAGCCTTTTCGAATACTTCACATGTGGGGAATAATCACCTGTCTGTTTCATATGGTGTTTCGTTTGGTGAATCAAAAACTTATGCACGCCTGTGGAGTAAAATGGGTTCTATTCCAGAAAGCCATTCTTTCAGTGTTTTAGTGAATAGTATGTACATCTGAAAAGTAAGGAATCTGTTTCACATGACCACTGGTTCAGGGTCTCTGTGAAGAATACTCCCCTCAAAAATAGTCAAGCGTCTAAATGGCAACACATTCAGAGACACTGTAGGTAATGAACACCTGGGCAATACACCTGAGTCTTTTTTTTATGTCCACTTAGTCAGAGTCTCACTCAATAATACACACCTGGGGAAGAGTTAAGAGTCTACTTCATGTAGCCACTCATTTAGAGCCTCAGTGAATAATGCACTCCAGGGTAATAGTCGAGCATTTGTTATGCGGCCACTCATTATGTGCCTCACTGAGTGATATACACCTGAAGAATCCTCAGGATTCTATTTGATACTACCACGCATTTAAAACCTTATTGAATAATTCACAATAGAGCAATAGTCAGGTGTCTGTTTTATATGGTCTATCACTCAAAGTTTCAGTGAATAATAAACTTCTATGGAGTAATCAGGACACTGAGATAGCCACTAATTGAGTGCCTTCCTGAATGATATACACCTGGGTAATCGCCTGGCATCTATTTCATGTGAACTCTAAGTTTGTGTATCGTTGAGTAATACACACGTGGGGCAGTGTCGGGAGGCTATTTGGTAGGACAGTCGAACAGAATCTGTTTGATTAATGAACACATGTATAATAATGAGGAGTCTATGTCATACGGCTACTCATTCAGACAAATAGTGAATAAGGCACATGTAGAGTAATTAGAAGTCTGATTCTTATGGCCCCTCTTTTACAGCCTCACTGAATATTCCACACTTGTGATATAGTGTGGAGTCTGTTTTTAATGGCCACCCATTAATAGAATCACTAAGTAATGCCCACCAGCGGAATTGTCAGAAGTATCTTTCCAATGGCCACTCGTTAAGAGCCTCACTAAGTGTACACACCTGGGGAAATAGTCAGGATTTACCGTTATTTCCTCAGAGTCTCACTAAATAATGCACACCTGTGGAATAATCAGGAGACTCTTTCATATGGCCACTCGTTAAGAGCCTCACTACGTGTACACACCTGGGGAAATAGTCAGGATTTACCTATATCCCTTCATTTAGAGTCTCACTAAATAATGCACACCTGTGGAATAGTCAGGAGACTTTTTCATGTGGCCTCTAACTCGGAGTGTCACTGAATAATGTGATGTATTCAGGAGTCTATTTCGTGTAGACACATATACAGAGCCACAGTGAAAAAAAACAGACCCTTTATGTTGTAAGGAATCTAATTAATATGGCCATATCTTCTTAGCCTCACTGAATAATGCACACCTGGAGAATAATTTGGAGTCTATTTTCGATGGACATTCATTCATAGCCTCGGGAAATAATGTACACCTGTGGAGTAGCCAGGAGTCTATTTTATTAAGACACTCATTCATAGCCTCAGTGTATAATATGCACGTGTGGATTAGTCCGGATTCCAATTTATATGGCCACTGACTAGTAACTTCAGTGAAAAATGTACAAATGTAAAGTACTCAGCAGTCTATTTCATATAGACACTCATTCAGATATTCACTAAATAATACAAATATTTAATATAGCAGCATCCTGTTTCATATGGTCACACAAATGAGCCTCACTGAGTAAGGCACACCTAGGAAAGTGTTAGAAGTCTTCTTTATATAGCATCTCATTTACAGCCTCAGGGAATAATGCACACGTGTGGAATAGACACTAGACTCTTTTTTATGGCCACAAAATCAAAGCCTGAGTGAGTAATACACAACTTTGGAATAGTCACTTGTCTATTTTACACGCCCAAATATTTAGAGTCAGAGTCAATAATAGACGCCTGTGGACAAGTAAGAAAACAATTTCATATGGCCAAAGTTTCAGAGCCTCAGCGAATAATAAAACCTGGGATATACTCAGGACGTTATTACATGTGGCATCAATTTCAGAGCTTCCTTAAATAAGAATCACCTTTATTGTAGTCAGAATTCTATTTCCTATAGCCACATATTCAGAGCCTAACTGCATAATATACACCTTGTGAAAAGTTAAAATTCTATTTCGTATATCCACTCATTTAGAGCTGAATGTAAAAACGCACAACTGAGGAGCATACAGGAGGCTCTATTTTATGGCCACTCATTCAGAGCTTCACAGAATAATACAGACCTTTGAAAACGTCAGGAGTGTATTTCACATGGCCACTTATTCAGAACCTCTGTGAGGAATCATATATATCTGGAAAATACTTAGGATTATACTATATATAGTCACTTATTCACAGACTCACTAAATAATGCACAGCTAAGGAATAGTCGAGGAGAATATTTGATATGAGTGTTCACCCAGCGACTAAGTGGACAATGCAGAACTGAAAAATTGTTAAGAGGATAGAGTCAAGGGTTTATTTAATGTGGTCACTCGTTCAGAAACTCACTGAAGAATACACACATTGGGAATAGTCAGTGTCTACGTCATATGGACACTGAATCACAGCACTACTGAATAATGCACAATGGGGCAATAGTAAGAAGTCTATTTCATATGGCCTGACATTCGGAGCTTCAGTGCATAATAAACAGCTGTGGAGTAGACAGGACCCTATTTAAGGTAGCCCCAAATTAAGCAGCTCTGTGAATGATACACACATGTGTCAGAGTCAGGAGATTATTTGACATAGACATTCATACGGAACCTTTTCGGATACTGCACATGTGGGGAATAATCACTAGTCTGTTTCATATGGTGATTAGTTTGGAGAATCAAAAATTAACGCACACCTGTTGAGTAAAATGGGTTCTATTTCATAAGGCCACTCTTTCATTGTTTTAGTGAATAATAGGTATATCTGAAAAGTAAGGAATCTCTTTCACATGGCCACTTGTTCAGGGCCTCTGTGAAGAATACTCCCCTCAAAAATAGTGAAGGGTCTACTTCAAATGGCTACACATTCAAAGTCTATGTATGTAATGAAAACCTGAACAATACACCTGAGTATCTTTTTTTGACCAATTAGTCAGAGACCTATTCAATAATACACAACAAAGAAAGATTTAAGAGTCTACTTCATGTAGCCACTCATTTAGAGCCTGAGAGAATTATCCACACCAGGGTAATAGTCGAGCATTTTTTTTTATGTTCACTCATTTTGTGCCTCACTGAGTGATATACACCTGAAGAATCCTCAGGATTCTATTTGATACTACCACTCATTTAGAAACTTATTGAATAATTCACAATGGAGAAATAGTCAGGTGTGTATTTTATATGGTCTATCGTTCAAAGATTCTGTGAATAGTAAACTTCTATGGAGTATTCAGGATGCTGTTTATCATAGCCACGAATTCAGTGCCTTCCTGAATGATACACACCTGGGTTATGGCCTGGCGTGTATTTCATATGAACTCTAATTTAGTTATTGTTTAGTAATACATACGTGGGGCAGTGTCAGGAATCTATTTGGTATGGACACTTATACAGGACCTGTTTGATTAATGCACACATGGATGGTAATGTGGAGTCTATGTCATATGGATACTCATTCAGAAAAACAGTGAATAATGCACATGTAAATTAATTAGAAGTCTGATTCTTATGGACCATCTTTCACAGTCTCACTGAATATTACACACTTGTGATGTAGTCTGGATTCCATTTATTATGGCCACCCATTCAGAGAATCACTAAATAATGCACACCTGTGGAAGAGTCAGAAGTCTCTTTCCTATGGCCACTCGTTAAGAGCCTCACTAAGTGTACACACTTGAAGAAATAGTCAGTATTTAACATTATCCCCTCATTCAGAGTCTCACTAAATAATTCACACCTGGGGGGACTCGCAAGATGGGACTCACAAGAAGCGACTCAGGATTGCAGCTCTCAGTGAAGGCGCAGAGGGTGAGTCCTAGCCACATTCTCGGATGGACCTTTTTTGCCCACAGAGCGTTGAAAGTCCCAGGTGTGGGAGAGACATGGGACCATAGTACAGCCGGCTCGTGCAGCTGGCTCACACGGCCACTTCGGCCGGTGCCACAGTGGGCCAAAGCACAGAACTCACTGGTC
Source organism: Saguinus oedipus (assembly GCA_031835075.1). Taxonomy (NCBI): domain Eukaryota; kingdom Metazoa; phylum Chordata; class Mammalia; order Primates; family Cebidae; genus Saguinus; species Saguinus oedipus. Next base: position 60,730,448 of record CM063173.1, read on the forward strand.
TGGGTGCCCTGTTAAACTGGCAATCTGAGATTTAAAAGGGCAGATTGGCATGTCCATCTGATTGAACAGGACTTGGACAATGTGTCAGACCAGGAGTTTCCTGGGAAGCCTGATCTGAGCCGGTGCAGTGGGCAGCGGCACGGGAGATTGCATGGATCCCAGTGCCCTATCGGCAGGCTACTGGGGCGCCAGGGAGAGAGTCGACATTTCAGATTGCTGAGAGGAAGAGAGAGAGAGAGAGGATGGACTCTGAGGCAGGGAGCTGGGTGATCTGGCTCGGAGGGTCCCACCCTCACGGGGACAAGCAGGGCGGTGACTGGAGGTGCTTGGGGCTGAGAGTTTTGCTGCCGGCATCTAGGACTGTGCCGCCCAAAGAGGGAGGGGCGTCCGCCATTACTGACGCAATCCGCCCCTACTGAAGTAATGCCCAGGACTGACGCAGCCTACCATTGCTGAGGCAACCTGCCATAACAGAGAGACTCCTCCAGGAGGGGGGAGCGCTCCACAGCAGAAGGGAGCCCGGCAGCAACAGGGCGGACCCGTGCTAGCAGGTCAGAGCCCCAGCAGGCAAATAGTGAATAGACTGTCTCCAAGTGGGGCAGGACAGTGAAACAGATACTCATAAAGAAAGCCCCAAATCCCTGAGACAGAGCATCTGAGAAGAAAAAAAAAAAGGTGGTGTTTTATGACTTCTATAGCAGCAGACATAAACAACCTCCCAACAACGCTGAATGAACAACGAAGCTCACAGCTCAGGAATGGAGCCCCTATAAAGCACAGACCGTCTCCTCAAGCAGCTCCCTGACCCCTGTATATCCGAAGCATCACCCCCAAAAAGGACTAATCAGACTGACATTTGGCGGGCATCATTCTGGAACAAAGAGAGAAGAAGAAAAAACTGGTATCATCCCTCACTGTTCCGCAGCTGCTACAGGTATATCCCAGAAAAGCAGGGCCTGGAGTGGAACTCAGCACTCATACAGCAGAGGGGATAGACCATTAGAAGGAAAACTAAGTATCAGAAACACTTCATCATCAACAATCTCAGTGTCCACACAGAGACCCAATTGAAAAATCAGCAACTATTCAGACGACAGGTGGATAAATCCATAAAGATGGAAAGAAAGCAGCGCAAAAAGGAGAAAAACACCCAAAATCAAAACATCTCACCTCCTAAAAAGGATAAAAACTCCTCACCAGCAAGGGAACAAAGCTGGACGGAGAATGAGTGTGATGAAATGACGGAATCAGACTTCAGAAAGTGGATAATGAGAAACTTCAGTGAGCTAAAGGAACATGTACTAAACCAGTGCAAAGAAACTAAGAACCTTGAAAAAAAGATTTGAAAAAAGATTCGAGGAATTGATAACAAGAATGGACAACTTAGAGAGGAATATGAATGAATTGAAGGAGATGAAAAACACAACACGAGAACTTCGAGAAGCATGCACAAGTTTCAACAGCCGAATTGACCAAGCAGAAGAAAGAATATCAGAAGTGGAAGATCAACTCAATGAAATAAAACGAGAAACCAAGATTAAAGAAAAAGTTACAAAAAGGAATGAACAAAATCTCCAAGAAATGTGGGACTATGTGAAGAGACCCAACCTACGTTTGATAGGTGGACCAGAATGTGATGAAGAGAATGGATCCAAGCTGGAAAACACTCTTCAGGATATTATTCAGGAAAATTTTCCCAACCTGGCAAGACAGGTCAATACTGAACTCCAAAAAATACAGAGAACACCACAAAGATACTCCACAACAAGAGCAACCCCAAGGCACATAATCCTCAGATTCATCAGGGTTGAAATGAAGGAGAAAATACTAAGGGCAACCAGAGAGAAAGGTCGGGTCCCCCACAAAGGGAAGCCCATCAGACTCACAGCAGATCTCTCAGCAGAGACTCTACAAGCCAGAAGAGAGTGAGGGACAATATTCAACATCCTTAAAGAAAAGAATTTTCAACCCAGAATTTCATATCCAGCCAAAATGAGCTTCATAAGTGAAGAAAAAATAAAATCCTTCATAAAAAAGCAAGTACTCAGAGATTTTGTCACCACCAGGCCTGCTTTACAAGAGCTCCTGAAAGAGGCACTACATATAGAAAGAAACAACCAGTACTAGCTCCCCTAAAAGCATACCAAATGCTAAAGACCATCAACAAAATGAAGAATTTACATGAACCAATGGGTAAAACAGCCAGCTAGCATCAAAATGGCAGTATCAAATTCACACATAACAATATTAACCCTGAATGTACATGGGCTAAATGCACCAATCAAAAGACACAGACTGGCAAATTGGATAAAAAAACCAAAGCCCAACGGTGTGCTGTATCCAGGAAACCCACCTCATACACAAAGATACACAAAGGATCAAAATAAAAGAATGGAGGATGATTTACCAAGCAAATGGAGAGAAAAAAAAGACGGAGTTGCAATTATCATCCCTGATAAAATAGACTTTAAAGCAACAAAGATCCAAAGGGACAAATAAGGTCATTACATAATGGTAAAAGGATCAATACAACAAGAAGAGCTAACAATTCTAAATATATATGGACCCAATGTAAGAGCACCCATATATATAAGGCAAGTTCTTAATGACTTACAAAGAGACAGACTCCCACACAATAATAGTGGGAGACTTTAACACTCCACTGTCAATAGCAGACAGATCAACCAGACAGAAAATTAACAAGGATATCCAGGACTTCAACTCAGACCTGGGACAAGCAAACCTGATAGACATTTACAGAACTCTCACCCCAAATCCACAGAATATACATTCTTCTCAGCACCACATCACACCTATTCCAAAATTGACCACATAATTGGAAGTACAGCACTCCTCAGCAAATGCAAAACAACTGAAATCATAACAAACAGTCTCTCAGACCAAAGGGCAATCAAGTTCGAACTCAGAATTCAGAAAATAACTCAGAACCGCACAGCTTCATGGAAACTGAACAACTGACTCTTGAATGTTGATTGGATAAACAATGAAATGAAGGCAGAAATAAAGAAGATCTTTGAAACCAACGAGAATGAAGACACAACGTACCAGAATCTCTGGGACACATTTAAAGCAGTCTGTAGAGGAAAATATATAGCAATAAGTGCCCACATGAGAAGAGTGGAGAGTTCCAAAATTGACACCCTATCATCAAAATTCATAGAGCTAGAGGTGCAAGATCAAAAAAGCTCAAAACCTAGCCAAAGAAAAGAAATAACTAAGATCAGAGATGAACTGAAGGAAATAGAGACAAGAAAAAACCTTCAAAAAATCAATAAATCTAAGAGCTGGTTTTTCGTAAAGATCAACAAAATAGAAAGACCACTAGCCAAACTGATAAAAAAGAAAAGAGAGAACAACCAAATAGATGCAATAAAAAACGGTAAAGGAGAAATCAGCACAGATTCCACAGAAATTCAAACCATCATCAGAGAATACTATAAACAACTCTATGCACATAAACTAGTAAATCAGGAAGAAATGGATAAATTCCTGGATGCCTGTGTCCTCCCAAGCCTAAACCAGGAGGAAGCTGAAACTATGAATAGACCAATAAAAAGGTCTGAAGTTGAGGCAGCAATTATGAGCCTACCACACAAAAAAAGCCTAGGTCCAGATGGGTTCACAGCTGAATTCTACCAGACACACAAAGAGGATCTGGTACCATTTCTTCTGAAACTATTCCAAATAATCCAAAAAGAGGGAACCCTTCCCAAATCATTTTATGAGACCAACATCATCCTGATACCAAAACCTGACAGAGACTCAACAAGAAAAAAACTTCAGGCCACTATCCATGATTAACATAGATGCAAAAATCTTCAATAAAATACTGGCAATCTGATTGCAACAGCACATTAAAAAGCTTATCCATCATGATCAAGTAGGATTCATCCCGGGGATGCAAGGCTGGTTAAAAAGACAAAAGTCTATAAATGTAATTGACCACATCAATGGAAGCAAAAACAAAAACCACATGATTATCTCAATTAACGCAGAGAAGGCATTTGACAAAATTCAACAGCCCTTTATGCTAAAAACCCTCAATGAACTTGGTATTGATGGAACATATCTCAAAGTAATGAAAGCTATTTATGACAAACCAACAGCCAATAACATACTTAATGGGCAAAAACTGGAAGCATTCCTTTTGAAATCCGGCAATAGACAAGGATTCCCTTTCTCACCACTCCTATTCAACATAATAATGGAATTTCTAGCCAGAGCAATCAGGCAAGAAAAAGAAATAAATGGTGTTCAAATAGGAAAGTTGGAAGCCAAATTGTCTCTATTTGCAGAGGTCATGATAGTATACCTAGAAGACCCCATCACCTCAGCCCAAAAGCTCCTGAAACTGATAAGCAACTTCAGCAAAGTCTCAGGATATAAAATCAATGTTCAAAAATCACAGTCATTCCTATACACCAATAACAGACTTAAAGAGAACCAAATCAAGAACGAACTGCCATTGACAATTGCTACAAAAATAAAATACCTTGGAATACAACTCACAAAAAATGTAAGGGATCTCTTTAAGGAAAACTACAAACCACTGCTCAACGAAATAAGAGAGGACAGAAACAGATGGAGAAACATACCATGTTCGTGGTTAGGGAGAATCAATATCGTGAAAATGGTTGTACTGCCCAAAGTAATTTACACAATAAATGCTGTCCCCATCAAACTACCATTGAATTTCTTCACAGAACTGGAAAAAACCACCATGAATTTTATATGGAAATAAAAAAGAGCCCGCATAGCCAAGTCATTTCTAAGCAAAAAGAACACAGCGGGAGGCACCACACTACCAGACTTAAAACTATACTACAAGGCTACTGTAGTCAAAACAGCATGGTACTGCTACCAAAACAGAGATATAGACCAATGGAACAGAACAGAAACTTCAAAGGCAACACAACATATCTACAACCATATTATCTTTGATAAACCAGACAAAAACAAGCAATGGAGGAAGGATTCCCTATTTAATAAATGGTTTTGGGAAAAGTGGCTAGCCATGTGGAGAAAGCAGAAACTGGACCCCTTCCTGACACCTTACACTGAAATTAACTCCAGATGGATTAAAGACTTAAACATAAGACCTGACACCACAAAAACCGTAGAAGAAAATCTAGGCAAAACCATTCAGGACATAGGAGTAGGCAAGGACTTAGTAAACAAAACACCAAAAGCATTGGCACCAAAGCCATAATAGACAAATGGGACCTAATCAAACTCCACAGCTTCTGCACGGCAAAAGAAACAGTCGCTAGAGTGAATTGGGAACCATAAGAATGGGAAAAAATCTTTGCAGTTTACACATCTGACAAAGCGCTGATATCCAGAATTTACAAAGAACTAAAACAGATTTACAGAAAAAAACAAACAAGCCCATTCAAAAATGGGCAAAGGATATGAACAGAAAGTTTACAAAAGAATACATACATGAGGCCAGCAAACATATGAAAAAGTGCTCATCATCATTGGTCACTAGAGAAATGCAAGTCAAAACCACATTGCGATATCATCTCACACCAGTTAGAATGGCGATCATTAAAAAATCTGGAGATAGCAGATGCTGGAGAGGATGTGGAGAAATAGGACCACTCTTACACTGTTGGTGGAAGTGTAAATTAGTTCAACCATTGTGGAAGACAGTGTGACGATTCCTCAGGGACCTAGAAATAGAAATTTCATTAGACCCAGAAATCTCATTACTGGGTATCTATCCAAAAGACTATAAATCGTTCTACTCTAAGGACATATGCACACGAATGTTCATTGCAGCACTGTTTACAATAGCAAAGACCTGGAACCAACACAAATGCCCATCGATGGTAGACTGGACTGGGAAAATGTGGCACATATACACCATGGCATATTATGCAGCAATCAAAAATGATGAGTTTGTGTCCTTTGTAAGGACATGGATGAATCTGGAGAAAATCATTCTCAGCAAACTGACACAAGAACAGAAAAAGAAATACTGCATATACTCACTCATTGGTGGGTGAGAAAAATGACAACACATGGACACAGAGAGGCGGTCTACTATTCATCGGGGACTGTTGGGGGAAATGGGGGAGGGACAGTGCGTGGAGGCTGTGGGGGATAGCCTGGGGATGAATACCAAGTGTGGGTGAAGGGGAGGAAGGCAGCAAAACACACTGCCATGTGTGTACCTATGCGACTATCTTGCACGTTCTGCACATGTACCCCAAAACCTATAATGCAATAAAAATTAAAAAAAAAGGAAATACCGCATATACTCACTCATAGGCGGGTGAGAAAAATGAGAACACATGGACACAGAGAGACGGTCTACTATACACTGGGGTGTATTGGAGGGAATGGGGGAGGGACGGTCGTGGGGGCTGGGGTGGGGTAGCCTGGGGATGAATGCCACGTGTGGGTGAAGTGGAGGAAGGCAGCAAAACACACTGCCATGTGTGTAGCAATGCAACTATTTTGCACGTTCTGCACATGTACCCCAAACCTATAATGCAATAAAAATAAATAAATAAAAATAATAATGCACACCTGTGGAATAGTCAGGAGACTCTTTCCTATGACCACTTGTTTAGAGCCTCACTAAGTGTACACACCTGGGTAAATAGTCAGAATTTACCTATATCCCTTCATTTAGAGTCTCCTTAAATAATGCCCACCTGCGTAATAGTCAGGAGATTTGTCATGTGGCCTCTAATTCGGAGTGTCACTGAATCATGTGATGTAGTCAGGAGTCTATTTCATGTAGACACATATTCAGAGCCACAGTGAATAAAACAGGCCCTTTATGTTCTAAGGAATCTAATTAATATGGCCACATCTTCTGAGCCTCACTGAATAATACACACCTGGAGAAAAATTTGGAGTCTATTTTTGATGGACATTCATTCAGAGCCTCAGTAAATAATGTACACCTTTGGAGTAGCCAGGAGTCTATTTTATTAGGACACTCATTCATAGCCTCACTAAATAATATGCACGTGTGGGTAAGTCAGGATTCCCATTTATATAACCAGTGAATTGTCACCTTAGTGAAAAATGCACAAATATAAAGTACTCAGCAGTCTATTTCATTTAGACCCTCATTCAGAGATTCACTAAATAATACAAATATTTAATATAACAGCATCCTGGTTCATATGGTCACAGAAAATGGGCCTCACTGAGGAAGGCCCATTTAAAGTAGACTCCTAACCTAGGGAAGTGTTAGGAGTCTACTTTAAATAGCCTCTCATTGACAGCCTCAGGTAATTATGCACACATGTGGAATAGACACTAGACTATTTTATATGGCCACAAAATCAAAGCTGGAGTGAGTAATACACAACTTGGAATAGTTACTTGTCTATTTTACATGCCCAAATATTTAGTCAGAGTCAATAATACACGCCTGTGAACACGTCAGAAAACAGTTTCAAATGGCCAAAGTTTCAGAGCCTCAGTGAATAATACATACCTGGGAAATTTTCAGGACGCTATATGTGGCATCAATTTCAGAGCTTCCTTGAATAAGAAACACATCTATTGTAGTGAAAATTCTATTTCCTATAGCCACATATTCAGAGCCTAACCGAATAACATACACCTTAAAAAAAGGTAAAATTCTATCTTGTATAGCTACTCATTTAGAGCCGAATGTAAAAACGCACAACTGAGGAGCATTCAGGAGGCTCTATTTTATGGTCACTCATTCAGAGATTCACAGAATAATACAGAACTATGTAAATGTCAGGAGTGTATTTCACACGGCCACTTATTCAGAACCTCATTGAGGAATCATATATATCTGGAAAATACTCAGGATTATAATATATATCGCCACTTATTCACTGAATAATGCACAGCTAAGGAATAGTCTGGAGACTATTTGATACGAGTCTTCACCCAGAGACTCAGTGGACAATGCAGAACTGAAAAATAGTCAAGAGGATAGAGTCAAGGGTTTATGTTATGTGGTCAGTCGTTCAGAAACTCACTGAAGAATACACACCTTGGGAATAGTCAGTGTCCAAGTCATATGGACACCCAATCACAACATTACCAAATAATGCACAACGGGGCAATAGTAAGGAGTCTATTTCATATGGCCTGTCATTCAGAGCTTCAGTGCATAATAAACAGCTGTGGAGTAGTGAGGACCCTATTTAAGGTAGCCCCAAATTACTCAGCTCCGTGAATGATACACACATGTGTCAGAGTCAGGAGACTATTTGATATAGACACTCATACAGAACCTTTTCAAATACTGCACATGTGGGGAATAATCACTAGTCTGTTTCATATGGTGATTAGTTTGGAGAATCAAAAAATAATGCAAACCTGTTGAGTAAAATGGGTTCTATTACATAAGGCCACACTTTCAGTGTTTTAGTGTATAATATGTATATCTGATAAGTCAGGAATCTCTTTCACATGGCCACTCGTTCAGGGCCTCTGTGAAGAAAAATCCCCTCAAAAATAGTCAAGGGTCTACTTCAAATGGCTACACATTCAAAGTCTCTGTATGTAACGAACACCTGGGCAATACACCTGAGTCGCTTTTTATGCGAATTTAGACAGAGACTCATTCAATAATACACAACAAAGGAAGATTTAAGAGTCTACTTCATGTAGCCACTCATTTAGAGCCTCAGAGAATTATGCACACCAGGGTGATAGCCGAGCATTTTTTATATGGCCATTTATTTTGTGCCCCACTGAGTGATATACACCTGAAGAATCCACAGGATTTTATTTGATACTACCACTCATTTAGAACCTTACTGAATAATTCACAATGGAGCAATAGTCAGGTGTCTATTTTACATGGTCTATCATTCAAAGTTTCAGTGAATAGTAAACTTCTATGGAGTAATCAGGACGCTGTTTAACATATAAACGAATTATGTGCCTTGCTGAGTGATATGCACTTGTGTGATAGTCAGGAGGCTATTTCATATGAACTCTAGTTTTGTGTATCGCTGAGTAATTCACACCTGGGGCAGTCAGGAGTCCATTTGGTATGGACTCTAAAACAGAGCCTGTTTGATTAATGCACACATGGATAATAATGAGGAGTCTAGGTCATATGGCTACTCATTCAGAAAAACTGTGAATAATGCACATGTGGAGTAATTAGAAGTCTGTTTCATATGGCCCCTCTTTCACAGCCTCACTGAATGTTACACATTTGTGATATAGTCTGGAGTCTATTTTTATGGCCACTCATTCAGAGAATCACTAAATAATGCACACCTGCGGAATAGTCAGAAGTCTTCTTCTTATGGCCACTCGTTAAGAGCCTCACTAAGTGTACGCACCTGGAGAAATAATCAGGATGATCATTTATTCCATCATTCAGAGTCTCTCTAAATAATGCACACCTGTGGAATAGTCAGGGGACTTTTTCAAGTGGCCTCTAATTCGGAGTGTCAGTGAATAATGTGGTGTAGTCAGGAGTCAATTTCCTGTAGATACATATATTCAGAGCTTCAGTGAATAAGACAGACACTTGATATATTAAGCAATCTAATTGGTATGGAAACATATTCTGAGCCTCACTGAATAATACACACCTGGGGAATAATTTGGAGTCTATTTTCATGGACATATATTCAGAGCCTTGGAAAATGATGTACACCTGTGGAGTAGACAGGAGTCTATTTTATTAGGACACTCATTCATAGCCTCAGTGCACAATATGCACGTGTGGATTAGTCAGGATTCCATTTTATATAAAAACTGATTCGTAACCTCAGTGAAAAATGCAAAAATATAAAATACTTAGCAGTCTATTTCATATAGACACTCATTCAGAGATTCACTGAATAATACAAATATTTGAGATAGACAGCATCCTGTTTCATATGGTTAAACAAAAATAGCATCACTGAGTAATGCACACCAGGGGAAGTGATAGGAGTCTACTTTATATAGCCTTTAATTTACAGAATCAGAAAATAATGCACACTTGTGGGATAGACACTAGTCTATTTTATATGTACGCAAAGTCAAAGCCTTTTCGAATACTGCACATGTGGGGAATAATCACTTGTCTGTTTCATATGGTGTTTCGTTTGGTGAATCAAAAACTTATGCACACCTGTGGAGTAAAATAGGTTTTATTTCAGAAGGCCACTCTTGCAGTGTTTTAGTGAATAATATGTATATCTGAAAAGTAAGGAATCTCTTTCACATGGCCACTCGTTCAGGGCCTCTGTGAAGAATACTCCCCTCAAAAATAGTCAAGTGTCTACTTTAAATGGCTACATATTCAGAGACTCTGTAGGTAACGAACACCTGGGAAATACACCTGAGTCTCTTTTTTATGCCCACTTAGTCAGAGTCTCATTCAATAATACACACCTGGGGAAGAGTCTACTTCATGTAGCCACTCATTTAGAGCCTCAGTGACTGATGCATACGAGTGTGTTAGTCAAGCATATTATATGGACACTCATTTTGTGCCTCACTGAGTGATATACACCTGAAGAATCCTCAGGATTCTATTTGATACTACCATGCATTTAGCACTTCATTGAATAATTCACAATGGAAAAATAATCAGGTGTCTATTTTATATGGTCTATCACTGAAAGTTTCAGTGAAAAATAAACTTCTATGGAGTAATCAGGAAGCTGTTTATGATTGCCACGAATTCAGTGCCTTCCTGAATGATACACACGTTGGTAATAGCCTGGGGTCTATTTCATATGAACTCTAATTTTGTGTATCGTTGAGTAATACAGACCTGGGGCAGTGTCAGGTGTCTATTTCGTATGGACACTCAAACAGAACCTGTTTGATTAATGCACACATGTATAATAATGAGGAGTCTATGTCATATGGCTACTCATTCAGACAAACAGTGAATAATGCACATATAAAGTAATTAGCAGTCTGATCCTTATGGACCCCCTTTCACAGCCTCACTGAATATTACACACATGTGATGTAATCAGAAGTTCATTTATTTAGTTATTTATTTTTTCTATTTTATTATTTTTTTAAAATATTTATTGCATTATAGGTTTTGGGGTACATGTGCTGAACGTGCAACATAGTTGCATAGGTACAAATATGGCAGTGTGTTTTGCTTCCTTCTTTCCATTCACCCAAACCTGGCATTCATCCCCAGGCTATCCCTCCCCAACACCCCCACTGTCCCTCCCCAATTCCCACAATGAACCCCAGTGTATAGTAGACCGACTCTCTGTGTCCATGTGTTCTCATTTTTCTCACCCACCTATGAGTGAGTATATGCGGTATTTCTTTTTCTGTTCTTGTGTCAGTTTGCTGAGAATGATGTTCTCCAGATTCATCCATGTCCTTACAAAGGACACAAACTCATCATTTTTGATGGCTGCATAATATTCCATGGTGTATATGTGCCACATTTTCCCAGTTCAGCCTATCATCATTGGGCATTTTGGTTGGTTCCAGTTCTTTGCTATTGTAAACAGTGCTGCAATGAACATTCGTGTGCATGTGTCCTTATAGTAGAACGATTTATAGTCCTTTGGATATATACCCACTAATGGGATTGCTGGGTCAAATGGAATTTCTATTTCTATGTCCCTGAGGAATCGCCACACTGTGTTCAACAATGGTTGAGCTAATTTACACTCCCACAAACAGTGTAAGAGTGTTCCTATTTCTCCACATCCTCTCCAGCATCTGCTGTCTCCAGATATTTTAATGATCACCATTCTAACTGGTGTGAGATGGTATCTCAATGTGGTTTTGATTAGAATCTCTCTAATGACCAGTGATGATGAGCATTTTTTCATGTGTTTGTTGGCCTCATGTATGTCTTCTTTTGTAAAGTGTCTGTTCATATCCTTTGCCCATTTTTGAATGGGCTTGTTTGTTTTTTTCCTGTAAATCTGTTTGAGTTCTTTGTAAATTCTGGATATCAGCCCTTTGTCAGATGTGTAAACTGCAAAGATTTTTTTCCCATTTTGATGGTTGCTGATTCACTCTAGTGACTCTTTCTTTTGCCGTGCAGAAGCTGTGGAGTTTGATTAGGTCCCATTTGTCTATTTTGGCTTTTGTTGCCAATGCTTTTGGTGTTTTGTTCATGAAATCCTTGCCTACTCCTATGTCCTGAATGGTTTTGCCTAGATTTTCTTCTAGGGTTTTTATGGTGTCAGGTCTTACATTTAAGTCTTTAATCCATCTAGAGTTAATTTTAGTGTAAGGTGTCAGGAAGGGGTCCAGTTTTTGTTTCTGCACATGGGTAGCCAGTTTTCCAAACACCATTTATTAAATACGGAATCTTTTCCACATTGCTTGTTTTTGTCTGGTTTGTCAAAGATAATATGGTTGTAGATATGTTGTGTTGCCTCCGAAGCTTCTGTTCTGTTCCATTGGTCTATATCTCCGTTTTGGTACCAGTACCATGCTGTTTTTATTATCGTAGCCTTGTAGTATAGTTTGAAATCTGGTAGTGTGATTCCTCCCGCTGTGTTCTTTTTGCTAAGAATTGACTTGAATATGCGGGCTTTTTTTGGTTCCATATGAAGTTCCTGGTGGTTTTTTCCAGTTCTGTGAAGAAATTCAATGGTAGTTTGATGGGGATAGCATTGATTGTGTAAACTACTTTGGGAAGTATAGCCATTTTCACGATATTGATTCTTCCTAGCCACGAACATGGAATGTTTCTTCATCTGTTTGTGTCCTCTCTTATTTCGTTGAGCAGTGGTTTGTAGTTTTCCTTAAATAGGTCTCTTAGGTTCCTTGTGAGTTGTATTCCTAGGTATTTTATTTTGTTTCTGGCAATTGTGAATGGCAGTTCGTTATTGATTTGGTTCTCTTTAAGTCTGTTATTGGTGTATAGGAATGCTTGTGATTTTTGAACATTGATTTTATATCTTGAGATTTTGCTGAAATTGCTTATCAGTTGCAGGAGCCTTTGGGCTGAGGTGATGGTTTCTTCTAGGTAAACTATCGTGTCGTCTGTAAATAGAGACAATTTGGTTTCCACCTCTCGTATTTGAATAGCCTTTTTTTTTTAATTTTTATTGCATTATAGGTTTGGGGGTACATGTGCAGAACGAGCAAGATAGTTGCATAGGTACACACATGGCAGTGTGCTTTGCTGCCTTCCTCCCCTTCACCCACACTTGGTATTCATCCCCAGGCTATGCCCGCCAGCCCCCCCGCCATCCCTCCCCCATTCCCCCCAACAGCCCCCAGTGTATAGTAGACCGCCTCTCTGTGTCCACGTGTTATCATGTTTCTCACCCACCTATGAGTGAGTATATGCGGTATTTCTTTTTCTGTTCTTGTGTCAGTTTGCTGAGAATGATGTTCTCCAGATTCATCCATGCCCCTACAAAGGACACAAACTCATCATTTTTGATTGCTGCATAATATTCCATGGTGTATATGTGCCACATTTTCCCAGTCCGGTCTATCATCGTTGGGCATTTGGGTTGGTTCCAGGTCTTTGCTATTGTAAACAGTGCTGCAATGAACATTCGTGTGCATGTGTCCTTATAGTAGAAAGATTTATAGTCCTTTGGATAGATACCCAGTAATGGGATTGCTGGGTCAAATGGAATTTCTATTTCTAGGTCCCTGAGGAATCGCCACACTGTCTACCACAATGGTTGAACTAATTTACACTCCCACCAACAGTGTAAGAGTGTTCCTATTTCTCCACATCCTCTCCAGCATCTGCTCTCTCCAGATTTTTTAATGATCGCCATTCTAACTGGTGTGAGATGGTATCTCAATGTGGTTTTGATTTGCATCTCTCTAATGACCAATGACGATGAGCACTTTTTCATATGTTTGCTGTCCTCATGTATGTCTGCTTTCGTAAAGTTTCTGTTCATATCCTTTGCCCATTTTGGAATGGGCTTGTTTGTTTTTTTCCTGTAAATCTGTTTGAGTTCTTTGTAAATTCTGGATATCAGCCCTTTGTCAGATGCGTAAACTGCAAAGTTTTTTTCCCATTCTCATGGTTGCTGATTCACTCTAGTGACTGTTTGTTTTGCCGTGCAGAAGCTGTGGAGTTTGATTAGGTCCCATTAGTCTATTTTGGCTTTTGTTGCCAATGCTTTTGGTGTTTTGTTCAGGAAGCCCTTGCCTACTCCTATGTCCTGAATGGTTTTGCCTAGATTTTCTTCTAGGGTTTTTATGGTGTCAGGTCTTACGTTTAAGTCTTTAATCCATCTGGAGTTAATTTTAGTGTAAGGTGTCAGGAAGGGGTCCAGTTTCTGCATTCTGCACATGGCTAGCCAGTTTTCCCAACACCATTTATTAAATAGGGAATCCTTTCCCCATTGCCTGTTTTTGTCTGGTTTATCAAAGATAATATGGGTGTAGATGTGTTGTGTTGCCTCCGATGCCTCTGTTCTGTTCCATTGGTCTACATCTCTGTTTTGGTACCAGTACCATGCTGTTTTGATTACTGTAGGCTTGTAGTATAGTTTGAAGTCTGTTAGCGTGATGCCTCCTGCTGTGTTCTTTTTGCTTAGAATTGACTTGGCTATGCGGGCTCTTTTTTGGTTCCATATGAAATTCATGGTGTTTTTTCCAGTTCTATGAAGAAATTCAATGGTAGTTTGATGGGGATAGCATTGATTGTGTAAATTACTTTGGGCAGTATTGCCATTTTCACGATATTGATTCTTCCTAACCACGAACATGGAATGTTTCTCCATCTGTTTCTGTCCTCTCTTATTTCGTTGAGCAGCTGTTTGTAGTTTTCCTTAAAGAGGTCCCTTACATTCCTAGTGAGTTGTATTCCTAGGTATTTTATTTTCTTTGTAGCAGTTGTGAACGGCAGTTCGTTCTTGATTTGGTTCTCTTTAAGTCTGTTATTGGTGTATAGGAATGCTTGTGATTTTTGAACATTGATTTTATATCCTGAGACTTTGCTGAAGTTGCTTATCAGTTGCAGGAGCTTTTGGGCTGAGGTGATGGGGTCTTCTAGGTATACTATCATGTCATCTGCAAATGGAGACAATTTGGCTTCCAACTTTCCTATTTGAATACCCTTTATTTCTTTTTCTTGCGTGATTACTCTGGCTAGAACTTCCAGTACTATGTTGAATAGAAGTGGTGAGAGAGGGCATTCTTGTCTAGTGCCAGATTTCAAGAGGAATGCTTCCAGTTTTTGCCCATTAATTATGATATTGGCTGCTGGTTTGTCATAAATAGCTTTTATTACTTTGAGATATGTTCCATCAATACCAAGTTTATTGAGGGTTTTTAGCATAAAGGCCTGTTGAATTTTGTCAAATGCCTTCTCTGCATCAATTGAGATAATCATGTGGTTTTTGTTTTTGCTTCACTTTATGTGGTGAATTACATTTATAGACTTGCGTATGTTGAAGCAGCCTTGCATCCCCGGGATGAATCCTACTTGATTATGATGGATAAGTTTTTTAATGTGCTGTTGCAATTGGTTTGCCAGTATTTTATTGAGGATTTTTGCATCTATGTTCATTATGGATATTGGCCTGAAGTTTTCTTTTCTTGTTGAGTCTCTGCCAGGTTTTGGTATCAGGATGATGTTGGTCTCATAAAATGATTTGGGAAGGGTTCCCTCTTTTTGGATTATTTGGAATAGTTTCAAAAGGAATGGTACCATATCCTCTTTGTGTGTCTGGTAGAATTCAGCTGTGAACCCATCTGGACCTGGGCTTTTTTTGTGTGGTAGGCTCATAATTGCTGCCTCAACTTCAGACCTTGTTATTGGTCTATTCATGGTTTCGGCTTCCTCCTGCTTTAGGCTTGGGAGGACACAGGCGTCCAGGAATTTATACATTTCTTCCTGATTTACTGGTTTATGTGCATAGAGTTGTTTGTAGTATTCTCTGATGATGTTTTGAATGTCTATGGAATCTGTGGTGATTTCCCCTTTATCGTTTTTTATTGCATCTATTTGGTTGTTCTCTCTCTTTTTTTTATCAGTCTGGCTAGTGGTCTGTCTATTTTGTTGATCTTTTCGAAAAACCAGCTCTTAGGTTTATTGATTTTTTGAAGGGTTTTTCTTGTCTCTATCTCCTTCAGTTCTGCTCTGATCTTAGTTATTTCTTGTCTTCGGCTAGGTTTTGAGCTTTTTTGATCTTGCTCCTCTAGCTCTTTGAATTTTGACTATAGGGTGTCCATTTTGGATCTCTCCACTCTTCTCATGTGGGCACTTATTGCTATATATTTTCCTCTACAGACTGCTTTAAATGTGTCCCAGAGATTCTGGTACGTTGTGTCTTCATTCTCGTTGGTGTCAAAGAACTTCTTTATTTCTGCCTTCATTTCATTGTTTATACAATCAACATTCAAGAGCCAGTTGTTCAGTTTCCATGAAGCTGTGCGGTTCTGAGCTTTTTTCTGAATTCTGAGTTCCAACTTG
This sequence comes from Saguinus oedipus, assembly GCA_031835075.1. Taxonomy (NCBI): domain Eukaryota; kingdom Metazoa; phylum Chordata; class Mammalia; order Primates; family Cebidae; genus Saguinus; species Saguinus oedipus. The sequence continues at coordinate 60,746,820 of CM063173.1, forward strand.
ATTGCACTATGGTCTGAGAGACTGTTTGTTATGATTTCAGTTGTTTTGCATTTGCTGAGGAGTGCTTTACTTCCAATGATGTGGTCAATTTTGGGGTAGGTGTGATGTGGTGCTGAGAAGAATGTATATTCTGTGGATTTGGCGTGGAGAGTTCTGTAAATGTCTATCAGGTTTGCTTGTTCCAGGTCTGAGTTCAAGTCCTGGATATCCTTGTTATTTTTCTGTCTGGTTGATCTGTCTGCTATTGACAGTGGAGTGTTAAAGTCTCCCAATATTATTGTGTGGGAGTCTAAGTCCCTTTGTAAGTCACTAAGATCGTGCCTTATATATCTGGGTGCTCCTACATTGGGTCCATATATATTTAGAATCGTTATCTCTTCTTGCTGTATCGATCCTTTTACCATTATATAATGACCTTCTTTGTCCTTTTTGATCTTTGTTACTTTAAAATCCATTTTATCAGAGATGAGAATTGCAACTCCTGCTTTTTTTTTGCTCTCCATTTGCTTGGTAAATCATCCTCCATCACTTTATTTTGAGCCTTTGTGTATCTTTGCATGTGAGGTGGGTTTCCTGGATACAGCACACCGATGGGTTTTGGTTTTTATCCAATTTGCCAGTCTGTGTCTGTTGATTGGTTCATTTAGCCCATTTACATTCAGGGTTAATATTGTTATGTGTGAATTTGATACTGCCATTTTGATGCTAGCTGGCTGTTTTGCCCGTTGGTTCATGTACATTCTTCATTTTGTTGATGGTCTTTAGCATTTGGTATGCTTTTAGGATGGCTGGAACTGGTTGTTTCTTTCTATGTGTAGTGCCTCTTTCAGGAGCTCTTGTAAAGCAGGCCTAGTGGTGACAAAATCTCTGAGTACTTGCTTGTTCGTGAAGGATTTTATTTTTCCTTCACTTATGAAGCTCAGTTTCACTGGATATGAAATTCTGGGTTGAAAGCTCTTTTCTTTAAGGATGTTGAATATTGGCCCCCACTCTCTTCTGACTTGTAGAGTCTCTGCCGAGAGATCTGCTGTGATTCTGATGGGCTTCCCTTTGTGGGTGACCTGACCTTTCTCTCTGGCTGCCCTTAGTATTTTCTCTTTCGTTTCAACCTTGGTGAATTTGACGATTATGTGCCTTGGGGTTGCTCTTCTTTCAGAGTATCTTTGTGGTGTTCTCTGTATTTCCTGGAGTTGAGTATTGACCTGTCTTGCTAGGTTGGGGAAATTTTCCTGGATAATATCCTTTAGAGTGTTTTCCAGCTTGGATTCATTCTCTTCGTCACATTCTGGTACACCTATCAAACGTAGGTTAGGTCTCTTCACATAGTCCCCCATTTCTTGGAGATTTTGTTCATTCCTTTTTGTGCTTTTTTCTTTAATCTTGGTTTCTCGTTTTATTTCATTGAGTTGATCTTCAACTTCTGATATTCTTTCTTCTGCTTGGTCAATTCGGCTGTTGAAACTTGTGCATGCTTCGCGAAGTTCTCGTGTTGTGTTTTTCAGCTTCTTCAATTCATTCATATTCCTCTCCTAGTTGTCCATTCTCGTTATCAATTCCTCGAATCTTTTTTCAAATCTTTTTTCAAGGTTCTTAGTTTCTTTGCACTGGTTTAGAACATGTTCCTTTAGCTCACTGAAGTTTCTCATTATCCACTTTCTGAAATCTGATTCCGTCATTTCGTCACATTCATTCTCCGTCCAGCTTTGTTCCCTTGCTGTTGAGGAGTTTTGGTCCTTTTTTGGAGGTGAGGTGTTTTGGTTTCGGGTGCTTTCCTCCTTTTTGCGCTGGTTTCTTTCCATCTTTATGGATTTATCCGCCTTTCGTCTTAGTAGTGGCTGATTTTTTAATTGGGTCTCTGTGTGGACACTGGGATTGTTGATGATGAAGTATTTCTGTTACTTAGTTTTCCCTCTAATGATCTATCCTCTCTGTTGTATGAGTGCTGAGGTCCACTCCAGGCCCTGCTTCTCTGGGGTATACCTGCAGCAGCTGCAGAACAGTGAGGGGTGATATCAGTTTCTTTTTCTGCTGCCCTTGTGACTGAATGATGCCAGCCAAATGTCAGTCTGATTAGTCCTTTTCTGGGGTGACTCCTTGGATATACAGGGGTCAGGGAGCTGCTTGAGGAGACAGTCTGTGCTTTATAGGAGCTCCAGTGCTGAGCTGTGAGCTCCGTTGTTCATTCAGGGTTTTTGGGAGGTTATGTCTGCTGCAATAGAACTCATAAAACACCAGTCTTTTGTTTTTTTCACCCTTAGATGCTCTGTCTCAGGGAGTTGGGGCTTTCTTTATGAGTATCTGTTGCACTGTCCTGCCCCACTAGGTGGAAGTCTATTCACTATTTGCCTGCCCGGGCTCTGACCTGCTAACGCGGGTCCACCCTGTTGCTGCCTGGAGGACTCTCTCTGTTATGGCAGGTTGCCTCGGCAACGGCAGGCTGCGTCGGTCCTGGGTGGTACTTAAGTGGGGGTGCACTTCGTCAGCAATGGTGGACGCCCCTCCCTGACCGGGCTGCACCATCCTAAATGCCGGCAACAAAACTCTCAGCCCCAAGCACCTCCAATCGCCGCCCTGCTTGTCCCTGTGGGCATGGGACCCGCCGAGCCCGATCACCCAGCTCCCTGCCTCAGAGTCCGTCCTCTCTCTCTCTCTCTTCCTCTCCCCAAGCTGAAAGGTCGACTCTCTCTGGCGCTTCAGGAGCCTGCCGATAGGGCACTGGGATCCATGCGATCTCCCGTGCCGCTGCCCACTACCCCGGCTCAGATCACGCTTCCCAGGAAACTCCTGGTCTGGCTCATTGTCCAAGTCCCTTTAAATCAGATGGACATGTCAATCTGCCCTTCCAAATCTCAGATTGCCGGTTTAACAGGGCACCCAGACCAGTTAGTTCCGCACCAGGTCCCTCTGCGGCACCGGCCGAAGAGGCGGCAGGAGCCAGTTGCGTTAGCCGGCTGCTAGCGTCCTGTGTCTCTCCCACACCTGGGACTTTCAACGCTCTGTGGGCATAAAAGGAACATCTTAGAATGCGTCTAGGACTCACCCTCTGTGCCTTCACCGAGAGCTGCAATCCTGAGTCACCTCTATGACACCATCTTGCCTCCTCCTGAATAGGCTTTATTTCTTTTTCTTGCCTTATTGCTCTGGCTAGAACTTCCAGTACTATGTTGAATAGGAGTGCTGAGAGAGGGCATCCTTTTCTAGTGCCGGATTTCAAAGGGAATGCTTCCAGTTTTTGCCCACTAAGTATGATATTGGCTGTTGGTTTGTCGTAAATAGCTTTTATTACTTTGAGATATGTTCCATCAATACCAAGTTTATTGAGGATTTTTAGCATAAAAGGCTGTTGAGTTTTGTCAAATGCCTTCCCTGCGTCAATTCAGATAATCATGTGGTTTTTGTTTTTGCTTCTGTTTATGTGGTGAATTACATTTATAGACTTGTGTATGTTGAACCAGCCTTGCATCCCCGGGATGAATCCTACTTGTTCATGATGGATAAGTTTCTTAATGTGCTGTTGCAATTGTTTTGCCAGTATTTTATTCAAGATTTTTCCGTCTATTTTCATCATGGATATTGGCCTGAAGTTTTCTTTTCTTGTTGAATCTCTGCCGGGTTCTGGCATCAGGATGATGTTGGTCTCATAAAATGATTTCAGAAGGTTCCCTCTTTTTGGTTTATTTGGAATAGTTTCAAAAGAAATGGTACCAGATCCTCCTTATGTGTTTTGTAGAATTCAGCTGTGAACCCATCTGGACCTGGCCTTTTTTTGTGTGGTAGGCTCTTAATTGCTGCGTCAACTTCAGACCTTGTTATTGGTCTATTCATAGTTTTGACTTCCTTCTGGTTTAGGCTTGGGATGACACAGGCCTCCAGGAATTTATCCATTTCTTCCTGATTTACTAATTTATGTGCATAGAGTTGTTTGTAGTATTCTCTGATTATGGTTTGAATTTCTGTGGAATCTGTGATGATATCCCCAGTATCGTTTTTTTATTGCATCTATTTGGTTTTTCTCTCTTTTCTTTTTTATCAGTCTGTCTAGTGGTCTGTCTATTTTGTTGATCTTTTCGAAAAGCCAGCTCTTAGATTTATTGATTTTTTGAACGGTTTTTTTTGTCTCTATCTCCTTCAGTTCTGCTCTGATCTCAGTTATTTCTTGTCTTTGGCTATATTTTGAGCTTTTTTGATCTTGCTCCCGTAGCTCTTTCAATTTTGACGATAGGGTGTCAATTTTTGATGTCTCCACTCTTCTCATGTGGGCACTTATTGCTATATATTTTCCTCTACAGACTGCTTTAAATGTGTCCCAGAGATTCTGGTATGTTGTGTCTTCATTCTCGTTGGTTTCAAAGAACTTCTTTATTTCTGCCTTCATTTCATTGTTTATCCAATCAACATTGAAGAGCCAGTTGTTCAGTTTCCATGAAGCTGTGCGGTTCTGAGTTATTTTCTGAATTCTGAGTTCCAACTTGATTGCACTATGGTCTGAGAGACTGTTTGTTATGATTTCCGTTGTTTTGCATTTGCTGAGGAGTGCTTTACTTCCAATTATGTGGTCAATTTTGGAGTAGTTGTGATGTGGTGCTGAGAAGAATGCATATTCTGTGGATTTGGGGTGGAGTGTTCTGTAAATGTCTATCAGGTTTGCTTGTCCCAGGTCTGAGTTGAAGTCCTGGATATCCTTGTTAATTTTCTGTCTGGTTGATCTGTCTGCTATCGTCAGTGGAGTTTTAAAGTCTCCCACTATTATTGTGTGGGGGTCTAAGTCTCTTTGTAAGTCATTAAGAACTTGCCTTATATATATGGGTGCTCCTACATTGGGTCCATATTTATTTAGAATCGTTAGCTCTTCTTGTTTTATCGATCCTTTTACCATTATGTCATGACCTTCTTTGTCCCTTTTGATCTTTGTTGCTTTAAAGTCTATTTTATCAGAGACGAGTGTAGCAACTCCTGCTTTTCTCTGCTCTCCATTTGCTTGGTAAATCTCCCTCCATCCCTTGATTTTGAGCCTTTTTTATCTTTGCGTGTGAGGTGGTTTTCCTGGTTACATCACACCAATTGGTTTCGGTTTTTTATCCAATTTCCAGTCTGTGTCTTTTGATTGGTGCATTTACCCCATTTACATTGAGGGTTAATATTGTTATGTGTGAATTTGATACTGCCATTTTGATGCTAGCTGGCTCTTTTGCGCGTTGGTTCATGTAGAGTCTTCATTTTGTTGATGCTCTTTCGCATTTCGTATGGTTTTATGATGGCTGGTACTTGTTGTTTCTTTCTATTTGTAGTCCCTCTTTCAGGAGCTCTTGTAAAGCAGGCCTAGTGGTGACAAAATTTCTGAGTACTTGCTTCTTCATGAAGGATTTTGTTTTTGCTTCACTTATGAAACTCAGTTTGGCTGGATATGAAATTCTGCGTTGAAAGATGTTTTCTTTAAGGATGTTGAATATTGGCCCCCACTGTCTTCTGGCTTGTAGAATCTCCGCCGATAGATCTGTGGTGAGTCTGATGGGCTTCCCTTTGTGGGTGACCCGACCTTTCTCTCTGGCTGCTTTTTATATTTTCTCCTTCATTTCAACCTTGGTGAATCTGATGATTATGTGCCTTGGGGTTGCTCTTCTTGCAGAGTATCTTTGTGGTGTTCTCTGTATTTCCTGTAGTTGAGTATTGACCTGTCTTGCTAGGTTGGGAAAATTTTTCTGGATAATATTCTGAAGAGTGTTTTCCAGCTTGGATTCATTCTCTTCGTCACATTCTGGTACACCTATCAAACGTAGGTTGGGTCTCTTCACATAGTTTCACATTTCTTGGAGATTTTTTTCATTTTTTTTGTGCTTTTTACTTTAATCTTGGTTTCTCGTTTTATTTCATTGAGTTGATCTTCAACTTCTGATATTCTTTCTTCTGCTTGGTCAATTCAGCTGTTGAAACTTGTGCATGGTTCACGAAGTTCTTGTGTTGTGTTTTTCAGCTCCTTCAATTCATTCATATTCCCCTCTAAGTTGTTCATTCTTGTTATCAATTCCTTAAATCTTTTTTCAAGGTTCTTAGTTTCTTTGCACTGATTTAGAACATGTTCTTTTAGCTCACTGAAGTTTCTCATTATCCACTTTCTGAAGTCTGATTCCGTCATTTCGTCACATTCATTCTCCGTCCAGCTTTGTTTTTTTGCTGGTGAGGTGTTTTGGTCTTTTTTTGGAGGTGAGGTGTTTTGGTTTCGGGTGTTTTTCTTCGTTTTGCGCTGGTTTCTTTCCATCGTTATGGATTTATCCGCCTGTCCTCTTAGTAGTTGCTGATTTTTCAATTTGATCTCTGTGTGGACGCTGAGATTGTTGATGATGAAGTATTTCTGTTACTTAGTTTTCCTTCTAATGGTCTAGCCCCTCTGCAGTATAAATCCTGAGGTCCACTCCAGGCCCCAATTGTCTCGGTTTATACCTGTAGCAGCTGCAGAACAGTGAGGAATGATACCAGTTTCTTCTTCTGCTGTCATTGTTTCGGAATGATGCCCGCCAAATGTCAGTCTGATTAGTCCTTTTTTGGGGTGACTCTTTGGATATACATGGGTCACGGAGCTGCGTGAGGAGACGGTCTGTGCTTTATAGGCACTCCATTGCTGAGCTGTGAGCTTCGTTGTTCATTCAGGGTTGTTGGGAGGTTGTTTATGTCTGCTGCAGTAGAACTCATACAACACCACCCTTTTTCCCCCCTTAGATGCTGTGTCTCAGGGATTTGGAGCTTTCTTTATGAGTATCTGTTGCACTGTCCTGCCCCACTAGGAGGCCATCTCTTTACTATTTGCCTGCCGGGGCTCAGACCTTCTAGCGTGGGTCCACCCTGTTGCTGCTGGGCTCCCTTCTGCTGTGGGGCTCTTCCCCCTCCTGGCACAGTCTCTCTGTTATGGCAGGTTGCCTCAAAAAGAGCAGGATGCATCAGCACTGGGTGGTACTTCAGTAGGTGCGGATTGCGTCAGTAATGGCGGACGCCCCTCCCTCACCCGGATGCACCATTCTAGATGCCGGCAGCAAAACTCTCAGCCCTGAGCGCCTCTAGTCACCGCCCTACTTGTCCCCGTCAGGGTGGGACCCACGGATCCCTATCACCCAGCTCCCTGCGTCAGAGTCTGTTTTCTCTCTCTCTCTTTTCCTCTCTGCAAGCTGAATGGTTGACTCTCTCACTGGCGCCCCAGTAGCCTGCCAATAGGGCACTGGGATCCGTGCGATCTCCCATGCTGCTGCCCACTGCACCAGCTCAGATCACGCTTCCCAGGAAACTCCTGGTCTGGCTCATTGAGAAATTCCCGTTCTATCAGATGGACATGCCAATCTGCCCTTCCAAATCTCAGATTGGCGGTTTAACAGGGCACCCAGCCCAGTGAGTTCCGTGCCGATTCCGCTGCTGTGCTGGCCTAAGCGGCCGCAGGAGCCGGCTACACTGGCTGTACTATCATCCCTTGTCTCTCCCACACCTGGGACTTTCAACGCTCTGTGGGCAAAAAAGGTCCACCCGAGAATTCGTCTTGGACTCACTCTGTGCCTTCACTGAGAGCTGCAATCCTGAGTCGTTCTACAACGCCATCTTGCGAGTCCCCTCTGAAGCCTATTTTTTATGGCCACCCAATCAGCGAATTACTAAATAAGGCACACCTGCGGAATAGTCAGAAGTCTCTTTCCTATGGCCACTCATTAAGAGCCTCACTAAGTGTTCACACCTGGGGAAATAGTCAGGTTTTACCATTATCCCCTCATTCAGAGTTTCACTAAATAATGCACACCTGTGGAATAGTCAGGAGACTCTTTCTTATGGCCACTTGTTAAGAGCCTCACTAAATGTAAACACCTGGGAAATAGTCAGGATTCACCAATATCCCTGCATTCAGAGTCTCACTAAATAATGCACACCTGTGGAATTGTCAGGAGACTTTTTAATGTGGCCTCTAATTCGGAGTGTCACTGAATAATAAGATGCAGTCATGAGTCTATTTCATGTAGACACATATTCAGAGCCACAGTGAATAAAACAGGCTCTTTAAGTTGTAAGGAATCTAATTAATATGGCCACATCTTCTGAGCCTCAGTGAATAATACACACCTGGAGAATAATTTGGAGTCTATTTTCGATGGATATTCATTCAGAGCCTTGGTAAATAATGTATACCTTTGAAGTAGCCAGGAGTCTATTTTATTAAAACACACATTCATAGCCTCACTGGATAATATGCACTTGTGGATTAGTACAAATTGCAATTTATATGGCCACTGACTCGTAACCTCAGTGAAAAATGCACAAATGTAAAGTACTCAGCCGTCTATTTCATATAGAGACTCATTCAGGGATTCACTAAATAATACAAGTATTCAATATAGCAGCATGCTCTTTCATATAGTCACACAAAATGAGCCTCACTGGGCAAGGCACACCTAGGGAAGTGTTAGGAGTCTACTTTATATAGCCTATCATTTACAGCATCAGGGAATAATGCACACGTGTGGAATAGACACTAGACTATTTTATTTGGCCACAAAATCAAAGCCTGAGTGAGTAATACACAACTTTGGAATAGGCACTTGTCTATTTTACATGCCCAAATATTTAGAGTCAGAGTCAATAACACAGGCCTGTGGAGAAGTTAGAAAACAATTTCATATGGACAAAGTTTCAGAGCCTCAGTGAATAATACATACCTGGGAAATACTCAGGATGCTCTTACATGTGGCATCAATTTCAGAGCTTCCTTGAATAAGAAACACCTCTATTGTAGTCAGAATTCCATTTCCTATAGCCACATATTTAGAGCCTAACTGAATAACATACACCTTGGAAAAAGTTAAAATTCTATTTTGTATCGTCACTCATTTAGAGCTGAATGTAAAACGCAGGCCCGAGGAGCATTCAGGAGGCTCTATTTTATGGCCACTCATTCAGAGCTTCACAGAATAATACAGACCTATGAAAATGTCAGGTGTGTATTTTACACAGCCTCTGATTCAGAACCTCAGTGAGAAATTATATATATCTCTAAAATACTCAGGATTATATTATATATACCCACTTATTCAGACACTCACTGAATAATGCACAGCTAAGGAACAGTCTGGAGACTATTTGATATGACTCTTCACCCAGAGACTCAGTGGATAATGCAGAACTGAAAAATAGTCAAGAGGATAGATTCAAGGGTTTATGGTAGATATTCACTCCTTCGGAATCTCACTGAAGAATACACACCTTGGGAATAGTCAGTGTCCAAGTCATATGGACACTCAATCACAGCATTAGGGAATAATGCACAATGAAGAAATAGTAAGGAGTCTATTTCATATGGCCTGTCATTCGGAGCTCAGTGCATACTAAACAGCTGTGGAGTAGTCAGGACCCTATTATGGTAGCCCCAAATTAAGCGGCTTCTTGAATGATACACACATGTGTCAGAGTCAGGAGACTATTTGACATAAACACTCATACGCAACCTTTTCGAATACTGCACATGTGGGGAATAATCACTAGTCTGTTTCATATGGTTATTAGTTTGGAGAATCAAAAAATAACGCACACCTGTTGAGTAAAATGGGTGCTCTTTCATAAGGCCACTCTTTCAGTGTTTTAGTGAATAATATGTATATCTGAAAAGTAAGGATTCTCTTTCCCATGGCCACTCGTTCAGGGACTCTGTGAAGAATACTCCCCTCAAAAATAGTCAAGGGTCTACTTCAAATGGCTACACATTCAAAGTCTCTGTATGTAACAAACACCTGAGCAATAAACCTGAGTGTCTTTATTATGCCCACTTAGTCAGAGTCTCATTCAATAATACACAACCAAGGAAGATTTAAGAGTCTACTTTATGTAGCCACTCATTTAGAGCCTCAGTGAATAATGCACACCAGGGTAATAATTGAGCATTTTTTATATTGCTACTCATTTTGTGCCTCACTGAGTGATATATACCTGAAGAATCCTCAGGATTCTATTTGATACTACCACTTATTTAGAACCTCATTGAATTATTCACAATGGAGCAATAGTCAGGTGTCTATTTTATATGTTCTACCATTCAAAGTTTCAGTGAATAGTAAACTTCTATGGAGTAACCATGACGCTGTTTAACATAGCCACGAATTAAGTGCCTTGCTGAATGATACGCACCTTTGTGATAGACAGGAGTCTATTTCACATGAATGCTAGTTCTGTGTATCGCTGAGTAATACACACCTGGGGCAGTGTCAGGAGTCTATTTGGTATGGACACTCAAACAGAGCTTGTTTGATTAATGCACACATGGATAATAATGAGGAGTCTATGTCATATGGCTTCTCATTCAAACAAACTGTGAATAATGCACATGTGGAGTAATTAGAAGTCTATTTCATATGGCCCCTCTTTCACAGCCTCACTGAATATTACACACTTGTGGTATAGTCTGGAGTCTATTTTTTATGGCCACTCATTCAGAGAATTACTAATTAATGCACACCTGCGGAATAGTCAGAAGTTCTTTCCTATGGCCACTCGTTAAGAGCCTCACTAAGTGTACACACCTTGAGAAGTAGGCAGGATTTACCTTTATCCCCTCATTCAGAGTCTCACTAAATGATGCGCACCTGTGGAATAGTCAGGAGACTTTTTCATGTGGACTCTAATTCTGAGTGTCACTGAATAATATGGTGTATTCAGGAGTCTATTTCATGTAGACACATATTCAGAGCTTCACTGAATAAGACAGACACTTGATATAGTAAGGAATCTAATTGATATGGAAACATCTTCTGAGCCTCTCTGAATAATACACATCTGGGGAATAATTTGGAGTCTATTTTCGATGGACATATGTTCAGAGCCTCGGAAAATGATGTTCACCTGTGATGTAGCCAGGAGTCAATTTTATTAGGATTCTCATTCATTGCCTCAGTGGATAATATGCACGTGTGGATTAGTCAGGATTCCATTTTATATGGCCACTGATTCGTAACCTCAGTGAAAAATGCAAAAATATAAAATACTTAGCAGTCTATTTCATATAGACACTCATTCAGAGATTCACTGAATAATACAAGTATTTGAGATAGACAGCATCCTGTTTCATATGATTAAACAAAAAGAGCCTCACTGAGTAATGCACACCAGGGGAAGTGTTAGGAGTCTACTTCATATAGCCTTTAATTTACGGAATCAGAAAATAATGCACACGTGTTGAATAGACACTGGTCTATTTTACATGGCCGCAAAATCAAAGCCTTTTCGAATACAGCACATGTGGGGAATAATCACTTGTCTGTTTCATATGGTGTTTCGTTTGGTGAATCAAAAACTTATGCAAACCTGTGGAGTAAAATGGGTTCTATCTCAGAAAGCCACTCTTTCAGTGTTTTAGTGAATAATATGTATATCTGAAAAGTAAGGAATCTCTTTCACAGGGCCACTCGTTCAGGGCCTCTGTGAAGAATATTCCCGTCAAAAATAGTCAAGGGACTACTTTAAATGGCTACACATTCAGACACTCCGTAGGTAATGAAAACCTGGGCAATAAAGCTGAGTCTCTTTTTTAGGCCCACTTAGTCAGAGTCTCATTCAATAATACACATGTGGGGAAGAGTTAAGGGTCTACTTCCTGTAGCCACTCATTTAGATCCTCAGTAAATAATCCACGCCAGGGTAGTAGTTGAGCATTTTTTATATGGCCACACATTCTGTGCCTCCCTGAGTGATACATACCTGGGGAATTCTCAGGATTCGATTTCATATTACCACTCATTTAGAACCTTAATGAATAATTCAGAATGGAACAATAATCAGGTGTCTGTTTTGTATGGCCTCTCTTTCAAAGTTTCAGTGAATAATGAAGTTCTATGGAGTAATCAGGACAATGTTTAAGATAGCCATAAATTAAGTGCATTCCTGAATGATAGACACCTGGGTGGTAGTCAGCAGTCTATTTCATATGAACTCTAATTCTGTGTAACGCCAGGTAATACACACCTGAGGGATTTTCAGCAGTCTATCTGGTATTGACACTCATACTGTACCTGTTGGAATAATGCACACATGGAGAATAATGAGGAGTTTATGTCATACTGCTACTGATTCAGAAAAACAGTAAATAACGCACATGTGAAGTCATTACAATTCTGTTTTATATGGCCCCTCTTTCACAGCCTCAATGAATATTACACACTTGTGATACAGTCTGGAGTCTATTTTTTTATGGCCACTCATTCAGAGAATCAGTGAATAATTCATACCTGCGGAATAGTCAGAAGTCTCTTTCCTATGCCTACCCATGGAGAGCCTCACTAAATGTACACACCTGGATAAATAGTCAGGCTTTACTTGTATCTCCTCATTCAGAGTCTCACTAAATAATGCACATCTGTGGAATACTCAGGAGACTTTTTCATGTGACCTCACATTCAATGTGTCATTGAAAAATGTGGTGTAGTCAGGAGACTCTTTCATGTAGACACATATTCAGAGCCTCAGTGCATAAGACAGACCCTTAATATAGTCAGAAATCTAATTAGTATGACCATATATTCTGAGGCTCACTGAATAATACACACATGGAGAATAATTTGGAGTCTATTTTCGATGGACATTGATTCAGAGCCTAGGTAAATAATGCAGACCTGTGGAGTAGTCAGGAGTCTCTTTCATTTGGAAACACATTCATAGCCTCAGTGGATAATATGCACGTGTGGATTAATCACGATTCCATTTTACATGGCCACTGACTCCTAACCTCAAGGAATAATGCACAAATGTAAGGTACTCAGCAGTTTATTTCATATAGCCGCTCATTCAGTGATTCACTGAATAATAAAACTATTTGAGATAGACAGCCTCCTGTTTCATAATTTCATACAAAAAGAGCCTCACTGACTGACACTCACCTGGGAAAGTGTTAGGAGTGTACTTTACATAGCCTCTCATTTACAGCATAAGGGAATAATGCACATGTGTAAAATAGGCACTAGTCTGTTTTATAGGACCACAAAATCAAAGGCTGAGTCAGTAATACACAACTTTGGAATACTCACTAGTCTATTATATATGCCCAAATATTTAGAGTCAGAGTGAATAATACATGCCTGTAGACCAGTCAGGAAACAATTTCATATGGCCAATGTTTCAGAATCTCAGTGAATAATAAATACCTTAGGAATACTCTTGATGATTTTACATGTGGCATTTCTTCAGAGGTTCATTTAGTAAAGAATACCTGTATTGTAGTCAGAATTCTATTTCATATAGCCACATACTCAGAGCCTAACTAGATAACAAACACCTTGGGAAAGTCAGGATTCTGTTTCATACAGCCACTCATTTACAGCCGAAAGTAAAATCTCACGCCTGAGTATTATATAGAAGTCTCAATTATATGGCAACTCATTAACAGCCTCACAGAATAATACAGACGTATGGAAATGTCAGGATTGTCCTTACATGGCCACTTATTCAGTTCCTCAGTGAAGAATCATATATATATATATATATATATATATATATATATATATATCTGGAAAATACTCAGGGTTCTCTTATATCTATCCACTTATTTAGGGCCTCACTGAATAATGCACATTTGGAGAAGTGTCTGGAGACTATTTGATATGACCGTTCACCCAGCGACTCAGTGGAAAAGGGAAAGCTGAGAAATAGTCAAGAGGACAGAGTCAGGAGTCTATTTTATGTGGACACTCGTTCAGAAACTGACTGAAGAATATACACCTTGGGAATAGTCAGAGTCCAGGTCATATGGCCACTCAATCACAGCATTACCGAATAATGCACAATGGGGCAATAGTAAGGAATCTATTTCATATGGCCTCTCATTTAGAGCTTCAGTGCGTAATAAACAACTGTAGAGGAGGGAGAACCCTATTGAGGGTAGCCCCAAATGAAGCAGCTCCGTGAATGATACACACATGTGTGAGAGTCAGGAGACTATTTGATATGGGCACACATACAGAACCTCTTCGAATATTGCATACGTGGGGAATAATCACTAGTCTAGTTAATATGGTGGTTCGTTTGGAGAGTCAAATAATAATGCTCACCAGTGGAGGAAAATGGGGTCTATTTCATAAGGCCACTCTTCCAGTGTTTTAGTAAATAACATGTATATCTGATAAGTCAGGATTCTCTTTCACACGGCCACTCATTCTGGGCCTCTCTGAATAATACTCCCCTCAGAAGCAGTCAAGGGTCTACTTCAAATGCCTACACATTCAGAGTCTCTGTAAGTAATGAACACCTGGGCAATACACCTGAGTCTCTTTTGTATGCCCACTTAGTCAGAGTCTCATTCAATAATACACAGGTGGGAAAGAGTTAAGGATCTACTTCATGTAGCCACTCATTTAGATCCTCAGTGAATAATCCACACCAGGGTAATAGTCGAGCATTTTTTATATGGCCACTCATTCTGTGCTTCCCTGAATGATACACACCTGGGGCATTCTCAGGATTCTATTTCATACTACCACTCATTTAGAAACCTATTGAATAATTCACAATGGAGCAATAGTCAGGTGTCTATTTTGTATGGCCTCTCATTCAAAATTTCAGTGAATAATGAACTTCTATGGGGTAATCAGGACACTGTTTAAGATAGCCATGTATTAAGTGCCTTCCTGAATGATATACACCTGGGTGGTCGTCAGGAATGTATTTCATATGAACTCTAATTCTGTGTAACGCTGGGTAATACACACATGGGGGAGTTTCAGGAGTCTATTTGGCATGGACACTCATACCGAACCTGTTGGAATAATGCACACGTGGAGATTAATGAGGAGTCTAGGTCATACAGCTACTGATTCAGACAAACAGTGAACAACGCACATGTGGAGTCAGTAGAATTCTGTTTCATATGGCCGCTCTTTCACAGCCTCTTTGAATATTACACACTTGTGATATAGTCTGGAGTCTATATTTTATGGCCACTCATTGAGAGAATCAGTGAATAATTCACACCTGCAGAATAGTCAGAAGTCACTTTCCTATGGCTACCCATTGAGAGACTCACCAAATGTACACACCTGGATAAATAGTCAGGCTTTACTTGTATCTCCTCATTTACAGTGTCACTAAATAATGCACACCTGTGGAATAGTCAAGAGTCTTTTTCATGTGGCCTCTCATTCAATGTGTCATTGAAAAATGTGGTGTAGTCAGGAGACTCTTTCATGTAGACACATATTCAGAGCCACAGTGCATAAGACAGACCCTTGATATAGTAAGAAATCTAATTAGTATGACCACATCTTCTGAGGCTCACAGAATAAGACACACCTGGAAAATAATTTGGAGTCTATTTTCAATGGACATTCATTCGGAGCCTTGGCAAATAATGCAGACCTGTGGAGTAGTCAGGAGTCTCTTTTATTTGGACACACATTCACAGCCTCAGTGGATAATATGCATGTGTATATTAATCAGGATTCCATTTTACATGGCCACTGACTCGTAACCTCAAGGAATAATGCACAAATGTAAAGTACTCAGCAGTTTATTTCATATAGCCGCTCATTCAGTGATTCACTGAATAATAAAACTATTTGAGATAGAGAGCCTCCTGTTTCATAATTTCATACAAAAAGAGCCTCACTGACTGACACTCACCTGGGAAAGTGTTAGGAGTGTACTTTACATAGCCTCTCATTTACAGCATAAGGGAATAATGCACATGTGTGGAATAGGCACTAGTCTGTTTTATAGGGCCACAAAATCAAAGGCTGAGTCAGTAATACACAACTTTGGAATAGTCACTAGTCTATTATATATTCCCGAATATTTAGAGTCAGAGTGAATAGTACATGCCTGTAGACTAGTCAGGAATCAATTTTACATGGCCAATGTTTCAGAGCCTCAGTGAATAATAAATACCTGAGGAATACTCTGGATGATTTTACATGTGGCATTTCTTCAGAGGTTCATTGAGTAAAGAACACCTGTATTGTAGTCAGAATTGTATTTCATTAGCCACATACTCAGAGCCTAACTGGATAACAGACACCTTGGGAAAGTCAGGATTCTGTTTCTTATAGCCACTCATTTACAGCCGAATGTAAAAACTCACGCCTGAGTAGTATATAGGAGTCTCTATTATATGGCAACTCATTAACAGCCTCACAGAATAATACAGACGTATGGAAATGTCAGGATTGTCCTTACATGGCCAATTATTTAGTTCCTCAGTGAAGAATCATATACATATATAAGGAAAATACTCAGGATTCTGTTATATATAACCACCTATTTAGGGCCTCACTGAATAATGCACACCTGGAGAATTGTTTGAAGACTATTTGAAATGACCGTTCACCCCGTGACTCAGTGCAAAATGCAAAGCTGAGAAATAGTCAAGAAGACAGAATCAGGAGTCTGTTTTATGTGGACACTCGTTCAGAAAGTGACTAAAAAATACACATCTTGGGAATAGTCATAGTCAAGGTCCTATGGCCACTGAATCACAGCATTGCCAAATAATGCACAATGGGGCAATAGTAAGGAGTCTATTTTATATGGCCTCTCATTTAGAGCTTCAGTGCTTAATAAACAGTGTAGAAAAGGGAGGACCCTATTGAAGGTAGCCCCAAATAAAGCAGCTCCGTGAGTGATACACACATGTGTGAGAGTCAGAAGAGTATTTGATATGGACACTCATACAGAATCTCTTCGAATATTGCATATGTGAGGAATAATCACTAGTCTATTTAATATGGTGGTTGGTTTGGAGAGTCAAAAAATAACTTGCACCTGTGGAGTAAAATGCGGTCTATTTCATAAGGCCACTCTTCCAGTGTTTTAGTGAATAACATGTATATCTGATAAGTCAGGAATCTCTTTCACATGGCCACTCGTTCTGGGCCTCTCTGAATAATACTCCCCTCAGAAACAGTTAAGGGTCTACTTCAAATGCCTACATATTCAGAGTCTCTGTAAGCAATTAACACCTGGGCAATACACCTGAGCCTCTTTTTTATGCCCACTTAGTCAGAGTCTCATTCAATAATACACACGTGGGGAAGAGTTAAGTGTCTACTTCATGTAGACACTGATTTAGATCCTCAGTGAATAATCCACACCACGGTAACAGTCGAGCATTTTTTATATGGCCACTCATTCTGTGCCTCCCTGAATGATACACACCTGGGGCATTCTCAGGATTCTATGTCATACTACCACTCATTTAGAACCTTATTGAATAATTCACAATGGAGCAATAGTCAGGTGTCTATTTTGTATGGCCTCTCTTTCAAAGTTTCAGTGAATAATGAACTTCTATGGAGTAATCAGGACACTGTTTAAGATAGCCATGAATTAAGTGCTTTCCTGAATGATACACACCTATGTGGTAGTCAGGAGTCTATTTCATATGAACTCTAATTCTGTGTAACACTGAGTAATACACACCTGGGGGAGTTTCAGGAGTCTATTTGGTATGGACACTCATACCGAACCTGTTGGAATAATGCACACATGGAGAATAATGAGAAGTCTATATCATACGGCTACTGATTTAGACAGTGAATAATGCACATGTGGATTCATTAGATTTCTGTTTCATATGGCCCCTCTTTCACAGCCTCACTGAATATTACACACTTTTGATATAGTCTGGAGTCTATATTTTATGGCCACTCACTCAGAGAATCAGTGAATAATTCACACCTGCGGAATAGTCAGAAATCACTTTCCTATGGCTACCTGTTGAGAACCTCACTAAATGTACACACCTGGATAAATAGTCAGGCTTTACTTGTATCTCCTCATTCAGAGTCTCACTAAATAATGCACATCTGTGGAATACTCAGGAGACTTTTTCATGTGGCCTCACATTCAATGTGTCATTGAAAAATGTGGTGTAGTCAGGAGACTCTTTCATGTAGACACATATTCAGAGCCTCAGTGCATAAGACAGACCCTTAATATAGTCAGAAATCTAATTAGTATGACCATATCTTCTGAGGCTCACTGAATAATACACACATGGAGAATAATTTGGAGTCTATTTTCGATGGACATTGATTCAGAGCCTAGGTAAATAATGCAGACCTGTGGAGTAGTCAGGAGTCTCTTTCATTTGGAAACACATTCATAGCCTCAGTGGATAATATGCACGTGTGGATTAATCACGATTCCATTTTACATGGCCACTGACTCCTAACCTCAAGGAATAATGCACAAATGTAAGGTACTCAGCAGTTTATTTCATATAGCCGCTCATTCAGTGATTCACTGAATAATAAAAATATTTGAGATAGACAGCCTCCTGTTTCATATTGTCATACAAAAAGAGCCTCACTGACTGACACACACCTGGGGAAGTGTTAGGAGTGTACTTTACATAGCCTCTCATTTGCAGCCTAAGGGAATATTGCACTGTGTAGAATTAGACACTAGGTTGTTTTATAGGGCCACAAAATCAAAGGCTGAGTCAGTAATACACAACTTTGCAATAGTCACTAGTCTATTATATATTCCCAAATATTTAGAGTCAGAGTCAATAATACACTCCTGTAGACTAGTCAGGAAACAATTTCATATGGCCAAAGTTTCAGAGCCTCAGTGAATAATAAATACCTGAGAAATACTCTGGACCCGGTTACATGTGGCATTTCTTCAGATCTTCATTGAATAAAGATCCCCTGTATTGTAGTCAGAATTCTATTTCATATAGCCACATACTCAGAGCCTAACTGAATAACAGACACCTTGTGAAAGTCAATATTCTGTTTTGTATGGCCACTCATTTACAACAGAATGTACAAACTCACGCCTGCATAGTATATAAGAGTCTCTATTATATGGCCACTCATTCAGAGACTCATAGAATAATACAGACGTATGGAAATGTCAGGAGTGTACTTAACATGGCCACTTTTTCAGTTCCCCAGTGAAGAATCATATTTATCTGGAAAATACTCAGGATTCTCTTATATATAGCCACTTATTAATGGCCTCACTGAATAATGCACACCTGGAGAATTGTCTGGAGTCCATTTGATATGACCGTTCACCCAGCGACTCAGTGGAAAATGCAGAGCTGAGAAATAGTCAAGAAGACAGAGTCAGGAGTCTATTTTATGTGATTACTCGTTCAGAAACTGACTGAAGAATTCACACCTTGGGAATAGTCAGAGTCAAGGTCATATGGCAACTTAATCACCGAATAATGCACAATGGGTCAATAGTAAGGAGTTCATTTCATACGGCCTCTCATTCGAAGCTTCAGTGCATAATAAGCAGCACTAGTCTATTTTATATGGTGGTTCATTTGGAGAGTCAAAAAATAACGTGCACCTGCGGAGTAAAATGTGGTCTATTTCATAATGCCACTCTTCCAGTGTTTTAGTGAATAATATGTATATCTGATAAGTCAGGAATATTTTTTACATGGCAACTCATTCTGTCTCTCTGAATAATAGTCCCCTCAGAAGCAGTCAAGGGTCTACTTCAAATGCCTACACATTCAGAGTCTCTGTAAGTAATGAACACCTGGGCAATAAACCTGAGTCTCTTTTTTAGGCCCACCTAGTCAGTGTCTCATTCTGTAATACACAGTTGGGAAGAGTTAAGGGTCTACTTCATGTAGTCACTCATTTCGATCCTCAGTGAATAATCCACACCAGGGTAATAGTCGAGAATTTTTTATATGGCAACTCATTCTGTGCCTCCCTGAAAGATACACACCTGGGGCATTCTCAGGATTCTATTTCATACTACCACTCATTTAGAACCTTATTGAATATTTCGCAATGGAGCAATAGTCTGTTGTCTATTTTGTATGGCCTCTCATTCACAGTTTCAGTGAATAATGAACTTCTATGGAGTAATCAGGACACGGCTTAAGATAGCCATGGATTAAGTGCCTTCCTGAATGACACACACCTGGGTTGTAGTCAGGAGTCTATTTCATATGAACTCTAATTTTGTGTAACGCTGAGTAATACACACATGGGGGAGTTTCAGGAGTCTATTTGGTATGGACACTCATAATGAACCTGTTGAAATCATGTACACATGGAGAATAATGAGGTGTCTATGTCATACGACTTCTCATTGTGACAAAGAGAGAATAACGCACATGTGGAATCATTAGAATTCTGTTTCATATGGCCCCTCTTTCACAGCCTCACTGACTATTACGCACTTGTGATATAGTCTGGAGTCTATATTTTCTGGCCACTCATTCAGAGAATCACTAAATAATTCACACCTGCAAAATAGTCAGATGTCTCTTTCCTATGGCTACCCGTTGAGAGCCTCACTAAATGTACACACCTGGATCAATAGTCAGGATTTACTTGTATCTCCTCATTCAGAGTCTCACTAAATAATGCACACCTGTGGAATAGTCGGGAGACTTTTTCATGTGGCCTCTCATTAAATGTGTCATTGAAAAATGTGGTGTAGTCAGGAGACTCTTTCATGTCGACACATATTCAGAGCCTCAGTGCATAAGATAGACCCTTGATATAGTATGAAATCTAATTAGTACGGCCACATCTTCTGAGGCTACTGAATAATACACTCCTGGAGAATAATTTGGAGTCTATTTTTGATGGACATTCATTCAGAGACTCGGTAAATAATGCAGACCTTTGGAGTAGCCAGGAGTCCATTTCATTTGGACACACATGCATAGCCTCATTGGATAATATGCACGTGTGAATTAGTCAGGATTCCATTTTATATGGCCACTGACTCGTAACCTCAATGAATAATGCACAAATGTGAAGTACTCAGCAGTCTATTTCATATAGCCACTCATATAGAAATTCACTCAATAATAAAATTATTTGAGATGGACTGCCTCCTGTTTCATATGCTTATACAAAAAAGCATCACTGAGTGACACATGCCTGGTGAAGTTTTAGCAGTGTACTTTACATAGCCTCTCATTTACAGCCTAAGAGAATAATGCACACGTGTGGCATAGACACTGGTCTATTTTATATGACCACAAAATCAAAGCCTGAGTCAGTAATACACAACATTGGAATAGTCACTAGTCTATTCCATATGCCCAAATATTTAGAGTCAATGTCACCCTTACACACCTGTAGACTAGTCAACATCATTTCATATGGCCAAAGTTTCAGAGTCTCAGTGAATAATAAATACCTGAGGAATATTCTGGACGCTATTACATGTGGCATTTCTTCACAGGTTCATTGAGGAAAGAACACCTGTATTGTAGTCAGAATTCTATTTCATATAGGCACATACTCAGAGCCTACCTGAATAACAGACACCTTGGGAAAGTCAGGATTCTATTTCGTATAGCCACTCATTTACAGCCGAATGTAAAATCTCACACCTGAGTAGTACATAGGAGTCTCTATTTTTTGGCCACTCATTCAGAGC
The DNA here is from genome assembly GCA_031835075.1 of Saguinus oedipus. Lineage (NCBI taxonomy): Eukaryota > Metazoa > Chordata > Mammalia > Primates > Cebidae > Saguinus > Saguinus oedipus. The sequence goes on from CM063173.1 coordinate 60,768,192, forward strand.
CTAACAGAATAATACAGACATATGGAAATGTCAGGAGTGTACATGACATGGCCACTTATTCAGTTCCTCAGTGAACAATCATATATATCTGGAAAATACTCCGGATTCTATTATATATAGCCACTTATTAAGAGACTCACTGAATAATGCACACGTGGGGAATTGTCTGAAGACTATTTGATATGACCGTTCACCTAGAGACTCAGTGGAAAATGCAGAGCTGAGAAATATTCAAGAGGACAGAGTCAGGAGTCTGTTTTATGTGGTCACTTGTTCAGAAACTGAATAAAGAATACACAACTTGGGAATAGTCAGAGTCCGGGTCAAATGGCCGCTCAATCACAGCATTACCAAATAATGCACAATGGGGCAATAGTAAGGAGTCTATTTCATATGGCCTCCCATTCAGAGCTTCAGTGCATAATAAACAGCTGTGGAGGAGTGAGAACCCTATTGATGGTAGCCCCAAATAAAGAATGATACACACATGTTTGAGATTCAGGAGACTATTTGATATGGACACTCATACAGAACCTCTTCAAATATTGCACATGTGGGGAATAATAAATAGTCTATTTCATATGGTGGTTCGTTTGGAGGGTCAAAAAATAACACGTACCTGTGGAGTAAAATGCGGTCTATTTCATAAGGCCCCACTTTCAGTGTTTTAGTGAATAACATGTATATCTAATAAGTCAGGAATCTCTTTCACATGGTCACTCGTTCTGTGCCTCTGTGAATAATACACCCCTCAGAAACAGTCAAGGGTCTACTTCAAATGCCTACACATTCAGAATCTCTGTAAGTAATGAACACCTGGGCAATACACCTGAGTCTCTTTTTTAGGCCCACTTAGTTACAGTCTCATTCAATAATACACACCTGGGGAAGAGTTAAGAGTCTCTTTCATGTAGCCACTCATTTCGATCCTCAGTGAGTAATTTACACCCGGATAATAGTCGAGAATTTTTTATATGGCCACTCATTCTGTGCCTCCCTGAATGATACACACCTGTGGAATTCTCAGGATTCTATTTCATACTACCACTCATTTAGAACCTTATTGAATAATTCACAATGGAGCAATAGTCTGTTGTCTATTTTGTATGGTTTCTCATTCACAGTTTCAGTGAATAATAAACTTCTTTTTTTTTTTTTGATTTTTAAAATTAATTTTATTATTTTTGCCAGAGATCCTCAAGTTAAAATGTGGGTATTAATCAGACTCTGTTAAAGGTGTTTATATGAACAGAAATGCCCTAGATATTTATCAATATTCAGCTAATCTAGGAAAAACGAAATGTATGCTTTTCTAGAGTTTGGTTTAGTGATGTTAAATTTTCTGCTTCAGAAAAAGTAATTGAGAGCATAATTGTTCCTCACATATTTATCTGTCATAAAGCAAGAAAAATTTTATCTGCTGATAAAAAATTCACCACAATTATGTTTAAGAGGAACTTAATCTGATATAGTATCAAATAAATATGGATATGTTAATATGATTTGTAAATACGACTTTTGTTCGAACAAAAATGGAATCAATTCAGGAATAATTTTAGAAATGAAATTATTTAAAAAAATAAAAAAGAAATGGAAAACTGAACTATAATCATACAGGAGCTTAAAAAGAAAGCAGTTTTCACAAATAAATGAAAATTTTCTTTGTCACTTTCAAATTAAGTCAAAATTTCTATTTTCATGTGTTACCCAACCTTGAAAACATTCTTTCTAACTTATGAGCCCTACAAAATAGTAGACTTCTGCACACCCCATTATATCTACTAATGGACTGATTTATTATGTCATTTTGTTTTAATTTTAATACCTGTTTCACTTGACCATATATAATTTAGTCTGAATGGAGCATTTATCAAACAAGCTTAATATTAAAAATATATTTCATTCTCAGCAAACTGACACAAGAACAGAAAAAGAAATACCGCATATACTCACTCATAGGTGGGTGAGAAAAATGAGAACACATGGACACAGAGAGGCGGTCTACTATACACTGGGGACTGTTATGGTAAATGGGGGAGGGACAGCAGGGGGGGCTGGGGGGATAGCCTGGGGATGAATACCAAGTGTGGGTGAAGGGGAGGAAGGCAGCAAAACACACTGCCATGTGTGTACCTATGCAACTATCTTGCACGTTCTGCACATGTACCCCAAAACCTATAATGCAATAAAAATTAAATATATATATATATATATATATATATATATATATATTTCAATACTATTTCAAGAATCAAAACCATATATTACAAAAGGAAATTCGAATTCTCAAATGGTTAGAAAAGCAAAAGTTAAATAATACAATGCAATCCTTATTATAGTATTTTTAATTAATGTGAAATTTGAGCGTCACAAAATCATTGTATGTATGTTTAAACATGCTGTGTATTATCTGTAAGTCAAGTTGGAATTTGGTGAAGAAGTAATGTTTCTTAATATTATTAACAGAATTAACTCAAAACACTGTGAAAGCAATAGGTTGAAAACTTTAAAATAACAGCAACAAAAATTTCAAAAATTGTCTTATCAATAGCAAGACTATTATCAATTTTTACTTCTTAATTCTTTTAAAATTGGCATTTTAAAATGGTTTTAGTATTTTAAATATCAGAATGTCTACAACAGGATTTCTCAACTTCTATACTATTACTGTTTGGAGCCAAATTTAAGAATTCTGATTATTATTTTTTACAGCAACTACTGAGGAGGAGCAAGGGTTGTCATGTGCATTGTAAGATGCTTAGTAGCATCCTTGGCATCTATTCCTGATGTATGCACCCTAATCGTGGCAATTTAAAGTGTCTCTAGATATTGCCAAATGACCCTTAGCATGTGTACGTGTTGGAGGGGAAAGGGGTTGCCTTGGTTTCAGAATCACTGACCTAAGTTTCTTAAATTATAAAGTATTAAACATATGCAATTGATGTTATGATTTTTGTATGTCATATTTCCAAATATTCAGCCAATTTTAAGATATATTAAATATTTGTAAAGAATCAACCTGTATAATTGAATAGAATTTGTTATATTTTATGAGGGAAATGATAGATGCTGGTGAGTGTAATATGTACTAATGATCAAGTTTCAGGACAAAAAAATAGCAAGAATGATAAAAATGTTAGGTATAAGAAAATGGTAACATTCCCTTCAACATAATAGGAAGCAAAACATTATGAATAGCATCTATACAGCTGTTTGTTCATAAATACATTTTATAACTTATTTTTGGGATGCTGACAAAGGTTGAAACAAACACAATTATAAAGTCTATTGTTTTTACATGAACGTAATTAATAGAGATGTAAATTACAAATAGTAGATACAAATACTACAGCACCATTTTCCAAAGGCACATGTACATTTTCTACTAAAGAGGTTACATGAAAATGAAAGAATGACATACTATGCTTTAAAACTTGGCTAAGAAACCAGAATTATAATTCATAACTTCAAATGAAAATTTTAAGTTTTTCTTGGAGTTTGTTTCCCTGCTCAGTCACCAACCTGCTTGAGAAAAACACATGGCAAAATCTTTAAAAAAAATGGTTTAAAAAGTGGGTGAAGAGTATAAACTATGTAACAACAGAGATGTGTTATTTGTGATGCCAACTGGTACACACTGAAATTTTAGTTTGTAAAAATATTTTTTTCTTCAAAAAAGGGAAGTGTCATAAATATAATTGCGATACTTATAATTTTCTGATCAATATAATTCAAATTTGGATTTCTGTATGTATCAATTATCACACCTGCCTTTCTTCCAAACACATGGAGAAGTCTTGGTAAATATTCATGAATCCACGTTCTCTCCCTTCTCTTCTACCTAACAAATCGTTACCAAGACCTGTATCTAGTGTTTATTTTTTTATTTTTTATTATTTTTTTAATTTTTATTGCATTATAGGATTTGGGGTACATATGCAGAACGTGCAAGATAGTTGCATAGGTACACACATGGCAGTGTGTATTGCTGGTTCCTCCCCTTCACCCACACTTGGTATTCACCCCCAGGCTATAACACCCAGCCCCCCCCGCTGTCCCTCCCCCTTTTTCCCCAACAGTCCCCAGTAGACCGCCTTTCTGTGTCCATGTGTTCTTATTTTTCTCACCCACCTATGAGTGAGTATATGCGATATTTCTTTTTCTGTTCTTGTGTCAGTTTGCTGAGAATGATGTTCTCCAGATTCATCCATGTCCTTACAAAGGACACAAACTCATCATTTGTGATTGCTGCATAATATTCCATTGTGTATATGTGCCACATTTTCCCAGTCCAGTCTATCATCGATGGGCATTTGGGTTGGTTCCAGGTCTTTGCTATTGTAAACAGTGCTGCAATGAACATTCGTGTGCATGTGTCCTTATAGTAGAACGATTTATAGTCTTTTGGATAGATACCCAGTAATGGGATTGCTGGGTCAAATGGAATTTCTATTTCTAGGTCCCTGAGGAATCGCCACACTGTCTTCCACAATGGTTGAACTAATTTACACTTCCACCAACAGTGTAAGAGTGTTCCTATTTCTCCACATCCTCTCCAGCTTCTGCTGTCTCCAGATTTTTTAATGATCGCCATTCTAACTGGTGTGAGATGATATCTCAATGCGGTTTTGATTTGCATCTCTGTAATGACCAATGATGATGAGCACTTTTTCATATGTTTGTTGGCCTCATGTATGTCTTCTTTTGTAAAGTTTCTGTTCATATCTTTTGCCCATTTTTGAATGGGCTTGTTTGTTTTCTTTTTTTGTAAATCTGTTTGAGTTCTTTGTAAATTCTGGATATCAGCCCTTTGTCAGATGTGTAAACTGCAAAGATTTTTTCCCATTCTGATGGTTGCCGATTCACTCTAGTGACTGTTTCTTATGCCATGCAGAAGCTGTGGAGTTTGATTAGGTCCCATTTGTCTATTTTGGCTTTTGTTGCCAATGCTTTTGGTGTTCTGTTCATGAAGTCCTTGCGTACTCCTATGTCCTGAACGATTTTGCCTAGATTTTCTTCTAGGGTTTTTATGGTGTCAGGTCTTATGTTTAAGTCTTTAATCCATCTGGAGTTAATCTTAGTGTAAGGTGTCAGAAAGGGGTCCAGTATCTGCTTTCTACACATGGCTAGCCAGTTTTCCCAACACCATTTATTAAATAGGGAATCCTTTCCCCATTGCCTGTTTTTTTCTGGATTATCAAACATAATATGGTTGTAGATATGTTGTGTTGCCTCCGATGCTTCTGTTCTGTTCCATTGGTCTATATCTCTGTTTGGGTACCAGTACCATGCTGTTTTGATTACTGTAGCCTTGTAATACAGTTTGAAGTCTGGTAGAGTGATGCCTCCCGCTGTGTTCTTTTTGCTTAGAATTCACTTGGCTATGCGGGCTCTTTTTTGGTTCCATATGAAATTCATGGCTGTTTTTTCCAGTTCTGTGAAGAAATTCAATGGTAGTTTGATGGAGATAGCATTGAATGTGTAAATTACTTTGGGCAGTTTAGCCATTTTCACAATATTGATTTTTTCTACCCACGGACATGGAATGTTTCTCCATCTGTTTCTGTCCTCTCTTATTTCGTTGAGCAGTTGTTTGTAGTTTTCCTTAAAGAGGTCGCTTACATTCCTAGTGAGTTGTATACCTAGGTATTTTATTTTCTTTGTAGCAATTGTGAATGGCAGTTCGTTCTTAATTTGGTTTTCTTTAAGCCTGTTATTGGTGTATAGGAATACTTGTGATTTTTGCACATTGATTTTATATCCTGAGACTTTGCTGAAGTTGCTTATCCGTTGCAGGAGCTTTTGTGCTGAGGTGATGGGGTCTTCTAGGTATACTATCATGTCGTCTGCAAATGGAGACAATTTGGCTTCCAACTTTTCTATTTGAATACACTTTATTTCTTTTTCTTGCCTGATTGCTCTGGCTAGAACTTCCAGTACTATGTTGAATAGGAGTGGTGAGAGAGGGCATCCTTGTCTAGTGCCAGATTTCAAACGGAATGCTTCCAGTTTCTGCCCATTAAGTATGATATTGGCTGTTGGTTTGTCGTAAATAGCTTTAATTACTTTGAGATATGTTCCATCAATACCAAGTTTATTGAGGGTTTTTAGCATAAGGGCTGTTGAATTTTGTCAAATGCCTTCTCTGCATCAATTGAGATAATCATGTGGTTTTTATTTTTGCTTCTGTTTATGTGGTGAATTACATTTATAGACTTGCATATGTTTAACCAGCGTTGCATCACCGGTATGAATCCTACTTGATCATGATGGATAAGTTTTTTAATGTGCTGTTGTCATCGATTTGCCAGTATTTTATTGAAGATTTTTGCATCTATGTTCATCATGGATATTGGCCTGAAGTTTTCTTTTCTTGTTGAGTCTCTGCCACGTTTTGGTGTCAGGATGATGTTGGTCTCATAAAATGATTTGGGAAGGGTTCCCTCTTTTTGGATTATTTGGAATAGTTTCAGAAGGAATGGTACCAGATCCTCTTTGTTTGTCTGGTAGAATTCAGCTGTGAACCCATCTGGACCTGGGCTTTTTTTTTGTGCGGTAGGCTCTTAATTGCTGCCTCAACTTCTGACCTTGTTATTGGTATATTCATGGTTTCAGCTTTCTCCTGGTTTAGGCTTGGGAGGACACAGGCGTCCAGGAATTTATCCATTTCTTCCTGATTTACTCGTTTGTGTGCATAGAGTTGTTTGTAGTATTCTCTGATGATGGTTTTAATTTCCGTGGAATCTCTGGTGATTTCCCCTTTTCGTTTTTTATTGCATCTATTTGGTTGTTCTCTCTTTTCTTTTTTATCAGTCTGGCTAATGGTCTGTCTATTTTGTTGATCTTTTCAAAAAACCAGCTCTTAGATTTATTGATTTTGTGAAGGGTTTTGTTTGTCTCTATCTCCTTCAGTTCTGCTCTGATCTTAGTTATTTCTTGTCTTCTGCTAGGTTTTGAGCTTTTTTGATCTTGCTCCTCTAGCTCTTTAAATTTGACGATAGGGTGTCAATTTTGGATCTCTCCACTCTTCTCATGTGGGCACTTATTGCTATATATTTTCCTCTACAGACTGCTTTAAATGTGTCCCAGAGATTCTGGTACATTTTGTCGTCATTCTCGTGGGTTTCAAAGAACTGCTTTATTTCTGCCTTAATTTCATTGTTGATCCAATCAACATTCAAGAGCCAGTTGTTCAGTTTCCACGAAGCTGTGCAGTTCTGAGTCATTTTCTGAATTCTGAGTTCCAACTTGATTGCACTATGGTCTGAGAGATTGTTTGTTATGATTTCCGTTTTATTTTTATTATTTTTTATTATTTGTAAAATTTTTATTGCATTATAGGTTTCCGGGTACATGTGTAGAATGTTCAAGATATTTGCATAGGTACACACATGGCAGTGTGTTTTGCTGCCTTTCTCCCCTTGACCCACACTTGGCATTCATCCCCAGGCTATCCTCCCAGTCCCCCCCACTGTGCCTCCCCCATTTTCCCGAACAGTCCCCAGTTTATAGTAGACTGCATCTCTGTTTCCATGTGTTCTCATTTTTCTCACCCACCTATGAGTGAGTATATGCGGTATTTCTTTTTCTGTTCTTGTGTCAGTTTGCTGAGAATGATGTTCTCCAGATTCATCCATGTCCCTACAAAGGACACAAACTCATCATTTTTGATTGCTGCATAATATTCCATGGTGTATATGTGCCACATTTTTTCCAGTCCAACCTATCATCGATGGGCATTTGGGTTGGTTCCAGGTCTTTGCTATTGTAACCAGTGCTGCAATGAACATTTGTGTGTATGTGTCCTTATAGTAGAACGATTTATATTCTTTTGGATAGATACCCAGTAATGGGATTGCTGGGTCAAATGGAATTTCTATTTCTAGGTCCCTGAGGAATCGCCACACTGTCTTCCACAATGGTTGAACTAATTTACACTCCCACCAACAGTGTAAGAGTGTTCCTATTTCTCCACATCCTCTCCAGCATCTGCTGTCTCCAGATTTTTTAATGATCGCCATTCTAACTGGTGTGAGATGATATCTAAATGTGGATTTGATTTGCATCTCTGTAATGACCAACGATGATGAGCACTTTTTCATATGTTTGTTCGCCGCATGTATGTCTTCTTTTTTTTTTTAATTTTTATTGCATTATAGGTTTGGGGGTACATGTGCAGAACGAGCAAGATAGTTGCATAAGTACACACATGGCAGTGTGCTTTGCTGCTTTCCTCCCCTTCACCAACACTTGGTATTCATCCCCAGGCTATGCCCCCCAGCCCCCCCACTGTCCCTCCCACATTCGCCCCAACAGTCCCCAGTGTATAGTAGACCACCTCTCTGTGTCCACGTGTTCTCATTTTTCTCACCCACCTATGAGTGAGTATATGCGGTATTTTTTTTTCTGTTCTTGTGTCAGTTTGCTGAGAATGATGTTCTCCAGATTCATCCATGTCCCTACAAAGGACACAAACTCATCATTTTTGATTGCTGCATAATATTCCATGGTGTATATGTGCCACATTTTCCCAGTCCAGTCTATCATCGTTGGGCATTTGGGTTGCTTCCAGGTCTTTGCTATTGTAAGCAGTGCTGCAATGAACATTCGTGTGCATGTGTCGTTATAGTAGAATGATTTATAATCCTTTGGATAGATTCCCAGTAATAGGATTGCTGGGTCAAATGGAATTTCTATTTCTAGGTCCCTGAGGAATCGCCACACTGTCTTCCACAATGGTTGAACTAATTTACACTCCCACCAACAGTGTAAGAGTGTTCCTATTTCTCCACATCCTCTCCAGCATCTGCTCTCTCCAGATTTTTTAATGATTGCCATTCTAACTGGTGTGAGATGGTATCTCAATGTGGTTTTGATTTGCATCTCTCTAATGACCAATGACGATGAGCACTTTTTCATATGTTTGCTGACCTCATGTATGTCTGCTTTCGTAAAGTTTCTGTTCATATCCTTTGCCCATTTTTGAATGGGCTTGTTTGTTTTTTTCCTGTAAATCTGTTTGAGTTCTTTGTAAATTCTGGATATCAGCCCTTTGTCATATGTGTCAACTGCAAAGATTTTTTCCCATTCTGATGGCTGCCAATTCACTCTAGTGACTGTTTGTTTAGCCGTGCAGAAGCTGTGGAGTTTGATTATGTCACATTTGTCTATTTTGGCTTTTGTTGCCAATGCTTTTGGTGGTTTGTTCATGAAGTCCTTGCCTACTCCTATGTCCTGAATGGTTTTGAATAGATTTTCTTCTAGGGTTTTTATGGTGTCAGGTCTTACGTTTAAGTCTTTAATCCATCTGGAGTTAATTTTAGTGTAAGGTGTCAGAAAGGGGTCCAGTTTCTGCTTTCTGCACATGGCTAGCCAGTTTTCCCAACACCATTTATTAAATAGGGAATCCTTTCCCCATTGCCTGTTTTTTTCTGCTTTCTCAAAGATAGTATGTTTGTAGATATGTTGTGTGGCCTCCGATGCTTCTGTTCTGTTCCATTGGTCTATATCTCTGTTTTGGTACCAATACCATGCTGTTTTGATTACTGTAGACTTGTAGTATAGTTTTAAGTCTGGTAGCGTGATGCCTCCCGCTTTGTTCTTTTTGCTTTGAATTGACTTGGATATGCGGGCTTCTTTTTGGTTCCATATGAAATTAATGGTGGTTTTTTCCAGTTCTGTGAAGAAATTCAATGGTAGTTTGATGGGTATAGCATTGAATGTGTAAATTACTTTGGGCAGTTTAGCCTTTTTCACGATATTGATTCTTCCTAACCACGAACATGGAATGTTTCTCCATCTGTTTGTGTACTCTCTTATTTCGTTGAGGAGTTGTTTGTAGTTTCACTTAAAGAGGTCCCTTACATTCCTAGTGAGTTCTATTCCTAGGTATTTTATTTTCTTTGTAGCAATTGTGGATGGCAGTTCGTTCTTAATTTGGTTCTCTTTAAGTCTGTTATTGGTGTATAGGAATGCTTGTGATTTTTGCACATTGATTTTATATGCTGAGACTTTGCTGAAGGTACTTACCAGTTGCAGGACCTTTTGGGCTGAGGTGATGGGGTCTTCTTGGTATACTATCATGTCGTCTGCAAATAGAGACAATTTGGCTTCCACCTTTCCTATTTGAATACACTTTATTTCTTTTTCTTGCCTGATTGCTCTGGCTATAACTTCCAGTACTATGTTGAATAGAAGTGGTGAGAGAGGGCATCCTTGTCTACTGCCGGATTTCAAAGGGATTGCTTCCAGTTTTGCCCATTAATTATGATATTGGCTGTTGGTTCGTCATAAATAGCTTTTATTACTTTGAGATATATTTTATCAATACCAAGTTTATTGAGGGTTTTTGACTCTGGCAATGCACTTCACGGAGAGCAGAAACAAAGCCCACAGGTATTCCGTGGGGCTGCGTGTTGCTCCTTTCTCCCTGAAGGCCTGGGGAGTTAAGGGAAGATAAGGAAGGACTGCTAAGGGGTACAGCGTTTCTTTTGAGTAATGAAAGTGTCTCCAAATTGGCTGTGCTGATAATGGCCACACAGGTCTGGGAATCTATTAAAAACCAGTGAATTTTGTCCTTTCAGGTGGTGAATTGTATGATACGTAAATTTTTCTAAATAAAATAATTTTATCGCAAAAAACTTGAAAAAAAAAAGGCTGTTGAATTTTGTCAGATGCCTTCTCTGCGTCAATTGAGATAATCATGTGGTATTTTTGCTTCTGTTTATGTGGTGAATTACATTTATAGACTTGCATATGTTTAACCAGCCTTGCATCCCCGGGATGAATCCTACTTGATCATGATGGGTAAGTTTTTTAATGTGCTGTTGCAATCGATTTCCCAATATTTTATTGAAAATTTTTACATCTATGTTCATCACGGATATTGGCCTGAAGTTTTCTTTTCTTGTTGAGTCTCTGCCACGTTTTGGTATCAGGATGATGTTGGTCTCATAAAATAATTTGGGAAGGGTTTCCTCTTTTTGGATTATTTGGAATAGTTTCAGAAGGAATGGTACCAGATCCTCTTTGTGTGTCTGGTAGAATTCAGCTGTGAACCCATCTGGACCTGGGCTTTTTTTGTGTGGTAGGCTCTTAATTGCTGCATCAACTTCTGACCTTGTTATTGGTCTATTCATAGTTTCAGCTTCCTCCTGGTTTAGGCTTGAAAGGACACAGGCGTCCAGAAAATTATCCATTTCTTCCTGATTTACTCGTTTTTGTGCATAGAGTTGTTTGTAGTATTCTCTGATGATGGTTTGAATTTCTGTGGAATCTGTGGTGATTTCCCCTTTATCGTTTTTTATTGCATCTATTTGGTTGTTCTCTCTTTTCTTTTTTATCAGTCCGGCTAATGGTCTGTCTATTTTGTTGATCTTTTCAAAAAACCAGCTCTTAGATTTATTGATTCTTTGAAGGGTTTTTCTTGTCTCTATCTTCTTCAGTTCTGCTCTGATCTTATTTATTTCTTGTCTTTGGCTAGGTTTTGAGCTTTTTTGATCTTGCTCCTCTAGCTCTTTCAATTTTGACGATAGGGTGTCAATTTTGGATCCCTCCATTCTTCTCATGTGGGCACTTATTGCTATATATTTTCCTCTGCAGTCTGCTTTAAATGTGTCCCTGAGATTCTGGTAGGTTGTGTCTTCATTCTCGTGGGTTTCAAAGAACTTCTTTATTTCTGACTTCATTTCATTGTTTATCCAGTCAACATTCAAGAGCCAGTTGTTCTGTTTCCATGAAGCTGTGCGGTTCTGAGTTATTTTCTGAATTCTGAGTTCCAACTTGATTGCACTATGGTCTGAGAGACTGTTTGTTATGATTTCCGTTGTTTTGCATTTGCTGAGGAGTGCTTTACTTCCAATTATGTGGTCAATTTTGGAGTAGGTGTGATGTGGTGCTGAGATGAATGTATATTCTGTGGATTTGGGGTGGAGAGTTCTGTAAATGTCTATCAGGTTTGCTTGTTCCAGGTCTGAGTTCAAGCCCCGGATAGCCTTGTTAATTTTCTGCCTGTTTTTTCTGTCTGATATTGACAATGGATTGTTTAAGTCTCCCACTATTATTGTGTGGGAGTCTAAGTCTCTTTGTAAGTCATTAAGAACTTGCCTTATATATCTGGGTGCTCCTACATTGGGTCCATATATATTTAGAATCTTTAGCTCTTTTTGTGGTATTGATCCTTTTACCATTATATAATGACCTTCCTTGTCCCTTTTAATCTTTGTTGCTTTAAAGTCTATTTTATCAGAGATGAGAATTGCAACTTCTGCTTGTTTTTGCTCTCCATTTGCTTGGTAAATTTTCTTCCATTCTTTTATTTTGAGCCTTTGTGTATCTTTGCGTGTGAGGTGGGTTTCCTGGATACAGCACATTGATGGGTTTTGGTTTTTTATCCAATTTGCAAGTCTCTGTCTTTTGATTGGTGCATTTAGCCCATTTACATTTAGGGTTAATATTGTTATGTGTGAATTTGATACTGCCATTTTGATGCTAGCTGGCTGTTTTGCCAGTTGGTTCATGTACATTCTTCATTTTGTTGATTATCTTTTGCATTTGTTATGCTTTTAGGATTGCTGGTACTGGTTGATTCTTTCTATGTGTAGTGCCTCTTTCAACAGCTCTTGTAAAGCAGGCCTAGTGGTGACAAAATCTCTGAGTACTTGCTTGTTGGTGAAGGATTTTATTTTTCCTTCACTTATGAAGCTCAGTTTGCCTGGATATAAAATTCTGGGTTGAAAATTCTTTTCTTTAATTATGTTGAATATTGGCCCCCACTCTCTTCTGGCTTGTAGAGTCTCTGCTGAGAGATCTGCTGTGAGTCTTATGGGCTTCCCTTTTTTGGTGACCCGACCTTTCTCTCTGGCTGCCCTTAGTATTTTCTTCTTGATTTCAACCCTGCTGAATCTGACGATTATGTGCCTTGGGGTTGCTCTTCTTGCAGAGTATCTCTGTGGTGTTCTCTGTATTTCCTGGAGTTGAGTAGTGACCTGTCTTGCTAGGTTGGGGACATTTTCCTGGATAATATCCTGAAGAGTGTTTTCCAGCTTGGATTCATTCTCTTCATCACATTCTGGTACACCTATCAAACGTAGGTTGGGTCTCTTCACATAGTCCCACATTTCTTGGAGATTTTGTTCATTCCTTTTTGTGCTTTTTTCTTTACTCTTGGTTTCTCGTTTTATTTCATTGAGTTGATCTTCAACTTCTGATATTCTTTCTTCTGCTTGGTCAATTCAGCTGTTGAAACTTGTGCATGCTTTGTGAATTTCTCGTGTTGTGTTTTTCATATCCTTCAATTCATTCATATTCCTCTCTAAGTTGTCCATTCTTCTTATCAATTCCTCGAATCTTTTTTCAAATTTTTTTTCAAGGTTCTTGGTTTGTTTGCACTGGTTTATAACATGTTTTTTCAGCTCACTGAAGTTTCTCATTATCCACTTTCTGAAGTCTGATTCCGTCATTTCATCACAATCATTCTCCCTCCAGCTTTTTTCCCTTGCTGGTGAGGAGTTTTGGTCCTTTTTTGGAGGTGAGGTGTTTTGGTTTCGGGTGTTTTCCTTTTTTTTTTGCGCTGGTTTCTTCCCATCTTTATGGGTTTATCCGCCTGTCGTCTTAGTAATTGCTGATTTTTCAGTTGAGTCTCTCTGTGGATGCTGAGATTTTTGATGATGAAGTATTTCTCTTACTTAGTTTTCCTTCTAGTGGTCTAGCCCCTCTGCTGAATGAGTGCTGAGGTCCACTCCAGGCCCTGCTTGTCTGGGGTATACCTGTAGCAGCTGCAGAAGCGTGAGGGATTATACCAGTTTCTTCTTTTTCTGTCTTTTTTCCAGAATGATGCCCACCAAATGTTGGTCTGATTAGTCCTTTTTGGGGGTGACCCTTTGGATATTCAGGGGTCAGGGAGCTGCTTGAGGAGACGGTCTGTGCTTTATAGTAGTTCCAGTGTTGAGTTTTGAGCTCCGTTGTTCATTCAGGGTTGTTGGGAGATTGTTTATGTCTGCTGCAATAGAAGTCATAAAACACCACCCTTTTTTCCCCCTTAGATTCTGTGTCTCAGGGAGTTGGGGCTTTCTTTATGAGTATCTGTTGCACTGTCCTGCTCTACTAGGAGGCAGTCTATTCACTATTTTCCTGCCGTGCTCTGACCTGCTAACGCGGGTCTGCCCTGTTGCTGCTGGGCTCCCTTCTGCTGTGGAGCACTCCCCCCTCCTGGCGGAGTCTCTCTGTTATGGCAGGTTGCCTCGGCAACAGCAGGCTGCATCAGTCCTGGGCGGTACTTTAGTAGGGGCAGATTGCTTTAGCAATGGCGGACGCCCCACCCTCACCAGGCTGCACCATTTTAGATGCTGGCAGCAAAACTCTCAGCCTCAAGCACCTCCAGTCGCCACCCTGCTTGTCCCCGTGAGGGTGGGACCCGCTGAGCATGATCACCCAGTACCCTGCCTCAGAGTCCGTCCTCTCTTTCTCTTCCTCTCAGCAAGCTGAAAGGTCGACTTTCTCACTGGCGCCCCAGTAGCCTGCTGATAGGGCACTGGGATCCATGCGATCTCCCGTGCTGCTTCCCACTGCACCAGCTCAGATCACGCTTCCCAGTAAACTCCTGGTCTGGCTCATTGTCCAAGTCCAGTTCAATCAGATGGACATGCCAATCTGCCCTTCCAAATCTCACATTGCCAGTTTAACAGGGCACCCAGACAAATGAGTTCCATGCCAGGTCCTGCTGCAGCGCCGGCCGAAGTGGCCGCACCAGCCGACTGCATTAGTCGTCTGTACTAGCGTCCTGTGTCTCTCCCACACCTGGGACTTTAAACGCTCTGTGGGCAAAAAAGGTCCATCCAAGAATGCGGCTAGGACTCACCCTCTGCACCTTCACCAAGAGCTGCAATCCTGAGTCACCTCTATGACGCCATCTTGCCTACTTCTGGTCAGGAGTCTATTTCATATGGCCTCTAATTCAGAGCTTCAGTGTGTAATAAACAGCTGTGGAGTAGTGAGAACCCTGTTGATGGTAGCCCCAAATAAAGAATGATACACACATGTGTGAGATTCAGAAGACTACTTGATATGGACACTCATACAGAACCTCTTCGAATATTGCACATGTGGGGAATAATACCTAGTCTATTTCATATGGTGGTTCGTTTGGAGGGTCTAAAAATAACGCGCACCTGTGGAGTAAAATTTGGAATATTTCATAAGGCCACTCTTTCAGTGTTTTAGTGAATAACATGTATATCTAATAAGTCACAAATCTCTTTCACATGGTCACTCGTTCTGTGCCTTTGTGAGTAATACTCCCCTCAGAAACAGTCAAGGGTCTACTTCAAATGCCTACACATTCAGAGTCTCTGTAAGTAATGAACACCTGGGCAATACACCTGAGTCTCTTTTTTAGGCCCACTTAGTTACAGTCTCATTCAATAATACACACCTGGGGAAGAGTTAAGAGTTTCTTTCATGTAGCCACTCATTTCTATCCTCAGTGAATAATTTACACCCGGATAATAGTCGAGAATTTTTTATATGGCCACCCATTCTGTGCCTCCCTGAATGATACACACCTGTGGAATTCTCAGGATTCTATTTCATACTACCACTCATTTAGAACCTTATTGAATAATTCACAATGGAGCAATAGTCTGTTGTCTATTTTGTATGGCCTCTCATTCACAGTTTCAGTGAATAATGAACTATGGAGTAATCAGGACACGGCTTAAGATAGCCATGAATTAAGTGCCTTCCTGAATGACACACACCTGGGTGGTAGTCAGGAGTCTATTTCATATGAACTCTAATTTTGTGTAACGCTGAGTAATACACACATGGGGGAGTTTCAGGAGTCTATTTGGTATGGACACTCATAACGAACCTGTTGAAATAAAGCACACATGGAGAATAATGAGGTGTCTATGTCATACGGCTACTCATTGAGACAAAGAGTGAATAACGCACATGTGGAGTCATTAGAATTCTGTTTCATTTGGCCCCTCTTTCACAGCCACACTGAGTATTACACACTTGTGATATAGTCTGGAGTCTATATTTTCTGGCCACTCATTCAGAGAATCACTAAATAATTCACACCTGCAAAATAGATGTCTCTTTCCTATGGCTACCCATTGAGAGCCTCACTAAATGTACACACCTGGATCAATAGTCAGGATTTACTTGTATCTCCTAATTCAGAGGCTCACTAAATAATGCACACCTTTGGAATAGTCGGGAGACTTTTTTATGTGGCCTCTCATTAAATGTGTCATTGAAAAATGTGGTGTAGTCAGGAGACTCTTTCATGTAGACACATATTCAGAGCCTCAGTGCATATGATAGACCCTTGATATAGAAAGAAATCTAATTAGTACGGCCACATCTTCTGAGGTTCTCTGAATAATACACACCTGGAGAATAATTTGGAATCTACTTTCGATGGACATTCATTCAGAGCATCGGTAAATAATGCACACCTCTTAGTAGCCAGGAGTCTATTTCATTTGGAAACACATTCCTAGACTGAGTGGATAATATGCACGTGTGTATTAGTCAGGAGTACATTTTATATGGCCACTGACTCGTGACCTCAATGAATAATGCACAAATGTGAAGTACTCAGCAGTCTATTTCATAGAGCTTTTCATACAGAGATTCACTGAATAATAAAATTATTTCAGATAGACCGCCTCCTTTTTCTTATGATCATACAAAAGAGGATCACAGTGTGGCACACACCTGGGGAAGTTTTAGGAGTGTACTTTTCATAGCCTTTCATTTAGCCTAAGGGAATAATGCACACGTGTGGAATAGACATTAGTGTATTTTATATGGCCACAAAATTAAAGCCTGAGTCAGTAATAAACAACTTTGAAATAGTCACTAGTCTATTCCATATGCCCAAATATTTAGAGTCAGTGTCAATAATACACGCCTATAGACTAGTCAGGAAACCATTTCATATGGCCAAATTTCAGAGCCTCAGTTAATAATAAATACAAGAGAAATACTCTGGACGCTATTACATGTGGCATTTCGTCAGAGGTTCATTGAGTAAAAAACCCCTGTATTGTAGTCAGAATACTATTTCATATAGGCAGATACCCAGAGCCTAACTGGATAACAGACACCTTGGGAAAGTCTGGATTCTATTTCGTATAGCCACGCATTTATAGCCAAATGTAAAAACTCACGCCTGAGTAATATATAGGAGTCTCTATTTTATGGCCACTCATTCAGAGCCTCACAGAATAATACAGACGTATGGAAATGTCAGGAGTGTATTTGACATGGCCACTTATTTATTTCCTCAGTGAAGAATCATTTATATTTGAAAAATACTCAGGATTCTATTATATATAGCCACTTATTAAGAGACTCACTGAATAATGCACACCTGGAGAATTGTATGGAGAGTATTTGATATGACCGTTAACCCAGGGACTGAGTGGAAAATGCAGAGCTGAGAAATAATCAAGAGGACAGAGTCAGGAGTCTATTTTATGTGGTCACTCGTTCAGAAACTGACTGAAGAATACACACCTTTGAAATAGTTAGAGTCCAGGTCATATGGCCACTCAATCACAGCATTACCGAAAAATGCACAATGGGGCAATAGTAAGGAGTCTATTTTATATGGCCTCTCATTTGGAGCTTCAGTGGGTAATAAACAGCTATGGAGGAGTGAGGACCCTATTGACGGTAGCCCCGAATAAAACAGCTCCAAGAATGATACACACATGTGTGAGAGTCAGGAGACTATTTGATATGGACCCTCATACAGAACCTCTTCGAATATTGCACGTGTGGGGAATAATCACTAGTCTATTTCATAAGATGGTTCGTTTGGAGAGTCAAAAAATAACACGCACCTGTGGAGTAAAATGCGGTCTATTCCATAAGGCCCCACTTTCAGTGTTTTAGTGAATAAAATGTATATCTAATAAGTCAGGAATCTCTTTCACATGGTCACCCGTTCTGTGCCTCTGTGAACAATACACCCCTCAGAAACAGTCAAGAGTATACTTCAAATGCCTACACATTCAGAGTCTCTGTAAGTAATGAACACCTGGGCAATACACCTGAGTCTCTTTTTTAGACCCACTTAGTTACAGTCTCATTCAATAATACAGAGCTGGGGAAGAGTTAAGAATTTACTTTAGACTGAGGGGAAAGATGGCGTCATAGAGGCGACACAGGATTGCAGCTCTCAGTGAAGGCGCAGAGGTTGAGTCCTAGCCGCATTCTCGGATGTTCCTTTTCTGCCCACAGAGCGTTGAAAGTCCCAGGTGTGTGAGAGACACGGCATGGTAGCGCACCCGGCTAACGCAGCTGGCTCCCACCGCCTCTTCGACCGGCGCCTTGGCGGGACCTGGCGTGGAACTCACTGGTCTGGGTGCCCTGTTAAACCGGCAATCCGAGATTTGGAAGGGCAGATTGGCATGTTCATCTAATTGAACGGGACTTGGACAATGAGCCAGACCAGGAGTTTCCCGGGAAGCGTGATCTGAGCTGGGGTAGTGGGCAGCGGCACGGGAGATCACACGGATCCCAGTGCCCTATCGGCAGGCTACTGGGGCGCCAGTGAGAGAGTCGACCTTTCAGCTTGGGGAGAGGAAGAGAGAGAGAGAGAGGATGGACTCTGAGGCAGGGAGCTGGGTGATTGGGCTCGGCGGGTCCCATGCTCATGGGGACAAGCAGGGTGGTTATTGGAGGTGCTTGGGGATGAGAGTTTTGCTGCTGGCATCTAGGACGGTGCAGCCCAGTGAGGGAGGGGCGTCCACAATTGCTGACTCAGTCCACCCACACTGAAGTATCGCCCAGGACTGATGCAACCCGCCATTGCTGAGGCAAGCTGCCATAACAGAGAGTCTCCCAGGAGCCAGGAGAGCTCCACAGCAGAGGGAGCACAGCAGAAATAGGGCAGACCCGTGCAAGCAGGTCAGAGCCCCGGCAGGCAAATAGTGAATAGACTGCCGCCTAGTGGGGCAGGACAGTGCAACAGATACTCATAAAGAAAGCCCCAACTACCTGAGACAGAGCATCTAAGGGGGGGAAAGGGTGGTGTTTTATTAGTTCTATTGCAGCAGACATAAACAACCTCCCAACAACGCTGAATGAACAACAGAGCTCAGAGCTCAGCACTGGAGCTCCTATAAAGCACAGACTGTCTCCTCAAGCAGCTCCCTGACCCCTGTATATCCAAGGAGTCACCCCAGAAAATGACTAATCAGACTGATATTTGGCTGGCATTATGCTGGAACAAGGACAGCAGAAGAAGAAACTGGTATCATCCCTCACTTTTCCACAGCTACTGCAGGTATACCCCAGACAAGCAGGGCCTGGAGTGGACCTCAGCACTCATACAGCAGAGGGGATAGACCATTAGAGGGACAACTAAGTAACAGAAATATTTCATCATCAACAATCTCAGCGTCCACACACAGACCCAATTGAAAAATCAGCAACTACTAAGATGACAGGCGGATAAATCCATAAAGATGGGAAGAAACCAGCGCAAAAAGGAGGAAAGCACCCGAAACCAAAACACCTCACCTCCAAAAAATAATGAAAACTCACCAGCAAGTGAACAAAGCTGGACGGAGAATGAATGTGACGAAATGACGGAATCAGACTTAAGAAAGTGGATAATGAGAAACTTCAGTGAGCTACAGGAACATGTACTAAACCAGTGCAAAGAAATTAAGAACCTTGAAAAAAGATTTGAAAAAAGATTCGAGGAATTGATAACAAGAATGGACAACTTAGAGAGGAATATGAATGAATTGAAGAAGCTGAAAAACACAACACGAGAACTTCGTGAAGCATGCACAAGTTGCAACAGCCGAATTGACCAAGCAGAAGAAAGAATATCAGAAGTTGAAGCTCAACTCAATGAAATAAAACAAGAAACAAAGATTAAAGAAAAAAGTACAAAAAGGAATGAACAAAATCTCCAAGAAATGTGGGACTATGTGAAGAGACGCAACCTACGTTTGATACGTGAACCAGAATGTGATGAAGAGAATGAATCCAAGCTGGAAAACACTCTTCAGGATATTATCCAGGAAAATGTCCCCAACCTAGCAAGACAGGTCAATACTCAACTCCAGGAAATACAGAGAACACCACAGAGATACTCCGCAAGAAGAGCAAACCCAAGGCACATAATCGTCAGATTCACCAGGGTTGAAAAGAAGAAGAAAATAATAAGGGCAGCCATAGAGAAATGTCAGGACACCCACAAAGGAAAGCCCATCAGACTGACAGCAGATCTCTCGGCAGAGACTGTACAAGCCAGAAGAGAGTGGGGGCCAATATTCAACATCCTTAAAGAAAAGAGCTTTTAACCCAGAATTTCATATCCAGCGAAACTGAGCTTCATAAGTGAAGGAAAAATAAAATCCTTTTCGAACAAGCAAGTACTCAGAGATTTTGTCACCACTAGGCCTGCTTTGCAAGACCTCCTGAAAGAGGCATTACACATAGAAAGAAACAACCAGTTCCAGCCATCCTAAAAGCATACCAAATGCTAAAGATAATCAACAAAATGAAGAATGAACATGTACCAACGGGCAAAACAGCCAGATAGCATCAAAATGGCAGTATCAAATTCACACATAACAATATTAACCCCGAATGTAAATGGGCTAAATGCACCATTCAAAAAAACAGACTGGCAAATTGGATAAAAAACCAAAACGTATCAGTATGCTGTATCCAGGAAACCCACCTCACACGCAAAGATACACAAAGGCTAAATATAAAAAGATGATGGAATATTTACCAAGCAAATGGAGAGCAAAAAAAAGGAGGAGTTGCAATTCTCATCTCTGATAAAATAGACTTTAAAGCAACAAAGATCAAAAGGGACAAAGAAGGTCATGACATAATGGTAAAAGGATCGATACAACAAGAAAAGCTGACGATTCTAAATATATATGGACCCAATGTAGGTGCACCCAGATATATAAGGCTAGTTCGTAATGACTTACAAAGAGACTTAGACTCCCACACAATAATAGTGGAAGACTTTAACACTCCACTGACGATAGCAGACAGATCAACCAGACAGAAAATTAACAAGGATATCCAGGACTTCAACTCAGACCTGGGACAGGCAAACCTGATAGACATTTACAGAACTCTCCACCCCAAATCCACAGAATATACATTCTTCTCAGCACCACATCACACCTACTCCAACATTGAACACATAATTGGAAGTAAAGCACTCCTCAGCAAATGCAAAACAACGGAAATCATAACAAACAGTCTCTCAGACCATAGTGCAATCAAGTTGGAACTCAGAATTCAGAAAATAACTCAGAACCGCACAGCTTCATGGAAACTGAACAACTGGCTCTTGAATGTTGATTGGATAAACAATGAAATGAAGGCAGAAATAAAGAAGTTCTTTGAAACCAACGAGAATGAAGACACAACGTACCAGAATCTCTGGGACACATTTAAAGCAGTCTGTAGAGGAAAATATATAACAATAAGTGCCCACATGAGAAGAGTGGAGAGATCCAAAATTGACACCCTAGCGTCAAAATTGAAAGAGCTAGAGGAGCAAGATCAAAAAAGCTCAAAACCTAGCCGAAGACAAGAAATAAATAAGATCAGAGCAGAACAGAAGGAGATAGAGACAAAAAAACCCTTCAAAAATCAATAAATCTAAGAGCTGTTTTTTTTAAAAGATCAACAAAATAGACAGACCACTAGCCAGACTGATAAAAAAGAAAAGACAGAACAACCAAATAGATGCAATAAAAAACGATAAAGGGGAAATCACCACAGATTCCACAGAAATTCAAACCATCATCAGAGAATACTACAAACAACTCTATGCACACAAACAAGTAAATGAGGAAGAAATGGATAAATTCCTGGACGCCTGTGTCCTCCCAAGCCTAAACCAGGAGGAAGCTGAAACCATGAATAGACCAATAACAAGGTCAGAACTTGAGGAAGCAATTAAGAGCCTACCACACAAAAAAAGCCCAGGTCCAGATGGGTTCACAGCTGAATTCTACCAGACACACAAAGAGGATCTCGTACCATTCCTTCTGAAACTATTCCAAATAATACAAAAAGAGGGAACCCTTCCCTAATCATTTTATGAGACCAACATCATCCTGATAGCAAAACCTGGCAGAGACTCAACAAGAAAAGAAAACTTCAGGCCAATATCCATGATGAACATAGATGCAAAAATCCTCAATAAAATACTGGCAAATCGATTGCAACAGCACATTAAAAAACTTATCCATCATGAGCAAGTAGGATTCATCCCGGGGATGTAAGGATGGTTCAACATACGCGTCTATAAATGTAATTCACCACATAAACAGAAGCAAAAACAAAAACCACATGATTATCTCAATTGACACAGAGAAGACATTTGATAAAATTCAACAGCCATTTATGCTAAAAACCCTCAATAAACTTGGTATTCATGGAACATATCTCAAAGTAATAAAAGCTATTCACGACAAACCAACAGCCAGTATCATACTTAATGGGCAAAATCTTGAAGCATTCCCTTTGAAATCTGGCACTAGACAAGGATGCCCTCTCTCACCACTTCTATTCAACATAGTACTGGAAGTTCTAGCCAGAGCAATCAGGCAAGAAAAGGAAATAAATTGTATTCAAATAGGAAAGGTGGAAGCCAAATTGTCTCTATTTGCAGACGACATGATAGTATACCTAGAAGACCACATCACCTCAGCCCAAAAGCTCCTGCAACGGATAAGCAATATCAGCAAAGTCTCAGGATATAAAATCAATGTTCAAAAATCACAAGCATTCCTATACACCAATAACAGACTTAAAGAGAACCAAATCAAGAACGAACTGCCATTCACAATTGCTACAAAGAAAATAAAATACCTAGGAATACAACTCACTGGGAATGCAAGGGACCTCCTTAAGAAAAACTACAGAGGGAGGCAAGATGGCGTCAAAGAGGTGACTCAGGATTGCAGCTCTTGATGAAGGCGCAGAGGGTGAGTCCTAGCCGCATTCTCGGATGTTCCGTTTATGCCCACAGACTGTTGAAAGTTCCAGGTGTGGCAGAGACACGGGACGCTAGCAGCCGGCTAACGCAGCGGGCTCCCGCCGCCTCTTCTGCCGGCGCTGCAGTGGGACTCGGCACGGAACTCACTTGTATGGGTGCCCTGTTAAACCGGCAATCTGAGATTTGTAAGGGCAGATTGGCATGTTCATCTGATTGAACGGGACTTGGACAATGAGCCAGACCAGGAGTTTCCTGGGAAGCGTGATCTGAGCTGGGGTAGTGGGCAGTGGCATGGGAGATCACACGGATCCCAGTGCCCTATTGGCCGGCTCCTGGGGAGCCAGTGAGAGAGTCGACCTTTCAGCTTGGGGAGAGGAAGAGAGAGAGAGAGAGGACGGACTCTGAGGCAGGGTGCTGGGTGATTGGGCTCGGCAGGTCCCACACTCACGGGGACAAGCAGGGTGGTGACTGGAGGCGCTTGGGGCTGAGAGTTTTGATGGCGGCATTTAGGACGCTGCAGCCCGGTCAGGGAGGGGCGTCCACCATTGCTGACGAAGTGCACCCCCACTTAAGTACCGCCCAGGACTGACGCAGCCTGCCATTGCCGAGGAAACCAGCCATAACAGAGAGACTCCGTCAGGCAGCAACGGGGCAGACCCGCGCTAGCAGGTCAGAGCTCCGGCAGGCAAATAGTGAATAGACTGCCACCTAGTGGGGCAGGACAGTGCAACAGATACTCATAAAGAAAGCCCCAACTCCCTGAGACAGAGCATCTAAGGGTGAAAAGAAAAAAAAGAGTGGTGTTTTATGAGTTCTATTGCAGCAGACATAACCTCCCAACAACCGTGAATGAACAACGGAGCTCACAGCTCAGCACTGGAGCTCCTATAAAGCACAGACTGTCTCCTCAAACAGCTTCGTGACACCTGTATATCCAAAAAGTCACCCCAGAAAGGACTAATCAGACTGACATTTGGCTGGCATCATTCTGGAACTAGGGCAGCAGAAGAAAAAACTGGTATCATCCCTCACTGTTCTGCAGATGCTGCAGGTATACCCCAGACAAGCAGGGCCTGGAGTGGACCTCAGCACTCATACAGCAGAGAGGATAGATCATTAGAGGGAAAACTAAGTAACAGAAATACTTCATCATCAACAATCTCAGTGTCCACACAGAGACAAATTTGAAAAATCAGCCACTACTAAGACGACAGGAGGATAAATCCATAAAGATGGGAAGAAACCAGCGCAAAAAGGAGGAAAGCACCCGAAACCAAAACACCTCACCTCCAAAAAAAAACCAAAACTCCTCACCAGCAAGGGAACAAAGCTGCACGGAGAATGAATGTGACAAAATGACGGAATCACTCTTCAGACAGTGGATAAAGGGAAACTTCAGTGAGCTAATGAACATGTTCTAAACCAGTGCAAAGAAATTAAGAACCTTGAAAAAAGATTTGAAAAATGTTTCGAGGAATTGATAACGAGAATGGACAACTTAGAGAGGAATATGAATGAATTGAAGGAGCTGAAAAACACAACACGAGAACTTCGTGAAGCATGCACAAGTTTCAACAGCGGAATTGACCAAGTAGAAGAAAGAATATCAGAAGTTGAAGATCAACTCAATGAAATAAAACGAGAAACCAAGATTAAAGAAAAAAGCACAAAAAGGAATGAACAAAATCTCAAAGAAATGTGGGACTATGTGAAGAGACACAACCTACTTTTGATAGGTGTACCAGAATGTGACGAAGAGAATGAATCCAAGCTGGAAAACACTCTTCAGGATATTATCCAGGAAAATATCCCCAACCTAGCAAGACAGGTCAATACTCAACTCCAGGAAATACAGAGAACACCACAAAGATACTCTGCAAGAAGAGCAACCCCAAGGCACATAATCGTCAGATTCACCAGGGTTGAAACGAAGGAGAAAATACTAAGGGCAGCCAGAGAGAAAGGTCAGGTCACCCACAAAGAGAAGCCCATCAGACTCACAGCAGATCTCTCGGCAGAGACTCTACAAGCCAGAAGACAGTGGGGGCCAATATTCAACATCCTTAAAGAAAAGAGCTTTCAACTCAGAATTTCATGTCCAGTGAAACTGAGCTTCATAAGTGAAAGAAAAATAAAATCCTTCACGAACAAGCAAGTTCTCAGAGATTTTGTCACGACTAGGCCTGCTTTACAAGAGCTCCTGAAGAGGGACTACACATAGAAAGAAACAATAAATTTCAGCCATCCTAACAGCACACCAAATGCTAAAGAGCATCAACAAAATGAAGAATGTACATGTACCAACGGGCAAAACAGCCAGCTAGCATCAAAATGGCAGTATCAAATTCACACATAACAATATTAACCCTGAATGTAAATGGGCTAAATGCACCAATCAAAAGACACAGACTGGCAAATTGGATAAAAAACCGAAACCCATCCCTGTGCTGTATCCAGGAAACCCACCTCACATGCCAAGATACACAAAGACTCAAACAAAGGGACGGAGGAAGATTTACCAAGCAAATGGAGAGCAAAAAAAAGCAGGAGTTGCAATTCTCATCTCTGATAAAATAGACTTTAAAATAACAAAGATCAAAAGGGACAAAGGAGGTCATTACATAATGGTAACAGGAGAAAGGAACATACACACAGAAGAGAGAAAAATACACAAAAGAGAGAGGAGCATACACACAGGAGAAAGCGATACACACAAGAGAGAGGGGATCCACACAGGAGAGACGAAATACACATAGGAGAGAGGGGTATACACACAGGAGAGGGGTATACACATGAGAGAGGAGGATACAAGCAGGAGAAATGAGGATACAGGCAGCACAGAGGAGAATACCCGCAGGAGAGAGGGTGATACACACAGGAGAGAGAAAAATACACACAGAAGGGAAGGGGGATACACACAAGAGAGAGAATGACACACACAGAAGAGAAAAGGATACACACAGAAGAGAAAAGAATACACACAGGAGCGAGGGGGATACACACAAAAGAGAGGGGGATACACACAGGAGAAAGGGTTATACACAAAGGTGAGGGGAATACACAAAGAAGAGAGGTGCATACACACAGGAGAGAGAAAAGATACACACAAAAGAGAGGAGGATACACACATAGGAGAGAGGAAGATACACATAGATGAAAGGAGGACACACAGAGGAGAGGGAGATACACAGAAAAGAGAGGGGGATCCACACAGGAGAGAGGGGAATACACATAGGAGAGAGGGGTATACACACAAATGAGGGGAATACACAAGGGAGAGAGGGGGGTGCAAACAGGAGAGAGAAGAATACACACAGGAAAGGGTGATACACACAGGAGAGAGGTGCATAAACACATGAGAGAGGAGGATACACAGAGAAGAGAGGACGAAACAAACAGGAGAGAGGAGATACACACAAGAGAGAGGGGGAAACACACAGGAGAAAGGGGTGATACACACAGGAAAGAAAGGTGCTGAAGATGGCTGATCGCTAACAGCTCGGGATTGTGGCTCCCAGTGATAGCTCGGAAAACGTGAGGAAGCCATATTTTCAGAGGAATTTTCGTCGCCCACGGACCAGAAGATTTCAAGTGGAGGAGCCCCGCGGGTCGCCAGCGCGACTTCTGTGGCCGGCGCAGGGGCTGTCGTCCCCTCGGCGCGGCAGCTCTTCGCGCACAGTGAGCGGGACTGGTTCCCCTACTGACTGGTGTTTGGAGCTCCGGGAAGGCAGAGCCGCTTGTTGCGGACTCAAGAAGGAAGCCAGACTGGAGATTTCCAGACAGAAGAGCACCAACAGTCTTATCGCTGCTGTTTTGGCTGGCGCAGTGGGTTGCTCGGATTCCAGCACTGGGAATCAATAAATTGGACACCCTCTCAGGAACTTAATCAGAAAGGCGCTAATTGTAAAGACATCAGATGGATAAAATCACAATAAAGTGAAAAAAAAACAGCCTAAAAAGGCCGAGAAAACCGAAAGTCAGAACCCCTCTCCCTCTACAGGGGATAGTAATTCCTCATCAGCAACGGAACAAGCCCTAATGGAAGAGGACTGTGTTCCAGTATCTGAAGGAGGCTTTAGAAGGTGGATGGTAAAAAACTTCTGGGAATTGAAACAACTTGTTCAAACCCAATGTAAAGAAACTAAGAACTTTGAAAAAAAGTCTTGACAAAATGTTAAAAAGAATGGACAATATAGAGAGGAATATAAATGAACTAATGGAGTTGAAAAATACAACACGAGAACTTAGTGAAATATGCACAAGTTTGAATAGCCAAATTGATCAAGCAGAAGAAAGGATATCAGAGGTCAAAGACCAAATTAATGAAATGGAACGAGAAGACAAGAATAGAGAAAAAAGGATAAAAAGGAATGAGCAAAATCTCCAAGAATGGGACTATGTCAAAAGACCTAATCTACGTTTGATAGGTGTACCTGAATGTGATGAAGAGAATGAATCCCAGCTGGAAAATACTCTTCAGGATATTATCCAGGAGAATTTTCCCAATCTAGCAAAGCAGGATACTATTCAACCTCAGGTAATACAGAGAATACCACAAAGATATTCCTTAAGAAGAGCAACCCCAAGACACATAATCATTAGATTCACCAGGGTTGAAACAAAGGAGAAAATACTAAGGGCAGATAGAGAAAAAGGTCAGGTAACCCACACAGGGAAGCCTATTAGACTTACAGCAGATCTCTCAGCAGAAACCCTACAAGCCAGAAGAGAGTGGGGGCCAATATTTAACATCCTCAAAGAACAGAAATTTCAGCCCAGAATTTCATATCCTGCCAAACTAAACTTCACAATTGAAGAAAAAATAAAATCTTTTATGAACAAGCAAGTACTCAGAGATTTTACTACCACCAGGCCTGCTTTACAAAAACTTCTGAAAGAAGCATTACACACAGAAAGAAACAACCAGTATTAGCCTTTCTAAAAAACATACCAAAAAGTAAAGAGCATCAACATAAAGGAAAATTTACATCAATGAATGGATAAAATAGCCAGTTAACATCAAATGGCAGTAATCCTAAATTGAAATTGACTCAATTCCCCAATCAAAAGATACAACCAAATCCTAATGGTATACTACATCCAGACCCATTTCATATCCAAAGATACACAAAGACTCAAAACAAAGGGTTGGAGAAAGATCTACCAACCAAATGGAGAACAAAAACAAATAAATAAACCAAAAGGAGTTGCAATTCATGCATTTGATAAAACAGATTTCAAAGCAACAAAGATAGAGTGGTATAAGGATCAATGCATCCTAACACCCAGATACACAAGACCCATAAAGAGATTTAGACTCAACGAGACAGAAAATTAATAAGGATATCCAGAATTTGAACTCAGATCAGTAACAAGTAAACTTAATAAGCATTTGTAGAGCTCTCCACTTTAGATACATAAAATATGTATTCTCCACTTTAAATACACAAACTATTGATCGGCCGTTATTAATACCCATTCATAAAATAAAGCAATATTCCTGTTCTCTCTCCCTCTTTTTTTTCTCCCCTTTTCCTTTCCTTCAAAAAGAAAAAGAAAAAGAAAGGTGCTACACACAGGAGAGAAAGGGGAAACACACAAGAAAGCGGAGGTATACACGCAGGAGAAAGGAGGATACATGCAGAAGACAGGAAGATACACACAGGACAGAGGAGTATACACATAGGAGAAGGGCATACACACAGGAGAGAGGGGGATACACACAGGAGAGTTGGATACATACAGGAGAGAGGGAAATATACACAAGAGAGAGGGGGATAAACACAGAAGATGGAAATACACACAGGAGAGAGGGTATACACACAGAAGAGGGGCATACAGACAGGAGAGAGGGAAATACATATAGGAGAGAGAGGAAGATACACAAAAAAGAGAGGAAGATACACGCAGGAGAGAGGAGTATACACAGGAGAGAAGTTAATGCACAGAGGAGAGAGGGCGTTACACACAGGAGAGAGGGTGGATACACACAGAAGAGAGGAGGATACACACAGGAGAGAGGAAAATACTCACAAATGAGAGGAGCATACACACAGGAGAGAAATTAATACGCACAGGAGAGACGGGAAATCACAAAACAGAGAGGGGGATATACACAGGAGAGGGGGTAAACACACAGGAGACAGGGGTACACAGGTGAGATAAATACACAAAAAAGAGAGGGGCATACACACAGGAGAGAGAAAAGATACACACAAAAGAAAGGAGGATACACACAAGAGAGACGGGAATAAACACAGGAGAGAAAAGGGATACACAAAGTTAAGAAGAAGATACACACAAGAGAGAGGAAGATTAAAACAAAAGAGAGGAGGATACACACAGGAGAGTGAAGGATACACAGAGCAGACAGGAGGATATGCACAGTAGAAGGGGATACACACAAAAGAGAGGGGCATACACAAAGGAGAAAGAAGGATACACACAGGATGTAGGAGGATACACACAGGAGAAAGGAAGATACACACAGGAGAGAGGGGGGATACCCACGGGAGAAAAGAAAATACACACAGGAGAGAGAAGGATACACACAGGAGACAGGAGGATACACACAGGAGAAAGGAAGATACACACAGGAGAGAGGGGGGATACCCACGGGAGAAAAGAAAATACACACAGGAGAGAAAAGGATACACACAGGAGACAGGAGGATACACACAGAATAGAAAAAGATACACACAGGAGAGAGAAAGATACACACAATAGGAAGGATAATACTCACAGGAGAGAGGAGGATCCCCACAGGTGAAAGGAGAATACACTGAGAAGAAAAAATGATACACAGAAGAGAGAGGGGGATACACACAGGAGACAGTGGGATACACACAGTGGGAGGAAAATACACACAGGAGAGGAGGATACACACATTAGAGAGGAAGATACACAAATGAGAGAGGAGAATAAACAAAAGAGACAAAGGCATACACAAAGAAGAGGATGATACACACAGGATAGAGGGGAATACACACAGGAAATAAAAGGATACACGGAGAAGAGGGGGATAGACACAGGAGAGAGGGGGATACACACAAAAAAGAGGAGAATACAGAAAGGAGAGAGGAGGATACACACAGGAGAAAAAATGATACAAACAGGAGAGAGGAGGATACACACGTGAAAGGAGGATACACACAGGAGAGAGTAGGATACACACAGGAGAGAGGGGAATACACTCAGGAGAGTCGGGATACAAACAGAAGAGTGCAGCATACACAAAGGCAGAGGGGGATACACACAGGAGAGAGGAGGATACACACAACAGACAGAAAAATACACACAGGAGAAAGGAGAATACACACAGAAATGAGGGGGATAAATGCAAAAGAGAGGAGAATAAACACAGCAGAGTGGAGGATACACACAGAAAAGAGTGGAATACACACAGGAAAAAGGGATATACACAGGAGAGAGGGGCATACACAGAGGAGAGAGGAGGGTAAACCCAGGAGAGAGAAAGAATACACACAGGAGAGAGGGGATACACACAGGAGAGTGGGGCATACACACAGAATAAAGGAATATACACGCAGGAGAGAGGAAAATACACAGAGAGGCAAAAAAGATACACACAGGGGAGGGGGATACACAAAGTAGAGAGGGGCATGCACACAGGAAAAAAGGATACTCACAGCAGAAAAAAGGATACACACAAGAAAGAAAAGAATACACACAGCAGAGAGGGGCATATACACAGGAGCCAGGAAGATACACACAGGAGGGAGGAAGATCCAAAAAGGAGAGAGGGAATACAGACAGGAGAGAGGGTGATACACACAGGAGAAAGCGGGGATGCACACAAGAGAGAAAGGAATTACACACAAAAGAAAGGCAGAAACACAAAGGAGAGAGGAGGGATACACACAAAAGAAAGGAAGATACACACAGAAAAGAAGAAAATACACACAGGAGAGAGGAGGATACACACAGGAAAAGGAGGATACACACAGGAGAGTAGAAGATACACAAATGAGAGAGGAGGATACACACAGAAGAGGGGCAAACAGACAAGAGAGAGGGGATACAAAGAAGAAATTTGGAGACCCAGGAGACAAGGTAATACACACAGGAGAGAGTGGGATACACACAGGAGATGGGGATACAGAGAGGAGAGAGGGGGATACATACAGGAGAAAGGAGAATACACACAAAACAGAGGGGCATAGACACAGTAGAGAGGAGGATACACACAGGAGAGAGGGGGATACACACAGGAGAGAGGGGGATACAAAGAGAAAAGTGTGGAATACACACAAAAGGGAGGGGGATACCCACAGGAGAGAGAAGAATACACACAAGCCAGAGGAGAATACACACAGGAGAGAAAAAAATACACACAAGATAGAGAGGGATACACACAGGAGAGAGGGAGATACAAACAGGAGAGTGCAGTGTACACACAGGAGGGAGGGCGATACACACGGAAGAGAGGGGAATACACACTGGAGAGAGGAGGATACACACAGCAGAGATTAGGATACACTCAGGAGAGAGGAGGATACACACAGGAGAGAGGAGGATACACAAAGGAGAGAAGGAAAAACACAGTAGAAAGGGAGATACAAACAGGCGAGGGGGTACACACAGAAGTGGGGGAAATGCACACAGAAGAGAAGGGGATACACACAGGAGAGGGGGATACACACAGGAGAAAAAAGCACACACAAAAAAGAGAAAAGGATACACACCGCAGAGAGGGGGGATACACACAGGAGAGAGGAAGATACCCACAGGAGAGTGGGGCATAGACACAGGATGGAGGGAGATACAAACAGGAGAGTGTTGGTACACACAGGGGGAGAAGGATAAATACAAAAGGGAGAAAAATACACATAAAAGGAATAAGGATACAGACAGAAGAGAGGAGGATACACGCAGGAGAGAGGAGGATACACACAAAACAGAGGAGGATACACCCAGAAGAGAGGAGGATACAAGCAGGAGATAGGATTATACACACAGGAGAGAGGGTTGAGAAACACAGGAGAGGAAAATACACACAGGAAAAAGGAAGGTACACACAGGAGAGAGGGGTATACACACAAGAGAAAAGGATACTAAAAGGAGAGGGGCATACACACAGCAGAGTGGAAAATACACCAAAAAGCGGAAAGGATACACACAGGAGAGAGGAGGATACACAGAGGAGATGGGGAAACAAACAGGAGAGAGGGGCATACACACTGGAAAGTGTGATACACAGGAGAAATGGGGATACACACAGGAGAGATAACAATACACACAGGAGATGGGGATACACACAAAAGAGAAGAGCGTACACTCAGAAGAAAGAAGGATACACACAGCAGAGCGCCGGATACACAAAGTAGAGAGGGAATAGACACAGGAGAGAGGGGTATACACACAGGAGAGAGAAGGAATACACACAGGAGAGAGCGGGAATACACACAGGAGAGAAGAGGGATACACACAGAAGATAATGGGATACACACAGGAGAGAGGAGAATACACACAGTAGAGAGGAAGATACACAGGAGATTAGGATACACACAGGATAGAGGAGGATACACACAGAAAAAAGAAGGATACACACAGGAGACAGAAGGATACACACAGGAGAGAGGGGGATACACACAGGAGAGGGGTGATACACACAGAAGGGAGAAAGGTACACACAGGAGAGAGAAGAATACACACAAAAGAGAGAAGGATACACACAGGAGACAGATGGACACACACAGGAGAGACGAAGATATACAAAGGAGAGGTGTGATACACAGAGGAGAATAAAGAATACACACAGGAGAGAAAAAGATACATACAGGAGAAAGTAGGATACACACGAAAGAGGAAGATACACAAAGTAGAGTGGGGCATACAACAGGAAAGTGAAATACACACAGGAAAAAGGGGGATAAACACAGGAGAGAGGAGGATACACAAAAGAGAGGAGGATACACAAAGGTGAGAGGGGCGTACACACGGGATAGAGGAAGATACACACAGGAGAGAGGAGGATACAAACAGGAGAGAGGGGATACACACGGAAGAGAGAGAGACACACAGAAGAAATGGGGGATACACACAAGAGAAAAAGCGGTTACACACAGGAGAAAGGGGGAAACACAAAAAAGAGAGGAGGATTACACACAGGAGAGAGAAAGATACACACAGCAGAGAGGAAAATACACACAGCAGAGAGAAGAATACGCACAGGAGAGAGGAGGATACACACAGGAAAGAGGAAAATACACACAGGAGAGAGGAGGATACACATAGGAGAAAGGCATACACACAGGAGAGAGGAGGATAAACGGAGGAGAGTTGGGTACACAAAAAAGACAAGGAAATACACACAGGAGAGAGGGTGATACACACAGGAAAGAGGGGAATGCACACAACAGAGAGGGCATAAATACAGGAGAGATGAGAATACACAAAGGAGAGAGGGGAATACACACAAGAGAAATGGGAATACAAACAGGAGAATGCGACATAAACATAAAAGGGGGAGGATACACACAAGAGAGAGAAGGCTACACACAGGAGAGAGGAGTTTACACAAAGAAGAGAAAAAAACAAAAAATAGAGAGCGGAATACACACAGGCGAGGGGGATACACGCAGGAGACGGTGTGATACACACAGGAGAGAGGGGGATACACAAAAAAGAGAAGAATACACACAGGAGAGAGGAGTATAAACAAAAAATAGAGAAGGATACACACAGGAGAGAGGGGGGATACACATAGGAGAGGGGGATACCCACAGGAGAGTGGGGCATACACACAGGAGGAAAGGTAATACACACAGGAGAGAGATAGATACACACAGGAAGAGAAGAGTAAATACAAGAGAGAGGAGGATACACACAAAAGACTGGAAGATACAAACAGAATAGAGGATGATACACACAGGAGAGGAGGATACACACAGGAGAGAATAGGATACACACAGGAGAGAGGAGGATACACGCAGGAAATAGGGGGGATACATAGAGAAGAGGGGGATACACACAGAAGAGAGGAAGATACACACAAGAGAAAGGAAGATGCACACAGGAGAGTGGAAGATTCACACAAAAGAGAGGATGATACACGCAGGAGAGACGAGGATACACACAGGAGAGAGAAAAATACACATAGGAGAGGGGGATACACACAGGATAGAAAAGGATACATATAGGAGAGAGGAGAGTACACACAGGAGAAAGGAGGATACACAGAACAGAGAGGAGGATGCACACAGAAGAGGGGGATACACACATAAGAGATTGACATACACACAGTGGAGACAAGAATATACACAGAATTGAGGAAGATACACACTGGAGAGAGTAGAGTACACACAGGAGAAAAGAGGATGCACACAGGAGAGAGGGGAAATACACACAGGATAGTGGAAGATACACACAGAAGAGAGGAGAATACACACAAAAGAGAAGATGATCCACACAAATGAAAAAAGGATACACACTGCAGAGAGGAGGATACAAACGAGAGAGGGGAAAAAACACAGAAGAGTGGGGGATACACACATGTGGAGGGGGATACACACAGGAGGGAAAAGGATACACACAGGAGAGAGGAAAATACACATAGGAGAGAGGAGCATACACAAAAAAGACATGGGCATACACACAGGAGAGGAAGATACACACAGGAGAATGGGGGATACACACAGGAAAGACAGGATGCACAGAAAAGAGGGGGATACACAAAAGAGAGAGGAACATACACGCAGGAGAGAGGAGGATACACACAGGATAGAGGAGAATACACAAAATAGAGAGGGAGATACACAGGGTAGAGAGGGGTCTACACACAGAAGAGAAGAAGATACACACAGAAGAGAGAAAGATAAACACAGGAGAGAGGAGGATACACACAGGGGAAAGATGGATACACACAGGAGAGAGGAGGATACACACAAAAGAGAAAAAAATACAAACAGTAGAGAGAAGAATACACACAGGTGAAAAGAGGATACACACAGGAGATAAAAAGATACAGACAAAAGAGGGGGATACACACAGGAGGAATGGGTATACACAGAGGGGGAGGGGAATTCACACAGTAGAGAGTAAGATACACACGAGAGAGAAGGATACACACAGGAGAGAGGAGGATACACACAGAAGAGAGGAGGATACACACAGGAGAGAGGAGGATACACACAGAGCGAGAAGAATACACACAGGAGAGTGGAGGATACAAACAGCAGACAGAAGGATACGCACAGAAGAGAAAATAATACACACATGAGAGAGGAGGATACACAAAGGAGACGGGGAAAAACACAGTAGAAAGGGGATATACAAAGCCGAGAAAGATACACACAGAAGTGGGGGGATGCACACAGGAGAAAGGGGGATCCTCAGAGGAGAGGGGGATACACAACGGAAAGAGGAGCATACACACAGGAGAGAAGGGGAATACACACAGAAGAAAGGGGGATACACACAGGAGAGTGGGGCATACACACAGAATGGAGGGGGATACACACAGGAGAGAGGGGGATACGCACAGGGGGAGAAGGATAAATACAGGAGGAAGGAGGGTACACAAAAAGAGAGGATGATACAGACAGAAGAGAGGACGATAAACGCAGGAAAGAGGAGGATACACACAGGAGCGAGGAGGATACACAGAGGAGAGAGAAGGATACACGCAGGAGAGAGAACGATACACACAGGAGAGTGCGGGATTCACACAGGATAGGGCGATACACGCAGAAGAGTGGAGGATAAACACAGAAGAGACGAGGATACTCACAGGAGAGAGGGGGATACACACAAAAGAGTGGAAGATGCACACAGGAGAGAAGGGGATACACGCAGGAGAGAGGGGGATCCACACAGTAGAGAGGAGATACACACAGGAGAAAGGAGGATACACAAGGGAGAGGGAGATACACAAAGGAGAGAATGGGATACATGGAAAAGAGAAAAGGATTCACACAGGAGAGAAAAGGATACACACAGGAGATGGGAATACACAGGAGAAAGGGGCATACACACAGGAGAGGATGATACACACAGGAGAAAGGGGGATACTCACAGGAAAGAGGAGAATACACACAGAAGAGAAAAATACACACAGGAGAGAAAGGCATACACACAGGAGAAAGGAGAATACACACAGCAGAGATTAGGATTCACACAGGAGAGAGAGGTAAACATAGGAGAAAGAATACACACAGGAGAAAGGGGGGATACACACAGGAGAGAGGGTGGATACACACAGGAGAGACGGTGGATACACAAAGAAGAAAGAGGGAATACACAGAGGAATGAGGAGAGATATACACAGAGGAATGAGGAGAGGTACACACAGAAGAGAGGAGCATACACACAGGAGAGAGGAGTATACACACAGGAGAGGGATAGATACACACAGGAGAGAAGGATAAACACACTAGAGGGGAAGATACACACAGGATAGAGGAGGATACACACAAAATAGAAAATGATACACACAGGAGACAGAAGGATACACACAGAAGAGAGGGGGATAAACACAGGAGAGGGGAATACACACAGGAGAGACAAAAGATACACACAGGAGACAGGGATACACAAAGAAGGGAGTTGGATACACACAGAAGAGAGGGGAATACACACAGGAGAGAGGGGAATACACACAAGAGAGATGGGCATACGCACAGGAGAGAGGAGAATACACAAAAAAGAGAGGGGATACACACAGAAAAAAGGGGGAGACAAACAGTAGAGTGCGGCATACACACAAAAGAGAAGGGGATACACACAGGAGAGAGGAGAATACACACAAAATAGAAAATGATACACACTGGAGACAGAAAAATACACACAGGAGAGAGGGAGATAAACACAGGAGAGGGAAATACACACAGGAGAGAAAAAGAAACACACAAGAGACAAGGATACACAAAGAAGGGAGTTGGATTCACACAGGAGAGAGGGGTATACACACAGCAGAGAGGGGATTACACACAAGAGAGATGGGCATACCCACAGGAAAGAGGAGACTACACAAATTAGAGAGGGGGATACACACAGAAAAAAAGGGGGATACAAAGAGATGAGTGCAGCATACACACGGAAGAAAGGGGGATACACACAAGAGAGAGGAGGATACACACAGGAGAGAGGAGGATACACAAAAAAAGGGGGAAACACACAAGAGAGGGGGGATACACACAGGAGAGAGGAGGATACACACAGAAGAGAGGAGGATATACAAAGGAGAGAGGAGGATACACACAGGAGAGAGAAGAATACACACAAGAGAGGGAGATACACACAGGATAGAAAAGGTTACACATAGGAGAGAGGAGGATACACACAGGAGAGAGGAGGCTACACACAGGAGAGAGGAGGATACACAAAGAAGAGAAGAAAACACAAGAGAGTGGGGGATACACACAGGCGGGGGATAAACACTGGAGACGGTGGGATACACACATGAGAGGGGGGATACACAAAGGAGAGAGGAGGATACACATAAGAGAGAGGAGGCTACGCACAGGAGAAAGGGGGATACACAAAGAAAAGGGGGAAACACAAAAGAGAGGGGGATACACACAGGAGAAAAAGATAAACACTGGAGACGGTGGGATACACACAGCAGAGAGGGGGATACAAAAAGGAGAGGGGGATATAAACAGGATGGAGGGGTAAACACAGAAAATAGAGAAGGATATACACAGGAGAGAATGGTAATACACACAGGAGAGTGGGGGATACACACAGGAATGTGGGGCATAACAAAGAAAAGAAGGGAATACACACAGGAGAGAGGGGGATACACAAAGAGGGAGAAGGGTAAATACAGAAGAGAGGAGGATAAACACAAATGAGTGGAGGATACAGACAGAATAAAGAAGGGTACACACAAGAGAGAGGAGTATACACAAAGGAGAGAAGATACACACAGGAGCGAGGAGATACACACAGGAGAGAGGAGCATACAGACAGGAGAGAGGAGGATTCACAAAGGAGAGAGATAGATACACACAGGAGAGAAAAATAAACACAGGAGAGAGAAAGATACACACAGGACAGAGGAAGATACACACAGGAGAGAGGAGGATACACACAAAAATGAAAAGGATACACACAGCAGAGGGGGATACACACAGGAGAGGGGGATACAAAAAGGAGAGAATAAGGTACTCACAGGAGACAGGAATACACAAAGAATGGAGTTGGATACACACAGGAGAGAAGGGGATACACATAGGAAAGAGGGGAATACACACAAGAGAGAGAGGCATACCCACAGGAGAGAGAATACACAAAGGAGAGATGAAGATACACAATGGAAAAAGAAGGATACAAACAGTAGAGTGCGGCATACACACAAAAGGGAGGGGGATACACACAGTAGAGAGGGGGATACACATAGGAGAGGGTGATACACACAGGAGAAAGAGATACACACATGTGAGAGAATACACACAGAAGAGGGGGATACACACAAGAGAGAGGGCCGTACACACAGGAGAGAGGAGGATAGACACAGCAGAGAGTAGAATACACAAAGGAGAGAGGGGATACACACAAAAGAGAGGGAGATACACACAGAAGAAAGGGGGATACACACAGGAGAGGGGAGATACACAGAGGGATGAGGAAAGATACACACAGGAGAGAGGATCATACACACAGGAGAGAGGAAGATGCACAGGAGAGAGGAAGATACACACAGGAGAGAGAATACACAAAAAAGAGAAAAGGATACACAGAGGAGACAGAAAGATACACAAAGTAGAGAGGGGCATACACATAGAAAAGAGGGATACACACAGGAGAAAGGGGTATACACAAAAGAGAGGAGAATACACACAGGAGAGGGGGATACACACAGGTGAGAGAGGCGTACACACAGGAGAGAGGAAGATACACACAGGAGAGTGGAGGATACAAACAGGAGAGAGGATATACACACAGGGGAGAGGGGGATAACCACAGAAGAAAGGGGGGATACAAACAAAAGAGAAAGGGGTTACACACAAAAGAGTGGGGGGAAACACAAGGAAAAGAGGAGGGATTCACAAAGGATATAGGAAGATACACACAGGAGAGAGGAAAATACACACAGGAGAGAGGAGAATACACACAGGAGAGAGGAGAATACACACAGAAGAGAGTAGGATACACACAGGAGAGAGGAGAATACACACAGAAGAGAGTAGGATACACACAGGAGAGAGGAGGATACACACAGGAGAGAGGAGGATACACAAAGGAGAGGTGCATACACACAGGAGAAAGGGGAATACACACAGGAGAGTTGGATTCACACAGGAAACAGCGTAATACACACAGGAGAGTGGGGGATACAAAGAGGAGTGGGGGATACACATGAAAGAGAGTGGGATACACACAGGAGAGAGGGGAATACACACAAGAGAGGGGGCATACACACAGGAGATAGGAGGATACACACAGGAGAGAGGGGGATACACACAGGAACAAGGAAGATACAAACAGGAGAGGGGGGATACACACAGGAACAAGAAAGATACAAACAGGAGAGTGCAGCATACACACAGGAGGGAGGGCGATACACACAGGAGAGAGGAAGATGCACACAGGGGAAGGGGGATACACAAGGAGAGAGGAGGCTACACAGAGGAGAAAGGAGGATACACAAATAAGAGGGGGAAACACACAAAAGAGAGGGAGATAGACACAGGCGAGAGGGATACTACCAGGAGACGGGGAGATACACACAGGAGATAGGGGGATACACACATTTGGCATCAAATTCAGATCTTCATTGAATAATAAACACCTGTATTGTAGTCAGAATTCTATTTTATATAGCTACATATTCAGAGCCTAACTAAATAACATACACCTTGGAAATAGTCAGGATTCTATTTCGTATAGCCACTCATTTAGAGCCGAATGTAAAAACGCATGCCTGAGGAGTATTGAGGAGTCTCTATTTTATGGCCACTCATTCAGAGCTTCACAGAATTATACAGACCTATGGAAATGTCAGGAGTGTATTTCACATAGCCACTTATTCAGAACCTCAGTGAGAAATTATATATATCTGGAAAATACTCAGGATTATATTATATATAGCCACTTATTCAGAGACTCACTGAATAATGCACACATAAGGAAGAGTCTAAATACTCTTTGATATGACCCTACACCCAGCGACTCAGTGGACAATGCAGAACAGAACAATACTCAAGATGATAGAGTCAGAAGTTTATGTTATGTGGTCACTCGTTCAGAATCTCACTGAAGAATACAGACCTTTGGTATAGTAAGACTTCATGTCATATGGCCACTGAATCACAGAATTATGAGATAATGCACAAAGGGGCAATAGTAAGGAGTCTACTTCATATGGCCTCTCATTCAGAGCTTCAGTGCGTAATAAAGAGCTGTGGAGTAGTCAGAACCCTATATAACGTAGCCCCAAGTTAAGCAGCTCCGTGAATGATACACACATGTGTCAGAATCAGGAGACTGTTTGATATAGACACACATACAGAACCTTTTTGAATACTGCACATGTGGGGAATAATCACTAGTCTGTTTCATATGGTGATTAGTTTGCAGAATCAAAAAATAACACACACCTGTGGAGTAAAATGGGTTCTATTTCATAAGGCCACTCTTTCAATGCTTTAGTGAATAATATGTATATTTGATAAGTCAGGAATCTCACTCACAGGGCCACTCGTTCTGTGCCTGTGTGAATAGTACTCCCCTCAGAAACAGTAAAGGATCTACTTCAAATGCCTACACATTCAGAGTCTCTGGAAGTAATGAACACCTGGGCAAAACACCTGAGTCTCTTTTTTATGATCACTTAGTCAGAGTCTCATTCAATAATACACACATGGGGAAGAGTTAAGAGTCTACTTCATGTAGCCACTCATTTAGATCCTCAGTGAAAAATGCACACCAGGGTAAGAGTTGAGAATTTTTGATATGGCAACTCATTTTGTGCCTCACTGAGTGATATACACCTGAAGAATCCTCAGGATTCTATTTGATACTACCACTCAATAACAACCTTATTGAATAATTCACAATAGAGCAATAGTCAGGTGTCTATTTTATATGGTCTATCATTCACAGTTTCAGTGAATATTGAAATTATATGGAGTAATCAGGACGCAGTTTAAGATAGCCACTAATTAAGTGCTTTCCTGAATGAGACACACCTGGGCGATAGTCAGGAGTCTATTTGATATGAACTCTAATTTTGTGTATCGCTGTGTAATACACACTCTGGGGCAGGGTCAGGAGTCTATTTGGTATGGACACTCAAACAGAACTTCTTGGATTAATGCATACATGGATAATAATGAGGAGTCTATGTCATATGGCTACTCATTCAGACACAGTGAATAACGCACATGTGGTGTAATTAGAAGTCTGTTTCATATGGCCCCTCTTTTACAGCCTCACTAAATATTACACACTTGTGATACAGTCTGGAGTCTATTTTTATGGCCACTCATTCAGAGGATCACTAAATAATGCACACCTGCGGAATAATCAGAAGTCTCTTTCCTATGGCCACTCGTTAAGAGCCTCACTAAGTGTACACACCTGGGGAAATACACAGGATTTATGCATATCC
This sequence comes from Saguinus oedipus, assembly GCA_031835075.1. Classification (NCBI taxonomy): domain Eukaryota; kingdom Metazoa; phylum Chordata; class Mammalia; order Primates; family Cebidae; genus Saguinus; species Saguinus oedipus. Next base: position 60,809,780 of record CM063173.1, read on the forward strand.
CTTCATTCAGAATCTCACTAAATAGGCACACCTGTGGAATAGTCAGGAGATTATCATGTGACCTCTAATTCGAAATGTCACTAAATAATGTGAGGTATTCAGGAGTCTATTTCATGTAGACACATATTCAGAGCCACAGTGAATAAAACAGGCCCTTTATGTTGTAAGGAATCTAATTAATATGGCCACGTCTTCTGAGCCTCACTGAACAATACATTACCTGGAGAATAATTTGGAGTCTATTTTCGATGGACATTCATTAAGAGCCTCGGTAAATAATGTACACCTGTGGAGTAGACAGGAGTCTATTTTATTAGGACACTCATTCATACACGCAGTGGATAATATGCACGTGTGGATTAGTCCAGATTCCAATTTATATGGCCACTGACTCGTAACCTCAGTGAAAAATGCACAAATGTAAAATACACAGCAGTCTATTTCATATAGACACTGATTCAAAGATTCGCTAAATAATACAAATATTTAACACAGCAGCATCCTGTTTCACATGGTCACACAAAATGAGCCTCCCTGAGTAAGGCACACCTAGGGAAGTGTTAGGAGTCTACTTTATATAGCCTCTCATTTACAGCCTCAGGGAATAATGAACACGTGTGGAATAGACACTAGACTATTTTATTTGGCCACAAAATCAAAGCCTGAGTGAGTAATACACAACTTTGGAATAGGTACACACATGGCAGTGTGTTTTGCTGCCTTCCTCCCCTTCACTCACATTTGGCATTCATCCCCAGGCTATCCCTCCCCAGCCCCCCCACCGCTGTCCCTCCCCCACTTCCCCCAACAGTCCCCAGTGTATAGTAGACCGCCTCTCTGTGTCCATGTGTTCTCATTTTTCTCACCCACATATGAGTGAGTAAATGCGGTATTTCTTTTTCTGTTCTTGTGTCAGTTTGCTGAGAATGATGTTCTCCAGATTCATCCATGTCCCTACAAAGGACACAAACTCATCATTTTTGATTGCTGCATAATATTGCATGGTGTATATGTGCCACATTTTCCCAGTCCAGTCTATCATCGTTGGGCATTTGGGTTGGTTCCAGGTCTTTGCTATTGTAAACAGTGCTGCAATGAACATTCGTGTGCATGTGTCCTTATAATAGAACGATTTATAGTCCTTTGGATATATACCCACTAATGGGATTGCTGGGTCAAATGGAATTTCTATTTCTAGGTCCCTGAGGAATCGCCACACTGTCTTCCACAATGGTTGAACTAATTTACACTCCCACCAACAGTGTAAGAGTGTTCCTATTTCTCCACATCCTCTCCAGCATCTGCTGTCTCCAGATTTTTTAATGATCGCCATTCTAACTGGTGTGAGATGGTATCTCAATGTGGTTTTGATTTGCATCTCTCTAATGACCAATGACGATGAGCACTTTTTCATATGTTTGCTGGCCTCTTGTATGTCTGCTTTCTTAAAGTTTCTGCTCATATCCTTTGCCCATTTTTGAAGTTGAATATTGGCCCCCACTCTCTTCTGGCTTGTAGAGTCTCTGCCGAGAGATCTGCTGTGAGTCTGATGGGCTTCCCTTTGTGGGTGACCTGACCTTTCTCTCTGGCTGCCCTTAGTATTTTCTCCTTCGTTTCAACCCTGGTGAATCTGACGATTATGTGCCTTGGGGTTGCTCTTCTTGCAGAGTATCTTTGTGGTGTTCTCTCTATTTCCTGGAGTTGAGTATTGACCTGTCTTGCTAGGTTGGGGAAATTTTCCTGGATAATATCCTGAAGAGTGTTTTCCAGCTTGGATTCATTCTCTTCGTCACATTCTGGTACACCTATCAAACGTAGGTTGGGTCTCTTCACATAGTCCCACATTTCTTGGAGATTTTGTTCATTCCTTTTTGTGCTTTTTTCTTTAATATTGGTTTCTCGTTTTATTTCATTGAGTTGATCTTCAACTTCTGATATTGTTTCTTCTGCTTGGTCAATTCGGCTGTTAAAACTTGTGCATGCTTTGCGAAGTTCTCGTGTTGTGTTTTTCAGCTCCTTCAATTTATTCATATTCCTCTCTAAGTTGCCCATTGTCGTTATCAATTCCTCAAATCTTTTTTCAAATCTTTTTTCAAGGTTCTTAGTTTCTTTGCACTGGTTTAGAACATGTTCCTTTAGCTCACTGAAGTTTCTCATTATCCACCTTCTGAAGTCTGATTACGTCATTTCATCACATTCTTTCTCCATCCAGCTTTGTTCCCTTGCTGGTGAGGAGTTTTGGTCCTTTATTGGAGGTGAGGTGTTTTGGTTTCGGGTGCTTTCCTCCTTTTTGCGCTGGTTTCTTCCCATCTTTATGGATTTATCCACCTGTCGTCTTAGTAGTGGCTGATTTTTCAATTGGGTCTCTGTGTGGACACTGAGATTGTTGATGATGAAGTATTTCTGTTACTTATTCTTCCCTCTAATGATCTATCCTCTCTGTTGTATGAGTGCTGAGGTCCACTCCAGGCCCTGCTTGTCTGGGGTATACCTGCAGCAGCCTCTGCACCTTCACCGAGAGCTGCAATCCTGAGTCACCTCTATGACGCCATCTTGCCTCCTCCCCCAGAATTCTATTTCCTATAGCTACATATTCGGAGCCTAACTGAATAACATACACCTTGGGAAAAGTTAAAATTCTATTTCTTGTAGCCACTCATTTAGAGCCGACTGTAGAAACGCACGCTTGAGGAGCATTCAGGAGGCTCTATTTTATCGCCACACATTCAGAGCTTCACAGAATAATACAGACCTATGCAAACGTCAGGAGTGTATTTCACATGGCCACCTATTCAGAACCTCTGTGAGGAATCATATATATCTGAAAAATACTCACGATTATATTATATAGAGCCACTTATTCAGAGACTCACTGAATAATGCACAGCTAAGGAATAGTCTGGAGACTATTTGATATGGCTCTTCACCCAGCGACTCAGTGGACAATGGAGAACTGAAAAATAGTCAAGAGGATAGATTCAAGGGTTTATGTTAGATATTCACTTTTTCGGAATCTCACTGAAGAATACACAGCTTGGGAATAGTCAGTGTCCAAGTCATATGGACACTCAATCACGGCATTACTGAATAATGCACAATGAAGAAATAGTAAGGAGTCTATTTCATATGGCCTGTCATTCGGAGCTCAGTGCATACTAAACAGCTGTGGAGTAGTCAGGATCCTATTATGGTAGCCCCAAATTAAGCAGCTTTTTGAATGATACACACATGTGTCAGAGTCAGGAGACTATTTGACATAGACACTCATACGGAACCTTTTTTAATACTGCATATGTGGGGAAATCGCTTGTCTGTTTCATATGGTGATTAGTTTGGAGAATCAAAAAGTAATGCAAACCTGTTAGTAGAATGGGTTCTATTTCATAAGGCCACTCTTTCAGTGTTTTAGTGAATAATATGTATATGTGATAAGTCAGGAATCTCTTTCACATGGCCACTCATTCAGGGCCTCTGTGACAAATACTCCCCTGAAAAATAGTCAAGGGTCTACTTCACATGGCTACACATTGAAAGTCTCTGTACAGAATGAACACCTGGGCAATACAACTGAGTCTCTTTTTTATGCCCACTTAGTCAGAGACTCATTCAATAATACACAACAAAGGAAGATTTAAGAGTCTACTTCATGTAGCCACTCATTTAGAACCTCAGGGAATAATTCACACCAGGGTAATCGTCGACCATTTTTTATATGGCCACTCATTTTGTGCCTCACTGAGTGATATACATATGAAGAATCCTCAGAATTCTATTTGATACTACCACTCATTTAGAACCATATTGAAAGATTCACAATGGAGCAATCATCAGGTGTCCATTTTATATGGTCTATCATTCAAAGTTTCAGTGAATATTAAACTTCTATGGAGTAATCAGGACGCTGTTTAATCTAGCCACGAATTAAGTGCCTTGCTGAATGATACGCACCTGTGTGATAGTCAGGAGTCTATTTCATATGAACTCTAATTTTGTGTATCGCTGAGTAATACACACCTGTGGCAGTGTCGGAAGTCTATTTGGTATGGACACCCATACAGAGCCTGTTTAGTTAATGCGCACATGGATAATAATGAGGTGTCTATGTCATATGGCTTCTCATTCAGACAAACTGTGAATAATGCACATGTGGAGTAATTAGAAGTCTGTTTCATGTGACCCCTGTTTCACAGCCTCACTGAATGTTACACACTTGTTATATAGTCTGGAGTCTATTTTTTATGGCCACCCATTCAGAGAATCACTAAATAATGCACACCTTCCAAATAGTCAGAAGTCTCTTTCCTATGGTAACTCGTTAAGAGCCTCACTAAGTGTACACACCTGGAGAAATAGTCAGGATTTTCCTTTATCCCCTCATTCAGAGTCTCACTAAATAATGCACACCTGTGGAATAATCAGGAGACTTTTTCATGTGGCCTCTAATTCAGAGTGTCACTGAATAATGTGGTGTAGCCAGGAGTCTATTTCATGTAGACACATATTCAGAGCTTCAATGCATAAGACAGACACTTGATATAGTAAGAAATCTAATTTATATGGAAATATATTCTGGGCCTCACTGAATAATACAAACCTGCGGAATAACTTGGAGTCTATTTTCGATGAACATATATTCAGAGCCTTGGAAAATGATGCAAACCTCGGGAGTAGCCAGGAGTCTATTTTATTAAGACACCCATTCATAGCCTCAGTGGATAACCTGCACGTGTGTATTAATCAGGATTCCATTTTATATGGCCACTGATTCGCAACCACAGTGAAAAATGCATAAATGTAAAATACTTAGCAGTCTATTTCATATAGACACTCATTCAGAGATTCACTGAATAATACAAATATTTGAGATAGACAGCATCCTGTTTCATATGGTAAAACAAAAAGAGCCTCACTGAGTAATGCACACCAGAGGAAGTGTTAGGAGTCTACTTCATATAGCCTTTAATTTACAGAATCAGGAAATAATGCACACGTGTGGAATAGACACTAGTCTATTTTATATGGCTGCAAAATCAAACCCTTTTCGAATACTGCACATGTGGGGAATAATCACTTGTCTGTTTCATATGGTGTTTCGTTTGGTGAATCAAAAACTTATGCACACCTGTGGAGTAAAATGGGTTCTATTTCTGGCCACTGAAAGTTTGTGGCCAGCGTTGGAGTGATTTCTCCAGCTTGGTTTAAAATCTGTTCTAGCCTGAGGAGTTGAGGGAAAATCATCTCTTTAGGGGTCTCAACCTTGGGTCTGAGTCTTGTTGTGAATATCTTTGATGGTTGCCAATAAAAGTTTTTCTTCCCCATTTTAAAAATTAACAGTAAATTTTTAAATCATTAAAAAAAAAAGAAAGGAAAAGGCCACCCTTTCAGTGTTTTAGCGAATAATATGTATATCTGAAAAGTAAGGAATCTCTTTCACATGGCCACTCGTTCAGGGTCTCTGTGAAGAATACTCCCCTCAAAAATAGTCAAGTGTTTACTTTAAATGGCTACACATTCAGAGACTCTGTAAGTAATGAACACCTGGGCAATACACCTGAGTCTCTTTTTTATGCGCACTTAGTCAGAGTCTCATTCAATAATACACACCTGGGGAAGAGTTAAGAGTCTACTTCATGTAGCCACTCATTTAGAGCCTCAGTGAATAATGCACACCAGGGTAAAAGTCGAGCATTTTTTATATGGCCACTCATTTTGTGCCTCACTGAGTGATATACACCTGAAGAATCCTAAGGATTCTATTTGATACTACCACGCATTTAGCACCTTATTGAATAATTCACAATGGAGAAATAGATGTCTATTTTATATGGTCTATCACTCAAAGTTTCAGTGAATAATAAACTTCTATGGAGTAATCGGGGCGCCGTTTAAGATAGTTATGAATTAAGTGCATTTCTTAATGATACAAGCCTGTGTAATAGCCTGGTGTCTATTTCATATGAACTCTAATTTTGTTTATCATTGTGTAATACACACCTGGGGCAGTTTCGGGAGTCTATTTGGTATGGACACTCAAACAGAACCTGTTTGTTTAATGCGCACATGTATAATAATGAGGAGTCTATGTCATATGGCTACTCATAGAGACAAACAGTGAATAATGCATATGTAAAGTAATTAGAAGTCTGATTCTTATGGACGGCCTTTCACATCCTCACTGAATATTATACGCTTGTGATATAGTCTGGAGTCTATTTTTTATAGCCACCCATTCAGAGAATCACTAAATAATGCACACCTGCGGAATCATCAGATGTCTCTCTCCTATGGCCACTCGTTATGATTCTCACTAAGTGTACACACCTGAATAAATAGTCTGGATTTACTTGTATCTCTGTATTAAGAGTCTCACTAAATAATGCACACCTGAAGATGGCATCATAGAGGCCACTCAGGATTGCAGCTCTCAGAGAAGGTGCAAAGGGTGAGTCCTAGCCACATTGCCGGATGAACATTTTTTGCCCACCAAACATTGAAAGTCCCACGTGTGGAAGATGGCGTGGTAGCGGTGACTCAGGATTGTAGCTCTCAGTGAAGGCGCAGAGGGTGAGTCCTAGCCGCATTCTCGGATGTTCCTTTTATGCCCACAGAGCGTTGAAAGTCCCAGGTGTGGAAGAAACACGGGACGCTAGCACAGCCGGCTAAAGCAGCCGGCTCCCGCCACCTCTTCCGCTGGCGCCACAGCAGGACACGGCGTGGAACTCACTGGTCTGGGTGCCCTGTTAAACCGGCAATCTGAGATTTGGAAGGGCAGATTGGCATGTTCATCTGATTGAACGGGACTTGGACAATGAGCCAGACCAGGAGTTTCCTGGGAAGCATGATCTGAGCCGGGGTAGTGGGCAGCAGCACGGGAGATTGCACAGATCCCAGTGCCCTATCAGAAGGCTACAGGGGCGCCAGTGAGAGAGTCGACCATTCAGCTTGGGGAGAGGAATAGAGAGAGAGGACGGACTCTGAGGCAGGGAGCTGGGTGATCAGACTCAGCGGGTCCCACGCTCATGGGGACAAGCAGGGCAGTGACAGGAGTTGCTTGGGGCTGAGAGTTTTGCTGCCGGCATCTAGGACGGTGCAGCTCGGTGAGAGAGGGGCGTTCACCATTGCTGACGCAGTCCACCCCCACGGAAGTACCGCCCAGGACTGACGCAGCCTGCCGTTGCCGAGGCAGCCTGCCATAACAGAGAGACTCTGCACTCCACAGCAGAAGGGAGCCCAGCAGCAACCGGGCGGACCCGGGCTAGCAGGTCAGAGCCCTGGCAGGCAAATAGTGAATAGACTGCCACGTAGTGGGGCAGGAGAGTGCAACAGATACTCACAAAGAAAGCCCCAACTCCCTGAGACAGAGCATCTAAGGGGGGGAGAAAAGGGGTGGTGTTTTATGAGTTCTATAGCAGCAGATATAAACAACCTCCCAACAACGCTGAATGAACAACGGAGCTCACAGCTCAGCACTGGAGCTCCTATAAAGCACAGACTGTCTCCTCAAGCAGCTCCCTGACCCCTGTATAATCAAGGAGTCACCCCAGGAAAGGACTAATCAGACTAACATTTGGCTGGCATTATTCTAGAACAAGGACAGCAGAAGAAGAAACTGGTATCATCCCTCACTGTTCCGCAGCTGCTGCAGGTATGCCCCAGACAAGCAGGGCCTGGAGTGGACCTCAGCACTCATACAGCAGAGCGGATAGACCATAAGAGGGAAAACTAAGTAACAGAAATACTTCATCATCAACAATCTCAGCATCCACACAGAGACCAAATTGAAAAATCAGCAACTACTAAGACGACAGGCGGATAAATCCATAAAGATGGGAAGAAACCAGCGCAAAAAGGAGGAAAGCACACAAAACCAAAATGTCTCACCTCGAAAAAAGGACCAAACCTTCTCACCAGCAAGGGAACAAAGCTGGATGGAGAATGACTGTGATGAAATGACAGACTCAGACTTCAGAAAGTGGATAATGAGAAACTTCAGTGAGCGAAAAGAACATGTTCTAAATCAGTGCAAAGGAACTAAGAACCTTGAAAAAAGATTTGAAAAAAGATTCGAGAAAATGATAAAAAGAATGGACAACTTAGAGAGAAATACGAATGAATTGAAGGGCCTGAAAAACACAACACGAGAAATTCGTGAAGCATGCACAAGTTTCAACAACCGAATTGACCAAGCAGAATAAAGAATATCAGAGGTCGAAGATCAACTCAAGGAAATCAAACAAGAAACCAAGATCAAAGAAAAAAGCACAAAAAGGAATGAAAAAAATCTCCAAGAAATGTGGGACTATAAGAAGAGACCAAACCTACGTTTGATAGGTGTACGAGAATGTGATGAAGAGAATGAATCCAAGCTGGAAAACACTCTTCGGTATATTATCCAGGAAAATTTCCCCAACCTAGCAAGACAGGTCAATAGTCAACTCCAGAAAACACAGAGAACTCCGCAGAGATACTCCACAAGAAGAGCAACCCCAAGGCACATAATCGTCAGATTCACCAGGGTTGAAATGAAATAGAAAATAAAAGGGCAGCCAGAGAGAAAGGTCGGGTCACCCTCAAAGGGAAGCCCATCAGACTCACAGCAGATCTCTCGGCAGAGACTCTACAAGCCAGAAGAGAGTGGGGGCCAATATTCAACATCCTTAAAGAAAAGAACTTTCAACCCAGAATTTCATATCCACCGAACTGAGCTTCATAAGTGAAGGAAAAATAAAATCCTTCATGAAAAAGCAAGTACTCAGAGATTTTGTCACCACTAGGCCTGCTTTACAAGAGTTCCTGAAAGAGGAACTACACATGGAAAGAAACAACCAGTACCAGCCATCCTAAAAGCATACCAAATGCTAAAGACCATGAACAAAATGAAGAAACTACATGAACCAATGGGCAAAACCGCCAGCTATCATCTAAATGGCAGTATCAAACTCAGGCATAACAATATTAACCCTGAATGTAAATGGGCTAAATCCACCAATCAAAAGACCAGACTGGCAAATTGGATAAAAAACAAAAACCGATTGGTGTGCTGTATCCAGGAAACCAACCTCACATGCAAGGATACACAAAGTCTCAAAATAAAGGGATGGAGGAAGATTTGTCAAGCAAATGAAGAGCAGAAAAAAGCAGGAGTTGCAATTCTCGTCTCTGATAAAATAGACTTTAAACAACAAAGATCAAAAGGGACAAAGAAGGTCATTACATAATGGTAAAAGGATCGATACAACAAGAAGAGCTAACGATTCTAAATATATATGGACCCAATACAGGAGCACCCAGATATATAAGGCAACTTGTTAATGACTTAAAAAGAGACTTAGACTCCCACACAGTAATAGTGGGAGACTTTAACACTCCACTGTCAATATCAGACAGATCAACCAGACAGAAAACTAACAAGATATCCAGGACTTGAACTCAGACCTGGAAAACGTAAACCTGATAGACATTTACAGAACTCTCCACCCCAAATCAACAGAATATACATTCTTCTCAGCACCACATCACACCTACTCCAAAATTGACCACATAATTGGAAGAAAAGCACTCCTCAGCAAATGCAAAATAACTGAAATCATAACAAACAGTCTCTCAGACCATAGTGCAATCAAGTTGGAACTCAGAATTCAGATAATAATTCAGAACCGCACAGCTTCATGGAAACTGAACAACTGGCTCTGGAATGTTGATTGGATAAACAATGAAATGAAGGCAGAAATAAAGATGTTCTTTGAAACCAACGAGAATGAAGACACAACGTACCAGAATCTCTGGGACACATTCAAAGCAGTCTGTAGAGGAAAATATATAGCAATAAGTGCCCACATGAGAAGAGTGGAGACATCCAAAATTGACACCCTATCGTCAAAATTGAAAGAGCTAGAGGAGCAAGATCAAAAAAGCTCAAAACCTAACCGAAGACAAGAAATAACTAAGATCAGAGCAGAAATGAAGGACATAGAGACAAGGAAAACCTTTAAAAAAATCAATAAATCCAAGAGCTGGTTTTTCAAAAAGATCAACAAAATAGACAGACCACTAGCCAGACTGATAAAAAAAAAAAGAGAGAACAACCAAATAGGTGGAATAAACAACGATAATGGGGAAATCACCACAGAATCCACAGAAATTCAAACCATGATCAGAGAATACTACAAACAACCCTATGCACATAAACTAGTAATCCAGGAGAAATGAATAAATTCCTGGACGCCTGTGTCCTCCCAAGCCTAAACCAGGAGGAAGCTGAAACAATGAATAGACCAATAACAAAGTCTGAAGTTGAGGCAGCAATTAAGAGCCAACCACACAAAAAAAGCCCCAGTCCAGATGGGTTCACAGCCGAGTTCTACCAAACACACAAAGAGGATCTGGTACCATTCCTTCTGAAACTATTCCAAATAATTCAAAAAGAGGAAACCCTTCCCAAATCATTCCATGAGACCAACATCATCCTGATGCCAAAACACGACAGAGACTCAACAAGAAAGAAAACTTCCGGCAAATATCCATGATGAATATAGATGCAAAAATCTTCAATAAAATACTGGCAAACCAATTGCAACAGCACATTAAAAGTCTTATCCATCATGATCAAGTAGGATTCATCCCGGATATGCAAGGCTGGTTCAACATTCCCAAGTCTATAAACATGATTCACCACATTAACAGAAGCAAAAACAAAACCCACATGATTGTCTCAATTGACGCAGAGAAGGCATTTGCCAAAATTCAACAGCCCTTTGTGCTAAAAACCCTCAATAAACTTGGTATTGATGGAACATATCTCAAAGTAATAAAAGCTATTTACGACAAACAAACAGCGAATATCATATTTAATGGGCAAATCTGGAAGCATTCCCTCTGAAATCCGGCACGAGACAAGGATGCCCTCTCTCACCACTCCTATTTAACATAGTACTGGAAGTTCTAGCCAGAGCCATCAGGCAAGAAAAAGAAATCAACGGTATTCAAATAGAAAAGGTGGAAGCCAAATTGTCTCTATTTGCAGACGACATGACAGTATACCTAGAAGACCCCATCACCTCAGCTCAAAAGCTCCTGAAACTGATAAGCAACTTCAGCAAAGTCTCAGGATATAAAATCAGTGTTCAAAAATTACAAGCATTCCTATACACCAATAACAGACTTAAAGAGAACCAAATCAAGAACGAACTGCCATTCACAATTGCTACAAAGAAAACAAAATACCTAGGAATACAACTCACAAGGAATGTAAGGGACCTCTTGAAGGAAAACTACAAACCACTGCTCAACGAAATAAGAGAGGACACAATCAGATGGAGAAACGTTCCATGTTCGTGGTTAGGAAGAATCAATATAGTGAAAATGGCTATACTGCCCAAGTAATTTACACAATCAATGCTATCCCCATCAAACTACCATTGAATTTCTTCCCAGAACTGGAGAAAACCACCATGAATTTCATATGGAACTAAAAGAGAACCCGCATAGCCAAGTCAATTCTAAGCAAAAAGAACAAAGCGGGAGGCATCACGCTACCAGACTTCAAACTATACTATAAGGCTACAGTAATCAAAACAGCATGGTACTGGTACCAAAATAGAGATATAGACCAGTGGGACAGAACACAAGCCTCGGAGGCAACACAGCATATCTACAACCATATTATCTTTGATAAACGAGACAAAAACAGGCAATGGGGAAAGGATTCCCTATTTAATAAATGGTGTTGGGAAAACTGGCTAGCCATGTGCAGAAAGCAGAAACTGGACCCCTTCCTGATACCTTACATTAAAATTTACTAGAGATGGATTAAAGGCTTAAACGTAAGACCTGACACCATAAAAACCCTAGAAGAAAATCTATTCAAAACCATTCAGGACATAGGAGTAGGCAAGGACTTCATGAACAAAACACCAAAAGCATTGGCAACAAACGCCAAAATAGATAAATGGAACCTAATCAAACTCCACAGCTTCTGCACGGCAAAAGAAACAGTCACTAGAGTGAATCGGTACCCATAAGAATGGGAAAAAATCTTTGCACTTTACGCATCTAACAAAGGGCTGATATCCAGAATTTACAAAGAACTCAAACAGATTTCCAGGAAAAATCAAACAAGCCCATTCAAAAATGGTCAAAGATATGAACAGACACTTTACAAGGAAGACATACGTGAGGCCAACAAATATAGGAAAAAATGCTCATCATCACTTGTCATTAGAGAGATGAAAATCAAAACCACATTGAGATACCATCTCACGCCAGTTAGAATGGCGATCATCAAAAAATCTGGAGACAGCACATGCTGGAGAGGATGTGGAGAAATAGGAACACTCTTACCCTGTTGGTGGGAGTGTAAATTACTTCAACCATTGTGGAAGATAGTGTGGCGATTCCTCAGGGACCTAGAAATAGAAATTCGATTTAACCCAGCAATCCCATTACTGAGTATATATCCACAAGACTATAAATCGTTCTACTATAAGGACACATGCACACGAATGTTCACTGCAGCACGGTTTACAATAGCAAAGAACTGGAACCAACCCAAATGCCAAACGATGATAGACTGGACTGGGAAAATATGGCACATATATACCATGGAATAGTATGCAGCAATCAAAAATGATGAGTTTGTGTCTTTTATAAGGACATGGATGAATCTGGAGAACATTCTTCTCAGCAAACTGACACAAGAACAGAAAAAGAAATACCGCATATGCTCACTCATAGTTGGGTGAGAAAAATGAGAACACATGGACACAGAGAGGCGGTCTACTATACACTGGGGACTGTTGGGGGAAATGGGGGAGGGACAGCGGTGGGGGGGCTGGGGAGGGATAGCCTGGGGATGAATGCCAAATGTGAGTGAAGGGGAGGAAGGCAGCAAAACACACTGCCATGTGTGTACCTATGCTACTATCTTGCACGTTCTGCACTTGTACCCCAAAACCTATAATGCAATAAAAATTAATTAAAAAAGAATAATACAGACGTATAGAAATGTCAGTAGTGTACTTGACAAGGCAACTTATTCAGTTCCTCAGTGAAGGGTCATATATATATGGAAAATACTCAGGATTCCATTATATATAGCCACTTATTTAGAGACTCACTGAAGAATGCACACCTGGAGAATTGTCTGGAGACTATTTGATATGACCGTTCTCCCATCGACTCGTGGAAAATGCAGAGCTGAGAAATAGACAAGAAGACAGAGTCAGGAGTCTATATTATGTGGTTACACGTTCAGAAACTGACTGAAGAATACACATCTTGATAATAGTCAGAGTCCCTGTCATATGGACACTCCATGAAAGCATTACCAAAAAGTGCACAACGGGGCAATAGTAAGGAGTTTATTTCACATGGCCTCTCATTAAGAGCTTCAGTGCATAACAAACAGCTGTGGAGGAGTGAGGACCCTATTGAAGGTAGCCCCAAATTAAGCAGCCCCGTGAATAATACACACATTTGTGAGAGTCATGAGACTATTTGATATGAACACTCATACAGAACCACTTCGAATATTGCACATGTGAAAAATAATCAGTAGTCCATTTCATGTGGTGGTTTGTTCAAAGGGTCAAAAAAAGAAAAAAAAAACATCCCTGTGGAGTAAAATATGGTCTATTTCATAAGGCCACTCTTTCCGTGTTTTAGTGAATAACATATATATCTGATAAGTCAGGAATCTTTTTCAGTTGGCCACTCGTTCTGGGCCTCTGTGTATAATACTCCCGTCAGAAACAGTCAAGGGTCTACTTCAAATGCCTACACATTCAGAGTTTCTGTAAGTAATGAACATCTTGGCAATACACCTGAGTCTCTTTTTTATGTCCACTGAGTTAGAGTCTCATTCAATAATACACACCTAGGGAAGAGTTAAGAGTCTACTTCATGTAGCCACTCATTTAGATCCTCAGTGAATAATCCACACCAGGTTAAAAGTCGAGGATTTTTATATGTCCACTCATTCTGTGCCTCCCTGAATGATACCCACCTGGGGAATTCTCAGGATTCTATTTCATACTACCAATCATGTAGAACCTTTTCGAATAATTCGCAATGGAGAAATAGTCAGGTGTCTATTTTGTATGGCCTCTGATTCAAAGATTCAGTGAATAATAAACTTCTATGGAGTAATCAGAACACTGTTTAAGATAGCCATGAATTAAGTGCCTTCCTGAATGATACACACCTGTGTAGTAATCAGGAGTCTATTTTGTATGAACTCTAAGTATGTGTCACGCTGAGTAATACACATAACCACTTCGAATATTGCACATGTGAAGAATAATCACTAGTACATTTCATATGGTAGTTCGTTTGGAGAGTCAAAAAATAACACGGGAGAGGGGTGATACACACAAGAGAGTGGAGGGTACAAACAGGAGACAGTGGGTACACAAAGTAGAGAAGAGGATAAACAAAGAAGAGAGGATACACACAGGAGAGCAGAGGATAAACCTAGGAGTGAGGAAAATACACACGAGAGAGAGAAATATAAACACAGGAGAAAGAAATACACACAGGAGAGAGGGGCATACACACAGGAGAGGGTGATACACACAAAAGAAAGAAGCATAAACAGAAAAGAGAGGAAGATACACACAGAACAGGGGAAAACACACAGGAGAGAGAAGCGTACACACAGGAGGAAAAAGGATACACACATCAGAGAGAAGGATACACACAGGAGAGAGAGGATACACAGAGGAGAGCAGAAAATACACACAGGGGAGAGAAAGCTTACACAGAAAAGGGAGGGGGTTACACATAGGAGAGAGAAGATACATAAAGGAAAAATGGGGACACAAACTGGAGAGAGGGGGATACACACAGAAGAGAGGGAAAATACACACAAAAGAGAGAGTTGATATACACAGAAGAGAAAAATGATACACACAAGAGAGAAGAGGATACACACAGGTAAAAGAAGGATACGCACTGGAGGGACAAAAATACACACAGGAGAGGGGAATACACACAGGAGTGAGGAGGATTCACACAGTAAAAAATAGGATACACACAGGAGACAGGAGGATACACACAAAAGAGGGAATGATACACACGTTAGACAGAAGGATACACACAGGAGAGAGAAGGATACACACAGGAGAGTGGTTATACAAACAGGAGAGATGAGGGTTCACACAGGAGAATAGATGATACACACATGAGAGATATGGATACACACAGGAGAGAGAAGAATGCAAACAGCAGAGAGAAGGATACACACAGAAGACAGGGAATGCACAGAAGAGTGAGAAAGATCCACACAGGAGAGAAGGCAATGCACCCAGGAGAGAGGTGGATACACACAGAAGTGGGGCATACATACAAAAGAGAGGGGATACACACAGGAGAAAGGGGGGATACACACGGAGAGTGGTGATCCACACAGGATTGTTGAGAATACACAGAGCAGTGGGGGGGGCTACACACAGGAGAGAAGAATATACACAAAGGAAGAAGGGATACACAGAGGAGATTAGGGAATAAACAGAGGAGAGAGGAGAATACACAAAGAAGAGAGGAGGATAAGCACAGGAGATAGAGGCTTACACACAGAAGAGGGAGATACACACAGGAGAAAAATGAATAAACACAGGAAAGTGGATTAAACAAACAGGAGAGGGGCGTAGACACAGGATAAAACAGAATACACACAGCAGAGAGGAAGATACACAGAAAAAAAAGATACACAAAGGAGAGAGGGGGACACGCACAGGAGAGAGAAGGGATACACACAGGAGGGAGGGTGTTACACACAGAAGAAAGGATACGCACAGGAGAGAGAAGGGATACCCACAGGAAAGAGGAGTATGCAAAAAGGAGAGGGCGATACACACAGGAGAGAGGAGGATGCAAACAAAAGAGAGTAGGAGACACACAGAAGAAAGGAAGATACACGCAAAAGAGAGGAGGGTAAACACAGGATAGAGGGTGATACACATTGGAAAGAGGAGTATACAGGCAGGAGAGGGGAGGAAACACATACGAGAGAGAAAGATACACACAGGTGAGAGGAGAATACACAGAGAAGAGAGGAGGATACACACAGGAGAGCGGGGGATACACACAAAGAAGAGGGAGATACTAACAAAAAGAGGGAAATAAACACAGGAGAAAAGTGGATACAAACAAAAGAGAGAAGGATACACACAGGAGAAAGGAGGATACGGAAAGGAGAGGGGAAACACACAGGAGAGAGGGGGATACACACAGGCGGGAAAGATAAACACAGAAGAGGGGGTATACACACAGGAGAGGGGGATACACAGAGGAGAGGGGAATGCACACAGGAAAGAGTGGCTTATGCACTGGAAAGAGGAGGATACACACAGGAGAGAGGGTGAATACACAAAAAAGAAAGGGGCATACACACAGGAGAGTGAAGCATACACACAAAAGGGAGGGAAATACACACAGGAGAGAGGGGGATACAGACAGAGAAAAAAAAACAAATACAAAAGAGAGGAGGATACACACCAAAAAGAGAAGAATATTGATAGAAGAGAGGAAGATACACGCAGAAAATTGGAAGATACAAAGGAGAGAGGAAGATAAACACAGGAGAGGGGAGGACACACGCAGGAGAGAGAAGGATACACATAAGAGACACGGAAAATATACACAGGAGAAAGAAGAATACACACAGGAGTGGCGTGATCCACACAGGAGAGAGGAGGGTACACACAATAGAAAGTAGAATACACACAGGAGAAAGAAGGATACACAAAGGAGAGAGGGATACACACAGGAGAGAGGGGGATACACCGAGGACAGAAGAGGATACACAAAGGTGAGAGGAGGATACACACAGGAGGAAGAATACACACAGAAACGAGGACCATAGACAAAGAAGAGGGGGATACACATAAGAGAAAGAAAAATACACACAAAAGAGAGGAGGATACACACAGGACAAAGAGATACACAAATGAGAGTGGGGTGTACACACAGGAGAGAGGAGGATACACACAGCAGAGAGGAGGATACACACAGAAGAAAGGGGATACACACAAGAGAGAGGAGGATACAAACTGGAGAGAGAAAAGATACACACAGGAGAGAGGAGGGATACACACAGGAGAAGGGGTGATACACGCAGAAGAGAAAAATAATACACACAGAAGAGAGGATGATACACACAAAAGAAAGGATCATACACACTGGTTAGAGAAAGATACTCACAGGAGAGAAGGATACACACAGGAGTGAAAAGGATACACACAGGAAAGAAGAAAATACACACAGGAGAGAGGAGGATACACACAGCAGAGGGGAGGATACACACAGGAGAAAGAAGATACACAGAGGAGAGAGGGGGATACACACAGGAGAGAGGGTGTTGAACACAGGAGGAAAGAGGGATACACACAGGAGAGAGAATTGATACCCACAGGAGAGAGAAGGATACACACAGGAAAGAAAAGGATACGCACAAGAGAGAGGAGAATGCACATAGGTGAGAGAAAAATACATACAGGAGAGAGGAGGAGACACACAAAAGAAAGAAGGATACACGCAGGAGAGAGAAGGATACACACAAAATAGAGAAGGATACGAACAGGAGACAGGAGGATACACGCAGAAGAAAGGAGGATACACACAGGAGAGTGGAGGATACAGAGAAAAGAGAGGAGGATACACGCAGGAGAGAGAGAAATACACACAAGAGAGAAGAGGATACACACAGAAGTGGGGTGATGCACACAGGAGAGAGAAGGGTACACATAGGAGAAAAAAGGATGCAAACAGAAGTCACAAAGATACACAAAGGAGAGGGGGATACACACAAAAAAGAAGGGTACACACCAATGAGAGAAAAGGATACATACAGGAGAGAGGAGGATCCACACAGGAGAGGGGGATAACAACAGGAAAGAGGGGCATACACACAGGAGAGGGGGATACACACAGGAAAAAGGGGGATATAAACAGGAGAGAAAATGATACACACAGGAGAGGGGGACACACACAAAAAGAGTGGCGTCAACACAGGAGAAAGAAAAATACACACAGCAGAGAAAAGAATACATACAGGAGAGAGAGGATACACACAGGAGAGAGGAGGATACACAGGAGAGAGAAAAACACACACAAAACAGGAATGGATACACACAGGAAACAGAAGGATACAAACAGGGTAGTGGGGGATACAAAAAGGAGAGGGGTGATACACACAGGAGAGAGGAGGGTACACACAGGATAGAGAGGGATTCACACAGGAGAAAGGAGGATACACATAGGATAAAGGAATACACACAGGAAAAAAAGGAATACACACAGGAAAAAGGATACACACAGGAGAGAGGGGCATACACACATAAAAGGGTAAAAAAAAAAGAAATAGGGATAAACACAGGAGAGAAAAGTATACACACAGGAAAGGGTGATACACACAGGAGAGACTGGCGTTAACACAGGAGAAAAAAGGATACACTCAGGAGAGAGGAGGAAACAAACAGGAGAGAGGGGATACACACAAAAGAGGAAGATAAACACAGGAGAAAGGAGGTATACACACAAAAAAGGAAGGTGTTACACACAGGAGAGAGGAGGAATAAACACAGTAGAGAGAAGGATACACACAAAAGAGAGGAGGACACACACAAGAGAGAAAAGTATACAGACAGGAGAGGGGCATACACAAAAGAGAGAGGGGGATACACACAAAAGCGTTGGATACATATAGGAGACAGGGAAATACACACAGGAGAGAGGAAGACACACACAAGATATGGGGATACAAAAAAGAGAGAGGGGGATACACACAGGAGAGAGAATACACACAGGAGATAGGAGGATACACACAGGAAAAAGGAGGATACACAAAGAAGAGGGGAAACACACAGGAGAGAGAGGGATTCACACAGGCGAGAAAGATAAACACAGAAGAGGGGTGGATACGCACAGGAGAGAGGGGAATACACACAGTAGAGAAAAATACACACAGGAGAGAGGGACTTATACACAGGAGAGAGGGGCTTATGCACAGGAGAGAGGAGGATACACACAGGAGAGTGGGGGGATACACAAAGAAAAGTGGGAGATACACAGAGGAGAGTGAAGCATACACACAGGTGGGTGCGGAATACACACAGGAGAGAGGAGGATACACACAGAGGGAAAAGGATAAATACAAAAAAGGGAGGATACACACAAAAGAGAGGAGGATACAAATAGAAGAGAGGAGGAAACATGCAGGAGATTGGAAGATATACAAAGGAGAGAGGAGTATACACACAGAAAAGGGGCATACACACAGGAGAAAGGGAGATTCTCACAGGAGCTTTGGATACATACAGGAGACAAAAAAATACACACAACAGAAAAGGGAATACACACAGGAGAGGTGGATACACACAGGAGAGAGGGGGATTCACACAGAAGAGGAAGATACGCACAGGAGAGATGGGGATCCACACAGGAGAGAGGGGAATAAACACAGGAGAGAGGGCGTTACACACAGGAGAGTGGTGTGATACACACAGGAGAGAGGAGGATACACACAGGAGAGAGGAGAATACACACAAAAGAGAGGAGCATACACACAGGACAAAGAAGTTTACGCACAGAATAGAGGGGAATTTACACAGTAGAGAGGATGATACACACAGGAGAGACGAAAATACACACAGGCGATAGGTGTATACACACAAGTGAGGGGAATACACAAAGGAGAGAGGGGCATACACACAGGAGAGAGAAAAGATACACACAGGAGGATACACACAAAAGAGATGGGGATACACACAGGAGAGAAGAAGATACACACAGGAGAGAGGAGGATACACAGAGGAGAAAGGGGGATACACAAAGTAGAGAGGGATACACACAGGACAGAGGGAATGTACACACAGGATAGAGGAGGATACACATAGAAAAGATGGGTATACACACAGAAGAAAGGAGATTACACAAAAAAGAGACAAGGATAAACAAAGAAAAGAGACGGATACACATAGCAGAGAAAAGGATACCCACAAAAGAGGGGGATTCACACCGGGGAGGGGGAATACACACATAAAATGGGGATAAACACAGTAGAAAGCGGGTACACACAGAAGAGAGAAGGATACTCACAGGAAAAGGTGATACAAACAGGAGAGAGAAAAACACACAGGTGAGAGGAGGATACACACAGGAGGGAGGGGAGTAAACACAGAAAAGTGTGGATACACAGAGGAGAGATGGGGATACACAAAGGAGAAAGGAATACACACAGCAGAGGGAAATACACACAAAAGCGAGGGGGATGCAAACAGGAGAAAGTGAAATACACACAGCAAAGAGGAGGACACACACAGGAGAGAGAATAATACACACAGGAGAGGGGAGTTACACACAGTATAGAGGAAGATACACACAGGAGAGAGAAGGATACAGAGAGGAGAGAGGAAGATACACACAGAAAAAAAGGAGATACACATAGGAGTGTGGGATACACACAGAAGAGAGGAGGTACACACAAAAGCATTGAATACATGCAGGAGACAGGGAAATACACACAGGAGAGAGGGGGATACACACAGAAGAGGGGAATACACACAGGAGAGAGGGAGATACATACAGGAGAGAGGAGTATACACAGGAGAGAGTGGGATACACACAAGAGAGAGGGGAATACACACAATAGAGAGGGGCATACACACAGGAGAGAGGGGGATACACACAGAAGAGAGAAAGATACACAAAGGAGAGAGGAGGATACACGCAGGAGAGAAATGTATACACAGGAGAAAGTGGGATACACACAGGAGAGAGGAGGATACACAAAGGAGAGTGGGGCGTACACACAGAAGAGGGGGGTTACAGAGAAAAGAGAGGTGGATACACAAAGGAGAAAGGGATACACACAGGAGAAAGAAATACACACAAAAGCGACGGAGATGCACACAGGAGAAAGGAGGATACACACAGGAAAGAGGAGAATACACACAGGAGAGAGAAGCATATACACAGGAGAGAGGGTGATACACACAGGAGAAAAAAGATACACACAGGAGAGTGGGGCACACAAACATGAGGGTGGGGGATACACACAAAAGAGAGTGGTATATACAGAATGGTAGAAGGATACACACAAAAGTGAGGAGGATACACATTGGAGAGAAGAGTATACACACAGGAGAGAGGAAGATACGCACAGAAGAGGAAAGAATACACACAGTAGAAGGGGATACACACAGAAGAAAGGGGGATAGGAACAGGAGAGAATACACAGACGAGAGAGGGAATACACACAGGAGAGAGAAGGAAAAAAAGAAAATTGGGACACATACAGAAGAGAGGGACATAGACAGAGGAGAGGTAATGATACACGCAGGAGAGAGGAGGATACACACAGGAGAGAGGGTGATACACACAGAAGAGAGGGGGGATAAACACAGGAAAGAGAAGAATACATAAAGGAGACAGAAGGATACACAGAGGTGAAAGGAAGATACACACAGGAGAGAGAAGGATACACACAGGAGAAAGGGGGATACAGACAGCAGAGAGAGAGATACACACAGGGGGAGGGGGATACACACAGGAGAGAGGAGTATACACACAGGAGAGAAAAGAATACAGACAAGAGAGAAGAATACACACAGGTGAAGGGAGGAAACAAACAGGAGAGAGGAGGATACACACAGGAGAGAGGGGAATAAACACAGAAAAGAGGAGGATACACACAAGAGAGAGGAGGATACACACAGGAGAGAGAAAGATTCACACAGGGGAAAGGAGGATACACACAAAAGAGAAAAGGATAGACATAGGAGAGAGGGGGATACACACAGGAGACAGAGGGATACACACAGGGGGACGGGGATAGATACAGGATAGAGGAGGATATACACAGGAGAGAGGAGGATACATACAAGACAGTGGAGGATACACAAAGGAGAAAAAAGCATACACACAGAAGAGAGGAGTACACACAAAAGAGGAAGATACACACAGAAAAGAGGAGGATACATACAGGGGATGGGGATACACACAGGAGAGAGGGGCATACACACAGAAGAGAGCAGGATACACACAAAATAGAGGAGAATACACACAGGAGAGAGGTGGTACACCCAGGAGACAGGGGGAATACACACAGGAGAGAAGAAGATACACACAGAAAAGAAGAGGATACACATAGGAGAGAGAAGAATACACACAGGGGAAGCGGGATACACACAGAACAGGGAAGAATACACACAAAAGAGAGGAGGATAAACACAGGAGAGTGAAGAATACCCACAAAAGAGAGGGGCATACACACAGGAGAGGGGAATACACAGAGTAGAGAGGGAGAAAACAAACAGGAGAAGTACATACACACCAGAGAGAAAGACACAGAAGAGAGAGGGAGATGCACAAAAGAGAGAGAAGGAGACACACAGAAAAGAAGTGGATACACAAAGGAAAGGGAAGGATACACACAGGAGAGGGCAGATACACACAGAAGAGAGGAATATACACACAGAAGAGTGGGGCAAACACATAGGAGGAAGAGAGATACACACAGAAGAGAGGGGTATACACACAGGAAAAAAGAATACACACAGAAGAGAAGAGGATTCACATAGGTGAGAGAAGAATACACACAGGAGAGAGAAAGATACACACAAGAGAGAGAAGGATACACACAGGAAAGATGGGGATATACACAGAAGAGAGGAGGATACACACAGGAGAGAGGAGGATACACACAGGAGAGAAAAAGATACACGCAGGATAAAGGAGGATTCATACAGGAAAGATGGGGATACACACAGGAGAGTGGAAAATACACAAAGGAGAGAGGAGGATACACACAAGAGAAAGGAGAATACACACAGGAGACAGGAGAATACACACAGGTAAGGGGAGGATACACACAGTAAAAAGAAGGATACACATAGGAGAGAGGTGAATATACCCAGGAGAGAGAAAGATACACACAGGAGAGAGGAGGATACAAACAGGAGAGGGTGGATACACACAGGAGAAAGGAGGATACACACAGGAGAGAGGGGGGATACACACAAGAAAAAGGGGAATGCACACAGAAGAGAGAAGGATACATAAAGGCTAGAGGGGGGATACACACAGGGTAGAGGAATGATACTAACAGGAAAGAGGGGGATACACACAGGAGAGTGGGGCATACACACAGAAGAAAGATGATACACACTGGAGAGAGCGGGATACACAAATAGGAGGAAAATACGCACAGTAGAGAGGAGGATACTCACAGGAGAAGAAAGGATACACACAGAAAAGAAACGATTACACACAGGAGAGAGGAGTATACACACAGGAGAGGGCGATACACACAAGAGAGACGGGGATCCACACAGAAGACAAGGAAATACACATAAGAGAGAGGGGTATACACAAAGGAGAGAAAAGTACACACACAGGAGAAATAAGAATACACCCAGGACAGAGGAGGATACCCGCAGAAGAGAGGGGGATACACACAGGAGAGAGAAAACTACACACAGGAGAGAAGAAAATACACAAAGGAGCGAGGGATACACACAGGTGAGAAAAGGATACACACAAGGGAGTGTGGCATAAACACAGAAAAGGAGGGATACACACAGGAGAGAAAAATACACAGAGGAGTGAGAAGAATGCACACAGAAGAAATGGAAATGCACAAGGAAATAGAATATACACACAGGAGAGAGAAGGATACACACAGGAGAGGGGGGATACATAGAGAAGAGAGGAAGACACCCATAAAAGAGAGGAGGATACTCAGAGAAGAGAGGAAGATACACACAGACAAAAAAGGATACACACAGGAGTGGGGGATACACACAGAAGAAAGGGGAATATGCAGAGGAGAGAAAAATACACAGAGGTGAAAGGGATACATACAAGAGAGAGAGGCATACATAGAGAAGAGAACAGGATACCTGCAGGAAAGAGGAGGATACACACAGAAGAGAGGGGAATATGCAGGGGAGAGAAAAATACACAGAGGTGAGGGGGATACATACAAGAGAGAGAGGCATACATAGAGAAGAGAACAGGATACCCGCAGGAAAGAGGAGGATACACACAGAAGAGAGGGGGATTCACACAGGAGAGAGGGGGATACACACAGGAGACAAAAGGATACACACAGGAGAGAAAAAGATACACATAGGAGGGAAACATACACAGAGGAGAGAGGGGCATACACACATAAAAGGGGATACACACAGGAGAAAGGGGAACACACACACGAAAGGGTAATACACACAAGAGAGAGAAGCATAAACACAGGAGAGAACAGGATACACACAGAAGAGAGGAGGAAACAAACAGGAGACAGAGAATACACACAAGTGACATTGGTATACACACAGGAGAAAGGGGTAATACGCACAGGAAAGAAAGGTGTTACACACAGGAGAGATGGAAGAAACACAGAAAAGTGGAGGAATACACACAGGAGAGAGGGGTATACACACAGGAGAGAGAAGGAAACACACAGGAGAGAGGAGTGTACACACAGGAGAGGAGCATACACACAGGAGAGAGGCAGATACACATAGGAGAGTTGGATACATACAGGAGACAGGGAAATACACATGGGAGAGTTGGATACATACAGAAGACTGGGAAATACTCAAAGAAGAGTGAGGGATACACACGGGAGAGAGGGTATACACACAAAAGTGAGGGGAATACACACAAGAGAGAGGGGCATACACACAAAAGAGAGGGGGATACACATAGGGAAGAGAAAGATACACACAGGAAAGTGGAAGATACACATAGGAGAAAAACGGAAACACACAGTAGAGGAAGAAACACACAAGAGAAAGGGGTTCCACACAGGAGAAAGGGGAATGCACATAGGAGAGAGGGTTATACACAAAAGAGTGGTGTATACAAACAGAAGAGAGGAGGATACATGCAGAAGAGTGGAAAAAACTTGCAGCACAGAGGAGGAAACCCACAGGAGAGAGGAGGATACACACAAAAGAGAGAAAAATACGAGGAGATCGCAAGATGGCATCGTAGAAGCAACTCAGGATTGCAGCTCTCAGTGAAGGCGCAGAGGGTGAGTCCTAGCCGCATTCTCGGATGGACCTTTTTTGCCCACAGAGCGTTGAAAGTCCCCGGTGTGGGAGAGACACGGGACTTTAGAAAAGCCAGCTAATGCAGCCGGCTCGCGCGGCCGCTTCGGCGGCGCCACAGCGGGACCCAGCACGGAACTCACTGGTCTGGGTGCCCGGTTAAACCGGCAATCTGAGATTTGGAAGGACAGATTGGCATGTCCATCTGATTGAATGGGACTTGGACAGTGAGCCAGACCAGGAGTTTCCTGGAAAGCGTGATCTGAGCTGGTGCAGTAGGCAGCGGCACGGGAGATCGCATGGATCCCAGTGCCCTATGGGCAGGCTACTGGGGCGCCAGTGAGAGAGTCGACCTTTCAGCTTGCGGAGAGAGAGAGAGAGAGAGAGAGAGAGAGAGAGAGAGAGAGAGAGAGAGAAAGAGAGAGAGGATGGACTCTGAGGCAGGGAGCTGGGTGATCGGGCCCGGCGGGTCCCACCCTCACGGGGACAAGCAGGGCAGCGACTGGAGGCGCTTGGGGCTGAGAGTTTTGCTGCCGGCATCTAGGGGGGTGCAGCCCAGTGAGGGAGGGGCGTCCACCATTGCTGACACAATCTGCCCCTACTGAAGCACCGCCCAGGGCTGACGCAGCCTGCCATTGCCAAAGCAACCTGCCATAACAGAGAGACTCCCAGCAGCAACAGGGTGGACCCGCGCTAGCAGGTCACAGCCCCGGCAGGCAAGTAGTGAATAGACTGCCACCTAATGGGGCAGGAAGGTGCAACAGATACTCATAAAGAAAGCCCCAACTCCCTGAGACAGAGCATCTAAGGGGGAAAAAAAAGGTGTGGTGTTTTATGAGTTCTATTGCAGAAGACATAAACAACCTCCCAACAACTCTGAATGAACAACGGAGCTCACAGCTCAGCACTGGAGTTCCTATAAAGCACAGACCTTCTCCTTAAGCAGCTCCCTGACCCCTGTACATCGAAAAAGTCACCCCAAAAAAGGACTAATCAGACTGATATATGGTGGGCATCATTCTGGAACAAAGACAGCAGCAGAAGAAACTGGTATCATCCCTCACTGTTCCACAGCTGCTACAGGTATACTCCAGACACGCAGGGCCTGGAGTGGACCTCTCACTGTTCCACAGCTGCTACAGGTATACTCCAGACACGCAGGGCCTGGAGTGGACCTCAGCACTCATACAGCACAGTGCTGGAAAATTAGAAGGAAAACTAAGTAACAGAAATACTTCATCATCAGCAATCTCAGCATCCACACAGAGACCCAATTGAAAAATCAACAACTACTAGGACGACAGGTGGATAAATCCATAAAGATGGGAAGAAACCAGCGCAAAAAGGAGGAAAACACCCGAAACCAAAACACCTCACCTCCTACAAAGGACCAAAACTCCTCACCAGCAAGGAAAACAAGCTGCACGGAGAATGAGTGTGAGGAAATGACGGAATAGGACTTCAGAAAGTGGATAATGAGAAACTTCATTGAGCTAAAATAATATGCTCTAAATCAGTGCAAAGAAACTAAGAACCTTGAAAAAAGATTTGAAAAAAGATTCGAGGAATTGATAACAAGAATGGACAATTATGAGAGGAATATTAATGAATTGAAGGAGCTGAAAAACACAACACGAGAACTTCGCGAAGCATGCTCAAGTTTGAACAGCCGAATTGACCAAGCAGAAGAAACAATATCAGAAGTTGAACATCAACTCAATGAAATAAAACGAGAAACCAAGATTAAAGAAAAAAGCACAAAAAGGAATGAACAAAATCTCCAAGAAATGTGGGACTATGTGAAGAGACCCAACCTACGTTTGATAGGTGTACCAGAATGTGACGAAGAGAATGAATCCAAGCTGGAAAACACTCTTCAGGATATTATCCAGGAAAATTTCTCCAACCTAGCAAGACAGGTCAATACTCAACTCCAGGAAATACAGAGAACACCACAAAGATAATCCACAAGACGAGCAACCCCAAGGCACATAATCGTCAGATTCACCAGGGTGGAAATGAAAAAGAAAATACTAAGGGCAGCCAGAGAAAAAGGTCGGATCACCCACAAAGGGAAGACCATCAGACTCACAGCAGATCTCTCGGCAGAGATTCTACAAGCCAGAAGAGAGTGAGGGCCAATATTCAACATCCTTAAAGAAAAGAAGTTTCAACCCAGAATTTCATATCCAGCCAAACTGAGCTTCATAAGTGAAGGAAAAATAAGATCCTTCACGAACAAGCAAGTACTCAGAGATTTTGTCACCACTAGGCCTGCTTTACAAGAGCTCCTGAAAAAGGCACTACACATAGAAAGAAACAACCAGTACCAGCCATCCTAAAAGCATACCAAATGCTAAAGACCATCAACAAAATGAAGAATCTACATGAACCAACGCGCAAAACAGTCAACTAGCATCAAAATGGCAGTATCAAATTCACACATAACAATATTAACCCTAAATGTAAATCGGCTAAATGCACCAATCAAAAGACACAGACTGGCAAATTGGATAAAAAACCAAAACCCATCAGTGTGTTGTATCCAGGAAACTCACCTCACACACAAAGATACACAAAGGCTCAAAATAAAAAGATGGAGAAAGATTTACCAAGCAAATGGAGAGCAAAAAAAAGCAGGAGTTGCAATTCTTGTCTCTGATAAGGTAGACATTAAAGCAACAAAGATCAAAAGGGACAAAAAGGGTCATTACATAATGGTAAAAGGATCGATTCAACAAGAAGAGCTAACGATTCTAAATATATATGGACCCAATGCAGGAGCACCCAGATATATAAGGCAAGTTCTTAATGACTTACAATGAGACTTGGACTCCCACACAATAATAGTGGGAGATTATAACACTCCACTGTCAATAGCAGACAGATCAACCAGACAGAAAATTAACAAGGATATCCAGGACTTGAACTCAGACCTGGAACAAGCAAACTTGATAGACACTTACAGAACTCTCCACCCCAAATCCACAGAATATACATTCTTCTCAGCACCACATCACACCTACTCCAAAATTGACCACATAATTGGAAGTAAAGCACTCCTCAGCAAATGCAGAACAACTGAAATAATAACAAACAGTCTCTCAGACCATAGTGCAATCAAGTTGGATCTCAGAATTCAGAAAATAACTCAGACCCTCACAGCTTCATGGAAACTGAACAACTGGCTCTTGAATGTTGATTGGATAAACAATGAAATGAAGACAAATATAAAGAAGTTCTTTGAAACCAACGAAAATTAAGACACAACATACCAGAATCTCTGGAACACATTTAAAGCAGTCTGTAGAGGAAAATATATAGCAATAAGTGCCCACATGAGAAGAGTGGAGATATCCAAAATGGACACCCTATCGTCAAAATTGAAAGAGCTAGAGGAGCAAGATTAAAAAAGCTCAAAACCTAGCCGAAGACAAGAAATAACTAAGATCAGAGAAAACTGAAGGAGATAGAGACAAGAAAAACCCTTCAAAAAATCAATAAATCTAAGAGCTGGTTTTTCGAAAAGATCAACAAAATAGACAGACCACTAGCCAGACTGATAAAAAAGAAAAGAGAGAACAACCAAACAGATGCAATAAAAAACGATAATGGGGAAATCACCACAGATTAGACAGAAATTCAAACCATCGTCAGAGAATACTACAAACAACTCTATGCACATAAACTAGTAAATCAGGAAGAAATGGATAAATTTCTGGACGCCTGTGTCCTCCCAAGCGTAAACCAGGAGGAAGCCGAAACTATGAATAGACCAATAACAAGGTCTGAAGTTGAGGCAGCAATTAAGAGCCTACCAGAGAAAAAAAGCCCAGGTCCAGATGCGTTCACAGCTGAATTCTACCAGACACACAAAGAGGATCTGGTACCATTTATTCTGAAAATTTTCCAAATAATCCAAAAAGAGGGAACCCTTCCCAAATCATTTTATGAGACCACTATCATCCTGATACCAAAACCTGACAGAGACTCAACAAGAAAAGAAAACCTTAGGCCAATATATGTGATGAACATAGATGCAAAAATCTTCAATAAAATACTGGCAAACCAATTGCAACAGCACATCAAAAGACTTTTTCATCATGATCAAGTAGAATTCATCCCAAGGATGCAAGGCTGGTTCTACATATGCAAGTTTATAAATGTAATTCACCACATAAACAGAAGCAAAATCAAAAACCACATGATTATCTCAATTGACGCAGAGAAAGCATTTGACAAAATTCAACAGCTCTTTATGCTAAAATCCCTCAATTAAGTTGGTATTGATGGAACATATCTCAAAGTAATAACAGCTATTTACGACAAACCAACAGCTAATATCATACTGAATGGGCAAAAACTGGAAGCATTCCCTTTGAAATCTGGCACTAGACAAGAATGCCCTCTCTCACCATTCCTATTCAAGATAGTACTGAAAGTTCTAGCCAGAGCAATCAGGCAAGAAAAAGAAATAAAGAGTATTCAAATAGAAAAGGTGGAAGCCAAATTGTCTCTATTTGCAGATGACATGATAGTATACCTAGAAGACCCCATCACCTCAGCCCAAAGGCTCCTGCAACTGATAAGCAACTTCAGCAAGTCTCAGGATATAAAATCAATGTTCAAAAATCACAAGCATTCCTATACACCAATAACAGACTTAAAGAGAACCAAATCAAGAACGAACTGCCATTCACAATTGCTACAAAGAAAATAAAATACCTAGGAATACAACTCACTAGGAATGTAAGGGACCTCTTTAAGGAAAACTACAAACCACTGCTCAATGAAATAAGTGAGGACAGAAACAGATGGAGAAACGTTCCATTTTCGTGGTTAGGAAGAATCAATATCGTGAAAATGGCTATACTGCCCAAAGTAATTCACACAATCAATGCTATCCCCATCAAACTGCCATTGAATTTCTTCACAGAACTGGAAAAAACCACCATGAATTTCATATGGAACCAAAAAAGAGCCCGCATAGCCAAGTCAATTCTAAGCAAAAAGAACACAGCGGGAGGCATCACACTACCAGACTTCAAACTATAATACAAGGCTACAGTAATCAAAACATCATGGTACTGATACCAAAACAGAGATATAGACCAATGGAACAGAACAGAGGCCTCGGATGCAACACAACATATCTACAACCGTATTATCATTGATAAACCAGACAAAAACAGGGAATGGGGAAAGAATTCCATATTTAATAAATGGTGTTGGGAAAACTGGCTAGCCATGTGCAGAAAGCAGAAACTGGACCCCTTCCTGACACCTTACACTAAAATTAACTCCAGATGGATTAAAGATTTAAACGTAAGACCTGACACCATAAAAACCCTAGAAGAAAATCTAGGCAAAACCATTTATGACATAAGAGTAGGGAAGGAGTTCATGAACAAAACACCAAAAGCATTGGCAACAAATCCACAATAGAGAAATGGGACCTAATCAAACTCCACAGCTTTTGCACAGCAAAAGAAACAGGCACTAGAGTGAATCAGCAACCATCATAAGGGGAAAAAATCTTTGTAGTTAACGCATCTGACAAAGGGCTGATATCTAGGATTTACAAAGAACACAAACAGATTTACAGAAAAAAAACAAACAAGCCCATTCAAAAAGGGCAAAAGATATGAACAGACACGTTCCAGAAGAAGACATACATGAGGCCAACAAACATATGAAAAAGTGCTCATCATCATTGGTCATTAGAGAGATGCAAATCAAAACCACATTGAGATACCATCTCACACCAGTTACAATGGCGGTCATTAAAAAATCTGGAGACAGCAGATGCTGGAGAGGATGTGGAGAAATAGAAACACTCTTATACTGTTGGTGGGAGTGTAAATTATTTCAACCATTGAGGAAGATAGTGTGGCGATTCCTCAGGGACCTAGAAATAGAAATTCCATTTGACCCAGAAATCCCATTATCTATCCAAAGGACTATAAATCGTTCTATTATAAGGACACATGCACACGAATGTTCATTGCAGCACTGTTTACAATAGCAAAACCCGGATCCAAAACAAACGCCCAACGGTGATAGACTGGACTGGGAAAATGTGGCAAATATACTCCATGGAATATTATGTGGCAATCAAAAATGATGAGTTTGTGTCCTTTGTAAGGACATGGATGAATCTGGAGAACATCATTCTCAGCAAACTGACAGAAGAACAGAAAAAGAAATACCACATATGCTCACTCATAGGTGGGTGAGAAAAATGAGAACACATGGACACAGAGAGGTGGTCTAGTATACACTGGGATCTATTGTGGGGATTGGGGGAGGGACAGCCGGCGGTGCTGGGGAGGGATAGCCTGGGGATGAATGCCAAGTGTGGGTGAATGGGCGGAAGACAGCAAAACACACTGCCATGTGTGTACCTATGCAACTATCTTGCACGTTCTGCACATGTACCCCAAGACGTATAATGCAATAAAAATTTAAAAAAATGAATACACACAGGTGAGGGCCATACACAAAAGACAGAGAGGGATACACACAGGAGCGTTGGATACATACCAGAGACAGGGAATTTCACGCAGGAGAGAGGGAATACACACAAGATATGGGGATACAAACAGGAGAGAGGGGAATACACAAAGGAGGGAGGAGAATACACACAGGAGATAGGAAGATACACATAGGAGGAAGGAGGATACACACTGTAGAGTGGGGAATGCACACAGGAAAGAGGAGGATACACACAGAGGGAATAGGATAAATACAAAAGAGAAGAGGATAGACACAAGAGAGTGGAGGATACAGATAGAAGAGAGGAAAATGCATGCAAGAGATTGGAGGATACACAAAAAAGAGAGGAGGATACACACAGGAGAGCAAAAGATACACACAGGAGAGAGGAATATACACACAGAAAAGAAGTATATACAGAGGAGAGAGGGAGATTCTCACAGGAGAGTTGGATACATAGAGGAGACAAGAAAATACACACAACAGAGAAGGCGATACTCACAGGAGATGTGGATACACACAGGAGAGAGGGGGATTCACAGAGAAGAGAGGGATACACACAGTAGAGATGGAGATCCACAATGGAGAGAGGGGAATACACAGAAGAAAGAGGGTATTACACACAGGAAAGAGAAGGTTACGCAGAGCATAGAGGGGAATTTACACAATAGAGAGGGTGATACACACAGGAGAGAGAACAATACACACAGGAGAGAAGGGTATACACACAGGTGAGGGCAATACACAAAGAAGAAAGGGGCATACACACAGGAGAGAGAAAAGATACACAGAGGATAGAGGAGGATACACACAGAAAAGAAAATGATACAAACAGGAGAGAGGAGGATACTCAGAAGAGAGAGAAATGTACACACAGGAAAAAGGAGGATACCGTCAGGATAAAAGAGGATACACACAGGAATGAGAGGGATAAACGCAAAAGAGGGGAGGATAAACACAGCAGAGTGGAGTATACACACAGGAAAGAGTGGGATACACACAGGAGAAAGGAATACAGACAGGACAGAGGGACATACACATAGGAGAAAGGAGGGTAAACACAGGAGAGAGGAAGGATACACAGGAGAGAGGGGATATACACAGGAGAGTGGGGCATACACATAGAAGAGAGGGGGATACACACAGAAAACAGGGGAATACACACAGGGGTAGAAGGATAATGACAGGACGGAGGAGGATACACACAAAATCGAATACGACACAGACAGAAGAGAGGAAAATACACGCAGGAGACAGGAAAATTCACACAAAAGAGAGGAGGATGCACACAGATGAGAGGAGGATACACGCAGGAGAGACGAGGATACACAGTGGAGAGGGGCAAGACACACAGGAGTGGAAGATACAAACAGAAGAGAGGAGGAAAGAAACAGGTGAGAGGAGTATACACAAAGGAGAGAGGAGGATACACACAGGTGAGAGGAGGATACACACAAAAAATAGGGGGATAAACACAGGAGAGAGGGTGATAAACACAGAAGAGGGGTGATACACACAGGAAAGTGGAGGGTACACAGAGAAGAGAGGAAGATACACAAAGGAGAAAAGAGGATACAGAAAAAAGAGGGGGATGCACACAGGAGAGAGGGTGATATACCAAAAAAAGAGAAGGATACACACAGGAGAGAAAAGGAAACACACAGGAGAGGAGAATACACACAAGAGAAATTAAAATACACACAAAAGAGAGAAGAATACACACAGGAGAAGGGAATACACACAGGAGAGAGAGGCGTACACACAGAAGAGAAAAGGATACATACAGCAGAGAGGAGAATACACAGAGAAGAGAGGGGATACCCACAGAAGAGTGGAGGATACAAATAGGAGAGAGGGGGAATACACACGGAGAGAGGGGAGATACACACAAGAGAGAAAAGGGATACCTCCCAGAGAGAGGAGGAATACACAAAGGAGAGAGGAGGATAAAGATAGGAGACAGTAGGATACACACAGGAGAGAGAAAGATACACACAGAAAAAAAATACACACAGGAGAGAGAAAAATACACACAAAATAGAGAAAGATACACACATAAGACAGAAGGATACACACACGAGAGAGAAGGATACACACAGAAGAGAGGTGATACACACAGAAGAAAGAAGGGTACACACCGGATAAAGAAAGATACACACAAATGAGAGAAGGATACACAAAGGAGAGACTGGGATACACACAGGAGATTGGTGATACACACAGGAGAAAGGGGGATACACACAGGAGAGAAAAGACAACACACAGGAGTTAGTAGGATACACAAAGGAGAAGGAGATACACAAAGTAGAAAGGAGAATGCGCACAGGAAAGGGGATACACACAAAAAAAGGGGATACACACAGGAGAGGGGGAATACACACAGGAGATGAGGATACACACAGGAGAGAGGATGATACACACATGAGAGAGGAAAATGCAAACAGGCGAGGGGAGATACACACAAGAGAAAGGGTGATACCCACAGGAGAAAGGAAGGATATACACAGGAAAAAAGGGGTTACACACAGGAGAGAGGGGGAAAACACACAGGAGAGAGGAGGGATTCACATAGGATAAAGAAACATACACGCAGAAGAGAGGAAAATACACACAGGAGAAAAGAGGATACACACAGGAGGGGGGATACAGAAAGTAGAGAGGGGCATGCTCACAGGAAAAAAGGATACTCAAAGGAGAAAAAAGGATACACACAAAAAAGGAAAGGATACACACAGAAGAGGGGAATACATACAGCAGAGAGGGGCATACACACAAAAGGAGGAGGATACACACAGGAGACAGGAAGATACAGAAAGGGAGAGGGGATACACACAGGAGAGAGGGTGATACACACAAAAGAAAGGGGGAATACACATAAGAGAGAAAGGAATTACACACTGGAGAGAGGAAAGAAACACAAAGGAGAGAGGAGGGATACACACAGGAGAAAGGAAGATACACACAAGAGAGTAGAAAATACACACAGGAGAGAAAAGGATGCACACAGGAAAGGAGGATACACACAAGTGAGAAGAGGATACACAAGTGAGACAGGAGGATACACACAGGAAAAAGGAGGATACACACAGGAGAGGGTCATACACACAGGAGAGAGGAAATACAAACAAGAGATTTGGATACACACAGGAGACAGGGTAATACACACAAAAGAGAGGGGGATACACACAGGAGATGGGGATACAGAGAGAAGTGGGGGGATACATACAAAAGAAAGGAGAATACACACAAGATAGGGGCATAGACACAGTAGAGAGAAAAATACACACAGGAGAGAGGGGAATACACACAGGAGAGAAACGGATATAAACAGGAAAGTGAAGAATACACACAGGAGGGAGGGGGATACACACAAAAGAGAGAATACACACAGAAGGAGGGGAATACACTCAGGAGAGAGGAGGATACACACAGGAGAGAGGAGGATACACACAGGAGAAAGGAGGATTCACAAAGGAGAGAAGGAAACACACAGTAGAGAGGGAGATGCACACAGGTGAGGGGGGTACACAAAGAAGTGGGGGAAATGCACACAGATAAGAACGGGATACACACAGGAGATGGGGATACACACAGGAGAAAGGGGGACACACACAGGAAAGGGAAGAATACACACAGGAGATAAGGATACACACAGGAGAGAAAGACATACACACAGGAGAAAGGAGAATACACACAGCAGAGATTAGGATTCGCACAAGAGAGAGAAGATAAACACAGGAGAAAGAAGAACACACACAGGAGAAAGGAAGGATACACACAGGAGAGAGGGTGGATACACAAAGCAAAAACGGGGGATACACAGAGGAATGAGGAGAGATACACACAGGAGAGAAGAGCATATACACAGGAGAAGGATAGGTACACACAGGAGAGAATGATAAACACAGTAGAGAGGAAGATACACACAAGATAGAAGAAGATACACACAAAATAGAAAATGATACACACAGGAGACAGAAAAATACACACAGAAGAGAGGGGGATAAACACAGGAGAGGGCAATACACACAGGAGAGAAAAAAGATACACACAGGAGACAGGGATACACAAAGAAGGGAGTTGGATACACACAGGAGAGAGGGGGAAACACACAGAAGAGAGGGTAAAACACACAAGAGAGATGGGCATACCCACAGGAGACAGGAGAATACACAAAGGAGAAAGGGGGATACACACAGGAAAAAAAGGGATACAAACAGGAGAGTGCGGCATACACACAGAAGGGAGGGGGATAACACAGGAGAGAGAAGGATACACACAGAATAGAAAATGATAAACACAAAAGACAGAAAAATGCACACAGGAGAGGGGGATAAACACAGGAGGGGGAAATACACACAGGAGAGAAAAAGAAACACACAAGAAACATGGATAAACAAAGAAGGGAGTTGGATACATACAGGAGAGAGGGAGATACACACAGGAGAGAGGGCAATACACACAAGAGAGAATGGCATACCCACAGGAGAGAGGAGACTACACAATGGAGAGAGGGGGATACATACAGGAAAAAGGGGGATACAAACAGGAGAGTGCGGCATATACACAGAAGGGAGGGGAATAAACACAGGACAGAGGAGGATACACACAGGAGAGAGGAGGCTACACAAAGGAGAGAGAAGGATACACAAAGAAGAGGGGGAAACACACAACAGAGGAGGGATACAAACAGAAGAGAGGAGGATACACACAGAAGAGAGAAGAATATACAAAGGAAAGAGGAGGATACACACAGGAAAGAGACGAATACACAAAACAGACGGGGATACACAGGATAGAAAAGGTTACAGATAAAAGAGAGGAGGATATACACAGAATAGAGGAGGATACAAAAAGAAGAGGGGCAAACACTAGAGAGAGGGGGATAAACACAGGCGAGGGGAATAAACAATGGAGACGGTGGGATACACAGAGGAGAGAGGGGGATACACAAAAAAGAGAGGAGGATACACATAGGAGAGAGGAGGCTACACACTGCAGAAAGGAAGATACACAAAGAAGAGAAGGAAACACACAAAAGAGAGGGGGATACACAAAATCGAGGGGGATAAACACTGGAGACGGTGGGATACACACAGGAGTGAGGTGGATACACAAAGGAGAGGGGGATACACACAGGAGAGAGAAGTATACACACAAAATAGATGAGGATACACACAGGAGAGAGGGGGATACACACAGGAGAGTGGGGCATAAACACAGGAGGAAAGGGGATATACATAGCAGAGAGGGGGATACCCACAGTAGGTGAAGAATAAATACAGGAGAGAGGAGGATACACACAGGAGAGAGGAGGATACACACAGAAGAAAGAAGAATACACACAAGAGAGGGGGACAAACACAGGATAAAAAGGATACACTTAGGAGAGTGGAGGATACACACAGGAGAGAGGAGGATACACAGAGCAGAGAGGAGGATACACACAGAAGAGAGGTGAATACACACAGGAGAGAGAAAAATACACGCAGGATTAGGGAAGATACACACAGGAGAGAGGGGGATACACACAGGAGTGAGGGGGGATACACACAAGAGAGAGGAGGAAACACACAAGAGACAGAAGGATACACAAAGGAGAGAGAAGAATACACACAGGAGAGAAAAACATACACACAGGAGTGAAGACTATACACACAGGAGAGAGAATAATCCACACAAATGAAAAAAGGATACACACAGCAGAGAAAATAATACACACAGCAGAGAGGGGGAAACACACAGGAGAGTGGGGGATACAAACAGGTGAAGGGGGATACACACAGGACAGAGGAAGATACACAGAGGAGAGAGGAGGATACACATAAAAGAGAGGAGCATACACAAAAGAGACGGGGCATGCACACAGGAGAGGGCGATACACACAGGTGAAAGGGGGATACACACAGGAAAGAAAAGGATACACACAAAAGAGAAAGATACACACAGGAGGGTGGGGCATACACACAGGAGAGAGGAGGATACACACAGAATAGAGGAGAATACACACAATAGAGAGGGGGATACACACAGGAGAGAGGGTGTATACACACAGGTGAGAAGAAGATACACACAGAATAGAGGAAGATACACACAGGAGATAGGAGGATACACACAGGAGAGAGGGGATACACCCAAGATAAGTGGGGATACACACAGGCGGAAAGGGATACACACAAGAGAGAGGAGGTTACACACAAGACAGAAGAGGATACACACAGAAGAGAAAAGTATACACCCAGAAGAGAGGGGAAATCACACAGGAGAGAGGGAAATAAAAACAGGACAGTGCGACATACACACAGGATGAAGGGAAATACACACTGGAGAGAGGGGGATACACACAGGGGGAAAGAAATACACACAGGAAAGAGAAGCATACAAACAGCAGAGAGGAGAATACTCACAAAAGAGAGGAGGATACACCCAGTAGAGAGGAGGATAAACACAGAAGAGAGGGGGAAACACACAGGAAAGTGGTGGATACACACAGGAGAGAGGAAGATACACACAGGAGAGAGGAGGGTACACATAGGAGAGAGGAGCATACACAAAAGAGACAGGGGGGAACACACAGGAGAGAAAGATACACACAGGTGAAAGGGAGATACACACAGGAAAGAAAGAATACACACAAAAGAGAAGGATACACACAGGAGGGTGGGGCATACACACAGGAGAGAGAAGAATACACATAGGATAGAGGAGAATACACACAATAGAAAGGGAGATACACACAGGAAAGAGAAGAATACACACAGGGGAGAGAAGGACAGACACAGCAGAGAGGAGGATACACACAGGAGAGAAAAAAATACAAACAGGAGAGAGAAGGATACACATAGGTAATAGGAGAATACCCACAGGAGAGAGGAGGATACACATAGGAGAGAGGGAGATACATCCAGGAGAAATGGGGATACACACAGAGGTAAAGGGATACATACAGCAGAGAGGATACACAAAAGAGAGAAGAGGATACACACATAAGAGAAAAGGATACACCCAGAAGAGAGGGGAAAACACACAGGAGAGAGGGAGATACAAACAGGAGAGTGTGAAATACACACAGGATAGAGGGAAATACACACAGGAGAGAGGAGGAAACACACAAGAGGAGGGGGATACACACAGGAGAGAGGAGGATACAAACTGCAGAGAGGAGGATATGCACAAAAGAAAATAAGATACACCCAGGAGGGAGGAGGATACACAAAGGAGAGGTGAAACACACAGTAGAGAGGGGGATACACACAACTGAGGGGGATACACACAGAAGTGGGGAAGATGCACACAGGAGAAAGGGGGATCCACACAGTAGAGGGGGATACACACAGAACAGAGGGGCATACACACAGGAGAAAAGAGGATACACACAAGAGAGAGGGGGATACACACAGGAGAAAGGGGGATACACACAAGAGAGTGGGGCATACACACATGATAGAGGGGCATACACAGAGGGGGAGAAGGATAAATACTCGAAGGAGGAGGGTACACAAAAAGAGAGGAGAATACAGACAGAAGAGAGGATGATACACACAGGAGGGAGAAGGATACACACAAGAGAGAAGAGGGTACACGCAAGAGAGAGGAGGATACACACAGGAGAGTAGGGGGATAAACAGAGGAGAGACGGATACACACAGAAAAGAAGAGGATACACAAAAAAAGGAGGATACACACAGGAGAGAGGGGATACACACAAAAAAGAGGAGGATGCACACAGGAGAGAGAAGGATACACACAGGATAAATAAGGATACACAAAGAAGATGGGGATACACACAGAATGGGGTAGATACACAGAAAAGAGAAAAGGATACACAGGAGATAAAAGAATACACACAGAAGATGGGGATATACACAAGAGAGAGGGGCATACACAAAGGAGAGTCTGATACACACAGAAGAAAGGGGGATACACACAGGTGAGAGAAGAATACACACAGAAGAGGGGGATACACACAAGAGAGAGGGGCGTACACAAAGGTGATAGGGAATACACACAAAAGAGAGGGAGATACACACAGAAAAAAGGGGGATACACACAGGAGAGAGGGGGATACACAGAGGAATGAGGAAAGATACACACAGGAGAGAGGATCCTACACACAGAAAAGAGGAGGATACACAGAGGAGAGAGAAAGATACACATAGGAGAGAGGATACACACAAAAGAGAAAAGGATACACAGAGAAGACAGAAGGATACACAAAATAGAGTGGGGCATACACACAGAAAAAAGGGATACACACAGGAGAAAAAAGGATACACAAAAGAGAGAGAAGGATACACACAGGAAAGGGGATACACACAGGTGAGAGAGGCGTAAACACAGGAGAGAGGAAGATACACACAGGAGAGTAAAGAATACAAACAGGAGAGTGGGTATACACACAGAAGAGAGGGGGATAAACACAGAAGAAAAGGGGGATACAAACAAAAGGGAAAGGGGTTACACACAGGAGAGTGGGGAAAACACAAAGAAAAGAGGAGAGATACACAAAGGATATAGGAAGATACACACAGGAGAGAGAAAAATACACACAGAAGAGAGGAGAATACACACAGGAGAGAGGAGAATACACACAGGAGAGAGGAGGATACACACAGGAGAGAGGAGGATACACACAGGAGAGGTGCATACACACAGGAGAGAGAGAGATACACACAGGATAGTTGGATTCACATAGGAAACAGGGTAATACACACAGGAGAGTGGGGGATACAAAGAGGAGTGGGGGATCCACACGGGAGAGAGTGGGATACACACAGGAGAGAGGGGAATACACACAAGAGAGAGGATAATACACACAGGAGAGAGGAGGATACACACAGCAGAGAAGGGGATACACACAGGAACAAGGAAGATACAAACAGGAAAGAGGGGGATACACACAGAAACAAGGAAGATACAAACAGGAGAGTGCAGTATACACACAGGAGGGAGGGGGATACAAACAGGAGAGAGGAAGATACACAGAGGGGAAGGGAGATACACACAGGAGAGAGGAGGATACACAAGGAGAGAGGAGGCTACACAGAGGACAAAGGAGGATACACAAATTAGTGGGGGAAACACACAAAAGAGAGGGAGATACACACAGGCGAGAGGGATACGCCCAGGAGACGGGGAGATACACACAAAAGATTAGGGGGATACACAGAGAAGAGGGGGATACACACAAAAGAGCATGACATACACACAGGAGCGAGGAGGATACACACAAAAGTGAGGGGGGATACACACAGGAGGGAGTGGGGATACACACAGGAGAGGGGGGATACAAACAGGAGATTGAGGCATACAAACATTTGGATGAAGATACACACAGGAGATTAAGGCATACACACAGGAGAGAGTGGGATACACACAGAGAAGGAAGGATAAATACAGGAGAGAGGAAGATACACACAAAAGAGTGGAGGATACAGACAGAAGAGAGGTGGATAAACGCAGGAGAGAGGAGGATACACACAGGAGAGAGGAGTATACACACAGGAGAGAGGAGGATACACGCAGGAGAGAGGAGGATACACACAGGAGAGAGAAGGGATACACACAGGAGAGGGGGATACACACTGGAGAGAGGAGGACACACACAGGAGAAAAAAGGATACACACAGGAGAGTGGAAGATACACACAAAAAACAGGAAAATACACACAAAAGAGAGGGGATACACACAGGAGAGAGGGGGATACACACAGAAGAGAGGGATACACACAAAAGAGAGTGGCATACACACAGGAGAGAGGGGGATACACACAGGAGAGAGGGGTGATACACACAGGACGGAGTGGGGATACGCAAAAAAGAGAGGAGGATACACAAAGGAGAGTGGGATACACACAGGAGAACAGGGCGTACACGCAGAAGAGAGGAAAATTCAAAAAGCAGAGAGGAGGATACACACTAGAGGGAGGGGATACACACAAGAGAGAAAGGCATACACACAGGAGAGTGAGGGATACACACAGGAAAGAGCGGGGATACACACAGGAGAATGTGGGCATACACACACGAGAGAGGAGGGATACACACAAGAGGGAGGAGGACACACACAGAAGAGAGGAGGATACACACAGTAGAGAAAAAGGTACACACATAAGAGAGGAGGATACACACAGGGTAGAGAAGTTTACACACAAAAGAGAGCAGTATACACACAGAAGACAGAAGAATACACACAGGAGAGCGGGGGATATACACAGGAGAGTGGTGATATACACAGGAGGGAGGAGGGTACACAGAGGAGGGAGGGGCATACACACAGGAAAAATTGATAAACACAGGAGAAAGGGGGATACACAGAGGAAAGAGGAGGATACACGCAGGTAAGGGGAATACAGAAAGAAAAAAGGGCGTACACACAGTAGAGAGGAGGATAAAAACAGATGAGAGGTGATACACACAGGAGAAAGAAGGTATATAGAGGATCCTTCACAGCCTCACTGAATATTACACACTTGTGATATAGTCTGGAGTCTATTTTTTATGGCCACTCATTGAAAGAATCACTAAATAATGCACA
Organism: Saguinus oedipus; assembly: GCA_031835075.1. Classification (NCBI taxonomy): domain Eukaryota; kingdom Metazoa; phylum Chordata; class Mammalia; order Primates; family Cebidae; genus Saguinus; species Saguinus oedipus. Next base: position 60,851,860 of record CM063173.1, read on the forward strand.
CCTGTTGAATAGTCAGATGTCTCTTTCCTATGGCCACTCGTTAATAGCCTCACTAAGTGTACAAACCTGGGGAAATAGGATTTACCTTTATCCCCTCATTCACATTCTCACTAAATAAGGCACACCTGTGGAATAGTCAGGAGACTTTTTCATGTGGCCCCTAATTCGGAGTGTCACTGAATAATGTGGTGTAGTCAGGAGTCTATATCACGTAGATACATATTCAGAGCCTCAGTGAATAAGACAGGCCCCAGATAGAGTAAGGAATCTAATAAATATGGCAACATCTTCTGAGCCTCACTGTATAATACACACCTGGAGCATAATTTTGAGTCTAATTTCGATGGACATTCATTTAGAGCCTCGGTAAATAATGTAAACCTGTGGAATAGCCAGGAGTCTATTTTATTAGGACACTCATTCATAGCCTCAGTGGATAATATGCACGTGTGGATTAGTCAGGATTCCATTTTATATGGCCACTGACTCATAACCTCAATGAAAAATGCACAAATGTAAAGTACTCAGCAGTCTATTTCATATAATCACTCATTCAGAGATTCAATGAATAATACAAATATTTAAGATAGACAGCATCCTGTTTTTTATGATTACACAAAAAGAGCATTATTAAATAATATGCACGTGTGTATTATTCAGGATTCTATTTTCTATGGCCACTGACTCGTAACCTCAGTGACAAATGTACAAATGTAAAGTACTCAGCAGTCTATTTTATATTGACACTAATTCAGATATTCACTGAATAATACAAATGTTTGAGATAGAGAGCATCCTGTTTCATATGGTTAAACAAAAAAAGCCTCACTGAGTAATGCACACCAGGGGAAGTGTTAGGAGTCTACTTTGTACAGCCTTTAATTTACAGAATCAGCAAATAATGCACACGTGTAGAATAGACACTAGTCTATTTTATATGACCACAAAATCAAAGCCTTTTTTTTTTTAGTTTTCATTGCATTATAGGTTTTAGGGTACATGTGCAGAACGTGCAAGATAGTTGCATAGGTACACACATGGCAGTGGCTTGCTGCCTTCCTCCCCTTCACCCACACTTGGCATTCATCCCCAGGCTATCCCTACCCAGCCCCTCCCGCTGTCCCTCCCCCATTACCCCCAATAGACCCCAGTGTATTGTAGACCGCCTCTCTGTGTCCATGTGTTCTTATTTTTCTCACCCACATATGAGTGAGTATATGCGGTATTTCTTTTTCTGTTCTTGTGTCAGTTTGCTGAGAATTATGTTCTCCAGATTCATCCATGTCCTTACAAAGGACACAAACTCAGCATTTTTAATTGCTGCATAATATTCCATGGGGTATATGTGCCACATTTTCCCAGTCCAGTCTATCATCATTGGGCATTTGGGTTGCTTCCAGTTCTTTGCTATTGTAAAAAGTGCTGCAATGAACATTCCTGTGCATGTGTCCTTATAGAAGAACGATTCATAGTCCTTTGGATAGATACCCAGTAATGGGATTGCTGGGTCAAATGGAATTTTTAACTCTAGATCCCTGAGGAATCGCCACACTGTCTTCCACAATGGTTGAACTAGTTTACACTCCCACCAACAGTGTAAGAGTGTTCCTATTTCTCCACATCCTCTGCAGCATCTGCTGTCTCCAGATTTTTTAATGATCGCCATTCTAACTGGCGTGAGATGGTATCTCAATGTGGTTTTGATTTGCATCTCTCTAATGACCAGGGATGATGAGCATTTTTTCATGTGTTTGTTGACCTCATGTATGTCTTCTTTTGTAAAGTGTCTGTTCATATCCTTTGCCCATTTTTGAATGAGCTTGTTTGGTTTTTCCTGTAAATCTGGTTGAGTTCTTTGAAAATTCTGGATATCAGCCCTTTGTCAAAAGTGTAAAGTGCAAAGAATTTTTCCCATTCTGATGGTTGCCGATTCACTCTAGTGACAGTCCCATTTGCCGTGCAGAAGCTGTGGAGTTAGATTAGGTCCCATTTGTCTATTTTGGCTTTTGTTGCCAAAGCTTTTGGTGTTTTGTTCATGAAGTCCTTGCCTACTCTTATGTCCTGAATGGTTTGCCTAGATTTTCTTCAACGGTTTTTATGGTGTCAGGGCTTACGTTTAAGTCTTTAATCCATCTGGAGTTAATTTTAGTGTAAGGTGTCAGGAAAAGATCCAGTTTCTGCTTTCTGCACATGGCTAGCCAGGTTTCCCAACACCATTTATTAAATAGGGAATCCTTTCCCCATTGCTTGTTTTTATCTGGTTTATCAAAGATAATATGGTTGTAGATATGTTGTGCTGCCTCCGAGGCTTCTGTTCTGTTCCATTGGTCTATATCTCTGTTTTGGTACCAGTACCATGTTGTTTTGATTACTGTAGCCTTGTAGTATAGTTTGAAGTCTGGTAGCGTGGTGCCTCCCGCTGTGTTCTTTTTGCTTAGAATTGACTTGGCTATACGGGCTCTTTTTTCGTTCCATATGAAATTTACTGTGGTTTTTTTCAGTTCTGTGAAAAAATTCAATGGTAGTTTGCTGGGGATAGCATTGATTGTGTAAATTACTTTGGGCAGTATAGCCATTTTCACGATATTGATTCTTCCTAACCACGAACATGGAATGTTTCTCCATCTCTTTGTGTCCTCTCTTATTTCGTTGAGCAGTGGTTTGTAGTTTTCCTTAAAGAGGTCCCTTACATTCCTTGTGAGTTTTATTTCTAGGTATTTTTTTTGTAGCAATTGTGAATGGCAGTTCGTTAATGATTTGGTTCTCTATAAGTCTGCTATTGGTGTATAGGAATGCTTGTGATTTTTGCACATTGATTTTATATCCTGAGACTTTGCTGAAGTTGCTTATCAGTTTCAGGAGCTTTTGGGCTGAGGTGATGGGGTCTTCCAGGTATACTATCATGTCGTCTGCAAATAGAGAAAATTTGGCTTACACCTTTACTATCTGAATACCCTTTATTTCTTTTTCTTGCCTGATTACTCTGGCTAGAATTTCCAGTACTATGTTGAATAGGAGTGGTGAGAGAGAGCATCCTTGTCTAGTGCGTGATTTCAAAGGGAATGCTTCCAGTTTTTGCCCATTTATTATGATATTGGCTGATGGTTTGTCATAAATACCTTTTATTACTTTGACATATGTTCCATCAATACCAGGTTTATTGAGGGTTTTTAGCATAAAGGGCTGTTGAATTTTGTCAAATGCCTTCGCTGCATCAATTGAGATAATCATGTGGTTTGTGTTTTTGCTTCTGTTTATGTGGTGATTTATATTTATAGACTTGCGTATGTTGAACCAGCCTTGCATCACCGGGATGAATCCTACTTGATGATGATGGATAAGTTTTTTAGTGTGCTGTTGCAATTGGTTTGGCAGTATTTTAATGAAGATTTTTGCATGTATGTTCATCATGTATATTGGATTGAAGTTTTCATTTCTTGTTGAGCCTATGTCAGGTTCTGGTATCAGGATGATGGTGGTCTTTTTTTTTAATTTTTACTGCATTATAGATTTTGGGGTACATGTGTAGAACCTGCAAAATAATTGCATAGGTACACATATGGCAGTGTGTTTTGATGCCTTCCTCCCCTTCACCCACACTTGGCATTCATCCCCAGGCTATCCATCCCAAGCCCCGCCCGCTGTCCCTCCTCCATTACCCCCTATACACCCCAGTGTATAGTAGACTACCTCTCAGTGTCCATGTGTTCTCATTTTTCTCACCCACCTATGAGTGAGTATATGCGGTATTTCTTTTTCTGTTCTTGTGTCAGTTAGCTGAGAATGATGTTCTCCAGATCTATCCATGTCCTTACAAAGAACAAAAACTCATCATTTTTGATTGCTGCATAATATTCCATTGTGTATATGTGTCACATTTTCCCAATCCAGTCTATCATCCTTGGGCATTTGGGTTGGTTCCAGTTCTTTTTTTTGTTTTTTTTTTTTTAATTTTTATTGCATTATAGGTTTGGGGGTACATGTGCAGAACGAGCAAGACAGTTGCATAGGTACACACATGACAGTGTGCTTTGCTGCTTTCCTCCACTTCACCCACACTTGGTATTCATCCCCAGGCTATCCCATCCAGCCCCGCCCTGCTGTCCCTCCCCCATTCCCCCCAACAGTCCCCAGTGTATAGTAGACCGCCTCTCTGTGTCCACGTGTTCTCATTTTTCTCACCCACCTATGAGTGAGTATATGCAGTATTTCTTTTTCTGTTCTTGTGTCAGTTTGCTGAGAATGATGTTCTCCAGATTCATCCATGTCCCTACAAATGACACAAACTCATCATTTTTGATTGCTGCATAATATTCCATGGTGTATATGTGCCACATTTTCCCAGTCCAGTCTATCATCGTTGGGCATTTGGGTTGGATCCAGGTCTTTGCTATTGTAAACAGTGCTGAAATGAACAGTCGTGTGCATGTGTTCTTATAGTAGAACGATTTATAGTCCTTTGGATAGATACCCAGTAATGGGATTGCTGGGTCAAATGGAATTTCTATTTCTAGGTCCCTGAGGAATCGCCACACTGTCTTCCACAATGGTTGAACTAATTTACACTCCCACCAACAGTGTAAGAGTGTTCGTATTTCTCCACATCCTCTCCAGCATCTGCTGTCTCCAGATTTTTTAATGATCGCCATTCTAACTGGTGTGAGATGGTATCTCAATGTGGTTTTGATTTCCATTTCTCTAATGACCAATGACGATGAGCACTTTTTCATATGTTTGCTGGCCTCATGTATGTCTGCTTTCGTAAAGTTTCTGTTCATATCCTTTGCCCATTTTTGAATGGGCTTGTTTGTTTTTTTCCTGTAAATCTGTTTGAGTTCTTTGTAAATTCTGGATATCAGCCCTTTGTCAGATGCGTAAATTGCAAAGATTTTTTTCCCATTCTGATGGTTGCCGATTCACTCTAGTGACTGTTTGTTTTGCGTGCAGAAGCTGTGGAGTTTGATAAGGTCCCATTTGTCTATTTTGGCTTTTGTTGCCAATGCTTTTGGTGTTTTGTTCATGAAGTCCTTGCCTACTCCTATTTCCTGAATGGTTTTGCCTAGATTTTCTTCTAGAGTTTTTATGGTGTCAGGTCGTACGTTTAAGTCTTTAATCCATCTGGAGTTAATTTAATGTAAGGTGTCACGAAGGGGCCAAGTTTCTGCTTTCTGCACATGGCTAGCCAGTTTTCCCAACACCATTTATTAAATAGGGAATCCTTTCCCCATTGCCTGTTTTTGTCTGGTTTATCAAAGATAATATGGTTGTAGATGTGTTGTGTTGCCTACGATGCCTCTGTTCTGTTCCATTGGTCTATATCTCTGTTTTGGTACCAGTACCATGCTGTTTTGATTACTGTAGCCTTGTAGTATAGTTTGAAGTCTGGTAGCGTGATGCCTCCTGCTGTGTTCTTTTTGCTTAGAATTGACTTGGCTATGCGGGCACTTTTTTGGTTCTATATGAAATTCATGGTGGTTTTTTCCAGTTCTGTGAAGAAATTCAATGGTAGTTTGATGGGGATAGCATTGATTGTGTAAATTATTTTGGGCAGTATAGCCATTTTCACGATATTGATTCTTCCTAACCATGAACATGGAATGTTTCTCCATCTGTTTGTGTCCTCTCTTATTTCGTTGAGCAGTTGTTTGTAGTTTTCCTTAAAGAGGTCCCTTACATTCCTAGTGAGTTGTATTCCTAGGTATTTTATTTTCTTTGTAGCAATTGTGAATGGCAGTTCGTTCTTGATTTGGTCCTCTTTAAGTCTGTTATTGGTGTATAGGAATGCTTGTGATTTTTGAACATTGATTTTATATCCTGAGGCTTTGCTGAAGTTGCTTATCAGTTGCAGGAGCTTTTGGGCTGAGGTGATGGGTTCTTCTAGGTATACTATCATGTCGTCTGCAAATAGAGACAATTTGGCTTCCACCTTTCCTATTTGAATACACTTTATTTCTTTTTCTTGCCTGATTGCTCTGGCTAGAACTTCCAGTACTATGTTGAATAGAAGTGGTGGGAGAGAACATCCTTGTCTAGTGCCAGATTTCAAAGGGAATGCTTCCAGTTTTTGTCCATTACGTATGATATTGGCTGTTGGTTTGTCATAAATAGCTTTTATTAGTTTGAGATATGTTCCATCAATACCAAGTTTATTGAGGGTTTTTAGCATAAAGGGCTGTTGAATTTTGTCAAATGCCTTCTCTGCATCAATTGAGATAATTATGTGGTTTTTGTTTTTGCTTCTGTTTATGTGGTGAATTACATTTATAGACTTGCGTATGTTGAACCAGCCTTGCATCCCCGGGATGAATCCTACTTGATCATGATGGATAAGTTTTTTAATGTGCTGTTGCAATCGGGTTGCCAGTATTTTATTGAAGATTTTTGCATCTATGTTCATCATGGATATTGGCCTGAAGTTTTCTTTTCTTGTTGAGTCTCTGCCAGGTTTTGGTATCAGGATGATGTTGGTCTCATAAAATGATTTGGGAAGGGTTCCCTCTTTTTGGATTATTTGGAATAGTTTCAGAAGGAATGGTACCAGATAGTCTTTGTGTGTCTGGTAGAATTCAGCTGTGAACCCATCTGGACCTGGGCTTTTTTTGTGTGGTAGTCTCTTAATTGCTGCCTCAACTTCAGACCTTGTTATTGGTCTATTCATAGTTTTGGCTTCCTCCTGGTTTAGGCTTGGGAGGACACAGGCGTCCAGGAATTTATCCATTTCTTCCTCATTTACTAGTTTATGTGCATAGAGTTGTTTGTAGTATTCTCTGATGATGGTTTGAATTTCTGTGGAATCTGTGGTGATTTCCCCTTTATCGTTTTTTATTGCATCTATTTGGTTGTTCTCTCTCTTCTTTTTTATCAGTCTGGCTAGTGGTCTGTCTATTTTGTTGATCTTTTCGAAAAACCAGCTCTTAGATTTATTGATTTTTTGAAGGGTTTTTCTTATCTCTATCTCCTTCAGTTCTGCTCTGATCTTAGTTATTTCTTGTATTCGACTAGGTTTTGAGCTTTTTTGATCTTGCTCCTCTAGCTCTTTCAATTTTGGTGATAGGGTGTCAATTTTGGATCTCTCCACTCTTCTCATGTGGGCACTTATTGCTATATATTTTCCTCTACAGACTGCTTTAAATGTGTCCCAGAGATTCTGGTACGTTGTGTCTTCATTCTCGTTGGTTTTGAAGAACTTCTTTATTTCTGCTTTCATTTCATTGTTTATCCAATCAACATTCAAGAGCCAGTTGTTCAGTTTCCATGAAGCTGTGGGGTTCTGAGTTATTTTCTGAATTCTGAGTTCCAACTTGATTGCACTATGGTCTGAGAGAATGTTTGTTATGATTTCCGTTGTTTTGCATTTGCTGAGGCGTGCTTTACTTCCAATTATGTGGTCGATTTTGGAGTAGGTGTGATGTGTTGCTGAGAAGAATGTATATTCTGTCGATTTGGGGTGGAGAGTTCTGTAAATGTCTATCAGGTTTGCTTGTTCCAGGTCTGAGTTCAAGTCCTGGATATCCTTGTTAATTTTCAGTCTGGTTGATCTGTCTGCTATTGACAGTGGAGTGTTAAAGTCTCCCACTATTATTGTGTGGGTGTCTAAGTCTCTTTGTAAGTCATTAAGAACTTGCCTTATATATCTGGGTGCTCCTACATTGGGTCCATATATATTTAGAATCATTAGCTCTTCTTGTTGTATCGATCCTTTTACCATTATGTAATGACCTTCTTTGTCCCTTTTGATCCTTGTTACTTTAAAGTCTATTTTATCAGAGATGAGAATTGCAACTCCTGCTTTTTTTTGCTCTCCATTTGCTTGGTAAATCTTCCTCCATCCCTTTATTTTGAGCCTTTGTGTACCTTTGCATGTGAGGTGGGTTTTCTGGATACAGCACACCGATGGGTTTTTTTTTTTTATCCAATTTGCCAATCTGTGTCTTTTGATTGGTGCATTTAGCCCATTTACATTCAGGGTTAATATTGTTATGTGTGAATTTGATACTGCCATTTTGATGCTAGCTGGCTGTTTTGCCCGTTGGTTCATGTACATTCTTCATTTTGTTGATGGTCTTTAGCATGTGGTATGCTTTTAGGATGGCTGGAACTGGTTGTTTCTTTCTATGTGTAGTACCTCTTTCAGGAGCTCTTGTAAAGCAGGCCTAGTGGTGACAAAATCTCTGAGTACTTGCTTGTTCGTGAAGGATTTTATTTTTCCTTCACTTATGAAGCTCAGTTTCGCTTGATATGAAATTCTGGGTTGAAAGCTCTTTTCTTTAAGGATGTTGAATATTGGCCCCCACTCTCTTCTTGCTTGTAGAGTCTCTGCCGGGAGATCTGCTGTGAGTCTGATGGGCTTCCCTTTGTGGGTGACCTGACCTTTCTCTCTGGCTGCCCTTAGTATTTTCTCCTTCGTTTCCACCCTGGTGAATCTGACGATTATGGGCCTTGGGGTTGCTCTTCTTGCAGAGTATCTTTGTGGTGCTCTCTGTATTTCCTGGAGTTGAGTATTGATCTGTCTTGCTAGGTTCGGGACATTTTCCTAGGTAATATCCTGAAGAGTGTTTTCCAGCTTGGATTCATTCTCTTCGTCACATTCTGGTACACCTATCAAACGTAGGTTGGGTCTCTTCACATAGTCCCACATTTCTTGGAGATTTTGTTCATTCCTTTTTGTGCTTTCTTCTTTAATCTTGGTTTCTCGTTTTATTTCATTGAGTTGATCTTCAACTTCTGATAATCTTTCTTCTGCTTGGTCAATTCAGCTGTTGAAACTTGTGCATGCTTCGCGAAGTTCTCATGTTTTGTTTTTCAGCTCCTTCAATTCATTCATATTCCTCTCTAAGTTGTCCATTTTCGCTTTCAATTCCTCGAATCTTTTTTCAAATCTTTTTTCAAGGTTCTTAGTTTCTTTTCACTGGTTTAGAACATGTTCCTTTAGCTCACTGAAGTTTCTCATTATCCACTTTCTGAATTCTGATTCCGTCATTTCGTCACATTCATTCTCCGTCCAGCTTTGTTCCCTTGCTGGTGAGGAGTTTTGATCCTTTTTTGAGGTGAGGTGTTTTGGTTTTGGGTGCTTTCCTCCTTTTTGCGCTGGTTTCTTCCGATCTTTATGGATTTATCCGCCTGTCGTCTTAGTAGTGGCTGATTTTTCAATTGGGTCTCTGTGTGGACACTGAGATTGTTGATGATGAAGTATTTCTGTTACTTAGTTTTCCCTCTAATGATCTATCCTCTCTGCTGTATGAGTGCTGAGGTCCACTCCAGGCCCTGCTTGTCTGGGGTATACCTGCAGCAGCTGCAGAACAGTGAGGGATGATATCAGTTTCTTTTTCTGCTGCCCTTTTTCCAGAATGATGCCAGCCAAATGTCAGTCTGATTAGTCATTTTCTGGGGTGACTCCTTGGATATACAGGGGTCAGGGGGCTGCTTGATGAGACAGTCTGTGCTTTATAGGAGCTCAAGTGCTGAGCTGTGAGCTCCGTTGTTCATTCAGGGTTGTTGGGAAGTTATGTCTGCTGCAATAGAAGTCATAAAACACCACTCTTTTTTTTTCACCCTTAGATGCTCTGTCTCAGGGAGTTGGGGCTTTCTTTATGAGTATCTGTTGCACTGTCCTGCCCCACTAGGTGGAAGTCTATTCACTATTTGCCTGCCCGGGCTCTGACCTGCTAACGCGGGTCCACCCTGTTGCTGCCTGGAGGACTCTCTCTGTTATGGCAGTTTGCCTCGGCAACGGCGGGCTGCGTCAGTCCTGGGCGGTACTTAAGTGGGGGTGCACTTCGTCAGTAATGGTGGTCGCCCCTCCCTGACCGGGTTGCACTGTCCTAAATGCCGGCAACAAAACTATCAGCCCCAAGTGCCTCCAGTCGCCGCCCTGTTTTTCCCCGTGAGCGTGGGACACGCCGAGTCCGATCACCCAGCTCCCTGCCTCAGAGTCCGTCCTCTCTCTCTCTTTCTTCCTCTCCCCAAGCTGAAAGGTCGACTCTCTCACTGGCGCCCCAGGAGCCTGCCGATAGGGCACTGGGATCCGTGCGATCTCCCGTGCCACTGCCCACTACCCCGGCTCAGATCACGCTTCCCAGGAAACTCCTGATCTGGCTCATTGTCCAAGTCCTGTTCAATCAGATGGACATGCCAATCTGCCCTTCCAAATCTCAGATTGCCGGTTTAACAGGGCACGCAGACCAGTGAGTTTTGCGCCTGGTCCTGCTGCGGTGCCGGCTGAGGAGGCGGTGGGAGCCGGTTGCGTTAGCTGCCTGCTAGCGTCCCGTGTCTCGCCCACACCTGGGACTTTCAACGCTCTGTGGGCATAAAAGGAACATCCCAGAATGCGGCTAGGACTCACCCTCTGCGCCTTCACTGAGAGCTGCAATCCTGAGTCACCTCTATTACACCATCTTGCCCAAATTCGGTTCCAGTTCTTTGCTATTGTAAACAGTGTTGCAATGAACATTCGTGTGCAAGTGTCTTTATAAAAGAACGATTTATAGTCCTTTGGATATATACCCAGTAATGGGATTGCTGGGTCAAATGGAATTTCTATTTCTAGGTGCCTGAGTAATCGCCACACTGTCTTCCACAATGGTTGAACTAATTTACACTCCCACCAACAGTGTAAGAGTGTTCCTATTTCTCCACATCCTCTCCAGCATCTGCTGTCTCCAGATTTTTTAATGATCGCCATTCTAACTGGCGTGAAATGGTATCTCAATGTGGTTTTGATTTTCATCTCTCTAATGACCAATGACGATGAGCACTTTTTCATATGTTTGTTGGCCTCATGTATGTCTTCTTTTGTAAAGTGTCTGTTCATATCCTTTGCCTATTTCTGAATGGGCTTGTTTGTTTTTTTCCTGTAAATCTGTTTGAGTTCTTTGTAAATTCTGGATATCAGCCCTTTGTCAAATGTGTAAAGTGCAAAGGTTTTTTCCCATTCTGATGGGTGCTGATTCACTCTAGTGACTGTTTCTTTTGCCGTGCAGAAGCTGTGGAGTTTGATTAGGTCCCATTTGTCTATTTTGGCTTTTGTTGCCAATGCTTTTGGTGTTTTATTCATGAAGACCTTGCCTACTCCTATGTCCTGAATGGTTTTGCCTAGATTTTCTTCTAGGGATTTTATGGTGTCAGGTCTTACGTTTAAGTCTTTAATCTATCTGGAGTTAATTTTAGTGTAAGGTGTCAGGAAGGGGTCAAGTTTCGGCTTTCTACACATGGCTAGCCAGTTTTCCCAACACCATTTATTAAACAGGGAATCCTTTCCCCATTGCCTGTTTTTGTCTGGTTTATCATAGATAATATGGTTGTAGATGTGTTGTGTTGTCTTTGATGCTTCTGTTATGTTCCATTGGTCTATATCTCTGTTTTTGTACCAGTACCATGCTGTTTTGATTACTGTAGCCTTGTAGTATAGTTTGAAGTCTGGAAGCGGGATGCCTCCCGCTGTGTTCTTTTTGCTTAGAATTGACTTGGCTATGCGGGCTCTTTTTTAGTTCCATATGAAATTCATGGTGGTTTTTTCTAGTTCTGTGAAGAAATTCATTGGTAGTTTGATGGGGATATCATTGATTGTGTAACTTACTTTGGGCAGTATAGCCATTTTCACGATATTGATTCTTCCTTACCACAAACATGGAATGTTTCTCCATCTCTTTGTGTCCTCTCTTATTTCACTGAGCAGTTGTTTGTAGTTTTCCTTAAAGAGGTCCCTTTCATTCCTTGTGAGTTGTATTCCTAGGTATTTTATTTTCTTTGTAGCAATTGTGAATGACAGTTCTTTCTTGATTTGTTTCTTTTTAAATCTGTTATTGGTGTATAGGAATGCTTGTGATTTTTGCAGATTGATTTTATATACTGAGACTTTGCTGAAGTTGCTTATCAGTTGCAGGAGCTTTTGGGCTGAGGTGATGGGGTCTTCTAGGTATACTATTATGTTGTCTGCAAATAGAGACAATTTGGCTTCCAACTTTCTTATTTGAACACAATTAATTTCTTTTCCTTGCCTGATTGCTGTGGCTAGAACTTCCAGTACTATGTTGAATAGAAGTGGTGAGAGAGGGCATCCTTGTCTAGTGCCGGATTTTAAAGGGAATGCTTCCAATTTTTGCCCATTCAGTATGATGTTGCCTGTTGGTTTGTGGTAAATAGCTTTTATTACTTTGAGATACGTTCCCTCAATAAAACGTTTATTGAGGGTTTTTAGCATAAAGGGATGTTGAATTTTGTCAAATGCCTTCTCTGCGTCAATTGAGATAATCATGTGGTTTTTGTTTTGCTTCTTTTTATGTGGTGAATGATGTTTATAGCCTGCGAATGTTGAACCAGTCTTGCATCCCCGGGATGAATCCTACTTGATGATGATGGATAAGTTTTGTAATGTGCTGTTGCAATTGATTTGCCAGTATTTTATTGAAGATTTTTGCATCTGTGTTTGTCATGTTTATTGGCCTGAAGTTTTCTTTTCTTGTTGAGTCTCTGTCAGGTTTTGGTATCAGAATGATGTTGGTCTCATAAAATGATTTGGGAAGGGTTCCCTCTTTTTAGATTATTTGGAAAAGTTTCAGAAGGAATAGTACCAGATCCTCTTTATGTGTCTGGTAGAATTCAGCTGTTAACGCTTCTGGACCTGGGCTCTCTTTGTGTGGTAGGCTCTTAATTGCTGCCTCAACTTCAAATCTTGTTATTGGTCTATTCATAGTTTCGGGTTCCTCCTGGTTTATGCTTGGGAGGACACAGACGTCCAGGAATTTTCCATTTCTTCCTGATTTACTAGTTTATGTGCATAGAATTGTTTGTAGTATTCTCTGATGATGGTTTATATTTCTGTGGAATCTGTGGTGGTTTCCCCATTATCGTTTTTTATTGCATCTATTTGTTTGTTCTCCCTTTTCTTTTTTATCTGTTGGCCTAGTGGTCTGTCTATTTTGTTGATCTTTTCGAAAAACCAGGTCTTGGATTGATTGATTTTTTGAAGGGGTTTTCTTGTCTCTATCTCCTTCAGTTCTGCTCTGATCTTAGTTATTTCTTGTGTTCGGCTACGTTTTGAGCTTTTTTGATCTTGTTCCTCTATCTCTTTCAATTTTATCGATAGTGTGTCAATTTTGGATCTCTCCACTCTTCTCATGTGGGCACTTATTGCTATATATTTTCCTCTACAGACTGTTTTAAATCTGTCCCAGAGATTCTGGTACGTTGTGTCTTCATTCTCGTTGGTTTCAAAGAACTTCTTTATTTCTGCCTTCATTTCATTGTTTATCCAATCAACATTCAAGAGCAAGTTGTTCGGTTTCCATGAAGCTGTGCGGTTCTGAGTTATTTTATAAATTTTGAGTTCCTACTTGATTGCACTGTGGTCTGAGAGACTGTTTGTTATGATTTCCGTTTTTTTGCATTTGCGGAGGAGTGCTTTCCTTCCAATTATGTGTTCAATTTTGGAGTAGGTTTGATGTGGTGCTGAGAAGAATGTATATTCTGTGGATTTGGGGTGGAAAGTTCTGTAAATGTCTATCAGGTTTGCTTGTTGCAGGTATGAGTTCAAGTCCTGGATATCCTTGCTAATTTTCTGTCTGGCTCATCTGTCTGCTATTGACAGTGGAGTGTTAAAGTCTCCCACTATTATTGTGTGGGAGTCTAAGTCTCTTTGTAAGTCATTAAAAACTTGCCTTCCCTATCTGTGTGCTCCTACATTGTGTCCATATATATTTAGAATCTTTAGCTCTTCTTGTTGTATCGATCCTTTTACCATTATGTAATTACCTTCTTCGTCCCTTTTGATCTTTCTTGCTTTAAAGTCTATTTTATCAGAGACGAGAGTAGCAACTCCTGCTTAATTTGCTCTCCATTTGCTTGGTAAATCTTTCTCCATCCTTTTATTTTGAGCCTTTGTGTATCTTTGCATGTGAGGTTGGTTTTCTGGATAAAGCACACTGGTGGATTTTGGTTTTTTATCCAATTTGCCAGTCTGTGTCTTTTGATTGGTGCATTTAGCCCATTTACATTTAGGGTTAATATTGTTATGTGTGAATTTGATACTGCCATTTTGATGCTAGGTGGCTGTTTTGCCCATTGGTTCATGTACATTCTTTATTTTGTTGATGCTCTTTAGCATTTGTATGCTTTTAGGATGGCTGGTACTGGTTGTTTCTTTCTATGTGTAGCGCCTCTTTCAGGAGCTCTTGTAAAGCAGGCCTAATAGTGACAAAATCTCTGAGTATTTGCTTGTTCATGAAGGGTTTTATTTTCCTTCACTTATGAAGCTCAGTTTGGCTGGATATGAAATTCTGGGTTGAAAGTTCTTTTCTTTAAGGATGTTGAATATTGGCCCCCACTCTCTTCTGGCTAGTAGATTTTCTGCCGAGAGATCTGCTGTGAGTCTGATGGGCTTCCCTTTGTGGGTGACCCGACCTTTCTCTCTGGATGCCCTTAGTATTTTCTCCTTCATTTCAACCCTGGTGAATCTGACGATTGTGTGCCTTGGGGTTGCTCTTGTTGCAGAATATCTTTGTGGCTTTCTCTGTATTTCCTCGAGTTGAGTATTGACCTGTCTTGCTAGGTTGGGGAAATTTTCCTGGATAATATCCTGAAGGGTATTTTCCAGCTTGGATTTATTCTCTTCATCACATTCTGGTACACATATCAAACGTAGGCTCGGACTCTTCACATAGTCCCACATTTCTTGGAGATTTTGTTCATTCCTTTTTGTGCTTTTTTCTTTAATCTTGGTTTCTCGTTTTATTTCATTGAGTTGATCTTCAACTTCTGATATTTTTTCTTCTGCTAGGTCAATTCGGCTGTTGAAACTGGTGCATGCTTCATGAAGTTCTCGTGTTGTGTTTTTCAGCTACTTGAATTCATTCATATTTCTCTCTACGTTGTCTATTCTTATTATCAATTCCTCGAATCTTTTTTCAAATCATTTTTCAACCTTCTTGGTTTCTTTGCACTGGTTTAGAACATGTTCCTTTAGCTCACTGAAATTTCTCATTATCCACTTTCTGAAATCTGATTCTGTCATTTCCTCACACTCATTGTCCGTCTAGCTTTGTTCCCTTGCTGGTGAGGAGTTTTGGTCTTTTTTGGAGGTGAGGTGTTTTGGTTTCGGGTGTTTTCCTCCTTTGTGCGCTGGTATCTTTCCATCTTTATGGATTTATCCACCTGTCGTCTTAGTAGTTGCTGATTTTTTAATTGGGTCTCTGTGTGGATGCTGAGATTGTTGATGATGAAGTATTTCTGTTACTTAGTTTTCCTTCTACTGGTCTAGCCCCTCTGCTGTATGAGTGCTGAGGTCCACTCCAGGCCCTGCTTGTCTGGGGTATACCTGTGGCAGCTGCAGAAGTTTGAGGGATGATACCAGTTTCTTCTTTTTCTGTCTTTGTTCCAGAATGTTGCCCACCAAATGTCAGTCTGATTATTCCTTTTTTGGGGTGACTCTTTGCATATACAGGGGTCAGGGGTCTGTTTGAGGGATGGTTTGTGCTTTATAGTAGCTCCAGTGCTGAGTTATGACGTCCGTTGTTCATTCAGGGTTGTTGGGATGTTGTTTTTGTCTGCTGCAATAGAACTCATAAAACACCACCTTTCCCCGCCCCTTAGATGCTCTGTCTCACGGTGTTGGGGCTTTCTTTATGAGTATCTGTTGCACTGTCCTGCCCCACTAGGAGGCAGTCTATTAACTATTTTCCTGCCGGGGCTCTGAACTGCTAGCGCGGGTCTGCCCTGTTGCTGCTGGGCTCCCTTCTGCTGTGAAGCGCTCCCCCCTCCTGGCGGAGTCTTTCTGTTATGGCAGATTGCCTCGGCAATGGCAGACTGGGTCAGCCTTTGGTGGTACTTCAGTATGGGTGGATTGCATCAGCAATGGCAGACGCCCCTCCCTCACTGGGCTGCACCATCCGAGATGCCAGCAGCAAATCTCTCAGCCCCAATTGCCTCCAGTCGCCACCCTGCTTGTCCCCGTGAGTTTGGGACCCGCCGAGCCTGATCACACAGCTCCCTGCCTCAGATACCGTCCTCTCTCTCTCTCTCTTTTTCTCAGCAAGCTTAATGGTAGACTTTCTCACTGGCGTCCCAGTAGCCTGCTGATAGGGCACTGGGATCCGTGTGATCTCCCGTGCCTCTTCCCTCTGCACAGGCTCAGATCACGCTTCCCAGGAAACTTCTGGTCTGGCTCATTGTCCAAGTCCTGTTGAATCAGGTGGACATGCCAATCTGCCCTTCCAAATCTCAGATTGCCGGTTTAACAGGTCACCCAGACCAGTGAGTTCCGTGCTGGGTCCCACTGTGGCACCGGCCGAAGCGGCTGCGCCAGCCAACTGCATTAGCCAGCTGTACTAGCGTCCCGTGTCTTTCCCACACCTGGGACTTTAAACGCTCTGTGGGCATAAATGATCCATCCGAGAATGCGGCTAGGACTCACCGTCTGTGCCTTCACCGAGAGCTGCAATCCTGAGTCACCTCTACAACGCCATCTTGCGAGTCCCGATGTTGGTCATATAAAATGATTTGGGAAGGGTTTCCTCTTTTTGGATTATTTGGAATAGTTTCAGAAGGAATGGTACCAGATCCTCTTTGTGTGTTTGGTAGAATTCAACTGTGAACCCATGTGAACCTGGGCTTCTTTTGTGTGGTAGGCTCTTAATTGCTGCCTCAACTTCAGACCTCGTTATTCGTCTATTCATAGTTTTGGCTTCCTCCTGGTTTAGGCTTGGGCAGAAACAGGCGTCCAAAAATTTATCCATTTCTTCCTGATTTACTAGTTTATGTGCATAGAGTTGTTTGTAGTATTCTCTGATGATTGTTTGAATTTCTGTGGAATCTGTGGTATCACAGCCTTTTTGAATACTGCACATGTGGGGAATAATCACTTGTCTGTTTCATATGGTGTTTCGTTTGGTGAATCAAAAACATGTGTACACCTGTGGAGTAAAATGGGTTCTATTTCAAAAGGCCACTCTTTCAATGTTTTAGTGAATAATATGTATATCTGAAAAGTGAGGAATCTCTTTCACATGGTCACTCGTTCAGGGCCTCTGTGAAGAATACTCCCCTCAAAAATAGTCAAGTGTCTACTTTAAATGGCTACACATTCAGAGATTCTGTAGGTAATGAACACCTGGGCAATACAACTGAGTCTCTGTTTTATGTCCACTTAGTCAGAGTCTCATTCAATAATACACACCTGGAAAAGAGTTAAGAGTCTACTTTATGTAGCCACTCATTTAGAGCCTCTTTGAATAATGTACACCAGGGTAATAGTCAAGCAATTTTTATATGGCCACACATTTTGTGCCTCACTGAGTGATATACACCTGAAGAATCATCAGGATTCTATTTGATAAGACCACAAATTTAGAACCTTATTCAATAATTCACAATGGAGCAATAGTCAGGAGTCTATTTTATATGGTCTGTCACTCAAAATTTCAGTGAATAATAAATTACTATGGAGTAATCTGGAGGCTGTTTAATATAGCCACCAATTAAGTCCCTTCCGGAATGATACACACCTGTGTAATAGCCTGGTGTCGTTTTCATGTGAACTCTAATTTTCTGTATCATTGAGTAATACACACCTGGGGCAGTGTAAGGAGTCTCTTTGGTGTGGACACTCAAACAGAACCTATTTGATTAATGCACACATGTATAATAATCAGGAGTCTGTGTCATAGAGTTACTCATTCAGACAAACAGTGAATAATGCACATGTAAAGTAATTAGAATTCTGATTGTTATGGACCCTCTTTCACAGCCTCACTGAATATTACACACTTCTGATATAGTCTGGAGTCTATTTTTTATGGCCATCCATTCAGAGAAATCACTAAATAATGCACACCTGCGGAATAGTCAGAAGTCTTTTTTGTATGGCCACTCGTTAAGAGCCTTACTAAGTGTACACACCTGGGGAAATAGGATTTACCATTATCTCCTCATTCAGAGTGTCACTAAACAATGCACACCTGTGGAATAGTCAGGTGTCTCTTTCCTAAGGCCACTGGTTAAG
Source organism: Saguinus oedipus (assembly GCA_031835075.1). Taxonomy (NCBI): domain Eukaryota; kingdom Metazoa; phylum Chordata; class Mammalia; order Primates; family Cebidae; genus Saguinus; species Saguinus oedipus. Next base: position 60,869,852 of record CM063173.1, read on the forward strand.
AGCCTCAATAAGTGTACACACCTTGGGGAATAGTCAGGATTTACCATTATACCCTCATTCAGAGTCTCACTAAATAATGCACACATGTGGAATAGCCAGGAGACTCTTTCCTATTGGATACTTCTTAAGAGCCTCACTAAGTGTACAGGCCTGGGGAAATAGTCAGGATTTAACTATATCCCTTCATTCAGAGTCTCACTAAATAATGCACACCTGCGGAATAGTCAGGAGACTTTCCATGAGGCCTCTAATTCAAAGTTTCACTGAATAATGTGATGTAGTCAGGAGTCTATTTCATGTAGACACATATACAAAGCCACAGTGAATAAAACAGGCTCTTTATGTTGTAAGGAAATTAATTAATATGGCCACATCTTGTAAGCCTCACTGAATAATACACACCTGGAGAATAATTTATAATCTGTTTTCGATGGACATTTATTCAGAGCCTCGGTAAATAATGTACACTTGTGAAGTAGCCAGGAGTCTATTTTATTAGGACACTCATTCATAGCCTCAGTGGATAATATGCACGTGCGGATTAGTGCAGATTCCAATTTATATGGCCACTGACTCGTAACCTCAGTGAAAAATGCACAAATGTAAAGTACTCAGCAGTCTTTTTCATATAAACACTCATTCAGAGATTCACTAAATAATAGAAATATTTAATATGGCAGCATCCTGTTTCATATCATCACACAAAATTAGCCTCACTGAGTAAGGCACACCTAGGTAAGTGTTAGGAGTCTACTTCTTATAGCCTCTCATTTACAGCCTCAGGGAACAATGGACACGTGTGAAATAGACACTAGACTATTTTTCATGGCCACAAAATCAAAGCCTGAGTGAGTAATACACATCTTGGAAATAGTTTTTTGTCTATTTTACATGCCCAAATATTTAGAGTCAGAATCAATAATACATGCCTGTAGACAAGTCAGAAAACAATTTCATATGGCCAAAGTTTCAGTGCCTCAGTGAATAATACATAACTGGGTAATACTCAGGACGCTATTACATGTGGCATCAATTTCAGAGATTTCTTGTATAAGAAACACCTCTATTGTAGTCAGAATTCCATTTCCTATAGCCACATATTCAGAGCCTAACTTATTAACATACACTTTGGTAAAAGTTATAATTCTATTTTGTATAGCCACTCATTTAGAGCCGAATGTAAAAACGCACGCCTGAGGAGCATTCAGGAGGCTCTATTTAATGGCCACTCATTCAGAGGTTAACAGAATAATACAGACCTATGAAAACATCAGGAGTGTATTTCACATGGCCACTTATTCAGAACCTCAGTGAGGAATCATATATATCTGGAAAATACTCAGGATTATATATGTAGCCACTTATTCAGACACTCACTGAATAATGTACAGCTAACGAAGAGTCTGGAGACTATTTGATATGTCCCTTCACACAGCGACTCAGTGGACAATGCAGAACTGAAAAATATTCAAGATGATAGAATCAAGGGTTTATGTTATGTGGTCACTCGTTCAGAATCTCACTGAGGAATACACAACGTGGGAATAGTTAGTGTCCAAATCATATGGACACTCAATCACAGCATTACCGAGTAATGCACAATGGGGCAATAGTAAGGAGTGTATTTCGTATGGCCTGTCAGTCGAAGCTTAAGTGCATAATAAACAGCTGTGGAGTAGTCAGGATTCTATTTAAGGTAGCCCCAAATTAACCAGCTCCGTGAATGATACACAGATGTGTCAGAGTCAGGAGACTCTTTGACATAGACACTCATACAGAACCTTTTCGCATACTGCACATGTGGAGAATAATCACTTGTCTGTTTCATATAGTGATTAGTTTGGAGTATCAGAAAATAACGCACACCTGTTGAGTAAAATGAGTTCTATTTCAAAAGGTCACTCTTTCAGTGTTTTGTGAATAGTATGTATATCTGATGTCAGGAATCTCTTTCACACGGCCACTCGTTCAGGGCCTCTGTGAAGAAAACTCCCCTCAAAAATAGTCAAGGCTCTCCTTCAAATGGCTACACATTCAAAGTCTCTGTACGCAGTGAACACCTCGGCAATACACCTGAGTCCCTTATTTATGCCCACGTACTTAGAGACTCATTCAATAATACACAACAAAGGAAGATTTAAGAGTCTACTTCATGTAGCCACGCATGTAGACCCTCAGTGAATAATGCACACCAGGGTAATAGTCGAGCAGTTTTTATATGGCCACTCATTGCGTGCCTCCCTGAATGATACACACCTGGGGAATTCTCAGGATTCTATTTCATACTAATAGTCATGTAGAAACTTATTGAATAATTCACAATGGAGCAATAGTCAGGTGTCTATTTTGTATGGCCTCTCATTCAAAGTTTCAGTGAATAATAATCTTCTATGTAGTAATCAGGACACTGTTTAAGATAGCCATGAATTAAGTGCCTTCCTGAATGATACACACCTGGGTTGTAGTCAGGAGTCTATTTCATATGAACTCTAATTCTGTGTAATGCTGATTAATACACACCTGGGGGAGTTTCAGGAGTCTATTTGGTATGGAAACTCATACCGAACCTGTTTGAATAATGCACACATGGAGAATAATGAGGAGTCTATATCATAGGTCTACTCATTCTTACAAACAGTGAATAAAGCACATTTGGAGTCACTAGAAATCTGTTTCATATGGCCCCTCTTTCACAGCTTCACTGAATATTACACACATGTAATATAGTATGGAGTCTATATTTTATGGCCACTCATTCAGAGAATTACTGAATAATTCACACCTGCAGAATACTCAGAAATCTCTTTCCTATGGCTACCCGTTGAGAGCCTCACCAAATGTACACACCTGGATAAATAGTCAGGATTTACTTGTATCTCCTCATTCATAGTCTCAGTAAATAATGCTCACCTGTGAAATAGTTAGGAGACTTTTTCATGTTTCCTCTCATTCAATGTGTCATTGAAAAATGTGGTGTATTCAGGAGACTCTTTCATGTAGACACATATTTAGAGCCTCAGTGCATAAGACAGACCCTTGATATAGTAAGAAGTCTAATTAGTATGACCACATCTTCTGAGGTTCACTGAATAATACACACCTGGAGAATAATTTGAAGTCTCTTTTCGATGGACATTCATTCAGAGCCTCGATAAATAATGCAGACCTGTGGAGTAGTCAGAAGTCTCTTTCATTTGGGCACACAGTCATAGCCTCAGTGGATAATATGCACGTGTGGATTAATCAGGATTCCATTTTATATGGCCACTGACTCGTAACCTTAATGAATAATGCACAAATATAAAGTACTCAGCAGTTTATTTCATTTAGCAGTTCATTCAGTGATTCACTGATAATAAAAATATTTGGGATAGACAGCCTCCTGTTTCATATTGTCACAAAAGAAAGCCTCACTGAGTGACACACACCTGGAGAAGTGTTAGGAGTGTACTTTACATTGCCTCTCATTTACAGCCTAAAGGAATAATGCACATGTGTGGAATAGACACTAGTCTGTTTTAAGTGGCCACAAAATCAAAGCCTGAGTCAGTAATACACAACTTTGGAATAGACACTATTCTATTATATATGCCCAAATATTTAGAGTCAGAGTCAATAATACACGCCTGTAGACGAGTCAGGAAAGAAATTCATATGGCCAGAGTTTCAGAGCCTCAGTGAATAATAAATACCTGAGGAATATTCTGGACGCTGTTACATGTGGCATTTCTTCAGAGGTTCATTGAGTAAAAAACACCTGTATTGTAGTCAGAATTCCATTTCATATAACCACATACTCAGAGCCTAACTAAATAACAGACACCTTGGGAAAGTCAGGATTCTATTTCGTATAGCCACTCATTTACAGCCGAATGTAAAAACTCACGCCCGAGTAGTATATAGGAGTCTCTATTATATGGCCACACATTCAGAGCCTCACAGAATAATACCGACATATGGAAATGTCAGGAGTGTACTTGACATGGCCACTTATTCAGTTCCTCAGTGAAGGATCATATATATCTGGAAAATACTCAGGATTCTATTATATATAGCCACTTATTAAGAGACTCACTGAATAATGCACACCTGCAGAATTGTCTGGAGACTATTTGATATCACCATTCACCCAGGGACTCAGTGGAAAATGTAGAGCTGTGAAATAGTCAAGAGGACAAAGTCAGGAGTCTATTTTATGTGGTCACTCATTCAGAAACTGACTGAAGTATACATCTTTTGGGAATAGTCAGAATCCATGTCATATGGCCACTCAATCACAGCATTACCTAATAATGCGAAATGGGGTAATAGTAAGGAGTCTATTTCATACGGCCTCTCATTTGGAGCTTCAGTGCATAATAAACAGCTGTGGAGGAGTGAGGACCCTATTGATGGTAGCCCTAAATAAAGCAGCTCCGTGAATGATACACACATGTGTGACAGTCAGGAAACTATTTGATATGAACACTCATACAGAACCCCTTCAAATATTGCACATGTTGGGAATAATCACTAGTTTATTTCATATAGTGGCTCATTTGGAGAGTAAAATATAACGCACACCTGTGGAGTAAAATGCGGTCTATTTCATAAGGCCACTGTTTCAGTGCTTTAGTGAATAACATGTATATGTGATAAGTCAGTAATCTCTTTCACATGGCCACTCGTTCTGGGCCTCTGTGAATAATACTCCCCTCAGAAACAGTCAAGTGTCTACTTCAAATGCCTACACATTAAGCATTTCTGTAAGTAATGAACTCCTGGGCAATACCCCTGAGTCTCTGTTTTATGCCCACGTAGTCAGAGTCTCATTGAATAATACACACCTGGGGAAGACTTAAGAGTCTACTTCACGAAGCCACTGATATCGATCCTCAGTGAATAATCTACACCAGGGTAATAGTCAAGCAGTTTTTATATGGCCACTCATTCTGGGCCTCCCTGAATGATACACATCTGGGAAATTCTCAGGATTCTATTTCATACTAACACTCATTTAGAACCTTATTGAATAATTCACAATGGAGCAATAGTCAGGTGTCTATTTTATATGGCCTCCCATTCAGAATTTCAGTGAATAATGATCTTCTATGGAGTAATCAGGACACTGTTTAAGATAGACATGAATTAAGTGCCTTCCTGAATGATACACACCTTGGTGGTAGTCAGGAGTTTATTTCATATGAACTCTAATTGTGTTTAACGCTGAATAATACACACCTGGGGGAGTTTCAGGGGTCTATTTGGTATGGACACTCATACCAAACCTGTTGAAATAATGCACACATGGAGAATAATGAGGTGTCTATATCATACGGCTACTCATTCAGACAAACAGTGAATAACGCACATGTGGAATCATTAGAATTCTGTTTCATATGGCCCCTCTTTCACAGCCTCACTGAATATTACACACTTGTGATATAGTCTGGAGTCTATATTTTATGGCTACTCATTCAGAGAATAACTGAATTATTCACACCTGTGGAACAGTCAGATGTCTCTGTCCTATGGCTACCCGTTGAGAGCCTCACTATATGTACACACCTGGATAAATAGTCAGGATTTACTTGTATCTCCTCATTCAGAGTCTCACTAAATAATGCACACCTGAAGGTGGCGTCATAGAGGCGACTCAGGATTGCAGCTCTCAGTGAAGGCGCAGAGGGTGAGTCCTAGCCACATTGCCGGATGGACATTTTTTGCCCACAGAACTTTGAAAGTCCCAGGTGTGGAAGTGACATGGGACGCTAGCTCTAGTGCAGCTGGCTCACGGGGCGGTTTGGCCTGCACTGCACTGAGGGGGCACCCGGCACAAAACTGACTGGTCCGGGTGCCCTGTTAAACAGGCAATCTGAGATGTGGAAGGGTAGATTGGCATGTCCATCTGATTGAACGGGACTTGGACAATGATCCAGACCAGGAGATTCCTGGGAAACGTGATCTGAGCTGGTGCATTGGGCAGCGGCACGGGAGATCTCACGGAGCACAGTGCCCTATCAGCAGGGTACTGGGGCACCAGTGAGAGAGTCAACCGTTCAGCTTGGGGAGAGGAAGAGAGAGAGAGAGAGGATGGACTCTGAGCAGGGAGCTGGGGGATCAGGCTTAGCGGGTCCCACCCTCACAGGGACAAGCAGGGTGGCGATTGGAGGCACTCAGGGCTGAGCGTTTTGCTGCCAGCATCTAGGATGGTGCAGCCCGGTGGGGGAGGAATGTCTGCCACTACAGAGGCAATCCGTCCCTACTGAAGTACCGCCCAGGGCTGATGCAGCCTGCTGTTGCTGAGGCAACCTGCCATAACAGAGAGACTCTGCCAGCAGGGCAAAGCGTACCACAGCAGAATGGAGACTCGCAGCAACAGGGCGAACCCACGCTAGCTGGGCGGAGCCCCAGCAGGCAAATAGTAAATAGACTGCTTCCTAGCTTTGCAGGACAGTATAACAGATACTCACAAAGAAAGCTCCACTTCCCTGAGACAGAGCATCTAAGGAACAAAGAAAACGGGGGCTTTTAAGAGTTCTGTTGCAGCAGACATAAACACATCCTCCCAACAGCCTTGAATGAATGACAGAGCTCAAAGCACAGCACTGGAGCTCCTATAAAGCACAGGCTCTCTCCTCAAGCAGCTCCCTGACCCCTGTATATCCAAAGAGTCACCCCAAAAAAGGACTAATCAGACTGACATTTGGTGGGCATCATTCTGAAACAAACTGGTAGCATCCCTCACTGTTCTGCAGCTGCTACAGGCGTACCACAGAAAAGCAGGGTTTGAAGTGGACCTCAGCACTCATAGAATAGAGGGACTAGACCATTAAAAGAAAAACTAAGTAACAGAAATAACTCACCATCAAAAATCTGGGAGTTCACACAAAGACCCAATTGAAAAATAAGCAACTACAAAGACGACAGGTGGGTAAATCCATAAAGATGGGAAGAAACGAGCACAAAAAGGAGGAAAACACCCGAAACCAAAACACTTCACATCCTACAAAGGACCAAAACTCCTCTCCAGCAAGGGAACAAAGCTGGACGGACAATGAATGTGACAAAATGACGGAATCAGACTTCAGAAAATGGATAATAAAAAACTTCAGTGAGCTAAAAGAACATGTTCTAAATCAGTGCAAAGAAACTAAGAAGCTTGAAAAAAAATTTGAAAAATGATTCGAGGAAATGATAACAAGAATGGACGACTTAGAGAGGAATATGAAAGAATTGAAGGAGCTGAAGTACACAACACGAGAACTTCGTGAAGCATGCACAAGTTTCAACAGCTGAATTGACCAAGCAGAAGAAAGAATATTAGAAATCGAAGATCAACTCAATGAAATAAAACAAGAAACCAAGATTAAAGAAAAAAGCACAAAAAGGAATGAAAAAAAATCTCCAAGAAATGTGGGACTATGTGAAGAGACCAAACCTATGTTTGATAGGTGTACCAGAATGTGATGAAGAGAATGAATCCAAGCTGGAAAACACTCTTCAGGATATTATCCAGGAAAATTTTTCCAACATAGCAAGACAGGACAATACTCAACTCCAAGAAATACAGAGAACACCGCAGAGATACTCCGCAAGAAGAGCAACACGAAGGCACATAATCGCCAGATTCACCAGGGTTGAAATGAAGGAGAAAATACTAAGGGCAGCCAGAGAGAAAGGTCGCGTCACCCACAAAGGGAAGCATATAAGACTCACCGCAGATCTCTTGGCAGAGAATCTACAAGCCAGAAGAGAGTGGGGGCCAATATTCAACATCAATAAAGAAAGGAACTTTTAACCCAGAATTTCATATTCAGCCAAACTGAGCTTTATAAGTGAAGGAAAAATAAAATCCTTCACGAACAAGCAAGTACTCAGATATATTGTGACCACTAGGCCTACTTTACAAGAGATCCTGAAAGAGGCACTACACATGGAAAGAAACAACCAGTACCAGCCATCCTAAAAGCATACCAAATGCTAAAGAGCATCAACAAAATAAAAAAAAAATACATAAACCAATGGGCAAAACTGCCAGATAGCATCAAAATGGAAGTATCAAATTCACACATAACAATATTAACCCTAAATGTAAATGGGCTAAATGCACCAATCAAAAGACAAAGACTGGCAAATTGGATAAGAAACCAAAACCCATCAGTGTGCTGTATCCAGGAAACTCATCTCACATGCAAGGATACACAAAGGCTCAAAATAAAGGGATGAAGGAAGATTTACCAAGCAAATGGAAAGCAGAAAAAAGCAGGAGTTGCAATTCTCATCTCTGATAAAATACACCTTAAAGCAACAAAGATCAAAAGGGACAAAGAAGGTCATTACATAATGGTAAAAGGCTCGATAAAACAAGAAGAGCTAATGATTCTAAATATATATAGACCCGAAGATGGCGTCGCAGAGGCGACTCAGGATTGCAGCTCTCAGTGAAGGCGCAGAGGGTGAGTCCTAGCCGCATTCTCGGATGTTCGTTTTATGCACAAAGAGCGTTGAAAGTCCCAGGTGTGTGAGAGACATGGGACGGTAGTGCACCCGGCTAACTCAGCTGTCTCTCGCCGCCTCTTTGGCCAGCGCCGCGGCAGGACCTGGGGCAGAACTCACTGGTCTGGGTGCCCTGTTAAACCGGCAATCTGAGATTTGGAAGGGCAGATTGGCATGTTCATCTGATTGAACGGGACGTGGACAATGAGCCAGACCAGGAGTTTTCTGGAAAGTGTGATCTGAGACAGGGTAGTAGGCAGCGGCATGGGAGATCACACGGATCCCAGTGCCCTATCGGCAGGCTACTGGGGCGCCAGTGAGAGAGTCGACTTTTCAGCTTGGGGAGAGGAAGAGAGAGAGAGAGAGAGGAATGACTCTGAGGCAGGGAGCTGGGAGATCAGGCTCAGCGGGTCCCACGCTCACGGGCACAAGCAGGGCGGCGACTGGAGGTGCTTGGGGCTGAGAGTTTTGCTGCCGGCATCTAGGATGGTGCAGCCCGGTGAGGGAGGGGCGTCCACTATTGCTGACGCAGTCTATCCCCACTAAAGTACCGCCCAGGACTGACACAGCCCGCCGTTGCCGAGGCAACCTGCCATAACAGAGAGTCTCCCAGGAGCCGGGAGCGCTCCACAGCAGAGGGAGCCCAGAAGCAATAGGGCGGACCCATGCTAGCAGGTCAGAGCTCTGGCAGGCAAATAGTGAATAGAATGCCGCCTAGTGGGGCAGGACAGTGCAACAGATACTCATAAAGAAAGCCCCAACTCCCGGAGACAGAGCATCTAAGGGGGGGAAAGGGTGGTGTTTTATGAGTCCTATTGTAGCAGACATAAACAACCTCCCAACAACACTGAATGAACAACGGAGCTCACAGCTCAGCACTGAAGCGCCTATAAAGCACAGACTGTCTCCTCAAGCAGCTCCCTAACCCCTGTATATCCAAGGAGTCACCCCAGAAAAGGACTAATCAGACTGATATATGGCTGGCATTATTCTGGAACAAGGACAGCAAAAGAAGAAACTGGTAACATCCCTCATTGTTCCGCAGCTGCTGCAGGTATAACCCAGACAGGAAGGGCCTGGAGTGGACCTCAGCACTCATACAGCAGAGGGGATAGACAATTAGAGGGAAAACTAAGTAACAGAAATACTTCATCATCAACAATCTCAGCGTCCAAACAGAGACCCAATTGAAAAATCAGCAACTACTAAGACGACAGGCAGATAAATCCATAAAGATGGGAAGAAACCACCGCAAAAAGGAGGAAAGCACCCGAAACCAAAACACCTCACTTTCAAAAAAGGCTCAAAACTCACCAGGAAGGGAACAAAGCTGGACGGAGAATGAATGTGACGAAATGACGGAATCAGACTTCAGAAAGTGGATAATGAGAAACTTCAGTGAGCTAAAGGAACATGTACTAAACCAGTGCAAAGAAACTAAGAACATTGAAAAAAGATTTCAAAAAAGAATCGAGGAATTGATAACAAAAATGGACAACTTAGAGAGAAATATGAATGAATTGAAGGAGCTGAAAAACACAACATGAGAACTTCGCAAAGCATGCGCAAGTTTCAACAGCCGAATTGACCAAGCAGAAGAAAGAATATCAGAAGTTGAACATCAACTCAATGAAATAAAACGAGAAACCAAGATTAAAGAAAAAAGTACAAAAAGGAATGAACAAAATCTCCAAGAAATGTGGGACTATGTGAAGAGACCCAACCTACGTTTGATAGGTGTACCAGAATGTCACAAAGACAATGAATCCAAGCTGGAAAACACTCTTCAGGATATTATCCAGGAAAATTTCCCCAACCTAGCAAGACAGGTCAATACTCAACTCCAGGAAATACAGAGAACACCACAAAGATACTCCGCAAGAAGAGCAACCCCAAGGCACATAATCGTCAGATTCACCAGGGTTGAAACGAAGGAGAAAATACTAAGGGCAGCCAGAGAAGAAGGTCGGGTCACCCAAAAAGGGAAGCTCATCAGACTCACAGCAGATCTCTCGGCAGAGACTCTACAAGCCAGAAGACAGTGGGGGCCAATATTCAACATCCTTAAAGAAAAGAGCTTTCAACCCAGAATTTCATATCCAGCCAAACTGAGTTTCATAAGTGAAGGAAAAATAAAATCCTTCACGAACAAGCAAGTACTCAGAGACTTTGTCACCACTAGGCCTGATTTACAAGAGCTCCTGAAAGAGGCACTACACATAGAAAGCAACAACCAGTTCCAGCCATCCTAAAAGCACACCAAATGCTAAAGACCATCAACAAAATGAAGAATGTACATGAACCAACGAGCAAAACAGCCAGCTAGCATCAAAATGGCAGTATCAAATTCAAACATAATATTAACCCTGAATGTAAATGGGCTAAATGCGCCAATCAAAAGACACAGACTGGCAAATTGGATAAAAAACCAAAACCCATCAGTGTGCTGTATCCAAGAAACCCATCTCACACGCAAAGATACACAAAGGCTCAAAATAAAAGGATAGAGGAAGATTTACCAAGCAAATGGAGAGCAAAAATAGCAGGAGTTGCAATTCTCATTTCTGATAAAATAGGCTTTAAAGCAACAAAGATCAAAAGGGACAAAGAAGGTCATTACATAATGGTAAAAGGATCGATACAACAAGAAGAGCTAACGATTCTAAATATATATGGACCCAATGCAGAATCACACAGATATATAAGGCAAGTTCTTAATGACTTACAAAGAGACTTAGACTCCCACACAATAATAGTGGGAGACTTTAACACTCCACTGTCAATAGCAGACACATCAACCAGATTGAAAATTAACAAGGATATCCAGGACTTGAACTCATACCTGGAACAAGCAAACCTGATAGACATTTACAGAACTCTCCACCCCAAATCCACAGAATATACATTCTTCTCATCACCACATCACACCTACTCCTAAATTGACCACATAATTAGAAGTAAAGCACTCCTCAGCAAATGCAAAACAACTGAAATCATAACAAACAGTCTCTCAGACCACAGTGCAATCAGGTTGGAACTCAGAATTCAGAAAATAACTCAGAATCGCACAGCTTCCTGGAAACTGAACAACTGGCTCTTGAATGTTGATTGGATAAACAATTAAATGAAGGCAGAAATAAAGAAGTTCTTTGAAACCAACGAGAATGAAGACACAACGTACGAGAATCTCTGGGACACATCTAAAGCAGTCTGTAGAGGAAAATATATAGCAATAAGTGCCCACATGAGAAGAGTGGAGAGATCGAAAATTGACACCCTATCGTCAAAATTGAAAGAGCTAGAGGAGCAAGATCAAAAAAGCTCAAAACCTAGCCGAAGACAAGAAATAACTAAGATCAGAGCAGAACTGAAGGAGATAGGGACAAGAAAAACCCTTGAAAAAATCAATAAATCCAAGAGCTGGTTTTTCGAAAAGATCAATAAAATAGACAGACCACTAGCCAGACTGATAAAAAAGAAAAGAGAAAACAACCAAATAGATGCAATAAAAAACGATAAAGGGGAAATCACCACAGATTCCACAGAAATTCAAACCATTATCAGAGAATACTACAAACAACTCTATGCACACAAACTAGTAAATCAGGAAGAAATGGATAAATTGCTGGACGCCTGTGTCCTCCCAAGCCAAAACCAGGAGGAACACGAAACTATGAGTAGACCAATAACAAGGTCAGAAGTTGAGGCAGCAATTAAGAGCCTACCACACAAAAAAAACCCAGGTCCAGATGCGTTCACAGCTGAATTCTACCAGACACACAAAGCGGATCTGGAACGATTAATTCTGAAACTATTCCAAATAATCCAAAAAGAGGGAACCCTTCCCAAATCATTTTATGAGACCATCATCATCGTGATACCAAAACCTGGCAGAGACTCAACAAGAAAAGAAAACTTCAGGCCAATATCCATGATGAACATAGATGCAAAAATCTTCAATAAAACACTGGCGAATCGATTGCAACAGCACATTAGAAAACTTATCCATCATGATCAAGTAGGATTCATCCCGAGGATGCAAGGCTGGTTCAACATACACAAGTATATAAATGTAATTCACCACATAAACAGAAGCAAAAACAAAAACCACATGATTATCTCAATTGACGCAGAGAAGGCATTTGACAAAATGAAACAGCTCTTTATGCTGAAAAGCCTCAATAAACTTGGTATTGATGGAACATATCTCAAAGTAATAGAAGCTATTTACGACAAACCAACAGCCAGTATCATACTTAATGGGCAAAAACTGGAAGCATTCCCTTTGAAATCCGGTACTAGACAAGGATGCCCTCTCTCACCACTTCTATTCAACATAGTACTGGAAGTTCTAGCCAGAGCAATCAGGCAAGAAAAAGAAATAAAGTGTATTCAAATAGGAAACGTGGAAGCCAAATTGTCTCTATTTGCAGACGACATGATAGTATACCTAGAAGACCCCATCACCTCAGCCCAAAAGCTCCTGCAACTGATAAGCAACTTCAGCAAAGTCTCAGGATATAAAATCAATGTTCAAAAATCACAAGCATTCCTATACACCAAAAATAGACTTAAAGAGAACCAAATTAAGAACGAACTGCCATTCACAATTGCTACAAAGAAAATAAAATACCTAGGAATGCAACTCACAAGGAATGTAAGGGACCTCTTTAAGGAAAACTACAAACAACTGCTCAACGAAATAAGAGAGGACACAAACAGATGGAGAAACATTCCATATTCGTGGTTAGGAAGAATCAATATTGTGAAAATGGCTATACTGCCCAAAGTAATTTACACAATCAATGCTATCCCCATCAAACTACCATTGAATTTTTTCACAGAACTGGAAAAAATCACCATGAATTTCATATGGAACCAAAAAAGGGCCCGCATAGCCAAGTCAATTCTAAGCAAAAAGAACACAGCGGGAGGCATCACGCTACCAGACTTCAAACTATACTACAAGGCTACAGTAATCAAAACAGCATGGTACTGGTACCAAAATAGAGATATAGACCAATGGAACAGAACAGAAGCATCGGAGGCAACACAACATATCTACAACCATATTATCTTTGATAAACCAGACAAAAACAGGCAATGCGGAAAGGATTCCCTATTTAATAAATGGTGTTGGGAAAACTAGCTAGCCATGTCCAGAAAGCAGAGACTGGACCCCTTTCTGACACCTTACACTAAAATTAACTCCAGATGGATTAAAGGCTTAAGCGTAATACCTGACACCATAAAAACCCTAGAAGAAAATCTAGACAAAACCGTTCAGGACATAGGAGTAGGCAAGGACTTCATGAACAAAACACCAAAAGCATTGGCAACAAAAGCCAAAATAGACAAATGGGACCTAAACAAACTCCACAGCTTCTGCACAGCGAAAGAAACTGTCACTATAGTGAATCGGCAACCATCAGAATTGAAAAAAGCCTTTGCAGTTTACTCATCTGACAAAGGGCTGATATCTAGAATTTACAAAGAACTCAAACAGATTTGCAGAAATAAAACAAACAAGCCCATTCAAAAATGGGCAAGTGATATGAACAGAAACTTTACAAAAGAAGACATACATGAGGCCAACAAACATATGAAAAAGTGCTCATCATCATTGGTCATTAGAGAGATGCAAATCAAAACCACATTGAGATACCATCTCACACCAATTAGAACGGCGATCATTAAATATCTGGAGACAGCAGATGCTGGAGAGGATGTGGAGAAATAGAAACACTCTTACACTGTTGGTGGGAATGTAAATTAGTTCAACCATTGTGGAAGACAGTGTGGCGATTCCTCAGGGACCTAGGAATAGAAATTCCATTTGACCCAGCAATCCCATTACTGGGTATCTATCAAAAAGACTATTAATCGTTCTAATATAAAGACACATGCACACGAATGTTCATTGCAGCACTGTTTACAATAGCAAAGACCTGGAACCAACCCAAATGCCCATCGATGATAGACTGGACTGGGAAAATGTGGCACATATACTCCACGGAATATTATGCAGCAATCAAAATTGATGAGTTTGTGTCCTTTGTAAGGACATGGATGAATCTGGAGAACATCATTCTCAGCAAACTGACACAAGAACACAAAAAGAAATACCGCATATACTCACTCATACGTGGGGGAGAAAAATGAGAACACATGGACACAGAGAGTCGGTCTAATATACACTGGGGACTGTTGGGGGAAATGGGGGAGGGTCAGCGGGTGGGGCTGGGGGGCGATATCCTGGGGATGAATACCAAGTGTGGGTGAAGGGGAGGAAAGCAGCAAAACACACTGCCATGTGTGTACCTATGCAACTATCTTGCACGTTCTGCACATGTACCCCAAAACCTATAATGCAATAAAAATTAAAAAAAAAAGTCAAAGGAAAGAAAAGAAAAAAAAAGATTATGCGATGCTTTTTGCTGCTAATAGTCTTGTTTTATATATTAAATGCTTTAAATAAAAAAAAAGTGTCTACTTCATGTAGCCGCTCATTTAGATCCTCAGTGAATAATCCACACCAGTGTAATCGTTGAGCACTTTTTATATTACCACTTATTCTGTGCCTCCCTGAATGATACACACCTGGGGAATTCTCATGATTCTATTTCAAACTACCACTCATTTAGAACCTTAATGAATAATTCACTATGGAGCAATAGTGAGGTTTCTATTTTGTATGGCCTCTCATTCAAAGGTTCAGTGAGTAATGAACTTCTCTGGAGAAATCAGGACACTGTTTAAGATAGCCATGAATTAAGAACCTTCCTGAATGATACACACGTGTGTGGTAGTCAGGAGTCTATTTCATATGAACTCCAAATCTGTTTAACCCTGAGTAATACACAGCTGCAGGAGATTCAGGCGTCTACTTGGTATGGACACTCATACCGAACCTGTTGGAATATTGCACACGTGGAGAATAATGTGGTGTCTATGTCATACGGCTACTCATTGACACAAAGAGTGAATAACGCAAATGTGAAGTTATTAGAATTCTGTGTCATGTGGCTCCTCTTTCGCAGCCTCAATGAATATTACACACTTTTGATATAGTCTGGAGTCTATATTTTATGACCACTCATTGGGAGAATCACCAAATAAGTCACACCGGCGGAATAGTCAGAAGTCTTCCTATGGCTACTCGTTGAGAGCCTCACTAAATATACACATCTGGATAAATAATCAGGATTTACTTTTATCTCCTCATTCAGAGTTTCACTAAATAATGCAGACCTGTGGAATAGTAAGGAGACTTTTTCATGTGGCCTCTCATTCAATGTGTCACTAAAAAATGTGGTGTAATCAGGAGACTCTTTCATGTAGACACATATTCAGAGCCTCAGTGCATAAGACAGATCCGTGATATAGTTAGAAATCTAATTAATGTGGCCATATTTTCTGAGGCTCACTGAATAATACACACCTGGAGAATAACTTGGAGTCTATTTTCGATGAACATTCATTCAGAGCCTCGGTAAATAATGCAGACCTGTGGAGTAGCCAAAAGTGTACTTCATTTGGAAACACATTCATAGCCTCAGTGGATAATATGCACGTGTATATTAGTCAGGATTACATTTTATATGGCCACTGACTCATAAACTCAATGAATAATGCAGAAATGTAAAGTACTCAGCAGTTTATCTCATATAGCCACTCATGGAGACATTCACTGAATAATAAAATTATTTGGGATAGACTGCCTCCTGTTTCATATGGTCATACAACAAGAGCCTCACTCAGTGACACACACCTGGGGAAGTGTTAGGAGTGTGCATTACATAGCCTCTCATTTCCAGCATAAGGGAATAATGCACACGTGTGGAATAGACACTAGTCTGTTTATATGGTCACAAAATCAAAGCCTGAGTCAGTAATACACAGCTTTGGAAGAGTCACTACTCTATTCCATGTGCCCAAATATTTAGAGTCAGTCAATAATACACACCTGTAGACTAGTCAGGAAACAATTTCATATGGCCAAAGTTTCAGAGCCTCAGTGAATAATAAATACCTGAGGAATACTCTGGACGCTATTACATGTGGCATTTCTTCAGAGGTTCATTGAGTAAAGAACACCTGTATTGTAGTCAGAATTCTATTTCGTATAGCCACATACTCAGAGTCTAACTTAATAACAGACATCTTGGGAAAGTCTGGATTCTATTTCGTATAGCCACTCACTTATAGCTGAATGTAAAAACTCAGGCCTGAGTAGTATATAGGCCTCTCTATTTTATGGCCACTTATTCAGAGCCTCACAGAATAATACGGACGTATGGAAATGTCAGGAGTGTACTTGACATGGCCACTTATTCAGTTCCTCAGTGAAGAATCATATATATCTGGAAAATACTCAGGCCTCTATTATATATAGTCACTTATTAAGAGACTGACTGAATAATGCACACCTGGAGAATTGTCTGGAGACTATTTGATATGACCGTTCACCCAGCCACTCAGTGGAAAATGTACAGCTGAGAAATAGTCAAGAAGACAGAGTCAGGAGTCTCTTTTATGTGATCACTTCTGCAGAACCTGACTGAAGAATACACCCCTTGGGAATAGTCAGAGTCCAGGTCATATGGCCACTCAGTCACAGCATTACCGAATAATGCACAATGGGGCAATAGTAAGGAGTCTATTTCATATGACCTCTCATTGAGAGCTTCAGTGCTGTGGAGGAGGGAGGACCCTATTGACAGTAGCCCCAAATAAAGCAGCTCCGTGAATGTTACACACATGTGTGAGAGTCAGGAGACTATTTGATATGGACACGCATACAGAACCTCTTTGAATATTGCACATGTGGATAATAATCACTAGTTTATTTCATAAGAGGGTCGTTTGGAGAGTGGAAAAGTAACGCGCACCTGTGGAGTAAAATGCAGTCTATTTCATAAGGCCACTCTTTCAGTGTTTTAGTGAATAACATGTATATCTGGTAAGTCAGAAATCACTTTCACATGGCCACTCCTTCTGGGCCTCTGTGAATAATAATCCCCTCAGAAACAGTCAAGGGTCTACTTCAAATGCCTACACATTCGGAGTCTCTGTAAGTAATGAACACCTGGGCAATACACCTGAGTCTCTTTTTTATGCTCACTTAGTCAGGGTCTCATTCAATAATACACAGCTGGGGAAGAGTTAAGAGTCTCCTTCATGTAGCCACTCACTTCGATTTTCAGTGAATAATCCACACCAGGGTAATAGTCAAGCATTTTTGATATGGCCACTCATTCTGTGCCTCCCTGAATAATACACACCTGGGAAATTCTCAGGATTCTATTTCATACTACCACTCATTTAGAAACTTATTGAATAATTCACAATGGAGCAATAGTCAGGTGTCTATTTTGTATGGCCTCTCATTCAGAGTTTCAGTAAATAATGAACTTCTATGGAGTAGTCAGGACACTGTTTAAGATAACCATGAATTAAGTGCCTTCCTGAATGATACACACCTTTGTGGTAGTCAGGAGTCTATTTCATATGAACTCTAATTCTGTGTAACACTGAGTAATACATTCCTGTGGGAGTTTCAGGAGTCTATTTGGTATGGACACTCATACCAAACCTATTTGAATAATGCACACATGGAGAATAATGTGTTGTCTATGTCATGCGGCTACTCATTCAGACAAACAGTGAATAATGCACATGTGGATTCATTAGATTTCTGTTACATATGGCCCCTCTTTCACAGTCTCACTCTATATTACACACTTGTGGTATAGTCCAGAGTCTATATTTTATGGCCACTCAGTCAGAGAATCACTGAATAATTCACACCTGCGGAATAGTCAGAAGTCTCTTTCCTATGGATACCTGTTGAGGGCCTCACTAAATATACACACCTGGATAAATAGTCAGGATGTACTTGTATATCCTCATTCAGAGTCTCACTAAATAATGCACACCTGTGGAATAGTCAGGAGACTTTTTCATGCAGCCTCTCATTCAATGTGTCATTGAAAAATGTGGTGTAGTCAGGAGACTTTTTCATGTACACACATATTCAGAGCCTCAGTGCATAAGAGGGACCCTTGATATAATAAGAAATCTAGGCAAAACCATTCAGGACATAGGAATAGGCAAGGACTTCATAACCAAAACACCAAAAGCATTGGTAACAAAAGCCAAAATAGACAAATGGGACCTAGTCAAACTCCACAGCTTCTGCACGGCAAAAGAAACAATCACTTGAGTGAATCGGCAACCATCAGAATGGGAAAAAGTCTTTGCATTTTACGCATCTGACAAAGGGCTGATATCCAGAATTTACAAAGAACACAAACAGATTTACAGGAAAAAAACCAAACAAGCCCATTCAAAAATGGGCAAAGGATATGAACAGACATTTTACAGGAGAAGACCTACATGAGGCCAACAAACACATGAAAAAATGCTCATCGTCACTGGTCATTATAGAGATGCAAATCAAAACCACATTGAGATACCATCTCAGGCCAGTTATAATGGCGATTATTGAAAAATCTGGAGACAGCAGATGCTGGAGACGGTGTGGAGAAATAGGAACACTCTTACACTGTTGGTGGGAGTGAAGATTGGTTCAGCCATTGTGGAGGACAGTGTGGCGATTCCTCAAGGACCTAGAAATAGAAATCCCATTTGACCCAGCAATCTCATTACTAGGTATAAATCCAAAGAAATATAAATCATTCAACTATATGGAAACATGCACACGAATGTTCTTTGCAGCACTGTTTACAATAGTAAAGACCTGGAATCAACCCAACTGCCCAAAGATGATAGACTGGACTGGAAAAATGTGGCACATTTACACCAGGGAATATTATGCAGCAATCAAAAATGATGAGTTTGTGTCCTTTGTAAGGACATGGATGAATCTGGAGAACATCATTCTCAGCAAACTGACACAAGAACAGAAAGAGAAATACCGGATATACTCACTCATAGGCAGGTGAGAAAAATGAGAACACATGGACATGAGAGGGTGTCTACTACACACTGGGGTATTTTGGGAGGATTGGGGAAAAACAGCAGAAGGGGGGCTGGGGAGGGATAGCCTGGGGATGAATGCCAAGTGTTGGTGAAGCGGAGAAAGGCAGCAAAACACACTGCCATGTGTGTACCTATGCAACTATCTTGCCCATTCAGCACATGTACCCCAAAACCTATAATGCAATAAAATTTTTTTAAAAAAGAAACAAAAATATTCCCCCCAAACAAATAAGAAATCTAATTAGTACGGCCACATCTTCTGAGGCTCACTGAATAATACACACCTGGAGAATAATTTGGAGTCTATTTTCAATGGACATTCGTTCAGAGCCTCAGTAAATAATGCAGACCTGTGGAGTAGTCAGGAGTCTATTTTATTAGAACACTCATTCATAGCCTCAGTGGATAATATGCACGTGTGGATTAATCAGGATTCCATTTTAATATAGCCACTGACTCCTAACCTCAATGAAAAATGCACAAATATAAAGTACTCAGCAGTCTGTTTCATATAGCCATTCATTCAGAGATTCACTGAATAATAAAAATATTTGAGACAGACAGCCTCCTGTTTCATATGGTCATACAAAAAGAGTCTCACTGCATGACACAAACCTGGGGAAGTGTTTGGAGTGTACGTTACTTGGACTGTCATTTACAGCCTAAAAGAATAATGCACACGTCTGGAATAGACACTAGCATATTTTATATGGCCACAAAATCAAAGCCTAAGTCAATATTACACAACTTTGGAATAGTCACTAGTCTATTCCATATGCCCAAATATTTAGAGTCAGGGTCAATAATACATGCCTTTATACTACTCAGGAAACCATTTCATATGGCCAATGTTTCAGAGTGTCAGTTAATAATAAATACCTGAGAAATACTCTGGACGCTATTACCTGTGGCATTTCTTCAGAGGTTCATTGAGTTAAGAACACATGAATTGTAGTCAGCATTCTATTTCATATAACCACATACTCAGAGCCTAACTGAATAACAGACAACTTGGGAAAGTCAGGATTCTATTTCGTATAGCCACTAATTTACAGCCAAATGTAAAAACTCACGCATGAGTAGTATATAGGAGTCTCTATTTTATGGCCACTCATTCAGAGCCTCACAGAATAATACAGACATATGGAAATGTGAGGAGTGTACTTGACATGGCCACTTATTCAGTTCCTCAGTGAAGAATCATACATCTCTGGAAAATACTAAAAACTCTTTTATATATAGCCACTTATTAAGAGACTCACTGAATAATGCACACCTGGAGAATTGTCTGGAGACTATTTGATATGACTGTTCATCCAGCAACTCAGTCAAAAATGCAGAGCTGAGAAATAGTCAAGTGGACAGAGTCAGGAGTCTATTTTATGTGGTCACTCGTTCAGAAACTGACTAAAGAATACACACCTTGGAAATAGTCGGAGTTTAGGTTATATGGCCACGCAATCACAGCATTACCGAATAATGCACAATGGGGCAATAGGAAGGAGTGTATTTTATATGGCCACTCATTCGGAACTTCAGTGCCTAATAAACAGCTGTGGAGGAGTGAGGACTCTATTGACGGTAGCCCCAAATAAAGCAGCTCTGTAAATGATACACACATGTGTGAGAGTCAGGAGACTATTTGATATGGACGCTCATACGGAACCACTTCGAATATTGCACATGTGAAGAACAATCAGTAGTCCATTTCATATGGTGGTTAGTTTGGAGAGTCAAAAAATAACACACATTTGTGGAGGAAAATGCAGTCTATTTAATAAGGCCATTCTTTTAGTGTTTTTTTTTTATAACAAATATGGTTTATTGAATTATTTCATCTAGTTCAAATTAGAAATACTATAAAATCTTTTTTTTTTAATTTTTATTGCATTATAGGTTTGGGGGTACATGTGCAGAACCTGCAAGATAGTTGCATAGGTACACATATGGCAGTGTGCTTTGCTGCCTTCCTCCCCTTCACCCACACTTGGTAGTAATCCCCAGGTCATACCCCCCAGCCCCCCCGCTGTCCCTCCCCCATTCCCCCCAACAGTCCCCAGTGGATAGTAGACCGCCTCTCTGTGTCCATGTGTTCTCATTTTTCTCACCCACCTATGAGTGAGTATATGCGGTATTTCTTTTTCTGTTCTTGTGTCAGTTTGCTGAGAATGATGTTCTCCAGATTCATCCATGTCCCTACAAAGGACACAAACTCATCATTTTTGATTGCTGCATAATATTCCATGGTGTATATGTGCCACATTTTTCCAGTCCAGTCTATCATCGTTGGGCATTTGGGTTGGTTCCAGGTCCTTGCTATTGTAAACAGTGCTGCAATGAACATTCGTGTGCATGTGTCCTTATAGTAGAACGATTTATAGTCCTTTGGATAGATACCCAGTAATGGGATTGCTGGGTCAAATGGAATTTCTATTTCTAGGTGCCTGAGGAAACTCCACACTGTCTTCCACAATGGTTGAACTAATTTACACTCCCACCAACAGTGTAAGAGTGTTCCTATTTCTCCACATCCTCTCCAGCATCTGCTGTCTCCAGATTTTTTAATGATCGCCATTCTAACTGGTGTGAGATGGTATCTCAATGTGGTTTTGATTTGCATCTCTCTAATGACCAATGATGATGAGCACTTTTTCATATGTTTGTTGGCCTCATGTATGTCTTCTTTTGTAAAGTTTCTGTTCATATCCTTTGCCCATTTTTGAATGGGCTTGTTTTTGTCCTGTAAATCTGTTTGAGTTCTTTGTAAATTCTGGATATCAGCACTTTGTCAGATGCGTAAACTGCAAAGATTTGTTCCCATTCTGATGGTTGCCGATTCACTCTAGTGACTGTTTCCTTTTCCGTGCAGAAGCTGTGGAGTTTTATTAGGTCCCATTTGTCTATTTTGGCTTTTGTTGCCAATGCTTTTGGTGTTTTGTTCATGAAGTCCTTGCCTACTCCTATGTCGTTAATGGTTTTGCCTAGATTTTCTTCTAGGGTTTTTATGGTGTCAAGTCTTACGTTTAAGTCTTTAATCCATCTGGAGTTAATTTTAGTGTAAAGTATCAGGAAGGGGTCCAGTTTCTGCTTTCTGCACATGGCTAGCCAGTTCTCCCAACACCATTTATTAAATAGGGAATCCTTTCCCCATTGCCGGTTTTTGTCTGGTTTATCAAAGATAATATGGTTGTAGATAATTTGTGTTGCCTCCGATGCTTCTGTTCTGTTCCATTAGTCTATATCTCTGTTTTGGTACCAGTACCATGCTGTTTTGATTACTGTAGCCTTGTAGTATAGTTTGAAGTCTGGTAGCGTGATGCCTCCCGCTGTGTTCTTTTTGCTTATTATTGACTTGGCTATGCGGGCCCTTTTTTGGTTCCATATGAAATTCATGGTGGTTTTTTCCAGTTCTGTGAAGAAATTCAATGGTATTTTGATGGGGATAGCATTGATTGTGTAAATTACTTTGGGCAGTAGAGCCATTTGCACGATATTGATTCTTCCTAACCACGAGCATGGAATGTTGATGCATCTGTTTGTGTCCTCTCTTATTTCGTTGAGCAGTTGTTTGTAGTTTTCCTTAAAGAGGTCCCTTACATTCCTAGTGAGTTGTATTCCTAGGTATTTTATTTTTCTTGTAGCAATTGTGAATGGCAGTTCGTTCTTGATTTGGTTCTCTTTAAGTCTGTTATTGGTGTATAGGAATGCTTGTGATTTTTGAACATTGATTTTATATCCTGAGATTTTGCTGAAGTTGCTTATCAGTTTCAGGAGCTTTTCGGCTGAGGTGATGGGGTCTTGTAGGTATACTATCATGTCGTCTGCAAATAGAGACAATTTGGCTTCCACCTTTCCTATTTGAATACCCTTTATTTCTTTTTCTTGCCTGATTGCTCTGGCTAGAACTTCCAGTACTATGTTGAATAGAAGTGGCGAGGGAGGGCATCCTTGTCTAGTGCCGGATTTCAAAGGGAATGCTTCCAGTTTTTGCCAATTCAGTATGATATTGGCTGTTTGTCATAAATAGCTTTTATTACTTTGAGATATGTTCCATCAATACCAAGTTTATTGAGGGTTTTTAGCATAAAGGGCTGTTGAGTTTTGTCAAATGCCTACTCTGCCGCAGTTGAGATAATCGTGTGGGTTTTGTTTTTGCTTCTGTTTATGTGGTGAATTACACTTATAGACTTGCGTATGTTGAACCAGCCTTGCATCCCCGGGATGAATCCTACTTGATCATGATGGATAAGTTTTTTAATGTGCTGTTGCAATCGGTTTGCCAGTATTTTATTGAAGATTTTTGCATCTATGTTCATCATGGATATTGGCCTGAAGTTTTCTTTTCTTGTTGAGTCTCTGCCAGGTTTTGGTATCAGGATGATGTTGGTCTCATAAAATGATTTGGGAAGGGTTCCCTCTTTTTGGATTATTTGGAATAGTTTCAGAAGGAATGGTACCAGATCCTCTTTGTGTGTCTGGTAAAATTCAGCTGTGAACCCATCTGGACCTGTGCTTTTTTTTGTGTGATAGGCTCTTAATTGCTGCCTCAACTTCAGACCTTGTTATTGGTCTATTCATAGTTTTGGCTTCCTCCTGGTTTAGGCTTGGGAGGACACAGGTGTCCAGGAATTTATCCATTTCTTCTGATTTACTAGTTTATGTGCATAGAGTTGTTTGTAGTATTCTCTCATGATGGTTTAAATTTCTGTGGAATCTGTGGTGATTTCCCCTTTATCGTTTTTTATTGCATCTATTTGGTTGTTCTCTCTTTTCTTTTTTATCAGTCTGGCTAGTGGTCTGTCTATTTTGTTGATCTTTTTGAAAAACCAGCTCTTAGATTTATTGATTTTTTGAAGGGTTTTTCTCGTCTCTATCTCCTTCAATTCTGCTTTGATCTTAGTTATTTCTTGTCTTCGGCTAGGTTTTGAGCTTTTTTGATCTTGCTCCTCTAGCTCTTTCAATTTTGATGATAGGGTGTCCATTTTGGATCCCTCCACTCTTCTCATGTGGGCACTTATTGCTATATATTTTCCTCTACAGACTGCTTTAAATGTATCCCAGAGATTCTGGTACGTTTTGTCTTCGTTCTTCTTGGTTTCAAAGAACTTCTTTATTTCTGCCTTCATTTCATTGTTTATCCAATCAACATTCAAGAGCCAGTTGTTCAGTTTCCATGAAGCTGTGCGGTTTTGAGTTATTTTCTGAATTCTGAGTTCCAACTTGATTGCACTATGGTCTGAGAGACTGTTTGTCATGATTTCCGTTGTTTTGCATTTGCTGAGGAGTGCTTTACGTCCAATTATGTGGTCAATTTTGGAGTAGCTGTGATGTGGTGCTGAGAAGAATGTATATTCTGTTGATTTGGGGTGGAGAGTTCTGTAAATGTTTATCAGGTTTGCTTGTTCCAGGTCTGAGTTCAAGTCCTGGATATCCTTGTTAATTTTCTGTCTGGTTGATCTGTCTGGTATTGACCATGGAGTGTTAACGTCTCCCACTATTATTGTGTGGGAGTCTAAGTCTCTTTGTAAATCATTAAGAACTTGCCTTATATATCTGGGTGCTCCTACATTGGGTCCATATATATTTAGAGTCGTTATCTCTTCTTGTTGTAATGATCCTTTTACCATTATGTAATGACCTTCTTTGTCCCTTTTGAATTTTGTTGTTTAAAGTGTATTTTATCAGAGATGAGAATTGCAACTCCTGCTTTTTTTTGCTCTCCATTTGCATGGTAAATCTTCCTCCATCCTTTTATATTGAGCCTTTTTGTATCTTTGCATGTGAGGTGAGTTTCCTGGATACAGCACACCGATGGGTTTTGGTTTTTTATCTAATTTGCCAGTCTGTGTCTTTTGATTGGTTCATTTAGCCCATTTACATTCAGGGTTAATATTGTTATGTATGAATTTGATACTGCCATTTTGATGCTAGATGGCTGTTTTGCCCATTGGTTCATGTACATTCTTCATTTTGTTGATGCTCTTTAGCATTTGGTATGCTTTTTGGATGGCTGGAACTGGTTGTTTCTTTCTATGTGTAGTGCCTCTTTCAGGAGCTCTTGTAAAGCAGGCCTAGTGGTGACAAAATCTCTGAGTACTTGCTTGTTCGTGAAGGATTTTATTTTTCCTTCACTTATGAAGCTCAGTTTGGCTGGATATGAAATTCTGGGTTGAAAGTTCTTTTCTTTAAGGATGTTGAATATTGGCCCCCACTCTCTTCTGGCTTGTAGTGTCTCTGCCGAGAGATCTGCTGTGAGTCTGATGGGCTTCCCTTTGTGGGTGACCTGACCTTTCTCTCTGGCTGCCCTTAGTATTTTCTCCTTCGTTTCAACCCTGGTGAATCTGACGATTATGTGCCTTGGGTTTGCTCTTCTTGCAGAGTATCTTTGTGGTGTTCTCTGTGTTTCCTCGAGTTGAGTATTGACCTGTCTTGCTAGGTTGGGGAAATTTTCCTGGATAATATCCTGAAGAGTGTTTTCCAGCTTGGATTCATTGTCTTTGTGACATTCTGGTATACCTATCAAACGTAGGTTGGGTCTCTTCACATAGTCCCACATTTCTTGGAGATTTTGTTCATTCCTTTTTGTGCTTTTTTCTTTAATCTTGGTTTCTCATTTTATTTCATTGAGTTGATCTTCAACTTCTGATATTCTTTCTTCTGCTTGGTCAATTCGGCTGTTGAAACTTGTGCATGCTTCGCGAAGTTCTCTTGTTGTGTTTTTCAGCTCCTTCAATTCATTCATATTCCTCTCTAAGTAGTCCATTCTTGTTATGAATTCCTCGAATCTTTTTTCAAATCTTTTTTCAAGGTTCTTAGTTTCTTTGCACTGGTTTAGAACATGTTCCTTTAGCTCACTGAAGTTTCTCATTATCCACATTCTGAAGACTGATTCCGTCATTTTGTCACATTCATTCTCCGTTCAGCTTTGTTCCCTTGCTGGTGAGGAGTTTTGGTTCTTTTTTGGAGGTGACGTGTTTTGGTTTCGGCTGTTTTCCTCCTTTTTGTGCTGGTTTCTTCCCATCTTTATGGATTTATCCGCCTGTCGTCTTAGTAGTTGCTGATTTTTCAATCGGGTTTTTGTGTTGACACTGAGATTGTTGATGACGAAATATTTCTGTTACTTAGCTTTCCCTCTAATGGTCTATCCCCTCTGCTGTATGAGTGCTGAGGTCCACTCCAGGCCCTGTTTTTCTGGGGTATACCTGCAGCAGCTGTGGAACAGTGAGGGATGATACCAGTTTCTTTTTCTGCTGCCCTTGTTCCAGAAAGATGCCAGCCAAATGTCTGTCTGATTAGTCCTTTTCTGGGGTGACTCCTTGGATATACAGGGGTCAGGGAGCTGCTTGAGGAGACAGTCTGTGCTTTATAGGAGCTCCAGTGCAGAGCTGTGAGCTCCGTTGTTCATTCAGTGTTGTTGGGAGGTTGTTTATGTCTGCTGCAATAGAACTCATAAAACACCACCCTTTTTTTTCACCCTTAGATGCTCTGTCTCAGGGAGTTGGGGCTTTCTTTATGAGTATCTGTTGCACTGTCCTACTCCACTAGGCAGCAGTCTATTCTCTATTTGCCTGCTGGGGCTCTGACCTGCTAGCGCGGGTCCACCCTGTTGCTGCCTGGCTGAGTCTCTCTGTTATGGCAGGTTGCCTCGGCAACGGCAGGCTGCATCAGACCTGGGCGGTACTTCAGTGGTGGTGCACTCTGTCAGAGATGGTGGACGCCCCTCCCTCACTGGGCTGCACCATCCTAGATGCCGGCAGCAAAACTCTCAGCCCCAAGCGCCTCCAGTCACCACCCTGCTTGTCTCCGTGAGCGTGGGACCCGCCGAGCCCGATCACGCAGCTCCCTGCCTCTGAGTCCGTCCTCTCTCTCTCTCTCTTCCTCTCCCCATGCTGAAAGGTCCACTCTCTCACTGGCGCCCCATTAGCCTGCCGATAGGGCACTGGGATCCGTGTGATCTCCCGTGCTGCTGCCCACTACCCCGGCTCAGATCACGCTTCCCAGGAAACTCCTGGTCTGGCTCATTGTCCAAGTCTCGTTCAATCAGATGGACATGCCAATCTGCCCTTCCAAATCTCAGATTGCCGGTTTAACAGGGCACCCAGACCAGTGAGTTCCACGCCGGGTCCCACTGTGGCCCCGGCCAAAGAGGCGGCGGGAGCCGGCTGCATTAGCCGGCTGCACTAGGGTCCAGTGTCTCTCCCACACCTGGGACATTCAACACTCTGTGGGCATAAAAGCTCCATCCGAGAATGCGGCTAGGACTCACCCTCTGCGCCTTCACCAAGAGCTGCAATCCTGAGTTGCCTCTACGACGCCATCTTGCCTCCAGAAGTCTATTTTATTTAGACATTAATTCATAGCCTCAGTGGATAATATGCACGTGTGGATTAGTCCTGATTTCAATTTATATGACCACTGACTCGCAACCTCAGTGAAAAATGCACAAATGTAAAGTACTCAGCAGTCTATTTCATATAGACACTCATTTAGCGATTCACTAAATGATACAAATATTTAATATAGCAGCATCCTGTTTCACATGGTCACACAAAATGAACCTCACTGTGTAAGGCACACCTAGGGAAGGGTTAGGAGTCTACTTTATATAGCCTCTCATTTACAGCCTCATTGAATAATGCACACGTGTCGAATACACACTAGACTATTTTATATGGCCACAAAATCCAAGCCTAAGTGAGTTATACACAACTTTGGAATAGTCACTTGTTTATTTTACATGCCCAAATATTTAGAGTCAGAGTCAATAATACACGCCTGTGGAAAAGTCAGAAAACATTATCATATGGCCAAAGTTTCAGAGCCTCAGTGAATAATACATACCTGGGAAATACTCAGGACGCTATTACATGTGGCATGAATTTAAGAGCTTCCTTGAATAAGAAACAACTCTATTGTAGTCAGAATTCTATTTCCTAGAGCCATATATTCAGATCCTAACTGAATAACATACACTTTGGAAAAAGTTAAAATTCTATTTTGTGTAGCCACTCATTTAGAGCCAAATGTAAAAACGGAGGCCTGAGTAGCATTCAGGAGGATCTATTTTATGGCCACTCATTCAGAGCTTCACAGAATAATACAGACCTATGAAAACCTCAGGAGTGAATTTCTCTAGGCCACTTATTCAGAATCTCAGTGAGGAATCATATTTTTCTGGAAAATACTCAGGATTATATTATATATAGCCACTTATTCAGAGACTCACTGTATAATGCACATCTAAGGAATAGTCTGGAGACTATTTGATATGACTCTTCACCCAGCGACTCAGTGGACAAAGCAGAACTGAAAAATAGTCAATAGGATAGAGTCAAGGTTTTATGTTATGTGGTCACTCTTTCAGAATCTCACTGAAGAATACGCATCTTGGGAATAGTCAGTGTCCAAATCATATGGACACTCAATCACAGCATTACCGAATAATGCACAATGGGGCAATAATGCACAATGGGGCAATATTTCATATGTCCTTTCATTCAGAGCTTCAGTGCATAATAAACAACTGTGGATTAGTCAGGACCCTATTTAAGGTAGCCCCAAATTAAGCAGCTCCGTGAATGATACACACATGTGTCAGAGTCAGGAGACTATTTGACAAAGACACTCTCACAGAACCTTTTCGAATACTGCACATGTGGGGAATAATCACTAGTCTGTTTCATATGGTGATTCGTTTGGAGAATCCAAAAATAACGCAAACCTGTTGAGTAAAATGGGTTCTATTTCATAAGGCCACTCTTTCAGTGTTTTAGTGAATAATATGTATATCTGATAAGTCAGGAATCTCTTTCACAGGGCCACTGGTTCAGGGCCTCTGTGAAGAATACTCCCCTCAAAAATAGTCAACGGGCTACTTCAAATGGCTATGCATTCAAAGTCTGTGTATTTAATGAACACCTGGGAAATACACCTGAGTCTCTTTTTTATGCCCACTTAGTCAGAGACTCATTCAATAATACACAACAAAGGAAGATTTAAGAGTCTACTTCATGTAGCCACTTATTTAGAGCCTCAGTGAATAATGCACACCAGGGTAATTGTCGATTATTTTTTATATGGGCACTCATTTTGTGCCTGATTGAGTGACATGCACATGAAGAATTCTTAGGATTCTATTTGATATTACCACTTAATTTAGAATCTTATTGAATAATTAACAATGGATCAATAGTCAGATGTCTATTTTATTTTTTTTTATTTTTTTAAAATTTTTATTGCATTATAGGTTTTGGGGTACATATGCAGAACGTTCAAGGTAGTTGCATAGGTACACACATGGCAGTGTGCTCTGCTGCCTTCCTCCCCTTCACCCACACTTGGCATTTATCCCCAGGCTATCCCTCTCCAGCCATGTCTATTTTATATGGTCTATCATTAAATGTTTCAGTGAATAGTAAATTTCTATTGAGTATTCTGGACGCTGTTTAACAGAGCCACGAATTAGGTGCCTTGCTGAATGATACACACCTGTGTGATAGTCAGGAATCTGTTTCATATGAACTCTAATTCTGCATATCGCTGAGTAATACACACCTGGGGGAGTTTCAGGAGTCTATTTTGTATGGACACTCATACCGAACCTGTTGGAATAATGCACACATGGAGAATAATGAGGAGTCTATGTCATATGGCTACCAATTCAGACAAACAGTGAATAATGCACATATGTAGTAATTGGAAGTCTGTTTCATATGGCCACTCTTTCACAGCCTCACTGAATATTACACACCTATGATATAGTCTGGAGTCTATATTTTATGGCCACTCATTCAGAGAATTACTGAAGAATTCACACCTGTGGAAGATTCAGAAGTCTCTTTTTTATGGCTATCCGTTGAGAGCCTCACTAAATGTACACACATGGATAAATAGTCAGGATTTACTTGTATCTCCTCATCCAGAGTCTCAATAAATAATTAACATCTGTGGAATAGTCAGGAGACTTTTTCATGTGGCCTCTCATTCTATGCATCATTGAAAAACGTGGTGTAGTCAGGAGACCCTTTCATGTAGACACATATTCAGAGCTTCAGTGCATAAGACAAACACTTGATATAGTAAGGAATCTAAATGACATGAAAACATATTCTGAGCCTCAATGAAGAATACACACCTGGGGAATCATTTGGAGTCTATTTTCGATGGACATTCATTCAGAGCCTCGGAAAATGGTGTACACCTATAGAGTAGCCAGGAGTCTCTTTCATTTGGACACAAATTCATAGCCTCTGTGGATAATATGCACGTGTGGATTAGTCAGGATTCCATTTTATATGGCCACTGACTC
The DNA here is from genome assembly GCA_031835075.1 of Saguinus oedipus. NCBI lineage: Eukaryota > Metazoa > Chordata > Mammalia > Primates > Cebidae > Saguinus > Saguinus oedipus. The sequence continues at coordinate 60,900,642 of CM063173.1, forward strand.
GTAACCTCAGTGAAAAATGCAAAAATGTAAAGTACTTAGCAGTCTATTTCATACAGACACTCATTCAGAGATTCAGTGAATAATAAAATTATTTGAAATAGACAGCCTCCTGTTTCATATTGTCATACAAAAAGAGCTTCACTGAGTGAAACCCAACTGGGGAAGTGTTAAGAGTGTACTTTACATAGCCTCTCATTTACAGCCTAAGGGAATAATGCACATGTGTGGAATAGACACTAGGATCTTTTATATGGCCACAAAACCAAAGCCTGAGTCAGTAATACACAACTTTGGAATAGTCACTAGTCTATTCAATATGCCCAATATTTAGAGTCAGAGTCAATAATACACGCCTGTAAACTAGTCAGGAAACAATTTCATATGGCCAAAGTTTCAGAGCCTCAGTGAATAATAAATACCTGAGGAATTCTCTGGACGCTGTTACATGCGACATTTCTTCAGAGGTTCATTGAGTAAGGAACACCTGTATTTCAGTCAGAATTTTATTGTATATAGCCACATACATAGAGCCTAACTGAATAACAGACACCTTGGGAAAGTCAGGATTCTGTTTCGTATAGCCACTCATTTGCAGCCGAATTTAAAACTCATGGCTGAGTAGTGTATAGGAGTCTCTATTATATGGCCACTCATTCAGAGCCTCACAGAATAATAGAGACGTATGGAAACGTCAGGAGTGTACTCGACATGGCCAATTATTCAGTTCCTCAGTGAAGAATCATATATATCTGGAAAATACTCAGGATTCTATTATATATAGTCACTTATTCAGAGACTCACTGATTAATGCACACCTGGAGAATTGTCTGGAGACTATTTGATATGACTGTTCACACAGCGACTCAGTGGAAAATGAAGAGCTGAGAAATAGTCAAGAGGACAGAGCCAGGAGTCTATTTTATGTGGTCACATGTTCAGAAACTGACTGAAGAATACACACCTTGGAAACAGTCAGAGTCCAGGTTATATGTCCACTCAATTACAGCATTACCGAAGAATGCACAATGGGGCAATAGTAAAGAGTAGATTTCATATGGCCTCTCATTCAGAGCTTCAGTGCCTAATAAACAGCTGTGGAGGAGGGAGGACCATATTGACGGGAGCCCCAAATAAAGCAGCTCCGTTAATGATACACACATGTGTGAGAGTCAGGAGACCATCTGATATGGACACTCATACAGAAACTCTTCGAATATTGCACATGTGGGGAATAATCACTAGTCAATTTCATATGGTGGTTCGTTTGGAGAGTCAAAATATAATGCGCACCTGTGGAGTAAAATGTGTTCTATTTCATAAGGCTACTCTTTCAGTGTTTTAGTGAATAACATGTATATCTGATAACTCAGGAATCTCTTTCACATGGCCACTGGTTCTGGGCCTGTGTGAATAATACTCCCCTCAGAAAAAGTCAAGGGTCTACTTCAAAAGCCTAGACATTCAGTGTCTCTGTAAGCAATGAACACCTGGGCAATACGCCTGAGTCTCTTTTTTATGCCCACTTAGTCAGAGTCTTATTCAATAATACACAGCTGGGGAAGAGTTAAGGGTCGACTTCATGTAGCCACTTATTTACATCCTTAGTGAATAATCCACACCATGGAAATAGTCGAGCATTTTTTATATAACCACTCATTCTGTGCCTCCCTCAATGATACACACCTAGGGAAATCTCAGGATTATATTTCATACTACAACTCATTTAGAGCATTATGGAATAATTCACAATGGAGCAATAGTCAGGTGTCTATTTTCTATGGCCTCTCATTCAAAGTTTCAGTAAATAATAAGCTTCTTGGAGTAATCAGGACACTGTTTATAATAGCCATGAATTAAGTGCCTTCCTGAATGATACACACCTGGGTATTAGTCAGGAGTCTATTTCACATGAACTCTAATTCTGTGTAACGCTGAGTAATACACACTTGGGGGAGTTTCAGGAGTCTATTTGGTATGCACACTCATACCGAACCTGTTGGATTAAGGCACACATGTAGAATAATGAGGAGCCCATGTCATACCGCTACCAATTCAGACAAACAGTGAATATCGGATATGTGGAGTCATTAGAATTCTGTTTTATATGGCCCCTCTTTCACAGTCTCACTGAATATTACACACTTGTGATATAGTCTGGAGTCTATATTTTATGGCCACTCATTCAGAGAATCACTGAATAATACACACCTGCGGAATAGTCAGAAGTCTCTTTCCTATGGCTACCCGTTGAGAGCCTCACTAAATGTACACACCTGGATAAATAGTCAGGATTTACTTGCATCTCCTCATTCAGAGTCTCAATAAGTAATGCACACCTGTGAAATAGTCAGGAGACTTTTTCATATGGCATCTCATTCAATGTGTCATTGAACAATGTTGTGTAGTCAGGAGATTTTTTCTTGTAGACACATATTCAGAGCCTCAGTGCATAAGACAGACCCTTGATATAGTAAGAAATCTAATTAGTATGACCACGTCTTCTGAGGCTCAGTGAATAATACACACCTGGAGAGTAATTTGGAGTCTGTTTTCAATGGACATTCATTGAGAGCATCGGTAAATAATGCAGACCTGTGGATTATTCAGGAGTCTCTTTCATTTGGACACACATTTATGGCCTCAGTGGATAATATGCACTTGTGGATTACTCAGAATTCCATTTTATATGGCCACTGACTCGTAACCTCAATGAATAATGCACAAATGTAAAGTACTCAGCAGTTCATTTCATATAGCCGCTCATTAAGTGATTTACTGAATAATAAAATATTTGAAATAGACAGCCTCGTGTTTCAAATTTTTATACAAAAAGAGCCTCACTGAGTGACACACACCTGGGAAAGTTTTAGGAGTGTACTATACATAGCCTCTCATTTACAGCCTAAGGGAATAATACACATGTGTGGAATAGTCACTAGTCTGTTTTATATAGCCACAAAATCATAGCCTGAGTCAGTAATACACAACTTTGGAATAGTCACTAGTCAATTATATATGCACAAATATTTAGAGTCAGAGTCAATAATACATGACTGTGGGCTAGTCAGGAAACAATTTTATATGGCCAAAGTTTCAGGGCCTCAGTGAATAATAAATACCTGAGGAATAGTCTGGACGCTGTTAGATGTGGCATTTCTTCATAGGTTCATTGAGTAAAGAACACCTGTATTGTAGTCAGAATTCTATTTTATATAGCCACATACTCAGATCCTAACTGAATACCAGACACCTTGGGAAAGTCAGGATTCTGTTTAGTATAGCCACTCATTTACACCCGAATGTAAAATCTCATGCCTGAGTAGTATATAGGAGTCTCTATTATATGGCCACTCATTTACAACCTCACAGAATAGTAAAGACCTATGGAAATGTCAGGAGTGTACTTGACATGAAAATTTATTCAGTTCCTCAGTGAAGAATCATATATATCTGGAAAATACTCAGGATTCTATTATATATAGTCACTTATTTAGAGACTCGCTGAATAATACACACCTGGAGAATTGTCTGGAGACTATTTGATATGACCGTTCACCCAGCGACTCAGTGGAAAATGCAGAGCTAAGAAATAGTCAGGAGGACAGAGTCAGGACTCTATTTTATATAGTCACTCGTTCAAAAACTGACTGAAGAATACACACCTTGGGAATAGTCAGAGTCCAGGTCATATGGCCATTTAATCACTGAATTACCGAATAATGCACAATGGGGCAATAGTAAGCAGTCTATTTCATATGGCCTCTCATTAAGAGCTTCAGTGCATCATAAATAATTGTGGAGGAGGGAGGACCCTATTGAAGTTAGCCCCAAATTAAGCAGCTCCGTGAATGATACACACATGTGTGAGAGTCAGGAGACTATTTGATATGGACACTCATACAGAACCTCTTGGAATATTGCACATGTGGGGAATAATCACTAGTCAATTTCATATGGTGGTTGGTTAGGAGAGTCAAAAAATAACGCACACCTGTGGAGTAAAATGCGGTCTATTTCATAAGGCCATTCTTTCAGTGTTTTAGGGAATAACATGTATATCTAATAAGTCAGGATTCTCTTTCACATAGCCACTCGTTCTGGGCCTCTGTGAATAATACTCCCCTCAGAAACAGTCAAGGGTCTACTTCAAATGCCTACACATTCAGTCTCTGTAAGTAATGAACACCTGGACAATACACCTGAGTCTCTTTTTCATGCCCACTTAGTCATAGTCACATTCAATAGTAAAAACGTGGGGAAGAGATAAGAGCCTACTTCATGAAGCCACTCATTTCGATCCTCAGTGAATAATGCACACCAGGGTAATAGTTGAGCATTTTTTATATGGACACTCATTCTGTGCCTCCCTGAATAACACACATCAGGGGAATTCTCAGGATTCTATTTCATACTACCACTAATTTAGAACCTTATTGAATAATTCACAATGGGGAAATAGTCAGGTGTCCCTTTTGTATGGCCTCTCATTCAAAGTTTCAGTAAATAATAATATTCTATGGAATAATCAGGACACTGTTTAAGATAGCCATGAATTAAGTGCCATCCTGAATGAAAAACACATGGGTGGTTGTCAGGAGTCTATTTCATATGAACTCCAGTTTTATGTAACGCTGAGTAATACAGCCCTGGGGAGTTTCAGGAGTCTATTTGGTATGGACACTCATACAGGACCAGTTGGAATAATGAACACATGGAGAATAATAAGGTGTCTATATCATACGGCTACTCTTTCAGACAAACAGTGAATAACGCACATGTGGAATCATTAGAATTCTGTTTAATATAGCCCCTCTATCACAGCCTCACTGAATATTGCACACTTGTGATACAGTCTGGAGTCTATATTTTATGGTCACTCATTCAGAGAATCACTAAATAATTCACACCAGTGGAATAGTCAGAAGACTCTTTCCTATGGCTACCCGTTGAGAGCCTCACTAAATGTACACACCTAAACAAATAGTCAGGATTTACTTGTATTTCTTTATTCTGAGTCTCACTAAATAATGCACACCTTTGGAATAGTCAGGAGACTTTTTTATGTGGCCTCTCATTCAATGTGTCATTGAAAAATGTGGTGTAGTCAGGAGACTCTTTCATGTAGACACATATTCAGAGCCTCAGTGCATAAGACAGACCCTTGATATAGTAAAAAATCTAATTAGTATGACCACATCTTCTGAGGCTCACTAAATAATACACACTTGGAGAATAATTTGGAGTCTATTTTCGATGGACATTCATTCAGAGCCTCGGTAAATAATGCAGACCTGTGGAGTGGCCAGGAGTCTATTCCATTTGGAAACACATTCATAGCCTCAGTGGATAATATGCACGTGTGGATTAGTCAGGATTCCATTTTATATGGCCACTGACTCGTAACATCAAAGAATAATGCACAAATGTAAAGTACTCAGCAGTATATTTCATATAGCCACTCATTCAGAGATTCACGGAATAATAAAAATAATTGAGACAGACAGCCTCCTGTTTCACATGGTCATAGAAAAAAACCTCAGTGAGTGACACACACCTGGCTAAGTGTTAGGAGTGTACATTACATAGCCTCTCATTTACAGCCTAAGGGAAGAATGCACACGTGTGGAATAGACACTAGTCTGTTTTACATGGCCACAAAATCAAAGCCTGAGTCAGTAATACACAGCTTTGGAATAGTCACTAGTCTATTCCATGTGCCCAAATATTTAGAGTCAGAGTCAATAATACACGACTGTAGACTAGTCAGGAAACCATTTCATATCACCAAAGTTTCAGAGCCTCAGTGAATAATAAATACCTGAGCAATACTCTGGACGCTATTACATGTGGCATTTCTTCAGAGGTTTATTGAGTAAAGAACACCTATATTGTAGTCAGAATTCTATTTTATATAGCCACATTCTCAGAGCCTAACTGAATAACCGACACCTTGGGAAAGTCAGGATTCTATTTCGTATAGCCACTCATTTACAGCCGAATGTGGAAACTCATGCCTGAGTAGTATATAGGAGTCTCTATTATATGGCCACTCATTCAGAGCCTCACAGAATAATACAGACCTATGCAAATATCAGGAGTGTACTTGACATGGCCACTTATTCAGTTCCTCAGTGAAGAATCATATATATCTGGAAAATACTCAGGATTCTATTATATATAGCCACTTATTAAGGGCCTCACTGAATAATGCACACTTGGAGAATTGTCTGGAGACTATTTGTTATGACCGTTCACCCAGATACTGAGTGGAAAATGTAGAGCTGAGAAATAGTCAAGAGGACAGGGTGAGAAGTCTATTTTATGTGGTCACTCGTTCAGAAACTGACTGAAGAATACACCCCTTGGGAATAGTCAGAGTCCAGGTCATATGACCGCTCAATCACAGCATTACCGAATAATGCACAATGGGGCAATAGTAAGGAGTCTATTTCATATGGCCTCTCATTCCGAGCTTCATTGCTTAATGAACAGCTGTTGAGGGGAAAGGATCCTATTGATGGTAGCCCCAAATAAAGCAGCTCCGTGAGTAATACACACATGTGTCAGAATCAGGAGACTATTTGATATGGACACTCATACAGCACCCCTTCGAATATTGCACCTGTGGGGAATAATCACTAGTATATTTCATATGGTGGTGCGTTTGGAGAGTCCAAAAGTAACGCACACCTGTGGAGTAAAATGGGGTCTATTTCATAAGGCCACTCTTTCAGTGTTTTATTGAATAACATGTATAGCTGATCAGTCAGAAATCTGTTTCACATGGCCACTCATTCTGGGCCTCTGTGAATTATACTCCCCTCAGAAACAGTCAAGGGTCTACTTCAATTGCCTACACATTCAGAATCTCTTTAAGTAATGAACAACTGGGCAATACAACTGAGTCTCTTTTTTATGACCTCCTAGTCAGAGTCTCATTCAATAATTCCCATCTGGGGAAGAGTTATGAGTCTACTGTATGAAGCCACTCATTTCAATCCTCAGTGAATAATCCAAACCATGGTAATAGTCGAGCATTTTCTATATGGCCAATCATTCTGTGCCTCCCTGAATGATACACACCTGGGGAATTCTCAGGATTCTATTTCATACTACCACTCATTTAGAACCTTATTGAATAATTCGCAATGGAGCAGCAGTCAGGTGTTTATTTTGTATGGCCTCCCATTCAGAGTTTCAGTACATATTCAGCTTCTGTGGAGTAACCAGGACACTGTTTAAGACAGCCATGAATTAGGTGCCTTCCTGAATTACACACATCTGAGTGGTAGTCAGGAGTCTATTTCATATGAACTCTAATTCTGTGTAACGCTGCATCATACACACCTGGGGGAGTTTCTGGAGTCTATTTTGTATGGACACTCATACCGAACGTGTTGAAATAATGCGCATATGGAGAATAATGAGGTGTCTATGGCATACGGCTACTCATTCAGACAAACACTGAATAACGCACATGTGGAGTCATTACAATTCTGTTTCATATGGCCCCTCTTTCACAGCCTCACTGAATATTACACACTTGTGATATAGTCTGGAGTCTATATTTTATGGCCACTCACTCAGAGAATCACAAATAATTCACACCTGTGGAATAATCAGATATCTCTTTCCTATGGCTTCTGGTTGAGAGCCTCACTAAGTGTACACACCTGGATTAATAGTCAGAAATTACTTGTATCTCCTCATTCAGAGTCTCACTAAATAATGCACACATGAAGATGGCGTCGTAAAGGCGACTCAGGATTGCAGCTCTCAGTGAAGACGCAGAGGGTGAGTCCTAGCCACATTGCCGGACAGACGTTTTTTGCCCACAGAACTTTGAAAGTTTCAGGTGTGGAATAGACACAGGGCGCTAGCTCTAGTGCAGTGGGCTCGCGGGGCCAGTTCGGCCAGCGCTGCACCGCAGTGGCACCCAGCACAGAACTCACTGGCCAGGGTGCCGTGTTAAACAGGCATTCTGAAATGTGGAAGGGCAGATTGTCATGCCCATCTGATTGAACAGGACTTGGACAATGAGCCAGACCAGGAGATTCCTGGGAAACATGATCTGAGCTGGTGCAGTGGGCAGCAGCACAGCACGGGAGATTGCATGGATCCCAGTGACCTATCAGCAGGTTACTGGGGCGCCAGTGAGAGAGTCAACCGTTCAGCTTGGGGAGAGGGAGAGAGAGAGAGAGGGCGGACTCTGAGGCAGGGAGCTGGGGCATCAGGCTTAGTGGGTCCTACCATCACAGGGACAAGCAGTGTGGCATTTCAAGGTGCTCTGGGCTGAGAGTTTTGTTTCTGGCATCTAGGATGGTGCAGCCTGATGGGGGAGGGGCGTCTGCCATTACAGATGCAATCCGCCCCTACTGAAGTACTGCCCAGGGCTGACGCAGCCTGCTGTTGCCGAGGCAACCTGCTATAACAGAGAGACTCTGCCAGCAGGGCGGAGCGTGCCACAGCAGAACGGAGACTCCCAGCAACAGGGCAGACCCATGCTAGGTGGGCGGAGCCCCAGCAGGCAAATAGTTAATAGACTGCCTCCTAGCATTGCAGGACAGTACAACACATACTCACAAAGAAAGACACACTTCCCTGAGACAGAGCATCTAAGTGGGGAAAAAAAACGTGGGGGTTTTATGAGTTCTGTTGCAGCAGACATAAACACATCCTTCTAACAGCCTTGAAGGAACAACGGAACTCACAGCACAACACCAGAGCTCCTGTAAAGCACAGGCTGTCTCCTCAAGCAGCTCCCTGAACACTGTATATCCGAAGAGTCACCCCAAAAAGGACTAATCGACTGACATTTGGCGGGCATCATTCTGGAACAAACAGGTAGCATCCCTCATTATTCTGCAGCTGCAACAGATGTACCCCAGAAAAGCAGGGACTGGAGTGGACCTCAGCACTCATACAGCAGAAAAGCTAGAACACAAGAAGGAAAACTAAGTAACAGAAATAGCTCATCATCAACAATCTGGGCGTCCACACAGAGACCCAACTGAAAAGTCAACAACTACTAAGAAGACAGGAGGATAAATCCATAAAGATGGGAAGAAAACAGCGCAAAAAGGAGGAAGACATCCGAAACCAAAACACCTCACCTCCTACAAAGGACTAAAACTCCTCACTAGCAAGAAAACAATGCTGGACGGAGAATGAGTGTGACGAAATGACAAAATCAGACTTCAGGAAGTGGATAATGAGAAACTTCAGTAAACTAAAATAACATGTTCTAAATCAGTGCAAAGAAACTAAGAACCTTGAAAAAAGATTTGAGAAAATGATAACAAGGATGGACAACTTAGAGAGGAATATGAATGAATTGAAGGAGCTGAAAAACACAACACGAGAACTTCACAAAGCATGCACAAGTTTCAAAAGTTGAATTGACCAAGCAGAAGAAAGAATATAAGAAGTCAAAGATCAACTCAATGAAATCAAACCAGAAACCAAGATCAAAGAAAAAACCACAAAAAGGAATGGACAAAACCTCCAAGAAATGTGGGACTATGTGAAGAGAACAAACCTACGTTTGACAGGTGTACCAGAATGTGATGAAGAGAATGAATCCAAGCTGGAAAACACTGTTCAGGATATTGTCCAGGAAAATTTCCCCAACCTAGCAAGACAGGTCAATACTCAACTCCAGGAAATACAGAGAACACCGCAGAGATACTCCGCAAGAAGAGCAACCACAAGGCACATAATCGTCAGATTCACCAGGGTTGAAATGAAGGAGAAAATACTAAGGGAAGCCAGAGAGAAAGGTCGGGCCCCCCTAAAAGGGAAGCTCATCAGACTCACCGCAGATCTTTCGGCAGAGACTCTACAAGCCAGAAGAGAGTGGGGGCCAATATTCAACATCCTTAAAGAAAAGAACTTTCAACCCAGAATTTCATATTCAGCCAAACTGAGTTCATAAGTGAAGAAAAAATAAAATCCGTCACAAACAAGCAAGTACTCAGAGATTTTGTCACTACTAGGCCTGCTTTACAAGAGCTCCAGAAAGAGGCACTACACATAGAAACAACCAGTACCAGCTACCATAAAAGCATACCAAATGCTAAAGACCATCAACAAAATGAAGAATGTACATGAACCAATGGGCAAAACAGCCAGCTAGCATCAAAATGGCAGTATCAAATTCACACATAACAATATTAACCCTGATGTAAATGGGCTAAAAGCACCAATCAAAAGACACAGACTGGCAAATTGGATAAAAAACCAAAACCCATCGGTGTGCTGAATCCAGGAAACCCACCTCACATGCAAAGATACAAAAAGGCTCAAAGTAAAAGAATGGAGGAAGATTCACCAAGCAAATGGAGAGCAAAAAAAAGCAGGAGTTGCAGTTCTCGTCTCTGATAAAATAGACTTTAAAGCAACAAACATCAAAAGGGACAAAGAAGGTCATTACATAATGGTAAAAGGATCCATAAAACAAGAAGAGCTAACGATTCTAAATATATATTGACACAATGTAGGAGCACCCAGATATATAAAGCAATTTCTTAATGACCTACTAAGAGACTTAGACTCCCACACAATAATAGTGGGAAATTTAACACTCCACTGTCAATAGCAGACAGATCAACCAGACAGAAAATTAACAAGGATATCCAGGACTTGAACTCAGACCTGGAACAAGCAAACCTGATAGACATTTACAGAGCTTTCCACCCGAAATCCACAGAATATATATTCTTCTCAGCATCACATCACACCTACTCCAAAATTGACCACATAATTGGAAGTAAAGCACTCCTCAGCAAATGCAAAACAACTGAAATCATAACAAACAGTCTCTCAGACCATAGTGCAATCAAGTTGGAACTCAGATTTCAGAAAATAAGTCAGAACCGCACAGCTTCATGGAAACTGAACAACTGGCTCTTGAATGTTGATTGGATAAACAAAGAAATGAAGGCAGAAATAAAGAAGTTCTTTGAAACCAACGAGAATGAAGACACAACGTACCAAAATCTCTGGGACACATTTAAAGCAGTCTGTAGAGAAAAATATATAGCAATAAGTGCCCACATGAGAAGAGTAGAGAGACCCAAAATTGACACCCTATCATCAAAATTGAAAGAGCTAGAGGAGCAAGATCAAAAAAGCTTAAAACCTAGCCGAAGACAAGAAATAACTAAGATCAGAGCAGAACTGAAGGAGATAGAGACAAGAACAACCCTTCAAAAAATCAATAAATCTAAGAGCTGGTTTTTCGAAAAGATAAGCAAAACAGACAGACCACTACCCAGACTGATAAAAAAGAAAAGAGAGAACAACCAAATAGATGCAATAAAAAATGATAATGGGGTTGCCTCCGATGCCTCTGTTCTGTTCCATTGGTCTATATCTCTGTTTTGGTACCAGTACCATGCTGTTTTGATTACTGTAGCCTTGTAGTATAGTTTGAAGTCTGGTAGCGTGATGCCTCCCGCTGTGTTCTTTTTGCTTAGAATTGACTTGGCTATGCGGGCTCTTTTTTGGTTCCATATGAAATTCATGGTGGTTTTTTCCAGTTCTGTGAAGAAATTCAATGGTAGTTTGATGGGGATAGCATTGATTGTGTAAATTACTTTGGGCAGTATAGCCATTTTCACGATATTGATTCTTCCTAACCACGAGGCAACACAACACATCTACAACCATATTATCTTTGATAAACCAGACAAAAACAGGCAATGGGGAAAGGATTCCCTATTTAATAAATGGTGTTGGGAAAACTGGCTAGCCATGTGCAGAAAGCAGAAATTGGACCCCTTCCTGACACCTTACACTAAAATTAACTCCAGATGGATTAAAGACTTAAACGTAAGACCCGACACCATAAAAACCCTAGAAGAAAATCTAGGCAAAACCATTCAGGACATAGGAGTAGGCAAGGACTTCATGAACAAAACTCCCAAAGCATTGGCAACAAAAGCCAAAATAGACAAATGGGACCTAATCAAACTCCACAGCTTCTGCACAGCAAAACAAACAGTCACTAGAGTGAATCGGCAACCATCAGAATGGGAAAAAATCTTTGCAGTTTACGCATCCGACAAAGGGCTGATATCCAGAATTTACAAAGAACTCAAACAGATTTACAGGAAAAAAACAAACAAGCCCATTCAAAAATGGGCAAAGGATATGAACAGAAACTTTACGAAAGCAGACATACATGAGGCCAGCAAACATATGAAAAAGTGCTCATCGTCATTGGTCATTAGAGAGATGCAAATCAAAACCACATTGAGATACCATCTCACACCAGTTAGAATGGCGATCATTAAAAAATCTGGAGACAGCAGGTGCTGGAGAGGATGTGGAGAAATAGGAACACTCTTACACTGTTGGTGGGAGTGTAAATTAGTTCAACCATTGTGGAAGACAGTGTGGCGATTCCTCAGGGACCTAGAAATAGAAATTCCATTTGACCCAGCAATCCCATTACTGGGTATCTATCCAAAGGATTATAAATCGTTCTACTATAAGGACACATGCACACGAATGTTCATTGCAGCACTGTTTACAATAGCAAAGACCTGGAACCAACCCAAATGCCCAACGATGATAGACTGGACTGGGAAAATGTGGCACATATACACCATGGAATATTATGCAGCAATCAAAAATGATGAGTTTGTGTCCTTTGTAGGGACATGGATGAATCTGGAGAACATCATTCTCCGCAAACTGACACAAGAACAGAAAAAGAAATACCGCATATACTCGCTCATAGGTGGGTGAGAAAAATGAGAACATGTGGACACAGAGAGGCGGTCTACTATACACTGGGGACTGTTGGGGGGAATGGGGGAGGGACAGCAGGGGGGGGCTGGGGGGGATAGCCTGGGGATGAATACCAAGTGTGGGTGAAGGGGAGGAAAGCAGCAAAGCACACGGCCATGTGTGTACCTATGCAACTATCTTGCTCGTTCTGCACATGTACCCCCAAACCTATAATGCAATAAAAAAAAAAAAAAATGATAATGGGGAAATCACCACAGATTCCACAGAAATTCAAACCATCATCAGAGAATACTACAAACAACTCTATGCACATAAACTAGTAAATCAGGAAGAAATGGTTAAATTCCTGGCCTTCTGTGACCTCCCAAGCCTCAAACAGGAGGAAGCCGAAACTATGAATAGACCAATAACAAGGTCTGAAGTTGAGGCAGCAATTAAGAGCCTACCACACAAAAAAAGCCAGGTCCAGATGGATTCACAGCTGAATTCTACCAGACACACAAACATGATCTGGTACCATTCCTTCTGAAACTTTTCCAAAGAATCCAAAAAGAGGGAACCCTTCCCAAATCATTTTATGAGACCAACATCATCCTGATACCAAAACGTGGGAGAGACTCAACAAGAAAAGAAAACTTCAGGCCAATATCCATGATTAACATAGATGCAAAAATCTTCAATAAAATACTGGCCAACCGATTGCGACAGCACATTATAAAACTTATCCATCATGAACAAGTAGGATTCATCCCAGAAATGCAAGGCTGGTTGAACATATGCAAGTCTATAAATGTAATTTACCGCATAAACAGAAGCAAAAACAAAAACCACATGATTATCTCAATTAATGGAGAGAAGGCCTTTGACAAAATTCAACAGCCCTTTATGCTAAAAGCCCTCAATAAACTTGTTATTGATGGAACATATCTCAAAGTAATATAAGCTATTTACGACAAACCAACAGCCAATATCATACTGAATGGGCAAAAACTGGAAGCATTCCCTTTGAAATCTGGCACTAGAGAAGGATGCACTCTCTCACCACTCCTATTCAACATATTACTGGAAGTTCTAGCCAGAGCAATCAGGCAAGAAAAAGAAATAAAGGGTATTCAAATAGGAAAGGTGGAATCCATATTGTCCCTATTTGCAGATGACATGATAGTACACCTAGAAGACCCTATTACCTCAGCCCAAAAGCTCCTGCAACTGATAAGCCACTTCAGCAAAGTCTCAGAATATAAAATCAATGTTCAAAAATCACAAGCATTCCTATACACCAATAACAGACTTAAAGAGAACCAAATCAAGAAAGAACTGCCATTCACAATTGCTACAAAGAATACAAAATACCTAGGAATACAACTCACAAGGAAGGTATGGGACCTCTTTAAGGAAAGCTACAAACCACTGCTCAACGATATAAGAGAGGACACAAACAGATGGAGAAACATTCCATGTTCGTGGTTAGGAAGAATCAATATCGTGAAAACGGCTATACTGCCCAAAGTAATTTAAACAATCAATGCTATACCCATCAAACTACCATTGAATTTCTTCACAGAACTGGAAAAAACCACCATGAATTTCATATGGCACTAAAAAAGGAGCCGGCAAAGCCAAGTCAATTCTAAGCAAAAGGAACATAGTGGTAGGCATCACACTACCAGACTTCAAACTATACTACAAGTCTACAGTAATCAAAACAGCATGGTACTGGTACCAAATCAGAGATATAGATTAAGCGAACCGGACAGAAGCATTGGAGGCAACACAACATATCTACCACCATATTACCTTTGATAAAACAAAGAAAAACAGGCAATGGGGAAAAAATTCCCTATTTAATAAATGGTGCTGGGAAAACTGGCTAGCCTTGTGCAGAAAGCAGAAACTGGACCCCTTCCTGACACCTTACACTAAAATTAACTCCAGATGGATAAAAGACTTAAACGTAAGACCTGACACCATAAAAACCCAAGAAGAAAATCTAGGCAAAACCATTCAGGACATAGCAGTAGGCAAGACTTCATGAACAAAACACCAAAAGCATTGGCAACAAAAGCAAAAATAGAAAAAGGGACCTAATCAAACTTCACAGCTTCTGCACAGCAAAAGAAAGAGTCACTAGAGTGAATCTGCAACCATCAGAATGGGAAAAAATCTTTGCAGTTTACACATCTGACAAAGGGCTGATATCCAGAATTTAGAAAGAACTCAAACAGATTTACAGGAAAAAAACAAACAAGCCCATTCAATAATGGGCAAAGGATATGAACAGACACTTTACAAAAGAAGACATACATGAGGCCAACAAACATATGAAAAAGTGCTCATCGTTACTGGTCATTAGAGAGATGCCAATCAAAACCACATTGAGATACCATCTCACGCCAGTTAGAATGGCTATCATTAAAAAATCTGGAGAGAGCAGATGCTGGAGAGGATGTGGAGAAATAGGAACACTCTTACACTGTTGGTGGGAGTGTAAATTAGTTCAAACATTGTGGAAGACAGTGTGGCGATTCCTCAGGGACCTAGAAAAAGAAATTCCATTTGACCCAGCTATCCCATTACTGGGTATCTATCCAAAGGACTATAAATCATTCTACTATAAGGACACATGCACACGAATGTTCATTGCAGCACTGTTTACCCTAGCAAAGACCTGGAACCAACCCAAATGCCCAAAGATGATAGACTGGACTGGGAAAATGTGGCACATATACACCATGGAATATTATGCAGCAATCAAAAGTGATGAGTTTGTGTCCTTTGTAAGGACATGGATGAATCTGGAGAACATAATTCTCAGCAAACTGACACAAGAACAGAAAAAGAAATACCGCATATACTCACTCTTAGGTGGGTGAGAAAAATCTGAACACATGGACACTGAGAGGCAGTCAACTATACACTGGGGTCTTTTGGGAGGAATGGGAGAGGGACTGTGTGGAGGGCTGTGGAGGGATAGCCTGGGGATGAATTCCAAGTGTGGGTGAAGTGGAAGAAGGCAGCAAAACACACTGCCATGTGTGTACCTATGCAACTATCTTGCACGTTCTGCACATGTACCTTAAAACCTATAATGCAATAAAAATTTCAAAGAAAGAGGGTGGAGGAGGCAAGATGGCATCGTACAGGCGACTCAGGATTGCAGCTCTTAGTGAAGGCGCAGTGGGTGAGTGCTACTCGCATTCTCGGATGTTCCTTTTATGCCCACAGAGCGTTGAAATTCCCTGGTGTGGGAGAGACACGGGACGCTAACCCAGCTGGCTAACGCAGCCGGCTCCTGCTGCCTCTTTGGCCGGTGCCGCAGCGGGACCCAGTGTGGAACTCACTGGTCTGGGTGCCCTGTTAAACTGGCAATCTGCGATTTGGAGGGGCAGATTGGCATGTTCATCTGATTGAACTGGACTTGGAAAATGAGCCAGACCAGGAGTTTCCTTGGAAGTGTGATCTGAGCCAGGGTAGTGGGCAGCGGCACGGGAAATCACAGGGTACCCAGTGCCCTATCAGCAGGCTACTGGGGAGCCAGTGAGAGAGTCGACCTTTCAGCTGGGGGAGAGGAAGAGTGAGAGAGAGAGAGAGAGAGAGGACGGACTCTGAGACAGGGAGCTGGGTGATCGGGCTCGGCGGGTCCCACGCTCACGGGGAAAAGCAGGGCAGCGACTGGAGTTGCTTGGGGCTGAGAGTTTTGCTGCCAGCATCTAGGATGGTGCAGCCCGGTGAGGGAGGGGCGTCCACCATTGCTGACGCAGTCCACCCCCACTGAAGTACCGCCCAGGACTGATGCAGCCTGCCGTTGCCGAGGCAACCTGCCATAACAGAGAGACTCCATGCTCCACAGTAGAAGGGAGCCAAGCAGCAACAGGGCGGACCCGCGCTAGCAGGTCAGAGCCCCAGCAGGCAAATAGTGAATAGACTGCAGCCTAGTGGGGCAGAACAGTGCAACAGATACTCATAGAGAAAGCCCCAACTCCCTGAGACAGAGCATCTAAGGGGGGGAAAATGTTGGAGTTTTATGAGTTCTATAGCAGCCAACATAAACAACCCCCCAACAACGCTGAATGAACAACGGAGCTCACAGCTCAGCACTGGAGCTGCTATAAAGCACAGACTGTCTCCTCAAGCAGCTCTCTGACCCCTGTATATCCAAGGAGTCACCCCAGAAAAGGACTAATCAGACTGACATTTGGCTGGCATCATTCTGGAACAAGGACAGCAGAAGAAGAAACTGGTATCATCCCTCACTGTTCCGCAGCTGCTGCCGATGTACCCCAGACAAGCAGGGCCTGGAGTGGACCTCAGCACTCATGCAGCAGAGGGGACAGACCACTAGAGGAAAAATTAAGTAACAGAAATACTTCATCATCAACAATCTCAGAGTCCACACAGAGACCCAATTGAAAAATCAGCAACTACTAAGACGACAGGCAGATAAATCCATAAAGATGGGAAGAAACCAGCGCAAAAACGAGGAAAGCACCAGAAACCAAAACACCTCACCTCGAAAAAAGGACAAAAACTCCTCACCAGTGAGGGAACAAAGCTGGACGCAGAATGAATATGATGAAATGACGGAATCAGACTTCAGAAAGTGGATAATGAGAAACTTCAGTGAGCTAAAGGAACATGCACTAAACCAGCGCAAAGAAACTAAGAACCTTGAAAAAAGATTCCAGGAATTGATAACAAGAATGGACAACTTAGAGAGGAATATGAATGAATTGAAGGAACTGAAAAACACAACACGAGAACCTCGCGAAGCATGCACAAGTTTCAACAGCCGAATTGACCAAGCAGAAGAAAGAATATCAGAAGTTGAAGACCAACTCAATGAAATAAAACGAGAAACCAAGATTACAGAAAAAAGCACAAAAAGGAATGAACAAAATCTCCAAGAAATGTGGGACTATGTGAAGAGACCCAACCTACGTTTGATAGGTGTACCAGAATGTGACGAAGAGAATGAATCCAAGCTGGAAAACACTCTTCAGGATATTATCCAGGAAAATGTCCCCAACCTAGCAAGACAGATCAATACTCAACTCCAGGAAATACAGAGAGCACCACAAAGATACTCTGCAAGAAGTGCAACCCCAAGGCACATAATCGTCAGATTCACCAGGGTTGAAACGAAGGAGAAAATACTAAGGGCAGCCAGAGAGAAAGGTCGGGTCACCCACAAAGGGAAGCCCTTCAGACTCACAGCAGATCTCTCCACAGAGACTCTACAAGCCAGAAGAGAGTGGGGGCCAATATTCAACATCCTTAAAGAAAAGAATTTTCAAACCAGAATTTCATATCCAGCCAAACTGAGCTTCATAAGTGAAGAAAAAATAAAATCCTTCACGAACAAGCAAGTACTCAGAGATTTTGTCATCATTAGGCCTGCTTTACAAGAGCTCCTGAAAGAAGCACTACACATAGAAAGAAACAACCAGTTCCAGCCATCCGAAAAGCATACCAAATGCTAAAGACCATCAACAAAATGAAGAATGTACATGAACCAACGGGCAAAACAGCCAGCTAGCATCAAAATGGAAGTATCAAATTCACACACAACAATATGAACCCTGAATGTAAATGGGCTAAATGCACCAATCAAAAGACACAGACTGGCAAATGGGATGAAAAACCAAAACTTATCGGTGTGCTGTATCCAGGAAACCCACCTCACACGCAAAGATACACAAAAACTCAAAATAAAAGGATGGAGGAAGATTTACCAAGCAAATGGATAGAAAAAAAAGCAGGAGTTGTAATTATCATCTCTGATAAAATAGACTTTAAAGCAACAAAGATCAAAAGGGGCAAAGAAGGTCATTACATAATGGTAAAAGGATCGATAAAACAAGAAGAGCTAACGATTCTAAATATATATGGACCCAATGTAGGAGCACCCAGATATATAAGGCAAGTTCTTAATGACTTAAAAAGAGACTTGGACTCCCACACAATAATATTGGGAGACCTTAACACTCCACTGTCAATAGCAGAAAGATCAACCAGACTGAAAATTAACAAGGATATCCAGGACTTGAACTCAGACCTGGAACAAGCAAACCTGATAGACATTTACAGAACTCTCCACCACAAATCCACAGAATATACATTCTTCTCAGGACCACATCACACCTACTCCAAAATTGACCACATCATTGGAAGTAAAGCACTCCTCAGCAAATGCAAAACAAAGGAAATCATAACAAACAGTCTCTCAGACCATAGTGCAATCAAGTTGGAACTCAGAATTCAGAAAATAACTCAGAATCGCACAGCTTCCTGGAAACTGAACAACTGGCTCTTGAATGTTGATTGGATAAACAATGAAATGAAGGCAGAAATAAAGAAATTCTTTGAAACCACCGAGAATGAAGACACAACGTACGAGAATCTCTGGGACACATTTAAAGCAGTCTGTAGAGGGAAATATATAGCAATAAGTTCCCACATGAGAAGAGTGGAGAGATCCAAAATTGACACCCTATTGTCAAAATTGAAAGAGCTAGAGGAGGAAGATCAGAAAAGCTCAAAACCTAGCCGAAGACAAGAAATAACTGAGATTAGAGCAGAACTGAAAGAGATAGAGACATGAAAAACCCTTCAAAAAATCAATAAATATAAGAGCTTGTTTTTTGAAAAGATCAACAAAATAGACCACCAGCCAGACTGACAAAAAAGAAAAGAGAGAACAACAAAATAGATGCAATAAGAAACGATAAAAGGAAATCACCACAGATTCCACAGAAATTCAAACCATCATCAGAGAATACTACAAACAACTCTATGCACACAAAGTAGTAAATCAGGAAGAAATGGATAAGTTCCTGGAATCCTGTGTCCTCCCAAGCCTAAACCAGGAGGAAACCGAAACTATGAATCGACCAATAACAAGGTCAGAAGTTGAGGCAGCAATTAAGAGCCTACCACACAAAAAAAGCCCAGGTCCAGATGGGTTCACAGCTGAATTCTACCAGACACACAAAGAGGATCTGGTACCATTTCTTCTGAAACTATTCCAAATAATCCAAAAAGAGGGAACCCTTCCCAAATCATTTTATGAGACCAACATCATCCTGATACCAAAACGTGGCAGGACTCAACAAGAAAAGTAAAGTTCAGGCCAATATCCATGATGAACATAGATGCAAAAATCTTCAATAAAATACTTGCAAATCGATTGCAACAGCACATTAAAAAACATCCATCATGATCAAGTAAGCTTCATACCGGGGATGCAAGGCTGGTTCAACATACGCAAGTCTATAAATGTAATTCACCACATAAACAGAAGCAAAAACAAAAACCACATGATTATCTCAATTGACGCAGAGAAGGCATTTGACAAAATTCAATAGCCCTTTATGCTAAAAACCCTCAATAAACTTGGTATTGATGGAACATATCTCAAAGTATTAAAATCTATTTACGACAAACCAACAGCCAATATCATACTTAATGGGCAAAAACTGGAAGCATTCCCTTTGAAATCCGGCACTAGACAAGGATGCTCTATCTCACCACTTCTATTCAACATAGTACTGGAATTTCTAGCCAGAGTATTCAGGCAAGAAAAAGAAATAAAGGGTATTTATACAGGAACGGTGGAAGCCAAATTGTCTATTTGCAGACGACATGATAGTGTACCTAGAAGACCCCATCACCTCAGCCAAAAAGCTTCTGCAACTGATAAGCCACTTCTGCAAAGTCTCTGGATATAAAATCAATATGAAAAATCACAAGCATTCCTATACACCAATAACAGACTTAAAGAGAACCAAATTAAAACGAACTGCCATTCACAATTGCTACAAAGAAAATAAAATACCTAGGAATACAACTCACTAGGAATGTAAGGGACCTCTTTAAGGAAAACTACAAACAACTGCTCAACGAAATAAGAGAGGACACAAACAGATGGAGAAACATTCCATGTTCGTGGTTAGGAAGAATCAATATTGTGAAAATGGCTATACTGCCCAAAGTAATTTACACAATCAATGCTATCCCCATCAAACTACCATTGAATTTCTTCACAGAACTGGAAAAAAGCACCATGAATTTCATATGGAACCAAAAAGGAGCCCGCATAGTTAAGTCAATTCTAAGCAAAAAGAACACAGCGACAGGCATCACGCATCCAGACTTCAAACTATACTACAAGGCTACAGTAATCAAAACAGCATGGTACTGGAACCAAAACAGAGATATTGACCAATAAAACAGAACAGAAGCATCGGAGGCAACACCACATATCTACAACCATATTATCTTTGATAAACCAGACAAAAACAGGCAATGGGGAAAGGATTCCCTATTTAATAAATGGTGTTGGGAAAACTAGCTAGCCATGTCCAGAAAGCAGAAACTGGACCCCTTTCTGACACCTTACACTAAAATTAACTCCAGATGGGTTAAAGACTTAAACGTAAGACCTGACACCATAAAAACCCTAGAAGAAAATCTAGGCAAAACCATTCAGGAGAAAGGAGTAGGCAAGGACTTCATGAACAAAACACCAAAAGCATTGGCAACAAAAGCCAAAATAGACAAATGGGACCTAATCAAACTCCACAGCTTCTGCACGGAAAAGGAAACAGTCACTAGAGTGAATCGGCAACCATCAGAATGGGAAAAAATCTTTGCAGTTTACACATCTGACAAAGGGCTGATATCCAGAATTTACAAAGAACTCAAACATATTTACAGAAAAAAAAACAAACAAGCCCATTCAGAAATGGGCAAACGATGTGAACAGAAACTTTACAAAAGAAGACATACATGAGGCCAACAAACATACGAAAAAGTGCTCATCATCATTGGTCATTAGAGAGATGCAAATCAAAACCACATTGAGATATCATCTCACACCAGTTAGAATGACTATCATTAAAAAATCTGGAGACAGCAGATGCTGGAGAGGATGTGGAGAAATAGGAACACTCTTACACTGTTGGTGGGAGTGTAAATTAGTTCAACCATTGTGGAAGACAGTGTGGCGATTCCTCAGGGACCTAGAAATAGAAACTCCATTTTACCCAGCATTCCCATTACTGGGTATCTATCCAAAAGACTATAAATCGTTCTACTATAAGGACACATGCACACGAATGTTCATTGCAGCACTGTTTACAATAGAAAAGACCTGGAGCCAATCCAAATGCCCATCGATGATATACTGGACTGGGAAAATGTGGCACATATACACCATGGAATATTATGCAGCAAACAAAAATGATGAGTTTGTGTCCTTTGTAAGGACATGGATGAATCTTGAGAATATAATTCTCAGCAAACTGACACAAGAACAGAAAAAGTAATACTGCATATACTCACTCATATATGGGTGAGAAAAATGAGAACACATGGACACAGAGAAGTGGTCTACTATACACTGGGGACTGTTGGGGGAAATGGGGGAGGGACAGAGGGGGGCACTGGGGGGAATATCCTGTGGATGAATACCAAGTGTGGGTGAAGGGGTGGAAGGTAGCAAAACACACTGCCATGTGTTTACCTATGCAACTATCTTGCACGTTCTGCACATGTACCCCAAAACCTATAATGCAATAAAAATTAAAAAAAATAAAAAATTAAAAATTAAAGAAATTTTTAAAAAGCCTATAATGCAATAAAAATTAAAAAAAAAGGAAAAGGGGACTGCAAGAGAAGGCTTAAATCTTTCAGCATTCGTGTTTCTAGTAATAAAATTGCTATTATTGTTCCAAAAAAAATAAATAAAATAAAATAAAATTAACTCCAGTTGGATTAAAAACTTAAACATAAGACCTCACACCATAAAAACCCTAGAAGAAAATCTAGGCAAAACAATTCAGGGCACAGGAGTAGGCAAGGACTTCATGACCAAAACAGCAAAAGCATTGGCAACAAAAGCCAAAATAGACAAATGGGACCTAATAGAACTCCACGGTTACTGCAAGGCAAAAGAAACAGTAACTAGAGTGAATCGGCAACCATCAGAATGGGAGAAATTCGTTGCAGTTTACACATCTGACAAAGGGCTGATATCCAGCATTTACGAGGAATTCAAACAGATTTACAGGAAAAAACAAACAAGCCCATTCAAGCATGGGCAAAGATATGAACAGACATTTTACAAAAGAAGACATACATGAGGCCAACAAACACATGAAAAATCCTCATCATCACTGGTCATTAGAGAGATGCAAATCAAAACCACATTGAGATACCATCTCACGCCAGTTAGAATGGCGATCTTTAAAAAATCTGGAGACAACAGGTGCTGGAGAAGATGTGGAGAACTAGAAACACTCTTACCCTGTTGATGGGAGTGTAAATTAGTTCAACCATTGTGGAAGACAGTGTGGCGATTCCTTAAGGACCTAGAAATAGAAATCCCATTTCACCCAGCAATCTATTACTGGGTATATGTCCAAAGGACTATAAATCATTCTTCCATAAGGACACATGCACACGAATGTTCATTGTAGCACTGTTTTCAATAGCAAAGACCTGGAACCAACCTAAATGCCGATCGATAATAGACTGGACTGGGAAAATGTGGCACATATACACCATGGAATATTATGCAGCAATCAAAAATGATGAGTTTGTGTACTTTGTAAGGAAATGGATGAATCCGGAGGACATCATTCTCAGTAAACTGACACAAGAACAGAAAACGAAATACCGCATATACTCACTCATAGGCGGGTGAGAGAAATGAGAACACATGGACACAGGGAAGGGCTCTACTACACACTGGGGACTATTGAGGGAATGGGGTAGGGACTGCCGGGGTCTGGGGAGGGATAGCCTGCGTAAAAATGACAAGTGTGGGTGAAGGGCAGAAAGGCACCAAAACACACTGCCATGTGTGTACCTATGCAACTAACTTGCATGTTCTGCACATGTACCCCAAAACCTGTAATGCAATAAAAATTAAAAAACTTAAAAAAAAAAGAAGAAAGCAATAAACACGTATTAGGAATAAAAAAAATAATGCACACTTGTGGAATAGTCAGGAGACTTTTTCATGTGGCCTCTTATTGAATGTATCATTGAAAAATGTGCTTTAGTCAAGACACTCTTTCGTGTAGACACATATTCAGAGCCTCAGGACAAAAGACAGACCCTAGATATAGTAAGAAATCTAATTCGTATGGCCACATCTTCTGATGCTCACTGAAGAGTACACACCTGGAGAATAATTTGGAGTCTATTTTCGATGGACCTTCATTCAGAGCCTCAGTAAATAATGCAGACCTGTGGAGTAGCCAGGAGTCTATTCCATTTTGAAACACATTCATAGCCTTAGTGCATACTATGCACGTGTGGATTAGTCAGGATTACATTCGATATGGCCACTGACTTGTAAACTCAAAAAATAATGCACAAGTACTCAGCAGTTTATTTCATATAGGCACTCATAGAGAGATTCACTGAATAATTAAATTATTTGAGATAGACTGCCTCCTGTTTCATATGGTCATACAAAAAGAGCCTCACTGAGTGACACACACCTGGGAAAGTTTTAGGAGTGTGCCTTACATAGCCTCTCATTTGCAGCCTAAGAGAATTATGCACACGTGTGGAATAGACACTATTCTATTTTATATGGCCACAAAATCAAAGCCTGAGTCAGTAATACACAACTTTGGAATAGTCACTAGTCTATTCCATATGCGCAAATATTTAGAGTCAGAGTCAATGATACACGCCTGTAGACTAGTCAGGAAAAAATTTCATATGGCCAAAGTTTCAGAGCCTCAGTGAATAATAAATACCTGAGGAATACTCTGGACGCTATTACATATGCCATTTCTTCAGAGGATCATTGAGTAAAGAACTCCTGTACTGTAGTCAGAATTCTATTTCATATAGCCACATACTCAGAGCCTAACTGAATAACAGACACCTTGGGAAAGTCAGGATTCTATTTCATATAGCCACTCATTTACAACTGAATGTAAAACTCACGCCTGAATAGTATACAGGAGTCTCTATTTTATGGCCACCCATTCAGGGTCTCAAAGAATAATGCAGACGTATGGAAATGTCAGGAGTGTACTTGACATGGCCACTTATTCAGTTCCTCAGTGAAGAATCATATATATCTGGAAAATACTCAGGATTCTATTACATATAGCCACTTATTAAGAGACTCACTGAATAATGCACACCTGGAGAACTGTCTGGAGAGTATTTGATATGAACATTCACCCAGCGACTCAGTGGAAAATGCAAGAGCTGAGAAACAGTCAAGAGGAAAAAGTCAGGAGTCTATTTTATGTGGTCTTTCGATCAGAAACTGACTGAAGAATATACACCTTGGGAATAGTCAGAGTCCACGTCATATGGCCACACAATCACAGCATTAACGAATAATGCACAATGGGGCAGTAGTAAGGAGTCTATTTCATATGGCCTCTCATTCAGAGCTTCATTGCATAATAAACAGCTGTGGAGGAGTGAGGACCCTATTCACAGTAGCCCCAAATAAAGCAGCTCTCTGAATGATACACATTTGTGTGAGAGTCAGGAGACTATTTGATATGGACACTCATACAAAACCTCTTCGAATATTGCACATGTGGGGAATAATTACTAGTCTATTTCATATGGTGGTTCGTTTGGAGGGTCAAAAATAACACGCACCTGTGGAGTAAAATGCGGTCTATTTCATAAGATCACAATTTCAGTGATTTAGTGAATAACATGTATATCTGATAAGTCAGGAATCTCTTTCACATGGCCACTTGCTTTGGGCCTCTGTGAATAATACTCCCCTCAGAAACAGTCAAGGGTCTACTTTAAATGGATACACATTCAGAGTCTCTGTAAGTAATGAACACCTGGGCAATACACCTGAGTCTCTTTTGTATGCCCACTTAGTCAGATTCTCATTCAATAATAGACACCTGGGGAAGAGTTAAGAGTCTACTTCATGTAGCAACTCATTTAGAGCCTCAGTGAATAATGCACACCAGGCTAATAGTCGAGCATTTTTTATATGGCTACTATTTTGTGCCTCACTGAGTGATATACACCTGTAGAATCGTAAGGATTCTATTTGATACTACCACGCATTTAGCACCTTATTGAATAATTCACAATGGAGCAATAGTCAGGTGTCTATTTTATATGGTCTATCACTCAAAGTTTCAGTGAATAATAAACTTCTTTGGAGTAATCAGGACGCTGTTTAAGATAGCTAAGAATTAAGTGCCTTCCTGAAGGATACACAACTTAGTAAGAGCCTGGCGTCTACTTCATATAAACTCTAATTTTGTGTATCCTTGTGTAATACACACCTGGGGCAGTGTCAGGAGTCTATGTGGAATGGACACTCAAACAGAAGCTGTTTGATTATGGCACACATGTATAATAATGAGGAGTCTATGTCATATGGCTACTCATTCAGACAATCAGTGAATAATGTACATGTAAAGTAATTAGCAGTCTGATTCTTATGGAACCTCTTTCACAGCCTCACTGAATATTTAACACTTGTGATATACTCTGGAGTCTATTTTTTATGGCCACCCATTCAGAGAATCACTAAATAATGCACCCCAGCGGAAGAGTCAGAAGTCTCTTTCCTATGGCCACTCATTAAGGGCCTCACTAAGTGTACACACCTGGGGAAATAGGATTTACCATTATCCCCTCATTCAGAGTCTCATTAAATAATGCACACCTGTGGAATAGTCAGGAGACTCTTTCCTATGGCCACTCATTAAGAGCCTCACTGAGTATACACACCTCGGGAAATAGTCAGGATTTACCTATATCCCTTCATTCAGAATCTCACTAAATAATGCACACCTGTGGAATAGTCAGGAGACTTATTCATGTGGCCTTTAATTCAGAGTGTCACTGAATAATGTGATGCAGTCAGGAGTCTATTTCATGTAGACACATATTCAGAGTCACAGTGAATAAAACAGGCCCTTTATGTTGTAAGGAATCTAATTAATATGGCCACATCTTCTGAGCCTCACTGAATTATACACACCTGGAGAATAATTTGGTGTCTATTTTCGATGCACATTCATTCAGAGCATCGGTAAATAATGTACACCTGTGGAGTAGCCAGTAGTCTCTTTTGTTAGGACACTCATTCATAGCCTCAGTGGATAATATGCATGGGTGGATTAGCCCAGATTCCAATTTATTTGACCACTGACTCGTAACCTCAGTGAAAAATGCACAAATGTAAAGTACTCATCAGTGTATTTCATATAGACATTTATTCAGAAATTCACTAAATAATACGAATATTTAATATCAAAGCATCCTGTTTCACATGGTCACACAAAATTAGCCTCTCTGGGTAAGGCACACCTAGGGAAGTGTTAGGAGTCTACTTTATATAGCCTCTCATTTACAGCCTTAGGGAATAATGCACACGTATTGAATAGACACTGGACTATTTTATATGGCCACAAAATCAAAGCCTGAGTGAGTAATACACAACTTTGGAATAGTCACTT
Source organism: Saguinus oedipus (assembly GCA_031835075.1). Lineage (NCBI taxonomy): Eukaryota > Metazoa > Chordata > Mammalia > Primates > Cebidae > Saguinus > Saguinus oedipus. The sequence goes on from CM063173.1 coordinate 60,927,881, forward strand.
GTTTATTTTACATGCCCAAATATTTAGAGTCAGAGTCAATAATACACGCTTGTTGACAAGTCAGAAAACAATTTCATATGGCCAAAGTTTCAGAGCCTCAGTGAATAATACACACCTGGGAAATACTCAGGACTATATTACATGTGGCATCAATTTCAGAGCTTCCTTGAATAAGAAACACGTTTATTTTAGTCAAAATTATATTTCCTATAGCCACATATTCAGAGCCTAACTGAATAACATACACTTTGGGAAAAGTTAAAATTCTATTTTGTATACACACTCATTTAGTTCCGAATGTATAAACGCACGCCTGAGGAGCATTCAGGAGGCTCTATTTTATGGCCACTCATTCAGAGCTTCACAGAATAATACAGACCTATGAAAATATCAGGAGTGTATGTCACATGGCCACTTATTAAGAACCTCAGTGAGGAATCATATATATCTGGAAAATACTGAGGATTATATTATATATAGCCACTTATTCAGAGACTCACTGAATAATGCACAGCTAAGGAATAGTCTGGCGACTATTTGATACGACTCTTTACCCAGCGACTCAGTGGACCATGCAGAACTGAAAAATAGACAAGAGAATAGAGTCAAGTGTTCATGTTATATGGTCACTCGTTCAGAATCTCACTGAAGAATACACACCTTGAGAATAGTCAGTGTCCATGTCATATGGACACTCAATCACAGCATTACCAAATAATGCACAATGAGGCAATAATAAAGAGTCTATTTCATATGGCCGGTCATTCGGAGCTTCAGTGTATAATAAAAAGCTGTGGAGTAATCAGGACTCTATTTAAGGTAGCCCCAAATTAAGCAGCTCCATGAATGATACACACATGTGTCAGAATCAGGAGATTTTTTGACATAGAAATTCATACAGAACCTTTTCGAATACTGCATATGTGGGGAATAATCACTAGTCTGTTTCACATGGCGATGAGATTGGAAAATCAAAAAATAATGCACAGTTGTTGAGTAAAATGGGTTCTATTTGATAATTCCACTCTTTCAGTGTTTTAGTGAATAATATGTATATCTGATAAGTCAGGAATTTCATTTACATGGCCACTCGTTCAGGGCCTCTGTGAAGAACACTCCCCTCAAAAATAGTCAAGGGCCTACTTCAAATGGCTACACATTTAAAAACTCTGTACATAATGAACACCTAGGCAATACACCAGAGTCTCTTTTTGATGCCCACTTAGTCATAGACTCATTCAATAATACACAACAAAGGAAGATTTAAGAGTCTACTTCATGTAGCCACTCATTTAGAGCCTCAGTGAATAATGCACACCAGGGTAGTACTCGAGCTTTTTTATATGGCCACTCAATTTGTGCCTCACTGAGTGATATACACCTGAAGAATCCTCAGGATTCTATTTGATACTACCACTCATTTAGTTCCTTATTGAATGATTCACAATGGATCAATTGTCAGGTGTCTATTTTATATGATCTATCATTCACAGTTTCAGTGAATATATAACTTCTATGGAGTAATCACGACACAGTTTAAGATAGCCACTAATTAAGTGCCTTCCTGTATGATACACACCTGGGTGATAGTCAGGAGTCTATTTCATATGAACTCTAATTTTGTGTATCACTGTGTAATACACACCTGGGGCAGAGTCAGGAGTCTTTTTGCTATGGACACTCAAACAGAACTTGTTTGATTAATGCACAGATGTATAATAATGAGGAGTCTATAACATATGGCTACTCATTCAGACAAACAGTGAATAATGCACATGTGGAGTAATTAGAAGTCTGTTTCATATGGCCCCTCCTACACAGCCTCACTGAATATTACACAATTGTGATATAGTCTGGAGTCTATTTTTATGGCCAGTCATTCAGAAAATCACTAATTAATGCACACCTGTGAAATAGTCAGAAGTCTCTTTCCTATGGCCACTCGTTAAGAACATAACTAAGTGTGCAGACTTGGAGAAGTAGTCAGGATTTACATTTATCCCCTCATTCAGAGTCTCACTAAATAATGCACGCCTGTGGAATAGTCAGGATTCTTTTTCATGTGGCCTCTCATTCGGAGTGTCACTGAATAATGTGGTGTAGTCAGGAGTCAATTTCCTGTAGATACATATTCAGAGCTTCAGTGAATAAGACAGACACTTGATATAGTAAGAAATCTAATTGATATGGAAACATCTTCTGAGCCTCACTGAATAATACACACCTGGGGAATAATTTGGAGTCTATTTTTGATGGACATATATTCAGAGCCTCGGAAAATGATGTACACCTGTGGAGTAGCCAAAAGTCTATTTTATTAGGACAATCATTCATAGCCTCAGTGGATATTATGCACGTGTCGATTAGTCAGGATTCCATTTTATAGGGCCACTGACTCATGACCTCGGTGAAAAATGCAAAAATGTAAAATGCTTAGCAGTCTATTTCATATAGATACTCGTTCAGAGATTCACTGAATAATAGAAATATTTGAGATACACAGCATCCTGTTTCATATGGTTAAACAAAAAGAGCCTCACTGAGTAATGCACACCAGGGGAAGTGTTAGTAGTCCTACTTTATATAGACTTTAAATTACAGAATCAGGAAATAATGCACACGTGTGTAATAGACACTAGTGTATTTTATATGGCCACAAGATCAAAGCCTCTTGGAATACTGCACATGTGGGGAATAATCACTTGTCAGTTTAATATGGTGTTTCATTTGGTGAATCAAAAGCTTATGCACACCTGTGGAGTAAAATGGGTTCTATTTCAGAAGGCCACTCTTTCAGGGTTTTAGTGAATAATATGTATATCTGAAATGTAGGGAATCTCTTTCACATGGCCACTCGTTCAGGGCATCTGTGAAGTACACTCCCCTCAAAAATTGTCAAGTGTCTAGTTTAAATGACTACACAGTCAGAGACTCTGTAGGTAATGAACAACTGGGCGATTCACCTGAGTCTCTTTTTTATGCACACTTAGTCAGAGATTCATTCAGTAATACACAACAAGGGAAGATTTAAGAGTCTACTTCATGTAGCCACTCATTTAGAGCCTCAGTGAATAATGCACACCAGGGTAATAGTCGAGCATTTTTTATATGGCCACTCATTTTGTGCCTCACTGAGTGATATACACCTGAAGAATCCTAAGGATTCTATTTGATACTACCACTCATTTAGCACCTTATTGAATAATTTACAGTGGAGCAATAGTCTGGTGTCTATTTTATATGGTCTATCACTCAAAGTTTCAGTGAATAATAAACTGCTATGGAGTAATCAGGAGGCTGCTTAAGATAGCCACGAATTCAGTGCCTTCCTGAATGATACACACCTGTGTAATAGCCTGGCGTCTATTTCATATGAACTCTAATTTTGTGTATCGTTGAGTAAAACACACCTGGGGCAGTGTCAGAAGTCTATTTGGTATGGACACTCAAAAAAAGACTGTTTGATTAATGCACACATGCATAATAATGAGGAGTCTATCTCCTACGGCTACTCATTCAGACAAACAGTGAATAATGCACATGTAAAGTAATTAGAAGTCTGATTCTTATAGACCCTCTTTCAGAGCCTCACTGAATATTACACAGTTGTGATATAGTCTGGAGACTATTTTTTATGGCAACCCATTCAGAGAATCACTAAATAATGCACAACTGCGGAATAATCCGAAATCTGTTTCCTATGTCCACTCGTTAAGAGCCTCACTAAGTGTACATACCTGGGGAAATATTCAGGATTTACCATTATCCCCTCATTCAGAGTCTCACTAAATAATGCACACATGTGGAATAGTGAGGAGACCCTTTCCTCTGGCCACTCGTTAAGAGCCTCACTAAGTGTAAAACCTGTGGAAATACTCAGGATATACCTATATTCCTTCATTAACAGTCTCACTAAATAATGCACACCTGTGGAATAGTCAGGAGACGTTTTCATGTGGCTTCTAACTCGGACTGTCACTGAACAATGTGATGTATTCAGGAGTCTATTTCATGTAAACACATATTCAGAGCCACAGTGAATAAAACAGGCCCTTTATGTTGTAAGGAATCTAATTAATATGGCCACATCTTCTGAGCCTCACTGAATAATACACACCTGGAGAATAATTTGGAGTCTATTTTCGATGGACATTCATTTACAGCCTCGGTAAATAATGTACACTTGTGGAGTAGCCAGAAGTCTATTTTATTAGGACACTCATTCATAGCCTCAGTGGATAATATGCACAGGTGGATTAGTCCGTATTCCAAATTATATGGCCACTGACTCGTAACCTCAGTGAAAAATGCACAAATGTAAAGTACTCAGCTGTCTATTTCATACAGACACTCATTCAGAGATGCACTAAATAATACAAATATTTAATATTGCAGCGTACTGTTTCATATGGTCACAAAAAATGAGCCTCACTGAGTATGGCACACCTAGGGAAGTGTTAGGAGTCGGCTATATATAGCTTCTCATTTACAGCCTCAGGGAATAATGCACACGTGTGGAATAGACACTGGACTATTTCATATGGCCACAAAATCAAAGCCTGAGTGAGTAATACACAAGTTTGGAATAGTCACTTGTTTATTTTACATGCCCAAATATTTAGAGTCAGAGTCAATAATACATGCCTGTGGACAAGTCAGAAAACAATTTCATATGGCCAAAGTTTCAGAGTCTCAGAGAATAATAATACCTGGGAAATACTCAGGACGCTATTACATGTGGCATCAATTTCAGAGCTTCCTTGTATAAGAAACACTTCTATTGTAGTCAGAATTCTATTTCCTATAGCCACATATTCAGAGCCTAACTGAATAACATACCCCCTGGGAAATGTGAAAATTCTATTTCTTATAGCCACTCATTTAGAGCCAAATATAAAAACGCACGACTGAGTAGTATATAGGAGTCTCTATTATATGGCCACTCATTTACAGCCTCACAGAATAATACAGACGTATGAAAATGTGATGAGTGTACTTGACATGTCCACTTATTCAGTTCCTCAGTGAAGAATTATATATATCTGGAAAATACTTAGAATTTCATTATATATTGCCAGTTATTAAGGGCCTCGCTGAATAATGCACACCTGGAGAATTGTCTGGAGACTTTTTGATAAGATCATTCACCTAAAGACTCAGTGGAAAATGCACAGCTGATAAATAGTCAAGAGGAAAGTGTCAGGAGACTATTTCATGTGGTAACTCGTTCAGAATCTGACTATAGAATACACAGCTTGGGAATAGTCAGAGTCCAGGTCATATGGCCACTCAATCACAGCATTACCGAATAATGCACAATAGGGCAATAGTAAGGAGTCTATTCCATATGGCCTCTCATTCAGAGCTTCAGAGTGTAATAAACAGCTGTGGAGGAGGGAGGAACCTTTTGGAGTTAGCCCCAAATAAAGCAGCTCCGTGAATGATACACACATGTGTGAGTCAAGAGACTATTTGATATGGACACCCATACAGAACCTCTTCAAATATTGAATATGTGGGGAATAATCACTAGTCTATTTCATATGGTGGTTCGTTTGGAGAGTCAAAAAATAGCACGCACCTGTGTATTAAAATGCGGTCTATCTCATAAGGCCACACTTTCAGTGTTTTAGGGAATAACATGTATATTTGATATGTCAGGAATCTCTTTCACACGGCCACTCATTCTGGGCGTCTGTGAATAATACTCCTCTCAGAAACAGTCAAGGGTCTACTTCAAATGCCTACACATTCAGAGGCTCTGTAAGTAATATACACCTGGGCAATACACCTGAGTCTCTTTTTTATGCCCACTTAGTCAGAGTCTCATTCAATAATACACACCTGGTGAACAGTTAAGAGTCTACTTCATGTAGACACTCATTAAGATCCTTAGTGAGTAATCCACACTACAGTAATAGTCGAGCATTTTCTATATGGCCACTCATTCTGTGCCTCCCTGAATGATACACATCTGGGGAATTCTCAGGATTCTATTTCATACTACCCCTCATTTAGAACCTTATTGAATAATTCACAATGGAGCAATCATCAGGTGTCTATTTTGTATGGTCTCTCATTCAAAGTTTCAGTGAATAATGAACTTCTATGGAGTAATCAGGACACTGTTTAAGATAGCCATGAATTACGTGCCTTCCTGAATGATACACACCTCGGTGGTGGTCAGGAGTCTATCTCATATGAACTCTAATTCTGTGTAACGTTGAGTAATACACACCTGGGGGAGTTTCAGGAGTCTATTTGGTATAAACACTCATACCGAAACTGTTGGAATAATACACACTTGGAGAATAATGAGGAGTCTATGTCATACGGCTTCTCATTCAGACAAACAGTGAATAATGCACATGTGAAGTCATAGAATTTTTTTCATATGGCCCCTCTTTCACAGCCTCACTGAATATTACACACTTGTGATATAGTCTGGAGTCTATATTTTATGGCCACTCATTCAGAGAATCACTGAATAATACAAACCTGCGGAAGAGTCAGAAGTCTCTTTCCTATGGCTACTCGTTGAGAGACTCACTAAGTGTACAAACCTGGATAGTCATTATTTACTTTTATCTCCTCATTCAGAGTCTCACTGAATAATACACACCTGTGTAATAGTCAGGAGACTTTTTCATGTGGCCTCTCATTCAATGTGTCATTGAGAATGTGGTGTAGTCAGGAGACTCTTTCATGTAGACACATATTCAGAGCCTCAGTGCATAAAACTGACCCTTGATATAGTAAGAAATCTAATTTGTATGACCACATCTTCTGAGGCTCACTGAATAATACACACCTGGAGAGTAATTTGGAGTCTATTTTCGATGGACATTCATTCAGAGCCTCGGTAAATAATGTAGACCTGTGGAGTAGACAGGAGTCTCTTTCATTTGGACACACATTCATAGCCTTAGTGGATAATATGCAAGTGTGGATTAATCAGCATTCCATTTTATATGGCCAATGACTCGGAACCTCAATGAATAATGCACAAATGTAAAGTACTCAGCAGTTTATTTCATAAAGCTGCTCATTCAGTGATTCACTGAATAATAAAAATATTTGAGATACACAGCCTCCTGTTTCATATTGTCATACAAAAAGAGCCTCAATGAGTGACACACACCTGGGAAAGTCTTAGGAGTGTACTTTACAAGCCTCTCATTTACAGCCCAAGGGAATAATGCACATGTGTGGAATAGACACTAGTCTGTTTTTTATGGCCACAAAATCAAAGCCTGAGTCAGTAATACACAACTTTCAATAGACACTAGTCTGTTATATATGCTGAAATATTTAGAGTCAGAGTCAATAATACCGGCCTATAGACTAGTCAGGAAACAATTTCATATAGCCAAAGTTTCAGAGACTCAGTGAATACTAAATACCTGAGGAATACTCTGGACGCTGTTACATGTGTCATTTCTTCAGAGGTTCATTGAGTAAAGAACACCTGTATTGTAGTCAGAATTCTATTTTATATAGCCACATACTCAGACCCTAACTGAATAACAGACACCTTGGGGAAGTCAGGATTCTGTTTCGTATAGCCACTCATTTACAGCTGAATGTAAAAACTCACGCCTGAGTAGTATATAGGAATCTCTATTACATGGCCACTCTTTCAGAGCCTAACAGAATAATATGGACGTATGGAAATATGAGGAGTGTACTTGACATGGCCACTTATTGAGTTCCTCAGTGAAGAATCATATATATCTGGAAAATACTCAGATATTTTCTAAAAAAATTCTATTATATATGGCCACTTATTAAGAACCTCACTGAATATTGCACACCTGGAGAATTGACTGGAGACTATTTGATAAGACCGTTCACCCAAAGACTCAGTGGAAAAGGCAGAGCTGAGAAATAGTCAAGAGGACAGAGTCAGGAGTCTTTTTTATATGGTCACTCATTCAGAAACTGACTGAAGAATACACATCGTGGGAATAGTCAGAGTCCAGGTCATATGGCCACTCAATCACAGCATTACCGAATAAAGCACAATGGAGCAATAGTAAGGAATCTATTTCATATGGCCTCTCATTCAGAGCTTCAGGGTGTAATAAACTGCTGTGGAGGAGGGAGGACCCAATTGAAGGTAGCCCCAAATAAAGCAGCTCCGTGAATGATACACACATGTGTGAGAGTCAAGAGACTATTTGATATGGACACTCATACAGAACCTCTTCAAATATTGCATATGTGGGGAATAATCACTAGTCTATTTCATATGATGGTTCGTTTGGAGAGTGAAAAAATAACGCGCACCTGTGTAGTAAAATGTGGTCTGTTTCATAAGGCCACCCTTTCAGTGTTTCAGTTAATAACATTTGTATTTGATAAGTCAAAAATCTCTTTCACATGGCCACTCATTCTAGGCGTCTATGAATAATACTCCCCTCAGAAATAGTCAAGGGACTACTTTAAATGGCTACACATTCAGAGTCTCTGTAAGTAATGTACACCTGGGCAGTACACCTGAGTCTCTTTCTTGTGCCCACTTAGTCAGAGTCTCATTCAATAATACACACCTGGTGAAGAATTAAGGGTCTACTTCATGTAGACACTCATAAAGATCCTTTGTGAATAATCCACACTAGGGTAATAGTCGAGCATTTTCTATATGGCCACTCATTATGTGCCTCCCTGAATGATAGACCTGTGAAATTCTTAGGATTCTATTTCTTTTCTTTTTTTTTCAGGAACAAGTAAATTTATGATTAAGCTTTTTTTTCAGAGTGAGACAGATGTGTGGGCAAACAAATCTAATGGACTTCTATTAAATACAGCTAAGTATTTTTTTCTAGATGCCCAGAAGACCTATATTTTGTCTGTAGAAAATGTATGTTTTCCATTTTGCCTCCATGTTGTTTCGGATCTTACTATTTGGCTTGACTTGCTCCTGCTTTAATTTTTATTTATTTATTTTTTAATTTTTATTGCATTATAGGTTTTGGGATACATGTGCAGAACGTGCAAGATAGTTGCATAGGTAAACACATGGCAGTGTGTTTTGCTGCCTTCCTCCCCTTCACCCACACTTGGTATTCATCCGCAGGCTATACCCCCCAGCCCCCCTGCCGCTGTACCTTCGCAATTTCCCCCAAGAGTCCCCAGAGTATAGTAGACTGCCTCACTGTGTCCATGTGTTCTCATTTTTCTCACCCACCTATGAGTGAGTATATGCAGTATTTCTTTTTCTGTTCTTGTGTCAGTTTGCTGAGAATGATGTTCTCCAGATTCATCCATGTCCGTACAAAGGACACAAACTCATCATTTTTGATCGCTGCATAATATTCCATGGTGATTATGTGCCACATTTTCCCAGTCCAGTCTATCATCGATGGGCATTAGGGTTGGTTCGAGATCTTTGCTATTGTAAACAGTGCTGCAATGAACATTCGTGTGCATGTGTCCTTATAGTAGAATGATTTATAGTCTTTTGGATAGATACCCAGTAATGGGATTGCTGGGTCAAATGAAATTTCTATTTCTATGTCCATGAGGAATCGCCACACTGTCTTCCACAATGGTTTAACTAATTTACACTCCCACCAACAGTGTAAGAGTGTCCCTATTTCTCCACATCCTCTCCAGCATCTGCTGTCTCCAGATTTTTAATGATCGCCATTCTAACTGGTGTGATATGATATCACAATGTGGTTTTGATTTGCATCTCTCTAATGACCAATGATGATGAGCACTTTCTCATATGTCTGTTGGCCTCATGTATGTCTTCTTTTGTAAAGTTTCTGTTCATATACTTTGCCCATTTTTGAATGGGCTTGTTTTTTTTTCTGTAAATCTGTTTGAGTTCTTTGTAAATTCTGGATCTCAGCCCTTTGTCAGATGTGTAAACTGCAAAGACATTTTCCCATTCTGATGGTTGCCGATTCACTCTAGTGACAGTTTCTTTTGCCATGCAGAAGCTGTGGATTTTGATTAGGTCCCATTTGTCTATTTTGGCTTTTGTTGCCAATGCTTTTGGTGTTTTGTTCATGAAGTCCTTGCCTACTCCTATGTCCTGAACGGTTTTGCCTAGACTTTCTTCTAGGGTTTTTATGGTGTCAGGCCTTACGTTTAAGTCTTTAGTCCGTCTGGAGTTAATTTGAGTGTAAGGTGTAGAAAGGGGTCCAGTTTCTGCTTTCTGCAGATGGCTAGCCAGTTTTCCCAACACCATTTATTAAATAGGGAATCCTTTTTCCATTGCCTGTTTTTGTCTGGTTTATCAAAGATAATATGGTTGTAGATAAGTTGTGTGGCCTCCGGTGCTTCTGTTCTGTTCCATTGGTCTATATCTCTGTTTTGGTTCCAGTACCATGCAGTTTTGATTACTGTAGCCTTGTAGTATTGTTTGAAGTCTGGAAGTGTGATGCCTCCCGCTGTGTTTTTTTTTTTTTTGCTTAGAATTGACTTGGCTATGCGGGCTGTTTTTTGGTTCCATATGAAATTCATGGTGGTTTTTTCCATTTCTGTGAAGAAATTCAATGGTAGTTTGATGGGGATAGCATTGAATGTGTAAATTACTTTGGGCAGTATAGCCATTTTCACAATATTGATTCTTCCTGACTATGAACATGGAATGTTTCTCCATCTGTTTGTGTCCTCTCTTATTTCGTTGAGCAGTTGTTTGTAGTTTTCCTTAAAGAAGTCCCTTACATTTCTTGTGAGTTGTATTCCTAGGTATTTTATTTTCTTTCTAGCAATTGTGAATGGCAGTTCGTTCTTAATTTGGTTCTCTTTAAGTCTGTTATTGGTGTATAAGAATGCTTGTGATATTTGCACATTGATTTTATATCCTGAGACTTTGCTGAAGTTGCTTATCAGCTGCATGAGCTTTTGGGCTGAGGTGATGGGGTCTTCTAGGTATACTATCATGTCGTCTGCAAATAGAGACAATTTGGCTTCCAACTTTCCTATTTGAATACACTTTATTTCTTTTTCTTGCCTGATTGCTCTGGCTAGAAATTCCAGTACTATGTTGAATAGAAGTGGTGAGGGAGGGCATCCTTGTCTAGTGCCAGATTTCAAAGGGAATGCTTCCAGTATTTGCCCATTAAGTATGATATTGACTGTTGGTTTGTCGTAAATAGCTTTTATTACTTTGGGATATGCTCCATCAATACCAAGTTTGTTGAGGGTTTTTAGCATAAAGGGCTGTTGAATTTTGTCAAATGCCTTCTCTGCGTCAATTGAGATAATCATGTGGTTTTTGTTTTTGCTTCTGTTTATGTGGTGAATTACATTTATAGACTTGCGTATGTTGAACCAGCCTTGCATCCCCGGGATGAATCCTACGTGATCATGATGGATAAGTTTTTTAATGTGCTGTTGCAATCGATTTGCCAGTATTTTATTGAAGATTTTTGCATCTATGTTCATCATGGATGTTGGCCTGAAATTTTCTTTTCTTGTTGAGTCTCTGCCACGTTTTGGTATCAGGATGATGTTGGTCTCATAAAATGATTTGGGAAGGGTTCCCTCTTTTTGGATTATTTGGAATAGTTTCAGAAGGAATGGTACCAGATCCTCTTTGTGTGTCTGGTTGGATTCAGCTGTGAACCCATCTGGACCTGGGCTTTTTTGGTGTAGTAGGCTCTTAATTGCTGCCTCAACTTCTGACCTTGTTTTTGATCTATTCATAGTTTCGGCTTCCTCCTGGTTTAGGCTTGGGAGGACACAGGCGTCCAGGAATTTATCCATTTCTTCCTTATTTACTTGTTTGTGTGCATAGAGTTGTTTGTAGTATTCTCTGATGATGGTTTGAATTTCTGTGGAATCTGTGGTGATTTCCCCTTTATCGTTTTTTATTGCATCTATTTGGTTGTTCTATCTTTTCTTTTTTATCAGTCTGGCTAGTTGTCTGTCTATTTTGTTGATCTTTTCAAAAAACAAGCTCTTAGATTTGTTGATTTTTTGAAGGGTTTTTCTTGTCTCTATCTCATTCAGTTCTGCTCTGGTCTTAGTTATTTCTTGTCTTCAGCTAGGTTTTGAGCTTTTTTGATCTTGCTCCTCTAGCTCTTTCAATTTTGACGATAGGGTGTCAATTTTGGATCTCTCCACTCTTCCCATGTGGGCACTTATTGCTATATATTTTCCTCTACAGACTACTTTATATGTTTCCCAGAGATTCTGGCACGTTGTGTCTTCATTCACGTTGGTTTCAAAGAACGTCTTTATTTCTGCCTTCATTTCATTGTTTATCCAATCAACATTCAAGAGCCAGTTGTTCAGTTTCCATGAAGCTGTGCGGTTCTGACTTATTTTCTGAATTCTGAGTTCCAACTTGATTGCACTATGGTCTGAGAGACTGTTTGTTATGATTTCCGTTGTTTTGTATTTGCTGAGGAGTGCTTTACTTCCAATTATGTGGTCAATTTTGGAGTAGGTGTGATGTGGTGCTGAGAACAATGTGTATTCTGTGGATTTGGGGTGGAGACTTCTGTAAATGTCTATCACGTTTGCTTGTTCCAGGTCTGAATTCAAGTTCTGGATATCCTTGTTAATTTTCTGTCTGGTTGATCTGTCTGCTATTGACAGTGGCAGTTGAAGTCTCCCACTATTATTATGTGGAAGTCTAAGTCTCTTTGTAAGTGATTAAGAACTTGCCTTATATATCTGGGTGCTCCTACATTGGGTCCATATATATTTAGAATCGTTAGCTCTTCTTGTTGTATTGATCCTTTTACCATTATATAATCACCTTCTTTGTCCCTTTTGATGATTGTTACTTTAACGTCTATTTTATCAGAGATGAGAATTGCAACTTCTGCTTTTTTTTGCTCTCCATTTGTTTGGTAAATCTTCCTCCATCCTTTTATTTTCAGCCTTTTTGTATCTTTGCATGTGAAGTGGGTGTCCTGGATACAGCAAACTGATGGGTTTTTGTTTTTTATCCAATTTGCCAGTCTGTGTCTTTTGATTCGTGCATTTAGCCCATTTACATTCAGGGTTAATATTGTTATGTGTGAATTTGATACTGCCATTTTGATGCAAGCTGGCTGTTTTGCCCGTTGGTTCATGTAGATTCTTCATTTTGTTGATGGCCTTTAGCATTTGGTATGCTTTCAGAATGGCTGGTACTTGTTGTTTCTTTCTATGTGTAGTGCCTCTTTCAGGAGCTCTTGTAAAGCAGTCCTAGTGGTGACAAAATCTCTGAGTACTTGCTTGTTCGTGAAGGATTTTATTTTTCCTTCACTTATGAAGCTCAGTTTGGCTGGATATAAAATTCTGGGTTGAAAGCTCTTTTCTTTAAGGATGTTGAATATTGGCCCCCACTCTCTTCTTGCTTGTAGAGTCTCTGCCGAGAGATCTGCTGTGATTCTGATGGGCTTCCCTTTGTTAGTGACCTGACCTTTCTCTCTGGCTGCCCTTAGTGTTTTCTCCTTCATTTCAACCCTGGTGAATCTGACGATTATGTGCCTTGGGGTTGCTCTTCTTGCAGAGTATCTTTGTGGTGCTCTCTGTATTTCCTTGAGTTGAGTATTGACCTGTCTTGCTAGGTTGGGGACATTTTCCTGGATAATATCCTGAAGAGTGTTTTCCAGCTTGGATTCATTCTCTTCTTCACATTCTGGTACACCTATCAAACGTAGGTTTTGTCTCTTCACATAGTCCCACATTTCTTGGAGATTTTGTTCATTTCTTTTTGTACTTTTTTCTTTAATCTTGGTTTCTCGTTTTATTTCATTGAGTTGTTCTTCAACTTCTGATATCCTTTCTTCTGCTTGGTCAATTCGGCTGTTGACACTTGTGCATGCTTCGTGAAGTTCTCGTGTTGTGTTTTTCAGCTCCTTCAATTCATTCATTTTCCTCTCTAAGTTGTCCGTTCTTGTTATCAATTTCTCGAATCTTTTTTCAAATCTTTTTTCAAGGTTCTTAGTTTCTTTGCACTGGTTTAGTACATGTTCCTTTAGCTCACTGAAGTTTCTCATTATCCACTTTCTAAAGTCTGATTCCATCATTTTGTCACATTCATTCTCCGTCCAGCTTTGTTCCCTTGCTGGTGAGGAGTTTTGGTCCTTTTTTGGAGGTGAGGTGTTTTGGTTTTGGGTTCTTTCCTCCTTTTTGCGGTGGTTTCTTCCCATCTTTATGGATTTATCCGCCTGTCGTCTTAGTAGTTGCTGATTTTTCAATTGGGTCTCTGTGTGGACGCTGAGATTGTTGATGATGAAGTATTTCTGTTACTTAGTTTTCCCTCTAATGGTCTATCCCCTCTGCTGTATGAGTGCTGAGGTCCACTCCACTCCATGCTTGTCTGGTATATACCTGCAGCAGCTGCGGAACAGTGAGGGATGATACCAGTTTCTTCTTCTGCTGTCCTTGTTGCAGAATAATGCCAGCCAAATATCAGTCTGATTAGTCCTTTTCTGGGGTGAGTCCTTGGATATACAGGGATCAGGGAGCTGCTTGAGGAGACAGTCTGTGCTTTATAGGATCTCCAGTGCTGAGCTGTGAGCTTCGTTGTTCATTCAGCGTTGTTGGGAGGTTGTTTATGTCTGCTGCTCTAGAACGCATAAAACATCACCCTTTCCCCCCCCTTAGATGCTCTGTCTCAGGGAGTTGGGACTTTCTTTTTTTTATATATATTTTTTTACATTTTTATTGCATTATAGGTTTTGGGGTACATGTGCAGAACGTGCAAGATAGTTGCATAAGTACACACATGGCAATGTGTTTTGCTGCCTTCCTCCCCTTCACCCGCACTTGGTATTCATCCCCAGGCTATCCCCCCAGTCCCCCCGATGTCCCTCCCCCATTTTCCCCAACAGTCCCCAGTGTATAATAGACCACCCCTCTGTCTCCATGTGTTCTCATTTTTCTCACCCACCTATGAGTGAATATATGGACTTTCTCTATGAGTATCTGTTGCACTGTCCTGCCCCAGTAGGCAGCAGTCTATTCACTATTTGCCTGCCGGTGCTCTGACCTGCTTGCGTGGTTCTGCCCTGTTGCTGCTGTGCTCCCGTCTGCTGTGGAGCACGGAGTCTCTCGGTTATGGCAGGTTGCCTCGGCATCGGCAGGCTGCGTCTGTCCTGGGCGATACTTCAGTGGGGGTGGACTGCGTCAGCAATGGTGGACGCCCCTCCCTCACCGGGCTGCACCATCCTAGATGCCGGCAGCAAAACTTTCAGCCCCAGGCATCTCCAGTCGCCGCCCTGCTTGTCCCCCTGAGCGTCGGACCCGCCGAGCCCGATCACCCAGCTCCCTGCCTCAGAGTCCGTCCTCTGTCTCTCTCTCTTCCTCTCCCCAAGCTGAAAGGTCGACTCTCTCACTGGCGCCCCAGTAGCCTGCCAAAAGGGCACTGGGATCCGTGCGATCTCCCATGCCACTGCCCACTACCCTGGCTCAGATCACGCTTCCAGGGAAACTCCTGGTCTGGCTCATTGTCCAAGTCCTGTTCAATCAGATGAACATGCCAATCTGCCCTTCCAAATCTCAGATTGCCGGTTTAACAGGGCACCCAGACCAGTGAGTTCTGCGCCGGGTCCCGCTGCCTCGCCAAAGAGGTGGCGGGAGCCAGCTGCGTTAGCGTCCCCTTTCTCTCCCACACCTGGGACTTTCAACGCTCTGTGGGCATAAAAGGAACATCCAACAATGCGGCTAGGACTCACCCTCTGCGCCTTCACTGAGAGCAGCTATCCTGAGTCACCTCTAGGATGCCACTTTGCCTCCTCCCCACTCCTGCTTTTTTCAGAATTCTATTTCTTACTACCCGTCATTTAGAACCTTATTGAGTAATTCACAATGGAGCAATAGTCAGGTGTCTATTTTGTATGGCCTCTCATTCAATATTTCAGTGAATAATGAACTTCTTTGGAGTAATCAGGACACTGTTTAAGATAGCCATGAATTACATGCCTTCCTGAATGATACACACCTGGGTGGTGGTCAGGAATCTATCTCATATGAACTCTAATTCTGTGTAACGCTGAGTAATACACACCTGTGGGAGTTTCAGGAGTCTATTTGATATGAACACTCATACCGAACCTGTTGTAATAATGCAGACATGAAGAATAATGAGGAGTCTATGTAATACGG
Source organism: Saguinus oedipus (assembly GCA_031835075.1). Taxonomy (NCBI): domain Eukaryota; kingdom Metazoa; phylum Chordata; class Mammalia; order Primates; family Cebidae; genus Saguinus; species Saguinus oedipus. Next base: position 60,943,946 of record CM063173.1, read on the forward strand.
CTTCTCATTCAGACAAACAGTGAATAATGCACATGTGAAGTCATTAGAATTCTTTTTCATATGGCCCCTCTTTAGCAGCCTCACTGAATATTACACACGTGTGATATAGTCTGGAGTCTATATTTATGGCCACTCATTCAGAGAATAACTGAATAATTCACACCTGCGGAATACTCAGAAGTCTGTTTCCTATGACTACCTGTTGAGAGCCTCACTAAGTGTACACACTTGGATAAATAGTCAGGATGTACATGTATCTCCTCATTCAGTTTCTCACTGAATAATGCACACCTGTGGAATAGTCAGGAGACTTTCTTATGTGGCCTCTCATTCAATGTGTCATTGAAAAATGTGGTGTAGTCAGGAGACTCTTTCATGTTGACACATATTCAGAGTCTCAGTGCATAAGACAGACCCTTGATATAGTAAGAAATATAATCAGTATGACCACATCTTCTGAGGCTCACTGAATAATACACACCTGGAGAGTAATTTGGAGTCTATTTTCGATGGACATTCATTCAGAGCCTCGGTAAATAATGCAGACCTGTGGAGTAGTCAGGAGTCTCTTTCATTTGGACACACATTCATAGCCTCAGTGGATAATATGCACGTGTGGATTAATCAGGATTCCATTTTATATGGCCACTGACTCTTAACCTCAATGAATAATGCACAAATGTAAAGTACTCAGCAGTTTATTTCATAAAGCTGCTCATTCAGTGATTCACTGAATAATAAAATTATTTGAAATAGACAGCCTCCTGTTTCATATTGTCATACAAAAAGAGCCTCAATGAATAACACAAACCTGGGGAAGTGTTTGAAGTGTACTTTACATAGCCTCTCATTTACAGCCCAAGGGAATAATGCACATATGTGGAATAGACACTAGTCTCTTTTATATGGCCACAAAATCAAAGCCAGAGTCAGTAATACACAACTTTGGAATAGACACTAGTCTATTATATATGCCCAAATATTTAGAGTCAGAGTCAATAATACAGGCCTCTAGACTAGTCAGGAAACAATTTCATATAGCCAAAGTTTCAGAGCCTCAGTGAATACTAAATACCTGAGGAATAATCTGGACGCTGTTACATGTGTCATTTCTTCAGAGGTTCATTGAGTAAAGAACACCTGTATTGTAGTAAGAATTCTATTTCATATTGCCACATACTGAGAGCCTAACTGAATAACAGACACCTTGGGGAAGTCAGGATTCTGTTTCGTATAGCCACTCGTTTACAGCCGAATGTAAAACTCATGCCTGATTAGTATATAAAAGTCTCTATTACATGGCCACTCATTCAGAGCCTCATAGAATTATACAGACGTATGGAAATGTGATGAGTGTACTTGACATGGCCCCTTATTCAGTTCCTCAGTGAAGAATCATGTATATCTGGAAAATACTCAGTATTATATTATATATAGCCACTTATTAGGGGCCTCACTGAATAATGCACACCTGGAGAATTGTCTGGAGACTATTTGATAATACCGTCCACCCAAAGACTCAGTGGAAAATGCAGAGCTGAGAAATAGTCAAGAGGACAGAGTCTGGAGTCTATTTTATGTTGTCACACGTTCAGAAACTGACTGAAGAATACACACCTTGGGAATAGTCAGAGTCCAGGTCATATGGCCACTCAATCACAGCATTACCGAATAATGCACAATGGGGCAATAGTAAGGAGTCTATTTCATATGGCCTCTCTTTCAGACCTTCAGTGCATAATAAAAAGCTGTGGAGGAGGGAGGACCCTATTTAAGGTAGCCCCAAATAAGGCAGCTCCGTGAATGATATACACATGTTTGAGAGTCAGGAGACAATTAGATATGAACACTCATACAGAACTTCTTCGAATATTGCACATGTGGGGAATAATCACTATTCTATTTCATATGGTGGTTCGTTGGGAGAGTCAAAAAGTAACGTGCACCTGTGTAGTAAAATGCAGTCTATTTCATACGGCCACATTTTCAGTGTTTTAGTGAGTAACATGTATGTCTGATAAGTCAGGAATCTCTTTCACGTGGCCACTCGCTCTGGGCATCTGTGAATAATACTCCCCTAAAATGAGTCAAGGGTCTACTTCAAATGCCTACACATTCAGAGTCTCTGTAAGGAATGAACACCTAGGCAATACACCTGCATCTCTTTTTTATGCCCACTTAGTCAGCGTCTCATTCAATAATACACATGTGGGGAAGAGATAAGGTTCTACCTCATATAGCCACTCATTTAGATCCTTATTGAATAATCCAACCAGGGTAATAGTCGAGCGTTTTTTATACGGCCACTCATTCTGTGCCTCCCTGAATAATACATACCTGGGAAATTCTCAGGATTCTATTTCATACTACCATTCATCTAGAACCTTATTGAATAAATCACAATGGAGCAATAGTCAGGTGTCTATTTTGTATGGCCTCTCATTCAAAGTTTCAGTGAATAATGAACTTCTATGGAGTAATCAGGAGACTGTTTAAGATAGCCATGAATTACCTGCCTTCCTGAATGATACACACCTGGGTGGTGGTCAGGAGTCTATCTCATATGAACTCTAATTCTGTGTAACACTGAATTATACACACCTGGGGGAGTTTCAGGAGTCTATTTGGTATGGACACTCATACCGAACCTGTTGGAATAATGCACACATGGATAATAATGAGGAGTCTATGTCATACGGCTACTCATTCAGACAAAAGTAAATAATGCACATGTGAAGTCATTAGAATTCTTTTTCATATGGCCCCTATTTCGCAGCCTCACTGAATATTACACACTTGTGATATAGTCTGGAGTCTATATTTTATGGCCACTCATTCAGAGAATCACTGAATAATTTACACCTGTGGAATAGTCAGAATTCTCTTTCCTATGGCTACCCATTGAGAGCCTCACTAAGTGTACACACCTGGATAAATAGTCATTATTTACTTGTATCTCCTCATTCAGACTCTCACTGAATAATGCACACCTGTGTAATAGTTAGGAGACTTTTTCATGTGGCCTCTAATTCAATGTGTCATTGAAAAATGTGATGTAGTCAGGAGACTCTTTCATGTAGACACATATTCAGAGCCTCAGTACATAAGACAGATCCTTGATATTGTAAGAGAGGTAATTACTATGACCACATCTTCTGAGGCTTATTGAATAATACACACCTGGAGAGTAATTTGGAGTCTATTTTCGATGGACATTCATTCAGAGCCTCTGTAAATAATGCAGACCTGTGGAGTAGTCAGGAGTCTTTTTCATTTGGACACACATTCATAGCCTCAGTGGATAATATGCACGTGTGGATTAATCAGAATTCCATTTATATAGCCACTGACTCATAACCTCAATGAATAATGCACAGAGGTAAAGTAATCAGCAGTTAATTTCATATAGCTGCTCATTCGGTGATTCACTGAATAATAAAAATATTTGAGATAGACAGCCTCCTGTTTCACATTGTCATACAAAAAGAGCCTCACTGAGTGACACAAACCTGGGGGAAGTGTTAGGAGTGTACTTTACGTAGCCTCTCATTTACAACCTAAGGGAATAATGCACATGTGTGGAATAGACACTAGTCTGTTTTATATGGTCATGAAATCAAAGCCTGAGTCAGTGATACACGACTTTGGAATAGACACTAGTCTATTATATATGCCCAAATATTTAGAGTCAGGGTCAATAATATCGGCCTGTAGACTAGTCAAGAAACAATTTTATATGGCCAAAGTTTCAGAGCCTCAGTGAATAACAAATACCTGAGAAATACTCTGGACGCTGTTACATGTGTCATTTCTTCAGAGGTTCATTGAGTAAAGAACTGCTGTATTGTAGTCAGAATTCTATTTCATATAGCCACATACTCAAAGCATAACTGAATAACAGACACCTTGGGGAAGTCAGGATTCTGTTTTGTATAGCCACTCATTTAGAGCCGAAGGTAAAAACTCACGCCTGAGTAGTATATAAATGTTTCTATTATATGGCCATTCATTCAGAGCCACACAGAATAATACAGACGTATGGAAATGTGAGGATTGTACTTGACATGGCCACTTATTCAGTTCCTCTGTGAAGAATCATATGTATCTGGAAAATACTCATGATTCTAATATATATAGCTACTTATTATGGGCCTCGCTGAATAATGCACACCTGGAGAATTGACTGGAGACTATTTAATAAGACCGTTCACCCAAAGACTCAGTGGAAAATGCAGAGCTGAGAAATAGTCAAGAGGACAGAGTCAGGAGTCTATTTTATGCGGTCACTAGCTCAGAAACTGACTGTAGAATACACACCTTGGGAATAGTCAGTGTCCAGGTCATATGGCCACTCAATCACAGCCTTACCGAATAATGCACAATGGGGCAATAGTAAGGAGTCTATTTCATATGGCCTCTCATTCAGAGCTTCAGTGCTTAGTAAACAGCTGTGGAGGTTGGAGGAACCTATTGATTGTAGCCACAAATAAACAGCTCCGTGAATGATACACACATGTTTGAAAGTCAGGAGACTATTTGTTATGGACACTCATACGGAATCTCTTTGAATATTGCAAATGTGAGGAATAATCACTAGTCTATTTCATATGGTGGTTCGTTTGGAGGGTCAAAAAATAATGCGCACCTGTGGAGTAAAATGTGGTCTATTTCATAAGGCCGCACTTTTAGTGTTTTAGTGAATAACATGTATATCTGATAAGTCAGGAATCTCTTTCACATGGCCACTCGTTCTGGGCATCTGTGAATAAACCCCTCTCAGAAACAGTCAAGGGTCTACTTCAAATGCCTACACATTCAGAGTCTCTGTTAATAATGAACACCTGGGCAATACACCTGAGTCTCTTTTTTATGCCCACTTAGAGTCTCATTCAATAATACACAGCTGGGGAAGAGTTAAGGGTCTACTTCATGTAGACACTTATTTAGATCCTTAGTGAATAATCCACACCAGTGTAATAGTCGAGAATTTTTATATGGCCACTCATTCTGTGCCTCGCTGAATGATACACACCTGAAGAATTCACAGGATTCTATTTCTTACTACCACTCATTTAGAACCTAATTGTGTAGTTCACAATGGAGCAATAGTTAGGTGTCTATTTTGTATGTCCTCTCATTCAAAGTTTCAGTGAATAATGAACTTTTATGGAGTAATCAGGACACTGTTTAAGACAGCCATGAATTTCGTGCCTTCCTGAATGATTCACACCTGGGTGATGGTCAGGAGTCTATCTCATATGAACTCTAATTCTGTGTAATGCTGAGTAATACAGAGAACGACTTCGAATATTGCACATGTAAAGAATAATTACTAGTTTTTTTTATATAGTAGTTCGTTTGGAGAGTCAAAAAATAACACCAGACAGCTGTGATACACACAGGAGGGTGGAGGGTACACACAGGAGACTGTGGGTACACAAAGGATAGAAGAGGATAAAAAGGAGAGGAGATACACACAGGAGAGTAGGAGATACACAGAAAAGAGAGGATTATACACAAAAGAGAGGGGAGGATAAACACAGGAGAAAGAAATACACACAGAATAGAGGGGCATACACACAGTAGAGGGTGATACACACAGGAAAAAGAAGGATAGACACAAGAAAGAGGAAGATACCCACAGAACAGGGGAAACACACAGGAGAGAGAAGCGAACACACAGGAGAAAAAAAGACACCCACAGCAGAGAGGAGGATACACACAGGAGAGAGGGGATACACAGAGGAGAGAGGAAAATACACACAGGAGAGAGAAAATATACACACAAAATGTATGGGGTTACAAATAGGAAAGAGGGGATACACAGGAAAGAGTGGGACACAAACTGAAAAAAGTGGGGATACACACAGAAGAGAGGGGAAATACACACAAAAGATAGGGTTGATATACACAAGAGAGAAAAATGCCACACACAAGAAGGAGGATGATACACAGAGGGGAAAGGAGGATACACACTGTAGAGAAAAAGGTACAAACAGGATAAAAAGAAACACAAGACTGAGGAGGATTCACACAGGAAAGAATAGGATACACATAGGAGAAAGGAGGATACACAAAAAAAAGAAAAGGATACACATGTTAGACAGAAGGATACACACAGGAGAGAGAAGGATACAAACAGGAGAGTGGTGATACAAACAGAAGAGATGAGGGTTCACACAGGAGAATAGAGGATACACACATGAGAAAGATGGATACACATAGCAGAGAGGAGTATACACACAGCAGAGAGGAGGATACACACAGGAGAGAGAACATACACACAGGACTGAGAAAAATCCACACAGGAGAGAAGGGAATGCACAAAGGAGAGAAGTGGATACACACAGAAGTGAAGCATACACACAAAACAGAGGGGATACACACAGGAAAGAGTGGGTATACACACGGATAGTGGTGATCAACACAGGATAGTTGAGGGTACACCCAGGCCAGAGGGGGTACACACAGGGGAGAAGAGAATACACAAAGGAAAAAGGGATACACACATGAGAGAAGAAAATAAACAGAAGAGAGAGGAGAAAACACAAAGGAGAGAAGAGGATAAACATAGGAGAGGGAGATACACATAGGAGAGAGGGGCCTACACACAGAAGAGGGGAATACACACAGGAGAAATAGGGATAAACACAGAAAAGAAAAAAAAAACACAGGAGAAGGGGATACACACAGGAAAGAGGGGCGTAGACACAGGATAAAACAAGATACATATAGCAGAGAGGAAGATACACACAGGAGAGAGGAGATACATAAAGGAGAGAAGGTGATACGCACAGGAGGGAGAAGGGATACACAGAAAATGGAGGGTGTTACACACTGAAGAAAGGAGAAATATGCACAGAAGAGAGAAGGAATACCCACAGGAGACAGGAGGATGCACACAGGAGAGGGGGATACACACAGGAGAGAGGAGGATGCACTTAAAAAAGAGGAGGAGACACAGGAGAAAGGAGGATACACGCAGGAGAGAGGAGGGTAAACACAGGATAGAGAGGGATACACACAGGAGAGAGGAGAATACAGGCAGGAGAGAGGAAAATACACACACGAGAGAGAAAGATACACACAGGCGAGAGGAGAATACACAGAGAAGAGAGGAGAATAAACACAGGGGAGTGGGGTATACACACAAAGAAGTAGGAGATACTAACAAAAAAAGGGAAATAAACAAAGGAGAAAGGAGGATACACACAGGAGAGAGAAGAATAAACACAGGAGAAAGGAGGATACACAAAGGAGAGGGGAAACACACAGGAGAGAGGGCATACATTCAGGAAAGAGGGGCATATGCACAGGTGAGAGGAGGATATACACAGGAGAAAGGGTGAAATCACAAAAAAAGTGGGGGATACAAACAGGAGAGTGAAGCATACACACAGGAGGGAGGGAAATACACACAGGAGAGAGGGGGATACACACAGAGAAAAAAGGATAAATACAAAAGAGAGGAGGATACAAACCAAAAAGAGAAGAATACAGATAGAAGAGAGGAGGATACAAGCAGAAGATTGGAGAATACACAGGAGAGAGGAGAATAAACACAGGAGAGGGGAGAATACACGCAGGAGAGAAAAGGATACACAAAGGAGTGGCGTGATACACAGAGGAGAGAGGAGGGTACACACAGGAGAAGGAAGGATACACACTGGTTAGAGAAAAATACACACAGGAGGGGGGATACACACAGAAGTGAAAAGGATACACACAGAAAAAAAGAAAATACACACAGGAGAGAGGAGGATACACACAAATGAGGGAAGGATACACACGGTAGACAAAAGGATAAACACAGGAGAGAGAAGGATACAAACAGGTGAGTGGTGATATAAACAGAAGAGATGAGGGTTCACACAGGAGAGATGGGGATAAACACAGGAGAGAGGAGGATACACAAGGAGAGAAGGGGATACACACAGGAGAAAAAATACACACAGGAGAGAGGAACATACACACATAAAAGGGTGATAAACAAAGGAGAAAGGGAGATTAACACAGGAGAGAAAAGTATACACACAGGAAACGGTGATACACACAGGAGAGAGTGGCGTAAACACAGGAGAGGAAAGGATACACACAGGAGAGAGGAGGAAACAAACAGGAGAGAGGGTATACACACAAAATAGAGGGATACACACAGGAAAAAGTGGGTATACACACAGGAAATAACGGTGTTACACCCAAGAGAGAAGGGAAAACATACAGGAGAGTGAAGGGATAAACACAGTAGAGAGAAGGATACACACAAAAGAGAAAAGTATACACACAGGAGAGAGGCATACACAAAAAAGTGAGGGGGATACACACAGAAGCATTGGAAACATACAGGAGACAAGGAAATAAACACAAAAAAGGGGGATACACACAAGATATGGAGATACAAATAGGAGAGAGGGGAATACACACAGGAGAGAGGAGAATACACACAGGAGAGAGGAGGATACACACAGAGGAAAAAGGATAAATAAAAAAGAGAGGAGGATACACACAACAGAGAGGAGGATACAAATAGAAGAGAGGAGGATACATGCAGGAGATTGGAGGATACACAAAGGAGAGAGGAGGATACACACATGAGAAGGGAGGATACACACAGGAGAGAGGAGTATACACACAGAAAAAAGGCATATACTCAGTAGAGAAGGAGATTCTCACAGGAGGGTCGGATACATACAGGAGATGGGGAAGTACACACAATAGAGAAAAGGATACACACAGGAGAGGTGGATACACACAGGAGAGAGGGGGATTCACACAGAAGAGGGAGATACACACAGGAGAGATGAAGATCCCCACAGGAAAGAGGGGAATAAACACAGGAGAGAGGGCATTACACACAGAAGAGTAATGGGATACACACAGAAGAAAGGAGGATACACACAGGAGAGAGGGGGATACACACAGGTGAGGGAAATACACAAAGGAGAGATGGGCATACACACAGGAGATAGAAAAGATACACACAGAAGAGAGGAGCATACACACAAAAGAGATGGGGATACACAAAGAAGAGAAGGGGATACACACAGGAGAGAGAAGATACACACAGGAGAGAGGGAATATACACACAGGTTCGAGAAGGATACACACAGAAAAGATGGGAATAAACACAGAAGAAAAGAGGATACACAAAGGAGAGAGGAGGATACACACAGGAGGGGGGATACACACAGGGGAGGGGGGCATACATACATAAAATGGGGTTAAACACAGTAGAAAAGAGGTACACACATAAGAGAGGAAGATACTCACAGGAAAAGGTGATACAAACAGGAGAGAAAAATACACACAGGTGAGAGACGGACACACTCAGGAGGGAGGAGCGTAAACACAGAAAAGTGGGGATATGCAGAGGAGAGAAAGGAATACACAAAAAAGAAAGGGATACACACAGGAGAGGGAAATAGACACAGGATCGAGGGGGAGGCACACAGAAGAAAGGGAAATACACACAGGAAAGAGGAGGATACACACAGGAGAGAAAATGATACCCACAGGAGAGAAGGGATACACACAGTAGAGAGGAAGATAAATACAGGAGAGAGGAGGATACAGAGAGGAGAGAGAAAGATACACACAGAAGAGAAGGAGATACACACAGGAGTGGGGGATACACACAGAAGAGAGGGGGTACACAGAAAAACGTTGGATACATGCAGGAGAGAGGGAAATACACACAGGAGAGAGAAGGATACACACAAGATATGAAGATACAAACAGGAGAGAGAGGAATACACACAGGAGAGAGGAGAATACACACAGGAGATAGGAGAATACACACAGGAGGGAGGGGAATACATACAGGAGAGAGAAGAATACACACAGAGTAAAAAGGATAAATACAAAAGAGAGGAGAATACACACAGGAGAGAGGGGAATACACACGAGAGAGGGGCATAAAACAGGAGAGAGGGGATACACTCAGGAGAGAGAAAGATACACAAAAAAGAGAGGAGGATACACGCAGGAGAGAGAAGTATACACAGGAGAAAGTGGGATACTCACAGGAGATAGGAGGATACACAAAGGAGAGAAAAATACACACAGGTGAGAGGAGAATACACACAGGAGAGTGGGGCGTACACACAGAAGAGGGGGGTTACACAAAAGAGAGTCGTGGGTACACAAAGGAGAAAGGGATACACACAGGAGAAAGAAATACACACAAGAGCGAGGGAGATGCACACAGGAGAAAGGAGGATATACACAGGAAAGAGGAGGATACACACAGAAGAGAAAAGCATATACACAAGAGAGAGGGTAATACACACAGGAGAAAGGAAGATACACACAGGAGAGTGGGGCACACAAACATGAGGGTGGGGGATACACAAAAGAGAGGGGTATACACAGAGTGGTAGAAGGATACACACAGGAGTGTGGAGGATACACACTGGAGAGACGAGCATACACACAGGAGAAAGGAAGATACTCACAGAAGAGGAAAGGATACACACAGGAGAATGAGATACACACAGAAGAGATGGGGATAGGCACAGGAGAGAAGGATACACAGACGAGAGAGGGGATACACACAGGAGAGAGGGGGAAAACCACAGGAGAGGGGGATACATACAGAAGAAAAAGGCATAGACAGAGGAGAGGGAATGATACACGCAAAAGAGAGGAGGATACACACAGGAGAGGGGGGGATTAACACAGGAGAGAGGAGAATACATATAGGAGACAGGAGGATACACAGAGGTGAAAGGAAGATACACACAAGAGAGAGGAGGATACAAACAGGTGAAGAAAGGATACAAACAGGAGAGAGGAGGATACACACAGGAAAGAGGGGAATAAACACAGAAAAGAGGAGGATACACATAGGAGAGAGGAAGATACACGCAGGGGAAAAAGAATACACACAAAAGTCGGAAGGATACACATAGGAGAAAGGGGATACACACAGGAGACAGTGGGATACACACAGGAGGACGGGAATAAATACAGGAGAGAGGAAGATACACACACGAGAGAGGAGGATACACAAAGGAGAGGGTGGGTACACACAGGAGAGAGGAGGATACACACAGGAGAGAGGGGGATACACACAATAAAGAAGGATATACACACAGAAGAGAGTAGGACATACAAAAGCGAAAGATGGGATACACACAGGGGAGATGGAGGATACTAACAGGAGAGAGGGGGATACACACAGGAGAGTTGGGCATACTCAGAGAAGTGAGAGGCTACACACTGGAGAGAGTGGGATACACAAAGGAGGAGTAAGATACGCAGAGTAAAGAGAAGGATACACACAGGAGAATGGAAGATACACACAGGAGAGAGACGAATACACAACAAAGCGAGGAGCATACACACAGGAGAGGGCGATACACACAAGAGAGAGGGGACCCACAAAGGAGAGACGAAATACACATAAAAGAGAGGGGTATACACAGTATACACACAGGAGAAGGGTATACACACGAGAGAGGAGGGTACACTCAGAAGAAATGAGGATACAGGCAGCACAAAGGAGGATACCCGCAGGAGAGAGGGTGATACACACAGGAGAGAGAAAAATACACACAGAAGGAAAGGGGGATGAACACGAGAGAGAATGACACACAGAAAAGAGAAAAGAATACACACAGGATGAGGAAAATACACACCAAAAAGAGGGGATTACACACAAAAGAGAGGGAAGATACACACAGGAGAGAGGGATATACACAAAGGTGAGGGGAATACAAAAAGAAGAGAGGTGCATACACACAGGAGAGAGCAAAGATACACACAAAAGAGAGAAGGATACACATAGATGAAAGGAGGACACACAGAGGAGAGGGCGATACACAGAAGAGAGAGGGGAATCCACACAGGAGAGAGGGGAATACACATAGGAGAGAGGGGTATACACACAAATGAGGGGAATACACAAAGGAGAGAGGGGTTGCACACACGTGAGAAAAGAATACACACAGGAAAGTGTGATACACACAGGAGAGAGGTGCATAAACACAGGAGAGAGGATACACACAGAAGAGAGGATGAAACAAACAGGAGAGAGGAGATACACACAAAAGAGGGGGGGATACACACAGGAGAAAGGGGAGATACACACAGGAAAGAAAGGTGTTACACACAGGAGAGAGGGGGAAACAAACAAGAAAGCGGAATGATACACGCAGGAGACAGGAGGATACACGCAGGAGACAGGAGGATACACACAGGAGAGTGGAGTATACACACAGGAGAAGGGCATACGCACAGGAGAGAGGCGGATACACACAGTAGAGCTGGATACATACAGGAGAAAGGGAAATATACAAAAGAGAGAGGGGGATACACACGAGATGGGAATACACACAGGAGAGAGGGTATACACACAGAAAAGGGGAATACACACAGGAGAGTGGTTCATACAGACCGGAGAGAGGAAAATACATATAGGAGAGAGGAAGATACACTATAAAGAGAAACGGATACAAGAAGGAGAGAGGAGTATACACAGGAGAGAGGTTAATACACAGAGGAGAGAGGGCGTTACACACAGGAGAGAGTGTTGATACACACAGGAGAGAGGAGGATACACAAAGGAGAGAGGAGGATACACACAATAGAGAGGAGCATACACACAGGAGAGAGAATAATACACACAGGAGAGACGGGAATTCACAAAATAGAGAGGGGGATATACACAGGAGAGAGCGGGATACACACAGGAGAGAAGGGTATACACACAGGTGAGGGAAATACGCAAAAAAGAGAGGGGCATACACACAGGAGAGAGAAAAGTTACACACAGGAGAGAGGAGGATACACACAAGAGAGAGGGAAATAAACACAGGAGAAAGACGAGACACAAAGTTAAGAAGAAGATACACACAGGAGAGAGGGAGATAAAAAAAGAGAGGAGGATACACACAGGAGAATGAAGGATACACAGAGCAGAGAGGAGGATAGACACAATAGAGGGGGATACACACAGAAGAGAGGGGCATACAAAAAGGAGGGAGGATACACACAGGATGCAGGAGAACACACACAGGAGAGAGGGGGTATACCCACGAGAGAAAAGAAAATACACACAGGAGGGAGAAGGATACACACAGGAAACAGGAGGATACACACAGAATAGAAAAGGATACACACAGGAGAGAGAAAGATACCTACAAGAGGGAGGATGATACGCACAGGAGAAAGGAGGACCGCCACAGGTGAAAGGAGGATATGCAGAGAAGAAAAATTGATACACACAGGAGAAAGATACACACAGGAGACAGTGGGATACACACAGGGGGAGGAAGACACACACATGAGAGAGGAGAATACACAAAAGAGACGAAGGCATACACAAAGGAGAGGCTGATGCACACAAAATAGAGGGTGATACACACAGTTAAAAAAAGGATACACAGAGAAGAGGGGGATACAAACAAAAGAGAGGAGGATATAGAAAGGAGAGTATAGGATACACACAGGAGAGAAAATGATACAAACAGGAGAGAGGAGGATACACACGTGAAAGGAGGATACACACAGGAGAGAGGAGGGTACACACAGGAGAGAGGGGAATACACTCAGGAGAGTCGGGATAAAACAGGAGAGTGCGGCATACACAAATAGGGAGGGAGATACACACAGGAGAGAGGATGATACACACGAGAGAGGAAAATACACACAAAGGAAAGGCGAATACACACAGAAATGAGGGGGATAACCGCAAAAGAGAGAGGGATAAACACAGCAGAGTGGAGGATACACAGAGGAGAGTGGGCGATACACATAGGAGAGAGGAGAATACACAAATGAGAGGGAAATATACACACAGGAGAGAAGAGAATACAGAAAAGAGCCAAAGGCATACACAAAGGAGAGGCTGATACACACAGGATAGAGGAGGATACAAACAGGACAAAAAGGATACACACAAAAAAGTGGGATACACACAGGAGAGAGGAGAATATACACAGAATAGAGCAGGAAACACAAAATGGAGAGGAGGATACACACAGGAGAGAAAGGGTGTACACACAAGAGAGAAGAAGGTACACACAGGAGAGAGGAGGATACACACAGGAGAGAAAGGGTGTACACACAAGAGAGAAGAAGGTACACACAGGAGAGAGGAGGATACACACAGGAGAGAGGAGGATACACACAAAAAAGTGGAGGATACAGAAAGGAGAGAGGAGGATACACACAGGAAAGAAAATGATGCAAACAGGAGAGAGGAGGATACACACGTGAAAGGAGGATACACAGAGAAGAGAAGGAAATACACTCAGGAGAGTGGGGGATACAAACAGGAGAGTGCGGTATACACAAAAAAGGAGGGGGATACACATAGGATAGAGGAGGGTACACACACAAGAGAGGAAAATACACAGAGAAGAAAAAAGGATACACACAGGAATGAGGGGGATAAATGTAAAAAAGGGACACACAGGAGAAAGAAGGATACACACAGCAGTGAGGAAAATACACACAGGAGAAAGGAGATTACACACAGGAATTAGGGGAATAAACACAAAAGAGAGGAGGATAAACACAGCAGAGTGGAGGATACACACAGGAAAGAGTGGGATAAACACAGGAGAATGGGATACACACAGGAGAGAGGGGTATACACAGAGGAGAGAGGAGGGTAAACACAGGAGAGAGGAACGATACACCCAGGAGAGAGGGAATACACACAGGAGAGTGGAGCATACACATAGAAGAGAGGGGGATACACACAGGAAACCAAAGAATACCCACAGGGAGAGAAGGATAATGACAGGAGGGAGGAGGATACACACAAAATAGAATAAGATACAGACAGAAGAGAGAAAAATACACACAGGAGAAAGGAAAATTCACACAAAAGAGAGGAGGATACACACAGAAGAGAGGAGGATACACGCAGAAGAGGCGAGGATACACACAGTGGAGAGGGGGAATACACAGGAGAGGGGGATACAAACAGAAGAGAGTAGCATACAAACAGGTGAGATGAGTATACACACAGGAGAGAGGAGAATACACACAGGTGAGAGGAGGATACCCACAAAAAAGAGGGGGATAAACACAGGAGAGAGGATGATACACAGAGAAGAGGGGTGATACACACAGGAAAGGGGAGGGTACACAGAGGAGAGAGGAAGATTCACACAGTAGAAAATAGGATACACAAAAAAGAGGGTGATACACACAGGAGAGAGGGTGATATACCGAAAAAAGAGAAGGATACACACAGGAGAGAAAAGGAAACACACAGGAGAGGAAAATACACACAAGAGAAAGGAGGATACACACAGGAGAGAGGAGAATACACACAGGAGAAAAAAATACACACAGGAGAGAGGGGCATACACACGGGAGAGAAAAGGATACACACAGCAGAGAGGAGAATTACAAAGAGTAGAGAGGAGATACCCACAGAAGAGTGGAGGATACACATAGGAGAAAGGGGGGATACACATGAGAGAGGGGAGATACACACAAGAAAGAAGGGGGATACATCCAAGAGAGGAGGAATACACACAGGAGAGAGGAGGATACACATAGGAGAGAGCAGGATACACACAGGAGAAAGGAAGATACACACAGGAAAGTAAAATACACACACACACACACAGAGGAGAATACACACAGGAGAGAGAAGAATACACACAAAATAGAGAAGAATACACATATAAGACAGAAGGATACACACAGGAGAGAGAAGGATACACACAGGAGAGAGGTGATACACACAGGAGAAAGAAGGGTACACACTGGAGAGAGGAAGATACACACAAATGAGAGAATGATACACACAGGAGAAAGGGGAATACACAGAGGAGAGTGGTGATACACACAGGAGAAAGGGGGATACACACAGGAGAGAAAAAGAACCACACAGGATAGAGGAGGATACACACAGGAGAGGGAGATACACAAATTAGAAAGGAGAATGCACACAGGAAAGGGGACACACACAGAAGAAAGAAGAATAAAGACAGGAGAGGGCGGATACACACAGGAGATGGGGATACACACAGGAGAGAGGATGATACACACAGGAGAGAGGAAAATACAAAGAGGCGAGAGGGGATACACACAGAAGAAAGGGTGACACACAGGAGAAAGGGGGATACACACAGGAGAAAAGGGGTTACACACAGGAGAGAGGGGAAAAACACAGAGGAGGGAGGAGGGATACACACAAGATAAAGGAATATACACGCAGCAGAGACGAAAATACACACAGGAGAAAGAAGAATACACACAGGAGAGGGAGATACACAAAGTAGAGAGGGGCATGCACACAGGACAGAAGGATACACACAGGAGAAAATAGAGTACACACAAGAGAGAAAACGATACACACAGAAGAGGGGGATACACACAGCAGAGAGAAGCATACACACAGTAGCGAGGAAGATACACACAGGAGAAAGGAAGATACAAAAAGGAGAGAGGGAATACATACAGGAGAAAGCGGGGATACACACAAGAGAGAAAGGAATTACACACAGGAGAAAGGGGAGAAACACACAGGAGAGAGGAGGGATACACACAGGAGAAAGGAAGATACACAAAAGAGAGTAGAAAATACACACAGGAGAGAGGATGCACACAAGAAAGTGGAGGATACACACAGGAGAGAAGAGGATACACAAATGAGAGAGGAGAATACACATAGAAGAAAGGAGGATACACACAGGAGAGGGGCCTACAAACTGGAGAGGGGAGGATACACACAGGAGAAAAAAGGATACACACAGGAGAGTGGAAGATACACAAAAAAGAGAGGAAAATACACACAAAAGAGAGTGGGATACACATAGGAGCAAGGGGGATACACATAGAAGAGTGGTGATACACACAAGAGAAAGGAGGGTACACACAGGAGAGAGGGGGATACACAAAGAAGAGAGGAGGATACACAAAGGAGAGGGAGTACACAAAGGAAAGAGGGGGATACACTGAAAAAAAGGAGGATACACACAAAAGAGAGGATGATAAACAGGGTAGAGAAGGATATACACAGGAGAGAGGGGCATACACACAGGAAAGGGAGATACACACAGGAGAAAGGGGGATAGACACAGGAGAGGGGAGAACACACAACGGAGAGACAAATACACACATGAGAACAGGGACTCCCACAGAAGAGAGGAGAATTCAAAAGGCAGAGAGGAGGATACACACAGAAGAGAGAATACACAGAAGAGAGGGAGATACACACAAGATAGAAAAGAGTACACATAGGAGAAAAGAGGATACACAAACGAGAGAGGAGGATAAAAAGAAGAAGAAGAAACACACAGGAGAGAGGGGGATACACACAGGCGAGTGGGATAAACACTGGAGATAGTGGGATAAACACAAAAGAGAGGAGGATACACAAGAGAGAGGAGGCTACACACTGCATAGAGGAAGATACACAAAGAGAAGGAAACACAAGAGAGAGGGGGATACACACAGTCGAGGGGCATAAAGACTGGAGACGATGAAATAAACACAGGAGAGAGGTGGATACACAAAGGAGAGGGGGATACACACAGGAGAGAGGGGTATACACACAAAATAGACGAGGATACAAACAGGAGAGAGGGAAGATACACACAGGAGAGGGGGGATACACACAGGAAAGTAGGGCATAAACACAGAAGGGAAGAAGATATATATAGGAGAGAGGGGGATACACACTGTGGGAGAAGAATAAATATAGAACAGAGGAGGATACACAAAGGAGAGAGGAGGATACAAACAGAAGACAGAAGAATACACACAAGAAAGGGGGATAAACACAGGATAAAAAAGGATACACATAGGAGAGTGGAGGATACAAACAGGAGAGAGAAGAATACACAGAGCAGAGAGGAGGATACACACAGAGATGAAGATACACACAGAAGAGAGAGGAATACACACAGGAGAGAGAAAAATACACACAGGATTAGGGAAGATACACACAGGAGAGAGGGGGATACACACAAGAGTGAGTGTGGATACACACAAGAGTTAAGAAAATACACACAAGAGAGAGGGGGATACACACAAGAGACAGGAGGATACACAGAGGAGAGAGAAGAATACACACAGGAGAGAGAAAGATACACACAGGAGAAAGGACTATACACACAGGAGAGAGGATGATCCACACAAATGAAAGGAGGATACACACAGCAGAGCGGAAAATACACACAGGAGAGAGGGGGAAACACACAGGAGAGTGGGGGATACACACAGATGGAGGGGCATACACACAGGAGAGAGGAAGATATACAGAGGAGAGAGGAGGATACACATAGGAGAGAAGAGCATACACAAAAGACAGGAGCATACACACAGGAGAGGGGGAAACACACAGAAAAGAAAAGGATACACACAAAAGAGAAAGATACACACAGGAGGGTGGGGCATACCCAAAGGAGAGGGGAGGATACACACAGGATAGAGGAGAATACACACAATAGAGAGGAATATACACACAGGAGAGAGGAGGTATACACAAAGGAGAGAAGAAGATACACACAGAAGAGAGTAAGATACACACATGAGAGAGAAGAATGCACACAGGAGAGAGGGGGATACACCCAGGATAAATGGGGATACACACAGGGGGAAGAAATACACACAGGAGAGAGGAGGTTACACACAAGAGAGAAGAGGAAACACTCAGGAGAGAGAAAAATACAAACAGGAGAGTGAGACATACACACAGGGTGGAGGGAAATACATAATGGAGAGAGGGGTATACACACAGGGGGAAAGAAATACACACTGGAGAGAGAAGCATACAAACTGCAGAGAGGAGGATACGCACAAAAAAGAGGAGGATTCACCCAGGAGAGAGGAGGATACACACAGAAGAGAGGGGGAAACACACAGGAGAGTGGGGGATACACACATGTGGAGGGGGATACACATAGGAAAGAGGAAGATACACACAGGACAGACGAGGATACCCATAGGAGAGAGAAGCATACACAATAGAGACAGGGGGAACACACAGAAGAGGGAGATACACACAGTTGAAAGGGAGATACACACAGGAAAGGAAAGAATACACACAAAAGAGAAGGATACAAACAGGAGGGTGGGGGAATACACACAGGAGAGAGGAGGATACACACAGGAGAGAGGAGAATACACACAATAGAGAGGGGGATACACACAGGAGAGAGGGGTATACACATAGGAGAGAAGAAGATACACACAGAAGAAAAAAGATACAAACAGGAGAGAGGAGAATACACACAGGGGAGAGAAGGATAGACACAGCAGAGAGGAGGATACACACAGGAGATAAAAAATACAAACAGGAGAGAGAAGGATACACACAAATGAAAAGAGGATACACACAAAAGAGAGGATACACATAGGAGAGAGGGAGATACACCCAGGAGAAATGGGGATACACACAGGGGTAAAGGGATACACAAGAGAGAGGAATATACACACAAGAGAGAAGAGGATACACACAGAATAGAGGAAGATACATTCAGAAGAGAGGGGGAAACACACAGAAGAGAGGGAGATACAAACAGGAGAAAGGGGGATACACACAAGAGAGTGGGGAATACACACAGGATAGAGTGGCATACACATAGGGGGAGAAGAATAAATACAAAAGAAAGGAGGGTACATAAAAAGAGAGGAGAATACGGACAGAAGAGAGGAGGATACACGCAGGAGAGAGGAAATTACACACAGGAGAGAGAAGAATACACATAGGAGAGAGGAGGATACACGCAGGAGAGAGCAGGATACACACAGGAGAGAGGAGGATACACACAGGAGCGTAGGGGGATACAAACAGGATAGGGGGATACACACAGAAAAGAAGAGGATACACAAAAAAGAGGATACACACAGGAGAGAGGGGAAACACACCAAAGAGAGGAGGATGCACACAAGAGAGAGGGGGATACACACAGGAGAGAGGGGGATACACACAGAAGAGGTGTGATACACACAAAAGAAGAGGATACCCACAGGAGAGAGAAAAATACACACAGGAGAGATAAGGATACATAAAGAAGATGAAGATACACACAGGACGAAGTAGATACACAAAAAAGAGAAAAAAATACAAAGGAGCGAGGAGAATACACACAGGAGATGGGGATACACACAAAAGAGAGGGGCATACACACAGGAGAGGGTGATACACACAGGAGAAAGAAGGATACACACAGGTGAAAGAAGAATACACACAGAAGAGGAGGATACACACAAGAGAGAGGGGCATACACAGAGGAGAAAGGAGGATAGACAAAGCAGAGAGGAGGATACACAAAGGAGAGAGGGGATACACACAAAAGAGAGGGAGATACACACAGACGAAAGGGTGATACACACGGGAGAGGGGGGTATACACAGAGGGATGAGGAAAGTTACACACAGGAGAGAGGATCATAGGCACAGGAGAGAGGAGGATTCACAGAGCAGAGAAAAGATACACACAAAAGAGAGGAAGATACACAGGAGAGAGTAAGATACACACAGGAGAGAGGATACACACAAAAGAGAAAAGGATACACAGAGGAGACAAAAGGATACACAAAGTAGAAAGGGGCATACACACAGAAAAGGGGGATACACACAGGAGAAAGGGGATACACAAAAGAGAGAGGAGGATACACACAGGAGAGGGGGATGCACACAGGTGAGAGAGGCGTACACACAGGAGAGAGGAAGATACACACAGGAGAGTGGAGGATACAAACAGGAGAGAGGATATACACACAGGAGAGAGGCGGATAACGACAGAAGAAAGGGGGAATACAAACAGAAAAGAAAGATGTTACACACAGGAGAGTGACAAAAACTCAAGGGAAAGAGGAGGGATACACAAAGCATATAAGAAGATACACACAGGAGAGAGGAAAATACACACAGGAGAGAGGAGAATACACACAGGAGAGAGAAGGATACACACAGGAGAGGTGCATACACACAGGAGAGAGGGTGATACACACAGGAGAGTTGGATTCACACAGGAAACAGGGTAATACACACAGGAGAGGGGGGATACAAACAGGAGTGGGAAATACACACAGGAGAGAGTGGGATACACACAGGAGAGAGGGGAATACATACAAGAGAGAGGGGCATACACACAGAAGAGAGGAGGATACACACAGGAGGGAGGGGCATACACGCAGGAACAAGAAAGATACAAACAGGAGAGTGCAGCATACACACAGGAGGGAGGGGGATACACACAGGAGAGAGGATGATACACACAGGGGAAGGGGGATACACACAGGAGAGAGGAGGATACACAAGGAGAGAAAAGGCTACACAGAGGAGAAAGGAGGATACACTAATAAGAGGAGGAAACACACAAAAAGAGGGAGAGACACACAGGCGAGAGGGATATGCCCAGGAGACAAGGAGATACACACAGGAGATAGGGGGATACACACAGAAGAGAGTGACATACACACAGAAGAGAGGAGGATACACACAGGATAGAGGGGGAATACACACAGGAGGGAGTGGGGATACACACAGGAGAGAGGGGGATACAAACAGGAGATTGAGGCATACAAACAGGTGGGAAGAAGATACACACAGGAGATTGAGGCATACACACAGGAGAGAGTGGGATACACAGGGAAAGAAGGATAAATACAGGAGAGAGGCAGATACACACAAAAGAGTGGAGGATACAGACAGAAGAAAGGAGAATAAACGCAGGAGAGAGGAGTGTACACACAGGAGAGAGGAGTATACACACAGGAGAGAGGAGGATACACGCAGGAGAGAGTAGGATACACACAGGAGAGGAAGGGATACACACAGGAGAGGGGGATACACACTGGAGAGAGGAGGATACACACAGGAGAAAAACAGATACACACAGGAGAGTGGAAGATACACACAAAAGAGAGAAAATACACACAAAAGAGAGTGGGATACACACAGGAGAGAGGGGGATAGACACAGAAGAGTGGTAATACACACAGGTGAAAGGAGGGTACACACAGGAGAAAGGGGGATACACAAAGGAGAGAGGAGGATACACAAAGGAGAGAAGGTACACAGAGGAAAGAGGGGGATACACTGAAACAGGAGGATACACACAAAAGAGAGGATGATAAACAGGGTAGAGAAGGATATACACAGGAGAGAGGGGCATACACACAGGATAAATGGATAAACACACGAGAAAGGGGGATACACACAGGAAAGAGGAGGATACACACAAATAAGGGGGATACACAAAGAAAAAAGAACGTACACACAGGAGAGAGGAGGATACACACAAGAGAGAGGAGGTTGCAAGCAGGAGAGAGGTGATACACACAGGAGAAAGAAGGTATACAGAGGATCCTTCACAGCCTCACTAAATATTACACACTTGTGATATAGTCTGGAGTCTATTTTTTATGGCCACTCATTCAAAGAATAATGAAATAATGCACACGTGCTGAATAGTCAGATGTGTCTTTCCTATGGCCACTCGTTAAGAGCCTCACTAAGTGAACACACCTGGGGAAATAGTCAGGCTTTACCTCTATCCTCTCATTCACATTCTCACTAAATAAGGCACAAATGTGGAATAGTCAGGAGACTTTTTCATGTGGCCTCTAATTGGGAGTGTCACTGAATAATGTGGTGTAGTCAGGAGTCTATTTCATGTGGACACATATTCAGAGCCTCAGTGAATAAGACAGGCCCCAGATATAGTAAGGAATCTAATTAATATGGCAATATCTTCTGAGCCTCACTGTATAATACACACCTGGAGAATAATTTTGAGTCTATTTTCGATGGATATTCATTCAGAGCCTCGGTAAAAAATGTACACCTGAGGAGTAGCCAGGAGTCTATTTTATTAGGACACAGATTCATAGCCTCAGTGGATAATATGCACGTGTGGATTAGTCCGGATTCCATTTTATATGGCCACTGACTCATAACCTCAATGAAAAATGCACAACTGTAAAGTACTCAGCAGTCTATTTCATATAAACAGTCATTCAGAGATTCAGTGAATAATAAAATATTTAATTTAAACAACATCCTGTTTCATATGGTCACAAAAAAAGAGAGACTATCTGAATAATACACACCTGGAGAATCAATTGGAGTCTATTTTCAATTAACATTCATCCACAGCCTCGGTAAATAATGCACATCTGTGGAGTAGCCAGGAGTCTATTTCATTTGGACATTCATTCATAGCCTCATTAGATAATATGCACGTGTGTATTCGTCAGGATTCCATTTTATATGGCCACTTACTTTTAAACTCAGTAACAAATGCACAAATGTAAAGTGTTCAGCAGACTATTTCATATAGATACTCATTCAGAGATTCATTGAATAATAAAAATATTTAAGATACACAGCATCCTGTTTTTTATGGTTACACAAAAAGAGCCTCACTAAATAATATGCACTTGGGGATTATTCAGGATTCCATTTTATATGGCCACTGACTCGTAACCTCAGTGACAAATGCACAAAAGTAAAGTACTCAGCAGTCTATTTTATATAAACACTAATTCAGAGATTAACTGAATAATACAAATATTTGAGAGAGACAGCATCCTGTTTCATATGGTTAAACAAAAAATGCCTCACTGAGTAATGCACACTAGAGGAAGTGTTAGGAGTCTACTTTATATAGCCTTTAATTTACAGAATCAGGAAAAAATGCACACGTGTGGAATAGACACTAGTCTATTTTATATGTCCGAAAAATCAAAGCCTTTTTGAATACTGCACATGTGGGGAATAATCACTTGTCTGTTTCATATGGTGTTTCGTTTGGTGAATCAAGAAGTTATGCACACCTGTGGAGTAAAATGTGTTCTATTTCAGAAGGCCATTCTTTCAGTGTTTTAGTGAATAATATGTATATCTGAAAAGTAAAAAATCTCTTTCACATGGCCACTCATTCAGGGCCTCTGTGAAGAATACTCCCCTCAAAAATAGTCAAGGGTCTACTTCAAATAGATACACATTCAGAGACTATGTAGGTAATGAACACCTGGGCAATACACCAGAGTCTCTTTTTTATGCCCACTTAGTCAGAGTCTCATTCGCTAATACACACCTGGGGAAGACTTAAGAGTCTACTTCATGTAGCCACCCATTTAAAGCCTCAGTGAATAATGCATACCAGAATAATAATCGAGCATTTTTTATATGGCCACTCATTTTGTGTCTCACGGAGTTATATACACCTGAAGAATCCTCAGGATTCTATTCGATATGACCACTCATTTAGAAACTTATTGAATAATTCACAATGGAGCAATAGCCAGGTGTCTATTTTATATGGTCTATCACTCAAAGTGTCAGTGAATAATAAACTTCTATGGAGTAATCAGGAGGCTGTTTAAGATAGCCACGAATTAAGTGCCTTCAGTAATGATACACAGCTGGGTAATAGCCTGGTGGCTATTTCATATGAACTCTAATTATGTGTATCCTTGAGAAATACACACCTGGGGAAGTGTCAGGAGTCTATTTTGCATGGACACTCAGAACCTGTTTGATTAATGCACACATGTATAATAATGAGGAGTCTATGTCATACAGTTACTCATTAAGAAAAATACTGGGACTCGCAAGAAGGCGTCATAGAAGTGACTCAGGTTTGCAGCTCTCAGTGAAGGCACAGAGGGTGAGTCCTAGCCGCATTCTCGGATGGACCTTGTTTGCCCACAGAGTGTTGAAACTCCCATGTGTGGGAGAGAAACGGGACGCTAGTAAAGCCGGCTAATGCAGCCGGCTCACGCGGCTGCTTTGGCGGGCACCACAGCGAGACCTGGCATGGAACTCACCGGTCTGGGTGCCCTGTTAAACCGGCAATCTGAGATTTGGAAGGGCAGATTGGCATGTCTATCTGATTGAACAGGACTTGGACAATGAGCCAGACCAGGAGTTTCCTGGGAAGTGTGATCTGAGCCAGTGCAGTGGGAAGCAGCACGGGAGATCACACGGATCCCAGTGCCCTATCAGCAGGCTACTGGGGCGCCAGTGAGAGAGTTGACCTTTCAGCTTGCTGAGAGAAAGAGAGAGAGAGAGAGGACGGACTCTGAGGCAGGGAGCTGGGTGATCGGGCTCGGCAGGTCCCACGCTCACAGGGACAAGCAGGGTGGCGACTGGAGGCGCTTGGGGCCGAGAGTTTTGCTGCCAGCATCTAGGACGGTGCAACTCAGTGAGGGGGGGGGGCGCCCACCATTACTAACGCAATTCACCCCCACTAAAGTACCACCCAGGACAGATGCAGACTGCCATTGCCGAGGCAACCTGCCATAAAAGAGAGACTCTGCCAGGAGGGGTGAGCACTCCACAGCATAAGGGAGCCCAGCAGCAACAGGGCGGACCCATGCTAGCAGGTCAGAGCCCCGGCAGGCAAATAGTGAATAGACTGCCTCCTAGTGGGACAGGACAGTGCAACAGATACTCATAAAGAAAGCCCCAACTCCCTGAGACAGAGCATCTAAGGGGTGGAAAAAAGGGTGGTGTTTTATGAGTTCTATTGCAGCAGACATAAACAAACTCCCAACAACTCTGAATAAACAACGGAGCTCACAGCTCAGCACTGGAGCTCCTATAAAGCACAGACTGTCTCCTCAAGCAGCTCCCTGACCCCTGTTTATCCAAAGAGTCACCCCACAAAAGGACTAATCAGACTGACATTTGGCTGGCATCATTCTGGAACAAAGATAGAAGAAGAAAAAACTGGTATCATCCCTCACTGTTCCACAGCTGCTGCAGGTATAACGCAGACAAGCAGGGCCTGGAGTGGACCTCAGCACTCCTACAGCAGAGGTGATAGACAATTAGAGGGAAAACTAAGTAACAGAAATATTTCATCATCAACAATCTCAGAGTCCACACAGAGACCCAATTGAAAAATCAGCAACTACTAAGACGACAGGCGGATAAATCCATAAAGATGGAAAGAAACCAGCGCAAAAGAGAGGAAAACACCCGAAACCAAAACACCACACCTCGAAAAAAGGACCAAAACTCCTCACCAGCAAGGAAACAAAGCTGGACGGAGAATGAGTGTGATGAAATGACGGAATCAGACTTCAGAATGTGGATAATGAGAAACTTCAGCGAGCTAAAGGAACATGTTCTAAAAAAATGCAAAGAAACTAAGAACCTTGAAAAAAGATTTGAAAAAAGATTCGAGGAATTGATGACAAGAATGGAAAACTTAGAGAGGAATATGAATGAATTGAAGGAGCTGAAAAACACAACACGAGAATTTCGCGAAGCATGCAAAAGTTTCAACAGCCGAATTGACCAAGCAGAAGAAAGAATATCAGAAGTTGAAGATCAACTCAATGAAATAAAATGAGAAACCAAGATTACAGAAAAAAGCACAAAAAGGAATGAACAAAATCTCCAAGAAATGTGGGACTATGTGAAGAGACCCAACCTACGTTTGATAGGTGTACCAGAATGTGACGAAGAGAATGAATCCAAGCTGGAAAACACTCCTCAGGATATTATCCAGGAAAATTTCCCCAACCTAGCAAGTAAGGTCAATACTCAACTCCAGGAAATACAGAGAACACCACAAAGATACTTCGCAAGAAGAGCAACCCCAACGCACATAATCCTCAAATTCACAAGGGTTGAAATGAAGAAGAAAATACTAAGGGCAGCCAGAGAAAAAGGTCGGATCACCCACAAAGGGAAGCCCATCAGACTCACAGCAGATCTCTTGGCAGAGACTCTACAAGCCAGAAGAGAGCGGGGGCCAATATTCAACATCCTTAAAGAAAAGAACTTTCAACCCAGAATTTCATATCCAGCCAAACTGAGCTACATAAGTGAAGGAAAAAAAAATTTTTATGAACAAGCAAATACTCAGAGACTTTGTCACCACTAGGCCTGCTTTACAAGAGCTCCTGAAAGAGGCACTACACATAGAAAGAAACAACCAGTACCAGCCATCCTAAAAGCATGCCAAAAGCTAAAGACCATCAATAAAATGAAGAATGTACATGAACCAACGGGCTAAACAGCCAGCTAGCATCCAAATGGCAGTATCAAATTCACACATAACAATATTAACCCTAAATGTAAATGGGCTAAATGCACCAATCAAAAGACACAGACTGGCAAGTTGGATAAAATACCAAAACCCATCGGTGTGCTGTATCCAGGAAACCCACATCACACGCAAAGATACACAAAGGCTCAAAATAAAAGGATAGAGGAAGATTTACCAAGCAAATGGAGAGCAAAAAAAAAAGCAGGAGTTGCAATTCTCATCTCTGATAAAATAGACTTTAAAGCAACAAACATCAAAAAAGACAAAGAAGGTCATTACATAATGGTAAAAGGATCGATAAAACAAGAAGAGCTAATGGTTCTAAATATATATAGACCCAAGGTAGGAGAAACCAGATATATAAGGCAAGTTCTTAATGACTTACAAAGAGACTTAGACTTCCACACAATAATAGTGGGAGACATTAACACTCCACTGTAAATAGCAGACAGATCAACCAGACAGAAAATTAACAAGGATATCCAGGACTTGAACTCAGACCTGGAACAAGCAAACCTGATAGACATTTACAGAACTCTCCACCCCAAATCCACACAATATACATTCTTCTCAGCACCACATCACACCTACTCCAAAATTGACCACATAATTGGAAGTAAAGCACTCCTCAGCAAATGCAAAACAACTGAAATCATAACAAACAGTCTCTCAGACCATAGTGCAATCAAGTTGGAGCTCAGAATTCAGAAAATAACTAAGAACCGCACAGCTTCATGGAAACTGAACAACTGGCTCTTGAATGTTGATTGGATAAACAATGAAATGAAGGCAGAAATAAAGAAGTTCTTTGAAACCAACGAGAATGAAGACACAACGTACAAGAATATCTGGGACACATTTAAAGCAGTCTGTAGAGGAAAATATGTAGCAATAAGTGCCCACATGAGAAGAGTGGAGAGATCCAAAATTGCCACCCTATAGTCAAAATTGAAAGAGCTAGAGGAGCAAGATCAAAAATGCTCAAAACCTAGCTGAAGACAAGAAATAACTAAGATCAGAGCAGAACTGAAGGAGATAGAGACAAGAAAAATCCTTCAAAAAATCAATAAATCTAAGAGCTGGTTTTTCGAAAAGATCAACAAAATAGACCACTAGCCAGACTGATAAAAAAGAAAAAGAGAGAACAACCAAATAGATGCAATAAAAAACGATAATGGGGAAATCACCACAGATTCCACAGAAATTTAAACCATCATCAGAGAATACTTCAAACAACTCTATGCACATCAACTAGTAAATCAGGAAGAAGTGGATAAATTCCTGCCCGCCTGTGTGCTCCTAAGCCTAAACCAGAAGGAAGTCGAAACTATGAATAGACCAATAACAAGGTCTGAAGTTGCGGCAGCAATTAAGAGCCTACCACACAAAAAAAGCTCAGGTACAGATGGGCTAACAGCTGAATTCTACCAGACACACAAAGAGAATCTAGTATTATTCCTTCTGAAACTATTCCAAATAATACAAAAAGAGGGAACCCTGCCCAAATCATTTTATGAGACCAATATCATCCTGATAGCAAATCCCGGCAGAGATTCAACAAGAAAAGAAAATTTCAGGCCAATATGCATGATGAACATCGATGCAAAAATCTTCAATAAAATACTGACAAACCGATTGCAACAGCACATTAAAAAACTTATCCATCATGATCAAGTAGGATTCATCCCGGGGATGCAAGGCTGGTTCAACATATGAAAGTCTATAAATGTAATTCACCACATAAACAGAAGCAAAAACAAAAACCACATGATTATCTCAATCGATACAGAGAAGGCATTTGACAAAATTAAACAGCTCTTTATGCTAAAAACCCTCAATAAACTTGGTATTGATGGAACATATCTCAAAGTAATCAAAGCTATTTAGGACAAACCAACAGCCAATATCATAATGAATGGGCAAAAACTGGAAGCATTCGCTTTGAAATTCGGCACTAGACAAGGATGCCCTCTCTCACCACTCCTATTCAACATAGTACTGGAAGTTCTAGCCAGAGCAATCAGGCAAGAAAAAGAAATAAATATTATTCAAACAGGAAAGGTGGAAGCAAAATTGTCTCTATTTGCAGACGACATGATAGTATACCTAGAAGACCCCATCACCTCAGCCCAAAAACTCCTAAAATTAATAAGCTACTTCAGCAAAGTCTCAGGATATAAAATCAATGTTCAAAAATCACAAGCATTCCTATACACCAATAACAGACTTAAAGAGAACCAAATCAAGAACGAACTGCCATTCACAATTACTACAAAAAAATAAAATACCTAGGAATACAAGTCACTAGAAATGCAAGGGACCTCTTTAAGGAAAACTACAAACCACTGCTCAACGAAATAAGAGAGGACACAAACAGATGGAGAAACATTCCATGTTCGTGGTTAGGAAGAATCGATATCATGAAAATGGCTATACTGCCCAAAGTGATTTACACAATCAATGCTATCCCCATCAAACTACCATTGAATTTCTTCACAGAACTGGAAAATACCACCATGAATTTCATATAGAACCAAAAAAGAGCCCGCATCGCCAAGTCAATTCTAAGCAAAAAGAACACAGCGGGAGACATCACACTATCAGACTTCAAACTATACGACAACACTACAGTAATCAAAACAGCATGGTACTGGTACCAAAACAGAGATATAGACCAATGGAACAGAACAGGAGCCTCGGAGGCAACACAACATATCTACAACCATATTATCTTTGATAAACCAGACAAAAATAGGCAATGGGGAAAGGATTCCCTATTTAATAAATGGTGTTGGGAAAACTGGCTAGCCATGTGCAGAACGCAGAAACTGGACCCCTTCCTGACAACTTACACTAAAATTAACTCCAGATGGATTAAAAACTTAAACCCAAGACCTAACACCATAAAAACCCTAGAAGAAAATCTAGGCAAAACCATTCAGGACATGGGAGTAGGCAAGGACTTCATGAATAAAACACCAAAAGCATTGGCAACAAAAGCCAAAATAGACAAATGGGACCTAATTGAACTCCACAGCTTCTGCACGGCAAAAGAAACAGTCACTAGAGTGAATTGGCAACCATCAGAATGGGAAAAAATCTTTGCAGTTTACACATCTGACAAAGGGCTGATATCCAGAATTAACAAAGAACTCAAACAGATTTACAGAAAAAAACCAAACAAGCCCATTCAAAAGTGGGCAAAGGATATGAACAGACACTTTACATAAAAAGACCTACATGAGGACAACAAACATTTGAAAAAGTGCTCATCATCACTGGTCATTAGAGATATGCAAATCAAAACCACATTGAGATACCATCTCACACCAGGTAGAATGGTGATCATTAAAAAATCTGGAGACAGCAGATGCTGGAGAGGATATGGAGAAATAGGAACACTCTTACACTGTTGGTGGGAGTGTAAATTAGTTCAACCATTGTGGAAGACAGTGTGGCGATTCCTCAGGGACCGAAAAATTTAAATTCCATTTGACCCAGAAATCGCATTACTGGGTATCTATCCAAAGGACCATAAATCGTTCTACTATAAGGACACATGCACACGAATGTTCATTGCAGCACTGTTTACAATAGCAAAGAACTGGAACAAACCCTAATGCCCATCGATGATAGACTGGACTGGGAAAATGTGGCACATATACACCATGGAATATTATGCAGCAATCAAAAATGATGAGTTTGTGTCCTTTGTAAGGACATGGATGAATCTGGAGAATATCATTCTCAGCAAACTGACACAAGAACAGAAAAAGAAATACTGCATATACTGACTCATAGGCGGGTGAGAAAAATGAGAACACATGGACACAGAGAGGCGGTCTACTAGACACTGGGGACTATTGGGCGGAATGGGGGAGGAACAGCGGGGGGTCTGGGGAGGGATAACCTGGGGATGAATGCCAAGTGTGGGTGAAGGGGAGGAAGGCAGCAAAGCACACTACCATGTGTGTACCTATGCAAATATCTTGCACGTTCTGCACATGTACCCCAAAACCTATAATGCAATAAAAATTAAAAAAAAAAGAAACGTGAAAGAAAGAAGAAAAAGAAAAATACTGAATAATGCACATGTAAAGTAATTAGAAATCGGATTCTTATGTACCCTCTTTCACAGCCTCACTGAATATTACACACTTGTGGTATAGTGTGGAGTCTATTTTTTATGGCCACCGATTCAGAGAAATCACTAAATAATGCACACCTGTGAAATAGTCAGAAATCTCTCTCCTATGGCCACTCGATAAGAGCCTAAGTGTACACACCTGGGGAAATAGGATTTACCATTATCCCCTCATTCAGAGTCTCACTAAATAATGCACACCTGTGGAATAGTCAGGAACCTTTTTCCTATGGCCACTAGTTAAGAGCCTCACAAAGTGTGCACACCTGGGGAAATACTCTTGATTTACCTATATCCCTTCATTCAGAGTCTCACTTAATAATGCACACCTGTGGAATAGTCAGGAAACTTTTTCATGTGGCCTCTAATTCAGAGTGTCACTGAATAATGTGATGTAGTCAGTAGTCTATTTCATGTAGACTCATATTCAGAGCCACAGTGAATAAAACAGGCCCTTTATATTGAAAGAAAGTTAATTAACATGGCCACATCTTCTGAGACTCACTGAATAATACACACCTGGAAAATAATTTGGAGTCTATTTTCGATGGACATTCATTCAGAGCCTCGGTAAATAATGTACACATGTGGAGTAGCCAGGAGTCTATTTTATTAGGACACTCATTCATAGCCACAGTTGATAATATGCACATGTGGATTAGTCCGGATTCCAATTTATATGGCCCCTGACTGATAACCTCGGTGAAAAATGCACAAATGGAATCTACTCAGCAGTCTATTTCATATAGACACTCATTCAGAGATTCACTAAATAATACAAATATTTAATGTAGCAACATCCTGTTTCATATGGTCACACAAAATGAGCCTCACTGAGTAAGGCACACCTAGGGAAGTGTTAGGAGTCTACTTTATATAGCTTCTCATTTATCGCCTCAGGGAATAATACACACGTGTGTAATAGACACTAGACTATTTTATATGGCCACCAAATCAAAGACTGAGTGAGTAATAAACAACTTTGGAATAGTCACTTGTCTATTTTACATGCCCAACTATTTGGAGTCAGAGTCAATAATACACGCCTGTGGACAAGTCAGAAAGCAATTTCATACGGCCAAAGTTTCAGAGCCTCAGTGAATAATACATACCTGGAACATACTCAGGTCGCTATTACATGTGGCATCAATTTCAGAGCTTCCTTAAATAAGAAACACCTTTATTGTAGTCAGAATTTTATTTCCTATACCACATATTCATAGCCTAACTGAAGAATATACACCTTGGGAAAAGTTAAAATTCTATTTCGTATAGCCACTCATTTAGAGCCGAATGTAAAAACGCAGGACTGAGAAGCATTCAGGAGGCTCTATTTTATGGCCACTCATTCAGAGCTTCACAGAATAATACAGACCTTTGAAAACGTCCGGAGTGTATTTCACACGGCCGTTTAATCAGAAACTCAGTGAGGAATCATATATATCTGGGAAATACTCAGGATTATATTATATATAGCCACTTATTCAGAGACTCACTGAATAATACACAGCTTAGGAATAGTCTGGAGTCTATTTGATATGACCCTTCACCCAGGGACTCAGTGGACAATGTCGAACTGAAAAATAGTAAAGAGGATAGAGTCAGGGGTTTATGATATGTGGTCACTCGTTCAGAATCTCACTGAAGAATACACACCTTGGGAATAGTCAGTGACCAAGTCATATGGACACTCAATCATAGAATTACCGAGTAATGCACAGTGGGGTAATAGTAAGGACTCTATTTCATATGGCCTGTCATTCAGAGCTTCAGTGCATAACAAACAGCTGTGGAGTAGTCAGGACCCTATTTAAGGTAGCCCCAAATTAAGCAGCTCCGTGAATGATACACACATGTGTCAGAGTCAGGAGACTATTTGATATAGACACTCATACAGAAACTTTTCTAATACTGCACATGTGGGGAATAATCACTAGTCTGTTTCATATGGTGATTAGTTTGGAGAATCAAAAAATAATGCACACCTGTTGAGTAAAATGGGTTCTATTTCATAAGGTCACTCTTTCAGTGTTTTAGTGAATAATATGTATATCTGATAAGTTAGCAATCTCTTTCACCTGGCCACTCGTTCAGGGCCACAGTGAAGAATACTCCCCTCAAAAATAGTCAAGGGTCTACTTCAAATGGCTACACATTCAAAGTCTCTGTATGCAGTGAACACCTGGGCAATACACCTGAGTCTCTTTTTTATGCCCACTTAGTCAGAGACTCTTTCAATAATACACAAGAAAGGAATATTTAAAAGTCTACTTCATGTGGCAACTCATTTAGAACCTCAGTGAGTATTGCACACCAGGGTAATAGTCGAGCATTTTTTATATGGCCACTCATATTGTGTCTCACGGAGTGATATACACCTGAAGAATCCAAAGGATTCTATTTGATACAATGACTCATTTAGAACCTTATTGAATAATTCACAATGGAGCAATAGTCAGGTGTCTATTTTATATAATCTATCAGTCAAAGTTTCAGTGAATAATAAACTTCTATGGAGTAATCAGGAGGGTGCTTAAGATAGCCACAAATTAAGTGCATTCCTGAATGATACACACCTGGGTAATAGCCTGGCGTGCATTTCATATGAATTCTAACTTTGTGTATCGTTGAGTAATACACACCTGGGGCAGTGTCAGGAGTCTATTTGGTATAGGCACTCAAACAGAGCCTGTGTGAATAAAGCACACATGGATACTAATGAGGAGTCTATGTCATACGGCTACTCATTCAGACAAACTGTGAATAATGCACATGTGGAGTAATTAGAAGTCTGTTTCATAAGACCCTTCTTTCACAGCCTCACTGAATATTACACACTTGTGATATAGTCTGGAGACTATTTTTTATGGCCACTCATTCAGAGAATCACTAAATAATACACACCTGCGTAATAGTTAGAAGTCTCTTTCCTATGGCCACACGTTAAGAGCCTCACTAAGTGTACACACCTGGAGAAATAGTCAGGATTTACCTTTATGTCCTCATTCAGAGTCTCACTAAATAATCCACACCTGTGTAATTGTCAGGAGACTTTTTCATGTGGCCTCTAATGCGGAGTGTCACTTAATAATGTGGTGTATTCAGGAGCCTATTTCATGTAGACACATATTCAGAGCTTCAGTGAATAAGACAGACACTTGACATAGCAAGGAATCTAATTGATAGACCCCATCACCTCAGCCCAAAAGCTCCTGCAACTGATAAGCAACTTCAGCAAAGTCTCAGGATATAAAATCAATGTGCAAAAATCACAAGCATTCCTATACACCAATAACAGACTTAAAGAGAACCAAATCAAGAATGAACTGCCATTCACAATTGCTACAAAGAAAATAAAATACCTAGGAATACAACTCACTAGGAATGTAAGGGACCTCTTTAAGGAAAACTACAAACAACTGCTCAATGAAATAAGAGAGGACACAAACAGATGGAGAAACATTCCATGTTCGTGGTTAGGAAGAATCAATATAGTGAAAATGGCTATACTGCCCAAAGTAATTTACACAATCAATGCTATCCCCATCAAACTACCATTGAATTTCTTCACAGAACTGGAAAAAACCACCATGAATTTCATATGGAACCAAAAAAGAGCCCGCATAGCCAAGTCAATTCTAAGCAAAAAGAACACAGCGGGAGGCATCACGCTACCAGACTTCAAACTATACTACAAGGCTACAGTAATCAAAACAGCATGGTACTGGTACCAAAACAGAGATATAGACCAATGGAACAGAACAGAGGCATCGGAGGCAACACAACACATCTACAACCATATTATCTTTGATAAACCAGACAAAAACAGGCAATGGGGAAAGGATTCCCTATTTAATAAATGGTGTTGGGAAAACTGGCTAGCCATGTGCAGAAAGCAGAAATTGGACCCCTTCCTGACACCTTACACTAAAATTAACTCCAGATGGATTAAAGACTTAAACGTAAGACCCGACACCATAAAAACCCTAGAAGAAAATCTAGGCAAAACCATTCAGGACATAGGAGTAGGCAAGGACTTCATGAACAAAACTCCCAAAGCATTGGCAACAAAAGCCAAAATAGACAAATGGGACCTAATCAAACTCCACAGCTTCTGCACAGCAAAACAAACAGTCACTAGAGTGAATCGGCAACCATCAGAATGGGAAAAAATCTTTGCAGTTTACGCATCCGACAAAGGGCTGATATCCAGAATTTACAAAGAACTCAAACAGATTTACAGGAAAAAAACAAACAAGCCCATTCAAAAATGGGCAAAGGATATGAACAGAAACTTTACGAAAGCAGACATACATGAGGCCAGCAAACATATGAAAAAGTGCTCATCGTCATTGGTCATTAGAGAGATGCAAATCAAAACCACATTGAGATACCATCTCACACCAGTTAGAATGGCGATCATTAAAAAATCTGGAGACAGCAGATGCTGGAGAGGATGTGGAGAAATAGGAACACTCTTACACTGTTGGTGGGAGTGTAAATTAGTTCAACCATTGTGGAAGACAGTGTGGCGATTCCTCAGGGACCTAGAAATAGAAATTCCATTTGACCCAGCAATCCCATTACTGGGTATCTATCCAAAGGATTATAAATCGTTCTACTATAAGGACACATGCACACGAATGTTCATTGCAGCACTGTTTACAATAGCAAAGACCTGGAACCAACCCAAATGCCCAACGATGATAGACTGGACTGGGAAAATGTGGCACATATACACCATGGAATATTATGCAGCAATCAAAAATGATGAGTTTGTGTCCTTTGTAGGGACATGGATGAATCTGGAGAACATCATTCTCAGCAAACTGACACAAGAACAGAAAAAGAAATACCGCATATACTCGCTCATAGGTGGGTGAGAAAAATGAGAACATGTGGACACAGAGAGGCGGTCTACTATACACTGGGGACTGTTGGGGGGAATGGGGGAGGGACAGCAGGGGGGGGCTGGGGGGGATAGCCTGGGGATGAATACCAAGTGTGGGTGAAGGGGAGGAAAGCAGCAAAGCACACTGCCATGTGTGTACCTATGCAACTATCTTGCTCGTTCTGCACATGTACCCCCAAACCTATAATGCAATAAAAAAAAAATTAAAAAAAAAAAAAAAAAAAAAAAAAAAAAAAAAAAAGAAAATATATTCTGAGCCTCATTGAATGAAACACACCTGCGGAATAATTTGGAGTCTATTTTCGATGG
Organism: Saguinus oedipus; assembly: GCA_031835075.1. Lineage (NCBI taxonomy): Eukaryota > Metazoa > Chordata > Mammalia > Primates > Cebidae > Saguinus > Saguinus oedipus. Next base: position 60,980,297 of record CM063173.1, read on the forward strand.
ACATATATTCAGAGCCTCGGAAAATGATGTACTCCTGTGGAGTAGCCAGGAGTCTATTTTATTAGAACACTCATTCATAGCCTCAGTGGATAATATGCACGTGTGGATTAGTCAGGATTCCAATTTATATGGCCAGTGACTCATAACCTCAGTGAAAAATGCAAAAATGTAAAATACTTAGCAGTCTATTTCATATAGACACTCATTCACAGATTCACTGAATAATACAAATATTTGAGATAGACAGCATCCTGTTTCATATGGTTAAACAAAAAGAGCCTCACTGAGTAATGCATAACAGGGGAAATGTTAGGAGTCTACTTTATATAGCCTTTAATTTACAGAATCAGGTAATAATGCACACGTGTGGAATAGACACTATTCCATTTTATATGACCAAAAAATCAAAACCTTTTTGAACACTGCACATGTGGGGAATAATCACTTGTCTGTTTCATATGGTGTTTCGTTTGGTGAATCAAAAACTTAGGCACACCTGTGGAGTAAAATGGCTTCTATTTCATAAGGCCAGTCTTTCAGTGTTTAAGTGAATAATATGTATATCTGAAAAGTAAGAAATCTCTTTCACATGGCCACTCGTTCAGGGCCTCTGTGAAGAATACTCCCCTCAAAAATAGTCAAGTGTCTATTATAAATGGCTTCACATTCAGAGACTCTGTAGGTAATGAACACCTGGGCAATACACCAGAGTCTCTTTTTTATGCCCACTTAGTCAGTGTCTCATTCAATAATACACACCTGGGGAAGAGTTAAGAGTCTACTTCATGTAGCCACACATTTTGAGCTTCAGTGAATAATGCACACCAGGGTAATAGTCAAGCATTTTTTATATAGCCACTCATTTTGTGCCTCACTGAGTGATATACACCTGAAAAATTCTATGGATTCTATTTGATACTACCACGCATCTAGCACCTAATTGAATAATTCACAATGGAGCAAAAGTCAGTTTTCTATTTTATATGGTCTATCACTCAAAGTTTCAGTGAATAATAAACTTCTATAAAGGAATCAGGCCGCTGTTTAAGAAAGCCACAAATTAAGTGCCTTCCTGAATGATACATATCTGAGTAGTAGCCTGGCGTCTATTTTATATAAACTCTAATTTTGTGTTCCGTTGAGTAATACACACTTGGGGCAGTGTCAGGAGTCTATTTGGTATGGACACCCAAACAGAATTTGTTTCATTAATGCACACATGTGTAATAATGAGGAGTCAATGTCATACGGCTACTCATTCAGACAAACAGTGAATAATGCACATGTAAAGTAATTAGCAGTCAGATTCTTTTGGACCTTCTTTCACAGCCTCACTGAATACTACACACTTGTGATATAGTCTGGAGTCTATTTTTTTATGGCCACTCATTCAGAGAATCACTAAATAATGCACACCTGCGGAAGAGTCAGAAGTCTCTATCCTATGGCCACTCATTAAGAGCCTCACTAAGTGTACACACCTGGAGAAATAGTCAGGGTTTATCATTATCCCCTTATTCAGAGTCTCACAAAATAATGCACACATGTGGAATAGTCAGGAGACTCTTTTCTATGGCCACTCGTTAAGAGCCTCACTAAGTGGACACACCTGGGGAAATAATCAGGATTTACCATTATCCCCTCATTCAGAGTCTCTCTAAATAATGCAAACCTGTGGAATAGTCAGAAGACGCTTTCCTATGACCACTCGTTAAAAGCCTCACTCAGTGTACACACCTTGGTAAATAATCAGGATTTACCTATATCCCTTCATTCAGAGTCTCACTAAATAATGCACACCTGTGGAATAGTCAGGAGACTTTATCATGTGGCCTCTAATTCAGAGTGTCACTGAATAATGTGATGTAGTCAGGAGTCTATTTCATGTAGACACATATTCAGAGCCACAGTGAATAAAACAGGCCCTTTATATTGTAAGGAATCTAATTAATATGGCCACATCTTCTGAGCCTCACTGAATAATACACACCTGGAGAATAATTTGGAGTCTATTTTCGATGGATATTCATTCAGAGCCTCGGTAAATAATGTACACCTGTGGAGTAGCCAGGAGTCTGTTTAATTAGGACACTCATTCATAGCCTCAGCTGATAATATGCACGTGTGGATTAGTATGGATTCCAATTTATATGGCCACTGACTCATAACCTCAGTGAAAAATGCACAAATGTAAAGTACTCAGCAGTCTATTTCATATAAACACTCATTCAGCGATTCACTAAATAATACGAATATTTAATACAGCAGCATCCTGTTTCATATGGTCACACAAAATGAGCCTCACTGAGTAAGGCACACCTAGGGAAGTGCTAGGAGTCTACTTTATATAGCCTCTCATTTACAGCATCAGGGAATGAAGCACACGTCTGGAATAGACACTAGACTATTTTATATGGACACAAAATCAAAGCCTGAGTGAGTAATACACAACTTTGGAATAGTCACTTGTCTATTTTACATGCCCAAATATTTAGAGTCAGAGTCAATAATACACTTTTGTGGACAAGTCAGAAAACAATTTCATATGGCCAAAGTTTCAGAGCCTCAGTGAATAATACACACCTGGGAAATACTCAGGACGCTATTACCTGTGGCATCAATTTCAGAGCTTCCTTGAATAAGAAACACCTCTATTGTAGTCAGAATTTTATTTCCTATGGCCACATATTCAGAGCCTATCTGCATAACATATACCTTGGGAAAAGTTTAAATTCTATTTCGTATAGCCACTCATTTAGAGTCGAATGTAAAAACTCACGCGTGAGGAGCATTCAGGAGGCTCTATTTTATGGCCACTCATTCAGAGCTTCACAGAATAATACAGACCTATGAAAATGTCAGGAGTGTATTTCACAGGGCCACTTATTCAGAACCTCGGTGAGGCATCTATATATCTGGAAAATACTCAGGATTATGTTATATATAAGCACTTATTCAGAGACTCAGTGAATAATGCACAGCTAAGGAATAGACTGGAGACTATTTGACATGACTCTTCACTCAGCGACTCAGTGGTCAATGCAGAATTGAAAAATAGTCAAGAGGATAGAGTGAAGGGTTTATGTTATGTCATCACTCGTTCAGAATCTCACTGAAGAATACACACCTTGGGACTAGTCAGTGTCCAAGTCATATGGACACTCAATCACAGCATTAACGATTAATACACAATGGGGCAATAGTAAGGTGTCTATTTCATATGGCCTGTCATTAGGAGCTTCAGTGCATAATAAACAGCTGTGGAGTAGTCAGGACCCTTTTTAATGTAGCCCCATATTAAGCAGCTTTGTGAATGATACACACATGTGTCAGAGTCAGGAGACTCTGACACTCAGACTCATACTGAAACTTTTCAAATACTGCTCATGTGGGGAATAATCACTAGTCTGTTTCATATGGTGATTAGTTTGGAGAATCAAAAAACAACGCACACCTGTTGAGTAAAATGGGTTCTATTTCATAAGGTCACTCATTCAGTGTTTTAGTGAATAATATGTATATCTGATAAGTCAGGAATCTCTTTCACATGGCCACTCGTTCAGGGCCTCTGTGAAGAATACTCCCCTCAAAAATAGTCAAGGGTTTACTTCAAATGACTACACATTCAAAGACTATGTACTCAGTGAACTCGTGGGCAATACACCTGAGTCTCTTTTTTATGCCCACTTAGTCAGAGACTCATTCAATAATACACAAGAAAGGAAGATTTAAGTCTACTTCATGTAGCCACTCATTTAGAGCCTGAGTGAATAATGCACACCTGGGTAAAAGTCGAGCATTTTTTTATATGGCCACTCATTTTGTGTCTCACGGAGTGATATAAACCTGAAGAATCCTCAGGATTCTATTTGATATGACCACTCATTTAGAACCTTATTGAATAATTCACAACGTAGCAATAGTCAGGTGTCTATTTTATATAAAATATCACTCAAAGTTTCAGTGAATAATAAACTTCTATGGAGTAATCAGGAGGCTGCTTGAGATAGCCACGAATTAAGTGCCTTCCTGAAGGATACACACCTGGGAAATAGCCTGGCGTCTATTTCATATGAACTCTACTTTTGTGTATCGTTGAGTAATACACACCTGGGGCAGTGTCAGGAGTCTATTTGGTATGGACACTCAAACAGAACCTCTTTGATTAATGCACCATGTATAATAATGAGGAGTCTATGTCATACGGCTACTCCTTCAGACAAACAGTGAATAATGCACATGTAAAGTAATTAGCAGTCTGATTTTTATGGACCTTCTTTCACAGCCTCACTGAATACTACACACTTGTGATATAGTCTGGAGTCTATTTTTTATGGCCACTCATTCAGAGAATCAGTAAATAATGCACACCTTCGGAATAGTCAGAACTCTCTTTCCTTTGGCAACTTGTTAAGAGCCTCACTCAGTGTACACACCTGGGGATATAGTCAGAATTTACCTATATCCCCTCATTCAGAGTCTCACTAAATAATACACACCTGTGGAATGTCAGGAGACTTTATCATGTGGCCTCTAATTCGGAGTGTCACTGAATATTGTGATGTAGTCAGGAGTCTATTTCATGTAGACACATATTCAGAGCCACAGTGAATAAAACAGGCCCTTCATGTTGTAAGGAATCTAATTAATATAGCCACATCTTCTGAGCCTCACTGAATAATACACACCTGGAGAATAATTTGGAGTCTATTTTCCATGGACATTCATTCAGAGCCTTGGTACATAATGTACACCTGTGGAGTAGCCAGGAGTCTGTTTAATTAGGACACTCATTCATAGCCTCAGTTGATAATATGCACGTGTGGATTAGTACGGATTCCAATTTATATGGCCACTGACTCATAACCTCAGTGAAAAATGCACAAATGTAAAGTACTCAGCAGTCTATTTCATATAAACACTCATTCAGCGATTCACTAAATAATACAAATATTTAATACAGCAGCATCCTGTTTCATATGGTCACACAAAATGAGCCTCACTGAGTAAGGTACACCTAGTGAAGTGTTAGGAGTCTACTTTATATAGCCTCTCATTTACAGCATCAGGGAATAATGCACACGTCTGGAATACATACTAGACTATTTTATATGGACACAAAATCAAAGCCTGAGTGAGTAATACACAACTTTGGAATAGTCACTTGTCTATTTTACATGCCCAAATATTTAGAGTCAGAGTCAATAGTGCACGCCTGTGGACAAGTCCGAAAACAATTTCATATGGCCAAAGTTTCAGAGCCTCAGTGAATAATACACACCTGGGAAATACTCAGGATGCTATTACATGTGGCATTAATTTCAGAGCTTCATTGAATAAGAAACACCTCTATTGTAGTCAGAATTCTATTACCTGTAGCCACATATTCAGAGCCTAACTGCATAACATACACTTTGGGAAAAGTTTAAATTCTATTTCGTATAGCCACTCACTTAGAGCCGAATGTAAAAACGCACGCGTGAGGAGCATCCAGGAGTCTCTATTTTATGGCCACTCATTCAGAGCTTCACAGAAGAATACAGACCTATGAAAATGTCAGGAGTGTATTTCACACGGCCACTTTTTCAGAACCTCAGTGAGGAATCATATATATCTGGAAAATACTCAGGATTATACTATATATAGGCACTTACTCCGAGACTCACTGAATAATGCACAGCTAAGGAATAGTCCGGAGACTATTTGACATGACTCTTCTCTCAGCGACTCAGTGGTCAATGCAGAACTGAAAAATAGTCAAGAGGATAGAGTCAAGGGTTTATGTTATGTGGTCACTCGTTTAGAATCTCACTGACGAATATACACCTTGGGAATAGTCAGTGTCCAAGTCATATGGACACTCAATCACAGCATTAACTATTAATACACAATGGGGCAACATTAAGGAGTCTATTTCATATGGCCTGTCATTCGGAGCTTCAGTGCATAATAAACAGCTGTCGAGTGGTCAGGACCCTATTTAAGGTAGCCCCAAATTAAGCAGCTCCGTGAATGATACACACATGTGTCAGAGTCAGGAGACTCTTTGACAGAGAAACTCATACAGAACCTTTTCGCATACTGCACATGTGAGGAATAATCACTAGTCTGTTTCATATGGTGATTAGTTTGGAGAATCAAAAAATAACAAACACCTGTTGAGTAAAATGGGTTCTATTTCATAAGGCCAATCTTTCAGTGTTTTAGTGAATAATATGTATACATGATAAGTCAGGAATCTCTTTCACATGGCCACTCATTCAGGGCCTCTGGGAAGAATACTCCACTCAAAAATAGTCAAGGGTCTACTTCAAGTGGCTACACATTCAAAGTCTCTGTCCATAATGAACACCTGGGCAATACACCTGAGTCTCTTTTTTATGCCCACTTAGTCAGAGACTCATTCAATAATACACACCTGGGGAAGAGTTAAGAGTCTACTTCATGTAGCCACTCATTTAGAGCCTCAGTGAATAATGCACACCAGGGTAAAAGTCGAGCATTTTTTATATGGCCACTCATTTTGTGCCTCACTGAGTGATATACACCCGAAGAATCCCATGGACTCTATTTGTTTTCACCATGCATTTAGCACCTTATTGAATAATTCACAATGGATCAATAGTCAGGGGTCTATTTTATATGGTCTATCACTCAAAGTTTCAGTGAATAATAAACTTCTACGGAGTAATCAGGAGGCTGTTTAAGATAGCCAGGAGTTAAGTGCCTTTCTGAATTCTGAGCACCTGTGTGATAGTCAGGAGTCTATTTCATATGAACTCTAATAATGTGTAACGCTGAGTAATACACACCTGGGGGAGTTTCAGGAGTCTATTTGGTATGGACACTTATACCGAACCTGTTGGAATAATGCACACATGGAGAATAATGAGGAGTCTATTTCATAAGTCTACTCATTCACACAGTGAATAACGCACAAGTGGAGTAATTAGAAGTCTTTTTTATATGGCCCCTCTTTCACAGCCTTAGTGAATATTACACACTTGTGATATAGTCTGGAGTCTATATTGTATGGCCATTCATTCAGAGAATCACTGAATAATTCGCACCTGCATAATATGCAGAAGTCTTTTTCCTATGGCTACCCGTTGAGAGCCTCGCTAAATATACACACCTGGATAAATATTCAGGATTTACTTGTATCTCTTCATTCAGAGTCTCACTAAATAATGCACACCTGTGGTATAGTCGGGAGACTTTTTCATGTGGCCTCTCATTCAATGTGTCATTAAAAAATGTGGTGTAGTCAGGAGACACTTTCATGTAGACACATATTCAGAGCTTCAGTGCATAAGACAGACATTTGACATAGTAAGGAGTCTAATTGATATGGAAACATATTCTGAGCCTCACTGAATAATACACGGCTGTGTAATAATTTGGAGTCTATTTTCGATGGACATATATTCAGAGCCTCAGAAAATGATGTACACCTGTGGAGTAGCCAGGAGACGATTTTATTATGAAACACATTCATAGCCTCAGTTAATAATATGCACGTGTGGATTAGTCAGGATTCCATTTTATATGGCCACTGACTCATAACATCAATGAATAATGCACAAATGTTAAGTAATCAGCAGTTTATTTCATATAGCCACTCATTCAGAGATTCACTGAATAATAAAATTATTTCAGATAGACAGCGTCCTGTTTCATATTGTCATACATAAAGAGCCTCACTGAGTGACACACACCTGGGGAAGTGTTAGGAGTGTACTTTATATAGCCTCTCATTTACAGCCTAAGGGACTAATGCACATGTGTGGAATAGACACTTGTCTGTTTTATATGGACACAAAATCAAAGCTTGAGTCAGTAATACACAAATTTGGAATAGTCACTAGTCTATTCCATATGCCCAAATATTTAGAGTCAGAGTCAATAATACATGCCTGTAGACTAGTCAGGAAACCATTTCATATGGCCAAAGTTTCAGAGCCTCAGTGAATAATAAATACCTGAGGAATACTCTGGACGCTATTACAGGTGGCATTTATTCAGAGTTTCATTGAGTAAAAAACTGCTGTATTGTAGTCAGAATTCTATTTCATATAGCCACATACTCAGAGCCTAACTGAATAAGAGACACCTTGGGAAAGTCAGGATTCTATTTTGTACAGCCACTCATTTACAGCTGAATGTAAAAACTCACGCCTAAGTAGTATATAGGAGTCTCTATTTTATGGCCACCCATTCAGGGCCTCACAGAATAATTCAGAGGTATGGAAATGTGAGCAGTGTACTTGACATGGACACTTATTCAGTTCCTCTGTGAAGAATCATATATATCTGTAAACTACTCAGGATTCTATTATATATAGCCACTTATTAAGAGATCTCCCTGAATAATGCACACCTGGAGAATTTTCTGGAGACTATTTGATATGACCATTCACCTAGCGACTCAGTGGAAAATGCAGAGCTGAGAAATAGTCAAGAGAACAGAGTCAAGAGTCTATTTTATGTGGTCACTCATTCAGAAAGTGACTGAAGAATATACACCTTGGGAATAGGCAGAGTCCAGGTCATATGGCCACTCAATCACAGCATTACCAAATAATGCACTATGGGGCAAAAGTAAGGAGTCTATTTCATATGGCCTCTCATTCAGAGTTTCAGTGCGTAATAAACAGCTGTGGAGGAGTGAGAACCCCCATTGACAGTAGCCACAAATAAACCAGCTCCGTGAATGATACACACATGTGTGAGTTTCAGGAGACTATTTGATATGGACACTCATACAGAACGTCTTCGAATATTGCACATGTGGGAATAATCACTAATCTATTTCATATGGTGGTCCATCTGGAGAGCCAAAAATTAACGCACACCTGTGGAGTAAAATGCGGTCTATTTCATAAGGTCACTCTTTCAGTGTTTTAGTGAATAACATTTATATCTGATAAGTCAGGAATTTCTTACACATGGCCACTCGTTCTGGGCCTCTTTGAATAATACTCCCCTCTGAAACAGTCAAGGGTCTACTTCAAATGTCTACACATTCAGTGTCTCTGTAAGTAATGAACACTTGGGCCATACACCTGAGTCTCTTTTTTATGACCACTTTGTCAGAGTCTCATTCAATGATACACCCCCGGGGAAAGGTTAAGGGTCTACTTCATGTAGCCACTCATTTAGATCCTCAGTGAATAATCCACACCAGGGTAATAGTCGAGCATTTTTTATATGGCCACTAATTCTGGGCCTCCCTGAATGATACACACCTGGGGACTTCTCAGGATTCTATTTCATATTACCAGTCATTTAGAAACTTATTGAATAATTCACAATGGAGCCATAGTCAGGTGTCTACTTTGTATGGCCTCTCATTCAGTGTTTCAGTGCATAATGAACTTCTATGGAGTAATAAGGACACTGTTAAAGTAGCCATGAATTAAGTGCCTTTCTGAATGATACATACCTGGCTGGTAGTCAGGAGTCTATTTCATATGAACTCTAATTCTGTGTAACGCTGTGTAATAAACACCTGTGGGAGTTACAGGAGTCTATTTGGCATGGACACTCATACCGAACCTGTTGGAATAATGCACATATGGAGAATAATGGGATGTCTATGTGATACAGCTACTCATTCAGACAAACAGTGAATAACTCACATGTGGACTCATTAGAATTATGTTTCATATGGCCCCTCTTTCACAGCCTCGCTGAATATTACACACTTGTGATATAGTCTGGAGTCTATATTTTATGGCCACTCATTCAGAGAATCACTGAAGTATTCACACCTGCGGAATACACAGAAGTCTCTTTCCTATGGCTACAAGTTGAGAGCCTCACTAAATCTACACACCTAAATAAATAGTCAGGTTTTACTTGTATCTCCTCATTCAGAGTCTCACTAAATTATGCACAGCTGTGGAATAGTCGGAAAACTTTTTCATGTGGCCTCTCATTCAATGTGTCATTGAAAAATGTGATGTAGTCAGGAGACTCTTTCATGTAGACACATATTCAGAGCCTCAGTGAATAAGATAGACCCTTGATATAGTAAGAAATCTAATTAGTATGGCCACATCTTCTCAGGCTCAATAAATTATACACGCCTGGAGAATAATTTGGAGTCTATTTTCGATGGACATTCATTCAGAGCCTCGGTAAATAATGCAGACCTGTGGAGTAGCCAGGAGTCTATTTCATTTGGACACACATTCATAGCCTCAGTGGATAATATGCACATGTGGATTAATCAGGATTCCATTTTAATATAGAAACTGACTCATAACCTCAATGAATAATGCACATATGTAAAGTACTCAGCAGTCTATTTCATATAGCCATTCATTCAGAGATTCACTGAATAATAAAATTATTTGAGACAGACAGCCTCCTGTTTCATATGGTCATACAAAAAGACCCTCACTGAGTGACACACACCTGGGGAAGTGTTAGGAGTGTACTTTACATAGCCTCTCACTTACAGCCTAAGGGAATAATGCACACGTGTGGAATAGACACTATTCTATTTTATATGGCCACAAAATCAAAGCCTGAGTCAGTAATACACAACTTTGGAATAGTCACTTGTCTATTCCATATGCCCAAATATTTAGAGTCAGTGTCAATAATACACACCTGTAGACTAGTCAAAATACCATTTTATATGGCCAAAATTTCAGAGCCTCAGTGAATAATAAATACCTGAGGAATTCCCTGGATGGTATTACATGTGGCATTTTTTCAGAGGTTCATTGAGTAAAGAACACCTATAATGTAGTCAGAATTCTATTTTATATAGCCACATACTCAGAACCTAACTGAATAACAGACACTTTGAGACAGTCAGGATTCTATTTTGTATAGCCACTCATTTACAGCTGAATGTAAAAACTCACGCCTGAATAGTATATAGGAGTCTCTATTTTATGGCCACACATTCAGAGCCTCACAGAATAATACAGACATATGGAAATGTCAGGAGTGTACTTGACATGGCCACTTATTCAGTTCCTCAGTGCAGAATCATATATATCTAAAAAAATACTCAGGATTCTATTACATATAGCCACTTATTAAGAGACTCACTGAATAATGCACACCTGGAGAATTGTCTGGAGATTATTTGATATGACCGTTCACCCAGCGACTCAGTGGAAAAGGCAGACCTGAGATATAGTCAAGAAGACAGAGTCAGGAGTCTGTTTTATGTGGTCACTCCTTCAGAAACTGACTGAAGAAAACACCCCTTGGGAATAGTCAGAGTCCAGGTCATATGGCCACTGGATCACAGCATTACCGAATGATGCACAATGGGGCAATAGTAAGGAGTCTATTTGATATGGCCTCTCATTCGGAGCTTCATTGAGTAATAAACAGCTTTGGAGAAGTGAGGATCCTATTGATGGTAGCCCCAAATAAACAGCTCCGTGAACAGTACACACATGTGTGAGAGTCAGGAGACTATTTGATATGGACACTCATACAAACCCTCTTCAAATATTGCACGTTTGGGGAATAATCACTAGTTTATTTTATATGATGGTTTGTTTGGAGAGTCAAAAAGTAACGCGCACCTGTGAAGTAAAATGCGGTCTATTTCATAAGGCCACTCCTTCGGTGTTTTAGTGAATAACATGTATATCTGGTAAGTCAGGAATCTCTTTTACATGGCCACTCGTTTTGTGCTTCTGTGGATAATACTCCCCTCCGAAACAGTCAAGGGTCTACTTCAAATGCCTACACATTCAGAGTCTCTGTAAGTAATGAACACCTGGGCAATACACCTGAGTCTCTTTTTTATGCCCACTTAGTCAGACTCTCATTCAATAATACACATCTGGGGAAGTGTTAAAAGTCTGCTTCATGTAGCCACTCATTTCGATCCTAAGTGAATAATCCACACCAGGGTAATATTCGAGCATTTTTTATGTGGCCACTCATTCTGTGCCTCCCTGAATGATACACACCTGGGGAATTCTCAGCATTCTATTTCATACTACCACTCATTTTGGACCTCATTGAATAATTCACAATGGAGCAATAGTCAGGTGTCTATTTTTTTTTTTGGCCTCACATTCAGAATTTCACTGAATAATAAACTTCTATGTAGTAATCAGGACACTGTTTAAGATAGTCATGAATTAAGTGCCTTCCTGAATGTTACACACCTGGGTGGTAATCAGGAGTATATTTCATATGAACACTAATTCTGTGTAATGCTGAGTAATGCACAGAACCACTTCCAATATTGCACATGTGACGAATAATCACTAGTCCATTTCATATGGTCGTTCGTTTGGAGAGTCAAAAAATAACACGGGAGAGGGGTAATACACACAGGAGAGTAGAGGGTACACACAAAAGACAGTGGGTACACAAAGGAGAGAAAAGGATACACAAAGCAGTGGGGGATACACACAGTAGAGTAGAGGATACACAGAAAAAAGAGAAAGATACACACAAGAGAGAGGAGAATAAACACAGAAGAAAGAATTACATATAGCAGAGAAGGGCATACACACAGGCGAGGGTGATACAAACAGGAGAAAGAATGATAAACACAAGAGAGAGGAAGATACACAGAGAACAGGGGGAAACACACAGGGGAAAGAAACATACACAAAGAATATAAAAGGATACACACAGCAGAGAGGAGAATCCACACAGGAGGGAGGGGATACACAGAGGAGGGAGAACAATACACACAGGAGAGAGAAAGAATACACACAATAGGGAGGGGTTACACCTAGGAGAGAGGGGATACACACAGGGGAGAAGGGGACACAAACTGGAGAGAGGAAGGATACACACAGGAGAGCGGGAAAATATACACAAAAGAGAGGGTTGATATACACAGGAGAGAAAAATGATACACACAGGTGAGAGAAGGTTACACACAGGAGAAAGGAGGATACACACTGGAGAGAGAAGGGTACACACAGGAGAGGTGAATACACACAGGAGTGAGGAGGATGCACACCGGAAATAATAGGATACACACAAAAGACAGGAGAATACACACAAATGAGGGAAGGATACACACAGTAGACAGAAAAATACACACTGGAGAGAGAAGGATACAAACAGGAGAGTGGTGATAAAAACAGGAGAGATGAGGGTTCACGCAGGAGAATAGAGGATACATACATGAGAGAGATGGATAAACACAGGTGAGAGGAGAATACACACAGCAGAGAGAAGGATAAACACAGGAGAGAGGAAATACACACAAGAGTGATAAAGATACACACAGGAGAGAAGGGAATGCACACAGGAGAAAGGTGGATACACACAGAAGTGGGGCATACACACAAAAGAGAGGGGATACACACAGGAGAGAGGGGGCATACACACGGAGAGTGGTGATCCACACAGGATTGTTGAGGGTACACACAGCAGAAAAAAGGTACACACAGGAAAGAAGAGGATACACAAAGAAAAAAGGGATACACACAGGAGAGTAGGGAATAAAGAGAGGAGAGAGAAGGATACACAAAGGAGAGAGGAGGATAAACACAGGAGAGGGAGATACACACAGGAAAGAGGGTCTTACAAACAGAAGAGGGGAATACACTCAGGAGAAAAAGGGATAAACACAGAAAAAAGCACTAAACACACAGGAGAGGGGGATACACACAAAAGAGAGAAGCATAGACACAGGAGAAAACAGGATACACACAGCAGAGAGGAATATACACACAGGAGAGAGGTGATACACAAAGAAGATAGGGGGATACGCACAGGAGAGAGAAGGGATACACACAGGAGGGAGGGTGTTACACACAGGAGAAATGATGGATACCAACAGGAGAGAGAAGGGATACCCGCAGAAAAAAGAAGGATGCACATGAGAGAGGGGGATACACACAGGAGAGAGGAGAATGCACACAAAGAAGAGGAGGAGACACACAGGAGAAAGGAGGATACACACAGGAGGGAGGAGGGTAAACACAGGATAGAGGGGGATTTACACAGGAGAGAGGAGGATACACACACGATAGAGAAAGATACACACAGGCGAGTAATGAATACACAGGGAAGAGAGGAGGATACACACAGGAGAGAGGGGAATACACACAAAGAAGAGGGAGATACTAACAAAGGGAGGGAAATAAACATACACAGGACAAAAAACATACACAGGAGAAAAAAGATACAGAAAGAAGTGCAAAACACACAGGAGAGAGGGTGATACACACAGGCGGGAAAGATAAACATATAAGTGGGGGTATACACACAAGAGAGAGGGGAATACACAAAAGAGAGTGGGATAAAAACAGGAAAGAGGGGCTTACACAGAGGAGAGAGGAGGATACACACAGGAGAGAGGGTGAATACACAAAAAAGAGAGAAGAGTACACACAGGAGAGTGAAGCATACACACAGGAGGGAGGGGAATACACACATGAGAGAGGGGGATACACACAGAGAAAAATGGATAAATACAAAACAGAGGAGAATACACACCAAAAAGAGAAGGATACAAATAGAAGAGAGGAGGATAAACGCAAGAAATTGGAGAATACACAGGAGAGAGGAGGATAAACACAGGAGAGAGGAGGACACACGGAGGAGAGAGGAGGATACACACAAGAGAGAGGGAAAAGATACACCGGAGAGAGGAGGATACACACAAAAGTGGCGTGATACACACAGGAGAGAGAAGGGTACACACAGTAGAATGTAGAATACACAAAGGAGAAAGGAGGATAAACAAAAAAGAGGGGGCTAAACACAGGAGAGAAGGGGATACACGGAGGAGAGAGGAGGATACACAAAGGCGAGAGGAGGATACACACAGGAGGGGGAATACACACAGAAAAGAGGACCATAAACGCAGGAGAGGGGTATATACACAAAAGAAAGAAAAATACACACAAAAAAGACTAGGATACACACAGGAGAGAGGGGTATACACCGAGGAGAGAAAAGAATACACAAAGGCGAGAGGAGGATACACACAGGAGGGGGAATACACACAGAAAAGAGGACCATAAACACAGGAGAGGGGAATACACACAAAAGAAAGAAAAATACACACAAAAGAGAGGAGGATACACACAGGACAGGGAGATAGACACAGGAAAGTGGGGCGTAAACACAGGCGAGAGGAGGATACACACAGCAGAGAAGAGGATACCCACAGGAGAGATGGGATACACACAAAAGAGAGGAAGATACAAACTGGAGAGAGGGAAGAAACACAGAGGAGAGAGGGTGGATACACACAGGAGAGAGGGGTGATACACACAGGAGAGAAAAAAGATATACACAGAAGAGAGGAGGATACACATAGGAGAAAGGAGAATACACACTGGTTAGAGAAAGATACACACAGGAGACGGGGATACACACAGGAGTGAAAAGGATACACACAGAAAAGAAGAAAATACACACAGGAGAGAGGAGGATACACACAAATGAGGAAAGGATACACACGGTAGACAGAAGCATACACACAGGAGTGAGAAGAATACACACAGGAGAGGGGTAATACACACAGGAGAGATGGGGGTTCACATAGGAGAAAATAGAATACATACAGGAGAGAGACGGATACATACAGGAGAGAGACAGATACACACAGGAGAGAGAAGCATACACACAGCAGAGTGGAGGATACACACAGGAGAGAGGGTATACACACAGGATTGAGAAAGATTCACACAGGAGAGAAAAGAATGCAAACAAGAGAGAGGTGAATACACAGAGAAGTGGGGCATACACAAAGCAGAGAGGAGGATTTACGCAGGAGAGAGGAAAATACACGCCGGAAAGAGAGGGATATACACAAGAGAGAGGGGGATACACACAGGAGAGGGGGGATACACACGGAGAGTGGTGATACATACAGGACAATGAAGGATACACACAGGAGAGAAAAGGTACACACAGGAGAGAAGAGGATAAACCAAAAAAAGGGATACACACAGGAGAATAGGGAAAAAAACAGAGGATAGAGGAGGATACACACAGGAGAGAAAATAAAAACAGGAGAAGGGGATACACAAAGGAGAGATGGGCATACACACAGCAGAGGGGAAAACACACAGGAGAGGGGGTGTAGACACAGGAGAAAGGAGGACACACAGAAGAGAGGAGGATACACAGAGGACAGAGAGAAATACACACAGGAGAGAAGAGAATACGCACAGAAGAGGGGTTATACGCACAAGAGAGAGAAGGGTACACATGGGAGAAAGGAGGATGCAAACAGAAGTAAAAAAAGATACACATAGGAGAGGAAGATACAAACAGGAAAGAGGGAGACACACAGATGACAGAAAAAGATACACATAAAAGAGAGGAGGATACACACAGGAGAGGGGAATAACAAGAGGAAAGAGGGGCATACACACAGGAGAAAGGGGGATACACACAGGAGAGAAAAGTATACACACAGGAGAGGGGGACACACGCAAAAAGGGGCGTACACACAGGAAAAAGAAAAATACACAGAGCAGAGAAAAGAATACACATAGGAGAAAGAGGAAGCACACAGGAGAGAGGGAAATACACACAAAATAGGAAATGATACAAACAGGAGACAGAAGGATACACACAGGGTAGTGGGGGATACACAAAGGAGAGGGGTGATACACACAGGAGTGAGAATGGTATACACAGGAGAGAATGGATTCACACAGGAGAGAGGAGAATACACACAGGATAAGGGGATAAACACAGGAAAGAGAGGGATACACAAAAAGAAAAGAATACACACAGGAGAGAGAGGCATACACACAAAAAAGGGTGATAAACAAAGGAGAAAAAGGGATAAACACAGGAGAGAAAAAGATACACACAGGAAAGGGTGATACACACAGGAGAGAGTGGTGTAAACAAAGGAGAGGAAAAGAGACACACAGGAGAAACGAGGAAACAAACAGGAGAGAGGGGATACACACAAAAGACGGGGATACACACAGGAGAAAGGGGGTATACACAAAAAAAAGAAAGGCGTTACACACAGGAGAGCGGAGAGATAAACACAGAGGAGAGCGGAGGGATAAACACAGTAGAGAGAAGAATACACACAAAAGAGAGGAGGATACACACAAGAGAGTAAAGTATACACACAGGAGAGGGGCATACACTAAAGAGAGAGGGGGATACGAACAAGAGCATTGGATACGTACAGTAGACAGGGAAATACACACAGGAGAGAGGGGAATAAACACAAGATATGGGGATACAAACAGGAGAGAGAAGGATACACACAGGAGAGAGGAGAATACACACAGAGGATAGGAGGATACACACAGGAAAGATGTGCATAAAGAAAGAAGAGGGGAAACACACAGGAGAGAGACGGATTCACACAGGTGAGAAAGATAAACACAGAAGAGGGGTGGATACACACAGGAGAGAGGGGAATACACACAGGAGAGAAAAATACACACAAGAGAGAGGGGCTTATGCACAGGAGAGAGGAGGATACCCACAGGAGATTGGGGGGATACACAAAAAAAGAAAGGGGGATACACACAGGAGAGTGAAGCATACAGACAGGAGGGAGGGGAATACACACAGGAGAGAGGAGGATACACACAGAGAGAAAATGATAAATACAAAAGAAAGGAGGATACACACAAAAAAGAGGAGGATACAAATAGAAGAGAGGAGAATACATGCAGGATATTGGAGGATACACAACGGAGAGAGGAGGATACACACAGGAGAGGGGAGAATACACACATGAGAGAGGAGTATAAACACAGAAAAGGGGCATACACACAGGAGAAAGGGAAATTCTCACAGGAGCGTTGGATACATACAGGAGACAGGGAAATACACACAACAGAGAAGAAGATACACACAGGAGAGCTGGATACACACAGGAGAGAGGGGTATTCACACAGAAGAGGGGGATAAACACAGGAGAGATGGAAATCCACACAGGATAAAGGAGAATAAACACAGGAGAGAGGGCATTACACACAGGAGAGTGGTGGGATACACACAGGAGAAAGGAGGATACACACAGAAAAGAGGAGGATAAACACAAAAGAGAGCATACACACAGGACAGAGAAGGTTACGCACAGAATAGAGGGGAATTCACACAGTAGAGAGGCTGATACACACAGGAGAGAGGGGAATATACACAGGAGAGAGGGGTATACACACAGGTGAGGGGAATACACAAAGGAGAGAGGGGAATACACACAGGAGAGAGAAAAGATACACACAGGAGAGAGGAGGATACACACAAAAGAGATGGGGATACTCACAGAAGAGAAGGGGATACACACAGGAGAGTGGAGGATACACAGAGAAGAAGGGGTATACACACAGGAGAGAGGGAATATACACACAGGATAGAGAAGGATACACACAAAAAAGATAAAAATACACACAGAAGAAAGAAGGATACACAAAGAAGAGAGGAGGATACACACAGAAGAGAAAAGGATACACACAGGAGAGAAGAGGATAAAGACAGGAGAGGGGGATACACACAGGGGAAGAAGCATACACCCATAAAATGGGGATAAACTCAGTAGAAAGGGGGTACGCACAGAAGAGAGGAGAATGCTCACAGGAAAATGTGATACAAACAAAAGAGAGAAATACACACAGGTGAGAGGAGGATACACAAAGAAGGGAGAGGTGTAAACACAGAAAAATGAGGATACACAGAGGAGAGAGGGAAATACACAAAGGAGAAAGGGATACACACGGGAGAGGGAAATACACACAGGAGCGAGGGGGATGCACACAGGAGAAAGGAAAATACAGACAGGAAAGGGGAGGATACACACAGTAGAGAGAATGATACACACAGGAGAGGGAAGATACACACAGTAGAGAGGAAGATACACCAAGGAAAGAGGAGGATACAGAGAGGAGAGAGGAAGATACACACAGAAGAGAAGGAGATACACACAAGAGTGGGGGATACACACAGAAGAGAGGGGGTACACACAAAATCGTGGAATACATGCAGGAGACAGGAAAATACACACAGGAGAGACGGGGATACATACAGAAGAGGGGGATACACACAGGAGAGAGGGAGATACACACAGGAGAGAGGAGTATACATAGGAGAGAGTGGGATACACACAGGAGAGAGAGAAATACACACAAGAGAGAGGGGCATACACACAGGAGAGAGGGTTATACACACAGGAGAGAGAAAGATACACAAAGGGGAGAGGAGGATACACGCAGGAGAGGGAAGTATACACTGGAGAAAGTGGGATACACACAGGAGAGAGGAGGATACACAAAGGAGAGAAAAATACACAGGTGAGAGGAGGATAAAGAGCAAAGAGGGGCGTACACACAGAAGGGAAAGTTACACAAAGGAGAGAGCTGGATACACAAAGGAGAAAGGGATACACACAAAAGAAAGAAATACACACAAGAGCGAGGGAGATGCACACAGGAGAAAGAATTATACACACAGGAAAGAGGAGAATACACACAAGAGAGCGGAGCATACACACAGGAGAGAGGGTGATATGCACAGGAGAAAGAAAGATACACACAGGAGAGTGGGGCACATAAATATGATGGTGGGGGATACACACAAAAGAGAGGGTTATACACAGAGTGGTAGAAGAATACACACAGGAGTAAGGAGGATAAACACTGGAGTGGGGAGGATACACACAGGAGAGAGGAGTATACACACAGGAGAGAAGAGAATACACACAAGAGAGAGAAGGATAGACACAGGTGAAGGGAAGATACAAACAGGAGAGAGGAGGATACACACAGGAGAGAGGGGAATAAACACAGAAAAGAGGAGGATACACACAAGAGTGAGGATACACACAGGAGAGAGGAAGATACACACAGGGGAAAGGAGGATACACACAAAAGAGGGAAGGATACACATAGGAGAGAGGGGGAAACACAGAGGAGACAGAGGGATACACACAGGGGGATGGGGATACATACAGGAGAAAGGAGGATACACACAGGAGAGAGGAGGATACACAAAGGAGACAGGAGCATAAACACAGGAGAGAAGGATACACACATAAGAGGAAGATACACACAGAAAAAAGAGGATACATACAGGGGATGGGGATACACACAGGAGAGAGGGGCATACACACAAAGGAGTGCAGGATACACACAAAATAGAGGAGAATACACATAGGAGAGAAGGGGTACACACAGGAGACAGGGGGAATACACACAGGAGAGAAGAAGATACACACAGGAGAGAAGAAGATACACACAGAAATGAAGAGAATACACAGAGGAGAGAGAAGGATACACACAGGGGAAGCGGGTTACACACAGAAGAGGGAAGAATACACAGAAAAGAGAGAAGGATACACACAGGAGAGAGGGGCATACACGCAGGAGGGGGGATATACAGAGTATAGAGGAGAAAACAAACAGGAGAAGGAAAATAAACACAGGAGAGGGAGATACACACTAGAGAGAAGGGGATGCACAAAGGGGAGAAGGGGATACACACAGGAAAGAAGTGGATACACAAAGGAAAGGGAAGAATACACACAGGAGAAGGCAGATACACACAGGAGAGAGGAAAATACACACAGGAGAGTGGGGCATACACAAAGGAGGAAGAGAGATACACACAGAAGAGAGGGGTATACACACAGGAAGGAAGGATACACACAGAAGAGACGAGGATACACACAGGGGAGTGAAGGTTACACACAAAAGAGAGGAAGATACACACAGGAGAGAGGAGGATACACAAAGTAAAGATGGGATACACACAGGAAAGAGGAGGATACACACATTAGAGAGGAAGATACACGCAGGACAAAGGATGATACACACAGGAAAGATGGGGATACACACAGGAGAGTGGAGGACACACAAAGGAGAGAGGAGGATACACACAAGAGAAAACAGAATACACAGAGGAGACAGGAGGATACACACAGGAAAGGGGAGGATACACACAGTAGAGAGAAGGATACACATAAGAGAGAGGAGGATACAGAGAAGAGAGAAAGATACACACAGGAGAGGGGAGGATACACACAGGAGAGGCTGGATACACAGAGAAAAAAAGGATACACACAGGAGAGGGGGGATACTCAATAAAAAGAGGGGGATGCACACAGAAGAGAGTAGGATGCATAAAGGCTAGAGGGGGAATACACACAGGGGAGGGGGGTTACTCACAGAACAGAGGGGGATACACACAATAAAGTGGGGCATACACACAGAAGAAAGATGATACACACTGGAGAGAGTGGGTTACACACAAGAGGAGGAAAATACGCACTGTAGAGAGGAGGACACTCACAGGAGAAAGAAGGATACACACAGAAGAGAGACGAATACACATAGGAGAGAAAAAGATACACACAGGAGATGGTGATACACACAAGAGAAAGAAGGATCCACAAAGGAGACAAGGAAATACACATAAGAAAGAGGGGTATACACACAGGAGAGGGGTATACACACAGGAGAGAAAAGGACACACGCAGGAGAGAAAAGAATACGTACAGGAGAGAGGAGTAAACCCGCAGAAGAGAGGGGGATACACACAGGAGAGAGAAAAATACACACAGAAGAGAAGGGAGATACACACAGGAGAGAGGAAAATACACAAAGGAGAGAGGGATACACACAAAAGAGAAATGGATACACAGAAAGGAGTGGGGCATAAACACAGTAAAGGGGGGATACACAGAGAAAAGACGGGGATACACAAAGAAGGGGATACACACAGGAGAGAAAAATAAAGGAGTGAGAAGAATGCACAAAGGAGAAATGAAAATACAGACAAGATAAAGGAAGATACACACAGGAGAGAGAAGGATACACATAGGAGTGGGGTGATACATACAGGAGAGAGGAAGACACCCATAGGAGAGAGGAGGATATTCAGAGAAGAGAAAAAGATACACACAGAAGAAAAAAGTATACACACAGGAGTGGGGGATATACACAGAAGAAAAAGGGATATGCAGAGGAGAGAAAAATACACAGAGGAGAGAGGGATAGATACAGGAGAAAGGGCATACATAGAGAAGAGAACAGGATACCCGCAGGAGAGAGGGTGATACACACAGGAGAGAGGGGTATACACACAGGAGACAAAAGGATACACACAGGAGAGAAAAAGATACACAGAGGAGAGAAAGATACACAGAGGAGAGAGGGGCATACACACAAAAAGAAGGATACACACAGGAGAAAAGGGGATACACACAGGAAATGGTGATACACACAAGAAAGAGAAGCATAAACACAGGAGAGAAAAAGATACACACAGGAGAGAGAAGGAAACAAAGAGGAGCGATAATACACACAAGTAACAGGGGTATACACACAGGAGAAAGGGGTAATACATACAGAAAAGAAAGGTGTTACACACAGGAGAGATGGGGGAAACACAAAAAGTGGAGGGATACACACAGGACAGAAAAGGATACACACAGGAGAGAGAAGGTAACACACAGGAGAGAGGAATGTACACACAGAAAAGAAGCATAGACACAGGTGAGAGGGAGACACACACAGGAGGGTTGTATACATACAGGAGACAGGGAAATACACACAGGAGGGGGGATACACACAGGAGAGTTGGATACATATAGGAGACAGGGAAATACACACAGGAGAGAGGGTGATACACACAGGAGAGGGGGATACACACGGGAGAGAGGGTATACACACAAAAGTGCGGGAAATACACACAAAAAAGAGGGGCATACACACAGGAGAGAGGGGGGATACACATAGGAGAGAGGAAGATACACACAGGAAAGAGAAAGTTACACACAGGAGAAAGGAGGATACACACAGGAGAGGGCGAAACACACAAGAGAAAGAGGTTCCACACAGGAGAGAAGGGAATACACATAGAAGAGTGGGGTTTACACACAGGAGAGGTGTATACACACAGGAGAGGAGGATACATGCAGAAGCGTGGAGAATCCTCGCAGCACAGAGGAGGATACCCGCAGGAGAGAGGGGGATAAACACAAAAGAGAGAAAAATACACACAGGATTGAATGGGACACACAGAAGAGAGAGAATGATACACACAGGAGAGAAAAGAATACCATAAAAGAGAGGAGGATACACACAAGAGCGAGGGTTACACACAGGTGAGACAAGAATACACACAGAAGAGAGGGGCGTAAACTCAGGAAAGGGGCGAACACAGAGGAGAGTGGGAAATACACAAAGGAGAAAGTGATACACACAAAAGAGGGAAATACACACAAAAGGGAGGAAGATGCACACAGGAGAAAGGGATATAAACACAGGAAAAAGGAGGATATACACAGAAGAGAGAAGGATACACACAGGAGAGGGGGGATACACACAGGAGAGAGGAAGATACACACAGGAAAGAGGAGGATACACAGAGGAGAGAAAAAGATACACACAGAAGAAAAGGGGATACACACAGGAGTGGGAGATACACACAGAAGAAAGGGGATACGCACAGGAGAAAGAGATACACAGAGGAGAGAGTGTGATACACACAGGAGAGACGGGGATAAACACAGGACAAAGGGATACATACAGGAAAGAGGGGCATAGACAGAGGAGAGGGGAGGACACACGCAGGAGAGAGGAGTATACACAAAGGATAGAGGGGGATAGACACAGGAGAGAGAAGGATACACACAGGAGAGAAAAGAAAACAAACAGGAGATAGGAGGATACACATAGGAGAGGGAGATACACACAGGAGAGAAGGGCATACACTCAAAAAAAAGGAATTCACACAGGAGAAAGTGGGATACACACAGGAGATAGGAGGATGCACATAGAAAAGAGTGATACACACAGGAGAGAGGAAGATACACACAGGAGAGAGGAGGATACACAGAGGAGAGAGGAAGATACAGGCAGAAGAGAAGAGGATACACACGGGAGTGGGAGATACACACAGAAGAGAGGGGATACGCATAGGAGAAAGAGATACACAGAGGAGAGAGTGGAATACACACAGGAGAGAGAGGGATAAACACAGAAGAGGGGGATACACACAGGAAAGAGGGGCATAGACAGAGGAGAGGAAGATGATACACACAGGAAAAAAAGGTGTTACAAAAAGGAGAGAGGGGGGAACCCACAGGAAAGCGGAGGGATACACGCAGGAGAAAGGAGGACACACACAGGAGAGAGGAGGATACACAAAGGAGAGAGGAGTATACACACAGGTGAGTGGCATACACACAGGAGAGAAGGGGATACACGCAGGAGAGTTGGATACATACAGGAGACAGGGAAATATACACAGGAGAGAGGGAAATACACACACAAGAGGGGGATATACACAGGAGAGAGGGTATACACACAAAAGAGGAAGATACACATAGCAGAGAGAGGCATCCACACAAAAGAGAGGGGAATACACACAAGAGACAGGGGCATACAGACAGAATAGAAGAAAATACACATAGAAGAGAGGAAGATACACAAAAAGATAGGAGGATACACGCAGAAGAGAGGAGTATACACAGGAAAGAGGTTAATACACAGAGGAGAGAGGCCGTTACACACAAAAGTGAGGGCAGATACACACAGGAGAGAGGAGGATACACACAGAAAAGAGGAGGATACATACAAAAGAGAGGAGCATACACACAGGAGAGAGAATGATATGGACAGGAGAGATGGGAATTCACAAAATAGAGAGGGGGATACACACAGGAGAGAGGAGGATACACACAGAAGAGAGGGGGATACACACAGAAGAGAGGGGAATACACACAGGTGAGGGAAATACACAAAGGAGAGAGGGGCATACACACAGAAAAGAGAAAAGATACACACAGGAGAGAGGAGGATACACACAGGAGAAAGTTGGATAGACATGAGAGAGACGGATACACACAGGAGGGAGGAAGATACACAAAGGATAGGGCGATACACACAAGAGAGAGGGGTATCCACACAGGAGAGAGGGGAATACACATAGGGGCGAGGGGTATACACACAGGAGAGGGGCATACACACAGGAGAGAGAAGGATACACGCAGCACAGCGGAGGATACCCGCAGGAGAGAGGGGAAAACACACAGAAGAGAAAAAAATACACACAGGAGAGAAGGGGGATACACACAAGAGAGAGAATGATACAGGAGAGAAAAGGATACACACTAAAGAGAAAAGGATACACACAGAAGCGAGGGATACACACAGGTTAGAAAAGGATACACACAGAAGAGAGGGGCATACACACAGAAAAGCGGGGATACAAAGAGAAGAGAGGGAAATATACAAAGGAGAAAAAGATACACACAAAAGAGGGAAATACACACAGGAGCGAGGGGGATGAACACAGGATTAAGGAAAATATACACAGGAAAGATGAGGATACACACAGGAGAAAGAAGGATACACTCAGGAGAGAGGAGTATACACAGAGGAGAGAGGAAGATACACACAGAAGAGAAGAGGATACACACAGGATTGGGGGATACACAGAGAAGAGAGTGGGATACTCACAGGAATGGGGGATACACAGAGGAGAGTGTGGAATACACACAGGAGAGAGGAAGATAAACACAGGAGAGGGGGATATATATAGGAGAGAGAAGCATAGACAGAGGGGAGGGGAGGATACACGCAGAAGAGAGCAGGATACACACAGGAAAGTGTGGGATACACACAGGAGAGAGGGGGATACACACAGGAGAGAAAAGAATACACACTGGAGAGAGGAGGATACACATAGAGATGAAGATACACACACAAGAGAGGGTCATACACACAAAAAAGGGAATACACACACGAGAAAGGGGGATACACACAGGAGACAAAAGGTTACACACAGGTAAGTGTGATACACACATGAGAGAGGGGTGTAAACACAGAAGAGAAAAAATACACACAGGAGAGTGGGGGGATACACCCACAAAGAGAAGGATACACACAGAAGAGAGTAGGATACATAAAGGCGAGAGAAAGAATACACACAGGGGAGAGGAAGGATACTAACAAAAGAGAGGAGGATACACACTCGAGAGTGGGGCATACACACAGAAGGGAGAAGACAAACACTGGAGAGAGTAAGATACGCACAGGAGGAGGAAGATACGCAAAGTAGAGAGGAGGATACACACAAAATAAAGGAGGATACACACAGGAGTGAGACGGATACACACAGGAGAGAGGGAAATACACATAAGAGAGAGGGGCATACACAAATTAGAGGCGTATACACACAGAAGAGAGAAGAATACAGGCAGAAGAGAGGAGGATACACGCAGCATAGGAAAGGATACACACAGAAAAGAGGGTAATACACATAGAAGAGAGAAAAATACACAAAGGAGAGAAAAAGGATACACACAAGAGAGAGAATGATACACAAAAAAGACAAAAGGATACACACAGTAGAGAGGAGGATACACAGAGGAACGAGGGATACACACAGGTGAGAGGAGGATACACACAGGAGAAAGGGACGTACACAGAAAAGGGGAAATACACAAAGAAGAGAGTGGAATACACAAAGGAGAAAGGGATACACACAGGAGAGGGAAATAAAAACAGGAGCGAGGGAAATGCACACAGGAGAAAAAGAAATACACACAGGAAAGACGACAATACACACAGGAGAGAGAAGAATACACACAGGAGAGGGGGGATACACACAGGAGAGAGGTAAATACACACAGGAGAGAGGAGGATACACAGAAGAGAGAGGAAGATACACACAGAAGAGAAGAGGATACACACAGGAGTGGGGGATACACAGAGAAGAGAGTGGGATACGCACAGGAATGGGAGATACACAGGAGAGTGTGGGATACACAAAGGATAGAGGAGTATAAACACTGGAGAGGAAGATACATACAGGAGAGAAGGGCATAGACAAAGGAGAGTGGAGGATACACACAGGAGAGAAAAGGATACACACTGGAGAGAGAAGGATACACACAGGAGAGAGGGGCATACACACAAAAAAGGGGATACACAAAGGAGAAAGTGGGATACACCCCGGAGACAGGAGTATACACACAAGAAAGTGTGATACACACAGAAAAGAGGGGCATAAACACAGGAGAGAGGAGGATACACACAGAAGAGGGGAAAAAACAAACAGGAGAGAGGGGATACGCACAAGAGAGAGAAGGATACAGACAGGAGAAAGAAGTGATACACACAGGAAAGAAAGGTATTACCCACAGGAGAGAGGGGAAACACACAGAAAAGTGAAGAGATACGCACAGGAGAGAAGAGGATACACACAGGATAGAGGAGGATACACACAGGAGAGAGGAGGATACACATAGGAGAGAGGAGTATACCCACAGGAGAGGGGCATACACACAGGAGAGAGGGGGATACATACAGGAGAGTTGGATATATACAGGAGACAGAGGAATACACAAAGGAGAGAGGGAGATACACACAGGAGAGTGGGATACAAAGAGGAGAGAGGTTATACACACAGGAGAAAGGGTAATACACACAAGAGAGAGGGGCATACGCACGAGAGAGAGGAAGATAAACATAGCAGAGAGAAAGATACACAAAGGAGAGAGGAGGATACACGCAGGAGAAAGGAGTATACACAGAAGAGAGGGGAGTACACAGAGGAGAGAGGGCATTACACACAGGAGAGAGGGCGGATACACACAAGAGAGAGGAGGATACACACAAGAGAGGGTGGATACACACAGGAGTTTGGAGGATACACACAGGAGAGGGGGGGATACACAAAAAAAGAGAAGGATGCACACAGAAGAAAGTAGGATACATAAAGGCGAGAGAAAGAATACACACACGGGAGAGGGGGGATACTAACAGGAGAGAGAGGGATACACACACGAGAGTGGGGCATACAAACAGAAGGGAGAAGATACACACTGGAGAGAGTAAGATACATACAGGAGGAGGAATATACGCAAAGTACAGAGGAGGATACACAGAGAAAAAAAGGATACACACAGGAGAGAGACGGATACACAAAAGAGAGAGAAAGATACACATAGGAGAGGGCGATACACACAAGAGAGAGGAGGATCCACACAGGAGAGAGGGAAATACACATAAGAGAGGGGTTTACACACAGGAGACAAAAAGATACACGCAGGAGAAAGGAGAATACACACAGCAGAGAGAAGGATACACGCAGGAGAGAGGGGAATACACACAGGAGAGAGAAAAATACACACAGAAAAGAAGGGGGATACACACAAGAGAGAGAATGATACACACAGAAAAGAAAAGGATACAAACAGTAGAGAGGAGGGTACACAGAAGAGCGAGGGATACACAAAGGTGAGAGCAGGATACACACAGGAGAGAGGGGCGTACACACAGAAAAGGGGGATGCACAGAGAAGGGAGTGGGATAAACAAAGAAGAAAGGGATACACACAGGAGAGGGAAATACACACATGAACGAGGGGGATGCACACAGGAGTAAAGAAAATACACAAAGGAAAGACGAGGATACACAAAGGAGAGAGAATGATACACACAGGAGAGGGGAAATACACACAGTAGAGAGGAAGATACACACAGGAGAGAGGAGAATACACACAGGAGAGAGGAGGATACACAGAGGAGAAAGGAAGATACACACAGAAGAGAAGAGGATACACACAGGAATGGGGGATATACAGAGAAGAGAGGGGGATACTAAAAATAGAGGAAAATACAAAAAGGAGAGAGTGGGATTCACCGAGGAGAGAGGGGTATAAACACATTAGAGGGGGACACATACAGGAGAGAGGGGCATAGACAGAGGAGAGAGGAGGATTCACGCAAGGGAGAAAACGATACACACGGGAAAGGGGATTCACAGAGGAGAGAGGGGGATACACACAGGAGAGAAAAGGATGCACACAGGAGAGAGGAGGATACACATAGGAGGGGAAGATAAACACAGGAGAGAGGGGCATACACACAAAAAAGGGGGATACACAAAGGAGAAAGGGGGATACACACAGAAGAGAGTAGGATATACAAAGGTGAGAGAAGGGATACACACAGGGGAGAGGGAGGATACACACAGGAGAGTTGGGCATACTCCGAGAAGTGAGAGGCTACACACTGGAGAGAGTGTTTGATACACACAGAAGGAGAAAGATACGCACAGTAAAGAGAAGAATACACACACAAGAAAGAAATATACACACAGGAGAGAGGAGCATACAAACAGGAGAGGGAGATACACAGAAGACAGAGGGGATCCACACAGGAGAAACGAAATACACATAGGAGAGACGGGTATACACACAGGAGAGGGGTATACACACGAGAGAGGAGGATACACGCAGGAGAAAGGAGGATAAAACCAACACAGAGGAGGATACCCGCAGAAGAGAGGGGGATACACACAGGAGAGAGAAAGATACACACTGAATGGAAGGGGGATACACACAAGAGAATGATACACACAGAAAAGAAAAGGATACACACAGAAGAGAAAAGAATGCACACAGGAGCGAGGGGGATACACACAAAAAAGAGGGGGACACACACAGGAGAGAGGGAAGATACACACAGGAGAGAGGGGTATACACAAAGGTGAGGGGAATACACAAATAAGAGAGGTACATACACAGAGGAGAGAGAAAAGATACACACAAAAGAGAGGAGGATACAAATAGATGAAAGGAGGAGACACAGAGGAGAGGGTGATACACAGCAGAGAGAGGGGGATCCACACAGGAGAGAGGGGAATACACATAAGAGAGAGGAGTATACACACAAATGAGGGGAATACACAAAGGAGAGAGGGTGATGCACACACGAGAGAGAAGAATACACACAGGAAAGGGTGATACACACAGGAGAGAGGTGCATAAACACAGGAGAGAAAAGGATACACACAGAAGAGAGGATGAAACAAACAGGAAAGAGGAGATACACACAAGAGAGAGGGGGATACACACAGGAGAAAGGGGTGATACACACAAAAAAGAAAGGTGTTACACACAGGACAGAGGGGGGAAACACACAAGAAAGCGGAGGAATACACGCAGGAGAGAGGAGGATACACGCAGGAGACAGGAGAATACACACAGGAGAGAGGAGTATACACACAGCAGAAGGGTATACATACCGGAGAGAGGGGGATACACACAGGAGGGCTGGATACATACAGAAGACAGGGAAGACTTTTGAGGGGAGGAGGCAAGATGGCGTCATAGAGGTGACTCAGGATTGCAGTTCTCGGTGAAGGCGCAGAGAATGAGTCCTAGCCGCATTCTCGGATGTTCCTTTTATGCCCACAGAGCATTGAAAGTCCCAGGTGTGGGAGAGACAGGGGACGCTAGCAGCCGGCTAACGCAACCGGCTCCCGCCGCCTCTTCGGCCAGCGCCGAAGCAGGACCCGGCACGGAACTCACTGGTCTGGGTGCCCTGTTAAACCGGCAATCTGAGATTTGGAAGGGCAGATTGGCATGTCCATCTGATTGAACGGGACTTGGACAATGAGCCAGACCAGGAGTTTCCTGGGAAGCGTGATCTGAGCCGGGGTAGTGGGCAGTGGCACGGGAGATCACACGGATCCCAGTGCCCTATTGGCAGGCTCCTGGGGCGCCAGTGAGATAGTCGACCTTTCAGCTTGGGGAGAGGAAGAGAGAGAGAGAGAGAGAGGACGGACTCTGAGGCAGGGAGCTGGGTGATCGGGCTCGGCGGGTCCCACGCTCACGGGGACAAGCAGGGCAGCGACTGGAGACGCTTGGGGCTGAGAGTTTTGTTGCCGGCTTTTAGGACGGTGCAGCCTGGTCAGTGAGGGGCGTCCACGATTCCTGACGAAGTGCACCCCCACTTAAGTACCGCCCAGGACTGACGCAGCCTGCCGTTGCCGAGGCAACCTGACATAACAGAGAGAGTCCCCCAGGCAGCAACAGGGCGGACCCGCGTTAGCAGGTCAGAGCCCTGGCAGGCAAATAGTGAATAGACTGCCACCTAGTGGGGCAGGACAGTGCAACAGATACTCATAAAGAAAGCCCCAACTCCCTGAGACAGAGCATCTAAGGGTGAAAAAAAAAAAGAGTGGTGTTTTATGAGTTCTATTGCAGCAGACATAACCTCCCAACAACGCTGAATGAACAACGGAGCTCACAGCTCAGCACTGGAGCTCCTATAAAGCACAGACTGTCTCCTCAAGCAGCTCCCTGACCCCTGTATATCCAAGGAGTCACCCCAGAAAAGGACTAATCAGACTGACATTTGGCTGGCATCATTCTGGAACAAGGGCAGCAGAAAAAGAAACTGATATCATCCCTCACTGTTCTGCAGCTGCTGCAGGTATACCCCAGACAAGCAGGGCCTGGAGTGGACCTCAGCACTCATACAGCAGAGAGGATAGATCATTAGAGGGAAAACTAAGTAACAGAAATACTTCATCATCAACAATCTCAGTGTCCACACAGAGACCCAATTGAAAAATCAGCCACTACTAAGACGACAGGCGGATAAATCCATAAAGATGGGAAGAAACCAGCGCAAAAAGGAGGAAAGCACCCGAAACCAAAACACCTCACCTCTAAAAAAGGACCAAAACTCCTCACCAGCAAGGGAACAAAGCTGGATGGAGAATGAATATGACGAAATGACGGAATCAGACTTCAGAAAGTGGATAATGAGATACTTCAGTGAGCTAAAGGAACATGTTCTAAACCAGTGCAAAGAAACTAACAACCTTGAAAAAAGATATGAAAAAAAGATTCGAGGAATTCATAACGAGAATGGACAACTTAGAGAGGAATATGAATGAATTGAAGGAGATGAAAAACACAACACGAGAACTTCGCGAAGCATGCACAAGTTTCAACAGCCGAATTGACCAAGCAGAAGAAAGAATATCAGAAGTTGAAGATCAACTCAATGAAATCAAACGAGAAACCAAGATTAAAGAAAAAAGCACAAAAAGGAATGAACAAAATCTCCAAGAAATGTGGGACTATGTGAAGAGACCCAACCTACGTTTGAGAGGTGTACCAGGATGTGACGAAGAGAATGAATCCAAGCTGGAAAACACTCTTCAGGATATTATCCAGAAACATTTCCCCATCCTAGCAAGACAGGTCAAAACTCAACTCCAGGAAATACAGAGAACACCACAAAGATACTCTGCAAGAAGAGCAACCCAAAGGCACATAATCGTCAGATTCACCAGGGTTGAAACGAAGGAGAAAATACTAAGGGCAGCCAGAGAGAAAGGTCAGGTCACCCACAAAGGGAAGCCCATCAGACTCACAGCAGATCTCCCGGCAGAGACTCTACAAGCCAGAAGAGAGTGGGGGCCAAAATTCAACATCCTTAAAGAAAAGAGCTTTCAACCCAGAATTTCATATCCAGCGAAACTGAGCTTCATAAGTGAAGGAAAAATAAAATCCTTCACGGACAAGGAAGTACTCAGAGATTTTGTGACCACTAGGCCTGCTTTACAAGAGCTCCTGAAAGAGGCACTACACATAGAAAGAAACAACCAGTTCCAGCCATCCTAAAAGCATACCAAATGCTAAAGACCATCAACAAAATGAAGAATGTACATGAACCAATGGGAAAAACAGCCAGCTAGCATCAAAATGGCAGTATCAAATTCACACATAACAATATTAACCCTGAATGTAAATGGGCTAAATGCACCAAGCAAAAGACACAGACTGGCAAATTGGATAAAAAACCAAAACCCATTGGTGTGGTGTATCCAGGAAACCCACCTCACATGCAAAGATACACAAAGGCTCAAAATAAAGGGATGGAGGAAGATTTACCAAGCAAATGGAGAGCAAAAAAAAAAGCAGGAGTTGCAATTCTCATCTCTGATAAAATAGACTTTAAAGTAACAAAGATCAAAAGGGACAAAGAAGGTCATTACATAATGGTAAAAGGATCGAAACAACAAGAAGAGATAACGATTCTAAATATATATGGACCCAATGTAGGAGCACCCAGATATATAAGGCAAGTTCTTAATGACTTACAAAGGGACTTAGACTCCCACACAATAATAGTGGGAGACTTTAACACTCCACTGTCAATAGCAGAAAGATCAACCAGACAGAAAATTAACAAGGATATCCAGGACTTGAACTCAGACCTGGAACAAGCAAACCTAATAGACATTTACAGAAGTCTCCAACCCAAATCCACAGAATATACATTCTTCTCAGCACCACATCACACCTACTCCAAAATTGACCACATAATTGGAAGTAAAGCACTCCTCAGCAAATGCAAATCAACTGAAATCATAACAAACAGTCTCTCAGACCATAGTGCAATCAAGTTGGAACTCAGGATTCAGAAAATAACTAAGAACCGCACAGCTTCATGGAAACTGAACAATTGGCTCTTGAATGTTGATTGGATAAACAATGAAATGAAGGCAGAAATAAAGAAGTTCTTTGAAACCAACGATAATGAAGACACAACGTACCAGAATCTCTGGGACACATTTAAAGCAGTCTGTAGAGGAAAATATATAGCAATAAGTGCCCACATGAGAAGAGTGGAGAGATCCAAAATTGACATCCTATCGTCAAAATTGAAAGAGCTAGAGGAGCAAGATCAAAAAAGCTCAAAACCTAGCCGAAGACAAGAAATAACTAAGATCAGAGCAGAACTGAAGGAGATAGAGACAAGAAAAACCCTTCAAAAAATCAATAAATCTAAGAGCTGGTTTTTCGAAAAGATCAACAAAATAGACAGACCACTAGCCAGACTGATAAAAAAGAAGAGAGAGAACAACCAAGTAGATGCAATAAAAAACGATAAAGGGGAAATCACCACAGATTCCACAGAAATTCAAACCATCATCAGAGAATACTACAAACAACTCTATGCACATAAACCACTAAATCAGGAAGAAATGGATAAATTCCTGGATGCCTGTGTCCTCCCAAGCCTAAACCAGGAGGAAGCCGAAACTATGAATAGACCAATAACAAGGTCTGAAGTTGAGGCAGCAATTAAGAGCCTACCACACAAAAAAAGCCCAGGTCCAGATGGGTTCACAGCCGAATTCTACCAGACACACAAAGAGGATCTGGTACCATTCCTTCTGAAACTATTCCAAATAATCCAAAAAGAGGGAACCCTTCCCAAATCATTTTATGAGACCAACATCATCCTGATACCAAAACCTGGCAGAGACTCAACAAGAAAAGAAAACTTCAGGCCAATATCCATGATGAACATAGATGCAAAAATCTTCAATAAAATACTGGCAAACCGATTGCAACAGCACATTAAAAAACTTATCCATCATGATCAAGTAGGATTTATCCCGGGGATGCAAGGCTGGTTCAACATACGCAAGTCTATAAATGTAATTCACCACATAAACAGAAGCAAAAACAAAAACCACATGATTATCTCAATTGATGCAGAGAAGGCATTTGACAAAATTCAACAGCCCTTTATGCTAAAAACCCTCAATAAACTTGGTATTGATGGAACATATCTCAAAGTAATAAAAGCTATTTATGACAAACCAACAGCCAATATCATACTTAATGGGCAAAAACTGGAAGCATTCCCTTTGAAATCTGGCACTAGACAAGGATGCCCTCTCTCACCACTTCTATTCAACATAGTACTGGAAGTTCTAGCCAGAGCAATCAGGCAAGAAAAAGAAATAAAGGGTATTCAAATAGGAAAGGTGGAAGCCAAATTGTCTCTATTTGCAGACGACATGATAGTATACCTAGAAGACCCCATCACCTCAGCCCAAAAGCTCCTGCAACTGATAAGCAACTTCAGCAAAGTCTCAGGATATAAAATCAATGTGCAAAAATCACAAGCATTCCTATACACCAATAACAGACTTAAAGAGAACCAAATCAAGAACGAACTGCCATTCACAATTGCTACAAAGAAAATAAAATACCTAGGAATACAACTCACTAGGAATGTAAGGGACCTCTTTAAGGAAAACTACAAACAACTGCTCAATGAAATAAGAGAGGACACAAACAGATGGAGAAACATTCCATGTTCGTGGTTAGGAAGAATCAATATCGTGAAAATGGCTATACTGCCCAAAGTAATTTACACAATCAATGCTATCCCCATCAAACTACCATTGAATTTCTTCACAGAACTGGAAAAAACCACCATGAATTTCATATGGAACCAAAAAAGAGCCCGCATAGCCAAGTCAATTCTAAGCAAAAGGAACACAGCGGGAGGCATCACACTACCAGACTTCAAACTATACTACAAGGCTACAGTAATCAAAACAGCATGGTACTGGTACCAAAACAGAGATATAGACCAATGGAACAGAACAGAGGCATCGGAGGCAACACAACACATCTACAACCATATTATCTTTGATAAACCAGACAAAAACAGGCAATGGGGAAAGGATTCCCTATTTAATAAATGGTGTTGGGAAAACTGGCTAGCCATGTGCAGAAAGCAGAAATTGGACCCCTTCCTGACACCTTACACTAAAATTAACTCCAGATGGATTAAAGACTTAAACGTAAGACCCGACACCATAAAAACCCTAGAGGAAAATCTAGGCAAAACCATTCAGGACATAGGAGTAGGCAAGGACTTCATGAACAAAACTCCCAAAGCATTGGCAACAAAAGCCAAAATAGACAAATGGGACCTAATCAAACTCCACAGCTTCTGCACAGCAAAACAAACAGTCACTAGAGTGAATCGGCAACCATCAGAATGGGAAAAAATCTTTGCAGTTTACGCATCTGACAAAGGGCTGATATCCAGAATTTACAAAGAACTCAAACAGATTTACAGGAAAAAAAACAAACAAGCCCATTCAAAAATGGGCAAAGGATATGAACAGAAACTTTACGAAAGCAGACATACATGAGGCCAGCAAACATATGAAAAAGTGCTCATCGTCATTGGTCATTAGAGAGATGCAAATCAAAACCACATTGAGATACCATCTCACACCAGTTAGAATGGCGATCATTAAAAAATCTGGAGACAGCAGATGCTGGAGAGGATGTGGAGAAATAGGAACACTCTTACACTGTTGGTGGGAGTGTAAATTAGTTCAACCATTGTGGAAGACAGTGTGGCGATTTCTCAGGGACCTAGAAATAGAAATTCCATTTGACCCAGCAATCCCATTACTGGGTATCTATCCAAAGGATTATAAATCGTTCTACTATAAGGACACATGCACACGAATGTTCATTGCAGCACTGTTTACAATAGCAAAGACCTGGAACCAACCCAAATGCCCAACGATGATAGACTGGACTGGGAAAATGTGGCACATATACACCATGGAATATTATGCAGCAATCAAAAATGATGAGTTTGTGTCCTTTGTAGGGACATGGATGAATCTGGAGAACATCATTCTCAGCAAACTGACACAAGAACAGAAAAAGAAATACCGCATATACTCACTCATAGGTGGGTGAGAAAAATGAGAACACATGGACACAGAGAGGCGGTCTACTATACACTGGGGACTGTTGGGGGGAATGGGGGAGGGACAGCAGGGGGGGCTTGGGGGGATAGCCTGGGGATGAATACCAAGTGTGGGTGAAGGGGAGGAAAGCAGAAAAGCACACTGTCATGTGTGTACCTATGCAACTATCTTGCTCGTTCTGCACATGTACCCCCAAACCTATAATGCAATAAAAATTAAAAAAATAAAAAGGTTTTCTGCGAAATTCACTTATCTGGAAGGGTTCATTGTGGATGATTCTGGATAAATGTGGTCACTCTTCCTTTTTTTAAGACAGTATTTATGGATGATTATTATTTGAAAGCTTTTTGCTTTGGGGAAGCTTGACCTTCAGATTTATGATTTTTTAATAAGTATTGTAGTAGTACCAAAGAACATGTTTCAGTGAAAATTAATATTTATCCTATTGGATAATAGTGATGTGTGCATAAATACATCAGTGCAAATAGCAATGTGTTTTTATTTGTCTTAGCTGTTTATTTTTAATATGTTTATATTTCACTTATCAATTATAAAAGTTGAATACAGAAAACATAAAACTTTATTCCATAGACATATCCACAATATATTTAGTTCTGAATTGCACACAACCAATAAATAGAAAAAAAAAAAAAAGAAGACAGGGAAATATACACAAAAGAGAGGGGGGATACACAAAGGAGATGGGAATACACACAGGAGAGAAAGTATACACACAGAAGAGAGGAATACGCACAGGAGAGAGGGGCATACAGACAGGAGAGAGGGAAAT
The DNA here is from genome assembly GCA_031835075.1 of Saguinus oedipus. NCBI lineage: Eukaryota > Metazoa > Chordata > Mammalia > Primates > Cebidae > Saguinus > Saguinus oedipus. The sequence continues at coordinate 61,017,386 of CM063173.1, forward strand.
ACATAAGGAGAGAGGAAGATACACAAAAAAGAGAGGAGGTTACACGCAGGAGAGAGGAATATACACAGGAGAGAGGTTAATACACAGAGATGAGAGGGCGTTACACAGAGGAGAGAGGGTGGATACACACAGGAGAGAGGAGGATACACACAGGAGAGAGAATGATACGCACAGGAGAGACGGGAATTCACAAAATAGAGATGGGCATACACACAGGAGAGAGAATGATACGCACAGGAGAGACGGGAATTCACAAAATAGAGATGGGCATACACACAGGAGAGAGAATGATACGCACAGGAGAGACGGGAATTCACAAAATAGAGATGGGGATAAACACAGGAGAGAGGGGGATACACACAGAAGAGAGGGGTATACACACAGGTGAGGGAAATACACGAAAACGATAAAGGCATACACACAGGAGGGAGAAAAGATACACACAGGAGAGAGGAGGATACACACGAGAAAGGGGGATAAATACAGGAGAGAGAAGGTATACACAAAGTTAAAAAGAAGATACACACAGGAGAGAGGAAGACAAAATCAAAAGAGAGGAGGATACACACAGGAGGGTGAAGGATACACAGAGCAGAGAGGAGGATACAAATAGTCGAGGGGGATACACACAGAAGAGAGGGCATACACAAAGGAGAGAGAAGGATACACACAATATTCAGGAGGATACACACAGGAGGGAGGAGGATGCTCACAGGAGACAGGAGGATACACACAGAATAAAAAAGGATACACACAGGAGACAGGAAAATACACACAAGATGGAGGATGATACTCACAGGAGAGAAGAGGATCCCCACAGGTGAAAGGAGGATACACAGAGAAAAACATGATACACACAGGAGAGAGGGGGATACACACAGAAGACAGTGGGATACACACAGGGGGAGGAAGATACACACAGGAGATAGGATGATACACACATTAGAGAGGAAGATACACACATGAGCGGGGAGAATACACAAAAGAGACAAAGGCATACATAAAGGAGAGGCTGATCTACACAGGATAGAGGGGAATATACACAGGAAAAAAAGGATACATGCAGAAGAAGGGGATACACACAGGAGTGAGGAGGATACACACAGGAGAGAGGGGAATACACTCAGGAGAGTCGGGATACAAACAGGAGAGTGTGGCATACACAAATGGGGAGAAGGATACACACAGGAGAGAGAAGGATACACACAGGGAGAGGAAAATACATACAAAAGAAAGGAGGATACACATAGGAATGAGAAGGATAAACGCAAAAGAGAGAAGAATAAACACAGCAGAGTGGAGGATACACACAGGAGAGAGGAGGATACACATAGAAGATAGGAGGATACACAAATGAGAGGGGAAGATACACACAGGAGAGAAGAGAATACACAAAAGAGACAAAGGCATAAACAAAGGAGAGGCTGATACACACAGGATAGAGGGGGATACACACAGGAAAAAAAGGATACACACAGAAGAGTGGGATACACACAGGAGAGAGGGGCATACCCACAGAAGAAAGAAGAATATACACAGAAAAGAGTAGGATACACACAACATAGAGTAGGATACACACAGGAAAGAGGGGGTATACACACAAGAGTGAAGAAGGTACACACAGGAGAGAGAAAGATACACACAGGAGAGAGGAGGATACACACACACAAAAAAGGAGGATACAGAAAGGAGAGGGGAGGATACACACAGTGGAGAAAATGATGCAAACAGCAGAGAGGAGGATACACAAGTGAAAGGAGGATACACATAGGAGAGAGGGGAATACAGTCAGGAGAGTGGGGGATACAAACAGGAGAGTGCGGTATACACAAAGTGGGAGGGGGATACACACAGAAGAGAGGAGGATACACACAAGAGACAGGAAAATACACACAGGAGAAAAAAGTATACACACAGGAATGAGGGAGATAAACGCAAAAAAGAGGATGATAAACACAGCAGAGTGGATACACACAGGAAAGAGTGGGATAAACCCAGGAGAAAGGGATACACACAGGAGAGAGGGGCATACACAGAGGAGAGAGGAGGGTAAACACAGGAGAGAGGAAGGATACACACAGGAGAGAGGAAGTACACACAGGAGAGTGGGACATACACATAGAAGAGAGGGAGATACACACAAGAAACAGGGGGATACCCATAGGGGAAGAAAAATAATGACAGGTGAAAGGAGAATACACACAAAATAGAATAGGATACAGACAGAAGAGAGAAAAATACACGCAGGAGAGAAGAAAATTGACACAGGAGAGAGGAGGATACACATAGAAGAGAGGAGGATACACGTAGGAGAGACGAGGATACACACAGTGGAGAGGGGGAATACACACAGGAGAGGGGGATACAAACAGAAGAGAGGAGGATACAAACAGGTGAGAGGAGTATACACACAGGACAGAGGAGGATACACACAAAAAAGAGGGGGATAAACACAGGGGAGAGGGTGATACACACTGAAGAGGGGTGATACACACAGGAAAGGGGAGGGTACACAGAGGAGAGAGGAAGTTACACAAAGGAGAAAAAAGAATACAAAAAAAAAGAGGGGAATACACACAGGAGAGAGGGTGATATACCGAAAAGAGAAAAGGATACACACAGAAGAGGGGAATACACACAAGAGAAAAAGGGATAGACACAGGAGAGAGGAGAATACACACAGGAGAGGGGAATACACACAGGAGAGAGGGGCGTACACACAGGAGAGAAAAGGATACACACAGAAGAGAGGAGAATACACAGAGGAGATAGGGGATACCCACAGAAGAGTGGAGGATACACATAGGAGAGAGGGGGGATACACAAGGAGAGAGGAAAGATACACACAAGAGAAAAGGGGGATACATCCAAGAGAGAAAAGGAATAAACACAGGAGAGAGGATACACATACGACAGAGCAAGATACACACAGGAGAAAGAAAGATACACACAGGAAAAGAAATACACACAGAAGAGAGGAGAATACACACAGGAGAGAGAAGAATACACACAAAATAGAGAAGGATACACACAGGAGACAGAAGGAAACACACAGAGAGAGAAGGATACACACAGGAGAGGGGTGATACACACAGGAGAAAGAAGGGTACACACCGGAGAGAGGAAGATACACACAAATGAGAGAAGAATACACACAGGAGAGAGGGAGATACACACAGGAGTGTGGTGATACACACAGGAGAAAGGGGGTACACCCAGGAGAGAAAAGGTACCACACAGGAGAGAGGAGGATACACACAGGAGAGGGAAATACACAAAGTAGAAAGGAGCGTGCACACAGGAAAGGGGATACACACGGAAGAAAGGGCAATAAACACAGGATAGGGAAGGATACACAGAGGAGATGGGGATACACACAGGAGAGAGGATGATACACACATGAGAGAGGAAAATACAAACAGGATAAAGGGTGACACACACAGGAGAAAGGGGGGATACACACAGGAAAAAAAAAGGTTACACACAGGAGAGAGGGGAAAACACACAGGAGAGAGGAGTGATACACACAGGATAAAGGAATATACACGCAGGAAAGAGGAAAATGTACACAGGAGAAAAAAGGATACACACAGGGGAGGGGGATACACAAAGTAGAGAGGGGCATGCACACAGAAAAAAAGGATACACACAGGAAAAAAAATGATACACACAAGAGAGAAAAGGATACACACAGAAGAGGGGGAAACACACAGCAGAAAGAGGCATACACACAGGAGCGAGGAAGATACACAAAGGAGAGAGGAAGATACAAAAAGGAGGGAGGGGATACACAGAGGAGAGAGGGTGATACACACAGAAGAAAGGGGGATACACAAAAGAGAGAAAGGAATTACACACAGGAGAGAGGGGAGAAACACACAGGATAGAAGAGGGATACACACAAAAGAAAGGAAGACACACACAGGAGAGTAGAAAATACACACAGGAGAAACGAGGATACACACTGGAAAAAGTAGGATACACACAGGAGAGAAGAGGATACACAAATGAGAGACAAGGATACACACAGGAGAAAGGAGGATACACACAGGAGAGAGGCATACACACAAAAGAGAGGGGATACAAACAAGAGATTTGGATACACACAGGAGACAGGGTAATACACACAGGAGAGAGGGGCATACACAGGAGATGTGGATACATAGAGGAGAGAGGGGGATACATAAAGAAGAAAAGAGAATACACACAAGACAGAGGGGCATAGACACAGTAGAGAGGAGGATATACACAGGAGAGAGGGGGATACACACAGGAGGGAGGGGGATACAAACAGGAAAGTTTGGAATACACACAGGAGGGAGGGGGATACACACAGGAGAGAGAAAGATACACACAGAAGGAGGGGGATACACACAGGACAGAGAAAAATACACACAGGAGAGAGGAGGATACACACAGAAGAGAAAAGGATACACACAGGAGAGGGGAAATACACAAGAGAGAGGAGGATACAAACAGGCGAGAGGGATACACACAGGAGACGGGGAAGGACACACAGGAGAGAGGGGGATACACACAGGAGAGGGGGACGCAGAGGAGAGAGGGGTATACACACAGGAGAGAGAAGGATACACACAGGAGAGGGGAATACACACAGGAGATGGGGGATACACACAGGAGAGAGAAGGATACAAAAAGAAGAGAAGGGTATACACACAGTGGGAGAAGGATAAATACAGGAGAGAGGAGGATACACACAAAAGGGAAAAGGATACAAAGAGAAGAGAGGAGGATACAGGCAGGAGAGAGGAGGATACACACAGGAGAGGGGGAGATACACACAGGAGGAATGGGGATACACACAAAAGGAGGGGGATACCTACAGGAGAGAGGAGAATACACACAAGCCAGAGGAGGATACACACAGGATAGAAAAGGATACACACAGGAGAGAGGGGGATACACAGAGGAGAGAGGAAGATACAAACAGGAGAGTGCGGCATACACACAGGAGGGAGGGGGATACACACAGGAGAGAGGGGAATACACACAGGAGAGAGGAGGATACACACAGCAGAGATTAGGATACACTCAGGAGAGAGGAGGATACACACAGGAGGAAGGAGGATACACAAATAAGAGAAGGAAACACACAGTAGAGAGGGAGAAACACACAGGCGAGGGGTGTACACACAGAAGTGGGTGGAATGCACACAGAAGAGAAGGGGATACACACAGGAGAGGGGGATACACACAGTAGAAAAAAGCACACGTGATATAGTTTGGAGTCTATTTTTTATTGCCACTCATTCAGAGAATCACTAAATAATGCACACCTGCGGAATAGTTAGAAGTCTCTTTCCTATGGCCACTCGTTAAGAGCCTCACTAAGGGTACACACCTGGGGAAATAGTCAGGACTTACTATTATCCCCTCATTCAGAGTCTCACTCAATAATGCACATCTGTGGAATAGTCAGGAGACTCTTTCCTATGGCCACTGGTTAAGAGCCTCACTAAGTGTACACACCTGGGGAAATAGTCTGGATTCACCTATATCCCTTCATTCAGAGTCTCACTAAATAATGCACACCTGTGGAATAGTCAGAAGACTTTTTCATGTGGCCTCTAATTAGGAGTGTCACTAAATAATGTGATGTAGTCAGGAGTCTATTAAATGTAGACACATATTCAGAGCCACAGTGAATAAAACAGGCGCTTTATTTTTAAGGAATCTAATTAATATGGCCACGTCTTCTGAGCCTCACTGAATAATACATACCTGGAGAATAATTTGGAGTCTATTTTCGATGGACATTCATTCAGAACCTCGGTAAATAATGTACACCTGTGGAGTAGCCAGGAGTCTATTTTATTAGGACACTCATTCATAACCTCAGTGGATAATATGCACATGTGGATTAGTCCGGATTCCAATTTATATGGCCACTGACTCATAACCTCAGTGAAAAATGCACAAATGTAAAGTACTCAGCAGTCTATATCATATAGACACTCATTCAGTGATTCACTGAATAATACAAATATTTGAGATAGCATCCGGTTTCATAATGTTAAACAAAATGAGCCTCACTGATTAATGCACACCAGGGGAAGTGTTTGTAGTCTACTTTATATAGCCTCTCATTTACAGCCTCAGGGAATAATGCACACGGGCAGAATAGACACTAGACTATTTTATATGGACACAAAATCAAAGCCTGAGTGAGTAATACACAACTTGGGAATAGTCACTTGTCTATTTTACATGTGCAAATATTTAGAGTCAGAGTCAATAATACACGCCTATGGACAAGTCAGAAAACAAATTCATATGGCCAAAGTTTCCGAGCCTCAGTGAATAATACATACCTGGGAAATACTCAGGACGCTATTACATGTGGTATCAATTTCAGAGCTTCTTTGAATAAGAAACACCTCTATTGTAATCAGAATTCTATTTCCTATAGCCACATATTCAGAGCCTATCTGAATAACATACACCTTGGGAAAAGATAAAATTCTATTTTGTATAGCCACTCATTTAGAGCCGAATGTAAAAACGCACGCCTCCGGAGCATTCAGGAGGCTCTATTTTATGGCCACTCATTCAGAGCTTCACAGAATAATACAGACCTATGAAAACATCAGGAGTGTATTACACATGGCCACTTATTCAGAAAGTCAGTGAGGAATCATATATATCAGGAAAATACTCAGGATTATATTATATATAGCCACTAATTCAGAGACTCTCAGAATAATGCACAGCTAAGGAATAGTCTGGAGACTATTTGATATGTCCCTTCACCCAGCGATTCAGTGGACAATGCAGAACTTAAAAGTAGTCAAGAGGATAGAGTCAAGGTTTATGTTATGTGCTCACTCCTTCAGAATCTCACTGAAGAATACACACCTTGGGAATAGTCAGTTTCCAAGTCATATAGACACTCAATCAGAGCATTACCGAATAATGCACAATGGGGCAATACTAAGGAGTCAATTTCATATGGCCTGTCATTTGGAGCTTCAGTGCATAATAAACAGCTGTGGAGTAGTCAGGACCCTATTTAAGGTAGACCCAAATTAAGCAGCTCCATGAAATATACACACGTGTCAGAGTCAGGAGACTCTTTGACATAGACACTCATACAGAACCTTTTCGAATACTGCACATGTGGGGAATAATCACTAGTCTGTTTCATATGGAGATTAGTTTGGAGAATCAAAAAATAACGCACACCTGTTGACTAAAATGGGTTCTATTTCATAAGGCCACTCTTTCACAGTTTTAGTGAATAATATGTATATGTGATAAGTCAGGAATCTCTTTCACATGGCCACTCATTCAGGGCCTCTGTGAAGAATACTCCCCTCAAAAATAGTCAAGGGTCTACTTCAAATGGCTACACATTCAAAATCTCTGTATGCAATGAACACTTGGGCAATAAACCTGAGTCTCTTTTTTATGCCGACTTAGTAAGAGACTCCTTCAATTATACACAGCAAAGGAAGATTTAAGAGTCTACTTCATGTAGCCACTCATTTAGGGCCTCAATGAATAATGCATACCAGGGTAATAGTCGAGGATTTTTAAATGGCCACTCATTTTGTGCCTCACTGAGTGATATACACCTGAAGAATCCTAAAAATTTTATTTGATACTACCACACATTTAGCACATTATTGAATATTTCACAATGCAGCAATTGTCAGGTGTGTATTTTATATGGTCTCTCTCTCAAAGTTTCAGTGAATAATAAACTTCTATGGAGTAATCAGGATGCTGTTTAAGATAGCCATGAATTAAGTGTCTTTCTGAATGATACAAACCTGGGTAATAGACTGGCGTCTATTTCATGCGAACTCTAATTTTGTGTATCGTTGAGTAATACACACCTGGGGCATTGTCAGGAGTCTATTTGGTATGGACACTCAAACAGAGCCTCTTTGATTAATGCAAACATGTATAATAATGAGGATTCTATGTCATACAGCTACTCATTCAGACAGTGAATAATGCACATGTAAATTAATTGGGACCCTGATTCTTATGGACCCTCTTTCACAGCCTCACTAAATATTACACACGTGTGATATAGTCTGGAGTCTATATTTTATGGCCACCCATTCAGAGAATCACTAAATAACGCACACCAGCGGAATAGTCAGAAGTCTCTTTCCTATGGCCACTCGTTAAGAGCCTCACTAAGTGTACACACCTGGGGAAATAGTCAGGATTTACCTATATCCCTTCATTCAGTCTCACTAAATAATACACATCTGCGGAATAATCAGGAGACTTTATCATTTGGCCTCTAATTCGAAGTGTCACTGAATAATGTGATGTAGTCAGGAGTCTATTTCATGTAGACACATATTCAGAGCCACAGTGAATAAAACAGGCGCTTTATGTTGTAAGGAATCTAATTAATATGGCCAAGTTTTCTGAGCCTCACTGAATAATACACACCTGGAGAATAATTTGGAGTCTGTTTTGGATGGACATTCATTCAGAGCCTCGGTAAATAATGTACACCTGTGGAGTAGCCAGGAGTCTATTTTGTTAGGACACTCATTCATAACCTCAGTGGATAATATGCACATGTGGATTAGTCCGGATTCCAATTTATATGGCCACTGACTCGTAACCTCAGTGAAAAATGCACAAATGTAAAGTACTCAGCAGTCTATATCATATAGACACTCATTCAGTGATTCACTGAATAATACAAATATTTAATATAGCAGCATCCTGTTTTATATGGTCACACAAAATGAGCCTCACTGAGTAAGGCACACTTAGGGAAGTGATAGGAGTCTACTTTATATAGCCTCTCATTTACAGCCTCAGGAAATAATTCACAGGTGTGGAATAGATATTAGACTATTTTATATGGCCAGAAAATCAAAGCCTGAGTGAGTAATACACAACTTTGGAATAGTCACTTGTCTATTTTACATGCCCAAATATTTAGAGTAAGTCAATAATACACGCCTGTGGACAAGTCAGAAAACAATTTCGTATGGCCAAAGTTTCAGAGCCTCAGTGAATAACACATACCTGGGAAATACTCAGGACGCTATTACATGTGGCCTCAATTTCAGAGCTTCCTTGAATAAGAAAAACATCTATTGTAGTCAGAATTCTATTTCCTATAGCCACATATTTAGAGCCTAACTGAATAACATACATCTTGAAAAAAGTTAAAATTCTATTTCGTATAGGCACTCATTTAGAGCCGAATGTAAAAACGCACGTCTGAGGAGCATTAAGGAGGCTCTATTTTATGGCCACCCTTTCAGAGCTTCACAGAATAATACAGACCTATGAAAACGTCAGGAGTGTATTTCACTTGGCCACTTATTCAGAACCTGAGTGAGAAATTATATATATCTGGAGAATTCTCAGGATTATATTATATATAGCCACTTATTCAGAGACTCACTGAATAATGCACAGCTAAGGAATAGTCTGGAGACTAATTGATATGAGTCTTCACCCAGCGACTCAGTGGACAATGCAGAACTGAAAAATTGTCAAGAGGATAGAGTGAAGGGTTTTTGTTATGTGGACACTCGTTCAGAATCTCACTGAAAGATACACACCTTGGGAATAGTCAGTGTCCAAGTCATATGGACACTCAATCACAGCATTACTGAATAATGCTCAATGGGGCAATAGTAAGGAGTCTATTTCATATGGCCTGTCATTTGGATCTTCAGTGCATAATAAACAGTTGTGGAGTAGTCAAGACCCTATTTAAGGAAGCCCCAAATTAAGCAGCTCCTTGAATGATACACACATGTTTCATAGTCAGGAGACTATTTTCATAGACACTCATACAGAACCTTTTTGAATACTGCACATGTGGGAAATAGTCACCAATCTGTTTCATATGGTTATTAGTTTTGAGAATCAAAAAATAAGGCACACCTGTTGAGTAAAATGGGACCTGTTTCAGAAGGCCACTCTTTCAGTGTTTTAGTGAATAATATGTATATCTGATAAGTCCGGAATCTCTTTCACATGGCCACTAATTCAGGGCCTTTGTGAAGAATACTCTCCTCAAAAATAGTCAATGGTCTACTTCAAATGGCTACAAATTCAAAGTCTCTGTACATAATGATCACCTTGGCAATACACCTGAGTCTCTTTTTTATGCCCTCGTAGTCAGATTCTCATTCAATAATACATAAAAAAGGAAGATTTAAGAGTCTACTTCATGTAGCCACTCATTTAGATCCTCAGTAAATAATCCACACCAGGGTAATAGTCGAGCAATTTTTATATGGCCACTCATTCTGTGCCTCTCTAAATGATTCACACCTGGGGAATTTTCAGGATTCTATTCCATACTACCACTCATTTAGAACCATATTGAATAATTCACAATGGAGCAATAGTCAGGTGTCTCTTTTGTATGCCCTCTCATTCAAAGTTTCAGTGAATAATGAACTTCGATGGAGTAATCAAGACACTGTTTAAGATAGCCATGAATTAAGTGCCTTCTTGAATGATACACACCTTGGTGGTAGTCAGGGTTCTATTTCATAGGAACTCTAATTCTGTGTAATGCTGAGTAATACACACCTGGGGGAGTTTCGGGAGTCTATTTTTTATTGACACTCATCCCGAACCTGTTTGAATAATGCACACATGGAGAATAATGAGGAGTCTATGTCATATGGCTACTCATTCAGACAAAGAGTGTATAATGCACATGTGATGTCATTAGAATTCTGTTTCATATGGCCCCTTTTTCACAGCCTCACTGAATATTACACACTTGTGATACAGTCTGGAGAATATATTTTATGGCCACTCATTCAGAGAATAACTGAATAATTCACACGTGCAGAATAGTCAGAAGTCTCTTTCCTATGGCTACCCGTTGAGAGCCTCACTAAATGTACACACCTGGATAAATAGTCAGGATTTATTTGTATCTCCTTATTAAGAGTCTCACTAAATAATGCACACCTGTGGAATAGTCAGAAGACACTTTCTTTTGGCCACTCATTCAATGTGTCATTTAAAAATGTGGTGTACTCAGGACACTCTTTCATGTAGACACATATTCAGAGCCTCAGTGCATTAGATAGACCCTTGATATAGTAAGAAATCTAATTAGTATGACCAAATCTTCTGAGGCTCACTGAATGATACACACCTGGAGAGTAATATGGAGTCTATATTTTTTTTTTTATAAATTTACTTAAAATTTACTCATTGAATTTTACAGTCACAAGAAGTGAATTTTTTTAAAAAAAATTTTTATTGCATTATAGGTTTGGGGGTACATGTGCAGAACCAGCAAGATAGTTGCATAGGTACACACATGGCAGTGTGCTTTGCTGCTTTCCTCCCCTTCACCCACACTTGGTATTCATCCCCAGGCTATCCCCCGCAGCCCCCCCTGCTGTCCCTCCCCCATTCCCCCCAACAGTCCCCAGTGTATAGTAGACCGCCTCTCTGTGTCCACGTGTTCTCATTTTTCTCACCCACCTATGAGTGAGTATATGCAGTATTTCTTTTTCTGTTCTTGTGTCAGTTTGCTGAGAATGATGTTCTCCAGATTCATCCATGTCCCTACAAAGGACACAAACTCATCATTTTTGATTGCTGCATAATATTCCATGGTGTATATGTGCCACATATTCCCAGTCCAGTCTATCATTGTTGGGCATTTGGGTTGGCTCCAGGTCTTTGCTATTGTAAACAGTGCTGCAATGAACATTCGTGTGCATGTGTTCTTATAGTAGAACGATTTATAGTCCTTTGGATAGATACCCAGAAATGGGATTGCTGGGTCAAATGGAATTTCTATTTCTAGGTCCCTGAGGAATTGCCACACTGTCTTCCACATTGGTTGAACTAATTTACACTCCCACCAACAGTGTAAGAGTGTTCCTATTTCTCCACATCCTCTCTAGCATCTGCTGTCTCCAGATTTTTTAATGATCGCCATTCTAACTGGTGTGAGATGGTATCTCAATGTGGTTTTGATTTGCATCTCTCTAATGACCAATGACGATGAGCACTTTTTCATATGTTTGTTGGCCTCATGTATGTCTTCTTTTGTAAAGTTTCTGTTCATATCCTTTGCCCATTTTTGAATGGGCTTGTTTGTTTTTTTCCTGTAAATCTGTTTGAGTTGTTTGTAAACTCTGGATATCAGCCCTTTGTCAGATGTGTAAACTGCAAAGATTTTTTCCCATTCTGATGGTTGCCGATTCACTCTAGTGACAGTTTCTTTTGCCGTGCAGAAGCTGTGGAGTTTGATTAGGTCCCATTTGTCTATTTTGGCTTTTGTTGCCAATGCTTTTGGTGTTTTGTTCATGAAGTCCTTGCCTACTCCTATGTCCTGAATGGTTTTGCCTAGATTTTCTTCTAGGGTTTTTATGGTGTCAGGTCTTACATTTAAATCTTTAATCCATCTGGAGTTAATTTTAGTGTAAGGTGTCAGGAAGGGGTCCAGTTTCTGCTTTCTGCACATGGCTAGCCAGTTTTCCCAACACCATTTATTAAATAGGGAATCCTTTCCACATTGCCTATTTTTGTCTGGTTTATCAAAGATAATATGGTTGTAGATGTGTTGTGTTACTTCCGATGCCTCTGTTCTGTTCCGTTGGTCTATATCTCTGTTTTGGTACCAGTACCATGCTGTTTTGATTACTGTAGCTTTGTAGTATAGTTTGAAGTCTGGTGGCGTGATGCCTCCCGCTGTGTTCTTTTTGCTTAGAATTGACTTGGCTATGCGGGCTCTTTTATGGTTCCATATGAAATTCATGGTGGTTTTTTTCCAGTTCTGTGAAGAAATTCAATGGTAGTTTGATGGGGATAGCATTGATTGTGTAAATTACTTTGGGCAGTATAGCCATTTTCACGATATTGATTCTTCCTAACCACGAACATGGAATGTTTCTCCATCTGTTTGTGTCCTCTCTTATTTCGTTGAGCAGTTGTTTGTAGTTTTCCTTAAAGAGGTCCCTTACATTCCTAGTGAGTTGTATTCCTAGGTATTTTATTTTCTTTGTAGCAATTGTGAATGGCAGTTCGTTCTTGATTTGGTTCTCTTTAAGTCTGTTATTGGTGTATAGGAATGCTTGTGATTTTTGAACATTGATTTTATATCCTGAGACTTTGCTGAAGTTGCTTATCAGGTGCAGGAGCTTTTGGGCTGAGGTGATGCGGTCTCCTAGGTATACTATCATGTCGTGTGCAAATAGAGACAATTTGTCTTGCACCTTTCCTGTTTGAATACCCTTTATTTCTTTTTCTTGCCTGATTGCTCTGGCTAGAACTTCCAGTACTATGTTGAATAGGAGTGGTGAGGGAGGGCATCCTTGTCTAGTGCCGGATTTCAAAGGGAATGCTTCCAGCTTTTTCCCATTCAGTATGATATTGGCTGTTGGTTTGTCGTAAATAGCTTTTATTACTTTGAGATATGTTCCATCAATACCAAGTTTATTGAGGGTGTTTAGCATAAAGGGCTGTTAAATTTTGTCAAATGCCTTCTCTGCATCAATTGAGATAATGTATGGCCACTCACTTTTTGCCTCACTGAGTGCTGTACACCTGAAGAATCCTCAGGATTCTATTTGATACTGCCACTTATTTAGAACCGTATTGAATATTTCACAATGTAGCAATAGTCAGGTGTCTATTTTATATGGTCTGTCATTCACATTTTCAGTGAATATTGAACTTCTATGGAATAATCAGGACGCAGTTTACTATAGCCACAAATTTAGTGCTTTCCTGAATGATACACACCTGGGTGATAATCAGGAGTCTATTTCATATAAACTCTAATTTTGTGTATCGCTGAGTAATACACACCTGGGACAGGGTCAGGAGTGTATTTGGTATGGACCCTCAATCAGAACTTGTTTGATTAATGCACACATGTATAATAATGTGGTGTCTATGTCATACAGCTACTCATTCAGACAAAGAGTGAATATTGCACATGTGGAGTTATTTGAAGTCTGTTTCATATGGCCCCCTTACACAGCCTGACTGAATATTACACACTTGTGATATAGTCTGGAGTCTATTTTTTATGGCCACTCATTCAGAGAATCAATAAGTAATGCACACCTGCAGAATAGTCAGAAGTCTATTTCCTATGGCCACACGTTAAGAGCCTCACTAAGTGTACACACATGAAGAAATAGTCAGGATTTACTTTTTTACCATCATTCAGAGTCTCGCTAAATAATGCACACCTGTGGAATAGTCAGGAGACTTTTTCATGTGGCCTCTAATTCAGAGTGTCACTGAATAATGTGGTGTATTCAGGAGTCTATATCATGTAGACACATATTAGGAGCCACAGTGAATAAGAGAGGCCCTTGATACAGTAAGGAATCTAATTAATATGGCCACATGTTCTGAGTCTCAGTGAATAATACACCCCTGGAGAACAATTTGGAGTATATTTTTGATGGACATTCATTCAGGGCCTCGGGAAATAATGTACACCTGTGGAGTAGCCAGGAGTCTATTTTATTATGACACTCATTAATAGCTTCAGTGGATAATATGCACATGTGGATTAGTCAGGATTTCATTTTATATGGCCAGTGACTCATAACCTCAGTGAAAATCCACAAATGTAAAGTACTCAGCAGTCTATTTTATATACACACTTATTCAGAGATTCACTAAATAATACAAATATTTAATATAGCAGCATCCGTTTTCATATGGTAACACAAAAAGAGCCTCACTGAGTAATGGAAACCTGGGGAAGTGTTAGGAGTCTACGTTATATAGCCTCTCATTTACAACCTAAGGGAAGAATGCACACGTGTGGAATAGACACTAGTCTATTTTATATGACCACAAAATCAAAGCCTGAGTGAGTAATATACAACTATGGAATAGTCACTAGTCTATTCCATATGCCCAAATATTTAGAGTCAGAATCATTAATACACACCTGTGGACTAGTCAGAAAACAATTATATATGGCCAAAGTTTCAGAGCCTCAGTGAATAATACATACCAGGGAAACACTCAGGAAGCTATTACATGTGGCATCAATTTCAGAGCTTCATTGAATAAGAAACCCCTGTATTGTAGTCAGAATTCTATTTCATATAGCCACATATTCAGAGCCTAACTGAATAACATACGCCTTGGGAAAAGTCAGGATTCTATTTCGTATAGCCACTCATTTAGAGCCGAATGTAAAAACGCATGCCTGAGGAGCATTCAGGAGTCTCTACTTTATGGCCACTCATTCAAAGCTTCACAGAATAATACAGACCTATGGAAACGTCAGGAGTGTATTTCACATGGCCACTTATTCAGATTCTCCGTGAAACATTATATATAAATATGGAAAATACTAAGGATTATATTATATATAGACACTTATTCAGAGACTTACTGAATAATGCACACCTCAGGAATAGTCTGAAGACTATTTGATATGACCCTCCACCCAGCGACTCAGTGGACAATGCAGAACTGAAAAATAGTCAAGAGGATTTAGTCAGGAGTTTATGTTATGTGGTCACTCATTCAGAATCTCACTGAAGAATACACAACTTGGGAATAGTCAAAGTCCAAGTCATATGGCCACTCAATCACAGCATTACCGAATAATGCACAATGGGGAAATAGTAAGGAGTCTATGTCATATGGCCTCTGATTCAGAGCTTCAGTGCATAATAAACAGCTGTGGAGTAGTCAGGAATCTATTGAAGGTAGGCCAAATTAAGCAGCTCCGTGAATGATACACACATGTGTCAGAGTCAGGAGACTATTTGATATAGACACTCATACAGAACGTTTTCGAATACAGCACATGTGGGGAATAATCACTAGTCTGTTTCATATGGTGATTTTTTTGGAGAATCAAAAAATAATGCACACCTGTGGAGTAAAATGGGTTCTATTTCATATGGCCACTCTTTCAGTGTTTCAATGAATAATATGTATATCTGATAAGTCAGGAATCTCTTTCACATGGCCACTCGTTCAGGGCCTATGTGAAGAAAACACCCCTCAAAAATTATCACGTGTCTACCTCAAATGCCTACACATTCAGTGTCTCTGTACATACTGAACACCTATGCAATGCATCTGAGTCTCTTTTTTATGCCCACTTAGTCAGAGTCTCATTCAATAATACACACCTGGGGAAGAGGTAAGAGTCTACTTCTTGTAGCCCCTCATTTAAAACCTCAGTGAAAAAATGCACACTATGATAATCGTCAAGAATTTTTTATACGGCCACTCATTTTGTGCCTCACTGAGTGATATACACTTGAAGAATCCTCAGGATTCTCTTTAATACTACTACTCACTTAGAACCTAATTGAATAATTCACAATGGAGCAATAGTATGGTGTCTATTTTATATGGCCTATCATTCACAGTTTCAGTGAATATATAACTTCTATGGAGTAATCAGGATGCTGTTTAAGATATCCACGTATTAAGTTCCTTCCTGAATGATACAAACCTGGCTGATAGTCAGGAGTTTATTTCATATGAACTCTAATTTTGTGTATTGCTGAGTAATACACACCTGGGGCAGGGTCAGAATTCTATTTGGTATGGACACTCAAACAGAACTTGTTTGATTAATGCACACATGGATAACAATGAGGAGTCTATGTCATATGTCTGCTCATTCAGACAAACAGTGAATAATGCACATGTGGAATAATTAGAAGTCTCTTTTCATATTGCCCCTCTTTCACAGCCTCACTGAATATTACACACTTGTGATATAGTATGGAGTCTATTTTTAGTGGCCACTCAGAGAATAACTGAGTAATGCACACCTGTGGAATACTCAGAAGTCTCTTTCCTATGGCCACTCATTAAGAGCCTCACTAAGTGTTCACACCCGGGGAAATAGTCAGGATTTACCTTTATACCCTCATTCAGAGTGTCACTAAATAATGCACACCTGTGGAATAGTCAGGAGACTCTTTGATGTGGCCTCTAATTTGGAGTGTCACTGAAAAATGTGGTGTAGTCAGGAGTGTCTTTCATGTAGACACATATTCAGAGCCTCAGTGAATAATACAGGCCCTTGATATAGTAAGGAATCTAATTAATATGGCCACATCTTCTGAGTCTCACTGAATAATATGCACCTGGTGAATAATTTGGTGTCTATTTTCAATGGACATTCATTCAGAGCCTTGGTAAATAATGCACACCTGTGGAGTATCCAGGAGTCTATTTCATTTGGACACTCACTCATAGCCTCATTGGATAATATGCACGTGTGGATTAGTCAGGATTCCATTTTCTATGGCCACTGACTTGTAACCTCAGTGATAAATGCACAAATGTAAAGTACTCAGCAGTTTATTTCATACAGACACTCATTCAGAGACTCACTGAATAATAAATATATATAAGATAGACAGCATCCTGTTTCATATTGTTACACAAAAAGAGCCTCACTGAGTAATGCACACCTGGGGAAATCTTAGGAGTCTACTTTATTTAGCCTCTCATTTACAGAATCAGGGAATAATGCACACGTGTGGAATAGTCACTATTCTATTTTATATGGCAACAAAATCAAAGCCTGAGTGAGTAATACGCAACTTTGGAATAGTCACTAGTCTATTTCATATGGCCAAATGTTTAGAGTCAGAGTCAATAATGCAAACATGTGGAGTAGTCAAAAAACAATTTCATGTGGATGAAGTTTCAGAGTCTCAGTGAATAACACATACCTGAGAAATACTCAGGACGCTATTACATGTGGCATCAATTTCAGAGCTTCATTTAATAAGAAAGAAATCTATTGTAGTCAGAATTCTATTTCCTATAGCCACATGTTAAGAGACTAACTGAAAAACATACACCTTGGAAAAAGTCAGAATTCTGTTTCGTGTAGCCACTGATTTAGAGCCGAATATAAAAACGCACGCCTGAAGAGTATTAAGGAGTCTCCATTTTATGGCCACTCATTCAGAGCTTCACAGAATAATACAGATGTATGGAAACTTCTGGAGTGGATCTTACATGGCCACTGATTCAGAAACTCTGAGAAGAATTATATATATCTGGAAAATACATAGGATTATATTATGTATAGCCACTTATTCAAAAACTCACTAAATAATGCACAACTAAAAAATAGTCTGGAGACTATTTGATATGACCCTACAACCAGCGACTCACTGGACAATGCAGAACTAAAAAATAGTCAAGAGGATAGAGTCAGGAGTTTATGTTATGTGGTCACTCGTTGAGAATCTCACTGAATAATACACACTTGGGAATTGTCAGAGTCCAAGTCATATGGCCACTCAATCACAGCATTACCGAATAATACACAATGGGGCAATAGTAAAGAGTCTATTTCATATGGCCTCTCACTCAGATCTTCAGTTTGTAATAAACAGCTGTGGAGTAGTCAGGACCCTATTGAAGTTTGCCCAAATTAAGCAGCTCCGTGAATGATACACATATGTGTCAGAGTCAGGAGACTATTTGATATAGACACTCATACAGAACCTTTTCGAGTACTGCACATGTTGTGAATAATCACTAGTCTATTTCATATGGTGATTCGTTTGGTGAATCAAAAACTAATGCACACCTGTGGAGTAAAATGGGTTCTATCTCAGAAGGGCACTCTTTCAGTGTTTTAGTGAATAATATGGATATCTGAAAAGTAAGGAATCTCTTTCACATGGCCACTCATTTAGGGCGTCTGTGAAGAACACTCCCATTAACAATAATCAAGGGTTTACTTCAAATGGCTACATATTCTGTGTCTCTGTACGTAATGAACACCTGGGCAATACACCAGAGTCTCTTTTTTTATGCCAACCTAGTTAGCGTCTCATTCAATAATACACACAGGGGGAAGAGTTAAGAGTCTACTTCATGTAGCCACTCATTTAGAGCCTCAGTGAATAATGCACACCAGGGTAATAGTCGAGCATTTTTTATATGGCCACTC
This sequence comes from Saguinus oedipus, assembly GCA_031835075.1. NCBI lineage: Eukaryota > Metazoa > Chordata > Mammalia > Primates > Cebidae > Saguinus > Saguinus oedipus. The sequence goes on from CM063173.1 coordinate 61,036,305, forward strand.
ATTTGGTGCCTCCCTGAGTGATATACAACTGAAGAATCCTCAGGATTCTATTTGATACTACCACTCATTTAGAACGATATTGAATAATTCACAATGGAGCAATAGTCAGGTGTCTATTTTACATGGTCTATCATTCAAAGTTTCAGTGAATAGTAAACTTCTATGGAGTAATCAGGACGCTGATTAACATAGCCATGAATTAAGTGACTTGCTGAATGATACGCACCTGTGTGATAGTCAGGAGTCTATTTCATATGAATTCTAATTTTGTGTATCACTGAGTAATACACACCTGGAGCAGTGTCAGGATTTTATTTCGTATGGACACTCAAACAGATCCTGTTTGATTAATGCAAACATACATAATAATGAGGAGTCTATGTCATACGGTTACTCATTCAGACAAACTGTGAATAATGCACATGTGGAATAATTAGAAGTCTGTTTCATATGGCCCCTCTTTCACAGCCTCACTGAACATTACACACTTGTGATATAGTCTGGAGTCTATTTTTTATGGCTACTCATTCAGAGAATCACTAAATAATGCACACCTGTGGAATAGTCAGAAGTCTCTTTCCTATGGCCACTCGTTAAGAGCCTCACTAAGTGTACATACCTGGGGAAATAGTCAGGATTTACCTATATCCCTTCATTCAGGGTCTCACTAAATAATGCACACCTGTGGAATAGTCAGGAGACTCTTTGATGTGGCCTCTAATTCGGAGTGTCACTGAATAATGTGGTGTAGTCAGGACTCTATTTCATGTAGACACATATTCAGAGCCACAGTGAATAAAAGAGGCCCCTTATGTTGTAAGGAATCTAATTAATATGGCCACATATTCTGAGCCTCACTGAATAATACACACCTGGATAATAATTTGGAGGCTATTTTTGATGGACATTCATTTAGAGCCTCGGTAAATAATGTACACCTGTGGAGTAGCCAGGAGTCTATTTTATTAGGACAGTCATTCATAGCCTCCTTAGATAATATGCACGTGTGGATTAGTCCAGATTCCAAACTATATGACCATTGACTCGTAACATCAATGAAAAATGCACAAATGTAAAGTACTCAGCAGTCTATTTCATATAGACACTCATTCAGAGATTCACTAAATAATACAAATATGTAATATAGCAGCATCCTGTTTCATATGGTCACACAAAATGAGCCTCACTGAGTCATGCACACCAGGGGAAGTGTTAGGAGTCTACTTTATATACCCTTTAATTTACAGAATCAGGAAATAATGCACACGTGTGGGATCGACACAAGCCTGTTTTATATGGCTGCAAAATCAAAGCCTTTTGGAATACTGCACATGTGGGGAATAATCACTAGTCTATTTCATATGGTGATAAGTTTGGAGAATCAAAAATTAATGCACACCTGTTCAGTAAAATGGGTTTTATTTCATAAGGCCACTCTTTCAGTGTTTTAGTGAATAGTATGTACATCTGATAAGTCAGGAATCCCTTTCACATGGCCACCCGTTCAGGGCCTCTGAAGAATACTCCTCTCAAAAATAGTCAAGTGTTAACTTTAAATGGCTACACATTCAAAGTCTCTATATGTAATGAACACCTGGGCAATACACCTGAGTTTCTTTTTTATGCCCACTTAATCAGAGACTCACTCAATAATACACAAGAAAGGAAGATTTAAGAGTCTACTTCATGTAGCCACTCATTTAGAGCCACAGTGAATAATGCACACCAGGGTAATAGTCGAGCATTGTGTATATGGCCACTCATTTTGTGCCTCACTGAGTGATATACACCTGAAGAATCCTAAGGAAGCTATTTGATACTACAATGCATTTAGCACTTTATTGGATAATTCACTGTGGAGCAATAGTCAGGTGTCTATTTTATATGGTCTATCACTCAAAGTTTCAGTGAATAATAAACTTCTATGGAGTAATCAGGAGGCTGTTTAAGATAGCCAGGAATTAAGTGCCTTCCAGAATGATACACACCTGGGTAATAGCCTGGTGTCTATTGCATATGAAATCTTATTCTGTGTATCATGGAGTAACACACACCTCGGGCAGTGTCAGGAGTCTATTTGGTATGGACACTCAAACAGAAGCTTTTTGATTAATGCACACATGTATAAAAATGAGGAGTCTATGTCATACGGCTAATCATTCAGACAAACAGTGAATAATGCACATGTAAAGTACGTAGAAGTCTGATTCTTATGGACCCTCTTTCACAGTATTCACTGAATATTACACATTTGTAATATAGTCTGGCGTCTATTTTTTATGGCCACCCATTCAGAGAATCACTAAATAATGCAAATCTGTGGAATAGTCAGAAGTCTCTTTCCTATGGTCACTCGTTAAGAGCCTCACTAAGTGTACACACCTGGGGAAACAGTAAGAATTTAACATTATCCTTTCATTCAGAGTCTCACTAAATAAGGCACACCTGTGAAAAAGTCAGGAGACTCCTATGGCAACTCGTTAAGAGTCTCACTAAGTGTACACACCTGGGGAAATAGTAAGGATTTACCTGTATCCCTTCATTCAGAATCTCACTAAATAATGCACACCTGTGAAATATTCAGGAGACTTTTTCACGTGGCCTCTAATTCTGAGTGTCACTGAATCATGTGATGTAGTCAGGAGTCTATTTCATGTAGACACATATTCAGAGCCACAGTGAATAAAACAGGCCCTTTACGTTCTAAGGAATCTAATAAATATGGCCACATCTTCTGAACCTCACTGAATAATACACACCTGAAGAATAATTTGGAGCCTATTTTCGATAAACATTCATTCAGAGCCTTGGTAAATAATGTACACCTGTGGAGTAGCCAGGAGTCTATTTAATTAGGACACACATTCATAGCCTCAATGGATAATATGCACGTGTGGATTAGTCTGGGTTCCAATTTATATGGCCACTGACTCATAACCTCAATGAAAAATGCACAAATGTTTTTTTCCTGTAAATCTGTTTGAGTTCTTTGTAAATTCTGGATATCAGCCCTTTGTCAGATGTGTAAACTGCAAAGATTTTTTCCCATTCTGATGGTTGCCGATTCACTCTAGTGACTGTTTCTTTTGCCGTGCAGAAGCTGTGGAGTTTGATTAGGTCCCATTTGTCTATTTTGGCTTTTGTTGCCAATGATTTTGGTGTTTTGTCCATGAAGTCTTTGCCTACTCCTATGTCTTGAATGGTTTTGCCTATATTTTCTTCTAGGATTTTTATGGTGTCAGGTCTTACGTTTAAGTCTTTAATCCATCTGGAGTTAATTTTAGTGTAAGGTGTCATGAAGGGGTCCAGTTTCTGCTTTCTGCACATGGCTAGCCAGTTTTTGCAAAACCATTTATTAAATAGAATATCCTTTCCTTATGGCTTGTTCAAAAATGGGCAAAGGATGTGAACAGAAACTTTACCAAAGAAGACATACATGAGGCCAACAAACATATGAAAAAGTGCTCATCATCACTGGTCATTAGAGAGATGCAAATCAAAACCACATTGAGATACCATCTCACGCCAGTTAGAATGCCGATCATTAAAATATCTGGAGACAGCAGATGCTGGAGAGGATGTGGAGAAATAGGAAAACTCTTACACTGTTGGTGGGAGTGTAAATTAGTTCAACCATTGTGGAAGACAGTATGGCGATTCCTCAGGGACCTAGAAATTGAAATTCCATTTGACCCAGCAGTCCCATACCTGGCTATATATCCAAAGGACTATAAATCGTTCTACTATAAGGACACATGCACACGAATGTTCATTGCAGCACTGTTTACAATAGCAAAGAACTGGAACCAACCCAAATGCCAACGATGATAGACTGTACTGGGAAAATGTGGCACATATACACGATGGAATATTATGCAGCAATCAAAAATGATGAGTTTGTGTCCTTTGTAGGGACATGGATGAATCTGGAGAACATTATTCTCAGCAAACTGACACAAGAACAGAAAAAGAAATACCGCATATACTCACTCATAGGTGGGTGAGAAAAATGAGAACACATGGACACAGAGAGGCAGTCTACTATACAGTGGGGTCTATTGGGGGAAATGGGGAGGGACAGCAGGGGGGCCTGGGGAGGGATAGCCTGGGGATGAATGCCAAGTGTGGGTGAAGGGGAGGAAGGCAGCAAAACACACTGCCATGTGTGTACCTATGCAACTATCTTGCATGTTCTGCACATGTACCCCAAAACCTATAATGCAATAAAAATTTTTTAAAAAAGAAAAATGCACAAATGTAAAGTACTCAGCAGTCTATTTCATATAGACACTCATTCATAGATTCACTAAATAATACAAATATTTAATATAGCAGCATCCTGTTTCATATGGTCACACAAAATGAGCCTCACTGAGCAAGGCACACCTAGGGAGGTGTTAGGAGTCTACTTTATATAGCCTTTCATTTAGAGCCTCAGGGAATAATGCACACGTGTGGAATAGACACTAGGCTATTTGATATGGCCACAAAATCAAAGCCTGAGTGAGTAATACATATTTTTGGAATAGACACTGGTCTATTTTACCTAACCAAATATTTAGAGTCAGAGTCAATAATACATGCCTGTGGACAAGTCAGAAATCAATTTCATAGGTCCAAAGTTTCAGAGCCTCAGTGAAAAATACATACCTGGGAAATACTCAGGACGCTATTACATGTAGCATCAATTTCAGAGATTCCTTGAATAAGAAACACCTCTTTTGTAGTCAGAATTCTATTTCCTATAGCCACATATTAAGAGCCTAACTGAATAACATACACCTTTGGAAAAGTTAAAATTCTATCTCTTATAGCCACTCATTTAGAGCTGATTGTAAAAACGCACGCTTGAGGAGCATTAAGGAGGCTCTATTTTATGGCCACTCATTTAGAGCTTCACAGAATAATACAGAATTATGAAAACGTCAGGAGTGTATTTCACATGGCCACTTATTCATAACCTCACTGAGCAATCATATATATCTGGAAAATACTCAGGTTTATATTATATATAGCCAATTATTCAGAGACTCACTGACTAATGCACAGCTAAGGAATAGTCTGGAGACAATTGGATATCACTCTTCACCCAGAGACTCAGTGGACAATGCAAAACTTGAAAATAGTAAAGAGGATGGAGCCAAGGGTTTATGTTATGTGGTCACACGTTCAGAATCTCACTGAAGAATACACACCTTGGGAACAGTCAGTGTCCAAGTCATATGGACACTCAATCACAGCATTACCGAATAATGCACAATGGGGCAATAGTAAGGAGTCTATTTTATATGGCCTGTCATTCGGATCTTCAGTGCCTAATAAACAGCTGTGCAGTAGTCCGGACCCTATGTAAGGTAGCCCCAAATTAAGACGCTCCGTGAATGATACACACATGTGTCAGAGTCAGGAGACTATTTGACATAGACACTCATACAGAACCTTTTCGAATACTGCACATGTGAGAAATAATCACTAGTCTGTTTCATATGGTGATTAGTTTGGAGAATCAAAAAATAATGCACACCTGTTAAGTAAAATGGGTTCTATTTCATAAGGCCAATCTTTCAGTGTTTTAGTGAATAATATGTATATCTGATAAGTCAGGAATCTCTTTCACATGGACACTCGTTCAGGACCTCTGTGAAGAAAACTCAGCTCAAAAATAGTCAAGAGTCTACTTCAAATGGCTACAAATTCAAAGTATCTGTACACAATGAAAACCTGGGCAATACACCTGAGTCTCTATTTTATGCCCACTTAGTCAGAGACTCATTTAATAATACACAACAAAGGAAGATTTAAGAGTCTACTTCATGTAGCCACTCATTTAGAGCCTCAGTAGTTTACGCATCCGACAAAGGGCTGATATCCAGAATTTACAAAGAACTCAAACAGATTTACAGGAAAAAAACAAACAAGCCCATTCAAAAATGGGCAAAGGATATGAACAGAAACTTTACGAAAGCAGACATACATGAGGCCAGCAAACATATGAAAAAGTGCTCATCGTCATTGGTCATTAGAGAGATGCAAATCAAAACCACATTGAGATACCATCTCACACCAGTTAGAATGGCGATCATTAAAAAATCTGGAGACAGCAGGTGCTGGAGAGGATGTGGAGAAATAGGAACACTCTTACACTGTTGGTGGGAGTGTAAATTAGTTCAACCATTGTGGAAGACAGTGTGGCGATTCCTCAGGGACCTAGAAATAGAAATTCCATTTGACCCAGCAATCCCATTACTGGGTATCTATCCAAAGGATTATAAATCGTTCTACTATAAGGACACATGCACACGAATGTTCATTGCAGCACTGTTTACAATAGCAAAGACCTGGAACCAACCCAAATGCCCAACGATGATAGACTGGACTGGGAAAATGTGGCACATATACACCATGGAATATTATGCAGCAATCAAAAATGATGAGTTTGTGTCCTTTGTAGGGACATGGATGAATCTGGAGAACATCATTCTCAGCAAACTGACACAAGAACAGAAAAAGAAATACCGCATATACTCGCTCATAGGTGGGTGAGAAAAATGAGAACATGTGGACACAGAGAGGCAGTCTACTATACACTGGGGACTGTTGGGGGGAATGGGGGAGGGACAGCAGGGGGGGGCTGGGGGGGATAGCCTGGGGATGAATACCAAGTGTGGGTGAAGGGGAGGAAAGCAGCAAAGCACACTGCCATGTGTGTACCTATGCAACTATCTTGCTCGTTCTGCACATGTACCCCCAAACCTATAATGCAATAAAAAAAAAAAAAAAAAAAAAAAAAAAAAAAAAAAAAAAATAATGCACACCAGGGTAATAGTCGAGCATTTTTTATATTGACAGTCATTTTATGCCTCACTGAGAAATATATAACTCACAATTCTATTTGATACTATCATTCATTTAGAACCTTATTGAATAATTCACAATGGAGCAATAGTCAGGTGTCTATTTTATATGGTATATCATTTAAAGTTTCAGTGGATAGTAATCTTCCATGGAGTAATCAGGATGCTGTTTATCATAGCCATGAATTAAGTGCCGTGCTGAATGATATGCACCTGTGTGATAGTCAGGAGTCTATTTCACATAAACTCTAATTTTGTGTATCGCTGAGTATTACACGCCTGGGGCAGTGTCAGGAGGCTATTTGGTATGGACACTCAAACAGAGGCTGTTTGATTAATGCACACATGGATAATAATGAGGAGTCTATGGCATACAGGTACTCATTCAGACAAACTGTAAATAATGCACATGTGGGGTAATTAGAAGTCTGTTTCATATGGCCCCTCTTTCACAGCCTCACTGAATATTACACACTTGTGATATAGTCTGAAGTCCATTTTTTATGGCCACTCATTCAGAGAATCACTTAATAATGCACACCTGCGGAATAGTCAGAAGTCTCTTTCCTATGGCCACTCGTTAAGAGCCTCAGTAAGTGTACACACCTGGAGAAATAGTCAGGATGTACCTTTATCCCCTCATTCAGAGTCTCACTAAATAATGCACACCTGTGGAATAGTCAGGAGACTTTTTCATGTGGCCTCTAATTCAGAGTGTCACTGAATAATGTGGTGTAGTCAGGAGCCTATTTCATGTAGACACATATTCAGAGCTTCAGTGAATAAGACAGACACCTGATATAGTATAGAAACTAATTGATATGGAAACATATTCTGAGCCTCACTGAATAATACACACCTGGGGAATAATTTGGAGTCTAATTTTGATGGACATATATTCAGAGCCTCGGAAAATGATGTACACCTGTGGAGTAGCCAGGAGTCTATTTTATTAGGATACTCATTCATAGCCTCAGTGGATAATATGCACGTGTGAATTAGTCCAGATTCCTATTTATATGGCCACTGACTCATAACTTCAGTGAAAAATGCACAAATGTAACGTACTCAGCAGTCTATTTCATATAGACACTCATTCAGAGATTCACTGAATAATACAAATATTTGAGATAGACAGCATCCTGTTTTATATGGTTAAACAAAACAAGCCTCACTGAGTAATGCACACCAGTGGAAGTTTTAGGAGTCTACTTTATATAGCCTTTAATTTAAAGAATCAGGAAATAATGCACACGTGTGGAATAGACACTAGTCTATTTTATGTGGCCGCAAAATCAAAGCCGTTTCGAATACTGCACATGTGGGGAATAATCACTTGTCTGTTTCATATGATGTTTCATTTGGTGAATCAAAAACTTATGCACACCTGTGGAGTAAAATCGGTGCTATTTCAGAAGGCCACTCTTCAGTGTTTTAGTGAATAATATGTATATCTGAAAAGTAAGGAATCTCTTTCACATGGCCACTCGTTTAGGGCCTCTGTGAAGAATACTCCTCTCAAGAATAGTCAAGTGTCTACTCTAAATGGCTACACATTCCGAGACTCTGTACGTAATGAACACCTGGGCAATACACCTGAGTCTCTTTTTTATGCCCACTTAGTCAGAGTCTCATTCATTAATACACACCTGGGGATGATTTAAGCGTCTACTTTATGTAGCCACTCATTTAGAGCCTCAGTGAATAATGCACACCAGGGTAATAGTCGAGCATTTTTTTATATGGCCACTTATTTTGTGCCTCACTGAGTGATATACCCCTGAAGAATCCTAAGAATTCTGTTTCATACTACCACACATTTAGCACCTTACTGAATAATTTACAATGGAGAAATAGTCAGGTCTCAATTTTATATGGTCTACCACTCGAAGTTTCAGTGAATAGTAAACTTCTATGGAGTAATCAGGACGCTGTTTAAGATAGCCACGAATTACGTGCCTTACTGAATGATACACACCTGGGTTATAGCTTGACTTCTATTTCATATGAACTCTAATTTTTTTGTATCGTTGAGTAATACACACCGGGGGCAGTGTCAAGAGTCTATTTGGTATGGACAATCAAACAGAACCTATTTGAAAAATGCACATATTACTAATGTGCATTATTGCACAATAATGAGGAGTCTATGTCATACGACTACTCATTCAGACAAACAATGAATAATGCACATGTGGAGTAATTAGACGTCTGTTTTATACGGCCCCTCTTTCACAGCCTCACTGAATATTACACACTTGTGATATAGTCTGGAGTCTATATTTTATGGCCACCCATTTAAAGAATCACTTAATAATGCACACCTGCAGAATAGTCAGAAGTCTCTTTCCTATGGCCACACGTTAAGAGCCTCACTAAGTGTACACACCTGGGGAAATTGTCAGGATTTACCTTTTTACCATCATTCACAGTCTCACTAAATAATGCACACCTGTGGAATAGTCAGGAGACTTTTTCATGGGGCCTCTAATTCAGAGTGTCACTGAATAATGTGGTGTAGTCAGGAGTCTATTTCATGTAGACACATATTCAGAGCTTCAGTGAATAAGACAGACACCTGATATAGTAAGGAATCTAATTGATATGGAAACATATTCTGAGCCTCACTGAATAATACACACCTGGGGAATAATTTGGAGTCTAATTTCGATGGACATATATTCAGAGCCTCGGAAAATGATGTACACCTGTGGAGTAGCCAGGAGTCTATTTTATTAGAACACTCATTCATAGCCTCAGTGGATAATATGCACGTGTGAATTAGTCCAGAATCCTATTTATATGACCACTGACTCATAACTTCAGTGAAAAATGCACAAATGTAACGTACTCAGCAGTCTATTTCATATAGACACTCATTCAGAGATTCACTGAAGAATACAAATATTTAAGATAGACAGCATCCTGTTTCATATGGTTAAATAAAATGAGCCTCACTGAGTAATGCACACCAGTGGAAGTTTTAGGAGTCTACTTTATATAGCCTTTAATTTAAAGAATCAGGAAATAATTCACACATGTGGAATAGACACTAGTCTATTTTATATGGCCGCAAAATTAAAGCCTTTTCGAATACTGCACATGTGGGGAATAATCACTTGTCTGTTTCATATGGTGTTTCCTTTGGTGAATCAAAAACTTATGCACACCTGTGGAGTAAAATCGGTGCTATTTCAGAGGGAAACTCTTTAGTGTTTTAGTGAATAATATGTATATCTGAAAAGTAAGGAATCTCTTTCACATGGCCACTCGTTTAAGGCCTCTGTGAAGAATACACCTCTCAAAAATAGTCGTGTCTACTTTAAATGGCTACACATTCCGAGACTCTGTAGGTAATGAACACCTGGGCAATACACCTGAGTCTCTTTTTTGTGCCCACTTAGTCGGAGTTTCATTCAATAATACACACCTGGGAATGATTTAAGTGTCTACTTCATGTAGCCACTCATTTAGAGCCTCAGTGAATAATGCACACCAGGGTAATAGTAGAGTATTTTTTATATGGCCATTTATTTTGTGCCTCATTGAGTGATATAACCCTGAAGAATCCTAAGAATTCAATTTGATACTACCACATATTTAGCACCTTACTGAATAATTTACAATGGAGAAATAGTCAGGTCTCTATTTTATATGGTCTATTACTCCAAGTTTCAGTGAATAGTAAACTTCTATGGAGTAATCAGGACGCTGTTTAAGATAGCCAGGAATTACCTGCCTTACTGAATGATACACACCTGGGTAATAACTTGACTTCTATTTCATATGAACTCTAATTTTGTGTATCGTTGAGTAATACACACCGGGGGCAGTGTCAAGAGTCTATTTGGTATGGAAAATCAAACACAACATTTTTGAATAATGCACACATTAATAAGGTGCATTATTGCACAATAATAAGGAGTCTATCTCATACGGCTACTCAGAAAAACAGTGAAAAATGCACATGTAAAGTAGTTAGAAGTCTGATTCTTATGGCCCCTCTTTCACAGCCTCACTGAATATTACGCACTTGTGATATAGTCTGGAGTCTATTTTTCATGGCCACTTATTCAGAGAATCACTAAAGAATGCATACCTGCGGAATATTCAGAAGTCTCTTTCCAATGGCCACTGGATGAGAGCCTCACAAAGTGTACACACCTGAGGAAATAGTCAGGATTTACCATTGTCCCCTCATTCAGAGTTTCACTCAATAATGCACACCTGTGAAGTAGTATGGAGACTTTTTTATGTGGCCTCTAATTCAAAGTGTCACTGAATAATGTGATGTAGTCAGGAGTCTATTTCATGTAGACACATATTCAGAGCCACAGTGAATCAAACAGGCCCTTTATGCTGTAAGGAATCTAATTAATATGGCCGCTTCTTCTGAGCCTCACTAAATAATACACACCTGGAGAATAATTTGGAGTCTATTTTTGATGGACATTCATTCAGAGCATCGGTAAATAATGTACACCTGTGGAGTATCCAGGAGTCTCTTTTATTAGGACACTCATTCATAGCCTCAGTGGATAATGTGCACGTGTGGATTAGTCCGGATTCAAATTTATATGGCCACTGACTCATAATCACAGTGAAAAACGCACAAATGTAAAGTACACAGCAGTCTATTTTATATAGACACTCATTTAGAGATCCACTAAATAATACAAATATTTAATATAGCAGCATCCTGTTTCATATGTTCACACAAAATGAGCCTCACTGAGTAAGTCACACCTAGGGAAGTTTTAGGATTCTAGTTTATATAGCCTCTCATTTACAGCCTCAGGGAATAATGCACACATGTGGAATAGACACTAGACTATTTGATATGGCCACAAAATCAAAGCCTGAGTGAGTAATAAACAACGTGCGAATAGTCACTTGTCTATCTTACATGCCCAAATATTTAGAGTCAGAGTCAATAATACACACCTTTGGAGAAGTCAGGAAGCAATTTCATATGGCCAAAGTCTCAGAGCCTCAGTGAATAATACATACCTGGGAAATACTCAGGACGCCATTACATGTGGGATCAATTTCAGAGCTTCCTTCAATAAGAGACACCTCCATTGCAGTCAGAATTCTATTTCCTGTAGCCACATATTCAGAGCCAAACTGAATAACATACAACTTTGAAAAAGTTAAAATTCTATTTTGTATAGCCACTCATTCAGAGCGGAATGTACAAACGCACGACTGAGGAGCATTCAGGAGGTTCGATTTTATGGCCACTCATTTAGAGCTTCACAGAATAATACAGACCTATGAAAACGTCAGGAGTGTATTTCATATGGCCACTTATTCAGAACCTCAGTGAGGAATCACATATATCTGGAAAATACTCAGGATTATATTATATATAGCCGCTTATTCAGAGACTCACCGAATAATGCACAGCTAAGGAATAGTCTGGAGAATATTTGATATGACTCTTCAACCAGCAACTCAGTGGACAATGCAGAACTGAAAAATATTTAAGAGGATAGTCAAGGGTTTATGTTATGTGGTCACTCGTTCAGAATCTCACTGAAGAATACACACCTTGGGAATAGCCAGTTTCCAAGTCATATGGACACTCACTAACAGCATTACCGAATAATGCACAATGGGGCAATAATAAGGAGTCTTTTATATGGCCTGTCATTCGGAGCTTCAGTGCATAATAAACAGCTGTGGAGTAGTCAGGGCTCTATTTAAAGTGGCCGCAAATTAAGCATCTCCGTGAATGATACACACATGTGTCAGAGTTAGGAGACTATTTGACATAGACACTCATACAGAAACGTTGAAAATACTGCAGATGTGGGGAATAATCACTAGTCTGTTTCATATGGTGATTACTTTGGAGAATCAAAAATAACGCACACAGTTTGAGTAAAATGGGTTCTTTTTCATGAGTCCACTCTTTCAGTGTTTTAGTGAATAATATGTATATCTGATAAGTCAGGAATCTCTTTCAAATGGCCACTCGATCGGGGCCTCCGTGAAGAATACTCCCTTCAAAAATAGTCAAGGGTCTACTTCAAATGGCTACACATTCAAAGTCTCTGTATGTAATGAACACCTGGGCAATACACCTGAGTCTCTTTTTTATGCCCACTTAGTCAGAGACTCATTCAGTAATACAAAACAAAGGAAGATTTAAGAGTCTACTTCATGTAGCCAGTCATTTAGGGCCTCAGTGAAAAATGCACACCAGGGTAATAGTCGAGCATTTTTTCTGTGACCACTCATTTTGTGCCTCACTGAGTGATATACACCTGATGAATCCGAAGGATTCTATTTGATACTACCACGCATTTAACACCTTACTGAATAACTCACAATGGGGCAATAGTCAGGTGTCTATTTTATATGGTCTATCACTCAAAGTTTCAGTTAATAGTAAACTTCTATGGAGTAATCAGGACGCAGTTTAAGATAGCCACGAATTAACTGCCTTCCTGAATGATACACACCTGGGTAATAGCCTGGTGTCTATTTCATATGAACTCTAATTTTGTGTCTTGTTGAGTAATACACACCTGGGGCAGTGACAGGAGTGTATTTGGTATGGACCCTCAAACAGACCCTCTTTGATGAATGCACACATGTATAATAATGAAGAGTCTATGTCATACGGCTACTCATTCAGACAAACTGACAGTAATGCACATGTGAAGTAATTAGAAGTCTGTTTTTTTTTTTTGGCCCCACTTTCACACCCTCTCTGAATATTGCACACTTGTGATATAGCCTGGAGTCTATTTTTTTATGGCCACTCATTCAGAGAATCTCTAAATAATGCACACCTGTGGAATAGTCAGAAGTCTCTTTCCTATGGCCACTCGTTAAGAGCCTCACTAAGTGTACACACCTAAAGAAATAGTCATGATTTATCTTTATTCCCTCATTCAGAGTCTCACTAAATAATGCACACCTGTGGAATAGTCAGGAGACTTTTTCATGTGGCCTCTAATTTGGAGTGTCACTGAATAATGTGGTGTAGTCAGGAGTCTATTTCATGCAGACACATATTCAGAGCTTCAGTGAAAAACTCAGACATTTGATTTAGTAAGGAATCTAATTGATATGGAAACATATTCTGAGCCTCACTGAATAATACACACCTGGGGAATAATTTGGAGTCTATTTTCGATGGACATATATTCAGAGCCTCGGAAAATGATGTACACCTGTGCAGTAGCCAGGAGTCTATTTTATTAGGACACTAATTCATAGCCTCAGTGGATAATATGCACGTGTGGATTAGTCAGGATTCCATTTTATATGGCCACTGAATTGTAACCTCAGTGAAAAATGCAAAAATGTAAAATACTTATCAGTCTATTTTTTATAGACACTCATTCAGAGATTCACTGAATAATACAAATATTTGAGATAGACAGCATCCTGTTTCATATTGTTAAACAAAAAGACCGTCACTGAGTAATGCACACTAGGGAAGTGTTAGGAGTCTACTTTAAATAAACTTTAATTTACAGAATCAGGAAATAATGCAAACGTGTGGAATAGACACTAGTCTAATTCATAGGGCCTCAAAATCAAAGCCTTTTCGAATACTGCACATGTGAGGAATAATCACTTGTCTGTTTCATATGGTGTTTTGTTTGGTGAATCAAAAAATTATGCACACCTATGGAGTAAAGTGTGTTCTATTTCAGAAGGCCACTCTTTCAGTGTTTTAGTGAATAATATGTATATATGAAAAGTAAAAGGAGGAGGGGAAAGATGGCGTCATAGAATCGACTCAGGATTGCAGCTCTCAGTGACGGCACAGAGGGTGAGTCCTAGCCGCATTCTCGGATGGACCTTTCTAGCCCACAGATCCTTGAAAGTCCCACAGGACGCTAGTAAAGTAAAGCCGGCTAACGCAGCCGGCTCGCGCGGCCGCTTCGGCCGGCGCCACAGTGAGACACGGCATGTAACTCACTGGTCTGGGTGCCCTGTTAAACTGGCAATCTGAGAGTTTCAAGGGCAGATTGGCGCATCCATCTGATTGAACAGGACTTGGACAGTGAGCCAGACCAGGAGATTCCTGGGAGTTTCCTGGGAAGCGTGATCTGAGCCGGTGAAGTGGGCAGCGGCACGGGAGATGGCACAGATCCCAGTGCCCTATTGGCAGGTTACTGGGGCGCCAGTAAAAGAGTCGACATTTCAGCTTGCAGAGAGGGAGAGAGAGAGAGAGAGGACGGACTCTGAGGCAGGGAGCTGGGTGATCGGGCTCGGCAGGTCCCACCCTCACAGGGACAAGCAGGGCAGTGACTGGAGACGCTTGGGGCTGAGAGCTTTGCTGCTGGCATCTAGGATGGTGCAGCTTGGTGAGGGAGGGGCATCCGCCATTGCTGACACAATATGCCTCTATTGAAGTACCTCCCAGGGCTGACGCAGCCTGCCGTTGCTGAGGCACTCTGCCATAACAGAGAGACTCCCAGGAGAGGGGAGCTCTCCACAGCAGAAGGGAGCCCAGCACCAACAGGGTGGACCCGTGCTAGCAGGTCAGAGCCCCGGCAGGAAAATAGTGAATAGACTGCCACCTAGTGGGGCAAGACAGTGCAACAGATACTCATAAAGAAAGCCCCAAATCCCTGACACAGAGCATATAAGGAGGAAGAAAAAAAGGGTGGTGTTTTATGAGTTCTATTGCAGCAGACATAAGCAATCTCCCAACAACCCTGAATGAACAACGGAGCTCACAGCTCAGCACTGGAGCTACTATAAAGCAGGAAACCGTCTCCTTAAGCAGCTCCCTGACCCCTGTATATCCAAAGAGTCACCGAAAAAAAGGACTAATCAGACTGACATTTGGCGGGCATCATTCTGGAACAAAGACAGCAGAAGAAGAAACTGGTATCATCCCTCACTGTTCCACAGCTGCTACAGGTATACTCCAGACAAACAGGGCCTGGAGTAGACCTTAGCACTCATACAGAAGAGGGGCTAGACCACTAGA
Source organism: Saguinus oedipus (assembly GCA_031835075.1). NCBI lineage: Eukaryota > Metazoa > Chordata > Mammalia > Primates > Cebidae > Saguinus > Saguinus oedipus. Next base: position 61,052,124 of record CM063173.1, read on the forward strand.
AGGAAAACTAAGTAACAGAAATATTTCATCAGCAACAATGTCAGCATCCACACAGAGACCCAATTGAAAAATCAGCAACTACTAAGACGACAGGCGGATAAATCCATAAAGATGGAAAGAAACCAGCGCAAAAAGGAGGAAAACAACCGAAACCAAAACACCTCACCTCCTACAAAGGACCAAAACTCCTCACCAGCGAGGGAACAAAGCTGGACGGAGAATGAGTGTCACAAAATGACGGAATCAGACTTCAGAAAGTGGATAATGAGAAACTTCATTGAGCTAAAAGAACATGTTCTAAATCAGTGCAAAGAAACTAAGAACCTTGAAAAAAGTTTTGAAAAAAAATTCGAGGAATTGATAAAAAGAATGGACAACTTAGAGAGGAATATGAATGAATTGAAGGAGCTGAAAAACACAACACGAGAACTTCGTGAAGCATGCACAAGTTTCAACAGCCGAATTGACCAAGCAGAAGAAAGAATATCAGAAGTTGAAGATCAACTCAATGAAATAAAACGTGAAAACAAGATTAAAGAAAAAAGTACAAAAAGGAATGAACAAAATCTCCAAGAAATGTGGGACTATGTGAAAAGACCCAACCTACGTTTGATAGGTGTACCAGAATGTGATGAAGAGAAGCTGGAAAACACTCTTCAGGATATTATCCAGGAAAATTTCCCCAACCTAGAAAGACAGGTCAATACTCACCTCCAGGAAATACAGAGAATGCCACAAAGATACTCCGCAAGAAGAGCAACTACAAGGCACATAATTGTTAGATTCACCAGGGTTGAAATGAATAAGAAAATACTAAGGGCAGCCAGAGAGAAAGGTCGGGTCACCCACAAAGGGAAGCACATCAGACTCACAGAAGATCTCTAGGCAGAGACTCTACAAGCAAGAAGAGAGTGGGGGCCAATAATCAACATCCTTAAAGAAAAGAACTTTCAACCCAGAATTTCATATCCAGCGAAACTGAGCTTCATAAGTGAAGGAAAAATAAAACCCTTCATGAACAAGCAAGTACTCAGATTTTTGTCACCACTAGGCCTGCTTAAAAAGAGTTACTAAAAGAGGCACTACACATAGAAAGAAACAACCAGTACCAGCCATCCTAAATGCATGCCAAAAGCTAAAGACCATAAACAAAATGAAGAATCTACATGAACCAACGAGCAAAACAGCCAGCTAGCATCAAAATGACAGGATCAAATTCACACATAACAATATTAACCCTAAATGTAAATGGGCTAAATGCACCAAACAAAAGACACAGACTGGCAAATGGGATAAAAAACCAAAACCCATCGGTGCGCTGTATCCAGGAAACCCACCTCACACGCAAAGATACACAAAGGATCAAAATAAAAGGATGGAGGAAGATTTACCAAGCAAATGGAGAGCAAAAAAAGGCAGGAGTTGCAATTCTAGTCTCTGATAAAATAGACTTTAAAGCAACAAAGATCAAAAGGGACAAAGAAGGTCATTACATAATGGTAAAAGGATCGATACAACAAGAAGAGATAACGATTCTAAATATATATGGACCCAATGTAGGAGCACCCAGATATATAAGGCAAGGTCTTAAAGACTTACCAAGAGACTTAGACTCCCACACAATAATAGTGGGAGACTTTAACACTCCACTGTCAACAGCAGACAGATCAACCAGACAGAAAAATAACAAGGATATCCAGGACTTGAACTCAGACCTGGAAAAAGCAAACCTGATAGATATTTACAGAACTCTCCACCCCAAATCCACGCAATTTACATTCTTCTGAGCGCCACATCACACCTACTCCAAAATTGACCACATAATTGGAAGTAAAGCACTCCTCAGCAAATGCAAGACAACTGAAATCATAAAAAGCAGTCTCTCAGATCATAGTGCAATCGAGTTGGAACTCAGAATTCAGAAAATAACTCAGAACCGCACAGCTTCATGGAAACTGAACAACTGGCTCTTGAATGTTGATTGGATAAACAATGAAATGAAGGCAGAAGTAAAGAAGTTCTTTGAAACCAATGAAAATGAAGACACAACGTATCAGAATCTCTGGGACACATTTAAGCACTCTGTAGAAAAAAATATATAGCAATAAGTGCCCATATGAGAAGAGTGGAGAGATCCAAAATTGACACCCTATCATCAAAATTGAAAGAGCTAGAGGAGCAAGATCAAAAAAGCTCAAAACCTAGCTGAAGACAAGAAATAACTAAGATCAGAGCAGAACTGAAGGAGATAGAGACAAGAAAAACCCTTAAAAAATCAATAAATCTAAGAGTTGGTTTTTCGAAAAGATCAACAAAATAGGCAGACCACTAGCCAGACTGATAAAAAAGAAAAGAGAGAACAACCAAATAGATGCAATAAAAAACGATAAAGGGGAAGTCACCACAGATTCCACAGAAATTCAAACCATCATCAGAGAATACCACAAACAACTCTATGCACATAAACCAGTAAATCAGGAAGAAATGGATAAATTCCTGGACGCCTGTGTCCTCCCAAGCCTAAACCAGGAAGAATCCGAAACTATGAATAGACCAATAACAAGGTCTGAAGTTGAGGCAACAATTAAGAGCCTACCACACAAAAAAAGCCCAGGTCCAGATGGGTTCACAGCTGAATTCTACTAGACACACAAAGAGGATCTGGTACCATTCCTTCTAAAACTGTTCCAAAGAATCCAAAAAGAGGGAATCCTTCCCAAATCATTTTATGAGACCAACATTATCCTGATACAAAATCCCGGCCGAGACTCAACAAGAAAAGAAAACTTCAGGCCAATATCCATGATGGACATAGATGCAAAGATCTGCAATAAAATACTGGCAAACCGATTGCAAGAGCACATTAAAAAACTTATCCATCTTCATCAAGTAGGATTCTTCCCTGGGATGCAAGGCTGGTTCAACATACGCAAGTCTATAAATGTAATTCACCACATAAACAGAAACAAAAACAAAAACTACATGATTAGCTCAATTGACACAGAGAAGGCATTTGACAAAATTAAACAGCTCTTTATGCTAAAAAGCCTCAAGAAACGTGGTATTGATGGAACATATCTCAAAGTAATAAAAGCTATTTACGACAAACCAACAGCCAATATCATACTTAATGGGCAAAAACTGGAAGCATTCCCTTTGAAATCGGGCACTAGACAAGGATGCCCTCTCTCACCACTCCTATTCAACATAGTACTGGAGTTTCTAGCCAGAGCAATCAGGCAAGAAAAAGTAATAAAGCGTATTCAAATAGGAAAGGTGGAAGCCAAATTGTCTCTATTTGCAGACGACATGATAGTATACCTAGAAGACCCCATCATCTCAGCCCAAAAGCTCCTGAAACTGATAAGCAACTTTAGCAAATTCTCCGGATATAAAATCAATGTTCAATAATCACAAGCCTTCCTATACACGAATAACAGACTTAAAGAGAACCAAATCAAGAACGAACTCCCATTCACAATTGCTACAAAGAAAATAAAATACCTAGGAATACAACTCATAAGGAATGTAAGGGACCTCTTTAAGGAAAACTACAAACCACTGCTCAACGAAATAAGAGAGGACACAAACAGATGGAGAAACATTCCATGTTCGTGGTTAGGAAGTATCAATATCGTGAAAATGGCTATACTGCCCAAAGTAATTTACACAATCAATGCTATCCCCATCAAACTACCATTGAATTTCTTCACAGAACTGGAAAAAACCACCATGAATCTCATATGGAACCAAAAAAGAGCCCGCATAGCCAAGTCAATTCTAAGCAAAAAGAACACAGCGGGAGGCATCACACTTCCAGACTTCAAACTATACTACAAGGCTACAGTAATCAAAACAGCATGGTACTGGTACCAAATCACAGATATAGACCAATGGAACAGAACAGAAGCATCGGAGGCAACACAACATATCTGCAACCATATTATCTTTGATAAACCAGACAAAAACAAGCATTGGGGAAAGGATTCCCTATTTAATAAATGGTGTTGAAAAAACTGGCTAGCCAAGTGCAGAAAGCAGAAACTGGACCCCTTCCTGACACCTTACACTAAAATTAACTCCAGATGGATTAAAGACTTAAACATAAGACCTGACACCATAAATACCCAGAAGAAAATTTAGGCAAAACCATTCAGGACATAGGAGTAGGCAAGGACTTCATGAATAAAACACCAAAAGCATTGGCAACAAAAGCCAAAATAGACAAATGAGACCTAATCAAACTCCATAGCTTCTGCACGGCAAAAGAAACTGTCACTAGAGTGAATCGGCAACCATCAGAATGGGAAAAAAATCTTTGCAGTTTACACATCTGACAAAGAGCTGATATCCAGAATTTACAAAGAACTGAAACAGATTTACAGGAAAAAAACAAACAAGCCCATTCAAAAATGTGCAAAGGATATGAACAGACACTTTACAAAAGAAGATATACATGTGGCCAGCAAACATATGAAAAAATGCTCATCATCACTGGTCATTAGAGAGATGCAAATCAAAACCACATTGAGATACCATTTCACGCCAGTTAGAATGGCGATCCTTAAAATATCTGGAGACAGCAGATGCTGGAAAGGATGTGGAGAAAAAGGAACACTCTTACACTGTTGGTGGGAGTGTAAATTAGTTCAGCCATTGTGGAAGACAGTGTGGTGATTCCTCAGGGACCTAGAAATAGAAATTCCATTTGACACAGCAATGCCATTACTGGGTATATATCCAAAGGACTATAAATCGTTCTACTATAAGGACACATGTACACGAATGTTCATTGCAGCACTGTTTACAATAGTAAAGAACTGGAGCCAACCCAAATACCCTATGATGATAGACTGGACTGGGAAAATGTGGCACATATACACCATGGAATATTATGCAGCAATCAAAAATGATGAGTTTGTGTCCTTTGTAAGGACATGGATGAATCTGGAGAACATCATTCTCAGCAAACTGACACAAGAACAGAAAAAGTAATACTGCATATAGTCACTCATAGGTGGGTGAGAAAAATGAGAACACATGGACACAGAGAGGCGGTCTACTATACACTGGGGTCTATTGGGGGGAATGGGGGAGGGACAGCGGGGGGGCTGGTGAGGGATAGCCTGGGGATGAATGTCAAGTATGGGTGAAGGGTAGAAAGTCAGCATAACACACTGCCATATGTGTAACTATGCAACTATCTTGCACGTTCTGCACATGTACCCCAAAACCTATAATGCAATAAAAATTAAAAATTAAAAAAAAATAAAAGTAATGAATCTCTTTCACATGGCCACTCGTTCAGGGCCTCTGTGAAGAATACTCCTCTCAAAAATATTCAAGTGTCTACTTTAAATGGCTACACATTCTGAGACTCTGTAGGTAATGAACACCTGGGCAATACACCTGAGTCTCTTTTTTATGCCCACTTAGTCAGAGTCTCATTCAATAATACATACCTGGGGAAAATTAGGAGTCTACTTTATGTAGCCACTCGTTTAGAGCCTCAGTGAATAATGCACACCAGGATAATAGTAGAGCATTTTTTATATCAGCACTCATTTTGTGCGTAACTGAGTGATACACACCTGAATAATTCTAAGGATTCTATTTGATACTACCATGCTTTTAGTACCTTATTGAATAATTCACAGTGGAGCAATAGTCAGGTGTCTATTTTAAATGGTCCATCACTCAAAGTTTCAGTGAATAATAAACTTCTATGGAGTTATCAGGGCTCTGTTTAAGATAGCCACGGATTTAGTGCCTTCCAGAATGATACACACCTGTGTAATAGCCTGGTGTCTATTTCATATGAACTCTAATTTTGTGTATCATTGAGTAAAAAACACCTAGGGAAGTGTCAGGAGTCTATTTGGTATGGACACTCATAAACAACCTGTTTGATTAATGCACACATGTATAATAAAAAGGAGTCTATGTCATACATCTACTCATTCTGACAAACAGTGAATAATGCACACGTAACGTAGTTAGAAGTCTGATTCTTATGGACCCTCTTTCACAGCCTCACTGAATATTACACACTTGTGATATAGTCTGGAGTCTATTTTTTTATGGCAACTCATTCAGAGAATCACTAAATAATGCACACCTGCAGAATAGTCAGAAGTCTCCTTCCTATGGCCACTCGTTAAGAGCCTGACTAAGTGTACACACCTTGGGAAATAGTCAGGATTTACCATTATCCCCTCATTCAGAGTCTCACTAAATAATGCACACCTGTGGAATAGCCAGGAGACTTTTTCATGTGACCTCTAATTCGGAGTGTCAATGAATAATGTGATGTAGTCAAGAGTCTATTTCCTGTAGACACACATTCAGAGCCTGTGTGTACAAGGAAGACTCTTGATATAGTAAGAAATCTGATTAGTATGGCCAAGTCTTCTGAGGCTCACTGAATAATACACACCTGGAGAATAACATGGAGTCTATTTTCGATGGACATTCATTCAGAGCCTCGGTAAATAATAGAGACCTTTGGAGTAGCCAGGAGTCTATTTCATTTGGACAAACATTCATAGCCTCAGTGGATAATAGGCACATTTGGATTAGTTAGGATTCCATTTTATATAGTCACTGAATCGTAACATCAATGAAGAATGTACAAATGTAATGTACTCAGCAGTCTATTTCATATAGCCCCTCATTTAGAGATTCACTGAATACTAAAATTATTTGAGATAGACATCCTCCTGTTTCATATGGTCATACAAAAAGAGTCTCACTGAGTGACACACACCTGGGGAAATGTTAGGAGAGTTCTTTACATAGCCTCTCATTTACAGCCTAAGGGAATAATGCACACGTGTGGAATAGACACCAGTCTATTTTATATGGCCACAATATCAAAGCCTGAGTCAGTATTACACAACTTTGAATAGTCACTGGTCTATTCCATATGCACAAATATTTAGAGTCAGAATCAGTAATACACGCCTGTAGACTAGTCAGGACACAATTTCATATGTAAAGTTTCAGAGTGAATAATAAATACCTGAGGAATACTCTGGACGCTATTACATGTGGCATTTATTCAGAGGTTCATTGAGTAAAAAACACGTGTATTGTAGTCAGAATTCTATATCATATAGCCACATACTCAGAGCCTAACTCAATAACAGACACCTTGGGTAAGTCAGGATTCTATTTCGTATAGCCACTCATTTACAGCGGAATGTAAAACTCACGCATGTATAGTGTATAAGAGTCTCTATTTTATGGCCACTCATTCAGAGCCTCACTGAATAACACGGATGCATGCAAATGTCAGGAGTGTACTTGACATGGCCACTTATTCAGTTCCTCAGTGAAGAATCATATATATCTGGGAAATACTCAGGATTCTATTATATATAGCCACTTATTAAGAGACTCACTGAATAACGCACACCTGGAGAATTGTCTGGAGACTATTTGATATGACCGTTCACCCAGCGACTGAGTGGAAAATGCAGAGCTGAGAAACAGTCAAGAGGACATTGTCAGGAGTCTATTTTATGTGGTCACTCATTCAGAAACTGACTGAAGAATACACACCTTGCGCATTGTCAGAGTACAGGTCATATGGCCACTCAATCACAGCATTACCGAATAATGCACAATGGGGCAATAGTTAGGAGTCTGTTTCATATGGCCTCTCATTCAGAGCTTCAGTGCATCGTAAAGAGCTCTTAAGGAGGGAGGATCCTATTGAAGGTAGCCACAAATAAAGCAGCTCCGTGAATAATAGACACATGTGTGAGAGTCAGGAGACTATTTGATATGGACACCCATACAGAACCTCTTCGAATATTGCACATGTGGGGAATAAGCACTAGTCTATTTCATATGGTGATTCGATTGGCGAGTCAAAAAATGACGTGCACCTGTGGAGTAAAATACGTTATATTTCATAAGAAAACTTTTTCAGTGTCTTAGTGAATACCATGTATATCTGATAAGGCAGGAATCTCCTTCACATGGCCACTCCTTTTGTGCATCAGTGAATAATACTCCCCTCAGAAACAGTCAAGGTTCTACTTCAAATTCCTTCACATTCAGAGTCTCTTTAAGTAATGAACACCTGGGCAATACACCTGAGTCTCTTTTTTATGCCGACTTAGTCAGAGTCTCATTCATTAATACACACCTAGGGAAGGGTTAAGAGTCACCTTCATGTAGCCTCTCATTTAGATCCTCAGTAAATAATCCACACCAGGGAAATATTGAACATTTTTTATATGGCCACTCATTCTGTGCCTCCCTGAATGATACACACCTGGGGAATTCTCAGGATTCTATTTCGTACTACCACTCATTTAGAACCCTATTGAATAATTCACAAGGGAGCAATGGTCAGGTGTCCATTTTGTGTGGCTTCTCATTCAAAGATTCAGTGAATAATGAGCTTCAATGGAGTAATCAGGACACTGTTTAAGATAGCCATGTATTAAGTGCCTTCCTGAATAATACTCCCCTGGATGGTAGTCAGGATTCCATTTCATATGAACTCTAATTTTGTGTAACGCTGAGTAATACACACCTGGGGAAGTTTCAGGAGTCTATTTGGTATGGACACTCATACTGAACCTGTTGAAATAATGCACACATGGAGAATAATGAGGATTCTATGTCATACAGCAACTCATTTCGAAAAACAGTGAATAATGAACATGTGGAGTCATTAGAATTCTGTTTCATATGGCCCTTCTTTCACAGCCTCACTGAATATTACACACTTGTGATGTAGTCTTTAGTCTATATTTTATGGCCACTCATTCAGAGAATCACTGAATAATTTATATCTGCGGAATAGTCAGAAGTCTCTTTCCTACGGCTACCCGTTGAGAGCCTCACTAAATATACACACCTGGATAAATAGTCAGGATTTAGTTGTATCTCCTCATTCAGAGTGTCACTAAATAATGCACACCTGTGGAATAGTCAGGAGACTATTTCATGTGGCCTCTGATTCAATGTGTCATTAAAAAATGTGGTGAAGTCAGGAGACTCTTTCATGGAGACACATATTCAGAGCCTCAGTGCATAAGGCAGACCCTTGGGATAGTAAGAAATCTAATTAGTAGGAGACTCACAAGATGGTGTCATAGAAGCAACTCAGGATTGCAGCTCTCAGTGAAGGCACAGAGGGTGAGTCCTAGCCGCATTCTCGGATGGACCTTTTTTGCCCACAGAGCGTTGAAAGTCCCAGGTGTGGGAGAGACACGAGATGCTTTGCCGGCTAATGCAGCCGGCTCGCGCAGCCACTTTGGTCGGCGCCACAGCAGGACCCCGCACGGAACTCACTGGTCTGGGTGCCCTGTTAAACCAGCAATCTGAGATTTGGAAGGGCAGATTGGCATGTCCATCTGTTTGAAAGGGACTTGGACAGTGAGCCAAACCAGGAGTTTCCTGGGAAGCGTGATCTGAGCCGGTGAAGTGGGCAGCAGCACAGGAGATCGCAGAGATCCCAGTGCCCTCTTGGCAGGCTACTGGTGCGCCAGTGAGAGAGTCGACCTTTCAGCTTGTGGAGAGGGAGGGAGGGAGAGAGAGAGGACGGACTCTGAGGCAGGGAGCTGGGTGATCAGGCTCGGCGGGTCCCACCCTCACAGGGACAAGCAGGGCAGTGACTGGAGACGCTTGGGGCTGAGAGTTTTGCTGCCAGCATCTAGGATGGTGCAGCTTGGTGAGGGAGGGGCGTCCGCCATTGCTGACACAATATGCCCCTATTGAAGTACCTCCCAGGGCTGACGCAGTCTGCCATTGCTGAGGCACCATGCCAAAACAGAGAGACTCCCAGGAGAGGGGAGCTCTCCACGGCAGAAGGAAGCCCAGCAGCAACAGGGTGGACCCACGCTAGCAGGTCAGAGCCCCGGCAAAAAAATAGTGAATAGACTGCCACCTAGTGGGGCAGGACAGTGCAACAGATACTCATAAAGGAAGCCCCAACTCCCTGAGAAAGAGCATCTAAGGGCTAAGTGGGGGGAAAAAAAGGGGTGGTGTTTTATGAGTTCTATTGCAGCAGACATAAACAACCTCCCAACAACCCTGAATGAACAACGGAGCTCACAGCTCAGCAATGGAGCTCCTATAAAGCACAGACCATCTCCTTAAGCAGCTCCATGACCCCTGTACATCCAAAGAGTCACCCCAAAATAGGACTAATCAGACTGACATTTGGTGGGCATCATTCTGGAACAAAGAGCAGAAAAAGAAACTGGTATCATCCCTCACTGTTCCACAGCTGCTACAGGTATACTCCAGACAAGCAGGGTCTGGAGTGGACCTCAGCACTCATACAGCAGAGGGGCTAGATCATTAGAAGAAAAATTAAGTAACAGAAATACTTCATATCAACAATCTCAGCATCCACAAAGAGACCCAACTGAAAAATCAGCAACTACTAATATGACAGGCAGATAAATCCATAAAGATGGGAAGAAACCAGCGCAAAAAGGAGAAAAACACCCGAAACCAATACACCCCACCACCTACAAAAAACCAAAACTCCTCACCAGCAAGGGAAAAAAGCAAAACAAAGAATGAGTGTGATGAAATGATGGAATCAGACTTCAGAAAGTGGATAATGAGAAACTTCATTGAGCTAAAAGAACATGTCCTAAATCAGTGCAAAGAAACTAAGAATTTGAAAAAAGATTTGAAAAAAGATTCGAGGAATTGATAACAAGAATGGACAATTTAGAGAGGAATATGAATGAACTGAAGGAGCTGAAAAACATAACACGAGAACTTCGTGAAGCATGCACAAGTTTCAACAGCCGAATTGACCAAGCAGAAGAAAGAATATCAGAAGTTGAAGATCAACTCAATGAAATAAAACGTGAAAACAAGATTAAAGAAAAAGCACAAAAAGGAATGAACAAAAACTCCAAGAAATGTAAGACTATGTGAAGAGACCAAACTTATGTTTGATAGGTGTACCAGAAAGTGATGAAGAGAATGAATCCAAGCTGGAAAACACTCGTCAGGATATTATCCAGGAAAATATTCCCAACCTAGCAAGACAGGTCAATACTCAACTCCAGGAAATACAGAGAACACCACAAAGATACTCCACAAGAAGAGCCACCCCAAGGCACATAATCGTAAGATTCAGCAGGGTTGAAATGAAGGAGAAAATACTAAGGGCAGCCAGAGAGAAAGGTCGGGTCACCCACAAAGGGAAGCCCATCAGATTCACAGCCGATCTCTCGGCAGAGACTTTACAAGCCAGAAGCGAATGGGGGCCAATATACAACATCCTTAAAGAAAAGAACTTTCAACCCAGAATTAAATATCAAGCCAAACTGAGCTTCATAAGTGAAGGAAAAATAAAATCCTTCATGAACAAGCAAGTATTCAGAGACTTTGTATCCACTAGGCCTGCTTTACAAGAGATCCTGAAAGAGGCACTACACATAGAAAGAAACAACCAGTACCAGCCATCCTAAAAGCATACCAAATGCTAAAGACCATCAACAAAATGAAGAATCTACATGAACCAATGGGCAAAACAGCCAGCTAGCATCAAAATGGCATTATCAAACTCACACATAGCAATATTAACCCTAAATGTAAATGGCCTAAATGCACCAATCAAAAGACACAGACTGGAAAATTGGATAAAAAAATGAAACCCATCGGTGTACTTCATCCAGGAAACCCACCTCACATGCAAAGATACACAAAGGCTCAAAATAAAAGGATGGAGAAGGATTTACCAAGCAAATGGAGAGCAAAAAAAAGCAGGAGTTGCAATTCTCGTCTCTGATAAGGTAGAGTTTAAAGCAACAAAGATCAAAAGGGACAAAGAGGGTCATTACATAATGGTAAAAAGATCGATATAACAAGAAGAGCTAACAATTCTAAATATATATGGACCCAATGCAGGAGCACCCAGATATATAAGGCAAGTTCTTAATGACTTAAAAAGAGACATGGACTCCCACACAATAATAGTGGGAGAATTTTAACACTCCACTGTCAATAGCAGACAGATCAACCAGACAGAAAATTAACAAGGATATCCAGGACTTGAACTCAGACTTAGCACAAGCAAACCTGATAGACATTTACAGAAGTCTCCACCCAAAATCCACACAATATTCATTCTTCTCAGCACCACATCACGCCTACTCCAAAATTGATCACATAATTGGAAGTAAAGCACTCCTCAGCAAATGCAAAACAACTGAAATCATAACAAACAGTCTCTCAGACCATAGTGCAATCAAGTTGGAACTCAGAATTCAGAAACTAACTCAGAACCGCACAGCTTCATGGAACCTGAACAACTGGCTCTTGAATGTTGATTGGATAAACAATGAAATGAAGGCAGAAATAAAGAAATTCTTTGAAACCAACGAGAATGAAGACACAACGTACCAGAATCTCTGGGACACATTTAAAGCAGTCTGTAGAGAAAAATATATAGCAATAAGTGCCCACATGAGAAGAGTGAAGAGATCCAAAATTGACACTCTATCGTCAAAATTGAAAGAGCTGAAGGAGCAAGATCAAAAATGCTCAAAACCTAGCCGAAGACAAGAAATAACTAAGATCAGAGCAGAACTGAAGGAGATAGAGACAAGAAAAACCCTTCAAAAAATCAATAAATCTAAAAGCTGGTTTTTTGAAAAGATCAAGAAAATAGACAGACCAATAGCTAGAATGATAAAAAAGAAAAGAGAGAACAACCAAATAGATGGAATAAAAAATGATAATGGGGAAATCACCACAGATTCCACAGAAATTCAAACCATCATCAGAGAATACTACAAACAACTCTATGCACATAAACTAATAAATCAGGAAGAAATGGATAAATTCCTGGACGCCTGTGTCCTCTGAAGCCTAAAGCAGGAGGAAGCCAAAACTATGAATAGACCAATAACAAGGTCTGAAGTTGAGGCAGCAATTAAGAACTTACCACACAAAAAAAGCCCAGGTCCAGATGGGTTCACAGCTGAATTCTACCAGACACACAAACAGGATCTGGTACCATTCCTTCTGAAACTATTCCAAATAATCCAAAAAGAGGGAACCCTTCCCAAATCATTTTATGACACCAACATCATCCGGATACCAAAACCTGGCAGAGACTCAACAAGAAAAGAAAACTTCAGGCCAATATCCATGATGAACATAGATGCCAAAATCTTCAATAAAATACTGGCAAACCGATTTCAACAGCACATTAAAAAACTTATCCATCATGATCAAGTAGGATTCATCCCGGGGATGCAAGGCTGGTTCAACATACGCAAGTGTATAAATGCAATTCGTCACATAAACAGAAGCAAAAACAAAAACCACATGATTATCTCAATTGACACAGAGAACGTATTTGACACAATTCAACAGCCCTTTTTGCTAAAAACCCTCAATAAACTTGTTATTGATGGAACATATCTCAAAGTAATAAAAGCTCTTTACAACAAACCAACAGCCAATATCATACTTAATGGGCAAAAACTGGGAGCATTCCCTTTGAAATCTGGCACTAGGCAAGGATGCCCTCTCTCACCTCTTCTATTCAACTTAGTAATGGAAGTTCTAGCCAGAGCAATCAGGCAAGAAAAAGAAATAAAGGGTATTCAAATAGTTAAGGTGGAAGCCAAATTTTCTCTATTTGCAGATGACATAATAGTATACATAGAAGATCCCCTCACCTCAGCCCAGAAGCTCCTGCAACTGATAAGCAACTTCAGCAAAGTCTCAGGATATAAAATCAATGTTCAAAAATCACAAGCATTCCTATACACCAATAACAGACATAAAGAGAACCAAATCAAGAACGAACTGCCATTCACAATTGCTACAAAGAAAATAAAATACCTAGGAATACAACTCACAAGGAATGTAAGGGACCTCTTTAAGGAAAACTACAAACCACTGCTCAACGAAATAAGAGAGGACACAAACAGATGGAGAAACACTCCATGTTCGTGGTTAGGAAGAATCAATATCGTGAAAATGACTATACTGCCCCAAGTAATTTACACACTCAATGCTATCCCCATCTAACTACCATCGGATTTCTTCACAGAATTGGAAAAAAACACCATGAATTTCATATGGAACCAAAAAAGGGCCCACATAGCCAAGTCAATTCTAAGTAAAAAGAACACAGCGGGAGGCATCACACTACCAGACTTCAAACTATACTACAAGGCTACAGTAATCAAAACCGCATGGTACTGGTACCAAAACAGAGATATAGACCAATGGAACAGAACAGAAGCATCGGACACAACACAACCTATCTACTGCCATATTATCTTTGATAAACCAGACAAAAACAAGTAATGGGGAAAGGATTCCCTGTTTAATGAATGGTTTCGGGAAAACTGGCTAGCCATGTGCGGAAAGCAGAAACTGGACCCCTTCCTGACATCTTACACTGAAACTAACTCCAGACGGATTAAAGACTTAAACGTAAGACCTGACACCATAAAAGCCTTAGAAGAAAATCTAGGCAAAACCATTCAGGACATAGGAGTAGGCAAGGACTTCATCAATAAAACACCAAAAGCATTGGCAACAAAAGCCAAAATAGAGAAATGGGACCTTATCAAACTCCACAGCTTCTGCACGGCAAAAGAAACTGTCACTAGAGTGAATCGGCAACCATCACAATGGGAAAAACTCTTTGCAGTTTACACATCAGACAAATTGCTGATATCCAGAATTTACAAAAAACTCAAACAGATTTACAGGAAAAAAACAAACAAGCCCATTCAAAAATGGGCAAAGGATATGAACAGGCACTTTACAAAGGAAGACATACATGAGGCCAACAAACATATGAAAAAATGCTCATCATCACTGGTCATTAGAGAGATGCAAATCAAAACCACATTGAGATACCATCTCAGGCCAGTTAGAATGGCAATCATTAAAAAATCTGGAGACAGCAGATGCTGGAGAGGATGTGGAGAAATAGGAACACTCTTACACTGTTGGTGGGAGTTTAAATTAGTTCAACCATTGTGGAAGACAGTGTGGCGATTCCTCAGGGACCTAGAAATAGAAATTCCATTTGACCCAGCAATCCCATTACTGGGTATCTATGCAAAGGACTATAAATCGTTTTACTATAAGGACACATGCACACGAATGTTCTTTGCAGCACTGTTTACAATAGCAAAGAACTGGAACCAACCCAAATGCCCAATGATGATAGACTGGACTGGGAACATGTGGCACATATACACCATGGAATATTATGCAGCAGTCAAAAATGATGAGTTTGTGTCTTTTGTAAGGACATGGATGAATCTGGAGAACATCATTCTCAGCAAACTGACACAAGAACAGAAAAAGTAATACCGCATATACTCAGTCATAGGCGGGTGAGAAAAATGAGAACACATGGACACAGAGAGGCGGTATACTATACACTGGGGTCTATTGGGGAAAATGGGGGAGGGACAGCGGGGGGAGCTGGGGAGGTATAGCATGGGGATGAATGCCAAGTGTGGGTGAAGTGGAGGAAGGCAGCAAAACACACTGCCACGTGTGTACTTATGCAACTATCTTGCTCATTCTGCACATGTACACCAAAATCTATAATGCAATAAAAATTAAAAAAAAAGAAATCTAATTAGTATGGCCACATCTTCTGAGGCTCACTGAATAATACACACCTGGAAAATAACTTGGAGTCTATTTTCGATGGACTTTCATTCAGAGCCTCGATCAGTAATGCACACTTGTGGAGTAGCCAGGAGTCTATTCCATTTGGACACACATTCAGAGCCTCAGTGGATAATATGCTCCTGTGTATTAGTCAGGATTCCATTTTATATAGCCACTGATTGGTAACCTCAATAAATAATGCACAAATACAAAGTAATCAGCAGTCTATTTCATATAGCCACTCATTTAGAGAATCACTGAATAATAAAATTATTTGAGATAGACAGCCTCCTGTTTCATATGGTCATACAAAAAGAGTCTCACTGAGTGACACACACCTGGGGAAGTTTTAGGAGTTTACTTTACATAGACTCTCATTTACAGCCTACGGGTATAATGCACACGTGTGGAATAGACACTAGTCTATTTTATATGGCCACAAAATCAAAGCCTGAGTCAGTAATACACAACTTAGGAATAGTCACTAGTCTATTCCATATGCCCAAATATTTAGAGTCAGAGTCAGAAATACACGGCTGTAGACTAGTCAGGCAACAATTTCATATGGCCAAAGTTTCAGAGCCTCAGTGAATACTAAATAACAGGAATACTCTGGACGCTATTACATGTGGCATTTCTTCAGAGTTTCATGAAGTAAAGAACACCTGTATTGTAGTCAGAATTTTATTTCATATAGCCACATACTCAGGGCCTAACTGAATAACAACACCTTGGTAAAGTCAGGATTCTATTTTATATAGCCAATCATTTACAGCCGAATATAAAAACTCACGCCTGAGTAGTATATACCAGACTGTATTTTAGGGCCACACATTCAGAGCTAACAGAATAATACAGACATATGGAAATGTCAGAACTGTACTTGACATGGCCACTTATT
Source organism: Saguinus oedipus (assembly GCA_031835075.1). Taxonomy (NCBI): domain Eukaryota; kingdom Metazoa; phylum Chordata; class Mammalia; order Primates; family Cebidae; genus Saguinus; species Saguinus oedipus. Next base: position 61,068,670 of record CM063173.1, read on the forward strand.
TAGTTCCTCCGTGAAGAATCATATATATGTTGAAAATCCTCAGGATTCTGTTATATATAGCCGCTAATTAAAAGAATCACTGAATAACGCACACCTGGAGAATTGTCTGGAGATGATTTGATATGATCGTTAACCCAGCGACTCAGTGGAAAATGCAGAGCTGAGAAATAGTCAACAGGACAGAGTCAGGAGTCTATTTTATGTGGTCACTCGTTCAGAAACTGACTGAAGAAAACACACCTTGGGAATAGTCAGAATCCCTTTCATATGGCCACTAAATCACAGCATTACCGAATAATGCACAATGGGGCAATACTAAGGAGTTTATTTCATATGGTCTCTCATGCAGAGCTTCAGTGTGTAATAAACAGCTGTGGAGGAGGGAGGACCCTATTGAATGTAGCCCCCAATCAAGCAGCGCCGTGAATGATACACACATGTGTGCAAGTCAGGAGACTATTTTATATGAACACACATACAGAACCTCTTCGAATACTGCACATGTGGGGAATAATCACTAGTCTACTTCATCAGGTGGGTTGTTTGGAGAGGTAAAAAGTAACGCATAACTGTGGAGTAAAATGCGATCAAATTCATAATTCCACTCTTTCAGTGTTTTAGTGAATATCTTGTATATCTGATAAGTCAGAAATCTCTCTCACATGGCCACTAGTTCTGGGCCTCTGAGAATAATACTCTCCTCAGAAATAGTCAAGGGTCTACCTCAAATGCCTACACATTCAGAGTCTCTGTAAGTCATGAACACCTAAGCAATACACCTGAGTCCCTTATTTATGCCAACTTAGTCAGAGTCTCATTCAGTAATACACACCTGGGGAAGAGGTAAGAGTCGACTTCATGTAGCCACTCATTTAGATCCCCAGTGAATAATCCACACCAGGGTAATAGTCAAGCATTTTTTATACGGCCACACTTTCTGTGCCTCCCTGAATGATACACACCTGCGGAATTCTCGGGATTCTCTTTTATACTACCACTCAGTTAGAACCTTATTGAATAATTCAAAATGGAGCAATAGTCAGGTGTTTATTTTGTATGGCCTCTCATTAAGACTTTCAGTGAATAATATACTTCTATGGAGTAATCAGTACACTGTTTAACATAGCCATGAATTAAGTGCCTTCCTGAATAATACACCCCTGGGTGGTAGTCAGGAGACCATTTCCTATGAACTCTAATTTTTTGTAGCGCTGAGTAATATACACCTTGGGGAATTTCAGGAGTCTATTTGTATGGACACTCATACTGAACCTGTTGGAATAATGCACACATGGAGAATAATGAGAAGTCTATGTCATATGGCTACTCATTCAGACAAACAGTGAATAATGCACATGTGGAGTCATTAGAATTCTGTTTCACATGGCCTCTCTTTCAAAGCCTCACTGAATATTACACACTTGTGATATAGTATGAACTGTATATTTTATGGCCACTCATTCAGAGATTAACTGAATAATTCATACCTGCAGAATAGTCAGAAGTCTCTTTCCTATGGCTACCCGTTGATAGCCTCACTAAATGAACATACCTGGATAAATAGTCAGGATTTACTTGTATCTCCTCATTCAGAGTCTCACTAAATAAGGTACACCTGTGGAATAATCAGTAGACTTTTTCATGTGGCCTCTGATTCAATGTGTCATTGAAAAATGTGGTGTAGTCAGGAGACTCTTTCATGTAGACACATATTCTGATGCTCAGTGCATAAGACAGATCCTTGATATAGTAAGAAATCAAATTAGTATGGCCACATCTTCTGATCCTCACTGAATAATACACACCTGGACAATAACTTGGAGTCTATTTTCGATGGACATTCATTCAGAGCCTCGATAAATAATGCACACCTGTGGAGTAGCCAGGAGTCTATTTCATTTAGACACACATTCAGAGCCTCAGTGGATAATATGCACCTGTGTATTAGTCAGGATTCCAATTTATATAGCCACTGATTCGTATCCTCAATAAATATTGCACAAATAAAAATAATCAGCAGTCTATTTCATATAGCCACTCATTTAGAGAATCATTAAATAATAAATTTATTTGAGATAGACAGCCTCCAGTTTCATATGGTCATACAAAATGAGTCTAACTGAAGGACACACACCTGGTGAAGTGTTAGGAGTGTACTTTACGTAGCCTCTCATTTACAGCCTAAGGGAATAATGCACACGTGTGGAATAGACACTAGTCTATTTCATATGGCCACAAAATCAAAGCCTGAGTCAGTAATACACATCTTTGGAATAGTCACTAGTCTATTCCATATGTCCAAATATTTAGAGTCAGTGTCAGAAATACACGCCTGTAGACTAGTCAGGGAACAATTTTATATGGCCAAAGTTTCAGAACCTCAGTGAATAATAAATAACTGAAGAATATTCTGGACGCTATTACATGTGACATTTCTTCAGAGGTTCATTGAGTAAAGAACACCTGTATTGTATTCAGAATTCTATTTCATATAGCCATGTACTCAGAGCCTAACTGAATAACAACAGCTTGGGAGAGTCAAGATTATATTTCATATAGCAAATCATTTACAGCTGAATGTAAAAACTCACGCCTTCCATGTTCGTGGTTAGGAAGAATCAATATTGTGAAAATGGCTATACTGCCCAAAGTAATTTACACATTCAATGCTATCCCCATCAAACTACCATTGAATTTCTTCAAAGAACTGGAAAAAACCACCATGAATTTCATATGGAACCAAAAAAGAGCCCGCATAGCCAAGTCAATTCTAAGCAAAAAGAACACAGCGGGAGGCATCACGCTACCAGACTTCAAACTATACTACAAGGCTACAGTAATCAAAACAGCATGGTACTGGTACCAAAACAGAGATATAGACCAATGGAACAGAACAGAAACATCGGAGGCAACACAACATATCTACAACCATATCATCTTTGATAAACCAGACAAAAACAGGCAATGGGGAAATGATTCCCTATTTAATAAATGGTGTTGGGAAAACTGGCTAGCCATGTGCAGAAAGCAGAAACTGGACCCCTTCCTGACACCTTACACTAAAATTAACTCCAGATGGATTAAAGACTTAAATGTAAGACCTGACACCATAAAAACCCTAGAAGAAAATCTAGGCAAAACCGTTCAGGACATAGGAGTAGGCAAGGACTTCATGACCAAAACACCAAAAGCATTGGCAACAAAAGCCAAAATAGACAAATGGGACCTAATCAAACTCCACAGCTTCTGCACGGCAAAACAAACAGTCACTAGAGTGAATCGACAACCATCAGAATGGAAAAAAATCTTTGCAGTTTGCGCATCAGACAAAGGGCTGATATCCAGAATTTACAAAGAACTCAAACAGATTTACAGAAAGAAAACAAACAAGCCCATTCAAAAATGGGCAAAGGATATGAACAGACACTTTACAAAAGAAGACATACATGAGGCCACCAAACATATGAACAAGTGCTCATAATCATTGGTCATTAGAGAGATGCAAATCAAAACCACATTGAGATATCATCTCACACCAGTTAGAATGGTGATCATTAAAAAATCTGGAGACAGCAGATGCTGGAGAGGATGTGGAGAAATAGGAACACTCTTACACTGTTGGTGGGAGTGTAAATTAGTTCAACCATTGTGGAAGACAGTGTGGCGATTCCTCAGGGACCTAGAAATAGAAATTCCATTTGACCCAGCAATCCCATTACTGGGTATCTATCCAAAAGACTGTGAATCGTTCTACTATAAGGACACATGCACACGAATGTTCATTGCAGCACTGTTTACAATAGCAAAGACCTGGAACCAACCCAAATGCCCATCAATGATAGACTGGACTGGGAAAATGTGGCACATATACACCATGGAATATTATGCAGCAATCAGAAATGATGAATTTGTGTCCTTTGTAGGGACATGGATGAATCTGGAGAACATCATTCTCAGCAAACTGACACAAGAACAGAAAAGAAATACCGCATATACTCACTCATAGGCGGGTGAGAAAAATGAGAACACATGGACACAGAGAGGCGGTCTACTATACACTGGGGACTGTTGGGGGAAATGGGGGAGGGACAGCGGGGGGGGCTGTGGGGGATAGCCTGGGGATGAATACCAAGTGTGGGTGAGGGGGAGGAAGGCAGCAAAACACACTGCCATGTGTGTACCTATGCAACTATCTTGCACGTTCTGCACATGTACCCCCAAACCTATAATGCAATAAAAATTAAAAAACAAAAAACAAAAAAAAACTTACTAAACACTGAAATATGTCAATTTTCTTTAATAAAGCTGATAAAATATAAAAAAAATTAAAAAAAACCACATTGAGATACCATCTCACACCTGTTAGAATGGCGATCATTAAAAAATCTGGAGACAGCAGATGCTGGAGAGGATGTGGAGAAATAGGAACACTCTTACACTGTTGGTGGGAGTGTAAATTAGTTCAACCATTGTGGAAGACAGTGTGGCGATTCCTCAGGGACCGAGAAATTGAAATTCCATTTGACCCAGAAATCCCATTACTGGGTATCTTTCCAAAGGACTATAAATCGTTTTACTATAAGGACACATGCACACGAATGTTCATTGCAGCACTGTTTACAATAGCAAAGAACTGGAACCAACCCAAATTCCCAAGGATGATAGACTGGACTGGGAAAATGTGGCACATATACACCATGGAATATTATGCAGCAATCCAAAATGATGAGTTTGTGTCCTTTGTAAGGACATGGATTAATCTGGAGAACATCATTGTCAGCAAACTGAAACCAGAACAGAAAAAGAAATACCACATTTACTCACTCATAGGTAGGTGAGGAAAATAAGAACACATGGACACAGACAGGGGGTCTACCACACACTGGGATCTATTGGGGGGAATGGGGAGGGATAGCGGGGGTGGGCTGGGGAGGGATAGCCTGGGAATGAATGCCACGTGTAGGTGAAGGGGAGGAAGGCAGCAAAACACACTGCCATGTGGGTACCTATGCAACTATCTTGCACGTTCTGCACATGTACCCCAAACCTATAAAGCAATAAAAATTAAAAAAATACAGAAACTAATATAGATCTCAGAGTTCTGTATTGCAGCCCATGATAAAATATTAACAAGTGTAAGTTTTTTATCAGCATCCATAAATCACCTTTTATTCAGAGACATCCATACTAATTTACTTATATTTTGCCTATTGCTGCTTTTATTTATATATTTTTTATTTTTTTAACTTCTAAGTTCAGGGGTACATGTGCAGGTTTGTTACATAGGTAAACTTGTGTCATGGGGGTTTGTTGTACAGTTATTCATCACCCAGGTATTAAACCCAGTACCAATTAAAAAATATGTACTTATTGAGTAACCAAAAAAAGAAAAAAGAAACTGACTGAAGAATACACACCTTGGGAATAGTCAGAGTCCAGGTCATATGGCCACTCAATCACAGCATTACCGAATAATGCACAATGGGGCAATAATAAGGAGTCTATTTCATATGGCGTCTCATGCAGAGCTTCAGTGCGTAATAAAAAGCTGTGGAGGAATGAGGACCCTATTGAATGTAGCCCCAAATCAAGCAGCTCTGTGAATGATACACACATGTGTGCGAGTCAGGAGACTATTTGATATGGACACCCATACAGAACCTCTTCGAATACTGAACATGTGGGGAATAATCACTAGTCTATTTCATATGGTGGTTTGTTTGGAGAGTCAAAAAGTAACGCGCAACTGTGGAGTAAAATGCGATTTATTTCATAAGGCCACTCTTGCAGTGTTTTAGTGAATAACATGTATATCTGATAAGTCAGAAATTTCTTTCATATGGCCACTCGTTCTGGGCCTCTGAGAATAATACTCCCCTCAGAAACAGTCAAGGGTCTACTTCAAATGCCTACACCTTCAGAGTCTCTGTAAGTAATGAACACCTGGGCAACACACCTGAGTCTCTTATTTATGCCCACTTAGTCAGAGTCTCATTCACTAATAGACAACTGGGGAAGAGGTAAGAATCTATTTCATGTAGCCACTCATTTAGATCCTCAGTGAATAATCCACAACAGTGTAATAGTCAAGCATTTTTTATATGGCCACTCCTTCTGTGCCTCCCTGAATGATACACACATGGGGAATTATAAGGATTCTATTTCATACTACCACTCATTTAGAACCTTATTGAATAATTCACAATGGAGCAATAGTCAGGTGTTTATCTTGTATGGGCTCTCATTCAGACTTTCAGTGAATAGTGTACTTCTATGGAATAATCGGGACACTGTTTAAGATAGCCATGAATTAAGTGCCTTTCTAAGTAATAATCCCCTGGGTGGTAGTCAGGAGTCCATTTTCTATAAACTCTAATTTTGTGTAACGCTAAGTAATACACACCTTGGGGAGTTTCAGAAGTCTATTTGTATGGGCACTCATACCGAACCTGTTGAAATAATGCACACATGGAGAATAATGAGAAGTCTATGTCATAGGGCTACTTATTCAGACAAACAGTGAATAATGCACATGTGGAGTCTTTAGAATTCTGTTTCATATGGCCCTTCTTTCACAGCTTCACTGAATATTACACACTTGTGGTATAGTCTGGAGTCTATATTTTATGGCCACTCATTCAGAGAATTACTGAATAATTCATACCTGCGGAAAAGTCAGAAGCCTCTTTTTTATGGCTACCCGTTGAGAGCCTCACTAAACGAACACACCTGAATAAATAGTCAGGATTTACTTGTATCTCCTCATTCAGAGTCTCACTAAATAATGAACACCTGTGGAATAGTCAGGAGACTATTTCATGTGGCCTCTGATTCAGTGTGTCATTGAAAAATGTGGTGCAATCAGGAGACTCTTTCATGTAGACACATATTCAGAGCCTCAGTGCATGAGACAGACCCTTGATATAGTAAGAAATCTAATTAGTATAGCCACATCTTCTGAGGTTCACTGAATAATACACACCTGGAGGATAACTTGGAGTCTATTTTCAATGGACATTCATTCAGAGCCTCGGTAAATAATGCACACCTGTGGAGTATCCAGGAGTCTCTTTCATTTGGACACACATTCAGAGCCTCGGTGGATAATATGCACGTGTGTATTAGTCAGGATTCCATTTTATATAGCCACTGATTCGTAACCTCAGTGAATAATGCACAAATATAAAGTAATCAGCAGTATATTTCATATAGGCATTCATTTAGAGAATCACTGAATATTAAAATTATTTGAGATAGCCTCCTGTTTCATATGGTCATACAAAAATAGTCTCACTGAGTGACACACACCTGGGGAAGTGTTAGGAGTGTACTTCACATAGCCTCTCATTTACAGCATAAGGGAATAATGCACACGTGTGGAATAGACACCAGTCTATTTTATATGGCCACAAAATCAAAGCTTGAGTCAGTAATACACAACTTTGGAATAGTCACTAGTCTATTCCATACGCCCAAATATTTAGAGTCAGAGTCAAAAATATATGCCTGTAGACTAGTCAGGAAACAATTTCACATGGCCAAAGTTTCAGAGCCTCAGTGAATACTAAATAACTGAGGAATACTCTGGACGCTATTACATGTGGCATTTTTCAGAGGTTCATTGAGTAAAGAACACCTGTATTGTAGTCAGAATTCTATTTCATATAGCCATATACTCAGAGCCTAACTGAATAACAATACTATGGAAAAATCAGAATTCTATCTTGTATAGCCCATCATTTACAGCCGAATGAAAAGCTCACGCCAGAGTAGTATATAGGAGTCTCTATTTTATGGCCACTCATTCAGAACCTCACAGAATAATACAGACGTATGGAAATGTCAGTAGTGTTCTTGACATGGCCACTTATTCAGTGAAGACTCATATATATCTGGAAAATCCTCAGGATTCTATTATATATAGCCACTTATTAAGAGACTCACAGCAATCAAAAATGATGCGTTTGTGTCCTTTGTAAGAACATGGATGAATCTGGAGAACATCATTCTCAGCAAACTGACACAAGAACAGAAAAAGAAATACCGCATTTACTCACTCATAGGTGGGTGAGAAAAATGAGAACACGTGGACACAGAGAGGCAGTCTACTATACACTGGGGTCTATTGGGGGGATTGGGGGAGGGACAGCGGGGGTGCTGGGGAGAGATAGCCTGGGGATGAATGCCAGGTGTGGGTGAAGGGTAGGGAAGCAGAAAAACACACTGCCATGTGTGTACCTATGCAACTATCTTGCACGTTCTGCACATGTACCCCAAAACATATAATGCAATAAAAATTAAAAAAAAAAGAGAGACTCACTGAATCACGCACTCCTGGAGAATTGTATGGAGACTATTTGATATGATCGTTCACCCAGCGACTCAGTGGAAAATGCAGAGCTGAGAAATAGTCAAGGGGACAGAGTCATGAGTCTATTTTGTGTGGTCACTCGTTCAGAAACTGACTGAAGAATACACACTTTGGGAATAGTCAGAGTCTAAGTCATATGGCCACTGAATCACAGCATTACCGAATAATGCACAATGGGGCAATAGTAAAAAGTCTATTTCATATGGCCTCTCATTCCGAGCTTTTTTGCATAATAAACAGCTTTGTAGGAAGGAGAACCCTATTGAATGTAGCCTAAAATTAAGCAGCTCCGTGAATGATGCACACATGTGTGAGTCAGGAGACTATATAATATGGACACTCATGCAGAACCACGTCGAATATTGCACATGTGAAGAATAATCACTATTCTATTTCATACGGTGGTTCGTTCGGAGAGTCAAAGAATAACCTGAACCTGTGGAGTAAAATGCGGTCTTTTTCATAAGGCCACTGTTTCAGTGTTTTAGTGAATAACATGTATATCTGATAAGGCATGAATCTCTTTCACATGGCCACTCGTTCTGGGCCTCTGTAAATAATACTCCCCTCAGAAACAGTCAAGGGTCTACTTCAAATGCCTACACATTCAGAGTCTCCGTAAGTAAAGAACACCTGGGCAATACACCTGAGTCTCTTTTTTATGCCCATTGAGTCAGAGCCTCATTCAGTAATACACACCTGGGGAGGAGTTAAGAGTCTACTTCATGTGGCCACTCATTTATATGCTTAGTGAATAATCCACGCCAGAATAATAGTCGAGCATTTTTTATATGTCCACTCCTTCTGTGCCTCCCTTAATGATACACACCTGGGGAATTCTCAGGATTCTATTTCATACTACCACTCATTTAGCACCTTATTGAATAGTTCAAAATGAAGCAATAGTAGGTGTCTATTTCGTATGGCCTCTCATTCAAAGATTGGGTGAATAATAATCTTCTATGGAGTAATCAAGACACTGTTTAAGATAGCCATGTATTAAGTGCCTTCCTGTATGATACACACATGGGTGGTAATCAGGAGTAGATTTCATATGAACTCTAATTCTTTGTAACGCTGAGTAATACACAGAAACACTTCGAATATTGCACATGTGAAGAATAATTACTAGTCCATTTCATATGGTCGTTCGTTTGGAGAGTCAAAAATTAACACAGGAGAGGAGTGATACACACAGAATAGTGGAGGGTACACACAGGAGACAGTGGGTACACAAAGTAGCGAACAAGATACACAAAGAAGGGGGGATACACACAGTAGAGAAGGGGATACACAGAGGAGAGAGGAGGATCCGCACAAGAGAGAGGAGGATAAAAACAGGAGAAAAAAATACACACAGGAGAGAGGTGCATACACACAGGAGAAGGTGATACACACAGGAGAAAAAAAGATAAACACAAGAGAGAGGAAGATACACACAGAACATGGAAAAACACACAGGAGAGAGAAGTGTACACACAGAAGAATAAAGGATACACACAGCAGAGAGGAGGAGACGGATACACAGAGGAGAGAGGGAAATATACACAGGAGAGAGAAAAAATACACACAAAATAAATGGGGTTACACATAGGAGAGAGGGGTTACACACAGGAGAGAGAAGAACACAAATTGGAGAGAGGCTGGATAAACACAGGAGAGAGGGAAAATATACACAAAAGAGAAGTTTGATATACACAGGAGAGAAAAATGATACACACATGAGAGAAGAGGATACACACAGAAGAAAGAAAGATACATACTGGAGAGAGAAAGGTACACACAGGAGAGGGGGATACACACAGGAGTGAGGAGGATTCACACAGGAAAGAAGAGGATACAGACAGGAGACAGGAAGATACACAGAAAAAAGGGAAGGATACACACGGTAGACAGAAGGATACACACAGGAGAGAGAAGGATACAAACAGGACAGTGGTGATACAAACAGGAGAGATGAGGGTTCACACAGGAGAATAGAGGATACACATATGAGAGAGATGGATACACACAGGAGAGAGGAGTATACAAACAGCAGAGAGGAGGATACACACAAGAGAGGGGGCATACACACAGGAGTGAGAAAGATCCACACAGGAGAGAAGGGAATGCACACAGGAGAGAGGTGGATACACACAGAAGTGGGGCATACACAAGAAAAGAGGGGATATACATAGGAGAGAGAGGGGATACACACGGAGTGTGGTGATCCACACAGGATAGTTGAGGTAACACACAAGAGAGTGGGGGTACACACACGACAGAAGAGAATACACAAAGGAAAAAGGGATACACACAGGAGAGTAGGGAATAAACATAGGAGAGAGGAGGATAGATAAAGGAGAGAGGAGGATAAACACAGGAGAGTGAGATACACACAGCAAAGAGGGGCTCACACACAGAAGAGGGGGATACAAAGAGGAGAAAAATGGATAAACACAGGAAAGAGAAGGAAACACACAGGAGAGAGGGATACACACAGGAGAGAGGGGTGTAGACACAGGAGAAAGCAGGATACACACAGCAGAGAAAAAGATACACACAGGAGAGAGGATATACACAAAGGAGAGAGGGGGAAATGCACAGGAGAGAGAAGGGATACACACAGGAATGACCGTGTTACACCCAGGGGAAAGGAGAAATATGCACAGGAGAGGGAAGGAATACCCACAGGAGAGAGGAGGATGCACACAGGAAGGAGGATACACACAGGAGAGAGGAGGATGCACACACACAAAAAGAAGAAGACACACAGGAGAAAAGAAGATACACGCAGGAGAGAGGAGGGCAAACACAGGATAGAGGGCATACATACAGGAGAGAGGAAGATACAGGCAGGAGAGAGAAAAATACACACACGAGAGAGAAAGATACACACAGGCGAGACAGAATACACAGAGAAGAGAGGAGGATACAAACAGAAGAGTGAATGATACCCACAGAAGAGAAGGGAATACACACAGGAGAGAGGGGCATATACACAGGAGAGGGGGATAAACCGAGTAGAGAGGAGAAAACAAACAGCAGAAGTAAATACACACAGGAGAAGGAGAAACACACAAGAGAGGGAGGATGCACAAAGGAGAGAGGGGGATACACACAGGAAAGAAGTGGATACACAAAGGAATGGGAAGGATACACACAGGAGAGGGCAGATAAACACAGGAGAGAAGAAGATACACAGAGGAGAGTGGGGCATAGACACAGGAGGAAGAGAGATACACACAGAAGAGAGGGGTATACAGACAGGAAGGAAGGATACACACATAAGAGACGAGGATACACACAGTGGAGACAATAATAAACACAGGAGAGAGGAAGATGCACAAAGGAGAGAGGAGGATACACACAGGAAAGATGAAGATACACACAGAAGAGCAGAGGATACACACAGGAGAGAGGAGGATACACACAGGAAAGGAAAGGATACACACAGTAGAGAGAAGAATACACATAGGAGAGAGGTGGATACACACAGGAGAGGGTGGATACACACAGGAGAAAGCAGGATACACACAGGAGAGAGGGGTGATACACTCAAGAAAGAGGGGGACACACACAGAAGAGAGTAGAATACGTAAAAGCTAGAGGGGGATGCACACAGGGGAGAAGGGGGATACTAACAGAAAAGAGGGGGATACACACAGGAGAGTGAAGCATACACACAGAAAAAAATGCTACACACTGGAGAGAGTGGGATACACACGAGGAGAAAAATACGCACAGTAGAGAGGAGGATACTCACACAAGAAAGAAGGATACACACAGAAGAGAGACGGATACACACAGGAGAGAGGAGGATACACACAGGAGAGGGCGATACACACAAGAGAGAGGGGGATCCACACAGGAGAGAAAAAATACACATAAGAGAGAGTGGTATACACAAAGGAGAGAAAAGGACACACGCAGGAGAAAAAAGGATACATGCAGGACAGAGGAGGATACCCGCAGAAGAGAGGGAGATACACACAGTAGAGAGAAAAATACACACAGAAGAGAAGGGGGATACACACAGGAGAGAGGAAAATAAAAAAAAGCGAGGGAAACACACAGGTGAGAAAAGGATACACAAAAGGGAGTGGGGAATAAACACAGAAAAGTGGGGATACACAGAGGAAATGGGGGATACAGAAAGGAGAAAGGTATACACAAAAGAGAGAAAAATACACACAGGAGTGAGAAGGATGCACACAGGAGAAATGGAAATACACACAGGAAAAAGGAAGATACACACAGGAGAGAGAAGGATACACACAGGAGAGGGGAGATACATACAGGAGAGAGAAAGACACCCATAGGAGAGAGGAGGATACTCAGAGAAAAGAGGAAGATACACACAGAAGAAAAAAGGATACACACAGAAGTGGGGGATACACAGAGAAGAAAGGGGGATATGCAGAGGAGAGAAAAATACACAGAGGAGAGGGGGATACATACAGGAGAGAGGGGCATACATAGAGAAGAGAACAGGATACCCGCAAGAGAGAGGAGGATACACACAGAAGAGAGAAGGATACACACAGGAGAGAGGGGGATACACACAGGAGACAAAAGGATACACAGAGGAGAGAAAAAGATACACATAGGAGAGAAAGATACACAGAGGAGAGAGGGGAATACACAGAAAAAAGGGGGATACACAAAGGAGAAAATGGGATACACACAGGAAAGGGTGATACACACAAGAGAGAGAAGTGTAAACACAGGAGAGAAAAGGATACACACAGGAGAGAGGAGGAAACAAACAGGAGAGAGAGAATACACACAAGTGACAGGGGTATACACACAGGAGAAAGGGGTAATACTCACAGGAAAGAAAGGTGTTACACACAGGATATATGGGGAAAACACAGAAAATTGGAGGGATACACACAGGAGAGAGGAGCATACACACAGGAGAGAAAAGGAAACACACAGGAGAGAAGAGTGTACACACAGGAGAGGAACATATACACAGGAGAGAGGGGGTTACACACAGGAGAGTTGGATACATACAGGAGACAGGGAAATAAAGGAGAGAGTGGGATACACACAGGAGAGGGGGATACCCACGGGAGAGAGGGTATACACACAAACGTGAGAAAAATACACACAAGGGAGAGGAGCATTCACACAGGAAAGAGGGGGATACACATAGGAGAGAGGAAGATACACACAGGAAAGAGGAAGATACACACAGAAGAAAGGAGGATACACACAGAAGAGAACGAAACACACAAGAGAAAGGGGTTCCACACAGGAGAGAGAAAAATACACATAGGAGAGAGGGGTATACACACAGGAGAGGTGTATACACACAGGAGAGAGGAGGATACATGCAGAAGAGTGGAGGATACTCACAGCACAGAGGAGGATACCCTCAGGAGAGAGGGGAATACACACAAAAGAGAGAAAAATATACACAGGATTGAAGGGGATACACACAAGACTTAGAATGATACACACAGGAGAGAAAATAATACCACAAAAGAGAGGAGGATACACACAGGAGCGAGGGATACACACAGGTGAGAGAAGGATACACACAGGAGAGAGAGGCGTACACACAGAAAAGGGGGGAACAGAGGAGAGAGGAAAATACACAAAGGAGAAAGTGATACACACAAAAGAGTGAAATACACACAGGAGCGAGGAAGATGCACACAGGAGAAAGGGAAATACACACAGGAAAAAAAAGGATACACATAGGAGAGAGAAGGGTACACACAGACGAGGGGGGATACACACGGAAGAGAGGAAGATACACACAGGAAAGAGGAGTATACACAGAGGAGAGAGGAAGATACACAAAGAAGAGAAGAGGATACACACAGGAGTGGGAGATACACACAGAAAAGAGGGGGTTACGCACAGGAGAAAGAGATACACAGAAGAGAGAGTGGGATACACACAGGAGAGAGGGGTAAAAACACAGGAGGAGGGATACATACAGGAAAGAGGGGCATAGACGGAGGAGAGGGGAAGACACATGCAGGAGAGAAGAGAATACACAAAGGATAAAGGGGGATAGACACAGGAGAGAGAAGAATACACAAAGGAGAGAAAAGGATACACACAGGAGATAGGAGGATACACATAGGAGAGGGAGGTACACACAAGAGAGAGGGGCATACACTCAAAAAAAAGGGATACACACAAGAGAAAGTGGGATACACACAGGAGAGTGGAGGATACACACAGGAAAGAGTGATACACACAGGAGAGAGGGGCATAAACACAGGAGAGTGGAGGATACACACAGGAGAAAGGAGAAAACAAACAGGAGAGAGGGGATACACACAAGAGAGAGGGGAATACACACAGGAGAGAAAAAAATACACACAGGAAAGAAAAATGTTACGCACAGGAGAGAGAAGGAAAACCCACAGGAAAGCGGAGGGATACACGCAGGAGAAAGGATACACACAAAAGAGAGGAGGATAGAGAGGAGAAAGGAGTATACACACAACTGAGTTGCATACACACAGGAGAGAGGGGCATACACGCAGGACAGTTGGATACATACAGGAGACAGGGAAATATACACAGGAGAGAGGGAAATACACACAAAAGAGGGGGATATAGACAGGAGAGACGGTATACACACAGGAGAGGGAGATACACATAGGAGAGAGAGGAATCCACACAAAAGAGAGGGGAATGCACACAAGAGACACGGGCATACAGACAGGAGAGAGATAAATACACATAGGAGAGAGGAAGATAAAGAAAATAGAGAGGAGGATACACGCAGAAGAGAGTATAGACAGGAGAGAGGTTACAACACAGAGGAGAGAGGGCATTACACAGAGGAGAGAGGGCGGATACACACAGGAGAGAGAAGGATACACACAGAAGAGAGGAGGATACACACAAAAGAGAGGAGCATACACACAGGAGAGACAATGATATGCACAGGAGAGACGGGAATTCACAAAATAGAGAGGGGGATACACACAGGAGAGAGGAGGATACACACAGAAGAGAGAGGTATACACACAGGTGAGGGAAATACACAAAGGAGAGAGGGGCATACACACAGAAAAGAGAAAACATACACAAAGAAGAGAGGAGGATACACACAGGAACAAGGAGGATACACACAAGAGAGGGATGGATACAAACAGGAGAGAGAAGGATACACACAGGATAGGGCGATACACACAAGAGAGAGGGGTATCCACACAGGAGAGAGGGCAATACACATAGGAGAGAAATGTATACACACAGGAGAGGGGCATACACACAAGAGAAAGGAGGATACACGCAGGAGAGAGAAGGATTCACACAGCACAGAGGAGGATACCCGCAGGAGAGA
Organism: Saguinus oedipus; assembly: GCA_031835075.1. NCBI lineage: Eukaryota > Metazoa > Chordata > Mammalia > Primates > Cebidae > Saguinus > Saguinus oedipus. The sequence continues at coordinate 61,084,341 of CM063173.1, forward strand.
GGGGAATAAACACAGAAGAGAAGAAAATACACATAGAAGAGAAGGGGGATACACACAAGAAAGAGAATGATACACACAGGAGAGAAAAGAATACACACTAAAGAAAAGTAAAAACACAGGAGCGAGGGATACACACAGGTTAGAGGATACACACAGAAGAGAGGGGCATACACGAAGAAAAGAGGAGATACATAAAGAAGAGAGGGAAATATACAAAGGAGAAAAAGATACAAACAAAAGAGGAAAATACACACAGGAGCGAGGGGGATGAAAACAGGATTAAGAAAACTACACACAGGAAAGAGGAGGATACACAAAGGAGAGAGAAAGATACTCTCATGAGAGGGGGATACACACAGGAGAGAGAAAGATACACACAGGAGAGAGGAGGATACACAAAGGAGAGAGGATGGTACACACAGAAGAGAAGAGGATACACACAGGAGTGGGGGATACACAGAAGAGAGAGTGGGATACTCACACGAATGGGGGATACACAGAGGAGAGTGGAATACAAACAGGAGAGAGGAAGATAAACACAGGAGTGGGGGATACATATAGGAGAGAGGGGCATAGACAGAGGGGACGGGAGGATACACGCAGAAGAAAGGATGATACACACAGGAAAGTGTGGGATACAAACAGGAGAAAGGGGGATACACACAGGAGAAGAAAGAATACACACTGGAGAGAGGAGGATATACATAGGAGAGGGAGATACACACACAAGAGAGGGGCACACACACAAAAAAGGGGGATACACACAAAAGAAAGGGGAATACACACAGGAGACAAAAGGATACACATAAAAAAGTGTGATACACACATGAGAGAGGGGCATAAACACAGGAGAGAGGAGGAAACAAGCAGGAGAGAGGGGATACACACAAGAGAGAAAAGGATACACACAGGAGAAAGGGGTGATACACACAGGAAAGAAACGTGTTAAACACAGGAGAGAGAGGGAAACACACAGAAAAGTGAAGGAATACACACAGGAAAGAGGAGGATACACACATTGGAGAGGAGGATACACACAGAAAAGAGGAGTATACACACAGGAGAGGGGCATACACACAGGAGAGAGGGGGATACACACAGGAGAGTTGGATACATAAAGGAGAAAAAGAAATACACACAGGACAGAGGGGGATACACACAGGAGAGGGGGATACACACAGTAGAGAGGGTATACATACCGGAGAGAGGGGAATACACACAGAAGAGGGGTGGATACACATAGGAGAGAGGAAGATACACAAAGGAGAGACGAGGATACACGCAGGAGAATGGAGTATACACAGGAGAGAGGAACACTCACAGAGGAGACAGGGCGGTAGACACAAGAGAGAGGGCGGATAAACACAGGAGAGAGAAATATACACACAGGAGAGAGGAGGATACACACAAGAGAGGGTGGATACACACAGGAGAGTGGAGGATACACACAGGAGAGTGGGGGGATACACACAAGAAAGAGAAGGATACACACAGAAGAGTGTAGGATACATAAACGTGAGAGAAAGAATACACACAGGGGAGAGAAAGGATACTAACAGGAGAGAGAAGGATACACACCCGAGAGTGGGGCATGCACACAGAAGGGAGAAGACACACACTGGAGAGAGTAAGATACACACAGGAGGAGGAAGATTCGCAAAGTAGAGAGGAGGATACACACAGGAGGGAGGAAAATACACATAAGAGAGGGGTATACACACAGGAGAGAAAAGGATATACACAGGAGAAAGGAGGATACAGGCAGCACAGAGAAGGATACACGCAGGAGAGAGGGGAATACACACAGGAGAGAGAAAAATACACACAGGAGAGAAGGGGGATACACACAAGAGAGAGAATGATACACACAGAAGAGAAAAGGATACACACAGTAGAGAGAAAAATACAGAGGAGCGAGGGATACACACAGGTGAGAGGAGGATACACACAGGAGAGAGGGGCGTACACACAGAAAAGGGGGGATACACAGAGAAGGGAATAGGATAAACAAAGAAGAAAGGCATACACACAGGAGAGGGAAAGACACACAAGGGCGAGGGGGTGCACACAGAATTAAAGAAAATACACAAAGGAAAGACGAGGATACACACAGGAGAGAGAAAAATACACACAGGGTCGAGGGGGTGCACACAGAATTAAAGAAAATACACAAAGGAAAGACGAGGATACACACAGGACAGAGAAAAATACACACAGGAGAGGGGGATACACACAGGAGAGAGGAAGATACACACAGGAAAGAGGAGGATACACAGAGGAGACAGTTAGATACACACAGAAGAGAAGAGGATACACACAAGAGTGGGAGATATACACAGAAAAGAGGGGGATACAAGAAAGAGAGGGAAATACACAAAGGAGAGAGTGGGATACACAGAGGAGAGAGGGCGATAAACACAGGAGAGGGGGACACATACAGGAGAGAGGGGCATAGACAGAGGAGGATACACGCAAGAGAGAAGAGAATACACAGAGGAAAGAGGGGATTCACACAGGAGAGAGGGGAACAAACACAGGAGAGAAAAGGAAACACACAGGAGAGAGGAGGATACACCTAGGAGGGGGAGATAAACACAGGAGAGAGAGGCATACACACAGAATAGGGGGATACACACAGGAGCAAGCGGGATACACACAGGAGAGAGGAGGATACACACAGGAAAGTTTGATACACACAAAAGAGAGGGGTGAAAACACAGGAGAGAGGAGGATACACACAAAAGAGAAGATGAAAGAAACAGAAGAGAGGGGATACACACAAGAGAGAGGGAGATACACACAGAAGGAAGGGGTGAAACACACAGAAAAGAAAGGTGTTACCCACAGGAGAGATGGGGGAAACACACAGGAAAGCGTAGTGACACACACAGGAGAGAGCAGGATACACACAGGAGAGAGGAGGATACACACAGGAGAGATGGATACATACAGGACACAGGGAAATTCACACAGGAGAGGAGGGAAAACACACAGGAGAGGGGGATACACACAGGAGAGAGGGGAAAACACACAGGAGAGGTGGATACACACAGGATAGAGGGTATACACACAGGAAAGGGGGATACACACAGGAGAGAAAAGGATCCAAAAAAGAGAGAGGGGAATACACACAAGAGAGAGGGTCATCCACACAGGAGAGACGGGGATACACATAGGAGAGAGGAAGATACAAAAAAGAGAGAGGAGGATACACGCAAAAGAGAGGAGTATACACAGGAGAGAGGGGAATACACAGAAAAGAGAGGGTGTTACACACAGGCGAGAGGGCGGATACACACAGGAGAGAGAATGATACACAAAGGAGAGGGTGGGTACACACAGGAGAGAGGAGGATACACACAGGCGAGAGGGGGGATACACACAACAAAGAAAGGGATACACACAGAAGAGAGTAGGATACACAAAGTCGAAAGAAGGGATACACACAGAAGAGAGAAGTAATACTAACAGAAGAGAGAGGGATACACACAGAAAAGTGGGGCATACTCAGAGAAGGCAGAGGCTACACACTGGATAGAGTGGGATACACACAGGAGGAGAAAGATACGCACACTAAAGAGAAGGATACACACAGGAGAAAGGAAGATACACACAGGAGAGAGATGGATACACAAAAGAGAGAGGAGCATACACACAGTAGAGAGCGATACACACAGAAGAGGGCGTTACACAAAAGAGAGAGGGGATCCACGTAAGAGAGACGAAATACACATAGGAGAGAGGGGCATACACACAGGAGAGGGGTATACACACGAGAGAGAAGGATACACGCAGCACAGAGGAAGATACCCACAGGAGAGGGTGGATACACACAGGAGAGGGAAAAATACACACAGAAGGGAAGGGGAATACACACAAGGGAGAGAATGATACACACAGAAGAGAAACGAATACACACAGAAGAGAAAAAAGTACACAAAGGAGCGAGGGGGATGCACACAAAAGAGAGGGGGATACACACAGGAGAGAGGGGTATACACAAAGGTGAGGTGAATACACAAAGAAGAGAGCTGCATACACACAGGAGAGAGAAAAGGGACACACAAAAGAGAGGAGGATACACATAAATGAAAGAAGGACACACAGAGGAGAGGGCGATACACAGAAGAGAGAGGGGGATCCACAGAAGATTGAGAGGAATACACATAGGGGTGAGGGGTATACACACAAATGAGGGGAATATACAAAGGAGAGAGGGGGATGCACACAGGAGAGAGAAGAATACACACAGGAAAGGGTGATACACACAGGAGAGAGGTGCATAAACACAGGAGAGAAGAGGATACACACAAAAGAGAGGACAAAACAAACAGGAGAGAGGAGATACACACAAGAGAGAGGGGGATACACACAGGAGAAAGGGGTAATAAATAGAGGAAAGAAAGGTGTTACACACAGGATAAAGTGGGGAAACACACAAGAAAGCGGAGGGATACACGCAGGAGAGAAAAGGATACACGCAAGAGTCAGGAGGATACACACAGGAGAGGGGAGTATACACACAGGAGAAGGGCATACACACAGGAGAGAGGGCGATACACACAGGAGAGTTGGATACATACAAGAGACAGAAAAATATACACAAGAAAGAGGGGGATACACACAGGAGATGGGAATACACATAGGAGAGAGGGTATACACACAGAAGAGAGGAATACACACAGGAGAGGGGGCATACAGACTGGAGAGAGGAGGATATGCACAGGAGAGACGGGAATTCACAAAATAGAGAGGGGGATACACACAGGAGAGAGGGGTATACACACAGGTGAGGGAAATACACAAAAAAGAAAGGGGCATTCACACAGGAGAGACAAAAGATACACACAGGGGAGAGGAGGATACACACAAGAGAGAGGGGAATAAACACAGGAGAGAGAAGTGATACACAAAGTTAAGAAGAAGATACACACAGGAGAGAGGAAGATAAAAACAAAAGAGAGGAGGATACACACAGGAGGGTGAAGGATACACAGAGCAGAGAGGAGGATACACACAGTAGATGGGGATACACACAGAACAGAGGGGCATACACAAAAAAGAGAGAAGGATACACACAGGATGCAGGAGGATACACACAGGAGAGAGGAAGATACACACAGGAGAGAGGAGGGATACCCACGGGAGAAAACAAAATACACACAGGAAGGGGGAGGATACACACAGGAGACAAAAGGATACACACAGAATAGAGAAGGATACACACAGGAGAGAGGAAGATACACACAAGAGGAAGGATGATACTCACAGGAGAGAGGAGGATCCCCACAGGTGAAAGGAGGATATACAGAAAAGAAAAAATGATACACACAGGAGAGGAGGGATACACAAAAAAGACAGTGGGATACACACAGCGGGAGGAAGATACACACAGGAGAGAGAAGGATACACACATTAGAGAGGAAGACACACATATGAGAGAGGAGAATAAACAAAAGAGACAAAGGCATACACAAAGGAAAGGCTGACACACACAGAATAGAGGGGGATACACACAGAAAAAAAGGATACACGCAGAAGAGGGGGATACACACAAAAGATAGGAGGATACAGAAAGGAGAGAGAAGAATACACACAGGAGAGAAAATGATACAAACAGGAGAGAGAAGGATACACACGTGAAAGGAGGATACACACAGGAGAGAGGTGAATACACTCAGGAGAGTCGGGATACAAACAGGAGAGTGCGGCATACACAAATGAGGGGGGATACACACAGGAGAGAGGAGGATACACACAAGAGAGAGGGAAATACACACAGGAGAAAGAAGGATACACACAGGAATGAGAGGGAAAAACGCAAGAGAGAGAAGGATAATCACAGCATAGTGGAGGATACACACAGGATAGAGGATGTACACATAGGAGAGAGGAGGATACACAAATAAGAGGGGAAGACACACAGGAGAGAAGAGAATACACAAAAGTGACAAAGGCATACACAAAGGAGAGGCTGATACACACAGGATAGAGGGGGATACACACAGGAACAAAAAGAATACACGCAGAAGAGTAGGATACACACAGGAGAGAGGGGCATACACACAGAAGAGAGAAAAATATACACAGAATAGAGTAGGATACACACAATAGAGAGGAGGATACACACAGGAGAAAGGAGGATACACACAGGAGAGAGGAGGATACAGACAAAAAAGAGGAGGATACAAAAAGGAGAGAGGAGGATACACACAGGAGAGAAAAAGATGCAAACAGGAGAGAAGAGGATACACACGTGAAAGGAGGATACACACAGGAGAGAGGGGAATACACTCAGGAGAGTGGGGGGTACAAATAGGAGAGTGCAGGATACACAAAACGGGAGGGGGATACACACAGGAGAGAGGAGGAAACACACAACAGAAAGAAAAATACACACAGGAGAAAGAAGGATACACACAGGCATGAGGGGGATAAACGCAAAAAGAGAGGAGGATAAACAGCAGAGTGGAGGATACACACAGGAAAGAGTGGGATACACACAGAAGAAAGAGATACACACAGGAGAGTGGGGCATACACATAGAAGACAGAGGAATACACACAGGAAACAGGAAGATACCCACAGGGGGAGAAGGATAATGACAGGAAGGAGGATGATACACACAAAATAGAATAGGATACAGACAGAAGAGAGGAAAATACACGCAGGAGAGAGGAAACTTCACACAGGAGAGAGGAGGATACACACAGAAGAGAGGAGGATACACGCAGGTGAGACTAGGATACACACAGTCAAGAGGGGTAATACACACAGGAGAGGGTGATACAAACAGAAAAGAGGAGGATACAAACAGGTGAGAGGAGGATACACACAGGAAAGAGGAGAATAAACACAGAAGAGAGGGTGATACACACAGAAGAGGGGTGATACACACAGGAAAGCGGAGGGTACACAAAGGAGAGAGAAGGATACACAAAGGAAAAAGAGGATACACAAAAAGAGGGGGATACACACAGGAGAGAGGGTGATATACCGAAAAGAGAGAAGGATACACACAGGAGAGGAAAGGTAACACACAGGAAAGGGGAATACACACAAGAGAAAGGGGGATACACACAGGAGAGAGGTGAATACACACAGGAGAAAGGAATACACACAGGAGAGAGGGGCGTACACACAGGAGAGAAAATGATACATACAGCAGAGAGGAGAATACACAGAGGAGAGAGGGGATACCCACAGAACAGTGGAGGATACACACAGAAGAGAGGGGAGATACACACGGAGAGAGGGGAGATACACACAAGAGAGAAGAGGGATACATCTCACAGAGAGGAGGAATACACACAGGAGAGAGGAGAATACACATTGGAGAGAGCAGGATACACACAGGAGAGAGGAAGATACACACAGGAAAATAAATTACGCACAGGAGAGAGAAGAATACACACAGGAGAGATAAGGATACACACAAAACAGAGAAGGATACACACAGGAGACAGATACACACAGGAAAGAGAAGGATACACACAGGAGAGGGGTGATACACACAGAAGAAAGAAAAGTACACACCAGAGAGAGGAAGATACACACAAATGAGAGAAGGATACACACAGGAGAGAGGGGGATACACACAGAAGAGTGGTGATACACACAGGAGAAAGGGGGATACACACAGGAGAGAAAAGGAACCACACAGAAGAGAGGAGGATACACACAGAAGAGGGGGATACACAAAGTAGAAAGGAGCATGCACACAGGAAAAAGGATACACACAGAAGAAAGAGGGATACACACAGGAGAGAGGAAGATACACACAGAAGATGGGAAAACACACAGAAGAGAGGGGCATACACACTGGAGAGGGTGATACACACAGGAGAGATAAGAATACACACAGGAGATGGGGATGCACACAGGAGAGAAGGGCGTACACTCAGGAGAGAGAAGGATACACACAGCAGGGCGGAGGATACACCCAGTAGAGAGGGAATACACACAGGACAGAGGGGGATACACAAACAAGAGAGGGGGCATACACACAGAAGAGAGCGGGGATACACACAGGAGAGAAGAGAGATACATACAGAAGATAATCGAAAACACACAGGAGAGAGGAGAATACACACAGGAGAGAGGAAGATACACACAGGAGATTAGGATACACACAGGAGAGAGGAGGATACACACAGAAGAGAGAAGGATACACACAGGAGACAGAAAAATACACACAAAAGAGAGGGGGATACACACAGGAGAGGGGTGATACACACAGAAGAGAGAAAGGTACACACAGGAGAGAGGAGGATACACAAAAAAGAGAGAAAAATACACACAGGAGACAGAAAAATACACACAGTAGAGAGAAAGATACACAAAGGAGAGGTGTGATACACACAGGAGAAAAAGGAATACACAGAGCAGAGAACAAGATACACACAGGAGAAAGTAGGATACACACAGGAGAGGAAGATACAAAAAGTAGAGTGGGGCATACACACAGAAAAGTGAAATACACACAGGGGAAAGGAGGATAAAAACAGGAGAGTGGAGGATACACATAAGAGAGGGGGATACACAAATGTGAGAGGGGCGTACACACAGGAGAGAGAAAGATACACACAGGAGAGAGGAGGATACAAACAGGAAAGAGGGGATTCACAGGGAAGAGAGGGGGATACACACAGAAGAAATGGGGGATACACACAAGAGAGAAAGGGGTTACACACAGGAGAGAGGGGGGAAACACAAAAAAAGAGAGGAGGATTACACACAGGACAGAGAAAGATACACACAGGAGAGAGGAAAATACACACAGGAGAGAGGAGAATACGCACAGGAGAGAGGAGGATACACACAGGAGAGAGGAGGATACACATAGGAGAAAGGCATACACACAGGAGAGAGGAGGATAAACAGAGGAGAGTTGGGTACACACAAGAGACAAGGAAATACACACAGAAGAGAGGGTGATACACACAGGAAAGAGGGGAATGCACACAACAGAGAGGGCATACATACAAAAGAGATGATAATACACAAAGGAGAGAGGGGGATACACACAGAAGGAAAAGGGATACAAATAGGGGAGTGCGGCATACACACAAAAGGGAGAAGGATACACACAGGAGAGAGGAGGATACACACAGGAGAGAAAAGGCTACACACAGGAGAGAGGAGGATACAAAAAAGGAGAGGGAAACACACAAGAGAGCAGGGGATAAACACATGCGAGGGGAATACACACAGGAGACGGTGTGATACACAAAGGAGAGTGGGGGATACACACAGGAAAAAGGGGGATACAAACAGGAGAGTGCGGCATACACACAAGAGGGAGGGGGATACACACAGGAGAGAGGAGGATACACACAGAAGAAAGAAGGCTACACACAGGAGAGAGGAGTATAAACGAAGAAGAGCGGGAAACAAATAAGAGAAAGGGGATACACACAGGCTAGGGGGATACACACAGGAGACGGTGTGATACACACAAAAAAGAGGGGAATACACAAAAAAGAGAAGAATACACACAGAAGAGAGGGGTATAAACAAAAACTTAAAGGGGATACACACAGGAGAGAGAAGGGATACACACAGGAGAAAGGGGATACCCACAGGAGAGTGGGGCATACACACAGGATGGAAGGTAATACACACAGGAGAGAGAAGGATACACACAGAAAGACAAGAATAAATACAAGAGAGAGGAGGATACACACAAAAGACTGGAGGATACAGACGAAATAGAGGATGATACACGCAGGAGAGAGGAGGATACTCACAGGAAAGAGGGGGAATACACACAGGAGAGGGGGATACACACAGAAGAGAGGAAGATACACACAGTAGAAAGAAAGATGCACACAGGAGAGTGGAAGATTCACACAAAAGAGAGGATGATACACACAGGAGAGACGAGGATTAAAACAGGAGAGAGAACAATACACATAGGAGAGGGGGATACACAAAGAATAGAAAAGGATACACATAGGAGAGAGGAGGGTACACATCGGAGAAAGGAGGATACACAGAGCAGAGAGGAAGATGCACACAGGAGAGGGGGATACACACATAAGAGAGTGACATACACACAGGGGAGACAAGGATATACACAGAATTGAGGAAGATACACACAGGAGAGAGACGGATACACACAGAAGAGAGGAGGATACACACAGGAGATAAGAAAATACACATTGGAGAGAGTAGGATACACACAGGAGACAAGAGGATACACACAGGAGAGAAGGGAAATACACACAGGATAGTGGAAGATACACACAAGAGAGGAGGATACACACAGGAGAGAGAATGATCCACACAAATGAAAAAAAAATACACAGCAGAGAGAAGGATACACACAGGAGAGAGGGAAAAAAACACAGGAGAGTGGGGGATACACACATGTGGAGGGGGATACACACAGGAGGGAAAAAGATACACACAGGAGAGAGGAAAATACACATAGGAGAGAGGAGCATAGACAAAAAAGACATGGACATAGACACAGGAGAGGAAGATACACACAGGAGAATGGGGGATACACACAGGAAAGACAGGATACACAGAAAAGAGTGGGATACCAACAGGAGAGAGGGTCATACACACAGGAGAGAGGAGGATACACACAGGATAAAGGAGAATACACACAATAGAGAGGGATACACAGGGTAGAGAGGGTGTATACACACAGAAGAGAAGTAGATACACACAGAAGAGAGGAGGATACACATAGGGGAGAGATGGATACACACAAGAGAGAGGAGAATACACACAAAACAGAAAAATAATACAAACAGAAGAGAGAAGGATACAAAAAGGTGAAAGGAGGATACACACAGGAGAAAGGAAGATACAGACAAAAGAGGGGGATACACACAGGAGAAATGGGGATACACACAGGGGTAGGGGGATACACACAGGAGAGAGGACGATACACACAAGAGAGAGGAAGATACACACAGGAGAGAGGGGTATACAAACAGGGCGAGGGTGTACACACAGGAGAGTGGAGGATACAAACAGCAGACAGGAGGATACGCACAGGAGAAAGGAGAATACACACATGAGAGAGGAGGATACACAAATTAGAGGGGGAAAACACAGTAGAGAGGGGGATATACACAGGTGAGAGGGATACACACAGAAGTGGGGGGATGCACACAGGAGAAAGGGGGACCCACAGAGGAGAGGGGGATACACATAGAAAAGAGGGGAATACACACAAGAGAGAGAGGCATACCCACAGGAGAGAGAATACACAAAGGAGAGATGGAGATACACACAGGAAAATGAAGGATATAAACAGTAGAGTGTGGCATACACACAGAAGGGAGGAAGATACACACAGTAGAGAGGGGGATACACACAGGAGAGAGGAGGCTACACACAGGGGAGAGGTGGATACAGAAAGAATGGGGGAAACACACAAGAGAGAGGGGGATACACACAAGAGAGTGGAGGATACACACAGAAGAGAGGAGAATATACACATGAGAGAGGATGATACACACGAGAGAGAATACACACAAGATAGAAAAGAGTACACATAGGGGAAAGGAGGATACACACAGGAGAGAGGAGGCTACACACAGAAGAGAAGAGGATACAAAAAGAAGAGGGGGGAACACACGAGAAAGGGTGATGCACACAGGCGAGGGGTATAAACATTGAAAATGGTGGGATACACACAGAAGAGAGGGGGATACGCAAAGAAGAGAGGAGGTTAAACACAGAAAAGAGGAGGCTACACACTGCAGAGAGGAAGATACACAAAGAAGAGAAGGAAACACACAAGAGAGAGGGGGACACACACAGTCGAGGGGGATAAACACTGGAGACGGTGGGATACACACAGGAGAGAGGTGGATACACAAAGGAGGGGGATACACACAGGAGAGAGGGGTATTTGCACAAAATAGAGGGGGATACACACAGGAGAGAGGGAAGATACACACAGGAGAGAGGGGGATACACACAGGAGAGTAGGCCATAAACACAGGAGGGAAGTGGATATACATAGCAGAGAGGGGGATACACACAGTGGGAGAAGAATAAATACAGGAGAGAGGATGATACACACAGGAGAGAGGAGGATACACGCAGGAGAGAGGAGGATACACAAAGGAGAAAGAAAGATGCACACAGGAGAGTGGAAGATACACACAAAAGAGAGGAGGATACACACAGGAGAGAGGAGGATACACACAGGAGAGAGGAGAATACACACAATAGAGAGAGGAATACACACAGGAGAGAGGGTGTATACACACAGGAGAGAAGAAGATACACACAGAAGAGAGGAAGATACACACAGGAGATAGGAGGATACACACAGGGGAGAGAAGGATAGACATAGCAGAGAGGAGGATACACACAGGAGGAAAAAAATACAAACAGAAGAGAGGAGGATACACACAAGTGAAAGGAGGATACACACAGGAGAGAGGAGGATACACATAAAAGAGAGGGGGATACACCCAGAAAAAAATGGGGATACACACTGGGGGAAAGGGATACACACAGGAGAGAGGAGGATACACACAAGAGAGAAGAGAATACACACAGGAGAGAGGAGGATACACCCAGAAGAGAGGGGAAAACACACAGGAGAGAGGGAAATACAAATAGGAGAGTGCAACATACACACAGGATGGAGGGAAATACACACTGAAGAGAGGCGGATACGCACAGGGCGAAAGGGATAAACACAGGAGAGAGAAGGATAGAAACAGCAGAGAGGAGAATACAGACAAAAGAGAGGAGGATACACCCAGGAGAGATGAAAATACACACAGAAGAGAGGGGGAAACACACAGGAGAGTGGGGGATACACACATGTGGAGGGGAATACACACAGAAGACAGGAAGATACACACAGGAGAGAGGAGGATACACATAGGAGAGAGGAGCATACACAAAAGAGACAGGGGGAACACACAGGAGACGGGGATACATACAGGAGAAAGGGAGATACACATAGGAAAGGAAATAATACACACAAAAGAGAAGTATACACACAGGAGGGTGGGGCATACACACAGGAGAGAGGAGGATACACACAGGATAGAGGAGAATACACACAATAGAGAGGAGAATACACACAGGAGAGAGAAGTATACACATAGAAGAGAAGAAGATACACCCAGAAGAAAGGAAGATACACACAGGAGAGAGGAGAATACACACAGGGGAGAGAAGGATAGACACAGCAGAGAGGAGGATACACACAGGAGAGAAAAAAATACAAACAAGAGAGAGGAGGATACACACATGTGAAAGAAGGATACACACAAGCGAGAGAAGGATACACATAGGAGAGAGGGAGATACACCCAGGAGAAATGGGGATACACACAGGGGTAAAGGGATACACACAGGAGACAGGAGAATACACACAAGAGAGAAGAGGATACACATAGAAGAGAGGAGGATACACCCAGAAGAGAGGGGAAACACACAGGGGAGAGGGAGATACAAACAGGAGAGTGCGACATACACACAGGATAGAAGGAAATACACACAGGAGAGAGGAGGATATACACAGGGGGAGGCGGATACACACAGGAGAGAAAAGGATACAAACTGCAGAGAGAAGGATATGCACAAAAGAGAGGAGGATACACCCAGGAGAGAGGAGGATACACAAAGGAGAGGGGGAAACACACAGTAGAGAGGGGGATACACACAGAAGTGGGGAAGATGCACACAGGAGAAAGGGGGATTCACACAGGAGAGGGGGACACACACAGAACAGAGGGGCATACACACAGGAGAAAAGAGGATACACACAGGAGAGAGGGGGTATACACACAGGAGTAAAAGAGATACACACAAGAGAGTGGGGCATACACACAGGATAGAGGGGCATACACACAGGGGGAGAAGGATAAATACAGGAGGGAGGAGGGTACACAAAAAGAGAGGAGGATACAGACAGAAGAGAGGAAAATACACGCAGGAGAGAGGAGGATGCACACATGAGAGAGAAGGATACACACAGGAGAGAGGAGGATACACGCAAAAAAGAGGAGGATACACACAGGAGAGTAGGGGGATACACACAGGAGAGGGGGATACACACAGAAAAGAAAAGGATACACAAAAAAGAGGAGGATACACACAGGAGAGAGTGGATACACACAAAAGAGAGGGGTGTGCACACAGGAGAGGGGGATACATACAGCAGCGAGGGGCATACACACAGAAGAGGGGTGATACACACAAAAGAAAGGAGGATACACACAGGAGAGAGCAGGATACACACAGGAGAGATAAGGATACACAAAGAAGATGGGGATACACACAGGACGGGGTAGATACACGGAACAGAGAAAATGATACACAAGAGAGAGGGGCATACACACAGGAGAGGGTGATACACACAGTAGAAAGGGGGATACACACAGGTGAGAGAAGAATACACACAATAGAGGAGGATACACACAAGAGAGAGGGGCGTACACACAGGAGAGAGAAGGATAGAAACGATAGAGAGGAGGATACACAAAGGAGAAATGGGATACACACAAAAGAGAGGGAGATACACACAGAAGAAGGGGATACACACAGGAGAGGGGGGATACACAGAGGGATGAGGAAAGATACACACAGGAGAGAAAATCATACACACAGGAGAGAGGAGGATACACAGAGGAGAGAGAAAGATACACACAGGAGAGAGGAAGATACACAGGAGAGAGGAAGATACACACAGGAGAGAGGATACACACAAAAAAGAAAAGGATATACAGAGGAGACAGAAGGATACACAAAGTAGAGAGGGGCGTACACACAGAAAAGGGGAATACACACAGGAGAAAGGGGAATACACAAAAGAGAGACGATGCACTCAGGAGAGGGGGATACACACAGGTGAGGGAGGCGTACACACAGGAGAGAGGAAGATATACACAGGAGAGTGGAGGATACAAACAGGAGAGAGAGTATACACACAGGAGAGAGGGTGATAACCACAGAAGAAAGGGGGGATACAAACAGAAGTGAAAGTGGTTACACACAGGAGAGTGGGGGGAAACACAAGGGAAAGAGGAGGGATACACAAAGGATATAGGAAGATACACACAGGAGAGAGGAGAATACACACAAGAGAGAGGAGGATACACACAGAAGAGAGTAGGATACACAGAGGAGAGGTGCATACACATAGGAGAGAGGGGGATACACAAAGGAGAGTTCGATTCACACAGGAAACAGGGTAATACACACAGGAGAGTGGAGGATACAAACAGGAGTGGGAGATACACACAGGAGAGAGTGAGATACACACAGGAGAGAGGGGAATACACACAGGAACAAGGAAGATACAAACAGGAGAGTGCAGCATACACACAGGAGGGGGGGATACACACAGGAGAGAGAAAGATACACACAGGGAAAGGGGGATACACACAGGAGAGAGGAGGATACACACAGGAGAGAGGAGGCTACACAGAGGAGAAAAGAGGATACACAAATAACAGGGGGAAACACACAAAAGAGAGGGAGATACCCACAGGCGAGAGGGATATGCCCAGGAGACGGGGAGGTACACACAGGAGATAGGGGGATACACACAGGAGAGGGGGATACACACAGGAGGGAGGAAGAACACACACAGGAGAGAGGGGAATACAAACAGGAGATTGAGGCATACCAAAAGGTGGGAAGAAGATACACACGGGAGATTGAGGCATACACACAGGAGAGAGAGGGATATACACAGGGAAAGAAGGATAAATACAGGAGAGAGGAAGACGCACAAAAGAGTGGAGGATACAGACAGAAGAGAGGAGGATAAACGCAAGACAGAGGAGGATACACACAGGAGAGAGAAGGGATACACACAGGAGAGGGGGATACACACTGGAGAGAGGAGGATACACACATGAGAAAGGAGGATACACACAGGAGAAAAAAGGATACACACAGGAGAGTGGAAGATACACACAAAAGAGAAAAATACACAAAAAAGAGAAAGGGATACATACAGGAGAGAGGGGGATATACACAGAAGAGTGGTGATACACACAAAGAGAGGAGGGTACACACAGGAGAGAGGGGGATACACACAGGAGAGAGGAGGATAAACAAAGGAGAGGGGGATACACACAGGAGAGAGGGGGATACACTGAAAAAAGGAGGATACACACAGGAGAGAGGAGGATAAACACAGTAGAGAAGAATATACACAGGAGAGAGGGGCATACACACAGGAGATGGAGATACACACAGGAGAAAGGGGGATTGAAACAGGAGAGCGGAGAATACACACGAGAGGGGGATACACACATGAGAACAGGGCGTACACTCAGAAGAGAGGAGGATTCAAAAAGCAGAGAGGAGGACACACACTGGAGAGAGGGGATACACACAAAAGAGAGGGGGATAGACACAGGAGAGAGGGGATACACAAAGGAAAGAGCGGGGATACACACAGGAGAGTGGGGGGATACACACAGGAGAGTGGGGGAATACACACACGAGAGAGGAGGGATACACACAAGAGGGAGGAGGATACACACAGAAGATAGAAGGATACACACAGTAGAGAAAAAGATACACACAGAAGAGGGGGATACACATGAGAGAGGAGGATACACACAGGATAGAGGAGTTTACACACAAAAGAGAGCAGGATACACACAGGAGACAGAAGAATACACACAGGAGAGAGGGGAATATACACAGGAGAGTGGTGATATGCACAGGAGGGAGGAGGGTAAACAGGAGAGAGGGGCATAAACACAAAAAATGGATAAACACAGGAGAAAGGGTAATACACACAGGAAAAAGGAGTATACACACAGGTAAGGGGGACACACAGAGAAAAAAGGGCATACACACAGGACAGAGGAGGATACACCCAAGAGAGAGGAGGATACAAACAGGACAGAGGTGATACACACAGGAGAAAGGGGGTATAAAGAGGATCCTTCACAGCCTCACTGAATATTACACACTTGTGATATAGTCTGGAGTCAATTTTTTATGGCCACTCATTCAGAGAATCACTAAATAATGCACACCTGCTGAATAGTCAGATGTCTCTTTCCTATGGCCACTAGTTAAGAGCCTCACTAAGTGTACATATCTGGGGAAATAGGATTTACCTTTATCACCTCATTCACATTCTCACTTAATAAGGCACACCCGTGGAACAGTCAGGAGACTTTTTCATGTGACCTCTAATTCGGAGTGTCACTGAATTATGTGGTGTAGTCAGGAGTCTATTTCAGGTGGACACATATTCAGAGCCTCCGTGAATAAGACAGGCCCTTGATATAGTAAGGAATCTAATTAATATGACCACATCTTCTGAATCTCGCTGTATAATACACACCTGGAGAATAATTTTGAGTCTATTTTCAATGGACATTCATTCAGAGCCTCGGTAAATAATGTACACCTGTGGAGTAGCCAAAAGTATATTTTATTAGGACACTCATTCAGAGCCTCAGTGGATAATATGCACGTGTGGATTAGTCAGGATTCCATTTTATATGGCCACTGACTCGTAACCTCAATGAAAAATGCACAAATGTAAAGTACTCAGCAGTCTATTTCATATAAACACTCATTCAGAGATTCAGTGAATAATACAAATATTTAAGATAGACAACATCCTGTTTCCTATGGTCACACAAAAAGAGCCTCACTGAGTAATGCACACCTGGGGAAGTGATAAAAGTCTACTTTATATAGCCTCTCATTTACAGCCTAAGGGAATAATGCACACGTGTGGAATAGACACTAATCTATTTTATATGGCCACAAAATCAAAGCCTGAATCAGTAATACACAACTTTGGAATAGTCACTAGTCTATTCCATATGCCCAAATATTTAGAGTCAGAGTCAAAAATACATGCCTGTAGACTAGTCAGGCAACAATTTCATATGGCCAAAGTTTCAGATTCTCAGTGAATAATACATACTTCGGAAATCCTCAGGACGCTATTACATGTGGCATCAACTTTAGAACTTCATTGAATAATAAACACCTGTATTGTAGCCAGAATTCTATTTCATGTAGCCGCATATTCAGAGCCTAACTAAATAACATACACCTTGGAAATAGTCAGGATTCTATTTCGTATAGTCACTCATTTAGAGCCGAGTGTAAAAACGTACGCCTGAGGAGTATTCAGGAGTCTCTATTTTATTGCCACTCATTCAGAGCTTCACAGAATTATACAGACCTATGGAAATGTCAGGAGTGTATTTCAAATAGCCACTTATTCAGAACCTCAGTGAAGAATCATATATATATGGAAAAGAGTCAGGATTATATTATATATAGCCACTTACTAAGAGACTCACTGAATAATGCACACATAAGGAACAGTCAAAAGACTATTTGATGATTCTTCACCCAGCGACTCAGTGGACAATGTAGAATTGAAAAATAGCCAAGAGGATAGAGTCAAAGGTTTATGTTATGTGATCACTCGTTCAGGAACTCACTGAAGAATACACACCTTGGGAACAATCAGTGTCCAAGTCATATGGACACTCAATCACAACATTACCGAATAATGCAAAATGGGACAATACTAAGGAGTCTCTATTATATGGCCTGTCATTCGGAGCTTCAGTGCATTAACTACTTCACAACTGTATAAGCTGTGGAGTAGTCAGGACCCTATTTAAGGTAGCCCCAAATTAAGCATCTCCCTGAATGATACGCACATGTGTCAGAGTCAGGAGACTATTTGACATAGACACTCATACAAAACCGTTTCGAATACTGCACATGTGAGGAATAATCACTAGTCTGTTTCATATGGTGATTAGTTTGGATAATCAAAAAATAACACACACCTGTTGAGTAAAATGGGTTCTAAGTCATAAGACCTGCGTAAATCCTCCTCTCTGCTGTATGTATGCCCCACTTCTCTGTGTATCCACCTCTCTCCTGTTTGCATTCCCTTCTCTTCTGTGTGGATCTTTCTCACTCCTGTGTGTATACCCTCTCTCCTGTGTGTATCCTCCTCTCTGCTGCGTATACACTCCTCTCTTCTGTGTGAATCCGTCTCTCTCCTCTATGTATCCTCTTTTCTCCTATGTGAACCCTCATCTCTCCTGTGTGTATCCTCCTTTCTCCTGTGTGTATCCTCCACTCTTCTGTGTGTATCATTTTTCTTTTCTGTGTGTATCAACACTCTCTCCTGTGTGTATCCACCCTCTCCTGTGTGTATCTTCCCACTCTCCAGTTTGTATCTTCCTCTCTCTTGTGTCTATTCCCCTCTCCTGTGTATCTTTCTCTAACCAGTGTGTATCCTCCTTTCTCCTGTGTGTATCCTCCTCTCTTCTGTGTGTATCTTTTTTCTCTCCTGTGTGTATCACCCCTCCTGTGTGTATCCACCCTCTCTCCTGTGTGTATCTTCCCTCTCTCCAGTTTGTATCTTCCTCTCTCTTTTTTGTATCCCGTCTCTCCTGTGTGTATCCTCCTCTCTGCTGTGTGTATCCTCCTTTCTCCTGTGTGTACGCTCCACTCTCATGTGTGTATCTCCCTGTCCTGTGTGTATCCTCCTCTCTTTTGTGTGTATTTTTCTTTCTCTTGTGTGTATCCACCTCTCCTGTGTTTATGGTCCTCTTTTCTGTGTGTATTCCCCCTCCTGTGTGTATCCTCCTCTCGCCTTTGTGTATTCTCCTCTCTCCTCGGTGTATCCCCCTCTCTCCTGTGTGTATCCCCCTCTCCTTTGTGTATCCTCCTCACTCCTGTGTGTATTCTACTTTCTACTGTGTGTACCCTCCTCTCTCCTGTGTGTATCACGCCACTTCTGTGTGTATCCTCCTCTCTCCTGTGTATATTTTCCCTTTCTTTCGTGTGTATCCTCTTCTCTCCTGCGTGTATCCTTCCCTCTCCTGTGTTTATCCTCCTCTCTCCTGTGTATCCTCCAATCTCCTGTGTGTATCCTCCTCTCTTCTATCTTCATCCTTCTCTTTTTGGTGTGTATCCTCCTCTCTTTTGTATTTATCCTTTTTTCTCTGTGTGTATCCCCCTCTCTCCTGTGTGTATTCCCCTCCCTCCTGTGTGTATGCTTCACTCTCCTGTGTCTACCACCTCTCTTTTTTGTGTATTCACCCGCTTTCCTGTTTGTATCCATTTCTCTCCTGTGCGTAAGCCCCTTTTTCCTGTGTGTATCCTCCTCTCTCCTGTGGGTAAGCCCCTGTTTCCTGTGTGTATCCCCTTATTTTGTGTGTATCCCCCTCTTTCCTCTGTGTATACCCCCTCTTCTCTGTTTATCTTTCCTGACATTGTGTATGCCCCTCTCTCCTGTGTGTTTCCCCTCTCCTTTGTGTATCCTCCTTTCTCCTGTATGTATCCTCCTCTCTCCTGTGTGTATCCTCCTTTCTCCTGTGTTTATTTCCCTCCGTTTGTTAGTATCTCCCTCTTCTTTGTGTGTATTTCCCTCTCTCCTGTGTGTATCCTCCTCTCTTCTCTGTGCATTCTCCTCTTGCCTGTGTGTATCTTTCTATCACGTGTGTGTATCCCCCTGTTCTGTGTGTAAGCCCCTCTTTCCTATGTGTATCCCCCTCTATCCTGTGTTTACCCTCCTCTCTCCTGCGTGTATCCTCCTTTCTTCTGTGTGTCTCCTCCTCTCTTTTGTGTGCATCCTTCTCTCTCCTGTGTGTATCCCCCTCTCCTGTGTGCATACTCCTCTTTCCTGTGGGTATCCTTTCTCTCTCCTGTGCGTATACCTCCTTTCTCCTGTGTGTAACACCCTACCTCCTGTGTGTATCCCTTCTCTCTCCTGTGCGTATCCCCCCTTCTCCTTTGTGTATCTCCTCTCTCCTGTGTGTATCTTCCTCTCTGCTGTGTGTATCCTTTTTTCTCCTATGTCTACGCCCCTCTCTCCTGTGTGTATCCCCCTCTCCTGTGTGTTTCCTCTTTTATCCCTTTTTCTCCTGTGTGTATCTCCCTCTTCTGTGTGTAAGGCCCTTCCTCCCATGTGTATCTTTCCTTCCTGTGTTTATCCTACTCTCTCCTTTGTGTTTCCTCCTCTCTCCTCTGTTTATTCCCTACTCTCCTGTGTGTATCAATTTTTCCTTTGTGTATCCTCTTCTCTCCTGTGTTCCCCCTCTCTCTTGCGTGTACCCTAAACTATCCTGTGTGGATCACCACTCTCCATGTGTATTCCCCATCTATCTTGTGTATATCCCCTCTCTTTTGTGTGTATGCCCCACTT
This sequence comes from Saguinus oedipus, assembly GCA_031835075.1. Classification (NCBI taxonomy): domain Eukaryota; kingdom Metazoa; phylum Chordata; class Mammalia; order Primates; family Cebidae; genus Saguinus; species Saguinus oedipus. Next base: position 61,105,500 of record CM063173.1, read on the forward strand.
CTGTGTGTTTTCAACTCTCTCCTTTGTTCATTCCCTTCTCTCCTGTGTGGATCTTTCTCACTTCTGTGTGCATGCCCTCTCTCCTTTGTGTATCCTCCTCTCTGCTGGGTGTATTTTTCTCTCTCCTGTGTGTATCCATCTCTCTCATGTGTGTATACTCTATTCTCCTGTGTGAACCCTCATCTCTCCTGTTTGTATCACGACTATCCTGTTTGTATCCGTGTCTCTTCTGTGTGTATCCTTCTGTCTACCGTGTGTATCCTTCCATCTTTTGTGTGTGTCCTCCTGTCTCCTGTGTGTATTCTATTCTTTCCTGTGTGAATCCTCCTCACTCCTGTGTGTATTCTCCTCTTTTGTGTGTACCATTCTATCTCCAGTGTGTATCCTCCTTTCTCCTCTGTATATCCTCCTCTCTCCTGTGTGTATCATTTTTCTCTCCTGTGTATATCAACCCTCTCTTCTGTGTGTATTTCCCCTCTCTCCTCTGTGTATCCCCCCTTTCTCCAGTTTGTGTCATTCCCTCTCCTTTGTGTATCCCCTCTCTCCTCTGTGTAACCCCCTCCCTTTTGTGTGTATACTTTCTCTCTCCTGTGTGTATTTTCCTCTCTCCTGTGTGTATCCTCCTCTCTGCTGTGTGTATCCTTTTTTCTCCTGTGTGTACGCTTCTCTCTCCTGTGTGTTTCCCCATGTTCTGTGTGTATCTTCCTCTCTCTTGTATTTATTCTTCTTTCTCCTGTGTGTATCACCCTCTCCCGTGTGTATGCCCCTCTCTCCTGTGTGCATTTCTTTCTCCTGTGTTTATTCTCCTCTCTTTTATGTGTATCCTCCTCTCTCCTCTGTGTATCCACTACTCTCCTGTGTGTATCCCCGTCTCCTTTGTGTATCCTCTTCTCTTTTTTGTGTACAAACTGTCTCCTGTGTGTACCCTCCACTCTCCTGTGTCCATCACCCCTCTCCCGTGTTATTTTTGACTCTCCAAACGAACGAACATATGAAATAGACTAGAGATTATTCTTCGCATGTGCAATATTCGAAGAAGTTCTGTGTATTACTCAGCGTTACACAGAATTAGAGTTCAAATGAAATAGACTCCTGATTACCACCCAGGTGTGTATCATTCAGGAAGGCACTTAATTCATGGCTATCTTAAACAGTGTTCTGATTACTCCATAGAAGTTTATTATTCACTGAATCTTTGAATGAGAGGCCATACAAAATAGACACCTGACTACTACTACATTGTAAATTTTTCAATAAGGATCTAAATGAGTGCTAGTATGAAATAGAATCCTGAGAACTTCCCAGGTGAGTATCATTCAGGGAGGCACAAAATTAGTGGCCATATAAAAAATGCTCAATAATTACCCTGGTGTGGATTATTCACTGATAATCTAAATGAGTGGCTACATGAAGTAGACTCTTAACTCTTCCCCAGGTGTGTATTATTGAATGACACTCTGACACAGTGAGCATAAAAAAGAGACTCATGTCTATTGTCCAGGTGTACATTACATACAGAGACTCTGAATGTGTTGGCATTTGAAGTAGACCCTTGACTGCTTCTGAGGGGAGTATTAGTCACAGAGGCCCAGAACGAGTGGCCATGTGAAAGAAATTCCTGACTTATCAGATATACATGTTATTCACTAAAACACTGAAAGAGTGGCCTTATGATATAGATCACATTTTACTCCACAGGACTGTGTTATTTTTTGACTATCCAAACAAACCACACTATGAAATGGACTAGTGATTATTCTTCACATGTGCAATATTCGAAGTGGTTCTGTATGAGTGTCCATATCAAATAATCTTATGACTCTCACACATGTGTGTATCATTCATGGAGCTGCTTAATTTTAAGCTACCTTCAATAGGGTCCTTCCTTCTCCACAGCTGTTTATTATGCACTGAAGCTCTGAAAGAGACGCCATATAAAATAAACTCCTTATGATTGCCCCATTGTGCATTATTTGGTAATGCTGTGATTGATTGGCCATATGACCTGGACTCTGACTATTCCCAAGGTGTGTATTCTTCAGTCAGTTTCTGAATGAGTAACCACATAAAATAGACTCCTGACTCTGTCCTCTTGACTATTTCTCAGCTCTGCATTTTCCACTGAGTCGCTGGGTGAAATGTCATATCAAATAGTTTCCAGACAATTATCCAGGTTTGCATTATTCAGTGAAACTCTTAAGAAGGGACTATATATAATAGAATCCTGAGTATTTTTCAGATATATATGATTCTTCACTGAGGAACTGAATTAGTGTCCATGTCAAGTACACTCCTGACATGTCCATACATCTGTATTATTCTGTGAGGCTCTGAATGTGTGGCCATAAAATAAAGACTCCTATATACTACTCAGGCGTCAGTTTTTATATTTGTCTCTAAATGAGTGGCTATACGAAATAGAATCCTAACTTCCCAAGGTGTCTGTTATTCAGTTAGGCTCTGAGTATGTGGCTATATGAAATAGAATTCTGTCTACAATACAGGTGTTCTTTACTCAATGAACCTCTGAAGAAATGCCACATGTAATAGCGTCCAGAGTATTCCTCAGGAGTTTATTATTCACTGATGCTCTGAAACTCTGGCCATATGAAATTGTTTCCTGACTAGTCTACAGGCGTGTATTATTGACTCTGACTCTAAGTATTTGGGCATATGGAATAGACTAGTGACTATTCCAAAGTTGTGTATTACTTACTCAGGCTATGATTTTGTGGCCATGTAAAATAGACTAGTGTCTATTCCACACGTGTGCATTATTCCCTTAGGCTGTAAATGAGAGGCTATGTAAACTACAGTCCTAACACTTCCCCAGGTGTGTGTCACTCAGTGAGGCTCTTTTGTTTGACCACATGAAACAGGAGGTGGTCTATCTCAAATAATTTTATTATTCAGAGAATCGCTGTATGAGTGTCTATATGAAATAGACTGCTGTGTACTTTACACTTGTGTATTATTCATTGAGGTTATGAGTTAGTGTCCATATAGAATGTAATCCTGGGGATGAATACCAAGTGTGGGTGAAGGGGAGGAAGGCAGCAAAACACACTGCCATGTGTGTACCTATGCAACTATCTTGCACGTTCTGCACATGTACCCCAAAACCTATAATGCAATAAAAGTTTTTTTTTTAAATGTAATCCTGACTAATCCACACGTGTATATTATCCATTGAGGCTATGAATATTTTTCCAAATGAAATAGACCCTGGCTACTACACAGGTCTGCATTATTTACCGATGCTCTGAATGAATGTCCATCGAAATTAGATTCCAAATTATTCCCCAGGTGTGTATTATTCAGTGAGCCTCAGAAGATGTGGCCATACTAATTAGATTTCTTACTATATCAAGGGTATATAGACAAGGGTTTGTCAAACTATATCAAGGGTTTGTCTTATGCACTGAGGTTGTGAATATGTGTCTACATGAAAGAGTCTCCTGACCACACCACATTTTTCAATAACACATTGAATGAGAGGCCACATGAAAAAGTCTCCTTACTATTCAACAGGTGTGCATTATTTTTTTATTCCTAATACGTGGTTATCGCTTTCTTCTTTTTTTTGAATTTTTTAAATACTTACTGCATTATAGGTTTTGTGGTACATGTGCAGAACGTGCAAGTTAGTTGCATAGGTACACACCTGGCCGTGTGTTTTGCTGCCTTTCTCCCCTTCACCCACACTTGGCATTTATCCCCAGGCTATCCCTCCTCAGCCCCCACCGCTGTCCCTCCCCCATTTCCCCAATAGTCCCCAGGGTGTAGTAGACCCCCTCCCTGTGTCCATTTGTTCTCATTTTTCTCACCCGCCTCTGAGAATATGCGGTATTTCGTTTTCTGTTCTTGTGTCAGTTTGCGGAAAATGATGTTCTCCAGATTCATCCATTTCCTTACAAAGGAAACAAACTCATCATTTTTGATTGCTGCATAATATTCCATGGTGTATATGTGCCACATTTTCCCAGTCCAGTCTATCATCGTTGGGCATTTGGGTTGGTTCCAGGTCTTTGCTATTGTAAACAGTGCTGCAATGAACATTCCTGTGCATGTGTCCTTATTGTAGAACGATTTATAGTCCTTTGGATATATACTCAGTAATGGGATTGCTGGGTCAAATGGGATTTCTATTTCTAGGTCCTTGAGGAATCGCCACACTGTCTTCCACAATGGTTGAACTAATTTAAACTCCCACCAACAGTGTAAGAGTGTTCCTATTTCTCCACATCCTCTCCAGCATCTGCTGTCTCCAGATTTTTTAATGATCGCCATTCTAACTAGGGTGAGATGGTATCTCAATGTGGTTTTGATTTGCATCTCTCTAATGAACAGTGATGATGAGCATTTTTTCATGTGTTTGTTGGCATCGTGTATGTCTTCTTTTGTAAAGTGTCTGTTGATATCCTTTGCCCATTTGTGAATGGGCTTGTTTGTTTTTTTCCTTAAATCTGTTTGAGTTTTTGTAAATTCTGGATATCAGCCCTTTGTCAGATGCGTCAACTGCAAACATTTTTTCCCATTCTAATGGTTGCAATTCACTCTAGTGACTGTTTCTTTTGCTGTGCAGAAGCTGTGGAGTTTGATAAGTTCCCATTTGTCTATTGTGGTTTTGTTGCCAATGCTTCTGGTGTTTTGGTCATGAAGTGCTTGCCTAATCCTATGTCATGAATAGTTTTGCCTAGATTTTCTTCTAGTGTTTTTATGGTGTCAGTTCTTCCATTTAAGTCTTTAATCCATCTGGAGATAATTTTAGTGTAAGGTGTCAGGAAGAGGTCCAGTTTCTGCTTTCTGCACATGGCTAGCCAGTTTTGCCAACACCATTTATTAAATAAGGAATCCTTTTCCCATTGCTTCTTCTTGTCAGGTTTATCAAAGATTATATTGTTGTAGATATGTTGTGTTGCCTCCGATGCCTCTGTTCTGTTCCATTGGTCTATATATCTGCTTTGGTATAATTACCATGCTGTTTTGATTATGCAGCCTTGTAGTATAGTTTGAAGTCTGGTAGTGTGATGCCTCCCGCTGTGTTCTTTTTGCTTAGAATTTACTTGGCTATGCGGGCTCTCTTTTGGTTTCATATGAAGTTCATGGTGGTTTTTTCCATTTCTGTGAAGAAATTCAATGGTAGTTTGACGGGGAAAGCATGGATAGTGTAAGTTACTTTGGGCATTATAGCCATTTTCACGATATTGATTCTTCCTAACCACGAATATGGAAAGTTTTTGCATCTTTTTGTGTCCTCTCTTACTTCATTGAGCAGTGGTTTGTAGTTTTTCTTAAACAGGACCCTTACCATCCTTGTGAATTGTATTCCTAGGTACTTTATTTTCTTGATAGCAATTGTGAATGGCAGTTCGTTCTTGATTTGGTTCTCTTTAAGTTTGTTATTGGTGTATAGAAATTCTTGTGATTTTTGAACATTGATTTTATATCCTGAGACTCTACTGAATTTGCTTATCAGTTTCAAGAGCTTTTGGGCTGAGGTGATGGGGTCTTCTAGGTATACTATCATGTCGTCTGCAAATAGAGATAATTGGGATTCCATCTTTCCTATTTGAATACCCTTTATTTCTTTTTCTTGCCTGTTTGCTCTGGCTAGAAATTCCAGTACTATGTTGAATAGGAGTGGTGAGAGAGGGCATCCTTGTCTAGTTCTGGATTTCAAAGGGAATGCTTCCAGTTTTTGCCAATTCAGTATGATATTGGCTGTTGGTTTGTCATAAATAGCTTTTATTACTTTGAGATATGTTCCATCAATACCAAGATAATTGAGGGTTTTTAGCATCAAGGGCTTTTGAATTTTGTCAAATGCCTTCTCTGCGTCAATTGAGATAATCATGTGGTTTTTGTTTTTGCTTCTGTTTATGTGGTGAATTACATTTATAGACTTGGGCATGTTGAACCAGCGTTGCATCCCCGGGATGAATCCTACTTGATCATGATGGATAAGTTTTTTAATGTGCTGTTGCAATCGGTTTGCCAGTATTTTATTGAAGATTTTGGCATCTATGTTCATCATGGATATTGGCCTGAAGTTTTCTTTTCTTGTTGAGTCTCTGTCAGGTTTTGGTATCAGTATGATGTTGGTCTCATAAAATGATTTGGGAAGGGTTCCCTCTTTTTTGATTATTTGGAATAGTTTCAGAAGGAATGGTACCAGATCCCCTTTGTGTGTCTGGTAGAATTCAGCTGTTAACCCATCTGGACCTGGGCTTTTTTTTGTGTGGTAGGCTCTTAATTGCTGCCTCAAATTCAGACCTTGTTATTTGTCTATTCATAGTTTCGGCTTCCTCCTGATTCAGGCTTAGGGGACACAGGCGGCCAGGAATTTATCCATTTCTTCCTGATTTACTAGTTTATGTGGATAGAGTTGTTTGTAGTATTCTCTGATGATGGTTTAAATTTCTGTGGAATCTGTGGTGATTTCCCCATTATCGTTTTTCATTGCATCTATTTGGTTGTTCTCTCTTTTCTTTTTTATCAATCTGGCTAGTGGTTTGTCTATTTTGTTGATCTTTTCAAAAAAAACAGCTCTTAGATTTATTGATTTTTGAAGGGTTTTTCTTGTCTCTATCTCCTTCAGTTTTGCTCTCATCTTAGTTATTTCTTGTCTTCGGATAGGTTTTGATCATTTTTGATCTTGTTCCTCTAGCTCTTTCAATTTTGATGATAGTGTGTCAATTTTGGATCTCTCCACTCTTCTCATGTCGGCACTTATTGCTATATATTTTCCTCTACAGACTGCTTTAAATGTGTCCCAGAGATTCTGGTACGTTGTGTCTTCATTCTCGTTGGTTTCAAATAACTTCTTTATTTCTGCCTTCATTTCATTGTTTATTAAATCAACATTTAAGAGCCAGTTGTTCCATTTCCATGATGCTCTGCGGTTCTGAGTTATTTTCTAAATTCTGAGTTCCAACTTGATTTCACTGTGGTATGAGAGAATGTTTGTTATGATTTCAGTTGTTTTGCTTTTGGTGAGGAATGCTTAACTTCCAATGATGTGGTCAATTTGGAGTAGGTGTGATGTGATGCTGAGAAGAATGTATATTGTGTGGATTTGGGGTGGAGAGTTCTGTAAATGTGTATCAGGTTTGCTTGTTCCAGGTCTGAGTTCAAGTCCTGGATATCCTTATTAATTTTCTGTCTGGTTGATCTGTCTGATATTGACAGTGGAGTGTTGAAGTCTCCCACTATTATTGTTTGGGAGTGTAAGTCTCTTTGTAAGTCATTAAGAACTTGCCTTATATATCTGGGTGCTCCTACGTTGGGTCCATATATATTTAGAATCGTTAGCTCTTCTTGTTGTATCGATCCTTTTACCATTATGTAATGACCTTCTTTGTCCCTTTTGATCTTTGTTGCTTTAAAGTTCATTTTATCAGAGATGAGAATTGCAACTCCTGGTTTTTTTATGCTCTCGATTTGTTTGGTAAATCTTCCTCCATCCTTTTATTTTGAGGCTTTGTTTATGTTTGCGTGTGAGGTGGGTTTCCTGGATACAGCACACCGATGGGTTTTGATTTTTTTATCCAGTTTGCCAGTCTGTGTCTTTTGATTGGTGCATTTAGCCCAATTACATTTAGGGTTAATATTTTTATGTGTGAGTTTGATACTGTCATTTTTATGCTAGATGGCTGTTTTGCCATTGGTTCATGTAGTTTCTTCATTTTATTGATGCTCTTTAGCATTTGGTATGCTTTTAGGATGGTTGGTACTGGTTGTTTCTTTCTATGTGTAGTGCCTCTTTCAGGAGCTCTTGTAAAGCAGGCCTAGAGGTGACAGAATCTCTGAGTACTTGCTTGTTCATGAAGAATTTTATTTTTCCTTCACTTATGAAGCTCAGTTTGGCTGGATATGAAATTCTTGGTTGAAAGTTCTTTTTTTAAAAGATGTTGAATATTGGCCCCCACTCTCTTCTGGCTTGTACAGTCTCTGCTGAGAGATCGGCTGTGAGTCTGATGGTCTTCTCTTTGTGGATGACCCGACCTTTCTCTCTGGCTGCCCTTAGTATTTTCTCCTTCATTTCAACCCTAGTGAATCTGACGATTATATGCCTTGGGTTTGCTCTTCTTGCGGAGTATTTTTGTGGTGTTCTCTGTTTTTCCTGGACTTTAGTATTGACCTGTCTTGCTAGGTTGGGGAAATTTTCCTGGATAATATCCTGAAGAGTGTTTTCCAGCTTGGATTCATTCTCTTCATCACATTCTGGTACACCTATCAAACGTAGGTTTGGTCTCTTCACATAGTCCCACATTTCTTGGAGATTTTGTTCATTCCTTTTGCACTTTTTTTTTAAATCTTGGTATCTCGTTTTATTTCAATGAGTTGATCTTCAACTTCTGATATTCTTTCTTCTGCTTGGTCAATTCGGCTGTTGAAACTTGTGCATGCTTCGTGAAGTTCTCCTGTTGTGTTTTTCAGCTCCTGCAATTCATTCATATTCCTCTCTAAGTTGTCCATTCTTGTTATCAATTCCTCGAATCTTTTTTCAAATCTTTTTTCAAGGTTCTTAGTTTCTTTGCACTGGTTTAGAACATGTATCTTTAGCTCGCTGAAGTTTCTCTTTATCCACTTTCTGAAGTCTGATTCCGTCATTTCCTCACACTCATTCTCCGTCCAGCTTTGTTCCCGTGCCGGTGAGGAGTTTTGGTCCTTTATTGGAGGTGAGGTGTTTTGGTTTAAGGTGTTTTCCTCTTTTTTCGGCCGGTTTTTTTTTTCATCTTTATGGATTTATCCGCCTGTCGTCTTATTAGTTGCTGATTTTTCAATTGGGTCTCTGTGTGGACGCTGTGATTGTTGATGATGAAGTACTTCTGTTACTTAGTTTTCCCCCTCATGGACTGTCCCCTCTGCTGTATGAGTGCTGATGTCCACTCCAGGCCCTGCTTGTCTGGGGTATACCTGCAGCAGCTGCGGAACAGTGAGGGATGATTCCAGTTTCTTCTTGTTCTGTCTTTTTTCCAGAATGATGCCCGCCAAATGTCAGTCAGATTAGTCCTTTTTCGGGGTGACTCTTTGGATTTACAGGGGTCAGGGAGCTGCTTGAGGAGACAGTCTGTGCTTTATAGTTGCTCCAGTGCTGAGCTGTGATCTCCGTTGTTCATTCAGGGTTGTTGTGAGGTTGCTTATGTCTGCTGCAATAGAACTCATAAAACATTACCCTTTTTTTCCCCCTTAGATGCTCTGTCTCAGGGAGTTGGGGCTTTCTTTATCAGTATCTGTTGCACTGTCCTTCCCCACTAGGAGGCAGTCTATTCACTATTTGCCTCCCATGCCTCTGACCTGCTAGCATGGGTCCGCCCTGTTGCTGCTTGGCTCTCTTCTGCTGTGGAGCACTCCTCCCTCCTGGCAGAGTCTCTCTGTTATGGCAGGTTGCCTCGGCAATGTCAAGCTGCGTCAGTCCTGGGCGGTACTTCAGTGGGGGCAGATTGCGTCAGCAATGGTGGACGCCCCTCCCTCACCGGGCTGCACCGTCCTAGTTGCCGGCAGCAAAACTCTCAGCCCCAAGTGCCTCCAGTCACCTCCCTGCTTGTCCCCGTGAGCGTGGGACCTGCCGAGCCCAATCACCCAGCTCCCTGCCTCAGTGTCCGTCCTCTCTCTCTCTCTCTTCCTCTCAGCAAGCTGAAAAGTCGACTCTCTCGCTGGCGCCCCAGTAGCCTGCCCATAGGGCACTGAGATCCGTGTAATCATTCGTGCCTCTGCCCACTGCACCGGCTCAGATCACGCTTCCCAGGAAACTCCTGGTCTGGCTCATTTTCCAAGTCCCATTCAATCAGATGGACTTGCCAATCTGCCCTTTCAACTCTCAGATTGCCGGTTTAACAGGGCATCCAAACCAGTGAGTTCCGTGCCGGGTCCCGCTGCAGCCCAGGCCGAAGCGGCCACACGAGCCGGCTGTGTTAGCCTGCTTTAATAGCGTCCCATGTCTCTCCCACACCTGACACTTTCAACACTCTGTGGGCAAAAAAGGTCCATCCGAGAATGCGGCTACGACTCACCCTCTGCGCCTTCACTGTGAGCTGAAATCCTGAGTCACTTCTACGACTCCATCTTGCGAGTCCCCCTCTGGTTTTGAGCTTTTTACATCTTGCTTCTGTAGCTCTTTCAATTTTCATTATAGGGTGTCAATTTTGAATCTCTCCACTCTTCTCATGTGGGCAATTATTGCCATATATTTTCCTCTACAGACTGCTTTAAATGTGTCCCAGAAATTCTGGTTTGTTGTGTCTTCACTCTCGTTTGTTTCAAAGAACTTCTTTGTTTCTGCCTTCATTTAATTGTTTATCCAATCAACATTCAAGATCCAGTTGTTCAGTTTCCATGAAGCTGTGCGATTCTGAGTTATTTCCTGAATTCTGAGTTCCAACTTGATTGCACTATCGTCTGAGGGACTTTTTATTATGATTTCAGTTGTTTTGCATTTGCTGAGGAGTGCTTTACTTCCAATTATGTGGTCAATTTTGGAGTAGGTGTGATGTGGTGCTGAGAAGAATGTATATTCTGTGGATTTGGGGTGGAGAGTTCTGTAAATGTCTATCAGGTTTGCTTGTTCCAGGTCTGAGTTCAAGTCCTGAATATCCTTGTTAATTTTCTGTCTGGTAGATCTGTCTGATATTGACAGTGGAGTGTTAAAAGTCTCCCACTTTTATTGTTTGGGAGTCTAAGTCTCTTCGTATGTCATTAAAAACTTGCCTTATATATCTGGGTGTTCCTGTATTGGGTCCATATATATTTAGAATGGTTAGCTCTTCTTGTTGTATCGAGCCTTTTACCATTATGTAATGACCTTCTTTGTCCCTTTTGATCTTTGTTGCTTTAAAGTCTATTTTATCAGAGACGAGAATTGCAAGTCCTGCTCTTTTCTGCTCTCCATTTGCTTGGTAAATCTTCCTCCATTCCTTTATTTTGAGCCTTTGTGTATCCTTGCGGGTGATGTGGGTTTCCTGGATACAGCACACCGATGGGTTTTGATTTTTTATCCAATTTGCCAGTCTGTGTCTTTTGATTGGTGCATTTAGCCCATTTACATTTAGGGTTAATATTTTTATGTGTGAGTTTGATACTGCCATTTTTATGCTAGATGGCTGTTTTGCCATTGGTTCATGTAGTTTCTTCATTTTGTTGATGCTCTTTAGCATTTGGTATGCTTTTAGGATGGATGGTACTGGTTGTTTCTTTCCATGTGTAGTGCCTCTTTCAGGAGCTCTTGTAAAGCAGGCCTAGAGGTGACAAAATCTCTGAGTACTTGCTTGTTCATGAAGGATTTTATTTTTCCTTCACTTATGAAGCTCAGTTTGGTGGGATATGAAGTTCTGGGTTGAAATTTCTTTTCTTTAAGGATGTTGAATATTGGCCCCCACTCTCTTCTGGCTTGTAGAGTCTCTGCCGAGAGATCTGCCATGAGTCTGATGGGCTTCCCTTTGTGGGTGACCCGACCTTTCTCTCTGGCTGCCCTTAGTATTTTCTCCTTTATTTCAACCCTGGTGAATCTGATGATTATGTGCCTTGGGGTTGCTCTTCTTGCGGAGTATCTCTGCAGTTTTCTCTGTGTTTCCTGGAGTTGAGTTTTGACCTGCATTGCTAGGTTGGGAAAATTTTCTTGGATAATATCCTGAGGAGTGTTTTCCAGCTTGAATTCATTCTCTTCATCACATTCTGGTACACCTATCAAATGTAGGTTTGCTTATAGTCCCACATTTCTTGGAGATTTTGTTCATTCCTTTTTGCACTTTTTTCTGTAATCTTGGTTTCTTGTTTTATTTCATTGAATTGATCTTCAACTTCTGATATTCTTTCTTCTGCTTCGTCAATTCGGCTGTTGAAACTTGTGCATGCTTCGTGAAGTTCTCGTGTTGTGTTTTTCAGCTCCTTCAATTCATTCATCCTCCTCTCTAAATTGTTCATTCTTGTTATCATTTCCTCGAATCTTTTTTCAAACCTTTTTTCAAGGTTCTTAGTTTCTTTGCACTGATTTATAACCTGTTCTTTTAGCTCACTGACTCCTTATCCACATTCTGAAGTCTGATTCTCTCATTTCATCACACTCATTCTCCATCCTGCTTTGTTCCCATGCTGGTGAGGAGTTTTGGTCCTTTGTAGGAGGAGACGTGTTTTGGTTTCTGGTGTCTTCCTCTTTTTTGTGCTGTTTTCTTCCCATCGTTATGGATTTATTCACCTGTCTTCTTAGTATTTGCTGATTTTCCAATTGGGTCTCTGTGTGGACGCCCAGATTGTTGATGATGTGGTATTTCTGTTACTTAGTTTTCCTTCTTATGGTCTAGCCCTCTTCTGAATGAGTGCTGCGGTCCACTCCAGGCCCTGCTTTTCTGGGGTACACCTGTAGCAGCTGCAGAACAGTGAGCGATGCTACCAGTTTGTTCCAGAATGATGCCCGCCAAATGTCAGTCTGATCAGTCCTATTTTTGGGTGACTCTTTGGATATACAGGGGTCAGGGAGCTGCTTGAGGAGACAGCCTGTGCTTTACAGGAGCTCCAGTGCTGTGCTGTGAGCTCCGTTGTTCATTCACGGCCTTTGGGAGGATATGTTTATGTCTGCTGCAACAGAACTCATAAAACACCCCGTTTTTTTCCCTTAGATGCTCTGTCTCAGGGAGGTGGGACTCTCTTTGTGAGTATATGTTGTACTGTCCTGCAAAGCTAGGAGGCAGTCTATTTACTATTTGCCTGCTGGGGCTCAGCCCAGCTAGCGCTTGTCCGCCAGGTTGCTGTGAGTATCTTTTCTGCTGTGGCATGCTCCGCCCTGCTGGTGGAGTCTCTCTGTTATGGCATGTTTCCTCAGCAACAGCAGGCTGCCTCAGCCCTGGGTGGTACTTCAGTAGGGGCGGATTGCGTCTGTAGTGGCAGGCGCTTCTCCCCTACCAGGATGCACCGTCCTAGATGCTGGCAGCAAAACTCTCAGTCCTGAGTGCCTCCAATCACAGCCCTGCTTGTCCCTGAGAGGATGGTACCAACTTCCCTGCCTCAGAGTCCATCTTCTCTCTCTCTCTCTTCCTCTACCCAAGCTGAATGATGACTCTCTCTCTGGCGCCCCAGTAGCCTACTGATAGGGCACTGGGCTCCATGCGATCTCCCATGCCGCTGGCCACTGCACTGGCTCAGATCATGTTTCCCAGGAATCGCCTGGTCGGGCTCATTTTCCAAGTCCCATTCAATCAGATGGACATGCTAATCTGCCCTTCCACATCTGAGATTTCCTGTGTAACAGGGCTCCCGGACCAATGAGTTTTGTGCCGGGTGCCACTGTGGTGCCATGCTGGCCAAATCGGCCCCGCGAGCCAGCAGCGCTAGAGCTAGCATTCCGTGTCTCTTCCAAACCTGGGACTTTTAAGGTTCTGTGGGCAAAAAGCATCCATCCGGCAATGTGGCTAGGATTCACCCTCTGCACTTTCACTGAGAGCTGCAATCCTGAGTCGCCTCTACGACGTCATCTTCAGGTGTGCATTATTTAGTGAGACTCTGAATGAGGAGATACAAGTAAATCCTGACTATTTATCCAGGTGTGTACATTTAGTGAGGCTCACAACAAGTAGCCATAGGAAAGAGACTTCGGACTATTCCGCAGGTGTGAATTATTCAGTGATTCTTTGAATGAGTGGCCATAAAATATAGACTCCAGACTATATCACAAGTGTGTAATATTCAGTGAGGCTGTGAAAGAGGGGCCATATAAAACAGAATTCTAATGACTCGACATGTGAGATATTCACTGTTTGTCTGAATGAATAGCCATATGACATAGACTCCTTATTATTCTCCATGTGTGGATTATACCAACAGGTTCGGTATGAGTGTCTATACCAAATAGACTCCTGAAACTCCCACAGGTGTGTATTAGTCAGTGTTACACAGAATTAGAGTTCATATGAAATAGACTACTGACTACCACCCAGGTGTGTATCATTCAGGAAGGCAATTAATTCATGGCTATCTTAAACAGTGTCCTGATTACTTTATAGAAGTTCATTATTCACTGAAACTTGAATGAGAGGCCATACAAAATAGACACCTGACTATTGCTCCATTGTGAATTATTCAATAAGGTTCTAAATGAGTGGTAGTATGAAATAGAATACTGAGAATTCCCCAGGTGTGTATCATTCAGGGAGGCACGCAATGAGTGGCCATATAAAAAATGTTTGATTATTACCCTGGTGTGGATTATTCACTGAAAATCTAAATGAGTGGCTACATGAAGTCGACTCTTACCTCTTCCCCAGGTGTGTATTATTGAATGAGACTCTGACTAAGTGGGCATAAAAAAGAGACTTAGGTATATTGCCCAGGTTTTCATTACTTACAGAGACTCTGAATGTGTAGGCATTTGAAGTAGACACTTGACTGTTTCTGAGGGGAGTATTATTCACAGAGGCCCAGAACGAGTGGCCATGTGAATGAGATTACTGACTTAACAGATATGCATGTTATTCACTAAAACACTGAAAAAGTGGCCTTATGAAATAGACCGAATTATACTCCATAGGTGCGCATTATCTTTTGAATCTCTAAACGAACCACCATATGAAATAGACTAGTATTTATTCCCTACATTTGCAACATTCGAACAGGTTCTGTATGAGTGTCCATATCAAATAGTCTCCTGACTTTCACACATGTGGGTATCACTTATGAAGCTGTTTATTTGGGGCTACCTTAAATAGGGTCCTGACTACACCACAGCTGTTTATTATGCACTGAAGCTCTGAATGAGAGGCCATATGAAATAGACTCCTTACTATTGTCCCATTGAGCATTATTCGGTAATGCTGTGATTGAGTGGACATATGACCTGGACTCTGACTATTTCCAAGTTGTGTATTCTTCAGTCAGTTTCTGAACGAGCAACCACATAAAATAAACTTCTGACTCTGTCCTCTTGACTATTTCTCAGCTCTGCATTTTCCACTGAGTCACTGGGTCAACGGTCTTATCAAATAGTCTCCAGATAATTCTCCAGGTGTGCATTATTTAGTGAGTCTCTTAATAAGTGGCTATAAGTAATAGAATCCTGAGTACTTTCCAGATATATATGATTATTCACTGAGGAACTGAATAAGTGGCGATTTCAAGTACACTCCTGCCATTTCCATATGTCTGTATTATTCTGTGAGGCTCTGAATGAGTGGCCATATAATAGAGACTCCTATATACTTCTCAGGCATGAATTCTACATTCGGCTGTAAATGAATGGCTATACAAAACAGAATCCTGATTTTCCCAAGGCGTCTCTTATTCAGTTAGGCTCTGAGTATGTGGCTATATGAAATAGAATTCTGACTACAATACAGGAGTTCTTTACTCAATGATCCTCTGAAGAAATGCCACATGTAATAGCGTCCAGAGTATTCCTCAGTAATTTAGTATTCATTGAGGCTCTGAAACTTCGGCCATATGAAATTGTTGCCTGACTAGTCTACAGGCCTGTATTATTGACTCTAAATATTTGTGCATATATAATAGACTAGTGACTCTTCCAAAGTTGTGTATTACTGACTCATGCTATGATTTTGTGGCCATATAAAACAGACTGTTGTCTATTCCACACATGTGCATTATTTCCTTAGGCTGTAGATGAGAGGCTATGTAAAGAACACTCCTAACATTTCCCCAGGTGTGTGTCACTCAGTGAGGCTCTTTTTGTGTGACAATATGAAACAGGAGATTGTCTATCTCAAATAATTTTATTATTCAGTGAATCTCTGAGTGGCTATATGAAATAAACTGCTGAGTACTTTACATTTGTGCATTCTTCATTGAGGTTACAAGTCAGTGGCCATATAAAACGGAATTTTGATTAATCCACACGTGCATATTATCCACAGAGTCTATGAATGTGTGTCAAAATGAAAGAGACTCCTGACTACCCCACATGTCTGCATTATTTACCGAGGCTCTGAATGAATGTCCATCGAAAATAGACTCCAAATTACTCTCCAGGTGTGTATTATTCATTGAGTCTCAGAAGATGTGGTCATACTAATTAGATTTCTTAGTATATCAAGGGTCCGTCTTATGCACTAAGTCTCTGAATATGTGTCTACATGAAAGAGTCTCCTGACTACACCACAATTTTCAATGACACATTGAATAAGAGAACACATGAATAAGGCTCCTGACTATTCCACAGGTGTGCATTATTTAGTGAGACTGTGAATGAGGAGATACAAGTAAATCCTGACTATTTATCCAGGTGTGTACATTTAGTGAGGCTCTAAACGGGTAGCCATAGGAAAGAGACATCTGACTATTCCGCAGGTGTGAATTATTCAGTGATTCTCTGTATGAGTGGCCATAAAATATAGACTCCAGACTATATCACAAGTGTGTAATATTCAGTGAGCTGTAAAAGAGGGGCCATATAAAACAGAATTCCAATGACTTCACATGTCCATTATTCACTGTTTGTCTGAATGAGTAGCCATATGACATAGACTATTCATTATTCTTCATGTGTGCATTATTCCAACAGGTTCGGTATGAGTGTCAATACCAAATAGACTCCTGAAACTCCCCCAGGTGTGTATTACTCAGTGTTACACAGAATTAGAGTTCATATGAGACAGACTCCTGACCACCACCAAGTTGTGTATCATTCAGGAAGGCAATTAATTCATGGCTATCTTAAACAGTGTCCTGATTACTTCATAGAAGTTCATTATACAATGAAACTTTGAAAGAGAGGCCATACAAAATAGACACCTGACTATTGGTCCATTGTGAATTATTCAATAAGGTTCTAAATGAGTGGTAGTATGAAATAGAATCCTGAGAATTCCCCAGGTGTGTATAATTCAGGGAGGCACAGAATGAGTGGCCATAAAAGAAATGCTCGACTACTACACTGGTGCGGATTATTCACTGAGAATCTATATGCGTGGCTACATGAAGTAGACCGTTAACTCTTCCCCAGGTGTGTATTACTGAATGAGACTGACTAAGTGGGCATAAAAAAGAGACTCAGGTGTATTGTCCAGGTGTTCATTACTTAGATAGACTATGAATATGTAGGCATTTGAAGTAGACCCTTGACTGATTTTGAGGGGAGTATTATTCACAGAGGCCCAGAACGAGTGACCATGTGAAAGAGACTCCTGACTTATCAGATATACATGTTATTCACTAAAACACTGAAAGAGTGGCCTTATGAAGTACACAGCACTTTACTCCACAGGTGCGTGTTATTTTTTGACTCTCCAAACCAACAAACATATGAAATAGACTAGTGATTATTCACCACATAAGCAATATTCAAAAAGGTTTTTTATTAGTGTTCATATCAAATAGTCTCCTGACTCTCACACATGTGGGTATCATTCATGGAGCTGCTCTATTTGGGGCTACGATCAATAGGGTCCTCACTCCTCCACAGCTGTTTATTATGCACTGAAGCTCTGAATGAGAGGCCATATGAAATAGACTCCTTACTATTGCCCCATTGTGCATTATTCGGTAATGCTGTGATTGGGTGACCATATGACCTGGAATCTGACTATTTCCAAGTTGTGTATTCTTCAGTAAGTTTCTGAACGAATGAACACATAAAATAAACCCTGACTCTGTCCTCTTGACTATTTCTCAGCTCTGCATTTTCCACTGAGTCCCTGGGTGAACGGTCTTATCAAATAGTCTCCAGACAATTCTCCAGGTGTGCATTATTCAGTGAGTCTCTTAATAAGTGGCTATAAGTAATAGAATCCTGAGTATTTTCCAGATATATATGATTATTCACTGAGGAACTGAATAAGTGGCCATGTCGGGTACACTCCTCACATTTCCATACGTCTGTATTATTCTGTGAGGCTCTGAATGAGTGGCCATATAATAGAGACTCCTATATACTTCTCAGGCATGAGTTCTACATTCGGCTGTAAATGAGTTGCTATACGAAACAGAATCCTGACTTTCCCAAGGTGTCTGTTATTCAGTTAAGCTCTGAGTATGTGGCTATAGAAAGTAGAATTCTGACTACAATACAGGTGTTCTTTACTCAATGAACCTCTGAAGAAATGCCACATGTAACAGCGTCCAGAGTATTCCTCAGGTATTTATTATTCACTGAAGCTCTGAAGCTTTGGCCATATGAAATTGTTTCCTGACTAGTCTACAGGCGTGTATTGTTGACCCTAACTCTAAATATTTGTGCATATATAATAGAATAGTGACTATTCCAAAGTTGTGTATTACTGATTCAGGCTTTGATTTTGTGTCCATATAAAACAGACTAGTGTCTATTCCACACATGTGCATTATTCTTTTAGGCTGTAAATGAGAGGCTATGTAAAGTACACTCCTAACACTTCCCCAGGTATGTGTCACTCAGTGAGAATCTTTTTGTATGACAATATGAAACAGGAGGCTGTCTATCTCAAATAATTTTATTATTCAGTGAATCTCTTCATGAGTGGCTATATGAAATAAATTGCTGAGTACTTTACATTTGTGCATTATTCATTGAGGTTACGAGACATTGGCCTATGAAATGGAATCCTGATTAATCCACACGTGCATATTATCCACAGAGGCTATGAATGTGTGTCCAAATGAAAGAGACTCCTGACTACTCCACATGTCTGTATTATTTACCGAGGCTCTGAATGAATGTCCATCGTAAATAGACTCCAAATTATTTCCCAGGTTTGTATTATTCAGTGAGCCTCAGAAGATGTGGTCATACTAATTAGATTTCTTACTATATCAAGGGTCTGTCTTATGCACTGAGTCTCTGAATATGTGTCTACATGAAAGAGTCTCCTGACTACACCACATTGTTCAATGACACATTGAATGAGAGGCCACATGAAAAAGTCTCATGACTATTCCACAGGTGTGCATTATTTATTGAGACTCTGAATGAGGAGATACAAGTAAATGCTGACTATTTATCCAGCTGTGTACATTTAGTGAGGCTCTCAACAAGTAGCCATAGGAAAGAGACTTCTGAGTATTCCGCAGGTGTGCATTATTCAATGATTGTCTGAATAAGTGGCGAGAAGATATAGACTCCAGACTTTATCACATGTGTGTAATATTCAGTAAAGTTGTGAAAGAG
Source organism: Saguinus oedipus (assembly GCA_031835075.1). Lineage (NCBI taxonomy): Eukaryota > Metazoa > Chordata > Mammalia > Primates > Cebidae > Saguinus > Saguinus oedipus. Next base: position 61,124,587 of record CM063173.1, read on the forward strand.
GGGCCATATGAAACAGAAATCTAATGACTTCACATGTGCATTATTAACTGTTGTCTGAATGAGTAGCCGTATGACATGGACTCCTCATTATTCTCCATATGTGCATAATTCCAACAGATTTGGTATTAGTGTCCATACCAAATAAACTCCTGAAGCTCCTCCAAGTGTGTATTACTCAGCGTTACACAGAATTAGAGTCCATATGAAATAGACTCCGACTACCACCAAAGTGTGTATCATTCAGGAAGGCACTTAATTCATGGCTGTCTTAAACAGTGTCCTGATTACTCCATAGAAGTTCATTATTCACTGAAACTTTGAATGAGAGGCCATACAAAGTAGACACCTGACTATTGCTCGATTGTAAATTATTCAATAAGGTTCTAAATGAGTGGTAGTATGAAATAGAATCCTGAGAATTTCCCAGGTGTGTATCATTCAGGGAGTCACAGAATGAGTGGCCATATAAAAAACGCTCGACTATTACACTGGTGTGGATTACTCACTGAGGATCTAAATCATTGGCTACATGAAGTAGACCCTTAACTCTTCCTTAGGTGTGTATTATTGAATGAGACTCTGACTAAGTGGGCATAAAGAAGAGACTCAGGTGTATTGCCCAGCTGTTCAGTACTTACAGAGACTCTGAATATGTAGGCATTTGAAGTAGGCCCTTGACTGCTTCTGAGGGCTGTATTATTCACAGAGGCCCAGAACGAGTGGCCATGTGAAAGAGATTCCTGACTTATCAGAATTTCATGTTATTCACTAAAACACTGAAAGAGTGGCCTTATGAAGTAGACCGCATTTTACTCCACAGGTGCATGTTATTTTTTGACTCTCCAAATAGACTAGTGGTTATTCCCCACATATAAAATATTCGAAGAGGTTCTGTATGAGTGTCCATATCAAATAGTCTCCTGACTCTCACACATGTGTGTATCATTCACGCAGCTGCTTTATTTGAGTCTACCTTCAATAGGGTCCTCCCTCCTCGACAGCTGTTTATTATACACTGAAGCTCTGAATGAGAGGCCATATTAAATAGACTCCTTACTATCGCCCCATTGTTCATTATTCAGTAATGCTGTGATTGAGTGGACATATGACCTGGACTCTGACTATTCCAGAAGTGTGTATTCTTCCGTCAGTTTCTGAACGAGTGACCACATAAAATAGACTCCTGACTCTGTCCTCTTGACTACTTGTCAGCTCTGCATTTTCCACTGAGTCGCTGGGTGACCGGTCTTATCAAATAGTATCCAGACAATTCTCCAGGTGTGCATTATTCAGTGAGGCCCTTAATAAATGGCTATATATAATAGAATCCTGAGTATTTTCCAGATATATATGATTCTTCACTGAGGAACTGAATAAGTGGCCATGTCAAGTACACTCCTGACATTTCCATACATCTGTATTATTCTGGGAGGCTCTGAATGTGTGGTCATATAATAGAGACTCCTATATACTACTCAGGCGTGAGTTGTTACATTTGGCTGTAAATGAGTGGCTATACGAAACAGAATCCTGACTTCCCCATGGTGTCCGTTATTCAGTTAGGCTCTGAGTATGTGGCTATATAAAATAGAATTCTGACTACAATACAGGTGTTCTTTACACAATGAACCTCTGAAGAAATGCCACATGTAACTGCGTCCAGGGTATTCCTCAGTTATTTATTATTCACTGAGCCTCTGAAACTTTGGCCATATGAAATGGTATTCTGACTAGTCTACAGGCATGTATTATTTACACTGACGCTAAATATTTGGGCATATGGAATAGACAAGAGACTATTTCAAAGTTGTGTATTACTGACTCAAGCTTTGATTTTCTGGCCATATAAACCATACTAGTGTCTATTCCACACATGTGCATTATTCCCTTAGGATGTAAGTGAGAGTCTATGTAAAGTTCACACCTAACACGTCCCCAGGTGTGTGTCACTCAGTGAGGCTCTTTTTGTTTGACAATATGAAACAGGAGGCTGTCTATCTCAAATAGCTTTATTAGTCAGTGAATCTCTGAATGAGTGGCAATATGAAATAAACTGCTGAGTACTTTACATTTGTGCATTATTTATTGAGTTTACGAGTCAGTGGTCATATATAATGGAATCCTGATTTATTCACACGTGCATATTATCAACTGAGGCTATGAATGTGTGTCCAAATGAAAGAGAATCCTGAGTGCTCCACAGGTCTGCATTATTTACCGAGGCTCTGAATGAATGTCCATCGAAAATAGACTCCAAATTATTCTCCATGTGTGTATTATTCAGTGAGCCTCAGAAGATGTGGTCATACTAATTAGATTTCTTACTATATCAAGGGTCTGTCTTATTCACTGAGGCACTGAATATGTGTCTACATGAAAGAGTCTCCTGACTACACCACATTTTTCAATGACACATTGAATGAGAGGCTACATGAAAAAGTCTCCTGACTATTCCACAGGTGTGCATTATTTAGTGAGACTCTGAATGAGCAGATACAAGTAAATCCTGACTATTTATCCAGGTGTGTACATTTAGTGAGGCTCTCAACGGGTAGCCATAGGAAAGAGACTTCTGACTATTCCACAGGTGTGAATTATTCAGTGATTCTCTGAATGAGTGGCCATAAAATATAGACTCCAGACTATATCACAAGTATGTAATATTCAGTGAGGCTGTGAAAGAGGGGCCATATGAAACAGACTTCTAATTCCTCCACATGTGCTTTATTCACTGTTTCTGTGAATGATTAGCCGTATGAAATAGACTCCTCAAGATTCTCCATGTGTGCATTATTCTAACAGGTTCGGTAGGAGTGTCCATACCAAATACACTGCTGAAACTCCCCCAGATGTGTATTACTCAGTGTTACACAGAATTAGAGTTCACATGAAATAGACTCTTGATTATCTCACAGTTGCGTGTCATTCATCAAGGAACTTAATTCTTGGCTATATTAAACAGCGTCCTGATTACTCCATAGAAGTTTACTATTCAGTGTAACTTGAATGATAGACCATACAAAATAGACAACTGACTATTGCCCCATGGTGAATTATTCAATAAGGTTCTAAATTAATGGTAGTATCAAATATAATCCTGAGGATTCTTCAGTTATATATCATTCAGTGAGGCATAAAATGACTGTCCATATAAATAATTCTTGACTATTACCCTGGTGTGCATTATTCACTGAGGCTCTAAATGAATGGCTACATGAAGTAGACTCTTAAATCTTCCCTTGTTGTGTATTATTGTATGAATCTCTGACTAAGTGGGCATAAAAAAGAGACTCAGGTGTATTGCCCAGGTGTTCATTACCTACAGAGACTCTGAATGTGTTGCCATTTAAAGTAGAAAATTGACTACTTTTGAGGAGAGTATTCTTCACAGAGTCCCTGAACGAGTGGCCATGTGAAAGAGATTCCTGACTTTTCAGATAAACATATTATTTACTAAAACCCTGAAAGAGTGGCCTTATGAAATAGAACCCATTTTACTCAACAGGTGTGCCTTATTTTTTGATTCTCCAAACTAATCACTATATGAAACAGACTAGTGTTTATTCCCCACAGGTGCAGTATTCGAAAAGGTTCTGTATGAGTGTCTATGTCAAATAGTCTCCTGACTCTGACACATCTGTGTATCATTCACGGAGCTGCTTAATTTGTGGCTACCTTAAATCGGGTCCTGACAACCCCACAGCTGTGTATTATGCACTGAAGCTCCGAATGACAGGCCATATGAAATAGACTCCTTTCTATTGCCCCATTGTGCATTATTCGTTAATGCTGTGATTGAGTGTCCATATGACTTGGACACTGACTATTCCCAAGGTGTGTATTCTTCAGTGAGATTCTGAAAGACTGACCACATAACATAACCCTTGACTCTATCCTCTTGACTATTTTTCAGTTCTGCATTGTAGACTGAGTCACTGGGTGAAGAGTAATATCAAATATTCTCCAGACTATTCCTTAGCTGTGCATTATTCAGTGAGTCTCTGAATAAGTGGCTATATATAATATAATCCTGAGTATTTTCCAGATGTATATGATTCCTCACTGAGGTTCTGAATAAGTGACCATGTGAAATACACTCCTGATGTTTAAATAGGTCTGCATTATTCTGTGAAGCTTTTAATGAGTGGCCATAAAATAGAGCCTCCTGAATGCTCCTCAGGTGTTCGTTTTTACATTTGACCCTAAATGAGTGTCTATACGAAATAGAATTTTGACCTTTCCCAAGGTGTATGTTATTCAGTTAGGCTTTGAATATGTGGCTATAGAAAATATAATTCTGACTACAATAAATGTGTTTCTTATTCAAGGCTGCTCTGAAATTTATGCCACAGGTAATAGCGTCCTGAGTAATTCCCGGGTATGTATTATTCACTGAGGCTCTGAAACTTTGGCCATATGGAATTGTTTTCTGACTTTTCCACAGGCATGTATTATTGACTCTGACTCTAAATACTTGGGCATGTAAAATAGACAAGTGACAATTCCAAAGTTGTGTATTACTCAGGCTTTGATTTTGTGGCCATATAAAATAGTCTAGTGTCTATTCCACACGTGTGCATTATTCCCTGAGGCTGTAAATGAGAGGATATATAAAGTAGTCTCCTAAAACTTCCCTAGGTGTGCCTTACTCAGTGGGGCTTATTTTGTGTGACCATATAAAACAGGATGTTGCTATATTAAATATTTATATTATTTAGTGAATCTCTGAATGAGTCTCTATATGAAATAGACTGCTGAGTAGTTTACATTCGTGGATTTTTCACTGAGTTTACGAGTCAGTGGCCATATAAATTGGAATCCGGACTAATTCACACGTGCATATTATCCACTGAGGCCATGAATTAGTGTCCTAATAAAATAGACTCCTGGCTATTCCACAGGTATACATTATTCACCGAGGCTCTGAATGAATGTCCATCAAAAATAGAGTCCAAATTATTGTCCAGTTGTGTATTATTCAGTGAGGCTCAGAAGATGTGGCCATATTAATTAGATTCCTTACAACATAAAGGGCCTCTTTTATTCACTGTGGCTCTGAATATGTGTCTACATGAAATAGACTCCTGACTACATCACATTATTCAGTGACACTCCGAATTAGAGGCCACATGAAAGTCGCCTGACTATTCCACAGGTGTGCATTATTTAGTGAGACTCTGAGTGAAGAGATATAGGTAAATCCTGACTATTTCCCCAGGTGTGTACACTTAGTGAGGCTGTTAACGAGTGGTGATAGGAAAGAGTCTCCTGACTGTTCCACAGGTGTGGATTATTTAGTGATACTCTGAATGAGGGTATAATGGTAAAGACTGACTATTTCTCCAGGTGTGTACACTTAGTGAGGCTCTTAACGAGTGGCCATAGGAAAGAGACTTCTGACTATTCGGCAGGTGTGCATTACTTAGTGATTCTCTGAATGGGTGGCCACAAAAAAGAAACTCCAGACTATATCACAAGTGTGTACTATTTAGTGAGGCTGTGAAGGAGGGTCTGTAAGAATCAGACTTCTAATTACTCCACATGTGCATTATTCATGGTTTGTCTGAATGAGTAGCCGTATGACATAGACTTCTCATTATTATCCATGTGCGCATTAATCCAACAGGCTCTGTTTCAGTGTCCATACCAAAAAGACTTTTTACACTGCCCCAGGTGTGTATTACTCAGCAACACACAAAATTGGAGCTCCTATGAAATAGACGCCAGGCTATTACCCAGGTGTTTATCGTTCAGGAAGGCCCTGAATTCATGACTATCTTTAACAGCGTCCTGATTACTCCATAGAAGTTTATTATTCGCTGAAACTTTGAGTGATAGACCATATAAAATCGACACCTGACTATTGCTCCATTGTGAATTATTCAATAATGTGCTAAATGTGTGGTATTATCAAATAGAATCCTTAAAATTCTTCAGGTGTATATTACTCAGTGAGGCACAAAATGAGTGGCCATATAAAAAATTTTCGACTATTACCCTGGTGTGCATTATTCACTGAGGCTCTAAATGAGTGGCTACATAAAGTAAACTCTTAAATCTTCCTTTGTTGTGCATTATTGAATGAGACTCTGACTAATTGGGCATAAAAAAGAGACTCAGGTGTATTGCCCAGGAGTTCATTACTTACAGAGTCTCTGAATGTGTAGCCATTTAAAGTAGACACTTGACTATTTTTGAGGGGATTATTCTTCATAGAGGCCCTGAACCAGTGGCCTTGTGAAAGAGATTCCTTACTTTTCAGATATATATATTTTTCACTTAAACACTGAAAGAGTGGTCTTCTGAAATAGAACGCATTTTACTCCACAGGTGTGCATAGGTTTTTGTTTCACCAAACGGAACACCATATGAAACAGACAAGTGATTATTCCCCACATGTGCAGTGTTCGAAAAGGCTTTGATTTTGTGGCCATATAAAATAGACTAGTGTCTATTCCACACGTGTCCATTTCCTGATTCTGTAAATTAAAGGCTATATAAAGTACACACCTAACACTTCCCCTGGTGTTCAGTACTCAGTGAGGCTCTTTTTGTTTAACCATATAAAACAGGATGCTGTATATCTCACATATTTGTATTATTCAGTGAATCTCTGAATGACTGTCTATATGAAATAGACTGCTAGGTATTTTACATTTTTGCATTTTTCATTGAGGTTACGAGTCAGTGGCCATATAAAATGGAATCCTGACTAATTCACAGGTGCATATTATCCACTGAGGCTATGAAAGAGTGTCCTAATAAAATAGATTCCTGGCTACTCCACAGGTGTACATAATTTTCCGAGGCTCTGAACATATGTCTATCAAAAATAGACTCCAAATTATTCCCCAGGTGTGTATTATTCAGTGAGGCTCAGAAAATATTTCCATATGAATTAGATTCCTTACTATATCAAGTGTGTGTCTTATTAACCGAAGCTCTGAATATGTGTCTACAAGATATAGACTCCTGACTACACCACATTATTCGGTGACACTCCGAATTAGGGGCCACATGAAAAAGTCTACTGACTATTCCACAGGTGTGCATTATTTAGTGAAACTCTAAATGAGGGGATAAAGGTAAATTCTGACTACTTCTCCAGGTGTGTACACTTATTGACACTCTTAACGAGTGACCATAGAAAAGAGACTTCTGACTATTCTGCAGGTGTGCATTATGTAGTGATTCTCTGAATGAGTGGCCATAACCAATAGACTGCAGACTATATCACAAGTGTGTAATATTCAGTGAGGTTGTGAAAGAGGGGCCAGATGAAACAGATTTCTAATTACTTCACATGTGCATTATTCAGAGTTTGTCTGAATGAGTAGTCGTATGACATGGACTCCTCATTATTATCCAGGTGTGCATTCATCAAACAGGCTCTGTTTGAGTGTCCATACCAAATAGACTCCTGACACTGCCCGAGGTGTGTATTACTCAGCGATCCACAAAATTAGAGTTCATATGATATAGACTCCTGACTATCACACAGGTGTGTATCATTCAGCAAGGCACATAATACGTGGCTATGTAAACAGCGTCCTGATTACTCCATAGAAGTTTACTATTCACTGAAACTTTGAATGATAGACCATATAAAATAGACACCTGACTATTGCTTTATTGTGTATTATTCAATAAGTTTCTAAATGAGTGGTAGTATCAAATAGAATCCTGAGGATTCTTCAGGTGTATATCACTCAGTGAGGCACAAAATGAGTGGCCATATAAAAAGTGCTCGACTATTACCCTGGTGTGCATTATTCCCTGAGGCGCGAAATGAGTGGCTACATGAAGTAGCCTCTTAAATCTTCCTTTGTTGTGTAGTATTGAATGAGTCTCTGAGCAAGTGGGCATAAAAAAGAGACTCAGGTGTATTGCCCATGTGTTCATTATGTACAGAGACATTGAATGTGTAGCCATTTGAAGTAGACCCTTGACTATTTTTGAGGGGAGTATTGTTCACAGAGGCCCTGAACGAGTGGCCATGTGAAAGAGATTCCTGACTTATCAGATATACATGTTATTCACTAAAACACTGAAAGAGTGGCCTTATGAAGCAGAACCCATTTTACTCAACAGGTTTGCCTTATTTTTTGATTCTCCAAACTAATCACTATATGAAACAGACTAGTGATTATTCCCCACATGTGCAGTACTCGAAAAGATTCTGCATGAGTGTCTATGTCAGATAGTCTCCTGACACTGACACCTGTGTGTATCATTCACGGAGCTGCTTAATTTGGGGCTACCTTAAATAGGGTCCTGACTAGTCCACAGCTGTTTATTTTACACTGAAGTTCCAAATGTCAGGCCATAAGAAATAGACTCCTTACTATTGCCCCATTGTGCATTATTCGGTAATGCGGTAATTGAGTGACCATATGACTTGGACACTGACTATTCCCAAGGTGTGTATTCTTCAGTGAGATTCTGAACGAGTGACCAAATAACATAAACACTTGACTCTATCCTCTTGACTATTTTTCAGTTCTGCATTGTCCACTGAGTCGCTGGGTGAAGAGTCATATCAAATACTCTCCAGACTATTCCTTAGCTGTGCATTATTCAGTGTGTCTCTGAATAAGTGGCCATATATAATATAATCCTGAGTATTTTCCAGATATATATGATTCTTCACTGAGGTTCTGAATAAGTGGCTATGTGAAATACACTCCTGGCATTTCCATAGGTCTGTATAATTCTGTGAAGCTCTGAATGAGTGGCCATAAAATAGAGACTCCTGAATACTATTCTGGCGTGCGTTTTTACATTCGGCTCTAAACGATTGGCTAAACGAAATAGAATTCAGACTATTTCCAAGGTGTATGTCATTTAGTTAGGCTCTGAATATGTGGCTATAGGAAATAGAATTCTGACTATAATACAGGTGTTTATTATTGACTGAAGTTCTGAAATTGATGCCACATGTAATAGCATCCTGAGGTTCTCCGAAGTATGTATTATTCACTGAGGCTCTGAAACTTTGGCCATATGAACTTGTTTTCTGACTATTCCACAGGCGTGTATTATTTACTCTAACTCTAAATATTTGGGCATATGGAAAAGAATAGTGACTATTCCAAAGTTGTGTATTACTCACTCAGGGTTTGATTTTGTGGCCCTATAAAATAGATTAGTGTCTATTCCACACGTGTGCATTATTCCCTTAGGCTGTAAATTAGAGGCTATATAAAGTAGAATTTTATCACTTCCCCAGGTGTGCATTACTCAGTGAGGCTCTATTTTTGTGTCCATAGGAAACATGATTTTGTCTATCTTAAATATTTGTATTATTCACTGAATCTCTGAATGCGTGTTTATATGAAACATACTGCTGAATACTTTACATTTGTGCATTCTTCATTGAGTTTACGAGTCACTGGCCATATAAAATGGAATCCTGACTAATCCCCACGTGCATATTATCCACTGAGGCTATAAATGAGTGTCCTAATAAAATAGACTCCTGGCTTCTCCACAGGTGTACATTATTTACCGAGGCTCTGAATAAATATCCATCGAAAATAGACTCAAAATTATTCTCCAGGTGTGTATTATACAGTGAGACTCAGAAGATGTGGCCATATTAATTAGATTCCTTACTATATCAAGGACCTGTCTTATTCACTGAGGCTCTGAATATGTGTCCACATGAAATAGACTCCTGACTACACCACATTATTCAGTGACACTCCAAATTAGAGGCCACATGAAAATGTCTCCTGACTATTCCAAAGGTGTGCCTTATTTAGTCAGAATGTGAATGAGGGGATAAAGGTAAATCCTATTTCCCCAAGTGTGTACACTTAGTGAGGCTCTTAACGAGTGGCCATAGGAAAGAGACATCTGACTATTCAGCAGGTGTGCATTATTTAGTGATTCTTTGAGTGGCCATAAAAAATAGACTACAGACGATTGGAGGAGGCAAGATGGCGTCATAGAGGTGACTCAAGATTGCAGCTCTCGGTGAAGGTGCAGAGGGTGAGTCCTAGCCGCATTCTCGGATGTTCCTTTTATGCCCACAGAGCGTTGAAAGTCCCAGGTGTGGGAGAGACACGGGACGCTAGCAGCCGGCTAATGCAACCGGCTCCCGCCGCCTCTTCGGCCGGCGCTGCAGTGGGACCCGGCACGGAACTCACTGGTCTGGGTGCCCTGTTAAACCGGCAATCTGAGATTTGGAAGGGCAGATTGGCATGTCCATCTGATTGAACGGGAATTGGACAATGAGCCAGACCAGGAGTTTCCTGGGAAGAGTGATCTGAGCCGAGGTAGTGGGCAGTGGCATGGGAGATCGCACGGATCCCAGTGCCCTATCGGCAGGCTCCTGGGGTGCCAGTGAGAGAGTCGACCTTTCAGCTTGGGGAGAGGAAGAGAGAGAGAGAGAGGACGGACTCTGAGACAGGGAGCTGGGTGATCGGGCTTGGCGGGTCACACGCACATGGGGACAAGCAGGGCGGCGACTGGAGGCGCTTGGGGCTGAGAGTTTTGTTGCCGGCATTTAGGACGGTGCAGCCCGGTCAGGCAGGGGCGTCCACCATTCCTGACGAAGTGCACCCCCACTTAAGTACCGCCCAGGACTGATGCAGCCTGCCGTTGACGAGGCAACCTGCCATAACAGAGAGAGTCCGCCAGGCAGCAACAGGGCGGACCTGCGTTAGCAGGTCAGAGCCCCGGCAGGCAAATACTGAATAAACTGTCACTTAGTGGGGCAGGACAGTGCAACAGATACTCATAAAGAAAGCCCCAACTCCCTGAGACAGAGCATCTAAAGGTGAAAAAAAAAAGAGTGGTGTTTTATGAGTTCTATTGCAGCAGACATAACCTCCCAACAACGCTGAATGAACAACGGAGCTCACAGCTCAGCACTGGAGCTCCTATAAAGCACAGACTGTCTCCTCAAGCAGCTCCCTGACCCCTGTATATCCAAGGAGTCACCCCAGAAAAGGACTAATCAGACTGACATTTGGCTGGCATCATTCTGGAACAAGGGCAGCAGAAAAAGAAACTGATATCATCCCTCACTGTTCTGCAGCTGCTGCAGGTATACCCCAGACAAGCAGGGCCTGGAGTGGACCTCAGCACTCATACAGCAGAGAGGATAGATCATTAGAGGGAAAACTAAGTAACAGAAATACTTCATCATCAAAAATCTCAGTGTCCACACAGAGACCCAATTGAAAAATCAGCCACTACTAAGACGACAGGCGGATAAATCCATAAAGATGGGAAGAAACCAGCGCAAAAACGAGGAAAGCACCCGAAACCAAAACACCTCACCTCCATAAAAGGACCAAAACTCCTCACCAGCAAGAGAACAAAGCTGGACGGAGAATGAATGTGACGAAATGACAGAATCAGACTTCAGAAAGTGGATAATGAGAAACTTCAGTGAGCTAAAGGAACATGCTGTAAACCAGTGCAAAGAAACTAAGAACTTTGAAAAAAGATTTGAAAAAAGATTCGAAGAATTGATACCGAGAATGGACAACTTAGAGAGGAATATGAATGAATTGAAGGAACTGAAAAACACAACACGAGAATTTCGTGAAGCATGCACAAGTTTCAACAGCCGAATTGACCAAGCAGAAGAAAGAATATCAGAAGTTGAAGATCAACTCAATGAAATAAAACGAGAAACCAAGATTAAAGAAAAAAGCACAAAAAGGAACGAACAAAATCTCCAAGAAATGTGGGACTATATAAAGAGACCCAACCTACGTTTGATAGGTGTACCAGAATGTGAAGAAGAGAATGAACCCAAGCTGGAAAACACTCTTCAGGATATTATCAAGGAAAATGTCCCCAACCTAGCAAGACAGGTCAATACTCAACTCCAGGAAATACAGAGAACACCACAAAGATACTCTGCAAGAAAAGCAACCCCAAGGCACATAATCGTCAGATTCACCAGGGTTGAAACAAAGGAGAAAATACTAAGGGCAGCCAGAGAGAAAGGTCGGGTCACCCACGAAGGGAAGCCCATCAGACTCACAGCAGATCTCTCGGCAGAGACTCTACAAGCCAGAAGGGAGTGGGGGCCAATATTCAACATCCTTAAAGAAAAGAGCTTTCAACCCAGAATTTCATATCCAGCGAAACTGAGCTTCACTGAAGGAAAAATAAAATTCTTCACGAAAAAGCAAGTACTTAGAGATTTTGTCACAACTAGGCCTGCTTTACAAGAGCTCCTGAAGGAGGCAATACACATAGAAAGAAACAACCAGTTCCAGCCATCCTAAAAGCATACCAAATGCTAAAGACCATCAACAAAATGAAGAATGTACATGAACCAACGGGAAAAACAGCCAGCTAGCATCAAAATGGCAGTATCAAATTCGCACATAACAATATTAACCCTGAATGTAAATGGGCTAAATCCACCAATCAAAAGACACAGACTGGGAAATTGGATAAAAAACCAAAACCCATCGGTGTGCTGTATCCAGGAAACCCACCTCACAGGCAAAGATACACAAAGGCTCAAAATAAAGGGATGGAGGAAGATTTACCAAGCAAATGGAGAGCAAAAAAAAGCAGGAGTTGCAATTCTCATCTCTGATAAAATAGACTTTAAAGTAACAAAGATCAAAAGGGACAAAGAAGGTCATTACATAATGGTAAAATGATCGATACAACAAGAAGAGATAACGATTCTAAATATATATGGACCCAATGTAGGAACACACAGATATATAAGGCAAGTTCTTAATGACTTACAAAGGGACTTAGACTCCCACACAATAATAGTGGGAGACTTTAACACTCCACTGTCAATAGCAGACAGATCAACCAGACAGAAAATTAACAAGGATATCCAGGACTTGAACTCAGACCTGGAACAAGCAAACCTGATAGACATTTACAGAACTCTCCACCCCAAATCCAGAGAATATACATTCTTCTCAGCACCACATCACACCTACTTCAAAACTGACCACATAATTGGAAGTAAAGCACTCCTCAGCAAATGCAAAACAACTGAAATCATAACAAACAGTCTCTCAGACCATAGTGCAATCAAGTTGGAACTCAGAATTCAGAAAATAACTCAGAACCGCACAGCTTCATGGAAAGTGAACAATTGGCTCTTGAATGTTGATTGGATAAACAATGAAATGAAGGCAGAAATAAAGAAGTTCTTTGAAACCAACGAGAACGAAGACACAACGTACCAGAATCTCTGGGACACATTTAAAGCAGTCTGTAGAGGAAAATATATAGCAATAAGTGCCCACATGAGAAGAGTGGAGAGATCCAAAATTGACACCCTATCGTCAAAATTGAAAGAGCTAGAGGAGCAAGATCAAAAAAGCTCAAAACCTAGCCAAAGACAAGAAATAACTAAGATCAGAGCAGAACTAAAAGAGATAGAGACAAGAAAAACCCTTCAAAAACTCAATAAATCTAAGAGCTGGTTTTTCGAAAAGATCAACAAAATAGACAGACCACTAGCCAGACTGATAAAAAAGAAGAGAGAGAACAACCAAGTAGATGCAATAAAAAACGATAAAGGGGAAATCACCACAGATTCCACAGAAATTCAAACCATCATCAGAGAATACTACAAACAACTCTATCCACATAAACCAGTAAATCAGGAAGAAATGGATAAATTCCTGGACGCCTGTGTCCTCCCAAGCCTAAACCAGAAGGGAGCCGAAACTATGAATAGACCAATAACAAGGTCTGAAGTTGAGGCAGCAATTAAGAGCCTACCAAACAAAACAAGCCCAGGTCTAGACGGGTTCACAGCCGAATTCTACCAGACACACAAAGAGGATCTGGTACCATTCCTTCTGAAACTATTCCAAATAATCCAAAAAGAGGGAACGCTTCCCAAATCATTTTTTTTTTTTTTTTTTTAATTTTTATTGCATTATAGGTTTGGGGGTACATGTGCAGAACAAGCAAGATAGTTGCATAGGTACACACATGGCAGTGTGCTTTGCTGCTTTCCTCCCCTTCACCCACACTTGGTATTCATCCCCAGGCTATCCCCCCCAGCCCCCCCCTGCTGTCCCAAATCATTTTATGAGACCAACATCATCCTGATACCAAAACCTGGCAGAGACTCAACAAGAAAAGAAAACTTCAAGCCAATATCCATGATGAACATAGATGCAAAAATCTTCAATAAAATACTGGCAAACCGATTGCAACAGCCCATTAAAAAACTTATCGATCATGATCAAGTAGGATTCATCCCGGGGATGCAAGGCTGGTTCAACATACGCAAGTCTATAAATGTAATTCACCACATAAACAGAAGCAAAAACAAAAACCACATGATTATCTCAATTGATGCAGAGAAGGCATTTGAAAAAATTCAACAGCCCTTTATGCTAAAAACCCTCAATAAACTTGGTATTGATGGAACATATCTCAAAGTAATAAAAGCTATTTATGACAAACCAACAGCCAATATCATACTTAATGGGCAAAAACTGGAAGCATTCCCTTTGACATCTGGCACTAGACAAGGATGCCCTCTCTCACCACTTCTATTCAACATAGTACTGGAAGTTCTAGCTAGAGCAATCAGGCACGAAAAAGAAATAAAGTGTATTCAAATAGGAAAGGTGGAAGCCAAATTGTCTCTATTTGCAGACGACATGATAGTATACCTAGAAGACCCCATCACCTCAGCCCAAAAGCTCCTGCAGCTGATAAGCAACTTCAGCAAAGTCTCAGGATATAAAATCAATGTTCAAAAATCACAAGCATTCCTATACACCAATAACAGACTTAAAGAGAACCAAATCAAGAATGAACTGCCATTCACAATTGTTACGAAGAAAATAAAATACCTAGGAATACAACTCATAAGGAATGTAAGGGACCTCTTTAAGGAAAACTACAAACAACTGCTCAACGAAATAAGAGAGGACACAAACAGATGGAGAAACATTCCATGTTCGTGGTTAGGAAGAATCAATATAGTGAAAATGGGTATACTGCCCAAAGTAATTTACACAATCAATGCTATCCCCATCAAATTACCATTGAACTTCTTCACAGAACTGGAAAAAACCACCATGAATTTCACATGGAACCAAAAAAGAGCCCACATAGCCAAGTCAATTCTAAGCAAAAAGAACACAGCGGGAGGCATCACGCTACCAGACTTCAAACTATACTACAAGGCTACAGTATTCAAAACAGCATGGTACTGGTACCAAAACAGAGATATAGACCAACGGAACAGGACAGAGGCATCGGAGGCAACACAACACATCTACAACCATATTATCTTTGATAAACCAGACAAAAACAGGCAATGGGGAAAGGATTCCCTATTTAATAAATGGTGTTGGGAAAACTGGCTAGCCATGTGCAGAAAGCAGAAACTGGACCCCTTCCTGACACCTTACACTAAAATTACCTCCAGATGGATTAAAGACTTAAACGTAAGACCTGACACCATAAAAACCCTAGAAGAAAATCTAGGCAAAACCGTTCAGGACATAGGAGTAGGCAAGGACTTCATGAACAAAACACCAAAAGCATTGGCAACAAAAGCCAAAATAGACAAATGGGACCTAATCAAACTCCACAGCTTCTGCACGGCAAAACAAACAGTCACTAGAGTGATTTGGCAACCATCAGAATGGGAAAAAATCTTTGCAGTTTACGCATCTGACAAAGGGCTGATATCCAGAATTTACAAAGAAATCAAACAGATTTACAGGAAAAAAACAAACAAGCCCATTCAAAAATGGGCAAAGGATATAAACAGAAACTTTACGAAAGCAGACATACATGAGGCCAGCAAACATATGAAAAAGTGCTCATCGTCATTGGTCATTAGAGAGATGCAAATCAAAACCACATTGAGATACCATCTCACAGCAGTTAGAATGGCGATCATTGAAAAATCTGGAGACAGCTGATGCTGGAGAGGATGTGGAGAAAGAGGAACACTCTTACACTGTTGGTGGGAGTGTAAATTAGTTCAACCATTGTGGAAGACAGTGTGGCGATTCCTCAGGGACCTAGAAATAGAAATTCCATTTGACCCAGCAATCCCATTACTGGGTATCTATCCAAAGGAGTATAAATCGTTCTACTCTAAGGACACATGCACACGAATGTTCATTGCAGCACTGTTTACAATAACAAAGACCTGGAACCAACCCAAATGCCCAACGATGATAGACTGGACTGGGAAAATGTGGCACATATACACCATGGAATATTATGCAGCAATCAAAAATGATGAGTTTGTGTCCTTTGTAGGGACATGGATGAATCTGGAGAACATCATTCTCAGCAAACTGACACAAGAACAGAAAAAGAAATACCGCATATACTCACTCATAGGTGGGTGAGAAAAATGAGAACACATGGACACAGAGAGGCGGTCTACTATACACTGGGGACTGTTGGGGTGAATGGGGGAGGGACAGCGGGGGGGGGCTGGGGGGATATCCCTCGGATGAATACCAAGTGTGGGTGAAGGTGAAGAAAGCAGCAAAGCACACTGCCATGTGTGTACCTATGCAACTATCTTGCTCGTTCTGCACATGTACCCCCAAACCTATAATGCAATAAAAATTAAAAAAATATATATAGACTACAGACTATATCACAAGTGTGTAATATTCAGTGAGGCTGTGAAGGATCCTCTCTATACCCCCTTTCTCCTGTGTGTGTCACCTCTCTCCTGTTTGTATCCTCATCTCTTCTGTGTGTATCCTCCTCTCTCCAGTGTGTACGCTCTTTTTTCTTTGTGTATCCCTCTTACCTGGGTGTATCCTCCTCTTTTCTGTGTGTAACCCCCTTTCTCCTGTGTTTATTCATTTTTCCTCTGTGTATGCCCCTCTCTCCTGTGTGTACCCTCCTCTCTCCTGTGTATATCACCACTCTCCTGTGTATATCCCCCTCTCTCCTGTGTGTATTCTTCTGTCTTCTGTGTGTATCCTGCTCTCTTTTGTGTGTAAACTGCTCTATCCTGTGTGTATCCTCCTCTCTCCTGCGTTTATCCTCCTTTCTTCTGTCTGTATCCTCCACTCTTTTGTGTGTGTCTTCCTCTCTCCTGTATTTATCCTTCTTTCCCTGTGTGTATCCCACTCTCTCCTGTGTGTATCCCCACTCCCTCCTGTGTGTATCCCTTCTCTCCTGTGTGTATACTCCTCTCTCCTGTGTGTATGCCACTCTATTTTGTGTGTATCCCCCTCTCCTGTGTGTATCCCCCTATCTCCTGTGTGTATCTCCCCGTCTCCTGGGCATATCCCTCTCTACTGTGTGTATCCTCCTTTCTCCTGTGTGCATCCCCCTCCCTTCTGTGTGTATTCTGCACTCTCCTGTTTGTATCTTCCTTGTTCCTGTGTGTAACCGCCTCTCTCCTGTGCGTATCTTCCTCCCTCTTGTGTGTATGCCTCTCTCTCGTGTGTGTTTCCCTCTCTCCTGTGTGTATCCCACTCTCTCCCGTGTGTATTCCCCACTCCTGTTTGTATCCCCCACTCTCCTTTGTGTATTACCTTGTTTCCTGTGTGAATCCAACTCTCCTTTGTGTATCCCCCTCTCTCCTGTGTGTATGCACCTCTCCTGTGTGTATTCTCCTCTCTCCTTTTGTATTCTCCTCTGTCCTGTGTGTATTTTCCTCTCTCCTGTGTGTATCTTCCTATATCCTTTGTGTATCCCTCCTCTTTCCCTTGTGTTTCCCACCACTCTCCTGTGTGTAACCCCTTTCTCTTCTATTTGTATCCCCCCTTTCTTCTGTGGTTATCCCCCTCTCTCCTGTGTGTATGCCCTCTCTCCCGTTTGTATCCTCCACTCTCCTGTGTGTATCCTCCTCTCTCTTTTGTGTATCCCCCTGTCTCCTGTGTTTATCCCCCTTTTCTGTGTGTATGCCCCTCTCAACTTTGTGTATCCTTCTGTCTCCTCTTTGTATCCTTTTCCCTTTTGTATTTATCCTCTCTCCTGTGTTTATCTTCCTATCTCCTGTGTATCCTCCTCTCTCCTGTGTGTATGATCCTCTCTCATGTGTGTATCTTTCCTCATCCCTCTGTGTATCCCCCCTCTTTTGTGTGTATTCCTCTTTCTTCTGTGTGCATCTCCCTCTATTTTCTGTGTATCCCCTCTCTCCTTTGTGTATCCTCCTCTCTGCTGTGTCTATCCTCCTCTCTCCTGTGTGTACACCCCTCTCTCTTGTGTGTATCCCCCTCTTCTGTGTGTATTCTTCTCTCACCTGTGTGTATCCCCCTTTCTCCTGTGTGTATCACCCTCTCCTGAGTGTATGCCCCTCTCTCTTGTGTGTATCCCCCTCTCTACTGTGTGTATCCCCCTCCCTTCTGTGTGTACGCCCCACTCTACTGTTTGTATCCTTCTTTTTCCTGTGTGTATCCCCATCTCTTCTTTTTGTATTTTCTTTCCTGTGGGTATGCCTCTCTCTCTTGTGTATATTACCCTCTTTCCTATGTGTATCCTCCTCTATCCTTTGTGTATCCAACTCCCTTCTTTGTGTATTCCTGTCTGCTGTGAGTGTCTTTTTCTCTCCTTTATGTATCACCCTGTCCTGTGTGTATCCCCCTCTCTCCTTTTTGTATTTTTCTATCTCCTGTGTGTATCCTTTTTCTTTTTGTGTGTATCCTCCTCTCTTTTGTGTGTATCTCCCTCTGTCCTGTGTGTATCTTCCTCTCTCCTGTGTTTATCCTTCTCTCCTGTGTGTATCTATCTCTCTCCTTTGTGTATCCTCCTCTCTCCTGTGTGTATGCTCCTCTCTTCTGTGTGTATCTTTTCTCTCCTATGTGTATCTTCTCTCCTTTGTGTGTACTCCACTCTCCTGCGTGTATCCTTCTTTATTCTGTCTCTATCCTCCACTTATTTGTGTTTATCCTCCTCTATTCTGTATTTATCATTCTTCCCCTTTGTGTAGCCCCCTCCCTCCTGTGTGTATCCCCTTTCCTTCTCTGTTTATGACTCACTTTTCTGTGTGGATCCCCCACTCTCCTGTGTGTATTACCCTTCTCTCCTGTGTGTATCATTCTCTATTTTGTTTGTTTACCCCTCCATCCTGTGTGTATCCCCCTCTCCTTTTTTGTATCCCCCTCTCTCCTGTGTGTATCCCACCGTCTCCAGTGTTTATCCCCCTCGTCTGTGTGTATCCCCCCTCTTTTGTGTGTTCCCCCTTTTCTTTGTGTATCCCTTTTTCTCCTGTGTGTAGCCTCCTCTCTCTTATGTGTATCCTCCTCTCTCCTTTGTGTATCCCACTCTCATGTGTGTATCCCACCGTCTCCAGTGTTTATCCCTCCGCCTGTGTGTATCCCCCACTCTCTTGTGTGTTTCCCCCTCTTCTTTGTGTATCCTCCTCTCTCCTGTGTGTAGCTTCCTCTCTCCTGTGTGTATCCTCATCTGTCCTATGTGTAACCTTTTCTCTCCTGTGCGTATACCCCTCTCTTGTGTGTATTCTTTCCTCTCCTGTGTGTATCCTCCTCTCTCCGTTGTGTATCCTCCTCTCTCCGTTTTATATCCTCCTCTCTTCTGTGTGTATCCTCTTCTCTCCTGTGTGTATCCCCCTCTCTTGTGTGTTTCCCCCTCTTGTTTGTGTATTCTCCTCTCTTTTTTTGTGTAGCCTTTTCTCTCCTGTGTGTACCCTCCTCTCTGCTGTGTGTATTCCCCTTCCTTCTGTGTGTATGCCGCACTCTCCTGTTTGTATTCCCCTTTTTCCTGTGTGTATCACCCTCTCTCCTTTGTGTAGTCTCCTCTCTCCTGTGGGTATGCCCTCTCTCTTGTGTGTATTCCCCTCTCTCCTGTGTGTATCCCCCTCTCTTCTGTGTGTATCCAACTCCCTTCTTTGTGTATCCCTGTCTCTTGTGTGTTTCTTTTTCTCTCCTGTGTATTTCTTTCTCCTGTGTTTATCCCCCTCTCTCCTGTGTGTATTTTTCTGTCTCCTGTGTGTATCATTTATTATTTTTTGTCTATCCTCCTCTCTTCTGTGTGTATCCGCCCCCCTTCTGTGTTTATTCCCCACTCTCCTGTGTTATTTCCCCCTCTTGTGTGTGTATCCTCCTCTCCGCTGTGTGTGTCCTTTTTTCATTTGTGTGAATCATCCTCTATCCTGTGTGTATCCTCCTCTCTTCTGTGTGTATTTTCCACTATCCTGTGTGTATTTCCCCTCTCTCCTCTGTGTATCCTCTTGTCTCCTATGTGTATCCTACTCTCTCCAGTGTGTATCTTCCTCAATTCTGTGTATATCCTTGTCTCCCCTGTGTGTATGTCACCCTCTTATATGTGTATCCCCATCTCCTGTGTGCATTCTCCTCTCTGCTCTGTGTATTCTCCTTTCTCCTGTGTGTACCCTCCTCTCCCTTATATGTATCCTTTTCTATTCTGTGTGTATCCCCCTCTCCTGTGTGTATTGTTCTCTCTCCTGTGTGTATCCTCGTCTCTCCTGTTAGTATCATCCTCTCTTTTGTGTGAATCTTCCACTCTCCGGTGTGCATCTTCCTTTCTCCTGTGTGTATCTTCCTCTCTGCTGTGTGTATCCCCCTCTCCTGTGTGTATACCCCTCTTACCTGTGTGTATCCTTCTCTCTTCTGCGTGTATCCTCCTCTCTCCTGTGTGTATTTTTCTCTCTCCTGCGGGTATCATCCTCTATTCTGTCTGTATCCTCCAGTCTTTTGTGTGTATCCTCCTCTCCCTTGTATTTATTCTTCTCTTCCTGTTTGTATCTTCTCTCTCCTGTGTGTATTACCTCCCCTCCTGTGTGTATGCCCCACTCTCTTGTGCATATACCCCTCTCTCCTGTGTGTATCCTCCCTCTCTCCTCTGGGCATCCTCCTCTATTTTTTGTTTATAACCATCTCTCCTGTGTGTATTCTTCTCTTTTTTGTGTATCCCCCTCTCTCCCGTGTGTATCACACCGTCTCCTGTGTGTATCCCCCTCGCCTGTGTGTATCCCTCTCTCCTGTTTGTTTCCCTCTCTTCCTTGTGTATACACTTCTATCCTGTGTGTAGCCTTCTCTCTCCTTTGTGTATCCCGCTCCCTCTTGTGTGTATGCCACACTCTCCTGTTTGTATCCCCCTTTCTCCTGTGTGTATCCCCCATTCTTCTTTGTGTATCACACCGTCTTCTGTGTGTATCCCCCTCGCCTGTGTGTATCCCTTTCTCTCTTTTGTGTTTTCCTCTCTTCTTTGTGTATACTCCTCTCTCCTGTGTGTAAACTTTTATCTCCTGTGTGTATCCTTTTCTCTCCTGTGTGTATCCTTTTCCCGTTTGTGTGTATGCCGCACTCTCCTATTTGTATCCCCCTTTCTCCTGTGTGTATCCTCTGTCTCCTTTGTGTATTCTCATCTCTCCTGTATGCATGCCCTCTCTGTCGTGTGCATTCCCCTCTTTCCTGTATGTATCACCCTCTCTCCTGTGTGTATTACCTTGTCTCTTGTGTGTACCCAACTCTCCTCTGTTTATTCTCCTCTCTCCTGTGTGTATGCCTTTCTCCTATATGTATCCTCCTCTATCCTATGTGTATTTTCCTCTCTCCTGTGTGTATCCTCCTCTCTCCTGTCCGTATTCTTCTCTCTCCTGTCTGTATTTTCGTCTCTCCTGTGTGTATCCTTCTCTCTCCTTTGTGTAATCCTCCTCTCTTTTTGGTGTTTCCGTTCTCTCTCCTGTGTGTAACCAATTTCTCTCTTGTGTGTATCTTCCATTTCTTCTGTGTGTATCACCCTCTCTTCCGTGTGTATCCCCTCTCTCCTGTTTGTATCCTCCTCTCTCCTGTGTGTATCTTCCATTCTCCTGTGTGTACCCCTCTCTCAATTTTGTGTATTCCCCTCTCTTGTGTGTATCCTCCTCTCTCCTGTGTTTATCCCCCTTTCCTTTGTGTGTATTTCACTTTTTTGTGTGTATGCCCCACTCTACTTTGTGCATCTTCCTCTTCTGTGTGTATCCTACTTTCTCCTGTGTGTATCTTTTTCTCTCCTGTGTGTATCCTTCTGTCTCCTGTGTGTATCCTTCTGTCTCCTGTGTGTATCCTCTCTTTTGTGTATCCTTCTCTCTCCTGTGTGTACCTTCCTCTCTTCTGTGTGTATCACCCCTCTTCTGTGTGTATCCCCCTCTCTTCTCTGTGTATCCTTCTGTCTCCTGTGTGTATTCTTCCCTCTTCTGTGTGTATCCTCCTCTCTCCTGTGTGTATCCTAATCTCTGGTGTGTATCTTTCTCTCTCCTGTGTGTATTCTCCTCTTTCCTGTGTGTATCCTATTATCTTCTGTGTGTATCCCTCTTCTCTCCTGTGTGTATCCCCGCTCTCTCCTGTGTGTATCTCCCCTCTCTCTTGTCTGTATCCCCCTCTCTCCTGTGTGTATTCCCTCTACTGTGTGTATCCTCCGCTCTGCTGTGTGTATCCTTCTCTCCTCTGAGTGTACGCCCTCCTCTCCTGTTTGTATCCCCATCTCCTGTGTGTATTCTTATCTCTCCTGTGTGTATCCCCTTTTCTCCTCTGTGTTTCACCCTCTCCAGTGTGTATGCCCCACTCTCCTGTGTTCCCCCATCTCCTGTGTATTCCCCTCTCTTGTGTGTATCCTCCTCTCTCCTGTGTTTATCCCCCTTTCCTTTGTGTGTATTTCACTTTTTTGTGTGTATGCCCCACTCTTTCACTTTTTGTGTATGCCCCACTCTTTCACTTTTTGTGTGTATCCTCCTCTCTCCTGTGTTTATCCTTTTCTCTTTTTGGTGTATTTTCCACTCTCCTGTGTGTATGCCCCTCTCCTTTTTGTATTCTTTTCTCTCGTGTGTATACCCCTCTCTCCTGTGTGTACCTTCCTTTTTCCTGTGTGTATTTCCTTCTCTTGTGTTTCTCATCCCTCTCTTCTGTGTGTATCCTCCTCTCTTTGTGTGTATCCTCCTCTCTCCTGCGTGTATCCTCCTCTCTTCTGTCTGTATCCTTATTCCTTGTATGTGTATTTTCCTCCCTCCTGTATTTATTCTTCTCCCCCTGTGTGTACCCACCTTCTCCTGATTGTATCACCCTCCATCCTGTGTCTATACCCCACTCTCCTGTGGGTATCCTCCTCTCTCTTGTGTGTATTCCCCCTATCTGCTGTGTGTATCCTCCTCTCTTTTTTGTGTGTGCTTTTTCCTACTGTGTGTATACCCCTCTCCTGTGTGTATCCCCTTCTTTTCTGTGTGCATTTTCCCCACTTCTGTGTGTACACACCCCGCCTGTGTGTATCTCCCTCTCTACTGTGTGTTTCCTTCTCTCTTTTGTGTATCCTCCACTATCCTGTGTGTATCCTCCTCTCTCCTGAGTGTATCCTAATCTCTGCTGTGTGTATCCTCCTCTCTCCTGTGTATCCCCCTCTCTCCTGTGTGTATCCCCCTCCCTCCTGTGTTTATGCTGCACTCTCCTGTTTGTATCAACCTCTCTTTTTCTGTGTATCAGCCTCCCTCCTGTGTGTATCCTTTCCTCTCCTGTGTGTATCCTCCTCTGGCTTGTGTGTATTCTCCTCTCTCCTGTGGGTATCCCCCTCTTTTTGTATGTATCCCCTTCCTCCTGTGTGTATCTCCCCGTCTCCTGTGTGTATCCTCCACTCTCCTGCGTGTATCCTCCTCTCTTCTTTCGTACGCTCTTTTCTTTTGTGTGTATCCTCCTCTCTCCTGTATTTATCCTTCTCCCACTGTGTGTATATTCCTTTCTCCTGATTGTATCATCCTCTCTCCTGTGTGTATCCCCCATCTCCTGTGTGTATCCCCTCTCTCCTGTGTGTATCCTTCTCTCTCCTGTGTGTATGCACCTCTCTCCTGTGTGTGTCCCCCCTCCTGTGTGTATCCCCCCTCTCCTTTGTGTACTTCCCCGTCTCCTGTGTGTATCCCTCTCGCCTGTTTGTATCCTCCTCTCTCCTGTGTATTTCCCCTCTTTTTTTGTGAATCCTCATCTCTCCTGTATGTATCCTCCTCTCTCCTGTGTGTATTTTCCTCTCTCCTGTGTGTATCCACCTCCTTCTGTGTGTATCCTTCTCTCTCCTGTGTGTATCCCACTCCCTCTTGTGTGTATTATGCACTTTCCTGTTTGTATCCCCCTCTCTCCTGTGTGTATCCCCCTCTCTCCTGTGTGTATCCTCCTCTCTACTGTGTCTATGCCCCTCTGTTTTGTGTGTATTCTCCTTTCTCCTTTATGTATCCCCCTCTCTTTTCTCTTTATCCCCAACTCCTGTGTGTATCGCCATCTCTCCTGTGTGTATTACCCTGTCTCCTGTGTGTATCCAAATCTCTTGTTTGTATCCCCTCTTTCCTGTGTTTATGCCCCTCTCCTGTGTGTATCCTCCTTTCTCCTGTGTGTATCCTCCTCTCTAATTTGTGTATCCTCTTCTATCCTGTGTGTATCTTTCTCTTTTCTGTGTATATCCTCCTCTCTCCTGTGTGTATTTTCTACTCTCCTGTGTGTGTCTTCCTTTCTTTTGTGTGTATCCCTCCTCTCTCCTGTGTGTTTCTCTTCTCTCTCCTGTGTGAAATTCCTTTCACTCTTGTGCGTATCCCCCCTTTCTCCTGTTTGTTTCACCCTCTCTCCTGTGTGTATCCCCTTTCTACTTTTTGTATCTCCCTCTCTCCTGTGTGTATCTTCCTCGCTCCTGTGTGTTTGCTCCTCTCTGCTGTGTGTATCCCCCTCTTCTGTGTGAATCCTTTTCTCTCTTGTGTGTATCCTTTTTTCTCCTGTGTGTATCCTTTTCTCCTGTGTGCATGCCCCTTTCTACTTTGTGAATCTCCCTCCCCTGTGTGTATCTTTTTTCTCCTCTGTGTATTTTTCTCTCTCCTGCGTGTATATTCCTTTATCCTCTGTGTATTCCTCCTCTCTTCTGTGTGTTTTCCCTCTCTTAACTGTGTGTAACCGCTTTTGCTCCTGTGTGTATCCCCCCTTTCTCCTGTGTGTATCACCCTTTCTTCTGTGTGTATCTTCTCTCGCCTGTTTGTATGTTTTTCTCTCATGTGTGTCATCCTCTCTCCTGTGTGTATTCCCATTTCCTGTGTGTATCCTCCCCTCTCCTGTGTGTATCGCCCTTTTCTTTGTGTGTATCCCCTTTCCTGTGTGCATGCTCCTTTCTACTTTGTGTATTTCACTCTCCTGTGTGTATCTTCCCCTATTCTGTGTGGTTCATCTTTTCTCCTGTGTGTATCACCCTTTCTCCTGTGTGTATCACCACTCTCCTGTGTATCCCCCTCTCTACTGTGTGTATCCTTTTTTCATTTGTGTGTATCTTCCTCTCTCCGGTTTGTATCCTTCTTTCTCTTGTGTGTATCACCCCTCACCTGTGTGTATCCTTCTCTCTCCTGTGTGTATTCTCGTCTCTCCTGTGTGTATTTTTTCGCTGTATGTATCTTCCTCTCTCCTGTGTGTATCCTGCTCTCTCCTATGTGTATCCTCCTTTCTCATGTGTTTAATTTTTCTTCTCTTGGATGTATCCCCCTTCTCTCTTGTGTGTATCTCCCCTCTCTCCGTGTGTATCCCCCCTCTCTCCTATGTGTATCCTCCACTCTTCCGTGGGTATCCCCTCTCTCCTCTGTGTATTCTCCTCTCTGTTGTGTGTAACCTTTTCTCTCCTGTGTGTACGCCTCTCTCTCCTGTGTGTATTCCCCTCTCCTGTGTGTATTCTCCTCTCTCCTGTGTGTATCCCCCTTTCTCCTGTGTGTATTCCCCTCTTTTGTGTGTTTCCTTTTCTTTCCTGTGTTTATCCTTCTCTCTTTCTGCTATATCACCCTCTCTCCTGTGTGTATCCCCCTCTTTTTTGTGTATCTTCTTTTCTCCTTTGTGTATCTTCATCTCTCCTCTGTGTATCCTCCCCTTTCCTGTGTGTATCATTTCTCTTCTGTGAGTGTCACCCTCTCTCCTGTGTTTATCCTCCTCTTTTATGTGTGTATCCTCCTCTCACCTGTGTGTATCCTCCTCTCTCTTGTGCGTATACCCCTCTCACCTGTTTGTATCCTTTTATCTTCTGTTTGTATCCTCCTTTCCTGTGTGTATTCCCCCTCTTCACTGTGTGTATCCTCGTCTCTCCTGCGTGTATTTTCCTCTATTCTTTGTGTATCCTTCTCTCTTCTGTGTGAATTTTCCTCTATCCTGAGTGTTTTTTCCTCTCTTCTGTCTGTATCCTATTCTATTTTGTGTGTATTTTTCTCCCTCCTGTCATTATCCTTTTCCCCTTGTGGGTATCCCCCTGTTTCCTGTGTGTATCCCCCTCTCTTCTATGTGTATGCCCCTCTCTCCTGTGTGTATCCTTCTTCTCTCCTGTGTTTACCCTTCTCTCTCCTCTGTGTATGCCCCTCTCTCTTGTTTGTATCTCTTTCTTCTCTGTGTATCCCTCTCTTTCCTGTGTGTATCCTCCACTCTGCTGTGTTTATCCTCCTCTCTTTTGCGTTTATCCCCCTCATTCCTGTGTGTATCCTCCTTTCTCCTGTGTGTATTTTCCTCTTTCTTGTGTATATCCTCCTCTCTCCTATGTGTATCCCCCTCCCCCTTTGTGTATGCCACACTCTCCTGTTTGTATCCACCACTCTCCTGAGTGTATTCCCCTCTCTCTTGTGTGTATCCTCCTCTCTCCTGTGTGTATCCTCCTTTCACGTGTGCATGCTCCTCTCTCCTGTTTGTATTATTTTCTCTTCTGTGTGTATCCTCCTCTTTCCTTTCTGTATCCTCCTCTCTTTTGTTTGTATCCCACTATCTCCTATGTGTATCCTTCCTAATCCTTTGTGTTCCCCCCTCGACTGTGTGTATCCCCCTTTCTCCTGTGTGCCTCCCTCTCATTTGTGTATCCTCCTCTCTCCTGTGTGTATCCTCCTCTCTCCTGTGTGTATCCTCCTCTCTCCTGTGTGTATCCTCCACTCTGCTGTGTTTTTCCTCCTCTCTTTTGCGTTTATCCCCCTCATTCTTGTTTGTATCCATTTTTCTCCTGTGTGTATTTTTCTCTCTCTTGTGTGTCTCCTCCTCTCTCCTGTGTGTATCCTCCTCCCTTTTTGTGTATGCCACACTCTCCTGTTTGTATCCCCCACTCTCCTGAGTGTATTTCTCTCTCTCCTGTGTGTATCCTTCTTTCAATTGTGTATCCTCCGCTCTCCTGTTTGCATCATTTTCTCTCCTTTGTGCATCCTTCTCTCTCCTGTGTTAACCTTCTTCTTCCTTGTGTGTATACCCTCCCTCTCCTGTGTGTATCCTCCTCTCTATTGTGTGTATTTTCCTCTATTCTGTGTATATTCTCCTCTCTTCTGTGTGTATGCCCCTCTCTCCTGTGTTTATCCCACTCTTCTGCGTGTATCCTTTTTTTTTTCTGTGTGTATCCCCCTCTATCCTGTGTGTATCTTCCTCTCCTGTGTGTATCCTCCTGCATCCTGTGTGTATCCTTCTCTCTCCTTTGTGTATGCCCTCTCTTCTGTGTGTATCCCCCTCTACTGTGTGTATCCTCCTCTCTTTTGTTTTAATCTTCCTCTCTTCTGTGTGTATCTTCTTCTTAACTTTTTGTATCCCTTCTCTCTCCTGTGTTTATCCCCCTCTCTTGTGTGTATCCTCCTCTCTCCTGAGTGTATTTTTTTCATTCCTGTGTGTATACCCCTCTCTTTTTTGTGTATTTCTTTCACCTGTGTGTATACCCCTCTCTCCTGTGTGTATCCCCCTCTCTCCTGTATATATCTTCCTCTCTATTTTGTGTATTCCCGTCTCTCCTGTGCGTATCTTTCTCTCTCCTGTGTGTATGCTCCTCTCTTTTGTGTGTATCCTCCTCTTTCCTGTGTGTATCCTCCTCTCTCCTTTGTGTATCCACCCTCTCTCCTGTGTGTAACGCCCTCTATCCTCTGTGTATTTACCTCTCTCCTTTGTATACTCCTCTCTCCTGCGTGTATTTTTCTCTCTTTTTGTGTATCTTCCTCTCTCCTATATGTATTTCCCTCTCTCCTGTCTGTATGTCCCTCTCTCCTGTGTCTATTCCCCACTTCTGTGTGTATACCCTCTCTCGTGTGTATTCCCATCTCCTTTGTGTATCCCCCCTCTCTTGTGTATATTTGCCTGTCTCCTGTGTGTATCCAACTCTCCTGTGTGTATCCCTCTCTCTCCTGTGTGTATGCCCGTCTCCTGTGTGTATACTCCTGTCTCCTGCGTGTATCCTTCTCTCTCCTGCGTGTATCCCTCTGCTTTCTTGTGCGTTTTCTCCCTCTCTCTTGTGTGTAACACCTTTCTTTCCTCTGTGTATCACCTCTTTCTCTTTTGTGTATCCCCCCACTTTTGTGTGTATCTTCTCTCACCTGTTTGTTTCGTCCTCTCTTATGTGTGTATCCTCCTTTCACCTGTGTTTATACACCTCTCTCCTGTGTGTATCACCATTTTCTGTGTGTATTCTGTTCTCTCCTGTGTGCATCCCCCTCTCTTCTTTGTGTATTCCCCTCATTTGTTTGTATACTTTTCTATCCTATGTGTATTCCCCTCTCTTCTGTGTGGATCCCCCTCTCTCTTCTGTGTATTGCCCTCTCCTCTGTGTGTCCTCCTTTCATCTATGTGTATCCTCCTCTTTTTTGTGTGTATCTTTTGTCTCTCCTGTGTGAATGCACCTCTCTTCTTTGTGTTTTCTCCTCACCTTTGTGTATACCCCTCTCTCCTGTGTGTATCTTCTCTTTCTCCTGTGTGTATTCCCCTCTCTTTTGTGTGTATCCCACTCGCTCCTGTGTGTATTATTTTGTCTTCTGTGTGTATCCTTTCCTCTTCTGTGTCTATCATTCTCTCTCTTGTGTGTATCCCCCTTCCCTTCAGTGTGTATTTTTCTCTCTCCTGTGTGTATCCCTCTCTCGCCTGCGGGTATCCATTTTGTGCTGCGTGTATCCTCCTTTCTCCTGCGTGTATCCTCCTCTCTCGTGTGTATACTCCTCTCCTGTGTGTATACCCCTCTCTCCTATTTGTATTTCGTCTCTCCTGTGTGGATCCCCTCTCTCTTGTGTGTCTCGCCCTCTCCTGTGTGTATGCTCCTCTCTCTTTTGTGTATCCGTTGTCTCTCCTGTGTGTATCTTCTTTTCTCCTGTGTGTATCCTCTTTACTGTGCATATCTTTCTCCTCCTTTGTGTATCCCACTCTCTCCAGTGTGTAGCCTCTCCCTTCTCTGAGTATGCCCCACTCTCCTGTGTGTATGTCCCTCTCTTCTGTTAGTATCCCCCATCTCCCCTGTGTGTATCCCTTCTCTCGCCTTTGTATATCCTACTCTCTTCTGTGTGTACCTCCCTCGTTATTCTGTGTATCCCTCCTCTCCTGTGTGTATCCTCCTCTACTGTGTGTACTCACCCTCTCCTTTGTGTATCCTCCTCTCTCCTGTGTGTATCCGCCCTCTCTCTTGTGTGTAACGCCCTCTCTCCTCTGTGTATTTCCCTCTGTCCTGTATATACTCCTCTCTTTTGCGTGTATCCTCCTCTCTCCTTTGTGTATCTTCCTCTCTCCTATGTGTATCCCCTCTCTCCTGTGAGTATGACCCTCTCTCTTCTGTGTATTCCCCTCTCTCCTGTTTGAATCCCTCTCTCTCCTGTGTGTATCCCCCTCTCCTATGTGTATCCCCCTTTCTCCTGTGTGTATTTATTTGTCTCTTGTATGTATCCAACTCTACTCTGTGTATCCCCCTCTCTCCTGTGTGTATGCCCCTCTTCTGTGTGTATACTCCTCTCTCCTGTGTGTACCCTCCTCTCTACTGAGTGTATCCTCCTCTCTCCTGTTTGTATCCCTTCACTCTTCTGTGTGTTTCCCTCTCTCTTCTGTGGGTAACAACTTTCTTTTATGTGTGTATCACCCCTTTTTCCTGTGTGTATCCTTTTTTCTCTTATATGCATCCCCTCTCTCCTGTTTGTTTCCTCCTCTCTGCTGTTTGTATCCTCCTCTCTCCTGTGTTTTCGCCCCTCTCTCATGTGTGTATCACCCTTTCCTCTGTGTATCTTTTTGTCTCCTGTGTGTATCCACCTTTTTTTTGTATATGTCCCTCTCTTGTGTGTGTATCTCCCTCTCCTATGTGTATCCTACTCTCTCCAGTGTGTATTCTTTTCTCTCCTGTGTGTATCACCCTCTCTCCTGTGTGTATCCCACTCTTTCCTATGTGTATCCTCCTCTTTTCTGCGTATATTATCCCCTCCCCTCTGTCTATGCCCCTCTCTCCTATATGTATCCCCCTCTCCTCTTTTTACCTTCCTCTCTCCTGTGTGTATTCCACACTCTCCTCTGTGTATTCCCCATTCCTGTGAGTATTCCACTCTCTTCTCTCTGTATCCCCCACTCCTGTGTGTATCCTCTTCTCTTCTGTGTGTATCTTCCTCTTTCCTCTGTTTATCCTCCTCTCTCCTGTGTGTATATTTCTCTCTCCTATGTGTATCCCTTTTCTCCTGAGTGTATCCTTTCTTCTCCTGTGTGTATCCTCGTCTTATCTGTTTGTATTTTTCTTAATCCTGTGTTCATTCCCCTCGCTTTTGTGTGTATTTCTCTTTTTTGTGTGTATCTTTTCCTCCTTAGTATAGTTCCCTCTCTTCTCTTTGTATCCCTCCTTTTCTGTGTGTATGCTCCTCTCTTCTGTGTGTATCTTCCTCTAAACTGTGCGTATTCCTCGCTCCTTTGTATATCCTTTTCTCTTTTGTGTGTATCCTTTTCTCTCCTGTGTGTATCAATCTCTCTCTTGTGTGTATCTTCCTTCCCTTTGTGTGTATTTTTTCTTCTTCTGTGTGTATCCACCTTTCTCCTGTGTGTATCATCCTCTGTGCTGCGTGTATCCTCCTCTCTCCTGCGTGTATCCTCCTCTCTCCTGTGTGTATACTCCTCTCTCCTATGTGTATTCCCCTCTCACCTGTGTGGATCCCCCTCTCTCTTGTGTGTATCGCCCTATCCTGTGTGTATTCTCCTCTCTCCTGTGTGTATCCGTCTCTCTCTTGTGTTTATCCTTTTTTCTCCTCTGTGGATCCTCCTCTCTCCTTTGTGTATCTTTTCTCTTTTCTGTGTGTATGCCCCTCTCTCCTTTGTGTATTTCCCTCATCTGTGTGGATACCCCTTGCTTCCTTGTATATCCCCCTCTCTATTTTGTGAATTCCCGTCTCTCCTGTGAATATCATTCTCTCTCCTTTGTGTATGCTCCTCTCTTTTGTGTGTATCCTCCTCTCTCCTGTGTGTATCCTCCTCTCTCCTGTGTGTATCCTCCCTTTCTCCTCTGTGTATTAACCTCTCTCCTGTGTATACTCCTCTCTTCTGCGTGTATCCTTTTCTTATGTTTGTGTATCTTCCTCTCTCCTATGTGTATTTTTCTCTCTCCTGTCTGAATGCCCCTGTCTCTTGTGTGTCTTCCCCACTTTTTTGTGTGGATCCCTCTTTCTTTTATGTGTATCCCCCACTCCTGTGTGTATCCCCTCTCTCCTGTGTATATTCCCCTCTTTTGTGTTTATTTTCCTCTCTCCTGTGTATATTTCCCTGTCTCCTGTATGTATCCAACTCTCCTGCGTGTATCCCCCTCTCTCCTTTGTGTATGCCACTCACCTGTGTGTATACTCCTCTCTCCTCTGTGTATCCTTCTCTATCCTGTGTGTATCCTCCTTTCTCCTGCGTGTATCCCTCCGCTTTCCTGTGGGTTTCCCCCCTCTCTCCTGTGGGTAACACCTTTATTTCCTGTGTGTATCACCTTTCTCTCTTGTGTGTATCCCCTCTCTCCTGTTTGTTTTCTCCTCTCTCCTGTGTGTATCCCCCACTCTCCTGTGTATATGCCCCTCACTCCTGTGTGTATCACCTTTTTGTGTGTGTATCCTCCAATCTCCTGTGTGTATCCCACTTTCTCCAGTGTGAATCCCTTTTTTTTGAGTGTATGACCTTCTCTCTTGTGTGTATCTCTGTCTCCTAGGTGTATCCTCCAATCTCCTGTGTGTACCCCACTTTCTCCAGTGTGAATCCCTTTTTTTTGAGTGTATGACCTTCTCTCTTGTGTGTATCTCTGTCTCCTAGGTGTATCCTCCTATCTCCTGTGTGCATCCTTTTCTCTCCTGTGTGTATCCTTTTCTCTCCTGTGTCTATCCCTCTCTATCCTTTGTGTATCCTCCTCACTCCTGCGTGTGTCCTCCCCTCTCCTCTGTCTATGCCCCTCTTTCCTGTATGTATCCCCCTGTCCTGTG
The DNA here is from genome assembly GCA_031835075.1 of Saguinus oedipus. Classification (NCBI taxonomy): domain Eukaryota; kingdom Metazoa; phylum Chordata; class Mammalia; order Primates; family Cebidae; genus Saguinus; species Saguinus oedipus. The sequence goes on from CM063173.1 coordinate 61,156,685, forward strand.
TTTATCCCCCTCTCTCCTGTGTGGATCCCACTATCTCCTTTGTGTATCTCTTTCTCCTGTGCGTATCCCACTCTGTTCTGTGTGTATCTCTCACTCCTGTGTGTATCCTCTTCTCTTCTGTGTGTGTCTTTTTCTCTCCTTTTTGTATCTTCCTCTCTCCTGTGTGTATCTTCCTCTCTCCTGTGTGTATCCCTCCTCTCCTGTGTGTATCCTTTTCTCTTCTGTGTTTATAATCCTTTTACCTGTGTGTATTTCCCTTTCTCCTGTGTGCATCTTCCTCGCTTTTGTGTGTATTTCCCTCTTTTGTGTGTATCACTTTCTCCTTTGTGTATTTCCCTCTCTCCTCTGTGTTCTCTTTTTTTCTTAGTGTAAGCCCCTCTCTCCTGTGTGTATCCTTTTCTTACCTCTGTGTATCCCTCGCTCCTTTGTGTATTCTCCTCTCTTTTGTGGTATTCTTTTCTCTCCTGTGTGTATCATTCTCTCCTTGTGTGTATCCCCTTCAATCCTCCGTGTATTTTTCTCTCTTTTGTGTGTATCCCCCTCTCTCCTGCGGTTATCCTCTTCTGTGCTGCGAGTATCCTCCACTCTTCTGCATGTATCCTCCTCTCTCCTGTGTGTATATACCTCTCCTTTGTTTATACGCCTCTCTCCTATATGTATTCCCCTTTCTCCTGTGTGGAACTAATTTGTCTTATGTGTTTCGTCCTCTCCTATGTGTATCCTCCTTTCTTCTGTGGGCATCTTTCTCTTTCCTGTGTGTATCTTTCTCTCTTCTTTGTGTATCCTCCTCTCTCCTTTGTGTATCCCCCTCTCTCCTTTTTGTATGCCCCTCTCTTGTGTGTATTCCCCTCACATTTGTGTGTATACTTTTTCTCCCGTGTGTATCCCCCTCTCCTGTGTGTATCTCCCTCTCTTCTGTGTGTATTTCCCTGTCTCCTGTATGTATCAAACTCTACTGTGTGTATCCCCCTCTCTCCTGTGTGTATTTTTCTATCTCCAACTCTCATATGTATCCAACTCTTCTATGTGCATACCCCTCTCTCCTGTGTGTTTGCTCCTCTCCTGTGTATACACTCCTCTCTCCTGTGTGTTTCCTTCTCTCTCCTGTGTGTATCCTCCTTTCTTTTGTGTGTATTTCTCCACTTTTCTGTGTTTCTTCCATCTCTCCTGTGTGTAACACCTTTCTTTTCTGTTTGTATTACCGCTTTCTTTTGTGTGTATACCCCTGTCACTTGTGTGTATTCTCTCTCTCCTGTTTGTTTCATCCTCTCTCCTGTGTGTATCCTTTTCTTTCCTGTGTTTAAGCTTCTCTCTCTTGTGTGTATCACCCTTTCTTGTGTGTATCCCTCTTTTTCCTGCGTGTATCGCCCATATTTGTGTATATACCCCTCTCTCCTCTGCGTATCTTTCTCTATGTGTATATTTTTCTCTTCTTTGTGTATCCTTTTGTCTCCTGTGTGTATCCTTCTCTCTCCTGTGTGTATCCCCAACTTTTCTGTGTGTATCCTTTTATCTCCTGTGGGTATCCTGTTCTCTTCTCTATGTATGCCCCTCTCTCCTGTATGTATCCCCCTCTCCTCTGTGTATTTTTCTCTCCTCTGCATATCCCCTTTTCTTCTGTTTGTATCCCCCACTCCTGTGTGTATCCTTTTTCTTCTGTGTGTATCTTCCTCTCTTCTCTGAGTATCCTCCTCTCTTTTATGGGTGTCTTCCTCTCACCTGTATGTATCCCTTCTCTCCTGTCTGTATCCTTCTCTCTCCTGTGTGTATCTTCCTTTTTCCTTGTGTATTTCCATTTCTCTTGTGTGCATCCTTCTCACTCCTGTGTGTATTTTTCTCTCCTGTGTGTATCCCCCCTTTTCTGTGTTTATGCCCCACTCCCTTGTGTGTATCCTTTTCTCACCTGTGTGTATCCCTCGCTTCTGTGTGTATTTTCCTCTCTCCTGTGTGTATTCCTCTTCTCTCCTGTGTCTATTTTTCTCTCTCCTGTGTATATCCCCCTCTCTGCTGTGTGTATCCTCCTTTCTCCTGTGTCTACGCCCCCTCTCCTGTGTGTATCTTCCTCTCCTGTATGTATGCCCCTCTCTCCTTTGTGTATCCCCCTCTCCTATGTTTATCCTTCTTTCTCCTGTGTGTATCCTCCTCTCTCCTCTCTTTATTCCCTACTCTCCTGCGTGTCTTATTTTTTCTTTGTGTATCCTCTTCTTTTTTGTGTGTATCCCCTCTTTCCTGTGTGTACCCTCCATTGTCCTGTGTGTATCACCACTCTCCGTGTGTATTCCCTTTCTCTCCTGTCTGCATCCCCTCTCTCTTGTGTGTATCCTTCTCTCTCCTGCGTGTATTTTTCTTTCTTCTGCGAAAATCCTCCTTTCTGTTGTGTGTATGCCCCACTTCTCTGTGTATCCACCTCTCTTCTGTTTGCATTCCCTTCTCTCCTGTGTGGATCTTCCTCACTCCTGTGTGTAACCTCCTCTCTGCTGTGTGTATACTCCTCTCTCCTGCATGTATTCTCTTTTCTCCTATGTGAACCCTCATCTCTCCTGTGTGTATCACCCATCTCCTGTGTGTATTATTCTCTCTCCTGTATGTATCCTGTCTACCGTGTGTATCCTTCCCTCATTTGTGTGTATCCTCCTCTCTCCTGTGTGCATTTTCTTCTTTCCTGTGTGTATCCTTTTCACTACTGTGTGTATCCCCCTCTCTTGTGTGTATCTTTCTTTAACCAGTGTGTATTATTCTTTCTCCTGTGTGTATCCTCCTCTCTTCTGTGTGTACCTTTTTTCTCTCCTGTGTGTATCACCCCTTCTCCTGTGTGTATCCACCCTCTCTCCCGTGTGTATCTTCCCTCTCTCCAGTTTGTATCTTTCTGTCTCTTTTGTGTATCTCCTCTCTCCTCTGTGTATCATTTCTCTGCTGTGTGTATCCTCTCTCCTGTGTGTACACTCCACTGTACTGTGTGTATCTCCTTGACCTGTGTGTATCCTCCTCTCTTTTGTGTGTAGTTTTCTTTCTCTTGTGTGTATCCCCCTCTCCTGTGTTTATGGTCCTCCTTTCTGTGTGTATTCCCCCTCCTGTATGTTTTCTCCTCTCGCCTTTGTGTATCCTCCTCTCTCCTCGGTGTATCCCCCTCTCCCCTCTGTGTATCCCCCTCTCCTTAGTGTATCCTCCTCTCTTCGTTGTGTATTCAACTTTCTACTGTGTGTACCCTTCTCTCTCCTGTGTGTATCACGCCACTCCTCTGTGTATCCTTTACTCTCCAGGGTTATATTTTCCTTCTCTCGTGTGTATCCTCCTCTCTCCTGCGTGTATCCTCTCCTCTCCTGTGTTTATCCTCCTCTCCTGTGTATCTTCCAATCTCCTGCGTGTATCCTCCTCTCTTCTATCTGTATTCTTCGCTTTTTGGTGTGTATCCTCCTCTCTTTTGTATTTATCATTTTTTCTCTGTGTGTATCCCTCTCTCTCCTGTGTGTATTCCCCTCCCTCCTGTGTGTATCCTCCTCTCTCCTGTACGTAAGCCTCTCTTTTTTGTGTGTATCCCCCACTTTTTTTGTGTATCCCCCTCTCTCCTGTGTGTATACCCACTCTTCTGTGTTTATCTTTTCCGCCTGTTTGTTTCCCCCTCTCTTGTGTGTGTATCCCCTCTCCTTTGTGTATCCTCCTTTCTACTATGTGTATTCTCCTCTCTCCTGTGTGTATCCTCCTTTCTCTTGTGTTTATTTCCCTCTTTTTGTTAGTATCTTCCTCTTCTTTGTGTGTATTCCCCACTCTCCTGTGTGTATCCTCCTCTCTTCCCTGTGTATTCCTCTCTCGTCTGTGTGTATCTTTCTCTCTCGTGTGTGTATCCTCCTCTCTCCTGCCTGTATCCTCCTCTCTCCTGTGTGTATCACCCCTTATCCTGTGTTTACCCTCCTCTCTCCTGCGTGTATTCTCCTTTATTCTGTGTGTCTTCTCCTCTCTTTTGTGTGCATCCTCCTCTCTCCTGTGTGTATTCCCCTCTCCTGTGTGCATCCTCCTCTTTCCTGTGGGTATCCCTTCTCTCTCCTGTGCGTATCCCTCCTTTCTCCTGTGTGTAACACCTTCCGTCCTGTGTGTATTTCTTCTCTCTCCTGTGTGTATCCCCCTGTCTTCTTTGTGTATATCCTTTCTCCTGTGTATATCTTCATCTCTGCTGTGTGTATCCTGTTTTCTTCTGTGTCTACGCCCCTCTCTTCTGTGTATCCTTCTCTCCTGTGTTTTTAATTCCCTTTCCTGTGTTTATCCCTTTTTCTCCTGTGTGTATCCCCCTCTTCTGTGTGTAAGCCCCTCTCTCCTGTGTGTATCTTTCTCCCCTGTGTTTATCCTGCTCTCTCTTTGTGTATCCTCCTCTCTCCTCTGTTTATTCCCTACTCTCCTGTGTGTATCCCTTTTTCCTTTGTGTATCCTCTTCTCTCCTGTGTGTACCCCCCTCTGCTGTGTGTACCCTCAACAATCCTGTGTTGAACACGACTCTCCGTGTGTGTCCCCCCTCTCTTCTGTGTGTATCTTCTCTCTTTTTTGTGTATGCCCCACTTCTGTGTGTATCCACTTCTCTCCTGTGTGCATTCCCTTCTCTCCTGTGTGGATCTTTCTCACTCCTGTATGTATTCCCTTTCTCCTGTGTGTATCCTCCTCTGTGCTGTGTGTATTCTTTTCTCTCCTGTGTGTATCCATCTCTCTCATGTGTGTATACTTTATTCTCCTGTGTGAACCCTCATCACTCCTGTTTGTTTCACCACTCTCCTGTTTGTATTCTTCTCTCTCCTGTGTGTATCCTTCTGTCTATCATGTGTATTCTTTCTTCTTTGTGTGTATTCTTTTGTCTCCTGTGTGTATCCTATTCTTTCCTGTGTGAATTCTCCTCACTCGTGTGTGTAATCCCCTCTCCTGTTTGTACACTTCTCTCTCCAGTGTGTATCTTCCTTTCTACTGTGTATATCCTCCTCTCTCCTGTGTGTATCATTTTTCTCTCCTGTGTATATCAAATCTCTCTTTGGTGTGTATTTTCTCTCTCTCCACTGTGTATTACCCCTTTCATCAGTTTGTGTTCCCGTCTCTCCTCTGTGTATCCCTTCTTTCCTGTGTGCATCCTCCTCTCTGCTGTGTGTATCCATTTTTCTCCTGTGTGTTCACTTCTCTCTCCTGTGTGTTTTGCCCGGTTCTGTGTGTATTTTCTCTCTCTTGTGTTTATCCTGCTTTCTTTTTTTTTTTTTTTTTTACATTTTATTTTATTTTTTTTTTATTTTTTTTTTTAAATTTTTTTTTTTAATTTTTTTTTTTATTGCATTATAGGTTTGGGGGTACATGTGCAGAACGAGCAAGATAGTTGCATAGGTACACACATGGCAGTGTGCTTTGCTGCTTTCCTCCCCTTCACCCACACTTGGTATTCATCCCCAGGCTATCCCCCCCAGCCCCCCCCGCTGTCCCTCCCCCATTCCCCCCAACAGTCCCCAGTGTATAGTAGACCGCCTCTCTGTGTCCACATGTTCTCATTTTTCTCACCCACCTATGAGCGAGTATATGCGGTATTTCTTTTTCTGTTCTTGTGTCAGTTTGCTGAGAATGATGTTCTCCAGATTCATCCATGTCCCTACAAAGGACACAAACTCATCATTTTTGATTGCTGCATAATATTCCATGGTGTATATGTGCCACATTTTCCCAGTCCAGTCTATCATCGTTGGGCATTTGGGTTGGTTCCAGGTCTTTGCTATTGTAAACAGTGCTGCAATGAACATTCGTGTGCATGTGTCCTTATAGTAGAACGATTTATAATCCTTTGGATAGATACCCAGTAATGGGATTGCTGGGTCAAATGGAATTTCTATTTCTAGGTCCCTGAGGAATCGCCACACTGTCTTCCACAATGGTTGAACTAATTTACACTCCCACCAACAGTGTAAGAGTGTTCCTATTTCTCCACATCCTCTCCAGCATCTGCTGTCTCCAGATTTTTTAATGATCGCCATTCTAAATGGTGTGAGATGGTATCTCAATGTGGTTTTGATTTGCATCTCTCTAATGACCAATGACGATGAGCACTTTTTCATATGTTTGCTGGCCTCATGTATGTCTGCTTTCGTAAAGTTTCTGTTCATATCCTTTGCCCATTTTTGAATGGGCTTGTTTGTTTTTTTCCTGTAAATCTGTTTGAGTTCTTTGTAAATTCTGGATATCAGCCCTTTGTCGGATGCGTAAACTGCAAAGATTTTTTCCCATTCTGATGGTTGCCGATTCACTCTAGTGACTGTTTGTTTTGCTGTGCAGAAGCTGTGGAGTTTGATTAGGTCCCATTTGTCTATTTTGGCTTTTGTTGCCAATGCTTTGGGAGTTTTGTTCATGAAGTCCTTGCCTACTCCTATGTCCTGAATGGTTTTGCCTAGATTTTCTTCTAGGGTTTTTATGGTGTCGGGTCTTACGTTTAAGTCTTTAATCCATCTGGAGTTAATTTTAGTGTAAGGTGTCAGGAAGGGGTCCAATTTCTGCTTTCTGCACATGGCTAGCCAGTTTTCCCAACACCATTTATTAAATAGGGAATCCTTTGCCCATTGCCTGTTTTTGTCTGGTTTATCAAAGATAATATGGTTGTAGATGTGTTGTGTTGCCTCCGATGCCTCTGTTCTGTTCCATTGGTCTATATCTCTGTTTTGGTACCAGTACCATGCTGTTTTGATTACTGTAGCCTTGTAGTATAGTTTGAAGTCTGGTAGCGTGATGCCTCCCGCTGTGTTCTTTTTGCTTAGAATTGACTTGGCTATGCGGGCTCTTTTTTGGTTCCATATGAAATTCATGGTGGTTTTTTCCAGTTCTGTGAAGAAATTCAATGGTAGTTTGATGGGGATAGCATTGATTGTGTAAATTACTTTGGGCAGTATAGCCATTTTCACGATATTGATTCTTCCTAACCACGAACATGGAATGTTTCTCCATCTGTTTGTGTCCTCTCTTATTTCATTGAGCAGTTGTTTGTAGTTTTCCTTAAAGAGGTCCCTTACATTCCTAGTGAGTTGTATTCCTAGGTATTTTATTTTCTTTGTAGCAATTGTGAATGGCAGTTCGTTCTTGATTTGGTTCTCTTTAAGTCTGTTATTGGTGTATAGGAATGCTTGTGATTTTTGCACATTGATTTTATATCCTGAGACTTTGCTGAAGTTGCTTATCAGTTGCAGGAGCTTTTGGGCTGAGGTGATGGGGTCTTCTAGGTATACTATCATGTCGTCTGCAAATAGAGACAATTTGGCTTCCACCTTTCCTATTTGAATACCCTTTATTTCTTTTTCTTGCCTGATTGCTCTGGCTAGAACTTCCAGTACTATGTTGAATAGAAGTGGTGAGAGAGGGCATCCTTGTCTAGTGCCAGATTTCAAAGGGAATGCTTCCAGTTTTTGCCCATTAAGTATGATATTGGCTGTTGGTTTGTCATAAATAGCTTTTATTACTTTGAGATATGTTCCATCAATACCAAGTTTATTGAGGGTTTTTAGCATAAAGGGCTGTTGAATTTTGTCAAATGCCTTCTCTGCATCAATTGAGATAATCATGTGGTTTTTGTTTTTGCTTCTGTTTATATGGTGAATTACATTTATAGACTTGCGTATGTTGAACCAGCCTTGCATCCCCGGGATAAATCCTACTTGATCATGATGGATAAGTTTTTTAATGTGCTGTTGCAATTGGTTTGCCAGTATTTTATTGAAGATTTTTGCATCTATGTTCATCATGGATATTGGCCTGAAGTTTTCTTTTCTTGTTGAGTCTCTGCCAGGTTTTGGTATCAGGATGATGTTGGTCTCATAAAATGATTTGGGAAGGGTTCCCTCTTTTTGGATTATTTGGAATAGTTTCAGAAGGAATGGTACCAGATCCTCTTTGTGTGTCTGGTAGAATTCGGCTGTGAACCCATCTGGACCTGGGCTTTTTTTGTGTGGTAGGCTCTTAATTGCTGCCTCAACTTCAGACCTTGTTATTGGTCTATTCATAGTTTCGGCTTCCTCCTGGTTTAGGCTTGGGAGGACACAGGCATCCAGGAATTTATCCATTTCTTCCTGATTTACTGGTTTATGTGCATAGAGTTGTTTGTAGTATTCTCTGATGATGGTTTGAATTTCTGTGGAATCTGTGGTGATTTCCCCTTTATCGTTTTTTATTGCATCTATTTGGTTGTTCTCTCTCTTCTTTTTTATCAGTCTGGCTAGTGGTCTGTCTATTTTGTTGATCTTTTCGAAAAACCAGCTCTTAGATTTATTGATTTTTTGAAGGGTTTTTCTTGTCTCTATCTCCTTCAGTTCTGCTCTGATCTTAGTTATTTCTTGTCTTCGGCTAGGTTTTGAGCTTTTTCGATCTTGCTCCTCTAGCTCTTTCAATTTTGACGATAGGGTGTCAATTTTGGATCTCTCCACTCTTCTCATGTGGGCACTTATTGCTATATATTTTCCTCTACAGACTGCTTTAAATGTGTCCCAGAGATTCTGGTACGTTGTGTCTTCATTCTCATTGGTTTCAAAGAACTTCTTTATTCCTGCCTTCATTTCATTGTTTATCCAATCAACATTCAAGAGCCAATTGTTCAGTTTCCATGAAGCTGTGCGGTTCTGAGTTATTTTCTGAATTCTGAGTTCCAACTTGATTGCACTATGGTCTGAGAGACTGTTTGTTATGATTTCAGTTGTTTTGCATTTGCTGAGGAGTGCTTTACTTCCAATTATGTGGTCTATTTTGGAGTAGGTGTGATGTGGTGCTGAGAAGAATGTATATTCTGTGGATTTGGGGTGGAGAGTTCTGTAAATGTCTATCAGGTTTGCTTGTTCCAGGTCTGAGTTCAAGTCCTGGATATCCTTGTTAATTTTCTGTATGGTTGATCTGTCTGCTATTGACAGTGGAGTGTTAAAGTCTCCCACTATTATTGTGTGGGAGTCTAAGTCCCTTTGTAAGTCATTAAGAACTTGCCTTATATATCTGGGTGCTCCTACATTGGGTCCATATATATTTAGAATCGTTACCTCTTCTTGTTGTATCGATCCTTTTACCATTATGTAATGACCTTCTTTGTCCCTTTTGATCTTTGTTACTTTAAAGTCTATTTTATCAGAGATGAGAATTGCAACTCCTGCTTTTTTTTGCTCTCCATTTGCTTGGTAAATCTTCCTCCATCCCTTTATTTTGAGCCTTTGTGTATCTTTGCATGTGAGGTGGGTTTCCTGGATACAGCACACCGATGGGTTTTGGTTTTTTATCCAATTTGCCAGTCTGTGTCTTTTGATTGGTGCATTTAGCCCATTTACATTCAGGGTTAATATTGTTATGTGTGAATTTGATACTGCCATTTTGATGCTAGCTGGCTGTTTTGCCCGTTGGTTCATGTACATTCTTCATTTTGTTGATGGTCTTTAGCATTTGGTATGCTTTTAGGATGGCTGGAACTGGTTGTTTCTTTCTATGTGTAGTGCCTCTTTCAGGAGCTCTTGGAAAGCAGGCCTAGTGGTGACAAAATCTCTGAGTACTTGCTTGTTCGTGAAGGATTTTATTTTTCCTTCACTTATGAAGCTCAGTTTCGCTGGATATGAAATTCTGGGTTGAAAGCTCTTTTCTTTAAGGATGTTGAATATTGGCCCCCACTCTCTTCTGGCTTGTAGAGTCTCTGCTGAGAGATCTGCTGTGAGTCTGATGGGCTTCCCTTTGTGGGTGACCCGACCTTTCTCTCTGGCTGCCCTTAGTATTTTCTCCTTCGTTTCAACCCTGGTGAATCTGACGATTATGTGCCTTGGGGTTGCTCTTCTTGCAGAGTATCTTTGTGGTGTTCTCTGTATTTCCTGGAGTTGAGTATTGACCTGTCTTGCTAGGTTGGGGAAATTTTCCTGGATAATATCCTGAAGAGTGTTTTCCAGCTTGGATTCATTCTCTTCGTCACATTCTGGTACACCTATCAAACGTAGGTTGGGTCTCTTCACATAGTCCCACATTTCTTGGAGATTTTGTTCATTCCTTTTTGTGCTTTTTTCTTTAATCTTGGTTTCTCGTTTTATTTCATTGAGTTGATCTTCAACTTCTGATATTCTTTCTTCTGCTTGGTCAATTCGGCTGTTGATACTTGTGCATGCTTCGCGAAATTCTCGTGTTGAGTTTTTCAGCTCCTTCAATTCATTCATATTCCTCTCTAAGTTGTCCATTCTCGTTATCAATTCCTCGAATCTTTTTTCAAATCTTTTTTCAAGGTTCTTAGTTTCTTTGCACTGGTTTAGAACATGTTCCTTTAGCTCACTGAAGTTTCTCATTATCCACTTTCTGAAGTCTGATTCCGTCATTTCGTCACATTCATTCTCCGTCCAGCTTTGTTCCCTTGCTGGTGAGGAGTTTTGGTCCTTTTTTGGAGGTGAGGTGTTTTGGTTTCGGGTGCTTTCCTCCTTTTTGCGCTGGTTTCTTCCCATCTTTATGGATTTATCCGCCTGTCGTCTTAGTAGTGGCTGATTTTTCAATTGGGTCTCTGTGTGGACACTGAGATTGTTGATGATGAAGTATTTCTGTTACTTAGTTTTCCCTCTAATGATCTATCCTCTCTGCTGTATGAGTGCTGAGGTCCACTCCAGGCCCTGCTTGTCTGGGGTATACCTGCAGCAGCTGCAGAACAGTGAGGGATGATATCAGTTTCTTTTTCTGCTGCCCTTGTTCCAGAATGATGCCAGCCAAATGTCAGTCTGATTAGTCCTTTTCTGGGGTGACTCCTTGGATATACAGAGGTCAGGGAGCTGCTTGAGGAGACAGTCTGTGCTTTATAGGAGCTCCAGTGCTGAGCTGTGAGCTCCGTTGTTCATTCAGGGTTGTTGGGAGGTTATGTCTGCTGCAATAGAACTCATAAAACACCACTCTTTTTTTTTTTTTTTTTTTTTCACCCTTAGATGCTCTGTCTCAGGGAGTTGGGGCTTTCTTTATGAGTATCTGTTGCACTGTCCTGCCCCACTAGGTGGCAGTCTATTCACTATTTGCCTGCCGGGGCTCTGACCTCCTAAGGCGGGTCCGCCCTGTTGCGGCCCGGCGGACTCTCTCTGTTATGGCAGGTTGCCTCGGCAACGGCAGGCTGCGTCAGTCCTGGGCGGTACTTAAGTGGGGGTGCACTTTGTCAGGAATGGTGGACGCCCCTCCCTGACCGGGCTGCACCGTCCTAAATGCCGGCAACAAAACTCTCAGCCCCAAGCGCCTCCAGTCGCCACCCTGCTTGTCCCCGTGAGCGTGGGACCCGCCGAGCCCGATCACCCTGCTCCCTGCCTCAGAGTCCGTCCTCTCTCTCTCTCTCTCTTCCTCTCCCCAAGCTGAAAGGTCGACTCTCTCACTGGCGCCCCAGGAACCTGCCGATAGGGCACTGGGATCCGTGCGATCTCCCGTGCCGCTGCCCACTACCCCGGCTCAGATCACGCTTCCCAGGAAACTCCTGGTCTGGCTCATTGTCCAAGTCCTGTTCAATCAGATGGACATGCCAATCTGCCCTTCCAAATCTCAGATTGCCGGTTTAACAGGGCACCCAGACCAGTGAGTTCCGCGCCGGGTCCCGCTGCGGCGCCGGCTGAAGAGGCGGCGGGAGCCGGTTGCGTTAGCCGGCTGCTAGCATCCCGTGTCTCTCCCACACCTGGGACTTTCAACGCTCTGTGGGCATAAAAGGAACATCCGAGAATGCGGCTAGGACTCACCCTCTGCGCCTTCACCGAGAGCTGCAATCCTGAGTCCTATCCTGCTTTCTTCTGTGTGTATCACACTCTCCTGTGTGTATGCCCATCTCTCCTGTGTTTATTTCTTTCTTTTTTGTTTATTCTCCTCTATTTTGTGTGTATTTTCCCCTTTCCTTTGTGTATCCCCTACTCTCCTGTGTGTATCCCCCTCCCCTTTGTGTATCCTCTTCTCTTTTTTGCGTACCCACTGTCTCCTGTGTGTACCCTCTACTCTCCTGTGTTTATCACCCATCTCCCATGTTATTTTTACTCTCCAAACGAACGTCCATATGAAATGCACTAGTCATTATTCTTCACATGTGCAATATCCAAAGTGGTTCTGTGTATTACTCAGCGTTACACAGAATTACAGTTCATATGAAATAGAATCCTGATTACCACCCAGGTGTGTATCATTCAGGAAGGCAATTAATTCATGGCTATCTTAAAAAGTGTTCTGGTTACTCCATAGAAGTTCATTATTCACTGAATCTTTGAGTGAGAGGCCATACAAAGTAGACACCTGACTATTGCTCCATTGTGAATTATTCAGTAAGGATCTAAATGATTGGTAGTATGAAATAGAATCCTGAGAATTCCCCAGGTGTGTATCATTAAGGGAGGCACAAAAGGAGTGGACATATAAAAATGCTCGATTATTATTTTGGTGTGGATTATTCACTGAGGATCTAAATGAGTGGCTACATGAAGTAGACTCTTAACTCTTCCCCAGGTGTGTATTATTGAATGAGTCTCTGACTCAGTGAAAATAAAAAAGAGACTCAGGTGTATTGCCCAGGTGTGCATTACTTACAGAGACTCTGAATGTGTATGCATTTTAAGTAGACCCTTGACTGTTTCTGAGGGGAGAATTATTCACAGAGGCCCAGAACGAGTGGCCATGTGAAAAATATTTCTGCCTTATAAGATATACATGTTATTCACTAAAACACTGAAAGAGTGGCCTTATGAAATAGACTGCATTTTACTCCACAGGCGTGGGTTATTTTTTGACTCGCCAAATGAACCACCATATGAAATGGGCTAGTGATTATTCTTCACATGTGCAATATTCGAAGTGGTTCTGTATGAGTGTCCATATCAAAGAGTCTCATGATTCTCACACATGTGTGTATCATTCACGGAGCTGCTTAATTTAAGGCTAACTTTAATACGGTCCTCACTCCTCCACAGATGCTTATTATGCACTAAAGCTCTGAATGAGAGGCCATATGAAATAAACTCCTTACTGTTGCCCCATTGTGCTTTATTGAGTAATGCTTTGATTGAGTGGCCATATTACCTGGACTCTGATTATTCCTAAGGTGTGTATTCTTCAGTCAGTTTCTGAATGAGTGACCACATAAAATAGACTCCTGACTCTGTCCTCTTGTCTATTTCTCAGCTCTGCATTTTCCACTGAGTCGCTGGGTGAATGGTCATATCAGGTAGTCTCCAGACAATTTTCCAGGTGTGCATTATTCAGTGAATCTCTTAATAAGTGACTCTATATAATAGAATCCTTAGTATTTTCCAGATATATATGATTCTACACTGAGGAACTGAATAAGTGTTCCACATTTGGCTGTAAATGAGTGGCTATACGAAATAGAATCCTGAATTTCCCAAGGAGTCTGTTATTCAGTTAGGCTCTGAGTATGTGGCTATACGAAATAGAATACTGACTACAATACAGGTGTTCTTTACTCAAGGAACCTCTGAGAAAATGACACATGTAATAGCTTCCAGAGTATTCCTCAGTTATTTATTATTCACTGATGCTCTGAAACTTTGGCCATATGAAATGGTATTCTGACTAGTCTACAGGCGTGTATTATTGACACTGACTCTAAATATTTGGGCATATGGAATAGACTAGTGACTATTCCAAAGTTGTGTATTACTGACTCAGGCTTTGAATTTGTGGACATATAAAATAGACTAGTGTCTATTCCACACGTATGCATTATTCTCTTAGGCTGTAATTGATAGGCTATGTAAAGTACACTCCTAAGACTTTCCCAGGTGTGTGACACTCAGTGAGGCTCTTTGTATGAACATGTAAAACAGGAGGTGGTCCATCTCAAATAATTTTATTATTCAGTGAATCTCTGTATGAGTGGCTATATGAAATAGACTGCTGAGTACTTTACATTTGTGCATTATTCATTGAGGTTATGAGTCAGTGGCCATATAAAATGTAATCCTGACTAATCCACACGTGCATATTATCCACTAAGGCAATGAATGTGATTCCAAATGAAATGGACTCCTGGCTACTCCACAGGTCTGCATTATTTACCTAGGCTCTGAATGAATGTCCATAGAAAATAGACTAAGTTATTCTCCAGGTCGTATTATTCAGTGAGCCTCAGAAGATGTGGCCATACTAATTAGATTTCTTACTATATCAAGTGTCTCTCTTATGCACTCAGTCTCTGAATATGTGTCTAAATGAAAGAGTCTCCTGACTGTACCACATTTTTCAATGACTCATTGAATGAGAGGCCACATGAAAAAGTCTTCTGACTATTCCACAGGTGTGCATTATTTAGTGAGACTCTGAATGAGGAGATACAAGTAAATCCTGACTACTTATTCAGCTGTGTATATTTAGTGTGGCTCTCAACGGGTGTCCATAGAAAAGAGACTTCTGACTATTGATTCTCTGAATGAGTGGCCATATAATATAGACTCCACACTATATCAAAAGTGTGTAATATTCAGTGAGGCTGTGAAAGAGCGGCCATATGAAACAGAACTCTAATGACTCCACATATGTGTTATTCAAACTTTGTCTGAATGAGTAGCTGTATGACATAGACACCTCATTATTCTCCATGTGGGCATTATTCCAACAGGTTCGATATGAGTGTTCATACCAAATAGACTCCTGAAACTCCACCAGGTGTGTATTTCTCAGCATTTCCCAGAATTAGAGTTCATATGAAATAGAATCCTTACTACCACTCTGGAATGTATCATTCAGGAAGGCACTTAATACATGGCTATCTTAAACAGTGTCCTGATTACTCCATAGAAGTTCATTATTCACTGAACCTCTCAATAAGAGGCCATACAAAATAGACACCTGACTACTGCTCCATTGTGAATTATTCAATAAGGTTATAAATGAGTGGTAGTATGAAATAGAATCCTGAGAATTCCCCAGGTGTGTATCATTCAGGGCGGCACAGAATAAGTGGCCATATAAAAAATGCTCAACTATTACCCTGGTGCGGATTATTCACTGAGGATCTAAATGAGGGGCTACGTGAAGTACACACTTAAATCTTCACCAGGTGTGTATTATTGAACTCTAAGTGGGCATAACAAAGAGACTCAGGTGTACTGCCCAGGTGTTCATTACTTACAGAGACTCTGAATGTGTAGGCATTTTAAGTAGACCCTTGACTGTTTCTGAGGGGAGTATTGTTCACAGAGGCCCAGAACGAGTGGCCATGTGAATGAGATTACTGACTTATCAGATATACATGTTATTCACTAACACACTGAAAGAGTGGCCTTATGAAATAGAACGCATTTTACTCCGCAGGTGAACGTTATTTTTTGACCCTCCATACGAACCACCATATGAAATAGACTAGTGATTATTTTTCACATGTGCAGTATTCAAATAGGTTCTGTATGAGTGTCCATATCAAATAGTCTCCTGACTCACACACATGTTTGTATCATTCACGGAGCTCCTTTATTTGGGCTACCATCAATAGGGTTCTCACTCCTCCACAGCTTTTTGTTACACACTGAAACTCTGAATGAGAGGCCATATGAAATAAACTCCTTACTATAGCCCCATTGTGCATTATTTGGTAATGCTGTGATTGAGTGGCCATATGACCTGGACTCTGAACATTCCCAAGGGGTGTTTTCTTCAGTCAGTTTCTGAAGGAGTGACCACATGAAACAGTCTCCTGACTGTGTCCTCTTGACTGTATCTCAGCTCTGCATTTTCCACTGAGTCGCTGGGTGAACGGTCATATCAAATAGTCTCCAGACAATTCTCAGGTTTGCATTATTCAGAGAGTCTCTTAATAAGTGGCTATATATAATAGAATCTTGAGTATTTTCCAGATATATACGATTTTTCACTGAGGAACTGAATAAGTGGCCATGTCATGTATACTCCTGACATTTCCATACGTCTGTATTATACTATGAGGCTCTGAATAAGTAGCCATAAAATAGAGACTTTTTTTTTTTTTTTTTCTACTCAGGCGTGAGATTTTACATTCGGCAGTAAATGAGTGGCTATACAATATAGAATCCTGACTTCCCCAAGGTGTCTGTTATTCAGTTAGGCTCTCAGTATGAGGCTATATGAAATAGAATTCTGACTACATTATTGGTGTTCTTCACTCAATGAACCTCTGAAGAAATGCCACATGTAATAGCGTCCAGAGTATTCATCAGGTATTTATTATTCACTGAGGCTCTGAAACATTGGCCATATGAAAGGGTATTCGGACTAGTATACAGGTGTGTATTATTGACACTGACTCTAAATATTTGGGCATATGGAATAGACTAGTGACTATTCCAAAGTTGTGTATTACTGACTCAGGCTTTGATTTTGTGGACATATAAAATAGAATAGTGTCTATTCCACACGTGCGCATTATTCCCTTAGACTGTAAATGAGAGGCTATGTAAAGTACACTCCTAACACTTCCCCAGGTATGTGTCACTCACTGAGGCTCTGTGTCAAACTTTTTTATTATTCAGTGAATCTCTGAATTAATGGCTATATGAAATAGACTGCTGAGTTCTTTACATTTGTGCATTATTCTTTCAGGTTACGAGTCAGTGGCCATATAAAATGGAATCCTGACTAATCCACATATGCATATTATCCACTGAGGCTATGGTAGTTTGATGGGGATAGAATTGATTGTGTAAATTACTTTGGGCAGTATAGCCATTTTCACGATATTGATTCTTTCTAATCACGAACATGGAATGTTTCTCCATCTGTTTGTGTCCTCTCTTATTTCGTTGAGCAGTGGTTTGTAGTTTTTCTTTAAGAGGTTTCTGACATTCCTTGTGAGTTGTATTCTTAGGTATTTTATTTTCTTTGTAGCAATCGTGAATGGCAGTTCATTCTTGATTTGGTTCTCTTTAAGTCTCTTATTGGTGTATAGGAATGCTTGTGATTTTTGAACATTGATTTTGTATCCTGAGACTTTGCTGAAGTTGCTTATCAGTTGCAGGAGCTTTTGGGCTGAGGTGATGGGGTCTTCTAGGTATACTATCATGTCATCTGCAAAGAGAGACAATTTGGCTTCCACCTTTCCTATTTGAATATCATTTATTTCTTTTTCTTGCCTGATTGCTCTGGCTAGAACTTCCAGTACTATGTTGAATAGGAGTGGTGAGAGAGGGCCTCCTTGTCTAGTGCCGTATTTCCAATGGAATGCTTCCAATTTTTGCCCATTAAGTATAATATTGGCTGTTGGTTTGTCGTAAATAGCTTTTATTACTTTGAGATATGTTCCATCAATACCAAGTTTATTGAGGGTTTTTAGCATAAAAGGCTATTGAATTTTGTCAAATACCTTCTCTGCGTCAATAGAGATAATCATGTGTTTTATTTTTTTGCTTCTGTTTATGTGGTGAATTACATTTATAGACTTGCGTATGTTGAACCAGGCTTGCATCCCCGGGATGAATCCTACTTGATCATGATGAATAAGTTTTAATGTGCTGTTGCAATCGGTTTGCCTGGATTTGATTGAAGATTTTGGCATCTATGTTCATCATGGATATTGGCCTGAAGTTTTCTTTCTTGTTGAGTCTCTGTCAGGTTTTGGTATCAGGATGATGTTGGTCTCATAAAATGATTTCAGAAGGGTTCCCTCTTTTTGGATTATTTGGAATAGTTTCAGAAGGAATGGTACCAGATCCTCTTTGTGTGTCTGGTAGAATTCAGCTGTGAACCCATTTGGACCTGGGCTTTTTTTTGTTTGGTAGGCTCTTAATTGCTGCCTCAACTTCAGACCTTGTTATTGGTCTATTCATAGTTTTGGCTTCCTCATGGTTTAGGCTTCGGAAGACAAAGGCGCCCAGGAATTTATCCATTTCTTTCTGATTTTCTAGTTTATGTGCATAGAGTTGTTTGTAGTATTCTCTGATGATGGTTTGAATTTCTGTGTAATCTGTGATGATTTCCCCATTATCGTTGTTTATTGCAACTATTTGGTTGTTCTCTCTTTTCTTTTTTTTTTCATCAGTTTAGCTACTGGTCTGTCTATTTTGTTGATCTTTTCGAAAAAATCAGCTCTTAGATTCATTGATTTTTTGAAGGGTTTTTCTTGTCTCTATCTCCTTCAGTTCTGCTCTGATCTTTGTTTTTCTTGTCTTTGGCTAGGTTTTGAGCTTTTTTGATCTAGCTCCTCCAGCTCTTTCAATTTTGACGATCGGGTGTCCATTTTGGATCTCTCCACTCTTCTCATGTGGGCACTTATTGCTATATATTTTTCTCTACAGGCTGCTTTAAATGTGTACCAGGGATTCTGGTACGTTGTGTCTTCATTCTCGTTGGTTTCAAAGAACTTCTTTATTTCTGCCTTCATTTCATTGTTTATCCAATCAACATTCAAAAGCCAATTGTCCAGGTTCCATGAAACTGTGCGGTTCTGAGTTATTTTCTGAATTCTGAGTTCCAACTTGATTGCACTATGGTCTGAGAGACTGTTTGTTATGATTTCCGTTGTTTTGCGTTTGCTGAAAAGCGCTTTCCTTCCAATTATGTGGTCAATTTTGGAGTAGGTGTGATGTGGTGCTGAGAAGAATGTATATTCTGTGAATTTGTTGTGGAGCGTTCTGTAAATATCTATCAGGTTTGCTTGCTCCAAGTCTGAGTTTAAGTCCTGGATATCCATGTTAATTTTCTTTCGGATGATATGTCTGATATTGACAGTGGAGTGTTAAACTCTCCCACTAGTATTGTGTGGGAGTCTAAGTCTGCTTTAAATGTGTACCAGGGATTCTGGTACGTTGTGTCTTCATTCTCGTTGGTTTCAAAGAACTTCTTTATTTCTGCCTTCATTTCATTGTTTATCCAATCAACATTCAAAAGCCAATTGTCCAGGTTCCATGAAGCTGTGCGGTTCTGAGTTATTTTCTGAATTCTGAGTTCCAACTTGATTGCACTTACAAACGCTCTCTTTGTAAGTCATTAAGAACTTGCCTTACATATCTGGGTGCTCCTTCATTGAGTCCATATATATTTAGAATCCTTAGCTCTTCTTGTTGTATCGATCCTTTTACCATTATGTAATGACCTTCTTTGTCCCTTTTGATCTTTGTTGATTTAAAGTCTATTTTATTGGAGATGAGTATTGCAACTCCTGCTTTTTATGCTCTCCATTTGCTTGGTAAATCTTCCTCCATCCTTTTATTTTGAGCCTTTGTGTATCTTGGGGTGTGAGGTGGGTTTCCTGGATACAGCACACCAATGGGTTTTGGTTTTTTATCCAATTTGCCAGTCTGTGTCTTTTGATTGGTGCATTTAGCCCATTTACATTTATGGTTAATATTGTTATGTGTGAATTTGATACTGCCATTTTGATGCTAGATGGCTGTTTTGCCCATTGGTTCATGTACATTCTTCATTTTGTTGATGCTCTTTAGCATTTGGTATGCTTTTAGGATGGCTGGTACTGGTTGTTTCTTTCTATGTGTAGTGCCTTTTTCAGGAGCTCTTTTAAAGCAGGCCTAGTGGTGACAAAATCTCTGAGTACTTGCTTGTTCGTGAAGGATTTTATTTTTTCTTCACTTATGAAGCTCAGTTTTGCTGGATATGAAATTCTGGGTTGAAAGTTCTTTTCTTTACAGATGTTGAATATTGGCCCCCCTCTCTTCTGGCTTGTAGAGTCTCTGTCGAAAGATCTGCAGTGAGTCTGATGGGTTTCCCTTTGTGGGTGACCCGACCTTTCTCTCTGGCTGCCCTTAGTATTTTCTCCTTCATTTCAACCCTGGTGAATCTGACGATTATGTGCCTTGGGGTTGCTCTTCTTGCGGGTTACCTTTGTGGTGTTCTCTGTATTTCCTGGAGTTGAGTATTGACCTGTCTTGCTAGGTTGGAGAAATTTTTCTGGATAATATCCTGAAGAGTGTTTTCCAGGTTGGATTCATTCTCTTCCTCACATTCTGGTACACCTATCAAACGTAGGTTGGGTCTCTTCACATAGTCCCACATTTCTTGGAGATTTTGTTCATTCCTTTTTATGCTTTTTTTTTTAATCTTGGTTTCTCGTTTTATTTCATTGAGTTGATCTTCAACTTCTGATATTCTTTCTTCTGCTTGGTCAATTCGGCTGTTGAAACTTGTGCATGCTTCACGAAGTTCTCGTGTTGTGTTTTTCAGCTCCTTCAATTCATTCATATTCCTCTCTAAGTTGTCCATTCTTGTTATCAATTCCTCGAATCTTTTTACAAATCTTTTTTCAAGGTTCTTGGTTTCTTTTCACTGGTTTAGAACATGTTCTTTTGGCTCACTGAAGTTTCTCATTATCCACTTTCTGAAGTCTGATTTCGTCATTTCATCACACTCATTCTCCGTCCAGCTTTGTTCCCTTGCTGGTGAGGAGTTTGGGTCCTTTTTTGGAGGTGAGTTGTTTTGGCTTCGGGTGTTTTTCTTTCTTTTGCGCTGGTTTCTTCCCATCTTTTTGGATTTATCCGCCTGTCATCTTAGTAGTTGCTGATTCTTCAATTGGTTCTCTGTGTGGATGCTGAGGTTGTTGATGATGAAGTATTTCTGTTACTTAGATTTCCTTCTAATGGTCTAGCCCCTCTGCTGTATGAATACTGAGGTCCACTCCAGGCCCCGCTTGTCTGGTGTATACCTGTAGCAGCTGCAGAACAGTGAGGGATAATTCCAGGTTCTTCTTCTTCTGTCTTTGTTCCAGAATGATGCCACCAAATGTCAGTGTAATTAGTCCTTTTTTGGGGTGACTCTTTGGAAATACAAGGGTCAGGGAGCTGCTTGAGGAGACAGTCTGTGCTTTATAGGAGCTCCAGTGCTGAGCTGTGAGCTCCGTTGTTCATTCAGGGTTGTTGGGAGGTTGTTTATATCTGCTGCAATAGAACTCATAAAACACCACCCTTTTTTTTCCCCCTTAGATGCTCTGTCTCAGGGAGTTGGGGCTTTCTTTATGAGTATCTGTTGCACTGTCCTGCCCCACTAGGAGGCAGTCTATTCACTATTTTCCTGCCGGGGCTCTGACCTGCTAGCGCAATTGTGCACTGTTGCTGCTGGGCTCCCATCTGCTGTGGAGTGCTCCGCCCTCCCGGCAGAGTCTCTCTGTTATGGCAGGTTACCTTGGTAAGGGCAGGCTGCATCAGCCCTGGGTGGTACTTCAGTAGGTGTGGATTGTTTCAGTAATGGTGGACGCCCCTCCCTCACCAGGCTGCACATTTCTAGATGCCGGTAGCAAAACCCTCAGCCTGAAGTGCCTTTAGTCACCGCCCTGCTTGTGCCCGAGAGGGTGGGACCCGCCGAGCCCAATCACCCAGCTCCCTGCCTCAGAGTCGGTCCTCTCTCTCTCTCTCTTCCTCTCAGTAAGCTGAAAGGTCGAGTCTCTCACTGGTGCCCCAGTAGCCTGCCAATAGGGCACTGGTATCCGTGCGATCTTCTGTGCCACTGCCCACTGCACCTGCTCAGATCACGCTTCCCAGGAATCTCCTGGTCTGGCTCATTGTCCAAGTCCTGTTCAATCAGATGGACATGCCAATCTGCCCTTCCAAATCTCAGTTTGCCAGTTTAACAGGGCACCCAGACTAGTGAGTTCTGTGCCAGGTCCTGCTGCGGCGCCGGTTGAAGTGGCCGCTCAATCTGGCTTCACTAGCTGGCTGTACTAGCCTCCCATGTCTCTCCCACACCTGGGACTTTCAACGCTCTGTGGGCAAATAAGGTCCATCTGAGAATGTGGCTAGGACTCACCCTCTGTGCCTTCACTGAGAGCTGCAGTCCTGAGTCGCTTCTATGATGCCATCTTGCCAGCCACCATGGAATATTATGCAGCAATCAAAAATGATGAGTTTGTGTCCTTTGTAAGGACATGGATGAATTTGGAGAACATCATTCTCTGCAAACTGACACAAGAACAGAAAAAGAAATACCGCATATACTCACTCATAGGTGGGTGAGAAAAATGAGAACACATGGACACAGAGAGGCGGTCTACTATACATTGGGTTCTATTGGGGGAATGGGGGAGGGACAGCGGGGGTGATGGGGAGGGATAGCCTGGGGATGAATGCCAAGTGTGGGTGAAGGGGAGGAAGGCAGCAAAACACACTGCCATGTGTGTACCTATGCAACTATCTTGCACGTTCTGCACATGTACACCAAAACCTATAATGCAATAAATATTTTAAAAAGTGGCTATATATAATAGAGTCCTGAGTATTTTCCAGATATATATAATTCATCACTGAGGAACTGAACAAGTTGTCATGTCAAGTACAATCCTGACATTTCCATAGGTCTGTATTATTCTGTGATGCTCTGAATGCGTGGCCATATAATAGAGACTCCTATATACTACTCAGGCGTGAGTTTTTACATTCGGCTGTAAATGAGTGGCTATACGAAACAGAATCCTTACTTTTCCAAGATGTCTGTTATTCAGTTAGGCTCTAAGTCTGTGGCTATTTGAAATAGAATTCTGACTACATTATAGGTGTTCTTTACTCCATGAACCTCTGAAGAAATGCCACATGTAATAACGTCTAGATTATTCCTCAGGTATTTATTATTCACTGAGGCTCTGAAACTTTGGCCATATGAAATTGTTTCCTGACTAGTCTACAGGCGTGTATTATTGACTTTCACTCTAAATATTTGGGCATATGGAATAGACTAGTGACTATTCCAACGTTGTGTATTACTGACTCAGGCTTTGATTTTGTGGCCATATAAAACAGTTTAGTGTCTATTCCACACGTGTGCATTATTCCCTTAGTCTGTAAATGAGAGGCTATGTAAAGTACACTCCTAACACTTCCCCAGGTGTGTGTCACTCAGTGAGGCTCTTTTTGTATGACAATATGAAACAGGAGGCTGTCTATCTCAAATAATTTTATTATTCAGGGAATCTCTGAATGAGTGGCTATATGAAATAAATTGCTGAGTACTTTACACTTGTGCATTATTCATTGAGGTTACAAGTCAGTGGCCATATGAAACGGAATCCTGACTAATCCACATGTGCATATTATTCACTAAGGCTGCAAATGTGTTTCCTAATTAAATAGTCTCCTGGCTATGCCACAGGTGTAAATCATTTTCTGAGGCTCTGAATATATGTCCATTGAAAATAGACTCCAAATTATTCTCCAGGTCTGTATTATTCAGTGAGGCTCAGAATAAGTTTCTATATCAATTAGATTCCGTACTGTATCAAGTGTCTGTCTTATGCACTGAAGCTCTGAATATATGTCTACATGGAAGTGTCTCCTGACTACACCACATTTTCCAATGACATATTGAATGAGAGGCCACATGAAAAAGTCTCCTGACTATTCCACAGGTGTGCATTATTTAGTGAGACTCTGAATGAAGAGATACAAGTAAATCCTGACTTTTTATCAAGGTGTGTACATTTAGTGATGCTCTCAACACGTAGCCATAGAAAAGAGACTTCTGACTATTCCACAGGTGTGAATTATTCAGTGAATCTCTGAATGAGTGGCCATAAAATATAGACTCCAGACTATATTACAAGTGTGTAATATTCAGTGAGGCTGTGAAAGAGGGGCCATATGAAACAGACTTCTAATTACCCCACGTTTGCGTTATTCACTGTGTGTGTGAATGAGTAGCCATATGAAATAGACTCCACATTATTCTCCATGTGTGCATTATTCCAACAGGTTCGGTATGAGTGTCCATAGCAAATAGACTCCTGAAACTCCTCCAGGTGTGTATTACTCAGCGTTACACAGAATTAGAGTTCATATGA
Source organism: Saguinus oedipus (assembly GCA_031835075.1). Taxonomy (NCBI): domain Eukaryota; kingdom Metazoa; phylum Chordata; class Mammalia; order Primates; family Cebidae; genus Saguinus; species Saguinus oedipus. The sequence goes on from CM063173.1 coordinate 61,180,386, forward strand.
AATAGACTCCTGACTATCACACAGGTGCATATCATTCAGCAAGGCACTGAATTCGTGGCTATGTTAAACAACGTCCTGATTACTCCATAGAAGTTTACTATTCACTGAAACTTTGAATGATAGAAAATATAAAATAGACACCTGACTATTGCTCCATTGTGAATTATTCAATATGGTTCTAAATGAATGGCAATATCAAATAGAATCCTGAGGATTCTTCGGGTGCATATCACTCAGTGAGGCACTAAATGAGTTGCCATATAAAAAGTGCTCGACTATTACCATGGTGTGCATTATTCAATGAGGCTCTAAATGACTGGCTACATGAAGTAGACACTTAAATCTTTCTTTGTTGTTTTTATTGAATGAGACTCTGACTAAGTGGGCATAAAAAAGAGACTCGGGTGTATGGCCCAGGTGTTCATTATCTACAGAGTCTGTGAAGGTATAGCCATTTAAAGTAGACACTTGTCTATTTTTGAGGAAGGTATTCTTCAGAGGCCCTGAACGAGTGGCCATATGAAAGAGATTCCTTACTTTTCAGATATACATATCATTCACTAAAACACTGAAAGAGTGGCCTTATGAAATATAACCCATTTTACTCAACAGGTGTGCGTTATTTTTTGATTCTCCAAACTAATCACCATATGAAACAGACTAGTGATTATTGCCCACATGTGCAGTATTTGAAAAGTTTCTGTATGAGTGTCTATATCAAATAGTCTCCTGACTCTGACACATGTGTGTATCATTCACGGAGCTCCTTAATTTGGGCTACCTTCAATAGGGTCCTGTCTACTCCGCAGCTCTTTATTACGCACTGAAGCTCTGAATGAAAGGCCATGTGAAATAGACTCTTTACTATTGTCCCATTGTGTATTATTCGGTAATGCTGTGATTGAGTGGCCATATGACTTGGACTCTGACTATTCCCAAGGTGTGTATTCTTCAGTAAGATTCTGAATGAGTGACCACATAACATAAACCCTTGACTCTATCCTCTTGACTATTTTTTCAGTTCTGCATTGTCCACTGAGTCGCTGGGTTTAGGGTCATATCAAATAGTCCCCAGACTATTCCTTAGCTGTACATTATTCAGTGAGTCCCTGAATAAGTGGCTATATATAATATAATCCTGCATATTTTCCAGATATATGTAATTCCTCACTAAGGTTCTCAATAAGTGACCATGTGAAATAGACTCCTGATGTTTTCATATGTCTGCATAATTCTGTGAAACTCTGAATGAGTTGCCGTAAAATAGAGACTCCTTAATACTCTTCAGGCGTGCGTTTTACATTCGGCTCTAAATCAGTGGCTACACGTAACAGAATTCTGACTTTTTCCAAGGTGTATGTTATTCAGTTAGTCTCTGAATATGTGGCTATAGGAAATAGAATTCTGAGGACAATAGAGTTGTTTCTTATTCAAAGATGCTCTGACATTGATGCCACATGTAATAGCGTCCTGAGTATTTCCTAGGTATGTATTATTCACTGAGGCTCTGAAACTTTAGCCATATGAAATTGTTTTCTGACTACTCCATATGTTTGCATTATTGACTCTGACACTAAACATTTGGCCATATGAAATAGACTAGTGATTATTCCAAAGTTGTGTATTACTCACTCAGGCTTTGATTTTGTGGCCATATAAAATAGAATAGTGTCTATTCCACACGTGTGCATTTTCCCCTGATTCTGTAAATGAGAGGCTAAATAAAGTAGATTTCCAACACTTCCCCAGGTGTGCATTCCTCAGTGAGGCTCTTTTTGTGTAACAATATGAAACAGGATGCTGTGTATCTTATATATTTTTATTATTCAGTGAGTCTCTGAATGAGTGTCTATATGAAATAGACCGCTGAGTACTTTAAATTTGTGCATTTGTCACTGAGGTTGCAAGCCAGTGGCCATATAAAATGGAATCCTGACTAATCCACACGTGAATATTATCCAATGAGGCTATGAATGCGTGTCCAGATGAAATAGACTCCTGGCTACTCCACAGGTGTGCATTATTTACCAAGGATCTGAATGAATATCCATTGAAAATAGACACCAAATTATTCTCCAGGTGTGTATTATTCAGTGAGGCTCAGAAGATGTGGCAATATTAATTAGATTCCTTACAACATAGAGGGCTTGTCTTATTCACTGAGGCTCTGAATATGTGTCTACATGAAAGAGACTCCTCACTACACCACATTATTCAGTGACACTCCGAATTAGAGGCCACATCAAAGAGTCTCCTGACTATTCTGCAGGTGTGCATTATTTAGTGACACTCTGAATGAGGGGATAAAGGTAAAGCCTGACTATTTCCCCAGGTGTGTACACTTGGTGAGTCTCTTAACTAGTGGCCATAGGAAAGAGACTACTGACTATTTCACAGGTGTGCATTATTTAGTTATTCTGAGTGATTGGCCATTAAAAATAGACTCCATACTATATCACAAGTGTGTAAAATTCAGTGAGGCTGTGAAAGAGGGGCAATATGAAACAGACTTCTAATTATTCCACATGTGCATTATTCACTGTTTGTCTGAATGAAAAGACAAATGACATAGACTCCTCATTATTATACATGTGTGCATTAATCAAACAAGATCTGTTTGAGTGTCCATACCAAATACAATCCTGACGCTGCCCCAGGTGTGTATTACTCAGTGATACACAAAATTAGAGTTCATATGAAATAGACTCCTGACTATCACCCAGTTGTGTATTATACAGGAAGGGACTTAATGCATGGCTCTCTTAAACAGCATCCTGATTACTCCATAGAAGATTGTTATTCACTGAAACTTTAAATGATAGACCATATAAAACAGACACCTGACTATTGCTCCATTGTGAATTATACAATAAGGATCTAAATGAGCAGTAGTATCAAAGAGAATACTGAGGATTCTTCAAGTGTATATCACTCAGTGAGGCACAAAATGAGTGGCCATATAAAAAATGTTCGACGATTATTATAGTGTGCATTATTCACTGAGGCTCTAAATGAGTGGCTACGTGAAGTAGACGCTTAACTCTTCCCCAGGTGAGTATTATTGAATGACACTCTGACTAAGTGGGCATAAAAAGAGACTCAGGTGTGTTGCCCAGGTGCTCAGTATGAACAGAGACACTGAATGTGTAGGCATTTGAAGTAGACATTTAATAATTTTTGAGGTGAGTTTTCTTCACATAGGCCCTGAACGAGTGGCAATGTGAAAGAGATTCCTGACTTATCAGATATACATATTATTCAGTGAAACACAGAAAGAGTATCCTTATGAAATAGAACCCATTTTACTCCACAGGTGTGCATTATTTTTTCATTCTCCAAACGAATCACCGTATGAAACAGACTTTTGATTATTCACCACATGTGCAGTATTCGAAAAGTTTCTGTATGAGTGTCTATATCAAATAGTCTCCTGACTCTGACACATGTGCGTATCATTCACGGAGCTGCTTAATTTGGGGCTACCTTAAATAGGGTCCTGACTACTCCACAGCTCTTTATTATGCACTGAATGTCTGATTGAGAGTCCATATGAAATAGACTTCTTACTATTGCCCCTTTGTGCATTATCTTGTAATGCTGTGATTCAGTGGCCATATGACTTGGACTCTTACTATACCAAAGGTGTGTATTTTTCAGTGATATTCTGAACGAGTGACCCCATAACGTAAACTCTTGACTCTATCCTCTTGACTATTTTTCAGTTCTTCATTGTCCACTGAGTCGCTGGGTGTAGGGTCATATCAAATAGTCTCCAGACTAATTCCTTAGCTGTGCCTTATTCAGTGAGTCTCTGAATAAGTGCCTATATGTAATATAATCCTGAGTATTTTCCAGATATATATAAGGTTTCACGGAGGATCTGAATAAGTGTCCATGTAAAATACACTCCTGATGTTTCCATAAGTCTGTATTATTCTGTGAAGCTCTGAATCAGTGGCCATAAAATAGAGACTCCTGAATACTCCTCAGGCATGCGTTTTGACATTCGGCTCTAAATGAGTGGCTATACGAAATAGAATCCTGACTTTTCGAAGAAGTGTGTTATTCAGTTAGGTTCTGAATATGTGGCTATATGAAATAGAATTCTGACTACAATACAGGGGTTTCTTATTCAATGAAGCTCTGACATTGATGCCACATGTAATAGCGTCCTGAGTGTTTCCCTGGTATGTATTATTCACTGAGGCTCTAAAACTTTAGCCATATGAAATTGTTTTCTGACTACTCCATATGTTTGCATTATTGACTCTGACACTAAACATTTGGCCATATGAAATAGACTAGTGATTATTCCAAAGTTGTGTATTACTCACTCAGACTTTGATTTTGTGGCCATATAAAATAGACTAGTGTCTATTCCACACTTGTGCATTATTTTCTGAGGCTGTAAATGAGAGGCTATATAAAGTAAACTCCCATCACCTCCCCAGGTTTCCATTACTCAGTGAGGCTCATTTTGTGTTACCATATGAAAAAGGTTGCTGTCTATATTTAATAATTGTATTATTCAGTGAATCTCTGAATGAGTGTCTATATAAAATAGACCGCTGAGTACTTTACATTTGTGCCTTTTTCACTGAGGTTATGAGTCAGTGGCCATATAAAATGAAGTCCTGACTAATCCACACGTGCATATTATTCACTGAAGCTATTAATGAGTGTCATAATAAAATAGACTCCTGGCTATTCCACAGGTGTACATTATTTCCCGAGGCTCTGAATGAATGTCCATCGAAAATAGACTCCAAATTATTCTCCAGGTGTGTATTATTTAGTGAGGCTCAGAAGATGTGGCCATATTAATTAGATTCCTTACTGTATCAAGGGCCTGTCTTATTCACTGTGGCTCCTAATATGTGTCTACCTGATATAGATTCTTGACTACACCACATTATTCAGTGACACTCCGAATTAGAGGCCACATGAAAAAGTCTCCTGACTATTCCACAGGTGTGCATTATTTAGTGAGACTCTGAATGAGGGGATAAAGGTAAATCCTGACTATTTCCCCAGGCGTGTACACTTAGTGAGGCTCTTAATGAGTGGCCATAGGAAAGAGAATTCTGACTATTTCACAGGTGTGCATTATTTAGTGAGACTCTGAATGAGGGGATAAAGGTAAATCCTGACTATTTCCCCAGGCGTGTACACTTAGTGAGGCTCTCAATGAGTGGCCATAGGAAAGAGACTTCTGACTATTCCACAGGTGTGCATTATTTAGTGAGACTCTGCATGAGGGGATAAAGGTAAATCCTGACTATTTCCCCAGGTGTGTACACTTAGTGAGGCTCTTAACGAGTGGCCATAGGAAAGAGACTTCTATTTCACAGGTGTGCATTATTTAGTGATTCTCTGAATGAATGGCCATAAAAAATAGACTCCAGACTATATCACAAGTGTATAGTATTCAGTGAGGTTGTGAAAGAGGGGCCATAGGAAACAGACTTCTAGTTACTCCACATGTGCATTATTCACAGATTGTCTGAATGAGTAGCCATATGACATAGACTCCTCATTATTATAAATATGTGCATTAATCAAACAAGTTCTGTTTGAGTGTCCATACCAAATAGACTCCTGACCCTGCTTCAGGTGTGTATTACTCAGCGATACACAAAGTTAGAGTTCATATGAAATAGACTCCTATCACCCAGGTGTGTATCATTCAGGAAGGCACTTAATTAGTGGCTATTTTAAACGGCGTCCTGATTACTCCACAGAAGTTATATATTCACTGAAACTGTGAATGATAGACCATATAAAATAGACACCTGACTATTGCTCCATTGTGAATTATTCAATAACTTTCTAAATGAGTGGTGGTATCAAATAGAATCCTGAGGATTCTTCAGGTGTATATCACTCAGTGAAGCAAAAAATGAGTGGCCATATTAAAAATTCTCGACAATTACACTGGTGTGCATTATTCACTGAGGATCTAAATGAGTGGCTACATGAAGTAGACACTTATCTCTTCCCCAGGTGTGTATTATTGAATGAGACTCTGACTAAATGTGCATAAGAAAAAGACTCAGGTGTATTTTCTAGGTGTTCATTACTTACAGAGGCTCTGAATGTGTAGGCATCTGAAGTAGATCCTTGACTGTATCTGAGGGGAGTACTATTCACACAGGCTCAGAACGAGTGGCCATGGGAAAGAGATTCCTGACTTATCAGATATACATATTATTCACTAAAGCATTGAAAGAGTGGCATTATTAAATAGAACCCATTTTACTCCACAGGTGTGCATTATTTTTTCATTCTCCAAACGAATCACCGTATGAAACAGACTTTTGATTATTCACCACATGTGCAGTATTCGAAAAGTTTCTGTATGTGTGTCTATATCAAATAGTCTCCTGACTCTGACACATGTGCGTATCATTCACGGAGCTGCTTAATTTGGGGCTACCTTAAATAGGGTCCTGACTACTCCACAGCTCTTTATTATGCACTGAAGGTCTGATTGAGAGTCCATATGAAACAGACTCCTTACTATTGCCCCTTTGTGCATTATCCCGTAATGCTGTGATTCAGTGGCCATATGTCTTGGACTCTTACTATACCAAAGATGTGTATTCTTCAGTGAGATTCTGAACAAGTGACCACATAACATAAACTTCTCACTCTATCATCTTGACTGTATTTCTGTTCTGCATTGTCCACTGAGTCGCTGGGTGTACGGTCATATCAAATAGTCTTTAGACTATTCCTTATGTGTGCATTATTCAGTGTGTCTCTTAGTAAATGGCTATATTTAATATAATCCTGAGTATTTTCCAGATATATATGATTCTTCACTGAGGTTCTGAATAAGTGCCTATGTGAAATACACTTCTGACGTTTCCATAGGTCTGTATAATTCTGTGAAGTTCTGAATGAGTGGCCATAAAATAGAGACTCCTGAATACTCCTCAGGCGTGCGTTTTTACATTCAGTACTTAAATAGTGGCTATACGAAATAGAATCCTGACTATTTCCAAGGTGTATGTTATTTAGTTAGGCTCTGAATATGTGGCTATATAAAATAGAGTTCTGACTACGATACAGGTGTTTATTATTCAATGAAGATCTGAAATTGATGCCACATGTAATAGCGTCCTGAGTTTTGGCGAAGTATGTATTATTCACTGATGATCTAAAAATTTGGCTATATGAACTTGTTTTCTGACTATTCCACAGGCGTGTATTTTTCCTCTGACTCTAAATATTTGGGCATATGGAATAGACTAGTGACGATTTCAAAGTTGTATATTACTCACTAAGGCTTTGATTTTGTGGTTATATAAAATAGACTAGTGTCTATTCCACACGAGTGCATTATTCCCTGAGGCTGTAAATGAGAGGCTATATAAAGTAGAATTTTATCACTTCCCCAGGTGTGCATTACTCAGTGAGGCTCTTTTTGTGTGAGCATAGGAAACAGGATGTTTTCTATCTTAAATATTTGTATTATTCACTGAATCTCTGAATGAGTGTTTATATGAAATAGACTGCTGAGTACTTTACATTTGTGCATTTTTCATTGATGTTACGAGTCAGTGGCCATATAAAATAGAATCCTGACTAATCCACACGTGCATATTATCCACTGAGGCTATGAATGAGTGTCCTAATATAATAGACTCCTGGCTTCTCCACAGGTGTACATTATTTACCGAGGCTCTGAATGAATATCCATCGAAAATAGACTCAAAATTATTCTCCAGGTGTGTATTATACAGTGAGGCTCAGAAGATGTGACCATATTAATTAGATTCCTTTCTATAGCAAGGGCCTGTCTTATTCACTGAAGCTCTGAATATGTGTGCACATGAAATAGACTCCTGTCTACATCACATTATTCAGTGACACTCTGAATTAGAGGCCACATGAAAAAGTCTCCTGACTATTCCACGGGTGTGCCTTATTTAGTCAGAATGTGAATGAGGGGATAAAGGTAAATCCTAACTTTTTCCCCAGGTGTGTACACTTAGTGAGGCTCCTAACGAGTGGCCATAGGAAAGAGACATCTGACTATTCAGCAGGTGTGCATTATGTAGTGATTCTTTGAATGAGTGGCCATAAAAAATATACTCCAGACTATATGACAAGTGTGTAATATTCAGTGAGGCTGTGAAGGATCCTCTGTATACCCCCTTTCTCCTGTGTGTATCACCTCTCTCTTGTTTGTATCCTCCTTTCTTCTGGGTGTATCCTCCTCTCTCCTGTGTGTACGCCCTTTTTTCTTTGTGTATCCTCCTTACCTGTGTGTATACTCCTCTTTCCTGTGTGTATCTCCCTTTCTCTTGTGTCCATCCATTTTTCCTGTGTGTATTCCCCTCTCTCCTGTGTATACCCTCCTCCCTCCTGTGTATATCACCACTCTCCTGTGTATATACCCCTCTCTCCTGTGTGTATTCTTCTATCTCCTGTGTGCATCCTAATCTGTTTTCTGTAAACTCCTCTATCCTTTGTGTATCCTCCTCTCTCCTGTGTGTATCCCCCACTTCTGTGTGTATCTTTTCCTCTACTGTGTGCATTCTCCTCTCTTCTGTGTGTATTCTCCTCCCTCTTGTGTGTATACCTCCTCTCTCGTGTGTGTATCCCCCACTTTTCTGTGTGTATCCCCTCTCTTTCCTGTGTGTATCCCCCTCTCTCCTGTGTGTATCACCCTCTCTCTTGAGTGTATCCCCCCTCTCTTGTGTGTATCCTCCTCTCTCCTGCATGTATGCCACTCATTTTTGTGTATCCCCCTCTCCTGTGTGTATCCTCCTATCTCCTGTGTGTAACCTTCCCTCTCTTTTGTGTATTTCCTCTCTCCAGTGTGTCTCCTCCTCTCTGCTTTTTGACTTCTCCTCTCTTCTGTGTGTACGCCCTGTTTTTATGTGTGTATCCCCCTCTCCTGTGTGTATTCTCCCCTCTCCTGTGTCTATCCTCTTTCTCCTGTGTGTATCTCCCTCTCCTGTGTGTATACCCCTCTCTCCTGTGTATATTCTTCTCTACTGTGTTTATCCTCCTCTCTCCTGTGTGTATCCTCCTTTTTTGCAATGTATCCTCCTCTCTCCTGTGTGTATCCCCCTCTCTCCTGTTTGTACAATCCTCTCTCCTGTGTGTATCACCACTCTTCTGTCTGTATCCCCTTCTCTCTGTGTGTATCCCCCTCTCTTTTGTGTGTATTTTCCTCTCCTGAGTGTATCTTTCCTTCTCCTATGTTTATCCTCGTCTTTCATGTGTGTATTTTCCTTAATTCTGTGTTCATCCCCCTCGATCCTGTGTGTATTTCCCTCTTTTGTGTGTATCTTTTTCTCCTTTGTATATTTCCGTCTCCTCTTTGTATCCCCCCATTTCTGTGTGTATGGCCCTCTCCTCTGTGTCTATCCTTTTCTAACCTGTGTGTATACCTCGCTCCTATGTGTATCCTTTTCTCTTTAGTGTGTATCCTTTTCTCTCCTGTGTGTATCATTCTCTCTCTTGTGTGTATCCCCCTTCTCTCCTGTGTGTATTTTTTTCACTTCTGTGTGTATCCCCCTCTCTCCTGTGGGTGTCGTCCTCTGTGCTGCGTGTATCCTCCTCTCTCCTGAGTGTATCCTCCTCTCTCCTGTGTGTATGCCCCTCTCCTGTGTGTATACCCCTCTCTCCTATGGGTATTCCCCTCTCTCCTGTGTGGATCCCCCACTCTCTTGTGTGTATCGCCCCATCCTGTGTGTATCCTCCTCTCTCCTGTGTGGATCCGTCTCTCTCTTGTGTCTATCCACCATTCTCCTGTGTGTATCCTCCTCTCTCCTGTGTGTATCTTTTCTCTTTTCTGTGTGTATGCCCCTCTCTCTTTTGTGTATTTCCCTCACCTGTGTGTATACCCCTCTCTTCCTTGTGTATTTCCCTCTCTCCTGTGTGTATCCTCCTCTCTTTTTTGTGAATTCCCGTCTCTCCTGTGCATATCATTCTCTCTCCTGTGTGTATACTCCTCTCTTTTGTGTGTATCCTCCTCTCTCCTGTGTGTATCCTCCTCTCTTTTGTGTGTATCCGCCCTCACCTTTTTGTGTAACGCCCTCTCTCCTCTGTGTATTAACCTCTCTTCTGTGTATACTCCTCTGTTCTGCGTGTACCCTTCTCTCTTTTTTGTCTATCTTCCTCGCTCCTATGTGTATTTTTCTGTCCCCTGTCTGTATGCCCCTGTCTCTTGTGTGTATTCCCCTCTCTTTTGTGTGGATCCCTCTCTCTCCTATGTGTATCCCCCTCTCCTGTGTGTATACCCTCTCTCCTGTGTATATCCACCTCTTTTGTGTTTTTGTTTTTCTCCTGTGTATATTTCCCTGTCTCCTGTATGCATCCAACTCTCCTGCGTGTATCCCCCTCTCTCCTGTGTGTATGCCACCCACCTGTGTGTATACTCCTCTCTCCTCTGTGTATCCTCCTTTCTCCTGCGTGTATTCCTCCGCTTTCCTGTAGGTTTCCCCCTCTCTACTGTGTGTAACACCTTTCTTTCCTGTGTGTATCACCTTTCTCTCCTGTGTGTATCCTCCTCTCTCTTGTGTGTATCCCCTCTCTCCTGTTTGTTTTCTCCTCTCTCCTGTGTGTATCCTCCACTCTCCTGTGTTTATGTCCCTCTCTCCTGTGTGTATCACCCTTTCCTGTGTGTATCCTCCACTCTCCTGTGTGTATCCCACTTTCTCCTGTGTATCCCTTTTTTGTTGAGTGTATGCCTCTCTCTCCTGTGTGTATCTCCCTCTCCTATGTGTATCCTACTATCTCCTCTGCGTATCCTTTTCTCTCCTGTGTGTATCCTTCTCTTTCCTGTGTCTATCCCCCACTATACTTTGTGTATCCTCCTCTCTCCTGCGTGTGTCCTCCCCTCTCCTATGTCTATGCTCCTCTTTTTTGTATGCATCTTCCTCACCTGTGTTTATCCCCCTCTCCCTGTGTGTATCCCACTCTCTCCTCTGTGTATCTCTTTCTCCTGTGCATATCCCCCTCTCTTCTGTGTGTATCTCCCAATCCTGTGTGTATCCTCTTCTCTTCTGTGTGTATCTTCCTCTCTCCTGTGTGTATCTACCTCTCTCCTATGTGTATCCTTCTCTCTACTGTGTGTGTCTTCCTTTTTCCTGTGTGTATTTCCCTTTCTACTGTGTGCATCTTCCTTGCTCCTGTGTGTATTTCCCTCTTTTGTGTGTATCACTTTATCCTTTGTGTATTTCCCTCTCTCCTCTGTGTTCCCCCTTTTGTGTGTGTAAGCCCCTTTCTTCTGTGTGTATCCTTCTGTCACCTGCGTGTATCCCTCGCTCCAGTGTGTACCCTCCTCTCTTTTGTGGTATTCTTTTCTCTCCTGTGTGTATAATTCTCTCTATTGTGTATATCCCCTTCAATCCTGTGCATATATTTCTCTCTTTTGTGTGTATCCCCCTCTCTCCTGCGGGTATCCTCCTCTGTGCTGCAAGTATCATGCAGTCTTCTGCATGTATTCTCCTCTCTCCTATGTGTATACACCTCTCCTGTGTGTATACCCCTCTCTCCTATGTGTATTCTTCTCTCTCCTGTGTGGAACCCCTTTCTCTTGTGTGTTTCACCCTCTCCTGTGTATCCTCCTTTCTCCTGTGTGTTTCTTCTTTTTTCCTGTGTGTATCTTCCTCTCTCCTATGTGTATACCCCTCTCCTGTGTGTATGCCCCTCTCTCCTGTGTGTATTCCCCTCACTTTTGTGTATATACCATCTCTCCCGTGTGTATCCCCCTCTCCTGTGTGTATCCCCCTCTCTCCTGTGTGTATTTCCCTGTCTCCTGTATGTATCCAACTCTCCTGTGTGTATCCTCCTCTCTCATGTGTGTATGTTCCTCTCCTGTGTGTACACTCCTCTCTCCTGTGTGTTTTCTTCTCTCTCCTGTGTGTATCCTCCTCTCTCCCCTGTGTATTCCTCCACTTTTCTGTGTTTCCCCCATCTCTCCTGTGTGTAACACCTTTCTTTTCTGTGTGTATTGCCCCTTTCTCCTGTGTGTATACCCCTGTCACTTGTGTGTATTCTCTCTCCCCTGTTTGTTTTTTCCTCTCTTCTGTGTGTATTCTTTTCTCTCCTGTGTTTATGCTTCTCTCTTGTGTGTATCACCGTTTCCTGTGTGTATCCCACTTTTTCCTGTGTGTATCCCCCTTTTTCCTGTATGTATCCCCCTTTTTTCTGTGTATGCCCCTCTCGATTCTGTGTATTTTTCTCTCCTATGTGTATCTTTTTCTCTCCTGTGTGTATCCTTTTGTCTTCTGTGTGTATACCTTTCTCTCCTGTGTGTATCCCCCTCTTTTATGTGTGTATCCTCTTCTCTCCTGCGGATATCCTGTTCTCTTCTCTATGTATTCCCATCTCTCCTGTATGTATTCCCCTCTCCTCTGTGTATTTTTCTCTCCTCTGCATATCCCCCTTTCTTCTGTGTGTATCCCCCACTCCTGTGTGTATCCTTTTTTCTTCTGTGTGTATCCTCCTCTCTTTTCTGAGTATCCTCCTCTCTTCTATGAGTGTCTTTCTCTCTCCTGTATGTATCCCCCCTCTCCTGTGTGTATCCTTCGCTCTCCTGTGTGTATCTTCCTTTTTTCTGTGTGTATTTCCATTTCTCTTGTGTGCATTCTTCTCACTCCTGTGTGTATTTTTCTCTCCTATGTGTATTCCCCATTTTCTGTGTTTATGCCCCACTCCCTTGTGTGTATCCTTTTCTCACCTGTGTGTATCCCTCGCTCCTTTGTGTATTTTCCTCTCTCCTGTGTGTACCCCCCTTCTCTCCTGTGTGTATTTTTCTCTCTCCTGTGTATATCCCCCTCTCTTCTGCGGGTATCCTCCTTTGTTCTGCGTGTATCCTTTTTTCTCCTGCGTGTGTCCTTTTCTCTCCTGTGTGTATACCTCTCTCTCTTATGTGTATTTCCTTGTCTTCTGTGTGGATCCCCCTCTCTCTTGTGTGTATCGCCCTATCCTGTGTGTATCCTCCTCTCTCCTGTGTGTATCTGTGTCTCTTCTGTGTGTATCCTTCTTTCTCCTGTGAGTATCCTCCTCTCTACTGTGCGTATTATCCTCCTCTTGTGTGTATCCCACTCTCTGAAGTTTGTAACATCTTTCTTCTGTGTGTATGCCCCACTCTCCTGTTTGTATCCCCCTCTCTCCTGTGAGTATCCCCCTCTCCCCTGTGTGTATCCCCCCTCTAGCCGTTATGTATCCTACTTTCTTCTGTGTGCATCTCGCTCTTTCTCGTGTCTATCCCCACTCTCTCCTGTGGGTATCCTCCATTCTCCTGTGTGTATCCACCCTCTCTTGTGTGTATCCTCCTCTCTCCTGTGTGTATCTTTCTTTCTCCTGCGTGTATCTACTTCTTTCCTATGTTTATCCTTCTCTCTACTGTGTGTATCCTCCCCTTTCCTGTGTGTATTCTCCTGTCTCCTGTGTGTATTTTTCTTTCTCTTGTGTGTATTCTCCTCTCTCCTTTGTCTATACTCCACTCTCCTGTGTGTATCCCCATCTTTCCTCTGTGTATCCTTTTTTATCCTGCGTGTATCTTCCTCTCTCCTGTGTGTATCCCCCTCTCTTCTGTGTGTATCCCCATCTTTCCTGTGTGAATCCACCTCTGTCCTGTGTGTATCTTCCTTTCTCCTGTGTGTATCCTTCTCTCCCCTGTGTGTATCCTCGTCGCTTCTGTGTGTAACATTCCTTCCTGTGTGTATACCCCTGTCTTCTGTGTGTATCTGCCCTCTTTTGTGTGTATCCTTTCTTTTCCTTTGTGTATCCACTTCTTTTCTGTGTGTATCCCCCTCTCTTTTTTTTGCATCCCCCACTCTCTTGTGTGCATCTCCCTCTCCTGTGTGTATTTCCTTCTCCTGTTTGTTTTCTCCTTTCTACTCTGTGTATCCCCCTCTCCTGTGGGTATGCCCCTCTCTCCTGTGTGTATCCCCCTCTCTTCTTTGGGTATCCTTCACTCTCCTGTGTGTATCCTTCTCTCTTTTGTGTATCCTTTTCTCTTTTTGTGTATCCCGCTTCCCCTGTGTGTATCCTTCTCTCTACTGTGTGTATCCTCTTTTTTCCTGTGTGTATATTCTTCTCTCCTGTGTGTATCCCCCCTGTCTCCTGTGTGTACCGCCTCTCTCCTGTGTGTAACCTCCTCTATTTTGTGTGTATCCTGCTCTCTTCTGTGTGTATTCCCCTCTCTCCTGTGTGTATCCCCATCCCCTGTGTGTATCCTCCTCTTTTCTGTGTGTATCTTCCTCTTTTGTGTGTATCCTTCTCTCCTGTGTGTATGCTCCTGTCTCCTTTGTGTATCATCCACTGTCCTTTGTGTAGCCTCCTCTCTTCTGTGTGTATCCTTCTCTCTCCTGTATTTACCCCGTTCCCCTGTGTGTATCCCTCTGTCTCCTGTGTGTATCCCCCTCTCTCCTATACGTATCCTTCCCTCTTTTGTGTGTATCCTCCTTTCTCCTGTGTGTTTCTTCCTCTCTCCTGTGTGTATCCTCCTCTCTCTTCTCTGTATCCTCCTCTTTTCTGTTTATTCCCCTCTCTTTTGTGTGTATCCTCCTTTCTCCTGTTTGTATCCTCCCTTCACCTGTATGTATTCTCCTCTCTCTTGTGTGTATTCTCCTCTCTCCTGTGTGTATCCCTCTCCTTCTGTGTGTATCTCCCTCTCTACTGTCAGTATACCCCCTTCTCCTGTGTGTATCTTTCTCTCTCCTGTGTGTATCTTCCTTTCAACTCTGTGTATCCTCCTGTCTCCTTTATGTATTCTTCACTCTCCTGTGTTTATCCCCCCTCTCTCCTGTGTGCATCTCCCTCTCTGCTGTGTGTATCTTCTCTCTCTTCTGTGTATCCTTCTCTCCTGTGCCTATTCCCCTCTCTTCTGTGTGTATCCCCTTCTCCTGTGTGTATCCTTTTCTCTTCTGTGCATATCTTCTTCTCTCCTGTGTGTATCCTCCTCTCTCCAATGTGTATCCTTTTCACTCCTGTGTGTATCCTTCTTTCTACCGTGTGTATCCTTCCCTCTTTTGTGTGTATCTTCCTGTCTTCTGTGTGTATCCTATTCTTTCCTGTGTGAATCCTCCTCATTTCTGTGTGTATTCCCCTCTCCTGTTTGTACCCTTCTCTCTTTAGTGTGTATCCTCCTTTCTCCCGTGTGTATCCTCCTCTCTCACGTGTGTATCATTTTTCTCTTCTGCGTATATCAACCCTCTCTTTTGTGTGTATTTTCTCTCTCTCCTTGTGTACCTTCCCTCTCTCCAGTTTGTGTCCCCCTCTCTTCTGTGTGTATCCTCTCTCTCCTATGTGTAACTCCCTTTCTTTTGTGTGTATACTTGCTCTCTCTTGTGTGTATTTTCCTCTCTCCTCTGTGTATCCCCTCTCTCCTGTGTGTATCCTCCTCTCTGATGTGTGTATTTTTTTCCTCCTGTGTGTACCCTTCTCTATCCTGTGTGTTTCCCCCTGTTCTGTGTGTATCTTCCTCTTTCTTGTGTTTATCCTTCTTTCCCCTGTGTGTATCACCCTCTCCTGTGTGTATGCCCCTCTCTCCAGTGTGCATTTCTTTCTCCTGTGTTTATTCTTCTCTCTCTAGTGTGTATCCTCATCTCTCCTCTTTGTATTTCCTACTCTTCTGTGTGTATTCCCCTCTTTTGTGTATCCTCTTCTCTCCTTTGTGTACCCACTGTCTCTTGTGTGATCCCTCCTTTCTCCTGTGTGTATCACCCCTCTCCCGTGTTATATTTGACTCTCCAAACGAACGACCATATGAAATGGACCAGTGATTATTCTTCACATGTGCAATATTCGAATAGGTTCTGTGTATTACTCAGCGTTACACAGAATTGGAGTTCATATGAAATAGACTTCTGATTACCACCCATGTGTGTATTATTCAAGAAGAAACTTAATTCGTGGCTATCTAAAACAGTGTTCTGATTACTCCATAGAAGTTCATTATTCACTGAATCTTTCAATGAGAGGACATATAAAATAGACACATGACTATTGCTCCATTGTAAATTATTCAATAAGAATCTAAATGAGTGGTAGTATGAAATAGAATTTTGAGAATTTCCCAGGTGTGTATCATTCAGGGAGGCACAGAATGAGTGGACATATAAAAATGCTTGATTATTACCCTCGTGTGGATTATTCACTGAGGATTGAAATGAGTGGCTACATAAATTAGACTATTAACTCTTCCTCAGGTGTGTATTACAGAATTAGAATCTGACTCAGAGGGCATAAAAAAGAGACTCATTTGTATTGCCCAGGTGTTCATTACCTACAGAGACTCTGAATGTGTAGGCATTTGAAGTAGACCCTTGACTGTTTCTGAGGAGAGTATTATTCACAGAGGCCCAGAACGAGTGGCCATGTGAAACAGATTTCTGACTTATCAGATATACATGTTATTCACTAAAACACTGGAAGAGTGGCCTTATGAAATAGACCGCGGTTTACTCCACAGGTGTGTGTTATTTTTTGACTCTCCGAACAAACCACCATATGAAATGAACTAGTGATTATTCTTCACATGTGCAATATTCGAAGTGGATCTGTATGAGTGTCCATATAAGTCTCATGACTCTCAGACATGTGTGTATCATACACGGAGCTGCTTAATTTTGGGCTACCTAAAATAGGGTCCTCAATCCTCCACAGCTGTTTATTATGCCATGAAGCTCTAAATGAGAGGCCATATGAAACAGACTCCTTACTATTGCCTCATTTTGCATTATTCGGTAATGCTGTGATTGAGTGGCCATATGACCTGGATTCTGACTATTCTTAAGGTGTGTATTCTTAATTCAGTTTCTGAACGAGTGACCACATAAAATAGACTCCTGACTCTGTCTTCTTGACTATTTCTCAGCTCTGCATTTTCCGCGGAGTCGCTGGGTGAACGGTCATATCAAATAGTCTCCAGGTAATTCTTCAGGTGTCCATTATTCAGTGAGTCTCTTAATAAGTGGCTATATATAATAGAATCCTGAGTATTTTACAGATATATATGATTCTTCACTGAGGAACTGAATAAGTGGCCATGTCAAGTACACTCCTGACATTTCTATACATCTGTATTATTCTGTAAGGCTCTGAATTAGAGGTCATGTAAT
Organism: Saguinus oedipus; assembly: GCA_031835075.1. Classification (NCBI taxonomy): domain Eukaryota; kingdom Metazoa; phylum Chordata; class Mammalia; order Primates; family Cebidae; genus Saguinus; species Saguinus oedipus. Next base: position 61,197,479 of record CM063173.1, read on the forward strand.
ATAGACTCCTATATACTACTCAGGCCTGAGTTTTTACATTCGGCTGTAAATGAGTGGCTATACGAAATAGAATCCAGACTTTCCCAAGGTGGCTGTTATTCAGTTAGGCTCTGAGTATATGGCTATATGAAATAGAAGTCTGACTACAATACAGGTGTTCTTTACTCAATGAACCTCTGAAGAAATGCCACATGTAATAGCGTCCAGAGTATTCCTCAGGTATTTATTATTCACTGATGCTCTGAAACTTTGGCCATATGATATGGTATTCTGATTAGTCTACAGGTGTGTATTATTGACACTGACTCTAAATGTTTGGGCATATGGAATAGACTAGTGACTATTCCAAAGTTGTGTATTACTGACTCAGTCTTTGAATTTGTGGACATATAAAATAGACTAGTGTCTATTCCACACATGTGCATTATTCCCTGAGGTTGTAAATGAGAGGCTATGTAAAGTACACTCCTAACACTTCCCCAGGTGTGTGTCACTTAGTGAGGCTCTTTTGTATGACCATATGAAACAGGAGGCGGTGTATCTCAAATAAATTTATTATTCAGTGAATGTCTGTATGAGTGGCTATATGAAAAAGACTGCTGAGTACTTTACATTTGTGTATTATTCATTGAGGTTAGGAGTCAGTGGCCATATAAAATGTAATCCTGACTAATCCACACGTGCATATTATCCACTGAGGCTATTAATGTGTTTCAAAATGAAATAGACTCCTGGCTACTCCACATGTCTGCATTATTTGCCGAGGCTCTGAATGAATATCCATCGAAAATAGACTCCAAATCATTCTCCTGGTGTGTATTATTCAGTGAGCCTCAGAAGATGTAACAATACTAATTAGATTTCTTACTATATCAAGGGTCTGTCTTATGCATTGAGACTCTGAATATGTGTCTACATGAAAGAGTCTCCTGACTACACCATATTTTTCAATGACCCATTGAATGAGAGGCCACAGGAAAATGTCTCCCGAATATTCCACAGGTGTGCATTATTTAGTGAGACTCAGAATGAGGAGATACAAGTAAATCCTGACTATTTATCCAGGTGTGTACATTTCATGAGGCTCTCAAAGGGTAGCCACAGAAAGAGACTTCTGACTATTCCGCAGGTGTAAATTATTCAGTGATTCTCTGAATGAGTGGCCATAAAATATAGACTCCAGACTATATCACAATTGTGTAATATTCAGTGAGGCTGTGAAAGAGGGGCCATATGAAAAGGAATTCTAATGACACCACATGTGTATTATTTACTGTGTTTCTGAATTAATAGCCATATATCATAAACACCTCATTATTCTCCATGTGTGCATTATTCCAACAGGATCAGTACGAGTGTCCATACCAAATAGACTCCTGAAGCTCCCCCAGGTGTGTATTACTCAGCGTTACGAAGAATTTAGGTTCATATAAAATAGACTCCTGACTACCACTCAATTGTGTATCATTCAGGAAGGAACTTAATTCCTGGTTAGTTTAACAGTGTCCTGATTACTCCATAGAAGTTCATTATGCATTGAAACACTGAATGAGAGGCCATAAAAGTAGACACCTGACTATGGCTCTATTGTGAATTATTCAATAAGGTTCTAAATGAGTGGTAGTATGAAATAAAATCCTGATAATTCCCCAGGTGTGTATCATTCAGAGAGGCACACAATCAGTGGCCATATAAAAAATGCTCAACTATTATCCTGGTGTGGATTATTCACTGAGGATCTAAATGTGTGGCTACAGGAAGTACACTCTTAACTCTTCACCACGTGTGTATTATTGAATGAAACTCTAACTAAGTGGGCATAAAAAAGAGACTCAGGTGTATTGCCCAGGTGTTCATTATTTAGAGAGACTCTGAATGTGTAGGCATTTGAAGTAGACCCTTGACTGTTTCTGAGGAGAGTATTATTCACAGACGCCCAGAACGAGTGGCCATGTGAAAGAGATTTCTGAATTATCAGAAATACATGTTATTCACTAAAACACTGAAAGAGTGGCCTTATGAAATAGACCACATTTTACTTTACAGGTGCGTGTTATTTTTTGACCATCCAAACGAACCACCATATGAAATCGACTAGTGATTATTCCCCACGTGTGCAATATTCAAACAGGTTCTGTATGAGTGTCCACATCAAATAGTCTCCTGACTCTCACACATGTGTGTATCATTCACGGAGCTGCTTTATTTGGGGCTACCGTGAATAGGGTTCTCACTCCTCCACAGCTGTTTATTATGCACTGAAGCTCTGAATGAGAGACCATATGAAATAGACTCCTTACTATTGCCCCATTGTGCATTATTTGGTAATGCTGTGATTGAGTGGCCATATGACCTGGACTCTGACTATTCCCAAGGGTGTTTCCTTCAGTCAGTTTCTGAACAAGTGACCACATAAAATAGACTGCTGACTCTGTCCTCTTGACTATTTCTCACCTCTGCATTTTTCACTGAGTAGTTGGGTAAACAGTCATATCAAATAGTCTCCAGACAATTCTCCAGGTGTGCATTATTCAGTGAGTCTCTTAATAAGTGGCTATATATAATTGAATCCCGAGTATTTTCCAGATATATATGATTCTTAACTGAGGAACTGAATAAGTGGCCATGTCAAGTACACTCCTGACATTTCCATACGTCTGTATTATACTGTGAGGCTCTAAATGAGTGGTCATAAAATAGAGACTCCTATGTACTACTCAGGCGTCAGTTTTTACATTCGGCTGTAAATGAGTGGCTATATGAAATAGAATCCTGTCTTTCCCAAGGTGTCTGTTATTCAGTTCTGCTCTGAGTATGTGGCTATATGAAATAGAATTCTGACTACAATACAGGTGTTCTTTACTCAATGAACCTCTGAAGAAATGGCACATGTAATGGCGTCCAGAGTATTATTCAGGTATTTATTATTCACTGAGGCTCTAAAACTTTGGCCATATGAAATGTTTTTCTGACTAATCTGCAGGCGTGTATTATTGACTCTGACTCTAAATATTTGGGCATATGGAATAGACAAGTGACTATTCCAAAGTTGTGCATTACTGACTCAGGCTTTGATTTTGTGTCCATATAAAATACACTAGTGTCTATTCCACACGTGTGCATTATTCCCTTAGGCTGTAAATGAGAGGCTATGTAAAGTACACTCCTAACACTTCCCCAGGTGTGTGTCACTCAGTGAGGCTCATTTGTATGATCATATGAAACAGGAGGTGGTCTATCTCAAATAATTTTATTATTCAGCGAATCTCTGTATGAGTGGTTATATGAAATAGACTGCTGTGTACTTTACATTTGTGCATTATTCATTGAGGTTAGGAGTCAGTGGCCATATAAAATGTAATCCTGACTAATCCACACGTGCATATTATCCACGGAGGCTATGAATGTGTTTCCAAATGAAATAGACTTCTGGCCGCTCCACAGGTCTGCATTATTTACCGAGGCTCTGAATGAATGTCCATCGATAATAGACTCCAAATTATTCTCCAGGTGTGTATTATTCAGTGAGCCTCAGAAGCTGCAGCTATGCTAATTAGATTTCTTACTATATCAGGTGTCTGTCTTATGCACTGAGGCTCTGAATGTGTGTCTATATGAAAGAGTCTCCAGACTACACCACATTTTTCAATGACACATTGAATGAGAGGCCACATGAAAAAGTCTCAGATAGAGATCCAAGATGGCCGATTGCTAACAGCTCGGAATTGTAGCTCCCAGTGAAAGCTCGGAAAACATTAGGACACCACATTTTCAGAGAAATTTTCGTTGCTGATGGACCAGAAGATTTCCAGTGGAGGAGCCCCGTGGGTCGTCAGAGGGACTTCTGTGGCCGGAGCAGTGGTTTTGTCATCACCTCGGCGCGGCAGCTCTTCGTGCACAGTGAGTGGTAGTGGTTCCCTTACTGACTGGTGTTTGGAGCTCTGGGAAGGCAGAGCCGCTTTTTGCGGACTCAAGAAGAAAGCCAGACATGAGATTCCCAGGCAGAGGAGCACCATCGGTCTCATCGCTGTTCTTTTGGACGGCGCAGTGGGTTGCTCGGATTCCAGCACTGGGAATCAATAAATTGGACATCCTCTCAGGAACTTAATCAGGAAGGCGCTAATTATAAAGACATCAGATGGATAAATTCACAATAAAGGGAAAAAAAACAGCCTAAAAAGGCCGAGAAAACCGAAAGTCAGAACCCCTCTCCCTCTACAGGGGATAGTATTTCCTCATCAGCAACGGAACAAGCCCTAATGGTAGAGGACTGTGTTCCAGTATCTGAAGGAGGCTTTAGAAGGTGGATGGTAAAAAACTTCTGGGAATTGAAACAACTTGTTCTAACCCAATGTAAAGAAACTAGGAACTTTGAAAAAAAGGTTAGATGAAATGTTAAAAAGAATGGACAATATAGAAAGGAATATAAATGAACTAATTGTGTTGAAAAATAAAACACGAGAACTTAGTGAAATATGCACAAGTTTGAATAGCCAAATTGATGAAGCAGAAGAAAGGATATCAGAGGTCAAAGACTGACTTAATGAAATGAAACAAGAAGATAAGAATAGAGAAAAAAGTATAAAAAGGAATGAGCAAAGTCTCCAAGAATTATGGGACTATGAGAAAAGACCTAATCTACGTTTGATAGGTGTACCTGAATGTGATGGAGAGAATGAATCCCAGCTGGAAAATACTCTTCAGGATATTATTCAAGAGAATTTTCCCAATCCAGCAAAGCAGGATACCATTCAACCTCAGGTAATACAGAGAACACCACAAAGATATTTCTTAAGAAGAGCAACTCCAAGACACATAATCATTAGATTCACCAGGGTTGAAACGAAGGAGAAAATACTAAGGGCAGCCAGAGAGAAAGGTCAGGTTACCCACAAAGGGAAGCCTATCAGACTTACAGCAGATCTCTCAGTAGAAACCTTACAAGCCAGAAGAGAGTGGGGGCCAATATTTAACATCCACAATGAACAGAACTTTCAGCCCAGAATTTCATATCCTGCCAAACTAAGCTTCAAAATTGAAGGAAAAATAAAATATTTTATGAACAAGCAAGTACTCAAAGATTTTATTACCACCAGGCCTGCTTTACAAAAACTTCTGAAAGAAGCATTACACACAGAAAGGAACAACCAGTATTAGCCTTTCTAAAAATATACCAAAAAGTAAAGAGCTATCCAGAGATACACAGAGACTAAAAACAAAGCGTTGGAGAAAGATTTTCCAACCAAATAGAGAATAAAAACAAAAAAATAAACAAAAAGGAGTTTCAATTCATGCATTTGATAAAACAGATTTCAAACCAAAAAAGATAGAGTGGTATAAGGATCAATGCATCCTAACACCCAGATACATAATACCCATAGAGAGATTCAGACTCAACAAAACAGAAAATTAATAAGGATATCCAGAATATGAACTCAGATCAGTAACAAGTAAACTTAATAAGCACTTGTAGAACTCTCTACTTTAGATAAATAAAATATACATTCTCCATTTTAAATGCACAAAATAATAATCGGCCATTATTAATACCCATTTATAGAATAAAGCAATATTCATGTTCTCTCTCCCTCTTTTTCTTCCTCTCTTTTCCTGTCCTAAAAAAATTAAAAATAAAAAATAATTACACGTTTCCAGGCCCAAGCCCAGGAGCTGCTCTGGACTCTGCACTTACACAGTGACTGTCACAAGAGTCTAAGGCTTGGCCAGCTTTAGTAACCTTTGGTCTGGTATGGTCTCCAGTGTGCTTCCCAGGGCACCCACCACTCTCAAGCAGGAAGTCACCAGAAACCTGGGTTTCGGCCTGAATGCATCACAGGGCCAGGATTACTATTGAAAGAAAAACTTTCTAAGCCACGTAGAGTGTGCAGACCTAGAAAAGGAAAACTGGTAGGAAAAATGGCAACAGTTAATAAAGCAAACACTCATCTTGGACCTCACACAAAGCCAATTATAAAAAATAAAATAAAAAAAAGAAAAAGTCTCATGATTATTCCAGAGGTGTGAATTGTTTTTTATTCCTAATACGTGTTTATTGCTTTCTTCTTTTTTAAAATGTTTTTAATTTTTATTGCATTATAAGTTTTGGGTACATGAGCAGAACGTGCAAGTTAGTTGCATAGGTACACACATGGAAGGATGTTTTGCTGCCTTTTTCCACTTCACCCACACGTGGCATTTATCCCCAGGCTATCCCTCCCCAGCCACCCCCGCTGTCCCTCACCCATTTCCCCAATAGTCCCCAGTGTGTAGTAGACCCCCTCCCTGTGTCCATGTGTTCTCATTTATCTCACCCGCCTATGAGTGAGAATATGCGGTATTTCGTTTTCTGTTCTTGTGTCAGTTTGCTGAGAATGATGTTCTCCAGATTAATCAATTTCAGTACAAAGAACACAAACTCATCATTTTTTATTGCTGCGTAACATTCCATGGTGTATATGTGCCACATTTTCCCAGTCCAGTCTATCATCGATGGGCATTTGGGATGGTTCCAGGTCCTTGCTATTGTAAACAGTGCTGCAATGAACATTCGTGTGCATGTGTCCTTATAGTAGAACGATTTATAGTCCTTTGGATAGATACCCAGTAATGGGATTGCTGAGTCAAAGGGGATTTATATTTCTAGGTCCTTGAGGAATCACCACACTGTCTTCCACAATTATTGAACTAATCTACACTCCCACCAACAGTGTAAGAGTGTTCCTACTTCTCAACATCCTCTCCAGCATCTGTTGTCTCCAGATTTTCTAATGATCGCCATTCTAACTGGCATGAGATGGTATCTCAATGTGCTTTTGATTTGCATCTCTCTAATGACCAGTGATGATGAGCATTTTTTCATGTGTTTGTTGGCCTCTTGTATGTCTTCTTTTGTAAAGTGTCTGTTCATATCTTTTGCCCATTTTTGAATGGGCTAGTTTGTTTTTTTCCTGTAAATCTGTTTGAGTTCTTTGTAAATTCTGGATATCAGCCCTTTGTCAGATGTGTAAACTGCAAAGATTTTTTCCCATTCTGATGGTTGCCGATTCACTCTAGTGACTGTTTCTTTTGCCGTGCAGAAGCTGTGGAGTTTGATTAGGTCCTATTTGTCTATTTTGGCTTTTGTTGCCAATGCTTTTGGTGTTTTGTTCATGAAGTCCTTGCCTACTCTTATGTCCTGAATGGTTTTGCCTAGATTTTCTACTTGAATTTTTCTGGTGTCAGTTCTTATGTTAAATCTTTCATCCATCTGGAGTTAATTTTAGTGTAAGGTGTCAGGAACTGGTCAAGTTTCTGCTTTCTGCACATGGCTAGCCAGTTTTTTCAACACAATTTATTAAACAGGGAATTCTTTCCCCATTGCTTCTTCTTGTCAGGTTGATCAAAAATTATATGGTTGTAGATATGTTGTGTTGCCTCCAATGCCTCTGTTCTGTTCCATTGGTCTATATCTCTGTTTTGGTAACAGTACCATGCAGTTTTGATTACTGTAGCCCTGTAGTATAGTTTGAAGTCTGGTAGTGTGATGCCTCCCGCTGTGTTTTTTTGCTTAGAATTGACTTGGCTATGCGGGCTCTTTTTTGGCTCCATATGAAATTCATGGTGGTTTTCTCCCGTTCTGTGAAGAAATACAATGGTAGTTTGATGGGGATAACATTGATTGTGTCAATTACTTTGGGCAGTATAGCCATTTTCACGATATTGATTCTTCCTAACCACGAGCATGGAATGTTTCTCCATCTATTTGTGTACTCTCTTATTTCGCTGAGCTGTTGTTTGTAGTTTTCCTTAAAGAGGTCCCTTACATTCCTAGTGAGTTGTATTCTTAGGTATTTTATTTACTTTGTAGCTATTATGAATGGAAGTTCGTTCTTGATTTGGTTCTCCTTAAGTCTGTTATTGGTGTATAGGAATGCTTGTGATTTTTGAACATTGATTTTATATCCTGAGATTTTGCTGAAGTTGCTTATCAGTTTCACGGGCTTTTGGGCTGAGGTGATCGGGTCTTCTAGGTATACTATCATGCCGTCTGTAAATAGAGACAATTTGGCTTCCACCTTTCCTATTTGAATACCCTTTATTTCTTTATCTTGCCTGATTCCTCTGGCTAGAACTTCCAGTACTATGCTGAATAGAAGTGGTGAGAGAGGGCATCCTTGTCTAGTGCCGGATTTCAAAGGGAATGCTTCCAGTTTTTGCCCATTAAGTATGATATTGGCTGTTGGTTTGTCATAAATAGCTTTTATTACTTTGAGATATGTTCCATCAATACCAAGTTTATTGAGGGTTTTTAGCATAAAGGGCTGTTGAATTTTGTCAAATGCCTTCTCTGCGTCAATTGAGATAATCAAGTGGTTTTTCTTTTTGCTTCTGTTTATGTGGTGAATTACATTTATAGACTTGTGTATTTTGAAACAACCTTGCATGCGCGGGATGAATCCTACTTGACCATGATGGATGAGTTCTTTTTTTTTAATTTTTATTGCATTATAGGTTTGGGGGTACATGTGCAGAACGAGCAAGATAGTTGCATAAATACACACATGGCAGTGTGCTTTGCTGCTTTCCTCCCCTTCACCCACACTTGGTATTCGTCCCCAAGCTAACCCCCCAAGCAACCCTGCGGTCCCACCCCCATTCCCCCCAAGAGTCCCCAGTGTATAGTAGGCCACCTCTCTGTGTCCCTGTGTTCTCATTTTTCTCACCCACCTATGAGTGAGTATATGCGGTATTTCTTTTTCTGTTCTAGTGTCAGTTTGCTGAGAATGATGTTCTCCAGATTCATCCATGTCCCTACAAAGGACACAAACTCATCATTTTTGATTGCTGCATAATATTCCATGGTGTATATGTGCCACATTTTCCTAGTCCAGTCTATCATCGTTTGGCATTTGGGTTGGTTCCAGGTCTTTTCTATTGTAAACAGTGCTGCAATGAACATTCGTGTGCAGGTGTCCTTATAGTAGAACGATTTATACTCCTTTGGATAGATACCCAGTAATGGGATTGCTGGGTCAAATGGAATTTCTATTTCTAGGTCCCTGAGGAATCGCCACACTGTCTTCCACAATGGTTGAACTAACTTACACTCCCACCAACAGTGTAAGAGTGTTCCTATTTCTCCACATCCTCTCCAGCATCTGCTGTCTCCAGATTTTTTCGTGATCACCCTTCTAACTGGTGTGAGATGGTATCTCAATGTGGTTTTGATTTACATCTCTCTAATGACCAATGACGATGAGCACTTTTTCATATGTTTGTTGGCCTCACGTATGTCTTCTTTTGTAAAGTTTCTGTTCACATCCTTGGCCATTTTTGAATGGGCTTGTTTGTTTTTTTCCTGTAAATCTGTTTGAGTTCTTTGTGAATTCTGGATATCAGCCCTTTGTCAGATGCGTAAACTGCAAAGATTTTTTCCCATTCTGATGGTTGCCGATTCACTCTAGTGACTGTTTGTTTTGCCGTGCAGAAGCTGTGGAGTTTGATTAGGTCCCATTTGTCTATTTTGGCTTTTGATGCTAATGCTTTTGGTGTTTTGTTCATGAAGTCCTTGCCTACTCCTATGTCCTGAATGGTTTTGCCTAGATTTTCTTCCAGGATTTTTATGGTGTCACGTCTTACATTTAAGTCTTTTATCCATCTGGAGTTAATTTTAGTGTAAGGTGTCAGGAAGGGGTCCAGGTTCTGCTTTCTGCACATGGCTAGCCAGTTTTCCCAACACCATTTATTAAATAGGGAATCCTTTCCCCATTGTCTGTTTTTGTCTGGTTTATCAAAGATAATATGGTTGTAGATGAGTTGTGTTGCCTCCGATGCCTCTGTTCTGTTCCATTGGTCTATATCTCTGTTTTGGTACCAGTACCATGCTGTTTTGATTACTGTAGCATTGTAATATAGTTTGAAGTCTGGTAGCGTGATGCCTCCCGCTGTGTTCTTTTTGCTTAGAATTGACTTGGCTATGCGGGCTCTTTTTTGGTTCCATTTGAAATTCATGGTGGTTTTTCCAGTTCTGTGAAGAAATTCAATGGTAGTTTGATGGGGATAGCATTGAATGTGTAAATTACTTTGGGAAGTATAGCCATTTTCACGATATTGATTCTTCCTAACCACGAACATGGAATGTTTCTCCAGCTGTTTCTGTCCTCTCTTATTTCGTTGAGCAGTTGTTTGTAGTTTTCCTTAATGAGGTACCTTACATTCCTAGTGAGTTGTATTCCGAGGTATTTTATTTTCTTTGTAGCAATGGTGAATGGCAGTTCGTTCTTGATTTGGTTCTTTTTAAGTCTGTTATTGGTGTATAGGAATGCTTGTGATTTCTGAACATTGATTTTATATCCTGAGACTTTGCTGAAGTTGCTTATCAGTTGCAGGAGCTTTTGGGCTGAGGTGATGGGGTCTTCTAGGTATACTATCATGTCGTCTGCAAATAGAGACAATTTGGCTTCCACTTTTCCTATTTGAATACCCTTTATTTCTTTTTCTTGCCTGATTGCTCTGGCTAGAACTTCCAGTACTATGTTGAATAGAAGTGGTGATAGAGGGCATCCTTGTCTAGTGCCGGATTTCAAAGGGAATGCTTCCAGTTTTTGCCCATTAAGTATGATATTGGCTGTTGGTTTGTCATGAATAGCTTTTATTACTTTGTGATATGTTCCATCAATACCAAGTTTATTGAGGGTTTTTAGCATAAAGGCTGTTGAATTTTGTCAAATGCCTTCTCTGCATCAATTGAGATAATCATATGATTTTGGTTTTGCTTCTGTTTATGTGGTGAATTACATTTATAGATTTGCGTATGGTGAACCAGCCTTGCATCCCCGGATGAATCCTGCTTGATCATGATGGATAAGTTTTTTAATGTGCTGTTGCAATCGGTTTGCCAGTATTTTATTGAAGATTTTTGCATCTATGTTCATCATGGATATTGGCCTGAAGTTTCCTTTTCTTGTTGAGTCTCTGCCAGGTTTTGGTATCAGGATCATGTTGGTCTCATAAAATGATTTGGGAAGGGTTCCCTCTTTTTGGATTATTTGGAATAGTTTCAGAAGGAATGGTACCAGATCCTCTTTGTGTGTCTGGTAGAATTCAGCTGTGAACCCATCTGGACCTGGGCTTTTTTTGTGTGTTAGGCTCTTAATTTCTGCCTCAACTTCAGACCTTGTTATTGGTCAATTCATAGTTTCGGCTTCCTCCTGGTTTAGGCTTTGGAGGACACAGGCGTCCAGGAATTTATCCATTTCTCCCTGATTTACTAGTTTATGTGCATAGAGTTGTTTGCAGTATTCTCTGATGATGGTTTGAATTTCTGTGGAATCTGTGGTGATTTCCCTTTTATCGTTTTTTATTGCATCTATTTGGTTGTTCTCTCTTTTCTTTTTTACCAGTCTGGCTACTGGTCTGTCTATTTTGTTGATCTTCTCGAAAAACCAGCTCTTAGATTTATTTATTTTTTGAAGGGTTTTTCTTGTCTATATCTCCTTCAATTCTGCTGTGATCTTAGTTATTTCTTGTCTTTGGCTAGGTTTTGAGCTTTTTTGATCTTGCTCCTCTAGCTCTTTCAATTTTGATGATAGGGTGTTAATTTTCTATCTCCCCACTCTTCTCATGTGGGCACTTATTGCTATATACGTTCCTTTACAGACTGCATTAAATGTGTCCCAGAGATTCTGGTACATTGTGTCTTCGTTCTTGTTGATTTGAAAGAACTTCTTTATATCTTCCTTCATTCCATTGTTTACCCAATCAACATTCAAGAGCCAATTGTACAGTTTTCATGAAGCTGTGCGGTTCTGAGTTATTTTCTGAATTCTGAGTTCCAACTTGATTGCACTATGGTCTGAGAGACTGTTATGATTTCCGTTGTTTTGCATTTGCTGAGGAGTGCTTTACTTCCAATTATGTGGTCAATTTTGGAGTAGGTGTGATGTGGTGCTGAGAAGAATGTATATTCTGTGGATTTGGGGTGGAGAGTTCTGTAAATGTCTATCAGGTTTGCTTCTTCCAGGTCTGAGTTCAAGTCCTGGATATCCTTGTTAATTTTCTGTCTCGTTGATCTGTCTGCTATTGACAGTGGAGTGTTAAAGTCTCCCACTATTATTGTGTGGAAGTCTAAGTCTCTTTGTAAATCATTAAGAACTTGCCTTATATATCTGGGTGCTCCTACATTGGGTCCATATATATTTAGAATCCTTAGCTCTTCTTGTTGTATTGATCCTTTTACCATTATGTAATGACCTTCTTTGTCCCTTTTGATCTTTGTTGATTTAAAGTCTATTTTATCAGAGATGAGAATTGCAACCCCTGCTTTTTTTTTGCTCTGCGTTTGCTTGGTAACTCTTCCTCCATCCTTTTATTTTGAGCCTTTGTGTATCTTTGCATGTGATGTGGGTTTCCTGGATACAGCACACCAATGGGTTTTGGTTTTTTATCCAATTTGCCACTCTGTGTCTTTTGATTGGTGCATTTAGCCCATTTACATTCAGGGTTAATATTGTTATGTGTGAATTTGATACTGCCATTTTGATGCTAGCTGGCTGTTCTGCCCATTGGATCATGTACATTCTTCATTTTGTTGATGGTCTTTACAATTTGGTATGCTTTTAGGATGGCTGGAACTGGTTGTTTCTTTCTATGTGTACTGCCTCTTTCAGGAGCTCTTGTAAAGCAGGCCTAGTGGTGATAAAATCTCTGAGTACTTGCTTGTTCGTGAAGGATTTTATTTTTTCTTCAGTTATGAAGCTCAGTTTGGCTGGATATGAAATTCTGGGTTGAAAGTTCTTTTCTTTAAGGATGTTGAATATTGCCCCCCCCCTTCTGGCTTGTAGAATCTCAGCCAAGAGATCTGCTGTGTGTCTGATGGGCTTTTCTTTGTGTGTGACCCGACCTTTCTCTCTGGCTGCCCTTAGTATTTTCTCCTTCGTTTCAACCCTGGTGAATCTGACGATTATGTGCCTTGGGGTTGCTCTTCTTGCAGAGTATCTTTGTGGTGTTCTCTGTATTTCCTGGAGTTGAGTATTGACCTGTCTTGCTAGGTTGGGGAAATTTTTCTGGATAATATCCTGAAGAGAGTTTTCCAGCTTGGATTCATTCTCTTTGTCACATTCTGGTACACCTATCAAACGTAGGTTGGGTCTCTTCACATAGTCCCACATTTCTTGGAGATTTTGTTCATTCCTTTTTGTGCTTTTTTCTTTTATCTTGGTTTCTCGTTTTAATTCATTGAGTTGATCTTCAACTTCTGATATTCTTTCTTCAGCTTGGTCAATTCGGCTGTTGAAACTTGTGCATGCTTCACGAAGTTCTCGTTTTGTGTTTTTCAGCCCCTTCAATTCATTCATATTCCTCTCTAAGTTGTCCATTCTTGTTATCAATTCCTCGAATCTTTTTTCAAATCTTTTTTCAAGGTTCTTAATTTCTTTGCACTGGTTTAGAACATGTTCCTTTAGCTCACTGAAGTTTCTCATTATCCACTTTCTGAAGTCTGATTCCGTCATTTTGTCACATTCATTCTCCGTCCAGCTTTGTTCCCTTGCTGGTGAGGAGGTTTGGTCCTTTTTTGGAGGTGAGGTGTTTTGGTTTCGGGTGTTTTCCTCCTTTTTCCGCTGATTTCTTCCCATCTTTATGGATTTATCCGCCTGCCATCTTATTAGTTGCTGATTTTTCAATTGGGTCTCTTTGTTGACACTGAGATTGTTGATGATGAAGTATTTCTGTTACTTAGTTTTCCCTCTAATTGTCTATCCCCTCTGCTATATGAGTGCTGAGGTCCACTCCAGGCCCTGTTTGTCTGGGGTATACCTGCAGCAGCTGCGGAACAGTGAGGGATGATACCAGTTTCTTCTTCTGCTGCCCTTGTTCCAGAATGATGCCAGCCAAATGTCAGTCTGATTAGTCCTTTTCTGGGGTGACTCCTTGGATATACAGGGGTCAGGGAATTGCTTGAGGAGACTGTGCTTTATACGAGCTCCAGTGCTGAGCTGTGAGCTCCGTTGTTCATTCAGTGTTGTTGGGAGGTTGTTTATGTCTGCTGCAATAGAACTCATAAAACACCACCCTTTTTTTTTTCACCCTTAGATGCTCTGTCTCAGGGAGTTGGGGCTTTCTTTGTGAGTATCTGTTGCACTGTCCTACTCCACTAGGCGGCAGTCTATTTACTATTTGCCTGCCAGGGCTCTGACCTGCTAGCGCGGGTCCGCCCTTTTGCTACCTGGTGGAGTCTCTCTGTTATGGCAGGTTGCCTCGGCAACGGCAGGCTGCGTCAGACCTGGGCGGTACTTCAGTGTGGGTGCACTGCGTCAGAGATGGTGGACGCCCCTCCCTCACCGGGCTGCACCGTCCTAGATGCCAGCAGCAAAACTCTCAGCCCCAAGCACCTCCAGTCGCCGCCCTGCTTGTCCCCGTGAGCATGGGACCCGCCGAGCCCGATCACCCAGCTCCCTGCCTCAGAGTCCGTCCTCTCTCTCTCTCTCTTCCTCTCCCCAAGCTGAAATGTCAACTTTGTCACTGGCTCCCCAGTAGCCTGCCAATAGGGCACTGGGATCCGTGTTGTCTTCCGTGCTGCTGCCCACTACCCCGGCTCAGATCACACTTCCCAGCAAACTCCTGGTCTGGATCATTGTCCAAGTCCCGTTCAATCAGATGGACATGCCAATCTGCCCTTCCAAATCTCAGATTGCCGGTTTAACAGGCAACCCAAACCAGTGAGTTCCGTGCCGGGTCCCGCTGTGGCGCCGGCTGAAGAGGCGGTGGGAGCGGACTGCATTAGCCGGCTGCACTAGGGTCCAGTGTCTCTCCCACACCTGGGAGATTCAACACTCTGTGGGCATAAAAGGTCCATCCGAGAATGCGGCTAGGACTCACCCTCTGCACCTTCACAGAGAACTGCAATCCTGAGTCGCCTCTACGACGCCATCTTGCCTCCTGTCACCCTATTTCTGAGTTTCTAATGTCACTGCTCTTTTTATTTTTTTATTTTCTTATTTTTTATAATTTTTATTGCATTATAGGTTTTGGGGTACATGTGAAGAATGTGCAAGATAGTTGCATAGGTACACACATA
Source organism: Saguinus oedipus (assembly GCA_031835075.1). NCBI lineage: Eukaryota > Metazoa > Chordata > Mammalia > Primates > Cebidae > Saguinus > Saguinus oedipus. The sequence goes on from CM063173.1 coordinate 61,212,534, forward strand.
GCAGTGTGTTTTGCTGCCTTCCTCCCCTTCACACACACTTGGCATTCATCCCCAGTCTATCCCTCCCCAGCCCCCCCGCTGTCCCATCCCCATGCCCCTCAATAGACCCCAGTGTATAGTAGACCGCCTCTCTGTGTCCATGTGTTCTCATTTTTCTCACCCGCCTATGAGTGAGTATATGCGGTATTACTTTTTCTGTTCTTGTGTCAGTTTGCTGAGAATAATGTTCTCCAGATTCATCCATGTCCTTACAAAGGACACAAACTCATCATTTTTGATTGCTGCATAATATTCCAATGTATATATGTGCCACATTTTCCCAGTCCATTCTATCATCGTTGGGCATTTGAGTTGGTTCCAGTTCTTTGCTATTGTAAACAGTGCTGCAATGAACATTCGTGTGCATGTGTCCTTATAGTAGAACGATTTATAGTCCTTTGGATATATACCCAGTAATGGAATTGCTGGGTCAAATGGAATTTCAATTTCTAGGTCCCTGAGGAATCGCCGCACTGTCTTCCACAATGGTTGAACTAATTTACACTCCCACAAACAGTGTAAGAGTCTTCCTATTTCTCCACATCCTCTCCAGCATCTGCTGTCTCCAGATTTTTTTATGATCGCCATTCTAACTGGCGTGAGATGGTATCTCAATGTGATTTTGATTTGCATTTATCCAATGACCAGTGATGATGAGCATTTTTCCATATGTTTGTTGGCCTCATGTATGTCTTCTTTTGTAAAGTGTCTGTTCATATCCTTTTCCCATTTTTGAATGGGCTTGTTTGTTTTTTTCCTGTAAATCTGTTTGAGTTATTTGTAAATTCTGGATATCAGCCCTTTGTCAGATGTGTAAACTGCAAAGACTTTTTCCCATTCTGATGGCTGCCGATTCACTCTAGTGACTGTTTGTTTTGCCATGCAGAAGCTGTGGAGTTTGATTAGGTCCCACTTGTCTATTTTGGCTTTTGTTGCCAATGCTTTTAGTGTTTTGTTCATGAAGTCCTTGCCTACTCCTATGTCCTGAATGGTTTTGCCTAGATTTTCTTCTAGGGTTTTTACGGTGTCAGGTCTTACATTCAAGTTTTTAATCCATCTGGAGTTAATTTTAGTGTAAGGTGTCAGGAATGGGTCCAGTTTCTGCTTTCTGCACATGGCTAGCCAGTTTTCCCATCACCATTTATTAAATAGGGAATCCTTTCCCCATTGCTGGTTTTTGTCTTGTTTATCAAAGATAATATGGTGGTGTATAAGTTGTGTTGCCTCCGATGCTTCTGTTCTGTTCCATTGGTCTATATCTCTGTTTTTGTACCAGTTTTGATTACTGTAGCCTTGTAGTATAGTTTGAAGTCTGGTAGTGTGATGCTTTCCACTGTGTTCTTTTTGCTTAGAATTGTCTTGGCTATGTGGGCTCTTTTTTGGTTCCATATGAAATTCATGGTGGTTTTTTCCAGTTCTGTGAAGATATTCAATGGTAGCTTGATGGGGATAGCATTGATTATGTAAATTACTTTGGGCAGTATAGCCATTTTCACGATATTGATTCTTCCTAACCACGAACATGGAATGTTTCTCCATCTGTGTGTGTCCTCTCTTATTTCCTTGAGCAGTGGTTTGTAGTTTTTTTAAGGAGGTCCCTTACATTCCTTGTGAGTTGTATTCCTAGGTATTTTATTTTCTTTGTAGCAATTGTGAATGTCAGTTCGTTCTGGATTTGGTTCTCTTTAAGTCTGTTATTGGTGTATAGGAATGCTTGTGATTTTTGAACATTGATTTTATCTCCTGAGACTTTGCTGAAGTTGCTTATCAGTTGCAGGAGCTTTTGGGCTGAGGTGATGGGGTCTTCTAGGTATACTATCATGTCGTCTGCAAATAGAGACAATTTGGCTTCCACCTTTCCTTTTTGAATACCCTTTATTTCTTTTTCTTGCCTGATTGCTCTGGCTAGAACTTCCAGTACTATGTTGAATAGGAGTGGTGAGAGAGGGCATCCATGTCTAGTGCCGTGTTTCAAATGGAATGCTTCCAGTTTTTGCCCATTCAGTATGATATTGGCTGTTGGTTTGTCGTAAATAGCTTTTATTACTTTGAGATATGTTCCATCAATTCCAAGTTTATTGAGGGTTTTTAGCATAAAGTGCTGATGAATTTGGTCAAATGCTTTGTCTGCATCAATTGAGATAATCATGTGGTTTTTGTTTTTGCTTCTATTTATGTGGTGAATTACATTTATAGACTTGCGTATGTTGAACCAGCCTTGCATCCCCGGGATGAATCCTACTTGATCATGATGGATAAGTTTTTTAATGTGCTGTTGCAATCGGTTTGCCAGTATTTTATTGAAGATTTTTGCATCTATGTTCATCATGGATATTGGCCTGTAGTTTTCTTTTCTTGTTGAGTCTCTGTCAGGTTTTGGTATCAGGATGATGTTGGTCTCATAAAATGATTTCGGAATGGTTTCCTCCTTTTGGATTATTTGGAATAATTTCAGAAGGAATGGTACCAGATCCTCTTTGTGTGTCCGATAGAATTCAGCTGTTAACCCATATGGACCTGGGCTTGTTTTGTGTGGTAGGCTCTTAATTGCTGCCTCAACTTCAGACCTTGTTATTGGTCTATTCATAGTTTCGGCTTTCTCCTGGTTTAGGCTTCTGAGGGCACAGGCGGCCAGGAATTTGTCCATTTCTTCCTGATTCACTAGTTTATGTGCATAGGGTTGTTTGTAGTATTCTCTGATGATGGTTTGAATTTCTGTGGAATCTGTGGTGATTTCCCCTTTATCGTTTTTTATTGCATCTATTTGGTTGTTCTCTCTTTTCTTTTTTGTCAGTCATGCTAGTGGTCTGTCTATTTTGTTGATCTTTTCGAAAAACCACCTCTTGGATTTATTGGTTTTTTTGAAGCGTTTTTCTTGTCTCTCTCTCCTTCAGTTCTGCTCTGATCTCAGTTATTTCTTGTCTTCGGCTAGGTTTTGAGCTTTTTTAATCTTTCTCCTCTAGCTCTTTCAATTTTGATGATAGGGTGTCAATTTTGGATCTCTCCACTCTTCTCATGTGGGCACTTATTGCTATATATTTTCCTCTACAGACTGCTTTAAATGTGTCCCAGAGATTCTGGTATGTTGTGTCTTCGTTCTCGTTGGTTGTGAAGAACTTCTTTATTTCTGCCTTCATTTCATTGTTTATCCAATCAACATTCAAGAGCCACTTGTGCAGTTTCCGTGAAGTTGTGCGGTTCTGAGTTATTTTTTGTATTCTGAGTTCCAACTTGATTGCACTATGGTCTGAGAGACTGTTATTATTTCAGTTGTTTTGAATTTGCTGAGGAGTGCTTTACTTCCACCTATTTGGTCAATTTTGGAGTAGGTGTGATTTGGTGCTGAGAAGAATGTATATTGTGTGGATTTGGGGTGGAGAGTTCTGTAAATGTCTATCAGGTTTGCTTGTTCCAGGTCTGAGTTCAAGTTCTGCATATCTTGTTAATTTTCTGTCTGGTCGATCTGTCTGATATTGACAGTGGACCGTTAAAGTCTCCCACTATTATTGTGTGGGAGTCTAATTCTCTTTGTTATTCATTAAGAACTTGCCTTATATATCTGTGTGCTCCTTTATTGGGTCCATATGTATTTAGAATCGTTAGCTCTTCTTGTTTTATCGATCCTTTTACCATTATGTAATGACCTTCTTTGTCCCTTTTGTTCTTTGTTGCTTTAAAGTCTATTTTATCAGACATGAGAATTGCAACTCCTGCTTATTTCTGCTCTCCATTTGCTTGGTAAATCTTCATCCATCCCTTTATTTTGAGCCTTTGTGTATCCTTGCATGTGAGGTGGGTTTCCTGGATACAGCACACCGATGTGTTTTGGCTTTCTATCCAATTTGCCACTCTGTGTCTTTTGATTGGTGCATTTAGCCCATTTACATTTAGGGTTAATATTGTTAAGTGTGAGTTTGATACTGCAATTTTAATGCTAGCTGGTTGTTTTGCCCATTGGTTCATGTAGTTTCTTCATTTTTTGATGCTCTTTAGCATTTGGTATGTTTTTAGGATGGCTGGTACTGGTTGTTTCTTTCTATGTGTAGTGCCTCTTTCAGGAGCTCTTGTAAAGCAATGCTAGTGGTGACAAAATCTCTGAGTACTTGCTTGTTCATGAAGGATTTTATTTTTCCTTCTCGTATGAAGCTCAATGTGGCTGGATATGAAATTCTGGGTTGAAAGTGATTTTCTTTAAGGATGTTAAATATTGGCCCCCACTCTCTTCTGGCTTTTAGAGTCTCTGCTGAGAGATCTGCGGTGAGTCTGATGGGCTTCCCTTTGTGGGTTACCCGACGTTTCTCTCTGGCTCCCCTTAGTATTTTCTCCTTCATTTCAACCCTGGTGAATCTGACCATTATTTGCTTTGGGTTTGCTCTTTTTGCGTAGTATCTCTGCGGTGTTCTCTGTAATTTCTGGTGTTGAGTATTGACCTGTCTTGCTACTTTAGGGAAATTTTTCTGGAAAATATACTGAAGAGTGTTTTCCAGCTTGGATTCTTTCTCTTCATCACATTCTGTTACACCTATCAAACGTAGGTTTGGTCTCTTCACATAGTCCCACATTTCTTGGAGATTTTGTTCATTCTTTTTTGTGCTTTTTTCTTTGATCTTTGTTTCTCGTTTTATTTCATTGAGTTGATCTTCGACTTCTGTTATTATTTCTTCTGCTTGGTCAATTCGGTTGTTTAAACTTGTGCATACTTCACGAAGTTCTTGTGTTGTGTTTTTCAGCTCCTTCAATTCATTAATATTCCTCTCTATGTTGTCCATTCTTGTTATCATTTCCTCGAATCTTTTTTCAAATCTTTTTTTGAGTTTCTTTGTTTCTTTGCACTGATTTAGAACATGTTCTTTTAGCTCACTGAAGTTTCTCATTATCCACTCTCTGAAGTCTGATTCCATCATTTCGTCACACTCATTCTCCGTCCGGCTTTGTTCCCCTGCTGGTGAGGAGTTTTGGTCATTTGTAGGAGGTGAAGTGTTTTGGTTTCGGGTGTCTTCCTCCTTTTTGCGCTGGTTTCTTCCCATCTTTATTGATTTATCCACCTGTAGCCTTAGTTGCTGATTTTTCAATTGGGTCTCTGTGTGGACGCCCAGATTTTTGATGATGAGGTATTTCTGTTACTTAGTTTTCCTTCTAATGGGGTAGCCCCTCTGCTATACGAGTGCTGAGGTCCACTCCAGGCCCTGCTTTTCTTGGGTACACTTATAGCAGCTGCAGACCAGTGAGCTATGCTACTAGTTTGTTCCAGAATGATGCCCGCCAAATGTCAGTCTAGTTAGTCTTTTTTTGGGGTGACTCTTTGGATATACAAGGGTCAGGGAGCTGCTTGAGGAGATAGCCTGTGCTTTATAGGAGCTGCAGTGCTGTGCTGTGAGCTCCGTTGTTCATTCATGTCTGTTGGGAGGATATGTTTATGTCTGCTGCAACAGAACTCATAAAACCTCCCCGGTTTTTTTCCCCCTTAGATGCTCTGTCTCACGGAGGTGTGGCTTTTTTGTGAGTATCTGTTGCACTGTCCTACAAAGCTAGCAGGCAGTCTATTCACTAGTTGCCTTCTGGGGCCCACCCAGCTAGCGTGGGTCCGTCCTGTTGCTGCGAGTGTCCATTCTGCTGTGGCATGATCCGTTCTGCTGGCGGAGTCTTTCTGTTATGGCAGGTTGCCTCGGCAACAGCATGCTGCGTCAGCCCTGGGCGGTACTTCAGTAGGGGTGGATTGCGTCCATAGTGGCAGACGCCCCTCCCCCACCTGGCTGCACCATCCTAGATTCCGGCAGCAAATCTCTCAGCCCCGAGCACCTCCAATCGCTGCCCTGCTTGTCCCTGTGATGGTGGGACCCTCTAAGCCCAATCCCCCAGCTCCTTGCCTCAGAGTCCATCCTCTCTCTCTCTCTCCCTTCCTCTCCCCAAGCCGAATGGTTGACTCTCTCACTGGCGCCCCAGTAACCTGCAGATAGGGCACTGGGCTCTGTGTGATCTCCTGTGCCGCTGCCCACTGCACCGGCGCAGATCAGGTTTCTCTGGAATCTCCTGGTCTGGCTCATTGTCCAAGTCCCGTTCAATCAGATGGAAATGCCAATCTGCCCTTCCACATCTCAGATTGCCTGTTTAACAGGGCACCCCGACCAGTGAGTTTGGTGCCAGGTGCCACTGTGGTGCAGCGCCCAGTGAACCCGTCCCGGAAGCCAGCTGCGCCAGAGCTACTGTCCTGTGTCTCTTCCACACCTGGGAATTTCAAAGTTCTGTGGGCAAAAAACGTTCATCCGGCAACGTGGCTAGGACTCACCCTCTGCAACTTCACTGAGAGCTGCAATCTTGAGTCGCCTCTACGATGCCATCTTCAGATGTGCATTATTTAGTGAGAGTCTGAATGAGAAGATACAAGTAAATCCTAAATATTTATCCAGGTGTGTACATTTAGTGAGGCTCCCAACGAGTAGCCATAGAAAAGGGACTTCTGACTATTCAGCAGGTGTGAATTATTGAATGATTCTCTGGATGAGTGGCCATAAAATATAGACTCCAGACTATATCACAAGTGTATAATATTCAGTGAGGCTGTGAAAGAGGGGCCACATAAAATAGAATTCTAATGACTCCATATATGCATTATTCACTGTTTGTCTGAATGTGTAGCCGTATGACATAGACTACTCATTATTATCCATGTGTGCATTATTTCAACAGGTTCGGTATGAGTGTCCATACCAAATAGACTCCTGAAACTCCCCCAGGTGTGTATTACTCAGCGTTACACAGAATTAGAGTCCATATGAAATAGACTCCTGACTACCACCCAGCTGTATGTCATTCAGGAAGGCACTTAATTCATTGCTATCTTAGACAGTGTCCTGATTACTCCATAGAAGCTCATTATTCACTGAAACTCTGAATGAGAGGTCATACAAAATAGACACCTGACTATTGCTCCATTGTGAATTATTCAATAAGGTTCTAAATGAGTGGTAGTATGAAATAGAATCCTGAGAATTCCCCAGGTGTGTATCATTCAGGGAGGCACAGAATGAGTGGCTATATAAAAACTGCTCGACTATTATCCTGGTGTGGATTATTCACTGAAAATCTAAATCAGTGGCTTCGTGAAGTAGACTCTTAAATCTTCTGCAGGTGTGTATTATTGAATGAGACTCTGACTACGTGGGCATAAAAAAGAGACTCAGGTGTATTGCCCAGGTGTTCATTACTTACAGAGACTCTGAATGTGTAGGCATTTGAAGTAGACCCTTGACTGTTTCTGAGGGGAGTATTATTCACAGACACCCAGAACGAGTGGCCATGTGAAAGAGATTCCTGACTTATCAGATATACATGTTATTCACGAAAACACGGAAAGTGTGGCCTTATGAAATAGACCGCATTTTACTCCACAGGTGCGCGTTATTTTTTGACTCTCCAAACGAACCACCATATGAAATAGACTTGTGATTATTCCCCACGTGTGCAATATTCGAAGAGGTTCTCTATGAGTGTCCATATAAAATAGTCTCCCGACTCTCACATGTGTGTGTATCATTCACAGAGCTGCTTTATTTGGGGGCAACGTTTAATAGGGTCCTCCCTCCTCCACAGCTGTTTCTAACGCACTGAAGCTCTGAATGAGAGGCCATATGAAATAGACTCCTTACTATTGCCCCATTGTGCATTATTCGGTAATGCTGTGATTGAGTGGCCATATGACCTGGACTCTGACTATTCCCAAGGTGTGTATTCTTCAGTCAGGTTTTGAACGAGTGGCCACAGAAAATAGACTCCTGACTCTGTCCTCTTGACTATTTCTCAGCTCTGCATTTTCCACTGAGTCTCTGGGTGAATGGCTTTATCAAATAGTCTCCAGACAATTCTCCAGGAGTGCATTATTCAGTGAGTCTCTTAATAAGTGGCTATATATAATAGAATCCTGAGTATTTTCCAGATGTATATCATTCTTCACTGAGGAATTGAAAAGTGGCCATGTCAAGTACACTTCTGATATTGCCATACATCTGTATTATTCTGTGAGGCTCTGAATGTGTGGCCATGTAATAGAGACTCCCATATACCACTCAGGCATGAGTTTTTGCATTCGGCTGTAAATGAGTGGCCATACGAAACAGAATCCTGACTTTCCCAAGGTGTCTGTTATTCAGTTAAGTTCTGAGTATGTGGCTATATGAAATAGAATACTGACTACAATACAGGTATTCTTTACTCAATGAACCCCTGAAGAAATGCCACATTTAACAGCGTCCAGAGTATTACCCAGGTATTTATTATTCACTGAGGCTCTGAAACTTTGCCCATATAAAATTGTTTTCTGACTAGTCTACAGGTGTGTATGACTCTGACTCTAAATATTTGTGCATATATAATAGACTAGTGACTATTCCAAAGTCGTGTATTACTAACTCAGGCTTTGATTTTGTGGCCATATCAAACAGACTAGTGTCTATTCCACACATGAGCATTATTCCCTTAGGCTGTAAATGAGAGGCTATGTACAGTACACTCCTAACACTTCCCCAGGTGTGTGTCACTCATTGAGGCTCTTTTTGTTTGACAATATGAAACAGGAAGCTGTCTACCTCAAATATTTTTATTATTCACTGAATCTCGGAATGAGTGGGTATATGAAATAAAGTGCTGAGTACTATACCTTTATGCCTTATTCATTGAGGTTATGAGTCAGTGGCCATATAAAATGTAATCCTGATTAACCCACAAGTGCATATTACCACTTATGGATGTGTGTTCAAATGAAATAGACTCCTGACTACTCCACCGATCTGCATTATTTACCGAAGCTCTGAATGACTGTCCATTCAAAATAGACTCCAAATTATTCTCCAGGTGTGTATTATTCAGTGAGCCTCAGAAGATGTGGTAATAGTAATTAGATTTCTTACTATATCAATGGTCTGTCTTATGCACTGAGGCTCTGAATATGTGTGTACATGAAAGAGTCTCCTGACTACACCACATTTTTCAATGACACACTGAATGAGATGCCACATGAAGAAGTCTCCTTATTATTCCACAGGTGTGCATTATTTAGTGAGACTCTGAATGAGGAGATAGAAGTAAATCCTGACTATTTATCCAGGTGTGTACATTTAGTGAGGCTCTCAACGTGTAGCCATAGGAAAGAGACTTCTGACTATTCCGCAGGTGTGAATTATTCAGTAATTCTCTGAATGAGTGGCCATAAAATATAGACTCCAGAATATATCACAAGTGTGTAATATTCAGTGAAGCTGTGAAAGAGGGGCCATATGAAACAGAAATCTAATGGCTCTACATGTGCGTTATTCACTGTTTATCTGAATGAGTAGCCGTATGACATAGACTCCTCATTATTTTCCATGTGTGCAATATTCCAACAGGTTTGGTATGAGTGCCCATACCAAATAGACTCCTGAAACTCCCCCAGGTGTGTATTACTCAGCGATACACAGAAGTAGAGTTCATATGAAATTGACTCCTTACTACCACCCAGGTGTGTGTCATTCAGGAAGGCACTTAATTCATGGCTATCTTAAACAGTGTCCTGATTACTCCATAGAATTTCATTATTCACTGAAACTTTGAATGAGAGGCCATACAAAATAGACACCTGACTATTGCTCTATTGTGAATTATTCAATAAGGTTCTAAATGAGTTGGAGTATAAAATAGAATCCTGAGAATTCTTCAGGTGTGTATCATTCAGGGAGGCACAGAATGAGTGGCCATATAAAAAATGCTCGAGTATTACCCTGGTGTGGATTATTCACTGAGGATTGAAATGAGTGGCTACATGAAGTAGACCCTTAACTCTTCCCCACGTGTGTATTATTGAATGACACTCTGACTAAGTGGGCATAAAAAAGAGACTCAGGTGTATTGCCCAGGTGTACATTAGTTACAGAGACTCTGAATGTGTAGGCATTTGAAGTAGACCCTTGACTGTTTCTGAGGGGAGTATTATTCACAGAGGCTCAGAACGAGTGGCCATCTGAAAGAGATTCCTGAGTTATCTGATATACATATTATTCACTAAAAAACTGAAAGTGTGGCCTTATGAAATAGACCGCATTTTACTCCACAGGTGCATGTTATTTTTTCACTCTCCAAATGAACCACCATATGAAATAGACTTGTGATTATTCCCCACATGTAAAATATTCTAAGAGGTTCTCTATGAGTGTCCATATCAAATAGTCTCCTGACTCTCACACATGTGTGTTTCATTCACGGAGCTGCTTCATTTGGGCTACCTTCAATAGGGTCCTTTCTCCTCCACAGCTGTTTATTATGCAGTGAAGCTCTGAATGGGAGGCCATATGAAATAGACTCCTTACTATTGCCCCATTGTGCATTATTTGGTAATGCTGTGATTGAGTGGTCATATGACCTGGACTCTGACTATTCCCAAGGTGTGTATTCTTCAGTCAGTTTCTGAATGAGTGACCACATAATATAGTCTCCTGACTTTGTCCTCTTGACTATTTCTCAGCTCTGCATTTGCCACAGAGTCGCTGGGTGAATGGTCATATCAAATAGTCTCCAGACAATTCTCCAGATGTGCATTATTCAGAGAGTCTCTTAATAAGTTGCTATATATAATAGAATCTTGAGTGTTTTCCAGATATATATGATTCTTTACTGAGGAACTGAATAAGTGGCCATGTGAAGTACACTCCTGACATTTCCATACGTCTTTATTATTCTGCGAGGCTCTGAATGAGTGGCCATATAATACAGACTCCTATATACTACTCAGGCATGAGTTTTTACATTCGGCTGTAAATGAGTGGCTATAGGAAACAGAATCCTGACTTTCCCAAGGTGTCTGTTATTCAGTTAGGCTCTGAGTATGTGACTATATGAAATAGAATTCTGACTACAATACAGGTGTTCTTTACTCATTGAACCTCTGAAGAAATGCCACATGTAAAAGCGTCCATATTATTCCTCAGGTATTTATTATTCACTGAGGCTATGTAAATTTGGCCATATGAAATTTCTTTCTGACTAGTATACAGGCATGTATTATTGACTCTCACTCTAAATATTTGGGCATATATAATAGACTAGTGACTATTCCAAAGTTTTGTATTACTGACTCAGGCTTTGATTTTGTGGCCATATAAAACAGACTAGTGTCTATTCCACACATGCGCATTATTCCCTTAGGCTGTAAATGAGAGGCTATGTAAAGTACACTCCTAACACTTCCCTAGGTGTGCCTTACTCAGTGAGGCTCATTTTGTGTGACCGTATGAAACAGGATGCTGTTTATCACAAATATTTTATTATTCAGTGAATGTCTGAATGAGAGGCTATAAGAAATAAACTGCTGAGGACTTTAACTTTGTGCATTATTCATTGAGGCTATGAGTCAGTGGCCATATAAAATGGAATCCTGATTAATCCAGAAGTGCATATTATCCACTGAAGCTATGACTATGTGTCCAAATAAAATAGACTGCTGACTACTCCACAGGTCTGCATGATTTACTGAGGCTCTGAATGAATGTCCATCGAAAATAGACACCAAATTACTCTCCAGGTATGTATTATTCAGTGAGCATCAGAAGATGTGGTCATACTAATTACATTTCTTTCTATATCAAGGGTCTGTATTATGCACTGAGGCTCTAAATACATGTCTACTTGAAAGAGTCTCCGGACTGCAGCACATTTTTCAATGACATATTGAATGAGAGGCCACATGAAAATGTCTCCTGACTATTCCACAGGTGTGCATTATTTAGTGAGACTCAGAATGAGGAGATACAAGACAATCCTGAAAGATTTATCCAGGTGTATACATTTAGTGAGGCTCTCAACGAGTAGCCATAGAAAAGACGCTTCTGATTATTCTGCAGGTGTGCATTATTTAGTGATTCTCTGAATTAGTGGCCATAAAATATAGACTCCAGACTATATCACAAGTGTGTAATATTCAGTGAGGCTGCGAAAGAGGGGCCCTATGAAAAAGAATTCTAATGAGTTCACATGTGCGTTATTCACTGTTTGTCTGAATGAGTAGCTGTATGACATAGACACCTCATTATTCTAAATGTGTGCATGATTCCAACAGTTTCGGTATTAGTGTCAATACCAAATGGACTCCTGAAACTCCCCCAGTTGTGTATTACTCAGCGTTACACATAATTAGAGTTCATATGAAATATACTCCTCACCACCACCCAGTTGTGTATCATTCAGGAAGGCACTTAATTCATGGCTATCTTAAACAGTGTCCTGATTACTCCATAGAAGTTCATTATTCACTGAAACTTTGAATGAGAGGCCATACAAAATAGACACTTGACTATTGCTACATTGTGAGTTATTCAATAAGGCTCTAAATGAGTGGTAGTATGAAATAGAATCCTGAGAATTCCCAAGGTGTGTACCATTCAGGGAGGCATAGATTGAGTGGCCATATAAAAAATGCTCAACTATTACCCTGGTGTGAATTACTCACTGAGGATCGAAATGAATGGCTACATGAAGTAGACCCTTAACTCTTCCCAGGTGTGTATTATTGAATGAGACTCTGACTAGGTGGGGATAAAAAAGAGACTCCTGTGTATTGCCCAGCTGTTCATTACTTACAGAGACTCTGAATGTGTAGGCATTTGAAGTAGACCCTTGACTGTTTCTGAGGGGAGTATTATTCACAGATGCCCAGAAGGAGTGGCCATGTGAAAGAGATTCCTGACTTATCAAATATATATGTTATTCACTAAAACACGGAAAGTGTGGCCTTATGAAATAGACCGCATTTTACTCCACAGGTGCGCATTATTTTTTGACTCTCCAAACGAACCACCATATGAAATAGACTGTGATTATTCCCAACATGTGCAATATTCGAAGAGGTTTTGTATGAGTGTCCATATCAAATAGTCTCCCGATTCTCACACATGTGTGTATCATTCAAAAAGCTGCTTTATTTGGTGCTACCTTCAGTAGGGTCCTCCCTTCTCCACAGCTGTTTATTATGCACTGAAGCTCTGAATGAGAGGCCATATGAAATAGACTCCCTATTATCGCCCCATTGTGCATTATTCGGTAATGCTGTGATTGAGTGGCCATATGACCTGGATTCTGACTATTCCCAAGGGGTGTATTCTTCAGTCAGTTTCTGAACGAGAGACCACATAAAATAGACTTATGACTCTGTCCTCTTTACTATTTCTCAGCTCTGCATTTTCCACAGACTCGCTGGGTTAACGGTCATATCAAATAGTCTCCAGACAATTCTCTAGGTGTGCATTATTTAGTGAATCTCTTAATAAGTGGCTATATATAATAGAATCCTGAGTATTTTCCAGATATATATGATTCTTCACTGAGGAACTGAATAAGTGGCCATGTCAAGTACACTCTTGACATTTCCATACCTCTGTATTATTCTGCGAGGTTCTGAATGTGTGGCCATATAATAGAGACTCCTATACACTACTCAGGCGTGAGTTTTAGATTCGGCTGTAAATGAGTGGCTATACGAAACAGAATCCTGACTTTCCCAAGGTGTCTGTTATTCAGTTAGGCTCTGAGTATGTGGCTATATGAAATAGTATTATGACTACAATACAGGTGTTCTTTACTCAATGAACCTCTGAAGAAATGCCACATGTAACAGCGTCCAGAGTATTGCTCAGGTATTTATTATTCACTGAGGCTCTTTACCATTGGCCAAATGAACTTGTTTCCTGAGTAGTCTACAGGACTGTGTTATTGACTCTTACTCTAAATATTTGGACATATATAATAGACATGTGACTTTTCCAAAGTTGTGTATTACTGACTCAGGCTTTGATTTTGTGGTCATACAAAACAGACTAGTGTCTATTCCACACATGTGCATTACTCCCTTAGGCTGTAAATGAGAGGCTATGTAAAGTACACTCCTAACACTTTTCCAGGTGTGTGTTACTCACTGAGTCTCTTTGTTATATGACAATATGAAACAGGAGGCTGTCTGTCTCAAATATTATTATTATTCAGTGAATCACTGAATGAGCAGCTATAGGAAATAAACTGCTGTGTACTTTACATTTGTGCATTATTCATCGAGCTTATGAGTCAGTGGTCATATAAAATGGAATCTTGATTAATACACACGTGCATATTATCCCCTGAGGCTATGAATGTGTGTACAAATGAAAGAGACTCTTGACTACTCCACAGGTCTGCATTATTTACGGAGACTATGAATGAATGTCCATGGAAAATAGACTCCAAATTATTCTCCAGGTGTGTATTATTCAGTGAGCATCAGAATATGTGGTCATACAAATTAGATTTCTTTATATATCAAAGGTCTGTCTTATGCACTGAGGCTCTGAATATGTGTCTACATGAAAGAGTCTCCTGACTACACCACATTATTCAATGACACATTGAATGAAAGGCCACATGAAAAAGTCTCCTGACTATTCTACAGGTGTGCATTATTTAGTGAGACTCTGAATGAGGAGATACAAGAAAATCCTGACTATTTATCCAGGCGTGTACATTTACTGAGGCTCTCAATGGGTAGCCATAGGAAAGAGACTTCTAACTATTCCGCAGGTGTGAATTGTTCAGTAATTCTCTGAATGAGTGGCCATAAAATCTAGACTCCAGACTATATCAAAAGTGTGTAATATTCAGTGAGGCTGTGAAAGAGGGGCCACATGAAACAGAATTCTAATGACTTCACATGTGCGTTATTCACTCTTTGTCTAAATAAGTAGTCGTATGACATAGACACCTCATTATTCTCCATGTGTGCATTATTCCAACAGGTTCGGTATTAGTGTCAATACCAGATAGACTCTTGAAACTCCCCCAGGTGTGTATTTCTTAGCGTTACACAGAATTAGAGTTCATATGAAATAGACTCCTGACCACCACACTGGTGTGCATCATTCAGAAAGGCACTTAATTCATTGCTATCTTAAACAGTGCCCTGATTACTCCATAGAAGTTTATTATTCACTGAAACTTTAAATGAGAGGCCATAAAAAATACACACCTGACTATTGCTAAATTGTGTGTTATTCAATAATGTTCTAAATCAGTGGTAGTATGAAATAGAATCCCGAGAATTACCCAGGTGTGTACCATTCAGGGAGGCACAGAATGAGTGGCTATATAAAAAATGCTCGACTATTACCCTGGTGTGCATTATTCACTGAGGACCTAAATGTGTGGCTACATGAAGTAGACCCTTAAATCTTCCCCAGGTGTGTATTATTGAATGAGACTCTAACTAGCAAAGATAAAAAAGATACTCAGGTGTATTTCCCAGGTGTTCATTACTTACAGAGAGTCTGAATGTGTAGGCATTTGAAGCAGACCCTTGACTGTTTCTGAGGGGTGTATTATTCAGAAACGCCCAGAACCAGTGGCCATGTGAAAGAGATTCCTGACTTATCAGATATACATCTTATTCACTAAGACACTGAAAGTGTGGCCTTATAGAATAGACCGCATTTTACTCCACAGGTGGGCATTATATTTTGACTCTCCAAACGAACGACCATATGAAATAGACTAGTGATTATTCCCCACATGTGCAATATTCGAAGAGGTTCTGTATGCGTGTCCATATCAAATAGTCTCCTGACTCCAACACATGTGTTTGTCATTCACAGAGCTGCTTTATTTGTGGCTACCTTAAATAGGGTCCTGACTACTCCACAGCTGTGTATTGTGCATTGAAGCTCCGAATGACAGGCCATATGAAATAGACTCCTTATTATTGCCCCATTGTGCATTATTCGGTAATGTTGTGATTGAGTGTCCATAAGACTTGGACACTGACTATTCCCAAGGTATGTATTTTTCAGTGATATTCTGAACGAGTGACCACATAACATAAACCCTTGACTCTATCCTCTTGACTATTTTTCAGTTCTGCATTGTCCACTGAGTCGCTGGGTGAAGAGTCATATCAAGTAGTCTCCAGACTTTTTCCTAGCTGTGCATTATTCAGTGAGTGTCTGAATAAGTGGCTATATATAATATAATCCTGAGGATTTTCCAGATATATATGATTCCTCACTGAGGTTCTGAATAAGTGGCCATGTGAAATACACTCCTGACATTTTCAAAGGTCTGTATTATTCTGTGAAGCTGTGAATGGGTAGCCATAAAATAGAGTCTCCTGAATGCTCCACAGGCGTGCGTTTTTACATTCGGCTCTAAATGAGTGGCTATATGAAATAGAATTTTATCTTTTCCCAAGGTGTATGTTATTTGGTTAGGCTCTGAGTATGTGGCTATAGGAAATAGAATTCTGACTACAATAAAGGTGTTTCTTATTTAAGGAAGCTCTGAAATTGATGCCAAATGTAATAGTGTCCTGAGTAATTCCCAGGTACGTATTATACACTGAGGCTCTGAAACTTTGGCCATATGAAATTGTTTTCTGACTTGTCCACAGGCATGTATTATTGACTCTGACTCTAAATATTTGGGCATTTAAAATAGACAAGTGACCATTCCAAAGTGCTGTATTACTCAATCAGGCTTTTATTTTGTGGCGACATAAAATAGTCCAGTGTTTATTCCACACGTGTGCATTATTCCCTGAGGCTGTAAATGAGAGGCTATATAAAGTAGACTCCTAACACTTCCCATGGTGTGCCTTACTCAGGGAGGCTCATTTGGTGTGACCATATGAAAAAAGATGCTGCTATATTAAATATTTTTATTATTTAGTGAATCTCTGAATGAGTGTCAATATGAAATAGACTGCTGAGTAATTTACATTTGTGCATTTTCAACTGAAGTTACGAGTCAGTGGCCATATAAATTGGAAACTGGACTAATACACACGTACATATTATCCACTGAGGCTATGAATATGTGTCCTAATAATATAGACTCCAGGCTACTCCACAGGTGTACATTATTTGCTGAGGCTCTGAATGAATGTCCATCGAAAATAGACTGCAAATTACTCTCCAGGTGTGTATTATTCAGTGAGGCTCAGAAGATGTCGTCATATCAATTAGATTCCTTAAAACATAAAGGGCCTGTTTTATTCACTGTGGCTCTAAATATGTGTCTCCATAAAATAGACTCCTGACTACATCACATTATTCAGTGACACTCCAAATTATAGGCCACATGAAAAAGTCTCCTGAATATTCCACAGGTATGCATTATTTAATAAGCCTCTGAATGAAGGTATATAGGTAAAGTCTGACTATTTCCCCAGGTGTGTACACTTAGCGAGTCTCTTAACGAGTGGCAATAGGAAAGAGTCTCCTGACTATTTCACAGGTATGCATTATTTACTGAGACTCTGATTGAGAAGATAATAGTAAATTCTGACTATTTCCCTAGGTGTGTACACTTAGTGAGGCTCTTAATGAGTGGCCATAGGAAAGAGACTTCTGACTATTCTGCAGGTGTGCATTATTTAGAGATTCTCTGAATGGGTAGCCATAAAAAATAGACTCCAAACTGTATCACAAGTGTATAATATTCAGTGAGGCTGTGAAAGACAGTCCATAAGAATCAGACTTCTAATTACATGATCATTATTCACTGTTTGTCTGTATGAGTAGCCATATGACATAGACTCCTCATTATTATATATGTGTGCATTAACCAAACAGGTTCTGTTTGAGTGTCCATACCAAATAGACTCCTGAAGCTGCCCCAGGTGTGTATTACTCAATGATAAACAAAATTAGAGTTCATAAGAAATAGACACCAGGCAATTACACAGGTTTGTATCATTAAGGAATGCACTTAATTCGTGGCTATCTTAAACAGCGTCTTGATTACTCCATAGAAGTTTATTATTCACTTAAACTTTGAGTGATAGACCATATAAAATAGACACCTCACTATTGCTCCATTGTGAATTATTCAATAAGGTGCTAAATGCGTGGTAGTATCAAATAGAATCGTTAGGTTCCTTCAGGTGTATATCACTCAGTGAGGCACAAAATGGGTGGCCATATAAAAAATGTTCGATTATTACCCTGGTGTGCATTATTCACTGAGGCTCTAAATGAGTGGCTACATGAAGTAGACTCTTAACTCTTCCTTAGGGGTGTATTATTGAATGAGACTCTGACTAAGTGGGCATAAAAAAGAGAATCAGGTGTATTGCCCATGTGTTCATTACCTACAGAGCCTCTGAAGTGTAGCCATTTAAAGTAGACACTTGACTACTTTTGAGGGGAGTGTTCTTTACAGAGACCCTGAACGAGTGGCCATGTGAAAGAGATTCCTTACTTTTCAGATATACATATTATTCACTAAAACACTGAAAGGGTGGTTTCTGAAATAGAACCCGTTTTACTTTACACGTGTGCATAGTTTTTGATTCACCAAACGAAACACCGTATGAAACAGACAAGTGATTATTACCCACATGTGCAGTATTTGAAAAGGCTTTGATTTTGCAGCCATATAAAATAGACTACTGTCTATTCCACACGTGTGCATTATATCCAGATTCTGTTACTTAAAGGCTATATAAAGTAAACTCCTAACACTTCCCCTGATGTACATTACTCAGTGAGGCATTTTTTTAAACCATATGAAACAGGATGCTGTCTATCTCAAATATTGGTATTATTCAGTGAATCTCTGAATGAGTGCTTATATAAAATAGACTGCTAAGTATTTTACATTTTTGCATTTTTCACTGAGGTTACGAATCAGTGGCCATATAAAATGGAATCCTGACTAATCCACACGTGCATGTTATCCACTGAGGCTATGAATATGTGTCCTAATGAAATAGACTCCTGGCTCCTGCACAGGTGTACATCATTTATAGAGGCTCTGAATAAATGTCCATCGAAAATAGATTCCAAATTATTCCCAGGTGTGTATTACTCAGTGAGGCTCAGAATATGTTTCCATATCAATTAGATTCCTTACTGTATCAAGTGTCTGCCTTATTCACTGAAACTCTGAATATGTGTCTACATGAAATAAATTCCTGACTACACCACAATATTCAGTGACACTCGGAATTAGAGGCCCCAGGGAAAAGTCTCCTGACTATTCCACAAGTGTGAATAAGTGGATAAAGGTAAATTCTGACTACTTCTCCAGGGATGTACACTTAGTGAGGCTCTTAACGAGTGACCATAAGAAAGAGACTTCTGAGGGCACTCGCAAGATGGCGTCGTAGAAGCAACTCAGGATTGCAGATCTCAGTGAAGGCGCAGAGGGTGAGTCCTAGCTGCATTCTCGGATGGACCTATTTTGCCCACAGAGTGTTGAAAGTCCCAGGTGTGGGAGAGACACGGGACGCTAGTATAGCCAGCTAATGCAGCCGGCTCACTCGGCCACTTCGGCCGGTGCCGCAGCGGGACCTGGTATGGAACTCACTGGTCTGGGTGCCCTGTTTAACCAGGAATCTGAAATTTGGAAGGGCAGATTGGCATGTCCATCTGATTGAACGGGACTTGGACAATGAGCCAGACGTGGAGGTTCCTGGGAAGCATGACCTGAGCCAGTGCAGTGGGCAGTGGCACGGGAGATTGCATGGATCCCAGTGCCCTATCGGCAGGCTACTGGGGCGCCAGTGAGAGAGTCGACCTTTCACCTAGCTGAGAGGAAGAGAGAGAGAGAGGACGAACTTTGAGGCAGGTAGCTGGATAATCAGGCTTGGCGGGACACACGCTCATGGGGACAAGCAGGGTGGTGACTGGAGGTGCTTGGGGCTGATAGTTTTGCTGCCGGAATCTAGGACAGTGCAGCCTGGTGAGTGAGGGGCATGCACAATTACTGACGCAATCCGCCCCCACTGAAGTACCGCCCAGGACTGATGCAGCCTGCCGTTTCCGAGGCAACCTGCCATAAAAGAGAGACTCCGCCAGGAGGGGGGAGCGCTCCACAGCAGAAGGGAGCCCAGAAGCAACAGGGCGGACCGGTGCTAGCAGGTCAGAGCCCCAGCAGGCAAATAGTGAATAGACTGCCTCCTAGTGGGGCAGAACAGTGCAACAGATACTCATAAAGAAAGCCCCAACTCCCTGAGACAGAGCATCTAAGGGGAAAAAGAAGGGTGGTGTTTTATGAGTTCTATTGCAGCAGACATAAACAACCTCCCAACAACCCTGAATGAACAACAGAGCTCACAGCTCAGCACTGGAGCTCCTATACAGCACAGACCATCTCCTCAAGCAGCTCCCTGACCCCTGTATATCCAAAGAGTCACCCCAAAAAAGGACTAATCAGACTGACATTTGGTGGGCATCATTCTGGAACAAAGACAGCAGAAGAAGAAACTGGTATCATCAATCACTGTTATGCAGCTGCTACAGGTATACCCCAGACAAGCGGGGCCTGGAGTGGAGCTCAGCACTCATACAGCAGAGGGGATAAACAATTAGAGGGAAAACTAAGTAACAGAAATACTTCATCATCAACAATCTCAGCATCCACACCGAGACCCAACTGAAAAATCAGCAACTACTAAGACGAAAGGTGGATAAATCCATAAAGATGGGAAGAAACCAGCGCAAAAAGGAGGAAAGCACCCGAAACCAAAACAACTCACCTCCTACAAAGGACCAAAACTCCTCAACAACAAGGGAACAAAGCTGGACGGAGAATGAGTGTGACGAAATGACAGAATCAGACTTCAGAAAGTGGATAATGAGAAACTTAAGTGAGCTAAAAGAAAATGTTCTAAATCAGAGCAAAGAAACTAACAACCTTGAAAAAAGATTTGAAAAAAGATTCGAGGAATTGATAACGAGAATGGACAACATAGAGAGGAATATGAATGGATTGAAGGAGCTGAAAAACACAACACGAGAACTTCACGAAGCATGCACAAGTTTCAACAGCCGAATTGACCAAGCAGAAGAAAGAATATCAGAAGTTGAAGATCAACTCAATGAAATAAAACGAGAAACCAAGATTAAAGAAAAAAGTACAAAACGGAATGAACAAAACCTCCAAGAAATGTGGGACTATGTGAAGAGACCCAACCTACGTTTGAAAGGTGTACCAGAATGTGACGAGGAGAATGAATCCAAGCTGGAAAACACTCTTCAGGATATTCTCCAGGAAAATTTCCCCAACCAAGCAAGACAGGTCAATACTCAACTCCAGGAAATACAGAGAACACCACAAAGATACTCTGCAAGAAGAGCAACCCCAAGGCACATAATCGTCAGATTCACCAGGGTTGAAACGAAGGAGAAAATACTAAGGGCAGCCAGAGAGAAAGGTCGGGTCACCCACAAAGGGAAGCCCATCAGACTCACAGCAGATCTCTCGGCAGAGACTCTACAAGACAGAAGAGAGTGGGGGCCAATATTCAACATCCTTAAAGAAAAGAACTTTCAACCCAGAATTTCATATCCAGCCAAACTGAGCTTCATGAGTGAAGGAAAAATAAAATCCTTCATGAACAAGCAAGTACTCAGAGATTTTGTCACCACTAGGCCTGCTTTACAAGAGCTCCTGAAAGAGGCACCACACATAGAAAGGAACAACCAGTACCAGCCATCCTAAAAGCATACCAAATACTAAAGAGAATCAAGAAAATGAAGAATCTATATGAACCAATGGGCAAAACAGCCAGCTGGCATCAAAATGGCAGTATCAAACTCACACATAAATATATTAAACCTAAATGTAAATGGGCTAAATGCACCAATCAAAAGACACAGTCTGGCAAACTGGATAAAAAACGAAAACCCATCTGTGTGCTGTATCCGGGAAAACCACCTCACAAGCAAGGATACACAAAGGCACAAAATAAAAGGATAGAGGAAGATTTACCAAGCAAATGGAGAGCAAAAAAAAGCAGGAGTTGCAACTCTTATCTCTGATTAAAGAGACTATAAAGCAACAAAGATCAAAAGGGACAAAGAAGGTCATTACATAATGGTAAAAGGCTCGATACAACAAGAAGAGCTAACAATTCTAAAGATATATGGACCCAATGCAGGAGCACCCAGATATATAAGGCCAGGTCTTAATGACTTACAAAGAGACTTACACTCCCAAACAATAATAGTGGGAGAATTTAACACTCCACTGTCAACAGCAGACAGATCAACCAGACAGAAAATTAACAAGGATATCCAGAACATGAACTAAGACCTGGAACAAGCAAACCTGATAGACATTTACAGAACTCTCCACCCCAAATCCACAGAATATACATTGCTTTCAGCACCGCATCACACCTACTCCAAAAGTGACCACATAATTGGATGTAAAGCACTCCTTAGCAAATATAAACAACTAAAATCATAACAAAGAGTCTCTCAGACCATAGTGAAATCAAGTTGGAACTCTGAATTCAGAAAATAGCTCAGAACCGCACAGCTTCATGGAAACTGAACAACTGGCTCTTGAATGTTTATTGGATAAACAAAGAAATGAAGAAAGAAATAAAGAAGTTCTTTGAAACCAACGAGAATGAAGACACAATGTGCCAGAATCTCTCTGGGACACTTTTAAAGCAGTCTGTAGAGGAAAGTATATGGCAATAAATGCCCACATGAGAAGAGTGGAGAGATCCAAAATTGACACCCTATCATCAAAATTGAAAGAGCTAGAGGAGCAACATCAAAAAAGCTCAAAACCTAGCCGAAGACAAGAAATAACTAAGATCAGAGCAGAACTGAAGGAGAAAGAGACAAGAAAAACCCTTCAAAAAATCAATAAATCTAAGAGCTGGTTTTTCGAAAAGATCAACAAAATAGACAGACCACTAGCCAGACTGATAAAAAAGAAAACAGAGAACAACCAAATAGATGACATAAAAAACAATAATGGGGAAATCACCACAGATTCCACAGAAATTCAAACCATCATCAGAGAATACTACAAACAGTTCTATGCACAGAAACTAGTAAACCAGAAAGAAATGGATAAATTCCTGGACGCCTGTGTTCTCCCACGCCTAAACCAGGAGGAAGCCAAAACTATGAATAGACCAGTAACAAGGTCTGAAGTTGAGGCAGCAATTTAGAGCCTACCACACAAAAAAAGCCCAGGTCCACATAGGTTCACAATCGAATTCTACCAGACACACAAAGTTGATCTGGTACCATTCCTTCTAAAACTATTCCAAACAATCCAAAAATAGGAAACCCTACCCAAATCATTTTATGAGACGAACATCATCCTGATACCAAAACGTGGCAGAGACTCAACAAGAAAACAAAACTTCAGGCCAATATCCATGATGAACATAGCTACAAAAATCTTCAATAAAATACTGGCAAACCGATTGCAACAGCACATTTAAAAACTTATCCATCATGATCAAGTAGGATTCATCTCGGGGATGCAAGGCTGGTTCAATGTACGAAAGTCTATAAATGTGATTCAGCACATAAACAGAAGCAAAAACAAAAACCACATGATTATCTCAATTGACGCAGAGAAGGCATTTGACAAAATTCAACAGCCCTTTATGTTAAAAATCCTCAATAAACTTGGTATTGCTGGAACATATCTCAAAGTAATAAAAGCTATTTACGACAAACCAACAACCAGTATCATAATGAATGGGCAAAAACTGGAAGCATTCCCTTTGAAATCTGGCACTAGACAAGGATGCCCTCTCCCACCACTCCTATTAAACATAGTACTGGAATATCTAGCCAGAGCAATCAGGCAAGAAAAAGAAATAAAGGGTATTCAAATAGGAAAGGTGGAAGCCAAATTGTCTCTATTTGCAGACGACATGATAGTATAGCTAGAAGACCCCATCACCTCAGCCCAAAAGCTCCTGAAGCTGATAAGCAACTTCAACAAAGTCTCAGGATATAAAGTCAATGTTCAAAAATCACAAGCATACCTATACACCAATAACAGACTTAAAGAGAACCAAATCAAGAACGAACTGTCATTCACAATTGCTAACAAGAAAATAAAATACCTAGGAATACAACTCACAAGGAATGTAAGTGACCTCTTTAAGGAAAACTACAAACCACTGCTCAACGAAATAAGAGAGGACACAAACAGATGGAGAAACACTTCATGTTCGTGGTTAGGAAGAATCAATATCATGAAAATGGCTATATTGCCCAATGTAATTTACACAATCAATGCTATCTCCATCAAACTACCATTGAATTTCTTCACAGAACTGGAAAAAACCACCATGAATTTTATATGGAACCAAAAAACAGCCCGCATAGCCAAGTCAATTCTAAGCAAAAAGAACACAGTGGGAGGCATCACACTACCAGACTTCAAACTATTCTACAAGGCTACAGTAATCAAAACAGTATGGTACTGGTACCAAAACAAAGATATATACCAATGGAACAGAACAGAAGCATCGGAGGCAACACAACATATCTGCAACCATATTATCTTTGATAAACCAGACAAAAACAGGCAATGTGGAAAGGATTCCCTATTTAATAAATGGTGTTGGGAAAACTGGCTAGCCATGTGCAGAAAGCAGAAAGTGGACCGCTTCCTGACTCCTTACACTAAAATTAACTCCAGATGGTTTAAAGACTTAAACATAAGACCTGACACCATAAAAACCCTAGAAGAAAATATAGGCAAAACCATTCAGGACATAAGAGTAGGCAAGGACTTCATGACCAAAACACCAAAAGCATTGGCAACAAAAGACAAAATAGATAAATGGGACCTAATCAAACTCCACAGCTTCTGCACGGCAAAAGAAACAGTCACTAGAGTGAATCGGCAACCATCAGAATGGAAAAAATCTTTGCAGTTTTCACATCTGACAAAGGGCTGATATCCAGAATTTACAAAGAACTCAAACAGATTTACAGGGAAAAAACAAACAAGCCCATTCAAAAATGGGCAAAGGATATGAACAGACACTTAACAAAAGAAGACATACATGAGGCCAACAAACATATGAAAAAGTGCTCATCATCGCTGGTCATTAGAGAGTTGAAAATCAAAACCACATTGAGATACTATCTCACGCCAGTTAGAATGGCGATCATTAAAAAATCTGGAGACAGGAGATGCTGGAGAGGATGTGGAGAAATAGAAACGCTCTTACACTGTTGGTGGGAGTGTTAATTAGTTCAACCATTGTGGAAGACAGTGTGGCGATTCCTCAAGGATCTAGAAATAGAATTTCCATTTGACCCAGCAATCCCATTACTGGGTATATAGCCAAAGGACTATAAATCATTCTACTATAAGGACACATGCACACGAATGTTCTTTGCAGCACTGTTTACAATACAAAGAACTGAAACCAACCCAAATGCCCAACGATGATAGACTGGACTAGGAACATGTGGCACATATACACCATGGAATATTATGCAGCAATCAAAAATGATATGTTTGTGTTGTTTGTAAGAACATGGATGAATCTGGAGAACACATTCTCAGCAAACTGACTCAAAAACAGAAAAAGAAATCCCACGTATACTGACTCATAGGTGGGTGAGAAAAATGAGAACACATGGACACAGAGAGGGTGTCTACTACACACTGGGGTCTATTTGGAGGAATGGAGGAGGGACAGCGGTGGGGGCTGGGGAGGGATAGCCTGGGGATGAATGCCAAGTGTGGGTGAAGGGGAGGAAAGCAGCATAACACTCTGCCATGTGTGTACCTATGCAACCATCTTGCACGTTCTGCACATGTACCCCAAAACCTATAATGCAATAAAAATTAAAAAATAGCCTCCTTTCTTCTCCACAGGTGTACATTATTTACCGAGGCTCTGAATGAATATCCATCGAAAATACACTCAAAATTATTCTCCAGGTGTGTATTATACAGTGAGGCTCAGAAGATGTGGCCATATTAATTAGATTTTTTACTATATCAAGGGCCTGACTTATTCACTGAGGCTCTGAATATGTGTCCACATGAAATAGACTCCTGACTACACCACACTGTTCAGTGACACTCCGAATTAGAGGTCACATGAAAAAGTCTTCTGACTATTCCACAGGTGTGCCTTATTTAGTCAGAATGTGAATGAGGGGATAAAGGTAAATCCTGACTATTTTCCCAGGTGTGTACACTTAGTGAGGCTCTTAACGAGTGGCCATAGGAAAGAGATATCTGACTATTCAGCAGGTGTGCATTATTTAGTGATTTTTTTGATGAGTGGCCATATAAAACAGACTCCAGACTGTATCACAAGTGTGTAATATTCAGTGAGGCTGTTAAGGATCCTCTGTATAACCCCTTTCTACTGTGTGTATCACCTCTCTCCTGTTTGTATCCTCCTCTCTCCTGTGTGTATCCTCCTCTCTCCTGTGTGTACGCCCTTTTTTCTTTGTGTATCCCCCTTACCTGTATATTTCCTCCACTTTCCTGTGTATATCCCCCTTTCTCCTGTGTTTATCCATTTTTCCTGTGTATGCCCCTCTCTCCTGTGTGTATTCCCCTCACCTGTGTTTATACCCTATCTCTTTTGTGTATCCTTTTTCTCCTGTGTGTATCCTTTTTTCCTGTGTGCATGCCCCTCTCTACTTTGTGTATCCCCCTCCCCTGTGTGTATACATTTTTCACCTCTGTGTATTTTCCTCTCTCCTGCGTGTATAATCCTTTATCCTTTGTGTATCCCTTTTCTCTCCTGTGTGTTTTCCCCCTCTCTCCTGTGTGTAACCCCCTTTTCTCCTGTGTGTATCCCCCCTTTCTCCTGTGTGTATCACCCTTTCTCCTGTGTGTATCCCCTTTCGCCTGTTCGTATTTTCCTCTCTCATGTATGTATCATCCTCTCTCCTGTGTGTATCCCCATCTCCTGTGTGTATCCTCCCCTCTCCTTTGTGTATCCCCCTTTCTTCTGTGTGTATCCCCTTTCCTGCGTGCATGCTTCTTTCTGCTTTGTGTACTTCCTTCTCCTGTGTGTATCCTCCTCTCTCCTGTGTGGTTCATTTTCTCTCCTGTGTGTATCCCCCTTTCTCCTGTGTGTATCACCACTCTCCTATGTGTATCCCCCTCTCTCCTATGTGTATCCTTCTCTCATTTGTGTGTATCTTTCTTTCTCTAGTGTGTACCCTTCTTTTTCCTGTGTGTATCATTTTGTCTCCTGTTTGTATCCTTCTGTCTCCTGTGTGTATTTTTCTCTATTTTGTGTGCATCATTCTCTCTCCTGTGTGTATTTTTCTGTCTCCTGTGTGTATCCTTCTCTATTTTGTCTGTATCCTTCTCTCTCCTGTGTGTATTCTCCTCTCTCCTGTGTGTATTTTTTTCTGTGTGTATCTTCCTCTCTCCTGTGTGTATCCTGCTCTCTCCTATGTGTATCATTCTCTCTCCTGTGTGTATTCCTCCTCTCTCTTGGAGGTATCCCCCTACTCTCTTGTGTATATCTTCCCTCTCTCCGTGTGTAACCCCCTCTCTCCTCTGTGTATCCTCCGCTCTTCTGTAGGTATCCCCTCTCTCCTCTGTGTATTCTCCTCTCTGCTGTGTGTATCCTTTTCTCTCCTGTATGTATTCCCCTCTCCTGTGTGTATTATCCTCTCTCCTGTGTATCCTCCTTTCTCTTGTGTGAATTCCCCTCTCCTGTGTGTTTCCTTTTCTCTCCTGTGTATCCTTCTCTCTTTTCGGTATATCACCCTCTCTTCTGTGTGTATCTCCCTCTTTTTTGTATATCCTCCTTTCTGCTTTGTGTATCTTCCTCTCTCCTCTCTTTACCCTCCCCTTTCCTGTGTGTATCACCTTTCTTCTTTGTGTATCACCCTCTCTCCTGTGTTTATCCCCTACTATTTTGTGTGTATCCTCCTCTCACCTGTGTGTATCCTCCTCTCTCTTGTGCATATACTTCTGTCACCTGCTTGTATCCTCGTCTCTTCTGTTTGTATCCCCCTCTCCTGTGTGTATTCCCCCTCTCCACTGTGTGTATCCTCGTCTCTCCTGCGTGTATCCTCCTCTCTTCTTTGTGTACCCTTTTCTCTCCTGTGTGAATTTTCCTCTCTCCTGCGTGTATTTTCCTCTCTTCTGTCTGTATACTATTCTATTTTGTGTGTATCCTCCTCTCTCATGTTATTATCCTTCTCCTTCTGTGGGTATCCCCTGTTTCCTGTGTGTATCCTCCTCTCTCCTCTGTGTATGCCCCTCTCTCCTGTGTGTATCCCTTTCTTCTGTGTGTATTCCCCTCTTTCCTGTGTTTATTCTCCTCTCTTTTGCGTTTATCCCCCTCATTCCTGTGTGTATCCTTTTTTCTCCTGTGTGTATTTTCCTCTCTCTTGTGTGTATCCTCCTCTCTCTTGTGTGTATCCCCCTCCCCCTTTGTGTATGCCACACCCTCCTGTTTGTATCCACCACTCTCCTGAGTGTATTTCCCTCTCTCTTGTGTGTATCCTCCTCTCTTTTGTGTGTATCCTCCTTTCACGTGTGTATCCTCCTCTCTCCTGTTTGTATCATTTTCTCTTCTGTGTGTATCCTCCTCTTTCCTTTCTGCATCCTCCTCTCTTTTGTGTGTATCCCACTCTCTCCTGTGTGTATCCTTCCTATTTTTTTGTGTGTCCTTCTCGCCTGTGTGTATCCCTCTTTCTCCTGTGTGCTTCCCTTCTCATTTGTGTATCCTCCTTTCTCCTTTGTGTATCCTCCTCTATCCTGTGTGCATCCTCCACTCTGCTGTGTTTATCCTCCTCTCTTTTGCGTTTATTTTCTCATTCCTGTGTGTATCCTTTTTCTCCTGTGTGTATTTTACTCTCTCTTTTGTGTATTCTCCTCTCTCCTGTGTGTATCCCCCTCCCTTTTTGTGAATGTCGCACTCTCCTGTTTGTATCCCCCACTCTTCTGAGTGTATTCCCCTCTCTCCTGTGTGTATCCTCCTTTCACGTGTGTATCCTTCTCTCTCCTGTTTGCATCATTTTCTCTCCTGTGTGTATCCTCCTCTCTCCTTTCTGTATCCTCATCTCTTTTGTATCTTCCTCTTCTGCCTGTATTCCTTTTTTTCCTGTGTGTATCCCCCTCTATCCTGTGTGTATCAGCCTCTCCTATGTGTATGCCTTTGTCTCTTTTGTGTATTCTCCTCTCTCATGTGTGTATCTTCCTCTCTAATGTGTGTTTCCTCCTCTCTACTGTGTGTATTTTCCTCCCCTTGTGTGTATGCCCCTCTCTCCTGTGTGTATCATTTTTTCTTCTCAGTGTATCCTTCTTTCACCTGTGGGGATTCTCCTCTCTCCTGTGAGTATCATCCTCCCTCTTGTGTGTATCTTCCTCTCTTCTGTGTGTATCCTTTTCTATTCTGTGTGTATCCTCCTGTCTCCTGTGTGTATCCTCCTGCATCCTTTGTGTATTCTTCTCTCTACTTTGTTTATGCCCCTCTCTTCTGTGTGTATCTCCCTCTACTGTGTGTATCCTTCACTCTCCTGTGTGTATCTTTCTCTCTTTTGTTTTTATCTTCCACTCTCCTGTGTGTATTTTCTACTTAACTTTCTGTATCACTTCTCTTTCCTGTGTTTATTTCCCTCTCGCTTGTGTGTATTTTTCTCTCTCCTGTGTGTATCTTTTATCTCTCCTGTGTGTGTACCCCTCTCATTTTTGTGTATTTCCCTCACCTGTGTGTATACCCTTCTCTTCTTTGTGTATACCCCTCTGTCCTGTGTATATCCTCCTCTCTATTTTGTGAATTCGCGTCTCTCCTTTGCGTATCATTCTCTCTCCTGTGTGTATGCTCCTCTCTTTTGTGTGTATCCTCCTCTCTCCTGTGTGTATGCACCCTGTCTCCTGTGTGTAACGCCCTCTCTCTTATGTTTATTAAACTCTCTCCTGTGGATACTCCTCTCTCCTGCGTGTGTCCTCCTTTCTTTTTTATGTATCTTCCTCTCTTCTATATGTATTTCCCTCTCTCCTGTCTGTATGCCCCTCTCTCCTGTGTGTATTCCCCTCTTCTGTGTGTATATCCTCTCTCTTGTGTGTATGCCCCTCTCTCCTGTGTGTATTCCCCTCTTCTGTGTGTATATCCTCTCTCTTGTGTGTATTCCCATCTCCTGTGTGTATTCCCCTCTCTCTTTTGTATATTTCTCTGTCTCCTGTATGTATCCAACTCTCCTGTGTGTATCCCACTCTCTCCTGTGTGTGCCCTTCTCCTGTGTGTATACCCCTCTTTCCTGTGTGTATACTCCTCTTTCCTGTGTGTATCCTCCTCTCTCCTGCGTGTATCCCTCCGCTTTCTTTTGTGTTTCCCCCCTCTGTGTGTAACAACTTTCTTTCCTATGTGTATCACCTTTTTCTTTTGTGTGTATCCCCCTCTCTCTTGTGTGTATCTCCTCTCTCCTGTTTGTTTCATCCTCTCTTCTGTGTGTATCCTCCTCTCTCTTCTGTTTATGCACCTCTCTCCTGTGTGTATCACCCCTTCCTGTGTTTATTTTTCTCTCTCGTGTGTGCCTTCCCCTCTCTCCTTTGTGTATTACCCTCATTTGTGTGTATACCCCTCTCTCCTATGTGTATTCCCCTTTCTCCTGTGTGGATCCCCATCTCTCTTCTGTGTATCGCCCTCTCCTCTGTGTCCTCCTTTAATCTATGTGTATCCTCCTCTCTGATATGTGTATCTTTTCTCTCTCCTGTGTGTATGCACCTCTCTTCTTTGTGTATTCTCCTCACCTTTCTGTATACCCCTCTCTCCTGTGTGTACCTTCCCTCTCTCCTGTGTGTATCCCTCTCTCTTTTGTGTGTATCCCCCTCGCTCCTGTGTGTACTGTTTTCTCTTCTGTGTGTATCCTTTTCTCTTCTGTGTGTATTATTCTCTCTCTTGTGTGTATCCCCCTTCTCTTCAGTATGTATTTTTCTCTCTCCTGTGTGTATCCCCCTCTCTCCTGCGGGTATCCTCTTCTGTGCTGCGTGTGTCCTCCTTTCTCCTGAGTGTATCCTCCTCTCTCGTGTGGATACCCCTCTCTCCTATGTGTATTTTGTCTCTCCTGTGTGAATCCTCTCTCTCTTGTGTGTATCGCCCTCTGCTATGTGTATGCTCCTCTCTCTTTTGTGTATCCATCTCTCTCCTGTGTGTATCTTCATTTCTGCTGTTTGTATCCTTCTCTATACTGTGCGTATCTTTCTTTTTCTGTGTGTATACCACTCTATCCAGTGTTTAGCCTTTCCTTTCTCTGAGTATGCCCAACTCTCCTGTGTGTATCCCCCTCTCTCCTGTTAGTATCCCCCCTCTCCCCGGTGTGTATCCATTCTCTCGCCTTTGTGTATCCTACTCTCTTCTGTGTGTATCCCCCTCTTTATTGTGTGCATCCCCCCTCTCCTGTGTCTGTCCTCCTCTCTCCTGTGTGTACCCATTCTCTCCTTTGTGTATTCTCCTCTCTCCTGTGTGTATCAGCCCTGTCTCCTGTGTGTAACGCCCTCTCTCCTCTGTGTATTCCCCTCTCTCCTGTGTATACTCCTCTCTTTTGCGTGTATCCTCCTCTCTCCTTTGTGAATCGTCCTCTCTCCTATGTGTATCCCCCTGTCTCCTCTGTGTATGACCCTCTCTCTTGTGTGTATTCCCCTCTCTCCTGTTTGGATCCCTCTCTCTCCTGTGTGTATCCCCTCACTCCTGTGTGTATACTCTCTCTTCTGTGTGTATCCCAGTCTCCTGTGTGTATAGCCCTCTCTCCTATGTGTATTTCTTCTCTCCTGTGTGGATCCCCTCTCTCTTGTGTGTATCGCCCTTTTCTGTATGTATGCTCCTCTCTCTTTTGTGTAACCGTCTCTCTTGTGTGTGTATCTTCCTTTATCCTGCGTGTATCCTTCTCTTTACTGTGCGTATCTTCCTCCTTCTGTGTGTATCCCACTCTCTCCAGTGTGTAGCCTCTCCTTTCTCTGAGTATGCCCAACTCTCCTGTGTGTATCCCCTCTCTCCTGTTAGTATCCTTCCTCTCCCCTCTGTGTATCCCTTCTGTCGCCATTGTGTATCCTACTCTCTTCCGTGTGTACCCCCCCTCTCCTGTGTGTATCCTACTCTCTCCTGTGTGTATCCCTTCACTTTTCTTTGTGTTTCCCCCTCTCTCCTGTGGGTTACATCTTTCTTTCCTGTGTGTATCACCCCTTTCTCCTGTGAGTATTCTTATCTCTCTTGTGTGTATCCCCTCTCTTCTGTTTGTTTCCTCCTCTCTTCTGTGTGTATCCGCCCTTTCTCCTGTGTTTAACGCCCTCTCTCCTCTGTGTATTAACCTCTCTCCTGTGTATACTCCTCTATTCTGCGTGTATCCTCCTCTCTTTTTTGTGTATGTTCCTCTCTCCCATGTGTATTTTTCTCTGTCCTGTCTCTATGTCCCTGTATCTTGTGTGTATTCCGCTCTCTTCTGTGTGGATCCCTTTCTCTTCTTTGTGTATCCCCCTCTCCTGTGTGTATACCCTCCCTCCTGTTTATATGCCCCTCTTTTGTGTGTATTTCCCTCTCTCCTGTGTATATTTCCCTGTCTCCTGTATGTATACAACTCTCCTGCGTGTATCTCCCTCTCTCCTGTGTGTATGCCACTCACCTGTGTGTATACTCCTCTCTCCTTTGTGTATCCTCCTCTCTTCTCTTTGTATCCTTCTTTCTTCTGTATGTATTCCTCCGCTTTCCTGTGAGTTTCCCCCTTCTCTCCTGTGTGTAACACCTTACTTTCCTGTGTGTATCACCTTTTTCTCCTGTGTGTATCCCCCTCTCTCTTGTGTGTATCCCCTCTCTCCTGTTTGTTTTCTCCTCTCTCCTGTGTGTATCCTCTACTCTTTTGTGTTTATGCCCCTCTCTCCTGTGTGTAGCACCCTTTCCTGGGTGTATCCTCCACTCTCCTGTTAGTATCCTCCACTCTCCTGTATTTTTGCCCCTCTCTCCTGTGTATATCACCCTTTCCTGTGTGTATCCTCCACTCTCCTGTGTGTATTCCACTTTCTCCTGTGTGTATCCCTTTTTTTTAGTGTATGACCCTCTCTCCTGTGTGTATCTCCCTCTCCTATATGTATCCTCCTATCTCCTATGTGTATTATTTTTTCTTCTGTGTGTATCCACTCTCCTGTGCCAATTCCCCTCTATCCTTTTTGTATCCTCCTCTCTCCTGCGTGTGTCCTCCCCGCTCCTCTGTCTATGCCCCTCTTTCCTGTATGGATCCCCCTCTTCTGTTTTTATCCCCCTCTCTCCTGTGTTTAT
This sequence comes from Saguinus oedipus, assembly GCA_031835075.1. Lineage (NCBI taxonomy): Eukaryota > Metazoa > Chordata > Mammalia > Primates > Cebidae > Saguinus > Saguinus oedipus. The sequence continues at coordinate 61,245,595 of CM063173.1, forward strand.
CCCACTCTCTCCTCTGTGTATCTCTTTCTTCTGTGCATATCCCCCTCTCTTCTGTGTGTATCTCCCACTCCTGTGTGTATCCTCTTCTCTTCTGTGTGTATCTTCCTCTCCCCTCTGTGTATACTCCTCTCTCTTGTGTGTATCTTCCTCTCTCCTGTGTGTATTACCCCCTCTCCTGTGTGTATTCTTCTCTCTCCTGTGTGTATCCTCCTTTTTCCTGTTTGTATTTTCCTTTCTCCTGTGTGCATCTTTCTCGCTTTTGTTTGATTTTTCTCTTTTGTGTGTATCACTTTCTCCTTTGTGTATTTCCTTTTCTCCTCTGTGTTCCCCCCTTTTCTGTGTGTACGCCCCTCTCTCCTGTGTGTATCGTTCTCTCACCTGTGTGTATCCCTCGCTCCTGTGTGTATCCTTCTCTCTTCTGTGGTATTCTTTTCTCTCCTGTGTGTATCATTCTCTCTCTTGTGTGTATCCCCTTCAATCCTCTGTGTATTTTTTTCTCTTTTGTTAGTGTATCCTCCTCTCTCCTGCGGGTATCTTCCTCTGTGCTGCAAGTATCCTCCACTGTTCTGCATGTATCCTCTCTCCTGTGTGTATACACCTCTCCTGTGTGTATACCCCTCTCTCCTATGTGTATTCCCCTCTCTTTTGTGTGGAACCCCTTTCTCTTGTGTGTTTCGCCCTCTCCTCTGTTTATCCTCCATTCTACTGTGTTTATCTTCCTCTTTCCTTTGTGTATTTCCTTCCTCTTACGTGTATCCCCCTCTCTCCTGTGTGTATGTCCCTCTCTCTTGTGTGTATTCCCCTCGCTTTTTTGTGTATACCCTCTCATTTGTGTGTATCCCCTCTCCTGTGTGTATCCCCATCTCTCCTGTGTGTATTTCCCTGTCTCCTGTATGTATCCAACTCTCCTGTATATTCCCCTCTCTCCTTTGTGTATTTTCCTGTCTCCTGTATGTATCCAACTCTCCTGTGTGTATCCCCCTCTCTCCTTTGTGTATGCTCCTCTCCTGTGTGTACACTCCTCTCCCCTGTGTGTTTCCTTCTCTCTCCTGTGTGTATCCTCCTCTCTCCTGTGTGTATTCCTCCACTTTTCTGTATTTCTTCTATCTCTCCTGTGTAACACCTTTGTTTCCTGTGTGTATTACCCTTTCTTTTGTGTGTATACCCCTGTCACTTGCGTGTATTCTCTCTCTCCTGTTTGTTCCCTCCTCTCTCCGTGTGTATCCTTTTCTCTCCTGTGTTTACGCTTCTCTCTCTTGTGTGTATCACGCTTTCATGTGTGTATCCCCCTTTCTCCTGTGTGTATCTTTTTTGTGTGTGTGGATGCCCGCCTTCCTCTTTGTATCTTTCTCTCCTATGTGTATTTTTCTCTCCTGTGTGTATCATTTTGTCTCCTGTGTGTACGCCCCTCTCTCCTTTGTGTATCCCCCTAGCTTCTGTGTGTATCCTCCTCTCTCCGGCGGGTATCCTGTTCTCTTCTCTATATATGACCCTCTCTCCTGTATGTATCCCCCTCTCCTCTGTGTATTATTCTCTCCTCTGCATATCCCCCTTTCTTCTGTGTGTATCCCCCACTCCTGGGTGTATCCCTTTTCTTCTGTGTGTATCTTCCTCTCTTCTCTGAGTATCCTACTCTTTTCTATGGTTGTCTTACTCTCTCCTGTATATATCCCCCCCTCTCCTGTCTGTATTCTTCTCTCTCCTGTGTGTATCTTTTTTTTCCTGTGTGTATATCCATTTCTCCTGTGTGCATCCTCCTCACTCCTGTGTGTATTTTTCTCTCCTGTGCGTATCCCACCTATTCTGTGTTTATGCCCCACTCCCGTTTGTGTATTCTTTTCTCACTTGTGTGTATCCCTCGCTCCTTTGTGTATTTTCCTCACTCCTGTGTGTATCCCCCTTCTCTCCTGTGTGTATTTTTCTCTCTGCTGTGTGTATCCCCCTCTCTTCTGCGGGTATCCTCCTCTGTCCTGCGTGTATCCTTTATCTCCTGCGTGTGTCCTTTGCTCTCCTGTGTGTATACCCCTCTCTCTTATGTGTATTTCCTTGTCTCCTTTGTGGATCCCCCCTCTCTTGTGTGTATCGCCCTATCCCGTGTGTATCTTTCTCTCTCCTGTGTGTATCCATGTCTCTTCTGTGTGTATCCTTCTTTCTCCTGTGAGTATCCTCCTCTCTACTTTGCGTATTTTCCTCCTCTTGTGTGTATTTCAATCTCTCCAGGGGGTATCATCTTTCTTCTGTGTGTATGTTCCACTCTCCTGTGTGTATCCCCCTCTCTCCTGTTAGTATCCCTCCTCTCCCCTGTGTGGATACCCCCTCTAGCCTTTGTGGATGCTACTCTCTTCTGTGTTTATCCCCCTCTTTCTTGTGTGTATCCCCCGTCTCCTGTATGTATCCTCTTTTCTCCTGTTTGTATCCACCCTCTCCTGTGTGTATCCTCCTCTCTCCTGTGTGTATCTTTCTCTCCTGTGTGCATCCTCCTCTCTCCTATGTGTATCCCTCTCTACTGCGTGTATCCTCCCCTTTCTTGTGTGTATCCTCCTGTCTCCTTTGTGTATTCTCCTTCCTCTTGTGTGTATTCTTCTTTTTGTGTGTGTGTATTTTTTACTCTTCTGTGTGTATCCCCATCTTTTCTGTGTGTATCCTCCTCTCTCCTGTGTGTATCCTTCTCTCTTCTGTGTGTATCCTTCTCTCCCCTGTGTGTATTCTCGTCTGTTCTCTGTGTATCCTTCCTTCCTCTGTTTATACCCCTCTCTTCTGTGTGTATCTCTCTTCCTCCTGTGTGTATGCCACACTCTTCTCTGTGTATCTTCCTCTCTCCTGTGTGTATCTGCCCTCTGCTGTGTGCATCCTTCCCTTTCCTTTATGTATCCACTTCTTTCCTGTGTGTATCCCCCACTCTCCTTTGTGCATCCCCCTCTCTCTTGTGTGTATTTCCCTCTCCCATGTATATTTTATTCTCCTGTTTGTTTTTTCCTCTCTACTCTGTATATCCCCCGTTTTGTGTGCATGCCCCTCTCTCCTGTGTGTATCCCCCTCTCTTCTGTGGGTATCCTTCACTCTCCTGTGTGTATTTTCCTCGCTTTTGTGTGTATGCTTTCATCTTCTGTGTGTATCCCGCTTCCCCTGTGTGTATGCTTCTCTCTCCTGTGCGTATCCTCTTCTTTCCTGTGTGTATCTTCTTCTCTCCTATGTGTATCCCCCTTGTCTCCTGTGTGTACCACCTCTCTCCTGTGTGTATCCTCATCTATTTTGTGTGTATCCTGCTCTCTTCTTTGTGTATTCCCCTCTCTTTTGTGTGTATCTCCATCCCCTGTATGTATCCTCCTCTTTTCTGTGTGTATTTTCCTCTTTTGTGTATCCCCCTCTCCTGTGTATATGCTCCTGTCTCCTTTGTGTATCCTCCTCTTTCCAGTGTGTATCCTCCTCTCTCCTGTGTGTATCCTCCTCTCTCTTGTATTTATCCCCGTCCCCCTGTGTGTATCCCTCTGTCTCCTGTGTGTATCCCCCTCTCTCCTATGTGTATCCTTCCCTCTTTTGTGTGTATACTCCTTTCCCCTGTGTGTATTTTCCTCTCTTCTGTGTGTATTCTCTCTCGTGTGTATCCTCCTCTTTTCTCTGTTTATTCCTCTCACTCCTGCGTGTATCCTCTTCTCTCTTGTTTGCATCCTTTCTTCACCTGTGTGTATCCTCCTCTCTCTTGTGTGTATCTTCCTTTCACCTCTGTGTATCCTCCTGTCTTTTTTATGTATTCTTCTCTCTCCTGTGTTTATCCCCCCTCTCTCCTGTGTGTATCTCCCTCTCTCCTGTGTGTATCCTCCTCTCTCCTTTGTGTATCATCCCCTCTCCTCTGTCTATGCCCCTCTCTTCTGCATGTATCCCCCTCTCCTGTGTTTTCCCCTCTCTTCTGCATGTATCCCCCTCTCCTGTGTTTTCCCCTCTCTCCTGTATGTATCCCCTCTCTTCTGTATATTCTTGTCTCCTGCGCCTATCCCCCTCTCTTCTGTGTGTATCCCCTTCTCCTGTGTGTATCATTTCCTCTTCTGTGCGTATCTTCCTCTCTCCTGTGAATATCCTCCACTCTCCAGTGTGTATCCTCCTCACTCCTGTGTGTTTCCTTCTACCACTCTGTGTATTCCCCTCTCTTTTGTGTGTATCTCCCACCCTCATGTTTATGTGCCTCACTCTTTTGTGTGTATCACCCTCTCTTTTGTGTATACGCTCCTCTCTCCTGTGTGTATCCTTCTCTTTTCTGTGTGTTTTTTTCCTCCTGTGTGCATCTCCCTCGCTCTTGTGTGTATTTTTTTCTTCTGTGTGTATCCCTTTCTCCTTTGTGTATCCACCTCTCTTCTTTATGTAACCCCTCTCTTCTGTGTGTACGACCCACTTTTCTTTGTGTATCCTCCTCTCTCCTGTGTGTATTCCACTTTCTCCTGTGTATACTTCCCTCTCCTGCGTGTATCCTCCTCTCTCCTTTGTGTATCTTTCTCTCTGCTCTGTGTATCCCCCTCTCTCCTGTGTGTATGCCTCTCTCTCTTCTGTGTATCCTCCTCTCTCCAGTGTGTATCCCACTCTCTCCTGTATATACTCCTCTCTCCTGTGTGTATATCCCTCTCTCCTGTGTGTATTCTTTTCTTCTGTATGTATCCCCCTCTCTCCTGTTCTGTATTTTCCTGCCTCCCGTATGTATTCAACGCTTTTGTGTGTACCCCCTCTCTTCTGTGTGTATCCCCCACTCCTGTGTATCTCCTTCTTTTCTGTGTGTATCTTCCTCTCTCCTCCCTGTATCCTCCTCTCTCCTGTGTGTATCTTCCTCTCTACTGTGTGTATCATTCTCTCTCCTGTGTGTATCTTTCTTTTTCCTGTGTGTATTTTTCTTTCTCCTGTGTGCATCACCCTCGATCCTGTGTGTATTTACCTGTCCTGTGTGTATCCCTTTCTCCTTTGTGTATCCCCCTCTCTCCTCTGTGTATCCCCACTTTTCTGGGTTTACGCCCCTCCCTCCTGTGTGTATCCTCCTCTCACCTGTGTGTATTTCTCTCTCCTGTTTGTATAAGCTTATCCTGTGAGTATCCTTCTCTCTTCTTTGTGTACCTTTTTTCTACTGGGTTTATCCCCATTTTACGTGTGTATGCCTCCTCCCCTGTGTGTATCCCCATCTCTTTTGTGTATCCTCCTCTCTCCTGTGTGTATCCTTCTCTTTTCCTTGTGTATCCTCCTCTGTCCTTTGTGTATTCTCCTTTCTTCTGTGTGTATCCCCATCTTTTCAGTGTGTATCCTCCTCTATCCTGTGTGAATATTCCCTCTCTCCTGTGTGTATTCCCTCTCTCCTGTGTGTATCCCTCTCTCTCCTCTGTGTATCCCCCTCTCTCCTGTGTGTATCCTCTTCTCTTCTGTGTGTATCCCCATTTTTTGGGGGTGTATCCTCCTCTCTACTGTGTGTATATTTTCTCTCTTCTGTGTGTATGCCCCTCTCTCCTTTGTGTATTCCCCTCACCTGTGTTTATAGCCCTCTCTCCTGTGTGTATTCCCCTCTCTTCTGTGTGTATCACCCTCTCTACTGTGTGAATTTCCCTCTATTCTGTGCTTAACCTTCTCTGTCCTGTGTTTATGCTTCTCCCTTTTGTGTGTATCCTCCTATCTTTTGTGTGTATTCCACCACTTTCCTGTGTGTAACGCCCTCTCTCCTGTGTGTATTCCCCTCTCTCCTGTGTGGATCTCCATCTCTCCTGTGTGTATCTTCCTTTTCTTTGTGAATCCCCATTTCTCCTGTGTGTATCCACCTCTCCTGTGTGTATCCCCATCTCTGTTTTCTGTATTTCACTGTCTCCTGTATGTATCCAACGCTCCTGTGAGAATCTATTTTTCTCCTGTGTGTATGCCCCTTTTCTGTGTGTATACTCCTCTCTCCTGTGGTATCCTCCCCTCTCCAGTGTGTATCCTCCTCTCTTCTATGTGTATCCTTCTCTCTTTTGTGTGTATTCGCCTCTCTTTTGTATTTATCCTTTTCCCTCTGTGTCTAACCTCCTCTCTTCTGTGTGTATTCCACTCCCTCCTGTGTGTATTCCCTTCTCTTATTTGTGTATCCCCCCACTCTCCTGTGTGTATCCTCCTCTCTTCTGTGCATAAGCCCCACTCTCCAGTGTGTATTTTTCTCTCCTGTGTGTATTCCCCTCTCTCCTGTGTGTATCCACCCGTCCTCCGTGTTTATCTATCTCGCCTGTGTGAATCCCTCTCTCTCCTTTGTGTTTCATCACTTCGTTGTGTATCCTCCTCTCTCCTGTGTGTATCCTCCTATCTCTTGTGTGTATTCTCCTCTCCTGTGTGTATCCCCCTCTCTCCTGTGTGTATTTCCCTGTCTCCTGTATGTATCCAATGCTCCTGTGTGTATCCCCATCTCTCTTTTGTGCATGCCGCTCCTCTGTGTGTATACTTTTCTTTTTGTGTGTATCCTCCTCTCTTTTGTGTGTATCCTTCTCTCTACTGTGTTTATCCCTCCGCTCTCCTGTGTGTTTTCCCCTTCTCTCCTGTGTGTAACACCTTTGTTTCCTGTGTGTATACCCTCTTTCTCCTGTGTGTATCCCCCTCTTTTGTGTGTATCCCCACTCTCCTGTTTGTTTCCTCCTCTCTTCTGTGTGTATCTTTTTCTCTTCTGTATTTACGGCACTCTCTTTTGTGTGTATCACCCTTTCCTGTGCGTATACTTTTTTTCTTTTGTGTTCATCCCCCATTCTTCTTTGTTTATCACCCTTTTATTTGTGTATGCCCCTCTCTCCTTTGTGTATCCTTTCTCCTGTGTGTATTCCTCTCTTCACTGTGTGTATCCCCAAATCCTGTGTGTATCCTCCTCTCTCTTGTGTAAATCTCCCACTCTCCTTTGTTTACCCTCCTCTCCCCTGTGTGTATCACTCCTCTCCTTTGTGTATCCCCCACTACCCTGTGTGTATTCTTCTGTCTCCTGTGTGTATCCTTCCCTCTTTTGTGTGTATTTTCATCTCTCCTTTGTATCCTCCTCTCTTCTGTGTGTATTCTCTCTCTCCTGTGTGTATCCCTTTCTCTGCTGTGTGTAATTTTCTTTCTCCTGTGTGTACGCCCCTCTTTTTGTGTGTGTCACCATCTCCTCTGTGTATTCTTTTCTCTCTTGTGTATATCCCACTTTCTCCTGTGTGTATCCCCCTTTTCTGTGTGTATGTCCCTCTTTCCTGTTTTTATGCCCCTCTCCTGTGTTTATCCTCCTCTCTCCTGTGTGTATTTTTTTCTCTCATCGGTGTGTCTTCCTTTCCTGTGTGTAGCCCCCTCTCCTTTTTGTATCTCTCTGACTTCGGTTTGCATCCTCCTTTCTCCTATGTTTACCCTTCTCTTTCCTGTTTGCACCACCCCTCTTCGGTGTGTATCCTCTTCTCTCCTGTGTGTATTTTTCTCTCTCCTGTGTGTATCCTCCTCTCTTTTCTGTGTATCCTCCACTCTCCTGTGTGTATCCTCTTCTCTTCTGCGTGTATTTTTCTCTCTCCTGTTTGTATTCTTCTCTCTCCTGTGTTTATCCTCCTCTCTCCTGCGTGTATCATTCTTTCTCCTGTGTGTCTCCTGCTCTCTCCTGTATGTTACCTTCTTTCTCCTGTGTGCATTCTCCTTTCTCCTGTGTGTATTCTTTTTTCTCCCGTGTGTATCCTTCTCTCTCCTGTGTGCATTCTCCCCTCTCCTGTGTGCATCCTTTTCTCTTCTGTGTGTATCCTCTCTCCTGTGGATATCAATTCTCTCTCCTGTGCGTATCCCTCTTTTCTCCTGTGTGTAATCGCTCTCTCCTGTGTGTATCCCTTCTCTCTCCTGTGTCTATACCCCACTGTCCTCTTTGTATCTCCTCTCTCCTGTGTGTATCCTCCTCTCTGCTGTGTATCCTCCTTTCTCCTGTTTCTACACACCCCTCTCCTGTGTGTATCTTCCTCTCCTGTGTATATACCGTTCTCTCCTGTGTGTATCCCCCTCTCCTGTGTTTATCCTCCTCTCTCTTGTGTGTATTCTTCTCTCTCCTCTGTTTATTTCCTACTCTCCTGTGTGTATCCTTTTTTCCTTGGTGTATCTTCTTCTTTCCTGTGTGTAACCCCTCTCTCCTGTGTGTATCCTTTTCTCTGCTGTGTGTATCCTCCTCTCTCATGTGTGTACGTCCCACTCTCCTGTGTGTATTCTCCTCTCTTTTGTGTGTATTTTTCTTTCTCTTGTGTGTATCCACCACTCCAGTGTTTATGGTCCTCTTTTCTGTGTGTATTCCCTCTCCTGTGTATCCTCCTCTCCCCTTTGTGTATTCTCCTCTCTCCTTGGTGTATCCCCCTCTCTCCTGTGTGTATCCCCCTCTCCTTTGTGTATCCTCCTCTCTCCTGTGTGTATTCTCCTCTCTCCTGTGTGTATCACGCCACTCCTGTGTGTATCCTCCTCTCTTGTGTATATTATCCCCCTCTCGTGTGTGTATTCTCCTCTCTCCTGCGTGTATCCTCCTCTCTCCTGTGTTTATACTCCTCTCTCCTGTGTATTCTCCAATATCCTGCCTGTATCCTCCTCTCTTTTATCTGTATCCTTCTCTTTTTGTTCTGTATCCTTCTCTCTTTTTTATTTATCCTTTTTTCTCTGTGTGTATTCCCCTCTCTCCTGTAGTGTATTTTCCTCCCTCCTGTGTGTATGCTTCACTCTCCTGTGTGTACCCCCTCTCTTTTTTGTGTATTCACCCTGTCTCCAGTGTGTATCTTTTTCTCTCCTATGCGTAAGCCCCTTTTTCTTGTGTGTATCCCCCTCTTCTGTGCGTATTCCCCTCTCTCCTGTGTGTATACATTCTCTTTTGTGTTTATCTTTCCCGCCTGTGTGTATCCCACTCTCTCCTGTGTGTTTCCCCTCTCCTTTGTGTATCCTCCATTCTTCTGTGTGTATCCTCCTCTCTCCTGGGTGTATTCTCCTTTCTCCTGTGTTTATTTTCCTCCCTTTGTTAGTATCTCCCTCTTCTTTGTGTGTATCTCCTACTCTCCTGTTTGTATCCTCCTCTCTTCTCTGTGTATTCTCCTCTCGCCTGTGTGTATCTTTCTCTCTCGTGTGTGTATCTTCGTCTCTCCTGCCTGTATCCACTTCTCTCCTGTGTGTATCCCCCTCTATCCTGTGTTTACCCTCCTCTCTTCTGCGTGTATTCTTTTGTTCTCCTGTGTGTCTCCTCCTCTCTTTTGTGTGCATCCTCCTCTCTCCTGTTTGTATCCCCCTCTTTTGTGTGCATCCTCCTCTCTCCTGTGGGTATCCCTTCTCTCTCCTGTGCATATTCCTCTTTTCTCCTGTGTTTACCAACCTCCATCCTGTGTGAATCCCTTCTCTCTTCTGTGTGTATCCCCTTTTCTCATTTGTGTATCTCCTCTCTCCTGTGTGTATATTCCTCTCTGCTGTGTGTATCCTGTTTTCTCCCGTGTCTATGCCCCTCTCTCCTGTGTGTATACCATTCTCCTGTGTGTTTTCTCCTCTTTCCTGTGTTTATCCCTTTTTCTCCTGTGTTTATCCCCCTCTTCTGTGTGTAAGCCCCTCTCTCCTGTGTGTATCTCCCTTTCCTGTGTTTATCCTCTCTCCTTTGTGTATCCTCCTCTCTCTTCTGTTTATTCTCTACTCTTCTGTGTGTATCCCTTTTTTCTTTGTGTATCTTCTTCTCTTCTGTGTGTACCCCCTCTCTACTGTGTGTACCCTCAACTATCCTGTGTGGATCACCTCTCTCCGTGTGTATCCCCCCTCTCTATTGTGTGTATCCCCTCTCTTTTGTGTGTTTTCCCCACTTCTGTGTGTATTTACCCCTCTCCTGTGTGCATTTCCTTCTCTCCACTGTGGATCTATCTCACTCCTGTGTGTATGCCCTCTCTCCTGTGTGTATTCTCCTCTCTGCTGTGTGTATACTTCTCTCTACTGAGTGTATCCATCTCTCTCATGTGAGTATCCTCTATTCTTTTGTGTGAACCCTCATCTCTCCTGTTTGTATCACCACTCTCCTGTTTGTATCCTTCTCTCTCCTGTGTGTATCATTCTGTCTACCGTGTTTATCCTTCCATCTTCTGTGTGTATCCTTCTTTCTTCTGTGTGTATCCTATTTTTCTTGTGTGAATCCTCCTCACTCCTTTGTTTATTCCTTTTTTTGTGTGTACACGTCTTTCTCCAGTGTGTATCCTCCACTCTCCTCTGTGTATCCTCGTCTCTCCTGTGTGTATCATTTTTCTGTCCTGTGTATATCAACCCTCTCTTTTGTGTGTATTTCCCCTGTCTCCTCTGTGTATACCCCCTCTTTCAAGTTCGTGCCCCCCTCTCTCCTGTGTGTGTCCCCTCTCTCATATGTGTAACCCCCTCCCTTTTGTGTGTATACTTTCTCTCTCCTGTGTGTATTTCCCACTCTCCTCTGTTTATCCCCTCTCTCCTGTATGTATCCTTCACTCTGCTGTGTGTATCCTTTTTTCTCCTCTGTGTACGCTTCTCTCTCCTGTGTGTTTCCCCCTATTTTGTGTGTATCTTCCTATCTCTTTTGTTTACCTCCTTTTGCCTGTGTGTATCACCCTCTCCATTGTGTATGCCCCTCTCTCCTGTGTGTATATTTTTCTCCTGTGTTTATTCTCCTCTCTCTTGTGTGTATCCTGCTATCTCCTCTGTGTATCACCTACTCTCCTGTGTGTATCCCTCTCTCCTTGTTGTATGCTCTTCTCTCTTCTGTGTACCCACTGTCTCCTGTATGTAACCTCCACTCTCCTGTGTTTATCACCTCTCTTTCGTGATATTTTTTGACTCTCCAAACGAATGACCTTAGGAAATGGACTAGTTATTATTCTTCACATGTCCAATATTCGAAGTGGTTTTGTGTATTACTCAGCATTACACAAAATAAGAGTTCATGGAGGGAGGCAAGATGGCGTCATAGAGGTGACTCAGGATTGCAGCTCTCGGTGAAGGCACAGAGGGTGAGTCCTAGCCGCATTCTCGGATGTTCCTTTTATGCCCACAGAGCGTAGAAAGTCCCAGGTGTGGGAGAGAAACGGGACGCTAGCAACCGGCTAACACAGCCGGCCCCTGCCGCCTCTTCGGCCGGCACCGCAGCGGGACCCGGTGCAAAACTCACTGGTCTGGGTGCCCTGTTAAACTGGCAATCGGAGATTTGGAAGGGCAGATCAGCATGTCCATCTGATTGAATGGGACTTGGACAATGAGCCAGACCAGGAGTTTCCTGGGAAGCGTGATCTGAGCCGGGGTAGTGGGCAGCATCACGGGAGATCGCATGGATCCCAGTGCCCTATCAGCAGGCTCCTGGGGCGCCAGTGAGAGAGTCGACCTTTCAGCTTGGGGAGAGGAAGAGAGAGAGAGAGAGGACAGACTCTGACGCAGGGAGCTGAGTGGAATTAAGTACCGCCCAGGACTGACGCAGCCTGCCATTGCTGAGGCAACCTGCCATAACAGAGAGACTCCGCAAGGCAGCAACAGGGCGGGCCCACGCTAGCAGGTCAGAGCCCCAGCAGGCAAATAGTGAATAGACTGCCACCTAGTGGGGCAGGACAGTGCAACAGATACTCATAAAGAAAGCCCCAACTCCCTGAGACAGAGCATCTAAGGGTGAAAAAAAAAAGAGTGGTGTTTTATGAGTTCTATTGCAGCAGACATAACCTCCCAACAACCCTGAATGAACAAAGGAGCTCACAGCTCAGCACTGGAGCTCCTATAAAGCACAGACTGTCTCCTCAAGCAGCTCCCTGACCCCTGTATATCCAAGGAGGCACCCCAGAAAAGGTCTAATCAGACTGACATTTGGCTGGCATCATTCCAGAACAAGGGCAGCAGAAGAAGAAACTGGTATCATCCCTCACTGTTCTGTAGCTGCTGCAGGTATACCCAAGACAAGCAGGGTCTGGAGTGGACCTCAGCACTCATACAGCAGAGAGGATAGATCATTAGAGGGAAAACAAAGTAACAGAAATACTTCATCATCAACAATCTCAGTGTCCACACAGAGACCCAATTGAAAAATCAGCCACTACTAAGACGACAGGCGGATAAATCCATAAAGATGGGAAGAAACCAGCGCAAAAAGGAGGAAAGCACCCAAAACCAAAACACCTCACCTCCAAAAAAAAACCAAAACTCCTCACCAGCAAGGGAACAAAGCTGGACGGAGAATGAATGTGACGAAATGACGGAATCAGACTTCAGAAAGTGGATAATGAGAAACTTCAGTGAGCTAAAGGAACATGTTCTAAACCAGTGCAAAGAAACTAAGAATCTTGAAAAAAGATTTGAAAAAAGATTCGAGGAATTGATAACGAGAATGGACAACTTAGAGAGGAATATGAATGAATTGAAGGAGCTGAAAAACAAAACACGAGAACTTCGCGAAGTATGCACAAGTTTCAACAGCCGAATTGACCAAGCAGAAGAAAGAATATCAGAAGTTGAAGATGAACTCAATGAAATAAAACGAGAAACCAAGATTAAAGAAAAAAGCACAAATGAATGAACAAAATCTCCAAGAAATGTGGGACTATGTGAAGAGACCCAACCTACGTTTGATAGGTGTACCCAGAATGTGCCGAAGAGAATGAATCCAAGTTGGAAAACACTCTCCAGGATATTATCCAGGAAAATTTCCCCAACCTAGCAAGACAGGTCAATACTCAACTCCAGGAAATACAGACAACACCACAAAGATCTTCCGCAAGAAGAGCAATCCCAAGGCATATAATCGTCAGATTCACCAGGGTTGAAACGAAGGAGAAAATACTAACGGCAGCCAGAGAGAAAGGTCAGGTCACCCACAAAGGGAAGCCCATCAGACTCACAGCAGATCTCTCGGAAGAGACTCTACAAGCCAGAAGAGAGTGGGGGCCAATATTCAACATCCTTAAAGAAAAGAGCTTTCAACCCAGAATTTCATATCCATCGAAACTGAGTTTCATAAGTGAAGGAAAAATAAAATCCTTCACGAACAAGCAAGTACTCAGAGATTTTGTCACCACTAGGCCTGATTTACAAGAGCTCCTGAAAGAGGCACTACACATAGAAAGAAAGAACCAGTTCCAGCCATCCTAAAAGCATACCAAATGCTAAAGACCATCAACAAAATGAAGAATGTACATGAACCAACGGGCAAAACAGCCAGCTAGCATCAAAACGGCAGTATCAAATTCACACATAACAATATTAACCCTGAATGTAAATGGGCTAAATGCACCAATCAAAAGATACAGACTGGCAAATTGGATAAAAAACCAAAACCCGTTGGTGTGCTGTAACCAGGAAACCCACCTCACATGCAAAGATACACAAAGGCTCAAAATAAAGGGATGGAGGAAGATTTACCAAGCAAATAGAGAGCAAAAAAAAGCAGGAGTTGCAATTCTCATCTCTGATAAAATAGACTTTAAAGTAACAAAGATCAAAAGGGACAAAGAAGGTCATTACATAATGGTAAAAGGATCGATACAACAAGAAGAGATAACGATTCTAAATATATATGGACCCAATATAGGAGCACCCAGATATATAAGGCAAGTTCTTAATGACTTACAAAGGGACTTAGACTGCCACACAATAATAGTGGGAGACTTTAACACTCCACTGTCAATAGCAGACAGATCAACCAGACAGAAAATTAACAAGGATATCCAGGACTTGAACTCAGACCTGGAACAAGCAAACCTGATAGACATTTACAGAACTCTCCACCCCAAATCCACAGAATATACATTCTTCTCAGCACCACATCACACCTACTTTAAAATTGACCACATCATTGGAAGTAAAGCACTCCTCAGCAATTGCAAAACAACGGAAATCATAAAAAACAATCTCTCAGACCATAGTGCAATCAAGTTGGAACTCAGAATTCAGAAACTAACTCAGAACTGCACAGCTTCATGGAAACTGAACAACTGGCTCTTGAATGTTGATTGGATAAACAATGAAATGAAGGCCGAAATAAAGAAGTTCTTTGAAACCAACGAGAATGAAGACACAACGTACCAGAATCTCTGGGAAACATTTCAAGCAGTCTGTAGAGGAAAATATATAGCAATAAGTGCCCACATGAGAAGAGTGGAGAGATCCAAAATGGACACCCTATCATCAAAATTGAAAGAGCTAGAGGAGCAAGATCAAAAAAGCTCAAAACCTAGCTGACGACCAGAAATAATTAAGATCAGAGCAGAACTGAAGGAGATCGAGACAAGAAAAACCCTTCAAAAAATCAATAAATCTAAGAGCTGGTTTTTCGAAAAGATCAACAAAATAGACAGACCACTAGGCAGACTGATAAAAAAGAAGAAAGAGAACAACCAAATAGATGCAATAAAAAACGATAAAGGGGAAATCACCACAGATTCCACAGAAATTCAAATCACTATCAGAGAATACTACAAACAACTCTATGCACATAAACCAGTAAATCAGGAAGAAATGGATAAATTCCTGGACGCCTCTTTCCTCCCAAGCCTAAACCAGGAGGAAGCCGAAACTATGAATAGACCAATAACAAGGTCTGAAATTGAGGCAGCAATTAAGAGCCTACCACACAAAAAAAGCCCAGGTCCAGATGGGTTCACAGCTGAATTCTACCAGACACACAAAGAGGATCTGGTACCATTCCTTCTGAAACTATTCCAAATAATCCAAAAAGAGGGAACCCTTCCCAAATCATTTTATGAGACCAACATCATCCTGATACCAAAACCTGGCAGAGACTCAACAAGAAAAGAAATCTTCAGGCCAATATCCATGATGAACATAGATGCAAAAATCTTCAATAAAATACTGGCAAACCGATTGCAACAGCACATTAAAAAACGTATCCATCACGATCAAGTAGGATTCATCCCAGGGATGCAAGGCTGGTTCAACATATGCAAGTCTATAAATGTAATTCACCACATAAACAGAAGGGAAAACAAAAACCACATGATTATCTCAATTGATGCAGAGAATGCATTTGACAAAATTCCACGGCCCTTTATGCTAAAAACCATCAGTAACCGTGGTATTGATGGAACATATCTCAAAGTAATAAAAGCTACTTATGACAAACCAACAGCCAATATCACACTTAATGTGCAAAAACTGGAAGCATTCCCTTTGAAATTCGGCACTAGACAAGGATGCCCTCTATCACCACTGCTATTCAACATAGTACTGGATGTTCTAGCCAGAGCAATCAGGCAAGAATAAGAAATAAAGGGTATTCAAATAGAAAAGTTGGAAACCAAATTGTCTCTATTTGCAGACGACATGATAGTATACCTAGATGACCCCATCACCTCAGCCCAAAAGCTCCTGCAACTGATAAGCAACTTCAGCAAAGTCTCAAGATATAAAATCAATGTTCAAAAATCACAAGCATTCCTATACACCAATAACAGACTTAAAAAGAACCAAATCAAGAACGAACTGCCATTCACAATTGCTACAAAGTAAATAAAATACATAGGAATACAACTCACTAGGAATGTAAGGGACCTCTTTAAGGAAAACTACAAACAGCTGCTCAATGAAATAAGAGAGGACACAAACAGATGGAGAAACATTCCATGTTCGTGGTTAGGAAGAATCAATATCGTGAAAATCTTTATACTGCCCAAAGCAATTTACACAATCAATGCTATCCCCATCAAACTACCATTGAATTTCTTCACAGAACTGGAAAAGACCACCATGAATTTCATATGGAACCAAAAAAGAGCCCGCATAGCCAAGTCAATTCTAAGCAAAAAGAACACAGAGGGATGTATCACGCTACCAGACTTCAAACTATACTACAAGGCTACAGTAATCAAAACAGCATGGTACTGGTACCAAAACAGAGATACAGACCAATGGAACAGAACAGAGGCATCGGAGGCAACACAACACATCTACAGCCATAGTTATCTTTGATAAACCAGACAAAAACAGGCAATGGGGAAAGGATTCCCTATTTAATAAATGGTGTTGGGAAAACTGGCTAGCCATTTGTAGAAAGCAGAAACTGGACCCCTTCCTGACATCTTACACTAAAATTAACTCCAGATGGATTAAAGACTTAAACGTAAGACCTGACACCATAAAAACCCTAGAAGAAAATCTAGGCAAAACCATTCAGGACATAGAAGTAGGAAAGGACTTCCTGAATAAAACACCAAAAGCATTGGCAACAAAAGCCAAAATAGACAAATGGGACCTAATCAAACTCCACAGCTTCTGCACGGCAAAAGAAACTGTCAATAGAGTGAATCTGCAAGCATCAGAATGGGAAAAAATCTTTGCAGTTTATGCATCTGACAAAGGGCTGATATCCAGAATTTACAAAGAACTCAAACAGATTTACAGGAAAAAAACAAACAAGCCCATTCAAAAATGGGCAAAGGATATGAACAGAAACTTTACAAAAGCAGACATACATGAGGCCAACACACATATGAAAAAGTGCTCATCGTCATTGGTCGTTAGAGAGATGCAAATCAAAACTACATTGAGATACCATCTCACACCAGTTAGAATGGCGATCATTAAAAAATCTGGAGACAGCAGATGCTGGAGAGGATGTGGAGAAATAGGAACACTCTTACACTGTTGGTGGGAGTGTAAATTAGTTCAACCATTGTGGAAGACAGTGTGGCGATTCCTCAGGCACCTAGAAATAGAAATTCCATTTGACCCTGCAATCTCATTACTGGGTATCTATCCAAAGGACTATAAATCATTCTACTATAAGGACACATGCACACGAGTGTTCATTGCAGCACTGTTTACAATAGCAAAGACCTGGAACCAACCCAAATGCCCAACGATGATAGACTGGACTAGGAATATGTGGCACATATACACCATGGAATATTATGCAGCAATCAAAAATGATGAGTTTGTGTCCTTTGTGAGGACATGGATGAATCTGGAGAACATCGTTCTCAGCAAACTGACACAAGAACAGAAAAAGAAATACCGCATATACTCACTCATAGGTGGGTGAGTAATTTGAGAACACATGGACACAGAGAGATGGTCTACTATACACTGGGGACTGTTGGGGGGAATGGGGGAGGGACAGCAGGGGGGGCTTGGGGTGTTAGCCTGGTGATGAATACCAAGTGTGGGTGAAGGGGAGGAAAGCAGCAAAGCACACTGCCATGTGTTTACCTATGCACCTATCTTGCTCGTTCTGCCCATGTACCCCCAAACCTATAATGCAATAAAAATTAAAAAAAAATAAGAGTTCATATGAAATAGACTCCTGATTAATACCCAGGTGTGTGTCATTCAGAAAGGCACTTAATTCATGGTTATCTTCAACAGTGTTCTGATTACTCCACAGAATTTCATTATTCACTGAATCTTTGAATGAGAGGCCATACAAAATAGACACCGGACTATTGCTCCATTGTGAATTATTCAATAAGGATCTAAATGAGTGGTAGTATGAAATAGAATCCTGATAATTTTCCAGGTGTGTATCATTCAGGGAGGCACAGAATGAGAGGAAATATAAAAATGCTCGACTATTACCCTGGTGTGGATTATTTACTGAGGATCTAAATGAGTGGCTACATGATTTGGACTCTTAACTCTTTCCCAGGTGTGTATTATTAAATGAGACTCTGACTCAGTGGGCATAAATAAGAGACTCAGGTGTATTGCCCAGGTGTTCATTACTTACAGAGACTATGAATGTAAAGGCATTTGAAGAAGACCCTTGAGTGTTTCTGAGGGGAGTATTATTCACAGAGGCCCAGAACGTGTGGCCATGTGAAAGAGATTCCTGACTTATCAGATATACATGTTATTCACTAAAACACTGGAAGAGTGGCCTTATGAAATAAACCGCATGTTACTCCACAGGTGCGCGTAATTTTTTGACACTCCAAATGAAATATCATATGAAATAGACTAGTGATTATTCTCCACATAGGCAATATTCAAAGAGCTTCTGTATAAGTGTCCATATCTAATATTCTCCTGACTCTCACCCATGTGTGTGTCATTAACGGAGCTGCTTTATTTGGGGATACCATCAATAGGGTCCTCACTCCTCCACAGCTGTTTATTCCGCTCTGAAGCTCTGAATGAGAGGCCATTTGAAGTAGGCTTCTTGCTATTGCCCCATTGTGCATTATTTGGTAATACTGTGATTGATTGGCCATATGACCTGGACTCTGTCTATTCCCAAGGGGTGTTTTCTTCAGTCAGTTTCTGAACGAGTGACCACATAAAACAGACTCCTGACTCTGTCATCTTGACTATTTCTCAGCTCTGCATTTTCCACTGAGTAGCAGGGTGAACGGTCATATCAAATAGTCTCCAGACAATTCTTTAGGTGTACATTATTCAGTGAGTCTCTTAATACGTGGCTATATATAATAGAATCCTGAGAATTTTCCAGATATATATATGATTCTTCACTGAGGAACTAAATAAGTGGCCATGTCAAGTACACTCCTGACATTTCCATACGTCTGCATTATTCTGTGAGACCCTGAATGGGTGGCCATAAAATACAGACTCCTATATACTATGCGGGCGTGAAATTTTACATTCGGCTGTAAATGAGTGGCTATACAAAATAGAATCCTGACTTTCCCAAGGTGTCTGTTATTCACTTAGGCTCTGAGTATGTGGCTATATGAAATAGAATTCTGACTACAATAAAGCAGTTCTTTACTCAATGAACCTCTGAAGATATGCCACATGTAATAGCGTCCAGAATATTCCTCAGGTATTTATCATTCACTGAGAGGCTCTGAAACTTTGGCCATATGAAATGGTTTCCTGACTAGTCTACAGGCGAGTATTATTGACACAGACTCTAAATATTTGGGCATATGGAATAGACTAGTGACTATTTCAAAGTTGTGTATTACTGACTCAGGCTTTGATATTATGGCCATATAAAATAGACTAGTGTCTATTCCACACATGTGCATTATTCCCTTAGGCTGTAAATGAGAGGCTATGTAAAGCACACTCCTAAATCTTTCCCAGGTGTGTGTCACTCAGTGAAGCTCTTTTTGTATGACAATATGAAACAGGAGGCTATCTCAAATATTTTATTATTCAGTGAATCCTTAAATGAGGGGCTGTATAAAATAGACTGCTGAGTACTTTACATTTGTGCATTATTCATTGAGGTTATGAGTCAGTGGCCATATAAAATGGAATCCTGATTAATCCACACGTGCATATTATCCACTGAGCCTATGAATGTGTGTCCAAATGAAATAGACCCCTGAACTACTCCACAGTTCTGCATTATTTACCGAGGCTCTGAATGAATGTCCATCGAAAATAGACTCCAAATTACTCTCCAGGTGTGTATTATTCAGTGAGTCTCAGAAGATGTGGTCATACTGCTACACCACATTTTTCAATGACACATTCAATGAGAGGCCACGTGAAAAAGTCTCCGGATTATTCCACAGGTGTACATTATTTAGTGAGACTCTGAATGAAGAGATACAAGTAAATCCTGACTATTTATCCATGTGTGTATATTTAGTGAGGCTCTCAACGGGTAGCCATAGGAAAGAGACTTTTATTCCGCAGGTCTGAATCATTCAGTGATTCTTTGGATGAGTTGCCATAAAATATAGACTCCAGACTATATCAAAAGTGTGTAATATTCAGTGAGGCTGTGAAAAACGGGACATATAAAACAGAATTCTAATGACTCCACATGTGCATTATTCACTGTTTGTCTGAATGAGTAGCTGTATAACATAGACTCATTATTATTCTCCTTGTGTGCATTATACCAACAGGTTCGGTATGAGTGTCCATACCAAATAGAATCCTGAAACTGCCCCATGTGTGTATTACTCAGCATTACACAGAATTAGAGTTCACATGAAATAGACTCCTGACTACCACAAAGGTGTGTATCATTCAGGAAGGCAATTAATTCATGGCTATCTTAAACAGTGTCCTGATTACTCCATAGAAGTTCATTATTCACTGAAATTAGAATGAGAGGCCATACAAAATAGACACCTGACTATTGCTCCATTGTGAATTTTTTAATAAGGTGCTAAATGCGTGGTGGTATCAAATAGAATCCTGAGAATTCCCCAGGTGTCTATCATACAGGGAGGGACAGAATGAGTGGCCATATAAAAAAATGCTCGACTATTACACTGGTGTGGATTATTCACTGAGGATCGAAATGAGTGGCTACAGGAAGTAGACTCTTAGCTCTTCCCAAGGAGTGTATTATTGAATGAGACTCTGACTAAGTGGGCATAAAAAGACACTCAGGTGTATTGCCCAGGTGTTCATTACTTACAGAGACTCTGTATGTGTAGGCATTTGAAGTAGACCCTTGACTGTTTCTGAGGGAGTATTATTCACAGAGGCCCAGAATGAGTGGCCATGTGAAAGAGATTCCTGTCTTATCAGATATACATGTTATTCACTAAAACACTGAAAGAGTGGCCTTATAAAATAGACCGCATTTTACTCCACAGGTGGACGTTAGTTTTTGACTCTCCAAATGAAACACCATATGAAATAGACTAGTGATTATTCCCCACATGTGCAATATTTGAAGAGGTTCTGTATGAGTGTCCATATCAAATAGTCTCCTGACTCTCACACATGTGTGTATCATTCATGGAGCTGCTTTATTTGGGGCTACCTTCAATAGGGTCCTCCCTCCTCCACAGCTGTTTATTACGCACTGAAGTTCTGAATGAGAGGCGAAATGTAATAGACTCCTTACTATTGCCCCATTGTGCATTATTCAGTAATACTGTGTTTGAATGGCCATATGACCTGGATTCTGACTTCCCAAGGGGTGTATTCTTCAGTCAGGTTCTGAATGAGTGACCGCATAAAATTGACTGCTGACTCTGTCCTCTTAACTATTTCTCAGCTCTGCATTTTTTACTGAGTCCCTGGGTGAAAGGTCTTATCAAGTAGTCTCCAGACAATTCTCCAGTTGTGCATTATTCAGTTAGTCTCTTAATAAATGGCTATATATAATAGAATCTTGAGTATTTTCCAGATATATATGATTCTTCACTGAGGAACTGAATAAGTGGCCATGTCA
Organism: Saguinus oedipus; assembly: GCA_031835075.1. NCBI lineage: Eukaryota > Metazoa > Chordata > Mammalia > Primates > Cebidae > Saguinus > Saguinus oedipus. The sequence continues at coordinate 61,266,641 of CM063173.1, forward strand.
AGTACACTCCTGACATTTCCATACGTCTGTATTATTCTGTGAGGCTCCGAATGAGTGGCCATATAATATACATGCCTATATACTACTCAGGCATGAGTTTTTACGTTTGGCTGTAAACGAGTGGCTATACAAAACAGAATCCTGACTTTCCGATGGTGTCTGTTATTCAGTTAGTCTCTGAGTATGTGGCTATATGAAATAAAATTCTGACTACAATACAGGTGTTCTTTACTCAATGAACCTCTGAAGAAATGCCACATGTAACAGCATCCAGAGCATTCCTCAGGTATTTATTATTCACTGAGGCTCTGAAACTTTGGCTATCTGAAATTGTTTCCTGACTAGTCTACAGGTGTGTATTATTGACTCTGATTCTAAATATTTGGGCATACATAATAGACTAGTGACTATTCAAAAGTTGTGTATTACTGACTCAGCCTTTGATTTTGGGGCCACATAAAACAGACTAGTGTCTATTCCACATATGTGCATTATTCCATTAGTCTGTAAATGAGAGGCTATATAAAGTACACTCCTAACACTTCCCCAGGTGTGTGTCACTCAGTGAGGCTTTTATTGTATGACAATATGAAACAGGAGGCTATCTATCTCAAATAATTTTATTATTCAGTGAATCTCTGAATGAGTGGCTATATGAAATAAACTGCTGAGTACTTTACATTTGTGCATTATTCATTGATTTTACGAGTCGGTGGCCATATAAAATGGAATCCTGACTAATCCACATGTGCCTATTATTCACTGAGGCTACGAATGTGTTTCCTAATAAAATAGACTCCTGGCTACTCCACAGGTGTGCATCATTTACCGAGGCTCTGAATATATGCCCATCGAAAATAGACTCCAAATTTTTCTCCATGTGTGTATTATTCAGTGAGTTTCAGAAGATGTGGTCAGACTAAGTAGATTTCTTACTATATCAATGGTATGTCTTATTCACTGAGGCTCTGAATATGTGTCTACATGAAAGAGTCTCCTGACTACACCACATTTTTCAATGACACATTGAAATGAGAGGCCACATGAAAAAGTCTCCTGACTATTCCACAGGTGTGCATTATTTAGTGAGACTCTGAATGAGGAGATACAAGTAAATCCTGACTATTTTTCCAGGTGTGTACATTTAGTGAGGCTCTCAACAGGTACATTTAGTCAGAAGCCATAGAAAAGAGACTTCTGAGTATTCCACAGGTGTGAATTATTCAGTGATTTTCTCAATGAGTGGCCATAAAATATAGACTCCAGACTATATCACAAGTGTGTCATATTCAGTGAGGCTGTGGAAGAGGGGCCATATGAAACAGACTTCTAATTACTCCACATATGCGTTATAGACTGTTTGTGTGAATGAGTAGCCATATGAAATAGACTCCTCATTATTCTTCATGTGTGCATTATTACAACAGGTTCGGTACGAGTGTCCATACCAAACGGACCCCTAAAACTCCCCCAGGTGTGTATTGCTCAGCGTTACACACAATTAGAGTTCATATGAAATAGACTCCTGACTATCACAATGGTGTGTATCATTCAGCAAGGCACTTAATTCGTGGCTATGTTAAACAGCCTCCTGATTACTCCATAGAAGTTTATTATTCACTGAAACTTTGAGTGATAGACCATATAAAATAGACACCTGACTATTGCTCCGTTTCGAATTATTCAATAAGGTGCTAAATGCGTAGTAGTATCAAATAGAATCCTTAAGATTCTTCAGGAGTGTATCACTCAGTGAGGCACAAAATGAATGGCCATATAAAAAATGCTCGACTATTACCTTGGTGTGCATTATTCAGAGGCTCTAAATTAGTGACTACATGAAGTAGACCCTTAACTCTTCCCCAGGTGTGTATTATTGAATGAGACTCTGACTAAGTGGGCATAAAAAAGAGACTCATGTGTATTGCCCAGGTGTTCACTACCTACAGAGTCTCTGAATGTGTAGCCATTTAAAGTAGACACTTGACTATTTTTGAGGGGAGTATTCTTCACAGAGGCCCTGAACGACTGGCCATGTGAAAGAGATTCCTTACTTTTCAGATATACATATTACTCACTAAAACAATGAAAGAGTGGCCTTCTGAAATAGAACCCATTTTACTCCACAGGTGTGCATAAGTTTTGATTCACCAAACGAAACACCATATGAAAGAGACAAGTGATTATTCCCCACATGTGCAGTATTTGAAAAGTCTTTGATTTTGCGGTCATATAAAATAGACTAGTGTCTATTTCACACGTGTGCATTATTACCTGATTCTGTAAATTAAAGGCTATATAAAGTAGACTCCTAACACTTCCCCTGGTGTGCATTACTCAGTGAGGCTCTTTTTGTTTAACCATATGAAACAGGATGCTGTCTATCTCAAATATTTGTATTATTCAGTGAATCTTTGAATTAGTGTCTACATAAAATAGACTGCTGAGTACTTTACATTTGTGCATTTTTCACTGAGGTTACAAGTCATTGGCCATATAAAATGAAATCCTGAATAATCCACACGTGCTTATTATTTAATGAGGCTCTTTTTGTGTAACCATAAAAAACAGGATACTGTCCATCTTAAATATTATTTATTATGAAATGAATCTCTGAGTGAGTGTCTATATGAAATAGACTGCGGAGTATTTTACATTTGTGCATTTGTCACTGAGTTTGCAAGTGGCCATATAAAAGGGAATCCTGACAAATACATACATGCATATTATGCAATGAGGCTATGAATGAGTGTCAAAATGAAATACACTCCTGGCTACTCCACAGGTGTGCATTATTTACCGAGGCTCTGAATGAATGTCCATCGAAAATAGACTCCAAATTTATTATCCAAGTGTGTATTATTTAGTGAGGCTCAGAAGATGTGGCCGTATTAATTAGATTCCTTACTATATCAGGGGCCTGTCTTATTCACTGAGGCTCTGCATATGTGTCTACCTGATATAGACCCCTGACTTCACCACATTATTCAGTGACACTCTGAATTAGACGCCACATAAAAGAGTTTCCTGACTATTCCACAGGTGTGCCTTATTTAGTGACACTCTGTATGGGTGGATAAAGGTAAATCGTGACTATTTACCCAGGTTTGTACACTGAGTGAGGCTCTTAATGAGTGGCCATAAGAAAGAGACTTCTGGCTATTCTGCAGGTGTGCATTATTTAGTTATTCTCTGAATGAGTGGCCATAATAAAAAGATTACAGACTATATCACAAGTGTGTAGTATTCAGTGAGGCTGTGAAAAAGTGACCATATTAAACAGACTTCTAATTATTCCACATGTGCATTATTCACTGTTTGTCTGAATGAGTAGCCATATGACATAGACTCCTCATTATTATCTATGTGTGCATTAATCAAACAGGTTCTGTTTGAGTGTCCATACCAAATAGACTCATGACCCAGCCCCAGGTGTGTATTCCTCAGCAATACACAAAAGTAGGGCTTATATGAAATAGACTCCTGACTATCTCCCAGGTGTGTATCATTCAGGAAAGCACTTAATTCGTGACTATCTTCTTTTTTTAATTTTTATTGCAATATAGGTTTTGGGGTACATGTGCAGAACGTGCAAGATAGTTGCATAGGTACACACATGGAAGTGTGTTTTGCTGCCTTCCTCCCCTTCACCCACACTTAGCATTCATCCCCAGGCTATCACTCCCCAGCCCCCACCGCTGTCCCTCCACCATTCCCCTCAATAGACCCCAGTGTATAGTAGACCACCTCTCTGTGTCCATGTGTTCTCATTTTTCTCACCCACATATGAGTGACTATATGCGGTATTTCTTTTTCTGTTCTTGTGTCAGTTTGCTGAGAATGATGTTCTCCAGATTCATCCATGTCCTTACAAAGGACACAAACTCATCATTCTTGATTGCTGCATAATATTTCATGGTGTATATGTGCCACATTTTCCCAGTCCAGTCTATCATCATTGGGCATTTGGGTTGGTTCCGAGTCCCGTTCAATCAGATGGACATGCCAATCTGCCCTTCCAAATCTCAGATTGCCAGTTTAACAGGGCACCCAGACCAGTGAGTTCCATGCCGGGTCCCGCTGCGACGCCGGCAGAAGTGGCCACGCGAGCCGTCTGCATTAGCCGGCTTTTCTAAAGTCCCGTGTCTCTTTCATACCTGGGACTTTCAATGCTCTGTGGGCAAAAATGGTCCATCCGAGAATGCGGCTTGGACTCACCCTCTGCACCTTCACTGAGAGCTGCAATCCTAAGTTGCTTCTAGGACGCCATCTTGCGAGTCTCCCCAATTTGTGACTATCTTAAACAGCATCCTGATTACTCCATAGAAGTTCATTATTCACTGAAACTTTGAATGATAGAAAATATAAAATAAACACCAGAGTATTGCTCCATTGTGAATTATTTACTAAGGTTCCAAATGAGTGGTAGTATCAAATACAATCCTGAGGATTCTTTTTTTTATTTTTAATTTTTTATTATTTTTATTTTTAATTTTTAATTTTTATTGCATTATAGATTTTGAGGTACATGTGCAGAACGTGCAAGATAGTGGCATAGGTACACACATGGCAGTGGTTTTGCTGCCTTTCTCCCCTTCACCCACACTTGATATTCATCCCCAGGCTATCCCCCCCAGCCCCCCCACTGTCCCTCCCCCATTTACCCCAACAGTCCCCAGTGTATAGTAGACCACCTCTCTGTGTCCATGTGTTCTCATTTTTCTCACCCACCTATGAGTGAGTATATGCAGTATTTCTTTTTCTGTTCTTGTGTCAGTTTGCTGAGAATGATGTTTTCCAGATTCATCCATGTCCTTACAAAGGACACAAACTCATCATTTTTGATTGCTGCATAATATTCCATGGTGTATATGTGCCACATTTTCCCAGTCCAGTCTATCATCGACGGGCATTTGGGTTGGTTCCAGGTCTTTGCTATTATAAACAGTGCTGCAATGAACATTCGTGTGCATGTGTCCTTATAGTAGAACGATTTATAGTCTTTTGGATAGATACCCAGTAATGGGATTGCTGGGTCAAATGGAATTTCTATTTCTAGGTCCCTGAGGAATCGCCACACTGTCTTCCACAATGGTTGAACTAATTTACACTCCCACCAACAGTGTAAGAGTGTTCCTATTTCTCCACATCCTCTCCAGCATCTGCTGTCTCCAGATTTTTTAATGATCGCCATTCTAACTGGTGTGAGATGGTATCTCAATGTAGTTTTGATTTGCATCTCTCTAATGACCAATGATGATGAGCACTATTTCATATGGTTGTTTGCCTCATGTATGTCTTCTTTTGTAAAGTTTCTGTTCATATCCTTTGCCCATTTTTGAATGGGCTTGTTTTTTTTTTTTTTTCTGTAAATCTGTTTGAGTTGTTTGTAAATTCTGGATATCAGCCCTTTGTCAGATGTGTAAACTGCAAAGATTTTTTTCTATTCTGATGGTTGCCGATTCACTCTAGTGACTGTTTCTTTTGCCGTGCAGAAGCTGTGGAGTTTGATTAGGTCCCATTTGTCTATTTTGGCTTTTGTTGCCAATGCTTTTGGCGTTTTGTTCATGAAATCCTTGCCTACTCCTATGTCCTGAACGGTTTTGCCTAGATTTTCTTCTAGGGTTTTTATGGTGTCAGGTATTATGTTTAAGTCTTTAATCCATCTGGAGTTAATTTTAGTGTAAGGTGTCAGAAAGGGGTCCAGTTTCTGCTTTCTGCACATGGCTAGCCAGTTTTCCTAACACCATTTATTAAATAGGAAATCCTTTCCCCATTTCCTGTTTTTGTCTGGTTTATCAAAGATGATATGGTTGTAGATATGTTGTGTTGCCTCCGATGTTTCTGTTCTGTTCCATTGGTCTATATCTCTGTTTTGGTACCAGTACCATGCTGTTTTGATTACTGTAACCTTGTAGTATCATTTGAAGTCTGAGGATTTTTCAGGTGTATATCACTCTGTGTGGCACAATATGAGGGGCCATATAAAAAATGCTCGACTATTACCCTGGTGTGCATTATTCACTGAAGCTCAAAATGATTGGCTACATGAAGTAGTCTCTTAACTCTCCTCCAGGTGTGTATTATTGAATGAGACTCTGACTACGTGGGCATAAAAGTAACTCAGGTGTATTGCGCAGTGTTCATTACCTACAGAGTCTCTGAATTTGTAGCCATTTAAAGTAGACTCTTGACTATTTTTGAGGGGAGTATACTTCACAGGGTCCTGAACGAGTGGCCATGTGAAAGAGATTCCTTGCTTTTGAGATATACATATTATTCACTAAAACACTGAAAGAGTGGCCTTCAGAAATAGAACCCATTTTACTCCACAGGTGTGCATAAGTTTTTGATTCACCAAACGAAACCCCATATGAAACAGACAAGGGATTATTTCCCACCTGTGCAGTATTCGAAAAGCCTTTGATTTTATGGTCATATAAAATAGACTAGTGTCCATTAAACACGTGTGCATTATTTCCTGATTCTATAAATTAAAGACTATATAAAGTAGATTCCTAACACTTCCCCTGGTGTGCATTACTCAGTGAGGCTTTTTTTGTTTAACTATATGAAACAGGATGCTGTTTACCTAAAATATTTTTATTATTCAGTGAATCTCTGAATGAGTGTCTATATAAAATAGACTGCAGAGATCTTTACATTTGTGCATTTTTCACTGAGGTTAAGAGTCATTGGCCCTATAAAATGGAATCCTGAATAATCCACACGTGCATATTATTTAATGAGGCTCTTTTTGTGTAAACATAAAAGCTGGATGCTGTCTATCTTAAATATTTTTATTATTGAATGAATCTCTTAATGAGTGTCTATATGAAATAGACTGCTGAGTACTTTACATTTGTTCATTTGTCACTGAGGTTACAAGTAAGTGGCCATATAAAATGGAATCCTGACTAATCCACACGTGCATATTATCCACTGATGCTATAAATGAGTGTCCTAATAAAATAGACTCCTGGATACTCCACAGGTGTACATTATTTACCGAGGCTGTGAATGAATGTCCATCGAAAATAGACTCAAAATTATTCTCCAGGTATGTATTATACAGTGAGGCTCAGAAGATGTCGCCATATTAATTATATTCCTTACTATAACAAGGGCCTCTCTTATTTACTGAGGCTCTGATTATGTGTCCACATGAAATAGACTCCTGACTACACCACATTATTCAGTGACACTCCAAATTAGAGGCCACATGAAAAAGTCTCCTGACTATTCCACAGGTGTGTCTTATTTAGTCAGAATGTGAATGAGAAGATAAAGGTAAATCCTATTTCCCCAGGTGTGTACACTTAATGAAGCTCTTAACGAGTGGCCATAGGAAAGAGACATGTGACTATTCCGAAGGTGTGCATTATGTAGTGATTCTTTGAATGAGTGGCCATAAAAAATAGACTCCAGACTATATCACAAGTGTGTAATATTCAGTGAGGCTGTGAAGGATCCTCTGTATACTCCCTTTCTCCTGTGTGTATTACCTCTCTCCTGTTTGTATCTTCCTCTCTCCTGTGTGTATCCTCCTCTCTCCTGTGTGTACGCCCTTTTCTCTTTGTGTATCCCCCTTACCTGTGTGTATCCTCCTTTTTACTGTGTGTACCCCTTTTTCTCCTGTGTTTATCCATTTTTCCTGTGTGTATGCCCCTCTCTCCTGTGTATACCTTGTTTCCTCCTGTGTATATCAACATTCCGGTGTATATCCCCCTCTCTCCTGTGTGTATTCTTCTGTATCCTGTGTGTATCCTGATCTCTTTTGTGTGTAAACTCCTCTATCCTGTGTGTATCCTCCTCTCTCCTGTGTTTAACCCCCTCTTCTTTGTGTATCTTTTTCTCTACTGTGTGTATCCTCCTCTCTTCTGCGTGTATCCTCCTCCCTCTTGTGTGTATCCCTCCTCTCTCGTGTGTGTATCCCCCCACTCTCCTGTGTGTATCCCCGCTCCTTCCTGTGTGTATCCCCCTCTCTCCTGTGTGTTTCCCCCTCTGTCTTGTGTGTATCCCCTCTCTCCAGTGTCTATTCTCCTCTCTGCTTTTTGAATCCTCCTCTTTTCTGTGTGTACCCCCTGTTCTCATGTGTGTATCCCCCTCTCCTGTGTGTATCCTCCCCTCTCCTGTGTCTATACCCCTTTCTCCTGTGTGTATCTCCCTCCCTTGTGTGTATGCCCCTCTCTCCTGTGTATATCCTTCTATACTGTGTTTATCCTCCTCTCTCCTGTGTGTATCCTCCTTTTTTTTCACTGTATCCCCCTCTCTATTGTATGTATCCCTCTCTCCTTTGTGTATCCTCCTCTCTCCTGTGTGCATCCCCCTCTCTCCTGTGTGTACCCTCCTCTCTCCTGTGTGTATTACCATCCTTCTGCGTGTATCCTCCTCACTCCTGTGTGTATCCCCTCTCTTTTGTATGTATTTTCCTGTTTTTTGTGTGTGTATCTTCCACTCTCCTCTGTGTATCCGTTTTTCTTCTGTGTGTATCCTCCTCTCTCTTGCGTGTATCCTCCTCTCTCCTGGGTGTATCCTACTCTCTCCTGCGTTTATCCTCCTCTCTTCTGTCGGTTTCCTCCACTCTTTTGTGTGTATCTTTCTCTCTCCTGTATTTATCCTTTCCTTGTGTGTATCCCACTCTCTCCTAGTTGTATGCCTCAATCTCCTGTGTGTATCTTCTTCCCACCTTGTTTGTATGCCTCAATCTCCTCTTTGTATCACCCTCTCTCCTGTGTGTATCCCCCTCCCTCCTGTGTGTATCCCTTCTCTCTCCTGTGTGTATCCTCCTCTCTCCTGTGTGTGTGCCACTCTCTTTTGTGTGTATCCCCCTCTCCTGTGTGTATCCCCCTATCTCCTGTGTGTATCTCTCCGTCTCCTGGGTGTATCCCTTTCGCCTGTGTGTATCTCCTTCTCTTTTGTGTCTTTCCCCATCTTATTTGTGTATCCTCCTTTCTCCTCTGTGTAGCCTCTTCTCTCCTGTGTGTATCCTCCTCTCACCTGTGTGTATCTCCCTTACCCTGTGTGTATCTTCCTCTCTCCTCTGTGTATCCCCCTCCCTCCTGTGTGTATGCTGCATTCTCATGTTTGTATCTTCCTTGTTCCTGTGTGTATCCCCCTCTCTCCTGTGTGTATCCTCCTCTCTCCTGTGTGTATGACCCTCTCTCTTGTGTGTATTCCCCTCTCTCCTGTGTGTATCCCACTCTATTCTGTGTGTATCCCCCACTCCTGTTTGTATCCCCCACTCTCCTGTATGTATTACCCTGTTTTCTGTGTGAATCCTACTCTCCGGTGTGTATTCCTTTCTCTCCTGTGTGTATGCCCCTCTCCTGTGTATCCTCCTTTCTCCTATGTGTATCCTCCTCTCTCCTGTGTGTGTTTTTCTCTCTCCTGTGTGTATCTTTCTATATCCTTTGTGTATCCCTCCTCTTTCCCTTGTGTTTCCCCCCACTCTCCTGTGTGTAAACCCTTTCCCTTCTGTTTGTATTCCTTCTTTCTTCTGTGGTTATCCCCCTCTCTCCTGTGTGTATGCCCTCTCTCCTGTTTGTATCCTCAACTCTCCTGTGTGTATCTTCCTCTCTCCTGTGTGTACGCCTCTCTCACCTGTGTGTATCCCCCTCTCCTGTGTGTATCCTCATCTCTCTTTTGTGTATCCCCCTTTCTCCTGTGTGTATCTCCGTTTTCTGTGTGTATGCCCCTCTCAACTTTGTGTATTTTTCTGTCTCCTCTGTGTGTCCTTTTCTCTTTTGTGTGTATCCTATCTCCTGTGTGTATCTTCTTTTCTCCTGCGTATCTTCCACTCTTCTGTGTGTATCTTTCTCTCTCCTCTCTCTTGTGTGTATGATCCTCTCTCCTGTGTGTATTTTTCCTCATCCCTATGTGTACCCCCCTCTCTCCTGTGTGTATCTCTTTTTCTTCTGTGTGTATCTCCCTCTCTTTTGTGTGTATCCTCTCTCTCCTTTGTATATCCTCCTCTCTGCTGTGTCTATTCTCTTCTCTCCTGTGTGTACGCTCCTCGCCCCCTTTGTGTATCCCGGTCTTCTGTGTGTATTCTTCTCTGAACTGTGTGTATCCCCCTTTCTCCTGTGTGTATCACCCTCTCCTGTGTGTATGCTCCTCTCTCTTGTGTGTATCCCCCTCTCTACTGTGTGTATTCCCCTCCCTTCTGTGTGTATGCCACACTCTACTGTTTGTATCCTTCTTTTTCCTGTGTGTATCCCCATCTCTCCTTGTGTATGCCTCTCTCTTGTGTGTATTCCCCTTTCTTAAATGTATCTCCCTCTCTCCTGTGTGTATCCAACTTCCTTCTTTGTGTATTCCTGTCTCCTGTGAGTATCTTTTCCTCTCCTTTTTGTATCCCCCTCTCCTGTATTTATCCCCCTCTCTCCTGTGTGTATCTTTTTCTTTTTTGTGTGTGTCCTCCTCTCTCCTGTGTGTATCTTTCTCTCTCCTGTGTTTGTCCTTCTCTCCTATGTGTATCTATCCCTCTCCTGTGTGTATGCTCCTCTCTCCTGTGTGTATCTGCTCTCTCCTGTGTGTATCTGCTCTCCTTTGTGCATACTTTTCTCTCCTGCGTGTATTCTCCTTTATTCTGTCTGTATCCTCCACTCATTTGTGTTTATCCTCCTCTCTTCTGTATTTATTCTTCTCCTCCTTTGTGTATCCCCCTCTCTCCTGTATGTATCCCCTTCCCTTCTGTGTTTATGCCCCACTTTTCTGTGTGTGTCCCCCCCTCCTGTGTGTATTACCCTTCTCTCCTGTGTGTATTCTTCTCTATTTTGTGTGTTTACCCCTCCATCCTGTGTGTATCCCCCCTCTTTTTTGTATACCCCTCTCTCCTGTGTGTATTCCACCGTCTCCAGTGTTTATCGCCCCGCCTGTGTGTATCCCCCTCTCTTTCATGTGTTTCCCACTTTTCTTTGTTTATCCCCCTTTCTCCTGTGTGTAGCCTCCTGTCTCTTATGTGTATTCTCCTCTCTCCTCTGTGTATCCCTCTTCTCATGTGTGTATCCCACCGTCTCTAACGTTTATCACTCCGCCTGGGTGTATCCGCCTCTTTTTTGTGTGTTTCCCCCTTTTCTTTGTGTATCCTCCTTTCTCCTGTGTGTAGCCTCCTCTCTCCTGGGTATATCCTCCTCTCTCCTACGTGTAACCTTTTCTATCCTGTATGTATCCCCACTCTTCTGTGTGTTTTCCCCTTTTCTTTGTGTATCCTCCTCTCTCCTTTGTGTAGCCTCCTCTCTCCTGTGTGTATCCTACTCTCTCCTTTGTGTATCCACCTCCCTTCTGTGTGTATGCCGCACTCTCCTGTTTTTATCCCCCTTTTTCCTGTGTGTATTCCCCTCTCTCCTTTCTGTAGTCTCCTCTCCCCTGTGGGTATGCCCATCTCTCTTGTGTGTATTCCCCTCTCTCCTGTGTGTATCCCCCTCTCTCCTGTGTGTATCCTACTCCCTTCTTTGTGTATCCCTGTCCCTTGTGTGTTTCTTTTTCTCTCCTGTGTGTATTTCCCTCTCCTGTGTTTATATTCCTATCTCCTGTTTGTATTTTTCTGTCTCCTGTGTGTATCATTTTCTATTTTGTGTGTATCCTCCTCTCTTCTGTGTGTATCCCCCTCCCTTCTGTGTGTATGCCACACTCTCCTGTTTGTATCCCTCTTTTTCCTGTGTGTATTCCCCTCTCTCCTTTGTGTAGTCTCTTCTCTCCTGTGCGTTTGCCCATCTCTCTTGTGTGTATTCCCCTCTCATCTGTGTGTATCCCCCTCTCTCCTGTGTGTATCCAACTCCCTTCTTTGTGTATCCCTGTCTCCTCTGTGTATCTTTTTTCTCTCCTGTGTTTATTCCCCTCTCCTGTGTTTATCTCTCTCTCTTCTGTGTGTATCCTTCTGTCTCCTGTGTGTATCATTTTCTATTTTGTGTGTATTCTCCTCTATCCTGTGTGTATCTTCCTCTCTACTGTGTTTATCCTTCTCTCCTGTATCTATCCCTCTCCTGTGTTTATGCTCCTCTCTCCTGTGTGTATCTCTCCTCATTCCTCTGTGTATCACCCCTTTCTCCTTTGTGTATCCACCCTCTCTCCTGTGTGTATTCCGCCTTTCTCCTGTGTGTATTCTTCTTTCTCTGTGTTTATCCCCTCACTCCTGTGTGATTCCTAATATCTGCTGTGTGTATTCTCATTTCTGCTGTGTGTATGCCTTTCTCTCCTGTGTGTATCTTTCTCTCCTGTGTGTATTCTCCTCTTTCCTGTGTGTATCCCCCTTTCTCCTGTGTGTATCACTCTCTCCTGTGTGTATGCCCCTCTCTCCTGTGTATTCCCATCTTCTGTTTTCATCCTTTTCTCTCCTGTGTGTATCCTTTTCTCTTTTCCATGTATCCCCCTCTCTCCTGTGTTTATCTCCCTCTCCCTTGTGTATCCTCCTTTCTCCTGTGTGTATCCCCCTCTCTCCTGTGTGTATCCTCCTTTCTCCTGTGTGTATCTCCTCTCTACTGTGTGTATCCCCCCTCTCCTGTGTGTATCCCCTTCTCTCCTGTGTGCATCCTTCACTCTTTTGTGTGTATCCCCCTCTCTCCTGTGAGTATCCTCCTCTCTCCTGTGTTTGTACTCCTCTCTTTTGTGTGTATTGCCCTATCCTGTGTGTATCCCCCCACTCTCCTGTGTGTATCCCCCCACTCTCCTGTGTGTATCCTTCTCTCTGCTGCGTGTATCCTTCTCTTTCCTCTGTGTATCCTCCTTGCTCCTGTGTGTATCTTTCTCTTTCCTGCGTTTATTGTCCTCTCTTCTGTCTGTATCCTCCTCTCTTTTTTGTGTACCCTCCTCCCTTCTGTATTTATCCTTCTCCCCCTGTGTGTATCCCCCTCTCTCCTGTGTGTATCCCCCTCCATCCTGTGTATGCCCTACTCTCCTGTGTGTATCCCCCTTTCTCCTGTGTGTATTCCCCTTCTCTCCTCTGTGTATCCTCCTCTCTCCTGTGTGTATGCTCCTGTTTTTGCTGTGTATCCCCCTCTCCTTTATTAATCACCCTTTCTCCTGTGTGCATCACCCTCACTTGTGTGTGTATCCCTCTCGCCTGTGTATATCTTTCTCTCTACTGTGTTTTTCCCCTCTCCTTTGTGTATCCTCCTCTCTAATGTGTGCATTCTCCTTTCTCCTGTGCGTATCCTTCTGTCTGCTGTTTGTATCCTCCACTCTTCTGTGTGTATCCCCCTCGCTGTTTGTATCCCCCTCTCTCCTGTGTGTATCCTCCTCTCTCCAGTGTGTATCCCGTCTCTCTCCTGTGTTAATCCTCCTCTCTCCTGTGTTTATCCTCCTCTCTCCTGCGTATATCATTCTCTATTCCGTCTGTGTCCTCCAGTCTATTGTGTGTATCCTCCTTTCTCTTGTGTTTATTCTTGTCTTCCTGTGTGTATTCTTCTCTCTCCTGTGTGTATCCCCTCTCTCCTGTTCATTTCCTCCTCTCTCCTTTGTGTATCCTTTTCTCTCCTGTGAATATCCCCCTCTCTCCTGAGCGAATCCCCACTTTCCTGTGTGTATCTTTTTCTCTCTTGCTTGTATCCTCCTCTCTTCGCTATCTTTGCCCCTCTCTCCTGTATGTGACACCCTCTCCTGTGTTTATCCCCCTCTCGCCTATGTGTATCCCCCTCTCTCCTCTGTGTATTCCCCTCTCCTTTTCATATTCTTCTCTCTTCTGTGTATATCCCCTACTCCTGTGTGTATCCTCTTCTCTTCTGTGTGTATCTTCCTCTCTCCTCTGTGTATCCTCCTCTCTCCTGTGTGTATCTTTCTCTCTCCTGTGTGTATCTCTCCTCTCCTGTGTGTATTTTTCTCTCTCCTGTGTGTATCCTCGTCTTTCCTTTGTGTATTTCCTTTACTCCTGTGTGCATCCCCCTCGCTTCTGTGTGTATTTCCCTCTCCTGTGTGTATCCCTTTCTTTTTTGTTTATCCCACTCCCTTCTCAGTGTATACCCGTTTTCTGTGTGTACGCCCCTCTCTCCTGGGTGTATCCTCCTCTCACCTGTGTGTATCCCTCGCACCTGTGTGTATCCTCCTCTCTACTGTGTGTATCCTTTTGTCTTTTGTTTGTATCATTCTCTCTCTTGTTTGTATCCCTCTTTTCTTCTGTGTGTATTTTTCTCTCTCCTGTGTGTATTCTCTTTTCTGCGTGTATCCTCCTCTGTGCTGCGTGTATTCTCCTTTCTTCTTCGTGTATCCTCCTCTCTTCTGTGTGTTTACCCGTTTCATGTGTGTATACCCATCTCTCTTATGTGTATTTTCCTCTCTCTTGTGTGGATCCTTGTCTCTCTTGTGTGTATCGCCCTCTTCTGTGTGTATCCTCCTCTCTCCTGTGTGTATCCGTCTCTCTCCTGTGTGTATCCTCTTCTGTACTTTGCATAACTTTCTCCTCCTGTGTGTATCTTCCTCTCTCTAGTGTGTCTTCTCTCTTCTGGGTGTATGCCCCACTCTCAGGTGTGTATCCCCCTGTCTCCTGTTAGTATTCTTCCTCTCCCCTTTGTGTATTCTTTCTCTTGCCTTTATGTATTCTACTCTCTTCTCTGTGTATCCTTCTCTATTTTGTGTGTATCCCTCCACTCTCCTGTGTGTATCCTCCACTCTCCTGTGTGTATCCACCCTCTGCTGTGTGTATCCTCCTCTCTCCTGTGTTTATCTTTCTCTCTTCTGTGTGTATCCGCCCTCTCTCCTGTGTGTAACGTTCTCTCTCCTCTGTGTATGTACCTCTCTCCTGTGTATACTCCTCTCTCCTGCTTGCATCCTCCTCTCTTTTTTTGTGTATCTTCCTCTCTCCTATGTGTATCCCCCTCTCTCTTGTGTGTATTCCCATCTTTCCTGTGTGTTTACCCTTTTTCCTGTGTGTATCCCCCTCTCCTGTGTGTACTCCCCTCTCTCCTGTGTATATTTCTCTGTCTCCTGTATGTATCCAACTCTCCTGTGTGTATCCCTTTCTCTCCTGTGTGTATGTCCCTCTCCTGTTTATGTACTCTTCTTTCCTGTGTTTATCCTCCTCTCTACTGTGTTTATCCTCCTCTCTCCTGTGTGTATCCCTTAACTTTTCTGTGTGTTTTTCCCTCTTTCCTGTCGGTAACACCTTTCTTTCCTGTGTGTATCACCCCTTCCTCCTGTGTGTATTCTTTTCTTTCTTGTGTGTATCCTCTCTCTGCTCTTTGTTTTTTCCTCTCTCCTGTGGGTATTCTCCTCTCTCCTGTGTTTATGCCCCTCTCTCATATGTGTATCACACTTTCCTTTGTGTATCCTTTTGTCTCCTGTGTGTATCCCTTTTTCTCCTGTGTGTATCCCCCTTTTTTGTGTGTATGCCCCTCTCTTGTGTGTGTATCGCCCTCTTCTATGTGTATTCTCCTCTCTCCAGTGTGTATCCTTTTCTCTTCTGTGTGTATCTTCTTCTCTCCTGTGTGTATCCCACTCTTTACTGTGTGTATCCTCCTCTCTTTTGCGAGTATCCTCCCCTCCCCATTGTCTTTGCCCCCTCTCCTATTGTAATATTTTGATGTAGAAGTCCTATTTTGTAGAAGTCTTGTTTTGTAAAAAGCTTGCTTGTAAAGGGTTTTCGGGGTAAGGAAGTGGGCAGGGAAATATCTATTAGCCCATGAACTGTCCATGAACTGTTCTGGGGGACTAAGAGCTCTTGGCGTTTCAGAATGATATCTTGGAGGCTGTGAGTCTGGCCAACTCCCGGTGCCCAAGAAATAGTCAAAGACAGGGCACTTATGAAGCAGATCTTCTCTGTTTACTGACTGACCCAAAGATGAGTACGTATATTAGTTATGTAAGCTGATACAAAAAGGGAGCAGAGGAACACAGAGACATTGGATCAGAGCGACTTCCAGATGTGACTTGCGAATCGCCCATGCTACTGTGTTGCTGCTGCTGCGATGTGACTTGAGAATCGCCTGTGCTGCTGTCTTGCCGGTGCTGCGGTGGAGTGGTTTCTGTGTATATATGTGTGTGTGTGTATATATATATATATATATATATATATATATATATATATAAAACTATCGTCTTTCCATCCTCCTACTTCTCTCATTAAAATTTTCTATCATTTTATTATTGTTCTCGGTCTGGTGTTCTCTTCCCACAAACATTCCTGTTAAAAGGAAAAATAAACCCAAGCTTGGTATGCGCAGTTAACACAACAAATTAGCATAGTCGGCAGGATTCGGGGAGAAGGAGGCATCATGCCTTTGTTTAAGAAATCTGTTGGGGAGACTCGCAAGATGGCGTCATAGAAGCAACTGAGGATTGCAGCTCTCAGTGAAGGCGCAGAGGGTGAGTCCTAGCCGCATTCTTGGATGGACCTTTTTGAACACAGAGCGTTGAAAATCCCAGGTGTGGGAGAGACACGGGACTATAGAAAAGCCGGCTAATGCAGCCGGCTCGCACGGCTGCTTCAGCCGGCACTGCAGCAGGACCCGGCATGGAACTCACTGGTCTGGGTGCCCTGTTAAACCGGCAATCTGAGATTTGGAAGGACAGATTGGCATTTCCATCTGATTGAACGGAACATGGACAGTGAGCCACACCAGGAGTTTCCTGGGAAGTGTGATCTGAGCCAGTGCACTGGGCATCAGCATGGGAGATTGCATGGATTCCAGTGCCCTATCAGCAGGCTACCAGGGCGCCAGTGAGAGAGTCGACCTTTCAGCTGGCAGAGAGGGTGAGAGAGAGAGAGAGAGGACAGACTCTGAGGCAGGGAGCTGGGTGATAGGGCTTGGTGGGTCCCACCCTCATGGGGACAAACAGGGCTGCAACTGGAGGTGCATGGGGCTGAGAGTTTTGCTGCCAGCATCTAGGATGGTGCAGCCCGGTGAGGGAGGGGCGTCCACCATTGCTGATGCAATCCACCCCTACTGAAGTACCGCCCAGGGCTGACGCAGCATGCTGATGCTGAGGCAACCTGCCATAACAGAGAGACTCCCAGCAGCCACAGGGCAGAAACGTGCTGGCAGGTCAGAGCCCCTGCAGGCAAATAGTGAATAGACTGCCACCTAGTGGGGAAGGACAGTTCAACAGATACTCATAAAGAAAGCCCCAATTCCCAGAGACAGAGCATCTAAGGGGGAAAAAAAATAGTGTGGTGTTTTGTAAGTTCTATTGCAGCAGACATAAACAACCTCCCAACAACCCTGAATGAACAACGGAGCTCACAGCTCAGCACTGGAACTTCTATAAAGCACAGACCGTCTACTTAAGCAGCTCCCTGACCCCTGTACATCCAAAGAGTCACCCCAAAAAAGGACTAATCAGACTGACATTTGGTGGGCATCATTCTGGAACAAAGACAGAAGAAGAAGAAACTGGTATCATCCCTTACTGTTCCACAGTTGCTACAGGTACACTCCAGACACGCAGGGCCTGGAGTGGACTTCAGCACTCATACAGCAGAGGGGCTAGACTATTAGAAGGAAAACTAAGTAACAGAAATACTTCATCATCAACAATGTCAGCAACCACACAGAGACCCAATAGAACACTCAGCAACTACTAAGACGACAGGCGGATAAATCCATAAAGATGGGAAGAAACCAGCGCAAAAAAAAGGAAAGCACCCAAAACCAAAACACCTCACCTCCTACAAAGGACGAAAACTCCTCACCAGCAAGGGAAACAAGCTGGACAGAGAATGAGTGTGATGAAATGATGGAATCAGACTTCAGAAAGTGGATAATGAGAAACGTCATTGAGCTATAGAATATGTTCTAAATCAGTGCAAAGAAACTAAGAACATTGAAAAAAGATATGAAAAAAATTCGAGGAATTGATAACAAGAATGGACAACTTAGAGAGGAATATGAATGAATTGAAGGAACTGAAAAACACAACACGAGAACTTCGTGAAGCATGCACAAGTTTCAACAGCCGAATTGACCAAGCTGAAGAAAGAATATCAGAAGTTGAAGATCAACTCAATGAAATAAAACGTGAAACCAAGACTAAAGAAAAAAGCACAAAAAGGAATGAACAAAATCTCCAAGAAATGTGGGACTATGTGAAGAGACCCAACCTACGTTTGATAGGTGTACCAGAATGTGATGAGGAGAATGAATCCAAGCTGGAAAACACTCTTCAGCATATTTTCCAGGAAAAATTCCCCAACCTAGAAACACAGGTCAATACTCAACTCCAGGAAATACAGAGAACACCACAGAGACACTCTGCAAGACGAGCAACCCCAAGGCACATAATCGTCAGATTCACCAGGGTTGAAATGAAGGAGAAAATACCAAGGGCAGCCAGAGAGAAAGGTCGGGTCACCCACAAAGGGAAGGCCATCATACTCACAGTGGATCTCTCGGCAGAGACTCTACAAGCCAGAAGAGATTGGGGGCCAATATTCAACATCCTCAAAGAAAAGAACTTTAAAACCAGTATTTCATATCCAGCCAAACTGAGCTTCATAAGTGAAGGGAAAATAAAAATCTTCATGAACAAGCAAGTACTCAGAGAATTTGTCACCACTGGGCTTGCTCAACAAGAGCTCCTGAAAGAGGCACTACACATAGAAAGAAACAACCAGTACCAGCCATCCTAAAAGCATACTAAATGCTAAAGACCATCAACAAAATGAAGAATGTACATGAACCAAAGGGCAAAACAACCAGCTAGCATCAAAATAGCAAAATCAAATTCACACGTAACAATACTAACCCTAAATGTAAATGGGCTAAATGCACCAATCAAAAGACACAGACTGGCAAATTGGATAAAAAACCAAAACCCATCGGTGTGCTGTATCCAGGAAACCCACCTCACAGGCAAAGATACACAAAGGCTCAAAATAAAAAAATGGAGGAAGATTTACCAAGCAAATGGAGAGCAAAAAAAAAGCAGGAGTTGCAATTCTCTTCTCTGATAAGGTAGACGTTAAAGCAAAAAAGATCAAAAGGGACAAGGAGGGTCATTACATAATGGTAAAAGCATCGATTCAACAAGAAGAGCTAACGATTCTAAATATATATGGACCAAATGCAGGAGCACAGAGATATATAAGGCAAGGTCTTAATGACTTACAAAGAGACTTGGACTCCCACACAATAATAGTGGGAGACTTTAACACTCCACTGTCAATAGCAGACAGATCCACCAGACAGAAAATTAACAAGGATATCCAGGACTTGAACTCAGACCTGGAAAAAGGAAACCTGATAGACATTTACAGAACTCTCCACTAAAAATCCACAGAATATACATTCTTCTCAGCACCACATCACACCTACTCCAAAATTGACCACATCATTGGAAGTAAAGCACTCCTCAGCAAATGCAAAACAACGGAAATTATAACAAACAGTCCCTCAGACCATAGTGCAATCAAGTTGGAACTCAGAATTGAGAAAATAACTCAGACCCGCACAGCTTCATGGAAACTGAACAACTGGCTTTTGAATGTTGATTGGATAAACAATGAAATGAAGGCAGAAAGAAAGAAGTTCTTTGAAACCAACGAAAATGAAGGCACAACGTACCAGAATATCTGGGACACATTTACAGCAGTCTGTAGAGGAAAATATATAGCAATAAGTGCCCACATGAGAAGAGTGGAGAGATCCAAAATGGACACCCTATTAACAAAATTGAAAGAGCTAGAGGAGCAAGATCAAAAAAGCTCAAAACCTAGCCAAAGACAAGAAATAACTAAGATCAGAGCAGAACTGAAGGAGATAGAGACAAGAAAAACCCTTCAAAAAATCAATAAATGTAAGAGCTGGTTTTTCGAAAAGATCAACAAAATAGACAGACCACTAGCCAGACAGATAAAAAAGAAAAGAGAGAACAACCAAATAGATGCAATAAAAAATGATAATGTGAAAATCACCACAGATTCCACAGAAATTGAAACCATCATCAGAGAATACTACAAACAACTCTATGCACATAAACTAGTAAATCAGGAAGAAATGGATAAATCCCTGGACGCCTGTGTCCTCCCAAGCCTAAACCAGGAGGAAGCCGAAACTATGAATAGACCAATAACAAGGTCTGAAGTTGAGGCAGCAATTAAGAGCTTACCACAAAAAAAAAGCCCAGGTCCAGATGGGTTCACAGCTGAATTCTATCAGACACACAAAGAGGATCTGGTACCATTTCTTCTGAAACTATTCCCAATAACCCAAAAAGAGGGAACCCTTCCCAAATCATTTTATGAGACCAACATCATCCTGATACAGAAACCTGACAGAGACTCAACAAGAAAAGAAAATTTCAGGCCAATAGACATGATGAACATAGATGCAAAAATCTTCAATAAAATACTGGCAAACCGATGGCAACAGCACATTAAAAAACTTATCCATCAGGATCAAGTAGGATACATCCCGGGGATGCAAGGCTGGTTCAACATACGCAAGTCTATAAATGTAACTCACCACAAAAACAGAAGCAAAAACAAAAACCACATGATTATCTCAATTGACGCAGAGAAGGCATTTGACAAAATTCAACAGCCCTTTATGCTAAAAACCCTCAATAAACTTGGTATTGATGGAACATATCTCAAAGTAATAAAAGCTATTTACAACAAACCAACAGACAATATCATACTGAATGTGCAAAACTTGGAAGCATTCCCTTTGAAATCCGGCACTAGACAAGGATGCCCTCTCTCACCACTCCTATTCAACATATTACTGGAAGTTGTAGCCAGAGCAATCAGGCAAGAAAAAGAAATAAAGGGTATTCAAATAGGAAAGGTGGAAGCCAAATTGTCTCTATTTGCAGACGACATGATAGTATACCTAGAAGACCCCATCACCTCAGGCCAAAAGCTCCTGCAACTGATAAGCAATTTCAGCGAAGTCTCAGGATATAAAATCAATGTGAAAAATCACAAGCACTCCTATACACCATTAACAGACTTAAAGAGAACCAAATCAAGAACGAACTGCCATTCACAATTGCTACAAAGAAAATAAAATACCTAGGAATAAAACTCACAAGGAATGTAAGGGAATTCTTTAAGGAAAACTACAAACCACTGCTCAACGAAATAAGAGAGGACACAAACAGATGGAGAAACATTCCATGTTCGTGGTTAGGAAGAATCAATATCGTGAAAATGGTTGTACTGCCCAAAGTAATTTACATAATCAATGCTATCCCCATCAAGCTACCATTGAATTTCTTCACAGAACTGGAAGAAACCACCATGAATTTCATATGGAACCAAAAAAGGGCACGAATAGCCAAGTCAATTCTAAGCAAAAAGAACACAGCGGGAGGCATCACGCTACCAGACTTCAAACTATACTACAAGGCTACAGTAATCACAACAGCAAGGTACTGGTACCAAAACGGAGACATAGGCCAATGGAACAGAACGGAAACATCGGAGGCAACACAACATAATTACGGCCATATTATCCTTGATAAACCAGACAAAAACAAGCAATGGGGAAAAGATTCCCTATTTAATAAATGGTGTTGAGAAAACTGGCTAGCCATGTGCAGAAAGCAGAAACTGGACCCCTTCCTGACACCTTACACTTAAATTAACTCCAGATGGATTAAAGACTTGAAACTTAGACCTGACACCATAAAAACCCTGGAAGAAAATCTAGGCAAAACCATTCAGGACATAGGATTTGGCAAGGAATTCATGAATAAAACCCAAAATCATTGGCAACAAAAGTCAAAATAGAAAAGTGGGACCTAATCAAACTCCACAGCTTCTGCAAGGCAAAAGAAACAGTCATTAGAGTGAATCGGCAACCATCAGAATGGAAAAAAATCTTTGCA
Source organism: Saguinus oedipus (assembly GCA_031835075.1). Lineage (NCBI taxonomy): Eukaryota > Metazoa > Chordata > Mammalia > Primates > Cebidae > Saguinus > Saguinus oedipus. The sequence goes on from CM063173.1 coordinate 61,288,403, forward strand.
GTTTACACATCAGACAAAGGGCTGATATCCAGAATTTACAAAAAAATCAAACAGATTTACAGGAAAAAAACAAGCAAGCCCATTCAAAAATGGGCAAAGGATATGAACAGAAACTTTACAAAAGAAGACATACATGAGGCCAACAAACATAGGAAAAAGTGCTCATCATCATTGGTCATTAGAGGGATGCAAATCAAAACCACATTGAGATACCAACTCACACCAGTTAGAATGGCGATCATTAAAAAATCTGGAGACAGCAGATGCTGAAGAGGATGTGGAGAAATAGGAACACTCTTACACTGTTGGTGGGAGTGTAAATTAGTTCAACCATTGTGGAAGACAGTGTGGCGATTCCTCAGGGACCTAGAAATAGAAATTCCATTTGACCCAGCAATCCCATTACTGGGTATCTATCCAAAGGACTATAAATCGTTCTACTATAAGGACACATGCACACGAATGTTCATTGCAGCACTGTTTACAATAGCAAAGACCTGGAACCAACCCAAATGCCCAACGATGATAGAATGGACTGGGAGAATGTGGCACATATACACCATGGAATATTATGTAGCAAACAAAAATGATGAGTTTGTGTCCTTTGTAAGGACATGGATGATTATGGAGAACACCATTCTCAGCAAACTGGCACAAGAACAAAAAAAGAAATACCGCATATACTCACTCATAGGTGGGTGAGAAAAATGAGAACACATGGACACAGAGAGGCGGTCTACTCTACACTGGGGACTGTTGGGGGGAATGGGGGAGGGAGAGCAGGGGGGGCTAGGGGGGATACCCTGGGGATAAATACCATGTGTGGGTGAAGGGGCGGAAAGCAGCAAAGCACACTGCCATGTGTGTACCTATGGAACTATCTTGCACGTTCTGCACATGTACCCCCAAACATATAATGCAAAGAAAATTTTAAAAATAAATAAATAAATAAAATAGGGAAGAGAGTCCAGTGTGAAATGAGCTCAACTTCGATTCATGTAGAAAAAAAAAAGAAAAAAATATATATACCATTATATTGATGACATCATGCTACAGGGACATGATTCCCACAGCATGCAACAAGCTGTGGAAACATTAAGTACTCCTCTACAAGGTAAAGGATGGAAAATAAACCCTGCGAAAGTACAGGGGCCAGCCCAGCATGTAAAATTTCTAGGTATAATGTGGGATTGTGGTAATCGTAGCATCACTCCTAAAGCAAAGCAACGAATTTTGGAATTTCCAACAACAACTACGAAAAAGGAAGCCCAAAAATATATTGGCCTATTTGGATATTGAAGAAACCACATTCCTCATTTAAGTCCGTTGCTACAACCGTTAAATAAAGTCACTAGGAAGAAATACACGTTTGAGTGGGGACCGGATCAACAGCAGGCATTTGACAAAGCAAAAGAAGCTCTACAACAGGCCTGTGAAGGAGGGGAAAATAGAATTGATCGTTAGTACAGAAAACCAATATGCTAACTGGAGTCTTTGGCAAAAACAGAAAGGAAAACGAGTGCCCTTAGGATTTTGGTCTCGTAAATTGCCTAGTACTAAACAACAATATACTCAATTGGAACAAGAATTGTTAGCTGCTTATTGGGTTTAAGTGAAACTGAATTTCTGACCTTAGGGCATGAGGTTATCACTCGACCTCAAATGCCAATTATGCAATGGGTGCTTTCTGACCCCGTGTCACATAAAATAGGTCATGCCCAGGAAGCAAATATTATGAAATGAAAATGGTATCTTCAGAGTAGAGCCAAAGCAGGCCCACAGGGTACATTGCAATTACATGAAAAGTTATTTTTTTGTGCAATTAATACTGATGATTCTACACCTCTGACCATTAAGCACATTGCAAGTAAAGTTATTGTTAATAATGGATATGACTCTCTTACACCATCTCAGAAGACACATGCCTGGTTTACTGATGGCTCTGCTAAATATGTAGGAGCTAAAAGATACTGGAAAGCAATTGCATGTAATCCTTCAACTGACATTGTTTTGGAGCATCATGGAGAAGGAGGGAGTAGCCAATACGCTGAACTATACGCTGTTTGGTTGTGTTTAAAAAAGGAACAGGGACAAGAATTCTATATTTTCCTGACTCTTTGTATATAAGGGCTTTGTTACTTGGATTGAACAATGGCGTTCCAATGATTGGAAGATACGGGATAATACTTTGTGGGGGGCTACTTTATGGCAAGACATTTGGGTATTCTTGCAATGCACTAATATTTCTATTTTCCATGTAAATGCCCATACTGCAGTAGATTCAGCTGAAAAATTATATAATAAAAAGGCTGATGAGTTGACACGAATTAATGTTGCAGCAACCAATTCAGAAGATTTAAAGTGTGCACAATGGATACACGAACAAACAGGTCACACGGGAGCTCAGTCTATGTACATGTGGGCACAAAAGAGAGGTATCTATGTGCTTTTAGATGCTTGTAAAACTGTGGTTCACCAATACCCTATTTGTAATCAAGATAGATTGAAATTCATTCCCACATAGTGACAGGGGAATTATCACGAGGAAAACAACCAGCTCAAATTTGGAAAATCGATTATAGAGAGCTTTTACCTATGTCCAAAGGTTCTGCATATATTGGTACCATAGTAGATACTTACTCAGGAGTGTTAATTGGCTGCACATTCAAACGTGATACTCAGATTAATATCATTAGAACATTAGATTTTATTATTTTATACAATGGAACCCCTTTGCAAATACAAAGTGATAATGGATTACATTTCAAAGGTAAGTTAATAACTGATTATTGCAAAACTAATAATATTGAATGGATATATCATATACCCTATTATCCCCAGGCTGCAGGATTAATAGAAAGAATGAATGGGCTGCTTAATGAGAAATTAAGGAACCTAGGGAATAATTCCTATCATGGATGGAAAGATCATTTGCTTACCGCCTTCCGCAATTAAATAACAGAGTATTATCTTATCATCAAACGCCCTTAGAGCGGACGATGACTCCCACCATGGAATTACGACAACAAGCAACCACTTCCAATTAATTAACTATATCTTGGTGGAAATTCCATCCTGCTGCAATTGGACCATGGAATGCCACTAATTCCGCTGCAGGATATGATTTATTTACTTATTTACATACTAAATTACCTAGTTCTGCGCAGCAAGTGATTACCACAGGGATAGGCATGGAAATGCCTCATGGATATTATGGTCAAATAGCTGCTAGGTCTAGTTTAGCTCTGAAGGGAATGGTAATTCTTGGAGGAATTATTGATTCTAATTATTATGGAGAGATAAAAGTCTTGTGTTATAATATTAGTGATTCTGATATTGTACTCCCAAAAGGAAGTCGAATTTGACAAATACTTTTCCTTCCTTGCTTACATACTTCAAATTGGGCTTTGCTAAAGGAACCCCCAGATCCAATATCCCATATGAGATTTGAAAGTACCAATGGGCATGTCTGGGTTCAGACTGCCCCACATCAACCTTTACAAGCTGGGGAAATTATAGCTAAAAGCAAAGATAATTGTGTATATGTTATGATACCCCCTAATGACACCCCAATGTCAATTCCTACTAATCATTTATTTGAACGACCATAGTGTCTTTATGTAGGTATCAGCCTATGGATATGGAATACTGTTTCCACATATGCATGGACATTATCAGCCAAGACTTCCCGGAGCCTAACTTCTGAATCCAACTCTTCTGAGATATTATTACGTTGGGGCTGGAGAAACTCATCATATCAACGACAACAAGATAATTATACATGTCTTCACAATGAAATTTGTTATTTCATGAATTTCACAGTAGAAGGTGAAAATATGACAACCTGGAGAGGTACTGGTCGCGTTAGATGCATTTTATGTAGCATAGGACCAGTAAATGTTACTAGAGCTACTATTGTTAATGTTTCTTGTTGTCAAGTAGATCTGCAGCATAATATGTACATGACTGATGAAGATTATAAGCAGCTTCTACGAACTCAAATCAGTGTATATAAGATTTCTATGTCTAATTTCCTTTTTAATGTTACTACATATCTTTTATACCATAACACAAGTGAAATTTCTAATAGATCTGATTGTGCAGACTAAATGCATGTCATTATTAAATCAAATTATTCAATATAATATTAGCTTATTTATACCAATAAAAGACTTAAAGAGAACCAACTTAAGAACGAACTGCCATTCACAATTGCTACAAAGAAAATAAAATAACTAGGAATAAAACTCACAAGGAATGTAAGGGAACTCTTTAAGGAAAACTACAAACACCTGCTCAACGAAATAAGAGAGGACACAAACAGATGGAGAAACGTTCCATGTTCGTGGTTAGGAAGAATGAATATTGTGAAAATGGGTATACTGCCCAAAGTAATTTACACATTCAATGATATCCCCATCAAAATACCTTTGAATTTCTTCACAGAACTGGAAAAAAACACCATGAATTTCATATGGAACCAAAAAAGAGCCCGCATACCCAAGTCAATTCTAAGGAAAAAGAACACAGCGGGAGGCATCACGCTACCAGACTTCAAACAATACTACATGGCTACAGTAATCAAAACAGCATGGTACTGGTACCAAAACAGAGATATAGACCAATGGAACAGAACAGAAACATCGGAGGCAACACAACATATCTACAACCATATCATCTTTGATAAACTGGACAAAAAGAGGAAATGGGGAAAGGATTCCCTATTTAATAAATGGTGTTGGGAAAACTGGCTAGCCTTGTGCAGAAAGCAGAAACTGGACCCCTTTCTGACACCTTACACTAAAATTAACTCCAGATGGATTAAAGACTTAAACCTAAGACCTGACACCATAAAAACCCTCGAAGAAAATCTAGGCAAAACCGTTGAGGACATAGGAGTAGGCAAGGACTTCATGAAAAATACACAAAAACCATTGGCATCAAAATCCAAAATAGACAAGTGTGACCTAATCAAACTCCACAGCTTCTGCACGGCAAAAGAAACAGTCACTAGAGTGAATCGGCAACCATCAGAATGGGAAAAAATCTTTGCAGTTTACACATCAGACAAAGGGCTGATATCAAGAATTTACAAACAACTCAAACAGATTTACAGGAAACAAACAAGCAAGCCCATTCAAAAATGGGCAAAGGATACGAACAGACACTTTACAAAAGAAGACATACATGAGGCCAACAAACATATGAAAAAGTGCTCATCATCATTGGTCATTAGAGAGATGCAAATCAAAACCACATTGAGATACCAACTCACACCAGTTAGAATGGCGATCATTAAAAAATCTGGAGACAGCAGATGCTGGAGAGGATGTGGAGAAATAGGAACACTCTTACACTGTTGGTGGGAGTGTAAATTAGTTCAACCATTGTGGAAGACAGTGTGGCGATTCCTCAGGGACCTAGAAATAGAAATTCCATTTGACCCAGCAATCCCATTACTGGGTATCTATCCAAAGGACTATAAATCGTTCTACTATAAGGACACATGCACACGAATGTTCATTGCAGCACTGTTTACAATAGCAAAGACCTGGAACCAACCCAAATGCCCAACGATGATAGACTGGACTGGGAGAATGTGGCACATATACACCACGGAATATTATGCAGCAAACAAAAATGATGAGTTTGTGTCCTTTGTAAGGACATGGATGAATCTGGAGAACATCATTCGCAGCAAACTGACACAAGAACAGAAAAAGAAATACCGCATATACTCACTCATAGGTGGGTGAGAAAAATGAGAAGACGTGGACAAAGAGAGGCGGTCTACTATACACTGGGGACTGTTGGGGGGAATGGGGGAGGGACAGCAGTGGGGGCTTGGGGGCATAGCCTGGGGATGAATACCAAGTGTGGGTGAAGGGGAGGAAAGCAGCAAAGCACACTGCCATGTGTGTACCTATGCAACTATCTTGCACGTTCTGCACATGTACCCCCAAACCTATAATGCAATAAAAATTTAAAAAATAAATAAATAAATAAATAAATAAATAAATAAATAAATAAATAAAATAGGGAAGAGAGTCCAGTGTGAACTGAGCTCAACTTCGATTCATGTAGAAAAAAAAAATAAAAAAATAAAAAAATATACCATTATATTGATGACATCATGCTACAGGGACATGATTCCCACAGCATGCAACAAGCTGTGGAAACTTTAAGTACTCCTCTACAAGGTAAAGGATGGAAAATAAACCCTGCAAAAGTACAGGGGCCAGCCCAGCATGTAATATTTCTAGGTATAATGTGGGATTGTGGTAATCGTAGCATCACTCCTAAAGCAAAGCAAAGAATTTTGGAATTTCCAACAACAACTACAAAAAAGGAAGCCCAAAAATATATTGACCTATTTGGATATTGGAGAAACCACATTCCTCATTTAAGTCTGTTGCTACAACCGTTATATAAAGTCACTAGGAAGAAATACACCTTTGAGTGGGGACCGGATCAACAGCAGGCATTTGACAAAGCAAAAGAAGCTCTACAACAGGCCTGTGAATAGGGGACAATAGAATTGATGGTTAGTACAGAAAACCAATATGCTAACTGGAGTCTTTGGAAAAACAGAAATGAAAACGAGTGCCCTTAGTATTTTGGTCTCGTAAATTGCCTAGTACTAAATAACCATATAGCCAATTGGAACAAGAATTGTTAGCTGCTTATTGGGCTTTAAGTGAAACTGAATTTCTGACCTTAGGGCATGAGGTTATCATTCGAACTCAAATGCCAATTATGCAATGGGTGCTTTCTGACCCCGTGTCACATAAAATGGGTCATGCCCAGGAAGCAAATATTATTAAATGAAAATGGTATCTTCAGAGTAGAGCCAAAGCAGGCCCACAGGGTACATTGCAATTACATGAAAGGGTATTTTTTTGTCCAATTAATACTGATGCTTCTACACCTCTGACCATTAAGCACATTGCAAGTAAAGTTATTGTTAATAATAGATATGACTCTCTTACACCATCTCAGAAGACACATGCCTGGTTTACTGATGGCTCTGCTAAATATGTAGGAGCTAAAAGATACTGGAAAGCAATTGCATATAATCCTTCAACTGACATTGTTTTGGAGCATCATGGAGAAGGAGGGTGTAGCCAATACCCTGAACTATACGCTGTTTGGTTGTGTTTAAAAAAGGAACAGGGACAAGAATGCTATATTTTTACTGACTCTTAGTATATATGGGCTTTGTAACTTGGATTGAACAATGGCGTGCCAATGATTGGAAGATACGGGATAAAACTTTGTGGGGGGCTAATTTATGGCAAGACATTTGTGTATTCTTGCAATGCACTAATGTTTCTATTTTCCATGTAGATGCCCATACTGCAGTAGATTCAGCTGAAAAATTATATAATAAAAAGGCTGATGAGTTGACACGAATTAATGTGGCAGCAACCAGTTCAGAAGATTTAAAGTGTGCACAATGGATACACGAACAAACAGGTCACACGGGAGCTCAGTCTATGTACATGTGGGCACAAAATAGAGGTATCTATGTGCCTTTAGATGCTTGTAAAACTGTGGTTCACCAATGCCCTATTTGTAATCAAGATAGATTGAAATTCATTCCCCAAATAGTGACAGGGGAATTATCACGAAGAAAACAAGCAGCTCAAATTTGGAAAATCGTTTATATAGAGCCTTTACCTATGTCTAAAGTTTGTGCATATATTTGTACCATAGTAGATACTTAGGAGTGTTAATTGGCTCCCCATTCAAACGTGCTACTCAGATTAATACCATTAAAACAGTAGATTTTATTATTTTATACTATGAAACCCCTTTGCAAATACAAAGTGATAATGGATTACAGTTTAAAGGTAAGTTAATAATTGATTATTGCACAACTAATAATATTGAATGGATATATCATATACCCTATTATCCCCAGGCTGCAGGATTAATGGAAAGAATGAATGGGACGCTTAATGAGAAATTAAGGATACTAGGGAATAATTCCTATCATGGATGGAAAGATCATTTGCTTACCGCCTTGCCGCAATTAAATAACAGAGTATTATCTTATCATCAAACGCCCTTACAGCGGACGATGACTCCCACCAAGGAAGTACGACAACAAGCAACCACTTCCAATTAATTAACTTTTTCTGGGTGGAAATTCCATTCTGCTGCAATTGGACCATGGAATGCCACTAATTCCGCTGCAGGATATGATTTATTTACTTATTTACATACTAAATTACCTAGTTCTGCGCAGCAAGTGATTACCACAGGGATAGGCATGAAAATGCCTCATGGATATTATGGTCAAATAGCTGCTATGTCTAGTTTAGCTCTGAAGGGAATTGTAATTCTTGGAGGAATTATTGATTCTAATTATTATGGAGAGATGAAAGTCTTGTGTTATAATATTAGTGATTCTGATATTGTACTCCCAAAAGGAAGTCGAGTTGCACAAATAATTTTCCCTCCTTGCTTACATACTTCAAATTGGGCTTTGCTAAAGGAACACCCTGATCCAATATCCCATATGAGATTTGAAAGCACCAATGGGCATGTCTGGGTTCAGACTGCCCCACATCAACCTTTACAAGCTGGGGAAATTAGAGCTAAAAGCAAAGATAATTGTGTATATGTTATGATACCCCCTAATGACACCCCAAAGTCAATTCCTACTAATCATTTATTTGAACGACCATAGTGTCTTTATGTAGGTATCAGCCTATGGATATGGAAAACTGTTTCCACATATGCATGGACATTATCAGCCAAGACTTCCCAGAGCCCAACTTTTGAATCCAACTCTTCTGAGATATTATTACGTTGGGTCTGGAAAAACTCATCATATCAACGACAACAAAATAATTATACATGTCTTCCCAATGAATTTGTTATTTCATGAATTTCACAGTACAAGGTGAAAATATGACAACCTGGAGAGGTACTGGTCGCCTTAGATGCCATTTATGTTGCATAGGACCAGTAATTGTTACTATAGCTACTATTTTTAATGTTTCTTGTTGTCAAGTAGATCTGCAGCATAATGTGTACATGACTGATGAAGATTATAAGCAGCTTCTACCAACTCAAATGAGTGTATATAAGAATTCTATGTCTAATTTCGTTTTTAATGTTAGTACATATCTTTTATGCGATAACACAAGTGAAATTTCTTATAGATCTGATTGGGCAGACTAAATGCATGTCATTATTAAATCAAATTATTCAATATATTATTAGCTTATTTATACCAATAAAAGACTTAAAGAGAACCAAATTAAGAACGAACTGCCATTCACAATTGCTACAAAGTAAATAAAATACCTAGGAATAAAACTCACAAAGAATGTAAGGGAATTCTTTAAGGAAAACTACAAACACCTGCTCAACAAAATAAGAGAGGACACAAACAGATGTAGAAACATTCCATGTTCGTGGTTAGGAAGAATCAATATTTTGAAAATGGCTATACTGCCCAACGTAATTTACACATTCAATAATATCCCCATCAAACTACCTTTGAATTTCTTCACAGAACTGGAAAAAACCACCATGAATTTCATATGGAACCAAAAAAGAGCCCGCATAGCCAAGTCAATTCTAAGCAAAAAGAACACAGCGGGAGGCATCACGCTACCAGACTTCAAACTATACTACAAGGCTACAGTAATCAAAACAGCATGGTACTGGTACCAAAACAGAGATATAGACCAATGGAACGGAACAGAAACATCGGGGGCAACACAACATATCTACAACCATATCATCTTTGATAAACCAGACAAAAACAGGAAATGGGGAAAGGATTACCTATTTTAAAAATGGTGTTGGGAAAACTGGCTAGCCATGTGCAGAAAGCAGAAACTGGACCCCTTTCTGACACCTTACACTAAAATTAACTCCAGATGGATTAAAGACTTAAACCTAAGACCTGACACCATAAAAACCCTAGAAGAAAATCTAGGCAAAACCGTTCAGGACATAGGAGTAGGCAAGGACTTCATGAACAATACACCAAAAGCATTGGCAACAAAAGCCAAAATAGAAAAGTGGGACCTAATCAAACTCCACAACTTCTGCACGGCAAAAGAAACAGTCACTAGAGTGAATCGGCAACCATCAGAATGGGAAAAAATCTTTGCAGTTTACACATCAGACAAAGGGCTGATATCAAGAATTTACAAACAACTCAAACAGATTTACAGGAAAAAAACAAGCAAGCCCATTCAAAAATGGGCAAAGGATATGAACAGACACTTTACAAAAGAAGACATACATGAGGCCAACAAACATATGAAAAAGTGCTCATCATCATTGGTCATTAGAGAGTTGCAAATCAAAACCACATTGAGATACCAACTCACACCAGTTAGAATGGCGATCATTAAAAAATCTGGAGACAGCCGATGCTGGAGAAGATGTGGAGAAATAGGAACACTCTTACACTGTTGGTGGGAGTGTAAATTAGTTCAACCATTGTGGAAGACAGTGTGGCGATTCCTCAGGGACCTAGAAATAGAAATTCCATTTGACCCAGCAATCCCATTACTGGGTATCTATCCAAAGGACTATAAATCGTTCTACTATAAGGACACATGCACACGAATGTTCATTGCAGCACAGTTTAAAATAGCAAAGACCTGGAACCAACCCAAATGCCCAACGATGATAGACTGGACTGGGAGAATGTGGCACATATACACCACGGAATATTATGCAGCAAACAAAAATGATGAGTTTGTGTCCTTTGTAAGGACATGGAGGAATCTGGAGAACATCATTCTCAGCAATCTGACACAAGAACAGAAAAAGAAATACCGCATATACTCACTCATAGGTGGGTGAGAAAAATGAGAACACATGGACACAGAGAGGCGGTCTACTATACACTGGGGTCTGTTGGGGGGAACGGGGGAGGGACAGTAGGGGCGGCTCGGGGGGATACCCTGGGGATGAATACCAAGTGTGGGTGAAAGGGAGGAAAGCAGCAAAGCACACTGCCATGTGTGTACCTATGCAAATGTCTTGCACGTTCTGCACGTTTACCCCCAAACCTATAATGCAATAAAAATTAAAATAATAAATAAATAAATAAATAAATAAAATAGGGAAGAGAGTCCAGTGTGAACTGAGCTCAGCTTCGGTTCATGTAGAAATAAATAAATAAATAAATATACCATTATATTGATGACATCATGCTACAGGGACATGATTCCCACAGCATGCAACAAGCTGTGGAATCTTTAAGTACTCCTCTACAATGTAAAGGATGGAAAATAAACCCTGCGAAAGTACAGGGGCCAGCCCAGCATGTAAAATTTCTAGGAATAATGTGGGATTGTGGTAATCGTAGCATCACTCCTAAAGCAAAGCAACGAATTTTGGAATTTTCAACAACAACTACAAAAAAGGAAGCCCAAAAATATATTGGCCTATTTGGATATTGGAGAAACCACATTCCTCATTTAAGTCTGTTGCAACAACCGTTATGTAAAGTCCCTAGGAATAAATACACCTTTGAGTGGGGACTGGATCAACAGCAGGCATTTGACAAAGCAAAAGAAGCTGTACAACAGGCCTGTGAAGGAGGGGCCAATAGAATTGATGGTTAGTACAGAAAACCAATATGCTAACTGGAGTCTTTGTCAAAAACAGAAAGGAAAACGAGTGCCCTTAGGATTTTGGTCTCGTAAATTGCCTAGTACTAAACAACCATATACTCAATTGGAACAAGAATTGTTAGCTGCTTATTGGGCTTTAAGTGAAACTGAATTTCTGACCTTAGGGCATGAGGTTATCATTCGACCTCAAATGCCAATTATGCAATGGGTGCTTTCTGACCCCGTGTCACATAAAATAGGTCATGCCCAGGAAGCCAATATTATTAAATGAAAATGGTATCTTCAGAGTAGAGCCAAAGCAGGCCGACAGGGTACATTGCAATTACATGAAAAGGTATTTTTTCGTCCAATTAATACTGATGATTCTACACCTCTGATCATTAAGCACATTGCAAGTAAAGTTATTGTTAATAATGGATATGACTCTCTTACACCATCTCAGAAGACACATGCCTGGTTTACTGATGTCTCTGCTAAATATGTAGGAGCTAAAAGATACTGGAAACAATTGCATATAATCCTTCAACTGACATTGTTTTGGAGCATCATGGCGAAGAAGGGAGTAGCCAATACGCTGAACAATACGCTGTTTGGTTGTGTTTAAAAAAGGAACAGGGACAAGAATGCTATATTTTTACTGACTCTTACTATATATGGGCTTTGTACCTTGGATTTAACAATGGCGTGCCCATGATTGGATGATACGGGATAAAACTTTGTGGGGGCTACTTTATGGCAAGACATTTGGGTATTCTTGCAATACACTAATGTTTCTATTTTCCATGTAGATGCCCATACTGCAGTAGATTCAGCTGAAAATTATATAATAAAAAGGCTGATGAGTTGACACGAATTAATGTGGCAGCAACCAGTTCAGAAGGTTTAAAGTGTGCACAATGGATACACGAACACACAGGTCATACGGGAGCTCAGTCTATGTACATGTGGGCACGAAGGAGACGTATCTATGTGCCTTTAGATGCTTGTAAAACGGTGGTTCAGCAATGCCCTATTTGTAATCAAGATAGATTGAAATTCAGTCCCCAAATATTGACAGGGGAATTATCACGAGGAAAACAACGAGCTCAAATTTGGAAAATCGATTATATAGAGCCTTTACCTATGTCTAAAAGTTGTGCATATATTTGTACCATAGTAGATACTTAGTCAGGAGTGTTAATTGGCTGCCCATTCAAACGTGCTACTCAGATTAATACCATTAAAATTTAGATTTCATTATTTTATACTATGGAACCCCTTTGCAAACACAAAGTGATAATGGATTACATTTTAAAGGTAAGTTAATAATTGATTATTGCACAACTAATAATATTGAATTGATATATCATATACCGTATTATCCCCAGGCTGCAGTATTAATAGAAAGAAGGAATGGGCTACTTAATGAGAAATTAAGGAAACTAGGGAATAATTCCTATCATGGATGGAAAGATCATTTGCTTACCGCCTTGCCGCAATTAAATAACAGAGTATTATCTTATCATCAAATGCCCTTACAGCGGACAATGACTCCCACCATGGAAGTACGACAACAAGCAACCACTTCCAATTAATTAACTATATCTTGGTGGAAATTCCATCCTGCTGCATTTGGACCATGGAATGCCACTAATTCGGCTGCAGGATATGATTTATTTACTTATTTACATACTAAATTACCTAGTTCTGCGCAGCAAGTGATTACCACAGGGATAGGCATGCAAATGCCTCATGGATATTATGGTCAAATAGCTGCTAGGTCTAGTTTAGCTCTGAAGGGAATGGTAATTCTTGGAGGAATTATTGATTCTAATTATTATGGAGAGATAAATGTCTTGTGTTATAATATCAGTGATTCTGATATTGTACTCCCAAAAGGAAGTCGAATTGCACAAATAGTTTTCCTTCCTTTCTTACATACTTCAAATAGGGCTTTGCTAAAGGAAACCCCTGATCCAATATCCCATATGAGATTTGAAAGCACCAATGGGCATGTCTGGGTTCAGACTGCCCCACATCAACCTTTACAAGCTGGGGAAATTATAGCTAAAAGCAAAGATAATTGTGTGTATGTTATGATACCCCCTAATGACACCCCAAAGTCAATTCCTACTAATCATTAATTTGAACGACCATAGTGTCTTTATGTAGGTATCAGCCTATGGATATGGAATACTGTTTCCACATATGCATGGACATTATCAGCCAAGACTTCCCGGAGCCCAACTTCTGAATCCAACTCTTCTGAGATATTATTACGTTGGGGCTGGAAAAACTCATCATATCAAGGACAACAAGATAATCATACATGTCTTCCCCATGAAATTTGTTATTTCATGAATTTCAGAGGACAAGGTGAAAATATGACAACCTGGAGAGGTACTGGTCGCGTTAGATGCATTTTATGTAGCATAGGACCAGTAAATGTTACTATAGCTACAATTGTTAATGTTTCTTGTTGTCAAGTAGATCTGCAGCATAATATGTACATGACTGATGAAGATTATAAGCAGCTTCTGAGAACTCAAATGAGTGTATATAAGAATTCTATGTCTAATTTCCTTTTTAATGTTAGCACATATCTTTTACGCCATAACACAAGTGAAATTTCTAATAGATCTGATTGGTCAGACTAAATGCATGTCATTATTAAATCAAATTATTCAATATAATATTAGCTTATTTATACCACTAAAAGACTTAAAGAGAACCAAATTAAGAACGAACTGCCATTCACAATTGCTACAAAGAAAATAAAATACCTAGGAATAAATCTCACAAGGAATGTAAGGGAACTCTTTAAGGAAAACTACAAACACCTGCTCAACGAAATAAGAGAGGACACAAACAGATGGAGAAACATTCCATGTTCGTGGTTAGGAAGAATCAATATTGTGAAAATGGCTATACTGCCCAAAGTAATTTACACATTCAATGCTATCCCCATCAAACTACCTTCGAATTTCTTCACAGAACTGGAAAAAACCACCATGAATTTCATATGGAACCAAAAAAGAGCCCGCATAGCCAAGTCAATTCTAAGCAAAAAGAACACAGTGGGAGGCATCACGCTACCAGACTTCAAACTATACTACATGGCTACAGTAATCAAAGCAGCATGGTACTGGTACCAAAACAGAGATATAGACCAATGGAACAGAACAGAAACATCGGAGGCAACACAACATATCTACAACCATATCATCTTTGATAAACCAGACAAAAACAGGAAATGGGGAAAGGATTCCCTATTTAAAAAATATTGTTGGGAAAACTGGCTAGACATGTGCAGAAAGCAGAAACTGGACCCCTTTCTGAAAGCTTACACTAAAATTAACTCCAGATGGATTAAAGACTTAAACCTAAGACCTGACACCATAAAAACCCTAGAAGAAAATCTAGGCAAAACCGTTGAGGACATAGGAATAGGCAAGGACTTCATGAACAATACACCAAAAGCATTGGCAACAAAAGCCAAAATAGAAAAGTGGGACCTAATCAAACTCCACAACTTCTGCACGGCAAAGGAAACAGTCACTAGAGTGAATCGGCAACCATCAGAATGGGAAAAAATCTTTGCAGTTTACACATCAGACAAAGGGCTGATATCCAGAATTTACAAACAACTCAAACAGATTTACAGGAAAAATCAAGCAAGCCCATTCAAAAATGGGAAAAGGATATGAACAGACACTTTACAAAAGAAGACATACATGAGGCCAACAAACATATGAAAAAGTGCTCATCATCATTGGTCATTAGAGAGATGCAAATCAAAACCACATTGAGATACCAACTCACACCAGTTAGAATGGCGATCATTAAAAAATCTGGAGACAGCAGATGCTGGAGAGGATGTGGAGAAATAGGAACACTCTTACACTGTTGGTGGGAGTGTAAATTAGTTCAACCATTGTGGAAGACAGTGTGGCGATTCCTCAGGGACCTAGAAATAGAAATTCCATTTGACCCAGCAATCCCATTACTGGGTATCTATCCAAAGGACTATAAATCGTTCTACTATAAGGACACAGGCACACGAATGTTCATTGCAGCACTGTTTACAATAGCAAAGACCTGGAACCAACCCAAATGCCCAACAATGATAGACTAGACTGGGAGAATGTGGCACATATACACCACGGAATATTATGCAGCAAACAAAAATGAGGAGTTTGTATCTTTGGTAAGGACATGGGTGAATCTGGAGAACATCATTCTCAGCAAACTGACACAAGAACAGAAAAAGAAATACCGCATATACTCACTCATAGGTGGGTGAGAAAAATGAGAACACATGGACACAGAGAGGCGGTCTACTATACACTGGGGACTGTTGGGCGGAATGGGGGAGGGACAGCAGGAAGGGCTGGGGGGGATAGCCTGGGGATGAATACCAAGTGTGGGTGAAGGGGAGGAAAGCAGCAAAGCACAGTGCCACGTGTGTACCTATGCAAATATCTTGCACGTTCTGCACATGTACCCCCAAACCTATAATGCAATAAAAATTTAAAAAATAAATAATTAAATAAGTAAATAAATAAAATAGGGAAGACAGTTCAGTGTGAACTGAGCTCAACTTCGATTCATGTAGAAAAAAAAAGAAAAAAAATATACCATTATATTGATGACATCATGCTACAGGGACATGATTCTCACAGCATGCAACAAGCTGTGGAAACTTTAAGTACTCCTCTACAAGGTAAAGGATGGAAAATAAACCCTGCGAAAGTACATGGGCCAGCCCAGTATGTAAAATTTCTAGGTATAATGTGGGATTGTGGTAATCGTAGCATCACTCCTAAAGCAAAGCAACGAATTTTGGAATTTCCCACAACAACTACAAATAAGGAAGCCCAAAAATATATTGGCCTATTTGGATATTGGAGAAACCACATTCCTCATTTAAGTCTGTTGCTACAACCGTTATATAAAGTCACTAGGAAGAAATACACCTTTGAGTGGGGACCGGATCAACAGCAGGCATTTGACAAAGCAAAGAAGCTGTACAACAGGACTGTGAAGGAGGGGCCAATAGAATTGATGGTTAGTACAGAAAACCAATATGCCAACTGGAGTCTTTGGCAAAAACAGAAAGGAAAACGAGTGCCCTTAGGATTTTGGTCTCCAAAATTGCCTAGTACTAAACAGCCATACACTCAATTGGAACAAGAATTGTTAGCTGCTTATTGGGCTTTAAGTGAAACTGAATTTCTGACCTTAGGGCATGAGGTTATCATTCGCCCTCAAATGCCAATTATGCAATGGGTGCTTTCTGACCCCGTGTCACATAAAATAGGTCATGCCTAGGAAGCAAATATTATTAAATGAAAAAGGTATCTTCAGAGTAGAGCCAAAGCAGGCCCACAGGGTACATTGCAATTACATGAAAAGGTATTTTTTTGTCCAATTAATACTGATGATTCTACACCTCTGACCATTAAGCACATTGCAAGTAAAGTTTTTGTTAATAATGGATATGACTCTCTTACACCATCTCAGAAGACACATGCCTGGTTTACTGATGTCTCGGCTAAATATGTAGGAGCTAAAAGATGCTGGAAAGCAATTGCATATAATCCTTCAACTGACATTGTTTTGGAGCATCATGGAGAAGGAGGGAGTAGCCAATACGCTGAACTATACGCTGTTTGGTTGTGTTTAAAAAAGGAATAGGGATAAGAATGCTATATTTTTACTGACTCTTACTATATATGGGCTTTGTAACTTGGATTGAACAATGGCGTTCCAATGATTGGAAGATATGTGATAAAACTTTGTGGGGGGCTATTTATGGCAAGACATTTGGGTATTCTTGCAATGCACTAATGTTTCTATTTTCCATGTATATGCCCATACTGCAGTAGATTCAGCTGAAAAATTATATAATAAAATGGCTGATGAGTTGACACGAATTAATGCGGCAGCAACCAGTTCAGAAGATTTAAAGTGTGCACAATGAATACACGAACAAACAGGTCACACGGGAGCTCAGTCTATGTACATGTGGGCACAAAAGAGAGGTATCTATGTGCTTTTAGATGCTTGTAAAACTGTGGTTCACCAATGCCCTATTTGTAATCAAGATAGATGGAAATTCATTCCCCAAATAGTGACAGGGGAATTATCACGAGGAAAACAACCAGCTCAAATTTGGAAATCGATTATATAGAGCCTTTACCTATGTCTAAAGGTTGTGCATATATTTGTACCATAGTAGATACTTACTCAGGAGTGTTAATTGGCTGCCCATTCAAACGTGCTACTCAGATTAATACCATTAAAACATTAGATTTTATTATTTTATACTATAGAACCCCTTTGCAAATACAAAGTGATAATGGATTACATTTTAAAGGTAAGTTAATAATTGATTATTGCACAAATAAAAATATTGAATGGATATATCATATACCCTATTATCCCCAGGCTGCAGGATTAATAGAAAGAATGAATGGGCTGCTTAATGAGAAATTAAGGAACTAGGGAATAATTCCTATCATGGATGGAAAGATCATTTGCTTACCGCCTTGTCGCAATAAAATAACAGAGTATTATCTTATCATCAAATGCCCTTACAGCGGACGATGACTCCCACCATGGAAGTACGACAACAAGCAACCACATCCAATTAATTAACTATATCTTGGTGGAAATTCCATCCTGCTGCAATTGGACCACGGAATGCCACAAATTCAGCTGCAGGATATGATTTATTTACTTATTTACACACTAAATTACCTAGTTCTGCGCAGCAAGTGATTACCACAGGCATAGGCATGCAAATGCCTCATGGATATTATGGTCAAATAGCTGCTAGGTCTAGTTTAGCTCTGAAGGGTATGGTAAATCTTGGAGGAATTATTGATTCTAATTATTATGGAGAGATAAATGTCTTGTGTTATAATATCAGTGATTCTGATATTGTACTCCCAAAAGGAAGTCGAATTGCACAAATACTATTCCTTCCTTGCTTACATACTTCAAATTGGGCTTTGCTAAAGGAACCCCCTGATCCAATATCCCATATGAGGTTTGAAAGCACGAATGGGCATGTCTGGGTTCAGACTGCCCCACATCAGCCTTTACAAGCTGGGGAAATTATACTTAAAAGAAAAGATAATTGTGTATATGTTATGATACCCCCTAATGACACCCCAAAGTCAATTCCTACTAATCATTAATTTGAACGACCATAGTGTCTTTATGTAGGTATCAGCCTATGGATATGGAATACTGTTTCCACATATGCATGGACATTATCAGCCAAGACTTCCCGGAGCCCAACTTCTGAATCCAAGTCTTCTGAGATATTATTACATTGGGGCTGGAAAAACTCATCATATCAACGACAACAAGATAATCATACATGTCTTCCCCATGAAATTTGTTATTTCATGAATTTCACAGTACAAGGTGAAAATATGACAACCTGGAGAGGTACTGGTCGCGTTAGATGCATTTTATGTAGCATAGGACCAGTAAATGTTACTAGAGCTACTTTGTTAATGTTTCTTGTTGTCAAGTAGATCTGCAGCATAATATGTACATGACTGATGAAGATTATAAGCAGCTTCTACGAACTCAAATGAGTGTATATAAGAATTCTATGTCTAATTTCCTTTTTAATGTTACTACATATCTTTTATGCCATAACACAAGTGAAATTTCTAATAGATCTGATTGGGCAGATTAAATGTATGTCATTATTAAATCAAATTATTCAATATAATATTAGCTTATTTATACCAATAAAAGACTTAAAGAGAACCAAATTAAAAACGAACTGCCATTCACAATTGCTACAAAGAAAATAAAATACCTAGGAATAAAACTCACAAGGAATGGAAGGGAACTCTTTAAGGAAAACTACAAACACCTCCTCAACCAAATAAAAGAGGACACAAACAGATGGAGAAACATTCCATGTTCGTGGTTAGGAAGAATCAATATTGTGAAAATGGCTATACTGCCCAAAGCAATTTACACATTCAATGCTATCCCCATCAAACTACCTTCGAATTTCTTCACAGAACTGGAAAAAACCACCATGAATTTCATATGGAACCAAAAAAGAGCCCGCATAGCCAAGTCAATTCTAAGCAAAAAGAACACAGTGGGAGGCATCACGCTACCAGACTTCAAACTATACTACATGGCTACAGTAATCAAAGCAGCATGGTACTGGTACCAAAACAGAGATATAGACCAATGGAACAGAACAGAAACATCGGAGGCAACACAACATATCTACAACCATATCATCTTTGATAAACCAGACAAAAACAGGAAATGGGGAAAGGATTCCCTATTTAAAAAATATTGTTGGGAAAACTGGGTAGACATGTGCAGAAAGCAGATACTGGACCCCTTTCTGAAAGCTTACACTAAAATTAACTCCAGATGGATTAAAGACTTAAACCTAAGACCTGACACCATAAAAACCCTAGAAGAAAATCTAGGCAAAACCGTTGAGGACATAGGAGTAGGCAAGGACTTCATGAACAATACACCAAAAGCATTGGCAACAAAAGCCAAAATAGAAAAGTGGGACCTAATCAAACTCCACAACTTCTGCACGGCAAAAGAAACAGTCACTAGAGTGAATCGGCAACCATCAGAATGGGAAAAAATCTTTGCAGTTTACACATCAGACAAAGGGCTGATATCAAGAATTTACAAACAACTCAAACAGATTTACAGGAAAAAAACAAGCAAGCCCATTCAAAAATGGGCAAAGGATATGAACAGACACTTTACAAAAGAAGACATACATGAGGCCAACAAACATATGAAAAAGTGCTCATCATCATTGGTCATTAGAGAGTTGCAAATCAAAACCACATTGAGATACCAACTCACACCAGTTAGAATGGCGATCATTAAAAAATCTGGAGACAGCCGATGCTGGAGAAGATGTGGAGAAATAGGAACACTCTTACACTGTTGGTGGGAGTGTAAATTAGTTCAACCATTGTGGAAGACAGTGTGGCGATTCCTCAGGGACCTAGAAATAGAAATTCCATTTGACCCAGCAATCCCATTACTGGGTATCTATCCAAAGGACTATAAATCGTTCTACTATAAGGACACATGCACACGAATGTTCATTGCAGCACAGTTTAAAATAGCAAAGACCTGGAACCAACCCAAATGCCCAACGATGATAGACTGGACTGGGAGAATGTGGCACATATACACCACGGAATATTATGCAGCAAACAAAAATGATGAGTTTGTGTCCTTTGTAAGGACATGGAGGAATCTGGAGAACATCATTCTCAGCAATCTGACACAAGAACAGAAAAAGAAATACCGCATATACTCACTCATAGGTGGGTGAGAAAAATGAGAACACATGGACACAGAGAGGCGGTCTACTATACACTGGGGTCTGTTGGGGGGAATGGGGGAGGGACAGCAGGGGCGGCTCGGGGGGATACCCTGGGGATGAATACCAAGTGTGGGTGAAAGGGAGGAAAGCAGCAAAGCACACTGCCATGTGTGTACCTATGCAAATGTCTTGCACGTTCTGCACGTTTACCCCCAAACCTATAATGCAATAAAAATTAAAATAATAAATAAATAAATAAATAAATAAAATAGGGAAGAGAGTCCAGTGTGAACTGAGCTCAGCTTCGGTTCATGTAGAAAAAAATAAATAAATAAATATACCATTATATTGATGACATCATGCTACAGGGACATGATTCCCACAGCATGCAACAAGCTGTGGAAACTTTAAGTACTCCTCTACAAGGTAAAGTATGGAAAACAAACCCTGCGAAAGTACAGGGCCCAGCCCAGAATGTAAAATTTCTAGGTATAATGTGGGATTGTGGTAATCGTAGCATCACTCCTAAAGCAAAGCAACGAATTTTGGAATTTCCAATAACAACTACAAAAAAGGAAGCCCAAAAATATATTGGCCTATTTGGATATTGGAGAAACCACATTCCTCATTTAAGTCTGTTGCTACAACCGTTATATAAAGTCACTAGGAAAAAATACACCTTTGAGTGGGGACCGGATCAACAGCAGGCATTTGACAAAGCAAAAGAAGTTGTACAACAGGCCTGTGAAGGAGGGGCCAATAGAATTGATGGTTAGTACAGAAAACCAATATGCTAACTGGAGTCTTTGTCAAAAACAGAAAGGAAAACGAGTGCCCTTAGGATTTTGGTCTCGTAAATTGCCTAGTACTAAACAACCATATACTCAATTGGAACAAGAATTGTTAGCTGCTTATTGGGCTTTAAGTGAAACTGAATTTCTGACCTTAGGGCATGAGGTTATCACTCGACCTCAAATGCCAATTATGCAATGGGTGCTTTCTGACCCCGTGTCACATAAAATAGGTCATGCCCAGGAAGCCAATATTATTAAATGAAAATGGTATCTTCAGAGTAGAGCCAAAGCAGGCCCACAGGGTACATTGCAATTACATGAAAAGGTATTTTTTTGTCCAATTAATACTGATGATTCTACACCTCTGATCATTAAGCACATTGCAAGTAAAGTTATTGTTAATAATGGATATGACTCTCTTACACCATCTCAGAAGACACATGCCTGGTTTACTGAGGGCTCTGCTAAATATGTAGGAGCTAAAAACACTGGAAAGCAATTGCATATAATCCTTCAACTGACATTGTTCTGGAGCATCATGGAGAAGGAAGGAGTAACCAATACGCTGAACTATACGCTGTTTGGTTGTGTTTAAAAAAGGAACAGGGACAAGAATGCTATAATTTTACTGACTCTTAGTATATATGGGCTTTGTAACTTGGATTAAACTATGGCATGCCAATGATTGGAAGATACGGGATAAAACTTTGTGGGGGGCTACTTTATGGCAAGACCTTTGGGTATTCTTGCAATGCACTAATGTTTCTATTTTCCATGTAGATGCCCATACTGCAGTAGATTCAGCTGAAAAATTATATAATAAAACGGCTGATGAGTTGACACGAATTATTGTTGCAGCAACCAGTTCAGAAGATTTAAAGTGTGCACAATGGATACACGAACAAACAGGTCACACGGGAGCTCAGTCTATGTACATGTGGGCACAAAAGAGAGGTATCTATGTGCCTTTAGATGCTTGTAAAACTGTGGTTCACCAATGCCCTATTTGTAATCAAGATAGATTGAAATTCATTCCCCAAATAGTGACAGGGGAATTATCACGAGGAAAACAACCAGCTCAAATTTGGAAAATCGTTTATATAGAGCCTTTACCTATGTCTAAAGGTTGTGCATATATTTGTACCATAGTAGATACTTACTCAGGAGTGTTAATTGGCTGCCCATTCAAACGTGCTACTCAGATTAATACCATTAAAACATTAGATTTTATTATTTTATACTATGGAACCCCTTTGCAAATACAAAGTGATAATGGATTGCATTTTAAAGGTAAGTTAATAATTGATTATTGCACAACTAATAATATTGAATGGATATATCATATACCCTATTATCTCTAGGCTGCAGGATTAATAGAAAGAATGAATGGGCTGCTTAATGAGAAATTAAGGAAACTAGGGAATAATTCCTATCATGGATGGAAAGATCATTTGCTTACTGCCTTGCCGCAATTAAATAACAGAGTATTATCTTATCATCAAACGCCCTTACAACGGACGATGACTCCCACCATGGAAGTACGACAAAAAGCAATCCCTTCCAATTAATTAACTATATCTTGGTGGAAATTCCATCCTGCTGCAATTGGACCAGGGAATGCCACTAATTCGGCTGCAGGATATGATTTATTTACTTATTTACATACTAAATTACCTAGTTCTGCGCAGCAAGTGATTACCACAGGCATAGGCATGCAAATGCCTCATGGATATTATGGTCAAATAGCTGCTAGGTCTAGTTTAGCTCTGAAGGGAATGGTAATTCTTGGAGGAAGTATTCATTCTAATTATTATGGAGAGATAAAAGTCTTGTGTTATAATATTAGTGATTCTGATATTGTACCCCCAAAAGGAAGTCGAATTGCACAAATACTTTTCCTTCCTTGCTTACATACTTCAAATTGGGCTTTGCTAAAGGAACCCCCTGATCCAATATCTCATATGAGATTTGAAAGCACCAATGGGCATGTCTGGGTTCAGACTGCCCCACATCAACCTTTACAAGCTGGGGAAATTACAGCTAAAAGCAAAGCTAATTGTGTATATGTTATGATACCCCCTAATGACACCCCAATGTCAATTCCTACTAATCATTTATTTGAACGACCATAGTGTCTTTATGTAAGTATCAGCCTATGGATATGGAATACTGTTTCCACATATGCATGGACATTATCTGCCAAGACTTCCCGGAGCCCAACTTCTGAATCCAACTCTTCTGTGATATTATTACGTTGGGGCTGGAAAAACTCATCATATCAACGACAACAAGATAATTATACATGTCTTCCCAATGAAATTTGTTATTTCATGAATTTCACAGTACAAGGTGAAAATATGACAACCTGGAGAGGTACTGGTCGCGTTAGATGCATTTTATGTAGCATAGGACCAGTAAATGTTACTAGAGCTACTATTGTTAATGTTTCTTGTTGTCAAGTAGATCTGCAGCATAATATGTACATGACTGATGAAGATTATAAGCAGCTTCTACGAACTCAAATGATTGTATATAAGAATTCTATGTCTAATTTCCTTTTTAATGTTACTACATATCTTTTATGCCATAACACAGGTGAAATTTCTAATAGATCTGATTGGGCAGACTAAATGCATGTCATTATTAAATCAAAGTATTTTATATAATATTAGCTTATTTATAACAATAAAAGACTTAAAGAGAACCAAATTAAGAATGAACTGCCATTCACAATTGCTACAAAGAAAACAAAATACCTAGGAATAAAACTCAAAAGGAATGTAAGGGAACTCTTCAAGGAAAACTACAAACACCTGCTCAACGAAATAAGAGAGGACACAAACAGATGAAGAAACATTCCATGTTCGTGGTTAGGAAGAATCAATATTGTGAAAATGGCTATACTGCCCAAAGTAATTTACACATTCAATGCTATCCCCATCAAACTACCTTTGAATTTCTTCACAGAACTGGAAAAAACCACCATGAATTTCATATGGAACCAAAAAAGAGCCCGCATAGCCAAGTCAATTCTAAGCAAAAAGAACACAGCGGGAGGCATCACGCTACCAGACTTCAAACCATACTACAAGGCTACAGTAATCAATACAGCATGGAACTGGTACCGAAACAGAGATATAGACCAATGGAACAGAACAGAAACATCGGAGGCAACACAACATATCTACAACCATATCATCTTTGGTAAACCAGACAAAAACAGGAAATGGGGAAAGGATTCCCTATTTAATAAATGGTGTTGGGAAAACTGGCTAGCCATGTGCCGAAAGCAGAAACTGGACCCCTTTCTGACACCTTACACTAAAATTAACTCCAGATGGCTTAAAGACTTAAACCTAAGACCTGACACCATAAAAACCCTAGAAGAAAATCTAGGCAAAACCGTTGAGGACATAGGAGTAGGCAAGGACTTCATGAACAATACACCAAAAGCATTGGCAACAAAAGCCAAAATAGACAAATGGGACCTAATCAAACTCCACAGCTTCTGCATGGCAAAAGAAACATTCACTATGGTGAATCGGCAACCATCAGAATGGGAAAAAATCTTTGCAGTTTACACATCAGACAAAGGGCTGATATCCAGAAGTTACAAAGAACTCGAACAGATTTACAGAAAAAAATCAAACAAGCCCATTCAAAAATGGGCAAAGGATATAAACAGAAACTTTACAAAAGAAGACATACATGAGGCCAACAAACATATGAAAAAGTGCTCATCATCATTGGTCATTAGAGAGATGCAAATCAAAACCACATTGAGATATCATCTCACACCAGTTAGAATGGCGATCATTAAATAATCTGGAGACAGGAGATGCTGGAGAGGATGTGGAGAAATAGGAACACTCTTACACTGTTGGTGGGAGTGCAAATTAGTTCAACCATTGTGGAAGACAGTGTGGCGATTCCTCAGGGACCTAGAAATACAAATTCCATTTGACCCAGCAATCCCATTATTGGGTATCTATCCAAAGGACTATAAATTGTTCTACTATAAGGACACATGCACACGAATGTTCATTGCAGCACTTTACAGTAAAAAGGATCCTTTACAATAGCAAAGACCTGGAACCAATCCAAATGCCCATCGATGATAGACTGGACTGGGAAAATGTTGCACATATACAGCATGGAATATTTTGCAGCAATCAAAAATGATGAGTTTGTGTCCTTTGTAAGGACATGGATGAATCTGGAGAACATCATTCTCAGCAAACTGACACAAGAACAGAAAAAGAAATACTGCATATACTCACTCATAGGTGGGTGAGAAAAATGAGAACACATGGACACAGAGAGGTGGTCTACTATACACTGGGGACTTTTGGGGGAAATGGGGGAGGGACAGCGAGGGGGGCTGGGGGGCATAGCCTGGGGATGAATACCACGTGTGTGTGAAGGGGAGGAAGGCAGCAAAACACACTGCCATGTGTGTACCTATGCAACTATCTTGCACGTTCTGCACATGTACCCCAAAACCTATAATGCAATAAAAATTAAAAAATATATATATTAGCTTATTGCCATGGTTTAATGACACTTTGTATTTAACCCCAACATTTGAAACACAAAATTATACTTGGTTTCCTTTACAATTACCAGTACCCAAGATTGAAATATATTTGAATTTATCTATGATTTTGGCACAAAGTACACAACTGGATGATTACCTCCAAAAAACTGAATGCCAGTTAGCGGAACATCGTTTATCCACCACTATTATAGCTAATAAATTACTAGAATATTCCCATTTTATTACTACAGATGCCAATCATAATTGGTATGATTGGCTATTCTCACACCCTCGGATGACTTATCGTTTTGTCCCCTTGTACGTTATTGTATTTTGTTACATCTCTGTGTTAACCATTATTTGTTGTAATATTTGCATATATATGCGTATTAGCTATGTGTATGATGTATATTTGAGAAATCAACTTTCTTATTTACAAAAACAGGCCTGAGGGCCGAAATATATGATTATGATGTAGAAGTCCTGTTTTGTAGAAGTCCTGTTTTGTAAAAAGCTTGCTTGTAAAGGGTGTTTGGGGTGAGGAAGTGGGCAGGGAAATATCTGTGAGACTATGAACTGTCCATGAACTGTTCTGGGGTGCTAAGAGCTCTTGGCGTTTCAGAACGATATCTTGGAGGCTGAGAGTCTGGCCAACTCCCGGTGCCCAAGAAACAGTCAAGGACAGTGCACTTATGAAGCAGATCTTCCCTGTTTACTGACTGACCAAAAGATGAGAACGTAAATTAGTTATGTAAGCTGATACAATAAAGGAGCAGAGGAACACATAGACATTGGATCAGAGCGACTTCCAGATGTGACTTGTGAATTGCCCGTGCTGCTGTCTTGCCGGTGCTGAGATGGTGCTGAGATGTGACTTGCGAATCGCCCCTGCTGCTGTCTTGCCGGTGCTGAGGTGGAGTGGTTTCTGTGTAAATATGTGTGTTTGTGTGTGTGTGTGTGTGTGTGTGTGTGTGTGTGTATATATATATATATATATATATATATATATATATATATGTAACTATCGTCTTTCCATCCTTCCAATTCTCTCATTAAAATTTTCTATCACTTTATTATTGTTCTCTGTCTGGTGTTTTCTTCCCACGAACCTGCCTGTTAAAAGGAAAAAAAAAACAAAACCCAAGCTTGGTACGCACAGTTAGCGCAACACCTATATGTATCCCCCTCTCCTGTGTTTATCTTCATCTCTCCTGTGTGTATTCCACACTCTCCTCTGTGTATCCCCCATTCCTGTGAATATCCCACTCGCTTCTCTGTGTATCCCCCACTCCTGTGTGTATCCCCTTCTCTTCTGTGTGTATCTTCCTCTCTCCTCTGTGTATCCTCCTCTCTCCTGTGTGTATCTTTCTCTCGACTGTGTGTATCCCCCCTCTCCTGAGTGTATCCTTCTCTCTCCTGTGTGTATCCTCGTCTTTCCTGTGTGTATTTTCCTTAATAATGCGTTCATCCCCCTCACTCCTGTGTGTATTTCACTCTTTTGTGTGTATCTTTTTCTTCTTTGTATATTTCCCTGTCTTCTCTTTGTATCCCCCCTTTTCTGTGTGTATGCCCCTCTCTTCTGTGTGTGTCATCTAACCTGTGCGTATCCTATAACCTGTGCGTATCCCTCGCTCCTGTGTGTATCCTTTTCTCTTTAGTGTGTATCCTTTTCTCTCCTGTGTGTATCATTCTCTCTCTTGTGTGTATTCCCCCTCTCTCCTGTGTGTATTTTTTGTCTCTTCTGTGTGTATCCCCCTCTCACCTGCGGGTATCCTCCTCTGTGCTGCGTGTATCCTCCTCTCTCCTGCGTGTATCCTCCCCTCTCCTGTGTGTATGCCCCTTTTCTGTGAGTATACTCCTCTCTCCTATGTGTATTCCCCTCTCTTCTGTGTGGATCCTCCTCTCTTCTGTGTGTATAACCCTTTTCTGTGTGTATACCCCTCTCTACTATGTGTATTCCCCTCTCTCCTGTGTGGATCCCCTTCTCTCTTGTGTGTATCGCCCTATCCTGTGTGTATCCTCCACTCTCCTGTGTGGATCTCTCTCTCTCTTGTGTGTATCCTCCTTTCTCCTGTGTGTGTCCTCCTCTCTCCTGTGTGTATTTCTCTTTTCTGTGTGTATGCCCCTCTCTCCTTTGTGTATTTCCCTCACCTGTGTGTATACACATCTCTTCCTTGTGTATCCCCCTCTCTCCTGTGTGTATCCCCTTATCTAATTTGTGAATTCCCATCTCTCCTGTGCATATCATTCTCCTGTGTGTATGCTCCTCTCTTTTGTGTGTATCCTCCTCTCTCCTGTGTGTATCCTCCTCTCTACTGTGTGTATCCGCCCTCTCTCCTCTGTTTAACGTCCTCTCTTCTCTGTGTATTAACCTCTCTCCTGTGTATACTCCTCTCTTCTGCGTGTATCCTCCTCTCTTTTGTGTGTATCTTCCTCTCTCCTATGTGTATTTTTCTCTCTCCTGTCTGTATGCCCCTGTCTCTTGTGTGTATTCCCCTCTCTTTTGTGTGAATCCCTCTCTCTCCTAGGTGTACCCCATCTCCGGTGTGTATACCCTCTCTCCTGTGTATATCCCCCTCTTTTGTTTGTATTTCCCCTCTCCTGTGTATATTTCCCTGTCTCCTGTATGTATCCAACTCTCCTGCGTGTATCCCCCTCTCTCCTGTGTGTATGCCACTCACCTGTGTGTATACTCCTCTCTCCTTTGTGTATCCTCCTCTCTCCTGTGTGTATCCTCCTTTCTTCTGCTTGTATCCCTCTGCTTTCCTGTGGGTTTCCCCCCTCTCTCCTGTGTGTAACACCTTTCTTTCCTGTGTGTATCACCTTTCTCTCCTGTGTATCTCCCTCTCTCTGGTGTGTTTCCCCTCTCTCTTGTGTGTTTTCTCCTCTCTCCTGTCTTTATCCTCCACTCTCTTGTGTTTATGCCCCTCTCTCCTGTGTGTATCACCCTTTCCTGTGTGTATCCTCCACTCTCCTGTGTGTATCCCACCTTCTCCTGTGTGTATTTCTGTTTTTTGAGTGTATGCCCCTATCTCCTGTGTGTATCTCCCTCTCCTATGTGTATCCTCCTATCTCCTGTGTGTATCCTTTTCTCTCCTGTGTGTATCCTTTTCTCTCCTGTGTGTATCCTTCTCTCTTCTGTGTCTATCCCCCTCTATCCTTTGTGTATCCTCCTCTCTCCTGCGTGTGTCCTCCCCTCTCCTCTGTCTATGCCCCTCTTTCCTGTATGTATCTCCCTCTCCTGTGTTTATCCCCCTCTCTCCTGTGTGTATCCCACTCTCTTCTCTGTGTATCTCTTTGTCATGTGCATATCCCCCTCTCTTCTGTGTGGATCTCCCACTCCTCTGTGTATCCTCTTCTCTTCTGTGTGTATCTTCCTCTCTCCTCTGTGTATACTCCTCTCTCCTGTGTGTATCTTCCTCTCTCCTGTGTTTATCCCACCTCTCCTGTGTGTATCCTTCTCTCTCCTGTGTGTATCCTCCTTTTTCCTGTGTGTATTTTCCTTTCTCCTGTGTGCATCTTCCTGGCTCCTGTGTGTATTTCCCCCTTTGTGTGTATCACTTTCTTCTTTGTGTATTTCCCTCTCTCCTCTGTTTTCCCCCCTTTTCTGTGTGTATGCTCCTCTCTCCTGTGTGTATCCTTCTCTCACGAGTGTGTCACTCGCTCCTGGGTGTATCCTCCTCTCATTTGTGGCATTCATTTCTCTCCTGTGTGTATCATTCTCTCTCTTGTGTGTATCCCCTTCAATCCTCTGTGTATTTTTCTCTCTTTTGTGTCTATCCTCCTCTTTCCTGCGGGTATCCTCATCTGTTCTGCGAGTATCCTCCACTCTTCTACATGTATCCTCCTCTCTCCTATGTGTATACACCTCTCCTGTGTGTATACCCCTTTCTCCTATGTGTATTCCCCTCTCTCCTGTGTGGAACCCCTTTCTCTTGTGTGTTTCGCCCTCTCCTGTGTGTATCCTCCTTTCTCCTGTGTGTATCTTCCCCTTTCCTGTGTGTATCTTCCTCTCTCCTATGTGTATCCCCCTCTCTCCTGTGTGTATGCCCCTCTCGTGTGTATTTCCCTCACTTTTGTGTGTATACCCTCTCTTTTGTGTGTATCCCCTCTCCTGTGTGTATCCCCCTCTCTCCTGTGTGTACACTCTTCTCTCCTGTGTGTTTTCTTCTCTCTCCTGTGTGTATCCTCCTCTCTCCTGTGTGTATTCCTCCACTTTTCTGTGTTTCTTCCATCTCTCCTGTGTGTAACACCTTTATTTCCCGTGTGTATTACCCCTTTCTCCTGTGTGTATACCCCTGTAAATTGTGTGTATTCTCTCTCTCCTGTTTGTTTCCTCCTCTCTCCTATGTGTATCCTTTTCTCTCCTGTGTTTACGCTTCTCTCTCTTGTGTGTATCACCCTTTTCTGTGTGTATCACCATTTCTCCTGTGTGTATCCCCGTTTTTTGTGTGTATACCCCTCTCTCCTCTGTGTATCTTTCTCTCCTATGTGTATCCTTTTCTCTCCTGTGTTTATCCTTTTTTCTCCTCTGTGTATCCTCTCTCTCCTGTGTGTATCCACCTCACTTCTGTGTGTATCCTCCTCTCTCCTGCGGGTATCCTGTTCTCTTCTCTATGTATGCCCCTCTCTCCTGTATGTATTCCCCTCTCCTCTGTGTATTTTTTCTCCGCTGCATATCCCCCTTTCTTCTGTGTGTATCCCCCACTTCTGTGTGTATTCTTTTTTCTTCTGTGTGTATCTTCCTCTCTTCTCTGAGTATCCTCCTCTCTCCTATGGGTGTCTTCCTATCTCCTGTATGTATCCCCCTCATTCTGTGTGCATTCTTCTCTCTCCTGTGTGTATCTTTCTTTTTTCTTGTGTATTTCCATTTCTCCTGTGTGCATCCTTCTCACTCCTGTTTGTATTTTTCTCTCCTGTGTGTATCCCCCGTTCTCTGTTTTTATGTTTCACTCCTTTGTGTGTATCCCTTTCTCACCTGTGTGTATCCCTCGCTCCTTTGTGTATTTTCCTCTCTCTTGTGTGTATCCCCCTTCGCTCCTGTGTGTATTCCTCTCTCTTCTGCGGGTACCCTCCTCTGTCCTGCATGTATCCTTTTTTCTCCTGCGTTTGTCCTGTTCTTTCCTGTGTGAATACACCTCTCCTGTGTGTATACACCTCTCCTGTGTGTATATCCCTCTCTCTTATGTGTATTTCCTTGTCTCCTGTGTGGATCCCTCACTCTCTTGTGTGTATTGCCCTCTCCTGTGTGCATCTTTCTCTCTCATGTGTGTATCCGTTTCACTTCTGTGTGTATCCTTCTTTCTCCTGTGAATATCCTCCTCTCTACTGTGCGTATTTTCCTCCCCTTGTGTGTATCTCACTCTCTCCAGTGTGTATCATCTTTCTTCTATGTGTATGCCCCACTCTCCTGTGTGTATCCCCCTCTCTCCTGTTAGTATCCCCGATCTACCCTGTGTGTATCCCCCCGATAGCCTTTATGTATCCTACTCTCTTCTGTGTGTGTCTCCCTCTTTCTTGTGTGTATCCCCCCTCTCTCCTGTGTGTATCCTCCTTTCTCCTGTGTGTATCCAACCTCTCCTGTGTCTACCCTCCTCTCTCCTGTGTGTATCTTTCTCTCTCCTGTGTGTATCTACCTCTCCTATGTATTTCCTTCTCACTACTGTGTGTATCCTCCCCTTTCCTTTGTGTATCCTCCTGTCTCCTGTGTGTATTCTCCTTTCTCTTGTGTATATCCTTCTCTCTCCTTTGTGTATCCTCCACTATCCTGTGTGTATCTGCATCTTTTCTGTGTTTATCCTCCTTTATCCTGCGTGTATCTTCCTCTCTCCTGTGTGTATCCTCCTCTCTCCTGTGTGTATCCTCTTCTCTCCTGTGTATGTTCCTCTCTGCTGTGTGTATCCTTCTCTCCCCTGTGTGTATTCTCGTCTCTTCTGTGTGTATCCTTCATTCCTGTGTGTATACCCCTCTCTTCTGTGAAATCTCTCTTCCTCATGTGTGTATGCCCCACTCTGCTGTGTGTATCTATCTCTCTCCTGTGTGTATCTCCCCTCTCCTTTGTGTATCCTTCCCTTTCCTTTGTGTATCCACTTCTTTTCTGTGTGTATCCCCCACTCTCTTTTGTGCATCCCCCTTTCTTTTGTGTGTATCTCCCTCGCCTGTGTGTATTTCCTTCTCCTGTTTGTTTTCTCCTCTCTACTCTGTGTATCCCCCTCTCCTGTGCATATGCCCCTCTCTCCTGTGTGTACCCCCCACTCTTTTGTGGGTATCCTTCACCCTCCTGTGTGTATCCTCCTCTCTTTTGTGTGTATCATTCCCTCTTCTGTGTGTATCCCTCTTCCCATGTGTGTATTCTTCTCTCTCCTGTGTGTAACCACTTCTTTTCTGTGTCTATCTTCTTCTCTCCTGTGTGTATCCCCCCTGTTTCCTGTGTGTACCACCTCTCTCCTGTGTGTGTCCTTCTCTATATTGTGTGTATCCTGCTCTCTTCTGTGTGTAGGCCCCTCTCTCCTGTGTGTATCCCCATACTTTGTATATATTCTCCTCTTTTCTGTGTTTATCATTTTTTGTGTGTGTATCCCCCTCTCCAGTGTGTATGCTCCTGTCTTCTTTGTGTACCCTCCACCGTCCTGTGTGTATCCTCCTCTCTCCTGTGTATCCTCCTCTCTCCTGTATTTATCCCCGTCACCCTGTGGGTATCCCTTTCTCTCCTGTGTGTATCTCCCTCTCTCCTATGTGTATCCTTCCCTCTTTTGTGTGTATCCTCCATTCCCCTGTGTGCATCTTCCTTTCTCCTCTGTGGATCCTCCTCTGTCTTGTGTGCATCCTCCTCTTTTCTGTGTTTATTCCCCTCTCTCCTGAGTGTATCCTCCTCTCTCCAGATTGTATCTTCCCTTCACCTGTGTGTATTCTTTTCTCTCCTGTGTGTATACTC
This sequence comes from Saguinus oedipus, assembly GCA_031835075.1. Taxonomy (NCBI): domain Eukaryota; kingdom Metazoa; phylum Chordata; class Mammalia; order Primates; family Cebidae; genus Saguinus; species Saguinus oedipus. The sequence continues at coordinate 61,321,617 of CM063173.1, forward strand.
CTCTCTCCTGTGTGTATCCCCCTCCCCATGTGTGTATCTCCCTCTCTACTGTCTGTATCCCCCTTTCTCCTGTGTGTATTATTCTCTTTCCTGTGTGTATCTTCCTTTCACCTCTGTGTATCCACCTGTCTCCTTTATGTATTCTTCTCTCTCCTGTGTTTATCCCCCCTCTCTCCTGTGTGTATCCCCCACTCTCCTTTGTGTATCCTCCTCTCTCCTGCGTGTATCATCCCCTCTCCTCTATCTATGACCCTCCCTTCTGTATGTGTCCCACTCTACTGTTTTTTCCCCTCTCTCCTGTGTGTATCCCCTCTCTCGTCTGTGTATCCTTCTCTCCTGTGCCTATCCCTCTCTCTTCAGTGGGTATTCCCTTCTCCTGTGTGGATCTTTTCCTCTTCTGTGCATATGTTCCTCTCTCCTGTGTGTATCCTCCTCTCTCCGGTGTGTATCCTCCTCACTTCTTTGTGTATCCTTCTACCACTCTGTGTATACCCCTCTCTTTTGTGTGTATTCCCCACCCTCATGTTTGTGTGCCCCACTCTCCTGGGTGTATCTTTCTTTATCCTGTGTGTATCAACCTCTCTTCTGTGTATATGCGCCTCTATCCTGTGTGTATTCTCCTCTTTCCTGTGTGTATCCTTCTTTCTCCTGTGTGGAACTCCCACGCTCCTGTGTGTATTTCTTTCTCCTGTGTGTATCCCTTTCTCCTTTGTGTATCCACCTCTCTCCTTTGTGTAACCCCCTCTACTGTGTGTACGCCCCACACTCCTGTGTGTATCCTCCTCTCACCTGTGTGTATTTTTCTCTCCTGTGTGTATTCTCCTCTCTCCTCTGTGTATCCCACTTTCTTCTTTGTGTATCTTTCTCTCTCCTGTGTGTATCCCCCACTCTCCTGTGTGTATGCGCCTCTCTCTTTTGTGTATTCCCCTCTCCTGTGTGTATCCCACTCTCTCCTGTGTATACTCCTCTCACTTGTGTGTATCTCCGTCTCTCCTGTCTGTATACCCCGCTTCTGTATGTATCCCCCTCTCTCCTGTATGTATTTCCCTGTCTCCTGCATGTATCCAACGCTTTTGTGTGTACCCGCTCTTTTCTGTGTGTATCCCCCACTACCTTGTGTATCTCCTTCTCTTCTGTGTGTATCTTTCTCTCCCTTCTCTGTGTCCTCCTCTCTCCTCTGTGTATCTTCCTTTCTACTGTGTGTATCCCTCCTCTCCTGTGTGTATCATTCTCTCTTCTGTGTGTATCCTCCTCTTTCCTGTGTGAATTTCCCTTTCTCCTGTGTGCATCCCCTTCGCTCCTGTGTGTATTTCACTCTCCTGTGGGTATCCCTTTCTTCTTTGTGTATCCCAATTTCACATCTGTGTATACCCACGTTTCTGTGTTTACCCCCCTCCCTCCTGTGAATATCCTCTTCTCACCTGCGTGTATTTCTCTCTCCTGTTTGTATCACCTTTTTCTATGAGTATCTTCCTCTCTTCTGTGTGTACCTTCTTTCTTTTTTTTTTGAAATTTCAACTTTTATTTTACTTTATTTTATTTTATTTTTATTGCATTATAGGTTTGGGGGTACATGTGCAGAACGTGAAAGATAGTTGCATAGGTACACATATGGCAGTGTGCTTTGCTGCCTTCCTCCCCTTCACCCACACTTGGTAGTCATCCCGAGGTCATATCCCTCAGCCCCCCCCGCTGTCCCTCCCCCATTCCCCCCAACAGTCCCCAGTGTATAGTAGACCGCCTCTCGGTGTCCATGTGTTCTCATTTTTCTCACCCACCTATGAGTAAGTATATGCGGTATTCCTTTTTCTGTTCTTGTGTCAGTTTGCTGAGGATGTTCTCCAGATTCATCCATGTCCCTACAAAGGACACAAACTCATCATTTTTGATTGCTGCATAATATTCCATGGTGTATATGTGCCACATTTTCCCAGTCCAGTATATCATCGATGGGCATTTGGGTTGGTTCCAGGTCCTTGCTATTGTAAACAGTGCTGCAATGAACATTCGTGTGCATGTGTCCTTATAGTAGAACGATTTATAGTCCTTTGGATAGATACCCAGTAATGGGATTGCTGGGTCAAATGGAATTTCTATTTCTAGGTCCCTGAGGAATCGCCACACTGTCTTCCACAATGGTTGAACTAATTTACACTCCCACCAACAGTGTAAGAGTGCTCCTATTTCTCCACATCCTCTCCAGCATCTGCTGTCTCCAGATTTTTTAATGATCGCCATTCTAACTGGTGTGAGATGGTATCTCAATGTGGTTTTGATTTGCATCTCTCTAATGACCAATGATGATGAGCAGTTTTTCATATGTTTGTTAGCCTCATGTATGTCGTCTTTTGTAAAGTTTCTGTTCATATCCTTTACCCATTTCTGAATGGGCTTGTCTGTTTTTTTCCTGTAAATCTGTTTGAGTTCGTTGTAAATTCTGAATATCAGCCTTTGTCAGATGTGTAAACTGCAAAGATTTTTTCCCATTCTGATGGTTGCCAATTCACTCTAGTGACTGTCTCTTTTGCTGTGCAGAAGCTGTGGAGTTTGATTAGGTCCCATTTGTCTACTTTGGCTTTTGTTGCCAATGCTTTTGTTGTTATGGTCATGCAGTCTGTGCCTACTCCTATGTCCTGAATGGTTTTGCCCAGATTTTCTTCTAGGGTTTTTATGGTGTCAGGTCTTACGTTTAAGTCTTTAATCCATCTGCAGTTAATTTTAGTGTAAGGTGTGAGGAAGGGCTCCAGTTTCTGCTTTCTGCACATGGCTAGCCAATTTTGCCAACACCATTTATTAAATAGAAAATCCTTTCCCCATTGCCTGTTTTTGTCTGGTTTATCAAAGACAATATGGTTGTAGATATTTTGTGTTGCCTCCGATGCTTCTGTTCTGTTCCATTGGTCTATATCTCTGTTTTGGTACCAGTACCATGCTGTTTTGATTACTGTAGCCTTGTAGTATAGTTTGAAGTCTGGTAGCGTGATGCCTCCTGCTGTGTTCTTTTTGCTTAGAATTGACTTGGCTATGCGGGCTCTTTTTTGGTTCCATATGAAATTCATGGTGGTTTTCTCCAGTTCTGTGAAGAAATTCAAAGGTAGTTTGATGGGGATAGCATTGACTGTGTAAATTACTTTGGGCAGTATAGCCATTTTCACGATATTAATTCTTCCTAACCACGAGCATGGAATGTTTCTCCATCTGTTTGTGTCCTCTCGTATTTCAATGAGCAGTTGTTTGTAGTTTTCCTTAAAGAGGTCCCTTACATTCCTAGTGAGTTGTATTCCTAGGTATTTTATTTTCTTTGTAGCAATTATGAATGGCAGTTTGTTCTTGGTTTGGTTCTCTTTAAGTCTGTTATTGGTGTATAGGAATGCTTGTGATTTTTGAACATTGATTTTATATCCTGAGACTTTGCTGAAGTTGCTTATCTGTTGCAGGAGCTTTTGGGCTGAGGTGATGGGGTCTTCTAGGTATACTATCATGTCGTCTGCAAATAGAGACAATTTGGCTTCCACCTTTCCTATTTGAATACCCTTTATTTCTTTTTCTTGCCTGATTGCTCTGGCTAGAAATTCCAGTACTATGTTGAATAGAAGTGGTGAGAGAGTGCATCCTTGTCTAGTGCCGGATTTCAAAGGGAATGCTTACAGTTTTTGCCCATTCAGTATAATATTGGCTGTTGGTTTGTCGTAAATAGCTTTTATTACTTTGAGATATGTTCCATCAATACCAAGTTTATGGAGGGTTTTTAGCATAAAGGGCTGTTGAATTTTGTCAAATGCCTTCTCTGCATCAATTGAGATAATCATGTGGTTTTTGTTTTTGCGTCTGTTTATGTGGTGAATTACATTTATAGACTTTCCTATGTTGAACCAGCCTTGCATCCCCGGGATGAATCCTACTTGATCATGATGAATAAGTTTTTTAATGTGCTGTTGCAATCGGTTTGCCAGTATTTTATTGAAGATTTTTGCATCTATGTTCATCAAGGATATTGGCCTGAAATTTTCTTTTCTTGTTTAGTCTCTGCCAGGTTTTGGTATCAGGATGATGTTGGTCTGATAAAATGATATGGGAAGTGTTCCGTCTTTTTGGATTATTTGGAATGGTTTCAGAAGGAATGGTACCAGATCCTCTTTGTGTGTCTGGTAGAATTCAGCTGTGAACCCATCTGGTCCTGGGCTTTTTTTGTGTGGTAGGCTCTTAATTGCTGCCTCAGCTTCAGACCTTGTTATTGGTCTATTCATAGTTTCGGCTTCCTCCTGGTTTAGGCTTGGGAGGACACAGGCGTCCAGGAATTTATCCATTTCTTCCTGATTTACTAGTTTATGTGCATAGAGTTGTTTGTAGTATTCTCTGATGATGGTTTGAATTTCTGTGGAATCTGTGGTGATTTCCCATTTATCGTTTTTTATTGCATCTATTTGGTTGTTCTCTCTTTTCTTTTTTATCAGTCTGGCTAGTGGTCTGTCTACTTTGTTGATCTTTTCAAAAAACCAGCTCTTAGATTTATTGATTTTTTGAAGGGTTTTTCTTGTCTATATCTCCTTCAATTCTGCTCTGATCTTAGTTATTTCTTGTCTTCGGCTAGGTTTTGAGCTTTTTTGATCTTGCTCCTCTAGCTCTTTCAATTTTGATGATGGGGTGTTAATTTTGGATCTCTCCACTCTTCTCATGTGGGCACTTATTGCTATATATTTTCCTCTACATACTGCTTTAAATGTGTCCCAGTGATTCTGGTATGTTGTGTCTTCGTTCTCGTTGGTTTCAAAGAACTTCTTTATTTCTGCCTTCATTTCATTGTTTATCCAATCAACATTGAAGAGCCAGTTGTTCAGTTTCCATGAACCTCTGCGGTTCTGAGTTATTTTCTGAATTCTGAGTTCCAAATTGATTGCACTATGGTCTGAGTGACTGTTTGTTATGATTTCAGTTGTTTTGCATTTGCTGAGGAGTGCTTTACTTCCAATTATGTGGTCAATTTTGGAGTAGGTGTGATGTGGTGCTGAGAAGAATGTATATTCTGTGGATTTGGGGTGGAGAGTTCTGTAAATGTCTATCAGGTTTGCTTGTTCCAGGTCTGAGTTCAAGTCCTGGATATCCTTGTTAATTTTCTGTCTGGTTGATCTGTCTGCTATTGAGAGTGGAGTGTTAAAGTCTCCCGATACTATTGTGTGGGAGTCTAAGTCTCTTTGTAAATCATTAAGAAGTTGCCTTATATATCTGGGTGCTCCTGTATTGGTTCCATATATATTTAGAATCATTATCTCTTCTTGTTGTATTGATCCTTTTACCATTATGTAATGACCTTCTTTGTCCCTTTTGATCTTTGTTGCTTTAAAGTCTATTTTATCAGAGAGGAGAATTGCAACTCCTGCTTTTTTTTGCTCTCCATTTCCTTGGTAAATCTTCCTCCATCCTTTTATTTTTAGCCTTTGTGTATCTTTGCATGTGAGGTGGGTTTCCTGGATACAGCACACTGATGGGTTTTGGTTTTTTATCCAATTTGCCAGTCTGTGTGTTTTGATTAGTGCATTTAGCCCATTTACATTCAGGGTTAATATTGTTATGTGTGAATTTGATACTGCCATTTTGATGCTAGCTGGCTGTTTTGCCCATTGGTTCATGTACATTCTTCATTTTGTTGATGGTCTTTAGCATTTGGTATGCTTTTAGGATGGCTGGAACATGTTGTTTCTTTCTATGTGTAGTGCCTCTTTCAGGAGCTCTTGTAAAGCAAGCCTAGTGGTGACAAAATCTCTGAACAAGCAAATACTTGCTTGTTCATGAAGGATTTTATTTTTCCTTCACTTATGAAGCTCAGTTTGGCTGGATATGAAATTCTGGGTTGAAAGTTCTTTTCTTTAAGGATGTTGAATATTGGCCCCCACTCTCTTCTGGCTTGTAGAGTCTCTGCCGAGAGATCTGCTGTGAGTCTGATGGGCTTCCCTTTGTGGGTTACCTGACCTTTCTCTCTGGCTGCCCTTAGTATTTTCTCCTTCGTTTCAACCCTGGTGAATCTGACGATTATGTGCCTTGGGGTTGCTCTTCTTGCAGAGTATCTGTGTGGTGTTCTCTGTATTTCCTGGAGTTGAATATTGACCTGTCTTGCTAGGTTGGGGAAATTTTCCTGGATAATATCTTGAAGAGTGTTTTCCAGCTTGGATTCATTCGCTTTGTCACATTCTGGTATACCTATCAAACGTAGGTTAGGTCTCTTCACATAGTCCCACATTTCTTGGAGATTTTTTTTCATTCCTTTTTGTGCTTTTTTCTTTAATCTTGGTTTCTCGTTTTATTTCATTGAGTTGATCTTCAGCTTCTGATATTCTTTCTTCTTCTTGGTCAATTCGGCTGTTGAAACTTGTGCATGCTTCACGAAGTTCTCGTGTTGTGTTTTTCAGCTCCTTCAATTCATTCATATTCCTCTCTAAGTTGTCCATTCTTTTTATCAATTCCTCGAATCTTTTCTCAAATCTTTTTTCAAGGTTCTTAGTTTCTTTGCACTGGTTTAGAACATGTTCCTTTAGCTCACTGAAGTTTCACATTATCCACTTTCTGAAGTCTGATTCCGTCATTTTGTCACATTCTTTCTCCGTCCAGCTTTGTTCCCTTGCTCTTGAGGAGTTTTGGTCCTTTTTTGGAGGTGAGGTGTTTTGGTTTCGGGTATTTTCCTCCTTTTTGCGCTGGTTTCTTTCCATCTTTATGGATTTATCCGCCTGTCGTCTTAGTAGTTGCTGATTTTTCAATTGGTTCTCTGTGTGGACACTGAGATTGTTGATGATGAAGTATTTCTGTTAATTAGTTTTCCCTCTAATGGTCTATCCTCTCTGCTGCATGAGTGTTGAGGTCCACTCCAGGCCCTGTTTGTCTGGGGTATACCTGCAGCAGCTGCAAAACAGTGAGGGATGATACCAGTTTCTCTTTCTGCTGCCCTTGTTCAAGAATGATTCCAGCCAAATGTCAGTCTTATTAGTCCTTTTCTGGGGTGACTCCTTGGATATACAGGGGTCAGGGAGCTGCTTGAGGAGACAGTCTGTGCTTTATAGGAGCTCCAGTGCTGAACTGTGAGCTCCGTTGTTCATTCAGTGTTTTTGGGAGGTTGTTTATGTCTGCTGCAATAGAAATCATAAAACACCACCCTTTTTTTTTCACCCTTAGATGCTTTCTCTCAGGGAGTTGGGGCTTTCTTTATGAGTATCTGTTGCACTGTCCTACTCCACTAGGCGGCAGTCTATTCACTATTTGCTTGCCGGGGCTCTGACATGCTAGCGCGGGACTGCCCTCCTGCTGCCGCCTGGGGGAGTCTCTCTGTTATGGCAGGTTGCCTCGGCAACGGCAGGCTGTGTCAGACCTGGGCGGTACTTCAGTGGGGGTGCACTGCGTCAGAGATGGTGGACGCCCCTCTCTCACCGGGCTGCACCGTCCTAGATGCCTGCAGCAAAACTCTCAGCCCCAAGCGCCTCCAGTCGCCACCCTGCTTGTCCCCGTGAGCGTGGGACCCGCCGAGCCCGATCACCCAGCTCCCTGCCTCAGAGTCCGTCCTCTCTCTCTCTCTCTTCCTCTCCCCAAACTGAAAGGTCGACTCTCTCACTGGCGCCCCAGGAGCCTGCCGATAGGGCACTGGGATCCGTGCGATCTCCCGTGCCGCTGCCCACTACCCCGGCTCAGATCATGCTTCCCAGGAAACTCCTGGTCTGGCTCATTGTCCAAGTCCCATTCAATCAGATGGACATGCCAATCTGCCCTTCCCAATCTCAGATTGCCGGTTTAACAGGGCACCCAGACCAGTGAGTTCTGCGCTGGGTCTCACTGCAGCGCCGGCCGAAGAGGCAGCGGGAGCCGGCTGCATTAGCCGGCTGGTAGCGTCCCGTGTCTCTCCCACACCTGGGACATTCAACACTCTGTGGGCATAAAAGGTCCATCCGAGAATGTGGCTAGGACTCACCCTCTGCACCTTCACTGACAGCTGCAATCCTGAGTCACCTCTACGATGCCATCTTGCTTCTTCTCCCATGTGTACCTTCTTTCTACTGTGTTTATCCCCATTTAATGTGTGCATGCCCCCTCACCTGTGTGTATCCCCCTCTCATGTGTGTATCCTCCTCTCTCCTGTAAGTATTCTTCTTTCTTCTGTGTGTATTCTCCTCTCTCCTTCGTGTATCCTCCTTTCTTCTGTGTGTATCCCCATGTTTTCTGTGTGTATCCTCCTCTATCCTGTGTGTATATTCCCTCTCTCCTGTGTGTAACCACTTTCTCCTGTGTGTATCCCCCTCTCTCCTCTGTGTATCCTCCACTCTCCTGTGTGTATCCTCTTCTCTCCTGTGTGTATCCCCATCTCTTTTGTGTGTATCCTCCTCTCTCCTGTGTGTATCTTTTCTCTCTCCTGTGTGTATGCCTTTCTCTCCTTTGTGTATTCCCCTCACCTGTGTGTATACCCCTCTCTCCTGTGTGTATTCCCCTCTCCTCTGTGTGTATCACTCTCTCTATTGTGTAAATTCCCCTCTATTCTGTGCATAACCTTCTCTGTCATGTGTGTATGCTTCTCTCTTTTTTGTGTATCCTCCTCTCTCCTGTGTGTATCCTCCTCTCTCCTGTGTGTATCCCACCACTCTCCTGTCTGTAACGCCCTTTCTCCTGTGTGTATTTCCCTCTCCTGTGTGGATCTCCATCTCTCCAGTGTGTATCCCCCTCTTCTGTGTGAATCCCCCTCTCTCCTGTGTGTATCCCCTTCTCTGTTTTGTGTATTTCCCTGTCTTCTGTATGTATCCAACGGTCCTGTGAGAATCTCCCTTTCTCCTGTGTGTATGTCCCTTTTATGTGTGTATGCTTCTCTCTCCTCTTTGTATCATTTCTCCAGTGTGTATCCCTCTCTTTCCTGTGTTTATCCCCTTATCCTTTGTGTATTCTCCTCTCTCCTGTGTGTATGCCCCTCTCTCCTGTGTGTACCCTCCTCTCTCCTGTGTGTATCACCCCTCTTTTTTGTGAATCCCCCACTACCCTCTGTGTATCCTTCTGTCTCCTGTTTGTATCCTTCCCTCTTTTGTGTGTATTTCCCTCTCTCCTGTGTATCCTCCTCTCTCCTGTGTGTATCCACCTCTCCTGTGTGTATCCCCTTCTCTGTTTTGTGTATTTCCCCTTCTCCTGTATGTATCCAACGCTACTGTGAGAATCTCCCTTTCTCCTTTGTGTATGCCCATTTTCTGTGTGTATACTCCTCTCTCCTGTGTGTATCCTCAGCTCTCCTGTGTGTATACTCCTCTCTCCTTTGTGTATCCTCCAGTTTCCTGCATGTATCCTCCTCTCTTCTACTTCTATCCTCATCTCTTTTTTGTGTATCCTCCTCTCTTTTGTATTTATCCTTTTCCCTCTCTGTGTATCCTCCCATCTCCTGTGTGTATTCCCCTCCCTCCTGTGTGTATGCTTCACTCTCCTTTGTGTATCCCTCTCTCTTCTTTGTATATCCCCCCTCTCTTCTGTGTGTATCCTCCTCTCTCCTGTGTGTATCCACCACTCTCGTGTGTTTATCTTTCTCATCCGTGTGAATCGCTCTCACTGCTGTGTCTTCCCATCTTCTTTGTGTATCCTCCTCTCTCCTGTGTGTATCCTCCTATCTCCTGTGTGTATTCTCCTTTCTCCTGTGTGTATCCCCCTCTCTCCTGTTTGTATCCCCATATCTTGTGTGTATCCCCCTCTTTCCTGTGTGTATTTCCCTGTCTCCTGTATATATCAAACGCTCTTTTTTGCATTCCCCTCTCTCTTTTGTTTATGCCCCTCTCCTGTGTGTATACTTTTCTTTCTTGTGTGTATCCTTTACTCTTTTGTGTGTATTTTTCTCTCTACTGTGTTTATCCCTCTGCTCTCCTGTGTGTCTTCCCCTTCTCTCCTGTGTGTAACACCTTTCTTTCCTGTGTGTTTCCCCCCTATCTTCTGTGTGTATTCCCTCTTTTGTGTGTATCTCCTCTCTTCTGTTTGTTTCCTCCTCTCTCCAGTGTGTATCCTCTTCTCTTCTGTGTTTACGCCACTCTGTCCTGTGTGTATCACCATTTCCTGTGTGTATACTTATTTCTCCTGTGTTTATCCCCCTTTCTCCTTTGTTTATCACTTTTTTCTTTGTGTATGCCCCTCTCTTCTGTGTGTATTCTTTCTCCTTTGTTTATCCCTCTCTTTCCTCTGTGTAACCCCTTATCCTGTGTGTGTCCTCCTCTCTCCTTTGTGTATCCCCCTCTCTCCTGTGTGTACCCTCCTCTCTTCTGTGCGTATCACCCATCTCCTTTGTGTGTCCCTTACTACCTCGTGTGTATCCTTCTGTCTCCTGTGTGTATCCTTCCCTCTTTTGTGTGTATTTTCCCCTCTCCTGTGTATCCTCCTTTTTCCTGTGTGTATCCTCTCTCTCCTGTGTGTATTCTTTTCTCTGTTGTGTGTAGTTTTCTTTCTCCTGTGTGTACATCCCTCTTTTTGTGTGTGTCCCCCTCTCCTGTATGTATCCTTCTCTCCTGTGTATATTTAGCTTACTCCTGTGTTTATCCCCATCTCCCGTGTATGCCCCTCTTTCCTGTTGTTATCCCCCTCACCTGTGTGTATCCTCCTCTCTTCTGTGTGTATCCTTTTCTCTCATCGCTGTGTCCCCCTCTTTCCTGTGTTTATCTCCCTCTCCTTTGTGTATTTTTCTGACTTCTGTTTGTATCCCCTTTTCTCCTATTTGTACCCTTCTCTCTCCTGTGTGTATCACCCCTCTTCTGTGTGTATGCTCTTCTCTCTTGTGTGTATTTCTTTCTCTCCTGTGTGTATCCTTCTCTCTTTTCTATGTATCCTCCACTCTCCTGTATGTATCCTTTTCTCTTCTGCGTGTATCCTCCTCTCTCCCGTTTGTATTCTTCTCTCTCCTGTGTGTATCCTCCTCTCCTGTATATATACTTCTCTCTACTGTGTGCATTCTCCTCTCTCCTGTGTGTATCCTTTTCTCTCCTGTGTGTATCCTTCTCTCTCCTGTGTTTATCAATTCTCTCTCCAGTGCGTATCCCTCTTTTCTCCTGTTTGTAACCCCCTCTCTCCTGTGTGTATTCCTTCAATCTCCTGTGTGTATTCCCCTCTCTTTTCTTTGTATCTCCTCTCTCCTGTGTGTATCCTCTTCTCTGCTGTGTGCATCCTCCTTTCTCCTGTGTCTACGCCCCTCTCTCCTGTATATTCCCCTCTCCTATGTGTTTGCCCTTCTCTCCTGTGTGTCTTCCCGCTCCTGTATTTATCCTCCTCTCTTCTGTGTGTATCCTCCTCTCTCCTCTGCTTATTCCCTACTCTCCTGTGTGTATCCATTTTTTGTGTATCCTTTTCTCTTTTTTGTGTACCCCCTCTCTCCTGTGTGTACCCTCCACTGTCCTGTGTGTATCACCACTCTTTGTGTGTATCCACTCTCCTGCGTGTATTTTCCTCTCTCCTGCGTAAATCCTCCTCTCTGCTGTGTGTATGCCCCACTTCTCTGTGTATCCGCCTCTCTCCTGTTTGCATTCCCTTCTCTCCTGTGTGGATCTTCCTCACTCCTCTGTGTATACCCTCTCTCCTGTGTGTATCCTCCTCTCTGCTGTGTGTATACTCCTCTTTCTTGTGTGTATCAATCTCTCTCCTGTATGTATCCTCTTTTCTCCTATATGATTCCTCATCTCTCCTGTGTGTATCACCCCTCTCCTGTGTGTATTTTTTCTCTCTTTTGTGTGTATTCTTCAGTCTATCGTGTGTAGCCTTCCCTCATTTGTGTGTATCCTCCTCTGTTCTGTGTGTATTTTCTTCTTTCCTGTGTGTATCCTTTTCACTCCTGTGTGTATCCCCCTCTCCTGTGTGTATCTTTCTCTAATCAGTGTGTATCCTTCCTTCTCCTCTGTGTATCCTCCTCTCTTCTTTGTGTATCTTTTTTCTCCTTTGTGTGTATCACCCCTCTCTCCTGTGTGTATCCACCCTCTCTCCTGTGTGTATCTTCCCGCTTTTCAGTTTGTATCTTCCTCTCTCTTGTGTGTATCTTATTTCTCCTGTGTGTATCCTCCTCTCTGCTTTGTGTATCCTCCTCTCTCCTGTGTGTACGCCCCACTATCCTTTGTGTATCTTTTTGTCCTGTGTGTATCCTCCTCTGTTTGTGTGTATTTTTCTTTCTTTTGTGGGTATCCCCCAATCCTGTGTTTATGGTCCTCTTTTCTGTGTGTATTCCTCCTCCTTTGTGTATCCTCGTCTCACCTTTGGGTATCTTCCTCTCTCCTCTGTGTATCCCCCACTCTCCTGTGTGTATCCCCCTCTCCTTTGTATATCCTCCTCTCTCCTGTGTGTATTCTACATTCTACTGTGTGTACCCTCCTCTCTCTTTTGTGTATCACGCCACTACTGTGTGTATCCACCTCTCTCATGTGTATGTTTTTCCTTTCTCCTGTGTGTATCCTCTTCTCTCCTGCGTGTATCTTTTCCTCTCCTGTGTTTATTCTCCTCTCTCCTGTGTATCCTCCAATCTCCTTTGTGTATCCTTCTCTCTTCTATCTGTGTCATTCTCTTTTTGATGTGTATCCTCCTCTCTTTTGTATTTATCCTTTTTTCTCGGTGTGTATCCCCCTCTCACCTGTGTGTATTCCCCTTTCTCCTGTGTGTATACTTCACTCTACTGTGTGTATCCCCCTCTCTTTTTTGTATATTCACCCTCTCTCCTGTGTGTATCCTCCTCTCTTTGGTGCGTAAGCCCCTCTTTCCTGTATGTATTGCCCTCTCCTGTGTGTATCCCCCTCACTTCTGTGTGTTTCCCCTCTCCTTTGTGTATCCTCCTTTTTCCTGTGTGTATCCTCCTATCTCCTGTGTCTATCCTTCTTTCTCCTGTGTTTATTTCCCTTTCTTTTTAGTATCTCCCTCTTCTTTGTGTGTATACCCCTCTCTCTTGTGTGTATTCTCCTCTTTTCTCTGTGTATTCTTCTCTCACCTGTGTGTACCTTTCTCTCTCGTGTGTGTATCCTCTTCTCTCCTGCCTGTATCCTCCTCTCTCCTGTGTATCCCCGTGTATCCAGTGTTTACCCTCCTCTCTCATGCGAGTATCCTCCTTTCTCCTGTGTGTCTCTTCCTCGCTTTTGTGTGCAAATTCCTCTCTCCTGTGTGGATCTTCCTCTCCTGTGTGCATCCTCCTCTCTCCTGTGGGTATACCTTCTCCCTCCTGTGTGTATCCCTCCTTTCTTCTGTGTGTAACACCCTCACTCCTGTGTGTATCTCTTCTCTCTTCTGTGTGTATCCCCCTCTCTCCTGTGTGTATCTCCTCTCTCCTGTGTGTATCTTTCTCTCTTCTGTGTGTATCCTGTTTTCTCCTGTGTCTATGCCCCTCTCTCCTATGTGTATCCCCCTCTCCTGCATGTTTCCTCCTTTTTCCTGTGTTTATCCCTTTTTCTCCTGTGTGTATCCCCCTCTTCTGTGTGTAAGCTCCTCTCTCCTGTGTGTATCTCCCTCTCCTGTGTTTGTCCTCCTCTCTCCTTTGTGTATCCTCCTCTCTCCTCTGTTTATTCCCTACTCTCCTGTGTTTATCCATTTTTCTTTTGTGTATCCTCTTCTCTCCTGTGTGTACCCCCTTTCTACTGTGTGTACCCTCAACTACCCTGTGTGGATTACCACTCTCCATGTGTATTTTCCATCCCTTCTGTGTGTATTTTTTCTCTTTTGTGTGTATGTCTCACTTCTGTGTGTATCCACCTCTTTATTGTGTGCATTCCCTTCTCTCCTGTGTGAATCTTCCTTACTCCTGTGTGTATGCCTTTTTTCCTGTGTGTATCCTTCTCTCTGCTGTGTGTATACTCCTGTCTCCTGTGTGTATCCATCTCTCTCATGTGTGTATCCTCTATTCTCCTGTGTTAACAGTCATCTCTTCTGTTTGTATTACCAGTCTCCTGTTTGTATTCTTCTCTCTCCTGTGTGTATCCTTTTGTTTACCATGTGTATCCTTCCCTCTTATGTGTGTATCCTCCTGTCTCCTGTGTATCCTATTTTTTCCTGTGTGAATTCTCCTCATTCCTGTGTGTATCCCTGTCTCCTGGGTGTACCCTTCTCTCTCCAGTGTGTAATCTCTTTTCTCCTTTGTGTATCCTTCTCTCTCGTGTGTGTATCATTTTTTTCTCCTGTGTATTTCAACCCTCTCTTTTGTGTGTATTTCCCCTCTCTCCTGTGTGTATTCCCCCTTTCTCCAGCTTGTGTCCTGCTCTCTCCTGTGGGTATCCCCTCTCACCTTTGGGTAACCCCCTCCCTTTTGTGTGTATACGTTCTCTCTCCTGTGTGTATTACCCACTCTCCTCTGTGTATCCCCTCTCTCCTGTGTGTATTCTCCTCTCTGCTGTGTGTTTCCTTTTTTCTCCTGTGTGTACGCTTCTCTCTCCTGTTTGTTTCTTCCTGTTCCGTGTGTATCTTTCTCTCTCTTGTGTTTATCCTTCTTTCTCCTGTGTGTATTACCCGCTCCTTTGTGTATGTCTTTTTCTCCTGTGTGTATTTTTTTCTCCTGTGTTTATCCTCCTCTCTCTTGTGTGTTTCCTCCTCTCTCCTCATTGTATTCCCTACTCTTCTGTGTGTAGCCCCCTCTCCTTTGTGTATCGTCTTCTCTCCTTTGTGTACCCACTTTCTCCTGTATGTACCATCCATTCTCCTATGTGTATCATCGCTCTCCCTTGTTATTTTTTGTCTCTCCAAACGAACGACCATATGAAATAGACTAGTGATTATTCTTCACGTGTGCAATATTCGAAGTGGGTCTGTGTATTTCTCAGCGTTACTCAGAATTAGAGTTCATATGAAATAGACTCCTGACTACAAACCAGGTGTGTGTCATTTAGGAAGGCACTTAATTTATGGCTATCTTAAACCGTGTCGTGATTACTTTATAGAAGTTCATTACTCACTGTAACTTTGAATCCGAGGCCATACAAAAAAGACACCTGATTGTTACTCCATTCTGAATTGTTCAGTAAGGTTCTAAATGAGTGGTAGTATGAATAGAATCCTGAGAATTCCCCAGGTGTGTATCATTCAGGCAGGCTCAGAATGAGTGGCCATATAAAAAATTTTCAACTACTACCCTGGTGTGGATTATTCGCTGAGGATCGAAATGAGTGGCTACATGAAGTAGACATTTAACTCTTCCCATGGTGTGTATTATTGAATGGGACTCTAACTAAGTGGGCATAAAAAAGAGACTCAGGTGTATTGCTGAGGTGTTCATTACTTACAGAGACTCTGAATATATAGGCATTTGAAGTAGACCCTTGACTGTTTCTGAGGGGAGTATTGTTCACAGAGGCCCAGAACGAGTGGTTATGTGAAAGAGATTCCTGACTTATCAGATATACATGTTATTCACTAAAACACTGAAAGACTGGCCTTATGAAATAGACCACATTTTATTCCATAGATGCACGTTATTTTTTGACCCTCCAAACGATTCACCATATGAAATAGACTAGTGATTATTCCCCACATGTGCAATATTAGAAGAGGTTCTGTATGAGTGTCCATATCAAATAGTTTCCTGACTCTCACACATGTGTGTATCATTCACGGAGCTGCTTTATTTGGGGCTACCATCAATAGGGTCCTCACTTTTCCACAGCTGTTTATTATGCACTGAAGCTCTGAATGAGAGGTCATATGAAATAGACTCCCTACTATTGCCCCATTGTGCATTATATGGTAATGCTGTGATTGAGCGGCCATATGACCTGGATTCTGACTATTCCCAAGGTGTGTATTCTTCAGTCAGTTTCTGAACGAGTGACCACATAAAACAGACGCCTGACTCTGTCCTCTTGACTATTTCTCAGCTCTGCATTTTCCACTGAGTCGCTGGGTGAACGGTAATATCAAATAGTCTCCAGACAATTCTCCAGGTGTGCATTATTCAGTGAGTCTCTTAATAAGTGCCTATATATAATACAATCCTGAGTATTTTCTAGATATATATTATTCTTCACTGAGGAACTGAATAACTGGCCATGTCAAGTACACTCCTGATATTTCCATACATCTGTATTATTCTGTGAGGCTCTGAATGGGTGGCCAAAAAATATAGACTCATTATTCTCCATGTGTGCATTATGCCAACAGGTTCGGTATGAGTGTCCTTACCAAATAAACTCCTGAAACTCTTCCAGGTGTGTATTACTCAGCGTTACACAGAATTAGAGTTCATATAAAATAGACTACTGACTATCACCCAGGTGTCTGTCATTCGGGAAGGCACTTAATACATTGCTATCTTAAACAGTGTCCTGATTACTCCATAGAAGTTCATTATTTACTAAAACACTGAATGAGAGGCCATACAAAATAGACACATTACTATTTCTTCATTGTGAATTATTCAATGAGGTTCTAAATGAGTAGTATTATGAAATAGAATCCAGAGAATTCCCCAGGTGTGTATCATTCAGGGAGTCACAGAATCAGTGGCCATATAAAAAATGCTCGACTATTACCCTGGTGTGGATTATTCACTGAGGATCGAAATGAGTGGCTACACAAAGCAGACTCTTAACTCTTCCCCAGGTGTGTATTATTGAATGAGACTCTGACTAATTGGGCATAAAAAAGAGACTCAGGTGTATTGCCCAGGTGTTCATTACTTACAGAGACTCTGAATGTGTAGGCATTTGAAGTAGACCCTTGACTGTTTCTGAGGGGAGTATTGTTCACAGAGGCCCAGAACGAGTGGCCATGTGAAAGAGATTCCTAACTTATCAGATATACATGTTATTCACTAAAACACTGAAAGAGTAGCCTTATGAACTAGGCGGCATTTTACTCCACAGTTGCGCCTTATTTTTCCACTCTCTGAACGAAACCCCATATGAAATAGACTAGTGATTATTATCCACATATGCAATATTCCAAGAGGTTCTGTATGAGTGTCCATATCAAATAGTCTCCTGACTCTCACACATGTGTGTATCATTCACGGAGCTGCTTTATTTGGGGCTACCGTCAATAGGGTCCTTTCTCCTTTGCAACTGTTTATTACGCACTGAATCTCTGACTAATAATCCATATGAAATAGACTCCTTACTATTCCCCCATTGTGCATTATTCGGAAATGCTGTGATTGTGTGGCCATATGACCTGTACTCTGACTATTCCCAAGGTGTGTATTCACCAGTCAGTTTCTGAAAGGGTTACCACGTAATATAAACTCCTGACTCTGTCCTCTTGACTATTTCTCAGCTCTGCATTTTCCACTGAGTCGCTGGGTGAAAGCTCATATCAAATAGTCTCCTGACAATTCTCCAGGTGTGCCTTTTTAAGTGAGTCTCTTAATAAGTGGCTATATATAATAGAATCCTGAGTACTTTTCAAATATATATGATTCTTCACTGAGGAACTGAATAAGTAGCCATGTCAAGTACACTCCTGACTTTTCCATATGTCTGTATTAATCTGTGAGGCTCTGAATGGGTGGCCATAAAATAGAGATTCCTATATATTACTCAGGCGTGAGTTTTTACATTCGGCCGTAAATGAGTGGCTATACGAGGAATATTACGGACTTTCCCAAGGTGTCTGTTATTCAGTTAGGCTCTGAGTATGTGGCTATATAAATTAGAATTCTGACTCCAATACAGGTGTTCTTTACGCAATGAACCTCTGAAGAAATGCCACATGTAATAGCATCCAGAGTATTCCTCATGTATTTATTATTCACTGAGGCTCTGAAACTTTGGCCATTTGAAATTCTTTCCTGACTAGTCTACAAGCGTGTATCAGTGACTCTGACTCTAAATATTTGGACATATGGAATAGACTAGTGACTATTTCAAAGTTGCATATTACTGACTCAGGCTTTGATTTTGTGGCCATATAAAATAGACTAGTGTCTATTCCACACGTGTGCATTATTCCCTTAGGCTGTAAATGAGAGGCTATGTAAAGTATAGTCCTAACACTTCCCCAGGTGTGTGTCACTCAGTGAGGCTCTTTCATATGACCATGTGAAACAGGAGGCAGCCTATCTCAAATAATTTTATTATTCAGTGAATCTTTGTATGAGTGACTATATGAAATAGACTGCTGAGTACTTTACATTTGTGCATTATTCATTGATGTTATGAGTCAGTGGCCATATAAAATGTAATCCTGACTAATCCACACCTGCATATTATCCACTGAGGCTATGAATTTGTTTCCAAATGAAATAGACTGCTGGCTGCTCCACAGGTCTGCATTATTTACCGAGGCTCTGAATGAATGTCCATCGAAAGCATACTCCAAGTTATTCTCCAGGTGTGTATCACTCAGTAAACCACAGAAGATGTGGCCATACTATTTAGATTTCATACGATATCAAGGGTCTGTCTTAAGCAATGAGGCTCTGAATATGTGTCTACATGAAAGAGTCTCCTGACTACCCCACATATTTCAATGATACATTGAATGAGAGGCCACATGAAAAAGTCTCCTGACTATTCCACACGTGTGCATTATTTAGTGAGACTCTGAATGAGGAGATAAAAGTAATTCCTGACTATTTATCCAGGTGTCTACATTTAGTAAGGCTTTCAACAGGTAGCCATAGGAAAGAGACTTCTGACTATTCCGCATGTGTGAATTATTCAGTGATTCTCTGAATGAGTGGCCATAAAATATAGAATCCAGACTATAACACAAGTGTGTAATATTCAGTGAGGCTGTGAAAAAGGGGCCATATGAAACAGAATTCTAATGACTCCAAATGTGCACTATTCACTCTTTGTCTGAATGAGTAGCCATATGACATACACACCTCATTATCCTCCATGTGTGCATTATTCCAACAGGTTCGGTATGAGTGTCCATACCAGATAGACCCTGAAACTCCCCCAGGTGTGTATTACTCAGTGTTACACAGAATTAGAGGTCATATAAAATAGACTCCTGATTACCACCCAGGTGTGTGTCATTCGGGAAAGCACTTAATTCTTGGCTATCTTAAACAGTGTCCTGATTATTCCATAAAAGGTAAATATTCATTGAAATTCTGAATGAAAGGCCATACAAAATAGACACCTGACTATTGCTCCATTGTGAAGTATTCGATAAGGTTCTAAATGAGTGGCAGTATGAAATAGAATCCTGAGAATTCTCCAGGTGTGTATCATTTAGGGAGGCACAGAATGAGTGAGCATATAAAAAATGCTCGACTATTACCCTGGTGTGGATTATTCACTGAAAATCGCAATGAGTGGCTTTGTGAAGTAGACTTTTAACTCTTCCCCACGTGTGTAGTATTGAATGAGACTCTGACTAAGTGGGCACAGAAAAGAGACTCAGGTGTATTGCCCAGGTGTTCATTACACACAGAGACTCTGAATGTGTAGGCATTTGAAGTGGACCCTTGACTGTTTCTGAGGGGAGTATTATTCACAGAGGCCCAGAACGAGTGGCCACGTGAAAGAGATTCCTGACTTATCAGATATATATGTTATTCACTAAAACACTGAAAGAGTGGCCATATGAACTAGACCGCATTTTACTCCACAGGTGCGCGTTATTTTTTGACTCTCCAAACGAACCACCATATGAAATAAACTTGTGATTATTCCCCACATGTGCAATATTCGAAGAGGTTCTGTATGAGTGTTTATATCCAATAGTCTCCTGACTCTCACACATGTGTGTATCATTCACGGAGATGCTTTATTTTGGGCTACCGTCAATAGGGTTCTCACACCTCCACAGCTGTTTATTACTCACTGAAGCTCCAAATGAGAGGCCGTATGAAATAGACTTCTTACTATTGCCCCATTGTGCATTATTAGGTAATGCTGTGATTGAGTGGCCATATGACCTGGACTCTGACTATTCCTAAGTTGTGTATTCTTCAGTCATATTCTGAACGAGTGACCACATAGAATAGACTCCTGACTCTGTCCTCTTGACTATTTCTCAGCTCTGCATTTTCCAGTGAGTCGCTGGGTGAATGGCAATATCAAATAGTCTCCAGACAATTATCTAGGTGTGCATTATTCAGTGAGTCTCTTAATACATGTCTATATATAATTGAATCCTGAGTATTTTCCAGATATATATGATTCTTCACTGAGGAACTGAATAAGTGGCCATGTCAAGTACACTCCTCACATTTCCATACGTATGTATTGTTCTGTGAGTCTCTGAATGTGTGGCCATAAAATAGAGACTTCTATATACTACTCAGTCGTGAGTTTTTACATTCGGCTGTAAATGAGTGGCTATACGAAATAGAATCCTGAATTTCCCAAGGTGTCTGTTATTCAGTTAGGCTCTGAGTATGTGGCTATATGAAGTAGCATTCTGACTACAATACAGGGGTTCTTTACTCAATGAACCTCTGAAGAAATGCCACATGTAATAGCGTCCAGAGTATTCCTCAGGTATTTATTATTCACTGAGGCTCTTAAATTTTGGCCCTATGAAATGGTATTCTGACTAGTCTACAGGGGTGTATTATTGACAATAACCCTAAATATTTGGGCATATGGAATAGACTAGTGACTATTCCAAAGATTTGTATTACTGACTCAGGCTTTAATTTTGTGTCCATATAAAGTAGACTAGTGTCTATTCCATACGTGTGCATTATTCCCTTAGGCTGTAAATGAGAGGCTATGTAAAGTACAGTCCTAACATTTCTCCAGGTGTGTGTCACTAAGTGAGGTTCTCTTTGTATGACCATATGAAACAGGAGGCTGTCTGTCTCAAATATTTTTATTATTCAGTGAATCTCTGAATGAATTGCTCTATGAAATAGACTGCTGAGTACTTTACAATTGTGGTTTATTCATTGAGGTTACGAGTCAGTGGCTATATTAAAATGTAATCCTGACTAATCCACACGGGCATATTATCCACTGAGGCTATGAATGTGTATCCAAATGAAATAGACTCCTGGCTACTCCACAGGTCTGCATAATTTTCCAAGGCTCTGAATGAGTGTCCATCGAAAATAGTCTCCAAATTATTCTCCAGGTGTGTATTATTCAGTGAGCCTCAGAAGATGTGGCCATACTAATTAGATTTCTTACTATATCAAGGGTCTGTCTTATGCACTGAGGCTCTGAATACGTGTCTACATAAAAGAGCCTCCTAACTACACCACATTTTTCAATGACACATTGAATGAGAGGCCACAGGAAAAAGTCTCCTGACTATTCCACTGGTGTGCATTATTATTTTTATTCCTAATACGTGTTTATTGCGTTCTTATTTTTTTTTAACTTTTTAAATTTTTATTGCATTATAGGTTTTGGGGTATATTTGCAGAACGTGCAAGTTAGTTGCATAGTTACACACATGGCAGTGTGTTTTGCTCCCTTTCTCCCCTTCACCCACACTTGTCATTTATGCTCAGGCTATCCCTCCCCAGCCTCCACTGCTGTCCCTCTCCCATTCCCCCAATATTCCCCAGTGTGTAGTAGACCCCGTTTCTGTGTCCATGTGTTCTCATTTTCCTCACCCGCCTATGAGTGAGAATATGCGGTATTTCTTTTTCTGCTCTTGTGTCAATTTGCTGAGAATGATGTTCTCCAGATTCATCCATGTCCTTACAAAGGACACAAACTCATCATTTTTGATTGCTGCATAATATTCCATAATGTATATGTGCAACATTTTCCCAGTCCAGTCTATCATCGATGGGCATTTGGGTTGGTTTCAGGTCTTTGCTATTGTAAACAGTGCTGCAATGAACATTCGTGTGCATGTGTCCTTATAGTAGAACGATTTATAGTCCTTTGGATAGATACCCAGTAATGGGATTGCTGGGTCAAATGGAATTTCTATTTCTAGGTCCTTGAGGAATCGCGACACTGTCTTCCACAATGGTTGAACTGATTTACACTCCCACCAACAGTGTAAAAGTGTTCCTTTTTCTCCACATTTTCTCCAGAATCTGCTGTCTCCAGATATTTTAATGATCGCCATTCTAACTGGTGTGAGATGATATCTCAATGTGGTTTTGATTTGCATCTCTCTAATGACCAGTGATGATGAGCATTTTTTCATGTGTTTGTTGGCCTCATGTAAGTCTTCTTTTGTAAAGTGTCTGTTGATATCCTTTGCCCATTTTTGAATGGGCTTGTTTGTTTTTTTTTTCCTGTAAATTTGTTTGAGTTCTTTGTAAATTCTGGATATCAGCCCTTTGTCAGATGCGTAAACTGCAAAATTTTTTTCCCATTTTGATGGTTGCCGATTCACTCTAGTGACTGTTTCTTTTGCCGTGCAGAAGCTGTGGAGTTTGATTAGGTCCCATTTATCTATTTTGGCTTTTGTTGCCAATGCTTTTGGTGTTTTGTTCATGAAGTCCTTGCCTACTCCTGTGTCCTGAATGGTTTTGCCTAGATTTTCTTCTAGGGTTTTTATGGTGTCAGGTATTGTCTTTAAGTCTTTAATCCATCTGGAGTTAATTTTAGTGTAAGGTGTCAGGAAGGGGTCCAGTTTCTGCTTTCTGCACATGGCTAGCCAGTTTTCCCAACACCATTTATTAAACAGGGAATCCTTTCCCCATTGCTTGTTATTGTCAGGTTTATCAAAGATTATATGGTTGTAGATATGTTGTGTTGCCTCCGATGCCTCTGTTCTGTTCCATTGGTTTATATCTCTGTTTTGCTACCAGTATTATAATGTTTTGATCACCGTAGCCTTGTAGTATAGTCTGAAGTCTGGTAGTATGATCCCTCTTGCTGAGTTCTTTGTGCTTAGAATTGACTTGCCTATGTGGGCTCTCTTTTGGTTCCATATGAAGTTCATGGTGGTTTTTTCCAGTTCTGTGAAGAAATTCAATGACAGTTTGATGGGGATAGCATTGATTGTATAAATTACTTTGGGCAGTATAGCCATTTTCACGATATTGATTCTTCCTAACCACGAACATGGAATGTTTCTCCATATTTTGGTGTCCTCTCTTATTTCGTTGAGCAGTGGTTTGTAGTTTTCCTTAAAGAGGTACTTTACGTTCCTTGTGAGTTGTATTTCTAGGTATTTTATTTTCTTTGTAGCAATTGTGAATGGCAGTTCGTTCTTGATTTGGTTCTCTTTAAGTCTGTTTTTGGGGTATAGGAATGCTTGTGATTTTTGAACATTGATTTTATATCCTGAGACTTTACTGAAGTTGCTTATCAGTTTCAGAAGTTTTGGGCTGAGGTGATGGGGTCTTCTAGGTATACTATCATGTCGTCTGCAAATAGAGACAATTTGGCTTCCACCTTTCCTATTTGAATACCCTTTATTTCTTTTTCTTGCCTGATTGCTCTGGCTAGAACTTCCAGTACTATGTTGAATAGGAGTGGTGAGAGAGGGCATCCTTGTCTCGTGCCACAATTCAAAGGGAATGCTTCCAGTTTTTGCCCATTAAGTATGATATTGGCTGCTGGTTTGCCGTAAATAGCTTTTATTACTTTGAGATATGTTCCATCAATACTAAGTTTATTGAGGGTTTTTAGCATAAAGGGCTGTTGAATTTTGTCAAATGCCTTCTCTGCATCAATTGAGATAATCATGTGGTTTTTGTTTTTGCTTCTGTTTATGTGGTGAGTTACATTTATAGACTTGCGTATGTTGAAGCAGCCTTGCATCCACGGGATGAATCCTACTTGATCATGATGGATAAGTTTCTTTTTTTTTTTTTTTTTTTTATTTATTTATTTATTTTTATTGCATTATAGGTTTGGGGGTACATGTGCAGAACGAGCAAGATAGTTGCATAGGTACACACATGGCAGTGTGCTTTGCTGCTTTCCTCCCCTTCACCCACACTTGGTATTCATCCCCAGGCTATCCCCCCCAGCCCCCCCCTGCTGTCCCTCCCCCATTCCCCCCAACAGTCCCCAGTGTATAGTAGACTGCCTCTCTGTGTCCACATGTTCTCATTTTTCTCACCCACCTATGAGCGAGTATATGCGGTATTTCTTTTTCTGTTCTTGTGTCAGTTTGCTGAGAATGATGTTCTCCAGATTCATCCATGTCCCTACAAAGGACACAAACTCATCATTTTTGATTGCTGCATAATATTCCATGGTGTATATGTGCCACATTTTCCCAGTCCAGTCTATCATCATTGGGCATTTGGGTTGGTTCCAGGTCTTTGCTATTGTAAACAGTGCTGCAATGAACATTCGTGTGCATGTGTCCTTATAGTAGAACGATTTATAATCCTTTGGATAGATACCCAGTAATGGGATTGCTGGGTCAAATGGAATAAGTTTCTTAATGTGCTGTTGCAATCGGTTTGCCAGTATTTTATTGAAGATTTTTGCGTCTATGTTCATCATGGATATTGGCCTGAAGTTTTCTTTTCTTGTTGCGTCTCTGCCGGGTTTTGGTATCAGCATGATGTTGGTCTCATAAAATGATTTGGGAAGGGTTTCCTTTTTTTGGATTATTTGGAATAGTTTCAGAAGGAATGGTACCAGATCCTCTTTGTGTGTCTGGTAGAATTCGGCTGTGAACCCATCTGGACCTGGTTTTTTTGTGTGGTAGGCTCTTAATTGCTGCCTCAGCTTCAGACCTTGTTATTGGTCTATTCATAGTTTTGGCTTCCTCCTGGTTTAGGCTTGAGAGGACACAGGCGTCTAGGAATTTATCCATTTCTTCCTGGTTTACTAGTTTATGTGCATATAGTTGTTTCTAGTATTCTCTGATGATGGTTTGAATTTCTGTGGAATCTGTGGTGATTTCTCCATTATAATTTTTTATTGCATGTATTTGGTTGTTCTTTTCTTTTTTATCTGTCTGGCTATTGGTCTGTCTATTTTGTTGACCTTTTCAAAAAACCAGCTCTTGTATTTATTGATTTTTTGAAGGGTTTTTCTTGTCTCTATCTCTTCAGTTCTGCCCTGATCTTAGTTATTTCTTGTCTTCGGCTACGTTTTGAGCTTTTTTGATCTTGCTCTTCTAGCTCCTTCAGTCTTGATAATAGGGTGTCAATTTTGTATCTCTCCACTCTTCTCCTGTGGGCAATTATTGCTATATATTTTCCTCTACAGACTGCTTTAAATGTGTCCCAGAGATTCTGGTACGTTTTGTCTTCATTCTCATTGGTTTCGAAGATCTTCTTTATTTCTGCCTTCATTTCATTGTTTATCCAATCAACATTCAAGAGCCAGTTGTTCAGTTTCCATGAAGCTGTGCAGTTCTGAGTTATTTCCTGAATTCTGAGTTCCAACTTGATTGCACTATGGTCTGAGAGACTGTTTGTTATGATTTCAGTTGTTTTGCATTTTCTGAGTTGTGCTTTACTTCCAGTTATTTGGTCAGTTTTGGAGTAGGTGTGATGTGGTGCTGAAAAGAATGTATATTGTGTGGATTTGGGGTGGAAAGTTCTGTAAATGTCTATCAGGTTTGCTCTTTCCAGGTCTCAGTTCAAGTCCTGGATATCCTTGTTTATTTTCTGTCTGGTTGATCTGTCTGCTATTGACAGTGGAGTGTTAAAGTTTTCCACTATTATTTTGTGGGAGTCTAAGTCTCTCTGTAAGTCATTAAGGACTTGCCTTATATATATGGGTGCTCCTGTATTGGTTCCATATATATTTAGAATCATTAGCTCTTCTTGTTTTATCGATCCTTTTACCATTGTGTAATGACCTTCTTTGTCCCTTTTGATCTTTGTTGCTTTAAAGTCTATTTCATCAGCGGCGAGAATTACAACTTCTTCTTTTTTTCTGCTCTCCGTTTTTTGGTAAATTTTCTTCCATCCCTTGATTTTGAGCCTTTGTGTATTCTTGTGTGTGAGTTGGGTTTTCTGGATACAGCACACCGATGGGTTTTGGTTTTTTATCCAATTTGCCAGTCTGTGTCTTTTTATTGGTGCATTTAGCCCATTTACATTTAGGGTTAAAATATTTATGTGTGAGTTTGATACTGCCATTTTGATGCTAGCTGGCTATTTTTTCCATTGATTCATGTAGTTTCTTAATTTTGTTGATGCTCTTTAGCATTTGGTATACTTTTAGGATGACTGGTACTGGTTGTTTCTTTCCATGTGTAGTGCCTCTTACAGGACCTCTTTTAAAGCAGGCCTAGTGGTCACAAAATCTCTGAGTACTTGCTTGTTCATGAAGGATTTTATTTTTTCTTCATTTATGAAGCTCAGTTTGGCTGGATATGAAATTCTGGGTTGAAAGTTCTTTTCTTTAAGGATGTTGAATATTGGCCTCCACTCCCTTCTGGCTAGTAGAGTCTCTGCCCAGAGATCTGCTGTGAGTCTGATGGGCTTCGCTTTGTGGGTAATCCGACCTTTATCTGTGGCTGCCCTTAGTATTTTCTTCTTCATTTCAATGCTGGTGAATCTGACGATTATGTGCCTTGGGGCTGCTCTTCTTGCAGCGTATCTCTGCGGTGTTCTTTGTATTTCCTGGAGTTGAGTGTTGACCTGTCTTGCTAGGTTGGGGAAATTTTCCTGGATAATACTCTGATGAGTGTTTTCCATCTTGGATTCATTATCTTCATCACATTCTGGTACACCTATCAAACGCAAGTTGGGTCTCTTCACATAGTCCCACCTTTTTTGGAGATTTTGTTCATTCCTTTTTGCACTTTTTTCTTTAATCTTGGTTTCTCATTTGATTTCATTGAGTTGATTTTCGACTTCTGATATTTTTTCTTCTGCTTGGTCAATTCGGCTCTTGAAACTTGTGCATGTTTCGCGAAGTTCTCTTGTGTTTTTCCACTCCTTGAATTCATTCATATTCCTCTCTAAGTTGTCCATTCTTGTTATCATTTCCTCGAATCTTTTTCCAAATCTTTTTTCAAGGTTCTTAGTTTCTTTGCACTGATTTAGAACATGTTCTTTTAGCTCACTGACGTTTCTCATTTTTCAGTTTCTGAAGTCTGATTCCATCATTTCGTCACACTCATTGTCCGTCCAGGTTTGTTCTCTTGCTGGTGAGGAGTTTTGGTCATTTGTAGGAGGTGAAATGTTTTGGTTTCTGGGTCTTCCTCATTTTGCGCTGGTTTCTTCCCATCTTTATGGATTTATCCACGTGTCGTCTTAGTAGTTGCTGATTTTTCAGTTGGGTCTCTGTGTGGACGCCCAGATTGTTGATGATAAGTTATTTCTGTTACTTAGTTTTCCTTCTACTGGTCTAGCCCCTCTGCTGTACGAGTGCTGAGGTCCACTCCAGGCCCTGCTTTCCTGGGGTACATCTGTAGAAGCTGTGTAACAGGGAGGGATGCTACCAGTTTGTTCTAGAATGATGCCCGCCAAATGTCAGTCTGATTAGTCATTTTTTGGGGTTATTCTTTGGATATACAGGGGTCAGGGAGCTGCTTGAGGAGACATTCTGTGCTTTATAGGAGCTCGAGTGCTGAGCTGTGAGCTCCGTTGTTCATTCAAGGCTGTTGGGAGGATGTGTTTATGTCTCCTGCAACAGAACTCATAATACCCCCCGTTTTTTTTCCCTCTTAGATGCTCTGTCTCAGGGAGTTGGGGTTTTCTTTATAAGTGTCCGTTTTACTGTCCTGCAAAGCTAGAAGGCAGTCTATTCACTATTAGCCTTCTGGGGCTCCACCCAGCTAGCTCGGGTCCACCCTGTTTCTATGAGTCTCCATTCTGCTGTGGCACGCTCCACCCTGCTGGGGGAGTCTCTCTGTTATGGCAGGTTGCCTCGGCAACAGCAGGCTGCGTCAGCCCTGGGCGGTACTTCAATAGGGGCGGATTGTGTCCGCAGTGGCAGACGCCCCTCCACCACCGGACTACACCGTCCTAGATCCCGGGAGCCAAACTCTCAGCACCAAACGCCTATAATCGCTGCCCTGCTTTTCCCTGTGAGGGTGGGAACCGCTGAGCCCGATCCCCCAGGTCCCTGCCTCAGAGTCCATCCTTTCTCTTTCTCTCTCTCTCTCTCTCTCTCTCTCTCTCTTTCTCTCTCTCTCTCTCTCTTTCTCTCTCTCTCTTTCTCTCCCCATTCCGAACGGTTGACTCTCTCACTGGCGCCCCAGTAGCCTGCTGATAGGGCACTGGGCTCCATGCGATCTCCCGTGCTGCTGCCCACTGCACCATCTCAGATCACGTTTCCCAGGAATCTCCTGGTCTGGCTCATTGTCCAAGTCCCGTTCAATCAGATGGACATGCCAATCTGCCCTTCCACATCTCAGATTGCCTGTTAAGCAGGGCACCAGTACCAGTGAGTTTTGTGCCGGGTGCCACTGTGGTACGGCGCCATCACAACAGGCCACGTGAGTCAGCTGCGCTAGAGCTAGTGTCCCATGTCTCTTCCACACCTGAAACTTTCAAAGTTTTGTGGGCAAAAAACGTCTGTCTGGCAATGTGGCTAAAATTCACCCTCTTCGCCTTCACTGAGAGCTGCAATGCTGAGTCGCCTCTATGACTCAATCGTCAGGTGTGCATTATTTAGTGAGACTCTGAATGAGGAGATACAAGTAAATCCTGACTATTTATCCAGCTGTGTACATTTAGTGAGGCTCTCAACGAGTAGCCATAGAAAAGAGACTTCTGAATATTCTGCAGGTGTGAATTATTTAGTGATTCTCTGAATGAGTGGCCATAAAATATAGACTCCAGACTATATCACAAGTGTGTAATATTCAGTTATGCTTTGAAAGAGGGGCCACATGAAACAGAATTCTAATGACTCCACATGTGCATTATTCACTGTTTGTCTGAATGAGTAGCCATATGACATAGACTCCTCATTATTCTCCATGTGTGCATTATTTCAACAGGTTCTTTATGAGTGTCCATACAAAATAAACTCCTGAAACTCCCCCAGGTGTGTATTACTCAGCGTTACACAGAATTCAATTTCATATGAAATAGATTCCTGACTACCACCCAGGTGTGTATCATTCAGGAAGGCACTTAATTCCTGGCTATCTTAAACAGTGTCCTGGTTACTCCATAGAAGTTCATTATTCACTGACACTCTGAATGAGAAGCCATACAAAATAGACACCTGACTATTGCTCCATTGTGATTTATTCCATAAGGTTCTAAATGAGTGGTAGTATGAAATAGAATACTGAGCATTCCCCAGGTGTGTATCATTCAGGTAGGCAGAGAATGAGTGACCATATAAAAAATGCTCGACTACTACCCTGGTGTGGATTATTCACTGAGGATCGAAATGAGTGGCTACATGAAGTAGACCCTTAACTCTTCCCCAGGTGTGTATTATTAAATGAGACTCTGACTAAGTGGGCATAAAAAAGAGACTCAGGTGTGTTGCCCAGGTGTTCATTACTTACAGAGACTATGAATATGTAGGCATTTAAAGTAGACCCTTGACTGTTTCTGAGGGGAGTATTATTCACAGAGGCCCAGAACGAGTGTCCATGTGAAAGAGATTCCTGACTTATCAGATATTCATGTTATTCACTAAAACACTGAAACAGTGGCCTTATGAAATCGACCACATTTTACTCCACAGGTGCGTGTTATTTATTGACCCTCCAAACAAACTACTATGTGAAATAGACTAGTGATTATTCCCCACATGTGCAATAATCGAAGAGGTTCTGTATGAGTGTCCATATCAAATAGTCTCCTGACTCTCACACATGTGTGTATCATTCACGGAGCTGCTTTATTTGGTGCTACTGTCAATAGGGTCCTCCCTCCTCCACAGCTGTTTATTACACACTGAAGCTCTGAATGAGAGTCCATATGAAATAGACTCCTTACTATTGCCCCATTTTGCATTATTCGGTAGTGCTGTGATTGA
This sequence comes from Saguinus oedipus, assembly GCA_031835075.1. Taxonomy (NCBI): domain Eukaryota; kingdom Metazoa; phylum Chordata; class Mammalia; order Primates; family Cebidae; genus Saguinus; species Saguinus oedipus. The sequence goes on from CM063173.1 coordinate 61,351,292, forward strand.
ATGGCCATATGACCTGGACTCTGACTATTGCCAAGGTGTGTATTCTTCAGTCAGTTTCTGAACGTGTGACCACATAAAATAGACCCTGAATATGTCCTCTTGACTTTTTCTCAGCGCTGCAATTTCCACTGAGTCGCTGTGTGAAAGGTCATATCAAGTAGTCTCCAGAGAATTCTCCAGGTGTGCATTATTCAGTGAGTCTCTTAATAAGTGGCTATATATAATAGAATCCTGAGTATTTTTCAAATATATATGATTCTTCAAGAGGAACTGAATAAGAGACCATGTCAAGTACACTCCGGACATTTCCATAGGTCTGTATTATCCTGTGAGGCTCTGAATGAGTGGCCATGTAATAGAGACTTTTATGTACTACTCAGGCTTGATTTTTTACATTCAGCTGTAAATAAGTGGCTATACGAAATAGAATCCTGTCTTTCCCAAAGTGTCTGTTATTCAGTTAGGCTCTAAGTATGCGGCTATATAAAATAGAATTCAGACTACAATACAGGTGTTCTTTACTCAATGAACCTCTGAAGAAATGCCACACGCAATAGCGTCCAGAGTATTCCTCAGTTATTTGTTATTCACTGAGACTCTGAAACTTTGGCCATATGAAATTGTTTCCTGACTAGTCTACAGGCCTGTATCATTGACTCTGACTCTAAACATTTGGGCATATGGAATACACTACTGACTATTCCAAAGTTGTGTATTACTGACTCAGGCTTTGATTTTGTGTCCATATAAAATAGACTAGTGTCTATTCCACACGTGTGCATTTTTCGTTAAGGCTGTAAATGAGAGGCTATGTAAAGTACACTCCTAACACTTCCCAAAGTGTGTGACACTCACTGAGGCTCTTTTGTATCACCATATGAAACAGGAGGCAGTCTAGCTCAAATAATTTTATGGTTTAGTAAATCTCTGTATGAGTGACTATATGAAATTGACTGCTGAGTACTTTACATTTGTGCATTATTCATTAAGTTTATGAGTAAGTGGCTATATAAAATGTAATCCTGACTAATCCACACGTGCATATTATCCACTGAGGCTATGAATCAGTTTCCAAATGAAATAGATTCCTGGTTACTGCATAGGTGTGCATTATATACCGAGGCTCTGAATGAATATCTATCGAAAATAGACTCCAAATTATTCACTATGTGTGTATTATTCAGTGAGCCTCAGAAGATATGGCCATGCAAATTAGATTTCTTACTATATCTAAGGCTCTGTATTATGCACTGAGGCTCTGAATATGTGTCTATATGAAAGAGTCTCCTGACTAAACCACATTTTTCAATGACACATTGAATGAGAGGCTACATGTAAAAGTCTCCTGACTATTCCACAGGTGTACATTATTTAGCGAGACTCTAAATGAGAAGATAAAAGTAAATCCTCGCTATGTATCCAGGTGTGTACATTTAGTGAGGCTCTCAACTGGTAGCCATAGGAAAGAGACTTCTGTCCATTCTGCAGGTGTGAATTATTCAGTGATTACCTGAATGAGTGGCCATAAAATATAGACTCCAGACGATATCAAAAGTGTGTAATAATCAGTGAGGCTGTGAAAGAGGGGCTATATGAAACAGAAATCTAATGACTCCACATGTCCAATATTCACTGTTTGTCTGAATGAGTAGCCGTATGATATAGACTCCTAATTATTCTCCATGTGTGCATTATTCCAACAGTTTCAGTATGAGTTTCCATAACAAATAGACTCCTGACACTCCCCCAGGTGTGTATTACTCAGCGTTACACAGAATTAGAGTTCATAGGTAATAGATTTCTGTCTACAACCCAGGTGTGTATCATTCAGGAAGGCACTTAATTCATGGCTATCTTAAACAGTGTCCTGATTACTCCATAGAAGTTCATTATTTACTGAAACTTTGAATGAGAGGCCATACAAAATAGACACCTGACTATTGCTCCATTGTGAATTATTCAACCAGGTTCTAAATGAGTGGCAGTATAAAAGAGAATCCTGAGAATTCCCCAGGTGTTTATCATTCAGGGAGGCACAGAATGAGTGGCCATATAAAGAATGCTCGACTATTGCCCTGGTGTGGATTATTCACTGAGGATCTAAATGAGTGGCAACATAAAGTAGATTCTTAACTCTTCCCCAGGTGTGTATTATTGAATGAGACTCTGACTAAGTGGGCATAAAAAAGAGACTCAGGGAGGAGGCAAGATGGCGTCGTAGAGGTGACTCAGGATTGCAGCTCTCAGTGAAGGTGCAGAGGGTGAGTCCTAGCCGCATTCTCGGATGTTCCTTTTATGCCCACAGAGCGTTGAAAGTCCCAGGTGTGGGAGAGACACCAGACGCTAGCGCACCCGGCTAACGCACCCAGCTCCCGCCGCCTCTTCAGCCGGAGCCGCGGCGGGACCCGGCGCGGAACTCACTGGTCTGGGTGCCCTGTTAAACCGGCAATCTGAGATTTGGAAGGGCAGATTGGCATGTTCATCTGATTGAACGGGACTTGGACAATGAGCCAGACCAGGAGTTTCCTGGGAAGCGTGATCTGAGCCAGGGTAGTGGGCAGTGGCATGGGAGATCCCATGGATCCCAGTGCCCTATCGGCAGGCTACTGGGGCACCAGTGAGAGAGTCTGCCTTTCAGCTTGGGGAGAGGAAGAGAGAGACACAGAGAGGACGGACTCTGAGGCAGGGAGCTGGGTGATCAGGCTCGGCGGGTCCCAAGCTCACAGGGACAAGCAGGGTGGCGACTGGAGGTGCTTGGGGCTGAGAGTTTTGCTGCCAGCATCTAGGACGGTGCAGCCCGGTGAGGGAGGGGCGTCCACCATTGCTGACGCAGTTTACCCCCACTGAATTACCACCCAGGACTGACGCAGCCCGCCATTGCTGAGGCAACCTGCCATAACAGAAAGACTCCCCCAGGAGCCGGGAGCGCTCCACAGCAGAAGGGAGCCCAGCAGCAAAAGGGCGGACCCCCACTAGCAGGTCAGAGCCCCGGCAGGCAAATAGTGAATAGACTGCCGCCTAGTGGAGCAGGACAGTGCAACAGATACTCATAAAGAAAGCCCCAACTCCCTGAGACAGAGCATCTGGGGGGGGAAAAAGGGGTGGTGTTTTATGAGTTCTATTGCAGCAGACATAAAAAACCTCCCAACAACCCTGAATGAACAACGGATATCACAGCTCAGCACTGGAGCTCCTATAAAGCACAGACTGTCTCCTCAAGCAGCTCCCTGACCCCTGTATATCCAAGGAGTCACCCCAGAAAAGGACTAATCAGACTGACATTTGGCTGGCATTATTATGGAACAAGGACAGCAGAAGAAGAAACTGGTATCATCCCTCACTGTTCCGCAGCTGCTGCAGGTATACCCTAGACAAGCAGGGTCGGGAATGGACCTCAGCACTTATACAGCAGAGGGTATTAGACCATTAGAGGGAAAACTAAGTAACAGAAATACTTCATCATCAACAATCTCAGCATCCGCACAGAGACCCAATTGAAAAATCAGCAACTACTAAGACGACAGGCGGGTAAATCCATAAAGATGGGAAGAAACCAGCGCAAAAAGGAGGAAAGCACCCGAAACCAAAACACCTCACCTCCAAAAAAGGACCAAAACTCCTCACCAGCAAGTGAACAAAGCTGGACGGAGAATGAATGTGACGAAATGACGGAATCAGACTTCAGAAAGTGGATAATGAGAAAATTCAGTGAGCTAGAGGAACATGTACTAAAGCAGTGCAAAGAAACTAAGAACATTGAAAAAAGATTTGAAAAAAGATTCGAGGAATTGATAATAAGAAGCCAAGCCCAGTGGAGCAAGCACTGCGCCATGGATGGTCGGGTGCAGCTGATGAAAGCCCTCCTGGCCTGGCCCCTCCTGCCCGTGTCGCGTCGCTGGAGGAACCCGATTCCCTTTCCCGAGACGTTTGACGGCGATACCGACCGGCTCCCGGAGTTCATCGTGCAGACGGGCTCCTACATGTTCGTGGACAAGAACACGTTCTCCAACGACGCTCTGAAGGTGACGTTCCTCATCACCTGCCTCACGGGGCCCGCCCTGCAGTGGGTGATCCCCTACATCAAAAAGCAGAGCCCCCTCCTCTGTGATTACCGGGGCTTCCTCGCCGAGATGAAGCGGGTCTTTGGATGGGAGGAGGACGAGGACTTCTAGGCCTGGAGACCCTCGGGCCTGGGGGCGGGAGCTCTGGGGAGGGTCCACTGTGCCAATGGCCGCCACCAGCGACACCAAACACACCCTCCCTCCTCGCCTCCCTGTCCTTCTAGCCGCCGTTTTGTCCCCTGCGCTACAGTTCCGTCCTGTGTAGTGCTTGCCTCTGTTCCAGGAACAGTGCTCCATGCTGCCGCTGCTGCCCCTAGGTCTCATTCTGCAGCGAGCCGCTGCCACCCTCTCTTGCCAGCCCAGCCCCTCCCATGTGTATTTGGACGCTGTCCTGCGCTCCAGCTGCACAAAGCTGGGCTCCTGTTACACACTGGACAGACCACCCACAGCTGCTGCTGCCAACCCCGCTCCACTCCTCCAGACTACATCATTCTGCACACAGACCATGGCCATCCACCACATCCCACCAACAAACTGCTGCTCCTAGTGACCTGGACTCACCTCAGAGGTATCTGAACTGGCCACAGCCCCTGGACAATGATCCAGACAGCTGGCTGACCCGCAAGCGGCCTGTCACCTTCAGTGAGACCCATTTCCTCCCCATCCGCAGAGAACCTTTGTGTTCCTGCCACATGGCTGCCAGGGCTCAGGTGTGCCTGGCAACCAAATCAAATCTCTCGTTTTCTCCTGTGGACCAGTTAGATTACCTAGAATCCAGTTTTCTTCTGAGTTTGCAGCTGTCTCTCTGATGGGTGACTTTGTTCAACACAGTAACCACTGCTCCCTGCCCTGCTGTAATACACTACCTGTACAAAGTTCTTTTCCTTATTTTTGATAAATGTCAGACATTATTAAAAAAGAAAAAGAAAATAAGAATGGACAACTTAGAGAGGAATATGAATGAATTGAAGGAGCTGAAAAACACAACACGAGAACTTCGCAAAGCATGCACAAGTTTCAACAGCCGAAGTGACCAAGCAGAAGAAAGAATATCAGAAGTTGAAGACCAACTCAATGAAATAAAACGAGAAACCAAGATTAAAGAAAAAAGTACAAAAATGAATGAACAAAATCTCCAAGAAATGTGGGACTATGTGAAGAGACCCAACCTACGTTTGATAGGTGTACCAGAATGTGACGAAGAGAATGAATCCAAGCTGGAAAACACTCTTCAGGATATTATCCAGGAAAATTTCCCCAACCTAGCAAGACAGGTCAATACTCAACTCCAGGAAATACAGAGAACACCACAAAGATACTCTGCAAGAAGAGCAACCCCAAGGCATATAATCGTCAGATTCACGAGGGTTGAAATGAAGGAGAAAATACTAAGGGCAGCCAGAGAGAAAGGTCGGGTCACCCTCAAAGGGAAGCCCATCAGACTCACAGCAGATCTCTCGGCAGAGACTCTACAAGCCAGAAGAGAGTGGGGGCCAATATTCAACGTCCATAAAGAAAAGAGCTTTCAACCCAGAATTTCATATCCAGCCAATCTGAGCTTCACAAGTGAAGGAAAAATAAAATCCTTCACGAACAAGCAAGTACTCAGAGATTTTGTCACCACTAGGCCTGCTTTACAAGAGCTCCTGAAAAAGGCACTACACATAGAAAGAAATAACCAGTTCCAGCCATCCTAAAAGCATACCAAATGATAAAGACCATCAACAAAATGAAGAATGTACATGAATCAACGGGAAAAACAGCCAGCTAGCATCGAAATGGCAGTATCAAATTCACACATAACAATATTAACCCTGAATGTAAATGGGCTAAATGCACCAATCAAAAGAAACAGACTGGCAAATAGGATAAAAAACCAAAACCCACCAGTGTGCTGTATCCATGAAACCCACTTCACACGCAAAGATACACAAGGGCTCAAAATAAAAGGATGGAGGAAGATTTACCAACCAAATGGAGAGCAAAACAAAGCAGGAGTTGCAATTCTCATCTCTGATAAAATAGACTTTAAAGCAACAAAGATCAAAAGGGACAAAGAAGGTCATTACATAATGGTAAAAGGATCGATACAACAAGAATAGCTAACGATTCGAAATATATATGGACCCAATGTAGGAGCACCCAGATATATAAGGCAAGTTCTTAATGACTTACAAAGAGACTTAGACTCCCACACAATTATAGTGGGAGACTTTAACACTCCACTGTCAGTAGCAGACAGATCAACCAGACAGAAAATTAACAAGGATATCCAGGACTTGAACTCAGACCTGGAACAAGCAAACCAGATAGACATTTACAGAACTCTCCACCCCAAATCCACACAACATACATTCTTCTCAGCACCACATCACACCTACTCCAAAATTGACCACATAATTGGACGTAAAGCACTCCTCAGCAAATGAAAAACAACGGAAATCATAACAAACAGTCTCTCAGACGATAGTGCAATCAAGTTGGAACTCAGAATTCAGAAATTAACTCAGAACCACGCAGCTTCATGGAAACTGAACAACTGGCACTTGAATGTTGATTGGATAAACAATGAAATGAAGGCAGAAATAAAGAAGTTCTTTGAAACCAACGAGAATGAATACACAACGTACCAGAATCTCTGGGACACATTAAAAGCAGTCTGTAGAGGAAAATATATAGCAATAAGTGCCCACATAAGAAGAGTGGAGAGATCTAAAATGGACACCCTATCATCAAAATTGAAAGAGCTAGAGGAGCAAGATCAAAAAAGCTCAAAACATAGCGGAAGACAAGAAATAACTAAGATCAGAGCAGAACTGAAGGAGATAGAGACAAGAAAAACCCTTCAAAAAATGAATAAATCCAAGAGCTGGTTTTTCGAAAAGATCAATAAAATAGATATACCACCAGCCAGATTGATAAAAAAGAAAAGAGAGAACAACCAAATAGATGAAATAAAAAATGATAAAAAGGAAATCACCACATATTCCACAGAAATTCAAACCATCATCAGAGAATACTACAAACAACTCTATGCACACAAACTAGTAAATCAGGAAGAAATGGATAAATTCCTGAACGCCTGTGTCCTCCCAAGCCTAAACCAGAATGAAGCCGAAACTATGAATAGGCCAATAACAAGGTCAGAAGTTGAGGCAGCAACTAAGAGCCTACCACACAAAAAAAGCCCAGGTCCAGATGGGGTCACAGGTGAATTCTACCAGACACACAAAGAGGATCTGGTACCATTCCTTCTGAAATTGTTCCAAATAATCCAAAAAGAGGAAACCCTTTCCAAATCATTTTATGAGACGAACATCATTCTAATACCAAAACCTGGCAGAGACTCAACAAAAAAAGAAAACTTCAGGCCAATATCCATGATGAACATAGATGCAGAAATCTTCAATAAAATACTGGCAAATCAATTGCAACAGTACATTAAAAAACTTATCCATCATGATCAAGTAGGATTCATTCCGGGGATGCCAGGCTGGTTGAACATAGGCAAGTCTATAAATGTAATTCACCACATAAACAGACGCAAAAACAAAAACCACATGATTATCTCAATTGACGCAGAGAAGGCATTTGACAAAATTCAACAGCCCTTTATGCTAAAAACCCTCAATAAACTTCGTGTTGATGGAACATATCTCAAAGTAATAAAAGCTATTTATGACAAACCAACAGCCAATATCATACGTAATGGGAAAAAACTGGAAACATTCCCTTTGAAATCCGGCAGTAGACAAGGATGCCCTCTCTCACCACTTCTATTCAACATAGTACTGGAAGTTCTAGCCAGAGCAATCAGGCAAGAAAAAGAAATAAAGGGTATTCAAATAGGAAAGGTGGAAGCCAAATTGTCTCTATTTGCAGACGACATGATAGTATACCTAGAAGACCCCATCACCTCAGCCCAAAACCTCCTGCAACTAATAAGCAACTTCAGCAAAGTCTCAGGATATAAAATCAATGTTCAAAAATCACAAGCATTCCTATACACCAATAACAGACTTAAAGAGAACCAAATTAAGAACGAACTGCCATTCACAATTGCTACAAAGAAAATAAAATACCTAGGAATAGAACTCATTAGGAATGTAAGGGACCTCTTTATGGAAAACTACAAACAACTGCTCAACGAAATAAGAGAGGACACAAACAGATGGAGAAACATTCCATGTTCGTGGTTAGGAAGAATCAATATTGTGAAAATGGATATACTGCCCAACGTAATTGACACAATCAATGTTATCCCCATCAAACTACCATTGAATTTCTTCACAGAACTGGAAAAAACCACCATGAATTTCATATGGAACCAAAAAACAGCCCGCACAGCCAAGTCAATTCTAAGCAAAAGGAACACAGCAGGAGGCATTACGCTACCAGACTTCAAACTATACTACAAGGCTACAGTAATCAAAACAGCATGGTACTGGTACCAAAATAGAGATATAGACCAATGGAACAGAACAGAAGCATCGGAGGCAACACAATCTATCTACAACCATATTATCTTTGATAAACCAGACAAAAACAGGCAATGGGGAAAGGATTCCCCATTTAATAAATGGTGTTGGGAAAACTGGCTAGCCATGTGCAGAAAGCAGAAACTGGACCCCTTTCTGACACCTTACACTAAAATTAACTCCAGATGGATTAAAGACTTAAACCTAAGACCCGACACCATAAAAACCCTAGAAGAAAATCTAGGCAAAACCGTTGAGGACATAGGAGTAGGCAAGGACTTCATGAACAAAACACCAAAAGCATTGGCAACAAAAGCCAAAATAGACAAATGGGACCTAATCAAACTCCATAGCTTCTGCACGGCAAAGAAACAGTCACTAGAGTGAATCGGCAACCATCAGAATGGGAAAAAATCTTTGCAGTTTACACATGTGACAAAGGGCTGATATCCAGAATATACAAAGAACTCAAACAGATTTACAGGAAAAAAACAAACAAGGCCTTTCAAAAACGGGCAAAGGATATGAACAGACACTTTACAAAAGAAGACATACATGAGGCCAACAAACATATGAAAAAGTGCTCATCGTCATTGGTCATTAGAGAGATGCAAATCAAAACCACATTGAGATATAATCTCACACCAGTTAGAATGGCGATCATTAAAAAATCTGGAGACAGCAGATGCTGGAGAGGATGTGGAGAAATAGGAACACTCTTACACTGTTGGTGGGAGTGTAAATTAGTTCAACCATTGTGGAAGACAGTGTGGCGATTCCTCAGGGACCGAGAAATTGAAATTCCATTTGACCCAGCAATCCCATTACTGGGGATCTATTCAAAAGACTATAAATCGTTCTACTCTAAGGACACATGGACACGAATGTTCATTGCAGCACTGTTTACAATAGCAAAGACCTGGAACCAACCCAAATGCCCATCGATGATAGACTGGACTGGGAAAATGTGTCATATATACACCATGGAATATTATGCAGCAATCAAAAATGATGAGTTTCTGTCCTTTGTAAGGACATGGATGAATCTGGAGAACATCATTCTCAGCAAACTGACACAAGAACAGAAAAATAAATACCGCATATACTCACTCATAAGTGGGTGAGAATAATGAGAACACGTGGACACAGAGAGGCGGTCTACTATACACTGGGGACTGTTGGGGGAAATGGGGGAGGGACAGCAGTGGTGGGCTTGGTGGGATAGCCTGGGGATGAATACCAAGTGTGGGTGAAAGGGAGGAAGGCAGCAAAACACACTGCCATGTGTGTACCTATGCAACTATCTTGCACGTTCTGCACATGTACCCCAAAACCTGTAATGCAATAAAAATTAAAAAAAAAAATAAAAAGAGACTCAGGTGTATTGCCCAGGTGTTCATTTCTTACAGATACTCTGAATGTCTAGGCTTTTGAGATAGGCCCTTGACTGTTTCTGAGGGGATTATTATTCACAGAGGCCCAGAATTAGTGGCCATATGAAAGAGATTCCTGACTTATCAGATATACATGTTATTCACTAAAACACTGAAAGAGTGGCTTTATGAAATAAACCACATTTTACTCCACAGGTGCACGTTATGTTTTGACTCTCCAAACAAACCACCATATGAAATAGACTAGTGATTTTTCCTCACATATGCAATATTTGAAGAGGTTCTGTATGAGTGTCCATATCAAATCGTCTCCTGACTCTCACACATATATGTATCATGCACGGAGCTGCTTTATTAGGGGCTACCGTCAATACAGTCCTCCCTCTTCCACAGCTCTTTATTCGGCACTGAAGCTCTGAATGAGAGCCCATATGAAATAGACTCTTTACTATTGCCCCATTGTGCATTATACGGTAATGCTGTGATTGAGTGGCCATATGGCCTGGACCCTGACTATTCCCAAGGTGTGTATTCTTCAGTCAGTTTCCGAATGCGTGCCCACATAAAATAGACTCCTGACTCTGTCCTATTGAGTATTTATCAGCTCTTCATTTTCCACTGAGTTGCTGTGTGAAAGGTCATATCAAATTGTCTCCAGACAATTCTCCAGGTGTGCATTATTCAGTGAGTCTCTGAATAAGTGGCTATTTATAATAGAATACTGAGTATTTTCTAAATATACATGATTCTTCACTGAGGAACTGAATAAGTGGCCATGTCAAGTACACTCCTGACATTTCCATACGTCTGTATTATTCTGTGAGGCTCTGAATGTGTGGCCATATAATAGAGACTTTTATATACTAGTCAGGCGTGAATTTTAACATTCAACTGTAAATGACTGGCTATACAAAACAGAATCCTGAATTTCCCAAGGTGTCTGTTATTCAGTTAGGCTCTGAGTATATGGCTATATGAAATGGAATTCTGAAAACAATACAGGTGTTCTTTACTCAATGAACTTCTTAAAAAATGCCCCATGTAACAGCGTCCAGATTATTCCTCAGTTATTTATTATTCATTAAGGCTCTGAAACTTTGGCCATATGGAATGGTTTCCTAACTAGTCTACAGGCATGTATTATTGTCTCTGACTCGAAATATTTGGGCATATGTAATAGACTACTGACTATTCCAAAGTTGTGTATTACTGACTCAGGCTTTGGTTTTGTGGCCATATAAAAGAGACTAGTGTCTATTCCACACATGTGCATTATTCCCTTAGGCTGTAAATGACAGGCTATGTAAAGTACACTCCTAACACTTCCCCAGGTGTGTGTCACTCAGTGAGACTCTTTTTGTATGACAATATAAAACAGGAGGCTGTCTATCTCAAATAATTTTATTATTCACTGAATCTCTGAATGAGTGTCCATATGAAATAGACTGCTAAGTCCTTTACCTTTTTGCATTTTTCACTGAGGTTACGAGTCATTGGCCATATAAAATGGAATCCTGACTAATCCACACGTGCATATAATCAACTGAGCCTATGAATGTGTGTCCAAATGAAAAAGACTTCTGACTACTCCACAGGTGTGAATTATTTAGTGATTCTCTGAATGGGTGGCCATAAAAAGTAGACTCCAGACTATATCACAAGTGTGTAATATTCCGTGATGCTGTGAAAGAGGGTCCATAAGAATCAGACTTCTAATTACTTTACATGTGCATTATTCACTGTTTGTCTGAATGAGTACCCGTATGACATAGACTCCTCATTATTATCGATGTGTGCATTAATCAAACAGATTCTGTTTGAGTGTCCATACCAAATAGATTACTAACACTGCCCCAGGTGTGCATTACTCAAAGATACAGAAAATTAGAGTTCATATGATATAGATGCCAGGCTATTACCCAGGTTTGTATCATTCAGGAAGGCACTTAATTCGTGACTATCTTAAACAGTGTCCTGATTACTCCATAGAAGTTTATTATTCACTGAAACATTGTGTGATAGACCATGTAAAATAGACACCTGACTATTGCTCCATTGTGAATTATTCAGTAAGGTGCTAAATACGTGGTAGTATCAAATAGAATCCTTAGGATTCTTCAGGTGTATATCACTCAGTGAGGCACAAAAAATGAGTGGCCATATAAAAAATGCTCGACTATTACCCTGCTGTGAATTTTTCACTGAGGCTCTAAATGAGTGGCTACATGAAGTAGACTCTTAACTTTTCCCCAGGTGTGTATTATTGAATGAGACTCTGACTAAGTGTGCATAAAAAAGAGACACAGGTGTATTTCTCAGGTGTTCATTACCTACAGAGTCTCTGAATGTATAGCCATTTAAAGTAGACACTTGACTACTTTTGAGGGGAGTATTCTTCAGAGAGACCGGGAACGAGTGGCCATGTGAAAGAGATTCCTTACTTTTCAGATATATTTATTATACACTAAAACACGGAAAGAGTGGCCCTCTGAAATAGAACCCATTTTACTCCACAGGTGTGGATAAGTTTTTGATTCACCAAACTAAACACCATATGAAACAGAAAAGTGATTATTCCCCACATGTGCAGTATTTGAAAAGGCTTTGATTTTGCGGCCATAGAAAATAGACTAGTGTCTATTCCACAAGTGTGCATTATTTCCTGATTCTGAAAATTAAAGGCTATATAAAGTAGACTCCTAACACTTCCCCTGGTGTGCATTAGTCAGTGAGACTCTTTTTGTTTAACCATATGAAACAGGATGCTGTCTATCTCAAATACTTGTACTATTCAGTGAATCTCTGAATGAGTGTCTATATGAAACAGACTGCTAAGTATTTTACATTTTTTTATTTATCACTGAGGTTACGAGTCAGTGGCCATATAAAATGGAATCCTGTATAATCCACACGTGCATTTTATCCACTGAGGCTATGAATGAGTGTCCTAATAAAATAGACTCCTGGCTACTCCTCAAGTGTACATCATTTTCCGAGGCTCTGAATATATGTCCATCGAAAATAGACTCCAAATTATTCCCCACGTGTGTATTATTCAGTGAGGCTCAGAATATGTTTCCATATCAATTACATTCCTTACTATATCAAGTGTCTGTCTTATTCACTGAAGCTCTGAATATGTGTCTACGTGAAATAGACTCCTGACTACACCACATTATTCAGTGACACTCCGAATTAGAGGCCACATGAAAAAGTCTCCTGACTATTCCACAGGTGTGCATTATTGAGTGAGACTCCCAATGAGGAGATAAAGGTAAAATGTGGCACATATACACCATGGAATATTATGCAGCAATCAAAAATGATGAGTTTGTGTCCTTTGTAGGGACATGGATGAATCTGGAGAACATCATTCGCAGCAAACTGACACAAGAACAGAAAAAGAAATACCGCATATACTCACTCATAGGTGGGTGAGAAAAATGAGAACACGTGGACACAGAGAGGCGGTCTACTATACACTGGGGACTGTTGGGGGGAATGGGGGAGGGACAGCAGGGGGGGCTGGGGGGGATAGCCTGGGGATGAATACCAAGTGTGGGTGAAGGGGAGGAAAGCAGCAAAGCACACTGCCATGTGTGTACATATGCAACTATCTTGCTCGTTCTGCACATGTACCCCCAAACCTATAATGCAATAAAAATTAAAAAATAAAAAATAAAAAATAAAAATAAAATAAATAAATAAATAAATAAATAAAATCTATTTTATCAGATGCGAAAAAAAAAAAAAAAACAAAAAAACAAACAAACAAAAAAAAGGTAAATCCTGACTATTCCTCCAGGTGTATACACTTAGTGAAGCACTTAACGAGTGGCTAAGGAAAGAGCCTTCTGACTATTCCGCAGGTGTGCATTATTTAGTGATTCTCTGAATGAGTGGCCATAAAAAATTGACTCCAGACTATATCATAAGTGTGTACTATTCGGTGAGGTTGTGAAAGAGGGGCCATATGAAAGAGACTTCTAATTACTCCACATGTGCATTATTTACAGTTTTTCTGAATGAGTAGCCGTGTGACATTGACTCCTAATTATTATCCAGGTGTGCATTAATCAAACAGGCTCTGTTTGAGTGACCATACGAAATAGACTTCTGACACTGCCCCAGGTGTGTGTTACTCAGCGATATACAAAATTAGAGTTCATATGAAATAGACTCCTATCACACTGGTGCATATCATTCAGCAAGGCACTTAATTCTTGGCTATGTTAAACAGTGTCCTGATTACTTCATAGAAGTTTACTATTCACTGAAACTTTGAATGATAGACCATATAAAATAGACACCTGCCTATTACTCCCTTGTGAATTATTCAATAAAGTTCTAAATGTGTGGTAGTATCAAATAGTATCATGCAGAATCTTCAGGTGTATATCACTCAGTGAGGCACAAAATTAGTGGCCACATAAAAAATGCTCGACTATTACCCTGGTGTGCATTATTCACTGAGGCTCTAAATGAGTGGCTACATGAAGTAGACTCTGAAATCTTCATTTGTTGTGTATTATTGAATGAGTCTCTGGCTAAGTGGGCATCAAAAAGAGACTCAGGTGTATTGCCCATGTTTTTATTATGTATAGAGACTTTGAATGTGTACCCATTTGAAGTAGACCCTTGACTATTTTTGAGGGGAGTATTCTTCACAGAGGCCCTGAATGAGATCTGACTTATGTGAAAGAGATCCCTGACTTATCAGATATACATATTATTCACTAAAACACAGAAAGTGTGGCCTTATTTCCATAAGGAACCCATTTTACACAACAGGTGTGCGTTATTTTGTGATTCTCCAAACTAATCACCATATGAAACAGACTAGTGATTATTCCCCACGTGTGCAGTATTAGAAAAGGTTCTGTATCAGTGTCTATGTCAAATAGTCTCCTGACTCTGACACATGTGTGTATCATTCAGGGAGCTGCTTAATTTGGGTCTACCTTAAATAGGGTCCTGACTACTCCACAGCTGTTTATTACGCACTGAAGCTCCGAATGACAGGCCATGTGAAACAGACTCTTTTCTATTGCCCCATTGTTTATTATTTTGTAATGCTGTGATTGAGTGTCCATATGACTTGGACACTAACTATACCCAAGCTGTGTTATCTTCAGTGAGATTCTGAACGAGTGACCACATAACATAAACCCTTGACTCTATCCTCTTGACTATTTTTAAGTTCTTCATTGTCCACGGAGTCGCTGGGTGGACATATCAAATAATCTCCAGACTACTTTTTAGCCGTGAATTATTCAGTAAGTCTCTGAATAAGTGGCTATATATAATATAATCCTGAGTATTTTCCAAATACATATGATTCCTCACTGAGGTTCTGAATAAGTGGCCGTGTGAAATAAACTCCTGACGTTTTCATAGTTCTGTATTATTCTGTGAAGCTCTGAATGAGTGGCCATAAAATAGAGCCTCCTGAATGCTCCTCAGGCGTGCGTTTTTACATTCTGCTCTAAATTAGTGGCTATACAAAATAGAATTTTAACTTTTCCCAAGGTGTATGTTATTCAGTTGGACTCTGAATATGTGGCTATAGGAAATAGAATTCTGACTACAATAGAGGGGTTTCTTATTCAAGGAAGCTCTGAAATTGATGCCACATGTAATAGCGTCCTGAGTATTTCCCAGGTATGTATTATTCACGGAGGCTCTGAAACTTTGGCCATATGAAATTGTTTTCTGACTTTTCCACAGGCGTGTATTATTGACTCTGACTCTCAATATTTGAGCATGTAAAATAGACAAGTGACTATTCCAAAGTTGTGTTTTACTCACTCATGCTTTGATTTTGAGACCATATAAAATAGTCTAGCGTCTATTTCACACGTGTGCATTATTCCTTGAGGCTATAAATAAGAGGCTATATAAAGTAGACTCCTAACCCTTCCCTAGGTGTGCCTTACTCAGTTAGGCTCATTTTGTGTGACCATATGAAACAGGATGCTGCTATGTTAAATATTTGTATCATTTAGAGAATCACTGAATGAGTGTCTATATGAAATAGACGGCTGAGTACTTTACATTTGTGCATTTTTCACTGAGACTACGAGTCAGTTGTCATATAAAATGGATTCCTGACTAATCCACACTTGCATATTATCAACTGAGGCTATGAATGAGTGTGCTAATAAAATAGACTCCTGGCTACTCCACAGGTGTATATTATTTACAGAGGCTCTGAACGAATGTCCATCGAAAATAGACTCCAAATTATTCTCCTGGTGTATATTATTCAGTGAAGCAAAGAAGATGTGGCCATATTAATTATATTCATTTCAACATAAAGGGCCTGTTTTATTCACTGTGGCTCTGAATATGTGTCTACATGAAATAGACTCCTGACTACATCACATTATTCAGTGACACTCCGAATTAGATGCCACATGATAAATTCTCCTGAATATTCCACAGGTGTGCATTATTTAGTGAGAATCTGAATGATGGGATAATGGTAAGTCCTATTTCCCCAGGTATGTACACTTAGTGAGGGTCTAAACGAGTGTCCATAGGGAAGAGACATCTGACTATTCCACAGGTGTGCATTATTGAGTAATTCTCTGAATGGGTGGCCATAAAAAATATACTCCAGTCTACATCACGTGTGTAATATTCAGTAAGGCTGTGAAAGAGGGTCCATAAGAATCAGTCTGCTAATTACTTTACATGTGCATTATTCACTGTTTGTCTGAAGGTGTAGCCATATGGCATAGACTCATCATCAAACAGGTTCTGTTTGAGGGTCCATACCAAATGGACTCCCGACACTGCCACAGGTGTGTATTACTCAACGATACACAAAATTAGAGTTCATATGAAATAGAGTCCAGGCTATTACCCAGGTGTGTATCATTTAGGAAGGCACTGAATTGTGGCTATCTTAAACAGCGTTCTGATTACTCCATAGAAGTTCATTATTCACTGAAACTTTGAGCTATATACCATGTAAAATAGACACCTGACTATTGCTCCACTGTGAAATGTTCAATATGATGCTAAATGCGTGCTAGTATCAAATAGAATCCTTAAGATTATTCAGGTCTATACCACTCAGTGAGGCACAAAATGACTGGCCACATAAAAAGTGCTCGACGATTACACTGGTGTGCATTATTCACTGAGGCTCTAAATGAGAGGCTACAGGAAGTAGACTCCTAACTCTTCTCCAGGTGTGTATTATTGAATGAGACTCTGACTAAGTGTGCATAAATAAGAGACTCAGTTGTATTGCCCAGGTGTTCATTACCTACAGAGTCTCTGAATGTGTAGCCATTTAAAGTAGACACTTGACAATTTTTGAGGGGATTATTCTTCACAGAGGCCCTGAACGAGTGGCCATGTGAAAGAGATTCCTTACTTTTCACATATACATATTATGCACTAAAACACTGAAAGAGTGGCCTTCTGAAATAGAACCCATTTTACTCCACAGGTGTGCATAAGATTTTGATTCACCAAACCAAACACCATATGAAACAGACAAGTGATTATTCCCCACATGTGCAGTATTCGAAAAGGCTTTAATTTTATGGCCATATAAAAGACTAGTGTTTATTCCACACGTGTGCATTATTTTCTGATTCTGTAAATTAAAGGCTATATAAAGCAGACGCCTAACACTTCCCCTGGTGTGCATTACTCAGTGAGGCTCTTTTTGTTTAACCATATGAAACAGGATGCTGTCTATCTCAAATATTTGTATTATTCAGTGAATCTTTGAATGAGTGTCTATATGAAATAGACTGCTAATATTTAACATTTTGCAATTTTCACTGAGTTTACGAGTCAGTGTCCATAGAGAATGGAATCCTGACTAATCCACACGTGCATCTTATCCACTGAGGCTATGAATGGGTGTCCTAATAAAATAGACTCCTGGCTACTCCACAGGTGTACACCATTTTCCGAGGCTCTGAATATATGTCCATCGAAAATAGACTCCAAATTATTCCCCAGGTGTGTATTATACAGTGAGGCTAATAATAAGTTTCCATATCAATTTGACTCCTTATTATATCAAGTGTTTGTCTTATTCACTGAAGGTCTGAATATGTGTCTACATGAAATAGACCCCTGACTACACCACATTATTCAGTGACACTCCGAATTAGAGGCCACATGAAAAAGTCTCCTGACTATTCCACAGGTGTGCATTATTTAGTGAGACTCTGAATGAAGGGATATAAATTCTGACTATTTCCCCAGGTGTGTACACTGAGTGAGGCTCTTAATGCATGGCCATAGGAAAGAGTCTCCTGACTATTCCACAGGTGTGCATTATTTAGTGAGTCTCTGAATGAGGGGATAATGTTAAATTTTGATTATTTCTTCAGGTGTGTACACTTAGTGAGGCTCTTAACGAGGGGCCATAGGAATTAGACTTCTGACTATTCTGCAGGTGTGCATGATTTAGTGATTCTCTGAATGGGTGGCCATAAAAAATAGACTCCAGACTATATCACAAGTGTGTAATATTCGTTGAGGCTGTGAAAGAGGGTCCATAAAAATCAGACTTCTAAATGCTTTACAGGAACATTATTCACTGTTTGTCTGAATGAGGAGCCATATGACATAGACTCCTCATTATTATCCATGTGTGCATTAATCAAACAGGCTCTGTTTGAGTGTCCATACCAAATAGACTCCTGACACTGCCTCAGGTGTGTATTACTCAGTGATACACAAAATTAGAGTTCATATGAAATAGATTCCTGTCACACAGGAGGGTATCATTCAGCAAGGCACTTAATTCGTGGCTATGTTAAACAGCGTCCTGATTACTCCATAGAAGTTTACTGTTCACTGAAGCTTTGAATGATAGACCATATAAAATAGGCACCTGACTATTGCTCCATTGTGAATTATTCAATAAAGTTCTAAATGAGTGGTAGTATCAAATAGAATCCTGAGGATTCTTCAGGTGTATATCACTCAGTGAGGCACAAAATGAGGGGCCATATAAAAAATGCTAGACTATTACTCTGGTGTGCATTACTCTCTGATGCTCTAAATGAGTGGCTACATGAAATAGACTCTTAAATCTTCCTTTGTTGAAGATGGCGTCGTAGAGGGGACTCAGGATTGCAGCTCTCACTGAAAGCGCAGAAGGTGAGTCCTAGCCGCATTCTCGGATGGAACTTTTTTGCCCACAGAACTTTGAATTTCCCAGGTGTGGGAGAGACACGGGACGCTTACATAGACGGCTCGCTGGGCTGGTTCAGCCGGTGTAACACTGCAGTGGCACGGGGCACAAAACTCACTGGTCCGGGTGCCCTGTTAAACCGGCAACCTGAGATTTGGAAGGGCAGATTGGCGTGTTTATCTGATTGAACGGGACTTGGACAATGAGCCAGACCAGGAGATTCCTGGGAAACGTGATCTGAGCTGGTGCAGTGGGCAGTGGCACAGGAGATTGCACGGAGCCCCGGGCCCTGTCAGCAGGCTACTGGGGCACTAGTGAGAGGGTTAACCGTTCAGCTTGGGGAGAGAAAGAAAGAGAGAGAGAGTATGGACTCTGAGGCAGGGAGGTGGGGGATTGGGCTTAGCGGGTCCCACCCTCACAGGGACAAGCAGGTTGGCGATTGGAGGTGCTCAGTGCTGAGAGATTTGCTGCTGGCATCTATGATGGAGCAGCCCAGTGTGGGAGGGGCATCCACCACTACAGATGCAATCCACCCCAACTGAAGTAACGCCCAGGGCTGACCCAGCCTGCGGTTGCTGAGGCAACCTGCCATAACAGAGAGACGTTGCCAGCAGGGTGGAGCATGCCACAGCAGAACTGGGCCCCGCAGAAACAGGGTAGGCCTGTGCTAGCCAGTTGGAGCCCCAGCAGGCTAATAGTGAAGAGACTGCCTTCTAGCTGGGCAGAACAGTACAACAGATACTCATAAAAAATAGCCCCAATTACCTGAGACAGAACATCTAAGGGTGAAATAAAGGGGGGGTTTATGAGTTCTGTTGCAGCAGACATAAACACATCCTCCCAACATCCCTAAATGAACAACGGAGCTCACAGCACAGCACAGGAGCTCCTTTAAAGCACAGACCGTATCCTCAAGCAGCTTCCTGACACCTGTATATCCAAAGAATCACCCCAAAAAACGACTAATCTGACTGATATTTGGTGGGCATAATTCTGAAACAAAGATAGCAGAAGAAGAAACTGGTAGCATCCCTCACTGTTCCGCAGCTGCTACAGGTGGACCCCAGACAAGCAGGGCCGGGAGTGGACCTCAGCACTCGTACAGCAGAGAGGATAGACCATTAGAAAAAAAAACTAAGTAACAGAAGTACCTCAACATCAACAATCTGGGCATCCCCAAAGAGATCCAATAGAAAAATCGGCAACTATTAAGACGACAGGTGGATAAATCCATAACGATGGAAAAAAACCACCGCAAAAAGGAGGAAAACACCCGAAACAAAAACACTTAACCTCCTACAAAGGACCAAAACTCCTCACCAGTAAGGGATCAAAGCTGGACGGAGAATGAGTGTGACAAAATGATGGAATCAGACTTCAGAAAGTGGATAATGAGAAACTTCGGTGAGCTAAAAGAACATGTTCGAAATCAGTGCAAACAATTTAAGAACGTTGAAAAAATATTTAAAAAAAGACTCGAGGAAATGATAACAAGAATGGACAACTTAGAGAGGAATATGAATGAATTGAAGGAGCTGAAAAACACAACATGAAAATTTCATGAAGCATGCACAAGTTTCAAGAGCCGAATTCACCAAGCAGAAGAAAGAATATCAGAAGTTGAAGATCAACTCAATGAAATAAAACGAGAAACCAAGATTAAAGAAAAAAGTGCAAAAAGGAATGAACAAAATCTCCAAGAAATGTGGGACTATGTGAAGAGACCCAACCTACGTTTGATAGGTGTACCAGAATGTGATGAAGAGAATGAATCCAAGCTGGAAAACACTCTTCAGAATATTATCCAGAAAAATTTTCCCACCCTCCCAAGACAGGTCAATACTCAACCCCAGGAAATACAGAGAACCCCACAAAGATACTCCACAAGAAGAGCGATCCGAAAGCACATAATCATCAGATTCACCAGGGTTGAAATGAAGGAGAAAATACTAAGGGCAGCCAGAGAGAAAGGTCGGCTCACCCACAAAGGGAAGCCCATCAGACTCACAGCAGATCTCTCAGCAGACTCTATAAGCCAGAACAGAGTGGGGGCAAATATTCAACATCCTAAAAGAAAAGAACTTTAAACCCAGAATGGCATATCCAGCCAAAATGAGCTTCATAAGTGAAGTAAAAACAAAATCCTTCATGACAATCCTAAAAGCATAACAAATGCTAAAGAGCATCAACAAAATGAAGAATCTACATGAACCAATGGGCAAAACAGCCAGATAGCATCAAAATGGCACTATGAAATTCACACATAACAATATTAACCCTAAATGTAAACGGGATAAATGCACCAATCAAAAGACACAGACTGAAAAATTGGATAAAAAACCAAAATCCATCGGTGTGCTGTATACAGGAAACCCACCTCACACGCAAGGATACACAAAGGCTCAAAATAAAGAGATGGAGGAAGAATTACTAAGCAAATGGAGAGAAAAAAAAGCAGGAGTTGCAATTCTCATCTCTGATAAAATAGACTTTAAAGCAACAAAGATCAAAGGGACAAAGAAGGTCATTACATAATGGTAAAAGGCTCGATAAAACAAGAAGAGCTAACAACTCTAAATATATATGGACCCAATGCAGGAGCACCAGATATATAAGGCAAGTTTTTAATGACTTGCAAAGAGACTTAGACTCCCACACAATAATAGTGGGAGACTTAAACACTCCACTGTGAATATCAGACAGATCATCCAGACAGAAAATTAACAGGGATATCCAAGACTTGAACTCAGACCTGGAAAGAGCAAACCTGATAGACATTTACAGAACTCTCCACCCCAAATCCACACAATATATATTCTTCTCAGCACCACATCAAACCTACTCCAAAATTGACCACATAATTGGAAGTAAAGCACTCCTCAGCAAATGCAAAAACAACGGAAATAATAACAAACAGTCTCTCAGACCATAGTGCAATCAAGTTGGAACTCAGAATTCAGAAAATAACTCAGAACCGCACAGCTTCATGGAAACTGAACAACTGGCTCTTCAATGTTGATTGGATAAACAATAAAATGAAGGTAGAAATAAAGAAGTTCTTTGAAACCAACGAGAATGAAGACACAACGTACCAGAATCTCTGGGACACATTTAAAGCAGTCTGTAGAGGAAAATATATCAATAAGTGCCCACATGAGAAGAATGTAGAGATCCAAAATTGACACCCTATCGTCAAAATTGAAAGAGCTAGAGGAGCAAGATCAAAAAAGCTCAAAACCTAGCCGAAGACAAGAAATAACTAAGATCAGAGCAGAACTGAAGGAGATAGGGACAAGAAAGCCCTTCAAAAAATCAATAAATCCAAGAGGTTGTTTCTCGAAAAGATCAACAAAATAGACAGACCACTAGCCAAACAGTTAAAAAAGAAAAGAGAGAATAACCAAATTGATGCAATAAAAATGAAAATGGGGGAAATCACCACAGATTCCACAGAAATTCAAACCATCATCAGAGATTACTACAAAAACCTCGATGCGCATAAACTAGTAAACCAGGAAGAAATGGATAAATTTCTGGACACCTGTCTCCTCCCAAGCCTAAACCAGGAGAAGCCAAAATTATGAATAGACCAATAACAAGGTCTGAAGTTGAGGCAGCAATTTAGAGCCTACCACACACAAAAAGCCCAGGTCCAGGTGGGTTCACAGAAGAATTCTACCAGACACACAACGAGGATCTGGTACCATTAATTCTGAAACTATTCCAAATAATTCAAAAGAGGGAAACCTTCCCAAATCATTTTGTGAGACCAACATCATCCTGATACCAAAATCCAGCAGAGACTCAGCAAGAAAAGAAAACTTCAGTTCAATATCCATGATGAACATAGATGCAAAAATCTTCAATTAAGTACTGGCAAACCGATTGCAACAGCACATTAAAAAACTTATTCATTATGATCAAGTTGGATTCATCCCGGACATGTAAGGCTGGTTCAACATTTGCAAGTCTGTAAATGTAATTCAGCACATAAACAAAAGCAAAAACAAAAACCACATGATTATCTCAATTGATGCAGAAAAGGCATTTGACAAAATTCGACAGCCCTTGATGCTAAAAACCCTCAATAAACTTGGTATTGATGGAACATATCTCAAAGTAATAAAAGCTATTTACGACAAACCAACAGCCAATATCATACTTAATGGGCAAAAACTGGAAGCATTCCCTTTGAAATCGGGCATGAGACAAGGATGCCCTCTCTCACCATTCCTATTCAACATAGTACTGGAAGTTCTAGCCAGAGCAATCAGGCAAGAAAAAGAAATAAAAGGTACTCAAATAGGAAAGGTGGAAGCCAAATTGTTTCTATTTGCAGACGACATAATAGTATACCTAGAAGAACCCATCACTTCAGCCCAAAAGCACTTGAAACTGATAAGCGAATTCAGTAAAGTCTCAGGATATAAAATCAATGTGCAAAAATCGCAAGCATTCCTATACACCAATAACAGAATTAAAAAGAACCAAATCAAGACTGAAATGCCATTCACAACTGCTACAAAGAAAATAAAATACATAGGAATACAACTCACAAGGAACGTAAGGGACCTCTTTAAGGAAAACTACAAACAACTGCTCAACGAAATCAGAGAGGACACAAACAGATGGAGAAACATTCCATGTTCGTGGTTAGGAAGAATCAATATCGTGAAAATGGCTATACTGCCGAAAGTAATTTACACAATCAATGCTATCCCAATCAAACTACCTTTGAATTTCTTCACAAAACGGGAAAAAAACACCATGAACTTCATATGGAACCAAAAGAGAGCCCGCATAGGCAAGTCAGTTCGAAGCAAAAAAAACAGAGTAGGAGGAATCACACTACCAGACTTCAAACAACACTGCAAGGATACAGTAATCAAAGCAGCATGGTACTTCTACCAAAACAGAGATATAGACCAATGGAACAAAACAGAGGCATCGGAGGCAACACAATATATCTACAACCACATAATCTTTGATAAACCTGACAAGAAGAAGCAATGGGGAACGAATTCCCTGTTTAAAAAATGGTGTTGGGGAGGGAGGCAAGATGGCGTCATAGAGAGCGTTGAAAGTCCCAGGTGTGGGAGAGACACGGGATGCTAGCAGCCGCCTAAAGCAGCCGGCTCCTGCCGCCTCTTTGGCCGGCGCCGCAGAGGGACCCGGCGCGGAAATCACTGGTCTGGGTGCCCTGTTAAACAGGCAATCTGAGATTTGGAAGGGCAGATTGGAGTGTCCATCTGATTGAGCGGGACTTGGACAATGAGCCAGACCAGGAGTTTCCTGGGAAGCGTGATCTGAGCCGGGGTAGTGGGCAGCGGCATGGGAGATCGCATGGATCCCAGTGCCCTAACGGCAGGCTCCTGGGGAGCCAGTGAGAGAGTCGACCTTTCAGCTTGGGGAGAGGAAGACAGAGAGAGAGAGGACGGACTCTGAGGCAGGGAGCTGGGTGATCAGGCTCGGCGGGACCCACACTCACGGGGACAAGCAGGGCAGCGACTGGAGGTGCTTGGGGCTGAGAGTTTTGTTGCCGGAATTTAGGACAGTGCAGCCCGGTCAGGGAGGGGCGTCCACCATTGCTGACGAAGTGCACCCCCACTTAAGTACCGCCCAGGACTGACGCAGCCTGCCATTGCGGAGGCAACCTGACATAACAGAGAGAATCCGCCAGGCAGCAACAGGGCGGACCCGGGCTAGCAGGTCAGAGCCCCGGCAGGCAAATAGTGAATAGACTGCCACCTAGTGGGGCAGGACAGTGCAACAGATACTCATAAAGAAAGCCCCAACTCCCTGAAACAGAGCATCTAAGGGTGAAATAAAAACAAGAGTGGTGTTTTATGAGTTCTATTGCAGCAGACATAACCTCCCAACAACCCTGAATGAACAACGGAGCTCACAGCTCAGAACTGGAGCTCCTATAAAGCACAGACTGTCTCCTCAAGCAGCTCGCTGACCCCTGTATATCCAAGGAGTCACCCCAGAAAAGGACTAATCAGACTGACATTTGGCTGGCATCATTCTGGAACAAGGGAGGCAGAAGAAGAAACTGGTATCATCCCTCACTGTTCTGCAGCTGCTGCAGGTATACCCCAGACAAGCAGGGCCTGGAGTGGACCTCAGCACTCATACAGCAGAGAGGATAGATCATTAGAGGAAAAACTAAGTAACAGAAATACTTCATCATCAACAATCTCCGTGTCCACACAGAGACCCAATTGAAAAATCAGCCACTACTAAGACGACAGGCAAATAAATCCTTAAAGATGGGAAGAAACCAGCGCAAAAAGGAGGAAAGCACCCGAAACCAAAACAACTCACCTTCAAAAAAGGACCAAAACTCCTCACCCGCAAGGGAACAAAGCTGGACTAAGAATGAATGTGACAAAATGGCGGAATCAGACTTCAGAAAGTGGATAATGAGAAACTGCAGTGAGCTAAAGGAACATGTTTTAAACCAGTGCAAAGAAACTAAGAACCTTGAAAAAAGATTTGAAAAAAGATTCGAGGAATTGATAACGAGAATGGACAACTTAGAGAGGAATATGAATGAATTGAAGGAGCTGAAAAGCACAAAACGAGAACTTCGTGAAGCATGCACAAGTTTCAACAGCCGAATTGACCAAGCAGAAAAAAGAATATCAGAAGTTGAAGATCAACTCAATGAAATAAAACAAGAAACCAAGATTAAAGAAAAAATCACCAAAAGGAATGAACAAAATCTCCAATAAATGTGGGACTATGGGAAGAGACCCAACCTACGTTTGATAGGTGTAACAGAATTTGACAAAGAGAATGAATCCAAGCTGGAAAACAATCTTCAGGATATTATCCAGGAAAATTTCCCCAACCTAGCAAGACAGGTCAATACTCAACTCCAGGAAATACAGAGAACACCACAAAGATACTCTGCAAGAAGAGCAACCCCAAGGCACATAATCGTCAGATTCACCAGGGTTGAAACGAAGGAGAAAATACTAAGGGCAGCCAGAGAGAAAGGTCGGGTCACCCACAAAGGGAAGCCCATCAGACTCACAGCAGATCTCTCGGCAGAGACTCTACAAGCCAGAAGAGAGTGGGGGGCAATATTCAACATCGTTGAAGAAAAGAGCTTTCAACCCAGAATTTCATATCCAGCCAAACTGAGCTTCATAAGTGAAGGAAAAATAAAATCCTTCACGAACAAGCAAGTACTCAGACATTTTGTCACCACTAGGCTGCTTTACAAGAGCTCCTGAAAGAGGCACTACACATAGAAAGAAACAACCAGTTACAGCCACCCTAAAACCATACCAAATGCTAAAGAACATCAACAAAATGAAGAATGTACATGAACCAACGGGCAAAACAGCCAGCTAGCATCAAAATGGCAGTATCAAATTCACACATAACAATATTAACCCTGAATGTAAATGGGCTAAATGCACCAATCAAAAGACACAGACTGGGAAATTGGATAAAAAAAACAAAACCCATCCGTGTGCTGTATCCAGGAAACCCACCTCACAGGCAAAGATACACAAAGGCTCAAAATAAAGGGATGGAGGAAGATTTACCAAGCAAATGGAGAGCAAAAAAAAGCAGGAGTTGCAATTCTCATCTCTGATAAAATAGACATTAAAGTAACAAAGATCAAAAGGGACAAAGAAGGTCATTACATAATGGTAAAAGGATCGATACAACAAGAAGAGATAACGATTCTAAATATATATGGACCCAATGTACGAGCATCCAGATATATAAGGCAAGTTCTTAATGATTACAAAGGGACTTAAACTCCCACACAATAATAGTGGGAGAGTTTAACACTCCACTGTCAATAGCAGACAGATCAACCATACTGAAAATTAACAAGGATATCCAGGACTTGAACTCAGACCTGGAACAAGCAAACCTAATAGACATTTACAGAACTCTCCAAACCAAATCCACAGAATATACATTCTTCTCAGCACCACATCACACCTACTCCAAAATTGACCACATAATTGGAAGTAAAGCACTCCTCAGCAAATGCAAAACAACTGAAATCGTAACAAACAGTCTCTCAGACCATAGTGCAGTCAAGTTGGAACTCAGAATTCAGAAAATAACTCAGAATCGCAGAGCTCCATGGAAACTGAACAACTGGCTCTTCAATGTTGATTGGATAAACAATGAAATGAAGGCAGAAATAAAGAAGTTCTTTGAAACCAACGAGAATGAAGACACAACGTACCAGAATCTCTGGGACACATTCAAAGCGGTCTGTAGAGGAAAATATATAGCAATAAGTGCCCACATGAGAAGAGTGGAGAGATCCAAAATTGACACCCTATCATCAAAATTGAAAGAGCTAGAGGAGCAAGATCAAAAAAGCTAAAAACCTAGCTGAAGACAAGAAATAACTAAGATTAGAGCAGAACTGAAGGAGATAGAGACAAGAAAAACACTTCAAAAAATCAATAAATCTAAGAACTAGTTTTTCGAAAAGAACAACAAAATAGACAGACCACTAGCCAGACAGATAAAAAAGAATGGAGAGAACAACCAAATAGATGCAATAAAAAACGATAAAGGGGAAATCACCACAGATTCCACAGAAATTCAAACCACCATCAGAGAATACTACAAACGACTCTATGCACATAAACTAGTAAATCAGGAAGAAATGGATAAATTCCTGGACACCTGTATCCTCCCAAGCATAAACCAGGAGGAAGCCGAAAATAAGAATAGACCAATAACAAGGTCTGAAGGTGAGGCAGCAATTAAGAGCCTACCACAGAAAAAAGCCCAGGTCCACATGGGTTCACAGCTGAATTCTACCAGACACACAAAGAGGATCTGGTACCACTCCTGCTGAAACGATTCCAAATAATCCCAAAAGAGGGAACCCTTCCCAAATCATTTTATGAGACCAACATCATACTGATACCAAAACCTGGCAGAGACTCAGCAAGAAAAGAAAACTTCAGGCCAATATCCATGATGAACATAGATGCAAAAATCTTCAATAAAATACTGTCAAACCAATTGAAATAGCACATTTAAAAACTTATCCATCATGATCAAGTAGGATTCATCCCGGGGATGCAAGGCTGCTTCAACATAAGCAAGTCAATAAATGTAATTCACCACATAAACAGAAGCCAAAACAAAAACCACATGATTATCTCAATTGATGCAGAGAAGGCATTTGACAAAATTCAACAGCCCTTTATGCTAAAAACCCTCAATAAACTTCGTATTGATGGAACATATCTCAAAGTAATAAAAGCTATTTATGACAAACCAACAGCCAATATCATACTGAATGGGCAAAAACTGGAAGCATTCCCTTTGAAATCCGGCACTAGACAAGGATGTGCCCTCTCTCACCACTTCTATTCAACATAGTACTGGAAGTTCTAGCCAGAGCAATCAGGCAAGAAAAAGAAATAAAGGGTATTGAAATAGGAAAGGTGGAAGCCAAATAGTCTCTATTTGCAGATGATATGATAGTATACCTAGAAGACCCCATCACCTCAGCCCAAAAGCTCCTGCAATGGATAAGCAACTTCAGCAAAGTCTCAGGATATAAAATCAATGTTCAAAAATCACAAGCATTCCTATACACCAATAACAGACTTAAAGAGAAACAAATCAAGAAGGAACTGCCATTAACAATTGCTACAAAGAAAATAAAATACCTAGGAATACAAACCACAAGGAATGTAAGGGACCTCTTTAAGGAAAACTACAAACAACTCCTCAATGCAATAAGAGAGGACACAAACAGATGGAGAAACATTCCATGTTCGTGGTTAGGAAGAATCAATATCGTGAAAATGGCTATAGTGCCCAAAGTAATTTACACAGTCAATGCTATTCCCATCAAACTACCATTGAATTTCTTCACAGAACTGGAAAAAATCACCATGAATTTCATATGGAACCAAAAAAGAGCCCGCATAGCCAAGTCAATTCTAAGCAAAAAGAACACAGCGGGAGGCATCACGCTACCAGACTTCAAACTATACTACAAGGCTACAGTAATCAAAACAGCATGGTACTGGTACCAAAACAGAGATATAGACCAATGGAACAGAACAGAGGCATCGGAGGCAACACAACACATCTACAACCATATTATCTTTGATAAACCAGACAAAAACAGGCAATGGGGAAATGATTCCCTATTTAATAAATGGTGTTTGGAAAACTGGCTAGCCATGTGCAGAAAGCAGAAACTGGACCCCTTTCTGACACCTTACACTAAAATTAACTCCAGATGGATTAAAGACTTAAACGTAAGACCTGACACAATAAAAACCCTAGAAGAAAATCTAGGCAAAGCCATTCAGGACATAGGTGTAGGCAAGGACTTTATGAACAAAACACCAAAAGCATTGGCAACAAAAGCCAAAATAGACA
Source organism: Saguinus oedipus (assembly GCA_031835075.1). Classification (NCBI taxonomy): domain Eukaryota; kingdom Metazoa; phylum Chordata; class Mammalia; order Primates; family Cebidae; genus Saguinus; species Saguinus oedipus. Next base: position 61,380,798 of record CM063173.1, read on the forward strand.
AATGGGACCTAATCAAACTCCACAGCTTCTGCACGGCAAAAGAAACAGTCACTAGAGTGAATCGGCAACCATCAGAATGGGAAAAAATCTTTGCAGTTTACGCATGTGACAAAGGGCTGATATCCAGAATTTAAAAATAACTCAAGCAGATTTACAGGGAAAAAACAAACAAGCCCATTCAAAAATGGGCAAAGGATATGAACAGAAACTTTACAAAAGCAGACATACATGAGGCCAACAAACATATGAAAAAGTGCTCATCGTCATTGGTCATTAGAGAGATGCAAATCAAAACCACATTGAGATACCATCTCACACCAGTTAGAATGGCGATCATTGAAAAATCTGGAGACAGCAGATGCTGGAGAGGATGTGGAGAAATAGGAACACTCTTACACTGTTGGTGGGAGTGTAAATTAGTTCAACCATTGTGGAAGACAGTGTGGCAATTCCTCAGGGACCTAAAAATAGAAATTCCATTTGACCCAGCAATCCCATTACTGGGTATCTATCCAAAGGACTATAAATCGTTCTACTATAAGGACACATGCACACGAATGTTCATTGCAGCACTGTTTACAATAGCAAGGACCTGGAACCAACCCAAATGCCCAACGATGATAGACTGGACTGGGAAAATGTGTCACACATACACCATGGAATATTATGCAGCAATCAAAAATGATGAGTTTGTGTCGTTTTTAGGGACATGGATGAATCTGGAGAACATCATTCTCAGCAAACTGACACAACAACAGAAAAAGAAATACCGCATATACTCACTCATAGGTGGGTGAGAAAAATTAGAACACATGGACACAGAGAGGCGGTCTACTATACACTGGGGACTGTTGGGGGGAATGGGGGAGGGACCGCAGGGTGGGGCTGGGGGGGATAGCCTGGGGATGAATACCAAGTGTGGGTGAAGGGGAGGAAAGCAGCGAAGCACACTGCCATGTGTGTACCTATGTAACTATCTTGCTCGTTCTGCACATGTACCCCCAAACCTATAATGCAATAAAAATTAAAAAAATAATGGTTTTGGGAAAACTGGCTAGCCATGTGCAGAAAGCATAAACTGGACTCCTTCCTGACACCTTACACTAAAATTAACTCCAGATGGATTAAAGAATTAAACATTAGACCTGACACCATAAAAACACTAGAAGAAAATCTAGGCAAAACCATTCAGGACATAGAATTAGGCAAGCACTTCATGAACAAAACACCACAAGCACCTGCAACAAAATCCAAAATAGACAAATGTACCTAATCAAACTCCACAGGTTTTGCACAGCAAAGGAAACCCTCACTAAAATGAATTGGTAACCATCAGAATGGGAAAAAATCTTTGCGGTTTATGCATCTGACAAAGGGCTGATATCCCGAATTTACAAAGAACTCAAACAGATTTACAGGAAAAAAACAAACAAGCCAATTCAAAAATGGGCAGAGGATATGAACAGACCCTTTACAAAAGAAGACATACATGAGGCCAACAAACACATGAAAAAATGCTCATCATCACTGGTCATTAGAGAGTTGCAAATCAAAACCACATTGAGATACCATCTCATGCCAGTTAGAATGGCGATCATTAAAAAATCTGGAGACAGCAGATGCTGAAGACGATGTGGAGAAATAGGAAAAGTCTTACACTGTTTGTGGGAGTGTAAATTACTTCAACCGTTGTGGAAGACAGTGTGGGGATTCCTCAAGGACCTAGAAATAGAAATTCCATTTGACCCAGCAATCCCATTACTGGGTATCTATCCAAAGGACTATAAATCGTTCTACTATAAGGACACATGCACACGAATGTTCATTGCAGCACTGTTTACAATAGCAAAGACCTGGAACCAACTCAAATGCCTATCAATGATAGACTGGACTGGGAAAATGTGGCACAAATACACCATGGAATATTATGCAGCAATCAAAAATGATGAGTTTGTGTCCTTTGTAAGGACATGGATGAATCTGGAGAACATCATTCTCAGCAAACTGACACAAGAAAAGAAAACGAAATACTGCATATTCTCACTCATAGGCGGGTGAGAGAAATGAGAACACATGGAAACAGGGAGGGGGTCTAATACACACTGGGGTCTATTGGAGGTAATGGGGGAGGGACAGTGGGGGGGCTGTGGATAAATAGCCTGGGGATAAATGCCAAGTGTGTGTGAAGGGGAGCAAGGCAGCAAAACACACTGCCATGTGTGTACCTACGGAACTATCTTTCAGGTTCTGCACATGTACCCCAAAACCTATAATGAAATAAAAATTAAAAAAAAATAAATAAAACCTTCCTCTGTTGTGTACTATTAAATGAGTATCTGACTAAGTGGGCATAAAAAAGAGACTCAGGTGTATTGCCCAGGTGTTCATTACCTACACTGTCTCTGAATGTGTAGCAATTTAAAGTAGACACTTGACTATTTTTGAGGGGAGTATTCTTCAGAGAGGCCCTTAACGAGTGGCCATGTGAAATAGATTTTTTACTTTTCAGATATATGTAATATTCACTAAAACACTGAAAGAGTGACCTTCTGAAATAGAACCCATTTTACTCCACAGGTGTGCATAAGTTTTTGATTCACCAAATGAAATACCATATGAAACAGACAAGTGATTATTCACCACATGTGCAGTATTCGAAAAGGCTTTGATTTTGTGGCCATATAAAATAGACTAGTGTCTATTCCACACGTGTGCATTATTTCCTGAATCTGTAAATTAAAGTCTATATAAAGTAGACTCCTAAAACTTCCCTTTGTGTGCATTACTCAGTGATGCTCTTTTAGTTTAACAAAATGAAACAGGATGCTGTCTATCTCAAACATTTGTATTATTCAGTGAATCCCTGAATGAGTGCCTATATGAAATAGACTGCTAGCTATTTGACATTTTTGAATTTTTCACACAGGTTACGAGTCAGTGGCCAAATAAAATGGAATCATGACTAATCCACAAGTGCATGTTATCCCCTGAGGCTATGAATGAGTGTCCTAATAAAAGAGACTCCTTGCTAAACCACAGCCGTACAACATTTTCTGAGGATCTGAATATATGTCCATCTAAAATAGACTCCAAATTATTCCTCTGTTGTTTATTATTCAGTGAGGCTCAGAATATGTTTCCATATCAATTAGATTCCTTACTATATCACAAGTCTGTCTTATTCACTGAAGCTCTGAATATGTGTCTACATGAAATATACTCCTGAATACATCACATTAATCAGTGATACTGCGAATTAGAGGCCACATGAAAAAGTCTCCTGTCTATTACACAGGTGTGCATTATTTAGTGAGACTCTGAATGAGGGGATAATGGTAAATCCTGACTATTTCCCCAGGTGTGTACACATAGTGAGGCTCTTAACGAGTGGCCGTAGGAAAGAGACTTCTGACTATTCCAGAGGTGTGCATTATTTAGGGATTATCTGAATGGGTGGCCATAAAAAATAGACTCCAGGCTATATCACTAGTGTGTAATACTCAGTGAGGCTGTGAAAGAGGTTCCATCGGAATCAGACTTCTAATTACTTTACATGTGCATTATACACTCTTTGTCTGAATCAGTAGCCATATGACATAGACTCCTCATTATTATACATGTGTACATTAATCAAACAGATTCTGTTTGAGTGTCCATACCAAATAGACTCCTGACACTGCTCCAGGTGTATATTACTCAACGATACACAAAATTAGAGTTCATATGAAATAGACGCCAGGCTATTACCCAGGTGTGTATCATTCAGGAAGGCACTTAATTCGTGGCTATCTTAAACAGAATCCTGATTACTCCATTGAATTTTATTATTCACTGAAACTTTGAGTGATATACCATATAAAATAGACACCTGACTATTGTTACATTGTGAATTATTCAATAAGGTGCTAAATGAGTGGTAGCATCAAATAGAATTCTTAGGATTCTTCAGGTGTATACCACTCAGTGAAACACAAAATGAGTGGCCATATAAAATATGCTCGACTATTACCCTGGTGTGCATTATTCCCTGAGGTTCTAAATGAGTGGCTACATTAAGTAGGCTCTTAACTCTTCCCCAGGTGTGTATTATTGAGTGAGACTCTGACTAAGTGGGCTTAAAAATAGACTCAGCTGTATTGCCCAGGTGTTCATTACCTACAAAGTCTCTGAATGTGTAGCCATTTAAAGTAGGCACTTGACTATTTTTGAGGGGAGTATTCTTCACAGAGGCCCTGAACCAGTGGCCATGTGAAAGATATTCCTTACTTTTCAGATATACATAATATTCACTAAAAGACTGAAAGAGTGGCCTTCTGAAATATAACTCATTTTACTCCACAGGTGTGCATAAGTTTTTGAATCATCAATAGAAACATCGTATGAAACAGACAAGTGGTTATTCCCCACATGTGCAGTATTCAAAAAGGCTTTGATTTTGCGGCCATGTAAAATTGACTAGTGTATATTCCACACGTATGCATTATTTCCTGACTCTGTAAATTAAAGGCTATATAACGTAGATACCTAACACTTCCCCTGGTGTGCATTACTCAGTGAGGCTCTTTTTGTTTAACCATATGAAACAGGATGGTGTCTATCTCAAATATATGTATTATTCAGTGAATCTCCAAATGAGTGTCTATATGAAATAGACTGCTAAGTATTTTACATTTTTGCATTTTTTACTGAGGTTACGAGTCAGTGGCCATGTAAAATGGAATCGTGACTAATCCACACGTGCATATTATCCACTGAGGCTATGAATGAGTGTCCTAATAAAATAGACTCCTGGCTGCTTCACAGGTGTACATTATTTTCCGAGGCTCTGAATATATGCCCATTGAAAATAGACTCCAAATTATTCCCAAGGTGTGTATTATTCAGTGAGGCTCAGGATATGTTTTCATATCAATTAGATTCCTTACTATATCAAGAGTCTGTCTTATTCACTGAAGCTCTGAATATGTGTCTTCATAAAATAGTCTCCTGACTATACCACATTATTCAGTGACACTCCGAATTAGAGGCCACATGAAAATGTCTCTTGACTATTCCACAGGTGTGCATTATTTAGTGAGACTCTGAATGAGGGGATAAAGGTAATCCTCACTATTTCTCCAGGTATGTACACTTAGTGAGGCTCTTAACCAGTGGCCATAGGAAAGAGACTTCTGACTACTCCACAGGTGTGCATTATTTAGTGAGTCTCTGAATGAGTGGCCATAAAATATAGACTCCAGACTACATCACAGGTGTTTGCTATTCAGTGAGGCTGTGAAAGAGGGGCCATATGAAACAGACTTCTAATTACTCCACATGTGCATTATTCACAGTTTGTCTGAATGAGTAGCCATATGACATAGACTCCTCATTATTATCCATGTGTGCATTAATCAAACAAGTTATGTTTGAGTGTCTATACCAAATAGACTCCTGACACTGCCCTAGGTGTGTATTACTCAGCTATACACAAAATTAGAGTTCATATAAAATAGACTCCTGACAATCACACAGGTGCATATTATTCAGCAAGGCACTTAATTAGTGGCTATGTTAAACAGCGTCCTGATTACTCCATAGAAGTTTACTATTCACTTAAACTTTGAATGATAGACCATATAAAATAGACAACTGACTATTGCTCCATTGTGAATTATTCAATAATGTTCTAAATGAGTAGTAGTATCAAAGAGAATCCTGAGGATTCTTCAAGTGTATATCACTCAGTGAGGCACAAAATGAGTGGGCATATAAAAAATGCTCGATGATTATCATAGTGTGCATTATTCACTGCGGCACTAAATGAGTCGCTACATGAGGTAGACTCTTAACTCTTCCCCAGATGAGTATTATTGAATGAGTCTCTGCCTAAGTGTGCATTAAAAAGAGACTCAGGTGTATTGCCCAGGTGTTCAGTATGTACAGAGACACTGAATGTGTAGGCATTTGAAGTAGACACTTGATAATTTTTGAGGGTAGTTTTCTTCACATAGGCCCTGAATGAGTGGCCATGTGAAAGAGATTCCTGACTTATCAGATATACGTATTATTCAGGGAAACACTGAAATAGTAGCCTTATGAAATATAACCCATTTTACTCCATAGGTGTGCATTATTTTTGATCCTCCAAACGAATCACCATATAAAACAGACTAGTGATTATTCCCCACATGCGCAGTATTCAAAAAGGTTCTGTATGAGTGTTTATATCAAATAGTCTCCTGACTCTGACACATGTGTGTGTCATTCACGGAGCTGCTTAATTTGGCCTACCTTCAATAGGATCCTGACTATTCCACAGCTGTTTATTAGGCACTGAAGCTCTTAATGAGAGGCCATATGAAATAGGTTTCACGGAGGATCTGAATAAGCGGCCATGTGAAATACACTCCTGACATTTCCATAGGTCTGTATTTTTCTGTGAAGCTCTGAATGAGTGGCCATAAAATAGAGACCCCTGAATACTCCTCAGGCGTGCATTTTGAAACTCGGACCTAAATGATTGGCTATACGAATTAGAATCCTGACTTTTCCCAAGGTGTGTGTTATTCAGTTAGTCTCTGTATATGTGGCTATATGAAATAGAATTCTGACTACAATACAAAGTTTCTTATTCAATGAAGCTCTTAAATTGATGCCACTGGAGAGGATGTGGAGAAATAGGAACACTCTTACACTGTTGGTGGGAGTGTAAATTAGTTCAACCATTGTGGAAGACAGTGTGGCGATTTCTCAGGGACCTAGAAATAGAAATTCCATTTGACCCAGCAATCCCATTACTGGGTATCTATCCAAAGGATTATAAATCGTTCTACTATAAGGACACATGCACACGAATGTTCATTGCAGCACTGTTTACAATAGCAAAGACCTGGAACCAACCCAAATGCCCAACGATGATAGACTGGACTGGGAAAATGTGGCACATATACACCATGGAATATTATGCAGCAATAAAAAATGATGAGTTTGTGTCCTTTGTAGGGACATGGATGAATCTGGAGAACATCATTCTCAGCAAACTGACACAAGAACAGAAAAAGAAATACCGCATATACTCACTCATAGGTGGGTGAGAAAAATGAGAACACGTGGACAAAGAGAGGCGGTCTACTATACACTGGGGACTGTTGGGGGGAATGGGGGAGGGACAGCAGGGGGGGGCTGGGGGGGATAGCCTGGGGATGAATACCAAGTGTGGGTGAAGGGGAGGAAAGCAGCAAAGCACACTGCCATGTGTGTACCTATGCAACTATCTTGCTTGTTCTGCACATGTACCCCCAAACCTATAATGCAATAAAAAAAAAAAAAAAAAAAAAAAAAAAAACATTAAAAAAAAAAAAAAAAAAAAAAAATTGATGCCACGTGTAATAGCGTCCTGAGTTTTTCCCTGGTATGTATTATTAACTGAGGCTCTAAACTTTGGCCATATGAAATTTTTTTCTGACTAGTCCACAGGTGTGTATTATTGATTCTGACTCTAAGTATTTGGGCATATGGAATACACTAGTCACTATTCCATAGTTGTGTATTATTCACTCAGGCTTTGGTTTTCTGGCCACATAAAATAGACTAGTATCTATTCCACACGTGTGCATTATTCCCTGAGGCTGTAAATGAGAGGCTATATAAAGTAGACTCCTATCACTTCCCCAGGTTTCCGTTACTCAGTGAGGCTCTTTTTGCTTTACCATATAAAAAATGATGCTGTCTATATTTAATATTTGTATTATTCAGTGAATTTCTCAATAAGTGTATATATGAAATAGACTGCTGAGTACTTTACATTTGTGCATTTTTCACTGAGGTTATGTGTCAGTGGTCATATAAAATGAAATCCTGACTAATCCACACGTGCATATTATCCACTGAAGCTATTAATGAGTGTCATAACAAAATAGACTCCTGGCTACTCCACAGGTGTACATTATTTACCGAGGCTCTGAATGAATGTCCATCGAAAATAGAATCCAAATTATTACCCAGGTTTGTATTATTCAGTGAGGCTCAGAAGATGTGGACATATTAATTAGATTCCTTACTGTATCAAGGGCCTGTCTTATTCACTGTGGCTCCTAATATGTGTCTACGTGATATAGACTCCTGACTACACCACATTATTCAGTGACACTCCGAATTAGAGGCCACATGAAAAAGTCTCCTGACTATTCCACAGGTGTGCATTATTTAGTGAGAATCTGAATGAGGGGATAAAGGTAAATTCTGACTCTTTCCTCAGGTGTGTGCCCTTCGTGAGGCTCTTAACGAGTGGCCATAGGAAAGAGACTTCTGACTATTCCACAGGTTTGCATTATTTAGTGATTCTCTGAATGAGTGGTCATAAAAACTAGACTCCAGACTATATCACAATTGGGTAATATTCAGTGAAGCTGTGTAAGAGGAGCCATATGAATCAGACTTCTAATTACTCCACATGTGCATTATTCAGAGTTTTTCTGAATGAGTAGCCGTATGACATAGACTCCTTATTATTATCCATGTGTGCATTAATCAAACAAGTTCTGTTTGAGTGTCCATACTAAATAGACTCCTGACCTTGCCCCAGGTGTGTATTACTCAGCGATACACAAAATTAGAGTTCATATGAAATGGACTCCTGACTATCACCCAGGTGTGTATCATTCAGGAAGGCACTTAATTAGTGGCTATCTTAAACTGCATCCTGATTACTCCATAGAAGTTCAATATTCACTGAAACTGTGAATGACAGACCATTCAAAATAGACACCTGACTATTGCTACATTGTGAATTATTCACTAAGGTTCTAAATGAGTAGTAGTATCAAATAGAATCCTGAGGATTCTTCAGGTGTATATTACTCAGTGAGGCAAAAAAATGAGTGGCCATATAAAAAATACTCGACTATTACCCTGGTGTGCATTATTCACTGAGGATCTAAATGAGTAGCTACATGAAGTAGATTCTTAACTCTTTCCCAGGTGTGTATTATTGAATGAGACTCTGCCTAAGTGTGCATAAAAAAAAGACTCAGGTGTATTTCCCAGGTGTTCACTACTTACAGAGACTCTGAATGTGTAGGCACTTGAAGTAGATCCTTGACTGTTTCTGAGGGGAGTTCTATTCACACAGGCCCAGAACGATTGGCCATGTGAAAAAGATTCCTGACTTATCAGATATACATATTATTCACTAAAGCATTGAAAGAGTGGCCTTATGAAATACAACCCATTTTACTCCACAGGTGAGCGTTATTTTTTGATTCTCCAAACTAATCACCATATGAAACAGACTTTTGATTATTCACCACATGTGCAGTATTCGAAAAGTTTTTGTATGAGTGTCTATATCAAATAGTCTTCTGACTCTGACACATGTGTGTATCATTCACGGAGCTGCTTAATTTGGGGCTACCTTAAATAGTGTCCTGACTACTCCACAGCTCTTTATTACACACTGAAGCTCTGAATGAGAGTCCATATGAAATAGACTCCTTACTATTGCCCCTTTGTGCATTATCCCGTAATGCTGTGATTCAGTGGCCATATGACTTGGACTGTTACTATACCAAAGGTGTGTATTCTTCAGTGAGATTCTGAACGAGTGACTACATAACATAAACTTCTGACTCTATCATCTTAACTATTTTTCTGTTCTGCATTGTCCACTGAGTCGCTGGGTGTATGGTCATATCAAATAGTCTTTAGACTATTCCTTATGTGTGCATTATTCAGTGAGTCTCTGAATAAGTGGCTATATATAATATAATCCTGAGTATTTTCCAGATATATATGATTCTTCACTGAGGTTCTGAATAAGTGGCTATGTGAAATCACTCCTGACGTTTCCATAGGTCTGTATAATTCTGTGAAGCTCTGAATGAGTGGCCATAAAAGAGAGACTCATGAATACTCCTCAGGCGTGCGTTTTTACATTCGGCTCTAAATGAGTGGCTATACGAAATAGAATCCTGACTGTTTCCAAGGTGTATGTTATTTAGTTAGGCTCTGAATATGTGGCTATAGGAAATAGATTTCTGACTACAATACAGGTGTTTATTATTCAATTAAGTTCTGAAATTGATGCCACATGTAATAGCGTCCTAAATTTTTCCGAAGTATGTATTATTCACTGAGAATCTGAAACTTTGGCCAAATGAACTTGTTTTCTGACTATTCCACAGGCATGTATTATTTATTCTGACTCTAAATATTTGGGCATATGGAATAGACTAGTGACTATTTCAAAGTTGTGTATTACTCACTAAGGCTTTGATTTTGTGGCCATATAAAATAGACTAGTGTCTATTTCACACGTGTGCATTATTTTCTTAGGCTGTAAATGAGAGGCTATACAAAGCAGAATTTAGCATTTCCCCAGGTGTGCATTACTCAGTGAGGCTCTTTTTGTGTGACCATAGGAAACAGGATGTTGTCTATCTTAAATATGTGTATTATTCACTGAATCTCTGAATGAGTGTTTATATGAAATAGACTGCTGGGTACTTTATATTTGTGCATTTTTTATTGAGGTTACGGGTCAGTAGCCATATAAAATGGACTCCTGACTAATCCACACGTGCATATTATCCACTGAGGCTATGAATGAGTGTCCTAATAAAATAGACTCCTGGCTTCTCCACAGGTGTACATTATTTACCAAGGCTCTGAATGAATATTAATCGAAAATAGACTCAAAATAATTCTTCAGGTGTGTATTATACAGTGAGGCTCAGAAGATGTGGCCATATTAATTAGATTGCTTACTATATCAAGGGTTTGTTTTAATCACTGAGGCTCTGAATATGTGTCCACATGAAATAGACTCCTGACTACACCACATTATTCAGTGATACTCCGAATTGGAGGCCACATGGAAAAGTATCCCAACTATTACACAGGTTTGTCTTATTTAGTCAGAATGTGAATGAGGGGACAAAGGTAAATCCTGATTATTTCCCCAGGCGTGTACACTTAGTGAGGCTCTTATCGTGTGGCCATAGAAAAGAGACATCTGAATATTCAGCATATATGCATTATTTAGTGATTCTTTGAATGAGTGTCCATAAAAAATAGACTCCAGACTATATCACAAGTGTGTAATATTCAGTGAGGCTGTGAAAGATCCTCTGTATACCCCCTTTCTCCTGTGTGAATCCCCTCTCTCCTGTTTGTATCCTCCTCTCTCCTGTGTGTATCATCCTCTCTCCTCTGTGTACGCCCTTTTTTCTTTGTGTATCGCTCTTACCTGTATGTATCCTTCTTTCTCCTGTGTTTATCCATTTTTTTCCTGTGTGTGTGCCCCTCTCTCCTGTGTGTACCTCCTCTCTCTTGTTGATATCACCACTCTCCTGTGCATATCCTCCTCTCTCCTGTGTGTATTCTTCTGTCTCCTGTGTGTATCCTGCTCTTTTTTGTGTGCAAACTCCTCTATCCTGTGTGTATCCTCCTCTCACCTGTGTGTATTCCCCTCTTCTGTGTGTATATTTTTCTCTACTGTGTGTATCCTCCTCTCTTCTGAGTGTATCCTCCTCCCTCTTGTGTGTATCCCTCCTCTCTCGTGTGTGTATTCCCCCACTCTCCTGTGTGTATCCCCGCTTTTTCCTGTGTGTATCCCCCTCTCTGCAGTGTGTATCCCCCTCTCTCTTGTGTGTATCCCCTCTCTCCAGTGTGTATCCTCCACTCTGCTTTTTGAATCCTCCACTCTTCTGTGTGGACGCCCTGTTCTCATGTGTGTATCCCCCTCTCCTGTGTGTATTCTCCCCTCTCCTGTGGCTATCCTCCATTCTCCTGTGTGTATCTCCCTCTCCTGTGTGTATGCCCCTCTCTCCTGTGGATATCCTTCTCTACTGTGTTTATCCTCCTCTCTCCTGTGTGTATCCTCCTTTTTTTCAGTGTATCCTTCTCTCTCCTGTGTGTATCCCCCTCTCTCCTTTGTGTACTTTCTCTCCTGTGTGTATCACCACTCTTCTGTGTGTATCCCCCTCTCTCCTGTGTGTATCCCCCCTCTTTTGTGTGTATTTTCCTCTCTTTTGTGTGTATCTTTCACTCTCCTGTGTGTATCCTTTTTTCTCCTGTGTGTATCCTCCTCTCTCCAGTGTGTATCCCCCTCTCCTGTGTGTATCCCTTCTCTCTCCTGTGTGTATCCTCCTCTCTCCTGCGTCTATCCTCCTCTCTCCTGTGTGTATCCTCCTCTCTCCTGTGTGTATCCTTCTCTCTCCTGCGTTTATCCTCCTCTCTTCTGTCTGTATCCTCCACTCTTTTGTGTGTATCTTCCTCTCTCCTGTATTTATTCTTCTTTCCCTGTGTTTATCCCACTCTCTCCTGTGTGTATGCCTCAATCTCCTGTGTGTATCTTCTTCCCAGCTGTTTGTATGCCTCAATCTCCTAATTGTATCCTCCTGTTTCCTGTGTGTATCCCCACTCCCTCCTGTGCGTATCCCCCTCTCTCCTGTGTGTATCCACCTCTCTTCTTTGTGTATGCGACTATCTTTTGTGTGTATCCCCCTCTCCTGTGTATCCCCCCATCTCCTGTGTGTATTTCCCGTCTCCTGGGCGTATCCCTCTCGACTGTGTGTATCTCCCTCTCTTTTGTGTGTTTCAACATCTTATTTGTGTATACTATTTTCTCCTCTGTGTATCCTCCTCTCTCCTCTGTGTATCCTCCTCTCACCTGTGTGTATCCCCCTTCCCCTGTGTGTATCTTCCTCTCTTCTGTGTGTATCCCCCTCTCTCCTGTGTGTATGCTGCACTCTCCTGTTTGTATCTTCCTTGTTCCTGTATGTATCCCCCTCTCTCCTGTGTGTATTCTCCTCTCTCCTGTGTGTATGCCCCTCTCTCTTGTGTGTATTCCCCTCTCTCCTGTGTGTATCCCCCACTCCTGTTTGTATCCCCCACTCTCCGGTGTGTATTACCCTGTTTCCTGTGTGAATCCAACTCTCCTGTGTGCATCGCCCCTCTCCTGTGTGTATGCACCTCTCCTGTGTGTATCCTCCTCTCTCCTGTGTGTATTCTCCACTCTCCTGTGTGTATTCTCCTCTCTCCTGCGTGTATTTTTTTCTCTCCTGTGTGTATGTTCCTATATCCTTTGGGTAACCCTCCTCTTTCCCTTGTGTTTTCCCCCACTCTCCTGTGTGTAACCCCTTTCTCTTCTCTTTGTATCCCCCCTTTCTTCTGTGGTTATCCCCCTCTCCTCTGTGTGTATACCCTCTCTGCTGTTTGTATCCTCCACTCTCCTGTGTGGATCTTCCTCTCTCCTGTGTGTACGCCTCTCTCACCTGTGTGTATTCCCCTCTCCTGTGTGTATCCTCCTCTCTCTTTTGTGTATACTTTTTTTTGTGTATCCCACTTTTCTGTGTGTATGCCCCTCTCTACCTTGTGTGTCCTTCTGTCTCCTCTGTGTATTCTTTTATCTTTTGTGTGTATCCTCTCTCCTGTGTGTATCTTCCTCTATCCTGTGTATTTTCCTCTCTCCTGTGTGTATCTTTCTCTCTCCTCTGTGTATACTCCTCTCTCCTGTGTGTATAATCCTCTCTCCTGTGTGAATACTTTCTCATCCCTCTGTTCATCCCCCCTCTTTGCTGTGTGTATTCCCCTTTCTCCTGTGTGTATCACCCTCTCCTGTGTGTATGCCCCTTTTTTCTATGTATTCACATCTCCTTTGTGTATCCTTTTCTCTTTTCCATGTTTCCGCCTCCCTCTTGTGTGTATCTCCCTCTCTCTTGTGTATCCTCTTCCTCCTGTGTGTATCCCCCTTTTTGCTGTGTGTATCCTCCTTTTTCCTGTGTGTTTCTCCTCTCTACTGTGTGTATCCCCCTCTCTCCTGTGTGTATCCCCTTCTCTCCTGTGTGCATCTTTCACTCTTTTGTGTGTATCCCCCTCTCTCCTGTGAGTATCCTCGTCTCTGCTGTGTTTGTCCTCCTCTCTTCTGTGTGTATTGCCCTATCCTGTATGTATCCCCCCTTTCTCCTGTGTGTATCATTCTCTCTCCTGCGTGTATCCTTCTCTCCCCTCTGTGTATCCTCCTCGCTCCTGTGTGCATCTTCCCGTTTCCTGCGTTTGTCGTCCTCTCTTCTGTTTGTATTCTAATCTCTTTTTGTGTACCCTCCTCCCTCCTGTATTTATCCTTCTCCCCCTGTGTGTATCCCCCTCTCTCCAGTGTGTGTCCCCCTTCATCCTGTGTGTATACCCCACTATCCTGTGTGTATCCACTTTTCTCCTGTGTGTATCCCCCTTGTCTACTGTGTGTATCCTCCTCTTTCCTGTGTGTATCCCCCATCTCCTGTGTGTATCCTTCTCTGTCCTGTGCGTATGCACCTCTCTCCTGTGTGTGTCTTTCTCTCCTGTGTGTATCTCCCTCTCTCCTGTGTGTACTTCCTCGTCTCCTGTCTGTATCCCTCTCGCCTGTTTGTATCCTCCTCTCTCCTGTGTGAATTTTTCTCTCTCCTGCGTTTATTTTCTTATCTTCTATCTGTATCCTATTCTATTTTGTGTGTATCCTTCTCCCTCTTGTCATTATTCTTCTCCCCCTGTGGGTATTCACCTGTTTCCTGTGTGTATCCTCCTCTCTTCTATGTGTATGCCCCACTCTCCTATGTGTATCCCCTCTCTCCTGTGTGTATATTTCCTCTATCCTGTGTTTACCCTCCTCTCTTTTCTGTGTATGCCCCTCTCTCCTGTGGGTTTTCCTTTCTCCTGTGTGTATTCCACTCTTTCCTGTGTGTATCCTCCACTTTGCTGTGTTTATCCTCCTCTCTTTTGCATTTATCCCCCTCATTCCTGTGTTTATCCTCCTTTCTCCTATGTGTATTTTCCTCTCTCTTGTTTGTATCCCACTCTCTCCTGTGTGTATCCTTCCTAATCCTTTGTGCTTCTTCCTCGCCTTTGTGTATCCCTCTTTCTCCTATGTGCTTCCCCTCTCATTTGTGTTTCCTCCTTTCTCCTGTGTGTATCCTTTTTTTCTCCTGGGTGTATCCTCCACTCCGCTGTGTTTATCCTCCTCTCTTTTGCGTTTATTCCCTCATTCCTGTGTGTATCATTTTTTCTCCTGTGTGTATTTTCCTCCCTCTTGTGTGTATCTTCCTCTCTCCTGTGTGTATCCCCCTCCCTCCTGTGTGTATCCCCCTCCCTTTTTGTGTATGCCGCACTCTCCTGTTTGTATCCCCCACTCTCCTGAGTGTATTCCCCTCTCTCCTATGTGTATCGTTTCACGTGTGCATCCTCCTCTTTCCTGTTTGCATCATTTTCTCTCTTGTGTGTATCCTCCTCTCTCCTTTCTGTATCCTCCTCTTTTTTGTGTGTATCCTCCTCGCTCCTGTGTGTATCCTCCTCTCTTCTGTGTTTACCTTCTTCTCTCTTGTGCGTATAACCCCTCTCTCCGGTGTGTATCATCCTCTCTATTGTGTGTATCCTCCTCTATTCTGTGTATATTCTCCTCTATTCTGTGTGTATACCCCTCTCTCCTGTGTGTATCCCACTTTTCTGCGTGTATCCTTTTTTCCTGTGTTTATTTCCCTCTATCCTGTGTGTATCAGCCTCTCCTTTGTGTATGCCTTTGTCTCTTATGTGTATTCTCTTCTCTCCTGTGTGCATCTTCCCCTCTCATTTGTGTATCATCCTCTCTCCTATGTGTATCTTCCTCTCTCCTGTGTGTATCCCCCTCCCCATTTGTGTATGCCGCACTCTCTTGTTTGTATCCCGACTCTCCTGAGTGTATTCCCCTCTCTCCTGTGTGTGTCCTTTTTTTCACGTGTGTATCCTCCTCTCTCCTGTTTTTATCATATTCTCTCCTGTGTGTATCCCCCTCTTCTGCGTGTATCCTATTTTTCTGTGTGTATCCCCCTCTATCCTGTGTGAATCAGCCTTTAATTTGTGTATGCCTTTGTCTTTTTTGTGTATTTCTCCTCTCTCCTGTGTGTGTCTTTTTCCCCCTGTGTGTATACCTCTCTCTCCTGTGTGTATTTTTTTCTTCTCAGTGTATCATCCTTTCACCTGTGGGGATCCTCCTTTCTCCTGTGAGTATCATTTTCTTACTTGTGTGTATTTTCCTCTCTCCTGTGTGTATCGTTTTCCATTCTCTGTGTATCCTCCTCTCTCCTCTGTGTATCCTCCTCTCTCCTGTGTGTATTTTTCTCTCTCCTGTGTGTATCCACCCTCTCCTGAGTGTATCCTTCCTTCTCCTGTGTGTATCCTCGTCTTTCCTGTGTGGATTTTCCTTAATCATTTTTTCATCCCCCTTGCTTCTGTGTGTAATTCCCTCTTTTGTGTGTATCTTTTTCTCCTTTGTACATTTCTCTCTTCTCTTTGTATCCCCCCTTTTCTGTGGGTATGCCCCTCTATTCTTTGTATCCTCCTCTAACCTGTGCATATCCCTCACTCCTGTGTGTATCCTTTTCTCTTTAGTGTGTATCCTTTTCCCTTTTTTGTGTATCATTCTCTCTATTTTTTGTATCCCCCTTCTCTCCTGTGTGTAGTTTTTTATCTTCTGTGTGTATCCTCCTCTCTCCTGCGTGTATTCTCCTCTCTCCTCTGTGTATGCCCCTCTCCTGTCTGTATACCCCTCTCTCCTATGTGTATTCCCCTCTCTCCTGTGTGGATCCCGCTCTATTTTGTGTGTATCGCCCTATCCTGTGTGAATCCTCCTGTCTCCTGTGTGTATCCATCTCTTTCTTGTGTGTATCCTCCTTTCTCCTGTGTGTATCCTCCTCTCTCCTGTGTGTATCTTTTTTCTTTTCTGTGTGTATGCCCCTCTCTCCTTTGTGTATTTCCCTCACCTCTGTGTATACCGCTCTCTTCCTTGTGTATCCCCTCTCTCCTGTGTGTATCCCCCTCTCTATTTTGTGAATTCCCATCTCTCCTGTGCATATCATTCTCTCTCCTGTGTGTATGCTCCTCTCTTTTGTGTGTATCCTCCTCTCTCCTGTGTGTATTATCCTCTCTCCTGTGTGTATCCGCCCTCGCTCCTGTGTGTAATGCCCTCTCTCCTCTGTGTATTAACCTCTCTCCTGTGTATACTGTTCTCTTCTGCATGTATTCTCCTCTCTATTTTGGGTATCTTCCTTTCTCCCATGTGTATTTTTCTCTCTCTTGTCTGTATGCCCCTGTCTCTTGTGTGTATTCCCCTCCCTTTTGTGTGGGTCCCTCTCTCTCCTATGTGTATCCCCATCTCCTGTGTGTATACCCACTATCCTTTGTATATCCCCCTCTTTTGTGTGTATTTCCCTCTCTCCTGTGTATATTTCCTTGTCTCCTGTATGTATCCAACTCTCCTGCGTGTATTCCCCTCTCCTGTGTGTATGCCACTCACCTGTGTGTATACTCCTCTCTCCTCTGTGTATCCTCCTCTTTCCTGTGTGTATACTTTTTTCTCCTGCGTGTATCCCTCCGCTTTCCTGTGGGTTTCCCCCTCTCTCCTGTGTGTAACACCTTTCTTTCCTGTGTGTATGACCTTTCTCTCCTGTGTGTGTCCCCCTCTCTCTTGTGTGTATTCCCTCTCTTCTGTTTTCTTTCTCCTCTCTCCTGTGTTTTTGCCCCCCTCTCCTATGTGTATCACCCTTTCCTGTGTGTATCCTCCACTCTCCTGTGTGTATCCCACTTTCTCCTGTGTGTATCCCATTTTTTTGAGTGTATGCCTCTCTCTCCTGTGTGTATCTCCCTCTCCTATGTGTATCCTCCTATCTCCTGTGTGTATCATTTTCTCTCCTGTGTGTATCCTTCTCTCTCCTGTGTCTATCCCCCTCTATTCTTTGTGTAGTCTCCTCTCTCCTGTGGGTATGCCCGTCTCTCTTGTGTGTATTCCCCTCTCTCTTGTGTGTATTTCCCTCTCTCCTGTGTGTATCCAACTCCCTTCTTTGTGTATCTTTGTCTCTTGTGTGTTTCTTTTTCTCTTCTGTATTTCCCTCTCCTGTGTTTATTCCCCTATCTCCTGTGTGTATTTTTCTGTCTCCTGTGTGTATCATTTTCTATTTTGTGTGTATCCTCCTCTCTCCTGTGTGTATCCCCTTCTCTGCTGTGTGTATGCCGCACTCTCCTGTTTGTATCCCCCTTTTTCCTGTGTGTATCCCCCTCTCTCTTTTGTGTATTCTTCTCTCTTCTGTGTGTATTCTCCTCTAACTTTTGCGTATCCCTCGCTTCTGTGTGTATCCTTTTCTCTTTAGTATGTATTCTTTTCTCTCCTGTGTGTATCATTCTCTCTCTTGTGTGTATCCCCCTTCCCTTCTGTGTGCATTTTTCTCTCTCCTGTGTGTATCCCCCTCTCTCCTGCAGTTATCCTCCTCTGTTCTGCGTGCATCCTCCTTTCTTTTTCGTGTATCCTCCTCTCTCGTGTGTATACCTCTCTCCTGTGTGTATACCCCTCTCTCCTATGTGTATTTCGTCTCTCCTCTGTGGTTCTCCTCTCTCTTGTGTGTATCGCCCTCTCCTGCGTGTATGCTCCTCTCTCTTTTGTGTATCCGTCTCTCTCCTGTGTGTATCTTCCTTTCTCCTCTGTGTATCCTTCTCTTTACTGTGCGTATCTTCCTCCTCCTGTGGGTATCCCACTCTCTCTTGTGTGTAGCCTCTCCCTTCTCTGAGTATGCCCCTGTCTCCTGTATCCCCCTCTCTAGTGTGTAGCCTCTCCCTTCTCTGAGTATGCCCCTGTCTCCTGTATGCCCCTCTCTACTGTTAGTATCACCCCTCTCCCCTGTGTTTATTCCTTCTTTCGCCTTTGTGAATACTACTCTCTTCTGTGTGTATCCCCCTTTTTATTGTGTGTATACCACCTCTCTCCTGTGTGTATCTTCCTCTCTCCTGTGTGTACCCATCTTCTCCTTTGTGTATCATCCTCTTTCCTGTGTGCATCAGCCCTCTCTCCTCTGTGTATTCCCCTCTCTCCTGTGTATACTTTTCTCTTTTGCGTGTATCCTCCTCTCTCCTTTGTGTATCTTTCTCTCTCCTATGTGTATCCCCTCTCTCCTGTGTGTATGACCCTCTCTCGTGTGTATTCCCCTCTCTTTTGTTTGGATCCCTCTCTCTCCTGTGTGTATCCCCTCTCCTGTGTGTATACCCTCTATCCTGTGTGTATTCCCCTTTCCTGTGTGTATCCCCTTTCTTCTATGTGTATTTCTCTGTCTCCTGTATATATCCAACTATTTTGTGTGTATCCCCCTATCTCCTGTGGGTATGCTCCTCTCCTGTGTGTATACTCCTCTCTCCTGTGTGTATCCTCCTCTCTAGTGTGTGTATCCTTTCCTCTCCTGTGTGTATCCCTTCACTTTTCTGTGTGTTTTCCCCTCTCTACCGCGGGTAACACCTTTCTTTCCTGTGTGTATCACCCCTTTCTTCTTTGTGTATTTTTTTCTCTCTCGTGGATATTCCCCTCTCCTGTTTGTTTCCTCCTCTCTCTTGTGTTTACGCCCCTCTCTCAAGTGTGTATCACACTTTCCTCTATTTATTCTTTTTTTTGTTAATTTTAAAGTTTGTTTTTATTATTTTTAATCCCACTTTATTGTATTTAACCCACTTGAACTCTTTTATTATCTCTGTTCTAACCCCTCTCAGCTCTTACCACATTAAATATGTTCTGTAGGTTTTCTTTCCTTTTTTTTTAATTTTTATTGCATTATAGGTTTGGGGGTACATGTGCAGAACGTGCAAGATAGTTGCATAGGTACACACATGGCAGTGTGCTTTGCTGCTTTCCTCCCCTTCACCCACACTTGGTATTCATCCCCAGGCTATCCCCCCAGCCCCCCCTGCTGTCCCTACCCCATTCCCCCCAACAATCCCCAGTGTATAGTAGACCACCTCTCTGTGTCCATGTGTTCTCACTTTTCTCACCCACCTATGAGTGAGTATATGCGGTATTGCTTTTTCTGTTCTTGTGTCAGTTTGCTGAGAATGATGTTCTCCAGATTCATCCATGTCCTTACAAAAGACACAAACTCATCTTTTTTTTTAATTTTCATTGCATTATAGGTTTGGGGGTACATGTGCAGAACAAGCAAGATAGTTGCATAGGTACACACATGGCAGTGTGCTTTGCTGCTTTCCTCCCCTTCACCCACACTTGGTATTCATCCTCAGGCTATCCCCCCCAGCCCCCCTGCTGTCCCTCCCCCATTCCCACCAACAGTCCCCAGTGTATAGTAGACCGCCTCTCTGTGTCCACGTGTTCTCATTTTTCTCACCCACCTATGAGTGAGTATATGCGGTATTTCTTCTTCTGTTCTTGTGTCAGTTTGCTGAGAATGATGTTCTCCAGATTCATCCATGTCCCTACAAAGGACACAAACTCATCATTTTTGATTGCTGCATAATATTCCATGGTGTATATGTGCCACATTCTCCCAGTCCAGTCTATCATTGTTGGGCATTTGGGTTGGTTCCAGGTCTTTGCTATTGTAAACAGTGCTGCAATGAACATTCGTGTGCATGTGTCCTTATAGTAGAACGATTTATAGTCCTTTGGATAGATACCCAGTAATGGGATTGCTAGGTCAAATGGAATTTCTATTTCTAGGTCCCTGAGGAATCGCCACACTGTCTTCCACAATGGTTGAACTAATTTACACTCCCACCAACAGTGTAAGAGTGTTCCTATTTCTCCACATCCTCTCCAGCATCTGCTGTCTCCAGATTTTTTCATGATCGCCATTCTAACTGGTGTGAGATGGTATCTCAATGTGGTTTTGATTTGCATCTCTCTAATGAACAATGACGATGAGCACTTTTTCATATGTTGGCTAGCCTCATGTATGTCTGCTTTTGTAAAGTTTCTGTACATATCCTTTGCCCATTTTTGAATGGGCTTGTTTGTTTTTTTCCTGTAAATCTGTTTGAGTTCTTTGTGAATTCTGGATATCAGCCCTTTGTCAGATGCGTAAACTGCAAAGATTTTTTCCCATTCTGATGGTTGCCGATTCACTCTAGTGACTGTTTCCTTTGCCGTGCAGAAGGTGTGGAGTTTGATTAGGTCCCATTTCTCTATTTTCGCTTTTGTTGCCAATGCTTTTTGTGTTTTGTTCATGAAGTCCTTGCCTACTCCTATATCCTGAATGGTTTTGCCTAGATTTTCTTCTAGGGCTTTTATGGTGTCAGGTCTTACGTTTAAGTCTTTAATCCATCTAGAGTTAATTTTAGTGTAAGGTGTCAGGAAGGGGTCCAGGTTCTGCTTTCTGCACATGGCTAGCCAGTTTTCCCAACACCTTTTATTAAATAGGGAATCCTTTCCCCATTGCCTGTTTTTGTCTGGTTTATCAAAGATAATATGGTTGTAGATGTGTTGTGTTGCCTCCGATGCCTCTGTTCTGTTCCATTGGTCTATATCTCTGTTTTGGTACCAGTACCATGCTGTTTTCAATACTGTAGCCTTGTAGTATAGTTTGAAGTCTGGTAGCGTGATGCCTCCCGCTGTGTTCTTTTTGCTTAGAATTGACTTGGCTATGTGGGCTCTTTTTTGGTTCCATGTGAAATTCATGGTGGTTTTTTCCAGTTCTGTGAAGAAGTTCAATGGTAATTTGATGGGGATAGCATTGAATGTGTAAATTACTTTGGGCAGTATAGCCATTTTCACAATATTGATTATTCCTAACCACGAACATGGAATGTTTCTCCATCTGTTTGTGTCCTCTCTTATTTCGTTGAGCAGTTGTTTGTAGTTTTCCTTAAAGAGGCCCCTTACATTCCTAGTGAGTTGTATTCCTAGGTATTTTATTTTCTTTGTAGCAATTGTGAATGGCAGTTCATTCTTAATTTGGTTCTCTTTAAGTCTGTTATTGGTGTATAGGAATGCTTGTGATTTTTGAACATTGATTTTATATCCTGAGACTTTGCTGAAGTTGCTTATCAGTTGCAGGAGCTTTTGGGCTGAGGTGATGGGGTGTTCTAGGTATACTATCATGTCGTCTGCAAATAGAGACAATTTGGCTTCCACCTTTCCTATTTGAATACCATTTATTTCTTTTTCTTGCCTGATTGCTCTGGCTAGAACTTCCAGTAATATGTTGAATAGAAGTGGTGAGAGAGGGTATCCTTGTCTAGTGCCGGATTTCAAAGGTAATGCTTCCAGTTTTTGCCCATTAAGTATGATATTGGCTGTTGATTTGTCGTAAATAGCTTTTATTACTTTGAGATATGTTCCATCAATACCAAGTTTATTGAGGGTTTTTAGCATAAATGGCTGTTGAATTTTGTCAAATGCCTTCTCTGCGTCCATTGAGATAATCATGTGGTTTTTGTTTTTGCTTCTGTTTATATGGTGAATTACATTTATAGACTTGCGTATGTTGAACCAGCCTTGCATCCCCGGGATGAAACCTACTTGATCATGATGGATAACTTTTTTAATGTGTTGTTGCAATCGATTTGCCAGTATTTTATTTAAGATTTTTGCATCTAGGTTCATCATGGATATTGGCCTGAAGTTTTCTTTTCTTATTGAGTCTCTGCCAGGTTTTGGTATCAGGATCATGTTGGTCTCATAAAATGATTTGGGAAGGGTTCCCTCTTTTTGGATTATTTGGAATAGTTTCAGAAAGAATGGTACCAGATCCTCTTTGTGTGTCCGGTAGAATTCAGCTGTGAACCCATCTGGACCAGGGCTTTATTTGTGTGGTAGGCTCTTAATTGCTGCCTCAACTTCTGACCTTGTTATTGGTCTATTCATAGTTTTGGCTTCCTCCTGGTTTCGGCTTGGGAGGACACAGGCGTCCAGGAATTTATCCATTTCTTCCTTATTTACTAGTTTGTGTGCATAGAGTTGTTTGTAGTATTCTCTGTTGATGGTTTGAATTTCTGTGGAATCTGTGGTGATTTCCCCTTTATCGTTTTTTATTGCATCTATTTGGTTGTTCTCTCTTTTCTTTTATATCTGTCTGGATAGTGGTCTGTCTATTTTTTTGATCTTTTCAAAAAACAAGCTCTTAGATTTATTGATTTTCTGAAGTGTTTTTCTTGTCTCTATCTCCTTCAGTTCTGCTCTGATCTTAGCTCTTTCTTGTCTTTGGCTAGGTTTTGAGCTTTTATGATCTTTCTCCTCTAGCTCTTTCTATTTTGAAAATAGGGTGTCCATTTTGGATCTCTCCACTCTTCTCATGTGGGCCCTTATTGCTATATATTTTCCTCTACAGACTGCTTTAAATGTGTCCCAGAGATTCTGGTACGTTGTTTCTTCATTCTCGTTGGTTTCAAAGAACTTCTTTATTTCTGCCTTCATTTCATTGTTTATCCAATCAACATTCAAGAGCCAGTTGATCAGTTTCCATGAAGCTGTGCCGTTCTGAGTCATTTTCTGAATTCTGTGTTCCAACTTGATTGCACTGTGGTCTGAGAGACTGTTTGTTATGATTTCCGTTGTTTTGCATTTGCTGAGGAGTGCTTTACTTCCAATTATGTGGTCAATTTTGGAGTAGGTGTGATGTGGTGCTGAGAAGAATGTATATTCTGTGGACTTGGGGTGGAGAGTTCTGTAAATGTCTATCAGGTTTGCTTGTTCCAGGTCTGAGTTCAAGTCCTGGATATCCTTGTTAATTTTCTGTCTGGTTGATCTGTCTTCTATTGACAGTGGAGTGTTAAGGTCTCCCAATATTATTGTGTGGGAGTCTAAGTCTCTTTGTAAGTCATTAAGAACTTGTCTTATATATCTGGGTGCTCCTACATTGGTTCCATATATATTTAGAATCGTTAGCTCTTCTTATTGTATGGATCCCTTTACCATTATGTAATGACCTTCTTTGTCCCTTTTGATCTTTGTTGCTTTAAAGTCTATTTATCAGAGATGAGAATTGCAACTCCTGCTTTTTTTTTGCTCTCCATTGTCTTGGTAGATCTTCCTCCATCCTTTTATTTTGAGCCTTTGTGTATCTTTGCGTGTGAGGTGGGTTTCCTGGAAACAGCATACTGATGGGTTTTGGTTTTTTATCCAATTTGCCAGTCTGTGTCTTTTGATTGGTGCATTTAGCCCATTTACATTCAGGGTTAATATTGTTATGTGTGAATTTGATACTGTTATTTTGATGCTATCTGGCTGTTTTGCCCATTGGTTCATGTACATTCTTCATTTTGTTGATGGTCTTTAGCATTTGGTATGCTTTCAGGATGGCTGGAACTGGTTGTTTCTTTCTATGTGTAGTGCCTCTTTCAGGAGCTCTTGTAAAGCAGGCCAAGTGGTGACAAAATCTCTGAGTACTTGCTTGTTCGTGAAGGATTTTATTTTTCCTTCACTTATGAATTTCAGTTTGGCTGGATTTGAAATTCTGGGTTGAAAGCTCTTTTCTTTAAAGATGTTGAATATTGGCCCCCACTCTCTTCTGGCTTGTAGAGTCTCTGCCGAGAGATCTGTTGTGAGTCTGATGGGCTTCCCTTTGTGGGTGACCCGACCTTTCTCTCTGGCTGCCCTTAGTATTTTCTCCTTCGTTTCAACCCTGGTGAATCTGACGATTATGTGCCTTGGGGTTGCTCTTCTTGCGGAGTATCTTTGTGGTGTTCTCTGTATTTCCTGGAGTTGAGTATTGACCTGTCTTGCTAGGTTGGGGAAATTTTCCTGGATAATAACCTGAAGAGTATTTTCCAGCTTGGATTCATTCTCTTCGTCACATTCTGGTACACCTATCAAACGTAGGTTGGGTCTCTTCACATAGTCCCACATTTCTTGGTGATTTTGTTTATTCCTTTTTGTACTTTTTTCTTTAATCTTGGTTTCTCGTTTTATTTCATTGATTTGATCTTCAACTTCTGATATTCTTTCTTCTGCTTGGTCCATTCGGCTGTTGAAACTTGTGCATGCTTCGCGAATTTCTCGTGTTGTGTTTTTCAGCTCCTTCAATTCATGCATATTCCTCTCTAAGTTGTCCATTCTTGTTATCAATTTCTCGAATCTTTTTCAAATCTTTTTTCAAGGTTCTTAGTTTCTTTGCACTTGTTTAGTGCATGTTCCTTTAGCTCACTGAAGTTTCTCATTATCCACTTTCTGAAGTCTGATTCCGTCATTTCATCACATTCATTCTCCATCCAGCTTTGTTCCCTTGCTGGTGAGGAATTTTGGTCCTTTTTTGGAGGTGAGGTGTTTTGGTTTCGGGTGCTTTTCTCCTTTTTGCGCTGGTTTCTTCCCATCTTTATGGATTTATCCGCCTTTCGTCTTAGTAGTTGCTGATTTTTCAAT
Organism: Saguinus oedipus; assembly: GCA_031835075.1. Classification (NCBI taxonomy): domain Eukaryota; kingdom Metazoa; phylum Chordata; class Mammalia; order Primates; family Cebidae; genus Saguinus; species Saguinus oedipus. The sequence goes on from CM063173.1 coordinate 61,405,912, forward strand.
TGGGTCTCTGTGTGGACGCTGAGATTGTTGATGATGAAGTATTTCTGTTACTTAGTTTTCCCTCTAATGGTCTATCCTCTCGGCTGTATGAGTGCTGAGGTCCACTCCAGGCCCTTCTTCTCTGGGGTATACCTGCAGCATCTGTGGAACAGTGAGGGATGATACCAGTTTCTTCTTCTGCTGTCCTTGTTCCAGAATAATGCCAGCCAAATGTCAGTCTGATTAGTCCTTTTCTGGGGTGACTCCTTGGATATACAGGGGTCAGGGACCTGCTTGAGGACACGGTCTGTGCTTTATAGGAGCTCCAGTGCTGAGCTGTGAGCACCATTGTTCATTCTGCGTTGTTGGGAGGTTGTTTATGTCTGCTGGTATAGAACTCATAAAACATCACCCTTTTTTTCCCGCCTTAGATGCTGTGTCTCAGGGAGTTGGGGCTTTCTTTATGAGTATCTGTTGCACTGTCCTGGCCCACTAGGCGGCAGTCTATTCACTATTTGCCTGTCGGGGCTCTGACCTGCTAGAGCGGGTCCGCCCTTTTGCTGCTGGGCTCCCTTCTGCTGTGGAGCGGGAGTCTCTCTGTTATGGCAGGTTGCCTCGGAAACAGCAGGCTGCGTCAGTTCTGGGCGGTACTTCAGTGGGGGTGGACTGCGTCACCAATGGTGGACGCCCCTCCCTCACCAGGCTGCACCATCCTAGATGGCAGCAGCAAAACTCTCAGCCCCAAGTATCTCCAGTTGCCACCCTGCTTGTCCCCATGAGCGTGGGACCCGCCGAGCCAGATCACCCAGCTCCCTGCGTCAGAGTCCGTCCTCTCTCTCTCTCTCTTCCTCTCCCCAAGCTGAAAGGTCGACTCTCTCACTGGCGCCCCAGTAGCCTGCCGATAGGGCACTGGGATCCGTGCGATCTCCAGTGCCGCTGCCCACTACCCCGACTCAGATCACACTTCCAAGGAAACTCCTGGTCTGGCTCATTGTCCAAGTCCTGTTCAATCAGATGAACATGCCAATCTGCCCTTCCAAATCTCAGATTACCGGTTGAACAGGGCACTCAGACCAGTGAGTTCCGCGCCGGGTCCCGCTGTGGCGTCGGCTGAAGAGGCGGCGGGAGCCGGCTGCGTTAGCCGGCTGTGCTCGCGTCATGTCTCTCCCACACCTGGGACTTTCAACGCTCTGTGGGCATAAAAGGAACATCCGAGAATGCGGCTAGGACTCACCCTCTGCGCCTTCACTGAGAGCTGCAATCCTGAGTCACCTCTATGACGCCGTCTTCCCTCCTCCCCAATAAAGGTGTTTCTTATTCAAGGAAGCTCTGAAATTGTTGCCACATGTAATAGCTTCCTCAGTATTTCCCAGGTATGTATTATTCACTGAGGCTCTGAAACTTTGGCCATATGAAATTGTTTTCTGACTTGTCCACAGGCGTGTATTATTGACTCTGACTCCAAATATTTGGGCATGTAAAATAGACAAGTGACTATTCCAAAGTTGTGTATTACTCACTCAGGCTTTGATTTTGTGACCGTATAAAATAGTCTAGTGTCTATTCCACACCTGTGCATTATTCCCTGAGGTGATAAATGAGAAGCTATATAAATTAGACTTCTAACACTCCCCTAGGTGTGCCTTACTCAGTGAGGCTCTTTTTGTGTGACCATATGAAACAGAATGCTGCTACATTAAATATTTGTATTAATTAGTGAATCTCTGAATGAGGGTCTATATGAAATAGACCGCTGAGTACTTAACATTTGTGCATTTTTCACTGAGTTTATGAGTCAGTGGCTATATAAATTGGCATCTGGACTAATCCACATGTGCGTGTTATCCACTGTGGCTATGAATGTGTGTCCTAATAAAATAGACTCCTGTCTACTCCAAAGGTTTACATTGTTTACCGAGGCTCTGAATGAATGTCCATCGAAAATATACTCCAAATTATTATCCAGGTGTGTATTATTCAGTGAGGCTCAGAAGATGTGGCCGTATTAATTAGATTCCTTACAACATAAAGGGCCTTTTTTATTCACTGTTGCTCTGAATATGTGTCTACATGAAATAGACTCCTGACTACATCACATTATTCAGTGACACTCCGAATTAGAGGCCACATGAAGAAGTCTCCTGACTATTTCACAGGTGTGCATTATTTAGTGAGATTCTGAATGAAGGGATATAGGTAAATTCTGATTATTTCCCCAGGTGTGTACACTTAGTGAGGCTCTTAACGAATGGCCATAGAAAAGAGTTTCCTGACTATTCCATAGGTGTGCATTATTTAGTGAGACACTGAATGAGGGGATAATGGGAAATCCTATTTCCCCAGGTGTGTACACTTAGTGAGGCTCTTAAGGAGTGGCCATAGGAGACTTCTGACTATTCCACAGGTGTGCATTATTTAGTGATTCTCTGAATGGGTGGCCATAAAAAATAGACTCCAAACAATATCAAAGTTTGTAATATTCAGTGAGGCTGTGAAAGAGGTTCCATAAGAATCAGATTTCTAATTATTTTACATGTGCATTATTCACTGTTTGTCTGAATGAGTAGCCGTATGACATCGACTCCTCATTATTATACATGTGTGCATTAATCAAACAGGCTCTGCTTGAATGTCCATACCAAACGGATGCCTGACCCTGCCCCAGGTGTGTATTACTCAATGATACACAAAATTAGAGTTCATACGAAATAGACTCAAGGCTATTACCCAGGTGTGTATTATTCAGGAAGGCCCTTAATTTGTGACTATCGTAAACAGCGTCCTGATTACTCCATAGAAGTTCATTATTCATTGAAACTTTGAGTGATAAACCATATAAAATAGAAACCTGACTATTGCTCCATTGTGAGTTATGCAATAAGATGCTAAATGCATGGTAGTATCAAATAGAATCCTTAGGATTCTACAGATGTATATCACTCAGTGAGGCACAAAATGAGTGGCCATATAAAAAATGCTCGACTATTACCCTGGTGTGCATTATTCACTGGGGCTCTAAATGAGTTTCTACATAAAGTAGACACTTAAATCTTCCATTGTTGTATATTATTGAATGACTCTCTGACTAAGTGGGCATAAAAAAGAGACTCAGGTGTATTGCCCAGGTGTTCACTGCGTACAGAGACTTTGAATGTGTAGCACTTTGAAGTAGACCCTTGACTCTTTTTGAGGGGGGCATTCTTCACAGAGGCCCTGAACGAGTGGTCATGTGAAAGAGATTCCTGACTTATCAGATATACATATTATTCACTAAAACATTGAAAGAGTGACCTTCTGAAATAGAATCCATTTTACTCCACAGGTGTGTATAAGTTTTTGATTCATCAAACGTAACACGATATGAAACAGACAAGTGATTATTCCCCACATATGCAGTATTCGAAAAGGCTTTGATTTTTTGGACATCTAAAATAGACTAGTTTCTATTCCACACGTGTGCATTTTTCCCTGATTCTGTAAATTAAAGGCTATATAAAGTAGACTCCTAACACTTCCCCTGTTGTGCATTACTCAGTGAGGCTCTTTTTGTTTAACCATATGAAACAGGATGCTGTCTATCTCAAATATTTGTATTATTCAGTTAATCTCTGAATTAGTGTCTATATAAAATAGACTGCTGAGTACTTTACATTTGTGCATTTGTCACTGAGATTACGAGTCAGTGGCTATATCAAATGGAATCCTGAATATTCCACACGTGCATATTATTTAGTGAGGCTCTTTTTATGTAACCATAAAAAACAAGATGCTGTCTATCTTAAATATTTTTATTATTAAATGAATCTCTGAATGAGTGTCTATATGAAAGAGTCTGCTGAACACTTTACATTTGTGCATTTGTCACTGTGTTTACAAGTAAGTGGCCATATAAAATGGAATCCTGACTAATACACACGTGCATATTATCTAATGAGGCTACAAATGAGTGTGCAAATGAAATAGACTCCTGGCTACTCCACAGGTGTGCATTATTTACCGAGGCTCTGAGTGAATGTCAATTGAAAATAGACTCCAAATGGTTCTCCAGGTGTGTATTATTCAGTGAGTCTCTTTTTGTGTGACCATGTGAAACAGAATATTGTCTATCTTAAATATTTGTATTATTCACTGAATCTCTGAATGAGGGTTTATATGAAATAGACTGCTGAGTACTTTAAATTTCTGCATTTTTCATTGAGGTTATGAGTTAGTGGTCATATAAAATGGAATCCTGACTAATCCACACGTGCATATTATCCACTGAGGCTATGAATGTTTGTCCTAATAAAATAGACTCCTGGCTACTCCTCACGTGTACATTTTTTAAAGAGGCTCTGAATGCATGTCCATTGAAAATACTCAAAATTATTCTCCAGGTGTGTATTATACAGTGAGGCTCAGAAGATGTTGCCATATTAATTAGATTCCTTACTATATTTGGTGCCTGTCTTATTCACTGAGGCTCTGAATATGTGTCTACGTGATATAGACTCCTGACTACAACATATTATTCAGTGAGACTCCGAATTAGAGGCCACATGAAAAAGTCTCCTGACAATTCCACATTTGTGCCTTATTTAGTGAGAATGTGAATGAGGGGATAAAGGTAAATCCTATTTCCCCAGGTGTGTTCACTTAGTGAGGCTCTTAACGAGTGGCCATAGGAAAGAGACATCTGACTATTCAGCAGGTGTGCATTATTTCGTGATTCTTTGAATGAGTGGCCATAAAAAATAGACTACAGACTATTTCACAAGTGTGTAATATTTAGTGAGGCTGTGAAGGATCCTCTGTATACCTTCTTTCTCCTGTGTGTATGACCTCTTTCCTCTTTGCATCCTCCTCTGTCCTGTGTATCCGCCTCTCTCCTGTGTGTACGTCCTTTTTTCTTTGTGTATCCCCCTTAACTGTGTGTATCCTCCTGTTTCCTGTGTGTATCCCCTTTTCTCCTGTGTTTATCCATTTTTCATGTTTGTATGCCCCTCTCTCCTTTATGTACCCTCCTTCCTCCTGTGTATATCACCACTCTCTTGTGTATATCTCCCTCTCTCCTGTGTGTATTCTTCTGTCTCCTGTGTGTATCCTGCTATTTTGTGTAAACTCCTCTATCCTGTGTGTATCCTCCTCTCTCCTGTGTGTATTCTTCCCTTCTGTGTGTATCTTTTTCTCTACTGTGTGTATCCTCCTCTCTTCGGGGTGTATCCTCCTCCCTCTTGTGCGTATCCCTCCTCTCTCATGTGTGTATGCCCCCACACTCCTGTGTGTATCCTTGCTCTTTCCTGTGTTTATCCCCCTCTCTCCTGTGTGTATCCACCTCTCTCTTGTGTGTATCCCCTCTCTCCAATGTGTATCCTCCTCTTTGCCTTTTGAATCCTCCTTTCTTCTGTGTGTACGCCCTGTTCTCATGTGTGTATCCCCCTCTCCGTTGTGTGTTCTCCCCTCTCCTGTGTCTATTCCCCTTTCTCCTGTGTGTATACCACTTTCCTGTGTGTATGCCCCTCTCTCCTGTGTATATCCTTCTCTATTCTGTTTATCCTCCTCTCTCCTGTGTGTATCCTCCTCTCTCCTGTGTGTATCCTCCTCTCTCCTGCATTTATCCTCCTCTCTTCTGTCTGTATCCTCCATTCTTTTGTGTGTATCTTCCTCTCTCCCGTATTTATTTTTCTTTCCCTGTGTGTATCCCACTCTCTCATGTGTGTATGCCTCAATCTCCTGTGTGTATCTTCTTTCCACCTGTTTGTATGCCTCAATCTCCTGTTTGTATACCCCTCTCTCCTGTGTGTATCCCCACTCCCTCCTGTGTGTATTTCCCCTCTCTCCTTTGTGTATCCTCCTCTCTTCTGTGTGTATGCCACTTTCTTTTGTGTGTATCCCCCTATCTCCTGTGTATATCTCCCCGTCTCCTGGGTGTATCCCTCTCGCCTGTGTGTATCTTCCGCTTTTTTGTGTGTTTCCCCCTCTTATTTGTGTATCCTCCTTTCTCCTCTGTGTAGCCTCCTCTCTCCTTGTGTATCCTCCTCTCTCCTGTGTGTATCCCCCTTTCCCTGTGTGTATCTTCCTCTATCCTGTGTGTATCCCCCTCCCTCCTGTGTGTATGCTGCACTCTCCTGTTTGTATCTTCCTTGTTCCTGTGTGTATCCCCCTGTCTCCTGTGTGTACCCCCCTGTCTATTGTGTGTATTCTCCTCTATCCTGTGTGTATCCTCCTTTCTTCTGTGTGTATTCCCCCACTTTCCTGTGTGTATCCTTCTCTTTTGTGTGCATTCTTTCCTTTCCTGTGTGTATCTCCCTTTCAACTGTGTGTATCTTCCTCTGCTGTGTGTTTCCCCTGTCTCTATTGTGTATGCTATTCTCTCATATGTGTATCCTCGTCTTTCCTGTGTGTATCTTCCTCTCTCCTATGTGTCTTTCCCTCCACATGTGTGTATCCCCCACTCTCCTGTGTGTTTCCCCCTCTATTCTGTGTGTATCCTCCTCTCTCCTGAGTGAATCCTCCTATTTTTGTGCATATCCTCCTCTCTGCTGTTTGTATGCTTCTTTCTCCTGTGTGTATTTCTTTCCTCCTGTGTGTATCACCCTCTCTCCAGTGTGTATTTCCCTCCATCCTGTGTGTATGTCACACTCTCCTGTTTGTAATTCCCTCTCTCCTGTGTGTTTCCTCTTCTCTCTTGTGTGTATCCTCCTCTCTCCTGTGTGTATCCCTTTCCCTTTGTGTGTATCCCCATTTATCCTGGGTGTATCCCTCTCTCTCCTCTGTGTATACTCCTCTCTCCTGTGTGTATCCTCCTTTCACCTGTGTGTATCCTCCTCTTTTCTGTTTGTATTATTTTCTCTCCTGTGTGTATCCTCCTCTCTGCTATGTCTATCCTTCTCTCCCCTGTGTGTAACTTCCTATCTCCTGTGTGTATCTTCCTCTCTTCTGTATGTATGTTCTTCTCTCCTGTGTGTATACCCCCTCTTTTGTGTGTATCCCCTTCCCTATTGTGTGTATTCTTCTCTATGCTGTGTGTATCCTCCTCTCTTCTGTGTGTATGCTTCACCCTCCTGTGTGTATCTTTCTCTTTTGTGTGTATCCTTCTCTCCTGTGTGTATTCTCCTCTTTCCTGTGTGTATCCCTTTTTCTCGTGTATGTTTCACCCTCTCCTGTGTGTATGCCCCTCTCTCCTGTGTATTCTTATTTCCTGTGTGTATCCTTTTGTCTCCTGTGTGTATCCTTTTCTCTTTTCCATGTATCCCCCTCTCTCCTGTGTGTATCCCCCTCTTCTTTCTGTATCCTCCTTTCTCCTGTGTGTATCACCCTCTCTTCTGTGTGTATCCTCCTTTCTCCTGTGTGTATCACCCTCTCTTCTGTGTGTATCCCCCTTTCTCCTGTGTGTATCCTTTTCTCTCCTGTGTGCATCCTCCACTCTTTTGTGTGTATCCCCCTCTCTCCTGTGTTTATCTCCTCTTTTCTGTGTGTTTCGCCCTATCCTGTGTGTATCACCCCACTATCCTGTGTGCATCCTTCTCTCTCCTGCGTGTATCTCTCTCTCTCTTCTGTTTATTTTTCTCGCTTCTGTGTGTATCCTTCCCTTTTCTTTCTTTATCGTCTTTCTTCTGTCTGTATCCTCCTCTCTTTTTTGTTTACCCTCCTCCCTCCTGTATTTATCCTTCTCCTTCTGTGTGTATCCCCCTCCATCCTTTGTGTATGCCCCACTCTCCTGTGTGTATCTCCCTTTCTCCTGTGTGTATCCTTTTTCTCTCCTGTGTGTATCCTCCTCTCTCCTGTGTGTATGCTCCTCTTTTTTTGTGTGTATCCCCCCTCCTCTGTGGACCCCCCTTTCTTTTGGGTGCATACCCCCACTTCTGTGTGTATCCCTCTCGCCTGTGTATATCCCCCTCTCTACCGTGTTTTCCCCCTCTCCTTTGTGTATCCTACACTCTCATGTGTGTATTCTCCTCTCTACTGTGCGTATCCTCCTGTCTGCTATTTGTATCCTCCACTCTCCTGTGTGTATCCCCCTATCCCCTGTGTTTATACTTTTCTCTTCTGTGTGCAACGCCCTATCCTGTGTGTATTTCCCCACTCTCCTGTGTGTATCTTTCTCTCTCCTCTGTGTATCCTTCTCGGTCCTGTGTGTATCCTCCTCTTTCCTGCGTTTATCGTCCTCTCTTCTGTCTGTATCCTCCTCTCTTTTTTGTGTAACCTTTTCCTTCCTGTATTTATTCTTCTCCCCCTGTGTGTATCTCCCTCTCTCCTGTGTATTCCCCACCATCCTTTGTGTATGCTCCACCCTCCTGTGTGTATCCCCCTTGTCTCCTGTGTGTATCCTCCTCTCTCCTGTGTGTTGGCTCCTCTTTTCATTGTGTATCCCCCTCTCCTCTGTGGATCCCCGTTTCTCCTGTGTGCATCTCCACCACTTCTCTGTGTATCCCTCTCGGCTGTGTATATCCCCCTCTGTACTGTGTTTTTCCCCCTCTCTTTTGTATATCCTCTCTCTCATGTGTGTATTCCCCTCTCTCCTATGCGTATCCTCCTGTCTGCTCTTTGTATCCTCCACTCTCCTGTGTGTATTCCCCTCGCCATGTGTGTATCCCCCTCTCTTTTGTGTGTATCCTTCTCTCTCTTGTGTGGATCCTCCTCTCTCCTGTGTGTTACCTCCTCCCCCTGTGTGTATCCCCATTCCTCCTGTATGTATCCCACTCTTTTGTCTATATCTCCCTCTTTCCTGCGTGTATCCTCCTTTCACCTGTGTGTATCCTTCTCTCTCCTCTTTGTATTTTTTTTCTCTTTTGTGTGTATCCTCCTCTCTCCTGTGTGTATCTTCTTCTCTTCTGTGTATATATGTCCTCTCTACCCTGTGTATCTTCCTCTCTATTGTGTGTATTCTCCTCTATTCTGTGTGTTTCCTTCTCTCTTCTGTGTGCATGCCCTATCTCCTGTGTGTATCCCCCTCTTTTCTGTGTATCCTGACTTTCCTGTGTGTAACCTGTCTTTTTTGTGTGTATCCCCCATTCTCCTGTGTGTATCTTCCTCTCCTGTGTGTATGCCCATGTCTTTTTTGTTTATGCTCCTCTCTCCTATGTGTATTTTCCTCTCTCCTGTGTGTATCTTTTCCCCTCCTTTGTGTATCCCCCTCCACATGAGTGTATCCCCCCTTTTTTGTGTTTTTTCCCCTCTCTCCTGTGTGTATCCTTCTCTCTGGTGTGTGTATATTTTTTTCATTTGTGTGAATCATCCTCTCTCCTGTGTGTATCCTCCTCTCTTCTGTGTGCATCTTCCACTATCCTGTGTGTATTTTCCCTCTCTTTTGTGTGTATCCTCTTGTCTCCTGTGTATATCCTACTCTCTCCAGTGTGTATTTTCTTATCTCCTGTGTGTATAACCCTCTCTTCTGTGTGTATCCCCCTCTCTCCTGTGTGTATCTTCCTCAACTCTGTGTATATCCTTGTCTCCCCTGTGTGTATGTCACTCTCTTATGTGCATATCTCCCTCTCCTCTGTGCATCCTCCTTTCTGCTCTGTGTATCCTCCTTTCTCCTGTGTGTGTCCTGTGTGTATCCCCCTCTTCTGTGTGTATTGTTCTCTCTCCTGTGTGTATCCTCGTCTCTCCTGTGTGTATCATCCTCTTTTTTGTGTGAATCTTCCACTCTCCTGTGTGCATCTTTCTTTCTCCTGTGTGTATCTTCCTCTCTTCTGTGTGTATCCCCCTCTCCTGTGTGTATCCCCCCTCTTTCCTGTGTGTATTCTCCTCTTTTCTGCGTGTATCCTCCTCTCTTCTGTGTGTATCCTCCTCTCTCCTGTGCGTATGCTTCTCTCTGCTGTGTGTATTTTTCTCTCTCCTGTGTGTAACCCTCCTCTCTTTTTGTGTTTCCCTACTCTTTCCTGTGTGTAACCCCTTTCTCTCTTGTGTGTATCCCCCATTTTCTCTGTGTGTATCTACCTCTCTTCCATGTGTATCCCCTCTTTTCTGTTTGTATCCTTCTCTCTCCTGTGTGTATCTTCCTCTCTCCTGTGAATACGCCCCTCTCGCATTTGTGTATCCCCCTCTCTTTGTGTATCCTTTTCTCCCCTGTTTTTATCCCCCTTTCCCCTGTGTGTATTTCACTTTCCTGTGTGTATGCCCCACTATACTTTGTGTATCTTTCCCTCCTGTGTCTATTCTACTTTCTCCTGTGTGTATCTTTTTCTCTCCTGTGTGTATTCCTTTTTCTCCTCTGTGTATCACACCTCTCCTTTGTGTATCTTCCTCTCTCCTGTGTGTATCCTTCTGTTTTCTGTGTGTATCCTTCTCTCTTTTGTGTGTATCTTCCTCTCTCCTGTGTGTACCTTCCTCTCTTCTGTGTGTATCATCCCCTTCCTGTGTGTATCCCCCTCTCTCCTGTGTGTATCCTTCTGTCTCCTGTGTGTATCCTTCTCTTTTCTTTGTGTATCCTCCTCTCTCCTTTGTGTATCCTAATCTCCTGTGTGTATCTTCCTCTCTCCTGTGTGTGTTCTCCTCTCTCCTGTGTGTATTCTATTATCTTCTATGTGTATCCTTTTTCTCTCCTGTGTGCATCCTCGCTCTCCCCTATGTGTATCCCACCTCTCTCCTGTGTGTATCCCCCTCTCTCCTGTGTGTATTTTCTCTCTACTGTGTGTATCCTCCGCTCTGCTCTGTGTATCCTTCTCTCTCCTGAGTGTACTTTCTTCTCTCCTGTATTTATCCCCATCTCCTGTGTGTATTCTTATCTCTCCTGTGTGGATCCCCTTTTCTCCTGTGTGTATCACCCTCTCCAGTGTGTATGCCCCTCTCCTGTGTGTTTCCCCATCTCCTTTGTGTATCCTCCTCTCTCCTGTGTGTATCCTTTACTTTTTTTGGTGTATTTTCCACTCTCCTCTGTGTATGCCCCTCTCCTTTTTGTATCCTTTTCTCTCGTGTGTATACTCCTCTCTCCTGTGTGTACCTTCCTTTTTCTGGTGTGTATTTTCCTCTCCTGCGTTTCGCAACCCTCTCTCCTGAGTGTATCCTCCTCTCTCCTGCGTGTATCCCTCTCTCTCCTGTGTGTATCCTCCTCTCTTTTGTGTGTATCCTCCTCTCTCCTGCGTGTATCCTCCTCTCTTCTGTCGGTATCCTCATTCCTTTTTTGTGTATTTTCCTCCCTCCTGTATTTATCCTTCTTCCCCTGTGTGTACCAACCCTCCCCTGTTTGTATCTCCCTCCATCCTGTGTCTATGCCCCAGTTTCCTGTGGGTATCCTCCTCTCTGTTGTGTGTATCCCCCCTCTCTGCTGTGTGTATCCTCCTCTTATTTTTGTGTGTGCTCTTTTTCTACTGTGTGAATACCCCTCTCTTGTGTGTATTCCCTTCTCTTCTGTGTGCATTTTCCCCACTTCTGTGTGTACCCCCCTCGCCTGTGTGTATATTTCTATCTACTGTGTGTTTCCTTTTCTCCTTTGTGTGTCCTCCTCTCTCCTGTGTGTATCCCCCACTCTCCTCTGTGTATTCCCCTCCCTCCTGTGTGTATTCCGCACTCTCCTGTTTGTATCTCTCTCTCTTTTGTCTGTATCACCCTTTATCCTGTGTGTATTTTTTTCTCTCCTGTGTGTATCCTTCTCTGGCTTGTGTGTATTCTCCTCTCTCCTGTGGATATCCCCCGCCATTTGTGTGTATCCCCATTCCTCCTGTGTGTATTTCCCCCTCTCCTGTGTGTAACCTCCTCTCTCCTGCGTGAATCCTCCTCTCTTTTTTTTGTATCATCTTCCCTTTTGTGTTTGTCCTTCTCTCTCCTGTATATATCCTTCTGCCACTGTGTGTATATCCCTCTCTTCTGTTTTTATCCTCCTCTTTCCTGTGTGTATCCCCCATCTGCTGTGTGTATCCCTTCTCTCCTGTGTGTTTCCTTCTCTCCCCTGTGTGTATGCACCTCTCTCCTGTGTGTGTCCCCCCTCCTGTGTGTATCCCTCTCGCCTGTTTGTGTCCTCCTCTCTCCTGTGTATTTCTCCTCTTTTTTGTGAATCCTCCTTTCTTTTGTGTGTATCCTCCTCTCTCCTATGTGTATCCTCCTCTCTCCTGTGTGTATTTTCCTCTCTCCTGTGTGTATTCCCCTCCTTCTGTGTGTATGCTTCTCTCTCCTCTGTGTATCCCCTCCCTTCTGTGTGTATTCTACACTTTCCTGTTTGTATCCCTCTCTCTTCTGTGTGTATCCCCCTCTCTCCTGTGTGTATCCTCCTCTCTACTGTGTCTATGCCCCTCTGTCTTGTGTGTATTCTTCTTTCTCCTGTATGTATCCTCCTCTCTCCTCTCTGTATACCCATCTCCTGTGTGTATCCCCGTCTCTCCTGTGTGTATTACCCTGTCTCCTGTGTGTATCCATATCTCTTGTTTGTATTTCCTCTCTCCTGTGTGTATGACCCTCTCCGGTGTGTATCCTCCTTTCTTCTGTGTGTATTCTCCTCTCTCATTTGTGTATCCTCTTCTCTCCTGTGTGTATCCTCCTCTTTCCTGTGTGCTTTGTCCTCTCTCCTGTGTGTATTTTCTACTCTCTTGTGTGTATTTTTCTTTCTCCTGTGTGTATCCCTTCTCTCTCCTTTGTGTTTCTCCCCTTTCTCCTGTATGTAATTCCTTTCACTCTTGTGTGTACCCCTCTTTCTCTTGTGTGTATCACCCTCACCCCTGTGTGTATTCCCTCTCTCCTTTTTGTATCTTCCTCTCTCCTGTTTGTATCTTCCTCGCTCCTGTGTTTATGCCCCTCTCTGCTGTGTGTATCCCGCTTTTCTGTGTGTATCATTTTCTCTCTTGTGTGTATTCTTTTTCTCCTGTGTGTATCCCACTCTTTCCTGTGTGTATCCTCCACTCTGCTGTGTTCATCCTCCTCTCTGTTGTGTTTATCCCCCTCATTCCTGTGTGTATCCTCCTTTCTCCTGTGTGTAATTTCCTGTCTGTTGTACATATCCTCCTTTCTCCTGTGTGTCTTTTTTTTTGCGTTTATCCCCCTCATTTCTGTGTGTATCCTTTTTTCTTCTGTGTGTATTTTCCTCTCTCTTGTGTGTTTCCTCCTCTATCCTATGTGTATCCCCCTCTGTTTTTGTGTATATCACACTCTCCTGTTTGTATCCCCCACTCTCCTGAGTGTATTTTCTTCTCTTCTCTGTGTATCCTTCTTTCACGTGTGTATCCTCCTCTCTCCTGTTTGCATCATTTTCTCTCCTGTGTGTATCCTTTTCTCTCCTTTCTGTATCCTCTACTTTTTTTGTGTGTATTCTCCTCTCTCTTGTGTGTATCCTCCTCTCTCCTGTGTGTACCTTCTTCTCTCTTGTCTGTACACCCCCTCTCTCTTGTGTGTATCCTCCTCTCTATTTTGTGTTTCCTGCTCTATTCTGTGTATATCTCCTTTCTTCTGTGTGTATGCCCCTCTCTCCTATGTGTATCCCACTTTTCTGTGTGTATTCTTTTTGTCCTGTTTGTATCCTCCTCTATCCTGTTTTTATCAGCCTCTCCTTTGTGTATGCCTTTGTCTCTTTTGTGTATTCTCTTCTCTCCTGTGTGTATATTCCCCTCTCATTTGTGTATCCTCCTCTCTCCTATGTGGATCCTCCTCTCTCCTTTGTGTATCCTCCACACTGCTGTGTTTATCCTTCTTTCTTTTGCGTGTATCCCCCTCATTCCTGTGTTTATCCTTCTTTCTTTTGTGTGTATTTTCCTGTCTCTTGTGTGTATCCTCCTCTCTCCTGTGGGTATACTTCTCCCCATTTGTGTATGCCGCACTCTCCTGTTTGTATCCCGACTCTTCTGAGTATATTCCCCTCTCTCCTGTGTGTACCCTCCTCTCTCCTGTTTGTATCATTTTCTCTTCTGTGTGTATCCTATCCTCTCCTTTCTGAATTCTCCTCTTTTTTGTGTGTATCCCCCTCTATCCTATGTGTATCCCCTTCTTCTGCGTGTATCCTTTTTTTAACTGTGTGTATCCCCCGCTATCCTGTGTGTATCATCCTCTCCTTTGTGTATGCCTTCGTCTCTTTTCTGTATTCTCCTCTCTCATGTGTGTATCTTCCTCTCTAATGTGTGTATCCTCCTCTCTCCTTTGTGTATCTTCCTCCCCCTGTGTGTATCCCACTGTCTCCTGTGTGTATCCCCCTCTCTCCTGGTGTATCATTTTTTCTTCTGTGTATCCTCCTTTCACCTGTGGGGATCCTCCTTTCTCCTGTGAGTATCATCCTCCCTATTGTGTGTATCTTCCTCTCTCCTGTGTGTATCCTTTTCTATTCTGTGTGTATCCTCCTGTCTCCTGTGTGTATCCTCCTCCCTCCTGTGTGTATTTTCTTTTCTCCCGTGGGTATCCTTGCTCTCTCCTGTGTGTATCCGCCTGCAACCTGTGTTTATCCTTCTCTCTCCTTTGTGTATGCCCCTCTCTTCTGTGTGTATCCCCCTCTACTGTGTCTATCCTCCTCTCTGCTCTGTGTATCCTTCATTCTCCTGTGTGTATCCTCCTCTCTTGTGTGTATCCTCCTCTCTCCTGTGTGTATATTTTCTCTCTCTTGTGTGTATTCCCCTCTCTTTTTTGCGTACTTCCCTCACCTGTGTGTATACCCCTCTGTCCTGTGTGTATCCCCCTCTCTCCTGTTTATATCCCCCTCTCTATTTTGTGAATTTCCATCTCTCCTGTGTGTATCATTCTCTCTCCTGTGTGTACGCTCCTATCTTTTGTGTGTATCCTTCTCTCTCCTGTGTGTATCCTCCTCTCTAATGTGTGTATCCACACTCTCTCCTGTGTGTAACGCCCTCTCTCCTCTGTGTATTAACCTCTCTCCTGTGTATACTCTTCTCTCCTGCGTGTATCCTTTTTTCTTTTTAGTGTATCTTCCTCTCTCTTATATGTATTTCCCTCTCTCCGGTCTGTATGAATCACTGTCCTGTGGGTATTCCCCTCTTCTGTGTGTATATCCTCTCTCCTGTGTGTATTCTCATCTCCTGTGTGTATCCCCCTCTCTCTTGTGTATATTTCCCTTTCTCCTGTATGTATCCAGCTCTCCTGTGTGTATCCCCCTCTCTCCTGTGCGTATGCCCTTCTCCTGTATGTATACTCCTCTCTCCTGTGTGTATCCTCCTGTCTCCTGTGTGTATCCTCCTCTCTCCTGCGTGTATCATTCCGCTTTCTTGTGTGTTCCCCCCTCTTTTGTGTGTAACACCTTTCTTTCCTGTTTGTATCACTCCTTTCTTCTGTGTGTATCCCCCTCTCTTGTGTGTATCTCCTCTCCTGTTTGTTTCCTCCTCTCTTCTGTGTGTATCCTTCTCTTTCCTGTGTTTATGCACCTCTCTCCTGTGTGTATCACCCTTTCCTGTGTGTATTCTCTCACGTGTGTGCATCCCCCTCTCTCCTTTGTGTATTCCCCTCATTTGTGTGTATACGCCTTTCTCCTATGTGTATTCCCCTCTCTTCTGTTTGGATCCCCCTCTCTCTTCTGTGTATCGCCCTCTCCTCTGTGTGTCCTCCTTTCATCTATGTGTATTCTCCTCTCTTTTGTGTGTATCTTTTCTCTCTCCTGTGTGTATGCACCTCTCTTCGTTGTGTATTCCCCTCACTTTTGTGTATACCCCTCTCTCCTGTGTGTATCTTCCCTCTCTCCTGTATGTTTCCCCCTCTCTTTGGTGTGTATTCTCCTCGATCATGTGTGTATTCTTTTCTCTTCTGTGTGTATCATTCTTTCTCTTGTGTGCATCCCCCTTCCCTTCAGTGTGTATTTTTCTCTCTCCTGTGTGTATCACCCTCTCTCCTGCGGGTATCCTCCTCTGTGCTGCCTGTATCCTCCTTTCTTCTGAGTGTACCCTCCTCTCTCGTGTGTATATCCTTCTCCTGTGTGTACACCCCTCTCTCCTATGTGTATTTCGTCTCTCCTTTGTGGATTCCCTCTCTCTTGTGTGTATCGCCCTCTCCTGTATGTATGCTCCACGAGCTTTTGTGTATCCGTCTCTCTCCTGTGTGTATCTTCCTTTCTCTTGTGTGTATTTTTCTCTTTACTGTGCGTATCTTCCTCCTCCTGTGTGTATCCCACTCTCTCCATTGTGTAGCCTCTCACGTCTCTGAGTATGCCCAACTGTCTTGTGGGTATCCCCCTCTCTCCTGTTAGTATCCCCCCTCTACCCTGTGTGTATCCCTTCTCTCGCTTTTGTATATCCTACTCTTTTCTGTGTGTATATCCCTCTTTATTGTGTGTATCCACTCTCTCTCCTGTGTGTATCCTCCTCTCTCCTGTGTACCCACCCTCTTTTTTGTGTATCCTTTTCTCTCCTGTGTGTATCCTCCTCTCTCCTGTATTTATCCCGGTCCTTCTGTGTGTATCCCACTGTCTTCTGTGTGTATCCCCTCTCTCCTATGCGTATCCTTCCCACTTTTGTGTGTATTCTTCTTTCCCCTGTGTGTATCTTTCTCTCTCCTGTGTGTATCTTCCTCTCTCCTGTGTGTATCCTCCTCTCTCTTGTGTGTATCCTCCTCTTTTCTGTGTTGATTCTCCTCTTTTCTCTGTGTATCTTCCTCTCTCCTATTTGTATCCTTTATTCACCTGATTGTATCCTCCTCTCTCTTGTGTGTATCTTCCTTTCACCTCTGTGTATCCTCCTGTGTCCTATATGTATTCTCCTTTCTCCTGTGTTTATCCCCCATCTCTCCTGTGTGTATCCTAATCTCTTTTGCGTGTACCATCCCCTCTCCTCTGTCTATGCCCCTCTCTTCTGTATGTATTTCCCTCTCCTGTGTTTTTCTCCCTCTCTCTTTTGTGTATCCCCTCTCTCGTCTGTGTATCCTTCTCTCCTGTGCCTATCTCCATCTCTTCTGTGTGTATCTCCTTCTCCTGTGTGTATCCTTTCCTCTTCTGTGAGTATCTTCCTCTGTCCTGTGTGTATTCTCCTCTCTCCATCGTGTATCCTCCTCACTCCTGTGTTTATCCTTCTACCACTTTGTGTATACCCTTCTCTTTTGTGTATCCCCCACCCTCATATTTGTGTGCTTCACTCTCCTGTGTGTATCTTCCTTTCTCCTGTGTGTATCACCCTCTCTCCTGTGTATATGCTCCTCTCTCCTGTGTGTATCCTCCTCTTTCCTGTGTGTATCCTCCTTTCTCCTGTGTGCATCTCCCTCGCTCTTGTGTGTATTTCTTTCTCCTGTGTGTATCCCTTTCTCTTTTGTGTATCCACCTCTCTCCTTCGTGTAACCCCCCTCTTCTGTGTGTACGCCTCACTCTCCTGTGTGTATTCTCCTCTCACCTGTGTGTATTTTTCTCTCCTTTGTGTATCCTTCTCTCTCCTGTGTGTATTCCACTTTCTCCTGTGTATACTTCTCTCTCCTGCGTGTATCCTCCTCTCTCATTTGTGTATCTTTCTCTCTCTTGTGTGTATTCCCCTCTCTCCTGTCTGTATCCTCCTATCTCCTGTGTGTATTTTCCTCTCTCCTATGTGTATTCTTCTCTCTCTTGTTTGTATCCTCATATCTTGTGTATATCCCCCTCTCTTCTGTGTGTATATCCCCGTCTCCTGCATGTATCCAACTCTTTTGTGTGTACCCCCACTCTTCTGTGTGTATCCCCTACTCCTGTGTGTATCTCATTCTCTTCTGTGTGTATCTTCCTCTCTCCTGTCTGTATCCTCCTCTCTCCTGTTTGTATCTTTCTCTCTACTGTGTGTATGCCCCCTCTCCTGTGGGTATCATTCTCTCTCCTGTGGGTATTTTCCTCTTTCCTGTGTGTATTTCCATTTCTCCTGTGTGCTTCCCCCTCGCTCCTTTGTTTATTTCCCTCTCCTGTGTGTATCCCTTTCTCCTTTCTGTATCCCCCTCTCTCCTCTGTGTATCCCCACTTTTCTGTGTTTACGCCCCTCCCTCCTGTATGTATCCTCCTCTCACCTGTGTGTATTTCTCTCTCCAGTTTGTATCACCTTTTCCTGTGAGTATCCTCCTCTCTTCTGTGTGTACCCTGTTTCTACTGTGTTTATCCCCATTTTATGTGTGTATGCCCCCTCCCTTGTGTGTATCCCCCTCTCCTGTGTGTATCCTCCTCTCTCCTGTGTGTACCCTTCTCTCTTTTGTGTGTATCCTCCTCTCTCCTTTGTGTATCCTCCTTTCTTCTGTGTGTATCCCCATCTTTTCTGTGTGTACCCTTCTCTAACATGTGTGTATACTCCCGCTCTCCTTTGTGTGTACCCTCTCTCCTCTCTGTATCCTCCTCTCTCCTCTGTGTATCTTCCTCTCTCCTGTGTGTATCCTCCTCTCTCCTGTGTGTATCCTCTTCTCTCCTGTGTGTATCCTCCTCTCTCCTGTGTGTATCTTTTCTCTCTCCTGTGTGCATGCCCCTCTCTCCTTTGTGTATTCCCCTCACCTGTGTGTATACCCCTCTTTCCTGTGTGTATTCCCCTCTCTCCTGTTTGTTTCACCCTTTCTCCTGTGTGTATACTCCTTTCTCCTGTGTGTATCCCACCACTCTCCTGTGTGTAACGCCCTCTCTCCTGTGTGTATTCCCCTCTCTCCTGTGTGGATCTCCATCTCTCCTGTGTAAATCTCCCTCTCTCCTGTGTATATCCACCTCTCCTGTGTGTATTTTCTTCTCTATTCTCTGTATTTCTTTGTCTCCTGTATGTATCTAACCCTCCTGTGAGAATCTCCCTCTCTCCTGCGTATATGCCTTTTTTCTGTTTGTATACTCCTCTCTCCTGTGTGTATCCTCCACTCTCCTTTGTGTATCCTCCTCTCTCCTCTGTGTATACTCCAATCTTCTGCAGGTATCCTCCTCTCTTTTATCTGTACGCTCCTCTTTGTTGTGTGTTTCCTCCTCTCTTTTGTAGTTATCCTTTTTTCTTTGTGTGTATTCTCCTCTCTCCTGTTTGTATTCCCCTCCCTCTTGTGTGTATCCTCCTATCTCCTGTGTGTATTCTCCTCTCTCCTGTGTGTATTCCTCTCTCTTCTGTTTGTATCCCCATATATTGTGTGTGTCCTTCTCTCTCCTGTGTGTATTTCCTTCTCTCCTGCATGTATCCAACGCTTTTGTATGTACCCCCTCTCTTCTGTGTGTATACCCCACTCCTGTGTGTATCTCCTTCTCTTCTGTGTGTATCTTCCTCTCTCCTCTCTGTATCCTTCTCTCTTCTGTGTGTATCTTCCCCTCTACTGTGTGTATACCCCCTCTCCTGTGGGTATTATTCTCTCTCCTGTGTGTATCCTCCTCTTTCCTGTGTGTATTTCCCTTTCTCCTGTGTGCATCCCCCTCGCTCCTGTGTGTATTTCTCTCTCCTGTGTGTATCCCTTTCTCCTTTGTGTATCCCCTCTTTCCTCTGTGTATCCCCACTTTTCTGTGTTTATGCCCTTCCCTCCTGTGTGTATCCTCCTTTCACCTGTGTGTATTTCTCTCTCCTGTTTGTATCACATTTTCCTGTGAGTATCCTCCTCTCTTCTGTGTGTACCTTTTTTCTCTGTGTTTATCCCCATTTTATGTATGTAGGCCTTCTCCCCTATGTGTATCCCCATCTCCTGTGTGTATCCCCCTCTCTCCTTTGTGTATCCTCCTTTCTTCTGTGTGTATATCCATCTTTTCTATGTGTATCCTCCTTTCTTCTGTGTGTATATTCCCTCTCTCCTGTGTGTATCCCCTCTCTCCTCTGTGTATCCCCCTCTCTCCTCTGTGTATCCTCCTCTCTCCTGTGTGTATCCCCTTCTCTTCTGTGTGTATTCCCATCTTTTTTGTGTGTAAGCTTCTCTCTCCTGTGTGTATGCTCCTCTCTCCTTTGTGTATTCCCCTCACCTGTGTGTATACCCCTCTCTCCTGTGTATTCACCTCTCTCCTGTGTGTATCACCCTGTCTCCTGTGTGTATCCTCCTTTCTCCTGTGTGTATTTCACCACTCTTCTGTGTGTAACGCCCTCTCTCTTGTGTGTATTCCCCTCTCTCCAATGTGGATCTTCATCTCTCCTGTGTGTATCCCCCTTTTCTGTGTGTATACTCCTCTCTCCTGTGTGTATCCTCCTCTCTCCTCTGTGTATCCACCTCTCCTGTGTGTATTCCCTTCTCTATTGTGTGTACTTCCCTGTCTTCTGTATGTATCCAACCCTACTGTGAGAATCTGCCTCTCTTTTTTGTATATGCCCCTTTTCTGTGTGTATACTCCTCTCTCCTGTGTGTATCCTCCCCTCTCCTGTTTGTATACTTTTCTCTTTTTTTGTATCCTCCAATCTCCTGCATGTATCATCCTCTCTTCTATCTGTATCCTCCTCTTTTTTTGTGTATCCTCCTCTCTTTTGTATTTATTCTTTTTTTCTGTGTATATTCTTCTCTCTCCTGTGTGTATTTCCCTCCCTCCTGTGTGTATTCTCCTATCTCCTGTGAGTATTCTCCTCTCTCCTGTGTGTATTCCCCTCTCTCCTGTTTGTATCCCCATATCCTGTGTGTATCCCCCTCTCTTTTTTGTGTATTTCCTTGTCTCCTGTATGTATCCAACGCTCCTGTGTGTATCCTCTTCACTCTTTGGTGTATGCTCCTCTTTTGTGTGTATACTTTTCCCTGTTTTGTGTATCCTCCTCTCTTTTGTGTGTATCCTTCTCTCTACTGTGTTTATCCCTCCGCTCTCCTGCGTGTTTTCTTCTTCTCTCCTGTGTGTAACACCTTTCTTTCCTGTGTGTATACCCCCTTTCTCCTGTGTGTATCCCCCTCTTTTGTATGTATCCCCTCTCTCCTCATTGTTTCCTCCTCTCTTCTATGTGTATCTTTTTTTAAAGTTTTCCCTCCCTCACAGTTTAAAACTCTTGCAGTCATCTGCTACTATCTTGAAGGCTATGGTACAAGAGAATAAAGGAGAAAAGGGCAATTTTTCTCTTTATTAAGCCTTTTCCTGCTCCTTGAGCCTAAACTAGAAGAGTTCTCTTACAGCCTTCACTGCCGTGCCTCAGGGCCCACTTTCAGGTTTTAAGCTTTCTCGCATCCGAGACAGGGGCTACAATTAAAAAAAAAAAAAGAAAGAAAGAAAAAGGATCACTCTTTGCTACTCTGGCTACTCTGAATTCTTGTCATGTCATTTACTCCAGTCCACCTGCTGCGACTTACCCTTTAGAGTTTTTAAATAGCTGTACTCTGCTTTCTCCCCAGGTTTTATTAGCTACATGCAGTAGCAGACAAATGTGGTTTCTTTTTGCTTTTTCCATCTTAACTGGCTCTGACCTCAGGTATATATATATATATATATATATATATATATATATATATATATATTTAAATATATATATATATATATATATTTAAATTTTTATTGCATTATAGGTTTTGGGGTACATGTGCAGAACGTGCAAGATAGTTGCATAGGTACACACATGGCAGTGTGTTTTGCTGCCTTCCTCCTCTTCACCCACACTTGGTATTCATCCCCAGGCTATACCCCCCAGACCCACCCTGCTGTCCCTCCCCCATTTCCCCCAACAGTCCCCAGTGTATAGTAGACAGCCTCTCTGTGTCCATGTGTTCTCATTTTTCTCACCCACATATGATTGAGTATATGTGGTATTTCTTTTTCTGTTCTTGTGTCAGTTTGCTGAGAATGATGTTCTCCAGATTCATCCGTGTTTTTACAAAGGACACAAACTCATCATTTTTGATTGCTTCATAATATTCCATGGTGTATATGTGCCACATTTTCCCAGTCCAGTCTATCATCGATGGGCATTTGGGTTGGTTCCAGGTCTTTGCTATTGTAAACAGTGCTGCAATGAACATTCGTGTGCATGTGTCCTTATAGTAGGACGATTTATAGTCTTTTGGATAGATACCCAGTAATGGGATTGCTGGGTCAAATGGAATTTCAATTTCTCGGTTTCTCAGGAATCGCCACACTGTCTTCCACAATGGTTGAACTAATTTACACTCCCACCAACAGTGTAAGAGTGTTCCTATTTCTCCACATCCTCTCCAGCATCTGCTGTCTCCAGATTTTTTAATGATCGCCATTCTAACTGGTGTGAGATGATATCTCAATGTGGTTTTGATTTGCATCTCTCTAATGACCAATGATGATGAACACTTTTTCATGTTTGTTGGCCTCATGTATGTCTTCTTTTGTAAAGTGTCTGTTCATATCCTTTGCCCATTTTTGAATGGGCTTGCTTGTTTTTTTCCTGTAAATCTGTTTGAGTTGTTAGTAAATTCTGGATATCAGCCCTTTGTCAGATGTGTAAACTGCAAAGATTTCTTCCCATTCTGATGGCTGCCGATTCACTCTAGTGACTGTTTCTTTTGCCGTGCGGAAGCTGTGGAGTTTGATTAGGTCCCATTTGTCTATTTTGGCTTTTGTTGCCAATGCTTTTGTGTTTTGTTCATGAAGTCCTTGCCTACTCCTATGTCCTGAACGGTTTTGCCTAGATTTTCTTCTAGGGTTTTTATGGTGTCAGGTCTTACGTTTAGGTCTTTAATCCATCTGGAGTTAATTTTAGTGTAAGGTGTCAGAAAGGGGTCCAGTTTCTGCTTTCTGCACATGGCTAGCCAGTTTTCCCAACACCATTTATTAAATAGAGAATCCTTTCCCCATTGCCGGTTTTTGTATGGTTTATCAAAGATAATATGGTTGTAGATATGTTGTGTTGCATCCGATGCTTCTGTTCTGTTCCATTGGTCAATATCTCTGTTTTGGTACAAGTACAATGCTGTTTTGATTACTGTAGCCTTGTAGTATAGTTTGAAGTCTGGTAGCGTGATGCCTCCCGCTGTGTTCTTTTTGCTTAGAATTGACTTGGCTATGCGGGCTCTTTTTTGGTTCCATATGAAACTCATGGTGGTTTTTTCAGTTCTGTGAAGAAACTCAATTGTATTTTGATGAGGATAGCATTAATATGTAAATTACTTTGGGCAGTATAGCCATTTTCACAGTATTGATTCTTCCTAACCACGAACATGGAAGGTTTCTCCATCTGTTTGTGTTTTCTTTTATTTCATTGAGCAGTGGTTTGTAGTTTTCCTTAAAGAGGTCCCTTACATTCCTAGTGAATTGTATTCCTAGGTATTTTATTTTCTTTGTAGCAGTTGTGAATGGCAGTTCCTTCTTAATTTGGTTCTCTTTAAGTCTGTTATTTGTGTATAGGAATGCTTGTGATTTTTGCACATTGATTTTATATCCTGCGACTTGCTGAAGTTGCTTATCAGTTGCAGGAGCTTTTGGGCTGAGGTGATGGGGTCTTCTAGGTATACTATCATGTCTTCTGCAAATAGCGAAAATTTGGCTTCCATTTTTCCTATTTGAATACCCTTTATTTCTCTTTCTTGCCTGATTGCTCTGGCTAGAACTTCCAGTCCTATGTTGAATAGAAGTGGTGAGAGAGGGCATCCTTGTCTAGTGCCGGATTTCAAAGGGAATGCTTCCAATTTTTGCCCATTAATTATGATATAGGCTGTTGGTTTGTCGTAAATAGCTTTTATTACTTTGAGATATGTTCAATCAATACCAAGTTTATTGAGGGTTTTTACCATAAATGGCTGTTGAATTTTGTCAAATGCCTTCTCTGCGTCAATTGAGATAATCATGTGGTTTTCGTTTTTGCTTCTGTTTATGTGGTGAATTACATTTATAGACTTGTGTATGTTGAACCAGACCTGCATCGCTGGGATTAATCCTACTTGGTCATGATAAATAAGTTTTTTAATGTGCTATTGCAATCGATTTGCCAGTATTTTATTGAAGATTTTTCATCTATGTTCATCATGGATATTGACCTGAAGTTTTCTTTTTTTGTTGAGTCTCTGCCAGGTTTTGGTATCAGGATCATGTTGGTCTCATAAAATGATTTGGGAAGGGTTCCCTCTTTTTGGATTATTTGGAATAGTTTCAGAATGAATGGTACCAAATTCTTTTGTGTGTCTGGTAGAATTGAGCTGTGAACCCATCTGGACCTGGGCTTTTTTTGTGTGGTAGGCCCTTAATTGCTGCCACAACTTCTGACCTTGTTATTGGTCTATTCATAGTTCCGGCTTCCTCCTGGTTTAGGCTTGGGAGGACACAGGCGTCCAGGAATTTATCAACATCTTCCTGATTTACTAATTTTTGTGCACAGAGTTGTTTGTAGTATTCTCTGATGATGGTTTGAATTTCTGTGGAATCTGTGGTGCTTTCCCCTTTATCGTTTTTTATTGCATCTATTTGGTTGTTCTCTCCGTTCTTTTTTATCAGTCTGGCTAGTGGTCTATTTTGTTGATCTTTTCAAAAAACCAGCTCTTAGACTTATTGATTTTTTGAAGGGTTTTTCTTGTCTCTATCTCCTTCAGTTCTGCTCTGATCTTAGTTATTTCTTGTCTTCGGCTAGGTTTTGAGCTTTTTTGATCTTGCTCCTCTAACTCTTTCAATTTTGACGATAGGGTGTCAATTTTGGATCTCTACACTCTTCTCATGTGGGCACTTATTGCTATATATTTTCCTCTACAGACTGCTTTAAATGTGTCCCAGAGATTCTGGTACGTTGTGTCTTCATTCTCGTTGGTTTCAAAGAACTTCTTTATTTCTGCGTTCATTTCATTGTTTATCCAATCAACATTCAAGAGCCAGTTGTTCAGTTTCCATGAACCTCTGCGGTTCTGAGTTATTTTCTGAATTCTGAGTTCCAACTCGATTGCACTATGGTCTGAGAGACTGTTTGTTATGATTTCCGTTGTTTTGCATTTGCTGAGGAGTGCTTTACTTCCAATTATGTGGTCAATTTTGGAGTATGTGTGATGTGGTGCTGAGAAGAATGTATATTCTGTGGATTTGGGGTGGAGAGTTCTGTAAATGTCTATCAGGTTTGCTTGTTCCAGGTCTGAGTTCAAGTCCTGAATATCCTTGTTAATTTTCTTTCTGGTTGATCTGTCTGCTATTGACAGTGGAGCGTTAAAGTCTCCCACTATTATTGTGTGGGAGTCTAAGTCTCTTTGTAAGTCATTAAGAACTTCCCTTATATATCTGGGTGTTACTATATTGGGTCCATATATATTTAGAATTGTTATCTCTTCCTGTTGTATCGATCCTTTTACCATTATGTAATGACTTTTTTGTACCTTTTGATCTTTGTTGCTTTAACGTCTATTTTATCAGAGATGAGAATTGCAACTCCTGCTATCTTTTGCTCTCCATTTGCTTGGTAAACCTTCCTCCATCCTTTTATTTTGAGCCTTTGTGTATCCTTGCGTGTGAGGTGGATTTCCTGGGTACAGCACACTGATGAGTTTTGGTTTTTCATCCAATTTCCCATTCTGTGTCTTTTGATTGGTGCATTTAGCACATTTACATTCAGGGTTAATATTGTTATGTATGAATTTGATACTGCCATTTTGATGCTAGCTGGCTGTTTTGCCCGTTGTTTCATGTATATTCTTCATTTTGTTGATGGTCTTTAGCATTTGATATGCTTTTAGGATGGCTGGAACTGGTTGTTTCTTTCTATGTGTAGTGCCTCTTTCAGTAGCTCTTGTAAAGCAGGCCTAGTGGTGACAAAGTCTCTGAGTACTTGCTTATTCGTGAAGGATTTTATTTTTCCTTTACTTATGAAGCTCCGTTTGGCCGGATATGAAATTCTGGGTTGAAAGCTCTTTTCTTTAAGGATGTTGAATATTGGCCCCCACTCTTTTCTGGCTTGTAGAGTCTCTGCTGAGAGATCTGCTGTGAGTCTGAATGGCTTCCCTTTGTGGGTGACCCGAAACCACCCACTCTGGTTGCCCTTAGTATTTTCTCTCTGGCTGCCCTTAGTATTTTCTCCTTCATTTCAACCCTGGTGAATCTGACGATTATGTGCCTTGAGGTTGCTCTTCTTGCGGAATATCTTTGTGGTGTTCTCTGTATTTCCTGGAGTTGAGTATTGACCTGACTTGCTAGGTTGGGGAAATTTTCCTGGAAAATATCCTGAAGAGTGTTTTCCAGCTTGGATTCATTCTCTTCGTCACATTCTGGTACACCTATCAAACGTAGGTTGGGTCTCTTCACGTAGTCCCACATTTCTTGGAGGTTTTGTTCATTTTTTTTTGTAATTTTTTCTTTAATCTTGGTTTCTCGTTTTATTTCATTGAGTTGATCTTCAACTTCTGATATTCTTTCTTCTGCTTGGTCAATTCGGCTGTTGAAACTTGTGCATGCTTCGCGAAGTTCTTCCGTTGTGTTTTTCAGCTTTCTCAATTCATTCATATTCTTCTCTAAGTTGTCCATTCTTGTTATCAATTCGTCGAATCTTTTCTCAAATCTTTTTTCGAGGTTCTTAGTTTCTTTGCACTTGTTTAGTGCATGTTCCTTTAGCTCACTGAAGTTTCTCATTATCCACTTTCTGAAGTCTGATTCCGTCATTTTGTCACATTCATTCTCCGTCCAGTTTTGCTCCCTTGCTGGTGAGGAGTTTTGGTCCTTTTTTCTTGGTGAGGTGTTTTGGTTTCGGGTGCTTTCCACCTTTTTGCGCTGGTTTCTTCCCATGTTTACGGATTTATCCGCCTGTCGTCTAATAGTTGCTGATTTTTCAATTGGGTCTCTGTGTGGACGCTAAGATTGTTGATGATGAAGTATTTCTGTTACTTAGTTTTTCCTCTAATGGTCTATCCCCTCTGCTGTATGAGTGCTGAGGTCCACTCCAGGCCCTGCTTGTCTGGGGTATACCTGCAGCAGCTGCGGAACAGTGAGGGATGATACCAGGTTCTTCTGCTGCTGTCCTTGTTCCAGAATAATGCCAGCCAAATGTCAGTCTGATTAGTCCTTTTCTGGGGTGACTCCTTGGATATACAGGGGTCAGGGAGCTGGTTGAGGAGACAGTCTGTGCTTTATAGGAGCTCCAGTGCTGAGCTGTGAGGTGCGTTGTTCATTCACCGTTGTTGGGAGGTTGTTTATGTCTGCTGCTATAGAACTCATAAAACTCCACCCTTTCCACCCCCCTTAAATGCTCTGTCTCAGGGAGTTGGGGCTTTCTTTATGAGTATCTGTTGCACTGTCCTACCCCACTAGGCGGCAGTCTATTCACTATTTGCCTGCCCGGGCTCTGACCTGCTAGCGCGGGTCTACCCTGTTGCTGCTGGGCTCCCTTCTGCTTTGGAGGGCGGAGTCTCTCTGTTATGGCAGGTTGCCTCAGCAACGGCAGGCTGCGTTAGTCCTGAGCTGTACTTCAGTGGGAGTGGACTGCGTCAGCAATGGTGGACGCCCCTCCCTCACCGGGCTGCACCGTCCTAGATGCCGCCAGCAAAACTCTCAGCCCCAAGCATCTCCAGTCGCCGCCTTGCTTGTCCCCGTGAGCGTGGGACCCTCCAAGCCCGATCACCCAGCTCCCTGCCTCAGAGTCCGTCCTCTCTCTTTCTCTCTTCCTCTCCCCAAGCTGAAAGGTCGACTCTCTCACTGGCGCCCCAGTAGCCTGCGGATAGGGCACTGGGATCCGTGTGATCTCCTGTGCCGCTGTCCACTACCCCGGCTCTGATCACGCTTCCAAGGAAACTCCTGATCTGGCTCATTGTCCAAGTCCCGTTCAATCAGATGGACACTCCAATCTGCCCTTCGAAATCTCAGATTGCCGGTTTAACAGGGCACCCAGACCAGTGAGTTCCGCGCCGGGTCCTGCTGTGGCGCCGGCCAAAGAGTCCGCTGGAGCCGGCTGCGTTAGCTGGCTGCGTTCGCGTCCCGTGTGTCTCCCACACCTGGGAGTTTCAACGCTCTGTGGGCATAAAAAGAACATCCGAGAATGCGGCTAGGACTCACCCTCTGCGCCTTCACTGAGAGCTGCAATCCTGAGTCGCTTCTATGACGCCATCTTGCCTCCTCCCCTTCTGTGTGTATCTTTTCCTCTCCTGTGTTTACGCCACTCTCTCCTGTGTGTATCACCATTTCCTGTGTGTCTACTTTTCTCTCCTGTGTTAATCCCCTCTTTCTCCTTTGTTTATCACCCTTTTATGTGTGTATGCCCCCTCTCCTGTGTGTATTTTTTCTCCTGTTTGTATCCCCCTCTCTCCAGTGTCTATGCACCTCTCTTGTGTGTATCCTCCTCTCTCCTGTGTGTATCCTTCTCTCTTCTGTGTGTGCCCTCCTCTCTCCTGTGTGTATCACCCCTCTCCTTTGTGTATTCCCCAGTACCCTGTGTGTATCCTTCTGTCTCCTGTGTGTATCCTTTTCTCTTTTGTGTGTATTTCCCTCTATCCTGTGTATCCTCCTCTCTCCTACGTGTATCCTCTCTCTCCTGTGTGTATTCACTTCTCTGCTGTGTGTATTTTTCTTTCTCCTGTGTGTACACCCCTGTTTTTGTGTTTGTCCCCCTCTCCTTTGTGTTTCTTTTTCTCTCCTGTGTATATCCTTCTTTCTCCTGTGTGTATGTATTTCTCCTGTGTGTATGCCCTTTTTCCTGTTGTTATTTTCCTCTCCTTTGTGTATCCTCCTCTCTTCTGTGTGTAGACTTCCTTCTCCTGGGTGTATCCGTTTCTCTCCTGTATGTATCCTCTTTTCTTCTATGTAAACCCTTACCTCTCCTGTGTGTATCATCCCTCTCCTGTGTGTATTCTTCTCTCTCCTGTGTGTATCCTTCTGTCTACCGTGTGTATCCTTCCCTCATTTGTGTGTATCTTCCTCTCTCCTGTGTGTATTTTCTTTTTTTTTACTGTGTGTGTCCTTTTCACTTCTTTGTGTATCCCCCTCTCCTGTGTGTATCTTTCTCTGACCAGTGTGTATCCTCTTTTCTCCTGTGTGTATCCTCCTTTTTTCTGTGTGTATCATTTTTCTATTCTGTGTGTATCACCCCTCTCTCCTGTGTGTATCCACCCTCTCTCCTGTGTGTTTCTCACCTCTCTCCAGTTTGTATCTTCCTCTCTCTTGTGTGTATCCTCTCTCTCCTGTGTGTATCCTCCTCTCTGCTGTGTGTATCCTCCTCTCTTCTGTGTGTACGCCCCACTCTTTTGTGTGTATCTCCCTGTCCTGTGTGTATCCTCCTCTCTTTTGGGTGTATTTTTCTTTCTCTCGTGTGTATCCCCCTCTCCTGAATTTATGGTTCTGTTTTTTTTGTGTTTTCCCCCTCCTGTGTATCCTCCTCTCTCCTGTGTGTATTTTCTTTCTTTTACTGTGTGTGTCCTTTTCACTTCTGTGTGTATCCCCCTCTCCTGCCTGTGTCTTTCTCTAACCAGTGTGTATCCTCCTTTCTCCTGTGTGTATCCTCCTTTTTTCTGTGTGTATCATTTTTCTCTTCTGTGTGTATCACCCCTCTCTCCTGTGTGTTTCCGCCCTCTCTCCTGTGTGTTTCTCCCCTCTCTCCAGTTTGTATCTTCCTCTCTCTTGTGTGTATCTCCTCTCTCCTGTGTGTATTCTCCTCTCTGCTGTGTGCATCCTCCTCTCTTCTGTGTGTACGCCCCACTCTTTTGTGTGTATCTCCCTGTCCTGTGTGTATCCTCCTCTCTTTTGGGTGTATTTTTCTTTCTCTTGTGTGTATCCCCCTCTCCTGAATTTATGGTTCTGTTTTTTGTGTTTTCCCCCTCCTGTGTATCCTCCTCTCACCTTTGTGTATCCTCCTTTTTTCTCGATCTATCCCCCTCTCTCCTGTGTGTATCCCCCTCTCCTTTGTGTATCCTCCTCTGTCCTGTGTGTATTCTACTTTCTTCTGTGTGTACCCTCCTCTCTCCTGTGTGTATCACGACACTCCTGTGTGTATCCTCCTCTCTACTGCGTGTATTCTCCCATCTCTTGTGTTTATTCTCCTCTCTCCTATGTATTCTCGAATCTCCTGCGTGTATCCTCCTCTCTTCTATCTGTATCTTTCTCTTTTTGTTTGTATCCTTCTATTTTTTGTATTTATCCTTTTTTCTCTGTGAGTATCCTTCTCTCTCCTGTGTGTATTCCCCTCCCTCTTGTGTGTATGCTTCACTCTCCTGTATGTATCCCCCTCTCTTTTTTGTGTATTCACCCTCTCTCCTCTGTGTTTCCCTCTCCTCTGTGTATCCTCCTTTCTCCTGTGTGTATTCTTCTCTCTCCTGTGTGTATCCTCCTTTCTTTTGTGTTTATTTTTCTCTTTTTGTTAGTATCTCCCTCTTCTTTGTGTGTTTCCCCCACTCTCCTCTGTGTATTCTCCTCTGTTCTCTTTGTATTCTCCTCTCGCCTGTGTGTTTCTTTCTCTCTCGTGTGTGTATCCTCCTTTCTCCTGCCTGTATTCTCCTCTCTCCTGTGTGTATCCCCCTCTATCCTGTGTTTACCCTCCTCTCTCCTGCGTGTATCCTCCTTTCTCCTGTGTGTCTCCTCCTCTTTTTTGTGTGCATCATCCTCTCTCCTGTGGGTATCCCCCTCTCCTGTGTGCATCTTCCTGTCTCCTGTGTGTATCCCTTCTCTCTCCTGTATGTATCCCTCCCTTCTTCGGTGTGTAACACCCTCCATCCTGTGCGTATCCCCTTCTCTCCTTTTTGTATCTCCTCTCTCCTGTGTGTATCTTCCTCTCTGCTCTGTGTATTTTGTTTTCTCCTGTGTCTACGCCCCTCTCTCCTGTGTGTATCCCTTTCTCCTGTGTGTTTTCTCCTCTTTCCTGTGTTTATCCCTTTTTCTCCTGTGTGTATCCCCCTCTTCTGTGTGTAAGCCCCTCTATTCTGTGTGTATCTCCCTCTCCTGTGTTTATTCTCCTCTCTCCTTTGTGTTTTCTCCTCTCTCTCTTTTTTATTCCCTACTCTCATGTGTGTATCCCTTTTTCTTTTGTGTATCCTCTTCTCTCCTGTGTGTACCCCCTCTGTCTTGTGTATACCCTCAACTGTCTTGTGTTGATCACCACTCTACGTGTGTATACCCCCTCTTTCCTGTGTATATCCCCTCTGTTTTGTGTATATGCCCCACTTCTGTGTGTATCCACTTCTCTCCTTTGTGCATTCCCTTCTCTCCTGTGTGAATCTTTCTCACTCCTGATTGGATGTTCTCTCTCCTGTGTGTATGCTCCTCTCTGCTGTGTGTATACTCCTCTCTTCTGTGTGTATCCATCTTTCTCTTGTGTGTATCCTCCATTCTCCTGTGTGAACCCTCATCTCTCCTGTTTGTTTCACCACTCTCCTGTTTGTATCCTTCTCTCTCCTGTGTGTATCCTTCTGTCTACCATGTGTATCCTTCCGTCTTTTTGGTGTATCCTCCTTTCTCCTGTGTGTATCCTATTCTTTCCTATGTGAATCCTCCTGAGTCTTGTGTTTCTTCCTATCCTGTTTGTACCTTTGTCTCTTCAGTGTGTATCCTACTTTCCCCTCTGTGTATCATCCTCCCCCTTGTGTGTCATTTTTCTCTCTTGTGTATATCAACCCACTCTTTTGTGTGTACTTCCCCTCTCTCCTGTGTGTATCCCCACGTTTCCCAGTTTGTGTCCTACTCTCTCCTGTGTATCTCTTCTCTCCTATTTGTAACCCCATCCATTTTGTGTGTATACTTTCTCTCTCCAGTGTGTATTTTCCTCTCTCCCCTGTGTATTTCCTCTCTCCTGTGTGTATCCTCTTCTCTGCTGTGGGTATCCTTTTTTCTCCTGTGTGTTCGCTTCTCTTCTGTGTGTTTCCCCCTGTTCTGTGGGTATCTTCCCCTTTCTTGTGTCTATCCTTCTTTCTCCTGTGTGTATCACCCTCTCCTGTGTGTATGCCCCTCTCTTCTGTGTGTATTTCTTTCTCCTTCGTTTATTCTCCCCTCTGTTTTGTGTATCCTCCTCTCTTTTCTGTGTATCTCCTACTCTCCTGTGTGTATCTCCTTTCTTTTTATCGTCTCCTTTCCTTTGTTTACCCACTGTCTCCTGTGTGTACCCTCCACTCTCCTGTGTGTATCACACCTATCCCATATTATTTTTTGACTCTCCAAACGAACTACCATATGAAATGGGCTAGTGATTATTCATCACATGTGCAATATTGGAAGTGGTTCTGTGTATTACTCAGCGTTACACAGAATTAGATTTCATATCAGATAGACTCCTGATAACCACAAAGATGTGTATCATTGAAGAAGGCACTTAATTCATGGCTATCTTAAACAGTGTCCTGATTACTCCATAGAAGTAAATTATTCACTGAATCTTTGAATGAGAGGCCAAACAAAATAGACACCTCACTTTTGCTCCATTGTGAATTATTCAATAAGGTTCTAAATGAGTGGTAATATGAAATAAAATCCTGATAACTCCACAGGTGTGTATTATTCAGGAAGGCACAGAATGAGTGGCCATATAAAAATGCTTAACTATTACCCTGGTGTGGATTATTCACTGAGGATCTAAATGAGTGGCTACATAAAGGAGACTCTTATCTCCTCCCCAGGTGTGTATTATTGAATAAGACTGTGACTCAGTAGGCATAAAAAAGAGACTCAGGTGTATTGCCCAGATGTACATTACTTACAGAGACTCTGAATATGTAGGCATTTGAAGTAGACCCTTGACTGTTTCTGAGGGGAGTATTATTCACAGAGGCCCAGAACGAGTGGCCATGTGAAAGAGACTCCTGACTTATCAGATATACATGTTATTCAGTAAAACACTGAAAGAGTGGCCTTATGAAATAGACCGTATTTGACTCCACATGTGCGCACTATTTTTTCACTCTCCAAACGAAACACCATATGAAATCTCCTGACTCTCACACATGTGTGTATCATTCACGGATCTGCTTTATTTGGGGATACCTTCAATAGGTTCCTCCCTCCTCCACAACTGTTTATTACACACTGAAATTCTGAATAAGAGGCCATATGAAATAGACTCCTTACTATTGCCTGATTGTGCATTATTCTCTAATGCTGTGATTGAGTGGCCATATGACCTAGACTCTGACTATTCCCAAGGGGTGTATTCTTCACTCAGTTTCTGAATGAGTGACCATATAAAATAGACGCCTGACTGCATCCTCTTGACTGTTTCTCAGCTCTGCATTTCTCAGCGACTCACAGAGTCGCTGTGTGAACGGTCATATCAAATAGTCTCCAGACATTTCTCCAAGTGTGCGTTATTCAGTGAGTCTCTTAATAAGTGGCTATATATAATAGAATTCCGAGTATTCTTCAGATATATATGATTCTTCACTGAGGAACTGAATAAGTCGCCACGTCAAGTACACTCCTGACACTTCCCTACGTCTGTATTATTCTGTGAAGCTCTGAATGAGTGGCCAAAAAATAGAGACGCCTATATACTACTCTGGCGTGAGTTTTTACATGTGGCTGTAAATGAGTGGATATACAAAATAGAATCCTGACTTTGCCAAGGTGTCTGTTATTCAGATAGGCTCTGAGTATGTGGCTATATGAAATAGAATTCTGACTACAATACAGGTGTTCTTTACTCAATGAACCTCTGAAGAAATGCCACATGTAATAGCGTGCAGAGTATTCCTCTGGTATTTATTATTCACTTAGGCTCTGAAACTTTGGCCCTATGAAATTGTTTCCTGACTAGTCTACAGGCGTGTGTCACTGACCCTGACTCTAAATATTTGGGCATATGGAATAGACTAGTGACTATTCCAAAGTTTTGTATTACTGACTCAGCCTTTGATTTTCTTTCCGTATAAAATAGACTAGTGTCTATTGCACACGTGTGCATTATTCCCATAGGCTGTAAATTAGAGGCTATGTAAAGTACACTCCTAACACTTCCCCAGGTGTGTGTCACTCAGTGAGGCTCTTTTGTATGACCATATGAAACAAGACGATGTCTGTCTCAAATATTTTTATTATTCAGTGAATCTATGAATGAATGGCTATATGAAATAGACTGCTGAATACTTTAAATTTGCGCATTATTCATTGAGGTGACGAGTCAGTGGCTTTATTAAAATGTAATCCTGAATAATGCACACATGCATATTATTCACTGCAAATATGAATTTGTGTCCAAATGAAATAGACTCCTGTGTACTCCACAGGTGTGCATTATCTACCGAGGCTCTGAATGAATGTCCATCGAACATAGACTCCAAATTATTCTACAGGTGTGTATAATTCATTGAGCCTCAGAAGATGTGGCTGTAGTAATTAGATTTCTTACTATATCAAGGGTCCATCTTATGCACTGAAGTTCTGAATATGTGTCTACATGAAAGAGTCTCCAGACTACACCACATTTTTCAATGACACTTTAAATGAGAGGCCACATAAAAAAGTCTCCTGACTATTCCACAGGTGTGCATAATTTAGTGAGACTCTGAATGAGGAGATACAAGTATATCCTGACTATTTATCCAGGTGTGTACATTTAGTGAGGCTCTCAACAGGTAGCCATAGAAAAGAGACTTCTGACTATTCTGCAGGTGTGAATTATTCAGTGATTCTCTGAATGAGTGGCCATAAAATATAGACTCTGGAGTATATCACAAGTGTGTAATATTCAGTGAGGCTGTGAAAGAGGGGCCATATAATAAAGAATTCTAATGACTCCACATGTGTATTATTCACTGTCTGAATGAGTAGCCGTATGACATAGACACCTCATTATTCTCCAGGTGGGCATTAATCCAACAGGTTCGGTATGAGTGTCCATACCAAATGGACTCCTGAAGCTCCCCCAGGTGTGTATTACTCAGCGTTACACAGAATTGGAGTTCATATGAAATAGACTCCTGACTACCACCCAGGTGTGTATCATTCAGGAAAGCACTTAATTCAGGGCTATCTTAAACAGTGTCCTGATTACTCCATAGAAGTTCATTATTCACTGAAACTCTGAATGAGAGGCCATACAAAATAGACACCTGAATATTGCTCCATTGTGAATTATTCAATAAGGTTCTAAATGAGTGGTAGTATGAAATAGAATCCAGAGAATGCCCCAGGTGTGTATCATTCAGTGAGGCACAGAATGCGTGGCCATATAAAAAATTCTTGAGCATTAAACTGGTGTAAATTATTCACTGACTATCCAAATGAGTGGCTTCATCAAGTAGACCCTTAACTTTTCCCCAGGTGTGTATTATTGAATGAGACTCTGACTAAGTGTGCATAAGAAAGAGACTCAGCTGTATTGCCCAGGTGTCCATTACTTACAGAGACTCTGAATGTGTAGGCATTTGAAGTAGAACCTTGACTGTTTCTGAGGGGAGTAGTATTCACAGAGGCCCAGAAGGAGTGGCCATGTGAAAGAGATTCCTGACTTATCAGATATATATGTTATTCAATAAACACTGAAAGAGTGGCCTTATGAATTAGACCGCATTTTACTCCATGAATGCGTGTTAATTTTTGACTCTCCCAACGAACCACCATATGAAATAGACTAGTGGTTATTCACACATGTTCAATATTCGAAGAGGTTCTGTATGAGTGTCCATTTCAAATAGTCTCCTGACTCTCACACATGTGTGTATCATTCACGAAGCTGCTTTATTTGGGGCTAATGTCAATAGGGTCCACCCTCCTCCACAGATGTTTATTATGCACTGAATCTCTGAATGAGAGGCCATATGAAATAGACTCCTTACTATTGCCCCATTGTGCATTATTCGGTAATGCTATGATTGAGTGGCCATATGACCTGGACTCTGACTATTCCCAAGGTGTGTATTCTTCAGTCTGTTTCTGAATGAGTGACCATATAAAATAGACTCCTGACTCTGTCCTCTTGACTATTTCTCAGCTCTGCATTTCCCACTGAGTCGCTTGGTGAACGGTCTTATCAAATATTCTCCAAACAATTCTCCAGGTGTGTATTATTCTGTGAGTCTCTTAATAAGTGGCTACATGTAATAGAATCCTGAGTATTTTTCAAATATATATAATTCTTCACTTAGGAACTGAATACGTGGCTATGTCAAGTACACTCCTGACATTTCCATAAGTCTGTATTATTCTGCAAGGCTCTGAATGAGTGACCATAAAATAGAGACTCCTATATACTACTCTGGAGTGAGTTTTTACAGTCGGCTGTAAATGAGTGGATATACGAAATAGAATCCTGACTTTATCAAGGTGTCTGTTATTCAGTTAGGCTCTGAGTATCTGGCTATATGAAATAGAATTCTGACTACATTATAGGTGTTCTTTACTCAATGAACCTCTGAAGAAATGCCACATGTAATAGCGTCCAGTGTATTACTCAGTTATTTATTATTCACTGAGGCTGTGAAACTTTGGTCATAGGAAATTGTTTCCTGACTAGTCTATAGGTGTGTATCTTTGACACTGAGTATAAATATTTGGGCATATGGAATAGACTAGTTACTATTCCAAAGTTTTGTATTGCTGACTCAGGCTTTGATTTTCTTTCCATATAAAATAGACAGGAAAATGTGGCACATATACACCATGGAATATTATGCAGCAATCAAAAATGATGAGTTTGTGTCCTTTGTAGGGACATGGATGAATCTGGAGAACATCATTCTCAGCAAACTGACACAAGAACAGAAAAAGAAATACCGCATATACTCACTCATAGGTGGGTGAGAAAAATGAGAACACGTGGACACAGAGAGGCGGTCTACTATACACTGGGGACTGTTGGGGGGAATGGGGGAGGGACAGCAGGGGGGGGCTGGGGGGGATAGCCTGGGGATGAATACCAAGTGTGGGTGAAGGGGAGGAAAGCAGCAAAGCACACTGCCATGTGTGTACCTATGCAACTATCTTGCTCGTTCTGCACATGTACCCCCAAACCTATAATGCAATAAAAATTAAAAAAAAAAAAAAAAAAAAAAAAAAAAAAAAAAAAAAAAAAAAAATAGACTAGTGTCTATTGCACACGTGTGCATTATTCCCTTATGCTGTAAATTAGAGGCTATGTAAAGTACACTCCTAACACTTCCCCAGGTGTGTGTCACTAAGTGAGGCTCTTTTTGTATGACCATATGAAACAGGAGTCAGTCTATCTCAAATAATTTTATTATTCAGTGAATCTCTCCATGAGTGGCTATATGAAATAAACTGCTGAGGACTTTACATTTGTGCATTATTCATTGAGTTTACGAGTCAGTGGCCATATAAAGTGTAATACTGACTAATCCACACGTGCATGTTATCTACTAAGGCTAAGAAAGTGTTTTCAAATAAAATAGACTCCTGGAAACTCCACAGGTCTGCATTATTTACCGAGGCTCTGAATGAAGGTTCGTCTAAAATAGACTCCAAATTATAGTCCAGGTGTGTATTATTCAGTGAGCCTCAGAAGATGTGGCCATACAAATTAGATTTCTTTCTATATCAAGGGACTCTCTTATGCACTGTGACTGAATATGTGACTACCTGAAAGTGTCTCCTGACTTCACCACAAATTTCGATGTCACATTGTATGAGAGGCCACATGAAAAAGTCTTCCGACTATTCCACAGGTGTGCATTATTTAGTGAGGCTCTGAATGAGGAGATACAAGTAAATCCTGACTATTTATCCAGGTGTGTACATTTAAAGAGGCTCTCAATGGGTAGCCACAGGAAAAAGACTTCTGACTATTCGGCCAGTGTAAATTACTTAGTGATTCTCTGAATAAGTGGCCAAAAAATATAGACTCTAGACTATATCACGAGTGTGTAATATTCAATGAGGCTGTGAAAGAGGGGCCACATGAAACAGAATTCTAATGAATCCACATGTGTGTTATTCACTCTTTGTCTCAATGAGCAGCCGTATGACATATACAACTCATTATTGTCCATGTGTGCATTATTCCAACAGGTTCGGTATGTGTCCATACCAAGTAGACTCCTGGATCTCACCCAGGTGTGTATTACTCAGCTTTAAACAGAATTAGAGTTCATATGAAATAGACTCCTGACTACCACCCAGGTGTGTATCATACAGGAAGGCACGTAATACATGACTATCATAAACAGTGTCCTGATTACTCCATAGAAGATCATTATTCACAGAAGCTTTGAATAAGAGGCCATACAAAAGAGACACCTGACTATTGCTCCATTGTGAATTACTCAATAAGGTTCTAAATGAGTGGTAGTATAAAATAGAAACCTGAGAATTCCCCAGGTGTGTATCATTCAGGGAGGCACAGACTGAGTGGTCATTTAAAAATTGCTCGGGGGGAACTCGCAAGATTGCGAAAAACTAAGAACCTTGAAAAAAGATTTGAAAAAAGATACGAGGAATTGATAACAAGAATGGACAACTTAGAGAGGAATATGAATGAATTGAAGGAGCTGAAAAACACAACACGAGAACTTCGCGAAGCATGCACAAGTTTCAACAGCCGAATTGACCAAGCAGAAGAAAGAATATCAGAAGTTGAAATCAACTCAATGAAATAAAACGAGAAACCAAGATGAAAGAAAAAAGTGCAAAAAAGAATGAACAAAATCTCCAAGAAATGTGGGACTACGTGAGGAGACCCAACCTACGTTTGATAGGTGTAACAGAATGTGATGAAGAGAATGAATCCAAGCTGGAAAACACTCTTCAGGATATTATCCAGGAAAATTTTCTCAACCTAGCAAGACAGGTCAATACTCAACTCCAGGAAATACAGAGAACACCACAAAGATACTCCGCAAAAAGGGCAACCCCAAGGCACATAATCGTCAGATTCACCAGGGTTGAAATGAAGGAGAAAATACTAAGGGCAGCCAGAGAGAAAGGTCGGGTCACCCACAAAGTGAAACCCATCAGACTCACAGCAGATATCTCGGCAGAGACTCTACAAGCCAGAAGAGAGTGGGGGTCAATATTCAACATCCTTAAAGAAAAGAACTTTCAACCCAGAAATTCATATCCAGAAAAACGGAGCTTCATAAGTGAAGGAAAAATAAAATTCTTCATGAACAAGCAATTACTCAGAAATTTTGTCACCACTAGACCTGCTTTACAAGAGCTCCTAAAAGAGGCACTACACATAGAAAGAAACAACCAGTACCAGCCATCCTAAAAGCATACTAAATGCTAAAGACCATCAACAAAATGCAGAATGTACATGAACCAAAGGGCAAAACAGCCAGCTAGCAACAAAATGGCAGTAGCAAATTCACACATAACAATATTAACCCTAAATGTAAATGGGTTAAATGCACAAATTAAAAGACACAGACTGGCAAATTGGATAAAAAACAAAAACCCGTCGGTGTGCTGTGTCCAGGAAACCCACCTCACACGCAAGGATACAAAAAGGCTCAAAATAAAGGGATGGAGGAAGATTTACCAAGCAAATGGAGAGCAAAAAAAAGCAGGAGTTGCAATTCTCATCTCTGATAAAATAGACTTTAAAGCAAAAAAGATCAAAAGGGACAAAAAAGGTCATTACATAATGGTAAAAGGATCGATACAACAAGAAGAGATAACGATTCTAAATATATATGGACCCAATATAGTAACACCCAGATATATAAGGGAAGTTCTTAATGACTTACAAAGAGACTTAGACTCCCACACAATAATAGTGGGAGACTTTAACACTCCACTGTCAATATCAGACAGATCAACCAGAAAGAAAATTAACAAGGATATCCAGGACTTGAACTCAGACCTGGAACAAGCAAACCTAATAGACATTTACAGAACTCTCCATCCCAAATCCACAGAATATACATTCTCCTCAGCACCACATCACACCTACTCCAAAATTGACCACATAATTGGAAGTAAAGCACTCCTCAGCAAATGCAAAACAACTGAAATCATAACAGTCTCTCAGACCATAGTGCAATCAAGTTGGAACTCAGAATTCAGAAAATAACTCAGAACGGCACAGCTTCATGGAACCTGAACAACTGGCTCTTCAATGTTGATTGGATAAACAATGAAATGAAGGCAGAAATAAAGAAGTTCTTTGAAACCAAGGAGAATGAAGACACAACGTACCAGAATCTCTGGGACACATTTAAAGCAGTCTGTAGAGGAAAATACATAGCAATAAGTGCCCACATGAGAACTGTGGACAGATCCAAAATTCACACCCTATCGTCAAAATTGAAAGAGCTAGAGAAGCAAGATCAAAAAAGCTCAAAACCTAGGCGAAGACAAGAAATAACTAAGATCAGAGCAGAACTGAAGGAGATAGAGTCAAGAAAAACCCTTCAAAAAATCAATAAATTTAAGAGCTGGATTTTTGGAAAGATCAACAAAATAGACAGACCATTAGCCAGACAGATAAAAAAGAAAAGAGAGAACAACCAAATAGATGCAATAAAAAACGATAATGGGGAAATCACCACAGATTCCACAGAAATACAAACCATTATCAGAGAGTACTACAAACAACTCTATGCACATAAACTAGTAAATCAGGAAGAAGTGGATAAATTCCTGGATGCCTGTGTCCTCCCAAGCCAAAACCAGGAGGAAGTCGAAACTATGAATAGACCAATAACAAGGTGTGAAGTTGAGGAAGCAATTAAGAGCCTACCACACAAAAAAAGCCCAGGTCCGGATGGATTCACAGCTGAATTCTACCAGACACACAAAGAGGATCTGGTACCATTCCTTATGAAACTATTCCAAACAATCCAAAAAGAGGGAACCCTCCCCAAATCATTTTATGAGACCAAAATCATCCTGATACCAAAACCTGACAGAGACTCAACAAGAAGAGAAAACTTCAGGCCAATATCCATGATGAACAAAGATGCAAAAATCTTCAATAAAATACTGGCAAACCGATTGCAACAGCACATTAAAAAACTTATTCATCACGATCAAGTAGAATTCATCCCGGGGATGCAAGGATGGTTCAACATATGCAAGTCTATAAATGTAATTCACCACATAAACAGAAGCAAAAACAAAAACCACATGATTATCTCAATGGACCCAGAGAAGAAATTTGACAAAATTCAACAGCCCTTCATGCTAAAAACTCTCATGAAACTTGGTATTGATGGAACATATCTCAAAGTAATAAAAGCTATTTACGACAAACCAACAGCCAATATCATACTTAATGGGCAAAAACTGGAAGCATTCCCTTTGAAATCTGGCACTAGACAAGGATGCCTTCTCTCACCGCTCCTATTCAACAATTCTGGAAGTTCTAGCCAGAGCAATCAGGCAAGAAAAAGAAATAAAATGTATTCAAACAGGAAAGGTGGAAGCCGAATTGTCTCTATTTGCAGACGACATGATAGTATACCTAGAAGACCCGATCACCTCAGCCCAAAAGCTCTTGAAACTGATAAGCGAATTCAGTAAAGTCTCAGGATATAAAATCAATGTTCAAAAATCACAAGCATTCCTATACACCAATAACAGACTTAAAGAGAACCAAATCAAGAACGAACTGCCATTCGCAATTGCTACAAAGAAAATAAAATACCTAGGAATACAACTCACTAGGAATGTAAGGGACCTCTTTAAGGAAAACTACAAACAACTGCTCAACGAAATAAGAGAGGACACAAACAGATGGAGAAACATTCCATGTTCGTGGTTAGGAGGTGTTTCTTATTCAAGGAAGTTCTGTAATTCATGCCAAATGTAATAGGGTCCAGAGTATTTCCCAAGTATGTATTATTCACTGAGGCTCTGAAACTTTGGCCATCTGAAATTGTTTTCAGACTTGACCGCAGGCGTGTATTATTGACTCTGACTCTAAATATTTGGGAGAGTAAAATAGACAAGTGACTATCCCAAAGGTGTGTACTACTCACTCAGGCTTTGATTTTGTGGCCATATAAAATAGTCTAGTGTCTATTCCGCACGTATGCATTATTCCCTGAGGCTGTAAATGAGAGGCTATATAAAGTAGACTCCTAACACTTCCATAGGTGTGCCTTACTCAGTGAGGCTATTTTTGTGTGATGATATGAAACAGGATGCTGCCATATTTAATATTTGTTTTATTTAGTGAATCTCTGAATGAGTGTTTATATGAAATAGACTGCTGAGTACTTTAAATTTGTGCATTTTACACTGAAGTTACGAGTCGGTGGCCATATAAATTGGAATCCGGGCTAATTCACACGTTCATATTATACACTGAGGCTATGAATCAGTGTCCTAATAAAATAGACTCCTGGCTACTCCACAGGTGTATATTATTTACCGAGTCTCTGAATGAATGTCCATCGAAAATAGACTCCAAATTATTCCCCAGGTGTGTATTATTCAGTGAAGCTCAGAAGATGTGGCCACATTACTTAGATTCTTACAATATAAATGGCCTGTTTTATTCACTGTGGCTCTGAATATGTGTCTAGGTGAAACAGACTCCTGACTACACCACATTATTCAGTGACACTCCGAATTAGAGGCCACATGAAAAACTCTCCTGACTATTCCACAGGTGTGCATTATTTAGTGAGACTCTGAATGAGAGGATAAAGGTAAATCCTGACTATTTCCCCAGTTATGTACACTTAGTGAGGCTCTTAACGAGTCGCCATAGGAAAGAGTCTCCTGACTATTCCACAGGTGAGAATAATTTAGTGATTCTCTGAATGGGTGGCCATAAAAACAGACTCCAGACTATATCACAAGTGTGTAATATTCAGTGAGGCTGTGAAAGAGGGTCCATAAGAATCAGACTGCTAATTACTTTACATCTGCATTATTCACTCTTTGTCTGAATGTGTAGCCGTATGACATAGACTCCTCATTATTATACATGTGTGCATTAATCAAACAGACTCTGTTTGATTGTCCATACCAAATAGACGCCTGACGCTGCCCCAGGTGTGTATTACACAACGATACAGAAAATTAGAGTTTATGTAAAATAGACGCCATGCTATGACCCAGGTGTGTATCATTCAGGAAGGCACTGAATTCGTGGTTATTTTAAACAGCGTCCTGATTACTCCATAGAAGTTTATTATTCACTGAATCTTTGAGTGATAGACCATATAAAATAGACACCTGACTATTGCTCCATTGTGAATTATTCAGTAAGATGCTAAATGCGTCGTAGTGTCAAAGAGAATCCTTAGGATTCTTCAGGTGTATATCACTCAGTGAGGCACAAAATCAGTGGCCATATAAAAAATGCTCGACTATTACCCTGGTGTGCATTATTTACTGAGGCTCTAAAAGAGTGGCTACATGAAGTAGACTCTTAACTCTTA
The DNA here is from genome assembly GCA_031835075.1 of Saguinus oedipus. NCBI lineage: Eukaryota > Metazoa > Chordata > Mammalia > Primates > Cebidae > Saguinus > Saguinus oedipus. The sequence goes on from CM063173.1 coordinate 61,448,755, forward strand.
CCCATGTGTGTATTATTGAATGAGATTCTAAGTGGGTGTAAAAAAGAGACTCAGGTGTATTGCCCAGATTTTCATTACCTACAGAGTCTCTGAATGTGTAGCCAATTAAAGTAGACACTTCAGTATTTTTGAGGGAAGTATTCTTCAAAAAGGCCCTAAACGAGTGGCCATGTGAAAGAGATTTTTTACTTTTTAGATAAACATATTATTCACTAAAACACTGAAAGAGTGCCCTTCTGAAATAGAACCCATATTACTCCACAGGTGTGCATAAATTTTTGATTCACCAAACCAAACAACATACGAAACAGACAAGTGATTATTCCCCACATGTGCAGTATTCGAAAAGACTTTTATTTTGTGGCCATATCAAATAGACTAGTGTCTATTCCACACGTGTGCATTATTACCTGATTCTGTAAATTAAAGGCTATATAAATTAGACTCCTAACACATCCCCTGTTGTGCTTTACTCAGTGGGTTCTTTTTTTTTTTAATTTTCATTGCATTATAGGTTTTGAGGTACATGTGTAGAACGTTCAAAATAGTTGCATAGGTACAGACATGGCAGTGTGTTTTGCTGTCTTCCTCCCCTTCACCCACACTTGGCATTCATCCCCAGGCTATCCCTCCCCAGCCGCCACCGCTGTCCCTCCCTCATTCCCCGCAATAGACCCCAGTGTATCATAGACCGCCTCTCTGTGTCCACGTGTTCTCATTTTTCTCACCCACCTATGAGTGAGTATATGCGGTATTTCTTTTTATGGTCTTGTGTCAGTTTGCTGAGAATGATGTTCTCCAGATTCATACATGTCCTTACAAAGGACAAAAACTCATCATTTTTGATTGCTGCATAATATTCCATGGTGTATATGTGACACATTTTTCCAGTCCAGTCTACCATCGTTGGGCATTTGGGTTGGTTCCAGTTTTTTGCTATTGTAAACAGTGCTGCCATGAACATTCGTGTGAATGTGTCCTTATAGTAGAACGAGTTATAGTCCTTTGGATATATACCCAGTAATGGGATTGCTGGGTCAAATGTAATTTCTATTTCTAGGTCCCTGAGGAATCGCCACACTGTCTTCCACAATGGTTGAACTAATTTACACTCACACCAACTGTGTAAGAGTGTAACTATTTCTCCACATCCTCTCCAGCATCTGCTGTCTCCAGATTTTTTAATGATCGCCATTCTAACTGGCGAGAGATGGTGTCTCAATGTGGTTTGATTTGCATCTATCTAATGACCAGTGATGATGAGCACTTTTTCATGTTTGTTGGCCTTATGTATGTCTTCTTTTGTAAAGTGTCTCTTCATATCCATTGCCCATTTCTGAATGGGCTTGTTTGTTTTTTTCCTGTAAATCTCTTTGTGTTCTTTGTAAATTCTGTATATCAGCCCTTTGTCTGATGTGTAAACTGCAAAGATTTTTTCCCATTCTGATGGTTGCTGATTTACTCTATTGACTGTTTCTTTTGCCATGCAGAAGCTGTGGAGTTGGATTAGGTCCCATTTGTCTATTTTGGCTTTTGTTGCCAATGCTTTTTGTGTTTTGTTCATGAAGTCCTTGCCTACTCCTATGTCCTGAATGGTTTTGCCAAGATATTCTTCTAAGGTTTTTATGGTGTCAGGTCTTACGTTTAAGTCTTTAATCCATCTGGAGTTAATTTTAGTGTAAGGTGTCAGGAAGGGGTCTAGTTTCTGCTTTCTACACATGGCTAGCCAGTTTTCCCAACACCATTTATTAAATAGGGAATCCTTTCCCCATTGCTTGTTTTTGTCTGGTTTCTCAAAGATAATATGGTTGTAGATATGTTGTATTTCCTCCAATGCTGCTGTTCTGTTCCATTGGTCTATATCTCTGTTTTGGTACCAGTACCATGCTGTTTTGATTACTGTAGCCTTGTAGTATAGTTTGAAGTCTGGTAGTGTGATGCGTCCCGCTGTGTTCTTTTTGTTTAGAATTGACTTGGCTATGCGGGCGCTTTTTTGGTTCCATATGAAATTCATGGTGGTTTTTTCCAGTTCTGTGAAGAAATTCAATGGTAGTTTGATGGGGATAGCATTGATTGTGTAAATTACTTTGGGCAGTATAGCCATTTTCACGATATTGATTCTTCCTAACCACGAACATGGAATGTTTCTCCATCTTCTTGTGTCCTCTCTTATTTCGTTGAGCAGTGGTTTGTAGTTTTTTTTAAAGAGGTCCCTAACGTTCCTTGTGAGTTGTATTCCTAGGCATTTTATTTTCTTTGCAGAAATTGTGAATGGCAGTTTGTTCTTGATTTGGTTCTCTTTAAGTCTGTTACTGGTGTATATGAATGCTTGTGTTTTTGCACATTGGTTTTATATCCTGAGACTTTGCTCAAGTTGCTTATCGGTTGCAGGAGCTTTTGGGCTGAGGTGATGGGGTCTTCTAGGTATACTATCATGTCGTCTGCAAATAGAGACAATTTGGCTTCCACCATTCCTATTTGAATACCCTTTATTTCTTTTTCTTGCCTGATTGCCCTGGCTAGAACTTCCAGTAATATGTTAAATAGGAGATGTGAGAGAGGGCATCCTTGTCTAGTGCTGGATTTCAAAAAGAATGCTTCCCGTTTTTGTCCATTAAGTATGATATTGGCTGTTGGTTTGTCATAAATAGCTTTTATTACTTTGAGATATGTTCCAATAATACCAAGTTTATTGAGGGTTTTTAGCATAAAGGGCTGTTGAATATTGTCAAATGCCTTCTCTGCATCAATTGAGATAATCATGTGGTTTTTGTTTTTGCTTCTGTTTATGTGGTGAATTACATTTATAGACTTGCATATGTTTTTTTTTTTTCGTGGAGAAAAGTTAATTTATTTTAAATATATATGTATATAAATTTTTTTTTTAATTTTTATTGCAATAAAGGTTTGCGGGTACATGTGCAGAACGTGCAAGATAGTTGCATAGGTACACACATGGCAGTGTGTTTTGCTGCCTTCCTCCCCCTCACCCACACTGGGTATTCATTCCCAGGCTATACCTCCCAGCCCCCCCCCGCTGTCCCTCCCCCATTTCCCCCAACAGTCCCCAGTGTATAGTACACCGCCTCTCTGTGTCCATGTGTTCTCATTTTTCTCACCCGCCTATGAGTGAGTATCTGCGGTATTTCTTTTTCTGTTCTTGTGTCAGTTTGCTGAGAATGATGTTCTCCAGATTCATCCATGTCCCTACAAAGGACACAAACTCATCATTTCTGATTGCTGCATAACATTCCATGGTGTATATGTGCCAAATTTTCCCAGTCCAGTCTGTCATCGATGGGCATTTGGGTTGGTTCCAGGTCTTTGCTATTGTAAACAGTGCTGCAATGAACATTCGTGTGCATGTGTCCTTACAGTAGAACGATTCACAGTCTTTTGGATAGATACCCAGTAATGGGATTGCTGGGTCAAATGGAATTTCTATTTCTAGGTCCCTGAGGAATCGCCACACTGTCTTCCACAATGGTTGAACTAATTTACACTCCCACCAACAGTGTAAGAGTGTTCCTATTTCTCCACATCCTCTCCAGCATCTGCTGTCTCCAGATTTTTTAATGATCGCCATTCTAACTGGTGTGAGATGATATCTCAATGTGGTTTGATTTGCATCTCTCTAATGACCAATGATGATGAGCACTTTTTCATATGTTTGTTGGCCTCATGTATGTCTTCTTTTGTAAAGTGTCTGTTCATATCCTTTCCCCATTTTTGAATGGGCTTGTTTGTTTTCTTTCTGTAAATCTGTTTGAGTTCTTTGTAAATTCTGGATATCAGCCCTTTGTCTGACGCGTAAACTGCAAAGATTTTTTCCCATTCTGATGGTTGTCGATTCACTCTAGTGACTGTTTCTTTTGCCGTGCAGAAGCTGTGGAGTTTGATTAGGTCCCATTTGTCTATTTTGGCTTTTGTTGCCAATGCTTTTGGTGTTTTGGTCATGAATTCCTTGCCTACTCCTATGTCCTGAAAGGTTTTGCCTAGATTTTCTTCTAGGGTTTTTATGGTGTCAGGTCTTACATTTAAGTCTTTAATCCATCTGGAGTTAATTTTAGTGTAAGGTGTCAGGAAGGGGTCCAGTTTCTGCTTTCTGCACATGGCTAGCCAGTTTTCCCAACACCATTTATTAAATAGGGAATCCTTCCCCATTGCCTGTTTTTGTCTGGTTTATCAAAGATGATATGGTTGTAGATATGTTGTGTTGCCTCCGATGTTTCTGTTCTGTTCCATTGGTCTATATCTCTGTTTTGGTACCAGTACCATGCTGTTTTGATTACTGTAGCCTTGTAGTATGGTTTGAAGTCTGTTAGCGTGATGCCTCCCGCTGTGTTCTTTTTGCTTAGAATTGACTTGGCTATGTGGGCTCTTTTTTGGTTCCATATGAAATTCATGGTGGTTTTATCCAGTTTTATGAAGAAATTCAATGGTAGTTTGATGGGGATAGCATTGAATGTGTAAATTACTTTGGGCAGTATAGCCATTTTCACAATATTGATTCTTCCTAACCATGAACATGGAATGTTTCTCCATCTGTTTGTGTCCTCTCTTATTTCGTTGAGCAGGTGTTTGTAGTTTTCCTTAAAGAGGTCCCTTACATTCCTAGTGAGTTTTATTCCTAGGTATTTTATTTTCTTTGTAGCGATTGTGAATGGCAGTTCGTTCTTAATTTGGTTCTCTTTAAGTCTGTTATTGGTGTACAGGAATGCTTGTCATTTTTGCACATTGATTTTATATCCTGAGACTTTTCTGAAGTTGCTTATCAGTTGCAGGAGCTTTTGGGCTGAGGTGATTGGGTCTTCTAGGTATACTATCATGTCGTCTGCAAATAGAGACAATTTGGCTTCCACCTTTCCTATTTGAATACACTTTATTTATTTTTCTTGCCTGATTGCTCTGGCTAGAACTTCCAGTACTATGTTGAATAGAAGTGGTGAGAGAGGGCATCCTTGTCTAGTGCCGGATTTCAAAGGGAATGCTTCCAGTTTTTGCCCATTAAGTATGATATTGGCTGTTGGTTTGTCATAAATAGCTTTTATTACTTTGAGATATGTTCCATCAATACCAAGTTTATTGAGGGTTTTTATCATAAAGGGCTGTTGAATTTTGTCAAATGCCTTCTCTGCGTCAATTGAGATAATCATGTGGTTTTTGTTTTTGCTTCTGTTTATGTGGTGAATTACATTTATAGACTTGCGTATGTTGAGCCAGCCTTGCATGCCCGGGATGAATCCTACTTGATCATGATGGATAAGTTTTTTAATGTGCTTTTGCAATCGATTTGCCAGTATTATATTGAAGATTTTTGCATCTATGTTAATCATGGATATTGGCCTGAAGTTTTCTTTTCTTGTTGAGTCTCTGCCAGGTTTTGGTATCAGGATGATGTTGGTCTCATAAAATGATTTGGGAAGGGTTCCCTCTTTTTGTATTATTTGGAATAGTTTCAGAAGGAATGGTACCAGATCCTCTTTGTGTGTCTGGTAGAATTCAACTGTGAACCCATCTGGACCTGGGCTTTTTTTGTGTGGTAGGCTCTTAATTGCTGCCTCAACTTCTGACCTTGTTATTGGTCTATTCATAGTTTCGGCTTCCTCCTGGTTTAGGCTTGGGAGGACACAGGTGTCCAGGAATTTATCCATTTCTTCCTCATTTACTAGTTTGTGTGCATAGAGTTGTTTGTAGTATTCTCTGATGATGGTTTGAATTTCTGTGGAATCTGTGGTGATTTCCCCTTTATCGTTTTTTATTGCATCTATTTGATTGTTCTCTCTTTTCTTTTTTATCAGTCTGGCTAGTGGTCTGTCTATTTTGTTGATCTTTTCAAAAAACCAGCTCTTAGATTTGTTGATTTTTTGAAGGGTTTTTCTTGTCTCTATCTCCTTCAGTTCTGCTCTGATCTTAGTTATTTCTTGTCTTCGGCTAGGTTTTGAGCTTTTTTGATTTTGCTCCTCTAGCTCTTTCAATTTTGACGATAGGGTGTCAATTTTGAATCTCTCCACTTTTCTCACGTGGGCACTTATTGGTATATATTTTCCTCTACAGACTGCTTTAAATGTGTCCCAGAGATTCTGGTACGTTGTGTTTTCATTCTCGTTGGTTTCAAAAACTTTCTTTATTTCTGCCTTCATTTCTTTGTTTATCCAATCAACATTGAAGAGCCAGTTGTTCAGTTTCCATGAAGCTGTGCGGTTCTGAGTTATTTTCTGAATTCTGAGTTCCAACTTGACTGCACTATGGTCTGAGAGATTGTTTGTTATGAATTCCGTTGTTTTGCATTTGCTGAGGAGTGCTTTACTTCCAATTATGTGGTCAATTTTGGAGTAGGTGTTATGTGGTGCTGAGAAGAATGTATATTCTGTTGATTTGGGGTGGAGAGTTTTGTAAATGTCTATCAGGTTTGCTTGTTCCAGGTCTGAGTTCAAGTCCTGGATATCCTTGTTAATTTTCTGTCTGGTTGATCTGTCTGCTATTGACAGTGGAGTGTTAAAGTCTCCCACTATTATTGTATGGGAGTCTAAGTCTCCTTGTAAGTCATTAAGAACTTGCCTTATATATCTGGGTGCTCCTACATTGGGTCCATATATATTTAGAATCGTTAGCTCTTCTTGTTGTATCGATCCTGTTGCCATTATGTAGTGACCTTCTCTGTCCCTTTTGATCTTTGTTACTTTAAAGTCTATTTTATCAGAGATGAGAATTGCAACTCCTGCTTTTTTTTACTCTCCATTTGCTTGGTAAATCTTCCTCCATCCTTTTATTTTGAGCCTTTGTGTATCTTTGTGTGTGAGGTGGGTTTCCTGGATACTGCACACTGATGGGTTTTGGTTTTTTATCCAATTTGCCAGTCTGTGTCTTTTGATTGGTGCATTTAGCCCTTTTACATTCAGGGTTAATATTGTTCTGTGTGAATTTGGTACTGCCATTTTGATGCTATCTGGCTGTTTTGCCCATTGGTTCATGTACATTTTTCATTTTGTTGATGGTCTTTAGCATTTGGTATGCTTTTAGGATGGCTGGAACTGGTTGTTTCTTTCTATGTGTAGTGCCTCTTTCAGGAGCTCTTGTAAAGCAGGCCTAGTGGTGACAAAATTTCTGAGTACTTGCTGGTTCATGAAGGATTTTATTTTCCCTTCACTTATGAAGCTCAGTTTGGCCGGATATGAAATTCTGGGTTGAAAGCTCTTTTCTTTAAGGATGTTGAATATTGGCCCCCACTCTCTTCTGGCTTGTAGAGTCTCTGCCGAGAGATCTGCTGTGAGTCTGATGGGCTTCCCTTTGTGGGTGACCCGACCTTTCTCTCTGGCTGCCCTTAGTATTTTCTCCTTCGTTTCAACCCTGGTGAATCTGACGATTATGTGCCTTGGGGTTGCTCTTCTTGCGGAGTATCTTTGTGGTGTTCTCTGTATTTCCTGGAGTTCAGCATTGACCTGTCTTGCTAGGTTGGGGAAATTTTCCTGGATAATATCCTGAAGAGTGTTTTCCAGCTGAGATTCATTCTCTTGATCACATTCTGGTACACCTATCAAAGGTAGGTTGGGTCTCTTCACATAGTCCCACATTTCTTGGAGATTTTGTTCATTCCTTTTTGTGCTTTTTTCTTTAATCTTGGTTTCACGTTTTATTTCATTGAGTTGATCTTCAATTTCTGATATTCTTTCTTCTGCTTGGTCAATTCGGCTGTTGAAACTTGTGCATGCTTCACGAAGTTCTCCTGTTGTGTTTTTCAGCTCCTTCAATTCATTCATATTCCTCTCTAAGTTTTCAGTTCTTGTTATCAATTCCTCGAATTTTTTTTCAAATCTTTTTTCAAGGTTCTTAGTTTCTTTGCACTGATTTAGAACATGTTCTTTTAGCTCAATGAAGTTTCTCATTATCCACTTTCTGAAGTCTGATTCCGTCATTTCGTCACACTCATTCTCCGTCCAGCTTTGTTCCCTTGCTGGTGAGGAGTTTTGGTCCTTTTTAGGAGGTGTGGTGTTTTGGTTTCGGGTGTTTTCCTCCTTTTTGCGCTGGTTTCTTCCCATCTTTATGGGTTTATCCGCCTGTCGTCTTTGTAGTTGCTGATTTTTCAATTGGGTCTCTGTGTGGATGCTGAGATTGTTGATGATGAAGTATTTCTGTTACTTAGTTTTCCTTCTAGTGGTCTAGCCCCTCTGCTGTATAAGTGCTGAGGTCCACTCCAGGCCCCGTTTGTCTGGAGTATACCTGTAGCAGCTGTGGAAGTGTGAGGGATGATACCAGTTTCTTCTTCTGCTGTCTTTGTTCCAGAATGATGCCCGCCAAATGTCAGTCTGATTAGTCCTTTTTTTGCGGTGACTCTTTGGATATACAGGGGTCAGGGAGCTGCTTAAGGTGACGGTTTGTGCTTTATAGTAGCTCCAGTGCTGAGCTGTGAGCTCCGTTGTTCATTCAGGTTTGTTGGGAGGTTGTTTATGTCTGCTGTAATAGAACTCATAAAACACCACCCTTTTATTTCTCCCCCTTATATGCACTGTTTTTGGGAGTTGGGGCTTTCTTTATGAGTATCTGTTGCACTGTCCTGCCCCACTACGTGGCAGTCTATTCACTATTTGCCTGCCGGGGCTCTGACACACTAGCGCGGTTCTGCCCTGTTGCTGCTGGGCTCCCTTCTGCTGTGGAGAGCTCCCATCTCCTGGGAGTCTCTCTGTTATGGCAGGTTGCCTCGGCAACGGCAGGCTGCTTCGGCCCTGGGCGGTACTTCAATAGGGGCGGATTGTGTCAGCGGTGGTGGACGCCCCTCCCTCACCGGGCTGCACCGTCCTAGATGCCGGCAGCAAAACTCTCAGCGCCAAGCGTCTCCAGTCATTGCCCTGCTTTTCCCTGTGAGGGTGGGACCCGCTGAGCCCGATTACCCAGCTCCCTGCCTCAGAGTCCGTCCTCTCTCTCTCTCCCTGCCTCTCCGCAAGCTTAAAGTTCGACTCTCTCACTGGCGCCCCAGGAGCCTGCCGATAGGGCCCTGGGATCCGTGCGATCTCCCGTGCCACTGCCCACTTCACCGGCTCAGATCACGCTTCCCAGGAAACTCCTAGTCTGGCTCACTGTCCAAGTCCCGTTCAATCAGATGGACGCACCAATCTGCCCTTCAAACTCTCAGATTGCCTGTTTAACAGGGCACCCAGACCACTGAGTTCCGTGCCGGGTCCTGCTGTGGCGCCGGCCTAAGCGGCGCCGGCCAAAGCGGCCGCGCCAGAGGGCTGCGTTACCCGGTTTTACTTTACTAGCGTCCTGTGGGACTTTCAACGCTCTGTGGGCTAGAAAAGTCCATCCGAGAATGCGGCTAGGACTCACCCTCTGCGCCGTCACTGAGAGCTGCAATCCTGAGTCGCTTCTACGACGCCATCTTGCCGGGCCTCCGACTTGCATATGTTGAACCAGCCTTGCATCCCCGGGATGAATCCTACTTAATCATGATGGATAAGTTTTTTAATGTGCTGTTGCAATCGGTTTGCCAGTATTTTATTGAAGATTTTTGCATCTATATTCATCATGGATATTGGCCTGAAGTTTTCTTTTCTTGTTGAGTCTCTGTCAGGTTTTGGTATCAGGATGATGTTGGTATCATGAAATGATTTCGGAAGGGTTCCCTCTTTTTGGATTATTTGGAATAGTTTCAGAAGAAATGGTACCAGATCCTCTTTGTGTGTCTGGTAGAATTCAGCTCTGAACCCATCTGGACCTGGGCTTTTTTTGTGTGGTAGGCTCTTAATTGCTGCCTCAACTTCAGACCTTATTATTGGTCTATTCATTGTTTCGGGTTCCTCCTGGGTTAGCCTTGGGAGGGCACAGGCGTCCAGGAATTTATTCATTTCTTCCTGATTTACTAGTTTATGTGCATAGAGCTGTTTGTAGTATTCTCTGATGATGGTTTGAATTTCTCTGGACTCTGTGGTGATTTCCCCATTATCGTTTTTTATTTCATCTATTTGGTTGTTCTCTCTTTTCTTTTTTATCAGTCTGGCTAGTGGTCTGTCTATTTTGTTGATGTTTTCGAAAAACCAGCTCTTAGATTTATTAATTTTTGAAGGGTTTTTCTTGTCTCTATCTCCTTCAATTCTGCTCTGATCTTTGATATTTCTTGTCTTCGGCTAACTTTTGAGTTTTTTTGATCTTGCTCCTCTAGCTCTTTCAATTTTGACGATAGGGTGTCAATTTTGGATCTCTACCCTCTTCTCATGTGGGCAATTATTGCTACATATTTTCCTCTACAGACTGCTTTAAATGTGTTCCAGAGGTTCTGGTACGTTGTGTCTTCATTCTCGTTGGTTTCAAAGAACTTCTTTATTTCTGCCTTCATTTTATTGTTTATCCAATCAACATTGAAGAGCCAGTTGTTCAGTTTCCATGAAGCTGTGCAGTTCTGAGTTATTTTCTGAATTCTGAGTTCCAACTTGATTGCACTATGGTCTGAGAGACTGTTTTTTATAATTTCCGTTGTTTTGCATTTGCTGAGGAGTGCTTTACTTCCAATTATGTGGTCAATTTTGGAGTAGGTGTGATGTGGTGCTGAGAAGAATGTATATTCTGTGGATTTGCGGTGGAGAGTTCTGTAAATGTCTATCAGGTTTGCTTGTTCCAGGTCTGAGTTCAAGTCTTGGATATCCTTGTTAATTTTCTGTCTGGTTGATTTGTCTACTATTGACAGTGGAGTGTTAAAGTCTCCCACTATTATTGTGTGGGAGTCTAAGTCTCTTTGTAAGTCATTAAGAACTTGCCTTATATATCTGGGTGCTCCTACATTGGGCCCACATATATTTAGAATCGTTATCTCTTCTTGTTGTATCGATCCTTTTACCATTATGTAATGACCTTCTTTGTCCCTTTTGATCTTTGTTGCTTTAAAGTCTATTTTATCAGAGATGAGAATTGCAACTCCTGCTTTTTTTTGCTCTCCATTTGCTTGGTAAATCTTCCTCCATCTTTTTATTTTGAGCCTTTGTGTATCTTTGCGTGTGAGGTGGGTTTTCTGGATACAGCACACCGATGGCTTTTGGTCTTTTATCCAATTTGCCAGTCTGTGTCTTTTGATTGGTGCATTTAGCCCATTTACATTTAGGGTTAATATTATGTGTGAATTGGATACTGCCATTTTGATGCTAGCTGGCTGTTCTGCCCATTGGTTCATGTACATTCTTCATTTTGTGGATGCTCTTTAGCGTTTGGTATGCTTTTAGGATGGCTGGTACTGGTTGTTTCTCTCTATGTGTAGTGCCTCTTTCAGGAGCTCTTGTAAAGCAGGCCAAGTGGTGACAAAATCTCTGAGTACTTGCTTGTTCTTGAAGGATTTTATTTTTTCTTCACTTATGAAGCTCATTTTGGCTGGATATAAATTCTGGGTTGAACGTTCTTTTCTTTAAGGATGTTGAATATTGGCCCCCACTCTCTTCTGGCTTGTAGTCTCTGCCGAGAGATCTGCTGTGAGCCTGATTGTCTTCCCTTTGTGGGTGACCCGACCTTTCTCTCTGGCTGCCCTTAGTATTTTCTCCTGCAGTTCAACCCTGGTGAATCTGACGATTATGTGCCTTGGGGTTGCTCTTCTTGAGGAGTATCTTTTTCGTGTTCTCTGTATTTCCTGGAGTTGAGTATTGACCTGTCTTGCTAGGTTGGGAAAGTTTTCCTGGATAATATCCTGAAGAGTGTTTTCCAGCTTGGATTCATTCTCTTCATCATATTCTGGTACACCTATCAAACGTAGGTTGGGTCTCTTCACATAGTCCCACATTTCTTAGAGATTTTGTTCATTCCTTTTTGTGCTTTTTTCTTTAATCTTGGTTTCTCATTTGATTTCATTGAGTTGGTCTTCAACTTCTGATATTCTTTCTTCTGCTTGGTCAATTCAGCTGTTGAAACGTTTGCATGCTTTGCGAAGTTCTCATATTGTGTTTTTCAGCTTTCTCAATTCATTCATATTCCTCTCTAAGTTGTCCATTCTTGTTATCAATTCCTCGATTCTTTTTCCAAATCTTTTTTCAAGGTTCTTGGTTTCTTTGGACTGGTTTAGAACATGTTCTTTTAGCTCACTGAAGTTTCTCATTATCCACTTTCTGAAGTCTGATTCCGTCATTTCCTCACACTCATTCTCTGTCTAGCTTGGATCCCTTGCTGGTGAGGAGTTTTGGTCCTTTTTTGGAGGTGAGGTGTTTTGGTTTCGGGTTTTTTCCTCCTTTTTGCTCTGGTTTCTTCCCATCTTTATGGATTTATCCGCCTGTCGTGTTAGTAGTTGCTGATTTTTCAATTGGGTCTCTGTGTGGATTCTGAAATTGTTGATGAAGAAGTATTTCTGTTACTTAGTTTTCCTTCTAATGGTCTACACCCTCTGCTGTATGAGTGCAGAGGTCCACTCCAGGCCCTGCTTGCCTGGGGTATACCTGTAGCAGCTGCAGAAGCATGAGGGATGATACCAATTTCTTCTTCTGTCTTTGTTCCAGAATATGCCCACCAAATGTCAGTCTGATTAGTCCTTTTTTGGGGTGACTCTTTGGATATACAGGGGTCAGGGAGCTGCGTGAGGAGACGGTCTCTGCTTTATAGTAGCTCCAGTGCTGAGCTGTGAGCTCCGTTGTTCATTCAGGTTTGTTGGGAGGTTGTTTATGTCTGCTGCAATAGAACTCATAAAACGCCATCCTTTTTTTCCCCCTTAGATGCTCTGTCTCAGGGAGTTGGGGCTTTCTTTAAGAGTATCTGTTGCACTCTCCTGCCCCACTAGGATGCAGTCTATTCACTATTTTCCTGCTGGGGCTCTGACCTGCTAGGGCAGGTCCGCCCTGTTGCTGCTGGGCTCCCTTCTGCTGTGGAGCACTCCCCCCTCCTGGCGGAGTCTCTCTGTTGTGGCAGGTTGCCTAGGCAATGGCAGGCTGCGTCAGCCCTGGGCGGTACTTCAGTAGGGGCAGATTGTGTCAGCAATGGCGGACGCCCCGCCCTCACCGGGACTGCACCGTCCTAGATGCCGGCAGCAAAACTCTCAGCCACAAGCGCCTTCAGTCGCTGCCCTGCTTGTCCCCGTGAGGGTGGGACCCACCGAGCCTGATCACCCAGCTCCCTGCCTCAGAGTCTGTCCTCTCTGTCTCTGTCTTCCTCTCAGCAAGCTGAAAGGTCGACCCTTTCACTGGCGTCCCAGTAGCCTGCTGATAGGGCACTGGGATCCATGTGATCTCCCGTGCCACTGCCCACTGCTCTGGCTCAGATCACGCTTCCCAGGAAACTCCTGGTCTCGCTCATTGTCCAAGTCCCGTTCAATCAGATGGACATGCCAATCTGCCCTTCCAAATCTCAGATTGCCGGTTTAACAGGGCAACCAGACCAATGAGTTCCGTGCCGGGTCCCACTGCAGTGCCGGCCAAAGCGGCCGTGCCAGCTGACTGCGTTAGCCGGCTGTACTGGCTTCCCGTGTCTCTTTCACACCTGGGACTTTAAACGCTCTGTGGGCAAAAAAGTTTCATCCGAGAATACAGCTGGGATTCACTGTCTGCACCTTCACTGAGAGCTGCAATCTTGAGTCACCTGTACAACACCATCTTGCGAGTCTCCTCATTGAGGTTCTGTTTGTTTAACCATATGAAACAGGATGCTGTCTATCTCAAATATTTGTATTATTCAGCGAATATCTGAATGAGTGCCTATAGGATATAGACTGCTAAGTATTTAAAATTTTTGCATGTTTCACTGAGGTTATGAGTCAGTGGCCATATAAAATGGAATTTTTACTCATACACACCTGCGTGTTATCCACTGAGGCTATGAATAGGTGTCCTAATAAAATAGACTCCTGGCTACTCCACAGGTGGACATCATTTTCCGAGGCTCTGAATGTATGTCCGTCGAAAATAGACTCCAAATTATTCCCCAGATGTGTATTATTCAGTGAGGCACAGAAGATGTTTCCATATCAATTAGATTCCTTACTATATCAAGTGTTTGTCTTATTCACTGAAGCTCTGAATATGTGTCTACAGGAAATAGACTCTTGACTTCACCACATTTTTCAGTGACACTCCGAATTGGAAGCCACATGAAAAAGTCTCCTGACTATTCCACAGGTGTGCATTTTTTAGTGCGACTTTGAATGAGGGGATAAAGCTAAAGCCTGACTATTTCCCCAGGTGTGTACACTTAGTGAGGCTCTTAACCAGTGGCCATAAGAAAGAGACTTCTGACTGTTCCACAGGTGTGCATTATTTAGTGATTCTCTGAATGTGTGGCCATAAAAAATAGACTCCAGACTATATCACAAGTGTGTAATATTCAGTGAGGCTGTGAAAAATAGGGCCATATGAAACAGCCTTATAATTACTCCACATGTGCATTATTCACAGTTTCTCTGAATGAGTAGCCATATGACATAGACTCCTAATTGTTATCCATGTGTGCATTAATCAAACAAGCTCTGTTTGAGTGTCCATACCAAATAGACTCCTCACACTTACCCAGGTGTGTATTACTCAGCGATACACAAAATTAGAGTTCATATGAAATAGTCGCCTGGATATCACACAGGTGTGTACCATTCATCAAGTCACTTAATTCGTGGCTATGTTAAACAGCGTCCTGATTACTCGATAGAAGTTTACTATTCACTGAAACTATGAATGATAAGCCATATAAAATAGAAACCTGACTATTGCTCCATTGTGAATTATTCAATAAGGACTTAAATAAGTGGTAGTATCAAATAGAATCTTGAAGATTCTTCAGGTGTATGTCACTCAGTGAGGCACAAAATGAGTGGCCATATAAAAAATGCTCGACTATTAACCTGCTGTGCATTATTCACTGAGGATATAAATGTGTGGCTACATGAAGTAGACTCTTAAATCTTAATTTGCTGTGTATTATTGAATGAGTATCTGACTTAGTGGCCATAACAAAGAGACGCAGGTGTATTTTCCAGGTGTTTATTATGTACAGAGACTTTGAATGTGTAGCCATTTGAAGTAGATCCTTGACTATTTTTGAGGGGAGTATTCTTCACAGAGGTCCTGAACGAGTGGACATGTGAAAGAGACTCCTGACTTATCAGATATACATATTATTCACCAAAACAGTGAAAGAGTGGCCTTAGGAAATAGAACCCATGTTACTCAACAGGTGTGCATTATTTTTTTGATTCTCCAAACTAATCACCATGTGAAACAGACTAGTGATTATTCCCCACATGTGCAGTATTCGAAAAGGTTCTGTATGAGTGTCTATGTCAAATACACTCCTGACTCTGACACATATGTGTATCATTCACGGAGCTGCTTAATATGGGGCTACTTTAAATAGGGTCCTGACTACTCCACAGCTGTTTATTATGCACTGAAGCTCCAAATGACAGGCCATATGAAATACACTTTTTACTATTGTCCCATTGTGCATTATTCGGTAATGCTGTGATTGAGTGTACTTATGACTTGGACACTGACTATTCCCAAGGTGTATATTCTACAGTGAGATTCTGAACGAGTGACCACATAACATAAACTATTGACTCTATCCTCTTGACTATTTTTCAGTTCTGCATTGTCCACTGAGTCACTGGGTGTAGGGTCATATCAAGTAGTCTCCAGACTATTTTTTAGCTGTGCATTATTCAGTGAGTCTCTGAATAAGTGGCTCTATATTATATAATCCTGAGTATTTTCCAGATATATATGATTCCTCATTGAGGTTCTGAATAAGTGGCCATGTAAAATACACTCCTGGCATTTTCATAGGTCTGTATGATTCTGTGAAGCTCTGAATGAGTGGCCATAAAATAGAGCCTCCTGAATGCTCCTTAGGTGTGCGTTTTTACATTTGGCTCTAAATGAGTGCCTATACGAAATATAATTTTAACTTTTCACAAGGTGTATGTTATTCAGTTAAGCTCTGAATATGTGGCTATAGGAAATACAATTCTGACAACAGTAGAGGTGTTTCTTATTCAAGGAGGTTCTGAAATTGATGCCAAATGTAATTGCGTCCTGAGTATTTCCCAGGTATGTATTTTTCACTGACGCTCTGAAACTTTGGCCATATGAAATTGTTTTCTGACTTGTCCACAGGCATGTATTATTGACTCTGTCTCTAAATATTTGGGCATGTAAAATAGACAAGTGACTATTCCAAAGTTGTGTATTACTTAATCAAACTTTGATTTTGTGGCCATATAAAATAGACCAGTGTCAATTCCGCACGTGTGCATTTTTCCCTGAGGCTGTAAATTAGAGACTATATAAAGTAGACTCCTAACACTTCCCTAGGTGTGCCTCACTCAGTGAAGCTCATTTTGTGTGACCATATAAAACAGGATGCTGCTATATTAAATATTTGTCTTATTTTGTGAATCTCTGAATGAGTGTATATATGAAATAGACTGCTGAGTACTTTTCATTTGTGCATTTTACACTGAGGTTACGAGTCAGTGGTCATATAAATTGGAATCCGGACTAATCCACACGTGCATATTATCCACTGAGGCTATGAATGAATGTCCTAATAAAATAGACTCCTGGCTACTCCACATGTGTACATTATATACTGAGGCTCTGAATGAATGTACACTGAAAATAGACTCCAAATTATTCTCCAGGTGTGTATTATTCAGTGAAACTCGGAAGATGTGGCCATATTAATTAGATTTCTTACAACATAAAGGGCCTGTTTGATTCACTGTGGCTCTGAATATGTGTATCCATGAAATAGACTCCTGACTACATCACATTATTCAATGACACTCTGAATTGGAGGCCACATGAAAAAGTATCGTGACTATTCCACAGGTGTGCATTATTTAGTGAGACTCTGAATGAGGGGATAATGATAAATCCGGACTATTTCCCCAGGTGTGTACACTTAGTGAGGCTGTTAACGAGTGGCCACAGAAAAGAGATTTCTGATTATTCCACAGGTGTGCATTATTTATTAATTTTCTGAAAGTGTGGCCATAATAAATAGACTCCAGACTATATCACAAGTGTGTAATATTCAGTGAGGCTGTAAAAGAGGGTCCATAAGAATCAGACTTCTAACTACTTTACATGTGCATTATGCACTGTTTGTCTGAATGAGAAGCTGTATGACATAGACTCCTCATTATTATACATGTGTGCATTAATAAAACAGGATCTGTTTGAATGTTCATACCAAATAGATTCCAGACACTGCCCCTGTGTGAATTACTTAATGATACACAAAATTAGAGTTCATATGATATAGACGCCAGGCTTTTATCCAGGTTTGTATCATTCAAGAAGGCACTTAATTCATGGCTACCTTAAACAGCGTCCTGATTACTCCATAGCAGTTTATTATTCACTGAAATTTGAGTTATAGACCATATAAGATAGCCACCTGACTATTTCTCCATTGTGAATTATTCTATAAGGTGCTAAATGTGTGGTAGTATCAAATAGAATACTGAGGATTCTTCAGGAGTATATCACTCTGTGAGGCACAAAATGAGTGGCCATATAAAAAATGCTCGACTATTACACTGGAGTGCATTATTCACTGAGGCTCTAAATGAGTGTCTACATGAAGTAGACTCTTAACTCTTCCCCAGGTGTGTATTATTGAATGAGACTATGACTAAGTGGGCATAAAAAAGAGACTCAGGTGTATTGCCCAGGTGTTCATTACCTACAGAGCCTCTTAATGTGCAGCCATTTGAAGTAGGCACTTGACTATTTTTGAGGGGAGTATTCTTCACAGAGGCCCTAAACGAGTGGCCATGTGAAAGAAATTCCTTACTTTTTAGATATACATATTATTCACTAAAACACTGAAAGAGTGTCCTTCTGAAATAGAACCCATTTTACTCCACAGGTGTGCATAAGTTTTTGATTCACCAAATGAAAAACCATATGAAACAGACAAGTGATTACTCCCCGCATGTGCAGTATTCGAAAAGGCTTTGGTTTTGCAGCCACATAAAATAGACTAGTGTCTATTCCACACGTGTGCATTATTTCCTGATTCTGTAAATTAAAGGCTATATAAAGTAGACTCGTAACACTTCCACTCGTGTGCATTACTCATTGAGGCTCTTTTTGTTTAACCATGTGAAACAGGATGCTGTCTATCCCAAATATTTGTATTATTCATTGAATCTCTGAATGAGTGTCTATATAAAATAGACTGCTAAGTATTTTACATTTTTGCATTTTTCACTGAGGTTATGAGTCAGTGGCCATACAAAATGGAATCCTGACTAATCCACACGTGCATGTTATCCCCTGAGGCTATGAAAGTGTGTCCTAATAAAATAGACTCCTGGCTACTCCACAGGTTTACATCATTTTCTGAGGCACTGAATATATGTCCATCGAAAATAGACTCCAAGTTATTCCCCAGGTGTGTATTATTCAATGAGGCTCAGAAGATGTGGCCATATTAATTAGATTCCTTACTGTATTAAGGGCCTGTCTTATTCACTGTGGATCCTAATATGTGTCTACGTGATATAGACTCCTGATTACACCACGTTATTCATTGACACTCCGAATTAGAGGCCACATGGAAAGGTCTCCTGACTATTTCACAGGTGTGCATTATGTAGTGACACTCTGAATGAGGGGATAAAGGTAAATCCTGACTATTTCCCCAAGTGTGTACACTTAGTGAGTCTCTTAACGAGTGGCCATAGGAAAGAGACTTCTGACTATTCCGCAGGTGTGCATTAATTAGTGATTCTCTGAATGACTGGCCATTAAATATAGACTCCAGACTATATCACAATTGTGTAATATTCAGTGAGGCTGTGTAAGAGGGGCCATATGAAACAGACTTCTAATTACTCCAAATGTGCATTATTCACTCTTTGTCTGAATGAGTAGCCATATGACATAGACTCCTCATTATTTATTTATTTATTTATTTATTTATTTAATTTTTATTGCATTATAGGTTTTGGGGTACATGTGCAGAACGTGCAAGATAGTTGCATAGGTACACACATGGCAGTGTGTTTTGCTGCCTTCCTCCCCTTCACCCACACTTGGTATTTATCCCCAGGCTATCCCCCCCAGCCCCACCCGCTGTCTGTCCCCCATTTCCTCCAACAGTCCCCAGTGTATAGTACACCACCTCTCTGTGTCCATGTGTTCTCATTTTTCTCACCCACCTATGAGTGAGTATATGCGGTATTTTTTTTTCTGTTCTTGTGTCAGTTTGCTGAGAATGATGTTATTATTATACATCTGTGCATTAATCAAACAAGTTCTGTTGGAGTTTCCATAGCAAAAAGACTCCTGATCCTGCCCCAGGTGTGTATTACACAGCGATACACAAAATTAGAGTTCATATGAAATAGACTCCTGACTATCACACAGGTGTGTATTATTCAGGAAGGCACTTAATTTGTGGCTATCTTAAACTGCGTCCTGATAACTCCATAGAAGTTATATAATCACTGAAACTGTGAATGATAGACCATATAAAATAAACACCTGACTATTGAACCATTGTGAATTATTCAATATGGTTCTTAATGACTGGTAGTATCAAATAGAATCCTGAGGATTCTTCAGGTGTATATCCCTCAGTGAGGAACAAAATGAGTGGCCATATGAAAAATGCTCGACTATTACCCTGGTGTTCATTATTAACTGAGGATCTAAATGAGTGGCTAAATGAAGTACACTCTTTACTCTTCCCAAGGTGTGTATTATTGAATGAGACGCTGACTAAGTGTGCATAAAAAAGAGACTCAGGTGTATTTCCTAAGTGTTCATTACTTACAGAGACTGAATGTGTAGGTATTTCAAGTAGATCCTTGACTGTTTCTGAGGAGAATACTATTCACACATGCCCAGAACGAGTGGCCATGTGAAAGAGATTTCTGACTTATCAGATATACATATTATTCACTAAAGCATTGAAAGAGTGGCCTTATGAAATAGAACCCATTTTACTCCACAAGTGTGCATTATTTTTTTATTTTCCAAACGAATCACCATATGAAACAGACTTTTGATTATTCACCACAGGTGCAGTATTAGAAAAGGTTCTCTATGAGTGTCTATATCAAATAGTCTCCTGATTCTGACACATGTGCATATCATTCACGGAGCTGCTTAATTTGGGGCTACCTTAAATAGCGTCCTGACTACTCCACAGCTCTTTATTACACACTGAAGCTCTGATTGAGAGTCCATATGAAATATACCTTTTACTATTGCCCCTTTGTGCATTTTCGCGTAATGCTGTGATTCAGTGGCCATAAAATTTGGACTCTTACTATACCAAAGGTATGTATTCTTCAGTGAGATTCTGAATGAATGACCACATAACATAAACGTCTGACTATCATCTTGACTATTTCTGTTCTGCATTGTCCACTGAGTCCCTGGGTGTACGGTCATATCAAATAGTCTTTAGACTATTCCTTATGTGTGCATTATTCAGTGAGTCTCTGAATAAGTGGCTTTATATAAAATAATCCTGACTATTTTCCAGATATATATGATTGTTCACTGAGGTTCTGAATAAGTGGCTATGTGAAATACACTCCTGATGTTTCCATAGGTCTGTATAATTCTGTGAAGCTCTGAATGAGTGGCCATAAAATAGAGACTCCTGAATACTCCTCAGTCGTGCGTTTTGACACTCGGCTCTAAATGAGTGGCTATACGAAATAGAATCCTGACTATTAACAAGGTGTATGTTATTTAGTTAGGCTCTGAATATGTGGCTATAGGAAATAGAATTCTGACTACAATACAGGTGTTTATTATTCAGTGAAGTTCTGAAATTGATGCCACATGTAATAGCGTCCTGAGGTTTTCCAAAATATGTATTATTCACTGAGGATCTGAAACTTTGGCCATATGAACTTGTCTTCTGACTATTCCACAGGCATGTATTATTTACTCTGACTACAAATAGTTGGGCATATGGAATAGACTAGTGACTATTCCAAAGTTGTGTATTACTGACTCAGGCTTTGATTTTGTGGCCATATAAAAGAGACTAGTGTCTATTCCACACGTGTGCATTATTCCCTTAGGCTGTAAATGAGAGGCTATATATAGTAGAATTTTATCACTTCCCCTGGTGTGCATTACTCAGTGTGGCTCTTTTTGTGTGACCATAGGAAACAGGATGTTGTCTATCTTAAATATTTGTATTATTCACTGAAACTCTGAATGAGGGTTTATATGAAATAGACTGCATAGTACTTTACATTTGTGCATTTTTCATTGAGGTTACGAGTCAGTGGCCATATAAAATGTAATCCTGACTATTCCACACGTGCATATTATCCAAGAGGCTATGACTGAGTGTGCTAATAAAATAAACTCCTGGCTTCTCCACAGGTGTACATTATTTACCGAGGCTCTGATTGAATATCCATCGAAAATAGTCTCAAAATTATTCTCTAGGTGTGTAGTATACAGTGAGGCTCAGAAGATGTGGCCATATTACTTAGATTCCTTACTATATCAAGGGCCTGTCTTATTCACTGAGGCTCTGCATATGTGTCCACATGAAATAGCGTCCTGACTTCACCACATTATTCAGTGACACTCCGAATTAGAGGCCACATGAAAAAGTCTCCTGACTATTCCAAAGGTGTGCGTTATTTAGTCAGAATGTGAATGAGGGGATAAAGGTAAATCCTGACTATTTCTCCAGGTGTGTACACTTAGTGAGGCTCTTAACGAGTGGCCATAGGAAAGACACATCTGACTATTCAGCAGGTGTGCGTTATGTAGTGATTCTTTGAATGAGTGGCCATAAAAAATAAACTCCAGACTATATCACAAGTGTGTAATATTCAGTGAGGCTGTGAAGGATCCTCTGTATACCCCCTTTTTCCTGTGTGTATCACCTCTCTCCTGTTTGTATCCTACTCTCTCCTGTGTGTATCCTCCTCTCTCCTGTGTGTATCCTCCTCTCTCCTGTGTGTACGCCCTTTTTTCTTTGTGTATCCCCCTTACCTGTGTGTATCTTCCTCTTTCCTCTGTGTATCCCTCTTTATCCTGTGTGTATCCTCCTCTCTCCTGTGTGTATGCCACTCTCTTTTGTGTGTATTCTTCTCTCCTGTGTGTATCCTCCTCTTTCCTGTGAGTATACCCCTCTCTCTTGTGTGTATCCCCTCTCTCCAGTGGGTATCCTCCTCTCTGCTTTTTGAATCCTCCTCTCTTCTGTGTGTACGCCCTGTTCTCATGTGTGTATCCCCCTCTCCTGTGTGTATTTTCCCCTCTCCTGTGTCTATACCCCTTTCTCCTGTGTGTATCTCCCTCTCTTGTGTGTATGCCCCTCTCTCCTGTGTATATCCTTCTCTACTGTGTATCATACCGTCTCCTGTGTGTATCCCCCTCGCCTGTGTGCATCCCCCTCTCTCTTGTGTGTTTTTCTCTCTTCTTTGTGTATACTCCTCTCTTTTGTGTGTAGCCTTTTCTCTCCTGTGTGTATCCTCCTCTCTCCTGTGTGTATCCTTCTCCCTTTTGTGTGTATGCCGCACTCTCCTATTTGTATCCCCCTTTCTCCTGTGTGTATCCCCCTCTCCTTTGTGTATTCTCATCTCTCCTGTATGTATGCCCTCTCTGTTGTGTATTCACCTCTTTCCTGTGTGTATCACCCTCTCTCCTGTGTGTATTACCTTGTCTCTTGTGTGTACCCAACTCTCCTCTGATTAACCTACTCTCTCCTGTGTGTATGCCTTTCTCCTATGTGTATCCTCCTCTCTCCTGTGTGTATCCCCCTCTCTCCTGTGTGTATCCTACTCTCTCCTGTGCGTATTCTTCTCTCTGCTGTGTGTATTTTCCTCTCTCCTGTGTGTATCTTTTTCTCTCCTTTGTGTAATCCTCCTTTTATGTGTTTCCCAACTCTCTCCTGTGGGTAACCCCTTTCTCTCTTGTGTGTATCCCCCATTTCTTCTGTGTGTATCCCCCTCTCTTCCGTGTGTATCCCCTCTCTCCTGTTTGTATCCTCCCTTCTACTGTGTGTATCTTCCTCTCCCCTGTGTGTACGCCCCTCTCACCTTTGTGTATTCCCCTCTCTTGTGTGTATCCTCCTCTCTCCTTTGTTTATCCCCCTTTCCCCTGTGTGTATTTAACATTCCTGTGTGCATGCCCCACTCTACTTTGTGTATCTTCCTCTCCTGTGTGTATCCTACTTTCCCCTGTGTGTATCTTTTTCTCTCCTGTGTGTATTCTTTTTTCTTTTCTTTGTATCACACCTCTCCTTTGTGTATCTTCCTCTCTCCTATGTGTATCCATCTGTCTCCTGTGTGTATCCTTCTCTTTTTAGTGTGTATCCTTCTTTCTCCTGTGTGTACCTTCTTCTCTTCTGTGTGTATCACCCCTCTCCTGTTTGTATTTCCCTCTCTCCTGTGTGTATCCTTCTGTCTTCTGTGTGCATCCTTCTCTCTTCTGTGTGTATCCTAATCTTCTGTGTGTATCTTTCTCTCTTCTGTGTGTATTCTCCTCTCTCCTGTGTGTATCCTATTATCTTCTGTGTGTATCCCTCTTTTCTCCTGTGTGTATTTCCGCTCTCTCCTGTGTGTATCACCCCTTTCTTTGGTGTGTATTCCCCTCTCTTCTGTGTGTATTTCCTCTCTACTGTGTGTATCCTCCGCTCTGCTGTGTGTATCCTTCTCTCTCCTGAGTGTACGCCCTTCTCTTTTATGTGTATCCCAATCTACTGTGTGTATTCTTATCTCTCCTGAGTGTATCCCCTTTTCTCCTGTGAGTATCACCCTCTCCAATGTGTATGCCCCTCTCTCCTGTGTGTTTTCCCATCTCCTGTGTGTATCCTCCTCTCTCCTGTGTGTATCCTTTTCTCTTTTTGGTGTATTTCCCACTCTCCTGTGTGTATGCACCTCTCCTTTTTGTATTTTTTTCTCTCGTGTGTATACCCCTCTCTCCTGTGTGTACCTTCTTTTTCTGTGTGTATTTTCCTCTCCTGTGTTTCTCAATCCTCTCTCCTGTGTGTATCCTTCACTCTCCTGCGTGTGTCCTCCTCTCTTTTTTGTGTATCCTCTGCTCTGTTGCGGGTATCCTCCTCTCTTCTGTCTGTATCCCTATTCCTTTTATGTGTATTTTCCTCCCTCCTGTATTTATCCATCTCCCCTGTGTGTACCAACCCTCTCCTGTTTGTATCTCCCTCCATCCTTTGTCTATGCCCCACTCTCCTGTGGATATCCTCCTCTCCCTTTGTGTATTCCCCCTCTCTGCTCTGTGTATCCTCCTCTCTTTTTTGTGTGTGCTTTTCTCTACTGTGTGTATTCTCCTCTCCTGTGTGTATCCCCTTCTGTTCTGTGTGTATTTCCCCCACTTCTGTGTGTACATTCCTCGCCTGTGTGTATGTCCCTCTGTACTGTGTGTTTTCTTCTCTCATTTGTGTATCCTCCTCTCTCCTGTGTGTATTCTTCGCTCTCCTGAGTGTATCCTAATCTCTCCTGTGTGTATCCTCCTTTCTCCTGTGTGTGTCCTCCTCTCTCATTTGTGTATCCTCCTCTCTCATTTGTGTATCCTCTTCTCTCCTGTGTGTATCCTCCTTTTCTGTGTGTATCCTTCTCTCTCGTGTGTATTTTCTACTCTTCTGTGTGTGTCTTCTTTTCTCCTGTGTGTATCCCTCCTCTCTCCTGTGTGTTTCTTTCCTCTCTCCTGTGTGTAATTCCCTTCTCTCTTTTGTGTATCCCCCCTTTCTTCTGTGTGTATCACCCTCTCTCCTGTGTGTATCCCCTCTCTCCTTTTTGTACCTTTCTCTCTCCTGTGTGTATCTTCCTCGTTCCTGTGTGTATGCCCCTCTCTGCTGTGTTTACCCCCCTCTTCTGTGTATCCTTTTCTCTTTTGTGTGTATCCTTTTTTCTCCTGTGTGTATTTTCTTTCCTGTGTGCATTCCCCTCTCTACCTTGTGTATCCCCCTCCCCTGTGTGTATCCTTTTTTCTCCTGTGTGTATTTTTTTCTCTCCTGCGTGTATATTCCTTTATCCTGTGTGTATTTCTCCTCTCTCCTGTGTGTTTTCCCCCTTTCTCCTCTGTGTAACCCTTTTTTGTCCTGTGTGTATCCCCCATTTCTCCTGTATGTATCACCCTTTCTCCTGTGTGTATCCCCTCTCGCCTGTTTGTATTTTCCTCTCTCATGTGTGTATCATCCTCTATTCTGTGTGTAACCCCATCTCCTTTGTGTATTTTCCCCTCTCCTGTGTGTATCCCCCTTTCTTCTGTATGTATCCCCTTTCCTGTGTGCATGCTCCTTTCTACTTTGTGTATCCCCCTCTCCTGTGTGTATTTTCCTCTCTCCTGTGTGGTTCCTTTTCCCTCCTGTGTGTATCCCCCTTTCTTCTGTGTGTATCACCACTCTCCTGTGTATATCCTTCTCTCTCCTGGGTGTATCCTTCTTCCATTTGTGTGTGTCTTCCTCTCTCCGGTGTGTACCCTTCCTTCTCCTGTGTGTATCACCTCTCTCCTGTGTGTATCCTTCTTTCTTCTGTGTGTATCCTTCTGTCTCCTGTGTGTATCCTTCTCTATTTTGTGTGTATCCTTCTCTCTCCTGTGTGTATTGTCCTCTCTCCTGTGTGTATTTATTTTTCTGTGTGTATCTTCCTCTCTCCTGTGTGTACGCTGCTCTCTTATATGTGTATCCTCCTCTCTCCTGTGTGTATTCCTCCTCTCTCTTGAATGTATCTCCCTTCTCTCTTGTGTGTATCTCCCCTCTCTCCGTGTGTATCCCCTTTCTCTCCTATGTGTATCTTCCACTCTTCTGTGGGTATCCCTTTTCTCCTCTGTGTATTCTTCTCTCTGCTGTGTGTATCATTTCCTCTCCTGTGTATACGCCTCTCTCTCCTGTGTGTATTCCCCTCTCCTGTGTGTATTCTCCTCTCTCCTGTGTGTATCCCCCTTTCTCTTGTGTGTATTCCCCTCTCCTGTGTGTTTCCTTTTTTCTCCTGTGTGTATCTTTCTCTCTTTTCGGTATATCACCCTCTCTTCTGTGTGTATCCCCCTCTTTTTTGTGTATCCTATTTTCTCCTTTGTGTGTCTTCCTCTCTCCTCTGTGTACCCTTCCGTATCCTGTGTGTATCACCATTCTTTGGTGTGTATCACCCTCTCTCCTGTGTTTATTCCACTTTTTTTTGTGTGTATCCTCCTCTCACCAGTGTGTATCCTCCTCTCTCCTGTGTGTATCCTCCACTCTTCTGTGTTTATCCTCCTCTCTTTTCCGTTTATCCCACTCATTCCTGTGTGTATCTTTTATTCTCCTGTGTGTATTTTCCTCTCTTGTGGGTATCCTTCTCTCTCCTGTGTGTATCCCCCGCCCTTTTTGTGTATGCCACACTCTCTTGTTTGTATCCCCCACTCTCCTGTTAGTATCCCCCACTCTCCTGAGGCTATTCCACTCTCTCCTCTGTGTATCCTCCTTTCACGTGGGTATCCTCCTCTCTCCTGTTTTCATCATTTTATCTCCTGTGTGTATCCTCCTCTCTCCTTTCTGTATCCTCCTCTTTTTTGTATGTATTCTCCTCTCTCCTGTGTGTATGCTTTTCTCTCCTGTCTGTACCTTCTTCTCTCTTGTGTGTATACACCCTCTCTCCTGTGTGTATCCTCCTCTCTATTGTGTGTATTTTCCTCTATTCTGTGTATATTCTCCTCTCTTCTGTGTGTATCCTCCTCTCTCCTGT
The DNA here is from genome assembly GCA_031835075.1 of Saguinus oedipus. Lineage (NCBI taxonomy): Eukaryota > Metazoa > Chordata > Mammalia > Primates > Cebidae > Saguinus > Saguinus oedipus. Next base: position 61,475,378 of record CM063173.1, read on the forward strand.
GTGTAGCCCACTCTTCTCCGTGTATCCTTTTTCATGTGTGTATCCCCCTCTATCCTGTCTGTATCTGCCTCTCCTTTGTGTATTCCTTCCTCTCTTTTGTGTATTCTCCTCTCTCATGTGTGTATCTTCCTCTCTAATGTGTGTATCCTCCTCTCTCATGTGTGTATCTTCCTCTCCCTGTGTGTATCCCACTGTCTCCTGTGGGTATCCTCCTCTCTTCTGTGAGTATCATCCTGCCTCTTGTGTGTATCTTCTTCTCTCCTGTGTGTATCCTTATCTATTCTGTGTATCCTCCTGTCTCCTGTGTGCATACTCCTCCCTCCTGTGTGTATTTTCTTTTCACCCGTGGGTATCCCCACTCTCTCCTGTGTGTATCTTTATCTCTCCTGTGTGTATCCTCCTGCATCCTGTGTGTATCCTTCTCTCTCCTTTGTGTATGCCCCGCTCTTCTGTGTGTATCCCCCTCTACTGTGTGTATCCTCCTCTCTGCTCTGTGTATCCTTCATTCTCCTGTGTGTATCCTCCTCTCTTTTGTTTTTATCTTCCTCTCTCCTCTGTGTATCTTCGTCTTAACTTTGTGTCCCGTCTCTCTCCTGTGTTTATCCCCTTCTCTTGTGTGTATCCTCCTCTCTCCTGTGTGTATCTTTTCTTTCTCTTGTATGTATGCAACTCTCTTTTTTGTGTATTTCTTTCACCTGTGTGTATACCTCTCTGTCCTGTGTGTATCCCCCTCTCTCCTGTGTATATCCTCCTCTTTATTTTGTGAATTCCCATCTCTCCTGTCCGTATCATTCTCTCTCCTGTGTGTATGCTCCTCTCTTTTGTGTGTTTCCTCCTCTCTCCATTGTGTATCCTCCTCTCTCCTGTGTGTATCCGCCCTCACTCCTGTGTTTAACGCTTTCTATTTTCTGTGTATTAACCTCTCTCCTGTGTATACTCCTCTCTTCTGCGTGTGTCCTCCTCTCTTTTTTGTGTATCTTCCTCTCTCCTATGTGTATTTTTCTCTCTCCTGTCTGTATGACCCTGTATCTTGTGTGTATTCCCCTCTCTTTTGTGTGGATCCCTCTCTCTCCTATGTGTATCCCCCGATCCTGTGTGTACACCCTCTCTCCTGTGTATATCTTCCTCTTTTGTTTGTATTTCCTTCTCTCCTGTGTATATTTCTTTGTCTCCTGTATGTATCCAACTCTCCTGCGTGTATCCTTCTCTCTCCTGTGTGCATGTCTCTCACCTGTGTGTATACTCCTCTATCCTCTGTGTATCCTCCTCTCTCCTGTGTGTATCCTCCTTTCTCCTGCATGTATCTCTGCGCTATTCTGTGGGTTTACCCCTCTCTCCTGTGTGTAACACCTTTCTTTCCTGTGTGTATCACCTTTCTCTCCTGTGTGTATCCCCCTCTCTCTTGTGTGTATCCCCTCTCTCCTGTTTGTTTTCTCCTGTCTCTTGTGTGTATCCTCCACTCTCCTGTGTTTATGCCTATTTCTCCTGTGTGTATCACCTTTTCCTGTGTGTATCCTCCACTCTCCTCTGTGTATCCCACTTTCTCCTGTGGGTATCCCTTGTTTTGAGTGTATTCCTCTCTCTCCTGTGTGTATCTTTTTCTCCTATGTGTATCCTCCTATCTTCTGTGTGTATCATTTTCTCTCCTGTGTGTATCCTTCTCTCTCCTGTGTCTATCCCCCTCTATTCTTTGTGTATACCTCCTCTCTCCTGCGTGTGTCCTCCCCTCTCCTCTGTCTATGCCCCTTTTTCCTGCATGTATCCCCCTCTCCTGTGTTTATTCCCCTCTCTCCTGTGTGTATCCCACTCTCTCGTCAGTGTTTCTCTTTTTCCTGTGCATATTCCCCTGTCTTCTGTGTGTATCTCCCACTCCTGTGTGTATCCTCTTCTCTTCCGTTGGTATCTTCCTCTCTCCTCTGTGTATACTTCTCTCTCCTGTGTGTATCTTCCTCTCTCCTGTGTGTATCTTTCCTCTCCTGTGTGTATCTTTCTCTCTCCTGTATGTATCCTCCTTTTTCCTTTGTGTATTTCTTTTTCTTCTATGTGCATCTTTTTCGCTCCTGTGTGTATTTCCCTCTTTTGTGTGTATCACTTGCTTCTTTGTGTATTTCCCTCTCTCCTCTGTGTTCCCACCTTATCTTTGTGTACACCCCTCTCTCCTGTGTGTATTTCTCTCTCACCTGTGTTTATCCCTCGCTCCTGTGTGTATCCTCCTCTCTTCTGTGGTATTCTTTTCTCTCCTGTGTGTATCATTCTCTCTCTTGTGTGTATCCCCTTCAATCCTGTGTGTATTTTTCTCTCCTTTGTGTGTATCCTCCTCTCTCCTGTGGGTATTCTTCTCTGTGCTGCGAGTATCCTCCACTCTTCTGCATGTATCCTCCTGTCTCCTGTGTGTATACACCTCTCCTGTGTGAATACCTTTTTCTCCTATGTGTATTCCTTTCTCTCCTGTGTGGAACTCCTTTCTCTTGTGTGTTTCACCCTCTCCTTTGTGTATCGTCCTTTCTCCTGTGTGTATCTTCCTCTTTCCTGTGTGTATCTTCCTCTCTCCTATGTGTATCCCCCTCTCTCCTGTGTGTATGGTCCTCTCTCTTGTGTGTATTCCCGTCACTTTTGTGTGCATACCCTCTCTCCCGTGTGTATCCCCATCTCCTGTGTGTATTTTTCTGTCTCATGTATGTATCCAACTCTCCTGTGTGTATTCCCCTCTCTCCTGTGTGTATTTCCCTATCTCCTCTATGTTTCCAACTCTCCTGTGTGTATGCTCCTCTCCTTTGTGTACCCTCCTCTCTCCTCTGTGTTTCCTTCTCTCTCCTGTGTGTATCCTTCTCTCTCCTGTGTGTATTCCTCCACTTTTCTGTGATTTCCCCATCTCCCCTGTGTGTAACACCTATCTTTCCTGTGTGTATTACCCCTTTCTCCTGTGTGTATACCCCTGTCACTTGTGGGTATTCTCTCTCTCCTGTTTGTTTCCTCCTCTCTCCTGTGTGTATCCTTTTCTCTCCTGTGTTTACGCTTCTTTCTCTTGTGTGTATCACCCTTTCCTCTGTGTATTCCCCTTTCTCCTGTGTGCATACCCCTTTTTTTTGTGTAAGCCCCTCTCTCCTCTGTGTATCTTTATCTGATATGCTTATCTTTTTCTCTCCTGTGTGTATCCCCCTCTCTTCTGTGTGTATCCTTCTCTCTCCTATTGGTATCCTGTTCTCTTCTCTACGTATGCCCCCTCTCCTGTATGTATTCCCCTCTCCTCTGTGTATTTTTCTCTTCTCTCCATATCCCCCTTTCTTCTTTGTGTATCCCCCACTCCTGTGTGTATCCTTTTTTCTTCTGTATCTTCCTCTCTATTTTGAGTATCTTCCTCTCTCCTATTGGTGTCTTCCTTTCTTCTGTATGTATCCCCCCTCTCTTGTGTGTATCGTTCTCTCTCCTGTGTGTATCTTCCATTTTCATGTGTGTATTTCCATTTCTCCTGTGTGCATCCTTCTCACTCCTGTGTGTATTTTTCTCGGCTGTGTGTATCCCCCCTTTTCTGTGTTTATGCCCCACTCCCTTGTGTGTATTCTTTAGTCACCTGTGTGTTTCCCTCGCTCCTTTGTGTATTTTCCTGTCTTTTGTGTGTATTCCCCTTCTCTCCTGTGTGTATTTTTCTCTCACCTGTGTGTATCCCCCACTCTTCTGCGGGTATCCTCCTCTGTCCTGCGTGTATCCTTTTTCCTCCTGCGTGTGTCATTTTCTCTCCTGTGTGTATACCCATCTCCTGTGTGTATACCCCTCTCTCTTATGTGTATTTCCATGTCTCCTATGTGGATCCCTCTCTCTCTTGTGTGTATCGCCCTCTCCTGTGTGTATTCTTTTCTCTCCTGTGTGTATCCGTTTCTCTTCTGTGTGTATTTTTCTTTCTCCTGTTAGTATCCTCCTCTCTACTGTGCGTATTGTCCTCCTCTGGTGTGTATCCCACTATCTCCAGTGTGTATCATCTTTCTTCTGTTTGTATACCCCACTCTCCTGTGTGTATCTTCCTCTCTCCTGTTAGTATCCCCCGCTCCCATATGTGTATCACCCATTTAGACTTTATGTATAATACTCTCTTCTGTGTGCGTCCCCCTTTTTCTTGTATGTATCCCCCCTCTCCTGTGTGTATCCTCCTTTCTCCTGTTTGTATGCACCCTCTTTTGTGGGTATCTTCCTTTCTCCTGTGTGTATCTATCTCTCGCCTATGTGTATCATTCTCTCTACTGTGTGTATCCTCCCCTTTCCTATGTGTATTCTCCTGTCTCCTGTGTGTATTTTTCTTTCTCTTGTGTGTATACTCCTCTCTCATTTGTGTATCCTCCACTGTCCTGTGTGAATCCCCATTGTTTCTGTGTATATCCTCCTTTATCCTGCGTGTATCTTCCTCTCTTCTGTGTGTATTTTCCTCTCTCCTGTGTTTATCCTCCTCTCTTCTGTGTGTATCCCCATCTTTCCTGTGTGTATCCTCTTCTCTCCTGTGTGTATCCTCCTCTTTCCTGTGTGTATTTTTCTTTCTTCTGTGTGCATCCCCCTCGCTCCTGTGTGTATTTGCCTCTCCTGTGTGTATCCCTTTCTCCTTTTTGTATCCACCTATCTCCTCTGTGTATTTCCACTTTTCTGTGTTTATGCCACTCCCTCCTGTGTGTATCCTCCTCTCACCTGTGTGTATTTCTCTCTCCTGTTTGTATCACCTTTTCCTGTGAATTTCCTCCTCTCTTCTGTGTGTACCCCCTTTCTACTGTGTTTATCATCTTTTTATGTGTGTATGCGCCCTCCTTTGTGTGTATCTCCCTCTCCTGTGTGTATCCTCCTTTCTCCTGTGTGTGTCCTTCTCTCTTCTGTGTGTATCCTCCTCTCTCCTTTGTGTATCCTCCGTTCTTCTGTGTGTATCCTTCTCTATCCTGTGTGTATTCCCTCTCTCCTGTGTGTATCCACCTCTCCTGTGTGTATCCCTTCTCTGTTTGTGTATTTCCCTGTCTCCTGTATGTATCCAACGCTCCTGTGAGAATCTCCCTTTATCCTGTGTGTATTTTCCTTTTCTGTGTGTATACTCCTGTTTCCTATGTGTATCCTCACGTCTCCTGTGTGTATCCTCCTCTCTCTTTTCTGTATCCTCCAATTTCCTGCATGTATCCTCCAATCTTCTGCATGTATCCACCTCTCTTCTATTTGTATTTTCCTATCTTTTATGTGTTTCCTCCTCTCTTTTGTATTTATCGTTTTCCCTCTCTGTGTATCCTCCTCTCTCCTGTGTGTATTCCCCTCCCTCCTGTGTGTATGCTTCAATCTCCTGTGTGTATCCCTTTGTCTTCTTTGTGTATCCCCCCTCTTTCCTGTATCCTCCTCTCCCCTGTGCATAAGCCCCTCTCTCCTGTGTGTATTTTTCTCTCCTGTGTGTATTGCCCTCTCTCCTGTGTGTATCCACTCCTCTTTTGTGTTTACCTTTCTAGCCTGTATGAATCCCTCTCTCTCCTGTGTGTTTCCCCTATACTTTGTGTATCCTCCTCTCTCCTGTGTGTATCCTCCTATCTCCTGTGTGTATTCTCCTCTCTCCTGTGTGTATCCCCCTCTCTCCTGTTTGTATCCCCATATTTTGTGTGTATCCCCCTCTCTCCTGTGTGTATTTCTTTGTCTCCTGTATGTATCCAACGCTCCTGTGTGTATCCCCCTCTCTCTTTTGTGTATGCCCCTCTCCTGTGTGTATACTTTTCTCTCCTGTGTGTATCTTCCTCTCTTTTGTGTGTATCCTTCTCTCTACTGTTTATCCCTCCGCTCTCCTCTGTGTTCTCTCCTTCTCTCCTGTGTGTAACACCTTTCTTTCCTGTGTGTATACAAACTTTCTCCTGTGTATTCCCCACTTTTGTGTGTATCCCCTCTCTCCTGTTTGTTTCCTCCTCTCTCCTGTGTGTATTTTTTTCTCTCCTTTGTTTACGCCACTCTCTCCTGTGTGTATCACCCTTTCCTTTGTGTATACTTTTCTCTCCTGTGTTTATCTCTTTTTCTTTTTTATTACCCTTCTATATGTGTATGTCCTCTCTCCTGTGTGTATATCCTTTCTGCTGTGTGTATTCCTATTTTTTCTGTGTGTATTCCTCTTTTTTCTGTGTGTATCCCCTTATCCTGTGTGTATCCCCCTCTCTTCTGTGTGTATCACCCTCTCCTTTGTGTATCCCCCAATACCCTGTGTGTATTGTTCTGTCTCCTATGTGTATTGTTCTCTCTCCTATGTGTATTCTTCCCTCTTTTGTGTGTATTTCCCTCTCTCCTGTGTATCCTCCTCCCTCCTGTTTGTATTCTCTCTCTCCTGTGTGTATTCTTTTCTCTGCTGTGTGTATTTTTCTTTCTCTTGTGTGTACGTTTCTCTTTTTGTGTGTTTCCCCCTCTCCTGTGTGTATTCTTTTCTCTCTTGTGTATATGCTTCTTTCTCCTGTGTGTATCCCCTGTCCTGTGTGTATGCCCCTTTTTCCTGTTGTTATCCCCCTCTACTGTGTGTATCCTCCTCTCTCCTGTGTGTATCCTTTTCTCTCATCGGTATCTCCCCCTCTTTTCTGTGTATCCCCCTCTCCTTTGTGTATCTTTCTGACTTCTGTTTGTATCCTCCTTTCTCCTATGTGTACCCTTTTTTCTCCTGTGTGTATCACTTCTCTTCTGTGTGTATGCTCTTCTCTCCTGTGTGTATTTCTCTCTCTCCTGTGTGTATCCTTCTCTCTTTTCTGTGTATCCTTTATTCTCCTGTGTGTATCCTCCTCTCTTCTGCGTGTATCCTTCTCTCTTCTGTTCGTATCCTTCTCTCTCCTGTGTGTATCCTCCTCTCTCCTGTGTGCATCCTTCTTCCTCTCTGTGTCTCCTCCTCTCTCCTGTATGTAACCTTCTCTCTCCTGTGTGCATTCTCCTCTCTTCTGTGTGTATTCTTTTATCTCCTGTGTGTATCCTTCTCTCTCCTGTGTGTATCAATTCTCTCTCCTGTGCATATCCCTCTTTTCTTATGTGTGTAACCCCCTCTCTCCTGTGTGTATCCCTTCTTTCTCCTGTGTGTATCCCATTCCCTCCTCTGTGTATCTCCTCTCTCCTGTGTATATACCCCTCTCCTGTGTGTATGCCCCTCTCTCCTGTGTGTATCTTACTCTCCTGTGTTTATCCTCCTCTTTTTTGTGTGTATCATCCTCTCTCCTCTGTTTATTCCCTACTCTCCAGTGTGTATCCCTTTTTCTGTTGTGTATCCTCTTTTTTCCTTTATGTACCCCCTCTCTCTTGTGTGTACCCTCCACTGTTCTGTGTGTATCACCACTCTCCTTGTGTATCCCCTATCTGTCCTGTGTGTATCCCCCTCTCTCTTGTGTGTATCCCCCCTTTTCTGCGTCTATTTTCCTCTCACCTGTGTAAATCCTCCTCTTTGCTGTGTGTATGCCTTACTTCTCTGTGTATCCACCTCTCTTCTGTTTGCATTCCCTTCTCTCCTTTGTGGAACTTCCTCACTCCTGTGTGTATACCCTCTCTCCTGTGTGTATCCTCCTCTCTGCTGTTTGTATACTCCTCTCTCCTGTGTGTATCCGTCTCTCTCCTGTATGTATCCTCTTTTCTCCTATGTGAACCCTCATCTCCCCTGTGTGTATCACCCCTCTCCTCTGTGTATTCTTCTCTCTTCTGTGTGTATCCTTCTGTCTACCATGTGTATCCTTCCCTCATTTGTGTGTATCCTTCTCTCTTCTGTGTGTATTTTCTTCTTTCCTGTGTGTATCCTTTTTACTCCTGTGTGTATCCCCCTCTCCTGTGTGTATCTTTCTCTAACCAGTGTGTATCCTCCTTTCTACTGGGTGTATCCTCCTCTCTTCTGTGTGTATCTTTTTTCTCTCCTGTTTGTATCACCCCTCTCTCCTGTGTGTAGCCACCCTCTCTCCTGTGTGTATCCACCCTCTCTCCTGTCTGTATCTTCCCACTCTTCAGTTTGTATCTTCCTCTGTCTTGTGTGTATTTTCTCTCTCCTGTGTGTATCCTCCTCTCTCCTGGTGTACGCCCCACTCTCCTGTGTGTATCTCCCTGTCCTGTGTGTATCCTCCTTTCTTTTGTGTGTATTTTTCTTTCTCTTCTGTGTATCCCCCTCTCCGGTGTTTATGGTTCTTTTTTTCTGTGTGTATTCCCGCTCCTGTGTGTATCCTCCTCTCGTCTTTGTGTATCCCCCTCTCTCCTCGGATTATCCCTTTCTCTCCTGTGTGTATCCCCCTCTTTTTTGTGTATCATCCTCTCTCCTGTGTGTATTCAACTTTCTACTGTGTGTACCCTCCTCTCTCCTGTGTGTATCACGCCACTCCTGTGTGTATCCTCCTCTCTCCTGTGTATATTTTTTCTCTCTCTTGTGTGTATCCTCCTCTCTCCTGCGTGTATCCTCCCCTCTCCTGGGTTTATCCTCCTCTCTCCTGTGTATCCTCCAATCTCCTGCGTGTATCCTCCTCTCTTTTATCTGTATCCTTCTCTTTTTGGTGTGTATCCTCCTCTATTTTGTATTTATCCTTTTTTTCTCTGTGTGTATTCCCTTCTCTTTTGTGTGTATTCCCCCTCCCTCCTGTGAGTATGCTTCACTCTCCTGTGTGTATCCCCCTCTCTTTTTTGTGTATTCACTCTTTCTCCTGTGTGTATCCTCCTCTCTTCTGTGCATAAGCCCATCTTTTCTGTGTGTATACCCCTCTTTTGTGTGTATCCCCCTCTCTCCTCTATGTATACACCCTCTTCTTTGTTTATCTTTCCCGCCTGTGTGTATCCCCCTCTCTCCTGTGTGTTTCCCCTCTCTTTTGTGTATCCTTCTTTCTCCTGTGTGTATCCTCCTCTCTCCTGTGTGTATCCTCCTTTCTTTTTGGTTTATTTCCCTCTCTTTGTTAGTATCTCTCTCTTCTTTGTGTGTATCACCCAGTCTCCTGTGTGTATCCTCCTCTTTTTCTCTGTGCATTCTCCTCTCGCCTGTGTGTATCTTTCTATTTCTTGTGTGTATCCTCCTCTCTACTGCCTGTATCTTCCTCTCTCCTGTGTGTATCCCCCGCTATACTGTGTTTACCCTTCTTTCTCCTGCGTGTTTTTCTTTTTCTTCTGTGTGTCTCCTCCTCTCTTTTGTGTGCATCCTCGTCTCTCCTGTTGGTATCCCTTCTCTCTTTTGTGCGTATCTTTCCTTTCTCCTGTGTGTAACACCCTTTCTCCTGTGAGTATCCATTCTCTCTTCTGTGCGTATCCCCCTCTCTCCTTTGTGTATCTTCTCTCTCCTGTTTGTATCTTCCTCTCTGCTGTGTGTATCCTGTTTTCTCCTGTGTCTACGCCGCTCTCTCCTGTGTGTATCCCCCTCTTCTGTGTGTTTCCTCTTCTTTCCTGTGTTTACCCCTTTTTATCCTGTGTGTATATACCCCCTCTTCTGTGTGTAAGCCCCTTTTTTTCTGTGTGTATCTTCCTGTCCTGTGTTTATCATCTTCTATCCTTTGTGTATCCTCCTCTCTCCTCTGTTTATTCCCTACTCTCCTGTGTGTTTGGAAAAGATCTGCCCCTGTTAGAAAGCCGGCCCAGACAACCAGCCACCCTGGCCGCATGGAAAAAATCTAACTTCCCGATGAGGAAGTTCGCCCTCCCCCCTTAACTTCCCGATGAGGAAGTTCGCCCTCTACATACCGTTCTGGCCTTCCCGCCTGGCTACAGCCACCTCCCGCCTAGCGACCGGCTGAACCAATCACCATCTGCCCTATCAGCTTTCTAATGACTTCCTGCCCAACAAGCTCTTCCCCCCGGAAGACTTTCTGCCCTGACAGCCGGCCTGAACAACCACCACCCGCCGAGTCAGCACCCCCCCCTAAGCCCTCCATTTCCCGCCCCTATAAAAAGCTGTAACCCTCTAGGCTCGGGGCGGCCATCTTCCTGCTTTCCCCTCTGGTCCGCCCGGAGGCTCTTTCTTCTCAATAAAGCCTGAACTTAAGGACTTTCTTCCAGCCTGCAATCCAGTTTATTCGAGCGAACTCTGTCTCTCCATGGAGAGTGGGTCGGACAGTGGGTCGGACACTGTGTGTATACATTTTTCTTTGTGTATTCTCTTCTCTCCTGTGTATACCCCCCTCTCCTGTGTGTATTCTTAACTATCCTGTGTGGATCACCACTCATCGTGTGTATCCTCCCTCTCTCCTGTGTGTATCCCTGCTCTTTTGTGTGTATGCCCACTTCGATGTGTATCCACCTCTCTTTTGTGTGCATTCCCTTCTCTCTTGTGTGGATCTTTCTCAATTTTGTGTGTATGCCCTCTTTCCTGAGTGTATCCTCTCTGCTGTGTGTATTCTCTTCACACCTGTGTGTATCCATCTCTCTCATGTGCGTATCCTCTATTCTCCTGCGTGAAACCTCATCTCTCCTGTTTGTATCACCACTCTCCTGTTTGTATCCTTCTCCCTCCTGTGTGTATTTTTCTGTCTACCGTGTGTATCCTTCCCTCATTTGTGTGTATCCTCTTGTCTCCTGTGTGTATTCTATTCTTTCCTGTGTGAATCGTCCTCACTCCTGTGTGTAGTCCCATCTCCTGTGTGTACCCTTCTCTCTCCAGTGTGTGCACTCCTTTCTTCTGTATGTATCCTCCTCTGTTCTGTGTGTATCAATTTTCTCTCCTGTGTATATCAACCCTCTCTTTTGTGTGTACTTCCCCTCTCTCCTGTGTGTAGCCCCCCTCTCTCCAGTTTGTATCCCCCTCTCTCCTGTGTGTATCTCCCCTCTCCTATGTGTAACCCCCTCACTTTTTTTTGTATGCTTTCTCTCTCCTGTGTGTGTTTTTCTCTCTCCTCTGTGTATCCCCACTTTCCTGATGTATCCTCCCCTCTGCTGTGTGTATCCTTTTTTATACTGTGTGTACGCTTCTCTCTCCTGTGTGTTTCCCCCGTTCTGTGTGTATCTTCCTATCTCTTGTTTTTAATCTTCTTTCTCCTGTGTATCACCCTCTCCTGTGTGTATGCTCCTCTGTTCTGTGTGTATTTCTTTCTCCTGTGTTTATTCTCCTCTCTCTTGTGTGTATTCTTCTCTCTCTTTTGTGTATCCCCTACTCTCCTGTGTGTATTACCATCTCCTGTGTGTATCTTCTTCTATCCTTTGTGTACCCCCTGTTTCCCGTGTGTATGCTCCACACTCCTGTGTGTATCACACCTCTCCCGTGTTATTTTTTGACTCTCCAAACAAACGACCATATGAAATTGACTAGAAATTATTCTTCACATGTGCAATGTTCAAAGAGGTTCTGTGTATTACTCAACGTTACACAGAATTAGAGTTCATATGAAATACACTCCTGATTACCACCTAGGTGTGTATCATTCAGGAAGGCACTTAATTCATGGCTATCTAAAACAGTGTTCTGATTACTCCATAGAAGTTCATTATTCACTGAATCTTTGAATGAGAGGTCATACAATATAGACACCTGACTATTGCTCTATTGTAAATTATACAATAAGGATCTAAATGAGTTGCAGTATGAAATAGAATCCTGAGTATTCCCGAGGTGTGTATCATTCAGGGAGGCACAGAATGAGTGGACATATTAAAATGCTCGACTATTACCCTGGTGTGGATTATTCACTGAGGATCTAAATGAGTGGCCACATGAAGTAGACTCTTAACTCTTCCCCAAGTGTGTATTATTGAATGAGACTCTGACTCAGTGGGCAAAAGAAAGAGACTCAGGTGTATTGCCCAGGTGCTCATTACTTACAGAGACTCTGAATGTGTAGGCATTTGAAGTAGACCCTTGACTGTTTCTGAGGCGAGTATTATCCACAGAGGCCCAGAACAAGTGGCCATGTGAAAGAGATTCCTAACTTATCAGATATACATGTTATTCAGAAAAAAACACTGAAAGAGTGGCCTTATGAAATAGACCGCAGTTTCCTCCACAGGTGTGTGTTATTTTTGGACTCTCCGAATGAACCACCATGTGAAGTGGACTAGTGATTATTAGTCATATGTGCAATATTTGAAGTGGTTCTGTATGAGTGTCCATATCAAGTAGTCTCATAACTCTCACATATGTGTGTATCATACACCAAGCTGCTTAATATTGGGATACCTTCAATAGAGTCCTTACTCCTCCACAGCTGTTTATTACACACTGAAGCACTGAATGAGAGGCCATATAAAATAAACTCCTTACTATTGCCCCATTGTGCATTATTTGGTAATGCTGTGATTGAGTGGCCATATGACCTGGACTCTGACTTTTCCCAAGGTATGTATTCTTCAGTCAGTTTCCGAATGAGTAACCACATAAAATAGACTCCTGACTCTGTCCTCTTGTCTATTTCTCAGCTCTATATTTTCCACTGAGTCACTGGGTGAATGGTCATATCAAATAGTCCCCAGACAATTCTCCAGGTGTGCATTATTCAGTGTGTCTCTTAATAAGTGGCTATATATGATAGAATCCTGAGTATTTTCCAGATATATATGATTCATTACTGAGAAAGTGAATAAATGGCCATGCGAAGAACACTCCTGACATTTCCATACATCTGTAGTATTCTGTGAGGCTCTAAATGAGTGGCCATAAAACAGAGACTCCTATATACTACTCAGGCGTGAGTTTTTACATTTGGCTGTAAATGAGTGGCTATACGAAATAGAACCCTGACATTCCCAAGGTGTCTGTTATAGAGTTAGGGTCTGAGTATGTGGCTATATGAAATAGAATTCTGACTACAATACAGGTGTTCTTTACTCAATGATCCTCTGAAGAAATTCCACATGTAATACCGTCCAGAGTATTCCTCAGGTATTTATTATTCATTGACGCTCTGAATCTTTGGCCAAATTAAACTGTTTCCTGACTAGTCTACAAGCATGTATTACTGACACTGACTCTAAATATTTTGGCACACGGAATAGACAAGAGAATATTCCAAAGTTGTGTATTACTGACTCAGGCTTTGATTTTGTGGCCATATAAAAGAGACTAGTTTCTATTCCTCACGTGTGAATAACTCATTTAGGCTGTAAATGAGAGGCCATATAAAGTACACTCCTAACACTTCCCCAGGTGTGCGTCACACACTGAGGTTCTTTTTCTATGACCACATGAAACAGGAGGCTGTCTGTCTCAAATATTTTTATTATTCAGTGAATCACTGAATGAATGGCTATATGAAATAGACTGCTGAGTGCTTTACATTTGTGCATTATTCATTGAGGTTACTCATCAGTGGCCATATAAAATGTAATCCTGACTAATCCACACGTGCATATTATCCACTAAGGCAATGAATGTGTTTGAAAATGAAATAGACTCCTGGCTGCTCCACAGGTCTGCATTATTTACCGAGGCTATGAATGAACGTCCATCGAAAATAGACTCAAAATTATTCTCCAGGTGAGTATTATTCAGTGAGCCTCAGAAGATGTGGCCATGCAAATTAGATTTCTTACGATATCAAGGGTCTGTCTTATGCACTGAGGCTCTGAATATGTGTCTATATGAAAGAGTCTCCTGATTACACCACATTTTTCAATGACACATTGAATGAGAGGCCACATGAAAAAGTCTCCTGACTATTTCACAGGTGTGCATTATTTAATGAGACTCTGAATGAGGAGATACAAGCAAATCCTGAGTATTTATCCAGGTGTGTACCTTTAGTGAGGCTCTCAACGGGTAACCATAGGAAAGAGACTTCTGAGTATTCCACCTGTGTGAATTATTTAGTGATTCTCTGAATGAGAGGCCATAAAATATAGACTCCAGACTATATCACAAGTGTGTAATATTCAGTGAGGCTGTGATAGAGAGGCCATATGAAACAGAATTCTAATGACTCCACATGTGCGTTATTCACTGTTTGTCTGAATGAGTAGCCCTATGACATGTACACCTCATTATTCTCCATGTGCGCATTATTCCAACAGGTTCGGTATGAGTGTCCATACCAAATAGACTCCTGAAACTCCCCCAGGTGTGTATTACTCAGCGTTACACAGAATTAGAGTTCATATGAAATAGACTCTTGACTACCACACAGGTGTGTTTCATTCCGGATGGCACTTAATTCATGGCTATCTTAAATAGTGTCCTGATTACTCCATAGAAGTTCATTATTCACTGAAACTTTGAATGAGAGGCCATATAAAAGAGACACCTGACTATTGCTCCATTGTGAATTATTCAAGAAGTTTCTAATTGAGGGGTAGTATGAAATAGAATCCTGATAATTCCTCAGGTGTGTATCATTCAGGGAGGCACAGAATGAGTGGCCATATAAAAAATGCTCGACTATTACCCTGGTGTGGATTATTCACTGAGGATTGAAATGAGTGGCTACATGAAGTAGACACTTAACTCTTCCCCAGGTGTGTATTTTTGAATGAGACTGACTAAGTGGGCATAAAAAAGAGACTCAGGTGTATTGCCCAGGTGTACATTACTTACAGAGACTCTGAATGTGTAGGCATTTGAGGTAGACCCTTGACTGTTTCTGAGGGGAATATTATTCACAGAGGCCAAGAACGAGTGGCCGTGTGAAAGAGATTTCTTACTTATGAGTTATACATGTTATTCACTAAAACACTGAAAGAGTGGCCTTATGAAATAGACCGCATTTTACTCCACAGGTGCACGTTATTTATGACTCTCCAAACTAACCACCATATGAAATAGACTTGTGATTATTCCCCACATGTGCAATATAAGAAGAGGTTCCGTATGACTGTCCATATCAAATAGTCTCCTGACTCTCACACATGTGTGTATTATTCACCTAGCTGGTTTATTTGGGGCTACCGTCAATAGGGTCCTCCCTCCTGCACAGCTATTAATTATGCATTGAGGCTCTGAATGAGATGCCATAAGAAATAGACTCCTTACTATTGCCCCATTGTGCATTATTCGGTAATGCTGTGATTGAGTGGCCATAGGACCTGGACTCTGACTATTCCCAAGGTGTGTATTCTTCAGTCAGTTTCTGAATGAGTGACCATATAAAATAGACTCCTGACTCTGTCATCTTGACTATTTCTTAGCTCTGCATTTTCCACTGCGTCGCTGGGTGAACGGTCATATCAAATAGTCTCTGTACAATTCTCCAGGTGTGCATTATTCAGTGAGTCTCTTAATAAGTGGCTATATATAATAGAATCCTGAGTATTTTCCACATATATGATTCTTCACTGAGGAACTGAAAAAGTGGCCATGTCAAGTACACTCCTGACATTTCCATACGTCTCTATTATTCTGTGAGGTTCTGAATGAGTGGCGATATAATAGAGACTCCTATATACTACTCAGGCATGAGTTTTTACATTCGGCTGTAAATGAGTGGCTATACGAAATAGAATTCTGACTTTCCCAAGGTGTCTGTCATTCAGTTATGCTCTGAGTATGTGGCTATATGAAATAGAATTCTGACTACAATACAGGTGTTCTTTACTCAATGAACCTCTGAAGAAATGCCACATGTAATAGCATCCAGAGTATTCCTCAAGTATTTGTTATTCACTGAGGCTCTGAAACTTTGGCCATATGAAATGGTTTCCTGACTAGTCAACAGTTGTGTATTATTGACTCTGACTCTAATTATTTGGGCACATGGAATAGACTAGTGACTATTCCAAAGTTGTGTATTACTGACTCAAGCTTTGATTTTGTGGCCATATAAAATAGACTAGTGTCTATTCCACACGTGTGCATTATTCCCTTAGGATGTAAATGAGAGGCTATGTAAACTACACTCCTAACACTTGCTCATGTGTGTGTCACTCAGTGAGGCCCTTTTTGTATGACAATATAAAACAGGAGGCTATCTGAAATATTTTATTATTCAGTGAATCTCTGAATGAGCAGCCATATGAAATAAACTGCTGAGTACTTTACATTTGTGCATATTTCATTGAGGTTATGAGTCAGTGGCCATATAAAATGGAATACTGATTAATCCACACGTGCTTATTATCCACGAAGGCTATGAATGTGTGTCCAAATGAAATAGACCCCTGACTACTCCACAGGTCTGCATTATTTACCGAGGCTCTAAATGAATGTCCATCGAAAGTAGACTCCAAATTATTCTCCAGCTGTTTATTATACATTGATCCTCAGAAGATGTGGTCATAATGGATTTCTTACTATATCAAGGGTCTGTCTTATGCACTGAGGCTCTGAATATGTGTCTACATGAAAGAGTCTCCTGACTAAACCACATTTTTCAAAGACACGTTGAATGAGAGGCCACAAGAAAAATTCTCCTGACTATTCCACATGTGTCCAATATTTAGTGAGACTCTGAATGAGGAGATACAAGTAAATCCTGACTATTTATCCAGGTGTGTACATTTAGTGAGGCTGTCAATGGGTAGCCATTGGAAAAAGACTTCTGACTATTCGGCAGGTGTGAATTATTCAGTGATTCTCTGAATGAGTGGCCATAAAATATAGACTCCAGACTATATCACATGTGTGTAATATTCAGTGAGGCTGTGAAAGAGGGGCCATATGAAACAGAATTCTAATGACTCCACATGTGCGTTATTCACTGTTTGTCTGAATGAGTAGCTGTATGACATAGACTCCACATTATTCTCCATGTGTGCATTATTCCAACAGGTTCGGTATGAGTGTCCATACCAAATAGACTCCTGAAACTCCCCCAGGTGTGTATTACTCAGCGTTACACAGAATTAGAGTTCGTATGAGATAGACTCCTGACCACCACCCAGGTGTGTATCATTCAGGAAGGCACTTAATTCATGGCTATCTTAAACAGTGTTCTGATTACTCCATAGAAGTTCATTATTCACTGAAACTTTGAATGAGAGGCCATACAAAATAGACACCTGACTATTGCTCCATTGTGAATTATTCAATAAGGTTCTAAATGACGGGTAGTATGAAAGAGAATCCTGTGAATTCCACAGGTGTGTATCATTCAGAGTGGCACAGAATGAGTGGCCATATAGAAAATGCTCGACTGTTACTCTAGTGTGGATTATTCAATAAAAATCTAAATGAGTGGCTGTATAAAGTAGACCCTTATCTCTTCCCCAGGTGTGTATTTTTGATTGAGACTCTAACTTAGTGGGCATAAAAAAGAGACTCAGGTGTATTGCCCAGGTGTACATTACTTACAGAGACTCTGAATGTGTAGGCATTTGAAGTAGACAATTGACTCTTTCTGAGGGGAGTATTTTTCAAAGACGCCCAGAATAAGTGGCCATGTGAAAGAGATTCCTGACTTATCAAATATCCATGTTATTCACTAAAACACTGAAAGTGTGTTCGTATGAAATAGACCTCATTTTACTACACAGGTGCGCATTATTTTTTGACTTTCCAAACAAACCACCATATGAAATAGACTAGTGATTATTCTTCACATATGCAATATTTGAAGAGGTTCTGTATGAGTGTCCATATCAAATAGTCTCCTGATTCTCACACATGTGTGTATCATTCACGGAGCTGCTTTATTTGGAACTACCTTCAATAGGGTCCTCCCTCCTCCACAGCTGTTTATTGCACACTGAATCTCTGAATGAGAGGCCATATAAAATAGACTCCTTACTCTTGCCCCATTGTGCATTATTCTGTAATGCTGTGATTGAGTGGCCATATGACCTGGACTCTGACTATTCCCAAGGTGTGTATTCTTCAGTCAGTTTTTGAATGAGGTACCACATAAAATAGACTCCTGACTCTGTCCTCTTGACTATTTCTCAGCTCTGCATTTTCCACTGAGTCGCTGGGTGAATGGTCTTATCAAATAATCTCCAGACAATTCTCCAGGTGTGCATTATTCAGTGAGGCCCTTAATAAGGGGCTATATATAATAGAATCGTGAGTATTTTCCAGATATATATGATTCTTCAATGAGGAACTGAATAAGTGGCCATGTCAAGTACATTCCTCACATTTCCATACGTCTGTATTATTCTGTGAGGCTCTGAATGAGTGGCCATGTAATTGAGACTTTCATATACTACTCAGGCGTGAGTTTTTACATTCGGCTGTAAATAAGTGGCTATACGAAACAGAATCCTGACTTCACCAAGATGTCTGTTATTCACTTAGGCTATGAGTATGTGGCTATATAAAATAGAATTCTGACTACAATACAGGTGTTCTTTACTCAATGAACCAATGAAGAAATGCCACATGTAACAGGGTCCAGAGTATTCCTCAGTTATTTATTATTCACTGAGGCTCTGAAACTTTGTCTATATGAAATTGTTTCCTGACTAGTCTAGAGGCCTGTATTATTGACCCTGGCTCTAAATAGTTGGGCATATATAATAGACTAGTGCCTATTCCAAAGTTGTGTATTACTGACTCAGGCTTTGATTTTGTGGCCATATAAAACAGACTAGTGTCTAATCCACACATGTGCATTATTCCCTTAGGCTGTAAATGAGAGGCTCTGTAAAGTACACTCCTAACACTTCCCCAGGTGTGTGTCACTAAGTGAGGCTCTTTTTTTATGACAATTTGAAACACGAGGCTGTCTATTTCAAATATTTTATTATTCAGTGAATCACTGAATGAGCTGCTATATGAAATGAACTGCTGAGTACTTTACATTTGTGCAGTATTCATTGAGGTTACGAGTCAGAGGCCATATAAAATGGAATCCTGATTTATCCATGCTTGCATATTATCCACTGAGGCTATGAATGTGTGTTCAAATGAAAGAGACTCCTGACTACTCCACAGGTCTGCATTAGGTACCGAGGCTCTGAATGAATGTCCATAGAAAATAGACTCCAAATTATTCTCCAGGTGTGTATTATTCAATGAGCCTCAGAAGATGTGGTCATAGTAATTAGATTTCTTACTATATCAAGGGTCTCTCTTATGCACTGAGGCTCTGAATGTGTGTCTACATAAAAAAGTCTCCTGACTATACCACATTATTCAATGAAAAATTGAATGAGAGGCCACATGAAAAAGTCTCCTGACTACTCCACAGGTGTGCATTATTCAGTGAGACACTGAATAAGGAGATACAAGTAAATCCTGACTATTCATCCAGGTGAGTACACTTAGTGAGGCTCTCATGGGTAGCCATTGGAAAGAGACTTCTGTCCATTCCTCAGATATGAATTATTCAGTGATTCTCTGAATGAGTATCCATAAAATAGAGACTCCAGACTATATCACAAGTGTGTAATATTCAGTGAGGCTGCAAAAGAGGGGCCATATGAAAAAGAATTCTAATGACTTCACCTGTGCGTTATTCACTGTTTGTCGAATGAGTAGCCATATGACATAGACTCCTGATTATTCTCCATGTGTGCATTCTTCCAACAGGTTCGGTATGAGTGTCCATACCAAATAGACTCCTGAAACTCCCCCAGGTGTGTATTACTCAGCGTTACACAGAATTAGAGTTCATATGAGATACACTCCTGACCACCACCCAGGTGTGTATCATTCAGGAAGGCACATAATTCATGGCTATCTTAAACAGTGCCCTGATTACTCCATAGAAGTTCATTATTCACTGAAACTTTGAATGAGAGGCCACACAAAATAGACACCTGACTATTGCTTTATTGTTAATTATTCAATAAGGTTCTAAATGAGGGGTAGTATAAAAGAGAATCCTGAGAATTCCACAGGTGTGTATCATTCAGGGAGGCACAGAATGAGTGGCCATATAGAAAATGCTCGACTATCGGGTCACTCACAAAGGGAAGGCCATCAGACTCAGAGCAGATCTCTCGGCAGAGACTCTACAAGCCAGAAGAGAGTGGGGGCCAATATTAAACATCCTTAAAGAAAAGAGCTTTCAACCCAGAATTTCATATCCAGCGAAACTGAGCTTCATAAGTGAAGAAAAAATAAAATCCTTCAAGAACAAACAAGTACTCAGAGATTTTGTGACCACTAGGCCTCCTTTACAAGAGCTACTGAAAGAGGCACTACAAATAAAAAGAAACAACCAGTTCCAGCCAACCAAAAAGCACACCAAATGCTAAAGACCATCAACAAAATGAAGAATGTACATGAATCAACGGGAAAAACAGCCAGCTAGCATGAAAATGGCAGTATCAAATTCACACATAACAATATTAACCCTGAATGTACATGGGCTAAATGCACCAATCAAAAGACAGAGACTGGCAAATTGGATAAAAAACCAAAACCCATCGGTGTGCTGTATCCAGGAAACCCATCTCACATGCAAAGATACACAAAGGCTCAAAATAAAGGGATGGAGGAAGATTTACCAAGCAAAGGGAGAGCAAAAAAAAGCAGGAGTTGCAATTCTCATCTCTGATAAAATAGACTTTAAAGTAACAAAGATCAAAAGGGACAAAGAAGGTCATTAAATAATGGTAAAAGGATCGATAAAACAAGAAGAGATAACGATTCTAAATATACATGGACCCAATGTAGGAGCACCCAGATATATAAGGCAAGTTCTTAATGACTTACAAAGAGACTTAGACTCCCACACAATAATAGTGGGAGACTTTAACACTCCAATGTCAATAGCAGACAGATCAACCGGACAGAAAATAAACAAGGATATCCAGGACTTGAACTCAGACCTGGAACAAGCAAACCTGATAGACATTTACAGAACTTTCCACCGCAAATCCACAGAATATACATTCTTCTCAGCACCACATCACACCTACTCCAAAATTGACCACATAATTGGAAGTAAAGCACTCCTCAGCAAATGCAAAACAACGGAAATCATAACAAACAGTCTCTCAGACCATAGTGCAATCAAGTTGGAACTCAGAATTCAGAAAATAATTCAGAACCGCACAGCTTCATGGAAACTGAACAACTGGTTCTTCAATGTTGATTGGATAAAAAATGAAATGAAGGCAGAAATAAAGAAGTTCTTTGAAACCAACGAGAATGAAGACACAACGTACCAGAATTTCTGGGACACATTTAAAGCAGTCTGTAGAGGAAAATATATAGCAATAAGTGCCCACATGAGAAGAGTGGAGAGATCCCAAATTGACACCCTATCGTCAAAATTGAAAGAGCTAGAGGAGCAAGATCAAAAAAGCTCAAAACCTAGCCGAAGACAAGAAATAACTAAGATCAGAGCAGAACTGAAGGAGATAGAGACAAGAAAAACCCTTCAAAAAATCAATAAATCTAAGAGCTGTTTTTTCGAAATGATCAACAAAATAGACAGACCACTAGCCAGACTGATAGAAAAGAAGAGAGAGAACAACCAAATAAATTCAATAAAAAAAGATAAAGGGGAAATCACCAAAGATTCCACAGAAATTCAAACCATCATCAGAGAATACTACAAACAACTCTAAGCACATAAACTAGTAAATCAGGAAGAAATGGATAAATTCCTGGACGCCTGTGTCCTCCCAAGCCTAAACCAGGAGGAAGCCGAAACTATGAATAGACCAATAACAAGGTCTGAAGTTGAGGCAGCAATTAAGAGCCTACCACACAAAAAAAGCCCAGGTCCAGATGGGTTCACAGCTGAATTCTATCAGACACACAAAGAGGATCTGGTACCATTCCCTCTGAAACTATTCCAAATAATCCAAAAAGAGCGAACCCTTCCCAAATCATTTTATGAGACCAACATCATCCTGATACCAAAACCTGGCAGAGACTCAACAAGAAAAGAAATCTTCAGGCCAATATCCATGATGAACATAGATTTAAAAATCTTCAATAAAATACTGGCAAACCGATTGCAACAGCACATTAAAAAACTTATCCATCATGATCAAGTAGGATTCATCCCGGGGATGCAAGGCTGGTTAAACATATACAAGTCTATAAATGTAATTCACCACATAAACAGAAGCAAAAACAAAAACCACATGATTATCTCAATTGATGCAGAGAAGACATTTGACAAAATTCAACAGCCCTTAATGTAAAAACCCTCAATAAACTTGATATTGATGGAACATATCACAAAGTAATAAAAGCTATTTATGACAAACCAACAGCCAATATCATACTTAATGGGCAAAAACTGGAAGCATTCCCTTTGAAATCTGGCACTAGACAAGGATGCCCTCTCTCACCACTTCTATTCAACATAGTACTGGAAGTTCTAGCCAGAGCAATCAGGCAAGAAAAAGAAATAAAGTGTATTGAAATAGGAAAGGTGGAAGCCAAGTTGTCTCTATTTGCAGACGACATGATAGTATACCTAGAAGACCCCATCACCTCAGCCCAAAAGCTCCTGCAACTGATAAGCAACTTCAGCAAAGTCTCAGGATATAAAATCAATGTTCAAAAATCACAAGCATTCCTATACAACAATAACAGACTTAAAGAGAACCAAATCAAGAACGAACTGCCATTCACAATTGCTACAAAGAAAATAAAATACCTAGGAATACAACTCACTAGGAATGTAAGGGTCCTCTTTAAGGAAAACTACAAACAACTGCTCAACGAAATAAGAGAGGACACAAACAGATGGAGAAACATTCCATGTTCGTGGTTAGGAAGAATCAATATCGTGAAAATGCCTATACTGCCCAAGGTAATTTACACAATCAATGCTATCCCCATCAAACTCCCATTGAATTTCTTCACAGAACTGGAAAAAACCACCATGAATTTTATATGGAACCAAAAAAGAGCCCGCATAGCCAAGTCAATTCTAAGCAAAAAGAACACAGCGGGAGGCATCACGCTACCAGACTTCAAACTATACTACAAGGCTACAGTAATCAAAACAGCATTGTACTGGTACCAAAACAGAGATATAGACCAATGGAACAGAACAGAGGCATCGGAGGCAACACAACATATCTACAACCATATCATCTTTGATAAACCAGACAAAAACAGGCAATGGGGAAAGGATTCCCTATTTAATAAATGGTGTTGGGAAAACTGGCTAGCCATGTGCAGAAAGCAGAAACTGGACACCTTCCTGACACCTTACACTAAAATTAACTCCAGATGGATTAAAGACTTAAGCGTTAGACCTGACACCATATAAACCCTAGAAGAAAATCTAGGCGAAACCATTCAGGACATAGGAGTAGGCAAGAACTTCATGAACTAAACACCAAAAGCATTGGCAAAAAAAGCCAAAATAGACAAATGGGACCTAATCAAACTCCACAGCTTCTGCATGGCAAAAGAAACAGTCACTAGAGTGAATCGGCAACCATCAGAATGGGAAAAAATCTTTGCAGTTTACACATCTGACAAAGGGCTTATATCCAGAATTTACAAAGAACTCAAACAGATTTACAGGAAAAAAACAAACAAGCCCATTCAAAAATGGGCAAAGGATATGAACAGAAACTTTACAAAAGAAGACCTACCTGAGGCCAACAACCATATGAAAAAGTGCTCATCATCATTGGTCATTAGAGAGATGCAAATCAAAACCACATTGAGATACCATCTCACGCCAGTTAGAATGGCGATCATTAAAAAATCTGGAGATGGCAGATGCTGGAGAGGATGTGGAGAAATAGGAACACTCTTACACTGTTGGTGGGAGTGTAAATTAGTTCAACCATTGTGGAAGACAGTGTGGCGATTCCTCAGGGACCTAGAAATAGAAATTCCATTTGACCCAGCAATCCCATTACTGGGTATCTATCCAAAGGACTATAAATCGTTCTACTATAAGGACACATGCACATGAATGTTCATTGCAGCACTGTTTACAATAGCAAAGACCTGGAACCAACCCAAATGCCCATCGATGATATACTGCACTGGGAAAATGTGGCACATATACACCATGGAATATTATGCAGCAAACAAAGATGATGTGTTTGTGTCCTTTGTAAGGACATGGATGAATCTGGAGAACATCATTCTCAGCAAACTGACACAAGAACAGAAAAAAAAATACCGCATATACTCACTCATTGGTGGGTGAGAAAAATGAGAACACATGGACACAGAGAGGCGATCTACTATACACTGGGGACTGTTGGGGGGAATGGGGGAGGAACAGCAGGGGGGGCTGTGGGGATAGCCTGGGGATGAATACCAAATGTGGGTGAAGGGGAGGAAAGCAGCAAAGCACAGTGCCATGTGTGTACCTATGCAACTATCTTGCACGTTCTGCACATGTACCCCCAAACCTATAATGCAATAAAAATTAAAAAATAAATAAATAAATAAATAATAAAAAAATAAAAAAATAAAACATAAATAAATAAAAAAAAAGAAAGAAAATACTCGACTATTACCTTAGTGTGGATTATTCACTAAATGTCTTAATGAGTGTCTACATGAAGTAGATCCTTAACTCTTCACCAGGTTTCTATTTTTGAATGAGAGGCTGACTAAGTGGGCATAAAAAAGAGACTCAGGTGTATTTTCCAGGTGTACATTACTTACAGAGACTCTGAATGTGTATGAATTTGAAGTAGACCCTTGACTGTTTCTGAGAGGATTATTATTCACAGATGCACAGAATGAGTGACCATGTGAAAGAGATTCCTGACTTATCAAATATACATGTTGTTCTCTAAAACAGTGAAAGTGTGGCCTTATGAAATAGACCACAATTTACTACAGAGGTGCGCGTTATTTTTTGACTCTCCAAACGAACCACCATATGAAATTGAGTAATGATTTTTCCCCACATATGGAATGTTTGAAGAGGTTCTGTATGCGTGTAAATGTCAAATAGTCTGCTGACTCTCACACATGTGTGTATGATTCACGGAGCTGCTTTATTTGGGGATACCTTCAAAAGGGTCCTCCCTCCTCCACAGCTGTTTATTACGTTACTGAAGCTCTGAACGATTTGCCATATGAAATAGACTCCTTACTATTGCCCCATTGTGCATTATTCAATAATGCTTTGATTGAGTGGCCATATGACCTGGACTCTGACTATTCCCAAGGTGTGTATTCTACAGTCAGTTTCTGAATGAGTGACCACATAAAATAGACTCCCGACTCTGTCCTCTTGACTATTTCTCAGCTCTGCATTTTCCACTGAGTCGCTGGGTGAACGGTCTTATCAAATAGTCTCCAGACAATTCTCCAGGTGTGCATTATTCAGTGAGGCCCTTAATAAGTGGCTATATATAATATATTCCTGAGTATTTTCCAAATATATGTGATTCCTATCTGAGGTTCTGAGTAAGTTGCCATGTGAAATATGCTCCTGACGTTTTCATAGGTCTGTATTATTCTATGAGGCTCTGAATGAGGGGCCATAAAATAGAGCCTCCTGAATGCTCATCAGGCAAGCGGATTTACATTCAGCTCTAAATGAGTGGCTATATGAAATATCATTTTTACTTTTCCCTAGGTGTATGTTATTCAGTTATGCTCTGAATATGTGGCTATAGGAAATAGAATTCTGACTACAATAAAGAAGTGTCTTATGCAAGGATGCTCTGAAATTGATGCCACATGTAATAGCGTCCTGACTATTTCCCAGGTATGTATTATTCACTGAGGCTCTGAAACTTTGGCAATATGAAATTGTTTTCTGACTTGTCCACAGGCGTGTATTATTGACTCTGACTCTAAATATTTTGGCATGTAAAATAGAAAAGTGACTATTCCAAAGTTTTGTATTACTCACTCAGGATTTGATTTTGTTGCCATATAAAATATTCTAGTGTCTATTACACGCGTGTGCATTATTCCCTGAGGCTGTAAATTAGAGACTATAAATGTAGACTCCTAACACTTCTCTAGGTGTGCCTTACACAGTGAGGCTCATTTTGTGTGACTATATGAAACAGGATGCTGTTATATTCAATATTTGTATTATTTAGTGAATCTCTGAATGAGTGTCTATATAAAATAGACTGCTGAGTACTTTATATTTGTGCATTTTTCACTGATGTTACGTGTCAGTGGCCATATAAATTGGAATCCGGACTAATCCACACGTGCATATTATCCACTGAGGCTATGAATGAGTGTCCTAATAAAATAGACTCCTGACTACTCCACTGTGTACACTATTTACCGAGGCTCTGAATGAATGTCCATCGAAAATAGACTCCAAATTATTCTCTAGGTGTGTATTATTCAGTAAGGCTCAGAAGATGTGGCCATATTAATTAGATTCCTTACAAAATAAAGGGCCTGTTTTATTCACTGTAGCTCTGAATATGTGTCTACATGAAATAGACTTCTGACTACATTACATTATTCAGTGACACTCTGAATTAGAGGCTACATGAAAAACTCTCCTATTTCACAGGTGTGCATTATTTATTGAGATTCTGAATGAAGGTATATAGGTAAATCCTGACTATTTCCCCAGGTGTGTACACTTAGTGAGGTTCAATATGGGTGGCCATAGGAAAGAGACTTCTGACTATTTTGCAGGCATGCATTATTTAGTGATTCTCTGAATGGGTGGCCATAATAAATAGACTCCAGACTATCTCAAAAATGTGTAATATTCAGTGAGGCTGTGAAAGAGGGTCCATAAAAATCACAATTCTAATTTCTTTACATGTGCATTATTCACTGATTGTCTGAATGAGTAGCCATATAAGATAAACTCCTCATTATTACTTATGTGTGCATTAATCAAACAGGTTTTGTTTGAGTGTCCATACCAAATAGACTCCTGACACTGCCCCAGGTGTGTATTACTCAGAGATACACAAAATTAGAGTTGATATTATATAGATGCCACTCTATTACCAAGGTGTGTATCATTCAGGAAGGCACTGAATTCGTGGCTATCTTAAACAGGGTCCTGATTACTCCATAGAATTTTATTAATTATTGAAACTTGGAGAGATAGACCACATAAAATAGACACCTGACTATTGCGCCATTGTGAATTATTCAATAAGGTGCTAAATGCGTGGTAGCATCAAATAGAATCCTTAGGATTCTTCAAGTGTATATTACTCAGTGAGGCACAAAATGAGTGGCCATATAAAAAATGCTCGACTATTAACCTGGTGTGCATTATTCACTGAGGCTACAAACGAGTGGCTTCATGAAGTAGACCCTTAACTCTTCCAAAGGTGTGTATTATTGAATGAGACTCTGACTAAGTGGGCTTAAAAAAGAGACTCAGGTGTATTACCCAGGTGTTCATTACCTACAGAGTCTCTGAATGTGTAGCCACTTAAAGTAGACCCTTGACAATTTTTGAGGAGAGTATTCTTCACAGAGGCCCTGAACGAGTGGCCATGTGAAAGAGATTCCTTACTTTAAAGATATACATATTATTCACTAAAACACTGAAAGAGTGGCCTTATACACCATGGAATATTATGCAGCAATCAAAAATGATGAGTTTGTGTCCTTTGTAAGGACATGGATGAATCTGGAGAACATCATTCTCAGCAAACTGACACAAGAACAGAAAAAGAAATACTGCATATACTCACTCATAGGTGGGTGAGAAAAATGAGAACACATGGACACAGAGAGGCGGTCTACTATACACTGGGGACTGTTGGGGGAAATGGGGGAGGGACAGCGGGTGGGGCTGGGGGGATAGCCTGGGGATGAATACCAAGTGTGGGTGAAGGGGAGGAAGGCAGCAAAACACACTGCTATGTGTGTACCTATGCAACTATCTTGCACGTTCTGCACATGTACCCCAAAACCTATAATGCAATAAAAAAAAGAGTGGCCTTATGAAACAGAACCCATTTTACTCAACAGATGTGCATTATTTTCTGATTCTCCACACTAATCACCATATGAAACAGACTAGTGATTATTCCCCACATGTGCAGTGTTAGAAAAGTTTCTGTATGAGTGTATATGTCAAATAGTCTCCTGACTCTGACAAATATATGTATTATTCACAGAGCTGCTTAATTTTTGGCTACCTTAAATAGGGTCCTGACTACTCTACAGCTGTTTGTTGTGCACTGAAGCTCCGAATGACAGGCCATATGAAATAGACTCCTTACTATTGCCCCACTGTGCATTATTTGGTAATGCTGTGATTGAGTGTCCATATGACTTGGACACTGACTATTCCCAAGGTGTGTATTCTTCAGTGAGATTCTGAATGAAGGACTACATAACATAAATCCTTGACTCTATCCTCTTGACTATTTTTCAGTTCTGCATTGTCCACTGAGTCGCTGGGTGAACACTCATATCAAATAGTCTCCAGACTATTCCTTAGCTGTGCATTATTCAGTGAGTATGTGAATAAGTGGCTATATATAGTATAATCCTGAGTATTTTCCAGATATATATGATTCCTCACTGAGGTTCTGAATAAGTCGCCGTGTGAAATACACTCCTGACGTTTTCATAGGTCTGTATTATTCTGTGAAGTTCTGAATGGGTGGCCATAAAATAGAGCCTCCTGAATGCTCCTCAGTTGCGCGTTTTTACATTCGGCTGTAAATGAGTGGCTATACGAAATAGAATTTTAACTTTTCCGAAGGTGTATGTTATTCAGTTAGGCTCTGAATATGTGGCTATAGGAAATAGAATTCTGCCTACAATAAAGGTGATTCTTATTCAACGAAGCTCAGAGCGTCCTGATTATATCCTAGGTTGTATTATTCACTGAGGCTCTGAAACTTTGGCCATATAAAATTGTTTTCTTACTTGTCCACAGGCGTGTATTATTGACTCTGACTTTAAATATTTGGGCATGTAAAATAGACAAGTGACTATTCCAAAGATGTGTATTACTCACTCAGGCTTTGATTTTGTGACCATATTAAATAGTCTAGTGTTTATTCCACATGTGTGCATTATTCCCTGAGGCTGTAAATGAGAGGCTATTTAAAGTAGACTCCTAAAACTTCCCTAGGTGTGCCTTTATCAGTGAGGCTCATTCTGCGTGACCATATGAAACAGGATGCTGCTATATTATATATTTGTATTATTTAATACACAGAATGAGCCTGTGTGGAATATTCATTTTGTGTTGTATTATTTAACACAGAATGCACCTCTGAATGTGTGTCTATATGAAATAGACTGCTGAGTACTTTATATTTGTGCATTTTTCACTGAGATGAAAAGTCAGTGGCCATATAATTTGGAATCCTGACTTACCCACACGTGTGTATTATACACTGAGGCTATGAATGAGTGTCCTAATAAAATAGACTCTTGTCTACTCCACAGGTGTACATTATTTACTAAGGCTCTGAATGAATGTCCATCGAAAATAGATTCCAAATTATTCTCCAGGTGTGTATTATATAGTGAGGTTCAGAAGATGTGGCCATATTAATTAGATTCCTTACAACATAAAGGGCCTGTTTTATTCACTGTGGCTCTAAATATGTGTCTACATGAAATAGACTCCTGACTACATCACATGATTAGTGACACTCCGAATTACAGGCCACATGACAAAGTCTCCTGACTATTACACAGTTGGGTATTATTTAGTGAGACTCTAAATGAAGGGATATATGTAAATCCTGACTATTTCCCCAGGTGTGTACCCTTAGTGAGGCTCTTAATGAGTGGCCATATGAAAGAGTCTCCTGACTATTCCACAGGTGTGCATTATTTAGTGAGACTCTGAATGAGGGGATCATGGTAAATCCTGACTATTTCCCCAGGTGTGTACACTTAGTGAGTCTCTTAATGAGTGGCCATAGGAAAGAGACTTCTGACTATTCCTCAGGTGTGCATTATTTAGTGATTCTGTGAATGAGTGGCCATAAAAAAAAAGACTCCAGACTATATCACAATTGTGTAATATTCAGTGAGGCTGTGACAGAGGGTCCATAAAAATCAGACTTCTAATTACTTTACATGTGCATTATTCACTGTTTGTCTGAATCAGTAGCCATATGACATAGGCTCCTCATTAATATCCATGTATGCATTAATCAAACAGGCTCTTTCTGAGTGTCCATACCAAATAGACTCTGGACCCTGCCCCAGGTGTGTATTAGCGATACACAAAATTAGAGTTCATATGATATAGACTCCTGACTATCACACAGGTGCGTATCATTCAGCAAGGCACTTAATTCGTGGCTATCTTAAACAGCGTCTTGAATACTCCATAGAAGTTAACTATTCACAGAATCCTTGAATGATAGACCATATAAAATAGACACCTGACTATTGCTCCATTGTGAGTTATTCAATAAGGTTCTAAATTAGTGGTAGTATAAAATAGAATTCTGACGATTCTTCAGGAGTATATCACTCAATGAGGCACAAAATGAGTGGACATAAAAAAAATGCTTGACTATTACCCTGGTGTGCATAATCCTCTGAGGCTCTAAATGAGTGGCTACATGAAGTAGACTCTTAAATCTTTGTTGTGTATTATTGAATGGGTCTCTGACTAAGTGGGCAAAAAAAGAGACTCAGGTGTATTTCCCAGGTGTTCATTACATACAGAGACTTTGAATGTGTAGCCATTTGAAGTAGACCCTTGACTATTTTTGAGTGGAGTATTCTTCACAGACACCCCGAACAAGTGGCCATGTGAAAGAGATTCCTTACTTTTCAGATATACATGTTATTCACTAAAACACTTAAAGAGTGGCCTTATGAAATAGAACCCATTTTACTCAACAGGTGTGCGTTATTTTTTGATTCTCCAAACTAATCACCATATGAAACAGACTAGTGATTCTTCCCCACATGTGCAGTATTCGAATAGGTTTTGTATGAGTGTCTATGTCAAATACTCTCCTGACTCTGACACATGTGTGTATCATTCACGGAGCTGATTAATTTGGGGCTACCTTAAATAGGGTCCTATCTACTCCACAGCTGTTTATTCTGCACTGAAGCTCCGAATGACAGGCCATATGAAATAGACTCCTTACTATTGCCCCATTGCGCATTATTCGGTAATGCTGTGTTTGAGTGGCCGTATGACCTGGACTCGGACTATTCCCAAGGTGTGTAATCTTCAGTGAGTTTCTGAATGAGTGACCACATTAAATAAACACTTGACTCTATCCTCTTGACAATTTTTCAGTTCTGCATTGTCCACTGAGTCGCTGGGTGAACACTCATATCAAATAGTCTCCCGACTATTCCTTAGCTGTGCATTATTCAGTCAGTCTGTGAATAAGTGGCTATATATAGTATAATCCTGAGTATTTTCCAGATATATATGATTCCTCACTGAGGTTCTGAATAAGTCGCCGTGTGAAATACACTCCTGATGTTTTCATAGGTCTGTATTATTCTGTGAAGTTCTGAATGGGTGGCCATAAAATAGAGCCTCCTGAATGCTCCTCAGTTGTGCATTTTTACATTCGGCTCTAAATGAGTGGCTATACGAAATAGAATTTTAACTTTTCCCAAGGTGTATGTTATTCAGGTAGGCTCTGAATATGTGGCTATAGGAAATAAAATTCTGCCTACAATAAAGGTGATTCTTTTTCAACGAAGCTCAGAAATTGATGCCACATGTAATAGCGTCCTGATTATATCCGATGTTGTATTATTCACTGAGGCTCTGAAACTTTGGCCATATGAAATAGCTTTCTTACTTGTCCACAGGCTTGTATTATTGACTCTGACTTTAAATATTTGGGCATGTAAAATAGACAGGTGACATCCCAAAAATGTGTATTACTCACTCTGTCTTTGATTTTGTGGCCATATAAAATAGTCTATTGTCTATTCCACACGTGTCCATTATTCCCTGAGGCTGTAAATGAGATGCTGTATTAAGTAGACTCCTAACACTTTCCTAGGTGTGCCTTACTCAGTGAGGCTCATTTGTGTGACCATATGAAACAGGATGCTGCTATATTAAATATGTGTATTATTTACTGAATCTCTGAATGTCTGTCTGTATGAAATAGACTGCTGAGTACTTTACATTTGTGCATTTTTCACTGAAGTTACTAGTCAGTGGCCATATAAATAGGAATCCGGAGTTATCCACACATGCATATTATACACTGAGGCCTTGAATGAGTGTCCTAATAGACTCCTGGCTACTCCACAGGTGTACGTTATTTACCGAGGCTCTGAGTTAATGTCCATCGAAAATAGACTCCAAATTATTCTCCAGGTGTTTATTAGTCAGTGAGGCTAAGAAGATATCGCCATATTAATTAGATTCCTTACAACAGAAAGGGCCTGTTTATTTCACTGTGGCTCTGAATATGTGTCCACATGAAATAGACTCCTGACTACATCATATTATTCAGTGACACTCCGAATTAGAGGCCACATGAAGAAGTCTCCTGGCTATTCCACAGGTGTGCATTATTTAGTGAGACTCTGAATGAAGGGATAAAGGTAAATCCTGATTATTTCCCCAGGTGTGTACACTGAGTGAGGCTCTTAACGAGTGGCCATAGGAAAGAGTCTACTGACTATTCCACAGGTGTGCATTATTTAGTGAGACTGAATGGGTGGCCATTAAAAAAAGACTCCACACTATATCACAAGTGTGGACTATTCAGTGAGGCTGTGAAAGAGGGTCCATAAGAATCAGACTTTTAATTACTTTACATGTGCCTTATTCACTATTTGTCTGAATGAGTAGCCGTATGACGTAGACTCCTCATTATTATATATGTGTGCATTAATCAAACAAGTTCTGTTCGACTGTCCATACCAAATAGACCCCTGACACTGCCCCAGGTGTGTATTCCTCAATGATACACAAAATTAGAGTTCATATGAAATAGACGCCAGGCGATTACCCAGGTGTGTATCATTCAGGAAGGCACGTAATTCGTGGCTATCTTAAACAGTGTCCTGATTACTCCATAGAAGTTTATTATTCCCTGAAACGTTGAGTGATAGACCATATAAAATAGACACCTGACTATTGCTCCATTGTGAATTATTCAATAAGGTTGTAAATGCATGGTAGCATCAAAGAGAATCCTTAGGATTCTTCAGGTGTATATCACTCAGTGAGGCATATAATGAGTTGCCATATAACAAATGCTCGACTAATACCCTCGTATGCATTACACACTGAGGCTCTAAATGAGTGGCTACATGAAGTAGACCCTTAACTCTTCCCCAGGTGTGTATTATTGAGTGAGACTCTGACTAAGTGGGCATAAAAAAGAGTCTCAGGTGTATTGCCCAGGTGTTCATTACCTACAGTATCTCTGAATGTGTTGCCATTTATAGTAGACACTTTACTATTTTTGAGGGGAGTATTCTTCACAGAGGCCCTGAATGAGTGGTCATGTGAAACAGATTCCTTACTTTTCAGATATACATATTATTCACTAAAACAGTGAAAGAGTGGCCTTCTGAAATAGAACCCATTTAACTCCACAGATGTGCATAAGTTTTTGATTCAACAAACAAAACACCACATGAAACAGACAGATGATTATTCCCCACATGTGCAGTATTCGAAAAGGCTTTGATTTTGCAGCCATATAAAATTGACTAGTGTGTATTCCACACGTGTGCATTATTTCCTGATTCTGTAAATTAAAGGCTATATAAAGTAGACTCCTAAAACTTCCCCTGGTGTGCATTACTCAGTGAGGCTCTTTTTTTTTAACAATATGAAACAGGATGCTGTCTATCTCAAATATTTGTATTATTCAGTGAATCTCTGAATGAGTGTCTATATGATATAGACTGCTAAGTATTATACATTTTTGCATTTTTCACTGAGTTTACGAGTCAGTGGCCATATAAAATGGAATCCTGATGAATCCACACGTGCCTATTATCCACTGAGTCTATGAATGCCTGTCCTAATAAAATAGACTCCTGGCTACTCCACAGGTGTGCATCATTTTCCGAGGCTCTGAATATATGTCCATCGAAAATGGATTCCAAATTATTCCCCAGGTGTGTATTATTCAGTGAGGCTCAGAATATGTTTCCATATCAGTTAGATTTTTTACTATATCAGGGGCCAGTCTTTTTCACTGAACCTCTGAATATGTGTCTACATGAAATAGACTCCTGACTACACCACATTATTCAGTGACACTCCAAATTAGAGGCCACATGAAAAAGTCTCCTGACAATTCCACAGGTGTGAATTATTCAGTGAGACTCTGAATGAGGGTATAAAGGTAAATCCTGACTATTTCCGCAGGTGTGTACACTTAGTGAGGCTCTTAACGAGTGGCCATAGAAAAGAGACTTCTGACTATTCCGCATGTGTGCATTATTTAGTGTTTCTCTGAATGAGGGGCCATAAAAAGTAGACTCCAGTCTATATCACAAGTGCGTAATATTCAGTGAGGCTGTGAAAGAGTGGTCATATGAAGCAGACTTCTAATTACTCCAAATGTGCATTATTCACGTTTGTCTTACTGAGTAGCCATATGACATAGACTCCTCATTATTATCCATGTGTGCATTAATAAAACAGGCTCTGTTTGAGTGTCCATACCAAATAGACTCCTGACACTGCCCGAGGTGTGTATTACTCAGCGATACACAAAATTAGAGTTCATATAAAATAGACTCCTGACTATCACACAGGTGCGTATTATTCAGCAAGGCACTTAATTCGTGGCTATGTTAAACAGCGACCTGATTACTCCATAGCAGTTTACTATTCTCTGAGACTTTGAATAATAGACCATATAAAATAGACACCTGACTTTTGCTCCATTGTGAATTATTCAATAAGGTTGTAAATGAGTGGTAGTATCAAATAGAATCCTGAGGATTATCCAGGTGTATATCACTCAGTGAGGCACAAAATGAGTGGCCATATCAAAAATGCTCGACTATTACCTTGGTGTGCATTATTCACGGAGGCTCTAAATGAGTGGCTACATGAAGTAGACTCTTATATCTTCTTCATGTTTGTATTACTGAATGAGACTCTGACTAAGTGATCATAAAAAAGAGACTCAGATGTATTGCTCAGGTGTTCATTATTTACAGAGACCCTGAATATGTAGGCATTTGAAGTAGATCCTTTTCTGTTTCTGAGGCTAGTATTATTCACACAGGCACAGAACGAGTGGCCATGTGAATGAGATTCCTGACTTATCAGATATACATACTATTCACTAAGGCATTGAAAGTATGGCCTTATGAAATAGATCCCATTTTACTCAACAGGTATGCGTTATTTTTTGATTCTCCAAACGAATCACCATATGAAACAGACTTTTGATTATTCACCACATGTGCAGTATTCGAAAAGGTTCTGTATGAGTGTCTATATCAAATAGTCTCCTGACTCTCACACATGTGTGTATAATTCACGGAGCTGCTTAACTTGGGCCTACGTTAAATAGGGTCCTGACTACTCCACAGCCCTTTATTATGCCCTGAAGCTCTGAATGAAAGGCCATATGAAATAGACTCCTTACTATTGCCCCTTTGTGCATTATCCCGTAATGCTGAGATTCAGTGGCCACATGGCTTGGACTCTTACTATACCAAAGGTGCGTATTCTTCAGTGAGATTCTGAGCGAGTGACCACATAACATAAACTTCTGACTCTATCATCTTGACTATTTTTCTGTTCTGCATTGTACACTGTGTCGCTGGTTGTAGGGTCATATCAAATAATCTTTAGACTCTTCCTTATGTGTGCATTATTCCGTGATTCTCTGAATAAGTGGCTGTATATAATATAATCCTGAGTACTTTCCAGATATATATGATTCTTCACTGAGGTTCTGAATAAGTGGCTATGTGAAATACACTCCTGACGTTTCCATAGGTCTGTATAATTCTGTGAAGCTCTGAATGAGTGGCTATAAAATAGAGACTCCTGAATACTCCTCAGGTGTGCGTTTTTACATTCGGCTCTAAATGAGTGGCTATACGGAATAGAATGTGGACTATTTTCAAGGTGTGTGTTATTTAGTTCGGCTCTGAATATGTAGTTATATGAAATAGAATTCTGACTACAATACAGGTTTTTATTATTCAATGAAGTTCTGAAATTGATGCCACACGTAACAGTGTCCTGAATATTTCTGAAGTATGTATTATTCACTGAGGATCTGAAACCTTGGCCATATGAACTTGTTTTCTAACTATGCCACAGGCACGTATTATTTACTCTGACTCTAAATAATTGGGCATATGGAATAGACTAGTGACTATTCCAAAGTTGTGTATTACTCACTCAGGCTTTGATTTTGTGGCCACATAAAATAGACTAGTGTCTATTCCACACGTCTGCATTATTCCCTTAGGCTGTAAATGAGAGGCTATATAAAGTAGAATTTTATCACTTCCCCAGGGGTGCATTACTCAGTGAGGCTCTTTTTGTGTGACCATATGAAACAGGATTTTGTCTATCTTAAATATTGTATTATTCACTGAATCTCTGAATGACTGTTTATATGAAATAGACTGCTGAGTACTTTACATTTGTGCATTTTTCACTGAGGTTACGAGTCAGTGTCCATATAAAATGGAATCCTGACTAATCCACACGTGCATATTATCCACTGAGGCTATGGATGTGTGTCCTAATAAAATAGACTCCTGACTATTCCACAGGTGTACATTATTTACCCAGGCTCTGAATGAATGTACATCGAAAATAGACTCAAAATTATTCTCCAGGTGTGTATTATACAGTGATGCTCAGAAGATATGGCCATATTAATTATAATCCTTACTATATCAATATTCTGTCTTATTCACTGAGGCTCTGAATATGTGTCCACATGAAATATACTCCTAACTACACCACATTATTCAGTGAGCCTCCGAATTAGAGGACACATGAAAAAGTCTCCTGACTATTCCACAGGTGTGCCTTATTTAGTCAGAATGTGAATGAGGGGATAAAGTGAAATCCTGACTACTTCCCCAGGTGTGTACACTTCGTGAGGCTCTTAACGAGTGGACATAGGAAAGAGACATCTGAGTATTCAGCAGGTGTGCATCATTTAGTAATTCTTTGAATGAGTGGCCATAAAAAATAGACTCCAGACTATATCATAAGTGTGTAATATTCAGTGAAACTTTGAAGGATCCTCTGTATACCCCCTTTCTCCTGTGTGTAAAACCTCTCTCTTGTTTGTATCCTCCTCTCTCCTGTGTGAATGCCCTTTTTTATTTGTGTATCTCCCCTACCTGTGTGTATTCTCCTTTTTCCTGTGTGTATCCCTTTTTCTCCTGTGTTTATCCATTATTTTCTGTGTGTATGCCCCTCTCTCCTGTGTGTACCCTCCTCCCTCCTGTGTATCACCACTCTCCTGTGTATATCCCC
This sequence comes from Saguinus oedipus, assembly GCA_031835075.1. Lineage (NCBI taxonomy): Eukaryota > Metazoa > Chordata > Mammalia > Primates > Cebidae > Saguinus > Saguinus oedipus. Next base: position 61,512,406 of record CM063173.1, read on the forward strand.
CTCTCTCCTGTGTGTATTCTTCTGTCTCCCGTGTGTTTCCTTCTCTCTTTTGCGTGTAAATTACTCTATCCTGTGTGTATTCTCCTCTCTCCTGTGTGCATCCCCCTCTTCTGTGTGTATCTTTTTCTCTACTGTGTGTATCCTCCTCTCTTCTGTGTGTATCATCCTCCCTCTTGTGTGTATCCCTCCTCTCTCATGTGTGGATCCCCCCACTCTCCTGTGTGTATCCCCGCTGTTTTCTGTGTGTATCCCCCTCTCTCAAGTGTGTATCCCCTTCTCCTGTGTGTATCCCTTCTCTCTCCTGTGTGTATCCCTTCTCTCTCCTGTGTGTATCATCTTCTCTCCTGCGTGTATTCTCCTCTCTCCTGTGTGTATCTTCCTCTCTCCTGTGTGTATCCTTTTCTATTCTGTGTGTATACTCCTGTCTCCTGTGTGTATCCTCCTCCCTCTTGTGTGTATTTTCTTTTCTCCCGTGGGTATCCCCCCTCTCTCCTTTGTGTATCTTCCTCTCTCCTGTTTGTATCCTCCTGCATCCTGTGTGAATCATTCTCTCCCCTTTGTTTATGCCCCTCTCTTCTGTGTGTATCCCCCTCTACTGTGTGTATCCTACTCTCTGTTCTGTGTATCCTTCACTCTCCTGTGTGTATCCTCCTCTCTTTTGTTTTTATCTTCCTCTCTCCTGTGTGTGTCTTCTTCTTAACTTTGTGTATTTCTTCTCTCTCCTGTGTTTATCCCCCTCTCTCTTGTGGGTTTTCTCCTCTCTTCTGTGTGTATCTTTTCTCTCTCCTCTGTGTATGCCCCCTCTTTTTTGTGTATTTCTCTCACCTGTGTGTATACCCCTCTCTCCTATGTGTATCCCCCTCTCCTGTGAATATCCTCCTCTCTATTTTGTGAACTCCCGTCTCTCCTGTGCGTATCATTCCCTCTCCTGTGTGTATCCTCCTCTCTTTTGTGTGTATCCTCCTCTCTGCTGTGTGTATCCTCCTCTCTCCTGTGTGTATCCACCCTCTCTCCTGTGTGTAACGCCGTCTCTTCTCTGTGTATTAACCTCTCTCCTGTGTATACTCCTCTCTCTGGCGTGTATCCTCCTCTCTTTTTTGTGTATCTTTCTCTCTCCTATAAGTATTTCCCTCTCTCCTGTCTGTATGCCCCTCTCTCCTGTGTGTATTCCCCTCTTCTGTGTGTATACCCTCTCTCCTGTGTGTATTCCCATCTCCTATGAGTATCCCCATCTCTCTTGTGTATATTTCCCTGTCTCCTGTATGTATCCAACTCTCCTGTGTGTATCCCCTTCTCTCCTGTGTGTATGCCCTTCTCCTGTGTGTATACTCCTCTCTCCTGTGTGTATTCTCCTGTATCCTGCGTGTATCCTCCTCTCTCCTGCGTGTATCCCTCCGCTTTCTTGTGTGTTTCCCCCCTCTCTCCTGTGTGTAATACCTTTCTTTCCTGTGTATATCACCCGTTTCTCCTGTGTGTATCCCCCTCTCTCTTCTGTGTTTCTCCTCTCTCCTGTTTGTTTCGTCCTCTCTTCTGTGTGTATCCTCCTCTTTCATGTGTTTATGCACCTCTCTCCTGTGTGTCACCCTTTCCTGTGTGTATTCTTTTTTCTCCTGTGTGCATCCCTCTCTCTCCTTTGTGTATTCCCCTCATGTGTGTGTATACCTCTCTCTCCTACGTGTATTCCCCTCTCTCCTGTGTGGATTCCCCTGTCTCTTCTTTGTATCTCCCTCTCCTCTTGTGTCCTCCTTTCATCTATGTGTATCCTCCTCTCTTTTTTGTGTATCTTTTCTCTCTCCTGTCTGTATGCACCTGTCTTCTTTGTGTATTCCCCTCACCTTTGTGTATACCCCTCTCTCCTGTGTGTATCTTCCTTATCTCCTGTGTGTATTCCTCTCTCTTTTGTGTGTATCCCCGTCGCTCCTGTGTGTATTCTTTTCTCTTCTGTGTGTATCCTTTTCTCTTCTGTGTGTATCATTCTCTCTCTTGTGTGTATCCCCCTTCCCTTCTGTGTGTATTCTTCCCTCTCCTGTGTGTATCACCCTCTCTCCTGCGGGTATCCTCCTCTGTGCTGCGTGTATCCGCCTTTCTCTTGCGTGTATCCTCCTCTTTTGTGTGTATACCTCTCTCCTGTGTGTATGCCCCTCTCTCCTATGGGTATTTCATCTCTCCTGTGTGGATCCTCTCTCTTGTGTGTATCGCCCTCTGCTTAGTGTATGCTCCTCTCTCTTTTGTGTGTCCATCTCTCTTCTGTGTGTATCTTCCTTTCTCCTGTGTGTATCCTTTTCTTTACTGTGCGTATCTTCCTCCTCCTGTGTGTATTCCACTCTCTCCAGTGTGTAGCCTCTCCCTTCTCTGAGTATTCCCCACTCTCCTGTGTGTATCCCCCTCTCTCCTGTTAGTATCCTCCCTCTCCCCTTTGTGTATTCCTTCTCTCGCCTTTTTATATCCTACTCTCTTCTGTGTGTATCCCCCTCTTTATTGTGTGTATCTCCCCTCTCTCCTTTGTGTATCCTCCACTTTCCTGTGTGTACTCACCCTCTCCTTTTTGTATCCTCCTCTCTCCTGAGTGTATCCGCTCTCTCTCCTGTGTGTAACGACCACTTTCCTCTGTGTATTCCCCTCTCTCCTGCGTATACTCCTCTCTTTTGCCTGTATCCTTCTCTCTCCTTTGTGTATCTTTCTCTCTCTTATGTGTATCCCCCTCTCTCCTGTGTGTATGACCCTCTCTCTTGTGTGTATTCCCCTCTCTCCTGTTTGGAACCCTCTCTCTCCTCTGTGTATCCCCCTCTCCTGTGTGTATCCCCTCTTTTGTGTGTTTTACCCTCTCTCCTGTGTGTATTTCCCTGCCTCCTGCATGTATCCATCTCTCCTGTGTGTATCCTTCTCTTTCCTGTGTGTATGCCCCTCTTCTGTGTGTATACTTCTCTTTCCTGTGTGTATCCTCTTCTCTCCTGTGTGTATCCTCCTTCCTCCTATGTATATCCTGCTTTCTCCTGTGTGTATCACTGCGCTTTTCTGTGTGTTTCCTCCATCTCTCCTGTGGGTAACACCTTTCTTTCCTGTGTGTATCACCCCTTCCTCCTGTGTGTATCCTTCTCTCTCTTGTGTGTATCCCCTCTCTTGTTTGTTTCCTCCTCTCTCCTGTGTGAATCCTCCTCTCTCCTGTGTGTATCTCCCTTGCTCCTGTGTGTGTCTTCCTTTTTTGTGTGTATGCCTCTGTCTCCTGTGTGTATCTCTGCTTTCTATGTGTATCCTCCTCTCTCCTGTGTGTTTCCTTTCCTCTCCTGTGTGTATCCCCCTCTCTCCTGTGTGAATCCCCACTTTCCTGTGTGTATTCTCTTCTCTCCTGTGTGTATCCTGCTTTCTCCTGTGTGTATCACTGCGCTTTCCTGTGTGTTTCCCCATCTCTCCTGTGGGTAACACCTTTCTTTTCTGTGTGTATTACCCCTTCCCCCGGTGTGTATCCTTCTCTCTCTTGTGTGTATCTCCTCTCTCCTGTTTGTTTCCTCCTCTCTCCTGTGTGAATCCTCCTCTCTCCTGTGTGTATCTCCCTTGCTCCTGTGTGTGTCTTCCTTTTGTTGTGTGTATGCCCCTGTCTCCTGTGTGTATCTCTTCTTTCTATGTGTATCCTCCTCTCTCCTGTGTGTATCCTTTTCTCTCCTGTGTGTATCCCCCTCTCTCCTGTGTGAATCCCCACTTTTCTGTCTGTATCCTCTTCTCTCTTGCGTGTATCCTCCTCTCTCCTCTGTCTATGCCCCTGTCTTCTGTATGTGTCCCCCTCTCCTGTGTTTATCCCCTCTCTCCTCTGTGTATTTTCCTCTCTTTTTCGTATTTCCCTCTCTTCTGTGTATATACCCCACTCCTGTGTGTATCCTCTTCTTTTCTGTGTGTATCTTCCTGTCTCCTCTGTGTATCCTCCTTTCTCCTGTGTGTATCTTCCTCTCTCCTGTGTGTATCCCCCCTCTCCTGTGTGTCTTTTTTCTTTCCTGTGTGTATCCTTGTCTTTCCATTGTGTATTTGCTTTACTCCCGTGTGCATCACCCTTGCTTCTGTGTGTATTTTTGTCTCCTGTGTGTATCTCTTTCTTCTTTGTTTATCCCACTCCCTTCTCTGTGTATCCCTCCTTTTCTGTGTGTACGCCCCTCTCTCCTGTGTGTATCCTTTTCTCACCTCTGTGTATCCCTCGCTCCTCTGTGTATCCTCCTTTCTACTGTGTGTATCCTCTTCTCTTCTGTGTGTATCATTCTCTCTCTTGTGTGTATCCCCCTTCTCTGCTGTGTGTATTTTTCTCTCTTTTTTGTGTATTCCCCTCTATCCTGCGTCTATCCTCCTCTGTGCTGCATGTATCCTCTTTTCTTTTGCGTGTATCCTTTTCTCTCCTGTGTGTATACCCCTCTCATGTGTATTTCCCTCTCTCCTCTGTGGATCCTTCTCTCTCTTGTATATATCGCCCTCTCCTGTGTTTATCCTCCTCTCTCTTCTGTGTATCCGTCTCTCTCCTGTGTGTATCCTCTTTTCTCCTGTTTGTATACTCCTTTCTACTTTGTGTATCTTCCTTTTTCTGTGTGTATCTTACTCTCTCCAGTGTGTATCTTCTCCTTTCTGTGTCTATGCCCCACTCTCGGGTGTGTATCACCCTCTCTCCTGTTAGTATCACCCCTCTCCCCTGTGTGTATTCTTTCTCTCATTTTTAATTATCCTACTTTCTTCTGCGTGTATCCTTCTCTTTCTTGTGTGTATCCCCCCTCTGTCCTGTGTGTATCATCCACTATTTTGTGTGTATCCACCCTCTCCTGTGTGTATGCTCCTCTCTCCTTTGTGTATCTTTCTCTCTCCTGTGTGTATCCGCCCTCTCTCAAGTGTGTAATGCCCTCTCTCCTCTGTGTACTCCCCTCTCCTCTGTGTATCCTCATCTCTCCTGCGTGTATCTTCCTCTCTCCTCTTTGTAACCTCCTCTCTGCTGTGTGTATCTTCCTCTCTTTTTTTATCCCCCCTCTTCTTTGTGTATCCTTCTATCTTCTTTTTGTATTCTCATTTTTCCTCTGTTTATTTCCCTTTCTCCTGTGTGCATCCCCCTCGCTCCTGTTTGTATTGTCCTCTCCTGTGTGTATCCCTTTCTCCTTTGTGTATCCCACTCTCTTCTCTTTGTATCCCTCTTTTCTGTGTGTATGCCTTCCTCTCCTGTGTGTATCCTCCTCTCTACTGTGTGTACTTTTCTCTCTCCTCTGTGTATTCCCTTTTTGTCTGGGTGTATCCTCCTCTGTGCTGCGTGTATCCTCCTTTCTTCTGCGTGTATCGTCCTCTCTTCTGTGTTTATACCCTTCTCATGTGTGTATACCCCTCTCTGTTATGTGTAATTCCCTCTCTCTTGTGTGGATCCTTCCCTCTCTTGTGTGTATCGCCCTCTCCTGTGTGTATCCTCCTCTCCCTTATGTGTATCCGTCTCTCTCCTGCGTTTATCCTCCTTTCTACTGTGTGTATCATCCTCTCTACTTTGCGTATCTTCCTCCACCTGTGTGTATCTTTCTCTCTCCAGTGTGTGTCTTCTCCCTTCTGGGTGTATGCCCCACTTTCGGGTGTGTATCCTCCTCTCTCCTGTTAGTATCCTTCCTCTCCCTTGTGTGTATTATTTCTCTCGCCTTTATGTATCCTACTTTCTCCTGTGTGTATCCTTCTCTTTCTTGTGTGTATGCCCCCACTCTCCTGTGTGTATCCTCCACTCTCCTGTGTTTACCCACCCTCTCCTGTGTGTATCCTCCTCTCTCCTGTGTGTATCTTTCTCTCTCCTGTGTGTACCCGCCCTCTCTCCAGTGTGTAACGCCCTCTCTCCTCTGTGTATGTTCCTCTCTCCTGTGTATACTCCTCTCTCCTGCATGTATCCTCCTCTCTTTTTTGTGTATCTTCCTCTCTCCTATGTGTATTCCCCTCTCTCCTGTGTGTATAGCCTCTCTTCTGTGTGTATCCCCCTCTCCTGTGTGTGTCCCCCTCTGTCTTGTGTGTATGCCCCTCTCCTGTGTGTATACTCCTCTCCGCTGTGTGTATCCTTCTCTCTACTGTGTGTATCCTCCTCTCTCCTGTGTGTATTCCTTCACTTTTCTGTGTGTTTTCCCCTCTCTCCTGTCGGTAACACCTTTCTTTCCTGTGTATATCACCCCTTTCTCCTGTGTGTATCCTCTTCTTTCTTGTGTGTATCCCCTCTCTCCTCTTTGTTTCCTCCTCTGTCCTGTGTGCATGCTCCTCTCTTCTGTGTTTATACCCCCTCTCATGTGTGTATCACACTTTCCTGTGTGTATCCTTTTGTTTCCTGTGAGTATCCCCCTTTCTCCCGTGTGTATCCCCATTTTTTGTGTGTATGCTCCTCTCTTGTGTGTTTATCTCCCTCTCCTATGTGTATCCTCCTCTCTCCAGTGTGTATTCTTTTCTCTCCTGTGTGTATCCCTCTCGCTCCTGTGTGTATTCCACTCTTTCCTGTGTCGATCCTCATCTCTTCTGCATGTATCTTCCCCTCCCCTCTGTCTATGCCCCTCTCTTCTATTGTAAGATTTTGATGTAGAAGTCCTGTTTTGTAGAAGTCTTGTTTTGTAAAAAGCTTGCTTGTAAAGGGTGTTTGGGGTGAGGAAGTGGGCAGGGAAGGATCTGTGAGCCCATTAACTGTCCATGAACTGTTCTGGGGGTATAAGAGCTCTTGGCGTTTCAGAACGATATCTTGGAGGCTGGGGGTCTGGCCAACTCCCAGTGCCCAAGAAACAGTCAAGGACAGGGCACTTATGAAGTAGATCTTCCCTGTTTACTGATTGACCCAAAGATGAGTACGTAAATTAGTTATGTAAGCTGATACAATAAAGGAGCAGAGGAACACATAGACATTGGATCAGAGCGACTTCCAGATGTGACTTGCGAATCGCCCATGCTGCTGTCTTGCCGGTGCTGAGGTGGATTGGTTTCTGTGTATATATGTGTGTGTATATATATATATATATATATATATATATATATATATGTAACTATCATCTTTCCATCCTCCTACATCTCTCATTAAAATTTTCTATCACTTTATTATTGTTCTCTGTATGGTGTTTCCTTCCCACGAACCTGCCTGTTAAAAGGAAAAAAAAACCAAGCTTGGTACATGCAGTTAGCGCAACACCTATATGTATCCCCCTCTCCTGTGTTTATCTTCCTCTCTCCTGTGTGTATTCCACACTCTCCTCTGTGTATCCCCCATTCCTGTGAGTATTCCACTCTCTTCTCTGTGTATTCCCCACTCCTGTGTGTATCCTCTTCTCTTCTGTGTGTATCTTCCTCTCTCCTCTGTGTACCCTCCTCTCTCCTGTGTGTATCTTTCTCTCTCCTGTGTGTATATTCCCTCTCCTGAGTGTATCCTTCTCTCTCCTGTGTGTATCCTCGCCTTTCCTGTGTGTATTTTCCTTAATCCTGCGTTCATGCCCCTCGCTTCTGTGTGTATTTCCCTCTTTTCTGTGTATCTTTTTCTCCTTTGTATATTTCCCTCTCTTCTCTTTGTATCCCCCCTTTTCTCTGTGTATGCCCCTCTCTTCTGTGTGTATCCTCTAACCTGTGCATATCCCTCGCTCCTGTGTGTATTGTTTTCTCTCCTGTGTGTATCATTTTCTCCCTTGTGTGTATCCCCCTTCCCTCCTGTGTGTATTTTCTTCTCTTCTGGGTGTATCCCCCTCTTTCCTGCGGGTATCCTCCTCTGTGCAGCGTGTATCCTCCTCTCTTCTGCGTGTATCCTACCCTCTCCTGTGTGTATTCCTCTTTTCTCTGTGTATACCCCTCTCTCCTATGTGTATTCCCCTCTCTCCTGTGTGGATTCCCCTCTCTCTTGTGTGTATCGCCCTATCCTGTGTGTACCCTCCTCTCTCTTGTGTGTATCCGTCTCTCTTGTGTGTATCCTGCTTTCTCCTGTGTGTATCCTTCTCTCTTCTGTGTGTATCTTTTCTCTTTTCTGTGTGTATGTCCCTCTCTCTTTTGCGTATTTCCCTCACCTGGTGTATACCCCTCTCTTTCTTGTGTGTCCCCCTCTCTCCTGTGTGTATCCCCCTCTCTATTTTGTGAATTCCCGTCTCTCCTGTGCATATCATCCTCTCTCCTGTGTGTATGCTCCTCTCTTTTGTGTGTATCCTCCTCTCTCCTGTGTGTATCCTCCTCTCTCCTGTGTGCATCCGCCCTCTCTCTTGTGTGTAACCCCCTCTCTCTGTGTATTAACCTCTCTCCTGTGTATACTCCTCTCTTCAGCGTGTATCCTCCTCTCTTTGTTTGTGTATCTTCCTCTCTCCTATGTGTATTTTTCTCTCTCCTGTCTGTATGCCCCTGTCTCTTGTGTGTATTTTTCTCTCTTTTGTGTGGATTTCTTTCTCTCCTATGTATATCCCCCTCTCCTGTGTGTATACCCTCTCTCCTGTGCATATCCCCCTCTTTTGTTTGTACTTCCCTCTCTCCTGTATATATTTCCCTGTCTCCTGTATGTATCCAACTCTCCTGCGTGTATCCCCCTCTCTCCTGTTTGTATGCCACTCACCTGTGGGTATACTCCCCTCTCCTCTGTGTATCCTCCTCTCATTTGTGTGTATACTCCTTTCTTCTGCGTGTATCTTTCCGCATTCCTGTGGGTTCGCCCCTCTCTCCTGTGTGTAACACCTTTCTTTCCTGTGTGTATCCCCTCTCTCCTGTTTGTTTTCTCCTCTCTCCTGTGTGTATCCTTCACTCTCTTGTGTTTATGCCCCACTCTCCTGTGTGTGTTACCCTTTTTTGTGTGTATCTTTTAATCTCCTGTGTGTATCCCACTTTCTCCTGTGTGTATCCCTTGTTTTGAGTGTATGCCCCTCTCTCCTGTGTGTATCTCCCTCTCCTATGTGTATCCTCCTATCTCCTGTGTGTATTCTTCTCTCTCCTGTGTCTATCCACCTCTATTTTTTGTGTATCCTCCTCTCTCCTGCGTGTGTCCTCCCCTCTCCTCTGTCTATGCCCCTCTTTCCTGTACGTATCCCCCTCTCCTGTGTTCATTCCCCTCTCTCCTGGGTGTATCCCACACTCTCCTCTGTGTATCTGTTTCTCCTGTGGGTATCCTCCCTCTTCTGTGTGTATCTTTCACTCCTGTGTGTATCCTCTTCTCTTCTGTGTGTATCTTCCTCTCTCCTCTGTGTATTCTCTCTCCTGTTTGTATCTTCCTCTCTCCTGTGTGTATCCCCCCTCTCCTGTGTGTATCCTTCTCTCTCCTGTGGGTATCCTCCTTTTTCCTGTGTGTATTTCCCTTTCTCCTGTGTGCATCTTCCTCGCTTCTGTGTGTATTTCCCTCTTTTTTGTGTATCACTTTCACCGTTGTGTTCTTTTGTCTCTCCTCTTTGTTCCCCCCTTTTCTGTGTGTATGCTCCTCTCTCCTGTGTGTATCCTTCTCTCACCTGTGTGTATCCCTCGCTCCTGTGTGTATCTTCCTCTCTTTTGTGGTATTCTTTTCTCTCCTGTGTGTATCATTCTCTCTCTTGTGTGTATCCCCTTCAATCCTGTGTGTATTTTTCTCTCTTTTGTGTGTTTTCTCCTCTCTCCTGCGGGTATTCTCCTCTGTGCTTCGAGTATCCTTTACTCTTCTGCATGTAACCTCTTCTCTCCTGTGTGTATACACCTCTCCTGTGTGTATACCCCTCTCTCCTATGTGTATTCCCCTTTCTCCTGTGTGGAACCCATTTCTCTTGTGTGTTTCGTTCTCTCCTGTGTGTATCTTCCTAATGTGTGTATCTTCCTCTTTCCTGTGTGTATCTTCCTCTCTCCTATGTGAATCCCCCTCTCTCCTGTGTGTATGCCCCTCTCTCGTGTGTATTCCCTTCACTTTTGTGTGTATACCCTCTCCCACGTGCGTATACCCCTCTCCTGTTTGTATCCCCCCTCTCCTGTGTGTATTTCCCTGTCTCCTGAATGAATCCTACTCCTCTGTGTGTATCCCCCTCTCTCCTGTGTGTATTTTCCTCTCTCCTGTATGTATCCAATTCTCCTATTTGTATCCCCCTCTCTCCTATGTGAATGCTCCTCTCCTGTGTGTACACTTCTCTCTCCTGTGTGTTTCCTTCTCTCTCCTGTGTGTATCCTCCTCTCTCCTGTGTGTATTCCTCCACTTTTCTGTGTTTCTTTCATCTCTCCTGTGTGTAACACCTTTCTTTTCTGTGTGTATTACCCCTTTCTCCTGTGTGTATACCCCTGTCACTTGTGTGTATTCTCTCTCTCCTGTTTGTTTTCTCCTCTCTCCTGTGTGTATCCTTTTCTCTCCTGTTTTTACGCTTTTCTCTCTTGGGTGTATCACCCTTTCCTGTGTGTATCCCCCTTTCTCATGTGTGTATCCCCCATTTTGTGTATGCCCCTCTCTCCTCTGTGTATCTTTCTCTCCTATGGGTATCTTTTTTTCTCCTGTGTGTATCCTTTTGTCTCCTGTGTGTCCCCCTCTCTCCTGTGTGTATCCCCCTCTCTTCTGTGTGTATCCCCCTCTCTTCTGTGTGTATCTCCCTCTGTCCTCTGTGTATCACCCTCTCTTCTGTGTGTATCCTCCTTTATCCTGCAGGTATCCTGTTCTCTTCTCTATGTATTCCCCTCTCTTCTCTATGTATCCTCCTCTCTTCTGTGTATTTTTCTTTCCTCTGCATATCCCCCTTTCTTCTGTGTGTATCTTCCACTCCTGTGTGTATCCTTTTTTATTCTGTGTGTATCTTCCTCTCTTCTCTGAGTATCCTCCTCTCTTTTATGGGCGTCTTCCTCTCTCCTGCATGTATCTCACCTCTCCTGTGTGTATCCTTCTCTCTCCTGTGTGTATCTTTTTTTTTTGCTTGTGTATTTCCATTTCTCCTGTGTGCATCCTTCTCACTCCTGTGTGTATTTTTCTCTTCTGTGTGTATCCCCCCTTTTCTGTGTTTATTTTCCACTCCCTTGTGTGTATCCTTTTCTCACCTGTGTGTATGCCTCGCTTCTTTGTGTATTTTCCTCTCTCCTCTGTGTATCCCCCTTCTCTCCTGTGTGTATTTTTCTCTCTCTTGTGTGTATCCCCCTCTATTCTGCGGGTATCCTTTTCTGTCCTGCGTGTATCCTTTTTTCTCCTGTGTGTGTCCTTTTCTCTCCTGTGTGTATACCCCTCTCCTGTGTGTATCCTCCTGTCTCCTGTGTGTATCCTTCTCTCTTCACTTTGTATCCTACACTCTCCTTTGTGTACCCTCCTTTCTTCTGTGTGTATCCCCATCTTTTCTGTGTGTATCCTCCTCTATCCTGTGTGTATATTCCCTCTCTCCTGTGTGTATCCCCCCTCTCCTGTGTGTATCCCCCTCTCTCCTCTGTGTATCCTCCTCTCTCCTGTGTGTATCCTCTTCTCTCCTGTGTGTATTCCCATCTCTTTTGTGTGTATCCTCCTCTCTCCTGTGTATATCTTTTCTCTCTCCTGTGTGTATGCCCCTCTCTCCTTTGTGTATTCCCCTCACCTGTGTGTATTCCTTTCTCTCCTGTGTGGATACCCCTCTCTCCTGTGTGTATCACCCTCTCTATTGTGTGAATTCCCCTCTATTCTGTGAGTAAACTTTTCTGTCCTGTGTGTATGTTCCTCTATTTTGTGTGTATCCTCCTCTCTCCTGTGTGTATTCCACCACTCTCCTGTGTGTAACGCCCTCTCTCCTGTGTGTATTCCCCTCTCTCCTGTGTAGATCTCCATCTCTCCTGTGTGTATCCCCCTCTTCTGTGTAAATCCCCCTCTCGGCTGTGTGTATCCACCTCTCCTGTCTGTATCCCCTTCTCTGTCGTCTGTATTTCCCTGTCTCCTGTATGTATCCAACGCTCCTGTGAGAATATCTCTTTCTCCTCTGTGTATGCCCCTTTTTTGTGTATACTCCTTTCTCCTGTGTGTATCCTTCTCTTTTTTGTGTGTATCCTCCTCTCTCCTTTGTGTATCCTCCAATCTCCTGCATGTATCCTCCTCTCTTTTGTATTTATCCTTTTCCTTCTCTGTGTATTCTCCTCTCTTCTGTTTGTATTCCTTTCACTCCTGTGTGTATGCTTCACTCTTCTTTGTGTATCCCCCCTCTCTCCTGTGTGTATCCTCGTCTCTCCTGGGCATAAGCCTCTCGCTCCTGTGTGTATTTTTCTCTCCTGTGTGTATTCCCCTCTCTCCTGTGTGTATCCACCCCCTTCTGTGTTTGTCTTTCTCGCCTGTGTGATTCCCTCTCTCTCCTATGTGTTTTCTCTCTTCTTTGTGAATCCTTACTCCTGCGTGTATCCTCCTATCTCCTGTGTGTATTCTCCTCTCTCCTGTGTGTATCTCCCTCTCTCCTCTTTGTATCCCCATATCTTGTGTGTATTTCCCTCTCTCCTGTGTGTATTTTCCTGTCTCCTGTATGTATCCAACGCTCCTGTGTGTATCCTTCTCTCCCTTTTGTGTATGCCCCTCTCCTGTGTGTATACTTTTCTCTCCTGTGTGTATCCTTTTCTCTTTTGTGTGTATCCTTCTCTCTACTGTGTTTATCCCTCCACTCTCTTGTGTGTTTTTCCCTTCTCTCCTGTGTGTAACACCTTTCTTTCCTGTGTGTATTCCCCCTTTCTCCTGTGTGTATCTCCCTCTTTTGTGTGTATCTCCTCTCTCCTGTTTGTTTTCTCCTCTCTCCTGTGTGTATTCTTTTCTCTCCTGTGTTTATGCCACTCTCTCCTGTGTGTATCACCGTTTCCTGTGTGTATACTTTTCTCTCCTGTGTTTATTCCCCTTTCTCCTTTGTTTATCACCTTTTTATATTTGTATGCCCCTCTCTCCTGTGTGTATCCTTTCTCCTGTGTGTATCCCTCTTTTTCCTGTTTTTATCCCCTTATCCTGTGTGTATCCTCCTCTCTCCTGTGTGTATCCCCCTCTCTCCTGTGTGTACCCTCCTCTCTTCTTTGTGTATCACCCCTCTCCTTTGTGTGTCCCCCACTACCCTGTGTGTATCCTTCTGTCTCCTGTGTGTATCCTTCCCTCTTTTGTGTGTATTTCCCTCACTCCTGTGTATCCTTCTTCCTTTTGTGTGCATCCTCTCTCTCCTGTGTGTATTCTTTCCTCTGCTGTGTGTATTTTTTATTCTCCTGTGTGTATGCTCCTCTTTTTGTGTGTGTCCCCCTCTTCTGTGTGTATCCTTTACTCTTCTGTGTATATCACCTTTTCTCCTGTGTGCATCCCCCTTTCCAGTGTGTATGCTCCTCTTTCCTGTTGTTATCCCCCTCTCCTGTGTATATCCTTCTCTCTCCTGTGTGTATCCTTTTCTCTCATTGGTGTGTCCTTCTCTTTCCTGTGTTTATCCCCCTCTCCTTTTTGTATATATCTGACTTCCGTTTGTATTCCCATGTCTCCTATCTGTACCCTTCTCTCTCCTTTGTGTATCACACTTCTTCTGTGTGTATCCTGTTCTCTCCTGTGTGTATTTCTCTCTCTCCTGTGTGCATCCTCCTCTCTATTCTGTGTATCCTCCCCTCTCCTGTGTGTATCCTCCCCTCTCCTGTGTGTATCCTCCTCTCTCCTGTTCGTATCCTTCTCTCTCCTGTGTGTATCCTCCTCTCTCCTGCGTGTATCCTTCTTTCTCCTGTGTGTCTCCTCCTCTCTCCTGTATGTATCCTTCTCTCTCCTGTGTGCATTTTCCTCTCCCCTGTGTGTATCCTTTTCTCTTCTGTGTGTATCTTTCTCTCTCCTGTGGGTATCAATTCTCTCTCCCGTGCATATCCCTCTTTTCTTTTATGTGTAACCCCCTATCTCCTGTGTGTATCCCTTCTCTCTCCTGTTTGTATCCCCCTCTCTCCTCTGTGTATCTCCTCTCTCCTGTGTGTATCCTCCTCTCTGCTGTGTGTATCCTCCTTTCTCCTGTGTGTATCCTCCTTTCTCCTGTGTCTACACCCCTCTTTCCTGTTTGTATCCCCTCTCCTGTTTGTATGCTCCTCTCTCCTATGTGTATCATCCTCTCATGTGTTTATCCTTTTCTCTCCTGTGTGTATCCTCCTTTCTCCTTTGTTTATTCCCTACTCTCCTGTTTGTATCCATTTTATCTTTGTGTATCCTCTTCTCTCCTGTGTGTACCCCCTCTTTCTTTTGTGTACCCTCCACTGTTCTGTGTGTATCAACACTCTCCGTGTGTATCCCCCCTCTTTTCTGTGTGTGTCCCCCGCTCTCTCGTGTGTATGCTCCTGTCTCCTGCGTGTATTTTCCTCTCTCCTGCGTAAATCCTCCTCTCTGCTCTCTGTATGCCCCACTTCTCTTTGTATACACCTCTCTCCTGTTTGCATTCCCTTCTTTCCTGTGTGGATCTTCCTCACTCCTTTGTGTATACCCTCTATTCTGTGTGTATTCTTTTCTCTGCTGTTTGTATACTCCTCTCTCCTGTGTGTATCCGTCTCCCTCCTGTATGTATCCTCTTTCCTCCTATGTGAATCCTCATCTCTCCTTTGTGTATTCTTCTCTCTCCTCTGTGTATCCGTATGTCTACAGTGTGTATCTTTTTCTCATTTGTGTGTATCCTCCTCTGTCCTGTGTGTATTTTCTTCTTTCCTGTGTGTATCCTTTTCTCTCCTGTGTGTATCCCCCTCTCCTGTGTGTATCTTTCTCTAACCAGTGTGTATCCTCCATTCTCCTGTGTGTATCCTCCTCTCTTCTCTGTGTATCTTTTTTCTCTCCTGTGTATCACCCCTCTCGTGTGTATCCACCCTCTCTCCTGTGTGTATCTTCCGTCTCTCCAGTTTTTATCTTCCTCTCTCTGGTGTGTATCCCCTCTCTCCTGTTTGTATCCTCCTCTCTGCTGTGTGTATCCTTCTCTCCCCTGTGTGTACGCCCAACTCTCCTGTGTTTATCTCCCTGTCCTGTGTATATCCTCCTTTCTTTTGTGTGTATTTTTCTTTCTCTTGTGTGTGTCCCCCTTCCTGTGATTATGATCCTTTTTTCTGTGTGTATTCTTCCTCCCGTGTGTATTCTCCTCTCGCCTTTGTGTATCCTCCTCTCTCCTCGGTGTATCCCCCTTCCTCCAGTGTGTATCTCCCTCTCCTTTGTATATCCTCCTTCCTCCTGTGTGTATTCTACTTTCTACTGTGTGTACCCTCCTCTCTCCTGTGTGTATCACGCCACTCCTGTGTGTATCCTCCTCTCTCCTGTGTATATTTTTTCTCTCTCTTGTGTGTATCTTTCTATCTCCTACGTGTATCCTCCCCTCTCCTGTGTTTATCCTCCTCTCTCCTGTGTATCCTCCAATCTCCTGCGTGTATCCTCCTCTCTTCTCTCTGTATACTTCTCTTTTTGGTGTGTATATTTCTCTCTTTTGTATTTATCCTTTTTTTCTCTGTGTGTATTCCCCTCTCTCCTGTGTGTATTACCCTCCCTCCTGTGTGTATTCTTCACTCTCCTGTGTGTAATCCCCTTTCTTTTTTCCGTATTCACCCACTCTCCTGTGTGTATTTTTCTGTCTTCTGTGCGTAATCCCCTCTTTCATTTGTGTACTGCCCTCTCCTGTGTGTATCTTCCTCTCTCCTATGTGTATACCCCCTCTTCTGTGTTTATCTTTCACGCCTGTGTGTATCCCCCTCTCTTCTGTGTGTTTCTTCTCTTTTTTGTGTATCCTCTTTTCTCCTGTGTGTATCATCCTCTCTCCTGTGTGTATCCTCCTTTATTTTGTGTTTATTTCCTTCCGTTTGTTAGTGTCTCCCTCTTTTTTGTGTGTATCCCCCTCTCTCCTGTGTGTATCTTCCACTCTTATCTGTGTATTCTCCTCTCGCCTGTGTGTATCTTTCTCTCTCGTGTGTGTATCCTCCTCTCTCCTGCCTGTATCTTCCTCTCTCCTGTGTGTATCCTCCTCTATCCTGTGTTTACCCTCCTCTCTCCTGCGCGTATCATTCTTTCTCCTGTGTGTCTCCTCCTCTCTTTTTTGTGCATCCTCCTCTCTGCTGTGTGTATCCCCCTCTCCAGTGTGCATCCTCCTCTCTCCTGTGGTTATTACTTCTCTCTCCTGTCTGTATCCCTCCTTTCTTTTGTGTGTAACACCCTCCCTCTTGTGTGTATCCAATTCCCTCTCCTGTGCGTTTCCCCCTCTCTCCTTTGTGTATCTCCTCTCTCCTGTGTGTATCTTCCTCTCTGCTGTGTGTATCCTGTTTTTTCCTGTGTCTACGCCCCTCTCTCCTGTTTGTATCCCACTGTCCTGTGTGTTTTCTTTTCTTTTCTGTGTTTATCCCTTTTCCTCTTCTGTGTATCCCCCTCTTCTCTGTGTAAGCCCCTCTCTCCTGTGTGTATCTTTCTCTTCGCTGTTTATCCTCCTCTCTACTTTGTGTATCCTCCTCTCTCCTCTGTTTTTTTTTCTTACTGGGTGTATCTTTTTTTCCTTTGTGTATCCTCCTCTCTCCTCTGTTTTTTTTTCTTACTGGGTGTATCTTTTTTTCCTTTGTGTATCTTCTTCTCTCCTCTGTATACCCCCTCTCTCTGGTGTGTCCTCTCAACTATCCAGTGTGGATCACCAATCCCCGTGTGTATTCCCCATCTCTTCTCTGTGTATCCACTCAGTTTTATGTGTATGCCCCACTTCTGTGTTTATCCACCTCTCTCCTGTGTGCATTCCCTTCTCTCCTGTGTGGATATTTCTCACTCCATTGCGTATGCCTTTTCTTTTGTGTGTATCCTCCTCTCTGCAGTGTGTATACTCCTCTCTCCTGTGTGTATCCATCTCTTTCATGTGTTATCATCTATTCTCCTGTGTGAACCCTCATCTCTCCTGTTTGTATCACCACTCTCTTATTTGTATCCTTCTCTCTCCTGTGTGTATTCTTCTGTCTACCTTGTGTATCCTTCCCTTTTTTGTGTGTATCCTTTTGTCTCCTGTGTATCCTATTATTTGCTGTGTGTTTCCTCGTCACCCCTGTGTGTATCCCCCTCTCCTCTGTGTACCTTTCTTTCTCCAGTGTGTATCCTTTCTCCTGTGTGTATCCTCCTCTCTCCTGTGTGTATCATTTTTCTCTCCTGTGTATAGCAACCTTCTCTTTTGTATGTATTTCCCCTCTCTCCTGTGTGTATCCCCCTATATTCAGTTTGTGTACCCCACTCTCCTGTGTGTATCCCCTCTCTCCTATGTGTTACCCCCTCCCTTTTGTGTGTATACATTCTCCCCTTTTTTTGTATTTCCCACTCTCCTCTGTGTATCCCCTCTCTCCAGTGTGTATCCTCCCCTCTGCTGTGTGTATCCTTTTTTCTCCTGTGTGCACGCTTCTCTCTCCTGTGTGTTTCCCCCTGTTCTGTGTGTATCTTGCTCTCTGTTCTGTTTATTCTTTTTTCTCCTGTGTGTATCACCCGATCCTGTGTGTATGCCATTTTATACTGTGTGTATTTATTTCTCCTGTGTTTATCCTCCTCTCTCTTTTGTGTATCCTCCTCTCTCCTCTGTGTATCCCCAACTCTCCTGTTTGTAGACCCCTCTCCTTTGTGAATCCTCTTCTCTCCTTTGTGTACCAAATGTATTCTGTGTGTACCCTCCACTCTCCTGTGTGTATCACTCCTCTCCCATGTTAATTTTTGACGTTCTAAACGAACAACCATATGAAATAAACTAGTGATTATTCTTCACATGTGCAATATTCGAAGTCATTCTGTGTATTACTCAGCGTTACACAGAATTAGAGTTCATATGAAATAGACTCCTGACTACCACCCAGGTGTGTGTCATTCAGGCAGGCACTTAATTTGTGGCTATCTTAAACAGTGTCCTGATTACTCCATAGAAGTTCATTATTCACTTAAACTCTGAATGGTAGGCCATACAAATTAGACATCTGACTATGGCTCCATCGTGAATTACACAATAAGTTTCTAAATGAGTGGTAATATGAAATAGAATCCTGAGAATTCCCCAGGTGTGTATCATTCAGGGAGGCACAGAATGAGTGGCCATATCAAAAAGTTCGACTATTACACTGGTGCTGATTATTCACTGAGGATCTAAATGAGTGGCTACAGGAAGGAGACTCTTAACTCTTCCCCATGTGTGTATTATTGAATGAGACTATTACTAAGTGGGCATAAAAAAGAGACTCAGGTGTATTGCCCAGGTGTTCATTACTTACAGAGACTCTGAATGTGTAGGCATTTGAAGTAGACCCTTGACAGTTTTTGAGGTGAGTATAATTCACAGAGGCCCAGAACGAGTGGCCATATGAAAGAGATTCCTGACTTATCAGATATACATATTATTCACTAAAACACTGAAAGAGTGGGCTTATGAAATAGCCCGCATTTTACTCCACGAGTGCGCTTTATTTTTTGACTCTCCAAACGAACCACAATATGAAATAGACTAGTGATTATTCCTCACATGTGCAATATTCAAAGAGGTTCTGTATGAGTGTCCATATTAAATAGTCTCCTGACTCTCACACATGTGTGTATCATTCACAGAGCTGCTTTATTTGGGGCTACCGTCAATAGGGTCCTCACTCCTCCACAGCTGTTTATTATGCACTGAAGCCCCAAATGAGAGGCCGTATGAAATAGGCTCCTTGCTATTGCCCCATTGTGCATTATTCGGTAATGCTGTGATTGAGTGGACATATGACCTGGACTCTGAATATTCCCAAGGTGTGTATTCTACAGTCAGTTTCTGAACAAATGACCACATTAAATAGACTCCTTACTCTGCCCTCTTGACTAATTCTCAGCTCTGCATTTTCCACTGAGTCGCTGGGTTAACGGTAATATCAAATAGTCTTCAGACAATTCTCCAGGTGTGCATTATTCAGTGAGGCCCTTAATAAGTGGCTATATGTAATAGAATCCTGAGTATTTTCCAGATATATATGATTCTTCACTGAGGAACTGAATAAGTGGTCATGTCAAGTACACTCCTGACATTTCCATACGTCTGTATTATTCTGTGAGGCTCTGAATGAGTGGCCATGTAATTAAGACTTTTATATACTACTCAGGCGTGAGTTTTTACATTCAGCTGTAAATGAGTGGCTATACGAAACAGAATCCAGACTTTCCCAAGGTGTCTGTTATTCAGTTAAGCTCTGAGTATGTGGCTATATATAATAGAATTCTGACTACAACACAGGTGTTCTTTACTCAATGAACCTCTGAAGAAATGCCACATGTAATAGCGTCCAGAGTATTCCTCAGGTATTTATTATTCACTGAGGCTCTAAAACTTTGGCCATATGAAATGGTTTCCTGACTAGTCTACAGGTGTGTATTACTGACTCTGACTCTAACTATTTGGGCATATGGAATAGACTAGTGACTATTCCAAAGTTGTATATTCCTGACTCAGGCTTTGATTTTGAGGCCATATAAAGCAGACTAGTGTCTATTCCACATGTGTGCATTATTCCCTTAGGCTGTAAATGAGATGCTATGTAAAGTACACTCCTTACACTTCCCCAGGTGTGTGTCACTCAGGGAGCCACTTTTGTATGACCATAAGAAAACGGAGATGGTCTATCTCAAATAATTTTATTATTCAGTGAATCTTTGTATGAGTGGCTCTATGAAATATATGGCTGAGTACTTTCCATTTTTGCATTATTCATTGAGCTTACGAGTCAGTGGCCATATCAAATGTAATCCTGACTAATCCACACGTGCATATTATTCACTGAGTCTATGAGTGAGTTTCCAAAAATAGACTCCTGGCTACTCCACAGGTCTGCATTATTTACCGATGCTCTGAATGAATGTTCATCGAAAAGAGACTCCAAATTATTTTCCAGGTTTGTATTATTCAGTGAACCTCAGAAGATATGGCCTTACTAATTAGATTTCTTTCCATATCAAGGGTCTGTCTTATGCACTGAGGCTCTGTATATGTGTATACATGAAAGGGTCTCCTGACTATACCACATTTTTGAATGACACATTGAATGAGAGGCCACATGAAAAAGTCTCCTTACTATTCCACAGGTGTGCATTATTTAGTGAGACTATGAATGAGGAGATACAAGAAAATCCTGACGATTTATCCAGGTGTGTACATTTAGTGAGGCTCTCAACGGGTAGTTATAGGAAAGAGACTTCTGACTGTTGCACAGGTGTGTATTATTCAGATTCTATGAATGAGTGGCCAAAAATATAGACTCCAGACTATATCACAAGTGTGTAATATTCAGTGAGGCTGTGAAAGAGGGTCCATATGAAAAAGAATTCCAATGACTCCACATGTGTATTATTAACTGTTTGTCTGAATGAGTAGCCGTATGACATAGACTCCTCATTATTCTCCATGTGTGCATTATTCCAACTGGTTCATTATGAGTGTCCATACCAAATAGACTCATGAAGCTCCCCCAGGTGTGTATTACTCAGCATTACACAGAATTAGAATTCACATGAAATAGACTCCTGACTACCACCAAGGTGTGTATCATTCAAAAAGGCACGTAATTCATGGCTATCTTAAACAGTGTCCTGATTACTCCATAGAAGTTTATTATTCACTGAAACTCTGAATGAGAGACCATAGAAAATAGACACCTGAGTATTGCTTCATTGTGAATAATTCAATAAGGTTCTAAATGAGTGGTAGTATGAAATAGAATCCTGAGAATTCATCAGCTGTGTATCATTCAGTGAGGCACAGAATGAGTGGCCATATAAAAAATGCTCAACTATTACCCTTGTTTGGATTATTCACTGAGGATCGAAATGAGTGGCTATATGAAGCAGACTCTTAACTCTTCCCCCGTTGTGTATTATTGAATGAGACTCTACCTAAGTGTGTATTAAAAAGAGACTCAGGTTTATTGCCCAGGTGTTCATTACTTACAGAGACTATGAAGTAGATTTTTGACTGTTTCTGAGGGGAGTATTATTCACAGAGGCCCAAAACGAGTGGCCACGTGAAAGAGATTCCTGTCTTATCAAATATACATATTATTCACTAAAACACTGAAATTGTGATCTTATGAAATAGACCACATTTTACTCCACAGGTGCATGTTATTTTTGACCCTCCAAACGAACAACCATATGAAATAGACTAGTGATTATTTCCCACAAGTGCAATATTCGAAGAGGTTTTGTATGAGTGTCCCTATCAAATAGTCTCCTGACTTTCTCACATTTGTGTATCATTCACAGAGGTGCTTTATTTGGGGCTGCTGTCAATAGGGTCCTCACTCCTCCACAGCTGTTAATTATGCAATGAAGCTCTGAATGAGAGGCCATATGAAATAGACTCCTTACTAATGCCCCGTTGTGCATTATTTGTTAATGCTGTGATTGTGTGGCCATATGATCTGGACTCTGACTATTCTCAAGGTTTATATTCTTTAGTCAGTTTC
This sequence comes from Saguinus oedipus, assembly GCA_031835075.1. Lineage (NCBI taxonomy): Eukaryota > Metazoa > Chordata > Mammalia > Primates > Cebidae > Saguinus > Saguinus oedipus. The sequence continues at coordinate 61,533,703 of CM063173.1, forward strand.
TGATCGAAAGACGACATAAAATAGACTCCTGACTGTCCTCTTGACTATTTCTCAGCTCTGCATTTTCCACTGAGTCGCTGGGTGAAAGTTCATATCAAATACTCTCCAGACAGTTCTCCAGGTGTGCATTATTCAGTGAGTCTCTTAATAAGTGGCTATATATAATAGAATCCTGAGTATTTTCCAGATATATATGATTCTTCACTGAGGAACTGAATAAGTGGCCATGTCAAGTCCACTCCTGACATTTCCATACGTCTGCATTATACTTTGAGGCCCTGAATGGGTGGCCATAAAATAGAGACTCCTATATACTATTCAGGCTTGAGATTTTACGTTCGGTTGTAAATGAGTGGCTATATGAAATAGAATCCTTACTTTCCCAAGGTGTCTGTTATTCAGTTAGGCTCTGAGTATGTGGCTATATGAAATAGAATTCTGACTACAATACAGGAGTTCTTTATTCAATGATCCTATGAAGAAATGGCATATGTAACAGAGTCCAGAGTATTCCTCAGGTATTTAATACTCACTGAGGCTCTGAAACTTTGGCCATATGAAATTGTTTCCTGACTAGTTTACAGGCGTGTATCATTGACTCTGACTCTAAATATTTGCACATATGGAATAGACTAGTGACTATTCCAAAGTTGTGTATTACTGACTCAGGCTTTGATTTTGTGGCCATATAAAATAGAATAGTGTCTATTCCACACGTGTGCATTATTCTCTTAGTCTGTAAATGAGAGGGTATGTAAAGCACACTCCTAAAACTTTCCCAGGTGGGTGTCACTCAGTGAGGCTTTTTTTGTATGACCATATGAAACAGGAGGCAGTCTATCTCAAATAAATTTATTATTCAGTGAATCATATGAGTTGGCTATATGAAATAAACTGCTGAGTACTTTCCATTTGTGCATTATTCATTGAGTTTACGAGTCAGTGGCCATATCAAATGTAATCCTGACTAATCGACACGTGCATAGTATGCACTAAGGCTATGAATGTATTTCCAAATGGAATAGACTCCTGGCTACTCCACAGGTCTGCAGTATTTACTGAGGCTCTGAACGAATGTCCATCGAAAATAGACTCCAAATTATTCTCCAGTTGTGTATTATTCAGTGAGCATCAGAAGATGTGGCCATACTAATTAGATTTCTTAGTATATCAAGGGTCTGTATTATGCCCGGCGGCTCTGAATATGTGTCTGCATGAAAGAGTGTCCTGATTACAGCACATATCTCAATGATACATTGAATGAGAGGCCACATGAAAAAGTCTTCTGACTATTCCACAGGTGTGCATTCTTTTTTTATTCCTAATACGTGTTTATTGCTTTCTTCTTTTTTTTAATTTTGTTAATTTTTATTGCATTTTAGATTTTGTGGTACATGTGCAGAACGTGCAATTAGTTGCATAGGTACACACGTGGCAGTGTGTTTTGCTGCCTTCCTCCCCTTCACCCACACTTGGTATTCATCCCGAGGCTATCCCCCGCAACCCCCGCACTGTCCCTCCTCCATTTCCCCCAACAGTCCCCAGTGTATAGTAGACCGCCTCTCTGTGTCCATGTGTTCTCATTTTTCTCACCCGCCTATGAGTGAGAATATGTGGTACTTCGTTTTCTGTTCTTGTGACAGTTTGCTGAGAATGATGTTCTTCAGATTCATCCATGTCCTTACAAAGGACACAAACTCTTCATTTTTTATTGCTGCATAATATTCCATGGTGTACATGTGCCACATTTTCCCAGTCCAGTCTATCATCGATGGGCATTTGCGTTGGTTCCAGGTCTTTGCTATTGAAAACAGTGCTGCAATGAACATTCGTGTGCATGTGTTTTTATAGTAGAACGATTTATAGTCCTTTGGATATATACCCAATAATGGGATTGCTGGGTCAAATGGAATTTCTATTTCTAGGTCCTTGAGGAATACCACACTGTCTTCCACAATGATTAAACTAATTTACACTCCCATCAACAGTGTAAGAGTGTTCCTATTTCTCCACATCTTCTCCAGCACCTGTTGTCTCCAGATTTTTTTTAATTTTTATTGCATCATAGGTTTTGGGGTACATGTGCAGAACGTGCAAGATAGTTGCATAGGTACACACATGGCAGTGTGTTTTGCTGCCTTCCTCCCCTTCAACCACACTTGGCATTCATCCCCAGGCTATCCATCCCCAGCCCCCCCGCTGTCCCTCCACCATTCCCCCAATAGACCCCAGTGTATAGTAGACCGCCTCTCTTTGTCCATGTGTTCTCATTTTTCTCACCCACCTATGAGTGAGTATATGCGGTATTTCTTTTTCTGTTCTTGTGTCAGTTTGCTGAGAATGATGTTCTCCAGATTCATCCATGTCCTTACAAAGGACACAAACTCATCATTTTTGATTGCTGCATAATATTCCATGGTGTATATGTGCCACATTTTCCCAGTCCATTCCATCATCGATGGGCATTTGGGTTGGTTCCAGGTCTTTGATATTGAAAACAGTGCTGCAGTGAACATTCGTGTGCATGTGTTTTTATAGTAGAACGATTTATAGTCCTTTGGATATATACCCAGTAATGGGATTGCTGGGTCAAATGGAATTTCTATTTCTAGGTCCTTGAGGAATCGCCACACTGTCTTCCAAAATGGTTGAACTAATTTACACACCCATCAACAGTGTAAGAGTGTTCCTATTTCTCCACATCTTCTCCAGCACCTGTTGTCTCCAAATTTTTTTCTTAATTTTTATTACATTATAGGTTTTGGGGTACATGTGCAGAACGTGCAAGATAGTTGCATAGGTACACACATGGCAGTGTGTTTTGCTGCCTTCCTCCCCTTCAACCACACTTGGCATTCATCCCCAGGCTATCCCGCTGCAGCCCCCCCGCTGTCCCTCCCCCACTCCCCCCAATAGACCCCAGTGTATAGTAGACCGCCTCTCTGTGTCCATGTGTTCTCATTTTTCTCACCCACCTATGAGTGAGTATATGCGGTATTTCTTTTTCTGTTCTTGTGTCAGTTTGCTGAGAATGATGTTCTCCAGATTCATCCATGTCCTTACAAAGGACACAAACTCATCATTTTTGATTGCTGCATAATATTCCATGGTGTATATGTGCCACATTTTCCCAGTCCAGTCTATCATGGTTGGGCATTTGGATTGGTTCCAGTTCTTTGCTATTGTAAACAGTGCTGCAATGAACATTCGTGTGCATGTGTCCTTATAGTAGAACGATTTATAGTCCTTTGGATATATACCCAGTAATGGGATTGCTGGGTCAAATGGAATTTCTATTTCTAGGTCCTTGAGGAATCGCCACACTGTCTTCCACAATGGTTGAACTAATTTACACTCCCACAAACAGTGTAAGAGTGTTCCTATTTCTCCACATCCTCTCCAGCATCTGCTGTCTCCAGAGTTTTTAATGATCGCCATTCTAACTGGCATGAAATGGTATCTCAATGTGGTTTTGATTTGCATCTCTCTAATGACCAGTGATGATGAGCATTTTTTTATGTGTTTGTTGGCCTAATGTATGTCTTCTTTTGTAAAATGTCTGTTCATATCCTTTGCCGATTTTTGAATGGGCTTGTTTTTTTTTTTCTTGTAAATCTGTTTGTGTTCTTTCTAAATTCTTGATATCAGCCCTTTACCAGATGCGTAAATCACAAAGATTTTTTCCTATTCTGATGGTTGCCGATTCTCTCTAGTGACTGTTTCTTTTGCCGTGCAGAAGGTGTGGAGTTTGACTAGGTCCCATTTGTCTATTTTGGCTTTTGTTGCCAATGCTTTTGGTGTTTTGGTCATGAAGTCCTTGCCTACTCCTATGCCCTGAACGGTTTTGCCTAGATTTTCTTCTAGGGTTTTTATGATGTCAGTTCTTACGTTTAAGTCTTTAATTCATCTGGAGTTAATTTTAGTGTAAGGTGTCAGGAAGGGGTCCATTTTCCGCTTTCTGCACATGGCTAGCCAGTTTTCCCAACAACATTTCTTAAGTACGGAATCCTTTCCCCATTGCTTCTTCTTGTCAGGTTTATCATAGATATACTGTTGTAGATATGTTGTGTTCCCTCCAATGCCTCTGTTCTGTTCCATTGGTCTATATCTCTGTTTTGGTACCAGGACCATGCTCTTATGATTACTGTAGCCTTGTAGTATAATTTGAAGTCTGTTAGTGTGATGCCTCCCGCTGTGTTCTTTTTGCTTAGTATTGACTTGGCTATGCAGGCTCTCTTTTGGTTCATATGGAGTTCATGGTGTTTTTTTCCATTTCTGTGAAGAATTTCAATGATAGTTTGATGGGGATAGCATTGATTGTGTAAATTACTTTGGGCAGTATAGCCATTTTCACGATATTGATTCTTCCTAACCACGAACATGGAATGTTTCTCCATCTGCTTGTGTCCTCTCTTATTTCGTTGAGCAGTGGTTTGTAATTTTCGTTAAAGAGGTCCCTTATGTTCCTTGTTAATTGTATTCCTAGGTATTTTGTTTTCTTTGTAGCAATTGTGAATGGCACTTTGTTCTTGATTTGGTTCTCTTTAAGTCTGTTATTGGTGTATAGGAATGCTTGTGATTTTTTCACATTGATTTTATATCCTGAGATTTTACTGAATTTGCTTATCTGTTTCAGGAGCTTTTGGGCTGAGGTGATTTGGTCTTCTAGGTATACTTACATGTTGACTGCAAATAGAGACAATTTGGCTTCCAGCTTGCCTATTTGAATACCCTTTTATTTCTTCTTCTTTCCTGATTGCTCTGTCTAGAACTTCCAGTAATATGTTGAATAGGAATGGTGTGAGAGGGCATCCTTGTCTTGTGCTGGATTTCAAAGGGAATGCTACCTGTTTTTGCACATTAAGTATGATATTGGCTGTTGGTTTGTCATAAATAGCTTTTACTACTTTGAGATATATTCCTTCAATACCAAGTTTATTGAGGGTTTTTATCATAAAGGGCTGTTGAATTTTGTCAAATGCCTTCTCTGCGTCAATTGAGATAATCATGTGGTTTTTGTTTTTCCGTCTGTTTATGTGGTGAATTACATGTATAGACTTGCATATGTTGAACCAGCCTTGCATACCGGGATGAATCCTACTTGATCATGATGGATAAGTTTCTTATTGTGCTGTTGCAATCGGTTTGCCAGTATTTTATTGAAGATTTTTGCATCTATGTTCATCGTGGATATTGGCCTGAAGTTTCCTTTTCTTCTTGAGTCTCTGTCAGGTTTTGGTATCAGGATGATGTTGGTCTCATAAAATGATTTGGGAAGGGTTCCATCTTTTTGAATTATTTGGAATAGTTTTAGAATGAATGGTACCAGATACTGTTTGTGTGTCTGGTAGAATTCGGCCGTGAACGCATCCGGACCAGGGCTTTTTTTGTGTGATAGGCTCTTAATTGCTGCCTCAACTTCAGACCTCTTTATTGGTCTTTTCATAATTCCGGCTTCCTCCTGGTTTAGGCTTGGGAGGACACAGGCGTCCAGGAATTTATTTATTTCTTCCTGATTGACTAGTTTGTGTGCATAAAGTTGTTTGTAGTATTCTCTGATGATGGTTTGAATTTCTGTGGAATCTGTGGTGATTTCCCCTTTATCGTTTTTTATTGCATCTATTTGGTTGTTCTCTCTTTTCTTTTTTATCAGTCTGGCTAGTGGTCTGTCTATTTTGTTAATCTTTTCAAAAAACCATCCCTTGGATTTATTGATTTTTTGAAGGGTTTTTCTTGTCTCTATCTCCTTCAGTTCTGCTCTGATCTTAGTTAATTCTTGTCTTTGGCTAGGTTTTGAGAATTTTGATCTTGCTCTTCTAGCTCTTTCAATTTTGATGGTAGGGAGCCAATTGTGGATCTCTCCACTCTTCTCATTTGGGCACTTATTGCTATATATTTTCCTCTACAGCCAGCTTTGAATGTGTCCCAGAGATTTTGGTATGCTGTGTCTTCATTCTCCTTTGTTTCCAAGAACTTCTTTATTTCCGCATTCATTTCATTGTTTATCCAATCAACATTGAAGAGCCTGTTTTTCTGTTTCCATGACGCTGTGCGGTTCTGAGTTATTTTCTGAATTCTGAGTTCCAACTTGATTGAACTATGGTCTGAGAGACTATTTGTTATGATTTCAGTTGTTTTGCATTTGATGAGGAGTGCTTTACTTCCAATTATGTGGTCAATTTTGGAGTAAGTGCGATGTGGTGCTGAGAAGAATGTATATTGTATGGATTTGGGGTGGAGAGTTCTGTAAATATCTATCAGGTTTGCTTGTTCCAGGTCTGAGTTCAAGTCCTGGATATCCTTGTTAATTTTCTGTCTGGTTTATCTGTCCGATATGGACAGTTTAGTGTTAATCTCTCCCACTATTATTGTGTAGGAATCTAAGTTTCTTTGTAAGTCATTAAGAACTTGCCTTATCAAGGACTTCATGAACAAAACACCAAAAGCATTGGCAACAAAAGCCAAAATAGACAAATGGGACCTAATCAAACTCCACAGCTTCTGCACGGCAAAACAAACAGTCACTAGAGTGAATCGACAACCATCAGAATGGGAAAAAATGTTTGAAGTTTACGCATCTGACAAAGGGCTGATATGCAGAATATACAAAGAACTCAAACAGATTTACAGGAAAAAAACAAACAAGCCCATTCAAAAATGGGCAAAGGATATGAACAGAAACTTTATGAAAGTAGACATACATGAGGCCAGCAAACATATGAAAAAGTGCTCATCGTCATTGGTCATTAGAGAGATGCAAATCAAAACCACATTGAGATACCATCTCACACCAGTTAGAATGGCGATCATTAAAAAATCTGGAGGCAGCAGATGCTGGAGAAGATGTGGAGAAATAGGAACACTCTTACACTGTTGGTGGGAGTGTAAATTAGTTCAACCATTGTGGAAGACAGTGTGGCGATTCCTCAGGGACCTAGAAATAGAAATTGCATTTGACCCAGCAATCCCATTACTGGGTATCTATCCAAAGGACTATAAATCGTTCTACTATAAGGACACATGCACACGAATGTTCACTGCAGCACTGTTTACAGTAGCAAAGACCTAGAACCAACCCAAATGCCCATCGATGATAGACTGGACTGGGAAAATGTGGCACATATACACCATGGAATATTATGCAGCAATCAAAAATGATGAGTTTGTGTCCTTTGTAAGGACATGGATGAATCTGGAGAACATCATTCTCAGCAAACTGACACAAGAACAGAAAAAGAAATACCGCATATACTCACTCATAGGTGGGTGAGAAAAATGAGAACACGTGGACACAGAGAGGTGGTCTACTATACACTGGGGACTGTTGGGGGGAATGGGGGAGGGACAGCAGGGGGGGCTGGGAAGGTAGCCTGGGGATGAATACCAAGTGTGTGTGAAGGGGAGGAAGGCAGCAAAACACACTGCCATGTGTGTACCTATGCAACTATCTTGCTCGTTCTGCACATGTACCCCCAAACCTATAATGCAATAAAAATTAAAAAAAAAAAAAAAGAACTTGCCTTATGTATCTGGGTGCTCATGTATTGGGTCCATATATGTTTAGAATCGTTAGCTCTTCTTGTTGTATCGATCCTTTTAACATTATATAATGACCTTCTTTGTTCCTTTTGATCTTTGTTGCTTTAAAGTCTATTTTATCAGAGATGAGAATTGCAACTCCTGCTTTTTTTTTTTTTTGCTCTCCATTTGCTTGGTCAATCTTCCTCCATCCCTTTATTTTGAGCCTTTGTGTATCCTTGCATGTGAGGTGGGTTTCCTGAATACAGCACACTGATCGGTTTTGGTTTTTTATCCAATTTACCAGTCTGTGTCTTTTGATTGGTGCAGTTAGCCTATTTACATTTAGGGTTAATATTGTTATGTGTGAGTTTGATACTGCCATTTTGATGCTAGCTGGCTGTTTTGCCCGTTGGTTCATGTAGTTTTCTTATTTTGTTGATGCTTCTTAGCATTTGGTATGCTTTTAGGATAGCTGGTACTGGTTGTTTCTTTCCATGTGTAGTGCCTATTTCAGGAGCTCTCGTAAAGCAGGCCTAGTGGTGACAAAATCTCTGAGTACTTGCTTGTTAATGAAGGATTTTATTTTTCCTTCACTTATGAAGCTCATTTTGGCTTGATATGAAATTATGGGTTGAAAGTTTTTTTCTTTAAGGATGTTGAATATTGGCCCCCACTCTCTTCTGGCTTGTAGATTATCTGCTGAGAGATCTGCGGTGAGTCTGATGAACTTCCCTTTTTGGGTGACCCACCTTTCTCTCTGGCTGCCCTTAGTATTTTCTCCTTCATTTCAACCCTGGTGAATCTGAAGATTATGTGCCTTGGTGTTGTTCTTCTTGCGGAGTATCTCTGCGGTGTTCTTTGTATTTCATGGAGTTGAGTTTTGACCTGTCTTGCTAGGTTTGGGAAATTTTCCTGGATAATATCCTGAGGAGTGTTTTCCAGCTTGGATTCATTCTCTTCATCACATTCTGGTACACCTATCAAAAGTAGTTTTGGTCTCTTCACATAGTCCCACATTTCTTGGAGATTTTGTTCATTCCTTTTTGCACTTTTTTATTTAATCTTGGTTTCTCGTTTTATTTCATTGAGTTGATCTTCGACTTCTGATATTCTTTCTTCGGCTTGGTCAATTCAACTGTTGAAACTTGTGCATGCTTCACGAAGTTCTCGTGTTGTGTTTTTCAGCTCCTTCAATTCATTCATATTCCTTTCTAAGTTGTCCATTTTTGTTATTATTTCCTCGAATCTTTTTTCAAGGTTCTTAGTTTTTTTGCACTGATTTAGAACATCTTCTTTTAGCTTACTGTAGTTTCTCATTATCCACTCTCTGAAGTCTGATTCCATCATTTTGTCACACTCATTCTCCGTCCAGCTTTGTTCCCTTACTGGTGAGGAGTTTTGGTCCTTTGTAGGAGGTGAGGTGTTTTGGTTTCGGATGTCTTCCTCCTTTTTGCGCTGGTTTCTTCCCATCTTTGTGGATTTATTCACCTGTCCTCTTAGTAGTTGCTGACTTTTCAATTGGGTCTCTGTGTAGACGCCCAGATTGTTGATGATGAGCTATTTTTGTTACTTAGTTTTCCTTCTAGTGGTCTAGCCCATCTGCTGTATGAGTGCTGAGGTCCACTCCAGGCCCTGCCTTTCTGGGGTACATCTGTAGCAGCTGCAGAACAATGAGGGATGCTACCAGTTTGTTCCAGAATAATGCCCGCCAAATGTCAGTCGATTAGTTTTTTTGGGGTGACTCTTTGGATATACAGGGGTCAGTGAGCTGCTTGAGGAGACAACCTGTGCTTTATACGAGCTGCAGTGCTGTGCTGTGAGCTCCGTTGTTCCTTCAAGGCTGTTGGGAGAATGTGTTTAAGTCTGCTGCAACAGAATTCATAAAACACCCCTTTTTTCACCCCCCTTAGATGCACTGTATCAGGGAAGTGGGGATTTCTTTGTGAGTATCTGTTGTACTGTCCTGCAAAGCTAGGAGGCAGTCTATTAACTATTTGCCTGCTGAGGCTCCGCCCAGCTAGCACGGGTCTGCCCTGTTGCTGTGAGTCTCCGTTCTGCTGTGGCATGCTCCACCCTGCTGGCAGAGTCTCTCTGTTATAGCAGGTTGCCTCAGCAACAGCAGGCTGCCTCAGCCCTGGGCGGTACTTCAGTAGGGGCGGATTGCATCCATAGTGGCAGACGCACCTCCCCCACTGGGCTGCACCGTCCTAGATGCTGGCAGCAATACTCTCAACCCAGAGCACCTCAAAACGCCACCCTGCTTGTCCCTGTGAGGGTGCGACCCACTAAGCCTGATGTCCCAGCTCCCTGCCTCAGAGTCCATCCTCTCTCTCTCTTCCTGTCCCCAAGCTGAACAGTTGACTCTCTCACTGGCGCCCCAGTAACCTGCTGTTAGGGCACTGGGCTCCGTGGGATCTCCTGTGCCGCTGCCCACTGCACCATCTCAGATCACGTTTCCCAGAAATCTCCTGGTCTGGCTCATTGTCCAAGTCCCATTCAATCAGATGGACATGTCAATCTGCCCTTCCACATCTCAGATCGCCTGTTTAACATGGCACCTGGACCAGTGAGTACTGTGCCAGGTGCCACTGCGGTGCAGCGCTGGCCGAACTGGCCCCAAGAGCCAGCTGCGCTAGAGCTAGCATCCCGTGTCTCTTCCAAACCTGAAACTTTCAAAGTTCTGTGGGCAAAAAAAGTCCATCCAGCAATGTGGCTAGGACTCACCCTCTATGCCTTCACTGAGAGCTGCAATCCTGAATCGCCTCTACGACGCCATCTTCAGGTGTGCATTATTTAGTGAGACTCTGAATGAGGAGATACAAGTAATTCCTGACTATTTATCCAGGTGTGTAAATTTAGTGAGGCTCTCAACGGGAAGCCATAGGAAAGAGATATCTGATTATTCCGCAGGTGTGAATTATTTGTGATTCTCTGAATGAGTGGTCATAAAATATAGATTCCAGACTGTATCACAAGTGTGTAATATTCAGTGAGGCTGTGAAAGAGGAGCCATATGAAACAGAATTCTAATGACTCCACATGTGCGTTATTCACTGTTTGTCTGAAAGAGTAGCTGTATGACATACACAACTCTTTATTCTTCATGTGTGCATTATTTCAACTGGTTCTGTATGAGTGTCCATACCAAATAGACTCCTGAAACTCCCCCAGGTGTGTATTACTCAGTGTTACACAGAATTAGAGTTCATATGAGATAGATTCCTGACCACCCAGGTGTGTATCATTCAGGATGGCACTTAATTCATGGCTATTTTAAACAGTGTCCTGATTACTGCATAAAATATCATTATTCACTGAAACTTTGAATGAGAGGCAATACAAAAGAAACACCTGGGGAGTGCTGGGCAAGATGGCGTCATAGAGGTGATTCAGGATTGCAGCTCTCGGTGAAGGCGCAGAGGGTGAGTCCTAGCCGCATTCTCGGATGTTCCTTTTATGCCCACAGAGCGTTGAAAGTCCCAGGTGTGGGAGAGACATGGGACGCTAGCAGCCGGCTAACGCAACCGGCTCCCGCTGCCTCTTCGGCCGGCGCCGCAGCGGGACCCAGCGCGGAACTCACTGGTCTGGGTGCCCTGTTAAACCGGCAATCTGAGATTTGGAAGGGCAGATTGGCATGTCCATCTGATTGAACGGGACTTGGACAATGAGCCAGACCAGGAGTTTCCTGGGAAGCGTGATCTGAGCTGGGTAGTGGGCAGCGGCACAGGAGATCGCACGGATCCCAGTGCCCTATCGGCAGGCTCCTGGGGCGCCAGTGAGAGAGTTGACCTTTCAGCTTGGGGAGAGGAAGAGAGAGAGAGAGGACGGACTCTGAGGCAGGGAGCTGGGTGATCGGGCTCGGTGGGTCCCACACTCACAGGGACAAGCAGGGAAGCGACTGGAGGCGCTTCGGGCTGAGAGTTTTGTTGCCGGCATTTAGGACGGTGCACCGCGGTCAGGGAGGGGGGTCCACCATTCCTGACGACGTGCACCCCCACTTAAGTACCGCCCAGGACTGACGCAGCCTGCCATTGCCGAGGCAACCTGCCATAACAGAGAGAGTCCACCAGGCAGCAACAGGACGGACCCGCGTTAGCAGGTCAGAGCCCCGGCAGGCAAATAGTGAATAGACTGCCACCTAGTAGGGCAGGACAGTGCAACAGATACTCATAAAGAAAGCCCCAACTCCCTGAGACAGAGCATCTAAGGGAAGGAAAAAAAAAAAGAGTGGTGTTTTATGAGTTCTATTGCAGCAGACATAACCTCCCAACAACCCTGAATGAACAACGGAGCTCACAGCTCAGCACTGGAGCTCCTATAAAGCACAGACTGACTCCTCAAGCATCTCCCTGACACCTGTATATCCAAGGAGTCACCCCAGAAAAGGACTAATCAGACTGACATTGGGCTGGCATCATTCTGGAACAAGGGCAGCAGAAAAAGAAACTGATATCATCCTTCACTGTTCTGCAGCTGCTGCAGGTATACCCCAGACAAGCAGGGCCTGGAGTGGACCTCAGCACTTATACAGCAGAGAGGATAGATCATTAGAGGGAAAACTAAGTTACAGAAATACTTCATCATCAACAATCTCAGTGTCCACACAGAGACCCAATTGAAAAATCAGCCACTACTAAGACGACAGGCGGATAAATCCATAAAGATGGGAAGAAACCAACGCAAAAAAGAGGAAAGCACTCGAAACCAAAACACCTCACCTCCAAAAAAGGACCAAAATTTCTCACCAGCAAGGGAACAAAGCTGGACGGAGAATGAATGTGACGAAATGACGGGATCAGACTTCAGAAAGTGGATAATGAGAAACTTCAGTGAGCTAAAGGAACATGTTCTAAACCAGTGCAAAGAAACTAAGAACCTTGAAAAAAGATTTGAAAAAAGATTCGAGGAATTGATAACGAGAATGGACAACTTAGAGAGGAATATGAATGAATTGAAGGAGCTGAAAAACACAACACGAGAACTTCGCGAAGCATGCACAAGTCTCAACAGCCGAATTGACCAAGCAGAAGAAAGAATATCAGAACTTGAAGATCAACTCAATGAAATAAAACGAGAAACCAAGATTAAAGAAAAAAGCACAAAAATGAATGAACAAAATCTCCAAGAAATGTGGGACTATGTGAAGAGACCCAACCTACGTTTGATAAGTGTACCAGAATGTGACGAAGAGAATGAATCCAAGCTGGAAAACACTCTTCAGGATATTATCCAGGAAAATTTCCCCAACCTAGCAAGACAGGTCAATACTCAACTACAGGAAATACAGAGAACAACACAAAGATACTCTGCAAGAAGAGCAACCCCAAGGCACATAATCGTCAGATTCACCAGGGTTGAAACGAGGGAGAAAATACTAAGGGCAGCCAGAGAGTAAGGTCGGGTCACCCACAAAGGGAAGCCCATCAGACCCACAGCAGATCTCTCGGCAGAGACTCTACAAGCCAGAAGAGAGTGGGGGCCAATATTCAACATCATTAAAGAAAAGAGCTTTCAACCCAGAATTTCATATCCAGCGAAACTGAGCTTCATTAGTGAAGGAAAAATAAAATTCTTCACGAACAAGCAAGTACTCAGAGATTTTGTCACCACTAGACCTGCTTTACAAGAGCTCCTGAAAGAGCCACTACACATAGAAAGAAACAACCAGTTCCAGCCATCCTAAAAGCATACCAAATGCTAAAGACCATCAACAATATGAAGAATGTACATAAACCAAAGGGAAAAACAGCCAGCTAGAATCAAAATGACAGTATCAAATTCACACATAACAATATTAACCCTGAATGGAAATGGGGTAAATGCACCAATCAAAAGACACAGACTGGCAAATTGGATAAAAAACCAAAATCCATCGGTGTGATGTATCCAGGAAACCCACCTCACATGCAAAGATACACAAAGGCTCAAAATGAAGGGATGGAGGAAGATTGACCAAGCAAATGGAGAGCAAAAAAGAGCAGGAGTTGCAATTCTCATCTCTGATAAAATAGACTTTAAAGTAACAAAGATCAAAAGGGACAAAGAAGGTCATTACATAATGGTAAAAGGATCGATACAACAAGAAGAGATAACGATTCTAAATATATATGGACCCAATGTAGGAGCATCCAGATATATAAGGCAAGTTCTTAATGACTTACAAAGGGACTTAGACTGCCACACAATAATAGTGGGAGACTTTAACACTCCACTGTCAATAGCAGACAGATCAACCAGACAGAAAATTAACAAGGATATCCAGGACTTGAACTCAGACCTGGAACAAGCAAACCTGATAGACATTTACAGAACTCTCCACCCCAAATCCACAGAATATACATTCTTCTCAGCACCACATCACACCTACTCCAAAATTGACCACATAATTGGAAGTAAAGCACTCCTCAGCAAATGCAAAACAAATGAAATCATAACAAACAGTCTCTCAGACCATAGTGCAATCAAGTTGGAACTCAGAATTCAGAAAATAACTCAAAACCGCACAGCTTCATGGAAACTGAACAATTGGCTCTTGAATGTTGATTGGATAAGCAACGAAATGAAGGCAGAAATAAAGAAGTTCTTTGAAACCAACGAGAATGAAGACACAACGTACCAGAATCTCTGGGACACATTTAAAGCAGTCTGTAGAGGAAAATATATAGCAATAAGTGCCCACATGAGAAGAGTGGAGAGATCCAAAATAGACACCCTATCGTCAAAATTGAAAGAGCTAGAGGAGCAAGATCAAAAATGCTCAAAACCTAGCCAAAGACAAGAAATAACTAAGATCAGAGCAGAACTGAAGGAGATAGAGACAAGAAAAACCCTTCAAAAAATCAATAAATCTAAGAGCTGGTTTTTCGAAAAGATCAACAAAATAGACAGACCACTAGCCAGACTGATAAAAAAAGAAGAGAGAGAACAACCAAATAGATGCAATAAAAACGATAAAGGGGAAATCACCACAGATTCCACAGAAATTCAAACCATCATCAGAGAATACTACAAACAACTCTATGCACATAAACCAGTAAATCAGGAAGAAATGGATAAATTTTTGGATGCCTGTGTCCCCCCAAGCCTAAACCAGGAGGAAGCCGAAACTATGAATAGACCAATAATAAGGTCTGAAGTTGAGGCAGCAATTAAGAGCCTACCACACAAAAAAAGCCCAGGTCCAGATGGGTTCACAGCCGAATTCTACCAGACACACAAAGAGGATCTGGTACCATTCCTTCTGAAACTATTCCAAATAATCCAAAAAGAGGGAACCCTTCCCAAATCATTTTATGAGACCAACATCATCCTGATACCAAAACCTGACAGAGACTCAACAAGAAAAGAAAACTTCAGGCCAATATCCATGATGAACATAGATGCAAAAATCTTCAATAAAATACTGGCAAACCGATTGCAACAGCACATTAAAAAACTTATCCATCATGATCAAGTAGGATTCATCCCGGGGATGCAAGGCTGGTTCAACATACGCAAGTCTATAAATGTAATTCACCACATAAACAGAAGCAAAGACAAAAACCACATGATTATCTCAATTGACGCAGAGAAGGCATCGGACAAAATTCAACAACCCTTTATGCTAAAAACCCTCAATAAACTTGGTATTGATGGAACATATCTCAAAGTAATAAAAGCTATTTATGACAAACCAACAGCCAATATCATACTTAATGGGCAACAACTGGAAGCATTCCCTTTGAAATCCGGCACAAGACAAGGATGCCCTCTCTCACCACTTCTATTCAACATAGTACTGGAAGTTCTAGCCAGAGCAATCAGGCAAGAAAAAGAAATAAAGGGTATTCAAATAGGAAAGGTGGAAGCCAAACTGTCTCTATTTGCATACGACATGATAGTATACCTAGAAGACCACATCACCTCAGCCCAAAAGCTCCTGCAACTGATAAGCAACTTCAGCAAAGTCTCAGGATATAAAATCAATGTTCAAAAATCACAAGCATTCCTATACACTAATAACAGACTTAAAGAGAACCAAATCAAGAACGAACTGCCATTCACAATTGCTACAAAGAAATTAAAATACCTAGGAATACAACTCACTAGGAATGTAAGGGACCTCTTTAAAGAAAACTACAAACAACTGCTCAACGAAATAAGAGAGGACACAAACAGATGGAGAAACATTCCATGTTCATGGTTAGGAAGAATCAATATCGTGAAAATGGCTATACTGCCCAAAGTAATTTACACAGTCAATGCTATCCCCATCAAACTCCCATTGAATTTCTTCACAGAACTGGAAAAAACCACCATGAATTTCATATGGAACCAAAAAAGAGCCCGCATAGCCAAGTCAATTCTAAGCAAAAAGAACACAGCAGGAGGCATCACGCTACCAGACTTCAAACTATACTACAAGGCTACAGTAATCAAAACAGCACGGTACTGGTACCAAAACAGAGATATAGACCAATGGAACAGAACAGAGGCATCGGAGGCAACACAACACATCTACAACCATATTATCTTTGATAAACCAGACAAAAACAGGCAATGGGGAAAGGATTCCCTATTTAATAAATGGTGTTGGGAAAACTGGCTAGCCATGTGCAGAAAGCAGAAACTGGACCCCTTCCTGACACCTTACACTAAAATTAACTCCAGATGGATTAAAGACTTAAACGTAAGACCTGACACCATAAATCCTTAGAAGAAAATCTAGGCAAAACCATTCAGGACATAGGAGTAGGCAAGGACTTCATGAACAAAACACCAAAAGCATTGGCAACAAAAGCCAAATAGACAAATGGGACCTAATCAGACTCCACAGCTTCTGCACGGCAAAACAAACAGTCACTAGAGTGAATCGACAACCATCAGAATGGGAAAAAATCTTTGCAGTTTATGCATCTGACAAAGGGCTGATATCCAGAATTTACAAAGAACTCAAACAGATTTACAAGAAAAAAACAAACAAGCCCATTCAAAAATGGGCAAAGGATATGAACAGAAACTTTACGAAAGCAGACATACATGAGGCCAGCAAACATATGAAAAAGTGCTCATCGTCATTGGTCATTAGAGAGATGCAAATCAAAACCACATTGAGATACCATCTCACACCAGTTAGAATGGCGATCATTAAAAAATCTGGAGACAGCAGATGCTGGAGAGGATGTGGAGAAATAGGAACACTCTTACACTGTTGGTGGGAGTGTAAATTAGTTCATCCATTGTGGAAGACAGTGTGGCAATTCCTCAGGGACCTAGAAATAAAAATTGCATTTGACCCAGCAATCCCATTACTGGGTATCTATCCAAAGGACTATAAATCGTTGTACTATAAGGACACACGCACACGAATGTTCATTGCAGCACTGTTTACAATAGCAAAGACCTGGAACCAACCCAAATGCCCAACGATGATAGACTGGACTGGGAAAATGTGGCACATATACACCATGGAATATTATGCAGCAATCAAAAATGATGAGTTTGTGTCCTTTGTAGGGACATGGATGAATCTGGAGAACATCATTCTCAGCAAACTGACACAAGAACAGACAAAGAAATACCGCATATACTCACTCATAGGTGGGTGAGAAAAATGAGAACACATGGACACAAAGAGGCGGTCTACTATACACTGGGGTCTATTGGGGAAAATGGGGGTGGGGCAGCGGGGGGGGCTGGGGAGGGATAGCTTGGGGATGAATGCCAAGTGTGGGTGAAGAGGAGGAAGGCAGCAAAACACACTGCCACATGTGTACCTATGCAACTATCTTGCACGTTCTGTACACGTACCCCAAAACCTATAATGCAATAAAAATTTTAAAAAAAGATGTTTATTATAGAGTATTATATAATAATAACAAAGAACTGAACTGGTAATGTGTTCAACAGGATGATAATGAACAAATACATTATATATTCATTTTCCATGGGATATTCTAGTACCATGAAATATGATGTTTAAAAATTAATTTTTAATGATGTAATGGTTTTATACATTTTAAAAATAAATGTTTGCATGGTCATATTAAAAGTGAAAAACATACAAAAAGAAATGCTATTTCCCTGGTATGCATTATTCACTGAGGCTCTAAATGAGTGGCTACATGAAGTAGACTCTTAATTTTTCTACATGTGTATATTATTGAATGAGACTCTGACTAAGTGGGCATAAAAAAGAGAGTCCGGTGTATTTCCCAGTTTTTCATTACATACAGAGTCTCTGAATGTGTGGCCATTTAAAGTAGACACTTGACTATTTTTGAGGGGAGTATTCTTCACAGAGACCCTGAACGAGTGGCCATGTGAAAGAGATTCCTTACTTTTCAGTTATACATATCATTCACTAAAACACTGAAAGAGTGGCCTTCTGAAATAGAACCCATTTTACTCCACAGGTGTGCATAAGTTTTTGATTCACCAAACGAAACACCATATGAAACATGCAAGTAATTATTCCCCACATGTGCAGTATTTGAAAAGGCTTTGATTTTGCGGCCATATAAAATAGACTAGTGTCTAATCCACACGTGTGCTTTATTTCCTGATTCTGTAAATTGAAAACTATATAAAATAGACTCCTAACACTTCCCCTGGTGTGCGTTACTCAGTGAGGCTTTTTTTGTTTAACCGTATGAAACAGGATGCTGTCTATCTCAAATATTTGTATTATTCAGTGAATCTCTGAATGTCTATTAAAAATAGACTGCTTCCACAATGTTTGAACTAATTTACACTCTCACCAACAGTGTAAGAGTGTTCCTTTTTCTCCACGTTTTCTCCAGCATCTGCTGTCTCCAGATTATTTAATGATCGCCATTCTAACTGGGGTGAGTTGGAATCTCAATGTGGTTTTGATTTGCATCTCTCTAGTGACCAGTGATGATGAGCATTTTTTCATATGTTTGCTGGCCTCATGTAAGTCTTCTTTTTAAAGTGTCTGTTCATATCCTTTGCCCATTTTTGAATGGGCTTGTTTGGTTTTTTTCCTGTAAATCTGTTTGAGTTCTTTGTAAATTCTGGATATGAGCCCTTTGTCAGATGTGTAAACCTCAAAGATTTTTTTCCCTTTCTGATGGTTGCCGATTCACTCTAGTGACTGTTTCTTTTGCCCTGCCGAAGCTGTAGAGTTTGATTAGGTCCCGTTTGTGTATTTTGGCTTTTGTTGCCAATGCTTTTAGTGTTTTTGTCATGAAGTCCTTCCCTAGTCCTATGTCCGGAGTGACTTTGCCTAGATTTTTTTCTATGGATTTTATGGTGTCAGGTCTTATGTTTAAGTCTTTAATCCATCTGGAGTTAATTTTAGTGTAAGGTTTTAGGGACTGGTCCAGTTTCTGCTTTCTGCACATGGCTAGCCAGTTTTCCCAAGACCATTTATTAAACAGGGAATCCTTTCCCCATTGCTTGTTTTTGTCTGGTTTATCAAACATTATATGGTTGTTTACAATAGCAAAGTCCTGGAACCACCCCAAATGCCCATTGATGATAGACTGGATTGGGAAAATGTGGCACATATCCACCATGGAATATTATGCAGCAATCAAAAATGATGAGTTTATGTCCTTTGTAAAAACATGGATGAATCTGGAGAACATCATTCTCAGCAAACTGACACAAGAACAGAAAAAATATACCGCATATTCTCACTCATGAGTGTGTGAGAAAAATGAGAACACCTAGACACAGCGAGGGGGGTCTACTACACACTGGGGTCTATTGGTGGAAATGGGGAAGGGACAGTGGGGGCCGCTGGGAAGTGATAGTCTGGGGATAAATGCCAAGTGTGGGTGAGGGGGAGGAAGTCAGCAAAACAGAGTGCCATGTGTGTACCTATGCAACTATCTTGCACGTTTTGCACATGTACCCCAAAACCTGTAATGCAATAAAAATTTAAAAAAAATAATATGATGGAGACAAAAAAAAATAGACTGCTAAGTATTTTACATTTTTGCATTTTTCACTGAGGTTACGAGTCAGTGGCCATCAAAAATGGAATCCTGACTAATCAACATGTGCATATTATACACTGAGGCTATGAATGAGTGTCCTAATAAAATAGACTCCTGGCTATTTCACAGGTGTACATCATTTTTCGAGGCTTTGAATATCTCTATCAAAAATAGACTCCAAATTATTCCCCAGGTCTGTATTATTCAGTGAGGCTCAGAATATGTATCCATATCAATTAGATTTCTTACTATATCAAGGGTCTGTCTTATTCACTGAAGCTCTGAATATGTGTCTACATGAAATAGACTCCTGACTACACCACATTATTCAGTGACACTCCGAATTAGAGGGTACATGAAAAAGTCTGCTGACTATTCCACCGGTGTGCATTATTTAGTGAGACTCTGAATGAGGGGATAATGGTAAATCTTGACTATTTCTCCAGGTGTGTACACTTAGTGAGGCTCTTAACGAGTGGCCGTAGAAAAGAGACTTCTGACTATTCCACAGGTGTGTATTATTTAGTGATTCTCTGAATGAGTGGCCATAAAAAATAGACTCCATACTATATCACAAGTGTGTAATGTTCAGTGAGGGTGTGAAAAAGGGGCCATATGAAATAGACTTCTAATTACTCCACATCTGCATTATTCACAGTTTGTCTGAATGACTAGCCGTATGACATAAACTCCTCATTTTTATAAATGTGTGCATTCATCAAACAGGCTCTGTTTGAGTGTCCATGCCAAATAGACTCCTGACACTGCCCCAGGTGTGTATTACTCAGCGGTACACAAAATTAGAGTTTATATGAAATAGACGCCAGGCTATTATCCAGGTGTGTATCATTGAGGAAGTCACTGAATTTGTGGCTATCTTAAACTACGTCCTGATTACTCCATAGAAGTTTATTATTCACTGAAGCTTTGAGTGATAGACCATATAAAATAGACACCTGACTATTGCTCCATTGTGGATTATTCAGTTAGGTGCTAAATGCCTGGTAGTATCAAATAGAATCCTTAGGATTCTTCATGTGTATATCACTCAGTGAGGCCCAAAATGAGTGGCCATATAAAAAATGCTCGACTATTACCCTGGCGTGCATTATTCACTGATGCTTTCAATGAGTGGCTACATAATGTAGACTCTTAACTCTTTCCCAGGTGTGTATTGTTGAATGAGAATCTGACTAAGTGGGCATAAAAAAGAGACTCAGGTGTATTGCCCAGTTGTTCATTTCCTACAGAGTCTCTGAATGTGTAGACATTTAAAGTAGACACTTGATTATTTTTATGGGGAATTTTCTTCAAAGAGGGCCTGAACGAGTGGCCATGTGAAAGAGATTCCTTACTTTTCAGATATACATATTATTCACTAAAACACTGAAAGAGTGGCCTTATGAAATAGAACCCATTTTACTCAACAGGTGTGCATTAGTTTTTTGATTCACCAAACGAATCACCATATGAAACAGACTAGTGATTATTCCCCACATGTGCAGTATTCAAAAAGGTTCTGTATGAGTGTATATATCAAATAGTCTCCTGACTCTGACACATGTGTGTAACATTCACGGAGCCGCTTAATTTGGGCTACCTTCAATAGGGTCCTGACTAATCCACAGCTCTTTATTATGCACTGAAGTTCTGAATGAGAGGCCATATGAAATAGACTCTTTACTATTGCCACATTGTGTATTATTCGGTAATGCTGTTATTGAGTGGCCATATGACTTGGACTCTGACAATTCCCAAAGTGTGTATTCTTCAGTGAGATTCTGAACGAGTGACCACATAACATAAAATCCTGACTCTATCCTCTTTACTCTTTTTCATTTCTGCATTGTCCACTGAGTCGCTGTGTGTAGGGTCATATCAAATAGTCTCCTGGGGATGAATGCCAAGTGTGGGTGAAGGGGAGGAAGGCAGCAAAACACACTGCCATGTGTGTACCTATGCAACTATCTTGCACGTTCTGCACATGTACCCCAAAACCTATAATGCAATAAAAATTTAAAAAAAAGAAAGAATACAAAAAAAAATAGTCTCCAGACTATTCTTTAGTTGTGCATTATTCAGTGAGTCTCTTAAAAAGTGGGTATATATAATAGAATCCTGACTATTTTTTTATTGCATTATAAGTTTTGAGGTACATGTGCAGAACGTGCAAGATAGTTGCATAGGTACACACATGGCAGTGTGTTTTACTGCCTTCCTCCCCCTCACCTACACTTCGCATTTATCCCCAGGCTATCACTCCCCAGCCCCCCCACTGTCCCTCCCCCATTTTCCCCAATAGACCCCAGTGTGTAGTAGACACCCTCCCTTTGTATATGTGTTCTCATTTTTCTCACCCGCCTGTGAGTGAGAATATGCGGTATTATTTTTCTGATCTTGTGTCATTTTGCAGAGAATGATGTTCTCCAGATTCATCCATGTCCTTACAAAGGACACAAACTCATTATTTTTGATTGCTGCATAATATTCCATGGTGTATATGTGCCACATTTTCCCAATCCAGTCAATCATCAATGGGCATTTGGGTTGGGTCCAGGACTTCGCTATTGTAAACAGTGCTGCAATGAACATACATTTGCATCTGTCCTTATTGTAGGACGATTTATAGTCCTTTGGATATATACCCAGTAATGGGATTGCTGGGTCAAATGGAATTTCTATTTCTAGGTCCCTGAGGAATCGCCACACTGTCTTCCACAATGGCTGAGCTAATTTACACTCCCACCAACAGTGTAAGAGTGTTCTTTTTCTCCGAATCCTCTCTAGCATCTGCTGTCTCCGGACTTTTTAATAATTGCCATTCTAACTGCCAGGAGATGGTATCTCAATGTGGTTTTGATTTGCATCTTTCTAATGGCCAGTGATGATGAGCATTTATTCATGTGTTTGTTGGCCTCATGTATTTCTTTTTTTGTAAAGTGTCTGTTCATATTCTTTGCCCATTTTTGAATGGGCCTGTTTGTATTTTTTTTCTGTAAATCTGTTTGAGTTCATTGTAAATTCTGGGTATCAAGCCTTTGTCAGGTGCGTAAAATGGAAAGATTTTTTCCCATACTGATGGTTTCCAATTCACTCTAGTGACTGTTTCTTTTGCCGTGCAGAAGCTGTGGAGTTTGATTAGGTCCCATTTGTCTATTTTGGCTTTTGTTGCCAATACTTTCAGTGTTTTGTTCATGAAGTCCTTGCCTACTCCTATGTCCTGAATGGTTTTGCCTAGATTTTCTTCTAGGGTTTTTATGGTGTCAGGTCTTACGTTTAAGTCTTTAATCCATCTGGAGTTACTTTTAGTGTAACGTGTCAGGAAGGGGTTCAGATTCTGTTTTCTGCACATGGCTAGCCAGTTTTCCCAACACCATTTATTAAACAGGGAATCCTTTCCCCATTGCTTGTTTTTGTCTGGTTTATCTAAGATTATATGGTTGTAGGTATGTTGTGTTGCCTCCGATGCCTCTGTTCTGTTCCATTTGTCTATATCTCTGTTTTGGTACCAGTACCATGCTGTTTTGATTACTGTAGCCTTGTAGTATAGTTTGAAGTCTGGTAGTGTGATGCCTCCCGCTGTGTTCTTTTTGCTTAGAATTGACTTGGCTATGCAGGCTCTCTTTTGGTTCCATATGAAGTTCATGGTGGTTTTTCCAGTTCTGTGAATAAATTCATGGTAGTTTGATGGGGATAGCATTGACTGTCTAAATTACTTTGGGCAGTATAGCCATTTTCACGATATTGATTCTTCCTAACCATGAACATCGAATGTTTCTCCATTTTTTTGTGTCCTCTCTTATTTATTTGAGCAGTGGTTTGTAGTTTTCCTTAAAGAGGTCCC
Source organism: Saguinus oedipus (assembly GCA_031835075.1). Classification (NCBI taxonomy): domain Eukaryota; kingdom Metazoa; phylum Chordata; class Mammalia; order Primates; family Cebidae; genus Saguinus; species Saguinus oedipus. The sequence continues at coordinate 61,557,013 of CM063173.1, forward strand.
TTACGTTCCTTGTGAGTTGTATTTCTAGGTATTTTATTTTCTTTGTAGCAAATGTGATTGGCAGTTCGTTCTTGATTTGATTCCCTTTAAGTCTGTTATTGGTGTATAGGAATGCTTGTGATTTTTGCACATTGATTTTATATCCTGGGACGTTGCTGAAGTTGTTTATCAGTTTCAGGAGTTTTTGGGTTGAGGTAATGTGGTCTTCTAGGTGTACTATCATGTCGTCTGCAAGTAGAGACAATTTGGCTTCCACCTTTCCTATTTGAATACCCTTTATTTCTTTTTCTTGCCTGATTGCTCTGGCGAGAACTTCCAGTACTATGTTAAATAGGAGTGGGGAGAGAGGACATCCTTGTCTAGTGCCGGATTTCAAAGGAAATGCTTCCTGTATTTGCCCGTTAAATATAATATTGGCGCTTGGTTTGGCGTTAATAGCTTTTATTACTTTGAGATATGTTCCTTCAATACAAAGTTTATTGAGGGTTTTTAGCATAAAGGGCTGTTGAATTTTGTCAAATGCCTTCTCTGCGTCAATTAAGATAATAATGTGGTTTTTGTTTTTGCTTCTGTTTATGTGGTGAATTACATTTGTAGACTTGTGTATGTCGAACCAGCGTTGCATCCCCGGGATGAATCCTACTTGATCATGATGGATAAGTTTTTTAATGTGCTGTTGCAATCGGTTTGCCAGTATTTTATTGAAGATTTTTGCATCTATGTTCATCATGGATATTGGCCTGAAGTTTTCTTTTCTTGTTGAGTCTCTGTCAGGTTTTGGTATCAGGATGATGTTGGTCTCATAAAATGATTTGGGAAGGGTTCCATCTTTTTGAATTATTTGGAATAGTTTTAGAATGAATGGTACCAGATACTCGTTGTGTGTCTGGTAGAATTCGGCTGTGAATCCATCTGGATCAGGGCTTTTTTGGTGTGATAGGCTCTTAATTGCTGCCTCAACTTCAGACCTCGTTATTGGTCTATTCATACTTTCGGCTTCCTCCTGGTTTAGGCTTGGGAGGAAACAGGTGGCCAGGAATTCATCCATTTCCTCCTAGTTTACTAGTTTATGTGCATAAAGTTGTTTGTAGTATTCTCTGATGATGGTTTGAATTTCTGCGGAATCTGTGGTGATTTTCCCATTATCGTTTTTTATTCCATCTATTTGGTTGTTCTCTCTTTTATTTTTTAACCGTCTGGCTACTGGTCTGTCTATTTTGTTGATCTTTTTTGAAACCCAGATCTTGTATTTATTGATTTTTTGAGGGGCTTTCTTGTCTCTATCTCCTTCAGTTCTGCTCTGATCTTAATTATTTCTTGTCTTTGGCTAGGTTTTGAGATTTTTTGATCTTGCTCCTCTAGCTCTTTCAATTTTGACGATAGGTTGTCAATTTGGGATCTCTCCACTTTTCTCATGTGGGCCCTTATTACTATATATTTTTCTCTACAGACTGCTTTAAATGTGTCCCAGAGATTCTGGTATGCTGTGCCTTAATTCTCGATGGTTTCCAAGAACTTCTTTATTTCTGCCTTCATTTCATTGTTTATCCAATCAACATTCAAGAGCCAGTTGTTCAGTTTCCATGAAGCTGTGCGGTTCTGAGTTATTTTCTGAATTCTGAGTTCCAACTTGATTGCACTATGGTCTGAGAGACTGTTTGTTATGATTTCAGTTGTTTTGCATTTGCTGAGGAGTGCTTTACTTCCAATTATGTGGTCAGTTTTGGAGTAGGTGTGATGTGGTGCTGAGAAGAATGTATATTGTGTGGATTTAGGGTGGAGTGTTCTGTAAGTGTCTATCAGGTTTGCTTGTTCCAGGTCTGAGTTCAAGTCCTGGATATTTTTGTTAATTTTCTGTCTGGATGATCTGTCCGATATTGACAGTGGAGTGTTGAAGTTTCCCACTATTATTGTGTGGGAGTCTAAGTCCCTTTGTAAGTCATTAAGAACTTGCCTTATATATTTGGGTGCTCCTGCATTGGGTCCATTTAGAATCGTTAGCTTTTCTTCTTGTATTGATCCTTTTACCATTATGTAATGACCTTCTTTGTCCCTTTTGATCTTTGTTTCTTTAAAGTCTATTTTATCAGAGACGGAAATTGCAACTCCTGCTTTTTTTTGCTCTCCATTTGCTTGGTAAATCATCCTCCGTCCTTTTATTTTGAGCCTTTGTATCCTTGCGTGTGAGGTGAGTTTCCTGAATAAAGCACACCGATGGGTTTTGGTTTTTTATCCAATTTGCCAGTCTGTGTCTCATGATTGGTGCATTTAGCCCATTTACATTTAGGGTTAGTATTGTTATGTGTGAATTTGATACTGCCCTTTTGATGCTAGCTGGTTGTTTTGCCCGTTGCTTCATGTACATTCTTCATTTTGTTGATGCTCTTTAGCATTTGTTATGCTTTTAGAATGGCTTGTACTGGTTGTTCCTTTCTATGTGTAGTGCCTCTTTCAGGAGCTCTTGTAAAGTTGGCCTAGTGGTGACAAAATCTCTGAGAACTTGCTTGTTCATGAAGGATTTTATTTTTCCTTCACTTATGGAGCTCAGTTTGCTGGATATGAAATTCTGGGTTGAACGTGATTTTCTTTAATGATGTTGAATATTGGCCCCCACTCTCTTCTGGCTTGTAGAGTCTCTGCCGAGAGATCTGCTGTGATTCTGATGGACTTCCCTTTGTGGGTGACCCGACCTTTCTCTCTGGCTGCCTTTAGTATTTTCTCCTTCATTTCAACCCTGGTGAATCTGAAAATTATGTGCCTTGGGGTTGCTCTTCTTGTGAGTATCTTTGTGGTGTTCTCTGTATTTCCTGGAGTTGAGTATTGATCTGTCTTGCTAGGCTGGGGAAATTTTCCTGGATAATATCCTGAAGAGTGTTTTCCAGCTTGGATTCATTCTCTTCATCACATTCTGGTACACCTATCAAACGTAGGTTGTGTCTCTTCACATAGTCCCACATTTCTTGGAGATTTTGTTCATTCCTATTTGCACTTTTTCTTTAATCTTGGTTTCTCGTTTTATTTCATTTTGTTGACCTTCGACTTCTGTTATTCTTTCCTCTGCTTGGTCAATTCGGCTGTTGAAACTTGTGTATGCTTCGTGAATTTCTCGTTTTGTGTTTTTCAGCTCGTTCAATTTATTCATATTCCTCTCTATGTTGTCCATTCTTGCGACCATTTCCTCGAGTCTTCTTTCAAATCTCTTTTCAAGTTTCCTAGTTTCTTTGCACTGATATAGATCATGTTCTTTAGCTCACTGAAGTTTCTCATTATCCACATTCTGAAGTCTGATTCCATCATTTCGTCACAGTAATTCTCCGTCCAGCTTTGTTCCCTTCCTAGTGAGGAGTTTTGGTCCTTTGTAGGAGGTGAAGTGTTTTGGTTTTGTGTGTCTTCCTCCTTTTTGCGCTGGTTTCTTCCCATCTTTATGGATTTATCTGCTTGTGGTCTTAGTAGTTGCTGATTTTTCAGTTGGGTCTCTGTGTGGACGCCCAGATTGTTGATGATGACGTATTTCTGTTACTTAGTTTTTCTTCTAATGGTCTAGCCCCTCTGCTGTATGAGTGCTGAGGTCCACTCCAGGCCTTGCTTTTCTGGGGTACACGTGTAGCCACTGCAGTACATTGAGGGATGCTACCAGTTTGTTCCAGAATGATGCCCGCCAAATGTCAGTCTGATTAACTTTTTAGGGGGTGACTCTTCGGATATACAGAAGTCAGGGAGCAGCTTGAGGAGACAGCATGTGCTTTATAGGAGCTCCAGTGCTGTACTGTGAGCTCCGTTGTTCATTCAAGGCTGTTGGGAGGATGTGTTTATATCTGCTGCAATGAAACTCATAAAATATTTCCGTTTTTCCCCCCCTTAGATGCTCTGTCTCAGAAAAGTGGGGCTTTCTTTTTGAGTATCTGTTGTATTGTCCTGCAAAGCTAGGAGGCAGTCTATTAAGTATTTGCCTGCTGGGGCTCCGCCCAGCGAGTGCGGGTCCACCCTGTTGCTGTGAGTCTCCTTTCTGCTGTGGCACGCTCCGCCCTGTTGGTGGAGTCTCTCTGTTATAGCAGGTTGCCTCGGCAACAGCAGGCTGCGTCAGATCTGGGCGGTACTTCAGTAGGGGTGGATTGCGTCCGTAGTGGCAGACTCCCTTCCCCCACTGGGCTGGGCCATCCTAGATGCCCACAGCAAAACTCTCAGCCCCGAGCACCTCCAATCGCTGCCCTGCTTGTCCCTGTGAGGGTGGGACCCGCTAAGCACGATCCCCCAGCTCCCTGCCTTAGAGTTCATCCTCTCTCTCTCTTTCTCTCTCCAAGCTGAACAGTTGACTTTTTCACAGGCGCCCCAGTAACCTGCTGGTAGGGCACTGGGCCCCCTGCGATCTCCCGTGCCACTTCCCACTGCACCTGCTCAGATCACGTTTCCCAGGAATCTCCTGGTCTGGCTCATTGTCCAAGTCCCATTCAATCAGATGGACATGCCAATCTGCCCTCCCATATCTCAGATTGTCTGTTTGACAGGGCACCCGGACCAGTGAGTTTTGTGCCCGGTGTCACTGCAGTGCAGCGCTGGCTGAACCAGCCCCGTGAGGAAGCTGCGCTAGAGCTAGCATCCCGTGTCTTTTCCACACGTGGGACTTTCAAATTCTGTGGGCAAAAAACGTCCATCCAGCAATGTGGCTAGTACTCACACTCTGCACCTTCACTGAGAGCTGCAATCCTGAATCGCCTCTACGACACAATCTTCAGGTGTGCATTATTTAGTGAGACTCTGAATGAGGAGATACAAGTAAATCCTGACTATTTATCCAGGTGTGTACATTTAGTGAGGCTCTCAACGGGTAGCCATAGGAAAGAGATATCTGACTATTCCGCAGGTGTGAATTATTTAGTGGTTCTCTGAATGAGTGGCCATAAAATATAGAAAACTATTTCACCAGTGTGCAATATTCAGTGTGGCTGTGATAGAAAGGCCATATTAAACAAGATTCTAATGACTCCATATGTGCGTCTTTCACAGTTTGTCTGAATGAGTAGCCCTATGACATAGACACCACATTATTCTCCATATGTGCATTATTCCAACAGGCTCGGTATGAGTGTCAATACCAAATTGACTCCTGAAACTCTTCCTGGTGTGTATTACTCAGCGTTACACAGAATTAGAGTTTATATGAAATAGACTCCTGACGACCACCCAGGTGTCTGTCATTCAGGATGTCACTTAATTCATGGCTATCTTAAACAGTGTCCTGATTACTCCATAAAAGTTTATTATTCACTGAAACTCTGAATGAGAGGCCATATAAAATAAAAACCTGACTATTGCCACATTGTGAATTATTTAATAATGTTCTAAATGAGTGGTAGTTTGAAATACAATCCTGAGAATTCCCCAGGTGTGTATCATTCAGAGAGGCACAGAATAAGTGGCCATATTAAAAATGCTCGACTATTACCCTGGTTTGGATTATTCACCGAGAATCTAAATGAGTGGCAACATGAAGTAGACTCTTAACTCTTCCCCAGGTGTATATTATTGAATGAGACTCTGACTAAGTGTGCATAAAAAGGAGACTCAGGTGTATTGCCCAGGTGTTCATTACTTACAGAGACTCTGAATGTGGATGCATTTGAAGTAGACCCTTGACTGTTTCTGGGGGAGTATTATTCACAGAGGCCCAGAACGAGTGACCATGTGATAGAGATTCCTGACTTATCAGATATACATGTTATTCACTAAAACACTGAAAGAGTGGCCTTATGAAATAGACCGCATATTACTCCACAGGTGTGCGTTATTTTTTAACTCACCAAACGAAACACCATATGAAACAGACTTTTTTAAAATTATTTTTTATTTTTTTATTTTTATTGCATTATAGGTTTTGGGGTACATGTGCAGAACGTGCAAGATAGTTGCATAGGTACAAACATGGCAGTGTGTTTTGCTGCCTTCCTCCCCTTCACCCACACTTGGCATTCATCCCCAGGCTATCCCTCCCCAGCCCCCCTGTCCCTCCCCCATTCCCCCCAATAGACCCCAGTGTATAGTAGACCACCTCTCTGTGTCCATGTGTTCTCATTTTTCTCACCCACCAATGAGTGAGTATATGCGGTATTTCTTTGTTTGTTCTTGTGTCAGTTTGCTGAGAATGATGTTCTCCAGATTCATCCATGTCCTTACAAAGGACACAAACTCATCATTTTTGATTGCTGCATAATATTCCATGGTGTATATGTGCCACATTTTCCCAGTCCAGTCTATCATCGTTGGGCAATTGGGTTGGTTCCAGTTCTTTGCTATTGTAAACAGTGCTGCAATGAACATTCGTGTGCATGTGTCCTTATAGTAGAACGATTTATAGTCCTTTGGATATATACCCAGTAATGGGATTGCTGGGTCAAATGGAATTTCTATTTCTAGGTCCCTGAGGAATCGCCACACTGTCTTCCACAATGGTTGAACTAATTTACACTCCCACCAACAGTGTAAGAGTGTTCCTATTTCTCCACATCCTCTCCAGCATCTGCTGTCTCCAGATTTTTTAATGATTGCCATTCTAACTGGCGTGAGATGGTATCTCAATGTGGTTTTGATTTGCATCTCTCTAATGACCAGTGATGATGAGCACTCTTTCATATGTTTATTGGCATCATGTATGTCTTTTTTGTAAAGTTTCTGTTCATATCCTTTGCCCATTTTTGAATGGGCTTGTTTGTTTTTTTCCTGTAAATCTGTTTGAGTTCTCTGTAAATTCTGAATAGCAGCCCTTTGTCAGATGTGTAAACTGCAAAGATTTTTTCCCATTCTAATGGTTGATGATTCACTCTAGTGACTGTTTCTTTTGCCGTGCAGAAGCCGTGGAGTTTGATTAGGTCCCATTTGTCTCCTTTGGCTTTTGTTGCCAATGCTTTTGGTGTTTTGTTCATGAAGTCCTTGCCTACTCCTATGTACTGAATGGTTTTGCCTAGATTTTCTTCTAGGATTTTTATGGTGTCAGGTCTTACATTTAAGTCTTTAATCCATCTGGAGTTAATTTTAGTGTAAGGTGTCAGGAAGGGGTCCAGTTTCTGCTTTCTGCATATGGCTAGCCAGTATTCCCATCACCATTTATTAAATAGGGAATACTTTCCCCATTGCTTGTTTTCGTCTGGTTTCTCAAAGATAATATGGTTGTAGATATTTTGCGTTTCCTCCGATGCTTCTGTTCCGCTCCATTGGTCTATATTTCTGTTTTGGCACCAGTACCATGCTGTTTTGATTACTGTAGCACTGTACTATAGTTTGAAGACTTGTAGTGTGATGCCTCCCGCTGTGTTCTTTTTGCTTAGAATTGACTTGGCTATGCGGGCTCTTTTTTGGTTCCATATGAAATTTATGGTGGTTTTTTCGAGTTCTGTGAAGAAATTCAATGGTAGTTTGATGGGGATAGCATTGATTGTGTAAATTACTTTGGGCAGTATAGCCATTTTCACGATATTGATTCTTCCTAACCACGAACATGGAATGTTTCTCCATCGGTTTGTGTCCTCTCTTTTTTCGTTGAGCAATGGTTTGTTGTTTTCCTTAAAGAGGACCCTTACGTTCCTTGTGAGTTGTATTCCTAGGTGTTTTATATTCTTTGTAGCAATTGTGAATGGCAGTTTGTTTTTCATTTGGTTCTCTTTAAGTCTGTTATTGGTGTATAGGAATGCTTGTGATTTTTGCACATTGATTTTAAATCCTGAGACTTTGCTGAAGTTGCTTTTCAGTTGCAGGAGCTTTTGGGCTGAGGTGATGGGGTCTTCTAGGTATACTATCATGTCGTCTGCAAATAGAGACAATTTGGCTTCCACCTTTCCTATTTGAATACCTTTTATTTCTTTTTCTTGCCTGATTGCTCTGGCTAGAACTTCCAGTACTATGTTTAATAGGAGTGGTGAGAGAGGGCATCCTTGTCTAGTGCCGGATTTCAAAGAGAATGCTTCCTGTTTTTGCTTGTTAAGTATGATATTGGCGCTTGGTTTGTCGTTAATAGCTTTTATTACTTTGAGATATGTTCCTTCAATACAAAGTTTATTGAGGGTTTTTAGCATAAAAGGCTGTTGAATTTTGTCAAATGCCTTCTCTGCGTCAATTGAGATAATCATGTGGTTTTTGTTTTTGCTTCTGTTTATGCGGTGAATTCCATTTATAGACTTGCGTATGTTTAACCAGCCTTGCATCCCCGGGATGAATCCTACTTAATCATGATGGATAAGTTTTTTAATGTGCTGTTGCAATCGGTTTGCCAGGAGTTTATTGAAGATTTTTGCATCTATGTTCATCATGGATATTGGCCTGAAGTTTTCTTTCCTTGTTGAGTCTCTGTCTTTTGATTATTACTCATATGTGCGATATTCGACGAGGTTCTGTATGAGTGTCTATATCAAATATTCTCCTGACTCTCACACATGTGTGTTTCATTCACGGAGCTGATTCATTTGGGGCTACCTTCAATAGGGTCCTTTCTCCTTCACAACTGTTTATTATGCACTGAAGCTCTGAATGAGAGGCCATATGAAATAGACTCCTTACTATTGCCCCATTGTGCATTATTCGGTAATGCTGTGATTGAGTGTCCATATGACCTGGACTCTGACTATTCAGAAGGTTTGTATTCTTCAGTCAGTTTCTGAATGAGTGACCACATAAAATAGTCTCCTGACTCTGTCCTCTTGATTATTTCTCAGCTCTGCCTTTTCAATAGAGTCATTGGGTGAAGGGTCATATAAAATAATCTCCAGAAAATTCTCCAGGTGTGCATTGTTTAGTGTGTCTCTTAATAAGTGGCTATATATAATAGAATCTTGAGCATTTTCCAGACATATATAATTCTTCCCTTAGGAACTGAATAAGTAGCCATGTCAAGTACACTCCTGACATTTCTATATGTCTGTATTATTCTGCGAGGCTCTGAATGAGTGGCAATATAATAGTGACTCCTATACACTACTCAGGCGTGAGTTTTTACATTCGGATGTAAATAAGTGGCTATACAGAACAGAATCCTGACTTTCCAAAGTGTCTGTTTTTCAGTTCGGCTCTGAGTATGTGGTTATATAAAATAGAATTCTGACTACAATACAGGTGTTCTTTACTCAATGAACCTCTGAAGAAATGACACATGTAACAGCGTCCAGAGTATTCCTCAGGTATTTATTATTCACTGAGGCTCTGTAACTTTGGCCATATGAAATTCTTTCCTGACTAGTCTACAGGTGTGTATTATTGACTCTGACTCTAAATATTTGGGCATATATAATAGACTAGTGACTATTCCACAGTTGTGTTTTACTGACTCAGGCTTTGATTTTGTGGCCATATAAAACAGACTAGTGTCTATTCCACACATGTGCATTATTCCCTAAGGCTGTAAATGAGAGGCTATGTAAAGTACACTCCTAACACTTCAGCAGGTGTGTGTCACACAGTGAGGCTCTTTTTATATAACAATATGCAACAGGTTGCTATCTCCAATATTATACTATTCAGTGAATCTCTGAATGAGGGTCTATATGAAATAAACTGCTGAGTAATATACATTTGTGCATTACTCATTTAGGTTACGAGTCAGTGACCATATAAAATGGAATCCTGATGAATCCACACGTGCATATGATTCACTGAAGCTATGAATGTGTGTCCAAATGAAATAGACTCCTGACTACTCCACAGGTCTGCATTATTTACTGAGGCTCTGAATGAATGTCCATCGAAAATAGACTCCAAATTATTCTCCAGTTGTGTATTATTCAGTGAGCCTCAGAAGATCTGGTCATACTAATTAGATTTCTTTTTTTTTTTTTTTTGTTTTTATTGCATTATAGGTTTGGGGGTACATGTGCAGAACGAGCAAGATAGTTGCATAGGTACACACATGGCAGTGTGCTTTGCTGCTTTCCTCCCCTTCACCCACACTTGGTATTCATCCGATTTCTTACTATTAAAAGGGTCTGTCTTAAACACTGAGGCTCTGAATATATATCTACATAAAAGAGTCTCCTGACTACACCACATTTTTCAATGACACATTTAATGAGAGGCCACATGAAAAAGTCTCCTGACTATTCCACAGGTGTGCATTATTTAGTGAGACTCTGAATGAGAAGATACAAGTAAATCCTGACTATTTAACAAGGTGTGTACATTTAGTGAGGCTCTCAATGGGTAGCCATAGGAAAGAGACTTCTGACTATTCCGCAGGTATGAATTATTCATTCACTCTCTGAATGAGTGGCTGTAAAATATAGACTCCAGACTATATCACAAGTTTGTAATATTCAGTGAGGCTGTGAAAGGGTTGCCATATGTAACAGACTTCTAATTACTCCACATGTGTGTTATTCACTGTTTTTCTGAATGAGTAGCCATATTACATAGACTCCTTATTATTCTCCATGTATGCATTATGCCAACAGGTTCGGTATGAGTGTCCATACCAAATAGACTCCTAAAACTCCCCCAAGTGTGTATTACTCAGCGTTACACAGAATTAGAGTTCATATGAAATAGACTCCTGACTAACACCCAGGTGTGTATCATTAACGAAGGCAATTAATTCATGGCTATCTTAAACAGTGTCCTGATTACTCCATAGAAGTTCATTATTCACTGAAACTTGAATCAGAGTCCATACAAAATATACACCTGACTATTGCTCCATTGTGAATTATTGAATAAGGTTCTAAATGAGTGGTAGTATGAAATAGAATCCTGAGAATTCCCCAGGTGTGTATCATTCAGGGAGGCACAGAATGAGTGGCCATATAAAAAATGCTCGACTATTAACCTGGTGTGCATTATTCACTGAGGATCTAAATGAGTGGCTACATGAAGTAGACACTTAAATCTTTCATGGTTGATTTTATTGAATGAGTCTCTGACTACGTGGGCATAAAAAAGAGACTCAGGTGTATTGCCCAGGTGTTCATTACATACAGAGTCTCTGAATGTTTAGACATTTAAAGTAGACACTGGACTAATTTTGAGGGGAGTATTCTTCACAGAGGCCCTGAACGAGTGGCCATGTGAAAGAAATTTTTTCTATCCAGATATACATATTATTCAATAAAACACTGAAAGAGTGGCCTTATGAAATAGATCCCATTTTACTGAACAGTGTGCGTTAATTTTCGATTCTCCAAACTAATCACCATATGAAACAGAGTAGTGATTATTCCCCACAGGTGCAGTATTTGAAAAGGTTCTGTATGAGTATCTACGTCAAATAGTCTCCTTACACTGACACATGTGTGCATCATTCACAGAGTTTTTTTATTTAAGGCTACCATGAATAGGGTCCTCATTCCTTCACAGTTGTTTATTATGCACTGAAGCTCCAAATGACAGGCCATATGAAATTGACTCCTTACTATTGCCCCATTGTGCATTATTCGGTAATGCTGTGATTGAGTGTCCATATGACTTGGACACTGACTATTCCCAAGGTGTGTATTCTTCAGTGAGATTCTGAATGAGGGACAACATAACATAAACCGTTGACTCTATCCTCTTGATTATTTTTCAGTTCTGCATTGTCCACTGCATTGTCGCTGGGTGAAGAGTCATATCAAATGGTCTCCAGACTATTCCTTAGCTGTGCATTATTCAGTGAGTCTCTGAATCAGTGGCTATATATAATATAATTCTGAGTATTTTCCAGATATATATGATTCCTCACTGAGGTTCTGAATAAGTGGCCGTGTGAAATAAACTCCTGAAGTTTTCATAGGTCTGTATAATTCTGTGAAGATCTGAATGAGTGGCCATAAAATAGAGCATCCTTCATGATCCTCAGGCATGCGTTTTTACATTCGGCTCTAAATGAGTGGCCATACGAAATAGAATTTTAACTTTTCCCAAGGTGTAAGTTATTCAGTTAGGCTCGAATATGTGGCTATAGGAAATATAATTCTGATTACAATAGATATGTTTCTTATTCCAGGAAGCTCTAAAATTAATGCCACATGTAATAGCGTCCTGAGTATTTCCAAGGTATGTATTATTCACTGAGGCTCTGAATCTTTGGCCATATTAAATTGTTTTCTGACTTGTCCACAGGCGTGTATTATTGAATCTGACTCTAAATATTTGGGCATGTAAAATAGACAAGCGACTATTCCAAAGTTGTGTATTACTCACTCAGGCTTAGATTTTGTGGCCATATAAAATAGTCTAGTATCTATTCCACACATGTGCATTATTCCCTGAGTCTGTAAATAAGAGGCTCTATAAAGTAGACTCCTAATACTTCTCTAGGTGTGCCTTACTCAGTGTAGCTCATTTTGTCGGACCATATGAAACAGGATGCTGCTATATTAAATATTTGTATTATTTAGTGAATCTCAGAATGAGTGTCTATATGAAATAGACTGCTGAGTACTTTACATTTGTGCATTTTTCACTGAGGTTACCAGTCAGTGGCCATATAAATTGGAATACAAACTAACACACAGGTGCATATTATCCACTGAGGCTATGAATGAGTGTCCTAACAAAATAGACTCTTGGCTACTCCACAGGTGTACATTATTTACCGAGGCTCTGAATGAATGTCCATCAAACATAGACTCCAAATTATTCTCCAGGTTTGTATTATTCAGTGAGGCTCATAAGGTATGGCCATTGTAATTAGATTCCTTGAAACATAAAGGATTTCTTTTATTCTCTGTGGCTCTGAATATGTGTCTACATGAAATAGACTCCTGACTACATCACATTATTCAGTGACACTCCGAATTAGAGGCCACATGAAAAAGTCTCCTGACTATTCCACAGGTGTGCATTATGTAGTGAGACTCTTCATGAAGGGATATAGGTAAATCCTGACTATTTCCCCAGGTGTGTACACTTAGTGAGGCTCTTAACGAGTGGCCAAAGGAAAGAGTCTCCTGACTATTCCACAGTTGTGCATTATTTAGGGAGACTCTGAATGAAAAGATAATTGTAAATCCTGACTATTTTCCCAGGAAAGTACTCTTATTGATGCTCTTAATGAGTTGCCATAAGAAAGAGATTTCTGACTATTCCGCAGGTGTGCATTATTTTGTTGTTCTCTGAATGGGTGGCGATAAAAAATAGACTCCAGACTATATCACAAGTGTGCAATATTCAGTGAGGCTGTTAAAGTGTGTCCATAAGAATCAGACTTCTAATTACTTTACATGTGCATTATTCACTATTTGTCTGAATGAGTAGCCATATCACATTGACTCCTCATTATTCTACATGTGTGCATTAATTAAACAGGTTCTGTGTGAGTGTACATATCAAATAGACTCCTGAAACTGCCCCAGGTGTGTATTACATTATGAAACACAAAATTAGAGTTCATATGAAATAGACGCCAGGCTATTACCCAGGTGTGTATCATTCAGGAAAGCACTTAATTCGTGGCTATCTTAAACAGCGTCCTGATTACTCCATAGAAGTTTATTATTCACTCAGACTTGAGTGATAGACCATATAAAATAGATCCCTGACTATTGCTTTATTGTGAATTATTCAATAAGTTGCTAAATGCGTGGTTGTATCAAATAGAATCCTTAGAATTCTTCAGGTGTATATCACTCAGTGAGGCACAAAATGAGTGGCCACATAAAAAATGCTCGACTATTATCCTGGTGTGCATTAGTCACTGAGGCTCTAAATGAGTGGATACATAAAGTAGACTCTTAACTCTTCCCCAGGTGTGTATTATTGAATGGACTCTGACTAAGTGTGCATAAAAAAGAGACTCAGGTGTATTGCCCAGGTGTTCATAACCTACAGAGTCTCTGAATGTGTAGCCATTTAAAGTAGACACTTGACTATTTTTGAGGGGCGTATTCTTCAAAAAGGCCCTTAATGAGTGTCCATATGAAAGAGATTCCTTACATTTCAGATATACATATTATTCACTAAAACCCTGAAAGAGTGTCCTTCTGAAATAGAACCCATTTTACTCCACAGGTGTGCATAAGTTTTTGATTAATCAAACAAAACACCATATGAAACAGACAAGTTGTAATTCCCCACATGTGCAGTATTCGAAAAGGCTTTGATTTTGCTGCCATATAAAATAGACTAGTGTCTGTTCCACACGTGTGCATTATTCCCTGATTCTGTAAATTAAAGGCTATATAAAGTAGACTCCTAACACTTTCCCTGGTGTGCATTACTCAGTAAGGCTCTTTTTGTTTAACCATATGGAACAGGATGCTGTCTATCTCAAATATTTGTATTATTCAGTAAATCGCTGAATGCGTGTCTAAATGAAATAGACTAAGTATTTTACATTTTTGCAATTTTCACTGAGGTTACGAGTCAGTGTCCATATAAAAAGGAATCCTGACTAATCCACATGTGCATATTATCCAATGAGGCTATGAATGTGTGTCCTAATAAAATAGACTTTTGGCTACTCCACAGGTGTACATCATTTTCCGAGGCTCTGAATATATATCCATCTAAAATAGACCCCAAATTATTCCCCAGGTTTGTATTATTCAGTGACGCTCAGAATATGTTTCCATATCAATTAGATTCCTTACTATAACAAGTTGTCTGTCTTATTCACTGAAGCTCTGAATAGGTGTCTACATGAAATAGACTCCTGACTACACCACATTATTCTGTGACACACCGAATTAGAGGCCACATGAAAAAGTCTTCTGACTATTTCACAGGTGTGCATTATTTAGTGAGCTTCTGAATGAGGGGATAAAGGTACATCCTGACTCTCCAGGTGTGTACACTTAGTGAGGCTCTTAATGATTGGCCACAGGAAAAAGACTTCTGACTATTTCACAGATGTGCATTATTTAGTGATTCTCTGAATGAGTGGCCATAAAAAATAGACTCCAGACTATATCACAAGTGTGTAATATTCAGTGAGGCTGTAAAAGAGGGTCCATATGAAACAGAGTTCTAATTACTCCACATGTGCATTATTTACAGTTTGTCTGAATGAGTAGCCATATGATATAGACTCCTCATTATTATCTATGTGTGCATTCATCAAACAGGCTATTTTGAAAGTCCATACCAAATAGACTCCTGACACTGCCTCAGGTGTGTATTACTCAGCGATACACAAAATTAGAATTCATATGAAATAGACTCATGACTATCACACAGGTGCGTATTATTCAGCAAGGCACTTAATTCGTGGCTATGTTAAACAGCGTCCTGATTACTCCATAGAAGTTTACGATTCACTCAAACTTTGAATGATAGACCATATAAAATAGACACCTGAATATTGCTCTATTGTCAATTATTTAATAAGCTTCTAAATGAGTGGTAGTATTAAATAGAATCCTGAGGATTCTTCAGGTGTATATCACTCAGTGAGGCACAAAATGATTGGCCATAAAAAAATGCTCGACTATTATCCTGGTGTGCCTTATTCACTGAGGATCTAAATGAGTGGCTACATGAAGTAGACTCTTAAATCTTTCTTTATTGTGTATTATTGAATGAGTCTCTGACTAAGTCGGCATAAAAAAGAGACTCAGATGTATTACCCAGGTGTTCATTACATACAGAGACTTTGAATGTGTAGCCATTTGAAGTAGACCCTTGACTATTTTTGAGGGGATTATTCTTCACAGAGGCCCTGAACGAGTGGCCACATAAAAGATTCCTGACTTTTCATATATACATATTATTCACTAAAACACTGAAAGAGTGGCCTTATGAAATAGAACTGATTTTACTCAACAGGTGTGCGTTATGTTTTGATTCTCCCAACTAATCACCATATGAAACAGACTGGTGATTATTCCCCACATGTGCAGTATTCCAAAAGGTTGTGTATGAGTGTCCATGTCAAATAGTCTCCTGACTCTAACACACGTGTGTATCATTCACGGAGCTGCTTAATTTGGGGCTACCGTAAATAGGGTCCTGACTACTCCACAGCTGTTTATTATGCACTGACGCTTCGAATGACAGGCCATATGAAATAGACTCCTTACTATTGCCCCATTGTGCATTATTCGGTAATGCTGTGATTGAGTGTCCATATGACATGGACACTGATTATTCCCAAGGTGTGTATTCTTCACTGAGATTCTGAATGAGTGACCGCAAAACATAAACCCTTGACTCTATCCTGTTGACTATTTTTTAGTTTTGCATTGTCCACTGAATCGCTGGGTGAAGAGTCATATCCAATAGTCTCCAGATGATTTCTTAGCTGTGCATTATTCAGTGAGTCTCTGAATAAGTGTCTATATAAAATATAATCCTGAGTATTTTCCAGATATATATGATTCCTCACTGAGCTTCTGAATAAGTGGCCGTGTGAAATACACACCTGACGTTGTCATAGGTATGTATTATTCTATGAAGCTCTGAATGAGTGGCCATAAAATAGAGCCTCCTGAGTGCTCCTCAGGCATGCGTTTTTACATTCAGCTCTAAATGAGTGGCTATACGAAATAGAATTTTAACTTTTCATAAGGTGTATGTTATTCAGTTAGGCTTTGTATATCTGGCTATAGGAAATAGAATTCTGACTACAATAGAGGTGTTTCTTATTCAAGGAAGCTCTGAAATTGATGCCAAATTTAATAGCGTCAGAGTATTTCCAAGGTATGTATTATTCACTGAGGCTCTGAAACTTTGGCCATATAAAAATGTTTTCTGACTTGTCCACAGGCGTGTATTATTGACTCTGATTTCAAATATTTGGGCGTGTAAAATAGACAAGTGACTATTCCAAAGTTGTGTATTACTCACTCAGGCTTTGATTTTGTGGCCGCATAAAATAGTCTAGTGTCTATTCCACACATGTGCATTATTCTCTGAGGCTGTAAATGAGAGGCTATATAAAGTAGACTCCTAACACTTCCCTAGGTGTGCCTTACTCAGTGAGGCTAATTTTGTGTGACCATATGAAACAGGATGCTGCTATATTACATATTTGTATTATTTAGTGAATCTGTGAATGAGTGTATATATAAAATAGACTGCTGAGTACTTTACATTTGTGAATTTTACACTGAGGTTACGAGTCAGTGGCCATATATATTGGAATCCGGACTAATCCACACTGAGGCTATGAATGTGTGTCCTAATAAAATAGACTACTGGGTACTCCACAGGTTTACATTACTTGCCGAGGCTCTGAATGAATGTCTAACGAAAATACACTCCAAATTACTCTCCAGGTGTGTATTATTCAGTGAATCTCAGAAGATGTGGCCATATTAATTCGATTCCTTACAACATAAAGGGCCTGTTTGATTCACTGTGGCTCTGTATATGTGTCTACATGAAATAGACTCCTGACTACATCACATTATTCAGTGACACTCCGAATTAGAGGCCACATGAAAAAGTCTCCTGAGTATTCCACAGGTGTGCATTATTTAGTGAGACTCTGAATAAAGGGATATAGGTAAATCCTGATTATTTCCCCAGGTGTCTACACTTAGTGAGGCTCTTAACGAGGGGCCATATAAGAGTCTCGTGACTATTCCACAGGTGTGAATTATTTAGTGAGACTCTGAATGAGGGGATAATGGTAAATCCTATTTTCCCAGTTGTGTACACTTAGTGAGGCTCCTAACGAGTGGCCATAGGAAAGAGACTTTTGACTCTTCCACAGTTGTGCATTATTTAGTGATTTCTGTGAATGGGTGGCCATAAAAAATAGACTCCAGACTATATCACAAGTGTGTAATATTCAGTGAGGCTGTGAAAGAGGGTCCATAAGAATCAGACTTCTAATTACTTTACATGTGAGTGTCTATACCAAATAGACTCATGACACTGCCCCAGGTGTCTATTAGTCAATGATACACAAAATTAGAGTTCATATGAAATAGACGCCAGGCTATTACCCAGGTGTGTATCATTCAGGAAGGCACTTAATTCGAGGCTATCTTAAACAGCGTCCTAATTACTCCATAGAAGTTTATTATTCACTGAAATTTTGAGTGATAGACCATATAAAATAGACACCTGACTATTGCTCCATTGTGAATTATTCAATAAGGTTCTAAATAAATGGTAGTATCAAATTGAATCCTTAGGATTCTTCAGGTGTATATCACTCTGTGAGACACAAAATGAGTGGCCATATAAAAATTCCTCGACTATTACCCTGGTGTGCATTATTCACTGAGGCTCTAAATGAGTGGCTACATGAAGTAGACTCTTACCTCTTCCCCAGGTGTGTATTACTGAATGAGACTCTGACTAAGTGGGGATGAAAAAGAGACTCAGGAGTATTGCCCAGGTGTTCATTACCTACAGAGTCTCTGAACGTGTAGCCGTTTAAAGTAGACACTTGACTATTTTTGAGGGGGGTATTCTTCACAGGGGCCCTGAATGAGTGGCCATGTGAAAGAGATTCCTGACTTATCAGATATACATATTATGCACTAAAACACTGAAAGGGTGGCCTTATGAAATAGAACCCATTTTACTCCACAGGTGTGCATAAGTTTTTGATTCATCAAATGAAACACCATATGAAATAGACAAGTGATTTTTTCTTACATGTGCAGTATTCGAAAAGGCTTTGATTTTGTGGCCTTATAAAATAGACTAGTGTCTATTCCACACGTGTGCATTATTCCCTGATTCTGTAAATTAAAGGCTATATAAAGTAGACTCCTAACACTTCCCCTGGTGTGCATTACTCAGTGAGGCTCTTTTTGTTTAACCATATGAAACTGGATTCTGTCCATCTCAAATATTTGTGTTATTCAGTGAATCTCTGAATGAGTGTCTATATAAAATAGACTGCTGAGTACTTTACATTTATGCATTTCTCACTGAGGTTACGATTCAGTGGCCATATAAAATGGAATCCTGAATAATCCACACGTGCATAATATTTAATGAGGCTCTTTTTGTGTAACCATAAAAAACATGATGCTGTCTATCTTAAATATTTTTATTATTCAATGAATTTCTGAATGAGTGTCTATTTGAAATAGACTGCTTAGTACTTTACTTTTGTGCATTTTTCACTGAGGTTACAAGTAAGTGGTCATATAAAATGGAATCTTGACTAATACACACGTGCATATTATCCAATGAGGCTATGAATGAGTGTCCAAATGAAATAGACTCCTGGCTCCTCCACAGATGTACATTATTTACCGAGGCTCTGAATGAATGTCCATCGAAAATAGACTCCGAATTATTCTCCAGGTGTGTATTATTCAGTGAGGCTCTTTTTGTGTGACCATATGAAACAAGATGTTGTCTATCTTAAATATTTGTATTATTCACTGAATCTCTGAATGGGTGTTTATATGAAATAGACTGCTGAGTACTTTACATTTGTGCATTTTTCATTGAGCTTTTGAGTCAGTGGCCATACAAAATGGAACCCTGACTAATCCACACGTGCATATTATCCACTGAGGCTATGAATGAGTGTCCTAATAAAATAGACTCCTGGCTACTCCACAGGTGTACATTTTTTTACCGAGGCTCTGAATGAATATCCATCAAAAATAGACTCAAAATTATTTTCCAGGTGTGTATTATACAGTGAGGCTCAGAAGATGTTGCCATATAAATTAGATTAATTACTATATCTGGGGCCTGTCTTATTCACTGAGGCTCTGAATATGTGTCTACGTGATATAGACTCCTGACTACACCACATTATTCAGTGACACTCCGAATTAGAGGCCACAGAAAAAAGTCTCCTGTCTATTCCACAGGTATGCCTTATTTAGTGAGAATGTGAATGAGGGGATAAAGGTAAATCCTGACTATTTCCCCAGGTGTGTACACTTAGTGAGGCTCTTAACGAGTGGCCATAGGAAAGAGACATCTGACTATTCAGCAGGTGTGCATTATTTAGTGATTCTTTGAATGTGTGGCCATAAAAAATAGACTCCAGTGTATATCACAAGTGTGTAATATTCAGTGAGGCAGTGAAGGATACTTTGTATACCTTCTTTATCCTGTGTGTATCACCTCTCTCCTGTGTGTACGCAGTTTTTTCTTTGTGTATCTCCCCTACCTGTGTGTATCCTCCTTTTTCCTGTGTGTATCCCCCTTTCTCCTGTGTTTATCCATTTTCCCTGTGTGTATGCCCCTCTCTCCTGTGTGTACCCTCCTCCCTCCTGTGTATATCACCACTCTCCTGTGTATATCCCCCTCTCTCCTGTGTGTATTCTTCTGTCTCCTGTGTGTATTCTGCTCTATTTTGTGTATAAACTTCTCTATCCTGTGTGTATCCTCCTCTCTCCTGTGTGTATCCTTCTCTTCTTTGTGTATCTTTTTCTCTGCTGTGTATCTTCCTCTCTTCTGTGTGTATTCTTCTCCATCTTGTGTGTATCCCTCCTCACTCTTGTGTGTATGCCCCCACTCTCCTGTGTGTATCCCCCTCTTTCTTGTGTGTATCCCCCACTCTCCTGTGTGTATTTCCCTCTCTCTTGTGTGTATTGCTCTCTCCAGTGTGTATTCTCCTCTCTATTTTTTGTATTTTCCTTTCCTCTGTGTGTACGCCCTGTTCTCATGTGTGTATCCCCCTCTCCTTTGTATATTCTTCCCTCTAATTGTCTACCCCCTTTCTCCTGTGTGTATGCCCCTCTCTCCTCTGTATATCCTTCTCTACCGTGTTTATCCTCCTCTCTCCTGTGTGTATCCTCCTTTTTTTAGTGTATCCCCCTCTCCCTGTGTGTATTCCCCTCTCCTTTGTGTATCTTCCTCTCTTTTCTGTGTATCCCCCTCTGTCCTGTGTGTACCCTCCTCTCTCCTGTGTGTATCACCACTCTTCTATGTGTATCCCCCTCTCTGTGTATCCCCGCTCTTTTGTGTGTATCTTCCACTCCCCTGTGCGTATCCTTTTTTTCTCCTGTGTGTATCCTCCTCTCTCCAGTGTGTGTTCTTCTCTCCTGTGTGTATCCCTTCTCTCTCCTGTGTGTATCCTCCTCCCTCCTGCGTGTATCCTCCTCTCTCCTGTGTGTATACTCCACTCTCCTGTGTGTATCTTCCTCTCTCCTGTGTTTATCCTGCTTTCTCCTATGTGCAACCTCCTCTCTCCTGTGTGTATTCCTCCTCTCTTGGATGTATCCCCCTTCTCTCTTGTGTGTATCTCCCCTCTCTCCGTGTGTATCCCCCCTCTCTCTTATGTGTATCCTCCACTCTTCTGTGGGTATCCCCTCTCTCCTCTATGTATTCTCCTCTCTACTGTGTGTATCCTTTTCTCTCCTGTGTGTACACCCCTCTCTCCTGTGTGTATTCCCCTCTAATGTGTGTATTCTCCTCTCTCCTGTGTGTATCCCCCTTTCTCTTGTGTGTATTCCCCTCTTCTGTGTGTTTTCTTTTCTCTACTGTGTGTATTCTCTCTTTTCGGTATATCATCCTCTATCCTCTGTGTATCCCCCTTTTTTGTGTATCCTCTTTTCTCCTTTGTGTATCTTCCTCTCTCCTCTGTGTACCCTCTTCTTTTCTGTGTGTATCACCCCTCTTCTGTGTGTATAACCTTCTCTCCTGTGTTTATCCCCCTTTTTTGTGTGTGTATCCTCCTCTCACATGTGTGTATCCTCCTCTCTCTTGTGTGAATACTCATCTCACTTGTTTGTATCCTCCTCTCTTCTGTTTGTATTCCCTCTCTCCACTGTGTGTATCCTCATCTCTCCTGCGTGTATCCTCCTCTCTTCTGTGTGTATCCTCCTCTCTCCTGTGTAAATTTTCCTCTCTCCTGCGTGTATTTTTCTCTCTTCTATCTGTATCCTATTCTATTTTGTGTGTATCCACTTCCCTCCTGTCATTATCCTTCTCCCCCTGTTGGTATCCCCCTGATTTTTGTGTGTAACCCCCTCTCTTTTATGTGTATGCCCCACTCTCCTGTATGTATCCCCTCTCTCCTCTTTGTATCCTTCCTCTCTCCTGTGTTTACCCTCCTCTCTCCTCTGTTTATGCCCCTCTCTCCTGTGTGTATCCCTTTCTCCTGTGTGTATCGCACTCTTTCCTGTGTGTATCCTCCACTCTGCTGTGTTTATCCTCCTCTCTTTTGCGTTTATCCCCCTCATTCCTGTGTGTATCCTCTTTCTCCTATGTGTATTTTCCTCTCTCTTGTGTGTATTCTCCTCTATCCTGTGTGTATCCTCCTCTCTCCTGTGTGTATCCCCCTCCCCCTTTGTGTATTCCTCACTCTTCTGTTTGTGTTTCCCACTCTCCTGAATTGACACCCCTTTCACGTGTGTATCCTCCTCTCTCCTGTGTGTATCCTCCTTTTCCGTGTGTATCCTCCTCTGTCCTGTTTGTATCATTTTCTCTTCTGTGTGTATCCTCCTCTTTCCTTTGTGTATTCTCCTCTCTTTTGTGTGTATCACACTCTCTCCTGTGTGTATCCTTCCTAATCCTTTGTGTTTCCCCCTCGCCTGTGTGTATCCCCCTTTCTCCTGTGTGCTTGCCCTCTGATTTTTGTATCCTCCTTTCTCCTCTGTGTATTCTCCTCTCTCCAGTGTGTATCGTCCACTCTGCTGTGTTTATCCTCCTCTCTTTTGCGTTTATCCTCCTCATTCCTGTCTGTATCCTTTTTTCTCCTGTGTGTATTTTCCTCTCTGTTGTGTGTATCACACTTTCTCCTGTTTGTATCCTTCTCCCGCTTTGTGTATGCCACACTCTACTGTTTGTATCCCCCACTCTCCTGAGTGTATTCCCCTCTCCTGTGTGTATTCTCCTTTCACGTGTGTATACGCCCCTTTCCTGTTTGCATCATTTTCTCTCCTGTGTGCATCCTCCTCTCTCCTTTCTGTATCCTCCTCTTTTTTGTGTGTATCCTCCTCTCTCCTGTGTGTATCCTCCTCTGTCCTGTGTGTACCTTCTTCTCTCTTTTGTGTATACCTTCCCTCTCCTGTGTGTATCCTACTCTCTATTGTGTGTATCCTCCTCTATTCTGTGTATATTCTCCTCTCTTCTGTGTGTATGCCCCTCTCTCCTGTGTTTATCCCACTCTCTGCGTGTATCCTTTTTTTTTCTGTGTGTATCCCCCTCTATCCTGTGTGTATCAGCCTCTCCTTTGTGTATGCCTTTGACTCTTTTGTGTATTTTCTTCTCTCCTCTTTGTATCTTCCCCTCTCATTTGTGTATCCCCCTCTCTCCTATATGTATCCTCCTCTCTCCTGTGTGTATCCTCCACTCTGCTGTGTTTATCCCTCTCTTTTGTGCGTTTATCCGCCTTATTCCTGTTTGTATCCTCCTTTCTCTTGTGTGTATTTTCCTCTCTCTTTTGTGTATCCTCCTCTCTCCTGTGTGTTTCCCCCTCCCCATTTGTGTATGCCGCACTCCCCTGTTTTTATCCTGACTCTACTGAGTTTATTCCCCTCTCCTGTGTGTATCCTTTTCTCTTCTGTGGGTATCCTTTTTTCACTTGTGTATCCTCCTCTCTCCTGTTTGTATCATTTTCTCCCCTATGTGTATCCTCCTCTCTCCTTTCTGTATCCTCCTCTCTTTTGTGTGTATCCCCCTCTCTCCTGTGTGTATCCCCCTCTTCTGCGTGTATCCTTTTTTTTCCTGTGTGTATCACCATCTATCCTGTGTGTATCAGCCTCTCTTTGTCTATGCCTTAGTCTCTTATGTGTATTCTCCTCTCTTATGTGTGTATCTTCCTCTCTAATGTGTGGATCCTCCTCTCTCCTGTGTATATCTTCCTCCCCCTGTGTGTATCCCACTGCTTCCTGTGTGTATCCCCGTCTCTCCTGTGTGTATCATTTTTTCTTCTCAGTGTATCCTCCTTTCACCTGTGGGGATCCTCCTCTCTCCTGTGAGTATCATCCTCCCTTTTGTGTGTATCTTCCTCTCTCCTGTGTGTATCCTTTTCTATTCTGTGTGTATCCTCCTGTCTCCTGTGTGTATCCTTCTCCCTCCTGTGTGTATTTTCTTTTCTCCCGTGGGTATCCCCCCTCTCTCCTGTGTGTATCCTCCTGCATCCTGTGTGTATCCTTTTTTCTCCATTGTGTATGCCCCTCTCTTCTGTGTGTATCCCCCTCTACTGTGTGTATCATTCTCTCTGCTCTGTGTATCCTTCACCCTCCTGTGTGTATCCTCCTCTCTTTTGTTTTTATCTTCCTCTCTCCTGTGTGTATCTTCTTAACTTTGTGTATCCCTTCTCTCTCCTGTGTTTATCCGCCTCTCTCTTGCGTGTATCCTCCTCTCTCCTGTGTGTATCTTTTCTCTCTCCTGTGTGTATGCCAGTCTTTTTTGTGTATTTCCCTCACCTGTGTGTATACCCCTCTCTCCTGTGTGTATCCCCCTCTCTCCTGTGTATATCCCCCTCTCTATTTTGTAAATTCCTGTCTCTCCTGTGCGTATCATTCTCTCTCCTGTGTGTATGATCCTCTCTTTTGTGTGTATCCTTCTCTCTCCTGTGTGTATCCTCCTCTCTCATGTGTGTATCCACCTTCTCTCCTGTGTGTAACGCCCTCTCTCCTCTGTGTATTAACCTCTCTCCTGTGTATACTCCTCTCTCCTGCGTGTATCCTCTTCTCTTTTTTTGTGTATCTTCCTCTCTCCTATATGAATTTTCCTCTCTCCTGTCTGTATTCCCCTCTTTCCTGTGTATACTCCTCTCTCCTGCGTGTATCCTCTTCTCTTTTTTTGTGTATCTTCCTCTCTCCTATATGTATTTTCCTCTCTCCTGTCTGTATTCCCCTCTTTCCTGTGTGTATTCCCCTCTTATGTGTGTATACACTCTCTCCTGTGTGTATTCCCCTCTCCTGTGTTTACCCCCTCTCTCTTGTGTATATTTCCCTGTCTCCTGTATGTATCCAACTCTCCTGTGTGTATCCCCCTTTCTCCTGTGTGTATGCCCTTCTCCTATTTGTATACTACTCTCTACTGTGTGTATCCTCCTGTCTCCTGCGTGTAACCTCCTCTCTCCTTTGTGTATCCCTCGGCTTTCTTGTGTGTTTCCTTCCTTTCTCCTGTGTGTAACACCTTTCTTTTCTGTGTGTATCACTTCTATCTCCTGTGTGTATCCCCCTTTCTCTTTTGTGTATCTCCTCTCTCCTGGTTGTTTCGTCCTCTATTCTGTGTGTATCCTCCTCTCTCCTGTGTTTATGCACCTCTCTCCTGTGTGTATCACCCTTTCCTGTGTATATTCTTCTCTCTCTTGTGTGCATCCGCCTTTCTCCTTTTGTATTCCCCTCATTTGTGTGTATACTCCTCTCTCCTATGTGTATTCCCCTCTCTCCTGTGTGGACCCCCCTCTATCTTCTGTGTATCGCCCTCTACTCCGTGTGTCCTCCTTTCATCTATGTGTATCCTCCTCTCTTTTTTGTGTATCCTTTCTCTCTCCTGTGTGTATGCCCCTCTCTTTTTTGTGTATTCCCCTCCCCTTTGTGTATACCCCTCTCTCCTGTCTATCTTCCCTCTCTTCTGAGTGTATCCCCCTCGCTCCTGTGTGTATTATTTTCTCTTCTGTGTGTATCCTTTTCTCTTCTGAGTGTACCCTTCTCTCTCTTGTGTGTATCCCCCTTCTCTTCAGTGTGTATTTTTCCTCTCTCCTGTGTGTATTCCCCTCTCTCCTGGGGCTATCCTCCTCTGTGCTGCGTGTACCCTCCTTTCTCCTGCGTGTATCCTCCTCTCTCGTGTGTATACCCCTCTCCTTTGTGTATACCACTCTCTCCTATGTGTATTTCTTCTCTCCGGGATGGATCCCCTCTCTCTTGTGTGTATCGCCCTCTCCTGTGTGTATGCTTCTCTCTGTTTTGTGTATCCGTCTCTCTCCTGTGTGTATCTTCCTTTCTCCTGTGTGTATTCTGCTCTTTACTGTGCGTATCTTCTTCCTTCTGTGTGTATCCCACTCTCTCCACTGTGTAGCCTTTCACTTCTCTGAGTATGCCCAACTCTCCTGTGTGTATCCCCCTCTCTCCTGTTAGTATCCCCCCTCTCCCCTGTGTGTATCCCTTATCTCGCCTTTGTATATCCTGCTCTCTTCCGTGTGTATCTTTCTCTTTATTGTGTGTATCCCCCTCTCTCCTGTGGGTATCCTCCTTTCTTCTGTGTGTACCCACACTCTCCTTTGTGTATCCTCCTCTTTCCTGCGTGTATCCGACCTCTCTCCTGTGTGTAACGCCATCTCTCCTCTGTGTATTCCCCTCTCTCCTGTGTATACTCCTCTCTTTTGCATATATTCTCCTCTCTCCTTTGTGTATATTCCTCTCTCCTATGTACATACCCCTCTCTTTTGTTTGTAGGACCCTCTCTCTTGTGTGTATTCCCCTCTCTCCTGTTTGCATCCCTCTCTCTCCTGTGTGTATCCCCCTCTCTCCTGTGTGTATCCTGCTCTCTCCTGTGTGTATCCCTCTGCTTTCCTGTGTGTTTCCACAACCCCTCCTATGGGTAACACCTTTCTTTCCTGTGTGTATCACCCCTTTCTTCTGTGTGTATCACCCTCTCTCGTGTGTACCCCTGCCTCCTATTTGTTTCCTCCTCTCTCCTGTGTGTATCCTCTTCTCTCCTGTGTGTTTCCCCCTTTCTCGTGTGTATCCCTATTTTTTGTGTATGCCGCTCTCTCCTGTCTGTATCTCCCTCTCCTATGTGTATCCTTCTCTCTCTTGTGTGTATCCTTTTCTCCCCTGTATGTATTCCCCTTCTCCTCTGTCTATGCCCCTCTCTCCTGTATGTGTCCCCCTATCCTGTGGTTATACCCCTCTCTTCTCTGTTTATCCCACTCTCTCCTCTGTGTATTTCCCTCTCTTTTTCGTATCCCCCTCTCTTCTGTGTATATCCCCCACTCCTGTGTGTATCCTCTTCTCTTCTGTGTGTATCTTCCTCTCTCCTGTGTGTATCTTCCTCTCTCCTGTGTGTATCCCTTCTCTCCTGTGTGTATTTTTCTCTCTCCTGTGTGTATTTTCGTCTTTTATTTGTGTATTTTCTTTACTCCTGTGTGCATTCCCCTCCCCCCATGTGGATTTCCCTCTCCTGTGTGTATCCCTTTCTTCTTTGTTTATCCCACTCCCTTCTCTTTGTATCCCCCCTTTTCTGTGTGTACGGCCCTCTCTCCTGTGTGTATCCTCCTCTCATCTGTTTGTATCCCTCATTCCTCTGTGTATTCTCCTCTCTACTGTGTGTATCCTTTTCTCTTCTCTGTGTATCATTCTCTCTCTTGTGTGTATCCCCCTTCTCTCCTGTGTGTATTTTTCTCTCTCCTGTGTGTATTCCCCTCTCTCCTGCGTGTATCCTCCTCTGTGCTGCGTGTATCCTCCTTTCTCTTTCGTGTATCCCTTTCTCTCCTGTGTGTATACCCCTCTCTTATGTGTATTTCCCTCTCTCCTCTGTGGATACTTCTCTGTCTTGTGTGTCTCGTCCTCTCCTGTGTGTATCCTCCTCTCTCTTTTGTGTATCCGTCTCTCTCCTGTGTGTATCCTCTTCTCTCCTGTGTGTATTCTCCTCTCTACTTTGCGTATCTTCCTCCTCCTGTGTTTATCTTACTCTCTCCCGTGTGTATCTTCAACCTTCTGTGTGTATGCCCCACTCTCGGGTGTGTATCCTCCTCTCATCTGTTAGTATCCCCCCTCTTCCCTGTGTGTATTCTTTCTCTCGCCTTTATGTATCCTACTTTCTTCTGTGTGTATCCTTCTCTTTCTTGTGTGTATCCCCTCTCTCTCCTGTGTGTATCCTCCAATCTCCTCTCTGTAATTACCCTCTCCTGTGTGTATCCTCCTCTCTCCTGTGTGTATCTTTCTCTCTCCTGTGTGTATCCGCCCTCTCTCCTGTGTTTAATGCCCTCTTTTCTCTGTGTACTATCCTCTCTTCTGTGTATACTACTCTCTCCTGCGTGTAGACTCCTCTCGCCTTTGTGTATCTTCCTCCTCCTGTTTATCTTACTCTCTCCCGTGTGTATCTTCTCCCTTCTCTGTGTATGCTCCACTCTCGGGTGTGTATCCTCCTCTCTCCTGTTAGTATCCCCCCTCTCCTGTGTGTATTCTTTCTCTCGCCTTTATGTATCCTACTTTTTTCTCTGTGTATCCTTCTCTTTCTTGTGTGTATTCCCCATCTCTCCTGTGTGTATCCTCCAATCCCCTGTGTGTAATTACCCTCTCCTGTGTGTATCCTCCTCTCTCCTGTGTGTATCTTTCTCTCTCCTGTGTGTATCCGCCCTCTCTCCTATGTTTAATGTCCTCTCTTCTCTGTGTACTCCCCTCTCTTCTGTGTATACTACTCTCTCCTGCGTGTATACTCCTCTCGCCTTTGTGTATCTTCCTCTCTCCTATGTGGATCCTCCTCTCTCCTGTGTGTATGACCCTCTCTGCTGTGTGTATAACCTCTATCCTCTGTGTATCACATTCTCCTGTGTGTATATCCCTCTCTCCTTGTGTATTTCTCTGTCTCCTGTATTTATCCAACTCTCCTGTGTGTATCCCCCTCTCTCCTGTGTGTATGCCCTCTCCTGTGTGTATACTCCTCTCTCCTGTGTGTATCCTCCTCTCTTCTGTGTGTATCCTTCCACTTTCCTGTGTGTTTCCCCCTCCCTTCTGTGGGTAGCACCTTTCTTTCCTGTGTGTATCACCCCTTTCTCCTGTGTGTATCCTTCTCTCTCTTGTGTGTATCTCTCTCTCCTGTTTGTTTCCTCCTCTCTCCTGTGTGTATCCTCCTCTCTCCTCTGTTTATGCCACTCTCTCCTGTGTGTATCACATTTTCTTGTGTGTATACACCTGTCACCTGGGTGTATCCTTCTTTCTCCTTTGTGTATCCCCCTTTTTTGTGTGTATGCCCCTCTCTCCTGTGTGTATCTCCCTCTCCTATGTGTATCCTCCTCTCTCCAGTGTGTATCATTTTCTCTCCTGTGTGTATCCTCCACTGTCCACTGTCTATGCCCCTCTCTCCTGTATGTATCCCCCTCTTCAGTGTTTATCCCCCTCTCTCCTGTGTGTATCTCACTCTCTCCTCTGTGTATCTCCCATTCCTGTGCGTATCCCACTCTCTTCTCTGTGTATTTCCCACTCCTGTGTGTATCCTCTTCTCTTCTGTGGGTATCTTCCTCTCTCTTCTGTGTATCCACCCCTCTCCTGTGTGTATCCTTCTCTCTTCTGTGTGTATTCTCATCTTTCCTGTGTATTTCCCTTTCTCCTGTGTGTATCCCCTCGCTCCTGTTTGTATTTTTCTCTCCTGTGTGTATCCCTTTCTCCTTTGTTTATCCCACTCTCTTCTCTGTGTATCCCCCCTTTTCTGTGTGTACGTCCCTCTCTCCTGTGTGTATCCTCCTCTCACCTGTGTGTATCCCTCGCTCCTGTGTGTATCCTCCCCTCTACTGTGTGTATCCTTTTGTCTTTTGTGTGTATCATTCTCTCTCTTGTGTGTATACCCCTTCTCTCCTGTGTGTATTTTTTTCTCTCCTGTGTGTATTCCCCACTTTTCTGCTTGCATCCTCCTCTGTGCTGCGTGTATCCACCTTTCTTCTGCCTGTATTTTCCTCTCTTTGTGTATACCCCTTTCATGTGTGTATACCCCTCTCTTTTATGTGTATTTCCCTCTCTCTTTTGTGGATATTTCTATCCCTTGTGTGTATCGCCCTCTCCTGTGTGTATCCTCCTCTCTCCTGTGTGTATCCGTCTCTCTCCTGTTTGTATCCTCCTTTTACCTGTGTGTATCCTCCTCTCTACTCTGCGTATCTTCCTCCTCCTGTGTGTATCTTACTCCCTCCAGTGTGTGTCTTCTCCGTTCTGTGTGTATGCCCCACTCTCAAGTGTGTATCCCCGTCTCTCCTGTTAGTATTTTTCCTCTCCCCTGTGTGTATTCTTTCTATCGCCTTTATGTATTTTACTCTCTTCTGTGTGTATCCTTCTCTTTCTTGTGTGTATCTCCCCACTCTTTTGTGTGTGTCCTCCTCTCTCCTCTGTATTTCCCCTCCTTTTTGTGAATCCTCCTCTCTCCTGTGTGTATCCTCCTCTCTCCTGTGTGCATTTTTCTCTCTCCTGTGTGTTTCCCTCTCCATCGGTGTGTATCCTTCTCTCTCCTTTGTGTATCCCCCTTTCTCCTGTGTATATTTCCCTGTCTCCTGTATGTATCCAACTCTCCTGTGTGTATCCCCCTCTCTCCTGTGTGTATCCTCCTCTCTACTGTGTTTATGACTTTTTGTCTTGTGTGTATTCTCCTTTCTCCTTTATGTATCCCCCACTCTCCTCTCTGTTTCCCCATGTCCTGTGTGTATCCCCCTCTCTCCTGTGTATTACCCTGTCTCCTGTGTGTATCCAAATCTCTTGTTTGTATCCCCTCTCTCCTGTGTGTATGTCCCTCTCCTGTGTGTATCCTTCTCTCTCATTTGTGTATCCTCTTCTCTCCTGTGTGTATTTTCCTCTTTCCTGTGTGTATCCTCCTCTCTCCTGTGCGTATTTTCTACTCTCCTGTGTGTGTCTTACTTTCTCCTGTGTGTATCCCTCCTCTCTCCTGTGTGTTTCTTCCCACTCTCCTGTGTGTAATTTCTTTCTCTCTTGTGTCTATCCCCCCATTCTCCTGTGTGTATCACCCTCTCTCCTGTGTGTATTCTCTCTCTCCTTTTTGTATCTTTCTATCTCCTGTGTGTATCTTCCTCGCTTCTGTGTGTATGCCCCTCTCTGCTGTGTGTATCACCCTCTTCTGTGTGTATCCTTTTCTCTCTTGTGTGTATTATTTTTTATCCTGTGTGTATCCTTTCTTTCTGTGTGCATGCCCCTCTCTACTTTGTGTATCCCCCTCTCCTGTGTGTATCCTTTTTTTCTCCTGTGTGTATTTTCCTCTCTCCTGCGTGTATATTTCTTTATTCTGTGTGTATTTCTCCTCTCTGCTGTGTGTTTTCCCCCTCTTTCCTGTGTGTAACCTTTTTTTCTCCTGTGTGTATCCCTCCTTTCTCCTGTGAGTATCACCCTTTCTCCTGTGTGTATCCCCTCTCGCCTGTTTGTATTTTCCTCTTTCATGTGTGTATCATCCTCTCTCCTGTGTGTATCCCCATCTCCTGTGTGTATCCTCCCGTCTCCTGTGTGTATACACCTTTTTTTCTGTGTGTATCCCCTTTTCTGTGTGCATGCTCCTTTCTACTTTGTTTATTTTCCTCTCCTGTGTGTATCCTCCTCTCTCCTGTGTGGTTCCTTTTTTCTCCTGTGTGTATCCCCCTTTCTCCTGTGTGTATCAGCACACTTTTTTGTGTTTCCCCTCTCTCCTGTGTGTATTCTTCTATCATTTGTGTGTATCATCCTCTCTCCGGTGTGTCCCCTTCTTTCTCCTCTGTGTATCACCCCTCTTCTGTGTGTATCCTTATCTCTCTTGTGTGTATCCTTCTGTCTCCTGTGTGTATCCTTCTCTATTTTGTGTGTATCCTTCTCTCTCCTGTGTGTATTCTCCTCTCTCCTGCGTTTATTTTTTTTCCTGTGTGTATCTTCCTCTCTTCTGTGTGTATCCTGCTCTCTCCTATGTGTATTCTCCTCTCTCCTGTGTTTATTCCTCCTCTCTCTTGCATGTATCTCCCTTCTCTCTTGTGTGTATCTTTCCTCTCTTTGTGTGTATTCCCCCTCTCTCCTATGTGTATCCTCCACTCTTCTGTGGGTATCCCCTCTCTCCTCTGTGTATTCCTCCCTTTGCTGTGTGTATCCTTTTCTCTTCTATGTGTACGCCTCTCTGTCCTGTGTGTATTCCCCTCTCCTGTGTGTATTCTCCTGTCTCCTGTGTGTATTCCCCTTTCTCTTGTGTGTATTTTTTTCTCCTGTGTGTTTCCTTTTCTCTCCTGTGTGTATTCTTCTCTCTTTTCGGTATATCATCCTCTATTTTCTGTGTATCCCCCTCTTTTTTGTGTATTCTCTTTTCTCCTTTGGGTATCTTCCTCTCTCCTCTGTGTACCCTCCTCTATCCTGTGTGTATCACCTTTCTTCTGTGTGTATCACCCTCTCTCCTGTGTTTATTCTCCTTTTTTGTGTGTGTATCCTCCTCCCACCTGTGTGTATCCTTTTCTCTCCTGTGCGTATACTCCTCTCACCTCTTTGTATTTTTCTCTCTTCTGTTTGTATCTTCCTCTCCTGTGTGTATTCCCCCTCTCCGCTGTGTGTTTTCTTGTCTCCCCTGCGTGTATCCTCCTCTCTTCTTTGTGTATCCTCCTGTCTCCTATGTGAATTTTTCTCTCTTTTGCGTGTATTTTCCTCTCTTCTGTCTGTATCCTATTCTATTTTGTGTGTATTCTTCTCCCTCCTGTCATTATCCTTCTTTTACTGTCGGTATCCCCCTGTTTTCTCTGTGTATCCCCTCTCTTCTATGTGTATGCCCCACTCTCCTGTGTGTATCCCCTCTCTCCTGTGTGTATCCTTCCTCTCTCCTGTGTTTTCCCTCCTCTCTCCTCTGTGTATGCCCCTCTCTCCAGTGCGTATTCCTTTCTCATGTGTGTATTTTTCTCTCTCTTGTGTGTATCCTCCTCTCTCCTGTGTGTATCACCCTCCCCCTTTGTGTATGCCACACTCTCCTGTTTGTATCCCCCACTCTCCTGCGTGTATTCCCCTCTCTCTTCTGTGTATCCTCCTCTCTCCTGTTTGTATCATTTTCTCTTCTGTGTGTATCCTCCTTTTTCCTTTCTGTATCCTCCTCTCTTTTGTGTGTATCCCACTCTCTCCTGTGTGTATCCTTCCTAATTCGTAGTGTTTCCCCCTCGCTTGTCTGTATCCCCCTTCCACCTGTGTGCTTCCCCTCTCATTTGTGTATCCTCCTCTCTCCTGTGTGTATCCTCCACTCTGCTGTGTTTATCCTCCTCTTTTTTGCGTTTTTCCCCCTCATTCCTGTGTGTATCCTTTTTTCTTCTCTGTGTATTTTCCTCTCTCCTGTGTGTATCCCCCTCCCTTTTTGTGAATGCTGCACTCTCCTGCTTGTATCCCCCAGTCTCCTGAGTGTATTCCCCTTTCTCCTGTGTGTATTTTTCTTTCACATGTGTATCCTCCTCTCTCTAGTTTGCA
Organism: Saguinus oedipus; assembly: GCA_031835075.1. NCBI lineage: Eukaryota > Metazoa > Chordata > Mammalia > Primates > Cebidae > Saguinus > Saguinus oedipus. The sequence continues at coordinate 61,589,898 of CM063173.1, forward strand.
TCATTTTCTCTCCTGTGTGTATTTTCCTCTCTTCTTTCTGTATCCTCCTCTTTTTTATGTGTATCCTCCTCTCTTCTGTGTGTATCCTCCTCTCTTTTGTGTGCACCTTCTTCTCTTTTGTGTGAATACCCCCTCTCTCCTGTGTGTATCCTACTCTCTATTGTGTGTATCCTCCTGTATTCTGTGTATATTCTTTTCTCTCCTGTGTGTATCCCACTCTTCTGCGTGTATCCTTTTCTCCTGTGTGTATTCCCCTCTATCCTGTGTGTATCAGCCTCTTCTTTGTGTATTCCTTTGTCTCCTTTGTGTATCCTCCTTTCTCTTGTGTGTATTTTCCTCTCTCTTGTGTGTATCCTCCTCTCTCCTGTGTTTATCCCCCTCCTCATTTGGTGTATGCCGCACTCTCCTGTTTGTATCCCGACTCTCCTGAGTGTATTCCCCTCTCTCCTGTGTGTATCCTCCTCTTTCCTGTGTGTATGCTTCTTTCACATGTGTATCCTCCTCTCTCCTGTTTGTATCATTTTCTCTCCTGTGTGTATCCTCCTCTCTCCTTTCTGTATCCTCCTCTCTTTTGTGTGTATCCCCCTCTTCTGCGTGTATCCCTTTTTTTTTGTGTGTGTATCCCGCTCTATCCTGTGTGTATCAGCCTCTCCTTTGTGTATGCCTTTGTCTCTTTTGTGTATTCTCCTCTCTCATGTGTGTATCTTCCTCTCTAATGTGTGTATCCTCCTTTCTCCTGTGTGTATCTTCCTCCATTTTTGTGTATCCCACTGTCTTCTGTGTGTATCCCCCTCTCTCCTGTGTGTATCATTTTTTTGTCTCAGTGTATCCTCCTTTTACCTGTGAAGATCCTCCTCTCTCCTGTGAGTATCATCCTTCCTCTTGTGTGTATCTTCCTCTCTCCTGTGTGTATCCTTTTCTATTCTGTGTGTATCCTCCTGTCTCCTGTGTGTATCCTCCTTTCTCCTGTGTGTATCTTCCTCTCTCCTGTGTGTATCCTCCTGCATCCTGTGTGTATCCTTCTCTCTTTTTTGTGTATGCCCCTCTGTTCTGTGTGTATCCCCCTCTACTGTGTGTATCCTCCTCTCTGCTCTGTGTATCCTTCACCCTCCTGTGTGTATCCTCCTCTCTTTTGTTTTTATCTTCCTCTCTCCTGTGTGTATCTTCTTCTTAACTTTGTGTATCCCTTCTCTCTCCTGTGTTTATCCCCCTCTCTCTTGTGTGTGTCCTCCTCTCTCCTGTGTGTATCTTTTCTCTCTTCTGTGTGTATGCTTCTCTTTTTTGTGTATTTTCCTCACCTGTGTGTATACCCCTCTCTCCTATTTGTATCCCCCTCTCTCCTGTGTATATCCCCCTCTCTATTTTGTGAATTCCCATCTCTTCTGTGCGTATCATTCTCTCTCCTGTGTATATGCTCCTCTCTTTTATGTGTATCATCCTCTCTCCTGTGTGGATCCTCCTCTCTCCTGTGTGTATCCACCCTCTCTCCTGTGTGTAACACCCTCTCACCTCTGTGTATTAACCTGTCTCCTGTGTATACTCCTCTCTCCTGCGTGTATTCTCCTCTCTTTTTTGTGTGTCTTCCACTCTCCTATATGTATTTCCCTCTCCCCTGTCTTTATGCCCCTCTCTCCTGTGTCTATTCCCCTCTTCTGTGTGTATACATTCTCTCCTGTGTGTATTCCCTTCTCCTGTGTGTATCCCCCTCTCTCTTGTATATATTTTTCTGTCTCCTGTATGTATCCAACTCTCCTGTGTGTATTCCCCTCTCTCTGGTGTGTATGCCCTTCTCCTGTGTGTATACTCCCCTCTCCTGTCTGTATCCTGCTGTCTTCTGCGTGTATCCCCCTCACTCCTTCTTGTATCCCTCCGCTTTCTTGTGTGTTTCCCCCCTCTCTCCTTTGTGTAACACCTTTCTTTCCTTTGTGTATCACCCCTTTCTTCTGTGTGTGTCCCCCTCTCTCTTGTGTGTATCTTCTCTCTCCTGTTTGTTTCGTCCTCTCTTCTGTGTGGATCCTCCTCTCTCCTGTGTTTATGCACCTCTCTCCTGTGTGTATCACCCTTTTCTGTGTGTATTCGTCTCTCTCCTGTGTGCACCCACCCTCCTTTGTGTATTCCCCTCATTTGTGTGTATACCCCTCTCTCCTATGTGTATTCCCCTCTCTATTGTGTGGATCCCCCTCTCTCTTCTGTGTATCTCTCTCTTTTCTGTGAGTCCTCCTTTCATCTATGTGTATCCTCCTCTCTTTTGTGTGTATCTTTTCTCTCTCCTTTGTGTATGCACCTCTCTTCTTTGTGTATTCCCCTCACCTTTGTGTATACCCCTATCTCCTGTGTGTATCTTCCCTCTCTCCTGTGTGTATCCTTCTCTCTTTTGTGTGTATCCTTCTCGCTCTTGTGTGTATTCTTTTATATTCTGTGTGTATCCTTTTCTCTTCTGTGTGTATCATTCTCTCTCTTGTGTGTATCTCCCTTCCCTTCAGTGTGTATTTTTTTCTCTCCTCTGTTTATTTCCCTCTCTCCTGCGGGTATCCTCTTCTGTGCTGTGTGTATCCTCCTTTCTCCTGCGTGTATCCTCGTCTCTCTTGTGTGTACCCCTTTTATGTGTGTATACCCGTCTCTCCTATGTGTATATCGTCTCTCCTGTGTGTATCTTCTCTCTCTTGTGTGTATCGCCCTCTCCTGTGTGTATGCTCCACGATATTTTGTGTATCCGTCTCTCTTCTGTGTGTATCTTTCTTTCTCCTGTGTGTATCCTTCTCTTTACTGTGCGTATCTTCCTCCTCCTGTGTGTATCCCACTCTCTCCAGTGTGTAGCCTCTCCCTTCTCTGAGTATGCCCAACTCTCCTGTGTGTATCCCCCTCTCTCCTTTTATTATACCCCCCTCCCCTGTGTGTATGCCTTCTCTCGCCTTTGTGTATCCTACTCTTTTCTGTGTATATACCCCTCTTTATTGTGTGTATTCCCCCTCTCTCCTGTGTGTATCCTCCTCTCTCCTCTGTGTACCCACCCTCTCCTTTGTGTATCCTCCTCTCTCCTGTGTGTATCCAACCTCTCTCCTGTGTGTAACGACCTCTCTCTTCTGTGTATTCACCTCTCTGCTGTGTATACTCCTCTCTTTTGCGTGTATTATTCTCTCTCTTTTGTGTATCTTCCTCTCTCCTATGTGTATCCCCCTCTCTCCTGTGTGTATGACCCTCTCTCTTGTGTGTATTCTCCTCTCTCCTGTTTGGATCCCTCTCTCTCCTGTGTGTATCTCCTCACTCCTATGTGTATCCCCCTCTCCTGTGTGTATGCCCCTCTCTCCTGTGTGTATTTCTCTGCCTCCAGTATGTAACCAACTCTCCTGTGTGTATCCCCCTCTCTCCTGTGTGTATGCCCCTCTCCTGTGTGTATATTTTTCTCTCCTGTGTGTATACTTTTCTCTCCTGTGTGTATCCTCCTCTCTACTGTGTGTATCTCTTCACTTTTCTGTGTGTTTTCCCCTCTCTTCTGTGGGTAACACCTTTCTTTTCTGTGTGTATCACCCCTTTCTCCTGTGTGTATCCTTTTCTCTCTTGTGTGTATCCCCTCTCTCCTGGTTTTTTCCTCCTCTCTTCTGTGGGTATCCTTCTCTCTCCTGTGTTTACCACCCTCTCTCATGTGTGTATCACCCTTTCCTGTGTGTATCCTTTTGTCTACTGTGTGTTTTCCACTTTTTTGTATGTATGCCCCTCTCTTGTGTGTGTATCTCACTCTCCTATGTGTATCCTCCTCTCTCCAGTGTGTATTCTTTTATTTCCTGTGTGTACCCCTCTCTCCTGTGTGTATCTCACTCTTTCCTGTGTGTATCCTCCTCTCTTCTGCGTGTATCCTCCCCTCCCCTGTGACTCTTCTCCTCTCTCCTATATGTATCCACCTCTCCTGTGTTTATCTTCCTCTCTTCTGTGTGTATTCCACACTCTCCTCTGTATATTCCACATTCCTGTGAGTATCCTACTTTTTTCTCTGTGTATCCCCACTTTTGTGTGTATCCTCTTCTCTTCTGTGTGTATCTTCCTCTCTCCTCTGTGTATCCTCCTCTCTCTTGTGTGTATCTTTCTCTCTCCTGTGTGTATTCCTCCTCTCCTGAGTGTATCCTTTCTTCTGCTGTTTGTATGCTCGTCTTTCCTGTGTGTATTTTTCTTAATCCTGTGTTCATCCCCTTCGCTCCTGTGTGTATTTCCCTCTTTTGTGTGTATCTTTTTCTTTTTTGTATATTTCCCTCTCTTCTCTTTGTATCCCCCTTTTCTGTGTGTATGCCCCTCTCTTCTGTGTGTATCCTCCTCTAACCTGTGTGTATCCCTCGCTCTGGTGTGTTTCCTTTTCTCTTTAGTGTGTGTCCCTTTCTCTCCTGTGTGTATCATTCTCTCTCTTTTGTGAATCCTTCTTCTCTCCTGTGTGTATTTTTTTCTCTTTCGTGTGTATACTTTTTTCTCCTGCGTGTATCCTCCTCTTTCCTGCGTGTATCCTCCTCTCTCCTGTGTGTATGCCCCTCTCCTGTGTGTATACCCCTCTCCCCTATGTGTATTCCCCTCTCTCCTTTTTGGGTCCCCCTTTCTCTTGTGTGTAACGCCCTATCCTGTGTGTATACTTCTCTCTCCTTTGTGTATCCGTCTCTCTCTTGTGTGTATCCTCTTTTCTCCTGTGTGTATCCTCTTCTCTCCTGTGTGTATCTCTTCTCTTTTCTGTGTGTATGCCCCTCTCTCCTTTGTGTATTTTCGTCACCTCTGTGTATACCCCTCTCTTCCATGTGTATCACCCTCTCTCCTGTGTGTATCCCCCTCTCTATTTTGTGAAGTCCCCTCTCTCCTGTGCATATCATTCTCTCCTGTGTGTATGCTCCTCTCTTTTGTGTGTATTCTCCTCTCTCCTGTGTGTATCCTCCTCTCTCCTGTGTGTATTCTCCTCTCTCCTGTGTGTATCCTCCTCTCTCCTGTGTGTATCCGCCCTCTCTCCTGTGTGTAATGCCCTCTCTCCTCTGTGTGTTAACCTCTCTCCTGTGTATACTCCTTTCTTCTGCATGTATCCTCCTCTCTTTTTTGTGTATCTTCCTCTCTCCTATGTGTATTTTTCTCTCTTCTGTCTGTATGCCCCTGTCTCTTGTGTGTATTTTCTTCTCTTTTGTGTGTATTTCTCTCTCTCCTATGTGTATCCCCCTCTTCTTTGTTTATACCCTCTCTCCTGTGTATATCCCCCTCTTTTGTGTGTATTTCCCTCTCTCTTGTTTATATTTCCCTATCTCCTGTATGTATCCAACTCTCCTGCGTGTATCCCCCTCTCTCCTGTGTATATGCCACTGACCTGTATGTATACTCCTCTCTCCTCTGTGTATCCTCGTCTCTCCTGTGTGTATTCTCTTTTCTCCTGCGTGTATCCCTCCGCTTCCCTTTGGGTTTCCCCACCTCCTGTGTGTAACACCGTTCTTTCCTGTGTGTATCACCTTTCTCTCCTGTGTGTATCCTTCTCTCTCTTGTGTGTATCCTCTCTCTCCTGTTTGTTTTCTCCTCTCTCCTGTGTGTATCCTCCACTCTCCTGTGTTTATGCCCCTCTCTCCTGTGTGTATCTCCCACTCCTATGTGTATCCTCCTATCTCCTGTGTGTATTCTTTTCTCTCCTGTGTGTATCCTCTCTCCTGTGTCTATCCCCATCTATCCTTTGTGTATCCTCCTCTCTCCTGCGTGTGTCCTCCCCTCTCCTCTGTTTATGCTCCTCTTTTCTGTATGTATCCCCCTCTCCTGTGTTTATCCCCATCTCTCCTGCGTGTATCCCACTGACTCCTCTGTGTATCTTTTTCTCCTGTGCATATCCCCCTCTCTTCTCTGTGTATATCCCACTCCTGTGTGTATCCTCTTGTCTTCTTTGTGGATCTTCCTCTCTCCTCTGTGTATACTTCTTTTTCCTGTGTGTATCTTCTTCTCTCCTGTGTGTATCTCCCCCTCTCCTGTGTGTATCCTTCTCTCTCCTGTGTGTTTCCTCCTTTTTCCTGTGTTTATTTCCCTTTCTCCTGTGTGCATCTTCCTCGCTCCTGTGTGTATTTCCCTTTTTTGTGTGTATCACTTTCTCCTTTTTGTATTTCCCTCTCTCCTCTGTTTTCCCCGCATTTCTGTGTGCACGCTCCTCTCTCTAGTGTGTATCCTTCTGTCACCTGTGTGTATTATTCGCTCCTTTGTGTATCCTCCTCTCATTTGTGGTATACTTTTCTCTCCTGTGTGTATCATTCTCTCTCTTGTGTGTATCCACTTCAATCCTGTGTGTATTTTTCTCTCTTTTTTTGTGTATCCTCCACTCTCCTGTGGGTATCCTCCTTTGTGCTGCGAGTATCCTCCACTCTTCTTCATGTATCGTCCTCTCTCCTGTTTGTATACACCTCTCCTGTGTGTATATCCCTCTCTCCTATGTGTATTCCCCTCTCTCCTGTGTGGAACCCCTTTCTCTTGTGTGTTTTGCCCTCTTCTGTGTGTATTCTCCTTTCTCCTGTGTGTATCTTTCTCTTTCCTGTGTGTATCTTCCTCTCTCCTATGTGAATCCCCCTCTCTCCTCTCTGTATACCCCTCCCTCTTGTGTGTATTTCCCTCACTTTTGTGTGTTTACCATCTCTACCGTGTGTATCCCCCTCTCCTCTGTGTATCCCCCTCTCTCCTGTGTGTATTTCCCTGTCTCCTCTATGTATCCAACTCTCCTGTGTGTATCCCCCTGTCTCCTGTGTGTCCTTCCCTGTCTCCTTTATGTATCCAACTCTCCTATGTGTATCACCCTCTCTTCTGTGTGTATGCTTCTCTCTTGTGTGTACACTCCTCTCTCCTGTGTGTTTCCTTCACTCTCCTGTGTGTATCCTCCTCTCTCCTGTGTGTATTCCTCTACTTTTCTGTGTTTCTTCTGTCTCTCCTGTGTGTAACACCTTTCTTTCCTGTGTGTATTACCCCTTTCTCCTGTGTGTATACCCCTGTCACTTGTGTATATTCTCTCTCTCCTGTTTGTTTCCTCCTCTCTCCTGTGTCTATCCTTTTCTCTCCTGTGTTTACGCTTCTCTCTCTTGGGTGTATCACCCTTTCCTGTGTGTATCTCCCTTTCTCCTGTGTGTATCCCCCTTTTTTGTGTGTATGCCCCTCTCTCCTCTGTGTATCTTTCTCTCCTATGGGTATCTTTTTCTCTCCTGTGTGTATCCTTTTGTCTCTTGTGTGTAACCACTTCTCTCCTGTGTGTATACCCCTCTCTTCTGTGTGTATCTTCCTCTCTCCTGCGGGTATCCTGTTCTCTTCTCTATGTATGCCCCTCCCTCCTGTATGTATTCCCCTCTCCTCTCTGTATTATTCTCTCCTCTGCATATCCCCCTTTTTTTGTGTGTATCCCCCACTCCTGTGTGTATTCTTTTTTCTTTTGTGTGTATCTTCCTCTCTTCTCTGAGTATCCTCCTCTCTCTTATTGATGTCTTCCTTTCTCCTGAATGTATCCCCCCTCTGCTGTGTGTATCCTTCTCTCTCCTGTGTGTATCTTATTTTTGCTTGTGTATTTCCATTTATCCTGTGTGCATTATTCTCTTTCCTGTGTGTATTTTTCTCTTCTGTGTGTATCCCCCCTTTTCTGTGTTTATGCCCCACTCCCTTGTGTGTATCCTTTTCTCACCCGTGTGTATACCTCGCTCCTTTCTGTATTTTCTTCTCTCCTGTGTGTATTTTTCTCTCTCCTATGTGTATCCCCCTCTCTTCTGTGGGTATCCTCCTCTGTCCTGCGTGTTTTTTTTCTCCTGCGTGTGTCCTTTTCTCTTCTGTGTGTATACCCCTCTCCTGTGTGTATACCCCTCTCTCTTATGTGTATTTCCTTGTCTCCTTTGTGGATCCCCCTCTCTCTTGTGTGCATCGCCCTCTCCTGTGTGTATTCTCCTCTCTCCTGTGTGTATCCGTTTCTCTTCTGTGTGTATCCTTCCTTCTCCTGTGGGTATGCTCCTCTCTACTGTGCGTATTTTCCTCCTCTTGTGTGTATCCCACTGTCTGTCTCCAGTGTGTATCATCTTTCTTCTGTGTGTATGCCCCACTCTCCTGTATGTATTTCCCTCTCTCCTGTTAGTATCCCCCTTTTCCCTGTGTGTATCACCCCCTCTAGCCTTTATGTATCCTACTTTCTTCTGTGTGCGTCCTCCTCTTTCTTGTGTGTATTCCTCCTCTCTTTGTGTATCCTCCTTTCTCCTGTGAGTATCCACCCTCTCCTGTGTGTATCTTCCTCTCTCCTGTGTGTATTCACCTCTCTCCTGTGTGTATCCTTCTCTCTACTGTGTGTATCCTTCCCTTTCCTGTGTTTATCTTCCTGTCTCCTGTGTGTATTCTCCTTTCTCTTGTGTGTATCCTCCTCTCTCCTTTGTGTATCCTCCACTCTCCTGTGTGTATCCCCATCTTTCCTGTGTGTATAATTCTTTATCCTGCGTGTATCTTCCTCTCTCCTGTGTGTATTTTTATCTCTCCTGTGTGTATCCTCCTCTCTTCTGTGTGTATTCTTCCTTCCTGTGTGTATATTCCTCTCTTCTGTGTGTATCTCTCTTCCTCCTGTGTGTATGCCCCACTCACCTGTGTGTATCTTCCTCTCTCCTGTGTGTATCTCCCTCTCCTGTGTGTATTTCCTTCTCCTGTTGGTTTTCTCCTCTCTACTCTGTGTATCCTTCTCTCCTGTGTGTATGCTAATCTCTCCTGTGTATATCCTCCTCTCTTCTGTGGGTATCCTTCACTCTCCTCTGTGCATCCTCCTCTCTTTTGTGTGTATTCTTCCCTCTTCTGTGTGTATCCCTCTTCCCCTGTGTGTATTCTTCTCTCTCCTGTGTGTATCATCTTCTCTCCTGTCTGTGTCTTCTTCTCTCCTGTGTGTATCACCCCAGTCTCCTGTGTGTATCTTCCTCTCTCCTGTGTGTATCCTTCTCTCGCTTGTGTGCGTCATTTTTTTCTTCTGTGATTATTCCCCTCTTTCCTATGCGTATTCTCCTCTCTCCTGTTTGTATCCTTTCTTCACCTCTGTGTATCCTCCTCTCTCTTCTGTGTATTCTCTTCTCTTTTGTGTGTATACTTCTTTCTCCTGTGTGTATCCCCCTACCACTGTGTGTATCTCCTTCTCTACTGTCTGTATCCCCCTTTCTCCTGTTTGTATCCTTCTCTCTCCTGTGTGTATCTTCTTAACACCTCTGTGTATCCTTCTGTCTCTTTTATGTACACTTGTCTCTCTTGTGTTTATCCCCCTCTCTCCTGTGTGTATCCCTCTCCCTCCTGTGTGTATCCTCTCTCCTGCGTGTATCATCCCCTTTCCTCTGTCTATGCCCCTCTCTTTTGTATGCATTCTCCTCTCCTGTGTTTTACCCCTCTCTCCTGGGTGTATCCCCTCTCTCTTCTGTGTAACCTTCTCTCCTGTGCCTATCCCCCTCTCTTCTGTGTGTATCTCCTTCTCCTGTATGTATCATTTTTTCTTCTGTGCATATCTTCCTCTCTCCTGTGTGTATCCTGCTCTCTCCAGTGTGCACCCTCCTCACTCCTGTGTGTATCGTTCTACCACTTTGTGTATACCCCTCTTTTTTGTGTGTATCCTCCACTTTCATGTTTGTGTGCCCTACTCTCCTGTGTGTATCTTCCTTTCTCCTGTGTGTATTACCCTCTCTCCTGTGTATATCCTCCTCTCTCCTGTGTGTATCCTCTTCTTTCCTCTGTGTATCCTCCTTTCTCCTGTGTGCATCTCCCTCGCTATTGTGTGTATTTCTTTCTCCTGTTTGTATCCCTTTCTACTTTGTATATCCACATCTCTCCTTTGTGTAAACCCCCTCTTCTGTGTGTATGCCCCACTCTCCTGTGTGTATCCTCCTCTCACCTGTGTGTATTTTTCTCTTCTTTGTGTATCCTCCACTCTCCTGTGTGTATCCCACTTTCTCCTGTGTATACTTCTCTCTCCTGCGTGTACCCTCCTTTCTTTTTTGTGTATCTTTCTTTCTCTTGTGTATATCCCTCTCTCTCCTGTGTGTATGCCACTCTCTCTTTTGTGTATTCCCCTCTCTCCTGTGTGTATCCCACTCTCTCCTGTGTATACTCCTCTCTACTGTGTGTATCTCCCTCTCTCCTGTGTGTATCCCCCTCTTCTGTATGTATCCCCCTCTTTCATGTGTGTATTTCCCTGATTCCTGCATGTATTCAACGGTTTTATGTGTACCCCCTTTCTTCTGTGTGTATTCCCCACACCTGTGTGTATCTCCTTCTCTTCTGTGTGTATCTTCCTCTCTCATCTTTGTATCCTCCTCTCTCCTGTGTGTACCTTCCTCTCTACTGTGTGTATCCTCCCTCTCCTGTGTGTATCATTCTCTCTTCTGTGTTTATCCTCCTCTTTCCTGTCTGTATTTTCTTTTCTCCTCTGTGCATTTTTCTCGCTCCTGTGTGTATTTCTTTCTCCTGTGTGTATCCCTTTCTTCTTTGTGTATCCCTCTCTCTCCTCTGTGTATCCCCACTTTTCTGTGTTTACACCCCTCCCTCCTGTGTGTATCCTTCTCTCACCTGTGTGTATTTCACTCTCCTGTTTGTGTCACATTTTCCTGTGAGTATTCTTCTCTCTTATGAGTGTACCCCGTTTCTACTGTGTTTATCCACATTTTGTGTGTGTATGCCCCCTCCCCTGTGTGTATACCCCTGTCCTGTGTGTATCATTCTCTCTTCTGTGTGTAACCTTCTCTCTTTTCTGTGTATCCTTTTTCTTCTGTGTGTATCCCCATCTTTTCTGTGTGTATCCTCCTTTATTTGTGTGTATATTCCCTCTCTCCTGTGTGTATCCCCTCTCTCCTGTGTGTATCCCCCTCTCTCCCATGTGTATCCTTTTCTCTCCTGTGTGTATCCTCTTCTCTCCTGTGTGTATTCCCATCTATTTTGTGTGTATCCTCCTCTCTCCTGTGTGTATCTTTTCTCTCTCCTGTGTGTATGCCCCTCTCTCCTGTGTGTATTCCCCTCTCTCCTGTGTGTATCATCCTCTCTACTGTGTGAATTCCCCTCCATTCTGTGCGAAACCTTCTCTGTCCTGTGTGTATGCTCCTCTCTTTTGTGTTTATTCTTCTCTCTCCTGTGTGTATTCTCCCTCTTCTGTGTGTATCCTCCTCTCTCCTTTGTGTATCCTCTAATCTCCTGCATGTATCCTCCTCTCTTCTATTTGTTAGCCTCCTCTCTTTTGTGTGTATCCTCCACTCTCTTGTATTTGTCATTTTCCTTCTGTGTGTATCCTCCTCTCTCCTGTGTATATTTCCCTCCCTCCTGCGTGTATGCTTCACTCTCCTGTGTGTATCCCCCTCTTTTCTTTGTGTATCCCCCCACTCTCCTGTGTGTATCCTCCTCGTTCCTGTGCATAAGCCCCTCTCTCCTGTGTATATTTTTCTCTCCTGTGTGTATTCCCCTCTCTCCTGTGTTTATCCACCCCTCTTCTGTGTTTATCTTCCTCGTCTGTGTGAATCCCTGTCTCTCCTGTGTGTTTCCCTCTTCTTTGTGTATCCTCCTCTTTCCTGTGTGTATCCTCCTATCTCCTGTGTGTATTCTCCTCTCTCCTGTGTGTATCTTTCTCTCTCCTGTTTGTATCCCCATATCTTGTGTGTATCCCCTCTCTCCTGTGTGTATTTCCTTGTCTTCTGTATGTATCCAACGCTCCTGTGTGTATCCCTCCCTCTCTTTTGTGTATTCCCCTCTCCTCTGTGCATACTTTTCTCTTTTGTGTGTATCCTCCTCTCTTTTGTGTGTATCCTTCTCTCTACTGTGTTTATCCCTCTGCTCTCCTGTGTGTTTTCCCCTTCTCTCTTGTGTGTAACACGTTTCTTTTCTGTGTGTATACCGTCTTTCTTCTGTGTGTATCCCCCTCTTTTGTGTCTATCCCCTCTCTCCTGTTTGTTTCCTCCTCTCTCCTGTGTGTATCCTTTTCTCTCCTGTGTTTCCACCACTCTCTCCTGTGTTTATCCCACTTTCCTGTGTGTATACTTTTCTCTCCTGTGTTTAACCTTATTTCTCCTTTGTTTATAACCCTTTAATGTGTGTATGCCGCTCTCTCCAGTGTGCATCCTTTCTCTTTTGTGTATCCCTCTCTTTCCTGTGTGTATCCCATTATCCTGTGTGTACCCTCCTCTCTCCTTTGTGTACCACCCCTGTTTTTTGTGTATTCCCCACTTTCCTGTGTGTATCTTTCAGTTTCCTGTCTGTATTCTTCCCTCTTTTGTTTGAATTTTCCTCTCTCCTGTGTATCCTCCTCTCTCCTGTGTGTATCCCTTTACCCCTGTGTGTATCCCCATTTCTCCTGAATGTACCTCCCTCTCTCCTATGTGTATCCTCCTCTCTCCTGTGTGTATCTTCCTTTCACCTGTGTGTATCCTTCTCTCTCCTGTTTGTATTTATTTCTCTCCTTTTTGTATTCTCCTCTCTGCTCCGATTATCCTTCTCTCCCCTGTGTGTATTCTCCTCTTTCCTGTGTGTATCTTCCTTTCTTCTGTGTGTATCTTCTTCTCTCCTATGTGTATACCCCTCTCTCCTGTGTGTATCCCCCTCTCTATTGTGTGTATTCTTTTCTATCCTGTGTGTATCCTCCTCTCTTTTGTGTGTATGCCCCCACTCTCCTGTGTGTATCCTTCTCTTTTGTGTGTATTCTTTCTTTCCTGTGTGTATCTCCCTTTCACCTGTGTGTATCCCCCTCTCCTGTGTGTTCCCCCCTGTCTCTTTTGTGTATGCTCCTCTCTCCTATGTGTACCGTCCTCTCTCCTGTGTGTATCTTCCTCTCTCCTGTGTCTATCCCCCTCCACATGTGTGTATCCCCAACTCTCCTGTGTGTTTCCCCCTCTCTTCTGTGTGTATCCTCCTCTCTCCTGGGTGTATCCTCCTCTCTTTTGTGCGTATCCTCCTCTCTGCTGTTTGTATGCTTCTTTCTTCTGTGTCTATTTCTTTTCCCCTGTTTGTATCCCCCTCTCACCAGTGTGTATTTCCCTCCATTCTGTGTGTATGTAGCACTCTCCTGTTTGTATTTTCCTCCCTTCTGTGTGTTTCCCCCTCTCTTCTTGGTGTATCCTCCTCTCTCCTGTGTGTATCCCTTTCCGCCTGTGTGTATCCCCACTTATCTTGGTTGTATCCCCCTCTCTCCTGTATGTATCCTTCTATCTCCTGTGTATATCGTCCTCTCTTCTGTGTGTATCTTCTTCTCGCATTTGTGTATACCCCGTCTCTCCTGTGTGTATCCCCCTCTCTATTGTGTGTATTCTCCTCTATCCTGTGTGTATCCTCCTCTCTCCTGTGTGTATGCCCCACCCTCTTGTGTGTATTTTTCTCTTTTGTGTGTATTTTTTGCTTTCCTGTGTGTATCTCCCTTTCACCTGTGTGTATCTCCCTCTCCTGTGTGTATGCCCCTGTCTCTTTTGTGTATGGTCCTCTCTCCTATGTGTATCCTCCTCTCTCCTTTGTGTATCTTCCTCTCTCCTCTGTGTATCCCCCTCCACCTGTTTGTATTCTCCACTGTCTTGTGTGTTTCCCCCTCTCTCCTGTGTGTATTTTCCTCTCTGCTGTGTGTATCCTCCTTTCATTTGTGTGGATCATCCTCTCTCCTGTGTGTATAGTCCACCCTCCTGTGTGTATCTTTCTCTATCCTGTATGTATTCTTCTCTTTCCTCTGTGTATCCTCCTGTCTCTTGTGTGTATCCTCCTCTCTCTTGTGTGTATTTTCTTATCTCTTGTGTGTATCCCCCTCTCTCCTGTGTGTATCTTTCCTAATCCTGCGTGTACTTTTCTCTCTCCTGTGTATTTTCCTCTCTTCTGTTTGTATCTTCCTCTCCTGTGTATATCCTCCTCTCCTCTCTGTGTATCCTCCTCTCTCCTGTGTGTATCCTCCACTCTCCTAAGTGTATCCTTTTTATCCTGTGTTTATCTCCCTCTCTTGTGTGTATTCTTCTCTCTTCTGTGTGTATTCTCCTCTCTCCTGTGTGTATCCTCCTCTTCTATATTTATTTTCTCCCACTGTGTGTATCCCCCTCTCTGCAATGTATATCCCCTTCACTCCGTGTTTATGCCCCACTCTCCTGTGTGTATCCCCCTCTCTTCTGTGTGTATCCTCGTCTATTTTGTGTGTATACTTCTCTCTCCTGTGTGTATCCCCCTCTCCTTTGTGTATCCACCTCTCTCCTGTGTGTATCCCACCGTCTGCAGTGTTTATACCCCTCGACTTTGTGTATCCCCCTCTTTTTTTGTGTGTTTTTTTCTCTTCTTTGTGTATCTTCCTCTCTGCATTGTGTAGGCTCCTCTCTCCTATGTATATCCTCCTCTCTTTTTTGTGTATCCGCCTCACTCCTCTGTGTATCCCACCGTCTCCAGTGTTTATACCCCTCGCCTGTGTGTATCCACCTCTCTCTAGTTTGTTTCCCCCTCTTCTTTTTGTATCCTCCCCTCTCCTGTGTATATCCTCCTCTCTTTTATGTGTAACCTTTTCTATCCTGTGTATATTCCCCTCTTTTGTGTGTATTCTTCTCTCCTGTGTGTATCCTCCTCTCTCCTTTGTATATTCTCCTCTCTTCTGTGTGTATCCTCCTCTCTTCTGTGTGTATTCCTCCTCTCTTGTGTGTTTCCCCCTCTTTTTTCTGTATCCTTTTCTCTCCTTTGTGTAGCCTCCTCTCTCCTGTGTGTATCCTCCTCTCTCCTGTGTTTATTCCCCTCCCTTCTGTGTGTATGCTGCACTCTTTTGTTTGTATCCCCCTTTTTCCTGTGTGTATCCCCCTCTCTCCATTGTGCAGTCGCCTCTCTCCTGTAGGTATGCCCCTCTCTATGTGTGTATTGCCCTCTCTCCTGTGTGTATCCCCCTCTCTCCTGTATGTATCCAACTTTCTTCTTTGTGTATCCCTGTCCCTTGTGTGTTTCTTTTTCTCTCCTGTGTGTATTTCCCTCTCCTGTGTTTATCCCCCTCTCTCCTCTGTGTATTTTTCTGTCTCCTGTGTGTATCATTTTCTATTTTGTGTGTATCCTCCTCTCTCCTGTGTTATCCCCCTCCCTTCTGTGTGTATGCCGAACTCTTTTGTTTGTATCCCCCTTTTTCCTGTGTGTATTCCAATTCTCCTTTGTGTATTCTCCTGTCTCCTGTGGGTATGCCCATCTCTCTTGTGTGTTATACCCTCTCCTGTGTGTTTCTCCCTCTCTCCTGTGTGTATCCAACTCCCTTCTTTGTGTATCTCTGTCTCCTGTGTGTATCGGTTTTCTCTCCTGTGTATTCCCCTCTCCTGTGTTTATCCCCCTCTCTTCTGTGTGTATTTTTCTGTCTTCTGTGAGTATCATTTTCTATTTTGTGTGTATCCTCTTCTATCCTGTGTGTATCTTCCTCTCTACTGTGTTTATCCTTCTCTCCTGTGTGTATCTATCCTTCTCCTGTGTGTATGCTCCTCTCTCCTTTGTGTATGCTCCTCTCTCCTGTGTGTATCTTTCCTCATTCTTCTGTGTATTTTCCCTTTTTCCTTTGTGTATCCATCCTCTCGTCTGTGTGTATGCCCCCTTTCTCCTGTGTGTGTTCTTCTTTCTCTTGTGTTTATCCCCTCTCTCCTGTGCGAATCCTAATATATGCTGTGTGTATTCTCCTTTCTCCTGTGTGTATGTCTTTCTCTCCTGTTTGTATCCTTATCTCCTGTGTGTATCCCCCTTTCTCCTGTGTGTGTCACCCTCTCCTGTATGTATGCTTCTCTCTCCTGTGTATTTCCATCTTCTGTGTGTATCCTTTTCTCTTTTCCCTGTATCCCCCTCTCTCCTGTGTGTATCCCCCTCTCCCTTGTGTATCCTTCTTTCTTCTGTGTGTATCCCCCTCTCTCCTGTGTGTATGCTCCTTTCTCCTTTGTGTATCTCCTCTCTACTGTGTGTATCCTCCTTTCGTCAGTGTGTATCCTTCTTTCTCCTGTGTGTATCCCCCTTCTCTCCTGTGTGTATCCTCCTATCTTCTGTGTGTATGCTCCTCTTTTCGCTGTGTATCCCCCTCTCTTCTGTGGATCCCCCTTTCTCCTGTGTGCATCCCCCGCACTTCTGTGTGTATCCCTCTCGCCTGTGTATATCCCCCTCTCTACTCTGTTTTCCCCCCTCTCCTTTGTGTATTGTCCTCTCTCATGTGTGTATTTTCCTCTATCCTATGCATATCCTCCTGTCTGCTGTTTGTATCCTCCACTCTCCTGTGTGTATTCCCCTCGCCTTGTGTGTATCCCCCTCTCTCCTGTGTGTACCCTCCTCTCTCGTGTGTATCCTCCTCTCTCCTGAGTGTATCGCCCTCCCCCTGTGTGTATCCCCCTCTTTTGTCTGTATCTCCCTCTCTCCTGTGTGTATCCTTCTTTCACCTGTGTATATCCTTCTCTCATCTGTTTTTATTTTTTTCTCTTTTGTGTGTATCCTCCTTTCTCCTGTGTGTATCCATCTCTCCCCTGTGTGTATCCTCCTCTCTCCTGTGTGTATCTTCCTCTCTTCTGTGTGTATCTTCTTCTCTTCTGTGTGTATAACCCCTCTCTACCCTGTGTATCTTAATCTCAATTGTGTGTATTCTCTTCAATCCTGTGTGTATGCTCCTCTCTCCTGTGTGTATCCACCCCATTTCTGTGTATCCTGTTTTTCCTGTGTGTATCCCCCATTCTCCTGTGTGTATCTTCCTCTCCTGTGTGTATGCCAATGTCTTTTTTGTGTATGCTCCTTTTTTCTATGTGTATTTTCCTCTGTCCTTTGTGTATTTTTTCCCTCCTGTTTGTATCCCCCTCCACACGTGTGTATCCCCCACTCTCCTGTGTTTTTTCTTCTCTCTCCTGTGTGTATCCTTTTTCATTTGTGTGGATCATCCTTTCACCTGCGTGTATCCTCCTCTCTTCTGTGTGTATCTTCCACTATCCTGTGTGTATTACCCCTCTCTCCTGTGTGTATCCTCTTGTCTCGTGTGTGTATGCTCCTCTCTTCAGTGTGTATTTTCTTATCTCCTGTGTGTATCCCCCTCTCTTCTGTATGAATCCCTCTCTCTCCTGTGTGTATCCTCCTCAATTCTGTGTATATCATTGTCTCTTCTGTGTGTATGTCACTCTCTTATGTGTGCATCCCCCTCTTCTGTGTGCATCCTCCTCTCTGCTCTGTGTATCCTCCTTTCTCCTGTGTGTACCCTCCTCTCTTCTATATGTATCCTTTTCTATTCTGTATGTATCCCCCTCTTCTGTGTGTATTGTTCTCTCTCCTGTGTGTATCCTTGTCCCTCCTGTGTGTATCATCCTCTCTTTTGTGTGAATCTTCCACTCTCCTGTGTGCATCTTTCTTTCTCCTGTGTGTATCTTCCTGTCTTCTGTGTGTATCCCCCTCTCCTGTGTATATTCCCCTCTTTATTCTGTGTATCCTCTTCTCTTCTGCGTGTATTCTCCTCTCACCTGCGTATATCATCCTCTATTCTGTCTGCATCCTCCAGTCTTTTGTGTGTATGCTCCTCTCGTATTTATTCTTGTCTTTCTGTGTGTATTCTTCTCTCTCGTGTGTGTATCACCTTCCCTCCTGTATTTATGCCCCACTCTTCTGTGGGTATCCCCCTCTCTCCTGTGTTTATTTCCCCTCTTTTTCCTGTGTTTATTTCCCCTCTTTCCTCTGTGTATCCCCGCTCTCTCCTGTGTGTATCCTCCTCTATTTTTTGTTTATACCCCTGTCTCCTGTGTGTATTCTTCTCTTTTTTTGTGTATCCTCCTCTCTCCTGTGTGTATCCTCCTCTATTTTTTGTTTATACCCCTGTCTCCTGTGTGTATTCTTCTCTTTTTTGTGTATCCCCCTCTCTCCTGTGTGTATCACACCGTCTCCAGTGTGTTTCCGCCTCGCCTCTGTGTATCCCCCTCTCTCTTTTTTTGTTTTCCTCTCTTCTTTGTGCACACTCCTATCTCCTGTGTGTAGCCTTCTCTCTCCTGTGTGTATCTTCCTTCTTCCTTTGTGTATCCTTCTCCCTCTTGTGTCTATGCTGCACTCTCCTGTTTGTATCCCTCTTTCTCCTGTGTGTATCCCCCACTCTACTTCGTGTATCACACCGTCTCCTGTGTGTATCCCCCTCGCCTGTGTGTATCCCCCTCTCTCTTGTTTGCTTCCCTCTCTTCTTTGTGTATACTCCTCTCTCCTGTGTGTAGCCTTTTCTCTCCTGTGTGTATCCTTTTCTCTCCTGTTTGTATTTTTCTCCCTTTTGTGTGTATGCCGCACTCTCCTATTTGTGTTCCCCTTTCTCCTGTGTGTATACCCCTCTCTCCTTTGAGTATTTTCATCTCTCATGTATGTATCCCCTCTCTGTTGTGTGCATTCCCCTCTTTCCTGTGTGTATAACCCTCTGTCCTTTGTGTATTACCTTGTCTCTTGTGTGTACCTAACTCTCCTCTGTTTATCCTCCTCTCTCCTGTGTGTATGCCTTTCTTCTCTGTGTATCCTCCTCTCTCCTGTGGGTATTCTTTCCTCTCCTGTGTGTATCCTCCTCTCTCCTGTGTGTATCCTCCTCTCTCCTGTGTGTATCCTCCTCTCTCTTTTGCATATTCTCTCTCCTGTGTTTATTTCTCTCTCCTGTGTTTATCTTTATCTCTCCTCTGTGTATTTCTTCTCTTTTTTGTGATTTCCCCCTCTCTCCTGTGTGTAACCCCTTTCTCTCTTGTGTGTATCCCCCATTTATTCTGTGTATCCCCCTCTCTTCCGTGTGTATCCCCTCTCTCCTGTTTGTATCCTCTCGTCTGTATGTATTTTTCTCTCTCCTGTGTGTACGCCCCTCTCACCTTTGTGTATCCCCCTCTCTTGTGTGTATCCTCCTCTCTCCTGTGTTTATCCTTCTTTCCCCTGTGTGTGTTTCACTTTCCTCTGTGTATGCCCCATTCTACTTCGTGTATTTTCCTCTTCTGTGTGTATCCTACTTTCTCCTGTGTATCTTTTTCCCTCCTGTGTGTATCACACCCCTCCTTTGTGCATCTTTCTTTCTGCTGTGTGTATCCTTCTGTCTCCTGTGTGTATCCTTCTCTCTTTTGTGTTGTATCCTTCTCTCTCCTGTGTGTACATTCCTCTTTTCTGTGTGTATCACTTCTCTCCTATGTGTATTCTTCTATTTCCTATGTGTATCCCTCTGTCTCCAGTGTGTATCCTTCTCTCTTCTGTGTGTATCTTCCTCTCTCCTGTGTGTATTCTCCTCTCTCCTGTGTGTATTCTATTATCTTCAGTGTGTATCCCTCTTCTCTCCTCTTTGTATCCCCGCTCTCTCCTGTGCGTATTCCCTCTCTTCTCTGTGTACCTTCCTTTTTCCTGTGTGTATTTCCCTCTCCTGTGTTTCTCAACCCTCTCTCCTGTATGTATCCTCCTCTCTGCTGCGTGTATCCTCCTCTCTCCTGTGTGTATCCTCCTCTTTTGTGTGTATCCTCCTCTCTCCAGCGTGTATCGTTCTCTCTTCTGTCTGTATTCTCATTCCTTTTATGTGTATTTTTCTCCCTCCTGTATTTATCTTTCTCCCCCTGTGTGTACCAACCGTCTCCTGTTTTTATCTCTCTCCATCCTGTGTCTATGCCCCACCCTCCTGTGGGTATCTTCCTCTCTCCTGTTTGTATCTCCCCTCTCTGCTGTGTGTATCCTCTTCTCTTGTTTGTGTGTGCTTTTTACTACTGTTTGTATCCCCTTGTCCTGTGTGTATCCCCTTCTCTTCTCTGTGCATTTTTCCCACTTCTGTGTGTACCTTCCTCGCCTGTGTGCATTTCCCTCTCTGCTGTGTGTTTCCTTCTCTCCTTTGTGAAACCTCCTCTCTTCTGTGTGTATCCTCCTCTCTCCTGTTTGTATTCCCCTCCTTCTGTGTGTATCCTTCTATCTCCTGTGTGTATCCCCCTCCCTCCTGTGTGTATTCTGCACTTTTCTGTTTGTATCCCTTTCTCTCCTGTGTGTATCTCCCTCTCTCCTGTGTGTATTTTCCTCTCTACTGTGTCTATGCCCCTCTGTCTTGTGTGTATTGTCATTTCTCCTGTATGTATCCCCCTCTCTCCTCTCTGTATCCCCACCTCCTGTTTGTATCACCCTCTCTCCTGTGTGTATTACCCTGTCTCCTGTGTGTATCCAAATCTCTTGTTTGTATCTTCTCTCTCCTGTGTGTATGCCCCTCTCTTGTGTGTATCCTCCTTTCTCCTTTGTGTATCCTCCTGTCTCACTTGTGTATCCTCTTCTCTCCTGTGTGTATCCTCCTCTTTCCTGTGTGCATCCTCTTCTCTCCTGTGTGTATTTTCTACTCTCTTGTGTGTATCTTCCTTTCTCCTGTGTGTATCTCTCCTCTCTCTTTTGTGTTTCTTCCCTCTCTCCTTTGTGTAATT
Source organism: Saguinus oedipus (assembly GCA_031835075.1). Lineage (NCBI taxonomy): Eukaryota > Metazoa > Chordata > Mammalia > Primates > Cebidae > Saguinus > Saguinus oedipus. The sequence goes on from CM063173.1 coordinate 61,610,225, forward strand.
TCTTTCTCTCTTATGTGTATTTCCCCATTCTCTTGTCTGTATCACCCTCTCTTCTGTGTGTATCCCCTCTCACTTTTTGTATCTTTCTCTCTCCTGTGTGTATCTTCCTCCCTCCTGTGTGTATGCCCCTTTCTGCTGTGTGTATTCTTCTCTTCTTTGTTTATCCTTTTCTCTCCTGTGTGTATCCTTTTTTCTCCTGTGAGTATCCTTTTTTCCTGTGTGCATGCCCCTCTATACTTTGTGTATCCCCCTCTCCTGTGTGTATGCTTTTTTCTCCTGTGTGTATTTTCCTCTCTTCTGCGTGTATATTCCTTTATTCTGTGTGTATCCCTCCTTTCTCCTGTGTGTTTTCCCCCTCTCTCCTGTGTGTAACCCCTTTTACTCCTTTGTGTATTACCCCTTTCTCCTGTGTGTATCACCCTTTCCCCTGTGTGTATCCCCACTCGCCTGTTTGTATTTTCCTCTCTCATGTGTGTATCATCCTCTCTTCTGTGTGTATCCCTATTTCCTGTGTGTATTCTTCCTCTCCTGTGTGGATCCCCTTTTTTTCTGTGTGTATCCCATTTCTTGTGTGCATTCTCCTTTCTACTTTGTGTATCTCCCTCTCCTTTGTGTATCCTACTCTCTCCTGTGTGGTTTCTTTTCTCTCCTGTGTGTATCTCCCTTTCTCCCGTGTGTATCACCAATCTCCTGTGTGTATTCCACTCTCTCCTGTGTGTATCCTTCTCTCATTTGTGTGTATCTTTCTTTATCCGGTGTGTAACCTTCTTTCTCTTTTGTGTATCACCTCTTTTCTGTGTGTATTCTTCTCTCTCCTGTGTGTATCCTCCTGTCTTATGTGTATATCCTTCTCTATTTTGTGTGTATTTTTCTCTCTCCTGTGTGTATTTCTTTTCCTGTGTGTATCTTCCTCTCTCCTGTGTGTATCCTGCTCTCTCCTATGTGTATCCTCCTCTCTCCTTTGTGTATTCCTCCTCTCTCGGATGTATCCTCCTTCTCTCTTGTTTGTATCTCCCCTCTCTCCGTGTGTATGCCCCCTCTCTCCTATTTGTATCCTCCACTCTTCTGTGGATATCCCCTCTCCTCTATGTATTCTCCTCTCTGCTGTGTGTATCCTTTTCTCTCCTGTGTGTACGCCCCTCTCTCCTGTGTGTATTCCCTTCTCCTGTGTGTATTCTTCTCTCTTTTGTTGTATCCCCATTTCTCTTGTGTGTATTCCCCTCTCCTGTGTGTTTCCGTTTCTCTCCTGTGTGTATCCTTCTCTTTTTTCGGTATATCACCCTCTTTCCTGAGTGTATCCCCCTCTTTTTTGTGTATCCTCTTTTCTCCTTTGTGTATCTTCCTCTCTTCTCTGTGCACCCTCCACTTTTCTGTGTGTATCACCCCTCTTCTGTGTTTATCATCCTCTCTCCTGTGTTTATCCCCCTATTTTTTTGTGTGTATCCTCTTCTCAGCTGTGTGTATACTCCTCTCTCCTTTGCATATACTCCTGTCACCTGTTTGTATCCTCCTCTCTTCTGTTTGTATCTTCCACTCCTGTGTGTATTCCCTCTCTCCTCTGTGTGTATCCTCATCTCTCCTGCGTGTATCCTCTCTTTTTTGTGCATCCTCCTCTCTCTTTTGTTAGTTTTCCTCTCTACTGCGTGTATTTTTCTCTCTTCTGTGTGTGTCGTATTCTATTTTGTGTGTATCCTCCTCCCTCCTGTCATTATCCTTCTCCCCCTGTGGGTATCCCCCTGTTTCCTTTGTGTGTCCCCCTTTCTTCTATGTGTATGCCCCACGCTCCTGTGTGTATCCCCTCTCTCCTGTGTGTATCTTTCCTCTCTCCTGTGTTTACCCTCCTCTCTCCTCTGTGTATGCCCCTTTGTACTGTGTGTATTCCTTTCTCCTGTGTGTATCCCACTCTTCCCTGTGTATATACTTTACTCTGCTGTGTTTATCTTCCCATCTTTTGCGTTTATCCCTCTCATTTCTGTGTGTATCCTCCTTTCTCCTGTGTGTATCCTCCTTTTTCCTGTGTGTATATTTCTCTCTCTTGTGTGTATCCTCCACTCTCCTGTTTGTATCATTTTCTCTTATGTGTGCATCCTCCTCTCTCCTGTGTGTATCTTTTCTCTCTCCGGTGTGTGTGCCCATTTCTCCTTTGTGTATTCCCCTCACCTGTGTGTATACCCCTCTCTCCTGTGTGTATTCTTCTCTCTCCTGTGTGTATCACCCTCTCTATTGTGTGAATTCCCGTCTATTCTGTGCGTTACCATCTCTGTCCTGTGTGTAACGTCCTCTCTCGTGTGTATTCCCATCTCTCTTGTGTTGATCTTCATCTCTCCTGTGTGTATCCCCCTCTTCTCTGTGAATCCCCCTCTCTCCTCTGTGTATTCGCCTCTCCTGTGTGTATCCCCCTCTTCTCTGTGAATCCCCCTCTCTCCTGTGTGTATTCACCTCTCCTGTGTGTATCCCCTTCTCTTTTGCGTGTATTTTCCTGTATCCTCTATGTATTAAACGCTCCTGTGAGAATCTCCCTCTCTCCTGTGTATATGCCTTTTTTTCTGTGTTTATACTCCTCTCTTCTGTGTGTATCCTCCGCTCTCCTTTGTGTATCCTCCTCTCTTTTTTTGTGTATCCTCCAATTTCCTGCATGTATCCTCCTCTCTTCTATCTGTATCCTCCTCTCTTTTGTGTGTATCCTCCTCTCTTTTGTATTTATCTTATTCCCTCTGTGTGTATTCTCCTCTCTCCTGTGTGTATTCCCCTCCCTACTGTTTGTATCCTCCAATCTCCTGTGCGTATCTTCCTATCTCCTGTGTGTATTCTCCTCTCTCCTGTGTGTATCTTCCTCTCTCCTGTTTGTATCCCCATATCTTGTGTGTATCCCCCTCTCTCCTGTGTGTATTTCCCTGTCTCCTGTATGTATCCAACGCTCCTGTGTGCATGCCCCTCTCTCTTTTGTGTATGCCCCTCTCCTGTGTGTATTCTTTTATCTCGTGTGTATCCTCCTCTCTTTGTGAGTATCCTTCTTTCGACTTTATTTATCCCTCCGCTCTCCTGTGTGTTTCCCCTTCTCTCCTGTGTGTAACACCTTTCTTTTCTGTGTGTATCCTCCTTTTCTCCTGTGTGTATGCCCGTCTTTTGTGTGTATCCCCTCTCTCCTGTTTGTTTCCTTCTTTCTCTTTTGTGTATCCTTTTCTCTCCTGTGTTTACACCACTTTCTTCTGTGTGTGTCACGCTTTCCTGTGTGTATACTTTTCTCTCCTGTGTTTATCCTCCGTTCTTTTTTATCACCCTTTTATGTGTGTATGCCCCTCTCTTCGTTGTGTATCCTTTCTTTTGTGTGTATCCCTCTCTTCCCTGTGTGTATCCCCTTATCCTGCATGTATCCTTTTCTCATCTGTGTGTATCCCACTCTCTCCTGTGTGTACGCTCCTCACTTCTGTGTGTATCACCCCTCTCATTTGTGTATCCCCCACTAACCTGTGTATCCTTATTTCTCCTGTGTGTATCCTTCCCTCTTTTGTGTGTATTTCCCTCTCTCCTGCGTATCCTCCTCTCTCCTGTGTGTATCCTCTCTCTCCTGTGTGTATTATTTTCTCTGCTGTGTGTACGTCCCTCTTTTTGTGTGTGTATTTCTCTCCTGTGTGTATCCTTTTCTCTTCTGTGTATATCCCCTTTTCTCCTGTGTATATCCCCTCTCCTGTGTGTATGCCCTTGTTTCCTGTTGTTATCCCCCTCTCCTGTGTGTATCCTCCTCTCTTCTCTGTGTATCCTTTTATCTCATCGGTGTGTCCCCCACTTTCCTGTGTGTATCTTTTTCTCCTTTGTATATCTTTCTGACTTCTGTTTGTATCCTTTTTCTCCTATGTGTACCCTTCTCTCTCCTGTGTGTATCACCCCTCTTCTGTGTGTATCCTCTTCTTTCCTGTATGTATTACTCTCTCTCTCCTGTGTGTATCTTTTTCTCTTTTCTGTGTATACTCCACTCTCCTGTGTGTATCCTCCTCTCTCCTGTTCATATCCTTCTCTCTCCTGTGTGTATCCTTCTCTCTCCTGCGTGTATCCTTCTTTCTCCTGTGTGTCTCCTCCTCTCTCCTGTATGTATCCTTCTCTATCCTGTGTGCATTCTCCTCTCTCCTGTGTGTATCCTTTTCTCTCCTGTGTGTATACGTCTCTCTCATTTGGGTATCAATTCTCTCTCCTGTGTGTATCCCTTCCCTCTCCTGTGTGTATCTTTCTCTCTCTTCTGTGTATCTCCTCTCTCCTGTGTGTATCCTCCTCTCTGTTGTGTTTATCCTCCTTTCTCCTGTGTCTACGCCCCTCTCTTCTGTGTGTATCTCTTTCTCTTGTGTGGATGCCACTCTCTCTTGTGTGTATCCCCCTCTCCTGTGTTTATCCTCCTCTCTCCTGTGTGTATACTACTCTCTCCTCTGTTTATTCCCTACTCTCCTGTGTGTATCCTTTTTCTTTGTGTATTCTCTTCTCTCCTGTGTGTACCACCTGTCTGCTGTGTGTACCCTCCACTGTCCTGTGTGTATCACCAGCCTCCGTATGTATCCACCCTCTCTCCTGTGTGTATTCTTCTCTTTCTTGTGTGTACTTCCCCCACTCCTTCGTGTATTTTCGTCTCTCCTGCGTTAATCCTCCGCTCTGCTGTGTGTATGCCCCAATTCTCTGTGTATCCTCCTCTCTACTGTTTGCATTCCCTTCTCTCCTGTATGTATCCTTCTCTCTCCTATGTCCATTCTCCTCTCTCCTGTGTGTATCCTTTTCTCTCCTGTGTGTATTCTTCTCTTTCCTGTGGGTATCATTTCTCTCTCTTGTGTGTATCCCTTCTCTCTCCTGTTTGTATCCCCTTCTCTTTTTTGTGTATCTCCTCTCTCCTGTGTGTATCCTCCTCTCTGCTGTGTGTATCCTCCTTTCTCCTGTGTCTATGCCCCTCACTCCTGTGTGTATCCCTTTCTCCTGTGTGTATGCCGCTCTCTCCTGTGTGTAGCCCCCTCTCCTGTGTTTATCCTCCTCTCTCCTGTGTGTATCCTACTCTCTCCTCGGTTTATTTCCTACTCTCCTGTGTGTATCCTTTTTTTCTTTGTGTATCCTCTTCTCTCTTGTGTGTACTCTCTCTCTGCTGTGTGTACCCTCCACTGTCCTGTGTGTATCACCACTCTCCGTGTGTATCCCCCCTCTCTCCTGTGTGTATTCCCCTCTCTCTTGTGTGTATCCCCCTCTCTCCTACGTGTATTTTCCTCTCTCCTGTGTAAATCCTCCTCTCTGCTGTGTGTATGCCCCACTTCTCTGTGTATCCTCCTCTCTCCTGTTTGCATTCCCTTCTCTTCTGTGTGGATCTTCCCCACTCCTGTGTGTATACCCTCTCTCCTGTGTGTATTTTACTTTCTACTGTGTGTACCCTCCACTCTCCTGTGTGTATCACGCCACTCCTGTGTGTATCCTCCTCTCTTCTGTGTATATTTTCCCCCTCTCTTGTGTGTATTTTCCTCTCTCCTACGTGTATCCTTCCCTCTTCTGTGTTTATCCTCCTCTCTTCTGTGTATTCTCCAATCTCCTTCGTGTATCCTCCTCTCTTCTATCTGTATCCTTCTCTTTTTGGTGTGTATCCTCCTCTCCTTTGTATTTATCTTTATTTCTATGTGTGCATCCCCCCTCTCCTGTATGTATTCCCCTTTTTCTTGTGTGTATGCTTCACTCTCCTGTGTGTATCCCCCACTCTTTTTTGTGTATTCACCCTCTCTCCTGTGTGTATCCCCCTCTCTCCTGTGTGTAAGCCCCTCTTTTCTGTGTGTATCCTCCTCTCCTGTGTGTATCCCCCTCTCTCCTGTGTGTATACCCCCTCTTCTGTGTATATCTTTCCCGCCTGTGTGTATCCCCCTCTCTCTTGTGTGTTTCCCTTCTCCTTTGTGTATCCTCCTTTCTCCTTTGTGTATCCTCCTCTCTCCTGTGTGTATCCTCCTTTCTCCTGTGTTTATATCCCTCCCTTTGTTAGTATCTCCCTCTTCTTTGTGTGTATCTCCCACTCTCCTGCGTGTATTTTTCTCTCTTATCTGTGTATACTCCTCTCGCCTGTGTGTATCTTTCTCTTTCGTGTGTGTATTCTTCTCTCGCCTGTATGTATTTTCTTCTCTCCTCTGTGTATCCCCCTCTATCCTGTGTATACCCTCCTCTCTCCTGCGTGTATTGGTTTTTCTCCTGTGTGTCTCCTCTTCTCTTTTGTGTGCATCCTCCTCTCTCCTGTGTGTATACGCCTCTCCTGTGTGCATCCTCCTCTATCCTGTGGGTATCAATTCTCTATCCTGTGTGTATCCTTCATTTCTCCTGTGTGTAACACCCTCCATGCTGTGTGTATCCCTTCTCTCTTCTGTGCGTATCCCCTTCTCTCCTTTCTGTATCTCCTCTCTCCTGTGTGTATCTTCCTCTTTGCTGTGTATATCCTGTTTTCTATTGTGTCGACGCCCCTCTCTCCTGTGTGTATCCCCTTCTCCTGTGTATTTACTCCTCTTTTCTTTGTTTATCCATTTTTCTCCTGTGTGTATTCCATTCTTGTTTGTGTAAGCCCCTCTCTCCTGCGTGTATCTCCCTCTCCTGTGTTTATTCTCCACTCTCCATGGTGTATCTTCCTCTCTCTTATGTTTATTTCCTACTCTCCTGTGTGTATCCTTTTTTTCTTTGTGTATCCTCTTCTCTCCTGTTTGTACCCCCTCTCTCCTGTGTGTATCCTTCTCTTTTCTGTGGGAATCCTTCACTCTCCTGTGTGTATCCTCCTCTCTTTTGTGTGGATCCTTTCCTCTTCTGTGTTTATTCCGCTTCCCCTGTGTGTATCCTTCTCTCTCCTGTGTGTATCCTCTTCTTTCCTGTGTGTATCTTTTCTCCTGTGTGTATTCCCCTGTCTTCTTGGTGTATCCTCTTCAATTTTGTGTTTATCCTGCTCTCTTCTGTGTGTATGCCCCTCTCTCCTGCGTGTATCCCCATCCCCTGTATGTGTCCTCCTTTTTTCTGTGTGTATCTTCCTCTTTTGTGTGTATTCCCCTCTTCTGTGTGTATGCTCCTGTCCCCTTTTTGTATCCTCCACTGTCCTGTGTGTATCCTCCTCTCTCCTGTGTGTATCCTCCTTTCTCCTGTATTTATACCCGTCCCCCTGTGTTTATCCCTTTGTCTCCTGTGTGCATCCCCCTCTCTCCTATGTGTATCCTTTTCTCTTTTGTGTGAATCCTCCTTTCCCCTAGGTGTGTCTACTCCTCTTTTGTGTGTATCCTCCTCTCTCTTGTGTATATCCTCCTCTTTTCTGTGTTTGTTCCCCTCTCTCTTGTGTGTATCCTCCCCTATCCTGTTTGTATCCTCCCTTCACCTGTGTGTATCCTCCTCTCTCTTGTGTGTATTCTCTTCTCTCCTGTGTGTATACTCCTCTCTTCTGTGTGTATCCCCCATCCCCTGTGTGTATCTCCCTCTCTACTCTCTGTATCCCACTTTCTCCTGTGTGTATCTTTCTCTCTCCTGTGTGTATCTTCCTGTCTCCTTTATGTATTCTTCTCTCTCCTGTGTTTATCCCCACTCTCTCCTGTGTGTATCCTCCTTTCTCCTGTGTGCATTTCCCTCACTCTCTCTGTGTATTTCTTTCTCCTGTGGGTATCCCTTTCTTTTTTGTGTATCCACCTCTCTCCTTTGTGTAACCCCCCTCTTCTGTGTGTAGGCCCCACACTCCTGTGTTTATCCTACTCTCACCTGTGTGTATTTTCCTCTCCTTTGTGTATCCTCCTCTTTCCTTTGTGTATCTCACATTCTCCTATGTATACTTCTGTCTCCTGGGTGTATACTCCTCTTTCCTTTCTGTATCTTTCTCTCTCCTGTGTGTATCCCCCTCTCTCCTGTGTGTATGCCCCTCACTCTTGTGTATACTCCTCTCTCTTGTGTGTATCTCCCTCTCTGCTGTGTGTATCCCCCTCTTCTGTATGTATCCACCTCTCTACTGTGTGTATTTTCCTGTCTCCTGCATGTATCCAACGCTTTTGTGTTTACCCCCTCTCTTCTTTGTGTATCCCCCACTATTGTGTGTATCTCCTTCTCTTCTGTGTATATCTTCCTCTCTACTGTGGGTATATCCCTCTCCTGTGTGTATCATTCTCTCTCCTGTGTGTATTTTCCTTTCTTCTGTGTGCTTCCCCCTCGCACCTGTGTGTATTTTCCTTTCCTGTGTGTATCTTTTTCCTTTTTGTGTATCTCCCTCTCTCCTCTGTGTATCCCGACTTTTCTGTGTTTACGCCCCTCCCTCCTGTGTGTATCCTCCTCTCACCTGTGTGTATTTCTCTCTCCTGTTTGTATCACCTTTTCCTGTGAGTATCCTCCTCTCTTCTATGTGTACTCCCTTTCTACTGTGTTTATCCCATTTTCTGTGTGTATAACACCTCCCCTGTGTGTATCCCCCTTTTTTTGTGTGTATCCTCCTCTCTCCTGTGAGTATCTTTGCTCTTCTGTGTGTATCCTTCTCTCTCATTTGTGTATCCTCCTCTTTCTTCTGTTTATTCCCTACTCTCCTGTGTGTATCCCTTTTTCCTTTGTGTATCCTCTTCTCTCTTGGTTGTACCCCCTCTCTCCTGTGTGTACCCTCAACTATCCTGTGTGGATCACCACTTTTCATGGTTATTCCCACTCTCTCCTGTGTGTATCCAATCTCTTTTGTGTGTGCACTTCTATGTGTATCCACCTCTCTCCTGTGTGCATTCCCTTCTCTCCTGAGTGGATCTTTCTCACTCCTCTGTATGCCCTCTCTCCTGTGTGTATCCTCCTCTCTGCTGTGTGTATACTCCTCTCTTCTGTGAGTATCCATCTCTCTCATGTTTTTATCCACTATTCTCCTGTTTGAACCCTCATCTCTCCTGTTTTTATCAGCACTCTCCTGTTTGTATCCTTCTCTCTACTGTGTGTATCCTTCTGTCTATCGTATGTATCATTCCATCTTTTGTGTGTATCCTCCTGTCCCCTGTGCATATCCTCTTCTTTCCTGTGTTAATCCTTCTCAGTCCTGTGTTTTCCCTTCTCATGTGTGTACCTGTCACTCTCCAGTGTGTATCCTCCTTTCTCCTGTGCATATCCTCCTCCCTCATGTTTGTATCATTTTTCTCTCCTTTGTATATCAACCCTCTCTACTGTGTGTATTTCCCCTCTCTCCTGTGTGTATCCCCCCTCTCTCCAGTTTGTGTGCCCCTCTCTCCTGTGTATCCCTTCTATTCTATTTGTTACCCCATCCATTTTGTGTGTATACTTTCTCTCTCCTGTGTGTATATCCCTCTCTCCTCTGTGTATCCCCTCACTGCTGTGTGTATCCTTCTCTTTGCTTTGTGTATCCTTTTTTCTCCTGTGTGTAAGCTTCTCTCTCCTATGTGTTTTCCCCTGTTCTGTGTGTATCTTCCTTTTTCTTGTGTCTATCCTTCTTTCTCCTATGTGTATCTTCCTCTCCTGTGTGTATGCCAGTCTCTCCTTTGTGTATTTCTTTATCCTGTGTTTATCCTTGCTCTCTTGGGTGTATCATCATCTCTCCTCCGTGTATCTCCTACTCTCCTGTGTTTATCCCCTCTCCTTTGTATCCTTTTTTCTCCTTTGTGTAACCACTGTGTCCTGTGTGTACTTTCCACTCTCCTCTGTGTATCACCCCAGTTCCGTGTTATTTTTTGACTCTTCAAATGAACGACCGTATGAAATGGACTAGTGATTATTCTTCACATGTGCAATATTCGACGTGGTTCTGTGTATTACTCAGCATTACACAGAATTAGAGTTCACATGAAATAGACACCTGATTACAACCCAGGAGTGTATCATTCAGGAAGGCACTTAATTCATGGCTATCTTAAACAGTGTCCTGATTTCTCCATAGAATATCATTATTCACTGAATCTTTGAATGAGAGTCCATACAAAATAGACACCTGACTATTGCTCCAATGTGATTTATTCAATAAGGTTCTAAATGAGTGGTAGTATAAAATAGAATCCTGAGAATTCCCCAGGTGTGTATCATTCAGGGAGGCACAGAATGAGTGGCCATATAAAAATGCTTGACTCTTACCCTGGTGTGGATTATTCACTGAGGATCTAAATGAGTGGCTACATGAAGTAAATTCTTAACTCTTCCCCAGGTGTGTATTATTGAATAAGACTCTGACTCAGTGGGCACAAAAAAGAGACTCAGGTGTATTTCCCAGGTGTTACTTAATTATAGAGACTCTGAATGTGTAGGGTTTTGAAGTAGACCCTTGAATGTTTCTGAGGGGAGTATTATTCACAGAGGCCCTTAAGGAGTGGCCATGTAAAAGAGACTCCAGACTTATCACATATACATGTTATTTACTGAAACACTGAAAGAGTGGCCTTATGAAATAGACTGCATTTACTAAACAGGTGCGCATTATTTTTTGACTCTCCAAACGAACCACCATATGAAATGGACTAGTGATTATCATTCACATGTGCAATATTCAAAGAGGTTCTGTATGAGTGCCCATATTAAATAGTCTCCTGACTCTCACACATGTGTGTATCATTCACGAAGCTGCTTTATTTGAGGCTACAGTGAATAGGGTCCTCACTCCTCCACAGCTGTTTATTATGCATTGAAGCTCTGAATGAGAGGCCGTATGAAATAGACTCCTTACTATTGCCCCATTGTGCATTATTTGGTAATGCTGTGATTGAGTGGCCATATGACCTGGACTCTGACTATTTCCAAGGTGTGTATTTTTATGTCATATTCTGAACGAGTGACCACATAAAACAGACTCCTGACTCTGTCCTCTTGACTATTTCTCATCTCTGCATTTTCCACTGAGTTGCTGGGTGAATGGTCATATCAAATAGTCTCCAGACAATTGTCCAGGTGGGCATTATTCAGTGAGTCTCTTAATAAGTGGCTATATATAATAGAATCCTGAGTATTTTGCAAATGTATATGATTCCTCACTGAGGAACTGAGTAAGTGGCCATGTCAAGTATGCTCCTGACATTTCCATACATCTGTACTATTCTGTGAGGATCTGAATTAGTGGCCATAAAATAGAGACCCCTATATACTACTCAGGCGTGAGATTTTACATTCAGCTGTATATGAGTGGCTATACAATATAGAATCCTAACTTTCCGAAGGTGTCTGTTATTCAGTTAATCTCTGAGTATGTGGATATATGAAATAGTATTCTGACTACAATACAGGTGTTCTTTACCCAATGAACCTCTGAAGAAGTGCCACAGGTAATAGCGCCAGAGTATTCCTCAGGTATTTATTATTCACTGAGGCTCTGAAACTTTGGCCATATGAAATAGTTTCCTGACTAGTCTACAGGTGTGTATTATTGACACTGACTCTAAATATTTGGGCATATGGAATAGACTAGTGACTATTCCAACCTTGTGTATTACTGACTCAGGCTTTTATTTTGTGGCCATATTAAATAGACTAGTGTCTATTCCAAACGTGTGCATTATTCCCTTAGGTTGTAAATGAGAGACTAAGTAAAGCACACTCCTAACACTTCCCCAGGTGTGTGTCACGCAGTGAGGCTTTTTTTCTATGACAAAATGAAACAAGAGGCTGTCTATCTCAAATAATTTTATTATTCATTAAATCACTGAATGAATGGCTATATGTAATAAACTGCTGAGTACTTTACACTTGTGCATTATTCATTGAGGTTACCAGTCAGTGGCTATATTAAAATGGAATCCTGACTAATCCACACGTGCATGTTATCCACTGCGGCTATGTATATGTGTCCAAATCAAATAGACTCCTGGATACTCCATAGTTCTGCATTATTTACCGAGGCTCTGAATGAATGTCCAATGAAAATAGACTCCACATTTTTCTCCAGGTGTGTATTATTCAGTGAGCCTCAGAAGATGTGGCCCTACTAATTATATGTCTTACTATATCAATAAACTATCTTATGCACTGAATCACTGAATATGTGTCTATATGAGACTCTCCTGACGACACCACATTTTTCAATGACACATTGAATGAGAGGCCAAATGAAAATGTACTCCGACTATTCCACAGGTGTGCATTATTTAGTGAGACTATGAATGAGGATATACAAGTAAAGCCTGACTATTTATCCAGGTGTGTACACTTAGTGACACTCTCAATGGGTAGCCATAGGAAAGAGACTTCTGACTATTCGGCAGGTGTGAATTAGTCAGTGATTCTCTGAATGCGTGGCCATAAAATATAGACTCCAGACTTTATCACAAGTGTGTAATATTCAGTGAGGCTGTGAAAGAGGGGCCATCTAAAACAGAATTTTAATAACTCCGCATGTGCATTATTCACTGATTGTCTGAATGAGTAGCCGTATTACATAGACATCTCATTATTCTCCATGTGTGCATTATTCCAACAGGTTCGGTATGAGGGTCCATACCAAATAGTCTTCTGAAACTCCACCAGGTGTGTATTACTCAGCTTTACACAGAATTAGAGTTCATATGAAATAGACTCCTGACTACCATTCAGGTGTGTGTCATTCGGGAAGGCACTTAATTCATGGCTATCTTAAACAGTGTCCAGATTACTCCATAGAAGTTCATTATTTACTGAAACTCTGAATGAGAGGCCATACAAAATAGACACCTGACTATTTCTCCATTGTGAATTATTCAATAAGTTTCTAAATGAGTAGTAGTATGAAATAGAATCCTGAGAATTCCCCAGGTGTGTATCATTCAGGGAGGCACAGAATGAGTGGCCATATAAAAAATGCTGGACAATTACCCTGGTGTAAATTATTTACTGAGGATCAAAATGAGTGGCTACATGAAGTAGACTCTTAACTATTCCCCAGGTGTGTATTATTGAATGAGATTCTGACTAAGTGGGAATAAAAAAGAGACTCAGGTGTATTGCCCAGGTGTTCATTACTTACAGAGACTCTGAATGTGTAGACACTTGAAGTAGACACTTGACTGTTTCCGAGGGGAGTATTATTCACAGAGGCTCAGAAGGAGTGGCCATGTGAAAGAGATACCTGCCTTATTAGATATACATGTTATTCACTAAAACACTGAAAGTGTGGCTAAATGAAGTAGACTGCATTTTCCTCCAGAGCTGCGCGTTATTTTTCGACTCTCCAAACAAACCACCATATGAAATAGACTAGTCATTATTCCCCACCTGTGCAATATTCGAAGAGGTTCTGTATGAGTGTCCATATCAAATAGTCTCCTGACTCTCAAACATGTGTGTATCATTCACGGAGCTGCTTTATTTGGGGCTACATTCAATAGGGTCCTCCCTCTTCCACAGGTGGTTATTCTGCAATGAAGCTCTGAATGAGAGGCCATGTGAAACCGACTCCTTGCTATTGCCCCGTTGTGCATCATTCAGTAATGCTGTGATTGAATGGCCATAAGATTTGGACTCTGACTATTCCCAAAGTGTGTATTTTTCAGTCAGTTTCTGAACGAATGACCATATAAAAGGGACTTCTGACTCTGTCCTCTTGACTATTTCTCAGCTCTGCATTTTTCACTGAGTCGCTGGGTGAACGGTCATATCAAATAGTCTTCAACAATTCTCCAGGTGTGCATTATTTAGTGAGTCTCTTAATAAGTGGCTATATATAATAGAATCCTGAGTATTTTCCAGATATGTATGATTTTTCACTGAGAAACTGAATAAGTGGCCATGTCAAGTACACTCCCAACATTTCCATACGTCTTTATTATTCTGTGAGGCTCTGAATTTGTAGCCATATAATAGAGACTCCTATATACTACTCAGGCATGAGTCTTTACATTCAGTTGTAAATGAGTGGCTATACGAAACAGAATCCTGACTTTCCCAAGTGTCTGTTATTCAGTTAGTCTCGGAGTATGTGGCTATATGAAACAGAATTCTGACAACAATACAGGTGTTCTTTACTCAATGAACGATTTAAGAAATGCACATGTAATAGCATCTAGAGTATTCCTCTGGTATTTATTATTCACTGAGGCTCTGAAACTTTTGTCATATGAAATTATTTCCTGACTAGTGTACAGGCGTGTATTATTGACTCTGACTAAATATTTGGCATATATAATAGACTAGTGACTATTCAAAAGTTGTGTATTACTTACTCACGCTTTGATTTAGTGGCCATGTAAAACAGACTAGTGTCTTTTCCACATGTGTGCATTATTCTCTTAGGCTGTAAATGTGAGGCGATGTAATGTACACTCCTAACACTTCCCCAGGTGTGTGTCACTCAGTGAAACTCTTTTTGTATTACCATGTAAAACAGGAGGCTGTCTATCTCAAATATTTTTATTATTCAATGAATCTGTGAATGAGTGGTTATATGAAAAAAATGCTGAGTACTTTACATTTGTGCATTATTCATTGAGGTTACGAGTCAATGGCCATATAAAATGGAATTCTAATTAATCCACACGTGCATATGGTCCACTGAGGCTATGAATGTGTGTCCAAATTAAATAGACTCCTGACTACTCCACAGGTCTGCACTATTTACAGAGGCTCTGAATGAATATCCATCAAAAATAGACTCCAAATTATTCTCCAGGTGTGTATTATTCAGTGAGCCTCAGAAGATATGGTCATAATAATTAGATTTCTTGGGATCTGGCAAGATGGCGTCGTAGAAGCGACTCAGGATTGCAGCTGTCAGTGAAGGCGCAGAGGGTGAGTCCTAGCTGCATTCTCGGATGGACATTTTTTGCCCACAGAGCTTTGAAAGTCCCAGGTGTGGGAGAGACACGGGATGCTAGTACAGCCAGCTTGTGCAGCCTGCTCGCATGGCCACTTTGGCCGGCACCGCAGCAGGACACGGCACAGAACACACTGGTCTGGGTGCCCTGTTAAACCGGCAATCAGAGATTTGGAAGGGCAGATTTGCATGTCCATCTGATTGAACGGGACTTGGACAATGAGCCAGACCAGGAGTTTCCTGGGAAGAGTGATCTGAGCTGGTGCAGTGGGCAGTGGCACGGGAGATCGCACGGATCCCAGTGCCCTATCTGCAGGCTACTGGGACGCCAGTGAGAGAGTCGAACTTTCAGTTTGCTGAGAGAAAGAGAGAGAGGGAGAGGACGGACTCTAAGGCAGGGAGCTGGGTGATTGGGCTCGGCGAGACCCACCCTCATGGAGACAAGCAGGGCAGCGACTGGAGGCGTTTGGGGCTGACAGTTTTGCTGCCAGCATCTAGGATGGTGAAGCCAAGTGAGGGAGCGGCGTCCACCATTACTGACGCAATCCACCCCTACTGAAGTACCGCACAGGGCTGACGCAGCCTGCCATTGCCGAGGCAACCTGTCATAACAGAGAGACTCCACCAGGAGCGGGGAGCGCTCCACAGCAGAAGGGAGCCTAGCAGCAACAGGGTGAACCCGCATGAGCAGGTCAGAGCCTCAGCATTCAAATAGTGAATAGACTGCCTCCTAGTGGGGCAGGACAGTGCAACAGATACTCATAAAGAAAGCCCCAACTCCCTGGGACAGAGCATCTAAGGGGGTGAAAAAGGGTGGTGTTTTATGAGTTCTATTGCAGCAGAAGTAAACAACCTCCCAACAACACTGAATGAACAATGGAGCACACAGCTCAGCACTGGAGCTCCTATAAAGCACAGACTGTCTCCACAAGCAGCTCCCTGACTCCTGTATATCCAAAGACTCACCCCAAAAAAGAACTAATCAGACTGACATTTGGTGGGCATCATTCTGGAACAAAGACAGAAGAAGAAGAGACTGGTATCATCCCTCACTGTTCCACAGCTGCTACAGGTATACCCTAGACAAGCAGGGCTTGGAATAGACCTCAGCACTCATAGAGCAGAGGGACTAGACCATTAGAAGAAAAACTAAGTAACAGAAATACTTCATCATCAACAATCTCAGTGTGCACAGAGACCCAATTAAAAATCAGCAACTACTAAGAAGACAGGCGGATAAATCCATAAAGATGGGAAGAAACCAGCGCAAAAAGGAGGAAAACACCCAGAACTGAAACACCTCACCTCCTACAAAGGACCAAAACTCTTCACCAGCAAGGGAACAAAGCTGGATTAAGAATGAGTGTGACAAAATGATGGAATCAGACTTCAGAAAGTGGATAATGAGAAACTTCAGTGAGCTAAAAGAACATGTTCTAAACCAGTGCAAAGAAACTAAGAACCTTGAAAAAAAATTTGAAGAAAGATTCCAGGAATTGATAACAAGAATGGACAACATATAGAGGAATATGAATGAATTGGAGCAGCTGAAAAACACAACACGAGAACTTCGCGAAGCATGCACAAGTTTGAACAGCCGAATTGACCAAGCAGAAGAAAGAATATCAGAAGTTGAAGATCAACTCAATGAAATAAAACAAGAAACCAAGATTAAAGAAGAAAGCACAAAAAGGAATGAACAAAATCTCCAAGAAATGTGGGACTATGTGATGAGACCCAACCTACATTCGATAGGTGTACCAGAATGTGATGAAGATAATGAATCCAAGCTGGAAAACACTCTTCAGAATACGATCCAGGAAAATTTCTCCAACCTAGCAAGATAGGTAAATACTCAACCCCAGGAAATACAGAGAACACCACAAAGATACTCCGCAAGAAGAGCAACCACAAGGCACATAATTGTCAGATTCACCAGGGTTGAAATGAAGGAGAAAATACTAAGGGCAGCCAGAGAGAAAGGTCGGGTCACCCACAAAGGGAAGCCCATCAGACTCACAGCAGATCTCTCGGCAGAGACTCTACAAGCCAGAAGAGAGTGGGGGACAATATTCAACATACTTAAAGAAAAGAGCTTTCAACACAGAATTTCATATCCAGCCAAACTGAGCTTCATAAGTGAAAAAAAATAAATTCCTTCACGAACAAGCAATTACTCAGAGATTTTTTGACCACTAGGCCTGCTTTAAAAGAGCTCCAGAAAGAGGCACTACATATAGAAAGAAACAACAAGTACCAGCCATCCTAAAATCATAAAAAATGCTAAAGACCATCAACAAAATGAAGAATGTACATGATCCAAAGGGCAAAACAGCCAGCTAGCATCAAAATATCAGTATCAAATTCACACATAACAATTTTAACCCTAAATGAAAATGGGCTAAATGCACCAATCAAAAGACACAGACTGGCAAATTGGATAAAAAACAAAACCCATCGGTGTGCTGTATCCAGGAAACCAACCTCACACGCAAAGATACACAAAGGCTCAAAATAACAGGATGGAGGAAGATTTACCAAGCAAATGGAGAGCAAAAAAAAGCAGGAGTTGCAATTCTCATCTCTGATAAAATAGGCTTTACAGCAACAAAGATCAAAAGGGACAAAGAAGTTCATTACATAATGGTAAAAGAATGGATACAACAAGAAGAGCTAATGATTCTAAATATATATGGACCCAATGGAGGAGCACCCAGATATATAAGGCAGGTTCTTAATGACTTACAAAGAGACTTTGACACCCACACAATAATAGTGGGAGACATTAACACTCCACTGTCAATAGCAGACAGATCAACCAGACAGAAAATTAACAAGGATATCCAGGACTTGAACTCAGACCTGGAACAAGCAAACCTGATAGACATTTACAGAACTCACCACCCCAAATCCACAGAATATACATTCTTCTCAGCACCACATCACACGTACTCCAAAATTGACCACATAATTGGAAGTAAAGCACTGCTCAGCAAATGCAAAACAACTGAAATCATAACAAATAGTCTCTCAGACTATAGTGCAATCAAGTTGGAACTCAGAATTCAGAAAATAACTCAGAACCGCACACCTTCATGGAAACTGAACAACTGGCTCTTGAATGTTGATTGGATAAACAATGAAATGAAGACAGAAATAAAGAAGTTCTTTGAAACCTACGAGAATGAAGACACCACGTACCAGAATCTCTGGGACACATTTAAAGCAGTCTGTAGAGGAAAATATAGAGCAATATGTGCCCACATGAGAAGAGTGGAGAGATCCAAAATTGACACCCTATCTTCAAAATTCAAAGAGCTAGAGGAGTAAGATCAAAAAAGCTCAAAACCTACCTGAAGACAAGAAATAACTAAGATCAGAGCAGAACGAAAAGAGATAAAGACAAGAAAAACCCTTCAAAAAATCAATAAATCTAAGAGCTGGTTTTTCGAAAAGATCAACAAAATAAACAGACCACTAGCCAGACTGATAAAAATGAAAAGAGAGAACAACCACATATATGCAATAAAAAACGATAATGGGGAAAACACCACAGATTCCACAGAAATTCACACCATCATCAGAGAATACTACAAACAACTCTATGCACATAAAGTAGTAGATCAGGAAAAAATTGATAAATTCCTGGACACCTGTGTCCTCCCAATCGTAAACCAGGAGGAAGCCAAAACTATGAATAAACCAATAACAAGGTCTGAAGTTAAGGCAGCAATTAACAGCCTACCACACAAAAAAAATCCCAGGTCCAGATGGGTTCACAGCTGAATTCTACCAGACACACAAAGAGGATCTGGTACCATTCCTTCTGAAACTATTCTAAATAATCCAAAAAGTGGGAAGCCTTCCCAAATCATTTTTTGAGACCAACATCATCCTGACACCAAAACCTGACGGAGACTCAACAAGAAAAGAAAACTTCAGGCCAATATCCATGATGAACATAGATGCAAAAATCTTCAATAAAATACTGGCAAACCGATTGCAACAGCACATTAAAAAACTTATCCATCATGATCAAGTAGGATTCACCCGGGGATGCAAGGCTGGTTCAACATACACAAGTCTATAAATGTAATTCACCACATAAACAGAAGCAAAAACAAAAACCACATGATTATCTCAATTGACGCAGAGAAGGCATTTGACAAAATTCAACAGCCCTTTATGCAAAAAGCCCTCCATAAACTTGGTATTGATGGAACATATCTCAAAGTAATAAAAGCTATTTACGACAAACCAACAGCCAATATCACACTGAATGGGCAAACACTGGAAGCATTCCGTTTGAAATCTGGCACTAGACAATGATGCCCTCTCTCACCACTCCTATTCAACATAGTACTGGAAGTTCTAGCCAAAACAATCAGGCAGGAAGAAGAAATAAAATGTGTTCAAATAGGAAAGATGGAAGCCAAATTGTCTCTATTTGCAGACGACAAGATAGTATACCTAGATGACCCCATCACCTCAGCCCAAATGCTCCTGAAACTGATGAGCAACTGCAGCAAAGTCTCAGGATATAAAATCAATGTGCAAAAATCACAAGCATTCCTATACACCAATAACAGACTTAAAGAGAACCAAATCAAGAACGAATTGCCATTCACAATTGCTACAAGGAAAATAAAATACCTAGGAACAAAACTCACAAGGAATGTAAGGGACCTCTTTAACGAAAACTACAAACCACTGCTAAATGAAGTAAGACAGGACGCAGATCGAGAAACATTCCATGATCGTGGTTAGGAAAAATCAATATCGTGAAAATGGCTATACTGCCCAAAGTAATTTACAAAATCAATGCTATCCCCATCAAACTACCATTGAATTTCTTCACAGAACTGGAAAAAAAACACCATGAATTTCATATGGAACCAAAAAAGAGCCCGCATAGCCAAGTTAATTCTAAGCAAAAAGAACAGAGCGGGAGGCATCACGCTTCCAGACTTCAAACTATACTACAAGGCTACAGTAATCAAAACAGCATGGTACTGGTACCAAAACAGAGATATAGACCAATGGAACAGAACAGAGGCATCGGAGGCAACACAACACATCTACAACCATATTATCTTTGATAAACCAGACAAAAACAGGCAATGGGGAAAGGATTCCCTATTTAATAAATGGTGTTGGGAAAACCGGCTAGCCATGTGCAGAAAGCAGAAACTGGACCCCATCCTGACACCTTACACTAAAATTAACTCCAGATGGATTAAAGACTTAAACGTAAAACCTGACACCATAAAAACCCTAGAAGAAGATCTAGGCAAAACCATTCAGGACATAGGAGTAGGCAAGGACTTCATGAACAAAACACCAAAAGCATTGGCAACAAAAGCCAAAATAGACAAATGGGACCTAATCAAACTCCACAGCTTCTGCATGGCAAAAGAAACAGTCACTAGAGTGAATCGGCAACCATCAGAATGGGAAAAAATCTTTGCAGTTTACGCATCTGACAAAGGGCTGATATCCAGAATTTACAAAGAACTCAAACAGATTTACAGGAAAAAAACAAACAAGCCCATTCAAAAATGGGCAAAGGATATGAACAGACACTTTACAAAAGAAGACATACATGAGGCCAACACACATATGAAAAAGTGCTCATCGTCATTGGTCATTAGAGAGATGCAAATCAAAACCACATTGAGATACCCTCTCACACCAGTTAGAATGGCGATCATTAAAAAATCTGGAGACAGCAGATGCTGGAGAGGATGTGGAGAAATAGGAACACTCTTACAGTGTTGGTGGGAGTGTAAATTAGTTCAACCATTGTGGAAGACAGTGTGGCGATTCCTCAGGGACCTAGAAATAGAAATTCCATTTGACCCAGCAATCCCATTACTTGGTATCTATCCAAAGGACTATAAATAGTTCTACTATAAGGACACATGCACACGAATGTTCATTGCAGCACTGTTTACAATAGCAAAGACCTGGAACCAACCCAAATGCCCAACGATGATAGACTGGACTGGGAAAATGTGGCACATATACACCATGGAATATTATGCAGCAATCAAAAATGATGAGTTTGTGTCCTTTGTAGGGACATGGATGAATCTGGAGAACATCATTCTCAGCAAACTGACACAAGAACAGAAAAAGAAATACCGCATATACTCACTCATAGGTGGGTGAGAAAAATGAGAACACATGGACACAGAGAGGTGGTCTACTATACACTGGGGACTGTTGGGGGGAATGGGGGATGGACAGCAGGGGGGGGCTGGGGGGGATAGCCTGGGGATGAATGCCAAGTGTGGGTGAAGGGGAGGAAAGCAGCAAAACACACTGCCATGTGTGTACCTATGCAACTATCTTGCTCGTTCTCCACATGTACCCCCAAACCTATAATGCAATAAATATTAAAAAAAAAAATAGACACCTGTCTATTGCTCCATTGTGAATTACTCAATAAAGTGCTAAATATGTGGTACTATCAAACATAATCCTCAGGATTCTTCAGGTGTATATCACTCAGTGAGGCACAAAATGTGTGGCCATATTAAAAATGCTCGAGTGTTACCCTGGTGTGCATTATTCACTGAGGATCTAAATGAGTGGCTACCTGAAGTGGCCTCTTAACTCTTCCCCAGCTTTGTATTATTGAATGAGACTCTGACTAAGTGGACATAAGAAAGAGACTCAGGTGTATTGCCCAGGTGTTTATTACCTACAGAGTCTCTTAATGTGTAGCCATTTAAAGTAGACACTTGACTATTTTTGAGGGGAGTATTCTTCACAGAGGCCCTGAACGAGTGGCCATGTGAAAGAGATTCGTTACTTTTCAGATATACATATTATTCACTAAAACACTGAAAGAGTGGCATTCTGAAATAGAACCCATTTTACTCCACAGGTGTGCATAAGTCTTTGATTCACCAAAAGAAACACCATATGAAACAGAGAAGTGATTATTCCCCATATGTGCAGTGTGCAAATAGGTTTTGATTTTGTGGCCATATAAAATAGACTAGTGTCTATTCCACACGTGTGTATTATTATCTTATTCTGTAAATTAAAGGCTATATAAAGTGGACTCCTAACACTTCCCCTGGTGTGGCTTTCTCATTGAGGCTGTTTTTCTTTAACCATATGAAACAGGATGTGGTCTAACTCAAATATTTGTATCATTCAGTGAATCTCTGAATGAGTGGCTATATAAAATAGACTGCTAAGTATTTTACATTTTTGCATTTTTCACTGAGGTTATGAGTCAGTGGCCATATAAATTGGAATCCTGACTAATCCACACGTGCATATTATCCACTGAGGCTATGAATGAGTGTCCTAATAACAAAGACTCCTGGCTACTCCACAGGTGTACATCATTTTCCAAGGCTCTGAATACATGTCCATCGAAAATAGACTCCAAATTATTACCCAGGTGTGTACTATTCAGTGAGGCTCAGAATATGTTTCCACATCAATTAGATTCCTTACTATATCAAGTCTGTCTTGCTCATTGAAGCTCTGAATATGTGTCTACATGATATAGACTCCTGACTACACCACATTAATTATTGACACTCCAAATTAAAGGCCACACGAAAAAGTCTCCTGACTATTTCACAGGTGTGCATTATTTAGTGAGAATCTGAGTGAGGGGATAATGGTAAATCCTGACTATTTCTCCAGGTGTGTACACTTAGTGAGGCTCTTAACGAGTGGCCATACGAAAAAGACTTCTGCCTATTCCACAGGTGTGCATTATTTACTGATTATCTGAGTGAGTGGCCATAAAAAATAGACTCCAGACTATATCACAAGTGTGTAATATTCAGTGAGGCTGTGAAAGAGGGTCCATAAAAATCAGACTTCTAATTACTTTACATGTGCATTATTCAGAGTTTGTCTGAATGAGTATCCATATGACATAGACTCCACATTACTATCCATATGTGCATTAATCAAACAGGCTCTGTTTGAGTGTCCATAAAAAATATACTACTAACACAGCACCAGGTGTGTATTACTCAGCAATACAGAAAATTAGAGTTCATATGAAATAGACTCCTGACTATCACACAAGTGTATATCATTCAGCAAGGCACTTAATTCGTGGCTATGTTAAACAGCGTCCTGATTACTCCATAGAAGTTTACTATTTACTGAAACTTTGAATGATAGACCGTATAGAATAGACACCTGAATATTGCTCCATTGTAAACTATTCAATAAAGTTCTAAATGAGTGGTAGTATCGAATAGAATCCTGAGGATTCTTCAGGTGTATATCACTCAGTGAAGCACAAAATGAGTGGTCATATAAATAATGCTCAACTATTACCCTGGTGTGCATTATTCACTGAGGCTCTAAATGAGTGTCTACATGAAGTAGACTCTTAAACCTTCCTTTGTCGTGTATTATTGAATGAGTCTCTGACAAAGTGGGTATAAAAAAGAGACTCAGGTCTATTGCCCAGGTGTTCATTACCTACAGAGACTCTGAAAATGTACCCATTTTAAGTAGACCCTTGACTATTTTTAAGGGGAGTATTCTTCACCAAGGCCCTGAACAAGTGGCCATGTGAAAGAGATTCCTGGCTAAGCAGATATACATATTATTCACTAAAACAATGAAAGAGTGGCCTTATAAAATAGAACCCATTTTACTCAAAAGTTTTGCGTTATTTTTTGATTCTCCAGACTAATCATCATATAAATCAGAGAAGTGATTTTTCCCAAGATGTGCAGTATTCGAAAAGGTTCTGTATGAGTGTCTATTTCAAATAGTCTCCTGACTTTGACACATGTGTGTATCATTCACGGAACTGCTTAATTTGGGGCTACCTTAAATAGGATCCTGACTACTGCACATCTGTTTATTATGCACTGAAGCTCCGAATGACAGGCCATATAAAATAGACTTCTTATTATTGCCCCATTGTGCATTACTCGGTAATGCTGTGATTGAGTGACCACATGACTTAGATACTGATTATTCCCAAGGTGTGAATTTTTCAATGTGATTCTGAACGAGTGACCACATAACAAACCCTTGACTCTATCCTCTTGAATATTTCACTTCTGCATTGTCCACTGAGTCGCTGGGTGAAGAGTCATATCAAATAGTCTACAGAGTATTCCTTAGCTGTGCATTATTAGTGAGTCTCTGAATAAGTGGCTATATATAATATAATCATGAGTATTTTCCAGATATATATAATTTCTCACAGAGGTTCTAAATAAGTGGCCATGTGAAATACACTCCTGACGTTTTCATAGGTCTGTATTATTCTGTGAAGCTCTGAATGAGAGGCCATAAATAGAGCCTTCTGAATGCTTCTAAGGCATGCGTTTTTACATTCAGCTCTAAATGAGGGGCTGCAGGAAATATAATTTTAACTTTTCCCAAGGTGTATGTTATTCAGTTAGGCCCAGAATATGTTGGTATAGGAAATAGAATTTTGACTACAATAGAGGTGTTTCTTATTCAAGGAAGCTCTGAAATTGATGCCACATGTAATAGCGTCCTTAGTATTTCCCAGGTGTGTATTATTCACTGAGGCTCTGAAACTTTGGCCATATGAAATTGTTTTCTGGCTTGTCCACATGTGTGTATTATTGACTCTGACTCTAAATATTTGGGCATGTAAAATAGACAAGTGACTATTCAAAAGGTGGTATTACTCACTCAGGCTTTGATTTTGTGGCCATATAAAATAGTCTAGTGTCTATTCCACACGTGTTCATTATTCCCTGAGGCTGTAAATGAGAGTTTATATAAAGTAGACTCCTAACACTTCTCTACCTGTGCCTTACTCAGTGAGGCTGTTTTTGTTTAACCATATGAAACAGCATTCTGTCTATCTCAAATATTTTTATTATTCAGTGAATATCTAAATGAGTGTCTATATGAAATAGACTGCTGTGTACTTTACATTTGTGCATTTTTCACTGATGTTACGAGTCAGTAGCCATATAAATTGGAATCCGGACTAATTCACATGTGCATACTATCCACTGAGGCTAAGAATAAGTGTCCTAATAAAATAGACTCCTTGCTACTCCACAGGTGTACATTATTTACCAAGGTTCTGAATGAATGTCCATCGAAAAGAGACTCTAAATTATTCTCCAGTTGGGTATTATTCTGTGAGTCTCAGACGATGTGGCCACATTAATTAGAATCCTTACAACATAAAGGGCTTGTTTTATTCACTGTGGCTCTAAATTTGTGTCTACATGAAATAGACTGCTGACTACATCACATTATATAGTGACACTCAGAATTAGAGGCCACATGAAAATGTCTCCTGACTATTCCGCAGGTGTGCATTATTTAATGAGACTCTGAATGAAGGGATATAGGTAAATTCTATTTCCCCAGGTGTGTACACTTAGTGAGGCTCTTAACGAGTGGCCATAGGAAAGAGTCTCCTGACTATTCCACAGGTGTGCATTATTTAGTGAGATTTTGAATGAGGGGATAATGGTATATCCTGACTATTTTCCAAGGTGTGTACACTTAGTGAGGCTCGGAACGAGTGGCCATAGGAAACAGACTTCTGTCTCTTCCGCTGGTGTGCATTATGTAGTGATTCTCTGAATGGCTGGCTGTAAAAAAATATACTCCAGACTATATCACAAGTGTGTAATATTCAGTGAGTCTGTGAAAGAGGTTCTAACAGAATCAGACTGCTAATTACTTTAAATGTGCATTACTAACTGTTTGTCTGAATGAGCAGCCGTAAGACATAGACTCCTCATTATTATACATGTGTGCATTAATCAAACAGGTTCTGTTTGAGTGTCCATATCAAATAGACTCCTGACACTGCTCCAGGTGTGTATTACTCAATGGTACACAAAATTAGAGTTCATATGAAATAGACGCCAGGCTATTACCCAGGTGTGTATCATTCGGGAAGGCACTTAATTCGTGGCTATCTTAAACAGCCTCCTGATTACTCCATAGAAGTTTTTTATTCACTTAAACTTTGAGTAATAGACCATATAAAATTGACACCTGACTATTGCTCCATTGTGAATTATTTAATAAGGTGCTAAATGTGTGGTAGTATCAAATAGAATCCTTAGAATTTTTCAGGTGTGTATCACACAATGAGGCACAAAATGAGTGGCAATATAAAAAATGCTCGACTATTACCCTGGTGTGCATTATTCACTGAGGATCTAAATGAGTGGCTACATGAAGTAGACACGTAACTCTTCCCCAAGTATGTACTATTGAATGAGACTTACTAAGTGGGCATAAAAAAGGGACTCAGGTGTATTACCCAGGTGTTCATTACGTACAGAGTCTCTAAATGTGTAGCCATTTAAAGTAGACTCTTGACTATTTTTGAGGGAGTATTCTTCACAGAGTCCCTGAACGAGTGGCCATGAGAAAGAGATTCCTTACTTTTCAGATATACATATTATTCACTAAAACACTGAAAGAGTGACATTCTGAAATAGAACTCATTTTACTTTACAGGTGTGCATAAATTTTTGATTCACCAAACAAAACACCATATGAAACAGAGAAGTGATTATTCCCCACATGTGCAGTATTCAAAAAGGCTTTGATTTTGCAGCCATATAAAATACACTAGTGTCTATTCCACACGTGTGCATTATTTCCTGATTCTGTAAATTAAAGGCTATATAAAGTAGACTCCTAACCCTTCCCCTGGTGTGCATTACTCAGTGAGGCTCATTTTGTTTAACCATATGAAACACGATGTTCTCTATCTCAAATATTTGTATTATTCAGTGAATCTCTGAATTAGTGTCTATTTAAAATAGGCTGCTGAGTAATTTACATTTGTACATTTGTCACTGAGGTTATGAGTCAGTGTCCATATAAAATGGAATCCTGAATAATCCACACGTGCATATTGTGTAACCATAAAAAACAGGATGCTGTCTATCTTAAATATTTTTCTTATTCAATGAATCTCTGAATGAGTGTCTATATGAAGTAAACTGCTGAGTACTTTACATTTGTTCTTTTGTCACTGAGGTTTCAAGTAAGTGGCCATATAAAATGAAATCCTGACTAATACACACGTGCATATTATACAATGAGGCTATGAATGAGTGTCCACATGAAATAGACTCCTTGCTACTCCACAGGTGTGCATTATTTACCGAGGCTCTGAATGAATGTACATGGAAAATAGACTCCAGGGTAGACTCGCAAGATGGCGTCATAGAAGTGACTCAGGATTGCAGCTCTCAGTGAAGGGACAGAGGGTGAATCCTAGCCGCATTCTCGGATGGACCTTTTTTTGCCCACAGAGCGTTGAAAGTCCCAGGTGTGAGAGAGACACGGAACACTAGAACAGCCGGCTAGCCCAGCCAGCTCATGGCCGCTTCAACTAGCGCCACAGTGGGACCCAGCACGAAACTCACTGGTCTAGGTGCCCTGTTAAACCGGCAATCTGAGATTTGGAAGGGCAGATTGGCATGTCCATCTGATTGAACGGGACTTGGACAATGAGCCAGACCAGGAGATTCCTGGGAAGAGTGATCTGATCCAGCGCAGTGGGCAGCAGCACCAGAGATCACACGGATCCCAGTGCCCTATTGGCAGGTTACTGGGGCGCCAGTGAGAGAGTCGACCTTTCAGCTTGCAGAGAGGAAGAGAGAGAGAGAGAGAGAGGATGGACTCTGAGGCAGGGAGCTGGGTGATCGGGCTCAGCGGGTCCCACCCTCACGGGGACGAGCAGGGTGGCAATTGAAGGCACTTGGGGCTGAGAGTTTTGCTGCTGGCATCTAGGACGGTGCAGCCCGGTGAGGGAGGGGCGTCCACCACTACTCACGCAATCCGCCCCTACTGAAGTACCACCCAGAGTTGATGCAGTCTGCCATTGCCGAGGAAATCTGCCATAACAGAGAGACTCCACCAGGAGAGGCAATCGCTCCACAGCGGAATGGAACCCAGCAGTAACAGGGCAGACCCATGCTAGCAGGGCAGAACCCCGGCAGGCAAATAGTGAATAGACTGCCTCCTGGGGGGGCAGGACAGTGCAACAGATACTCATAAAGAAAGCCCCAACTCCCTGAGAAAGAGCATCTAAGGGGGAAAAAAAAGGGTAATGTTTTATGAGTTCTGTTGCAGCAGACATAAACAACCTCCCAACAACCCTGAATGAACAATGGAGCTCAGAGCTCAGCACTGGAGCTCTTATAAAGCAAAGACCGTCTCCTCAAGCAGCTCCCTGACCACTGTATATCCAAAGAGTCACCCCAAAAAAGGACTAATCAGACTGACATTTCACGGGCATCATTCTGGAACAAAGACAGCAGAAGAAGAAGCTGGTATCATCCCTCACTGTTCCGCAGATGCTACAGGTATACCCCAGACAAGCAGGGCCTGGGGTGGAACTCAGCACTCATACAGCAGAGGGGCTAGACCATTAGAAGGAAAACTAAGTAACAGAAATACTTAATCATCAACAATCTCAGTGTCCACACAGAGACCCAATTGAAAAATCAGCAACTACTAAGACAACAGGCGGATAAATACATAAAGATGGGAAGAAACCAGCGCAAAAAGGAGGAAAACACCCGAAACCAAAACACCTCACCTCCTACAAAGGACCAAAACTCCTCACCAGCAAGGGAACAAAGCTGGACGGAGAATGAGTGTGATGAAATGACGGAATCAGACTTCAGAAAGTGGAAAATGAGAAACTTCAGTGAGCTAAAAGAACATGTTCTAAATCAGGGCAAAGAAACTAAGAACCTTGAAAAAAGATTTGAAAAAAGATTCCAGGAATTGATAACAAGAATGGACAACTTAGAGAGGAATATGAATGAATTGAGGGAGCTGAAAAACACAACACGAGAACTTCGCGAAGCATGCACAAGTTTCAACAACCGAATTGACCAAGCAGAAGAAAGAATATCAGAAGTTGAAGATCAACTCAATGAAATAAAACGAGAAACCAAGATTAAAGAAAAAAGCACAAAAAGGAATAAACAAAATCTCCAAGAAATGTGGGACTATGTGAAGAGACACAACCTATGTTCGATAGGTGTATCAGAATGTGATGAAGAGAATGAATCGAAGCTGGAAAACACTCCTCAGTATATTATCCAGGAAAATTTCCCCAACCTAGCAAGACAGGTCAATACTCAACTCCAGGAAATACAGAGAACACCGCAGAGATACTCCACAAGAAGAGCAACCCCAAGGCACATAATCGTCAGATTCAACAGGGTTGAAATGAAGGAGAAAATACTAAGGGCAGCCAGAGAGAAAGGTCGGGTCACCCACAAAGAGAAGCCCATCAGACTCACAGCAGATCTCTCAGCAGAGACAGTACAAGCCAGAAGAGAGTGGGGGCCAATATTCAACATCCTTAAACAAAAGAATTTTCACCCCAGAATTTCATATCCAGCCGAACTGAGCTTCATAAGTGAAGAAAAATAAAATTCTTCACGAACAAGCAAGTACTCAGAGATTTTGTCACTACTAGGCCTGCATTACATGAGCTCCTGAAAGAGGCACTAAACATAGAAAGAAACAACCAGTACCAGCCATCCTAAAACATACCAAATGCTAAAGAGCATCAACAAAATGAATAATGTACATTTAACAATGGGCAAAACAGCCAGATAGCATCAAAATGGCAGTAACAAATTCATACATAACAATATTAACCCTAAATGTAAATGGGCTAAATGCACGAATCAAAAGAAACAGAGTGGCAAATTGGATAAAAAACCAAAACCCATCGGTGTGCTGTATCCAGGAAACCCACCTCACACGCAAGGATACACAAAGGCTCAAAATAAAAGGGGAATATGTGGCACATATACACCATGGAATATTATGCAGCAATCAAAAATGATGAGTTTGTGTCCTTTGTAAAGACATGGATGAATCTGGAGAACATCATTCTCAGCAAACTGACACAAGAACAGAAAAAGAAATACTGCATATACTCACTCATAGGTGGGTGAAAAAAATGAGAACACATGGACACAGAGAGGCGGTCTACTATACACTGGGGACTGTTGGGGGAAATGGCGGAGGGACAGCGGGGGGGGGCTGTGGAGGGATAGCCTGGGGATGAATACCAAGTGTGGGTGAGGGGGAGGAAGGCAGCAAAACACACTGCCATGTGTGTACCTATAAAACTATCTTGCATGTTCTGCACATGTACCCCAAAACCTATAATTCAATAAAAAGAAAAAAAATTTCTATGAAATAAAAAATAAATAAATAAATAAATAATAAAAATAAAAGGATGGAGGAACATCTACCAAGCCAATGGAGAGCAAAAAAGAAAAAGCAGGAGTTGCAATTCTCATCTCTGATAAAATAGAATTTACAGCAACAAAGATCAAAAGTGACAAAGAAGGTCATTACATAATGGTAAAAGGATTGATGCAACAATAAGAGCTAACAATTCTAAATATATATGGACCCAATGCAGAAGCACCCAGATATATAAGGCAAGTTCTTAATGACTTACAAAGAGACTTAGACTCCCACTCAATAATATTGGGAGACTTTAACACTCCACTGTCAATATCAAACAGATCAACCAGGCAGAAAATTAACAAGGATATCCCAGACTTGAACTCAGACCTGGAACAAGCAAAACTGATAGACATTTACAGAACTCTCCACCCCAAATCCACAGAATAGGCATTCTTCTCAGCACCACATCACACCTACTCCAAAATTGACCACATAATTGGAAGTAAAGCACTCCTCAGCAAATGCAAAACAAATGAAATCATAACAAACAGTCCCTCAGACCATAGTGCAATCATGTTGGAACTCAGATTTCAGAAAATAAGTCAGAACTTCACAGCTTCATGGAAACTAAACAACGGGCTCTTGAATGTTGATTGGATAAACAAAGAAATGAAGGCAGAAATAAAGAAGTTCTTTGAAACCAACGAGAATGAAGACACAACCTACCAGAATCTCTGGGACACATTTAAAGCAGTCTGTAGAAAAAAATATATAGCAATATGTGCCCACATGAGAAGAGTGGAGAGATCCACAATTGAAACCCTATCGTCAAAATTGAAAGAGCTAGAGGAGCAAGATCAAAAAAGCTCAAAACCTAGCCGAAGACAAGAAATAACTAAGATCAGAGCAGAACTGAAGGAGATAGAGACAAGAAAACCCCTTCAAAAAATCAATAAACCCAAGAGCTGGTTTTTTGAAAAGATCAACAAAATAGACAGACCACTAGACAGACTGATAAAAATGAAAGAAGAGAACAACCAAATAGATGCAATAAAAAACGATAATGGGGAAATCACCACAGAGTCCACAGAAATTCAAACCATCATCAGAGAATACTACAAACAACTCTATGCACATAAACTAGTAAACCAGGAAGAAATGGATAAATTCCTGGACGCCTGTGTGCTCGCAAACCTAAACCAGGAGGAAGCCAAAACTATGAATAGTCCAATAACAAGGACTGAAGTTGAGGCAGCAATAAAGAGACTACCACACAAAAAAAGCCCAGGTTTAGATGGGTTCACAGCTGAATTCTACTAGACACACAAAGACGATCTGGTACCATTCCTTCTGAAACTATTACAAATAATCCAAAAAGAGGGAACCCTTTCCAAATCATTTTATGAGAACAACATCATCCTGATACCAAAAGCTGGCAGAGTCTCAACAAGAAAAGAAAACTTCAGGCCAATATCCATGATGAACATTGACGCAAAAATCTTTAATTAAATACTGGCAAACCTATTGCAACAGCACATTAAAAAACTTATCCATCATGATCAAGTAGGATTCATCCCAGGGATGCAAGACTGGTTTGACATATGCAAGTCTATAAATGTAAATCACCACGTAAACAGAAGCAAAAACAAAAAACACATGATTATCTCAATTGACGCAGAGAAAGCATTTGACAAAATTCAACAGCCCTTTATGCTAAAAACCCTCAATAAACTTGGTATTGATGGAACATATCTCAAAGTAATAAAAGCTATTTACGACAAACCAACAGCCAATATCATACTGAATGGGCAAAAACTGGAAGCATTCCCTTTGAAATCCGGCAATAGACAAGGATGCCCTCTCTTACCACTCCTATTCAACATAGTACTGGAAGTTCTAGTCAGAGAAATCAGGCAAGAAAAAGAAATAAATGGTATTCAAATAGGAAAGGTGGAAGCCAAATTGTCTGTATTCGAAGACGACATAACAGTATACCAAGAACACCCCATCACCTCAGCCCAAAAGCTCCTGCAACTGATAAGCAACTTCAGCGAAGACTCAGGATATAAAATAAATCTGCAAAATCACAGTCATTCCTATACACCAATAACAGACTTAAAGAAAACCAAATAAAAAACCAACTGCCATTCACAATTGCTACAAAGACAATAAAATACCTAGGAATACAACTTACAAGAAATGTAAGGGACCTCTTTAAGGAAAACTACAAACCACAGCTCAATGAAATAAGAGAGGACACAAACAGATGGAGAAATATTCCATGTTCGTGGTTAGAAAGAATCAATATCGTGAAAATGGCTATACTGCCCAAGGTAATTTACACAATCAATGCTATCCCCATCAAACTACCATTGAATTTTTTTCACAGAACTGAAAAAATCCACCATGAATTTCATATGGAACCAAAAAAGAGCCCGCATAGCCAAGTCAATTCTAAGCAAAAAGAACAGAGTGGGAGGCCTCACACTACCAGACTTCAAACTATACTACAAGGCTACAGTAATCAAAACAGCATGGTACTGGTACCAAAACAGAGATATATACCAATGGAACAGAACAGAAGCATCGGAGGCAACACAACATGTCTACAACCATATAATCTTTGATAAGCCAGACAAAAACAAGCAATGGGGGAATGATACCCTGTTTAATAAATGGTGTTGGGAAAACTGGCTAGCCATGTGCAGAAAGCAGAAACTGGACCCCTTCCTGACACCTTACACTAATATTAACTCCAGATGGATTAAAGACTTAAACATAAGACCTGACACCATAAAAACCCTAGAAGAAAATCTAGGCAAAACCATTCAGGACATAGGAGTAGGCAAGGACTTCATGACCAAAACACCAAAAGCATTGGCAACAAAAGCCAAAATAGACAAATGGGACCTAACCAAACTCCACAGCTTCTGCACGGCAAAAGAAACAGTCACTAGAGTGAATCGGCAACCATCAGAATGGGAAAAAAATCTTTGCAGTTTATACATCTGACAAAGGGCTGATATCCAGAATTTACAAGGAACTCAAACAGATTTACAGGAAGAAAACTAACAAGTCCATTCAAAAATGGGCAAAGGATATGAACAGACACTTTAAAAAAG
This sequence comes from Saguinus oedipus, assembly GCA_031835075.1. Classification (NCBI taxonomy): domain Eukaryota; kingdom Metazoa; phylum Chordata; class Mammalia; order Primates; family Cebidae; genus Saguinus; species Saguinus oedipus. The sequence goes on from CM063173.1 coordinate 61,643,243, forward strand.
AAGACATACATGAGGCCATCAAACATATGAAAAAATGCTCATCATCACTGGGCATTAGAGAGATGCAAATAAAAATCACATTGAGATACCATCTCAGGCCAGTTAGAATGGCTATCATTAAAATATCTGGAGACAGCAGATGCTGGAGAGGATGTGGAGAAATAGGAACACTCTTACACTGTTGGGAGTGTAAATTAGTTCAACCATTGTGAAAGACAGTGTGGCGATTCCTCAAGGACCTAGAAATAGAAATTCCATTTGACCCAGCAATCCCATTACTGGGTATATATCCAAAGACTATAAATCCTCCTACTATAAGGACACATGCACACGAATGTTCATTGCAGCACTGTTTACAGTAACAAAGAACTGGATGCAACCCAAATGCCCAACGATGATAGACTGGACTGGGAAAATGTGGCACATATACACAATGGAATATTATGCAGCAATCAAAAATGATGAGTTTGTGTCCTTTGTAGGGACATGGATGAATCTGTAGAACATCATTCTCAGCAAACTGACACAAGAACAGAAAAAGTAATACCGCATATACTTACTCATAGGTGGATGAGAAGAATGAGAACACATGGACACAGAGAGGGATCTACTATACACTGGGGTCTATTGGGGGAATGGGGGAGAGACAGTGGGGTGGGCTGTGGAGGGATAGCCTGGGGATAAATGCCAAGTGTGGATAAAGGGGAGGAAGACATCAAAACCCACTGCCATGTGTGCACCTATGCAACTATCTTGCACGTTAGGCACATGTACCCCAAAACCTATAATGCAATAAAAATTAAAAAAAGAAATTAGACTCCAAATTATTTTCCAGGTCTGTATTACTCAGTGAGGCTCTTTTTGTGTGACCATATAAAACAGAATGTTGTCTATCTTAAATATTTGTATTATTCACTGTATCTCTGAATGAGGGTTTATATGAAATAGACTGCTGAGTACTTTACATTTGTGCATTTTTCATTGAGGTTATGAGTCAGTGGCCATATAAAATGGAATCCTGACTAATCCACATGTGCATATTATCCACTGAGGCTATGAAGTAGTGCCCTAATAAAATAGGCTCCTGGCTACTCCTCAGGTGTACATTTTTTGCCGAGGCTCTGAATGAATGTCCATCGAAAATAGACTCAAAATTATTCTCCAGGTGTGTATTATACAGTGAGGCTTAGAAGATGTTGCCATATTAATTAGATTCCTTACTATATCTGGTTCCTGGCTTATTCACTGAGGCTCTTAATATGTGTCTACATGAAATAGACTTCTGACTACAACACATTATTCCGTGACACTTTGAATTAGAGGCCACATGAAAAAGTCTCCTGACTATTCCACAGGTGTGCCTTATTTAGTCAGAATGTGAGTGAGGGGATAAAGGTTAATCCTGACTATTTCCCCAGTTGTATAAACTTAGTGAGGCTCTTAACGACTGGTCATAGGAAAGAGACATCTGAATATTAAGCAGGTGTGCATTATTTAGTGATTCTTTGAATGAGTGGCCATAAAAAATAGACTCCAGACTATAACGCAAGTGTGTAATATTCAGTGAGGCTGTGAATGATCCTCTGTATACCTTCTTTCTCCTGTGTATATCACCTCTCTCCTGTTTGTATCCTCCTCTCTCTTGTGTGTACGCCCCTTTTTTTGTGTATCCCCCTTACCTATGTGTATCCTCCTTTTTCCTGTGTGTATCCCCCTTTCTCTTGTATTTATCCATTTTTCCTGTGTGTATGCCCCTCTCTCCTGTGTGTACCCTCCTACCTCCTGTGTATATCACCACTCTCCTGTGTATATCCCCCTCTCTCCTGTGTGTATTCTTCTGTCTCCTGTGTGTAACCTGCTCTCTTTTGTGTGTAAACTCCTCTATTCTGTGTGTGTCCTCCTCTCTCCTGTGTGTGTCACCCTCTTCTGTGTGTATTTTTTCTCTACTCTGTGTATTCTCCTCTCTTCTGCGTGTATCCTCCTCCCTCTTGTGTGTATGCTTCATCACTCGTGTGTGTATCCCCCCACTCTCCTGTGTTTATCCCCACTCTTTCCTGTCTGTATCCCCAACTCTCCTGTGTGTATGCCCTGTTCTCATGTGTGTATCTCCCTCTCCTTTGTGTATTCTCTCCTCTTCTGTGTCTATCCCCATTTCTCCTGTGTGTATCTCCCTTTCCTGTGTGTATGCCCCTCTCTCCTGTGTATATCCTTCTCTATTGTGTTTATCCTCCTCTCTCCTGTGTGTATACCTCTCTATCCTGTGTGCATCCTCCTCTCTTATGTGTGTATCCCCTCTCTCCTGTGTGTATCCTCCTCTTTTCTTGTGTATCCTCTTCTTTTCTGTGTGTATCCCCCTTTCCTGTGTTTATTCCCCCACTCTTCTGTGTGTATCCTCCTCTCTCCTGCGTGTATTCTCCTCTCTCCTGTGTGTATCCTTCTCTCTTTTGTGTGTATCCTCCTCTCTCCTGCGTGTATCTTCCTCTCTTCTGTCTGTATTCTTCTCTCTTTTTGTGTACCCTCCTCCCTCCTGTATTTATCCTCTCCCCCTGTGTGTATGCCCCTCTATCCTGTGTGTATGCCCCATTCTCTTGTGTGTATACCCCTTTCTCCTGTGTGTATCCCCCCTCTCTGCTGTGTGTATCCTCTTTTCTCCTGTGTGTATGCCCCTCTGTTCTGTGTGTATCCCTCTCTCCTGTGTGGATTCCCCTTTCTCCTGTGTGCATCTTCCCCACTTCTGTGTGTATTTCTCTCACCTGTGTGTATCCCCCTCTCTACTGTGTTTTTCCCCCTCTCCTTTTTTTATCCTCCTCTCTCCTGGTTGTATTCTCCTCTCTTTTTTGCGTATCCTCCTCTCTGGAGTTTGTATTCTGCTCTCTCCTGTGTGTATCCCCCTCCCCCTGTGTGTATCCTCCTCTCTCCTGTGTGTATTTCCCTCTATCCTGTGTGTATGTCACACTCTCCTGTTTGTATCTCCCTCTCTCCTGTGTGTTTCCCCTCTCTTCTGGGTGTATCCTCCTCTATTCTGTGTGTATCCTCTTCTCTCTTGTGTGTATCCTCCTCTCCCCTGTGTGTATCACTTTACCCCTGTGTGTTTCCCCATTTTTCTTGGGTGTATCTCCCTCTCTCCTTTGTGTATCCTCCTCTCTCCTGTGTGTATCCTCCTTTCACCTGTGTGTATCCTTCTCTCTCCTGTTTGTATTATTTTCTCTCCTGTGTGTATCCTCCTCTCTGCTGTGTCAATCCTTCTCTTCCCTGTGTGTATTATTCTCTCTTCTGTGTGTATCTTCCTTACTTCTGTGTGTATCTTCTTCTATCCTATGTGTATACCCCTCTGTGCTGTGTGTTACCCCCTCTCTATTGTGTGTATTCTCCTCTATCCTGTGTGTATCCTCCTCTCTCCTGTGTGCATGCCCCCACTCTCCTGTGTGTATTTTTCTCTTTTTTGTGTATTATGTCTTTCCTGTGTGTATCTTCCATTCAGCTGTGTGTATCACCATCTCCTGTGTGTTCCCCACTGTCTCTTTTGTGTATGCTCCTCTCTCCTATGTGTACCCTCCTTTCTCCTGTGTGTAACTTCCTCTCTCCTGTGTGTATCCCCCTCCACATGTGTGTATCCCCCACTCTCCTGTGTGTTTCCCCCTCTCTCCTGTGTGTATCCTTCTCTCCTGGGTGTATCCTCCTCTCTTTTCTGCATAACTCCTCTCTGCTGTTTGTATGCCTTTCTTTTCTCCTATGTGTATCCCCCTCTCTCCAGTGTGTATTTCCCTCCATCCTGTGTGTATGTCGTTCTCTCCTGTTTGGATTTCCCTCTCTCCTGTGTATTTCGCCCTCTCTTCTTGGTGTATCCTCCTCTCTCCTTTGTGTATCCTCTTCTCTCTTGTGTGTATCCTCCTCTCTTCTGTGTGTATCCCTTTTCCCCTGTGTGTATCCCCATTTATCCTGGGTGTATCCTCCTCTCTCCTGTGTGTATAGTCTTTCCTCCTGTGTGTATCTTTCTCTCTCCTGTGTGTATTCTTCTCTCTCCACTGTGTATCCTCCTGTGTCTTGTGTGTATCCTCCTCTCTCGTGTGTATTTTCTTATCTCTTGTATGTACTCCCCTCACTCTTGTGTGTATCCCCCTCTCTCCTGTGTGTATCTTCCCTAATCCTGTGTGTATTTTTCTCTCTCCTGTTTGTATTCCCCTCTGTTCTGTGTGTATCTTTCTTTCTGTGTGTATCCTCCTCTCTGCTCTGTGTATCCTCCTCTCTCCTGTGAGTATCCTCCACTCTCCTAAGTGTATCATTTTATCCTGTGTTTATCCCCTCTCTTGTGTGTATTCTTCTCTCTTCTGTGTGTATCCTCCTCTCTCCTGTGTGTATCCTCTTCTCTCTTGTATTTATTCTTCTCGCACTGTGTGTATCCCCCTCTCTGCTATGTATATCCCCTTCCCTCCTGTGTTTATGCCCCACTCTCCTGTGTGTATTCCCATCTCTCCTGTGTGTATCCTCATCTATTTTGTGTGTATACTTCTCTCTCCTATGTGTATCCCCCTCTCCTTTGTGTATCCACCTCTCTCCTGTGTGTATCCCACCGTCTCCAGTGTTTATCCCCCTTGATTGTGTGTATCTCCCTCTCTTTTGTGTTTTTTCTCTTCTTTGTGTATCTTCCTCTGTGCAGTGTGTAACCTCCTCTCTCCTGTGTGTATCCTCCTCTCTCCTTTGTGTACCCCCGTCTCTCCTGTGTGTATCTCACCATCTCCAGTGTTTATTCTTCTCGCCTGTGTGTATCGCCCTGTCTCTTGTGTGTTTTGCCCTCTTCTTTTTGTATCCTTATCTCTCCTGTGTGTATCCTCTTTTCTCCTATGTATACTCTTTTCTATCCTGTGTAAATCCTCCTCTCTTGTGTGTATTCTTCTCTCTTCTGTGTGTATCTTTTTCTCTTCTGTGTATCTTCCTCTCTCCTGTGTGTATCTTTCTCTCTCCTCTGTGTATCCTCCTCTCTCTTGTGTGTATGATTCTCTCTCCTGTGTGTATCTTTCTTCATCCCTCTGTGTAGCCACCCTCTCTCCTGTGTGTATCCCCCTTTCTTCTGTGTGTATCTCCCTCTCTTTTGTGTGTATCCCCTCTCTCCTTTGTGTATCCTCCTCTCTGCTGTGTCTATCCTCCTCTCTCCTGTGTGAACGCCTCTCTCTTGTGTGTATTTCCATCTTCTGAGTGTATTCTTCTCTCACCTGTGTGTATTCCCCTTTCTCCTGTGTGTATCACCCTCTCCTGTGTGTATGCCTCTCTCTCCGGTGTGTATCCTCATCTCCTGTATGTATTCTCCTCTCTCCTCTGTATCTTTTCTTTTTTCTGTGTATCTACCCGATCCTGTGTGCATCCTTATCTTCTTTGTGTATCCTTATCTCTCCTGTGTGTATCCTTCTCTCCTGTGTGTGTCCTCATTTCTTTTGTGTGTACCACCCCTCTTCTGTGTGTATTCCCCTCTCTCCTTTGTGTATTCCCCTCTCTCTTGTGTGCATCCTCCTCTCTTTTGTGTGTATCTCCTCTCTCCTGTGTGTATTCTCCTCTTTGCTGTGTATCCTCTTCTTTTCTGTGCGTATTCCCCTCTCCTGTGTTTACCTCCTATTCTCCTGGGTGTATCCTCCTCTCTCCTGCGTGTATCCTCCTCTCTTCTGTCTGTATTCTCCTCCTTTTTGTGTACCCTCCTCCCTCCTGTATTTATCCTTCTTCCCCTGTGTGTATGCCCCACTCTTTTGTGTGTATCCCCCTTTCTCCTGTGTGTATCCCCCCTCTCTGCTGTGTGTATCCTCTTTTCTCCTCTGTGTATGACCCTCTGTTCTGTGTTTATTCCCCTCTCCTGTGTAGATCCCCCTTTCTATTTTGTGCATCTTCCCCACTTCTGTGTGTATCCCCTTCATCTGTGTGTATCCCCCTCTCTACTGTGTGTTTCCCCCTCTTTTTTGTGTATCCTCCTCTCTGCTGGGTGTATCTTTCTCTCTTTTGTGTGTATCCTCCTCTCTGCAGTCTGTATTCTGCTCTCTCCTGTGTGGACCCCCTCCCCCTGTGTGTATCCTTTTCTCTTTTGTGTGTATTTCCCTCTATCCTGTGTGTACGTCACACTCTTCTGTTTGTATCTCCCTCTCTCCTGTGTGTTTCCCATTCCCTTCTGGGTGGATTCTCCTCTCTTCTGTGTGTATTTTTTCTCTTGTGTGTATCCTCCTCTCTCCTGTGTGTATAGTTTTACCCCTGTGTGTATCCCCATTTCTCTTGCATGTATCTTCCTCTCTCCTATGTGTATCCTCCTCTCTCTTGTGTGTACCCTCCTTTCACCTGTGTGTATCCTTCTCTCTCCTGTTTGTATTTTTTCTCTCCTGTTTCTATTCTCCTCTCTGCTGTGTCAATCCTTCTCTCCCCTGTGTGTATTCTCCTCTCTCCTGTGTGTATCTTCCTTACTTCTGTGTGCATCTTCTTCTATCCTATGTGTATACCCCTCTCTGCTGTGTTTTACCTCCTCTCTATTGTGTGTATTCTTCTCTATCCTATGTGTATCCTCCTCTCTCCTGTGTGTATGCCCCCACCCTTCTCTGTGTATCCTTTTTTTGTGTGTGTATTCTTTCTTTCCTGTGTGTATCTTCCTTTCACCTCTCTGTATCCCCCTCTCCTGTGTGTTCCCCCCTGTCTCTTTTGTGTATGCTCCTCTCTCCTATGTGTACCCTCCTCTTTCCTGTGTGTATCTTCCTCTCTCCTGTGTGTATTCCCCTCCACAGCTGTGTATCCCCCACTCTCCTGTGTGTTTCCCCTCTCTTCTGTTTGTATCCTTCTCTCTCCTGGGTGTATCCTCCTCTCTTTTGTGCATATCCTCCTCTTTGCTGTTTGTATGCTTCTCTCTCCTGTGTGTATTTCTTTCCCTCTGTATGTATCCCCCTCTCTCCAGTGTGTATTTCCCTCCAACCCGTGTGTATGTTGCACTCTCCTGTTTGTATTTTCCTCTCTTCTGTGTGTTTCCCCCTCTCTTCTAGGTGTATCCTCCACTCTTCTATGTGTATCCTCTTCTCTCTTGTGTGTATCCTCCTCTCTCCTGTGTGTATCCCTTTCCCCCTGTGTGTATCCCCATTTACCTTGGGTGTATCCCCCTCTCTCCTGTGTGTATCCTCCTCTCTTCTGTGTGTATCCTCCTTTCACCTGTGTGTATCCTCCTCTCTTCTGTTTGTATCCTCCTCTCTTCTGTTTGTATTTTTTTCTCTCCTGTGTGTATCCTCCTCTCTGCTCTGTCTATCTGTCTCTCCCCTGTGTGTATCCTCCTATCTCCTTTGTGTATCTTCCTCTCTTCTGTGTGTATCTTCTTCTCTTCTGTGTGTATACCCCCTCTCTCCTGTGTGTATCCCCCTCTCTATTTTGTGTGTTCTCCACTATCCTGTGTGTATCCTCCTCTCTCCTGTGTGTATGCCCCCCTCCTCTTTGTATCTTTATCTTTTGTGTGTATTCTTTTCTTTCCTGTGTGTATCCCTTTTTCACCTGTGTGTATCCCCCTCTCCTGTGTATATGCTCCTGTCTATTTTGTGTATGCTCCTCTCTCCCATGTGAATCCTCCTCTCTCCTCTGTGTATCTTCCTCTCTCCTGTGTGTATCCCCCTCCACCTGTTTGTATCCCCCACTCTCCTGTTTGTTTCCCCATCTCTCCTGTGTGTATTTTCCTCTCTGCTGTGTGTATCCTACTTTCATTTGTGTGGATCATTCTCTCTCCTTTGTGTATAGATTTCCCTTCTGTGTGTATCTTTCTCTCTCCTGTGTGTATTCTCCTCTCTCCTCTGTGTATCCTCCTGTCTCTTGTGTGTATCCTCCTCTCTCTTTTGTGTATTTTCTTATCTCTTTTGTGTATCCCCCCTCACTCTTGTGTGTATCCCCGTCTCTCCTGTGTGTATCCTCCCTAATTTTGTGTGTACTTTTCTCTCTCCTGTGTGTATTCCCCTCTGTTCTGTGTGTATCTTTCTTTCTGTGTGTATCCTCCTCTCTGCTCTGTGTATCCTCCTCTCTCCTGTGAGTATCCTCCACTCTCCTAAGTGTATCATTTTTATCCTGTGTTTATCCCCCTCTCTTGTGTGTATTATTCTCTCTTCTGTGTGTATCCTTCTCTCTCCTGTATTTATTCTTCTCCGACTGTGTTTATTTCCCTTTCTGCTATGTATATCCCATTTCTCCTGTGTTTATGCCCCACTCTCCTGCGTGAATTCCCCTCTCTCCTCTGCGTATCTTCCCTTTCTCCTTTGTGTTTCCACCTCTCTCCTGTGTATATCCCACCGTCTCCAGGGTTTATCCCCCTCGACTGTGTGTATCCCCCTCTCTTTTGTGTGTTTCCTTCTCTTCTTTATGTATCTTCCTCTCTGCAGTTTGTAGCCTCCTCTCTCCTGTGTGTATCCTTCTCTCTTTTTTTTGTATCCCCCTCTCTCCTGTGTGTTTTCCACCGTCTCCAGTGTATATTCCCCTCGCCTGTGTGTATCCCTCTCTCTTGTGTGTTTCCCCCTCTTCTTTTTGTATCCTCCTCTCTCCTGTGTGTATCCTCATTTCTGCTATGTGTACTCTTTTCTATCCTGTGTGTATCCCCCTCTCTTGTGTGTATTCTTCTCTTTTCTGTGTGTATCATCCTCTCTCCTGTGTATATCCTCCTCTCTTTTATGTGTATTTTTTTCTATCCTGTGTGTATTTCCCTCTCTTGTGTGTATTCTTCTCTCTTCTGTGTGTATCCTCCTCTCTCCTTTTTACATCCTCCTCTCTTCTGTGTGTATCCTGCTCTCTCATGTGTGTATCCCCCCTCTCTTTTGTGTTTCCCCCTCTTCTTTGTGTATCCTCCTCTCTCCTTTGTGTAGCCTCCTCTCTCCTGTGTGTATCCTTCTCTCTCCTGTGTGTATCCCCCTCCCTTTGTGTGTATGCTCCACTCTGCTATTTGTATGCTCCTTTTTTTTGTGTGTATCCCCCTCTCTCCTTGGTGTATTCTCCTCTCTCCTGTGGGTATGCCCCTCTCTCTTGTGTGTATTCCCATCTCTCCTGTGTGTATCCCCCCTCTCCTGTGTGTATCGTACTTCCTTCTTTGTGTACCCCTGTCTCTTGTGTGTTTCTTTTGCTCTCCTGTGTGTATTTCCCTCTCCTGTGTTTATTCCCATCTTTCCTATGTGTACTTTTCTGTCTCCTGTGTGTATCATTTTCTATTTTGCATGTATTTTCCTTTCTCCTGTGTGTATTCCTCTCCCTTCTGTGTGTATGCCGCACTCTCTTGTTTGTATTTTCCTTTTTCCTGTGTGTATCTCCCTCTCTTCTTTGTGTATTATCCTCTCTCCTGTGGGTATGCCCATCTCTCTTGTGTGTATTCTCCTCTCTCCTCTGTGTATGCCGCTCTCTTCTGTGTGTATCCAACTCCCTTCTTTGAGTATCCCTGTCTCCTGTGTGTATCTTTTTTCTCTCATGTGTGTCTTCCCCTCTCCTGTGTTCATCCCCCTCTCTTCTATGTGCATCCTTCTGTCTCCTGTGTGTATCATTTTTATTTTGTGTGCATCCTCTTCTATTTTGTGTGTATCTTCCTCTCTACTCTGTTTATCCTTCTCTCCTGTGTGTATCTATCCCTCTCCTGTGTGTATGCTTGTCTCTCCTGTGTGTATGCTTTTCTCTACTGTGTGTATCTCTTCTCATTTCTCTGTGTATCCCCACTTTCCTTTGTGTATCCACCCTCTCTCCCGTGTGTATCTTTCCTTTCTCCTGTGTGTGTTCTTCTTTCTTTTGTGTTTATCCCCTCTCTCCTGTGTGAATCCTAATCTCTGCTGCGTGTATTCTGTTTTCTCCTGTGTGTATGCCTTTCTGTCCCATGTGTATGTTTCTCTCCTGTGTGTATTCTCTTTCCTGTGTGTATCCCCCTTTCTCCTGTGTGTCTCACCCTCTCCTGTGTGTATGCCCCTCCCTCCTGTTTATTTCCATCTCCTGTGTGTATCCCTTTCTCTCCTGTGTGTATCCTTTTCTCTTTTCCATGTATCTTTTTCTCTCCTGTGTGTATCCACCTCTCCCTTCTGTATCCTCTTTTCTCCTGTGTGTATACCCCTCTCTCCTGTGTGTATCCTCCTTTCTCAAGTGTGTATCTCCTCTCTACTGTGTGTGTCCCCCTTTCTCCTGTGTGTATCCCCTTCTCTCCTGTGTGCATCCTCCACTCTTTTCTGTGTATCCCCCTCTCTTCTGTGAGTATCCTCCTCTCTCCTGTGTTTATACTCTTCTCTTCTGTGTGTATCGCCCTATCCTGTGTGTTTCCCCCCACTCTCCTGTGTGTATCCTTCTCTCTCCTGCGTGTATCCTTCTCTCTCCTCTGTGTATTCTCCTCGCTCTTGTGTGTATCCTCCTCTTTCCTGCGTTTATCGTTCTCTCTTCTGTCTGTATCCTCCTCTCTATTTTGTGTACCCTCCTCCCTCCTGTATTTATTCTTCTCCCCCTGTGTGTATCCCCCTCTCTCCTTTGTGTATAACCCTCCATCCTGTGTGTATGCCCCACTCTTTTGTGTGTATCCCCCTTTCTCCTGTTGTAACCCCCTTCTCTCCTGTCTGTATACTCCTCTCTTCTGTGTGTATGCTCGTTTTTTTATTGTGTATTCCCCTCTCCTCTGTGGATCCCCCTTTCTCCTGTGTGCATCGCCCCACTTCTGTATGTATCCCTCTCGCCTGTGTAGAACCCCCTCTCTACTGTGTGTTTCCCCCTCTCCTTTGTGTATCCTTCTCTCTCATGTGTGTATTCTCCTCTGTCCTGTGCATATTCTTCTGTCTGCTGTTTGTATCCTCCACTCTCCTGTGTGTATTCCCCTCGCCTTGTGTGCATTCCACTCTCTCCTGTGTATCCTCCTCTCTCTTGTGTGTATCTTTTTCTCTCCTGTGTGTATCACCCTCCCCCTGTGTGTATCCTTATTCTTTCTGTGTGTATCCCCGTCTTTTGTCTTTATCTTCCTCTCTCCTGTGTGTATCCTCCTTTCACCTCTGTGTATCCTTCTCTCTCCTGTTTGTACGTTTTTTCTGTTTTGTGTGTATCCTCCTCTCTCCTGTGTGTATCTTCCTCTCTTCTGTTTGTATCTTCTTCTCTTCTGTGTATATACCCCGTCCCTACCATGTGTGTCTCCCTCTCTATTGTGTGTATTCTCCTCTATCCTGTGTGTATCCTCCTCTCTCCTGTGTGTATGCACCTCACTCCTGTGTGTATCCTTCTCTTTTCTGTGTATCCTTTCTTTCCTGTGTGTATCCCCCATTATCCTGTGTGTATCTTCCTCTCCTGTGTGTATGCCCATGTCTTTTTGGTGTATGCTCCTCTCTCCTATGTGTATTTTTTTCTCTCCTGTGTGTATCTTTTTCCCTCCTGTGTGTATTCCCCTCCACATGTGTGTATCCCCCACTCTCCTGTGTTTTTTCCCCTCTCTCCTGTGTGTATCCTCCTCTCTGCTGTGTGTACCCTTTTTTCATTTGTTTGAATCATCCTCTCTCCTATGTGTATCCTCCTCTCTTCTGTGTGTATCTTCCACTATCCTGTGTGTATTTTTCCTCTCTCCTGTGTGTATCCTCTTGTCTGCTGTGTGTATCCTACTATCTCCAGTGTGTATTTTCTTATCTCCTGTGTGTATCCCCCTCTCTTCTGTGTGTATCCCCCTCTTTCCTGTTGTATCTTCCTCATTTCTGTGTATATCCTTGTCTCCCCTTTGTGTATGTCACACTCTTATGTGTATACCCCCTCTCCTGTGTGCATCCTCCATTCTGCTCTGTGTATCCTCCTTTCTCCTCTGTGTACCCTGTTCTCTCATACGTGTATCCTTTTCTATTCTGTGTGTATCCCCCTCTTCTGTGTGTATTGTTCTCTCCTGTGTGTTTCCTCGTCCTTCCTGTGTGTATCATCCTCTTTTGCGTGAATCTTCCACTCTTCTGCGTGCATCTTCCTTTCTCCTGTGTGTATCCTCCTCTCTTCTGCGTGTATTCTACTCTCTCCTGTGAGTATCATCCTCCCTCTTGTGTGTATCTTCCTCTCTCCTGTGTGTATCCTTTTCTATTCTGTGTGTATCCTCCTGTCTCCTGTTTGTATCCTCCTCCCTCCTGTGTGTATTTTCTTTTCTCCCATGGGTATCCACCCACTCTCCTGTGTGTATATTCCTCTCTCCTGTTTTTATCCTCCTGCATCCTGTGTGAATCCTTCTCTCTCCTTTGTGTATGCCCCTCTCTTCTGTTTGTATCCCCCTCTTCTGTGTGTATCATCCTCTCTGCTCTGTGTATCTTTCACTCTCCTGTGGGTATATTCCTCTCTTTTTTTTTTATCTTCCTCTCTCCTGTGTGTATCTTCTTATTAACTTTGTGTATCCCTTCTCTTTTTTGTGTTTATCCCCCTCTCTCTTGTGGGTATTCTCCCCTCTCCTGTGTGTATCTTTTCCCTCTCCTGTGTGTATGCCCCTTTTTTGTGTGTATTTCTCTCACCTGTGTGTAGCCCTCTCTCCTGTGTGTATCCTTCTCTCTCCTGTGTATATCCCCCTCTCTATTTTGTGAATTCCCATCTCTCCTGTGCATATCATTCTCTCTCCTGTGTGTATGCTCCTCTCTTTTGTGTGTATCCTCCTCTCTCCTGTGTGTATCCTCCTCTCTCCTGTGTGTATCCTCTTCTCTCCTGTGTGTATCCGCCCTCTCTCCTGTGTGAAACGCCCTCTCTCTTCTGTGTATTAACCTCTCTTCTGTGTATACTCCTCTCTCCTGCTTGTATCCTCTTTTTTTGTGTATCTTCCTCTCTCCTATATGTATTTCCCTCTCTCCTGTCTCTATGCCCCTCTCCTGTGTGTATTCCCCGCTTCTGTGTGTATACCCTCTCTCCTGTGTGTATTCCCATCTCCTATGAGTATCCCCCTCTCTCTTGTGTATATTTCCTTGTCTCCCTTATGTATCCAACTCTCCTGTGTGTATTCCTCTCTCTCCTGTGTGTATGCCCTTCTTCTGTGTGTATACTTCTCTCTCCTGTGTATATCTTCCTGTCTCCTGCGTGTATACTCCTCTCTCCTGCGTGCATCCCTCAGTTTTCTTGTGTGATTTCCCCCTCTCTCGTGTGTAACACCTTTCCTTACTGTGTGTATCACCCCTTTCTCCTGTGCGTATCCCCCTCTCTCTTCTGTGTATCTCCTCTCTCCTGTTTGTTTCTTCCTCTCTTCTGTGTGTATCCTCCTCTCTCATGTGTTTATGCACCTCTCTCCTGTGTTTTAAACTTTTCTGTGTGTATTCTTCTCTTTCCTGTGTGCATCCCCCTATCTTTTTTGTGTATACCCCTCTCTCCTATGTGTATTCCCGTCTCTCCTGTGTGGATCCCCCTCTCTTTTCTGTGTATCTCCCTCTCCTCTGTGTGTACTCCTTTCATCTATGTGCATCCTCCTCTTTTTTTGTGTATCTTTTCTCTATCCTGTGTGTATGCAACTCTCTTCTTTGTGTATTCTTCTTACCTTTGTGTATACCCCTCTCTCCTGTGTGTATCTTTTATCTCTCCTGTGTGTATCCCCCTCTCTTTCTCTCTTTTGTGTGTATTCCCCTCGCTCCTGTGTGTATTCTTTTTATTTTTTAAAAAAATTTTTATTGCGTTATAGGTTTTGGGGTACATGTGCAGAACGTGCAAGATAGTTGCATAGGTACACACATGGCAGTGAGTTTTGCTGCCTTCCTCCCCTTCACCCACACTTGGTATTCATCCCCAGGCTATCCCCCCCAGGCCCCCACCCGCTGTGTGTTCTTTTCTCTTCTGTGTGTATCCTTTTCTCTTCTGTGTGTATCATTCTTTCTCTTGTGTGTATCCCCCTTCTCCTCTGTGTGTATTTTTCTCTCTCCTGTGTGTATCACCCTCTCTCCTGCGGGTATCCTCCTCTGTACTGCGTGTATCCTCCTTTCTCCTGCGTGTATCCTCCTCTCTCGTTTGTATACCCTTCTCCTGTGTGTATATTCCTCTCTCCTAGGTGTATTTCGTCTCTCCTGTGTGGATCGTTCTCTCTTTTGTGTGTATCGCCCTCTCCTGTGTGTATGCTCCTCTCTCTTTTGTGTATCAGTCTCTCTCCTGTGTTTATCTTCATTTCTCCTGTGTGTATCCTTCTCTTTACTGTGCGTATCTTCCTCCTCCTGTGTGTATCCCACTCTTCAGTGTGTAGCCTCTCCCTTCTCTGAGTATGCCCCACTCTCCTGTGTGTATTCCCCTCTCTCCTGTTAGTATTTCACCTCTCCCCTGTGTGTATCTCTTCTCTCGCCTTTGTATACCCTACTGTCTTCTGTGTGTATCCCCCTCTTTATTGTGTGTATCCCCCCAGTCTCCTGTGTGTATCTTCCTCTCTCCTGTGTGTACCCACCCTCTCCTTTGTGTATCCTCCTCTCTCCTGTGTGTATCCGCCCTCTCTCCTGTGTGTAACGCCCTCTCTCCTCTGTGTATTACCCTCTTTCCTGTGTATACTCCTCTCTTTTGCATGTATCCTCCTCTCTCCTTTGTATCTTCCTCTCTTCTCTGTGTATCCCCTTCTCCTGTGTGTATACCCTCTCTTCTGTGTGTATCTTCCTCTCCTGTGTGTTTTCCCCTCTCTCCTGTGTGTATTTCCCTGTCTCCTGCATGTATCCATCTCTCCTGTGTGTATCCTTCTCTCTTCTGTGTGTATGCCCCTCTTCTGTGTGTATACTCCTCTTGTTTGTGTGTATCCTCTTCTCTCCTGTGTGTATCCTCCTTCCTCCTGTGTGTATCCTGCTCTCTTCTGTGTGTATCACTCCGCTTTTTTTTGTGTTTCCCCCATCTCTCCTGTGGGTAACACCTTTCTTTCCTGTGTGTATCACCCCTTTCTCCTGTGTGTATCCCCCTCTCTCTTGTGTGTATCCCCTCTCTCCTGTTTGTTTCCTCCTCTCTCCTGTGTGTATCCTCCTCTCTCCTATGTGTATCCCCCTTGCTTTTGTGTGTATGCCCATTTTTTTTTGTGTATTTCCCTCTCTCCTGTGTGTATCTCCCCCACCTATATGTATCCTCCTCTCTCCTATGTGAATCCCCACTTTTCTGTGTGTATCTTCTTCTCTCTTGCGTGTATCCTCCTCTCTCCTTTGTGTATGCCCCTCTCTCTTGTATGTGTCCCCCTCTTTTGTGTTTATCCTCCTCTCTCCTCTGTGTATACCACTCTCTCCTCTGTGTATTTTTCTCTTTTTCGTATCCTTCTCTCTTCTGTGTATATTTCCCACTCCTGTGTGCTTCCTCTTCTCTCCTGTGTGTATCTTTCTCTCTCCTGTGTGTATCTCCCTCTCCTGTGTGTATTTTCTCTCTCTTGTGTTTATCCTCGTCTTTCCTTTGTGTATTTCCTTTACTCCTGTGTGCATCACCCTCGCTTCTGTGTGTATTTCCCTCTCCTATGTGTATCCCTTTCTTCTTGGTTTATCCCACTTCCTTCTCTGTGTATCCCCCCTTTTCTGTGTGTATGCCCCTCTCTCCTGTGTGTATCCTCCTCTCACCTCTGTGTATCCCTCGCTTTTTTGTGTATCATTCTCTCTACTGTGTGTATCCTTTTCTCTTCTGTGTGTATCATTCTCTCTCTTGTGTGTATCCCCCTTCTCTCCTGTGTGTATTTTTCTCTCTCCTGAGTGTATTCCCCTCTCTTCTGCGTGTACCCTCCTCTGTGCTGCGTGTATCCTCCTATCTCCTGCGTGTATCCTTTTCTCTCCTGTTTGTATACCCCTCTCTTATTTGTATTTCCCTCTCTCCTGTTTGGATCCTTCACTTTCTTGTGTGTATCGCCCTCTCCTGTGTGTATCCACCTCTCTCTTTTGTTTATCCATCTCTCCTGTGTTTATCCTCCTCTCTACTTTGCATATCTTCCTCCTCCTGTTTGTATCTTACTCTCTCCAGTGTGTATCTTCTACCTTCTGTGTGTATGCCCCACTCTTGTGTGTGTATCCCCTTCTCTCCTGTTAGTATCCCCCCTCTCTTCTGTGAGTATTCTTTCTCTCGCCTTTATGTATCCTACTTTCTGCTGTGTGTATCCTTCTTTTTCTTGTGTGTATCCCCCCTCTCTCCTGTGTGTATCCTCCACTCTCCTGTGTGTATCCACCCTCTCCTGTGTGTGTCCTCCTCTCTCTTTGCGTATCTTTCTCTCTCCTGTGAGTATCCACCCTCTCTCCTGTGTGTAATGCCCTCTCTCCTCTGTGTACTCCACTCTCTTCTGTGTATACTCCTCTCTCCTGCGTGTATCCTCCTCTCTCCTTTGTGTGTCTTCCTCTCTCCTATGTGTATTTTTCTCTCTCCTGTGTGTATGCCCCTCTCTCTTTTGTGTATTTCCCTCTCTCATGTGTGTATCCCCCTCTCTCCTGTGGGTATGCCCCTCTCCTCTGTGTGTATGCCCCTCTCCTGTGTGTACCCTCCTCACTACTGTGTGTATCCCTCCACTTTCTTGTGTGTTTCCCCACTCTCTTTTGTGGGTAACACCTTTTTTTCCTGTGTGTATCACCCCTTTCTCCTGTGTGTATCCTTCTCTCTCTTGTGTGTGTCCTCTCTCTCCTGTTTGTTTTCTCCTCTCTCCTCTGTGTATCCTGCTGTCTCCTTAGTTTATGCCCGTCTCTCCTGTGTGTATCACACCTTCTTGTTTGTATACTCTGGTCTCCTGAGTGTATCCCCCTTTCTCCTTTGTGTATCCCCCTTTTTTGAGTGTATGCCCTTCTCTCCTGTGTGCATCTCACTCTCCTATGTGTATCCTCCTATCTTCAATGTGTATCCTTTTCTCTCCTATGTGTATTCTCCACTCAACTCTATGTATGCCCCTCTCTTCTGTATGTATCCCCCTATCCAGTGTTTATCCCCAACTTTTCTTTCTGTATCCCACCCTCTCCTCTGTGTATCTCCCATTCCTGTGCGTATCCAACTCTCTTCTCTGTTTATCCCCCACTCCTGTGTGTATTTTCTTCTCTTCTGTGTGTATCTTCCTCTCTCCTCTGTGTATCCTCCCCTCTCCTGTGTGTATCTTCCTATCTCCTGTGTGTGTCCCCCCACTCCTGTGTGTATTCTTCTCTCTCCTGTGTGTATTTTCGTCTTTCCTTTGTGTATTTCCCTTTCTCCTTTGTGCATCCCCCTCGCTCCTGTTTGTATTTTCCTCTCCTGTGTGTATCTCTTTCTCCTTCGTGTATTCCACTCTATTCTCTGTGTATCCTCCCTTTTCTGAGTGTATGCCCCTCTCTTCTGTGTGTATTCTCCTCTCACCTGTGTGTATCC
The DNA here is from genome assembly GCA_031835075.1 of Saguinus oedipus. Classification (NCBI taxonomy): domain Eukaryota; kingdom Metazoa; phylum Chordata; class Mammalia; order Primates; family Cebidae; genus Saguinus; species Saguinus oedipus. The sequence goes on from CM063173.1 coordinate 61,660,472, forward strand.
CTCGCTCCTGTGTGTATCCTCCTCTCTACTGTGTGTATCCTTTCTTCTTTTGTGTGTATCATTCTTTTTCTTGTGTGTATTCCCCTTCTCTCCTGTGTGTATTTTTCTCTCTCCCGTGTGTATTCCCCTCTTTTCTGCGTGTATCCTCCTCTCTGCTGCGTGTATATTTCCTTCTTCTGCATGTATTCTTCTCTCTTCTGTGTGTATACTTCTCTCTTGTGTGTATGCCCCTCTATCTTATGTGTATTTTCCTCTCTCTTGTGTGAAATCTTCTCTCTCTTGTGTGTATTGCCCTCTCCTATGTGTATCCTCCTCTCTCCTGTGTGTATCCGTCTCTCTCCTGTGTGTATCCTCATTTCTCCTGTGTGTATCCTCCTCTCTCCTGTGTTTACGCCACTCTCTCCTGTGTGTACCACCTTTCTTTCCTGTGTGTATCACCTTTCTCTGCTGTGTGTATCCCCCCTCTCTGCTGTGTGTATCCCCCTCTCTCGTGTGTATCCCCTCTCTCCCGTTTGTTTTCTTTTCTCTCCTGTGTTTATCCTCCACTCTCCTGTGTTTATGCGCCTCTCTCCTGTGTGTATCACCCTTTCCTGTGTGTATCCTTCAATCTCCTGGGTTTATCCCACTTTCTCCTGTGTGTATTTCTTTTTTTTGAGTGTATGCCCCTCTTTCCTCTGTGTATCTCCCTCTCCTATGTGGATCCTCCTATCTTCTGTGTGTATCCTTTTCTCTCCTGTGTGTATCCTTCTCTCTCCTGTGTCTATCCCCCTCTATCCTTTGTGTATTCTCCTCTCTCTGGCGTGTGTCCTCCCCTCACGTCTGTTTATGCCCCTCTTTCCTGTATGTACCCCCTCTCCTGTGTTTATCCCCCTCTCTCCTGTGTGTATCTCACTCTCTCCTCTGTGTATCTCTTTCTCCTGTGCATATCACCCTCAGTTCTGTGTATATCTCCCACTCCTGTGTGTATCCTCTTCTCTTCTGTGTGTATCTTCCTCTCTCCTCTGTGTATACTCCTCTCTCCTGTGTGTATCTTCCTCTCTACTGTGTGTATCTTCCCCTCTCCTGTGTGTATCCTTCTCTCTCCTTTGTGTATCCTCCTTTTTCCTGTGTGTATTTCACTTTCTCCTTTGTGCATCTTCCTCGCTCCTGTGTGTATTTCCCACTTTTGTTTGTATCACTTTCTCCTTTGTGTATTTTTTCTCTTCTGTGTGTTCCCCTTTTTCTGTGTGTATGCTCCTCTCTCCTGTGTGTATCCTTTTCTCTTTTGTGGTATTCTTTTCTTCCCTGTGTGAATCTTTCTCTCTCTTGTGTGTATCCTCTTCAATACTGTGTGTATTTTTCTCTCTTTTGTCTGTATACCCCTCTCTCCTGTGGGTATCCTCTTCTGTGCTGCGAGTATCCTCCACTCTTCTGCTTGTATCCTCCTCTCTCCTGTGTTTATACACCTCTCCTGTGTGTATACCCCTCTCTTTTATGTGTATTCTCCTCTCTTCTGTATGGAAACCCTTTCTCTTGTGTGTTTCGCCCTCTCCTGTGTGTATCCTTCTTTCTCCTGTGTGTATCTTCCTTTTTCCTCTGTGCATCTTCCTCTCTTTTATGTGTATCACCCTCTCTCTTGTGTGTTTGCCCCTCTTTCTTGTATGTATTTCTCTCACTTCCATGTGTATCCCCCCTTCTGTGTGTATCCCGCTTTCTCCTGTGTGTATTTCTCTGTCTCCTGTATGCATCCAACTCTCCTGTGTGTATTCGCTTCTCTCCTGTGTGTATTTCCCTGTCTCTTGTACGTATCCAACTCTCCTCTGTGTATGCCCCTCTCTCTTTTGTGTATCACCCTCTCTGTTGTGTGAATTCCCCTGTATTCTGTGCGTAACCTTCTCTGTTCTGTGTGTAATGCTCTCTCTCTCTCTTGTGTGCATTCCCCTCTCTCCTGTGTGGACCTCCATGACTCCTGTGTGTATCCCCTTCTTCTGTGTGAATCCCCCTTTCTCCTGAGTGCATCCACCGCTCCTGTGTGTATCCCCTTCTCTATTGTGTGTATTTCCCTGTCTCCTGTATGTATCCAATGCTCCTGTGAGAATCTCTCTCTCTTCTGTATATATGCCCCTTTTCAGTGTGTATACTCCTCTCTCCTGTGTGTATCCTCCCCTCTCCTCTGTGTATGCTCCTCTCTCCTGTGTGTATCCTTCTCTCTTCTGTGTGTATCCTCCTCTGTCCTTTGTGTATCCTCCTTTCTTCTGTGTGTATCCTCATCTTTTCTGTTTGTATCCTCCTCTATTCTCTGTGTATATTCCTTCTCTCCTGTGTGTAAACTCTCTCTCCTGTGTGTATTCCCCTCTCTCCTCTGTGTATTCTACTCTCTCCTTTGTGTTTTCTCTTCTCTCTTGTGTGTATCCCCATCTCTTTTGTGTGTATCTTCCTCCCTCCTGTGTGTATCTTTTCTCTCTCCTGTGTGTATGCCCCTCTCTCCTTTGTGTATTTCCCTCACCTGTGTGTATACCCCTCTCTCCTGTGTGTATTTTCCTCTCTCCTCTGTGTATCACTCTATCTATTGTGTGAATTCCCCCCTTTTCTGTGCGTAACCTTCCCTGTCTTGTGTGTAACGCCCTCTCTCTTGTGTGTATTCCCCTCTCTCTTGTGTGGATTTCCATCTCTCCTGTGTGTATACCCCTCTTCTGTGTGAATCCCCCTCTCTCCTGTGTGTATCCACCTCTTCTGTTTGTATCCCCTTTACTATTGTGTGTATTTCCCTGTCTTCTGTATGTATCCATCGCTCCTGTGAAAGCTCCCTCTCTCCTGTGTATATGCCCCTTTTCTGTGTGTATACTTTTCTCTCCTGTGTTTATCCTCCCCTCTCCCGTGTGTATACTTTTCTCTCCTGTGTGTATCCTTCTCTCTTCTGTGTGTATATTCCCTCTCTCCTGTGTGTAATCCCTCTTTCCTCTGTGTATTTTCCTCTCTCCTCTGTGTATCCTCCTCTCTCCTTTGTGTATCCTCTTCTCTCTTGTGAGTATCCTCATCTATTTTGTGTGTATCCTCCTCCCTCCTGTGTGTATCTTTTCTCTCTCCTGTGTGTATGCCCCTCTCTCCTTTGTATATTCCCCTCACCTGTGTGTATACCCCTCTCTCCTGTGTGTATTCCCCTCTCTCCTGTGTGTATCACCCTCTCTATTGTGTGAGTTACCCCTATTCTGTGCATAACCTTCTCTGTCCTTTGTGTAACGCCCTCTCTCGTGTGTATTCCCCTCTCTCGTGTGTGGATCTCTATCTCTCCTGTGTGTATACCCCTCTTCTCTGTTAATCCCCCTCGCTCCTGTGTGTATCCACCTCTCCTGTGTGTATCCCCTTCTCTATTGTGTGTATTTCCCTGTCTCCTGTATGTATCCAACGCTCCTGTTAGAATCTCCCTCTCTCCTGCCTATATGCCCCTTTTCTGTGTGTATACTCCTCTCTCCTGTGTTTATCCTCCCCTCTCCTGTGTGTATCTTCCTCTCTCCTTTGTGTATCCTCCAATATCCTGCATGTATCCTCCTCTCCTCTATCTGTATCCTCCTCTCTTCTGTGTGTATCCTCCTCTCTTTTGAATTTATCCTCTTCCCTCTGTGTGTATCCTCTCTCTCCTGTGTGTACCCCAGTCTCTCCTCTGTGTATCTTTCTCCTGTGCGTATCACCCTCTGTTCTGTGTGTATCTCCCAATCCTGTGTGTATCCTCTTCTCTTCTGTGTGTATCTTCCTCTCTCCTCTGTGTATACTCCTCTCTCCTGTGTGTATCTTCCTCTCTCCTGTGTGTAACTTCTCCTCTCCTCTGTGTATACTCCTCTCTCCTGTGTGTATCTTCCTCCCTCCTGTGTGTATCTTCTCCTCTCCTGTGTGTATCCTTCTCTCTCCTTTGTGTATCCTCCTTTTTCCTGTGTGTATTTCACTTTCTCCTGTGTGCATCCTCCTCGCTTTTGTGTGTATTTTCCGCTTTTGTGTGTATCACTTTCTCCTTTGTGTATTTCTTTCTCTCCTGTGTGTTCCCCCATTTTCTGTGTGTACGCCCCTTTCTCCTGTGTGTATCCTTCTCTCACCTGTTTGTTTCCCTCGCTCCTGTGTATCCTTTTCTCTTCTGTGGTGTTCTTTTCTCTCCCGTGTGTATCTTTCTCTCTCTTGTGTGTATCCCCTTCAATACTGTGTGTATTTTTCCTCTCTTTTGTATGTATACCCCTCTCTCCTGCCGGTATCCTCTTCTGTGCTGCGAGTATCCTCCACTCTTCTGCAGGTATCCTCCTCTCTCCTGTGTGTATACACCTCTCCAGTGTGTATACCCCTCTCTCCTATGTGTATTCCCCTCTCTCCTGTGTGGAACCCTTTTCTCTTGTGTGTTTCACCCTCTCCTGTGTGTATCGTCCTTTCTCCTGTGTGTATCTTCCTCTTTCCTGTGTGTATCTTCCTCTCTCCTATGTGTATTCCCCTCTCTCCTGTGTGTATGCCCCTCTCGCTTGTGTGTATTCCCCTCACTTCTGTGTGTATACCCTCTCTCCCGTGTGTATCCCCCTCTGCTGTGTGTATCCCGCTCTCTCCTGTATTTCCCTGTCTCCTGTAGGTATCCAACTCTTCTGTGTATTCACTTTTCTCCTGTGTGTATTTCCCTGTCTTCTGTACGTATCCAAATCTCCTGTGTGTATCCCCCTCTCTCCTTTGTGTATCACCCTCTGTGTTGTGTGAATTCCCCTCTATTCTGTGAGTAACCTTCCCTGTCCTGTGTGTAATGCTCTCTCTCTTGTGTGCATTCCCCTCTCTCCTGTGTGGACCTCCATCTCTCCTGTGTGTATCACCCTCTTCTGTGTGAATCACCCTCTTCTGTGTGAATCCCCCTCTCTCCTGTGTGTATCCACCTCTCCTGTGTGTATCCCCTTCTCTATTGTGTGTATTTCCCTGTCTCCTGTATGTATCCAACGCTCCTGTGAGAATCTCCCTCTCTCCTGTGTATATGCCCCTTTTCTGTGTGTATACTTTTCTCTCCTTTGTTTATCCTCCCCTCTCCTGTGTGTATCCTCCTATGTCCTTTGTGTATTCTCCAATCTCCTGCATGTATCCTCCTCTCCTCTATCTGTATTCTCCTCTCTTCCGTGTGTATCCTCCTCTCTTTTGTATTAATCCTTTTCCCACTGTGTGTATCCTCCTCTCTCCTGTGTGTATTCCCCATTTTCCTGGGTGTATCCTCTTATCCCCTGCGTGTATCCTCCCCTCTCCTGTGTGTATCCTTCTCTCTCCTGTGTGTATCTTCTCTCTTCTGTGTGTATCCTTTTCCCTAATTTGTGTATCCTTCTTTCTACTGTGTGTATTCCCATCTTTTCTGTGTGTATCTTCCTCTATCCTGTGTGTATATTCCCTCTCTCCAGTGTGTATCCCCTCTCTTCTTTGTGTATCCCCCTCTTTCTTCTGTGTATCCTCCTCTCTTCTCTGTGTATCCTCTTCTCTCCTGTGTGTATCCCCATCTTTTTGTGTGTATCCTCCTCTCTCCTGTGTGTATTTTTTCTCTCTCCTGTGTGTATTCTCCTCTCTTCTGTGTGTATCACCCTCTCTATTGTGTGAATTCCCCTCTATTCTGTGCGTAACCTTCTCTGTCCTGTGGGTAACGCCCTCTCCCTTGTGTGTATACTCCTCTCTCCTGTGTGTATCCTCCCCTCTCCTGTGTGTATCCTCGTCTCTTTTATGTGTATCCTCTAATCTCTTGCATGTATCTTCCTCTCTTTTATCTGTATCCTCCTCTCTTTTGTGTGTATCCTTCTCTCTTTTGTATTTATCATTTTCCCTCTCTGTATCCTCCTCTCTCCTGTGTGTATTCCCCTCCCTCCTTTGTGTATCCTATCTCCTGTGTGTATTCTCCTCTCTCCTGTGTGTATCCCCCTCTCTACTGTTTGTATCTTCATATTTGTGTTTATCCCCTCTCTCCTGTGTGTATTTCCCTGACTCCTGTATGTATCCAATGCTCCTGTGTGTCTCCCCCTCTCTCTTTTTTGTATGCCCCTCTCCTGTGTGTATACTTTTCTCTCCTGTGTGTATCCTTCTCTCTTTTGTGTGTATCCTTCTCTCTACTGTGTTTATGCCTTCCGTCTCCTGTGTGTTTTCCCCTTCTCTCCTGTGTGTAACACCTTTCTTTTCTGTGTGTATCCCCCCTTTCTCGTATGTTTTTCTCCCTCTTTTGTGTGTATCCCCTCTCTCCTGTTTGTTTCCTACTTTCTCCTGTGTGTATTTTTTCCTCTCCTGTGTTTACGCCACTCTCTCCTGTGTGTATCATCCTTTTCTGTGTGTATACTTTCCTTTCCTGTGTTTATTTTCCTTTCTCCTTTGTTTATCACACTTTTATGTGTGTATGCCCCTCTCTTTTGTGTGTATCCTTTCTCCTGTGTATTCCTCTCTTTCCTGTGTGTATCTTTTTATTCTGCGTGTATCTTTTTCTCTTTTTTGTGTATCCCCCTCTCTCCTGTGTGTACCCTCCTCTCTTTTGTGTGTATCACCCCTCTACTTTCTGTATCTCCCACTACCCTGTGTGTATCCTTTTGTCTCCTGTGTGTATCCTTCCCTCTTTTGTGTGTATTTCCCTCTCTCCTGTATATCCTCCTCCCTCCTGTGTGTATCCTCTCTCTCCTGTGTGTATTCTTTTTTCTGCTGTGTCTATGTTTCTTTCTCCTATGTGTACGTCCTCTTTTTCTGTGTGTCCCCCTCTTTTGTGTGTATCCTTTTCTCTCCTGTGTATATCCCCTTTTCTCCTGTGTGTATCCCCCCTCCTGTGTGTATGCCCCGCTTTCCTGTTGTTATCCCCCTCTCCTGTGTGTATCCTTTTCTCTCCTGTGTGTATTCTTTTCTGTCATCGGTGTTTCCCCCTCTTTCCTGTGTGTATCCCCCTCTCTTTTTGTAGATTTCTGACTTCTGTTTGTATCCCCTTTTCTCCTATGTGTACCCTTCTCTCTCCTGTGTGTATCAACCCGCTTCTGTGTGTATCCTCTTCTTTCCTGTGTGTATTTATCTCTCTCCTGTGTGTATCCTCCTCTCTTTTCTGTGTATCCTCCACTCTCCTGTGTGTATCCTCCTCTCTCCTGTTGGTATACTCCTCTCTCCTGCGTGTATCCTTCTTTCTCCTGTGTGTCTCCTCCTCTCTCCTGTATGTATCCTTCTCTCTCCTGTGTGCATTCTCCTCTCTCCTGTGTGTATCCATTTCTCTTCTGTGTGTATCCTTCTCTCTCCTGTGGGTATCAATTCTCTCTCCTGTGCATATCCCTTTTATCTCCTCTGTGTAACCCCCTGTCCTGTGTTTATCCCTTCTCTCTTCTGTGTGTATCCCCCTCTCTCCTCTGTGTATCTCCTCTCTCCTGTGTGTTTCCTCCTCTCTGCTGTGTGTATCCTCCTTTCTCCTGTGTCTACGCCCCTCTCTCCTGTGTGTATCCGCCTCTCCTGTGTGTATGTCTTTCTCTCCTGTGTGTATCCCCCACTCCTGTGTTTATCCTCCTCTATCCTGTGTGTATCCTCCTCTCTCCTCTGTTTATTCCCTACTCTCTTGTGTGTATCTTTTTTCCTTTGTGTATCCTCTTCACTCCTGTGTGTACCCCCTCTTTCCTGTGTGTACCCTCCACTGTCCTGTGTGTATTACCAGTCTCCGTGTGTATCCCCCCTCTCTCCTTTGTGTATCCCTCTCTCTCGTGTGTATCCCCCTCTCTCCTGCGTGTATTTTCCTCTCTCCTGCGTAAATCTTTCTGTCTTCTGTGTGTATGCCCCACTTCTCTGTGTATCCTCCACTCTTCTGTTTGCATTCCCTTCTCTCCTGTGTGGATCTTCCTCACTCCTGTGTGTATACCCTCTCTCCTGTGTATCCTCCTCTCTGCTGTGTGTATACTCCCCTCTCCTATGTGTATCCGTCTCTCTTTTGTATGTATCCTCTATTCTCCTATGTGAACCCTTATCTCTCCTCTGTGTATCACCCCTCTCCTGTGTGTATTCTTCTCTCTCCTGTTTGTATCCTTCTGTCTACAGTGTGTATCCTTCCCTCATTTGTGTGTATTTTCTCTTCTGTGTGTATTTTCTTCTATCCTGTGTGTATCCGTTTCACTCCTGTGTATATCCCCCTCTCCTGTGTGTATCTTTCTCTAACCAGTGTGTATCCTTCTTTCTCCTGTGTGTATCTTTTTTCTCTCCTGTGTGTATCACCTCTCTCTTCTGTGTGTACTTACCCTCTCTCCTGTGTGTCTTCCTTCTCTCCAGTTTGTATCTTCCTCTCTCTTGTGTGTATCCCCTCTCTCCTGTGTGTATCCTCCTCTCTGCCTTGTGTATCCTCCTCTCTCCAGTGTGTACGCCCCACTCTCCTGTGTGTATCTTCCTGTCCTGAGTGTATCCTTCTCTCTTTTGCGTGTATTTTTTTTTCTCTTGTGTGTATCCCCCTCTCCTGTGTTTATGGTCCTCTTTTCTGTGTGTATTCCCCCTCCTGTGTGTATCCTCCACTCGCCTTTGTGTATTCTCCTCTCTCCTCGGTGTATTTCCCTCTCTCCTGTGTGTACCCCCCTCTCCTTTGTGTATCCTCCTCTCTCTTGTGTGTATTCTACTTTCTACTGTGTGTACCCTCCTCTCTCCTGTCTGTATCACGCCACTCCTGTGTGTATCCTCCTCTCTCCTGTGTATATTTTTTCTCTCTCTTGTGTGTATCCTCCACTCTCTGCCTATATCCTCCCCTCTCCTGTGTTTATCCTCCTCTCTCCTGTGTATTATCCAATCTCCTGCGTATTCTCCAATCTCCTGCGTGTATCCTTTTCTCTTTTATCTGTATCCTTCCGTTTTTGGTGTGTATCCTCCTCTCTTTTGTATTTATTCTTTTTCTCTGTGTGTATCACCCGCTCTCCTGTGTGTATTCCCCTCCCTTCTGTGTGTATGCTTCACTCTCCTGTGTGTATCCCCCTCTCTTTTTTATGTATTCACCCTCTCTCCTGTGTGTATCCTCCTCTCTCCTGTGCGTAGGCCCCTCTTTCCTGTGTGTATCCCCCTCTCCTTTGTGTATCCCTTTTTCTCCTGTGTGGATACCCCCCTTCTGTGTTTATCTTTCCCACCTGTGTGTATCCCCCTCTCTCCTGTGTGTTTCCCCTTTTTTTGTGTATCGTCCTTTCTCCTTTTGTGAATCCTCCTCTCTCCTGTGTGTATCCTTCTTTCTCCTTTGTTTATTTTCCTCTCTTTGTTAGTATCTCCCTCTTCTTTGTGTGTATCCCCCACTCTCCTGTGTGTATCCTCCTCTCTTCTCTGTGTATTCTCCTCTCGCCTGTGTGTATCTTTCTCTCTCGTGTGTGTATCCTCCTCTCGCCTGCCTGTATCCTCCTCTATTCTGTGTGAATCCCCCTCTCGCCTGCCTGTATCCTCCTCTATTTTGTGTGTATACCCCTCTATTCTGTGTTTACCCTCCTCTCTCCTGCGTGTATTCTCCTTTCTCCTGTGTGTCTCCCCCTCTTTTTTGTGTGCATCCTTCTCTCTCCTCTGTGTATCTCCCTCTCCTGTTGGTATCCCTTCTCTCTCCTGTGCATATCCCTCCTTTCTCCTGTGTGTAACATCCTCCATTCTGTGTGTTACCCTTCTCCCTCCTGGGCCTATCTGCTTCTCTCCTTTGTGTATCTCCTCTCTCCTGTGTGTATCTTCCTCTCTTCTGTGTGTATCCTGTTTTCTCCTGTGTCTACGCCCCTCTCTCCTGTGTATATCCCCTTCTCCTGTGTGTTTCCTTTTTCTTTCCTGTGTTTATCCCTTTTTCTCCTTTGTGTATCCCCCTCTTCTGTGTGTAAGCCTCTCTCTCTTCTGTATATCTCCCTCTCCTGTGCTATCCTCCTCTCTCCGTGGTGTATCCTCCTCTCTCTTCTGTTTGTTCCCTACTCTCCCGTGTGTATCCCTTTTTTCTCTGTGTATCCTATTCTCTCCTGTGTGTACCCCCCTCTCCTGTGTGTATCCCCCTCTCTTCTGTGGGTATCTTTCACTCTTTTGTGTGTATTCTTCTCTCTTTTGTGTGTATCCTTCCTCTCTTCTGTGTGTATCCCGCTTCCCTGTGTGTATCCTTCTCTCTCCTGTGTGTAACCTCTTCTTTCCTGTGTGTATCTTCTTCTCTCCTGTGTGTATCCCCCCCGTCTCCTGTGTGTACTTTTTCTCTCCTGTGTGTATCCTCCTCTATGTTGTGTGTATCCAGCGCTCTTCTGTGAGTATTCTTCTCTCTCCTGTGTGTATCCCCATCCCCTTCATGTATTCTCCTTTTTTCTGTGTGTATTCCCCTCTCCTGTGTGTATGCTCCTGTCTCCTTTGTGTATTCTCCACTGTCCTGTGTGTATCCTCCTCTCTCCTGTATTTATCTTTGTTTCCCTGTGTGTATCCCTCTGTCTCCTGTTTGTATCCCCCTCTTACCTATGTGTATCCTTCCCTTTTTTGTGTGTATCCTCTTTTCCCCTCTGTGTATCTTCCTCTATTATGTGTGTATCCTCTTCTCTCTTGTGTGCATCCTCCTCTTTTCTGTGTTTATCCCCCCTCTCCTTTGTGTATCCCCCTCTCTCCTGTGTGTATCCTCTTCTCTCCTGCGTGTATCATGCCCTCTCCTCTGTCGATGCCCCTCTCTTCTGTATGTATCCTTCTCTCCTGTGTATTCCCCCCCTCTTCGGTTTGTATCCTTTCTTTCGTCTGTATATCTTTCTCTCCTGTGCCTATCCCCCTCTCTTCTGTGTGTATCTCCTTCTCCTGTTTGTATTCTTTTTTCATCTCTGCATATCTTCCTCTCTCCTGTGTGTATCCTCCTCTCTCCAGTGTGTATCCTCCTCACTCCTGTGCATATCCTTCTACCACTCTGTGTATACTCCTCTCTTTTGTGTGTATCCCCCACCCTCATGTTTGTGTGCACACTCTCCGGTGTGTATCTTTCTTTCTACTGTGTGTATCACCCTCTCTCCTGTGTATATGCTCCTCTCTCCTGTGTGTATCCTCCTTTTTCATGTGTGTATCTTCCTTCCTCCTGTGTGCATCTCCCTTGCTCTTGTGTGTATTTCTTTCTCCTATGTGTATCCCTTTCTCTTTTGTGTATCCACCTCTCTTCTTTGTGTAACCCCCCTTTTCTGTGTGTATGCCCGACTTTCCTGTGTGTATTCTCCTCTCTCCTGTGTGTATTTCTCTTTTCTGTGTGTATGCTCTTCTCTCCTTTTTGTATCCTCCTTTCTTCTGTGTGTATCCCAATATTTTCTGTGTGTATCCTCCTCTATTCTGTGTGTATATTCCCTTTCTAATGTGTGTATTTTATCTCTCCTGTGTGTATTCCCCTCTCTCCTTTGTGTATTCTCCTCTCTCCTGTGTGTATCCTCTTCTCTCCTGTGTGTATCCCCATCTTTTTTGTGTTTACCCTCCTCTCTCCTATGTGTATCTTTTCTCTCTCCTGTGTGTATGCGCCTCTCTCCTTTGTGAATTTCCCTCACCTGTGTGTATACCCCTCTCTTTTGTGTGTATTTCCCTTTCTCCTTTGTGAATCACCCTCTCTATTGTGTGAATTCCCCTCTATTCTGTGCGTAACCTTCTCTGTCCTGTGTGTAACGTTCTCTCTCTTGTGTTTATTCCCCTCTCTCCTGTGTGGACCTCAATCTCTCCTGTTTGTATCCCCCTCTTCTATGTGAATCCCCCTTTCTTCTGTGTGTATCCATTTCTCCTTTGTGTATCCCCTTCTCTATTGTGTTTATTTCCCTGTCTCCTCATGTATTCAATGCTCCTGTGAGAATCTCCCTCTCTCCTGTGTATATGCCCCTTTTCAGTGTGTATACTCCTCTCTGGTGTGTGTATCCTCCCCTCTACTGTGTGTATTCTCCTCTCTTCTGTGAATATCTTTTCTCTTTCCTGTATGTATGCCTCTCTCTCATTTGTGTATTCCTCTCACCTGTCTGTATACCCCTCTCTCCTGTGTGTATTCCCTTTTCTCCTGTGTTTATCACCTTGTCTATTGTGTAAATTTCCTTCTATTCTGTGCGTAAATTTCTCTGTCCTGTGTGTAACGCCCTCTCCCTTGTGTGTAGTCCTCTCTCTCCTGTGTGGATCTCCATCTCGCCTGTGTGTATCCCCCTCTTCTATGTAAATCCACCTTTCTCCTGTGTGAATCCATTTCTCCTGTGTGTATCCCCTTCTCTATTGTGTTTATTTCCCTGTCTCCTGTATGTATCTAATGCTCCTGTGAGAATCTCCCTCTCTCCTGTGTATATGCCCCTTTTCTGTTTGTATACTCCTCTTTTCTGTGTGTATCCTCCCCTCTCCTGTGTGTATCTTCCTCTCTCCTGTGTGTATCCTTCTGTCTTCTGTGTGTATCCTCCCCTCTAATTTGTGTAATCTTTTTTCTACTGTGTGTATCCTCATCTTTTTTGTGTGTATCCTCCTCTATCCTGTGTGTATATTTTCTCTCACTTGTGTGTATCCCCTCTCTTCTGTGTGTATCTTCCTTTTTCCTCTGTGTATCCTCCTCTCTCCTTTGTGTATCCTCTTCTATCCTGTGTGTATCTTCATATCTTTTGTGTGTATCCTCCTTTCTCCTGTGTGTATCTTTTCTATCTCCTGTGTGTATGCCCCTCTCTCCTTTGTGTATTTCCCTCACCTGAGTGTATTCCCCTGTCTTTTGTGTGTATCACCCTCTCTGTTGTGTGAATTCTTCTCTATTCTGTGCATTATCTTCTCTGTCCTGTGTGTAACGCCCTCTCTCTTGTTTGTATTTCCCTCTCTCCTGTGTGGATCTCCATCTCTCCTTTGTATCCAACTCTTCTGTGTGAATTCCCCTCTCTCCTGTGTGTATCCACCTATCCTGTGTGTATCCCCTTCCCTATTGTGTGTATTTCCTTGTCTCAGTATGTATCCAACGCTCTTGTGAGAATCTCCCTCTTTTCTGTGTATATGCCCCATTTCTTCTTTTTTTAAAATTTTTATTGCATTATACGTTTGGGGGTACATGTGCAGAACGTGCAAGATAGTTGCATAGGTACACACATGGCAGTGTGCCCTGCTGCCTTCCTCCCCTTCACCCACACTTGGCATTCATTCCAAGGCTATCCCCCCCAGCCCACCCTGCTGTCCCTCCCGCATTCCTCCCAACAGTCCCCAGTGTATAGTAGACCGCCTCTCTGTGTCCATGTGTTCCCATTTTTCTCACCCACCTATGAGTGAGTATATGCGGTATTTCTTTTTCTGTTCTTGTGTCCGTTTGCTGAGAATGATGTTCTCCAGATTCATCCATGTCCTTACAAAAGACACAAACTCATCATTTTTGATTGCTGCATAATATTCCATGGTGTATATGTGCCACATTTTCCCAGTCAAGTCTATCATCGTTGGGCATTTGGGTTGGTTCCAGGTCTTTGCTATTGTAAACAGTGCTGCAATGAATATTCATGTGCATGTGTTCTTATAGTAGAACGATTTATAGTCCTTTGGATAGATACCCAGTAATGGGATTGAGGGTCAAATGGAATTTCTATTTCTATGTCCCTGAGGAATCGCCACACTGTCTTCCACAATGGTTGATCTAATTTACACTCCCACCAACAGTGTAAGAGTGTTCCTATTTCTCCACATCCTCTCCAGCATCTGCTGTCTCCAGATTTTTTAATGATCGCCATTCTAACTGGCAGGAGATGGTATCTCAATGTGGTTTTGATTTGCATCTCTCTAATGACCAGTGATGATGAGCACTTTTTCATATGTTTGTTGGCCTCATGTATGTCTTCTTTTGTAAAGTGTCTGTTCATATCCTTTGCCCATTTTTGAATGGGCTTGTTTGTTTTTTTTCCTGTAAATCTGTTTCAGTCCTTTGTAAATTCTGGATATCAGCCCTTTGTCAGATGTGTAAACTGCAAAGATTTTTTTCCCATTCTGATGGTTGCCGATTCACTCTAGTGACTGTTTCTTTTGCCGTGCAGAAGCTGTGGAGTTTGATTAGGTCCCATTTGTCTATTTTGGCTTTTGTTGCCAATGCTTTTGGTGTTTTTTTCATGAAGTCCTTGTCTACCCCTATGTCCTGAATGGTTTTGCCTAGATATTCTTCTAGGGTTTTTATGGTGTCAGGTCTTACGTTTAAGTCTTTAATCCATCTGGAGTTAATTTTAGTGTAAGGTGTCAGGAAGGGGTCCAATTTCTGCTTTCTGCACATGGCTATCCAGTTTTCCCAACACCATGTATTAAATAGGTAATCCTTTCCCCATTGCCTGTTTTTGTCTGGTTTATCAAAGATAATATGGTTGTAGATATGTTGTGTTGCCTCCGATGCCTCTGTTCTGTTCCATTGGTCTATATCTCTGTTTTGGTACCAGTACCATGCTGTTTTGATTACTGTAGCCTTTTATTATAGTTTGAAGTCTGGTAGCGCGATGCCTCCCGCTGTGATCTTTTTGCTTAGAATTGACTTGGCTATACGGGCTCTCTTTTGGTTCCATATGAAGTTCATGGTGGTTTTTTTCAGTTCTGTGAAGAAATTAAATGGTAGTTTGATGGGGATAGCATTGATTGTGTAAATTACTTTGGGAAGTATAGCCATTTTCATGATATTGATTCTTCCTAACCACGAACATGGAATGTTTCTCCATCTGTTTGTGTCCTCTCTTATTTCGTTGAGCAGTGGTTTGTAATTTTCCTTAAAGAGGTCCCTTACATTCCTAGTGAGTTGTATTCCTAGGTATTTTATTTTCGTTGTAGCAATTGTGAATGGCAGTTCGTTCTTGATTTGGTTCTCTTTAAGTCTGTTATTGGTGTATAGGAATGCTTCTGATTTTTGAACATTGACTTTATATCCTGAGACTTTGTTTAAGTTCCTTATCAGTTTCAGGAGCTTTTGGGCTGAGGTGATGGGGTCTTCTAGGTATACTATCATGTCGTCTGCAAATGGAGACAATTTGGCTTCCACCTTTCCTATTTGAATACACTTTATTTCTTTTTCTTGCCTGATTGCTCTGGCTAGAAATTCCAGTACTATGTTGAATAGAAGTGGTGAGAGAGGGCATCCTTGTCTAGTGCCGGATTTCAAAGGGAATGCTTCCAGTTTTTGCCCATTAAGTATGATATTGGCTGTTGGTTTATCGTAAATAGCTTTTATTACTTTGAGATATGTTCCATCAACACGAAGTTTATTGAGGGTTTTTAGCATAAAGGGCTGTTGAATTTTGTCAAATGCCTTCTCTGCATCAATTGAGAGAATCATGTGGTTTTTGTTTTTGCTTCTGTTTATGTGGTGAATTACATTTATAGACTTGCGTATGTTGAACCAGCCTTGCATCCCCGGGATGAATCCTAGTTGATCATGATGGATAAGTTTTTTAATGTGCTGTTGCAATCGGTTTGCCAGTATTTTATTGAAGATTTTTGCATCTATGTTCATCATGGATATTGGCCTGAAGTTTTCTTTTCTTGTTGAGTCTCTGCCACGTTTTGGTATCAGGATGATGTTGGTCTCATAAAATGATTTCGGAAGGGTTCCCTCTTTTTGGATTATTTGGAATATTTTCAGAAGGAATGGTACCAGATCCTACTTGTATGTCTGGTAGAATTCACCTGTGAACCCATCTGGACCTGGGCTTTTTTTGTGTGGTAGGCTCTTAACTGCTGCCTCAAATTCAGAACTTTATATTGGTCTATTCATAGTTTCGGCTTTCTCCTGGTTTAGGATTGGGAGGACACAGGCGTCCAGGAATTTATCCATTTCTTCCTGATTTACTAGTTTGTGTGCATAGAGTTGTTTGTAGTATTCTCTGATGATGGTTTGAATTTCTGTGGAATCTGTGGTGATTTCCCCTTTACCGTTTTTTATTGCATGTATTTGGTTTTGCTCTCTCTTCTTTTTTATCAGTCTGGCTAGTGGTCTGTCTCTTTTGTTGATCTTTTCGAGAAACCAGCTCTTAGATTTATTGATTTTTTGAAGGGTTTTTCTTTTCTCTATCTCCTTCAGTTCTGGTCTGATCTTAGTTATTTCTTGTCTTCGGCTAGGTTTTGAGCTTTTTTGATCTTGCTCCTCTAGCTCTTTCAATTTTGACGATAGGGTGTCAATTTGGGATCTCTCCACTCTTCTCATGTGGGAACTTATTGCTATACATTTTCCTCTACAGACTGCTTTAAATGTGTCCCAGAGATTCTGGTACCTTTTGTCTTTATTCTCATTGGTTTCAAAGAACTTCTTTATTTCTGCCTTCATTTCATTGTTTATCCAATCAACATTCAAGAGCCAGTTGTTCAGTTTCCATGAAGCTGTGCGGTTCTGAGTTATTTTCTGAATTCTGAGTTCCAACTTGTTTGCACTATGGTCTGAGAGGCTGTTTGGTATGATTTCAGTTGATTTGCATTTGCTGAGGAGTGCTTTACTTCCAATTATGTGGTCAATTTTGGAGTAGGTGTGATGTGGTGCTGAGAAGAATGTATATTCTGTGGATTTTGGGTGGAGACTTCTGTAAATATCTATCAGGTTTGCTTGTGCGACATCTGAGTTCAAGTCCTGGATATCCTTGTTAATTTTCTGTCTCATTGATCTGTCTGCTATTGACAGTGGAGTGTTAAAGTCTCCCACTATTATTTTGTGGGAGTCTAAGTCTCTTTGTCAGTCATTAAGAACGTGCCTTATATATCTGGGTGCTCCTACATTGGGTCCATATATATTTAGAATCGTTATCTCTTCTTGTTGTATCGATCCTTTTACCATTATGTAATGACCTTCTTTGTCCCTTTTGATCTTTGTTGATTTAAAGTCTATTTTATCAGAGATGAGAATTGCAACTCCTTCTTTTTTTTTTTTTTTTTTTTTTTTTTTTTAATTTTTATTGCATTATAGGTTTGGGGGTACATGTGCAGAACAAGCAAGATAGTTGCATAGGTACACACATGGCACTGTGCTTTGCTGCTTTCCTCCCCTTCACCCACACTTGGTATTCATCCCCAGGCTATCCCCCCCAGCCCCCCCCTGCTGTCCCTCCCCCATTCCCCCCAACAGTCCCCAGTGTATAGTAGACCGCCTCTCTGTGTCCACGTGTTCTCATTTTTCTCACCCACCTATGAGTGAGTATATGCGGTATTTCCTTTTCTGTTCTTGTGTCAGTTTGCTGAGAATGATGTTCTCCAGATTCATCCATGTCCCTACAAAGGACACAAACTCATCATTTTTGATTGCTGCATAATATTCCATGGTGTATATGTGCCACATTTTCCCAGTCCAGTCTATCATCGTTGGGCATTTGGGTTGGTTCCAGGTCTTTGCTATTGTAAACAGTGCTGCAATGAACATTCGTGTGCATGTGTCCTTATAGTAGAACGATTTATAATCCTTTGGATAGATACCCAGTAATGGGATTGCTGGGTCAAATGGAATTTCTATTTCTAGGTCCCTGAGAAATCGCCACACTGTCTTCCACAATGGTTGAACTAATTTACACTCCCACCAACAGTGTAAGAGTGTTCCTATTTCTCCACATCCTCTCCAGCATCTGCTGTCTCCAGATTTTTTAATGATCGCCATTCTAACTGGTGTGAGATGGTATCTCAATGTGGTTTTGATTTGCATCTCTCTAATGACCAATGACGATGAGCACTTTTTCATATGTTTGCTGGCCTCATGTATGTCTGCTTTCGTAAAGTTTCTGTTCATATCCTTTGCCCATTTTTGAATGGGCTTGTTTGTTTTTTTCCTGTAAATCTGTTTGAGTTCTTTGTAAATTCTGGATATCAGCCCTTTGTCAGATGCGTAAACTGCAAAGATTTTTTCCCATTCTGATGGTTGCCGATTCACTCTAGTGACTGTTTGTTTTGCTGTGCAGAAGCTGTGGAGTTTGATTAGGTCCCATTTGTCTATTTTGGCTTTTGTTGCCAATGCTTTGGGAGTTTTGTTCATGAAGTCCTTGCCTACTCCTATGTCCTGAATGGTTTTGCCTAGATTTTCCTCTAGGGTTTTTATGGTGTCGGGTCTTACGTTTAAGTCTTTAATCCATCTGGAGTTAATTTTAGTGTAAGGTGTCAGGAAGGGGTCCAATTTCTGCTTTCTGCACATGGCTAGCCAGTTTTCCCAACACCATTTATTAAATAGGGAATCCTTTCCCCATTGCCTGTTTTTGTCTGGTTTATCAAAGATAATATGGTTGTAGATGTGTTGTGTTGCCTCCGATGCCTCTGTTCTGTTCCATTGGTCTATATCTCTGTTTTGGTACCAGTACCATGCTGTTTTGATTACTGTAGCCTTGTAGTATAGTTTGAAGTCTGGTAGTGTGATGCCTCCCGCTGTGTTCTTTTTGCTTAGAATTGACTTGGCTATGCGGGCTCTTTTTTGGTTCCATATGAAATTCATGGTGGTTTTTTCCAGTTCTGTGAAGAAATTCAATGGTAGTTTGATGGGGATAGCATTGATTGTGTAAATTACTTTGGGCAGTATAGCCATTTTCACGATATTGATTCTTCCTAACCACGAACATGGAATGTTTCTCCATCTGTTTGTGTCCTCTCTTATTTCATTGAGCAGTTGTTTGTAGTTTTCCTTAAAGAGGTCCCTTACATTCCTAGTGAGTTGTATTCCTAGGTATTTTATTTTCTTTGTAGCAATTGTGAATGGCAGTTCGTTCTTGATTTGGTTCTCTTTAAGTCTGTTATTGGTGTATAGGAATGCTTGTGATTTTTGCACATTGATTTTATATCCTGAGACTTTGCTGAAGTTGCTTATCAGTTTCAGGAGTTTTTGGGCTGAGGTGATGGGGTCTTCTAGGTATACTATCATGTCGTCTGCAAATAGAGACAATTTGGCTTCCACCTTTCCTATTTGAATACCCTTTATTTCTTTTTCTTGCCTGATTGCTCTGGCTAGAACTTCCAGTACTATGTTGAATAGAAGTGGTGAGAGAGGGCATCCTTGTCTAGTGCCAGATTTCAAAGGGAATGCTTCCAGTTTTTGCCCATTAAGTATGATATTGGCTGTTGGTTTGTCATAAATAGCTTTTATTACTTTGAGATATGTTCCATCAATACCAAGTTTATTGAGGGTTTTTAGCATAAAGGGCTGTTGAATTTTGTCAAATGCCTTCTCTGCATCAATTGAGATAATCATGTGGTTTTTGTTTTTGCTTCTGTTTATGTGGTGAATTACATTTATAGACTTGCGTATGTTGAACCAGCCTTGCATCCCCGGGATAAATCCTACTTGATCATGATGGATAAGTTTTTTAATGTGCTGTTGCAATCGGTTTGCCAGTATTTTATTGAAGATTTTTGCATCTATGTTCATCATGGATATTGGCCTGAAGTTTTCTTTTCTTGTTGAGTCTCTGCCAGGTTTTGGTATCAGGATGATGTTGGTCTCATAAAATGATTTGGGAAGGGTTCCCTCTTTTTGGATTATTTGGAATAGTTTCAGAAGGAATGGTACCAGATCCTCTTTGTGTGTCTGGTAGAATTCAGCTGTGAACCCATCTGGACCTGGGCTTTTTTTGTGTGGTAGGCTCTTAATTGCTGCCTCAACTTCAGACCTTGTTATTGGTCTATTCATAGTTTCGGCTTCCTCCTGGTTTAGGCTTGGGAGGACACAGGCATCCAGGAATTTATCCATTTCTTCCTGATTTACTGGTTTATGTGCATAGAGTTGTTTGTAGTATTCTCTGATGATGGTTTGAATTTCTGTGGAATCTGTGGTGATTTCCCCTTTATCGTTTTTTATTGCATCTATTTGGTTGTTCTCTCTCTTCTTTTTTATCAGTCTGGCTAGTGGTCTGTCTATTTTGTTGATCTTTTCGAAAAACCAGCTCTTAGATTTATTGATTTTTTGAAGGGTTTTTCTTGTCTCTATCTCCTTCAGTTCTGCTCTGATCTTAGTTATTTCTTGTCTTCGGCTAGGTTTTGAGCTTTTTTGATCTTGCTCCTCTAGCTCTTTCAATTTTGACGATAGGGTGTCAATTTTGGATCTCTCCATTCTTCTCATGTGGGCACTTATTGCTATATATTTTCCTCTACAGACTGCTTTAAATGTGTCCCAGAGATTCTGGTACGTTGTGTCTTCATTCTCATTGGTTTCAAAGAACTTCTTTATTTCTGCCTTCATTTCATTGTTTATCCAATCAACATTCAAGAGCCAATTGCTCAGTTTCCATGAAGCTGTGCGGTTCTGAGTTATTTTCTGAATTCTGAGTTCCAACTTGATTGCACTATGGTCTGAGAGACTGTTTGTTATGATTTCAGTTGTTTTGCATTTGCTGAGGAGTGCTTTACTTCCAATTATGTGGTCAATTTTGGAGTAGGTGTGATGTGGTGCTGAGAAGAATGTATATTCTGTGGATTTGGGGTGGAGAGTTCTGTAAATGTCTATCAGGTTTGCTTGTTCCAGGTCTGAGTTCAAATCCTGGATATCCTTGTTAATTTTCTGTCTGGTTGATCTGTCTGCTATTGACAGTGGAGTGTTAAAGTCTCCCACTATTATTGTGTGGGAGTCTAAGTCCCTTTGTAAGTCATTAAGAACTTGCCTTATATATTTGGGTGCTCCTACATTGGGTCCATATATATTTAGAATCGTTAGCTCTTCTTGTTGTATCGATCCTTTTACCATTATGTAATGACCTTCTTTGTCCCTTTTGGTCTTTGTTACTTTAAAGTCTATTTTATCAGAGATGAGAATTGCAACTCCTGCTTTTTTTTGCTCTCCATTTGCTTGGTAAATCTTCCTCCATCCCTTTATTTTGAGCCTTCGTGTATCTTTGCATGTGAGGTGGGTTTCCTGGATACAGCACACCGATGCGTTTTGTTTTTTTATCCAATTTGCCAGTCTGTGTCTTTTGATTGGTGCATTTAGCCCATTTACATTCAGGGTTAATATTGTTATGTGTGAATTTGATACTGCCATTTTGATGCTAGCTGGCTGTTTTGCCCGTTGGTTCATGTACATTCTTCATTTTGTTGATGTTCTTTAGCATTTGGTATGATTTTAGGATGGCTGGAACTGGTTGTTTCTTTCTATGTGTAGTGCCTCTTTCAGGAGCTCTTGTAAAGCAGGCCTAGTGGTGACAAAATCTCTGAGTACTTTCTTGTTTGTGAAGGATTTTATTTTTCCTTCACTTATGAAGCTCAGTTTCGCTGGATATGCAATTCTGGGTTGAAAGCTCTTTTCTTTAAGGATGTTGAATATTGGCCCCCACTCTCTTCTGGCTTGTAGTTTCTCTGCCGAGAGATCTGCTGTGAGTCTGATGGGCTTCCCTTTTTGGGTGACCTGACCTTTCTCTCTGGCTCCCCTTAGTATTTTCTCCTTCGTTTCAACCCTGGTGAATCTGACGATTATGTACCTTGGGGTTGCTCTTCTTGCAGAGTATCTTTGTGGTGTTCTCTGTATTTCCTGGAGTTGAGTATTGACCTGTCTTGCTAGGTTGGGGAAATTTTCCTGGATAATATCCTGAAGAGTGTTTTCTAGCTTGGATTCATTCTCTTCGTCACATTCTGGTACACCTATCAAACGTAGGTTGGGTCTCTTCACATAGTCCCACATTTCTTGGAGATTTTGTTCATTCCTTTTTCTGCTTTATTCTTTAATCTTGGTTTCTCGTTTTATTTCATTGAGTTGATCTTCAACTTCTGATATTCTTTCTTCTGCTTGGTCAATTCGGCTGTTGAAACTTGTGCATGCTTCGCGAAGTTCTCGTGTTGTGTTTTTCAGCTCCTTCAATTCATTCACATTCCTCTCTAAGTTGTCCATTCTCGTTACCAATTCCTCGAATTTTTTTTTCAAGTACTTTTTCAAGGTTCTTAGTTTCTTTGCACTGGTTTAGAACATGTTCCTTTAGCTCACTGAAGTTTCTCATTATTCACTTTCTGAAGTCTGATTCCGTCATTTCATCACATTCATTCTCCATCCAGCTTTGTTCCCTTGCTGGTGAGGAGTGTTGGTCCTTTTTTGGAGGTGAGGTGTTTTGGTTTCGGGTGCTTTCCTCCTTTTTTGCGCTGGTTTCTTCCCATCTTTATGGATTTATCCGCCTGTCCTCTTAGTAGTGGCTGATTTTTCAATTGGGTCTCTGTGTGGACACTGAGATTGTTGATGATGAAATATTTCTGTTACTTAGTTTTCCCTCTAATGATCTATCCTCTCTGCTGTATGAGTGCTGAGGTCCACTCCAGGCCCTGATTGTCTGGGGTGTACCTGCAGCAGCTGCAGAACAGTGAGGAATGATACCAGTTTCTTCTTCTGCTGCCCTTGTTCCAGAATGATGCCAGCCAAATGTCAGTCTGATTAGTCCTTTTCTGGGGTGACTCCTTGGATATACAGGGGTCAGGAAGCTGCTTGAGGAGACAGTCTGTGCTTTATAGGAGCTCCAGTGCTGAGCTGTGAGCTCCGTTGTTCATTCAGGGTTGTTGGGAGGTTGTTTATGTCTGCTGCAATAGAACTCATAAAACACCACTCTTTTTTTTTTTTTCACCCTTAGATGCTCTGTCTCAGGGAGTTGGGGCTATCTTTATGAGTATCTGTTGCACTGTCCTGCCCCACTAGGCGGCAGTCTATACACTATTTGCCTGCCGGGGCTATGACCTGCTAGCGCGGGTCCGCCCTGTTGCTGCCTGGCGGACTCTGTTATGGCAGGTTGCCTCAACAACAGCAGGCTGCGTCAGTCCTGGGTGGTACTTAAGTGGGGGTGCACTTCGTCAGCAATTGTGGACGCCCCTCCCTCACAGGGCTGCACCGTCCTAGATGCTGGCAGCAAAACTCTCAGCCCCAAGCACCTCCAGTCGCTGCCCTGCTTGTCCCCGTGAGCGTGGGACCCGCCAAGCCCGATCACCCAGCTCCCTGCCTCAGAGTCCGTCCTCTCTCTGTCTCTCTCTCTTCCTCTCCCCAAGCTGAAAGATTGATTCTCTCACTGGCGCCCCAGCAGCCTGCCGATAGGTCACTGTGATCCGTGCAATCTCCCATGCCGCTGCCCACTACCCCGGCTCAGATCACGCTTCCCAGGAAACTCCTGGTCTGGTTCATTGCCCCAGTCCCATTCAATCAGATGAACATGCCAATCTGCCCTTCCAAATCTCAGATTGCCGGTTTAACAGGGAACCCAGACCAGTGACTCCTGTGCCGGGTCCCACTGCGGCGCCAGCCGAAGAGGCGGCGGGAGCCGGCTGCGTTAGCCCGTGTCTCTCCCACACCTGGGACTTTCAACACTCTGTGGGCATAAAAGATCCATCCGAGAATGCGGCTAGGACTCACCCTCTGTGCCTTCACTGAGAGCTGTAATCCTGAGTCACCTCTATGACGCCATCTTGCCCCTCCTCTACATGCCCCATTTCTGTGTGTATACTCCTCTCTCTTGTGTGTATCCTCCCCTCTCCTGTGTGTATCCACCTCTCTCCTTTGTGTATCCTCCCATCTTCTGCATGTATCCTCCTCTCTTCTATCCGTAACCTCCTCTCTTTTGTGTGTATCCTTCTCTCTTTTGTATTTATTTTTTTTCTTTTTGTGTATCCTCCTCTCTACTGTGTGCATTCCCCTCCCTCCTGTGTGTATTCCCCTCCCTCCTGTGTGTATCCTCCTATCTCCTGTGTGGATTCTCCTCTCTCCTGTGTGTATCCCCCTTTCTCCTGTTTGTATCCCCATATCTTGTGTGTATCCCCCTCTCTCCTGTGTGTATGTTCCTGTCTCTTGTATGTATCTAACACTCCTGTGTTTATCCCCCTCTCTTTTGTGTATGTTTCTCTCCTGTGTGTATTCTTTTCTCTCTTGTTTGTATTCTCCTCTCTTTTGTGTGTATCATTCTTTCCACTGTGGTTATCCCTCCGCTCTCCTGTGTGTTTTCCCCTTTTCTCCTGTGTGTAACACCTTTATTTACTGTGTGTATCCCTTCTTTTTCCTTTGTTTATCCCCTCTTTTTTGTGTATCCCTTCTCTCCTGTTTGTTTCCTACTCTCTCCTGTGTGTTTCCTTTCCTCTCCTGTGTTTACGCCACTCTCCCTGTGTGTATCACCCTTTCCTGTGTGTATAATTTTGTCTCCTGTGTGGATCCCCCTTTCTCCTTTGTTTATCACCGTTTTATGTTTGTATGCCACTCTCTCTCCTGTGTGTATCCTTTCTCCTGTGTGTATCCCTTTTTCCCTTTGTGTATCTCCTTATCCTGCGTGTATCCTCCTCTCTCCTGTGTGTATCCCTTTCTCTCCTGTGTGTACCCTCCTCTCTTTTGTGTGTATCACCCCTCTCCTTTGTGTATCCCCCACTACTCTTTGTGTATCCTTCTGTCTCCTGTGTGTATCCTTCACACTTTTTGTGTATTTCTTTCTCTTCTGTGTATCCTCCTCTCTCCTTTGTGTATCCTCTTTCTCCTCTGTGTATTCATTTCTCTGCTCTGTGTATGTTTCTTTCTCCTGTGTGTACACCCCTCTTTTTGTGTGTGTCCCCCTCTCCTCTGTGTATCCTTTTCTCTCCTGTGTATATCCCCCTTTCTCATGTGTGTATCTCCCTCTCCTGTGTGTATGCCCCGCTTTTCTGTTGTTATCCCCCTCTTTTTTGTGTATCCTCCTCTCTCCTGTGTGTATTCTTTTCTCTCATCTGTGTGTTTTCCTCTTTCCTCTGTGTATCCCCCTCTCCTTTGTGTATTTTTTTGACTTCTGTTTGTATCCCTCTTTTTCCTATGTGTACCCTTCTCTCTATTGTGTGTATCACCCCTCTTCTGTGTGTATCCTCTTCCCTCCTGTGTGCATTTCTCTCTCTCCTGTGTGTATCCTCCTCTATTCTGCGTGTCTCCTCCTCTGTCCTGTATGTATTTTTCTCTCTCCTGTGTGCATTCTCCTCTCTCCTGTGTGAATCCTTTTCTCTCCTGTGCGTATCCTTCTCTCTCCTGTGGGTATCAATTTTTTCTCCTGTGTGTATCCCTCTTTTCTCCTGTGTGTAACCCCCTCTTTCCTGTGTGTATCTTTTCTGTCTGCTTTGTGTATCCACCTCTCTCCTCTGTGTATCTCCTCTCTCCTGTGTGTATCCTCCTCTCTCCTCTGTGTATCCGCCTTTCCCCTGTGTCTACGCCCCTCTCTCCTTTGTGTGTCCCCCTCTCCTGTGTGTATGCCGCTCTCTCATGTGTGTATCCTCCACTCCTGTGTTTATCCTCTTCTCTTCTGTGTGTAACCTCCTCTCTCCTCTGTTTATTCCCTTCTCTCCTGTGTGTATCTCTTTTCCTTAGTGTATTTTCTTCTCTCCTGTGTGTACCCCCTCTCTCCTCTGTGTACCCTCCACTGTCCTGTGTGTATCACCACTCTCCGTGTGTATCGCCCCTCTCTCCTGTGTGTATCCCCCTCTCTCTTGTGTGTATCCCCCTCTCTCCTGCGTGTATTTTCCTCTCTCCTGCGTAAATTTTCCTCTCTGCTATGTGTATGCCCTACTTCTCTGTGTATCCACCTCTCTCCTCTTTGCATTTCCTTCTCTCCTGTGTGGATCTTCCTCACTCCTGTGTGTATACCCTCTCTCCTGTGTGTATCCTCCTCTATGCTCTGTGTATACTCCTCTTTCCTGTGTGAATCAATCTCTCTATTGTATGTATCCTCTTTTCTCCTATGTGAACCCTCATCTCTCCAGTGTGTATCACCCCTCTTCTGTGTGTATTCTTCTCTCTCTTGTGTGTATTTTTCTATCTACCGTGTGTATCTTTCCCTCATTTGTGTGTATCCTCTCTCCTATGTGTATTTTCTTCTTTCCTGTGTTTATCTTTTTCACTCCTGTGTGTATCCCCCTCTCCTATGTGTATCTTTCTCTAACAAGTTTGTATTTTTTTCTCCTGTGTGTATCTTTTTTCTCTCCTGTGTGTATCACCCATCTCTCCTGCGTGTATCCACTCTCTCTCCTGTCGGTGTCTTCCCTCTCTCCAGTTTTGATCTTCCTCTCTCTTGTTTATATCCCCTTTCTCCTGTGTGTATTCTTCTCTCTGCTGTGTGTATCCTTCTCTCTCCTGTGAGTAAGCCCCACTCTCCTGTGTGTATTTCCCTGTCCTGTGTGTATCCTCCTCTCTTTTTTGTGTACTTTTCTTTCTCTTGCCTGTATCTTTCTCTCCTGTGTTTATGATCCTCTTTTCTGTGTGTATTTCCCCTCCTGTGTGTATCCTCCTCCCGCCCTTTCGTATCCTTCTCTCTCCTCGGTGTATTTCCCTCTCTCCTGTGTGTATCCCCCTCTGCTTTGTGTATCCTTCTCTCTCCTGTGTGTATTCTACGTTCTACTGTGTGTACCCTCCTCCTTCTTGTGTGTATCACGCCACTCCTCTGTGTATTCTCCTCTCTCCTGTGTATATTTTCCTCCTCTTTTGTGTGTATCTTCCTCTCTCCTGCGTGTATTCTTCCCTCTCCTGTGTTTATCCTCCTCTCTCCTGTGTATTCTCCAATCACCTTCGTGTATCCTCCTCTCTTATACCTGTGTCCTTCGCTTTTTGGTGTGTATCCTCCTCTCTTTTGTATTAATTATTTTTTCTCTCTGTGTATCCCCCTCTCTCCTGTGAGTATTTTCCTCCCTCCTGTGTGTATGCTTCACTCTCCTGTGTGTTTCCCCCTGTCTTTTTTGTGTATTCACCTTCTCTCCTGTGTGTATCCTCCTCTCTCCTGTGTGTAAGCCCCTCTTTCCCATGTGTATCCCCCACTACTCTGTGTATTCCCCTCTCTCCTGTATGTATACCCCCTCTTCTCTTCTGTGTTTACCTTTCCCGCTTGTGTGTATCCCACTCTCCTGTGTGTATTTCCTCTTTTTTTGTGTATCCTTCTTTCTCCTGTGTGTATCCTCCTCTCTCCTGTGTGTATCCTCCTTTCTCCTGTGTTTATTTCCTTTTTTTTCGCATCTCCCTCTTCTTTGTGTGTATTGCCCACTCTCCTGTGTGTATCCGCCTCTACTCCCTGTGTATTCTCCTCTCGCCTGTGTGTATCTTTCTCTCTCGTGTGTGTATTCTCCTCTCGCCTGCCTGTATCCTCCTCTCTATTCTGTGTATCTTCCTCTATCCTGTGTTTACCCTTCTCTCTCCTGCGTGTATTTTTCTTTCTCCTGTGTTTCTCCTCCTTTCTTTTTTTTTTTTCAGGTGTCTCTTTTTTTTTTTAATTTTTATTGCATTATAGGTTTTGGGGTACATGTGAAGAACGTACAAGATAGTTGCATAGGTACACACATGACAGTGTGTTTTGCTGCCTTCCTCCCCTTCACCCACACTTGGTATTCATCCCCAGGTTATCACTCCCAGCACCCCCCGCTGTCCCCTGCCATTTTCCCCAACAGTCCGCAGTGTATAGTAGACCGCCTCTCTGTGTCCATGTGTTCTCATTTTTTTCACCCACCTATGAGTGAGTATATGCAGTATTTCTTTTTCAGTTCTTGTGTCAGTTTGCTAAGAATGATGTTCCCCAGATTCATCCATGTCCTTACAAAGGACACAAACGCATCATTTTTGATTGCTGCATAATATTCCATGGTGTATATGTGCCACATTTTCCCAGTCCAGTCTATCATCGATGGGCATTTGGGTTGGTTCCAGGTCTTTGCTATTGTAAACAGTGCTGCAATGAACTTTCGTGTGCATGTGTTTTTATAATAGAACAATTTATAGATTTTGGATTGATACCCAGCAATTGGATTGCTGGGTCAAATGGAATTTCTATTTCTATGTCCCTGAGGAATTGCCACACTGTCTTCGACAATGATTGAACTAATTTACACTCCCACCAAACGTGTAAGACTGTTCCTATTTCTCCATATCCTCTCCAGCGTCTGCTGTCTCCAGACTTTTTAATGATCGCCATTCTAACTGGTGTGAGATGATATCTCAATCTGGTTTTGATTTGCATCTCTCTAATGACCAATGATGATGAGCACTTTTTGATATGTTTGTTGGCCTCATGTATGTCTTCTTTTGTAAAGTTTCTGTTCATATCCTTTGCCCATTTTTGAATGGGCTTGTTTGTTTTATTTCTGTAAATCTGTTTGAGTTCTTTGTAAATTCTGGATATCAGCCCTTTGTCAGATGTGTAACCTGCAAAGATGTTTTCCCATTCAGATGGTTGTCGATTCACTCTAGTGACTGTTTCTTTTGTCATGCAGAAGCTGTGGAGTTTGATTAGGTCCCATGTGTTTATTTTGGCTTTTGTTGCCAATGCTTTTGGTGTTTTGTTCATGAAGTCCTTGCCTACTCCTATGTCCTGAACGGTTTTGCCTAGACTTTCTTCTAGGGTTTTTATGGTGTCAGGTCTTACGTTTAAGTCTTTAATCCATCTGAAGTTAATTTTAGTGTAAGGTGTCAGGAAGGTGTCCGGTTTCTGCTTTCTGCACATGGCTAGCCAGTTTTCCCAACACCATTTATTAAATAGGGAATCCTTTCCCCATTGCCTGTTTTTGTCTGGTTTATCAAAGATGATATGGTTATAGATATGTTGTGTTGCCTCCGATGTTTCTGTCCTGTTCGATTGGTCTATATCTCTGTTTTGGTACCAGTACCATGCTGTTTTGATTACTGTAGCCTTGTAGTATAGTTTGAAGTCTGGTAGCATGATGCCTCCGTTGTGTTCTTTTGCTTAGAATTGACTTGGCTATGCAGGCTCTTTTTTGGTTCCATATGAAATTCATGGTGGTTTTATTCCAGTTCTGTGAAGAAATTCAAGGTAGTTTGATAGGGATAGCATTGAATGTGTAAATTACTTTGGGCAGTATAGCCATTTTAACAATATTGAATCTTCCTAACCACGAACATGGAATGTTTCTCCATCTGTTTGTGTCCTCTCTTATTTCGTTGAGCAGGTTTTTGTAGTTTTCCTTAAAGAGGTCCCTTTCATTCCTAGTGAGTTGTATTCCTAGGTATTTTATTTGATTTGTAGCAACTGTGAATGGCAGTTCGTTCTTAATTTGGTTCTCTTTAAGTCTGTTATTGGTGTATAGGAATGCTTGTGATTTTTGAACATTGATTTTATATCCTGAGACTTTGCTGAAGTTGCTTATCAGTTGCAGGAGCTTCTGGGCTGAGGTGACGGGGTCTTCTAGGTATACTATCATGTCGTCTGCAAATAGAGACAATTTGGCTTCCACCTTTCCTATTTGCATACCCTTTATTTCTTTTAATTGCCTGATTGCTCTGGCTAGAACTTCCAGTACTATGTTGAATAGGAGTGGTGAGAGAGGGCATCCTTGTCTAGTGCAGGATTTCAAGGGGAATGCTTCCAGTTTTTGCTCATTAAGTATGATATTGGCTGTTGGTTTGTCGTAAATAGCTTTTATTACTTTGAGATATGTTCCATCAATACCAAGTTTATTGAGGTTCTTGCATAAAGGGCTGTTGAAATTTGTCAAATGCCTTCTCTGCATCAATTGAGATAATCATGTGGTTTTAGTTTTTGCTTCTGTTTATGTGGTGAATTACATTTATAGACTTGCATATGTTGAACCAGCCTTGCATCCCTGGGATGAATCCTACTTGATCATGATGGATAAGATTTTTAATGTACTGTTCCAATCGATTTGCCAGTATTTTATTGAAGATATTTGCATCTATGTTCATCATGGATATTGGCATGAAGTTTTCTTTTCTTGCTGAGTCTCTGCTAGGTTTTCGTATCAGGATGATGTTGGTCTCATAAAATGATTTGGGAAGGGTTCCCTTTTTTTGGATTATTTGGAATAGTTTCAGAAAGAATGGTACCAGATCCTCCTTGTGTATCTGGTAGAATTCAGCTGTGAACCCATCTGGACCTGGGCTTTTTTTGTGTGGTAGGCTGTTAATTGCTGCCTCAACTTCTGACCTTGTTATTGGTCTATTCATAGTTTTGGCTTCCTCCTGGTTTAGGCTTGGGAGGACACAGGCATCCAGGAATTTATCCATTTCTTCCTGATTTACTACTTTATGTTCATAGAGTTGTTTGTAGTATTCTCTGTTAATGGTTTGAATTTCTGTGGCATCTCTGGTTATTTCCCCTTTATCGTTTTTTATTGCATCTATTTGGTTGTTCTCTCTCTTCTTTTTTATCAGTCAGGCTAGTGGTCTGTTTATTTCGTTGATCTTTTCAAAAAACCAGCTCTTAGATTTATTGATATTTTGAAGGGTTTTTCTTGTCTCTATCTCCTTCTGTTCTGCTCTGATCTTAGTTATTTCTTGTCTTCGGCTAGGTTTTGAGCTTTTTTGATCTTGCTCCTCTAGCTCTTTCAATTTTGATGAGAGGGTGTCAATTTTGGATCTCTCCACTCTTCTCATGTGGGAACTTATTGCTATATATTTTCCTCTACAGACTGCTTTAAATGTGTCCCAGAGATTCTGGTACGTTTTGTCTTCATTCTCGTTGGTTTCAAAGAACTTCTTTATTTCTGCCTTCATTTCATTGTTTATCCAATCAACATTGAAGAGCCAGTTGTTCAATTTCCAGGAAGCTGTGAGGTTCTGAGTTATTTTCTGAATTCTGAATTCCAACTTGATTGCACTATGGTCTGAGAGACTGTTTGTTATGATTTCCGTTGTTTTGCATTTGCTGAGAAGTGCTTTACTTCCAATTATGTGGTCAATTTTGGAGTAGGTGTGATGTGGTGCTGAGAAGAATGTATATTTTGTGGATTTGGGGTGGAGTGTTTCGTAAATGTCTATCAGGTTTGCTTGTTCCAGGTCTGAGTTCAAGTCCTGGATATCCTTGTTAATTTTCTTTCTGCTTGATCTGTCTGCTATCGACAGTGGAGTGTTAAAGTCTCCCACAATTATTGTGTGGGAGTCTAAGTCTCTTTGTAAGTCATTAAGAACTTGCCTTATATATCTGGGTGCTCCTACATTGGGTCCATATATATTTAGAATCGTTAGGTCTTCTTGTTGTATCGATCCTTTTACCATTATGTAATGACCTTCCTTGTCTCTTTTGATCTTTGTTGCTTTAAAGTCTATTTTATTAGAGACGAGAATTGCAACTCCTGCTTTTTTTAGCTCTTCATTTGCTTGGTAAATCTTCCTCCATCCTTTTATTTTGAGCCTTTGTGTATCTTTGCGTGTGAAGTGGGTTTCCTGGATACAGCACACTGATGGGTTTTGGTTTCCAATTTGCCAGTCTGTGTCTTTTGATTGGTGCATTTAACCCATTTACATTTATGGTTAATACTGTTATTTGTGAATTTGATACTGCCATTTTGATGCTAGCTGGCTGTTTTGCCCGTTGGTTCATGTACATTCTTCATTTTGTTGATGGTCTTTAGCATTTGGTATGCTTTTAGGATGGCTGGAATTGGTTGTTTTTTACTATGTGTAGTGCCTCTTTCAGGAGCTCTTGTAAAGCAGGCCTAGTGGTGACAAAATCTCTGAGTACTTTCTTGTTTGTGAAGGATTTTATTTTTCCTTCACTTATGAAGCTCAGTTTCGCTGGATATGCAATTCTGGGTTGAAAGCTCTTTTCTTTAAGGATGTTGAATATTGGCCCCCACTCTCTTCTGGCTTGTAGTTTCTCTGCCGAGAGATCTGCTGTGAGTCTGATGGGCTTCCCTTTTTGGGTGACCTGACCTTTCTCTCTGGCTCCCCTTAGTATTTTCTCCTTCGTTTCAACCCTGGTGAATCTGACGATTATGTACCTTGGGGTTGCTCTTCTTGCAGAGTATCTTTGTGGTGTTCTCTGTATTTCCTGGAGTTGAGTATTGACCTGTCTTGCTAGGTTGGGGAAATTTTCCTGGATAATATCCTGAAGAGTGTTTTCTAGCTTGGATTCATTCTCTTCGTCACATTCTGGTACACCTATCAAACGTAGGTTGGGTCTCTTCACATAGTCCCACATTTCTTGGAGATTTTGTTCATTCCTTTTTCTGCTTTATTCTTTAATCTTGGTTTCTCGTTTTATTTCATTGAGTTGATCTTCAACTTCTGATATTCTTTCTTCTGCTTGGTCAATTCGGCTGTTGAAACTTGTGCATGCTTCGCGAAGTTCTCGTGTTGTGTTTTTCAGCTCCTTCAATTCATTCACATTCCTCTCTAAGTTGTCCATTCTCGTTACCAATTCCTCGAATTTTTTTTTCAAGTACTTTTTCAAGGTTCTTAGTTTCTTTGCACTGGTTTAGAACATGTTCCTTTAGCTCACTGAAGTTTCTCATTATTCACTTTCTGAAGTCTGATTCCGTCATTTCATCACATTCATTCTCCATCCAGCTTTGTTCCCTTGCTGGTGAGGAGTGTTGGTCCTTTTTTGGAGGTGAGGTGTTTTGGTTTCGGGTGCTTTCCTCCTTTTTTGCGCTGGTTTCTTCCCATCTTTATGGATTTATCCGCCTGTCCTCTTAGTAGTGGCTGATTTTTCAATTGGGTCTCTGTGTGGACACTGAGATTGTTGATGATGAAATATTTCTGTTACTTAGTTTTCCCTCTAATGATCTATCCTCTCTGCTGTATGAGTGCTGAGGTCCACTCCAGGCCCTGATTGTCTGGGGTGTACCTGCAGCAGCTGCAGAACAGTGAGGAATGATACCAGTTTCTTCTTCTGCTGCCCTTGTTCCAGAATGATGCCAGCCAAATGTCAGTCTGATTAGTCCTTTTCTGGGGTGACTCCTTGGATATACAGGGGTCAGGAAGCTGCTTGAGGAGACAGTCTGTGCTTTATAGGAGCTCCAGTGCTGAGCTGTGAGCTCCGTTGTTCATTCAGGGTTGTTGGGAGGTTGTTTATGTCTGCTGCAATAGAACTCATAAAACACCACTCTTTTTTTTTTTTTCACCCTTAGATGCTCTGTCTCAGGGAGTTGGGGCTATCTTTATGAGTATCTGTTGCACTGTCCTGCCCCACTAGGCGGCAGTCTATACACTATTTGCCTGCCGGGGCTATGACCTGCTAGCGCGGGTCCGCCCTGTTGCTGCCTGGCGGACTCTGTTATGGCAGGTTGCCTCAACAACAGCAGGCTGCGTCAGTCCTGGGTGGTACTTAAGTGGGGGTGCACTTCGTCAGCAATTGTGGACGCCCCTCCCTCACAGGGCTGCACCGTCCTAGATGCTGGCAGCAAAACTCTCAGCCCCAAGCACCTCCAGTCGCTGCCCTGCTTGTCCCCGTGAGCGTGGGACCCGCCAAGCCCGATCACCCAGCTCCCTGCCTCAGAGTCCGTCCTCTCTCTGTCTCTCTCTCTTCCTCTCCCCAAGCTGAAAGATTGATTCTCTCACTGGCGCCCCAGCAGCCTGCCGATAGGTCACTGTGATCCGTGCAATCTCCCATGCCGCTGCCCACTACCCCGGCTCAGATCACGCTTCCCAGGAAACTCCTGGTCTGGTTCATTGCCCCAGTCCCATTCAATCAGATGAACATGCCAATCTGCCCTTCCAAATCTCAGATTGCCGGTTTAACAGGGAACCCAGACCAGTGACTCCTGTGCCGGGTCCCACTGCGGCGCCAGCCGAAGAGGCGGCGGGAGCCGGCTGCGTTAGCCCGTGTCTCTCCCACACCTGGGACTTTCAACACTCTGTGGGCATAAAAGATCCATCCGAGAATGCGGCTAGGACTCACCCTCTGTGCCTTCACTGAGAGCTGTAATCCTGAGTCACCTCTATGACGCCATCTTGCCCCTCCTCTACATGCCCCATTTCTGTGTGTATACTCCTCTCTCTTGTGTGTATCCTCCCCTCTCCTGTGTGTATCCACCTCTCTCCTTTGTGTATCCTCCCATCTTCTGCATGTATCCTCCTCTCTTCTATCCGTAACCTCCTCTCTTTTGTGTGTATCCTTCTCTCTTTTGTATTTATTTTTTTTCTTTTTGTGTATCCTCCTCTCTACTGTGTGCATTCCCCTCCCTCCTGTGTGTATTCCCCTCCCTCCTGTGTGTATCCTCCTATCTCCTGTGTGGATTCTCCTCTCTCCTGTGTGTATCCCCCTTTCTCCTGTTTGTATCCCCATATCTTGTGTGTATCCCCCTCTCTCCTGTGTGTATGTTCCTGTCTCTTGTATGTATCTAACACTCCTGTGTTTATCCCCCTCTCTTTTGTGTATGTTTCTCTCCTGTGTGTATTCTTTTCTCTCTTGTTTGTATTCTCCTCTCTTTTGTGTGTATCATTCTTTCCACTGTGGTTATCCCTCCGCTCTCCTGTGTGTTTTCCCCTTTTCTCCTGTGTGTAACACCTTTATTTACTGTGTGTATCCCTTCTTTTTCCTTTGTTTATCCCCTCTTTTTTGTGTATCCCTTCTCTCCTGTTTGTTTCCTACTCTCTCCTGTGTGTTTCCTTTCCTCTCCTGTGTTTACGCCACTCTCCCTGTGTGTATCACCCTTTCCTGTGTGTATAATTTTGTCTCCTGTGTGGATCCCCCTTTCTCCTTTGTTTATCACCGTTTTATGTTTGTATGCCACTCTCTCTCCTGTGTGTATCCTTTCTCCTGTGTGTATCCCTTTTTCCCTTTGTGTATCTCCTTATCCTGCGTGTATCCTCCTCTCTCCTGTGTGTATCCCTTTCTCTCCTGTGTGTACCCTCCTCTCTTTTGTGTGTATCACCCCTCTCCTTTGTGTATCCCCCACTACTCTTTGTGTATCCTTCTGTCTCCTGTGTGTATCCTTCACACTTTTTGTGTATTTCTTTCTCTTCTGTGTATCCTCCTCTCTCCTTTGTGTATCCTCTTTCTCCTCTGTGTATTCATTTCTCTGCTCTGTGTATGTTTCTTTCTCCTGTGTGTACACCCCTCTTTTTGTGTGTGTCCCCCTCTCCTCTGTGTATCCTTTTCTCTCCTGTGTATATCCCCCTTTCTCATGTGTGTATCTCCCTCTCCTGTGTGTATGCCCCGCTTTTCTGTTGTTATCCCCCTCTTTTTTGTGTATCCTCCTCTCTCCTGTGTGTATTCTTTTCTCTCATCTGTGTGTTTTCCTCTTTCCTCTGTGTATCCCCCTCTCCTTTGTGTATTTTTTTGACTTCTGTTTGTATCCCTCTTTTTCCTATGTGTACCCTTCTCTCTATTGTGTGTATCACCCCTCTTCTGTGTGTATCCTCTTCCCTCCTGTGTGCATTTCTCTCTCTCCTGTGTGTATCCTCCTCTATTCTGCGTGTCTCCTCCTCTGTCCTGTATGTATTTTTCTCTCTCCTGTGTGCATTCTCCTCTCTCCTGTGTGAATCCTTTTCTCTCCTGTGCGTATCCTTCTCTCTCCTGTGGGTATCAATTTTTTCTCCTGTGTGTATCCCTCTTTTCTCCTGTGTGTAACCCCCTCTTTCCTGTGTGTATCTTTTCTGTCTGCTTTGTGTATCCACCTCTCTCCTCTGTGTATCTCCTCTCTCCTGTGTGTATCCTCCTCTCTCCTCTGTGTATCCGCCTTTCCCCTGTGTCTACGCCCCTCTCTCCTTTGTGTGTCCCCCTCTCCTGTGTGTATGCCGCTCTCTCATGTGTGTATCCTCCACTCCTGTGTTTATCCTCTTCTCTTCTGTGTGTAACCTCCTCTCTCCTCTGTTTATTCCCTTCTCTCCTGTGTGTATCTCTTTTCCTTAGTGTATTTTCTTCTCTCCTGTGTGTACCCCCTCTCTCCTCTGTGTACCCTCCACTGTCCTGTGTGTATCACCACTCTCCGTGTGTA
This sequence comes from Saguinus oedipus, assembly GCA_031835075.1. Classification (NCBI taxonomy): domain Eukaryota; kingdom Metazoa; phylum Chordata; class Mammalia; order Primates; family Cebidae; genus Saguinus; species Saguinus oedipus. Next base: position 61,695,920 of record CM063173.1, read on the forward strand.
TCGCCCCTCTCTCCTGTGTGTATCCCCCTCTCTCTTGTGTGTATCCCCCTCTCTCCTGCGTGTATTTTCCTCTCTCCTGCGTAAATTTTCCTCTCTGCTATGTGTATGCCCTACTTCTCTGTGTATCCACCTCTCTCCTCTTTGCATTTCCTTCTCTCCTGTGTGGATCTTCCTCACTCCTGTGTGTATACCCTCTCTCCTGTGTGTATCCTCCTCTATGCTCTGTGTATACTCCTCTTTCCTGTGTGAATCAATCTCTCTATTGTATGTATCCTCTTTTCTCCTATGTGAACCCTCATCTCTCCAGTGTGTATCACCCCTCTTCTGTGTGTATTCTTCTCTCTCTTGTGTGTATTTTTCTATCTACCGTGTGTATCTTTCCCTCATTTGTGTGTATCCTCTCTCCTATGTGTATTTTCTTCTTTCCTGTGTTTATCTTTTTCACTCCTGTGTGTATCCCCCTCTCCTATGTGTATCTTTCTCTAACAAGTTTGTATTTTTTTCTCCTGTGTGTATCTTTTTTCTCTCCTGTGTGTATCACCCATCTCTCCTGCGTGTATCCACTCTCTCTCCTGTCGGTGTCTTCCCTCTCTCCAGTTTTGATCTTCCTCTCTCTTGTTTATATCCCCTTTCTCCTGTGTGTATTCTTCTCTCTGCTGTGTGTATCCTTCTCTCTCCTGTGAGTAAGCCCCACTCTCCTGTGTGTATTTCCCTGTCCTGTGTGTATCCTCCTCTCTTTTTTGTGTACTTTTCTTTCTCTTGCCTGTATCTTTCTCTCCTGTGTTTATGATCCTCTTTTCTGTGTGTATTTCCCCTCCTGTGTGTATCCTCCTCCCGCCCTTTCGTATCCTTCTCTCTCCTCGGTGTATTTCCCTCTCTCCTGTGTGTATCCCCCTCTGCTTTGTGTATCCTTCTCTCTCCTGTGTTTATTCTACGTTCTACTGTGTGTACCCTCCTCCTTTTTGTGTGTATCACGCCACTCCTCTGTGTATTCTCCTCTCTCCTGTGTATATTTTCCTCCTCTTTTGTGTGTATCTTCCTCTCTCCTGCGTGTATTCTTCCCTCTCCTGTGTTTATCCTCCTCTCTCCTGTGTATTCTCCAATCACCTTCGTGTATCCTCCTCTCTTATACCTGTGTCCTTCGCTTTTTGGTGTGTATCCTCCTCTCTTTTGTATTAATTATTTTTTCTCTCTGTGTATCCCCCTCTCTCCTGTGAGTATTTTCCTCCCTCCTGTGTGTATGCTTCACTCTCCTGTGTGTTTCCCCCTGTCTTTTTTGTGTATTCACCTTCTCTCCTGTGTGTATCCTCCTCTCTCCTGTGTGTAAGCCCCTCTTTCCCATGTGTATCCCCCACTACTCTGTGTATTCCCCTCTCTCCTGTATGTATACCCCCTCTTCTCTTCTGTGTTTACCTTTCCCGCTTGTGTGTATCCCACTCTCCTGTGTGTATTTCCTCTTTTTTTGTGTATCCTTCTTTCTCCTGTGTGTATCCTCCTCTCTCCTGTGTGTATCCTCCTTTCTCCTGTGTTTATTTCCTTTTTTTTCGCATCTCCCTCTTCTTTGTGTGTATTGCCCACTCTCCTGTGTGTATCCGCCTCTACTCCCTGTGTATTCTCCTCTCGCCTGTGTGTATCTTTCTCTCTCGTGTGTGTATTCTCCTCTCGCCTGCCTGTATCCTCCTCTCTATTCTGTGTATCTTCCTCTATCCTGTGTTTACCCTTCTCTCTCCTGCGTGTATTTTTCTTTCTCCTGTGTTTCTCCTCCTTTCTTTTTTTTTTTCAGGTGTCTCTTTTTTTTTTTTAATTTTTATTGCATTATAGGTTTTGGGGTACATGTGAAGAACGTACAAGATAGTTGCATAGGTACACACATGACAGTGTGTTTTGCTGCCTTCCTCCCCTTCACCCACACTTGGTATTCATCCCCAGGTTATCACTCCCAGCACCCCCCGCTGTCCCCTGCCATTTTCCCCAACAGTCCGCAGTGTATAGTAGACCGCCTCTCTGTGTCCATGTGTTCTCATTTTTTTCACCCACCTATGAGTGAGTATATGCAGTATTTCTTTTTCAGTTCTTGTGTCAGTTTGCTAAGAATGATGTTCCCCAGATTCATCCATGTCCTTACAAAGGACACAAACGCATCATTTTTGATTGCTGCATAATATTCCATGGTGTATATGTGCCACATTTTCCCAGTCCAGTCTATCATCGATGGGCATTTGGGTTGGTTCCAGGTCTTTGCTATTGTAAACAGTGCTGCAATGAACTTTCGTGTGCATGTGTTTTTATAATAGAACAATTTATAGATTTTGGATTGATACCCAGCAATTGGATTGCTGGGTCAAATGGAATTTCTATTTCTATGTCCCTGAGGAATTGCCACACTGTCTTCGACAATGATTGAACTAATTTACACTCCCACCAAACGTGTAAGACTGTTCCTATTTCTCCATATCCTCTCCAGCGTCTGCTGTCTCCAGACATTTTAATGATCGCCATTCTAACTGGTGTGAGATGATATCTCAATCTGGTTTTGATTTGCATCTCTCTAATGACCAATGATGATGAGCACTTTTTGATATGTTTGTTGGCCTCATGTATGTCTTCTTTTGTAAAGTTTCTGTTCATATCCTTTGCCCATTTTTGAATGGGCTTGTTTGTTTTATTTCTGTAAATCTGTTTGAGTTCTTTGTAAATTCTGGATATCAGCCCTTTGTCAGATGTGTAACCTGCAAAGATGTTTTCCCATTCAGATGGTTGTCGATTCACTCTAGTGACTGTTTCTTTTGTCATGCAGAAGCTGTGGAGTTTGATTAGGTCCCATGTGTTTATTTTGGCTTTTGTTGCCAATGCTTTTGGTGTTTTGTTCATGAAGTCCTTGCCTACTCCTATGTCCTGAACGGTTTTGCCTAGACTTTCTTCTAGGGTTTTTATGGTGTCAGGTCTTACGTTTAAGTCTTTAATCCATCTGAAGTTAATTTTAGTGTAAGGTGTCAGGAAGGTGTCCGGTTTCTGCTTTCTGCACATGGCTAGCCAGTTTTCCCAACACCATTTATTAAATAGGGAATCCTTTCCCCATTGCCTGTTTTTGTCTGGTTTATCAAAGATGATATGGTTATAGATATGTTGTGTTGCCTCCGATGTTTCTGTCCTGTTCGATTGGTCTATATCTCTGTTTTGGTACCAGTACCATGCTGTTTTGATTACTGTAGCCTTGTAGTATAGTTTGAAGTCTGGTAGCATGATGCCTCCGTTGTGTTCTTTTGCTTAGAATTGACTTGGCTATGCAGGCTCTTTTTTGGTTCCATATGAAATTCATGGTGGTTTTATTCCAGTTCTGTGAAGAAATTCAAGGTAGTTTGATAGGGATAGCATTGAATGTGTAAATTACTTTGGGCAGTATAGCCATTTTAACAATATTGAATCTTCCTAACCACGAACATGGAATGTTTCTCCATCTGTTTGTGTCCTCTCTTATTTCGTTGAGCAGGTTTTTGTAGTTTTCCTTAAAGAGGTCCCTTTCATTCCTAGTGAGTTGTATTCCTAGGTATTTTATTTGATTTGTAGCAACTGTGAATGGCAGTTCGTTCTTAATTTGGTTCTCTTTAAGTCTGTTATTGGTGTATAGGAATGCTTGTGATTTTTGAACATTGATTTTATATCCTGAGACTTTGCTGAAGTTGCTTATCAGTTGCAGGAGCTTCTGGGCTGAGGTGACGGGGTCTTCTAGGTATACTATCATGTCGTCTGCAAATAGAGACAATTTGGCTTCCACCTTTCCTATTTGCATACCCTTTATTTCTTTTAATTGCCTGATTGCTCTGGCTAGAACTTCCAGTACTATGTTGAATAGGAGTGGTGAGAGAGGGCATCCTTGTCTAGTGCAGGATTTCAAGGGGAATGCTTCCAGTTTTTGCTCATTAAGTATGATATTGGCTGTTGGTTTGTCGTAAATAGCTTTTATTACTTTGAGATATGTTCCATCAATACCAAGTTTATTGAGGTTCTTGCATAAAGGGCTGTTGAAATTTGTCAAATGCCTTCTCTGCATCAATTGAGATAATCATGTGGTTTTAGTTTTTGCTTCTGTTTATGTGGTGAATTACATTTATAGACTTGCATATGTTGAACCAGCCTTGCATCCCTGGGATGAATCCTACTTGATCATGATGGATAAGATTTTTAATGTACTGTTCCAATCGATTTGCCAGTATTTTATTGAAGATATTTGCATCTATGTTCATCATGGATATTGGCATGAAGTTTTCTTTTCTTGCTGAGTCTCTGCTAGGTTTTCGTATCAGGATGATGTTGGTCTCATAAAATGATTTGGGAAGGGTTCCCTTTTTTTGGATTATTTGGAATAGTTTCAGAAAGAATGGTACCAGATCCTCCTTGTGTATCTGGTAGAATTCAGCTGTGAACCCATCTGGACCTGGGCTTTTTTTGTGTGGTAGGCTGTTAATTGCTGCCTCAACTTCTGACCTTGTTATTGGTCTATTCATAGTTTTGGCTTCCTCCTGGTTTAGGCTTGGGAGGACACAGGCATCCAGGAATTTATCCATTTCTTCCTGATTTACTACTTTATGTTCATAGAGTTGTTTGTAGTATTCTCTGTTAATGGTTTGAATTTCTGTGGCATCTCTGGTTATTTCCCCTTTATCGTTTTTTATTGCATCTATTTGGTTGTTCTCTCTCTTCTTTTTTATCAGTCAGGCTAGTGGTCTGTTTATTTCGTTGATCTTTTCAAAAAACCAGCTCTTAGATTTATTGATATTTTGAAGGGTTTTTCTTGTCTCTATCTCCTTCTGTTCTGCTCTGATCTTAGTTATTTCTTGTCTTCGGCTAGGTTTTGAGCTTTTTTGATCTTGCTCCTCTAGCTCTTTCAATTTTGATGAGAGGGTGTCAATTTTGGATCTCTCCACTCTTCTCATGTGGGAACTTATTGCTATATATTTTCCTCTACAGACTGCTTTAAATGTGTCCCAGAGATTCTGGTACGTTTTGTCTTCATTCTCGTTGGTTTCAAAGAACTTCTTTATTTCTGCCTTCATTTCATTGTTTATCCAATCAACATTGAAGAGCCAGTTGTTCAATTTCCAGGAAGCTGTGAGGTTCTGAGTTATTTTCTGAATTCTGAATTCCAACTTGATTGCACTATGGTCTGAGAGACTGTTTGTTATGATTTCCGTTGTTTTGCATTTGCTGAGAAGTGCTTTACTTCCAATTATGTGGTCAATTTTGGAGTAGGTGTGATGTGGTGCTGAGAAGAATGTATATTTTGTGGATTTGGGGTGGAGTGTTTCGTAAATGTCTATCAGGTTTGCTTGTTCCAGGTCTGAGTTCAAGTCCTGGATATCCTTGTTAATTTTCTTTCTGCTTGATCTGTCTGCTATCGACAGTGGAGTGTTAAAGTCTCCCACAATTATTGTGTGGGAGTCTAAGTCTCTTTGTAAGTCATTAAGAACTTGCCTTATATATCTGGGTGCTCCTACATTGGGTCCATATATATTTAGAATCGTTAGGTCTTCTTGTTGTATCGATCCTTTTACCATTATGTAATGACCTTCCTTGTCTCTTTTGATCTTTGTTGCTTTAAAGTCTATTTTATTAGAGACGAGAATTGCAACTCCTGCTTTTTTTAGCTCTTCATTTGCTTGGTAAATCTTCCTCCATCCTTTTATTTTGAGCCTTTGTGTATCTTTGCGTGTGAAGTGGGTTTCCTGGATACAGCACACTGATGGGTTTTGGTTTCCAATTTGCCAGTCTGTGTCTTTTGATTGGTGCATTTAACCCATTTACATTTATGGTTAATACTGTTATTTGTGAATTTGATACTGCCATTTTGATGCTAGCTGGCTGTTTTGCCCGTTGGTTCATGTACATTCTTCATTTTGTTGATGGTCTTTAGCATTTGGTATGCTTTTAGGATGGCTGGAATTGGTTGTTTTTTACTATGTGTAGTGCCTCTTTCAGGAGCTCTTGTAAAGCAGGCCTAGTGGTGACAAAATCTCTCAGTACTTGCTTGTTCGTGAAGGATTTTATTTTTCCTTCACTTATGAAGCTCAGTTTGGCTGGATATGAAATTCTGGGTTGAAAGCTCTTTTCTTTAAGGATGTTGAATATTGGCCCCCCCTCTCTTCTGGCTTGTAGAGTCTCTGCCGAGACATCTGCTGTGAGTCTGATGGGCTTCCCTTTGTGGGTGACCCGACCTTTCTCTCTGGCTGCCCTTAGTATTTTCTTCTTCATTTCGACCCTGGTGTATCTGACAATTATGTGCCTTTGGGTTGCTCTTCTTGTGGAGTATCTTTGTGGTGTTCTCTGTATTTCCTGGACTTGAGTGTTGACCTGTCTTGCTAGGTTTGGGAAATTTTCCTGGATAATATCCTGAAGAGTGTTTTCCAGCTTGGATTCATTCTCTTCGTCACATTCTGGTACACCTATCAAACGTAGGTTGGGTCTCTTCACATAGTCCCACATTTCTTGGAGATTTTGTTCATTCCTTTTTGTACTTTTTACTTTAATCTTGGTTTCTCGTTTTATTTCATTGAGTTGATCTTCAACTTCTGATATTCTTTCTTCTGCTTGGTCAATTCGGCTGCTGAAACTTTTGCATGCTTCACGAAGTTCTCGTGTTGTGTTTTTCAGCTCCTTTAATTCATTCATATTCCTCTCTAAGTTGTCCAATCTTGTTATCAATTCCTCATATCTTTTTTTCAAATCTTTTTTCAAGGTTCTTAGTTTCTTTGCACTGGTTTAGTACATGTTCTTTTAGCTCACTGAAGTTTCTCATTATCCACTTTCTGAAGTCTGTTTCCATCATTTCGTCACATTCATTCTCCGTCCAGCTTTGTTCCCTTGCTGCTGAGGAGTTTTGGTTTTTTTTGGAGGTGAGGTGTTTTGGTTTTGGGTGCTTTCCCCCTTTTTGCGCTGGTTTCTTCCCATCTTTATGGATTTATCCGCCTGTCGTCTTAGTAGTTGCTGAGTTTTCAATTGGGTCTGTGTGTGGACGCTGAGATTGTTGATGATTAAGTATTTCTGTTACTTAGTTTTCCCTCTAATTGTCTATCCCCTCTGCTGTATGAGTGCTGAGTTCTACTCCAGGCCCTGTTTGTCTGGGGTATACCTGCAGCAGCTGCAGAACAGTGAGGGATGATACCAGTTTCATCTGCTGCTGTCCTTGTTCCAGAATAATGCCAGCCAAATGTCAGTCTGATTAGTCCTTTTCTAGGGTGACTCCTTGAATATACTGTGGTCAGGGAGCTGCTTGAGGAGACAGTCTGTGCTTTATAGGAGCTCCAGTGCTGAGCTGTGAGTTCCATTGTTCATTCAGCGTTGTTGGGAGGTTGTTTATGTCTACTGCTATAGAACTCATCAAACCCCACCCTTCCCCCCCCTTAGATGCTCTGTCTCAGGGAGTTGGGGCTTTATGAGTATCTGTTGCACTGTCCTGCCCCACTAGGCGGCAGTCTATTCACTATTTGCCTGCCGGGGCTCTGACCTGCTAGCGCGGGTCCGCCCTGTTTCTGCTGGGCTCCCTTCTGCTGTGGAGCGTGGAGTCTCTCTGTTATGGCAGGTTGCCTCAGCAATGGCAGGCTGCATCAGTCCTGGGCGGTACTTCAGTGGGGGTGGACTGTGTCAGCACTGGTGGACGCCCCTCCCTCACCAGGCTGCACCGTCCTAGATGCCGGCAGCAAAACTCTCAGCCCCAAGCATCTCCAGTCGCCGCCCTGCTTGTACCCGTGAGCGTTGGACCCGCCGAGCCAGATCACCCAGCTCCCTGCCTCAGAGTCCGTCCTCTCTCTCTCTCTCTTCCTCTCCCCAAGCTGAAAGGTCGACTCTCTCACTGGCGCCCCAGTAGCCTGCCGATTGGGCACTGGGATCCGTGCAATCTTCCGTGCTGCTGCCCACTACCCTGGCTCAGATCACGCTTCCAAGGAAACTCCTGGTCTGGCTCATTGTCCAGGTCCCGTTCAATCAGATGAACATGCCAATCTGCCCTTTCAAATCTCAGATTGCCGGTTTAACAGGGCGCCCACACCAGTGAGTTCCACGCTGGGTCCCGCTGCGGCGCCGGCTGAAGAGGCGGTGGGAGACGGCTGCGTTAGCTGGCTGCCCAAGCGTCTCCTGTCTCTCCCACACCTGGGACTTTCAACGCTCTTTGGGCATAAAAGGAACATCCGAGAATGCGGCTAGGACTCACCCTCTGAGCCTTCACTGAGAGCTGCAATCCTGAGTCGCCTCTACGACGCCATCTTGCCTCCTCCTCTTCTCCTCCTCTCTTTTGTGTGCATCCTCCTCTCTCCTGTGTGTATCCCCCTCTCCTGTGTGCATCCTCCTTTCTCCTGTGGGTATCCCTTCTCTCTCCTGTGTGTATCACTCCTTTATCTTGTGTGTAACACCCTCCACCCTGTGCGTATCCCTTCTCTCTCCTGTGTGTATCCCCTTCTCTCCTTTGTGTATCTCCTCTCTCCTGTGTGTATCTTTCTCTCTGCTGTGTGTATCCTGTTTTGTCCTGTGTCTACGCCCCTCTCTCCTGTGTGTATCCCCTTCTCCTGTGTGTTTCCTCCTCTTTCCTGTGTTTATCCCTTTTTCCCCTGTGTGTATCCCCCTCCTCTGTGTGTAAGCTCCTCTCTCCTGTGTGTATCTCCCTTTCCTGTGTTTATCCTCCTCTCTCCATGGTGTATCCTCCTTTCTCTTCTGTTTATTTCGTACTCTTCTGTGTGTATCTCTATTTCCTTTGTGTATTGTCTTCTCTCCTTTGTGCACCACCATCTTCTGTTTTTCCCCCTCTCTCCTGTCTTTATCCTTCACTCTCCTGTGTGTATCCTCCTCTCTTTTTCGTGTATCCTTCCCTCTTCTCTTTGTATCCCGCTTCCCCTGTGTGTATCCTTCTCTCTCCTGTGTGTATTTTCTTCTTTCCCGTGTGTATCTTCTTCTTGTGTGTATTTCCTTTGTCTCCTGTGTGTACCCCCTCTCTCCTGTGTGTATCCTTCTCTATTTTGTGTGTATCCTGCTCTCTTCTGCTTGTATGCCCCTCTCTCCTGTGTGTATCCCCATCCTCTGTATGTATTCTCTTCCTTTCTTTGTGTATCTTCCTCTTTTGTGTGTATCCCTTTCTCCTGTGTGTATGCTTTCCTCTCCTGTGTGTATCCTCCTCTCTCCTGTATTTATCCTCGTCCCCCAGTGTGTATCCCTCTTTGTCCTGTGTGTATCCCCCTCTCTCCTCTGTGTATTCTTCCCTTTTTTGTGTGTATCATCCTTTCCCCTGTGTGTATCTTCCTATCTCCTGTTTGTATCCTTCTCTCTCGTGTGCATCCTCCTCTTTTTTGTGTTTATTCCCCTCTCTTCTGTGTGTATCCTCCTCTCTCCTGTTTGTATCCTTTTTTCACCTGTGTGTATCCTCCTCTCTCTTGTGTGTATTCACTTCTCTCCTGTGTGTATCCTCCTTTCTCCTGTGTGTATCCCCCTCCTCCTGTGTGTATCTCCCTCTCAACTGTCTCTATCCCCCTTTATCCTGTGGGGATCCTTCTCTCTCCTGTGTGTATCTTTTTTTTACCTCTGTGTATCTTCCTGTTTACTTTATGTATTCTTCGCTCTCCTGTGTTTATCCCCTCCTCTCCTGTGTGTATCCCCCTCTCTCCTGTGTGTATCCTTCTCTCTCCTCTGTGTATCATCCCCTCTACTCCGACTATGCCTTTTTCTTTTGTATGTATTCCCCTCTCCTGTGTTTTTCCCCTTCTCTCCAGTGTGTATCCCCTCTCTCGTCTGTGTATCCTTCTCTCCTGTGCCTATCCCCCTCTCTTCTGTGTGTATCTCCTTCTCCTGTGTGTATTCTTTCCTCTTCTGTGCGTATCTTCCCCTCTCCTGTTTGTATACTCCTCTCTTCAGTGTGTTACCTCCTCACTCCTGTGTGTATCCTTCTACCACTCTGTGTATAACCCTCTCTTTTGTGCGTATCTTCCACCCTCATGTTTGTGTGCCCCACTCTCCTGTGTGTATCTTCCTTTCTTCTGTGTGTATCACCATCTCTCCTGTGTATATGCTTCTCTCTCCTGTGTGTACCTTCCTCTTTCCTGTGTGTATCCTCCTTTCTCCTGTGTGCATCTCACTCGCTCTTGTGTGTATTTCTTTCTCCTGTGTGTATCCCTTTCTCCTTTGTGTATCGACCTCTCTTCTTTGTGTAACCCCCCTTTTCTGTGTGTACGCCTCACTCTCGTGTGTGTATCCTCCTCTCACCTGTGTGTATTTGTTTCTCCTTTGTGTATCCTCCTCTCTCCTGTGTGTATCCCACTTTCTTTCGTGTATTCTTCTCTCTTCTGCATGTATCCTCTTCTCTCCTTTGTGTATCTTTCTCTCTCCTGTGTGTATCCCCCTCTCTCCTGTGAGTATGCCCCTCTCTCTTGTGTGTATTCTTCTCTCTCCTGTGTGTATTCCACTCTCTCCTGTGTATTCTCCTCTCTCTTGTGTGTATCTCCCTCTCTCCTGTGTGTATCCCCTTCTTCTGTATGTATCCCCCTCTCTCCTATGTGTATTTCCCTGTCTCCTGCATGTATCCAACGCTTTTGTGTGTAGCCCCTCTCTTCTGTGTGTATCCCCCACTCCTGTGTGTATCTCCTTCTCTTCTGTGTGTATCTTTCTCTCTCCTCTCTGTATCCTTCTGTCTCCTGTGTGTATGTTTTTCTCTTTTGTGTGTATTCCCCCTCTCCTGTATGTATCATTCCCTCACCTGTGTGTATCCTCCTCTTTCCTGTGTGTATTTCCCTTTCTCCTGTGTGCATCCCCCTCGCTTTTGTGTGTCTTTCACTCTTTTGTGTGTATCCCTTTCTCTATTGTGTATTCCCCTCTCTCCTTTGTGTATCCCCACTTTTCTGTGTTTACGCCCCTCCCTCCTGTGTGTACCCTCCTCTCACCTGTGTGTATTTCTCTCTCCTGTTTGTATCACATTTTCCTGTGAGTATCCTCCTCTCTTCTGTGTGTACCCACTTTCTACTGTGTTTATCCCCATTTTATGTGTATGCCTTCTCCACTGTGTGTATTTCCCTCTCCTGTGTGTATCCTCCTCTCTCCTGTGTGTATCCTTCTCTCTTCTGTGTGTATTCTCCTCTCTCATTTGTGCACCCTCCTTTCTTCTGTGTGTATCCTCATCTTTTCTGTGTTTATCTTCCTTTATCCTGTGTATATATTTCCTCTCTCCTGTGTGTATTTCCTCTATTCTGTGTGTATTATTCTCTCTCCTCTGTATATCCTCCTCTCTCCTGTGTGTATTCTCTTTTCTCCTGTGTGTACCACTATCTCTTTTGTGTGTATCCTCCTCTCTCCTGTGTGTATCTTTTCTCTCTCCTTTGTGTGTGCTTCTTTCTCCTTTGTGTATTCACCTCACCTGTGTGTATACCCCTCTCTCCTCTGTGTATTCCCGTCTCTCCTGTGGGTATTACCCTCTCTATTGTGTGAATTCCCCTCTATTCTGTGCGTAATTCTTTCTTTCCTGTGTGTAACGCCCTCTCTCTTGTGTGTATTCCCCTATCTCCTGTGTGGATCTTCATCTCTCCTGTTTGTATCCCCCTCTTCTGTGTGAATCCCCCTCTCTCCTGTTTGTGTCCACCTCTCCTGTGTGTATTCTCTTCTCTATTGTGTGGATTTCCTTTTCTCCTGTATGTATCCAACGCTCCTCTGAGAATCTCCCTCTCTCCTGTGTATATGCCCCATTTCTGTGTGTATACTCCTCTCTCCTGTGTGTATCCTCCCCTCTCCTGTGTGTATTCTCCAATCTCCTGCATGTATCCGCCTTTCTTCTATCTGTATCCTCTCTTTTGTGTGTACCCTCTTCTTTTTGTATTTATCATTTTCCCTCTGTCTGTATGCTTCTCTCTCCTGTGTGTATATTCCCTCTCTCCTGTGTGTATCCCCCTCTCTCCTCTGTGTATCCCCCTCTCTCCTGTGTGTATCCTCTTCTCTCCTGTGTGTATCCCCATCTCTTTTGTTTGTATCCTCCTCTCTCCTGTGTGTATCTTTTCTCTCTCCTGTGTGTATGCCCCTCTCTCCTTTGTGTATTCCCCTCACCTGTGTTTATACCCCTCTCTCCTGTGTGTATTCCCCTCTCTCCTGTGTGTATCACCCTCTCTATTGTGTGAATTCCTCTCTATTCTGTGCGTATCCTTCTCTGTCCTGTGTGCAACGCCCTCTCTCTTGTATGTATTTCCCTCTCTCCTGTGGGTATTTCTCTGTCTCCTGTATGTATTCGACTCTCCTGTGTGTATCTCCCTCTCTTCTGTATGTATGCTCTTGTCCTGTGTGTACACTCCTCTCCTGTGTGTTTCCTTCTCTCTCCTCTGTGCATCCTCCTCTATGCTGTGTGTATCCCTCCACTTTTTTTGTGTTTACCCCAACTCTCTTGTCTGTAACACCTTTCTTTCCTGTGTGTATTACCCCTTTCTCCTGTGTTTATATCCCTGTCACTTGTGTGTATTCTCTCTCTCCTGTTTGTTTCCTCCTCTCTCCTGTGTGTATCCTTTTCTCTCATGTGTTTACGCTTCTCTCTCTTGTGTTTATCAAACTTTCCTGTGTGTATCCCTTTTTCTTTTGTGTGTATCCCCCTTGTTTGTGTGTATGGCCCTCTCTCATCTGTGTATCTTTCTCTCCTATGTGTATCTTTTTCTCTCCTGTGTGTATCCTCTTGTCTCCTGTGTGTAACCCCCTCTCTTCTGTGTGTATTCTCCTCACTCTTGCGGGTATACTGTTGTCTTCTCTATGTATGCCCCTCTCTCCTGTATGTATCCCCCTCACCTCTGTGTATTTTTCTCTCCTCTGCATATCCCCCTTTCATCTGTGTGTATCCCCCACTCCTGTGTATTCTTTTATTTCTGTGTGTATCTTCCCCTCTTCTTTGAGTATCCTCCTCTCTCCTATGTGTGTCTTCCTCTCTTCTGTATGTATCCTCCATCTCCTGTGTGTATCCTTCTCTCTCCTGTGTGTAACTTCCTTTATCCTGTTTGTATTCCCATTTCTCCTGTGTGCATCCTTCTCACTCCTTTGTGTATTTTTCTCTCCTGTGTGTATTTCTTTCTCCTTTGTGTATCTCCCTCTTTCCTCCGTGTATCCCCCCTTTTCTGTGTTTATGCTCCACTCCCTTGTGTGTATCCTTTTCTCACCTGTGTGTATCCCTCGCTCCTTTGTGTATTTTCCTCTCTCCTGTGTGTATCCCCTTTCTCTCCTGTGTGTATTTCTCTCTCTCCTGTGTGTATCCTCCTCTCTCCTGTGTGTATTTTCCCTTCACCTGTGTGTATCCTCCTCTCTCTTGTGTGTACTCTCTTCTCTCCTGTGTGTATTCCCCTCCCTCTGTGTGTATCTCCCTCTCTATTGTCTCTATCCCCCTTTCATCTGTGTGTATACTTCTCTCTTTTGTGTTGTCTTCCTTTCACCTCTGTGTATCCTCCTGTCTCCTTTATGTGTTCTTCTCTATCCTGCGTTTATCTCCCCTCTCTCCTGTGTGTATCCCCCTCTCGCCTGTATGTATCCTTCTCTCTCCTGCGTGTATCATCCCCTCTCATCTGTCTATGCCCCTCTCTTCTGTATGTATCCCCCTCTCCTGTGTTTTTCCCCCTCTCTCCTGTGTGTATCCCCTCTCTCATCTGTGTATCCTTCTCTACTGTGCCTATCCCCCTTTCTTCTGTGTGTATCTCCTCCTCCTGTGCGTATCTTTTCGTCTTCTGTGCGTATCTTTCTCTCTCCTGTGTGTATCCTCCCCTCTCCAGTGTGTATCCTCCTCACTCCTGTGTGTATCCTTCTACCAATCTGTGTATACCCCTCTCTTTTGTGTGTATACCCCACCCTCATGTTTGTGTGCCCAACTCTCCTGTGTGTATCTTCCTTTCTTCTGTGTGTATCACCCTCTCTCCTGTGTATATGCTCCTCTCTCCTGTGTGTATTATATTTCCTGTGTGTAACCCTTTTTTTCTCTGTGCATCTCCCTCGCTCTTGTGTGTATTTCTTTCTTTGTGTGTATCTCTTTCTCCTTTGTGTTTCCACCTCTCTCCTTTGTGTAACCCCCCTCTTCTGTGTGTATGCCCCACTCTCCTGTGTGTATCCTCCTCTCACCTGTGTGTATTTTTCTCTCCTTTGTGTATCCTCCTCTCTCCTGTGTGTATCCTACGTTCTCCTGTGTATACTTCTCTCTCCTGCGTGTATCCTCCTCTCTCCTTTGTATATCTTTCTCTCTCCTGTGTGTATCCCCTCTCTCCTGTGTGTATTCCTCTCTCGCTTGTGTGTATTCCTCTCTCTCCTGTGTTTACTCCACTCTCTCCTGTGTATACTCCTCTCTTCTTTGTGTATCTCCCTCTCTCCTGTGTGTATCCCCCTCTTCTCTATGTATCCTCCTCTCTCCTGTGTGTATTTCCCTGTCTCCTGCATGTATCCAACGCTTTTGTGTGTACCCCCTATCTTCTGTGTGTATCCTCCACTTCTGTGTGTATCTTTTTCTCTTCTGTGTGTATCTTCCTCTCTCCTCTCTGTATCCTCCTCTCTCCTGTGTGTATCTTTCTCTCTACTGTGTGTATCCCCCCTCTCTTGTGTGTATCATTCTCTCACCTATGTGTATTCTTCTTTTTCCTGTGTGTATTCCCCTTTCTCCAGTGTGCATCCCCCTCGCTCTTGTGTGTATTTCCCTCTCCTGTGTGTATGCCTTTCTCCTTTGTGTATTCCCCTCTCTCCTCTGTGTATCACCACTTTTCTGTGTTTACGCCCATCACTCCTGTGTGTATTCTCCTCTCACCTGTGTGTATTTCTCTCTCCTGTTTGTATCACTTTTTGCTGTGAGTATCCTCCTCTCTTCTGTGTGTACCTCCTTTCTACTGTGTTTATTTCCATTTTATGTGTATGCCTTCTCCCCTGTTTGTATCCCCCTCTCCTGTGTGTATCCTCCTCTCTCCTGTGTGTATCCTTCTCTCTTCTGTGTGTATCCTCCTCTCTTCTTAGTGTATCCTCCTTTGTTCTGTGTGTATGCCCATCTTTTCTCTGTGTATTCTCCTCTATCCTATGTGTATATTCCGTCTCGCCTGTGTGTATACCCCTCTCTTCTCTGTGTATCTTCTTCTTTCCTTTGTGTATTTTTTTCTCTCCTGTGTGTATCCCCATCTCTTTTGTATGTATCCTCCTCTCTCCTGTGTGTATCTTTTCTCTCATCTGTGTGTATACCCCTCTCTCCTGTGTGTATTCCCCTCTCTCCTCTGTGTATCACTCTCTATATTGTGTGAATTTTCCTCTATTTTGTGCGTAACCTTCTTTGTCCTGTGTGTAACGCCCTCCCTCTTGTGTGTTTTCCCCTCTCTTCTGTGTGGATCTCCATCTCTCTTGTGTGTATTCCCATCTTCTGTGTGAATCCGCCTCTCTCCTGTGTGTATCCACCTCTCCTGTGTATAACCTTCTCTATTGTGTATATTTCCCTGTCTCCTCTATGTATCCAATGCTCCTGTGAGAATCTCCCTCTCTCCTGTGTATGTGCCTTTTTTCTGTGTGTATACTCCTCTCTCCTGTGTGTATCCCTTCCTCTCCTGTGTGTATTCTCCTCTCTCCTTTGTGTATCCTCCAATCTCCTGCATGTACCCTCCTCTTTTCTATCTGTATCCTTCTCTCTTTTGTGTGTATCTTCCTCTCTTTTGTATTTATCCTTTTCCTTCTGTGTGTATCCTCCTCTCTCCTGTGTGTATTCTCCTCTCTCCTGTGTGCATCTCTTTTTCTCCTGTTTCTATCCCCATATCTTGTGTGTATCCCCTTTTCTCCTGTTTGTATTGCCCTGTCTCCTGTATGTATCCAACGCTCCTGTGTGTATCCCCCTCTCTCTTTGGTGTATGCCCCTCTCCTGTGTTTACACTTTTCTTTTTTTCTGTGTATCCTTCTCTTTTTTGTGTGTATCCTTCTCTCGACTGTGTTTATCCATCCGCTCTTTTGTGTGTTCTTCCCTTCTCTCCTGTGTGTAACACCTTACTTTCCTGTGTGTATCCTTCCTTTTTCCTGTGTGTATCCCCCTCTTTTGTGTGTATCTCCTCTCTCCTGTTTGTTTCCTCCTCTCTCTTGTGTGTACGCTTTTCTCTTCTGTGTTTATGCCACTCTCTCCTGTGTGTATCACTCTTTCCTGTGTGAACACATTTCTCTCCTGTGTTTATTCCTATTTCTCCTTTGTTTATCACACTTTTATACGTGTATGTCCTTCTCTCCTGTGTGTATCCTTTCTTCTGTGTGTATCCCTCTCTTCCCTGTGTGTATCCCCTTATCCTTCGTGTATCCTTCTCTCTTCTGTGTGTATTCCCCTCTCTCCTGTGTGTACCCTCCTCTCTCCTGTGTGTATCACCCCTCTCCTTTGTGTATCCCCCAGTACCCTGTGTGTATCCTTCTGTCTCCTGTGTGTATACTTTCCTCTTTTGTGTGTATTTCCCTCTCTCCTGTGTATCCTCTTTCTCCTGTGTGTATTATTTTCTCTGCTGTGTGTATTTTTCTTTCTCCTGTGTGTAAGCTTCTCTTTTTATATGTGTCCTCCTCTCCTGTGTGTATCATTTTCTCTCCTGTGTATATCTTCCTTTCTCCTGTGTGTATCTTCCTCTCCTGTGTGTAAGCCCCTCTCTCCTGTGTGTATCTTTTTCTCCTGTGTTTATTCTAGACTCTCCTTTGTGTATCCCCCTCTGTCTTCTGTTTATTCCCTACCCTCCTGTGTGTATCCCTTTTTGTGTGTATCCTCTTCTCTCCTGTGTGTACCCCCTCTCTCCTGTGTGTACCCTCAACTATCCTACGTGGATCACCACTCTCCGTGTGTATTGCCCCTCTCTCCTCTGTATATTCCCTCTCTTTCGTGTGTATGCCCCACTTCTGTGTGTATCTACCTATCTCCTGTGTGCATTTTTGTCTCTCCTGTGTGGATCTTTCTCATTCCTGTGTGTACGCCCTCTCTCCTGTGTGTATCCTCCTCTCTGCTGTGTGTATACTCCTCTCTCCTGTGTGTATCCATCTCTCTCATGTGTGTATCCTCTATTCTCCTGTGTGAATCCTCACCTCTTCTGTTTGTATCACCACTCTCGTTTGTATACTTCTCTGTCCTGTGTGTATACTTCTGTCTACCCTGTGTATCCGTCCCTCTTTTGTGTGTATCCTCTTGTCTCCTGTGTCTATCCTTTTCTTTCCAGTGTGAATAGTCCTCAGTTCTGTGTACATTTAGTGAGGCTCTCTACGGGTAGCAATAGGAAAGAGACTTCTGACTGTTCCACACGTGTGAATCATTTAGTGATTCTCTGAATGAGTGGTCATAAAAAATAGACTCCAGACTATGTCACAAATGTGTAATATTCAGTGAGGCTGTGGAAGAGGGGCCATATGAAACAGACTTCTAATTACTCCACAGCTGCATTATTCACAGTTTTTCTGAATGAGTAGCCGTATGACATAGACTCCTTATTATTCTCCATGTGTGCAATAATCCAACAGGTTTGGTATGAGTGTCAATACCAAATAGACTCCTGAAACTCCCCCAGGTGTGTATTACTCAGAGTTACACAGAATTAGAGTTCATATGAAATAGACTCCTGATTACAACCCAGGTATGTCATTTGGGAAGGCACTTAATTCATGGCTATCTTAAACAGTGTCCAGATTACTCCATAGAAGGTAATTATTCACTGAAATTCTGATTGAGAGGCCATACAAAACAGACACCTTAGTATTGCTCCATTGTGAATTATTCAATAAGGTTCTAAATGAGTTGCAGTATGAAATAGAATCCTGAGAATTCCCCAGGTGTGTATCATTCAGGGAGGCACAGAATGAGTGGCCATATAAAAATTGCTTGACTTTTATTATGGTGTGGATTATTCACTGAAAATTGAAATGAGGGGCTTCATGAAGTAGACTCTCAATTCTTCCCCATGTGTGTATTATTGAATGAGACGCTGACTAAGTGGGCATAAAAAAGAGACTCAGGTTTATTGCCCAGTTGTTCATTACTTACAGAGACTCTGAATTTGTAGGCAGTTGAAGTAGACCCTTGACTGTTTCTGAGGAGAGTATCATTCACAGAGGCCCAGAAGTAGTGGCCCTGTGAAAGAGATTCCTGACTTAGCAGATATACATATTATTCACTAAAACACTGAAAGAGTGGCCTTATGAAATAGACAGCATTTTACTCCACAGGTGTGTGTTATTTTTTGACTCTCCAAGCGAACCACCATATGAAATAAACTAGTGATTATTCCCCACATGTGCAATATTCGAAGAGGTTCTGTATGAGTGTCCATATCAAATAGTCTCCTGACTCTCACACATGTGTGTATCATTCACGGAGCTGCTTTATTTGGGGCTACCGTCAATAGGGTCCTCAGTCCTCCACAGCTGTTTATTATGCACTGAAGCTCCGAATGAGAGGCCATATGAAATAGACTCCTTACTATTGCCCCATTGTGCATTATTCGGTAATGCTGTGATTAAGTGGTCATATGACCTGGACTCTGACAATTCCCAAGGTGTGTATTCTTCAGTCAGTTTCTGAACGAGTGACCACATAAAATAGACTCCTGACTCTGTCCTCTTGAATATTTCTAAGCTCTGCATTTTCCACTGAGTCCCTGGGTGAATGATTGTATCAAATAGTCTCCAGACAATTCTCCAGGAGTGCATTATTCAGTGAGTCTCTTAATAAGTGGTTATATATAATAGAATCCTGAGTATTTTCCAGATATATATATGATTCTTCACTGAGAAACAGAATGAGTGGCCATGTCAAGTACACTGCTGACGTTTCCATACGTCTGTATTTATACTGTGAGGATCTAAAAGAGAGGCCATAAAATAGAGACTCCTATATACTACTTAGGTGTGAGATTTTATATTCGGATGTAAATAAGTGGTGATTTGAAACAGAATCCTGACTTTCCCAAGGTGTCTGTTATTGAGTTAGGCTCTGAGTATGTGGCTATACAAAACAGAATTCTGACTACAATACAGGTGTTCTTTACTCAATGAACCTCTGAAGTAATGCCACAGGTAATAGCATCCAGAGTATTCCACAGGTATTTATTATTCACTGAGGCTCTGAAACTTTGGCCATATGAAATTGTTTCCTGACTAGTCTATAGGTGTGTATTATTGACTCTGACTCTAAATATTTGGGCATATATAATAGACTAGTGACTATTCCAAAATTGTGTATTACAGACTCAGGCTTTGATTTAGTGGCCATGTAAAACAGACGAGTGTCTTTTCTACACGTGTACATTATTCTTTTATGCTGTAAATGAGAGGTGATGTAAAGTATATTCCTAACACGTCCCCAGGTGTGTGTCACTCAGTGAAGCTTTTTTGTATGACAATATGAAACAGGAGGCTGTCTATCACACATACTTTTATTATTCCGTGATTCTTTGAGTGAGTGGCTATATGAAATTAACTGCTGAGTACTTTACATTTGGGCATTATTCATTGAGGTTACCAGTCAATGGCCATATAAAATGGAATCCTGATTAATCCACACGTGCATATTATCCACTGAGGCTATGAATGTGTGTCCAAATTAAATAGACTCCTGACTACTCCACAGGTTTGCATTATTTACCGAGGCTCCGAATGAATATTCATCGAAATTAGACGCCAAATTAATCTCCAGGTGTGTATTATTCAGTGAGCCTCAGAAGATTTGGTAATAATAATTAGATTTCTTACTATATCAAGGGTGTGTCTTATGCACTGAGGCTCTGAATATGTGTCTACATGAAATAGTCTCCTGACTACACCACAGTTTTCAATGACACATTGAATGAGAGGCCACATGAAAAAGTTTCCTGACTATTCAATAGGTGTGCAATATTTAGTGAGACTCTGAATGAGGAGACACCAGTAAATCCTGAATATTTATCCAGGTGTGTACATTGAGTGATGCTCTCAATGAGTAGCCATAGGAAAGGGACTTCTCACTATTCCACAGGTGTGAATTATTCAGTGATACTCTGAATGAGTGGCCATAAAATATAGACTCCAGACTATATCACAAGTGTGTAATATTCAATGAGACTGTGAAAGAGCTGCCATATTAAACAGAATTCTAATGACTCCACATGTGCGTTATTCACTCTCTCTCTATATATATATTTTTTTTAAATTTTTATTGCATTATAGGTTTGGGGGTACATGTGCAGAACGTGCAAGACAGTTGCATAGGTACACACATGGCAGTGTGTTTTGCTGCCTTCCTCCCCCTCACCCACACTTGGTATTCATCCCCAGGCTATCTAAGGAAAACTACAAACACCTGCTCAACGAAATAAGAGAGGACACAAACAGATGAAGAAACATTCCATGTTCGTGGTTAGGAAGAATCAATATTGTGAAAATGGCTATATTGCCCAAAGTAATTTACACATTCAATGCTATCCCCATCAAACTACCATTGAATTTCTTCATAGAACTGGAAAAAACCACCATGAATTTCATATGGAACCAAAAAAGAGCCCGCATAGCCAAGTCAATTCTAAGCAAAAAGAACACTCTATATTTTTTAATGAGGATACGTGTCAGTGGCCATATAAATAGGAATCCGGACTAATCCACACGTGCATATTATCCACTGAGGCTATGAATTAGTGTCCTAATAAAATAGACCCCTGGCTACTCCACAGGTGTACATTATTTCCCGAGGCTCTTAATGAATGTCCATTGAAAAGAGACTCCAAATTATTCTCCAGGTGTGTATTATTCAGTGAGGATCAGAAGATGTGGCCATATTAATTAGATTCCTTACAACATATAGGGCCTCTTTTATTCACTTTGGCTCTGAATATGTGTCTACATAAAATAGACTCCTGACTACATCACATTACTCAGTGACATCCCGAAATTGAAGTCACACGAAAATGTCTCCTGACTATTCCACAGGTGTGCTTTATTTAGTGAGACTCTGAATGAAAGGACATAGGTAAATCCTGACTCTGTCCCCAAGTGTGTACACTTAGTGAGGTTCTTAACGAGTGGCCATAGGAAAGAGACTTCTTACCGTTCTGCAGGTGTGCATTATTTAGGGATTCTCTGTATGGGTGGCCATAAAAAATAGACTTCAGTCTATATCACAAGTGTGTAATATTCAGTGAGGCTGTGAAAGAGGTTCCATAAGAATCAGAGTTCTAATTACTTTAAATGTGCATTATTCACAGTTTGTCTGAATGAGTAGCCTTATGACATAGACCCCTCATTATTATACATGTGTGCATTAATCAAACAGGTTCTGCTTGAGTGTCCATACCAAATAGACTCCTGACACTGCCCCAGGTGTTTATTACAAAATGATACACAAAATTAGAGTTCATATAACATAGATGCCAGGCTATTACCCAGGTGTGTATCATTCAGGAAGGCACTTAATTCGTGGCTATCTTAAACAGCGTCCTGATTACTGCATAGAAGGTTATTATTCACTGAAACTTTGAGTGATACACCATACAAAATAGACACCTGACTATGGCTTCATTGTGAGTTATTCAATAAGGTGCTAAATGCGTGGTAGAATCAAATGGAATCCTGAGTATTTCTCAGGTGTATTTTACTCAGTGATGCACAAAATGAGAGGCCATATAAAAAATGCTCGACCATTAACCTGGAGTGCATTATTCACTGAGGCTCTAAATGAGTGGCTACATGAAGTAGACTCTTAATTCTTCCCCAGGTGTGTATTATTGAGTGAGACTCTAAGTGGGCATAAAAAAGAACATCATTCTCAGCAAACTGACACAAGAACAGAAAAAGAAATACCGCATATACTCACTCATAGGTGGGTGAGAAAAATGAGAACACGTGGACACAGAGATTCAGTCTACTATACACTGGGGACTGTTGGGGGGAATGGGGGAGGGACAGCAGCGGGGGGCTGGGGGGGATAGCCTGGGGATGACTACCAAGTGTGGGTGAAGGGGAGGAAAGCAGCAAAGCACACTGCCATGTGTGTACCTATGCAACTATCTTGCTCGTTCTGCACATGTACCCCCAAACCTATAATGCAATAAAAATTAAAAAAAAAAAAAAAAAAAAAGAGACTCTGGTGTGTTGCCCTAGTGTTCATTACCTACAAAGTCTCTGAATGTGTAGCCATTTAAAGTAGACACTTGACTAATTTTGAGGGGAATATTCTTCACAGAGGCCCTGAATGAGTGGCCATGTGAAAGAGATTCCTTACTTTTCAGATATACATATTATTCACTAAAATACTGAAAGAGTGTCCTTCTAAAATAGAACCCATTTTACTCCACAGGTGTGCATAAGTTTTTGATTCACCAAACGGAACACCATATGAAACAGACAAGTGATTATTCCCCACATGTGCAGTGTTCGAAAAGGCTTTGATTTTGTGGCCATATAAAATAGTCTAGTGTCTATTCCACACGTGTGCATTATTCCCTGAGGCTGTAAATGAGAGGCTATATACAGTAGGCTCCTAACACTTCCCTAGGTGTGCCTTACTCAGTGAGGCTCATTTGGTGTGACCATATGAAACAGGATGCTGCTACATTAAATATTTGTATTATTTAGTGAATCTCTGAATGAGTGTCTATATGAAATAGACTGCTGAGTACTTTACATTTGTGCATTTTTCACTGAGGTTACCAGTCAGTGGCCATATAAATTGCATTCCGGACTAATCCATACGTGCATATTATCCACTGAGGCTATGAATGAGTGTCCTAATAAAGTAGACTCCTGGCTACTCCACAGGTGAACATTATTTACCGCGGCTCTGAATAAATGTCCATCGAAAATAGACTCCAAATTATTCTCCACGTGTGTATTATTCAGTGAGGCTCAGAAGATGTGGCCATATTAATTAGATTCCTTACAACATAAAGGGCCTGTTTTATTCACTGTGGCTCTGAATATGTGTCTACATGAAATAGACTCCTTACTATATCACATTATTCAGTGACACTCCAAATTAGAGGCCACATGAAAAAGTCTCCTGACTATTCCACAGGTGTGCATTATTTAGTGAGACTCTGCATGGAGGAATACAGGTAAATCCTATTTCCCCAGGTGTGTACACTTAGTGACGCTGTTAACGAGTGGCCATAGGAAAGAGTCTCCTGGTGTGCATTATTTAGTGAGACTCTGAATGAAAGGATAATGGTAAATCCTGACTATGTTCCCAGGTGTGTACACTTAGTGAGGCTCTTAATAAGTGGCCATAGGAAAGAGACTTCTGACTATTCCACAGGTATGCATTATTTAATGAGACTCTGAATGAGGGAACCATGGTAAATCCTGATATTTCCCCAGGTGTGTACACTTAGTGAGGCTCTTAACGAGTGGCCATAGGAAAGAGTATTCTGACTATTCCGCAGGTGTGCATTATTTAGTGATTCTCTAAATGGGTGGCCATAAAAAATTGACTCCAGCCTATATCGCAAGTGTGTAATAGTCAGTCAGGCTTTGAAAGAAGGTCCATAAGAAGTAGACTTCTAATTACTTTACATGTGCATTATTCACTGTTTGTCTGAACGAGTAGCAGTATGACATAGACTCCTCATTATTATCCATGTGTGTATTAATCAAACAGGTTCTGTTTGAATGTCCATACAAAATAGAATCCTGACACTGCCCCAGGTGTGTATTACACAGCGATATACAAAATTTGAGTTCATATAAAATAGACGCCAGGCTATTAACCAGGTGTGTATCATTCCGCAAGGCACTTGATTCGTGGCTATCTTAAACAGCGTCCTGATTTCTCCATAGAATTTTATTATTCACTGAACCTTTGAGTGATAGACCATATAAAATAGACACCTGACTATTGCTCCATTGTGAATTATTCAATAAGGTGCTAAATGCGTGGTAGTATCAAACAGAATCCTTAGGAATCTTGAGGTGTGTATCACTAAGTGAGGCATAAAATGAGTGGCCATATAAAACCTGCTCGACTATTACCCTGGTGTGCATTATTCACTGAGGCTCTAAATGAGTGGCTACATGAAGTAGACTCTTAACTCTTCCGCAGGTGTCTATTACTGAATGAGACTCTGACTAACTGGGCATAAAAAAGCGACTCAGGTGTATTTCCCAGGTGTTCATTACCTACAGAGTCTCTGAATCTGTAGCCATTTAAAGTGGAGACTTGACTATTTTTGAGGGGAGTATTCTTCACAAGGGCCCTGAATGAGTGGTCATGTGAAAGAGATTTTTCACTTTTCAGATATACATATTATTCACTAAAATTCTGAAAGAGTCGTCTTCTGAAATAGAACCCATTTTACTCCACAGGTGTGCATATGTTTTTGATTCACCAAATGAAACACCATATGAAACAGACAAGTGATTATTTCCCACATGTGCAGTATTTGTAAAGGCTTTGATTTTGCGACCATATAAAATAGACTAGTGTCTATTCCACACGTGTGCATTATTTTCTGATTCTGTAAATTAAAGGCTATATAAAGTAGACTCGTAACACTTCCCCTGGTGTGCATTACTCAGTGAAGCTCTTTTTGTTTAACCATATGAAACAGGATGCTGTCTATCTCAAATATTTGTATTATTCAGTGAATCTCTGAATGAGTGTCTATATAAAATAGACTGCTAAGTATTTTACATTTTTGCATTTTTCACTGAGGTTATGAGTCAGTGGCCATAATAAATGGAATCCTGACTAATCCACACGTGCATATTATCCCCTGAGGCTATGAATGTTTGTCCTAATAAAATAGACTCCTGGATACTCCACAGGTGTACATCATTTTCCGAGGCTCTGAATATATGTCCATCGAAAATAGACTCCAAATCATTCCCCAGGTGTGTATTATGCAGTGAGGCTCAGAATATTTTTCCATATCAATTGGATTCCTTACTATATCAAGTGTCTGTCTTGCTCACTGAAGCTCTGAATATGTGTCTACATGAAATAGACTACTGACTTCACCACATTATTCAGTGACATTCCGAATTAGAGGCCACATGAAAAAGTCTCCTGACCATTCCACAGGTGTGCATTATTTAGTGAGACTCTGAATTAAGGGATACAGGTAAATCCTATTTCCCCAGGAGTGTGCACTTAGTGAAGCTGTTAATGAGTGGCCATAGGAAAGAGTCTCCTGACTATTCCACAGGTGTGCATTATTCAGTGAGACTCTGAATGAAAGGATAATGGTAAATCCTATTTCCCTAGGTGTGTACACTTAGTGAGGCTCCTACAGAGTGGCCATAGGAAATAGACTTCTGGCTATTCCACAGGTGTGCATTATTTTGTGAGACTCTGAATGAGGTGAAAATGGTAAATCCTATTATTTTTTCAGGTGTGAACACTTAGTGAGGCTCTTAACGAGAGGCCATAGGAAAGAGACTTCTGACTATTCCGCAGGTGTGCATTATTTAGTGATTCTCTGAATGGGTGGCCATAAGAAATAGACTCCAGACTATATCGCAAGTGTGTAATATTCAGTGAGGCTGTGAAATAAGGGTCCATAAGAATTAGACTTCTTATTACTTTACATGTGCATTATTCACTCTTTGAATGAGTAGCCATATGACATAGACTCATCATTATTATCCACGTGTGCATTAATCAAACATCTTCTGTTTGAGTGTGCATACCAAATAGACTCCTGACACTGCTCCAGGTGTGTATTACACAGTGATACACAAAATTAGAGTTCATATAAAATCCCAGTCTATTACCCAGGTGTGTATCATTTAGGAAGGCACTTAATTCGTGGCTATCTTAAACAGCATCCTGATTACTCCAGAGAAGTTCATTATTCACTGAAACTTTGAGTGATAGACCATATAAAATTGACACCTGACAATGGCTCCATTGTGAATTATTCAATAAGGTTCTGAATGAGTGGTAGTATCAAATAGAATCCTAAAGATTCTTCAGGGGTATATCACTCAGTGAGGCACAACATGAGTGCCCATCTAAAAAATGCTCCACTATTACCCTGGTGTGCATTATTCACTGAGGCTCTAAATGAGTGGCTATATATAGTAGACTCTTAAATCTTCCTTTATTGTGTATTATTGAATGAGAGTCTGAATAAGTGGGCATAAAAATAGACTCAGTTTTATTGCCCAGGTGTTCATTACGTACAGAGACATTGAATGTGTAGCCGTTTGAAGTAGAGCCTTGACTGTTTTGAGGTGAGTGTTCTTCACAGAAGCCCTGAACGAGTGGCCATGTGACAGATTCCTGACTTATCAGATATACATATTATTCACTAAAACACTGAAAGAGTGGCCTTATGAAATAGAACCCATTTTACTCAACAGGTGTGCGTTATTTTTTGATTCTCCAAACTAACCAACATATGGAACAGACTAGTGATTATTCCACACATGTGCAGCACTCGAAAAGGTTCTGTATGAGTGTCTATATCAAATAGTCTCCTGACTGTGACCAATGTGTGTATCATTCATGGAGCTGCTTAATTTGGGGCTACCTTAAATAGGGTCCTGACTACTCCACAGCTCTATTACGCACTGAGGCTCCGAATGACAGGCCATATGAAATAGACTCCTTACTATTGCCCCATTGTGAATTATTCGGTAATGCTGTGATTGAGTGTCCATATGACTTGGACACTGACTATTCCCAAGGTGTGTATTCTTCAGTGAGATTCTGAACGAGTGACCACATAACATAAACCCTTGACTCTATCACCTTGACTATTTTTCAGTTCTGCATTGTCCACTGAGTCGCTTGGTGAAGAGTGAAATCAAATAGTCTCCAGACTATTCCTTAGCTGTGCGTTATTCTGTGAGTCTATTACCCAGGTGTGTATCATTCAGGAAAGCACTAAATTCGTGTCTATCTTAAACAGCGTCCTGATTACTCCATAGAAGTTTATTATTCACTGAGCCTTTGAGTGATAGACCATATAAAATAGAAACCTGACTATTGCTCCATTGTGAATTATTCAATAAGGTTCTAAATGCGTGATAGTATCAAACAGAATCCTGAGGATTCTTCAGGTGTATATCACTCAGTGAGGCACAAAATGAGTGGCCATAGAAAAAATGCTCGACTATTACACTGGAGTGCATTATTCACTGAGGCTCTAAATGAGTGGCTACATGGAGTAGACTCTTAACTCTTCCCAAGGTGTGTATTACTGAATGAGACTATCACTAAGTGGGCATAAAAAAGAGACTCAGGTGTATTGCCCAGTTGTCCATTACCTACAGAGTCTCTGAATATGTAGCCATTTAAAGTAGACACTTGATTATTTTTGGGGGGAGTATTCTTCACAGAGGCCCTGAACGAGTGGCCATGTGAAAGAGATTCCTTACTTTTCAGATATAAATATCATTCACTAAAACACTGAAAGAGTGGCCTTGTGAAATAGAACCCATTTTACTCCAGAGGTTTGCATAAGTTTTTGATTCACCAAACGAAACACCATATGAAACAGACAAGTGATTATTCCCCACATGTGCAGTATTCGAAAAGGCTATGATTTTGTGGCCACATAAAATAGACAAGTGTCTATTTCACACGTGTGCATTATTTCCTGATTCTGTAATTAAAGGCTATATAAAGTAGACTCCTAACACTTCCCCTGGTGTGCATTACTCAGTGAGGTTCTGTTTGCTTAACCATATGAAACAGGATGCTGTCTATCTCAAATATTTGTATTATTCAGTGAATCTCTGAATGAGTGTCTATATGAAAAAGACTGCTAAGTATTTTATATTTTTGCATTTTTCACGGAGGTTTCGAGTCAGTGGCCACATTAAATGTAATCCTGACTAATCCAGACGTGAATATTAACCACTGAGGCTATGAGTGAGTGTCCTAATAAAAGTGATTCCTGGCTACTCCACAGGTGTACATCATTTTTCGAGGCTCTGAATATATGTCCATCTAAAATAGACTCCAAATTATTCCCCAGGTGTGTATTATTCAGTGAGGCTCAGAATATATTTTCGCATCAATTGGATTCCTTACTATATCAAGTGTCTGTCTTGCTCACTGAAGCTCTGAATATGTGTCTACATGAAATGGACTCCTGACTACACCACATTATTCAGTGACACTCCAAATTAGAGGCCCCATGAAAAAGTCTCCTGACTATTCCACAGGTGTGCATTATTTAGTGAGACTCTGAATGAGGGTATAAACGTAAACCCTGACTATTTCTCCAGGTGTGTACTCTTACTGAGGCTCTTAAGGAGTGGCCATAGGAGAGAGACTTCTGAGTATTCCGCAGGTGTGCATTATTTAATGATTCTCTGAATGAGTGGCCATAAAAAAATAGACTCCAGACTATATCACGTGTGTAATATTCAGCGAGGCTGTGAAAGAGGGGCCCTATGAAAGAGACTTCTAATTACTCCACATGTGCATTATTCACAGTTTGTCTGAATGGGTAGCCATATGACGTAGACTCCTCATTATTATCCATGTGTGCATTAATCAAACAAGTTCTATTTGAGTGTCCATACCAAATAGACTCCTGACCCTTCCCCAGGTGTGTATTACTGAGCAATACAAAAAATTAGAGATCATATGAAATAGACTCCTGACTATCACCCAGGTGTGTATCATTCAGGAAGTCACTTAATTAGTGGCTATCTTAAACTGCGTCCCGATTACTCCACAGAAGTTCAATGTTCATTGAAACTGTGATTGATAGAGAATAGAAAATAGACACCTGACTATTTCTCCATTGTGAATTATTCAATAAGGTTCTATATGAGTGTTAGTATCAAATAGAATCCTGAGGATTCTTCACGTGTATATCACTCAGTGAGGCACAAAATGAGTGACCATATGAAAAATTCTCGACTGTTACCCTGGTGTGCATTATTCACTGAGGATCTAAATGAGTGGCTACATGAAGTACACTCTTAACTTTTCCCCAGGTGTGTCTTATTGAATGAGACTCTGACTATGTGTGCATAAATAAGAGACTCAGGTGTATTTCCAAAATGTTTATTACTTACAGAGACTCTGAATGTGTAGACTTTTGAAGTAGACCTTTGACTGTTTCTTAGGGGAGTACTAGTCACACAGGCCCAGAACGAGTGACCATGTGAAAGAGATTCCTGCCTTATCAGATATACATATTATTCACTAAAGCATTGAAAGAGTGGCATTATGAAATAGAACCCATTTTACTCAACAGGTTTACATTATTTTTTGATTCTCCAAACGAATCACCATATGAAACAGACATTTGATTATTCACCACATGTGCAGTATTCGAAAAGTTTCTGTATGAGTGTCTATATCAAATAGTCTCATCACTCTGACACATGTGTGTATAATTCTCGGAGCTGCTTAATTTGTGGCTACCTTAAATATGGTCCTGACTACTCCACAGCTCTTTATTACACACTGAAGCTCTGATTGATAGTCCACATGAAATAAACTCCTTACTATTGCCCCTTTGTGAATTATCGCATAATGCTGTAATTCAGTGGCCATATGACTTGGACTCTTACTATACCAAAGGTGTGTATTCTTCAGTGAGATTCTTAACGAGTGAGCACATAACATAAACTTCTGACTCTATCATCTTTACTACTTTTCTGTTCTGCATTGTCCAATGAGTAGCTGGGTGTAGGGTCATATCAAATATTCTTTAGACTATTCCTTATGTGTGCATTAATGAGTCTCTGAATAAGTGGCTATATATAATATAATCCTGAGTATTTTCCAGATATATATGATTCTTCACTGAGATTCTGAATAAGTGGCTATGTGAAATACACTCCTGACGTTTCCGTAGTTCTGTATAATTTTGTGAAGCTCTGACCATCAGAATGGAAAAAAATCTTTGTAGTTTACACATCTGACAAAGGGCTGATATCCAGAATTTACAAAGAACTCAAACAGATTTACAGGAAAAAAACAAACAAGCCCATTCAAAAATGGGCAAAGGATATGAACAGACACTTTACAAAAGAAGACATACATGAGGCCAACAAACATATGAAAAAGTGCTCATCATCACTGGTCATTAGAGAGATGCAAATCAAAACCACATTGAGATACCATCTCACACCAGTTAGAATGGCGATCATTAAAAAATCTGGAGACAGCAGATGCTGGAGAGGATGTGGAGAAATAGGAACACTCTTACACTGTTGGTGGGAGTGTAAATTAGTTCAACCATTGTGGAAGGCAGTGTGGCGATTCCTCAGGGACCTAGAAATAGAAATTCCATTTGACCCAGCAATCCCATTACTGGGTATATATCCAAAGGACTATAACTCGTTCTACTATAAGGACACATGCACACGAATGTTCATGGCAGCACTGTTTACAATAGTAAAAACCTGGAACCAACCCAAATGCCCAACGATGATAGACTGGACTGGGAAAATGTGGCACATATACACCATGGAATATTATGCAGAAATCAAAAATCATGAGTTTGTGTCCTTTGTAAGGACATGGATGAATCTGGAGAACATCATTCTCAGCAAACTGACACAAGAATAGAAAAAGAAATACCGCATATACTCACTCATAGGTGGGTGAGAAAAATGAGAACACATGGACACAGAGAGGTGGTCTACTATACACTGGGGTCTATTGGGGGGAATGGGGAGGGACAGTGGTGGGGGGCTGTGAAGGGATAGCCTGGCAATGAATGCCAAGTGTGGGTGAAGGGGAGGAAGGCAGCAAAACACACTGTCATGTGTGTAACTATTCAACTATCTTGCACGTTCTGCACATGTACCCCAAAATCTATAATGCAATAAAAATTTAAATAAAATAAAATAAAATAAAATAAAATTTGTAACATAAAAACAAAAAAAAAAGCTCAGTATCACTGATCATTAGAGAAATGCTAATTCAAACCGCAATGAGATACCATCTCACACTAGTCAGAATGGCTACTATTAAAAAGTCAAAAAAAAAAAATTAGTGATGTTCTGAATGAGTGGCCATAATGTAGAGACTCCTGAATACTCCTCAGGCGTGCGTTTTTACATTCGACTCTAAATGAGTGGCTATACGAAATAGAATCCTGACTCTTTCCAAGGTGTATGTTATTTAGTTAGGCTCTGAATACGTGGCTATAGGAAATAGAATTCTGACTACAATACAGGTGTTTATTATTCAATGAAGTTCTGAAATTGATGCAACACGTAATAGCGTCCAGAGTTTTTCCGAAGTATGTATTATTCACTGAGGATCTGAAACTTTGGTCATATGAAATTGTTTTCTGACTATTCCACAGGCGTGTATTATATACTCTGACTCTAAATATTTGGGCATATGGAAAAGACTAGTGACTATTCTAAAGTTGTGTATTACTCACTCAGGCTTTGGTTTTGTGACCATATAAAATAGACTAGTGTCTATTCCACACGTGTGCATTATTCCCTTAGGCTGTAAATGAGAGGCTATATAAAGTAGAATTTTATCACTTCCCCAGGTATGCATTACTCAGTGAGGCTCTTTTTGTGTCACCATAGGAAACAGGATGTTGTCTACTTAAATATTTGTATTATTCACTGAATCTCTGAATGAGTGTTTATATGAAATAGACTGCTGAGTACTTTACATTTGTGCATTTTTCATTGAGGTTACGAGTCAGTGGCCATATATAATGGAATCCTGACTAATCCACACGTGCATATTATCCACTGATGCTATGAATGAGTGTCCTAATAAAATAGACTCCTGGCTATTCCACAGGTGTACATTATTTACAGAGGCTCTGAATGAATATCCATCGAAAATAGACTCAAAATTGTTCTCCAGGTGTGTATTATACAGTGAGGCTCAGACGATGTGGCCATATTAATTAGATTCCTTACTATATCAAGGGCCTGTCTTATTCACTGAGTCTCGGAATATGTGTACACATGAAACAGACTCCTGACTACACCACATTATTCAGTGACACTCCAAATTAGAGGCCACATGAAAAATTCTCCTGACTATTCCACAGGTGTGCCTTATTTAGTCAGAATGTGAATGAGGGGATAAATGTAAATCCTGATTATTTCCTCAGGTGTGTACACTTAGTGAGGCTATTAACAAGTGGCCATAGGAAAGAGACATCTGACTATTCAGCATGTGTGCATTATTTAGTGATCCTTTATATGAGTGGCCATAAAAAATAGACTGCAGACTATATCACAAGTGTGTATTATTCAGTGAGGTTGTGAAGGATCCTCTGTATACCCCCTTTCTCCTGTGTGTATCACCTCTCTCCTCTTTGTATCCTCCTCTCTCCTGTGTGTATCCTCCAGTTTCCTGTGTGAATGCCCTTTTTTCTTTGTGTATCCCCCTTATCTGTGTGTATTCTCCTCTTTCCTATATGTATCCCCCTTTCTCCTGTGTTTATCCATTTTTCCTGTGTGTATGCCCCTCTCTCCTGTGTGTACCCTCCTCCCTCCTGTGTATATCACCACTCTCCTGTGTATATCCTCCTCTCTCCTGTGTGTATTCTTCTGTCTCCTGTGTGTATCCTGCTCTCTATTATGTGTAAACTCCTCTATCCTGTGTGTATCCTCCTCTCTCCTGTGTATCCCCCTCTTCTGTGTATCTTTTTCTCTACTGTGTGTATCCTCCTCTCTTCTGTGTGTATCCTCCTCTCTCCTGTGTGTATCCTATTTTTTCAGTGTATCCTCCTCTCTCCTGTGTGTATCCCCATCTCTCCTGTGTGTACCCTCCTCTCTCCTGTGTTTATTACCACACTTCTGTGTGTATCCCCTTCTCTCCTGTGTGTATCCCCCTCTCTTTTGTGTGTATTTTCCTCTCTTTTGGGTGTATCTTCCACTCTCCTATGTGTATCCTTTTTTCTCCTGTGTGTATCCTCCTCTCTTCAGTGTTTATCCCCCTCTCCTGTGTGTATCCCTTCTCTCTCCTGTGTGTATCCTCCTCTCTCCTGCGTTTATCCTCCTCTCTTCTGTTTGTATCCTCCACTCTTTTGTGTGTATCTTCCTCTCTCCTGTGTTTATCCTTCTTTCCCTGTGTGTATCTCACTCTCTCCTGTGTGTATGCCTCAATCTCCTGTGTGTATCTTCTTCCCACCTGTTTGTATGCCTCAATCTCCTGTTTGTATCCCCCTCTCTCCTGTGTGTATTCTCCTCTCTCCTGTGTGTATGCCACACTCATTTGTGTGTATCCCCCTCTCATGTGTGTATCCCCCCTCTCATGTGTGTATCCCCCTTTCTCTTTTGTGTATCCCCACTCTCCAATGTGTATCCTCCTCTCTGATTTTAAATCCTCCTCTCTTCTGTGTTTACACCCTGTTCTCATGTGTGTATCCCGCTCTCCTGTGTGTATCTCCCTCTCCTGTGTTTATGCCCCTCTCTCCTGTATATATCCTTCTCTACTATGTTTATCCTCCTCTCTCCTGTGTGTATCCTCCTTTTTTTCAGTGTTTCCTCCTCTCTACTGTGTGTATCTCCCTGTCTCCTGTGGGTACCCTCCTCTCTCCTGTGTGAGTCACCACTCTTCTCTGTGTACACCTCTCTCTCCTGTGTGAATCCCCCTTTCTTTTGTGTGTATTTTTCTCTCTTTTGTGTGTATCTTCCACTCTCCTGTGTGTATCCTTTTTCTCTCTTGTGTGTATCTTCCTCACTCCAATGTGTATCCCCCTCTATTGTGTGTATCCCTTCTCTCTCCTGCGTGTATACTTTCTCTCCTGCTTGTATCCTCATCTCCCCTGTGTGAATCCTCCTCTCTTTTGTGTATCCTCCTCTCTCCTGCGTGTATCCTCCTCTCTCCTGTGTGTATACTCCTCTCTCCTGTGTGTAACTCCCTCTGTCCTGCGTTTATTCTCCTCTCTTCTGTCTGTATCCTCCACTCTTTTGTGTGTATCTTTCCTCTCCTGTATTTATCCTTCTTTCCTGTGTCTATCCCACCCTCTCCTGTGTGTATGCCTCAATCTCCTGTGTGTATCTTCTTCCCACCTGTTTGTATGCCTCAATCTCCTGTTTGTATCCACCTCTCTTCTGTGTGTATTCCCACTCCCTTCTGTGTGTATACAACTCTCTCCTGTGTGTATCCTCTTCTCTCCTGTGTGTATGACACTCTCTGTGTGTATCCCCCTCTCCTGTGTGTATCTTCCTATCTCCTGTGTGTATCTCCCCGTCTCCTGGGCTTATCACTCTCGACTGTGTGTATCTCCTTCTTTTTTGTGTGTTTCCCCCTCTTTTTTGTGTATCCTCCTTTCTCCTCTGTGTAGCCTCCTCTCTCCTTTGTGTATCCTCCTCTCTCCTGTGTGTATGCTGCACTCTCCTTTTTGTATCTTTTTTTCCCTGTGTGTATCCCCTTCTCTTCTGTGTGTATCCTCCTCTCTCCTGTGTGTATGCCCCTCTCTCTTTTGTTTATTACCCTCTCTCCTGTGTGTATCCCACTCTCTCCTGTGTGTATCTCCAACTCCTGTTTGTATCCCACACTCTCCTGTGTGTATTACCCTTTTTCCTGTGTGAATCCTACTCTCTTGTGTGTATCCTCCTCTCTCCTGTGTGTATCTTCCTCTCTCCTGTGTGTATTCTCCTCTCTCCTGTGTGTATTTTCCTCTCTTATGTGTGTATTTTCCTCTCTCCTGTGTGTATCTTCCTATATCCATTGTGTATCCCTCCTCTTTCTTTTTGTTTCCCCCCACTCTCCTGTGTGTAACCCCTTCACCTTCTGTTTGTATCCCCCTCTCTCCTGTGTGTATACCCTCTCTCCTGTTGGTATCCTCCACTTTCCTGTGTGTATCTTCCTCTGTCCTGTGTGTACGCCTCTCTCACCTTTGTGTATCCCCCTCCTGTGTGTATCCTCCTCTGTCTTTTGTGTATCCCCTTTCTCATATGTGTATCCCCCTTTTGTGTGTATGCCCCTCTCTACTTTGTGTATCATTCTGTCTCCTCCGTGTATCCTTTTCTCTTTTGTGTGTATCCTCTCTCCTGTGTTTATCTTCCTCTTTCCTGTGTATCTTCCTCTCTCCTGTGTGTATCTTTCTCTCTCCTCTGTGTATCCTCCTCTCTCCTGTGTGCATGATGCTCTCTTCTGTGTGTATCCTTCCTCATCCCTCTGTGTATCCCTCCTCTCTTCTGTGTGTATCCCCCTTTCTTCTGTGTGTATCTCCCTCTCTTTTGTGTGTATCCCCTCTCTCCTTTGTGTATCCTTCTCTCTTCTGTGTCTATCCTCTTCTCTCCTGTGTGTACGCCTCTCTCTCGTGTGTATCCCCTTCTTCTGTGTGTATTTTTCTCTCACCTCTGTGTATCCTCCTTTCTCCTGTGTGTATCACCTTCTCCTGTGTGTATGCCCCTCTCTCTTGTGTGAATACCCCTCTCTACTTTGTGTATCCCCCTCCCTTCTGTGTGTATGCCGCAGTCTACTGTTTGTATTTTTTTCATGTGTGTATCCCCATCTCTTCTTTGTGTATTCTCTCTCCTGTGGGTATGCCTCTCTCTCTTATGTGTATTCCTCTCTTTCCTATGTTTATCTCTCTCTCTCCTGTGTGTATCCAACTTCCTTTTTTGTGTATTCCTGTCTCCTGTGAGTATCTTTTTTTTCTCTTTTTTATCCCCCTCTCCTGTGTGTATCCCCCTCTGTCCTCTGTGTATCCTTCTGTCTCCTGTGTGTATCCTTTCTTTTTTTGTGTGTGTATCCTCCTCTTTCCTGTGTGTATCTTTCTCTGTCCTGTGTGTATCTTCCTCTCTCCTATGTTTATCCTTCTCTCCTGTGTGTATCTATCTTTCTCCTTTGTGTATCCTCCTCTGTCCTGTGTATATGCTCCTCTCTCCTGTGTGTATCTCCTCTCTTCTGCGTGTATCCTCCTTTATTCTGTCTGTTTCCTCCACTCATTTGTGTTTATCCTTCTCTCCTTCTCCCCCTTTGTGTATCCCCCCTCTCTGCTGTGTGTATCCCCTTCCCTTCTGTGTTTATGCTTCACTTTCTTGTGTGTATCCCCCACTCTACTGTGTGTATCCCCCACTCTCCTGTGTGTATTTTTCTGTATTTTGTTTGTTTACTTCTTCATCCTGAGTGTATCCCCCTCTCCTTTTTGTATCTCCCTCTCTCCTGTATGTATCCCACCGTCTCCAGTGTTTATCCCCCTCGTCTGTGTGTATCCTCCTCTCTTTTGTGTGTTTTCCCCTTTCCTTTGTGTATCCCCCTTTCTCCTGTGTGTAGCCTCCTCTCTCTTATGTGTAACCTTCTTTCTCCTTTCTGTATACCCCCTCTCATATGTGTATCCCACCGTCTCCAGTGTTTACTTCGCCGCCTGTGTGTATCCAACACTCTCTTATGTTTTTCCCCCTCCTCTTTGTGTATCCTCCTCTCTCCTGTGTGTATCCTCCTCTCTCCTGTGTGTATTCTCCTCTCTCCTATGTGTATCCTTTCCTATCCTGTGTGTATTCACCTCTCTTGTGTGTATTCTTCTCTCTCCTGTGTGTATCCTGCTCTCTCCTTTGTATATCCTCCTCTCTTCTGTGTGTATCCTTCTCTCTCCTGTGTGTATCCCACCTCTCTTGTGTGTTTCCCCCTCTTCTTTGTGTATCCTTCTTTTTCCTTTGTGTAGCATCCTCTCTCCTGTGTGTATTCTCCTCTCTCCTGTGTGTATCTCCCTCCCTTCTGTGTGTATGCCACATTCTCCTGTTTGTATTTCCCATTTTCCTGTGTGTATCCCCCTCTCTCCTTTGTGTAGTCTCCTCTCTCCTGTGGGTATGCCGCTTTGTCTTGTGTGTATTCTCCTCACTCCTGTGTGTATCCCCCTCTCTCCTGTGTGTATCCAATTCCCTTCTTTGTGTATCCCTGTCTCTTGTGTGTTTCTTTTACTCTCCTGTGTGTATTTCTCTCTCCTGTGTTTATCCCCCTGTCGCCTGTGTGTATTTTTCTGTGTCCTGTGTGTATCATTTTCTATTTTGTGTCTATCCTCCTCTCTCCTGTGTGTATCCCCTTCCCTTCTGTGTGTATGCCGCACTCTCCTCTTTGTACCCCATTTTTTCCTGTGTGTATATTTCTCTCTTCTTTGTGTATTCTCCTCTCTCTTGTGGGTATGCCGATCTCTCTTGTGTGTATTCCCCTCTCTCCTGTGTGTATACCCCTCTCTTTTGTGTGTATCCAACTTTCTTCTTTGTGTATCCCTGGCTCCTTTTTGTATTCCTCTCTCCTGTGTTTATCACCCTCTCTTCTGTGTGTATCCTTCTGTCTCCTGTGTGTATCATTTTCTATTTTGTGTGTATCCTCCTCTATCCTGTGTGTATCTTCCTCTCTACTGTGTTTATCCTTCTCTCCTGTTTGTATCTATCCCTATTCTCTGTGTATGCTCCTCTATCCTGTGTGTATGCTCCTCTCTTCTGTGTGTATCTCTCCTCATTTCTCTGTGTGTCTTCCCTTTCTTATTTGTGTATCCACCCTCTCTTCAGTGTGTATCCCCACTTTCTTCTGTGTGTATTCTTCTTTCTCCTGTGTTTATCCCCTCTCTCCTGTGTGAATCCTAAACTCTGCTGTGTTTATTTTCCTTTCTCCTGTGTGTATTCCTTTTTCTCCTGTGTGTATCCTTATCTCCTGTGTGTATTCTTCTCTTTCCTGTGTGTATCCCCCGTGCTCCTGTTTTTATCACCCTCTCCTGTGTGTATGCCCCTCTCTGCTGTGTATTCCCATCTCCTGTGTGAATCCTTTTCTCTCCTGTGTGTATCCTTTATTATTTTCCATTTATCCCCTTTTCTTCTGTGTGTATCCCCCTCTCCCTTGTGTATTCTTTTTTCTCCTGTGTGTATCCCCACTCTTCTGTGTGTATCCTCCTTTCTCCTGTGTGTATGTTTTCTCTACTGTGTGTATCCCCCTCTCTCCTTTGTGTATCCCCTTCTCTCCTGTGTGCATCCTCCAGTCTTTTGTGTGATCCCCCTCTCTCCTGTGAGTATCCTCCTCTCTCCTCTGTTTATCCTCCTCTCTTCTGTGTGTATTCCCCCACTCTTCTGTGTGTAGCTTTCTCTCTCCCGCGTGCATCCTTCTCTCTCCTCTGTGTATCCTCCTCGCTTCTGTGTGTATCCTCCTCTTTCCTGTGTTTATCATCCTCTCTTCTGTCTGTATCCTCCTCTCTTTTTTTGTGTACCCTCCCCCCTCCTGTATTTATCCTTTCCCCCCTGTGTGTATCCCCCTCTCTCCTGTGTGTATCTCCCTCCATCCTGTGTGTATGCCCCACTCTCCTGTGTGTATCCTTTTTCCTTCTGTGTGTATCCCCCTTCTCTCCTGTGTGTATTCTCTCTCTTGTGTGTATTCTCCTCTTTTCGTTGTGTATCCCCCTCTCCTCTGTGGATCCCCCTTTCTTTTGTGTGCATTCCCACCATTTCTGTGTGTATCCCTCTCGCCTGTGTATATCCCCCTCTCTACTGTGATTTTCCCCCTCTCCATTGTGTATCCTTTTCTCTCATGTGTGTATTCTCCTTTCACCTGTGCGTATCCTTCTGTCTGCTGTTTGTATCCTCCACTCTTTGTGTGTATCCTCCTCGCTCTGTGTGTATCCCCCACTCTCCTGTGTGTATCCTCTATTCTGTGTGTATCCTTCTCTCTCCTGTGTGTATCCTCCTCTCTCTTGTGTGTATCCTCCTCTCTCCTGTGTGTATACCCCTAATCCTCTGTGTATCTCCATTCTTCCTGTGTGTATTCCACTCTTTTGTCTGTATCTTCCTCTCTCCTGTGTGTATCCTCCTTTCATTTGTGTGTATCCTTCTCTCTCCTGTTTGCACTTTTTTCTCTTTTGTGGGTATCCTCCTCTCTTCTGTGTGTATCCATCTCTTTCCTGTGTGTATACTCCTCTCTCCTGTGTGTATCTTCCTCTCTTCTGTGTGTATCTTCTTCTCTTCTGTGTGTATACCCCCTCTCTACCCTGTGTATCTCCCTCTCTATTGTGTGTATTCTCCTCTATCCCGTGTGTATCCTCCTCTCTCCTTTGTGTATGCCCCTCTCTCCTGTGTGTATCCCCCTCTTTTCTGTGTATCCTTTCTTTCCTGTGTGTATCCACCATTCTCCTGTGTGTATCTTCCTCTCCTGTGTGTATGTCCATGTCTTTTTTGTGTATGCTCCTCTCTCCTATGTGTATTTTCCTCTCTCCTGTGTGTATCCCCCTCCACATGTGTGTATCTTCCACTCTCCTGTGTTTTTTCCCCTCTCTCCTGTGTGTATCCTCCTCTCTGCTGTGTGTGTCCTTTTTTCATTTGTGTGGATCATCCTCTCTCCTTTGTGTATCCTCTCTTCTGTGTGTATCTTCCACTATCCTGTGTGTATTTCCCCTCTCTCCTGTGTGTATCCTCTTGTCTCCTGTGTGTATTCTACTTTCTCCAGTTTGTATCTTCCTCAATTCTGTGTATATCCTTGTCTGCCCTGTGTGTATGTCACTCTCTTATGTGTGAATCCCCCTCTCCTGTGTGCATCCTCCTCTCTTCTCTGTGTATCCTCCTTTCTCCTGTGTGTACCCTCCTCTCTCCTATGTGTATCCTTTTCTATCATGTGTGTATCCTTTCTCCGATGTGTATTGTTTTCTCTCCTGTGTTTATCCTCCTCTCTCCTGTGTGTATCATTCTCTTTTTTGTGTGAATCTTCCACTCTCCTGTGTGCATCTTCCTTTCTCCTGTGTGTATCTTTCTCTCTTTTGTGTGTATCCGCCTCTCCTGTGTGTATCACCCCTTTTTATTGTGTGTATCCTCCTCTTTTCTGCGTGTATCCTCCGCTTTCCTGGGTGTATCCTCCTCTCTCCTGTGTGAAT
Organism: Saguinus oedipus; assembly: GCA_031835075.1. NCBI lineage: Eukaryota > Metazoa > Chordata > Mammalia > Primates > Cebidae > Saguinus > Saguinus oedipus. The sequence continues at coordinate 61,735,597 of CM063173.1, forward strand.
CCTCCTCTCTCCTGAGTGTATCATCCTCTATTCTGTCTGTATCCTCCAGTCTTTTGTGTGTATCCTCCTCTCTCTTCTATTTACTCTTCTCTTCCTGTGTGTAACTTTTTCTCTCCTGTGTGTATTACCTTCCCTCCTGTGTGTATGCCCCACTCTCCAGTGGGTAGCCCCTTCTTTCCTGTGTGTATCTCCCATCTCTCCTGTGTGTATCTTCCTCTATTTTTTGTTTATACCCCTCTCTCCTGTGTGTATTCTTCTCTTTTTTGTGTATCCCCCTCTATCCTGAATCACACGTCACCTGTATTTATCCACCTCGCCTGTGTGTATCCCCCCTCTCTTGTTTGTTTTCCTCTCTTCATTGTGTATACTCCTCTCTCCTTTGTGTAGCCTTCTCTCTCCTGTGTGTATTCAACTCCCTCTTGTGTGTATGTCGCACTCGCCAGTTTGTATCCCCTTTCTCCTGTGTGTATCCCCCTCTCGTCTTTGTGTCTTCTCATCTCTTTTGTATGTATGCCCTCTTTCCTGTGTGTATCACCCTCTCTCCTCTGTGTATTACCTAGTCTCTTGTGTGTACCCAACTCTCCTCTGTATATCCTACTGTCTCCAGTGTGTATGCCTTTCTCCTATGGGTATTCTCCTCTCTCCTGTGTGTATCCTCCTCTCTCCTGTGTGTATTCTTCTCTCTCCTGTGCGTATTATTCTCTCTCCTGTGTGTATCTTTCTCTCTCCTGTGTGTAATCCTCCTCTTTTTTGTGTGTTTTTTACCTCTCTCCTGTGTGTAATGCCTTTCTCTCTTGTGTGTATCCCCCATTTCTTCTGTGTTTATCCCCCTCTCTTCCGTGTGTATACCCTCTCTCCTGTTTGTATCCTCCTCTCTCCTGTGTGTATCTTTCTCTCTCCTGTGTGTATGCCCCTCTTACCTATGTGTATCCCCCTCTCTTGTGTGTATCCTCCTCTCTCCTGTGTTTATCCCCCATTCCCCTGTGTGTATTTTAGTTTCCTGTGTGTATGCCCCACTCTACTTTGTGTATCTTCCTCTTCTGTGTGTATCGTACTTCCTCCTCTGTTTATCTTTTTTCTCCTGTGTGTATTTCTTTTTCTTTTGTGTGTATCACGCCTCTCCTTTTTGTATCTTCCTCTTTTCTTTGTGTATTCTTCTGTCTCCTGTATGTATCCTTCTCTCTTTTGTGTGTATCCTCCTCTCTCGTGTGTGTACCTTACTCTTCTGTGTGTATCACCTTTTTCCTGTGTGTATCCCTTTCTCTCCTGTGTGTATCCTTCTGTATCCTGTGTGTATCCTTCTCTCTTCTGTGTGTATCCTCCTCTCTCCTGTGTGTATCCTAATGTCCTGTGTGTATCTTCCTCTCTCCTGTGTGTATTCTCCTCTCTTCTGTGTGCATCCTATTATCTTCTGTGTGTATCCCTCTTCTCTTCTCTGAGTATCCCCCTCTCTCCTGTGTGTATCCCTCTCTCTCCTGTGTGTATTCCCTCTCTGCAGTGTGTATCCTCCGCTCTGCTGTGTGTATCCTTCTCTTTCCTGAGTGTACGCCCTTCTCTCCTATGTGTATCCCCATGTCCTGTGTGTATTCTTATCTCTCCTGTGAGTATCCCCTTTTCTCCTGTGTGTATCACCCTCTCCAGTGTGTATGACCCTCTCTCCTGTGTGTTTCCCCATCTCCTGTGTGTATTCTCCTCTCTCCTTTGTGTATGCTTTTCTCTTTTTGGTGTATTACCCACTCTCCTGTGTGTATGCCCCTCTCCTTTTGGTATACTTTTCTCTCGTGTGTATACCCCTCTCTCCTGTGTGTACCTTCCTTTTTCCTGTGTGTATTTTCCTCTCCTGTGTTTCTCAGCCCTTTCTCCTGTTTGTATCCTCCCCTCTTCTGCGTGTATCCTCCTCTCTCCTGTGTGTATCCTACTATCTTTTGTGTGTATCCTCTTCTCTTCTGCGTTTATTCTCCTCTCTTCTGTCTGTATCCTTATTCCTTTTATGTGGATTTTTCTCCCTCCTGTATTTACCCTTCTCCCCCTGTGTGTACCAACCCTCTCCTGTTTGTATCTTTCTCCATCCTGTGTCTATGCCCCACTCTCCTGTGGGTATCCTCCTCTCTCCTGTGTGTATTCCCCCTCTCTTCTGTGTATATCATTCTCTCTTTTTTGTATGTGCTTTTTTTTTTACTGTGTGTATCACCCTCTACTGTGTGTATCCCTTCTCTTCTGTGTGCGTTTCTCCCACTTCTGTGTGTACACTCCTCGCCTGTGTGTATCTCCCTCTCTACTGTGTGTTTCCTTCTCTCTTTTGTGTATCCTCCTCTCTCCTGTTTGTATCCTCCTCTCTCCTGAGTGTCTCCTAATCACTGCTGTGTGTATTTTTCTATCTCCTCTGTTTATCCCCCTCTCTCCTGTGTGTATCTCACTCCCTTCTGTGTGAATGCCGCACTCTCCTGTTTGTATCTTCCTCTCTACTGTGTGTATACCCCTCTCTCCTGTGTGTATCCTCTTCTCTCCTGTGTGTATCCTCCTCAGGCTTGTGTGTACTCTCCTCTCTCCTGTGGGTATCCCCTTCGTTTTGTGTGTATCCCCATTCCTCCTGTGTGTATCTCCCCTCTCCTGTGTGTATCCTCCTCTCTCCTGCGTGTATCCTCCTCTCTTCTCTTTGTATCCTCTTCCCTTTTGTGTATCCTCCTCTCTCCTGTATTTATCCTTCTCCCACTCTGTATATACACCTCTCTCCTGTTTGTATCCATCTCTCTCCTGTGTGTATCCCCCATCTCCTGTGTGTATTCCCTCTCTCCTGTGTGTATCATTCTCTTTCCTGTGTGTATGCACCTCTCTCCTGTGTGTGTCCCCCTCTCCTGTGTGTATCCCCCTCTCTCCTATGTGTACTTCCCCGTCTCCTGTGTGTATCCCTTTCGCCTGTTTGAATCCTCCTCTCTCCTGTGTGTATCCTCCCCTCTCCTGTGTGTATCCCCCTCCATCTGTGTGTATTCTCCCCTCTCCTGTGTGTATTTTCCTCTCTTCTGTGTGTATCCCCCTCCTTCTGTGTGTATCCTTCTCTCTCCTGTGTGTATTCCCCTCTCTCCTGTGTGTATTCTGCACTTTCCTGTTTGTATCCCCCTGTTTTTTTTGTGTATCCCCTTCTCTCCTGTTTGTATCCTCCTCTCTACTGTGTCTATGCCCCTCTGTCTTGTGTGTATTCTTTTTTCTCCTTCATGTATCCCCCTGTCTTCTCTCTGTATCCCCATCTCCTGTGTGTATCTTCCTCTCTCCTGTGTGTTTTACCCTGTCTTCTCTGTGTTTCCAGTTCTCTTTTTTGTATCCCCTCTCTCCTGTGTGTATGCCCCTCTCCTGTGTGTATCCTCCTTTCACTTGTGTGTATTCTCCTCTCTCATTTGTGTATTCTCTTCTCTCCTGTGTGTATCCTCCTCTTTCCTGTGTGTATTTTCTCTCTCCTGTGTGTATTTTTTACTTTCCTGTGTGTGTCTTCCTTTCTCCTGTGTGTATCCCTACTCTCTCCTGTGTGTTTCTCCCCTCTCTTCTGTGTGTAATTTATTTCTCTCTTCTGTGTATCCCCATTTCTCCTGTGTGTATCACCCTCTCTCCTGTGTGTATCCCCTCTCTCCTTTTCGTATATTCCTCTCTCCTTTGTGTATTGTCCTCGCTCCTGTGTGTATGCCCCCCTCTTCTGTGTGTATCTCCCTCTTCTGTGTGTATCCTTTTCTCTCTTATATGTATCTTTTTTCTTCTGTGTGTATCCTTTATTCCTGTGTGCATGCCCCTCTCTACTTTGTGTATCCCCCTCCCCTGTGTGTATCCTTTTTTCTCCTGTGTGTATTTTCCTCTTTCCTGCCTGTATATTCCTTTATCCTGTGTGTATCCCTCCTCTCTCCTGTGTGTTTTCCCCCTCTCTCCTGTGTGTAACCTTTTTTTCTTCTATGTGTATCCCCCCTTTCTCCTGTGTGTATCACCCTTTCTCCTGTGTGGATCTCCTCTCGCCTGTTTGTATTTTCCTCTTTCATGTGTGTATCCTTCTCTCTTCTGTGTGTATCCTCCTCTCTCCTGTGTGTATCCTAATGTCCTGTGTGTATCCTCCTCTCTCCTGTGTGTATTCTCCTCTCTCCTTTGTGTATGCTTTTCTCTTTTTGGTGTATTACCCACTCTCCTGTGTGTATGCCCCTCTCCTTTTTGTATACTTTTCTCTCGTGTGTATACCCCTCTCTCCTGTGTGTACCTTCCTTTTTCCTGTGTGTATTTTCCTCTCCTGTTTCTCAGCCGTTTCTCCTGTTTGTATCCCCCTTTCTTCTGTGTGTATCCCCTTTCCTGTATGCATGCTCTTTTCTACTTTGTGTATTTCTCTCTCCTGTGTGTATCCTCCTCTCTCCTGTGTGGTTCCTTTCCTCTCCTGTGTGTATCCTTCTTTCTCCTGTGTGTATCATCACTCTCCTGTGTGTATCCCCCTCTTTTTTCTGTGTATCCTTCTCTCATTTGTGTGTATCTTCCTCTCTTTGGTGTGTACCCTTCTTTCTCCTGTGTGTATCACCCCTCTCCTGTGTGTATCCTCCTCTCTCCTGTGTGTATTCCTCCTCTCTCTTGTATGTATCCCACTTCTCTCTTGTGTGTATCTCCCCTGTCTCCGAGTGTATCCCCTTTCTCTCCTATGTGTATCCTCCACTCTTCTGTGGTTATCCCCTCTCTCCTCTGTGTATTCTTTTTCCTGCTGTGTGTATCCTTTTCTCTCCTGTGTGTATCCCCCTCTTCTGTGTGTATCCCCCTATCTCCTGTGTGTATCTCCCCGTCTCCTGGGCATATCCCTCTCGACTGTGTGTATCTTCCTCTTTCTTGTGTGTTTTCCCCTCTTATTTGTGTATCCTCCTTTCTCCTCTTTGTAGCGTCCTCTCTCCTGTGTGTATTATCCTCCCTCCTGTGTTTATCCACCTTTCTCTTGTGTGTATTCCCCTCTTCTGTATGTTTCCTTTTCTCTCTTGTGTGTATCCTTCTCTCTTTTCGATATATCACACTCTCTCCTGTGTGTATCCCCCATTTTTGTGTATCCTCTTTTCTCCTTTGTGTATCTTCCTCTCTCCTCTGTGTACCCTCCCCTTTCCTGTGTGTAACACGTTTCTTCTGTGTGTATCACCCACTCTCCTGTGTTTATCCCCATCTTTTTTGTGTGTATCCTCCTCTCACCTGTGTGTATCTTCCTCTCTTCTGTTTGTTTCCCCATCTGCTGTGTGTATTTTCCCTCTCCACTGTGTGTATCCTTGTCTCTCCTGCGTGTATCCTCCTCTCTTCTTTGTGTATCCTCTCTCCTGTGTGAATTTTCCCCACTCCTGCGTGTATTTTTCTCTCTTCTGTCTGTATCTTATTCTATTTTGTGTGTATCCTTTTCACTCCTGTCATTATCCTTCTCCCCCTGCGAGTATCCCCCTGTTTCTGTGTGTATCCCCTTTCTCCTGTGTATATCCTTCCTCTCTCCTGTGTTTACCCTCATCTTTCCTCTGTGTATGCTCCTCTCATTTGTGTGTATCCCTTTCTCCTGTGTGTATCCCACTCTTTCCTTTGTGTATCCTCCACTCTGCTGTGTTTATCCTTCTCTTTTTTCATTTATCTCCCTCATTCCTGTGTGTATTCTCCTTTCCCCTGTGTGTATTTTTCTCTCTCTTGTGTATATCCTCCTCTCTTCTGTGTGTATTCCCCTCCCCTTTTGTGTATGCTACACTCTCCTGTTTGTATCCCTCACTCTCCTGAATATATTCCCCCCTCTCTTGTGTGTATTTTCCTCTCTCCTGTGTGTATTCTCCTTTCACGTGTGTATTCTCCTTTCTCTTGTTTGTATCATTTTCTCTTCTGTGTGTATCCTCCTCTTTCCTTTCTGTATCCCCCATCTCCTGTGTGTATCCCACTCTCTCCTGTGTGTATCCTTCTCTCTCCTGTGTTTATGCACCTCTCTCCTGTGTGTATCCCCCTCTCCTGTGTGTATCCCCCTCTCTCCTGTGTGTACTTCCCCGTCTTCTGTGTGTATTCCTCTCGCCTGTTTGTATCCTCATCTCTCCTGTGTATTTCCCCTCTTTTTTGTGAATCCTTTTTTCTCCTGTGTGTATCCTCCTTTCTCCTGTGTGTATCCTCCACTCTCATTTGTGTATCCTCTTATCTCCTTTGTGTATCCTCGTCTTTTCTGTGTGTATCCTCCTCTCTCCTGTTTGTATTTTCTACTCTCCTCTGTGTGTCTTCCTTTCTCCTGTGTATATGCCTCCTCTCTCCTGTGTGTTTCTCCCCTCTCTCCTGTGTGTAATTCCTTTCTCTCTTCTGTGTATCCCTTTTTCTCCTGTGTGTACCACCTTCTCTTCTTTCTGTATCTCCTCTTTCCTTTTGTTTCTTCCTCTCTCCTGTGTGTTTTCCTCTCTCCTGCGTGTATGCTTCTCTCTGCTGTGTGTATCCCTTTCTTCTGTGTGTATCCTTTTCTCTCTTGTGTGTATCCTTTTTTTCTCCTGTATGTATCATTTTTCCTGTGTGCATGCCCATCTCTACTTTGTGTATCCCCCTCCCCTATGTGTATCCTTTTTTCTCCTGTGTGTATTTTCCTCTCTCCTGCCTGTATATTTCTTTATGCGTTGTGTATCCCTCCTCTCTCCTGTGTGCTTTCCCCCTCTCTCTTGTGTGTATCCTTCCTTCTCCTGTGTGTGTTACCCTTTCTCCTGTGTTTATCTCCTCTCGCCTGTTTGTATTTTTCTCTTTCATGTGTGTATCATTTTCTCTCCTGTGTGTATCCTTACCTCCTGTGTGTATCTCCCTTTCTTTTGTGTGTATCTCCTTTTCTGTGTGCTTGCTCTTTTCTACTGTGTGTCTTTCTCTCTCCTGTGTATCATCCTCTCTTCTGTGTGGTTCCTTTTCACTCCTGTGTGTATCCCCCTTTCTCCTGTGTGTATCCTTCTCTCATTTGTGTGTATCTTTCTCTCTCCGGTGTGTACCCTTCTTTCACCTGTGTGTATCACCCCTCTCTTGTGTGTATCATTCTCTCTCCTGTGTGTATCCTGCTCTCTCCTATGTGTATTCTTTTCTCTCCTGTGTGTATTCCTTCTCTCTCTTGGATGTTTCCCCCTTCTCTCTTGTGTGTATCTCCCCTCCCTCCGTGTGTATCCCCCATCTCCTATGTGTATCCTCAACTCTTCTGTGTGTATCCCCTCTCTCCTCTGTGTATTCTCCTCTCTGCTGTGTGTATCATTTTGTCTCCTGTGTGTACACCTCTCTCTCCTGTATGTATTCCCCTCTCCTGTGTGTATTCTCTCTCCTGTGTATATCTCCCTTTCTCTTGTGTGTATTCCCCTCTCCTGTTTGTTTTTTTTTCTCTCCTGTGTGTATCCTTCTCTTTTTTCGGTATATCACCCTCTGTCCTGTGTGTATTCCTCTCTTTTTTGTGTATCCTTTTTCTTCTTTGTGTATCTTCCTCTCTTCTCTGTGTACCCTCCCCTTTTCCTGTGTGTATCACCTTTCTTCTCTGTGTATCACCCTCTCTCCTGTGTTTATCCCCCTCTTTTTTGTGTGTCCTCCTCTCACCTGTGTGTATCCTCCTCTCTTCTGTTTGTATTTCTTTCTCCTGTATGTATTTTCCCTCTCCACTGTGTGTATCCTCGTCTCTCTTGCGTGTATCCTCCTCTCTTCTTTGTGTGTCCTCCTCTCTCCTGTGTGAATTTTCCTCTCTCCTGCGTGTATTTTGCTATCTTCTGTCTGTATCCTATTCTATTTTGTGTGTATCCTTTTCCCTCCTGTCATTATCCTTCTTTCCCCGTGGGTATCTTTCTGTTTCCTGTGTGTATCCCCCTCTCTTCTATGTGTATGCCCCACTCTCCTGTTTGTATTCCCTCTCTCCTGTGTGTATCCTTCCTCCTTCCTGTGTTTACCCTTTTCTCTCCTCTGTGTATGCCCCCCTCTCCTGTGTGTATACCCCTCTCTCCTATGTGTATTTCATCTCTCCTGTGTGTATCCCCGTGTCTCCTGTGTGTATCATTCTCTCTCCTGTTAGAATCCCTTCTCTACCCTGTGTGTATCCCTTCTCTCGCCATTGTGTATCCTACTCTCTTCTTTGTGTATCCCCATTTTTATTGTGTGTATTCCCCCTCTCTCCTGTGTGTGTCCTCCTCTCTCCTGTGTGTACCCACCCTCTTCTTTGTGTATCCTACTCTCTCCTGTGTGTATCCGCCCTCTCTCCTGTGTGTAACGCCCTCTCTTCTCTGTGTATTCCCCTCTCTTTTGTGTAAACTCCTCTCTTTTGCATGTATCCTACTCTCTCCTTTTTGTATTTTTCTATCTCCTATGTGTATCCCCCTGTCTCCTGTGTGTATGACCCTCTCTCTTGTGTGTATTCCTTTCTCTCCTGTTTGGATCCTTTCTCTCCTGTGTGTATCCCCTCTCTCCTGTGTGGATACCCTCTCTCCTATGTGTATCCCCCTCTCCTCTGTGTATCTCCCTCTCTCCTGTGTGTATTTCTCTGTCTTCTGTATGTATCCAACTCTCCTCTGTGTATCCCCCTCTCTCCTGTGTGTATCCTCCTCTCTCCTGTGTGTATCCCTTCACTTTTCTGTGTGTTTCCCCCTCTCTTCTGTGGATAACACCTTTCTTTCCTGTGTGTATCACCCCTTTCTCCTGTGTGTATCCTTTTCTCACTTGTGTGTATTTTCCCTCTCCTGTTTGTTTCCTCCTCTCCCCTGTGTGTATCCTCCTCTCTCCTGTGTTTACACTCCTTTCTTATGTGTGTATCACCCTTTCCTGTGTGTATCATTTTGTCTCCTGTGTGTATCCCCCTTTTATGTGTATGCCCCTCTCTTTTGTGTGTATCCCACTCTTCCCTGTGTGTATCCTTTTCTCTTCTGCGTGTATCCTCCCCTCCACTCTGTCTATGCCCCTCTATCCTATATGTATCTTCCTCTCCTGTGTTTATCTTCCTCTCTCCTGTGTGTATTCTTTTTTCTCCTGTGTGTAACCCACTCTTTTCTGTGTATTTCCTCCTCTCTTCTGCGTGTAATCTCCCCTCCCCTCTGTCTATGCCCCTCTCTTTTATATGTATCTTCCTCTCCTGTGTTTATCTTCCTCTCTCCTGTGTGTATTCCACAGTCTCCTCTTTGTATCTCTTATTCCTGTGAGCATCCCACTCTCTTCTGTGTATTTCCCACTCCTGTGTGTATCCTCTTCTCTTCTGTGTGTATCTTTTTCTCTCCTCTGTGTATCCTCCTCTCTCCTGTGTGTATCTTTCCTTCTCCTGTGTGTATACCCCCTCCCCTGAGTGTATCCTTTCTTCTCCTGTGTGTATCCTCGTCTTTTATGTGTGTATTTTTTTTATTTTTGTGTTCATCCCCCTCGCCCCTGTGTGTATTTCTCTCTTTTGTGTGTATCTTTTTCTCCTTTGTATATTTCACTCTCTTCTCTTTTTATCCCCCCTATTCTGTGTGTATGCCCCTCTCTTCTGTGTGTATCCTCCTCTAACCTGTGCGTATCCCTTGCTCCTATGTGTATTCTTTTCTCTTTAGTGTGTATCTTTTTCTGTATTGTGTGTATCATTCTTTCTCTTTTGTGTATGCCTCTTCTCTCCTGTGTGTATTTTTTTCTCTTCTGTGTGTATCCCCCTCTATCCTGTGGGTATCCTCCTCTGTGCTGCGTGTATCTTCCTCTCTCCTGCGTGTATTCTCCTCTCTCCTGTGGGTATTCCTCTCTCCTGTGTGTATACCCCTCTCTCCTATGTATATTCCCCTCTCTTTTGTGTGGATCCCTTTCTCTTTTGTGTGTATCGCCTTTTTCTGTGTGTATCCTTTTCTCTCCTGTGTGCATCTGTCTCTCTCGTGTGTACTCTTTTTTCTCCTGTGTGTATTCTCCTCTCTCCTGTGTGTATCTTTTCTCTTTTCTGTGTGTTTCTTCCTTACTTTTTTGTGTATTTCCCTTACCTGTGTGTATCCCCCTCTCTATTTTGTGAATTCCCGTCTCTCCTGTGCATATCATTCTCTCTCCTTTGTGTATGCTCATCTCTTTTCTGTGTATCCTCCTCTCTCCTGTGTGTATTCTTTTCTCTCCTGTGTGTATCCACCCTCACTCCTGTGTGTAACGCCCTCTCTTCTCTGTGTATTATCCTCTCTCCTGTCTATACTTCTCTCTTCTGCGTGTATCCTCCTCTCTATTTTGTGTATCTTCCTCTCTCCTATGTGTATTTTTCTCTCTCCTGTCTGTATGCTTCTGTCTTTTGTGTGTATTCCCCACTCATTTGTGTGGATCCCTCTATCTCCTATGTGTGTCTTCCTCTCCTGTGTGTATACCCTCTCTTCTGTGTATATCCCCCTCTTTTGTGTGTATTTCCCTCTCTCCTGTGTATATTTCCCTGTCTCCTGTATATATCCAACTCTCCTGCGTGTATTTCCCTCTCTCTTGTGTGTATGCCACTCATCTGTGTGTATACTCCTCTCTCCTCTGTGTATCCTCCTCTCTCCTGTGTGTATCTTCCTTCCTCCTGCGTGTATCCCTCCACTTTCCTGTGGGTTTACCCCCACTCTCCGGTGTGTAACACCTTTCTTTCCTGTGTGTATCACCTTTCTCTCCTATGTGTATCGTCCTCTCTCTAGTGTGTATCCCCTCTCTCCTGTTTGTTTTATCCTCTGTCCTGTGTGTATCCTCCACTCTCCCATGTTTATACTCCCCACTCCTGTGTGTATCACCTTTTTCTGTGTGTATCCTCCAATCTCCTGTGTGTATCCCACTTTCTCCTGTGTGTATTCCTTGTTTTTGAGTGTATGCCCCTCTCTCCTGTGTGTATCTCCCTCTCCTATATGTATCCTCCTATCTCCTGTGTGCATCCTTTGCTCTCCTGTGTGTATCCTTCTCTCTCCTGTGTCTATCCCCCTCTATCTTTTGTGCATCCTCCTCTCTCCTGCGTGTGTCCTCCCATCTCCTGTATATGTCCCTCTTTCCTGTATGTATCCCCCTCTCCTGTGTTTATTCCCCTCTCTCCTGTGTGTATCCGACTCTCTCCTCTGTGTATCTCTTTCTCCTGTGCGTATCCCCCTCTCTTCTGTGTGTATCTCCCATTGCTGTGTGTATCCTCTTCTCTTCTGTGTATATCTTCCTCTCTCCTCTGTGTATACTCCTCTCTCCTGTGTGTATCTTCCTCTCTCCTGTGTGTATTCCCCTCTCCTGTGTGTATCCTTCTCTCTCCTGTGTGTATCCTTCTTTTTCCTGTGTGTATTTCCCTTTCTCCTGTGTGCATCTTCCTCGCTCCTGTGTGTATTTTTCTATTTTGTGTGTATCACTTTCTCCTTTATGTATTTCCCTCTCTTCTCTGTGTTTCCCCCTTTTCTGTGTGTACGCCCCTCTCTCCTGTGTGTATCTCTCGCTCCTGTGTGTATCCTCCTCTCTTTTGTGGTATTCTTTTCTCTCCTGCGTGTATCATTCTCTCTCTTGTGTGTATCCGCTTCAATCCTGTGTGTATTTTTCTCTCTTTTGTGTGTATCCTCCTATCTCCTGCGGGTATCCTCCTCTGTGCTGCGAGTATCCTCCACTCTTCTGCATGTGTCCTCCTCTCTCCTGTGTGTATACACCTCTCCTGTGTGTATATCCCTTTCTCCTATGTGTATTCCCTTCTCTCCTGTGTGGAACCTATTTCTCTTCTGGGTTTCCCCCTCTCCTGTGTGTATCCTCCTTTCTCCTGTGTGTATCTTCCTCTTTCTGTGTGTATCTTCCTCTCTCCAATGTGTATCCCCCACTCTCCTGTGTGTATGCCCCTCTTTCTTGTGTGTATTCTCCTCACTTTTGTGTGTATACCCTCTCTCCCGTGTGTATCCCACTCTTCTGTGTGTATACCCCTTTCTCCTGTGTGTATTTCCCTGTCTCCTGTATGTAACCAAATCTCCTGTGTGTATCCCCCTTTCTCCTGTGTGTATGCTCCTCTCCTTTGTGTACAATCCTCTCTCCTGTGTGTTTTATTCTCTCTCCTGTGTGTATTGTCCTCTCTCCAGTCTGTATTCCTCCACTTTTCTGTGTTTCCCCCATCTCTCCTGTGTGTAACACCTTTCTTTCCTGTGTGTATTACCCCTTTTTCCTGTGTGTATACCCCTGTCACTTGTGTGTATTCTCTCTCTTTTGCTTGTTTCCTACTCTCTCCTGTGTGTATCCTTTTGTCTCCTGTGTTTATGCTTCTCTGTCTTCTGTGTATCACGTTTTTGTTTGTGTATCCCTTTTTCTCCTGTGTGTATCACTTTTTTTGTGTGTATGCCCTTCTCTCCTCTGTGTATCTTTCTCTCCTATGTGTGTCTTTTTCTATTCTGTGTGTATCCTTTTGTCATCTGTGTGAATCCTTCTCTCTCCTGTGTGTATCCCCCTCTCTTCTGTGTGTATCCTCCTCTCTCCTGCAGGTATCCTGTTCTTTTCTCTATGTATGACCCTCTCTCCTGTATGTATCCCCCTCTCCTCTGTGTATTTTTCTCTCCTCTGCATATCCCCCTTTCTTCTGTGTGTATGCCCCACTCCCGTGTGTATCCTTTTTTTCTTCTGTGTGTATCTTCCTCTCTTCTCAGACTATCCTTGTTTCTCCTATGAGTGTCTTCCTTTCTCCTGTATGTATTCTCCCTCTCCTGTGTGTTTCCTTCCCTCTCCTTTGTGTATCTTCCTTTTTCCTCTATGTATTTCCATTTCTCCTGTGTGCATTCTTCTCAATCCTGTGTATATTTTTCTCTCCTGTGTGTATCCCCACTTTTCTGTGTTTATGCCTCACTCCCTTGTGTGTATCCTTTTCTCACCTGTGTGTATCCCTCGCTCCTTTGTGTATTTTTCTATCTCCTATGTGTATCACCCTTCTCTCCTGTGTGTATCTTTTCTCTCCTGCGTGTATCTTTTTTCTCCTGCGTGTGTCCTTTTCTTTCCTGTGTGTATATCTCTCTTCTGTGTGTATACCCCTCTCTCTTATGTGTATTTCCTTGTCTCCTGTGTGGATCCCCCTCTCTCTTGTGTGTACAGCCCTCTCCTGTGTTTATCCTCCTTTTTCCTGTGTGTATACGTTTCTCTTCTGTGTGTATCCTTATTTCTCATTTGAGTATTCTTTTCTCTACTGTGCGTATTTTCCTCCTCTTGTGTGTATCTCACTCTCTCCAGTGTGTATCATCTCTCTTCTGTGTGTATGCCCCTCTCTCCTATGTGTATCCCCCTCTCTCCTGTTAGTATTTCCCCTCTCCCCTGTGTGTATCACCCCTCTTGCCTTTATGTATCCTACTCTCTTCTGTGTGCGTCCCCCTCTGTCTTGTGTGTACCCCTCCTCTTTCCTGTGTGTATCCTCCTTTCTCCTGTGTGTATCCACTCTCTCCTGTTTGTATCCTCTTCTCTCCTGTGTGCATCTTTCTCTATCCTGTGTGTATCTACCTCTCTCCTATGTGTATCCTTCTCTCTACTGTGTGTATCCTCCCCTTCCTGTGTGTATTTTGCTGTCTCCTGTGTGTATTCTTCTTTCTCTTCTGTGTATCCTTTTCTCTCCTTTATGTATCCTCCACTCCCCTGTGTGTATCCCCATCTTTCCTGTGTGCATCCTCCTTTATCCTGTGTGTATCTTCCTCTCTCCTGTGTGTATCCTTCTCTCCCCTGTGGGTATCCTCGTCTCTTTTGTGTGTATCCTTCCTTCCTGCGTGTATACCATTCTCTTCTGTGTGTATCTTTCTTCCTTCTGTGTGTATGCCCCACTCTCCTGTGTGTATCTTCCTCTCTTCTGTGTGTATCTGCCCTCTCTGTGTGTATCCTTCGCTTTTTTTGTGTATCTACCCATTTCCTGTGTGTATCCCCCTTTCCTTTGTGCATCCCCCTCTCTCTTGTGTGTATTTCCCTCTCCTGTGTGTATTTTCCTCTCCTGTTTGATTTCTCGTTTCTATTCTGTGTATCCTTCTCTTTTGTGTATATGCCCCCCTCTCCTGTGTGTATCCCCCTCTCTTCTGTGGGTATCCTTCACTCTCCTGTGTGTATCCTCCTCTCTTTTGTGTGTATCCTTCCCTGTTCTGTGTGTATCCCGCTTCCCCTGTGTGTATCCTTCTCTCTCCTGTGTGTATCCTCTTCTTTTCAGTGTGTATCTTCTTCTCTCCTGTGTGTATCCCGCCTGTCTCCTGTGTGTACCCCTCTCTCCTGTGTGTAGTCTCCTCTATTTTGTGTGTATCCTGCTCTCTTCTGTTTCTATGCCCCTGTCTCCTGTGTGTATCCCCATCCCCTGTATGTATCCTCCACTTTTCTGTGTATCTTCCTCTTTTGTGTGTATCCTTCTCTCCTGCGTATGCTCCTGTCTCCTTTGTGTATCCTCCACTGTCCTGTGTGTATCCTTCTCTCTCCTGTGTGTGTCCTCCTCTCTCCTGTATTTATCCCCATCCCCTGTGTGTATCCCTCTGTCTCTGTTCATCCCCCTCTCTCCTATGTGTATCCTTCCCTTTTTTGTGTGTATTCTCATTTTCCCTGTGTGTATCTTCCTCTCTCCTGTGTGTATCCTCCTCTCTCTTGTGTGTATCTTCCTTTTTTCTGTGTTTATTCACCTCTCTTCTTTGTGTATCCTCCACTCTCCTGTTTGTATCCTCCCTTCACCTTTGTGTATTCTCCTCTCTCGTGTGTATTCTCTTTCCTCCTGTGTGTATTCTCCTCTCTCCTGTGTGTATCCCCCTCCTCCTGTGAGTTTCTCCCTCTCTACTGTCTGTAACTCCCTTTCTCCTGTGTGTATCCTCTCTTTTGTGTGTATCTTCCTTTTACCTCTGTGTATCCTCCTGTCTTTTTTATGTATTCTTCTCACTCCTTTGTTTCTCCCTTCTCTCTCCTGTGTGTATCCCCCTCTATCCTGTGTGTATCCTTTTCTTTCCTGCGTGAATCATCCCCTCTCCTCTGTCTTTGCCCCTCTCTTCTGTATGTATCCCCCTCTCCTGTGTTTTTCCCCCTTTCTCCTGTGGGTATCCCCTCTCTCGTCTGTGTATCCTTCTCTCCTGTGCCTATCCCCCTCTCTTCTGTGTGTATCTCCTTTTTCTGTGTGTATCCTTTCCTCTTCTGTGCGTATCTTTCTCTCTCCTGTGTTTATTCTCCTCTCTCCAGGGTGTATCCTCCTCATTCCTGTGTGTATTTTTCTACCACTCTGTGTATACCTTTCTCTTTTGTGTGTATTCCCCACCCTCATGTTTGTGTGCCCCACTCTTTTGTGTGTATCTTTCTTTCTCTTATTTGTATCACCTTCTCTCCTGTGTATATGCTCCTCTCTCCTGTGTGTATTCTCCTCTTTCCTGTGTGTAACCGCCTTTCTCCTGTGTTCATCTCCATCGCTCTTGTGTGTATTTCTTTCTCCTGTGTGTATCCCTTTCTCCTTTGTGTATCCACCTCTCTCATTTGTGTAACCGCCCTCTTTTGTGTGTACGCCCCACTGTCCTGTGTGTATCCTCCTCTCACCTGTGTGTATTTTTCTCTCCTTTGTGTATCCTCCTCTCTCCTGTGTGTATACCACTTTCTCCTGTGTATAATTCTCTCTCCTGCGTGTATCCTCTTCTCTTCTTTGTGTATCTTTCTCTCTCCTGTGTGTATCCCCCTCTCTCCTGTGTGTATGCCCCTCTCTATTGTGTGTATTCCCCTCTTTTCTATGTGTTTCCCACCCTCTCTGGTGTATACTCCTCTCTCCTGTGTGTATCTCCTTCTCTCCTGTGTGTATCCCCTCTCTCCTGTGTGTATTTCCCCATCTCCTGCATGTATTCAACGCTTTTGTGTGTACCCACTCTCTTCTGTGTGTATCCCCCACTCCTGTGTGTATCTCCTTCTCTTCTGTGTGTATCTTTCTTTCTACTGTGTGTATACTCCCTCTCTTGTATCATTCTCTTTCCTGTGTGTATCCTCCTCTTTCCTGTGTGTATTTCCCTTTCTCCTCCCTGAACCCCCTCGCTCTTTTGTGTATTTCCCTCTCCTGTGTGTTTCCCTTTCTCCTTTGTGTATCCCCCCTCTCCTCTGTGTATCCCCATTTTTCTGTGTTTATGCCCCTCCCTCCTGTGGGTATCCTCCTCTCACCTGTGTGTATTTTTCTCTCCTGTTTGTATCACCTTTTCCTGTGAGTATCCTCCACTCTTCTGTGTGTTCCCCCTTTTTACTGTGTTTATTTCCATTTTATGTGTGTATGCCCCCTCCCCTGTGTGTATACCCCTCTCCTGTTTGTATCCTCCTCTCTTATGTGTGTATCCTTCTCTCTTTGTGTGTATCCTCCTCTCTTGTTTGTGTTTCCTCCTTTCTTCTGTGTGTATCCGCATTTTTCTGTGTGTATCCTCCTCTATCCTGTGTGTATATTCCCTCTCCCCTGTGTGTATCCCCACTCTTCTGTGTGTATCCCCCCTCTCCTCTATGTATCCTCCTCTTCCCTGTGTGTATCCTCTTCTCTCCTGTGTGTATCCCCATCTCTTTTGTGTGTATCCTTCTCTCTTCTGTGTGTATCTTTTCTCTCTCCTGTGTGTATGCCCCTCTCTCCTTTGTGTATTCCTTTCACCTGTGTGTATTTTCCTTTCTTCTGTATGTATCCAACGCTCCTGTGAGAATCTTTCTTTCTCCTGTGTGTATGCCCCTTTTCTGTCTGTATACTCCTCTCTTTTGTGTGTATCCTTTTCTCTCCTGCATGTATCCTCCTCTCTTCTATTTGTATCCTCCTCTCTTTTGTGTGTATCCTCCTCTCTTCTATTTGTATCCTCCTCTCTTTTGTGTGTATCCTCCTCTCTTTTGTATTTATCCTTTTCCCTCTGTGTGTATCCTCCTCTCTCCTGTGTGTATTCCCCTCCCTCATGTGTGTATGCTTCACTCTCCTGTGTGTATCCCCCCTCTTCTTTGTGTATCCCCCCTCTCTCCTGTGTGTATCCTTCTCTCTCCTGTGCATAAGCCCCTATCTCCTGTGTGTATTTTTCTCTCCTGTGTGTATTCTTCTCTCACCTGTGTTTATCCACCCCTCTTCTGTGTTGATCTTTCTCGCCTGTGTGAATCCCTTTCTCTCCTGTGTGTTTCCCCTCTTCTTTGTGTATCCTCCTCTCACCTGTGTGTATCCTTCTATCTCCTGTGTGTATTCTTTACTCTCCTGTGTGTATCCCCCTCTCCTGTGTTTATTTCCCTGTCTCCTGTATGTATCCAACGCTCCTGTGTGTATCCCCTTCTCTCTTTTGTGTATGACCCACTCCTGTGTGTATACTTTTCTCTCTTGTGTGTATCCTCCTCTCTTTTGTGTGTATCCTTCTCTCAACTGTGTTTATCTTTCCGCTCTCCTGTGTGTTTTCCTCTTCTCTCCTGTGTGTAACACCTTTCTTTCCTGTGTGTATTCCCCCTTTCTTCTGTGCGTATTCCCCTCTTTTGTGTGTATCCCTTCTCTCCTGTTTGTTTCCTTCTTTCTCCTGTGTGTAACTTTTTCTCTCCTGTGTTTACGCCACTCTCTCCTGTGTGTATCACCATTTTCTGTGTTTATACTTTTCTCTCCTGTGTTTGTCCCCCTTCCTCCTTTGTTTATCACCCTTTTATGTGTGCATGCCCCTCTCTCCTGTGTGTATTTTTTCTCCTGTGTGTATCCCTTTCTTTCCTGTGTGCATCCCCTTACCCTGTGTGTATCCTCCTCTCTCCTGTGTGTATCCCCCCTCTCCTTTGTGTACCCTCCTCTCTCCTGTGTGCATCACACCTCTTCTTTTTGTATCCCTCACTACCCTGTGTGTATCCTTCTGTCTCCCGTGTGTATTCTTCCCTTTTTTTGTGTGTATTTCCCTCTCTCCTGTGTATCCTCCTCTCTCCTGTGTGTATCCTCTCTCTCCTGTGTGTATTCTTTTCTCTGCTGTGTATATTCTTCTTTCTCCTCTGTGTACGCTCCTCTTTTGGTGTGTGTCCCCCTCTCTTGTGTGTATCCTTTTCTCTCCTGTGTATATCCCCCTTTGTCCTGTGTGTATCTCCCTCTCCTGTGTGTACGCCCCTCGTTCCTGCTGTTATCTCCCTCTCCTGTGTGTATCCTCCTCTCTCTTGTGTGTATCCTTTTCTCTCATCAATATGTCCCCCTCTTTCCTGTGTGTATCCCCCTCTCCTTTGTGTATCTTTCTGACTTCTGTTTTTATCCCCCTTTCTCCTATGTGTACCCTTCTCCCTCCTGTGTTTATTACCCCTCTTCTGTGTGTATACTCTTCTCTCCTGTGTGTATTTCTCTCTCTCCTGTGTGTATCCTCCTCTCTTTTCTGTGTATCCTCCACTCTCCTGTGCGTATACTCCTCTCTCCTGTTCCTATTTTTCTCTCTCCTTTGTTTATCCTCCTCTCTCCTGCGTGTATCCTTTTTTCTCTTGTGTGTCTCCTCCTCTCTCCTGTGTGCATTCTGCTTTCTCCTGTGTTTATCCTTTTCTCTCCTGTGGGTATCAATTCTCTCTCCTGTGATTATCCCTACTTTTTCCTGTGTGTAACCCCCTCTCTCCTGTCTGTATCCCTTCTCTCTCCTGTGCGTATCACCCTCTCTCTTTTGTGTATGTCCTCTCTCCTGTGTGTATGCTCCTCTCTGCTGTGTGTATCCTTTTTTCTCCTGTGTTTACGACCCTCTCTCCTGTGTGTATCCCCCTCTCCTGTGTGAATGACCCTCTCTCCTGTGTGTGTCCTCCTCTCCTGTGTTTATCCTCCTCTTTCTAGTGTGTATTCTCCTCTCTCTTATGTTTATTCCCTACTCTCCTGTGTGTATTCCTTTTTCCTTTGTGTATCCTCTTCTCTCCTGTGTGTACCCCTTCTCTCCTGTGTGTAGCCTCCACTGTCCTGTGTGTATCACCACTCTCCGTGTGTATCTCCCCTCTCTCCTGTGTGTATCTTCCTCTCTGCTGTGTGTTTTCTGTTTTCTCCTGTGTCTACGCCCTGTGTGTATCCCCCTCTCTCCTCTGTGTATCTCCCCTCTTTTTTTTGTATCCTCCTCTCTGCTGTGTGTACCTTCCTTTCTTCTGTGTCTACGGCCCTCTTTCCTGTCTGTATTCCCTTCTTTTGTGTTTATCCTCCTCTCTCCTGTGTGTATCCTCCTCTCTCCTCTGTTTATTTCCTACTCTCCTGTGTCTATACCATTTTCCATTGTGAATCCTCTTCACTCCTGTGTGTACCCCCTCTCTCCTGTGTGTATCCTCCACTGTTCTTTGTGTATCACCACTCTCCGTGTGTATCCTCCCTCTCTCCTGTGGGTATCCCCCTTTCTCTTTTGTGAATCCCCCTCTCTCCTGCGTGTATTTCCCTCTCTCCTGCGTAAATCCTCCTCTCTGCTGTGTGTATGCCCCACTTCTCTGTTTATCCACCTCTCTCCTGTTTGCATTCCCTTCTCTCCTGTGTGGATCTTCCTCATTCCTGTGTGTATAAACTATCTCCTGTGTGTATCCTCCTTTCTGCTGTATGTATACTACTCTCTTCTGTGTGTATCGTCTATCTCCTGTATGTATCCTCTTTTCTCCAATGTGAACCCTCATCTCTCTTGTGTGTATCACCCCACTTTTCTGTGTATTCTTTTCTCTCCTGTGTGTATCCCTCTGTCTACCGTGTGTATTCTTCCCTCATCTGTGTGTATCCTTTCCTCTCCTGTGTGTATTTTCTTCTTTCCTGTGTGTATTCTTTTTACTCCTGTGTGTATCTTTCTCTAATCAGTGTGTATCCTCCTTTCTTCTGTGCATATCCTCCTCTACTCTGTGTGTATCCTTTTTCTCTCATTTGTGTATCACCCATCTCTTCTGTGTGTATCCACCCTCTCTCCTGTGTGTATCTTCCCTCTCTCCGGTTTGTATCTTAATCTCTCTTGTGTGTATCCCCTCTCTTTTGTGTGTATACTCCTCTCTGCTGTGTGTATCCTCCTCTCTCCTGTGTGTACGCCCCACTCTCCTGTGTGTATCTCCCTGTCCTGTGTGCATCCTCCTCTCTTTTTTGTGTATTTTTCTTTCTTTTCTGTGTATCCCCCTGTCCTTTGTTTATGGTCCTCTTTTCTGTGTGTATTCCCCCTCCCGTGTTTATGCTCCTTTCGTCTTTCTGTATTCTCCTCTCTCCGCGGTGTATCCCCCTCTCTCCTGTGTGTATTCCCCTCTCCTTTGTGTATTCTCATCTCTCCTGTGTGTATTCTACTTTCAACTGTGTGTACCCTCCTCTCTCCTGTGTGTATCACGCCACTCCTGTGTGTATCCTCCTCTCTCCTGTGTATATTTTCCATCTCTCTTGTGTGTATCCTCCTCTCTCCTGCCTGTATCTTCCCCTCTCCTGTGTTTATCCTCCTCTCTCCTGTGTATCCTCCAATCTTTTGCGTGTATCCTCCTCTCTTCTATCTGTATCCTTCTCTTTTTTGTGTGTATCCTCCGCTCTTTTGTATTTATCCTTTTTTCTCTGTGTGTATCCCCCTCTCTCCTGTGTGTATTTCCCTCCCTCCTGTGTGTATGCTTCACATACTTGTGTGTATCCCCCTCTGTTTTTTGTGTATTCACCCTCTCTCCTGTGTGTATCCTTCTCTCTCCTGTGCATAAGCCCCTCTTTTTTGTTTGTATCTTCCTGTCCCGTGTGTATCCCCCTCTCTCCTGTGTGTTTCCCCTCTCCTTTGTGTTTCCTCCTTTCTCCTGTGTGTATCCTCCTCTCTCCTGTGTGTATCCTCCTTTCTCCTGTGTTTATTTCCCTTCCTTTGTTAGTATCTCCCTCTTCTTTGTGTGTTTCCCCCACTCTCCCATGTGTATCCTCCTCTCTTCTCTGTGTATTCTCCTCTTGCCTGTGTGTATCTTCCTCTCTCGTGTGTGTGTCCTCCGCTCCTCTGCCTGTATCTTCCTTTCTCCTGTGTGTATCTCCCTCTATCCTGTGTTTACCTACTCTCTCCTGCGTGTATCCTTTTTTCCCCTGTGTGTCTCCTCCTCTCTTTTGTGTGCATCCTCCTCTCTTCTCTGTGTATACCCCTCTCCTGTGTGCCTCCTCTCTCCTGTGGGTATCCCTTCTCTCTCCTGTGCATATCCCTCCTTCTCCTGTATGTAACACCCTCCATCCTGTGTGTATCCCTTCTCACTCCTGTGCATATCCCCTTCTCTCCTTTGTGTATCTCCTCTCTCCTGTGTGTATGTATGTCTCTGCTATGTGTATCCTGTTTTCTCCTGTGTCTATGCCCCTCTCTCCTGTGTGTATCCCCTTCTCCTGTGTATTTCCTCCTCTTTCCTATGTTTATCCCTTTTTCTCCAGTGTGTATCCCCCTCTTCTGTGTGTAAGCCCCTCTCTCCTGTGTGTATCTCCCTCTCCTGTGTTAATCCTTCTCTCTCCTTGGTGTATCCTCCTCTCTCTTCTGTTTATTCCCCACTCTCCTGTGTGTATCCCTTTTTCCTTTGTGTATCCTCTTCTCTCCTGTGTGTACCCCTTCTCTCCTGTGTGTAGCCTCCACTGTCCTGTGTGTATCACCACTCTCCGTGTGTATCTCCCCTCTCTCCTGTGTGTATCTTCCTCTCTGCTGTGTGTTTTCTGTTTTCTCCTGTGTCTACGCCCCTCTCTCCTGTGTGTATCCACCTCTTATCTGTGGGTATCCTTCACCCTCCTGTTTGTATCCTCCTCTCTTTTGTGTGTATCTTTCCCTCTTCTGTGTGTATCCCGCTTCCCCTGTGTGTATTCTTCTCTCTGCTGTGTGTATTCTCTTATTTCCTGTGTGAATCTTCTTCTCTAATGTGTGTATCCCCCTTGTCTCCTGTGTGTACCCCCTCTCCTGTGTGTATCCTGCTCTCTGCTCTGTGTATGCCCATCTCTCCTGTGTGTATCCTCATCCCCTGTATATATCCTCCTCTTTTCTGTGTGTATATTCTTCTTTTGTGTGTAACCCCCTCGCCTGTGTGAATGCTCCTGTCTCCTTTGTGTATCCTCCACTTTCCTGTGTGTATCCTCCTATCTCCTGAATTTATCCCTGTTTCCCTGTGTGTATCCCTCTTTCTCCTTTGTGTATCCCCCTCTCTCCTATGTGTATCTTTCCCTTTATTGTGTGTATCCTCCTTTCCCCTGTGTGTATCTTTCTCTCTTCTGTGTGTATCCTTCTCTCTCTTCTGTGTATCCTCCTCTTTTCGGTGTTTATTCCCCTCTCTCCTGTGTGTATCCTCCTCTCTCCTGTTTGTATCCTCCCTTCACCTGTGTGTATCCTCCTCTTTCGTGTGTATTCTCTTCTCTCCTGTGTGTATACTCCTCTCTCCTGTGTGTATTCCCCTCCCGCTCTGTGTATCTCCCTCTCTACTGTCTGTTTCCTCCTTTCTCCTGTGTGTACCCTTCTCTCTCCTGTGTGTATCTTACTTTCACCTCTGTGTATCCTCCTGTCTCCTTTATGTATTCTTCTCTCCCCTGTATTTATTCCCCCTCTCTCCTGTGTGTATCCTCCTTTCTCCTGTGTGCATCTCCCTCGCTCTTGTGTGTATTTCTTTCTCCTGTGTGTATCCCTTTCTCCTTTGTGTATCCACCTCTCTTTTTTTGTGTAACTCCATCTTCTTTGTGTACGACCCACTCTCCTGTGTCTATCCTCCTCTCACCTTAGTGTATTTTCTCTCCTTTGTGTATCCTCCTCTCTCCTGTGTATTCCACTTTCTTCTGTGTATACTTCTCTCTCCTGCATGTATCATCCTCTCTTTTGTGTATATTTCTCTTTCCTGTGTGTATCCCCCCTCTCCTATGTGTATGCCCCTCTCTCTGGTGTGTATTCCCCTCTCTCTTGTGTGTATCTCATTCTCTCCTGTGTATACTCCTCTCTCCTCTGTGTATCTCCCTCTCTTTTGTGTGTATCCCCCTCTCTCCTGTGTGTATTTTTCTGTCTCCTGCATGTATCCATCGCATTTGTGTTTACCCCCTCTCTCCTGTGTGTATCCCCCTCTCTTCTGTCGGTATTCTTTACTCTCCTGTGTGTATCTCCTCTTTTTTTGTGTGTTTCCTTCCCTTTTTTGTGTGTATCCCTCTTCCCCTTTGTGTATCCTTCTCTCTCCTGTATGTAACCTCTTCTTTCCTGTGTGTATCTTCTCTCCTGTGTGTATCCCCCCTGTCTCCTGTGTGTACCCCCTCTCTCCTGTGTGTATCCTCTTCTATTTTGTGTGTATCCTGCTCTCTTGTGTGTGTATGCCCCTCTCTCCTGTGTGTTTCCCCATCCCCTGTATGTATCCTCCTCTTTTCTGTTAATATCTTTCTCTTTTGTGTGTAACCCCCGCTCCTGTTTGTATGCTCCTGTCTTCTTTGTGTATCCTCCCCTGTCCTGTGTGTATCCTCCTCTCTCCTGGGTGTATCCTCCTTTCTCCTGCATTTATCCCCGTCCCCCTGTGTGTATCCCTTTGTCTCCTGTGTTTATCCCCCTCTCTCCTATGTGTATTTTTCTCACTTTTGTGTGTATCCTCCTTTCCCCTGTGTGTATCTTCCTCTCTTCTGTGTGTATCCTCCTCTCTCTTGTGTGTATTCTCTCCTCTAGTGTGTGTATACTCCTCTCTACTGTGCGTATCCCCCTCCCTCTGTGTGTATCTCCCTCTTTACTGTCTGTATCCCCCTTTCTCCTGTGTGTATTCTTCTCTCTCCTGTGTGTATCTTTCTTTCACCTCTGTGTATCCTTCTGTCTTTTTTATGTATTCTTCTTTCTCCTGTGTTTATACCCCTCTCTCCTGTGTGTATCCCTCTCTCTCCTGTGTGTATCCTTCTCTGTCCTGCGTGTATCATCCCCTCTCCTATGTCTATGGTCCTCTCTTCTGTATGTATCCCACTCTTTTTTGTTTTTCCTCCTCTCTACTGTGTGTATCCCCTCTCTCATCTGTGTAGTCTTCTCTCCTGTGCTTATCCCCCTCACTTCTGTGTGTATCTCCTTCTCCTGTGTGTATCCTTTCCTCTTCTTTGCGTATCTTTCTCTCTCCTGTGTGTATCCTCTTTTCTTCAGTGTGTATCCTCCTCACTCCTGTGTGTATTTTTCTACCACTCTGTGTATACCCCTCTCTTTTGTGTGTATTTCCCAACATCATTATTGTGTGCCCCACTCTCCTGTGTGTATCTTCCTTTCTGCTGGGTGTATCACCCTCTCTCCTGTGTATACACTCCTCTCTCCTGTGTGTATTCCCCTTTTTCCTGTGTGTATCCTTTTATTTCCTGTGTGCATCTCCCTCGCTCTTGTGTGTATTTCTTTCTCCTGTGTGTATTTCTTTCTTCTTTGTGTATCCACCTACCTCCTTTGTGTAACCCCCCTCTTCTGTGTTTATGCCCCACTTTCCTGTGTGTATCCTCCTCTCACCTGTTTGTATTTTTTTCTCCTTTGTGTATCCTTCTCTCTCCTGTGTGTATCCCACTTTCTCCTCTGTATACTATTCTCTCCTGCGTGTATCCTTTTCTCTCATTTGTGTATCTTTCTCTCTCCTGTGTGTATCCGCCTCTCTCCTGTGTGTATGCCCCTCTCTCTTGTGTGTATTCCCCTTTTTCCTGCAGGTATCCCACTCTCTCCTGTGTATACTCCTCTCTTCTGTATTTATCTCCCTCTCTCCTGTGTGTATCCCCCTCTTCTCTATGTATTCCCCTCTCTCCTGTGTGTATTTCCCTGTCTCCTTCATGTATCCAACGCTTTTGTGTGTACCTCCTCTATTCTGTGTGTATCCCCCACTCTTGTGTGTATCTCCTTCTCTTCTCTGTGTATCTTCCTCTCTACTGTGTGTATCCCCTTTCTCCTGTTTGTATCATTCTCTCTCCTGTGTGTATCCACACTTTTCTGTGTTTACGCCCTTCCCTCCTGTGTGTATCCTCCTCTCACCTGTGTGTATTTATCTCTCCTATTTGTATCCCCTTTTCCTGTGAGTATCCTTTTCTCTTTTGTATGTACCCTCTTTCTACTGTGTTTTTCTCCATTTTATATGTGTATGCCCGCTCTCCTGTGTGTATCCACCTCTCCTGTTTGTATCCTCTTCTCTCCTGTGTGTATCCTTCTCTCTCCTGTGGGTATCAATTCTCTCTCCTGTGCATATCCCTCTTTTTTCCTGTGTGTAATCCCCTCTCTCCTGTGTGTATCCCTTCTATCCCCTGTGTGTATCTCCCTCTCCTTTGTGTATCTCCGCTCTCCTGTGTGTATCCTCCTCTCTTCTGTGTGTATCCTCCTTTCTCCTGTGTCTACGCCCCTCTCTCCTGTGTGTATCCCCCTCTCCTGTGTATATGCCCCTCTCTCCTGTGTGTATCCTCCTCTCCTGTGTTTATCCTCCTCTCTCCTTTTTGTATCATCCTCTTTCCTCTGTTTATTCCCTACTCTCCTGTGTGTATCCCTTTTTCCTTTGTGTATCCTATTCTCTTTTGTGTGTAGCCCCTCTCTCCTGTGTGTACCCTCCACTGTCCTGTGTGTATCACCACTCTCCGTGTGTATCCCTTCTTTCTTCTGTGTGTATCCCCCCTCTCTTGTGTGTATCCCCCTCTCTCCTGCGTGTATTTTCCTCTCTCCAACAAAAATCCTCCTTTCTGCTGTGTGTATGCCTCACTTCTCTGTGTATCCACCTCTCTCCTGTTTGCATTCCCTTCTCTCCTGTGTGGATCTTCCTCAATCTTGTGTGTATTTCCTCTCTCGTGTGTTTCCTCCTCTCTGCTGTCTGTATACTCCTGTCTCCTGTGTGTATCCGTCTCTCTCCTGTATGTATTTTCTTTTCTCCTATGTGAACCTTCATCTCTCCTGTGTGTATCAGCCCTCTCCTGTGTGTATTCTTCTCTCTCCTGTGTGTATCCTTCTGTGTACCGTGTGTATACTTCCCTTATTTGTGATTATCCTCCTCTCTCCTGTGTGTATTTTCTTCTTTCCTGTGTTTATCCTTTTCACTCCTGTGTGTATCTCCCTCTCCTGTGTGTATCTTTCTCTAACCAGTGTGTATCCTCCTTTCTTTTGTGTGTATCCTCCTCTCTTCTGTGTGTATATTTTTTTCTCTCCTGTGTGCATCACCCCCTCTCCTGTATGTATCCACCCTCTTCTGTGTGTATCTTCCTTCTCTCCAGTTTGTATCTTCCTCTCTTTTGTGTGTATCCCCTCTCTCCTGTCTGTATCCTCCTCTCTGCTGTGTATAGCCTCTTCTCTCCTGTGTGTACGCCCCACTCTTTTGTGTGTATCTTCCTGTCCTCTGTGTATCCTCCTCTCTTTTCTGTGTATTTTTCTTTCTCTTTTGTGTATTTCCCTCTTCTGTGTTTATGGTCCTCTTTTCTGTGTGTATTCTCCCTCCTGTGTGTATCCTCCTCTCGCCTTTATGTATCCTCCTCTCTCCGTGGTGTATCCCCCTCTCTTCTGTGTGTATCCTCCCCTACTTTGTGTATCCCCCTCTCTCCTGTGTGTATTCTACTTTCTACTGTGTGTTCCCCTATCTCTTCTGTGTGTATTACGCCACTCCTGTGTGTATCCTCCTCTCTCTTGTGTATGTTTTCCCTCTCTCTTGTGCGTATCCCCCTCTCTCCTGCGTGTATCCTCACCTCTTCTGTGTTTATCCTACTCTCTTTTGTGTATTATCCAATCTCCTGCGTGTATCCTCCTCTCTTCTATCTGTATCCTTCTCTTTTTGGTATGTATCCTCCTCCCTTTTGTATTTATCCTTTTTTCTCTGTGTGTATCCCCCTCTCTCCTGTGTGTATACCCCTCCCTCCTGCGTGTATGCTTCACTCTCCTGTGTGTATCCCCCTCTTTTTTTGTGTGTATTCACCCTCTTTCCTGTGTGTATCCTCCTCTCTTCTGTGCATAAGCCCCTTTTTTTCTGTGTGTATCCCCCTCTTCTATGTGTATCCCTCTTTCTCATGTGTGTTTACCCCCTCTTCTGTGTTTATCTTTCCCGCCTTTGTGTATCCCACTCTGTCTTGTGTGTTTCCCCTCTCCTTTGTGCATCCTCCTTTCTCCTGTGTGTATTCTTCTCTCTCCTATGTGTATCCTCCTTTCTCCTGTGTTTATCTCCTTCCCTTTGTTAGTATCTCCCTCATCTTTGTGCGTATCCCACACTCTCCAGTGTGTATGTTCCTCTCTTCTCTGTGTATTCTCCTGTCGACTGTGTGTATCTTTCTCTCTCTTGTGTGTATCCTTCTCTCTTTTGTCTGTATCCTCCTCTATCCTGTGTGTATCCCCCTCTATCCTGTGTTTACCCTTCTCTCTCCTGCGTGTATCCTCCTTTCTCCTGTGTGTCTTCTCCTTTCTTTTCTGTGCATCCTCTTCTCTCCTGTGTATCCCCCTCTCCTGTGTGCATCCTCCTCTCTTCTGTGTGTATCCCCCTCTCCTGTGTACATCCACCTCTCTCCTGTGGGTATGCCTTCTCTCTCCTGTGCGTATCCTTTTTTCTCCTGGGTGAATCACCCTATATACTGTGTGTATCCCTTCTCTCTCCTGTGTGTACCCCCTCTCTCCTGTGTGTACCCTCAACTGTCCTGTGTGGATCACCATTTTCTGTATGTATCCCCACTCTCTCCTCTGTGTATCCCCTCTCTTTTGTGTGTATGCCCCACTTCTGTGTGTATCCACCTCTCTCTTGTGTGCATTCCCTTCTTTCTTGTGTGGATCTTTCTCACTCCTGTTTTTATGCCCTCTCCTGGGTGTATCCTCCTCTCTGCTTTGTGTATACTCCTCTCTCCTGTGTGTATCGATCTCTCTCCTGTGTGCATTCTCTATTCTCCTGTGTGAACCCTCATCTCTCCTGTTTGTATCACCACTCTCCTGTTTGTATCCTTCTCTCTCCTGTGTTTATCCTTCTGACTACCATGTGTATCCTTCCCTCTTTTGTGTGTATCCTCCTGTCTTCTGTGTGTCTCCTCTTCTTTCCTGTATGAATCCTCCTCAGTCCTGTGTGTATCCCCCTCTCCTATGTGTACCTTTCTCTCTCCAGTGTGTATTCTTTTTTCTCCTGTGTGTATTCTCCTCCCTCCTGTGTGTATCATTTTTCTTTCCTGTGAATATCAACCCTCTCTTTTGTGTGTATTTTCCCTCTCTCCTGTGTGTATCCCCCCTCTCTCCAGTTTGTGTCCCCCTTTCTCCTGTGTATCCCCTTTCTCTTATTTGTAACTCCATTCATTTTGTGTGTATATTTTCTCTCTCCTGTGTGTATTTTCCTCTCTCGTTTGTGTATCCCTTACTGTGTGTATCCTCCTCTCTGCTATGTGTATCCTATTTTCTCCTGTGTGTACACTTCTCTCTCCTGTGTGTTTCCCCATGTTCTGTATCTTCCTCTTTCTTGTGTCTATCCTTCTTTCTCCTGTGCGTATCCTCCACTCTGCACTGTGTATCCGCTACTCTGCTGTGTGTATTACCTCTCCTTTGTATCCTCTTCTTTCCTTTGTGTACCCACTGCCTCCTGTGTGTACACTCCACTCTCCTGTGTTTATCACCCCTGTTCCGTGTTATTATTTGATTCTCCAAACAAACGAACATATGAAATAGACTAGTGATTATTCTTCACATGAGCAATATTAGAAGTGGTTCTGTGTATTACTCAGTGTTACACAGAATTAGAGTTCAAATGAAATAGGCTACTGATCACCACACACATGTGTGTCATTCGGGAAGGCAATTAATTCATGGCTATCTTAAAAGTGTTCTGATTTCTTCATAGAAGGTAATTATTCATTGAAATTCTGAATGAGAGCCAATACAAAATAGACACCTGAGTATTGCTCCATTGTGAATTATTCAATAAGGTTCTAAATGAGTGGTAGTATGAAATAGAATCCTGAGAATTCCCCAGGTGTGTATCATTCAGGGAGGCACAAAATGAGTGGCCATATAAAAAATGGCGGACTATTATTCTGGTGTGGATTATTCATTGAAAATCGAAATGAGTGGCCTCGTGAAGTACACTCTTCACTCTTCCCCAGGTGTGAAGCATTGAATGAGACTCTGACTAAGTGGGCATAAAAAAGAGACTCAGGTGTACTGCCCAGGTGTTCATTACTTATAGAGACTTTGAATGTGTAGGCATTTGAAGTAGACCCTTGACACTTTCTGAGGGGAGTATTATTCACAGAGGCCCAGAAGAAGTGGCCATGTAAAAGAGATTCCTGACTTATCAGATATACATTTTATTCACTAAAACACTGAAAGTGTGGCCATATGAAATAGACCACATTTTACTACACAGGTGTGCGTTATTTTTTGAATCTCCAAAGAACCCCCATATGAAATAGACTAGTGATTATTTTCCACATGTGCAGTATTTGAAGAGGTTTTGTATGAGTGTCCATATCAAATCATCTCCTGACGCTCACACATGTGTGTATCATTCACGGAGATGCTTTATTTGGGGCTACTGTCAATAGGGTCCTTCCTCCTCCACAGCTGTTTATTATGCACTGAAGCTCTGAATGAGAGGCCATATGAAATAAACTTCTTACTATTGCCACATTGTGCATTATTCGGTAATGCTGTGATTGAGTGGCCATATGACCTGGACTCTGACTATTCCCAAGGGGTGTATTATTCAGTCGTTTCTGAACAAGTGACCACAAAAAATAGACTCCTGACGCTGTCCTCTTGACTATTTCTCAGCTCTGCATTTTCAACTGAGTCGCTGGGTGAACGGTCATATCAAATAGTCTCCAGATGCCTCTGTTCTGTTCCATTGGTCTATATCTCTGTTTGGTACCAGTACCATGCTGTTTTGATTACTGTAGCCTTCTAGTATAGTTTGAAGTCTGGTAGCGTGATGCCTCCTGCTGTGTTCTTTTTGATTAGAATTGACTTGGCTATGCGGGCTCTTTTTTGGTTCCATATGAAATTCATGGTGGTTTTTTCCAGTTCTGTGAAGAAATTCAATGGTAGTTTGATGAGGATAGCATTGATTGTGTAAATTACTTTGGGCAGTATAGCCATTTTCACGATATTGATTCTTCCTAACCACGAACATGGAATGTTTCTCCATCTGTTTGTGTCCTCTCTTATTTCGTTGAGCAGTTGTTTGTAGTTTTCCTTAAAGAGGTCCCTTACATTCCTAGTGAGTTGTATTCCTAGGTATTTTATTTTCTTTGTAGCAATTGCGAATGGCAGTTCGTTCTTGATTTGGTTTCCTTTAAGTCTGTTATTGGTGTATAGGAATGCTTGTGATTTTTTTTTTAATTTTTATTGCATTATAGGTTTGGGGTACATGTGCAGAACGTGCAAGATAATTGCATAGGTACACACATGGCAGTGTGTTTTGGTGCCTTCCTCCCCCTCACCCACACTTGGTATTCATCCCCAGGCTATCCCCCCAAGCCCCCCCGCTGTCCCTCCCCCATTTCCCCCAACAGTCCCCAGTGTATAGTAGACCGCCTCTCTGTGTCTATGAGTTCTCATTTCTCTCACCCGCCTATGAGTGAGTATATGCGGTATTTCTTTTTCTGTTCTTGTGTCAGTTTGCTGAGAATGATGTTCTCCAGATTCATCCATGTCCCTACAAAGGACACAAACTCATCATTTCTGATTGCTGCATAATATTCCATGGTGTATATGTGCCACATTTTCCCAGTCCAGTCTATCATCGATGGGCATTTGGGTTGGTTCCAGGTCTTTGCTATTGTAAACAGTGCTGCAATGAACATTCGTGTGCACGTGTCCTTATATTAGAAAGATTCACAGTCTTTTGGATAGATACCCAGTAATGGGATTGCTGGGTCAAATGGAATTTCTATTTCTAGGTCCCTGAGGAATCGCCACACAGTCTTCCACAATGGTTGAACTAATTTACACTCCCACCAACAGTGTAAGAGTGTTCCTATTTCTCCACATCCTCTCCAGCATCTGCTGTCTCCAGATTTTTTAATGATCGCCATTCTAACTGGTGTGAGATGATATCTCAATGTGGAACATATCTCAAAGTAATAAAAGCTATTTACGACAAACCAACAGCCAATATCATACTTAATGGGCAAAAACTGGAAGCACTCCCTTTGAAATCCGGCACTAGAAAAGAATGCCCTCTCTCACCACTTCTATTCAACATAGTACTGGAAGTTCTAGCCAGAGAAATAAGGCAAGAAAAATAAATAAAGGGTATTCAAATAGGAAAGGTGGAAGCCAAATTGTCTCTATTTGCAGACGACATGATAGTATACCTAGAAGACCCCATCACCTCAGCCCAAAAGCTCCTGCAACTGATAAGCAACTTCAGCAAAGTCTCAGGATATAAAATCAATGTGCAAAAATCACAAGCATTCCTATACACCAATAACAGACTTAAAGAGAACCAAATTAAGAACGAACTGCCATTCACAATCGCTACAAAGCAAATAAAATACCTAGGAATACAACTTACTAGGAATGTAAGGGACCTCTTTAAGGAAAACTGCAAACAACTGCTCAAGGAAATAAGAGAGGACACAAACAGATGAAGAAACATTCCATG
Organism: Saguinus oedipus; assembly: GCA_031835075.1. Classification (NCBI taxonomy): domain Eukaryota; kingdom Metazoa; phylum Chordata; class Mammalia; order Primates; family Cebidae; genus Saguinus; species Saguinus oedipus. The sequence continues at coordinate 61,766,890 of CM063173.1, forward strand.
TTCGTGGTTAGGAAGAATCAATATTGTGAAAATGGCTATACTGCCCAAAGTAATTTACACATTCAATGCTATCCCCATCAAACTACCATTGAATTTCTTCATAGAACTGGAAAAAAACACCATGAATTTCATATGGAACCAAAAAAGGGCCCGCATAGCCAAGTCAATTCTAAGCAAAAAGAACACAGCGGGAGGCATCACGCTACCAGACTTCAAACTATACTACAAGGCTACAGTAATCAAAACAGCATGGTACTGGTACCAAAACAGAGATATAGACCAATGGAACAGAACAGAAACATCGAAGGCAACACAACATATCTACAACCATATCATCTTTGACAAACCAGAAAAAAACAGGCAATGGGGAAAGGATTCCCTATTTAATAAATGGTGTTGGGAAAACTGGCTAGCCATGTGCAGAAAGCAGAAACAGGACTCCTTCCTGACACCTTACACTAAAATTAACTCCAGATGGATTAAAGACTTAAACGTAAGACCTGACACCATAAAAAACCTAGAAGAAAATCTAGGCAAACCATTCACGACATAGGAGTAGGCAAGGACTTCATGAACAAAACACCAAAAGCATTGGCAACAAAAGCCAAAATAGACAAATGGGACCTAATCAAACTCCACAGCTTCTGCATGGCAAAACAAACAGTCACTAGAGTGAATCGGCAACCATCAGAATGGGAAAAAATCTTTGCAGTTTACGCATCTGACAAAGAGCTGATATCCAGAATTTACAAAGAACTCAAACAGATTTACAGGAAAAAAACAAACAAGCCCATTCAAAAATGGGCAAAGGATATGAACAGACACTTTACGAAAGCAGACATACATGAGGCCAGCAAACATATGAAAAAGTGCTCATCGTCATTGGTCATTAGAGAGATGCAAATCAAAACCACATTGAGATACCATCTCACACCAGTTAGAATGGCGATCATTAAAAAATCTGGAGACAGCAGATGCTGGAGAGGATGTGGAGAAATAGGAACACTCTTACACTGTTGGTGGGAGTGTAAATTAGTTCATCCATTGTGGAAGACAGTGTGGCAATTCCTCAGGGACCTAGAAATAGAAATTCCATTTGACCCAGCAATCCCATTACTGGGTATCTATCCAAAGGACTATAAATCGTTCTACTATAAAAACACATGCACACGAATGTTCATTGCAGCACTGTTTACAATAGCAAAGACCTGGAACCAACCCAAATGCCCAACGATGATAGACTGGACTGGGAAAATGTGGCACATATACACCATGGAATATTATGCAGCAATCAAAAATGATGAGTTTGTGTCCTTTGCAGGGACATGGATGAATCTGGAGAACATCATTCTCAGCAAACTGACACAAGAACAGAAAAAGAAATAACGCATATACTCTCTCACAGGTGGGTGAGAAAAATGAGAACACGTGGACACAGAGAGGCGGTCTACTATACCCTGGGGACTGTTGGGGGGAATGGGGGAGGGACAGCAGGGGGGGGCTCGGGGATGAATACCAAGTGTGGGTGAAGGGGAGGAAAGCAGCAAAGCACACTGCCATGTGTGTACCTATGGAAGTATCTTGCTCGTTCTGCACATGTACCCCCAAACCTATAATGCAATAAAAATTTAAAAAAAAAAAGTTAAAAACAAACAAACAAAAAAAACTAAATAGTCTCCAGAAAATTCTCCAGGTGTGCATTATTCTGTGAGTCTTTAGTAAGTGGTTATATATAATAGAATCCTGAGTATTTTTCAGACATATATGATTCTTCACTGAGGAACTGAATAAGTGGCCATGTCAAGTACACTCCTGACCTTTCTTTACGTCTGTATTATTCTGTGAGGCTCTGAATAAGTGGCAATAAGATAGAGACTCCTATATACTACTCAGGCGTGAGATTTTACATTCGGCTGTAAATGAGTGGCTATACGAATTAGAATCCTGACTTTCCCAAGGTGTCTGTTACTAAGTTAGTCTGTGAGTATGTGGCTATATGAAATAGAATTCTGACTACATTATAGGTGTTCTTTACTTCATGAACCTCTGAGGAAATGCCACATGTAATAGCGTCCAGAGTATTCCCCAGGTATTTATTATTTACTGAGGCTCTGAAACCTTGGCAATATGAAATGGTATTCTGACTAATCTACAGGCGTGTATTATTGACACTGACTCTAAATATTTGGGCATATATAATAAACAAGTGAATATTCCAAAATTTTGTATTACTGACTCAGGCTTTGATTTTGTGGCCATATAAAATAGACTAGTGTCTATTCCACACTGTGCATTATTCCCTTAGGCTGTAAATGAGAGTCTATGTAAAGCATACTCCTAAAACTTTCCCAGGTGTGTGTCACTCAGTGAGGCTCTTTTTGTATGACCATATGAAACAGGAGGCAGTCTATCTCAAATAATTTTATTATTCAGTGAATCTCTGAATGAATGGCTATATGAAAACTGCTGAGTACTTAATATTTGTGCATTATTCGTTGAGTTTACGAGTCAGTGGCTATATTAAAATTTAATCCTGACTAATACACACGTGCATATTATCCACTGAGGCTATGAATATGTTTTTAAATTAAATAGACTCCTGACTACTCTACAGGTCTGCATTATTTACCGAGGCTCTGAATGAATATCCATCGAAAATATACTCCAAATTATTCTCCAGTGTGTATTATTCAGTGAGCCTCAGAAGATGTGGCCATATTAATTAGATTTCTTACTATATCAAAGGTCTGTCTTATTCACTGAGGCTCTGAATATGTGTCTACATGAAAGAGTCTCCTGACTACACCATATTTTTCAATGACACATTGAATAAGAGGCCACATGAAAAAGTCTCCTGACTATTCCACAGGTGTGCATATTTTTTAATTCTAATAAGTGTTTATTGCTTTATTCTTTTTTTATATTTTATACTGCATTATAGGTTTTGGGGTATATGTGCAGAACGTGAAAGTTAGTTGCATAGGTACACACATGGCAGTGTGCTTTGCTGCATTTCTCCCCTTCAACCACACTTGCTATTTATCCCCAGGCTATCCCTCCCCAGCCCACACGGCTGTCCCTCCCCAATTCCCCCAATAGTCCCCAGTGTGTAGAAGGACCGCTCCCTGTGTCCATGTTTTCTCATTTTTTTCACCCCCCATGAGTGAGAATATGTGGTATTTCGTTTTCTGTTCTTGTGTCAGTTTGCTGAGAATGATGTTCTTCAGGTTCATCCAATTCCTTACAAAGGACACAAACTCATCATTTCTGATTGCTGCATAATATTCCATGGTGTATATGTACCATATTTTCCCATTTCAGTCTATCATCGATGGGCATTTGGGTTGGTTCCAGGTCTTTGGTATTGTAAGCAGTGCTGCAATGAACATTCATGTGCATGGGTCCTTATAGTAGGAAGATTTATAGTCCTTTGAATATATACCCAGTAATGGGATTGCTGGGTCTAATGGGATTTCTATTTCTAGGTCCTTGAGGAATAGCCACATTGTCTTCCACAATGGTTGAACTAATTTACACTCCCACCAAGAGTGTAGCAGTGTTCCTATTTCTCCACATCCTCTCCAGCATCTGTTGTCTCCAGATTTTTGTATGATCACCATTCTAACTGACGTGAGATGGTAACTCAATGTGGTTTTGATTTGCATCTCTCTAATGACCAGTGATGATGAGCATTTTCTCATGTATTTGTTGGACTCGTGTATGTCTTCTTTTGTAAAGTGTCTGTTCATATCTTTTGCCCATTTTTTAATGGGCTTGTTTGTTTTTTTCCTGTAAATCTGTTTGAGTTCTTTGTAAATTCTGGATATCAGCGTTTTGTCAGATGCGTCAACGGAAAAGATTTCTTTCCATTCTAATGGTTGCCGATTCACTCTATTGACAGTTTATTTTGCCATGCAGAAGCTGTGGAGTTTGATTAGGTCCTACTTCTCTATTTTGGCTTTTGTTGCCAATGCTTTCGGTGTTTTGGTTATGAAGTCCTTGACTATTCCTATGTCCTGAATGGTTTTGCCTAGATTTTCTTCTAGGGTTTTTATGGTGTCTGTTCTTATGTTTAAGTCTTTAAACCATCTGGAGTTAATTTTAGTGTAAGGTGTCAGGAAGGGATCCAGTTTCTGCTTTCTGCACATGGCTAGCCAGTTTTCCCAACACCATTTATTAAACAGGGAATCCTTTCCGCATTGCTTGTTTTTGTCTGGTTTATGAAATATTATATGGTTGTAGATATATTGTGTTGCCTCCGATGCCTCTGTATTGTTTCATTGATCTATACCTTTTTTTGGTACCAGTACCATGCTGTTTAGATTACTGTAGCTTTGTAGTATAGTTTGAAGTCTGTTAGTGTGATGCCTCCAGCTGTGTTCTATTTGCTTAGAATTGACTTGGCTATGCGGGTTCTCTTTTGGTTCCATATGAATTTCATGGTGGTTTTTTCCAGTTCTGAGAAGAAATTCAATGGTAGTTTTATGGGGATAGCATTGATTGTGTAAATTACTTTGGGCAGTATAGCCATTTTCACGACATTCATTCTTCCTAACCACTAACACGGAATGTTTCTCTATCTCTTCGTGTCCTCTCTTATTTCGTTGAACAGTGGTTTGTAATTTTTCATAAAGAGGTTTCTTACCTTCCTTGTGAATTGCATTCCTAGGTACTTTATTATCTTTGTAGCAATTGTGAATGGCAGTTCATTCTTGATTTTGTTGTCTTTAAGTCTTTTATTGGTGTATAGGAATGTTTGTGATTTTTGCACATTGATTTTGCTTCCTGAGACTTTACTGAAGTTGCTTATTAGTTTCAAGAGCTTTTGGGCAGAGGTGATGGGGTCTTCTAGGTATACTATCATGTCTTCTGCAAATAGAGCCAATTTGGTTTCCACCTTTCCTATTTGGATATCTTTTATTTCTTTTTCTTGCCTGATTGCTCTGGCAAGAATTTCCAGTACTATGTTGAGTAGGAGTGGTGAAAGAGGGCATCCTTTTCTAGTGCCGGATTTCAGAGGGAATGCTTCCAGTTTTTGCCCATTAAGTATGATATTGGCTGTTGGCTTGTCATAAATAGCTTTTATTACTTTAAGATATGTTCCATCAATACGAAGTTTATTGAGCGTTTTTAGCATAAAGGGCTGTTGAATTTTGTCAAATGCCTTTTCTGCCTCAATTGAGATAATCCTGTGGTTTTGTTTTTGCTTCTGTTTATGTTGTGTATTACATTTATAGACTTGCGTATTTTGAACCAGCCTTGTATCCCCGGGATAAATCCTGCTAGATAATGATGGATAAGTTTTTTAATGTGCAGTTGCAATCGGTTTGCCAGTATTTTATTGAACATTTTTGCTTCTATGTTCATCATGGATATTGGCCTGAAGTTTTCTTTTCTTGTTGAGTCTCTGCCGGGTTTTGGTATCAGGATGATATTGGTCTCATAAAATGATTTGGGACGAGTTTCCTCTTTTTGAATTATTTGGAATAGTTTCAGAAGGAATTGTACCAGATCCTCTTTGTGTGTCTGGTAGAATTCGACTCTGAACTCAACTGGACCTGGGCTTTTTTTGTGTGGGAGGCTCTTAATTGCTGCCTCAACTTCAGACCTTGTTATTGGTCTATTCATAGTTTCAGCTTCCTCCTGGTTTAGGCTTGGGAGGACACAGGCGTCCAGGAATTTATCCATTTCTTCCCGGTTTACTAGTTTATGTGCATAGAGTTTGTAGTATTCTCTGATGATGGTTTGAATTTCTGTGGAATCTGTGGTGATTTCCCCATTATCGTTTTTTATTGCATCTATTTGGTTGTTCTCTCTTTTATTTTTTATCAGTCTGGCTAATGGTCTCTCTATTTTGTTGATCTTTTCGAAAAACCAGCTCTTGGATTCATTGATTTTTTGAAGGGTTTTTCTTGTCTCTATCTCCTTCAGTTCTGCTCTGATCTTAGTTATTTCTTTTCTTCGGCTAGGTCTTGAGCTTTTTTGATCTTGCTCCTCTAGCTTTTTCAATTTTGATGATATGGTGTCCATTTTAGATCTCTCCACTCTTCTCATGTGGGCACTTATTGCTATATATTTTCCTCTACAGACTGCTTTCAATGTGTCCCAGAGATTCTGGTACGTTTTATCTTCGTTCTCCTTGGTTTCGAAGAACATCTTTATTTCTGCCTTCATTTCATTGTTTATCCAATTGACATTCAAGAGCCAGTTGTTCAGTTTCCATGAAGCTGTGTGATTCTGAGTTAGTTTCTGAATTCTGAGTTCCAACTTGATTGCACTATGGTCTGAGAGACTGTTTGTTATAATTTCAGTTGTTTTGCCTTTGCTGAGGAGCTCTTTACTTCCAATTACGTGGTAAATTTTGGAGTAGGTGTGATGTGGTGCTGAGATGTATGTATATTCTGTGGATTTGGGGTGGAGAGTTCTGTAAATGTCTATCAGGTTTGCTTGTTCCAGGTGTGAGTTCAATTCCTGGATATCCTTGTTAATTTTCTGTCTGGTTGATCTGTCTGTATTGACAGTGGAGTGTTAAAGTCTCCCACTATTATTGTGAGGGACTCTAAGTCTCTTTGTAAGTCATTAAGAACTTGCCTTATGTATCTGGGTGCTCTTTATTGGGTACATATATATTTAGAATCGTTAGCTCTTTCTGTTGTATCAATCTATTTACCATTATGTAATGACCTTCTTTTTTCCTTTTGATCTTTGTTGCTTTAAAGTCTATTTTATCAGAGACGAGAATTGCAACTGCTTCTTTTTTCTGCTCTCCATTTTTTGGTAAACCTTCCTCCATCCCTTGATTTTTAGCCTTTGTGCATCCTTGCATGTGAGATGGGTTTCTTGGATACAGCACACCGATGGGTTTTGATTTTTTATCCAATTTGCCAGTCTGTGTCTTTTGATTGGTGCATTGAGCCCATTTACATTTAGGGTTAATATATTTATGTGTGAGTTTGATACTGCCCTTTTGATGCTAGCTGGCTGTTTAGCCAATTGGTTCATGTAGTTTCTTCATTTTGTTGATGCTCTTTAACGTTTGGTATGCTTTTAGGATGGCTGGTACTGGTTGTTTCTTTTCATGTGTAGTGCCTCTTTCAGGAGCTCTTGTAACGAAGGCCTAGTGGTGACAAAATCTCTGAGTACTTGCTTGTTCGTGAAGGATTTTATTTTTCCTTCACTTATGAAGCTCATTTTGGCTGGATATGAAATTCTGGGTTTAAAGTTCTTTTCTTTAAGGATGTTGAATATTGGCCCCCACTCTCTTCTGGCTTGTAGAGTCTCTGCCGGGAGATCTGCTGTGAGTCTGATGGGCTTCCCTTTGTGCGTGACCCGACCTTTCTCTCTGGCTGCCCTTAGTATTTTCTCCTTCATTTCAAGCCTGGTGAATCTGACGATTATGTGCCTTGGGGTTGCTCTTCTTGTGGAGTATCTTTTTGGTGTTCTCTGTATTTCCTGGAGTTGAGTATTTACCTGTCTTGCTAGGTTGGGGAAACTTTCCTGGATAATATTCTGTAGAGTGTTTTCCAGCTTGGGTTCATTCTCTTCATCACATTCTGGTACACCTATCAAACGTAGGTTGGGTCTCTTCACATAGTCCCACATTTCTTGGAGATTTTGTTCATTCCATTTTGCGCTTTATTCTTTAATCTTTGTTTCTCGTTTTATTTCATTGAGTTGATTTTCAACTCTGATATTCTTTCTTCTGCTTGGTCAATTCGGCTGTTGAAACTTGTGCATACTTCACGAAGTTCTCGTGCTGTGTTTTCAGCTCCTTCAATTCATTCATATTCCTCTCTAAGTTGTCCATTCTTGTTATCAATTCCTCAAAGCTTTTTTCAAGATTCTTAGTTTCTTTGCACTGATTTAGAACGTGTTCTTTTAGCTCACTGAAGTTTCTCATTATCCACTTTCTCAAGTCTGATTCCATCATTTCGTCACACTCATTCTCCGTCCAGCTTTGTTCCCTTGCTGGTGAGGAGCTTTGGTCATTTGTAGGAGGTGAAGTGTTTTGGTTTCGGGTGTCTTCCTCTTTTTGCGCTGGTTTCTTCCCATCTTTATGGATTTATCCGCCTGTCGTCTTAGTAGTTGCTGATTTTTCAATTGGGTTTCTGTGTGGATGCCCAGATTGTTGATAATGAGTTATTTCTCTTACTTAGTTTTCCTTCTAAGTGTCTAGCCCCTCTGTGGTACAAGTGCTGAGGTCCACTCTAGGCCCTTCTTTTCTGTGGTACACCTGTAGCAGCTGCAGACCAGTGAGGGATGCTACCAGTTTGTTCCAGAATAATGCCTGCCAAATGTCACCCTGATTAGTTCTTTTTGGGGGTGACTCTTTGGATATACAGGGGTCAGGGAGCTGCTTGAGGAGACAGCCTGTGCTTTATTGGAGCTCCAGTGCTGTGCTGTGAGCTCCATTGTTCATTCAAGGCTGTTGGGAGAATGTGTTTATGTCTTCTGCAACAGAACTCATAAAAACCCCCGTTTCTTTCCCCTTTAGATGCTCTGTCTCAGGTAGGTGGGGCTTTCTTTGTGAGTATCTGTTGTAGTGTCCGGCAAAGCTAGGAGGCGGTCTATTCACTATTTGCCTCCTGGGGCTCCGCCCAGCTAGCGCAGGTCCGCCCTGTTGTTGCAAGTCTCCATTCTGCTGTGGCACGCTCCGCCCTGCAGGTGGAGTATCTCTGTTATGGCAGGTTGCCTCGGCAACCGCAGGCTGCGTCAGCCCTGGGCGGTACTTCAGTAGGGGCGGATTGTGTCCATAGTGGCAGACGCCCCTCCCCCACCAGGCTGCACCGTCCTAGATGCCGGCAGCAAAACTCTCAGCCTGGAGCGCCTCCAATCGGCGCCCTGCTTTTCCTTGTGAGGGTGGGACCCGCTAAGCCTGATCCTTCAGCTCCCTACCTCAGAGTCCATCCTCTCTCTCTCTCTCTTCCTCTCTTCAAGCCTAACGGTTGACTCTCTCACTGGCGCCCCAGTAGCCTGCCGATAGGGCACTGAGCTCCGTGCAATCTCCCATTGTGCTCCCCACTCCACCGGCTTAGATCACGTTTCCAAGGAATCTCCTGTTGTGGCTCATTGTCCAAGTCCCATTCAATCAGATGGACATGTCAATCTGCCCTTCCACATGTCAGATTGCCTGTTTAACAGGGCACCAGTAGCAGTGAGTTTTGTGCCAGGTGCCACTGTGGTGCGGCACCGGCCAAACTGGCCACGTGAGCCAGCTGTGCTAGAGCTAGCATCCCGTGACTCTTCCAAACCTGGCACTTTCAAAGTTCTGTGGGCAAAAAACGTCCATCGCGCAATGTGGCTAGGACTCAGCCTCTGCACCTTCACTGAGAGCTGCAATACTGAGTCGCCTCTGTGACACCATCTTCAGGTGTGAATTACATAGTGAGATTCTGAGTGAGGAGATACAAGTAAATCCTATTTATACAGGTGTGTACATATAGTGAGGCTCTCAACGTGTAGCCATAGAAAAGAGACATCTGACTATTTCGCAGGTGTGAATTATTTAGTGATTCTCTGAATGAGTGGCCATAAAATATAGACTTCAGACTATATCACAAGTGTGTAATATTCAGTGAGACTGTGAAAGAGGGGCTATATGAAACAGAATTCTAATGAATCCAAATGTGCGTTATTCAGGGTTTGTCTGAATGAGTAGCCATATGATATAGACACCTCATTATTCTCCATGTGTGCATTATTTCAACAGGTTCGGTACGAGTGTCCATACAAAATAGACTTCGGAAACTCCCCCAGGTGTATATTACTCAGCGTTACACAGAATTAGAGTTCATATGAAATAGACTCCTTACAACCACCCAGGTGTGAGTCATTCAGGAAGGCACTTAATTCATGGCTATCTTAAACAGTGTCCTGATTACTCCATAATAGTTCATTATTCACTGAAACTTTGAATGACAGGCCATACAAAATAGACACCTGACTATTGTTCCATTGTGAATTTTTCAATAAGATTCTAAAGGAGAGATAATATAAAATAGAATCCTGAGAATTCCCCATGTGTGTATTATTCAGGGAGGCACAGAATAAGTGGCGATATAAAAACTGCTCGACTATTACCCTGGTGTGGATCATTCACTGAGGATCCAAATGAGTGGCTTCGTGAAGTAGACATTTTACTCTTCCCCAGGTGGGTATTATTGAATGAGATTCTGACTACGTGGGCATAAAAAAGAGACTCAGGTGTATTGCCCAGGTGTTCATTACTTACAGAGACTCTAAATGTGCAGGCATTTGAAGTAGACCCTTGACTGTTTCTGAGGGGAGTATTATTCACAGAGGCCCAGAACGAGTGGCCATGTGAAATAGATCTCTGACTTATTAGATATACATGTTATTCACTAAAACACTGAAAGAGTGGCCTTATGAAATAGACCACATTTTACTCCACAGGTGCGCATTACTTTTTGACTCTCCAAACAAACCACCATATGAAATCAACTAGTGATTATTCCCTACATGTGCAATATTCGAAGAGGTTCTGTATGAGTGTCCATATCCAATAGTCTCCTGACTCTCACACATGTGTGTATCATTCACGGAGCTGCTCTATTTGGGACTACCGTCAATAGGGTCCTCACTACTCCACAGCTGTTTATTAGGCAATGAAACTCCAAATGAGAGTCCCTATAAAACAGACTCCATACTTTTGGCACATTTTGCATTATTCGGTAATGCTGTGATTGAGTGGCCATATGACCTGGACTCTGACTATTCCCAAGGGGTGTATTCTTCAGTCAGTTTTGGAATGAGTGACCACATAAAATAGACTCCTGACTCTGTCCTCTTGACTATATCTCAGCTCTGCATTTTCCACTGAGTCGCGGGGTGAACGGTCATATCAAATAGTTTCCAGACAATTCTCCAGGTGTGCAATATTCAGTGAGTCTCTTAATAAGTGGCTATATATAATAGAATCCTGAGTATTTTCCAGATATATATGATTCTTCACTGATAAACTGAATAAGTGGCCATGACAAGTACACTCCTGACATTTCCATACATCTGTATTATTCTGTGAGGCTCTGAATGAGTGGCCATAGAGTAGAGACTCCTATATACTGCTGAGGCATGAGTTTTTACATTCGGCTGTAAATGAGTGGCTATACAAAATAGAATCCTGACTTTCCCAAGGTGTCTGTCATTCAGCTAGGCTCGGAGTATGTGGCTATACGAAATAAAATTCTGACTACAATACAGGTGTTTCTTATTCAAAGAACTTCTGAAGAAATGCCACATGTAATAGCGTCCAGAGTATTCCTCAGGTATTTTTTATTCACTGAGGCTCTGAAACATTGGCCATATGAAATGGTTTCCTGACTAGTCTACAGGCGTGTATTATTGACTCTGACTCTAAATATTTGGGCATATGGAATAGACTACTGACTATTCCAAAGTTGTGTATTACTGACTCAGGCTTTGATTTTGTGTCCACATAAAACAGACTAGTGTCTATTCCACAGGTGTGCATTATTCCCTTAGTCTGTAAATGAGAGGCTATGTAAAGTACACTCCTAAAACCTTCCCAGGGGTGTGTCACTCACTGAGGTTCTTTTTCTATGACCATATAAAACAGGAGGCTGTCTGTGTCAAACATTTTTATTATTCAGTGAATCTCTGAATGAATGGCTATATGAAATAGACTGCTGAGTACTTTACATTTGGGCATTATTCATTGAGCTTACGAGTCAGTGGCCATATAAAAGATAATCCTGACTAATCCACACGTGCATATTATCCACTGAGGCTATGAATGTGTTTCCAAATGAAATAGATTCCTGGCTACTACACAGGTGTGCATTATTTACCGAGGCTCTTAATGAATGTCCATCGAAAATAGGCTCCAAATAATTCTACAGGTGTGTATTATTCAGTGAGTCTCAGAAGATGTGGACATACTAAGTAGATTTCTTATGATATCAACCTTCTGCCTTATGTACTAAGACTTTGAATGTGTCTATATGAAAGAGTCTCCTGACTACACCACATTTTTCAATGACACATTGTATGAGAGGCCACATGAAAAAGTCTCCTGACTATTCCACAGGTGTGCATTATTTAGTGAGACTCTGAATGAGGAGATACAAGTAAATTCTGAATATTTATCCAGGTGTGTACATTTAGTGAGGCTCTGAAGGAGTGCCCATCAGAAAGAGACTTCTGACTATTCCGCAGGTGTGCATTATTTAGTGATTCTCTGAATGGGTGGCAATAAAAAATAAACTTCAGGATATATCACAAGGGTGTAATATTCAGTGAGGATATGAAAGAGGGTTCATAAGAATCAGACTTCTAATTAGTTTACATGTGCATTATTCACTCTGTGTCTGAATCAGTAGGCATATGACATAAACTCGTCATAATTATACATGTTTGCATTAATCAAGCAGGTTCTTTTTGAGTGTCAATACCAAATAGACTCCTGACTATCACACAGGTGCATATCATTCAGCAAGGCACTTAACTCATGGCTATGTTAAACAGCGTCCTGATTACTCCACAGAAGTTTACTATTCACTTAAACGTTGAATGATAGAACACATAAAATAGACACCTGACTATTGCTCCATTGTGAATTATTTAATAAAGTTCTAAATGAGTGGTAGTATCAAATAGAATCCTGAGGATTCTTCACGTGTATATCACTCAGTGAGGCACTAAATGAGTGGCCATATAAAAAATGCTCGACTATTAACCTTGTGTGCATTATTCACTGAGGCTCTAAATGAGTGGCTACATGAACACTCTTAAATCTTCCTTTGTTATGTATTATTGAATGAGTCTCTGACGAAGTGGGCATAAAAAAGCTACTCAGGTGCATTGCTCAGGAGTTCATTACCTACAGAGACTTTGAATGTCTAGCCATTTGAAGTACACTCTTGACTATTTTTGAGGGGGGTATTCTTCACAGGGGCCCTGAACGAGTGGCCATGTGAAAGAGATTCCTGACTTATCAGATATACATATTATACACTAAAACACTGAAAGAGTGGCCTTATGAAATAAACCCATTTTACTCAACAGGTGTGCGTTATTTTTTTGATTCTCCAAACTAATCACCATGTGAAACAGACTAGTGATTATTCCCCACATTTGCATTATTCGAAAAGGTTCTGATTTAGTCTCTATGTCAAATAGTCTCCTGACTGTGACACATGTGTGTATCGTGCACGGAGCTGCTTAATTTGGGGCTTCCTTAAATAGGGTCTTGACTACTCCACAGCTGTTTATTATGCACTGAAGCTCCGAATGACAGGCCATATGATATAGACTCCTTACTATTGCCCCATTGTGCATTATTCAGTAATGCTGTAATTGAGGGTATATATGACTTGGACACTGAGTATTCCCAAGGTGTGTATTCTTCAGTGAGATTCTGAACGAGTGACCACATAACATAAACCATTGACTCTATCCTCTTGACTATTTTTCAGTTCTGCATTGTCCACTGAGTAGCTGGGTGAAGAGTCATATCAAATAGTCTCCAGACTATTCCTTAACTGTGCATTATTTAGAGAGTCTCTGAATAAGTGGCTATACATAGTATAATACTGAGTATTTTCCAGATATATATGATTCCTCACTGAGGCTTTGAAAAAGTGGCCGTGTGAAATACACTTTTGACGTTTTCATAGGTCTGTATTATTCTGTGAAGCTCTGAATGAGTGGCCATAAAATATAGCCTCCTGAATGCTCCACGGGTGTGCATTTTACATTCGGTTCTAATTGAGTGGCTATACGAAATAGAATTTTAACTTTTCCCAAGGTCTATGTTATTCAGCTAGGCTCTGAATATGTGGCTATAAGAAATAGAATTCTGAATACAATAGAGATGTTTCTTATTCAAAAAAGCTCTGAAATTGCTGCCACATGTAATACCGTACACAGTATTTCCCAGGTATGTATTATTCACCGCGGCTCTGAAACCTTGGCGATATGAAATTGTTTTCTGACTTCTCCACAGGCATGTATTATTGACTCTGACTCTAAATATTTGGGCATGTAAAATAGACAAGTGACTATTCCAAGGTTTTGCATTACTCACTCAGGCTTCAATTTTATGGCCAAATAAAATAGTCTAGTGTCTATTCCACACGTGTGCATTATTCCCTGATTCTGTAAATTAAAGGCTATATAAAGTAGACTCCTAACACTTCCCTAGGTGTGCCTTACTCTGTGAGGCTCATTTTGTGTGACCATATGAAACAGGATGCTGCTTTATTAAATATGTGTATTATTTAGTGGATCTCTGAATGAGTGTCTATATGAAATAGACTGCTGAGTACTTTACATTTGTGCATTTTTCACTGAGGTTACGAGTCAGTGGCCATATAAATTGGAATTCGGACTAATCCACACGTGCATATTATGCCCTGAGGCTATGAATGAGTGTCCTAATAAAATAGACTCCTGGCTACTCCACAGGTGTACATTATTTACCGAGTCTCTGAATGAATATCCATAGAAAATAGACTCCAAATTTTTCTCCAGGTGTGTATCAATCAGTGAGGCTCAGAAGATGTGTCCATATTAATTAGATTCCTTACAACATAAAGGGCCTGTTTTATTCACTGTGGCTCTGAATATGTGTCTATATGAAATAAACTCCTTAATACATCACATAATCCAGTGACACTCCGAATTAGAGGCCACATGAAAAAGTCTCCTGACTATTCCACAGGTGTGCATTATTTAGTGAGACTCTTAAGGAAGGAATACAGGTAAATCCTATTTCCCTAGGTGAGTACACTTAGTGAAGCTGTTAACGAGTGGCCATAGAAAAGAGTTTCCTGACTATTCCACAGGTGTGCATTATTTAGTGAGACTAAGAATGAAGGGATAATGGTAAATCCTGACTATTTCCCCAGCTGTGTACACTTAGTGAGGCTCTTAACGAGTGCCCATAGGAAAGAGACTTCTGACTATTCCGCAGGTGTGCATTATTTAGTGTTTCTCTGAATGGGTGGCCATGAAAAATAGACTCCAGACTATATCACAAGTGTGTAATATTCAGTGAAGCTGTGAAAGAGGGTTAATTAGAATAAGACTTCTAATTACTTTACATATGCATTATTCACTCTTTGTCTGAATGAGTAGCCATATAGCATAGACTTCTCATTATTTTTCATGTGTGCATTAATGAAACAGGTTCTGTTTGAGTGTCCACACCAAATAGATTCCTGATGCTGCCCCAGGTGTGTATTATTCAATGATACACGAAATTAGAGTTTATATGTAATAGACGCCAGTCTACTACGCAGATGTGTATCATTTAGGAAGGCACTTAATTCGTGGCTATTTTAAACAGCGTCCTGATTACTTTATAAAAGTTTATTATTCATTGAAACTTTGAGTGATAGACCATATAAAATAGACACCTGACTATTGCTCCACTTCGAATTACTCAATAATGTGCTAAATGCGTGGTAGTATCAAATACAATGCTTAGGATTCTTCAGGTGTATATCACTCAGTGAAGCACAGAATGAGTGGCCATATAAAAAATGCGCGACTCTTACCTTGGTGTGCATTATTCACTGAGGCTATAAATGAGTGGCTACATGAAGTACTCTTAAATATTCCCCAGGTTTGTATTATTGAATGAGACTCTGACTAAGTGGGCATATAAAAGAGACTCAGGTGTATCGCCCAGGTGTTCATTACCTACAGAGTCTCTGAATGTGTAGCCATTTAAAGTAGACACTTGACCATTGTTGAGGGGAGTATTCTTCCCAGAGGGCCTGAACGAGTGGCCATGTGAAAGAGATTCCTTACTTTTCAGAAATACATATTATTCACTAAAACACTGAAAGAGTGGTCTTCTGAAATAGAACCCATTTTACTCCACAGGTGTGTATAAGTTTTTGATTCACCAAACGAAACACCATATGAAACACAAAAGTGATTATTCCCCACATGTGCAGTATTTGAAAAGGCTTTGATTTTGCAGCTATATAAAATAGACTAGTGTCTATTCCACACGTGTGCATTATTCCCTGATTCTGTAATTAAAGGCTATATAAAGTAGACTCCTAACAATTTCACTGGTGTGCATTACTCAGTGAGGCTCTTTTTGTTTAACCATATGAAACAGGATGATGTCTATCTCAAATATTGGTATTATTCAGAGAATCTCTGAATGAGTGTTTATATGAAATAGAGTGCTAAGTATTTTACATTTTTGCATATTTCACTGAGGTTATGAGTCAGTGGCCATAAAAATGGAATCCTGACTCATCTACACGTCCATATAATCCACTGAGGCTATGTATGAGTGTAATAATAAAATAGACTCCTGGCTACTACACAGGAGTACATCATTTTCTGAGGCTCTGAATATATGTCCATCAAAAATACACTCCAAATTATTCCCAAGGTGTGTATTATACAGTGAGGCTCAGAATATGTTTCCATATCAATTACATTCCTTACTATATCAAGTTTCTGTTTTATTCACTGAAGCTCTGAATATGCGTCTACATGAAATAGACTCCTGACTACACCACATTATTCAGTGACACTCCGAATTAGAGGCCACATGAAAAAGTCTCCTGACTATTCCACAGGTGTGCATTATTTAGTGAGACTCTGAGTGAGGGGATAAAGTTAAATCCTTACTATTTCTCCATGTGTGTACATTTAGTGAGTCTCTTAACGAGTGGTCATGGGAAAGAGATTTCTGACTATTCTGCAGGTGTGCATTATTTGGTGATTCTCTGGATGAGTGTCCATAAAAAGTAGACTCCAGACTATATCACAAGTGTGTATTATTCAGTGAGGCTGTGAAAGAGGGGCCATATGAAACAGACTTTTAATTACTCCACATGTGCATTATTCACTGTTTGTCTGAATGAGAAGACGTATGACATAGAATCCTGATTATTATACATGTGACTATTAATCAAACAGGTTCTGTTTGAGTGTTCATACCAAATAGACTCCTGACACTGCCCCAGGCATGTATTACTCAGCAATACACA
Source organism: Saguinus oedipus (assembly GCA_031835075.1). Taxonomy (NCBI): domain Eukaryota; kingdom Metazoa; phylum Chordata; class Mammalia; order Primates; family Cebidae; genus Saguinus; species Saguinus oedipus. Next base: position 61,783,890 of record CM063173.1, read on the forward strand.
AAATTAGAGTTCATATGAAATAGAATTCTGACTCCACACAGGTGCATATCATTCAGCAAGGCACTTAATTCGTGGCTATGTTAAACAGAAAAATGAGAACACATGGACACAGTGAGGCTGTCTACTATACACTGGGGACTATTGCGGGGAATGGGGGAGGAAGAGTGGGGGGGCTGGGGAGGGATAGCCTGGGGATGAATGCCAAATGTGGGTGAAGGGGAGGAAGGCAGCAAAACACACTGCCATGTGTGTACCTATGCAACTATATTGCACGTTCTGCACATGTACCCCAAATTCTATAATGCAATAAAAAAATAAAAATAAAAATAAACAGCGTTCTGATTACTCCATAGAAGTTTACTATTCACTGAATTTTTTTTAAGTTTATTATATTTTATTATAAAATAAAATATTGCCATCAACCATGACAGTACGCTTTCTTTGGTCCTGAATATAATTTAACTATTTGTATTTCAACATAGAGTATTTTTTGTTTTTTTATTTTTATTATTTTTATTGCATTATCGGTTTGGGGTACATGTGCAGAACGTGCAAGATAGTTGCATAGGTACACACATGGCAGTGTGTTTTGCTGCCTTCCTCCCCTTCACCCACACTTGGTATTCATCCCCAGGCTATCCCCGCCAGCCCCCCCTGCTGTCCCTCCCCCATTTACCCCAGCAGTCCCCAGTGTATAGTAGACCTCCTCTCTGTGTCCATGTTTTCTCATTTTTTCTCAACCACCTATGAGTGAGTATATGCGGTATTTCTTTTTCTGTTCTTGTGTCAGTTTGCTGAGAATGATGTTCTCCAGATTCATCCATGTCCTTACAAAGGACACAAACTCATCATTTTTGGTTGCTGCATAATATTCCATGGTGTATATGTGCCACATTTTCCCAGTCCAGTCTATCATCGATGGGCATTTGGGTTGGTTCCAGGTCTTTGCTATTGTAAACAGTGCTGCAATGAACATTCGTGTGCATGTGTCCTTATAGTAGAACGATTTATAGTCCTTTGGATATATACCCAGTAATGGGATTGCTGGGTCAAATGGAATTTCTATTTCTAGGTCCCTGAGGAATCGCCACACTGTCTTCCACAATGGTTGAACTAATTTACACTCCCACCAACAGTATAAGAGTGTTCCTATTTCTCCACATCCTCTCCAGCATCTGCTGTCTCCAGATTTTTTAATGATCGCCATTCTAACTGGTGTGAGATGATATCTCAATGTGGTTTTGATTTGCATCTCTCTAATGACCAATGATGATGAGCACTTTTTCATATGTTTGTTGGCCTCATGTATGTCTTCTTTTGTAAAGTTTCTGTTCATATCCTTTGCCCATTTTTGAATGGGCTTGTTTGTTTTTTTCTGTAAATCTGTTTGAGTTCTTTGTAAATTCTGGATATCAGCCCTTTTTCAGATGTGTAAACTGCAAAGATTTTTTCCCATTCTGTTGGTGGCCGATTCACTCTAGTGACTGTTTCTTTTGTCGTGCAGAAGCTGTGGAGTTTGATTAGGTCCCATTTGTCTATTTTGGCTTTTGTTGCCAATGCTTTTGGTGTCTTGTTCATGAAGTCCTTGCCTACTCCTATGACCTCAACGGTTTTGCCTAGATTTTCTTCTAGGGTTTTTATGGTGTCAGGTCTTACCTTTAAGTCTTTAATCCATCTGGAGTTAATTTTAGTGTAAGGTGTCAGAACGGGGTGCAGTTTCTGCTTTCTGCACATGGCAAGCCAGTTTTCCCAACACCATTTATTAAATAGGGAATCCTTTCCGATTGCCTGTTTTTGTCTGGTTTATCAAAAGTAATATGGTTGTAGATATGTTGTTTTGCCTCCGATGCTTCTGTTCTGTTCCATTGGTCTATATCTCTATTTTGGTACCAGTACCATGCTGTTTTGATTACTGTAGCCTTGTAGTATGGTTTGAAGTCTGGTAGCGTGATGCCTCCTGCTGTGTTCTTTTTGCTTAGAATTGACTTGTCTATGCGGGCTCTTTTTTGGTTCCATATGAAATTCATGGTGTTTTTTTCCAGTTCTATGAAGAAATTCAATGGTAGTTTGATGGGGATAGCATTGAATGTGTAAATTACTTTGGGCAGTATAGCCATTTTCACAATATTGATTCTTCCTAACCACGAACATGGAATGTTTCTCCATCTGTTTGTGTCCTCTCTTATTTCGTTGAGCAGTTGTTTGTAGTTTTTCTTAAAGAGGTTCCTTACATTCCTTGTGAGTTGTATTCCTAGGTATTTTATTTTCTTTGTAACAATTGTGAATGGCAGTTCCTTCTTAATTTGGTTCTCTTGAAGTCTGTTATTGGTGTATAGGAAAGCTTGTGACTTTTGAACATTGATTTTATATCCTGAGACTTTGCTGAACTTGCTTATCAGTTGCAGGAGCTTTTGGGCTGAGGTGATGGGTTCTTCTAGGTATACTATCATGTCGTCTGCAAACAGAGACAATTTGGCTTCCACCTTCCCTATTTGAAGACAATTTATTTCCCTTTCTTGCCTGATTGCTCTGGCTAGAACTTCCAGTGCTATGTTGAATAGAAGTGGTGAGAGAGGGCATCCTTGTCTAGTGCCAGATTTCAAAGGGAATGTTTCCAGTTTTTGCCCATTAAGTATGATATTGGCTGTTGGTTTGTCATAAATAGCTTTGATTACTTTGAGATATGTTCCATCAATACCAAGTTTATTGAGGGTTTTTAGCATAAACGGCTGCTGAATTTTGTCAAATGCCTTCTCTGCGTCAATTGAGATAATCATGTGGTTTTTGTTTTTGCTTCTGTTTATGTGGTGAATTACATTTATAGACTTGCGTATGTTGAACCAGCCTTGCATTCCCGGGATGAATCCTACCTGATCATGACGGATAAGTTTTTTAATGTGCTGTTGCAATCGATTTGCCAGTATTTTATTGAAGATTTTTGCATCTATGTTCATCATGGACATTGTCCTGAAGTTTTCTTTTCTTGTTGAGTCTCTGTCAGGTTTTGGTATCAGGATGATGATGGTCTCATAAAATGATTTGGGAAGGGTTCCCTCTTTTTGAATTATTTGGAATAGTTTCAGAAGGAATGGTACCAGATCCTCTTTGTGTGTCTGGTAGAATTCAGCTGTGAACCCATCTGGACCTGGGCTTTTTTTTGTGTGGTAGGCTCTTAATTGCTGTCTCAACTTCTGAACTTGTTATTGGTCTATTATAAATATAATGATAGACTATTATTCATAGTTTTGGCTTCCTCCTGGTTTAGGCTTGGGAGGACACAGGCGTCCAGGAATTTATCCATTTCTTCCTGATTTACTAGTTTTTGTGCATAGAGTTGTTTGTAGTATTCTCTGATGATGGTTTGAATTTCTGTGGAATCTGTGGTGATTTCCCCTTTATCGTTTTTTATTGCATCTATTTGGTTGTTCTTTCTTTTCTTTTTTATCAGTCTGGCTAGTGGGCTGTCTATTTTATTGATCTTTTCAAAAAACCAGCTCTTGGATTTATTGATTTTTTGAAGGGTTTTTCTTGTCTCTATCTCCTTCAATTCGGCTCTGATCTTAGTTATTTCTGGTCTTCGGCTAGGTTTTGAGCTTTTTTGATCTTGCTCCTCTAGCTCTTTCAATTTTGACGATAGGGTGTCAATTTTGGATCTCTCCACTCTTCTCATGTGGGCACTTATTGCTATATATTTTCCTCTACAGACTGCTTTAAATGTGTCCCAGTGATTCTGGTACGTTGTGTCTTCATTCTCGTTGGTTTCAAAGAACTTCTTTATTTCTGCCCTCATTTCATTGTTTATCCAATCAACATTGAAGAGCCAGTTGTTCAGTTTCCAGGAAGCTGTGCGGTTCTGAGTTATTTTCTGAATTCTGAGTTCCAACTTGATTGCACTATGGTCTGAGAGACTGTTTGTTATGATTTCCGTTGTTTTGCTTTTGCTGAGGAGTGCTTTACTTCCAATTATGTAGTCAATTTTGGAGTAGGTGTGATGTGGTGCTGAGAAGAATGTCTATTCTGTGAATTTGGGGTGGAGAGTTCTGTAAATGTCTATCAGGTTTGCTTATTCCAGGTCTGAGTTCAAGTCCTGGATGTCCTTGTTAATTTTCAGTCTGGTTGATGTGTCTGCTATTGACAGTGGAGTGTTAATGTCTCCCACTATTATTGTGTGGGAGTCTAAGTCTCTTTGTAAGTCATTAAGAACTTGCCTTATATATCTGGGTGCTCCTACATTGGGTCCATATATATTCAGAATCGTTAGCTCTTCTTGTTGTTTCGATCCTTTTACCATTATGTAGTGACCTTCTTTGTCCCTTTTGATCTTTGTTGCTTTAAAGTCTATTTTATCAGAGATGAGAATTGCAACTCCTGCTTTTTTTTTGCTCTCCATTTGCTAGGTAAATCTTCCTCCATCCTTTTATTTTGAGCCTTTTTGTATCTTTGCGTGTGAGGTGGGTTTCCTGGATACAGCACACTGATGGGTTTTGGTTTTTTATCCATTTTGCCAGTCTGTGTCTTTTGATTGGTGCACTTAGCCCATTAACATTCAGGGTTAATATTGTTATGTGTGAATTTGATACTGCCATTTTGATGCTAGCTGGCTGTTTTGCCTGTTGGTTCATGTACATTCTTCATTTTGTTGATGGTCTTTAGCATGTGGTATGCTTTTGGGATGGCTAGAACTGGTTGTTTCTTTCTATGTGTAGTGCCTCTTTCAGGAGCTCTTGTAAAGCAGCCCTAGTGGTGACAAAATCTCTGAGTACTTGCTTGTTCGTGAAGGATTTTATTTTTCCTTCACTTATGAAGCTCAGTTTGGCTGGATATGAAATTCTGGGTTGAAAGCTCTTTACTTTAAGGATGTTGAATATTGGCCCCCACTCTCTTCTGGCTTGTAGAGTCTCTGCCGAGAGATCTGCTGTGAGTCTGATGGGCTTCCCTTTGTGGGTGACCCGACCTTTCTCTCTGGCTGCCCTTAGTATTTTCTCCTTCGTTTCAACCCTGGTGAATCTGACGATTATGTGCCTTGGGGTTGCTGTTCTTGCAGAGTATCTTTGTGGTTTTCTCTGAATTTCCTGGAGTTGAGTATTGACCTGTCTTGCTAGGTTGGGGAAATTTTCCTGGATATTATCCTGAACAGTGTTTTCCAGCTTGGATTCATTCTCTTTGTCAAATTCTGTTACACCTATTAAACGTAGGTTGGGTCTCTTCACATAGTCCCATATTTCTTGGAGATTTTGTTCATTCCGTTTTGTACTTTTTTTTTAAATCTTGGTTTCTTGTTTTATTTCATTGAGTTGATCTTCAACTTCTGATATTCTTTCTTCTGTTGGTCAATTCGGTTGTTGAAACTTGTGCATGCTTCGCGAAGTTCTCGTGTTGTGTTTTTCAGCTCCTTCAATTCATTCATATTCCTCTCTAAGTTGTCCATTCTTGTTATCAATTCCTCGAATCTTTTTTCAAATCGTTTTTCAAGGTTCTTAGTTTCTTTGCACTGGTTTAGTATATGTTCCTTTAGCTCACTGAAATTTCTCATTATCCACTTTCTGAAGTCTGATTCCATCATTTTGTCACATTCATTCTCCTTCCAGCTTTGTTCCCTTGCTGGTGAGGAATTTTGTTCCTTTTTTAGAGGTGAGGTGTTTTGGTTTCGGGTGCTTTTCTCCTTTTTGCGCTGGTTTCTTCCCATCTTTATGGATTTATCCACCTGTCATCTTAGTAGTTGCTGATTTTTCAATTGGGTCTCTGTGTGGACGCTAAGATTGTTGATGATGATGTATTTCTGTTACTTAGTTTTCCTTCTAATGGTCTATCCCCTCTGCTGTATGAGTGCTGAGGTCCACTCCAGGCCCTGCTTGTCTGGGGTATACCTGCAGCGGCTGCGGAACAGTGAGGGATGATACCAGTTTCTTCTTCTGCTGTCCTTGTTCCAGAATAATGCCAGCCAAATGGCAGTCTGAATAGTTTTTTTCTGGGGTGACTCCTTGGATATACAGTGGTCATGGAGCTGCTTGAGGAGACAGTCTGTGCTTTATAGGAGCTCCAGTGCTGAGCTGTGAGCTCCTTTGTTCATTCAGGGTTGTTGGGAGGTTGTTTATATCTGCTGCAATAGAACTCATAAAACACCACCCTTTTTTTCCCCCCCTCTTAGATGCTCTGTCTCAGGGAGTTGGGGCTTTCTTTATGAATATCTGTTGCACTGTCCTGCCCCACTAGGCGGCAGTCTATTCACTATTTGCCTACCGGGGCTCTGACCTGCTAGCGCAGGTCCGGCCTGTTGCTGCTGGTCTCCCTCTGCTGTGGAGCGCTCCTGGCTCCTGGGAGACTCTCTGTTATGGCATGTTGCCTTGGCAACGGCGGGCTGCGTCAGTCCTGGGCGGTACTTCAGTGGGGGTGGACTGCGTTGGCAATGGTGGACGCCCCTCCCTCACCGGGGTGCACCGTCCTAGATGCCGGCAGCTACACTCTCAGCCCCAAGCACCTCCAGTCGCCGCCCTGCTTGTCCCCGTGAGCATGGGAACCGCCGAGCCCAATCACCTAGCTCCCTGCCTGAGAGTCCGTCCTCTCTCTCTCTCTCTTCCTCTCCCCAAGCTGAAATGTCAACTCTCTCACTGGAGCCCCAGTAGCCTGCTGATAGGGCACTGGGATCCATCTGATCTCCCATGCTGCTGCCCACTATCCGGGCTCAGATCAAGCTTCCTGGGAAAATCCTGGTCTGGTTCATTGTCCAAGTCCCGTTCAATCAGATGAACATGCCAATCTGCCCTTCCAAATCTCAGATTGCCGGTTTAACAGGGCACCCAGACCAGTGAGTTCCATGACAGATCCCGCCGCGGCACCGGCCGAAGAGGGAGCCGGCTGCGTTACCCGGGTGCGCTACTGTCCCGTGTCTCTCACACACCTGGGACTTTCAACGCTCTGTGGGCATAAAAGGAACATCTGAGAATGTGGCTAGGACTCACTCTCTGCGCCTTCACTGAGAGCTGCAATCCTGAGTCACCTCTACGACGCCATCTTGCCTCCTCCCCCTATTCACTGAAATTTTGAATGATAGGCCATATAAAATAGACACCTGATTATTGCTCCGTTGTGAATTATTCAATAAGGTTCTAAATGAGTGGTAGTATCAAATAGAATCCTGAGGATTCTTCAAGTGTATATCACTCAGTGAGGCACAAAATGAGTGGCCATATAAAAAATGCTCGATGATTACCCTGGTGTGCATTATTCACTGAGGCTCTAAATGAGTGGTTACATGAAGTAGACTCTTAAATCTTCCCCTGTTGTGTATTATTGAATGAGTCTCTTATGAGGTGGACATAAAAAAGAGAGTCAAGTGTATTGCCCAGGTCTTCATTGCATACAGAGACTTTGAATATGTTGCCATTTGAAGTAGACCCTTGACTATTTTTGAGGGGAGTGTTCTTCACAGAGGCCGTGAACAAGTGGCCATGTGAAAGAGATTCCTGACTTATCAGATATACATATTATTCACTGAAACACTGAAAGAGTGGCCTTATGAAATAGAACCCATTCTACTCAACAGGTGTGCGTTATTTTCTGATTCTCCAAATTAATCACCATATGAAACAGACTAGTGATTATTTCCCACATGTGCAGTATTCGCAAAGGTTCTGTATGAGTGTCTATGTCAAATAGTCTCCTGATTCTGCAACATGTGTATATCATTCACGTAGCTGCTTAATTTGGGACTACCTTAAATAGGGTCCTGACTACTCCACAGCTGTTTATTATGCACTGAAGCTCTGAATGACAGGCCATATGAAATAGACTCCTTACCATTGCCCCATTGTGCGTTATTCGGTCATGCTGTTATTGAGGGTATATATGACTTGGACACTGAGTATTCCCAAGATGTGTATTCTTCAGTGAGATTCTGAACGAGTGACCACATAACATAAACCCTTCACTCTATCCTCTTGACTTTTTCTCAATTCTGCATTGTCCACTGAGTCACTGGGTGTTGGGTCATATCAATTACTCTCCAGACTATTCCTTAGCTGTGCATTATTCAGTGAGTCTCTGAATAAGTGGCTATACATAATATAATCAGTGAGTCAGTGGCCATATAAAACGGAATCCTGACTAATCCACACGTGCATATTATCCACTGAGGCTATGAATGAGTGTTCTAATAAAATAGACTCCTGGCTTCTCCACAGGTGTACATTATTTACCGAGGCTCTGAACGAATATCCCTCGAAAATAGACTCAAAGTTGTTCTCCAGGTGTGTATTATACAGTGAGGCTCAGAAGATGTGGCCATATGAAATTGATTTCTTACTGTATCAAGGGCCTGTCTTATTCACTGAGGCTCTGAATATGTGTTCACATGAAATAGACTCCTGACTACACCACATTATTCAGTGACACTCCGAATTAGAGGCCACATAAAAAAGTCTCCTGACTATTCCACAGGTGTGCCTTATTTAGTCAGAAAGTGAACGAGGGGATAAAGGTAAATCCTATTTCCCCAGGTGTGTAAACTTAGTGAGGCTCTTAAAGAGTGGCCATAAGAAAGAGACATCTGACTATTCAGCAGGTGTGCATTATTTAGTGATTCTTTGAATGAGTGGCCATAAAAAATAGACTCCAGACTATATCACAAGTGTGTAATATTCAGTGAGGCTGTGAAAGATCCTCTGTATACCCCCTTTCTCCTGTGTGTATCACCTCTCTCCTGTTTGTTTTCTCCTCTCTCCTGTGTGTATCCTCCTCTCTCCTGCGTTTATCCTCCTCTCTTCTATCTGTATCCTCCACTCTTTTGTGTGTATCTTCCTCTCCTGTATTTATCCTTCTTTTCCTGTGTGTATCCCACTCTCTCCTGTGTGTATGCCTCAATATCCTGTGTGTATATTTTTTCCACCTGTTTGTATGCCTCAATCTCCTGTTTGTATCCCCCTCTCTTTTGTGTGTATCCCCACTCCCTCCTGTGTGTATCCCCCTCTCTCCTGTGTGTATCCTCCTTTCTCCTGTGTGTATGCCACTCTCTTTTGTGTGTATCCCCCCTCCTGTGTGTTTCCCCCTATCTCCTGTGTGTATCTCCACGTCTCCTGGGTGTATCCCTCTCGACTGTGTGTATCTCTCTCTCTTTTGTGTGTTTCCCCCTCTTATTTGTGTATCCTACATTCTCCTCTGTGTAGCCTCCTCTCTCTCATGTGTATCCTTCTCTCTTCTGTGTGTATCCCCCTTCCCCTGTGTGTATCTTCCTCTGCCCTGTGTGTATGCCCCTCTCTCTTGTGTGTATTCCCCTCTCTCCTGTGTGTATTCTCCTCTCTCCTGTGTGTATTCTTCTCTCTCCTGTGTATATCTTCCTATATCCTTTGTGTATCCCTCCTCTTTCCCTTGTGTTTCCCCCACTCTCCTGTGTGTAACCCTTTCTCTTCTGTTTGTATCTCCCCTTTCTTCTGTGGTTATCCCCCTCTCTTTTGTGTGTAACCTCCACTTTCCTGTGTGTTTCTTCCTCTCTCCTGTGTGTACGCCTTTCTCACCTGTGTGTATCCCCATCTCCTGTGTGTATCCTCCCCTCCTTTTTGTGTATCCCCCTTTCTCCTGTGTGTATCCCCCTTTTCTGTGTGTATGTCCCTCTCTTCTTTGTGTATCCTTCTGTCTCCTCTGTGTGTCCTTTTCTCTTTGCTGTGTATCCTCTCCTGTGTGTATCTTCCTCTCTCCTGTGTATCTTCCTCTCTCCTGTGTGTATCTTTCTCTCTCCTCTGTGTATCCTCCTCTCTCCTCTGTGTATGATACTCTCTCCTGTGTGTATCTTTCCTCTTCCCTCTGTGTATCCCCTTTCACTCTTGTGTGTATCCACCTTTCCTCTGTGTGTATCTCCCTCTCTTTTATGTGCATCTCCTCTCTCTTTAGTGTATCCTCCTCTCTGCTGTGTCTATCCTCCTCTCTCCTGTGTGTACGCCCCTCTCTTGTGTGTATCCTCCTCTTCTGTGTGTATTCTTCTCTCACCTGTGTGTATACCCCTTTCTCCTGTGTGTATCACCATCTCCTGTGTTTATGTCCCTCTCTCTTGTGTGTATCCCCCTCTTCTGTGTGTATACCCCTTTCTCCTGTGTGTATCACCATCTCCTGTGTTTATGCCCCTCTCTCTTGTGTGTATCCCCCTCTCTACTGTGTGTATCCCCCTCCCTTCTGTGTGTATGCCGCACTCTACAGTTTGTATTTTTCTTTTTCATGTGTGTATCCCCATCTCTCCTTTGTGTATTCTCTCTCCTATGGGTATGCCTCTCTCTCTTGTGTGTATTCCTCTCTTTCCTATGTGTATCCCCCTCCCTCCTGTGTGTATCCAACTTTTTTCTTTGTGTATTCCTGACTCCTGTGAGTATCTTTTTTTCTCTTTTTTTATCCCCCTCTTCTGTGTGTATCCCCCTCTCTCCTGTGTGTATTCTTCTGTCTCCTGTGTGTATCTATCTCTCCCCGTTTGTGTATTGCCCTCTCTCCTGTGTGTATCCTCTTCCCTTCTCTGTTTATGCCCCACTTTCCTGTGTGTATACCCAACTCTACTGTGTGTATCACCCTTCTCTCCTGTGTGTATTCTTTACTATTTTGTGTGTTTCCCCCTCCATCCTGTGTGTATCCCTTTCTCCTTTGTGTATCCCCCCTCTAATGTATGTATCCCACCGTCTCGAGTGTTTATTCCCCCGCCTGTGTGTATCCCCCACTCTCTTGTGTGTTCCTTCTCTTCTTTGTGTATCCTCCTCTCTCCTGTGTGTATCCTCCTCTCTCCTGTTTGTATCCTCCTCTCTCCTATGTGTAACCTTTTCTATCCTGTGTGTATTCACCTCTCTTGTGTGTATTCTTCTCTCTCCTGTGTGTATCCTACTCTCTCCTTTGTATATCCTCCTCTTTTGTGTGTATCATCCTCTCTCCTGTGTGTATTCCCCCTCTCTTGTGTGTTTCCCCCTCTTCTTTGTGTATCCTCCTCTCTCTTTTTTGATGCCTTTTTTCTATTATGTGTATCCTCCTCTCTCCTGTGTGTATCCCCCTTTCTCCTGTGTGTATCCAACTCCCTTCTTTGTGTATTTCTGTCTCCTGTGTGTTTCTTTTCCTCTCCCGTGTGGATTTCCCTCTCCTGTGTTTATACCCCTCTCTCCTGTGTGTAATTTTCTGTCTCCTGTGTGTATCATTTTCTATATTGTGTGTATCCTCCTCTCTCCTGTGTGTATCCCCTTCCTTGTTGTGTGTATGCCACACTGTCCTGTTTGTATCCCCTTCTGCCTGTGTGTATCCCCCTCTCTCTTTTGTGTATTCTCCTCTCTCCTGTGGGTATGCCCATCTCTCTTTTGTGTACTCCCCTCTCTCCTGTGTGTATCCACCTCTCTCCTGTGTGTATCCTTCTGTCTCCTGTGTGTATAATTTTCTATTTTGTGTGTATCCTTCTCTATCCTGTGTGTATCTTCCTCTCTACTGTGTTTATCCTTCTCTCCTGTATGTATCCATCCCTCTCCTGTGTGTATGCTCCTCTCTCCTCTGTGTATCTCTCTTTATTCCTCTGTTTATCCCCCCTTTCTACTTTGTGTATTTACCCTCTCTTCTGTGTGTATCCCCCCTTTCTCCTGTGTGTATTCTTCTTTCTCTTGTGTTTATCCCCTCTCTCCTGTGTGAATCCTAATCTCTGATGTGTGTATTCTTCTTTCTCCTGTGTGTATGCCTTTCTCTCCTGTGTGTATTTTTCTCTCCTGTGTGTATTCTCCTCTTTCCTGTGTGGATCCCCCATTCTCCTGTGTGTATCACCTTCTCCTGTGTGTATGCCTTTCTCTCCTGTGTATTCCCATTTCCTGTGTGTATTCTTTTCTCTCCTGTGTGTACTTTTTTCTCTTTTTTTGTATCCCCCTCTCTTCTGTGTGTATCTACCTCTCCCATGTGTATCCTCTTTTCTCCTGTGTGCATTCCCCTCTCTCCTGTGTGTATCCTCCTTTGTCCTTTGTGTATCTACTCTACTGTGTGTACCCCCTCTCTCCTGTGTGTATCCACTTCTCTCCTGAGTGCATTCTCCACTCTTTTGTGTATATCCCCCTCTCTCCTGTGAGTATCCTCCTCTCTCCTTTGTTTATTCTCCTCTCTTCTGTGTGTATCGCCCTATCCTATGTGTATCCCCCCACTCTCCTGTGTGAATCATTCTCTCTCCTGCGTGTATCCTTCTCTCTCCTTTATGTATCCTCCTCGCTCCTTTGTGTATTCACCACTCTCCTGCGTGTATCCTCCTCTCTTCTGTCTGTATCCTTATTCCTTTTATGTGTATTTTTCTCCCTTCTGTATTTATCCTTCTCCTTCTGTGTGTATTAACCCTCTCCTGTTTGTATCTCCCTCCATCCTGTCTATGCCCCACTCTCCTGTGGGTATCCTCCTCACTCCTGTGTGTATTCCCCCTCTCTGCTGTGCGTATTGTCCTCTTTTTAGTGTGTGCTTTTTTCTACTGTGGGTATCCCCCTCTCCTGTGTGCATCCCCTTCTCTTCTTTGTGCATTTCCCCCACTTCTGTGTGTACACCCCTCGCCTGTGTGTATCTCCCTCTCTACTGTGTGTTTCCATCTCTCCTTTGTGTATCCTCCTCTTTCCTAAGTGTATCCTAATCTCTGCTGTTGTATCCTCCTCTCTCCTGTGTGTATCCCCCTCTCTCCTGTGTGTATCTCCCTCCCTCATGTGTTTATGCCGCACTCTCCTGTTTGTATCTCTCTCTTTTTTGTGTGTATCCCCCTCTCTCCTGTGTGTATTTTTTTCTCTCATCTGTGTATCCTCCTCTGGCTTGTGTGTATTCTCCTATCTCCTGTGGGTATCCCCCTCCTTTTGTGTGTATCTCCATTCCTCCTGTGTGTATCTCCCCGTCTCCTGTGTGTATCCTCCTCTCTCCTGCGTGTATCCTCCTCTCTTCTCTTTGTATCCTCTTCCATTTTGTGTGTATCCTCCTCTCTCCTGTATTCATCCTTTTCCCACTGTGTGTATACCCCTCTCTCCTGTTTGTATCCTCCTCTCTCCTGTGTGTATCTCCCATCTCCTGTGTGTATCCCCTTTCTCCTGTGTGCATCCTACTCTCTCTTGTGTGTATGCACCTCTCTCCTGTGTGTTTCCCCCTCTCCTGTGTATCCCCAGCTCTCCTGTGTGTACTTCCCCGTCTCCTGTGTGTATCTCTCTCGCCTGTTTCTATCCTCCTCTCTCCTGTGTATTTCCCCTCTTTTTTTGTGAATCCTCCTCTCTCCTGTGTGTATCCTCATCTCTCCTCTGTGTATCCTCCTCTCTCCTGTGTGTATTTTTCTCTTTCCTGTGTGTATCCCTCTACTTCTGTGTGTATCCTGCTCTCTGCTGTGCGTATCCTCTTCTCTTCTGTGTGTATTCCGCACTCTCCTGTTTGTATCACTCTCTCTCCTGTGTGTATCCCCCTCTCTCCTGTGTGTATCCTCCACTCTACTCTGTCTATGCCCCTCTGTCTTGTGTGTATTCTTTTTTCTCCTGTATGTATCCACCTCACTCCTCTCTGTATCCCCATCTCCTGTGTGTATCTTCCTCTCTTCTGTGTGTATTACCCTGTCTCCTGTGTGTATCCAAATCTCTTGTTTGTATTCCCTCTCTCCTGTGTGTATGCCCCTCTCCTGTGTGAATCCTCTTTTCTCCTGTGTGTATCCTCCTCTCTTATTTGTGTATCTTCTTCTCTCCTGTGTGTATCCTCTTTTCTCCTGTGTGTATCCTCCTCTCTCATTTGTGTATCTTCTTCTCTCCTGTGTGTATCCTTCTCTTCCCTGTGTGTATACTCCTCTCTACTGTGAGTATTTTCTACTCTTTTGTGTGTATCTTCCTTTCTCCTGTGTTTATCACTCCTCCCCCCTGTGTGTTTCTCCCCTCTCTCCTGTGTGTAATTCCTTTCTCTCTTTTGTGTATCCCCCCTTTCTCCTGTGTGTATCACCCTCTCCCATATGTGTATCCCCTCTCTCCTTTTTGTATCTTCCTCTCTCCTTTGTGTATCTTCCGCGCTCCTGTGTGTATGCCCCTCTCTTCTGTGTGTATCCTCCTTTTTTTGTGTATCGTTTTGTCTCTTGTGTGTATCCTTTTTTCTCCTGTGTGTATCCGTTTTTCCTGTGTGCGTGCCCCTCTCTACTTTGTGTATCCCCCTCCCCTGTGTGTATCCCTTTTTCACCTGTGTGTATTTTCCTCTCTCCTGCGTGTATATTCCTTTATCCTGTGTGTATCCCTCCTCTCTCCTGTGTGTTTCCCCCTCTCTCCTGTATGTAACCCCTTTTTCTGCTTTGTGTACCCCCTTTCTCCTGTGTGTATCACCCTTTATTCTGTGTGTATCCCTTCTCGCCTGTTTGTATTTTCCTCTCTCATGTGTGTATCATTTTCTCTCCTGTGTGTATCCCCATCTCCTGTTTGTATCCTCCCCTCTCCTGTGTGTATCCCCCTTTCTTCTGTGTGTATCCCCTTTCCTTTGTGCATGCTCCTTTCTAATTTGTGTATTTCCCTCTCCTGTGTGTATCCTCCTCTCTCCCGTGTGGTTCATTTTTTCTCCTGTGTGTATCCACCTTTATCCTGTGTGTATCACCACTCTCCTGTGTATATCCCCCTCTCTCCTGTGTGTATCATTCTCTTATTTGTGTGCATCTTTCTCTCTCTGATGTGTACCCTTCTTTTTCCTGTGTGTATCACCCCTCTCCTGTGTGTATTTTTCTCTCTCCTCTGTGTATCCTTCTGTCTCCTGTGTGTATCCTTCTCTATTTTGTGTGTACCCTTCTCTCTCCTGTGTGTATTCTTCTCTCTCTCGTGTGTATTTTTTTTCTGTTTGTATCTTCCTGTTTCCTGTTTGTATCCAGCTCTCTCCTATGTGTATCCTCCTCCCTTTTGTGTGTATTCCTCCTCTGTCTTGGATGTGTCACCCTTCTCTCTTGTGTGTATCTCCCCTCTCTCCGTGTGTATCCCCCCCTCTCCTATGTGTATCCTCCACTCTTCTGTGGATATCCCCTCTCTCCTCTGTGTATTCTCTTCTCTGCTGTGTATATTTTTTTCTCTCCTGTGTATACGCTTCTCTCTCCTGTGTGTATTTCCCTCTCCTGTGTGTATTCTCCTCTATCCTGTGTGTATCCGAATTTCTCTTGTGTGTATTCCCCTCTTCTGTGTGTTTCCTTTTCTCTCCTGTGTGTATCCTTCACTCTTTACGGTATATCACCCTCTCTCCTGTGTGTATCCCCATATTTTTTGTGTATCCTCATTTCTCCTTTGGGTATCTTCCTCTCTCCTCTGTGTACTCTCCACTTTCCTGTGTTTATTACCCATCTTCTGTGTGTATCACCCACTCTCCTGTGTTTTTCCCCCTCTTTATTGTGTGTATCCTCCTCTCACCTGTGTGTATCCTCCTCTCTTCTGTTTGTATCACCTTTTCCTGTGTGTAAGCCCCTCTCTTCTGTGTCTATCCTCCTCTAACCTGTGCGTATCCCTCGCTTCTGTCTGTATGCTTTTCTCTTTAGTGTATATCATTTTATTTCCTGTGCGTATCATTCTTTCTCTTGTGTGTATTCTCCTTCTCTCCTGTGTGTACTTTTTTCTCTTCTGTGTGTATCCCCCTCTCTCATGCAGGTATCCTCCTCTGTGCTGCGTGTATCCTCCTGTCTCCTGTGTGTACGCCCCTCTCCTGTGTTTATACCCCTCTCTCCTATGTGTATTACCCTATCCTGTGTGTATCCTCCTCTCTCCTGTGTGTATCCTTCTCTCTCCTGTGTGTATCTTTTCTCTTTTCTGTGTGTATGCCCCTCTCTCCTTTGTGTATTTCCCTCACCTGTGTGTATACCCCTCTTTTCCTTGTGTATCCCCCTCTCTCTTGTGTATCCCACTCTCTATTTTGTGAATTCCCGTCTCTCCTGTGCATATCATTCTCTCTCCTGTGTGTATGCTCCTCTCTTTTGTGTGTATCCTCCTCTCTCCTGTGTGTATCCTCCTCTCTCCTGTGTGTATCCACCCTCTCTCCTGTGTGTAAGGCCCTCTCTCCTCTGTGTATTAACCTCTCTCGTCTGTATACTCCTCTTTTCTGCGTGTATCCTCCTCTCTTTTTGTGTATCTTCCACTCTGTTATGTATATTTTTCTGTCTCCTGTCTGTATGCTTCTGTCTCTTGTGTGTATTCCCCTTTTTTGTGTGTGGATCCCTCTCTCTCCTATGTGTATTTTCCTCTCCTGTGTGTATACCCTCTCTGCTGTGTATATACCCTCTCTGCTGTGTATATCCCACTCTTTTGTGTGTATTTCCCTCTCTCCTGTGTATATTTCCCTGTCTCCTGTATGTATCCAACTCTCCTGCATGTATCCCCCTCTCTCTTGTGTGTATGCCACTCACCTGTGTGTATACTCCTATCTCCTCTGTGTATCCTCCTCTCTCCTGTGTGTATCCTCCTTTCTCCTGCATGTATCCCTCCGCTTTCCTGTGGGATTTCCCCCTCTCTCCTGTGTGTAACACCTTTCTTTCCTCTGTGTATCACCTTTCTCTACTTTGTGTTTCCCCCTCTCTGTTTGTGTATCCCCCTCTCTGTTTGTGTATCCCCACTCTCCTGTTTCTTTTCTCCTCTCTCCTGTGTGTATCATCCACTTTCCTGTGTTCATGCCCCTCTCTCCTGTGTGTATCACACTTTCCTGTGTGTATCCTCCACTCTTCTGTGTTTATCCCACTTTCTCCTGTGTGTATCCCTTTTTTTGAGGGTATGTCCCTCTCTCCTGTGTGTATCTCCCTCTCCCATGTGCATGCTTTTATCTCCTGTGTGTATTCTTACCTCTCCTGTGTGTATCCTCTCTCCTGTGTCTATCCCCCTCTGTCCTTTGTGTATCCTCCTCTCTCCTGCGTGTGTCCTCCCCTCTCCTCTGTCTATGCCACTCTTTCCTGTATGTATCGCCCTCTCCTGTGTTTATCCCCTCTCTCCTGTGTGTATCCCACTCTCTCCTCTGTGTATCTCTTTCTCCTGTGCGTATCCCCCTCTCTTCTATGTGTATCTCCCACTCCTGTGTGTATCCTCTTCTTTTCTCTTTGTATATTCCTCTCTCCTCTGTGTATACTCCTCTCTTCTGTGTTTATCTTCCTCTCTCCTGTGTGTATCTTCCCCTCTCCTGTGTGTATCCTTCTCTCTCCTGTGTGTTTCCTCCCTTCTCCTCTGTGTATTTCCCTTTCTCCTGTGTGCATCTTCCTCGCTCCTGTGTGTATTTCCCTCTTTTGTGTGCATCACTTTCTCCTTTGTGTATTTCCATCCCTCCTCTGTTTTCCTCCCTTTCCTGTGGGTACGCCCCTCTCTCCTGTGTGTATCTTTCTCTCACCTGTGTGTATCCCTCGCTCCTGTGTGTATCCTATTCTCTTTTGTGGTATTCTTTTATCTCCTGTGTGTATCATTCTCTCTGTTGTGTGTAACCCCTTCAATCCTGTGTGTATTTTTCTCTCTTTTGTGTGTATCCTCCTCTCTCCTGCGGGTATCTTCCTCTGTGCTGCAAGTATCCTGCATTCTTCTGCATGTATCCTCCTCTCTCATGTTTGTATACACCACTCCTGTGTGTATACCCCTCTTTCCTATGTGTATTCCCTTCTCTCCTTTGTGGAACCCCTTTCTCTTGTGTGTTTCACCCTCTCCTGTGTGTTTCCTCCTTTCTCCTGTGTGTACCTTTCAATTTCCTGTGTGTATCTTCCTCTCTCCTATGTGTATCCCTTTCTCTTGTGTGTTTCACCCTCTCCTGTGTGTTTCCTCCTTTCTCCTGTGTGTACCTTTCAATTTCCTGTGTGTATCTTCCTCTCTCCTATGTGTATCCCTCTCTCTTTTGTGTGTATGCCCCTCTCTCTTGTGTGTATTACTCTCACTTTTGTATGTATAACCTCTCTCCACTGTGTATCCCCCTCTCTACTGTAAGTATTTCCCTGTCTCCTGTATGTATCCAACTCTCCTGTGTGTATTTCCCTGTCTCCTGTATGTATTCAGCTCTCCTATGTGTATCCCCCTCTCTCCTGTGTGTATGCTCCTCTCCTGTGTGTACACTCCTCTCTCTTGTGTGTTTCCTTCTTTCTTCTGTGTGTATCCCCCTATCTCCTGTGTGTATTCCTCCACTTTTCTGTGTTTCTTCCATCTCTCCTGTGTGTAACACTTTTCTTTCCTGTGTCTATTACCCCTTTCTCCTGTGTGTATACTCCTGTCACTTGTGTGTATTCTCTCTCTCCTGTTTGTCTCCTTTTCTCTCCTGTGTGTATTTTTTTCTCCTGTGTTTACACTTCTCTCTCTTGTGTGTATCATCCTTTCCTGTGTGTGCCCCCCTTTCTCCTTTGCGTATCTTCCATTTTGTGTGTATACCCCTCTCTCCTCTGTGTATTTTTCTCTCCTATGTGTATCTTTTTCTCTCCTGTGTGTATCCTTTTGTCTCCTATGTGTATCCCCCTCTCTTCTGTGTGTATCCTCCTCTCTCCTGCGGGTATCCTGTTTTCTTCTCTACGTATGCCCCTCTCTCCTGTATGTATCCCCCTCCCCTCTGTGTATTTTTCTCTCTTCTGCATATCCCCCTTTCTTCTGTGTGTATCCCCACCTCTGTGTGTATCCTTTTTTCTTCTGTGTGTATCTTCCTCTCTTCTCTGACTATCCTCCTCTCTCCTATGGGTGTCTTCCTCTCTCCTGTATGTATCCTCCCTCGCCTGTGTGTATCCTTCTCTCTCCTGTGTGTGTCTTCCTTTTTCTTTGTGTATTTTTATTTCTCCTGTGTGCATCCTTCTCACTCCTGTGTGTATTTTTTTCTCCTGTGTGTATCCCCATTTTTCTGTGTTTATGCCCCACTCCCTTGTGTGTATCCTGTTCTCACCTGTGTGTATCCCTCGCTCCTTTGTGTATTTTTCTCTCTACTCTGTTTATCCCACTTCTCTCCTCTGTGTATTTTTCTTTCTCCTGTGTGTATCCCCCTCTCTTCTGCAGGCATCCTCCTCTGTCCTTCGTGTATCCTTTTTTCTCCTGTGTGTGTCCTTTTCTCTCCTGTGTGTATACCCCTCTCCTGTGTGTATAACCCTCTCTCTTATGTGTATTTTTTGTCTTCTGTGTGGATCCCTCTTTCTCTTGTGTGTATCGCCCTCTTCTGTGTTTATCTTCCTCTCTCCTGTGTGTATCCGCTTTTCTTCTGTGTGTATCCCTTTTTCTACTGTGAGTATCCTTCTCTCTACTGTGTGTATTTTCCTCCTCTTTTGTGTATCCCACACTCTCCAGTGTGTATCATCTTTCTTCTGTGTGTATGCCCCACTCTTCTGTGTGTATCCCCCTCTCTTTTTTTAGTACCACCTCTCTCCCCTGTGTGTATAGGCCCTCTAGCCTTTATGTATCCTACTCTCTTCTGTGTGCATCCCCCTCTTTCTTTTGTGTATCTCCCCTCTCTCCTGTGTGTATCCTCCTTTCTCCTGTGTGTATCCAACCTCTCCTGTGTGTATCCTCCTCTCTCCTGTGTGTACATCTCTCTCTCCTGTGTGTATCCACCTCTCTCCTATGTGTATCCTTCTGTTTACTGTGTGTATCCTCCTTTTAGCTGTGTGTATTCTCCTGTGTCCTGTGTGTATTCTTTTTTCTCTTGTGTGTATACTCCTCTCTCCTTTGTGTATTCTCCACTCTCCTGTGTGTATCCCCATCTTTCCTGTGTGTGTCCTCCTCTATCCTGTGTGTATCCTCCTCTCTTCTGTGTGTATCCCCCTCTCTTCTGTGTGTATCCCCATCTTTTCTGTGTGTATACTTCTCTCTCCTGTGTGTATCTTCCTCTCTCCTGTGTGTATCATTCTCTCACCTGTGTGTATCCTCTTCTCTTCTGTGTGTATCCTTTCTTCCTGTGTGTATATCCTTCTCCTCTGTGTTTATCTCTCTTCCTCCTGTGTGTTTGCCCCACTCTCCTGTGATTATATTCCTCTCTCCTGTGTGTATCTGCCCTCTCCTGTGTGTATCCTTCCCTTTCCTTTGTGTATCCACTTCTTTCCTGTGTGTATTCCCCTCTCTCCTTTGTGCATCCCCCTCTCTCTTGTGTGTATCTCTCTCTCCTGTGTGTATTTACTTCTCCTGCTGTTTTCTCCTCTTTACTCTGTGTATCCCCCTCTCCTGTGTGTATGCCCCTCTCTCCTGTGTGTATCCCCCTCTCTTCTGTGGGTATTCTTCACTCTCCTGTGTGTATCCTCCTCTCTTTTGTGTGTATCCTTCCCTGTTCTGTGTGTATACCGCTTCCCATGTGTGTATTCTTCTCTCTCCTGTGTGTATCCTCTTCTTTTCTGTGTGTATCTTCTTCTCTCCTGTGTGTATCCCTCCTGTCTCCTGGGTGTACCACCTCTCTCCTGGGTGTATCCTCCTATAGTTTGTGTGTATCCTGCTCTCTTCTGTGTGTGACCCTCTCTCTTGTATGTATCCTTATCCCCTGTATTTATTCTCCTCTTTTCTGTATGTATCTTCCTCTTTTCTTTGTATTCTTCTCTCCTGTGTGTATGCTTCTGTCTCCTTTGTGTATCCTCCACTGTCCTGTGTGTAGCCTCCTCTATCCTGTATTTATCCCCATCCCACTGTGTGTATCCCTCTGTTTCCTGTGTGTATCTCTTTTTCTCCTATGTGTATCCTTCCCTCTTTTGTGTGTATCCTCCTTTCCCCTTTGTGTATCTTTCTCTCTCCTGTGTGTATCTTCCTCTCCCTTGTGTGTATCCTCTTCCTTTCTGTGTTTACTCTCCACTCTCCTTTGTGTATCCTTCTCTCTCGTGTTTGAATCCTCTGTCAACCTGTGTGTATTCTTCTCTCTCTTGTGTGTATTCTCTTCTCTCCTATGTGTATACTCCTCTCTCCTTTGTGTATCCCCCTCCCCCTTTGTGTATCTCCCTCTCTACTGTCTGTATCCCCCTTTCTCCTGTGTGTATCCTTCTCTCTCCTGTGTGTAACTTCCTTTCACCTCTGTGTATCCTCCTGTTTCATTTATGTATTCTTCTCTCTCCTGTGTTTATCCCCCCTCTCTCCTGTGTTTATCACCCTCTCTCCTGTGTGTATTTTTTCTCTCCTGCATGTATCATCGCCTCTCCTCTGTCTATGCCCCTCTCTTCTGTATGTCTCCTCCTCTTCTCTGTTTTTCCCCCTCTCTTGTGTGTATCCCCTCTCTCGTCTGTGTATCCTTTTCTCCTATGCCTATCTTCCTCTCTTCTGTGTTTATCCCCTTCTCCTGTGTGTATTCTTTCCTCTTCTGTGCTTATCTTTCTCTCTCCTGTGGGTATACTCCTCTCTCCAATGTGTATCCTCCTCACTCCTGTGTGTATCCTTCTACCATTCTGTATATACCCCTCTCTTTTGTGTGTACCCCCACCCTCATGTTTGTGTGCCCCACTCTCCTGTGTGTATCTTTTTTCTCCTGTGTGTATACTCCTCTCTCCTTTGTGTATCCTCCAGTCTCCTGCATGTTTCCTGCTTTCTTATATGTGTATCCTCCGCTCTTTTGTGTGTATCCTCCTCTATTTTGTATTTATCCTTTTTCCCCTGTGTGTATCCTCCTCTCTCCTGTGTGTATTCCCCTCCCACCTGTGTGTATGCTTCACTCTCCTGTGTGTATCCCTCTCTCTTATTTGTGTATCCCCCACTCTCCTGTGTGTATCCTCCTCTCTCCTGTGCATAAGCTCCTCTCTCCTGTTTGTATTTTTCTCTCCTGTGTGTATTCCCTTTCTCCTTGTGTATCCACCCCTCTTCTGTGTTTATCTTTCTCGCCTGTGTGAATCCCTCTCTCTCCTGTGTGTTTCCCCTCTTCTTTGTGTATCCTCCTCTTTCCTGTGTGTATCTTCCTATCTCCTGTGTGTATTCTCCTCTCTCCTGTGTGTATCCCCCTCTCTCCTGTTTTTGTCCCCATATCTTGTGTGTATCTTCCTCTCTCCTGTGTGTATTTTTGTGTCTCCTGTATGTACCCAACGCTCCTGTGTGTATCCCCCCTCTCTTTTGTGTATGCCCCTCTCCTCTGTGTATACTTTTCTCTCTTGTGTGTATCCTCCTCTCTTTTGTGTGTATCCTTCTCTCTACTGTGTTTATTCCTCCTCCCTTTTGTGTGTTTTTCCCTTCTCTCTTGTGTGTAACACCTTTCTTTTCTGTGTGTATACCTCCTTTCTTCTGTATGTATCCCCCTCTTTTGTGTATATCCCCTCTCTCCTGTTTGTTTCCTCCTCTCTCGTGTGTATTCTTTTATCTCCTGTGTTTACACCACTCTCTCCTGTGTGTATCCCACTTTCCTGTGTGTATACTTTTCTCTCCTGTGTTTATCCCCATTTCCTTTTTGTTTATCACTTTTTTATGTGTGTATGCCCCTCTCTCTTGTGTGTATCCTTTCTCCTGTGTGTATTCCTCTCTTTCCTGTGTGTATCCCCTTATCCTTTGTGTATTCTCCCCTCTCCTGTGTGAATCCCCCTCTCTCCTGTGTGTACCCTCCTCTCTCCTCTGTGTATCACTCCTCTCCTTTTTATCCTTCACTACCCTGTGTGTATTCTTTTGTTTCCTGTGTGTATCCTTCCCTCTTTTCTGTGTATTTCCTCTCTCCTGTGTATCATTTTCTCTCCTGTGTGTATCCTCTCTCTCCTTTGTGTATTCTTTTCTCTGCTGTGTATTTTTCTTTATCCTGTGTGTACGTCACTCTTTTTGTGTGTGTGTCACTCTCCTGAGTGTATCTTTTCCTCTCCTCTATATATCCCTTTTTCTCCTGTGTGTATCCCCCTCTCCTGTGTGTATGCCCCTCTTTTCTGTTGTTATTCCCCTCTCCTGTGTGTATCCTTTTCTATCCTGTATGTATCCTTTTCTCTCATCGGTGTTTCCCCCCCTTTTTTGTGTGTGTATCCTTCTTTCCTTTTTGTCTCTTTCTGACTTCTGTTTGCGTCCTCCTTTCTCCTATGTGTACCCTTCTCTCTCCTGTGTGTATCACCCCTCTTCTGTGTGTATCCTCTTCTCTCTTGTGTGTATTTTTCTCTCTCCTGTGTGTTTCCTCCTCTCTGTTCTCTGTATCCTCTACTCTACTGTGTGTACCCTCCTCTCTTCTGCGTGTATCCTCCTGTCTTTTGTTCGTATCCTTCTCTCTTCTGTGTGTATCCTCCTCTCTCCTGCGTGTATCCTTCCTTCTCCTGTTTGTCTCCTTCTCTCTCCTGTATGTATCCTTCTCTCTCCTGTGTGCATACTCCTCTCTCTTGTGTGTATCCTTTTATTTCCTGTGTGTATCCTTCTCTCTCCTGTGTGTATCAATTCTCTCTCCTGTGCGTATCGCTTTTTTCTCCTGTGTGTAACCCCCTCTCTCCTGTGTGTATCTCCCTCTTTCCTCTGGGTGTCTCTTTTCTCCTATGTGTATCCTCCTCTCTGCTGTGTGTTTCCTCCTCTCTTCTGTGTGTATTTTCTTCTTTTTTGTGTGCATACTTTTCACTTTTGTGTGTATCCTTCTCTCCTGTGTGTATCTTTCTTTAACCAGTGTCTATACTTCTTTCTCCTGTGTGTATTTTTCTCTCTTCTGTGTGTATCTTTTTTCTCTCCTGTATGTATCACCCCTTCTTCTGTGTGTATCCACCCTCTCTCCTGTGTGTATCTTCTCTCTCTCCAGTTTGAATCCTCCTCTTTCTTTTGTGTATCCCCTTTCTCCTGTGTGTATCCTCCACTCTGCTTTGTGTATCCTCCTTTCTCCTGTGTGTTCGCCCCACTCTAATGTGTGTATCTTATTGTCCAGTGTGTACTCTCCTCTCTTTTGTTTGTATTTTTCTTTCTTTTGTGTGGATCCCCCTCTCCTGTGTCTATGGTCCTCGTTTCTGTGTGTATTTCCCCTCCTGTGTGTATCCTCCTCTCGCCTTTGTGTATCCTCCTCTCTCCTCGGTGTATCCCCCTCTCTCCTTTGTGTATCCATCTCTCCTTTGTTTATCCTCCTCTCTCCTGTGTGTATTCTACTTTCTACTGTGTGTACCCTCCTCTCTCCTGTGTGTATCACGCCACTCCTTTGTGTATCCTTCTCTCCCTTGTGTATATTTTCCCTCTCCGTTTTGTGTATCCTCCTCTCTTCTGCGTGTATCCTCCCTTCTCCTGTGTTTATCCTCCTCTCTCCTGTGTATCCTCCAATCTCTTGCGTGTATTCTCCTCTATTCTCTCTGCATCCTTCTCTTTTTCGTGTGTATCTTCCTCTCTTTTGTATTTGTCCTTTTTTCTCTGTGTGTATCCCCCTCTCTCCTGTGTGTATTTCCCTCCCTTCTGTGTGTATGCTTCACTCTCTTGTGTGTATGCTTCTCTTTTTTTTGTGTATTCACCCTCTCTCCTGTGTGTATCTTCCTCTCTCCTGTGCATAAGCCCCTCTTTCCTGTGTGTATTCTCCTCTCCTTTGTGTACCCCCTCTCTCCTGTGTGTATACCCCCTCTTCTGTGTTTATCTTTCCCGCCCGTGTGTATCCCCCTCTCTCCTGTGTGTTTTTTCTCTTTTTTGTGTATCCTCCTTTCTCATGTGTGTATCCTCCTCTCTCCTGTGTGTATTTTCCGTTCTCCTGTGTTTATTTCCCTTTCTTTGTTAGTATCTCCCTCTACTTTGTGTGCATCCCCCACTCTCCTGTGTGTTTCCTCCTCTCTCCTCTGTGTATTCTCCTCTAGCCTGTGTGTATCTTTCTCTCTCATGCGTATATCCTCCTCTCTGGTGCCTGTATCCTCTTCTCTCCTGTGTGTATCACCCTCTATCCTGTGTTTATTCTTCCCTCTCCTGCGTGTATCCTCCTTTCTTCTGTGTGTCTCCTACTCTCTTTTGTTTGCATCCTCCTCTCTCCTGTGTGTATCCCACTCTCCTGTGTGCATACTCCTCTTTCCTGTGGGTATCCCTTCTCTCTCCTATGTGTATCCCTCCTTTCTCCTGTGTGTAACACCCTCCCTCCTGTGTGTATCCCTTCTCTCTCCTGTGCGTATCCCCCTCTCTCCTTTCTGTATCTCCTCTCTTCTGTGTATCTTTCTCTCTGCTGATTGTATTCTGTTTTCTCCTGTGTCTATGCCCCTCTTTCCTTTGTGTTTAATCCCCTTTCCTGTGTTTATTTCTTTTTCTCCTGTGTGTATCTCCTTCTTCTGTGTGTAATCCCCTCTCTCCTGTGTGTATTCTCCTCTCCTGTGTTTATCCTCCTCTGTCCTTTGTGTATTCTCCTCTCTCCTCTGTTTATTCCCTACTTTCCTGTGTGTATCCCTTTTTCCTTTCTGTATCCTCTTCTCTCCTTTGTGTACCACCTCTCTCCTGTGTGTACCCTCAACAATCTTGTGTGGATCACCACTCTCCCTGTGTATACCCCCATCTTCTGTGTGTATCCCCTCTTTTTTGTGTTTATGCCCCACTTCTGTGTGTATCCACCTCTCTCCTGTGTGCATTCCCTCCTCTTTTATGTAGATCTTTCTCACTCTTGTGTGTATTTTTTGTCTCCTGTGTGTATCTCTCTCTCTGCTGTGTGTATTCTCCTCTCTCCTGTGTGTATACATCTCTCTCATGTGTGTATTCTCTATTCTCCTTTGTGAGCCCTCATCTCTCCTGTTTGTATCACCACTCTCCTGTGTGTATTCTTCTCTCTCCTGTGTGTAACCTTCTGCGACCGTGTGTATTATTCCCTCTTTTGTGTGTTTTCTCCTGTATCCTGTGTGTATCTTATTCTTTTCTGTGTGAATCCTCCTCACTCTTGTGTGTATTCCCCTCTCCTGTGTGTACACTTCCCTCTCCAGTGTGCATCTTTTTGTTTCCTGTGTGTATTCTTTTCTCTCCTGTGTGTATCATTTTTCTCTTTTGTGTGTATCAACCCTCTCTTTTGTGTGTATTTCAGCTCTCTCCTGTGTGTATTCCCCTCTCTTTAGTTTGTGTCCCCCTCTTTCCTTTGTGTATCCCCTCTCTCCTATGTGTAACCCCCTCCCTTTTCTGTGTATGCTTTCTTTCTCCTGTGTGTATTTTTATCTTTCCTCTGTGTATCCTCTCTCTCCTGTGTGTATCCTCCTCTCTGCTGTGTGTATCCTTTTTTCTTCTGTGTGTACGCTTCTGTCTCCTGTCTGTTTCCCCCTGTTCTCTGGGTATCATTCTCTCTTTTCTGTTTATCCTTCTTTCTTCTTTGTGTATCACCCTCTCCTGTGTGTATGCCCATCTCTCCTGTGTTTATTTCTTTCTCCTGTGTTTATTTTCCTCTCTCTTCTGTGTATCCTCCTCTCTCCTCTGGGTATCCCCTACTCTCCTGTGTTTATCCCCTCTTATTTTTTATCCTTTTCTCTCCTTTGTGTACCCACTGTCTCCTGTGTGTACCCTCCACACTCCTGTGTGTATCACACCTCTCCGGTGTTATTTTTTGACTCTCCAAACGAACGACCATATAAAATGAACTAGTGATTATTCTTCACATGTTCAATACTCGAGTGGTTCTGTGTATTACTCAGTGTTACACATAATTAGAGTTCATATAAAATAGACTCCCGATTAATACACAGGTGTGTATCATACAGGAAGGCACTTAATTCATGGCTATCTAAAACAGTGTTCTGATTACTCCATAGAAGTTTATTATTCACTGAATCTTTGAATGAGAAACCATACAAAATAGACACCTGATTATTGCTCCATTGTGAATTATTTAATAAGGTTCTAAATGAGTGGTACTATGAAATAGAATCCTGAGAATTCCCCAGGTGTGTATCATTCAGGGAGGCACAGAATGAGTGGCCATATAAAAATGCTCGACTATTACCCTGGTGTGGATTATTCACTGAGGATCTAAATGAGTGGCTACATAAAGTAGACTCTTAACTCTTCCCCAGGTGTGTATTATTGAATGAGATTCTGACTCAGTGTGCATAAAAAGTTACTCAAGTGTATTGCCCATGTGTTCATTATGTACAGAGACTTTGAATGTGTTGGCATTTGAAGTAGGCCCTTGACTGCTTCTGAGGGGAGTTTTATTCACAGAGGCCGAGAAAAAGTTGCCCTGTGAAAAAGATTCATGACTTATCAGATATACATGTTATGCACTAAAACACTGAAAGAGTACCATTATGAAACAGACCGCATTTTACTCCACATGTGAGCATTATTTTTTGACCCTCCAGGCGAACCACCATATGAAATAGACTAGTGATTTTTCCCCGCATGTGCAATATTCGAAGAGGTTCTGTATGAGTGTCCATATCAAATAGTCTCCTGACTCTCACACATGTGTGTATCATTCACGGAGCTGCTTTATTTGTGGCTACCGGCAATAGGGTCCTCACTCCTCCACAGTTGTTTATTACACACTGAAGCTCTGAATGAGAGGCCACATGAAATAGAATCCTTACTATTGCCCCATTGCGCATTATTCGGTAATGCTGTGATTGAGTGGCCATATGACCTGGACTCCGACTATTCCCAAGGGTTGATTTCTTCAGTCAGTTTCTGAACGAGTGAACACATAAAACAGACTCCTGACTCTGTCCTCTTGACTATTTCTCAGCTCTGCATTTTCCACTGAGTCGCTGGGTGAACGGTCATATCAAATAGTCTCCAGACAATTCTCCAGGTGTGCATTATTCAGTGAGTCTCTTAATAAGTGGCTACATATAATAGAATCCTGACTATTTTTCAGATATATATGATTCTTCACTGTAGAACAGAATAAGTGGCCATGTTAAGTACACTCCTTATATTTTCATACGTCTGTATTATTCTGTGAGGCTCTGAATTAGCGGCCAAAAAACAGAGACTCCTATATACTACTCAGGCGTGAGTTTATACATTCTGCTGTAAATGAGTGGATATACGAAATAGAATCCTGAATTTCCCAAGGTGTCTGTTATTCAGTTTGGCTCTGAGTATGTGGCTATACGAAATAGGATTCTGACTACAATACAGGTGTTCTTTACCCGATGAACCTCTGAAGAAATGCCACATGTAATAGCGTCCAGAGTTTTCCTCAGGTATTTATTATTCACTGATGCTGTGAAACGTTGGCCATATGAAATGGTATTCTGACTAGTCTACAGGCGTGTATTATTGACAATGACTCTAAATATTTGGGCATATGGAAGAGAGGAGTGACTATTCTGAAGATTTGTATTACTGACTCAGGCTTTAATTTTGTGGTCGTATATAATAGACTAGTGTCTATTCCACACGTGTGCATTATTTCCTGATTCTGTAAATTAAAGGCTATATAAGGTAGACTCCTAAATCTTTCCCTGGTGTGCATTATTCAGTGAGGCTCTTTTCGTTTAACGATATGAAACAGGATGCTGTCTATCGCAAATATTTGTATTATTCAGCGAATCTCTGAATGAGTGTCTACATTAAATAGACTGCTAAGTATTTTACATTTTTGCATTTTTCACTGAGGATATGAGTAATTGGTCATATAAAATGGAATCCTGACTAATCCACACGTGCATGTTATCCACTGAGGCCATGAATGAGTCTCCTAATAAAATAGACTTCTGGCTATTCCACAGGTGTACATCATTTTCTGAGGCCCTCAATATATGTCCATCAAAAATAGACTCCAAATTATTCCCCAGGTGTGTATTATTCAGTGAGAGTCAGAATATCTTTAAATCTCAATTAGATTCCTTTCTATATCAAGTTTCTGTCTTATTCACTGAAGCTATGAATATGTGTCTACATGAAATAGACTCCTGACTAAACCACATTATTCAGTGACACTCCAAATTAGAGGCCACATGAAAAATTCTCCTGATTATTCCACACGTGTGCATTATTTAGTGAGACTCTGAATGAGAAGATAAATGTAAATCCTGACTATTTCTCCAGGTGTGTACACTTAGTGAGGCTCTTAACGAGTGGCCATTGAAGAGAGTCTCCTGACTATTCCACAGGTGTGCATTATTTTGTGAGACTCTGAATGAGGGAATAATGGTAAATCCTATTTCCTCAGGTTTGTACACTTAGTGAGGGTCTTAACGAGGGGCCATAGAAAAGAGACTTCTGACTTTTCCGCAGGTGTGCATTATTTAGTGAGACTCTGAATGAGGGGATAATTGTAAATCCTATTTCCCCAGGTGTGTACACAAAGTGATGCTCTTAACGAGTGGCCATTGGAAAGAGTCTTCTGACTATTCCACAGGTGTGCATTATTTTGTGAGACTCTGAATGAGGGGATAATGGTAATTCCTGACTATTTCCCCAGGTGTGTACACTTAGTGAGACTCTTAACGAGTGGCCATAGGAAAGAGACTTCTGACTATTCCACAGGTTTGCATTATTTAGTGATTCTCTGAACGGGTTGCCATAAAAAATAGACTCCAGACTATATCACAAGTGTGTAATATTCAGTGAGGCTGTGAAACAGGGTCCAAAAAATCAGACTGCTAATTACTTTACATGTGCATTATTCACTGTTTGAATGAGTAGCCGTATGACATAGAATCCTCATTGTTATACATGTGTGCATTAATCAAAGAGGTTCTGCTTGAATGTCCATACCAAATAGACTGCTGTCAATGCCCCAGGTGTGTATTACACAATGATACACAAAATTAGAGTTCATATGAAATAGACGCCGGCTATTACCCAGGTGTGTATCAATCAAAAAGGCACTAAATTCGTGGCTATCTTAAAAAGCGTCCTGATTACTCCATAGAAGATTATTATTCACTGAAACTTTGAGTGATAGACCGTATAAAATAGACACCTGATTATTGGTCCATTGCAAATTATTCAATAAGGTGCTAAACGTGTGGTAGTATCAAATAGAATCCTGAGGATTCTTCAGATGTATATCACTCAGTGAAGCACAAAAGGAGTGGCCTTGTAAAAAATGCTCAACTATTACCCTGGTGTGCATTATTCACTGAGGCTCTAAATGAGTGGCTACATGATGTAGACTCTTAACTCTTCCCCAGGTGTGTATTATTAAGTAAGACTCTGACTAAGTGGGCATAAAAAGAGACTCAGGTGTATTTCCCACTTGTTCATTACCTACAGATTCTCTGAATGTGTAGCCATTTAAAGTAGACACTTGACTATTTTGGAGGGGAGTATTCTTCACAGAGGCCCTGAACGAGTGGCCATGTGAAAGTGATTCCTTACTTTTCAGATATACATATGATTCACTAAAATACTGAAAGAGTGGCCTTCTGAAATAGAACCCATTTAACTCCACAGGTGTGCATAAGCTTTTGATTCAACAAACAAAACACCATATGAAACAGACAGGTGATTATTCCCCACATGTGCAGTATTTGAAAAGGCTTTGATTTTGCAGCCACATAAAATAGACTAATGTCTATTCCACACGTGTGCATTATTTCCTGATTCTATTAATTAAAGCCTATATAAGGTAGACTCCTAACACTTCCGCTGGTGTGCATTACTCAGTGAGGCTCCTTTCGTATAACCATATGAAACAGGATGCTGTCTATCGCAAATATTTGTATTATTCTGTGAATCTCTGAATGAGTGTCTACATGAAATAGACTGCTAAGTATTTTACATTTTTGCATTTTTCACTGAGGATACGAGTAAGTGGCCATATAAAATGGAATCCTGACTAATCCACACGTGCATGTTATCCACTGAGGCTATGAATTCGTGTTCTAATAAAATAGATTCCTGGCTACTCCACAGGTGTACATCATTTTTCGAGGCTCTGAATATATGTCCATCGAAAATAGACTCCAAATTATTCCCCAGGTGTGTATTATTCAGTGAGAGTCAGAATATGTTTCCATCTAAATTAGATTCCTTTATATATCAAGTGTCTGTCTTATTCACTGAAGCTCTGAATATGTGTCTACATAAAATAGACTCCTGACTAAACCACATTATTCAGTGACACTCCAAATTAGACGCCACATGAAAATGTTTCCTGACTATTCCACAGGTGTGCATTATTTAGTGAGATGCTGAATGAGGGGATAAAGGTAAATTCTGACTATTTCTCCAGGTGTGTACACTTAGTGAGGCTTTTAACGAGTGGCCATAGAAAAGAGACTTCTGACTATTCCGCAGGTGTGCATTATTTAGTTAGACTCAGAATGAGGGGATAATGGTAAATCCTATTTCCCCAGGTGTGTACACAAAGTGAGGCTCATAACGAGTGGCCATTGGAAAGAGTCTTCTGACTATTCCACAGGTGTGCATTATTGTTTGAGACTCTGAAGGAAGGGATAATGGTAAATCCTATTTCCTCAGGTTTGTACACTTAGTGAGGCTCTTAACGAGTGGCCATAGAAAAGGGACTTCTTTCTATTCCGCAGGTGTGCATTATATAGTGATTTCTCTGAATGGGTGGCCATAGAAAATAGAATCCAGACTATATCACAAGTGCGCAATATTGAGTGAGTCCGTGAAAGTGGTTCATGAGAATCAGACTTCTAATTTCTTTACATGTGCATTATTCACTGTTTGTCTGAATGAGGACTTGTATGACATAGACTCCTCATTATTATACATGTGTGCATTAATTAAACAGGTTCTGTTTGAGTGTCCATACCAAAGAGACTCCTGACACTGCCCCAGGTGTGTATTACTCAACGGTACACAAAATTAGAGTTCGTATGAAATAGACGCTAGGCTATTACCCAGGTGTGTATCATTCAGAAAGGCACTTAATTCATGGCTATCTTAAACAGCGTCCTGATTACTCCATAGAAGTTTATTATTCACTTAAATTTTG
The DNA here is from genome assembly GCA_031835075.1 of Saguinus oedipus. Taxonomy (NCBI): domain Eukaryota; kingdom Metazoa; phylum Chordata; class Mammalia; order Primates; family Cebidae; genus Saguinus; species Saguinus oedipus. The sequence goes on from CM063173.1 coordinate 61,815,507, forward strand.
AGTGATAGACCATACAAAATAGACACCTGACTATTGCTCCATTGTGAATTATTCAATAAGGTTCTAAATGAGTGGTAATATCAAATACAATCCTGAGGATTCGTCAGGTGTATATTACTCCGTGAGACACCATATGAGTGGCCATATAAAAAATGCTCAACTATTACCCTGGTGTTCATTATTCACTGAGGCTCTAAATGAGTGGCTACATGAAGTAGACTCTTAACTCTTCCCCAAGTGTGTATTATTGAATGAGACTCTGACTATGTGGGCATAAAAAGAGACTCAGGTGTATTGCCCAGGTGTTCATTACCTACAGTGTCTCTGAATGTGTAGCCATTTAAAGTAGACACTTGATTATTTTTGAGGGGAGTATTCTTCACAGAGGCCATGAAGGAGTGGCCACGTGAAAGAGATTCCTTACTTTTCAGATATACATACTATTCACTAAAACACTGAAAGAGTTGCCTTCTGAAATAGAACCCATTTTACTCCACAGTTGTGCATAAGTTTTTGATTCACCGAACGAAACACCATATGAAAGAGACAAGTGATTATTCCCCACATGTGCAGAATTTGAAAAGGCTTTGATTTTGCGGCCATATAAAGTAGATTAGTGTCTATTCCACACGTGTGCATTATTTCCTGATTTTGTAAATTAAAGGCTATATGAAGTAGACTCCTAACACTTCCCCTGGTGTGCATTACTCAGTGAGGCTCTTTTTGTTTAACCATATGAAACGGGATGCTGTCTATCTCAAATATTTGTATTATTCAGTGCCTCTCTGAATGAGTGTCTATATGAAATAGACTGCTAAGTAATTTATATTTATGCATTTTTCACTGAGGTTACGAGTCAGTGGCCATATAAAATGAAATCCTGACTAATACACACGTGCATATTATCAACTGAGGCTATGAATGAGTGTCCTAATAAAATAGACTTTTGGCTACTCCACAGGTGTACATCATTTTCCGAGGCTCTGAATATATGCCCATCGAAAATAGATTCCAAATTATTCCCCAGGTGTGTATTATTAAGTGAAGTTCAGAATATGTTTCCATATCAATTAGATTCCTTACTATATCAAGTGTCTGTCTTATTCACTGAAGCTCTGAATATGTGTATACATGAAATACACTCCTGACTACACCACATTATTCAGTGAAACTCCGAATTAGGGGTCACATGAAAAATTCTACTGACTATTCCACAGGTGTGCATTATTTAGTGAGACTCTGAATTAGGTGATAAAGTTAAATCTTGATTATTTTCCCAGGGGTGTACATTTAGTGAGGCTCTTAAAGAGAGGCCATAGGAAAGAGACTTCTGACTATTCCGCAGGTGTGCATTATTTAGTGATTCTCTGAATGAGTGGCCATAAAATAGACTCCAGACTATATCACAAATGTGTAATATTAAGTGAGGCTGTGAAAGAGGGGCCATATGAAACAGACTTCTAATTACTCCACATGTGCATTATTCACAGTTTGTCTGAATGAGTAGCCGTATGACATAGACTCCTCATTATTATCCATGTGTGCATTAATCAAACATGCTCTGTTTGAGTGTCCATACGAAATAGACTCCTGACACTGCCCCAGGTGTGTATTAGTCAGTGATACACAAAATTAGAGTTCAAATGAAATAGACTCCTGACTATCACACAGGTGCGTATCATTCAGCAAGGCACTTAATTCGTGGCTATGTTAAACAAGTACTGATTACTCCATAGAAGTTTACTATTCACTGAAACTTTCAATGATAGACCATATAAAGTAGACCCCTGACTATTGCTCCATTGTGAATTATTCAATAAGATTCTAAATGAGTGGTAGAATCAAATAGAACCCTGAGGATTCTTCAGGTGTATATCACTCAGAGAGGCACAAAACGAGTGGCCATATAAAAAATGCTCGACTATTACCCTGGTGTGCATTATTCACTGAGGCTCTAAATGTGTGGCTACATGAAGTAGACTCTTAGATCTTCCTTTGTTGTGTATTACTGAATGAGTCTCTGACTAAGTGGGCATTAAAAAGGGACTCAGCTGTATTGCCCACGTGTTCATTACATACAGACACTTTGAATGTGTAGCCATTTGAAGTAGACCCTTGACTATTTTTGAGGGGAGGATTCTTCACAGAGGCCCTTAACGAGTGGCCATGTGAAAGAGATTCGTGACGTATCAGACATACATGTTATTCACTAAAACACTGAAAGAATGGCCTTATGAAATAGAACCCATTTTACTCAACATGTGTGCGTTATATTTTGATTCTTCCAAGTAATCACCATATGAAACAGACTAGTGATTATTCCCCACATGTGCAGTATTCAAATAGTTTCTGAATGAGTGTCTATGTCAAATAGTCTCCTGACTCTGACACATGAGTGTATCACTTACGGAGCTGCTTAATTTAGGGCTACCTGAAATAGGGTCCTGACTACTCCACATATGTTTATTTTGCACTGAAGCTCCGAATGACAGGCCATATAAAATAGACTCCTTACTATTGCCCCATTGTGCATTATTCGGCAATGCTGTGATTGAGTGTCCATATGACTTGGACACTGACTATTCTCAAGATGTGTATTCTTCAGTGAAATTCTGATCGAGTGACCACATAACATAAACCCTTGACTCTATCCTTTTGACTATTTTTCAGTTCTGCATTGTCCATTGGGTAGCTGGGTGAAGAGTCATATCAAATAGTCTCCAGACTATTCCTTAGCTGTGCATTATTCCGTGAGTCTCTGAATAAGTGGCAATATATAATATAATCCTGAGTATTTTCCAGATATATATGATTCCTCACTGAGGTTCTGAATAAGTGGCCATGTGAAATACACTCCTGATGTTTTCATTGGTCTGTATTATTCTGTGAAGCTCTGAATGAGTGGCCATAAATAGAGACTCCTGAATGCTCCACAGGCGTGAGTTTTTACATTCCGCTCTAAATGAGTGGCTATACGAAATAGAATTTTAAGTTTTCCCAAGGTGTATGTTATTCAGTTAGGCTCTGAATATGTGGCTATGGGAAATAGAATTCTGACTACAATAAAGGTGTTTCTTATACAGGGAGGCTCTGAAATTGATGCCACATGGAATAGCGTCCTGAGTATTTCCTAGGTATGTATTATTCACTGAGGCTCTGAATCTTTGGCCATATGAAATTGTTTTCTGACTTGTCCCCAGGCGTGTATTATTGACGCTGACTGTAAATATTTGGGCATGTAAAATAGACAAGTGACATCCCAAAGTTGTGTATTACTCACTCAGGCTTTGATTTTGTGGCCCTATAAAATAGTCTAGTGTCTATTCCACACGTGTGCATTATTCCCTGAGGCTATAAATGAGAGGCTATATAAAGTAGACTCCTAACACTTCCCTAGGTGTGCCTTACTCAGTGAGGCTGATTTTGTGTGACCATATAAAACAGAATGCTGCTATATTAAATATTTGTATTATTTTGGGAATCTCTGAATGAGTGTCTACATGAAATAGACTGCTGTATACTTTACATTTGTGCATTTTCACTGAGGTTATGAGTCAGTGGCCATATAAATTGGAATCTGCACTAATACACGCAAAAGATTCTAATTTATTCTCCAGTTGTGTTTTATTCAGTGAGGCTCCGAAGATGTGGCCATATTAATTAGATTCCTTACAACATAAAGGACCTTTTTATTCACTGTGGCTTTGAATATGTTTCTGCATGAAATAGACTCCTGACTACATCACATTATTCAGAGACACTCTGAATAAAAGGCCACATAAAAAGTCTCGTGACTATTGTACAGGTGTGCAATATTTAGTGAGACTCTGAATGAAGGGATATACGTAAATTCTGGCTATTTCCCCAGGTGTGTACATTTAGTGAGGCTCTTAATGAGTGGCCATAGGAAAGAGTCTTTTGACTATTCCACAGGTGTGCATTATTTAGTGAGACTCTGAATGAGGGGATAATGGTAAATCCTGACCATTTCCCCAGGTGTATACACTTAGTAAGGCTCTTAATGTGTGGTCATAGGAAAGAGACTTCTTACTATTCCACAGGTGTGCATTATTTAGTGATTCTCTGAATGGGTGGCCATAAAAAATAGACTCAAGACTATATCAAAAGTGTGTAATATTCAGTGAGTCTGTAAAAGAGGGTCCATAAGAATCAGACTGCTAATTACTTTACATGTGCATTATTCACTGTTTGAATGAGTAGCCGTATGACATAGACTCCTCATTATTACACATGTGTGCATTAATCAAAGAGGTTCTGTTTGTGTATCCATGCCAAATAGACTCCTGACACTGCCCCAGGTGTGTATTACTCAACGATACACAAAATTAGACTTCACACGAAATAGACGCCTGGCTATTACCCAGGTGTGTATCATTCAGAAAGGGACTGAATCCGTGGCTATCTTAAACAGCGTCCTGATTACTCTATAGAAGTTTATTATTCACTGAAACTTTGAGTGATAGACCATATAAAATAGACACCTGACTATTGCTCTATTGTGAATTATTCAATAAGGTGCTAAAGGCGTGGTAGTATCAAATAGAATACTGAGGATTCTTCAGGTGTATATCACTCAGTGAAGCACAAAATGGGTGGTGATATAAAAAATGCTAGAATAGTAGACCGCCTCTCTGTGTCCACGTGTTCTCATTTTTCTCACCCACCTATGAGTGAGTATATGCGGTATTTCTTTTTCTGTTCTTGTGTCAGTTTGCTGAGAATGATGTTCTCCAGATTCATCCATGTCCCTACAAAGGACACAAACTCATCATTTTTGATTGCTGCATAATATTCCATGGTGTATATGTGCCACATTTTCCCTTGGGGGGAATGGGGGAGCGACAGCAGGGGGGCTGGGGGGGATAGCCTGGGGATGAATACCAAATGTGGGTGAAGGGGAGGAAAGCAGCAAAGCACACTGCCATGTGTGTACCTATGCAACTATCTTGCTCGTTCTGCACATGTACCCCCAAACCTATAATGCAATAAAAATTAAAAAAAAACACCTACAAAAAAAAAATGCTAGAATATTACTCTGGTGTGCATTATTCACCGAGGCTCTAAATGAGTGGCTACATGAAGTAGACTCTTAACTCTTCCCCAGGTGGGTATTACTGAATGAGACTCTGACTAAGTGGGCATAAAAAAGAGACTCAGGTGTATTGCCCAGTTGTTCATTACCTACAGATTCTCTGAATGTGTAGCCATTTGAAGTAGACACTTGAATATTTTTGAGGGGATTGTTCTTCACAGAGGCCCTTAACGAGTGGTCATGTGAAAGAGATTTTTTACTTTTCAGATATACATATTATGCACTAAAATACTGAAAGAGTGGCCTTCTGAAATAGAACCCATTTTACTCCACAGGTGTGCATTAGCTTTTGATTCAACAAATGAAACACCATATGAAACAGACAGGTGATTATTCCCCAAGTATGCAGTATTCGAAAAGGCTTTGATTTTGCGGCCATATAAAATAGACTATTGTCTATTCCACACGTGTGCATTACTTCCTGATTCTATAAATTTAACCCTATATAACATAGACTCCTAAAACTTCCCCTGGTGTGCATTACTCAGTGAGACTCTTTTCGTTTAACCATATGAAACAGGATGCTGTCTATCTCAAATATTTTATTATTCAGTGAATCTCTGAATGAATTTCTACATGAAATAGACTGCTGAGTATTTTACATTTTTGAATTTTTCACTGAGGATATGAGTAAGTGGCCATATAAAATGGAATCCTGACTAATCCACATGTGCATGTTATCCACTGAGGCTATGAATGAGTCTCCTAATAAAATAGACTCCTGGCTACTCCAGAGGTGTACATCATTTTCCCAGGCTCTGAATATATGTCCATCGAAAATGGACTCCAAATTATTCCCCAGGTGTGTATTATTCAGTGAGAGTCACAATGTGTTTCCATCTAAATTAGATTCCTTTTTATATCAAATGTCCCTCTTATTCACTGAAGCTCTGAATATGGGTCTACATGAAATAGACTCCTGACTAAACCACATTATTCAGTGACACTGCGAATTAGAGGCCACATGAAAAATTCTCTTGACTATTCCACACGTGTGCATTAATTAGTGAGACTCTGAATGAGGGGATAAATGTAAATTCTGACTATTTCTCCAGGTGTGTACACTTAGTGAGGCTCTTAACGAGTGGCCATAGGAAAGAGACTTCTGACTATTCCGCAGGTGTACATTATTTATGGAGACTCTGAATGAGGGGATAATGGTAAATTCTATTTTTCCAGGTGTGTACACTTAGTGAGGCTCTTAACGAGTGGCCATTGGTAAGAGTCTCCTGACTATTCCACAGGTGTGCATTATTTAGTGAGACTCTGAATGAGAGGATAATGGTAAATCCTATTTCCTCAGGTTTGTACACTTAGTGAGGCTCTTAACAAGTGGCCATAGAAAAGAGACTTCTGACTATTCCGCAGGTGTGCATTATTTAGTGATTTCTCTGAATGGGTGGCCATAAAAATAGAATGCAGACTATATCACAAGTGTGTAATATTCAGTGAGGCCATGAACGTTGGTCCATAAGAATCAGACTTCTAATTACTTTACATGTGCATTATTCACTGTTTGTCTGAATGAGTACCTGTATGACATAGACTCCTCATTATTATACATGTGTGCATTGATTAAACAGGTTCTGTTTGAATATCGATACCAAAGAGAAACCTGACACTGCCCCAGGTGTGTATTACTCAACGGTACACAAAATTAGAGTTCGTATGATATAGACGCTAGGCTATTAACCAGGTGTGTATCATTCAGAAAGGCACTAAATTCATGGCTATCTTAAACAGCGTCCTGATTACTCCATAGAAGTTTATTATTCACTTAAACTGTGAGTGATAGACCATATAAAATAGACACCTGACTATTGCTCCATTGTGAATTATTCAATAAGGTGCTAAAGGCGTGGTAGTATCAAATAGAATCCTGAGGATTCTTCAGGTGTATATCACTCCGTGAGACACCATATGAGTGGCCATATAAAAAATGCTTGACTATTACCCTGCTGTTCATTATTCACTGAGGCTCTAAATGAGTGGCTACATGAAGTAGACTCTTAACTCTTCCCAAGGTGTGTATTATTGAATGAGACACTGACTATGTGGGCATAAAAAGAGACTCAGGTGTATTGCCCAGGTGTTCATTACGTACAGATTCTCTGAATGTGTAGCCATTTAAAGTAGACACTTGATTATATTTGAGGGGAGTATTCTTCACAGAGGCCCTGAAGGAGTGGCCATGTGAAAGATATTTCTTACTTTTTAAATATACATATTATTCACTAAAACACTGAAAGAGTGGCCTTCTGAAATAGAACCCATTTTACTCCACAGGTGTGCATAAGTTTTTGATTCACCGAACGAAACACCATATGAAAGAGACAAGTGATTATTCCCCACATGTGCAGAATTCGAAAAACCTTTGATTTTGTGGCCATATAAAATAGACTAGTGTCTATTCCACACGTGTGCATTATTTCCTGATTCTGTAAATTAAAGGCTATATAAAGTAGACTCCTTACACTTCCCCTGGTGTGCATTATTCTGAGGCTCTTTTTGTTTAACTATATGAAACAGGATGCTGTCTATCTCAAATATTTGTAATATTCAGTGAATCTCTGATTTTGTGTCTATATAAAATAGACTGCTGAGTACTTTACCTTTGTGCATTTCTCACTGAGGTTATGAGTCAGTGGCCATATAAAATGGAATCCTGAATAATCCACACGTGCATATTATTTAATGAGGCTCTTTTTGTGTAACCATAAAAAACAGGATGCTGTCTATCTTAAATATTTTTATTATTCAATGAATCTCATAATGAGTGTCTATATGAAATAGACTCCTGAGTACTTTACATTTGTGCATTTGTCACTGAGGTTACAAGTAAGTGGCCATATAAAATTGAATCCTGACTAATACACACGTGCATATTATCTAATGAGGCTATGAATGATTGTCCAAATGAAATAGACTCCTGGCTACTCCAGAGGTGTGCATTATTTACCGAGGCTCTGAATGAATGTCCATCGAAAATAGACTCCAAATTATTCTCTAGGTGTGTATTATGCAGTGAGGCTCAGAAAATGTGGCCATATTAATTAGATTCCTTACTATATCTGGGGCATTTCTTATTCACTGAGGCTCTGAATATGTGTCTACGTCATATAGACTTCTGACTACACCACAGTATTCAGTGACACTCCGAATTAGAGGCCACATGAAAAAGTCTCCTGACTATTCCACAGGTGTGCCTTATTTAGTGAGAATGTGAATGAGGGGATAAAGGTAAATCCTGACTATTTCCCCAGGTGTGTACACTTAGTGAGGCTCTTAGGGAGTGGCCATAGGAAAGAGACGTCTGACTATTCAGCAGATGTGCATTATTTTGTGATTCTTTGAATGAGTGGCCATAAAAAGTAGACTCCACACTATATCACATGTGTGTAATATTCAGTGAGGCTGTGAAGGATCCTCTGTATACTTCCTCTCTCCTGTGTATTACCTCTCTCCTGTTTGTATCCTCTCTCCTGTGTGTATCCTCCTCTCTCCTGTGTGTACCCGTTTATTCTTTTTGTATCCCCCTTACCTGTGTGGATCCTCCTCTTTCCTGTGTGTATCCCCCTTTCTCCTGTGTTTATCCATTTTTCCTGTGTGTATGCCCCTCTCTCCTGTGTGTACCCTCCTCCCTCCTGTGTATATCACGACTCTCCTGTGTATATCCCCCTCCCTCCTGTGTGTATTCTTCTGTCTCCTGTGTGTATTCTGCTCTCTTTTGTGTGTAAACTTCTCTATCCTGTGTGTATCCTACTCTCTCCTGTGTGTATCCCCCTCTTCTGTGTGTATCTTTTCTCTACTGTTTGTATACTCCTCTCTTCTGTGTGTATCCTCCTCCCCATTGTGTGTATTCCTCCTCTCTGATATGTGTATCCCCCCACTCTCCTGTGCGTATCCCCGCTCTTTCCTGTGTGTATCCCCCTCTCTCCTTTTGGTATCCCCCTCTCTCTTGTGTGTATCTCCTCTCTCCAGTGTGTATCCTCCTCTCAGCTTTTTGAATCCTCCCCTCTTCTGTGTGTACGCCCTGTTCTCATGTGTGTATCCCCCTCTCCCATGTGTATTCTCCCCTCTCCTGTGTCTATTATCCTTTCTCCTGTGTGTATCTCCCTCTCCTGTTTGTATGTCCCTCTCTCCTGTGTATATCCTTCTCTACTGTGTTTATCCTCCTCTCTCCTGTGTGTATCCTCCTTTTTTACAGTGTATCCCCCTCTCTCCTGTGTGTATCCCCCTCTCCTTTGTTTATCCTCCTCTCTTCTCTGTGTATCTTCCTCTCTCCTGTGTGTACCCTCCTCTCTCCTGTGTGTATCACCACTCTTCTGTGTGTATCCCCCTCTCTTCTGTGTGTATCCCCCTCTCTTTTGTGTGTACTTTCCTCTCTTTTGTGTGTATCTTCCACTCTCCTGTGTGTATCCTCCTCTCTCCAGTGTGTATACCCCTCTCCTGTGTGTATCCCTTCTCTCTCCTGTGAGTATCCTCCTCTCTCCAGCGTGTATTCTCCTCTCTCCTGTGTGTATCCTCCTCTCTTCTGCGTTTATCCTCCTCTCTTCTGTCTGTGTCATCCACTCTTTTGTGTGTATCTTCCTCTCTCCTGTATTTATCCTTCTTTCCCTGTGTGTTTCCCACTCTCTCCTGTGTGTATGCCTCAATCTCCTGTGTGTATCTTCTTCCCACCTGTTTGTATGCCTCAATCTCCTGTTTGTATCCCCCTCTCTCCTGTGTGTATCCCCCCTCTCTCCTGTGTGTATACTCCTCTCTCCTGTGTGTATGCCATTCTCTTTTGTGTGTATCCCCCTCTCCTGTGGGTATCTCCCTATCTCCTGTGTATCTCCCCGTCTCCTGGGCGTATCCTTCTCGCCTGTGTGTATCTTTCTCTCTTTTGTGTGTTTCCTTCTCTTATTTGTGTATCCTTTCTCCTCTGTGTAGCCTCCTCTCTCCTTGTGTATTTTTCCTCTCCTGTGTGTATCCCCCTCCCTCCTGTGTGTATGCTGCACTCTCCTGTTTGTATCTTCCTTGTTCCTGCGTTTATCACCCTCTCTCCTGTGTGTATCCTCCTTTCTCCTGTTTGTATGCTCCTCTCTCTTGTGTGTATTCCCCTCTCTCCTGTGTGTATCCCACTCTCTCCTGTGTGTATCCTCCACTCTTGTTTGTATCCCCCACTCTCCTGTGTGTATTACTATTTTTCCTGTGTGAATCCAACTCTTTTGTGTGTATCCCCCTCTATCCTGTGTCTATGCACCTCTCCTGTGTGTATTCTCCTCTCTCCTGTGTGTATCTTCCTATATCCTTTGTGTATCACTTCTCTTTTCATTTTGTTTCCCCCACTCTCCTGTGTGTAACCCCTTTTTCTTCTGTTTTTATTCCCCCTTTCTTCTGTGGTTATCCCCCTCTCTTCTGTGTGTATACCCTCTCTCCTGTTTGTATCCTTTACTCTCCTGTGTGTATCTTCCTCTCTCCTGTGTGTATCTTCCTCTCTCCTGTGTGTACACCTCTCTCACCTGTGTTTATAAGCCTCTCCTCTGTGTATCCTCCTCTCTCTTTTGTGTATCCCCCTTTCTCCTGTGTGTATCCACTTTTTCTGTGTGTATGCTCCTCTCTTCTTTTTGTATTTTTCTGTCTTCTCTGTGTATTCTTTTCTCTTTTGTGTGTATCCTCTCTACTGCGTGTATCTTCCTCTCTCCTGTGTATCTTCCTCTCTCCTGTGTGTATCTTCCTCTATCCTGTGTATCTTTCTCTCTCCTGTGTGTATCTTTCTCTCTCCTCTGTGTATCCTCCTCTCTCCTGTGTGTATGATCCTCTCTCTTGTGTGTACCTTCTCTCATCCCTCTGTGTATCCCTCCTCTCTCCTGTGTGTATTCCACTTTCTTCTTTGTGTATCTCCCTCTCTTTTGTGTGTATCCCCTCTCTCCTTTGTGTATCCTCCTCTCTGCTGTGTCTACCCTCCTGTCTCCTGTGTGTACGCCCCTCTTTCTTTTGTGCATCCCCCTCTTCTGTGTGTATTCTTCTCTCACCTGTGTGTATCCCCCTTTCTCCTGTGTGTATCTTCTTTTCTCCTGTGTGTATGCCCCTCTGTTCTGTGTGTATCCCCCTCTCCTGTGTGGATCCCCCTTTTTCCTGTGTGCATCTTCCCCACTTCTGTGTGTATCCCCCTCACCTGTGTGCATTCCCCTCTCTACTGTGTGTTTCCCCTCTCCTTTGTGTATCCTCCTCTCTCCTGGGTGTATCCTCCTCTCTTTTGTGCGTATCCTCCTCTCTGCAGTTTGTATCCTCCTCTCTCCTGTGTGTATCACCCTCCCCCTGTGTGTAATCCCCTCTATCCAGTGTGTATTTCCCTCCATCCTGTGTGTATGTCGCACTCTCCTGTTTGTATTTTCCTCTCTCCTGTGTGATTCCCCCTCTCTTCTGTTTGTATCCTCCTCTCTCCTGTGTGTATCCTCTTCTCTGTTGTGTGTATCATTCTCTCTCCTGTGTGTATCCCCATTTATCCTGGGTGTGTCCCCCTCTCTCCTGTGTGTATCCTCCTCTCTCCTGTGTGTATTTTCCTTTCACCTGTGTGTATCCTCTTCTTTTTTGTTTGTATTTTTTTCTCTCTTTTGTGTATTCTCCTCCCTGCTATGTCTATCTTTCTCTCCCCTGTTTGTATCCTCCTATCTTTTGTGTGTATCTTCCTCTCTTCTGTGTGTATCTTCTTCTCTCTTGTGTGTATACCCCCACTCTCCTGTGTGTATCCCCATCTCTATTGTGTGTAATCTCCTCTATCCTGTGTGTATCCTCCTCTCTCCTGTGTGTATGCCCCACCCTCCTGTGTGTATCTTTTTCTATTGTGTGTATCCTTTTCTTTCTTGTGTTTATCCCCCTTTCACCTGTGTGTATCCCCCTCTCCTATGTGTATGCCACTGTCTCTTTTGTGTATGCTACTGTCTCCTATGTGTATCCTCCTCTATCCTCTGTGTATCTTCCTCTCTCCTGTGTGTATCCCCCTCCATCTGTGTGTATCTTCCACTCTCCTGTCTGTTTCCCCCTCTCTTCTGTGTGTATTTTCCTCTCTGCTGTGTGTATCCTCCTTTTATTTGTGTGGATCATCCTGTCTCCTGTGTGTGTAGTCCTCCCTGTTTTGTGTATTTTTCTCTCTCCTTTGTGTATTCTTCTCTCTCCTCTGTGTATCCTCCTGTCTCTTGTGTGTATCCTCCTATCTCTTGTGTGTATTTTCTTATCTCTTGTGTGTATCCCCCCACACTCTTGTGTGTATCACCCTCTCTCCTGTGTGTATCTTCTCTAATCCTGTGTGTATTTTTCTCTCTTCTGTGTGTTTTCCCCTCTCTTCTGTGTGTATCTTTTTCTCCTGTGTGTATCCTCCTCTCTGCTCTGTGTATCCTCCACTCTTTTGTGTGTATCCTCCACTCTCCTATGTGTATTTTTTTATTCTGTGTTTTCCCCCTCTCTTGTGTGTATTCTTTTCTTTTCTGTGTGTATCCTCCTCTGTCCTGTGTTTATCCTCTTCTCTCCTGTATTTATTCTTCTTTCACTGTGTGTATCCCCCTCTCTGCTGTGTATATTTCATTCCCTCCTGTGTTTATGCCCCACTCTCCTGTGTGTATCCCCCTCTCTCCTGTGTGTATCTTCCCTCTCTCCTGTGTGTATCCTCGTGTATTTTGTGTGTATACCCCTCTCTCCTGTGGTTATTCCCTTCTCCTTTGTGTACCCACCTCTCTCCTGTGTGTATCCCACCGTCTCCAGTGTTTATTCCCCTCGCCTGTGTGTATCCCCCTCTCTCTTGTGTGTTTACCTTTCTTCTTTTGTATCCTACTCTCTCCTGTGTGTATCCACTTTTCTTCTATGTGTACTCTTTTCTATCCTGTGTGTATCCCCCTCCCTTCTGTGTATTCTTCTCTCTTCTGTGTGTATCATCCTCTCTCCTGTGTATATTCCCATCTCTCCTATGTGTAACCTTTTCTATCCTGTGTGTATCCCCCTCTCTTGTGTGTATTCTTCTCTCTTCTGTGTGTATCCTCCTCTCTTTTTTGTATATCCTCGTCTCTTATGTGTGTATCCCCCTCTCTTATGTGTTTAACCCTCTTCTTTATGTATTCTCCTCTCTCCTTTCTGTAGCCTCCTCTCTCCTGTGTGTATCCTCCTCTCTCCTGTGTGTATCCCCTTCCCTTCTGTGTGTATGCCACACTCTCCTGTTTGTATCCCCCTTTTTCCTGTGTGTATCCCCCTCTCTCCTTTGTGTAGTCTCCTCTCTCCTGTGGGTATGCCTCCCTCTCTTGTGTGTATTCCCCTCTCTCTTTTGTGTTTCCCCCTCTCTCCTGTGTGTATTCAACTACCTTCTTTGTGTATTCCTGTCTCTTGTGTGTTTCTTTTGCTCTCCTGTGTGTATTTCCCTCTTCTGTGTTTATCTCCCTGTCTCCTGTGTGTATTTTTCTGTCTCCTGTGTGTATCATTTTCTATTTTGTGTGTATCCTCCTCTCTCCTGTGTATATCCCCCTCCTTCTGTGTGTATGCCACACTCTCCTGTTTGTATCCCCCTTTTTCCTGTGTGTATCCCCTCTCTCCTTTGTGTATTCTCCTCTCTCCTGTGGGTATGCCCATCTCTCTTGTGTGTATTCCCCTCTCTCCTGTGTGTATCTCCCTTTCTCCTGTGTGTAGCCAACTCTCTTCTTTGTGTATCCCTGCCTCCTGTGTGTATCTTTTTTCTCTCCTCTGTGTATTCCCCTCTCCTGTGTTTATCCCCCTCTCTTGTGTGTGTATCCTTCTGTCTCCTGTGTGTATCATTTTCTATTTTGTGTGTATCCTCTTCTATCCTGTGTGTATCTTCCTCTCTACTGTGTTTATCCTTCTCTCCTGTGTGTATCTATCCCTCTCCTGTGTGTATGCTCCTCTCTCTTGTGTGTATGCTCCTCCCTCTTGTGTTTATCACTCCTCATTTCTCTGTGTATCCCCCCTTTCTCTTTTGTGTATCCACCCTCTCTCTTGTGTGTATTTCCCCTTTCTCCTGTGTGTGTTCTTCTTCTTCTTCTTCTTCTTTTATTTTTTTTGTTGTTGTTGAGACAGAGTCTTGCTCTATTGCTCAGGCTAGAGTGCAGTGGTGCAATCTCAGCTCGCTGCCACCTCTGCCTCCCTGGTTCAAGTGATTCTCCTGCCTCAGCCTCCTGAGTACCTGAGGGTGCCCACCACATGCCTGGCTGATTTTTGTATTTTGTAGACATGGGGTTTTATCATTTTGGCCAGGCTGGTCTTGGACTCCTGACCTTGTTTTTTTTTATTATTTTATTTTTGTTTTAGAAGGAAAGGAAAAGAGGGGAAGAAAAAGCGGGAGAGAGCACAGGAATATTGCTTTATTCTATGAATGGTTATTAATAATGGCCGATCATTAGTTTGTGTATTTAAAGTGGAGAATACACATTTTATGTATCTAAAGTGGAGAGCTCTACAAATGCTTATTACGTTTACTTGTTTCTGATCTGAGTTCAAATTCTGGATATCCTTATTAGTTTTCTGTCTTGTTGAGTCTAAATCTCTTTATGGGTCTTGTGTATCTGGGTGTTAGGATGCATTGATCCTTATACCACTCTATCTTTGTTGCTTTGAAATCTGTTTTATCAAATGCATGAATTGCAACTCCTTTTGGTTTATTTATTTGTTTCTGTTCTACATTTGGTTGGTAGATCTTTCTCCAACCCTTTGTTTTGAGTCTTTGTGTATCTTTGTATATGAAATGGGTCTGGATGTAGTATACCATTAGGATTTGGCTGTATCTTTTGATTGGAGAATTTAGTCAATTTCAATTTAGGATTACTGCCATTTGATGTTAACTGACTATTTTATCTATTCATTGATATAAATTTTTTTTTTATGTTGATGCTTTTTACTTTTTGGTATGTTTTTAGAAAGGCTAGGCAAAACCGTTCAGGGCATAGGAGTAGGCAAGGACTTCATGAAAAAAACACCAAAAGCATTGGCAACAAAAGCCAAAATAGACAAATGGGACCTAATCAAACTCCACAGCTTCTGCACGGCAAAAGAAACAGTCACTAGAGTGAATCGACAACCATAAGAATGGGAAAAAATCTTTGCAGTTTACGCATCAGACAAAGGGCTGATATCCAGAATTTACAAAGAAATCAAACAGATTTACAGAAAAAAAAACAAACAAGCCCATTCAAAAATGGGCAAAGGATATGAACAGACACTTTACAAAAGAAGACATACATGAGGCCAACAAACATATGAAAAAGTGCTCATCATCATTGGTCATTAGAGAGATGCAAATCAAAACCACATTGAGATATCATCTCACACCAGTTAGAATGGCGATCATTAAAAAATCTGGAGACAGCAGATGCTGGAGAGGATGTGGAGAAATAGGAACACTCTTACACTGTTGGTGGGAGTGTAAATTAGTTCAACCATTGTGGAAGACAGTGTGGCGATTCCTCAGGGACCTAGAAATAGAAATTCCATTTGACCCAGCAATCCCATTACTGGGTATCTATCCAAAAGACTGTGAATCGTTCTACTATAAGGACACATGCACACGAATGTTCATTGCAGCACTGTTTACAATAGCAAAGACCTGGAACCAACCCAAATGCCCATCGATGATAGACTGGACTGGGAAAATGTGGCACATATACACCATGGAATATTATGCAGCAATCAGAAATGATGAGTTTGTGTCCTTTGTAGGGACATGGATGAATCTGGAGAACATCATTCTCAGCAAACTGACACAAGAACAGAAAAAGAAATACCGCATATACTCACTCATAGGCGGGTGAGAAAAATGAGAACACATGGACACAGAGAGGCGGTCTACTATACACTGGGGACTGTTGGGGGAAATGGGGGAGGGACAGCGGGGGGGCGCTGGGGGGATAGCCTGGGGATGAATACCAAGTGTGGGGGAGGGGGAGGAAGGCAGCAAAACACACTGCCATGTGTGTACCTATGCAACTATTTTGCACGTTCTGCACATGTACCCCAAAACCTATAATGCAATAAAAATTAAAAAAAAAAAAAGAAAGGCTAATACTGGTTGTTCCTTTCTGTGTGTAATGCTTCTTTCAGAAGTTTTTGTAAAGCAGGCCTGGTGGTAATAAAATCTCTGAGTACTTTCTTGTTCATAAAATATTTTATTTTTTCTTCAATTGTGAAGCTTAGTTTGGCAGGATATGAAATTCTGGGCTGAAAGTTCTGTTCTTTGAGGACGTTAAATATCGGCCCCCACTCTCTTCTGGCTTCTAGGGTTTCTGCTGAGAGATCTGCTGTAAGGCTAATAGGCTTCCCTTTGTGGGTTACCTGACCTTTCTCTCTAGCTGCCCTTAGTATTTTCTCCTTCGTTTCAACCCTGGTGAATCTAATGATTATGTGTCTTGTGGTTGCTCTTCTTAAGGAATATCTTTGTGGTGTTCTCTGTATTACCTGAGGTTGAATGGCATCCTGCTTTTCTAGATTGGGAAAATTCTCCTGGATTATATTCTGAAGAATATTTTCCAGCTGGGTTTCATTCTCTCCATCACATTCAGGTACACCTATCAAACGTAGATTAGGTCTTTTCACATAGTCCCATAATTTTTGGAGGCTTTGCTCATTCCTTTTTATCCTTTTTTCTCTATTCTTGTCTTCTCTTTCCATTTCATTAATTTGGTCTTCGACCTCTGATATTCTTTCTTCTGCTTGATCAATTTGGCTATTCAAACTTGTGCATATTTCACTAAGTTCTCGTGTTGCATTTTTCAACTCCATTAATTCATTTATATTCCTCTCTATATTGTCCATTCTTTTTAACATTTCGTCAAGCCTTTATTCAAAGTTCTTAGTTTCTTTACATTTGGTTAGAACAAGTTGTTTCAATTCCCAGAAGCTTTTTACCATCCACCTTCTAAAGCCTCCTTCAGACTGGAACACAATCCTCTTCCATTAGGGCTTGTTCCTTTGCTGATGAGGAATTACTATCCCCTGTAGAGGAAGAGGGGTTCTGACTTTCGGTTTTCTCGGCCTTTTTAGGCTGTCTTTTTTTTCCCTTTATTGTAATTTTATCCATCTGATGTCTTTACAATTTGCGCCTTTCTGATTAAATTTCTGAGAGGATGTCCAATTTATTGATTCCCAGTGCTGGAATCCTAGCAACCCACTGCGCCATCCAAAAGAAAAGCGATAAGACTGATGGTGCTCTTCTGCCTGGAAATCTCTGGTCTGGCTTCCTTCTTGAGTCCGCAAAAAGCGGCTCTGCCTTCCCAGAGCTCCAAACACCAGTCAGTAGGGGAACAAGTCCCGCTCACTGTGCACGAAGAGCTGCCGCGCCGAGGCGACGACAAAACCGCTGCGCCGGCCACAGAAGTCGCGCTGGCGACCCGCGGGGCTCCTCCACTGAAAATCTTCTGGTTCGTGGGCGACGAAAATTTCTCTGAAAATGTGGCTTCCTCACGTTTTCCGAGCTATCACTGGGAGCTACAATCCCGAGCTGTTAGCGATCAGCCATCTTGGATCTCTCTCTCCTGTGTTCTTCCTTCTCCTGCGTTTATCCCCTCTCTTATATGTGAATCCTAATCCGTGCTGTGTGTATTCTTCTTTCTCCTGTGTGTATGACATTCTCTCCTGTGTGTATCCTTCTCTCCTGTGTGTATTCTCCTTTTTCCTGTGTGTATCACCCGTTCTCCTGTGTGTATCACCCTCTCCTGTGTGTATGCCCCTCTCTCCTGTGTATTTGCATTTCCTGTGTGTATCCTTTTCTCTCCTGTGTGTATCCTTTTCACTTCCACGTATCCCCCTCTTTCCTGTGTGTATCCCCCTCTCCTTTGTGTATCCTTTTTTCTCCTGTGTGTATCCCCCTCTCTCCTGTGTGTATCCTCCTTTATCCTGTGTGTATCCCCTTCTCTCCTGTGTGCATCCTCCACTCTTTTTGTGTGTATCCCCCTCTCTTCTGTGAGTATCCTCCTCTTTCCCGTGTTTATCCTCCTCTCTTCTGTGTGTATCGCCCTATCCTGTGTGTATACCCCCACTCTCCTTTGTGTATCCTTCTCTCTCCTGCGTGTATTATTCTCTCTCCTCTGTGTATCCTCCTCGCTCCTGTGTGTATCCTCCTCTTTCCTGCGTTTATCATCCTCTCTTCTGTCTGTATCCTCCTCTCTTTTTTGTGTACCCTCCTCCCTCTTGTATTTATCTTTCTCCCCCTGTGTGTATCCCCCTCCATCCTGTGTGTATGCCCCACTCTCCTGTGTGTATCCCCCTTCTCTCCTGTGTGTATCCTCCTCTATCCTTTGTGTATGCTCCTCTTTTTGTTGTGTATCCCCCTGTCCTCTGTGGATTCCACTTTCTCCTGTGTGCATCCCCCTCCACTTCTGTGTCTATCCCTCTGGCCTGTGTATATCCCCAATTCTACTGTGTTTTTCTCCCTCTCCTTTGTGTATCCTCCTCTCTCATGTGTGTATTCTCCTCTCTCCTGTGTGTATCCTCCTGTCTGCTGTTTGTATCTTCCACTCTTCTGTGTGTATTCCCCTCGCCCTATGTGTACCCCCTCTCTTTTGTGTGTATCCTCCTCTCTTTTGTGTGTGTACCCCTCCCCCTTTGTGTATCCCCATTCCTCCTGTTTGTATCCCCCTCTTTTGTCTGTATCTCCCTCTCTCCTGTGTGTATCCTCCATTCACCTGTGTGTATCCTTCTCTCTTCTGTTTGATTTTTTTCTTTTGTGTGTATCCTCCTCTCTCCTGTGTGTATCCATCTCTCCCCTGTGTGTATCCTCCCCTCTCCTGTGTGTATGTTCCTCTCTTCTGTGTGTATCTTCTTCTCTTCTGTGTGTATACCCCCTCTCTACCCTGTGTATCTCCCTCTCTATTGTGTGTATTCTCCTCTATCCTGTGTGCATCCTCCTCTCTCCTGTGTGTATGCCCCTCACTCCTGTGTGTATCCCCCTATTTTCTGTGTATCCTGTCTTTTCTGTGTGTATCCCCCATTCTCCTGTGTGTATCTTTCTCTCCTGTGTGTATGACCATGTCTTTTTTGTGTATGCTCCTCTCTCCTATGTGTATTTTTCCCTCTCCCATGTGTATCTTTTTTCCTCCTGTGTGTATCCCCCTCCAAATGTGTGTATCCCCAACTCTCCTGTGTTTTTTCCCCTCTCTCCTGTGTGTATACTCCTCTCTGCTGTGTGTATCCTTTTTTCATTTGTGTGAATCATCCTCTCTCCTGTGTGTATCCTCCTCTTTTCTCTGTGTATCTTCCACTATGCTTTGTGTATTTCCCCTCTCTCCTATGTGTATCCTCTTGTCTCCTGTGTGTATCCTACTCTCTCCAGTGTGTATTTTCTTATCTCCTGTGTGTATCCTCCTCTCTTCTGTGTGTATCCCGCTCTCTACTGTGTGTATCTTCCTCAATTCTGTGTATATCCTTGTCTCCCCTGTGTGTATGTCACTCTCTCATGTGTTTATCCCCCTCTTCTGTGCGCATCCTCCTCTCTGCTCTGTGTATCCATCTTCTCCTTTGTGTACCCTCCTCTCTCCTATGTGTATCCTTTTCTATTCTGTGTGTATCCCCCTTTTCTGTGTGTATTTTTCTCTCTCCTGTGTGTATTCTCGTCTCTTATGTGTGTATCATCCTCTCTTTTGTGTGAATTTTCCACTCTTCTGTTTGCATCTTTCTTTCTCCTGTGTGTATCTTTCTCTCTTCTGTGTGTATTCCCCTTTCCTGTGTGTATTTTTTTCTCTTCTGCGTGTATCCTCCTCTCTTCTGTGTGTATCCTTCTCTCTCCTGTGTGTATCCTCCTCTCTCCTGCGTGTATCATCCTCTATTCTTTGTGTATTTTCCAGTCTTTTGTGTGTATCCTCCTCTCTCTTGTATTTATTCTTGTCTTCCTCTGTGTATCCTTCTCTCTCTTGTGTGTATTACCTTCCCTCCTGTGTGTAAGCTCCACTCTCCTGTGGGTATCCCCTCTCTCCTGTGTGTATCCTCCTCTATTTTCTGTTTATACTTCTCTCTCCTGTGTGTATTCTTTTCTTTTTTGTGTATCCCCGTCTCTCCAGTGTGTATCACACCGTCTCCTGTGTGTATCCCCCTCTCTTTTGTTTGTTTCCCTTACTTCTTTGTGTATACTCCTCTCTCCTGTGTGTAGTATTCTCTCTCCTGTGTGTACCACCCTCTCTCCTGTGTGTATCCCCCTCCCTCTTGTGTGTATGCTGCACTCTCCTGTTTGTATCCCCCTTTCACCTGTGCGTATCCCCCACTCTCCTTTGTGTATCACACCGTCTACTGTGTGTATCTCCCTCGCCTGTGTGTATCCCCCTCTCTCTTGTGTGTTTCCCTCTCTTCTTTGTGTGTACTCCACTCTCCTGTGTGTAGCCTTTGGTCCCCTGTGTGTATCCTTCTCTCTCCTGTGTGTATCCTTCTTCCTTTTGTGTGTATGCCTCACTCTCCTATTTGTTTCCCCCTTTCTCCTGTGTGTATCCCCCTCTCTCCTTTGTGTATTCTCATCTCTCCTGTATCTATGCCCTCTCTGTTGTGTGCATTCCCCTCTTTCCTGTGTGTATCACCCTCTCTCCTGTGTGTATTACCTTGTCTCTTGTGTGTACCCGACTCTCCTCTGTTTATCCTCCGCTCTCCTGTGTGTATGCCTTTCTCCTATGTGTATCCTCCTCTCTCCTGTGTGTATCCTCCTCTCTCCTGTGCGTATTCTTCTCTCTCCTGTGTGTATTTTCCTCTCTCCTGTGTGTATTTTTCTCTCTCCTGTGTGTAATCCTCCTCTCTTTTGTGTGTTTCCCCCCTCTCCTGTGTGTAACCCCTTTCTCTCTTGTGTGTATCCCCCATTTCTTCTGTGTGTATCACCCTCTCTTCCGTGTGCATCCCCTCTCTCTTGTTTGTATCCTCATCTCTCCTGTGTGTATCTTCCTCTCTCCTGTGTGTACGCCCCTCTCACCTTTGTATCCCCATCTCTTTTGTGTATCCTCCTCTCTCCTGTGTTTATCCCCGTTTTCTCTGTGTGTATTTCACTTTCCTGTGTGTATGCCCCACTCTACTTTGTGTATCTTCCTCTCCTGTGTGTATCCTACTT
Source organism: Saguinus oedipus (assembly GCA_031835075.1). Lineage (NCBI taxonomy): Eukaryota > Metazoa > Chordata > Mammalia > Primates > Cebidae > Saguinus > Saguinus oedipus. Next base: position 61,836,671 of record CM063173.1, read on the forward strand.
TCTCCCGTGTGTATCTTTTTCTCTCCCGTGTGTATTCTTTTTTCTCCTGTGTGTATCACACCTCTTCTTTGTGTATTCTTCTCTCTCCTGTGTGTATTCTTCTCTCTTTTGTGTGTATCCTCCTCTCTCCTTTGTGTACCTTCCTCTCTTCTTTGTGTATCACCCCTCTCATGTGTGTATCCCCCTCTCTCCTTTGTGTATCATTCTGTCTCCTGTGTGTATCCTTCTTTCTCCTGTGTGTATTTTTCTGTTCTATGTGTGTATTTTTCTGTATTTTGTGTGTATCTTTCTCTCTTCTGTGTGTAGTCTCCTCTCTCCTCTGTGTATTTTTGTTTCCTGTGTGTATCTTCCTCTCTCCTGTGTGTATCCTGCTCTCTCCTATGTGTATCCTCCGCTCTCCTGTGTGTATTTCTTCTCTCTCTTGGATGTATCCCCCTTCTCTCTTGTGTGTATCTCCCCTCTCTCCGTGTGTATCCCCTTTCTTTCCTATGTGTATCCTCCACTCTTCTGTGGGTATCCCCTCTCTCCTCTGTGTATTCTCCTCTCTGCTGTGTGTATCCTTTTCTCTCCTGTGTGTACGCCCCTCTCCTGTGTGTATTCCCATCTCCTGTGTGTTTCCTTTTCTCTCCTGTGTGTATTCTTCTCTCTTTTTGGTACATCACCCTCTCTTTTGTGTGAATACCCCTCTTTTATGTGTATTCTCTTTTCTCCTTTGTGTATCTTCCTCTCTCCTCTGTGAACCCTCCCCTTTCGTGTGTGTATCACCCCGCTTCTGTGTGTATAACACTCTCTTCTGTGTTTTTCCCCCTCTTTTTTGTGTGGATCCTCCTCTCACCTGTGTGTATCCTCCTCTCTCCTGTGTGTATACTCCTCTCAGCTGTTTGTATCCTCCTCTCTTTTGTTTGTATTTCCCTCTCCTGTGTGTATTTCCCTCTCCACTGTGTGTATCCTCGTCTCTCCTGCGTGTATCCTCCTCTCTTCTGTGTGTATCTTCCTCTCTATTTTGTGAATTCCCGTGTCTCCTCTGCATATCATTCTCTCTCCTGTGTGTATGCTCCTCTCTTTTGTGTGTATACTTCTCTCTCCTGCGTGTATCCTCCTCTCTCCTGTGTCTATCCACCCTCTCTCCTGTGTGTAACGCCCTCTATTCTCTGTGTATTAACCTCTCTCCTGTGTATACTCCTCTCTCCTGCGTGTATCCTCCTCCCTTTTTTGTGTATCTTCCTCTCTCCTATATGTATTTCCCTCCATTCTGTCTGTATGCCCCTCTATCCTGTGTATTTCCCACTTCTGTGTGTATACCCTCTCTCCTTTGTGTATTCCCATCTCCTGTGTGTATCTCCCTCTCTCTTGTGTATATTTCCCTGCCTCCTATATGTATCCAACTCTCCTGTTTGTATCCCCCTCTCTCCTGTGTGTATGCCCTAATCCTGTGTGTATACGCCTATCTCCTGTGTGTATCCTCCTGTCTCCTGCGTGTATCCTCCTCTCTCCTGCGTGCATCCCTCCACTTTCTTGTGCGTTTCCTCCTCTCTCCTGTGTGTAACACCTTTCTTTCCTGTGTGTACCAACCCTATATTCTGTGTGTATTCCTCTCTCTTTTGTGTGTATCTTCTCTCTCCTGTTTGTTTCATCCTCTCTTCTGTGTGTATCCTCCTCTCTCCTGTGTTTATGCACCTCTCTCCTGTGTGTATCACCCTTTCCTGTGTGTATTCTTCTCTCTCCTGTGTGCACCCCCCTCTCTCTTTTGTGCATTCCCCTCATTTGTGTGTATACTTCTCTCTCCTATGTGTATTCCCCTCTATCCTGTGTGGATAACCCTGTCTCTTCTCTGTATCGCCCTCTCCTCTGTGTGTCCTATTTTCATCTATGTGTATCCTCCTCTCTTTTGTGTGTATCTTTTCTCTCTTCTGTGTGTATGCACCTCTCTTCTTTGTTTATTCCCCTCACCTTTGTGTATATTCCTCTCTCCTTGTGTATCTTCTCTCTCTCCTGTGTGTATCCCCCACTCTTTTGTGTGTATCCCCCTCGCTCCTGTGTTTATTCTTTTCTCTTCTGTGTGTATCCTTTTCTCTTCTGTGTGTTTCATTCTCTCTCTTGTGTTTATCCCCCTACCCTTCTGTGTGTATTTTTCTCTCTCCTGTGTGTATCCCCCTATCTCCTGTGGGTATCCTCCTTTGTGCTGCATGTATCTTTCTTTTTCCTGCGTGTATTTTCCTCTCTCCTGTGTATACTCCTCTCCTGTGTGTATACCCCTCTCTCCTATGTATATTTCGTCTCTCCTGTGTAGACCCCCTCTCTCTTGTGTGTATTGCCCTCTCCTGTGTATGTGCTCCTCTCTCTTTTCTGTATCCGTCTCTCTTCTGGGTGTATCCTTCTCTTTACTGTGCATATCTTCCTCCTTCTGTGTGTATCCCACTCTCTCCAGTGTGTACCCTCTCACTTCTCTGAGTATGCCCAACTCTCCTGTGTGTATCCCCCTCTCTCCTGTTAGTATCCCCCCTCTCCCCTGTGTGTATCCCTTCTCTCGCCTTTGTATATCCTACTCTCTTCTGTGTGTATCCCCCCTTTATTGTGTGTATCCCCCCTCTCTTTTGTGTGTATCCTCCTCTCTCCTGTGTGTACCCACCCTCTCCTTTGTGTATCCTCCTCTATCCTGTGTGTATCCGCCCTCTCTCCTGTGTGTAACGCCATCTCTCCTCTGTGTATTCCCTCTCTCCTGTGTATACTCCTCTCTTTTGCGTATATCCTCCTCTCTCCTTTGTGTATCTTCCTCTCTCCTATGTGTATCCCTCTCTCTCCTGTGTGTATGACCCTCTCTCTTTTGTGTATTCCTTTCTCTCCTGTTTGGATCCCCCTCTCTCCTGTGTGTATCCCCCTTTCCTGTGTGTATACCCTCTCTCCTGTGTGTATCTTCTCTCCTGTGTGTTTTTCCCTCTTTCTTGTGTGTCTTTTTCTGTCTCCTGCATGTATCCATCTCTCCTTTGTGTATCCTTAGCTCTCCAGTGTGTATGCCCCTCTTCTTTGTGTATACTCCTCTTTCCTGTGTGTATCCTCTTCTCTCCTGTGTGTATCCTCCTCTCACCTATGTGTATCCTGCTCTCTCCTGTGTGTTTCCCCCATCTCTCCTGTGCGTAACACCTTTCTTTCCTGTGTGTATCACCCCTTTCTCTTGTGTGTTTCCCCCCTCACTTGTGTGTATCCCGTCTCTCCTGTTTCTTTCCTCCTCTCTCCTGTGTGTATCCTCCTCTCTCCTGTGTGTACACCCCTTTCTCCTGTGTGTATCCCCTATTTTTGTGTATGCCCCTCTCTCCTGTGTGTATCTCCTCCTCCTATGTCTATCTTCCTCTCTCCTGTGCGTATTCTTCTCTCTCCTGTGTGTATTATCCTCTCTCCTGTGTGTATCTTTTTCTCTCCTGTGTGTAATTCTCCTCTCCTTTTTCTGTTCTCCCCCTCTCTTTTTTGTGTAACCCCTTTCTCTTTTGTGTGTATCCCCCATTTCTTCTGTGTGTATCCGCCTCTCTTCCGTGTGTATCCCCTCTCTCCTGTTTGTATCCTCCTCTCTCCTGTGTGTATCTTCCTCTCTCCTGTGTTTATCCCCATTTCTCCTGTGTGTATTTCACTTTCCTCTTTGTATGAACGACTCTACTTTTTGTATCTTTCTCTACTGTGTGTATTCCTTTTTCTTCTGTGTGTATCACACCTCTCCTTTGTGTATCTTCCTCTCTCCTGTGTGTATCCTTCTGTCTCCTGTGTGTATCCTTCTATCTTTTGTGTGTATCCTCCTCTCTCCTGTGTGTACCTTCTTCTCTTCTGTGTGTATCACCCCTCATTTGTGTGTATTTCCCTCTCTCCTGTGTGTATCTTTCTGTCTCCTGTGTGTATCTTTCTCTCTTCTGTGTGTATCCTCCTCTCTCCTGTGTGTATCCTAATCTCCTGTATGTATCTTTCCATCTCTTGTGTGTATTCTCCTCCTTCCTGTGTGTATACTATTATCTTCTGTGTGTATCCCTCTTCTCTCCTGTGTGTATTCGCGCTCTCTCCTGTGTGTATCCCCCATCTCCTCTGTGTATCCCCCTCTCTCCTGTGTGTATTCCCTCTCTACTGTGTGTATTCTCCGCTCTGCTGTGTATATCCTTCTCTCTCCTGAGTGTACTCCCTTCTCTCCTGTGTGTATCCCCATCTCCTGTGTTTATTCTTATCTCTTCTGTGTGTATCCCGTTTTCTCCTGTGTGTATCATTCTCTCCAGTGTGTATGTCCCTCTCTTCTGTGTGTTGCCCCATCTCCTTTGTGTATCCTCCTCTTTCCTGTGTGTATCCTTTCCTCTTTTTGGTGTATTTCCAACTCTTTTGTGTGTATTCCCCTATTCTTTTTGTATCCTTTTCTCTCGTGTGTATACCTCTCTCTCCTCTGTGTACCTTCATTTTTCCTGTGTGTATTTCCCTCTCCTGTGTTTCTCAACCCTCTCTCCCGTGTGTATCCTCCTCTCTCCTGTGTGTATCTTTCTCTCTTTTGTGTGTATCCTTCTCTCTCCTACGTGTATCCTCCTCTCTGCAGTCTGTATCCTTGTTCCTTTTATGTGTATTTTCTTCCCTCCTCTATTTATCCTTCTCCCCCTGTGTGTACCAACCCTCTCCTGTTTGAATCTCCCTCCATCCTGTGTCTATGCCCCACTCTCCTGTGGGTATCCTCCTCTCTCCTGTGTGTATCCCTTCTCTCTGCTGTGTGTATCCTCCTCTTATTTTGTGTGTACTTTATTCTACTGTGTGTATCCCCCTCTCCTGTGTGTATCCACTTCTCTTCTGTGTGCATTTCCCCCACTTCTGTGTGTACCCACCTCGTCTGTGTGTATCTCCCTCTCTAATGTGTGTTTTCTTCTCTCCTTTGTGTGTCCTCCTCTCTCCTGTTTGTATCCTCCTCTGTCCTGAATGTATCCTAATTTCTACTGTGTGTATCCTCCTCTCTCCTGTGTGTATCCCCCTCTCTCCTGTGTGTATTCCCATCCCTCTTGTGTGTATGCCACACTCTCCTGTTTGTATCTCAGTCTGTCTTGTGTGTATCCCCCTCTCTCCTGTGTGTATCCTTTTCTCTCTTGTGTGTATCCTCCTCTGGCTTGTGTGTATTCTCCACTCTCCTGTGGGTATCCCCCTCCTTTTGTGTGTATCCCCATTTCTCCTGTGTGTATTTCCCTTTCTCCTGTATGTATCCTCCTCTCTTTTGCGTGTATCCTCCTCTCTTCTCTTTGTATCCTCTTCCCTTTTGTGTGTATCCTCCTCTCTTGTATTTATCCTTATCCCACTGTCTGTATACCCCTGTCTCCTGTTTGTATCCTCCTCTCTCCTGTGTGTATCCTTCATCTCCTGTGTATGCACCTCTTTCCTGTTTGTGTCCCCCTCTCCTGTGTGTATCCTTCTCTCTCCTGTGTATGCACCTCTCTCCTGTGTGTGTCCCCCTCTCCTGTGTGTATCCCCCTCTTTCCTGTGTGTACTTCCCCGTCTCCTGTGTGTACCCCTCTCGCCTGTTTGTATCCTCCTCTCTCCTGTGTATTTTTCCTCTTTTTTGTGAATCCTCCTTTCTCCTGTGTGTATCCTCCTCTCTTCTGTGTGTATTTTCCTATCTCCTGTGTGTATTTCCCTCCCTCGGTGTGTATTTTTCTCTCTCCTTTGTGTATCCCCATCCCTCCTGTGTGTATTCCGCACTTTCCTGTTTGTATCCCCCTCTCTCCTGTGTGTATACCCCTCTCTCCTGTGTGAATCCTCCTCTCTATTGTGTCTATACTTCTCGGGCTTGTGTGTATTTTTCTTTCTTCTGTATGTATCCCCCTCTCTTTTCTCTGTATCTCCATCTCCTGTATGTATCCCCCACTCTCCTGTGTGTATTACCCTGTCTCCTGTGTGTATCCAAATCTCTTGTTTGTATCCCCTCTCTCCTGTGTGTATGCCCCTCTCCTGTGTGTATCCTCCTTCCTTCTGTGTGTATCCTACTCTCTCATTTGTGTATCCTCTTCTCTCCTGTGTGTATCCTCCTTTTTTCTGTGTGCATCCTCCTCTCTCCTGTGTGTATTTTCTACTCTTTTGTGTGTATCTTCCTTTCTCCTGTGTGTATCCCTCCTCTCTCCTGTGTGTTTCTCCCCTCTCTCCTGTGTGTAATTCCTTCCTCTCTTGTGTGTATCCCCCCTATCTCCTGTGTGTCTCACCCTCTCTCCTGTGTGTATTCCCTCTCTCCATTTTTTATCTTCCTCTCTCCTGTGTGTATCTTCCTCGCTCCTGTGTGTATGCCCCTCTCTGCTATGTGTATCCCCCTCTTCTTTGTGTATCCTTTTCTCTCTTCTGTGTATTATTTTTTCTCCTATGTGTATCCTTTTTTCCTGTGTGCATGCCCCTCTCTACTTTGTGTATCCCCCTCTCCTGTGTGTATCCTTTTTTCTCCTCTGTGTATTTTCCTCTCACCTGCGTGTATATTCCTTCATTTTCTGTGTATCCCTCCTCTCTTCTGTGTGTTTTCCCCTCTCTCCTTTGTGTAACCCCTTTTTCTCCTGTGTGAATTTCTCCTTTCTTCTGTGTGTATCACCCTTTCTCCTGTGTGTATCCCTTCTCGCCTGTTTGTATTTTCCTCTCTCATGTGTGTATCATCCTCTCTCCTGTGTGTATCCCCATCTCCTGTGTGTATCCCCCCTTTCCTGTGTGTATCCCCCTTTCTTCCGTGTGTATTCCCTTTCCTCTTTGCATTCTCCTTTCTACTTTGTGTATCTCCCTCTCCTGTGTGTATTCTCCTCTCTCCTGTGTGGTTCCTTTTCTCTCCTGTGTGTATCCCTCATTCTCCTCTGTGTATCCCCACTCTCCTGTGTGTATCTTCCTCTCTCCTCTGTGTATCCTTCTCTCGTTTGTGTGTATCTTCCACTCTCCGGTGTGTACCCTTCTTTCTCCTGTGTGTATCCTCCTCTCTGCTGCGTGTACACTCCTCTCTCCTGTGTGAATCCGTCTCTCTCCTCTATGTATTCTCTTTTCTCCTATGTGAACCCTCATATCTCCTATGTGTATCCTCCACTCTTCTGTGTGTATCACTTTCGTTTTCTGTGTGTATCAACACTCTCTCCTGTGTGTATCCACCCCCTCTCCTGTGTGTATCTTCCCACTTTCCAGTTTGTATCTTCCTCTCTCTTGTGTGCATTCCCCTCTCCTGTGTGTATCTTTCTCTAACCAGTGTGTATCCTCCTTTCTCCTGTGTGTATCCTCCTTTCTTCTGCGTGTATCTTTTTTCTCTTATGTGTGTATCACCCCTCTCTCCTGTGTGTATTCACCGTCTCTCCTGTGTGTAACTTCCCTCTCTCCAGTTTGTGTCTTCCTCTCTCTTTTTTGTATCCCTTCTTTCCTGTGTGTATCCTCCTCTCTGCTGTGTGTATCCCCCTCTTTCCTGTGTGTACGCTCCACTCTCATGTGTGTATCTCCATGTCCTGTGTGTATCCTCCTCTCTTTTCTGTGTATTACTCTTTCTCTTGTGTGTATCCACCTCTCCTGTGTTTATGGTCCTCTTTTCTGTGTGTATTCCCCCTCCTTTGTGTATCCTCCTCTTGCCTTTTTGTATCCTCCTCTCTCCTCGGTGTATCCCCCTCTTTCCTGTGTGTATCCCCCTCTTCTTTGTGTATTCTCCTCACTCCTGTGTGTATTCTAATTTCTACTGTGTGTACCCTCCTCTCTCCTGTGTGTATCACGCCACTCCTGTGTGTATCCTCCTCTCTCCTGTGTACATTTTTCCCCTCTTTTGTGTGTATCCTCTTCTCTCCTGCGTGTATCCTTCCTTCTCCTGTGTTTATCCTTTTCTCTCCTGTGTATCCTCCAATCCCCTGCGTGTATCCTCCTCTCTTCTATCTACATTCTTCTCTTTTTTGTGTGTATCCTCCTCTCTTTTGTATTTATCCTTTTTCCTCTGTGTGTATCCCCCTCTCTCCTGTGTGTATTCCCCTCTCTCCTGTGTGTTTGCTTCACTCTCCTGTGTGTACCCCCTCTTTTTTTCTGTATACAACCGCTTTCCTGTGTGTATCCATTTCTCTCCTGTGCATAAGCCCCTTTTTCCTGTGTGTCTCCTCCTCTCTCCTGTGGGTAAGCCCCTGTTTCCTGTGTGTATCCCCTTATTTTGTGTGTATCCCCCTCTTTCCTCTGTGTATACTTCCTCTTCTGTGTTTATCTTTCCCGACATTGTGTATGCCCCTCTCTCCTGTGTGTTTTCCCTCTCCTTTGTGTATCCTCCTTTCTCCTGTATGTATCCTCCTCTCTCCTGTGTGTATCCTCCTTTCTCCTGTGTTTATTTCCCTCCCTTTGTTAGTATCTCCCTCTCCTTTATGTGTATTTCCCTCTCTCCTGTGTGTATCCTCCTCTCTTCTCTGTGCAGTCTCCTCTCGCCTATGTGTATCTTTCTGTCTGGTGTGTTTATCCCTCTGTTCTGTGTGTAAGCCTCTCTTTCCTGTGTGTATCCCCCTCTATCCTGTGTTTACCTCCTCTCTTTTGCGTGTATCCTCCTTTCTTCTGTGTGTCTCCTCCTCTCTTTTGTGTGCATCCTTCTCTCTCCTGTGTGTATCCCACTCTCCTGTGTGCATACTCCTCTTTCCTGTGGGTATCCTTTCTCTCTCCTGTGCGTATCCCTTTTTTCTTCTGTGTGTAACACCATACCTCCTGTGTGTATCCCTTCTCTCTCCTGTGCATATTCCCCTCTCTTTTTTGTGTATCTCTTTTCTCTTGTGTGTATTTTTTCTCTGCTGTGTGTATCCTGTTTTCTCCTGTGTCTACGCTTCTCTCTCCTGTGTGTATTCCCCTCTCCTGTGTGTTTGTTCTTCTTTCCTGTGTTTATCCCTTTTTCTCCTGTGTGTATCTCCCTCTTCTGTGTGTAAGCCCCTCTCTCCTGTGTGTATCTACCTCTCCAGTGTTTATCCTACTCTCTCCTTTGTGTTTCCTCCTCTCTCCTCTGTTTATTCCCTGCTCTTCTGTGTGTATCCATTTTTCCTTTGTGTACCTTCTTCTCTCCTCTGTTCCTCCTCTGATTTGTGTGTACCCTAAACTATCCTGTGTGGGTCACCACTCTCCATGTGTATCCCCCGTCTCTCTTGTGTATATCCCCTCTTTTTTTGTGTGTATTCCCCACTTCTGTGTGTATTCACCTCTTTCCTTTGTGCATTCCCTTCTCTCCTGTGTGGATCTTTCTCACTCCTGTGTGTATGCCCTCTCTCCTTTGTGTATCCTCCTCTCTGCTGTGTGTATTCTTCTCTCTCCTGTGTGTATCCATCTTTCTCATGTGTGTATACTCTATTCTCTTGTGTGAACCCTTATCTCTCCTGTTTGTATCACGACTATCCTGTTTGTATCCTTGTCTTCCCTGTGTGTATCCTTCTGTCTACCTTGTGTATCCTTCCATCTTTTGTTTCTATCCTCCTGTCTCCTGTGTGTATCCTATTCTTTCTTGTGTGAATTCTCCTCACTCCTGTGTGTATTCCCCTCTTTTGTGTTTACCATTCTCTCTCCAGTGTGTATCCTCCTCTCTCCTGTGTGTATCCTTTTTCTCTCCTGTGTATATCAACTCTCTCTTTTGTGTGTATTTTTCCTCTCTCCTGTGTGTATCCCCCCTTTCTCCAGTTTGTGTCCTTCTCTCTCCTTTGTGTATTCCCTCTCTACTATGTAACCCCCTCCCTTTTGTGTGTATACTTTCTCTCTCCTGTGTGTATTTTCCTCTCTCCTCTGTGTATCCCCTCTCTCCTGTGTGTATCATCCTCTCTGTTGTGTGTATCCTTTTTTCTCCTGTGTGTACGCTTTTCTCTCCTGTGTGTTTCCCCCTGTTCTGTGTGTATCTTCCTCTCTCTTGTATTTATCCTTCTTTCTCCTGTGTGTATGCCCTTCTCTTCTGTGTGTATTTTTTTCTCCTGTGTTTATTCTTTTCTCTTTTGTGTGTATCCTCCTCTCTCCTCTGTGTATCCCCTATTCTGTGTGTATCCCCCTCTCCTTTGTGTATCCTCTTCTCTCCTTTATGTACCCACTGTCTCCTGTGTGTACCCTACACTCTCCTGTGTGTATCATACCTCTCCCGTGTTATTTTTTGACTCTCCAAACCAACGACCATATGAAATAGACTAGAGATTATTCTTCACATGTGCAATATTCGAAGAGGTTCTGTGTACTACTCAGCATTACACAGCATTACAGTTCAAATGAAATAGACTCCTGATTACAACCCAGTTGTGTATCATTCAGGAAGGAACTTAATTCATGGCTATCTTAAACAGTGTTCTGATTACTCCGTAGAAGTTCATTATTCACTGAATCTTTGAATGAGAGGCCATACAAAATAGACACCTGACTACTGCTACATTGTAAATTTTTCAATAAGGATCTAAATGAGTGCTAGTATGAAATAGAATCCTGAGAACTCCCCAGGTGAGTATTATTCAGGGAGGCACAAAATGAGTGGCCATATAAAAAATGCTCGACAATTACCCTGGTGTGGATTATTCACTGAGCATCATAATGAGTGGCTACATGAAGTAGACCCTTAACTCTTCCCGAGGTGTTTATTATTGAATGAGACTCTGACACAGTGGGCATAAAAAAGAGACTCATGTGTATTGCCCAGGTAATCATTATGTACAGAGACTCTGAATGTGTTGGCATTTGAAGTAGATCCTTGACTGCTTCTGAGGGGAGTATTATTCACAGAGGCCCAGAACGGGTGGCCATGTGAAAGAAATTCCTGACTTATCAGATATACATGTTATTCACTAAAACACTGAGAGAGTGGCCTTATGAGATATACCACATTTTACTCCAGAGGAGTGTGTTATTTTTTGACTCTCCAAACGAACCACCCTATAAAATGGACTAGTGATAATTCTTCACACGTGCAGTATTCAAAGTGGTTCTGTATGAGTGTCCATATCAAATAATCTCATGACTCTCACATATGTGTGTATCATTCATGGAGCTGCTTAATTTTAAGCTACCTTCAATAGGGTCCTTTCTTCTCCACAGCTGTTTATTATGCACTGAATCTCTGAATGAGAGGCCATATAAAATAAACTCCTAATGATTGCCCCATTGTGCATTATTTGGTAATGCTGTGATTGAGTGGCCATATGACCTGGACTCTGACTATTCCCAAGGTATGTATTCTTCAGTCAGTTTCTGAATGAGTAACCACGTAAAATAGACTCCTGACTCTGTCCTCTTGACTATTTCTCAGCTCTGCATTTTCCACTGAGTAGCTGGGTGAACTGTCATATCAAATAGTCACCAGACAATTATCCAGGTGTGCATTATTCAGTGAAACTCTTAATAAGTGACTATAATATAATCCTTAGTATTTTCCAGATATATATGATTCTTCACTGAGAAACTGAATAAGTGGTCATGTCAAGTACACTTCTGACATTTTCATACGTCTGTATTATTCTGTGAGGCTCTGAATGTGTGGCCATAAAATAAAGACTCCTATATACTACTCAGGCGTCAGTTTTTACATTTGTCTCTAAATGAGTGGCTAAACGAAATAGAATCCTAACTTCCCAATGTGTCTGTTATTCACTTAGGCTCTGATTATGTGGCTATATGAAATAGAATTCTGACCACAATAGAGGTGTTCTTTACTCAATGAACCTCTGAAGAAATGCCACATGTAATAGCGTCCAGAGTATTCCTCAGGAGTTTATTGTTCACTGTTGCTCTGAAACACTGGCCATATGAAATTGTTTCCTGACTAGTCTACAGGCGTGTATTATTGACTCTGACTTTAAATCTTTGGGCATATGGAATATACTAATGACTATTCCAAAGTTGTGTATTACTTACTCAGGCTTTGATTTTTGGCCATGTAAAATAGACTAGTGTCTATTCCACACGTGTGCATTATTCCCTTAGGCTGTAAATGAGAGGCTATGTAAACTACAGTCCTAACACTTCCCCAGGTGTGTGTCACTCAGTGAGGCTCTTTTGTATGACCATATGAAACAGGAGGTGGTCTATCTCAAATAATTTTATTACTCAGTGAATCTCTGTATGAGTGTCTATATGAAATAGACTGCTGCGTAATTTACATTTGTGTATTATTTATTGAGGTTATGAGTTAGTGTCCATATAAAATGTAATCCTGACTAATCCACACGTGTATATTATCCACTGAGGCTATGAATGTTTTTCCAAATAAAATAGACCCCAGGCTACTACACAGGTCTGCATTATTTACAGATTCTCTGAAGGAATATCCATCGAAATTAGACTCCAAATTATTCTCCAGGTGTGTATTATTCAGTGAGCCTCAGAAAATGTGGCCATACAAATTAGATTTCTTACTATATCAAGTGTTTGTCTTATGCACTGAGGTTGTGAATATGTGTCTACATGAAAGTGTCTCCTGACTACACCACATTTTTCAATGACACATTAAATTAGAGGCCACATGAAAAAGGCTCCTTATTATTCTACAGGTGTGCATTATTTTTTTTTCCTAATACGTGGTTATTGCTTTCGTCTTTTTTTTAAATATTTTTAATATTCATTGCATTATAGGTTTTGGGGTACATGTGCAGAACGTGGAAGTAACTTGCATAGGTACACACCTGGCAGTGTGTTTTGCTGCCTTTCTCCCCTTCACCCACACTTGGAATTTATCCCCAAGCTATCCCTCCTCAGCACCCCTCGCTGTTCCTCCCGCATTCCCCCAATAGTTCCCAGTGTGTAGTAGACACCCTCCCTGTGTGCATTTGTTCTCATTTTTCTCACCCACCTCTGAGTGAGAACATGCCATATTTCGTTTTCTGTTCTTGTGTCAGTGTGCTGAGAATGATGTTCTCCAGATTCATCCATGTCCCTACAAAGGACACAAACTCATCATTTTTGATTGCTGCATAATATTCCATGGTGTATATGTGCCACATTTTCCCAGTCCAGTCTATCATCGTTGGGCATTTGGGTTGGTTCCAGGTCTTTGCTATTGTAAACAGTGCTGCAATGAACATTCGTGTTCATGTGTCCTTATAGTAGAACGATTTATAGTCCTTTGGATAGATACCCAGTAATGGGATTGCTGGGTCAAATGGAATTTCTATTTCTAGGTCCCTGAGGAATCGCCACACTGTCTTCCACAATGGTTGAACTAATTTACACTCCCACCAACAGTGTAAGAGTGTTCCTATTTCTCCACATCCTATCCAGCATCTGCTGTCTCCAGATTTTTTAATGATCGCCATTCTAACTGGTGTGAGATGGTATTTCAATGTGGTTTTGATTTGCATCTCTCTAATGACCAATGACGATGAGCACTTTTTCATATGTTTGCTGGCCTCATGTATGTGTGCTTTTGTAAAGTTTCTGTTCATATCCTTTGCCCATTTTTGAATGGGCTTGTTTGTTTTTTTCCTGTAAATCTGTTTGAGTTCTTTGTAAATTCTGGATATCAGCCCTTTATCAGATGTGTAAACTGCAAAGATTTTTTCCCATTCTGATGGTTGCCGATTCACTCTAGTGACGTTTCTTTTGCCGTGCAGAAGCTGTGGAGTTTGATTCGGTCCCATTTGTGTATTTTGGCTTTTGTTGCCAATGCTTTTGGTGTTTTTTTCATGAAGTCCTTGCCTACTCCTATGACCTGAATGGTTTTGCCTAGATTTTCTTCTAGGGTTTTCATGGTGTCAGGTCTTACGTTTAAGTCTTTAATCCATCTGGAGTTAATTTTAGTGTAAGGTGTCAGGAAGGGGTCCAGTTTCTGCTTTCTGCACATGGCTAGCCAGTTTTCCCAACACCATTTATTAAATAGGGAATCCTTTCCCCATTGCCGGTTTTTGTCTGGTTTATCAAAGATAATATGGTTGTAAATGTGTTGTGTTGCATCCGATGCCTCTGTTCCATTCCATTGGTATATATCTCTGTTTTGGTACCAGTACCATGCTGTTTTGATTACTGTAGCCTTGTAGTATAGTTTGAAGTCTGGTAGCGTGATGCCTCCTGCTGTGTTCTTTTTGCTTAGAATTGACGTGGCTATGCGGGCTTTTTTTTGGTTCCATATGAAATTCATGGTGGTTTTTTCCAGTTCTGTGAAGAAATTCAATGGTAGTTTGATGGGGATAGCATTGATTGTGTAAATTACGTTGGGCACTATAGCCATTTTCACGATATTGATTCTTCCTAACCACGAACATGGAATGTTTCTCCATCTGTTTGTGTCCTCTCTTATTTCGTTGAGCAGTTGTTTCTAGTTTTTCTTAACGACGTCCCTTACATTCCTAGTGAGTTGTATTCCTAGGTATTTTATTTTCTTTGTAGCAATTGTGAATGGCAGTTCGTTCTTGATTTGGTTCTCTTTAAGTCTGTTTATGGTGTATAGGAATGCTTGTGCTTTTTGAACATTGATTTTATATCCTGAGACTTTGCTGAAGTTGCTTATCAGTTGCAGGAGCTTTTGGGCTGAGGTGATGGGGTCTTCTTGGTATACTATCATGTCGTCTGCAAATAGAGACAATTTGGCGTCCACCTTTCCTATTTGAATACCCTTTATTTCTTTTTCTTGCCTGATTGCTCTGGCTAGAACTTCCAGTACTATGTTGAATAGAAGTGGTGAGAGAGGGCATCCTTGTCTAGTGCCAGATTTCAAAGGGAATGCTTCCAGTTTTTGCCCATTAAGTATGATATTGGCTGTTGGTTTGTCATAAATAGCTTTTATTACTTTGAGATATGTTCCATCAATACCAAGTTTATTGAGAGTTTTTAGCATAAAGGGCTGTTGAATTGTATCAAATGCCTTCTCTGCATCAATTGAGATAATCATGTGGTTTTTGTTTTTGCTTATTTTTATGTGGTGAATTACATTTATAGACTTGCGTACGTTGAACCAGCCTTGCATCCCCGGGATGAATCCTACTTGATCATGATGGATAAGTTTTTTAATGTGCTGTTGCAATCGGTTTGCCAGTATTTTATTGAAGATTTTTGCATCTATGTTCATCATGGATATTGGCCTGAAGTTTTCTTTTCTTGTTGAGTCTCTGCCGGGTTTTGGTATCAGGATGATGTTGGTCTCATAAAATGATTTGGGAAGGGTTCCCTCTTTTTGGATTCTTTGGAATAGTTTCAGAAGGAATGGTACCAGATCCTCTTTGTGTGTCTTGTAGAATTCGGCTGTGAACCCATCTGGACCTGGGCTTTTGTTGTGTGGTAGGCTCTTAATTGCTGCCTCAACTTAAGACCTTGTTATTGGTCTATTCATAGTTTCGGCTTCCTCCTCGTTTAGGCTTGGGAGGACACAGGCGTCCAGGAATTTATCCATTTCTTCCTGATTTACTGGTTTATGTGCATAGAGTTGTTTGTAGTATTCTCTGATGATGGTTTGAATTTCTGTGGAATCTGTGGTGATTTCCCCTTTATCGTTTTTTATTGCATCTATTTGGTTGTTCTGTCACTTCTTTTTTATCAGTCTGGCTAGTGGTCTGTCTATTTTGTTGATCTTTTTGAAAAACCAGCTCTTAGATTTATTGATTTTTTGAAGGGTTTTTCTTGTCTCTATCTCCTTCAGTTCTGCTCTGATCTTAGTTAGTTCTTGTCTTCGGCTAGGTTTTGAGCTTTTTTGATCTTGCTCCTCTAGCTCTTTCAATTTTTATGATAGGGTGTCAATTTTGGATCTCTCCACTCTTCTCATGTGGGCACTTATTGCTATATATTTTCCTCTACAGACTGCTTTAAATGTGTCCCAGATATTCTGGTACGTTGTGTCTTCATTCTCGTTGGTTTCAAAGAACTTCTTTATTTCTGCCTTCATTTCATTGTTTATCCAATCAACAATCAAGAGCCAATTGTTCAGTTTCCATGAAGCTGTGCGGTTCTGAGTTATTTTCTGAATTCTGAGTTCCAACTTGATTGCACTATGATCTGAGAGACTGTTTGTTATGATTTCAGTTGTTTTGCATTTGCTGAGAAGTGCTTTACTTCCAATTATGTGGTCAATTTTGGAGTAGGTGTGATGTGGTGCTGAGAAGAATGTATATTCTGTGGATTTGGGATGGAGAGTTCTGTAAATGTCTGTCAGGTTTGCTTGTTCCAGGTCTGAGTTCAAGTCCTGGATATCCTTGTTAATATTCTGTCTGGTTGAAATGTCTGCTATTGACAGTGGAGTGTTAAAGTCTCCCACTATTATTGTGTGGGAGTCTAAGACCCTTTGTAAGTCATTAAGAACTTGCCTTATATATCTGGGTGCTCCTACATTGGGTCCATATATATTTAGAATCGTTATCTCTTCTTGTTGTATCGATCCTTTTACCATTATGTAATGACCTTCTTTGTCCCTTTTGATCTTTGTTACTTTAAAGTCTATTTTATCAGAGATGAGAATTGCAACTCCTGCTTTTATTTGCTCTACATTTGCTTGGTAAATCTTCCTCCATCCCTTTATTTTGAGCCTTTGTGTATCTTTGCATGTGAGGTGGGTTTCCTGGATACAGCACACCGATGGGTTTTTTTTTTTATTGCATTATAGGTTTGGGTGTACATGTGCAGAACGAGCAAGATAGTTGCATAGGTACACACATGGCAGTGTGCTTGGCTGCTTTCCTCCCCTTCACCCACACTTGGTATTCATCCCCAGGCTATCCCCCCCAGCCCCCCCCTGCAGTCCCTCCCCCATTCCCCCCAACAGTCCCCAGTGTATAGTAGACCGCCTCTCTGTGTCCACGTGTTCTCATTTTTCTCACCCACCTATGAGTGAGTATATGCGGTATTTCTTTTTCTGTTCTTCTGTCAATTTGCTGAGAATGATGTTCTCCAGATTCATCCATGTCCCTACAAAGGACACAAACTCATCATTTTTGATTGCTGCATAATATTCCATGGTGTATATGTGCCACATTTTCCCTGTCCAGTCTATCATCTTTGGGCATTTGGGTTGGTTCCAGGTCTTTGCTATTGTAAACAGTGCTGCAATGAACATTCGTGTGCATGTGTCCTTATAGTAGAACGATTTATAGTCCTTTGTATAGATACCCAGTAATGGGATTGCTGGGTCAAATGGAATTTCTATTTCTAGGTCCCTGAGGAATCGCCACACTGTCCTCCACAATGGTTGAACTAATTTACACTCCCACCAACAGTGTAAGAGTGTTCCTATTTCTCCACATCCTCTCCAGCATCTGCTGTCTCCAGATTTTTTAATGATCGCCATTCTAACTGGTGTGAGATGGTATCTCAATGTGGTTTTGATTTGCATCTCTCTAATGACCAATGACGATGAGCACTTTTTCATATGTTTGCTGGCCTCATGTATGTCTGCTTTCGTAAAGTTTCACTTTATGAAAGCAGACATACATGAGGGTTTTGTTTTTATATCCAATTTGCCAGTCTGTTTATTTTGATTGGTGCATTTAGCCCATTTACATTCAGGGTTAATATTGTTATGTGTGAATTTGATACTGCCATTTTGATGCTAGCTGGCTGTTTTGCCCGTTGGTTCATGTACATTCTTCATTTTGTTGATGGTCTTTAGCATTTGGTATGCTTTTAGGATGGCTGGAACTGGTTGTTTCTTTCTATGTTTGGTGCCTCTTTCAGGAGCTCTTGTAAAGCAGGCCTAGTGGTGACAAAATCTCTGAGTACTTGCTTGTTCATGAAGGATTTTATTTTTCCTTCACTTATGAAGCTCAGTTTCGCTGGATATGAAATTCTGGGTTGAAAGCTCTTTTGTTTTATGATGTTGAATATTGGCCCCCACTCTCTTCTGGCTTGTAGAGTCTCTGCCAAGAGATCTGCTGTGAGTCTAATGGGCTTCCCTTTGTGGGTGACCTGACCTTTCTCTCTGGCTGCCCTTAGTATTTTCTCCTTCGTTTCAACCCTGGTGAATCTGACGATTATGTGCCTTGGGGTTGCTCTTCTTGCAGAGTATCTTTGTGGTGTTCTCTGTATTTCCTATAGTTGAGTTTTGACCTGTCTTGCTAGGTTGGGGAAATTTTCCTGGATAATATCCTGAAGAATGTTTTCCAGCTTGGATTCATTCTCTTCGTCACATTCTGGTACACCTATCAAACGTATGTTGGGTCTCTTCAAATAGTCCCACATTTCTTGGAGATTTTGTTCATTCCTTTTTGTGCTTTTTTCTTTAATCTTGGTTTCTCGTTTTATTTCATTGAGTTGATCTTCAACTTCTGATATTCTTTCTGCTGCTAGGTCAATTCGGCTGTTGAAACTTGTGCATGCTTCACGAATTTCTCGTGTTGTGTTTTATAGCTCCTTCAATTCATTCATATTCCTCTCTAAGTTGTCCATTCTCGTTACCAATTCCTTTTTTCAAGTATTTTTTCAAGGTTCTTAGTTTCTTTGCACTGGTTTAGAACATGTTCCTTTAGCTTACTGAAGTTTCTCATTATCCACTTTCTGAAGTCCGATTCTGTCATTTCGTCACATTCATTCTCCATCCAGCTTTGTTCCGTTGCTGGTGAGGAGTTTTTTCCTTTTTTGGAAGTGAGGTGTTTTGGTTTCGGGTGCTTTCCTCCATTTTGCGCTGGTTTCTTCCCATCTTTATGGATTTATCCGCCTGTCGTCTTAGTAGTGGCTGATTTTTCAATTGGGTCACTGTGTGGACACTGAGATTGTTGATGATGAAGTATTTCTGTTACTTAGTTTTCCCTCTAATGATCTATCCTCTCTGCTGTATGAGTGCTGAGGTCCACTCCAGGCCCTGCTTCTCTGGGGTATACCTGCAGCAGCTGCAGAACAGTGAGGGATGATATCAGTTTCTTTTTCTGCTGCCCTTGTTCCAGAATGATGCCAGCCAAATGTCAGTCTGATTAGTCCTTTTCTGGGGTGACTCATTGGATATACAGGGGTCAGGTAGCTGCTTGAGGAGACAATCTGTGCTTTATAGGAGCTCCAGTGCTGAGCTGTGAGCTCCATTGTTCATTCAGGGTTGTTGGGAGGTTATGTCTGCTGCAATAGAACTCATAAAACACCACTCTTTTATTTTTTCACCCTTAGATGCTCTGTCTCAGGGAGTTGGGTCTTTCTTTATGAGTATCTGTTGCACTGTCCTGCCCCACTAGGTGGGAGTCTATTCACTATTTGCCTGCCAGGGCTCTGACCTGCTAACGCGGGTCCACCCTGTTGCTGCCTGGCGGACTCTCTCTGTTATGGCAGGTTGCCTCGGCAACAGCAGGCTGCGTCAGTCCTGGGCGGTACTTAAGTGGGGGTGCACTTCGTCAGGAATGGTGGATGCTTCTCCCTGACCGGGCTGAACCGTCCTAAATGCCGGCAACAAAACTCTCAGCCCCAAGCACCTCCAGTCGCCGCCCTGCTTGTTCCCGTGAGCCTGGGACCTGCCGAGCCCGATCACCCAGCTCCCTGCCTCAGAGTCCGTCCTCTCTCTCTCTCTCTTCCTCTCCCCAAGCTGAAAGGTCGACTCTCTCACTGGCGCCCCAGGAGCCTGCCGATAGGGCACTGGGATCCGTGCAATCTCCCGTGCCGCTGCCCACTACCCCGGTCAGATCACGCTTCCCAGGAATCTCCTGGTCTGGCTCATTGTCCAAGTTCCGTTCAATCAGATGGACATGCCAATCTGCCCTTCCAAATCTCAGATTGCCGGTTTAACAGGGCACCCAGATCAGTGAGTTCCGCGCCGGGTCCCGCTGCGGCACCGGCCGAAGTGGCGGCAGGAGCCGGTTGCGTTAGCCGGCTGCTAGCGTCCCGTGTCTCTCCCACACCTGGGACTTTGAACGCTCTGTGGGCATAAAAGGAACATCCGAGAATGCGGCTAGGACTCACCCTCTGCGCCTTCACCGAGAGCTGCAATCCTGAGTCACCTCTATGACGCCATCTTGCCTCCTAGTTCTGTTGTCAGTTCTTAAGTTTAAGTCTTTAATCCAACTGGAGTTAGTTTTAGTGTAAGGTTTCAGGAAGGGGTCCAGTTTCTGCTTTCTGCACATGGCTAGACAGTTTTCCCAACACCATTTATTAAAAAGGGAATCCTTTTCCCATTGCTCCTTCTTGTCAGGTTTATCAAATATTATATTGTTGTAGATATGTTGTGTTGCCTCCGATGCCTCTGTTCTGTTCCATTGGTCTATATCTCTGCTTTGGTACCAGTACCATGCTGTTTTGATTACTGTAGCCTTGTAGTATAGTTTGAAGTCTGTTAGTGTGATGCCTCCAGCTGTGTTCTTTTTGCTTAGAATTGATTTGGCTATGTGGGCTCTCTTTTGGTTCCATATGAAGTTCATGGTGGTTTTTTCCAGTTCTGTGAAGAAATTCAATGGTTGCTTAATGGGGAAAGCATTGATTGTGTAAGTTACTTTGGGCAGTGTAGCCATTTTCATGACATTGATTCTTCCTAACCACGAATATGGAATGTTTCTGCATCTTTTTCTGTCCTCTCTTATTTTGTTGAGCAGTGGTTTGTAGTTTTCCTTAAAGAGGTCCCTTACCTGCCTTGTGAATTGTATTCCTAGGTACTTTATTTTCTTTGCAGCAATTGTGAATGGCAGTTCGTTCATGATTTGGTTCTCTTTAAGTCTGTTATTGGTGTATAGGAATGCTTGTGATTTGTGCAAATTGATTTTATATCCTGAGACTTTACTGAATTTGCTTATCTGTTTCAAGGGCTTTTGGGCTGAGGTGATGGGGTCTTCTAGGTATACTATCATGTCGTCTGCAAATAGAGACAATTTGGCTTCCACCTTTCCTATTTGAATACCCTTTATTTCTTTTTCTTGCCGGATTGCTCTGGCTAGAACTTCCAGTAAAATGTTGAATAGGAGTGGTGAGAGAGGGCATCCTTTTCTCGTGCCGGATTTCAAAGGGAATGCTTCCAGGTTTTGCCCATTAAGTATGATATTGGCTTTTGGTTTTGTTGTAAATAGCTTTTATTACTTTGAGATATGTTCCATCAATACCAGTTCTATTGAGGGTTTTTAGCATAAAGGCTATTGAATTTTGTCAAATGCCTTCTCTGCGTCAATTGAGATAATCATGTGGTTTTTGTTTTTGCTTCTGTTTATGTGGTGAGTTACATTTATACAGTTGCCCATGTTGAACCAGCCTTGCATCCCCGGGATGAATCCTACTTGATCATGATGGATAAGTTTTTTAATGTGCTGTTGCAGTCGGGTTGCCAGTATTTTATTGAAGATTTTTGCATCTATGTTCATCATGGATATTGGCCTGAAGTTTTCTTTTCTTGTTGAGTCTCTGCCGGGTTTTGGTATCAGGATGATGTTGGTATCATAAAATGATTTGGGAAGGGTTCCCTCTTTTTGAATTATTTGGAATAGTTTCAGAAGGAATTGTACCAGATCCTCTTTGTGTGTCTGGTAGAATTTGGCTGTGAACCCATCTGGACCTGGGCTTTTTTGTGTGTGATAGGCTCTTAATTGCTGCCTCAACTTCAGACCTTGTTATTGGTCACTTCATAGTTTTGGCTTCCTCCTGGTTTAGGCTTGGGAAGACACAGGCATCAAGGAATTTATCCATTTCTTCCTGGTTTACTAGTTAATGTGCGTCAGGTTGATGTCGTATTCTCTGATGATGGTTTGAATTTCTGTGGAATGTGTGGTGATTTCCCCATTATCGTTTTTTATTGCATCTATTTGGTTGTTCTCTATTTTCTTTTTTATCAGTCTGGGTAGTGGTCTGTCTATTTTGTTCATCTTTTCGAAAAACCATCTCTTGGATTTATTGATTTTTTGAAGGGTTTCTCTTGTCTCTATCTCCTTCAGTTCTGCTCTGATCTTAGTTATTTCTTGTCTTCAGCTAGGTTTTGAGCTTCTTTGATCTTGCTTCTGTAGCTCTTTGAATTTGATGATAGGGTGTCAATTTTGGATCTCTCCACTCTTCTCATGTGGGCACTTATTGCCATATATTTTCCTCTACAGACTGCTTTAAATGTGTCCCAGAAATTCTGGTTTGTTGTGTCTTCATTCTCGTTTGTTTCAAACAACTTCTTTATTTCTGCCTTCACTTCATTGTTTATCCAATCAACATACAAGAGCCAGTTTTTCAGTTTCCATGAAGCTGTGCCGTTATGAGTTATTTCCTGAATTGTGAGTTTCAACTTGATGGCACTATGGTCTGAGAGACTTTTGACTATGATTTCCGTTGTTTTGCCTTTGCTGAGGAGTGCTTGACTTCCAATTATGTGGTCAATTTTGGAGTAGGTGTTATGTGGTGCTGAGAAGAATGTGTATTGTGTGGATTTGGGGTGGAGAGTTCTGTAAATATCTATCAGGTTTGCTTGTTCCAGATCTGAGTTCAAGTCCGGAATATCCTTGTTAATTTTCTGTCCGGTTGATCTGTCTGATATTGACAGTGGAGTGTTAACGTCTCCCACTATTATTGTGTGGGAGTCTAAGTCTCTTTATATGTCATTAAGAACTTGCCTTATATACCTGGGTGCTCCTGTATTGGGTCCATATATATTTAGAATCGTTAGCTCTTCTTGTTGTATCTAGCCCTTTGCCATTATGTAATGACCTTCTTTGTCTCTTTTGATCTTTGTTGCTTTAAAGTCTATTTCATCAGAGACGAGAATTGCAAGTCCTGCTTGTTTCTGCTCTACATTTGCTTGGTAAATATTCCTCCATCACTTTATTTTGAGCCTTTGTGTATCCTTGCGTGTGATGTGGGTTTCCTGGATACAGCACACCTATGTGTTTTGTTTTTTTATCCAATTTTCCAGTCTGTGTATTTTGATTCGTGCATTTAGCCCATTTACATTTAGGGTTAATATTGTTATGTGTGAGTTTGATACTGCCATTTTGATGCTAGCTGGCTGTTTTGCCCATTGGTTCATGTAGTTTCTTCATTTTTTTGATGCTCTTTAGCATTTGGCATGCTTTTAGGATGTCTGGTACTGGTTGTTTCTTTCCATGTGTATTGCCTCTTTCAGGAGCTCTTGTAAAACAGGCCTCGTGGTGACAAAAATCTCTGAGTACTTGCTTGTTCATGAAGGATTTTATTTTTCCTTCACTTATAAAGCTCAGTTTGGCTAGATATGAAATTCTGGCTTGAAAGTTCTTTTCTTTAAGGATGTTGAATATTGGCCCCCACTCTCTTCTGGCTTTTAGAGTCTCTGCCGAGAGATTTGCCATGAGTCTAATGGGCTTCCCGTTGTGAGTGACCCGACCTTTCTCTCTGGCTGCCCTTAGTAGTTTCTACTTCCTTTCAACCCTGGTGAATCTGACGATTATGTGCCTTGAATTTGCTCTTCTTGCGGAGTATCTCTGCGGTGTTCTCTGTGTTTCCAGGAGTTGAGTTTTGACCTGTCTTGTAGGTTGGGGAAATTTTCCTGGATAATATCCTGAGGAGTGTTTTCCAGCTTTCATTCATTCTCTTCATCACATTCTGGTACACCTATCAAACGTAGGTTTGGTCTCTTCACATAGTCCCACATTTCTTGGGGATTTTGTTCATTCCTTTTTTCTTTAATCTTGGTTTCTCGTTTTATTTCATTGAGTTGATCTTCAACTTCTGATATTCTTTCTTCTGCTTGTTCAGTTCAGCTGTTGAAACTTGTGCATGCTTCGTGAAGTTCTCGTGTTGTGTTTTTCAGCTCCTTCAATTCATTCATATTCCTCTCTAAGTTGTCCATTCTTGTTATCATTTCCTTGAATCTTTTTTCAAACCTTTTTTCAAGGTTCTTAGTTTCTTTGCACTGATTTAGAACATGTTCTTTTAGCTCACTGAAGTTTCTCCTTATCCACATTCTGAACTCTGATTCTGTCATTTCATCACACTCATTCTCCATCCACCTTTGTTCCCAAGCTGGTGAGAAGTTTTGGTCCTTTGTAGGAGGAGAGGTGTTGTGGTTTCTGGTGTCTTCCTGTTTATTGCGCTGGTTTCTTCCCATCTTTATGGATTTATCCACCTGTCATCTTAGTACTTGCTGATTTTTCAATTGGGTCTTTGTGTGGATGCCCAGATTGTGGATGATGTGGTATTTCTGTTACTTAGTTTTCCTTCTTATGGTCTAGCCCTCTGCTGTACGAGTGTTGCAGTCCACTCTAGGCCCTTCTTTTCTGGGGTACACCTGTAGCAGCTGCAGAACAGTGAGCGATGCTACCAGTTTGTTCCAGAATGATGCCCGCCAAATTTCAGTCTGATTAGTCCTATTTTGGTGTGACTCTTTGGATATACAGGGGTCAGGGAGCTGCTTGAGGAGACAGCCTGTGCTTTATAGGAGCTCCAGTGCTGTTCTGTGAGCTCCGTTGTTCATTCACGGCTGTTGGGAGGATGTGTTTATGTCTGCTGCAACAGAACTCATAAAACACTTCCGTTTTTTTCCCCATTAGATGCTCTGTCTCAGGGATGTGCGGCTCTCTTTGTGAGTATCTGTTGCACTGTCCAGCCAATCTAGGAGGCAGTCTATTTACTATTTGCCTGCTGTGGCTCCACCCAGCTAGCACGGGTCCGCGAGGTTGCTGTGAGTCTCTGTTCTGCTGTGGCATGCTTCGACCTGCTGGCAGAGTCTCTCTGTTTTGGCATGTTGCCTCAGCAACAGCAGGCTGCCTCAGCCCTGGGTCGTAATTCAGTAGGAGTGGATTGCATCCCTAGTGGCAGACGCCCCTCCGCCACCGGGCTGCACTGTCCTAGATGCCAGCAGCAAAACTCTCAGCCCTGAGCACCTCCAATCGCGGGTGGTACCCGCTTCCTTGCCTTACAGTCCATCTTCTCTCTCTCTCTCTTCCTCTACCCAAGCTGAACGATGACTCTCTCTCTGGCGCCCCAGTAGCCTGCTGATAGGGCACTGGGCTCCATGCGATCTCCCATGCCACTGCCCACTGCAACAGCTCAGATCACGTTTCACAGAAATCTCCTGGTCTGGCTCATTTTCCAAGTCTTGTTCAATCAGATGGACATGCCAAACTGTCCTTCCACATCTCAGATTGCCTGTGTAACAGGGCACCCGGACTAGTGAGTTTTGTGCTGGGTGCCACTGTGGTGTGGCGCCAGCCAAACCGGCCCCACAAGCCAGCAGCGCTAGAGGTAGCATCCCGTGTCTCTTCCACACCTGGGACTTTCAAAGTTCTGTGGGCAAAAAATGTCCATCCGGCAATTTGGCTAGGACTCACCCTCTGCGCTTTCACTGAGAGCTGCAATCCTGAGTCGCCTCTACGAAACCATCTTCAGGTGTGCATTATTTAGTGAGACTCTGAATGAGGATATACAAGTAAATCCTGACTATTTATCCAGTTGTGTACATTTAGTGAGGCTCTCAACGGGTAACCATAGGAAAGGGACTTCTGACTATTCCGCAGGTGTGATTTATTCAGTGATTCTTTGAATGAGTGGCCATAATATATAGACTCCAGACTATATCACAAGTGTGTAATATTCAGTGAGGCTGTGAAAGAGGAGCCATATGAAACAGAATTCTAATGATTCGACATGTGCGTTATTCACTGTTTGTCTGAATGAGTAGCCATATGACATAGACTCCTTATTATTCTCCATGTGTGCATTATACAAACAGGTTCGGTATGAGTGTCTATAACAAATAGACTCCTGAAACTCCCCAAGGTGTGTATTACTCAGCGTCACACAGAATTAGAGTTCATAAGAAATAGACTCCTGCCTACCACCCAGGTGTGTATCATTCAGGAAGGCACTTAATTCATGGCTATCTTAAACAGTGTCCTGATTACTCCATAGAAGTTCATTATTCACTGAAACTTGAATGAGAGACCACACAAAATAGACACCTGAGTATTGCTCCATTGTGAATTATTCAATAAGGTTCTAAATGAGTGGTAGTATGAAATAGAATCCTGAGAATTTTCCAGGTTTGTATCATTCAGGGAGGCATGCAATGAGTGGCCATATAAAACATGCTCGATTATTACCCTGGTGTGGATGATTCACTGAAAATTTAAATGAGTGGCTACATGAACTAGACTCTTAACTCTTTCCCAGGTTTGTATAATTGAATAAGACTCTGACTAAATGGGCATAAAGGAGAGACTCGGGTGTATTGCCGAGGTGTTCATTACTTACAGAGACTCTGAATGTGTAGGCATTTGAAGTAGACACTTGACTGTTTCTGAGGGGAGTATTATTCACAGAGGCCCAGAACGAGTGGCCATGTGAATGAGATTCCTGACTTATCAGATATACATGTTATTCACTAAAACACTGAAAAAGTGGCCTTATGAAATAGACCGAATTATACTCCACAGGTGCGCGTTATCTTTTGAATCTCCAAACGAACCACCATATGAAATAGACTAGTGATTATTCCCTACATGTGCAAAATTCGAACAGGTTCTGTATGAGTGTCCATATCAAATAGTCTCCTGACTCTCACACATGTGTGTATCACTCACGAAGCTGTTTTATTTGGGGCTACCTTAAATAGGGTCCTGACTACTCCACAGCTGTTTATTACGCACTGAAGCTCTGAATGAGAGGCCATATAAAATACACTCCTTACTATTGCCCCATTGTGCATTATTCGGTAATGCTGTGATTGAGTGGCCATATGGCCTGGACTCTGACTATTTCCAAGGTGTGTATTCTTCAGTCAGTTTCTGAACGAATGACCACATAAAATAAACTCCTGACTCTGTCCTCTTGACTATTTCTCAGCTCTGCATTTTCCACTGAGTCCCTTGGTGAACGGTCTTATCAAATTGTCTCCAGACAATTATTCTGGTGTGCATTATTCAGTGAGTATCTTAATAAGTGGCTATATATAATAGAATCCTGAGTATTTTCCAGATATATATGATTATTCACTGAAGAACTGAATAACTGGCCATGTCATGTACACTCCTGACATTTACATACGTTTGTATTATTCTGTGAGGCTCTGAATGGGTGGGCATATAATAGAGACTTCTATATACTTCTCAGGCATGAGTTCTACATTCGGCTGTAAATGAATGGCTATACAAAACAGAATCCTGATTTTCCCAAGGTGTCTCTTATTCAGTTAGGCTCTGAGTATGTGGCTATATAAAATAGAATTCTGACTACAATACAGGAGTTCTTTACTCAATGAACCTCTGAAGAAATGCCACATGTAATAGGGTCCAGAGTACTCCTCAGTAATTTATTATTCATTGAGGCTCTGAAACTTTGGCCATATGAAATTGTTTTCTGACTAGTCTACAGGTGTGTATTGTTGACTCTGACTCTAAATATTTGTGCATATATAATAGAATTGTGACTATTCCAAAGTTGTATTACTGATTCAGGCTTTGATTTTGTGTCCATATAAAACAGACTAGTGTCTAGTCCACACATGTGCATTATTCTTTTAGGCTGTAAATGAGAGGCGATGTAAAGTACACTCCTAACACTTCCCCAGGTGTGTGTCACTCAGTGAGAATCTTTTTGTGTGACAGTATGAAACAGGAGGCGTTGTATCTCAAATAATTTTATTATTCAGTGAATCTCTGCATAAGTGGCTATATGAAATAAATTGCTGAGTACTTTACATTTCTGCATTATTCATTGAGGTTACGAGACATTGGCCATATGAAATGGAATCCTGATTAATCCACACGTGCATATTATCCGCTGAGGCTATGAATGTGTGTCCAAATGAAAGAGACTCCTGACTACTCCACATGTCTGCGTTATTAACCGAGGCTCTGAATGAATGTCCATCGAAAAGAGACTTTAAATTATTCCCCAGGTGTGTATTATTCAGTGAGCCTCAGAAGATGCGGTCATACTAATTAGATTTCTTACTATATCAAGGGTCTGTCTTATGCACTGAGTCTCTGAATATGTGTCTACATGAAAGAGTATCCTGACTACACCACATTTTTCAATGACACATTGAATGAGAGGCCACATGAAAAAGTCTGCTGACTATTCCACAGGTGTGCATTATTTATTGAGACTCTGAATGAGGAGATACAAGTAAATCCTGACTATTTATCCAGGTGTGTAAACTTAGTGAGGCTCTCAACGGGTAGCCATAGGAAAGAGACTTCTGACTATTCCGCAGGTGTGAATTATTCAATGATTCTCTGAATGAGTGGCCATAAAAAATACACTCCAGACTGTATCACAAGTGTGTAATATTCAGTAAAGTTGTGAAAGAGGGGCCATATGAAACAGAAATCTAATGACTTCACATGTGCATTATTCACTTTTTTCTGAATGAGTCGCCGTATGACATAGACTCCTCATTATTTTCCATGTGTGCATTATTCCAACAGATTTGGTATGAGTGTCCATACCAAATAAACTCCTGAAACTCCTCCAAGTGTGTATTACTCAGTGTTACACAGAATTGGAGTTCATATGAAATAGACTCCGACTACCACCAAGGTGTGTATCATTCAGGAAGGCACTTAATTCATGGCTCTCTTAAACAGTATCCTGATTAGTCCATAGAAGTTCATTATTCACTGAAACTTTGAATGAGAGGCCATACAAATAGACACCTGACTATTGCTCGATTGTAAATTATTCAATAAGGTTCTAAATGAGTGGTAGTATGAAATAGAATCCTGAGAATTTCCCAGGTGTGTATCATTCAGGGAGGCACATAATGAGTTGCCATATAAAAAATGCTCGACTATTACCCTGGTGTGGATTACTCACTGAGAATCTAAATCATTGGCTACATGAAGTAGACCCTTAACTCTTCCTTAGGTGTGTATTATTGAATGAGACTCTGACTAAGTGGGCATAAAGAAGAGACTCAGGTGTATTGCCCAGCTGTTCAGTACTTACAGAGACTCTGAATATGTAGGCATTTGAAGTAGACCCTTGACTGCTTCTGAGGGGAGTATTATTCACAGACGCCCAGAACGAGTGGCCATTTGAAAGAGATTCCTGACTTATCAGATATTCATGTTATTCACTAAAACACTGAGTGTGGCCTTATGAATTAGACGGCATTTTACTCCACAGGTGCGCATTATTTTTTGACTCTCCAAACAAACCACCATATGAAATAGACTAGTGATTATTCCCCACATATGCAATATTCAAAGAGGTTCTGTATGAGCGTCCATACCAAATACTCTCCTGACTCTCACACATGTGTGTATCATTCACGGAGCTGCTTTATTTGGGGCTACCTTCAATAGGGTCCTCCCTCCTCCACAGCTGTTTATTATGCACTGAAGCTCTGCATGAGAGGTCATATGAAATAGACTCCTTACTATTGCCCCATTGTGCGTTATTCGGTAATGCTGTGATTGAGTGGACATATGACCTGGACTCCGACTACTCCCGAAGTTTGTATGCTTCTGTCAGTTTCTGAACGATTGACCACATAAAATAGACTCCTGACTCTGTCCTCTTGACTACTTCTCAGCTCTACATTTTCCACTGATTCGCTGGGTGACCGGTCTTATCAAAGAGTCTCCAGACAATTCTCCAGGTGTACATTATTCAGTGAGTCCCTTAATAAATGTCTATATATAATAGAATCCTGAGTATTTTCCAGATATATATGATTTTTCACTGAGGAACTGAATAAGTGGCAATGTCAAGTACACTCCTGACATTTCCATACATCTGTATTATTCTGTGAGGCTCTGAATGTGTGGCCATATAATACAGACTCCTATATACTACTCAGGCGTGAGTTGTTACATTTGGCTGTAAATGAGTGGCTATACGAAACAGAATCCTGACTTCCCCATGGTGTCCGTTATTCAGTTAGGCTCTGAGTATGTGGCTATATAAAATAGAATTCTGACTACAATACAGGTGTTCTTTACACAATGAACCTCTGAAGAAATGCCACATGTAACTGCGTCCAGGGTATTCCTCAGTTATTTATTATTCACTGAGCCTCTGAAACTTTGGCCATATGAAATGGTATTCTGACTAGTCTACAGGCGTGTATTATTTACACTGACGCTAATTATTTGGGCATATGGAATAGACTAGTGACTATTCCAAAGTTCTGTATTACTGACTCAGGCTTTGATTTTGTGGCCATATAAACCAGACTAGTTTCTATTCCACACATGTGCATTATTCCCTTAGGATGTAAGTGAGAGGCTCTGTAAAGTACACTCCTAACACTTACCCAGGTGTGTGTCACTCAGTGAGGCTCTTTTTGTTTGACAATATGAAACAGGAGGCTGTCTATCTCAAATAATTTTATTATTCAGTGAATCTCTGAATGAGTGGCAATATGAAATAAACTGCTGAGTACTTTACATTTGTGCATTATTTATTGAGGTTACGAGTCAGTGGTCATATAATATGGAAACCTGATTAATCCGCACGTGCATATTATCAACTGAGGCTATGAATGTGTGTCCAAATGAAAGAGAATCCTGAGTGCTCCACAGGTCTGCATTATTTACCGAGGCTCTGAATGAATGTCCATCGATAATATACTCCAAATTATTCTCCATGTGTGTATTATTCAGTGAGCCTCAGAAGATGTCGTCATACTAATTAGATTTCTTACTATATCAAGGGTCTGTCTTAAGCACTGAAGCTCTGAATATGTGTCTACATGAAAGATTCTCGTGACTACACCATATTTTTCAATGACACATTGAATGAGAGGCCACATGAAAAAGTCTCCTGACAATTCCGCTGGTGTGCATTATTTAGTGAGACTCTGAATGAGGAGATACAAGTAAATCCTGACTATTTATCCAGGTGTGTACATTTAGTGAGGCTCTCAACGGGTAGCCATAGGAAAGAGACTTCTGACTATTCCTCAGGTGTGAATTATTCAGTGATTCTCTGAACGAGTGGCCATAAAATATAGACTCCAGACTATATCACAAGTGTGTAATATTCAGTGAGGCTGTGAAAGAGAGGCCATATAAAACAGACTTCTCATTACTCCACATGTGCTTTATTCACTGTTTCTCTGAATGATTAGCCATATGAAATAGACTCCTCATAATTCTCGATGTGTGCATTATTCTAACAGGTTCGGTAGGAGTGTCCATACCAAATACACTGCTGAAACTCCCCCAGATGTGTATTACTCAGCGTTACACAGAATTAGAGTTCACATGAAACAGATTTCTGATTATCACACAGTTGCGTGTCATTCCTCAAGGCACTTAATTCTTGGCTATATTAAACAGCGTCCTGATTACTCCATAGAAGTTTACTATTCACAGTAACGAGAATGATAGACAATACAAAATAGAAACCTGACTATTGCTCCATGGGGAATAATTCAACGAGGTTCTAAATGAATGGTAGTATCAAATAGAATCCTGAGGATTCTTCAGTTAAATATCACTCAGTGAGGCATAAAATGACTGTCCATATAAAAAATGCTCGACTATTACACTGATGTGCATTATTCACTGAGGCTCTAAATGATTGGCTACATGAAGTAGACTCTTAAATCTTTCTTTGTTGTGTATTATGGTATGAGTCTCTGACTAAGTGGGCAAAAAAAAGGGACTCAGGGGTATTGCCCAGGTTTTAAATACCTACAGAGACTCTGAGTGTGTTGCCATTTAAAGTACAAAATTGACTACATTTGAGGGGAGTATTTTTCACAGAATCCCTGAACGAATGGCCATGTGAAAGAGATTCCTGACTTTTCAGATAAACATATTATTTACTAAAACACTGAAACAGTGGCCTTATGAAATACAACCCATTTTACTCAACAGGTGTGCGTTATTTCTTGATTCTCCAAACTAATCACCATATGAAACAGACTAGTGTTTATTCCCCACAGGTGCAGTATTCGAAAAGGTTCTGTATGAGTGTCTATGTCAAATAGTCTCCTGACTCTGACACGTGTGTGTATCATTCATGGAGCTGCTTAATTTGGGGCTACCTTAAATAGAGTACTGACTACTCCACAGCTGTTTATTAAGCACTGAAGCTACGAATGACAGGCCATATGAAATAGACTCCTTACTATTGCCCCATTGTGCATTATTCGGTAATGCTGTGATTGAGTGTCCATATGACTTGGACACTGACTATTCCCAAGGTGTGTATTCTTCAGTGAGATTCTGAATGAGTGACCACATAACATAACCCTTGACTCTATCCACGTGACTATTTTTCAGTTCTTCATTGTTCACTGAGTCGCTGGGTGAAGAGTGATATCAAATAGTCTCCAGACTATTCATTAGCTGTGCATTATTCAGTGCACATTCAGTATCTGAATAAGTGTCTATATATAACATAATCCTGAGTATTTTCCAGATGTATATGATTCCTCACTGAGGTTCTGAATAAGTGGCTGTGTGAAATACACTCGTGAGGTTTTCATAGGTCTGTATTATTCTGTAAAGCTGTGAATGAGTGGCCATAAAATAGAGCCTCCTGAATGCTCCTCAGGCGTTCATTTTTACATTTGGCTATAAATGAGTGTCTATACGAAATAGAATTTTGACTTTTTTTAAGGTGTATGTTATTCAGTTAGGCTTTGAATATGTGGCTAAGGAAATAGAATTCTGACAACAATAAAGGTGTTTCTTATTCAAGGATGCTCTGAAATTGATGCCACAGTTAATAGCGTCCTGAGTATTTCCCAGGTATGTATTATTCATGGAGGCTCTGAAACTTTGGCCATATGGAATTGTTTTCTGACCTGTCCCCAGGCGTGTATTATTGACTCTGACTCTAAATATTTGGGCATGTAAAATAGACAAGTGACTATTCCAAAGTTGTGTATTACTCAGTCACTAAAATAGTCTAGTGACTATTCCACACGTGCGCATTATTCCCTGAGGCTGTAAATGAGAGGCTATATAAAGTAGACTCCTAACACTTTCCTAGGTGTGCCTTACTCAGTGAGGCTCATTTTG
Source organism: Saguinus oedipus (assembly GCA_031835075.1). Taxonomy (NCBI): domain Eukaryota; kingdom Metazoa; phylum Chordata; class Mammalia; order Primates; family Cebidae; genus Saguinus; species Saguinus oedipus. Next base: position 61,869,388 of record CM063173.1, read on the forward strand.
TGTGACCATATGAAACAGGATGCTGCTATATTAAATATTTGTATTATTTAATGACTCTCTCAATGATTGTCTACATGAAATAGACTGCTGAGTAGTATACATTCGTGCATTTTTCACTGAGGTTACGAGTCAGTGGCCATATAAATTGGAATCCGGACTAATCCACACGTGCATATTATCCACTGAGGCCATGATTGAGTGTCCTAATAAAATAGACTCCTGGCTATTCCACAGGTATACATTATTCACCGAGGCTCTGAATGAATGTCCATCGAAAATAGACTCCAAATTATTTTCCAGGTGTGTATATTCAGTGAGGCTCAGAAGATGTGGCCATATTAATTAGATTCCTTACAACATAAAGGGCCTCTTTTATTCACTGTGGCTCTGAATATGTGTCTACATGAAATAGACTCCTGACTACGTCACATTATTCAGTGACACTCCGAATTAGAGGCCACATGAAAAAGTCTCCTGACTATTCCACAGGTGTGCATTATTTAGTGAGACTCTGAGTGAAGGGATATAGGTAAATCCTGACTATTTCCCCAGGTGTGTACACTTAGTGAGGCTCTTAATGAGTGGCCATAGGAAAGAGACTTCTGACTATTCTGCAGGTGTGCATTACTTAGTGATTCTCTGAATGGGTGGCCATAAAAAATAGACTCCAGACTATATCACAAGTGTGTAATATTCAGTGAGGCTGTGAAGGAGGGGCTGTAATAATCAGACTTCTAATTACTTCACATGTGCATTATTCACTGTTTGTCTGAATTAGTAGCCGTATGACATAGACTTCTCATTATTATCCATGTGTGCATTAACCAAACAGGCTCTGTTTCAGTGTCCATATATAAAAGACTGTGGACCCTGCCCCAGGTGTGTATTACTCAGCGATACACAAAATTAGAGCTCCTATGAAATAGACGCCAGTCTATTACCCATGTGTTAATCATTCAGGAAGGCCCTGAATTCGTGACTATCTTGAACAGCGTCCTGATTACTCCATAGAAGTTTATTATTGGCTGAAACTTTGAGCGATAGACCATATAAAATATACACCTGACTATTGCACCATTGTGAATTATTCAATAATGTTCTAAATGTGTGGTATTATCAAATAGAATCCTTAAAATTCTTCAGGTGTATATCACTCAGTGAGGCACAAAATGAGTGGCCATATAAAAAATTCTCGACTATTAGCCTGGTGTGCATTATTCACTGAGGCTCTAAATGAGTGGCTACATGAAGTAGACTCTTAAATCTATATTCCTTGTTTTTATTGAATGAGTCTCTGACTAAATGGGCATAAAAAAGACTCAGGTGTATTGCCCAGGAGTTCATTACTTACCGAGTCTCTGAATGTGTAGCCATTTAAAGTTGACACTTGACTATTTTTGAGGGGCTTATTCTTCATAGAGGCCCTGAACGAGTGAACTTGTGAAAGAGATTCCTTACTTTTCATATATACATATTTTTCACTAAAACACTGAAAGAGTGGTCTTCTGAAATAGAACCCATTTTACTCCACAGGTGTGCATAGGTTTTTGGTTCACCAAACGGAACACCATATGAAACAGACAAGTGATTTTTCCCCACATGTGCAGTATTCAAAAAGGCTTTGATTTTGCGGCCATATAAAATAGACTACTGTCTATTCCACACGTGTCCATTTTTTCCTGATTCTGTAAATTAAAGGCTATATAAAGTAGACACCTAACACTTCCCCTGGTGTTCATTACTCAGTGAGGCTCTTTTTGTTTAACCATATAAAACAGGATATTGTCTATCTCACATATTTGTATTATTCAGTGAATCTCTGAATGAGTGTCTATATGAAATAGACTGTTAAGTATTTTACATTTTTGCATTTTTCACTGAGGTTATGAGTCAGTGGCCATATGAAATGGAATCATGACTAATCCACAGGTGCATATTATCCACTGAGGCTATGAATGAGTTTCCTAATAAAATAGACTCCTGGCTACTCCACAGGTGTACATAATTTTCTGAGGCTCTGAACATATGTCTATCGAAAATAGACTCCAAATTATTCCCCAGTTGTGCATTATTCAGTGAGGCTCAGAAAATATTTCCATATGAATTAGATTCCTTACTATATCAAGTGTCTGTCTTATTCACTGAAGCTCTGAATATGTGTCTACATGAAATCGACTCCTGATTACACCACATTATTCGGTGACACTCCGAATTTGGGGCCACATGAAAAAGTCTCCTGACTATTCCACAGGTGTGCATTATTTAGTGAGACTCTAAATGAGGGGATAAAGGTAAATCCTGACTGCTTCTCAATGTGTGTACACTTATTGACACTCTTAACGAGTGACCATAGAAAAGAGACTTCTGACTATTCTGCAGGTTTGCATTATTTAGTGATTCTCTGAATGAGTGGCCATAACAAATAGACTCCAGGCTATATCACAAGTGTGTAATATTCAGTGAGGCTGTGAAATAGGGGCCAGATGAAACGGACTTCTAATTACTCCACATGTGCATTATTCAGAGTTTGTCTGAATGAGTAGTCGTATGACATAGACTCCTCATTATTATCCATGTGTGCATTAATCAAACAGGCTCTGTTTGAGTGTCCATACCAAATAGACTCCTGACACTGCCCGAGGTGTGTATTACTCAGCGATACACAAAATTAGAGTTCATATGATATAGACTCCTGACTATCACACAGGTGTGTATCATTCAGCAAGGCACATAATACATGGCTCTGTTAAACAGCATCCTGATTACTCCATAGAAGTTTACTATTCACTGAAACTTTGAATGATAGACCATATAAAATAGACACCTGACTATCGCTCCATTGTGTATTATTCAATAAGTTTCTAAATGAGTGGTAGTATCAAATAGAATCCTGAAGATTCTTCAGGAGTATATCACTCAGTGAGGCACAAAATGAGTGGCCATATAAAAAGTGCTCGACTATTACCCTGGTGTGCATTATTCACTGAGGCTCTAAATGAGTGGCTACATGAAGTAGACTCTTAAATCTTCCTTTGTTGTGTTTTATTGAATGAATCTCTGACCAAGTGGGCATAAAAAGGAGACTCAGGTGTATTCCCCATGTGTTCATTACGTACAGAGACTTTGAATGTGTAGCCATTTGAAGTAGACCCTTGACTATTTTTGAGGAGAGTATTGTTCACAGAGGCCCTGAACGAGTGGCCATATGAAGGTGATTCCTGACTTATCAGATATACATATTATTCACTAAAACACTGAAAGAGTGGCCTTATGAAGCAGAACCCATTTTACTCAACAGGTTTGCGTTATTTTTTGATTCTCCAAACTAATCACTATATGAAACAGACTAGTGATTATTCCCCACATGTGCAGTACTCGAAAAGGTTCTGCATGAGTGTCTATGTCATATAGTCTCCTGACACTGACACATGTGCCTATCATTCACGGAGCTGCTTAATTTGGGGCTACCTTAAATAGGGTTTTGACTAGTCCACAGCTGTTTATTATGCACTGAAGTTCCAAATGTCAGGTCATATAAAATAGACTCCTTACTATTGCCCCATTGTGCATTATTCGGTAATGCTGTAATTGCGTGACCATATGACTTAGACACTGACTATTCCCAAGGTGTGTATTCTTCAGTGAGATTCTGAACGAGTGACCAAATAACATAAACACTTGACTCTATCCTCTTGACTATTTTTCAGTTCTGCATTGTCCGCTGAGTTGCTGTGTGAAGAGTCATATTAAATAGTCTCCAGACTATTCCTTAGCTGTGCATTATTCAGTGTGTCTCTGAATAAGTGGCTATATATAAAATAATCCTGAGTATTTTCCAGATATATATGATTCCTTACTGAGGTTCTTAATATGTGGCCATGTGAAATACACTCCTGACGTTTTAATAGGTCTGTATTATTCAGTGAATCTCTGAATAAATGGCCATATATAATATAATCCTGAGTATTTTCCAGATATATATGATTCTTCACTGAAGTTCTGAATAAGTGGCTATGTGAAATACACTCCTGGCGTTTCCATAGGTCTGTATAATTCTGTGAAGCTCTGAATGAGTGGCCATAAAATAGAGACTCCTGAATACTATTACGGCGTGCGTTTTTACATTCGGCTCTAAATGTTTGGCTATACGAAATAGAATTCTGACTATTTCCAAAGTGTATGTTATTTAGTTAGGCTCTGAATATGTGGCTATAGGAAATAGAATTCTGACTATAATACAGGTGTTTATTATTCAATGAAGTTCTGAAATTGATGCCACATGTAATAGCATCCTGAGTTTCTCCGAAATATGTATTATTCACTGAGTATCTGAAACTTTCGCCATATGAACTTGTTTTCTGACTATTCCACAGGCGTGTATTATTTACTCTAACTAGATATTTGGGCATATGGAAAAGAATAGTGACTATTCCAAAGTTTTGTATTACTCACTCAGGCTTTGATTTTGTGGCCCTATAAAATAGACTAGTGTCTATTCCACACGTGTGCATTATTCCCTTTGGCTGTAAATGAGAAGCTATATAAAGTAGAATTTTATCACTTCCCCAGGTGTGCATTACTCAGTGAGGCTCTATTTTTGTGTCCATAGGAAACAGGATTTTGTCAATCTTAAATATTATTATTATTCACTGAATCTCTGAATGCGTGTTTATATGAAATTTACTGGTGAGTACTTTACATTTGTGCATTCTTCATTGAGTTTACGAGTCACTGGCCATATAAAATGGAATCCTGACTAATCCACACATGCATATTATCCACTGAGGCTATAAATGAGTGTCCTAATAAAATAGACTCCTGGCTTCTCCACAGGTGTACATTATTTACCGAGGCTCTGAATGAATAACCATCGAAAATAGACTCAAAATTATTCTCCAGGTGTGTATTATACAGTGAGACTCAGAAGATGTGGCCATACTAATTAGGTTCCTTACTATATCAAGGGCCTGTCTTATTCACTGAGGCTCAGAATATGTGTCCACATGAAATAGACTCCTGACTACACCACATTATTCAGTGACACTCCAAATTAGAGGCCACATGAAAAAGTCTCCTGACTATTCCACAGGTGTGCCTTATTTAGTCAGAATGTGAATGAGGGGATAAAAATAAATCCTATTCCCCCATATGTGTACACTTAGTGATGCTCTTAACGAGTGGCCATAGGAAAGAGACATCTGACTATTCAGCATGTGTGCATTATTTAGTGATTCTTTGAATGAGTGGCCATAAAAAATAGACGACAGACTATATCACAAGTGTGTAATATTCAGTGAGGCTGTGAAGGATCCTCTGTATACCCACTTTCTCCTGTGTGTGTCACCTCTCTCCTGTTTGTATCCTCCTCTCTCCTGGTTGTATCCTCCTCTCTCCTGTGTGTAGCTCTTTTTTCTGTGTGTATCCCTTACCTGTGCGTATCCTCCCCTTTCCTGTGTGTATCCCCCTTTCTCCTGTGTTTATCCATTTTTCCTGTTTGTATTCCCCTCTCTTCTGTGTGTACCCTCCTCCCTCCTGTATATATCACCACTCTCCTGTGTATGTCCCCCTCTCTCCTGTGTGTATTCCTCTGTCTTCTGTGTGTATCCTGATCTCTTTTGTATGTAAACTCCTCTATCCTGTGTGTATCCTCCTCTCTCCTGCGTTTATCCTCCTCTTCTGTCTGTATCCTCCACTCTTTTGTGTGTATCTTCCTCTCTCCTGTATTTGTCCTTCTTTTCCTGTGTGTATCCCACTCTCTCCTGTGTGTATGCCTCAATCTCCTATGTGCCTCTTCTTCCCACCTGTTTGTATGCCTCAATCTCCTGTTTGTATCCCCCTCTCTCCTGTGTGTATCCCCACTCCCTCCTGTGTGTATCCCCCTCTCTCCTGTGTGTATACTCCTCTCTCCTGTGTGTATGCCACTCTATTTTGTGTGTATCCCCCTCTCCTGTGTGTATCCCCCTATCTCCTGTGTGTATCTCCCCGTCTCCTGGGAATATCCTTCTCGACTGTGTCTATCTCCCTCTCTTTTGTGTGTTTCCCCCTCTTATTTGTGTATCCTCCTTTCTGCTCTTTGTAGTGTCCTCTCTCCTGTGTGTATCCACCTCTCTCCTTTGTGTATCCCGCTTCCCCTGTGTGTATCTTCCTCTCTCCTGTGTGTATCCCCCTCCCTCCTGTGTGTATGCTGCACTTTCCTGTTTGTATCTTCCTTGTTTCTGTGTGTAACCGCCTCTTTCCTGTGCGTATCTTTCTCTCTCCTGTGTGTATGCCCCTCTCTCTTGTGTGTATTTCACTCTCTCCTGTGTGTATCCCAATCTCTCCTGTGTGTATCTCCCACTCCTGTTTGTATCCCCTACTCTACTGTGTGTATTACCCTGTTTCCTGTGTGAATCCAACTCTCCTGTGTGTATCCCCCTCTCTCCTGTGTGTATGCACTTATCCTGTGTGTATTCTCCTTTCTCCTGTGTGTATTCTCCTCTGTCCTGTGTGTATTTTCCTCTCTCCTGTGTGTATCTTTCCTCATCCCTCTGTGTATACCCTTCTCTTTTGTGTGTATCCCTCTTTCTTCTGTGTGTATCTCCCTCTCTTTTGTGTGTATCCCCTCTCTCCTTTGTGTATCCTCCTCTCTGCTGCGTCTGTTCTCCTCTCTCCTGTGTGTACGCCCCTCTCTCTTGTGTGTATCCCCCTCTTCTGTGTGTATTCTTCTCTCACCTGTGTGTATCCCCCTTTCTCCTGTGTGTATCATCCTCTCCTGTGTGTATGCCCCTCTCTACTGTGTGTACCCACCTCCCTTCTGTGTGTATGCCCCACTCTACTGTTTGTATTCTTCTTCTTCCTGTGTGTATCCCCATCTCTTTTTTGTTTTTTCTCTCTCCTGTGGGTATGCCTCTCTCTCTTGTGTATATTCCCCTCTTTCCTATGTGTATCCTCCTCTCTCCTTTGTGTATCCAACTCCCTTCTTTGTGTATTCTTGTCTCCTGTGAGTATCTTTTTCTCTCCTTGTTGTATCCCCCTCTCCTGTGTGTATCCCCCTCTCTCCTTTTTGTATTTTTCTATCTCCTGTGTGTATCCTTTTCCTTTTTGTGTGTATCCTCCTCTCTTTTGTGTGTATCTTCCTCTCTCCTGTGTTTATCCTTTTCTCCTGTGTGTATCTATCTCTCTCCGTTGTGTATCCTCCTCTCTCCTGTGTGTATGCTCCTCTCTTCTGTGTGTATCTTTTCTCTTCCCTGTGTATCTTCTCTCCTTTGTGTGTACTCCACTCTCCTGTGTGTATCCTCCTTTATTCTGTCTGTATCCTCCACTTATTGTGTTTATCCTCCTCTCTTCTGTATTTATCCTTCTCCCACTTTGTGTAGCCCCCTCTCTCCTGTGTGTATCCCCTTTCCTTCTGTGTTTATGCCCCACTTTCCTGTGTGGATCCCCCACTCTCCTGTGAGTATTACCCTTCTCTCCTGTGTGTATCCTTCTCTATTTTGTGTGTTTACCCCTCCATCCTGTGTGTATCCCCCTCTCCTTTTTGTATCCCCTTCTCTCCTGTGTGTATCCCACCGTCTCCAGTGTTTATCCTCCTCGCCTGTGTGTATCCCCCTCTCTTTTATGTGTTTCCCCCTTTTCTTTGTGTATCCCCTTTTCTCCTGTGTGTAGCCTCTTCTCTCTTATGTGTATACTCCTCTCTCCTTTGTGTATCCCCCCTCATGTGTGTATCCCACCGTCTCCAGTGTTTATACCCCGCCTGTGTGTATCCCCCACTCTCTTGTGTGTTTCCCCCTCTTCTTTGTGTATCCTCCTCTCTCCTGTGTGTAGCCTACTCTCTCCTGTGTGTATCCTCATCTCTTCTATGTGTAACCTTTTCTCTCCTTTGCGTATCTTTCTCTCTTGTGTGTATTCTTCTCTCTCTTGTGTGTATCCTCTTCTCTCCTTTGTATATCCTCCTCTCTTCTGTGTGTATCCTCTTCTCTCCTGTGTGTATCCCCCCTCTTGTGTGTTTCCCCCTCTTGTTTGTGTATTCTCCTCTCTCCTTTGTGTAGCCTTTTCTCTCCTGTGTGTACCCTCCTCTCTCCTGTGTGTATTCCCCTTTCTTCTGCATGTCTGCCACACTCTCCTCTTTGTATCCCCCTTTTCCCTGTGTGTAGTCTCCTCTCTCCTGTGGGTATGTCCCTCTCTTCTGTGTGTATCCAACTCCCTTCTTTGTGTATCTCTGTCTCTTGTGGGTTTCTTTTTCTCTCCTGTGTATTTTCCTCTCCTGTATTTATCCCCCTCTCTCCTGTGTGCATTTTTCTGTCTCCTGTGTGTATCATTTTTTATTTTTTGTCTATTCTCCTCTCTCCTGTGTGTATCTGCCTCCCTTCTGTGTGTATGCCGCACTCTCCTGTTTGTATCCCCCTTTTACCTGTGTGTACCCCCCTCTCTCCTTTGTGTATTCTTTTCTCTCCTGTGGGTATGCCCATCTCTCTTGTGTGTATTCCCCTCTCTTTTGTGTGTATCTTCCTCTCTCCTGTGTGTATCCAAAGCCCTTTTTTTTTGTATTTCTGTCTCCTATCTGTATCTTTTTTCTCTCCTGTGTGTATTCCCCTCTCCTGTGTTTATCCCCCTCTCTTCTGTGTGTATCCTTCTGTCTCCTGTGTGTATAACTTTCTATTTTGTGCGTATCCTTCTCTATCCTGTGTGTATCTTCCTCTCTATTGTGTTATCCTTCTCTCCTGTGTGTATCTATCCCTCTCCTGTGTATATGCTCCTCTCTCCTGTGTGTATCTCTCCTCATTCCCTCTGTGTATCCCCCCTTTCCCCTTTGTGTAGCCACCCTCTCTCCTGTGTGTATTCCCCCTTTCTCCTGTGTGTATTTTTCTTTCTCCTGTGTTTACCCTCTCTCTCATGTGTGAATCCTAATCTCTACTGTGTGTATTCTCCTTTCTCCTGTGTGTATGCCTTTCTCTCCCATGTGTATCCTTCTCTCCTTTGTGTAGTCTCCTCTTTCCTGTGTGTATTTTCCTTTCTCCTGTGTGTATCACCCTCTCCTGTGTGTATGCCCCTCTCTCCTGTGTATTCCCATCAACTGTCTGTATCCTTTTCTCTCCTGTGTGTATCATTTTCTTTTTCATGTATCCCTCTCTTCCCTCTGTGTATCTCCCTCTTCCTTGTGTATCCTTTTATCTTTTGTGTGTATCCCCCTCTCTCCTGTGTGTATCCCACTCTCTCCTGTGTGTATCCTCTTTTCTCCTGTGTGTATCTCCTCTCTGCTGTGTGTATCCCCCTCTCTTCTGTGTGTATCCCCTTTGCTCCTGTGTGCATCCTTCACTCTTTTGTGTGTATCTTCCTCTCTCCTGTGAGTATCCTTCTCTCTTTTGTGTTTATCCTCCTCTCTTCTGTGTGTGTCACCTTATCCTGTGTGTATCCCCTCACTCTCCTGTGTGTATCCTTTTCTCTCATGCATGTATCCTTCTCTTTTCTCTGTGTATCCTCCTCGCTCCTGTGTGTATCCTCCTCTTTCCTGCGTTTGTCGTCTTCTCTTCTGTCTGTATCATCCTCTCTTTTTTGTGTACCCTCCTCCCTCCTGTATTTTTCCTCCTCCCCCTGTGTGTTTCTTCCTCTCTCCTGTGTGTATCCCCCTCCATCCTGTGGGTATGCCCGACTCTCCTGTGTGTATCCCCCTTTCTCCTGTGTGTATTCCCCTTATCTCCTGTGTGTATCCTCCTCTCTCCTGTGTGTATCCTTCTCTTTTCTGTGTATCCTGTCTTTCCTGTGTGTATCCCCCATTCTTCTGTGTGTATCTTTTTGTTCTTTGTGTATGCCCATGTCTTTTTTGTGTATGCTCCTCTCTCCTATGTTTATTTTCCTCTCTCCTGTGTGTATCTTTTTCCCTACTGTGTGTATCCCCCTCCACATGTGTGTATCCCCCACTCTCCTGTGTTATTTCCCCTCTTCTCTGTGTATCCTCCTCTCTGCTGTGTGTATCCTTTTTTTCATTTGTGTGAATCATACTCTATCCTGTGTGTATCCTCCTTTCTTCTGTGTGTATCTTCCACTATCCTGTGTGTATTTCCCCTCTCTCCTGTGTGTATCCTCTTGTCTCTTGTGTGTATTCTACCCTCTCCAGTGTGTATCTTCCTCAATTCTGTGTATATCCTTGTCTCCCCTGTGTGTATGTCACTCTCTTATATGTGTATCCCCCTCTACTGTGTGCATCCTCCTCTCTGCGGTGTGTATCCTCCTTTCTCCTGTGTGTACCCTCCTGTGTCTTATGTGTATCCTTTTCTATTCTGTGTGTATCCTCCTCTCCTGTGTGTATTGTTCTCTCTCCTGTGTGTATCATCGTCTCTCCTGTGAGTATCATCCTCTCTTTTGTGTGAATCTTCCACTCTCCTGTGTACATCTTCCTTTCTCCTGTGTGTATCTTCCTCTCTTCTGTGTGTATCCCCCTTTCCTGTGTGTATCCCCCTCTTACCTGTGTGCATCCTCCTCTCTTCTGCGTGTATTCTCCTCTCTCCTGTGTGTATCCTTCTTTCTCCTGCGTGTATCATCCTCTATTCTGTCTGTATCCTCCAGACTTTTGTGTGTATTCTCCTCTCCCTTGTATTTATTCTTCTCTTCCCGTGTGTATCCTTCTCTCTCCTGTGTGTATTACCTCCCCTCCTGTGTGTATCCTCCCTCAATCCTCTGTGTATCCGCCTCTATTTTTTTGTTTATAACCCTCTCTCCGGTGTGTATTCTTCTCTTTTTAATGTATCCCCCTCTCTCCCGTGTGTATCACACCGTCTCCTGTGTGTATCCCCCTCGCCTGTTGTATACCCCTCTCTCTTGTTTGTTTCACTCTCTTCCTTGTATATACAACTCTATCCTGTGTGTTGCCTTCTCTCTCCTGTGTGTATCCTTCTCTCTCCTCTGTGTATCCTTCTCTCTCCTGTGTGTATCCCCCACTCTTCTTTGTGTATCACACCGTCTTCTGTGTGTATCCCTTCTCGCCTGTGTGTATCCCATTCTCTCTTGTTTGCTTCTCTCTCTTCTTTGTGTATACTCCTCTCTCCTGTGTGTAGACTTTTCTCTCCTGTGTGTATCCTTTTCTCTCCTGTGTGTATCCTTCTCCCTTTTGTGTGTATGCCGCACTCTCCTATTTGTATCCCCCTTTCTCTTGTGTGTATCCTCTCTCTCCTTTGTGTATTCTCATCTCTCCTGTATGTATGCCCTCTCTGTTGTGTGCATTCCCCTCTTTCCTGTGTGTATCACCCTCTCTCCTGTGTGTATTACCTTGTCTCTTGTGTGTACCCAACACTCCTCTGTTTATCCTCCTCTCTCCTGTGTGTATGCCTTTCTCCTATATGTATCCTCCTCTCTCCTATGTGTATTTTCCTCTCTCCTTTGTGTATCCTCCTCTCTCCTTTCCGTATTCTTCTCTCTCCGGTGTGTATTTTCCTCTCTCCTGTCTGTATCTTTCTCTCTCTTTTGTGTAATCCTCCTCTCTTTTTGGTGTTTCCCTTCTCTCTCCTGTGTGTATCCAATTTCTCTCTTGTGTGAATCTTCCATTTCTTCTGTGTGTATTCCCCTCTCTTCCGTGTGTATCCCCCTCTCCTATTTGTATCCTCCTCTCTCCTGTGTGGATCTTCCACTCTCCTGTGTGTACACCTCTCTCAACTTTGTGTATTCCCCTCTCTTGTGTGTATTCTCCTCTCTCCTGTGCTTATCCCCCTTTCCTTTGTGTGTATTTCACTTTTTTGTGTGTATGTTCCACTCTACTTTGTGTATCTTCCTCTTCTGTGTGTATCCTACTTTCTTTTGTGTGTATCTTTTTCTCTCCTGTGTGTATTCCTTTTTCTCCTGTGTGTATCACACCTCTCCTTTGTGTATCTTTTTCTCTCCTGTGTGTATCCTTCTGTCTTCTGTGTGTACCTTCCTCTCTTCTGTGTGTATCACCCCTCTTCTGTGTGTATCCCCCTCTCTTCTGTGTGTATCCTTCTGTCTCCTGTGTGTATCCTTCTCTGTTCTGTGTGTATCCTCCTCTATCCTGTGTGTATCCTAATCTCCTGTGTGTATCTTCCTCTCTCCTGTGTGTATTCTCCTTTTTCCTGTGTGTATACTATTATCTTCTGTGTGTATCCCTCTTCTCTCCTGTGTGTATCCCCTTCTCTCCTGTGTGTATTTTCTCTCTACTGTGTGTATCCTCCGCTCTGCTGTGTGTATCCTTCTCTCTTCTGAGTGTACGCCCTTCTCTCCTGTTTGTAACCCCATCTCCTGTGTGTATTCTTATCTCTCCTGTGTGTTTCCCCTTTTTTTCTCTGTTTCACCCTCTCCAGTGTGTATGCCCCTCTCTCCTGTGTGTATCATTTTCTCTTTTTGGTGTATTTTCCACTCTCCTGTGTGTGTGCCCCTCTCCTTTTTGTATTCTTTTCTCTCGTGTGTATACCCCTCTCTCCTGTGTGTACCTTCCTTTTTCCTGTGTGTATTTCCTTCTCCTGTGTTTCTCAACCTTCTCTCCTGTGTGTATCCTCCTCCCTTTGTGTGTATCCTCCTCTCTCCTGCGTGTATCCTCCTCTCTTCTGTGTGTATCCTTATTCCTTGTATGTGTATTTTCCTCCCTCCTTTATTTGTTCTTCTCCCCCAGTGTGTACCCACCCTCTCCTGTTTGTATCACCCTCCATCCTGTGTCTATGCCCCACTCTCCTGTGGGTATCCTCCTCTCTCCTGTGTGTATTCCCCCTCTCTGCTGCGTGTATCCTCCTCTTTTTTTGTGTGTGTGCTTTTTTCTACTGTGTGTATCCCCCTCTCCTGTGTGTTTCCCCTTCTTTTCTGTGTGCATTTTTTCACTTCTGTGTGTACACCCCTTGCCTGTGTGTATCTTTCTCTATACTGTTTGTTTCCTTCTCTCTTTTGTGTATCCTCCACTATCCTGTGTGTATCCTCCTCTCTCCTGAGTGTATCCTAATCTCTGCTGTGTGTATCCTCCTCTCTCCTGTGTGTAACTCCCTCACTCCTGTGTGTATTCCCCTCCCTCCTGTGTGTATGCTGCACTCTCCTGTTTGTATCAACCTCTCTTATTTGTGTATCCGCCTCCCTCCTGTCTGTATTTTTTCCTCTCCTGTGTGTATCCTCCTCTGTCTTGTGTGTATTCTCCTCTCTCCTGTGGGTATCCCCCTCCTTTTGTGTGTATCCCCTTCCTCCTGCATGTATCTCCCCCTCTCCTGTGTGTATTCTCCACTCTCCTGCGTGTATCCTCCTCTCTTCTCTTTGTATGCTCTTTTCTTTTGTGGGTATCCTTTCTCCTGTATTTATCCTTCTCCCACTTTGTGTATATTCCTTTCTCCTGATTGTATCCTCCTCTCTTTTGTGTGTATCCCCCATCTCCTGTGTGTATCCCCCCTCTCCTGTGTGTATCATTCTCTCTCCTGTGTGTATGCACCTCTCTCCTGTGTGTGTCCCCCTCTTTTGTGTGTATACCCCTCTCTCCTGTGTGTACTTCCCCGTCTCCTGTGTGTATTCCTCTCGACTGTTTGTTTCCTCCTCTCTCCTGTGTATTTCCCCTCTTTTATGTGAATCTCCCCTCTCCTGTATGTATCCTCATCTCTCCTGTGTGTATCCTCCTCTCTCCTGTGTGTATTTTCCTCTCTCCTGTGTGTATCCCCCTTCTTCTGTGTGTATCCTTCTCTCTGCTGTGTGTATCCCACTCCCTCCTGTGTGTATTATTCACTTTCCTGTTTGTATCCTCCTCTCTCCTGTGTGTATTCCCCTCTCTCCTGTGTGTATCCTCCTCTCTACTGTGTCGATGCCCCTGTGTCTTGTGTGTATTCTCCTTTCTCCTTTATGTATCCCCCTCCCTTTTCTCTTTATTTCCATCTCCTGTTTGTATCGCCATCTCTCCTGTGTGTATTACCCTGTCTCCTGTGTGTATCCAAATCTGTTGTTTGTATCCCCTCTTTCCTGTGTGTATGCCCCTCTCCTGTGTGTATCCTTCTTTCTCCTCTGTGTATCCTCCTCTCTCATTTGTGTATCCTCTTCTCTCCTGTGTGTATGCTTCTCTTTTCTGTGTATATCCTCCTCTCTCCTGTGTGTATTTTCTACTGTCCTGTGTGTGTCTTTCTTTCTTTTGTGTGTATCCCTCCTCTCTCCTGTGTGTTTCTCCCCTCTCTCCTGTGTGTAATTCCTTTCTCTCTGGTTTGTATCCCCCCTTTCTCCTGTGTGTATCACCCTCTCTCCTGTGTGTATTCCCTCTCTACTTTTTGTATCTTTTTCTCTCCTGTGTGTATCTTCCTCGCTCCTGTGTGTATGCCCCTCTCTGCTGTTTGTATCCCCCTCTTTTGTGTGTATCATTTTCTCTCTTGTGTGTATACTTTATTCTCCTGTGTGTATCCTTTTTTCTTGTGTGCATGCCCCTCTCTACTTTGTGTATCACCCGCCCCTGTGTGTATCCTTCTTTCTCCTGTGTGTATTTTCCTCTCTCCTGCGTGTATATTCCTTTATCCTCTATGTATCCCTCCTCTCTCCTGTGTGTTTTCCCTCTCTTAAGTGTGTGTAACCGCTTTTGCTCCTGTGTGTGTCCCACCTTTCTCCTGTGTGTATCACCCTTTCTCCTGTGTGTATCTTCTCTCGCCTGTTTGTATTTTTTTCTCTCATGTGTGTCATCCTCTCTCCTGTGCGTATTCCCATCTCCTGTGTGTATTATTTCCTCTCCTGTGTGTATCACCCTTTCTTTTGTGTGTATCACCTTTAATGTTTGCATGCTCCTTTCTACTTTGTGTATTTCCCTCTCATGTGTGTATCTTCCTCTCTTCTGTGTGGTTCATTTTTTCTTCTGTGTGTATCCCTTTTCTACTGTGTGTATCCTTCTCTCATTTGTGTTTATCTTCCTCTCTTCGGTTTGTATCCTTCTTTCTCCTGTGTGTATCACCCCTCACCTGTGTGTATTCTTTTCTCTCCTGTGTGTATTCTCCTCTCTCCTGTGTGTATTTCTTCTTGTGGGTATCCCCCTGTTTCCTGTGTGTATCCCCATCTCTTCTATGTGTATGCCCCACTCTCCTGTGTGTATCCCCTCTCTCCTGTGTGCATCCTTCTTTTCTCCTGTGTTTACCCTTCTCTCTCCTCTGTGTATGCCCCTCTCTCCTGTTTGTATCTCTTTCATCTGTGTGTATTCCACTCTTTCCTGTGTGTATCCTCCACTCTGCTGTGTTTATCCTCCTCTCTTTTGCGTTTATCCTTCTCATTCCTGTGTGTATTCTCCTCTCTCTTGTGCGTATACTCATCTCACCTGTTTTTGTCCTTTTCTCTTCTGTTTGTATTCCCCTTTCCTGTGTGTACTCCCCCTCTTTACTGTTTGTATTATCGTCTCTCCTGCGTGTATTTTTCTCTCTTCTTTGTGTATCCTCCTCTCTTCTGTGTGAATTTTTCTCTCTCCTGTGTGTTTCTTCCTCTCTTCTGTCTGTATCCTATTCTATTATGTGTGTATTTTTCTCTTTTTTGTCATTATCCTTTTCTTCTTGTGGGTATCCCCCTGTTTCCTGTGTGTATCCCCATCTCTTCTATGTGTATGCCCCACTCTCCTGTGTGTATCCCCTCTCTCCTGTGTGCATCCTTCTTTTCTCCTGTGTTTACCCTTCTCTCTCCTCTGTGTATGCCCCTCTCTCCTGTTTGTATCCCTTTCATCTGTGTGTATTCCACTCTTTCCTGTGTGTATCCTCCACTCTGCTGTGTTTATCCTCCTCTCTTTTGCGTTTATCCTTCTCATTCCTGTGTGTATCCTCCTTTCTCCTGTGTGTATTTTCCTCTCTCTTGTGTATATCCTCCTCTCTCCTGTGTGTAACCCCTCCCCCTTTGTGTATGCCACACTCTCCTGTTTGTATCCACCACTCTCCTGAGTGTTTTCCCCTCACTCTTGTGTGTAACCTCCTCTCTCCTGTGTGTATCCTCCACTCTGCTCTGTTTATCTTCCTCTCTTTTGCGTTTATTCCCCTCATTCCTGTTTGTATCAATTTTTCTCCTGTGTGTATTTTCTTCTCTCTTGTGTGTCTCCTCCTCTCTCCTATGTGTATCCCCCTCCCTTTTTGTGTATGCCACACTCTCCTGTTTGTATCCCCCACTCTCCTGAGTGTATTCCTTTCTCTCCTGTGTGTATCCTTCTTTCAATCGTGTATCCTCCTCTCTCCAGTTTTCATCATTTTCTCTCCTCTGTGTATCCTCCTTTCTCCTGTATAAACCTTCTCCCTTGGGTGTATACCCCTCTCTTTTGTGTGTATCCTCCTCTCTATTGTGTGTATTTTCCTCTATTCTGTGTATATTCTCCTCTCTTCTGTGTGTATGCCCCTCTTTCCTGTGTGTATCCCACTCTTCTGCGTGTATCCTTTTTTTTTTCTGAGTGTATCTCCCTCTATCCTGTGTGTATCAGCCTCTCCTTTGTGTATGCCTTTGTCTCTTTTGTGTATTCTCTTCTATCCTGTGTGTATCTTCCCCTCTCATTTGTGTATCCTCCTCTCTTCTATGTGTATCCTCCTCTCTCCTGTGTGTATCCTCTACTCTGCTGTTTATCCTTCTCTCTTTTGCTTTTAACCCGCTCATTCCTGTGTGTATCCTCCTTTCTCCTGTGTGTATTTTCCTCTCTTTTGTGTGTATTTTCCTCTCTCCTATGTGTATCTCCCTCCTCATTTGTGTATGCCACACTCTCCTGTTTGTATCCCGACTCTCCTGAGTGTGTTCCCCTCTCTTCTGTGTGTATACTTCTCTCTCCTGTGTGTATCCTCCTTTCACGTGTGTATCCTCCTCTCACGTGTGTTTCCTCCTCTCTCCTGTTTGTATCATTTTCTCTCCTGTGTGTTTCCTCCTCTCTTCTTTCTGTATTCTCCTCTCTTTTTTGTTTATCGCCCTCTCTTTTGTGTGTATCTTCCTCTTCTGCGTGTATCCTTATTATTCCTGTGTGTATCTTCCTCTATCTTGTGTGTATCAGCCTCTCTTTTGTGTATGCCTTTGTCTCTTTTGTGTATTCTCCTATTCCATGTGTGTATCCTCCTCTCTCGTGTGTGTATCTTTCTCGCCCTGTGTGTATCCCACTGTCTCCTGTGTGTATCCCCCTCTCTCCTGTGTGTATCATTTTTACTTCTCAGTGTATCCTCCTTTCACCTGTGGGGATCCTCCTCTCTCCTGTGAGTATCATCCTCTCTCTTGTGTGTTCATCCTCTCTCCTGTGTGTATCCTTTTCTATTCTGTGTGTATCCTCCTGTCTCCAGTTTGTATCCTCCTCCCTCATGTGTGTATTTTCTTTTCTCCCGTGGGTATCCCCTCTCTCTCCTCTGTGTATCTTCCTCTCTCCTGTGTGTATCCTCCTGCATCTTGTGTGTATTCTTCTCTCTCCTTTGTGTATGCCCTCTCTTCTTTGTGTATACCCCTCTACTGTGTGTATCCTCCTCTCTTTTGTTTTAATCTTTCTCTCTTCTGTGTGTATCTTCTTCTTAACTTTGTGTATCCCTTCTCTCTCTTGTGTTTATCCCCCTCTCTCTGTGTGTATCCTCTTCTCTCCTGTGTGTATCTTTTTTATTCCTGTGTGTATACCCCTCTCTTTTTGTGTGTATTTTTCTCACCTGTGTGTATACCCCTCTCTCCTGTGTGTATCCCCCTCTCTCCTGTATATATCTTCCTCTCTATTTTGTGTATTCCAGTCTCTCCTGTGCGTATCTTTCTCTCTTCTGTGTGTATGCTCCTCTGTTTTGTGTGTATCCTCCTCTCTCCTGTGTGTATCCTCCTCTCTCCTGTGTGTATCCTCCTCTCTCCTGTGTGTATCCTCCTCTCTCCTGTGTGTATCCACCCTCTCTCCTGTGTGTAACGCCCTCTATCCTCTGTGTATTAAACTCTCTCCTGTGTATACTCCTCTCTCCTGGATGTATTCTCCTCTCATTTTTGTGTATCTTTCTCTCTCCTATATGTATTTCCCTCTCTCCTGTCTGCATGCCGCTCTCTCCTGTCTATTCCCCACTTCTGTGTGTATAACCTCTCTCTAGTGTGTATACCCTCTCTCTTGTGTGTATTCCCATCTCCTTTGTGTATCCCCCTCTCTCCTGTGTGTATTTCCCTGTCTCCTGTGTGTATCCAACTCTCCTGTGTGTATCCCCCTCTCTCCTGTGTGGATGCCCTTCTCCTGTGTGTATACTCCTCTCTCCTGAGTGTATCCTTCTGTCTCCTGCGTGTATCCTCCTCTCTCCTGCGTGTATCCCTCTGCTTTCTTGTGTGTTTTTCCCCTCTCTCCTGTGTGTAACACCTTTCTTTCCTGTGCATATCACCTCTTTCTCCTTTGTGTATTCCCCCTCTTTTGTGTGTATCTTCTCTCACCTGTTTGTTTCTTCCTCTCTTCTGTGTGTATCCTCCTTTCTCCTGTGTTCATACACCTCTCTCCTGTGTGTATCACCATTTCCTGTGTGTATTCTGTTCTCTCCTGTGTGCATCCCCCTCTCTTCTTTGTGTATTCCCCTCATTTGTTTGTATACCTTTCTATCCTATGTGTATTCCACTCTCTTCTGTGTGGCTCCCCCTCTCTCTTCTGTGTATCGCCCTCTCCTCTGTGTGTCCTCCTTTCATCTATGTGTATCCTTCTCTTTTCTGTGTGTATGTTTTGTCTCTCCTGTGTGAATGCACCTCTCTTCTTTGTGTATTTTCCTCACCTTTGTGTATACCCCTCTCTCCTGTGTGTATCTTCTCTCTCTTTTGTGTGTATCCCACTCGCTCCTGTGTGTATTCTTTTGTCTTCTGTGTGTATCCTTTCCTCTTCTGTGTGTATCATTCTCTCTTGTGTGTATCCCCCTTCCCTTCTGTGTGTATTTTTCTCTCTCATGTGTGTATACCTCTGTCGCCTGTGGGTATACTTTTTTGTGCTGCGTGTATCCTCCTATCTCCTGCGTGTATCCTCATCTCTCATGTGTATACCTCTCTCCTGTGTGTATACCACTCTCTCCCTCTCTCTTGTGTGTACCCCCTCTTCTGTGTGTATGATCTTTTTTTGTGTGTATCCATCTCTCTCCTGTGTGTATTTTTCTCTTTACTATGCATATCTTCCTCCTTCTGTGTGTATCCCACACTCTCCAGTGTGTACCCTCTCCCTTCTCTGAGTATGCCCCACTCCCCTGTGTGTATCCTTCTCTCTCCTCTTAGTATCCCCATCTCCCCTGTGTGTATCCGTTCTCTCGACTTTGTATATCCAACTCTCTTTTGTGTGTATCCCCCTCGTTATTCTGTGTATCCCCCCTCTCCTGTGTGTATCCTCCTCTCTCCTGTGTGTACCCACCCTCTCCTTTGTGTATCCTACTCTCTCCTGTGTGTATCTGCCCTCTCTCTTTTGTGTAACGCCCTTTCTCCTCTGTATATTCCCCTCTCTCCTGTGTATACTCCTCTCTTTCGCGTGTATCCTCCTCTCTCCTTTGTGTATCTTCCTCTCTCCTATGTGTATCCTCCTCTCTCCTGTGAGTATGACCCTCTCTCTTCTGTGTATTCCCCTCTCTCCTGTTTGGATCCCTCTCTCTCCTGTGTGTATCCCCCTCTCCTGTGTGTATCCCCCTCTCTCCTGTTTGTATTTATTTGTCTCCTTTATGTATCCAACTCTCCTGTGTGTATCCCCCTCTCTCCTGTGTGTATGCCCCTCTTCTGTGTGTATACTCCTCTCTCCTGTGTGTATCCTCCTCTCTACTGGGTGTATCCTCCTGTCTCCTGTTTGTATCCCTTCACTTTTCTGTGTGTTTCCCTCTCTCTTCTGTGGGTAACACCTTTCTTTTCTGTGTGTATCACCCCTTTCTCCTGTGTGTATCCTTTTCTCTTTTGTGCGTATCCCCTCGCTCCTGTTTGTTTCCTCCTCTCTGCTGTGTGTATCCTCCTTTCTCCTGTGTTTACGCCCCTCTCTCATGTGTGTATCACCCTTTCCTATGTGTATTTTTTTGTCTCCTGTGTGTATCACCCTTTCTTCTGTGTGTATCCACCTTTTTTGTGTATATGCCCCTCTCTTGTGTGTGTATCTCCCTCTCCTATGTGTATCCTCCTCTCTACAGTGTGTATTCTTTTCTCTCCTGTGTGTATCTTTTTCTCTTTTGTGTGTATCCCCCTCTTTCCTGTGTGTATCCTCCTCTCTTCTGCGTGTATTCTCCCCTCCCCTCTGTCTATGCCCCTCTCTCCTATATGTATCCCCCTCTCCTCTGTTTATCTTCCTCTCTCCTGTGTGTATTCCACACTCTCCTCTGTGTATCCCCCATTCCTGTGAGTATTCCACTCTCTTCTCTGTGTATCCCCCACTCCTGTGTTTATCCTCTTCTCTTCTGTGTGTATCTTCCTCTTTCCTCTGTGTATCTTCCTCTCTCCTATGTGTATATTTCTCTCTCCTGTGTGTATCCCTTCTCTCCTGAGTGTATCCTTCCTTCTCCTCTGTGTATCCTCGTCTTTCCTGTTTGTATTTCTCTTAATCCTGTGTTCATCACCCTCGCTTTGGTGTGTATTTCTCTCTTTTGTGTCTATCTTTTTCTCCTTTGTATATTTCCCTCTCTTCTCTTTGTATCCCTCTTTTTTGTGTGTATGCCCCTCTCTTCTCTGTGTATCTTCCTCTAACCTGTGCATATTCCTCGCTCCTTTGTGTATCCTTTTCTCTTTTGTGTGTATCCTTTTCTCTCCTGTGTGTATCATTCTCTCTCTTGTGTGTATCTTCCTTCCCTTTGTGTGTATTTTTTTCTTCTGTGTGTATTCCCCTTTCTCCTGTGGGTATCCTCCTCTGTGCTGCGTGTATCCTCCTCTTCCTGCGTGTATCCTCCTCTCTCCTGTGTGTATGCCCCTCTCCTGTGTGTAAACCCCTCTCTCCTATGTGTATTCCCCTCTCATCTGTGTGGATCCCCCTCTCTCTTGTGTGTGTCCCCCTATCCTGTGTGTATTCTCCTCTCTGCTGTGTGTATCCGTCTCTCTCTTGTGTGTATTTTTCTTTCTCTTTTGTGAATCCTCCTCTCTGCTGTGTGTATCTTTTCTCTTTCCTGTGTGTATGCCCCTCTCTCCTTTGTGTATTTCCCTCACCTGTGTGTATACCCCTTGCTTCCTTGTGTATCCCCCTCTCTATTTTGTGAATTTCCGTCTCTCCTGTGCATATCATTCTCTCTCCTTTGTGTATGCTCCTCTCTCTTGTGTGTATCTTCCTTCCCTTTGTGTGTATTTTTTTCTTCTGTGTGTATTCCCCTTTCTCCTGTGGGTATCCTCCTCTGTGCTGCGTGTATCCTCCTCTTCCTGCGTGTATCCTCCTCTCTCCTGTGTGTATGCCCCTCTCCTGTGTGTATACCCCTCTCTCCTATGTGTATTCCCCTCTCATCTGTGTGGATCCCCCTCTCTCTTGTGTGTGTCCCCCTATCCTGTGTGTATTCTCCTCTCTGCTGTGTGTATCCGTCTCTCTCTTGTGTGTATTTTTCTTTCTCTTTTGTGAATCCTCCTCTCTGCTGTGTGTATCTTTTCTCTTTCCTGTGTGTATGCCCCTCTCTCCTTTGTGTATTTCCCTCACCTGTGTGTATACCCCTTGCTTCCTTGTGTATCCCCCTCTCTATTTTGTGAATTTCCGTCTCTCCTGTGCATATCATTCTCTCTCCTTTGTGTATGCTCCTCTCTTTTGTGTGTATCTTCCTCTCTCCTGTGTGTATCCTCCTCTCTCCTGTTTGTATCCGCCCTCTCTCCTCTGTGTATTAACGTCCCCCCTGTGTATACTCCTCTCCTCTGCGTGTAACCTTTTCTTATTACTGTGTATCTTCCTCTCTCCTATGTGCCTTTTTCTCTCTTCTGTCTGCATGTACGTGTCTCTTGTGTTTCTTCTTCTCTCTTTTGTGTGGAACCCTCTTTCTTTTATGTGTATCCCCCTCTCCTTTATGTATCCCCTCTCTCCTGTGTATATTCCCCTCTTTTGTGTTTATTTCCCTCTCTCCTGTGTATATTTCCCTGTCTCCTGTATGTATCCAACTCTCCTGCGTGTATCCCCCTCTCTCCTGTGTGTATGCCACTCATCTGTGTGTATACTCCTCTCTTCTCTGTGTATCCTTCTCTATCCTGTGTGTATCCTCCTTTCTCCTGCGTGTATCCCTCCACTTTCCTGTGGGTTTCCCCCCTCTCTCCTATGTGTAACACCTTTCTTTCCTGTGTATATCACCTTTCTTTCTTGTGTGTATCCCCCTCTCTCTTGTGTGTATCCCCTCTCTCCTGTTTGTTTTCTCCTCTCTCCTGTGTGTATCCTCCACTCTCCTGTGTTTATGTCCCTCACTCCTGTGTGTATCACCTTTTCGTGTGTGTATCCTACAATCTCCTGTGTATCCCACTTTCTCTTGTGTGTATTCCTTTTTTTGAGGGTATGACCCTCTTTCCTGTGTGTATCTCTGTCTCCTATGTGTATCCTCCTATCTCCTGTGTGCATCCTTTCCTCTCCTGTGTGTATCCTTCTCTCTCCTGTGTCTATCCCTCTCTATCCTTTGTTTATCCTCCTCTCTCCTGCGTGTGTCCTCCTATCTCCTCTATCTATGCCCCTCTTTCCTGTATGTATCCCCTCTCCTGTGTTTATCCCCCTCTCTCCTGTGTGTATCCCACTCTCTCCTCTGTATATCTCTTTCTCCTGTGCATATCCCCCTCTGTTCTGTGTGTATCTCCCACTGCTGTGTGTATCCCCTTCTCTTCTGTGTGTATCTTCCTCTCTCCTCTTTGTATCCTCCTCTCTCCTGTGTGTATCTTCCTCTCTCCTGTGTGTATGCCCCCACTCCTGTGTGTATCCTTCTCTCTTCTGTGTGTATAATCCTTTTCCCTGTGTGTATTTCCCTTTCTTCTGTGTGCATCTTCCTTGCTTTTGTGTGTGTTTCCCTCTTTTGCGTGTATCACTTTCTCCATTGTGTATTTCCCTCTTTCCTCTGTGTTCTCTCTTTTTCTGAGTGTAAGCCCCTCTCTCCTGTGTGTATCTTTTTCTCACCTCTGTGTATCCCTCGCTCCTTTGTGTATCCTCCTCTCTTTTGTGGTATTCTTATCTCTCCTGTGTGTATCATTCTCTCTCTTGTGTGTATCCCCTTCAATCCTTTGTGTATTGTTCTCTCTTTTGTGTGTATCCCCCTCTCTCCTGCGGGTATCCTCTTCTGTGCTGCGAGTATCCTCCACTCTTCTGCTTGTATCCTCCTCTCTCCTGTGTGTATACACCTCTCCTGTGTTTATACCCCTCTCTCCTATGTGTATTCCCCTCTTTCCTGTGTGGAACTTTTTTCTCTTGTGTGTTTCGCCCTCTCCTGTGTGTATCCTCCTTTCTCCTGTGTGTATCTTCCTCTTTCCTGTGTGTATCTTCCTCTCTTCTATGTGTATACCCCTCTCTCCTGCGGGTATCCTCTTCTGTGCTGCGAGTATCCTCCACTCTTCTGCATGTATCCTCCTCTCTCCTGTGTGTATACACCTCTCCTGTGTTTATACCCCTCTCTCCTATGTGTATTCCCCTCTTTCCTGTGTGGAACTTTTTTGTCTTGTGTGTTTCGCCCTCTCCTGTGTGTATCTTCCTTTCTCCTGTGTGTATCTTCCTCTTTCCTGTGTGTATCTTCCTCTCGTCTATGTGTATCCCCCTCTCTCCTGTGTGTATGCCCCTCTCTTCTGTGTATTCCCCTCACTTTTGTGTGTATACATTTTCTCCCGTGTGTATCCCCCTCTCCTGTGTGTATTTCCCTCTCTCCTGTGTGTATTTCCCTGTCTGCTGTATGTATCCAACACTCCTGTGTGTATCCCCCTCTCTCCTGTGTGTATTTCCCTGTCTCCAACTTGCATATGTATCCAACTCTTCTATGTGCATCCCCCCTCTCCTGTCTGTATGCTCCTCTCCTGTGTGTACACTCCTCTCTCCTGTGGGTTTCCTTCTCTCTTTTGTGTGTATTCCTCCACTTTTCTGTGTTTCTTCCATCTCTGCTGTGTGTAACACCTTTCTTTCCTGTTTGTATTACCCCTTTCTTTTGTGTGTATACCCCTGTCACTTGTGTATATTCTCTCTCTCCTGTTTGTTTCATCCTCTCTCCTGTGTGTATCCTTTTCTTTCCTGTGTTTAAGCTTCTCTCTCTTGTGTGTATCACCCTTTCCTGTGTGTATCCCTTTTTCTCCTGTGTGTATCGCCCTTATTTCTGTGTATGCCCCTCTCTCCTCTGTGTATCTTTCTCTCTAATGTGTATCTTTTTCTCTTCTGTGTGTATCCTTTTGTCTCCTGTGTGTAACCCCCTCTCTCCTGTGTGTATCCCCCACTTATCTGTGTGTATCATTTTTACTCCTGTGGGTATCCTGTTCTCTTCTCTATGTATGCCCCTCTCTCCTGTATGGATCCCCCTCTCCTCTGTGTATTTTTCTCTCCTCTACATATCCCCCTTTTTTCTGTGTGTATCCCCCACTCCTGTGTGTATCCTTTTTTCTTCTGTGTGTATCTTCCTCTCTTCTCTGAGTATCCTCCTCTCCTTTATGGGTGTCTTCCTCTCTCCTCTCCTGTCTGTATCCTTCTCTCTCCTGTGTGTATCTTCCTTTTTCTTTGTGTATTTCCATTTCTCCTGTGTGCATCTTTCTCACTCCTGTGTGTATTTTTCTCTCCTGTGTGTATCCCCACTTTTCTGTGTTTATGCCCCACTCTCTTGTGTGTATCCTTTTCTCACCTGTGTGTATCCCTCGCTTTTTTGTGTATTTTCCTCTCTCCTGTGTGTATCCCCCTCCTCTCTACAGTGTGTATTTTTCTCTCTCCTGTGTGTATCCCCCTCTCTTCTACGGGTATCTTTCTTTGTCCTGCGTATATCTTTTTCTCCTGCGTGTGTCCTTTTCTCTCCTCTTTGTATACCCCTCTCCTGTGTGTATACCCCTGTCTCTTATGTGTATTTCCTTGTCTCCTGTGTGGATACCCCTCTCTCTGGTGTATATTGCCCTCTCCTCTGTGTATCCTTCTTTCTCCTTTGTGTATCCGTTTCTCTTCTTTGTGTATCCTTGTTTTTCCTGTGAGCATCCTCCTCTCTACTGTGCGTATTTTCCTCCTCTTGTGGATATTCCACTGTCTCCAGTGTGTATCATTTTTCTTTTGTGTGTATGCCCCACTCTTCTGTGTGTATCCCCTTCTCTCCTGTTAGAATCCCCCCTCTCCCCCGTGTGTATCCCCCCTCTAGCCTTTATGTACACTACTGTCTTCTGTGTGCGTCCCCCGTTTCTTGTGTGTATCCCCCCTCTCTCCTGTGTGTATCATCTTTTCTTCTGTTTGTATCCACCCTCTCCTGTGTGTATCCTCCTCTCTCCTGTGTGTATCTTTCTATCTCCTATGTTTATCCACCTCTCTCCTCTGTGTATTCTTCTTTCTACTGTGTGTATCCTCCCCTTTCCTGTCTGTATCCTCCTGTATCCTTTGTGTATTCTCCTTTCTTTTGTGTGTATCCTCCTCTCTCCTTTGTGTATCCTCCACTCTCCTGTTTGCATCCCCATCTTTCCTGTGTGTTTCCTCCTTTATCCTGCGTGTATCTTCCACTCTTTTGTGTTTATCCTCCTCTCTCCTTTGTGTATCCTCCTCTCTTCTGTGTGAATCCCCATCTTTCCTGTGTGTATCCTTCCCTCTCCTGTGTGTATCTTCCACTCTCCTGTGTGTATCCTTTTCTCCCCTGTGTGTATTCTCGTCTCTTCTGTGTGTATCCTTCCTTCTTCTGTGTATGCCCCTCTCTTCTGTGTGTATCTCTCTTCTTCCTGTGTGAATGCCCCACTCTCCTGTGTGTATCTTTCTCTCTCCTGTGTGTATCTTCCCTCTCCTGTGTGTATTCTTCCCTTTCCTTTGTGTATCTACTTCTTTTCTGTGTGTATCTTCCTCTCTCCTTTGTGCATCCCCCACTCTCTTGTGTGTATCTTCCTCTCCTGTGTGTATTTCCTTCTTCTGTTTGTTTTCTCCTCTCTACTCTGTGTATCCCCCTTTCCTGTGTGTATGCCCCTCTCTCCAGTGTGTAACCCCCTCTCTTCTGTGTGTATCCTTCTCTCTCCTGTGTGTATCTTCTTCTTTCCTGTGTGTATCTTCTTCTCTCCTGTGTGTATTTCCCCTGTCTTCTGTGTGTACCCCCTCTCTCCTGTGTGTATCCTCCTCTATTTTGCGTGTATCCTTCTCTCTTCTGTGTGTATGCTTCTCTCTCCTGGTTGTATTTCCATCCCCTGTATTTATCCTCCTCTTTTCTGTGTGTATCTTCCTCTTTTGTGTGTATCCCTCTCTCCTGTGTGCATGCTCCTGTCTACTTTGTGTATCCTCCACTGTCCTGTGTGTATTCTCCTCTCTCCTGTATTTATCCCCGTTCCCCTGTGTGTATCCCTCTGTCTCCTGTGTGTATCCTTTTCTCTCCTATGTGTGTGCTTCCCTCTTTTGTGTGTTTCCTCCTTTCCCCTGTGTGTATCTTCCTCTCTCCTGTTTGTATCCTCCTCTCTCTTCTCTGTATCCTCCTCTTTTCTGTGTTTATTCCCCTCTCTACTTTGTGTATCCTTCTTTCTCCTGTTTGTATCCTCCCTTCACCTGTGTGTATCCTTCTCTCTCTTGTGTGTATTCTCTTCTCTCCTGGGTGTATACTCATCTCTCTTGTGTGTACCCCCTCCCTCCTGTGTGTATCTCCCTCTCTAGTCTTTGTATCCTTCTTTTCCCTGTGTGTATCCTTCTCTCTTCTGTGTGTATCTTCCTTTCACCTCTGTGTATTCTTCTGTCTCCTTTATGTATTATTCTCTCTCCTGTGTTTATCTTTCCTCTCTCCTGTGTGTATCCCCCTTTCTCCTGTGTGTATCCTCCTCTCTTCTGCGTGTATCATCCCCTCTCTTCTGTCTATGCCCCTGTCTTCTGTATGTATCCCCCTTTCCTGTGTTTTCCCTCTCTCTCCTGTCTGTATCTTCTCTCTCGTCTGTGTATCCTTGTCTCCTGTGCCTATCCCCCTCTCTCCTGTGTGTATCTTCCTTTCTCCTCTGTGTATCACCCGCTCTTCTGTGTATGTGCTCCTCTCTCCTGTGTGTATCCTCCTCTTTCCTGTGTGTACCCTCCTTTCTCCTGTGTGCATCTCCCTCGCTCTTGTGTGTATTTCTTTCTCTTGTGTGTCTCCCTTTCTCCTTTGTGTAACCACCCTCTTCTGTGTGTATGCCCCACTCTCCTGTGTGTATCCTCCTTTCACCTGTGTGTATTTTTCTCTTTTTTGTGTATCCTCCTCTCTCCTGTGTGTTTCCCACTTTCTTCTGTGTATACTTCTCTCTCCTGGGTGTATCCTTCTCTCTCCTTTCTGTATATTTCTCTTTCCTGTGTGTATCCCCTTCTCTCCTGTGTGTATGTCCCCCTCTCTTATGTGTATTCCCCTCTCTCCTGTGTGTATCCCAGTCTCTCCTGTGTGTATCTCCCTCTCTCCTGTGTGCATCCCCCTTTTATGTGTCCCCCTCTCTCCTGTGTGCATTTTCCTATCTCCTGCATATATTCAATGTTTTGTGTGTACCCCCTCTCTTCTGTGTGTATTCCCCACTCCTGTGTGTATCTCCTTTTTTTCTGTGTGTATCTTCCTCTCTCCTCTCTGAATTCTTTTCTCTCCTGTGTGCATTCCCCTCGCTCCTGTGTGTATTTTCCTCTCCTGTGTGTATCCCTTTCTCCTTTGTGTATCCCCCTCTCTTTTCTGTGTATCCCTACTTTTCTGTGTTTACGCCCCTTTCTCCTGTGTGTATCCTCCTCCCACCAGTGTGTATTTCTCTCTCTTGTTTGTATCACAATTTTCTGTGAGTATCCTCCTCTCTCCTGTGTGTACCCTCTTTCTACTGTGTTTATCCCCATTTTATTTTTTGTATGCCCCCTTTCCTGTGTGTATTTCCCTCTCCTGTGTGTATTTTTTCTCTCCTTTGTGTATCCTCCTTTCTTCTGTGTGTATCCCCATCTTTTCTGTGTGTATCCTCCTCTATCCTGTGTGTATATTCCCTCTCTCCTGTGTGTACCCCTCTCTCCTGTGTGTATCCGCCTCTCTCCTCTGTGTATTCTCCTCTATCCTGTGTGTATATTCCCTCTCTCCTGTGTGTACCCCTCTCTCCTGTGTGTATCCGCCTCTCTCCTCTGTGTATTCTCCTCTATCCTGTGTGTATATTCCCTCTCTAATGTGTGTACCCCTCTCTCCTGTTTGTATCCGCCTCTCTCCTCTGTGTATCCTCCTGTCTCCTGTGTGTATCTTTTTTCTCTCATGTGTGTATGCCCCTCTCTCCTTTGCTTATTCCCCTCACCTGTGTGTATACCCCCTCTCTTGTGTGTATTCCCCTCTCTCCTGTGTGTATCACCCTCTCTACTGTGTGAATTCCCCTCTATTCTGTGCATAACCTTTCCTGTCCTGTGTGTATGCTCCTCTCTTTTGTGTGTAACGTCCTCTCTCCTGTGTGTATCCCACAACTCTCCTGTGTGTATTCCCCTCTCTCCTGTGTGTATTCCCCTCTCTCCTGTGTGGATCTCCATCTCTCCTGAGTGTATCCCCCTCTTCTGTGTGAATCCCCCTCTCTCCTGTGTGTAACCATCTCGCCTGTCTGTATCCCCTTCTCTGTTTTGTGTGTTTTTCTGTCTCCTTTATGTATCCAACGCTTCTGTGAGAATCTTTCTTTCTCCTGTGTGTATGCCCCTTTTCTGTGTGTATACGCCTCTCTCCTGTGTGTATTTTCCCCTCTCCTGTTTGTATGCTCCTTTCTTCTTCATGTATCCTCCAATCTCCTGCATGTATCCTCCTCTCTTCTATTTGTATCCTCCTCTCTTTTGTATTTATCCTTTTCCCTTTGTGTGTATTCTCCTCTCTCCTGTGTGTATTCCCTTACCTCCTGTGTGTATGCTTCACTCTTCTGTGTGTATCCCCCTCTCTTCTTTGTGTATCCCCCCACTCTCCTGTGTGTATCCTCCTCTCTTCTGTGCATAAGCCCCTCTCTCCTGTGTGTACTTTTGTCCTGTGTGTATTCCCATCTCTCCTGTGTGTATCCACCCCTCTTCTGTGTTTATCTTCCTTCCCTGTGTGAATCCCTCTCTCTCCTGTGTGTTTCCCCTTTTCATTGTGTATCCTCCTCTCTCCTGTGTGTATTTTCCTATCTCCTGTGTGTATTGTCCTCTCTCCTGTGTGTATTTCCTTGTCTCCTGTTTGTATCCAACGCTCCTGTGTGTATCCCCCTCTCTCTTTTGTGTATGCCCCTCTCCTGTGTGTATACTTTTCTGTCTTGTGTGTATCCTCCTCTCTTTGTCTGTATTCTTCTCTCTACAGTGTTTATCCCTCCGCTCTCCTGTATGTTTTCCCCTTCTCTCCTGTGTGTAACACCTTTCCTTCCTGTGTGTATACCCTCTTTCTCCTGTGTGTATCCCCCTCTTTTGTGTGTATCCCCTGTCTCCTGTTTGTTTCCTCCTCTCTCCTGTGTGTATTATTTTATCTCCTGTGTTTACGCCACTCTCTCTTGTGTGTATCACCCTTTCCTTTGTGTATACTTTTCTCTCCTGTGTTTATCTCCCTTTCTCCTTTGTTTATCACCATTTTATGTGTGTATGCCCCTCTCTCCTGTGTGTATTTTTCTCCTGTGTGTATTCCTCTTTTTCCTGTGTGTATCACCTTATTATGTGTGTATCCTTCTCTCTCCTGTGTAAATCCCCCTCTCTCCTCTGTGTACCCTCCTCTCTCCTGTGTGTATCACCCCTCTCCTTTGTGTATCCCCCACTACCCTGTGTGTATCCTTCTGTCTCCTGTGTGTATCCTTTCCTCTTTTGTGTGTATTTCACTCTCTCCTGTGTATGCTCCTCTCTCCTGTGTGTATTCTCTCTCTCCTGTGTGTATCCTCCCTCTCCTATGTGTATTCTTTTCTCTGCTGTGTGTTTTTTTTCTCCGGTGTGTATGCCCCTCTTTTTGTGTGTGTCCCCCTCTCCTGTGTGTATCCTTTTCTCTCCTGTGTATATCCCCCTTCCTCCTGTGTGTATCCCCTTTTCTTGTGTGTATGCCCCTGTTTCCTGTTGTTATCCTTCTCTCCTGTGTGTATCCTCCTCTCTCCTGTGTGCATTCTTTTCTCTTATCGCAGTGTCCCCCTCTTTCCTGTGTGTATCCCCCTCTCCTTTGTGTATCTTTCTGACTTCTGTTTGTATCCTCCTTTCTCCTAGGTGTACCCTTCTCTCTCCTGTGTGTATCAACCCTTTTCTGTGTGTATCCTCTTCTCTCCTGTGTGTATTTCTCTCTCTCCTGTGTGTATCCTCCTCTCTTTTCTGTGTATCCTTCACTCTCCTGTGTGTATCCTCCTCTCTTCTTCGTGTATCCTCCTGTCTCTTGTTCATGTCCTTCTCTCTCCTGTGTGTATCCTCCTCTCTCCTGCGTGTATCCTTCTTTCTCCTGTGTGTCTCCTCCTCTCTCCTGTATGTATCCTTCTCTCTCCTGTTTGAATTCTCCTCTCTTCTCTGTGTATCCTTTTCCCTCCTGTGTGTATCCTTCTCTCTCCTGTGGGTATCAATTTTCTCTCCTGTGCGTATCCCTCTTTCCTTTTGTGTGTAATCCCCTCTCTTTTGTTTGTATCCCTTCTCTCTCCTGTGTGTATCCTTCTCTCTCCTCTGTGTGTCTCCTCTCTCCTGTGTGTATCCTTTTCTCTCCTGTGTGTATTCTTCTCTCTCCTGTGTCTACGCCCCCCTCCCCTGTGTGTATCCCCCTCTCCTGTATGTATGCCCCGCTCTCCTTTGTGGATCCCCCTCTCCTATGTTTATCCTTCTCTCTCCTGTGTGTATTCTCCTCTCTCCTCTGTTTATTACCTACTCTCCTGTGTGTATTATTTTGTGTATTCTCTTCTTTATTTTGTGTGTACCCCCTCTTTCCTGTGTGTACCCTCCATTGTCCTGTGTGTACCCTCCATTGTCTTGTGTGTATCACCACTCTCCCTGTGTATCCCCTTTCTCTCCTGTGTGTATCCCCTCTCTCTTGTGTGTATCCCCCTCTCTCCTGCGTGTATTTTTCTTTCTTCTGCCAAAATCTTCCTCTCTGCTGTTTGTATGCCTCACTTCTCTCTGTGTCCACCTCTCTTCTGTTTGCTTTCCCTTCTCTCCTGTGTGGATCTTCTTCACTCCTGTCTGCATACCCTCTCTCCTGTGTGTAAACTCCTCTCTGCTGTGTGTATACTCCTCTCTCCTCTGTGTATCCATCTCTCTCCTGCATGTATCCTCTTTTCTACTATGTGAACCCTCATCTCTCCTGTGTGTATCACCCATCTCCTGTGTGTATTCTTCTCTCTCCTGTGTGTATCCTTCTGTCTACTGTGTGTATCCTTCCCTCATATGTGTGTATCCTCCTCTCTCCTGTGTGTATTTTCTTCTTTCCTGTGTGTATCCTTTTCACTACTGTGTGTATGCCCCTCTCTTGTGTGTATCTTTCTTTAACCAGTGTGTATCATTCTTTCTCCTGTGTGTATCCTCCTCTTTTCTGTGTGTATCTTTTTTCTCTCCTGTGTGTATCCACTCTTTTTCCTCTCTCCAGTTTGTATCTTCCTGTCTCTTGTGTGTATTCCCTCTCTGCTGTGTGTATCTTTTTCTCTGCTGTGTGTATCCTCTCTTTTTTGTCTACGCTCCACTCTACTGTGTGTATCTCCTTTTCCTGTGTGTATTCTCCTCTCTTTTGTGTGTATTTTTTTTTCTCTTGTGTGTATCCCCCTCTCCTGTGTTTATGGTCCTCTTTTCTGGGTGTATAACCCCTCCTGTATGTTTTCTTCTATCGTCTTTGTGTATCCTCCTCTCTCCTCGGTGTATCCCCCTCTCTCCTGTGTATCCCCCTCTCCTTAGTGTATCCTCCTCTCTTCGGCGTGTATTCAACTTTCTACTATGTGTACCCTTCTCTCTCCTGTGTGTATCACGCCACTCCTGTGTGTATCCTTTTCTTTCCAGAGTTATATTTTCCCTCTCTCTTGTGTGTATCCTCCTCACTCCTGCGTGTATCCTCTACTATCCTGTGTTTATCCTTCTCTCCTGTGTATCCTCCAATCTCCTACGTGTATCCTTCAATCTCCTACGTGTATCCTCCTCTCTTCTATCTGTATTCTTCTCTTTTTGGTGTGTATCCTCCTCTCTTCTGTATTTATCCTTTTTCTTTGTGTGTATCCCCCTCTCTCCTGTGTGTATTCCCCTTCCTCCTGTGTGTATGCTTCACTTTCCTGTGTGTATCCCCCTCTCTTTGTTGTGTATTCACCCTCTCTCCTGTGTGTATCCTCCTCTCTTTTGTGCGTAAGCCTTTCTTTATTGTGTCTGTCCCCCTCTTTTTGTGTGTATCCCCCTCTCTCCTGTGTGTATACCCCCTCTTCTGTGTTTATCTTTTCCGCCTATGTGTTTCCCCCTCTCTTGTGTGCGTATCCCCTCTCCTTTGTGTATCCTTCTTTCTACTGTGTGTATCCTCCTCTTTCCTGTGTGTATCCTCCTTTCTCTTGTGTTTATTTCCCTCTTTTTATTAGTATCTTCCTCTTCTTTTTGTGTATTCCCCACTCTTCTGTGTGTATCCTCCTCTCTTCTCTGTGTATTCTCCTCTCGTCTGTTTGTATCTTTCTCTCTCGTGTGTGTATCCTCCTCTCTCCTGCCTGTATCTTCCACTCTCCTGTGTGTATCACCCTTTATCCTGTGTTTACGCTCCTCTCTACTGCGTGTATCCTCCTTTCATCTGTGTTTCTCCTCCTCTCTGTTGTGTGCATCCTCCTCTATCCTGTGTGTATTCCCCTCTCCTGTGTGCATCCTCCTCTTTCCTGTGGGTATCCCTTCTCTCTCCTGTGCGTATCCCTCGTTTCTCCTGTGTGTAACACCCTCCCTCCTGTGTGTATTTCTTCTCTCTCCTGTGCGTATCCCCCTCTCTTCTTTGTGTATCTCCTCTCTCCTGTGTGTATCTTCCTCTCTACTGTGTGTATCCTGTTTTCTCCTGTTTCTACGCCCCTCTCTCCTGTGTATCCTTCTCTCCTGTGTTTTTAATTCTCTTTCCTGTGTTTATCCCTTTTTCTTCTTTGTGTATCCCCCTCTTCTGTGTTTAAGCCCCTCTCTCCTGTGTGTATCTTTCTCTCCTGTGTTTATCCTCCTCTCTCTTTGTGTATCCTCCTCTCTCCTCTGTTTATTCCCTACTCTCCCTTTTTCCTTTGTGTATCCTCTTTTTCCTTTGTGTATCCTCTTTTCTCCTGTGTGTACCCCCCTCTTCTGTGTGTACCCTCAACATCCTGTGTGGAACACCACTCTCCGTGTGTGTCCCCTCTCTCTTCTGTGTGTATCCCCTCTTTTTTGTGTGTATGCCCCACTTCTGTGTGTATCCACTTCTCTCCTGTGTGCATTCCCTTCTCTCCTGTGTGGATCTTTCTCACTCCTGTATGTATTCCCTTTTTCCTGTGTGAATCCTCCTCTCTGCTGTGTGTCTTTTTTTCTCTCATGTGAGTATCCATCTCTCTCATGTGTGTATCCTCTATTCTCCTGTGTGAACCCTCATCTCTCCTGTTTGTTTCACCACTTTCCTGTTTGTATTCTTCTCTCTCCTGTGTGTATCCTTCTGTCTATCGTGTGTATTCTTTCCTCTTTTGTGTGTATCCTTTTGTCTCCTGTGTGTATTTTATTCTTTCCTATGTGAATCCTCCTCACTTGTGTGTGTATACCCCTCTCCTGTTTGTACACTTCTCTCTCCAGTGTGTATCTTTCTTTCTCCTGTGTGTATCCTCCTTTCTCCTGTGTGTATCATTTTTCTCTCCTGTGTATGTCAACCCTCTCTTTCGTGTATATTTCCTCTCTTTCCTCTGTGTATCCCCCCTCTCTCCAGTTTGTGTCCCCCTCTCTCCTGTGTGTATCCCCTCTCTTCTATGTGTAACCCCCTCCCTTTTGTGTGCATACTTTTTCTCTCCTGTGTGTATTTTCCTCTCTCCTCTGTGTATTCCCTCTCTCCTGTGTGCATCCTCCTCTCTTCTGCGTGTATCAATTTTTCTCCTGTGTGTACGCTTCTCTCTCATGTGTGTTTCCCCCTGTTCTGTGTGTATTTTCCTCTCTTTTGTGTTTATCCTTCTTTCTCCTGAGTGTATCACCCTCTTCTGTGTGTATGCCCCTCTCTCCTGTGTGTATTTCTTTCTCCTTTGTTTATTCTCCTCTCTTTTGTTTGTATCCTCCTCTCTCCTTTGTGTATCCCCTACTCTTCTGCGTGTATCCCCCTCCCCTTTGTGTATCCTCTTCTCTCCTTTGTGTACCCACTGTCTCCTGTGTGTACCCTCCACTCTCCTGTGTTTATCACCCATATCCCTTGTTATTTATGACTCTCCAAATGAACGTCCATATGAAATGCACTAGTCATTATTCTTCACATGTGCAATATCCAAAGTGGTTCTGTGTATTACTCAGCATTTCACAGAATTAGAGTTCATATGAAATAGACTCCTGATTACCACCCAGGTGTGTATCATTTGGGAAGTCAATTAATTCATGGCCATCTTAAAAAGTGTTCTGGTTACTCCATAGAAGTTTATTATTCACTGAATCTTTGAATGAGAGGCCATACAAAGTATACACCTGACTATTGCTCCATTGTGAATTATTCAATAAGGATCTAAATGATTGGTATTATGAAATAGAATCCTGAGAATTCCCCAGGTGTGTATCATTAAGGGAGGCACAGAATGAGTGGACATATAAAAATGCTCGACTCTTACCCTGGTGTGGATTATTCACTGAGGATCTAAATGAGTGGCTACATGAAGTAGACTCTTAACTCTTCCCCAGGTGTGTATTATTGAATGAGTCTCTGACTCAATGGGAATACAAAAGAGACTCAGGTGTATTGCCCAGGAGTTCATTACTTACAGAGACTCTGAATGTGTATGCATTTGAAGTAGACCCTTGACTGTTTCTGAGGGGAGAATTATTCACAGAAGCCCAGAACGAGTGGCCATGTGAAAAACATTTCTGCCTTATAAGATATACATGTTATTCACTAAAACACTGAAAGAGTGGTCTTATATAATAGACTGCATTTTACTCCACAGGCGTGGGTTATTTTTTGACTCGCTGAACGAACCACCATATTAAATGGACTAGTGATTATTCTTCACATGTGCAATATTCGAAGTGGTTCTGTATGAGTGTCCATATCAAAGAGTCTCATGATTCTCACACATGTGTGTATCATTCAGGGAGATGCTTTATTTGTGGCTAACTTCAATACGGTCCTCACTCCTCCACAGATGCTTATTATGCACTAAAGATCTGAATGAGAGGCCATATAAAATAAACTCCTTACTATTGCCCCATTGTGCATTATTGAGTAATCCTTTGATTGAGTGGCCATATGACCTGGACTCTGACTATTCCCAAGGTGTGTATTCTTCAGTCAGTTTCTGAATGAGTGACCACATAAAATAGACTTCTGACTCTGTCCTCTTGTCTATTTCTCAGCTCTGCATTTTCCACTGAGTCTCTGGGTGAATGGTCATATCAGGTAGTCTCCAGACAATTTTCCAGGTTTGCATTATTCAGTGAATCTCTTAATAAGTGACTCTACATAATAGAATCCTGAGTATTTTCGAGATATATATGATTCTACACTGAGGAACTGAATAAGTGGCCATGTCAAGTACATTACTGACATTTCCATACGTCTGTATTATTCTGTGAGGCTCTGAATGAGTGGCCATAAAATAGAGACTCCTATATAGTACTCAGGCATGAGTTTCCACATTCGGCTGTAAATGAGTGGCTATACGAAATAGAATCCTAACTTCCCAAGGAGTCTGTTATTCAGTTAGGCTCTGAGTATGTGGCTATATGAAATAGAATTCTGACTACAATACAGGTGTTCTTTACTCAATGAACCTCTTAAGAAATGCCACATGTAACAGAGTCCAGAGTATTCCTCAGGTATTTATTATTCACTGAGGCTCTGAAACTTTGGCTATATGAAATTGTTTCCTGACTAGTCTAGAGGCCTGTATTATTGACTCTGACTCTAAATATTTGGGCATATATAATAGACAAGTGACTATTCCAAAGTTGTGTATTACTGACACAGGCTTTGATTTTGTGGACATATAAAATAGACTAGTGTCTATTCCACACGTATGCATTATTTCCTTAGGCTGTAATTGATAGGCTATGTAAAGTACACTCCTAACACTTCCCCAGGTGTGTGACACTCAGTGAGGGTCTTTGTATGAACATATAAACCAGGAGGCGGTCCATCTCAAATAATTTTATTATTCAGTGAATCTCTGTATGAGTGGCTATATGAAATAGATTGCTGAGTACTTTACATTTGTGCATTATTCATTGAGGTTACGAGACAGTGGCCATATAAAATGTAATCCTGACTAATCCACACGTGCATATTATCAACTCAGGCTATGAATGTGATTCCAAATGAAATAGACTCCTGGCTACTCCACAGGTCTGCATTATTTACCTAGGCTTTGAATGAATGTCCATCAAAATTAGACTCTAAATTATTCTCCAGGTGCATATTATTCAGTGAGCCTCAGAAGATGTGGCCATACTAATTAGTATATCAAGTGTCTGTCCTATGCACTTAGGCTCTGAATATCTGTCTACATGAAAGAGTCTCCTGACTACACAACATTTTTCAATTACTCATTGAATGAGAGGCCACATGAAAAAGTCTTCTGACTATTCCACAGGTGTGCATTATTTATTGAAACTCTGAATGAGGAGATACAAGTAAATTCTGACTATTTATGTATATTTAGTGTTTCTCTCAACGTGTGGCCATAGGAAAGAGGCTTCTGACTATTCCACCGGTGTGAATTATTTAGTGATTCTCTGAATTAGTGGCCATATAATATAGACTCCAGACTATATCAAAAGTGTGTAATATTCAGTGAGGCTGTGAAAGAGTGGCCATATGAAACAGAACTCTAATGACTCCATATGTGCATTATTCACACTTTGTCTGAATGAGTAGCTGTATGAAATAGACACCTCATTATTCTCCATGTGTGCATTATTCCAACAGGTTCGGTATGATTGTCCATACCAAATAGACTCCTGAAACTCTGCCAGGTGTGTATTTTTCAGCATTTCCCAGAATTAGAGTTCATATAAAATAGACTCCTGACTACCACTCTGGTGTGTGTCATTCAGGAAGGCACTTAATACATGGCTATTTTAAACAGTGTCCTCATTACTTCATAGAAGTTCATTATTCACTGAAATAATGAACACTGAAACTCTCAAAAAGAGGCCATATTAAGTAGACACCTGACTATTGCTCCATTGTGAATTATTCAATAAGTTTCTAAATGAGTGGTAGTATGAAATAAAATCCTGAGAATTCCCCAGGTGTGTATCATTCAGGGAGGCACAGAATGAGTGGCCATATAAAAAATGCTCAACTATTACGCTGGTGTGGATTATTCACTGAGGATCTAAATGAGGGGCTACGTGAAGTAGACACTTAAATCTTCACCAGGTGTGTATTATTGAACTCTAAGTGGGCATAACAAAGAGACTCAGGTGTATTGCCCATGTGTTCATCACTTACAGAGACTCTGAATGTGTAGGCATTTGAAGTAGACACTTGACTGTTTCTGAGGGGAGTATTATTCACAGAGGCCTAGAACGAGTGGCCATGTGAAAGAGATTCCTGAGTTATCAGATATACATGTTATTCACTAAACCACTGAAAGAGTGGCCTTATGAAATAGAACGCATTTTACTCCACAGGTGTGCGTTATTTTTTGACCCTCCAAACGAACCACCATATGAAATAGAATACTGATTATTCTTCACATGTGCAATATTCAAAGAGGTTCTGTATGTGTGTCCATATGAAATAGTCTCCTGACTCACACACATGTTTGTATCATTCACGGAGCTGCTTTATTTGGGGCTACCATCAATAGGGTCCTCACTCCTCCACAGCTTTTTCTTACACACTGAAACTCTGAATGAGAGGCCATATGAAATAAACTCCTTATTGCCCCATTGTGCATTATTTGGTAATGCTGTCATTGAGTGGCCATATGACCTGGACTCTGACTATTCCCAAGGGGTGTTTTCTTCAGTCAGTTTCTGAAGGAGTGACCACATGAAACAGTCTCCTGACTGTGTCCTCTTGACTATATCTCAGCTCTGCATTTTCCACTGAATCGCTGGGTGAACGTTCATATCAAATAGTCTCCAGACAATTCTCCAGGTTTGCATTATTCAGAGAGTCTCTTAATAAGTGGCGATATATAATAGAATCTTGAGTATTTTCCAGATATATATGATTCTTCACTGAGGAACTGAATAAGTGGCCATGTCAAGTACACTTTTGACATTTCCATACGTCTGTACTATACTGTGAGGCTCTGAATGAGTAGCCATAAAATAGAGACTCCTATATACTACTCAGGCGTGAGATTTTACATTCGGCAGTAAATGAGTGGCTATCAGATAAAGAATCCTGACTTCCCCAAGGTGTCTGTTATTCAGTTAGGCTCTCAGTATGAGGCTATATGAAAGAGAATTCTGACTACATTATAGGTGTTCTTCACTCAATGAACCTCTGAAGAAATGCCACATGTAATAGCGTCCAGAGTATTCCTCAGGTATTTATTATTCACTGAGGCTCTGAAACTTTGGCCATATGAAATGGTATTCGGACTAATATACAGGCATGTATTATTGACACTGACTCTAAATATTTGGGCATATGGAATAGACTAGTTACTATTCCAAAGTTGTGTAGTACTGACTCAGGCTTTGATTTTGTGGACATATAAAATAGAATAGTGTCTATTCCACATGGGTGCATTATTCCCTTAGGCTGTAAATGAGAGGCTATGTAAAGTACACTCCTAACACTTCCCCAGGTATGTGTCACTCAGTGAGGTTCTTCTTGTATGACCATATGAAACAGCAGGCTGTCTGTGTCAAACTTTTTTATTATTCAGTGAAACTCTAAATGAATGACTATATGATATAGACTGCTGAGTCCTTTACATTTGTGCATTATTCTTTGAGGTTACGAGTCAGTGGCTAAATTAAAATAGAATCCTGATTAATCCACAAGTGCATATTATCCACTGAGGCTATGAATATGTGTCCAAATGAAATAGACTCCTCGCTACTCCACAGGCAGATCTGCATTATTGACCGAGGCTCTGAATGAATGTCCATCGAAAATAGACTCCAAATTATTCTCCAGGTGTGTATTATTCAGTTAGCCTCTGAAGATGTGGTCATACTAATTAGATATCTTACTATATCAAGGGTCTATCTTATGCACTGAGGCTCTGAATATGTGACTACATGAAAGACTCTTCTGACTACACCACATTTTTCAATGACACATTGAATGAGAGGCCACATAAAAAGTCTCTCGACTATTCCACAGGTGTGCATTATTTAGTGAGACTATGAATGAGGAGATACAAGTAAATCCTATTTATCCAGGTGTGTACATTTAGTGAGTCTCTCAATGGGTAGCCATAGGAAAGAGACTTTTGACTATTCCGCAGGTGTGAATTATTCAGTGTTTCTCTGAATTAGTGGCCATAAAATATAGACTACAGACTATATCACAAGTGTGTAATATTCAGTGAGGCTGTGAAAGAGGGGCCATATGAAAAAGATTTCTACTGACTCCACATGTGTATTATTCACTGTTTGTCTGAATGAGTAGCCGTATGATATAGACAACTCATTATTCTCCATGTGTGCATTATTCCAACAGGTTCGGTATGAGTGTCAATACCAAATAGACTCCTGAAGCTGCCCCAGGTGTGTATTACTCACCGTTACACAGAAT
This sequence comes from Saguinus oedipus, assembly GCA_031835075.1. Taxonomy (NCBI): domain Eukaryota; kingdom Metazoa; phylum Chordata; class Mammalia; order Primates; family Cebidae; genus Saguinus; species Saguinus oedipus. Next base: position 61,909,089 of record CM063173.1, read on the forward strand.
TAGAGTTCATATAAAATAGACACCTGACTACCACCAAGGTGTGTATCATTCAAAAAGTCACTTATATATGGTTATCTTAAAAAGTGTCCTGATTACTCCATAGAAGTTCATTTTTCACTGAAACTCTCAATGAGAGGCCATACAAAATAGACACCTGACTATTGCTCCATTGTGAGTTATTCAATACGGTTCTAAATAAGTGGTAGTATAAAATAGAATCCTGAGAATTCCCCAGATGTGTATCATTCAGGGAGGCACAGAATAAGTGGCCATACAAAAAATGCTCGATTATTACCCTGGTGTAGATTATTCACTGAGGATCTAAATCAGTGGCTACATAAAGTAGACTCTTAACTGTTCCCCAGGTGTGTATTATTGAAAGAGACTCTGACTAAGTGGGCATAAAAAAGAGGCTCAGGTGTATTGCCCAGGTGTTCATTACTTGCAGAGACTCTGAATGTGTAGGCATTTGAAGTAGACCCTTTACTGTTTCTGAGGGGAGTATTATTGAACGTGGCCCAGAATGAGTGGCCATGTGAAAGAGATTCCTGGCTTATCAGATAAACATTTTATTCAATAAAACACTGAAAGAGTGGCCTTATTAAAGAGACCACATTTTGCTCCACAGGTGCGCATTAATTTTTGACTCTCCAAACGAACAACCATATGAAATAGACTAGTGATTATTCCCACATGGGCAATATTCGAAGAGGTTCTGTATGAGTGTCCATAACAAATAGTCTCCTGAATCTCACACATCTGTGTATGATTCACGGAGCTGCTTTATTTGTGGCTACCGTCAATAGGGTCCTCACTCCTCCAGAGCTTTTTGTTAGGCACTGAAGCTTTGAATAAGAGGCCATATGAAATAGACTTCTTATTATTGCCCCATTGTGCATTATTTGGTAATGCTGTGATTGAGTGGCCATATGACCTTGACTCTGACTATTCCGAAGTGGTGTTTTCTTCAGTCAGTTTCTGAAGGAGTGACCACATAAAACAGACTTCTGACTGTGTCCTCTTGACTGTATCTCAGCTCTGCATTTTCCACTGAATCGCTGGGTGAACGGTCATATCAAATAGTCTCCAGACAATTCTCCAGGTGTGCATTATCCAGTGAGGCCCTTAATAAGTCGATATATGTAATAGAATCCTGGGTATTTTCCAGATATGTATGATTCTTCACTGACGAACTGAATAAATGGCCATGTCAAGTACACTACTGACATTTCCATACATCTGCATTATTCTGTGAGGCCCTGAATGAATGGCCATAAAATAGAGACTCCTATATAATACTAAGGTGTGAGTTTTTACATTTAGCTCTAAATGAGTGGTTATATGAAATAGAACCCTGACATTCCCAAGGTGTCTGTTATTCAGTTAGGCTCTGAGTATGTGGCTATATGAAATAGAATTCTGACTACAATACAGGTGTTTTTTACTCAATGAACCTCTGAAGAAATGCCACATGTAACAGCGTCCAGAGTATTTCTCAGGTATTTCTTATTCACTGAGGCTCTAAAACTTTGGCCATATGAAATTGTTTCCTGACTAGTCTCTAGATGTGTATTATTGACTCTGATTCTAAATATTTGAGCTTATATAATAGACTAGTGTCTATTCCAAAGTTGTGTATTACTGACTCAGGCTTTGATTTTGTGACCACGTAAAACAGACTAGTGTCTATTCCACACATGTGCATTATTCCCTTAGGCTGTAAATGAGAGGCTATGTAATGCACACTCCTAAAACTTCCCCAGGAGTGTGTCACTCAGTGAGACTCTTTTTGTATGACAATGTGAAACAGGAGGCTGTCTATCTCAAATATTCTTATTACTCATTGAATCACTAAATGAGCGGCTAAATGAAATAAACTGCTGAGTAGTTTATATTTCTGCATTATTTATTTAGGTTACAAGTCAGTGGTCATAGAAAATGGAATCCTGATTAATCCACACGTGCATATTATCCACTGAGGCTATGAATGTGTGTCCAAATGAAAGAGACTCCTGACTACTCCACAGGTCTGCATTATGTACTGAGGATCTGAATGAATGTCCATCGAAAATAGACTCCAAATTATTCTCCACATCTCAGAGATGTGGTCATACTAATTAGATTTCTTACTATATCAAGGGTCTGTCTTAAGCACTGAGGCTCTGAATATGTGTCTACATGAAAGAGTCTCCTGACTACAACACATTTTTCAATGACACATTGAATGACAGGCCACATGAAAAAGTCTCCTGACTATTCCACAGGTGTGCTTTATTTAGAGAGACTCTGAATGAGGAGATACAAGTAAATCCTGACTATTTATCCAGGTGTGTATATTTAGTAAGGCTCTCAACGGGTACCCATAGGAAAGAGACTTCTGACTATTCCACAGGTGTGAATTATTCAGTGATTCTCGGAATTAGTGGCCATGAAGTATAGACTCCAGACTATATCACAAGTGTGTAATATTCAGTGAGGCTGTGAAAGAGGGGCCATATAAAGCAGAATTCTAACGACTCCACATGTGCGTTATTCACTGTTTGTCTGAATGAGTAGCCATATAACATAGACTCCTCATTATTCTCCAAGTGTGCATTATTCCAACAGGTTCGGTATGAGTGTCCATACCAAAGAGACTCCTGAAACTCCCCCCGTGTGTATTACTCAGCGTTACACAGAATTAGAGGTCATAAAAAATAGACTCCTGACTACCACACAGGTGTGTATCATTCAGGAAGTCACTTAATTCATGGCTATCTTAAACCGTGTCCTGATTACTCCATAGAAGTTCATTATTCACTGAAACTTTGAATGAGTGGCCATACAAATTAGACACCTGAGTATTGCTCCATTGTGAATTATTCAATAAGGTTCTAAATGAGTGGTAGTATAAAATAGAATCCTGAGAATTCTCCAGGTGTGTATCATTCAGGGAGACACAGAATTAGTGGCTATATAAAAAATGCTCGAGTATTACCCTGGTGTGGATTATTCACTGAGGATCTAAATGAGTGGCTACAGGAAGTAGACCCTTATCTCTTCCCCAGGTGTGTATTACTGAAAGAGACTCTGACTAAGTGGGCACAAAACAGAGACTCAGGTGTATTGCCCAGGAGTTCATTACTTACAGAGAGTCAGAATGTGTACCCATTTGAAATAGACCCTTGACTGTTTCTGAGGGGAGTGTTATTCACAGACACCCAGAACGAGTGGCCATGTGAAAGAGATTGCCGACTTACCAGATATACATGTTATTCACTAAAACACTGAAAGAAAGTCCTTATGAAATAGACCGCATTTTACTGCAGAGGTGCGCGTTATTTTTTGACTCTCCAAACAAACCACCATATGAAATAGACTAGTGATTATTCCCCACATGTGCAATATTCGAAGAAGTTCTGTATAAGTGTCCGTATCAAATAGTCTGCTGACTCTCACAAATATGTGTATCATTCACAGAGCTGCTTTATTTGGAGCTAAGTTCAATACAGTCCACTCTCCTCCACAGCTGTTTATTATGCACTGAAGCTCTGAATGAGAGCCTTTTAAAATTGACTCCTTACCATTGCCCCATTTTGCATTATTCATTAATGCTGTGATTGAGTGGCCATATGACCTGGACTCTGACTATTCCCAAGGTGGGTATTCTTCAGTCAGTTTCTGAATGAGTGACCACATAAAATATTCTCCTGACTCTGTCCTCCTGACTATTTGTCAGCTCTGCATTTTCCAATGAGTCGCTGGGTGAATGGTCATATCAAAGAGTCTCCAGACAATTTTCCACATGTGCATTATTTAGTGAGTCTCTTAAAAAGTGGCTATATATGTCTGAAGTTGAGGCAGCAATTAAGAGCCTACCACACAAAAAAAGCCCAGGTCCAGATGGGTTCACAGCTGAATTCTACCAGACACACAAAGAGGATCCGGTACCATTCCTTCTGAAACTATTCCAAATAATCCAAAAAGAGGGAACCCTTCCCAAATCATTTTATGAGAACAACATCATCCTGATACCAAAACCTGACAGAGACTTAACAAGAAAAGAAAACTTCAGGCCAATATCGATGATGAACATAGATGCAAAAATCTTCAATAAAATACTGGCAAACCGATTGCAACAGCACATTAAAAAACTTATCCATTATAATCAAGTTGGATTCATCCCGGAGATGCAAGGCTAGTTCAACATACGCAAGTCTATAAATTCACCACATAAACAGAAGTAAAAACAAAAACCACATGATTATCTCAATTGACGCAGAGAAGGCATTGGACAAAATTCAACAGCCCTTCATGCTAAAAACACTCAATAAACTTGGTATTGATGGAACATATCTCCAAGTAATAAAAGCTATTTACGACAAACCAACAGCCAATATCATACTTAATGGGCAAAAACTGGAAGCATTCCCTTTGAAATCCGGCACTAGACAAGGATGCCCTCTCTCACCACTCCTATTCAACATTGTACTGGAAGTTCTAGCCAGAGCAATCAGGCAAGAAAAAGAAATAAAGGGTATTCAAATAGGAAAGGTGGAAGCCAAAATATCTCTATTTGCAGACGACATGATAGTATACCTAGAAGACCCCATCAGCTAAGCTCAAAAGCTCCTGCAACTGATAAACAACTTCAGCAAAGTCTCAGGATATAAAATTAATGTTCAAAAATAACAAGCATTCCTATACACCAATAACAGACTTAAAGAGAACCAAATCAAGAACGTACTGCCATTCACAATTGCTACAAAGAAAATAAAATACCTAGGAATACAACTCACAAGGAATGTAAGGGACTTCTTTAAGGAAAACTACAAACCACTGCTCAACGAAATAAGAGAGGACACAAACAGATGGAGAAACATTCCATGTTCGTGGTTAGGAAGAATCAATATCGTGAAAAGGGCTATACTGCCCAAAGTAATTTACACAATCAATGCTATCCCCATCAAACTACCTTTGAATTTCTTCACAGAACTGGAAAAAACCACCATGAATTTCATATGGAACCAAAAAAGAGCCCGCATAGCAAAGTCAATTCTAAGCAAAAAGAACACAGCAGGAGGCATCACACTACCAGACTTCAAACTATACTACAAGGCTACAGTAATCAAAACAGCATGGAACTGGTACCAAAAAAGAGATATAGACCAATGGAACAGAACAGAAGCATCGGAGGCAACACAACATATCTACAACCATATTATCTTTGATAAACGAGACAAAAAAAAAAAGCAATGGGAAGGGATTCCCTATATAATAAATTGTGTTGGGAAAACTGGCTAGCCATGTGCAGAAAGCAGAAACTGGACCCCTTCCTGACACCTTACACTAAAATTAACTCCAGATGGATTAAAGACTTAAATGTAAGACCTGCCACCATAAAAACCCTAGAAGAACATCTAGGCAAAACCATTCAAGACATAGGAGTAGGCAAGGACTTTATGAACAAAACCACAAAAGCATTAGTAACAAAAGCCAAAATAGACAAATGGAACCTAATCAAACTCCACAGCTTCTGCATGGCAAAAGAAACAGTCACTAGAGTGAATCGGCAACCATCAGAATGAAAAAAAATTTTTGCAGTTTACCCATCTGACAATGGGCTGATATCCAGAATTTACAAAGAACTCAAACAGATTTACAGAAAAAAAACAAACAAGCCCATTCAAAAATGGGCAAAGGATATGAACAGACACTTTACAAAAGAAGACATAAATGAGGCCAACAAACATATGAAAAAATGTTCATCATCACTGGTCATTAGAGAGATGCAAATCAAAACCACATTGAGATACCATTTCAGGCCAGTTAGAATGGAGATCATTAAAAAATCTGGAGACAGCAGATGCTGGAGAGGATGTGGAGAAATAGGAACACTCTTTCACTGTTGGTAGAAGTGTAAGTTAGTTCAACCATTGTGGAAGACAGTGTGGCGATTCCTCAGGGACCTAGAAATAGAAATTCCATTTGACCCAGTAATCCCATTACTGGGTATATGTCCAAAGGACTATAAATCGTTCTACTATAAGGACACATGCACACGAATGGTCATTGCAGCACTGTTTACAATAGCAAAGAACTGGAACCAACCCAAATACCCAGCGATGATAGACTGAACTGGGAAAATGTGGCACATATACACCATGGAATATTATGCATCAATCAAAAATGATGAGTTTGTGTCCTTTGTAAGGACATGGATGAATCTGGAGAACATCATTCTCAGCAAACTGAAACAAGAACAGAAAAAGAAATACCGCATATACTCACTCATAGGTTGGTGAGAAAAATGAGAACACATGGACACAGAGAGGCGGTCTACTATACACTGGGTTCTATTGAGGGGAATGAGGGAGAAACAGCGCGGGGGGGCTGGGGAGGGATAGCCTGGAGATGAATGCCAAGTGTGGGTGAAGGGGAGGAAGGCAGCAAAAACACACTGCCGTGTGTGTACCTATGCAACTATCTTGCACGTTCTGCACATGTACCCCAAAACCTATAATGCAATAAAAATTAAAAAAATTAAAAAAGTGGCTATATATAATAGAGTCCTGAGTATTTTCCAGATATATATAATTAATCACTGAGGAACTGAATAAGTTGTCATGTCAAGTACAATCCTGACATTTCCATAGGTCTGTATTATTCTGTGATGCTCTGCATGGGTGGCCATATAATAGAGACACCCATGCAGAGCATCACAGAATAATAGAGTAAAAACTCAGGCGTGAGTTTTTACATTCGGCTGTAAATGAGTGACTATACGAAACAGAATCATTACTTTCCCATGGTGTCTGTTATTCAGTTAGGCTCTGAGTATGTGGCTATTTGAGATAGAATTCTGACTACATTATAGGTGTTCTTTACTCCATGAACCTCTGAAGAAATGCCACATGTAATAACATCCAGAGTATTCCTCAGGTATTTATTATTCACTGAGGCTCTGAAACTTTGGCCATATGAAATTGTTTCCTGACTAGTTTACAGGCTGTATTATTGACATTGACTCTAAATATTTGGGCATATGGAACAGACTAGTGACTATTCCAACGTTGTGTATTACTGACTCAGGCTTTGATTTTGTGGCCATATAAAACAGATTAGTGTCTATTCCACACTTGTGCATTATTCCCTGAGGCTGTAAATGAGAGGCTATGTAAAGTACACTCCTAACACTTCCCCAGGTGTTTGTCACTCAGTGAGGCTCTTTTTCTATGACAATATAAAACAGGAGGCTGTCTGTCTCAAATATTTTTATTATACAGTGATTCACTGAATGAGCAGCTGTATAAAATAAACTGCTGAGTACTTTACATTTCCGCATTATTCATTGAGGTTATGAGTCAGTGACCATATAAAATGGAATGCTGATTAATCCACACGTGCATATTATCCACTGAGGCTATGAATGTGTGTCCAAATGAAAGAGACTCCTGACTACTCCACAAGTCTGCATTATTTATCGAGGCTCTGAATGAATTTCCATCGAAAATAGACTCCAAATTACTTTCCAGGTGTGTATTATTCAGTGAGGCTTAGAACATATTTCCATATCAATTAGATTTCTTACTATATCAAGTGTCTGTCTTATGCACTGAAGCTCTGAATATATGTCTACATGAAAGTTTCTCCTGACTACACCACATTTTTCAATGACACATTGAATGAGAGGCCACATGAAAAAGTCTCCTGACTATTCCACAGGTGTGCATTATTTAGTGAGACTCTGAATGAAGAGATACAAGTAAATCCTGACTCTTTATCAAGGTGTGTACATTTAGTGAGGCTCTCAACGGGTAGCCATAGGAAAGAGACTTCTGACTATTCCACAGGTGTGAATTATTCAGTGATTCTCTGAATGAGTGGCCATAAAATATAGACTCCAGACTATATCACATGTGTGTAATATTCAGTGAGGCGGTGAAAGAGAGGCCATATGAAACAGACTTCTAATTACCCCACATTTACATTATTTACTGTTTGTGTGAATGAGTAGCCATATGAAATAGACTCCTCATTATTCTCCATGTGTGCATTATTCCAACAGGTTCGGTATGAGTGTCCATACCAAATAGACTCCTGAAGCTCCCCCAGGTATGTATTACTCAGCGTTACACAGAATTAGAGTTCATATGAAATAGACTCCTGACTATCACACAGGTGCCTGTCATTCAGCAAGGCACTGAATTCGTGGCTATGTTAAACAGCGACCTGATTACTCAATAGAAGTTTACTATTCACTGAAACGTTGAATGATAGAAAATATAAAATAGACACCTGACTATTTCTCCATTGTGAATTATTCAATATGATTCTAAATGAATGGTAATATCAAATAGAATCCTGAGGATTCTTCAGGTGCATATCACTCAGTGACGCACTAAATGAGTGGCCATATAAAAAGTGCTCGACTATTACCATGGTGTGCATTATTCAATGAGGCTCTAAATGACTGGCTACATGAAGTAGACACTTAAATCTTTCTTTGTTGTTTTTATTGAATGAGACTCTGACTAAGTGGGCATAAAAAAGAGACTCGGGTGTATTGCCCAGGTGTTCATTACCTACAGAGTCTGTGAAGGTATAGCCATTTAAAGTAGACATTTGTCTATTTTTGAGGGGAGTATTCTTCAGAGGCCCTGAACGAGTGGCCATATGAAAGAGATTCCTTACTTTTCAGATATACATATTATTCACTAAAACACTGAAAGAGTGGCCTTATGAAATATAACCCAATTTACTCAACAGGTGTGCGTTATTTTTTGATTTTCCAAACTAATCCCCATATGAAACAGACTAGTGATTATTCCCCACATGTGCAGTATTTGAAAATGTTCTGTATGAGTGTCTATATCAAATAGTCTCCTGACTCTGACACATGTATGTATCATTCACGGAGCTACTTAATTTGGGCTACCTTCAATAGGGTCTTGACTACTCCACAGCTCTTTATTATGCACTGAAGCTCTGAATGAAAAGCCATATGAAATAGACTCCTTAATATTGCCCCATTGTGTATTATTCGGTAATGCTGTGATTGAGTGGCCATATGACTTGGACTCTGACTATTCCCAAGGTGTGTATTCTTCAGTAAGATTCTGAACGAGTGACCCCATAACATAAACTCTTGACTCTATCCTCTTGGCTATTTTTCAGTTCTGCATTGTCCACTGAGTCGCTGGGTGTAGGGTCATATCAAATAGTCCCCAGACTATTCCTTAGCTGTACATTATTCAGTGAGTCCCTGAATAAGTGGCTATATATATTATAATCCTGCATATTTTCCAGATATATATGATTCCTCACTAAGGTTCTGAATGAGTGGCCATGTGAAATAGACTCCTGATGTTTTCATAGGTCTGTATAATTCTGTGAAGCTCTGAATGAGTTGCCATAAAATAGAGACTCCTTAATACTCTTCAGGCATGCGTTTTACTTTCGGCTCTAAATCAGTGGCTACACGTAACAGAATTCTGACTTTTACCAAGGTGTATGTTATTCAGTTAGTCTCTGAGTATGTGGCTATAGGAAATAGAATTCTGACTACAATAGAGTTGTTTCTTATTTAAAGAAGCTCTGAAATTGATGCCACATGTAATAGCGTCCTAAGTATTTCCTAGGTATGTATTATTTACTGAGGCTCTGAAACTTTAGCCATATGAAATTGTTTTCTGACTACTCCATATGTTTGCATTATTGACTCTGACACTAAACATTTGGCCATATGAAATAGACTAGTGACTATTCCAAAGTTGTGTATTACTCACTCAGGCTTTGATTTTGTGGCCATATAAAATAGAATAGTGCCTATTCCACACGTGTGCATTTTTCCCTGATTCTGTAAATGAGAAGCTAAATAAAGTAGATTTTCAACACTTCCCCAGGTGTGCATTACTCAGTGAGGCTCTTTTTGTGTAACAATATGAAACAGGATGCTGTGTATCTTATATATTTTTATTATTCAGTGAGCCTCTGAATGAGTGTCTATATGAAGTAGACTGCTGAGTACTTTAAATTTGTGCATTTGTCACTGAGGTTGCAAGACAGTGGCCATATAAAGTGGAATCATGACTAATCCACATGTGCATATTATCCAATGAGTCTATGAATGCGTGTCCAAATGAAAGAGACTCCTGGCTACTCCACAGGTGTGCATTATTTACCAAGGATCTGAATGAATAGCCATTGAAAATAGACACCAAATTATTCTCCAGGTGTGTATTATTCAGTGAGGCTCAGAAGATGTGGCCATATTAATTAGATTCCTTACAACAAAGAGAGCCTGTCTTATTCACTGAGGCTCTGAATATGTGTCTACATAAAAAAGACTCCTGACTACACCACATTATTCAGTGACACTCAGAATTAGAGGCCACATCAAAGAGTCTCCTGACTATTCCCCAGGTGTGCATTATTTAGTGACACTCTGAATGAGGGGATAAAGGTAAATCCTATTTCCCCAGGTGTGTACACTTAATGAGTCTCTTAACTAGTGGCCATGGAAAGAGACTACTGACTATTTCACAGTTGTGCATTGTTTAGTTATTCTCTGAGTGATTGGCCATTAAAAATAGACTCCATACTATATCACAAGTGTGTAAAATTCAGTGATGCTGTGAAAGTGGGGCAATATGAAACAGACTTCTAATTATTCCACATGTGAATTATTCACTGTTTGTCTGAATGAAAAGACAAATGACATAGACTCCTCATTATTATACATGTGTGCATTAATCAAACAAGTTCTGTTTGAGTGTCCATACCAAATACAATCCTGCCCCTGCCCCAGGTGTGTATTACTCAGTGATACACAAAATTAGAGTTCATATGATATAGACTCCTGACTATAACCCAGTTGTGTATCATACAGAAAGGAACTTAATGCGTGGCTCTCTTAAACAGCGTCCTGATTACTCCATAGAAGTTCGTTATTCACTGAAACTTTAAATGATAGACCATATAAAACAGACACCTGACTATTGCTCCATTGTGAATTATTCAATAAGGTTCTAAATGAGTAGTAGTATCAAAGAGAATCCTGAGGATTCTTCAAGTGTATATCACTCAGTGAGGCACAAAATGAGTGGTCATATAAAAAATGTTCGACCATTATTATAGTGTGCATTATTCACTGAGACTCTAAATGAGTGGCTACATGAAGTAGACTCTTAACTCTTCCCCAGGTGAGTATTATTGAATGAGACTCTGACTAAGTGGGCATAAAAAGAGACTCAGGTGTGTTGCCCAGGTGTTCAGTACGAACAGAGACACTGAATGTGTAGGCATTTGAAGTAGACACTTGATAATTTTTGAGGTGAGTTTTCTTCACATAGGCCCTGAACGAGTGGCAATGTGAAAGAGATTCCTGACTTACCAGATATAAATATTATTCAGTGAAACAATGAAAGAGTATCCTTATGAAATAGAAGCCATTTTACTCCACAGGTGTGCATTATTTTTTGATTCTCCAAACGAATCACCATATGAAACAGACTAGTGATTATCCCCCACATGTGCAGTATTCGAAAAGTTTCTGTATGAGTGTCTATATCAAATAGTCTCCTGACTCTGACACATGTGTGTAACACTCACGGAGCTGCTTAATTTTGGGGCTACGTTAAATGGGGACCTGACTACTCCATAGCTCTTTATTATGCACTGAAGGTCTGATTGAGAGTCCATATGAAATAGACTCCTTACTATTGCCCCTTTGTGCATTATCTTGTAATGGTGTGATTCAGTGGCCATATGACTTGGACTCTTACTATACCAAAGGTGTGTATTCTTCAGTGGGATTCTGAACGAGTGACCCCATAACGTAAACTCTTGACTCTATCCTCTTGACTATTTTTCAGTTCTGCATTGTCCACTGAGTCTCTGGGTGGAGGGTCATATCAAATAGTCTCCAGACAATTCCTTAGCTGTGCCTTATTCAGTGAGTCTCTGAATAAGTGCCTATGTATAATATAATCCTGAGTATTTTCCAGATATATATAAGGTTTAAAGGAGGATCTGAATAAGTGACCATGTGAAATACACTCCTGATGTTTCCATAGGTCTGTATTATTCTGTGAAGCTCTGAATCAGTGGCCATTAAATAGAGACTCCTGAATACTCCTCAGGCATGCGTTTTGACATTCGGCTCTAAATGAGTGGCTATACGAAATAGAATCCTGACTTTTCCCAAGGAGTGTGTTATTCAGTTAGGCTCTGAATATGTGGCTATATGAAATAGAATTCTGACTACAATACAGGGGTTTCTTATTCAATGAAGCTCTGAAATTGATGCCACATGTAATAGCGTCCTGAGTGTTTCCCTGGTATGTATTATTCACTGAGGCTCTGAAACTTTGGCTATATGAGATTGTTTTCTGACTAGGCCACAGGTGTGTATTATTGATTTTGACTCTAAATATTTGTTCATGTGGAATAGACTAGTGACTATTCCATAGTTGTGTATTACTCACTCAGGCTTTGATTTTCTGGCCATATAACGTAGAGTAGTGTCTATTCCACACGTGTGCATTATTCGCTGAGGCTGTAAATGAGAGGCTATATAAAGTAGACTACCATCACTTCCCCAGTTTTCCATTACTCAGTGAGGCTCCTTTTGTGTTACCATATAAAAAAGGGTGCTGTCTATATTTAATAATTGTATTATTCATTGAATCTCTGAATGAGTGTCTATATAAAATAGACCACTGAGTACTTTACATTTGTGCATTTTTCACTGAGTTTATGAGTCAGTGGCCATATAAAATGAAATCCTGACTAATCCACACTTGCATATTATGCACTGAAGCTATTAATGAGTTTCATAATAAAATAGACTCCTGTCTACTCCACAGGTGTACATTATTTCCCGAGGCTCTGAATGAATGACCATCGAAAATAGACTCCAAATTATTCCCCAGGTGGGTATTATTCAGTGAGGCTGAGAAGATGTGGCCATATTAATTAGATTCCTTACTGTATCAAGGGACTGTCTTATTCACTGTGGCTCCTAATATGTGTCTACCTGATATAGACTCTTGACTACAACACATTATTCAGTGACACTCCGAATTAGAGGCCACATGAAAATGTCTCCTGACTATTCCACAGGTGTGCATTATTTAGTGAGACTCTGCATGAGGGGATAAAGGTAAATCCTGAATATTTCCCCAGGAGTGTACACTTAGTGAGGCTCTTAACGAGTGGCCATAGAAAAGAGACTTCTGACTATTCAGCAGGTATGCATTAATTAGTGATTCTCTGAATGACTGGCCATTACAAATAGACTCCAGACTATATCACAAATGTGTAATATTCAGTGAGGCTGTGTAAGAGGGGCCATAGGAAACAGACTTCTAATTACTCCACATGTGCATTACTCACAGATTGTCTGAATGAGTAGCCATATGACATAGACTCCTCATTATTATAAATGTGTGCATTAATCAAACAAGTTCTGTTTGAGTGTCCATACCAAATAGACTCCTGATCCTGCTTCAGGTGTGTATTACTCAGCGATACACAAAATTAGAGTTCATATGAAATAGACTCCTGACTATCACCCTGGTGTGTATCATTCAGGAAGGCACTTAATTAGTGGCTATTTTAAACTGCTTTCTGATTACTCCATAGAAGTTATATATTCACTGAAACTGTGAATGATAGACCATATAAAATAAACACCTGACTATTGCTACATTGTGAATTATTCAATAAGTTTCTAAATGAGTGGTGGTGTCAAATAGAATCCTGAGGATTCTTCAGGTGTATATCACTCAGTGAGGCAAAAAATGAGTGGCCACATATACTCACTCATAGGTGGGTGAGAAAAATGAGAACACATGGACACAGAGAGGCGGTCTACTATACACTGGGGACTCTTGGGGGGAATGGGGGAGGGACAGCGGGGGGGCTGAGGGGGATGGCCTGGGGATGAATACCAAGTGTGGGTGAAGGGGAGGAAGGCAGCAAAACACACTGCCATGTGTGTACCTATGCAACTATCTTGCACGTTCTGCACATGTACCCCCAAACCTATAATGCAATAAAAATTAAAAAAAAAAATAAAAGAAAAAAAATGAGTGGCCATATAAAAAATGCTCGACTATTACCCTGGTGTGCATTATTCACTGAGGATCTAAATGAATGGATACATGAAGTAGACTCTTTTTTTTTTTTTAATTTTTATTGCATTATAGGTTTTAGGGTACATGTGCAGAACGTGCAAGATAGTTGCATAGGTACACACACGGCAGTGTGTTTTGTCTGCCTTCCTCCCCTTCACACACACTTGGCATTCATCCCCAGGCTATCCCCCCCAGCCCCCCACTGTCCCTCCCCCATTTCCCCCAACAGTCCCCAGTGTATAGTAGACCTCCTCTCTGTGTCCATGTGTTCTCATTTTTCTCACCCACCTATGAGTGAGTATATGCAGTATTTCTTTTTCTGTTCTTGTGTCAGTTTGCTGAGAATGATGTTCTCCAGATTCATCCATGTCCTTACAAAGGACACAAACTCATCATTTTTGATTGCTGCATAATATTCCTTGGTGTATATGTGCCACATTTTCCCAGTCCAGTCTATCATCGATGGGCATTTGGGTTGGTTCCAGGTCTTTGATATTGTAAACAGTGCTGCAATGAACATTCATGTGCATGTGTTCTTATAGTAGAACGATTTATTGTCTTTTGGATAGATACCCAGTAATGGGATTGCTGGGTCAAATGGAATTTCTATTTCTAGGTCCCTGAGGAATCGCCACACTGTCTTCCACAATGGTTGAACTAATTTACACTCCCACCAACGGTGTAAGAGTGTTCCTATTTCTCCACATCCTCTCCAGCATCTGCTGTCTCCAGATTTTTTAATGATCGCCATTATAACTGGTGTGAGATGATATCTCAATGTGGTATTGATTTGCATCTCTCTAATGACAAATGATGATGAGCACTTTTTCATGTTTGTTGGCCTCATGTATGTCTTCTTTTGTAAAGTTTCTGTTCATATCCTTTGACCATTTTTGAATGGGCTTTTTTGTTTTTTTTTCTGTAAATCTGTTTGAGTTCTTTGTAAATTCTGGATATCAGCCCTTTGTCAGATGTGTAAACTGCAAAGATTTTTTCCCATTCTGATGGTTGCCGATTCACTCTAGTGACTGTTTCTTTTGCCGTGCAGAAGCTGTGGAGTTTGATTGGATCCCATTTGTCTATTTTGGCTTTTGTATCTCTTCCCCAGGTGTGTATTATTGAATGAGACTCTGACTAAATGTGCATAAGAAAGTGATTCAGGTGTATTTTCTAGGTATTTATTACTTACAGAGACTCTGAATGTGTACGCATTTGAAGTAGATCCTTGACTGTATCTGAGGGGAGTGCTATTCACACAGGCGCAGAACGAGTGGCCATTTGAAAGAGATTCCTGACTTATCAGATATACATATTATTCCCTAAAGCACTGAAAGAGTGGCATTATGAA
The DNA here is from genome assembly GCA_031835075.1 of Saguinus oedipus. Lineage (NCBI taxonomy): Eukaryota > Metazoa > Chordata > Mammalia > Primates > Cebidae > Saguinus > Saguinus oedipus. Next base: position 61,924,557 of record CM063173.1, read on the forward strand.
ATAGAACCCATTTTACTCCACAGGTGTGCATTGTATTTTTATTCTCCAAAGGAATCACCATATGAAACAGACTTTTGATTATTCACCACATGTGCAGTATTCAAAAAGTTTCTGTATGTGTGTCTATATCAAATAGTCTCCTGACTCTGACACTTGTGCGTATCATTCACGGAGCTGCTTAATTTGGGGCTACCTTAAATAGGGTCCTGACTACTCCACAGCTCTTTATTAAGCACTGAAAGTCTGATTGAGAGTCCATAGGAAATAGACTCCTTACTATTGCCCCTTTGTGCATTATCCCGTAATGCTGTGATTCAGTGGCCATATGTCTTGGACTCTTAGTATACCAAAGATGTGTATTCTTCAGTGAGATTTTGAACGAGTGACCACATAACATAAACTTCTGACTCTATCATCTTGACTATATTTCTGTTCTGCATTGTCCACTGAGTCGCTAGGTGTACGGTCATATAAAATAGTCTTTAGACTATTCCTTATGTGTGCATTATTCAGTGAGTCTCTTAGTAAATGGCTATATATACTATAATCCTGAGTATTTTCCAGATATATATGATTCTTCAATGAGGTTCTGAATAAGTGCCTATGTGAAATACACTCGTGACGTTTCCATAGGTCTGTATAATTCTGTGAAGCTCTGAATGAGTGGCCATAAAATAGAGACTCCTGAATACTCCTCAGGCGTGCGTTTTTACATTCAGCACTTAAATAGTGGCTATACGAAATAGAATCCTGACTCTTTCCAAGGTGTATGTTATTTAGTTAGGCTCTGAATATGTGGCTATATGAAATAGAATTCTGACTACAATAAAGGTGTTTATTATTCAATGAAGATCTGAAATTGATGCCACCTGTAATAGCATCCTGAGTTTTTCCGAAGTATGTATTATTCACTGAGGATCTGAAACTTTGGCCATATGAACTTGTTTTCTGACTATTCCACAGGCGTGTATTATTTCCTCGGACTCTAAATATTTGGGCATATGGAATAGACTAGTGACTATTCCAAAGTTGTATATTACTCACTAAGGCTTTGATATTGTCCTTATATAAAATAAACTAGTGTCTACTCCACACGTGTGCATTATTCCCTGAGGCTGTAAATGAGAGGCTATATAAAGTAGAATTTTATCACTTCCCCAGATGTGCATTACTCAGTGAGGCTCTTTTTGTGTGACCATAGGAAACAAGATGTTGTCTATCTTAAATATTTGTATTATTCACTGAATCTCTGAATGAGTGTTTATATGAAATAGACTGCTGAGTACTTTACATTTGTGCATTTTTCATTGATGTTATGAGTGAGTGGCCATATAAAATAGAATCCTGACTAATCCACACGTGCATATTATCCACTGAGGCGATGAATGAGTGTCCTAATATAATAGACTCCTGGCTTCTCCACAGGTGTACATTATTTACCGAGGCTCTGAATAAATATCCATCGAAAATAGACTCGAAATATTTCTCCAGGTGTGTATAATACAGTGAGGCTCAGAAGATGTGACCATATTAATTAGATTCCTTACTATATCAAGGGCCTGTCTTATTCACTGAGGCTCTGAATATGTGTCCACATAAAATAGACTCCTGACTACATCACATTATTCAGTGACACTCGAAAATAGAGGCCACATGAAAAAGTCTCCTGACTATTCCACAGGTGTGCCTTATTTAGTCAGAATGTGAATGAGGGAATAAAGGTAAATCCTGACTATTTCCTCAGGTGTGTGCACTTAGTGAGGATCTTAAGGAGTGGCCATAGGAAAGAGACATCTGACTATTCAGCATGTGTGCATTATTTAGTGATTCTTTGAATGAGTGGCCATAAAAAATATACTCCAGACTATATCACAAGTGTGTAATATTCAGTGAGGCTGTGAATGATCCTCTGTATACCCCCTTTCTCCTGTGTGTATCACCTCTCTCTTGTTTGTAAACTCCTTACTCCTGGGTGTATCCTCCTCTCTCCTGTGTGTATGCTCTTTTTTCTTTGTGTATCCCCCTTACCTATGTGTATCCTCCTCTTTCCTGTGTGTATCTACCTTTCTCCTGTGTCCATCCATTTTTCCTGTTTGTATTCCCCTCTCTTCTGTGTGTACCCTCCTCCCTCCTGTGTATATCACCACTCTCCTGTGTATATCCCCCTCTCTCCTGTGTGTATTCTTCTATCTCCTGTGTGTATCCTAATCGCTTTTGTGTGTAAACTCCTCTATCCTTTGTGTATCCTCCTCTCTCCTGTGTGTATCCCCCACTTCTGTATGTATCTTTTCCTCACCTGTGTGTATCCTCCTCTCTTCTGTGTTTATTCTCCTCCCTCTTGTGTGTATACCTCCTCTCTCGTGTGTGTATCCCCCCACTCTCCTGTGTGTATCCCCGCTCTTTCCTGTGTGTATCCCCCTCTCTCCTGTGTGTATCAACCCCTCTCTTGTGTGTATCAGCCCTCTCTTGTGTGTATCCTCCTCTCTCTGTGTGTATGCCACTCATTATTGAGTATCCCCCCTCCTGTGTGTCTCCTCCTATCTCCTGTGTGTATCCTTCTCTCTCTTTTGTGTATCCCCTCTCTCCAGTGTGTATCCTCCTCTCTGCTTTTTGACTCTTCCTCTCTTCTGTGTGTATGCCTTGTTCTCATGTGTGTATCCCCCTCTCCTGTGTGTATTCTCCCCTCTCCTGTGTCAATCCTCGTTTCTCCTGTGTGTGTCTCCCTCTCCTGTGTGTATGCCCCTCTCTCCTGTGTATATCCTTCTCTACTTTGTTTATCCTCCTCTCTCCTGTGTGTATCCTCCTTTTTTTCAGTGTATCTTCCTCTCTCCTGTGTGTATTCCCCTCTCTTTTGTTTGTATTCTCCTCTCTCCTGTGTGTATCACCACTCTTCTGTGTGTATCCCCCTCTCGACTGTGTGTATCCCCCTCTCTCCTGTGTGTATCCCCCTCTCTTTTGTGTGTATTTTCCTCTCCTGAGTGTATCTATCTTTCCTTCTCCTATGTGTATCCTCGTCTTTCCTGTGTGTATTTTCCTTAATCCTGTGTTCATCGCCCTCGCTCCTGTGTGTATTTCTCTCTTTTGTGTGTATCTTTTTCTTCTTTGTATATTTCTGTCTCTTCTCTTTGTATCCCCCCTTTTCTGTGTGTATGCCCCTCTCTTCTGTGTCTATCCTTTTTTAACCTGTGCGTATCCCTCGCTCCTGTGTGTATCCTTTTCTCTTTAGTGTGTATGCTTTTCTCTCCTGCATGTATCATTCTCTCTTTTGTGTGTATCCCCCTTCTCTCCTGTGTGTATTTTTTTCTCTTCTGTGTGTATCCCCCCTCTCCTGTGGGTATCGTCCTCTGTGCTGCGTGTATCCTCCTCTCTCCTGAGTTTATCCTCCTCTCTCCGGTGTGTATGCCCCTCTCCTGTGTGTATACCCCTCTCTTTTATGGGTATTCCCCTCTCTCCTGTGTGGATCCCCCACTCACTTGTGTGTATAGCCCCATCCCGTGTGTATCCTCCTCTCTCCTGTGTGTATCTTTTCTCTTTTCTGTGTGTATGCCCCTCTCTCCTTTGTGTATTTTCCTCACCTGTGTGTATACCCCTATCTTCCTTGTTTATTTCCCTCTCTCCTCTGTGTATCCTCCTATTTTGTGAATTCCCTTCTCTCCTGTGCATATCATTCTCTCTCCTGTGTGTATGCGCCTCTGTTTTGTGTGTATCCTCCTCTCTCCTGTGTGTATCCTCCTCTCTTTGTGTGTATCCGCCCTCACCTTTGTAATGCCCTCTCTCCTCTGTGTATTAATCTCTCTTCTGTGTATACTCCTCTCTTCTGCGTGTATCCTCCTCTCTTTTTTGTGTATCTTCCTCTCTGCTATGTGTATTTTTCTTTCCCCTGTCTGTATGCCCCTGTCTCTTGTGTGTATTCCCCTCTCTTTTGTGTGGATCCCTCTATCTCCTATGTGTATCCCCCTCTCCTGTGTGTATACCCTCTCTCCTGTGTATATCCCCCACTTTTGTGTGTATTTCTTTTTCTCCTGTGTATATTTCCCTGTCCCCTGTATGTATCCAACTCTCCTGCGTTTATCCCCCTCTCTCCTGTGTGTATGCCACTCACCTGTGTGTATACTCCTCTCTCCTCTGTGTATCCTCGTCTCTCCTGTGTGTATCCTCCTTTCCCCTGCGTGTATCCCTCCGCTTTCCTGTGGGTTTCTCCCCTCTCTCCTGTGTGTAACACCTTTCTTTTCTGTGTGTATCACCTTTCTCTCCTGTGTGTATCCCCCTCTCTCTTGTGTGTATCCCCTCTCTCCTGTTTGTTTTCTCCTCTCTCCTGTGTGTATCCTCCACTCCCCTGTTTATGCCCCTCTCTCCTGTGTGTATCACCCTTTTCTGTGTGTATCCTCCACTCTCCTGTGTGTATCCCACTTTCTCCTGTGTGTATCCCTTTTTTCTGAGTGTATGCCTCTCTTGCCTGTGTGTATCTCCCTCTCCTGTGTGAATCCTTTTCTCTTCTGTGTGGATCTTTCTCTCTCCTGTGTCCATCCCCCTCTATATTTTGTGTATCCTCCTCTCTCCTGCGTGTGTCCCCCCCTCTCCTCTGTCTATGCCCCTCTTTTCTGTAGGTATCCCCCTCTCTCCTGTGTGTATCCCACTCTCTCCTCTGTGTATCTCTTTATCCTGTGCATATCCCCCACTCTTCTGTGTGTATCTCCCACTCCTGTGTGTATCCTCTTCTCTTCTGTGTGTATCTTCCTCTCTCCTCTGTGTATACTTCTCTCTCCTGTGAGTATCTTCCTCTATCCTGTGTGTATCTACCTCTCTCCTATGTGTATCCTTCTCTCTACTGTGTGTATCTTCCTTTTTCCTGTGTGTATTTTTCTTTCTCCTGTGTGCATCTTCCTTGCTCCTGTGTGTATTTCCCTCTTTTGTGTGTATCACTTTCTTCTTTGTGTATTTCCCTCTCTCCTCTGTGTTCCCCCCTTTTCTGTGTGTATGCCCCTTTCTTCTGTTTGTATCCTTCTGTCACCTGTGTGTATCCCTCGCTCCAGTGTGTACCCTCCTCTGTTTTGTGGTATTCTTTTCTCTCCTGTGTGTATCATTCTCTCTCTTGTGTGTATCCCCTTCAATCCTGTGTGTATATTTCTCTATTTTTTGTGTATCTCCCTCTCTCCTGCGTGTATCGTCCTCTGTGCTGCGAGTATCCTCCAGTCTTCTGCATGTATCCTCCTCTCTCCTATGTGTATACACCTTTCCTGTGTGTATACCCCTCTCTTCTATGTCTATTCTCCTCTCTCCTGTGTGGAACCCCTTTCTCTTGTGTGTTTCACGCTCTCCTGTGTATCCTCCTTTCTCCTGTGTGTATCTTCCTCTTTCCTGTGTGTATTCCCCTCACTTTTGTGTGTATACACACTCTCCCGTGTGTATCCCCCTCTCCTGTGTGTATCCTCCTCTCCTCTGTGTATTTCCCTGTCTCCTGTATGTATCCAACTCTCCTGTGTGTATCCCCCTCTCTCTGGTGTGTATTTCCCTGTCTCCTGTATGTATCCAACTCTCCTGTGCGTATCCCCCTCTCTCCTGTGTGTATGCTCCTCTCCTGTGTGTACACTCCTCTCTCCTGTGTGTTTTCTTTTCTCTCCTGTGTGTATCCTCCTCTCTTCCCTGTGTATTCCTCCCCTTTTCTGTGTTTCCCCCATCTCACCTATGTGTACCACCTTTCTTTTCTGTGTGTATTACACCTTTTTCCTGTGTGTATACCCCTGTCACTTGTGTGTATCCTCTCTCCGCTGTTTGATTTTTCCTCTCTTCTGTGTGTATCCTTTTCTCTCCTGTGTTTACGCTTCTCTCTCTTGTGTGTATCAACCTTTCCTGTGTGTATCCCCCTTTTTCCTCTGTGTATCTTCCTTTTTTTGTGTGTATGCCCCTCTCTCCTCTTTGTATCTTTCTCTCCTTTGTGTATCTTTTTCTCTTCTGTGTGTATCCTTTTGTCTTCTGTGTGTATCCCCCTCTCTCCTGTGTGTATCCCCCACTTTTATGTCTGTATCCTCCTCTCCCCTGTGGGTATCCTGTTCTCTTCTCTATGTATTCCCATCTCTCCTGTATGTATCCCCCTCTCCTCTGTGTATTTTTCTCTTTTCTGCATATCCCCCTATCTTCTGTGTGTATCCCCCCTCCTGTGTGTATCCTTTTTTCTTCTGTGTGTATCTTCCTCTCTTTTCTGAGTATCCTCCTCTCTTCTATGGGTGTCTTCCTCTCTCCTGTATGTATCCCCCCTCTCATGTGAGTATCCTTCTCTCTCCTGTGTGTATCTTTCTTTTACCTCTGTGTATTTCCATTTATCTTGTGTGCATCCTTCTCACTCCTCTGTGTATCCCCCTTTTCTGTTTTTATGCCCCACTCCCTTGTGTGTATTTTTTTCTCACCTGTGTCTATCCCTCGCTCCTTTGTGTATTTTCCTCTCTCCTGTGTGTATCCCCCTTCTCTCCTGTGTGTATTTTTCTCTCTCCTGTGTGTATCCCCCTCTCTTCTGCGGGTATCCTCCTTTGTCCTGCGTGTATCCATTTTTCTTCTGCGTGTGTCTTTTTCTCTCCTGTGTGTATACCCCTCTTCTGTGTGTATACCCCTCTCTGTTATGTGTAATTCCTTGTCTTCTGTGTGGATTTCCCTCTCTCTTGTGTGTATCGCAATATCCTGTGTGTATCCTCCTCTCTCCTGTGTGTATCTGTGTCTCTTCTGTGTGTGTCCTTCTTTCTCCGGTGAGTATCTTCCTCTCTACTGTGCGTATTTTCCTCCTCTTGTGTGTATCCTACTCTCTGAAGTGTGTATCACCTTTCTTCGGTGTGTATGCCCCACTCTCCTGTGTGAATCCCCTCTCTCCTGTTAGTATCCCGCTCTCCTCTGTGTGTATCCCCCCTCTAGCCTTTATGCATCCTACTTTCTTCTGTGTGCGTCTCCCTCTTTTTTGTGTCTATCCCCCCTCTTTCCTCTGGGTATCCTTTCTCCTGTGTGTATCCACCCTCTCCTGTGTGTATCCTCCTCTCTCCTGTGTGTATCTTTCTCTCTCCTGCGTGTATCTACCTCTTTCCTATGTGTATCCTTCTCTCTACTGTGTGTATCCTCCCCTTTCCTGTGTGTATCCTCCTGTTTCCTGTGTGTATTTTTCATTCTCTTGTGTGTATCCTCCTCTCTCCTTTGTCTATCCTCCACTCTCCTGTGTTTATCCCCATCTTTCCTGTGTGTATCCTTTTTTATCCTGCGTGTATATTCCTCTCTCCTGTGCGTATCCTCCTCTCTTCTGTGTGTATCCCCCTCTCTTCTGTGTGTATCCCCATCTTTCCTGTGTGAATCCACCTTTCTCCTTTGTGTATGTTCCTCTCTCCTGTGTGTATCCTTCTCTCCCCTGTGTGGATCCTCGTCGCTTCTGTGTGGATCATTTCTTCCTGTGTGTATACCCCTCTCTTCTTTGTGTATCTCTCTTCCTCCTGTGTGTATGCCCCACTCTCCTGTGTGTATCTGCCCTCTTTTGTGTGTATCCTTTCTTTTCCTTAGTGTATCCACTTCTTTCCTGTGTGCATCCCCCTCTCTCCTTTGTACATCCCCCACTCTCTTGTGTGTATCTCCCTCTCCTGTGTGTATTTCCTTCTCCTGTTTGTTTTCTCCTCTCTACTCTGTGTATCCCCCTCTACTGTGTGTATGCCCCTCTCTCCTGTGTTTATCCCCCTCTCTTCTGTGGGTATCCTTCACTCTCCTGTGTGTATCCTCCTCTCTTTTTTGTATCCTTTTCTCTTCTGTGTGTATCCCGCTTCCCCTGTATGTATCCTTTTCTCTACTGTGTGTATTCTCTCCTTTCCTGTGTGTATATTCTTCTCTCCTTTGTGTGTCTTCCCTGTCTCCTGTGTGTACCACCTCTCTTCTGTGTGTAACCTACTCTATTTTGTGTGTATCCTGCTCTCTTCTGTGTGTATTCCCCTCTCTCCTGTGTGTATCCCCATCCCCTGTATGTATCCTCCTGTTTTCTGTGTATCTTCCTCTTTTGTGTGTATTCTTCTCTCCTGTGTGTATGCTCCTGTCTCCTTTGTGTATCCTCCACTGTTGTGTATCCTTCTCTCTTCTGTTTGTATCCTTCTCTCTCCTGTATTTACCCCATCCCCCTGTGTGTATCCCTCTGTCTCCTGTGTGTATCCCCCTCTCTCCTATGTGTATCCTTCCCTTTTATTGTGTGTATCCTCCTTTCCTCTGTGTGTATCTTTCTCTCTCCTGTGTGTATCCTCCTCTCTCTTCTCTGTATCCTCCTCTTTTCTGTGTTTATTCCCCTCACTTTTGTGTGTATCCTCCTTTCTCCTGTTTGTATCCTCCCTTCACCTGTGTGTATCCTCCTCTCTCTTTTGTGTATTGTCTTCTCTCCTTTGTGTATACTCCTCTCTCCTGTGTGTATCGTCCTCCCCCGTGTGTATCTCCCTCTCTACTGTCAGTATCCCCCTTTCTCCTGTGTGTATTCTTTTCTGTCCTGTGCGTATCTTCCTTTCAACTCTGTGTATCCTCCTGTCTCCTTTATGTATTCTTCTCTCTCCTGTGTTTATCCCCTCCCTCTCCTGTGTGTATCTCCCTCTCTCCTGTGTGTATCCCCTCTCTCGTCTGTGTATCCTTCTCTCCTGTGCCTATCCCCTCTTTTTGGTGTGTATCCCCTTCTCCTGTGTGTATCCTTTTCTCTTCTGTGCGTATCTTCCTCTCTCCTGTGTGTATCCTTCTACCACTCAGTGTATATCAATGTCTTTTGTGTGTATCTTCCACCCTCATGTTTGTGTGCCCCACTCTCCGTGTGATCTTCCTTTCTTTTGTGTGTATCACCCTCTCTCCTGTGTATATGCTCCTCCTCCTGTGTGTATTCTCCTCTTTCCTGTGTGTATCCTTCTTTCTCCTGTGTATATCTCCCTCTCCCTTGTGTGTATTTCTTTCTCCTGTGTGTATCACTTTCTCCTTTGTGTATCCACCTCTCTCTTTGTGTAACCCCCCTCTTCTGTGTGTACGCCCCACTCTCCTGTGTGTATCCTCCTCTCACCTGCGTGTATTTTTCTCTTCTTTTTGTATCCTCCTCTCTCCTGTGTGTATCCCTCTTTCTCCTGTGTATACTTCTCTCACCTGCGGGTATCCTCCTCTCTCCTTTGTGTATCTTTCTCTCTCCTGTATGTATCCCCCTCTCTCCTGTGTGCATGCCCCTCTCTTTTGTGTGTATTCCCCTCTCTCCTGTGTGTATAACACTCTCTTTTGTGTATACTCCTCTCTTCTGTGTGTATCTCTCTCTCTCCTGTGTGCATCCCCCTCTTCTGTATGTATCCCCTCTCTCCTGTGTGTATTTCCCTGTCTCCTGCATGTATCCAAGGCTTTTGTGTGTACCCCCTCTCTTCTGTGTGTATCCCCCACTCCTGTGTGTATCTCCTTTTCTGTGTGTATCTTCCTCTTTCCTCTCTGTATCCTCATCCCTCCTGTGTGTATCTTTCTCTCTACTGTGTGTATCCCCCCTCTCCTGTGTGTTACATTCTCTCTCCTGTGTGTATCCTTCTCTTTTCTGCGTGTATTTCTCCTTCTCCTGTGTGCATCACCCTCGCTCCTGTGTGTATTTTTCTCCTGTGTGTATCCCTTTCTCCTTTGTATATCCCCTCTCATTTCTGTGTATCCCCACTTTTCTGTGTGTACCACTTTTCTACTGTGTTTATCCACATTTTATGTGTGTATTTCCCCTCCATGTGTTTATCCTCCTCTCCTGTGTGTATCCTCCTCTCTCCTGTGTGTATCCTTCTCTCTTCTGTGTGTATCCTCCTCTCTCGTGTATCCTACTTTCTTTTGTGTGTCTTCCCATCTTTTCTGTGTGTATCCTCCTTTATCCTGTTTGTATATTCCCTCTCTCCTGTGTGTATTTTCTCTGTCCTGTGTGTATCCTCCTCTCTCCTCTGTGTATCCTCCTTTCTCCTCTGTGTATTTTCTTCTCTCCTGTGTGTATCCCCATCTCTTTTGTGTGTATCCTCCTCTCTCCTGTGTGTATCTTTTCTCTCTCCTGTGTGTATGCCCCTCTCTCCTTTGTGTATTCCCCTCAAGTGTGTGTATACCCCTCTCTCCTGTGTGTATTCCCCTCTCTCCTGTGTGTATCACCCTCTCTTCTGTGTGAATTCACCTCTATTCTGTGCGTAACCTTCTCTGTCCTGTGTGTATGCTCCTCTCTTCTTTGTGTATCCTCTTCTATTCTGTGTGTATCCTCCTCTCTCCTGTGTGTATCCCACCACTCTCCTGTCTGTAACGCCCTCTCTACTGTGTGTATTCCCCTCTCCTGTGTGGATCTCCATCTCTCCTTGTGTATCACCCTCTTCTGTGTGAATCCCCCTTTCTTCTGTGTGCATCCACTTTTTCTGTTTGTATCCCCTTCTCTGTTGTGTGTATTTCCCTGTTTCCTTTAGGTATCCAACGCTCCTGTGAGAGTCTCCCTTTCTTCTGTGTTTATGCCCCTTTTCTGTGTGTATACTCCTCTCTCCTCTGTGTATCCTCCGCTCTCCTGTGTGTATCCTCCTCTCTCCTTTGTGTATCCTCCAATCTCCTGCATGTATCCTCCTCTCTTCTATTTGTATCCTCCTCTCTTTTGTGTCTATCCTTCTCTCTTTTGTATTCATTTTTTTCCTCTCTGTGTATCCTCCTCTCTCCTGTGTGTATTCCCCTCCCTCCTGTGTGTATGTCTCACTCTCCTGTGTGTATCCCCCTCTCTTCTTTGTTTACCTCCCCTCTATCCTGTGTGTATTCTCCTCTATTTTGTGCATAAGCCCCTCTCCTCTGTGTGTATTTTTCTCTCCTGTGTGTATTCCTCTCTCTCCTGTGTGTATTTATTCCTCTTCTGTGTTTACCTTCCTCGCTTGTGTGAATCCCTTCCTCTCCTGTGTGTTTCCTTTCTTCGTTGTGTATCCTCCTCTCTCCTGTGTGTATCTTCCTATCTCCTGTGTGTATTCTTCTCTCTCCTTTGTGTATTCCCCTCTCTCCTGTTTGTATCTCCATATCTTGTGTGTAACCTCCTCTCTCCTGTGTTTATTTCCCTGTCTTCTGTATGTATCCAATGCTCCTTTGTGTATTCCCCTCTCTCTTTTGTGTATGCCCCTCTCCTTTGTGTATACTTTTCTCTCTTATGTGTATCCTCCTCTCTTTTGTGTGTATCCTTCTCTCTACTGTGTTTATCCCTCCGCTCTCCTGTGTGTTTTCCCCTTCTCTCTTGTGTGTAACACCTTTCTTTCCTGTGTGTATACCCCCTTTCTTTTGTGTGTATTCCCCTCTTTTGAACGTATCCCCTCTCTCCTGTTTCTTTCCTCCTCTATCCTGTGTGTATCCTTTTCTCTCTTGTGTTTATGGCACTCTCTCCTGTGTGTATCACCCTTTTCTGTGTGTATACTTTTCTCTCCTGTGTTTATCTTCTTTTCTCCTTTGTTTATCACCCTTTTATGTGTGTATGCCCCTCTCTCCTGTGTGTATCCCTCGCTTTCCTGTGTGTATCCCCTTATCCTGTGTGTATCCTCCTCACTCCTGGGTGTATCCCCCTCTCTCCTGTGTGTACCATTCTCACTCCTGTGTGTATCACCCCTCCCCTTTGTGTATCCCCCACTACCCTGTGTGTATTTTTCTGTCTCCTGTGTGTATTCTTCCTTCTTTTGTGTGTATTTCTCTCTCTCCTGTGTATCCTCCCCTCTCCTGTGTGTATCCTCTTTGTACTGTGTGTATTCTTTCCTCTGCTGTATGTATTTTTCTTTCTTCTGTGTGTACGCCCCTCTTTTTGTGTGTGTCGCCCTCTTCTGTGTGTATCCTTTTTTCTCCTGTGTATATCCCCTTCTCCTGTGTGTATTTCCCTCTCCTGTGTGTATTCCCCGTTTTGCTGTTGTTATCCCCCTCTCCTGTGTGTATCCTCCTCTCTCCTGTGTGTATTCTTTTCTCTCATTGGTGTGTCCCCCTCTTTCCTGTGTGTATCACCCTCTCCTTTGTGTATCTTTCTGACTTCTGTTTGTATCCTTCTTTCTCCTATGTGTACCCTTCTCTCTCCTGTGTGTATCACCCCTCTTCTGTGTGTATCCTCTTCTCTCCTGTGTTTATTTCTCTCTCTCCTGTGTGTATCCTCCTCTCTTTTCTGTGTATCCTCCACTCTCCTGTTTGTATCTTCCTCTCTTCTGCTTGTATCCTCCTCTCTCCTGTTCATATCCTTCTCTCTTCTGTGTGTATCCTCCTCTCTCCAGCGTGTATCATTCTTTCTCCTGTGTGTCTCCTCTTCTCTCCTGGATGTATTCTTCTCTCTCCTGTGTGCATTCTCCTCTCTCCTGTGTGTATCTTTTTCTCTCCTTTGTGTATCCTTCTCTCTCCTGTGGGTATCAATTCTCTCTCCTGTGCGTATCCCTCTTTTCTCCTGTGTGTAACCCCTCTCTTCTGTGTGTATCCCTTTTCTTACCTGTGTGTATCCCCCTCTCTCCTCTGTGTATCTCCTCTCTCCTGTGTGTATCCTCCTTTCTCCTTTGTCTACGCCCCTCTCTGCTGCGTGTATTCCCCTCTCCTGTGTGTATGCCCCTCTCTCTTGTGTGTATCCCCATTTCCTGTGTTCATCCTCCTCTCTCCTGTGTGTATCCTCCTCTCTCCTCTGTTTATTCCCTACTCTCCTGTGTGTATCCCTTTTTCCGTTGTGTATTCTCTTCTTTTTTGTGTGCACCCCTCTCTCCTTTGTGTACTCTCTACTGTCCTGTGTGTATCACCACTCTCCGTGTGTATCCCCCCTCTTTCCTTTGTGTATCCCCCTCTCTCTTGTGTGTATCCCACTCTTTCCTGCGTGTATTTTCCTCTCTCCTGCGTAAATCCTCCTCTCTGCTGTGTGTATGCCCCACTTCTCTTTGTATCCACCTCTCTCCTGTTTGCCTTCCCTTTTCTCCTGTGTGGATCTTCCTCACTCCTGTGTGTATACCCTCTCTTTTTTGTGTATCCTCCTCTCTGCTGTGTGTATTCTTCTCTCTCCTTTGTGTATCAGTCTCTCTCCTGTATGTATCCTCTTTCCTTCTCTGTGAATCCTCTTCTCTGCTTTGTGTATAACCCCTCTTCTGTGTGTATTCTTCTCTCTCCTGTTTATATCCTTTTGTCTACCGTGTGTGTCCTTCCCTCAGTTGTGTGTATCCTCCTCTCTCCTGTGTATATTTTCTTCTTTCCTGTGTGTATCCTTTTCACTCCTGTGTGTATTCCCCTCTCCTGTGTGTATCTTTCTCTAACCAGTGTGTATCCTCCTTTCTTCTGTGTGTATCTTTTTTCTCTCCTGTGTGTATCACCTCTCTCTCCTGTATGTATCCATTCTCTCTCCTGTGTGTATCTTCCCTTTCTCCAGTTTGTATCTTCCTGTCTCTTGTGTGTATCCCCTCTCTCCTGTGTGTATCCTTCTCTCTGCTATGTGTATCCTCCTCTCTCCTGTGTGTACGTCCCACTATCTTGTGTGTATCTCCATTTCCTGTGTGTATTCTCCTCTCTTTTGTTTGTATTTCTTTTTCTCTTGTGTGTATCCCTTTCTCCTGTGTTTATGGTCCTCTTTTCTGTGTGTATTCCCCCTCCTGTGTGTATCCTCCTCTCTCCTCGGATTATTCCCCTCTCTCCTGTGTGTATTCCCCTCTCCTTTTTGTATCCTCCTCTCTCCTGTGTGTATTCTACTTTCTACTGTGTATCCCTCCTCTCTCCTGTGTGTATCACGCCACTCCTGTGTGTATTCTTCTCTCTCCTGTGTATATTTTCCATCTCTCTTGTGTGTATCTTCCACTCTCGTACGTGTATCCTCTTCTCTCCTGTGTTTATCCTCCTCTCTCCTGTGTGTCCTCCAATCTCCTGCGTGTATCCTCCTCTCTTCTATCTGTATCCTTCTCTTTTTGGTGTGTATCCTCCTCTCTTTTGTATTTATCCATTTTTCTCTGTGTGTATCCCCCTCTTTCCTGTGTGTATTCCCCTCCCTCCTGTGTGTATGCTTTACTCTCCTGTGTGTATCCCGCTCTCTTTTTTGTGTATTCACCCTCTCTCCTGTGTGTATCCTCCACTCTTCTGTGCACAAGCCCCTCTTTTTTGTGTGTATCCTTCCCTTTTGTGTGTATCCTTCTCTCTCCTGTGTGAATGCCCCCTCTTCTGTGTTTATCTTTCCAGCCTGTTTGTATCCCCCTCTCTCCTGTGTGTTTCCCCTCTTCTTTTTGTATCCTCTTTTCTCCTGTTTGTATCCTCCTCTCTCCTGTGTATATCCTCCCTTCTCCTGTGTTTTTACCCTCCCTTTGTTAGTATCTCCTTCTTCTTTTGTGTGTATCCCCCTCTCTCCTGTGTGTATCCTTCTCTCTTTTCTGTGCATTCTCCCCTTGCCTGTGTGTATCTTTCTGTCTCGTGTGTGTATCCTCTTCTCTCCTGCCTGTATACTCCTCTTTCCTGTGTTGATCCCCCTCTATCATGTGTTTACCCTCCTCTCTCCTGCGTGTATCCTTTTTTCTCCTGTGTGTCTCCTTTTCTCTTTTGTGTGCATCCTCCTCTCTCCAGTGTGTATCCCCCTCTTTTGTGTGCATCCTCCTCTTTCCTGTGTGTATCTCTTCTCTCTTCTGTGCGTATCCCCCTCTCTCCTTGGTGTATCTCCTCTCTACTGTTGTGTATCTTCCTCTCTGTTGTGTGTATCCTGTTTTATCCTGGGTCTATGCCCCTCTCTCCTGTGTGTATCCCCCTCTCCTGTGTGTTTCCTCCTTTTTCCTGTGTTTATCCGTTTTTCTCCTGTGTGTATCCCCCTCTTCGGTGTGTAAGCCTCTCTCTCCTGTGTGTATCTCCCTATCCTGTGTTTATCCTATTTTTGTGTGTGTGTATCCTTCTGTCTCCTCTGTTTATTCCCTACTTTCCTGTGTATCCCTTTTTCCTTTGTGTATCTTCTTCTCTCCTGTGTGTACCCTCAACTATCCTGTGTGGATTACCACTCTCCGTTTGTATCCCCCCTCTCTCCTGTGTGTATCCCCTCTCTTTTGTGTGTATGCCCCACTTCTTTGTGTATCCACCTCTCTCCTGTGTGCATTCCCTTCTCTCCTGTGTGGATCTTTCTCACTCCTGTGTGTATGCCCCCTCCCCTGTGTGTATCCTTCTCTTTGCTGTGTGTATTCTCCTCTCTCTTTTGTGTATCCATCTCTTTCATGTGTGTATTTTCTATTCTCCTGTGTGAACCCTCATCTCTCCTGTTTCTATCATCACTCTCCTGTTTGTATCCTTCTCTCTCCTGTGTTTATCCTTTTTTCTGCCGTGTGTATTTTTCCCTCTTTTGTGTGTATCCTCCTGTCTTCTGTGTGTATCCTATTCTTTCCTGTGTGAATCCTCCTCACTTCTGTGTGTATTCCCCTCTCCTGTTTGTACCCTTCTCTCTTTAGTGTGTATCCTCCTTTCTCCTGTGTGTATCCTTCTCTTTCATGTGTGTATCATTTTTCTCTGCTGTGTATATCAACCCTCTCTTTTGTGTGTATTTTCCCTCTCTCCTGTGTGTACCTTCCCTCTCTCCAGTTTGTGTCTCCCTCTCTTCTGTGTGGATCCCCTCTCTCCTATGTGTAACTCCCTTTGTTTTGTGTGTATACTTTCTCTTTCCTGTGTGTATTTTCCTCTCTCCTCTGTGTATCCCCTCTCTCCTGTGTGTATCCTCCTCTCTGCTGTGTTTATTTTTTTCTCCTGTGTGTACGCTTAACTCTTCTGTGTGTTTCTCCCTGTTCTGTGTGTATCTTCCTCTATCTTGTCTTTATCCTTCTTTGCCCTGTGTGTATCACCCTCTCCTGTGTGTATGCCCCTCTCTCCTGTGTGTATTTCTTTCTCCTGTGTTTATTCTTCTCTCTCTAGTGTGTATCCTCTTCTCTCCTTTGTGTATTCCCTACACTTCTGTGTGTATTCCCCTCTCGTTTGAGTATCCTCTTCTCTCCTTTGTGCACCCACTGTCTCTTGTGTGATCCCTCCTCTCTCCTGTGTGTATCACCCCTCTCCCGTGTTATTTTTTGACTCTCCAAACAAACGACTCTATGAAATGGACTAGTGTTTATTCTTCACATGTGCAATTTTCGAATAGGTTCTGTGTATTACTCAGCGTTACACAGAATTAGAATTCATATGAAATAGATTCCTGATTACCACCCAGGTGTGTATCATTCAGAAAGAAACTTAATTCATGGCTATCTAAAACAGTGATCTGATTATTCCATAAAAGTTCATTATTCACTGAATTTTTCAATGAGAGGACATAAAAAATAGACACATGAGTATTGCTCCATTTTAAATTACTCAATAAGGATCTAAATGAGTGGTAGTATAAAATAGAATTTTGAGAATTCCCCAGGTGTGTATCATTCAGGGAGGCACAGAATGAGTGGACATGTAAAAATGCTCGATTATTACCCTGGTGTGGATTATTCACTGAGGATTGAAATGAGTGGCTACATGAAGTAGACCCTTAACTCTTCCCCACGTGTGTATTACAGAATTAGAATCTGACTCAGAGGGCATAAAAAAGAGACTAATTTGTATTGCCCAGGTGTTCGTTACTTACAGAGACTCTGAATGTGTAGGCATTTGAAGTAGACCCTTGACTGTTTCTGAGGGGAGTATTATTCACAGAGGCCCAGAATGAGTGGCCATGTGAAAGAGATTCCTGACTTATCAGATATACATGTTATTCACTAAAACACTGAAAGAGTGGCCTTATGAAATAGACCGCGGTTGACTCCACAGGTGTGTGTTATTTTTGGACTCTCGGAACAAACCACCATATGGAATGAACTAGTGATTATTCTTCAAATGTGCAATATTCAAAGTGGTTCTGTATGAGTGTCCATATCAGTCTCATGACTCTCAGACATGTGTGCATCATACACGGAGCTGCTTAATTTTGGGCTACTTAAAATAGTGTCCTCACTCCTCCACAGTTGTTTATTATGCACTGACGCTCTGAATGAGAGATCGTATAAAACAGACTTCTTACTATTGCCTCATTGTGCATTATTCGGTAATGCTGTGATTCAGTGGCCATATGACTTGGATTCTGACTATTCTTAAGGTGTGTATTCTTCAGTCAGTTTCTGAACGAGTGACCACATAAAATAGACACCTGACTCTGTCTTCTTGACTATTTCTCAGCTCTGCATTTTCCGCTGAGTCACTGGGTGAACGGTCATATCAAATAGTCTCCAGATAATTCTCCAGGTGTGCATTATTCAGTGAGTCTCTTAATAAGTGTCTATATATAATAGAATGCTGAGTATTTTCCAGATATATATGATTCTTCACTGAGGAACTGAATAAGTGACCATGTCAAGTACACTCCTGACATTTTCATACATCTGTATTATTGTGTAAGGCTCTGAATGAGAGGCCATGTAATAGATATTCCTATATACTAGTCAGGCGTGAGTTTTTACATTCGGCAGTAAATGAGTGGCTATACGAAATAGAATCCTGACTTTCCCAACGTGTCTGTTATTCAGTTAGGCTCTGGGTATATGGCTATATAAAATAGAATTCTGGCTACTTTATAGGTGTTCTTTACTCAATGAACCTCTGAAGAAATGCCACATGTAATAGCGTCCAGGGAATTCCTCAGGTATTTATTATTCACTGATGTTCTGAAACTTTGGCCATATGACATGGTATTTTGACTAGTCTACAGGCGTGTATTATTGACACTGACTCTAAATATTTGGGCATATGGAATAGACTAGTGACTATTCCAAAGCTGGGTTTTACTGACTCGGGCTTTGATTTTGTGGCCACATAAAATAGAATAGTGTCTATTCCACACGTGTGCATTATTCCATTAGGCTGTAAATGAGAGGCTATGTAAAGTACATTCCTAACACTTCCCCAGGTGTGTGTCACTCAGTGAGGCTCTTTTTGTATGACCATATGAAACAGGAGGCTGTCTGTGTCAAATATTTTTATTATTCAGTGAATCTCTGAATGAATGGGTATATGAAATAGACTGCTGAGAACTTTACATTTGTGCATTATTCATTGAGGTTATGAGTCAGTTGCTATATTAAAATGGAATCCTGATTAATCCACATGTGCATATTATTCACTGAGGCTATGAATGTGTGTCCAAATGAAATAGACTTCTGGCTACTCCACAGGTCTGCATTATTTACCGAGGCCCGGAATGAATGTCCATCGAAAATAGACACCAAATTATTCTCCAGGTGTGTATAATTCATTGAGCCTCAGAAGATGTGGCCATACTAATTAGATTTCTTACTATATCAAGGGTCTGTCTTATGCTGTGTATAACACAGCTGAGTATTATTCAGTGAGGCTCAGAATATGTTTCCATATCAGTTAGACTCCTTACTATGTCAAGTGTCTGTCTTATGCACTGAAGCTCTGAATATTTGTCTACATGAAAGGGTCTCCTGACTACACCACATTTTTCAATGACACATTGAATGAGAGGCCACATGAAAAAGTCTCCTGACTATACAACAGGTGTGCATTATTTAGTGAGACTCTGAATGAGGAGATACAAGTAAATCCTGAATATTTATCCAGGTGTGTACATTTAGTGAGGCTCTCAACGGGTAGCCATAGGAAAGAGACTTCTGACTATTCCGCAGGTGCGAATTATTTAGTGATTCTCTGAATGAATGGCCATAAAATATAGACTCCAGACTATATCACAAGTGTGTAATATTTGGTGAGGCTGTGAAAGATGGGCCACATAAAACAGACTTCTAATTACTCCACATGTGCGTTATTCACTGTTTTTGTGAATGAGTAGCCTTATAAAATACACTCCTCATTATTATCCATGTGTGCATTATTCCAACAGTTTCGTTATGAGTGGACATACCAAATCGACTCCTGAAACTCCCCCATGTGTTTATTACTCAGCGTTACACATTATTAGAGTTCATATGAAATAGACTTCTGACTATCACACGGGTGCTCATCATTCAGCAAGGCACTTAATTCCTGGCTATCTTAAACAGCATCCTTATTACTCCATAAAAGTTTATTATTCACTGAAACTTTGAGTGATAGACCATATAAAATAGACACCTGACTATTGATCCATTGTGAATTATTCAATAAGGTGCTAAATGCATGGTAGAAACAAATAGAGTCCATGGCATTCTTCAGGTGTATATCACTCAGTGAGGCACAAATTGAGTGGCCATAGAAAAAATGCTCAACTATTACCCTGGTGTGCATTATTCACTGAGGCTTTAAATGAGTGGGTACATGAAGTACACTCTTAAATCTTTCTTTATTGTGTATTATTGAATGAGTCTCTGACTAAGTGGGCATAAAAAAGAGACTCAGGTGTATTGCCCAGGTTTTCATTAAGTACAGAGACTTTGAATGTGTAGCAATTTGAAGTAGACCCTTGACTATTTTTGACGGGAGTATTTTTCACAGAGGCCCTGAAGGAGTGGCCATGTGAAAGAGATTCCTGACTTATCAGATATACATATTATTCACTAAACGTCTGAAAGAGTGGCGTTAGGAAATATAACCCATTTTACTCAACAGGTGTGCGTTATTTTTTAATTCTCCCAACTAATCACCATATGAAACAGACTAGTGATTATTCCCCACATGTGCAGTAGGCGAAAAGGTTCTGTATGAGTTTCTATGTCAAGGAGTCTCCTAACTCTGACATATGTGTGTATCATTCATGGAGCTGCTTAATTTGGGGCTACCATAAAGAGAGTCCTGACTACTCCACAGCTGTTTATTATGCACTGAAGCTCCGAATGACAGGCCATATTAAATAGACTCCTTACTATTACCCCATTGTGTATTAATCGTTAATGCTGTGATTGAGTGTCCATATGACATGGACACTGACTATTCCCAAGGTGTGTATTCTTCAGTGAGATTCTGAACGAGTGACCACATAACATAAACCCCGGACTCTATCCTCTTGACTATTTTTCAGTTCTGCATTTTCCACTGAGTCGCTGAGTGAAGAGTCATGTCAAATAGTCTCCAGTCTATTCCTTAGCTGTGCATTATTCAGTGAGTCTCTGAGTAAGTGGCTATATATAATATAATCCTGAGTATTTTCCAGATATATATGATTTCTCACTGAGGTTCTGAATAAGTGTCCGTGTGAAATACGCTCCTGACGTTTTCATAGGTCTGTATTATTCTGTGAAGCTCTGAATGAGTGGCCATAAAATAGAGACTCCTGAATGCTCCTCAGGCGTGCGTTTTTACATTTGGCACTAAATGAGTGGCTATACGAAATAGAATTTAAACTTTTCCGAAGGTGTATGTTATTTAGTTAGGCTCTGAATATGTGGCTATAGGAAATAGAATTCTGACTACAATAGAGGTGTTTTTTATTCAAGAATGCTCTGAAATTGATGCCACATGTAATAGCGTCCTGAGTATTTCCCAGGTATGTTTTACTCACTGACGTTCTGAAACTTTGGCCATATGAAATTGTTTTCTGACTTGTCCACAGGCGTGTACTATTGACTCTGACTCTAAATATTTGGGCATGTAAAGTAGACAAGTGACTATTCCAAAGTTCTGTATTACTCACTCAGGCTTTGATTTTGTATTTATATATAATAGTCTAGTGTCTATTCCAGATGTGTGCATTATTCCCTGATGCTGTAAATGAGAGGCTATATAAAGTAGACTCCTAACACTTCCCTAGGTGTGCCTTACTTAGTGAGGCTCATTTTGTGTGATCCCATGAAACAGGATGCTGCTGTATTAAATATTTGTATTATTTAGTGAATCACTGAATGAGTGTTTATATGAAATAGACTGCTGAGTACTTTACATTTGTGCATTTTTCACTGAGGTAATGAGTCACTGGCCATATAAATTGGAATCTGGACTAATCCACACGTGCATATTACACACTGAGGCTATGAATGGGTGTCCTAATTAAATAGACTCCTGGCTACTCCACAGGTGTTCATTATTTACGGAGGCTCTCAATAGATATCCATCGAAAGTAGACTCGAAATTATTTTCCAGCTGTGTATTATTCAGTGAGGCTCAGAAGATGTGGCCATATTAATTAGATTCCTTACAATATAAAGGGCCTGTTTTATTCACTGTGGCTCTGAATATGTGTCTACATAAAATAGATTCCTGACTACGTCACGTTATTCAGTGACACTGCGAATTAGAGGCCAAATGAAAAAGTCTCCTGACTATTCCACAGGTATGCATTATTTAGTGAGACTCTGAATGAAGGGATATAGTTACATCCTGACTATTTCCCCAGGTGTGTACACTGAGTGAGGCTCTTAACAAGTGGCCATATGAAAGAGTCTCCTGACTATTCCACAGGTGTGCATTATTTAGTGAGACTCTGAATGAGGGGATAATGGTAAATCCTGACTATTTCACCAGGTGTGTACACTTAGTGAGGCTCTTAACGAGTGGCCATAGGAAAGAGACTTTTGACTCTTCCGTAGGTGTGCATTATTTAGTGAGACTCTGATTGAGGGGATAATGGTAAGTCCTGACTATTCCCCCAGGTGTGTACACTTAGTGAGGCTCTTAACGAGTGGCCATTAGAAAGAGACTTCTGACTATTCTGCAGGTGTGCATTATTTAGTGATTCTCTGAATGAGTGGCCCTAAAAGATAGACTCCAGACTAGATCACAAGTGTGTAGTATTCAGTGAGTTTGTTAAAGAAGGTCCATAAGAATCAGACTGCTAATTACTTTACATGTGCATTATTCACTCTTTCTCTGAATGAGTAGCCATATGACATAGACTCCTCATTATTATACATGTGTGCATTAATCAAACAGGTTCTGTTTGAGTGTCCATACCAAATAGACTCCTGACACTGCCCCAGGTGTGTATTACTCAATGATACACAAAATTAGAGTTTATATGAAATAGACGCCAGGCTACTACACATGTGTGTAACATTCAGGAAGGCACTTAATTTGTGTCTATCTTAAACAGCGTCCTGATTACTCCATAGAAGTTTATTATTCACTGAAACTTTGATTGATAGACCATATAAAATAGACAATTAACTATTGCTCCATTGTGAATTACTCAATAAGGTGCTAAATGCGTGGTAGTATCAAATAGAATCCTGAGGATTCTTCAGGTGTATATCACTCAGTGAGGCACTAAATGAGTGGCCATATAAAAAATGCTCGACTATTACTCTGGTGTGCATTATTCACTGAAGCTCAAAATGAGTGGCTACATGAAGTAAACTCTTAACTCTTCCCCATGTGTGTATTATTGAATGAGACGCTGACTAAGTGGGCATAAAAAAGAGACTCAGGTGTATTGCCCAGGTGTTCATTACCTACAGAGTCTTTGAATGTGTAGCCATTTAAAGTAGACACTTGAGTATTTTTGAGGGGAGTATTCTTCACAGAGGCCCTGAACGAGTGGCCATGTGAAAGAGATTCCTTACTTTTCAGATATACATATTATTCACTAAAACACTGAAAGAGTGGCCTTCTGAAATAGAACCCATTTTACTCCACAGGTGTGCATAAGTGTTTGATTCACCAAACGAAATGCCATATGAAACAGACAAGTGATTATTCCCCACATGTGCAGTATTTGAAAAGGCTTTGATTTTTCGGCCATATAAAATAGACTAGTGTCTATTCCACACGTGTGCATTATTTCCTGATTCTTTAAATTAAACGCTATATAAAGTAGACTCCTAACATTTCCCCTGCTATGCATTACTCAGTGAGGCTCTTTTTGTTTCACTATATGAAACAGGATGCTGTCTATCTCAAATATTTGTATTATTCAGTGAATTTCTGAATGAGTGTATATATGAAATAGACTGCTAAGTATTTTACACTTTTGCATTTTTCACTGAGGTTACGAGTCAGTGGCCATATAAATTATAATCCTGACTAATCCACACGTGTATGTTATCCACTGAGGCTATGAATTCGTGTTCTAATAAAATAGACTCCTGGCTACTCCACAGGTGTACATCATTTTCCGAGGCTCTGAATATATGTCCATCGAAAATAGACTCCAAATTATTCTGCAGGTGTGTTTTATTCAGTGAGGCTCAGAATATGTTTCCATATGAATTAGATTCCTTACTATATCAAGTGTCTGTCTTATTCACTGAAGCTCTGAATATGTGTCTACATGAAATAGACTCCTGAACACACCACATTTTTCAGTGACACTCCGAATTAGAGGCCACATGAAAAAGTCTCCTGACAATACCACAGGTGTGGATTATTTAGTGAGACTCTGAATGAGGAGATAATGGGAATTGCTGACTATTTCTCCAGGTGTGTACACTTAGTGGGGCTCTTAACCCCTGGCCATAAGAAAGAGACTTCTGACTAATACGCAGGGGTGCACTATTTAGTGAATCACTGAATGGCCATAAAAATAGACTCCAGACTATATCACAAGTGTGTAATATTCAGTGAGGCTGTGAAAGAGGGGCCCTATAAAACAGGCGTCTAATTACTCCACATGTGCATTATTCACTGTTTGTCTGAATGAGTAGTCATATGACATAGACACCTCATTATTATACATGTGTGCATTAATCAGAGAGGATTTGTTTAAGTGTCCATACCAAATAGACTCCTGACATTGCCCCAGGTGTGTATTATTCAACGATACACAAAATTAGAGTTTATATGAAATAGACTCCTGGCTACTACCCAGGTGTGTATCATTCAGGAATGCACTTAATTAGCGGCTATCTTAAACAGCGTAATGATTACTCCATAGAAGTTCATTATTCACTGAAACTTTGAGTGATAGAATATATAAAATAGACAACTGACTATTGTTCCATTGTGAATTATTCAATAAGGTGCTAAATGCGTGGTAGTATCAAATAAAATCCACAGGATTCTTCAGGTGTATATCACTCAGTGAGATACAAAATGAGTGGCCATATAAAAAATGCTCGACTATTACACTGGTGTGCATTATTCACTGAAATTCAAAATGTGTGGCTACATGAAGTAGACTCTTAACTCTTGCCCAGGTGTGTATTATTGAATGAGACTATGACTAAGAGGGCATAAAAAAAAGACTCAGGTGTATTGCCCAGGCGTTCATTACCTACAGAGTCTCTGAATGTGTAGCCATTTAAAGTAGACACTTGACTATTTTTGAGGGGAGTATTCTTCACAGAGGCCCTGAACGAGTGGCCATGTGAAAGAGATTCCTTACTTTTCAGATATACATATTATTCACTAAAACACTGAAAGAGTGGCCTTCTGAAATAGAACCCATTTTACTCCACAGGTGTGCATGAGTGTTAGATTCACCAAATGAAATGCCATATGAAACAGACAAGCGATTATTCCTTACATGTGCAGTATTCGACAAGGCTTTGATTTTTCCGCCATATAAAATAGACTAGTGTCTATTCCACACGTGTGCATTATTTCCTAATTCTGTAAATTAAAGGCTATATAAAGTAGATTCCTAACATTTCCCCTAGTATGTATTAGTCAGTGAGGCTCTATTTTTGTTAACCATATGAAACAGGATGCTGTCTATCTCAAATATTTCTGTTTTTTCAGTGAATCTCTGAATGAGTGTCTACATGAAATAGACTGCTAAGTATTTTACATTTTTGCATTTTTCATTGAGGTTACGAGTCAGTGGCCATATACATTGGAATCCTGACTAATCCACACGTGCATATTATCCACTGAGGCTACAAATGAGTCTTCTAATAAAATAGACTCCTGGCTACTCCACAGGTGTACATCATTTTCCGAGGCTCTGAATATATGTCCATCGAAAATAGACTCCAAATTATCCTGCAGGTGTGCTTTATTCAGTGAGGCTCAGAATATGTTTCCAAATCAGGTAGATTCCTTAATATATCAAGTGTCTGTCTTATTCACTGAAGCTCTGA
Organism: Saguinus oedipus; assembly: GCA_031835075.1. Lineage (NCBI taxonomy): Eukaryota > Metazoa > Chordata > Mammalia > Primates > Cebidae > Saguinus > Saguinus oedipus. The sequence continues at coordinate 61,949,429 of CM063173.1, forward strand.
ATATGTGTCTACATGAAATAGACTCCTGAATACACCACATTATTCAGTGACACTCCACATTAGAGGCCACATAAAAAGTCTCCTGACAATTCCACAGGTGTGGATTATTAAGTGAGACTCCAAATGAGGGGATAAATATAAATCCTGACTATTTATCCAGGTGTGTACACTTAGTGAGGCTCTTAACGTGTGGCCATAGGAAGGAGACTTCTGACTATTACACAGGGGTGCATTATTTAGTGATTCTCTGAATGAGTGGCCATAAAAAATAGACTCCAGACTATAACACAAGTCGGTAATATTCAGTGAGGCTCTGAAAGAGGGGCCCTATGAAATAGATGTCTAATTACTCCACATGTGCATTATTCACAGTTTGTCTGAATGAGTAGCCCTATGACATAGACTCCTCATTATTATCCATGTGTGCTTTAATCACACAGGGTGTGTTTGAGTGTCTATACCAAATAGACTCCTAACACTGCCCCAGGTGTGTATTACTCAAAGATACACAAAATTAGAATTCATACAAAATAGACGCCAGGCTATTACCCAGGTGTGTATCATTCAGGAAGGCACTTAATTCGTTCCTATCTTAAACAGCCTCCTGATTACTCCATAGAAGTTTATTATTCACTGAATCCTTGAGTGATAGACCATATAAAAAAGACACCTGACTATTGCTCCATTGTGAATTATTCAATAAGGTTCTAAATGAGTGGTAGTATCAAATAGTATCCTGAGGATACTTCAGGTGTATATCACTCCGTGAGACACAAAAACAGTGGCTATATAAAAAATGCTCGAATATTACCCTGGTGTGCAATACTCACTGAGGCCCTAAATGAGTTGCTACATGAAGTAGACTCTTAAATCTTTCTCTCTTGTGTATTAATGAAAGAGTCTCTGACTAAGTGGGCATAAAAAAGAGACTCAGGTGTATTGCCCAGGTGTTCACTGCGTACAGAGACTTTGAATGTGTAGCCATTTGAAGTAGACCCTTGAGTATTTTTGAGGGGAGTATTCATCACTGAGGCCCTGAATGAGTGGCCATGTGAAAGAGATTCCTGACTTATTAGATATACATATTATTCACTAAAACACTGAAAGAGGACCTTATGTAATAGAACCCATTTTACTCAACAGGTCTGCGTCATTTTTTGATTCTCCAAACTAATCACCATATGAAACAGACTAGTGATTATTCCCCACATGTGCAGTATACAAAAAGTTTCAGAATCCAAGCTGGAAAACACTCTTCAGGATATTATAAAGGAAAATTTCCCCAACCTAGCAAGACAGGTCAATACTCAACTCCAGGAAATACAGAGAACACCACAAAGATACTCTGCAAGAAGAGCAACCCCAAGGCACATAATCGTCAGATTCACCAGGGTTGAAACGAAGGAGAAAATACTAAGGGCAGCCAGAGAGAAAGGTCGGGTCACCCACAAAGGGAAGCCCATCCGACTCACAGCAGATCTCTCAGCAGAGACTCTACAAGCCAGAAGAGAGTGGGGGCCAATATTCAACATCCTTAAAGAAAAGAGCTTTCAACCCAAAATTTCATATCCAGCGAAACTGAGCTTCATAAGTGAAGGAAAAATAAAATCCTTCACGAACAAGCAAGTACTCAGAGATTTTGTCACCACTAGGCCTGCTTTACAAGAGCTCCTGAAAGAGGCACTACACATAGAAATAAACAACCAGTTCCAGCCATCCTAAAAGCATACCAAATGCTAAAGACCATCAACAAAATGAAGAATGTACATGAACCAACGGGCAAAACAGCCAGCTAGCATCAAAATGGCAGTATCAAATTCACACATAACAATATTAACCCTGAATGTAAATGGGCTAAATGCACCAATCAAAAGACACAGACTGGCAAATTGGATAAAAAACCAAAACCCATCGGTGTGCTGTATCCAGGAAACCCACCTCACATGCAAAGATACACAAAGGCTCAAAATAAAGGGATGGAGGAAGATTTACCAAGCAAATGGAGAGCAAAAAAAAGCAGGAGTTGCAATTCTCATCTCTGATAAAATAGACTTTAAAGTAACAAAGATCAAAAGGGACAAAGAAGGTCATTACATAATGGTAAAAGGATCGATACAACAAGAAGAGATAACGATTCTAAATATATATGGACCCAATGTAGGAGCACCCAGATATATAAGGCAAGTTCTTAATGACTTACAAAGGGACTTAGACTCCCACACAATAATAGTGGGAGACTTTAACACTCCACTGTCAATAGCAGACAGATCAACCAGACAGAAAATTAACAAGGATATCCAGGACTTGAACTCAGACCTGGAACAAGCAAACCTGATAGACATTTACAGAACTCTCCACCCCAAATCCACAGAATATACATTCTTCTCAGCACCACATCACACATACTCCAAAATTGACCACATAATTGGAAGTAAAGCACTCCTCAGCAAATGCAAAACAACTGAAATCATAACAAACAGTCTCTCAGACCATAGTGCAATCAAGTTGGAGCTCAGAATTCAGAAAATAACTCAGAACCGCACAGCTTCATGGAAACTGAACAATTGGCTCTTGAATGTTGATTGGATAAACAATGAAATGAAGGCAGAAATAAAGAAGTTCTTTGAAACCAATGAGAATGAAGACACAACGTACCAGAATCTCTGGGACACATTTAAAGCAGTCTGTAGAGGAAAATATATAGCAATAAGTGCCCACATGAGAAGAGTGGAGAGATCCAAAATTGACACCCTATCGTCAAAATTGAAAGAGCTAGAGGAGCAAGATCAAAAAAGCTCAAAACCTAGCCGAAGACAAGAAATAACTAAGATCAGAGCAGAACTGAAGGAGATAGAGACAAGAAAAACCCTTCAAAAAATCAATAAATCTAAGAGCTGGTTTTTCGAAAAGATCAACAAAATAGACAGACCACTAGCCAGACTGATAAAAAAGAAGAGAGAGAACAACCAAATAGATGCAATAAAAAACGATAAAGGGGAAATCACCACAGATTCCACAGAAATTCAAACCATCATCAGAGAATACTACAAACAACTCTATGCACATAAACTAGTAAATCAGGAAGAAATGGATAAATTCCTGGATGCCTGTGTCCTCCCAAGCCTAAACCAGGAGGAAGCCGAAACTATGAATAGACCAATAACAAGGTCTGAAGTTGAGGCGGCAATTAAGAGCCTACCACACAAAAAAAGCCCAGGTCCAGATGGGTTCACAGCCGAATTCTACCAGACACACAAAGAGGATCTGGTACCATTCCTTCTGAAACTATTCCAAATAATCCAAAAAGAGGGAGCCCTTCCCAAATCATTTTATGAGACCAACATCATCCTGATACCAAAACCTGGCAGAGACTCAACAAGAAAAGAAAACTTCAGGCCAATATCCATGATGAACATAGATGCAAAAATCTTCAATAAAATACTGGCAAACCGATTGCAACAGCACATTAAAAAACTTATCCATCATGATCAAGTAGGATTTATCCCGGGGATGCAAGGCTGGTTCAACATACGCAAGTCTATAAATGTAATTCACCACATAAACAGAAGCAAAAACAAAAACCACATGATTATCTCAATTGATGCAGAGAAGGCATTTGACAAAATTCAACAGCCCTTTATGCTAAAAACCCTCAATAAACTTGGTATTGATGGAACATATCTCAAAGTAATAAAAGCTATTTATGACAAACCAACAGCCAATATCATACTTAATGGGCAAAAACTGGAAGCATTCCCTTTGAAATCTGGCACTAGACAAGGATGCCCTCTCTCACCACTTCTATTCAACATAGTACTGGAAGTTCTAGCCAGAGCAATCAGGCAAGAAAAAGAAATAAAGGGTATTCAAATAGGAAAGGTGGAAGCCAAATTGTCTCTATTTGCAGACGACATGATAGTATACCTAGAGGACCCCATCACCTCAGCCCAAAAGCTCCTGCAACTGATAAGCAACTTCAGCAAAGTCTCAGGATATAAAATCAATGTGCAAAAATCACAAGCATTCCTATACACCAATAACAGACTTAAAGAGAACCAAATCAAGAACGAACTGCCATTCACAATTGCTACAAAGAAAATAAAATACCTAGGAATACAACTCACTAGGAATGTAAGGGACCTCTTTAAGGAAAACTACAAACAACTGCTCAATGAAATAAGAGAGGACACAAACAGATGGAGAAACATTACATGTTCGTGGTTAGGAAGAATCAATATCGTGAAAATGGCTATACTGCCCAAAGTAATTTACACAATCTATGCTATCCCCATCAAACTACCATTGAATTTCTTCACAGAACTGGAAAAAACCACCATGAATTTCATATGGAACCAAAAAAGAGCCCGCATAGCCAAGTCAATTCTAAGCAAAAAGAACACAGCGGGAGGCATCACGCTACCAGACTTCAAACTATACTACAAGGCTACAGTAATCAAAACAGCATGGTACTGGTACCAAAACAGAGATATAGACCAATGGAACAGAACAGAGGCATCGGAGGCAACACAACACATCTACAACCACATTATCTTTGATAAACCAGACAAAAACAGGCAATGGGGAAAGGATTCCCTATTTAATAAATGGTGTTGGGAAAACTGGCTAGCCATGTGCAGAAAGCAGAAATTGGACCCCTTCCTGACACCTTACACTAAAATTAACTCCAGATGGATTAAAGACTTAAATGTAAGACCCGACACCATAAAAACCCTAGAAGAAAATCTAGGCAAAACCATTCAGGACATAGGAGTAGGCAAGGACTTCATGAACAAAACTCCCAAAGCATTGGCAACAAAAGCCAAAATAGACAAATGGGACCTAATCAAACTCCACAGCTTCTGCACAGCAAAACAAACAGTCACTAGAGTGAATCGGCAACCATCAGAATGGGAAAAAATCTTTGCAGTTTACGCATCCGACAAAGGGCTGATATCCAGAATTTACAAAGAACTCAAACAGATTTACAGGAAAAAAACAAACAAGCCCATTCAAAAATGGGCAAAGGATATGAACAGAAACTTTACGAAAGCAGACATACATGAGGCCAGCAAACAGATGAAAAAGTGCTCATCGTCATTGGTCATTAGAGAGATGCAAATCAAAACCACATTGAGATACCATCTCACACCAGTTAGAATGGCGATCATTAAAAAATCTGGAGACAGCAGATGCTGGAGAGGATGTGGAGAAATAGGAACACTCTTACACTGTTGGTGGGAGTGTAAATTAGTTCAACTATTGTGGAAGACAGTGTGGCGATTCCTCAGGGACCTAGAAATAGAAATTCCATTTGACCCAGCAATCCCATTACTGGGTATCTATCCAAAGGATTATAAATCGTTCTACTATAAGGACACATGCACACGAATGTTCATTGCAGCACTGTTTACAATAGCAAAGACCTGGAACCAACCCAAATGCCCAACGATGATAGACTGGACTGGGAAAATGTGGCACATATACACCATGGAATATTATGCAGCAATCAAAAATGATGAGTTTGTGTCCTTTGTAGGGACATGGATGAATCTGGAGAACATCATTCTCAGCAAACTGACACAAGAACAGAAAAAGAAATACCGCATATACTCACTCATAGGTGGGTGAGAAAAATGAGAACATGTGGACACAGAGAGGCGGTCTACTATACACTGGGGACTGTTTGGGGGAATGGGGGAGGGACAGCAGGGGGGGGCTGGGGGGGATAGCCTGGGGATGAATACCAAGTGTGGGTGAAGGGGAGGAAAGCAGCAAAGCACACTGCCATGTGTGTACCTATGCAACTATCTTGCTCGTTCTGCACATGTACCCCCAAACCTATAATGCAATAAAAAAAAATAATAATAATAAAAAAAAATATATAAAAAAAAAAAAAAAAGTTTCAGTATGAGCGTCTATGTCAAAGAGTCTCCCTTCTCTAACACATGTGTGTATCATTCACTGAGCTGCTTAATTTGGGGCTACCTTAAATAGGGTCCTGACTACTCCACAGCTGTTTGTTATGCACTGAAGCGCCGAATGTCAGTCCATATGAAATAGACTCCTTAGTATTACCCCATTGTGCATTACTCGGTAATGCTGTGATTGAGTGTCTATATGACGTGGACACTGACTATTCCCAAGGTGTGTATTCTTCAGTGAGATTCTGAACGAGTGACCACATAACATAAACCCCTGACTCTATCCTCTTCACTATTTTTCAGTTCAGCATTGTCCACTGAGTCGCTGAGTGAAGAGTCATGTCAAATAGTCTCCAGTCTATTCCTTAGCTGTGCATTATTCAGTGAGTCTCTGAGTAAGTGGCTATATATAATATAATCCTGAGTATTTTCCAGATATATATGATTCCTCACTGAGGTTCTGAATAAGTGTCCGTGTGAAATACGCTCCTGACGTTTTCATAGGTCTGTATTATTCTGTGAAGCTCTGAATGAGTGGCCATAAAATAGAGACTCCTGAATGCTTCTCAGTCCTGCGTTTTTACATTCGGCTTTAAATGATTGGCTATACGAAATAGAATTTTAACGTTTCCCAAGGTGTATGTGCCTCAGTTAGGCTCTGAATATGTGGTATAGGAAATAGAATTCTGACTACAATAAAGTTGTTTCTTATTCAAGGAAGCTCTGAAATTGATGCCACATGTAATAGTGTCCTGAGTATTTCCCAGGTATGTATTATTCACTGAGGCTCTGAAACTTTGGCCATATGAAATTGTTTTCTGACTTGTCCACAGGTGTGTATTATTGACTCTGACTCCAAATATTTGGGCATGTAAAACAGTCAAGTGACTATTCCAAAGTTGTGTATTACTCACTCTGGCTTTGATTTTGTGGCCATATAAAATAGTGTAGTGTCTATTCCACACGGGTGCATTATTCCCTGAGGCGATAAATGGGAAGCTATATAAGGTAGACTCCTAACACTTCCCTCGGTGTACCTTACTCAGTGAGGCTCATTTTGTGTGAACATATGAAACAGGATGCTGCTACATTAAATATTTGTATTATTTAATGAATCTCTGAATGAGTGTTTATATGAAATAGACTGCTGAGTACTTTATATTTGTGCATTTTTCACTGAGTTTATGTGTCAGTGGCCATATAAATTGGAATCCGGACTAATTCACATGTGCATGTAATCCACTGTGGCTATAAATGTGTGTTCTAATAAAATAGACTCCTGGCTACTCCAAAGTATACATTGTTTACCAAGGCTCTGAATGAATGTCCATCGAAAATAGACTCCAAATTATTCTCCAAGTGTGTATTATTCAGTGACGCTCAGAAGATGTGACCATATTAATTAGATTCCTTACAACATAAAGAGCCTGTTTTATTCACTGTGGCTCTGAATATGTGTCTACATGAAATAGACTCCTGACTACATCACATTATTCAGTGACACTCCAAATTAGAGGCCACATGAAAAAGTATCCTGACTATTTCACAGGTGTGCATTATTTAGTGAGACTCTGAATGAAGGGATATATGTAAATTCTGACTATTTCCCCAGGTGTGTACACCTAGTGAGGCTCTTAACGAGTGGTCATAGGAAAGAGTTTCCTGACTATTCCACAGGTGTACATTATTTAGTGAGACTCTGAATGAGGGGATAATGGGAAATCCTATTTCACCAGGTGTGTACACTTAGTGAGGCTCTTAACGAGTGGCCATAGGAAAGAGACTTCTGACTATTCCGCAGGTGTGCATTATTTAGTGATTCTCTGAATGGGTGACCATAAAAAATAGACTCCAGACTATATCAAAGTTGTAATATTCAGTGGGGCTGTGAAAGATGATCCATAAGAATTAGACTTCTAATTATTTTACATGTGCATTATTCACTGTTTGTCTGAATGAGTAACCATATGACATAGACTCCTGATTATTATACATGTGTGCATTAATCAAACAGGCTCTGCTTGAGTGTCCATACCAAACAGATTCCTGACAGTGCCCCAGGTGTGTATTACTCAACGATACACAAAACTAGAGTTCATACGAAATAGACGCAAGGCTATTACCCAGGTGTGTATTATTCAGGAAGGCACTTAATTCACGGCTATTGTAAACAGCGTCCGGATTACTCCATAGAAGTTCATTATTCATTGAAACTTTGAGTGATAGACCATATAAAATAGAAACCTGACTATTGATCCATTGTGATTTATGCAATAAGGTGCTAAATGCGTGGTAGTATCAAATAGAATCCTTAAGATTCTACAGGTGTATATCACTTAGTGAGGCACAAAATGAGTGGCCATATCAAAAATGCTCGACTATTACCCTGGTGTGCATTATTCACTGAGGCTCTAAGTGAGCTTCTACATAAAGTAGACACTTTAATCTTCCATCGTTGTGTATTATTGAATGAGTCTCTGACTAAGTGGGCATAAAAAAGAGACTCAGGTGTATTGCCCAGGTCTTCACTGCGTACAGAGACTTTGAATGTGTAGCCATTTGAAGTAGACCCTTGACTATTTTTGAGGGGAGTATTCTTCACAGAGGCCCTAAACGAGTGGCCATGTGAAAGAGAATCCTGACTTATCAGATATACATATTATTCACTAAAACACTGAAAGAGTGGCCTTATGAAATAGAACCCATTTTACTCAATCGGTGTGCGTTATTTTTTGATTCTCCAAACTAATGACCATATGAAACATAAAAGTGATTATTCCCCACATGTGCAGTATTCAAAAAGGTTCTGTATGAGTGTCTATGTCAAAGAATCTGACTCTGACACTGGTGTGTATCATTCAAGGAGATGCTTAATTTGGGGCTACCTTAAATAGGGTCCTGACTACTCCACAGCTGTTTATTATGCACTGAAGCTCCAAATGACAGGTCATATAAAATATACTCCTTACTATTGCCCCATTGTGCATTATTCGGTAATGATGTGATTGAGTGTCCATATGATTTGGACACTGACTATTTTCAAGATGTGTATTCTTCAGTGAGATTCTGAATGAGTGACCACATAACATAAACCATTGACCCTATTCTCTTGACTATTTTTTAATTCTGCATTGTCCACTGAGTCCCTGGGTGAAGGGTCATATCAAATAGTCTCCAGATTATTCCTTAGCTGTGCATTATTCAGTGAGTCTCTGAATAAGTGGCTATATATAATATAATCCTGAGTATTTTCCAGATATATATGATTCCTCACTGAGTTTCTGAATAAGTGGCCGTGTGAAATACACTTCTGATGTTTTCATAGGTCTGTATTATTCTGTGAAGCTCTGAATGAGTGGCCATAAAATCGACCATCCTGAATGCTCCTCAGGCGTGCGTTTTTACATTCGGCACTAAATGAATGGCTATGCAAAATAGAATTTATCTTTTCCTACGGTGTATGTTATTCAGTTAGGCTCTGAATATGTGGCTACAGGAAATAGAATTCTGACTACAATAGAGGTGTTTCTTTTTCAAGGAAGCTCTGAAATTGATGCCACATGTAATAGCGTCTTGAGTATTTCCCAGGTATGTATTATTCACTGAGACTCTGAAACTTTGGCCACATGAAATTGTTTTCTGACTTGTCCACAGGCGTGTATTATTAACTCTGACTCTAAATATTAGGGGATGTAAAATAGACAAGTGACTATTCCTTTGTTGTGTATTACTCACTCAGGCTTTGATTTCGTGGCCATATAAAATAGTCTAGTGTCTATTCCACACGTGTGCATTATTCCCTGAGGCTGTAAATGAGAGGCTATATAAAGTAGACTCCTAACACTTCCCTAGGTGTGCCTTACTCAGTGAGGCTCAATTTGTGTGAACATATGAAATAGGATGCTGCTGTATTAAATATTTGTATTATTTAGTGAATCACTGAATGAGTGTCTATATAAAATAGCCTGCTGAGTACTTTACATTTGTGCATTTTCCACTGAGCTTGTGAGTCAGTGGCCATATAAATTGGAATCCGGACTAATCCACACGTTCATATTATCCACTGAGGCTATGAATGATTGTACTATTAAAATAGACTCCTGGCTACTCCACATATGTACATTATTTACCGAGGCTCTGAATGAATGTCCATCGAAAATAGACTCCAAATTATTCTCCAGGTGTGTATTATTTAGTGAGGCTCAGAAGATGTGGCCATATTATTTAGATTCCTTGCAACATAAAGGGCCTTTTTTATTCACTGTGGCTCTGAATATTTGTCTACATGAAATAGACTCCTGACTACATCACATAATTCAGTGACACTCCGAATTAGAGGCCACATGAAAAAGTCTTCTGACTATTCCACAGGTGTGCATTACTTAGTGAGACTCAGAATGAGGAGATAATGGTAAATCCTATTAATCCAGGTGTGTACACTTAGTGAGGCTCTTAACGATTGGCCATAGGAAAGAGACTTATGACTATTCCGCAGGTGTGCATTATTTAGTGATTTCTCTGAATCGGTGGCCATAAAAGAATAGACTCCACTCTATATCACAAGTGTGTAATATTCAGTGAGTCTGTGAAAGAGGGTCCATAAGAATCGGACTTCTAATTACTTTACTTGTGAATTATTCAGTATTTTTCTTAATGAGAAACTGTATGACATAGACTCCTCATTATTATACATGTGTGCATTAATCAAACATGTTCTGTTATAGTGTCCATACCAAATAGACTCCTGACACTGCCCCAGGTGTGTATTACTCAACAATACACAAAATTAGAGTTCATATGAAATAGCCGCCAGGATATTACCCATGTGTGTATCATTCAGGAAGGCCCTTAATTTGTGGCTATCTTAAACAGCCTCCTGATTACTCCATAGAAGTTTATTATTCACTGAAACTTTGAGTGATAGACCATATAAAAGAGACATCTGATTATTGCCCCATTGTGAATTATTCAATAAGTTTCTAAATGAGTGGTCGTATCAAATAGAATCCTGAGGATTCTTCAGGTGTATATCACTCCGTGAGACACAAAATGAGTGCCATATAAAAGATGCTCGATTATTACCCTGGTGTGCATTATTCACTGAGGCTCTAAATGGGTGGCTACGTGAAGTAGACCCTTAAGTCTTCCCCAGGTGTGTATTATTGAATGAGACTATGACTAAGTGGGTATAAAAAAGAGACTCAGGTGTATTGCCCAGGTGTTCATTACTTACAGAGTCTCTAAATGTGTAGCCAATTAAAGAAGACACTTGAGTATTTTTGAGGGGAGTATTCTTCACAGAGGCCCTGAACGAGTGGCCATGTGAAAGAGATTCCTTACTTTTCAGATATACATATTATTCACAGAAACACTGAAAGAGTGGCCTTCTGAAATAGAACCCATTTCACTCCACAGGTGTGCATGTTTTTGATTCACCAAAGGAAACACCATATGAAACAGACAAGTGATTATTCACCACATGTGCAGTATTCGAAAAGGCTTTGATTTTTCGGACATATAAAATAGACTTGTGTCTATTCCACACGTGTGCTTTATTTCCTGATTCTGTAAATTAAAGGCTATATAAAGTAGACTCCTAACACTTCCCCTGGTGTGCATTACTCAGTGAGGCTCTTTTTGTTTAACCATATGAAACAGGATGCTGTCTATCTCAAATATTTGTATTATTCAGTTAATCTCTGAATTAGTGTCTATACAAAATAGACTGCTGAGTACTTTACATTTGTACATTTGTCACTGAGGTTACGAGTCTGTGGGCATATAAAATTGAATCATGAATAATCCACACGTGCATATTATTTAGTGAGGCTATTTTTGTGTAACCATAAAAAACAGGATGCTGTCTATCTTAAATATTTTTATTATTAAATGAATCTCTGAATGAGTGTCTATATGAAAGAGTCTGCTGAACACTTTACATTTGTGCATTTGTCACTGTGTTTACAAGTAACTGGCCATATAAAATGGAATCCTGACTAATACACACGTGCATATTATCTAATGAGGCTATGAATGAGTGTCCAAATGAAACAGACTCCTGGCTACTCCACAGGTGTGCATTATTTACCGAGGCTCTGAATGAATGTCAATTGAAAATAGACTCCAAATGATTCTCCAGGTGTGTATTATTCAGTGAGTCTCCTTTTGTGTGACTATGTGAAACAGGATGTTGTCTTCTTAAATATTTGTATTATTCACTGAATCTCTGAATGTTTATATGAAATAGACTGCTGAGTACTTTACACTTGTGCATTTTTCATTGAGGTTTTGAGTCAGTGGCCAAATAAAATGCAATCCTGACTAATCCACACGTGCATATTATCCACTGAGGCTATGAATGTTTGTCCTAATAAAATAGACTCCTGGCTACTCCTCAGGTGTACATTTTTTACCGAGGCTCTGAATGCATGTCCATCGAAAATAGACTCAAAATTATTCTCCACGTGTGTATTATACAGTGAGGCTCTGAAGATGTTGCCATATTAGATTCCTTTCTATATCTGGGGCCTGTCTTATTCACTGAGGCTCTGAATATGTGTCTACGTGATATAGACTCCTGACTACAACACATTATTCAGTGACACTCCGAATTAGAGGCCACATAAAGAAGTCTCCTGACTATTCCACATTTGTGCCTTATTTAGTGAGAATGTGAATGAGGGGATAAAGGTAAATCCTGACTATTTCCCCAGGTGTGTTCACTTAGTGAGGCTCTTAACTCCTGGCCATAGGAAAGAGACATCTGACTATTCAGCAGGTGTGCATTATTTCGTGATTCTTTGAGTGGCCATAAAAAATAGACTACAGACTACATCACAAGTGTGTAATATTCAGTGAGGCTGTGAAGGATCCTCTGTATACCTTCTTTCTCCTGTGTGTATCACCTCTCTCCTGTTTGCATCCTCCTCTCTACTGTGTGTATCCTCCTCTCTCCTGTTTGTATGCCCTTTTTTCTTTGTGTATCCCCCTTAAATGTGTGTATCCTTCTCTTTCCTCTTTGTATCCCCCTTTCTCCTGTGTTTATCCATTTTTCCTGTGTGTATGCCCCTCTCTCCTTTATGTACCCTCCTCCCTCCTGTGTATATCACCAATCTCTTGTGTATATCCCCCTCTCTCCTGTGTGTATTCTTCTGTCTCCTGTGTGTATCCTGCTATTTTGTGTAAACTGCTCTATCCTGTGTGTATCCTCCTCTCTCCTGTGTGTATCCTTCTCTTCTGTGTGTATCTTTTTCTCTACTGTGTGTATCCTCCTCTATTCGGTGTGTATCCTCCTCCCTCTTGTGTGTATCCCTCCTCTCTCATGTGTGTATGGCCCCACACTCCTGTGTGTATCCTTGCTCTTTCCTGTGTTTATCCCCCTCTCTCCTGTGTGTATCCCCCTCTCTTTTGTGTGTATCCCCTCTCTCCACTGTGTGTCCTCCTCTCTGCATTTTGAATCCTCCTTTCTTCTGTGTGTACGCCCTGTTCTTATGTGTGTATCCCTCTCTCCGTTGTGTGTTCTCCCCTCTCCTGTTGTCTATCCCCCTTTCTCCTGTGTGTATATTTCTTTCCTGTGTGTATGCCCCTCTCTCCTGACTATATCCTTCTCTACTCTGTTTATCATCCTCTCTCCTGTTTGTATCCTCCTTTTTTCAGTGTATCCCCCCTTTCCTGTGTGTATTCCCCTCTTCTTTGTGTATCCTCCTCTCTCCTTTGTGTATCCACCTCTTCCTGTGTGTACCCTCCTCTCTACTGTGTGTATCACCGCTCTTCTGTGTGCATAACCCTCTCTCCTCTGTGTATCCCACTCTCTTTTGTGTGTATTTTCCTCTCTTTTCTGTGTATCTTCCACTCTCCTGTGTGTATCCTTTTTTCTCCTGTGTGTATCCTCCTCTCTCCAGTGTGTATCCCCCTCTCCCCTGTGTATCCCTTCTCTCTTCTGTGTGTATCCTCTTCTCTCCTGCGTGTATCCTCCTCTCTCCTGTGTGTATACTCCTGTCTCCTGTGTGTATCCTCCTCTCTCCTGCGTTTATTCTCCTCTCTTCTGTCTGTATCCTCCACTCTTTTGTGTGTATCTTCCTCTCTCCTGTATTTATCCTTCTTTCCCTGTGTGTATCCCACTGTCTCATGTGTGTATGCCTCAATCTCCTGTGTGTATCTTCTTCCCACCTGTTTGTATGCCTCAATCTCCTGTTTGTATCTCCCTCTCTCTTGTGTGTATCCCCAGTCCCTCCTCTGTGTATTCCACCTCTCTCCTGTGTGTATCCTCCTCTATTCTGTGTGTATGCCACTCTCTTTTGTGTGTATCCCCCTATCTCCTGTGTATATCTCCCCGTCTCCTGGGCGTATCCCTCTCGCCTGTGTGTATCTCCCTCTTTTTTGTGTGTTTCTCCCTCTTATTTGTGTATCCTCCTTTCTCCTCTGTGTAGCCTCCTCTCTCCTTGTGTATCCTCCTATCTCCTGGTGTATCCCCCTTCCCCTGTGTGTATCTTCCTCTTTCCTGTGTGTATCCCCCTTTCTCCTGTGTGTATGCTGCACTCTCCTCTTTGTATCTTCCTTGTTCCTGTGTGTATCCCACTCTCTCCTGTGTGTATCCCCCACTCCTGTTTGTATCCCCCACTCTCCTGTGTGTATTACCCTGTTTCCTGTGTGAATCCAACTATCCTGTGTGTATCCCCCTTTCTCCTGGGTATATGCACCTCTCCTTTGTGTATCCTCCTCTCTCCTGTCTGTATTCTCCTCTCTCCTTTCTGTATTCTCCTCTCTCCTGTGTGTATTTTCCTCTCTCCTGTGTGTATCTTTCTATATCCTTTGTGTATCCCTTCTCTTTCCCTTGTGTTTTTCCCACTCTCCTGTGTGTAACACCTTTCTCTTCTGTTTGTATCCCCCCTTTCTTCTGTGGATATCACCCTCTCTCCTGTGTGTATACCCTCTCTCCTGTTTGTATCCTCCACTCTCCTGTGTGTATCTTCCTCTTCTGTATGTACGCCTCTCTCACCTGTGTGTATCCCCCTCTCCTGTGTGTATCCTTCTCTCTCTTTTGTGTATCCACCTTTATTCTGTGTGTATCCCCGTTTTCTGTGTGTATCACCCTCTCCCCGGTGTGTATTTCCCTCCATCCTGTGTGTATGTCACACTCTCCTGTTTGTATTTCCCTCTCTCCTGTGTGTTTCCTATTCTCTCTTGTGTGTATCCTCCTCTCTCCTGTGTGTATCCCTTTCCCCCTGTGTGTATCCCCATTTATCCTGGGTGTACCCCCCTCTCTCCTGTGTGTATACTCCTCTCTCCTGTATGTATCCTCCTTTCACCTGTTTGTATCCTCCTCTCTTCTGTTTGTATTATTTTCTCTCCTGTGTGTATCCTCCTCTCTGCTATGTCTATTCTTCTCTCCCCTGTGTGTATCCTCCTATCTCCTGTGTGTATCTTCCTCTCTTCTGTGTGTATCTTCTTCTATCCTGTGTGTATACCCCCTCTCTTTTGTGTGTATCCCCTTCTCTATTGTGTGTACTCTCCTCTATCCTGTGTGTATCCTCCTCTCTCCTGTGTGTATGCCCCACACTCCTGTGTGTATCTTTCTCTTTTGTGTGTAGACTTTTCTTTCCTCTGTGTATCCCCCTTTCACCTGTGTGTTTCCCCCTCTTTTGTGTGTATGCCCCTGTCTTTTGTGTATGCTCTTCTCTCCTATGTGTATCCTCCTCTCTCCTCTGTGTATCTTCCTCTCTCCTGTGTGTATCTCCCTTTACCTGTGTGTATCCCCCACTCTCCTGTGTGTTTCCCCCTCTCTCCTGTGTGTATTTTCCTCTCTGCTGTGTGTATTCTCCTTTCATTAGTGTGGATCTTCGTCTCCTGTGTGTATAGTCCTTTCTCCTGTGTGTATCTTTCTCTCTCCTGTGTGTATTCTTCTCTCTTCTCTGTGTATCCTCCTGTCTCTCGTGTGTATCCTCCTCTCTCTTGTGTGTATTTTCTTAACTCTTGTGTGTATCCACCCTCACTCCTGTGTGTATCCCCCTCTCTCCTGTGTGTATCTTCCCTAATCCTGTGTGTATTTTTCTCTCTCCTGTATATATTCCCTTCTCTCCTGTGTGTATCTCTCCTCATTCCTCTGTGTATCCCCCTTTCTTCTTTGTGTATCCACCCTCTCTCCTGTGTGGAACCCTTTTTCTCCTGTGTGTGTTCTTTTTTCTCCTGTGTTTATCCCCTCTCTCCTGTGTGAATGCTAATCTCTCCTGTGTGTATTCTCTTTTCTCCTGTGTGTATGCCTTTCAATCCTGTGTGTATCCTTCTCTCCTGTGTGTATTCTCCTCTTTTCTGTGTGTATCCCCCTTTCTCTTGTATGTATCACCCTCTCCTGTGTATATGCCCCTCTCTCCTGTGTATTCCCATCTCCTGTGTGTATCCTTTTCTCTCCTGTGTGTATCATTTTCTCTTTTCCCTGTATCCCCCTCTCTCCTGTGTGTATCCCCCTCTCCTTTCTGTATCCTCCTTTCTCCTGTGTGTATCACTCTCTCTCCTGTGTGTATCTTTCTTTCTCCTGTGTGTATCTCCTCTCTACTGTGTGTATCCCACTTTCTCCTGTGTGTATCCCCCTTTCTCCTGTGTGTATCCTTTTCTCTCCTGTGTGCATCCTCCACTGTTTTGTGTGTATCCCCTCTCTCCTGTGAGTATCCTCCTCTCTCCTGTGTTTATCCTCCTCTCTTCTGTGTGTTTCGCCCTATCCTGTTTGTATCTCCCCACTCTCCTGTGTGTATTCTTCTCTCTCCTGCGTGTATCTCTCTCTCTTCTGTTTACCCTCCTCGCTCCTGTGTGTATCCTTCTCTTTCCTTCGTTTATCATCCTCTCTTCTGCCTGTATCCTCCTCTCTTTTTTGTGTACCCTCCTCCTGTATTTATCCTTCTCCCCCTGTGTGTATCCCCCTCCATCCTTTGTGTATGCCCCACTCTCCTGTGTGTATCTCCCTTTCTCCTGTGTGTATCATTTTTCTCTCCTGTGTGTATCCTTTTTCTCTCCTGTGTGTATCCTCCTCTCTCCTGTGTGTATGCTCCTCTTTTCATTGTGTATCCCCCTCTCCTCTGTGAATCCCCTTTTCTCCTGGGTGCATCTTCCCCACTATTGTTTGTATCCCTCTCGCCTGTGTATATCCCCCTCTCTACTGTGTTTTTCCCCCTCTCCTTTGTGTATCCTACTCTCCCATGTGTGTATTCTCCTCTCTACTGTGCGTATTCTTCTGTATGCTATTTGTATCCTCCAATCTCCTGTGTGTATTCCCCTATCTCCTGTGTTTATACTTTTCTCTTCTGTGTGTAACGCCCTATCCTGTGTGTATCCCCCCACTCTCCTGTGTGTATCCTTCTCTATCCTGCGTGTATCCTTCTCTCTCCTCTGTGTATCCTCCTCTTTCATGCGTTTATCGTCCTCTCTTCTGTCTGTATCCTCTCTTTGTTGTGTACCCTTTTCCGTCCTGTATTTATCCTTCTCTCCCTGTGTGTAGTCCCCTCTCTCATGTGTGTATCCCCCTCAATCCTGTTTGTATGCCCCACCGTCCTGTGTGTATCCCCATTTCTCCTGTGTGTATCCTTTTTTCTCCTGTGTGTATCCCCCTTCTCTCCTGTGTGTATCCTCCTCTCTCCTGTGTATTGGCTCCTCTTTTCTTTGTTTATCCCCCTCTCCTCTGTGGATCCCTGTTTCTCCTCTGTGCATCTCCCCCACTTCTGTGTGCATCCCTCTCGCCTGTGTATATCCCCCTCTCTACTGTGTTATTTCCCCTCTTTTTTGTATATCCTCCTCTCTCATGTTTGTATTCCCCTCTCTCCTGTGCGTATTCTCCTGTCTGCTGTTTGTATCCTCCACTCTCCTGTGTGTATTCCCCTCGCCATGTGTGTATCCCCCTCTCTTTTGTGTGTATCCTCTCTCTTGTGTGGATCCTTCTCTCTCTTGTGTGCAACCCCCTCCCCCTGTGTGTATCCCCATTCTTCCTGTGTGTATCCCACTCTTTTGTCTGTATCTCCCTCTTTCCTGCGTGTATCCTCCTTTCACCTGTGTGTATCCTTCTCCCTCCTGTTTGTATTTATTTTCTCTTTTGTGTGTATCCTCCTCTCTCCTGTGTGTATCCATCTCTCCTCTGTTTGTATCCTCCTCTCTACTGTGTGTATCATTCTCTCTTCTGTGTGTATCTACTTCTCTTCTGTGTGTATACGTCCTCTCTATCCTGTGTATCTACCTCTCAATTGTTTTTTTCTCCTCTATTCTGTGTATTTCCTCCTCTCTTCTGTGTGTTTGCCCCTCTCTTCTGTGTGTATCCTTCTCTTTTCTGTGTATCCTGACTTTCCTGTGTGTAACCTGTCTTTCTTGTGTGTATCCCCCATTCTCCTGTGTGTATCTTTTTCTCCTGTGTGTATGCCTATGTCTTTTTTGTTTATGCTCCTCTATCCTATGTGTATTTTCCTCTCTCCTGTGTGTATCTTTTTCCCTCCTGTGTGTATCCCCCTCCACATGTGTGTATCCCCCACTCTTTGGTGTTTTTCCCCTCTCTCCTGTGTGTATCCTCCTCTCTGCTGTGTGTATCCTTTTTTCATTTGTGTGGATCATCCTCTCTCCTGTGTGTATCCTCCTGTCTTCTGTGTGCATTTTCCAATATCCTGTGTGTATCTTTCCTCTCTTTTGTGTGTATACTCTTGTCTCCTGTGTGTATTCTACTCTCTCCAGTGTGTATTTTCTTATCTCCTGTGTGTATCCCCCTCTCTTCTGTGTGTATCCCCCTCTCTCCTGTGTGTATCTTCCTCAATTCTGTGTATATCCTTTTCTCCCCTGTGTGCATGTCACTCTCTTATATGTGTATCTCCCTCTCCTATGTGCATGCTCCTCTCTTCTCTGTGTATCCTCCTTTCTCCTGTGTGTACCCTCCTCTCTCCTATGTGTATCCTTTTCTATTCTGTGTATACCCCTCTTCTGTGTGTATTGTTCTCTCTCCTGTGTGTATCCTCGTCTCTCCTGTGTGTATCATCCTCTGTTTTTTGTGAATCTTTCACTCTCCTGTGTGAATCATCCTTTCTCCTGTGTGTATCTTCCTCTCTTCTGTGTGTATCCCCCTCTCCTGTGTGTATGCCCCCTCTTTCCTGTGTGTATCATCCTCTCTCCTGCGTGTATCCTCCTCTCTCCTGTGTGTATCCTCCTCTCTCCTGTGTGTATACTTCTCTCTGCTGTGTGTATTTTTCTCTCTCCTGTGTGTATCTTTCTCTCTCCTGTGTGTAATCCTCCTCTCTTTTTTTGTGTTTCCTTTCTCTCTCATTTGTGTAACCGCTTTCTCTCTTGTGTGTATCCCCCATTTTTTCTGTGTGTATCTTCCTCTCTTCCGTGTGCATCCCCTCTTTTCTGTTTGTATCCTCCTCTCTCCTGTGTGTATCTTCCTCTCTCCTGTGAGTACGCCCCTCTCACATTTGTGTATCCCTCTCTCTTGTGTGTATCCTTTTATAACCTGTTTTTATCCCCCCTTCCCCTGTGTGTATTTCACTTTCCTGTGTGTATGCCCCACTCTACTTTGTGTATCTTTCCCTCCTGTGTCTATTCTAATTTCTCCTGTGCGTATCTTTTTCTCTCCTGTGTGTATTTTTTTCCCTGTGTGTATCACACCTCTCCTTTGTGTATCTTCCTCTCTCCTGTATGTACCTTCCTCTCTTCTGTGTGTATCATTCCTCTCCTGTGTGTATCCCCCTCTCTCCTGTGTGTATCCTTCTCTCTTCTTTGTGTATCCTCCTCTCTCCTGTGTGTATCCTAATCTCCTGTGTGTATCTTCCTCTCTCCTGTGTGTATTCTCCTCTCTCCTGTGTGTATCCTATTATCTTCTGTGTGTATCCTTCTTCTCTTCTGTGAGTATCCTTGCTCTCTCCTGTGTGTATCCCCCTCTCTCCTGTGTGTATCCCCCTCTCTCCTGTGTGCATTCCCTCTCTACTGTGTGTATCCTCCGCTGTGCTGTGTGTATTCTTCTCTCTCCTGAGTGTACGTTCTTCTCTCCTGTGTTTATCTCCATCTTTTGTGTGTATTCTTATCTCTGCTGTCTGGATTCCCTTTTCTCCTGTGTGTATCACCCTCTCCAGTGTGTATGCCCCTCTTCTGTGTGTTTCCCCATCTCCTGTGTGTATCCTTCTCTCTCCTGTGTGTATCCTTTTCTCTTTTGGTGTATTTCTTACTCTCCTGTGTGTATGCCCCTCTCCTTTTTGTATCCTTTTCTCTCGTGTGTATTCCCCTCTCTCCTGTGTGTACCTTCCTTTTTCCTGTGTGTATTTTCCTCTCCTGCGTTTCTCAACCCTGTCTCCTGTGTGTATCCTCCTCTCTTTTGTGTGTATCCTCCTCTCTCCTGCGTGTATCCTCCTCTCTTCTGTCTGTATCCTCATTCCTTTTTTGTGTATTTTCCTCCCTCCTGTATGGATCCTTCTCCCCCTGTGTGTACCAACCCTCCCCTGTTTGTATCTCCCTCCATCCTGTGTCTATGCCCCACTCTCCTGTGGGTATCCCCCCTCTCCTGTGTGTATCCCCCCTCTCTGCTGTGTGTATTCACGCTTTTTTGTGTGTGCTTTTTTCTACTGTGTGAATCCCCATCTCTTGTGTGTATTCCCTTCTCTTCTGTGTGCATTTCCCCCACTTCTGTGTTTACCCCCCTCGCCTGTGTGTATATTTCTCTCTACTGTGTGTTTTCTTCTCTCCTTTGTATGTCCTTCTCTCTCCTGTGTGTATCCCCCACTCTCTTCTGTGTATTCCCGTCCCCCCTGTGTGTATGCCGCACTCTCCTGTTTGTATCTCTCTCTCTCCTGTGTGTATCCCCCTTTCTCCTGTGTGTATTTTTTTCTCTCCTGTGTGTATTCTTCTCTGGCTTGTGTGTACTCTCCTCTCTCCTGTGGATATACCCCGCCTTTTGTGTGTATCCCCATTCCTCCTGTGTGTATTTCCCCCTCTCCTGTATGTATCCTCCTCTCTCCTGCGTGAATCATTTTCTCTTCTTTTTGTATCATCTTCCCTTTTGTGTGTATCCTCCTCTCTCCTGTATATACCTTTCTCCCACTGTGTGTATATCCCTCTCTCCTGTTTTTATCCTCCTATCTCCTTTGTGTATCCCTCATCTCCTGTGTGTATCCCTTCTCTCCTGTGTGTATCCTTCTCTCCCCTGTGTGTATGCACCTCTCTCCTGTGTGTGACCCCCTCCTGTGTGTATCACCCTCTCTCCTGTGTTTACTTCCCCGTCTCCTGTGTGTATCCCTCTCGCCTGTTTGTATTCTCCTCTCTCCTGTGTATTTCCCCTCTTTTTTGTGAATTCTCCTTTCTCCTGTGTGTATCCTCCTCTATCCTGTGTGTATCCTCCTCTCTCCTGTGTGTATTTTCTTCTGTCCTGTGTGTATTCCCCTCTTTCTATGTGTATGCTTCTCTCTCCTCTGTGTATCCCCCTCCCTCCTGTGTGTATTCCACAGTTTCCTGTTTCTATCCCTCTCTCTTTTGTGTGTATCCCCCTCTCTCCTGTGTGTATCCTCCTCTCTACTGTGTCTATGCCCTTCTGTCTTGTGTGTATTCTTCTTTTTTCTGTATGTATCCTCCTCTCTCCTCTCTGTATCCCCATCTTCTGTGTGTATCCCCCTCTCTCCTGTGTGTATTACCCTGTCTCCTGTGTGTATCCAAATCTTTTGTTTGTATCTCCTCTCTCCTGTGTGTATGCCCCCCTCCTGTGTGTATCCTCCTTTCTCCTGTGTGTATCACCCTCTCTCCTGTGTGTATTCCCTCTCTCTTTTTGGTATCTTTCTCTCTCCTGTGTGTATCTTACTCGCTCCTGTGTGTATGCCCCTCTCTGCTGTGTGTATCCTTCTTTTCCGTGTGTATCCTTCTTTTCCGTGTGTATCCTTTTCTCTCTTGTGTGTATTCTTTTTTCTCCTGTGTGTATTCCACTCTTTCCTGTGTGTATCCTCCACTCTGCTGTGTTCATCCTCCTCTCTTTTGGGTTTATCCCCCTCATTCCTGTGTGTATCCTCCTTTCTCCTGTGTGTAATTTTCTCTCTGTTATGTGTATCTTCCTTTCTCCTGTGTGTCTTTTTTTTGCGTTTATCCTCCTCATTTTTGTGTGTATCCTTTTTTCTCCTGTGTGTATTTTCCTATCTGTTGTGTGTATCCTCCTCTCTCCTATGTGTATCCCCCTTTTTGTGTGTGTATACCGCACTCTCCTGTTTGTATTCCCCACTCTCCTTAGTGAATTTTCTTCTCTTCTCTCTGTATCCTTCTTTCACGTGTGTATCCTCCTCTCTCCTGTTTGCATCATTTTCTCTCCTGTGTGTATCCTCCCCTCTCCTTTCTGTATCCTCCACTTTTTTGTGTGTATCCTCCTCCCTCCTTTGTGTATCCTCCTCACTCCTGTGTGTACGTTCTTCTCTCTTGTGTGTACACCCCCTTTCTCCTGTGTGTATCCTCCTCTCTATTTTGTGTTTCCTGCTCTATTATGTGTATATTCTTATTTCTTCTGTGTGCATGCCCCTCTCTCCTGTGTGTATCCCACTTTTCTGTGTGTATCTTTTTTGTCCTGTGTGTATCCCCCTCTATCCTGTGTGTATCAGCTTCTCCTTTGTGTATGCCTTTGTCTATTTTTTATTCTCTTCTCTCCTGTGTCTATCTTCCCCTCTCATTTGTGTATCCTCCTCTCTCTTATGTGTATTCTCCTCTCTCCTCTGTGTATCCTCCACACTGCTGTGTTTATCCTTCTCTCTTTTGCGTTTATCCCCCTCATTCCTGTGTGTATCCTTCTTTCTTTTGTGTGTATTTTCCTCTCTCTTGTGTGTATCCTCCTGTCTCCTGTGTGTATCCCCTTACCCATTTGTGTATGCCACACTCTCCTGTTTGTATCTCGACTCTCCTGAGTATATTCCCCTCTCTCCTGTGTGTACCCTCTTCTCTCCTATGTGTATCCTCCTTTCACGTGTGTATCCTCCTCTCTCCTGTATGTATCATTTTCTATTCTGTGTGTATCCTATTCTCTCCTTTCTGTATCCTCTTCTCTTTTGTGTGTATCCCCCTCTCTCCTGTGTGTATCGCCTTCTGCGTGTATCCCTTTTTTTAACTGTGTGTATTCCCCTCTATCCTGTGTGTATCAGCCTCTCCTTTGTCTATGCCTTCGTCTCTTTGGGTATTCTCTTCTATCCTGTGTGTATCTTCCCCTCTCATTTGTGTATCCTCCTCTCTCCTATGTGTATCTTCCTCTCTCCTGTGTGTATCCTCCACTCTGCTGTTTATCCTTCTCTCTTTTGCTTTTAACCCGCTAATTCCTGTGTGTATCCTCCTTTCTCCTGTGTGTATTTTCCTCTCTTTTGTGTGTATTTTCCTCTCTCCTGTGTGTATCGCCTTCTGCGTGTATCCTTTTTTAACTGTGTGTATTCCCCTCTATCCTGTGTGTATCAGCCTCTCCTTTGTGTGTGTCTTCGTCTCTTTTGTGTATTCTCCTCTCTCACGTGTGTATCTTCCTCTCTAAAGTGTGTATCCTCCCCTCTTTTTTGTGTATCTTCCTCCCCCTGTGTGTATCCCACTGTCTCCTGTGTGTATACCCCTCTCTCCTGTGTGTATCATTTTTTCTTCTTTTTGTATCCTCCTTTCACCTGTGGGGATCCTCCTTTCTCCTGTGAGTATCATTCTCCCTATTCTGTGTATCTTCCTCTCTCCTGTGTGTATCCTTTTCTATTCTGTGTGTATCCTCCTGCATCCTGTGTGTATCCTTCTCTCTCCTTTTTGTATGCCCCTCTCTTCTGTTTGTATCCCCCTCTACTGTGTCTATCCTTCTCTCTGCTCTGTGTATCCTTCATTCTCCTGTGTGTATTCTCCTCTCTTTTGTTTTTATCTTCCTCTCTCCTGTGTCTATCTTCTTAACTTTGTGTCCCGTCTCTCTCCTGTGTTCATTCCCCTCTCTCTTGTGTGTATTCTCCTCTCTCCTGTGTATATCTTTTCTCTCTCCTGTGTGTATGCCCCTCTCTTTTTTGCGTATTTCCCTCACCTGTGTGTATACCCCTCTCTCCTGTGTGTATCCCCCTCTCTCCTGTGGATATCCCCCTCTCTATTTTGTGAATTCCCATCTCTCCTGTGTGTATCATTCTCTCTCCTGTGTGTACGCTCCTCTCTTTTGTGTGTTTCCTCCTCTCTCCTGTGTGTGTCCTCCTCTCTCCTGTGTGTATCCACACTCTCTCCTGTGTGTAACGCCCTCTCTCCTCTGTGTATTAACCTCTCTCCTGTGTATACTCCTCTCTCCTGCGTGTATTATTTTTTCTTTTTAGTGTATCTTCCTCTCTCTTATATGTATTTCCCTCTCTCTGGTCTGTATGAACCACTCTCCTGTGTGTATTCCTCTCTTCAGTGTGTATACCCTGTCTCCTGTGTGTATTCCCATCTCCTGTGTGTATCCCCCTCTCTCTTGTGTACATTTCCCTTTCTCCTGTATGTATCCAGCTCTCCTGTGTGTATCCCCCTCTCTCCTGTGCGTATGCCCTTCTCCTGTG
Organism: Saguinus oedipus; assembly: GCA_031835075.1. NCBI lineage: Eukaryota > Metazoa > Chordata > Mammalia > Primates > Cebidae > Saguinus > Saguinus oedipus. The sequence goes on from CM063173.1 coordinate 61,973,856, forward strand.
TGTATGCTTCTCTCTCCTGTGTGTATCTTCCCTCTCTCCTGTGTATCCCCCTCTCTTTGGTGTGTATTCTCCTCGATTCTGTGTGTATTCTTTTCTCTTCTGCGTGTATCATTCTCTCTATTGTGTGCATCCCCCTTCCCTTCTGTGTGTATTTTTCTCTCTCCTGTCTGTATCACCCTCTCTCCTGCGGGTATCCTCCTCTGTGCTGCCTGTATCCTTCTTTCTTCTGAGTGTACCCTCCTCTCTTGTGTGTATACTTTTCTTTTGTTTGTACACCCCTCTCTCCTATGTGTATTTTATGTCTCCTTTGTGGATCCCCTCTCTCTTGTGTGTATCGCCCTCTCCTGTGTGTATGCTCCTCGTTCTTTTGTGTATCCGTCTCTCTCCTGTGTGTATCTTCCTTTCTCTTGTGTGTATCCTTCTCTTTACTGTGCGTATCTTCCTCCTCCTGTGTGTATCCCACTCCAGTGTGTAGCCTCTCTCTTATCTGAGTATGCCCAACTCTCCTGTTGGTATCCCCCTCTCTCCTGTTAGTATCCCCCTCTCCCCTGTGTGTATCCCTTCTCTCGCTTTTGTATATTCTACTTTCTTCTGTGTGTATATCCCTCTTTATCGTGTGTATCCCCTCTCTCTCCTGTGTGTATTCTCCTCTCTCCTGTGTGTACCCACCCTCTTTTTTGTGTATCCTTCTCTTTCCTGTGTGTATCCTCATCGCTCCTGTATTTATCCCCGTCCTCCTGTATTTATCCCCGTCCTCCTGTGTGTATCCCACTGTCTTCTGTATGTATCCCTTCTCTCCTATGCGTATCCTTTCCACTTTTGTGTTTATCCTTCTTTCCCCTTTGTGTATCTTCCTCTCTCCTGTGGTATCCTCCTCTCTCTTGTGTTTATCCTCCTCTTTTCTGAGTTTATTCCCCTCTTTCCTGTGTGTATCCTCCTCTCTTCTGTTTGTATCCTTTCTTCACCTGTTTGTATCCTCCTCTCTTGTGTGTATCTTCCTTTCACCTCTGTGTATCCTCCTGTCTCCTATATGTATTCTGCTTTCTCCTGTGTTTATCCCCCTTCTCTCCTGTGTGTATCCTAATCTCTTTTGCGTGTATCATCCCCTCTCCTCTGTCTATGCCCCTCTCTTCTGTATGTATCCCCCTCTCCTGTGTCTCCCCCCTCTCTCCTGTGTGTATCCCCTCTCTCGTCTGTGTATCCTTCTCTCCTGTGCCTATCGCCATCTCTTCTTTGTGTATCTCCTTCTCCTGTGTGTATTTTTTCCTTTTCTGTGAGTATCTTCCTTTCTCCTGTGTGTATCCTCCTCTCTCCATCGTGTATCCTCCTCAATCCTCTGTGTATCCTTCTACAACTTTGTGTATACACTTCTCTTTTGTGTATCCCACACCCTCATATTTGTGTGCCCCACTCCTCTGTGTGTATCTTTCTTTCTCTTGTGTGTATCACCCTCTCTCCTGTGTATATGCTCCTCTTTTCTGTGTGTATCCTTTTTTCTCCTGTGTGCATCTCCCTCGCTCTTGTGTGTATTTCTTTCTCCTGTGTGTATCCCTTTCTCCTTTGTGTATCCATCTCTCTCCTTTGTGTAACCCCCCCTTCCGTGTGTACACCCCACTCTCCTGTGTGTATTCTCCTCTCACCTGCGTGTATTTTTCTCTCTTTTGTGTATCCTCCTCTCTCCTGTGTGTATTCCACTTTCTCCTGTGTATACTTCTCTCTCCTGCGTGTATCCTCCTCTCTCTTTTGTGTATCTTTCTCTCTCCTGTGTGTATCCCCCTCTCTCCTGTGTGAATGCCCCTCTGTCTTGTGTGTATTCTCCTCTCTCATGTGTGTACCCTCCTATATCCTGTGTGTATTCTTTTCTCTCCTATGTGTATTCTTCTCCCTCTTGTTTGTATCCTTATATCTTGTATGTATCCCCCTCTCTCCTATGTGTATATACCTGTCTCCTGCATGTATCCAACTCTTTTGTGTGTACCCCCTCTCTTCTGTGTGTATTGCCCACTCCTGTGTGTATCTCCTCCTCTTCTGTGTGTATCTTCCTCTCTCCTCTCGATATCCTCCTGTCTCCTGTGTTTATCTTCCTCTCTACTGTGTGTATCCCCCCTCTCCTGTGGGTATTATTCTCTCTCCTGTGTGGATTGTTCTCTTTCCTGTGTGTATTTCCCTTTCTCCTGTGTGCATCACCCTCGCTCCTGTGTGTATTTTCCTCTTCTGTGTGTATTATCCTCTTTCCTGTGTGTATTTCCCTTTCTCCTGTGTGCATCACCCTCGCTCCTGTGTGTATTTTCCTGTCCTGTGTGTATCCCTTTCTCCTTTCTGTATCCCCCTCTTTCCTCTGTGTATCCCCGCATTTCTGTGTTTATGCCCCTCCCTCCTGTATGTATCCTTCTCTCACCTGTGTGTATTTCTCTCTCCTGTTTGTATCACCTTTTGATGTGAGTATCCTCCTCTCTTCTGTGTGTACCGTTTTTCTACTGTGTTTATCCCCATTTTATGTGTGTATGCCCCCTCCCCTGTGTGTAACTCCCTCTCCTATGTGTATTCTTTTCTCTCCTGTGTGTATCATTCTCTCTTCTGTTTGTATCCTCCTCTCTCCTTTGTGTATCCTCCTTTCTTCTGTGTGTATACCCATCTTTTCTGTGTGTACCCTTCTCTAATATGTGTGTATATTCCCTCTCCCCTGTGTATCCCCCTCTCTTCTCTGTGTATTCTCCTCTCTCCTGTGTGTATCTTCTCTCCTGTGTGTATCTTTTCTCTCTCCTGTGTGTACGCCCCTCTCTCCTTTGTGTATCCCCTTCATCTGTGTGTATACCCCTCTTTCCTGTGTGTATTCCACTCTCTCCTGTGTGTAAAACCCTGTCTTCTGTGTGTATACTTTTTTCTCCTGTGTGTATCCCACCACTCTCCTGTGTGTAACGCCCTCTCTCCTGTGTGTATTCCCCTCTCTCCTGTGTGGATCTCAATCTCTTTTGTGTGTATCCCCCTCTTCTGTGTGAATCCCTTTCTCTCCTGTGTGTATCCACCTCTCCTGTGTGTATTCCCTTCTCTATTGTGTGTATTTCTTTGTCTCCTGTATGTATCTAACCCTGCTGTGAGAATCTCCCTCTCTCCTGCGTATTTGCCCCTTTTCTGTGTGAATATTCTTCTCTCCTGTGTGTAACCTCCACTCTCCTTTGTGTATCCGCCTCTCTCCTTTGTGTATCCTCCAATCTCCTGCAGGTATTTTCCTCTCCACTATCTGTATGCTCCTCTCTTTTGTGTGTATCCTCCTCTCTTTTGTATTTATCTTTTTTTCTCTGTGTGTATTCTCCTCTCTTCTGTGTGTATTCCCGTCCCTCCTGTGTGTATCCTCCTATCTCCTGTGTGTATTCTCCTCACTCCTGTGTGTATTCCTCTCTCTCCTGTTTGTATCCCCATATCTTGTGTGAATCCTTCTCTCTCCTGTGTGTATTTCCCTCTCTCCTGCATGTATCCATCGCTTTTATGTGTACCCCCTCTCTTCTGTGTGTATCCTCCACTCCTGTGTGTATCTTCTTCTCTTCTGTGTGTATCTTCCTCTCTCCTCTCTGTATCCTCCTCTCTTCTGTGTGTATCTTCCTCTCTACTGTGTCTATTCCCCTCTCCTGTGGGTATTATTCTCTCTCCAGTGTGTATCCTCCTATTTTCTGTGTGTATTTTCCTTTCTCCTGTGTACATCCCCCTCGCTCCTGTGTGTATTTCCCTGTACTGTGTGTATCCATTTCTCCTTTGTGTATCGCCTCTCTCCTCTGTGTATCCCAACTTTTCTGTGTTTACGCCCCTCCCTCCTGTGTGTATCCTCCTCTCACCTGTGTGTATTTCTCTCTCCTGTTTTTATCACCTTTTCCTGTGAGTATCCTCCTCTCTTCTGTGTGTACCTTTTTTCTACTGTGTTTATCCCCATTTTATGTATGTATGTCCCCTCCCCTGTGTGTATTCCCATCTCCTGTGTGTATCCTCCTCTCTCCTTTGTGTATCCTCCTTTCTTCTGTGTGTATCCCCATCTTTTCTATGTGTATCCTTCTCTAACCTGTGTGTATATTCCCTCTCTCCTGTGTGTATCCCCTCTCTTCTGTGTGTATCCTCCTCTCTCCTCTGTGTATCCTCCTCTCTGCTGTATGTATTCCCTTCTCTTCTGTGTGTATCCCCATCTCTTTTGTGTGTATGCTCCTCTCTACTGTGTGTATATTTTCTCTCTCCTGTGTGTATGCTCCTCTCTCCTTTGTGTATTCCCCTCACCTGTGTGTATACCCCTCTCTCTACTGTGTATTCCCCTCTCTCCTGTGTGCATCACCCTGTCTCCTGTGTGTATCCTCCTTTCTCCTGTGTGTATCCCATCACTCTTCTGTGTGTAACGCCCTCTCTCCTGTGTGTATTCCCCTCTCTCCTGTGTGGATCTTCATCTCTTCTGTGTGTATCCCCCTCTTCTGTGTGAATCTCCCTCTCTCCTGTGTGTATCCACTTCTCCTGTGTGTATCCCCTTCTCTATTGTGTGTAATTCCCTGTCTCTTGTATATTTATTTATTTATTTTTCCTTTTTTTTTAAATTTTTATTACATTATAGGTTTGGGGGTACATGTGCAGAACGAGCAAGATAGTTGCATAGGTACACACATGGCAGTGTGCTTTGCTGCTTTCCTCCCCTTCACCCACACTTGGTATTCATCCCCAGGCTATCCCCCCCAGCCTCCCCCGCTGTCCCTCCCCCATTCCCCCAACAGTCCCCAGTGTATAGTAGACCGCCTCTCTGTGTCCACGTGTTCTCATTTTTCTCACCCACCTATGAATGAGTATATGCGGTATTTCTTTTTCTGTTCTTGTGTCAGTTTGCTGAGAATGATGTTCTCCAGATTCATCCATGTCCCTACAAAGGACACAAACTCATCATTTTTGATTGCTGCATAATATTCCATGGTGTATATATGCCACATTTTCCCAGTCCAGTCTATCATCGTTGGGCATTTGGGTTGGTTCCAGGTCTTTGCTATTGTAAACAGTGCTGCAATGAACATTCGTGTGCATGTGTCCTTATAGTAGAACGATTTATAGTCTTTTGGATAGATACCCAGTAATGGGATTGCTGGATCAAATGGAATTTCTATTTCTAGGTCCCTGAGGAATCGCCACACTGTCTTCCACAATGGTTGAACTAATTGACACTCCCACCAACAGTGTAAGAGTGTTCCTATTTCTCCACATCCTCTCCAGCCCTGTCTCTTGTATGTATCCAATCCTCCTGTGAGAATCTCCCTCTCTCCTGTGTATATGCCCCTTTTCTGTGTGTATACTCCTCTCTCCTGTGTGCATCCTTTCCTCTCCTGTCTGTATCCTCCTCTCTCCATTGTGTATCCTCCAATCTCCTGCATGTATCCTCCTCTCTTCTATCTGTATCCTCCTCTCTTTTGTGTGTTTCCTCCTCGCTTTTGTATTTATCTTTTTTCCACTGTGTGTATCCTCCTCACTCCTGTGTGCATTTTTCTCCCTCTTGTGTGTATCCTTCTATCTCCTGTGTTTATTTTCCTCTCTCCTGTGTGTATTCTCCTCTCTCCTGTTTCTTTCCCCATGTATTGTGTGTATCCCCCTCTCTTTTGTGTGTATTTTCCTGTCTGCTGTATGTATCCAACGCTCCTGTGTGTATCCCCCTCACTCTTTTGTGTATGCCCCTCTTTATGTGTATAATTTTTCCTCTTGTGTGTATCCTCCTCTCTTTTGTGTGTATCCTTCTCTCTACTGTGTTTATTCCTCCTCTCTTCTGTGTGTTTTCCACTTCTCTCCTGTGTGTAACACCTTTCTTTCCTCTGTGTATACCCCCTTTCTCCTGTGTGTATCCCCCTCATTTGTATGTATCCCCTCTCTCCTGTGTGGTTTCTCCTCTATTCTGTCTGTATCTTTTCCTCTCCTGTGTTTACACCACTCTCTCCTGTGTGTATTACCTTTTCCTATGTGTATCACCGTTTTCTGTGTGTATACTTTTCTCTTCTGTGTTAATCCCACTTTCCCCTTTGTTTTTCACGCTTTTATTTTTTTTAATTTATTTTTTTTTTAATTTTTATTGCATTATAGGTTTTGGGGTACATGTGCAGAACGTGCAAGATAGTTGCATAGGTACACACATGGCAGTGTGTTTTGCTGCCTTCCTCCCCCTCACCCACACTTGGTATTCATCTTTTATTGCATTATAGGTTTTGTGGTACATGTGCAGAACGTGCAAGATAGTTGCATAGGTACACACGTGGCAGTGCGTTTTGCTGCCTTCCTCCCCTTCACCCACACTTGGCATTCATCACCAGGCTATCCCTCCCCAGCCCCCCGGCTGTCACTCCCCCATTCCCCCCAAATAGACCCCAATGTATAGTAGACCGCCTCTCTGTGTCCATGTGTTATCATTTTTCTCAACCTCCTATGAGTGAGTATATGTGGTATTTCTTTATATGTACTTGTGTCAGTTTGCTGAGAATGATGTTCTCCAGATTCATCCATGTGCTTACAAAAAACACGAACTCATCATTTTTGATTGCTGCATAATATTCCATGGTGTATATGTGCCATATTTTCCCAGTCCAGTCTATCATCGTTGGGCATTTGGGTTGGTTCCAGTTCTTTGCTATTGTAAACAGTGTTGCAATGAACATTCGTGTGCATGTGTCCTTATAGTAGAACGATTTATAGTCCTTTGGATATATACCCAGTAATGGGTTTGCTGGGTCAAATGGAATTTCTATTTCTAGATCCCTGAGGATTCGCCACACTGTCTTCCACAATTGTTGAACTAATTTACACTCCCACCAACAGTGTAACAGTGTTCCTATTTCTCCACATCCTCTCCAGCATCTGCTGTCTCCAGATTTTTTAATGATTGCCATTCTAACTGGTGTGAGATGGTATCTCAATGTGGTTTTGATTTGCATCTCTATAATGATCAGTGATAATGAGCATTTTTTCATATGTTTGTTGGCCTCATGTATGTCTTCTTTTGTAAACTTTCTGTTCATATCCTTTGCCCATTTTTGAATGGGCTTGTTTGTTTTTTTCCTGTAAATCTGTTTGAGTTCTTTGTAAATTCTGGATATCAGCCCTTTGTCTGATGTGTAAATTGGAAAGATTTTTTGCCATTCTGATTGTTGCCGATTCACTCTAGTGATTGTTTCTTTTGCCGTGCAGAAGCTGTGGAGTTTGATTAGGTCCCATTTGTCTATTTTGGCTTTTGTTGCCAATGCTTTTGGTGTTTTATTCATGAAGTCCTTGCCTACTCCTATGTCCTGAACGGTTTTGCCTAGATTTTCTTCCAAGGTTTTTATGGTGTCAGCTCTTACGTTTAAGTCTTTACTCCGTCTGGAGTTAATTTTAGTGTAATGTGTCAGGAACGGGTCTAGTTTCTGCTTTCTGCACATGGCTAGCCAGTTTTCCCAACACCATTTATTAAATAGGGAATCCTTTCCCCATTGCTTGTTTTTGTCTGGTGTATCAAAGATAATATGGCCGTAGATAGGTTGTGTTGCCTTCGATGCTTCTGTTCTGTTCCATTGGTCTATATCTCTGTTTTGGTACCAGTACCATGCTGTTTTGATTACTGTAGCCCTGTAGTATAGTTTGAAGTCTGGTAGTGTGATGCCTCCCGCTGTGTTCTTTTTGCTTAGAATTGACTTGGCTATGCGGGCTCTTTTTTGGTTCCATATGAAATTCATGGTGGTTTTTTCCAGTTCTGTGAAGAAATTCAATGGTAGTTTCATGGGGAAAGCATTGATTGTGTAAATTACTTTGGGCAGTAGAGCCATTTTCATGATATTGATTCTTCCTAACCACGAACATGGAATGTTTCTACATCTGTTTGTGTCCTCTCTTAGTTCGTTGAGCAGTGGTTTGTAGTTTCCCTTAAAGAGGTCCCTTACATTCCTTGTGAGTTGTATTCCTAGGTATTTTATTTTATTTGTAGCAATTGTGAAAGGCAGTTCGATCTTGATTTAGTTCTCTTTTAGTCTGTTATTGGTGTATAGGAATGCTTGTGATTTTTGAACTCTGATTTTATATCCTGAGACTTTGCTGAAGTTGCTTATCTGTTGCAGGAGCTTTTGGGCTGAGGTGATGGGGTCTTCTAGGTATACTAACATGTCGTCTGCAAATAGAGACAATTTGGCTTCCACCTTTCCTATTTGAATACGCTTTATTTCTTTTGCTTGCCTGATTGCTCTGGCTAGAACTTTCAGTACTATGTTGAATAGGAGTCGTGAGAGAGGGCATCCTTGTCTAGTGCCCGATTTCAAAGGGAATGCTTCCAGTTTTTGCCCATTCAGTATGATATTGGCGGTTGGTTTGTTGTAAATAGCTTTTATTACTTTGATATATGTTCCATCAATACCAAGTTTATTGAGGGTTTTTAGCATAAATGGCTGTTGAATTTTGTCAAATGCCTTCTCTGCGTCAATTGAGATAATCATGTGGTTTTTGTTTTTCCTTCTGTTTATGTGGTGAATTACATTTATAGACTTGTGTATGTTGAATCAGCCTTGCATTCACAGATGAATCCTACTTGATGATGATGGATAAGTTTTTTAATGTGCTGTTGCAATCGGTTTGCCAGTATTTTATTGAAGATTTTTGCATCTATGTTCATCATGGATATTGGCCTGAAGTTTTCTTTTCTTGTTGAGTCTCTGCCGGGTTTTGGTATCAGGATGATATTGGTCTCATAAAATGATTTGGGTAGGGTTCCCTCTTTTTGGATTCTTTGGAATAGTTTTAGAAGAAATGGTACCAGATCCTCTTTGTGTGTCTGGTAGAATTCAGCTGTGAACCCATCTGTAACTGGGCTTTTTTTGTGTGTGGTATTCTCTTAATTGCTGCCTCAACTTCAGACCTTGTTATTGGTCAATTCATAGTTTCGGCTTCTTCCTGCTTTAGGCTTGGGAGGACACAAGCGTCCAGGAATTTATCCATTTCTTCCTGGTTTACTAGTTTATGTGCATAGTTGTTTGTAGTATTCTCTGATGATGGTTTGAATTTCTGTGGAATCTGTGGTGATTTCCCCATTATCATTTTTTATTGCATCTATTTGGTTGTTCTCTCTTTTCTTTTTTATCAGTCTGGCTAGTGGTCTGTTTATTTTGTTGATCTTTTCGAAAAACCAGCTCTTTGATTTATTTACTTTTTGAAGGGTTTTTCTTGTCTCTATCTCCTTCAGTTCTGCTCTGATATTAGTTATTTCTTGTCTTTGGCTAGGTTTTGAGCTTTTTTGATCTTGCTCCTCTAGCTCTTTCAATTTTGAAGATAGGGTGTCAATTTTGGATCTCTCCACTCTTCTCATGTGGGCACTTATTGCTATATATTTTCCTCTACAGACTGCTTTAAATGTGTCCCAGATATTCTGATACGTTGTGTCTTCATTTTTGTTGGTTTCAAAGAACTTCTCTATTTCTGCCTTCATTTCATTGTTTATCCAATCAACATTCAAGAGCCAGTTGTTCAGTTTCCATGAAGCTGTGCGGTTCTGAGTTATTTTCTGAATTCTGAGTTCTAACTTGATTGCAATATGGTCTGAGAGACTGTTTGTTATGATTTCAGTTGTTTTGCATTTGCTGAAGAGTGCTTTACTTCCAATTATGTGGTCAATTTTGGAGTAGGTGTGATGGGGTGCTGAGAAGAATGTATATTCTGTGGATTTGGGGTGGAGAGTTCTGTAAATGTCTATCAGTTTTGCTTGTTCCAGGTCTGAGTTCAAGTCTTGGATATTCTTGTTAATTTTCTGTCTGGTTGATCTGTCTGCTATTGACAGTGGAGTGTTAAAGTCTTCCACTATTATTGTGTGGGAGTCTAAGTCTCTTTGTAAGTCATTAAGAACTAGCCTTATATATCTGGGTGCTCCTACATTGGGTCCATATATATTTAGAATCGTCAGCTCTTCTTGTTGTATCGATCCTTTTACCATTATGTAATGACCTTCTTTGTCCCTTTTGATCTTATTGCTTTGAAGTCTATTTTATCAGAGACGAGAATTGCAACTCCTGCTATTTTTTTGCTCTCCATTTGCTTGGTAAATTTTCCTCCATCCTTTTATTTTCAGCCTTTGTGTATCTTTTCGTGTGAGGTGGGTTTCCTGGATACAGCACACCGATGGGTTTTGGTTTTTTATCCAATTTGCCAATCTGTGTCTTTTGATTGGTGCATTTAGCCTATTTACATTTAGGGTTAATATTGTTTTGGGTGAATTTGATACTGCCATTTTGATGCTAGCTGGCTGTTTTGCCCGTTGGTTCATGTAGATTCTTTATTTAGTTGATGGTCTTTAGCATTTGGTATGCTTTTAGGATGTCTGGTTCTGGTTGTTTCTTTCTATGTGTAGTGCCTCTTTCAGTAGCTCTTGTAAAGCAGGCCTAGTGGTGACAAAATCTCTGAGTACTTGCTTGTTCATGAAGGATTTTATTTTTCCTTCACTTATGAAGCTCAGTTTGGCTGGATATGAAATTCTGGGTTGAAAGCTCTTTTCTTTAAGGATGTTGAATATTGGCCCCCACTCTCTTCTGACTTGTAGAGTCTCTGCCGAGAGATCTGCTGTGAGTATGATGGGTTCCCTTTGTGGGTGACCCGACCTTTCTCTCTGGCTGCCCTTAGTTTTTTCTCTTTCATTTCAACCCTGGTGAATGTAACGATTATGTGCCTTGGGTTGCTCTTCTTGCGGAGTATCTTTGTGGTGTTCTCTGTATTTCCTGGAGTTGAGTATTGACCTGTCTTGCTAGGTTGGGGAAATTTTCCTGGATAATATCCTGAAGAGTGTTTTCCAGCTTAGATTCATTCTCTTCATCACAATCTGGTACACCTATCAAACGTAGGTTGGGTCTCTTCACATAGCCCCACATTTCTTGGAGATTTTGTTCATTCCTTTTTGTGCTTTTTTCTTTAATCTTGGTTTCACGTTGTATTTCATTGAGTTGATCTTCAATTTCTGATATTCTTTCTTCTGCTTGGTCAATTCGGCTGTTGAAACTTGTGCATGCTTCACGAATTTCTCGTGTTGTGTTTTTCAGCTCCTTCAATTCATTCATATTCCTCTCTAAGTTGTCCATTCTTGTTATCAATTCCTCAAATTTTTTTTTCAAATCTCTTTTCAAGGTTCTTAGTTTCTTTGCAGTGATTTAGAACATGTTCTTTTGACTCACTGAAGTTTCTCATTATCCACTTTCTGAAGTCTGATTCCGTCATTTCTTCACACTCATTCTCCGTCCAGCTTTCTTCCCTTGCTCGTGAGGAGTTTTGGTCCTTTGTAGGAGGTGAGGTTTTTTGGTTTCGGGTGTTTTCCTCCTTTTTGCGCTGGTTTCTTCCCATCTTTATGGATTTATCTGCCTGTCATCTTAGTAGTTGCTGATTTTTCAATTGGGTCTCTGTGTGGATGCTGAGATTGTTGATGATGAATTATTTCTGTTACTTAGTTTTCCTTCTAGTGGTCTAGACCCTGTGCTGTATGAGTGCTAAGGTCCACTCCACGCCCTGCTTGTCTGGAGTATACCTGTAGCAGCTGTGGAACAGTGAGAGATGATACCAGTTTCTTCTTCTGCTGTCTTTGTTCCAGAATGATGCCCGCCAAATGTCAGTCTGATTAGTCCTTTTTTTGCGGTGACTCTTTGGATATACAGGGATCAGGGAACTGCTTAAGGAGACGGTCTGTGCTTTATAGGAGCACCAGTGCTGAGCTGTGAGCTTCGTTGTTCATTCAGAGTTGTTGGGAGGTTGTTTATGTCTGCTGCAATAGAACTCATAAAACACCACCGTTTTTTTTTTTTTTCCCCCTTATATGCTCTGTTTCAGGGAGTTGGGGCTTTCTTTATGAGTATCTGTTGCACTGTCTTGCCCCACTAGGGGGCAGTCTATTCACTATTTGCCTGCCGGGGCTCTGACCTGCTAGCACGGGTCCGCCCTCTCGCTGCTGGGCTCCCTTCTGCTGTGGAGAGCTCCCCTCTCCTTGGGGAGTCTCTCTGTTATGGCAGGTTGCCTCAGCAATGGCAGGCTGCGTCAGCCCTGGGCGGAACTTCAATAGGGGCGGATTGTGTCAACAATGGCGGACGCCCCTCCCTCACCGGGCTGCACCATCCTAGATGCCGACAGCAAAACTCTCAGCCCCAAGCACCTCCAGTCACTGCCCTGCTTGTCCCCGTGAGGGTGGGACCCGCCGAGTCTGATCACCCAGCTCCCTGCCTCAGAGTCCGTCCTCTGTCTCTCTCTCTTCCTCTCCATGAGCTGAAAAGTGGACTCTCTCACTGGCGCCCCAGTAGCCTGCCGATAGGGCACTGGGATCCGTGCGATCTCCCATGCCGCTGCCCACTTCACCAGCTCAGAACACGCTTCCCAGGAAACTCCCGGTCTGACTCACTGTCCAAGTCCCGTTCAATCAGATGGATGCGCCAATCTGCCCTTCAAACTCTCAGATTGCCGGTTTAACAGGGCACCCAGACCAGTGAGTTCCATGCCGGGTCCCGCTGCGGTGCCCGCTGAAGCGGCCGCGCAAGCCGGCTTCGTTAGCCGGCTTTACTTTACTAGCGTCCTGTGTCTCTCCCACACCTGGGACTTTCAACGCTCTGTGGGCTAAAAAGGACCATCCGAGAAAGCGGCTAGGACTCACCCTCTGTGCCGTCACTGAGAGCTGCAATCCTGAGTCACTTCTACGACACCATCTTGCCTCTCCCTCCGTTTATCACCCTTTTATGTGTGTATGCCCCCTGTCCTGTTTGTATATTTTCTCCTGTGTGTATCCCCCTCTCTCCTGTGGGTATGCACCTCTCCTGTGTGTATCCTCCTCTCTTTTGTGTGTATCCCCCTCTCTCCTGTGTGTACCCACCTCTCTCCTGTGTGTATCACCCCTCTCCTTTGTGTATCCCCCATTACCCTGTGTGTATTCTTCGGTCTCCTGTGTGTATCCTTCCCTCTTTTGTATGTATTTTCCTTTCTCCTGTGTACCTTCTCTCTCCTGTGTGTATCCTCTCTCTCCTGTGTGTATTCATTTCTCTGCTGTGTGTGTTTTTCTTTCTCCTGGGTGTACGACCCTGTTTCTGTGTGTGTCCCACTCCTCTTTGTGTTTTCTTTTCTCTCCTGTGTATATCCCCCTTTCTCCTGTGTGTATACCTTTCTCCTGTGTGTATGCCCCTTTTTCCTGTTGTTATTCCACACTCCTGTGTGTATTCTCCTCTCTCCTTTGTGTATACTCCTCTCTCCTGTGTGTTTCCGTCTCTCTCCTGTATGTATCCTCTTTTCTCCTATGTAAACCCTTATCGCTACTGTGAGTATCACCCCTCTCCTGTGTGTATTCTTCTCTCTCTCCTGTGTGTATTTTTCTGTCTACCGTGTGTATCCTTCCCTCATTTGTGTGTATCCTCCTCTCTCCTGTGTGTATTTTCTTTTTTTACTGTGTGTATCATTTTCACTTCTGTGTGTATCCCCCTCTCCTGTGTGTATCTTTCTCTATCCAGTGTGTATCCTCCTTTCTCCTGTGTGTATCCTCCTCTTTTCTGTGTGTATCATTTTTCTCTTCTTTGTGTATCACCCCTCTCTCCTGTGTGTATCCACGATCTCTCCTGTGTGTTTCTCACCTCTCTCCAGTTTGTATCTTCCTCTCTTTTGTGTGTATCCCCTCTCTCCTGTGTGTATCCTCCTATCTGCTGTGTGCATCCTCCTCTCTCCTGTGTGTACGCCTCACTCTCCTGTGTGTATCTTCCTGTCCTGTGTGTATCCTCCTCTCTTTTGGGTGTATTTTTCTTTCTCTTGTGTGTATCCCCCTCTGCTGAATTTATGGTCCTCTTTTCTGTGTGTTTTCCCCCTCCTGTGTATCCTCCTCTCGCCTTTGTGTATTCTCCTCTCTTCTCGATCTATCTCCCTTTCTCCTGTGTGTATCCCCATCTCCTTTGTGTATCCTCCTCTCTCCTGTGTGTATTCTACTTTCTACTGTGTGTACCCTCCTCTCTCTTGTGTGTATCACGCCACTTCTGTGTGTATCCTCCTCTCTCCTGCGTGTATTCTCCCCTCTCCTGTGTTTATTCTCCTCTCTCCTGTGTATTCTTCAATCTCTTGCGTGTATCCTACTCTCTTCTATCTGTATCTTTCTCTTTTTGTGTGTATCCTCCTCTCTTTTGTATTTATCATTTTTTCTCTGTGTGTATCCCCCTCTTTCCTGTGTGTATTCCCCTCCCTCCTGTGTGTATGGTTCACTCTCCAGTGTGTATCCCCCTCTCTTTTTTGTGTATTCACCCTCTCTTCTGTGTGTATCCTCCTCTCTCCTGCGCATAAGCCCCTCTTTCCTGTGTGTATCCCCTCTCTCCTGTGTGTTTCCCCTCTCCTTTGTGTATCCTTATTTCTCCTGTGTGTATCCTCCTTTCTCCTGTGTTTATTTCCCTCTTTTTATTAATATCTCCCTCTTCTTTGTGTGTATCCCCCACTATCCTGTGTGTATTCTCCTCTCTTCTCTTTGTATTCTCCTCTCGCCTGTGTGTTTCTTCCTCTCTCGTGTGTGTATCCTCTCTCTCCTGCCTGTATTCTCCTCTCTCCTGTGTGTATTCCCCTCTATCCTGTATTTACCCTCCTTTCTCCTGCGTGTATCCTCCTTTCTCCTGTGTGTCTCCTTCTATTTTTTGTGTGTATCCTCCTCTCTTCTGTATGTATTTTCCTCTCCTGTGTGCATCCTCCTGTCTCCTGTGTTTATCCCTTTTCTCTCTTGTGCATATTCCTTCTTTCTTTGGTGTGTAACACCCTCCATCCTGTGTGTATCCCTTCTCTCTCCTGTGTGTATCCCCTTCTCTCCTTTGTGAATCTCCTCTCTCCTCTGTGTATCTTTCTCTCTGCTGTGTGTATTTTGTTTTCTCCTGTGTCTACGCCCCTCTCTCCTGTGTGTATCTCCTTCTCCTGTGTGTTTCCTCCTCTTCCCTGTGTTTATCCCTTTTTCTCTTGTGTGTATCCCCCTCTTCTGTTTGTAAACCCCTCTCTCCTGTGTGTATCTCCCTCTCCTGTGTTTATCCTCCTCTCTCCTTTGTGTTTCCTCCTCTCTCTTCTGTTTATTCTCTACTCTCATGTGTGTATTCCTTTGTCCTTTGTGTATCCTCTTCTCTCCTGTGTGTACCCCCTCTGTCCTGTGTGTACCCTCAACTATCTTGAGTTGATCACCACTCTACGTGTGCATACTCTCTCTTTCCTGTGTGTATTCCCTCTGTTTTGTGTGTATGCCCCACTTCTGTGTGTATCCACTTCTCTCCTTTGTTCATTTCCTTCTCTACTGTGTGAATCTTTCTCACTCCTGTGTGTATGTTCTCTCTCCTCTGTGTATCCTCCATTCTGCTGTGTGTATACTCCTCTCTTCTGTGTGTATCCATCTTTCTCTTGTGTGTATCCTCTATTCTCCTGAGTGAACCCTCATCTCTCCTGTTTGTATCCTTCTCTCTCCTCTGTGTATCCTTCTGTCTACCATGTGTATCCTTCCCTCTTTTTTGTGTATCCTTCTTTCTCCTGTGTGTATCCTATTCTTTTCTGTGTAAATCCTCCTCAGTCTTGTGTTTCTTTTTATCCTTTTTGTACCTTTCTCTCTCCAGTGTGTATCCCCCTTTCCCCTCTGTGTATCATTCTCCCCCTTGTGTGTCATTTTTTTCTCTTGTGTATATCAACCTTCTCTTTTGTGTGTATTTCCCCTCTCTCCTGTGTGTATCCCCACTTTTTCCAGTTTGTGTCCCACTCTCTCCTGTGTATCCCTTCTCTCCTATTTGTAACTCCATCCATTTTGTGTGTATACTTTCTCTCTCCTGTATGTATTTTCCTCTCTCCTCTGTGTATCCCCTCTCTGCTTTGTGTATCCTCCTCTCTGCTGTGGGTATCCTTTTTTCTCCTGTGTGTTTGCTTCTCTCTCCTGTGTGTTTCCCCCAGTTCTGTGGGTATATTCCTCCCTTCTTGTGTCTATCCTTCTTTCTCCTGTGTGTATCACCCTCTCCTGTGTGTATGTCCCTCTCTTCTGTGTGTATTTCTTTCTCCTGTGTTTATCCTCCCCTCTTTTTTTGTGTGTACTCCTCTCTTTTCTGTGTATCTCCTACTCTCCTGTGTGGATCTCCTCTCCTATTTATCGTCTTCTCTCCTTTGTGTACCCACTGTCTCCTGTGTGTACCCTCCACTCTCCTGTGTGTATCACCCCTGTCCCATGTTATTTTTTCACTCTCCAAACGAACTATTATATGAAATAGACTAGTGATTATTCTTCACATGTGCAATATTTGAAGTGGTTCTGTGTATTACTCAGCATTACACTGAATTAAAGTTCATATCAAATAGACTCCTGATAACCACCAAGGTGTGTATCATTGAGGAAGGCACTTA
The DNA here is from genome assembly GCA_031835075.1 of Saguinus oedipus. Classification (NCBI taxonomy): domain Eukaryota; kingdom Metazoa; phylum Chordata; class Mammalia; order Primates; family Cebidae; genus Saguinus; species Saguinus oedipus. The sequence continues at coordinate 61,990,206 of CM063173.1, forward strand.
ATTAATGGCTATCTTAAACAGTGTCCTGATTACTCCATAGAAGTAAATTATTCACTGAATCTTTGAATGAGAGGCCATAGAAAATAGACATCTGACTTTTGCTCCATTGTGAATTATTCAATAAGGTTCTAAATGAGTGGTAATATAAAATAGAATCCTGATAATTCTACAGGTGTGTATCATTCAGGAACGCACAGAATGAGTGGCCATATAAAAATGCTCAACTATTACCCTGTTGTGGATTATTCACTGAGGATCTAAATGAGTGGCTACATGAAGGAGACTCTTATCTCCTCCCCAGGTGTCTATTATTGAATAAGACTCTGACTCAGTGGGCATATAAAAGAGACTCAGGTGTATTGCCCAGGTGTTCATTACTTACAGAGACTCTGAATGTGTAGGCATTTGAAGTAGACAATTGACTCTTTCTGAGGGGAGTATTATTCACAGACACCCAGAACGAGTGGCCATGTGAAAGAGACTTGTGACTTATTAGATATACATGTTATTCAGTAAAACACTGAAAGAGTGGCCTTATGAAATAGACTGCGTTTTACTCCACATGTGCGCATTATTTTTTGACTCTCCAAATGAAACACCATATGAAATAGACTAGTGATTATTCCCAACATGTACAATATTCCAAGAGGTTCTGTATGAGTGTCCATATCAAATAGTCTCCTGACTCTCACACATGTGTGTATCATTCACGGAGCTGCTTTATTTGGGGATACCTTCAATAGGTTCCTCCCTCCTCCACAACTGTTTACTACACACTGAAACTCTGAATGAGAGGCCATATGAAATCGACTGCTTACTATTGCCCCATTTTGCATTATTCCATAAGGCTGTGATTGAGTGGCCATATGACCTAGACTCTGACTATTCCCAAGAAGTGTATCCTTCAGTCAGTTTCTGAACGAGTGACCACATAAAATAGACTCCTGACTCCATCCTCTTGACTGTTTCTCAGCTCTGCATTTTCCACAGAGTCGCTGTGTGAACGGTCATATCAAATAGTCTCCAGACAATTCTCCAGGTGTGCGTTATTCAGTGAGTCTCTTAATAAGTGGCTATATATAATAGAATCCTGAGTATTTTTCAGATATATATGATTCTTCACTGAGGAACTGAATAAGTCACCACATGAAGTACACTCCTGACACTTCCCTACGTCTGTATTATTCTGTGAAGCTCTAAATGAGTGGCCAAAAAATAAAGACGCCTATATACTACACAGGCGTGAGTTTTTACATTCGGCTGTAAATGAGTGGATATACAAAATAGAATCCTGACTTTGCCAAGGTGTCTGTTATTCAGATAGGCTCTGAGTATGGGGCTATTTGAAATAGAATTCTGACTACAATACAGGTCTTCTTTTCTCAATGAACCTCTGAAGAAATGCCACATGTAATAGCGTCCAGAGTATTCTTCAGGTATTTATTATTCACTGAGGCTCTGAAACTTTGGCCCTATAAAATTGTTTCCTAACTAGTCTACAGGCGTTTGTCATTGACCATGACTCTAAATATTTGGGCATATGGAATAGACTAGTGACTATTCCAAAGTTTTGTATTACTGACTCAGGCTTTCATTTTCTTTCCATACAAAACAGACTAGTGTCTATTCCACACATGTGCATTATTCCCTTAGGCTGTAAATTAGAGGCTATGTAAAGTACACTCCTAACACTTCCCCAGGTGTGTGTCACTCAGTGAGGCTCTTTTGTATGACCATATGAAACAAGACGATGTCTGTCTCAAACATTTTTGTTATTCAGTGGATCTATGAATGAATGGCTATATGAAATAGACAGCTGAGTACTTTAGATTTGTGCATTATTCATTGAAGTTACGAGTCAGTGGCTTTAATGAAATGTAATCCTGAATAATACACACGTGCATATTATCTACTGTGGATATGAATGTGTGTCCAAATGAAATAGATTCCTGGGTACTCCACAGGTATGCATTATCTACCGAGGCTCTGAATGAATGTACATCGAACATAGACTCCAAATTATTTTCCAGGTGTGTATAATTCATTGAGCCTCAGAAGATGGGGCTGTAGTAATTAGATTTCATACTATATCAAGGGTCTATCTTATGCACTGAAGTTCTGAATATGTGTCTACATGAAAGAGTCTCTTGACTACACCACATTTTTCTTTTTCTTTTTTTTTAATTTTTATTGCGTTATAGGTTTGGGGGTACATGTGCAGAACGAGCAAGATAGTTGCATGGGTACACACATGGCAGTGTGCTTTGCTGCCTTCCTCCCCTTCACCCACACTTGGTATTCATCCCCAGGCTATGAGGCTATGCCCCCCAGCCCCCCCTGCTCTCCCTCCCCCATTCCCCCCAACAGTCCCCAGTGTATAGTAGACCGCCTCTCTGTGTCCACGTGTTCTCATTTTTCTCACCCACCTATGAGTGAGTATATGCGGTATTTCTTTTTCTGTTCTTGTGTCAGTTTGCTGAGAATGATGTTCTCCAGATCCATCCATGTCCCTACAAAGGACACAAACTCATCATTTTTGATTGCTGCATAATATTCCTGGTACACCACATTTTTCAATGACACTTTATTTATTTATTTATTTTTTGCCAATCAATGAGAGCTTGTAAGGTTGCTGAGGTTGGTTGGCCTTGAACTCTTGGCCTCGCCTTCGCAAGCACCACGACATCTGGCCGGAGCCACTTTGGGCCCCTTCAATGACACTTTAAATGAGAGGCCACATAAAAAAGTCTCCTGACTATTCCACAGGTGTACATAACTTAGTGAGACTCTGAATGAGGAGATACAAGTATATCCTGACTATTTATCGAGGTGTTTACATTTAGTGAGGCTCTCAACAGGTAGCCATAGAAAAGAGACTTCTGACTATTCTGCAGGTGTGAATTATTCAGTGATTCTCTGAATGAGTGGCCATAAAATATAGACTCTGGAGTATATCACAAGTGTGTAATATTTAATGAGGCTGTGAAAGAGGGGCCATATAATAAAGGATTCTAATGACTCCACATGTGTATTATTCACTGTTTTTCTGAATGAGTAGCCATATGAAATAGACACCTTATTATTCTCCACATGTGCATTAATCCAACAGGTTCGGTATGAGTGTCCAGACCAAATGGACTCCTGAAGCTCCCCCAGGTGTGTATTACTCAGCATTACATAGAATTGGAGTTCATATGAAATAGACTCCTGACTACCACCCAGGTGTGTATCATTCAGGAAAACACTTACTACATGGCTATCTAAAACAGTGTCCTGATTACTGAATAGAAGTTCATTATTCACTGAAACTCTGAATGTGGGGCCATACAAAATAGACACCTGACTATTGCTCCATTGTGAATTATTCAATAAGGTTCTAAATGAGTGGTAGTATGAAATAGAATCCTGAGAATGCCCCAGGTGTGTATCATTCAGTGAGGCACAGAATGAGTGGCCATATAAAAAATGCTGAATTATTACCCTGGTGTCGATTATTCACTGAGGATTGACATGAGTGGCTACATGAAGAAGACCCTTAACTCTTCCACAGGTGTGTATTATTGAATGAGACTCTGATTAAGTGGGCACAAGAAAGAGACTGATGCGTATTACACAGGTGTTCATTACTTACAGGAACTCTGAATGTGTAGACATTTGAAGTAGGCTCTTGACTGTTTCTGAGGGGAGTATTATTCACAGAGGCCCAGAAGGAGTGGCCATGTGAAAGAGATTCTTGACTTATCAGATACACATGTTATTCACTAAAACACTGAAACAGTGGCCTTATGAAATAGACCGCATTTTACTCCACAGGTGTGCCTTATTTTTTGACTCTCTCAACGAACCACCATATGAAATAGACTAGCGATTATTCCCCACATGTGCAATATTCGAAGAGGTTCTGTATGAGTGTCCATATCAAATACTCTCCTGACTCTCACACATGTGTATATCATTCACGGAGCTGCTTTATTTGGGGCTACCTTCAATAGGGTCCTCCCACATCCACAGCTGTTTCTTATGCACTGAAGCTCTGAATGAGAGGCCATATGAAATAGACTCCTTACTATTGCCCCATTGTGCATTATTCGGTAATGCTGTGATTGAGTGGCCATATGACCTGGACTCTGACTATTCCCAAGGTGTGTATTCTAAGTCAGTTTCTGAACGAGTGACCACATAAAATAGACTCCTGACTCTGTCCTCTTGACTATTTCTCAGCTCTGCATTTTCTACTGAGTCTTTGGGTGAACGGTCTTATCAAATAGTCTCCAGCTAATTCTCCAGGTGTGCATTATTCAGTGAGGCCCTTAATAAATGGCTATATATAATAGAATCCTGAGTATTTTCCAGATATATATGATTCTTCACTGAGGAACTGAATAAGTGGCCATGTCAAGTACCCTCCTGACATTTCCATACGTCTGTATTATTCTGTGAGGCTCTGCATGAGTGGCCATGTAATAGAGACTTTTTATATACTACTCAGGCGTGAGTTTCTACATTCAGCTGTAAATGAGTGGCTATACAAAACAGAATCCTGACTTCCCCAAGGTGTCTGTTATTCAGTTAGGCTCTGAGTATGTTGCTATATGAAATAGAATTCTGTCTACAATACAGGTGTTCTTTACTCAATGAACATCTGAAGAAATGCCACATGTAACAGCGTCCAGAGTATTCCTCAGGTATTTATTATTCACTGAGGCTCTGAAAATTTGGCTATATGAAATTGCTTCCTGACTAGTCTAGACACCTGTATTATTGACTCTGATTCTAAATATTTGGGCAGGTATAATAGACTAGTGTCTATTCCAAAGTTGTGTATTACTGACTCAGGCTTAGATTTTGTGGCCATATAAAACAGACTAGTGTTTATTCCACACATGTGCATTATTTTCTTAGGCTGTAAATGAGAGGCTATGTAAAGTACACTCCTAAATCTTTCCCAGGTGTGTGTCACTAAGTGAGGCTCTTTTTCTATGACCATATGAAACAGGAGTCAGTCTATCTCAAATAATTTTATTATTCAGTGAATCTCTTTATGAGTGGCTATATGAAATAAACTGCTGAGGACTTTGCATTTGTGCATTATTCATTGATTTTACGAGTCAGTGGCCATATAAAATGTAATCCTGACTAATCCAAACGTGCATGTTATCCACTAAGGCTAAGAAAGTGTTTCCAAATGAAATAGACTCCTGGCTACTCCACAGTTCTGCATTATTTACCGAGGCTCTGAATGAATGTCCATCGAAAATAGACTCCAAGTTATACTCCAGTTGTGTAATATTTAGTGAGCCTCAGAAGATGTGGCCATACTAATTAGATTTCTTTCTATATCAAGGGTCTGTCTTATGCACTGAGGCTCTGAATATGTGTCTACATGAAAGTGTCTCCTGACTTCACCACAAATTTCTATGACACATTGAATGAGAGGCCACATGAAAAAGTCTTCTGACTATTCCACAGGTGTGCATTATTTAGCGAGGCTCTGAATGAGGAGACACAAGTAAATCCTGACTATTTATCCAGGTGTGTACATTTAGTGAGGCTCTCAACGGGTAGCCACAAGAAAAAGGCTTCTGAAAATTTGGCCGGTGTAAATTATTTAGTGATTCTCTGAATGAGAGGCCATAAAATATAGACTCTAGACTATATCACAAGTGTGTAATATTCAGTGAGGCTTTGAAAGAGGGGCCACATGAAACAGAATTCTAATGAATCCACATGTGCGTTATTCACTCTTTGTCTCAATGAGTAGCCGTATGACATATACAACTCATTATTCTCCATGTGTACATTATTCCAACCCGTTCGGTATGAGTGTCTATACCAAGTAGACTCCTGAATCTCCCCCAGGTGTGTATTACTCAACTTTACACAGAATTAGAGTTCATATGAAATAGACTACTGACTACCACCTAGGTGTGTATCAATCAGGAAGGCACTTAATTCATGGCTATCTTAAACAGTGTCCTGATTACTCCATAGAAGATCATTATTCACTGAAGCTTTGAATGAGAGGCCATACAAAAGAGACACCTGACTATTGCTCCATTGTGAATTATTCAATAAGGTTCTAAATGAGGGGTAGTATGAAATAGAATCCTGAGAATTCCCCAGGTGTGTATCATTCAGGGAGGCACAGAATGAGTGGCCATATAAAAATTCCTCGACTATTACCCTGGTGTGGATTATTAACTGAGAATCGAAATGAGTGGCTACATGAAGTTGACTTTTAACTCTTCCCCAGGTGTGTATTATTGAATGAGACTCTGATTAAGTTGGCATAAAATAGAGACTCAGGTGTATTTCACAGGTGTGCTTTACTTATAGAGACTCTGAATGTGTAGGCACTTGAAGTAGATCCTTGACTGTTTCTGAGGGGAGTATTATACACAGAGGCTCAGAAAGAGTGGCCATGTGAAAGAGATTCCTGCCTTATCAGATATACATATTATTCACTAAAACACTGAAAGAGTGGCCTTATGAAATAGACCCCATATTCCTCCAGAGGTGCACGTTATTTTTTGAGTCTCCAAAGGAACCACCATATGAAATAGACTAGTGATTATTCCCCACATGTACAATATTCCAAGAAGTTCTGTATGAGTGTCCATATCAAATAGTCTCCTGACTCTCACACATGTGTGTATCATTCACCGAGCTGCTTTATTTGGGGATACATTCAATAGTTTTCTCCCTCCTCCACAACTGTTTATTACACACTGAAACTCTGAATAAGAGGCCATATGAAATACACTTTTTACTATTGCCCCATTGTTCATTTTTCGATAATGCTGTGATTGAGTGGCCATATGACCTAGACTGTGACTATTCCCAAGGTGTGTATCCTTCAGTCAGTTTCTGAATGAGTGACCACATAAAATAGACTCCTTACTCCATCCTCTTGACTGTTTCTCAGCTCTGCATTTTCCAGTGAGTCGCTGGGTGAACGGTCATATCAAATAGTCTCCAGACAATTCTCCAGGTGTGCGTTATTCAGTGAGTCTCTTAATAAGTGGCTGCATATAATAGAATCCTGAGTATTTTCCAGATATTTATGATTCTTCACTGATTAACTGAATAAATGGCCACGTCAGGTACTTTCCTGACACTTCCCTACGTCTGTATTATTCTCTGAGGCTCTCAATGAGTGGCCAAAAAATAGAGACACCTATATACTACTGAGGCATGAGTTTTTACATTCGGCTGTAAATGAGTGGATATATGAAATAGAATCCTGGAAATTGGAGGCAAATGGCGTCGTAGAGGCGACTCAGGATTGCAGCTCTCGGTGAAGGCGCAGAGGGTGAGTCCTAGCCGCATTCTCGGATGAACCTTTTATGCCCACAGAGTGTTGAATGTCCCAGGTGTGGGAGAGACACTGGACTCTAGTGCAGCCGGCTAACGCAGCCGGCTCCCACCGCCTCTTCGGCCGGCGCTGCAGCAGGACCCGGCGTGGAACTCACTGGTCTGGGTGCCCTGTTAAACCGGAAATCTGAGATTTGGAAGGGCAGATTGGCATGTCCATCTGATTGAACGGGACTTGGACAATGAGAAAGACCAGGAGTTTCCTGGGAAGCGTGATCTGAGCCGGGGTAGTGGGCAGTGGCACTGGAGATCGCAGGGATCCCAGTGCCCTATCAGCAGGCTCCTGGGGCGCCAGTGAGAGAGTCGACCTTTCAGCTTGAGGAGAGGAAGAGAGAGAGAGAGAGTATGGACTCTGAGGCCGGGAGCTGGGTGATCGGGCTTGGCGGTTCCCACCCTCACGGGGACAAGCAGGGTGGCGACTGGAGGTGCTTGGGGCTGAGAGTTTTGCTGCCGGCATCTAGGATGGTGCAGCCCGGTGAGGACGGGGCGTCCACCATCGCTGACGCAGTGCACCCCCGCTGAAGTACCGCCCAGGTCTGACGCAGCCTGCTGTTGCCGAGGCAGCCTTCCATAACAGAGAGACTCTGCCAGGCAGCAACAGGGCGGCCCCGCGCTAGCAGGCATATAGTGAATAGACTGCCGCCTAGTGGGGTAGGACAGTGCAACAGATACTCATAAAGAAAGCCCCAACTCCCTGAGACAGAGCATCTGAGAGTGAAAAAAAAGGGGTGGTGTTTTATGAGTTCTATTGCAGCAGACATAAACAATCTCCCAACAACACTGAATGAACAACGGAGCTCACAGCTCAGCACTGGAGCTTCTATAAAGCACAGACTGTCTCCTCAAGCAGCTCCGTGACCCCTGTATATGCAAGGAGTCATCCCAGAGAAGGACTAATCAGACTGACATTTGGCTGGCATCATTCTGGAACAAGGGCAGCAGAAAAAGAAACTGGTATCATCCCTCACACTTCCGCAGCTGCTGCAGGTATACCCCAGACAAGCAGGGCCTGGAGTGGACCTCAGCACTCATACAGCCGAGAGGATAGACCATTAGAGGGAAAACTAATTAACAGAAATACTTCATCATCAACAATCTCAGTGTCCACACAGAGACCCAATTGAAAAATCAGCAACTACTAAGACGATAGGCGGATAAATCCATAAAGATGGGAAGAACCCAGCTCAAAAAGGAGGAAAACACCAGATACCAAAACACCTCACCTCCAAAAAAGGACCAAAACTCCTCACCAGCAACGGAACAAAGCTGGACGGAGAATGAATGTGACAAAATGACGGAATCAGACTTCAGAAAGTGGATAATGAGAAACTTCAGTGAGCTAAAGGAACATGTTCTAAACCAGTGCAAAGAAACTAAGAACCTTGAAAAAAGATTTGAAAAAAGATTCGAGGAATTGATAACAAGAATGGACAACTTAAAGAGGAATATGAATGAATTGAAGGAGCTGAAAAACACAACACGAGAACTTCGCAAAGCATGCACAAGTTTCAACAGCCGAATTGACCAAGCAGAAGAAAGAATATCAGAAGTCGAAGATCAACTCAAGGAAATCAAACGAGAAACCAAGATTAAAGAAAAAAGCACAAAAAGGAATGAACAAAATCTCCAAGAAATGTGGGACTATTTGAAGAGACCCAACCTACGTTTGATAGGTGTACCAGAATGTGACGAAGAGAATGAATCCCAGCTGGAAAACACTCTTCAGGATATTATCCAGGAAAATTTTCCCAACCTAGCAAGACAGGTCAATACTCAACTCCAAGAAATACAGAGAACACCACAAAGATACTACGCAAGAAGAGCAAACCCAAGGCACATAATCGTCAGATTCACCAGGGTTGAAACGAAGGAGAAAATACTAAGGGCAGCCAGAGAGAAAGGTCAGGTCACCCACAAAGGGAAGCCCATCAGACTCACCGCAGATCTCTCAGTGGAGACTCTACAAGCCAGAACAGAGTGGGGGCCAATATTCAAAATTCTTAAAGAAAAGAACTTTCAACCCAGAATTTCATATCCAGCCAAACTGAGCTTCATAAGTGAAGGAAAAATAAAATCCTTCACGAACAAGCAAGTACTCAGAGATTTTGTCACCACTAGGCCTGCTTTACAAGAGCTCCTGAAAGAGGCACTACACATAGAAAGAAACAACCAGTTCCAGCCATCCTAAGAGCATACCAAATGCTAAAGACCATCAACAAAATGAAGAATGTACATGAACCAATGGGCAAAACAGCCAGCTAGCATCAAAATGGCAGTATCAAATTCACACATAACAATACTAACCCTGAATGTAAATGGGATAAATTCACCAATCAAAAGACACAGACTGGCAAATTGGATAAAAAACCAAAACCCATCGGTGTGCTGTATCCAGGAAACCCACCTCACATGCAAAGATAGAAAAAAGGCTCAAAATAAAAGGATGGAGGAAGATTTACCAAGCAAATGGAGAGCAAAAAAAAAGCAGGAGTTGCAATTCTCATCTCTGATAAAATAGACTTTAAAGCAACAAAGATGAAAAGGGACAAAGAAGGTCATTACATAATGGTAAAAGGATCAATACAACAAGAAGAGATAACGATTCTAAACATATATGGACCCAATGTAGGAGCACCTAGATATATAAGCCAAGTTCTTAATGATTTACAAAGAGACTTAGACTCCCACACAATAATAGTGGGAGACTTTAACACTCCACTGTCAATAGCAGACAGATCAACCAGACAGAAAACTAACAAGGATATCCAGGACTTGAACTCAGACCTGGAACAAGCAAAGCTGATAGACATTTACAGAACTCTCCACCCCAAATCCACAGAATAGACATTCTTCTCACCACCACATCACACCTACTCCAAAATTGACCACATAATTGGAAGTAAAGCACTCCTCAGCAAATGCAAAACAACTGAAATCATAACAAACAGTCTCTCAGATCATAGTGCAATCAAGTTGGAACTCAGAATTCAGAAAATAAGTCAGAACCACACAGTTTCATGGAAACTGAACAACTGGCACTTGAATTTTGATTGGATAAACAATGAAATGAAGGCAGAAATAAAGAAGTTCTTTGAAACCAACGAGAACGAAGACACAACGTACCAGAATATCTGGGACACATTTAAGCAGTCTGTAGAGAAAAATGTATAGCAATAAGTGTCCACATGAGAAGAGTAAAGAGATCCAAAATAAACGCCCTATCATCAAAATGGAAAGAGCTAGAGGAGCAAGATCAGAAAAGCTCAAAACCTAGCCGAAGACAAGAAATAACTAAGATCAGAGCAGAATTGAAGGAGATAGAGACAAGAAAAACCCTTCAAAAAATCAATAAATCTAAGATCTGTTTTTTTGAAAAGATCAACAAAATAGACAGACCACGAGCCAGACTGATAAAAAAGAAAAGAGAGAACAACCAAATAGATGCAATAAAAAACGATAAAGGGGAAGTCACCAAAGATTCCACAGAAATTCAAACCATCATCAGAGAATACTACAAACAACTCTATGCACATAAACTAGTAAATCAGGAAGAAATGGATAAATTCCTGAATGCCTGTGTCCTCCCAAGCCTAAACCAGGAGGAAGCCGAAACTATGAATAGACCAATAACAAGGTCAGAAGTTGAGGCAGCAATTAAGAGCCTACCACACAAAAAAGCCCAGGTCCAGATAGGTTCACAGCTGAATTCTACCTGACACACAAAGAGGATCTGGTACCATTCCTTCTGAAACTATTCCAAAGAATCCAAAAAGAGGGAACCCTTCCCAAATCATTTTATGAGACCAACATCATGCTGATACCAAAACCTGGCAGAGACTCAACAAGAAAAGAAAACTTCAGGCCAATATCCATGATGAACATAGATGCAAAAATCTTCAATAAAATACTGGCAAACCGATTGCAACAGCACTTTAAAAAAGTTATCCATCATGATCAAGTAGGATTCATCCAGGAGATGCAAGGTTGGTTCAACATACGCAAGTCTATAAATGTAATTCAACACATAAATAGAAGCAAAAACAAAAACCACATGATTATCTCAATTGATGCAGAGAAGGCATTTGACAAAATTCAACAGCCCTTTATGCTAAAAACCCTCAATAAACTTGGTATTGATGGAACATATCTCAAAGTAATAAAAGCTATTTACGACAAACCAACAGCCAATATCATACTGAATGGGCAAAAACTGGAAGGATTCCCTTTGAAATCCGGCACTAGGCAAGGATGCCCTCTCTCACCACTTCTATTCAACATAGTACTGGAAGTTCTAGCCAGAGCAATCAGGCAAGTAAAAGAAATAAAGGGTATTCAAATAGGAATGGTGGAAGCCAAATTGTCTCTATTTGCAGACGACATGATAGTATACCTAGAAGACCCCATCACCTCAGCCCAAAAGCTCTTTAAACTGTTAAGCAACTTCAGCAAAGTCTCAGGATATAAAATCAATGTTCAAAAATCACAAGCATTCCTATACACCAATAACAGATTTAAAGAGAACCAAATCAAGAACGAACTGCCATTCATAATTGCTACAAAGAAAATAAAATACCTAGGAATACAACTCACAAGGAATGTAAGGGACCTCTTTAAGGAAAACTACAAACCACTGCTCAACGAAATAAGGGAGGACACAAACAGATGGAGAAACATTCCATGCTCGTGGTTAGGAAGAATCAATATCGTGAAAATGGCTATACTGCCCAAAGTAATTTACACAATCAATGCTATCCCCATCAAACTACCATAGAATTTCTTCACAGAACTGGAAAAAACCACCATGAATTTCATATGGAACCAAAAAAGATCCCGCATTGCCAAGTCAATTCTAAGCAAAAATAACACAGCGGGAGGCATCACGCTACCAGACTTCAAACTATACTACAAGGCTACAGTAATCAAAACAGCATGGTACTGGTACCAAAACAGAGATATAGACCAATGGAACAGAACAGAAGCATCAGAGGCAACACAAAATATCTACAACCATATTATCTTTGATAAACCAGACAAAAACAGGCAATGGGGAAAGGATTCCCTATTTAACAAATGGGGTTGGGAAAACTGGCTAGCCATGTGCAGAAAGCAGAAACTGAACCCCTTCCTGACACCTTACACTAAAATTAACTCCAGATGGATTAAATACTTAAACGTAAGACGTGACACCATAAAAACCCTAGAAGAAAATGTGGGCAAAACCATTCAGGACATAGGAGTAGGCAAGGACTTCATGACCAAATCACCAAAAGCATTGGCAACAAAAGCCAAAATAGACAAATGGGACCTAATCAAACTCCACAGCTTCTGCATGGCAAAAGAAACAGTCACTAGAGTGAATCAGCAACCATCAGAATGGGAAAAAATCTTTGCAGTCTACACATCTGACACAGAGCTGATATCCAGAATTTAGAAAGAACTCAACAGATTTACAGGAAAAAACAAATAAGCCCATTGAAAAATGGGCAAAGGATATGAACAGACACTTTACAAAAGAAGACATACATGAGGCCAACAAACATATGAAAGTGCTCATCATCATTGGTCCTTAGAGAGATGCAAATCAAAACCACATTGAGATACCATCTCACAGCAGTTAGAATGGCGATCATTAAAAAATCTGGAGACAGCAGATGCTGGAGAGGATGTGGAGAAATAGGAACACTCTTACACTGTTGGTGGGAGTGTAAATTAGTTCAACCATTGTGGAAGACAGTGTGGCGATTCCTCAGGGACCTAGAAATAGAAATTCCATTTGACCCAGCAATCCCATTACTGGGTATCTATCCAAAGGACTATACGTCGTTCTACTATGAGGACATATGCACACGAATGTTCATTGCAGCACTGTTTACAATAGCAAAGACCTGGAACCAACCCAAATGCCCAACGATGATAGACTGGACTGGGAAAATGTGGCACATATACACCATGGAATATTATGCAGCAATCAAAAATGATGAGTTTGTGTCCTTTGTAGGGACATGGATGAATCTGGAGAACATCATTCTCAGCAAACTGACACAAGAACAGAAAAAGAAATACCGCATATACTCACTCATAGGTGGGTGAGAAAAATGAGAACACATGGACACAGAGAGGCGGTCTACTATACACTGGGGACTGTTGGGGGGAATGGGGGAGGGACAGCAGGGGGGGCTGGGGGGGATGGCCTGGTGATGAATACCAAGTGTGGGTGAAGGGGAGGAAGGCAGCAAAGCACACTGCCATGTGTGTACCTATGCAACTATCTTGCACGTTCTGCACATGTACCCCCAAACCTACAATGCAATAAAAATTAAAAAAAAAAAAGAAAAAGAAATAGAATCCTGACGTTGCCAAGGTGTCTGTTATTCAGATAGGCTCTGAGTATGTGGCTATATGAAATAGAATTCTGACTACAATACAAATGATCTTTACATTGAACCTCTGAAGAAATGCCACATGTAATAGTGTCCAAAGTATTCCTCAGGTATTTAGTTTTCACTGAGGCTCTGAAACTTTGGCCATATGAAATTGTTTCCTTACTGGTATACAGGCGTGTATAATTGACCCTGACTCTAAATATTTGGGCATATTGAATAGACTAGTGACTATTCCAAAGTTGTGTATTACTGACTCAGGCTTTGATTTTGTTTCCATATAAAATAGACTAGTGTCTATTGCTCACGTGTGCATTATTCCCTTATGCTGTAAATTAGACGCTATGTAAAGTACACTCCTAACACTTCTGCAGGCGTGTGTCACTCAGTGAGTCTCTTTTTTTATGACAATAAGAAACAGGAAGGTGTCTATCTCAAATAATTTTATTATTGAGTGAATCTCTGAATGATTGTCTATATGAAATAAACTGCACATTACTTTACATTTCTGCATTTTTCATTGAGGTTACGAGTCAGTGACCATATAAAATGGAATCCTGACTATTCCACACGTACATATTAACCAAGAAGCTATGAATGAGTGTCCTAATAAAATAGACTCCTGGCTTCTCCACAGGTGTACATTATTTACCGAGGCTCTGAATGAATATCCATCGAAAATAGACCCAAAATTATTCTCCAGGTGTGTATTATACAGTGAGGCTCAGAAGATGTGGCCATATTAATTAGATTCCTTACTATATCAAGGGCCTGTCTTATTTACTGAGGCTCTGCATATGTGTCCTCATGAAATAGACTCCTGACTTCACCACATTATTCAGTGACACTCAGAATTAGAGGCCACATGAAAAAGTCTCCTGACTATTCCACAGGTGTGCCTTATTTAGTCAGAATGTGAATGAGGGGATAGAGGTAAATCCTATTTCCCCAGGTGTGTACACTTAGGCTCTTAACGAGTGACCATAGGAACGAGACATCTGACTATTCAGCAGGTGTGCATCATGTAGTGATTCTTTGAATGAGTGTCCATAAAAAATAGACTCCAGACTATATCACAAGTGTGTAATATTCAGTGAGGTTGTGAAGGATCCTCTGTATACCCCCTTTTTTCTGTGTGTATCACCTCTCTCCTGTTTGTATCCTACTCTCTCCTGTGTGTATCCTCCTCTCTCTTGTGTGTATCCTCCACTCTCCTGTGTGTACGCCCGTTTTTCTTTGTGTATCCCTCTTACCTGTGTGTATCTTTATCTTTCCTGTGTGTATCTCCCTTTATCCTGTGTGTATCCTCCTCTCTCTCCTGTGTGTATGCCACTCTCTTTTGTGTGTATTCCCCTCTCCTGTGTTTATCCTCCTCTTTCCTATGTGTATACCCCTCTCTCTTGTGTGTATCCCCTCTCTCCAGTGGGTATCCTCCTCTCTGCTTTTTGAATCCTCCTCTCTTCTGTGTGTACGCCCTGTTCTCATGTGTGTATCCCCCTCTCCTGTGTGTATTCTCCCCTCTCCTGTGTGTAGCCCCCTCCCTCCTGTGTGTATGCTGCACTCTCCTGTTTGTATCTTCCTTGTTCCTGTGTGTATTCCCCTCTATCCTATGTGTATCCTCCTCTCTCCTGTGTGTATCTCCCCGTCTCCTTGGCGTATCCCTCTCGACTGTGTGTATCTCCCTCTCTTTTGTGTGTTTCCTCTTCTTATTTGTGTATCCTCCATTCTCCTCTGTGTAGCCTTCTCTCTCCTGTGGGTATCCTCCTCTCTCCTGTGTGTATCTCTTTTCTTCTGTGTGTATTTTCCTCTCTCCTGTGTGTATGCCCCTCCCTCCGGTGTGTATGCTGCACTCTCCTGTTGATATCTTCCTTGTTTCTGTGTGTATCCCCCTCTCTCCTGTATGTATCTTTCTCTATCCTGTGTGTGTTCCGCTCTCTTTTGTGTGTATTTCCCTCTCTCCTGTGTGTATCTCACTCTCTGCTGTGTGTTTCCCCCACTTCTGTTTGTATCCCCCACTCTCCTGTGTGTATTACCTTGTTTTCTGTGTGAATCCAACTCTCCTGTGTGTATCCCCCTCTCTCCTGTGTGTATGCACCTCTCCTGTGTGTATCCTCCTCTCTTCTGTGTGTATCCTCTTCTCTCCTGTGTGTATTCTCCTCTCTCCTGTGTGTATTCTCCTCTGTCCTGTGTGCATTTTCCTCTCTCCTGTGTGTATCTTCCTATATCCTTTGGGTATCCCTCCTCTTTCTCTTGTGTTTTCCCCCACTCTCCTGTGCGTAACCCCATTCTCTTCTGTTTGTATCCCCCCTTTCTTCTGTGGTTATTCCCCTCTCTCCTGTGTGTATACTCTCTCTCCTGTTTTTATCTTCCTCTCTCCTGTGTGTACGCCTCTCTCACCTGTGTGTATCCCCCTCTCCTGTGTGTATCCTCCTCTCTCCTTTGTGTATCCCCCTTTCTCCTTTGTGTATCCCCCTTTTCTGTGTGTATGCCTTTCTCTTGTTTGTGTATCCTTCTGTCTCCTCTGTGTATCCTTTTCTCTTTTGTGTGTATCCTCTCTCCTGTGTGTATGTTCCTCTCTCCTGTGTATCTTCCTCTCTCCTGTGTGTATCTTTCTCTCCCTCTGTGTATGATCCTCTCTCCTGTGTGTATGATCCTCTCTTCTGTGTGCATCTTTCCTAATCTTTCTGTGTATACCCCCTCTCTCCTGTGTGTATCCCCCTTTCTTCTGTGTGTATCTCCCTCTTTTCTTTGTGTATCCCCTCTCTCCTTTGTGTATCCTCCTCTCTGCTGTGTCTATACTCCTCTCTCCTGTGTATACGCCCCTTTCTCTTGTGTGTATCCCCCTCTTCTGTGTGTATTCTTCTCTCACTTGTTTGTATCCCCCTTTCTCCTGTGTGTATCACCCTCTCCTATGTGTATGCCCCTCTCTCTTGTGTGTATCCCCCTCCCTTCTGTGTGTATGCCGCACTCTACTCTTTGTATCCTTCTTTTTCCTGTGTGTATCTCCATCTCTCCTTTGTGTATTCTCTCTCCTGTGGGTATGCCTCTCTCTTTTGTATGTATTCCACTCTTTCCTAAGTGTATCCTTCTCTCTCCTGTGTGTATCCAACTCCCTTGTTTGTGTACTCCTGTCGCCTGTGGGTATCTTTTTCTATCCTTTTTTAATCCCCCTCTCCTGTGTGTATTCCCCTCTCCTGTGTGTATCCTTCTCTCTTCTGTGTGTATCCTTTTCTTTTTTTCTTGTGCATCCTCCTCTCTCCAGTGTGTATCTTCCTCTGGCCTGTGTGTATCCTCCTCTCTCCTGTGTGTATGCTCCTCTATCCTGTGTGTATCTACTCTCTCCTTTGTGTCTTCTCTCCTTTGTGTATACTCCACTCTCCTGCGTGTATCCTCCTTTATTCTGTATGTATCCTCCACTCATTTGTGTTTATCCTCCTCTTTTCTGTATTTATCCTTCTCCCCCTTTGTGTATCCCACTATCTCCTGTGTGTATCCCCTTCCCTTCTGTGTTGATGCCCCACTTTTATGTGTGTATACCCCACTCTCCTGTGTGTATCACCCTTCTCTTCTTTGGGTATCCTTCTCTATTTTGTGTGTTTACCCCTCCATCCTGTGTGTATGCCCCTCTCTCCTGTGTGTATCCCACCGTCTCCAGTGTTTATCCCCGTCCCCTGTGTGTATTCCCCTTTCTTTTGTGTGTTTCCCACTTTTCTTTTTGTAGCCTCCTCTCTCTTCTGTGTATCCTCCTCTCTCCTTGGTGTATTCCCCTCTCTCCTGTGTGTATCCCACCGTTTCCAGTGTTTATCACCCCGCCTGTTTCTATCCCCCACTCGCTTGTGTGTTTCCCCCTATTCTTTGTGTATTCTCCTCCCTCCTGTGTGTAGCCTCCTCTCTCCTGTGTGTATCCTCCTCTCTCCTATGTGTAACCTTTTCTATCCTGTGTGTATTCCCCTCTCTTGTGTGTATTCTTCTCTCTCCTGTGTGTATCCTCCTCTCTCCTTTGTATATCCTCCTCTTCTGTGTGTAACCTCCTCTCTCCTGTGTGTATTCCCACGCTCTTGTGCGTTTCCCACTCTTCTTTGTGTATCCTCCTCTATCCTTTGTGTAGCCTCCTCTCTCCTGTGTGTATCCTCCTCTCTACTGTGTGTATCCCCCTCCCTTCTGTGTGTATGCCGCACTCAACTGTTTGCATCCCCCTTTTTCCTGTGTGTATCCCCCTCTCTCCTTTGTGTAGTCTCCTCTCTCCTGTGGGTATGCCCCTCTCTTTTGTGTGTATTCCCCTCTCTCCTGTGTGTATCCCCTTTCTTCTGTGTGTATCCAACTCCCTTCTTTTTGTATCCCTGTCTCTTTTGTGTTTCTTTTTCTCTCCTGTGTGTATTTCCCTCTCCTGTGTTTATCCCCCTCTCTCCTGTGTGTATTTTTCTGTCTCCTGTGTGTATCATTTTCTATTTTGTGTGTATCCTCTTCTCTCCCGTGTGTATACCCCTCCCTTCTGTGTGTATGCCACACTCTCCTCTTTGTATCCCCCTTTTTCCTGTGTGTATCTCCCTCTCTCCTTTGTGTATTCTCCTCTCTCCTGTGTGTATCCTCCTCTCTCCTGTGTGTATCCAACTCCTTTCTTTGTTTATCCCTGTCTCCTGTGTGTATCTGTTTTCTCTCCTGTGTGTATTTCCCTCTCCTGTGTTTATCCCCCTCTCTTCTGTGTGTATCCTTCTGTCTCGTGTGTGTATCTTTTTCCATTTTGTGTGTATCTTCCTCTATCCTGTGTGTATCTTCCTCTCTACTGTGTTTATTCTTCTCTACTGTGTGTATCTATCCCTCTCCTGTGTGTATGCTCCTCTCTCCTGTGTGTATCTTTCCTCATTCCTCTGTGTATCCTCCCTTTCTCCTTTGTGTATCCACCCTCTTTCCAGTTTGTATCCCCCCTTTCTACTGTGTGTATTCTTCTTTCTCCTGTGTTTACTTCCTCCCTCCTGTGTGAATCCTAATCTCTGCTGTGTGTATTCTCCTTTCTCCTGTGTGTATGCCTTTCTCTCCTGTGTGTATCTTTCTCTCCTGTGTGTATTCTCCTCTTTCCTGTGTGTATCCCCCTTTCTCCTGTGTGTATCACCGTCTCCTGTGTGTATTCCTCTCTGTCCTGTGTATTCCCATCTCCTGTGTGTATTCTTTTTTCTCCTGTGTGTATCCTTTTCTCTTTTCTATGTATCCCCTCTCTCCTGTGTGTATCCCCCTCTCCCTTGTGTATCCTCCTTTCTCCTGTGTGTATCCCCCTCTCTCCTGTGTGTATCCTCCTTTCTCCTGTGTGTATCTCCTTTCTACTGTGTGTATCCCCCTCTCTCCTGTGTTTATCCCCTTCTCTCCTGTGTGCATCCTTCATTCTTTTGTGTGTATTCCCTTATCTCCTGTGAGTATTTTCCTCTCTCCTGTGTTTATCCTCCACTCTTATGTGTTTATCGCCCTATCCTGTGTGTATCCCCCCACTCTCCTGTGTGTATCCTTCTCTCTCCTGCGAGTATCCTTCTCTCTCCTGCGAGTATCCTTCTCTCTCCTCTGTGTATCCTCCTCGCTCCTGTGTGTATCCTCCTCTTTCATGCGTTTATCTTCCTCTCTTCTGTCTGTATCCTCCTCTCCTTTTTGTATACTCTCCTCCCCCCTATATTTATCCTTCTCCCCCTGTGTGTATACCCCTCTCTCCTGTGTGTATCCCCCTCCATTTTGTGTGTATGCCCCACCCTCCTGTGTGTATCCCCTTTCTCCTGTGTGTATCCCCCTTCTCTCCTGTGTGTATCCTCCTCTCTCTTGTGTGTATGCTCCTCTTTTCGTTGTGTATCCCGCTCTCCTCTGTGGATCCCCCTTTCTCCTGTGTGCATCTCCCCACTTCTGTGTGTATCCCTCTCGCCTGTGTATATCCCCCTCTCTACTGTGGTTTTTCCCCTCTCCTTTGTGTATCCAACTCTCTCATGTATGTATTCTCCTCTCTTCAGTGCGTATCCTCCTGACTGCTGTTTGTATCCTCCACTATCCTGTTTGTATCCCCCTCGCCCTGTGTGTATTCCCCTCTCTCCTGTGTGTATCCTCCTCTCTTTTGTGTGTATTCTCCTCTCTCCTGTGTGTATCCTCCTCTCTCTTGTGTGTATCCTCCTCTCTTCTGTGTGTATCGCCCTCCCCCTCTGTGTATCCCCATTCCTCTTGTGTGTATGCCCTCTTTTGTCTGTATCTTCTTCTCTTCTGTGTGTATCTTCCTTTCACCTGTGTGTATCCTTCTCTCTCCTGTTTGTACTTTTTTCTCTTTTGTGTGTATCCTCCTCTCTCCTGTGTGTATCTGTCTCTCCCCTGTGTGTATCCTCCTCTCTCCTGTGTGTATCTTCCTCTCTTCTGTGTGTATCTTTTTCACTTCTGTATCCCTTCTCTCTACCCTGTGTATCTCCCTCTCTATTGTGTGTATTCTCCTCTATCGTGTGTTTATCCTCCTCTCTTCTGTGTGTATGCACCTCTCTCCTGTGTGTATCCCCCTCTTTTCTGTGTATTCTGTCTTTCTTGTGTGTATCGCCCATTCCCCTGTGTGTATCTTCCTCTCCTGTTTGTATGCCCATGTCTTTTTTGTGTTTGCTCCTCTCTCCTATGTGTATTTTTCTGTCTCCTGTGTGTTTCTGTTTCTCTCCTTTGTGTATCCTCCTCCACATGTGTGTATCTCCCACTCTCCTGTGTTTTCTCTTATCGCTTCTGTGTGTATCCTCCTCTCTGCTGTGTGTATCCTCCTCTCTGCTGTGTGTATCCTTTTTTCATTTGTGTGGATCATCCTCTCTCCTTTGTGTATCCTCCTCTCTTCTGTGTGTATCTTCCAATATCCTGTGTGTATTTTTTCTCTCTCCTGTGTGTATCCTACTCTCTCCAGTGTGTATCTTCCTCAATTCTGTGTATATCTTGTGTGTATATCACTCTCTTATGTGTGTATCCCCCTCTCCTGTATGTATCCTCCTCTCTGCTGTGTGTATCCTCCTTTCTCCTCTGTGTACCCTTCTCTCTCCTATGTGTATCCTTTTCTATTCTGTGTATATCCCCCTCTACTGTGTGTATTGTTCTCTCTCCTGTGTGTATCCTCATTTCTCCTGTGTGTATCATACTCCCTTTTGTGTGAACATTCCACTCTCCTGTGTGCATCTTCCTTTCTCTTGTGTGTATATTTCTCTCTTCTGTGTGTATCCCCCTCTCCTGTTTGTATCCCCCCTTTCCTGTGTGTATCCTCCTCTCTCCTATGTATCCTCCTATCTAATGTGTGTATCCTCCTCTCTTTTGCATGTATCATTCTCTATTCTGTCTGTATCCTCAAGTCTTTTGTGTGCATCCTCCTCTCTCTTGTATTTTTCTTCTCTTCCTGTGTGTATCCTTCTCTCTCCTTTGTGTATTACCTTCCCTCCTGTGTGTATGCCCCACTGTTATGTGGGTATCCTCCTCTCTCCTGTGTGTATCCCCCCTCTCTCCTGTGTGTATCCTCCTTTATTTTTTGTTTATACCCCTCTCTCCTGTGTGTATTCTTCTCTTTTTTGTGTATCCCCCCTCTCCTGTGTGTATCTCACCGTCTCCTGTGTGTATCCCTTTCGCCTCTGTGTATCCCCCTCTCTCTTGTTTCTTTCCCTCTCTTCTTTGTGTATACTCATCTCTCCTGTGTGTATCCTTCTCTCTCCTGTGTGTATCCTCCTCTCTCCTGTGTGTATCCCCCTCCCTCTTGTGTGTATGCTGCACTCTCCTGTTTGTATCCCCCTTTCTCCTGTGTATATCCCCCACTCTCTTTTGTGTATCACACCGTCTCCTGTGTGTATCCCCCTCGCCTGTGTGTATCTGTCTCTCTCTTGTGTGTTTTCCTCTCTTCTTCTTGTATACTCCTCTCTTTTGTGTGTAGCCTTTTCTCTCCTGTGTGTATCCTCCTCTCTCCTGTGTGTATCCTTCACCCTTTTGGGTATATGCCACACTCTCCTATTTGTATCCCCCTTTCTCCTGTGTGTATCCCCCCTCACCTTTGTGTATTCTCATATCTCCTGTATGTATGCCCTCTCTGTTGTGTGCATTCACCTCTTTCCTGTGTGTATCACCCTCTCTCCTGTGTGTATTACCTTGTCTCTTGTGTGTACCCAACTATCCTCTGTTTATCCTACTCTCTCCTGTGTGTATGCCTTTCTCCTATGTGTATCCTTCTCTCTCCTGTGTGTATACCCCTCTCTCCTGTGTGTATCCAACTCTCTTTTTTGCGTATTCTTCTCTCTGCTGTGTGTTTTTTTCTCTCCTGTGTGTATCTTTCTCTCTTCTGTGTGTAATCCTCCTCTCTTTTTTGTGTTTCCCAACTCTCTCCTGTGGGTAACCCCTTTCTCTCTTGTGTGTATCCCCCATTTTTTCTGTGTGTATCCCCTCTCTACTGTTTGTATTCTCCTTTCTCCTGTGTGTATCTTCCTCTCTCCTGTGTGTACGCCCCTCTCACCTTTGTGTATCCCCCTCTCTTGTGTGTATCCTCCTCTCTCCTGTGTTTATCCCCCTTTCCCCTGTATGTATTTAACTTTCCTGTGTGTATGCCCCACTCTACCTTTTGTATCTTCCTCTCCTGTGTGTATCCTACTTTCTCCTGTGTGTATCTTTTTCTCTTCTGTGTGTATTTCTTTTTCTTTTCTGTGTATCACACCTCTTTTTTGTGTATCTTTCTCTCTCCTGTGTGTATCCATCTGTCTCCTCTGTTTATCCTTCTCTTTTTAGTGTGTATCCTCCTCTCTCTTGTGTGTATCTTCCTCTCTTCTGTGTGTATCACGCCTCTCCTGTTTGTATTTCCCTCTCCTGTGTGTATTCTTTTGTATTCTGTGTGTATCCTTCTCTCTTCTGTGTGTATCCTAATCTTCTGTGTGTATCTTTCTCTCTTCTGTGTGTATTCTCCTCTCTCCTGTGTGTATCCTTTATCTTCTGTGTGTATCCCTCTTCTCTCTTGTGTGTATCCCCGCTCTCTCCTGTGTGTATCACCCCTTTCTCGTGTGTGTATCCCCCTCTCTCTTGTATGTATTTCCTCTCTACTGTGTGTATCCTCCACTCTGCTGTGTGTATTCTTCTTTCTCCTGAATGTACACCTTTCTCTTTTATGTGTATCCCCATCTCCTGTGTGTATTCTTTTTTTTAATATAATTTTTATTGCATTATCGGTTTTGGGGTACATGTGCAGAACGTGCAAGATAGTTGCATAGGTACAAATGTGGCAGTGTGTTTTGCTGCCTTCCTCCCCTTCACCCACACTTGGCATTCATCCCCAGGCTATTCCTCCCCAGCGCCCCCTCGCTGTCCCTCCCCCATTCCCCCCAATAGACCCCAGTGTATAGTAGACCGCCTCTCTGTGTCCACGTGTTCTCATTTTTCTCACCCACCTATGAGTGAGTATATGCGGTATTTCTTTTTCTGTTCTTGTGTCAGTTAGCTGAGAATGATGTTCTCCAGATTCATCCATGTCCTTACAAAGAACACAAACTCATCATTTTTGATTGCTGCATAATATTCCATGGTGTATATGTGCCACATTTTCCCAGTCCAGTATATCATCGATGGGCATTTGGGTTGGTTCCAGGTCTTTGCTATTGTAAACAGTGCTGCAATGAACATTCGTGTGCATGTGTCCTTATAGTAGAACTATTTATAGTCCTTTGGATATATACCCGTGTAATGGGATTGCTGGGTCAAATGGAATTTCTATTTCTAGGTCCCTGAGGAATCGCCACACTGTCTTCCACAATGGTTGACCTAATTTACACTCCCACCAACAGTGTAAGAGTGTTCCTATTTCTCCACATCCTCTCCAGCATCTGCTGTCTCCAGATTTTTTAATGATCGCCATTCTAACTGGCCTGAGATGGTATCTCAATGTGGTTATGATTTGCATCTCTCTAATGACCAGTGATGATGAGCATTTTTTCATATGTTTGTTGGCCTCATGTATATCTTCTTTTGTAAAGTGTCTGTTCATAATTTTTGCCCATTTTTGAATGGGCTTGTTTGTTTTTTTTCCTGTAAATCTGTTTGAGTTCTTTGTAAATTCTGGATATCAGCCCTTTGTCAGATGTGTAAACTGCAAAGATTTTTTCCCATTCTGTTGGTTGCCGATTCACTCTAGTGACTGTTTCTTTTGCTGTGCAGAAGCTGTGGAGTTTGATTAGGTCCCATTTGTCTATTTTGGCTTTTGTTGCCAATGCTTTTCGTGTTTTATTCATGAAGTCCTTGCCTACTGCTATGTCCTGAATGGTTTTGCCTAGATTTTCTTCTAGGGTATTTATGGTGTCGGGTCTTACGTTTAAGTCTTTAATCCATCTGGAGTTAATTTTAGTGTAAGGTGTCAGGAAGGGATCCAGTTTCTGCTTTCTGCACATGGCTAGCCAGTTTTTCCAACACCATTTATTAAATAGGGAATCCTTTCCCCATTGCTTGTTTTTGTCTGGTTTATCAAAGATAATATGGTTGTAGATATGTTGTGTTGCCTCCGATGCCTCTGTTCTGTTCCATTGGTCTATATCTCTGTTTTGGTACCAGTACCATGCTGTTTTGATTACCGTAGACTTGTAGTATAGTTTGAAGTCTGGTAGTGTGTTGCCTCCCGCTGTGTTCCTTTTCCTTAGAATTGGCTTGGCTATGCTGGCTCTATTTTGGTTCCATACGAAATTCATGGTGGTTTTTTCCAGTTCTGTGAAGAAATTCTATGGTAGTTTGATGGGGATAGCATTGATTGTGTAAATTACTTTGGGCAGTATAGCCATTTTCACAATATTGATTCTTCCTAGCCACGAACATGGAATGTTTCTCCATCTGTTTGTGTCCTCTCTTATTTCGTTGAGCAGTGGTTGGTAGTTTTCCTTAAAGAGGTCCCTTACATTCCTTGTGAGTTGTATTCCTAGGTATTTTATTTTCTTTGTAGCAATTGTGAATGGCAGTTCGTTCTTGATTGGGTTCTCTTTAAGTCTGTTATTGATGTATAGGAATGCTTGTGATATTTAGACATTGATTTTATATCCTGAGACTTTGCTGAAGTTGCTTATCAGTTGCTGGAGCTTTTGGGCTGAGGTGATGGGGTCTTCTAGGTATACTATCATGTCGTCTGCAAATAGAGACAATTTGGCTTCCAACTTTCCTATTTGAATACCCTTTATTTCTTTTTCTTGCCTGATTGCTCTGGCTAGAACTTCCAGTACTATGTTGAATAGGAGTGGTGAGAGAGGGCATCCTTTTCTAGTGCCGGATTTCAAAGGGAATGCTTCCAGTTTTTGCCCATTAAGTATGATATTGGCTGTTGGTTTGTCGTAAATAGCTTTTATTACTTTGAGATATGTTCCATCAATACCAAGTTTATTGAGGGTTTTTAGCATAAAGGGCTGTTGAATTTTGTCAAATGCCTTCTCTGCATCAATTGAGATAATCATGTGGTTTTTGTTTTTGCTTCTGTTTATGTGGTGAATTACATTTATAGACTTGCGTATGTTGAACCAGCCTTGCATTCCCGGGATGAATCCTACTTGATCATGATGGATAAGTTTTTTACTGTGCTGTTGCTATCGGTTTGCCAGTATTTTATTGAAGATTTTTGCATCTATGTTCATCATGGATATTGGCCTGAAGTTTTCTTTTTTACAGGCTATGAAATTCTTTATTCTTTTTTTAGCAGCTTATGCAGGTGCAGCCAAACACAAAGCTTTAGGACAAATTGCACAAAGTTTACAATGTGGGATTTAAATTTAAAATATTAAACATAAAAATCTACACAAAACTGATAAAAATCAAGCACAGATACCAGGATTGAAAGTTATAATCCATGTGTGAAAGAGAGTCTTGTTTCCTTTCAAATGCTTTATTTTGCTATGGAACAGTCAAAATGAAGATGTAAAGCCTTGTGGTTAGTTTAAATTTTACACTCTGTAGATACTATACCAGTTTTAAAAGTTACACGTGGACCAACAGATGTCTCTCAGTTCATCTGGTTTGATAAGACACTCCAGCTGGATTGCTGAGAACAAATCAGGCAAATGTGGAAAGAAAATTTACCTGTGCAATTTGTCTGCCGAGTTTACTGATTGGCACACTGCACTCCAGGTCCATGATGGCTGCTGCTTTCTTCATCAGAGCTATCATTATAGGGTTCACGCCTCTGACCACCTCCTGAGCCTCTAGTGCTATCAAATTCCTGAAGCTCTACCTCCTCTGTTTCTCCGATTACGTTAGGAACTTCTGGTCTAGATGGCAGAAGATCTTCTAGTTCAGAAAGCTTGTCTGGGTTGATCCAGTTGTTTTCAGGAAACTGCACATCAAACTTTATGTAAAGATCATCTTTTTCAAAGGGATTACGATACTCCGGCATCCCTTCACCTCGAACTACCTGAACACAACCTGGTTCAATTACTTTGCCAGGCGGGTATTTCACCACAATCTGACGGCCATCAAGGTGCTTAAATGTGAACTGAAATCCACAGCGAGCTTCTGCAAGTCCTATTTTATATGTCATATGCAAATCATTCCCATCTCTCTGAAATACCTCATGTTCTTTCTCCTGTAGCAACAGAACAATGTCTCCTGGTTCCACTCCTGGGGCCTGGTCTGCTTCCCCAGTGAATGTAATTCTCTGTCCATGTTTCATGCCTTTGTCGACGTGGACTGCAAAAATCTTGACTTCTTTAATCACCTTCTTCCCTTCACATTTTTACAGCGGTCTTTTTCATTAATTACCTCTCCTTCTCCATTACAATCAGAGCACACAGACTGCATCTGTTGTACCATTCCTGGAGCCAGCTGTCTGATCATGATGCGCACACCTCGACCTCGACAAGCACTACACTTCTGGACAGCTCCAGACTTTCCGCCTTGGCCACTGCATGCACTACAGAGTACATTCTTGCTAAGTTGTAGTTTGGTTGTCTTGCCATTATACAGATGTTCTAATGATACTTTGAGTGGATGCATCATGTCCTCTCCTCTTCTTCTGCCATTTCGACTTCTACTCTGATTGCCCATGAAGCCGAACAATCCCCCACCAAAAATGTGAGAGAATATATCATCCATGCCACCACCTCCACCGCTGCCTTCCCGAAGACCTTGCTCTCCGTATCTGTCATATAACTCACGCTTCTCAGGATTTGATAGTACTTCATATGCAAAACTTATTTCTTTAAATTTGTCTCCTGCATTTGGATTCTTATCAGGGTGGTATTCCTTGGCTAACTTTCTGTATGCCTTCTTCAGCTCGTTCTCGCTGGCGCCGGGCGGGACGCCCAGGATGTCGTACAGCTTCGTGTCAGCCACATTTGCCATAGCGGCCGGCCGGGCAGCGCTCAAGGAGAAGCTGGCGGAGCAGACGGAGCGGAGCCGGGCCCACAAACAGCGTCGGCGGCGGCGCAGGCCGAGGTAGACAGCGAGGGGAAAGTCTCCTGTGTGTATTCTTATCTCTCCTGAGTGTATCCCCTTTTCTCCTGTGTGTATCACCCTCTCCAGTGTGTATGCCCCTCTCTCCTCTGTGTTTCCCCATCTCCTGTGTGTATCCTCCTCTCTCCTGTGTGTATTCTTTTCTCTTTTTGGTGTATTTCCCACTCTCCTGTGTGTATGCCCCTCTCCTTTTTGTATCCTTTTCTCTCGTGTGTATACTCCTCTCTCCTGTGTGTACCTTTCTGTTTTCTGTGTGTATTTTCCTCTCCTGTGTTTCTCAATCCTCTCTCCTGTGTGTATCCTCCTCTCTCCTGCGTGTGTCCTCCTCTCTCCTGTGTGTATCCTCCTCTTTTTTGTGTGTGTATCCTCTGCTCTGTTGCATGTATCCTCCTCTCTTCTGTCTGCATCCTTATTCCTTTTATGTGTATTTTTCTCCCTCCTGTATTTATCCATCTCCCCTGTGTGTACCAACCCTCTCCTGTTTGTATCTCCCTCCATCCTGTGTCTATGCCCCACTCTCCTGTGGATATCCTCCTCTCCCTTTGTGTATTCCCCATCTCTGCTCTGTGTATCCTCCTCTCTCTTTTGTGTGTGCTTTTTTCTACTGTGTGTATTCCCCTCTCCTGTGTGTATCCCCTTCTCTTCTGTTTGCATTTCCCCCACTTCTGTGTGTACACCCCTCGCCTGTGTGTATGTCCCTTTCTACTGTGTGTTTCCTTCTCTCCTTTGTGTACCCTCCTCTCTCCTGTGTGTATCCTTCTCTCTCCTGAGTGTATCCTAATGTCTGCTGTGTGTATCCTCCTCTCTTCTGTGTGTATCCCCCTCTCTCCTTTGTGTATCCCCCTCCCTTCTGTGTGCATGCGGCACTCTTCTGTTTGTATCTCCCTCTCTCTTGTGTGTATCCCCCTCACTCCTGTGTATCCTTTTCTCTCCTGTGTGTATCCTCCTCTGGATTGTGTGTATTCTCCTCTCTCCTGTGGGTGTCTGCCTCATTTTTGGGTATCCCCATTCCTCCTATGTGTATCTCCCCCTCTCCTGTGTGTATCCTCCTCTCTCCTGCGTGTATTCTTCTCTCTTCTCTTTGTATCCTCTCCCTTTTCTGTGTATCCTCCTCTCTCCTGTATTTATCCTTCTCCCACTGTGTGTATACCCCTCTCTCCTGTTTGTATTCTCCCTCTCTTGTGGTATCCTTCATCTCCTGTGTGTATCCCCCTCTCCTGTGTGTATCCTTCTCTCTCCTGTGTGTATGCACCTCTCTCCTGTTTGTATCCTTCTCTCCTGTGTGTATCCCCCTCTCTCCTGTGTATTTCCCTTCTTTTTTCGTGAATTCTCATCTCTCCTTTGTGTATCCTCCTCTCTCCTGAGTGTATCCTCCACTCTCCTGTGTGTATTTTCCTCTCTCCTGTGTGTATTCTCCTCCTTCTGTGTGTATCCTTCTCTCTTCTCTGTGTATACCCCTCCCTTCTGTGTGTATTCCACACTTTTCTGTTTGTATCCCCCTTTCTCCTGTGTGTATTCCCCTCTCTCCTGTGTGTATCCTCCTCTCTAATATGTCTATGCCCCTGTGTCTTGTGTGTATTCTCCTTTCTCCTTTATGTATCCCCCTCTCTCCTCTATGTATCCCCATCTCCTGTGTGTATTACCCTGTCTCCTGTGTGTATTCAAATCTCTTGTTTGTATCCCCTCTCTCCTGTGTGTATGCCTCTCTTTTGTGTGTATCCTCCTTTCTCCTGTGTGTATCCTCCACTCTCATTTCTGTATCCTCCTCTCTCATTTGTGTATCCTCTTCTCTCCTGTGTGTATCCTGCTCTTTTTTGTGTGTATCCTCCTCTCTCCTGTTGTATTTTCTACTGTCCTGTGTGTGTCTTCTTCTCTCCTGTGTGTATCCCTTCTCTCTCCTGTGTGTTTCTCCCCTCTCTCCTGTGTGTAATTCCCTTCTCTCTTGTGTTTATCCTCCCTTTCTTCTGTGTGTATCACCCTCTCTTCTGTGTTTATCCCCTCTCTCCTTTTTGTATCTTTCTCTCTCCTGTGTGTATCTTCCTCGCTCCTGTGTGTATGCCCCTCTCTGCTGTGTGTACCTCTCTCTTCTGTGTGTATCCTTTTCTCTTTTGTGTGTATCCTTTTTTCTCCTGTGTGTATGTTTTTTCCTGTGTGCATTCCCCTCTCTACTTTGTGAATCCCCCTCCCCTGTGTGTATCCTTTTTTCTCCTGTGTGTATTTTTTTCTCTCCTGCGTGTATATTCCTTTATCTTGTGTATATTTCTCCTCTCTCCTGTGTGTTTTCCCCTCTCTCCTCTGTGTAACCCCTTTTTGTCCTGTGTGTATCTCCTCTTTCTCCTGTATGTATCACCCTTTCTCGTGTGTGTATTCCCTCTCGCCTGTTTGTAATTTCCTCTCTGATGTGTGTATCATCCTCTATTCTGTGTGTATTTTCCCCTCTCCTATGTGTATTTTCCCCTCTCCTGTGTGTATCCCCCTTTCTTCTGTATGTATCCCCTTTCCTGTGTGCATGCTGCTTTCTACTTTGTGTATCCCCCTCTCCTGTGTGTATTTTCCTCTCTCCTGTGCGGTTTCTTTTCTCTCCTGTGTGTATCCCCCTTTCTCCTGTGTGTATCATCACTCTCCTGTGTGTATCCCCCTCTCTCCTGTGTGTATCCTTCTCCCATTTATGTGTGTCTTTCTCTCTCCGGTGTGTACCCTTTCTTCTCCTGTGTGTATCACCTCTCTCCTGTGTGTATCCTTTTCTCCTGTGTGTATCCTTCTGTCTCCTGTGTGTATCCTTCTCTATTTTATGTGTATTCTTCTCTCTACTGTGTGTCTTCTCCTCTCTCCTGTGTGTATTTTTTTCTGTGTGTATCTTCCTCTCTCTTGTGTGTATGCTGCTCTCTTATATGTGTATCCTCCTCTCTCCTGTGTGTATTCCTCCTCTCTCGGATGTATTTCCCTTCTCTCTTGTGTGTATCTCCCCTCTCTCCGTTTGTATCCCCCATCTCTCCTATGTGTATCTTCCACTCTTCTGTGGGTATCCCTTTTCTCCTCTGTGTATTTTCCTCTCTGCTGTGTGTATTCTTTTCTCTCCTGTGTGTACGCCTCTCCTCTGTGTATTCCCCTCTACTGTGTGTATTCTCCGCTCTCCTGTGTGTATTCCCCTTTCTCTTGTGTGTATTTTTTCTCCTGTGTGTTTCCTTTTTTCTCCTGTGTGTATCCTTGTCTCTTTTCAGTATATCACTCTCTCTTCTGTGTGTATCCCCCTCTTTTTTGTGTATCCTCTTTTCTCCTTTGTGTATCTTCCCCTGTCCTCTGTGTACCCTTTCTTTTCCTGTGTGTATCACCTTTCTTTGGTGTGTATCACCCTCTCTCCTTTGTTCATCCCCCTTTTTTGTGTGTGTATCCTCTGCTCACCAGTGTGTATTCTCCTCTCTCCTGTGCGTATACTCCTCTCACCTGTTTGTATCCTCCTCTCTTCTGTTTGTATCCCCCCTCTCCTGTGTGTATTCCCCCTGTCCACTGTGTGTATCCTTGTCTCTCCTGCGTGTATCCTCCTCTTCTTTGTGTATCCTCCTCTCTCCTGTCTGAATTTTCCTCTCTCCTGCGTGTATTTTTCTCTCTTCTGTCTGTATCCTATTCTATTTTGTGTGTATTCTTCTCCCTCCTGTCATTATCCTTCTCCCCCTGTGGGTATCCCTCTGTTTCCTCTCTGTATTCCCCTCTCTTCTATGTGTTTGACCCACTCTCCTGTTTGTATCCCCTCTCTCCTGTGTGTATCCTTCCTCTCTCCTGTGTTTATTCTCCTCTGTCCTCTGTGTATGCCCCTCTCTCCTTTGTGTATCCCTTTCCTCTGTGTGTATCCCACTGTTTCCTGTGTGTATCCTCCACTCTGCTGTGTTTATTCTCCCCTCTTCTGCGTTTATTCCCCTCATTCCTGTGTGTATCCTTCTTTATCCTGCGTGTATTTTCCTCTCTCTTGTGTGTATCCTTCTCTCTACTGTGTGTATCCCTCTCTCCCTTTGTGTATTCCACACTCTCTTGTTTGTATCTTCCACTCTCCTGAGTGTATTCCCGTCTCTCTTGTGTGTATCCTCCTCTCTCCTATGTGTATCCCCCTTTCACGTGTGTATCCTCCTCTCTCCTGTTTGAATAATTTTCTCTTCTGTGTGTATTTTCCTTTCCTTTCTGTATCCTCCTCTCTTTTGTGTGTATCCCACTCTCCTGTGTGTATCCTTCCTAATTCTTTGTGTTTCCCCCTCGCCTGTGTGTATCCCCCTTTCTCCTGTGTGCTTCCCCTCTCATTTGTGTATTCTACTTTCTACTGTGTGCATCCACCTCTCTTCTGTGTGTATCCTCCTCTCTTCTGTTTTTATCTTCCTCTCTTTTGCGTTTATCCCACTCATTCCTGTGTGTATCTTTTTTCTCCTGTGTGTATTTTCCTTTCTCTTGTGTGTATCCTCCTCTCCTTTTTGTATCCCACTTTCCATTTGTGTATGCCACACTCTCCTGTTTGTATCCGGACTCTACTGAGTGTATTCCTCTTTCTACTTTGTGTATCCTCCTTTCACGTGTGTATCTTCCTCTCTCCTGTTTGTATCATTTTCTTTCCTGTGTGTATCCTCCACTCTCCATTCTGTATCTTCCTCTATTTTGTGTGTATCTTTCTCTCTACTGTGTGTATCCCCCTCTTCTGCGTGTATCCATTATTTTCTTGTGTCTATACCCCTCTATCCTGTCTGTGTCAGCCTCTCCTTTGTGTATTCCTTCGTCTCTTTTGTGTATTCTCCTCCCTCATGTGTGTATCTTCCTCTCAAATATGTGTATCCTCCTCTCTCCTGTGTGTATCTTCCTCTCCCTGTGTGTATCCCACTGTCTTCTCTGGGTATCCTCCTCTCTTCTGTGGGTATCATCCTGCCTCTTGTGTGTATCTTCTTCTCTCCTGTGTGTATCCTTATCTATTCTGTGTATCCTCCTGTCTCCTGTGTGCATCCTTTTCCCTCCTGTGTGTATTTTCTTCTCACCCGTGGGTATTCCCCCTCTCTCCTGTGTGTATCTTCCTCTCTCCTGTGTGTATACTCCTGCATCCTGTGTGTATCCTTCTCTCTCCTTTGAGTATGCCCCTCTCTTCTGTGTGTATCCTCCTCTCTGCTCTGTGTATCCTTCATTCTCCTGTGTGTATCCTCCTCTCTTTTGTTTTTATCTTCCTCTCTCCTCTGTGTATCTTCTTCTTAACTTTGTGTCCCGTCTCTCTCCTGTGTTTATCCCCCTCTCTCTTGTGTGTATCCTCCTCTCTCCTGTGTGTATCTTTTCTCTCTCCTGTATGTATGCACCTCTCATTTTTGTGTATGTCGTTCACCTGTGTGTATACCCCTCTCTCCTGTGTGTATCCCCCTCTCTCCTGTGTATATCCCCCTCTCTATTTTGTGAATTCCCATTTCTCCTGTGAGTATCATTCTCTCTTTTGTGTATGCTCCTCTCTTTTGTGTGTTTCCTCCTCTCTCCTTTGTGTATCCTTCTCTCTCCTGTGTTTATCCGCCCTCACTCTTGTGTTTAACGCTTTCTCTTTTCTGTGTATTAACCTCTCTCCTGTGTATACTCCTCTCTTCTGCGTGAGTCCTCCTCTCTTTATTTTGTATCTTCCTCTCTCCTATGTGTATTTTTCTCTCTCCTGTCTGTATGACCGTGTATCTTGTGTGTATTCCCCTCTCATTTGTGTGGATCCCTCTCTCTCCTATGTGTAACCCTGCTCAGGTGTGTACACCCTCTCTCCTGTGTATATCCCCCTCTTTTGTTTGTATTTCCTTCTCTCTTGTGTATATTTCTTTGTCTCCTGTATGTATCCAACTCTCCTGCGTATATCCCTCTCTCTCCTGTGTGCATGCCACTCACCTGTGTGTATACTCCTCTCTCCTCTGTGTATCATTCTTTCTCCTGCATGTATCCCTGCGCTATCCTGTGGGTTTACCCCTCTCCCCTGTGTGTAACACCTTTCTTTCCTGTGTGTACCACCTTTTTCTCCTGTGTGTAATTCCCTCTCTCTTGTGTGTATCCCCTCTCTTTTTTTTGTTTTCTCCTCTCTCCTGTGTGTATCCTCCACTCTCCTGTGTTTATGCCTATTTCTCCTGTGTGTATCACCCTTTCCTGTGTGTATCCTCCACTCTCCTTTGTGTATCCCACTTTATCCTGTGTGTATCCCTTTTTTTGAGTGTATTCCCCTCTCTCCTGTGTGTATCTCCCTCTCCTATGTGTATCCTCCTATCTTCTGTGTGTATCACTTTCTCTCCTTGTGTATCCTTCTCTCTCCTGTGTCTATCCCCCTCTATCCTTTGTGTATACATCCTCTCTCCTGCGTGTGTCCTCCCCTCTCCTCTGTCTATGCCCCTCTTTCCTGCATGTATCCCCCTATCCTGTGTTTACTCCCCTCTCTCCTGTGTGTATCCCACTCTCTCGTCAGTGTTTCTCTTTTTCCTGTGCGTATTTTCCTGTCTTCTGTGTGTATCTCCCACTCCTGTGTGTATCCTCTTCTCTTCTGTGTGTATCTTCCTCTCTCCTCTGTGTATACTCCTCTCTCCTGTGTGTATCTTCCTCTTTCCTGTGTGTATCTTTCCTCTTCTGTGTGTATCCTTCTCTCTCCTGTGTGTATCCTTTTTCCTTTGTGTATTTCTCTTTCTCCTGTGTGCATCTTTTTCGCTCCTGTGTGTATTTCCCTTTTTTGTGTTTATCACTTGCTCCTTTGTGTATTTCCCTCTCTCCTCTGTGTTCCCCCATTATCTTTGTGTACGCCCCTCTCTCCTTTGTGTATTTATCTCTCACCTGTGTGTATTCCTCGCTTCTGTGTTTATCCTCCTCTCTTCTGTGGTATTCTTTTCTCTCCTGTGTGTATCATTCTCTCTCTTGTGTATATCCCCTTCAATCCTGTGTGTATTCTTCTCTCTTTTGTGTGTATCCTCCTCTCTCCTGTGGGTATCGTCCTCTGTGCTGCGAGTATCCTCTACTCTTCTGCATGTAACCTCCTCTCTTCTGTGTGTATACACCTCTCCTGTGTGGATACCCCTTTCTCCTATGTGTATTCCCCTCTCTCCTGTGTGGAACCTTTTTCTCTTGTGTGTTTCGCCCTCTCCTGTGTGTATCGTCCTTTCTTCTGTGTGTATCTTTCTTTTTCCTGTGTGTATCTTCCTCTGTCCTATGTGTATTTCCCTCTCTCCTGCGTGTTTGGTCCTCTCTTTTGTGTGTATTCCCCTCACTTTTGTGTGTATACTCTCTATCCCGTGTGTATCCCCCTCTCTTCTGTGTGTATTTTCCTGTCTCCTCTATGTTTCCAACTCTCCTGTGTGTATCCCCCTCTCTCCTGTGTGTATTTCCCTGTCTCCTCTATGTTTCCAACTCTCCTGTGTATCCTTCTCTCTCCTGTGTGTATGCTCCTCTCCTTTGTGTACCCTCCTCTCTCCTGTGTGTTTCCTTCTCTCTCCTGTGTGTATCCTTTTCTCTCCTGTGTGTATTCCTCCACTTTTCTGTGATTCCCCCATCTCCCCTGTGTGTAACACCTTTTTTTCCTGTGTGTCTTACACCTTTCTCCTGTGTGTATACCCCTGTCACTTGTGGGTATTCTCT
This sequence comes from Saguinus oedipus, assembly GCA_031835075.1. Lineage (NCBI taxonomy): Eukaryota > Metazoa > Chordata > Mammalia > Primates > Cebidae > Saguinus > Saguinus oedipus. The sequence goes on from CM063173.1 coordinate 62,024,981, forward strand.
CTCTCCTGTTTGTTTCCTCCTCTCTCCTGTGTGTATCCTTTTCTCTCCTGTGTTTATGCTTCTTTCTCTTGTGTGTATCACCCTTTCCTCTGTGTATCCCCCTTTCTCCTGTGTGTATCCCCCTTTTTTTGTGTAAGCCCCTCTCTCCTATGTGTATTTTTCTCTCCTATGTTTATCTTTTTCTCTCCTGTGTGTATTCTTTTGTCTCCTGTGTGTATCCCCCTCTCTTCTGTGTGTATCCTCCTCTCTCCTGTGTGTATCCTGTTCTCTACTCTATGTATGCCCCTCCCTCCTGTATGTATTACCCTCTCCTCTGTGTATTTTTCTCTTCTCTGCATATCCCCCTTTCTTCTGTGTGTATCCCCCACTCCTGTGTGTATTCTTTTTTCTTTCTGTGTGTATCTTCCTCTCTATTCTGAGTATCTTTCTCTCTCCTATTGGTGTCTTCCTTTCTCCTGTATTTGTCCCCCCTCTCTTGTGTGTATCCTTCTCTCTCCTGTGTGTATCTTCCTTTTTCATGTGTGTATTTCCATTTCTCCTGTGTGCATCCTTCTCACTCCTGTGTGTATTTTTCTCTCCTGTGTGTATCCCCTTTTCTGTGTTTATGCCCCACTCCCTTGTGTGTATCCTTTACTCACCTGTGTGTATCCCTCGCTCCTTTGTGTATTTTCCTCTCTTTTGTGTGTATTCCCCTTCTCTCCTGTGTGTATTTTTCTCTCACCTGTGTGTATCCCCCACTCTTCTGCGGGTATCGTCCTCTGTTCTGCGTGTGTCCTTTTCTCTCCTGTGTGTATACCCATCTCCTGTGTGTATACCCCTCTCTCTTATGTGTATTTCCTTATCTCCTATGTGGATCCCTCTCTCTCTTGTGTGTATCGCCCTCTCCTCTGTGTATTCTTCTCTCTCCTGGTGTGTATCCGTTTCTCTTCTGTGTGTATCTTTCTTTCTCCTGTGAGTATCCTCCTCTCTACTGTGCGTATTTTCCTCCTCTTGTGTGTATCCCACTCTCTCCAGTGTGTATCATCTTTCTTCTGTGTGTATGCCCCACTCTCCTGTTTGTATCTTCCTCTCTCCTCTTAGTATTCCCCTCTTTCCTGTGTGTATCACCCATCTAGCCTTTATGTATAATACTCTCTTCTGTGTGCGTCCCCCTCTTTCTTGTGTGTATCCCCCCTCTCTCCTGTGTGTATCCTCCTTTCTCCTGTGTGTATGCACCCTCTCCTGTGGGTATCCTTCTTTCTCCTGTTTGTATTTTTCTCTCTCCTGTGTGCATCTATCTCTCTCCTATGTGTATCATTATCTCTACTGTGTGTATCTTCCCCTTTCCTGTGTGTATCCTCCTGTCTCCTGTGTGTATTCTTCTTTCTCTTGTGTGTATCCTCCTCTCTCCTTTGTGTATTCTCCACTGTCCTGTGTGTATCCCCATCATTCCTGTGTATATCCCCCTTTATCCTGCGTGTATCTTCCTCTCTCCTGTGTGTATTTTCCTCTGTCCTGTGTTTATCCTCCTCTCTTCTGTGTCTATCTCCATCTTTCCTCTGTGTATCTTCTTTTCTCCTGTGTGTATCCTCCTCTTTCCTGTGTGTATTTTCCTTTCTTCTGTGTACATCCCTCTAGATCCTGTGTGTATTTGCCTCTCCTGTGTGTATCCCTTTCTCCTTTTTGTATCCCGCTATATCCTCTGTGTATCCCCACTTTTCTGTGTTTACGCCCCTCACTCGTGTGTGTATCCTCCTCTCACCTGTGTGTATTTTTCTCTCCTGTTTGTATCACCTTTTCCTGTGAATTTTCTCCTCTCTTCTGTGTGTACCCCCTTTCTACTGTGTTTATCATCATTTTATGTGTGTATGCACCCTCCTTTGTGTGTATCTCCCTCCTGTGTGTATCCTCATCTCTCCTGTGTGTATGCTTCTCTCTGCTGTGTGTATCCTCCTCTCTCCTTTGTGTATCCTCTGTTCTTCTGTGTGTATCCTCCTCTATCCTGTGTGTATTCCCACTCTCCTGTGTGTATCCACCTCTCCTGTGTGTATCCCCTTCTCTGTTGTGTGTATTTCCCTGTCTCCTGTATGTATCCAACGCTCCTGTGAGAATCCTTCTTTATCCTGTGTGTATTCCTCTTTTCTGTGTGTATACTCCTCTTTTCTGTGTGTATCCTCGCCTCTCCTATGTGTATTCTTCTCTCTCTTTTGTGTATCCTCCAATTTTCTGTATGTAATCTCCAATCTCCTGCATGTATCCTCCTCTCTTCTATTTGTATTTTCCTATTTTTATGTGTATCCTCCTCTCTTTTGTATTAATCGTTTTCCCTCTCTGTGTATCCTCCTCTCTCCTGTGTGTATTCCCCTCCCTCCTGTGTGTATGCTTCACTCTCCTGTGTGTATCCCCTTGTCTTCTTTGTGTATCCCCCCACCTTCCTGTGTGTATCCTCCTCTCTCCTGCGCATAATCCCCACTCTCCTGTGTGTATTTTTCTCTCCTGTGTGTATTCCCTTCTCTCCTCTGTGTATCCACCCCTCTTCTGTGTTTATCTTTCTCGCCTGTATGAATCCCTCTCTCTCCTGTGTGTTTCCCCTATACTTTGTGTATCCTCCTCTCTCCTGTGTGTATCCTCCTCTCTCCTGTGTGTATTCTCCTCTCCCCTGTGTGTATCCCCCTCTCTCCTGTTTGTATCCCCATATTTTGTATGTATCCCCCTCTCTCCTGTGTGTATTTCTTTGTCTCCTGTATGTTTCCAACGCTCCTGTGTGTATTCCCCTCTCTCTTTTGTGTATGCCCCTCTCCTGTGTGTATACTTTTCTCTCTTGTGTGTATCCTCCTCTCTTTTGTGTGTATCCTTCTCTCTACTGTGTTTATCCCTCCGCTCTCCTGTGTGTTTTCCCCTTCTCTCCTGTGTGTAACACCTTTCTTTCCTGTGTGTATACAACCTTTCTCCTGTTTATTCCCCTCTTTTGTGTGTATCCCCTCTCTCCTGTTTGTTTCCTTCTTTCTCCTGTGTGTAGTGTTTTCTCTCCTGTGTTTACGCCACTCTCTTCTGTGTGTATCATCCTTTTCTTTGTGTATACTTTTCTCTCCTGTGTTTATCCCTTTTTCTTTTTTGTTTATTACCCTTCTATATGTGTATGCCCTCTCTCCTGTTTGTATCCTTTCTGCTGTGTGTATCCCTCTCTTTCCTGTGTGTATCCCCTTATCCTGTGTGTATCCTCTTCTCTACTGTGTGTATCCCCCTCTCTCCTGTGTGTACCCTCTTCTCTCCTGTGTGTATCACCCCTCTCCTTTGTATATTCCCCACTACCCTGTGTGTATTCTTCTGTCTCCTGTGTGTATCCTTCCCTGTTTTGTGTGTATTTCCCTCTCTCCCGTGTATCCTCCTCTCTCCTGTGTGTATCCTGTCTCTCCTGCATGTATTCTTTTCTCTGCTGTGTGTATTTTTCTTTCTCCTGTGTGTACGTTTCTTTTTTTGTGTGTTTCCCCCTCTCCTGTGTGTATTCTTTTCTCTCCTGAGTATATCCTTCTTTCTCCTGTGTGTATCCCCCTGTCCTCTGTGTATGCCCCTCTTTCCTGTTGTTATCACCCTCTCCTGTGTGTATTCTCCTCTCTCCTGTGTGTATCCTTTTCTCTAATTGGTGTCTCCCCCTCTTTTGTGTGTATCCCCCTCATTTTTTGTATCTTTCTGACTTCTGTTTGTATCCTCCTTTCTCCTATGTGTACCCTTTTCTCTCCTGTGTGTATCACCCCTCTTTTGTGTGTATGCTCTTCTCTCCTGTGTGTATTTTTCTCTCTCCTGTGTGTATCCTTCTCTCTTTTCTGTGTATCCTCCATTCTCCTGTGGGTACCCTCCTCTCTTCTGCGTGTATTCTTCTTTCTCCTGTGTGTCTCCTCCTCTCTCCTGTATGTATCCTTCTCTCTCCCGTGTGCATCCTCCACTCTCCTGTGTGTATCCTTTTCTCTCCTGTGTGTACCCTTCTCTCTCCTGTGGATATCCATTCTCTCTCCTGTGCGTATTCCTCTTTTCTCCTGTGTGTAACCCCCTCTCCCCTGTGTGTATCCCTTCTCTTTCCTGTGTGTATCACCCTCTCTCCTCTGTGTATCTCTTCTCTGCTGTGTGTATCCTCTTTTCTCCTGTGTCTACGCCCCTCGTTCCTGTATGTATCCCCCTTTCTTGTGTGTATCCCCCTCTCCTGTGTTTATCCTCCTCTCTCCTGTGTTTATCCTCCTCTCTCCTCTGTTTGTTTCCTACTCTCCTGTGTGTATCCTTTTTTCCTTTGTGTATCCTCTTCTTTCCTTTGTGTACACCCTCTCTCCTGTGTGTACCCTCCATTGTCCTGTGTGTATCACCACTCTCCGTGTGTATCCCTCATCTCTTCTGTGTGTATCCTTCTCTCTCTTCTGTGTATCCCCCTCTCTCCTGCGTGTATTTTCCTCTCTCCTGCGTAAATTCTCCTCTCTGTTGTGTGTATGCCCCACTTCTCTGTGTATCCACCTCTCTCCTGTTTTCATTCCCTTCTCTCCTGTGTGGATCTTCCTCACTCCTGTGTTTATACCCTCTCTCCTGTGTGTATTCTTCTCTCTGCTGTGTGTATACTCCTCTCTCCTGTGTGTACCCGTCTCTCTCCTGTATGTATCCTCTTTTCTCCTATGGAAACCCTCATCTCTCCTGTGTTTATTACCCCTCTCCTGTGTGTATTCTTCTCTCTCCTGTGTCTATCCTTCTGTCTACCGTGTGTATCCTTCCCCCTTTTTTGGTGTATCCTCCTCTCTCCTGTGTGTATTTTCTTCCTTTTTGTGTGTATCTTTTTCACTCCTGTGTGTATCCCCCTCTCCTGTGTGTATCTTTCTCTAACCAGTGTGTATCCCTCTTTCTTCTGTGTGTATCCTCCTCTTTTCTTTGTTTATCTTTTTCCTCTCCTGTGTGTATCACTCCTCTCTTGTGTGTATCCACCCTCTCTCCTGTGTGTATCTTTTCTCACTCCACTTTGTATCTTCCTCTCTTTTGTGTGTATCCCCTCTCTCCTGTGTGTATTCTCCTCTCTGCTGTGTGTATCCTTTTTTCTCCTGTGTGTACGCCCCACTCTCCTGTGTGCATCTCCCTGTCCTGTGTGTATCCTTCTCCCTTTTGTGTGTTTTTCTTTCTCTTGTGTGTATCCCCCTCTCCTGTGTTTTTGGTCTTCTTTTCTGTGTGTATTCCCCCTCCTGTGTGTATCCTCCTCTCACCTTTGTGTATCCTCCTCTCTCCTCGGAGTATTCCCCCTCTCCTGTGTGTATCCCCTTCTCCTTTGTGTATCCTACTCTCTCCTTTGTGTATTCTACTTTCTACTATGTGTACCCTCCTCTCTTCTGTGTGTATCACGCCACACTTGTGTATCCTTCTCTCTCCGGTGTATATTTTCCCTTTCTCTTTTGTTTATTCTCCAATCTCCTGCGTGTATCCTCCTCTCTTCTATCTGCATCCTTCTCTTTTTTTGTGTGTATCCTCCTCTCTTTGTATTTATCCTTTTTTCTATGTGTGTATCCCCCTCTCTCCTGTGTGTATTCCCCTCCCTCCTGTGTGTATTCTTCACTCTCCTGTGTGTATACCCCTCTCTTTTTTGTGTATTCACCCTCTCTCCTGTGTGTATCCTCCTCTCTCCTGCACATAAGTCCCTCTTTCCTATGTGTATCCCCCACTTTTGTGTGTATCCCCCTCTCTCCTGTGTCTATACCCCCTCTTCTGTGTTTATCTATCCCGCCTGTTCTCACCTTCTTCTGTGTGTTTCCCCTCTTCTTGTGTATCTTCCTTTCTCCTGTGTGTATCCTCCTCTCTCCTGTGTGTATCCTCCTTTCTCCTGTGTTTATTTCCTTCCCTTTTTTAGTATCTTCCTCTTCTCTGTGTATATCCCCCTCTCTCTTGTGTGTATCCTCCTCTCTTCTCTGTGCATTCTCCTCTAGCCTGTGTGTATCTTTCTCTCTTGTGTGTGTATCCTCCCCTTTTCTATTTGTATCCTTCTCTCCCCTGTGTGTATTTTCCTCTATCCTGTGTTTTCCCTCCTCTGTCCTGCGTGTATCCTCCTTTCTCCCGTGTGTCTCCGCCTCTATTTTGTGTGCATCCTCCTCTCTCCTGTGTGTATGCCCCTCTCCTGTGTGCATCCTCCTTTCTCCTGTGGGTATCCCTTCTCTCTCCTGTGCGTATCCCTCCTTTCTCCTGTGTGTAACACCCTCTATTTTCTGTGTATCCCTTCTCTTACCTGTGTGTATACCCCTCTCTCCTTTGTGTATCTCCTCTCTCCTGTGTGAATCTTCCTCTCTGCTGTGTGTATCCTGTTTCTTCCAGTGTCTACGCCCCCTCTCTGTGTGTATCTTCCTCTCCTGTGTGTTGAGGTTTTTTTTTCTTGTGTTTATCCCTTTTTCTCCTGTGTGTATCCCCCTTTTCTGTGTGTAAGTCCTTCTCTCCTTTGTGTATCTCCCTTTCCTGTGTTTATCCTCCTCTCTCCTTTTGTGTATCCTCCTCTCTCCTCTGTTTTTTCCCTACTCTCCTGTGTGTATCCCTTTTTCCTTTGTGTATCATCTTATCTGCTCTGTGTACGCCCTCTCTGCTGTGTGTACCCTCAACAATTCTGTGTGGATCACCACTCTCCGTGTTTCCCCCCTCTCTCCTGTATGTATCCCCACTCTTTTGTGTGTATGCCCCACTTCTGTGTGTATCCACCTCTCTCCTGCGTGCATTTTCTTCTCTCCTGTGTGGATCTTTCTCGCTTCTGTGTGTACTCCCTCTCTCCTGTGTGTATCCTCCTCTCTGCTGTGTGTATTCTCCTCTCTCCTGTGTGTATGCAGTTCTCTCATGTGTGTATTCTGTATTCTCCTGTGTAAATTCTCATCTCTTCTGTTTGTATCTCCACTCTCCTGTTTGTATCCTTCTCTCTCCTGTGTGTATTCTTCTGTCTACCGTGTGTATTTTTTCTTCTTTTGTGTGTATCCTCCTGTCGCCCGTGTGTATCTTATTCTTTCCTGTGTGAATCCTCCTCACTCCTGTGTGTATTCCCCTCTCCTGTGTGTACCCTTCTCTCTCCAGTGTATATCCCCCTTTCTCCTGTGTGTATCATTTTTCTCTCCTGTGCATATCAATCCTCCCTTTTGTGTGTATTTCCCCTCTCTCCTGTGTGTATCGCCCTTCTTTCCTTTTTTCCTTCTCCTGTGTGTATCCACTCTCTCCTATGTTAACCCCCTTCCTTTTATGTGTATGCTTTCTCTCTCCTGTGTGTATTTTCCTCTCTCCTCTGTGTAACACTTTCTCCTGTTTGTATCTTCCTCTGCTGTGTGTATCCTTTTTTCTCCTGTGTGTACGCTTCTCTGTCCTGTGTGTTTTCCCCTGTTCTGTGTGTATCTTTCTCTCCCTTGCGTTTATCCTTCTTTCTCCTGTGTGTATCACCCTCTCCTATGTGTATGCCCCTCTCTTTTGTGTGTATTTCTTTCTCACGTGTTTATTCTTCTCTCTCTGGTGTGTATCCTCCTCTCTCCTCTGTGTATCCCCTACTCTCCTATGTGTATCCCCCTCTCCTTTGTGTATCCTCTTCTCTCCTTTGTGTACCCACTCTCTCCTGTGTGTACCCTCCACTCTCCTGTGTGTACCCTCCACTCTCCTGTGTGTATCACACCTCTCCCATGTTACGTTTTGACTCTCCAAACTAACGACCATATAAAATGCACTAGTGATTATTCTTTACATGTTCAATATTTGAAGTGGTTGTGTGTATTACTCAGCGTTACAAAGAATTAGAGTTTATATAAAATAGACTCCTGATTACCACCCTGGTGTGTATCATTCAGGAAGGCACTTAATTCATGGCTATCTTAAACAGTGTTCTGATTACTTCATAAAAGTTCATCATTCACTGAATCTTTGAATGAGAGGCCATACAAAATAGACACCTGACTCTTGGTCCATTGTGAATTATTCAATAAGGATCTAAATGATTGGAAGAATGAAATAGACTCCTGAGAATTTCCCAGGTGTTTATCATTCAGAGAAGCATAGAATGAGTGGCCATATAAAAATGCTCGACTATTACCCTGGTGTGGATTATTCACTGGGGATCTAAATGAGTGGCTACATGAAGTGGGCTCTTAACTCTTTCCCAGGTGTGTATTACTGAATGAGACTCTGACTCAGTGGGCATTAAAAAAGAGACTCAGGAGTATTGCCCAAGTGTTCATTACTTATAGAGACTCTGAATGTGTAGGCATTTGAAGTAGAAACTTGACTGTTTCTGAGGGAAGTATTATTCACAGAGGCCCAGAAGGAGTGGCCATGTGAAAGAGATTCCTGACTTATCAGATATACATGTTATTCACAAAAACACTGAAAGAGTGGCCTTATGAAATAGACCACATTTTACTCCACAGGTGTCTGTTATTTTTTGAGTCTCTGAATGAACCACCATATGAAATGGACTAGTGATTATTCTTCACATCTGCAATATTCGAAGTGGTTCTGTATGAGTGTCCATATCAAATAGTATCATGACTCTCACACATGTGTGTATCATTCACGGAGCTGCTTAATTTGGGGCTACCTTCAATAGGGTCTTCACTCCTTCACAGCTATTTATTATGCACTGAATCTCTGAATGAGAGGCCATATGAAATACACTCCTTACTATTGCCCCATTGTGCATTATTTGGTAATGCTGTCATTGAGTGGCCATATAACCTGGACTCTGATTATTCCCAAGGTGTGTATTCTTCAGTCACTTTCTGAACGAGTAACCACATAAAATAGACTCCTGACTTTGTCCTCTTGTCTATTTCTTAGCTCTGCAATTTCCACTGAGTCGCTGGGTGAATGGTAATATCAAATAGTTTCCAGACAATTATCCACGTGTGCATTATTCAGTGAGTCTTTTAATAAGTGACTATATATAATAGAATCCTGAGTATTTTCCAGATATACATGATTCGTCACTGAGGAACTGAATAAGTTGCCATGTCAAGTAAACTTTTGACATTTCCATACATCTGAATTATTCTGTGAGGCTCTGAGTGAGTGGCCATAAAATAGAGACTCCTATATACTACTCAGGTGTGAGATTTTACATTCGGCTCTAAATGAGAGGATATACGAAATAGAATCCTGACTCTCCCAAGGTGTCTGTTATTCAGTTAGGCTCTGAGTTCGTGGCTATATGAAATAGAATTCTGACTACAATACAGGTGTTCTTCACTCAATGAACCTCTGAAGAAATGCCACATGTAATAGCGTCGAGAGTATTCTTCAGGTATTTATTATTCACTGATGCTCTGAAACTTTTGCCATATGAAATTGTTTCCTGACAAGTCTAGAGGCCTGTATTATTGACTCCGACTCTAAATATTTGGGCATATGAAATAGACTAGTGACTATTCCAAAGATGTGTATTACTGACTCAGGCTTTGATTTTGTGGCCATATAAAATAGACTAGTGTCTATTCCACACATGTGCATTATTCCCTTAGGCTGTAAATGAGAGGCTATGTAAAGTATGCTCCTAACACTTCTGCAGGTGTGTGTCACTCAATGAGGCTTTTTTGTCTGACCATATGAAACAGGAGGCGGCCTATCTCAACTAACTTTATTATACAGTGAATCTCTGTATGAGTGTCTATATGAAATAGACTGCTGAGTACTTTACATTTCTGCATTATTCATTGAGGTTACGAGTCAGTGGCCATATAAAATGTAATCCTGACTAATCCACACGTGCATATTATCCACTAAGGCTATGAATGTGTTTCCAAATGAAATAGACTCTTGGCTACTCCACAGGTCTGCATTATTAACCGAGGCTCTGAATGAATGTCCATCGAAAATAAAATCCAAATTATTCTCCAGGTGTGTATTATTCAGTGATTCTCAGAATATGTGGCCATACTAATTAGATTTCTTACTATATCAAAGGTCTGTCTTATGCACTGAGGCTCTGACTATGTGTCTACATGAAATAGTCTTCTGACTACACCACATTTTTCAATGACTCATTGAATGAGAGGCCACATGAAAAAGTCTCCTGACTATTCCACAGGTGTGCATTATTTAGTGAGACTCTGAATGAGGAGATACAAGTAAATCCTGACTCTTTATCCAGGTGTGTATATTTAGTGAGACTCTCAACGGATAGCCATAGGAAAGAGTCTTATGACTATTCCTCCGGTGTGAATTATTTAGTGATTCTCTGAATGAGTGGCCATAAAATAGAGACTCCAGACTACATCAAAAGTGGGTAATATTCATTGAGGCTGTGATAGAGGGGCCATGTGAAACAGAATTCTAATGACTCCACATGTGCGTTATTCACTGTTTGTCTGAATGAGTAGCCATATGACATAGACACCTCATTATTCTCCATGTGTGCATTATTCCAACAGGTTCGGTATGAGTGTCCATACCAAATAGACTCCTGAAACTCCCCCAGTTGTGTATAACTCAGCATTTCACAGATTTAGAGTTCATATGAAATAGACTCCTGACTATCACAGAGGTGCATATCATTCATCAAGGCACTTAATTCATGGCTATCTAAAACAGTGTCCTGATTACTCCATAGAAGTTCATTATTCACAGAAACTCTGAAAGAGGCCATACAAAATAGACACCTGACCATTGCTCCATTGTGAATTATTCAATAAGGTTCTAAATGAGTGGTAGTATGAAATAGTATCCTGATAAATCCCCAGGTGTGTATCATTCAGGGAGTCAGAGAATGAATGGCCATATAAAAAATGTTTGACTATGACCCTGGTGTGGATTATTCACTGAGGATCTAAATGAGTGGCTACATGAAGTAGACTCTTAATTCTTCCCCAGGTGTATATTATTGAATGAGACCCTGACTAAGTGGGCATGAAAAAGAGACTCAGGTGTATTGCCCAGGTGTTCATTACTTACAGAGACTCTGAATGTGTAGGCATTTGAAGTAGACCCTTGACTGTTTCTGAGGGGAGTATTAGTCACAGAGGCCCAGAACGAGTGGCCATGTGAAAGAGATTTCTGACTTATCAGATATACATGTTATTCACTAAAACACTGAAACACTGGCCTTATGAAATAGACCGCATTTTACTCGAAAGGTGCGTGTTATTTTTTGACTCTCCAAATAAACCACCATATAAAATTGACTAGTGATTATCCCCCACATGTGCAATATTCGAAGAGGTTGTGTATGAGTGTCCATATCAAATAGTCTCCTGACACTCACGCATGTGTGTATAATTCACGGAGCTGCTTTATTGGGGGCTACCGTCAATAGGGTCCTCACTCCTCCACAGCTGTTTATTAGGCACTGAAATTTCGAATGAGAGGCCGTATGAAATAGACTCCTTACTATTGCCCCATTGTGCATTATTCGGTAATGCTGTAATTGAGCGGCCATATCACCTGGACTTTGACTATACCCAAGGTGTATATTCTTCAGTCAGTTTCTGAACGAGTGACCACATAAAATAGACTCCTGACTCTGTCCTCTTGACTATTTCTCAGCTCTGCATTTTCCACAGAGTCGCTGGGTGAATGGTCATATCATAGAGTCTCCAGAAAATTATCCAGGTGTGCATTATACAGTGAGTCTCTTATTAAGTGACTATATATAATAGAATCCTCAGTATTTTCCAGATACATATGATTCTTCACTGAGGAGCTGAATAAGTGGCCATATCAAGTACACTTCTGACATTTCCATACATCTATATGATTCTGAGAGGCCCTGAATGAGTGGCCATATAACAGAGACTTTTATATACTACTCAGGAGTGAGTTTTACATTCAGCTGTAAATGAGTGGCTATACAAAACAGAATCCTGAAGTCTCCGAGGTGTCTGTTATTCAGTTAGGCTCTGAGTATGTGGCTATATGAAATGGAATTCTGACTACAATATAGGTGTTCTTTACTCAATGAACCTCTGAAGAAATGCCACATGTAATAGCGTTCAGAGTATTCCTCAGGCATTTATTATTCACTGATGCTCTGAAACTTTGGCCATATGAAATGGTATTCTGACTAGTCTAAGGGCGTGTATTATTGACACTGACTCTAAATATTTGGGCATATGGAATAGAATAGTGACTATTCCAAAGTTGTGTATTACTGACTCAGGCTTTGATTTTGTGGCCATATAAAATAAACTAGTGTCTATTCAACACGTGTGCATTATTCTCTTAGGCTGTAAATGAGAGGCTATGTAAAGTAAACTTCTAATACTTCCCCAGGTGTGTGTCACTCAGTGAGGCTCTTTTTGTTTTTAATTTTTATTTCATTATAGGTTTTGGGGTACATGAGTAGAACGTGCAAAATAGTTGCATAGGTACACACATGGCAGTGTGTTTTGCTGCCTTCCTCCTCTTCACCCACACTTGGCATTCATCTCCAGGCTATCCCTCCACAGCCCCCCCCCGCCGTCCCTCCCCCATTCCCCCCAATAGACCCCAGTGTATTGTAGACCGCCTCTCTGTGTCCATGTGTTCTCATTTTTCTCACCCACCTATGAGTGAGTATATGCAGTATTTCTTTTTCTGTTCTTGTGTCAGTTTGCTGAGAATAATGTTCTCCAGATTCATCCATGTCCTTACAAGGGACACAAACTCATCATTTTTGATTGCTGCATAATATTCCATGGTGTATATGTGCCACATTTTCCCAGTCCAGTCTATCATCTTTGGGCGTTTGGGTTGGTTCCAGGTCTTTGCTATTGTAAACAGTGCTGCAATGAACATTCGTGTGCATGTGTCCTTATAGTAGAAAGATTTATAGTCTTTGGATATATATCCAGTAATGGGATTGCTGGGTCAAATAGAATTTCTATTTCTAGGTCCCTGAGGAATCGCCACACTGTCTTCCACAATGGTTGAACTAATTTACACTCCCACCAACAGTGTAAGAGTGTTCCTATTTCTCCACATCCTCTCCAGCATCTGCTCTCTCCAGATTTTTTAATGATCGCCATTCTAACTGGCATGAGATGATATCTCAATGTGGTTTTGATTTGCATCTCTCTAATGACCAGTGATGATGAGCACTTTTTCATATGTTTGTTGGCCTCATGTACGTCTTCTTTTTTAAAGTGTCTGTTCATATCCTTTGCCCATTTTTGAATGGGCTTGTTTGTTTTTTTCCTATAAATCTGTTTGAGTTCTTTGTAAATTCTGGATATCAGCCCTTTGTCAGATGGGTAAACTGCAAAGATTTTTTTCCATTCTGATGGTTGCCGATTCACTCTAGTGACTGTTTGTTTTGCCATGCAGAAGCTGTGGAGTTTGATTAGGTCCCACTTGTCTATTTTGGCTTTTATTGCCAATGCTTTTGGTGTTTTGTTCTTGAAGTGCTTGCCTACTCCTATGTCCTGAATAGCTTTGCCTAGATTTTCTTCTAGGATTTTTATGGTGTCATGTCTTACATTTAAGTCTTTAATCCATCTGGAGTTAATTTTAGTGTAAGGTGTCAGGAAGCGGTCCAATTTCTGCTTTCTACACATGCCTAGCCAGTTATCCCAACACCATTTATTAAACAGGGAATCATTTTCCCATTGCTTGTTTTATTCTGGATTCTCAAAGATAAAATTGTTGTAGATATGTTGTGTTTCCTCTGATGCTTCTGTTCTGATCCATTGGTCTATATCTCTGTTTTGATACCAGTACCATGCTGTTTTGATTACTGTATCCTTGTAGTATACTTTGAATTCTGGTAGTGTGATGCCTCCCGCTGTGTACTTTTGGCTTAGAATTGACTTGGCGATCCGGCTTCTTTTTTGGTTCCATATGAAATTCATGGTGGTTTTCTCCAGTTCTGTGAAGAAATTCAATGGTAGTATGATGGGGATAGCATTGATTGTGTAAATTACTTTGGGCATTATAGACATTTTCAAGATATTGATTCTTTCTAGCCACAAACATGGAATGTTTCTCCATCTGTTTGTGTCCTCTCTTATTTCGTTGAGCAGTGGTTGGTAGTTTTCCTTAAAGAGGTCCCTTACATTCCTTGTGAGTTGTCCTCCTAGGTATTTTATTTTCTTTGTAGCAATTGTGAATGGGAGTTCGTTCTAGATTTGGTTCTCTTTAAGTCTGTTATTGGTGTATAGGAATGCTTGTGATTTTTGCACATTGATTTTATATCCGGAGACTTTGCTGAAGTTGCTTATCAGTTTCAGGAGCTTGTGAGCTGAGGTGATGGGGTCTTTTAGGTATACTATCATGTCGTCTGCAAATAGAGACAATTTGGCTTCCACCTTTCCTATTTGAAGACCATTTATTTCTTTTCCTTGCCTGATTGCTCTGGCTAGAACTTCTAGTACTACGTTGAATAGGAGTGGTGAGAGAGGGCATCCTTGTCTAGTGCCGGATTTCAAAAGGAATGCTTTCAGTTTTTGCCCATTAAGTATGATATTGGCTGTTGGTTTGTCATAAATAGCTTTTATTACTTTGAGATATGTTCCATCAATACCAAGTTTATTGAGGGTTTATAGTATAAAGGGCTGTTGAATTTTGTCAAATGCCTTCTCTGCGTCAATTGAGATAATCATGCGGTTTGTGTTTTTGCTTCTGTTTATGTGGTAAATTACATTTATAGACATGCGTATGTTGAACCAGCCTTGCATCCCCGGGATGAATCCTACTTGATCATGATGGATAAGTTTTTTAATGTGCTGTTGCAATCGGTTTGCCAGTATTTTATTGAAGATTTTTGCATCTATGTTCATCATGGATATTGGCCTGAAGTTTTCTTTTCTTGTTGATTCTCTGTCAGGTTTTGGTATCAGGATGATGTTGGTCTCATAAAATGATTTGGGAAGGGTTTCCTCTTTTTGGATTATTTGGAATAGTTTCAGAAGGAATGGTACCAGATCCTCTTTGTGTGTCTGGTAGAATTCAGCTGTGAACCCATCTGGACCTGGGCTTTTTTTGTGTGGTAGTCTCTTAATTGCTGCCTCAGCTTCAGACCTTGTTATTGGTCTATTCATAGTTTCGGCTTCCTCCTGGTTTAGGCTTGGGAGGACACAGGCATCCAGGAATTTATCCATTTCTTCCTGATTTACTAGTTTATGTACATAGAGTTGTTTGTAGTATTCTCTGATGATGGTTTGAATTTCTCTGGAATCTGTGGTGATTTCCCCATTATTGTTTTTCATTGCATCTATTTGGTTGTTCTCTCTTTTCTTTTTTATCAGTCTGGCTAGTGGTCTGTCTATTTTGTTGATCTTTTTGAAAAACCAGCTCTTAGATTTATTGATTTTTTGAAGTGTTTTTCTTGTCTGTATCTCCTTCAATTCTGCTCTGATCTTAGTTATTTCTTGTCTTCGGCTAGGTTTTGAGCTTTTTTGATCTTCCTCCTCTAGCTCTTTCAATTTTGACGATAGAGTGTCAATGTTGGATCTCTCCACTCTTCTCATGTGGGCACTTATTGCTATATATTTTCCTCTACAGACTGCTTTAAATGTGTCCCATAGATTCTGGTACGTTGTGTCTTCATTCTCGTTGGTTTCAAAGAACTTCTTTATTTCTACCTTCATTTCATTGTTTATCCAATCAACATTCAAGAGCCAGTTGTTCAGTGTCCATGAAGCTGTGCGGTTCTGAGTTAGTTTCTGAATTCTGAGTTCCAACTTGATTGCACTGTGGTCTGAGAGACTGTTTGTTATTATTTCAGTTGCTTTGCATTTGCTGAGGAGTGCTTTACTTCCGATTATGTGGTCAATTTTGGAGTAGGTGTGATGTGGTGGTGAGAAGAATGTATATTCTGTGGATTTGGCGTGAAGAGTTCTGTAAATGTCTATCAAGTTTGCTTGTTCCAGGTCTGAGTTCAAGTCCTGGATATCCTTGTTAATTTTCTGTCTGGTTGATCTGTGGAATATTGACAGTGGAGTGTTAAAATCTCCCACCATTATTGTGTGGGAGTCTAAGTCTCTTTGTAAGTCATTAACAACTTGCCTTATATATCTGGGAGCTCCTGCAATGTGTCCATTTATATTTAGAATCGTTAGCTCTTCTTGTTGTATCGATCCTTTTACCATTATGTAATGACCTTGTTTGTCCCTTTTGATCTTTGTTGCTTTAAAGTCTAGTTTATCAGAGACGAGAATTGCAACTCCTGCTTTTTTTTTTGGCTCTCCATTTGCTTGGTAAATCTTCCTCCATCCTTTTATTTTGAGCCTTTGTGTATATTTGCATGTGAGATGGGTTTTCTGGATACAGCACACCGATGGGTTTTGGTTTTTTATTCAATTTGCCAGTCTGTGTCTTTTGATTGGTGTATTTAGCCCATTTACATTTAGGTTTAATATTGTTATGTGTGAATTTGATACTGCCATTTTGATGCTAGCTGGCTTTTTTGCCTTTTCGTTCATGTACATTCTTCATTTTGTTGATGGCCTTTAGCATTTGGTATGCTTTTAGGATGGCTGGTACTGGTTGTTTCTTTCTATGTGTAGTGCCTCTTTCAGGAGCTCTTGTAAAGCAGGCCTAGTGGTGACGAAATCTCTGAGTAATTGCTTGTTCGTGAAGGATTTTATTTTTCCTTCACTTATTAAACTCAGTTTGGCTGGATATAAAATTCTGGGTTGAAATTTCTTTTCTTTAAGGATGTTGAATATTGGCCACCACTCTCTTCTGGCTTGTAGAGTATCGCAGAGAGATCTGCTGTGAGTCTGATGGGCTTCCCTTTGTGGGTGACCCGACCTTTCTCTCTGGCTGCCCTTAGTATTTTCTCCTTCATTTCAACCCTGGTGAATCTGATGACTATGTGCCTTGGGGTTGCTCTTCTTGTGGAGTATCTTTGTGGTGTTCTCTGTATTTCCTGGAGTTGAGTACTGATCTGTCTTGCTATGTTGGGGAAATTTTCCTGTGTAATATCAGGAAGAGTGTTTTCCAGCTTGGATTCTTTCTCTTCATCACATTCTGGTACACCTATCAAACGTAGGTTGGGTCTCTTCACATAGTCCCACATTTCTTGGAGATTTTGTTCATTTCTTTTTGTGCTTTTTTTCTTTAAACTTGGTTTCTCGTTTTATTTCATTGAGTTGATCTTCAACTTCTGATATTTTTTCTTCTGCTTGGTCAATTCGGCTATTGAAACTTTTGCATGCTTCGTGAAGTTCTTGTGTTGTGTTGTTCAGCTCCTTCAATTCATTCATATTCCTCTCTAAGTTGTCCATTCTTTTTATCAATTCCTCGAATCTATCTTCAAATCTTTTTTCAAGGTTCTTAGTTTCTTTTCACTGGTCTAGAACATGTTCTTTCAGCTCACTCAAGTTTCTCATTATCCACTTTCTGAAGTCTGATTCCGTCATTTCGTCACACTCATTCTCCGTCCAGCTTTGTTCCCTTGCTGGTGAGGATTTTTGTTCCTTTTTTGGAGGTGAGGTGTTTTGGTTTCGGGTGTTTTCCTTCTTTTTGCGCTTGTTTATTCCCATCTTTATGGATTTATCTGCCTGTCGTCTTAGAAGTTGCTGATTTTTCAGTTGGGTCTGTGTGTGGACGCTAAGATTGTTGATGATGAAGTATTTCTGTTACTTAGTTTTCCTTCTAATGGTCTAGCCCCTCTTCTGTATGAGTGCTGAGGTCCACTGCAGGCCCTGCTTGTCTGGGGTATACCTGTAGCAGCTGCAGAACATTGAGGGATGATACCAGGTTCTTCTTCTTCTGTCTTTGTTCCAGAATGATACCCGTGAAATGTCAGTCTGATTTGTCCTTTTTTTTGGGTGACTCTTTGGATATACAGGGACCAGGGAGCCACTTGAGGGACGGTCTGTGCTTTATAGGAGCTCCAGTGCGGATCTGTGAGCTCCATTGTTCATTCAGGGTTTTTGGGAGGTTGTTTATGTCTACTGCAATAGAACTCATAAAACACCACCCTTTTTTTTCTCCCCTTAGATGCTCTGCCTCAGGGAGTTAGGGCTTTCTTTATGAGTATCTGTTGCACTGTCCTGCCCCACTAGGAGGCAGTCTATTCACTATTTGCCTGCCGGGGCTCTGACCTGCTAGGGCGGGTCCACCCTGTTGCTGCTGGGCTCCCTTCTGCTGTGGAACGCTCCCCCCTCCTGGCAGTCTCTCTGTTATGGCAGGTTGCCTAGACAATGGCAGGCTGCTTCAGTCCTGGGCGGTACTTCAGTAGGGGCAGATTGCGTCAGCAATGGCAGACGGCCCTCCCTCACTGGGCTGCACCATCCTAGATGCCAGCAGCCAAACTCTCAGACCCATGGGCCTCCAGTCGCCACCCTGCTAGTCCCCGTGAGTGTGGGACCCGCTGAGCCCGATCACCCAGCTCCCTGCCTCAGAGTCCGTCCTCTCTCTCTCTCTTTCTTCCTCTCAGCAAGCTGAAAGATCGACTCTCTCACCGGCGCCCCAGTAGCCTTTTGATAGGGCACTGGGATTCCTGCAATCTCCCATGCCACTGCCCACTGCACCGGCTCAGATCACTCTTCCCAGTTAACTTCTGGTCTAGCTCATTGTCCAAGTCCCGTTCAAACAGATGGACATGCCAATCTGCCCTTCCAAATCTCAGATTGCCGGTTGAAGAGAGCACCCAGACCAGTGAGTTCCGTGCCAGGTCCCGCTGCGGCGCCAGCCAAAGCGGCCACGTGAGCCGCTGTACTACCGTCCCATGTCTCTCCCACACCTGGGACTTTCAACGCTCTGTGGGCAAAAAAGGTCCATCCGAGGATGCGGCTAGGACTCACCCTCTGTGCCTTCACTGAGAGCTGCAATCCTGAGTCGCTTCTATGACGCCTTCTTGCGAGTCCAGTGAGGCTCTTTTGTATGACCATATGAAACAGGAGGCTGTCCATCTCAAATAATTTTATTATTCAGTGAATCTCTGTATGAGTGGCTATATGAAATAGACTGCTGAGTACTTTACATTTCTGCATTATTCATTAAGGTTACGAGTCAGTGCCCATATAAAATGTAATCCTGACTAAAACGCACGTGCATATTATCCACTCAGGCTATGAATGTGTTTCCAAATGAAATAGACTCCTGGCTACTCCAAAGGTCTGCATTATTTACTGAGGCTCTGAATGAATGTCCATCGAAAATAGACTCCAAATTATTCTCCAGGTGTGTATTATTCAGTGAGCCTCAGAATATGTGGCCATACTAATTAGATTTCTTACTATATCAAGGGTCTCTCTTATGCACTGAGACTCTGATTATGTGTCTACCTGAAAGAGTCTCCTTACCTCACCACATTGTTTAATGACTCATTGAATGAGAGGCCACATGAAAAAGCCTCCTGACTATTCCACAGGTGTGCATTATTTAGTGAGACTCTGAATGAGGAGATACAAGTAAATCCTGATTCTTTATTCAGGTGTGTATATTTAGTGAGGCTCTCAACGGATAGCTATAGGAAAGAGACTTCTGACTATTCCACCGGTTTGAATTATTTAGTGATTCTCTGAATGAGTGGCCATAAAATATAAATTCCAGACTATATCACAAGTGTGTAATATTCATTGAGTCTGTGATAGAGTTTCCATATAAAACAGAATTCTAATGACTCCACATGTGCGTTATTCACTGTTTGTCTGAATGAGTAGCTGTATGACATAGACACCTCATTATTCTCCATGTGTGCATTATTTCAACAGGTTCGGTATGAATGTCCATAGCAAATAGACCCCTGAAACTCCCCAGGTGTGTATAACTCAGCATTTCACAGATTTAGAGTTCATATGAAATAGACTCCTGACTACCACCTAGGTGTGTGTCATTCAGGAAGGCACTTAATTCATGGCTATCTTAAACATCTCCTGATTACTCTATAGAAGTTCATTATTCACAGAATCTTTGAATGAGAGGCCATACAAAGGAGACACCCAGCCATTGCTCCATTTTGAATTATTCAGTAAGGTTCTAAATGAGTGGTAGTATGAAATAGTATCCTGAGAATTCCCCAGCAGGGTATCATTCAGGGAGGCACAGAATGAGTGGCCATATAAAAAATGTTTGACTATGACCCTGGTGTGGATTATTCACTTAGGGTCTAAATGAGTGGCTACATAAAGTAGACTCTTAACTCTTCCCCAGGTGTGTATTAACGAATGAGTCTCTGATTAAGTGGACATATAAAAGAGACTCAGGTGTTTTGCCCAGGTGTTCATTACTTACAGAGACTCTGAATGTGTAGGCATTTGAAGTAGACCCTTGACTGTTACTGAGGAGAGTATTAGTCACAGAGGCCCAGAACCTGTGGCCATGTGAATTAGATTCCTGACTTATCAGATATACATTTTATTCACTAAAACACTGAAAGATTTGCCTTCTGACATACACCACATTTTACTCCACAGGTGCGTGTTATTTTTTGACTCTTCAAATGAACCACAATATGAAATTGACTAGTGATGATTCCCCACATGTGCAATATTAGAAGAGGTTCTGTATGAGTGTCCATATCTAATAGTCTCCTGACTCTCACGCATGTGTGTATAATTCACAGAGCTGCTTTATTTGGAGCTACCATCAATAGGGTCCTCACTCCTCCACAGCTGTTTATTAGGCACTGAAACTCCGAATGAGAGGCCATATGAAATAGACTCCTTACTATTGCCTCATTGTGCATTATTCGGTAATGCTGTGATTGAGTGACCATATGACCTGGACTCTGACTATTCCCAAGGTGTGTATTATTCAGTCAGTTTTTGAACGTGTGACCACATAAAATAGACTCCTGATTCTGTCCTCTTGACTATTTCTCAGCTATGCATTTTCCACTGAATCGCTGCGTGAACGGTCATATCAGAGTCTCCAGACAATTCCCCAGGTGTGCATTATTCAGTGAGTGGCTATAAATAATAGAACCCTGAGTATTTTTCAGATATATATGATTCTTCACTGAGGAACTAAATAAGTGGCCATGTCAAGGACACTCCTGACATTTCCATACGTCTGTATTATTCTGTGAGTCTCTGAATGAGTTGCCATAAAATAGAGACTCCTGTATACTACTCAGGCGTGAGTTTTTACATTCGGCTGTAAATGAGTGGCTATATGAAATAGAATCCTGACTTTCCCAAAGTGTCTGTTATTCAGATAGGCTCTGAGTATGTGGGTATATAAAATAGAATTCTGACTACAATACAGGTGTTCTTTACTCAATGAACATCTGAAGAAATTCCACATGTAATAGCGTCCAGAGTATTTCTCATGTATTTATTATTCACTGAGGCTCTGAAACTTTGGCCATATGAAATGGTATTCTGACTAGTCTACAGGCGTGTATTATTGACACTGACTCTAAATATTTGGGCATATGGAATAGACTGGTGACTATTCCAAAGTTGTGTATTACTGACTCAGGCTTTGATTTTGTGGCCATATAAAATAGACCAGTGTCTATTCCACACGTGTGCATTATTCCCTTAGGATGTAAATGAGAGGATGTGTAAAGCACACTCCTAAAACTTTCCCAGGTGTGTGTCACTCAGTGAGGCTCTATTTTGTATGACCATATGAAACAGGAGGCAGAGTATCTCAAATAATTTTATTATTCAGTGAATCTTTCTATGAGTGGCTATATGAAATAAACTGATGAGTACTTTACATTTGTGCATTATTCATTGAGTTTAAGAATCACTGGCCATACAAAATGTAATCCTGACTAATTCACACGTGCATATTATCCACTAAGGCTATGAATGTGTTGCCAAATGAAATAGACTCCTGGCTACTCCACAGGTCTGCATTATTTACCGAGGCACTGAATAAATGTCCATCGAAAATAGACTCCAAATTATTCTCCCGGTGTGTATAATTCAGTGAGCCTCAGAATATGCGGCCATACTAATTAGATTTCTTACTATATCAAGGGTCTGTCTTATGCACTGAGGCTCTGAATATGTGTCTACATGAAAGAGTCTCCAGACTACACCATATATTTTAATGACACATTTGATGAGAGGCCACATGAAAAAGTCTCCTGAGTATTCCACAGGTGTGCATTATTTTTTTATTCCTTATACGAGTTTATTGCTTTCTTCTTCTTTTTTAATTTTACAAATTTTTATTGCATTATAGGTTTTGTGGTACATGTGCAGAACGTGCAAGTTAGTTGCATGGGTACACACATGGCAGTGTGTTTTGCTGCCTTTCTCCCCTTCACCCCCACTTGGCATTTATTCCCAGGCTATCCCTCCAGAGCCCCCCCACTGTCCCTCCCCCATTCCCCCAATAGTCCCCAGTGTGTAGTAGAACTCCTCCCTGTGTCCATTTTTTTAATTTTTCTCACCCGCCTATGAGTTAGCATATGCGGTGTTTCGTTTTCAGTTCTTGTGTCAGTTTGTTGAGAATGATGTTCTCCACATTCATCCATGTCCTTACAAAGGACACAAACTCATCATTTTTGATTGCTGCATAATATTCCATGGTGTAAATATGCCAGATTTTCCCAGTCAAGTCTATCATCGATGGGCATTTGCGTTGGTTCCAGGTCTTTGCTATTGTAAACAGTGCTGCAATGAATATTCGTGTGCATGTGTCCTTATAATAAGACGATTTATAGTCCTTTGGATATATACTCAGTAATGGGATTGCTGGGTCAAATGGGATTTCTATTTCTAGGTCCTTGAGGAATTGCCACACTGTCTTCCACAATGGTTGAGCTAATTTACACTCCCCAAAACAGTGTGAGAGTGTTCCTATTTCTCCACATCCTCTCCAGCATCTGTTGTCTCCAGATTTTTTAATGATCGCCATTATAACTGGCATGAGAGGGTATCTCAATGTGGTTTTGATTTGCATCTCTCTAATGACCAGTGATGATGAGCATTTCCTCATGTGTTTGTTGGTCTCATGTATTTCTTCTTTTGTAAAGTGTCTGTTCATATCCTTTGCCCATTTTTGAATGGGCTTGTTTGTTTTTTTCCTGTAAATCTGTTCGTGTTCTAAAAAGAACACGATATTCTGGATATCAGCCCTTTGTCAGATGCGTAAACTGCAAAGATTTTTTCCCATTCTTATGGTTGCTCATTCATTCTAGTGACTGTTTCTTTTGCCATGCAGAAGCTGTGGAGTTTGATTACGTCCCATTTGTCTAATTTAGCTTTTGTTGACAATGCTTTTGGTGTTTTGGTCATGAAGTCCATGCCTACTCCTATGTTCTGAATGGCTTTGCCTAGATTTTCTTCTAGGATTTTTACGGTGTCAGTTATTATGTTTAAGTCTTTAATCCATCTGGAGTTAATTTTAGTGTAAGGTGTCAGGAAGGGGTCCAGTTTCTGCTTTCTGCACATGGCTAGCCAGTTTTCCAACACTATTTATTAAAGAGGAAATTCTTACCCCGTTGCTTCTTCTTGTCATGTTTATCAAACGTTATATGGTTGTAGATATGTTGTGTTGCCTCTGATGCCTCTGTTCTGTTCCATTGGTCTATATCTCTGTTTTGGTAACAGTACCATACTGTTTTGTTTACTGTAGCCTTGTAGTATAGTTTGAAGTCTGTTAGTGTGATGCCTCCCACTTTGTTCTTTTTGCTTATAATTGACATGGCTATGCAGGCTCTCTTTTGGTTTTATATGAAGTTCATGTTGGTTTTCTCAGTTCTGTGAAGAAATTCAATGGTAATTTGATGGGAATTGCATTGATTGTTTAAATTACTTTGGGCAGTATAGCCATTTTCAAAATATTGATTCTTCCTAACCACGAAAATGGAATGTTTCTCCATCTTTTTTTGTCCTCTCTTATTTCGTTGAGCAGTGGTTTGTAGTTTTCCTTAAAGAGGTCCCTTAAATTCCTTGTGAGTTGTATTCCTAGGTATTTTATTTTCTTTGTAGCAATTGTGAATGGCAGTTCGTTCTTGATTTGGTTCTCTCTACGTCTGTTATTGGTGTATAGGAATGCTTCTGATTTTTGCACATTGATTTTATATCCTGAGACTTTACTGACGTTGCTTATCAGTTTCAAGAGCTTTTGGGCTGAGGTGATGGAGTCTTTTAGGTATACTATCATTTCGTCTGCATATAGAGACAATTTGGCTTCCAACTTTCCTATTTGAATACCCTTTATTTCTTTTTCTTGCCTGATTGCTCTGGCTAGATCTTCCAGTACTATGTTGAATAGGACTGGTGAGAGAGGGCATTTTTGTCTCGAGCCAGATTTCAAAGGGAATGCTTCCAATTTTTGCCCATTAAGTATGATATTGGCTGTTGGTTTGTCGTAGATAGCTTTTAATACTTTGAGATATGTTCCATCAATACCAAGTTTATTGAGGTTTTTTAACATAATGGGCTGTTGAACTTTGTCAAATGCCTTCTCTGCATCAATTGAGATAATCACGTGGTTTTTGTTTTTGCTTCTCTTTATGTGGTGAATTACATTTACAGACTTGTGTATGTTGAACCAGCCTTGCATCCCCGGGATGAATCCTACTTGATCATGATGGATACGTTTTTTTTAATGTGCTGTTGTAATCGGTTTGCCAGTATTTTATTGAAGATTTTTGCATCTATGTTCATCATGGATATTGGCCTGAAGTTTTCTTTTCTTGTTGAGTCTCTGCTGGCTTTTGGTATCAGGATGATGTTGGTCTCATAAAATGATTTGAGAAGGGTTCCCTCTTTTTGAATCATTTGTAATAGTTTCAGAAGGAATGGTACCAGATCCTCTTTGTGTGTCTGGTCGAATTCGGCTGTGAACCCATCTGGTCCTGGGCTTTTTTTGTGTGTGGTAGGCTCTTAATTGCTCCCCTAACTTTAGACCCTGTTATTGGTCTATTCATAGTTTCAGCTTCCTCCTGGTTTAGGATTGGTAGGATACAGACGTCCAGGAATTTATCCATTTCTTCCTGGTTTACTAGTTTATGTGCATAGAGTTTTTTGTAGTATTCTCTGATGATGGTTTGAATTTCTGTGGAATCTGTGGTGATTTCCCCATTATCGCTTTTTATTGCATATATTTGGTTGTTCTCTCTTTTCTTTTTTATCAGTCTGGCTAGTGGTCTGTCTATTTTGTTGATCTTTTCGAAAAACCAGCTGTTGGATTTATTAATTTTTTTTGAAGGGTTTTTCTTGTCTCGATCTCATTCACTTCTGCTCTGATCTTAGTTATTTATTGTCTTTGGCTAGGTTTTGAGCTTTTTTGATCTTCCTCCTCTAGCTCTTTCAATTTTGAGGATAGGGTGTCAATTTTGGACCTCTCCACTCTTCTCATGTGGGCACTTATTGCTATATATTTTCCTCTACAAACTGCTTTAAATGTGTCCCAGAGATTCTGGTACATTGTGTCTTCGTTCTCGTTGGTTTCGAAGAACTTCTTTATTTCTGCCTTCATTTCATTGTTTATCCAATCAACATTCAAAAGCCACTTGTTCATTTTCCATTTAGCTGTGCGGTTCTGAGTTATTTTCTGACTTCTGAGTTCCAACTTGATTGCACTATGGTCTGAGAGACTGTTTGTTATGATTTCAGTTGTTTTTCATTTGCTGAGGAGTGCTTTACTTCCTATTATGTGGTCAATTTTGGAGTAGGTGTGATGTGGTGCTGAGAAGAATGTCTATTCTGTGGATTTGGGGTGGAGAGTTCTGTAAATTTCTATCAAATTTGCTTGTTCCAGATCTGAGTTCAAGTCCTGGATATCCTTGTTAATTTTCTGTCTTGTTGATCTGTCTGCTATTGACAGTGGAGTGTTAAAGTCTCCCACTGTTATTGTGTGGGAGTCTAAGTCTCTTTTTAAGTCATTAAGAACTTGCCTTTTATATCTGGGTGCTCCTGTATTGGGTCCATATATATTTAGAATCGTTAGCTCTTCTTGTTGTATCGATCCTTTTACCATTATGTAATGACTTTGTTTGTCCCTTTTGATCTTTGTTGCTTTAAAGTCTATTTTATCAGAGATGAGAATTGCAACTCCTGCTTTTTTCTGCTCTCCATTTGCTTGGTGAATCTTCCTCCATCCCTTTATTTTGAGCCTTTGTGTATCCTTGAATGTGAGGTGAGTTTCCTGGATACAGCACACCTATGTTTTGGTTTTTTATCCAATTTGCCAGTCTGTGTCTTTTGATTGGTGCATTTAGCCCATTTACATTTAGGTTTAATATTGTTATGTGTGAGTTTGATACTTCCATTTTGATGCTAGCTGGCAGTTTTGCCCATTGGTTTATGTAGTTTCTTCATTTTGTTGATGCTCTTTAGCATTTGGTATGCATTTAGGATGGCTGCTACTGGTTGTTTCTTTCCATGTGTAGTGCCTCTTTCAGGAGCTCTTGTAAAGCAGGCCTAGTGGTGACAAAATCTCTGAGTACTTGCTTGTTCATGAAGGATTTTATTTTTCCTTCACTTATGAAGCTCAGTTTGGCTGGATATGAAATTCTGGGTTAAAATTTCTTTTCTTTAACGATGTTGAATATTTGCCCCCACTAACTTCTGGCTTGTAGAGTCTCTGCTGAGAGATCTGCGGTGAGTCTGATGGGCTTCCCTTTGTGTGTGACCCAACATTTCTCTCTGGCTGCCCTTAGTATTTTCTCCTTCATTTCAACCCTGGTGAATCTGACGATTATGTGCCTTGGGTTGCTCTTCTTGCGGAGTATCTCTGCGGTGTTCTCTGTATTTCCTGGAGTTGAGTATTGAACTGTCTTGCTAGGTTGGGGAAATTTTCCTGGATAATATCCTGAAGAGTGTTTTCCAGCTTGGATTCATTCTCTTCATCACATTCTGATACACCTATCAAACGTAGCTTTGGTCTGTTCACATAGTCCCACATTTCTTGGAGATTTTGTTCATTCCTTTTTGCGCTTTTTTCTTTAATCTTGGTTTCTCGTTTTATTTCATTGAGTTGATCTTCGATTTCTGATAGTCTTTCTTCTGCTTGGTCAATTCAGCTGTTGAAACTTGTGCATGCTTCGCGAAGTTCTCATGTTGTTTTTTTCAGCTCCTTCAATTCATTCATATTCCTCTTTAAGTTGTCCATTCTTGTTATCTTTTCCTCGAATCATTTTTCAAATCTTTTTTCAAATTTCTTAGTTTCTTTGCACTGATTTAGAAAATGTTCCTTTTGCTCACTGAAGTTTCTTATTATCCACTTTCTGAAGTCTAATTCCGTCATTTTGTCACACTCATTGTTTCTCCAGCTTTGTTGGTGTTTTCCTCCTTTTTGTGCTGGTTTCGTCACATCTTTATGGATTTATCCACCTGTCATCTTAGTATTTGCTGACTTTTCAATTGGTTCTCTGTGTGGACGCCCAGATATTTGATGATGAGTTATTTCTGTTACTTAGTTTTCTTTCTAATGATCTATCCCCTCTGCTGTACGAGTGCTGAGGTTCACTCCAGGCCCTGCTTTTCTGGGGTACACCTGTAGCAGCTGTGCAACAGTGAGGGATGCTACCAGTTTGTTCCAGAATGATGCCCGCCAAATGGCAGTGTGATTAGTCCTTTTTTGGGGTGACTCTTTGGATATACGGGGGTCAGCGCGCTGCTTGAGGAGACAGCCTGTGCTTCATAGGAATTCCAGTGCTGTGCTGTGAGATCAGTTTTTCATTCAAGGCTGTTGGGAGGATGTGTTTATGTCTGCTGCAACAGAACTCATAAAAGCCCCCGTTTTTTTTCCCCCCTTAGATGCTCTGTCTCAGGGAGGTGTGGCTTTCTTTGTGAGTATCTGTTGTACTGTCCTGCAATGCTAGGAGGCAGTCTATTCACTATTTTTTTGCTGGAGCTCTGCCCAGCTAGCGCGGGTCCGCCCTGTTTCTGCGAGTCTCCATTCTGCTGTGGCACGCTCCGCCCTGCTGGTGGAGTCTCTCTGTTATGAAGGTTGCCTCAGCAACAGCAGGCTGCGTCAGCCCTGGGCGGTACTTCAGTAAGGGCGGATTGCGTCCATAGTGGCAGAGGATCCTCTCCCACCGGGCTGCACCATCCTAGATGCTGGCAGCAAAACGCTCAGCCCCGAGTGCCTCCAATCGCCGCCCTGCTTGTCCCTGTGAGGGTGGGACCCGCTAAGCCCGATCCCCCAGCTCCCTGCCTCAGAGTCCATCCTCTCTCTCTCTTTCTTTCTCTCCCCAAGCTGAACGGTTGACTCTCTCACTGGCGCCCCAGTAGGCTGCTGATAGTGCACTGTGCTCCCTGTGATCTCCCGTGCCGCTGCCCACTGCACCGGCTCAGATCACATTTCCCAGGAATATCCTAGTCTGGCTCATTGTCCAAGTCCCGTTAAATCAGATGGACATGCCAATCTACCCTTCCACATCTCAGATTGCCTGTTTAACAGGGCACCCGGACCAGTCAGTTTTGGAACGGGTGCCACTGCAGTGTGGCGCCGGCCAAACCGGCCCCGCGAGCCAGCTGCACTTGATCTAGCGTCCCGTGTCTCTTCCACACCTGGAACTTTCAAAGTTCTGTGGGCAAAAAACATCCGTCCGGCAATGTGGCTAGGACTCACCCTCTGCGCCTTCACTGAGAGCTGCAATCCTGAGTGGCCTCTACGACGCCAGCTTCAGGTGTGCATTATTTAGTGAGACTCTGAATGAGGAGATACAAGTAAATCCTGACTATTTATCCAGGTGTGTACATATAGTGGGGCTCTCAATGGGTTGCCATAGGAAAGAGACATCTGACTGTTCCGCAGATGTCAGATTCTATTTCTTCCGAAATAGAATCCTGACTTTCCCAAGGTGTCTGTTATTCAGTTAAGCTGTGAGTATGTGGCTATATAAAATAGAATTCTGACTAAAATACAGGTGTTTTTTACTCAATGAACTTCTGAAGAAATGCCACATGTAACAGCGTCCAGAATATTTCTCAGGTATTTCTTATTCACTGAGGCTCTAAAACTTTGGCCATATGAAATTGTTTCCTGACTAGTCTCTAGATGTGTATTATTGGCTCTGACTCTAAATATTTGGGCATATATAATAGACTACTGTCTATTCCAAAGTTGTGTATTACTGACTCAGGCTTTGATTTTCTGGGCATATAAAACAGACTAGTATCTATTCCACACATGTGCATTATTCCCTTAGGCTGTAAAAGAGAGACAATGTAAAGTACACTCCTAACACTTCCCCAGGTGTGTGTCACTCAGTGAGGCTCTTTTTGTGTGACAATATAAAAAAGGAGGCTGTCCATGTCAAATATTTTTATTATTCACTGAATCACTGAATGAGCTGCTAAATGAAATAAACTGCTGAGTACTTTACATTTGTGCATTATTCATTGAGGTTACGAGTCAGTTGCCATATAAAATGGAATCCTGATTAATCCACACGTGCATATTATCCACTGAGGCTATGACTGTGCGTCCAAATGAAAGAGACTCCTGACTACTCCACAGGTCTGCATTATTTATCGAGGCTCTGAATGAATGTCCATCGAAAATAGACTCCAAATTATTCTCCAGGTTAGTACTATTCAGTGAGCCTCAGAAGATGTGGTCATAATAATTAGACTTCCTACTATATCAAGGGTCTTTCTTATGCACTGAGGCTATGAATATGTGTCTACATGAAAGAGTCTCCTGACTACACGACATTTTTCAATGACACATTGAATGAGAGGCCACATTAAATAGTTTCCTGACTATTCCACAGGTGTGCATTATTTAGTGAGACTGAATGAGGAGATACAAGTAAATCCTGACTATTTTTCCAGGTGTGTACATTTAGTGAGGGTCTCAACGGGTAGCCATAGGAAAGAGACTTCTGAGTATTTTGCAGGTGTGAATTATTCAGTGATTCTCTGAATGAGTGGCCATAAAATATAGACTCCTGACTATATTACAAGTGTGTCATATTCAGTGAAGCTGTGAAAGAGGGGCCATATGAAACCGAATTCTAATGACTCCACATGTGCTTTATTCACTGTTTGTCTGAATGAGTAGCTGTATGATATAGACTCCTCATTATTCTCCATGTGTGCATTATTCAAACAGGTTCGGTATGAGTGTCCATACCAAATAGACTCCTGAAACTCCCCCAGGTGTTTATTACTCAGCGTTACACAGAATTAGA
This sequence comes from Saguinus oedipus, assembly GCA_031835075.1. Taxonomy (NCBI): domain Eukaryota; kingdom Metazoa; phylum Chordata; class Mammalia; order Primates; family Cebidae; genus Saguinus; species Saguinus oedipus. The sequence continues at coordinate 62,054,904 of CM063173.1, forward strand.
GTTCATATGAAATAGACTCCTGACTACAACCCCGGTGTTTATCATTCAGGAAAGCACTTAATTCATGGCTATCTTAAACAGTGTCCTGATTACTCCATAGAAGTTCATCATTCACTGAAATTCTGAATGGGAAGCCATACAAAATAGATACCTGACTATTGCTCCATAGTGAATTATTCAATAAGGTTCTAAATGAGTGTTAGTATGAAATAGAATTCTGAGAATTCCCCAGGTGTGTATCATTCAGGGAGGCACAGAATGAGTGGCCATATAAAAACTGCTGGACTATTACCCTGGTGTGCATTATTCACTCAGGGTCTAAATGAGTGGCTACATGAAGTAGACTCTTAACTCTTCCTTTGTTGTGTATTATTGAAACAGTCCCTAAGTAAGTGGGCATAAAAATGGGACTCAGGTGTGTTTCCCAAATGTTCATTGCATACAGAGACGTTGAATGTGTAGCCATTTGAAGTAGACCCTTGACTATTTTTTAGGGGAGTTTTCTTCACATAGGCCCTGAACGAGTGGCCATGTGAAAGAGATTCCTGCCTTATCAGATATACATATTATTCACTAAAACACTGCAAGAGTGGCCTTATGAAATAGAACCTATTTTACTCAACAGGTGTGTTTTATTTTCTGATACTCCAAAGTAATCACCATATGAAACAGACAAGTGATTATTCGGCACATATGCAGTATGGGAAAAGGTTCTGGATGAGTGTCTATGTCAAATAGTCTCCTGATTCTGATACATGTGTGTATCATTCACGGAGCTGATTAATTTGGGGCTACGTTAAATAGGGTCCTGACTGCTCCAAAGCTGTTTATTATGCACTGAAGCTCCTACTGACAGGCCATATGTAATATACTCCTTACTATTGCCCCATTGTGCATTATTCGGTATTGCTGTGATTGAGTGTCCATATGATTTGGACACTGTCTATTCATTCCCAAGTTGCATATTCTTCAGTGAGATACTGAACGCGTGACCACATAACATAAACCCTTGACTCTATCGTCTTGAATAGTTTTCAGTCCTGCAATGTTCCCTGAGTCGCCGGGTGAAGGGTCATATCAAAGTGTCTCCAGACTGTTTATTGGCTGTACATTATTGAGTGAGGCTCTGAATAAGTGGCTATATATAATATAATCCTGAGTATTTTCCAGATATATATGATTTCTCACTGAGGTTCTGAATAAGTGGCCGTGTGACTCCTGACGATTTCATAGGTCTGTATTATTCTGTGAACCTCTGAATGAATGGACATAAAATAGAGCTTCCTGAATGCTCCTCAGGCGTGAATTTTTACATTCGGCTATAAATGAGTGGCTATACAAAATAAAATTATAACTTTTCCCAAAGTGTATGTTAATAAGGTAGGCTCTGAATATGTGGCTATAGGAAATAAAATTCTTACTACAACAGAGGCGTTTCTTATTCAAGGAAGCTCTGAAATTGATGCCACATGTAATAGCATCCTGAGTATTACCCAGGTATGTATTATTCACTGAGGCACTGAAACTTTTGCAATATGAAATTGTTTTTTGATTGTCCACAGGCGTGTATTATTGATTCTGACTCTAAATATTTGGGCATGTAAAATAGACAAGTGGCTATTTCAAAGATGTGTATTACTCACTCAGGCTTTGATTTTGTGGCCATATAAAATAGTCTAGTGTCTATTCCACATGTGTGCATTATTCCCTGAGGCTGTAAATAAGAGGCTATATGAAGTAGACTCCTAACACTGCCCTAGATGTGCCTTACTCAGTGAGGCTCATTTTGTGTGACCATATGAAACAGGATGCTGCTATATTAAACATTTGTATTATTTAGCGATTCTCTGAATGAGTGTCTATATGAAATAGACTGCTGAGTACTTTACATTTGTGCATTTTTCACTGAGGTTACGAGTCAGTGGCCATATAAATTGGAATCCAGATTAATCTACATGTGCATATTATCCACTGAGGCTATGAATGAGTGTCCTAATAAAATAGACTCCTGGCTATTCCACAGGTGTACATTATTTACCGAGGCTCGGAATGAATGTCCATCAAAAATAGATTATAAATTATTCTCCAGGTGTGTATTATTCAGTGAGGCTCAGAAGATGTGGCAATGTTAATTAGATTCCTTACAACATAAAGGCCCTCTTTTATTCACTGTGGCTTTGAATATGTGTCTACATGAAATAGACTCCTGACTACATCACATTATTCAATGACATTTTGAATTAGAGGCCACATGAAAAAGTCTCCTGACTGTTCCACAGGTGTGTATTATTTAGTGAGACTCTGAATGAAGGGATACAGGTAAATCCTATTTCCCCAGGTGTGTACACTTAGTGAGGCTCTTAACGAGTGGCAATAGGAAAGAGTCTCCTGACTACTCCACAGGTGTGCATTATTTAGTGAGACTCTTAATGAGGGTATAATGGTAAACCCTGACTATTTCCCCAGGTGTGTACACTTAGTGAGGCTCTTAACGGGTAGCCATAGGAAAGAGATTTCTGACTATTCTTCAGGTGTGCATTATTTCGTGATTATCTGAATGGGTGCCCAAAAAGATAGATTCCAGACTATATCACAAGTGTGTAATATTCAGTGAGGCGGTGAAAGAGTGTCCATAGGAATCAGACTTCTAATTACTTTACATGTGCATTATTCACTGTTTGTCTGAATGATTAGCTGTATGACATAGACTCCTCATTATTATTTATGTGTGCATTAATCAAACAGCTTCTGTTTGAGTTTCCATACCAAATAGAATCCTGACACTGCCCCAGGTGTGTATTACTCAATGATACACAAAATTAGAGTTCATACAAAATAGACACCAGGCTATTACCCAGGTGTGTATTATTCAGGAAGGCACTTAATACGTGGCTTTGTTAAACAGCGTCCTGATTACTCCATAGAAGTTTATTATTCACTGAAACATTGAGTCATAGACCATATAAAATAGACACTTGCCTATTGCTCCATTGTGAATTATTCAATAAGGTGCTAAATGCGTGGTATTATCAAATAGAATCCTTACATTTTTTTAGGTGTATATCACTCAGTGAGGCACAAAATGAGTGGCCATATAAAAAATGCTCTACTATACACTGGGGACTGTTGGGGTGAATGGGGTAGGGACAGCAGTGGGGGCTGGGGGGATAGCCTGGGGATGAATACCAAGTGTGGGTGAAGGGGAGGAAAGCAGCAAAGCACACTGCCATGTGTGTACCTATGCAACTATCTTGCTCGTTCTGCACATGTACCCCCAAACCTATAATGCAATAAATTTTTTTTTAAAAAACTGCTCGACAATTACCCTGGTGTGCATTATTCACTGAGGCTCAAAATGAGTGGCTAAATGAAGTAGACTCTTAAATCTTCCCCAGGTGTGTATTATTGAATGAGATTCTGAATAAGTGGGCATAAAAAAGAGACTCAGGTGTATTGCCCAGGTGTTCATTACCTACAGAGTCTTTGAATGTATAGCCATTTAAAGTAGATATTTGACTATTTTTGAGGGGAGTATTCTTCACAGAGGTCCTGAACGAGTGGCCATGTGAAAGAGATTCCTTACTTTTCAGATATACATATTATTCACTAAAGCTCTGAAAGAGTGGCCTTATGAAATAGAACCCATTTTACTCAAAAGGTGTGCAAAAGTTTTTGATTCTCCAAACTAATCACCATATGAAACAGACTAGTGATTATTCCCCACATGTGCAGAATGCCAAAAGGTTCTGTATGAGTGTCTATATCAAAAAGTCTCCTGACTATGACACATGTGTGTATTATTCACGGAGCTGCTTAATTTGGGGCAACTTAAATAGGGTCCTGACTACTCCACAGCTGTTTATTATGCGCTGAATCTCTGAATGATAGGCCATTTGAAATAGACTCCTTGCTATTGCCCCATTGTGCATTATTCGGTAATGCTGTGATTGAGTGTTCATATGACTTGACACTGAATATTCCCAAGGTGTGTATTCTTCAGTGAGATTCTAAACGAGTGAACACATAACATAAACCCTTGAATCTATCCTCTTGATTATTTTTCAGTTCTGCATTGTCCACTGAGTCGCTGGGTGAAGGGTCATATCAAATAGTCTCCAGACTATTCCTTAGCTGTGCATTGTTCAGTGAGTCTCTGAATAAGTGGTTATATATGATATAATCCTGAGTATTTTCCAGATATATATGATTCCTCACTGAGGTTTTGAATAAGCGGCTGTGTGAAATACACTCCTTACGTTTTATAGGTCTGTACTATTCTGTGAAGCTCTGAATGAATGGCCATAAAATAGAGCCTCCTGAATATTCCTCAGGCGTGTGTTTTTACATTCGGCTCTAAATGAGTGGCTATATGAAATAGAACTTTAACTTTTCCCAAGGTGTATGTTATTCAGTTAGGCTCTGAATATGTGGCTATAGGAAATAGAATTCTGACTACAATAGAGGTGTTTCATATTCAAGAATCTCTGAAATTGATGCCACATGTAACAGACTCTTAAATCTTCCTTTGTTGTGTATTATTGAATGAGTCTCTGACTGAGTGGGCATAAAAAAGAGACTCAGGTGTATTGCCCATGGGTTCTTTGCATACAGAGACTTTGAATGTGTAGCCATTTGAAGTAGACCCCTGACTATTTTTGAGAGGAGTTTTCTTCACAGAGGCCCTGAACGAGCGGCCATCTCAGAGATTCCTGACTTATCAGATACACATATTATTCACTAAAACACTGCAAGAGTGGCCTTATGAAATAGAATGCATTTTACTCAACAGGTGTGCGTTATTTTCTGATACTCACTCCAAACTAATCACCATATGAAACAGACAAGTGATTATTCCCAACATGTGCAGTATTCGAAAAGGTTCTGTATGTGTGTCTATGTAAAAGAGTCTCCTGACTCAGACACATGTGTGTATCATTCACGGAGCTGATTAATTTGGGGCTACCTTAAATAGGGTCCAGACTACTCCACAGCTGTTTATTATGCACTGAAGCTCCGACTGACAGGCCATATGAAATAGACTCCTTACTATTGCCCCATTGTGCATTATTCGGTAATGCTGTGATTGAGTGTCCATATGATTTAGACACTGACTATTCCCAAGTTGTGTATTCTTCAGTGAGATTCTGAACGCGTGACCACATAACATAATTTCTTGACTCTATCTCTTGACTATGTTTATCGTCTTCATTGTTCACTGAGTCGCTGGTTGAAGGGTCATATCAAATATTCTCCAGACTATTCTTTAGCTGTGCATTATTCAGTGAGTCTCTGAATAAGTGACTATATATAATATAATCCTGAGTATTTTCCAGATATACATGATTCCTCACTGAGATTCTGAATAAGTGTCCGCGTGAAATACACTCCTGAAGTTTTCATAGGTCTGTATTATTCTGTGAAGCTCTGAATGAGTGGCCATAAAATACGGCCATAAGAATCAGACTTCTAATTACTTTACATGTGCATTATTCACTGTTTGTCTGAATGATTAGCCGTATGACATAGACTCCTCATTATTATTCGTGTGTGCATTAATCAAACAGCTTCTGTTTGAGTTTCCATACCAAATAGACTCCTGACACTGCCCCAGGTGTGTATTACCCAATGACAAACAAAATTAGAGTTCATATGATATAGACACCAGGCTATTACCCAGGTGTGTATCATTCAGGAAGGCAGTTAATTCGTGGCTTTGTTAAACAGCGTCCTGATTACTCCATAGAAGTTTATTATTCACTGAAACCTTGCATCGTAGACCACATAAAATAGACACCTGCATATTGCTCCATTGTGAATTATTCAATAAAGTGCTACATGCGTGGTAGTATCAAATAGAATCCTTAGGATTCTTCAGGTGTATATCACTCAGTGAGGCACAAAATGAGTGGCCATATAAAAAATGCTCGACAATTACCCTGGTGTGCATTATTCACTGAGGCTCTAAATGAGTGGCTACATGAAGTAGACTCTTAAATATTCCCCAGTTATGTATTATTGAATGAGACTCTGACTAAGTGAGCATAAAAAAGAGACTCAGGTGTATTGCCCAGGTGTTCATTACATATGGATTCCCTGAATGTGTAGCCATTTAAAGTAGACACTTGACTTTTTTTGAGGGGAGTATTCTTCAGAGGCCCTGAAGAAGTGGCCATGTGAAAGAGATTTCTTACTTTTCAGATATAGATATTATTCACTAAAACACTGAAACAGTGGCCTTATGAAATAGAACCCATTTTACTCAACAGGTGTGCAAAAGTTCTTGATTCTCCAAACTAATCACCATATGAAACAGACTAGTGATTATTCCCCACATGTGCAGAATGTGAAAAGGTCCTGTGTGAGTGTCTATGTCAAATAGTCTCCTGACTCTGACAGATGTGTGTATCATTCACAAAGCTGCTTAATTTGGGGCTACCTTAAATAGGGTCCTGTTTACTCCACAGCTGTTTATTATGCGCTGAATCTCTGAATGTCAGGCCATATTAAATAGACTCCTTACTATTGCCCCATTGTGCATTATTCGGTAATGCTGTGATTGAGTGTTCATATGACTTGGACACTGACTATTCCCAAGGTGTGTATTCTTCAGTGAGATTCTGAACGAGTGAACACATAATATAAACCCTTGAAACTATCCTCTTGACTATTTTTCAGTTCTGCATTGTCTACTGAGTCGCTGCGTGAAGGGTCATATCAAATAGTCTCCAGACTATTCCTTAGCTGTGCATTGTTCAGTAAGTCTCTGAATAAGTGGTTATATATGATATAATCCTGAGTATTTTCCAGATATATATGATTCCTCACAGGTTTTGAATAAGTGGCTGTGTGAAATACACTCCTGACGTTTTCATAGGTCTGTATTATTCTGTGAAGCTCTGAATGAGTGGCCATAAAATACGGCCTCCTGAATGCTCCTCAGGCGTGAGTTTTTACATTCGGGTCTAAAGGAGTGGTTATACGAAATAGAATTATAAATTTTCCAAAAGTGTATGTTAATCAGTTAGGCTCTGAATATGTGGCTATAGGAAATAGAATTCTGACTACAAAGGAGGTGTTTCTTATTCAAGGAATCTCTGAAATTGATGCCACAAGTAATAGCGTCCTGAGTATTTCCCAGGTATGTATTATTCACTGAGGCTCTGAATCTTTGGCCATATGAAATTGTTTTCTGACTTGTCCACAGGCGTGTATTATTGACTCTGATTCCAAATATTTCGGCATGTAAAATAGACAAGTGACTAATAAAAAGATGTGTATTACTCACTCAGTCTTGGATTCTGTGGCCATATAAAATAGTCTAGTGTCTATTCCACACGTGTGCGTTGTTCCCTGAGGCTGTAAATGAGAGGCTATATTAAGTAGACTCCTAATACTGCCCTAGGTGTGCCATACTCAGTGAGGTTAATTTTGTGTGATAATATGAAACAGGATGCTGCCATATTATATATTTGTATTATTTAGTGAATCTCTGAATGAGTGTCTATATGAAATAGACTGCTGAGTACTTTACATTTATGCATTTTTCAGTGAGGTTACGAGTAAGTGGCCATATAAATTGGAATCCGGACTAATCCACACGTGCATATTATCCACTGAGGCCATGAATGAATGTCTTAATAAAAAGACTCCTGGCTACTCCACAGGTGTACATTATTTGCCGAGGCTCTGAATGAACGTCCATTGAAAATAGACTCCAAATTATTCTCCAGGTGTGTTTTATTCAGTGAGGCTCAGAAACGTGGCCATATTCATTAGATTCCTTACAACATTAAGGGCCTGTTTTATTCTCTGTGGCTCTGAAAATGTGTCTACATGACATAGACCCCTGACTTCATCACATTATTCAGTGACACTCCGAATTAGAGGCCATATGAATAAGTCTCCTGACTATTCCACAGGTGTGCATTATTTAGTGAGACTCCGAATGAAGGGATATTGGTAAAGCCTGACTATTTCCCCAGGTGTGAACACTTAGTGAAGCTCTTAAGGAGTGGCAATAGGAAAGAGTCTCCTGACTATTTCACAGGTGTGCATTATTGAGTGAGACTCTTAATGATGGCATAATGGTAAATCCTGTCTATTTCCCCAAGTGTGTACACTTAGTGAGGCTCTTAACGTGGTGGCCATAGGAAATAGATTTCTGACTATTCCACAGGTGTGCATTATTTAGTGATTCTCTGAATGGGTGGCCATAAAAAATAGACTCCAGACTATATCACAAGTGTGTAATATTCAGTGAGGCTGTGAAAGAGTGTCCATAGGAATCAGACTTCTAATTACTTTACATGTGTATTATTCACTGTTTGTCTGAATGAGTAACTATGACATATACTCCTCATTTTTATACATGTGTGCATTAATCAAACAGGTTCTGTTTGAGTGTCCATACAAAAGAGACTCCTTACACTACCCCAGGTGTGTATTACTCAATGATACACAATATTAGAGTTCACATTAAAAAGACGCCAGGCTATTACCCAGGTGTGTATCATTCCGGAAGGGACTTAATTCGTGGCTATATTAAGCAGCGTCCTGATTACTCCATAGAAGTTTATTATTCACTGAAACTTTGAGTGATAGACCATATAAAATAGACACCTGACTATTGCTTTATTGTGAATTATTCAATAATGTTCTAAATGAGTGGTAGTATCAAATAGAATCCTGAGGATTCTTCAGGTGTATATCACTCAGTGAGGCACAAAATTAGTGGCCATGTAAAAAATGCTTTACTATTACCCTGGTGTGCATTATTCACTGAGGCTCTAAATGAGTGGCTACACGAAGTAGACTCTTAAATCTTCCCCAAGTGTGTATTATGGAAAGAGACTCTGACTACGTGGGCATAAAAAAAAGAGACTCAAGTGTATTGCCCAGGTGTTCATTACCTACAGAGTCTGAATATGTAGCCATTTAACGTAGACACTTGAATATTTTTGAGGGAAGTATTCTTCACAGAGGCACTGAACGAGTGGCCATGTGAAAAGAGATTTCTTACTTTTCAGATATACATATTATTCACTAAAATACTGAAAGAGTGTCCTTATGTAATAGAATCCATTTTACTTCAGAGGTGTGCATATGTTTTTGATTTACCAAACAAAACACCATATGAAACAGACAAGTGATTATTCCCCACATGTGCAGTATTCAAAAAGGCTTTGATTTTGTGGCCATATAAAATAGACTAGTGTCTATTCCACACGTGTGCATTATTTTCTAATTCTGTAAATTAAAGGCTATACAAAGTAGACTCCTAACACTTCCCCTGGTGTGCATTACTCAGTGAGACTCTTTTTGTTTAACCATATGAAACAGGATGCTCTCTATCTCAAATATTTGTATTATTCAGTGAATATCTGAATTAGTGCCTATATAAAATAGACTGCTGAGTACTTTACATGTGTACGTTTTTCACTGAGGTTACGAGTCAGTGGCCATAGAAAATGGAATCCTGAATAATACACACGTGCATATTATTTAATAATGCTCTTTTTGTGTAACCATAATAAACAGGATGCTGTCTATCTTAAATATTTTTATTATTCAATGGATCCCTGAATGGGTGTCTATATGAAATAGACTGCTGAGTACTTTACATTTGTGCATTTGTCACTGAGTTTACAAGTAAGTGGCCATATAATATGGAATCCTGACTAATACACACGTTCATATTATCCAACGAGGCTATGAATGAGTGTCCAAATGAAATAGACTCCTGGCTACTCCACAGGTGTGCATTATTTACCGAGGCTCTGAATGAATGTCCGTCGAAAGTAGACTCCAAATTATTCTCCAGGTGTGTATTGTTCAGTGAGGCCCTTTTCGTGTGTCCATATGAAACAGGATGTTGTCTATCTTAAATATTTGTATTATTCATTGAATCTCTGAATGAGGATTATATGAAATATACTGCTGAGTACTTTACATTTGTGCAATTTTCATTGAGGTTATGAGTCAGTGGCCATATAAAATGGAATCCTGAGTAATCCACACGAGCATATTATCCACTGAGGCTATGAATGTATGTCCTAATAAAATACATTCATGACTACTCCACAGGTGTACATTATTTTCCGAGGCTCTGAATGAATGTCCATCGAAATTAGACTCAAAATTATTCTCCAGGTGTGTATTATACAGTGAGGCTCAGAAGATGTTGCCATATTAATTAGATTCCTTACTATATCTGGGGCCTGTCTTCTTCACTGAGGCTCTGAATATGTGTCTACGTGATATAGACTCCTGACTAAACCACAATATTCAGTGACACTCCGAATTAGGGGCCACATGAAAAAGTCTTCTGACTATTCCACAGGTGTTCCTTATTTAGTGAGAATGAATGAGGAGATAAAGGTAAATCCTGATTATTTCCCCAGGTGTGTACACTTAGTGAGGCTCTTAACGAGTGGCCATAGGAAAAAGACATCTGACTATTCAACAGGTGTGCATTATTGAGTGATTCTTTGAATGAGTGGCCATAAAAAATAGACTCCAGACTATATCACAAGTGTGTAATATTCAGTAGGCTGTGAAGCACGCTCTGTATAACTTTTTCTCCTGTGTGTATCACTTCTCACCTGTTTTTATCCTCCTCTCTCCTGTGTGTATCCTCCTCTCTCCTGTGTGTATGCCCTTTTTTCTTTGTGTATCCCCCTTACCTGTGTGTATCCTCCTCTTTCCTCTGTGTATCCCCCTTTCTCCTGTGTTTATCTATTTTTCCTGTGTGTATGCCCCTCCCTCCTCTGTGTACCATCCTCCCTCCTGTGTATATCACTACTCTCCTGTGTATATCCCCCTCTCTCCTGTGTGTATTCTTCTGTCTTCTGTGTGTATCCTGCTCTCTTTTATGTGTAAACTCCTCTATCCTGTGTGTATCCCCTTCTCTCCTGTGTGTATGCCACTATCTTTTGTGTGTATCCCCCTCTCCTGTGTGTATCCCCCTCTCTTTTTTGTGTAGTTTCCTTTTTTGCGTGTGTATCTTCCACTCTCCTGTGTGTATCCTTTTTTCTGTGTGTATCCTCCTGTCTCCAGTGTGTATCCCCCTCTCCTGTGTGTATCCCTTCTCTCTCCTATGTGTATCCTCTCTTCTGCGTGTATCCTCCTCTCTCCTGTGTGTATACTCCTCTCTCCTGTGTGTATCCTCCTCTCTCCTGCGTTTATCCTCCTCTCTTCTGTCTGTATCCTCCACTCTTTTGTGTGTATCTTCCTCTCTCCTGTATTTATCCTTTCTTTGTGTGTATTCCACTCTCTCCTGTGTGTATGCCTCAATCTCCTGTGTGTATCTTCATCCCAAATGTTTGTATACCTCAATCTCCTGTTTGTATCTTCCTCTCTCCTGTGTGTATCCCCCTCCCTCCTGTGTGTATCCTCTTCTATCCTGTGTGTATGCCCCTCTCTCTTTTGTGTATCCCGTCTCTCCTGTGTGTATCTTCCTCCCTGCTTTTTGAATTTTTCTCTCTCCTGTGTTTATCCCACTCTCTCCTGTGTGTATCCCCCACTCCTCTTTGTATCCCCCACTCTTCTGTGTGTTTTATCCTGTTTCCTATGTGAATCCAACTATCCTGTGTGTATTCCTTTCTCTCCTGTGTGTATAAACCTCTCCTGTGTGTATCCTCCTCTCTCCTGTGTGTATTCTCCTCTCTCCTGTGTGTATTCTCCTCTCTCCTGTGTGTATTTTTCTCTCTCCTGTGTGTATCTTCATAAATCCTTTGTGTATCACTCCTCTTTCCCTTGTGTTTTCCCCACTCTTCTGTGTGTAACCCCTTTCTCTTCTATTTGTATCCCCCCTTTCTTCTGTGGTTATCCACCTCTCTCCTGTGTGTATACCATATCTCCTGTTTGTATCCTCCATTCTCCTGTTTGTATCTTCCTCTCCTGTGTGTACGCCTCTCTCACCTGTGTGTATCCCCCTTTCCTGTGTGTATCCTCCTCTCTCTTTTGTGTATCCCTTTTTCTCCTGTGTGTATCCCGTTTTTTCTGTGTTTATGCCCCACTCTATTTTTGTATCCTACTGTATTCTCTGTGTATCCTTTTCTCTTTTGTGTGTATCCTATCTCCTGTGTGTATTTCTCTCTCCTCTGTGTATCCTCCTTTCTCCTGTGTGTATGATCCTCTCTCCTGTGTGTATCTTTCATCATCCCTCTGTGTATCCCCCTTCTCTCCTGTGTGTATCCTTCTTTTTTCTGTGTGTATCTCCCTCTCTTTTGTGTGTATCCCCTCTCACCTTTGTGTGCGCCTCTCTCTCTTGTGTGTATCCGCCTCTTCTGTGTGTATTCTTCTCTCACATGTGTGTATCCCCCTTTCTCCTATGTGTATCACACTCTCACAGTGTATGCCCCTCTCTCTTGTTTGTATCCCCATCTCCTGTGTTAATTTTTTTCTCTCCTGTGTATCCTTTCCTCTTTTCTGTGTATCTACCCCATCCTGTGTGTATCCCCATCTTCTTTGTGTATCCTTATCTCTCCTTTTTGTATCCTTCTCTCTCCTGTGTACATCCTCCTCTCTTTTGTGTGTATTCTCTCTCTCCTGTGTGTATCCTCTTTTTTGTGTATCCTCTTCTTTTCTGTGTGTATCCCCCTCTCCGGTGTTTATCACCCTACTCTCCTCTGTGTATCCTCCTCTCTCTTGCGTGTATCCTCTTCTCTCCTGTGTGTATTCTTCTCTCTCCTGTGTGTATCTTCCTCTCTCCTGCGGGTATCCTCCTCTCTTCTGTCTGTGTTCTCCTCTTTTTTTGTGTACCCTCCTCCTTCCTGTATTTATCATTCTCCTTCTCTGTGTATGCCCGTCTATTATGTGTGTATGCTCCACTCTCTTGTGTGTATCACCCTTTCTCCTGTGTGTATCCCCCCTCTCTCCTGTGTGTATCCTCTTTTCTCCTGTGTGTATGCCCCTCTGTTCTGTGTGTATCACCCTCTACTGTGTGGATCCCCCTTTCTCCTCTGTGCATCTTCTTCACTTCTGTGTCTATCCCCCTCATCTGTGTGTATCCCCCTCTCTACTGTGTGTTTCCCCCTCTTTTCTGTGTATCCTCCTCTCTCCTGGGTGTATCCTCCTTTCTTTTGTGTGTATCCTCCTCTCTGCAGTTTGTATCCTCCTCACTTGTGTGTATCCCCCTCCCCCTGTGTGTTTCCTCCTCTCTCCTGTGTGTATTTCTCTCTATCCTGTGTGTATTTCCCTCTATCCTGTGTGTATGTCACACTCTCCTATTTGTATCTCCCTCTTTACTGTGTGTTTTCCCCTCTCTTCTGGGTGTATCCTTCTCTCTTCTGTGTGTATCCTCTTCTCTCTTTTGTGCATCCTCCTCTCTCCTGTGTGTATCCTCCTCTCTCCTGTGTGTATCCCTTTACCCCTGTGTGTATCCCAATTTCTCCGGGATGTATCTCCCTCTCTCCTATGTGTATCCTCCTTTCACCTGTGTGTATCCTTCTCTCTCCTGTTTGTATTTATTTCTCTCCTTTGTGTATACTCCTCTCTGCTCTGTCTATCCTTCTCTCCCCTGTGTGTATTCTCCTCTCTCCTGTGTGTATCTTCCTTTCTTCTGTGTGTATCTTCTTCTCTTATATGTGTATACCCCTTTCTTCTGTGTGTATCCCCCTCTCTATTGTGTGTATTTTCCTCTATCCTGTGTGTATCCTCCTCTCTTTTGTGTGTATGCCCCCACCCTCCTGTGTGTATCCTTCTCTTTTGTGTGTATTCTTTTTTTCCTGTGTGTATCTCCCTTTCACCTGTGTGAATCCCCCTCTCCTGTGTGTTCCCCCTGTCCCTTTGGTGTATGCTCCTCTCTCCTATGTGTATCCTCCTCTCCTGTTTGTATCTTCCTCTCTCCTGTGTGTATCCCCCTCCACATGTGTGTATCCCCCACTCTCCTGTATGTTTCCCCCTCTCTTCTGTGTGTATCTTCCTCTCTCCTGGGTGTATCCTTCTCTCTTTTGTGAGTATCCTTCTCTCTGCTGTTTGTATGCTTTTCTCTTCTGTGTGTATTTCTTTTCCCCTGTGTGTATCCCCCTTTCTCCTTTGTGTATTTCCCTCCATCCTGTGTGTATCTCGCACTCTCCTGTTCGTATTTCCCTGTCTCTGTGTGTTTTCCCCACTCTTCTGGGTGTATTCTCTCTCCTGTGTGTATCCTCTTCTCTATTGTGTGTATCCTTCTCTCTCCTGTGTTTATTCCTTTCCGCCTGTGTGTATCCCCACTTATGTTGGGTGTATCCCCCTCTCTCCTGTGTGTACCCTCCTCTCTCCTGTGTGTATAGTCCTCCCTCCTGTGTGTATCTTTCTCTCTCCTGTGTGTATTCTTCTCTCTCCTCTGTGTATCCTCCTGTCTCTTGTGTGTATCCTCCTCTCTCTTGTGTGTATTTTCTTATCTCTTGTGTGTATCCCCCCTCACTCCTGTGTGTATCCCCTCTCTTCTGTGTGTATCTTTCCTAACCCTGCGTGTATTTTTCTCTCTCCTGTGTGTATTTCCCTCTCTTCTGTGTGTATCTTCCTCTCCTGTGTGTATCCTCCTCTCTGCTCTTTGTATCCTCCTATCTCCTGTGTGTATCCTCCACTCTCCTAAGTGTATCCTTTTTATCCTGTGTTTATCCCCCTCTCTTGTGTGTATTCTTCTCTCTTCTGTGTGTATCCTCCTCTGTCCTGTGTGTTTCCTCCTCTCTTCTGTATTTATTTTCTCCCACTGTGTGTAACCCCCTCTCTGCTATGTATATCCCTTTTACTCCGTGTTTATGCCCAACTCTCCTGTGTGTATTCCTCTCTCTTCTGTGTGTATCCTCGTCTATTTTGTGTGTATACTTCTCTTTCCTGTGTGTATCCCCCTCTCCTTTGTGTATCAACCTCTCTTCTGTGTGTATCCCACCGTCTCCAGTGTTTATCCCCCTCTACTTTGTGTATCCCCCTCTCTTTTGTGTGTTTCCTTCTCTTCTTTGTGTATCTTCCTCTCTGCAGTGTGTAGCCTCCTCTCTCCTATGTGTATCCTCCTCTCTTTTTTTGTGTATCCCCCTCACTACTGTGTGTATCCCACCGTCTCCAGTGTTTATACCCCTCGCCTGTGTGTATCCCCCTCTCTCTAGTGTGTTTCCCCCTCTTCTTTTTGTATCCTTCTCTCTCCTGTGTATATCCTCCTCTCTTTTATGTGTAATCTTTTCTATCCTGTGTATATTCCCGTCTCTTGTGTGTATTCTTCTCTCTCCTGTGTGTATCCTCCTCTCTTCTTTGTATATTCTCCTCTCTTCTGTGTGTATCCTCCTCTCTTCTGTGTGTATCCCTCCTCTCTTGTGTGTTTCCCCCTCTTCTTTCTGTATCCTCCTCTCTCCTTTGTGTAGCCTCCACTCTCCTTTGTGTATCCTCCTCTCTCCTGTGTTTATCCCTCTCCCTTCTGTGTGTATGCCGCACTCTCCTGTTTGTATCCCCATTTTTCTTGTGTGTATACCCTCTCTTCATTGTGTAGTCTCCTCTCTCCTGTGGGTATTCCCCTGTCTGTTGTGTGTATTGCCCTCTCTCCTGTGTGTATCCCCCTCTCTCCTGTCTGTATCCAACTCCCTTTTTTGTGTATCCCTGTCTCTTGTGTGTTTCTTTTTCTCTCCTGTGTGTATTTCCCTCTCCTGTGTTTATCCCCCTCTCTCCTGTGTGTATTTTTCTGTGTCCTGTGTGTATCATTTTCTATTTTGTGTGTATCCTCCTCTCTCCTGTGTTATCGCCCTCCCTTCTGTGTGTATGCCGAACTCTCCTGTTTGTATCCCCCTTTTTTGTGTGTGTATCCCCCTTTCTCCTTTGTGTATTCTCCTGTCTCCTGTGGTTATGCCCATCTCTCTTGTGTGTTTTACCCTCTCTCCTGTGTGTTTCTCCCTCTCTCCTGTGTGTATCCAACTCCCTTCTTTGTGAATCTTTTCCTCCTGTGTGTATCTTTTTTCTCTCCTGTGTATTGCCCTCTCCTGTGTTTATCCCCCTCTCTTCTGTATTTTTCTGTCTCCTGTGTGTATCATTTTCTATTTTTTCTGTATCCTCTTCTATCCTATTTAAATCTTCCTCTCTACTGTGTTTATCCTTCTCTCCTGTGTGTATCTATCCTTCTCCTGTGTGTATGCTCCTCTCTACTGTGTGTATGCTCCTCTCTCCTGTGTGTATCTTTCCTCATTCCTCTGTGTGTTTCCCCTTTTTCCTTTGTGTATCCACCCTCTCTCCTGTGTGTATCCCCCTCTCTTCTGTATTTTTCTCTCTCCTGTGTGTATCATTTTCTATTTTTTCTGTATCCTCTTCTATCCTATTTAAATCTTCCTCTCTACTGTGTTTATCCTTCTCTCCTGTGTGTATCGATCCTTCTCCTGTGTGTATGCTCCTCTCTACTGTGTGTATGCTCCTCTCTCCTGTGTGTATCTTTCCTCATTCCTCTGTGTGTTTCCCCTTTTTCCTTTGTGTATCCACCCTCTCTCCTGTGTGTATCCCCCCTTTCTCCTGTGTGTTTCCTTCTTTCTCCTGTGTTTATCCTCTCTCTCCTGTGCAAATCCTAATATCTGCTGTGTGTATTCTTTCTCCTGTGTGTATGCCTTTCTCTCCTGTGTGTATCCTTATCTCCTGTGTGTATTCTCCCATTTCCTGTGTGTATCCCCCTTTCTCCTGTGTATTTCCTTCTCGTGTGTGTATCCTTTTCTCTTTTCCCTGTATCTCCCTCTCTCCTGTGTGTATCCCCCTCTCCCTTGTGTATCCTCCTTTCTCCTGTGTGTATCCCCCTCTCTCCTGTGTGTATGCTCCTTTCTCTTGTGTGTATCTTTTCTCTACTGTGTGTATCCCCCTTTCTCCTGTGTGTATCCCCTTCTCTCCTGTGTGAATCCTCCACTCTTTTGTGTGTATCCCCCTCTTACCTGTGAATATCCTCCTCTCTCCTGTGTTTGTACTCCTCTCTTCTGTGTGTATCTCCCTATTTTCTGTGTATCCCTCCACTCTCCTGTGTGTATCCTTCTCTGTCCTCTGTGTAACTTCCTCGCTCCTGTGTGTATTTTCCTCTTTCCTGAGTTTATCATCCTCTCTTCTTTCTGTATCCTCCTCTCCTTATTGTGTACCCTCCTTCCTCCTGTACTTATCCTTCTCCCTCTCTGTGTAACTTTCTCTCTTCTGTGTGTATCCCCCTCCATCATGTGTTTATGCCCCATTGTCCTGTGTGTATCCCCCTTTCTCCTGTGTGTATCTTCCTTCTCTCCTGTGTGTATCCTTCTATCTTCTGTGTGTATGCTCATCTTTTCGCTGTGTATCCCCCTCTCTTCTGTGGATCCCCCTTTCTCCTGTGTGCATACCCCCACTTCTGTGCGTATCCCTCTCGCCTGTGTATATCCCCCTCTCTACTGTTATTTTCCCCCTCTTTTTTGTGTATTGTCCTCTCTCATGTGTGTATTTTCCTCTATCCTGTGCGTATCCTCCTGTCCGCTGTTTGTATCCTTTACTCTCCTGTGTGTATTTCCCTCGCCCTGTGTGTATCCCCCTCTCTCCTGTGTGTATTCTCCTCTCTCGTGTGTATCCTCCTCTCTTCTGTGTGTATCGCCCTCCCCCTGTGTGTATTTCCATTCCTCCTGTTTGTATCCCCCTCTTTTGTCTGTATCTCCCTCTCTCCTGTGTGTATCCTTCTTTCACCTGTGTGTATCCTTCTCTCTCCTGTTTTTATTTTTTCTCTTTTGTGTGTATCCTCCTTTCTCCTGTGTGTACCCATCCATCCCCTGTGTGTATCCTCCTCTCTCTTGTGTGTATCTTCCTTTCTTCTGTGTGTATCTTCTTCTCTTCTGTGTGTATAACCCCTCTCTACCCTGTGTATATTCCTCTCTGTTGTGTGTATTCTCCTCAATCCTCTGTGAATCATTTCCTCTCCTGTGTGTATGCTCCTCTCTCCTGTGTGTATCCCCCTCATTTCTGTGTATCCTGTCTTTTCTGTGTGTATCCCCCATTCTCCTGTGTGTATCTTTTTCTCCTGTGTGTATGCCAATGTCTTTTTTGTTTATGCTCCTTTCTTCTATGTGTATTTTCCTCTGTCCTGTGTGTATCTTTTTCTTTCCTGTGTGTATCCCCATCCACATGTGTGTATCCCCCAGTCTCCTGTGTCTTTCTTCTCTCTGCTGTGTGTATCCTCCTCTCTGCTGTGTGTATCCTTTTTCATTTGTGTGGATCATCCTTTCTCCTGCGTGTATCCTCCTCTCTTCTGTGTGTATCTTCCACTATCCTGTGTGTATTTCCCCTCTCTTTTGTGTGTATCCTACTCTCTTCAGTGTGTATTTTCTTATCTCCTGTGTGTATTCCCCTCTCTCCTGTATGTATCCCTCTCTCTCTTGTGTGTATCTTCCTCAATTCTGTGTATATCATTGTCTCGCCTGTGTGTATGTTACTCTCTTATGTGTGCATCCCCCTCTTCTGTGTGAATCCTCCTCTCTTCTCTGTGTATCCTCCTTTCTCCTGTGTGTACCCTCCTCTCTTCTGTGTGTATCCTCCTCTCTCCTGTGTGTATCCTCCTCTCTCCTGTGTGTATCCTCCTCTCTCCTGCGTATATCATCCTTAATTCTGTCTATATCCTCCAGTCTTTTGTGTGTATCCTCCTCTCTCTTTTATTTATTCTTGTCTTTCTGTGTTTATTCTTCTCTCTCGTGTGTGTATTACATTCCCTCCTTTGTTTATGCCCCACTCTTCTGTGGGCATCCCCCTCTCTCCTGTGTGTATCCTCTTCTATTTTTTGTTTATACTTCTGTCTCCTGTGTGTATTTTTCTCTTTTTTGTGTATCCCCCTCTCTCCTGTGTTTATCACACCGTCTCCAGTGAGTATCCCCCCTCCTCTGTGTATTTTCCTCTCTCTTTTTTGTTTCCCTCTCTTCTTTGTGTACACTCCAATCTCCTGTGTGTAGCCTTCTCTCTCCTGTGTGTATCCTCCTTTTTCCTGTGTGTATCCCCCTCCCTCTTGTGTGTATGCTGCACTCTCCTGTTTGTATCCCCCTTTCTCCTGTGTGTATCCTTCACTCTCCTTTGTGTATCACATCGTCTCCTGTGTGTATCCCCCTCGCTTGTGTGTATCCCCCTTTCTCTTGTGTGCTTCCCTCTCTTCTTTGTGTATACTCCTCTCTCCTGTGTGTAGCCTTTTCTCTCCTGTGTGTATCCTTTTCTCTCCTGTTTGTATTTTTCTCCCGTTTGTGTGTAAGCCGCACTCTCCTATTTGTATTCCCCTTTCTCCTGTGTGTATCCCCCTCTCTCCTTTGTGTATTCTCATCTCTCATGTATGTATGCCCTCTCTGTTGTGTGCATTCCCCTCTTTTCTGTGTGTATCACCCTCTGTTCTTTGTGTATTACCTTGTCTCTTGTGTGTACCCAACTCTCCTCTGTTTATCCTCCTCTGTCCTGTGTGTATGCCTTTCTTCTCTGTGTATCTTCCTCTCTCCTGTGGGTATTCTTTCCTCTCCTATGTGTATCCTCCTCTCTTCTGTATGTATCCTCCTCTCTCTTTTGCATATTCTTCTCTCTCCTGTGTTTATTTTCCTCTCTCCTGGGTTTATCTTTCTCTCTCCTGTGTGTAATTCTCCTCTCTTTTGTGTGTTTTCCCCCTCTCTCCTGTGTGTAACCCCTTTCTCTCTTGTGTGTATCCCCCATTTTTTCTGTGTATATGCCCCTCTCTTCCGTGTGTATCCCCTCTCTCCTGTTTGTATCCTCTCGTCTGTGTGTATCTTTCTCTATCCTGTGTGTACGCCCCTCTCACCTTTGTGTATCCCCCTCTCTTGTGTGTATCCTCCTCTCTCCTGTGTTTATCCCCCTTTCCCCTGTGTGTATTTCACTTTCCTGTGTGTATGCCCCACTCTACTTTGTGTATTTTCCTCTCCTGTGTGTATCTTTTTCTCTCCTGTGTGTATTCCTTTTTCTCCTGTGTGTATCACACCTCTCCTTTGTGCATCTTCCTTTCTCTTGTGTGTATCCTTCTGTCTCCTGTGTGTATCCTTCTCTCTTTTGTGTGTATCCTCCTCTCTCCTTTGTGTACCTTCCTCTTTTCTGTGTGTATCACCCCTCTCCTGTGTGTATTCTTCTCTTTCCTGTGTATATCCCTCTGTCTCCAGTGTGTATCCTTCTCTCTTCTGTGTGTATCTTCCTCTCTCCTGTGTGTATTCTATTATCTTCAGTGTGTATCCCTCTTCTCTCCTGTTTGTATCCCTGCTCTCTCCTGTGTGTATTCCCTCTCTTCTGTGTGTACCTTCCTTTTTTCTGTGTGTATTTCCCTCTCCTGTGTTTCTCAACCCTCTCTCCTGTATGTATCTTCCTCTCTCCTGCGTGTATCCTCCTCTCTCCTGTGTGTATCCTCCTCTATTTTGTGTGTATCCTCCTCTCTCCAGCGCGTATCGCCCTCTCTTCTGTCTGTATTCTCATTCATTTTACGTGTATTTTCCTCCCTCCTGTATTTATCCTTCTCCCCCTGTGTGTACCAACCCTCTCCTGTTTGTATCTCTCTCCATACTGTGTCTATGCCCCACTCTTCTGTGGGTATCTACCTCTCTCCTGTGTGTATACCCCCTCTGTGCTGTGTATCCTCCTCTCTTTTTTGTGTGTGC
Source organism: Saguinus oedipus (assembly GCA_031835075.1). Lineage (NCBI taxonomy): Eukaryota > Metazoa > Chordata > Mammalia > Primates > Cebidae > Saguinus > Saguinus oedipus. The sequence continues at coordinate 62,075,480 of CM063173.1, forward strand.
TTTTTTCTACTGTGTGTATCCCCCTCTCCTGTGTGTATCCCCTTCTCTTCTCTGTGCATTTCCCCCACTTCTGTGTGTACCCCCCTCGCCTGTGTGCATCTCCCTCTCTGCTGTGTGTTTCCTTCTCTCCTTTGTGAATCCTCCTTTCTCCTGTGTGTATCCCCCTCTCTCCTGTGTGTATTTTCCTCTCTACTGTGTCTATGCCCCTCTGTCTTGTGTGTATTCTCCTTTCTCCTGTATATATCCCCCTCTCTCCTCTCTGTATCCCCATCTCCTGTGTTTATCCCCCTCTCTCCTGTGTGTATTACCCTGTCTCCTGTGTGTATCCAAATCTCTAGTTTGTATCCCCTCTCTCCTGTGCGTATGCCCCTCTCCTGTGTGTATCCTCCTTTCTCCTGTGTGTATCCTTCTGTCTCATTTGTGTATCCTCTTCTCTCCTGTGTGTATCCTTCTCTTTCCTGTGTGCATCCTCCTCTCTCCTGTGTGTATTTTCTACTCTCTTGTGTGTATCTTCCTTTCTCCTGTGTGTATCCCTCCTCTCTCCTTTGTGTTTCTCCCCTCTCTTCTGTGTGTAATTCTTTTCTCTCTTATGTGTATTCCCTCTTTCTCCTGTGTGTATCACCCTCTCTCCTGTGTGCATCCCCCTCCCTTTTTGTATCTTCCTCTCTCCTGTCTTCCTCCCTCCTGTGTGTATGCCCCTCTCTGCTGTGTGTATTCCCCTCTTCTATGTGTATCCTTTCCTCTCCTGTGTGTATCCATTTTTGCCCGTGAGTATCCTTTATTCCTGTGTGCATGCCCCTCTCTAATTTGTGTATCCCCCTCTCCTGTGTGTATGCTTTTTTTCTCCTGTGTGTATTTTCCTCTCTTCTGCGTGTATATTTTTTATTATGTGTGTGTCCCTCCTCTCTCCTGTGTGTTTTCCCCCTCTCTCCTGTGTGTAACCCCTTTTACTCCTGTGTGTATTCCCCCTTTCTCCTGTGTGTATCACCCTTTCTCCTGTGTGTATGCCCCCTCGCCTGTTTGTATTTTCCTCTCTCATGTGTATCATCCTCTCTCCTGTGTGTATCCCCATTTCCTGTGTGTATTCCCCCTCTCTTGTGTGGATTCCCTTTTTTCTGTGTGCATCCCCTTTGCTGTGTGTATTCTCCTTCCTACTTTGTGTATCTCTCTCTCTACTTTGTGTATTCTACTATCTCCTGTGTGGTTTCTTTTCTCTTCTGTGTGTATCCCCCGTTCTCCTGTGTGTATCACCAATCTCCTGTGTGTATCCCACTCTCTCCTGTGTATATCCTTTTTTCATTTGTGTGTATCTTTCTTTATCCGGTGTGTATCCTTCTTTCTCTTTTGTGTATCACCTCTCTTCTGTGTGTATCCTTCTCTCTCCTGTGTGTATCCTCCTGTCTTATGTGTATATTCTTCTCTATTTTGTGTGTATTGTTCTCTCTCCTGTGTGTATTTTTTTTCCTGTGTGTATCTTCCTCTCTCCTGTGTGTATCCTGCTCTCTTCTATGTGTATCCTCCACTCTCCTTTGTGTATTCCTCCTCCCTCTTGGATGTATCCCCCTTCTCTCTTGTGTGTATTTCCCCTCTCTCCGTGTGTATCCCCCCCTCTCCTATTTGTATCCTCCACTCTTCTGTGAGTATCCCCTCTCTCCTCTGTGTATTCTTCTCTCTGCTGTGTGTATCCTTTTCTCTACTGTGTGTACGCCCCTCTCTCCTGTGTGTATTCTCTTCTCCTGTGTGTATTATTCTCTCTTTTGTGTGTATCCCCCTTTCTGTTGTGTGTATTTCCCTCTCCTGTGTGTTTCCTTTTCTCTCCTGTGTGTATCCTTCTCTTTTTTCGGTATATCACACTCTCTCCTGCGTGTATCCCCCTCTTTTTTGTGTATCCTCTTTTCTCCTTTGTGTATCTTCCTCTCTTCTCTGTGTACTCTTCACTTTTCTGTGTGTATCACCCCTCTTCTGTGTTTATCACCCCCTCTCCTGTGTTTATCCCCCTATTTTTTGTGTGTATCCACTTCTCAGCTGTGTGTATCCTCCTCTCTCCTTTGTGTATACTCCTCTCACCTGTTTGTATCCTCCTCTCTTCTGTTTGTATCTTTCACTCCTGTGTGTATTCCCTCTATCCAGTGTGTGTATCCTCGTCTCTCCTGCGTGTATCCTCCTCTCTGTTTTGTGCATCCTCCTCTCTCTTTTGTTAATTTTCCTCTCTCTTGCGTGTATTTTCCTCTCTTCTGTCTGTGTCGTGTTCTATTTTGTGTGTATCCTCCTCCCTCCTGTCATATCCTTCTCCCCCTATGGGTATCCCCCTGTTTCCTGTGTGTGTCCTTCTTTCTTCTATGTGTATACCCCACTCTCCTGTGTGTATCCCCTCTCTCCTGTGTGTATCCTTCCTCTCTCCTGTGTTTACCCCCCTCTCTCCTCTGTGTATGCCCCTTTGTTCTGTGTTTATTCCTTTCTCCTGTGTGTATCCCACTCTTTCCTGTGTATATATTTTACTCTGCTGTGTTTATCCTCCACTCTTTTGCGTTTATCCCCCTCATTTCTGTGTGTATCCTCTTCTCTTGTGTGTATCCTCCTTTTTCCTGTGTGTATATTTCTCTCTCTTGTTTGTATCCTCCCCTCTTCTGTTTGTATCATTTTCTCTTCTGTGTGTATCCTCCTCTCTTTTGTGTGTATTTTTTCTCTCTCCTGTGTGTATGCCCCTTTCTCCTTTGTGTATTCCCCTCACCTGTGTGAATAACCCTCTCTCCTGTGTGTATTCTTCTCTCTCCTGTGTGTATCACTCTCTCTATTGTGTGAATTCCCCTCTATTCTGTGCGGACGCTTCTCTTTCCTGTGTGTAACGCTCTCGCTCGTGTGTATTCCCCTCTCTCCTGTGTTGATCTCCATCTCTCCTGTGTGCATCCCCCTCTTCTCTGTAAATCCCCCTCTCTCCTGTGTGTATCCCCTTCTCTATTGTGTGTTTTTCCCTGTCTCCTCTATGTATTCAACGCTCCTGTGAGAAGCTCCCTCTCTCCTGTGTATATGCCCCTTTTCTGTGTGTATACCCCTCTCTCCTGTGTGTATCCTCAGCTCTCCTGTGTGTATCCTCCTCTCTTTTTTGTGTATCCTCCAATTTCCTGCATGTATTCTCCTCTCTTCTATCTGTATGCTCCTCTCTTTTGTGTGTATCCTCATCTCTTTTGTATTTATCCTATTCCCTCTGTGTGTATTCTCCTCTCTCCTGTGTGTATCGTCCTCTCTCCTGTTTGTATCACCATATCTTTTGTGTATCCCCCCTCTCCTGTGTGTATTTCCCTGTCTCCTGTATGTATCCAACGCTCCTGTGTGCATCTTCCTCTCTCTTTTGTGTATGCCCCTCTCCTGTGTGTATTCTTTTATCTCTTGTGTGTATCCTCCTCTCTTTTGTGAGTATTCTTCTTTCTACTGTGTCTATCCCTCCGCTCTCCTGTGTGTTTTTCCCTTCTCTCCTGTGTGTAACACCTTTCATTCCTGTGTGTATCTTCCTTTCCTCCTGTGTGTATCCCCCTCTTTTGTGTGTATCCCCTCCTGTTTGTTTCCTCCTTTCTCCTGCGTGTATCCTTTCCTCTCCTGTGTTTACGCCACTTTCTCCTGTGTGTCACGCTTTCATGTGTGTATACTTTTCTCTCCTGTGTTTATCCCCCTTTCTTTTTTGTTTATCACCCTTTTATGTGTGTATGACCCTCTTTTCTGTGTGTATCCTTTCTCCTGTGTGTATCCCTCTCTTCCCTGTGTGTATCCCCTTATCCTGCGTGATCCTTTTCTCTCCTGTGTGTATCCCCCTCTCTCCTGTGTGTACCCTCATCTCTCCTGTGTGTATCACCCATCTCCTTTGTGTATTCCCCACTACCTTGTGTATCCTTATGTTTCCCGTGTGTATCCTTCCCTCTTTTGTGGGGATTTCCCTCTCTCCTGTGTATCCTCCTCTCTCCAGTGTGTATCCTCCCTCTCCTGTGTGTATTCTTTTCTCTGCTGTGTGTACGGCCCTCTTTTTTTGTGTGTATTTCTCTCCTGCGTGTATCCTTTTCTTTTCTGTGTATATCCCCTTTTCTCCTGTGTGTATCCCCCTCTCCTGTGTGTATGCCCTTCTTTCCTGTTTTTATTCCCCTCTTCTGTGTGTATCCTCCTCTCTCCTGTGTGTATCCTTTTATCTCATCGGTGTGTCATCCTCTTTCCTGTGTGGATCTTCCTCTCCTTTGTGTATCTTTCTGACTTCTCTTTGTATCCCCTTTCTCCTATGTGTACCCTTCTCTCTCCTGTGTGTATCACCCCTCTTCTGTGTGTATCCTCTTCTTTCCTGTGTGTATTTCTCTCTCTCCTGTGTGTATCTTTCTTTCTCTTCTGTTCGTATCCTTCTCTCTCCTGTGTGCATTCTCCTCTCTCCTGTGTGTATCCTTATCTCTCCTGTGGTTATCAATTCTCTCTCCTGTGTGTATCACTTCTCTCTCCTCTGTGTATCCCCCTCTCTATTCTGTGTATCTCCTCTCTCCTGTGTGTATCCTCCTCTCTGCTGTGTTTATCCTCCTTTCTCCTGAGTCTACGCCCCTCTCTCCTGTGTGTATCCCTTTCTCCTGTGTGTATGCCACTCTCTCCTGTGTGTATTCCCCTCTACTGTGTTTATCCTCCTCTCTCCTGTGTGTATACTACTCTCTCCTCTGTTTATCCCCTACTCTCCTGTGTGTATCCCTTTTACTTTGTGTATCCTCTTCTCTCCTGTGTTTACCCCTTCTCTGCTGTGTGTACCCTCCACTGTCCTGTGTGTATCACCACTCTCCGTGTTTATCCCCCCCTCTCCTGTGTGTATTCCCCTCTCTCTTGTGTGTATCCCACTCTGTCCTCGTGTATTTTCCTCTCTTTTGCGTAAACCTCCTCTCTGCTGTGTGTATGCCCCACTTCTCTGTGTATCCTCCTCTCTTCTGTTTGCATTCTCTTCTCTCCTGCATGTATCCTTCTCTCTCCTGTGTGCATTCTTTTCTCTCCTGTGTGTATCCTTTTCTCTCCTGTGTGTATCCTTCTCTCTCCTATGGGTATCAATTCTCTCTCCTGTGTGTATTCCTTCTCTCTCCTTTGTGTATCCCCCTCTCTTTTTTGTGTATCTCCTCTCTCCTGTGTGTATCCTCCTCTCTGCTGTGTGTATCCTCCTTTCTCCTGTGTCTATGCCTCTCTCTCCTGTGTGTATCCCTTTCTCCTGTGTGTGTGCCACTCTCTCCTGTGTGTATCCCCCTCTCCTGTGTTTATCCTCCTCTCTCCTGTGTGTATCCTCCTCTCTCCGTTTATTCCCTACTCCTCTCTCTGTTTATTCCCTACTCTCCTGTGTGTATTCCTTTTTCCTTTGTGTATCCTCTTCTCTCCTGTGTGTACCCCCTCTCTGCTGTGTGTACCCTCCACTGTCCTGTTTGTATCACCACTCTCCGTGTGTATCCTCCGTCTCTCCTGTGTATATTCCCCTCTCTCTTGTGTGTATCCCCCTCTCTCCTGCGTGTATTTTCCTCTCTCCTGCATAAATCCTCCTCTCTGCTGTGTGTATGCCCCACTTCTCTGTGTATCCTCGTCTCTCCTGTTTGCATTTTCTTCTCTTCTGTTTGGATCTTCCTCACTCTGGTGTGTATACCCTCTCTGCTGTGTGTATCCTTCTCTCTCCTGCGTGTATCCTCCCCTCTCCTGTGTTTATCCTCCTCTCTCCTGTGTATTTTCCAATCTCCTTCGTGTATCCTCCTCTCTTCTATCTGTATCCTTCTCTTTTTGGTGTGTATCCTCCTCTCTTTTGTATTTATCTTTTTTTCTCTGTGTGCATTCCCCTCTCTTCTGTGTGTATTCCCCTTTCTCCTATGCGTATACTTCACTCTCCTGTGTGTATCCCCCTCTCTTTTTTGTGTATTCACCCTCTCTCCTGTGTGTATCCTTCTCTCTCCTGTGCATAAGCCCTTTTTTCCTGTGTGTATCCCCCTCTCCTGTGTGTATCCCGCTCTCTCCTGTGTGTATACCCCCTCTTCTGTGTATATCTTTTCCGCCTGTGTGTATCCCCCTCTCTCCTGTGTGTTTACCCTCTCTTTTGTGTATCCTCCTTTCTCCTTTGTGTATCCTCCTCTCTCCTGTGTGTATCCTCCTTTCTCCTGTGTATATTTCCCTCCCTTTGTTAGTATCTCCCTCTTCTTTGTGTGTATCCCCCACTCTCCTGTGTGTATCCTTCTCTCTTCTCTGTGTATACTCCTCTCGCCTGTGTGTATCTTTCTCGTGTGTGTATTCTCCTCTCGCCTGTCGTATTTTCCTCTCTCCTCTGTGTATCTCCCTCTACCCTGTGTATACCCTCCTCTCTCCTGCGTGTATCGTCCATTCTCCTGCGTATCTCCTCCTCTCTTTTGTGTGCATCCTCCTCTCTCCTGTGTGTATCCCCCTCTCCTGTGTGCATCCTTCTTTCTCCTGTGGGTATCCCTTCTCTATCCTGTGTGTATACCTCATTTCTCCTGTGTGTAACACCCTGCATCCTGTGTGTATCCCTTCTCTTTCCTATGCGTATTTACTTCTCTCCTTTCTGTATCTCCTCTCTCCTGTGTGTATCTTCCTCTCTGCTGTGTATATCCTGTTTTCTATTGTGTCTACGCCCCTCTCTCCTGTGTGTATTCCCTTCTCCTGTGTGTTTCCTTCTCTTTTCTGTGTTTATCCATTTTTCTCCTCTTTTTATCCCATTCTTCTTTGTGTAAGCCCCTCTCTTCTGTGTGTATCTCCCTCTCCTGTGTTTATCCTCCACTCTCCATGGTGTATCTTCCTCTCTCTTATGTTTATTCTCTACTCTCCTGTGTGTATCCCTTTTTCCTTTGTGTATTCTCTCTCTCCTTTGTGTACCCACTATCTCTTGTGTGTATCCCCCTCTTTTCGGTGGGTATCCTTCACTCTTCTGTGTGTATCATTCCCTCTTCTGTGTTTATCCCGCTTCCCATGTGTGTATCCTTCTCTCTCCTGTGTGTATCCTCTTCTTTTCTCCTGTGCGTATCCTCCCTGTCTTCTGCGTGTATCCTTTTCTATTTTGTGTTTATCCTGCTCTCTTCTGTGTGTATGCCTCTTTCTCTTGTGTGTATCCCCATCCCTTGTATGTATCCTCCTCTTTTCTGTGTGGATCTTCCTCTTTTGTGTGTATTCCCCTCTTCTGTGTGTATGCTCCTGTCTTCTTTTGGATCCTCCACTGTCCTGTGTGTATCCTCCTCTCTCCTGTGTGTATCCTCCTTTCTCCTGTATATATACCCGTCCCCCTGTGTTTATCCCTCTGTCTCCTGTGTGCATCCCCCTCTCTCCTATGTGTATCCTTCCCTCTTTTGTTTGTATCCTCCTTTCCCATTGGTGTGTCTTCCCCTCTTCTGTGTGTATCCTCCTCTCTCTTGTGTATATCCTCCTCTTTTCTGTGTTTGTACTTCTCTCTCCTGTGTGTATCCTCCTCTATCCTGTTTGTATCCTCCCTTCACCTGTGTGTATCCTCCTCTCTCTTGTGTGTATTCTCTTCTCTCCTGTGTGTATACTCCTCTCTCCTGTGTGTATCCCCCTCCCCCTGTGTGTATCTCCCTCTCCACTGTCTGTATCCCACTTTTTCCTGTGTGTATCCTTCTCTCTCCTGTGTGTATCTTCCTTTCACCTCTGTGTATCCTCCTGTCTCCTTTACGTATTCTTCTCTCTCCTGTGTTTATGCCCCCCTCTCCTGTGTGTATCCTCCTTTCTCCTGTGTGCATTTCCCTCGCTCTTCTGTGTATTTATTTCTCCTGTGTATACCCCTTTCTTTTTTGTGTATCCACCTCTCTCCTTTGTGTAACCCCCCTCTTCTGTGTGTTCGCCCCACACTCCTGTGTGTATCCTACTCTCACCTGTGTGTATTTTTCTCTCCTTTGTGTATCCTCCTCTTTCCTGTGTGTATCTCACATTCTCCTGTGTATACTTCTCTCTTCTGCGTGTATACTCCTCTTTCCTTTGTGTATCTTTCTCTCTCCTGTGTGTATCCCCATCTCTCCTGTGTGTATGCCCCTCTCTCTTGTGTATACTCCTCTCTCTTGTGTGTATCTCCCTCTCTGCTGTGTGTATCCCCCTCTTCTGTATGCATCCCCCTCTCTACTGTGTGTATTTCCTTGTCTCCTGCATGTATCCAACGCTTTTGTGTGTACCCCATCTCTTCTGTGTGTATCCTCCACTATTGTTTGTATCTCCTTCTCTTCTGTGTATATCTTTCTCTCTCCTCTCTGTATCCTCCTTTCTCCTGTGTGTATCTTCCTCTCCACTCTGTGTATACCCCCTCTCCTGTGTGTATCATTCTCTCTCCTGTGTGTATCCTCCTCTTTCCTGTGTGTATTTCCCTTTCTTCTGTGTGCATCCCCCTCGCTCCTGTGTGTATTTTCCTTTCCTATGTCTATCTTTTTCTTTTTTGTGTATCCCCCTCTCTCCTCTGCGTATTCCGACTTTTCTGTGTTTATGCCCCTGCGTCCTGTGTGTATCCTCCTCTCTTCTGTGTGTACTCCCTTTCTACTGTGTTTATCTCTATTTTATGTGTGTATAACCCCTCCCATGTGTGTATCCCCCTTTCCTGTGTGTATCCTCCTCTATCTTGTGTGTATCCTTGCTCTTCTGTGTGTATCCTTCTCTCTCATTTGTGTATCGTCCTCTTTTTTCTGTTTATTCCCTACTCTCCTTTTTGTATCCCTTTTTCCTTTGTGTATTCTCTGTTCTCCTGTTTGTACCCCCTCTCTCCTGTGTGTACCTTCAACTATCCTGTGTGGATCACCACCTTTCATGTTTATTCCCACTCTCTCCTGTGTGTATTTCCTCTCTTTTGTGTGTATGCCCCACTTGTATGTGTATCCACCTCTCTCCTGTGTGCATTCCCTTCTCTCCTGAGTGTATCTTTCTCACTTCTGGGTATGCACTCTCTCCTGTGTGTTTCCTCCTCTCTGCTGTGTGTATACTCCTCTCTCCTGTGAGTATCCATCTCTCCCATGTGTTTATCCACTATTGTCCTGTGTGAACCCTCATCTCTCCTGTTTGTATCACCACTCTCTTGTTTGTATCCTTTCTCCTGTGATTAATTTTCTGTCTACCGTGTGTATTCTTCCCTCTTTTGTGTGTATCCTCCTGTCCCCTGTGCATATCCTCTTCTTTCTTGTGTTAATTCTTCTCAGTCCTGTGTTTCCCCTTCTCATGTGTGTACCTGTCTCTCTCCAGTGTGTATCCTTCTTTCTCCTGTGTGTATCCTCCTCCCTCCTGTTTGTATCATTTTTCTCTCCTTTGTATATCAACCCTCTCTATTGTGTGTATTTTCCCTCTCTCCTGTGTGTATCCCCCCTCTCTCCAGTTTGTGTGCCCCTCTCTCCTGTGTATCTCTTACCTTCTATTTATTACCCCATCCATTTTGTGTGTATACTTTCTCTCTCCTGTGTGTATATCCCTCTCTCCTGTGTGTATCCCCTCACTACTCTGGGTATCCTCCTCTTTGCTGTGTGGATCCTTTTTTCTCCTGTGTGTACGCTTCTCTCTCTTGTGTGTTTTCCTCTGTTCTGTGTGTATCTTCCTCTTTCTTGTGGCTATCCTTCTTTCTCCTGTGTGTATCTTCCTCTCCTGTGTGTATGCCACTCTCTCCTGTGTGTATTTCTTTATCCTGTGTTTATCCTCCCTCTCTTGTATGTATCCTCCTCTCTCCTCTGTGTATCTCTTACTCTCCTGTGTGTATACCCTCTGCGTTGCATCCTTTTTCCTTCTTTGTGTAACCACTGTCTCCTGTGTGTACCCTCCACTCTCCTGTGTGTATTACCCCTGTTCTGTGTTATTTTTTGACTCTTCAAACGAACGACCGTATGAAATGGACTAGTGATTATTCGTCACATGTGCAATATTCGAAGTGGTTCTGTGTATTACTCAGCATTACACAGAATTAGAGTTCACATGAAATAGACTCCTGATTACAACCCAGGTGTGTATCATTCAGGAAGGCACTTAATTCATGGCTATCTTAAACAGTGTCCTGATTACTCCATAGAAGATCATTATTCACTGAATCTTTGAATGAGAGTCCATAAGAAATAGACACCTGACTATTGCTCCATTGTGAATTATTCAATAAGGTTCTAAATGAGTGGTAGTATAAAATAGAATCCTGAGAATTCCCCAGGTGTGTATCATTCAGGGAGGCACAGAATGAGTGGCCATATAAAAAGGCTTGACTATTATTTAGTGTGGATTATTTACTGAGGATCTAAATGAGTGTCTACATGAAGTAGACACTTAACTCTTCCCCAGGTGTGTATTACTGAATGGGACTCTTACTCAGTGGGCATAAAAAAGAGACTCAGGTGTATTTCCCAGGAGTTACATACTTACAGAGACTCTGAATGTGTAGGGTTTTGAAGTAGACCCTTGAATGTTTCTGAGGGGAGTATTATTCACAGAGGCCCATAAGGAGTGGCCATGTAAAAGAGACTCCTGGCTTATCACATATACATGTTATTCACTAAAACACTGAAAGTGTGGCCTTATGTAATAGACCGCATTTACTAAACAGGTGTGCATTATTTTTTGACTCTCCAAACGAACCACCATATGAAATGGACTAGTGATTATTCTTCACATGTGCAATATTCGAAGAGGTTCTGTATGAGCGTCCATATCAAATAGTCTCCTGACTCTCACACATGTGTGTATCATTCACCAAGCTGCTTTATTTGAGGCTACAGTGAATAGGGTCCTCACTCCTCCACAGCTGTTTATTACACACTGAAGCTTCGAATGAGAGGCCGTATGAAATAGAGTCCTTACTATTGCCCCATTGTGCATTATTTGGTAATGCTGTGATTGAGTGGCCATATGACTTGGACTCTATTTCCAAGGTGTGTATTTTTATGTCAGATTTTGAACGACTGACCACATAAAATAGACTCCTGACTCTGTCCTCTTGACTATTTCTCAGCTCTGCATTTTGCACTGAGTTGCTGGGTGAATGGTCATATCAAATATTCTCCAGACAATTCTCCAAGTGTGCAATATTCAGTGAGTCTCTTAATAAGTGGCTATATATAATAGAATCCTGAGTATTTTCCAGATGTATATAATTCCTCACTGAGGAACTGAATAAGTGGCCATGTCAAGTACACTCCTGACATTTCCATACATTTGTATTATTCTGTGAGGCTCTGAATGAGTGGCCATAAAATAGAGACCCCTATATACTACTCAGGCGTGAGTTTTTACATTCAGCTGTAAATGAGTGGCTATACAATATAGAATCCTAACTTTCCGAAGGTGTCTGTTATTCAGTTAATCTCTGAGTATGTGGATATATGAAATAGAATTCTGACTACAATACAGGTGTTCTTTACTCAATGAACCTCTGAAGAATTGCCACAGGTAATAGCGTCCAGAGTATTCCTCAGGTATTTATTATTCACTGAGACTCTGAAACTTTGGCCATATGAAATAGTTTCCTGACTAGTCTACAGATGTGTATTATTGACACTGACTCTAAATATTTGGGCATATGGAATAGACTAGTGACTATTCCAACGTTGTGTATTACTGACTCAGGCTTTGATTTTGTGGCCATATAAAATAGACTAGTGTCTATTCCAAACGTGTGCATTATTCCCTTAGTCTGTAAATGAGATATTAAGTAAAGTACACTCCTAACACTTCCCCAGGTGTGTGTCACGCAGTGAGCCTCTTTTTCTATGACAATATGAAACAAGAGGCTGTCTGTCTCAAATAATTTTATTATTCATTAAATCACTGAATGAATGGCTATATGTAATAGACTGCTGAATACTTTACACTTGTGCATTATTCATTGGGGTTACCAGTCAGTGGCTATATTAAAATGGAATCCTGACTAATCCACACGTGCATGTTACCCACTGCGGCTATGTATATTTGTCCAAATCAAATAGACTCCTGGATACTCCACAGTTCAGCAGTATTTACCGAGGCTCTGAATGAATGTCCATTGAAAATAGACTCCACATTTTTCTCCAGGTGTGTATTATTCAGTGAGCCTCAGAAGATGTGGCCGTACTAATTAGACTTTTTACTATATCAAAGGACTATCTTATGCACTAAGTCTCTGAATATGTGTCTATGTAAAAGACTCTCCTGACTACACCACCTTTTTCAATGACACATTGAATGACAGGCCAAATGCAAAAGTATTCAGACTATTCCACAGGTGTGCATTATTTAGTGAGACTCTGAATGAGGAGATACAAGTAAATCCTGACAATTTATCCAGGTGTGTACACTTAGTGAGGCTCTCAATGGGTAGCCATAGGATAGAGACTTCTGACTATTCCGCAGGTGTGAATTATTCAGTGATTCTCTGAATGGCTGGCCATAAAATATAGACTCCAGACTTTATCACAAGTGTGTAATATTCAGTGAGGCTGTGAAAGAGGGGCCATATGAAACAGAATTTTAATAACTCCGCATGTGCATTATTCACTGATTGTCTGAATGAGTAGCTGGATTACATAGACATTTAATTATTCTCCATGTGTGCATTATTCCAACAGGTTCGGTATGAGGGTCCATACCAAATAGACTCCTGAAACTCCCCCAGGTGTGTATTACTCAGCTTTACAACGAATTAGAGTTCATATGAAATAGACTCCTACCATTCAGGTGTGTGTCATTCGGGAAGGCACTTAATTCATGGCTATCTTAAACAGTGTCCTGATTACTCCATAGAAGTTCATTATTTACTGAAACTCTGAATGAGAGGCCATACAAAATAGACACCTGACTATTTCTCCATTGTGAATTATTCAATAAGGTTCTAAATGAGTAGTAGTATGAAATAGAATCCTGAGAATTCCCCAGGTGTGTATCATTCAGGGAGGCACAGAATGAGTGGCCATATAAAAAACGCTCGACAATTACCCTGGTGTGAATTATTTACTGAGGATCGAAATGAGTGGCTACATGAAGTAGACTCTTAACTATTCCCCAGGCGTGTATTATTGAATGAGACTCTGACTAAGTGGGCATAAAAAAGAGACTCAGGTGTATTGCCCAGGTGTTCATTACTTACAGAGACTCTGAATGTGTAGGCACTTGAAGTAGAAACTTGACTGTTTCTGAGGAAAGTATTATTCACAGAGGCTCAGAAGGAGTGGCCATGTGAAAGAGATACCTGAATTATACATGTTATTCACTAAAACACTAAAAGAGTGGCTTAATGAAATAGACCGCATTTTTCTCCAAAGCTGCGCGTTATTTTTCGACTCTCCAAACCACCATATGAAATAGACTAGTGATTATTCCCCACATGTGCAATATTCGAAGAGATTTTCTATGAGTGTCCATATCAAATAGTCTCCTGACTCTCAAATATGTGTGTATCATTCACGGAGCTGCTTTATTTGGGGCTACCTTCAATAGGGTCCTCCCTCCTCCACAGGTGTTTATTCCGCAATGAAGCTCTGAATGAGAGGCCATATGAAATAGACTCCTTGCTCTTGCCCCATTGTGCATTATTCGGTAATGCTGTGATTGAATGGCCATATGATTTGGACTCTGACTATTCCCAAGCTGTGTACTTTTCAGTCAGTTTCTGAACGAGTGACCATATAAAATAGACTCCTGACTCTGTCCTCTTGACTATTTCTCAGCTCTGCATTTTCCACTGAGTTGCTGGGTGAATGGTCATATCAAATAGTCTCCAATAATTCTCCAGGTGTGCATTATTCGGTGAGTCTCTTAATAAGTGGCTATATATAAGAGAATCCTGAGCATTTTCCAGATATATATGATTCTTCACCGAGGAACTGAATAAGTGGTCATGTCAAGTACCCTCCTGACATTTCCATACGTCTTTATTATTTTGGAAGGCTCTGAATTTGTAGGAATAAAATAGAGACTCCTATATACTAGTCAGGCGTGAGTTTTTACATTCAGCTGTAAATGAGTGGCTATACGAAACAGAATCCGGACTTTCCCAAGGTGTCTGTTATTCAGTTATGCCCTGAGTATGTGGCTATATGAAACAGAATTCTGACAACAAAACAGGTGTTCTTTACTCAATGAAAGTTTTAAGAAATGCACATGTAATAGCACCCAGAGTATTCCTCAGGAATTTATTATTCACTGAGGCTCTGAAACTTTTGCCACATGAAATTGTTTCCTGACTAGTCTACAGGCGTGTATTATTGACTCTGACTAAATATTTGGGCATATATAATAGACTAGTGACTATTCAAATGTTGTGTATTACTTACTCACGCTTTGATTTAGTGGGCATGTAAAACAGATTAGTGTCTTTTCCACACGTGTGCATCATGCTCTTAGGCTGTAAATTTGAGGCGATGTAAAGTACACTCCTAACACTTCCCCAGGTGTGTGTCACTCAGTGAAACTCTTTTTGTATTACCATATAAAATATGAGGCTGTCTATCTCAAATATTTTATTATTCAGTGAATCTGTGAATGAGTGGTTATATAAAATAAAATGCTGAGTACATTACAGTTGTGCATTATTCATTGAGGTTACGAGTCAATGGCCATATAAAATGGAATTTTGATTAATCCACAAGTGCACATTGTCCACTGAGGCTACGAATGTGTGTCCAAATTAAATAGACTCCTGACTACTCCACAGGTCTGCATTATTTACCGAGGCTCTGAATGAATGTCCATCGAAAATAGACTCCAAATTATTCTCCAGGTGTGTATTATTCAGTGAGCCTCAGAAGATATGGTCATAATAATTAGATTTCTTCCTATATCAAGGGTCTGTCATATGCACTGAGGCTCTGAATATGTATCTACATGAAAGAGTCTCCTGATTACACCATATTATTCAGTGACACTCCGAATTAGAGGCCATATGAAAAAGTCTCCTGACAATTCCACAGGTGGGCATTATTTAGTGAGACTCTGAATCAGGGGATAAAGGTAAATCCTGACTATTTCTCGAGGTCTGTACACTTTGTAAGGCTCTTAACGTGTGGCCATAGGAAAGAGACTTCTGACTATTCTGCAGGTGTGCATTATTTAGTGATTCTTTGAATGAGTGGCCAGAAAAAAATAGACTACAGACGATATCACAAGGGTGTAATATTCAGTGAGGCAGTGAAAGAGGGGCCATATTAAACAGACTTATAATTACTCCACATGTGCATTATTCACAGTTTGTCTGAATGAGTAGCCATATGACATAGACCCCTAATTATTATCCATGTGTACATTAATCAAACAGGCTCTGTTTGAGTGTTTATACCAAATAGACTCCAGACACTGCCCCAGGTGTGTATTACTCAGCGATAGACAAAATTAGAGTTCATATGAAATAGACTCCTGACTATCACACGGGTGCGTATCATTCATCAAGGCAATTAATTCATGGCTATGTTAAACAGCGTCTTGATAATGCCACAGAAGTTTACTATTCACTGAAAATTTGAATGATAGACCATATAAAATAGACACATGACTATTGCTCAATTGTGAATTATTCAATAAGGTTCTAAATGAGTGGTAGTATCAAATAGAATCCTGAGGATTCTTCAGATGTATATCACTCACGGAGGCACAAAATGAGTGGCCATATAAAAGTTGCTCGACTATTATCCTGGTGTGCATTATTCACTGAGGCTCTAAATGAGTGGCTACATGAAGTAGACTCTTAAATCTTTCTTTGTTGTGTATTATTGAATGAGTGTCTGACTAAGTAGGCATAAAAAAGAGACTCAGGTGTATTGCCCAGGTGTTCATTTCCTACAGAGACGTTAAATGTGTAGCCATTTGAAGTAGACTCTTAACGACTTTTGAGGGGAGTATTCTTCACAGGGGACTTGAACGAGTGGCCATGTGAAAGAGATTCCTGACTTATCAGATATAAATATTATTCACTAAAACACTGAAAGAGTGTCCTTATGAAATAGAACCCATTTTACTCAACAGGTGTGTGTTATATTTTGATTCTCCAAACTAATCACCATATGAAAGAGAAGAGTGATTATTCCCCACATGTGCAGTATTCGAAAAGGTTCTGTGTGACTGTCTATGTCAAAGAGTCTCCTGACTCTGACACATGTGTGTATTATTCACGGAGCTGCTTAATTTGGGCCTACCTTAAATAGGGTCCTGACTACTCCACAGCTGTTTATTATGCACTGAAGCTCCGAATGACAGGCCATATAATAGAGACCCCTTACTATTGCCCCATTGTGCATTATTCAGTAATGCTGTGATTGAGTGTCCATAAGACTTGGACACTGACTATTCCCAAGGTGTGTATTCTTCAGTGAGATTCTGAACGAGTGAACACATAACATAAATCCTTGACTCTATCCTCTTGACTATTTTCCAGTTCTGCATTGTCAACTGAGTCGCTGGGAGAAGAGTCATATTAAATAGTCTTCAGACTATTCCTTAGCTGTGCATTATTCAGTGAGTCTCTGAATCAGTGGCTATATATAATATAATCCTTAGTATTTTCTAGATATATATGATTTCTCACTGAGGTTCTGAATAAGTGGCCATGTGAAATACACTGCTGAGGTTTTCATACGTCTGTATTCTTCTGTTTAGCTCTGAATGTGTGGCCATAAAATAGAGGATCCTGAATGCTTTTCATACGTGCATTTTTACATTCGGCTCTAAATATGTGGCTATACGAAATAGAATTTTAACTTTTCCCAATGTGTATGTTATTCAATTAGGCTCTGAATATGTGGCTATAGGAAGTAGAATTCTTACTACAATAGAGGTGTTTCTTATTCAAGGAAGCTCTGAAAATTATGCCACATGAAATAGCATCCTGAGTATTTCCCAGGTATGTATTATTCACTGAGGATCTGAAACTTTGGCCATTTGAAATTGTTTCCCGATTTGTCCACAGGCGTGTATTATTGACTTTGATTCTATATATTTCTGCTGTAAAATAGACAAGTGACTATTCCAAAGTTGTGTATTACTCACTCTGGCTTTGATTTTGTGGCCATATAAAATAGTCTAGTGTCTATTCAACACGTATTCATTATTCCCTGAGGCTGTAAATGAGAGGCTATATAAAGTAGACTCCTAACACTTCCCTAGGTGTGCCTTACTCAGTGAGGCTCTCTTTGTTTAACCATATGAAACAGAATACTGTCTATCTCAAATATTTTTATTATTCAGTGAATATCTAAATGAGTGTCTATATGAAATAGACTGCTGAATATTTTACATTTGTGCATTTTTCACTGATTTCACGAGTCAGTGGCCATATAAATTGGAATCCGGACTAATCCACACGTGCATACTATCCACTGAGGCTAAGAATGAGTGTCCTAATAAAATATACTCCTTGCTACTCCACAGGTGTACATTATTTACCGAGGTTCTGAATGAATGTCCATCAAAAAGAGAGTCTAAATTATTCTCCAGGTGTGTATTATTCTGTGAGTCTCAGACGATGTGGCCATATTAATTAGATTCCTTACAACATAAAGGGCTTGTTTTATTCACTGTGGCTCTGAATATGTGTCTACATGAAA
The DNA here is from genome assembly GCA_031835075.1 of Saguinus oedipus. NCBI lineage: Eukaryota > Metazoa > Chordata > Mammalia > Primates > Cebidae > Saguinus > Saguinus oedipus. The sequence continues at coordinate 62,092,993 of CM063173.1, forward strand.
TAGACTCCTGACTACATCACATTATTTAGTGACACTCCGAATTAGAGGCCACATGAAAATGTGTCCTGACTATTTCGCAGGTGTGCATTATTTAATGAGACTCTGAATGAAGAGATATAGGTAAATCCTGACTATTTTCCAAGGTGTATACACTTAGTGAGGCTCTTAACGAGTGGCCATAGGAAAGAGATTTCTGTCTCTTCTGCTGATGTGCATTACTTAGTGATTCTCTGAATGGCTGGCCATAAAAACTATACTCCAGACTATATCACAAGTGTGTAATGTTCAGTGAGTCTGAGAAAAAGGTTCTATCAGAATCAGACTGCTAATTACTTTAAATGTGCATTAGTCACTGTTTGTCTGAATGACTAGCCCTATGACATAGACTACTCATTATTATACATGTGTGCATTAATGAAACAGGTTCTGTTTGAGTGTCCATATCAAATAGACTCCTGACACTGCCCCAGGTGTGTATTACTCAATGGTACACAAAATTAGAGTTCATATGAAATAGACACCAGACTATTACCCAGGTGTGTATCACTCAGGAAGGCACTTAATTCGTGGCTATCTTTAACCGCCTCCTGATTACTCCATAGAAATTTATTATTCACTGAAACATTGAGTGATATACCATATAAAATTGACACCTGACTATTGCTCCATTGTGAATTATTCAATAAAGTGCTAAATGTGTGGTAGTATCAAATAGAATCCTTAGAATTTTTCAGGTGTGTATCACACATTGAGACACAAAATGAGTGGCAATATAAAAAATGCTCGACTATTAACCTGGTGTGCATTATTCACTGAGGCTCTAAATGAGTGGCTACATGAAGTAGACACATAACTCTTCCCCAGGTATGTTTTATTGAATGAGACTTACTAAGTGGGCATAAAAAAGGGACTCAGGTGTATTGCCCAGGTGTTCATTACGTACAGAGTCTCTGAATGTGTAGCCATTTAAAGTAGACGCTTGAATATTTTTTTTTAGGGGAGTATTCTTCACAGAGGCCCTGAACGAGTGGCCATGTGAAAGAGATTCCTTACTTTTCAGATATACATATTATTCCCTAAAACACTGAAAGAGTGGCCTTCTAAAATAAAACTCATTTTACTTTACAGGTGTGCATAAATTTTTGATTCACCAAACGAAACACCATATGAAACAGAGAAGTGATTATTCCCCACAGGTGCAGAATTCAAAAAGGCTTTGATTTTGCGGCCATATAAAATAGACTAGTGTCTATTCCACACGTGTGCATTATTTCCTGATTCTGTAAATTAAAGGCTATATAAAGTAGACTCCTATCCCTTCCTCTGGTGTGCATTACTCAGTGAGGCTCATTTTGTTTAACCATATGAAACAGGATGCTCTCTATCTCAAATATTTGTATTATTCAGTGAATCTCTGAATTTGTGTCTATATAAAATAGACTGCCAAGTACTTTATATTTGTGCATTTGTCACTCAGGTTATGAGTCAGTATCCATATAAAATTGAATCCTGAATAATCTATACATGCATATTATTTAATGAGGGTCTTTTTCTGTAACTATAAAAAACAGGATGCTGTCTATTTTAAATAATTTTCTTATTCAATGAATCTCTGAATGAGTGTCTATATGAAGTAGACTGCTGAGTACTTTACATTTGTGCTTTTGTCACTGAGGTTTCAAGTATTTGGCCATGTAAAATGGAATCCTGACTAATACACACGTGCATATTATCCAATGAGGCTATGAATGGGTGTCCAAATGAAATAGACTCCTGGCTACTCCACAGGTGTGCATTATTTACCGAGGCTCTGAATGAATGTCCATGGAAAATAGACTCCAGGGTAGACTCATAAGATGGCGTTGTAGAAGCGACTCAGGATTGCAGCTCTCAGTGAAGGCACAGAGGGTGAGTCCTAGCTGCATTCTTGAATGGACCTTTTTTACCCACAGAGCGTTGAAAGTCCCAGGTGTGGGAGAGACACGGGATGCTAGAACAGCCAGCTAGTGCAGCCGGCTCACGGCCGCTTCAGCCGGTGCAGCAACTGGACTGGCACAGAACTTACTGGTCTGGATGCCCTGTAAAACTGGCAATCTGAGATTTGAAAGGGCAGATTGGCATGTCCATCTGATGGAACGGGACTTGGACAATGAGCCAGACCAGGAGTTTCCTGGGAAGCGTGATCTGAGCAGGTGCAGTGGGCAGAGGCACAGGAGATCACACGAATCCCAGTGCCGTATCGGCAGGCTACTGGGGCGCCAGTGAGAGAGTCGACATTTCAGTTGCAGAAAGGAAGAGAGAGAGAGAGGACGGACTCTGAGGCAGGGAGCTCGGTGATCGGGCTAAGCAGGGCCCATCCTCACAGAAACAAGCAGGGCGGCGATTGGAGGTGCTCTGGACTGAGAGTTTTGCTGCTGGCATCTAGCACAGTGCAGACCAGTGAGGGAGGGACGTCTGCAACTACTCACGCAATCCGCCCCTACTGAAGTACCGCCCAGGGCTGACGCAGCCTGCCATTACCGAGGCAACCTGCCATAACAGAGAGACTCCACAAGGAGGGGGAAGCGCTCCACAGCAGAACAGAGCCCAGCAGTAGCAGGGCGGACGTGCTCTAGCAGGACAGAGCCCCAGCAGGCAAATAGTGAATAGACTGCCTCCTAGTGGGGCAGGACAGTACAACAGATACTCATAAAGAAAGCCCCAACTCCCTGAGACAGAGCACCTAAGGGGGAAATAAAAAGGTGGTGTTTTCTTGCCTTATTGCTCTGGCTATAACTTCCAGTACTATGTTGAATAGAAGTGGTGAGAGAGGGCATCCTTGTCTAGTGCCGGATTTCAAAGGGAATGCTTCCAGTTTCTGCCCATTAAGTATGATATTGGCTGTTGGTTTGTCGTAAATAGCTTTTATTACTTTGAGATATGTTCCATCAATACCAAGTTTATTGAGGGTTTTTAGCATAAAGGTCTGTTGAATTTTGTCAAATGCCTTCTCTGTGTCAATTGAGATAATCATGTGGTTTTTGTTTTTCCTTCTGTTTATGTGGTGAATCACATTTACAGACTTGGGTATGTTGAACTCAAATAGGAAAGGTGGAAGCCAAATTGTCTCTATTTGCAGACGACATGATAGTATACCTAGAAGACCCCATCACCTCAGCCCAAAAGCTCCTGCAACTATAAGCAAGTTCACCAAAGTCTCAGGATATAAAATCAATGTGCAAAAATCACAAGCATTCCTATACACCAATAACAGACTTAAAGAGAACCAAATTAAGAACGAACTGCCATTCACAATTGCTACAAAGAAAATAAAATACCTAGGAATACAACTCACTAGGAATGTAAGGGACCTCTTTAAGGAAAACTACAAACACCTGCTCAACGAAATAAGAGAGGACACAAACAGATGGAGAAACATTCCATGTTCATGGTTAGGAAGAATCAATATTGTGAAAATGGCTATACTGCCCAAAGTAATTTACACATTCAATGCTATCCCCATCAAACTACCATTGAATTTCTTCATAGAACTGGAAAAAACCACCATGAATTTCATATGGAACCAAAAAAGAGCCCGCATAGCCAAGTCAATTCTAAGCAAAAAGAACACAGCAGGAGGCATCACGCTACCAGACTTCAAACTATACTACAAGGCTACAGTAATCAAAACAGCATGGTACTGGTACCAAAACAGAGATATAGACCAATGGAACAGAACAGAAACATCGGAGGCAACACAACATATCTACAACCATATCATCATTGATAAACCAGACAAAAACAGGCAATGGGGAAAGGATTCCCTATTTAATAAATGGTGTTGGGAAAACTGGCTAGCCATTTGCAGAAAGCAGAAACTGGACCCGTTCCTGACATCTTACACTAAAATTAACTCCAGATGGATAAAGACTTAAATGAAAGACCTGACATCATAAAAACCCTAGAAGAAAATCTAGGCAAAACCATTCAGGACATAGGAGTAGCAAGGTCTTCATGAACAAAACACCAAAAGCATTGGCAAAAAAAGCCAAAATAGACAAATGGGACCTAATCAAATGCCACAGGTTTTGCACAGCAAAAGAAACAGTCACTAAAGTGAATCGGCAACCATCAGAATGGGAAAAAGATCTTTGCAGTTTACCCATCTGACAAAGGGCTGATATCCAGAATTTACAAAGAACTCAAACAGATTTACAGGAAATAAACAAACAAGCCCATTCAAAAATGGGCAAAGGATATGAACAGACACTTTACAAAAGAAGACATACATGAGGCCAACAAACATATGAAAAAATGCTCATCATCACTGGTCATTAGAGAGATGCAAATCAAAGCCACATTGAAATACCATCTCACGCCAGTTAGGATGGCGATCATTAAAAAATCTGGAGACAGCAGATGCTGGAGAGGATGTGGAGAAATAGGAACACTTTTACACTGTTGGTGGGAGTGTAAATTAGCTCAACAATTTTGGAAGACAGTGTGGCGATTCCTCAAGGACCTAGAACTAGAAATTCCATTTGACCCAGCAATCCCATTACTGGGTATATATCCAAAGGACTATTAATCGTTCTACTATAAGGACACATGCACACGAATGTTCATTGCAGCACTCTTTACAATAGCAAAGAACTGAATCCAACCCAAATGCCCAAAGATGATAGACTAGACTGGGAAAATGTGGCACATATACACCATGGAATATTATGCATCAATCAAAAATGATGAGTTCGTGTCCTTTTTAAGGACATGGATGAATCTGGAGAACATCATTCTCAGCAAACTGACACAAGAACAGAAAAAGTAATACCGCATATTCTCACTCATAGGTGGGTGAGAAAAATGAGAACACATGGACACAGAGAGGGAGTCTACTACACACTGGGGTCTATTGGGGGGAATGGGGGAGGGACAGTGGGGGTGCTGGGGAGGGATAGCCTGGGGATAAATGCCAAGTGTGGGTGAAGGGAAGGCAGGCAGCAAAACACACTGCCATGTGTGTACCTATGCAACTATCTTGCACGTTCTGCACATTTACCCCAAAACCTATAATGCAATAAAAATTAAAAAAATAGAAAATATTCTCCAAATTATTCTCCAAGGTTGTATTATTCAGTGAGGCTCTTTTTGTGTGACCATATGAAACAGCATGTTGTCTATCTTAAATATTTGTATTATTCACTGTATCTCTGAGTGAGTGTTTATATGAAATAAACTGCTGAGTACTTTACATTTGTGCATTTTTCATTGAGGTTATGAGTCATTGGCCATATAAAATGGAATCCTCACTAAACCACATGTGCATATTATCCACTGAGGCTACGAATGAGTGTCCTATTAAAATAGACTCCTGGCTACTCCACAGGTGTACATTTTTTACCGAGGCTCTGAATGAATGTCCATCGAAAATAGACTCAAAATTATTCTTCGTGTGTGTATTATACAGTGAGGCTCAGAAGATGTTGCCATATTAATTAGATTCCTTACTATATCTGGGTCCTGTCTTATTCACTGAGGCTCTTAATATGTGTCTACATGAAATAGACTTCTGACTACAACACATTATTCAGTGACACTGAGAATTAGAGGCCACATGAAAATGTCTCCTGACTATTCCACAGGTGTGCCTTATTTAGTCAGAATGTGAATGAGGGGATAAAGGTAAATGCTATTTCCCCAGGTGTGTACACTTAGTGAGGCTCTTAACGACTGGTCATAGGAAAGAGACATCTGACTATTCAGCAGGTGTGCATTATTTAGTGATTCTTTGAATGAGTGGCCATAAAATATAGACTCCAGACGATAACATAAGTGTAATATTCAGTGAGGCTGTGAAGGATCCTCTTTATACATTCTTTCTCCTGTGTATATCACCTCTCTCCTGTTTGTATCCTCCTCTCTCCTTTGTGTATCCTCCTCTCTCCTGTGTGTACACCCGTTTTCTAGTGTATTATCCTTACCTGTGTGTATCCTCCTCTTTCCTGTGTGTATCCCCCTTTCTCTTGTGTTTATCCATTTTTCCTGTGTGTATGCCCCTCTCTCCTCTCTGTACCCTCCTCCCTCCTGTGTATATCACCACTCTTCTGTGTATATCCCCCTCTCCCCTGTGTGTATTCTTCTGTCTTCTGTGTGTATCCTGCTCTCTTTTGTGTGAAAACTCCTCTATCCTGTGTGTATCCTCCTCTCTCCTGAGTATGTCACCCTCTTCTGTGTGTATTTTTTCTCTACTCTGTGTATTCTCCTCTCTTCTGTGTGTATCCTCCTCCCTTTTGTGTGTATGCTTCATCTCTCTTGTGTGTATCCCCCCAATCTCCTGTGTGTATCCCTGCTCTTTCCTGTGTGTATCCTCAACTCTCCTGTTTGTACGCCCTGTTTTCATGTGTGTATCCCCCTCTCCTTTGTGTATTCTCCCCTCTCCTGTGTCTATCCCCATTTCTCCTGTGTGTATCTCCCTTTCCTGTGTGTATGCCCCTCTCTCCGGTGTATATTCTTCTCTATTTTGTTTATCCTCCTCTCTCCTGTGTGCATCCTCCTTTTTTTCAGTGTATCTCCCACTCTCCTGTGTGTATCCCCCTTTCCTTTGTGTATCCTCCCCTCTAATTTGTGTATCCCCCTCTCTCCTGTGTGTATACCTCCCTATCCTGTGTGCATCCTCCTCTCTTTTGTGTGTATCCCCTCTCTCCTGTGTGTATCCTCTTTTTTTGTGTATCCTCTTCTTTTCTGTATGTATCCCCCTCTCCTGTGTTTATCCCCCTACTCTCCTGTGTGTATCCTCCTCTCTCCTGCGTGTATTCTCCTGTCTCTTGTGTGTATCCTTCTCTCTCCTGTGTGTATCTTTCTCTCTCCTGCGTGTATCTTCCTCTCTTCTGTCTGTATTCTCCTCTCTCTTTGTGTACCCTCCTCCCTTCTGTATTTATCCTGCTCCCCCTGTGTGTATGCCCCTCTAACCTGTGTGTATGCCCCACTCTCTTGTGTGTATCCCCTTTTTTCCTGTGTGTATCCCCCCTCTCTGCTGTGTGTATCCTCTTCTCTTCTGTGTGTATGCCCCTCTGTTCTGTGTGTATACCTCTCTCCTGTGTGGATTCCCCTTTCTCCTGTGTGCATCTTCCCCACTTCTGTGTGTATCCCCCTCACCTGTGTATATCCCCCTCTCTACTGTGTTTTTTCCCCTCTACTTTGTGTATTCTCCTCTCTCCTGGTTGTATCCTCCTCTCTTTTGTGCATATCCTCCTCTCTGCAGTTTGTATTCTGCTCTCTCCTGTGTGTATCCCCCTCCCACTGTGTGTATCCTCCTCTCTCCTGTGTGTATTTCCCACTATCCTGTTTGTACATCACACTCTCCTGTTTGTATCTCCCTCTCTCCTGTGTGTTTCTCCCTCTCTTCTTTGTGTATCCTTCTCTCTTCTGTGTGCATCCTCTTCTCTCTTGTGTGTATCCTCCTCTCTTTTGTGTGTATTTCTTTCCCCCTGTGTGTATCCCCATTTATCCTGGGTGTATCCCGCTCTATCCTGTGTGTATCCTCCTCTATTCTGTGTGTATCCTCCTCTCTCCTGTGTGTGTCCTTTTTTCACCTGTGTGTATCCTCCCCTCTTCTGTTTGTATTTTTTTCTTTCCTGTGTGTATCCTCCTCTCTGCTATGTCTATCCGTCTCTCTTCTCTGTGTATCCTCCTATCTCCTGTGTGTATCTTCCTCTCTTCTGTGTGTATCTTCTTCTCTCCTGTGTGTTTCCACCTCTCTCCTGTGTGTGTTTTCCTCTCTGCTGTGTGTATCCTCCTTTCATTTGTGTGGATCATTCTCTCTCCTGAGTGTATAGTCCTCCCTCCTGTGTGTATCTTTCTCTCTCCTGTGTGTATTCTTCTCTCTCCACTGTGTATCCTCCTGTGTCTTGTGTGCATCCTCCTCTCTCTTGTGTGTATTTTCTTATCTCTGGTGTGTACTCCCCTCACTCTTGTGTGTATCCCCCTCTCTCCTGTATGTTTCTTCCCTAATCCTGTGTGCATTTTTCTCTCTCCTGTTTGTATTCCCTTTTCTTCTGTGTGTATCTTTCTTTCTGTGTGTATCCTTCTCTCTGCTCTGTGTATCCTCCTCTCTCCTGTGAGTATCCTCCACTCTCCTAAGTGTATCCTTTATATCCTGTGTTTATCCCCCTCTCTTGTGTGTATTCTTCTCTCTTCTGTGTGTATCCTCCTCTCTCCTATGTGTATCCTCTTCTCTCCTGTATTTATTCTTCTCCCACTGTGTGTATCCCTCTCTGTGCTATGTATATCCCCTTCCCTCCTGTGTTTATGCCCCACTCTGCTGTATGTATTCCCCTCTCTCCTGTGTGTATCCTCGCCTATTTTTTGTGTATACGTCTCTCTCCTGTGTGTATCCCCCTCTCCTTTGTGTATCCACCTCTCTCCTGTGTGTATCCACCTCTCTCCTGTGTGTATCGCACCGTCTCCAGTGTTTATCCCTCTTGATTGTGTGTATCCCCCTCTCTTTTGTGTGTTTTTTCTCTTCTTTGTGTATCTTTCTCTGTGCAGTGTGTAGCCTCCTCTCTCCTGTGTGTATCCTCCTCTCTCCTTTGTGTACTCCCATCTCTCCTGTGTGTATCCCAACATCTTCAGTGTTTATTCCCCTCGCCTGTGTGTATCTCCCTCTCTCGTGTTTCGCCCTCTTCTTTTTGTATTCTCCTCTCTCCTGTGTGTATCCTCTTTTCTCCTATGTGTACTCTTTTCTATCCTGTGTAAATCCTCCTCTCTTGTGTGTATTCTTCTCTCTTCTTTGTGTAACTTTTCTCTCCTGTGTATCTTCCTCTCTCCTGTTTGTATCTTTCTCTCTCCTCTGTGTATCCTCCTCTCTCTTGTGTGTATGATCCTCTCTCCTTTGTGTATCTTTCTTCATCCCTCTGTGTATACCCCCTCTCCTTTGTGTATCCCCCTTTCTTCTGTGTGTATCTCCCTCTCTTTTATGTGTATCCCCTCTCTCTTTGTGTATCCTTTTCTATGCTGTGTCTGTCCTCCTCTCTCCTGTGTGTACGCCCCTCTCTCTTGTGTGTATTTCCATCTTCTGTGTGTATTCTTCTCTCACCTGTGTGTATCACCCTCTCCTGTGTGTATGCCACTCTCTCTGGTGTGTATCCTCATCTCCTGTATGTATTTTCCTCTCTCCTGTGTATCCTCTTCTCTTTTATGTGTATCTACCCGATCTTGTGTGTATCCTTATCTTCTTTGTGTATCCTTATCTCTCCTGTGTGTATCCTTCTCTCCCCTGTGTGTGTCCTCCTTTCTTTTGTGTGTATCACCCCTCTTTTGTGTGTATCCCCCTCTCTCCTTTGTGTATTCTCCTCTCTCCTGTGTGCATCCTCCTCTCTTTTGTGTGTATCCCCTCTCTCCTGTGTGTATCCTCCTCTGTCCTGCGTGTATCTTCCTCTCTCCTGTGTGTATTTTTCACTATCTTGTTTGTACGTCACACTCTCCTGTTTGTATCTCCCTCTCTCCTGTGTTTCCCCCTCTTTTCTGGGTGTATCCTCCTCTCTTCTGTGTGTATCTTCTTCTCTCTTGTGTGTATCCTCCTCTCTCCTGTGTGTATCCTTTTACCCCTGTGTGTATCCCCATTTCTCCTGGGTGTATCTTCCTATCTCCTATGTGTATCCTCCTCTCTCCTGTGTGTATCCTCCTTTCACCTGTGTGTATCCTTCTCTCTCCTGTTTGTATTTTTTTCTCTCCTGTGTGTATCCTCCTCTCTGCTGTGTCAATCCTTCTCTCCCCTGTGTGTATTCTCCTCTCTCCTGTGTGTATCTTCCTTTCTTCTGTGTGTATCTTCTTCTCTCCTATGTGTATATCCCTCTCTCCTCTGTGTATCCCCCTCTCTATTGTGTGTATTCTCCTCTATCCAGTGTGTATCCTCCTCTCTTCTTTGTGTATGCCCCACCCTCCTGTTTGTATCTTTATCTTTTGTGTGTATCCTTTTCTTTTCTGTGTGTATTTTTCTTTGACCTGTGTGTATCCCCCTCTCCTGTGTGTATGCTCCTGTCTATTTTGTGTATGATCCTCTCTCCTATGTGAATCCTCCTCTCTCCTCTGTGTATCTTCCTCTCTCCTGTGTGTATCCCCCTCCACCTGTTTGTATCCCGCACTCTCCTGTGTGTTTCCCCCTCTCTCCTGTGTGTATTTTCTTCTCTGCTGTGTGTATCCTTTTTTCATTTGTGTGGATCATCCTCTCTCCTGTGTGTATAGTCCTCCCTCCTATGTGCATCTTTCTCTCTTTTGTGTGTATTCTCCTCTCTCCTCAGTGTATTCTCCTGTCTCTTGTGTGTAGCCTCCTCTCTCTTGTGTGTATTTTCTTATCTCTTGTCTGTATCCCCCCTCACGTTTGTGTGTATCCCCTTCTCTCCTGTGTGTATCTTCCCTAATCCTGTGTGTACTTTTCTCTCTCCTGTGTGTATTCCCCTCTCTTCTGTGTGTATCTTTCTTTCTGTGTGTGTCCTTCTCTCTCCTCTGTGTATCCTCCTCTCTCCTGTGAGTATCCTCCACTCTCCTAAGTATATCCTTTTTATCCTGTGTTTATCCCCCTCTCTTGTGTGTATTCTTCTCTCTTTTGTGTGTATCCTCCTCTCTCCTGTATTTATTCTTCTCCCACTGTGTTTATTTCCCTCTCTGCTATGTATATCCCCATTCCTCCTGTGTTTATGCCCCACTCTCCTGTGTGTATCCCCCTCTCTCCTGTGTGTATCTTCCCTTTCTCCTGTGTGTATCCTCATCTATTTTGTTTGTATACCTCTCTCTCTTGTGTGTATCCCCCTCTCCTTTGTGTATCCACCTCTCTCCTGTGTGTATCCCACCGTCTCCAGTGTTTATTTCCCTCGACTGTGTGTATCCCCCTCTCTTTTGTGTGTTTTCTTCTCTTCTTTGTGTATCTTCCTCTCTGCAGTGTGTAGCCTCCTCTCTCCTGTGTGTATCCTTCTCTCTTTTTTTGTATCCTTCTCTCTCCTGTGTGTATCCCACCGTCCCCAGTGTATATCCCCCCGCCTGTGTGTATCCCTCTCTCTTGTGTGTTTCCCCCTCTTCTTTTTGTATCCTCCTCTCTCCTGTGTGTATCCTCCTTTCTGCTATGTGTACTCTTTTCTATCCTGTGTGTATCCCCCTCTCTTGTGTGTATTTTTCTCTTCTGTGTGTATCATCCTCTCTCCTGTGTATATCCTCCTCTCTTTTATGTGTAACCTTTTCTATCCTGTGTGTATTTTTCTCTCTTGTGTGTATTCTTCTCTCTTCTGTGTGTATCCTCCTGTCTTCTTTTTACATCCTCCTCTCTTCTGTGTGTATCCTGCTCTCTCCTGTGTGTATCCCCCCTCTCTTTTGTGGTTCCCCCTCTTCTTTGTGTATCCTCCTGTCTCTTTTGTGTAGCCTCCTCTCTCCTGTGTGTATTCTTCTCTCTCCTGTGTGTATCCCACTCCCTTCTGTGTGTATGCCGCACTCTGCTGTTTGTATTTTCCTTTTTCCTGTGTGTATCCCCCTCTCTCCTTTGTGTAGTCTCCTCTCTCCTGTGGGTGTGCCCCTCTCTCTTGTGTGTATTCCCCTTTCTCCTGTGTGTATCACCCTCTCTCCTGTGTGTATTGAACTCCCTTCTTTGTGTACCCAAGCCTCTTGTGTGTTTCTTTTTCTCTCCTGTGTGTATTTCCCTCTCCTGTGATTATCCCCCTCTTTCCTATGTGTACTTTTCTGTCTTCTCTGTGTATCATTTTCTATTTTGTGTGTATCCTCCTCTCTCCTGTGTGTATTCCCCTCCCTTTTGTGTGTATCCCCCTATCTCCTGTGTGTATCTTCCTAAGTTCTGTGTATATCCTTGTCTCCCCTTTGTGTATGTCACACTCTTAATGTGTGTTTCCCCCTATCTCCTGTGTGTATCTTCCTAAGTTCTGTGGATATCCTTGTCTCCCCTTTGTGTATGTCACACTCTTATGTGTGTATCCCCCTCTCTTGTGTGCATCCTCCTTTCTGCTCTGTGTATCCTTTCTCCTGTGTGTACCCTCTTCTCTCTTACGTGTATCCTTTTCTATTCTGTGTGTATACCCCTCTTTTGTGTGTATTGTTCTCTCTTCTGTGGTATCCTCGTCTCTCCTGTGTGTATCATCCTCTCTTTTGTGTGAATCTTCCACTCTCCTGTGTGCATCTTCCTTTCTCCTGTATGTATCTTCCTCTCTTCTGTGTGTATCCCCCTCTTCTGTGTGTATCCCCCACTCTTTCCTGTGTGTATCCTCCTCTTTTCTGCATGTATCCTACTCTCTCCTGTGTGTATCCTCCTCTCTCCTGCGTTTATCTTTCTTTATTCTTTCTGTATCCTCCAGTCTTTTGTGTGTATCATCCTCTCTCCTGTATTCCTTTTTCTCTACCTGTGTGTATCCTTCTCTCTCCTGTGTGTATTACCTTACCTATTGTGTGTATGCCCCACTCTCCTGTGGATATCCCCCTCTCTCCTGTGTCTATGCCCCCCTGTCCTGTGTGTATCCTTCTCTATTTTTTGTTTATACCCCTCTCTCCTGTGTGTATTCTTCTCTTTTTTCTGTATCCTCCTTTCTCCTGTGTGTATTTTCCCCTCTTGTGTGTATTCTTTTCTCTCCTGTGTGTATCACCCTCCCCATTTGTGTATGCTGCACTCTCCTGTTTATATGCCGACTCTCCTGATTGTATTCCCCTCTCTCCTGTGTGTATCCTCCTCTCTCTTGTGTTTATCCTTCTTTCACTTGTGTATCCTCCTCTTTCCTGTTAGTATCATTTTCTCTCCTATGTGTATCATCCACTTTCCTTTCTGTATCCTCCTCTCTTTTGTGTGTATCCCCCTCTCTCCTGTGTGTATCCCTTTTTTCTGCGTGTATCCTTTTTTTGTGTGTGTGTTTCCCCCACTCTCCTGTGTGTATCAGCCTCTCTTTTGTGTATGCCTTTGTCTCTTTTGTGTTTTCTTTTCTCTCATGTGTGTATCTTCCTCTCTAATGTGTGTATCCTCCTCTCTCCTGTGTGTATCTTCCTTCCCCTGTGTGTATCCCCCTCTCTCCTGTGTGTATCCCCCTCTCTCCTGTGTGTATCATTTTTTCTTCTCAGTGTATCTTCCTTTCAACTGTGGAGATCCTCCTCTCTCCTGTGAGTATCATTCTCCCTCTTATGTCTATCTTCCTCTCTCCAGTGTGTATCCTTTTCTCTTCTGTGTGTATCCTCCTGTCTCCTGTGTGTATTTTCCTTCCTCCTGTGTGTATTTTCTTTTCTCCCGTGGGTAGCCACCCACTCTCCTTTGTGTATATTCCTCTCTTCTGTTTTTATCCTCCTGCATCCTGTGTGAATCCTTCTCTCTCCTTTGTGTATGCCCCTCTCTTCTGTGTGTATCCCCCTCTACTGTGTGTATCCTTCTCTCTGCTCTGTGTATCCTTCACTCTCCTGTGTGTATCCTTCTATCTTTTCTTTTTATCTTCCTCTCTCCTGTGTGTATCTTCTTATTAACTTTGTGTACCCTTCACTTTTTTACGTTTATCCCCCTCTCTTTTGTGTGTATTCTCCTCTCTCCTGTGTGTATCTTTTCTCTCTCCTGTGTGTATGCCCCTCTTTTTTTGAGTATTTTTTCTCACCTGTGTGTATACCCCTCTCTTCTGTGTGTATCCTTCTCTCTCCTGTGTATATCCCCCTATTTTGTGAATTCCTATCTCTGCTGTGCGTATCATTCTCTCTCCTGTTTGTATGCTCCTCTCTTTTGTGTGTATCCTCCTCTCTTCTGTGTGTATCCTCCTCTCTCCTGTGTGTATTCTACTGTCTCCTGTGTGTATCCACCCTCTCTCCTGTGTGTAACGCCCTCTCTCCTCTGTGTATTCACCTCTCTCCTGTGTATACTCCCCTCTCCTGCGTGTATCCTCCTCTCTTTTTTATGTATCTTCCTCACTCCTATATGTACTTCCCTCTCTCCTGTCTGTATGCCCCTCTCTCCTGTGTGTTTTTTCCGCCTCTGTGTGTATACCCTCTGTCCTGTGTGTATTCCCATCTCCTATGAGTATCCCCCTCTCTCTTGTGTATATTTCCTTGTCTCCCTTATGTATCCAACTCTCCTGTGTGTATCCCCCTCTCTCCTGTGTGTATGCCCTTCTTCTTTGTGTATGCTTCTCTCTTTTGTGTGTATCTTCCTGTCTCCTGCGTTTATCCTCCTCTCTCCTGCGTGCATCCCTCCGCTTTCTTGTGTGTTTCTCCCCTCTCTCCTGTGTAACACCTTTTTTTCCTGTGTGTATCACCCCTTTCTCCTGTGCGTATCCCCCTCTCTCTTCTGTGTATCTCCTCTCTCCTGTTTGTTTCTTCCTCTCTTCTGTGTGTATCCTTCTCTCTCATGTGTTTATGCACCTCTCTCCTGTGTGTATCAAACTTTTCTGTGTGTATTCTTCTCTCTCCTGTGTGCATCCCCCCTCTTTTTTGTGTATACCCCTCTCTCCTATGTGTATTTTCCTTTTTCCTGTGTGGATACCCCTCTCTATTCTGTGTATTTCCCTCTCCTCTGTGTGTACTCCTTTCATCTATGTGTATCCTCCTCTTTTTCTGTGTATCTTTTCTCTCTCCTGTGTGTATGCAACTCTCTTCTTTGTGTATTCCCCTCAACTTTGTGTATACCCCTCTCTCCTGTGTGTATCTTTTCTTTCTCCTGTGTGTATCCCCCTCTCTTTCTCTCTTTTGTGTGTATCCCCCTCGCTCCTGTGTGTATTTTTTTCTCTTCTGTGTGTATCCTTTTCTCTTCTGTGTGTATTATTCTTTCTCTTGTGTGTATCCCCCTTCTCTTTTGTCTGTATTTTTCTCTCTCCTGTGTGTATCACCCTCTCTCCTGTGGGTATCCTTCTCTGTACTGCGTGTATCCTCCCTTCTCCTGCGTGTATCCTCCTCTCTCATTTGTATACCCTTCTCCTGTGTGTATCTTCCTCTCTCCTAGGTGTATTTCATCTCTCCTGTGTGAATCGTTCTCTCTCTTGTGTGTATCGCCCTCATCTGTGTGTATGCTCCTCTCTTTTGTGTATCAGTCTCTCTTCTGTGTTTATCTTCATTTCTCCTGTGTGTATCCTTCTCTTTACTGTGCGTATCTTCCTCCTCCTGTGTGTATCCCACTCTCTCCAGTGTGTAGCCTCTCCCTTCTCTGAGTATGCCCCACTCTCCTGTGTGTATCCCCCTTTCTCCTGTTAGTATTTCACCTCTCCCCTGTGTATATTCCTTCTATCGCCTTTGTATATCCTACTATCTTCTGTGTGTATCCCCCTCTTTATTGTGTGTATCCCCCCACTCTCCTTTGTGGATTCTTCTCTCTCCTGTGTGTACCCAACCTCTTCTTTGTGTATCCTCCTCTCTCCTGTGTGTATCCGCCCTCTCTCCTGTGTGTAACGCCCTCTCTCCTCTGTGTATTCCCCTCTTTCCTGTGTATACTCCTCTCTTTTGCGTGTATCATTTTCTCTCCTTTGTGTATCTTCCTCTCTCCTATGTGTATACCCCTCTCTCCTGTGGGTACGACCCTCTCTCTTGTGTGTAGTCCCCTCTCTCCTGTTTGTAACCCTCTCTCTCCTCTGTGTATTCTTCTCTCCTGTGTGTATACCCTCTCTTCTGTGTGTATCTTCCTCTCCTGTGTGTTTTCCCCTTTCTCCTGTGTGTATTTCCCTGTCTCCTGCATGTATCCATCTCTCCTGTGTGTATCCTTCTCTCTTCTGTGTGTATGCCCCTCTTCTGGGTGTATCACTCCGCTTTTTTGTGTGTTTCCCCCATCTCTCCTGTGGGTAACACCTTTCTTTTCTGTGTGTATCACCCCTTTCTCCTGTGTGTATCCCCCTCTTTTTTGTGTGTATCCCCTCTCTCCTGTTTGTTTCCTCCTCTCTCCTGTGTGTATCCTCCTCTCTCCTGTGTGTATCCTCCTCTCTTCTGTGTGTATCCCCCTTGCTCCTGTGTGTATGCCCCTTTTTTGTGTGTATTCCCCTCTCTCCTGTGTGTATCTCCCCCAACTATGTGTATCCTCCTCTCTCCTGTGTGTATCCTTTTCTCTCCTGTGTGTATCCCCCTCTCTCCTGTGTGAATCCCCACTTTTCTGTGTGTATCTTCTTCTCCTCTCTTGCGTGTATCCTCCTCTCTCTTCTGTCTATGCCCCTCTCTCGTATATGTCCTCGTCTTTTGTGTTTATTCCCCTCCCTCCTCTGTGTATCCCACTCTCTCCTGTGTATTTCCCTCTCTTTTTCGTATCCTTCTCTCTTCTGTGTATATCCCCCACTTCTCTGTGTATCCTCTTCTCTTCTCTGTGTATCTTCCTCTCTCCTCTGTGAATCCTCCTCTCTCCTGTGTGTATCTTCCTCTCTCCTGTGTGTATCCCCCATCTCCTGTGTGTATTTTCCTCTCTCGTGTGTATCCTCATCTTTCCTTTGTGTATTTCCTTTACTCCTTTGTGCATCACCCTCGCTCCTGTGTGTATTTCCCTCTCCTATGTGTATCTCTTTCTTCTTGGTTTATTCCACTCCCTTCTCTGTGTATCTCCCTTTTCTGTGTGTACGCCCCTCTCTCCTGTGTGTATCCTCCTCTCACCTCTGTGTATCCCTCACTCCTCTGTGTATTCTCCCCTCTACACTGTGTATTCTTTTCTCTTCTGTGTGTATCATTCTCTCTCTTGTGTTTATGCCCCTTCTCTCCTGTGTGTATTTTTCTCTCTCCTGAGTGTATTCCCCTCTCTTCTGCGTGTATCCTCCTCTGTGCTGCGTGCATCCTCCTATCTCCTGCGTGTATTCTTTTCTCTCCTGTGTGTATACCCTCTCTTATTTGTATTTCCCTCTCTCCTGTGTGGATCCTTCACTCTCTTGTGTGTATCGCCCTCTTCTGTATGTATCCTCCTCTCTCTTTTGTTTATCCATCTCTCTCCTGTGTGTATCTTCTTTTCTCCTGTGTGTATCCTCCTCTCTACTTTGCGTATCTTCCTCCTCCTGTGTGCATCTTACTCTCTCCAGTGTGTATCTTCTACCTTCTCTGTGTATGCCCCACTCTCAGGTGTGTATCCCCCGTCTCCTGTTAGTATCCCCCCTTTCCCCTGTGAGTATTATTTCTCTCGCCTTTATGTATTCTACATTCTTCTGTGTGTATCCTTCTTTTTTTGTGTGTATTCCCCCTCTCTCCTGTGTGTATCCTCCACTCTCCTGTGTGTATGCCCCGCTTTTCTCTTGTTTTCCCCCTCTCCTGTGTGTATCCTTTTCTCTCATTGGTGTGTCCCCCTCTTCTCTGTGTGTATCCCCCTCTCCTTTGTGTATTTTTCTGACTTCTGTTGGTATTCCTCTTTCTCCTATGTGTACCCTTCTCTCTACTATGTGTATTACCCTTCTTCTGTGTGAATCGTCTTCTCTCCTGTGTGTATTTCTCTCTCTTCTGTGTGTATCCTCCTCTCTTCTGCGTGTCTCCTCCTCTCTCCTGTACTTATCCTCCTCTCTCCTGTATGCATTCTCCTCTCTCCTGTGTGTATCCTTTTCTCTCCTGTGTGTATCCTTCTCTCTCCTGTGGGTATCAATTCTCTCTCCTGTGCGTATCCCTCTTTTCTCCTGTGTGTAACCCCTTCTCTCTTTTTTGTGTATCTTTTCTGTCTTTTTTGTGTATCCACCTCTGTCCTCTATGTATCTCCTCTCTCCTGTGTGTATCCTCCTCTCTGCTGTGTGTATCCTCCTTTCCAATGTGTCAACGCGCCTCTCTCCTTTGTGTATCCCCTTCTCCTGTGTGTATGCCCCTCTCTCATGTGAGAATCTCCACTCCTGTGTTTATCCTCCTCTCTTCTGTGTGGAACCTACTCTCGCCTCTGTTTATTCCCTTCTCTCCTGTGTGTATCTCTTTTCCATAGTGTATCCTCTTCTCTCCTGTGTGTACCCCCTCTCTCCTCTGTGTACCCTCCACTGTCCTGTGTGTATCACCACTCTCTGGGTGTATCGCCCCTCTCTCCTGTGTGTATCCCCCTCTCTCTTGTGTGTATCCCCCTCTCTCTTGCGTGTATTTTTCTCTCTCCTGCGTAAATTTTTCTCTCTGCTGTGTGTATGTCCCACTTTTCTGTGTATTCACCTCTATCCTCTTTGCAATCTCTCCTCTCCTGTGTGGATCTTCCTCACTCCTGTGTGTATACCCACTCTCCTGTGTGTATCCTCCTCTCTGCTATGTGTATACTCCTCTCTCCTGTGTGAATCAGTCTCTCTATTGTATGTATCCTCTTTGCTCCTATGTGAACCCTCAGCTCTCCAGTGTGTATCACCCCTCTTCTGTGTGCATTCTTCTCTCTCTTGTGTGTATTTTTCCGTCTACCGTGTGGATCCTTCCCTCATTTGTGTGTATCCTCTCTCCTATGTGTATTTTCTTCTTTCCTGTGTGTATCTTTTCACTCTTGTGTGTATCCCCCTCTCCTGTGTGTATCCTTCTCTTACTAGTTTGTATCCTCCTTTCTCCTGTGCGTATCTTTTTTCTCACCTGTGTGTATCACCCCTCTCTCCTGTGTGTATCCACCCTCTCTTCTGTCGCTATCTTTCTTCTCTCCAGTTTGTACCTTCCTCTCTCTTGTGTGTATCCCCTCTCTCCTGTGTGTATTCTCCTCTCTGCTGTGTGTATCCTCCACTCTCCTGTGTGTAAGACCCACTCTCCTTTGTGCATCTCCCTGTCCTGTGTGTATCCTCCTCTCTTTTGTGTGTATTTTCCTTTCTCTTGTGTGTATCCTTCTCTCCTCTGTTTATGGTCCACTTTACTTTTTTTTTTAATTTTTATTGCATTGTACGTTTTGAGGTACATGTGCAGAACGTTCAAGATAGTTGCATATGTACACATATGGCAGTGTGCTTTGCTGCTTTCCTCCCCTTCACACACACTTGGCATTTATCCCAAGGCTATCCCTCCCCAGCCCCCACACTGTCCCTCCCCACTTCCCCCCAATAGACCCCAGTGTGTAGTAGACTCCCTCCCTGTATCCATGTGTTCTCATTTTTCTCACCCTCCTATGAGTGAGAATATGCGGTATTTGCTTTTCTGTTCTTGTGTCAGTTTGCTGAGAATGATGTTCTCCAAATTCATCCCTGTCCTTACAAGGGACACAAACTCATCATTTTTGATTGCTGCATAATATTCCATGGTGTATATGTGCTACATGTTCCCAGTCCAGTCTATCATCAATGGGTATTTGGGTTGGTTCCAGGTCTTTGCTATTGTAAACATTGCTGCAATGAACATTCGTGTGCATGTGTTCTTGTAGTAGAATGATTTATAGTCCTTTGGATATATACCCAGTAAAGGGATTGGTGGGTCAAGTGGAATTTCTATTTCTAGGTCCTTGAGGAATGGCCACACTGTCTTCCACAATGGTTGAACTAATTTACACTCCCACCAACAGTCTAAGAGTGTACCTATTTCTCCACATCCTCTCCAGCATCTGCTGTCTCCAGATTTTTTAATGATCGCCATTCTAACTGGCGTGAGATGGTATCTCAATGTGGTTATGATTTGCATCTCTCTAATGACCAATGATGATGAGCATTTTTTCATGTGTTTGTTGGCCTCATGTATGTCTTCTTTTGTAAAGTATCTTTTCATATCCTTTGCCCATTTTTGAATGGGCTTGCTTGATTTTTTTTCCTGTAAATCTGCTTGAGTTCTTTGTAAATTCTAGATATCAGCCCTTTGTCAGATGCGTAAGCTGCAAAGATTATTTTCTCTTCTGATGGTTGGCCGATTCACTCTAGTGACTGTTTCTTTTGCCATGCAGAAGTTGTGGAGTTTGATTAGGTCCCATTTGTCTATTTTGGCTTTTGTTGCCAATGCTTTCGGTGTTTTGGTCATGAAGTCTTGCCTACTTTTATGTACTGAATGGTTTTACGTAGATTTTCTTCTAGGGTTTTTATGGTGTCAGGTCTTACGTTTAAGTCTTTAATCCATCTGGAGTTAATTTTAGTGTAAGGTGTCAGGAAGGGGTCCAGTTTCTGCATTCTGCACATGGCTAGCCAGTTTTCCCAACACCATTTATTAAACAGGGAATTCTTTCCCCATTGCCTGTTTTTGTCTGGTTTATCAAAGATTATATGGTTGTAGATATGTTGTGTTGCCTCCGATGCCTCTGTTCTGTTCCATTGGTCTATATCTCTGTTTTGGTACCAGTACCATGCTGGTTTGATTATGGTAGCCTTGAATTATAGTTTGAAGTCTGGTAGTGTGATGCCTCTCGCTGTGTTATTTTGCTTAGAATTGACTTGGCTATGCGGGCTGTTTCTTGGTTCCATATGAAGTTCATGCTGGTTGTTCCAGTTATGTGAAGAAATTCAATGGTAGTTTGATGGGGATAGCATTGATTGTGTAAATTACTTTAGGCAGTATAGCCATTTTCACGATACTGATTCTTCCTAACCACGAACATGGAATGTATCTCCATCTGTTTGTGTCCTCTCTTACTTCGTTGAGCAGTGGTTTGTAGTTTTCCTGGAAGAGGTCCCTTACGTTCCTTGTGAGGTGTATTCCTAGGTATTTTATTTACTTTGTAGAAATTGTGAATGGCAGTTCGTTCTTGATTTGGTTCTCTTTAAGTCTGTTATTGGTGTATAGGAATGCTTGTGATTTTTGCACATTGATTTTATATCCAGAGAATTTACTGACGTTGCTTATCACTTTCAGGAGCTTTTGGTCTGAGGTGATGGGGTCTTCTAGGTATACTATCATGTCATCTGCAAAGAGAGACAATTTGGCTTCCACCTTTCCTATTTGAATACCCTTTATTTATTTTTCTTGCCTGATTGCTCTGGCTAGAACTTCCAGTATTATGTTGAATAGGAGTGGTGAGAGAGGGCATCCTTGTCTAGTGCCAGATTTCAAAGGGAATGCTTCCTGTTTTTGCCCATTAAGTATGATATTGGCTGTTGGTTTGTCGTAAATAGCTTTTAATACTTTGAGATATGTTCCATCAATACCAAGTTTATTGAGAGTTTTTAGCATAAAGGTCTGCTGAATTTTGTCAAAGACTTCTCTGCGTCGATTGAGATAATCACGTCGTTTTTGTTTTTGCTTCTGTTTATGTGGTGAATTACATTTATAGACTTGCATATGTTGAACCAGCCTTGCATCCCCGGGATGAATCCTTCTTGATCATGAGGGATAAGTTTTTTAATGTGCTGTTGCAATCGGTTTGCCAGTATTTTATTGAAGATTTTTGCATCTATGTTCATCATGGATATTGGCCTGAAGTTTTCTTTTCTTGTTGAATCTCTGCCGGGTTTTGGTATCAGGATGATGTTAGTCTCATAAAATAATTTGGGAAGGATTCCCTCTTTTTGAATTATTTGTAATAGTTTCAGAAGGAATGGTACTAGATCCTCTTTGTGTGTCTGGTAGAATTCGGCTGTGAACCCATTTGGACCTGGGCTTTGTTTTGTGGTAGGCTCATAATTGCTGCCTCAACTTCAGACCTTGTTATTGGTCTATTCATAGTTTTGGCTTCCTCCTGGTTTAGGCTTGGAAGGACACAGACGTCCAGGAATTTATCCATTTCTTCCTGGTTTACTAGTTTATGTGCATAGAGTTGTTTGTAGAATTCTTCGATGACGGTTTGAATTTCTTTGGAATCTGTGGTGATTTCCCCATTATCGTTTTTTATGTCATTTATTTGGTTGTTCTCTCTTTTCTTTTTTATCATTCTGGCTAGTGGTCTGTCTATTTTGTTGATCTTTTCATAAAATCAGCTCTTGGATTTATTGATTTTTTGAAGGGTTTTTTGTGTCTCTATCTCCTTCAGTTCTGCTCTGATCTTAGTTATGTCTTGTCTTTGGCTAGGTTTTGAGATTTTTTGATCTTGCTCCTCTAGCTCTTTCAATTTTGACTATAGGGTTTCCACTTTGAATCTCTCCACTCTTCTCATGTGGGCCCTTATTGCTATATATTTTCCTGTACAGACTGCTTTAAATGTGTCCCAGAGATTCTGGTACGTTGTGTCTTCGTTCTCGTTGGTTTCAAAGAACTTCTTTATTTCTGCCTTCATTTCATTGTTTATCCAATCCACATTCAAGAGCCAGTTGTTCAGTTTCCATGAAGCTGTGCGGTTCTGAGTTATTTTCTGAATTCTGAGTTCCAACTTGATTGCACTATTGTCTGAGAGACTGTTTGTTATGATTTCCGTTTTTTTGCATTTGCTGAGGAGTGCTTTGCTTCCAATTCTGTGGTCAATTTTGGAGTAGGTGCGATGAGGTGCTGAGAAGAATGTCTACTCTGTGGATTTGGGGTGGAGAGTTCTGTAAATGTCTATCAGGTTTGCTTGTTCCAGGTCTGAGTTCAAGTCCTGGATATCCTTGTTAATTTTTTGTCTGGTTGATCTGTCTGATATTGACAGTGGAGTGTTATGTTCTCCCACTATTATTGTGTGGGAGTCTAAGTCTCTTTGCAAGTCATTAAGAACTTGCCTTATATATCTGGGTACTCCTGCATTGGGTCCATATATATTTAGAATTGTTAGCTCTTCTTGTTGTATCGATCCTTTTACCATTATGTAATGACCTTCTTTGTCCCTTTTGAACTTTGTTTCTTTAACGTCTATTTTATCAGAGACGAGAATTGCAACTCCTGCTTTTCTTTGCTCTCCATTTGCTTGGTAAATCTTCCTTCATCCCTTTATTTTGAGCATTTGTGTATCCTTGCGTGTGATGTGGGTTTCCTGGATACAGCACACTGACGTGTTTTGGCTTTTTATCCAATTTACCAGTCTGTGTCTTTTGATTGGTGCATTTAGCCCATTTACATTTATGGTAAATATTGTTATGTGTGAATTTGATACTGCCATTTTGATGCTAGCTGGCTGTTTTGCCCATTGGTTTATGTAGTTTCTTCATTTTGTTGATGCTCTATTGCATTTGGTATGCTTTTAGGATGGCTGGTACTGGTTGTTTCATTCTATGGGTAATGCCACTTTCAGGAGCTCTTGTAAAGCAGGCCAGTGGTGACAAAATCTCTGAGTACTTGATTGTTCATGAAGGATTTTATTTTTTTCTTTCCTTATGAAGCTCAGTTTGGCTGGTTATGAAATTCTGGGTTGAAAGTTCTTTTCTTTAAGGATGTTGAATATTGGCCACCACTCTCTTCTGGCTTGTAGAGTCTCTGCTGAGAGATCTGCTGTGAGTCTGTTGGGCTTCCCTTTGTGGGTGACCCGACCTTTCTCTCTGGCTGCCCTTAGTATTTTCCCCTTCATTTCAACCCTGGTGAATCTGACGATTATGTGCCTTGGGGTTGCTCTTCTTGCAGAATATCTTTGTGGTGTCCTCTGTATTTCCTGGAGTTCAGTATTGACCTGTCTTGCTAGGTTGGGGAAATTTTCCTTTATAATATCCTGAAGAGTGTTTTCCAGCTTGGATTCATTCTCTTCGTCACATTCTGGTACACCTATCAAACGTAGGTTAGGTCTCTTCACATAGTCCCACATTTCTTGGAGAGTTTGTTAATTCCTTTTTGCTCTTTTTTCTTTGATCTTGGTTTCTCGTTTTATTTCATTGAGTTGATCTTCAACTTCTGATATTCTTTCTTCTGCTTGGTCAATTCGGCTGCTGAAACTTGTGCATGCTTCGCGAAGTTCTCGTGTTGTGTTTTTCAGCTCCTTCAATTCATTCATATTCCTCTCTAAGTTGTCCATTCTTGTTATCAATTCCTCGAATCTTTTTTCAAATATTTTTTCAAGGTTCTTAATTTTTTTGCACTGATTTAGTACATGTTCTTCTAGCTCACTGAAATTTCTCATGATCCACTTTCTGAAGTCTGATTCCGTCATTTTGTCACATTCATTCTTCGTCCATCTTTGTTCCCTTGCTGGTGAGGAGTTTTGGTTCTTTGTAGGAGGTGAAGTGTTTTGGTTCTGGGTGGTTTTCTCCTTTTTGCGCTGGTTTCTTCCCATCTTTATGGATTTATCCACCTGTCGTCTTAGCAGTTGCTGATTTTTCAATTGGGAGGACGTGTTTATGTCCGCTGCAACAGTACTCATATAACACCCCTCTTTTTTCCCCCTTAGACGCTCTGTCTCAGGGAGTTGGGGCTTTATCAGTATCTGTTGCACTGTCCTGCCCAGCTAGGTGGCAGTCTATTCACTATTTTCCTGCCTGGGCTCCGCCCTGCTAGCGCGAGTCCACCCTGTTGCCGCAGGGCTCCGTGCTGTGGCTTGCTCTGCCCTGCTGGTGGAGTCTCTCTGTAAATGCAGGTTGCCTCAGCAACAGCAGGCTGCGTCAGCCCTGGGCGGTACTTCAGTAGGGGGGATTGCGTCAGTCGTGGTGGACGCCCCTCCTGCACCAGGCTGCTCCATCCTAGATGCCGGCAGCAAAACTCTCAGCCCCGAGCACCTCCAATCGCTGTCCTGCTTGTCCCCTTCAGGGTGGGACCCGCTGAGCCCAATCACCCAGCTCCCTGCCTCAGAGTCTGTCCTCTCTCTCTCTCTCTCTCTTACTCTTGCCAAGCTGAACGGTTGACTCTCTCACTGGCACCCCAGTAGCCTGCTGATAGGTCACTGGGATCCCTGCTATCTCTTGTGCCCCTACCCGCTGCACTGGCTGAGATCACGATTCCCAGGAATCTCCTGGTCTGGCTCATTGTCCAAGTCCCATTCAATCAGATGGACATGCCAATCTGCCCTTCCAAATCTCAGATTGCCAGTTTAACAGGGCACCCGGACCAGTGAGTTTTTGTGCTTGGTGCCGCTGTGCTGAGGAACCGGCCAAAGCGGCCACGCGAGCCGGCTGTGCTAGCGTCCCGTGTCTCTCCCACACCTGGGACTTTCAACGTTCTGTGGGCAAAAAAGATCTGTCCGAGAATGCGGCTAGGACTCACCCTCTGCGCCTTCACTGAGAGCTGCAATCTGGAGTCGCCTCTACGACGCCATCTTGGAAGTCTTCCTATATTCTATGGTCCTCTTGTCTGTGTGTATTCCCCCTCCTGTGTGTATCCTCCTCTCGCCTTTGTGTATCCTCCTCTCTCCTCGGTGTGTTTCCCTCTCTCCTGTGTGTATCCTCCTCTCACCTTTGTGTATCCTCCTCTCTCCTCGGTGTATTTCCCTCTCTCCTGTGTGTATCCTTCTCTCCTTTGTGTATCCTTCTCTCTCCTGTGTGTATTGTACGTTCTACTGTGTGTACCCTCCTCTCTCTTGTGTGTATCATGCCACTCCTGTGTGTATTACCCCTCTTCTGTGTGTATATTCTTCTCTTCTGTGTGTATCTGCACTCTCCTGTGTGAATCCTTCCCTTTTCTTTGTGTATGCACTTCTTTTCTATGTGTATCCCCCCCTCTCCTTTGTGCATCCCCCTCTCTCTTGTGTGTATCTTTCTCTTCTGTGTGTATTTCCTTCTGTTTGTTTTCTCCTCTCTATTCTGTGTATCCTTCTCTCCTGTGTGTATGTCCCTCTCTTCTGTGTTTATCCCCCTCTCTTTGGTGGGTATCCTTCACTCTCCTGTGTGTATCCTTTTCTTTTTTGTGTGTATCCTTCCCTCTTCTGTGTGTATCCAGCTTCTCCTGTGTGTGTCTTTCTCTCTCCTGTGTGTATCCTCCTCTTTCCTGTGTGTATCTTTTTCTCTCCTCTGTGTATCCCCCCTGTCTCCTGTGTGTACCCCCTCTCTCTCCTGTGTGTATCCTCCTCTATTTTGTTTGTATCCTTCTCTCTTCTCTGTGTATGCCCCGCTCTTCTGTGTGTATTCTCATCCCCTGTATGTATTCTCTTCTTTTCTGTGTGTATTTTTCTCTTTTGTGTGTACCCCATCTCCTGTGTGTATGCTCCTGTTTTCTTTGTGTATCATCCACTGTCCTGTGTGTATCCTCCTTTCTCCTGTATTTATCCCCACTTTCCTGTGTGTATCCCTCTGTCTCCTGTGTGTATCAACCTCTCTCCTATGTGTATCCTTCCCTCTTTTGTGTGTATCCTCCTTTCCCCTGTGTGTATCTTCCTCTCTTCTGTGTGTATCCTCCTCTCTCTTGTGTGTATTCTCCTCTTTTCTGTGTTTATTTCCCTCTCTCTTTTGTGTTTCCTCCTCTCTCCTGTTTGTATCCTCCCTCACCTGTGTGTATCCTCCTCTCTCGTGTGTATTCTCTTCTCTCCTGTGTGTATACTCCTCTCTCCTGTGTGGATCCCCTTCTTCTGTGTGTATCTCCCTCTCTACTGTCTATATCCCTTTTTCTCCTGTGTGTATCCTTTCTTCTGTGTGTATCTTCCTGTCACCTCTGTGTATCCTCCTGTCTACTTTATGTATTCTTCTCTCTCCTGTGTTTATCCCCCCTCTCTCCTGTGTGTATTCCCCTCTCTCCTGTGTGTATCCCCCTCTCTCCTGTGTTTCCTCCTCTCTTCTGCGTGTATCACTACTTCTCTGTCTGTGACCCTCTCTTCTGTATGTATCCCCTTCTCCTGTGTTTTTTTCCCTCTCTCCTGAGTGTATTCCCTCTCTCGTCTGTGTATCCTTCTATTCTTTGCCTATCCCCCTCTCTTCTGTGTGTATCCCCTTCTCCTGTTTGTATCCTTTCCTCTTGTGTGCGTATCTTCCTCTCTCCTGTGTGTATCCTCCTCTCTCCAGTGTGTATTCTCCTTACTCCTGTGTGTATCCTTCTACCATTCTGTGTATCCTTCTACCACTCTGTGTATACCCCTCTCTTTTGTTTATATCCCCCACCCTCATGTTTGTGTGCCCCACTCTTCTGTGTGTATCTTCCTTTCTCCTGTGTATATGCTCCTCTCTCCTGTGTGTATCCTCCTTTTTCCTGTGTGTATCCTCCTTTCTTTTGTGTGCATCTCCCTCGCTCTTGTGTGTATTTCTTTCTCCTGTGTGTATCTCTCCTTTGTGTATCCACCTCTCTCCTTTGTGTAACCCCCTCTTCTGTTTGTAAACCCCACTCTCCTGTGTGTATTTTCCTCTCACCTGTGTGTATTTTTCTCTCCTTTGTGTAACCTCCTAACTCCTGTGTGTATCCCACTTTCTCCAGTGTATAATTCTTTCTCGTGCGTGTATCCTCCTCTCTCTTTTGTGTATCTTTCTCTCTCCTGTGTGTATCCCCCTCTCTCCTGTGTGTATTCCACTCTTTCTTTGTATACTTTTTTCTCCTGTGTGTATCCCCCTCTTCTGTATGTATCACCCTCTCTCCTGTGTGTATTTTCCTGTCTCCTGCATGTATTCAACACTTTTGTGTGTACCCCCTCTCTTCTGTGTGTATCCCCCACTCCTGTGTGTCTTCTTCTCTTCTGTGTGTATCTTCATTTCTTCTCTCTGTGTCCTCTCTCCTGTGTGTATCTTCCTCTCTACTGTGTGTATACCCCCTCTCCTGTGTGTATCATTCTCTCTCCTGTGTGTATCCTTCTCGCTCCTGTGTGTATTTCTTTCTCCTGTGTGTATTTCTTTCTCCTTTGTGTATCCCCCACGCTTCTCTGTGTATTCCCCTCTCTCCTCTGTGTATCCCCACTTTTCTGTGTTTACACCCCTCCCTTTTGGGTGTATCCTCCTCTCACCTGTGTGTATTTCTCTCTCCTGTTTGTATCACTTTTTCCTGTGAGTATCCTTCTCTCTTCTGTATGTACCCCCTTTCTACTGTGTTTATCCCCATTTTATGTGTGTATGACCCCTCCCCTGTGTGTATCTCCCTCTCCTGTGTGTATCCTTCTGTCTTCTGTGTGTATCCTCTTCTCTCTTTTGTGTATCCTCTTTTCTTCTGTGAGTATCCCCATCTTTTCAGTGTGTATCCTTGTCTATCCTGTGTGTATATTTCCTCTCTCCTGTGTGTATACCGTCCTTTCTGTGTGTATCCTTCTCTCTCCTCTGTGTATCTTCCTCTCTCCTGTGTGTATCCCCATCTCTTTTTTTGTATCCTCCTCTCTCCTGTGTTTATCTTTTCTCTCTCCTGTGTGTATCTTTTCTCTCTCCTGTGTGTATCTTTTCTCTCTCCTTTGTGTATGCCCCTCTCTCCTTTTTGTATTCCCCTCACCTGTGTGTATACCCCTCTCTCCTGTGTGTATTCCCCTCTCTTCTTTGTGTATTCCCCTCACCTGTGTGTATACCCCTCTCTACTCTGTGTATTCCCCTCTCTCTTGTGTTTATCACCCTCTCTACTGTGTGAATTCCCCTCTATTCTGTGCATAAACTTCTCTGTCCTGTGTGTATGCTCCTCTATTTTGTGTGTATCCTCCTCTCTTCTGTGTGTTTCCCACCACTCTCCTGTGTGTAACGCCCTCTCTTTTGTGTGTATTCCCCTCTCTCCTGTGTGTATCTCCATCTCTCCTTTGTGTATCCCCCTCTTCTGTGTGAATCCCCCTCTCTTCTGTGTGTATCCACCTCTCCTATGTGTATCCATTTCTCTGTTGTGTGCATTTCCCTGTCTTTTGTATGTATCCAACGCTTCTGTGAGAATCTCTCTTTCTCCTGTGTGTATTCCCGTTTTCTGTGTGTATACTCCTCGCTCCTGTGTGTATTTTTCTCTCTCCTATGTGTATCCTCCTCTCTTCTTTGTGTATCCTCTAATCTCCTGCCTGTATCCTCCTCTATTCTATTTGTAGCCTCCTCTATTTTGTGTGTATTCTCCTCTCTTTTGTATTTATTCTTTTCCCTCTGTGTGTATCCTTTTCTCTCCTGTGTGTATTCCCCTCCCTCCTGTGTGTATGCTTCACTCTCCTGTGTGTATCCCCCTCTCTTCTTTGTATATCCCCCTCTCCCCTGTGTGTATCCTCCTCTCTCCTGTGCATAAACCCGTCTCTCCTGTGTGTATTTTTCTCTCCTGTGTGTATTCTTCTCTCCTGTGTGTATCCACCCCTCTTCTGTGTTTATCTTTATCGCCTGTGTGAATCCCTTTCTCTCCTGTGTGTTCCCCTTTTCTTTGCGTATCCTCCTCTCTCCTGTGTGTATCCTTCTATCTCCTGTGTGTGTTCTCCTCTCTCCTGTGTGTATCCCCCTCTCTCCTGTTTGTATCCCCATATCTTGTGTGTATCCCCCTCTCTCATGTGTGTATTTCCCTGTCTCCTGTATGTATCCAACGCTCCTGTGTGTATCCCCCTCTCCCTTTTGTGTATGCTCCTCTCCTGTGTGTATATTTTTCTCTCTTTTGCATATCCTCCTCTCTCCTGTGTGTATCCTCCTATCTCCTGTGTGTTTTCCCCTTCTCTCCTGTGTGTAACACATTTCTTTCCTGTGTGTATACCCCCTTTCTTCTTTGTGTATCTCGCTGTTTTGTGTGTATCCCCTGTCTCCAGTTTGTTTACTCCTCTCTCCTGTGTGTTTCCTTTTCTCTCCTGTGTTTATGCCACTCTCTGCTGTGAGTATCACTCTTTCCTTTGTGTATACTTTTCTATCCTGTGTTTATCCCCCTTTCTCCTTTGTTTATCACCCTTTTATGTGTGTATGCCCCTCTATCCTGTGGGTATCCTTTCTCCTGTGTGTATCGCTCTCTTCCCTGTGTGTATCCCCTTATCCTGCGTGTATTCTCCTCTCTCCTGTGTGTATCCTCCTTTCTGCTGTGTGTACCCTCCTCTCTCCTGTGTGTATCACCCCTCTCCTTTGTGTATCGCCCGTTACCCTGTGTGTATCCTTCTGTCTCCTGTGTGTATCCTTCCCTCTTTTCTGTGTATTACCGTCTCTCCTGTGTATCCTTCTCTCTCCTGTGTATATCCTCTCTCTCCTGCGTGTATTCTTTTCTCTGCTGTGCATATTTTTCTTTCTCCTGTGTGTACGCTCCTCCTTTTGTGTGTGTCCCCGTCTCCTGTGTGTATCCTTTTCTCTCCTGTGTATATCCCCTTTATCCTGTGTGTATCCATCTCTCTCTTTTGTGTATGCCCCTCTGCTGTGTGTATACTTTTCTCTCTTGTGTGTATCCTCCTCTCTTTTCTGTGTATCCTTCTCTCTACTGGGTTTATTCCTCCGCTCTAATGTGTGTTTTCCCCTTCTCTCCTGTGTTTAACACCTTTCTTTTCTTTGTGTATCCTTCCTTTCTCCTGTGTGTATCTCCCTCTTTCGTGTGTATCCCCTCTCTCCTGTTTGTTTCCTCCTCTCCTGTGTGTTTTCTTTTCTCTCCTGTGTTTATGCCACTCTCTCCTGTGAGTATCACCCTTTCCTTTGTGTATACTTTTCTCTCCTGTGTTTATCCCCCTTTCTCCTTTGTTTATCACCCTTTTATGTGTGTATGCACCTCTCTCCTGTGTGTATTCTTTCTCCTGTGTGTATCCCTCTTTTTCCTGTGTGTATTCCCTTATCCTGTGTGTATCCTCCTCTCTCCAGTGTGTATCCCCCTCTTTCCTGTGTGTACCCTCCTCACTCCTGTTTGTATCACCCCTCTCCTTTGTGTATCCCCCACTACCCTCTGTGTATTCTTCTGTCTCCTGTGTGTATAATTCCCTCTTTTGTGTGTATTTCTCTCTCTCCTGTGTATCCTCCTCTCTCCTGTGTGTATCCTTTTCTCTCCTGTGTATATCCCCATTTCTCCTGTGTGTATTCCCCTCTCCTGTGTGTATGCCTCTCTTTCCTGTTGTTATCCCCCTCTCCTGTGTGTATCCTCCTGTCTCCTGTGTGTATCCTTTTCTCTCATCGGTGTGTCCACCTCTTTCCTGTGTTTCCCTCTCTGCTTTGTGTATCTTTCTTACATTTGTTTGTATCGTCCTTTCTCCTATGTGTACCCTTCTCTCTCCTTTGTGTATCACCCCTCTTCTGTGTGTATCCTCTTCTATCCTGTGTGTATTTTTCTCTCTCCTGTGGGTATCCTCTTCTCTTTTTTGTGTATCCTCCTCTCTCTGTGTGTATCCTTCTCTCTTCCGCGTGTATCCTCCTCTCCTGTTTGTCTCCTTCTCTCTCCTGTGTGTATCCTCCTCTCTCCTGCGTGTATCCTTCTTTCTCCTGTGTGTCTCTTCCTATTTCCTGTATGTATCCTTCTCTCTCCTGTCTGCATTTTCCTCTGTCCTGTGTGCATCCTTTTCTCTCCTGTGTGTATCCTTCTCTCTCCTGTGGGTATCAATTCTCTCAACTGTGCGTATTCCTCTTTTCTCCTGTGTGTAACCCCCTCTCTCCTGTGTGTATCCCTTCTCTCTTATGTGTGTATCCCCCACTCTCCTCTGTGTATCTTCTCTCTCCTATGGATATCCTTCTCTCTGCTGTGTGTATCCTCCTTTCTCCTGTGCCTACACCCCTCTTTCCTCTGTTTATCCCCCTCTTCTGTGTGTTTTCCCCTCTCTCCTCTGTGTATCCCCCTCTTCTGTGTTTATCCTCCTATCTCGTGTATTTTCCTCTCTCCTCTGTTTATTCCCTACACTTCTGTGTGTATTCCTTTTTCCTTTGTGTATCCTCTTCTTTCCTGTGTGTACCCCCTCTCTCCTGTGTGTACCCTCCACTCTCCTGTGTGTATAACCACTCTTTGTGTGTATCCCCCTCTCTCCTGTGTGTATCCCCCTCTCTTTTGTGTGTATCCCCTTCTCTTCTGCGTGTATTTTCCTCTCTCCTGCGTAAATCCTCTTCTCCGCTGTGTGTATGCCCCACTTCTCTGTGTATCCACCTCTCTCCTGTTTGCATTCCCTTCTCTTCTGTGTGGGTCTTCCTCACTCCTGTGTGTATACCCTCTCTCCTGTGTGTATCCTCCTCTCTGCTGTGTGTATACTCCTCTCTCCTGTGTGTATCCATCTCTCTCCTGTATGTATCCTCTTTTCTCCTATGTGAACCCTCATCTCTCCTATGTGTATCACCCCTCTCCTGTGTGTATTCTTCTCTCTCCTGTGTGTATCCTTCTTTCTACCGTGTGTATCCTTCTCTCATTTGTGTGTATTCGCCTCTCTCCTGTGTGTATTTTCTTCTTTCCTGTGTGTATCCTTTTTACACCTGTGTGTGTCTCCCTCTCCTGTGTGAATCTTTGTCTAACCAATGTGTATTCTCTCTTCTTCTGTGTGTATCCTTTTCTCTTCTTTGTTTATCTTTTTAATCTCCTGTGTGTATCATCCCTCTCCTGTGTGTATCTCCCCTCTCTCCTGTGTGTATCTCCCCTCTCTCCTGTGTGTATCTTCCCTGTCTCCAGTTTGTATCTTCCTCTCTCTTGTGTGTATCCCCTCTCTCCTGTGTGTATCCTCCTCTCTGCTGTGTGTATCCTCCTCTCTCCTGTTTGTATGCACAACTCTTTTGTGTGTATCTCCCTTTCCTGTGTGTATCCTCCTCTCTTTGGTGTGTATTTTTTTCTCTTGTGTGTATCCCCCTCCCCTGTGTTTATGGTCTCCTTTTCTGTGTGTATTCCCCCTCCTGTGTGTATCCTCCTGTCACCTTTGTGTATCTTCCTCTCTCCTCATATTATCCCCCTCTCTCCTGTGTGTATCCCCCTCTTCTTTGTGTATGCTCCTCTCTCCTGTGTGTATTCTACTTTCTACTGTGTGTACCCTCCTCTCTCCTGTGTGTATCACGCCACTCCTGTGTGTATCCTCCTGTCTCCTCTGTATATTTTCCCTCTCTCTTGTGTGTATCCTCCTGACTCCTGCGTGTATTTTCCCCTCTCCTGTGTTTATCTTTTTATCTCCTGTGTATTCTCCAAACTCCTCCGTGTATCCTCTCTTCTATTTCTATCCTTTTTTTTGGTGTGTATCTTCCTCTCTTTTGTATTTATCCTGTTTTCTCTGTGTGTATCCCTCTCTCTTCTGTGTGTATTCCCCTCCCTCCTGTGTGTATGCTTCATTCTTTAGTGTGCATTCCCCTCTCTTTTTTGTGTATTCACCCTCTCTCCTGTGTGTATGCTCCTCTCTCCTGTACATAAGCCTCAATTTCCTGTGTGTATCCCGCTCTCCTGTGTATCCCCCTCTCTCCTGTGTGTATACCCCCTCTTCTGTGTTTATCTTTCTCGCCTGTGTGTATCACCCTCTCTCCTGTGTGTTTCCCCTCTCCTTTGTCTATTCTCCTTTCTTCTGTGTGTATCCTCCTCTCTCCTGTGTGTATCCTCCTTTCTTCTTTGTTTATTTTCCTCCCTTTGTTAGTATCTCTCTCTTCTTTGTGTGTATCTCCCTCTTTCCTGTGTGTATCCTCCTCTCTTCTCTGTGCATTCTCCTCTAGCCTGTGTTTGTCTTTCTATCTCGTTTGTGTATCCTCCTCTCTCCTGCCTGTATCCTCCTCTCTCCTGTGTGTATCTCCCTCTATCCTGTGTTTAGCCTCGTCTCTCCTGTGTGTATCCTCCGTTCCCCTGTGTGTCTCCTTTTCTTTATTGTGTGCATCCTCCTCTCTCCTTTGTGTATACCCCTCTCCTGTGGGCATCCTCCTCTTTCCTGTGGGTATCTCTTCTCTCTCCTGTGCATATCCCTCCTTTCTCCTGTGTGTAACACCCTTTCTCTTGTCTGTATCTTTTCTCTCTCCTGTGCGTATCCTTCTCTCCTGTGTGTTTCCTACTCTTTCCTGTGTTTACCTTTTTTTCTCCTGTGTGTATCCCCCTCTTCTGTGTGTTAGCCCCTCTCTCCTGTGTGTATCTTCCTCTCCTGTGTTTATCCTCCTCTCTTCTTTGTTTATCCTCCTCTCTCCTCTGTTTATTCTCCTACTCTCCTTTGTGTATCTTTTTCTTCTTTGTGTATCCTCTTCTCTCCTGTGTGTACCACCTCTCTCCTGTGTGTACCCTCAACTATCCTGTGTGGATCACCACTCTCCGTGTGTATCCCCCATCTCTCCTGTGTGCATCCCTCTATTTTTTTGTATGCTTCTCTTCTGTGTGTATCCACCTCCCTCCTGTGTGCATTCCCTTCTCTCCTGTGTGGATCTTTCTCACTCCTGTGTGCATGCCCTCTCTCCTCTGTGTATCCTCCTCTCTGCTGTTTGTATTCTCCTCTCTCCAGTATGTATCCATCTCTCTCATGTGTGTATCCTCTATTCTTTTCTGTGAACCTTCATCTCTTCTGTTTGTATCACCACTTTCCTGTTTGTATCCTTCTCTCTCCTGTGTGTATTTTTCTGTCTACCGTGTGTATCCTTCCCTCTTTTGTGTGTATCCTTCTCTCTTCTGTGTGTATCCTATTCTTTCCTGTGTGAATCCTCCTCACTCCTGTGTGTATTTCCCTCTCCTGTGTGTACCCTTCTCTCTGCAGTGTGTATTCTCCTTTCTCCTGTGTATATCCTCCTCTTTACTGTGCGTATCATTTTCCTCTCCTGTTTATATCAACCCTCTTTTTTGTGTGTATTTTCCATCTCTCCTGTGTGTATCCCCCCTCTCTCCACTTTGTGTTTCCCTCTCTCCTGTGTGTATTCCCTCTCTCCAATATGTAACCCCCTCCCTTTGTGTGTATACTTTCTCTCTCCTGTGTGTATTTTCCTCTCTCCTCTGTGTATCCAACTTCTCCTGTGTGTATCCTCCGCTGTGCTGTGTGTATCCTTTTTTATCCTGTGTGTATGATTCTCTCTCCTGTATGTTTCCCCCTGTTCTGTGTGTATCTTCCTTTCTTTTGTGTTTGTACTTCTTTCTCCTGTGTGTATCATCCTCATCTGTGTCTATGCTCCTGTCTTCTGTGTCTATTTCTTTCTCCTGTGTTCATTCTTTTCTCTCTTGTGTGTATCCTTCTCTCTCCTATGTGTATTTCCTACACTCCTGTGTGTATCCCTTTTTTTGTGTATCTTCTTCTCTTATTTGTGTACCCACTGTCTCCTGTGTGTACCCTCCACTCTCCTGTGTGTATCACCATTCTTTCTTGTTATTTTTGACTCCCCAAACGACCGACCATATGAAATGGACGAGTGATTATTCTTCACATGTGCAATATTCGAAGTGGTTCTGTGTATTACTCAGTTTTACACAGAATTAGAGTTCATATGAAATAGACTCCTGATTATTACCCAGGTGTGTATCATTCAGGAAGCTACTTAATTCATGGCTATCTAAAACAGTGTTCTAATTACTCCATAAAACTTAATTATTCACTGAATCTTTGAATGAGAGGCCATAGAAAATAGACACCTGACTATTGCTCCATTGTAATTTATTCAATAAGGATCTAAATGAGGGGTAGTATGAAATAGAATCCTGAGAATTCCCCAGGTGTGTATCATTAAGGGAGGCACAGAATGAGTGGACATATAAAAATGCTCGATTATTACCCTGGTGGGGATTATTCACTGAGGATCTAAATGAGTGGCTACATGAAGCAGACTCGCACCTCTTCCCCAGGTGTGTATTATTGAATGAAACTCTGACTCAGTGGGCGTAAAAAAGAGACTCAGGTGTATTGCCTAGGTGTTCACTACTTACAGAGACTCTGAATGTGTAGGCATTTGAAGTAGACCCTGGACAGTTTCTGAGTGGAGTATTATTCACAGACACTCAGAACGAGCGGCCATGTGAAAGAGATTCCTGACTTATCACATATACATGTTATTCACTAAAACACTGAAAGTGTGGCCTTATGAAATAGACCGCATTTTACTCCAGAGGTGCACGTTACTATTTGACTCTCTAAACGAAACACCATAGGAAATAGACTAGTGATTATTCCCCACATGTGCAATATTCGAAGAGGTTCTATATGAGTGTTCATATCAAATAGTCTCCTTACTCTCACACATATGTGTATCATTCACGGAGCTGCTTTATTTGGAGCTACCTTCAATACAGTGCTCCTTTCTCCACAGCTGTTTATTATGCACTGAAGCACTGAATTAGAGGCCATATGAAATAGACTTTTCACTATTGCCCCATTGTACATTATTCAGTAATGCTGTGATTGAGTGGCCATATGACCTCGACTCTGACTGTTCCCAAAGTGTGTATTCTTCAGTCAGTTTCTGAACGAGGGACCACATAAAATAGACCCCTGACTCTGTCCTCTTGACTATTTCTCAGCTCTTCATTTTCCACTGAGTCGCTGTGTGAACGGTCATATCAAATTGTCTCCAGACAATTCTCCAGGTGTGCATTATTCAGTAAGTCTCTTAATAAGTGGCTATATGTAATAGAATTCTGAGTATTTTCCATATATATATGATTCTTCACTATAAAACTAAAAAATAGGCCATGTCAAGTACACCCCTGACGTTTCCATATGTCTGTATTATTCTGTGAGGCTCTGAATGAGTGGCCATAAAATAGAGACTCCTATATCCTACCCAGGCGTGAGATTTTACATTCGGCCCTAAATGAGTGGCTATACGAAATAGAATCCTGACTTCCTCAATATGTCTGATATTCAGTTAGGCTCTGAGTATGTGGCTATATGAAATACAATTCTGACTACAATACAGAAGTTCTTTACTCAATGAACCTCTGAAGAAATGCCACATATAACAGCATCCATATTATTCCTCAGTTATTAATTATTCACTGATTCTCTAAAACTTTTGTCATATGAAATGGTATTCTGACTAGTCTACAGGCGTGTATTATTGACACTGACTCTAAATATTTGGGCGTATGAAACAGACTAGTGACTATTCCAAAGTTTTGTATTACTGACTCAGTCTTAGACTTTGTGGCCATATAAAATAGAATAGTGTCTATTCCACACATGGGCATTATTCCCTTAGGCTGTAAATGTGAGGCAATGTAAAGTACACTCCTAACACTTCCCCAGGTGTGTGACACTCAGTGAGGCTCTTTGTGTATGACAATATGAAACAGGAGGCTGTCTATCTCAAATATTTCTATTATTCAGTGAATCACTGAATGAGCAGCTATATAAAATAAACTGCTGAGTAATTTACATTTGTGCATTATTCATTTAGGTTATGAGTCAGTGGCCATATAAAATGGAATCCTGATTAATCCACACGTGCATATTATCCACTGAGGCTATGAATGTGTGTCCAAATGAAAGAGACTCCTGACTACTCCACAGGTCTGCATTATTTATCGAGGCTCTGAATGAATTTCCATCGAAAATAGACTCCTAATTATTCTTCAGGTGTGTATTATTCAGTGAGCCTCAGAAGATGTGGTCATTCTAATTAGATTTCTTACTATATCAAGAATCTGTCTTATGCACTGAGGCTCTGAATATGTGTCTACATGAAAGAATCTCCTGACTACACACATTTTTCAATGACACATTGAATGAGATGCCACATGAAAAAGTCTCCCGACTATTCCAGAGGTGTGCATTATTTAGTGAGACTCTGAATGAGGATATACAAGTAAATCCTGACTATTCATCTAGGTGTGTACATTTAGTGAGGCTCTCAACGCTTAGCCATAGGAAAGAGACTTCTGACTATTCCACAGGTGTGAATTATTCAGTGATTCTCTGAATGAGTGGCCATAAAATATAGACTCCAGACTATATCACAAGTGTGTAATATTCAGTGAGGCTGTGAAAGAGGGGCCATATGAAGCAGAATTCTAATGACTTCACATGTGCATTATTCACTGTTTGTCTGAATGAGTAGCCGTATGACATAGACTCCTCATTATTTTTCATGTGTGCATTATTCCAACAGGTTCGGTATGAGCGTCAATACCAAATAGACTCCTGAAACACCCCCAGGTTTGTATTACTCAGTGTTACAAAGAATTAGAGTTCATATGAAATAGACTCCTGACTATTACAAAGGTGCGTATAATTCAGCAAGGCACTTAATCCGTGGCTATGTTAAACAGCGTCCTGATTACTCCATAGAAGTTTACTATTCACAGAAACTTTGAATGATAGACAATATAAAATAGACACCTGACTATTGCTCCATTGTGAATTATTCAATAAGTTTCTAAAAGTGTAGTAGTATCAAATAGAATCCTGAGAAATCTTCAGGTGTATATCACTCAGTGTGGCACAAAATGCGTGGCAATATAAAAAATGCTCGACTATTACCTTGGTGTGCATTATTCACTGAGGCTCTAAACGAGTGGCTACATGAAGTAGACTCTTAAATCTTCCATTGCTGGGTATTATTGAATGAGTCTCTAACTAAGTGGGCATAAAAAAGAGACACAGGTGTATTGCCCAGGTGTTCATTACATACAGAGACTTTGAATGTGTAGCCATTTGAAGTAGACCCTTGACTATTTTTGAGTGGAGTATTCTTCAGAGAGGCCCTGAACGAGTGGCCATGTGAAGAAGATTCCTGACTTATCAGATATACATATTTTTCATAAAAACATTGAAAGAGTGGCCTTATGAAATAGAACCCATTTTACTCAACCAGTGTGCGTTATTTTTTGATTCTCCAAATTAATCACCATATGAAACAGACAAGTGATTATTCCCCACATGTGCAGTATTCAAAAAGGTTCTGTATGAGTGTCTATGTCAAATAGTCTCCTGACTATGACACACGTGTGTATCATTCACGGAGCTGCTTAATTTGGGGCTACCTTAAATATGGTCCTGACTACTCCACAACTGTTTATTATGCACTGAAGCTCCGAATGACAGGCCATATGAAATAGACTCTTTACTATTGCCCCATTGTGCATTATTCGGTAATGCTGTGATTGAGTGTCCATATGACTTGGACACTGACTATTCCCAAGGTGTGTATTCTTCAGTGAGATTCTGAACGAGGGAACACATAACATAAACACTTGAATCTATCTTCTTGACTATTTTTAAGCTTTGCATTGTCCACTGGGTCGCTGGGTGAAGAGTCATATCAAATAGTCTCCAGACTATTCCTTAGCTATGCATTATTCAGTGAGTCTCTGAATAAGTGGCTATATATAATATAATCCTGAGTATTTTCCAGATATATATGATTCCTCACTGAGGTTCTGAATAGGTGGCCGTGTGAAATACACTCCTGACGTTTTCATGGGTCTGTATTATTCTGAGAAACTCTGAATGTGTGGCCATAAAATAGAGCCTCCTAATTGCCACTCATGCGTGCGTTTTTACATTCGGCTCTAAATGAGTGGCTATACGAAATAGAATTTTAACTTTTCCCAAGGTGTATGTTATTCAGTTAGGCTCGGAATATGTGGCTATAGAAACTAGAATTCTGACTACAATAGAGGTGTTTCTTTTTCAAGGAAGCTCTGAAATTGATGCCACATGTAATAGCGTCCTGAGTATATCCCAGGTACATATTATTCACTGATGCTCTGAAACTTTGTCCATGTAAAATTGTTTTCTGACTTGTCCACAGGCGTGTATTATTGAATCTGGTTCTAAATATTTGGGTATGTAAAACAGACAAGTGACTATTCCAAAGTTGTGTATTACTTACTCAGGCTTTAATTTTGTGGCCATATAAAATAGTTAAGTGTCTATTCCACACGTGTGCATTATTCCCTGAGGCTGTAAATGAGAGGCTATATAAAGTAGACTCCTAACACTTTTCTAGGTGTGCCTTACTCAGTGAGGCTCATTTTGTGTGACCATATGAAACAGGATGCTGCTATATTAAATATTTGTATTATTTAGTGAATCTCTGAATGAGTGTCTATATGAAATAGACTGATGAGTACTTTACATTTGTGCATTTTTCACTGAGGTTACGAGTCAGTGGCCATATAAATTGGAATCCGGACTAATACACATGTGCATATTATCCACTGAGGCTATGAATGAGTATCCTAATAAAATAGACTCCTGGCTACTCCACATGTGTACATTATTTACCGAGGCTCTGAATGAATGTCCATCGAAAATAGACTCAAAAGTGTTCTCCAGGTGTGTATTATTCAGTGAGGCCCAGAAGATGTGGCCATATTAATTAGATTCCTTACAACATAATGGGCCTGTCTTATTCACTGTGGTTCTGAAAAAGCGTTTACGTGAAATAGACTCATGACTACATCACACTATTCAGTGACACTCTGAGTTAGAGGCTATATGTAAATGTCTCCTTACTATTCAACAGGTGTGCATTATTTAGTGAGACTCTGAATGAGAGGATAATGGTAAATCCTGACTATGTCCCCAGGTGTGGACACTTAGTGAGACTCTTAACAAGTGTCCATAGGAACCTAACTTCTGACTATTCCGCAGGTGTGCATTATTTAGTGATTCTCTGAATGGGTGGCCATAAAAAATAGACTCCAGACTATATCACACGTGTGTAATATTCAGTGAGTCTGTTAAAGAGGGTACATAAGAATCGGACTTCTAATTTCTTTACATGTGCATTATTTACTGTTTGTCTGATTGAGTAGCTGTATGACACAGACTTCTCATTATTATACATGTGTGCATTAATCAAACACGTTCTGTTTGAGTGTCCATAACAAATAGACTCCTGACACTGCCCCAGTTGTATATTACTCAACGTTACACAAAAATAGAGTTCATATGAAACAGACGCCATGCTATTACCCAAGTGTGTATCATTCAGGAAGGCACTTAATTAATGGCTATCCTAAGCAGCGTCCCGATTACTCCATAGAAGTTTATTATCCACTGAAACTTTGAGTGATTCATCATATAAAATAGACACCTGACTATTGTTTCATTGTGTATTACTCAGTAAGGTGCTAAATGCGTGGTAGTATCAAATAGAATCCTTAGGATTCTTCAGGTGTGTATCAGTCAGTGAGGCACAAAATAAGTGGCCATATAAAAAATGCTCGACTATTACACTGGTGTGCATTATTCACTGAGGCTCTAAATGAGTGGCTACATAAAGTAGACTCTTAAATCTTCTTTTGTTGTGTATTATTGAATGAGTCTCTGACAAAGTGGGCATAATTAGGAGACTCAGGTGTATTGCCCAGGTGTTCATTACGTACAGAGACTGAATGTGTAGCCATTTGAAGTAGACCCTTGACTATTTTTGAGGGGAGTATTCTTCACAGTTTCCCTGAACGAGTGGCCATGTGAAAGAGATTCCTTACTTTTCAGATATACATATTATTCACTAAAACACTGAAAGAGTGGCCTTCTGAAATAGCACCCATTTTACTCGACAGTTGTGCATAAGTTTTTGATTCACCAAACAAAACACCATGTGAAACAGACAAGTGATTATTCCCCACATGTGCAGTATTCGAAAAGGCTTTGATTTTTCGGCCATAAAAAATAGACTAGTGTCTATTCCACACGTGTGCATTATTTCCTGATTCTGTAAATTAAAGGCTATATAAAGTAGACTCCTAACACTTCCCCTGGTGTGTGTTACTCAGTGAGGCTCTTTTTGTCTAACCATATGAAACAGAAGGCTGTCTATCTTAAATATTTGTATTATGCAGTGGGTCACTTAATGAGTGTCTATATGAAATAGACTGCTAAGTATTTTACATTTTTGCATTTTTCAGTGTGGATACGTGTCAGTGGCCATATAAAATGAAATTCTCACTAATCCACACGTGCATATTATCCACTGAGGCTATGCATGAGTGTCCTAATAAAATAGACTCCTGGCTACTCCACATGTGTACAA
The DNA here is from genome assembly GCA_031835075.1 of Saguinus oedipus. Taxonomy (NCBI): domain Eukaryota; kingdom Metazoa; phylum Chordata; class Mammalia; order Primates; family Cebidae; genus Saguinus; species Saguinus oedipus. The sequence continues at coordinate 62,134,233 of CM063173.1, forward strand.
CATTTTCCGAGGCTCTGAATATATGTCCATCAAAGTAGACTCCAAATTATTCCCCAGGTGTGTATTATTCAGTAAAGCTTAGAATATATTTCCATATCAATTAGACTCCTTACTATATCAAGTGTCTGTCTTATTCACTGAAGCTCTGAATATGTGTCTACATGAAATAGACTCCTTACTACACCACATTATTCAGTGACACTCCGAATTAGAGGCCCCATGAAAAAGTCTCCTGACGATTCCACAGGTGTGCATTATTGAATGAGACTCTGAATGAGGGGACAAAGGTAAATCCTGACTATTTCTCCAGGTGTGTACACTTAGTGAGGCTCTTAACGGGTGGCCATAGGAAAGAAACTTCTGACTCTTCCACAGCTGTGCATTACTTAGAGATCCTCTGAATGAGTGGCCATAAAAAATAGACTCCAGACTATATCAAAAGTGTGTAATATTCAGTAAGGCTGTGAAGGAGGGGCCATATGAAACGGACTTCTAATTATTCCACATGTGCATTAATCACAGATTGTCTGAATGAGTAGCCATATGACATAGACTCCTCATTATTATCCATGTGTGCATTAATCAAACAGGCTCTGTTTGAGTGTCCATACCAAATAGACTCCTGACACTGCCCCAACTGTGTATTGCTCAGCGATAAACAAAATTAGAGTTCATATGAAATAAACTCTTGACTATCACACAGGTGCGTATCATTCAGCAAGGCACTTAATTTGTGGCTATGTTAAACAGCGTTCTGATTACTCCATAGAAGTTTACTATTCACTAAAATTTTGAATGATGGACCATATAAAATAGACACCTGACTATTGCTCCATTGTGATTTATTGAATAACGTTCTAAATGAGTGGTAGTATCAAATAGAATCCTGAGGATTCTTCAGGTATATATCACTTAGTGAGGCACAAAATAAGTGGCCATATAAAAAATGCTCGACTATTACCCTGGTGTGCATTATACACTGAGGTTCTAAATGAGTGGCTACATGAAGTAGACTCTTAAATCTTTCTTTGTTGTGTATTACTGAATGTGTCTCTGACTAAGTGGGCATAAAAAAGAGACTCAGGTGTATTGCCCAGTTGTTCATTATGTACAGAGACTTTGAATGTGTAGCCATTTGAAGTGGACCCTTGACTATTTTTGAGTTGAGTATTCTTCACTGAGGCCCTGAACGAGTGGCCATGTGAAAGAGATTTCTGACTTATCAGATATACATATTATTTACTAAAACAGTGAAAGAGTGGTCTTATGAAATAGAACCCATTTTACTCAACAGGTGTGAATTATTTTTTGATTCTCCAAACTAATCACCATATGAAACAGACTAGTGATTATTACCCACATGTGCAGTATTCGAAAAGGTTCTGTGTGAGTGTCTATGTCAAAAAGTCTCCTGACTCTGACACATATGTGTATCATTCACGGATCTGCTTAATTTGGGTCTACCTTAAATAGGGTCCTGACTAATCCACAGCTGTTTATTATGCACTGAAGCTCCGAATAACAGGCCTTATGAAATATATTCCTTACTATCGCCCCATTGTGCATTATTCGGTAATGCTGTGATTGAGTGTCCATATGACTTGGACACTGACTATTCCCAAGGTGTGTATTCTTCAGTGAGATTCTGAATGAATGACCACAAAATATAAACCTTGACTCTATCCTCTTGAGTATTTTTCAGTTCTGCATTGTCCACTGAGTCGCTGGGTGAAGAGTCATATCAAATAGTCTCCAGGCTATTCCTTAGCTGTGTATTATTCATTGAGTCTCTGAATAAGTGGCTATATATAACATAATCCTGAGTATTTTTCAGATATATATGATTCCTGACTGAGGTTCTGAATTAGTGGCCCTGTGAAATACAATCCTGGTGTTTTCATAGGTCTTTATAATTCTGTGAATCTCTGAATGTTTGGCCATAAAATAGAGCCTCTTTAATGCTCCTCATGCGTGCGATTTTACATTTGGCTCTAAATGAGTGGCTATACAAAATAGAATTTTAACTTTTTCCAAGGTGTATGTTATTTAGTTTGGCTCTGAATATGTGGCTATATGAAATAGAATTCTGACAACAATAGAGGTGTTTCTTATTCAAGGAAGCTCTGAAATTGATGCCACATGTAATACCGTCCTGAGTGTTTCCCAGGTATGTATTATTCACTGAGGCTCTGAAACTTTGTCCATATGAAATTGTTTTCTGACTTGTCCACAGGCATGTATTATTGACTCTTACTCTAAATATTTGGTCATGTAAAATAGACAAGTGACTATTCCAAAGTTGTGTATTACTCACAAAGGCTTTGATTTTGGGGCCATATAAAATAGTCTAGTGTCTATTCCACACGTGTGCATTATTCCGTGAAGCTGTAATTGAGAGGTTATATAAAGTAGACTCCTAACACTTCCCTAGGTTTGCCTTACTCAGTGAGGCTCATTTTGTGTGACCATATGAAACAGAAAGCTGCTATATTAAATATTTGTATTATTTAGTGAATCTCTGAATGAGTGTCTATATGAAATAGACTGCTGAGTACTTTACATTTGTGCATTTTTCACGGAAGTTACAGGTCAGAAACCATATCAATTTGAATCCGGACTAATCCACACGTGCATATTATCCACTGAGGCTATGAATGAGTGTCCTAATAAAATAGACTCCTGGCTACTCCACAGGTGTACATTATTTCCCAAGGCTCTGAATGAATGTCCATCGAAAATAGACTCAAAATTATTCTCCAGGTGTGTATTATTCAGAGAGGCTCAGAAGATGTGGCCATATTAATTAGATTTCTTACAACATAAAGGGCCTGTTTTATTCACTGTGGCTCTGAATATTTGTCTACATGAAATAGATTCATGACTACATCACATTATTCAGTGACACACCGAATTAGAGTTTACATGAAAAAGTCTCCTTACTATTGAAAAGGTGTGCATTATTTAGTGAGACTCTGAATGAAGGGATATAGGTAAATCCTGACTATTTCCCCAGGTGTGTACACTTAGTGAGGCTCTTAAAGAGTGGCCATAGGAAAGAGTCTCCTGACTATTCCACAGGTGTGCATTATTGAGTGAGACTCTGAATGAGGTGATAATGGTAAATTCTGACTATTTCCCCAATTGTGTACACTTAGTGAGGCTCTTAATGAGTGGCCATAGGAAAGAGACTTCTGACTATGCAGGTGTGCATTATTCAGTGATTCTCTGAATGTGTGGCCATAAAAAATAGACTCCAGTGTATATCACAAGTGTGTAATATTCAGTGAGGCTGTCAAAGAGGGTCCATAAGAATCAGATTTCTAATTACTTTACATATGCATTATTCACTGTTTTTCTGAAGGAGTAACTGCATGACATAAACTCCTCTTTATTATACATGTGTGCATTATCAAACAGGTTCTGTTTGAGTGTCCATACCAAATAGCCTCCTGACACTTTGTCAGGTGTGTATTACTCAGCGATACACAAAATTAGAGTTCATATGAAATAGACGCCAGGCTATTACGTAGTTATGTATCATTCAGGAAGGCACTTAATTTGTGGCTATGTTAAACAGCGTCCTGATTACTCCATAGAAGTTCATTATTCACTGAAAATTTGAATGATAGAAAATATAAAATAAACACCAGACTATTGCTCCATTGTGAATTATTCAATAAGGTTCCAAATGATTGGTAGTATCAAATAGAATCCTGAGGATTCTTCAGGTGTATATCACTCTGTGAGACACAAAATGTGTGGCCATATAAAAAATGATCGACTATTACCCTGGTGTGCATTATTCACTGAGGCTCTAAATGAGTGGCTACATGAAGTAGACTCTTAATTCTTCCCCAGGTGTATATTATTGAATGAGACTCTGACTATGTGGGCATAAAAAAGAGACTGAGGTGTATTGCCCTGGTGTTCATTACCTACAGAATCTCTGAATGTGTAGCCATTTAAAGTAGACACTTGACTATTTTTGAGGGGGGTATTCTTCACAGGGCCCTGAATGAGTGGCCATGTGAAAGAGATTCCTTACTTTTGAGTTATACATATTATTCACTAAAACACTGAAATTGTGGCCTTCTGAAATAGAACCCATTTTACTCCACAGGTGTGCATAAGTTTTTGATTCACCAAACGAAACATCATATGAAACAGACAAGTGTTTATTCCCTGCATGTGCAGTATTCGAAAAGGCTTTGATTTTTCCGCCATATAAAATAGACTAGTGTGTATTCAACACGTGTGCATTATTTCCTGATTGTATAAATTAAACGATATATGAAGTAGATTTCTAACACTTCCCCTGGTGTGCAATACTCAGTGAGGCTCTTTTTGTTTAACCATATGAAACAGGATGCTGTTCATCTCAAATATTTTTATTATTCACTGAATCTCTGAATGAATGTCTATATAAAATATACTGCTGAGAACTTTACATTTGTGCATTTTTCACTGAGGTTATGGGTCAGTGGCCATATAAAATGGAATCCTGAATAATCTGCACGTGCATATTATTTAATGAGGCTCTTTTTGTGTAACCGTAAAAACAGCATGCTGTCTATCTTAAATATTTTTATTATTTAATGAATCTCTGAATGCGTTTCTATATGAAATAGACTGCTGAGTACTTTATGTTTATTTGTCACCGAGGTTACAATTAAGTGGCCATATAAAATGGAATCCTGACTAATACACACGTGCATATTATCCAATGAGTCTATGAATGAGTGTCGAAATGAAATAGACTCCTGGCTACTCCACAGGGGTGCATTATTTACCGAGGCCCTGAATGAAAGTCCATCGAAAATAGACTCCAAATTATTCTCCAGGTGTGTATTATTCAGTGAGGCTCAGAAGATGTGGCCATATTAATTAGATTCTTTACTATATCAGGGGTCTGTCGTATTCATTGAGGCTCTTAATATGTGTCTATGTGATATAGACTCCTGACTACATTACATTATTCAGTGACACTCCGAATTAGAGGCCACATAAAAGATTCTCCTGACTATTTCACCGGTGTGCATTATTTGGTGACACTGTATGAAGGGATAAAGGTAAATCCTGACTATTTCCCCAGGTGTGTACACGTAGTGAGGCTCTTAACGAGTGGCCATAGGAAAGAGACTTCTCACTATTCCGCAGGTGTGCATTATTTGGATATTCTCTGAATGAGTGGCCATAAAAAATAGACTCCAGACTATATCACAAGTGTGTAATATTCAGTGATGCTGTGAAAGTGCGCCATATGAAACAGATTTCTTATTATCCCACGTGTGCATTATTCACTGGTTGTCTGAATCAGTAGCCATATGACATAGACTCCTCATTATTATCCATGTGTGCTTTAATCAAACAGGTTCTGTTTGAGTGTCCATACCAAATAGACTCCTGACCTGCCCCAGGTGTGTATTACTCAGCGATACACAAAATTAGAGTTCATATGAAATAGACTTCTGACTATCACCCAGGTGTGTATCATTCAGGAAGTCACTTAATTCGTGAGTATCTTAAACAGCGTCCTGATTACTCCACAGCAGTTCATTATTCACTGAAACTTTATATGATAGAACATACAAAATAGACACCTGACTATTGCTCCATTGTGAATTATTCAATAAGGTTCTAAATGTGTAGTAGTATCAAAGAGAATCCTGAGGATCCTTCAACTGTATATCACTCAGTGAGGCACAAAATGAGTGGCCATATCAAAAATGCTCGACTATTACCCTGGTGTGCATTATTCACTGAAGATCTAAATGAGTGGCTACATGAAGTAGACTCTTAAATCTTCCCCATGTGTGTATTATTGAATGAGACTCTGACTAAGTGATCATAAAAAAAAGACTCAGGTGTATTGCCCAGGTTTTCATTACTTACAGAGACTCTGAAACTGTAGGCATTGGAAGTATATCCTTGACTGTTTCTGAGGGGAGTACTATTCACACAGGCACAGAATGAGTGGCCATGTGAATGAGATTCCTGACTTATCAGATATATATATTATTCACTAAAGCCTTGAAAGAGTGGCCTTATGCAATAGAACCCATTTTACTCCACAGGTGTGCGTTATTTTTTGATTCTCCAAACTAATCAGCATATGAAACAGACTTTTGATTATTCACCACATGTGCAGTATTCGAAAGGTTCTGTATGAGTGTCTATATCAGATAGTCTCCTGACTCTAACACGTTTGTAGCATTCACGGAGCTGCTTAACTTGGGGCTACGTTAAATAGGGTCCTGACTACTCCACAGCTCTTTTTTATGCACTGAAGCTCTGAATGAGAGGCCATATGAAATAGACGCCTTAATATTGCCCCTTTGTGCACTATCCTGTAATGCTGTGATTCAGTGGCCATATGACTTGGACTCTTACTATACCAAAGGTGTGTATTCTTCAGTGAGATTCTGAACGAGTGACCACATAACATAAACTTCTGACTCTATCATACTGACTATTTTTCTGTTCTGCATTGTCCACTGAGTCGCTTGTTGTAGGGTCATATCAGATAGTCTTTAGACTCTTCGTTATGTGTGCATTATTCAGTGAGTCTCTGAATAAGTGGCTATATATAATATAATCCTGAGTATTTTTCAGATATATATGATTCTTCACTGAGGTTCTCAATAAGTGGCTATGTGAAATACACTACTGACGTTAACATAGGTCTATATAATTCTGTAAAGCTCTGAATGAGTGGCCATAAAATAGAGACTCCTGAATACTCCTCAGGCGTGCGTTTTTACATTCGGATCTAAATGAGTGGATATACGAAATAGAATCCGGACTATTCCCAAGGTGTATGTTATTTAGTTAGGCTCTGAATATGTAGCTATATGAAATAGAATTCTGACTACAATACAGGTGTTTATTATTCAATGAAGCTCTGAAATTGATGCCACATGTAATAGTGTCCTGAATATTTCCGAAGTATGTATTATTCACTGAGGATCTGAAACTTTGGCCATAGGAACTTGTTTTCTGACTTGTCCACAGGCGTGTTTTATTTATTCTGACCCTAAATATTTGGGCATATGGAATATACTAGTGACAATTCCAAAGTTGTGTATTACTCACTCAGGTTTTGATTTTGTGGCCATTTAAAATACACTAGTGTCTATTCCATACGTGTGCATTATTCCCTTATGCTGTAAATGAGAGGCTATATAAAGTAGAATTTTATCACTTCCCCAGGTGTGCATTACTCAGTGAGGCTCTTTTTGTGTGACCATAGGAAACAGGATGTTGTCTATCTTAAATATTTGTAATATTCACTGAATCTCTGAACGAGTGTTTATATGAAATAGACTGCTGAGTACTTTACATTTGTGCATTTTTCATTGAGGTTATGAGTCAGTTGCCATATAAAATGGAATCCTGACTAATCCATATGTGCATATTATCCACTGAGGCTATGAATGAGTGTCCTAATAAAATAGACTCCTGGCTACTCCACAGGTTTACATTATTTACCGAGGCTCTGAGTGAATGTCCATCGAAAATAGACTCCAAATTATTCCCCAGGTGTGTATTATTCAGTGAGGCTCAGAATATGTTTCCATGTCATTTAGATTCCTTACTATATCAAGTGTCTGTTTTATGCGCTGAAGCTCTGAATATGTGTCTACATGAAAGAATCTCCTGACTACATCACATTTTTCAATGACACATTGAATGAGAGGCCACATGAAAAAGTCTCCTGACTATTCCACAGGTGTGCATTATTTACTGAGACTCTGAATGAGAACATACAAGTAAATCCTGACTATTTGTCCATGTGTGTACATTTAGTGAGGCTCTCAATGGGTAGCCATAAGAAAAAGACTTCTGAATATTCCACAGATGTGAATGATTCAGTGATTCTATGAATGAGTGGCCATAAAGTATAGACTCCAGACTATATCACAAGTGTGTAATATTCAGTGAGGCTGTGAAAGAGGGGCCATCTGACACAGACTTCTAATTACTCCATATGTGCATTGTTCACTGTTTGTGTGAATGAGTAGCCATATGACATAGACTCCTAATTACTCTCCATGTTTGCATTATTTCAACAGGTTCGGTATGAGTGTCCATACCAAATAGACTCCTGAAACTCCCCCAGGTGTGTATTACTCAGTGTTACAAAGAATTAGAGTTCATATGAAATAGATTCCTGACTATGACACAGGTGCGTATCATTCAGCAAGGCACTTAATTCGTGGCTATGTTAAACAGTGTCCGGAATACTCCATAGAAATTTACTATTCACTGAAACTTTAAATGATAGACCATATAAAATAGACACCTGACTATTGCTGCTTTGTGACTTATTCAATAAGGTTCTAAATGAGTAGTAGTATCAAAGAGAATCCTGAGGATTCTTCAAGTGTATATAACTCAGTGAGGCACAAAATGAGTGGCCATATAAAAAATGGACTATAATTATCATAGTGTGCATTATTCACTGAGGCTCTAAATGACTGGCTACATGAAGTAGACTCTTAATTCTTCCCCAGGTGAGTATTATTGAATGAGACTCTGACTAAGTGGGTATAGAAAAGAGAATCAGGTGTATTGCCCAGGTGTTCAGTACGTACAGAGACACTGAATGTGTAGGCATTTGAAGTAGACACTTGATAATTTTTGAGGGGAGTTTTCTTCACATAGGCGGCTAATGAGTGGCCATGTGAAAGAGATTCCTGACTTATCACATATACATATTATTCATTGAAACACTGAAAGAGTATCCTTATGAAATAGAACCAATTTTACTTCACAGGTGTGCATTATTTTTTGACTCTCCAAACGAATCACCGTATGAAACAGACTAATGATTATTCCCCACATTTGCAGTATTCGAAAAGGTTGTGTATGAGTGTCTATGTCAAATAGTCTCCTGACTCTGACACAAGTGTGTATCATTCACAGAGCTGCTTAATTTGGCCTACCTTCAATAGGATCCTGACTACCCCACAGCTGTTTATTATGCACTGAAGCTCTGAATGAGAGGCCATATGACATAGACTCCTTACTATTGCCCCATTGTGCATTATTCCGTAATGCTGTGATTGAGTGACCATATGACTTGGACACTGACTATTTCCAAGGTGTGTATTCTTCAGTGAGATTCTGAACGAGTGACCCCATAACATAAACTCTTGACTCTATCCTCTTGACTATTTTTCAGTTCTGCATTGTCCACTGAGTCGCTGGATGTAGGGTCATATCAAATAGTCTCCAGACTATTCCTTAGGTGTGCCTTATTCAGTGAGTCTCTGAATAAGTGGCTATATATAATATAATCCTGAATATTTTCCAGATATATATAATGTGTCATGGAGGATCTGAATAAGCGGCCATGTGAAATACACTCCTGACATTTCCATTGGTCTGTATTATTCTGTGAAGCTGTGAATGAGCGGCCATAAAATAGAGACTCCTGAATACTCCTCAGGTGTGCGTTTTGACATTCAGCTCTAAATGAGCGGCTATACGAAATAGAATCCTGACTTTTCCCAAGGTATTTGTTATTCAGTTAGGATCTGAATATGTGGCTATATGAAATAGAATTCTGACTACAATACAGGGGTTTCTTATTCAATGAAGCTCTGAAATTGATGCCACGTGTAATAGCATCCTGAGTGTTTTTCTGGTATGTATTATTCACTGAGGCTCTGAAACTTTGGCCATATGAAATTGTTTTCTGACTAGTCCACAGGTGTGTATTATTGCTTCTGACTCTAAATATTTGGGCATATGAAATAGACTAGTGACTATTCCATAGTTGTGTATTACTCACTCAGACTTTGATTTTGTGGCCATATAAAATAGACTAGTGTCTATTCCGCACGTGTGCATTATTCCCTGAGACTGTAAATGAGACGCTATATAAAGTAGACTCCTATCACTTCCCCAGGTTTCCATTACTCAGTGAGGCTCTTTTTGTGTTACCATATGAAAAAGGGTGCTGTCTATATTTAATATTTGTGTTATTCAGTGAATCTCTGAATGAGTCTCTATATGAAATAGACTGCTAAGTACTTTACATTTGTGCATTTTTCACTGAGGTTATGAGTCAGTGGCCCTATAAAATGAAATCCTGTCTAATCCACACGTGCATATTATCCACTGAAGCTATTAATGAGTGTCATAATAAAAGAGACTCCTGGATACTCCACAGGTGTATATTATTTCCCGAGGCTCTGAATGAATGTTTATCGAAAATAGACTCCAAATTATTCCCCAGGTGTGTATTATTCAGTGAGGCTCAAAAAATGTGGCCATATTAATTAGATTCCTTACTGTATCAAGGGACTGCCTTATTCACTGTGGCTCCTAAAATGTGTCTACGTGATATAGACTCCTGACTACACCACATTATTCAGTGACACTCCGAATTAGACGCCACATGAAAAAGTCTCCTGACTATATCACAGGTGTGCATTATCTAGTGAGACTCTGAATGAGGGGAGAAAGGTAAACCCTGACTATTTCCCCAGGTGTGTACACGTAGTGAGGCTCTTAACGAGGGGCCATAGGAAAGAGACTTCTGACTATTCCTCGGGTGTGGATTATTTAGTGATTCTCTGAATGAGTGGCCATAAAAAAATAGACTCCAGACTATATCACAATTGTGTAATATTCAGTGAGGCTGTGTAAGAGGGGCCATATGAATCAGACTTCTAATTACTCCACATGTGCATTATTCACAGTTTGAATGAGTAGCCGTATGACATAGACTCCTCATTATTATACATGTGTGCATTAATCAAACAAGCTATGTTTGAGTGTTCATACCAAATAGACTCCTGACCCTGCCCCAGGTGTGTATTACTCAGCAATACACAAAATTAGAGTTCATATGAAATAGACTTCTGACTATCACCCAGGTGTGTATCGTTCAGGAAGGCACCTAATTAGTGGCTACCTTAAACTGCATCCTGATTACTCCATAGAAGTTCAATATTCACTGAAACTGTGAATGATAGACCATATAAAATAGACACCTGACTATTGCTGCATTGTGAATCATTCAATAAGGTACTAAATGAGTGGTAGTATCAAATAGAATCCTGAGGATTCTTCAAGTGTATATCACTCAGTGAGGCACAAAATGAGTGGCCATATGAAAAATACTCGACTATTACCCTAATGTGCATTATTCACTGAGGATCTAAATGAGTGGCTACATGAAGTAAACTCTTAATTCTTCCACAGGTGTGTATTATTGAATGAGACTCTGAATAAGTGTGCATAAAAAAGAGTCTCAGGTGTATTTCCCAGGTGTTCATTACTTACAGAGACTCTGAATGTGTAGGCATTTGAAGTAGATCCTTGACTGTTTCTGAGGGGAGTTCTATTCACACAGGCCCAGAACGAGTGGCCATGTGAAAGAGATTCCTGACTTATCAGATATAGAGAGATGCAAATCAAAACCACATTGAGATACCATCTCACGCCAGTTAGAATGGCGATCATTAAAAAATCTGGAGACAGCAGATGCTGGAGCGGATGTGGAGAAATAGGAACACTCTTACACTGTTGGTGGGAGTGTCAAGTAGTTCAACCGTTGTGGAAGACAGTGTGGCGATTCCTCAGGGACCTAGAAATAGAAATTCCATTTGACCCAGCAATCCCATTACTGGGTATATATCCAAAGGACTATAAATCGTTCTACTATAAGGACACATGCACACGAATGTTCATTGCAGCACTGTTTACAATAGCAAAGAACTGGAACCAACGCAAATGCCCAACTATGATAGACTTAACTGGGAAAATGTGGCACATATCCACCATGGAATATTATGCAGCAATCAAAAATGATGAGTTTGTGTCCTTAGTAACGACGTGGATGAATCTGGAGAACATCATTCTCAGCAAACTGACACAAGAACAGAAAAAGAAATACCACATATACTCACTCATAGGTGGGTGAGAAAAATGAGAACACATGGACACAGAGAGGGAGTCTACTATACACTGGGGTCTATTGGGGGGAATGGGGGAGGGACAGCGGGGGAGGGCTGGGGAGGGATAGCCTGGGGATGAATGCCAAGTGTGGGTGAAGGGGAGGAAGGCAGCAAAACACGCTTCCATGTGTGTACCTATGCAACTATTTTTCACATTCTACACATGTACCCCAAAACCGATAATGCAATAAAAATTAAAAAAAAAATACGTATTATTCACTAAAGCAGTGAAAGAGTGGCCTTATGAAACAGAAACCATTTTACTCCACAGGTATGCATTATTTTTTGATTCTCCAAACGAATCACCATATGAAACAGATTTTTGATTATTCACCACATGTGCAGTATTCGAAAAGTTTCTGTATGAGTGTCTATATCAAATAGTCTCCTGACTCTGACACATGTGTGTATCATTCACGGAGCTGCTTAATTTGGGGCTACCTTAAATAGGGTCCTGTCTACTCCACAGCTCTTTATTACTCACTGAAGCTCTGAATGAGAGTCCATATGAAATAGACTCCTTACTATTGCCCCTTTGTGCATTATCCCGTAATGCTCTGATTCAGTGGCCATATGACTTGGACTCCTACTATACCAAAGTTGTGTTTTCTTCAGTGAGATTCTGAATGAGTGACCACATAACATAAACTTCCGACTCTATCATCTTGACTACTTTTCTGTTCTGCGTTGTCCACTGAGTCCCTGGGTGTAGGGTCATATCAAATAGTCTTTAGACTATTCCTTATGTGTGCATTATTCAGTGAGTCTCTGAATAAGTGGCTATATATAATATAATCCTGAGTATTTTCCAGATATATATGATTCTTCACTGAGGTTCTGAATAAGTGGCTATGTGAAATACACTCCTGATGTATCCATAGTTCTGTATAATTCTGTGAAGCTCTGAATGAGTGGCCATAAAATAGAGACTTATGAATACTCCTCAGGCGTGCATTTTTAGATTTGGCTCTAAATGAGTGGTTATACGAAATAGAATCCTTACTATTTCTAAGGTGTATGTTATTTAGTTAGGCTCTGAATATGTGGCTATAGGCAATAGAATTCTGACTACAATACAGATGATTATTATTCAATGAAATTCTGAAATTTATGCCACATGTAATAGCGTCCTGTGTTTTTCCGAAGTATGTATTATTCTCTGAGGATATGAAACTTTGGTTATATGAACTTGTTTTCTGACTATTCCACAGGCGTGTATTATTTACTCTGACTCTAAATATTTGGGCATATGTAATAGACTAGTGACTATTCCAAAGTTGTGTATTACTCACTCAGGCTTTGATTTTGTGGCCATATAAAATAGACTAGTGTCTATTCCACACGTGTGCATTATTCTCTAAGGCTGTAAATGGGAGGCTGTATAACGTAGAATTTTATCACTTTTCCAGATGTGCATTACTCAGTGAGACTCTTTTTGTGTGACCATAGGAAACAGGTTGTTGTCTATCTTAAATATTTGTATTATTCACTGAATCTCTGAATTAGTGTTTATATGAAATAGACTGCTGAGTACTTTACATTTGTGCATTTTTCATTGAGGTTATGTGTCAGTGGTCATATAAAATGGAATCCTGACTAATCCACACGTGCATATTATCCACTGAGGCTATAAATGTGTGTCCTAATAAAATAGACTCCTAACAATTCCACAGGTGTACATTATTTACCCAGGCTCTGAATGAATGTCCATCGAAAATAGACTGTGTGGGTGAAGGGGAGGAAAGCAGCAAAGCACACTGCCATGTGTGTACCTATGCAACTATCTTTCTCGTTCTGCACATGTACCCCCAAACCTATAATGCAATAAAAATTTAAAAAAATAAAAATAAAAAGATTAAAAAAAAAGAAAATAGACTCAAAATTATTCTCCAGGTGTGTATTATACAGTGAGGCTCAGAAGATATGGCCATATTAATTAGATTCCTCACTATATCAAGGGCCTGTGTTATTCACTGAGGCTCTGAATATGTGTTCACATGAAATATACTCCTGACTACACCACATTATTCAGTGACACTCCGAATTAGAGGCCACATAAAAATGTCATTTGACTATTCCACAGGTGTGCCTTATTTAGTCAGAATGTGAATGAGGGGCTAACGGTAAATCCTGACTAATTCCTCAGGTTTGTGCACTTAGTGAGGCTCTTAGCGAGTGGCCATAGGAAAGAGACTGACTATTCAGCAGGTTTGCATTATTTACTGATTCTTTGAATGAGTGGCCATAAAAAATAGACTCCAGTCTATATCACAAGTGTGTAATATTCAGTGAGGCTGTGAAAGATCCTCTGTATACTCCCTTTCTCCTGTGTGTATCACCTACATCCTGTTTGTATCCTCCTCTCTCCTGTGTGTATACTCCTCTCTCCTGTGTGTATTCTTCTGTCTCCTGTGTGTATCCTGCTCTCTTTTGTGTGTAAACTCCTCTATCCTGTGTGTATCCCTCTCTTCTCCGTGTATCTTTTTCTCTACTGTGTGTATCCTCCTCTCTTCTGTGTGTATCCTCCTCCCTCTTGTGTGTATCCCTCCTCTCGTGTGTGTATCCTCCACTCTCCTGTGTGTATCCCCGCTCTTTACTGTGTGTATCCCCCTCTCTCCTGTGTGTATCCCTCTCTCTCTTGTGTGTATCCCCTCTCTCCAGTGTGTATCCTCCTCTCTGCTTTCTGAATCATCCTCTCTTCTGTGTGTTCACCCTTTTCTCATGTGTGTATCCCCTTCTCCTGTGTGTATTCTCCCCTCTCCTGTGTCTATCCTCCTTTCTCCTGTGTGGGTCTCCCTCTCCTTTGTGTTTGCCCCTCTCTCCTGTGTATATCCTCTACTGTGTTTATCCTCCTCTCCTGTGTGTATCCTCCTTTTTCTCAGTGTATTCTCCTCTCTCCTGTGTGTATCCCCCTCTCTCCTGTGTGTACCCTCTTCTCTCCTATGTGTCACCACTCTTCTGTGTGTATCCCACTCTCTCCTGTGTGTATCCCCTCTCTTTTGTGTGTATTTTCCTCTCATTTGTGTATCCTCCTTTCTCCTGTGTGTATCCTCCTCTCTCCTGTGTGTATCCTCCACTCTGCTGTGTTTATCCTCCACTCTTTTGCGTTTATCCCCCTCATTCCTGTGTGTAATTTTTTTTCTCCTATGTGTATTTTCCTCTCTCTTGTGTGTATCCTCCTCTCTCCGGCGTGTATCCCCCTCCCTTTTTGTGTATGCCACATTCTACTGTTTTTATCCCCCAATCTTCTGAGTGTATTCTCCTCTCTCCTGGGAGTATCCTCCTTTCACGTGTGTATCCTCCTCTCTCCTTTCTGTATCCTCCTCTTTTTTGTGTGTATCATCCTTTATTCTGTGTATATTCTTCTCTCTTCTCTGTGTATGCTTCTCTCTCCTGTGTTTATCCCACTCTTCGGCGTGTGTCCTTTTTTTCCTGTGTATCCCCCTCTATCCTGTGTGTATCAGCCTCTCCTTTGTGTATGCCTTTGTCTTTTTTGTGTATTCTCTTCTCTCCTGTGTGTATCTTCTCCTCTCATTTGTGTATTTTCCTCTCTGCTATGTGTATCCTCCTCTCTCCTGTGTGTATCCTCCACTCTGCTGTGTTTATCCTTCTCTCTTTTGCGTTTATCCGCCTCATTCCTGTGTGTATCCTCCTTTCTCCTCGGTGTATTTTCCTCTCTCTTGTGTGTATCCTCCTCTCTTCTGGGTGTATCCCCTTCCCCATTTGTGTATGCCGCACTCTCCTGTTTCTATCCCGACTCTCCTGAGTGTATTCCCGTCTCTCCTGTGTTTATACTCCTCTCTCCTGTGTGTATCGTCCTTTCACGTGTGTATCTTCCTCTCTCCTGTTTGTATCATTTTCTCTCCTGTGTGTATCCTCCTCTCTCCTTTCTGTATCCTCCTCTCTTTTGTGTGTATCCCCCTCTTCTGCGTGTATCCTTTTTACTGTGTGTAACCCCCTCTAACCTGTGTGTATCAGCCTCTTCTTTGTGTATGCCTTTGTCTCTTATGTGTATTCTCCTCTCTCATGTGTGTATCTTCCTCTCTAATGTGTGTATCTCCCTCTCCCCTGTGTGTATCTTCCTCCCCCTGTGTGTATTCCACTGTCTCCTGTGTGTATCATTTTTTCTTCTCAGTGTATCCTCCTTTCACCTGTGGGGATCCTCCTCTCTCCTGTGAGTATCATCCTCCCTCTTGTGTGTATCTTCCTCTCTCCTTGTGTATCCTTTTCTATTCTGTGTGTATCCTCCAGTCTCCTGTGTGTATCCTCCTCCCTCCTGTGTGTATTTTTTTTCTCCTGTGGGTATCCCCCTCTCTCCTGTGTGTACCTTTCTCTCTCTTGTGTGTATCCCCCTGCATCCTGTGTGTATCCTTCTCTCTCCTTAGTGTATGCCCCTCTCTTCTGTGTGTATCTCCCTCTACTGTGTGTATCCTCCTCTCTGCTCTGTGTATCCTTCACTCTCCTGTGTGTATCCTCCTCTCTTTTGTTTTTATCTTCCTCTCTCCTGTATGTATCCTCCTCTCTCCTGTGTGTATTTTTTCTCTCTTTTGTGTGTATGCCCCTCTCTTTTTTGTGTATTTCCCTCACCTGTGTGTATACCCCTCTCTCCTGTGTGTATCCCACTCTCTCCTGTGTATATCCCCCTCTCTATTTTGTGAATTCCCCTCTCTCCTGTGCGTATTATTCTCCCTCCTGTGTTTATGCTCCTCTCTTTTGTGTGTATCCTCCTCTCTCCTCTGTGTATCCTCCTCTCTCCTGTGTGTATCTACCCTCTCTCCTGTGTGTAACGCCCTCTCTCCTCTGTGTATTAACCTCTCTCCTTTGTATACTCCTCTCTCCTGCGTGTATCCTCCTCTCTTTTATGTGTATCTTTCTCTCTCCTACATGTATTTCCCTCTCTCCTGTCTGTATGCCCATCTCTCTTGTGTGTATTCCCCTTTTCTATGTGTATACTCTCTCTTGTGTGTATTCCCATCTCCTGTGTGTATCCCCCTCTCTCTTGTGTATATTTCCCTGTCTCCTGTATGTATCCAACTCTCCTATGTGCATCCCCCTCTCTCCTGTGTGTATGCCCTTCTCCTGTGTGTATCCTCCTCTCTCTTGCGTGTATCCCTCCGCTTTCTTGTGTGTTTTTTCCTTCTCTCCTGTGTGTAACTCCTTTCTTTTCTGTGTGTATCACCCCTTTCTCCTATGCGTATCCCCCTCTCTCGTGTGTATCTCCTCTCTCCTGTTTGTTTTGTCATCTCTTCTGTGTGTATCCTCCTCTCTCGTGGGTTTATGCACCTCTGTCCTGTGTGTATCACCCTTTTCGGTGTGTATTCTTCTCTCTCCTGTGTGCATCCCTCTTTCTTTTTTGTGTATTCCCCTCATTTGTGTGTATACCCCTCTCTCCTCTGTGTATTCCACTCTCTCCTGTGTGGATCCCTCTCTCTCTTCTGTGTATCGCCCTCTCCTCTGTGTGTCCTCCTTTCATCAATGTGTATCCTCATCTCTTTTGTGTGTATCTTTTCTCTCTCCTGTGTGTACGCACCTCTCTTCTTTGTGTATGACCCTCACCTTTGTGTATACCCCTCTCTCCTGTGTGTATCTTTTCTCTCTCCAGTGTGTATTTTCCTCTCTTTTGTGTGTATCTCCCTCGCTCCTGTGTGTATTCTTTCCTCTTGTGTGTACCCATTTCTCTTCTGTGTAACATTCTCTCTCGTGTGTATCCCCCTTTTCTTCAGTGTGTATTTTTCTCACTTCTGTGTGTATCCCCCTCTCTCCTGCGGGTATCCTCTTCTGTGCTGCGTGTATCCTCCTTTCTCCTGCGTGTATCCTCCTCTCTCGTGTGTATACCCTTCTCCTGTGTGTAAACGCCTCTCTCCTATTTGTATTTTATCTCTCCTGTGTGGATCCCCTCTCTCTTGTGTGTATCGCCCTCTCCTGTGTGTATGCTCCTCTCTCTTTTGTGTATGCGTCTCTCTTTTGTGTGTATCTTCCTTTCTCCTGTGTGGATCCTTCTCTTTACTGTGCATATCTTCCTCCTTCTGTGTGTATCCCACTCTCTCCAGTGTGTAGCCTCTCCCTTCTCTGAGTATGCCCAACTCTCCTGTGTGTATCCCCCTCTCTCCTGTTAGTATCCCCCCTCTCCCCTGTGTGTATCCCTTCTCTCGCATTTGTGTATCCTACTCTCTTCTGTGTGTATCCCCCTCTTTATTGTGTGTATCCCCCTTCTCTTCTATGTGTATCCTCCTTTCTCCTGTGTGTACCCACCCTCTCCTTTGTGTATTCTTCTCTCTCCTGTGTGTATCCGCCCTCTCTCCTGTGTGTAACACCCTCTCTTCTCTGTGTATTCCCCTCTTTCCTGTGTATACTCCTCTCTTTTGCGTGTATCCTCCTCTCTCCTTTGTGTATCTTCCTCTCTCCTATGTGTATTCCCGTCTCTCCTGTGTATGACCCTCTCTCTTGTGTGTATTCCCCTCTCTCCTGTTTGGATCCCTCTCTCTCCTGTGTGTATCCCCTCTCTCCTGTGTGTATCCCCCTGTCTCCTGTGTGTATTTCTCTGTCTTTTGCATGTATCCAACTCTGCTGTGTGTATCCACCTCTCTCCTGTGTGTACCCTCCTCTCTACGGTTTGTATCCTCCTCTCTCCTGTGTGTATTTTTTCACTTTTCTCTTTTTTTCCTTCTCTCTCCTGTGAATAAAACCTTTCTTTCCTGTATCACCCCTTTCTCCTGTGTGTATCCTTTTCTCTCTTATGTGTATTCCCCCTCTCCTGTTTGTTTCCTCCTCTCTCCTGTGTGTATCCGCCCTCTCTTCTGTGTGTATGCCCTCTGTCCTCTCTGTATTAACCTCTCTCCTATGTATACTCCTTTCTTCTGCGTGTATTCTCCTCTCTTTTTTGGGTATCTTGCTCTCTCCTATGTGTATTTTTTGTGTCTCCTGTCTGAATGCCCCTGTCTCTTGTGTGTATTCCCCTCTCTACTGTGTGGATCCCTCTCTCTCCTATGTGTATCCCCCTCTCCTGTGTGTATACCCTCTCGCTTGTGTATATCCCCCTCTTTTGTGTGTATTTTCCTCTCTCCTGTGTATATTTTTTTGTCTCCTGTATGTATCCAACTCTCCTGCGTGTATCCCCCTCTCCTGTGTGTATGCCACTCTCCTGTGTGTATTCTCCTCTCTCCTGTGTGTATCCTTCTTTCTCCTGCATGTATCCCTCCACTTTCCTGTGGGTTTCCCCCCCTCTCCTGTTTGTTTTCTCCTCTCTCCTGTGTGTATTCTCCACTCTCCTGTGTTTATGCTCCTCTCTCCTGTGTGTATCTCCCTTTCCTGTGTGTATTTTTCACTATCCTGTCTGTATCCCACTTTCTCCTGTGTGTATGCTTTTTTTTGAGTGTATGCTCCTCTCTCCTGTGTGTATCTCCCTCTCCTATGTGTATCCTCCTATCTCCTGTGTGTATCCTTTTCTCTCCTGTGTGTATCCTTTCTCCTGTGTCTATCCCCCTCTATCCTTTGTGTATCCTCCTCTCTCCTGCGTGTGTCCTCCCCTCTCCTCTGTCTATGCCCCTCTTTCCTGTATGTATTTGCCTCTCCTGTGTTTATCCCCCTCTCTCCTGTGTGTATTCCATCCTCTCCTCTGTTTATCTCCTTCTGTGCGTATCCCCCTCTCTTCTGTGTGTATTTCCCACTCCTGTGTGTATCCTCTTCTCTTCTGTGTGAATCTTCCTCCCTTCTCTGTGTATACTCCTCTCTCCTGTGTGTATCCTCCTTTTTCATGTGTGTATTTCCCTTTCTCCTGTGTGCATCTTTCTCGCTCCTGTGTGTATTTCCCTCTTTTGTGTGTACCACTTTCTCCTTTGTGTATTTCCCTCTCTCCTCTGTGTTCCCCCCTTTTCTGTGTGTATGCTCCTCTCTCCTGTGTGTATCCTTCTCTCACCTGTGTGTATTCCTCCCTCCTGTGTGTATCCTCCTCTCTTTTGTGGTATTCTTTTTTCTCCTGTGTGTATCATTCTCTCTTTTGTGTGTATCCCCTTCAATCCTGTGTGTATTTTTCTCTCTTTTGTGTGTATCATCCTCTCTCCTGCGGGTATCCTCCTCTGTGCTGCGAGTATCCTCCACTCTTCTGCATGTAACCACCTCTCTCCTGTGTATACACCTCTCCTTTGCGTATACCCCTCTCTCCTATGTGTATTCCCCTCTCTCCTGTGTGGAACCCCTTTCTCTTGTGTGTTCCGCTCTCTCCTGTGTGTATCCTCATTTCTCCTTTGTTTATCTTCCTCTTTCCTGTTTGTATCTTTATCTCTCCTATGTGTATCCCCCTCTCTACTGTGTGTATGCTCCTCTCTCTTTTGTGTATTCCCCTCGCTTTTGTGTGTATACCCTCTCTCCCGTGTGTATCCCCCTCTCCTGTGTGTATTTCCCTGTCTCCTGTATGTATCCAACTCTTCTATGTGTATCCCCCCTCTCCTGCGTGTATGCTCCTCTCTTGTTTGTACACTCCTCTCTCCTGTGTGTTTTCTTCTCTCTCCTGTGTGTATCCTCCTCTCTCCTGTGTGTATTCCTCCACTTTTCTGTGTTTCTTCCATCTCTCCTGTGTGTTACACCTTTCTTTCCTGTGTGTATTACCCCTTTCTCCTGTGTGTATACCCCTGTCACTTGTGTGTATTCTCTCTCTCCTGTTGGTTTCCTCCTCTCTCCTGTGTGTATCCTTTTCTCTTCTGTGTTTATGCTTCTCTCTCTTGTGTGTATCACACTTTTCTTTGTGTATCTTCTTTCTACTGTGTGTATCCTTTTTTTTGTGTGTGTATTCCCTTCTCTCCTCTTTCTATCTTTCTCTCCTATGTGTATCTTTTTCTCTCCTGTGTGTATCCTTTTGTCTCCTGTGTGTATCCCCCTCTCTCCTGTGTGTATCCCCCTCTCTTCTGTGTATCCTCCTCTCTCCTGCGGGTATCCTGTTCTCTTCTCTATGTATGCCCCTCTCTCCTGTATGTATCCCCCTCTCCTCTGTGTATTTTTCTCTCCTCTGCATATCCCCCTTTCTTCTGTGTGTATCCCCCACTCCTGTGTGTATCTTCCTCTCTTCTCTGAGTAACCTCCTCTCTCCTATGGGTGTCTTCCTCTCTCCTGTATGTATCCCCCCTCTCCTGTGTGTATCCTTCTCTCTCCTGTGTGTATCTTCCTTTTTCCTTGTGTATTTCCATTTCTCCTTTGTGCATTCTTCTTACTCCTGTGTGTATTTTTCTCTCCTTGTGTATCCCCCCTTTTCAGTGTTTATGCTCCACTCCGTTGTATGTATTCCTTTCTCACCTGTGTGTATCTCTCGCTTTTTTGTGTATTTTCCTCTCTCCTGTGTGTATCCCCCTTCTCTTCTGTGTGTATTTTTCTCTCTTCTGTGTGTATCCCCCTCTCTTCTGCGGGTATCCTCTTCTTTCCTGCGTGTATCCTTTTTTCTCCTGCGTGTGTCCTTTTCTCTCTTGTGTGTATATACCCCTCTCCTGTGTGTATACCCCTCTCTCTTATGTGTATTTCCCTATCTCCTGTTTGGTTCCCCCTCTCTCTTGTGTGTATCGCCCTCTCCTGTGTGTATCCTCCTCTCTCCTGTGTGTATCCTTTTCTCTTCTGTGTGTATCCTTCTTTTTTCCTGTGAGTATCCTCCTCTCTACTGTGCGTATTTTCCTCCTCTTGTGTGTATCCCACTCTCTGCAGTGTGTATCATCTTTCTTCTGTTTGTATGCCCAACTCTCCTGTGTGTATTTCCCTCTCTTCTGTTAGTATCCCCCCTCCTCTGTGTGTATCCACCCTCTTGCCTTTATGTAATCTACTCTCTTCTGTGTGTGTCCCCCTTTTTCTTGTGTTTATTCCCCCTCTCTCCTGTGTGTATTCTCCATTATCCTGTGTGTATCCACCCTCTCCTGTGTGTATTCTCCTGTCTTCTGTGTGTATCTTTATCTCTCCTGTGTGTATCCACCTCTCTACTATGTGTATCCTTCTTTCTACTGTGTGTATCTGCCCCTATTTGTGTGTATCCTCCTCTCTCCTGTGTGTATTTTCCTTTCTCTTGTGTATACCTTCCTCTCCCCTTTGTGTATTCTCCACTCTCCTGTGTGTATCCCCATCATTTCTGTGTGTATTTTCCTTTATCCTGCGTGTATCTTCCTCTCTCCTGTGTGTATCCTCCTCTCTCCTGTGTGGATCCTCCTCTTTTCTGTGTGTATCCACATCTTTCCTGTGTGTATCCTCCTCTCTCCTGTGTATCTTCCTCTCTCCTGTGTGTATCCTTCCCTCCCCTGTGTGCATCCTCGTCTCTTCTGTGTGTATCCTTCCTTCCTGTGTGTATACCCATCTCTTCTGAGTGTATCTCTCTTCCTCCTGTGTGTATGCCCCACTCTCCTGTGTGTATCTTCCTCTCTCCGGTGTGTATCTGCCTTCTCCTGTGTGTATTCTTCCCTTCACTTTGTGTATCCACTTCTTTTCCGTGTGTATCCCCTTCTCTTCTTTGTTCTTCCCCCTATCTCTTGTGTTTATCTCCCTCTGCTGTTTGTATTTCCTTCTCCTGTTTGTTTTCTCCTCTCTACTCTATGTATTCCCCTCTCCTGTGTGTATGCCCCTCTCTCCTGTGTATATTTCCCTCTCTTCTGTAGGTATCCTTCACTCTCCTGTGTGTATCCTCCTCTCTTTTGTGTGTATCCTTCCCTCTTCTGTGTGTATCCCGCTTTCCCTGTGTGTATCTTTCTCTCTCCTATGTGTATCCTCTTCTTTCTTGTGTGTATCTTCTTCTCTCCTGTGTGTATCCCCTCTGTCTCCTGTGTGTACAGCCTCTCTCCTGTGTGTATCCTCCTCTGTAATGTGTGTATCCTGTTCTCTTCTTTGTGTATACCCCTCTCTCCTTTGTGTATCCCCATCCCCTGTATATTTCCTCCTTTTTTCTCTGTGTATCTTTCTCTTTTGTTGTATCCCCTTCTCCTGTGTGGATGCTTCTGTCTCCTTTGTGTATCCTCCATTGTCCTGTGTGTATCTTCCTCTCTCCTGTGTGTATCCTCCTCTCTCCTGTATTTATCCCCGTCCCCCTGTGTGTATCCCTCTGTCTCCTGTGTTTATCCCCTCTCTCCTATGTGTATCCTTCCCTCTTTTGTGTGTATCCTCCTTTCCCCTGTGTGAATCTTTCTATCTCCAGTGTGTATTCCCCTCTCTCCTGTGTGTATCCTCCTCTCTCCTGCGTGTATCATCCCCTCTCCTCTGTCTATGCCCCTCTTTTCTGTATGTATCCCCCTCTCCTGTGTTTTTCCCCTTCTCTCCAGTGTGTATCCCCTCTCTCGTCTGTGTATCCTTCTCTCCTGTGCCTATACCCCTCTCTTCTTTGTGTATCTCCTTCTCCTGTGTATATCCTTTCCTCTTTTGTGCGCATCTTCCTCTTTTCTGTGTGTATACTTTTCTCTCCTTTGTGTATCCTCCTCACTCCTGTGTGTATCCTTCTACCACTCTGTGTATGCCCCTCTCTTTTGTGTGTATCTCCCACCCTCATGTTTGTGTGCCCCACACTTCTGTGTGTATCATTTTTCTTCTGTGTGTATCACTCTCTCTCCTGTGTATATGATCCTCTCTTTTGTGTGTATCCTCCTCTTTCCTGTGTGTATCCTCCTTTCTTCTGTGTGCATCTCCCTCGCTCTTGTGTGTATTTCTTTCTCCTGTGTGTATCCCTTTCTCCTTTGTGTATCCACCTCTCTCCTTTGTGTAATCCCCCTCTTCTGTGTGGACACCGCACTCTCCTGTGTGTATCCTCCTCTCACCTGTGCATATTTTTCTCTCCTTTGTGTATCCTCCTCTCTCCTGTGTGTATCCCACTTTCTCCTGTGTATACTTCTCTCTCCTGCGTGTATCCTCCTTTCTTTTTTGTGTATCTTTCTCTCTCCTGTGTGTATCCCCCTCTCTCCTGTGTTTATCCCACTCTCTCCTGTGTATACTCCTCTCTCCTGTGTGTATCTCTCTCTCTCCTGTGTGTATCCCCTACTTTTGTATGTATCACCCTCTCTCCTGTGTGTATTTCCCTGTCTCCTGCATGTATCCAACTTTTTTTGTGTGTATGCTTTCTTTTTTGTGTGTATCCCCCACTCCTGTGTGTATCTCCCTCTTTTCTGTGTTTATCTTCCTCTATTCTCTCTGTATCTTTCTCTCTCCTGTGTGTATCTTTCTCTCTACTGTGTGTATCCCCCCTCTTCTATGTGTATCATTCTCTCTCATGTGTGTATCCTCCTCTTTCCTGTGTGTATTTCCCTTTCTCCTGTGTGCATCCCCCACGCTCCTGTGTGTATTTCCCTCTCCTGTGTGTATCCATTTCTTCTTTGTGTATCCACCTCTCTCCTTTGTGTAACCCCCCTCTTCTGTGTGTACGCCCAACTCTCCTGTGTGTATCCTCCTCTCACCTGTGTGTATTTTTCTCTCCTTTTTGTATCCTCCTCTCTCCTGTGTGTATCCCACTTTCTCCTGTGTATCTTTCTCTCTCCTGTGTGTATCTTCCTCTCTCCTGTTTGTATGCCCCTCTCTCTTGTGTGTATTTTCCTCTGTCTTGTGTGTATCCCACTCTCTCCTGTGTATACTCCTCTCTCCTGTGTGTATCTCCCTCTCTCCTGTGTGTATCCCCCTCTTTTGTATGTATCCCCCTCTCTCCCGTTTGTAGTTCCCTGTCTCCTGCATGTATCCAACGCTATTGTGGGTACCCCCTCTCTCCTGTGTGTATCCCCCTCTCTTCTGTGTGTATCCTTCACTCTCCTGTTTGTATCCTCCTCTTTTCTGTGTGTATCCTTCCATCTTCTGTGTGTATCCCGCTTCCCCTGTGTGTATCTTTCTCTCTCCTGTGTGTATTCTCTTCTTTCCTGTGTGTATCTTCTTCTCTTCTGTGTGTATCCCCCCTGTCCCCTGTGTGTACCGCCTCTCTCCTGTGCGTATCCTCCTCTATTTTGTGTGTATCCTGCTCTCTTCTGTGTGTATGCCGCTTTTTCCTGTGTGTATCCTCATCCCCTGTATGTATCCTCCTCTTTTCTGTGTGTATCTTTCTCTTTTCTGTGTATACCCCTCTCCTGTGTGTATGCTCCTGTCTCCTTTGTGTATCCTCCACTGTCCTGTGTGTATCCTCCTCTCTCCTGTATTTATCCCCGTCTCCCTGTTTGTATCCCTCTGTCTCCTGTATATATCTTCCTCTCTCCTATATGTATCCTTCCCATTTTTGTGTTTATCTTACTTTCCCCTGTGTGTATCTTCCTCTCTCCTGTGTGTATCCTCCTCTCTTTTGTGTGCATCCTCCTCTTTTCTGTGTTTATTTCTCTCTCTGCTATGTGTATCCTCCTCTCTCCTGTTTGTATCCTCCCTTCACCTGTGTGTATCCTTTTTTCTCTTGTGTGAATTCTCTTCTCTCCTGTGTGTATACTTTTCTCTCCTGTGTGTCTCCCCCTCTCCCTGTGTGTATCTCCCTCTCTACTGTCTGTATCCTCCTTTATCTTGTGTGTATCCTTCTCTCTCCTGTGTGCATTCTTTTTTCACCTCTGTGTATTTTCCTGTCTCCTTTATGCATTCTTCTTTCTCCTATGTTTATCTCCCCTCTCTCCTTTGTGTATCCGCCTCTCTCCTGTGTGTATCCTCCTCTCTCTTGCATGTATTATTTCCTCTCCTCTGTCTATGCCCCTCTGTTCTGTATGTATCCCACTCTCCTGTGTTTTTCACCGTCTCTCCTTTGTGTTTTTCCTCTCTCGTCTGTGTATCCTTTTCTCCTGTGTTTATAACCCTCTCTTCTGTTTGTATCTCCTTCTCCTGTGTGTATCCTTTCCTCTTCTGTGCGTATCTTCCTCTCTCCTCTGTGTATTCTCCTCTCTCCAGTGTGTATTCTCCTCACTCCTGTGTGTATCTTTCCACCACTCTGTGTTTACCCCTCTCTTTTGTGTGTATCCCCCATTCTCATGTTTGTGTGCGCCACTTTCCTGTGTGTATATTCCTTTCTCCTCTGTGTATCACCTGCTCTTCTGTGTATTTGCTCCTCTCTCCTGTGTGTATCCTCCTCTTTTCTGTGTGTATCCTTCTTTCTTCTGTGTGTATCTCCCTCCCTCTTGTGTGTATTTTTTTGTCCTGTGTTTATCCTTTTCTCTTTGTGTATCCACCTATCTCCTCTGTGTAACCCTTCTGTTCTGTGTGTACGCCCAACTCTCCTGTGTGTATCCTCCTCTCACCTGTGTGTATTTTTCTCTCCTTTATGTATCCTCCTCTCTCCTGTGTGTATCCCAATTTCTCCTGTGTATAATTCTCTCTCCTGCGTGTATCCTTTTCTCTCCTTTGTGTATCTTTCTCTCTCCTGTGTGTATCCCCCTCTCTCTCCTGTGTGTATGCTTCTTTCTCTTGTGAGTATTCCCTCCTCTCCTGTGTGTATCCCACTCTATCCTGTGTATACTCCTCTCTCCTGTGTGCATCTCCCTCTCTCCTGTGTGTATCACCCTCTTCTGTATGTACCCCCCTCTCTCCTGTGTGTATTTCCCTGTCTCTTGCATGTATCCAACTTTTTCGTTTGTACCTTCTCTCTTCTGTGTGTATCCCCCACTCCTGTGTGTATCTCCTTTTTTCTGTGTGTATCTTCCTCTCTCCTCTCTGTATCCTTCTCTTTCCTGTGTGTATCTTCCTCTGTACTGTGTGTATCTCCTTTCTCCTTTGTGTATCATTCTCTCTCCTTTTTGTATCTTCCTCTTTCCTGTGTGTATTTCCCTTTCTGCTGTTTGCATCCCCCTTGCTCCTGTGTGTATTTTCCTCTCCTGTGTGTATCCCTTTATTCCTTGCATATCCCCATGTCTCCTCTTTGTATCCTCACTTTTCTGTGTTTACGCCCCTCCCTCCTGTGTGTATCCTCCTCTCACCTGTGTGTATTTCTTTCATCTGTTTGCATCACTTTTTCCTGTGAGTATCCTCCTCTCTTCTGTGTGTACCCCCTTTCTACTGTGTTTATCCCCATTTTATGTGTTTATGCCGCCTACCTTGTGTGTATCCCTTTTTCTGTGTGTATCCTCCTTTCTCCTGTGAGTATCCTTCTATCTTCTGTGTGTATCCTCCTCTCTCATTTGTGTATCCTCCGTTCTTCTGTGTGTATCCCCATATTTTCAGTGTGTATCCTCCTCTATTCTGTGTGTATATTCTCTCTCTCCTGTGTGTATCCCTTCTCCTTTGTGTGTATCCTTCTCTCTCCTCTGTGTATCATCCTCTCTACTGTGTTTCCTCTTCTCTCCTGTGTGTATCCCCATCTCTTTTGTGTGTATCATTTTCTCTCCTGTGTGTATCTTTTCTCTCTCCTGTGTTTATGCCCCTCTCTCCTTTGTGTATTCCCCTCACCTGTGTGTATACCCCTTTCTTCTTTGTGTATTCTCCTCTCTCCTGTGTGTATCACCCTCTCTATTGTGTGAATTTCCCTCTATTCTGTGCGTAACCTTCTCTGTCCTGTGTGTTACATTCTCTCTCTTGTTTGTATTCCCCCTCTTCTGTGTGGATCTCCATCTCTCCTGTGTGTATCCGCCTCTTCTGTGTGAATCCCCCTTTCTCCTGTGTGTATCCACCACTCCTGTGTTTATCCCTTTCTCTGTTGTGTGTATTTCCCTGTCTCCTGTATGTATCCAACGCTTCTGTGAGAATCTCTCTCTCTCCTGAGTATATGCCCCTTTTCTGTGTGTATACTCCTCCCTCCTGTGTGCTTCCTCCCTTCTTTTGTGTGTATCCTCCTCTCTTCTTTGTGTATCCTTCAATCTTCTGCATGTATTCTCCTCTCTTCTATCTGTATCCTCCTCTCTTTTGTGTGTATCCTCCAATCTTTTGTATTTATCCTTTTCCCTCTGCGTGTATCCTCCTCTCTCCTGTGTGTATTCCCCTCCCTCCTGTGTGTATATTCCTGTCACCTGAGTGTATTCTCCTATCTCCTGAGTGTATTCTCCTCTCTCCTGTGTGTATCCCCCTCTCTCCTATGCATCCAACGCTCCTGTGTGTATCCCCCTCCCTCTTTTGTGTATACCCCTCTCCTGTGTGTATACTTTTCTCTCTTGTGTGTATCCTCCTCTATTTTGTGTGTATCTTTCTCTCTACGGTGTTTATCCCTCCGTTCTCCTGTGTGTTTTCCCCTTCTCTCCTATGTGTAACACCTTTTTCTCCAGTATGTATTCCCCAATTCTCTTGTGTGTATCCCCCTCCTTTGTGTGTATCCCCTCTCTCCTGTTTGTTTCCTCCTTTGTGTGGATTCCCTCTGTGTATCCTTTCCTCTTCTGTGTTTACGACACTCTCTCCTGTGTGTATCACCCTTTCCTGTGAGTATACTTTTCTCTCCTGTGTTTATCCCCCTTTCTTTTTTATCAACCTTTTATGTGTCTACGCCCCTTTCTCCTGTATGTATCTCCTTTTCCTGTGTGTTTCCTCCTCTTTCCTGTTTTTATCCCTTTTCCTCCTGTGAGTATCCCCCGTGTGTAAGCCCCTTTCTCCTGTGTGTATCTCCCTCTCCTGTGTTTATTCTCTACTCTCGTTGGTGTATCCTTCTCTCTCTTCTGTTTATTCCCTACTCTCCTGTTTGTATCACTTTTTTCTTTGTGCATCCTCTTCTTTCCTGTGTTTACCCCGTCTCTTTTGTGTTTATCCTCCTCTATTTTGTGTGTATTTTGCTCTCTTCTGTGTGTATGCCCCTCTCCTGTGTGTATTCCCCTCTCTCCTGTGTGTATCACCCTCTCTATTGTGTGAATTCCCCTCTATTCTGTGCGTAACCTTCTCTGTCCTGTGTGTAACGCCCTCTCTTTTGCGTGTATTCCCCTCTCTCCTGTGAGGATCTCCATCTCTCCTGTGTGTATCCCCCTCTTCTGTGTGAATCCCCCATTCTACTGTTTGTAA
The DNA here is from genome assembly GCA_031835075.1 of Saguinus oedipus. Taxonomy (NCBI): domain Eukaryota; kingdom Metazoa; phylum Chordata; class Mammalia; order Primates; family Cebidae; genus Saguinus; species Saguinus oedipus. The sequence continues at coordinate 62,163,068 of CM063173.1, forward strand.
CCACCTCTCCTGTGTGTATCCCCTTCTCCATTGTGTGTATTTCCCTGTCTCCTGTTTGTGTCCAATGCTCCTGTGAGTATCTCCCTCTCTCCTGTGTATCTGCGCATTTTCTGTGTGTTTACTCCTCTCTCCTGTATGTATCCTCCCCTCTCTTGTGTGTATGCTCCTCTCTCTTTTATGTATCCTCCAATCTCCTGCATGTATCCTCCTCTCTTTTGTGTGTATCCTTCTCTTTCCTGTGTGTATTCCCCTCGCTCCTGTGTGTATCCTCCTATTTCCTGAGTGTATTCTCCTCTCTCCTGTGTGTATCCCCCACTCTTTTGTTTGTATCCCCATATCTTGTGTGTATCCCCCTCTCTCCTGTGTGTATTTCCCTGTCTCCTGAATGTATCCAACGCTCCTGTGTGTATCCCCCTTTCTCTTTTGTGTATGCCCCTCTCCTTTGTGTATACTTTTCTCTCTTGTGTGTATCCTCCTCTCTTTTGTGTGTATCCTTCTCTCTACTGTGTTTATTCCTCCGCTCTTTTGTGTGTTTTCCCCTTCTCTCCTGTGTGTAACATTTCTCTTTCCTGTGTGTATCCCCTTTTTCATTTGTGTGTATCTCCCTCTTTTGTGTGTATCTCCTTTCTCCTGTTTGTTACCTCCTCGCTCCTGTGTGTATCCTTTCCTCTCCTGTGTTTACACCACTCTCTTTTGTGTGTATCATTCTTTCCTCTGTGTATACTTTTCTCTGCTGTGTTTATCCACCTTTGTCCTTTGTTTAACACCCTTTTTGTGTGTATGCCCCTCTCTCCTGTGTGTAACCTTTCTCCTGTGTGTATCGCTCTGTTTCCTGTGTGTATCCCCTTATCCTGCGTGTATCCTCCTCTCTCCTGTGTGTATTCCCCTCTCTCCTGTGTGTACCCTCCTCTCACCTGTGTGTATCACCCCTCTCCTTTGTGTATCCCCCACTACCCTTTGTGTATCCTTCCCTCTTTTTTGTGTAATACCCTCTCTCCTGTGTATCCTTCTCCCTCCTGTGTATATCCTCTCTCTCCTGCGTGTATTCTTTTCTCTGCTGTGCGTATTTTTCTTTCTCCTGTGTGTACGCTCCTCCTTTTGTGTGTGTCCCACTCTCCTGTGTGTATCATTTTCTCTCCTGTGTATATCCCCCTTTCTCCTGTGTGAATCCTTCTCTCCTGCTTGTATGCCCCCTTTTTTGTTGTTGTTATTCCCCTCTCCTCTTTGTATCCTCCTTTCTCCTGTGTGTATCCTCTTCTCTCATCGGTGTGTCCCCCTCTTTTCTGTGTTTATTCCCCTGTCTTTGTGTATCTTTCTTAATTCTGTTTGTATCCCCCTTTCTCCTATGTGTACCCTTCTCTCTCCTGTGTGTATCACCCCTCTTCTTTGTGTATCCTCTTCTCTCCTGTGTTTATTTCTCTCTCTCCTGTGTGTATCCTCCTCTCTTTTCTGTGTATCCTCCACTCTTCTGTGTGTATCCTCCTCTCTCCTGCGTATATTTTTTTCTCCTGTGTGTCTTCTCCTCTCTCCTGTATGTATCCTTCTCTCTCCTGTGTGCATTCTCCTCTATCCTGTGTGTATCCTTTTCTCTCCTGTTTGTATCCTTCTCTCTCCTGTGGGTATCAATTCTCTCTCCTTTGCATATCCCTCTTTTCTCCTGTGTGTAACCCCCTCTTTCCTGTGTGTAACCCTTCTCTCTCCTGTGTGTAATCCCCTCTCACCTCTGTGTATCTCCTCTCTCCTGTGTGTATCCTCCTTTCTCCTCTGTCTATGCCCCAGTCTCCTTTGTGTATCCCCCTCTCCTGTGTGTATGCCCCTCTCTCCTCAGTGTATCCCCCTCTCCTGTGTTTCTCCTCCTCTCTCCTCTGTGTATTTTTTCTCTCCTCTGTTTATTCCCTACTCTCTTGTGTGTATCCCCTTTTCCTTTGTGTATCCTCTTCTCTCCTGTGTGTACCCCCTCCCTCCTGTGTGTACCCTCCACTGTCCTGTGTGTATCACCACTATCCGTGTGTATCCCCCCTCTCTCCTGTGTGTATCCCCCCTCTCTTGTGTGTATCCCCCTCTCTCCTGCGTGTATTTTTTTTCTCTCCTACGTAAATCCTCCTCTCCGCTGTGTGTATGTCCCACTTCTCTGAGTATCCACCTCTCTCTTGTTTGCAATCCCTTCTCTCCTGTGTGGATCTTCCTCACTCCTGTGTGTATACCCACTCTTCTGTGTGTATCCTCCTCTCTGCTGTGTGTATACATCTCTCTCCTGTGTGTATCCGTCTCTCTCCTGTATGTATTCTCTTTTCTTCTATGTGAACCCTCATCTCTCCTGTGTGTATCACCCCTCTCTTGTGTGTATTCTTCTCTCTCCTGTGTGTATACTTCTGTCTACAGTGTATATTTTTCCCTCATTTGTGCGTATCCTCCTCTCTTCTGTGTGTATTTTCTTCTTTCCTGTGTGTTTCCTTTACACTCCTGTGTATATCCCCCTCTCCTGTGTGTATCTTTCTCTAACCAGTGTGTATCCTCCTTTCTTTTGTGTGTATCCTCCTGTCTTCTGTGTGTATTTTTTTACTCTCCTGTGTGTGTCACCACTCTCTCCTGTGTGTATCCACCCTCTCTCCTGTGTGTATCTTTCCTCTCCGGTTTGTATCTTCATTTCTCTTGTGTGTATCTTCTCTCTCCTGTGTGTATCCTCCTCTCTTCTGTGTGTATCCTCCTCTCTTTTGTGTGTACACCCCACTCTTCTGTGTGTATATCCCTGTCCTGTGAGTATCCTCCTCTCTTTTGTGTGTATTTTTCTTACTCTTGTGTGTATCCCCCTATCCTGTGCTTATGGTTCTCTTTTCTTTGTGTATTCCCCCTCCTGTGTGTATCCTCCTCTCGCCTTTGTGTATCCTCCTCTCTCCTTGGTGTATCCTCATTTCTCCTGTGTGTATCCCTCTCTCTTTTATGTGTATTCACTCTCTCTCCTTTGTGTATCCTCCACCCTCCTGTGCGTAAGCCCCTCTTTCCTGTGTGTATTCCTCTCTCCTGTGTGTATTCCCCTCTCTCCTGTGTGTATACACCCTCTTCTTTGTTTATCATTCCCGCCTCTGTGTATCCCCCTCTCTCTTGTGTGTTTTCCTTCTCCTTTGTGTATCCTCCTTTCTCCTGTGTGTGTCCTCCTCTCTCCTGTGCGTATCCTCCTTTCTCCTGTGTTTATTTCCCTCCCATTGTTAGTATCTCCCTCTTCTTTGTGTGTATCCCCCACTCTCCTGTGTGTATCCTCCTTTCTTCTCTGAGTATTCTCCTCTCGCCTGTCTGTATCTTTCTCTCTCCTGTGTGTATCCTCCTCTCTCCTCTGTGTATCCCCCTCTATCCTGTGTATACCCTCCTCTCTCCTGCGTGTATCCTCCTTTCTCCTGTGTGTCTCCTCCTCTCTTTTGTGTGCATCCTCCTCTCTCCTGTGTGTATCCCCCTCTCCAGTGTGCATCCTCCTCTCTCCTGTTGGTATCCCTTCTTTCTCCTGTGTGTAACGCCCTCCATCCTGTGTGTATACCTTCTCTCTCCTGTACGTATCCCCTTCTCTCCTTTGTGTATCTCCTCTCTCCTGTGTGTATCTTCCTCTCTGCTGTGTGTATCCTGTTTTCTCCTGTGTCTACGCCCTCTCCTGTGTGTATTCCCTTCTCCTGTGTGTTTCCTTCTCTTTTCTGTGTTTATCCCTTTTCCTTTTGTGTGTATCCCCTCTTCTGTGTGTAAGCCCCTTTCTCCTGTGTGTATCTTCCTCTCCTGTATTTATCCTCCTTTCTTTTTGGTGTATCCTCCTCTCTCTCTCGTTTATTCCCTACTCTCTTTTGAGTATCCCTTTTTTAGTGTATCCTCTTCTCTCTTTTGTGTACCCCCTCTCTCCTGTGTGTATCCCCCTCTATTCTGTGCGTATCCTTCACTCTCCTGTTTGTATCCTCCTCTTTTCTGTGTGTATCCTTCCATCTTCTGTGTTTATCCCGCTTCCCCTGTGTGTATCTTTCTCTCTCCTGTGTGTATTCTCTTCTTTCCCGTGTGTATCTATTTCTCTCCTCTGTTTATCCTCCCTGTCTCCTGTGTGTACCCCCTCTCTCCTGTGTGTATCCTTCCTCTATTTTGTGTGTATCCTTCTCTCTTCTGTGTGTATGCCCCTCTCTCCTGAGTTTATTCCCCTCCCTCCTGTGTGTATCACCCTCTCTATTGTGTAAATTCCCCTCTATTCTCTGCGTAACCTTCTCTTTCCTGTGTGTAACGCCCTCTCTCTTGTGTGTATACCCCTCTCTCCTGTGTGTATCCACCTCTCCTGTGTGTATCCCCTTTCTCTATTGTGTGCATTTCCCTGTCTCCTGTATGCATCCAACGCTCTTGTGAGAATCTCTCTCTCTCCTCTTTATATGCAACTTTTCTGTGTGTATACTCCTCTCTCCTGTGTGTATCCTCCCCTCTCCTGTGTGTATCCTCCTGTCTTTTTTGTATATCCTCCAATTTCCTGCATGTATCCTCCTCTCTTCTATCTGTATCCTCCTCTCTTTGGTGTGTATCCTCCTCTCTTTTGTATTTATCTTTTTCCCTCTGCTTGTATCCTCCTCTCTCCTGTGTGTATTCCCCTCCCTCCTGTGTGTATCCTTCTATCTCCTGTGTGTATTCTCCTCTCTCCTGTGTGTATCCCCCTCTCTCCTGTTTGTATCCCCATAGCTTGTGTGTATCCTCCTCTCTCCTGTGTGTATTTCCCTGTCTCCTATATGTATCCAGCGCTTCTGTGTGTATCCCCCTCTCTTTTGTTTGTGTCCTTCTCTCTACAGTGTTTATTTCTCCGCTCTCCTGTGTGTTTTCCCCTTCTCTCCTGTGTGTAACAGCTTCCTTTCCTGTGTGTATCCTCCATTTTTTCTGTGTGTATCCCTCTCTTTTGTGTGTATCCCCTCTCTCCTGTTTGTTTTCTTCTCTCTCCTGTGTGTATCCTTTCCTCTCCTGTGTTTACGCCACTCTCTTTTTTGTGTATCACCCTTTTCTGTGTGTATACTTTTCACTCCTGTGTTTATCCGCCTTTCTCCTTTTTTTATCACCCTTTTATGTGTGTATGCCCCTCTCTCTTGTGTGTATCGTTTCTCCTGTGTGTATCCTTCTCTTCCCTGTGTGTATACCCTTATCCTGGATGTATCCTTTTCTCTCCTGTGTGTATCTTCCTCTCTCCTCTGTGTACCCTCCTCTCTCCTGTGTGTATCACCCCTCTCCTTTGTGTATCCCCCACTACCCTGTATGTATCCTTCTGTCTCCTGTGTGTATCCTTCCCTCTTTTGTGTGTATTTCCCTTTTTACTGTGTATCCTCCTCTCTCCTGTGTGTATTCTTTTCTTTGCTGTGCGTATTTTTCTTTCTCCTGTGTGTCACCCCTCTTTTTGAGTGTGTCCCCCTCTCCTGTGTGTATCCTTTTCTCTCCTGTGTATATTCCCCTTTCTCCTGTGTGTATCCTCCTCTCCTGTTTGTATGCCCCTCTTTTTATTGTTATCCCCCTCTCCTGTGTGTATCCTCCTCTCTCCTGTGTGTATCCTCTTCTCTCATCAGTGTGTCCCCCTCTTTCCTGTGTGTATCCTCCTCTCCTTTGTGTATCTTTCTGACTTCTGTTTATATCCCCGTTTCTTCTATGTGTACCCTTCTCTCTCCTGTGTGTGTCACCCCTCTTCTGTGTGTATCCTCTTCTCTCCTGTGTGTATTTCTCTCCTGTGTGTATCCTCCTCTCTTTTCTCTGTATCCTCCACTCTCCTGTGTGTATCCTCCTGTCACCTGTTCGTATCCTTATCTCTCCTGCGTGTATCTTACTTTCTCCTGTGTGTATCCTTCTTTCTCCTGTGTGTCTCCTCCTCTCTCCTGTATGTATCCTTTTCTCTCCTCTGTGCATTCTCCTCTCTCCTGTGTGTATAATTTTTTCTCCTGTGTATCCTTCTCTCTCCTTTCGGTATCAATTTCCTCTCCTGTGTGTATCCCTTCTTTCTCCTTTGTGTAACCTTTTCTCTCCGGTGTGTATCCCTTCTCTCTCCTGTGTGTATACCCCCTCTCCTCTGTGTATCTCCCTCTCCTGTGTTTATCCTCCTCTCTTCTGTGTGTATCCTCCTCTCTCCTCTGTTTATTCCCTACTCTCCTGTGTATGTCCCTATTTTGTGTATCCTCTTCTCTCCTGTGTGTACCCCCTCTCTTCTGTGTGTACTCTCCACTGTCCTGTGTGTATCACCACTCTCCGTGTGTATTCCCCCTCTCTCCTGTGTGTATCCCCCTCTCTCTTGTGTGTATCCCCCTCTCTCCTGCGTGTATTATTTTTCTCTCCTACGTAAACCCTCCTCTCTGCTGTGTGTATGCTGCACTTCTCTGTATATCCACCTCTCCTGTTTGCATTCTCTTTTCTCCTGTGTGGATCTTCCTCACTCCTATGTGTATACCCTCTCTCCTGTGTGTATCCTTCTCTCTGCTGTGTGTATACTCCTCTCTCCTGTGTGTATCCGTCTCTCTCCAGTATGTATCCTCTTTTCTCCTATGTGAACCCTCATCTCTCCTGTGTGTATTACCCCTCTTCTGTTTGTATTGTTTTCTCTCCTTTGTGTATACTTCTGTCTACCATGTGTATCCTTTCCTCATTTGTGTGTATCCCTCTTTCTCCTTTGTGTACTTTCTTCTCTCCTGTGTATATCCTTTTCACTCCTGTGTGTATCCCCCTCTCCTGTGTGTATCTTTCTCTAACCAGTGTGTATACTCCTTCCTCCTGTATGTATCCTCCTCTCTTCTGTGTGTATATTTTTTCTCTTCTGTGTGTATTACCCCTGTCTTTTGTGTGTATCCACTCTCTCTCCTGCGTGTATCTTCCCTCTTTCCAGTTTGTACCTTCCTCTCTCTTGTGTGTATCCCCTCTCTCCTGTGTGTATCATTTTCTCTGTTGTGTGTATTCTCCTCTCTCCTGTGTGTACGCCGCAGCCTCCTGTGTGTATGTCCCTGACCTGTGTGTATCCTCCTTTCTTTTGTGTGTATTTTTCTTTCTCTTGTGTGTATCCTTCTCTCCTGTGTTTATGGTCCTTTTTTCTGTGTGTATTCCCCCTCCTGTGTGTATTCTCCTCTCGCCTTTGTGTATGCTCCACTCTCCTCTGTGTATCCCCCTCTCTCCTGTGGGAATACCCCTGTCCTTTGTGTATCCTCCTCTCTCCTGTGCTTATTCTACTTTCTACTGTGTGTATTCCCCGCTCTCCTGTGTATATCACGCCACTCCTGTGTGTATCCTCCTCTCTCCTCTGTATATTTTCCCTCTCTCTTGTGTGTATCCTCCTCTCTTTTGCATGTATCCTCTCCTCTCCTGTGTTTATCCTCCTCTCTCCTGTGTATTCTCCAATCTCCTGCGTGTATTCTCCTGTCTTCTATTTGTATCCTTCTCTTTTTGGTGTGTATCCTCCTCTCTTTTCTATTTATCCTTTTTTCTCTGTGTGTATCCCCCTCTCTCCTGTGTGTATTCTCCTCCCTCCTGTGTGTATGCTTCACTATTCCGTGTGTATCCCCCTCTCTTTTTTTGTGTATTCACCCTCTCTCCTGTGTGTATTCTCCGCTCTCCTGTGCTTAAGCCCCTCCTTTGTGTGTGTATCCCCCTCTCCTGTGTGTATCCCCCTCTCTCCTGTGTGTATTTCTCTTCTTCTGTTTTTTTCTTTCCCGCCTGTGTGTATTTCTTTCTCTCCTGTGTGTTTTCCCTCCCCTTTGTGTATCCTCCTTTCTCCTCTGTGTATCCTCCTCTCTCCTGTGTGTATCCTCCTTTCTCCTGTTTTTATTTCCCTCCCTTTATTAGTAACACCCTCTTCGTTGTGTGTATCCCCCACGGTTCTGTGTGTATCCTCCTCTCTTCTTTCTGTATCCTCCTCTCGCCCGTGTCTATCTTTCACTCTCGAGTGTGTATCCTCCTCTCTCCTGCCTGTATCCTCTTCTCTGCTGTGTGTATCTTCCTCTATCCTGTGTTTACCCTCCTTTCTCCTCCGTGTATTTTCCTTTCACCTGTGTGTCTCCTACTCTCTTTTGTGTGCCTCCTCCTCTCTCCTGTGTGTATCCCCCTCTCCTGTGTGCATCCTCCTCTCTCCTGTGGGTATCCCTTCTCTCTCCTGTGCGTATCTCTCCTTTCTCCTGTGTGTAACACCCTCCATCCTGTGTGTATCCTTTCTTTCTCCTGTGCATATCCTCTTCTCTCCTTTGTGTATCTCCTCTCTCCTGTGTGTATCTTCCTCTCTGCTGTGTGTATCCTGTTTTCTCCTGTGTCTACGTCCTTTTCTCCTGTGTGTATCACCTTCTCCTGTGTGTTTCCTCCTCTTTCCTGTGTTTATCTTTTTTTCTCCTGTGTGTATCCCCCTCTTCTGTGTGTAAGCCCCTCTCTCCTGTGTGTATCTTTCTCTCCTGTGTTTATTCTCCTCTCGTTTTTGTGTATCCTTTTCTCTCTTCTGTTTATTCTCTACTCACCTGTGTGTATCCCATTTTTCTTTGTGTATCCTCTTCTCTCCTGTGTGTACCCCTTCACTCCTGTATGTACTCTCAACTATCCTGTGTGCATCACCACTCTCCGGGTGTATTCCCCCTTTCTCCTGTGTGTATCCAATCTCTTTTTTCTGTATGCCCCACTTCTGTGTGTATCCACCTCTCTCCTGTGTGCATTCCCTTCTCTCCTGTGGGGATCTTTCTCACTCCTGTGTGTATGCCCTCTCTCCTGTTTGTATCCTCCTCTTTGCTGTGTGTATACTTTTCTCTTTTGTGTGTATCTATCTCTCTCATGTGTGTATCCTTTATACTCCTGTGTGAACCCTCATCTTTCCTTTTTGTATCACCACTCTCCTGTTTGTATTTTTCTCTCTCCTGTGTGTATCCTTCTGTCTACCGTGTGTATCCTCCCCTCTTTTGTGTGTATCCTTCTGTCTGTTGTGTGTATCCCCTTCTTTCCTTTGTGAATCTTTCTCAGTCCTGTGTTTACCCCGTTCTGTGTGTACCTTTCTCTCTTTAGTGTGTATCCTATTTTCTCCTGTGTGTATCTTCCTCACTCCTGTGTGTATCATTTTACTCTTCTATGTATATCAACCCTCTCTTTTCTGTGTATTTCTCCTCTCTCCTGTGTGTATCCCCCCTCTCTCCAGTTTGTGTCCCCCTCTCTACTGTGTATCCCCTCTCTCCTATTTTTTACCCCATCCATTTTGTGTGTATACTTTCTCTGTACTATGTGTATTTTCCTCTCTCCTCTGTGTGTCCCCTCTCATTTGTGTGTGTCCTCCTCTCTTCTGTGTGTATCCTTTTTTTCCTGTGTGTACGCTTCTCTCTCCTGTGTGTTTCCCCCTGTTTTGTGTGTATCTTTCTCTTTTTTGTGTGTATGCTTCTTTCTTCTGTGTGTATCACCCCCTTTTGTGTGTATGCCCCACTATCCTGTGTGTATTTTTTTCTCCTGTGTTTATCCTCCCCTCTCTTGTGTGTATCCTCCTCTCTCCGCTGTGTATACCCTACTCTCCTTTATGTATTTTCTCTCCTTTGTATCTTCTTCTCTCCTTTGTGTACCCACTGTCTCCTCTGTGTACCCTCCACTGTCCTGTGTGTATCACCCCATCCCGTGTTATTTTTTGACTCTTCAACAAACAACCATATGAAATGGACTAGTGATTATTCTTCACATGTGCAATATTCGAAGTGGTTCTGTGTATTACTAGGCGTTACACAAAATTAGAGTTCATATGAAATAGACTCCTGACTACCACCCAGGTGTGTATCGTTCAGGAAGGCACTTAATTCATGGCTATCTTAAACAGTGTCCTGAATACTCCATAGAAGATTACTATTCACTGAAGCTTTGAATGAGAGGCCATACAAAAGACACCTGACTATTGCTCCATGGTGAATTATTCAATTAAGTTCTCAATGAGTGGTAGTATCAAATAGAATCCTGAGAATTACCCAGGTGTGTATCATTCAGGGAGGCAGAGAATGAGTGGCCATATAAAAAGTGCTCGACTATTACCCTGATGTGGATTATTCACTAAGGATCGAAATGAGTGGTTACATGAAATAGACACTTAACTCTTCCCCAGGTGTGTATTATTGAATGAGACTCTGACTAAGTGGGCATAAAAAAGAGACTCAGGTGTATTGCCCAGGTGTTCATTACTTACAGAGACTCTGAATGTGGAGGCACTTGAAGTAGACCCTTGACTGTTTCTGAGGGAAGTATTATTCACAGAGGCCCAGAAAGAGTGGCCATGTGAAAGAGATTCCTGCCTTATCAGATATGCATATTATTCAGCAAAACAGTGAAAGAGTGGCCTTATGAAATAGACCGCATTTTTCTCCAGAGGTGCGCATTATGAAATAGAATAGTGATTATCCCCACATGTGCAATATTCGAAGAGGTTCTGTATGAGTGCCCATATCAAATAGTTTCCTGACTCTCACATATGTGTATATCATTCACGGAGCTGCTTTATTTGCTTCAATAAGTTCCTCCCTCCTCCACAACTGTTTATTACACACTGAAGCCCTGAATGAGAGGCCATATGAAATCGACTCCTTACTATTGCCCCATTGTGCATTATTCGGTAATGCTGTGATTGAGTGGCCATATGACCTGGACTCTGACTATTCCCAAGGTGTGTATTCTTCAGTCAGTTTCTGAACGAGTGACCACATAAAATAGACTCCTGACTCCATCCTCTTGACTGTTCCTCAGCTCTGCATTTTCCACTGAGTCCCTGGGTGAACAGTCATATCAAATAGTCTCCAGATAATTCTCCAGATGTGCGTTATTCAGTGAGTCTCTTAATAAGTGGCTATATATAATAGAATCCTGAGTATTTTCCGGATATATATGATTCTTCACTGAGGAACTTAATAAGTGGCCACGTCAAGTATACTCTTGACACTTCCCTATGTCTGTATTATTATCTGAGGCTCTGAATGAGTGGCCAAAAAATGGAGACTCCTATATACTACTCAGGCGTCAGTTTCTACAATCGGCTGTAAATGAGTGGATATACGAAATAGAATCCTGACTTGGCCAAGGTGTCTGTTATTCAGATAGGCTCTGAGTATGTGGCTATATAAAATAGAATTCTGACTACAATACAGATGTTCTTTACTCAATGAACCTCTGAAGAAATGCCACATGCAATAGCGTCTAGGGTATTTCTTAGGTATTTATTATTCACTGAGGCCCTGAAACTTTGGCCATATAAAACTGTTTCCTGACTAGTCTACAGGCGTGTGTTATTGATTCTGACTCTAAATATTTGGGCATATAGAATAGACTAGTGACTATTCCAAAGTTGTGTATTACTGACTCAGGCTTGATTTTGTTTCCATATAAAATAGACTAGTGTCTGTTGCACACGTGTGCATTATTCCCTTAGGCTGTAAATTAGAGGCTAGGTAAAGTACACTCCTAACACTTCTCCAGGTGTGTGTCACTCAGGGAGGCTCTTTTTGTATGACAATATGAAACAGAAAGCTGTCTATCTCAAATAATTTTATTATTGAGTGAATCTCTGAATGAGTGGCTATATGAAATAAACTGCTGAGTACTTTACATTTCTGCATTATTCATTCAGATTATGAGTCAGTGGCTATATGAAATGAAATCCTGACGAATCTGCACGTGCATGTTATCCACTGAAGTTATGAATGTGTGTCCAAATGAAATAGACTCCTGGCTACTCCACAGGCCTGCATTATTTACCAAGGCTCTAAATGAATGTCCATCGAAAGTAGACTCCAAATTATTCTGCAGGTGTGTATTATTCAGTGAGCCTCAGAAGATGTGGCCAAACTAATTAGATTTCTTTCTATATCAAGGGTCTGTCTTACGCACTGAGGCTCTGAATATGTGTCTTCATGAAAGGATCTCCTGACTACACCACATTTTTCAATGACACATTCAATGAGAGGCCACATGTAAAAGTCTCCTGACTCTTCCACAGGTGCGCATTATTTAGTGAGACTCTGAATGAGGAGATACAAATAAATCCTGACTATTTATCCAGGTGTGTACATTTAGTGAGGCTCTCAACAGCTAGCCATAGAAAGGAGATTTCTGACTATTCCGCAGGTATGAATTATTCAGTGATTCTCTGAATGAGTGGCCATAAATTGTAGACTCCGGACTATATCAGGTGTGTAATATTCAGTGAGGCTGTGAAAGAGGGACCATGTGAAACAGAATAATGACTTCACAGGTGCATTACTCAGTGTTTGCCTGAATGAGTAGCCATATGACATGGATTCCTCATTATTATCCATGTGTGCATTATTCAAACAGGTTCTGTATGAGTGTCCATACCTAGTAAACTCCTGAATCTCCCCCAAGTGTGTATTACTCAGCGTTACACAGAATAAGAGTTCATATGAAATAGACTGCTGACTACCACCCAGGTGTGTATCATTCAGGAAGGCACGTAATTCATGGCTATCCTAAACTGTGTCCTGATTACTCCATAGAAGATTCTTATTCACTGAAACTTTGAATGAGAGGCCATGCAAAATAGAAACCTGACTATTTCTCCGTTGTGAATTATTCAGTAAGGTTCTAAATGACGGGTAGTATGAAATAGAATCCCGAGAATTCCCCAGGTGTGAATCATTTAGGGAGGCAGCGAATCAGTGGTTATATATAAAATGCTCGACTATTACCCTGATGTGGATTATTCACTGAGGATCGAAATGAGTGGCTACATGAAGTAGACTCTTAACTCCTCCCCAGCTGTGTATTATTGAATGAGACTCTGACTAAGTGGGCATAAAAAAGGGACTCAGGTGTATTTACCAGGTGTTCATTACTTACAGAGACTCTGAATGTGTAGGCACTTTAAGTAGACCCTTGACTGTTCCTGAGGGGAGTATTATTCACAGAGGCCCAGAAGGAGTTGCCATGTGCAAGAGATACCTGCCTTATCATATATACATATAATTCACTAAAACAGTGAAAGAGTGGCCTTATGAAATAGACCACATTTTATTCCAGAGCTCCGCGTTATATTTCGACTCTCCAAACGAACCACCATATGAAATAGACTAGTGATTATTCCCCACATGTGCAATATTCGAAGAGGTTCTGTATGACTGTCCATATCAAATAGTCTTCTGACTCTCACATATGTGTGTATCATTCACGGAGCTGCTTTATTTGGGGCTACCTTCAATAGGGTCCTCCCTCCTCCACAGCTGTTTATTATGCAATGAAGCTCTGAATGATAGGCCATATGAAATAAACTCCTTACTCTTGCCCCATTGTGCATTATTCGGTAATGCTGTGATTCAGTGGCCATATGACTTGGACTCTGACTATTCCCAAGGTGTGTATTCTTCAGTCAGTTTCTGAACGTGTGACCACATAAAATAGACTCCTGACTCTGTCCTCTTGACGATTTCTCAACTCTGCGGTTTCCACTGAGTCGCTGGGTGAACGGTCATATCAAATAGTCTCCAGACAATTGTCCAGGTGTGCATTATTCAGTGAGTCTCTTAGTAAGTGGCTATATATAATAGAATCCTGAGTATATTCCATATATATATGATTCTTCACTGAAGAACTGAATAAGTGGCCATGTCAATTACACTCCTGACATTTCCATAGGTCTGTATTATTCTATGAGGCTCTGAATGGGTGGCCATATAATAGAGACTCCTATATACTACTCAGGGGTGAGATTTTACATTTCGGTGTAAATAAGTCTATACAAAACAGAAGTTTGAATTTCCCAAGGTGTCTGTTATTCAGTTAGGCTCTCAGTATGTGGCTATATGAAATAGAATTCTGACTACAATACAGGTGTTCTCTACTTAATGAACGTTTTTAGAAATGCCACATGTAATAGCATCCAGAGTATTCCTCAGGTATTTATTATTTACTGAGGCTCTGAATCTTTGGCCATATAAAATTGTTTTCTGACTAGTCTACAGGCGTGTATTATTGACTCTGACTCTAAATATTTGGGCATATATAATAGACTAGTGACTATTCCAGTGTTGTGTATTACTTACCAAGGCTTTGATTTAGTGGCCATATAAAACAGACTAGTGTCTTTTTCACACGTGTGCATTATTCCCTTAGGCTGTAAATGAGAGGCTATGTAAAGTACAATCCTTACACTTCCCCAGGTGTGTGTCACTCAGTGAGGCTCTTTTGGTATGACAATATGAAACAAGAGGCTGTCTATCTCAAATATTATTATTCAGTGAATCTTTGAATGAGTGCCTATATGAAATAGACTGCTAAGTATTTTATATTTTTGCATTTCTCACTGAGGTTACGAGTCAGTGGCCATATAAAATGGTATCCTGATTAATCCACACGTGCATATTATCCACTGAGGCTATTAATGAGTGTCGTAATAAAATAGACTCCTGGCTATCCAGAGTTCTGCATTATATACCGAGGCTCTGAATGAATGTCCAGCGAAAATAGACTCCAAATTATTCTCCAGGTTGTATTTTACAGTGAGCCTCAGAAGATGTGGTCATAATAATTAGATTTCTTACTATATCAAGGGTCTATCTTATGCACTGAGGCTCTAAATATGTGGCTACATGAAAGATTCTCCTGACTACACCACATTTTTTAATGACATATTGAATGAGAGGCCACATGAAAAAGTCTCCTGACTATTCCGCAGGTGTGCAATATTTAGTGAGACTCTGAATGAGGAGATACCAGTAAATCCTGACTATTTATCCAGGTGTGTACGTTTAGTGAGGCTCTCAACGGTTAGCCATAGGAAAGAGAATTCTGACTATTCCGCAGGTGTGAATTATTCAGTGATTCTCTGAATGAGTGGCCATAAAAAATAGACTCCAGACTATATCACAAGTGTGTAATATTCATTGAGGCTGTGAAAGAGGTGACATATTAAACAGAATTCTAATGACTCCATATGTGCATTACTCACACTTTGTCTGAATGAGTAGCTGTATGACATACACTCCTCATTATTCTCCATGTGTGCATTATTCCAACAGGTTCTGTATGAGTTTCCATACCACGTAGACGCCTGAAACTCCCCCAAGTGTGTATTACTCAGCGTTACACAGAATTAGAGTTCATATGAAATAAACTCCTGACTACCACCCAGGTGTGTATTATTCAGGAAGGCACTTAGTTCATGGCAATCTTAAACAGTGTCCTGATTACTCTATAGAAGTTTTTTATTCACTGAACCTTTGAATGAGAGGCCATACAAAATAGACACGTGACTATTGCTATATTGTGAATTACTCAATAAAGTTCTAAATGAGTGGTAGTTGGAAATAGAATCCTGAGAATTCCACAGGTGTGTATCATTCAGGGAGGCACAGAATGAGTGGCCATATAAAAAATGCTAGAGTATTAGTCTGGTGTGGATTATTCACTGAGGATCTACATGAGTGGCTACATGAATTAGACTCTTATCTCTTCCCCAGGTGTCTATTATTGAATGAGACTCTGACAAAGAGGACATAAAAAAAAACTCAGGTGTATTGCCCAGGTGTTCATTACTTACAGAGACTCTGAATGTGTAGGCATTTGAAGTAGATCGTTGACAGTTTCTGAGGAGAGTATTATTCACAGAGGCCCAGAAAGAGTGGTCATGTGAAAGAGATTCTTGACTTATCAGATATATATGTTATTCACTAAAACACTGAAAGAGTGTCCTTATGAAATAGACCGAACTTTACTCCACAGGTGCGCGTTATTTTTTGACTCTCCAAACGAACCACCACGTGAAATATGAAATAGACTGCTAATAATTTTGCATTTGTGCATTTTTCACTGAGGTTATGAGTCAGTGGACACATAAAATGGAAGCCTGACTAATCAACACGTGCATATTATCCACTGAGGCTATGAATGAGTGTCCTAATAAAATAGACTCCTGGCTACTCCACAGGTGTACATCATTTTCCGAGGCTCTGAATATATACTCATCAAAAATAGACTGCAAATTATTCCCCAGGTGTGTATTATTCAGTGAGGTTCAGAATATGTTTCCATATCAATTAGATTCCTTACTATATCAAGGGTGTGTCTTATTCACTGAAGCTCTGAATATGTCTACATAAAATTGACTCCTGACTGCACCGCATTATTCAGTGACACTCTGAATTAGAGGCCACATGATAAAGTTTCCTGACTATTCCACAGGTGTGTGCATTATTTAGTGAGACTCTGAATGAGGGGATACAGGTAAATCCTGACTATTTCTCCAGGTGTGTACACTTAGTTAGGCTCTTAACGAGTGGCCATAGAAAAGAGACTTCTGATTATTCCGCAGGTGTGCATTATCTAGTGATTCTCTGAATGAGGGGCCATAAAAAATAGACTCCAGACTATATCACAAGTGTGTAATATTCAGGAAGGCTGTGAAAGAGGGGCCATATAAAACAGACTTTTAATTACTCCACATGTGAATTATTCACAGTTTGTCTGAATGAGTAGCCTTAAGACATACAATCCTCATTATTATCCATGTGTGCATTAATCAAACAGGTTCTGTTTGAGTGTCCAAACCAATTAGACTCCTGACACTGCCGGAGTTGTGTATTACTCAGCGATACACAAAATTAGAGTTCATATAAAATAGACTCCTGAATATCACACAGGTGCGTATCATTCATCAAGGCACGTAATTCGTGGCTATCTTAAGCAGCCTCCTGATTACTCCATAGAATTTTAATATTCACTGAAACTTTGAATGATAGATCATATAAAATAGACACCTGACTATTGCTCCATTGTGAATTATTCAATAAAGTTCTATATGAGTGGTAGCATCAAATAGAATCCTGAGGATTCTTTTTTTTTTTTTTTTTTTTTTTTTTTTTTTTTTTTTTTTTTTTATTTATTTATTTATTTTTATTGCATTATAGGTTTGGGGGTACATGTGCAGAACGAGCAAGATAGTTGCATAGGTACACACATGGCAGTGTGCTTTGCTGCTTTCCTCCCCTTCACCCACACTTGGTATTCATCCCCAGGCTATCCCCCCCAGCCCCCCCCTGCTGTCCCTCCCCCATTCCCCCCAACAGTCCCCAGTGTATAGTAGACTGCCTCTCTGAGGATTCTTCAGGTGTATATCACTCAGTGAGGCACTAAATGTGTGGCTATATAAAAAATGCTCGACTATTACCCTGGTGTGCATTATTCACTCAGGCTCTAAATGAGTGGCTACATAAAGTCGACTCTTAAATTTTCCCCAGGAGTGTATTATTGAATGAGACTCTGACTAAGTGGGCATAAAAAAGAGAATCAGGTGTATTGCCCAGGTGTTCATTACCTACAGAGTCTGTGAATATATAGCCATTTAAAGTAGACACTTGACTATTTTTGAGGGGAGTATACTTCACAGAGGCCCTGAATGAGTGGCCATGTGAAAAAGATTCCTTACGTTTCAGATATACATATTATTCTCTAAAACACTAAAAGAGTGGCCTTCTGAAATAGAACCCATTTTACTCCACAGGTGTGCATAAGTTTTTGATTCACCAAACGAAACACCATATGAAACAGACAAGTGATTATTTCCCACATGTGCAGTACTCCAAAAGGCTTTGATTTTGTGGCTATACAAAATAGACTAGTGTCTATTCCACACGTGTGCATTATTTCCTGATTCTGTAAATTAAAGGCTATATAAAGTAGACTCCTAACACTTCCCCTGGTGTGCATTACTCAGTGAGGCTCCTTTTGTTTAACCATATGAAATAGGGTGCTGTCTATCTCAAATATTTGTATTATTCCGTGAATCTCTGAATGAGTGCCTATATGATATAGACTGCTAAGTATTTTACATTTTTGCATTTTTCACTGAGGTTGGGAGTCAGTGGCCCTATAAAATGGAATGCTGAATAATCCACACGTGCATGTTACCCACTGAGGCTATGAATGGGTGTCCTAATAAAATAGACTCCTGGCTATTCAAGAGGTGTGCATCATTTTACGAGGCTCTGAATATATGTCCATCGAAAATAGACTCCAAGTTATTCTCCAGGTGTGTATTATTCAGTGAGGCTCAGAATATGTTTCCATATCAATTAGATTCCTTACTATATCAGGTGTCTGTCTTATTCACTGAAGCTCTGAATATGTGTCTACATGAAATAGACTCCTGGCTACACCATATTATTCAGTGACACTCCGAATAAGAGGCCACATGAAAAAGTCTCCTGACTATTCCACAGGTGTGCATTATTTAGTGAGATTCTGAATGAGGGTATAAAGGTAAATCCTGACAATTTCTCCAGGTGTGTACAATTAGTGAGGCTCTTAACGATTGGCCATAGGAAAGAGACATCTGACTATCCGCAGGTGTGCATTATTTAGTGATTCTCTGCATGGGTGGCCATAAAAAATAAACTTCAGACTATATCACAAGTGAGTAATATTGAGTGAGGCTGTGAACGAGTGTCCATAAGAATCAGACTGCTAATTACTTTACATGTGCATTATTCTTTCGTTGTCTGAATGGGTAGCTGTATGACATAGACTCCTCATTATTATACATGTGTGCATTAATCAAACAGGTTCTGTTTTTGTGTCCATACCACATAAACTCCGGACACTGCCCCATGTGTGTATTACTCAACGATACAGAAAATTAGAGCTTATATGAAATAGACGCCAGTCTATTACCCAGGTGTGTATTATTTAGGAAGGCACTTAATTCGTGGCTATCATAAACAGCGTCCTGATTACTCCATAGAAGTCTATTATTCACTGAAACTTTGAGTGATAGACCATATAAAATAGACACCTGACTATTGCTCCAATGTGAATTATTCAATAAAGTACTAAATGCGTGGTAGTATCAAATAGAATCCTGAGGATTCCTCAGGTGTATATCACTCATTGAGGCACAAAATGAGTGGCCATATAAAAAAGGCTCGACTATTACCCTTGTGTGCATTTTTCACTGAGGCTCTAAATGATTGGCTACATGAAGTCGACTCTTAAATCTTCCCCAGGGGTGTATTATTCAATGACACTCTGACTAAGAGGGCATAAAAAAGAGACTCAGGTGTATTGCCCAGGTGTTCATTACCTACAGAGTTTCTGAATGTGTAGCCATTTAAAGTAGACACTTGACTATTTTTGAGGAGAGTATTCTTCACAGAGGCCCTGAACGGGTTGCCATGTGATGGAGATTCCTGACCTTTCATATATACATATTATTCACTAAAACACTGAAAGAGTGGCCCTCTGAAAGAGAACCCATTTACTCCACAGGGGTGCATAAGTTTCTGATTCATCAAACAAAACACCATATGAAACAGACAAGTGATTATTCCCCACATGTGCAGTATTCAAAAAGGCTTTGATTTTGCAGCCATATAAAATAGACTAGTGTCTATTCCACACGTGTGCATTATTTCCTGATTCTGTAAATTAGAGGCTATATAAAGCAGCCTCCTAACACTTCCCCCGTTGTGAACTACTCAGTGAGGCTCTTTATGTTTAACCATATGAAAAAGGATGCTGTCTATCTCAAATATTTGCATTATTCAGAGAATCTCTGAATGAATGCCTATATGATATAGACTGCTAAGTATTTTACATTTTTGTATTTCTTTAATTTTTATTGCTTTATAGGTTTTAGGGTACATGTGCAGAACGTGCAAGATAGTTGCATAGGTACACTCATGGCAGTGTGTTTTGCTGCATTCCTCCCCTTCACCCACACCTGGCATTCATCCCCAGGCTATCCCTCCCCAGCCTCCCCCGCTGTCCCTCCCTCATTCCCCCCAATAGACCCCAGTGTATAGTAGACTGCCTCTCTGTGTCCATGTGTTCTCATTTTTCTCACCCACCTATGAGTGAGTATATGCGGTATTTCTTTTTATGTTCTTGTGTCAGTTCGCTGAGAATGATGATCTCCAGATTCATCCATGTCCTTACAAAGGACACAAACTCATCATTTTTTATTGCTGCATAATATTCCATGGTTTATATGTGCCACATTTTTCCAGTCCAATCTATCATCGATGGGCATTTGGGTTGGTTCCAGTTCTTTGCTATTGTGAACAGGGCTGCAATGAACATTCGTGTGCATGTGTCCTTATAGTACAACTATTTATAGTCCTTTGGATATATACCCAGTAAAGGGATTGCTGGATCAAATGGAATTTCTATTTCAAGGTCCCTGAGGAATTGCCACACTGTCTTCCACAATGGTTGAACTAATTTACACTCCCACCAAGAGTGTAAGAGTGTTCCTATTTCTCCATATCCTCTCCAGCATCTGCTGTCTCCAGATTTTTAAATGATCGCCATTCTAACTAGCGTGAGATGGTATCTCAATGTGGTTTTGATTTGCATCTCTCTAATGACTAGTGATGATGAGCACTTTTTCATATGTTTGTTGGCCTCATGTATGTCTTCTTTTGTAAAGTTTCTGTTCATATCCTTTGCCCATTTTTGAATAGGCTTGTTTATTTTTTTTCTGTAAATCTGTTTGAGTTCTTTGTAAATTCTGGATATCAGCCCTTTGTCAGATGGGTAAACTGCAAAGATTTTTTTCCCATTCTGATGGTTGCCAATTCACTCTAGTTACTGTTTCTTTTGCTGTGCAGAAGGTGTGGAGTTTAATTAGTTCCCATTTGTGTATTTTGGCCTTTGTTGACAATGCTTTTGATGTTTTGTTCATGAAGTCCTTGCCTACTCCTATGTCCTGAATGGTTTTACCTAGATTTTCTTCTAGGATTTTTATGGTGTCAGGTCTTACGTTTAAGTCTTTAATCAATCTGGAGTTAATTTTAGTGTAAGGTGTCAGGAAGGGGTCCAGTTTCTGCTTTCTGCAAATGGCTAGCCAGTTTTCCCAACACGGTTTATTAAACAGGGAATCCTTTCCCCATGGCCTGTTTTTGTCTGGTTTCTCAAAGATAATATGGTTGTAGATATGTTGTGTTTCCTCCGATGCCTCTGTTCTGTTACATTGGTCTATATCTCTGTTTTGGTACAAGTACCATGCTGTTTTGATTACTGTAGCCTTGTAGTATATTTTGAAGTCTGGTAGTGTGATGCCTCCCGCTGTGTTCTTTTTGCTTAGAATTAACTTGGCTATGCGGGCTCTTTTTTCGTTCCATATGAAATTAATGGTGAATTTTTCCAGTTCTGTGAAGAAATTCAATGGTAGTTTGATGGGGATAGCATTGACTGTGTAAATCACTTTGGGCAGTATAGCCATTTTCACGATATTGATTCTTCCTAACCACGAACATGGAATGTTTCTCCATCTGTTTGTGTCCTCTCTTATTTCGTTGAGCAGTGGTTTGTAGTTTTCCTTAAAGAGGTCCCTTACATTCCTTGTGAGTTGTATTCCTAGGTATTTTATTTTCTTTGTAGCAATTGTGAATGGCAGTTCCTTCTTGATTTGGTTCTCTTTAAGTCTGTTATTGGTGTATAGAAATGCTTGTGATTTTTGCACATTGATTTAATATCCTGAGACTTTGCTGAATTTGCTTATCAGATTCAGGAGCTTTTGGGCTGAGGTGATGGGGTCTTCTAGGTTTATTATCATGTCATCTGCAAATAGAGACAATTTGGCTTCCAACTTTTTTTATTTGAATACCGTTTATTTCTTTCTCTTGCCTGATTTCTCTGGCTAGAACTTCCAGTACTATGTTGAATAGGAGCGGTGAGAGAGGGTATCCTTGTCTAGTGCCGGATTCCAGAGGGAATGCATCCAGTTTTTGCCCATTAATTATGATATTGGCTGTTGGTTTGTCATAAATTGCTTTTATTACTTTGAGATACGTTCCATCAATACCAAGTTTATTGAGAATTTTTAGCATAAAGGGCTGTTGAATTTTGTCAAATGCCTTCTCTGCGTCAATTGAGATAATCATGGGGTTTTTGTTTTTGCTTCTGTTTATGTGGTGAATTACATTTAGAAACTTGCGTATGTTGAACCAGCCTTATACCACCGTGATGAATCCTACTTGATCATGATGGATAAGTTTTTTAATGTGCTGTTGCAATCGGTTTGCCAGTATGTTATTGAAGACTTTTGAATCTATGTTCATCATGGATATTGGCCTGAAGTTTTCTTTTCTTGTTGAGTCTCTGCCAGGTTTTGGTGTCAGAATGATGTTGGTCTCATAAAATGATTTTGGAAGGGTTCCCTCTTTTTTGATTATTTGGAATAGTTTCAGAAGGAACGGTACCAGATCCTCTTTGTGGGTCTGGTAGAATTCAGCTGTGAACCCATCTGGACCTGGGCTTATTTTGTGTGGTAGGCTCTTAATTGCTGCCTCAACTTCAGACCTTGTTATTGGTCTATTCATAGTTTCGGCTTCCTCCTGGTTTAGGCTTGGGAGGACACAGACTTCCAGGAATTTAACCATTTCTTCCTGATTTACTAGTTTATGTGCATAGAGTTGTTTGTGGTATTCTCTGATGATGGTTTGAATTTCTGTGGAATCTGTGGTGATTTCCCCTTTATCGTTTTTTATTGCATCTATTTGGTTGTTCTCTCTTTTCTTTTTTATCAGTCTGGCTAGTGGTCTGTCTATTTTGTTTATCTTTTCGAAAAACCAGCTCTTAGATTTATTGATTTTTTGAAGGGTTTTCTTGTCTCTATCTCCTTCAGTTCTGATCTGATCTTAGTTATTTCTTGTCTTCGGCTAGGTTTTGAGCTTTTTTGATCTTGCTCCTCTAGCTCTTTCAGTTTTGACGATAGGGTGTCAATTTTGGATCTCTCCACTCTTCTCATGTGGGCACTTATTGCTATATATTTTCCTCTACAGACTGCTTTAAATGTGTCCCATATATTCTGGTACGTTGTGTCTTCATTCTCGTTGGGTTCTAGGAACTTCTTTATTTCTGCCTTCATTTCATTGTTTATCCAATCAACATTCAAGAGCCAGTTGTCCACATCCTCTCCAGCATCTGCTGTCTCCAGATTTTTTAATGATCGCCATTCTAACTGGTGTGAGATGGTATCTCAATGTGGTTTTGATTTGCATCTCTCTAATGACCAATGACGATGAGCACTTTTTCATATGTTTGCTGGCCTCATGTATGTCTGCTTTCGTAAAGTTTCTGTTCATATCCTTTGCCCATTTTTGAATGGGCTTGTTTGTTTTTTTCCTGTAAATCTGTTTGAGTTCTTTGTAAATTCTGGATATCAGCCCTTTGTCGGATGCGTGTTGGTGGGAGTGTAAATTAGTTCAACCATTGTGGAAGACAGTGTGGCGATTCCTCAGGGACCTAGAAATAGAAATTCCATTTGACCCAGCAATCCCATTACTGGGTATCTATCCAAAGGACTATAAATCGTTCTACTATAAGGACACATGCACACGAATGTTCATTGCAGCACTGTTTACAATAGCAAAGACCTGGAACCAACCCAAATGCCCAACGATGATAGACTGGACTGGGAAAATGTGGCACATATACACCATGGAATATTATGCAGCAATCAAAAATGATGAGTTTGTGTCCTTTGTAGGGACATGGATGAATCTGGAGAACATCATTCTCAGCAAACTGACACAAGAACAGAAAAAGAAATACCGCATATACTCGCTCATAGGTGGGTGAGAAAAATGAGAACATGTGGACACAGAGAGGCGGTCTACTATACACTGGGGACTGTTGGGGGGAATGGGGGAGGGACAGCAGGGGGGGGCTGGGGGGGATAGCCTGGGGATGAATACCAAGTGTGGGTGAAGGGGAGGAAAGCAGCAAAGCACACTGCCATGTGTGTACCTATGCAACTATCTTGCTCGTTCTGCACATGTACCCCCAAACCTATAATGCAATAAAAAAAAAAATTAAAAAATAAAAAAAAATAAAAAAGAAAGTCATAAAAAAAAAAAAAAAAAAAAAAAAAAAAAAAAAAAAGAGCCAGTTGTTCAGTTTCCATGAAGCTGTGCGGTTCTGAGTTAGTTTCTGAATTCTGAGTTCTAACTTGATTGCGCTATGGTCTGAGAGACTGTTACTTATGATTTCAGTTGTTTTGCGTTTGCTGAGGAGTGCTTTACTTCCAATTATGTGGTCAATTTTGGAGTAGGTGTGATGTGGTGCTGAGAAGAATGTATATTCTGTGGATTTTTAGTGGAGAGTTCTGTAAATGTCTATCAGGTTTGCTTGTTCCAGGTCTGAGTTCAAGTCCTGGATATCCTTGTTAATTTTCTGTCTGGTTGATCTGTCTGCTATTGACAGTGGAGTGTTAAAGTCTCCCACTATTATTGTGTGGCAGTCTAAGTCTCTTTGTAAGTCATTAAGAACTTGCCTTATATATCTGGGTGCTCCTACATTGGGTCCATATATATTTAGAATCGTTACCTCTTCTTGTTGTATCATTCCTTTTACCATTATGTAATGACCTTTTTATCTCTTTTGATCTTTGTTTCTTTAACGTCTATTTTATCAGAGACGAGAATTGCAACTCCTGCTTTTTTCTGCTCTCCATTTGCTTGGTAAATCTTTCTCCATCCTTTTATTTTAAGCCTTTGTGTATCTTTGCATGTGAGGTGGGTTTCCTGGATACAGCACACCGATGGGTTTTGGTTTTTTATCCAATTTGCCAGTCTGTGTCTTTTGATTGGTGCATTTAGGCCATTTATATTTAGGGTTAATATTGTTATGTGTGAATTTGATACTGCCATTTTGATGCTAGCTGGCTGTTTTGCCCGTTGGTTCATGAACATTCTTCATTTTGTTGATGGTCTTTAGCATTTGGTATGCTTTAGGACGGCTGGTACTGGTTGTTTCTTTCTATGTGTAGTGCCTCTTTCAGGAACTTTTGTAAAGCAGGCCTAGTGGTGACAAAATCTCTAAGTACTTGCTTGTTCATGAAGGATTTTATTTTTCCTTCACTTATGAAGCTCAGTTTGGCTGGATATGAAATTCTGGGTTGAAAGTTCTTTTCTTTAAGGATATTGAATATTGGTCCCCACTCCCTTCTGGCTTGTAGAGTCTCTGCCGAGAGATCTACTGTGAGTCTTATGGGCTTCCCTTTGTGGGTTACCCGACCTTTCTCTCTGGCTGCCCTTAGTATTTTCTCCTTCATTTCAACCCTGGTGAATCTGACGATTATGTGCCTTGGGGTTGCTCTTCTTGCGGAGTATCTTTGTGGTGTTCTTTGTATTTCCTGGAGTTGAGTATTGACCTGTCTTGCTAGGTTGGAGAAATTTTCCTGGATAATATCCTCAGTAGGATTTTCCAGCTTGGATTCATTCTCTTCATCACATCCTGGTATATCTATCAAACCTAGGTTGGGTCTCTTCACATAGTCCCACATTTCTTGGAGATTTCGTTCATTCCTTTTTGTGCTTTTTTCTTTAATCTTGGTTTCTTGTTTTATTTCATTTAGTTGATCTTCAACTTCTGATATTCTTTCTTCTGCTTGGTCAATTCGGCTGTTGAAACTTGTGCATGCTTCGCGGAGTTCTCATGTTGTGTTTTTCAGCTCCTTCAATTCATTCATATTTCTCTCTAATTTGTCCATTCTTGTTATCAATTCCTCGAATATTTTTTCAAATCTTTTTTCAAGGTTCTTGGTTTCTTTGCACTGGTTTAGAACATGTTCTTTTAGCTCACTGAACTTTCTCATTATCCACTTTCTGAAGTCTGATTCCGTCATTTCCTCACATTCATTCTCCGTCCAGCTTTGTTCCCTTGCTGGTGAGGAGTTTTGGTCCTTTGTAGGAGGTGAGGTTTTTTGGTTTCGGGTGTTTTCCTCCTTTTTTGCGCTGGTTTCTTCCCATCTTTATGGATTTATCCGCCTGTCGACTTAGCAGTTGCTGATTTTTTCAATTGGGTCTCTGTGTGGATGCTGAGATTGTTGATGATGAAGTATTTTTGTTACTTATTTTTCCTTCTAATGGCCTAGCCCCTCTGCTGTATGAGTGCTGAGGTCCACTCCAAGCCCTGCTTGTCTGGGGTATACCTGTAGCAGCTGCGGAACATTTAGGGATGATACCAGTTTTTTCTTCTTCTGTCTTTGTTCCAGAATGATGCTTGCCAAATGTCAGTCTGATTAGTCCTTTTTTGGGGTGACTCTTTGGATATACAGGGGTCAGGGAGCTGCTTGAAGAGACAGTCTGTGCTTTATAGGAGCTCCAGTGCTGTGCTTTGAGCTCCGTTTTTCATTCAGGGTTGTTGGGAGCTTGTTTATGTCTGCTGCGATAGAACTCATAAAGCTCCACCCTTTTTTTTTCTCCTTAGATGCTCTGTCTCAGGGATTTGGTGCTTTCTTTATGAGTATCTGTTGCACTGTCCTGCCCCACTAGGAGGCAGTCTATTCACTATTTGCCTGCCAGGGTTCTCACTTGCTAGCTCGGTTCTGCCCTGTTGCTTCTGGGCTCCCTTCTGCTGTATAGCGCTCCCCCCTCCTGTCGGAGTCTCTCTGTTATGGCAGGTTGCCTCAGCAACCACAGGCTGCGTCAGGCCTGGGCGGTACTTCAGTAGGGGTGGATTGCGTCAGTAACGGTGGAGGCTCCTTCCTCACCGGGCTGCACCATCCTATATACCAGCAGCAAAACTCTCAGCCCCAAGCGCCTCCAGTCGCAGCCCTGCTTGTCCCCGTGAGGGTGGGACCCACCGAGCTTGATCACCCAGCTCCCTGCCTCAGAGTTTGTCCTCTCTCTCTCTCTCTTCCTCTCAGCAAGCTGAAAATTTGACTCTCTCACTGGCGTCCCAGTAGCCTTCCGATAGTGCACTGAGATCCGTGTGATCTCCCGTGCCGTGGCCCACTGCACCGGCTCAGATCACGCTTCCCAGGAAACTCCTGGTCTGGCTCATTGTTCAAGTCCCGTTCAATCAGATGGACATGCCAATCTGCCCTTCCAAATCTCAGATTGCCGGTTTAACAGGGCACCCAGACCAGTGAGTTCCTTGCTGGGTCCCGCTGTGGCGCAGGCCAAAGCGGCCGCCCCAGCCGACTGCATTAGCCAGCTGTACTAGTGTCCCGTGTCTCTCCCACACCTGCGATTTTCAACGCTCTGTGGGCAAAAAAGGTCCATCCGAGAATGCGGCTAGGTCTCACCCTCTGCACCTTCACCGAGAGCTGCAATCCTGAGTCACTTCTACGACGCCATCTTGCAAGTCTCAATCAGTGTATCCCCTCTTCTGTGTGTATCTTTTTCTCTACTGTGTGTATCCTCCTCTCTTCTGTGTGTATCCTCCTCCCTCTTGTCTGTATCCCTTCTCTCTTATGTGCATATCCCCCCACTCTCCTGTGTTTATCCCCACTTTCTCCTGTGTGTATCCCCCTCTCTCCTGTGTGTATCCTCCTGTCCTGTGTTTACGCCACTCTCTTTTGTGTATCCCCATTTCCTGTGTGTATCCTACTCTCTCCTGTGTGTATACCCCTCTCTCTTTTGTGTATCCCCTCTCTGCAGTGTGTATCCTCCTCTCTGCGTTTTTAAGCCCCCTCTCTTCTGTGTGTACGCCCTGTTCTCATGTGTGTATCCCTCTCTTCTGTGTGTATTCTCCCCTCTCCTGTCTATCCTCCTTTCTCCGGTGTGTATCTCCCTCTCCTGTGTGTATGCTTCTCTCTCCTGTGTATCCTTCTCTACTGTGTTTATCCTCCTCTCTCCTGTGTGTATCCCCCTCTCTCCTGTGTGTATCCTTCTCTCTTCTGTGGGCATGCCACACTCTCCTGTTTGTATCCCACTTTTTGCTGTGTGTGTCACCCTCTCTCCTTTGTGGAGTCTCCTCTCTCCTGTGGGTATGCCCCTCTCTCTTGCGTGTATTCCCCTCTCCTGTGTATATCCCCCTCTCTCCTGTGTGTATCTAAATCCCTTCTTTGTGTATCCCTGTCTCTTGCGTGTTTCTTTTTCTCTCCTTTGTTTATTTCCCTCTCCTGTGTTTATCCCCCTCTCTCCTGTGTGTATTTTTCTGTCTCCGGTGTGTATCATTTTCTATTTTCTGTGTATAATCCTCTATCCTGTGTGTATCCCCCTCCCTTCTGTATTTATGCTGCACTCTTTTCTTTGTATCCCCCTTTTTCCTGTGTGTATTTCCCGCTCTTTTTTTGTGTATTCTTCTCTTTCCTGTGGGTATGCCCATCTCTCTTGTTTGTATTACCCTCTCTCTTGTGTGTATCCCCCTCTCCCTGTGTGTATCCAGCTCCATTCTTTGTGTATCCCTGTCTCCTGTGTGTATCTTTTTTCTCTCCTGTTTGTATTACCCTCTCCTGTGTTTATTCCCCTCTTTTCTGTGTGTATCCTTCTGTCTCCTATGTGTATTATTTTGTATTTTCTGCGTATCCTCCTCTATCCTGTGTGTATCTTCCTCTCTACTGTGTTTATCCTTCTCTGCTGTGTATCTGTTCCTCTTCTGTATGTATGCTCCTCTCTCCTGTGTGTGTCTCTCCTCATTCCTCTGTGTATCCCCCCTTTCTCCTTTTTGTATCCACACTCTCTCCTCTATGTATCCCCACTTTCTCTTGTGTGTATTCTTCTTTCTCCTGTGTTTATCCCCTCTTTCCTGTGTGAATCCTAATCTCTGCTGTGTGTATTCTCATTTCTCCTGTGTGTATGCCTTTCTCTTCTGTCTGTATGCTTCTCCCCTGTGTGTATTCTCCTCTTTCCTTTGTGTATCCCTTTTTCTCCTGTGTGTATCACCCTCTCCTGTGTGTATGCCCCTCTCTCCTGTGTATTCCCATCTCCTGTGTGTAACCTTCCCTCTCCTGTGTGTATCCTTTTCTCTTTTCCATGTATCCCCCTCTCTCCTGTGTGTATCCCCCTCTCCCTTGTGTATCCTTCTTTCTCCTGTGTGTATCTTTTCTCTACTGTGTGTATCCCCCTCTCTCATGTGTGTATCCCCTTCTCTCCTGTGTGCATCCTTTACTCTTGTGTGTATACCCCTCTCTCCTGTGAGTATCCTCCTTTCTCCTGTGTTTATTCTCCTCTCTTCTGTGTGTGTCGCCCTATCCTGTGTGTATCCCCCCACTCTCCTGTGTGTATCCTTCTCTCCTGCGTGTATTCTTCTCTCTACTCTGTGTATCCTCCTCGCTTTTGTGTGTATCCTCCTCTTTCCTGCGTTTATCGTCCTCTCTTCTGTCTGTATCCTCCTCTCTTTTTTGTGTACCCTCCTCTCTCCTGTATTTATCCTTCTCCCCCTCTGTGTATCCCCCTCTGTCCTGTGTGTATCTCCTTCCATCCTGTGTGTATGCCCCACTCTCCTGTGTGTATCCCCTTTTCTCCTGTGTGTATCCCACTTCTCTCCTGTGTGTATCCTCCTCTCTCCTCTGTGTATGCTCCTCTTTTCGTTGTTTATTTCCCTCTCCTCTGTGGATACCCATTTCTCCTGTGTGCATCCTTCCCACTTCTGTGTGTATCCCTCTCGCCTGTGTATATCCCCCTCTCTTCTGTGTTTTTCCCCCTCTCCTTTGTGTATCCTCCTCTTTCATGTGTGTATTCTCCTCTCTCCTGTACGTGTTCTCCTGTGTGCTGTTTGTATCCTCCACTCTCTTGTGTGTATCCCCCTCGCCCTCTGTGTATTCCCCTCTCTCCTGTGTGTATCTTTCTCTCTTGTGTGTGTATCCTCCTCTCTTTTGTGTGTATCTTCCTCTCTTTTGTGTGTATCATCCTCTCTCCTCCGTGTATCATCCTCTATTCTTTCTGTATCCTCCAGTCTGTTGTGTGTTTCCTCCTCTCTCTTGTATTTATTCTTCTCTTTCTGTGTGTATCTTTCTCTATCCTGTGTGTGTTACCTTCCCTTTTGTGTGTATGCCCCACTCTCCTGTGGGTATCCCCCTCTCCTGTGTATCACCCCACTCTCCTGTGTGTATCCTCCTCTATTTTTTGTTTATACCATTCTCTCAGGTGTGTATTCTTCTTTTCTTGTGTATCCTCCTCTGTCCTGTGTGTATCACACCGTCTCCTGTTTGTATCCCCCTCACCTGTGTGTATCTCCCTCTCTCTTGCTTTTTCCCTCACTTCCTCGTGTATACTCCTCTATCTTGTGTGTAGCCTTCTCTCTCCTGTGTGTATCCTCCTCTCTACTGTGTGTATCCCTCTCCTTCTTGTGTGTATGCCGCACTCTCCTGTTTGTATCTTTCTTTCTCCTGTGTGTATCCCCCACTCTCCTTTGTGTATCACACCGTCTCCTGTGTATTCCCCTCGCCTGTGTGTATCCCCTTCTCTCTTGTGTTTTTCCCTCTCTTCTTTGTGTATACTCCTCTCTCCTGTGTGTAGCCTTTTCTCTCCTGTGTGTATCCTCCTCTCTCCTGTGTGTATCCTTCTCCCTTTTGTGTATGCCACACTCTCCTATTTTTATCCCCCTTTTTCCTGTGTGTATCCCCCTCTCTCCTTTGTGTATTCTCATCTCTCCTCTATGTATGCCATCTCTGTTGTGTGCATTCTCCTCTTTCCTGTGTGTATCACCCTCTCTTCTGTGTGTATTACCTTGTCTCTTGTGTGTACCCAACTCTCCTCCTTTTATCCTCCTCACTCCTGTGTGTATGCCTTTCTCCTATGTGTATCCTCCTCTCTCCTGTGTATATCCTCCTCTCTCCTGTGCGTATTCTTCTCTCTCCTGTGTTAATTTTTTTTCTTCTGTGTGTATCTTTCTCTCTCCTGTGTTTAATCCTCCTCTCTTTTTTGTGTTTCCCCCCTCTCTCCTGTGTGTAACCACTTTCTCTCTTTTGTGTATCCCCCTCTCTTCCGTGTGTATCTCCTCTCTCCTGTTTGTATCCTCTCTCCTGTGTTTATCTTCCTCTCTACTGTGTTTACGCCCCTCTCACCTTTGTGTATCCCCCTCTCTTGTGTGTATCCTCCTCTCTCCTGTGTTTATCCCCCTTTTCCTTGTGTGTATTTCACTTTCCTGTGTGTATGCCCCACTCTACTTTGTGTATCTTCCTCTCCTGTGCGTATCCTACTTTCTCCTGTGTGTATCGTTTTATTTTCTATGGGTATTCCTTTTTCTCCTGTGTGTATCAAACCTCTTTTTTTGTGTATCTTCCTCTCTCCTGTGTGTATTCTTATTTCTGTTGTGTGTATCTTTCTCTATTTTGTGTGTATCCTCCTGTCTCCCGTGTGTACCTTCCTCTCTTCTGTGTGTATCACCCCTCTCCTGTGTGTATCCTTCTGTCTCCTGTGTGTATCCTTCTCTCTTTTTTTGTGTGTCCTCCTCTATCCTGTGTGTATTCTAATGTCCTGTGTTTATCTTCCTCTCTCCTGTGTGTATTCTCCTCTTTCCTGTGTGTATCCTATTATCTTCTGTGTGTATCCCTCTTCTCTCCTGTGTGCATCCCCGCTCTCTCCTGTGTATATCCCCCTCTCTCCTGTGTGTATTCCTTCTCTACTGTGTGTATACTTCTCTCTGCTGTGTGTCTCTTGTGTGTATGCCTCTCTCCTTTTATATATTTTTCTTTTGTTTGTATACCCCTCTCTATTGTGTGTACCTTCCTTTTTCCTGTGTGTATTTCCCTCTCCTGTGTTTCTCAACACTCTCTCCTGTGTGTATTCTCCTCTCTCCTGCGTGTATCCTCCTCTCTCCTGTGTGTATCCTTCTCTCTTTTGTGTATTTTCCTCTCTCCTGCGTGTATCCTCCTCTCTTCTGTCTGTATCCTTATTCCTTTTATGTGTGTTTTCCTTTCTCCTGTATTTATCCTTCTCCCCCTGTGTGTACCAACCCTCTCCTGTTTGTATCTTCCCCGATCCTGTGTCTATGCCCCACTGTCCTGTGGGTATCCTCCTCTCTCCTGTGTGTATATCTTCTCTCTGCTTGGTGTATCCTCCTCTCTTTTTTGTGTGTGCTTTTTTCTACTGTGTGGATCCCCCTCTCCTGTGTGTATCCCCTTCTCTTCTGTGTGCATTTCCCCAACTTCTGTGTGTACACTTCTCGCCTGTGTGTATCTCCCTCTCTACTGTGTTTTCTTCTCTCCTTTGTGTATCCTTTTTTCTCCTGTGTGTATCCTTTTTAGTCTTGAGTGTATCATACTCTCTGCTGTGTGTATCCCACTCTCTCCTGTGTGTATCATTCTCTCTCCTGTGTGTATGCACCTCTCTTTTGTGTGTGTCCCTCTCTCCTGTGTGTATCCCCCTCTCTCCTCTGTTTACTTCACCGTCTCCTGTGTGTATCCCTCTCGCCTGTTTGTATCCTCCTCTCTCCTGTGTATCTCCCCTTTTTTTTGTGAATCCTCCTCTCTCCTGTGTGTATCCTCCTCCCTCCTGTGTGTATTCTCCTCTCTCCTCTGTGTATTTTCCTTTCTCCTGTGTGTATCCCCCTCCTTCTGTGTGTATCCTTCTCTCTCCTTTGTGTATCCCCCTCCTCCTGTGTGTATTCCGCACTTTCCTGTTTGTATTTTCTTTCTCTTGTGTGTATCCTTCTCTCTACTGTGTCTATGACCCTCTGCCTTGTGTTTATTCTCCTTTCTCCTTTATGTATTCCCCTCTCTCCTCTCTGTATCCCCATCTCCTGTGTGTATCCCCTTTCTCTTGTGTGTACTACCCTGTCTTCTGTGTGTATCCAAATCTCTTGTTTGTATCCTCTCTCTCCTTCGTGTATGCCCCTTTCCTGTGTGTATCCTCCTTTCTCCTGTGTGTATCCTCTTCTCTCCTGTGTGTATCCTACTCTTTCCTGTGTGTATCTTTCTCTCTCCTGTATGTATTTTCTACTCTCCTGTGTGTATCTTCCTTTCTCCTGTGTGTATTTATCCTCTCTCCTGTGTGTAATTTCTTTCTCTCTTGTGTGTATCCCCCCTTTCTTCTGTGTGTATCACCCTCTCTCCTGTGTGTATCCCCAGTCTCCTTTTTTTATCTTCCTCTCTCCTGTGTGTATCTTCCTCACTCCTGTGTGTATGCCCCTCTCTGCTGTGTGTATTCCCCTCTTCGGTGTTTATCCTTTTCTCTCTTGTGTGTATCCTTTTTGATCCTGTGTGTATCCTTTTTTCCTGTGTGCATGCCCCTCTCTACTTTGTTTATCCCCCTCCCTAGTGTGTATCCTTTTTTCTCCTGTGTGTGTTTTCCTTTCTCCTGCGTGTATATTCATTTATTCTGTGTCTATTCCTCTTCTTTCCTGTGTGTTTCCCCCTCTCTTCTGTGTGTAACCCCTTTTTCTCCTGTGTTTATCCCCCTTTCTGCTGTATGTATCACCCTTTCTCCTGTGTGTATCCCCTCTCGCCTGTTTGTATTTTCCTCTCTCATGTGTGTTTCATCCTCTCTCCTGTGTGTATCCCCATCTCCTGTGTGTATTCTCCCCTTTCCTGTGCTATCCCCTTTCTTCTGTGTGTATCCTCTTTCCTGTGTTCATGCTGCTTTATACTTTGTGTATTTCCCTTTCCTGTGTGTATCCTCCTTTATCCTGTTTGGTTCCTTTTCTCTCCTGTGGGTATCCCCCTTTCTCCTGTGTGTATCACCACTCTCCTGTATGTATCCCCCTCTCTCCTTTGTGTATCCTTCTCTCATTTGTGTGTATCTTCCTCTCTCCGGTTTGTAGCCTTCTTCCTCCTGTGTGTATCACCCCGCTCCTGTGTGTACTTTTCTCTCTCCTGTGTCTATCCTTCTGTCTTCTGTGTGTATCCTTCTCTATTTTGTGTGTATTCTTCTCTCTCCTTTGTGTATTCTTCACTCTTTTGTGTGTATTTTTTTTCCTGTGTGTATCTTCCTCTCTCCTGTGTGTATTCTGCTCTCTCCTATGTGTATCCTCCTCTCTCCTGTGTGTATTCCTCCTCTCTCTTGGATGTATTCCCCTTCTCTCTTGTGTGTATCTCCCATCTCTCCGTGTGTATTCCTTTCTCTCCTATGTGTATACTCCACTCTTCTGTGGGTATCCCCGCTCTCCTCTGTGTATTCTCCTCTCTGCTGTGTGTATTCTTTTCTCTCCTGTGTGTACACCTCTCTCTCCTGTGTGTATTCCCCTCTTCTGTGTGTATTCTCCTCTCTTCTGTGTGTAACCTCTTTCTTTTGTGTGTATTCCCCTCTCTTGTGTGTTTCCTTTTCTCTCCTGTGTGTATCCTTCTCTCTTTTCGGTATATCACCATCTCTTCTGTGTGTATCACCCTCTTTTTTTGTATCCTCTTTTCTCCTTTGTGTATCTTCCTTTCTCCTCTGTGTACCCTCCTTTTCCCTGTGTGTATCACCTTTCTTCTGTGTGTATCACCCTCTCTCCTGTGTTTATCCCTCCCTTTTTTTGTGTATCCTCCTCTCTGCTGTGCGTATACTCCACTCACCTGTTTGTATCCTCCTCTTTTCTGTTTGTATTTCCCTCTCCTGTGTGTATTCCTTCTCTCCACTGTGTGTATCCTCGTCTCTTTTGCGTGTATCCTCCTCTCTTCTTTGTGTATCCTCCTCTATCCTGTGTGAATTTTCCTTTCTCTTGCGTGTGTTTTCCTCTCTTCTGTCTGTAACCTATTCTATTTTGTGTGTATCCTTCTCCCTCCTGTCATTATCCTTCTCCCCCTTTGGGTATCCCACTGTTTTCTGTGTGTATCCCTCTTTCTTCTATGTGTATGCCCCACTGTCCTGTGTGTATCCCCTCTCTCCTCTGTGTATCATTCCTCTCTCCCATGTTTACCCTTCTCTCTCCTCTGTGTATGCCCCTCTCTTCTCTGTGTATCCCTTTCTTCTGTGTGTATATCACTCTTTTTTGTGTGTATCCTCCACTCTGCTGTGCTTATCGTCCCCTCTCTTGCGTTTATCCCCCTCATTCCTGTGTGTATCCTCCTTTCTCCTGTGTGTATTTTCCTCTCTCTTGTGTGTATCCTCCTCTCTCCTGTGTGTATTCCCTTCCCATTTGTGTATGGCACACTCTCCTATTTGTATACCCCACTCTCCTTAGTGTATTCCACTCTCTCTTGTGTTTATCCTCCTCTCTCCTGTGTGTATCCTTTTTTCACGTGTAGATCCTCCTCTCTCCTGTTTGTATAATTTTCTCTTCTGTGTGTATCCTCCTCTTTCCTTTCTGTATCCTCCTCTCTTTTGTGTGTATGCCACTTTCTTCTGTGTGTATTTTTCCTAGTCCTTTGTGTTTCCCCCTCGCCTGTGTGTATTCTCCTTTTTCCTGTGTCCTTCCCCTCTCATTTGTGTATCCTCCTTTCTCCTGTGTGTATCCTCCATTCTGCTGTGTTTATCCTTCTCTCTTTTGCGTTTATCCCCCTCATTCCTGTGTGTATCCTTTTTTCTCCTCTTTGTATTTTCCTCTCTCTTGTGTATATCCTCCTTTCTCCTGTATGTATCCCCCTCCCATTTTGTGTATGCCACCCTCTCCTGTTTGTATCCCCCACTCTCCTGAGTGTATTCCCCTTTCTCCTGTGTGTATCCTCCTTTCACTTGTGTATCCTCCTCTCTCCTGTTTGTATCATTTTCTCTTCTGTGTGTATCCTCCTCTTTCCTTTCTGTATCCTCCTCTCTTTTGTGTGTATCCCACTCCATTCTGTGTGTATTTTTCCTAATCCTTTGTGTTTCCCCCTCGACTGTGTGTATTCCCCTTTCTCCTGTGTGCTTCCCCTCTCATTTGTGTATCCTCCTCTCTCCTGTGTGTATCCTCCTCTCTCCGGTGTGTACCTTTTTCTCTCTTGTGTGTATACCCCCTCTCTCCTGTGTGTATCCTCCTATCTATTGTGTGTATCCTTCTCTATTCTGTGTATATTCTCCTTTCTTCTGGTGTATGCCCCTCTCTCCTGTGTGTATCCCACTCTTCTGCGTGAATCCTTTTAGTCCTGTGTGTATCCCCCTCTTTCCTGGGTGTATCAGCCTTTCCTTTGTGTATGCCTTTGTCCCTTTTGTGTATTCTCTTCTCTCCTGTGTGTATCTTCCCCTCTCATTTGTGTATCCTCCTCTCTCCTATGTGTATCCTCCTCTTTCCTGTGTGCATTCTCCACTCTGCTGTGTTTATCCTTCTCTCTTTTGCGTTTATCCCCCTCATTCCTGTGTGTATGCTCCTTTCTCCTGTGTGTCTTTTCCTCTCTCTTTTGTGTATCCTCCTCTCTCCTGTTGGTATCATTTTCTCTTCTGTGTTTATTCTCCTCTCTCCTTTCTGTATCCTCCTCTGTTTTGTGTGTATCCTCCTCTCTCCTGTGTGTATCCTTCTCTTCTGCGTGTATTCTTTTTTTCCTGTGTGCATCCCCTTCTATCCTGTGTGTATCATCCTCTCCTTTCTGTATGCCTTTGTCTCTTTTGTGTATTCTCCTTTATCATTTGTGTATCTTTTTCTCTAATGTGTGTATCTTCCTGTCTCCTGTGTGTATCTTCCTCCCCCTATGTGTATCCCACTGTCTCCTGTGTGTATCCCCCTCTCTCCTGTGTGTATCCTTTCTTCGTCTCAGTGTATCCTCCTTTCACTTGTGGGGATTCTCCTCTCTCCTGTGAGTATCATCCTTTCTCTTGTGTGTATCTTCCTCTCTCCTTTGTGTACCTTTTTATATTCTGTGTGTATCCTTCTGTCTCCTTTGTGTATCTTTCTCCCTCCTGTGTGTATTTTCTTTTCTCCCGTGGGTATCCCCCCTCTCTCCTGTGTTCATCTTTCTCTCTCCTGTGTGTATCCTCCTGCATCCTGTGTGTATCCTTTTCTCTCTTTTGTGTATGCCCCTCTCTTCTGTGTGTATCTTTCTCTACTGTGTGTATCCTCCTCTCTGCTCTGTGTATCCATTACTATCCTGTGTGTATTCTTCTCTCTTTTGTTTTTATCTTTCTCTCTTCTGTGTGTATCTTTTTCTTAATTTTGTGTATCCCTTCTCTCTCCTGTGTTTATCCCCCTCTCTCTTGTGTGTATCCTCCTCTCTCCTGTGTGTATCTTTTATCTTTCCTGTGTGTATGCCCCTCTCTTTTTGTGTATTTTTCTCACCTGTGTGTATGCCCCCTCTCCTATGTGTATGCCCCTCTCCTCTGTATATCCTTCTCTCTATTTTGTGAATTTCCGTCTCTCCTGTGCGTATTATTCTCACTCCTGTGTGTATGCTTCTTTCTTTTTTGTGTATCCTCCTCTCTCCTGTGTGTATCCTCCTCTCTCCTGTGTGTAATGCCCTCTCTTCTCTGTGTATTAACCTCTATCCTGTGTATACTTTTCTCTCCTGCGTGTATTATCTTGTTTTTTTGTGTGTATCTTCCTCTCTCCTATATGTATTTCCCTCTCTTCTGTCTATATGTGTCTCTCTCCTGTGTGTATTCCCTTCTTCTGTGTGTATACCCTCTCTCTTGTGTGTATTCACATATCCTGTGTGTATCCCCCTCTCTCTTGTGTATATTTCCCTGTCTCCTGTATGTATCCAACTCTCCTCTGTGTATCCCCCCTCTCCTGTGTGTATGCCCTTCTCCTGTATGTATACTCCTCTCTCCTGTGTGTATCCTCCTGTCTCCTGCGTGTATACTTCTCTCTCCTGCGTGTATCACTCCGCTTTCTTGTGTGTTTTCCCCCTCTGTCCTGTGTGTAACACCTTTCTTTCCTGTGTGTATCATCCCTTTCTCCTGTGTCTTTCCACCTCTTTCTTGTGTGTATCTCCTCTCTCCTGCTTGTTTTTTCCTCTCTTCTGTGTGTATCATCTCTCTCCTGTGTTTATGCACCTCTCTCCTGTGTGTATCACCCGTTTTTGTGTGGATTCTTCTGTCTCCTGTGTGCATCCCCCTCTCCCTTTTGTGTCTTCCCCTTATTTCTGTGCATACGCCTCTCTCCTATGTGTATTCCCCTCTCTCCTGTGTGGATCCCCTCTCTTTTCTGTGTGTCGCCCTCTTTTCTGTGTGTCCTCCTTTCATCTATGTGTATCCTTTTCTCTTTTGTGTGTATCTTTTCTCTCTCCTGTGTGTATGCACCTCTCTTCTTTGTGTATTCCCCTCACCTTTGCGTATACCCCTCTCTGCTGTTTGTATCTTCCCTCTCTCCTGTGTGTATCCCCCTCTCTTTTGTGTGTATTTCTCTCGCTCCTGTGTGTATTCTTTTCTCTTATGTGTGTATCTTTTTCTCTTCTGTGCGTGTCATTCTCTCTCTTGTGTGTATTTCCCTTCCCTTCTGTGTGTATTTTTATCTCTCCTGTGTGTATCCCCCTCTCTCCGGCGGGTATCCTCTTCTTTGCTGTGAGTATCCTCCTTTCTCATGCGTTTATCCTCCTCTCTCGTGTGTATACCCTTCTCCTGTGTGTATACCCCTTTCTCCTATGTGTATTCAATCTCTCCTGTGTGGATGCCCTCTCTCTTGTTTGTATTGCCCTCTCCTGTCTGTATGCTTCTCTCTCTTTTGTGTATCCCTCTCTCTCCTGTGTGTATCTTTCTTTCTCCTGTGTGTATCCTTCACTTTACTGTGCGTATCTTCCTCCTCCTGTGTGTATCCCACTCTCTCCAGTGTGTAGCCTCCCCCTTCTCTGACTATGCCCAACTCTCCCGTGTGTATCCCCCTCTCTCCTGTTAGTGTCCCCCCCTCCCCTGTTTGTAACCCTTCTGTTGCCTTTGTGTATCCTACTCTCTTCTGTGTGTATCCCCCTCTTCATTGTGTGTATCCCCCCTCCGGTGTGTATCCTCCTTTCTCCTGTGTGTACCCACACTCTCCTTTGTGTATCCTCCTCTCTCCTGTGTGTATCCGCCCTCTCTTCTGTGTGTAACGCCCTCTCTCCTCTGCGTATTGCCCTCCTCCTATGTATACTCCCCTCTTTTGAGTGTATCCTCCTCTCTCTTTTGTGTATCTTCCTCTCTCCTATGTGTATCCTTCTCTCTCCTGTTTGTATGACCCTCTCTCTTGTGTGTATTCCCCTCTCTCCTGTTTGGATCCCTCTCTCTCCTGTTTGTATCCCCTCTCTCCTCTGTATATGCCCTCTCTCCTGTGTGCATCCCCCTCTCCTGTGTGTATCCCCCACTGTCCTGTTTGTATTTCTCTGTGTCCTGTATGTATCCAACTCTCCTGTGTGTATCCCCCTCTCTCCTGTGTGTATGCCCCTCTCCTGTGTGTATACTCCTTTCTCTTGTGTGCATCCTCCTCTCTACTGTGTGTATCCTCCTCTGTCCTGTATTTATCCCTTCACTTTTCTGTGTGATTCCCCCTCTCTCCTGTAGGTAACACCTTTCTTTCCTGTGTGTATCACCCCTTTATTCTGTGTGTATCATTTTCTCTCTTGTGTGTATCTTCTCTCTCTTGTTCGTTTCCTCCTCTCTCCTGTGTGTAGCCTCTCTCCTGTGTTTATGCCCCTCTTTCATGTGTGTGTCACACTTTTCTGTGTTTATCATTTTGTCTCCTGTGTGGATCCCATTTTTGTGTGTGTATGACCCTCTTTTGTGTGTGTATCTCCCTCTCCTATGTGTTTCCTCTTCTCTCCAGTGTGTATTCTTTTCTCTCCTGTGTGTATCCCCCCTCTACTGTGTGTATCTTACTATTTTCTGTGTGTATCCTCCTCTGTTCTGCGTGTATTCTTCCCTCCCCTCTGTCTATGCCCCTCTCTCCTATATGTATTCCCCTGTCCTGTGTTTATCTTCCTCTCTCCTGTGTGTATTCCACACTCTCCTCTGTGTATCCCCCATTCTTGTGAGTATCCCACTCTCTTCTCTGTGTATCCCCTACTCCTGTGTGTATCCTCTTCTCTTCTGGGTGTATCTTCCTCTCTCCTCTGTGTATACTCCTCTCTCCTGCGTGTATCTTTCTCTCTCCTATGTGTATCCCCTCTTTCCTGAGTGTATTCTTTCTTCTT
This sequence comes from Saguinus oedipus, assembly GCA_031835075.1. Classification (NCBI taxonomy): domain Eukaryota; kingdom Metazoa; phylum Chordata; class Mammalia; order Primates; family Cebidae; genus Saguinus; species Saguinus oedipus. The sequence continues at coordinate 62,202,630 of CM063173.1, forward strand.
TTGTGTGTATCCTCATATTTCCTGTGTGTATTTTCCTTAATCCTATGTTCATCCCCCTCTCTCCTGTGTATATTTATTTCTTTTGTGTGTATCTTTTTCTCTTTTGTATATTTCCCTCTCTTCTCTTTGTATCCCTCCTTTTTTGTGTGTATGCCCCTCTCTTCTTTGTGTATCCTCCTCTAACCTGTGCATTTTCCTCGCTCCTGTGTGTATCCTTTTCACTTTAGCGTGTACCCTTTTCTCTCCTGTGTGTATCATTCTCTCTCTCTTGTGTGTATCCCCCTCTCTCCTGTGTGTATTTTTTTCTCTTCTGTGTGTAACCTCCTCTAACCTGTGGGTATCCTCCCCTGTCCTGCGTGTATTCTCCTCTTTTTGCGTGTCTCCTCCTCTCTTTTGTGTGTATGTCCATCTCCTTTGTGTATACCCCTCTCTCCTATGTGTATTCCCCTCTCTCCTGTGTGGATCCCCCTCTCTCTTGTGTGTATCGCCCTATCCTGTGTGTATCCTCCTCTCTTCTGTGTGTATCCGTCTCTCTCGTGTTTATCCTCCTTTCTCCTGTTTGTATCCTCCTCTCTCCTGTGTGTATCTTTTCTCTTTTCTGTGTGTATGCTCCTCTCTCCTTTGTGTATTTCTCTCACCTGTGTGTATATCCCCTCTTCGTTGTGTATTCCCCTCTCTCCTGTGTGTATCCCCCTCTCTATTTTGTGTATTCCCATCTCTCCTGTGCATATCATTCTCTCTTCTCTGTGTATGCTCCTCTATTTTGTGTGTATCCTCCTTTTTCCTGTGTGTATCCTACTTTCTCCTGTGTGTATCCGCCCTCTCTCATGTGTGTAACGCCCTCTCTCCTTTGTGTATTAACCACTCTCCTGTGTATACTTTTCTCTTCTGTGTGTATCCTCCTCTTTTTTGTGTATTTTCCTCTCTTCTATGTGTATTTTTCTCTCACCTGTCTGTATGCCCCTGTCGCTTTTGTGTGGATCCCTCTCTCTCCTATGTGTATCTCCCTCTCCTGTGTGTATACCCTCTCTCCTGTGTATATCGCCCTCTTTTGTGTGTATTTCCCTCTCTTCTGTGTATATTTTCCTGTCTCCTGTATGTTTCTAACTCTCCTGCGTGTATCACCCTTTCTCCTGTGTGTATGCCACTCACCTACGTGTATACTCCTCTCTTCTCTGTGTATCCTCCTCTCTCCTGTGTGTATCCCCCTTTCTCCTGCGTGTATCCCTCCGCGTCCCTGTGGGTTTACCCCCACTCTTCTGTGTGTAACACCTTTCTTTCCTGTGTGTATCACCTTTCTCTCCTTTGTGTATCCCCTCTCTCGTGTGTATCCCCTCTCTTTTGTTTGTTTTCTCCTCTCTCCTGTGTGTATTCTTTACACTCCTGTGTTTATGCCTTTCTCTCTTGTGTGTATCACCCTTTCCTGTGTGTATCCTGCACTCTCCTGTGTGTATCTCACTTTCTTCTGTGTGTATCCCTTTTTCTTGAGTGTATGCTCCTCTCTCCTGTGTGTATCTCTCTCTCCTATGTGTATCCTCCTATCTCTTATGTGTATACTTTTCTCTCCTGTGTGTATCCTTCTCTCTCCTGTGTCTATCCCTTTCTATCCTTTGTGTATTCTCCTCTCTCCTGCGTGTGTCCTCCCCTCTCCTCTGTTTATGCCTCTCTTTCCTGTATGTATCCCCCTCTCCTGTGTTTATCCCACTCTCTCCTCTGTGTATCCCACTCTCTCCTCTGTGTATCTCTTTCTTTTGTGGGTATAGCCTTCTCTTCTGTGTGTATCTCCAACTCCTGTGTGTATCCTCTTCTCTTCTGTGTGTATCTTCCTCTCTCCTCTGTGTATACTCCTCTCTCCTGTGTGTATCTTCCTCTCTTCTGTGTGTATCCCCCCTCTCCTTTTTGTATTCTTCTCTCTCCTCTGTGTATCCTCCTATTTCCTGTGTGTATTTCCCTTTCTCATGTGTGCATGCTTTTCAATCCTGTGTGTATTTCCCTCTTTTGTGTGTATCACTTTCTCCTTTGTGTATTTCCCTCTCTCCTCTGTGTTCCCCCCTTTTCTGTGTGTACACCCCTCTCTCCTGTGTGCATCCTTCTGTCACCTGTGTGTATCCCTCGCCTCTGTGTATCCTCCTCTCTTTTGTGGTATTCTCTTCTCTCCTGTGTGTATCATTTTCTCTCTTCTGTTTATCCCCTTCAATTCTGTGTGTATTCTTCTCTCTTTTGTGTGTATACCCTCTCTCCTATGGGTATCCTTTTCTGTGCTGTGAGGATTCTCCACTCTTCTGCATGTATCCTCCTGTCTCCTATGTGTATACACCTCTCCTGTGTGTATACCCATCTCTCCTATGTGTATTCTTCTCTCTCCTGTGTGGAACCTTTTTGTCTTGTGTGTTTTGCCCTCTTCCGTGCGTATCCTTTTGTCTTCTGTGTGTATCCCCCTCCCTTTTGTGTGTATCTCTCTCTCTTCTGTGTATATCCACCTCTCTCCTGCGGGTACTCTGTTCTCATCTCTATGTATGACCCTCTCTTCTGTATGTATCTTTCTGTCCTCTGTGTATTTTTCTCTCCTCTGCATATCCCCCTTTTTTCTGTGTGTATCTCCCACTCCTGTGTGTATCCTTTTCTCTTCTGTGTGTATCTTTCTCTCTTCCCTGTGTATCTTCCTCTCTCCTATGGGTGTCTTCTTCTCTCCTCTATGTATCCCCGCTCTCCTGTGTGTATCCTTCTCTCTCCTGTGTGTATCTTCTTTTACCTGTGTGTATTTCCATTTCTCCTGTGTGCATCTTTCTCACTCCTGTTTGTATTTTTCTCTTCTGTGTGTATCCCCCCTTTTCTGTGTTTCTGGCCCACTCTCTTGTGTGTATCCTTTTCTCACCTGTGTGTATCCCTCGCTCCTATGTGTATTTTTCCCTCTCCTGTGTGTATCCCCCTCTCTTCTGTGGGTATCCTCCTCTGTCCTGCGTGTATCCTTTTTTCTCCCTCGTGTGTCCTTTTCTCTCCTGTGTGTATACCCCTCTTTCTTATGTGTAGTTTCTTGTCTCCTGTGTGGTTCCCCCTCTCTGTTGTGTGTACCGCTCTCTTTTGTGTGTATCCTCCTCTCTTCTGTGTATATCCCCATCTTTCCTGTGTGTATCCTCCTCTCTCCTGTGTGTATCTTCCTCTCTCCTGTGTGTAACCTTCTCTCCCCTGTGTGTATCATCGTCTCTTCTCTGTGTATCTATTTTTCCTGTGTGTATACCCCTTTCTTCTGTATTTATGTCTCTTCCTCCTGTGTGTATACCCCACTCTCCAGTGTTTATCTTCCTCTCTCCTGTGTGTATCTGCCTCTCCTGTGTGTATACTTCCCTTTCCTTTGTGTATCCACTTCTTTCCTGTGTGTATCCCCCTCTCTCCCTTGTGCATCTCCATCTCATTTGTGTGTATCTCCCTCTCCTGTGTGTATTTCCTTCTTCTGTTTGTTTTTTTCTCTCTACTCTGTGTATCACTCTCCTGTTTGTATGCCCCTCTCTCCTGTGTGTATCCCCCTCTCTTCTGTGGGCATCCTTCACTCTCCTGTGTGTATCCTCCTCTCGTTTGTGTGTTTTCATCCCTCTTCTCTGTGTATCCCGCTTACCCTGTGTGTATCCTTCTCTCTCCTGTGTGTATCCTCTTCTTTTCTGTGTGTATCTTCTTCTCTCCTTTGTGTATTCCCCCGTCTCCTGTGTGTACCCCCCTCTCCTGTGTGGATCCTCCTCTATTTTTTTTTGTATCCTGCTCTCTTCTGTGTGTATGCCCCACTCTCCTGTGTGTATCCCCATTTCCTGTATGTATCCTCCTTTTTATTGTGTGTATCTTCCTCTTTTGTGTGTATCCTTCTCTCCTGTGTGTATGCTCCTGTCTTTTTTGTGTATCCTCCCCTGTCCTGTGTGTATCCTCCTCTCTCCTGTATTTATCCCCATACCCCTGTGTGTATCCCTCTGTCTCCTGTGTGTATCCCTCTCTCTCCTATGTGTATCTTTTTCTTTTGTGTGTATCCTTTTTCCCACTGTGTGCATCTTCCTCTGTCCTGTGTGTATCCTCCTCTCTCTTGTGTGTATCCTTCTTTTTGTGTTTATTCCCCTCTCTCCTGTGTGTATCCTCCTCTCTCTTGTGTGTATTCTCTTCTCTCCTGTGTGTATAGTCCTCTCTCCTGTGTGTATACTTTTCTCTCTTGTGTGTATTCTCTTCTCTCCTGTGTGTATAGTCCTCTCTCCTGTGTGTATACCTTTCTCTCCTGTGTGTATCCCCCTCCCCATGTGTATCTCCCTCTCTACTGTCTGCATCACCCTTTCTCCTGTGTGTATCCTCTCTCCTCTGTGTATCTTCTTTTCACCTCTGTGTATCCTCCTGTCTCCTTTATGTATTCTTCTCTCTCCTGGGTTTATCCCCCCTCTCTCCTGTGTGTATGCCCCTCTCTCTTGTGTGTATCCTCCTTTCTCCTGCGTGTATCTTCTCTTCTCCTCTGTCTATGCCCCCCTCTTTTGTATTTATCCCCCTCTCCTGTTTTTCCCCATCTCTCCTTTGTGTATCCCCTCTCTCGTCTTTGTATCCTTCTTTTCTGTGCCTATTCCTTTCTCTTCTGTGTGTATCTCCTTCTCCTGTGTGCATCCTTTCCTCTTCTGTGCGTATCTTCCTCTCTCCTGTGTGTATCCTCCTCTCTCCAGTGTGTATTTTCCTCACTCTCGTGTGTAAACTTCTACCACTCTGTGTATACTCCTCTCTTTTGTGTGTATCCCCCACACTCATGTTTGTGTGTTCCACTCTCCTGTGTGTATCTTCCTTTCTCTTGTGTGTATCACCCTCTCTCCTGTGTATATGCTCCTCTCTCCAGTGTGTATTCTCCTCTTTCCTGTGTGTATCCTTTTTTCTTTTGTGTGAAAGTCCCTCGCTCTTGTGTTTATTTCTTTCTCCTGTCTGTATCCCTTTATCCTTTGTGTATCCACCTCTCTTCTCTGTGTAACTTCCCTCTTCTGAGTGTATGCCTCACTCTCCTGTGTGTATCCTCCTTTCACCTGTGTGTATTTTTCCCTACTTTGTGTATCCTTCTCTCTCCTGTGTGTATCCCACTTTCTCCTTTGTATCCTCCTCTCTCCTTGGTGTATCTTTCTCTTTCCCGTGTGTATCCCCCTCTCTTTTGTGTGTATGCCCCTCTCTTTTGTGTGTATTTCCCTCTCTCCTGTTTGTATCCCACTCTCTCCTGTGTATACTCCTCTCTCCTTTGTGTATTTCCCTCTCTCCTGTGTGTATCCCTCTGTTCTGTGTGAATCCTCCTCTCTCCGTTGTGTATCCACCTCTCCTGTGTGTATCCCCTTCCCTGTTGTGTGTATTTCCCTGTCTCCTGTATGTATCCATCGCTCCTGTCAGAATCTCCCTTTGCCCTGTGTGTATACTTCTTTTCTGTGTGTATCCTCCTCTCTCCTTTGTGTATCCTCCAATCTTCTGCATGGATACTCCTCTCTTCTATTTGTATTCTCCTCTCTTTTGTGTGTATCCTCGTCTCTTTTGTATTTATTCTTTTCCCTCTCTGTGTATCCTCATCCCGCCTGTGTGTATACCCCTCCCTCCTGTGTGTATGCTTCTCTCTCCTGTGTGCATTCTCCTTTCTCCTGTTTGTTTCCTTTTCTCTCCAGTGTGTATCCTTCTCTCTCCTGTGGGTATCAATTCTCTCTCCTATGCCTATCCCTGTTTTCTTTTGTGTGTAACCTTCTTTCTCCTGTGTGTATCCCTTCTCTCTCTCATATGTGTCCTTTTCTTTCCTCTGTATCTCCTCTCTTTTGTGTGTATTCTCCTCTCTGCTGCGTGCATTCTTTTTTCTCCTGTGTCTACGCCCCTCTCTCCTGTGTGTATCCCCTTCTTTTGTGTGTATGCCCCTCTCTCCTGTGTGTATCCCCCTCTCCTGTGTTTATCCTCCTCTCTCCTGTGTGTACCCTCCATTGTCCTGGGTGTATCACCACTCTCTGTGTGTTTCCCCACTCTCTCCTGTGTGTATACCCCTCTCTCTTGTGTGTATCCCCCTCTCTCTTGAGTGTATATTTCTCTCTTCTGTGTAAATCCTTCTCTCTGCTGTGTGTATGCCCCACTTCTCTGTGTATCCAGCTCTCTCCTGTTTGCATTTCCTCTCTCCTGTTTGGATCTTCCTCACTCCTGTGTGTATACCCTCTCTCCTGTGTGTATCCTCCTCTCTGCTGTGTGTATACTCCTCTCTCCTCTGTGTATCCGTGTCTCTCCTGTATGTATCCTCTTTTCTCCTATTTGAACCCTCATCTCTCCTGTGTGTATCATCCCTTTCCTGTGTGTATTTTTCTCTTTTCTGTGTGTATTTTTTTGTCTACCCTGTGTATTCTTTTCTCATTTGTGTGTATCCTTCACTCTCCTGTGTGTATTTTCTTTTTTCCTGTGTGTATCTTTTTCATTCCTGTGTGTATCCCCCTCTCCTGTGTGTATCTTTCTCTAACCAGTGTGTATCCTCTTTTCTCCTGCGTGTATCCTCCTCTCTTTTTTGTGTATTTTCCTTTCTCTTGTGTGTATCCCCCTCTCCTGTGTTTATGGTCCTCTTTCTGTGTGTATTCCCCCTCCTGTGTGTATCCTTTTCTCTCCTCGGTGTATCTTCCTCTCTCCTGTGTGTATCCCCGTCTCCTTTGTGTATCCTCCTCTCTCCTGTGTTTATTCTACTTTCTACTGTGTGTACCCTCCTCTCTCCTGTGTGTATCACGCCACTCCTGTGTGTATCCTTTTCTCTCATCTGTATATTTTTCCTCTCTCTTGTGTGTATCCTCCTCTCTTTTGCGTGAATTTTCCCCTCTCTTGTGTTTATCCTCCTCTCTTTTGTGTATCCTCTAATCTCCTGCGTGTATCCTCCTTTCTTCTATCTGTATCCTTCTTTTTTTAGTGTGTATCCTTCTCTCTTTTGTATTTATCTTATTTTCTATGTGTATTCCCTCTCTCTTGTGTGTATTTTCCTTCCTCCTGTGTGTATGCTTCACTCTCCTGTGTGTATCCTTCTGTCTTTTTTGTGTAGTCACCCTTTCTCCTGTGTGTATCCTCCTCTCTCCTGTGCGTAAGCCCCTCTTTCCCTTGTGTATCCCCCTCTGTTCTGTGTATCCCCCGTTCTCCTCTGTTTATACCCCCTCTTTTTTGTTTATCTTTCCCGCCTGTGTGTATTTCCCTCTCTCCTTTGTGTTTCCCCTTTCCTTTGTGTGTCCTCCTTTCTTCTGCGTGTATCCTCCTCTCTCCTGTGTGTATCCGTCATTCACCTGTGTTTATTTCTCTCCCTTTGTTAGCATCTCCCTCTTCTTTGTGTGTATCTTCCTCTCTCCTATCTGTATACTCCTCTTTCCTCTGTGCATTCTCCTCTCGCCTGTGTGTATCTTTCTCTCTCGTGTGTGTATCCTCCTTTCTCCTGCCTGTATTTTCCTCTCTCCTGTGTGTATGCCCCTCTCTCCTGCGTTTACCCTCCTCTCTCCTGCGTGTATCCCCCTTTCTCTTGTGTGTCTCCTCCTCTCTTTTGTGTGCATCCTCCTCTGTCCTGTGCGTATACCATTCTCTTGTGTGCATCCTCTTCTTTCCTGTGGGTATCCCTTCTCTCTCCTGTGTGTATCCCTCCTTTCTCCTTTGTGTAACACCCTTCCTCCTGTGTGTATCCCTTCTCTCTCCTGTGCATATCCTTCTCTCTCCTTTGTGCTTCTCCTCTCTCCTGTATGTATCTTTCTCTCTGCTGTGTGTATCCTGTTTTCTCCTGTGTCTATGCTCCTCTCTCCTGTGTGTGTCCTCCTCTCATGTGTGTTTTCTCCTGTTTCCTATGTTAATCCATTTTTCTCCTGTGTGTATACCCCTCTTCTGTGTGAAAGCCCCTCTCTCCTGTGTTTATCTCTTTCTCCTGTGTTTATCCTCCTGTTTTTTTGTGTATCCTCTTCTCTCCTCCGTTTTTTTCTACTCTCCTATGTGTATCCCTTTTTCCGTTGTGTATCCTCTTCTCTCCTCTGTGTACCCCCTCTCTCCTGTGTGTTCTTTCAACAATCCTGTGTGGGTCACCACTCTCCGTGTGTATCCCCCCTCTCTCCTGTGTATCCCCTCTCTTTTGTTTGTATGCCCCCTTCTGTGTGTATCCACCTCTCTCCTGTGTGCATTCCCTTCTCTCTTGTGTGGATCTTTCACAATCCTGTTTGTATGCCCTCTCTCCTGTGTGTATCCTTCTCTCTCATGTGTGTATCCTCTATTCTCCTGTGTGAACTCTCACCTCTCCTGTTTGTATCACCACTCTCCTGTTTGTATCCTTCTCTCTCCTGTGTTTATACTTCTGTCTACCGTGTGTATCCTTCCCTTTTTTGTGTGTATCCTCCTGTCTCCTGTGTGTATTTTATTCTTTTCTATGTGAATCCTCCTCACTCCTGTGTGTATCCCCATTTTCTTTGTGTACACTTCTCTCTACATTGTGTATCCTCCTTTCTCCTGTGTGTATCCTCCTCTCTCCTGTGTGTATCATTTTTCTCTCTTGTGTATATCAATCCTCTCTTTTGTGTGGGTTTCCCCTTTCTCCTGTGTGTATCCCCACTCTCTCCAGTTTGTGTCCCCCACTCTCCTATGTGTATCCCCTCTCTTCAATTTGTAATTCCCTCCATTTTGTGTGTATACTTTCTCTCTCCTGGGTGCACTTTCCTCTCACTTCTGTGTATACCCTCTCTACTGTGTGTATCCTTCTCTCTGCTGTGTGTATGTTTTTTTCTCCTGTGTGTACGCTTCTCTCTCCTGTGTGTTTCCCCCTGTTCTGTGTGTATCTTTTTCTCTCTTGTGTTTATCATTCTTTCTCCTGTGTGTATCAACCTCTCCTGTGTGTATGGCTCTCTCCTGTGTTTATTTCTTTCTCCTGTTTTTATTCTCCCCTCTCTTGTGTGTATCCTCCTCTCTCTTCTGTGTATCCTTTACTCTCCTTTGTGTATCTTCCTCTCCTGTGTGTATCCTCTTCTCTCCTTTGTGTACTTACTGTCTCCTGTGTGTACTCTCCACTCTCCTGTGTATATCACCCCTCTCCCGTGTTATTTTTTGAATCCCCAAACGAACGACCATATGAAATGGACTAGTGATTATTGTTCACATGTGCTATATTTGAAGTGGTTCTGTGTATTACACATCATTACACAGAATTAGAGTTCATATGAAATAGATTCCTGATTACCACCCAGGTGTGTATCATTCAGGAAGGCACTTAATTCATGGCTATATTAAACAGTGTTCTGATTACTCCATAGAAGTTTATTATTCACTGAATCTTTGAATGAGAGGCCATACAAAATAGCCACCTGACTATTGTTCTATTGTGAATTATTCAATAAAAATCTAAATGAGTGGTAGTGTAAAATAGAATCCTGAGAATGCCCCAGGTGTGTACCATTCAGGGAGGCACAGAATGAGTGGCCATATAAAAAATGCTCGACGATTACCCTGGTGTGGATTATTCACTGAGGCTCTAAATGAGTGGCTACATGAAGTAGACCCTTATCTCTTCCCAAGCTGTGTATTATTGAATGAGACTTTCACTCAGTGGGCATAAAAAAACATACTCAGTTGTATTACCCAGGTGTTCATTACTTACAGGCTCTGAATGTGTAGGCATTTGAAGTAGACCCTTGACTGTTTCTGAGGAGAGTATTATTCACAGAGGCACAGAACGAGTGGCCATGTGAAGGAGATTCCTGACTTATCAGATATGCATGTTATTCACTGAAAGACTGAAAGGGTGGCCTTATGAAATAGACCGCATTTTACTCCACAGGTGTGTGTTATTTTTTGACACTCCAAACGAACCACCATATAAAATGGACTAGTGATTATTCTTAACATGTGCAATATTCAAAGTGTTTCTTTATGAGTGTCCGTATGAAATAGTCTCATGACTCTCACACATGTGTGTATCATTCACGGAGCTCCTTAATTTTGGGCTACCTGCAATAGGGTCCTCATTCCTCCACAGCTATTTATTATGCACTAAAGCTCTGAATGAGAGGCCATATGAAATAAACTTCTTACTATTGCCCCATTGTGCATTATTCAGTAACGCTGTGATTGAGTGGCCATATGACCTGGACTGTGACTGTTCCCAAGGGGTGTATTCTTTAGTCAGTTTCTGAACAAGTGACCTCATAAAATAGACTCCTGACTCTGTCCTCTTGACTATTTCTCAGCTCTGCATTTTCGACTGAGTCGCTGGGTGAATGGTCATATCAAATAGTCTCCAGACAATTCTCCAGGTTTGCATTATTCAGTGAGTCTCCTAATAAGTGGCTATATATAACAGAATCCTGAGTATTTTCCCGATATATACGATTCTTGACTGAGGAACAGAATAAGAGGCCATGTCAAGTACAATCCTGATATTTCCATATATCTGTATTATTCTGTGAGGCTCTGAATGAATGGCCATATAAGAGAGACTCCTATATACTAGTCAGGCGTGAGTTTTTACATTCGGCTGTAAATGAATGGCTACACAAAACAGAATCCTGACTTTCCCAAGGTGTCTTTTATTCTGTTAGGCTCTGAGTATGTGGCTATATAAAATAGAATTCTGACTACAATATTGGTGTTCTTTACTCAATGAACCTCTGAAGAATGCCACATATAACAGCGTCCAGTGTATTTCTCAGGTATTTATTATTCACTGTGACTCCGAAACTTTGGCCATATGAAATGGTTTCCAGACTAGTCTACAGGCGTGTATTATTGACTCTGACTCTAAATATTTGGGCATATGGAATAAACTAGTGACTATTCTAAAGTTGTGTATACCTGACTCAGGCTTAGATTTTGTGGCCATATAAAAGAGACTAGTGTCTATTCCTCACGTGTGCATTATACCCTTACGTTGTAGATGAGAGGCTATGTAAAGCACATTCCTAACACTTCCCCAGGTGTGTGTCACTCAGTGAGGCTCTTTTTGTATGACAATATGAAACAGGAGGCTGTCTATCTAAAATAATTTTATTATTCAGTGAATCACTTAATGAGCAGCTATATAAAATATACTTCTGAGTACTTTACATTTGTGCATTATTCATTGAGTTTACGAGTCAGTAGCCATATAAAATGGAATCCTGATTAATCCACACGTGCCTATTATCCACTGAGGCTATGAATGTGTGTCCAAATGAGAGAGACTCCTGACTAGTCCACAGGTCTGCATTATTTACCGAGGCTCTGAAAGAATGTCCATAGAAAATAGACTCCAAATTAATCTCCAGGTGTGTATTATTCAGTGAGCCTCAGAAGATGTGTTCATACTAACTAGATTTCTTACTATATCAAGGGTCTGTCTTATGCACTGAGGCTCTGAATATGTGTCTACATAAAAGAGTCTCCTGACTACACCACATTTTTCAATGACACATTGAATGAGAGGTCAGATGAAAAAGTCTCCTGACTATTCCACAGGTGTGCATTATTTAGTGAGACTTTGAATGAGGTGATAAAGGTAAATCCTGACTATTTCCCCAGGTGTGTACACTTAGTGAGGCTCTTAACAAGTGGCCATAGGAAAGAGACTTCTGATTATTCTGCAGGTGTGAATTATTCAGTGATTCTCTGAATGAGTGGCCATAAAATATAGACTCCAGACTATATCAAAAGTGTGTAATACTCAGTGAGGCTGTGAAAGAGGGGCCATTTGAAACAGAATTCTAATGATTTCACATGTGACTTTTTCACTGTTTGTCTGAATGAGTAGACATATGACATAGACTTTTCATTATTCTCCAAGTGCGCATTATTACAACAGGTTCGCTATGAGTGTCAATACAAAATAGATTTTTGAAACTCCCCCAGGTGTGTATTACTAAGTGTTACACAGAATGAGAGTTCATATGAGGTAGACTCCTGACCACCACCCAGGTGTGTATCATTCAGGAAGGCACTTAATTCATGGCTATCTTAAACAGTGTCCTGATTACTCCATAGAAGTTCATTATTCACTGAAACTTTCAATGAGAGGCCATCCAAAATAGACACCTGACTATTGCTTCATTGTGAATTATTAAATAAGGTTCTAAATGAGTGGTAGTAAGAAATAGAATCCTGAGAAATCCCCTGGTGTGTATCATTCAGGGAGGCACAGAATGAGTGGCCATATAAAAAATTCTCGACTATTACACTTGTGTTGATTATTCACTGAGGATCTAAATGAGTGGCTCCATGAAGTAGACCCTTAACTCTTCCCCAGGTGTGTATTATTGAATGAGACTCTGACTAAGTGGGCATAAAAAAGAGACTCAGGTGTATTTCCCAGGTGTTCATTACTTACAGAGACTCTGAATGTGTAGGCATTTGAAGTAGATCCTTTACTGTTTCTGAGGGGAGTATTATTCACAGACGCCCAGAATGAGTGGTCATGTAAAAGAGATTCCTGACTTATCAGATAAACATGTTATTCACTAAAACACTGAAAATGTGGCCTTATGAAATAGACCGCATTTTATTCCAAAGTTGCGTGTTATTTTTTGACTCTCCAAACGAACCCCCATATGAAATAGACTAGTGATTAATACCCACATGTGCAATATTCCAAGAGGTTTTTATGAGTATTCATATCAAATAGTCTCCTGACTCTCACACATGTGTGAATCATTCACGGAGCTGCTTTATTTGGGGTTACTGTCAATAGGGTCCTCACTCCTCCACAGCTGTTTATTATGCGCTGAAGCTCTGAATGAGAGGCCATATGAAATAGAATCCTTACTATTGCCCCATTGTGCATTATTTGGTAATGCTGTGATTGAGTGGCCATATAACCTGAATTCTGACTATTCCCAAGGTGTATATTCTTCAGTCAGTTTCTGAATGAAGGACCACATAAAATAGACTCCTGACTCTGTCCTCTTGACTATTTCTCAGCTCTGCATTTTCGACTGAGTCGCTGGGTGAACGGTCTTATAAAATAGTCCCCAGACAATTATCCAGGTGTGCATTTTTCAGTAAGTCTCTTAATAAGTGGATATATATAATAGAATCCTGAGTATATTCCAGATATATATGATTCTTCACTGTGGAACTGAATAGGTGGCCATGTCAAGTACACTCCTGATATTTTCATACGTCTGCATTTTTCTGTGAAACCCTGAATGTGTGGCCACAAAATAGAGACACCTAAGTACTAATCTGGCATGAATTTTTACATTCGGCTGTAATTGATGGGTTATACAAAATAGAATCCCGACTTTCCCAAGGTGTCTGTTATTCAGTTAGGCTCTGAGTATGTGGCTATATGAAACAGAATTCTGACTACATTATAGGTATTCTTTACTCAAGGAACCTCTGAAGAAATGCCACATGTAATAGCGTCCAGAGTACTCCTCACCTATTTATTATTCACTGAAACTCTGAAACTTTGGCCATATAAAATGGTATTCTGACTAGTCTACAGGCGTGTATTATTGACTTTGACTCTAAATATTTGGGCATATGTAATAGACTAGTGACTATTCCAAAGTTGTGTATTACTGACACAGGCTTTGATTTTGTGGCCATATAAAATAGACTAGTGCATATTGCACACGTGTGCATTATTCCCTTAGGCTGTAAAAAGAGGCTATGTAAAGCACACTCCTAAAACATTCCCAGGTGTGTGTCACTCAATGAGGCACTTTTTATATGACCATATGGAACAGGAGGCAATCTATCTCAACTAATTTTATTATTCAATGAATCTCTCTATGAGTGGCTATATGAAATAAACGGCTGAGTACTTTACATTTGTGCATCATTCATTGAGTCTACGAATCAGTGGCAATAAAAAATGTAATTCTGACTAATCCACACGTATGTATTATCAACTAAGGCTATGAATGTGTTTCCACATGAAATAGACTCCTGGCTACTTTACAGATCTGCATTATTTACCAAGGCTCTGAATGAATGTCCATCGAAAATAGACTCAAAATTATGCAGCAAACAGAAATGATGAGTTTGTGTCCTTTGTAGGGACATGGATGAATCTGGAGAACATCATTCTCAGCAAACTGACACAAGAACAGAAAAAGAAATACCGCATATACTCACTCATAGGCGGGTGAGAAAAATGAGAACACATAGACACAGAGAGGCGGTCTACTATACACTGGGGACTGTTGGGGGAAATGGGGGAGGGACAGCGGGGGGGGCTGGGGGGATAGCCTGGGGATGAATACCAAGTGTGGGTAAGGGGGAGGAAGGCAGCAAAACACACTGCCATGTGTGTACCTATGCAATTATCTTGCACGTTCTGCACATGTACCCCAAAACCTATAATGCAATAAAAATTAAAAAAAAAAATTATTCTCCAGGTGTGTATTATTCAGTGAGCCTCAGAAGATGTGGTCATAATAATTAGATTTCTCACTATATCAAGGGTCTGTCTTATGCACTGAGGCTCTGAATATGTGTCTACATAAAAGAGTCTTCCTGACTAAACCACATTTTTCAATGACACGTTGAATGAGAGGCCAGATGAAAAAGTCTCCTGACTATTCCACAGGTGTGCATTATTTTTTTTATTCCTAATACGTGTTTATTGCTTTCTTCTTTTCTTTTTATTTTTTTAGATTTTTATTGCATTATAGCTTGTGTGGTACATGTTCAGAACTTGCAAGTTAGTTGCATAGGAACACACATGGCAGTGTGTTTTGCTGCCTTACTCCCCTTCACCCACACTGGGCATTTATCCCCAGGCTATTCCTCCCTAGCCCCCTGCTATCCCTCTCCCATTCCCCCAATAGTCCCCAGTGTGTAGTAGACCCCCTCCCTGTGTCCATGTGTTCTCATTTTTCTCACCTGCCTATGAGTGAGAATATGCGGTATTTCATTTTCTGTTCTTGTGTCAGTTTGCTGAGAATGATGTTCTCCAGATTCATCCGTGTCCTTACAAAGGACACAAACTCATGATTTTTGATTGCTGCATAATATTCCAGGGTGTATGTGTGCCACATTTTATCAGTCCAGTCAATCATTGATGGGAATTTCGGTTGGTTCCAGGTCTTTGCTATTGTAAACAGTGCTGCAATGAACATTCGTGTGCATGTGTCCTTATAGTAGAAAGATTTATAATCCTTTGGATATATACCCAGTAATGAGATTGCTGGGTAAAATGGGATTTCTATTTCTAGGTCCTTGAGGAATCGCCACACTGTCTTCCACAATGGTTGAACTAATTTACACTCCCAACAACAGTGTAAGGGTGTTCCTATTTCTCCACATCCTCTCCAGCATCTGCTGTCTCCAGATTTTTTAATGATCGCCATTCTAACTGGCGTGAGATGGTATCTCAATGTGGTTTTGATTTGCATCTCTCTAATGACCAGTGATGATGAGCATTTTTTCATGTGTTCATTGGCCTCGTGTATGTCTTCTTTTGTAAAGTGTCTGTTCTGCAGTGAAGAAGCTGTGGAGTTTGATTAGGTCCCCTTTGTCTATTTTGGCTTTTGTTGCCAATGCTTTTGGTGTTTTGTTCATGAAGTCCTTGCCTACTCCTATGTCCTGAATGGTTTTGCCTAGATTTTCTTCTAGGGTTTTTATGGTGTCAATTCTTATGTTTAAGACTTTAATTCATCTGGAGTTAATTTTACTGTAAGGCGTCAGGAAGGGGTCCAGTTTCTGCTTTCTGCACATGGCTAGCCAGTTTTCAAAACACCATTTATTAAACAGGGAATCATTTCTCCATTGCTTATTCTTGTCAGCTTTATCAAAGATAATATGGTTGTAGATATGTTGTGTTGCCTCCGATGCCTCTGTTCTGTTCCATTGGTTTATATCTCTGTTTTGGTACCAGTACCATGCTGTTTTGATTACTGTAGCCTTGTAATATATTTTGAAGTCTGGTAGTGTGATGCGTCCTGTTGTGTTCTTTTTGCTTATAATTGACTTGGCTATGCGGGCTCTCTTTTCATTCCATATGAAGTTCATGGTGGTTTTTTCCAGTCCTGTGAAGAAATTCAATGGTAGTTTGATGGAGATAGCATAGATTGTGTAAATTACTTTGGGCAGTATAGCCATTTTCATGATATTGATTCTTCCTAACCACGAACATGGAATGTTTCTCCATCTTTTTGTGTCCTCTCTTATTTTGTTGAGCAGTTGTTTGTAGTTTTTCTTAAAGAGGTCCCTTTCGTTCCTTGTGAGTTGTATTCCTAGGTATTTTATTTTTTTTATAGCAATTGTGAATGGCAGTTCGTTCTTGATTTGGTTTTCCTTAAGTCTGTTATTGATGTATAGGAATGCTTGTGATTTTTGCACATTGATTTTATATCCTGAGACTTTGCTGAAGTTGCTTATCAGTTTCAAGAGTTTTTGGGCTGAGGGGATGGGAACTTCTAGGTATACTATCATGTCGTCTGCAAATAGAGACAATTTGGCTTCCACCTTTCCTAGTTGAATACACTTCATTCCTTTTTCTTGCCTGATTGCTCTGGCTAGAACTTCCAGTACTATGTTGAATAGGAGAGGTGAGAGAGGACATCCTTCTCTACTGCCGGAATTCAAAGGGAATGCTTCCAGTTTCTGCCCATTAAGTATGATATTGGCTGTTGGTTTGTCATAAATAGCTTTTATTACTTTGAGATATGTTCCATCAATACCAAGTTTATTGAGGGTTTTTAGCATAAAGGTCTTTTGAATTTTGTCAAATGTCTTCGCTGCATGAATTGAGATAATCATGTGGTTTTTGTTTTTGCTTCTGTTTATGTGGTGACTTCCATTTATAGAATTGTGAATTTTGAACCAGCCTTGCATCTTCCTGATGAATCCTACTTTATTATGATGGATAAGCTTTTTAATGTGCTGTTGCAATTGGTTTGCCAGTATTTTATTGAAGATTTTTGCGTCTATGTTCATCATGGATATTGGCCTGAAGTTTTCTTTTCTTGTTGAGTCTCTGCCGGGTTTTGGTATCAGGATGATGTTTGTCTCATAAAATGATATGGGAAGGGTTCCCTCTTTTTGTCTTATTTGGAATAGTTTCAGAAGGAATGGAACCAGATCCTCTTTGTGTTTCTGGTAGAATTCGGCTGTGAACCCATCTGGACATGGGCTTTGTTTTGTGTGGTAGGCTCTTAATTGCTGCGTCAACTTCAGACCTTGTTATTGGTGAATTCATCCTTTCAGCTTCCTCCTGGTTTAGGCTTGTGAGGACACAGGCGTCCAGGAATTTATCCATTTCTTCCTGGTTTACTAGTTTATGTGCGTAGGGTTTTTGTAGTATTCTCTGATGATGGTTTGAATTTCTGTGGAATCTGTTGTGATTTCCCCATTATCGTTTTTTATTGCATCTATTTGGTTGTTCTCTCTTCTTTTTTATCAGTCTGGCTAGTGGTCTGTCTATTTTGTTGATCTTTTTGAAAAACCAGCTCTTAGATTTATTGATTTTTTGAAGGGTTTTTCTTGTCTCTATCTCCTTCAGTTCTCCTCTGATCTTAGTTATTTCTTGTCTTCAGCTAGGTATTGAGCTTTTTTTATCTTGCTCCTCTAGCACTTTCAATATTGATGATAGGGTGTCAACTTTGGATCTCTCCACTTTTCTCTTGTGGTCACTTATTTCTATATATTTTTTCCCTACAGACTGCTTTAAATGTGTCCCAGAGATTCTGGTACATTGTGTCTTCGTTCTCATTGGTTTCGAAGAACTTCTTTATTTCTGCCTTCATTTCATTGTTTATCCAATCAACATTCAAGAGCCAGTTGTTCAGTTTCCATGAAGCTGTGCGGTTCTGAGTTAGTTTCTGAATTCTGAGTTCCAACTTGATTGAACTAGGGTCTGAGAGACGGTTTTTTATGATTTCAGTTGTTTTGCATTTGCTGAGAAGTGCTTTACTTCCAACTATGTGGTCAGTTTTGGAGTAGGTGTGATGTGGTGCTGAGAAGAATGTATATTGTGTGGATTTGGGGTGGAGAGTTCTGTAAATGTCTATCAGGTTTGCTTGTTTCAGGTGTGAGTTCAAGTCCTGGATATCTTGTTAATTTTCTGTCTGGTTGATCTATTTCTGTCTGGTTGCTATTGACAGTTGAGTGTTAAAGTCTCCCATTATTATTGTGTGGGACTATAAGTCTCTGTAAGTCATTAAGAACTTGCCTTTTATATCTGGGTGCTCCTGCATTATGTCCACATATATTTAGAATCGTTAGCTCTTCTTGTTGTATCGAGCCTTTTACCATGATGTAATGACCTTCTTTGTCCCTTTTGATCTTTGTTGCTTTAAAGTCTATTTTATCAGAGACGAGAATTGCAACTCCTGCTTTTTTCTGCTCTCCATTTGCTTGGTAAATCTTCCTCCATCCCTTTATTATGAGCCTTTGTGTATCCTTGCATGTGAGGTGGATTTTCTGGATACAGCACCCCAATGGGTTTTGGGTTTTTATCCAATTTGCCAGTCTATGTCTTTTGATTGGTGCATTTAGCCCATTTACATTTTGGGTTAATATTTTCATGTTTTAGTTTGATACTGCCATTTAGATTCTAGCTGGCTGTTTTGCCCATTGGTTCATGTAGTTTCTTCATTTTATTGATGCTCTTTAGCATTTGGTATGCTTTTAGGATGGCTGGTACTGGTTCTTTCTTTCCATGTGTAGTGCCTCTTTCAGGAGCTCTTGTAAAGCAGGCCTAGTGGTGACAAAATCTCTGAGTACTTGCTTGTTCATGAAGGATTTTATTTTTCCTTCACGTATGAAGCTCAGTTTGGCTGGATATGAAATTCCGGGTTGAAAGTTCTTCTCTTTAAGGATGTTGAATATTGACCCCCACTCTCTTCTGGCTTGTAGAGTCTCTGCCGAGAGATCTGCCGTGAGTCTGATTGGCTTCCCTTTGTGGGTGACCCGAGCTTTCTCTCTGGCTGCCCTTAGTATTTTCTCCTTCATTTCAACCCAGTTGAATCTGACGATTATGTGCCTTGGGGTTGCTCTTCTTGTGGAGTATCTCTGCGGTGTTCTCTGTATTTCCTGGAGTTGAGTATTGACCTGTCTTGCTAGGTTGGGGAAATTTTCCTGGATGATATCCTGAAGAGTGTTTTCCAGCTTGGATTCATTCTCTTCATCACATTCAGGTACACCTATCAAACCTAGGCTTGGTCTCTTCACATAGTCCAACATTTCTTGGAGATTTTGTTCATTCCTTTTTGCGCTTTTTTCTTTAATCTTGATTTTTCATTTTATTTCATTGAGTTGATTTTCGACTTCTGATATTCTTTCTTCTGCTTGGTCAATTTGGCTGTTGAAACTTGTGCATGCTTCGCCAAGTTCTTGTGTTGTGTTTTTCAGCTCCTTCAATTCATTCATATTCCTAAGTTGTCCATTCTTGTTATTATTTCCTCGAATCTTTTTTCAAATCTTTTTTCAAGTTTCTTAGTTTCTTTGTACTGATTTAGAACATGTTCTTTTAGCTCACTGAAGTTTCTCATTATCCACTTTCCGAAGTCTGATTCTGTCATTTTGTCACACTCATTCTCCGTCCAGCTTTGTTCCCTTGCTGGTGAGGAGTTTTGGTCCTTTGTAGGAGGTGATGTGTTTTGGTTTCGGGTGTCTTCCTCCTTTTTGCGCTGGTTTCTTCCCATCTTTATGGATTTATCCACTTGTCGTCTTAGTAGTTGCTGATTTTTCAATTGGGTCTCTGTGTGGATGCCCAGATTGCTGAGGATGAGTTATTTCTGTTACTTAGTTTTCCTTCTAATGTTCTAGCCCATCTGCAGTACAAGTGGTGAGGTCGTCCACTCCAGGTCCTGCTTTTTTGGGGTGCACCTGTAGCAGCTGCGGAACAGTGAGGGATGTTACCATTTTGTTCCAGAGTGATGCCCGCCAAATATCAGTCTGATTAGTCCTTTTTTGGGGTGACTCTTTGGATATACAGGGGTCAGGGAGCTGCTTGAGGAGACAGCCTTTGCTTCATAGGAGCTCCAGTTCTGTGCTGTGAGCTCATTCATTCAAGGCTGTTGGGAGGATGTGTTTATGTCTGCTGCAACAGAACTCATAAAACCCACCCGTTTTTTTCCCCCTTAGATGCTCTGTCTCAGGGAGGTGGGGTTTTCTTTGTGAGTATCTGTTGTACTGTTCTGCAAAGCTAGGAGGCCGTCTATTCACTATTTGCCTGCTGGGACTCCGCCCAGCTAGCGTGGGTCAGCCCTGTTGCTGTGAGTCTTCGTTCTGCTGTGGCATGCTCCGCTTTGCTGGCAGAGTCTCTCTGTTATGGCATGTTGCCTTGCGTTCGTAGTGGCAGAGGCCACTCCCCTACCGGGCTGCACCATCCTAGATGCCGGCAGCAAAACTCTCAGCCCCGTGCACCTCCAATCACCGCCCTGCTTTTCTCTGTGAGGGTGGGACCCGCTAAGCCCGATCACACAGCTCCCTGCCTCAGAGTCCGTCCTCTCTCTCTCTCTCTCTTCCTCTTTCCAAGCTGAACGGTTAACTCTCTCACTGGTGCACCAGTAGCCTGCTGATAGGGCACTACGCTCTGTGGGATCATTTCTGCCACTGCCCACTGCACCAGCTCAGATCACGTTTCCCAGGAATCTCCTGGACTGGCTCATTTTCCAAGTCCCATTCAATCAGATGGACATGCCAATCTGCCCTTCCACATCTCAGATTGCCTGTTTAACAGGGCAACCGGACCATTGAGTTTTGTGCCAGGTGCCACTGTGGTGTGGCGCATGCCGAACCAAACCCGCGAGCCAGCTGCCCTAGAGCTAGCGTCCCGTGTCTCTTTCACACCTGGGACTTTCAAAGTTCTCTGAGCAAAAAACGTCGATCCGGCAATGTGGCTAGGACTCACCCTCTG
This sequence comes from Saguinus oedipus, assembly GCA_031835075.1. Classification (NCBI taxonomy): domain Eukaryota; kingdom Metazoa; phylum Chordata; class Mammalia; order Primates; family Cebidae; genus Saguinus; species Saguinus oedipus. The sequence goes on from CM063173.1 coordinate 62,223,421, forward strand.
TGCCTTCACTGAGAGCTGCAATCCTGAGACGCATCTACGAGGCCATCTTCGGGTGTGCATTATTTAGTGAGACTCTGAATGAGGAGATACTAGTAAATCCTGACTATTTATCTCCAATTGTGTACACTTAATGAGGCTCTCAATGGGTAGCCATAGGAAAGAGACTTCTTACTATTCCGCAGGTGTGAATTATTTAGTGATTCTCTGAATGAGTGGCCATAAAATATAGACTCCAGACTATATCACAAGTCTGTAATACTCAGTTAGGCTGTGAAAGAGAAGCCATATGAAACAGAATTCTAATGACTCCACATGTGCGTTATTCACTGTTTCTCTGAATGAGTAGCCGTATGACATAGACACCTCATTATTCTCCATGTGTGCATTATTTCAACAGATTCGGTATGAGTGTCCATTCCAAATAGACTCCTGTAACTCCCCCAGGTGTGTATTACTCAGCGTTACACAGAATTAGAGTTCATAAGAAATAGACTCCTGACTAACACCCAGGTGTGTGTCATTCAGGAAGGTACTTAATTCTTGGCTATCTAAAACAGTGTCCTAATTACTCCATAGAAGCTTATTATTCACTGAAACTCTGAATGGGAGGACATACAAAATAAACACCTGACTATTGCTCCATTGTGAATTATTCAATAAGGTAATAAATGAGGGTTAGTATGAAATAGAATCCTGAGAATTCCCCAGGTGTATATCATTCAGGGAGACACAGAATGAGTGGCCATATAAAAAATGCTCGACTATTACCCTGGTGTGGATTATTCACTGAGAATCTAAATGAGTGGCTTCGTGAAGTAGGCTCTTAACTCTTCCCCAGGTGTGTATTATTGAATGAGACTCTGACTACGTGGGCATAAAAAAGACACAGGTGAATTGCCCAGGTGTTCCTTACTTAAAGAGACTCCTAATGTGTAGGCATTTGAAGTAGACCCTTGACTCTTTCTGAGGGGAGTATTATTCACAGAGGCCCAGAACGAGTGGCCATGTGAAAGAGATTCCTGTCTTATCAGATATACAGGTGATTCACTAAAACACTGAAAGAGCGGCCTTATGAAATAGACTGCATTTTACTCCACAGGTGCGTGTTATTTTTTGACTCCCCAAACGAACCACCATACGAAATAAACTAGTGATTATTCCCCACATTTGCAATATTAGAAGAAGTTCTATATGAGTGTCCATATCAAATAGTCTCCTGACTCTCAGACATGTGTGTATCATTCACGGAGCTGCTTTATTTGGGGTTACTGTCAATAGGGTCTTCAATCCTCCACAGCTGTATATTAGGCACTGAAGCTCCGAATGAGAGGCCATATGAAATAGACTCCTTACTAATGCCCCATTGTGCATTATACGGCAATTCTGTGATTGAGTGGCCATATGACCTGGACTCTGACTATTGCTAATGTGTGTATTCTTCAGTCAGTTTCTGAACGAGTGACCACATAAAATAGACTCCTGACTCTGTCCTCTTGACTATTTCTCAGCTCTGCATTTTCCACTGAGTCGCTGGGTGAACAGTCATATCAAACAGTCTCCAGACAATTCTCCAGATGTGCATTATTCAGTGAGTCCCTTAATATGAGGCTACATATAATAGAATCCTGATTACTTTCCAGATATATATGATTCTTCACGGAGGAACAGAATAAGTGGCCATGTCAAGTACAATCCTGACATTTCCATACGTCTGTATTATTCTGTGAGTCACTGAATGAGTGACCATAAAGTAGAGACTCCTATATACTACTCAGTCGTGAGGTTTTACATTCGGTTGTAAATGAGTGGCTATACGAAAAAGAATCCTGACTTCCCCAAGGTGTCTGTCATTTAGATAGGCTCTGAGTATGTGGCTACATGAAATAGAATTCTGACTACAATACAGGTTTCCTTTACTCAATGAACCTCTGAAGAAATGCCACATGTAATAGCGTCCAGAGTATTCCTCAGGTATTTATTAATCTCTGAGGGTCTGAAACTTTGACCATATGAAATGGTTTCCTGATTAGTATACAGGGGTGTATTATTGACTCTGATTCTTAATATTTGGGCATATATAATAGACTAGTGACTATTCCAAAGTTGTGTATTACTGACTCACGATTCGATTTTGAGACCATAAAAAAGAGTCTAGTGTCTATTCCACACATGTGCATTATTCCCTTAGGCTGTAAATGAGAGGCTATGAAAAGCACACTCCTAACACTTCCCCAGGTGTGTGTCACTCATTGAGGCTCTTTTCGCATGACAATATGAAACAGGAGGCTGTCTATCTCAAAGATTTTTATTATTCAGTGAATCTCTAAATGAGTGACTATATAAAATAACCTGCTGAGTACTTTACCTTTGTGCATTATTCATTGAGGTTACAAGTCAGTGGCCATATAAAATCGAATCCTGATTAATCGACACGTGCATATTATCCACTGAGGCTATGAATGTGTGTCCAAATGAAAGAGACTCCTGACTACTCCACAGGTCTGCATTATTTACCGAGGCTCTGAATGAATGTCCATCGAAAATAGACTCCAAATTGTTGTCCAGGAGTGTATTATTCAGTGAGCCTCAGAAGATGTGGTCATACTAGTTAGATTTCTTACTATATCAGGGGTCTGTCTTATGCACTGAGGCTCTGAATATGTGTCTACATGAAAGAGTCTCCTGACTACACCACATTTTTCAATGACACATTCAATGAGAGACCAGATAAAAAAGTCTCCTGACTATTCCACAGGAGTGCATTATTTAGTGAGACTCTGAATGAAAAGGTACAAGTAAATTCTGACTATTTATCCAGGTTGGTACATTTAGTGAGGCTTTCAATGGGTAGGCATAGAAAAGAGACTTCTGACTATTCCGCAGGTGTGAATTATTCATTGATTCTCTGAATGAGTGGCCATAAAATATAGACTCAAGAGTACATCACAAGTGTGTAATATTCAGTGAGGCTGTGAAAGAGGGGCCATGTGAAACAGAATTCTAATGACTTCACACGTGTGTTACTCACTGTTTTTCTGAATGAGTATCCGTATGACATAGACTCCTCATTGTTCTCCATGTGTGCATTATTCCAACAGGTTCGGTATGAGTGTCAATACCAAATAGACTCCTGAAACTCCACCAGGTGTGTATTACTCAGCGTTACACAAAATTAGAGTTCATATGAGATAGAATCCTGACCACCACCCAGGTGTTTATCATTCAGGAAAGCACTTAATTCGTGGCTTTCTTAAACAGTGTCCTGATTACTTCATAGAAGTTCATTATTCACTGAAACTTTGAATGAGAGGACATACAAAATAGACACCTGACTATTGCTCCATTGTGAATTATTCAGTAAGGTTCTACATGAGTGGTAGTATGAAATATAATTTTGAGAATTCCCCAGGTGTGTATCATTCAGGGGTCACACAATGAGTGGCCATATAAAAAATGCTTGACTATTACCCTGGTGTGAATTATTCACTAAGGATCTAAAAGAGTGGCTACATGAAGTAGACCCTTAACTCTTCCCCAGGTGTGTATTATTGAATGAGATTTTGACTAAGTGGGCATAAAAAAGAGACTCAGGTGTATTGCCCAGGTGTTCATTATGTACAGAGACTCTGAATATGTAGGCATTTGAAGTAGACCCTTGACTGTTTCTGAGAGGAGTATTATTCACAGACGCTCAGAATGAGTGGAAGTGTGATAGAGATTCCTGACTTATAAGATATTCATGTTATTCACTAAAACACTGACAGAATGGCCTTATGAAATAGACCGCATTTTACTCCAGAGGTGTGCGTTATTTTTTGACTCGCCAAATGAACCACCATATGAAATTGACTAGTGATTATTCCTTACATGTGCAATATTCGAAGAGGTTCTGTATGAGGGTCCATATCAAATAGTCTCCTGACTCTCACACATATGTATATCATTCAAGGAGCTGATTTATTTGGAGCTACCTTCAATACAGTCCTTTCTCCTCCACAGCTGTTTATTATGCACTGAAACTCTGAAAGAGAGGCCATATGAAATAGACTCCTTACTATTGCCCCATTGTGCATTATTCAGTAATTCTGTGAATGAGTGTCCATATGATTTGGACACTGACTATTCCCAAGATGTGTATTTTCAGTGAGATTCTCAACGAGTGACCACATGAAATAAACCCTTAACTTTATTCTCTTGACTATCTTTCAATTCTGCATTGTCCACTGAGTCGCTGGGTGTAGAGTCATATCAAATAGTCTAAAGAATATTCCGTAGCTGTGCATTATTCAGTGAGTCTCTGAATAAGTCGCTATATATATTATAATTTCGAGTATTTTCCAGATATATAGGATTCCTCACTGAGGTTCTGAATAAGTGGCCATGTCAAATACACTCCTTAATTTTTCATAGGTCTGTATTATTCTGTGAAGCTCTGAATGAGTGGCCATAAAATAGAGCCTCCTGAATGCTCCTCAGGCCTGCGTTTTTACATTCGGCTCTAAGTGAGTGGCTATACGAAATAGAATTTTAACTTTTCCCAAGGTGTATGTTCCCCAGTTAAGCTCTGAGTCTGTGGCTATATGAAATAGAATTCTGACTACAATACAGGTGTCCTTTACTCAATGAACCTCTGAAGAAATGCCACATGGGACATAGGAGTAGGCAAGAACTTCATGAACAAAACACCGAAAGCATTGGCAACAAAAGCCAAAATAGACAAATGGGACCTAATCAAACTCCACAGCTTCTGCACGGCAAAACAGTCACTAGAGTGAATCGGCAACCATCAGAATGGGAAAAAATCTTTGCAGTTTACGCATCTGACAAAGGGCTGATATCCAGAATTTACAAAGAACTCAAACAGATTTACAGGAAAAAAACAAACAAGCCCATTCAAAAATGGGCAAAGGATATGAACAGAAACTTTACAAAAGCAGACATACATGAGGCCAACAAACATATGAAAAAGTGCTCATCGTCATTGGTCATTAGAGAGATGCAAATCAAAACCACATTGAGATACCATCTCACACCAGTTAGAATGGCAATCATTAAAAAATCTGGAGACAGCAGATGCTGGAGAGGATGTGGAGAAATAGGAACACTCTTACACTGTTGGTGGGAGTGTAAATTAGTTCAACCATTGTGGAAGACAGTGTGGTGATTCCTCAGGGACCTAGAAATAGAAATGCCATTTGACCCAGCAATTCCATTACTGGGTATCTATCCAAAGGACTATAAATCGTTCTACTATAAGGACACATGCACACGAATGTTCATTGCAGCACTGTTTACAATAGCAAAGACCTGGAACCAACCCAAATGCCCAACGATGATAGACTGGACTGGGAAAATGTGGCACATATATACCATGGAATATTATGAAGCAATCAAAAATGATGAGTTTGTGTCCTTTGTAGGGACATGGATGAATCTGGAGAACATCATTCTCAGCAAACTGACACAAGAACAGAAAAAGAAATACCGCATATACTCACTCATAGGTTGGTGAGAAAAATGAGAACACGTGGACACAGAGAGGCGGTCTAGTATACACTGGGGACTGTTGGGGGGAATGGTGGAGGGACAGCGGGGGGGCTGGGGGTAGAGCCTGGGGATGAATACCAAGTGTGGGTGAAGGGGAGGAAAGCAGCAAAGCACACTGCCATGTGTGTACCTATGCAACTATCTTGCTCGTTCTGCACATGTACCCTCAAACCTATAATGCAATAAAAATTTAAAAAAAATGTAAAATTAGAAAAAAAAATAGCGTCCATAGTATTTCTCAGGTATTTATGATTCACTGAGTCTCTGAAACTTTAGCCACATGAAATGCTTTCCTGACTAGTCTGCAGGCGTGTATTATTGACACTGACTCTAAATATTTGGGCGTATGGAATAGACTAGTGACTATTAGTAAGTTGTGTATTACTGACTCAGGTTTTGATTTTGCGGCCATATAAAATAGACTAGTGTCTATTCCACACGGGTAGATTATTCCCTTAGTCTGTAAATGAGAGGCTATGCAAAGTACACTCCTAACACTTCCCCAGGTGTGTGTCACTCACTGAGTCTCTTTTTGTATGACAATATGAAACTGGAGGCTATCTCAAAGATTTTTATTATTCAGTGAATATTTGAATGAGTGGCTATATGAAATAAACTGCTGAGTACATTACATTTGTGCATTATTCATTGAGGCTACGAGTCAGTGGCCACATAAAATGGAATCCTGATTAATACACACGTGCAAATTATCCACTGAGGCTATGAATATGTGTCCAAATTAAATAGAATCCTGACTACTTCACAGGTCTGCATTATTTACCGAGGCTCTGAAGGAATATCCATCGAAAATAGACTCCAAATTATTCTCCATGTGTGTATTATTCAGTGAACCTCAGAAGATGTGGTCACACTAATTAGATTTCTTACTATATCAAGGGTCTGTCTTATGCACTGAGGCTCTGAATATGTGTCTACATGAAAGACTCTCCTGACTACACCACATTATTCAGTGACACTCCAAGTAAGAGGCCACATAGAAAAGACTCCTGACTAGTCCACAGGTGTGCCTTATTTAGTGAGACTCTGCATGAGGGGATAAAGCTAAATCCTGACTATTTCTCCAGGTGTGCATACTTAGTGAGGCTTTTAATGAGTGGCAGTAGAAAAGACTTCTGACTATTCCGCAGGTGGGCATTATTTAGTGATTATGTGAATGGGTGGCCATAAAAAGTAGACTCCAGACTATATCACAAGTGTGTAATATTCAGTGAGGCTGTGATAGAGGGTCCATAAGAATCAGACTTCTAATTACTTTACATGTGCATTATTCACTGTTTTTCTGAATGAGTAGCCATATGACATAGACTCCTCATTTTTATCCATGTATTCATTAATCAAACAAGTTCTGTTTGAGTGTCCATACTAAATAGACCCCTGACACTGCCCCAGGTGTGTGTTACTCAGAGATACACAAAATTAGAGTTCATATGAAATAGCCTCCTGACTATCACACATGTCCGTATCATTCAGCAAGGCACTTAATTCATGGCTATGTTAAACAGCGTCCTGATTACTCCATAGAAGTTTTCTATTCACTGAAAGTTTGAATGATAGACAATATAAAATAGACTCCTGACTATTGCGACATTGTGAATGATTCAATAAGGGTCTAAATGAGTGGTAGTATCAAATAGAATCTTTAGGATTCTTCAGGTGTATATTACTCAGTGAGGCACAAAATGAGTGGCCATATAAAAAATGCTCGACTATTACCCTGGTGTGCATTATTCACTGAGGTTCTAAACGAGTGGCTACATGAAGTAGACTCTTAAATTTTCCTTTGTTGTGTATTATTGAATGAGTATCTGTCTAAGTGGGCATAAAAAAGAGACGCAGGTGTATTTTTTTAAATTTTTTTAAATTTTCATTGCATTATAGGTTTTGAGTTACATGTGCAGAACGTGCAAGATAGTTGCATAGGTACACACATGGCAGTGTGTTTTGCTGCCTTCCTCCCCTTCAACCACACTTGGCATTCATCCCCAGGCTATCCCTCCCCAACCCCCCCCGCTGTCCCTCCCCCATTCCCCCTAATAGACCCCGGTGTATAGTAGACCACCTCTCTGTGTCCATGTGTTCTCATTTTTCTCACCCACCTATGAGTGAGTATATGCGGTATTACTTTTTCTGTTCTTCTGTCAGTTTGCTGAGAATGATGTTCTACAAATTTATCCATGTCCTTACAAAGGACACAAACTCAGCATTTTTGATTGCTGCATAATATTCCATGGTGGATATGTGCCACATTTTCCCAGTCCAGTCTATCATCGTTGGGCATTTGGGTTGGTTCCAGTTCTTTGCTATTGTAAACAGTGCTGCAATGAACATTCGTGTGCATCTGTCCTTATAGTAGAACGATTTATAGTCCTTTGGATATATACCCAGTAATGGAATTGCTGGGTCAAATGGCATTTCTATTTCTAGGTCCCTGAGGAATCGCCACACTGTCTTCCACAATGGTTGAACTAATTTACACTCCCATTAACAGTGTAACAGTGTTCCTATTTCTCCACATCCTCTCCACAGCATCTGCTGTCTCCTGATTTTTTAATGATCTCCATTCTAACTGGCGTGAGATGGTATCTCAATGTGGTTTTGATTTGCATGTCTCTAATAACCAGTGATGATGAGCATTTTTTCACGTGTTTACTGGCCTCATGTATGTCTTCTTTTGTAAATTGTCTGTTCATATTCTTTGCCCATTTTTGAAGGGGCTTGTTTGTTTTTTTCCTGTAAATCTGTTTGAGATTTTTGTAAATCCTGGATATCAGCCCTGAAATCTGCAAAGATTTTTTTCCATTCTGATGGTTGCCGATTCACTCTAGTGACTGTTTCTTTTGCCATGCAGAAGCTGTGGAGTTTGATTAGGTCCCATTTGTCTATTTTGGCTTTTGTTGCCAATGCTTTTGGTGTTTTGTTCATGAAGTCCTTGCCTACTTGTATGTCCTGAATGGATTTGCCTAGATTTTCTTCTAGTGTTTTTATGGTGTTAGGTCTTACGTTTAAGTCTTTAATCCATATGGAGTTAATTTTAGTGTAAGGTGTCAGGAATGGGTCCAGTTTCTGCTTTCTGCATATGGCTAGCCAGTTTTTCAAACACCATTTATTAAATAGGGAATCCTTTCCCCATTGCTTGTTTTTGTCTGGTTTATCAAAGATAATATGGTTGTAGACATGTTGTGTTGCCTCTGATGCTTCTGTTCTGTTCCATTGGTCTATATCTCTGTTTTGGTACCAGTACCATGCTGTTTTGATTACTGCAGCCTTGTATTGTCGAGGTGTTCATTATGTACAGAAACTTTGAATGTGTAGCCATTTGAAGAAGACCCTTGATTATTTTTGAGGGGACTATTCTTCACAGAGGCCCTGAACAAGTGGCCATGTGAAAGAGATTTCTGACTGATCAGATATACATATTATTCACTAAAACACTGAAAGAATGGCTTTATTAAATAGAACCCATTTTACTCAACAGGTGTGCATTATGATTTGATTCTCCAAACTAATCACCATATAAAACAGACTAGTGATTATTCCCCACATGTGCAGTATTTGAAAAGGTTCTGTATTAGGGTCTATGTCAAATAGTCTCCTGACTGAGACACATATGTGTATTATTCACGGAGCTGCTTAATTTTGGGCTATCTTAAATAGGGTCCTGACTACTCCACAGCTGTTTGTTATGCACTGAAGCTCCGAATGACAGTCCATATGAAATAGACTCCTTACTATTGCCCCATTGGGCGTTATTCTGTAATGCTGTGATTGAGTGTTCATATGACGTGGACACTGATTATTCCCAAGGTGTGTATTCTTCAGTGAGATTCTGAACGAGTGACCACATAACATAAACCCTTGACTTTATCGTCTTGACTATTTTTCAGTTCTGCATTGTCCACTGAGTCGCTGGGTGAAGAGTCATATCAAATAGTCTCCAGACTATTCCTTAGCTGTGCATTATTCAGTGGGTCTCTGAATAAGTGGCTCTATATAATATAATCCTGAGTATTTTCCAGATATAGATAAGGATTCACCGAGGATCTGAATAAGTGGCCATGTGAAATACACTCCTGACGTTTCCATAGGTCTGTATTATTCTGTGAAGCTCTGAATGAGTGGCCATAAAATAGAGACTCCTGAATACTTTACAGCTGTGCATTTTGACATTCGGCTCTAAATGAGTGGCTATACGAAATAGAATCCTGACTTTTCCCGCGGTGTGTTTTACTCACTTAGGCTCTGAATATGTGGCTATAGGAAATAGAATTCTGACAACAATACAGGGTTTTTTTATTCAGTGAAGCTCTGAAATTGATGCCACATGTAATAGCGTCCTGAGTGTTTTTTGGGTATGTATTATTCACTGAGGCACTGAAACTTTGGCCATATGAAATTGTTTTCTGACTAGTCCACAGGTGTGCATTATTGATTTTGACTCTGAATATTTGGGCATATGGAATAGTCTAGTGACTATTCCATAGTTTTGTATTACTCACACACGCTTTAATTTTGTGGCGGTATAAAATAGACTAGTGTCTATTCCTCACGTGTGCATTATTCCCTGAGGCTATAAATAAGGCTATACAAAGTAGACTCCTATCACTTCCCCAGGTTTCTATTACTCAGTGAGGCTTTTTTGTGATACTATATGAAACAGGATGCTGCCATATTAAATATTTGTATTATTCAGTGAATCTCTGAATGAGTGCCTATATGAAATGGACTGCTGAGTACTTTACTTTTGTGCATTTTTCACTGAGGTAACGGGTCAGTGGCCATATAAATTGGAATCCGGACTAATCCACACGTGCATATTATCCACTGAGGCTATGAATGAGTGTCCTAATAAAATAGACTCCTTGCTGCTCCACAAGTGTACATTATTTACCGAGGCTCTGAATAAATGTCCATCAAAAATAGACTCCAAATTATTTTCCAGGTGTGTATTATTCAGTGAAACTCAGAACATGTGGCCATATAAATTAGATTCCTTATAACATAAAGGGACTTTTTTATTCACTGTGGCTCTGAACATGTGTTTATATTTATAGACTCCTGACTACATCACATTATTCAGTGATACTCTGAAGTAGAGGCCACATAAAAATTTCTCCTGACTATTCCACAGGTGGGCATTATTCAGTGAGACTCTGAATGAAGGTATATAGATAAATCCTGACTATTTCCCCAGGTGTGTACACTTAGTGAGGCTTTTAACGAGTGGCCATAGGAAAAAGTCTACTGACTATTCCAAAGGTGTGCATTATTTAGTGAGACTCTGAATGAGGGGATAATGGTAAATCCTGACTCTTTCCCCAGGTGTGTACACTTAGTGAGGCTCTTAATGAGTGGCCATAGAAAAGAGACTTCTGACTATTCTACAGGTGTGTATTATTTAGAGATTCTCTGAATGTGTGGCCATAAAAAATAGACTCCAGACTATATCACAAGTGTGTAATATTCAGTGAGAATGTCAAAGAGGGTCCATTAGAATCAGACTGCTAATTGCTTTACATGTGCATTATTCACTGTTTGTCTGAATGAGTAGCCGTATGACATAGATTCCTCATTATTATACATGTGTGCATTAATCAAACAGGTTCTCTTTGAGTGTTTATACTAAATACATTCCTGACACTGCCCCAGGTGTGTATTACTCAATGATACACAAAATTAGAGTTCATATGAAATAGACGCCAGGCTATTACCCAGGTGTGTAACATTCAAAAAGGCACTTAATTCGTGGCTATCTTAAACAACGTCCTGATTACTCCATAGAAGTTTATTATTAGCTGAAACTTTGAGTGATATACCATATAAAATAGACACCTGACTATTTCTCCATTGTGAATTATTCAATAAGGTGCTAAATGCGTGGTAGTATCAAAGAGAATCCTGAAAATTCTTCAGGTATATATCACTCAGTGAGGCACAAAATCAGTGGCCATATAAAAATGCTCGACTATTACCCTGGTGTGCCTTATTCACTGAGACTCTAAATGAGTGGCTACATGAAGTAGACTCTTAACTCTTCCCCAGGTGTGTATTATTGAATGAGACTCTCACTAAATGGGCATAAAAAAGAGACTCAGGTGTATTGCCCAGGCGTTCATTACCTACAAAGTCTTTGAATGTGTAGCCATTTGAAGTAGACTCTTGACTATTTTTGAGGGGCGTATTCTTCACAGAGGCCCTGAAAGAGTAGCCATGTGAAAGAGATTCCTTACTTTTCAGATATACATATTATTCACTAAAACACTGAAAGGGTGGCCTTCTGAAATAGAACCCATTTTACTCCACAGGTGTGCATAAGTTTTTGTTTCACCAAACAAAACACCATATGAAACACCCAAGTGATTATTCCCCACATTTGCAGTATACAAAAAGGCTTTGATTTTGCAGCCATATAAAATAGACTAATGTCTATTCCACACGTGTGCATTATTTCCTGATTCTGTAAATTAAAGACTATATAAAGTAGACTCCTAACTATTTCCCTGGTGTGCATTACTCAGTGAGCCTTTTTTTCTTTAACCATATGAAACAGGATGCTGCCTATTTCAAATCTTTGAATTATTCAGTGAATCACTGAATGAGTGTCCTTATGAAGTAGACTGCTAAGTATTTTACATTTTTGCATTTTTCACTGAGGTTACATGTTAGTGGCCATATAAAATGGAATCCTGACTAATCCACATGTGCATAGTATCCACTGAGGCTAGGAATGTGGGTAATAATAAATTAGACTCCAGGCTACTCCACAGGTGTACAACATTTTCTGAGACTCTGAATATATATCCACCAAAAATAGACTCCAAATTATTCCCCAGGTGTGTATTATTCAGTGTGGCTCAGAATATGTTTCCATACCAATTAAATTCCGTACTATATCAAGTGTCTGCTTTATTCACTGAAGCTCTGAATATGTGTCTACGTGAAATAGACTCCTGGCTACCCCACATTATTCACTGACACTCCGAATTAGAGGCCACATGAAAAAGTCTCCTGACTATTCCACAGGTGTGCATTATTTAGTGAGACTCTGAATGAGGGCATAAAGGAAAATCCTATTTCTCCAGGTGTATACACTTAGTGAGTCTCTTAACGAGTGGCCATAGGAAAGAGACTTCTGACTATTCCGCAGGTGTGCATTATTTAGTGATTCTCTGAATCAGTGGCCATAAAAAATAGACTCCAGACTATATCACAACTGTGTAATATTCAGTGAGGCTGTAAAAGAGGGGCCATATGAAACAGACTTCTAATTACTCCACATGTGCATTATTCACAGTTTGCCTGAATGAGTAGCCATATGACATAGACTCCTCATTATTATCCATGTGTGCATTAATCAAACAGTCTCTGTTTGAGTGTCCGTGCCAAATAGATTCCTGACACTGCCCCAGGTGTGTATTACTCAGCGATACACAAAATTAGAGTTCATATGAAATAGACTCCTGACTATCACACAGGTGCGTATCATTCAACAAGACACTTAATTCGTGGCTATGTTAAACAGCGTCCTGATTACTCCATAGAAGTTTACTATTCACTGAAACTTTGAATGATAGACCATATAAAATAGACCCTAGACTATTGCTCCATTGTGAATTATTCAATAAGTTTCTAAATGAGTGGTAGTATCAAATCGAATCCTTAGGATTCGTCAGGTGTATATCACTCAGTGAGGCACAAAATGAGTGGCCATATAAAAAATTCTCGACTATTACCCTGGTGTGCATTATTCACTGAGGCTCTAAATGAGTGGCTACATGAAGTAGACTCTTAACTCTTCCCCAGGTGTGTAGTATTGATTGAGACCTTGACTAAGTTGGCGTAAAGAAGAGACTCAGGTGTATTGCCCAGGTGTTCATTACCTACAGAGTCTCTGAATGTGTAGGCATTTGAAGTAGACACTTGATAATTTTTGAGTTGAGTTATCTTCACATAGGCCCTGAACGAGTGGCCATGTGAAAGAGATTCCTGACTTATCATATATACATATTATCCAGTGAAACACTGAAATAGTAGCCTTATAAAATAGAACCCATTTTCCTCCACAGGTGTGCCCTATTTTTTGATTCTCCAATCGAATCACCATATGAAACAGACTAGTGATTATTCCCCACATGTGCAGTATTCAAAAAGGTTCTGTATGAGTGTCTATATCAAATAGTCTCCTGACTCTGACACATGTGTGTATCATTCACGAAGCTGCTTAATGTGGGCTACCTTCAATATCGTCTTGACTATTCCACAGCTCTTTATTATGCACTGAACCTCTGAATGAGAGGCCATATGAAATAGACTCTTTACTATTGCCCCATTGTGTATTATTCGGTAATGCTGTGATTGAGTGTCCATATGACTTGGACTCTGACAATTCTCAAGGTGTGTATTATTCTTCAGTGAGATTCTGAACGAGTGACCACATAACATAAACTTCTGACTCTATCCTCTTGACTATTTTTCAGTTCTGCATTGTCCACTGAGTCGCTGTGTGTAGGGGTCATATCAAATAGTCTCCAGACTATTCTTCAGTTGTGCATTATTCAGTGAGTCTCTGAATAAGTGGCTATATATTATATAATCCTATTTATTTTCCAGATAATCATGATTCTTCACTGAGATTCTGAATCAGTGGCCATGTGAGATCCACTCCAGAAGTTTCCATTGTCTGTATTATTCTGTGAAGCACTCAATGTGTTGCCGTAAAATAGAGACTCCTTGATACTCTTCAGGCGTGCGTTTTTACATTCGGCCCTAAATCAGTGGGTACACGAAACAGAATTCTGACCTTTTCCAAGTTGTATGTTATTCAGATAGTCTCTGAATATGTGGCTATAGGAAATAGAATTCTGACTACAATAGAGTTGTTTCTTATTCAATGAAGCTCTGAAATTGATGCCACATGTGATAGCGTCCTGAGTATTTCTCATTTATGTATTATTCACTGAAGCTCTGAAACTTTGGCCCTATGAAATTGTTTTCTGACTACTCCTCATGTTTGTATTACTGACTCTGAATCTAACCATTTGGCAATATAAAATAGACTAGTAAGTATTCCAAAGTTGTGTATTACTCACTCAGGCTTTGATTTTGTGGCCATATAAAATAGAATAATGTCTATTCCACATGTGTGCATTATTCCCTGATTCTGTAAATGCGAGGCTAGTTAAAGTAGATTCCTAACACTTCCCCAGATTTGCATTACTCAGTGAGGCTTTTTTTGTGTAAAAATATGAAACAGGATGCTGTCTATCTTATATATTTTTATTATTCAGTGAGTCTCTGAATGAGTGTCTATATGAAATAGACTGCTGAGTACTTTACATTTGTGCATTTGTCACTGAGGTGGCAAGTCAGTGGCCATATAAAATGGAATCCTGACTAATCCACACACACATATTATCCAATGAGGCTATGAATGAGTGTCCAAATGAAATAGACTCCTGGCTACTCCACAGGTGTGCATTATTTACCAAGGCTCTGAAAATAGACACCAAATTATTCCCCAGCTATGTATTATTTAGTGAGTCTCAGAAGATGTGGCCATATTAATTAGATTCCTTACAACATAGGGGGCCTTTCTTATACACTGAGGCTCTGAATATGTGTCTACATGAAAGAGACTTTTGACTACACCACATTATTCAGTGACACTCTGAATTAGAGACCACATCAAAGAGTCTCCTGACTATTCCACAGGTGTGCATTATTTAGTGACACTCTGAATGAGGGGTTAAAGGTAAATCCTGACTATTTCTCCAGGTGTATACACTTAGTGAGGCTCTTAACGAGTGGCCATAGGAAAGAGACTTCTGACTATTCCACAGGTGTGCATTATTCAGTTATTCTCTGATTTATTGGCCATTAAAAATAGACTCCAGACTATATCACAAGGGTTTAATATTCAATGAGGCTGTGAAAGAGGGTCAATATGAAAAGAGACTTCTAATTATTCCACATGTGCATTATTCACTGTTTTTCGGAATGAGAAGACATATGACATAGACTCCTCATTATTATATATGTGTGCATTAATTAAAGAAGTTCTGTTTGAGTGTCAATACCAAATACAATCCTGCCCCTGCCCCAGGTGTGTATTACTCAGCAATACAAAGATTAGAGTTCATATGAAATAGACTCCTGACTATCACCCAGGTGTGTATCATTCAGGAAGGAACTTAAGTGTGGCTATCTTAAACAGCGTCCTGATTACTCCATAGAAGTTCATCATTCACTGAAACTTTAAATGATAGACCAAATAAAATAGACACCTGACTATTGCTCCATTGTGAATTATTTAATAAGGTTCTAAATGGGTAGTAGTATCAAAGAGAATCCAGAGGATTCTTCAAGTGTATATCACTCAGTCAGGCACAAAATGAGTGGCCATATAAAAAATGCTCGAAGATTATCATAGTGTGCATTATTCACTGAGGCTCTAAATGAGGGGCTCCATGAAGTAGACTCTTAACTCTTCACCATGTGAGTATTATTGAATGAGATTCTGACTAAGTGGGCATAAAAAAGAGACTCAGGTGTATTGCCCAGGTGTTCAGTACGTACAGAGACACTGAATGTGTAGGCATATGAAGTAGACACTTGATAATTTTTGAGTTGAGTTTTCTTCAAATAGGCCCTGAACGAGTGGCCATGTGAAAGAGATTCCTGACTTATCATATATACATATTATTCAGTGAAACACTGAAATAGTAGCTTTATGAAATAGAACCCATTTTATTCCACAGGTGTGCATTATTTTTTGATTCTCCAAACGAATCACAATATGAAACAGACTAGTGATTATTCCCCACATGGGCAGTAATCGAAACGGTTCTGTATGAATGTCTATATCAAATAGTGTCCTGACTCTGACACATGTGTGTATCATTCACAAAGCTGCTTAATTTGGCCTACCTTCAATAGGATCCTGACTACTCCACAGCTGTTTATTATGAAATGAAGTTCTGAATGAGAGGCCATATGACATAGACTCCGTACTATTGCCCCATTTTGCATTATTCTGTAATGCTGTGATTGAGTGTCCATATGACTTGGACTCTGACTATTGCCACAGTGTGTATTCTTCAGTGAGATTCTGAACGAGTGACCACATAACATAAACTCTTGACTCTATCCTCTTGACTACTTTTCAGTTCTGCATTGTCCACTGTGTCGCTAGGTGAAGAGTCATATCAAATAGTCTCCAGACTATTCCTTAGCTGTGCCTTATTCAGTGAGTCACTGAATAAGTAACTATATATAATATAATCCTGAGTATTTTCCAGATATATATAAGGTTTTACGGAGGATCTGAATAAGCGGCCATGTGAAATACACTCCTGACGTTTCCATAGGTCTGTATTATTCTGTGAAGCTCTGAATAAGTGGCCATAAAATAGAGACTCCCGAATATTTCTCAGCCATGCGTTTTAACATTCAGCTCTAAATGAGTGGCTACAAGAAATAGAATCCTGGCAAGATGGCGTCATAGAGGTGACTCAGGATTGCAGCTCTGGGTGAAGGCGCAGAGGGTGAGTCCTAGCCGCATTCTCGGATGTTCCTTTTATGCCCACAGAGCGTTGAAAGTCCCAGGTGTGGGAGAGACATGGGACGCTAGCAGCCGGCTAACGCAACTGGCTCCCGCCGCCTCTTCGGCCGGCGCCTCAGCGGGACCCGGCGTGGAACTCACTGGTCTGGGTGCCCTGTTAAACCGGCAATCTGAGATTTGGAAGGGCAGATTGGCATGTCCATCTGATTGAACGGGACTTGGACAATGAGCCAGACCAGGAGTTTCCTGGGAAGCGTGATCTGAGCCGCGGTAGTGGGCAATGGAACGGGAGATTGCATGGATCCCAGTGCCCTATCGGCAGGCTCCTGGGGCGCCAGTGAGAGAGACGACCTTTCGGCTTGGGGAGAGGAAGAGAGAGAGAGAGAGGACGGACTCTGAGGCAGGGAGCTAGGTGATTGGGCTCGGCGGGACCCACGCTCACGGGGACAAGCAGGGTGGTGACTGTAGGCGCTTGGGGCTGAGAGTTTTGTTGCCGGCATTTAGGACGGTGCAGCCCGGTCAGGGAGGGGCGTCCACCATTGCTGACGAAGTGCACCCCCACTGAAGTACCGCCCAGGACTGACGCAGCCTGCCGTTGCTGAGGCAACCTGCCATAACAGAGAGAGTCCACCAGGCAGCAACAGGGCGGACCCGCGTTAGCAGGTCAGAGCCCCGGCAGGCAAATAGTGAATAGACTGCCACCTAGTGGGGCAGGACAGTGCAACAGATACTCATAAAGAAAGCCCCAACTCCCTGAGACAGAGCATCTAAGGGTGAAAAAAAAAAAGAGTGGTGTTTTATGAGTTCTATTGCAGCAGACATAGCCTCCCAACAACCCTGAATCAACAACGGAGCTCACAGCTCAGCACTGGAGCTCCTATAAAGCACAGACTGTCTCCTCAAGCAGCTCCCTGACCCCTGTATATCCAAGGAGTCACCCCAGAAAAGAATTAATCAGACTGACATTTGGCTGGCATCATTCTGGAACAAGGGCAGCAGCAGAAGAAACTGGTATCATCCCTCACTGTTCTGCATCTGCTGCAGGTATACCCCAGACAAGCAGGGCCTGGAGTGGACCTCAGCACTCATACAGCAGAGAGGATAGATCATTAGAGGGAAAACTAAGTAACAGAAATACTTCATCATCAACAATCTCAGTGTGCACACAGAGACCCAATTGAAAAATCAGCCACTACTAAGATGACAGGTGGATAAATCCATAAAGATGGGAAGAAACCAGCGCAAAAAGGAGAAAAGCAGCCGAAACCAAAACACCTCACCTCCAAAAAAGGACCAAAACTCCTCACCAGCAAGGGAACAAAGCTGGACGGAGAATGAATGTGACGAAATGACGGAATCAGACTTCAGAGAGTGGATAATGAGAAACTTCAGTGAGCTAAAGGAACATGTTCTAAACCAGTGCAAAGAAACTAAGAACCTTGAGAAAAGATTTGAAAAATGATTCGAGGAATTGATAACGAGAATGGACAACTTAGAGAGGAATATGAATGAATTGAAGGAGCTGAAAAACACAACACGAGAACTTCGCGAAGCATGCACAAGTTTCAACAGCCAAATTGACCAAGCAGAAGAAAGAATATCAGAAGTTGAAGATCAACTCAATGAAATAAAACGAGAAACAAAGATTAAAGAAAAAAGCACAAAAAGGAATGAACAAAATCTCCAAGAAATGTGGGACTATGTGAAGAGACCCAACCTACGTTTGATAGGTGTACCAGAATGTGACGAAGAGAATGAATTCAAGCTGGAAAACACTCTTCAGGATATTATCCAGGAAAATTTCCCCAACCTAGCAAGACAGGTCAATACTCAACTCCAGGAAATACAGAGAACACCACAAAGATACTCTGCAAGAAGAGCAACCCAAGGCACATAATCATCAGATTCACCAGGGTTGAAACGAAGGAGAAAATACTAAGGGCAGCCAGAGAGAAAGGTCAGGTCACCCACAAAGGGAAGCCCATCAGACTCACAGCAGATCCCTCGGCAGAGACTCTACAAGCCAGAAGAGAGTGGGGGCCAATATTCAACATCCTTAAAGAAATGAGCTTTCAACCCAGAATTTCATATCCAGCGAAACTGAGCTTCATAAGTGAAAGAAAAATAAAATCCTTCAGGAACAAGCAAGTACTCAGAGATTTTGTCACCACTAGGCCTGCTTTACAAGAGCTCCTGAAAGAGGCACTACACATAGAAAGAAACAACCAGTTCCAGCCATCCGAAAAGCATACCAAATGCTAAAGGCCATCAACAAAATGAAGAATGTACATGAACCAACGGGAAAAACAGCCAGCTAGCATCAAAATGGCAGTATCAAATTCACACATAACAGTATTAACCCTGAATGTAAATTGGCTAAATGCATCAATCAAAAGACACCGAATGGCAAATTGGATAAAAAGCCAAAACCCGTCGGTGTGCTATATCCAGGAAACCCACCTCATACACAAGGACACACAAAGGCTCAAAATCAAGGGATGGAGAAAAACTTACCAAGCAAATGGAGAGCAAAAAAAAGCAGGAGTTGCAATTCTCCTCTCTGATAAAATAGACTTCAAAGCAACAAACATCAAAAGGGACAAAGAAGGTCATTACATAATGGTAAAAGGATCGATACAACAAGAAGAGCTAATGATTCTAAATATATATGGACCCAATGCAGGAGCACTCAGATATATAAGGCAAGTTCTTAGTGACATACAAAGAGATTTAGAATCCCACACAATAATAGTGGGAGACTTTAACACTCCACTGTCAATATTAGAGAGATCAACCGACAGAAAATTAACAAGGATATCCAGGACTTGAACTCAGACCTGGAACAAGCAAACTTGATGGACATTTACAGAACTCTACACCCCAAATCCACAGAATATACATTCTTCTCAGCACCACATCACACCTACTCAAAAATTGACCACATAATTGGAAGTAAAACACTCCTCAGTAAATGCAAAACAACTGAAATCATAACAAACAGTCTCTCAGACCATAGTGAAATCAAGTTGGAACTCAGAATTCAGAAACTAACTCAGAACCGCAAAGCTTCATGGAAACTGAACAACTGGCTCTTGAATGTTGATTGGATAAACAATGAAATGAAGGCAGAAATAAAGAAGTTCTTCAAAACCAATGAGAACGAAGACACAACGCACCAGAATCTCTGGGACACATTCAAGGCAGTCTGTAGAGGAAAATATATAGCAATAAGTGCCCACATGAGAAGAATGGAGAGATTCAAAATGGACACCCTATCGTCAAAATTGAAAGAGCTAGAGGAGGAAGATTAAAAAATCTCAAAACCAAGCCGAAGACAAGAAATAACTAACATCAGTGCAGAACTGAAGGATATAGAGATACAAAAAACTCTTCAAAAAATTAATAAATCCAAGAGCTGTTTTTTCGAAAAAATCAACAAAATAGACAGAACACTAGCCAGACGGATAAAAAAGAAAAGGGAGAAAAACCAAATAGATGCAATAAAAAAAGATATAGAGGAAATCACAGATTCCACAGAAATTCAAACCATCATCAGAGAATACTACAAACAACTCTATGCACATAAACTAGTAAACCAGGAAGAAATAGATAAATTCCTGGACGCCTGTGTCCTCCCAAGCCTAAACCAAGAGAAAGCCAAAACTATGAATAGACCAATAACAAGGTCTGAAGTTGAGGCAGCAATTAAGAGCCTGCCACACAATAAAAGCCCAGGAATAGATGGGTTCACAGCCGAATTCTGTCAGACACACAAAGAGGAACTAGTACCATTCCTTCTGAAACTATGCCAAATAACACAAAAAGAGGGAACCCTTCCCAAATCATTTTATGAGACCAAAATCATCCTGATACCAAAACCCGGCAGAGACTCAACAAGAAAAGAAAACTTCAGGCCAATATCCATGATGAACATAGACGCAAAAATCTTCAATAAAATACTCTCAAACTGATTGCAACAGCACATTCAAAAACTTATCCATCATGATCAAGTAGGATTCATCCCGGGGATGCAAGGCTGGTTCAACATACGCAAGTCTATAAATGTAATTCACCACATAAACAGAAGCAAAAGCAAAAACCACATGATTATCTCAATCGATGCAGAGAAGGCATTTGACAAAATGCAACAGCCCTTTATGCTAAAAACCCTCAATAAACTTGGTATTGATGGAACGTATCTCAAAGTAATAAAAGCTATTTATGACAATCCTACAGCCAATATCATACTTAATGGGGAAAAACTGGAAGGAATCCCTTTGAAATCCGGCACTAGAAAAGGATGCCCTCTCTCACCACTTCTATTCAACATAGTACTGGAAGTTCTAGCCAGAGCAATCAGGCAAGAGAAAGAAATAAAGGGTATTCAAATAGGAAAGGTGGAAGCCAAACTGCTCTATTTGCAGACGACATGATAGTATACCTAGAAAACCCCATCAACTCAGCCCAAAAGCTCCTGCAACTGATAAGCAAATTCAGCAAAGTCTCAGGATATAAAATCAATGTGCAAAAATCACAAGCATACCTATACACCAGTAACAGACTTAAGGAGAACCAAATCAAGAGCAAACTGCCATTCAAAATTGCTACAAAGAAAATAAAATACCTAAGAATACAACTCACAAGGAATGTAAGGGACCTCTTTAAGGATAACTACAAACCACTACTCAATGAATAAAGAGAGGACACATACAGATGGAGAAACATTCCACGTTCGTGGTTAGGAAGAATCAATATCGTGAAAATGGCTATACTGCCCACAGTAATTTACACAATCAATGCTATCCCCATCAAACTACCATTGAATTTCTTCACAGAACTGGAAAATACCACCATGAATTTCATATGGAACCAAAAAAAAGCCCGCATAGCCAAGTCAATTCTAAGCAAAAAGAACACAGCGGGACGCATCACACTAACAGACTTCAAAATATACTACAAGGCTACAGTAATCAAAACAGCATGGTACTGGTACCAAAACAGAGATATAGACCAATGGAACAGAACAGAAGCATGAGAGGCAACAGAACATATCTACAACCATATTATCTTTGATAAACCAGACAAAAACAAGCAATGGGGAAAGGATTCCCTATTTAATAAATGGTGTTGGGAAAACTGGCTAGTCATGTGCAGAAAGCAGAAACTTGACCCCTTCCTGACACCTTACACTAAAATTAACTCCAGATGGATTAAAGACTTAAACGTAAGACCTGACACCATAAAAACACTAGAAGAAAATCTAGGCAAAACCATTCAGGACATAGAAGTAGGCAAGGACTTCATGAACAAAACACCAAAAGCACTGGCAACAAAATTTAAAATAGACAAATGGGACCTAATCAAACTCCACAGCTTCTGCATGGCAAAAGAAACTGTCACTAGAGTGCATCGGCAACCATCAGAATGGGAAAAAAATCTTTGCAGTTTACACATCTGCAAAAGGGCTGATATCCAGAATTTACAAAGAACTCACACAGATTTACAGGAAAAAAACAAACAAGCCCATTCAAAAATGGGCAAAGTATATAAACAGACCCTTTACAAAAGAAGACATACATGAGGCCAACAAACATATGAAAAAGTGCTCATTATCTCTGGTCATTAGAGAGATGCAAATCAAAACCACATTGAGATACCATCTGACGCCAGTTAGAATGGCGATCATTAAAAAATCTGGAGATAGC
The DNA here is from genome assembly GCA_031835075.1 of Saguinus oedipus. NCBI lineage: Eukaryota > Metazoa > Chordata > Mammalia > Primates > Cebidae > Saguinus > Saguinus oedipus. The sequence goes on from CM063173.1 coordinate 62,246,251, forward strand.
AGATGCTGGAGACGATGTGGAGAAATAGGAACACTCTTACACTGTTGGTGGGAGTGTCAATTAGTTCAACCATTGTGGAAGACAGTGTGGCGATTCCTCAGGGACCTAGAAATAGAAATTCCATTTGACCCAGCAATCCCATTACTGGGTATCTATCCAAAGGACTATAAATCGTTCTACTATAAGGACACATGCACACGAATGTTCATTGTAGCACTGTTTGCAATAGCAAAGAACTGGAACCAACCCAAACGCCCAATGATGATAGACTGGACTGGGAAAATGTGGCACATATACACCATGGAATATTATGCAGCAATCAAAAATGCTGAGTTTGTGTCCTTTGTAAGGACATGGATGAATCTGGAGAACATCATTCTCAGCCAACTGACACAAGAACAGAAAAACAAATACGGCATATACTCACTCATAGGTGGGTGAGATAAATGAGAACACAAGGACACAGAGAGGTGGTCTACTATACACTGGGGATTATTGGGGGGAATGGGGGAGGGACAGCGGGGGGGCTGGGGAGGGATAGCCTGGGGATGAATGCCAAGTGTGGGTGAATGGGAGGAAGGCAGCAAAACACACTGCCATGTGTGTACCTATGCAACTATCTTGCACGTCCTGCACATGTACCCCGAAACCTATAATGCAATAAAAATTAAGAAAAAATAAAAATAAATATAAAATTTAAAATATAATTGTGAGCCACCCCCCCCCCAAAAAAAATAGAGAATCCTATATACTACTCAGGCGTGAGTTTTTATATTTGGCTGTAAATGAGTGGCTATACGAAACAGAATCCTGAGTTTCCCACAGTGTCTGTTATCCAGTTAGGCTCTTAGTATGTGGCTGTATGAAATAGAGTTCTGACTACAATGCAAGTGTTCTTTACACAATGAACCTCTGAATAAATGCCACATGTAAAAGCGTCCAGAGTATTCCTCAGGTATTTATTATTCACTGAGGCTCTGAAACTTTGGCCATAAGAATCTGTTTCCTGACTAGTCTACAGGCATGTATTATTCACTCTGACTATAAATATTTGGGAATATATAATAGACTAGTGACTATTCCAAAGTTGTGTATTACTGACCCAGCCTTTGATTTTGTGGCCCTCTAAAACAGACTAGTTTCTATTCCAAACATGTGCATTATTCCCTTAGGCTGTATATGAGAGGCTATGTAAAGTACACTCCTCACACTTCCCCAGGTGTGTCTCAGTCAGCAAGGCTCTATTTGTATAAAAATATGAAACAGGAGGCTATCTCAAATAATTTTATTATTCAGTGAATCACTGAATGAGTGGCTAGATGAAATAAACTGCTGAGTACTTTATATTTGTGCATTATTCCTTGAGGTTACGAGTCAGTGGCCATATAAAATGGAATCCTGATTAATCCACGCGTGCACATTATTCACTGAGGCTATGAATGTGTCCAAATGAAAGAGACTCCTGACTACTCCACAGGTCTGCATTATTTACCTAGGCTCTGAATGAATGTCCATCGAAAACAGACTCCAAATGATTCTCCATGTGTGTATTATTCAGTGAGCCTCAGAAGATGTGGTCATACTAATTAGATTTCTTACTATATTATGGGTCTGCCTTATGCACTGAGGCTCTGAATATGTTTCTATATGAAAGAGTCTCCTGACTAAACCACAGTTTTCAATGACACATTGAATGAGAGGCCACATGAAAAAGTCTCCTGACTATGCCACAGATGTGCATTATTTAGTGAGACTCTGAATGAGGAGATACAATAAAGCCTGACTATTTATCCAGGTTTGTACATTTAGTGAGGCTCTCAATGGTAGCCATAGGAAAGAGACTTCTGACTATTCCGCAGGTGTGAATTATTCAGTGATTCTCTGAATGAGTGGCCATAAAATATAGACTCCAGTCTATATCACAAGGGTGTAATATTCCGTGAGGCTGTGAAAGAGCGGCCATACGAAACAAACTTCTACTGACTCCACATGTGCGTTATTCACTGTTTGTCTGAATCAGTAGCCATATGACATAGACTCCTCATTAACCTCCATGTGTGCATTATTGCAACAGGTTTGGTATGAGTGTCCATACCAAATAGACTCCTGAAACTCCCCCATGTGTGTATTACTCAGCGTTACACAGAATTAGAGTTCATATGAAATAGACTCCTGACTACCACCCAGGTGTGTATCATTCAGGAAGGCAACTTAATTCATGGCTATCTTCAACAGTGTCCAGATTACACCATAGAAGTTCATTATTCACTGAAATTTTGAATGAGAGGCCATACAAAATAGACACCTGACTTTTGCTCCATTGTGAATTATTCAATAATGTTCTAAATGAGGGGTAGTATGAAATAGAATCCTGAGAATGCCCCAGGTGCGTATCATTCAGGGAGGCACATAATGAGTGGCCATATAAAAAATGCTCGATTATTACCCTGGTGTGGATTATGCACTGAGGATCGAAATGAGTGGTTACATGAAGTAGACCCTTAACTTTTCTCCAGGTGTGTATTATTGAATGATTCTCTGACTAAGTCGGCATAAAAAAGAGACTCAGGTGTATTGCCCAGGTGTTCATTACTTACAGAGACTTTGATTGTGTAGGCATTTGAAGTAGACCCTTGACTGCTTCTGAGGGGAGTATTATTCAGAGAGGCCCAGAACAAGTGGCCATGTGAAAGAGATTCCTGACTTATCAGATATACATGTTATTCACTAAAACACTGGAATAGTGGCCTTATGAAATAGACCGCATTTTACTGCACAGGTGCGCATTATTTTTTGACTCTCCAAACGAACCACCATATGAAATAGCCTAGTGATTATTCCCCACATATGCAATATTCGAAGAGGTTCTATATGAGTGTCCATATCAAATACTCTCCTGACTCTCACACATGTGTGTATCATTCACGGAGCAGCTTTATTTGGGGCTACCGTCAATAGGGTCCTCCCTCCTCTACAGCTGTTTATAATGCACTGAAGCTCTGAATGAGAAGCCATATCAAATAGACTCCTTACTATTGCCCCATTGTGCATTATTCGGTAATACTGTGATTGAATGGTCATAGGACCTGGACTCTGACTATTCCCAAGGTGTGTATTCTTCACTCAGTTTCTGAAGGAGTCTCCACATAAAATAGACTCCTGACTCTGTCCTCTTGACTATTTCTCAGCTTTGCATTTTCCACTGAGTCGCTGGGTGAACGGTCAAATCAAAGAGTCTCCAGTCAATTCTCCAGGTGTGCATTGTTCAGTGAGGCCCTAAATAAGTGGCTATATATAAGAGAATCCTGAGTATTTTCCAGATATATATGATTCTTCACTGAGGAACTGAATAAGTGGCCATGTCAAGTACACTCCTGACATTTCCATACGTCTGTATTATTCTGTGAGGCTCTGAATGAGTTGCCATATAATAGAGACTCCTATATACTACTCAGGCGTGAGTTTTTATATTCGGCTGTAAATGAGTGGCTATACGAAACAGAATCCTGGCTTTGCCAAAGTTTCTGTTATCCAGTTAGGCTCTGAGTATGTGGCTATATGAAATAGAATTCTGACTACAATACAGGTGTTCTTTACTCAATGAACCTCTGAAGAAATGCCACATGTAAAAGCGTCCAGAGCATTCCTCAGATATTTATTATTCTCTGAGGTTCTGAAAATTTGGCAATATTAAACTGTTCCCTGACTAGTCTACAGGCATGTATTATTCACTCTGATTTTATATATTTGGGAATATGTAATGGGCTAGTGACTTCCAAAGTTGTGTATTACTGACTCAGCCTTTCATTTTGTGTCCCTATAAAACAGACTAGTGTCTGTTCCACACATGTGCATTATTCCCTTAGGTTGTAAATGAGAGGCTATGTAAAGTACACTCCTAACACTTCCCCAGGGTTGTGTCAGTCAGTGAGGCTCTTTTTGTATGACAATATGAAACAGGAGGCTGTATATCTCAAATAACTTTATTATTCAGTGAATCACTGAATGAGTGGCTATATAAAATAAACTGCTGAGTACTTTACATTTGTGCATTATTCATTGAGGTTTCGAGTCAGTGATCATATAAAATGGAATCCTTATTAATCCACGTGTGCATATTATCCACTGAGGCTATGAATGTGTGTCCAAATGAAAGAGACTCCTGACTACTCCACATGTCTGCATTATTTACCAAGGCTCTGAATGAATGTCCATCGAAAATAGACTCCAAATTATTCTCCAGGTGTGTATTATTCAGTGAGCCTCAGAAGATATGGTCATACTTATTAGATTTCTTACTATATCAAGAGTCTGTCTTATGCACCGAGGCTCTGAATATATGTCTACCTGAAAGAGTCTCCTGAATACACCGCATTTTTCAATGACACATTGAATGTGAGGCCACATGAAAAAGTCTCCTGACTATTCCACAGGTGTGCATTATTCAGCGAGACTCTGAATGAGGAGATACAAGTAAAGCCTGACTATTTATCCAGGTGTGTACATTTAGTGAGGTTCTCAACAGGTAACCATAGAAAAGAGATTTCTTATTATTCCGCAGGTGTGAATTCTTCAGTGATTGATTCTCTGAATGAGTGGCCTTAAAATATAGACTGCAGACTACATCACAAGTGTGTAACATTCTGTGAGGCTGTGAAAGAGGGCCCATGTGAAACAGAATTCTAATGACTCCACATTTGCATAATTCACTGTTTGTCTGAATGAGTAGCCCTATGACATACACTCCTCATTATTCTCCATGTGTGCATTATTCCAACAGGTTCGGTATGAGTGTCCATACCAAGTAGACTCTTGAAACTCCCCGAGTTGTGTATTACTTAGCGTTACATAGAATTAGAGTTCCTATGAAATAGACTGCTGACTACCACCCAGGTGTCTGTTAGTCAGGAAGGCACTTAATTCATCGCTATATTAAACAGTGTCCTGATTACTACATAGATGTTCATTATTCACTGAAACTTTGAAAGAGAGTCCATACAAATTAGACACCTGACTATTGCTCCATTGTGAATTACTCAATAAGGTTCTAAAGGAGGGGTAGTATGAAATAGAATCCTGAGAATTCCACAGGTGTGTATCATTCAGAAAGGAACAAAATGAGTGTCCATAAAAAAATGCTCGACTATTACCCTGATGTGGATTATTCACTGAGGATCTAAATGAGTGGCTACATGAAGTAGACCCTTAACTCTTCCTCAGATGTGTATTATTGAATGAGACTTTGACTAAGTGGGCATAAAAAAGAGACTCAGGTGTATTGCCCAGGTGTTCTTTACTTACAGAGACTCTGAATATGTAGGCATTTGAATTAGACCCTTGACTGTTTCTGAGGGGAGTATTATTCAGAGAGGCCCAGAACGAGTGGCCATCTGAAAGAGATTCCTGACTTATCAGATATACATGTTATTCGCTAAAACACTGAAAGAGTGGCCTTATGAAATAGACCGCATTTTACTACACAGGTGCGCAATATTTTTTGACTCCCCAAAGGAACCACCATATGAAATAGATTAGTGATTATTCCCATCATGTGCAATATTTGAAGAACTTCTGTATGAGTGTCCATATCAGATAGTCTACTGACTCTCACACGTGTGTGTATCATTCACGGAGCTGCTTTATTTGGGGCTACCTTCAATAGTGATCTTTATTCTCCACAGCTGTTTATTATGCACTGAAGCTCTGAGTAAGAGACCATATGAAACAGACTCCTTACTATTGCCCCATTGTGCATTATTTGATAAAGCTGTGATTGAGTGGCCATATGACCTGGACTCTGACTATTCCCAAGGTGTGTATTCTTTAGTAAGTTTCTGAACAATTGAACACATAAAATGACTCCTGACTCTGTCTTCTTGACTATTTCTCAGCTCTGAATTTTCCACTGAGTCGCTGGGTGAACGGTCTTCTCAAATAGACTCCAGACAATTCTCCAGGTGTGCATCATTCTGTGAGGCCCTTAATAAGTGGCTACATATAATAGAATCCTGAGTGTTTTCCAGATATATATGATTCTTCAGTGAGGAACTGAATAAGGGGCCATTTTAAGTACACTCCTGACATTTAAATACGTCTGTATTATTCTGTGAGGGTCTGAAAATGTTGCCATATAATAGAGACTCCTATATACTACTCAGGTGTGAGTTTTACATTCGGGTATATATGACTGGCTATATGAAACAGAATCCTGACTTTCTCAAGTTGTCTGTTATTCAGTTAGGCTCTGAGTATGTGGCTATATGAAATAGAATTCTGACTACAATACGGGTGTTCTTTCCTCAATAAACATCTTAAGAAATGCCACATGTAACAGCGTCCAGAGTTTTCCTCAGGTGTCTATTATTAACTATGGCTCTGAAACTTTGGCCATATGAAATTGTTTCCTGACTAGTCTACGGGCATGTATTATTGACTCTAACTCTAAATATTTGGGCATATATAATAGACTAGTGTCTATTCCAAAGTCATGAACTACTGACTCAGGCTTTGATTTTGTGGCCATATAAAACAGACAAGTGTCTATTCGACATATGTGAATTATTCCCTTAGGCTGTAATTGAGAGGCTATGTAAAGAACACTCCTAACACTTCCCCAGGTGTGTGTCAGTCATCGAGGCTCTTTTGGTATGACAATATGAAACAGGAGGCTGTCTATCTCAAATAATTTTATTATTCAGTGAATCTCTGAATGAGTGGCAATATGAAATAAACTGCTGACTACTTTACATTTGTGCATTATTCCTTGAGGTTACGTGTCAGTGGCCATATCAAATGGAATCCTGATAAATCCACACGTGCATATTATCAACTGAGGCTATGAATGTGTGTCCAAATGAAAGAGACTCCTGACTAGTCCACAGGTCTGCATTATTTACCGAGGCTCTGAATGAATGTCCATCGAAAATAGACTCCAAATTATTCTCCAGGTGTGTATTAAATTCAGTGAGCCTCAGAAGATGTGGTCATACTAATTAGATTTCTTACTATATCAAGAGCCTGTCTTATGCACTGAGGCTCTGAATATGTGTCAACAAGAAAGAGTCTCCTGACTACAAAAGATTTTTCAATGACACATTGAATGACAGGCCACATGAAAAAGTCTCCTGACTATTCCACAGGTGTGCATTATTTAGTGAGACTCTGAATGAGGAGATACAAGTAAATCCTGACTATTTATCCAGGTTTGTACATTTAGTGAGGCTCTCAACGGGTAGCCATAGGAAAGAGACTTCTGACTATTCCGAAGGTGTGAATTATTCAGTGATTCTCTGAATGAGTGGCCTTAAAATATAGACTGCAGACTACATCACAAGTGTGTAACATTCTGTGAGGCTGTGAAAGAGGGCCCATATGAAACAGAATTCTAATGATTCCACATGTGCATTACTCACTGTTTTTCTGAATGAGTAGCCATATGACATAGACTCCTCATTATTCTCCATGTGTGCATTATTTCAATAGGTTCGGTATGAGCGTCCATACCAAGTAGACTCCTGAAACTCCCTCAGGTGTGTATTAATTAGCGTTACACAGAATTAGAGTTCATATGAAATAGACTGCTGACTACCACCCAGGTGTCTATCATTCAGGAATGTAACTTAATTCATGGCTATGTTAAACATTTTCCTGATTACTCCATAGAAGTTCATTATTCACTGAAACTTTGAAAGAGAGGCCATACAAAATAGACACCTGACTATTGCTCCATTGTGAATTATTCAATAAGGTTCTAAATGAGTGGTAATGCGAAATAGAATCCTGAGAATTCCCCAGGTGTGTATCATTTAGGGAGGAACAGAATGAGTGGCCATATAAAAAATGCTCGTCTATTACCCCAGCGTGGATTATTCACTGAGGTTCTAAATGAGTGACTACATGAAGTAGATCCTTAACTCTTCCTCAGGTGTGTATTATTGAATGAGACTTTGACTAAGTGGGCATAAAAAAGAGACTCAGGTGTATTGCCAAGGTGTTCATTACTTACAGAAACTCTGAATGTGTAGGCATTTGAAGTAGACCCTTGACTCCTTCTGAGGGGATTGTTATTCACAGAGGCCCAGAACGAGTGGCCATATGAAAGAGATTCCTGACTTATTAGATATACATGTTATTCACTAAAACACTGAAAGAGTGGCCTTATGAAATAGTCCACATTTTATTCCACAGGTGCGTTGTTATTTTTTGACTCTCCAAACGAACCACCATATGAAATAGACTGGTGAGTATTCCCCACTTATGCAATATTCAAAGAGGTTCTGTATGACTGTCCACAATAAATGGTCTCCTGACTTTCACACATGTGTGTATCATTCACGGAGCTGCTTTATTTGGGGCTACCTTCAATAGGGTCCTTTCTCCTCCACATCTGTTCATTATTCACTGAAGCTATGAATGAGAGGCCATATAAAATAGACTTTTACTATCACCCCATTGTGCATTATTCGGTAATGCTGTGATTGAGTGGCCATATGAACTGGACTCTGACTATTCCCAAGGTGTGTATTCTTCAGTCAGTTTCTGAACGAGTGACCACATAAAATACACTCCTGACTCTGTCCTCTTGATTATTTCTCAGCTCCGCATTTTCGACTGAGTCGCTGTGTGAACAGTCATATCAAATACACTCCAGACTATTCCTGAGCTCTGCATTATTCAGTGAGTCTCTGAATAAGTGGCTCTATATAATATATTCCTGAGTATTTTCCAAATATATGTGATTCCTAACTGAGGTTCTGAATAAGTTGCCATGTGAAATACGCTCCTGACGTTTTCATAGGTCTGTATTATTCTGTGAAGCTCTGAATGAGTGGCCATAAAATGGAGCTTCCTGAATGCTTATCAGGCAAGCGTTTTTACATTCGGCTCTAAATGAGTGGCTATATGAAAAAGAATTTTAACTTTTCCCTAGGTGTATGTTATTCAGTTACGCTCTGAATATGTGGCTATAGGAAATAGAATTCTGACTACAATAAAGGGGTTTCTTATTCAAGGAAGCTCTGAAATTGATGCCACATGTAATAGCGTCCTGACTATTTCCCAGGTATGTATTATTCACTTAGGCTCTGAAACTTTGGCCATATGAAATTGTTTCCTGACTTGTCCACAGTTGTTTATTATTGACTCTGACTCTCAATATTTCAGCATGTAAAATAGAAAAGTGACTATTCCAAAGTTGTGTATTACTCACTCAGGATTTGATTTTGTTGCCATATAAAATAGTCTAGTGTCTATTACACACGTGTGCATTATTCCCTCAGGCTGTAAATGAGAAAATATAAAAGTAGACTTCTAACACTTCCCTAGGTGTGCCTTGCACAGTGAGGCTCATTTGGTGTGACTATATGAAGCAGGATGCTGCTATATTAAATATTTGTATTATTTAGTGAATGTCTGAATGAGTGTCTATATGAAATAGACTGCTGAGGACTTTACATTTGTGAATTTTTCTCTGACGTTACGAGTCAGTGGCCATATAAATTGGAATCTGGACTAATCCACACATGCATATTATCCAGTGAGGCTATGAATGTGTGTCCTAATAAAATAGACTCCTGGCTACTCCGCAGGTGTACATTATATACGGAGGCTCTGAATGACTGTCCATCGAAAATAGACTCCAAATTATTCTCCAGGTGTGTATTATTCAGTGAGGCTCAGAAGATGTGGCCATGTTAATTAGATTCCTTACAAAATAAAGGGACTGTTTTATTCACTATGGCTCTGAATAAGTGTCTACATGAAAAAGACTCCTGACTACATCACATTATTCAGTGACACTCTGAATTAGATGCTACATGAAAAAGTCTCCTGACTATTCCACAGGTGTGCATTATTGAGTGAGACTCTGAATGAAGGGATATAGGTAAATCCTGACTATTGCCCCAGGTGTGTACACTTAGTGAGGCTCTATACGAGTGGCCATAGGAAAGAGACTTCTGACTATTCCACAGGTGTGCATTATTTAGTGATTCTCTGAATGGGTGGCCATAAAAAATAGACTCTAGACTATATCACAAGTGTGTCTGTGAAAGAGGGTCCATAAAAATCACACTTCTAAATACTTTACATGTGCATTATTCACTGTTTGCCTGAATGAGTAGCCATATAAGATAAACTCCTCATTATTACTTATGTGCGCATTATTCAAAGAGATTCTGCTTGAGTGCCCTTACCAATAGAATTCTGACACTGCCCCAGGTGTGTATTACTCGGTGATACATAAAATTGGAGTTCATATGATATAGATGCCACGCTATTACCAAGGTGTGTATCATTCAGGAAGGCACTAAATTCGTGGCTATCTTAATCAGCATCCTGATTATTCCATAGAATTTTATTATTCATTGAAACTTTGAGTGATAGACCATATAAAATAGACACCTGACTACTGCTCCATTGTGAATGGAAGTGTATTTAGCAATAAGGTGCTAAATGCGTGGTAGCATCAAATAGAATCCTAGCATTCTTCAAGTGTATATCACTCAGTGAGGCACAAAACGAGTGGCCATATAAAAAATTCTCGACTATTAACCTGCTGTGCATTATTCACTGAGGCTCTAAATAAGTGGCTTCATGAAGTAGAGTCTTTTTTTATTTTAATTTTTATTGCATTATAGGTTTTGAGGTACATGTGCAGAACGTGCAAGATAGTTGCATAGGTACACACATGGCAGTGTGTTTTGCTGCCTTCCTCCCCTTCACCCACACTTGGCATTCATCCCCAGGCTATTTCTACCCAGCCCCACCCGCTGTCCCTCCCCCATTTCCCCCAATCGTCTTCAGTGTATAGTAGACCGCCTCTCTGTGTCCATGTGTTCTCATTTTTCTCACCCACCTATGAGTGAGTATATGCGGTATTTCTTTTTCTGTTCTTCTGTCAGTTTGCTGAGAATGATGTTCTCCAGATTCATCCATGTCCTTACAAAGGACACAAACTCAGCATTTTTGATTGCTGCATAATATTCCATGGTGTATATGTGCCACATTTTCCCAGTCCAGTCTATCATCGTTGGGCATTTGGATTGGTTCCAGTTCCTTGCTATTGTAAACAGTGCTGCAATGAACATTCGTGTGCATGTGTCCTTATAGTAGAACGATTTATAGTCCTTTGGATAGATACCCAGTAATGGGATTGCTGGGTCAAATGGAATTTCTATTTCTAGGTCCCTGAGGAATCGCCACACTGTCTTCCACAATGGTTGAGCTAATTTACACTCCCACCAACAGTGTAAGAGTGCTCCTATTTCTCCACATCGTCTCCAGCATCTGCTGTCTTCAGATTTTTTAATGATCGCCATTCTAACTGACGTCAGATGTTATCTCAATGTGGTTTTAATTTGCATCTCTCTAATGACCAGTGATGATGAGCACTTTTTCATATGTTTGTGGGTCTCATGTATGTCTTCTTTTGTAAAGTGTCTGTTCATATCCTTTGCCCATTTTTGAATGGACTTGTTTGTTTTTATTCCTGTAAATCTGTTTGAGTTCTTTGTAAATTCTGGATATAATCCCTTTGACAAATGTGTAAACTGCAAAGATTTTTTCCCATTCTGATGGTTGCCGATTCACTCTAGTGACTACTTCTTTTGCCATGCAGAAGCTGTGGAGTTTGATTAGGTCCCATTTGTCTATTATGGCTTTTGTTGCCAATGCTTTTGGTGTTTTGGTCATGAGGTCCTTGCCTACTCCTATGTCCTGAATGGTTTTGCCTCGATTTTCTTCTAGGATTTTTAAGGTGTCAGGTCTTACGTTTAAGTCTTTAATCCATCTGGAGGTAATTTTAGTGTAAGGTTTCAGGAAGGGGTCCAGTTTCTGTTTTCTGCACATGGTTAGCCAGTTTTCCCAACACCATTTATTAAATAGGGAATACTTTCCCCATTGCTTGTTTTTTTCTGGTTTATCAAAATAATATGGTTGTAGATATGTTGTGTTGCCTCCGATGCTTCTGTTCTGTTCCCTTGTTCTATATCTCTGTTTTGGTACCAGTACCATGCTGTTTTGGTTACTGTAGCCTTGTAGTATAGTTTGAAGTCTGGTAGTGTGATACCTCCCGCTGTGTTTTTTTTGCTTAGAATTGACTTGGCTATGCGGGCTCTTTTATGGTTCCATATGAAATTCATGGTGGTTTTTTTCCAGTTCTGTGAAGAAATTCAATGGTAGTTTGATGGGGATACCATTGATTGTGTAAATTATTTTGGGCAGTATAGCCATTTTCACGATATTGATTCTTCCTAACCACGAACGTGGAATGTTTCTCCATCTGTTTGTGTCCTCTCTTATTTCGTTGAGCAGTGGTTTGTAGTTATCCTTAAAGAGGTCCCTTAGGTTCCTTGTGAGTTGTATTCCTAGCTATTTTATTTTCTTTGTAGCAATTGTGAGTGGCAGTTCGTTCTTGATTTGGTTCTCTTTAAGTCTGTTATTGGTGTATAGGAATGCTTGTGATTTTTGCACATTGATTTTATATCCTGAGACTTTGCTGAATTTGCTTATCAGTTGCAGGAGCTTTTGGGCTGAGGTGATGGGGTCTTCTAGGTATACTATCATGTCGTCTGCAAATAGAGACCATTTGGCTTCCACCTTTCCTATTTGAATACCCTTTATTTCTTTCTCTTGCCTGATTGCTCTAGCTACAACTTCCAGTACTATGTTGAATAGGAGTGGTGAGAGAGGTTATCCTTGTCTAGTGCCGGATTTCAAAGGGAATGCTTCCAGTTTTTGCCCATTAAGTATGATATTGGTTGTTGATTTGTCGTAAATAGCTTTTATTACTTTGAGATATGTTCCATCAATACGAAGTTTATTGATAGTTTTTAGCGTAAAGGGCTGTTGCATTTTGTCAAATGCCTTCTCTGCATCGATTGAGATAATCATGTTGTTTTGTTTTTGCTTCTGTTTATGTGGTGAATTACATTTATAGATTTGCGTATGTTGAACCAGCCTTGCATCCCCGGGATGAATGCTACTTGATCATGATGGATTAGTTTTTTAATGTGCTGTTGCAATCGGTTTGCCAGTACTTTATTGAAGATTTTTGCATCTATGTTCATCATGGATATCGGCCTGAAGTTTTCTTGTTGAGTCTCTGTCAGGTTTCGGTATCAGGATGATGTTGGTCACATAAAATGATTTGGGAAGAGTTCCCTCTTTTTGTATTATTTGGAATAGTTTCAGAAGGAATGGTACCAGATCCTCTTTGTGTGTCTGGTAGAATTCAGCTGTTAACCCATCTGGACCTGGGCTTTTTTCGTGTGGTAGGCTCTTAATTGCTGCCTCAACTTCTGACCTTGTTATTGGTCTATTCATAATTTCGGCTTCCTCCTGGTTTAGGCTTGCGAAGACACAGGCGTCCAGGAAATTATCCATTTCTTCCTGATTTACTAGTTTATGTGCACAGAGTTGTTTGTAGTATTCTCTGATGTTGGTTTGAATTTCTGTGGAATCTGTGGTGATTTCCCCATTATCGTTGTTTATTGCATCTATTTGGTTGTTCTCTCTTTTCTTTTTTATCAGTCTGGCTAGTGGTCTGTCTATTTTGTTGATCTTTTCGAAAAACTAGATCTCGAATTTATTGATTTTTTGAAGGGTTTTTCGTGTCCCTATCTCCTTCACTTCTGCTCTGGTCTTAGTTATATCTTGTCTTCTGCTAGGTTTTTAGCTTGTTTGATCTTGCTCCTCTAGCTCTTTCAATTTTGACGATATGGTGTCAATTTTGGATCTCTCCACTCTTCTCATGTGGGCACTTATTCTTGTATATTTTCCTCTACAAATTGCTTTAAATGTGTCCCAGATATTCTTTTAGGTTGTGTCTTTATTCCGGTTTGTTTCAAAGAACTTCTTTATTTCTGCCTTCATTTCATTGTTTATCCAATAGACATTCAAAAGCCAGTTGTTCAGTTTCTATGAACCTGTGCGGTTCTGAGTTATTTTCTGAATCCTGAGTTCCAGCTCAATAGCAGTATGGTCTGAGAGACTGTTTGTTATGATTTCAGTTGTTTTGCATGTGCTGAGGAGTGCTTTACTTCCAATTATGTGGTCAATTTTGGAGTACGTGTGATGTGGTGCTGAGAAGAATGTATTTTCTGTGGATTTGGGGTGGAGAGATCTGTAAATGTCTATCAGGTTTGCTTGTTCCAGGTCTGAGTTCAAGTCCTGGATATCCTTGTAAATTTTCTGTCCGGTTGATCAGTTTGCTATTGACAGTGGAGTGTTAAAGTCTCCCACTATTATTTTGTGGGAGTCTAAATCTCTTTTTAAGTCATTAAGAACTTGCCTTATATATCTGGTTGCTCCTACATTGGGTCCATATATATTTAGAATTGTTAGCTCTTCTTGTTGTATCGATCCATTTACCATTATTTAATGACCTTCTTTGTCCCTTTTGATCTTTGTTGCTTTAAAGTCTATTTTATCAGAGATGAGAATTGCAACTCCTGCTTTTTTTTGCTCTCCATTTGCTTCGTAAATCTTCCTCCATCCTTTTATTTTGAGCCTTTGTGTATCTTTGCGTGTGAGGTGGGTTTCCTGGTACAGCACACTGATGGGTTTTGTTTTTTTTATATCCAATTTGCCAGTCTGTTTCTTTTGATTGGTGCATTTAGCCCATTTACATTTAGGGTTATATTGTTATGTGTGAATTTGATACTGCCAATTTGATGCTAGCTGGCTGTTTTGCCCGTTGGTTCATGTACATTCTTCATTTTGTTGATGATCTTTATCATTTGTTTTGCTTTTAGGATGGCTGGTACTTGTTGTTTCTTTCTATGTGTAGTGCCTTTTTCAGGAGCTCTTTTAAAGCAGGCCAAGTGGTGACAAAATCTCTGAGTACTTGCTTGTTCGTGAAGGATTTCATTTTTCCTTCTCTTATGAAGCTCAGTTTGGCTGGATATGAAATTCTGGGTTGAAAGTTCTTTTCTTTAAGGATGTTGAATATTGGCACCCACTCTCTTCTGGCTTGTAGAGTCTCTCCCGAGAGATCTGCTGTGAGTCTGATGTGCTTCCCTTTGTGGGTTACCCGACCTTTCCCTCTTGCTGCCCTTAGTATTTTCTTCTTCATTTCAACCCTGGTGAATCCGACGATTATGTGCCTTGGGGTTGCTCTTCTTGCGGAGTATCTTTGTGGTTTTCTCTGTATTTCCTGGAGTTGAGTATTGACCTGTCTTGCTAGGTTGGGGAAATTTTCCTGGGTAATATCCTGAAGAGTGTTTTCCAGCTACGATTCATTCTCTTCATCACATTCTGGTACACCTATCAAACGTAGGTTGGGTCTCTTCACATAGTCCCACATTTCTTGGAGAGTTTGTTCATTCCTTTTTGTGCTTTTTTCTTTAATCTTGGTTTCTCGTTTTATTTCATTTAGTTGATCTTCAACTTCTGATATTCTTTCTTCTGTTTGGTCAATTTGGCTGTTGAAACTTGTGCATGCTTTGCCAAGTTCTTGTGTTGTGTTTTTCAGCTCCTGCAATTCATTCATATTCCTCTCTAAGTTGTCCATTCTTCTTATGAATTCCTCGAATCTTTTTTTAAATCTTTTTTCAAGGTTCTTAGTTTCTTTGCACTGATTTAGAACATGTTCTTTTAGTTCACTGAAGTTTCTGATTATCTACTTTCTGAAGTCTGATTCCATCATTTCGTCACACTCATTCTCCGTCCAGCTTTGTTCCCTTGCTCGTGAAGAGTTTTGGTCCTTTGTAGGAGGTGAGGTGTTTTGGTTTTTGGTGTTTTCCTTCTTTTTGCGCTGGTTTCTTTCCATCTTTATGGATTTATCCGCCTGTCGTCTTTGTAGTTGCTGATTTTTAATTGGTTCTCTGTGTGGACACTGAGATTGTTGATGATGAAATATTTCTTTTACTTAGTTTTCCTTCTACTCGTCTAGCCCCTCTGCTGTACGAGTGCTGAGGTCTACTCCAGGCCTTGCTTGTCTGGAGTATACCTGTAGCAGCTGTGGAACAGTGAAAGATCATACCATATTCTTCTTCTGCTGTCTTTGTTCCAGAATGATGCCCGCCAAATGTCAGTCTGATTAGTCCTTTCTTGGGGTGACTCTTTGGATATACAAGGGTCAGGGAGCTGCTTGAGGAGACAGTCTGTGCTTTATTGGAGCTCCAGTGCTGAGCTGTGAGCTCCGTTGTTCATTCAGGGTTGTTGGTAGGTTTTTTATGTCTGCTGAAATAGAACTCATAAAACACCACCCTTTTCCCCCCCTTAGATGCTCTGTCTCAGGGAGTTGGGGCTTTCTTTATGAGTATCTGTTGCACTGTCCTGGCCCACTAGGAGGCATACTATTCACTCTTTGCCGGGGCTCTGACCTGCTTGTGCGGGTCCGCCCTGTTGCTGCTGGGCTTCCTTCTGCTGTGTTGCCCTCCCCCCACCTGGCGGAGTCTCTCTGTTATGGCAGGTTGCCTCGGCAATGGCAGGTTGTTTCAGCCCTGGGTGGTAATTCAGTAGGGGCGGATTGCATCAGTAATGGTGGATGCCGCTCCCTCACCGGGCTGCACCATCCTAGAGGCCGGCAGCAAAACTCTCAGCCCCAAGCACCTCCAGTCGCCGCCCTGCTTGTCCCCGTGAGGGTGGAACCCGCCAAGCCCGTTCACCCAGCTCCCTGCCTCAGAGTCCGTCCTCTCTTTCTCTCTCTTTCTCTCAGCAAGCTGAAAGGTCGACTCTCTCACTGGCGCCCCATTAGCCTGCTGATCGGGCACTGAGATTCATGCAATCTCCCGTGCTGCTGCCCACTGCACCGGTTCAGATCAGGCTTCCCAGGAAACTCCTGGTCTGGCTCATTGTCCAAGTCCCGTTCAATCAGATGGACATGCCAATCTGCCCTTCTAAATCACAGATTGCCAGTTTAACAGGGCACGCAGACCAGTGAGTTCCGTGCCGGGTCCTGCTGCAGCGCCAGACCCAGTGAGTTCTCGTGCTGGCTTCGTGAGCCGGCTGTACTAGCGTCCCGTTTCTCTCCCACATCTGGGACTTTCAATGCTCTGTTGGCCAAAAATGTCCATCCAAGAATGCGGCTAGGACTCACCCTCTGCGCCTTCACTGAGAGCTGCAATCCTGAGTCGCTTCTATGACGCCATCTTGCGAGTCCCCCCGAAGTAGACTCTTAAATCTTTCCCAGGTGTGTATTATTGAATGAGACCTGATTAATTGGGCATAAAAAAGAGACTCAGGTGTATTGTCCAGGTGTTCATTACCTACAGAGTCTCTGAATGTGTAGTCATTTAAAGTAGACACTTAACTATTTTTGAGGGGAGTATTCTTCACAGAGGCCCTGAATGAGTGGCCATGTGAAAGATATTTCTTACTTTTCAGATATACATATTATTCACTTAAACACTGAAAGAGTGACTTTCTGAAATAGAACTCATTATACGCCACAGGTGTGCATAAGTTTTTGATTCACCAAACAAAACACCATATGAAACAGACAAGTGATTATTCCCCACATGTGCTGTATTCGAAAAGGCTTTGATTTTGCAGGCATGTAAAATAGACTAGTTTCTATTCCACACGTGTGCATTATTTCCTGATTCTGTAAATTAAAGGCTATATAAGGTAGACTCCTAACACTTCCCCAAGGGTGCATTTATGTTATGTTATGTTATGAGGCTATTTTTGTTTAATCATATGAAACAGGATGCTGTCTATCTCAAATATTTGTATTATTCAGTGAATCTCTGAATGAGTGTCTATATGAAATAGACTGCTAAGTATTTTACATTTTTGTATTTTTCACTGATGTTACCAACCAGTGGCCATATAAAATGGAATCCTGACTAATCCACACGTGCATATTTTCCACTGAGGCAATGAATGAGTGTCCTAATAAAATTGACTCCTGGCTTCTCCAGAGGTGAACATCATTTTCCGAGGCTCTGAATGAATGTTCATCGAAAATAGACTCCAAATTATTCTCCAGGTGTGTTTTATTCAGTGAGGCTCAGAAGATGTGGCCATATTAATTAGATTCCTTTCAACTTAAAGTGCCTGTTTTTTTTCACTGTGGCTCTGAATATGTGTCTACATGAAATAGACCCCTGACTACATCACATTATTCAGTGACACTCTTAATTAGAGGCCACATGAAAAAGTCTCCTGACTATTCCACAGGTATGTATTATTTAGTGAGACTCTGAATGAGCTGATAATGAAAAATCCTATTTCCCCAGGTGTGTACACTTAGTGAGGCTCTTAACCAGTGGCCATAGGAAAGAGACTACTGACTATTACACAGGTGTGCCTTATTTAGTGAATCGCTGATTGGATGGTCATACAAAATAGACTCCAAACTATATCACAAGTGTATAATATTCAGTGAGGCTGTGAAAGGGGGTCCATAAAGATCAGACTTCTAATTACTTTACAAGTACATTATTCACTGTTTGTCTGAAGGAGTAGCCGTATGACATAGAATCCCCATTATTATACATGTGTGCATTAATCAAACAGGTTCTGTTTGAGTGTTTATACCAAATAGACACATGACACTGCCCCAGGTGTGTTTACTAGACGATACACAAAATTAGAGTTCATATGAAATAGACACCAGGCTATTACCCAGGTGTGTATCATTCAGGAAGGCACTGAATTCGTGGCTATCTTAATCATCGTCCTGATTATTCCATAGAAGTTTATAATTCACTGAAACTTTCAGTGATAGACCATATAAAATAGACACCTGAATATATTTCCATTGTGAATTATTCAATAAGGTACGAAATGAATGGTAGTATCAAATAGAATCTTTAGGATTCTTCAGGTGTATCTCACTCAGTGAGGCACTAAATGAGTGGCCATATAACAAACGCTCCGCTAATACCCTCTTATGCATTACACACTGAGGCTCTAAATGAGTGGCTACTTTATGCAGACTCTTAACTCTTCCCCAGGTGTATATTATTGAATGAGACTCTGACTAAGTGGGCATAAAAAAGAGACTCAGGTGTATTGTCCAGGTGTTCATTACCAACATAGTCTCTGAATGTGTAGCCATTTAAAGTAGACACTTGACTACTTTTGAGGGCAGTATTCTTCAGAGAGGCCCTGAATGAGTGGCCATGTGAAACAGATTCCTTACTTTTCAGATATACATATTATTCGCTAAAACACTACAAGAGTGGCCTTCTGAAATAGAACCCATTTTACTCCACAGGTGTGCATAAGTTTTTGATTCACCAAACGAAACACCATATGAAACAGACAAGTGATTATTCCCCACATTTGCAGTACTCTAAAAGGCTTTGATTTTGTGGCCATATAAAATAGACTAGTGTCTATTCCACATGTGTGCATTATTTCCTGAATCTGTAAATTAAAGGCTATATAAAGTAGACTCCTAACACTTCCCCTGGTGTGCATTACTCAGTGAGGCTCTTTTTGTTTAACCATATGAAACAGGATGCTGTCTATCTCAAATATTTGTATTATTCAGTGAATCTCTAAATGAGTGTCTATATGAAATAGACTGCTAAGTATTTTACATCTTTGCATTTTTCAGTGATGTTACAAATCAGTGGCCACATAAAATGGAATCCTGACTAATCCACACGTGCATATTGTCCACTGAGGCTATGAATGAGTGTCCTAATAAAATAGACTCCTGTCTACTCCACAGGTGTACATCATTTTCCAAGGCTCTGAATATATGACCATCGAAAATTGACTCCAAATTATTCCCCAGGTGTGTATTATTCACTGAGGCTCAGAATATGTTTCAATATCAGTTAGATTCCTTAATATATCAAGTGTCTGTATTATACAGTGAAGCTCTGAGTATATGTCTACATGAAATAGCCTCCTGAATACACCACATTATTCAGTGACACTCCGAATTGGAGGCCACATGAAAAAGTCTCCTGACTATTCCACAGGTGTGCATTATTTAGTGAGACTCTGAATGAGGGGAAGAAGTTAAATCCTGATTATTTCTTAAGGTGTGTACACTTAGTGAGGCTCTTAACGACTGGCCATAGGAAAGAGACTTCTGACTATTCCGGAGATGTGCATTATTTAGTGATTCTCTGAATGAGTGGCCATAAAAAATAGACTCCAGACTATATCACAAATGTCTAATACTCAGTGAGGCTGGGAAAGAGGGGCCATATTATACAGACTTCTAATTACTCAACATGTGCATTATTCACAGTTTGTCTGAATGAGTAGCTGTATGACATAGACTCCTCATTATTATCCATGTGTGCATTAATCAAACAGGGTCTGTTTTAGTGTCCATACCAGATAGACTCCTGACACTGCCCCAGGTGTGTATTACTCAGCGATACACAAAATTAGAGTTCATATGAAATAGACTCCTGACAATCACACATGTGCGTATCATTCAGCAAGGCACTTAATTCGTGGCTATGTTAAACAGCATCCTGATTACTCCATAGAAGTTTACTATTTACTGAATTTTTGAATGGTAGACCATATAAAATAGACACCTGACTATTGCTCCATTGTGAATAATTGAATAAGGTACTAAATGAGTGGTAGTATCAAATAGAATCCAGAGGATTCTTCAAGTCTATATCACTAAGTGATGCACAAAATGAGTAGCCATACAAAAAATGCTCGACTATTACCCTGGTGTGCATAATTCTCTGAGGTTTTAAATGAGTGGCTACATGAAGTAGACTCTTAAACCTTCCTTTGTTGTGTATTATGGAATGAGTCTCTGACTGAGTGGGCATGAAAGGAGACTCAGGTTTATTGCCCAGGTGTTCATTACATACAGAGACTTTGAATGTGTAGCCATTTGAAGTATACCCTTGACTATTTTTGAGGGGAGTATTCTTCACAGAGGCCCTGAATGAGTGGCCATGTGAAAGAGATTCCTTACTTATCAGATATACATATTATTCACTAAAACAGTGAAAGAGTGGCCTTATGAAATAGAACCCATTTTACTCAACAGGTGTGCGTTTTTTGATTCTCCAAACTAATCACCATATGAAACAGACTAGTGATTATTCCCCACATGTTCAGTATTAGAAAAGATTCTGTATGAGTGTATATGTCAAATAGTCTCCTGACTCTTACAAATGTGTGTATCATTCACAGAGCTGCTTAATTTTCGGCTACCTTAAATAGGGTCCTGACTACTCCATAGCTGTTTGTTATGCACTGAAACTCCGAATGACAGGCCATATGAAATAGACTCCTTACTATTGCCCCATTGTGCATTATTCTGTAATGCTGTGATTGAGTGTCCATATGACTTGGACACTGACTATTCCCAAAATGTGTATTCTTCAGTGAGATTCTGAACGAGGGACCACATAACATAAACCCTTGACTCTATCCTATTGAATACTTTTCAGTTCTACATTATCCACTGAGTCGCTGGGTGAAGACTCATATCAAATAGTCTCCAGATTATTCCTTGGCTGTGCATTATTCAGTGAGTCTGTGAATAAGTGGCTATATATCGTATAATCCTGAGTATTTTCCAGATATATATGATTCCTCACTGAGGTTCTGAATAAGTGGCCATGTGAAATACACTCCTGACGTTTTCATAGGTGTTTATTATTCTGTGAAGTTCTGAATGTGTGGCCATAAAATAGAGCCTCCTGAATGTTCCTCAGGCTTGCGTTTTTACATTTGGCTTTAAATGAGTGCCTATACGAAATAGAATTTTAACTTTTTTCAAGGTGTATGTTATTCAGTTAGGCTCTAAATATGTGGCTGTAGGAAATAGAATTCTGACTACAATAGATGTTTTTCTTATTCAAGGAAGCTCTGAAATTGAGGCCACATGTAATAGCGTCCTGAGTATTTCCCAGGTATGTGTTATTCACTGAGGCTCTGAAACTTTGGCCATATGAAATTTTTTTCTGACTTGTCCACAGGTGTGTATTATTGACTCTGACTCTAAATATTTGGGCATGTAAAATAGACAAGTGACTATTCCAAAGTTGTGTATGACTCACTCATACTTTGATTTTGTGGCCATATAAAATAGTCTAGTGTCTATTCCACACTTGTGCATTATTCCCTGAGGCTGTAAATGAGAGGCTATTTAAAGTAGACTCCTAACACTTCCCTAGGTGTGCCTTTATCAGTGAGGCTCATTCTGTGTGACAATATGAAACAGGATGCTGCTATATTATATATTTGTATTATTTAATACACAGATTGATCCTGTGTGGAATATTCATTCTGTGTTGTATTACTTAACACAGAATGAATCTCTGAATGAGTGTCTATATAAAATAGACTGCTGAGTACTTTATATTTGTGCATTTTTCACTGAGATGACAAGTCAGTGGCCATATAATTTGGAATCGTGTGTTACCCACACGTGCATATTATCCAGTGAGGCTATGAATGAGTGTCATAATAAAATAGACTTCTGGCTACTCCACAGGTGTACACTATTTACTGAGGCTCTGAATGAATGTCCATCGGAAATAGACTCAAAATTATTCTCCAGGTGTGTATTATTCAGTGAGGCTCAGAATATGTGGCCATATTAATTAGATTCCTTACAACATAAAGGGCCTGTTTTATTCACTGTGGCTCTGAATATGTGTCTACATGAAATAGACTCCTGACTACACCACATTATTCAGTGACACTCCGAATTAGAGGCCACATGAAAAAGTCTCCTGACTATTCCATAGGCGTGAATTATTTAGTGAGACTCTGAATGAGGGTATAAAGGTAAATCCAGACTATTTCCGCAGGTGTGTACACTTAGTGAGGCTCTTAAGGTGTGGCCCTAGGAAAGAGACTTCTGACTATTCCAGAGGTGTGCATTATTTAGTGATTCTCTGAATGAGGGGCCATAAAACGTAGACTCCAGTCTATATCACAAGTGTGTAATATTCAGTGAGGCTGTGAAAGAGGGGCCATATGAAGCAAACTTCTAATTACTCCACATGTGCATTATTCACAGTTTGTCTGAATGAGTAGCCGTATGACATAGACTCCTCATTTTTATCCATGTGTGCATTAATAAAACAGGCTCTGTTTGAGTGTCCATACCAAATAGACTCCTGACATTGCCCCAGGTGTGTATTACTCAGCGATGCCCAACAATAGAGTTCATATAAAATAGATTCCTGACTATCACACAGGTGCGTATTATTCTGCAAGACATGTAATTCGTGGCTATGTTAAACAGCGACTGATTACTCCATAGCAGTTTACTATTCACTGAAACTTTGAATAATAGACCATATAAAATAGACACCTGACTATTGCTCTATTGTGAATTATTCAATAAGGTTCTAAATGAGTGTTAGTATCAAATAGAATCCTGAGGATTATCCAGGTGTATATCACTCAGTGAGGCACAAAATGAGTGGCCATATCAAAAATGCTCGACTATTACCCTGGTGTGCATTATTCACTGAGGCTCTAAATGAGTGGCTACATGAAGTAGACTCTTATATCTTCCTCATGTTTGTATTATTGAATGAGACTCTGACTAAGTGATCATAAAAAAGAGACTCAGGTTTATTGCCCAGGTGTTCATTACTTACAGAGACTCTGAATGTGTAGGCATTTGAAGTAGATCCTTTTCTGTTTCTGAGGCTAGTACTATTCACACAGGCACAGAACGAGTGGCCATGTGAATGAGATACCTGACTTATCAGGTATACATATTATTCACTATAGCATTGAAAGATTGGCCTTATGAAATAGAACCCATTTTACTCAACAGGTGTGCATTATTTTTTGATTCTCCAAATGAATCACCATATGAAACAGACTTTTGATTATTCACCAAATATGCAGTATTCGAAAAGTTTCTGTATGAGTGTCTATATCAAATAGTCTCCTGACTCTCACACATGTGTGTATCATTCACGGAGCTGCTTAACTTGGGCCTATGTTAAATAGGGTCCTGACTACTCCACAGCTCCTTATTACACCCTGAAGCTCTGAATGAAAGGCCATGTGAAATAGACTCCTTACTATTGCCCCTTTGTTCATTATTTCATAATGCTATAATTCAGTGGCCATATTACTTGGACTCTTACTGTACCAAAGGTGTGTATTCTTTAGTGAGATTCTGAACGAGTGACCACATAACCTAAACTTCTGACTCTATCATCTTGTCTATTTTTCTGTTCAGCATTGTCCATTGTGTCGCTGGTTGTAGGGTCATATGAAATAGTCTATAGACTTTTCCTTATGTGTGCATTATTCAGTGATTCTCTGAATAAGTGGCTATATATAATATAATCCTGAGTATTTTTCAGATATATATGATTCTTCACTGAGGTTCTGAATAAGTGGCTATGTGAAATACACTCCTGACGTTTCCATAGGTCTGTATAATACTGTGAAGCTCTGAATGAGTGGCCATAAAATAGAGACTCCAGAATACTCCTCAGGCGTGCCTTTTGACATTCGGCTATAAATGATTGGCTTACGAAATAGAATCTGGACTATTTCCAAGATGTATGTTATTTAGTTAGGCTCTGAATATGTAGCTATATGAAATAGAATTCTGACTACAATACAGGTGTTTATTATTCCATGAAGTTCTGAAATTGATGCCACATGTAATAGCGTCCTGAATATTTCTGAAGTATGTATTGTTCACTGAGGATCTGAAACTTTAGCCATATGAACTTGTTTTCTGACTATTCCACAGGCATGTATTATTTCCTCTGACTCTTAATATTTTGGCATATGGAATAGACTAGTGACTATTCCAAAGTTGTGTATTACTCACTCAGGCTTTGATTTTGTGGCCATATAAAATAGACTACTGTCTATTCCACACGTGTGCATTATTCCCTTAGGCTGTAAATGAGAGGCTATATAAACTAGAATTTTATCACTTCCCCGGGGTGCATTACTCAGTGAGGCTCTTTTTGTGTGACCATATGAAACAGGATTTTGTGTATCTTAAATATTTGTATTATTCACTGAATCTCTGAATGAGTGTTTATATGAAATAGACTGCTGAGTACTTTAAATTTGTGCATTTTTCAATGAGGTTACCAGTCAGTGTCCATATAAAATAAAATCCTGACTAATCCACACGTGCATATTATCCACTGAGGCTATGAATGTGTGTCCTAATAAAATAGACTCCTGACAATTCCACAGGTGTACATTATTTACCCAGGCTCTGAATGAATGTCCATCGAAAATAGACTCAAAATTATTCTTCAGGTGTGTATTATACAGTAAGGCTCAGAAGATATGGCCATATTAATTATATTCCTTACTATATCAAGGGCCTGTCTTATTAACTGAGGCTCTGAATATGTGTCCACATGAAATAGACTCCTGACTACACTACATTATTCAGTGACCCTCCGAATTAGAGGCCACATGAAAAAGTCTCCTGACTATTCCACAGGTGTGCCTTATTTAGTCAGAATGTGAATGAGGGGATAAAGGTAAATCCTGACTATTTCCCCAGGTGTGTACACTTCGTGAAGCTCTTAACGAGTGGACATAGAAAAGAGACATCTGACTATTCAGCAGGTTTGCATTATTTAGTGATTCTTTGAATGAGTGGCCATGAAAAATAGACTCCAGACTATATCACAAGTGTGTAATATTCAGTGAGGCTAGGAAGGATCCTCTGTATACCCCCTTTCTCCTGTGTGTAAAACCTCTCTCCTGTTTATATCCTCCTCTCTCCTGTGTGTACGCCTTTTTTTCTTTGTGTATCTCCCTTACCTGTGTGTATCCTCCTCTTTTCTGTGTGTATCCCTTTTTCTCCTGTGTTTATCCATTTTTTTTCTGTTTGTATGCAACTATCTCCTGTGTGTACCCTCCTCCCTCCTGTGCATATCACCACTCTCCTGTGTATATCCCCCTCTATCCTGTGTGTATTCTTCTGTCTCCTGTGTGTTTCCTTCTCTCTTTTGTGTGTAAACTCCTCTATCCTGTGTGTATCCTCCTCTCTCCTGTGTGTATCCCCCTCTTCTGTGTGTATCTTTTTCTCTACTGTGTGTATCCTCCTCTCTTCTGTGTGTATCCTCTTTCCTCTTGTATGTATACCTCCTCTCTCGTGTGTGTATTCCCCCAATCTCCTGTGTGTATCCCCGCTGTTTCCTGTGTGTATCCCCCTCTCTCCTGTGTGTATCCACCTCTCTCTTGTGTGTATGCCCTCTCTCCAGTGTGTATCCTTCTCTCTGCTTTTTGAATCCTCCTCTCTTCTGTGTGTACGCCCTGTTCTCATGTGTGTATCCCCGTCACCTCTGTGTATTCTCCCCTCTCCTGTGTCTATTTCCCTTTCTCCTGTGTGTATCTCCCTCTCCTGTGTGTATGCCCCCTCTCCTATGTATATCTTTCTCTACTGTGTTTATCCTCTTCTCTCCTGTGTGTATCCTCCTTTTTTTTCAGTGTATCCCCCTCTCTCTTGTGTGTAACCCCCTCTCCTTTTTGTATCCTCCTCTCTCCTGTGTGTATCCCCCTCTCTCCTGTGTGTACCCTCCTCTCTTAGTGTGTATCACCACACTTCTGTGTGTTTCCCCCTTTCTCCTGTGTATCCTCCTCTTTTGTGCGTATTTTCCTCTCTTTTGTGTGTAACTTCTACTCTCCTGTGTGTATCCTTTTTTCTCCTGTGTGTATTCTCCTCTCTCCAGTGTGTATCCCCCTCTCCTCTGTGTATCCCTTCTCTCTCCTGTGTGTATTCCTTCTCTGTACTGTGTGTATATCCTCCTCTCTCCTGCGTGTATCCTCCTCTTTCCTGTGTGTATCCTCCTCTCTCCTGTGTGTATCCTCCTCTCTCCTGCGTTTATCCTCCTCTCTTCTGTCTGTATCCTCCACTCTTTTGTGTTTATCTTCCTCTCTCCTGTATTTATCCTTCTTTCCCTGTGTGAATCCCACTCTCTCCTGTGTGTATGCCTCAATCTCCTGTGTGTATCTTCTTCCTAGCTGTTTGTATGCCTCAATTTCCTGTTTGAATTCCCCTCTCCCCTGTGTGTATCCCCAACCCTCCTGTGTGTATCACCCCTCTCCCCTGTGTGTATCCTCCTCTCTCCTGTGTGTATGCCACCCTCTTTTGTGTGTATCCCCCTCTCCTGTGTGTATCCCCCTACCTCCTTTGTGTATCTTTCCATCTCCTGGGCGTGTCCCTCTCGCCTCTGTGTATCTCCCTCTCTTTTGTGTGTTTTTCCCTCTTTTTTGTGTATCCTCCTTTCTTTTCTGTGTAGCCTCCTCTCTCCTGTGTGTATCCCTCTTCCGCTGTGTGTATCTTCCTCTCTCCTGTGTGTATCCCCCTCCCTCCTGTGTGTATGCTGCACTTTCCTGTTTGTATCTTCCTTGTTCCTGTGCGTATCCCCCTCTCTCCTGTGTGTATCCTCCACTCTCCTGTGTGTATGCCCCTCTCTCTTGTGTGTATTCCCCTCTCTCCTGTGTGTATGCCCCTCTCTCCTGTGTGTATCCCCCACTCTTGTTTGTATCCCCCACTCTCCTGTGTGTATTACCCTGTTTCCTGTGTGAATCCAACTCTCCTGTGTGTATCCTCTCTCCTGTGTGTATGCACTTCTCCTGTGTGTATTTTTCTCTCTCCTGTGTGCATCTTCCTATATCCTTTGTGTATTCCTCCTCTTTCCCTTGTGTTTCCCCCCACTCTCCTGTGTGTAACCTCTTTTTTTCTCTTTGTATCCCCCCTTTCTTCTGTGGTTGTCGCCCTCTCTCCTGTGTGTATACCCTCTCTCCTGTTTGTATCCTCCACTCTCCTGTGTGTATCTTCCTCTCTCCTGTGTGTACGCCTCTCTCACCTGTGTGTATCCCCCTCTCCTGGGTGTATCCTATTCTCTCTTTTGTTTATCCCTTTTTCTCGTGTGTGTATGTCGCTTTTCTGTGTGTATGCCCCCTCTACTTTGTGTATCCTTCTGTCTCCTCTGTGTATCCTTTGCTCCTTTGTGTGTATCCTCTCTCCTGTGTGTATCTTTCTCTCTCCTGTGTGTACGCCTCTCTCACCTGTGTGTATCCCCCTCTCGTGTATCCTCCTCTCTCTTATGTTTATCCCCCTTTCTCGTGTGTGTATCTCGCTTTTCTGTGTGTATGCACCCTCTACTTTGTGTATCCTTCTTTCTACTCTGTGTATCCTTTTCTCTTTTGTGTGTATCCTTTCTCCTTTGTGTATCTTCCTCTCTCCTGTGTATCTTCCTCTTTCCTGTGTGAATCTTTCTCTCTCTTCTGTGTATCCTCCTCTCTCTTGTGTGTATGATCCTCTATCCTGTGTGTATCTTTCCTCATCCCTTTGTGTATCTCCCCTCTCTCCTGTGTGTATCCCTCTTTCTTCTGTGTTTATTTCCCTCTCTTTTGTGTGTATCTCCTCTCTTCTTTGTGTATCCTTCTCTCTGCTGTGTCTATCCTCCTCTCTCCTGTGTGTATGCCCCTTTCCCTTGTGTGTATCCCCCTCTTCTGTGTGTATTCTTCTCTCAACTGTGTGTATCCCGCTTTCTCCTGTGTGTATGCCCCTCTCTCTTGTGTGTATCCCCCTCTCTACTGTGTGTATCCTCCTGCCTTCTGTGTGTATGCCACACTCTACTCTTTGTATCCTTCTTTTTTTCTGTGTGTATCCCCATCTCTCCTTTGTGTATTCTCTCTTCTGTGGGTATGCCTCTCTCTCATGTGTGTATTCCCCTCTTTCCTAAGTGTATCCCCCAATCTCCTGTGTTTATCCAACTCCCTGCTTTGTGTATTTCTGTCTCCTGTATGATTTTCTCTCCTTTTTGTATCCCCCTCTCCTGTGTTAATCCCCCTCACTCCTGTGTGTATATTTTTCTTTTTTGTTTGTATCCTTCTCTCTCCTGTGTGTATCTTCCTCTGTCCTGTGTGTATCTTCCTCTCTCCTGTGTTTATCCTTCTCTTCTGTGTGTATCTATCTCTCTCCTTTGTGTATCCTCCTCTCTCCTGTGTGTATGCTCCTCTCTCCTGTGTGTATCTTCTCTCCTTTGTGTATACTCCTCTCTCCTGCGTGTATCCTCCTGTATTCTGTCTGTGTCCTCCACTCATTTGTGTTTATCCTCCTCTCTTCTGTATCTATCCTTCTCCCACTTTGTGTATTTCTACTCTCCTGTGTGTATCCCCTTCCCTTCTGTGTTGATGCCCCATTTTCCTGTGTGTATCCCCACTCTTCTGTGTGTATTACCCTACTCTCCTCTGTGTATCCTTTTCTATTTTGTATGTTTACCCCTCCATCCTGTGTGTATCCCCCTATCCATTTTGTATCCCCCTCTCTCCTGTGTGTATTCTACCGTCTCCAGTGTTTATCCCCCTCGCCTATGTGTTTTCCCCTCTCTTTTGTGTGTTTCCCCCTTTACTTTGTGTATCCCATTTTCTTCTGTGTGTAGCCTTCTCCCTCTTATGTGTATCCTCCTCTCTCATTTGTGTATCCCCACTCTCATTTGTGTATCCCACCGTCTCCAGTGTTTATACCCCCGCCTGTGTGTATCCCCCGTCTTTTATGTGTTTCCCCTTTATCTTTGTGTATTCTCCTCTCTCCTGTGTGTAGCCTCCTCTCTCCTGTGTGTATCTTCCTCTCTCCTATGTATAACCTTTTCTATCCTGTGTGTATCCCCCTCTCTTGTGTGTAGTATTCTCTCTCCTGTGTGTATCCTCCTCTCTTCTTTGTATATCCTCCTCTCTTCTGTGTGTATCCTTTTTTCTCATGTGTGTATCCCTTCTCTCTTGTGTGTTTCCCCCTCTTCTTTGTGTATCCTCCTTTCTTCTTTGTGTAGCCTCCACTCTCCTGTGTGTATCCTCCTCTCTCCTGTGTGTATCCCCTTCCCTTCTGTGTGTATGCCACACTCTCCTGTTTGTATCTCCCTTTTTCCTGTGTGTATCCCCCTCTCTCCTTTGTGTAGTTTCCTCTCTCCTGTGGGTATGCCAATCTCTCTTGTGTCTATTCCCCTCTCTCATGTGTGTATCCAACTCCCTTTTTTGTGTATCCCTGTATCTTGTGTGTTTCTTTTTCTCTCCTGTGTGTATTTTCCTCTCCTGTGTCTATTCCCCTCTCTCCTTTGTTTATTCTCATCTCTCCTGTATGTATGCCATCTCTGTTGTGTGCATTCCCCTCTTTCCTGTGTGTATTACATTATCTCTTGTGTGTACCCAACTCTCCTCTGTTTATTCTCCTCTCTCCTGTGTGTATGCCTTTCTCCTATATGTATCCCCCTCTCTCCTGTGTGTATCCTCCTCTCTCCTGTGCTTATTCTTTTTCTCCTGTGTGTATTTTTATCTCTCCTGTGTGTATCTTTCTCTCTCCTGTGTGTAATTCTCCTCTCATTTTGTTCCCCCCCTCCTGTATGTAACCCCTTTCTCTCTTGTGTGTATCCTCCATTTCTTCTGTGTTTCCCCCTCTCTTCCTTGTGTATCCTCTCTCTCCTGTTTGTATACTCCTCTCTCCTGTGTGTATCCTCCTCTCTCCTGTGTTTATCCCCCTTTCCCCTGTGTGTATTTCACTTTCCTGTGTGTATGCCCCACTCTACTTTGTTTATCTTCCTCTCCTGTGTGTATCCTACTTTCTCCTCTGTGTATCTTTTTCTCTCCTGTGTGTATTCCTTTTTCTCCTTTGTGTATCACACCTCTCCTTTGTGTATCTTCCTCTCCTGTGTGTATCCTTCTGTCTCCTGTGTGTACTCTTTTCTCGTTTGTGTATATCCTCCTCTCTCCTGTGTGTACCTTCGTCTCCTCAGTGTGTATCACCCCTTGCCTGTGTGTATCCCCTTCTCTCCTGTGTGTATCCTTCTGTCTCCTGTGTGTATCCTTCTCTCTTCTTTGTGTATCCTCCTCTCTCCTGTGGGTATCCTAATCTCCTGTGTGTATCTTTCTCTCTTTTATGTGTATTCTCCTCTCTCCTGTGTCTCCTATTATCTTCTGTGTGTATCCCTCTTCTCTCCTGTGTGTATTCCCTCTCTCTCATGTGTGTATCACCCCTTCCTCCTGTGTGTATCCCCCTCTCTCCTGTGTGGATTCCCTCTCTACTGTCTGTATCCTCCACTCTGCTGTGTGTATCCTTCTCTCTCCAGAGTGTACGCCCTTCTCTCCTGTGTGTATCCCGATCTCCTGTGTGTATTCTTATCTCTCCTGTGTGTATCCCCTTTTCTCCTGTGTGTTTCACCCTATACAGTGTGTATGCCCCTCTCTCCTGTGTGTTTCCCCATCTCCTGTGTGTATCCTCCTCTCTCCTGTGTGTATCCTTTTCTCTTTTTGGTGTATTTCCCACTCTTCTGTGTGTATGCCAATCTCCTTTTTGTATGCTTTTGTCTCGTGTGTATACCTCTCTCTCCTGTGTGTACCTTTCTTTTCCCTGTGTGTATTTCCCTCTCCTGTGTTTCTCAACCCTCTCTCCTGTGTGTATCCTCCTCTCTCCTGCGTGTATCCTCCTCTCTCCTGTGTGTATCCTCCTCTCTTTTCTGTGTATCCTCCTCTCTCCTGCGTGTATCCTACTCTCTTCTGTCTGTATCCTTATTCCTTTTATGTGTATTTTCCTCACTTTTGTATTTATCCTTCTCCCCTGTGTGTACCAACCCTCTTTTGTTTGTATCTCCCTCCATCTTGGGTCTATGCCCCACTCTCCTGTGGGTATCCTCCTCTCTTCTGTGTGTATCCCCCCTCTCTGCTGGGTGTATCCTCCTCTCCTTTTTGTGTGTGCTTTATTCTACTGTGTGTATTCCCCTCTCCAGTGTGTATCCCCTTCTCTTCTGTGTGCATTTCTCCATCTTCTGTGTGTACCCTTCTAGCCTGTGTGTATCTCCCTCTCTACTGTGTGTTTCATTCTCTCCTTTGTGTATCCTCCTCTCTCCTGTGTGTATTCTCCTCTCTCCTGTGTTTATCCCCCTCCATCCATTGTGTATGCCGCACTCTCCTGTTTGTATCTCCCTCTCTCCTGTGTGTATCCCCCTCTCTCCTGTGTGTATACTTTTCTCTCCTGTGTGTATTCTCCTCTGGCTTGTGTGTATTCTCCTCTCTCCTGTGGGTATCCCCCTCCTTTTTTGTGTATGCCCTTTCCTCCTGTGTGTATCTCCCCTTCTCCTGTGTGTTTCCTCCTCTCTCCTGCGTGTATCCTCCTCTCTTCTCTTTGTATCCTCTTCCCTTTTGTGTGTATCCTCCTCTCTTTTGTATTTATCGTTCTCCCACTGTGTGTATACCCCTCTCTCCTGTTTGTATCCGCCTCTCTCCTGTGTGTATCCCCCATTTCCTGTGTGGATCCCCAATCTCCTGTGTGTATTCATCTCTCTCCTGTGTTTATGCACCTCTCTTCTGTGTGTATTTCCCTCTCTCCTGTGTGTACTTCCCCGTCTCCTGTGTGTATCCCTCTCCCCTGTTTGTATCCTCCTCTCTCCTGTGTATTTTATCTCTTTTTTTGTAAATCCTCCTCTCCCCTGTGTGTATCCTCCTCTCTCCTTTGTGTATGCTTCTCTCTCCTGTGAGCATTTTCCTCTCTCCTGTGTGTATTCCCCTCTTTCTGTGTGTATCCTTCTCTCTCCTGTGTGTATATCCCCCTCCCTCCTATGTGTATTCCGCCCTTTCTTGTTTGTATCCCCCTCTCTCCTGTGTGTATGCTCCTCTCTACTTTGTCTATGCCTCTCTGTATTGTGTGTATTCTTCTTTCTTCTGTATGTATCCCCCTCTCTCCTCTCTGTGTTCCCATCTCCTGTGTGTATCCCCCTCTCTCCTCTGTGTATTACCTTGTCTCCTGTGTGTATCCAAATCTCTTGTTTGTATCCCCTCTCTCCTGTGTGTATCCTCCTTTCTCCTGTGTGTATCCTACTCTCTCATTTGTGTATCCTCTTGTCTCCTGTGTGTATCCTCCTCTTTTCTCTGTGTTTCCTCCTCTCTCCTGTGTGTATTTTATACTACCTGTGTGTATCTCTTTTTCTCCTGTGTGTATCCCTCCTCTCTCCTGTGTGATTCTCCCCTCTCTCTGGTGTGTAATTCCTTTCTCTCTTGTGTGTATCCCCACTTTCTCCTGTGTGTATCACCCTCTCTCCTGTGTGTTTCCCCTCTTTTTTTTTTGTATTTTCCTCTCTTCTGTGTGTATCTTTTTCGCTCCTGTGTGTATGTCCCTCTCTGCTGTGTGTATCCCCCTCTTCTGTGTGTATCCTTTTCTCTCTTGTGTGTAACTATTTTTCTCCTGTGTGTATCTTTTTTTCTCCTGTGTGTATCTATTCTTTGTGTGTGCATGTCCGTCTCTTCTTTCTGTATACCCCTCTCCTGTGTGTATCTCTCGCGCCTGTTTGTATCCTCCTCTCTCCTGTGTATTTTCCCTCTTTTTTTTAGAATCCTCCTCTCTCCTATGTGTATCCTCCTCTCTCCTGTGTGTATCCTCCTCTCTCCTGTGTGTATTTTCCTCTCAACTGTGTGTATCCCTCTCCTTCTGTGTGTATCCTTCTCTCTGCTGTGTGTATCCTCCTCCCTTCTGTGTGTATTCCTCACTTTCCTGTTTGTATCACCCTCTCTCCTTTGTGTATCCCCCTTTCTCCTGTGTGTATCCTCCTCTCTACTGTGTCTATGCCCCTCTGTCTTGTGTGTATTCTCCTTTCTCCTGTATGTATCCACCTCTCTCCTCTCTGTATCCCCATCTCCTTTGTGTATCTGCCTCTCTTCTGAGTGTATTACCCTGTCTCCTGTGTGTATCCAAATCACTTGTTTGTATTCCCTCTCTCCTGTGTGTATGTCCCTCTTCTGTGTGTATCCTCTTTTCTCCTGTGACTATCCTCCTCTCTCATTTGTGTATCCTCTTCTCTCCTGTGTGTATCCTCCTCTCTCCTGTGTGTATTTTCTACTCTCCTGTGTGTCTCTTCCTTTCTCCTGTGTGTATCCCTCCTCTCTCCTGTGTGTTTCTCCTCTCTCTCTGGTGTGTAATTCCTTTCTCTCTTGTGTGTATCCCCCCTTTCTCCTGTGTGTATCACCCTCTCTCCTGTGTGTGTCCCCTCTCTTTTGTTGGTATCTTCCTCTACCCTGTGTGTATCTTTTTCGCTCCTGTGTGTATGCCCCTCTCTGCTGTGCGTATCCCCCTCTTCTGTGTGTATCATTTTCTCTCTTGTGTGTATCCTTTTATCTCCTGTGTTTATCTTTTCTTTGTGTGTGCATGTCCGTCTCTTCTTTGTGTATCCCCCTCTCCTGTGTGTATCCTTTTTTTCTCCTGTGTGTATTTTCCTCTCTCCTGCGTGTGTATTTCTTACCCTGTGTGTATCCTTCCTCTCTTCTGTGTGTTTTCGCCCTCTCTCTTTTATGTAACCTTTTTTTCTCCTGTGTTTATCTCCCCCTTCTCCTGTGTGTATCACCCTTTCTCCTGTATGTATACCTTCTCGCCTGTTTGTATTTTTTTCTCTCATGTGTGTATCATCCTCTCTTCTGTGTGTATTCCCATCTCCTGTGTGTATCCTCCCCTCTCTTGTGTATAACCCTTATTTTTCTGTGTGTATCCCCTTTCCTGTGTGCATTCTCCTTTCTTCTTTGTGTATCCCCCTCTACTGTGTGTATCCTCATCTCTCCTGTGGTGTTCATTTTCTCTCCTATGTGTATACCCCTTTCTCCTGTGTGTATCACCACTCTCCTGTGTGTATCCCCCTCTCTCCTGTGTGTATTCTTCTCTCATTTGTGTGTATCTTTTTCTCTTTGGTGTGTACCCTTCTTTCTCCTGTGCGTATCACCCCTCTCCTGTGTGTATCCTTCTCTCTCCTGTGTGTATCCTTCTGTCTCCTGTGTGTATCCTTCTCTCTTCTGTGTGTATTCTCCTCTATCCTGTGTGTATATTTTTTTCCTGTGTGTATCATCCTCTCTCCTGTGTGTGTTCCTCCTCTCTCTTGGATCTATCCCCCTTCTCTTTTGTGTGTATCTCCCCTCTCTCCTTGTGTATCCCCGCTCTCTCCTATGTGTATCCTCCACTCTTCTGTGGGTATTTCCTCTCTCCTTTGAGTATTCTCCTCTCTGCTGTGTGTATCCTTTTCTCTCCTGTGTGTACGCCTCTCTCTCCTGTGTGTATTCCCCTCTCCTGTGTGTATTCTCCTCTCTACTGAGTGTATCCCCCTTTCTCTTGTGTGTATTCCCCTCTCCTGTGTGCTTCCTTTCCTCTCCTGTGTGTATCCTTCTCTCTTTTCGGTATATCACCCTCTCTCCTGTGTTTATTCCCCTCTTTTTTGTGTATCCTCTTTTCTCCTTTGTGTATCTTCCTCTCTCCTCTGTGTACCCTCCCCTTTCGTGTGTGTATCACCCCTCTTCTGTGTGTATCACCCTCTCTCCTGTGTTTATCCCCCTCTTTTTTGTGTGTACCCTCTTCTCACCTGTGTGCATCCTCCTCTCTCCTGTTTGTATACCCATTTCACCTGTTTGTATCCTCCTCTCTTCTGTTTGTATCCCCCTCTCCTGTGTGTATTCTCCCTCTCCACTGTGTGTATCCTCGTCTGTCCTGCGTGTATCCTCCTCTCTTCTGTGTGTATCCTCCTCTCTCCTGTGTGAATTTTTCTCTCTCCTGCGTGTATTTTTCTCTCTTCTGTTTGTATCCTATTTTATTTTGTGTGTATCCTCCTCCCTCCTCTCATTATCCTTCTCCCCCTGTTGGTTTCCCCCTGTTTCCTGTGTGTATCCCCCTCTCTTCTATGTGTATGCCCCACTCTCCTGTGTGTATCCACTCTCTTTTTTGTGTATCCTTCCTCTCTCCTGTGTTTACCCTCCTCTCTCCTCTGTGTATGCCCCTCTCTTTTGTGTGTATCCCTTTTTCCTGTGTGTATCCCACTCTTTCCTGTGTGTATCCTCCACTCTGCTGTGTTTATCCTCCTCTCTTTTGCGTTTATCCCCCTCATTCCTGTGTGTATTTTCCTTTCTCCTGTGTGTATTTTTCTCTCTGTTGTGTGTATCCTCCTCTCTTCTGTGTGTATTCCCCTCCCTTTTTTGTGTATGTCTCACACTCCTGTTTATATCCCCAATTCTCCTGAGTGTATTTCCCTCTCTTCTGTGTGTATTTTCCTTTCACGTGTGTATCCTCCTCTCTCCTGTTTGCATAATTTTCTCTCCTTTGTGTATCCTCTTCTCTCCTTTCTGTATCCTCCTCTTTTTTGTGTGTATCCTCCTCTCTCCTGTGTGTATCCTCCTGTATCCTGTGTGTACCTTATTCCCTCTTGTGTGTATAACCACTCTCTTCTGTGTGTATCCTCTTCTCTATTTTGTGTATCCTTCTCTATTCTGTGTATATTCTCCTCTCTTCTGTGTGTATGCCCCTCTCTCTTGTTTGTATCCCACTCTTCTGCGTGTATCTTTTTTTCCTTTGTGTATCCCACTCTATCCTGTGTGTATCAGCCTCCCTTTGTGTACACCTTTGTGTCTTTTGTGTATTCTCTTCTCTCCTGTGTGTATCTTCCCCTCTCATTTGTGTATCCTCCTCTCTCCTATGTGTATCTTCCTCTCTCCTGTGTGTATCCTCCACTCTGCTGTGTTTATCCTTCTCTCTTTTGCGTTTATCCCCCTCATTCCTGTGTGTATCCTCCTTTCTCCTCTGTGTATTTTTTCTCATGTGTGTATCCTCCTCTCTCCTGTGTGTATACCCCTCCCCATTTGTGTATGCCGCACTCTCCTGTTTGTATCCCGACTCTCCTGAGTGTATTCCCCTCTCTCCTGTGTGTATCCTTCTCTCTCCTGTGTGTATCCTTTTTACACGTGTGTATCCTCCTCTCTTTTGTTTGTATCATTTTTTCTCCTGTGTGTATCCTCCTCTCTCCTTTCTGTATCCTTCTCTCTTTTGTGTGTATCCCCGTCTCTCCGTGTGTATCCCCCTCTTCTACGTGTATCCTCTTTTTTCCTGTGTGTATCCTTCTCTCTCTTGTGGATCAGCCTCTCTTTTGTGAATGCCTTTTTCTCTTTTGTGTATTTTCCTCTCTCATGTGTGTATCTTTCTCTCTAATGTGTGTATCCTCCTCTCTCCTGTGTGTATCTTTCTCCCCCTGTGTGTATCCCCCTCTCTCCTGTGTGTATCATTGTTTCTTCTCAGTGTATCCTTTTTTCACATGTGGGGATCTTCCTCTCTCCTTTGAGTATCATCCTCCCTCTTGTGTGTATCTTCCTCTCTCCTGTGTATATTTTTTTCTATTCTGTGTGTATCCTCCTGTCTCCTGTGTGTATCCTCCTCCCTCCTGTGTGTATTTTCTTTTCTCCCGTGGGTATCCCTTCTCTCTCCTGTGTGTATCTTCCTCTCTCCTGTTTGTATCCTCCTGCATCCTGTGTGAATCCTTCTCTCTCCTTTGTGTATGCCCCTCTCTTCTGTGTGTATCCCCCTCTACTGTGTGTATCCTCCTTTCTGCTCTGTGTATCCTTCACTCTCCTGTGTGTATTTTCCTCTCTTTTGTTTTTATCTTTCTCTCTCCTGTGTGTATCTTCTTCTTAACTTTGTGTATCCCTTCTCTCCCTTGTGTTTATCTCCCTCTCTCCTGTGTGTATTCCCGTCTCTTTTTTGTGTATTTCTCTCACCTGTGTGTATACCCCTCTCTCCTGTGTGTACCCCTTCTCTTCTGTGAATATCCCCCTCTCTATTTTGTGAATTCCCGTCTCTCCTGTGCGTATCATTCTCTCTCCGGTGTGTATGCTCCTCTCATTTGTGTGTATCCTCCTCTCTCCTGTGTGTATCCTCCTCTCTTTTTTGTGTATCTTTCTCTCTCTTATATGTATTTCCCTCTCTCCTGTCTGTATGCCCCTCTCCTGTGTGTATTCCTCCCTTCTGTGTGCATACCCTCACTTCTGTGTGTATTCCCAAATCCTATGAGTTTCTCCATCTCTCTTGTGTATATTTCCCTGTCTCCTGTATGTATCCAACTCTCCTGTGTGTATCCCCTTCTCTCCTGTGTGTATGCCCTTCTCCTGTGTGTATGTTCCTCTCTCCTGTGTTTATCCTCCTGTCTCCTGCGTGTATCCTCCTCTCTCCTGCGTGTATTCCTCCACTGTCTTGTGTGTTACCCCCCTCTCTCCTGTGTGTAAAAGTTTTCTTTCCTGTGTGTATCACCCCTTTCTCCTGTGTGTATCCCCCTCTCTCTCGTGTGTATCTTCTCTCTCCTGTTTGTTTCGTCGTCTCCTCTATGTGTATCCTCCTCTTTCATGTGTTTATGCACCTCTCTCCTGTGTGTCACCCTTTCCTGTGTGTATTCTTCTCTCTCCTGTGTGCATACCTCTCTCTCCTTTGTGTATTCCCCTCATTTATGTTTATACCACTCTCTCCTATGTGTATTCCCCTCTCTCCTGTGTGGATTCCCCTCTCTCTTCTGTGTATCTACCTCTCCTCTATGTGTCCTCCTTTCACCTATGTGTATCCTCCTCACTTTTTTGTGTATCTTTTCCTCACCTGTGTGTATGCACCTGTCTCCTTTGTGTATTCCCCTCACCTTTGTGTATACGCCTCTCTCCTGTGTGTATCTTCCTTCTCTCCTGTGTGTATCCCCCTCTCTTTTATGTGTATCCCCCTCTCTCCTATGTGTATTTTGTCTCTTCTGTGTGTGTCCTTCTCTCTCGTGTGTATCGCCCTCTCCTGTGTGTATGCTCCTCTCTCTTTTGTGTATCCTTCTCTCTCCTGTGTGTATCTTCATTTCTCCTGTGTGTATTCTTCTCTTTACTGTGCGTATCTTCCTCCTTCTGTGTGTATCCCACTCTCTCCAGTGTGTAGCCTCTCCCTTCTCTGAGTATGCCCCACTCTCCTGTGTGTATCCACCTCTCTCCTGTTAGTATCCCCACTCTCTCCTGTGTGTATTCCTTCTCTCGCCATTGTATATCCTACTCTCTTCTGTGTGTATCCCCCTCTTTATTGTATGTATTCCCCCTCTCTCCTTTGTGTATCCTTCTCTTTCCTCTGTGTACCCACCCTCTCCTTTATGTATCCTCTTCTCTCCTGAGTGTATCCGCCCTCTCTCCTGTGTGTAACGCCCACGTTCCTCTGTGTATCCCCCTCTCTCCTGCGTATACTCCTCTCTTTTGCGTGTATCCTTCTCTCTCCTTTGTGTATCTTCCTCTCTCCTATGTGTATCCCCTTCTCTCCTGTGTGTATGACCTTCTCTCTTGTGTGTATTCCCCTCGCTCCTGTTTGGAACCCTCTCTCTCTTCTGTGTATCCTTCTCTCCTGTGTGTATACCCTCTCTCCTGTGTGTATCCTTCTCTCCTGTGTGTTTTCCCCTCTCTCCTGTGTGTATTTTCCTGTCTCCTGCATGTATTCATCTCTCCTGTGTGTATTCTACTCTCTCCTGTGTGTATGTTCCTCTTCTGTGTGTATACTCCTCTTTTCTGTATTTTTCCTCTTCTTTCGTGTGTGTATCCTTCTCTCTCCTGTGTATCCTGCTCTCTCCTCTGTGTATCACTCCGCTTTCCTGTGTGTTTCCCCCATCTCTTTTGTGGTTAACACCTTTCTTTCCTGTGTGTATCACCCCTTCCTCCTGTGTGTATCCCCCTCTCTCTTGTGTGTATCCCCTCTCTTCTGTTTGTTTCCTCCTCTCTCCTGTGTGTATCCTCCTCTCTCCTGTGTGGATCCCTTTTGCTCCTGTGTGTATCTTACTTTTTGGTGTGTATGCCCCGTCTCCTGTGTGTATCTCCCCCTCCTATGTGTATCCTCCTCTCTCCTGTGTGTATCCTTTTCTCTCCTATGTGTAATCCCCTCTCTCCTGTGTGAATCCCCACTTTACTGTGTATATCTTCTTCTCTATTGCGTGTATCCTCCTCTCTCCTCTGTCTATGCCCCTCTCTCCTGTATGTGTCCCCCTCTCCTGTGTTTATACCCCTCTCTCCTCTGTGTATCCCACTCTCTTTTCTGTGTATTTCCCTCTCTTTTTCTTATCCCCCTCTTTTCTGTGTATATCCCCCACTCCTGTGTGTATCCTCTTCTCTTCTGTGTGTATCATCCTCTCTCCTCTGTGTATACTCCTCTCTCCTGTGTGTATCTTCCTCTCTCCTGTGTGTATCCCCCCTCTCCTGTGTGTATTTTTCTCTCCTGTGTGTATCCTCTTCTTTTCTTTGTGTATTTCCTTTCCTCCTGTGTGCATCACCCTTGCTCCTGTGTGTATTTCCCTCTCCTGTGTGTATCCCTTTCTTCTTTCTTTATCCCACTCCCTTCTCTGTGTATCCCCCCTTTTCAGTGTGTACGCTCCTCTCTCCTGTGTGTATCCTCCTCTCACATTTGTGTATCCCTCGCTCCTTTGTGTATCCTCCTCTCTACTGTGTGTATTCTTTTCTCTTCTGTGTGTATCATTCTCTCTTTTGTGTGTATCCCCCTTCTCTGCTGTGTGTATTTTTCTCTCTTTTTTGTGTATTCCCCTCTTTCCTGCATCTATCCTCCTCTGTGCTGCGTGTATCCTCTTTCTTTTGCGTGTATCCTTTTCTCTCCTGTGTGTATAACCCTCTTTTATGTGTATTTCCCTCTCTCCTGTGTGGATCCTTCTTTCTTGTGTGTATCCCCCTCTCCTGTGTTTATCCTCCTCTCTCTTTTGTGTATCCGTCTCTCTCCTGTGTGTATCCTCTTTTCTTCTGTGTGTATCCTTCTTTCTACTTTGCATATCTTCCTCCTCCTGTGTGTATCTTACTCTCTCCAGTGTGTATCTTCTCCCTTCTGTGTGTATGCCCCACTCTCGGGTGTGTATCACCCTCTCTCCTGTTAGTATCCCCTCTCTCCCCTCTGTGTATTCTTTCTCTCGCCTTTATGTATCCTACTTTCTTCTGTGTGTATCCTTCTCTTTCTTGTGTGTATCCCTCCTCTCTCCTGTGTGTATCCTCCACTCTTTTTTCTATCCACCCTCTCCTGTGTGTATCCTCCTCTCTCCTTTGTGTATATTTCTCTCTCCTGTGTGTATCCGCCCTCTCTCCTGTGTGTAATGCCCTCTCTCCTCTGTGTACTCCCCTCTCCTCTGTGTATCCTCCTCTCTCCTGCGTGTATCTTCCTCTCTCCTCTCTGTATCCTTCTCTCTCCTGTGTGTATCTTCCTCTATCTTGTGTGTATACACCCTCTTCTATGTGTATTCTTCTCTCTTCTTTTTGTATTCTCGTTTTTCCTGTGTGTATTTTCTTTTCTCCTGTGTGCATCCCCCTCGCTCCTGTTTGTATATCCCTCTCCTGTGTGTATTTCTTTCTCCTTTGTGTATCCCACTCTCTTCTCTGTGTATCCCCCTTTTCTGTGTGTACGCCTTTCTCTCCTGTGTGTATCCTCCTCTCTACTGTGTGTATCCTTTTGTCTTTTGTGTGTATTATTCTCTCTCTTGTGTGTATCCCCCTTCTCTCCTATGTATACTTTTCTCTCTCCTCTGTGTATTCCTCTCTTTTCTGCGTGTATTTTTCTCTGTGCTGCGTGTATTCTTCTTTCTTCTGCGTGTATCATCCTCTCTTCTGTGTGTATACCCCTCTCATGTGTGTAAACCCCTCTCTCTTATGTGTATTTTCCTCTCTCTTGTGTGAATTCTTCTCTCTCTTGTGTGTATCGCTCTCTCCTTTCTGTATCCTCCTCTCTCTTTTGTGTATCCATCTATCTTCTGTTTGTATCCTCCTTTCTCCTGTGTGTATCCTCCTCTCTACTTTGCGTATCTTCCTCCTCCTGTGTGTATCTTCCTCTCTCCAGTGTGTGTCTTCTCTTTTCTGGGTGTATGCCCCACTCTCGGGTGTGTATCCCCCTCTCTCCTGTTAGTATCCTTCCTCTCCCCTGTTTGTATTCTTTCTCTCGCCTTTATGTATCCTACTTTCTTCTGTGTGTATCCTTCTCTTTCTTGTGTGTATCCCCCCACTATCCTGTGTGTATCCTCCACTCTCCTGTGTGTATCCACTCTCTCCTGTGTGAATCCTCCTCTCTCCTGTGTGTATCTTTCTCTCTCCTGTGTGTATCCGCCCTCTCTCCTTTGTGTAACGCCCTCTTTCCTCTGTGTATGTTCCGCTCTCCTGCGTATACTCCTCTCTCCTGCGTGTATCCTCCTCTCTTTTTTGTGTATCTTCCTCTCTCCTATGTTTATTCCCTCTCTCCTGTGTGTATACCCTCTCTCCTGTGTGTATTCCCCTCTCCTGTGTGTATCCCCCTCTCTCCTGTGTGTATGTTCCTCTCCTGTGTGTATACTCGTCTCCCCTGTGTGTATCCTCCTCTCTACTGTGTGTATCCTCCTCTTTTCTGTGTGTATCCCTTCACTTTTCTGTGTGTTTCTCCCTCTCTCCTGTGGGTAACACCTTTCTTTCCTGTGTATATCACCCCTTTCTCCTGTTTGTATCCTTTTCTTTCTTGTGTGTATCCCCTCTCTCTTGTTTGTTTCCTCCTCTCTCCTGTGTGTATGCTCCTCTCTCCTGTGTTTACGCCCCTCTCTCATGTGTGTATCACACTTTCCTGTGTGTATCCTTTTTTCTTTTGTGGGTATCCCCCTATCTCCTGTGTGTATCCCCCTTTTTTGTGTGTATGCTCCTCTCTTGTGTGTGTTTCTCCCTCTCCTATTTGTATCCTCCTCTCTTCAGTGTGTATTCTTTTCTCTCCTGTGTTTTTTCCTCTCCCTCCTGTGTGTATCCCGCGGCTTCCTGTGTGGATTCTTCTCTCTTTGGCGTGTATCCTCCCCTCCCCTCTGTCTATGTCCCTCTCTCCTATTGTAAGATTTTGATGTAGAAATCTTTTTTTGTAGAAGTCTTGTTTTGTAAAAAGCTTGCTTGTAGAAGGTGTTTGGGGTGAGGAAGTGGGCAGGGAAGGATCTGTGAGTCCATTAACTGTCCATGAACTGTTCTGGGGGACTAAGAGCTCTTGGCGTTTCATAACGATATCTTTGAGGTTGGGGGTCTGGCCAACTCCCGGTGCCCAAGAAACAGTCAAGGACAGGGCACTTATGAAGTAGATCTTCCCTGTTTACTGACTGACCCAAAGATGAGTACGCAAATTAGTTATGTAAACTGATACAATAACGGAGCAGAGGAACACATAGACATTGGATCAGAGCGATTTCCAGATGTGACTTGCGAATCGCCCGTGCTGCTGTCTTGCCGGTGCTGATGTGGAGTGGTTTCTGTGTATATATGTGTATATATATATATATATATATATATATATATATATATGTATATATATGTGTGTGTGTGTATAAATATATATATATATATATATGTATATATATGTGTGTGTGTGTATATATATATATATATAAATGTGTGTATATATGTGTGTGTGTGTATATATATATATATATATATATATATATATATATATAAACTATTGTCTTTTCATCCTCCTACTTCTCTCATTAAAATTGTCTATCATTTTATTGTTGTTCTCGGTCTGGCGTTTTCTTCCCACGAACCTGCCTGTTAAAAGGAAAAAAACCCCAACTTGGTACGCGCAGTTAGCACAACACCTATATGAATTCCCCTCTCCTGTGTTTATCTTCCTCTCTCCTGTGTGTATTCCACACTCTCCTCTGTGTATCCCCTATTCCTGTGAGTATCCCACTCTCTTCTCTGTGTATCCCCACTCCTGTGTTTATTCTCTTCTCTTCTGTGTGTATCTTCCTCTCTTCTCTGTGTATCCTCCTCTCTCCTGTGTGTATCTTTCTCTCTCCTGTGTGTATACACCCTCTCCCGAGTGTATCCTTCTCTCTCTTCTGTGTATCCTCGTCTTTCCTGTGTGTATTTTCCTTAATCCTGCGTTCATGCCCCTCGCTTCTGTGTATTTCCCTCTTTTGTGTGTATCTTTTTCTCCTTTGTATATTTTCCTCTCTTCTCTTTGTATCCCCCATTTTCTGTGTGTATGCCCCTCTCTTCTGTGTGTATCCTCTAACCTGTGCATATCCCTCACTCCTGTGTATATTCTTTTCTTTTTAGTGTGTATCCTTTTCTCTCCTGTGTGTATCACTTTCTCCCTTGTGTGTATCCCCCTTCCCTCCTGTGTGTATTTTTTTCTCTTCTCTGTGTATCCCCTTCTTTCCTGCGGGTATCCTCCACTGTGCTGCGTGTATCCTCCTCTCTCCTGAGTGCATCCTCCTCTTTCCTGTGTGTATGCCCCTTTTCTGTGTGTATACCCCTCTCTCCTATGTGTATTCACCTCTATCCTTTGTGGATTTCCCTCTCTCTTGTGTGTATCGCTCTATCCTGTGTGTACCCTCCTCTCTCGTGTGCATCCGTCTCTCTTGTGTGTATCCTCCTTTCTCCTGTGTGTATCTTTTCTTTTTTCTGTGTGTATGTTCCTCTCTCTTTTGTGTATTTCCCTCAACTGAGGTATACCCCTCTCTTTCTTGTGTATCCCCCTCTCTTCTGTGTGTATTCCCCTCTCTATTTTGTGAATT
Organism: Saguinus oedipus; assembly: GCA_031835075.1. Classification (NCBI taxonomy): domain Eukaryota; kingdom Metazoa; phylum Chordata; class Mammalia; order Primates; family Cebidae; genus Saguinus; species Saguinus oedipus. Next base: position 62,290,455 of record CM063173.1, read on the forward strand.
TCCATCTCTCCTGAGCATATCATTCTCTCTCCTGTGTGTATGCTCCTCTTTTTTGTGTGTATCCTCCTCTCTCCTGTGTGTATCCTTCTCTCTCCTGTGTTTATCCGCCCTCTCTCTTGTGTGTAACGCCCTCTCTCCTCTGTGTGAATCTGGAGAACATCATTCTCAGCAAACTGACACAAGAACAGAAAAAGAAATACCGCATATACTCACTCATAGGTGGGTGAGAAAAATGAGAACACGTGGACACAGAGAGGCGGTCTACTATACACTGGGGACTGTTGGGGGGAATGGGGGAGGGACAGCAGGGGGGGGCTGGGGGGGATAGCCTGGGGATGAATACCAAGTGTGGGTGAAGGGGAGGAAAGCAGCAAAGCACACTGCCATGTGTGTACCTATGCAACTATCTTGCTTGTTCTGCACATGTACCCCCAAACCTATAATGCAATAAAAATTAAAAAAAAAAAAAAAAAAAAAAAAAAACTGTCTCCTGTGTATACTCCTCTCTTCTGCGTGTATCCTCCTCTCTTTTTTGTGTGTCTTCCTTTCTCCTATGTGTATTTTTCTCTCTCCTTTCAGTATGCCCCTGTATCTTGTGTGTATTCCCCTCTCTTTTGTGTGGATTTCTTTCTCTCCTTTGTGTATCCCCCTCTCCTATGTGTATACCTTCTCTCCTGTGTATATCGCCCTCTTTTTGTTTATTTTCCTCTCCTGTGTATATTTCCCTGTCTCCTGTATTTATCCAACTCTCCTGCGTGTATCCCCCTCTGTCCTGTGTGTATGCCACTCACCTGTGTGTATACTCCTCTCTCCTCTGTGTATCCTCCTCTCTTCTGTGTGTATCCTTCTTCTCCTGCATGTATCCCTCCGCTTTCCTGTGGGTTCCCCGCTCTCTCCTGTGTGTAACACCTTTCTTTCCTGTGTGTATCACCTTTTTCTCTTGTGTGTATCCCCCTCGCTCTTGTGTGTATCCCCTCTCTTCTGTTTGTTTTCGCCTCTTTCCTGTGTGTATCCTTCACTGTCCTATGATTATGCCCCTCTCTCCTGTGCGTATCACCCTTTCCTGTGTGTATCTTCCAATCTCCTGTGTGAATACCACTTTCTCTTCTGTGTATCCCTTTTTCTGAGTGTATGCCCCTCTCTCCTGTGTGTATCTCCCTCTCCTATGCGTATCCTCCTATCTCCTGTGTGTATTTTTTTCTCTCCTGTGTGTATCCTTCTCTCTCCTGTGTCTATCCACCTCTATCCTTTGTGTATCCTCCTCTCTCCTGCGTGTGTCCTCCCCTCTCCTCTGTCTATGCCCTTTTTTCCTGTATGTATCCCCCTCTCCTGTGTTTATTCCCCTCTCACCTGGGTGTATCCCACTCTCTCCTCTGTATCTCTTTCTCCAGTGCATATCCCCCTCTCTTCTGTGTGTATAGCCCACTCCTGTGTGTATCCTCTTCTCTTCTGTGTGTATCTTCCTCTCTCCTCTGTGTATACTCCAGTCTCCTGTGTGTAGCTTCCTCTCTCCTGTGTGTATCCCCCCTCTCCTGCGTGTATCTTTCCCTCTCTTGTGTGTATTCTCCTTTTTCCTGTGTGGATTTCACTTTCTCCTGTGTGCATCTTTCTCGCTCCTGTGTGTTTTTTTCTCTTTTGTGTGTATCACTTTCACCTATGTGTATTTCCTTCTCTCCTCTGTGTTCGCCCCTTTTCTGTGTGTATGCCCCTCTCTCCTGTGTGTATCCTTCTCTCACCTGTGTGTATCCCTCGCTCCTGTGTGTATCCTCCTCTCTTACGTGGTATTCTTTTCTCTCCTGTGTGTATCATTCTCTCTCTTGTGTGTATCCCCTTCAATCCTGTGTGTATTTTTCTCTCTTTTGTGTGTTTCCTCCTCCCTCCTGCGGGTATTCTCCTCTGTGCTGGGAGTATCCTCCACTCTTCTGCATGTATCCTCCTCTCTCCTGTGTGTATACACCTCTCCTATGTGTATACTCCTCTCTCCTATGTGTATTCCCCTCTCTCCTGTGTGGAACTCCTTTCTCCTGTGGGTTTTGCCCTCTCCTGTGTGTATCCTTCTTTCTTAAGTGTGTATCTTCCACTTTCCTGTGTGTATCGTCCTCTCTCCTATGTGTATCCCCCTCTCTCCTGTGTGTATGCCCCTCTCGTGTATTCTCCTCACTTTTGTGTGTATACCCTCTCCCCCATGTGTATCCCCCTCTCCTGTGTGTATCCCCCTCTCTCCTGTGTGTATTTCTCTGTCTCCTGTATGTATCCAACTGTCCTGTGTGTATCTCTCTCTCTCCTGTGTGTATTTCCCTGTCTCCTGTATGTATCCAACTCTCCTATGTGTATCCCCTCTCTCCTGTGTGTATGCTCCTCTCCTGTGTGTACACTTCTCTCTTCTGTGTGTTTCCTTCTCTCTCCTGTGTTTATCCTCCTCTTTCCCCTGTGTATTCCTCCACTTTTCTGTGTTTCTTCCATCTCTCCTGTGTGTAACACCTTTCTTGTCTGTGTGTATTACTCCTTTCTCCTGTGTGTATACCTCTGTCACTTGTGTGTATTCTCTCTCTCCTGTTTGTTTCCTCCTCTCTCCTGTGTGTATCCTTTTCTCTCCTGTGTTTACGCTTCTCTCTCTTGGGTGTATCACCCTTTCCTGTGTGTATCCCCCTTTCTCCTGTGTGTATTCCCCTTTTTTGTGTGTATGCCCCTCTCTCCTCTGTGTATCTTTCTCTCCTATGTGTATCTTTTTCTCTCATGTGTGTATCCTTTTGTCTCCTGTGTGTCTTCCTCTCTCCTGTGTGTATCCTCCTCTCTTCTGTGTGTATCCTCCTCTATCCAGCGGGTACACTGTTCTCTTCTCTATGTATGCCCCTCTCTCCTGTATGTATCCCCCTCTCTTCTGTGTATTTTTCTCTCCTCTGCATATCCCCCTTTCTTCTGTGTGTATCTCTCACTCCTGTCTGTATCCTTTATTCTTCTCTTTGTATCTTCCTCTCTTCTCTGAGTATCCTCCTCTCTTTTATGGGTGTCTTCCTCTCTCCTGTATGTATTCACCCTCTCCTGTGTGTATCTTTCTCTCTCCTGTGTGTATCTTCCTTTATTCTTATGTATTTCCATTTCTCCTGTGTGCATCCTTCTCACTCCTGTGTGTATTTTCCTCTTCTGTGTGTATCCCCCCTTTTATGTGTTTATGCCCCACTCCCTTGTGTGTATCCTTTTCTCACCTGTGTGTATCCCTCGCTCCTCTGTGTATTTTCCTCTCTCCTGTGTGTATCCCCCATCTCTCCTTTGTGAATTTTTCTCTCTCCTGTGTGTATCCCCCTCTCTTCTGCGGGTATCCTCCTCTGTCCTGCGTTTATCCTTTTCTCTCCTGCGTGTGTCCTTTTCTCTCCTTTGTGTATACACCTCTCCTGTGTGTATACCCCTCTCCCTTATGTGTATTTCCTTGTCTCCTGTGTGGATCCCCCTCTCTCTTGTGTGTACCGCCCTCCTTTGTGTGTATCCTCCTCTCTCTTGTGTGTATTTGTTTCTCTTCTGTGAGTATTCTTCTTTCTCCTGTGAGTATCCTCCTCTCTACTGCACATATTGTCTTCCTCTTGTGTGTATCCCACTCTCTTCAGTGTGTATCATCTTTTTTCTGTGTGTATGCCCCACACTCCTGTGTGTATCCCCATTTCTTCTGTTAGTATCCTCTCTCTGCCCTGTGTGTATCCCCCCTCTAGCCTTTATGTATCCTACTCTCTTCTGTGTGCGTCCCCCTGTTTTTTGTGTGTATCACCCCTCTCTCCTGTGTGTATCCTCCTTTCTCCTATGTGTATCCACCCTCTCCTGTGTGTATCCTCCTCTCTCCAGTGTGTATCCTCCTTACTCCTGTGTTTATTCTTTTACCACTCTGTGTATACCCCTCTCTTTTGTGTGTATCCCCCACCTTTATGTTTGTGTGCCCCACTCTCCTGTGTGTATATTTCTTTCTCCTGTGTGTGTCACACTCTTTCCTGTGCATATGCTCCTCTCTCCTCTATGTATTCTCCTTTTTTCTGTGTGTATCCTCCTTTCTCCTGTGTGCATCTCCCTCGCTCTTTTGTGTATTTCTTTCTCCTGTGTGTATCCCTTTCTCCTTTGTGTATCCACCTCTCTTTTTTGTGTAACCCCCTCTTCTGTTTGTACGCCCCACTCTCCTCTGTGTATCCTCCTCTCACCTGTGTGTATTTTTCTCTCCTTTGTGTATACTCCTATCTCCTGTGTGTATCCCACTTTCTTTTTTGTGTATCTTTCCCTCTCCTGTGTGTATCCCCCTTTCTCCTGTGTGTATGCCCCTCTCTCTTGTGTTTATTCCCCTCTCTCCTGTGTATACTCCTCTCCTGTGTGTATCTCCCACTCTCCTGTGTGTATCCCCCTCTTCTGTATGTATCCCCCTCTTTCCTGTGTGTATTTCCCTGCCTCCTGCATGTATTTAACGCTTTTGTGTTTACCCCCTTTTTTCTCTGTGTTTCCCCCACTCCTGTGTGTATCTCCTTCTCTTCTGTGTGTATCTTCCTCTCTCCTCTCTGCATCCTCCTCTCTTCTGTGTGGATCTTCCTCTCTCCTGTGTGTATCCCCCTACTCCTGTGTGTATCATTCTCTCTGCTGTGTGTATTCTCCTCTTTCCTGTGTGTATTTTCCTTTTACCTGTGTGCAACCCCCACGCTCCTGTGTGTATTTCTTTCTCCTGTGTGTATCCGTTTCTCCTTTGTGTATCCCCCTCTCTCCTCTGTGTATTCCCACTTTTCTGTGTTTATGTCCCTCTCTCCTGTGTGTGTTCTTTTCTCACCTGTGTGTATTTCTCTCTCCTGTTTGTAAAACCTTTTCCTGTGATTATCCTCCTCTCTTCTGTGTGTAGCCCATTTTATGTGTGTATGCACCCTCCCCGGTTTGTATCCCCCTCTCCTGTGTGTATCCTCCTCTTCCCTGTGTGTATACTTCTCTCTTCTGTGTGTATTCTCCTCTCTTTCTTATGTATCCTCCTTTCTTCTGTGTGTATCCCCATCTTTTCTTTGTGTATCCTCCTGTATCCTGTGTGTATATTCCCTCTCTCCTGTGTGTATCTCCTCTCTCCTGTGTGTATCCACCTCTCTCCTGTGTGTATGTTTTTCTCTCCTGTGTGTATCCACCTCTCTCCTATGTGTATTCTTCTCTCTACTGTGTGTATGCTCCCCTTTCCTGTGTGTAACCTTCTGTCTCCTGTGTGTTTTCTTTTCTCGTGTGTGTATCCTCCACTCTCCTGTGTGTATCCCCATTTTTCCTGTGTGTATCCTACTTTATCCTGCGTGGATCTTCCTCTCTCCTGTGTGTATCCTCCTCTCTTCTGTGTGTATCCTCCTCTCTTCTGTGTGTTTCTTCATCTTTCCTGTGAGTATCTTTCTCTCTCCTGTGTGTATCTTCCTCTCTCCTGTGTGTATCCTTCTCTCCCCTGTGTGTATCCTTCTCTCCCCTGTGTGTATCCTCGTGTCTTCTGTGTGTATCCTTTCTTCCTGTGTGTATACCCCTCTCTTCTGTGTGTATCTCTCTTCCTCCTGTGTGTATGCCCCACTCTCCTGTGTATATCTTTCTTTCTCCTGTGTGTATCTGTCCTCTCCTGTGTGTATCCTTCCCTTTCCTTTGTGTATCCACTTCTTTTCTGTGTTTATGCCCCTCTCTCCTTTGTGCATATCCCTCTCTCTTGTGTGTATTTCCCTCTCCTGTGTGTATTTCTTTCTTCTGTTTGTTTTCTCTTCTCTCCTCTGTTTATCCTTCTCTCCTGTGTGTATGCCCCTCTCTCCTGTGTGTATTTCCCTCTCTTTTGTGGGCATCCTTCACTCTCCTGTGTGTATTCTCCTCTCTTTTGTGTGTATCCTTCCCTCTTCTCTGTGTATCCCGCTTCCCCGTGTGTATTTTTCTCTCTCCTGTATGTATCCTCTTCTTTCCTGTGTGTGTCTTCTTCTCTCCTGTGTGTTTCCCCCCTGTCTTTTGTGTGTACCCCCTCTCTCATGTGTGTATCCTCCTCTATTTTGTGTGTATTTTGCTCTTCTTTTTGTGTATGCCCCTCTCTCCTGTGTTTATCCCCAACCCCTGTATGTATGCTCCTCTTTTCTGTGTGTATCTTCCTCTTTTGTGTGTATCCTCCTCTCCTGTGTGTATGCTCCTGTCTCCTTTGTGTATCCCCCACTGTCCAGTGTGTATCCTCCTCTCTCCTGTGTGTATCATTCTCTCTCCTGTATTTATCCCCATCCCAGTGTGTGTATCCCTCTGTCTCCTGTGTGTAACCCTCTCTCTCCTATGTGTATTTTTCCCTCTTTTGTGTGTATTCTTCTTTCCCCTCTGTGTATCCCCCTCTCTCCTCTGTGTATTCTCCTCTCTCCTCTGTGTATTCTCTTCTCTCCTGTGTGTATCCCCATCTCTTTTGTGTGTATCCTCCTGTCTCCTGTGTGTATCTTTTCTCTCTCCTGTGTGTATGCTCCTCTCTCCTTTGTGTATTCCCCTCAGCTGTGTGTATTCGTTTTTCTCCTGTGTGTATACTTCTCTCTTCTGTGTGTATCACCCTCTCTATTGTGTGAATTCCCCTCTATTCTGTTCTTAACCTTCTCTGTCCTGTGTGTATGCTCCTCTAATTTGTGTGTATCCTCCTCTCTCCTGTGTGTATCCTCCTCCCTCCTGTGTGTATCCTCCTCTCTCCTGTGTGTATCCCACCACTCTCCTGTGTGTAACGCCTTCTCTCCTGTGTGTATTCCCCTCTCTCCTGTGTGGATCTCCATCTCTCCTGTGTGTATCCCCCTCTTCTGTGTGAATCCCCCTCTCTGCTCTGTGTATCCACCTCGCCTGTGTGTATCCCCTTCTCTGTTGTGTATATTTCCCTGTCTCCTGTATGTATTCAATGCTCCTGTGAAAATATCTCTTTCTCTTGTTTGTATGCCCCTTTTCTTTCTGTATACTTCTCTCTTCTGTGTGTATCCTTTCCTCTTTTGTGTGTATCGTCCTCTCTCCTTTGTGTATCCTCCAATCTCCTGCATGTATCCTTCTCTCTTCTATTTGTATTTTCCTCTTTTGTGTTTATCCTCCTCTCTTTTGTATTTATCCTTTTCCCTCTCTGTGTATCCTCCTCTCTCCTGTTTGTATTCCCCTCCCTCCTGTGTGTATTTTTTACTCTTCTGTGTGTATTTCCCTCTCTTCTTTGTGTATCCCCCCTCTCTCCTGTGTGTATCCTTCTCTCTCCTGTGCATAAGCCCCTCGTTCCTGTGTGTATTTTACTCTCCTGTGTGTATTCCCCTCTCTCCTTTGTGTATCCACCCCCTTCTGTGTTTGTCTTTCTCGCCTGTGTGATTCTCTCTCTCTCTCCTGTGTGTTTCCTCTCTTCTTTGTGTATTCTTCTCTCTCCTGTGTGTATCCTTCTCACTCCTGTGTGTAGTCTCCTCTCTCCTGGGTGTATCCCCGCTCTCCTGTTTGTTTCCCCATATATTGTGTGTATTCCCCTCTCTCCTGTGTGTATTTCCCTGTTTCCTGTATGTATCCAACGCTCCTGTGTGTATCCCCCTCTCTCTTTTGTGTATGCCCCTCTCCTGTGTGTATGCTTTTCTCTCCTGTGTGAACACTTTTCTCTCCTGTGTGTATCCTTCTCTCTTTTGTGTGTTTCCTTCTCTCTACTGTGTTTATTCCTCCGCTCTCCTGTGTGATTTTCCCTTCTCTCCTTTGTGTAACACCTTTATTTTCTGTATATATTCCCCCTTTCTCCTCTGTGTATCCCCTTCTACTGTGTGTATCCCCTCTCTCATGTTTGTTTTCTCCTCTCTCTTGTGTGTATTCTTTCCTCTACTGTTTTTATGCCACTCTATCCTGTGTGTATCACCGTTTCCTGTGTGTATACTTTTCTCTCCTGTGTTTATCCCCCTTTCTTTTTTGTTTATCACCCTTTTATATGGGTATGCCCCTCTCTCTTGTGTGTATCCTTTCTCCTTTGTGTATTCCTCTCTTTCCTGTGTTTATCCCCTTATCCTGTGTGTATCCCCCTTTCTCCTGTGTGTATTCCCCTCTCTCCTGTGTGTATCCTCCTCGCTCCTGTGTGTATCACCCCTCACCTTTGTGTGTCCCCCACTACCCTGTGGGTATCCTTCTGTCTCCTGTGTGTATCCTTCCCTTTTTTGTGTGTATTTCCCTCTCTCCTGTGTATCCTCCTTCCTCCTGTGTGCATCCTCTTTCTCCTGTGTGTATTCTTTTCTCTGCTGTGTGTATTTTTTTTTCTCCTGTTTGTACGCCCCTCTTTTTTTGTGTGTATCCCCCTCTTCTGCGTGTATCCTTTTCTCTCCTGTGTATATCCCATTTTCTCCCGTGTGTATCCCCCTCTCCAGTGTGGATGCCCCTCTTTGCTGTTGTTATCCCCCTCTCCTGTGTGTATGCTCCTCTCTCCTGTGTATATTCTTTTCTCTCATCGGAGTGTCCTTCTCTTTCCTGTGTTTATCCCACTCTCCTTTGTGTATCTTTCTGAGTTCCGTTTGTATTCCCATTTCTCTTATCTGTACCCTTCTCTCTCCTGTGTGTATCACCCCACTTCTGTGTGTATCCTCCACTCTCCTGTGTGTATTTCTCTCTTTCCTGTGTGGATCCTTCTCTCTTTTTTGTGTATCCTCCACTCTCCTGTGTGTATCCTCCTCTATCCTGTTCGTATCTTTCTCTCTCCTGTTCGTATCCCTCTCTCTTTTGTGTGTATTCTCCTCTCTCCTGCGTGTATCCTTCTTTCTCCTGTGTGTCTCCTCCTCTCTCCTGTATGTATTCTTCTCTCTCCTGTGTGCATTCTTCTCTCTCCTGTGTGTATCCTTTTCTCTCCTGTGTGTATTCTTCTCTCTCCTGTGGGTATCAATTCTCTCTCCTGTGCCTATCACTCTTTTCTTCTGTGTGTAACCCCCTCTCTCCTGTGTTCTTCCCTTCTCTCTCCTGTGTGTATCCTTCTCTCTCTTCTGTGTATCTCCTTTCTCCTGTGTGTATCCTCCTCTCTGCTGTGTGTACCTTCCTTTATCCTGTGTCTACACCCCTCTCTCCTGTGTGTATCCCCCTCTCCTGTGTGTATGCTCCTCTTTCTTATGTGTATTCCCCTCTCATGTGTTTATCCTCCTCTCTCCTGTGTGTATCCTTTTTTATCCTCTGTTTATTCCCTACTTTGCTGTATCCATTTTTCGTTTGTGTATCCTCTTCTCTACTGTGTGTACCCCCTCTCTCTTTTGTGTACCCTCCACTGTCCTGTGTGTATCACCACTCTCCGTGTGTATTTCCCCGTCTCCTGTGTGTATCCCCCTCTCTCTTGTGTGTATCCTTCTCTCTTCTGCGTGTATTTTCCTCTCTCCTCCGTAAATTCTCCTCTCTGCTGTGTGTATGCCCCACTTCTCTTTCTATCCACCTCTCTCCTGTTTGCATTCCCTTCTCTCCTGTGTGGATCTTCCTCACTCCTGTGTGTATACCCTCTATCTTGTGTGTATCCTCTTCTCTGCTGTGTGTATACTCCTCTCTCCTGTGTGTATCCGTCTCTCTCCTGTATGTATCCTCTTTTCTCCTATGTGAACCCTCATCTCTCCTTTGTGTATTCTTCTCTCTCCTGTGCGTATCCTTCTGTCTACTGTGTGTATCATTTCCTCATTTGTATGTATCCTCCTCTCTCCTATGTGTATTTTCTTCTTTCCTGTGTGTATCCTTTTCTCTCCTTTGTGTATCCCCCTCTCCTGTGTGTATCTTTCTCTAACCAGTGTATATCCTCCTTTCTCCTGTGTATATCCTCCTCTCTTCTCTGTGTATCTTTTTTCTCTCCTGTGTATCACCCCTCTCTCCTCTGTGTATCCAACCTCTCTCCTGTGTGTATCTTCCATCTCTCCAGTTTTTATCTGCCTCTCTCTTGTGTGCATCCCCTCTCTCCTGTTTGTATCCTCCTCTCTCCTGTGTGTATGCCCAACTCTCCTGTGTGTATCTTCCTTTCCTGTGTGTATCCTCCTTTCTTTTGTGTGTATTTTTCTTTTGTGTGTATTTCCCTCTCCTGTGTTTATGGTCCTTTTTCCTGTGTGTATTCCCCCTCCTGTGTGTATCCTTTTCTCGTCTTTGTGTATCCTCCTCTCCCCTCGGTGTATCCCCCTCTCTCCAGTGTGTATACCCTTCTCCTTTGTATATCCTCCCTTCTCCTGTGTGTATTCTACTTTCTTCTGTGTGTACCCTCCTCTCTCCTGTGTGTATCACGCCACTCCTGTGTGTATCCTCCTCTCTCCTGTGTATATTTTCCCTCTCTCTTGTGTGTATCCTCCTATCTTTTGCGTGTATCCTCCCCTCTCCTGTGTTTATCCTCCTCTCTCCCGTGTATTCTCCAATCTCCTGCGTGTATTTTCTCTCTTCTGTCTGTATCCTTCCCTTTTAGGTGTGTATCTTCCTCTCTTCTGTATTTATCCTTTTTTCTCTGTGTGTATCCCCCTCTCTTTTTTCTGTATTCACCCACTCTCCTGTGTGTATCCTCCTGTCTCCTGTGCGTAATCCCCTCTTTCATTTGTGTACTGCCCTCTCCTGCGTGTATCTTCCTCTCTTTAATGTGTATACCACCTCTTCTGTGTTTATCTTTCACGCATGTGTGTATCCCCCTCTTTCCTGTGTGTTTCCACTTTCCTTTGTGTATCCTCCTTTCTCCTGTGTGTATTCTCCTCTCTCCTGTGTACCCTCCTTTCTCTTGTGTTTATTTTCCTCCCTTTGTTAGTAACTTCCTTTTCTTGGTGTGTAACCCCCTCTCTCCTGTGTGTCGTCCACTTTTTCTGTGTATTCTCTTCTCGCCTGTGTGTATCTTTATCTCTCGTGTGTTTATCCTTCTGTCTCCTGCCTGTATTCTCCTCTCTCCTGTGTGTATCCTTTTCTATCCTGTGTTTACCCTCCTCTCTCCTGCGTGTATCCTCCTTTCTCCTGTGTGTCTCCTCCTCTCTTTTTTGTGCATTTTCCTCTCTGTTATGTGTATCCCCCTCTCCATTGGTCATCCTCCTCTCTCCTGTGGTTATCCCGTCTCTCTCCTGTGCATATCCCTCCTTTCTCCTGTGTGTAACACCCTCCCTCCTGTGTGTATCCCTTCCCTCTCCTGTGCATTTCCCCCTCTCTCCTTTGTGATTCTCCTCTCTCCTGTGTGTATCTTCCTCTCTGCTGTGTGTATCCTGTTTTCTCCTGTGTCTACGCCCCTCTCTCTGTGTGTGCATCCCCCTCTCCTGTGTATTTCCTCCACTTTTCTGTGTTTATCCCTTTGTCTCCTGTGTGTATCACCCTCTTCTCTGTGTAAGCCCCTCTCTCCTGTGTGTATCTTTCTCTCCACTGTTTATTCTCCTCTCTCCTTTGCGTATCCTCCTCTTTTCTCTGTTTATTCCTTACACTCCTGTGTGTATCCCTTGTTCCTTTTTGTATCCTCTTCTCTCCTTTGTGTACCCCCTCTCTCCTGTGTGTACCCTCAACTATCCAGTGTGAATCACCACTATCCGTGTGTATCCCCCATCTCTTCTGTGTGTATCTTTCTATTTTGTGTGTATGCCCCACATCTGTGTTTATCCACTTCTCTCCTGTGTGCATTCCCTTCTCTCCTGTGTGGATCTTTCTCACTCCATTGTGTATGCCCTCTCTTTTGTGTGTATCCTCCTCTCTGCTGTGTGTATACTCCTCTCTCCTGTGTGTATCCATTTCTTTCAGGTGTGTATCCTCTATTCTCCTGTGTGAACCATCATCTCTCCTGTTTGTAGCACCACTCTCCTATTTGTATCCTTCTCTCTCCTGTGTGTGTCCTTCTGTCTACCGTGTGTATCTTTCCCTTTTTTGTGTGTATCCTCCTGTCTCCTGTGTATCCTATTCTTTCCTGTGTGTATCCTCCTCTCTCCCGTGTGTATCATTTTTCTCTTTTGTGTATATCAACCCTCTCTTTTGTGTGTATTTTTCCTCTCCCCTGTGTGTATCCCCCCATCTCCAGTTTGTGTACCCCTCTCTCCTGTGTGTATCCCCTCTCTCCTATGTGTACCCCCCTCCCTTTTGTTTGTATACTTTCTTTCTCCTGTGTGTATTTCCCACTCTCCTCTGTGTATCCCCTTTCTCCTGTGTGTATCCTTCTCTCTGCTGTGTGTATCCTTTTTTCTCCTGTGTGTACGCTTCTCTCTCCTGTGTGTTTCCCCCTGTTCTGTGTGTATCTTCCTCTCTCCTCTGTTTAATCTTTTTTCTCCTGTGTATATCACCCGATCCTGTGTGTATGCCCCTTTATCCTGTGTGTAAGTCTTTCTCCTGTGTTTATCCTTCTCTCTCTTTTGTGTATTCTCCACTCTCCTCTGTGTATCCCCTACTATCCTGTGTGTAGCCCCCTCTCCTTTGTGTATCTTCTTCTCTTCTTTTTGTACCAACTGTCTCCTGTGTGTACCCTCAACTCTCCTGAGTGTATCACCCCTCCCACATGTTATTTTTTGACTCTCCAAGCGAACGACCATATGAAATGGAACAGTGATAATTCTTCACTTGTGCAATATTCGAAGTGGTTCTGTGTATTACTCAGCGTTACACAGAATTAGAGTTTATATGAAATTTACTCCTGACTACCATCCAGGTGTGTGTCATTCAGGAAGGCACTTAATTTATGGATATCTTAAACCATGTTCTGATTATTTCATAGAAGTTCATTATTCACTGAAACTGAATCAGAGTCCATATAAAATAGACAACAGACTATTGCTACATTGTGAATTATTCAATAAGATTCTAAATGAGTGGTAGCATGAAATAGAATTCTGAGAATTCCCCAGGTGTGTATCATTCAGAAAGGCACAGAATGAGAGGCCATCTAAAAAATTATCGACTATTACCCTGGTGTGGGTTATTAACTGAGGATCTAAATGAGTGTCTACATGAAGTAGACTCTTAACTCTTCCACAGCTGTGTATTATTGAATGAGACTCAAACTAACTGGGCATGACAAAGAGACTCAGGTGTATTGTCCAGGTTTTCATTACTTACAGAGACTCTGAATGTCTAGGCATTTGAGGTAGACCCTTGATTGTTTCTGAGGGGAGTATTATTTACAGAGGCCTGGAACGAGTGGCCATGTGAAAGAGATTCCTGACTTATCAGATATACATGTTATTCACTAAAACACTGAAAAGGAGGCCTTATGAAATAGACCGAATTTTACTACACAGGTGTGTGTTAATTTTGACCCTCCAAATGAACCACCATATGAAATAGACTGGTGATTATTCCCCACATGTGCAATATTCGAAGAGGTTCTGTATGAGTGTCCATATCAAATAGTCTCCTGACTCTCACACATGTGTGTATCATTCACGGAGCTGCTTTATTTGGGACTACCATCAATAGGGTCCTCACTCCTCCACAGCTGTTTATTAGGCACTGAATCTCTGAATGAGAGGCCATATAAAATAGACTCCTTACTATTGCCCCATTGTGCATTATTTGGTAATGCTGTGATTGAGTGGCCATATGACCTGGACTCTGACTATTCCCAAGGTGTATATTCTTCAGTCAGTTTCTGAACGAGTGACCACATAAAACAGACTCCTGACTCTGTCCTCTTGACTATTTCTCAGCTCTGCGTTTTCCACTAAGTCGCTGGGTGAATGGTCATATCAAATATTCTCCAGACAATTCTCCAGGTGTGCGTAATTCAGTGAGTCTCTTAGTAAGTGGCTATATATAATAGAATCCTGAGTATTTTCCAGATATTTATGATTCTTCACTGTATAACTGAATAAGTGGCCATGACAAGTACACTCCTGACATTTGCATAGGTCTGCATTATTCTGTGAGGGTCTGAATGAGTGGCCAGATAATAGAGACTCCTATATACTACTCAGGCGTGAGTTTTCACATTCGGCCGTAAATGAGTGGCTATACGAAATAGAATCCTGACTTTCCCAAGGTGTCTGTTATTTACTTAGGCTCTGAGAATGTGACTATATGAAATAGAATTCTGACTACAATACAGGTGTTCTTTACTCAATGAACCTCTGAAGAAATGCCACATGTAATAGCGTCCAGAGTATTCCTCGGTATTTATTTTTTACTGAGGCTCTGAAACTTTGGCGATATAAAATGGTTTTTTGACTAGTCTACAGGTGTGTATTATTGACTGACTCTAAATATTTGGGCACATGGGATAGACTAGTGACTATTCCAAAGTTGTGTATTACTGACTCAGGCTTTGATTTTGTGGCCATATAAAACAAACTAGTGTCTATTCCACACGTGTGCATTATTCCCTTACGCTGTAAATGAGAGGCTATGTAAAGTACACTCGTAACACTTACCCAGGTGTGTGTCACTCACTGAGGTTCTTTTTCTATGACCATATAAAACAGGAGGCTGTCTGTCTCAAATATTTTTATTATTCAGTGAATCTCTGAATGAATGGCTATATGAAATATACTGCTGAGTACTTTACATTTGTGCATTATTCATTGAGGTTACGAGTCAGTGGCCATATAAAATGGAATTCTGACTAATCCACACGTGCATATTATCCACTGAGGCTATGAATGTGTGTCCAAATGAAAGAGACTCCTGGCCGCTCCACAGGTCTGCATTATTTACCGAGGCTCTGAATGAATGTCCATCGAAAATAGACTCCAAATTACTCTCCAGGTGTGTATTATTCAGTGAGCCTCTCATTCTATGTGCCATTGAATAATGTGGTGTAGTCAGGAGACTCTTTCACGTAGACACAAATTCAGAACTTCAGTGCATAAGACAAACATTAGAAGAAGGGCCATACGAAAGAGAATTCTATTGACTCCACATGTGCGTTATTCACTGTTTGTCTGAATGAGTAGCCATATGACATAGACTCCTCATTATTATCCATGTTTGCATTAGTCCAACAGGTTCGGTATGAGTGTCCACACCAATTAAACTCCTGAAACTCCCCCAGGTGTGTATTACTCAGCGTTACACAGAATTAAAGTTCATATAAATTAGATTCCTGACTATCACACAGGTGCGTATCATTCAGCAAGGCACTTAATTCGTGGCTATGTTAAACAGCGTCCGGAATACTCCATAGAAATTTAGTATTCACTGAAACTTTGAATGATAGACCATATAAAATAGACACGTGACTATTGATCCATTGTGAATTATTCAATAAGGTTCTAAATTAGTGGTAGTATCAAATAGAATTCTGATGATTCTTCATGTGCATATCACTCAGTCAGGCACAAAATGAGTGCCCATATAAAAAGTCCTCGACTATTACTCTGGTGTGCATTATTCACTGTGGCTCTAAATAAGTGGCTACATGAAGTAGACTCTTAAGTCTTTCTTTCTTGTGTATTATTGAATGAGTCTCTGACTAAGCAGGCATAAAAAAGAGACTCAGGTGTATTTTCCAGGTGTTCATTACATAGAGAGACTTTGAATGCGAAGCCATTTGAAGTAGCCCCTTGACTATTTTTGAGGGCAGTATTCTTCACAGAGGCCCTGAACCAGCGGCTCTGCAAAAGAGATTCCTGACTTATCCGATATACATATTATTCATTAATATACTGAAAGAGTGGCCTTATGAAATTGAACCCATTTTACTCAACAGGTGTGCGTTATTTTTTGATTCTCCAAACTAATCACCATGCGAAACACACTAGTGATTATTCCCCAAATGTGCAGTATACGAAAAGGTTCTGTATGAGTGTCTATGTCAAATAGTCTCCTGACTCTGACACATGTGTTTCTCATTCACAGAGCTGCTTAATTAGGGGTTACCTTAAATAGGTTCCTGACTACTCCACAGCTGTTTATTATGCACTGAAGCTCCGAATGAAAGGATATATAAAATATTGCCCCATTGTGCATTATTGCCCCAATGTATTATTGGCCCATTATGCATTATTCGGTAATGCTGTGATTGAGTATCCATATGAGTTGGACACTGGCTATTCCCAAGATGTGTATTCATCAGTGAGATTCTGAATGAGTGACCACATAACATAAGCCCTTGACTCTATCCTATTGACTATTTTTCAGTTCTGCTTTCTCCAATGATTCGCTGGGTGAAGAGTCAAATCAAATAATCTCCAGACTATTCCTTAGATGTGCATTATACAGTGAGTCTCTGAATAAGTGGCTATATATAATATAATCCTGAGTAATTTCCAGAAATATATGATTCCTCACTGAGGTTCTGAATAAGTGGCCATGTGAAATACACTCCTGACATTTTCATAGTTCTGTATTATTCTGTGAAGCTCTGAATGATTGGCCATAAACTAGAGCCTCCTCAATTCTCCTCAGGCCTCCGTTTTTACATTTGGCTCTAAATGAGTGGCTATACGACCTGGAACCAACCCAAATGCCCAACGATGATAGACTGGACTGGGAAAATGTGGCACATATACACCATGGAATATTATGCAGCAATCAAAAATGATGAGTTTGTGTCCTTTGTAGGGACATGGATGAATCTGGAGAACATCATTCTCAGCAAACTGACACAAGAACAGAAAAAGAAATACCGCATATACTCACTCATAGGTGGGTGAGAAAAATGAGAACACGTGGACACAGAGAGGCGGTCTACTATACACTGGGGACTGTTGGGGGGAATGGGGGAGGGACAGCAGGGGGGGGCTGGGGGGGATAGCCTGGGGATGAATACCAAGTGTGGGTGAAGGGGAGGAAAGCAGCAAAGCACACTGCCATGTGTGTACCTATGCAACTATCTTGCTTGTTCTGCACATGTACCCCCAAACCTATAATGCAATAAAAATTAAAAAAAAAAAAAAAAAAAAAAAATAAAAAAAAAAAAAAAAAAAAAAAAAAAAAAAAAAAAAAAAGAATTTTAACTTTTTCCAAGGTGTATGTTATTGGGTTAGTCTCTGAATATATGGCTCTAGGAAACAGAATTCTGACTATAATAGAGGTGTTTCTTATTCAAGGAAGCTCTTAAGTTGATGCCACATGTAATAGTGTCCTGAGTATTTCCCAGGTATGTATTACTCACTGAGGCTCTGAAATTTTGGCAATATAAAAATGTTTTTTGACTTGTCCACAGGCGTGTATTATTGACTCTGACTCTAAATATTTGGGCATGTAGAATAGACAAGTGAGTATTCCAAAGTTGTGTATTACTCACTCAGGCTTGGATTTTGTGGCCATATAAAATAGTCTAGTGTCTATTCCACACGTGTGCATTATTCCCTGAGGCTGTGAGAGGCTATATAAAGTAGACTCGTAACCCTTCCCTAGGTGTGCCTTACACAGTGAGGCTCATTTTGTGTGACCATATGAAACAGGATGCTGCTATATTAAATATTTTTATTATTTAGTGAATCTCTGAATGAGTGTCTATATGAAATACACTGCTGAGTACTTTACATTTGTGCGTTTTTCACTGAGATTACAAGTCAGTGGTCATATAAATTGGAATCCGTACTAATCCACCCGTGCATATTATCCACTGAGGCTATGAATGAATGTATAAATAAAACAGACTCCTGGGTACTCCACAGGTGTATATTATTTACCAAGGCTCTGAATCAATGTCCATTGAAAATAGACTCCAAATTATTCTGCAGGTGTGTATTATTCAGTGAGGTTCAGAAGATGTGGCCATATTAATTAGATTCCTTACAAAATAAAGAGCCTCTTTTATTCTCTGTGGCTCTGAATATGTATCTCCATGAAATAGAGTCCTGAATACATCCCAATATTCAGTGACTCTCCGAATTAGGGGCAACATGAAAAAGTCTCCTGACTATACCACAGGTGTGCCTTATTTAGTGAGACTCGGAATGAAGGGATATAGGTAAATCCTGACTATTTCCTCAGGTGTGTACGCTGATTGAGGCTATTAATGCGTGGCCATAGGAAAGAGTCTTTTGACTATCCCACAGGTGTGCATTATTTAGTGATACTCTAAATGAGGGGATAATGGTAACTCCTGACTATTTCCCCAGGTGTGTACACTTAGTGAGGCTCTTAACCAGTGGCCATAGGTAAGAGACTTCTGACTATTCCTCAGGTGTGCATTTTGTAGTGATTCTCTGAATGGGTGGCCATAAAAAATAGACTCCAGACTATATCACAATTGTGTAATATTCAGTGAGGCTGTGAAAGAGGGTCCATAACAATCAGACTTCTAATTAATTTACATGTGCATTATTCACTGTTTGTCCGAATGAGTAGCCGTATGACATAGACTCCTCATTATTATACATTTGTGCATTAATCAAACAGGTTCTGTTTGAGTGTCCATACAAAATGGGCTCCTGACACTGCCCAAGGTGTGAATTACTAAATGATACAAAAAATTAGAGTTCATATAAAATAGACACCAGGCTATTACCCAGGTGTGTATCATTCAGGAAGGCCCTTAATTCGTGGCTATCTTAAACAGCGTCCTGATAACTCCATAGAAGTTTATTATTCACTGAAACTTTGAGAGATAGACCATATAAAATAGACACCTGAATATTGCTCCATTGTGAATTATTCAATTAGGTGCTAAATGCGTGGTAGTATCAAACAGAATCCTTAGGATTCTTCAGGTGTATACCACTTAGTGAGGCACAAAATGAGTGGCCATATAAAAGTGCTCAACTATTACCCTGGTGTGCATTATTCACTGAGGCTCTAAATGAGTGGCTACATGAAGAATACTCTTAACTCTTCTCCAGGTGTGCATTATTGAATGAGACTATAACTAAGTGGGCATAAAAGAGAGACTCAGTTGTATTGCCCAGGTGTTCATTACCTACACAGTCTCTGAATGTGTAGCCATTTAAAGTAAACACTTGACTATTTTTGAGGGGAGTATTCTTCACAGAGTCCCTGAACGAGTGGCCATGAGAAAGAGATTTCTTCCTTTTCAGATATACATATTATTCACTAAAACAATAAAAGAGTCGCCTTCTGAAATAGAACCCATTTTACTCCACAGGTGTGCATAAGTTTTTGATTCACCAAACGAAACACCATATGAAACAGAAAAGTGATTATTCCCCAAATGTGCAGTATTTGAAAAGTCTTTGATTTTGCGGCCATATAAAATAGACTAGTGTCTATTCCACACGTGTGCATTATTTCCTGATTCTGTAAATTAAAGGCTATATAAAGTAGACTCCTAACACTTCCCCTGGTGTGAATTACTAAGTGAGGCTCTTTTTGTTTAACCATATGAAACGGGATGCTGTCTATCTCAAATATTTGTATTATACGGTGAATCTCTGGATCAGTGTCTATATGAAATAGACTGTTAAATATTTTACATTTATGCATTTTTCACTGAAGTTACGAGTCAGTGGCCATATAAAATGGAATCTTGACTAATCCACACGTGCATATTTTTCACTGTGGCTATGAATGAGTGTCCTAATAAAATAGACTCCTGGCTACTCCAGAGGTGTACATAATTTTCTGAGACTCTGAATATATGTCCATCGAAAATAGACTCCAAATTATTCCTCAGGTGTGTATTATTCAGTGAGGCTAAGAATATGTTTCCATATCAATTAGATTCCTTACTAAATCAAGTGTCTGTCTTATTCACTGAAGCTCTGAATATGTGTGTACATGAAATAGACTCCTGAATACACCACATTATTCAGTGACACTCCGAATTAGAGGCCACATGAAAAAAGTCTCCTGACTATTCCACAGGTGTGCATTACTTAGTGAGACTCTGACTGAGAAAGATAAATCCTGACTATTTCTCCAGGTGTGTACACTTATTGAGTCTCTTAACGAGTGGCCATAGGAAAGAGACTTCTGACTATTCTGCAGGTGTGCCTTATTTAGGGATTCTATGAATATGTGGCCATATAAAATAGACTCCTCACTATATCAGAAGTGTGTAATATTCAGTGATGCTGTGAAAGAGGGGCCATATGAAACAGACTTCTAATTAATCCACATGTGATTTATTTACAGTTTGTCTGAATGAATAGCCGTATGACATAGACTCGTTATTTTTATCCATGTGTGCATTAATAAAACAGGCTCTGTTTGAGTGTCCATACCAAATAGACTCCTGACACCGCTGCAGGTGTGTATTACTCAGCGATACAGAAAATTAGAGTTTATATAAAATAGACTCCTGACTATCACACAGGTGCGTATCATTCAGCAAGCCACTTAATTCGTGGCTATGTTAAACAGCGTCCTGATTACTCCATAGTAGTTTACTATTCAAGGAATCGTTGAATGATAGACAATATAAAATAGACAACTGACCATTGCTCCATTGTGAATTATTCAATAAGGTGCTAAATGAGTGTTAGTATCAAATAGAATCCTGAGGATTCTTCAGGTTTGTATCACTCAGTGAGGTACAAAATGAGTGGCCATATAAAAAATGCTCGACTATTACCCTGGTGTGCTTTATTCACTGAGGCTCCAAATGAGTTGCTACATGAAGTAGACTTTTAAATCTTCCTTTGCTGTGTATTATTGAATGAGTCTCTGACAAAGTGGGCAAAAAAAAGAGACTTAGCTTTATTGCCCAGGTGTTCATTACGTACACAGACCTTGAATGTGTAGCCATTTGAAGTAGACCCTTGACTATTTTTGAGGGGAGTATTCTTCACAGAGACCCTGAACGAGTGGCCACGTGAAAGACATTCCTTACTTTTCAGATATACATATTATTCACTAGAACACTGAAAGAGTGGCCTTATGAAATAGAACCCATTTTATTAAACAGGTGTGCATTAGATTTTTATTATCCAAACTAATCACGTTATGAAACAGACTACTGATTATTCCGCACATGTGCAATATTTGAAAAGGTTCTGTATAAGTGTGTATGTCAAAAAGTCTCCTGACTCTGACAAATGTGTGTATTATTCACGGAGCTGCTTAATTTGGCACTACCTTAAATAGGGTCCTGACTACTCCATAGCTTTTTATTATGCACTGAAGCTCCGAATGACAGGAAATATGAAATAAACTCCTTACTATTGCCCCATTGTGCATTATTTGGTAATGATGTGATTGATTGTCCATATGACATGGACACTGACAATTACTAAGATGTGTATTATTCAGTGAGATTCTGAAGAAGTGACCACATAACATAAACCCTTGCCTGTATCCTCTTCACTATTTTTCAGTTCTGCATTGTCCACTGAGTCTCTGGGTGAAGAGTCATATCAAATAGTCTCCAGACTATTCCTTAGCTGTGCATTATTCAGGGAGTCTCGGAATAAGTGGCTATATATAATATAATCCTGAGTATTTTCCAGATATATATGATTCCTGACTGAGGTTCCGATAAAGTGGCCATGTGAAATACACTCCTGACGTTTTCTTAGGTCTGTATTATTCTGTGAAGCTCTGAATGAGTGGCCATACAATAGATCCTCCCGAATGCTTCTCAGGCGTGCGATTTACATTTGGCTCTAAATGAGTGGCTATAGGAAATTGAATTTTAACTTTTCCCAAGGTGTATGTTATTCAGTTAGGCTCTGAATATGTGGCTATAGAAAATAGAATTCTGACTACAATAGAGGTGTTTCTTATTTAAGGAAGCCCTGAAATTGATGCCACATGTGATAGGGTCCTAAGTATTTCCCAGATATGTGTTGTTCACTGAGGCTCTGAAACTTTGGCCATATGAAATTCTTTTCTAACTTGTCCACAGGCATGTATTATTGACTCTGACTCTAAATATTTGGACATGTAAAATAGACAAGTGACTATTCCAAAGTTGTGTATTACTCACTCACGCTTTGATTTTGTGGCCATATAAAAAAGTCTAGTGTCTATTCCACACCTGTGCATTATTCCCTGAGGCTGTGAATGAGAGGCTATATACAGTAGACACCTAACACTTCCCTAGGTGTGAGTTACTCAGTGAGGCTCATTTTGTGTGACCATATGAAACAGGATGCAGCTATATTAAATATTTGTATTATATAGTGAATCTCTGAATGAGTGCCTATATGAAATAGACTGCTGAGTACTTTACATTTGTGCATTTTTCACTGACGTTACGAGTCAGGGGCCATATAAAATGGAATCACGACTAATCCACACGTGCATATTATCCACTGAGGCTATGAAGGAGTGTCCTAATAAAATAGACTCCTGGCTACTCCTCAGGTGTACATTATTTACCAAGGCTCTGAATGAATGTCCATCGAAAATAGACTCCAAATTATTCTCCAGGTGTGTATTATTCAGTTAGGCTCAGACGATGTGGCCATATTAATTAAATTCCTTAAAACATAAAGGGCCTGTTTTATTCACTGTGGCTCTGAATATGTGTCTTCATGAAATAGACTCCTGACAACATCACCTTTTTCAGTGACACTCCGAACTAGAGGCCACATGAAAAAGTCCCCTGACTATTCCACAGGTGTGCATTATTTAGTGAGACTCTGAGTGAAAGGATAATGGTAAATCCTGACTATTTCCCCAGGTGTTTACACTTAGTGACGCTCATAACGAGTGGCCATAGGAAAGAAACTTCTGGCTATTCCACAGGTGTGCATTATTTAGTGAGACTGAATGAGGTGACAATGGTAAATCCTGATATTTGCCCAGGTGTGAACACTTAGTGAGGCTCTTTTTTTTTTAATTTTCATTGCATTATAGGTTTTGCGGTACATGTGCAGAACGTGGAAGATAGTTGCATAGGTACACACATGGCAGTGTGTTTTGCTGCCTTCCTCGCATTCAACCACATTTGGGATTCATCCCCAGGCTATCCCTCCCCAGCCCCCCACACCACTGTCCCTCCCCCATTTCTCCCAATATTCCCCAGTGTATAGTAGACCGCCTCTCTGTGTCCATGTGTTCTCATTTTTCTCACCCACCTATGAGTGAGTATATGCGGTATTTCTTTTTCTGTTCTTGTGTCAGTTTGCTGAGAGTGATGTTCTCCAGATTCATCCATGTTCTTACAAAGGACACAAACTCATCATTTTTTTACTGCTGCATAATATTCCATGGTGTATATGTGCCACATTTTCCCAATCCAGTCTATCATCGTTGGGCATTTGGGTTGGTTCCAGTTCTTTGCTATTGTAAACAGTGCTGCAATGAATATTCGTGTGCATGTGTCCTTATAGTAGAACGATTTATAGTCCTTGGGATAGGTACCCAGTAATGGGATTTCTGGGTCAAATGGAATTTCTATTTCTAGGTCCCTGAGGAATCGCCACACTGTCTTCCACAATGGTTGAACTAATTTACACTCCCACCAACAGTGTAAGAGTGTTCCTATTTCTCCACATCCTCTCCAGCATCTGCTGTCTCCAGATTTTTTAATGATCGCCATTCTAACTGGTGTGAGATGGTATCACAATGTGGTTTTGATTTGCATCTCTCTAATGACCAGTGATGATGAGCACTTTTTCATATGTTTGTTGGCCTCATGTACGTCTTCTTTTGTAAAGGGTCTGTTTATATACTTTGCCCATTTTTGAATGGGCTTGTTTGTTTTTTTTCTGTAAATCTGCTTGAGTTCTTTGTAAATTCTGGATATCAGCCCTTTGTCAGATGTGTAAACTGCAAAGATTTTTCCCAATCTGTTGGTTGCCGATTAACTCTAGTGACTGTTTCTTTTGCCGTGCAGAAGCTCTGAAGTTTGATTAGGTCCCATTTGTCTATTTTGGCTTTTGTTGCCAATGCTTTTGGTGTTTTGTTTATGAAATCCTTTCGTACTCCTATGTCCTGAATGGTTTTGCCTAGATTTTCTTCTAGGGATTTTATGGTGTCAGGTCTTTCGTTTAAGTCTTTTTTTTTTTTTTTTATTTTTTAATTTTTTTTTTTTTTATTGCATTATAGGTTTGGGGGTACATGTGCAGAACGAGCAAGATAGTTGCATAGGTACACACATGGCAGTGTGCTTTGCTGCTTTCCTCCCCTTCACCCACACTTGGTATTCATCCCCAGGCTATCCCCCCCAGCCCCCCCTGCTGTCCCTCCCCCATTCCCCCCAACAGTCCCCAGTGTATAGTAGACCGCCTCTCTGTGTCCACATGTTCTCATTTTTCTCACCCACCTATGAGCGAGTATATGCGGTATTTCTTTTTCTGTTCTTGTGTCAGTTTGCTGAGAATGATGTTCTCCAGATTCATCCATGTCCCTACAAAGGACACAAACTCATCATTTTTGATTGCTGCATAATATTCCATGGTGTATATGTGCCACATTTTCCCAGTCCAGTCTATCATCGTTGGGCATTTGGGTTGGTTCCAGGTCTTTGCTATTGTAAACAGTGCTGCAATGAACATTCGTGTGCATGTGTCCTTATAGTAGAACGATTTATAATCCTTTGGATAGATACCCAGTAATGGGATTGCTGGGTCAAATGGAATTTCTATTTCTAGGTCCCTGAGGAAGTCTTTAATCCATCTGGAGTTAATTTTAGTGTAAGGTGTCAGGAAGGGGTCCAGTTTCTGCTTTCTGCACATGGCTAGCCAGTTTTCCCAACACCGTTTATAAAATAGGGAATCTTTTCCCCATTGCCTGTTTTTGTCTGGTTGATCAAAGATAATATGGTTGTAGATATGTTGTGTTGTCTCTAATGCTTCTGTTCTGTTCCATTGGTCTATATCTCTGTTTTGGTACAAGTACCATGCTGTTTTGATTACTGTAGCCTTGTGGTATAGTTTGAAGTCTGTTAATATGATGCCTCCCGCTGTGATCTTTTTGCTTAGAATTGACTTGGCTATGCGGGCTCTTTTTTGGTTCCATATGAAATTCATGGTGGTTATTTCTAGTTGTGTGAAGAAACTCAATGGTAGTATGATGGGGATAGCATTGATTGTGTAAATTACTTTGGGCAGTATAGCCATTTTCATGATATTAATTCTTCCTAACCACGAACATGGAATGTTTCTCCATCTGTTTGTGTCCGCTCTTATTTCGTTGAGCAGTGGTTTCTAGTTTCCCTTAAAGAGGTCCCTTACATTTCTTGTGAGTTGTATTCCTAGGTATTTTATTTTCTTTGTAGCAATTGTGAAAGGAAGTTCGTTCTTGATTTGGTTCTCTTTAAGTCTGTTATTGGTGTATAGGAATGCTTGTGATTTTTGCACATTAATTTTATATCCTGAGACTTTGCTGAAGTTGCTTATCCGTTGCAGGAGCTTTTGGGCTGAGGTGATGGGGTATTCTAGGTATACTATCATGTCGTCTGCAAATAGAGACAATTTGGCTTCCACCTTTCCTATTTGAATACACTTTATTTATTTTTCTTGCCTGATTGCTCTGGCTAGAACTTCCACTGCTATGTTCAATAGAAGTGGTGAGAGAGGGCATCCTTGTCTAGTGCTGGATTTCAAAGGTAATGCTTCCAGTTTTTGCCAATTAAGTATGATATTGGCTGCTGGTTTGTCGTAAATAGCTTTTATTACTTTGAGATATGTTCCATCAATACCAAGTTTATTGAGAGTTTTTAGCATAAATGGCTGTTGAATTTTGTCAAATGCCTTCTCTGCATCAATTGAGATAATCATGTGGTTTTTGTTTTTGCTTCTGTTTATGTGGTGAATTACATTTATAGACTTGCATATGTTGAACCAGCCTTGCATCCCTGGGATGAATCCTACTTGATCACGGTGGATAAGTTTTTAAATGTGCTGTTGCAATCGGTTTACCACTATTTTATTGAAGATATTTGCATCTATGTTTATCATGGATATTGGTCTGATGTTTTCTTATCTTGTTGAGTCTCTGTCAGGTTTTGGTATCAGGATGATGTTGGTCTCATAAAATGATTTGGGAAGGGTTCCCTCTTTTCGGATTATTTGGAATAGTTTCAGAAGGAATGGTACCAGATCCACTCTGTGTGTCTGGTAGAATTGAGCTGTGAACCCATCTGGACCTGGGCTTATTTTGTGTGGTAGGCTCTTAATTGCTGCCTCAACTTCAGACCTTGTTATTGGTCTATTCATAGTTTCGGCTTCCTCTTTGTTTAGGCTTGGGAGGACACAGGCGTCCAGAAATTTATCCATTTCTTCCTGATTTACTAGTTTATGTGCATAAAATTATTTGTAGTATTCTCTGATGATGGTTTGAATTTCTGTGAAATCTGTGGTGATTTCCCCATTATCGTTTTGTATTGTATCTATTTGGTTGTTCTCTCTTTTCTTTTTTATCAGTCTGGCTAGTGGTCTGTCTATTTTGTTGATCTTTTCGAAAAACCAGCTCTTAAATTTATTGATTTTTTGAAGGGTTTTACTTGTCTCTATCTCCTTCAGTTCTGCTCTGATCTTAGTTATTTCTTGTCTTTGACTAGGTTTTGAGGTTTTTGATCTTGCTTCTCTAGCTCTTTCAATTTTGACGATAGGGTGTCAATTTTGGATCTCTCCATTCTTCTCATGTGGGCATTTATTGTTATATATTTTCCTCTACAGACTACTTTAAATGTGTCCCAGAGATTCTGGTACGTTGTGTCTTCATTCTCGTTGATTTCAAAGAACTTCTTTATTTCTGCCTTCATTTCATTGTTTATCCAATCAACATTCAAGAGCCAGTTGTTCAGTTTTGATGACGCTGTGCGGTTCTGAGTTATTTTCTGAATTCTGAGTTCCAACTTGATTGCACTATGGTCTGAAAGGCTGTTTGTTATGATTTCTGTTATTTTGCATTTGCTGAGGAGTGCTTTACTTCCAATTATGTGGTCAATTTTGAAGTAGGTGTGATGTGGTGCTGAGAAGAATTTATATTCTGTGGACTTGGGGTGGAGAGTTCTGTAAATGTCTATCAGGTTTGCTTGTTCCAGGTCTGAGTTCAAGTCCTGGATATCCTTGTTAAATTTCTGTTTGGTTGATCTGTCTGCTATTGACAGTGGAGTGTTAAAGTCTCCCACTATTATTGTGTGGGAGTCTAAGTCTCTTTGTAAGTCATTAAGAACTTGCCTTATATATCTGTGTGCTCCTACATTGGGTCCATATATATTTAGAATCGTTAGCTCTTCTTGTTGTATCAATCCTTTTACCATTATGTAATAACCTTCTTTGTCCCTTTTGATCTTTGTTGCTTTAAAGTCTATTTTGTCAGAGATGCGAATTGGAACTCCTGCTTTTCTTTTGCTCTCCATTTGCTTGGTAAATCTTCCTCCATCCTTTTATTTTGAGCCTTTGTGTATCTTTGCGTTTGAGGTGTGTTTCCTGTATACAGCACACGAATGGGTATCGGTTTTTTATCCAATTTGCCAGTCTGTGTCTTTTGATTGGTGCATTTAGCCCATTTACATTTAGGGTTAATATTGTTATGTTTGAATTTGATACTGCCATTTTGATGCTAGCTGGCTGTTTTGCCCATTGGTTCATGTGGATTCTTCATTTTGTTGACGCTCTTTAGCATTTGGTATCCTTTTAGGATGGCTGGAACTGGTTGTTTCTTTCTATGTGTAGTCCCTCTTTCAGGAGCTCTTGTAAAGCAGGCCTAGTGGTGACAAAATCTCTGAGTACTTGCTTGTTCGTGTAGGATTTTATTTTTCCTTCACTTAGGAAGCTCAGTTTGGCTGGACGTGAAATAATGGGTTGAAAGTTCTTTTCTTTAAGGATGTTGAATATTGGCCCCCACTCTCTTCTGGCTTGTAGAGTCTCTGCCGAGAAATTAGCTGTGAGTCTGATGGGCTTCCCTTTGTGGGTGACCCCAACTTTCTCTCTGGCTGTCCTTAGTATTTTATTTTCCATTTCAACCCTGGTGAATCTGACGATTATGTGCCTTGGGGTTGCTCTTCTTGTGGAGTATCTTTGTGGTGTTCTCTGCATTTTCTGAAGTTGAGTATTGACCTGTCTTGCTAGTTTTGGGAAATTTTCCTGGATAATATCCTGAAGAGTGTTTTCCAGCTTGGATTCATTCTCTTCATCACATTCTGGTACACATATCAAACATAGGTTGGGTCTCTTCACATCGTCCCACATTTCTTGGAGATTTTTTTCATTTCTTTTTTTGCTTTTTTCTTTAATCTTGGTTTCTCGTTTTATTTCATTGAGTTGATTTTCAACTTCTGATATTCTTTCTTCTGCTTGGTCAATTCGGCTGTTGAAACTTGTGCATGCTTCGCGAAGTTCTCGTGTTGTGTTTTTCAGCTCCTTCAATTCATTCATATTCCTCTCTAAGTTGTCCATTCTTGTTATCAATTCCTCAAATCTTTTTCAAATCTTTTTTCAAGGTTCTTAGTTTCTTTGCACTGATTTAAACCATGTTCTTTTAGCTCACTGAAGTTTCTCATTATCCACTTTCTGAAGTCTGATTCCGTCATTTCGTTACACTCATTCTCCGTCCAGCTTTGTTCCCTTGCTGGTTAGAAGTTTTGATCCTGTTTTGGAGGTGAGGTATTTTGGTTTCGGGTGTTTTCCTCCTTTCTGCGCTGGTTTCTTCCCATCTTTATTGATTTATCCACCTGTCGTCTTAGTGGTTGCTGATTTTTCAA
Organism: Saguinus oedipus; assembly: GCA_031835075.1. Classification (NCBI taxonomy): domain Eukaryota; kingdom Metazoa; phylum Chordata; class Mammalia; order Primates; family Cebidae; genus Saguinus; species Saguinus oedipus. The sequence goes on from CM063173.1 coordinate 62,318,818, forward strand.
TTGGGTCTCTGTGTGGACCCTGAGATTGTTGATGATGAAGTATTTCTGTTACTTAGTTTTCCTTCTAATTGTCTAGCCCCTCTGCTGTATGAGTGCTGAGGTCCACTGCAGGCCCTGCTTATCTGGGGTGTACCGGTAGCAGCTGCAGAACAGTGAGAGATGATTCCAGTTTCTTCTTCTGTCTTTGTTCCAGAATGATGCCCGTCAAATGTCAGTCTGATTAGTCCTTTTTTGGGGTGACACTTTGGATATACAGGGGTCAGGTAGCTGCTTCCGGAGACAGTCTGTGCTTTATAGGAGCTCCAGTGCTGATCTGTGAGCTCCGTTGTTCATTCAGGGTTGTTGGGATGTTGTTTATGTCTGTTGCAATAGAACTCATAAAACACCACCCCTTTTTTTTTCTCCCCTTATATGCTCTGTCTCAGGGAGTTGGGGCTTTCTTTATGAGTATCTGTTGCACTGTCCTGCCCCATTAGGAGGCAGTCTATTCACTATTTGCCTGCCGGGGCTCTGACCTGCTTGCGTGGGTCTGCCCTGTTGCTGCTGGGCTCCTTTCTGCTGTGGAGCGCTCCCCCATTCTGGGGGAGTCTCTTTGTTATGGCAGGTTGCCTCGGCAATGGCAGGCTGCGTCAGTCCTGCGCGGTACTTCAGGGGGGGCGGATTGCATCAGTAATGGTGGACGCCCCTCCCTCACAGGGCTGCACCATCCTAGATGCTGGCAGCAAAACTCTCAGTGCCAAGCGCCTCCAGTCTCTGCCCTGCTTGTCCCCGTGAGCGTGGGACCCGCCGAGCCTGATCACCCAGCTCCCTGCCTCAGAGTCCATCCTCTCTCTCTCTCACTTCCTCTCAGCAAGCTAAAAGGTCTAGTCTCTCACTGCCGCCCCAGTAGCCTGTTGATAGGGCACTGGGATCCATGGGATCTCCCATGCCACTGCCCACTGCACCAGCTCAGATCACGTTTCCCAAGAAACTCCTGGTCTGGCTCATTGTCCAAGTCCCGTTCAATCAGATGGACATGCCAATCTGCCCTTCCAAATCTCAGATTGCCTGTTTAACAGGGCACCCAGACCAGTGAGTTCTGTGCCGGGTCCCGCTGCGAAGCCGGCCAAAGTGGCCACACTAGCCGGCTCCGCGAGCCGGCTTTATTAGCATCCCATGTCTCTCCCACACCTGGGACTTTCAACACTCTGTGGGCAAACAAGGTCCATCCGAGAATGTGGCTAGGACTCACCCTCTGCGCCTTCACTGAGAGCTGCAATCCTGAGTCGCTTCTACGATGCCATCTTGCGAGTCCCTCCTTCCCTTTCTCCTTTGTGTATCCACCCTCTCTCCTGTGTGTATCCCCACTTTCTCCTGTGTGTATTGTTCTTTCTCCCGTGTTTATCCCCTCTCTATTGTGTGAATCCTAATCTCTGCTGTATATATTCTCCTTTCTTCTGTGTGTATGCATTTTTCTCCTGTGTGTATCCTTGTCTCCTGTGTGTATTCTCCTCTTTCCTGTGTGTAGCCCTTTTTCTCCTGTGTTTGTCACCCTCTCCTGTGTGTATGCCCCTCTCTCCTGTGTATTCCCATCTCCTGTGTGTATCCTTTTCTCTCCTGTGTGTATCCTTTTCTCTTTTCCATTTATCCCCTCCTCTTCTGTGTGTATCCCCCTCTCCCTGTGTATTCTTTTTTCTCCTGTGTGTATCCCCCTCTCTCCTGTGTGTATCCTCCATTCTCCTGTGTGTATCTCCTCTCTACTCTGTGTATCCCCCTCTCTCCTTTGTGTATTCCTTTCTCTCCTGTGTGCATCCTCCACTCTTTTGTGTGTATCCCCCTATCTCCTGTGAGGATCCTCCTCTCTCCTGTGTTTATCTTCCTCTCTTGTGTGTGTATCGCCCTATCCTGTGTGTATTCCCCCACTCTTCTTTGTGTATCCTTTTCTCTCCCGTGTGCATCCTTCTCTCTCCTCTGTGTATCCTCCTCGCTACTGTGTGTATCCTTCTCTTTCCTGCGTTTATTGTCCTCTCTTCTGTCTGTATCCTCCTCTCTTTTAAGTGTACCCTACCCCCTCCTGTATTTATCCTTTTCCCCCTGTGTGTATCCCCCCTCTCCTGTGTGTATCTCCCTCCATCCTGTGTGTATGCCCCACTCTCCTGTGTGTATCCTTCTTTCTTCTGTGTGTATCCCCCTTCTCTCCTGTGTGTATGCTCCTCTCTCCTGTGTGTATTCTCCTCTTTTCGTTGTGTATCCCCCTCTCCTCTGTGGATCCCTTTTTATCCTGTGTGCATCCTCCCCGTTTCTGTGTGTATCCCTCTCGCCTGTGTATATCCCCCTCTCTACTGTGATTTTCCCCCCTTTTTTGTGTATCCTTTTCTCTCATGTGTGTATTCTTCTTTCACCTGTGCGTATCCTTCTGTCTGCTGTTTGTATCCTCCACTCTTTTGTGTGTATCCCCCTCGCTCTGTGTGTATCCCCCACTCTTCTGTGTGTATCCTCCTATATTCTGTGTGTATCCTCCTCTCTCCTGTGTGTATCCCCCTAACCCTGTGTGTATCCCCATTCTTCCTGTGTGTATCCCACTCTTTTGTCTGTATCTTCCTCTCTCCTGTGTGTATCCTCCTTTCTCTTGTGTGTATCCTCCTCTCTGCTGTGTGTATCCATCTCTTTCCTGTGTGTATCCTCCTCTCTCCTGTGTGTATCTTCCTCTCTTCTGTGTGTATCTTCTTCTCTTTTGTGTGTATACCCCCTCTCTACCCTGTGTATCTCCCTCTCTATTGTGTGTATTCTCCTCTATCCCATGTGTATCCTCCTCTCTCCTGTGTGTATGCCCCTCTCTCCTGTGTGTATCCCCCTCTTTTCTGTGTATTCTGTCTTTCCTCTGTGTATCCCCCATTCTCCTGTGTGTATCTTTCTCTCCTGTGTGTATGTCCATGTCTTTTTTGTGTATGCTCCTCTCTCCTATGTGTATTTTCCTCTTTCCTGTGTGTATCTTTTTTCCTCCTGTGTGTATCCCCCTCCACATGTGTGTATCCCCCTCTCTCCTGTGTTTTCTCCCCTCTCTCCTGTGTGTATCCTCCTCTCTGCTGTGTGTATCTTCCACTATCCTGTGTGTATTTCCCCTTTCTCCTGTGTGTAATCTCTTGTCTCCTGTGTGTATTCTACTCTCTCCAGTGTTTTTCTTCCTCAATTCTGTGTATATCCTTGTCTGCCCTGTGTGTATGTCACTCTCTTATGTGTGAATCCCCCTCTCCTGTGTGCATCCTCCTCTCTGCTCTGTGTATCCTCCTTTCTCCTGTGTGTACCCTCCTCCCTCCTATGTGTATCCTTTTCTATCCTGTGTGTATCCCCCTCTCCTATGTGTATTGTTCTCTCTCCTGTGTTTATCCTCCTCTCTCCTGTGTGTATCATTCTCTTTTTTTGTGTGAATCTTCCAGTCTCCTATGTGCATCTTCCTTTCTCCTGTGTGTATCTTTCTCTCCTTTGTGTGTATCCGCCACTTCTGTGTGTATCACCCCTCTTTCTTGTGTGTATCCTCCACTCTTCTGCGTGTATCCTCCACTCTCCTGAGTGTATTTTTCTCTCTCTTGTGTGAATCCTCCTCTCTCCTGCATTTATCATCCTCTATTCTGTCTGTATCCTCCAGTCTTTTGTGTGTATCCTCCTCTCTCTTGTATTTACTCTTCTCTTCCTGTGTGTATCCTTTTCTCTCCTGTGTTTATTACCTTCCCTCCTGTGTGTATGCCCCACTCTCCAGTGGGTAGCCCCCTCTTTCCGGTGTGTATCTCCCATCTCTCCTGTGTGTATCCTCTATTTTTAATTTATATCCCTCTCTCCTGTGTGTATTCTTCTCTTTTTTGTGTATCCTCCTCTGTCCTGAGTGTATCACACTTCTCCTGTGTGTATCTACCTCGCCTGTTTGTATCCCCCTCTCTCTTGTTTGTTTCCCTCTCTTCATTGTGTATACTCCTCTCTCCTTTGTGTAGCCTTCTCTCTCCTGTGTGTATTCAACTCCCTCTTGTGTGTATGCCACACTCTCCTGTTTGTATCCCCTTTCTCCTGTGTACCTTCCTCTCGTCTTTGTGTATTCTCATCTCTTTGGATGTATTCCCTCTCTGTTGTGTGCATTCCCCTCTTTCCTGTGTGTATCACCCTCTCTCCTCTGTGTATTACCTTGTCTCTTGTGTGTACCCAACTCTCCTCTGTTTATCCTCCTGTCTCCAGTGTGTATGCCTTTCTCCTATGTGTATCCTCCTCTCTCCTGTGTGTATCCTCCTCTCTCCTGTTTGTATCCTCCTCTCTCCTGTGTGTAATCCTCCTCTCTTTTTTGTGTTTTTCCCCTCTCTCCTGTGTGTAACCCCTTTCCCTTTTCTGTGTATCCCCCATTTCTTCTGTGTGTATCCCCCTCTCTTCCTTGTGTATCCCCCTCTCCTGTTTGTATCCTCCTCTCTCCTGTGTGTATCTTCCTCTCTCTTGTGTGTATGCTCATCTCACCTATGTGTATCCCCCTCTCTTGTGTGTATCCTCCTCTCTCCTGTGCTTATCCCCCTTTCCCCTGTGTGTATTTCAGTTTCCTGTGTGTATGCCCCACTCTACTTTGTGTATCTTCCTCTCCTGTGTGTATCGTAGTTTCTCCTGTGTTTATCTTTTTCTCTCTTGTATGTATTCCTTTTTCTTTTGTGTGTATCACACCTCTCCTTTTTGTATCTTCCTCTTTCCTTTGTGTAACCTTCTGTCTCCTGTGTGTATCCTTCTCTCTTTTGTGTGTATCCTCCTCTCTCAGGTGTGTACCTTCCTCTCTTCTGTGTGTATCACCCCTCTCCTGTGTGTATTCCCCTCTCCGCTGTGTGTATCCTTCTGTATCCTGTGTGTATCTTTCTCTTTTCTGTGTGTATCCTCCTCTCTCCTGTGTGTATCCTAATGTCCTGTGTGTATCTTCCTCTCTTCTGTGTGTATCCTATTATCTTCTGTGTGTATCCCTCTTCTGTTCTGTGAGTATCCCCGCTCTCTCCTGTGTGTATCTCCCCTCTCTCCTTTGTGTATCCCTCTCTCTCCTGTGTGTATTCCCTCTCTGCAGTGTGTATCCTCCGCTCTGCTGTGTGTATCCTTCTCTCTCCTGAGTTTACGCCCTTCTCTCCTGTGTGTATACCAATCTCCTCTGTGTATTCTTATCTCTCCTGTGAGTATTCCCTTTTCTCCTGTGTGTATCACCCTCTCCAGTTTGTATGACCCTCTCTTCTGTGTGTTTCCCCATCTCCTGTGTGTATTCTCCTCTCTCCTTTGTTTATACTTTACTCTTTTTGGTGTATTACCCGCTCTCCTGTGTGTATGCCCCTCTCCTATTTTCATCATTTTCTCTCGTGTGTATACCCCTCTCTCCTGTGTGTACCTTCCTTTTTTCTGTGTGTATTTTCCTCTCCTGTGTTTCTCAGCCCCCTCTTCTGTGTGTATCCTCCCCTCTTCTGCGTGTATCCTCCTCTCACCTGTGTGTATTCTCCTCTCTTTTGTGTGTATCCTCCTATCTTCTGCGTTTATCCTCCTCTCTTCTGTCTGTATCCTTATTCCTTTTATGTGTATTTTTCTCCCTCTGGTATTTATCCTTCTCCCCCTGTGTGTACCAACCCTCTCCTGTTTGTATCTTTCTTCATCTTGTGTCTATGCCCCACTCTCCTGTGGGTATCCTCCTCTCTCCTGTGTGTATTTTCCCTCTCTGCTGTGTATATCATCCTCTCTTTTTTGTATGTGCTTCTTTTTACTGTGTGTATCTCCCTCTCCTGTGTGTATCCCCTTCTCTTCTGTGTGCGTTTCTCCCACTTCTGTGTGTACACCCCTCGCCTGTGTGTATCTTCCTCTCTATTGTGTGTTTCCTTCTCTCCTTTGTGTATGCTCCTCTCTCCTGAGTGTATCCTAATCTCTGCTGTGTGTATTCTTCTATCTCCTGTGTTTATCCCCCTCTCCCCTGTGTGTATTTCACTGCCTTCTGTGTGTATGCCGCACTCTCTTGTTTGTATCTTCCTCTCTCCTGTGCGTATCATCCTCTCTCCTGTGTGTATCCTCTTCTCTCCTGTGTGTATCCTCCTCAGACTTGTGTGTATTCTCCTCTCTCCTGTGGGTATCCCCCTCTTTTTGTGTGTATCCCCATTTCTCCTGTGTGTATCTCCCCCTCTGCTGTGTGTATCCTCCTCTCTCCTGCGTGTATCCTCCTCTCTTCTCTTTGTATCCTCTTCCCTTTTGTGTATCGTCCTCTCTCCTGTATTTATCCTTCTCCCACTCTGTATATACCCCTTTCTCCTGTTTGTATCCATCTCTCTCCTGTGTGTATCCCCCCTCTCCTGTGTGTATCCTTCTCTCACTTGTGTGTATGCACCTCTCTCCTGTGTGTGTCCCCCTCTCCTGTGTGTATCCCCCTCTCTCCTGTTTGTACTTTCCCGTCTCCTGTGTGTATCCCTTTCGCCTGTTTGTATCCTTCTCTCTCCTGTGTGTATCCTCCCCTCTCCTGTGTGTATTTTTTTCTCTCCTGTGTGTATCCCCCTCCATCTGTGTGTATCCTCCCCTCTCGTGTGTGTATTTTTCTCTCTTCTGTGTGTATTCCCCTCCTTCCCTGTGTATCCTTCTCTCTCCTTTGTGTTTCCCCCTCTCTCCTGTGTGTATTCCGCACGTTCCTGTTTCTATCTTCCTGTTTCCTGTGTGTATCCCCTTCTCTCCTGTGTGTATCCTCCTCTCTACTGTGTCTATGCCCCTCTGTCTTGTGTGTATTCTTCTTTCTTCTTTATGTATCCCCTTCTCTCCTCTCTGTATCCCCATCTCCTCTGTGTATCTTCCTCTCTCCTGTGTGTATTACCCTGTTTTCTCTGTGTATCCAATTCTCTTGTTTGTATCCCCTCTCTCCTGTGTGTATGGCCCTCTCCTGTGTGTATCCTCCTTTCTCCTGTGTGTATCCTCCTCTCTCATTTGTGTATCCTCTTCTTTCCTGTGTGTATCCTCCTCTTTCCTGTGTGTATTTTTCTCTCTCCTATGTGTATTTTCTACTCTCCTGTGTGTGTCTTTCTTTCTCCTGTGTGTATCCCTCCTCTCTCCTGTGTGTTTCTCTCCTATCTCCTGTGTGTAATTCCTTTCTTTCTTCTGTGTATCCCTTTTCCTCCTGTGTGTATCACCCCCTCTCCTGTGTGTATCTCCTCTTTTTATTTTGTATCTGCTTCTCTCCTGTGTGTTTTCCTCGCTCCTGTGTGTATGCCCCTCTCTGCTGTGTGTATCCCTTTCTTCTGTGTGTAACCTTTTCTCTCTTGTGTGTATCCGTTTTTCTCCTGTGTGTATCCCTTTTTCCTGTGTGCATGCCCCTCTCTACTTTGTGTGTCCCCCTTTCCTGTGTGTATCCTTTTTTCTCCTGTGTGTATTTTCCTCTCTCCTGCCCGTATATTTCTTTATCCGGTGTGTATCCCTCCTCTCTCCTGTGTGTTTTCCCCCTCTCTCCTGTGTGTAACCACTTTTCTCCTGTGTGTATACCCCCTTTCTTCTGTGTGTATCACCCTTTCTCCTGTGTGGATCTCCTCTCGCCTGTTTGTATTTTCCTCTTTCATGGTGTATCATCTTCTCTCCTGTGTGTATCCCCATCTCCTGTGTGTATCCTCCCATCTCCTGTGTGTATCCCCCTTTCTTCTGTGTGTATCCCATTTCCTGTGGGCATGCTCTTTTCTACTTTGTGTATTTCTCTCTCCTGTGAGGTTCCTTTCCTCACCTGTGTGTATCCCCCTTTCTCCTGTGTGTATCATCACTCTCCTGTGTGTATCCCCCTCTTTTCTCTGTGTATCCTTCTCTCATTTGTGTGTATCTTCCTCTCTCCAGTGTGTATCCTTCTTTCTCCTGTTTTTATCACCCCTCTCCTGTGTGTATCCTTCTCTCTCCTGTGTGTATTCCTCCTCTCTCTTGTATGTATCCCCCTTCTCTCTTGTTTGTATCTCCCATCTTTCCGTGTGTATCCCCCTCTCTCCTATGTGTATCCTCCATTCTTCTGTGGGTATCCCCCCTCTCCTTTGTGTATTCTTTTCTCTGCTGTGTGTATCCTTTTCTCTCCTGTGTGTACGCCTCTCTGTCCTGTGTGTATTCCTCTCTCCTGTGTGTATTCTCCTCCCTCCTGTGTTTATCCCCCTTTCTCTTGTGTGTATTCCCCTCTACTGTATGTTTCCTTTTCTCTCTTGTGTGTATCCTTCTCTCTTTTCGGTATATCACCCTCTCTCCTGTGTGTATCCCCCTTTTTTTGTGTATCCTCTTTTCTCCTTTGTGTATCTTCCTCTCTTCTCTGTGTCCCCTCCCCTTTCCTGTGTGTATCACCTTTCTTCTGTGTGTATCACCCGCTCTCCTGTGTTTATCCCCATCTTTTTTGTGTGTATCCTCTTCTCACCTGTGTGTATCCTCCTCTCTCCTGTGCGTATACTCCTCTCACCTGTTTGTATCCTCCTCTCTTCTGTTTGTATCCCCTTCTCCTGTGTGTATTCCCCCTCTCCACTGTGTGTATCCTCGTCCCTCCTGCGTGTATCCTCCTCTCTTCTTTGTGTATCCTCCTCTCTCCTGTGTGAATTTCCCCTCTCCTGCGTGTATTTTTCTCTCTTCTGTCTGTATCCTATTCTATTTTGTGTGTATCCTTTTCACTTCTGTCATTATCCTTCTCCCCCTGTGGGTATCCCCCTGTTACCTGTGTGTATACCCCTGTTTCCTGTGTGTATCCCCCTCTCTTCTATGTGTATGCCCCACTCTCCTGTGTGTATCCTCTTTCTCCTGTGTGTGTATTTTTTTCTCTCCTGTGTTTACCTTCCTCTTTCCTCTGTGTATGCCCCTCTCATTTGTGTGTATTCCTTTCTAATGTGTGTATCCCACTCTTTTCTGTGTGCATCCTCCACTCTGCTGTGTTTATCCTCCTCTTTTTTGCATTTATCTCCCTAATTCGTGTGTGTATCCTCCTTTCCCCTGTGCGTATTTTTCTCTCTCTTGTGTGTATCCTCCTCTCTCCTGTGTGTATCCCCCTACCCCTTTTTGTATGCCACACTCTTCTGTTTGTATCCCTCACTCTCCTGAGTTTATTCCCCTCTCTCTTGTGTGTATCCTCCTCTCTCCTGTGTGTATTCTTTTTTCACGTGTGTATCCTCCTTTCTCCTGTTTGTATTATTTTCTCTTCTGTGTGTATCCTCCTCTTTCCTTTCTGTATCTCCCATCTCCTGTGTGTATCCCATTCTCTCCTGTGTGTTTCCTTCTCTCTCCTGTGTGTATGCACCTCTCTCCTGTGTGTGTCCCCTTTTCCTGTATGTATCCCCCTCTCTCCTGTGTGTACTTCCCCGTCTCCTGTGTGTATTCCTCTCGCCTGTTTGTATCCTCCTCTCTCCTGTGTATTTCCCCTCATTTTTGTGAATCCTCCTTTCTCCTGTGTGTATCCTCCTCTCTCCTGTGTGTATCCTCCTCTCTCCTGTGTGTATTTTCCTCTCTCCTGTGTGTATCCCACTCCTTCTGTGTGTATCCTTCTCTCTCCTGTGTGTATCCCCCTTTCTCCTGTGTGTATTCTGCACTTTCCTGTTTGTATCCCCCTCTCTCCTGTGTGTATCCTCCTCTCTACTTTGTCTATGTCTTTCTGTCTTTTGTGTATTCTTTCTCCTTTATGTATCCCCCTCACTCCTCTCTGTATCCCCATCTCCTGTGTGTATCCCCCTCTCTTTTGTGTGTATTACCCTGTCTCCTGTGCGTATCCAAATCTCTTGTTTGTATCCCCTCTCTGCTGTGTGTATGGCCCTCTCCTGTGTGTATCCTCCTTTCTCCTGTGTGTATCCTCCTCTCTCATTTGTGTAACCTCTTCTCTCCTTTGTGTATCCTCTTCTCTCCTTTGTGTATCCTCGTCTTTCCTGTGTGTATCCTCCTCTGTCCTGTGTGTATTTTCTACTCTCCTGTGTGTGTCTTTTTTTCTCCTGTGTGTATGCCTCCTCTCTCCTGTGTGTTTCTCCCCTCTCTCCTGTGTGTAATTCCTTTCTCTCTTCTGTGTATCCCTTTTTCTCCTGTGGGTATCACCCTCTCTCCTATGTGTATCTCCTCTTTCCTTTTTGTATCTGCTTCTCTCCTGTGTGTTTTCCTCGCTCCTGTGTGTATGCCCCTCTCTGCTGTGTGTATCCCTTTCTTCTGTGTTTATCCTTTCTTCTCTTGTGTGTATCCTTTTTTTCTCCTGTGTGTATCCTTTTTTCTGTGTGCATGACCCTCTCTACTTTGTGTGTCCCCCTCCCCTCTGTGTATCCTTTTTTCTCCTGTGTGTATTTTCCTCTCTCCTGCCTGTATATTTCTTTATCCGGTGTGTATCCCTCCTCTCTCCTGTGTGTTTTCCCCCTCTCTCCTGTGTGTAACCCATTTTTTTCTGTGTGTATCCTTCCTTCTCTTGTGTGTATCACCCTTTCTCCTGTGTGTATGTCCTGTCGCCTGTTTGTATTTTCCTCTCTCATGTGTGTATCATCCTCTCTCCTGTATGTATTCCCATCTCCTGTGTGTATCCTCCCCTCTCCTGTGTGTATCCCCCTTTCTTTTGTGTGTATCACCTTTCCTGTGTGCATGCTCTTTTCTACTTTGTGTCTTTCTCTCTCCTGTGTGTATCCTCCTCTCTTCTGTGTGGTTCCTTTTCTCTCCTGTGTGTATACCCCTTTCTTCTGTGTGTATCCTTCTCTCATTTGTGTGTATCATCCTCTCTCCAGTGTGTACCCTTCTTTCTCCTGTGTGTATCACCTCTCTCTTGTGTGTATTCTTGTCTATCCTCTGTGTATTCTTCTGTCTCCTGTGTGTATCCTTCTTTTTTTGTGTGTATCCTTCTCTCTTCTGTGTGTATTTTTTTCTGTGTGTATCTTTCTCTCTCCTGTGTGTATCCTGCTCTCTCCTATGTGTATTCTTTTCTCTCCTGTGTGTATTCCTTGTCTCTCTTGGATGTATCCTTCTTCTCTCTTGTTTGTGTCTTCTCTCCCTTCGTGTGTATCACCCCTCTCTTTTATGTGTATCCTCCACTCTTCTGTGTGTATTCCCTTTCTCCTCTGTGTATTCTCCTCTCTGCTATGTGTATGCTTCTCTCCCCTGTGGGTATCCTCGTCTTTTTTGTGTGTATCCTTCCTTCCTGTGTGTATACCATTCTCTTCTGTGTGTATGCCCCACTCTTCTGTGTGTATCTTCCTCTCTCCTGTGTGTATCTGCCCTCTCTGTGTGTATCCTTCCTTTTTTTTGTGTATCTACTTCTTTCCTGTGCGTATCCCCCTCTCTTCTTTATGCATCACCCTCTCTCTTGTGTGTATCTCCCTCTCCTGTGTGTATTTTCCTCTCCTGTTTGATTTCTCCTTTTACTCTGTGTATCCCCCTCTTTTGTGTGTATGCCCCCCTCTTTTGTGTGTATCCCCCTTTCTTCTGTGGGTATTCTTCCCTCTCCTGTGTGTATCCTCCTCTCTTTTGTGTGTATCCTTCCCTGTTCTGTGTGTATCCCGCTTTCCCTGTGTGTATTCTTCTCTCTTCTGTGTGTATCCTCTTCTTCCAGTGTGTATCTTCTTCTCTCCTGTGTGTATCCCTCCTGTCTCCTGTGTGTACCCCCTCTCTCCTGTGTGCATCCTCCTCTATTTTGTGTGTATCCTGCTCTCTTCTGTGTGTATGCCCCTGTCTCCTGTGTGTATCCCCATCACCTGTATGTATTCTCCTCTTTTCTGTGTGTATCTTCCTCTTTTGTGTGTATCTTTCTCTCCTGTGTGTATGCTCCTGTCTCCTTTGTGTATACTCCACTGTCCGGTGTGTTTCCTTCTCTCTCCTGTGTGTGTCCTCCTCTCTCCTGTATTTATCCCCATCCCCTGTGTGTATCCCTCTGTCTCCTGTGCTCATCCCCCTCTATCCTATGTGTATCCTTCCCTTTTTTGTGTGTATCCTCATTTGCCCTTTGTGTATCTTCCTCTCTCCTGTGTGTATCCTCCTCTCTCTTGTGTGTATCCTCCTCTTTTCTGTGTTTATTCCCCTCTCCTCTCTGTGTATCCTCCTCTCTCCTGTTTGTATCCTCCCTTCACCTTTGTGTATCCTCCTCTCTCGTGTGTATTCTCTTCTCTCCTGTTTGTATCCTCCTCTCTTCTGTGTGTATCCTTCTCTCTTCTGTGTGTATCCTCCTCTCTTGTTTGTGTTTCCTCCTTTCCTCTGTGTGTATCCCCATTTTTCTGTGTGTATCCTCCTCTATCCTGTGTGTATATTCTCTCTCCCCTGTGTGTATTCCCCTCTTTCCTGTGTGTATCCTTCTCTCTCCTGTGTGTATCCTCTTCTCTCCTGTGTGTGTCCCCATCTCTTTTGTGTGTATCCTCCTCTCTTCTGTGTGTATCTTTTCTCTTTTCTTTGTGTTTGCCCCTCTCTCCTTTGTGTATTCCTTTCACCTGTGTGTATTTCCCTTTCTCCTGTGTTTATTCCCCTCTCTCCTGTGTGTACCACCCTCTCTACTGTGTGAATTTTCCTCTATTCTGTGCGTTACCTTCTCTGTTCTGTGTGTATGTTTCTCTCTTTTGTGTGTATCCCCCTGTCTCCTGTGTGTATCCTCCTCTCTCCTGTGTATATCACCAATCTCCTTTGTGTAACGCCCTCTCTCCTGTGTGTATTCTTCTCTCTTCTGTGTGGATCTCCATCTCTCCTGTGTGTATCCCCCTCTTCTGTGTGAATCCACCTTTCTCCTTTGTTGATCCATTTCTCTTGTGTGTATTTCCTTCTCTGTTGTGTGTATTTACTTGTCTTTTGTATGTATCCAACGCTACTGTGAGAGTCTTTCTTTCTCCTGTGTGTATGCCCCTTTTCTGTCTGTATACTCCTCTCTTCTGTGTGTATCCTCCCCTCTCCTGCATGTAACCTCCTCTCTTCTATTTGTATCCTCCTCTCTTTTGTGTGTATCCTCCTCTCTTCTATTTGTATCCTCCTCTCTTTTGTGGGTATCCTCCTCTATCCTTTGTGTATTCCCCTCCCTCCCGTGTGTATGCTTCACTCTCCTGTTTGTATCCCCCTCTCTTCTTTGTGTATCCCCCCTCTCTTCTGTGTGTATCCTTCTCTCTTCTGTGCATAAGCCCCCATCTCCTGTGTGTATTTTTCTCTCCTGTGTTTATTCCCCTCTCACCTGGGTGTACCCACCCCTCTTCTGTGTTTATTTTTCTCGCCTGTGTGAATCCCTCTCTCTCCTGTCTGTTTTTCCTTTTCTTTGTGTATCCTCCTCTCTCCTGTGTGTATTCTCCTATCTCCTATGTGTATTCTCCTCTCTCCTGTGTGTATCCCCCTCTCTCCTGTGTGTATCCCCATATCTTGTGTGTATCTCCCTCTCTCCTGTGTGTATTTCCCTGTTTCCTGTATTTATCCAACGCTCCTCTGTGTATCCACTTCTCTCTTTTGTGTATGCCCCACTCCTGTGTGTATACTTTTCTCTCCTGTGTGTATCCTTCTCTCTTTTGTGTGTATCCTTCTCTCTACTGTGTTTATCCCTCCGCTCTCCTGTGTGTTTTCCCCTTCTCTCCTGTGTGTAACACCTTTCTTTTCTGTGTGTATTCCCCCTTTCTCCTGTGTGAATCCCCCTCTTTTGTGTGTATCCTCTCTCACCTGTTTGTTTCCTCCTTTCTCCTGGGTGCATCTTTTTCTCTCCTGTGTTTACGACACTCTCTCCTGTGTGTATCACCCTTTTCTGTGTTTATACTTTTTTCTCCTGTGTTTGTCCCCCTTCCTCCTTTGTTTATTACCCTTGTATGTGTGTATGCCCCTCTCTCCTGTGTGTATCCTTTCTCCTTTGTGTATCACTCTCTTTTCTGTGTGCACCCCCTTATCCTTTGTGTATCCTCTTCTCTCCTGTGTGTATCCCCGTCTCTTCTTTGTGTACCCTCCTCTCTCCTGTGTGTATCACACCTCTTCTTTTTGTATCCCCCACTACCCTGTGTGTATCCTTCTGTCTCCTGTGTGTATCCTTCCTTTTTTGTGTATTTTCCTCTCTTCTGTGTATCCTCCTCTCTCCTGTGTGTATCCTCTCTCTCCTGTGTGTATTCTTTTATCTGCTGTGTGTGTTTTTCTTTCTCCTGTGTGTATACTCCTCTTTTTGTATGTGTCCCCCTCTCTTGTGTGTATTCTTTTCTCTCCTGTGTATATCCCCCTTTCTTTTGTGTGTATTTCCCTCTCCTGTGTATATGCCCCTCTTTCCTGCTGTTATTCTCCTCTCCTGTGTGTATCCTCCTCTCTCCTGTGTGTATCCTTTTCTCCCATCAATGTGTCCCCCTCTTTCCTGTGTGTATCCCCCTCTCCTTTGTGTATCTTTCTGACTTCTGTTTCTATCCCAATTTCTACTATGTGTACCCTTCTCCCTCCTGTGTCTATTACCTTTCTTCTGTGTGTATCCTCTTCTCTCCTTTGTGTATTTCTCTTTCTCCTGTGTGTATCCTCCTCTCTTTTCTGTGTATCCTCCACTCTCCTGTGCTTATACTCCTCTCTCTTGTTCGTATCCTTCTCTCTCCTTTGTGTATCCTCCTCTCTCCTGCGTGTATCCTTCTTTCTCCTGTGTTTCTCCTCTCTCCTGTGTGCATTCTGCTCTCTCCTGTGTTTATCCTTTTCTCTCTTGTCTGTATCCTTCTCTCTCCTGTGGGTATCAATTCTCTCTCCTGTGAGTATCCCTCTTTTTTTCTGTGTGTAACTTCCTCTCTCCTGTATGTATCCCTTCTCTCTCCTGTGTGTATCACCCTCTCTTCTTTGTGTATGTCCACTCTCCTGTGCGTATCCTCCGCTCTGCTGTGTGTATCCTTTTTTCTTTTTTTTTTTTTTTTTTTTTTTTTGATTTTATTTATTTATTTATTTATTTATTTATTTATTTATTTTTATTGCATTATAGGTTTGGGGGTACATGTGCAGAACGAGCAAGATAGTTGCATAGGTACACACATGGCAGTGTGCTTTGCTGCTTTCCTCCCCTTCACCCACACTTGGTATTCATCCCCAGGCTATCCCCCCCAGCCCCCCCCTGCTGTCCCTCCCCCATTCCCCCCAACAGTCCCCAGTGTATAGTAGACTGCCTCTCTGTGTCCACATGTTCTCATTTTTCTCACCCACCTATGAGCGAGTATATGCGGTATTTCTTTTTCTGTTCTTGTGTCAGTTTGCTGAGAATGATGTTCTCCAGATTCATCCATGTCCCTACAAAGGACACAAACTCATGCCCCTCTCTCCTGTGTGTATCTCCCTCTCCTGTGTGAATAACCCTCTCTCCTGTGTTTGTCCTCCTCTCCTGTGTTTATCCTCCTCTCTCCTGTGTGTATCCTCCTCTCTCCTCTGTTTATTCCCTACTCTCCTGTGTGTATTTCTTTTTCCTTTGTGTATCCTCTTCTCTCCTGTGTGTACCCACTCTCTCCTGTGTGTACCCTCCACTGTCCTGTGTGTATCACCACTCTCCGTGTGTATCTCCCTGTCTCCTGTGTGTATCTTCCTCTCTGCTGCGTGTTTCCTGTTTTCTCCTGTGTCTACGCCCCTCTCTCCTGTGTGTATCCCCCTTTCTCCTCTGTGTATCTCCTCTCTTTTGTGTGTATCCTCTTCTCTGCTGTGGGTACCTTCCAATCTCCTGTGTCTACGGCCCTCTCTCCTGTCTGTATTCCCTTCTCCTGTGTTTATCCTCCTCTCTCCTGTGTGTATCCTCCTCTCTCCTCTGTTTATTTCCTACTCTCCTGTGTCTATTTCATTTTCCTTTGTGTATTTTCTTCGCTCCTGTGTGGAGCCCCCTCTCCTGTTTGTATTCTCCACTGTTCTTTGTGTATCACCACTCTCCGTGTGTGTCCCGCCTCTCTCCTGTGTGTATCCCCCTCTCTCTTTTGTGAATCCCTCTCTCTCCTACGTGTATTTTCCTCTCTCCTGCGTAAATCCTCCTCTCTGCTGTGTGTATGCCCCACTTCTCTGCCTATCCACCTCTCTCCTGTTTGCATTCTCTTCTCTCCTGTGTGGATTTTCCTCACTCCTGTGTGTATACACTCTCTCCTGTGTGTATCCTCCTTTTTGCTGTGTGTATACTACTCTCTTCTGTGTGTATCCGTCTCTCTCCTGTATGTATCCTCTTTTCTCCTATGTGAACCCTCATCTCTCCTGTATCACGCCTCTCCTCTCTGTATTCTTTTCTCTCCTGTGTGTATCCCTCTGTCTACCGTGTGTATCCTTCCCTCATTTGTGTGTATCCTTTTCTCTCCTGTGTGTATTTTCTTCTTTCCTGTGTGTATCCTTTTTACTCCTGTGTGTATCTTTCTCTAACCAGTGTGTATCCTCCTTTCTCCTGTGTATATCCTCCTCTATTATGTGTGTATTTTTTTCTTTCATTTGTGTATAACCCATCTCCCCTGTGTGTATCCAACCTCTCTCCTGTGTGTATCTTCCCTCTCTCCGGTTTGTATCTTAATCTCTCTTGTGTGTATCCCCTCTCTTTTGTGTGTATCCTCCTCTCTGCTGTGTGTATCCTCCTCTCTCCTGTGTGTACGCCCCACTCTCCTGTGTGTATCTCACAGTCCTGTGTGTATCCTTTTCTCTTTTGTGTGTATTTTTTTCTCTTGTGTGTATCCACCTTTCCTGTGTTTATGGTCCTCTTTTCTGTGTGTATTCCCCCTCCCGTGTTTATGCTCCTCTCGCCTTTGTGTATTCTCCTCTCTCCGCGGTCTATCCCCCTCTCTCCTGTGTGTATACCCCTTTTTTTGTGTATCCTCCTCTCTCCCGTGTGTATTCTACTTTCAACTGTGCGTACCCTCCTTTCTTCTGTGTGTATCACGCCACTCCTGTGTGTATCCTCCTCTCTCCTGTGTATATTTTCCCTCTCTCTTGTGTGTATCCTCCTCTCTCCTGCCTGTATCTTCCCCTCTCCTGTGTTTATTCTCCTCTCTTCTGTGTTTCCTCCAATCTTTTGCGTGTATCCTCCTTTCTTCTATCTGTATCCTTCTCTTTTTTGGTGTGTATTCTCCTCTCTTTTGTATTTATCTTTTTTTCTCTGTGTGTATCCCCTCTCTCCTGTGTGTATTTCCCTCCCTCCTGTGTGTATGCTTCACTTTCTTGTGTGTATCCCCCTCTTTTTTTGTGTATTCTCCCTCTCTCCTGTGTGTATTCTTCTCTCTCCTGTGCATAAGACCCTCTTTTTTGTTTGTATCCCCCCTGTACTGTGTGTATCACCCTCTCTCCTGTGTGTTTCCCCTCTCCTTTGTGTATCCTCCTTTCTCCTGTTTGTATCCTCCCCTCTTCTGTGTGTATCCTCCTTTCTCCTGTGTTTATTTCCCTCCCTTTGTTAGTATCTCCCTATTCTTTGTGTGTTTCCCCCACTCTCCCGTGTGTATTCTCCTTTCTTCTCTGTGTATTCTCCTCTCGCCTGTGTGTATCTTCCACTCTCGTGTGTGTATCCTCCTCTCTCCTCCCTGTATCTTCCTCTCTCCTGTGTGTATTTCCCTCTATCCTGTGTTTACCCTACTCTCTCCTGCGTGTATCCTCCTCTCTCTTCTGTTTATTCCCTACTCTCCTGTGTGTATCCCTTTTTTCTTTGTGTATCCTCTTCTCTCCTGTGTGTACCCCCTCTCTCCTGTGTGTATCCACCTCTCATCTGTGGGTATCCTTCACCCTCCTGTTTGTATCCCCCTCTCTTTTGTGTGTATTTTTCCCTCTTCTGTGTGTATCTCGCTTCCCCTGTGTGTATTCTTCTCTCTCCTGTGTGTATCCTCTTCTTTCCTGTGTGTATCTTCTTCTCTCATGTGTGTATCCCCCTTGTCTCCTGTGTGTACCCCTCTCTCCTGTGTGTATCCTCCTCTATTTTGTGTGTATCCTGCTCTCTTCTGTGTATATGTCCCTCTATCCTGTGTGTATCTTCATCCCCTGTATGTATCCTCTTCTTTTCTGTTTGTATCTTCCTCTTTTGTGTGTATCCCCCTCTCCTGTGTGTATGCTCCTGTCTCCTTTGTGTATCCTCCACTGTCCTGTGTGTATCCTCCTTTCTCCTGTGTGTATCCTCCTTCCTCCTGAATTTATTCCTGTCCCCCTGTGTGTATCCCTTTTTCTCCTGTGTGTATCCCCGTCTCTTCTATGTGTATCTTTCCCTTTTTTGTGTGTATTCTTTTTTCTTCTGTGTGTATCTTTCTCTCTTCTGTGTGTATCCTTCTTTTTATTCTGTGTATCCTCCTCTTTTCTGTGTTTATTCCCCTCTCTCCTGTGTGTATCCTCCTCTCTCCTGTTTGTATCCTCCATTCACCTTTGTGTATCCTCCTCTCTCGTGTGTATTCTCTTCTCTCCTGTGTGTATTCTCCTCTCTCCTGTGTGTATCCCCCTTCCCCTGTGTGTATCTCCCTCTCTACTGTGGGTATCCCCCTTTCTCCTGTGTGTATCCTTCTCTCTCCTGTGTGTATCTTCCTTTCACCTCCGTGTATCCCCCTGTCTTCTTTATGTATTCTTCTCTCTCCTGTGTTTATCCCCCCTCTCTCCTGTGTGTATCCTCCTTTCTCCTGTGTGCATCTCCCTCGCTCTTGTGTGTATTTCTTTCTCCCGTGTGTATCCCTTTCTCCTTTGTGTATTCACCTCTTTTTTGTGTAACCCCCCTCTTCTGTGTGTACGACCTACTCTCCTGTGTCTATCCTCCTCTCACCTGTGTGTATTTTTCTCTCCTTTGTGTATCCCCCCCTCTCCTGTGTGTATCCCACTTTCTCCTGTGTATACTTCTCTCTCCTGCGTGTATCCTCCTCTCTACTTTGTGTATCTTTCTCTTTTCTGTGTGTATCCTCCCCTCTCCTATGGGTATGCCCCTCTCTCTTGTGTGTATTCCTTTCTCTCGTGTGTGTATCTCATTCTCCCCTGTGTATACTCCTCTCTCCTATGTGTATCTCCCTCTCTCCTGTGTATATCTCCCTCCCTCCTGTGTGTATTTCTTTGTCTCCTGCATGTATCCAACGCATTTGTGTTTACCCCCTCTCTACTGTGTGTATCCCCCCTCTTCTGTCGGTATTCTTTACTCTTCTGTGTGTATCCTTCTCTCTTTTGTATGTATCCTCTTCTTTTCTGTGTGTATCTTCTTCTCTAATGTGTATCCCCCCTGTCTCCTGTGTGTACCCCCTCTCTCCTGTGTGTATCCTCTTCTATTTTGTGTGTATCCTGCTCTCTTGTGTGTGTATGCCCCTCTCTCCTGTGTGTTTCCCCATCCCCTGTATGTATTCTCCTTTTTTCTGTTTGTATCTTCCTCTTTTGTGTGTATCCCCCTCTCCTGTTTGTATGCTCCTGTCTTCTTTGTGTATTCTCCACTGTCCTGTGTGTATCCTCCTCTCTCCTGGGTGTACCCTCCTTTCTCTTGTATTTATCCCCGTCCTTCTATGTGTATCCCTCTGTCTCCTGTGTGTATCCCCCTCTCTTCTATGTGTATCCTTCCCACTTTTGTGTGTATCCTCCTATCCCCTGTGTGTATCTTCCTCTCTCCTGTGTGTTTTCTCCTCTCTCTTGTGTGTATTCTCTTCTCTCGTGTGTGTATACTCCTCTCTCCTGTGTGTATCCTCCTCCCTCTGTGTGTATCTCCCTCTCTACTGTCTGTATTCCCCTTTCTCCTGTGTGTATCCTTCTCTCTCCTGTGTGTATTTTTTTCACCTCTGTGTATTCTTCTGTCTCCTTTATGTATTCTTCTTTCTCCTGTGTTGATCACCCCTCTCTCCTATGTGTATCCCTCTCTCTCCTGTGCGTATCCTTCTCTGTCCTGCGTGTATCATCCCCTCTCCTCTGTCTATGATCCTCTCTTCTGTATGTATCCCACTCTCCCTTGTTTTCCCCCCTCTCTACTTGGGTATCCTCTCTCTCGTCTTTGTATTTTTCTCTCCTGTGCCTATCTTCCTCTGTTCTGTGTGTATCTCCTTCTAATATGTGTATCCTTTCCTCTTCTGTGCATATCTTTCTCTCTCCTGTGTGTATCCTCTTATCTTCAGTGTGTATCCTCCTCACTCCTTTGCGTATCCTTCTACCACTCTGTGTATACCCCTCTCTTTTTTGTGTATTTCCCTACATCATTTTTGTGTGCCACACTCTCCTGTGTGTATCTTTTTTTCTCCTGGGTGTATCACCCTCTCTCCTGTGTATATACTCCTCTGTCCTGTGTGTATCCTCCTTTTTCCTGTGTGTATTCTTTTTTCTCCTTTGTGCATCTCCCTCGCTCTTGTGTGTATTTCTTTCTCCTGTGTGTATCCCTTTCTCCTTTATGTAACCCCTCTCTTCTGTGTGTATGCCCCACTCTACTGTGTGTATCCTCTTCTCACCTGTGTGTATTTTTCTCTCCTTTGTGTATTTTCCTCTCTCCTGTGTGTATCCCATTTCCTCCTTTGTATACTTCTCTCTCCTGCGTGTATCCTTCTCTCTCCTTTTTGTATCTTTCTCTCTCCTGTGAGTACCCTCCTCTCTCCTGTATGTATACCCCTCTCTCTTGTGTTTATTCCCCTCTTTCCTGTGTGTATCCCACTCTCTCCTGTGTATACTTCTCTCTCCTGTGTGTATCTCCCTCTCTCCTGTGTGTATTCTCCTCTTGTGTATGTATTCCCCTGTCTCCTGTGTGTATTTCCCTGTCTCCTTCATGTATCCAACGCTTTTGTGTGTACGCCCTCTCTTCTGTGTGTATCCCCCACTCCTGTATGTATCTCCTACTCTTCTGTGTGTATCTTCCTCTCTTCTGTGTGTATGCCCCTCTCTCCTGTGTCTATCCCCATCCCCTGCATGTATCCTCCTCTTTTCTGTGTGTATCTTTCTCTTTTGTGTGTATCCCCCTCTCCTGTGTGTATGCTCCTGTCTCCTTTGTGTATCCTCCACTGTCCTGTGTGTATCCTCCTTTATCCTGTGTGTATCCTCCTCTCTCCTGAATGTATCCCTGTCCCCCTGTGTGTATCCCTCTTTCTCCTGTGTGTATCCCCCTCTCTCCTATATGTATCTTTCCCTTTTTTGTGTGTATCATTTTTTCTCCTGTGTGTATCTTCCTCTCTTCTGTGTGTATCCTTCTCTCTCTTCTGTGTATCCTCCTCTTTTCTGTGTTTATTCCCCTTTCTCCTGTGTGTATCCTCCTCTCTACTGTTTGTATCCTCCCTTCACCTGTGTGTATCCTCCTCTCTCTTGTGTGTATTCTCTTCTCTCCTGTGTGTATACTCCTCTCTCCTGTGTGCATTCCCCTCCCCCTGTGTGTATGTCTCTCTCTACTGTCTGTATCCCCCTTTCTCCTTTGTGTATCCTTCTCTCTCCTGTGTGTATCTTCCTTTCACCTCCGTGTATCCCCCTGTCTTCTTTATGTATTCTTCTGTCTCCTGTGTTTATCCCCCCCCCTCTCTCCTGTGTGTATCCTCCTTTCTCCTGTGTGCATCTCCCTCGCTCTTGTGTGTATTTCTTTCTCCTGTGTGTATCCATTTCTCCTTTTTATATCCACCTCTCTTTTATGTGTAACCCCCTCTTCTGTGTGTATGACCCACTCTCCTGTGTCTATCCTCCTCTCACCTGTGTGTATTGTTCTCTCCTTTGTGTATCCTCCTCTCTCGTTTGTATCCCACTTTCTTTTGTGTATACTTCTCTCTCCTGCATGTATCCTCGTCTTTCCTTTGTGTATCTTTCTCTTTGCTGTGAGTATCCCCCCTCTCCTATGTGTATGCCCCTCTCTCGTGTGTATTCCCCTCTCTCCTGTGTGTATCTCATTCTCTCCTGTGTATCCTCTCTCCTGTGTGTATCTCCCTCTCTCCTGTGTGTATCCCCCTCTCTCCTGTGTGTATTTCCCTGTCTCCTGCATGTATCCAACGCATTTGTGTTTACCCCCTCTCTCCTGTGTGTATCCCCCTCTCTTTTGTCGGTATTCTTTACTCTCCTGTGTGTATCCTCCTCTCTTTTGTCTGTATTCTTCCCTCTTTTGTGTGTATCCCGCTTCCCCTGTGTGTATCCTTCTCTCTCCTGTATGTATCCTCTTCTTTTCTGTGTGTATCTTCTTCTCTCCTTTGTGTATCCCCCTGTCTCCTGTGTGTAGCCCCCCTCTCCTTTGTGTATCCTCTTCTATTTTGTGTGTATCCTGCTCTCTTGTGTGTGTATGCCCCTCTCTCCTGTGTGTTTCCCCATCTCCTGTATTTATCCTCCTCTTTTCTGTTTATATATTCCTCTTTTGTGTGTATCCCTTTCTCCTGTTTGTATGCTCCTGTCTCCTTTGTGTATCCTCCAATGTCCTGTGTGTATCCTTCTCTCTCTTCTGTGTATCCTCCTCTTTTCTGTGTTTATTCCCCTCTCTTCTGTGTGTATCCTCCTCTCTCATGTTTGTATCCTCCCTTCACCTTTGTGTATCCTCCTCTCTCGTGTGCATTCTCTTCTCTCCTGTGTGTATTCTCCTCTCTCCTGTGGGTATGCCCATGTCTCGTGTGTATTCTCCTCTCTCCTGTGTGTATCCTCCTCTCTCCTGTGTGTATCCAACTCCCTTTTTTGTGTATCCCTGTCTCCTGTGTGTATCTTTTTTCTCTCCTCTGTGTATTCTCCTCTCCTGTGTTTATCCCCCTCTCTTCTGTGTGTATCTTTCTGTCTCCTGTGTGTATAATTTTCTATTTTGTGTGTATCCTCCTCTATCCTGTGTGTATCTTCCTCTCTACTGTGTTTATCCTTCTCTCCTGTGTGTATCTATCCCTCTCCTGTGTGTATGCTCCTTTCTCCTGTGTGTATGCCTTTCTCTCCTGTGTTTATACTTCTCTCCTGTGTGTATTCTCCTCTTTCCTGTGTGGATCCCCCTTTTTCCTGTGTGTATCACCCTCTCCTGTGTGTATGCCTTTCTCTCCTGTGTATTCCCATCTCCTGTGTGTATTCTTTTCTCTCCTGTGTGTATCCATTTCTCTTTTCCATTTATTTCTCTCTCTTCTGTGTGTATCTCCCTCTCCCATATGTATCCTCCTTTCTCCTGTGTGTATTCCTCTCTCTCCTGTGTGTATCCTCCTTTCTCCTTTGTGTATCTTCTCTCTACTGTGTGTATCCCCCTCTCTCCTGTGTGTATCCCCTTCTCTCCTGAGTGCATCCTCCACTCTTTTGTGTGTATCACCCTCTCTCCTGTGAGTATCCTCCTCTCTCCTGTGTTTATCTTCCTCTTTTCTGTGTGTATCGCCCTATCCTGTGTGTATACCCCCACTCTCCTGTGTGAATCCTTCTCTCTCCTGCGTGTATCCTCTCTCCTCTGTGTATCCTCCTTGCTCCTGTGTGTATTCTCCTCTCTCCTGCCTGTATCCTCCTCTCTTCTGTCTGTGTCCTTATTCCTTTTATGTGTATTTTCCTCCCTTCTGTATTTATCCTTCTCCCCCTGTTTGTACCAACCCTCTCCTCTTTGTATCTCCCTCCATCCTGTGTCTATGCCCCACTCTCCTGTGGGTATCCTCCTCACTCCTGTGTGGATTCCCCCTCTCTGCTGTGCGTATTTTCCTCTCTTTTTAGTGTGTGCTTTTTTCTACTGTGGGTATCCCCCTCTCCTATGTGTATCCCTTTCTATTCTTTGTGCATTTCCCCCACTTCTGTGTGTACACCCCTCGCCTGTGTGTATCTCCCTCTCTACTGTGTGTTTCCTTCTCTCCTTTGTGTATCCTCCTTTTTCCTGAGTGTATCCTAATCTCTGCTGTTGTATCCTCCTCTCTCCTGTGTGTATCCCCCTTCCTCATGTGTGTATGCTGCACTCTCCTGTTTGTATCTTTTTCTCTTTTGTGTGTATCCCCCTCTCTCCTGTGTGTATTCTTTTCTCTCCTCGGTGTATCCTCCTCTGGCTTGTGTGTATTCTCCTCTCTCCTGTGGGTATCCCCCTTCTTTTGTGTGTATCCCCATTCCTCCTGTGTGTATCTCCCCCTCTCCTGTGTGTATCCTCCTCTGTCCTGCGTGTATCCTCCTCTCTTCTCTTTGTATCCTCTTCCCTTTGTTGTGTATCCTCCTCTCTACTGTATTTATTCTTCTCCCACTGTGTGTATACCCCTTTCTCTTGTTTGTATCCTCCTCTCTCCTGTGTGTATCCCCCATCTCCTGTGTGTATCGCCTTTCTCCTTTGTGTATCCTTCTCTCTCGTGTGTATGCGCCTATTCTGTGTGTGTCCCCCTCTCCTGTGTGTATCCCCCTCTCTCCTGTGTGTACTTCCCCAACTCCTGTGTGTATCTCTCTCGCCTGTTTGTATCCTCCTCTCTCCTGTGCATTTCCCCTCTTTTTTGTGAATCCTCCTCTTTCCTGTGTGTATTCTCCTCTCTCCTCTGTGTATCCTCCTCTCTCCTGTGTGTATTTTCCTCTCTCCTGTGTGTATTTCTCTCCTTTTGTGTGTATCGTGCTCTCTGTTGTGTGTATCCTCCTCCCTCCTGTGTGTATTCCGCACTTTCCTGTTTGTATCATCCTCTCTCCTGTGTGTATCCCCCTCTCTCCTGTGTGTATCCTCCTCTCTACTGTGTCTATGCTCCTCTGTCTTTTGTGTATTCTCCTTTCTCCTGTATGTATCCACCTCTCTCCTCTTTGTATCCCCATCTCCTGTGTATATCTCCCTCTCTTCTGTGTGTATTACCCTGTCTCCTGTGTGTATCCATATCTCTTGTTTGTATTCCCTCTCTCCTGTGTGTATGCCCCTCTCCTTTGTGTATCCTCTTTTCTCCTGTGTGTTTCCTCCTCTCTCATTTGTGTATCCTCTTCTCTGCTGTGTGTATCCTTCTCTTCCCTGTGTGTATACTCCTCCCTCCTGTGTGTATTTTCTACTCTTTTTTGTGTGTATTCCTTTCTCCTGTGTTTATCACTCCTCCATCCTGTGTTTCTCCCCTCTCTCCTGTGTGTAATTCCTTCCTCTCTTGTGTGTATCCCCCCTTTCTCCTGTGTGTATCACCCTCTCTCCTATTTGTATCCCCTCTCTCCTTTTTGTATCTTCCTCTCTCCTGTGTGTATCTTCCACGCTCCTGTGTTTATGCCCCTCTCTGCTGTGTGTATCCTCCATTTCTTTGTGTATCCCTTTCTCTCTTGTGTGTATCCCTTTTTTCCTGTGTGCATGCCCCTCTCTACTTTGTGTATCCCCCTCCCCTGTGTGTATCCCTCTTTCACCTGTGTGTATTCTCCTCTCTCCTGCGTGTATATTCCTTTTTCCTGTGTGTATCCCTCCTCTCTCCTGTGTGTTTTCCCCCTCTCTCCTGTGTGTAACCCCCTTTTCTGCTGTGTGTACCCCCCTTTTTTCTGTGTGTATCACGCTTTCTCCTGTGTGTATTCCTTCTCGCCTGTTTGTATTTTTCTCTCTCATGTGTGTATCATTTTCTCTCCTGTGTGTATCCCCATCTCCTGTTTGTATTCTCCCCTCTCCTGTGTGTTTCCCCGTTTCTTCTGTGTGTATCCCCTTTCCTGTGTGCATGCTCCTTTCTAATTTGTGAATTTCCCTCTCCTGTGTGTATCCTCCTCTCTCCTGTGTGGTTCATTTTTTCTCCTGTGTGTATCCCCCTTTCTCCTGTGTGTATCACCACTCTCCTGTGTATATTCCCCTCTCTCCTGTGTGTATCCTTCTCTCATTTGTGTGTATCTTCCTCTCTCTGATGTGTACTCTTCTTTCTCCTGTGTGTATCCCCCCTCTCCTGTGTGTATCCTTCTCTCTTCTCTGTGTATCCTTCTGTCTCCTCTGTGTATCCTTCTCTATTTTGTGTGTACGCTTCTCTCTCCTGTGTGTATTCTCCTCTCTCCTGTGTGTATTTTTTTTTCCTGTGTGTATCTTCCTCTCTCCTGTTTGTATCCGGCTCTCTCCTATGTGTATCCTCCTCTATTTTGTGTGTATTCCTCCTCTTTCTTGGATGTGTCCCCCTTCTCTCTTGTGTGTATCTTCCCTCTCTCCGCGTGTATCTCCCCTCTCTCTTATGTGTATCCTCCACTCTTCTGTGGGTATCCCCTCTCTCCTCTGTGTATTCTCCTCTCTGCTGTGTATATCCTTTTCTCTCCTGTGTGTACGCCTCTCTGTCCTGTGTGTATTTCCCTCTCCTGTGTGTATTTTCCTCTCTCCTGTGTGTATCCCCTTTTCTCTTGTGTGTATTCCCCTCTTCTGTGTGTTTCCTTTTCTCTCCTGTGTGTATCTTTCTTTCTTTACGGTATATCACCCTCTCTCCTGTGTTTATCCCCATCTTTTTTGTGTATCCTCGTTTTACCTTTGGGTATCTTTCTCTCTCCTCTGTGTACCCTCCACTTTCCTGTGTTTATCACCCCTCTTCTGTGTGTATCACCCTCTCTCCTGTGTTTATCCCCCTCTTTTTTGTGTGTATCCTCCTCTCACCTGTGTGTATCCTCTTTTCTCCTGCCTGTATCCCTCCGCTTTCCTGTGGGATTTCCCCCTCTCTTTTCTGTGTAACACCATTCTTTCCTGTGTGTATTACCTTTCTCTCCTGTGTGTATCCCCCTCTCTGTTGTGTGTATCCCCTCTCTCCTGTTTCTTTTCTCCTCTCTCCTGTGTGTATCCTCCACTTTCCTGTGTTTATGCCCCTCTCTCTTGTGTGTATCACACTTTCCTGTGTGTATTCTTCACTCTCCTGTGTGTATCACACTTTCTCCTGTGTGTATCCCTTTTTTTGAGGGTATGCCCCTCTCTCCTGTATGTATCTCCCTCTCCCATGTGTATCCTCCTATCTCCTCTGTGTATCCTTTTCTTTCCTGTGTGTATCCTCTCTCCTGTGTCTATCCCCCTCTGTCCTTTGTGTATCCTCCTCTCTCCTGCGTGTGTCCTCCCCTCTCCTCTGTCTATGCCCCTTTTTCCTGTATGTGTCCAGCTCTCCTGTGTTTATCCCCTCTCTCCTGTGTGTATCCCACTCTCTCCTCTGTGCATCTCTTTCTCCTGTGCATATCTCCCTCTCTTCTATGTGTATCTCCCACTCCTGTGTGTATCCTCTTCTCTTCTCTTTGTATATTCCTCTCTCCTGTGTGTATCTTCCTCTCTCCTGTGTGTATCTTCCCCTCTCCTGTGTGTATCCTTCTCTCTCCTGTGTGTATCCTCCTTTCTCCTCTGTGTATTTTCCTTTCTCCTGTGTGCATCTTCCTCGCTCCTGTTGTATTTCCCTCTTTTGTGTGTATCACTTTCTCCTTTTTGTATTTCCATCCCTCCTCTGTGTTCCTCCCTTTTCTGTGGGTACGCCCCTCTCGCCTGTGTGTATCCTTCTCTCAACTGTGTGTATCCCTCGCTTCTGTGTGTATCCTCCTCTCTTTTGTGGTATTCTTTTCTCTCCTGTTTGTATCATTCTCTCTCTTATATGTAACCCCTTCAATCCTGTGTGTATTTTTCTCTCTTTTGTATGTATCCTCCTCTCTCCTGCGGGTATCCTCCTCTGTGCTGCAAGTATCCTGCACTCTTCTGCATGTATCCTCCTCTCTCCTCTTTGTATACACCACTCCTGTGTGTATACCCCTCTCTCCTATGTGTATTCCCTTCTCTCCTTTGTGGAACCCCTTTCTCTTGTTTGTTTCGCCCTCTCCTGTGTGTTTCCTCCTTTCTCCTGTGTGTATCTTTCAATTTCCTGTGTGTATATTTCTCTCTCCTATGTGTATCCCCCTCTCTTTTGTGTGTATGCCCCTCTCTCTTGTGTGTATTTTCCTCACTTCTGTGTGTATGCTTTTCTCCTGTGTGTACACTCCTCTCTCTTGTGTGTTTCCTTCTCTCTTCTGTGTGTATCCCCCCTCTCCTGTGTGTATTCCTCCACTTTTCTGTGTTTCTTCCATCTCTCCTGTAACACCTTTCTTTCCTGTGTCTATTAACCCTTTCTCCTGTGTGTATACCCCTGTCACTTGTGAGTATTCTCTCTCTCCTGTTTGTCTCATTTTCTCTCTTGTGTGTATCCTTTACTTTCCTGTGTTTACGCCTCTCTCTCTTGTGTGTATCATCCTTTCCTGTGTGTGTCCCCCTTTCTCTTGTGTGTATCTTCCATTTTGTGTGTATGCCCCTCTCTCCTCTGTGTATCTTTCTCTCCTATGTGTATCTTTTTCTCTCCTGTGTGTATCCTTTTGTATCCTATGTGTATCCCCCTCTCTCCTATGTGTATCCCCCTCTCTTCTGTGTGTATCCTCCTCTCTCCTGCGGGTATCCTGTTCTCTGCTCTATGTATGCCCCTCTCTCCTGTATGTATCCCCCTCCCCTCTGTGTATTTTTCTCTCCTCTGCATATCCCCCTTTCTTCTGTGTGTTTCCCCCACTCCTGAGTGTATCCTTTTTTCTTCTGTGTGTATCTTCCTCTTTTCTCTGACTATCCTTTCTCTCCTATGGGTGTCTTCCTTTCTCCTGTATGTATCCCCCCTCGTCTGTGTGTATCTTTCTCTCTCTTGTGTGTATCCTCCTTTTTTCTTGTGTATTTTTATTTCTCCTGTGTGCATCCTTCTCACTCCTGTGTGTATTTTTCTTTCCTGTGTCTATCCCCTTTTTTCTGTGTTTATGCCCCACTCCCTTGTGTGTATTCTTTTCTCACCTGTGTGTATCCCTCTCTCCTTTGTGTATTTTCCTCTTTTCTGTGTGTATTCCACTTCTCTCCTGTGTGTATTTCTCTCTCTCCTGTGTGTATCCCCCTCTCTTCTGCGGGCATCTTCCTCTGTCCTGTGTGTATCCTTTTTTCTCCTGTGTGTGTCCTTTTGTTTCCTGTGTGTATACCCCTCTCCTGTGTGTATAACCCTCTCTCTTATGTGTATTTTTTGTCTTCTGTGTGGATCCCTCTTTCTCTTGTGTGTATTGCCCTCTCCTGTGTGTATCTTCCTCTCTCCTGTGTGTATCCGTTTCTCTTCTGTGTGTATCCTTTTTTCTCCTGTGAGTATCCTCCTCTCTACTGTGCGTATTTTCCTCCTCTTTTGTGTATCCCACTCTCTCCAGTGTGTATCATCTTTCTTCTGTGTGTACGCCCCACTCTCCTGTGTGTATCACCCTCTCTTTTGTTAGTATCACCTCTCTCCCCTGTGTGTATACCCCCTCTAGCCTTTATGTATCCTACTCTCTTCCGTGTGCATCCCCCTCTTTCTTGTGTGTATCTCCCCTCTCTCCTGTGTGTATCCTTTATTCTCCTGTGTGTATCCACCCTTTCCTGTGTGTATCCTCCTCTCTCCTGTGTGTATTTTTCTCTCTCCTGTGTGTATCCACCTCTCTCCTATGTGTATCCTTCTCTTTACTGTGTGTTTCCTCCTTTTACCTGTCTGTATTCTTCTGTGTCCTCTGTGTATTCTTTTTTATCTTGTGTGTATCCTCCTCTCTCCTTTGTGTATCCTCCACTCTCCTGTGTGTATCCCCATGTTTCCTGTGTGTATCCTTTTTTATCCTGCGTGTATCTTCCTCTCTCCTGTGTGTGTCCTCCTCTATCCTGTGTGTATCCTCCTCTCTTCTGTGTGTATCCCCATCTTTCCTGTGTGTATACTTATCTCTCCTGTGTGTATCTTCCTCTCTCCTGTGTGTATCCCACTTTCTCCTGTGTATACTTCTCTCTCCTGCGTGTATCCTCCTATCTCTCTTGTGTATCTTTCTCTCTCCTGTGCGTATCCCCCTCTCTCCTGTGTGTATGCCCCTCTCTCTTGTGTGTATTCTCCTCTCTCCTGTGTTTATCACACTCTCTCCTGTGTGTATCCTCCTCTCTTCTGTGTGTATCTTTTTTCTCTCCTGTATGTATCACCCCTTCTCCTGTGTGTATCCACCCTCTCTCCTGTGTGTATCTTCCCTCTCTCCAGTTTGAATCCTCCTCTCCCTTTTGTGTATCCCTTTTATCCTGTGTGTATCCTCCACTCTGCTTTGTGTATACTCCTCTCTCCTGTGTGTACGCCCCACTCTCATGTGTGTATCTTATTGTCCAGTGTGTATCCTCCTCTCTTTTGTGTGTATTTTTCTTTCTCTTGTGTGTATTCTTCTCTCCTGGGTCTATGGTCCTCGTTTCTGTGTGTATTCCCCCTCCTGTGTGTATCCTCCTCTCGCCTTTGTGTATCCTCCTTTCTCCTTGGTGTATCCCCCTCTCTCCTGTGTGTATCCCTCTCTCCTTTGTAAATTATCCTCTCTCCTGTGTGTATTCTACTTTCTACTGTGTACCCTCCTCTCTCCTGTGTGTATCACACCACTCCTGTGTGTATCCTTCTCTCTCCTGTGTATTTTTTCCCACTCTGTTGTGTGTATCCTCCTCTCTCCTGCGCGTATCCTCTTCTCTCCTGTGTTTATCCTCCTCTCTCCTGTGTATCCTCCAATCTCCTGCTTGTATTCTCCTCTATTTTCTCTGTATCCATCTCTTTTTCGTGTTTCCTCCTCTCTTTTGTATTTGTCCTCTTTTTCTCTGTGTGTATCCCCCTCTCTCCTTTGTGTATTTCCCTCCCTTCTGTGTGTATGCTTCATTCTCCTGTGTGTATGCTTCTCTCTTTTTTGTGTATTCACCCTCCCTCCTGTGTGTATCCTCCTCTCTCCTGTGCATAAGCCCCTCTTTCCTGTGTGTATTCTCCTCTCCTCTGTGTATCCCCCTTTCTCCTGTGTGTATACCCCCTCTTCTGTGTTTATCTTTTCCGCCGGTGTGTATCCCCCTCTCTCCTGTGTGTTTCCCCTCTTTTTTGTTTATTCTCCTTTCTCCTGTGTGTATCCTCCTCTCTCCTGTGTGGATTCTCCATTCTCCTGTGTTTATTTTCCTCCCTTTGTTAGTATCTCCCTCTACTTTGTGTGTATCCCCCGCTCTCCTGTGTGTATCCTCCTCTCTTCTCTGTGTATTCTCTTCTCGCCTGTGTGTATCTTTCTCTCTCGTGTGTGTATCTTCCTCTCTCCTGCCTGTATTCTCCTCTCTCCTGTGTGTATCACCCTGTATCCTGTGTTTATTCTCCTCTCCCCTGCGTGTATCCTTCTTTCTTCTGTGTGTTTCTTACTTTCTTTTGTTTGCATCCTCCTCTCTCCTGTGTGTATCCCACTCTCCTTTGTTCATACTCCTCTTTCCTGTGGGTATCCCTTCTCTCTTCTGTGCGTATCCCTCTTTTCTCCTGTGTGTAACACCCTCTCTCCTGTGTGTATCCCTTCTCTCTCCTGTGCTTATCCCCCTCTCTCCTTTCTGTATCTCCTCTCTCCTCTGTATCTTTCTCTCTGCTGATTGTATCCTATTTACTCCTGTGTCTACTCCCCTCTCTCCTGTGTGTTTTATCCCCTTTCCTGTGTTTATTTCTTTTTCTCCCGTGTGTATCTTTCTCTTCTGTGTGTAAGCCCCTCTCTTCTATGTGTATTCCCCTCTCCTGTGTTTATCCTCCTCTGTTTTTTGTATATTCTTCTCTCTCCTCTGTTTATTTTTTTCTCTCCTGTGTGTATCCCTTTTTCCTTTGTGTATCCTCTTCTCTCCTGTGTGTACCCTCTTTCTCCTGTGTGTACCCTCAACAGTCCTGTGTGAATCACCACTCTCCGTGTGTATCCCCTCTCTCTCCTGTGTGTATCCCCTCTCTTTTGTGTGTATGCCCCACTTCTGTGTGTATCCACCTCTCTCCTGTGTGCATTCCCTCCTCTCCTGTGTGGATATTTCTCACTCTTGTGTGTATTTTCTGTCTCCTGTGTGTATCTCTCTCTCTGCTGTATGTATTCTCCTCTCTCCTGTGTCTATACATCTCTCTCATGTGTGTATTCTCTATTCTCCTGTGTGAACCCTCATCTCTCCTGTTTGTATCACCACTCTCCTGTGTGTATCCTTCTCTCTCCTGTGTGTATCCTTCTGTCTACCGTGTGTATCCTTCCCTCTTTTGTGTGTTTCCTCCTGTCACCTGTGTTTATCCTATTCTTTTCTGTGTGAATCCTCCTCAATCCTGTGTGTATTCCCCTCTCCTGTGTGTACCCTTCTTTCTCCAGTGCGTAACCTTTTGTTTTCTGTGTGTATCCTGTTCTCTCCTGTGTGTATCATTTTTCTCTTTTGTGTATATCAACCCTCTCTTTTGTGTGTATTTCAGCTCTCTCCTGTGTGTATTCCCCTCTCTCCAGTTTCTGTCGCCCTCTTTTCTTTGTGTATCCCTTCTCTTCTATGTGTAACCCCCTCCCTTTTCTGTGTATACTTTCTTTCTCCTGCGTGTATTTTCCTCTCTCCTCTGTGTATCCCCTCTCTCCTGTATGTATCCTCCTCTCTGCTGTGTTTATCATTTTTTCTCCTGTGTGTACGCTTCTCTCTCCTGTCTGTTTCCCCCTGTTCTGTGTGTATCTTTCTCTCTTTTCTGTTTATCCTTTTTTCTCCTGTGTGTATCATCCTCTCCTGTGTGTATGCCCATCTCTCCTGTGTGTATTTTTTTCTCCTGTGTTTATTTTCCTCTCTCTTGTTTGTATCCTCCTCTCTCCTCTGTGTAT
Organism: Saguinus oedipus; assembly: GCA_031835075.1. NCBI lineage: Eukaryota > Metazoa > Chordata > Mammalia > Primates > Cebidae > Saguinus > Saguinus oedipus. Next base: position 62,351,077 of record CM063173.1, read on the forward strand.
CCCCTACTCTCCTGTGTGTATCCCCTCTCCTTTTTTTATCCTCTTCTCTTTTTGTGTACCCAGTGTCTCCTGTGTGTACCCTCCACACTTCTGTGTGTATCACCCCTCTCCGGTGTTACTTTTTGACTCCCCAAACGAACGACCATATGAAATGGACTAGTGATTATTCTTAACATGTGCAATATTCGAAGTGGTTCTGTGTATTACTCAGTGTTACACATAATTGGAGTTCATATAAAATAGACTCCTGATTAATACACAGGTGTATATCATTCAGGAAGGCACTTAATTCATGGCTATCTAAAACAGTGTTCTGATTACTCCATAGAAGTTCATTATACACTGAATCTTTGAATGAGAGGCCATATATAATAGACACCTGACTATTGCTCCATTGTGAATTATTTAATAAGGTTCTAAATGAGTGGTAGTATAAAATAGAATCCTGAGAATTCCCCAGGTGGGTATCATTCAGGGAGGCACAGAATAAGTGGACAAAGAAAAATGCTCGACTATTACCATGCTGTGGATTATTCACTGAGGATCTAAATGAGTGGCTACATGAAGTAGACTCTTAACTCTTCCCCAGGTGTGTATTATTGAATGAGACTCTGACTCAGTGGGCATAAAAAAGAGACTCAAGTGTATTGCCCAGGTGTTAATTACTTACAGAGACTCTGAATATGTAGGCATTTGAAGTAGACCCTTGACTGTTTCTGAGGGGATTATTATTCACAGAGGCACAGAACGAGTGGCCCTGTGGAAAAAATTCATGTATTATCAGATATACATCTTATGCACTAAAACACTGAAAGAGTGGCCTTAGGAAATAGACCACAGTTTACTCCACAGGGGTGTGGTTTATTTTTTGACTCTCTGAACGAACCACCACATGAAATGGACTAGTGATTATTCTTCACATGTGCAATATTCGAAGTGGTTCTGTATGAGTGTCCATATCAAATAATCTCATGACTCTCACATATGTGTGTATCATTCACAGAGCTTCTTAATTTGGGACTACCTTCAATAGGGTCCTCACTCCTCCACAACTGTTTGTTATGCACTGAATCTCTTAATGAGAGGCCATATGAAATAAAGTTCTTACTATTGCCCCATTGTGTATTGTTCGGTGCTGTCATGGAGTGTCCATATGACATGGACTCTGACTATTCCCAAGGCATGTATTCTTCAGTCAGTTTCTGAATGAGTAACCACATAAAATAGACTCCTGACTCTGTCCTCTTGTCGATTTCTCAGCTCTGCATTTTCCACTGAGTCACTGGGTGAACAGTCATATCAACAGTCTCCAGACAATTCTCCAGGTGTGCATTATTCAGTGAGTCTCTAAATAAGTGGCTATATATAATAGAATCCTGAGTATTTTCCAGACATATATGATTCTTCACTGAAGAACTAAAGAAGTTGCCATGTCAAGTACACTCCTGACATTTCTATACGTCCGTATTATTCTGTGAGGCTCTGAATGAGTGACCATAAAATAGAGACTCCTATATACTGCTCAGGTGTGAGTTTTTACATTCGGCTGTAAATGAGTGACTATACAAAACAGAATCCTGACTTTCCCAAGGTGTCTGTAATACAGTTAGGCTCTGAGTATGTGGCTATATAAAATAGAATCCTGACTAAAATACAGGTGTTCTTTACTCAATGAACCTCTGAAGGAATGACACATGTAATAGCATCCAGATTATTCCTCAGGTATTTATTATTCACTGACGCTCTGAATCTTTGGCCATATGAAATTGTTTCCTGACTAGTCTACAGGCGGGTATTATTGACTCTGACTCTAAATATTTGGGCATATGGAATAGACTAGTGACTATTCCAAAGTTGTCTATTACTGTATCCGCCTTTGATTTTATGGCCATATAAAATAGACTAGTGTCAATTCCACACGTGTGCATTATTTCCTTATTCTGTAAATGAGAGGCGATATAAAGTACACTCCTAACACTTCCCCAGGTGTGTGTCACTCACTGATGTTCTTTTTCTATGACCATATGAAACAGGAGGCTGTCTGTCTCAAATAATTTTATTATTCAGTGAATCTCTGAACGAATGGCTATATGAAATAGACTGCTGAGTATTTTACATTTGTGCATTATTCATTGAGGTTATGAGTCAGTGGCCATATAAAATGTAATCCTGACTAATCCACACGTGCATATTATCCACTGAGGCTATGAATGTGTTTCCAAATGAAATAGATTCCTGGCTACTACACAGGTCTGCATTACTTACCGAGGCTCTGAATGAATATCCATCGAAAATAGACTCCAAATTATACTCCAGGTGTGTACTATTCAGTGAGCCTCAGAAGATGTGGCCATACTAATTAGATTTCTTACTATATCAATGGTCTCTCTTATGCACTGAGGTTCTAAATATGTGTCTATATGAAAGAGTCTCCTGACTACACCACATATTTCAATGACACATTGAATGAGAGGCCACATGAAAAAGTCTCCTGACTATTCCACAGGTGTGCATTATTTAGTGAGAGTCTGAATGAGGAGATACATTTAAATCCTGACTATTCCTTTAGGTGTGTACATTTTGTGAGAATCTCAACGGGTAGACATAGAAAAGAGACATCTGACTATTCCTGCAGATGTGAATTATTTAGTGATTCTCTGAATGAGTGGCCATAAAATATAGACTCGAGACTATATCACAAGTGTGTAATATTCAGTGAGGCTGTGAAAGAAGGGCCATACGAAAGAGAATTCTATTGACTCCACATGTGCGTTATTCACTCTTTGTCTGAATGAGTAGCCGTATGACATAGACACCTCATTATTCTAAATGTGTGCATTATTTGAAAAGCTTTGGTATGAGTGTCCATACCAAACAGACTCCTGAAACTCCCCCAGGTGGGTATTACGCAGCATTTCACAGAATTAGAGGTAATATGAAATAGACTCCTGATTACCACCTAACTGGGGTCATTCAGGAAGGCTCTTAATTCATGGCTATCTTAAACAGTGTCCTGATTACTCCATAGAAGTTCATTATTCACTGAATCTTTAAATGAGAGGCCATACAAAATAGACACCTGACCATTGCTCCTTTGTGAATTATTCAATAAGGTTCTAAATGAGTGGTAGTATGAAATAGTATCCTGAGAATTCCCCAGGTGTGTATCATTCAGGGAGTCACAGAATGAGTGGCCATATAAAAAATGTTCGACTATTATTGTGGTGTGGATTATTCACTGTGGATCTAAATGAGTGGCTACATGAAATAGACTCTTAACTCTTCCCCAGGTGTGAATTATTGAATGAGACTCTGACTAAGTGGGTATAAAGAAGTGACTCAGGTGTATTTACCAGGTGTTCATTACTTACAGATACTATGAATGTGTAGGGATTTGAAGTAGACCCGTGAATGTTTCTGAGGGGAGTATTACTCACAGAGGCCAAGAACGAGTGGCCATGTGAAAGAGATTCCTGACTTACCAGATATACATGTTATTCACTAAAACACTGAAAGTGTGGCCGTATGAAATAGACCGCATTTTACTCCACAGGTGCGCATATTTTTGACTCTCCAAACGAACAACCTTATGAAATTGACTAGTGATTATTCCCCACATGTGCAATATTCGAAGAGGTTCTGTATGAGTGTCCATATCAAATAGTCTCCTGACTCTCACACATGTTTGTATCATTCACGGAGCTGCTTTATTTGGGGCTACCTTCAATAGGATCCTCACTCCTCCACAGCTGTTTATTAGGCACTGAAACTCCGAATGAGAGGCCGTATGAAATAGACTCTTTACTATTGCCCCATTGTGCATTATTCGATAAGGCTGTGATTGAGTGGCCATATGACCTGGACTCTGACTATTCCCAAGGTGTGTATTCTTCAGTCAGTTTCTGAACGAGTGACCACATAAAATAGACTCCTGACTCTGTCCTCTTGAATATTTCTCAGCTCTGCATTTTCCCCTGAGTCGCTGGGTGAATGGTCCTATCAAATAGTCTCCAGACAATTCTCCAGGTGTGCATTATTCAGTGAGTCTCTTAATAAGTGGCTACATATAATAGAATCCTGACTATTTTCTGGATATATATGATTCTTCACTGAGGAACTGAATAAGTGGCCATGTTAAGTACACTCCTGATATTTCCATATGTCTGTATTATTCTGTGAGACTCTGAATGAGTGGCCAAAAAATAGAGACTTCTATATACTACTCAGGCGTGAGTTTATACATTCTGCTGTAAATGAGTGGCTATACGAAATAGAATCCTGACTTTCCCAAGGTGTCTGTTATTCAGTTTGGCTCTGAGTATGTGGCTATACAACATAGAATTCTGACTACAATACAGTTGTTCTTGACTCAATGATCCTCTGAAGAAATGCCACATGTAATAGCGTCCAGAGTATTCCTCGGGTATTTATTATTCACTGATGCTGTGAAACGTTGGCCATATGAAATGGTATTCTGACTAGTCTACAGGCGTGTATTACTGACAATGACTCTAAATATTTGGGCATATGAAAGAGAGTAGTGACTATTCCAAAATTGTGTATTACTGATTCAGGCTTTAATTTTGTGGCCATATATAATAGACTAGTGTCCATTCCACACGTGTGCATTATTCTCTTAGGCTCTAAATGAGAGACTATGTAAAGTACACTCCTAACACTTCCCCAGATGTGTGTCACTCAGTGAGGCTCTTTTGTATGACAATATGAAACAGGAGGCGGTCCATCACAAATAATTTTATTATTCAGTGAATCTCTGTATGAGTGGCTATATAAAATAGACTGCTGAGTACTTTACATTTGTGCATTATTCATTGAGGTTACGAGTCAGTGGCCATATAAAATGTAATCCTGACTAATCCACACATGCACATTATTCACTCAGGCTATGAATGTGTTTCCAAATGAAAAATACTCCTGGCTACCTCACAGGTCTGCATTATTTACCGAGGCTCTGAATGAATGTCCATCGAAAATAGACTCCAAATTATTCTCCACGTGTGTATTATTCAGTGAGCCTCACAAGATGTGGCCATACTAATTAGATTTCCTACTACATCAATGGTCTGTCTTGTGCACTGAAACTCTGAATATGCGTCTACATGAAGGAGTCTCCTGACTACACCACATTTTTCAATGACTCATTGAATGAGAGGCCACATGAAAAAGTCTCCTGACTATTCCACAGGTGTGCATTATTTAGTGAGACTCTGAATGAGGAGATACAAGTAAATCCTGGCTATTTATCCAGGTGTGTATATTTAGTGAGACTCCCAACGGGTAGCCATAGGAAAGAGACTTCTGACTATACCGCCTGTGTGAATTATTTAGTGATTCTCTGAATGAGTGGCCATAACATATAGACTCCAGACGATATCACAAGTGTGTAATATTCAGTGAGGCTGTGAAAGAGGGGCCATATGAAACAGAATTCTAATGACACCACATGTGCATTATTCACTCTTTGTCTGAATGAGTAGCCGTATGGCATAGATACCTCATTGTTCTCTATGTGTGCATTATTCCAACAGGTTCGGTATGAGTGTCCATACAAAACAGACTCCTCAAACTCCCCCATGTGTGTATTACTCAGCATTTCACAGAATTAGATTTCATATGAAATAGACTCCTGACTACAACAAAGGTGTGTGTCATTCAGGAAGGCACTTAATTCATGGCTATCTTAAACAGTGTCCTGATTACTCCATAGAAGTTCATTATTCACTGAAACTTTCAATGAGAGGCCATACAAAATAGACACCTGACCATTGCTCCATTGTGAATTATTCAGTAAGGTTCTAAATGAGGGGGAGTATGAAATGGTATTCTGAGAATTCCCCAGGTGTGTATCATTCAGGAAGGCACAGAATGAGTGGTCATATAAAAAATGTTCGACTATTACTCTGGTGTGGATTATTCACTGAGAATCTAAATGAGTGGCTATATGAAGTAAACTCTTAAGTCTTCACCAGGTGTGTATTATTGAATGAGACTCGAACTAAGTGGGCATAAAAAAGAGGCTCAGGTGTATTGCCCAGGTGTTCATTACATATAGAGACACTGAATTTGTAGGCATTTGAAATATACCGTTGATTATTTCTGAGGGGAGTATTATTCACAGAGGCCCAGACGACTGGCCATGTGAAAGAGATTCCTGACTTATCAGATATACATGTTATTCACTAAAACACTGAAAGAGTGCCCTTATGAAACAGACCGCATTTTAGTCCACGAGTGCGCATTATTTTTTGACCCTCCAAACGAACCACCATATGAAATAGACTAGTGATTATTCCCCACATGTGCAATATTCGAAAAGGTTCTGTATTAGTGTCCATTTTAAATAGTCTCCTGACTCTCACACATGTGTGTATCATTCACGGAGCTTCTTTATTTGGGTCTACTTTCAATAGGGTCCTCACTCCTCCACAGTTGTTTATTACTCACTGAAGCTCTGAATGAGACGCCACATGAAATAGAATCCTTACTATTGCCCCATTGTGCATTATTCGGTAATGCTGTGATTGAGTGGCCATATGACCTGGACTCCGACTATTCCCAAGGGGTGATTTCTTCAGTCAGTTTCTGAGTGAGTGACCACATAAAACAGACTCCTGACTCTGTCCTCTTGACTATTTATCAGCTCTGCATATTCCACTGAGTCGCTGGGTGAACGGTCATATCAAATAATCTCCAGACAATTCTCCAGGAGTGCATTATTCAGTGATTCTCTTAATAAGTGGCTACATATATTAGAATCCTGAGTATTTTCCAGATATATATGATTATTCACTGAGGAACTGAATAAGTGGCCATGTCAAGTACACTCCTGACATTTCCATACGTCTCTATTTTTCTGTGAGTCTCTGAATGAGTAGCCATAAAATACAGACTCTTATATACTACTCAGGCGTGAGTTTTTACATTCGGCTGTAAATGAGTGGCTATACGAAACAGAATCCTGACTTCCCCAAGGTTTCTGTTATTCAGTTAGGCTCTGAGTATGTGGCTATATGAAATAGAATTCTGACTACAATATAGGTGTTCTTTACTCAATGAACCTCTGAAGAAATACTACATGTAATAGCCTCCAGCGTATTCCTAAGGTATTTATTTTCACTGAGGATCTGAAACTTTGGCCATATGAAATTGTTTCCTGACTAGTCTACAGGCATGTATTATTGACTCTGACTCTAAATATTTGGGCATATGGAATAGAATAGTGACTCTTCCAAAGTTGTGTATTACTGACTCAGGCTTTGATTTTGTGGCCATATAAAATAGACTAGTTTCTATTCCACAGGTGCGCATTATTCCCTTAGGCTTTAAATGAGAGGCTTTGTAAAGTACACTCCTAACACTTCCCCAAGTGTGTGTCACACAGTGAGGCTCATTTGTATGACCATATGAAACAGGAGATGGTCTATCTCAAATAATTTTATTATTCAGTGAATCTCTTTATTAGTGGCTATATGAAATGGACTGCTGAGTACTTTACATTTGTGCATTATTCTTTGAGGTTACGAGTCAGTGGCCATAGAAAATGTAATCTTGACTAATCCACACGTGCATATTATCCAATCAGGCTATGAATGTGTTTCCAAATGAAATAGACTCCTGGCTGCTCCACAGGTCTTCATTATTTACCGAGGCTCTGAATGAATGTCCATCGAAAATAGACTCCAAATTATTCTTCAGGTGTGTATTACTCAGTGAGCCTCAGACAATGTGAATATAGTAATTAGATTTCTTACTATATTATGGGTCTGTCTTATACACTGAAACTGAGAATTTCTGTCTACATGATATACACTCCAGACAACATCACATTTTTCAATGACACATTGAATGAGAGGCCACATGAAAAAGTCTTGACTATTCCACAGGAGTGCATTATTTGGTGAGATTCTGAAAGATGAGATATAGGTAAATCCTGACTATTTCCCCAAGTGTGTACACTTAGTGAAGCTCTTAACGATTGGCCGTAAGAAAGAGTCTCCTGACTGTTCCACAGGTGTGCATTATTTAGTGAGACTCTGAATGAGAGGATAATGGTAAATCCTGACTATTTCCCCAGGTGTGTACACTTAGTGAGGCTCTTAACGAGTGGCCATAAGAAAGAGACTTCTGACTATTCCAAAGGTGTTTATTATTTAGTGATTCTCTGAATGGGTGGCCATAAAAAATAGACTCCAGACTATATCAAAAGTGTGTAATATTCAGTGATTCTGTGAAAGAGGTTCCATAAGAATCAAACTGCTAATTACTTTTCATGTGCATTATTCACTGTTTGCCTGAATGAGTAGCAATATGACATAGTCCTCTGATTGTTATACATGTGTGCATTAATCAAACAGGTTCTGTTTGAATGTCCATACCAAGTAGACTCCTGACACTGCAAGAGGTGTGTATTACTCAACAATACAAAAAATTAGATTTCATATGAAATAGATGCCAGGCTATTACCCAGGTGTGTATCATTCAGGAAGGCACTGAATTCATGGCTATCTTAAACAGCGTCCTGATTACTCCACAGAAGTTTATTATTCACTGAAACTTTGAATGATAGATCATATAAAATAGACACCTGACTATTGCTCCATTGTGAATTATTCAATAAGGTGCTAAATGCGTGGTAGTATCAAATAGAATCCTTAGGATTCTTCACGTGTATATCACTCAGTGAGGCACAAAATGAGTGGCCATATAAAAAATGCTCGACTATTACCCTGGTGTGCATTATTCACTGAGGCTCTAAATGAGTGGCTACATGAAGTAGACTCTTAACTCTTCCCCAGGTGTGTATTATTGAATGAGACTCTGACTAAGTGGGCATAAAAAAGAGACTCAGTTGTATTGCCCAGGTGTTCATTATGTACAGAGAATTTGAATGTTTAGCCATTTGAAGTAGAGCCTTGACTATTTTTGAGGCGAGTGTTCTTCACAGAGACCCTGAACAAGTGGCCATGTGGAAGAGATTCCTGACTTATCAGATATACATATTATTCACTAAAACACTGAAAGAGTGTCCTTATGAAATATAACCCATTTTACTCAACAGGTGTACGTTATTTTTGGATTCTCCAAACTAATCGCCATGTGAAACAGACTAGTGATTATTCCCCACATGTGCAGTATTTGAAAAGTTTCTGCATGAGTGTCTATGTCACATAGTCTCCTGACTCTTACACGTGTGTGTATCATTCATGGAGCTGCTTAATTTGGGGCTACCTGAAATAGGGTCCTGACTACTCCACAGCTGTTTATTATTCACTGAAACTCCGAATGACAGGCCATATGAAATAGACTCCTTACAAATGCCCCATTGTGCATTACTCTTTAATGCTGTGATTGAGTGTCCATATGACTTGGACACTGACTATTCCCAAGGTGTGTCTTCTTCAGTGAGATTCTGAATGAGTGACCACATAACATAAACCCTTGACTCTATCCCCTTGACTATTTTTCAGTTCTGCATTGTCCACTGAGTTGCTGGGTGTAGAGTCATATCAGATAGTCTCCAGACTATTCCTTAGCTGTGCATTATTCAGTGAGTCTCTGAATAAGTGGCTATATATAATATAATCCTGATTATTTTCCAGATATATATGATTCCTCCCTGAGGTTCTGAATAAGTCGCCGTGTGAAATACACTCCTGACGTTTATATGGGTCTGTATTATTCTGTGAAGCTCTGAATGAGTGGCCATAAAATAGAGACTCCTGAATGCTCCTCAGGCATTCGTTTTTACATTCGGCTCTAAGTGAGTGGCTATACGAAATAGAATTTTACCTTTTCCCAAGGTGTATGTTATTCAATAAGGCTCTGAATATGTGGCTATAGAAAATAAAATTTTGTCTACAATAGAGGTGTTTCTTATTCAAGGAAGCTCTGAAATTGATGCCACATGTAATAGCGTCCTGAGAATTTCCCAGGTATGTATTATTCACTGAGGCTCTGAAACTTTGGCCATATAAAATTGTTTTCTGACTAGTCCGCAGACGTGTATTATTGACTCTGACTCTAAATATTTAGGCATGTAAAATAGACAAGTGACTATTCCAAAGTTGTGTATTACTCACTCAGGCTTTGATTTTGTGGCCATATAAAATAGTCTAGTGTCTATTCCACACGTGTGCATTATTCTCTGAGGCTGTAAATGAGGGGCTATATAAAGTAGACTCCTAAAAGTTCCCTAGGTGTGCCTTACTCAGTGAGGCTCATTTTGTGTGACCGTGTAAAACAGGATGCTGCTATATTAAATATTTTATTATTTAGTGAATCTCTGAATGAGTGTCTATATGAAATATACTGCTGAGTACATTACATTTGTGCATTTTTCACTGAGGTTACGAGTCAGTGGCCATATAAATTGGAATCTGGACTAATCCACACGTGCATATTATCCACTGAAGCTATGAATGAATGTCCTAATAAAATAGACTCCTGGCTACTATACAGGTTTACATTATTTACCGAGGCTCTGAATGAATGTCCATTGAAAATAGACTCCAAATTATTCTCCAGGTGTGTATTATTCAGTGAGGCTCAGAAGATGTGGCCATATTAATAAGATTTTTTACACCATAAAGGGCCTGTTTTATTCACTGTTGCTCTGAATATGTGTCTACATGAGATAGACTCCTGACTACATCACATTATTCAGTGACACTCCGAATTAGAGGCCATATGAAAAAGACTCCTGACTCTTCTGCAGGTGCGCATTATTTATTGAGACTCTGAATGAAGGGATATAGGTAAATCCTGACTTTTTACCCAGGTGTGTACACTTAGTGAGGCTCGTAACGAGTGGCCATAAGAAGAGTCTCCTGAGTATTCCACAGGTGTGCATTATTTAGTGAGACTCGGAATGAGGGGATAATGGTAAGTCCTGACTATTTTCCCAGGTGTGTACACTTAGTGAGGTTCTTAATGAGTGGCCATAGGAAAGAGACTTCTGACTATACCACAGGTGTGCATTATTTAGTGATTCTCTGAAGGAGTGGCCATAAAAAATAGACTCCAGACTATATCACAAGTGTGTAATATTCAGTGAGGCTGTGAAAGAGTGTCCATAAGAATCAGACTTCTAATTACTTTAAATGTGCATTATTCACTGTTTGTCTGAAGGAGTAGCCATATGACATAGACTCCTCATTATTATTATTTTTTTTAGGAAAGGAAAAGAGAGGAAGAAAAAGAGGGAGAGAGAACAAGAATATTGCTTTATTCTATAAATGGGTATTAATTATGGCTGATCATTATTTTGTGTATTTAAAATGGAGAATGTATATTTTATTTATCTAAAGTAGAGAGTTCTACAAGTGCTTATTATATTTACTTGTGACTGATCTGAGTTTAGATTCTGGATATCCTTATTAATTTTCTGTTTCATTCAGTCTGAATCTCTTTTGGGTCTTATGTATCTGGTTGTTAGTATGCATTGCATTGACCCTTATACCACTCTACCTTTGTTGGTTTGAAATAGGTTTTATCAAATGCATGAATTGCAACTCCTTTATGTTTATTTATTTCTTTTTGTTCCTATTTGGTTGTTAAATCTTTCTCCAACTTTTTATTTTTAGTCTTTTTGTATCTTTGGATATGAAATGGGTCTGGATATAGTATACCGTTAGATTTTGACTGTATATTTTAAATAGAAAATTTAGTCGATTTCAATTTAAGATTACTGCCATTTGATGTTAACTGGCTATTTTATACATTTTTTGATGTAAATTCTTTCTGTTGATGATCTTTACTTTTTGGTATGTTTTTAGAAAGGCTAATACTGGTTGTTCCTTTCTGTGTGTAATGCTTCTTTCAGAAGTTTTTGTAAAGCAGGCCTGGTGGTAATAAAATCTCTGAGTACTTGCTTGTTCATAAAAGATTTTATTTTTTCTTCAATTGTGAAGCTTAGTTTGGCAGGATATGAAATTCTGGGCTGAAAGTTCTGTTCTTTGAGGATGTTAAATATTGGCCCCCCTTCTCTTCTGGCTTGTAGGGTTTCTACTGAGAGATCTGCTGTAAGTATAATAGGCTTCCCTTTGTGGGTAACCTGACCTTTCTCTCTGGCTGCCCTTAGTATTTTCTCCTTTGTTTCAACCCTGGTGAATCTAATGATTATGTGTCTTGGGGTTGCTCTTCTTAAGGAATATCTTTGTGGTGTTCTCTGTATTACCTGAGGTTGAGTGGTATCCTGCTTTGCTAGATTGGGAAAATTCTCCTGGATAATATCCTGAAGAGTATTTTCCAGCTGGGATGAATTCTCTCCATCACATTCAGGTACACCTATCAAACATAGATTAGGTCTTTTCACAAAGTCCCATAATTCTTGGAGACTTTGCTCATTCTTTGTATCCTTTTTTCTCTATTCTTATCTTCTCGTTCCATTTCATTAAGTCGGTCTTCGACCTCTGATATCCTTTCTTCTGCTTGTTCAATTCGGCTATTCAAACTTGTGTATTTTTCACTAAGTTCTCGTGTTGTATTTTTCAACTCCATTAGTTCATTTATATTCCTTTCTATATTGTCCATTCTTTTTAACATTTCGTCTAACCTTTTTTCAAAGTTCTTAGTTTCTTTGCATTGGTTTAGAACAATTTGTTTCAATTCCCAGAGGTTTTTTACCATTCACCTTCTAAAACCTCCTTCCGATACTGGAACAGAGTCCTCTTCCATTAGGGCTTGTTCCGTTGCTGATGAGGAATTACTATCCCCTGTAGAGGGAGAGGGGTTCTGACTTTCAGTTTTCTCGGCCTTTTTAGGCTGTTTTTTTCCCTTTTTTGTGATTTTATCCATCTGATATCATTACAATTAGCGCCTTTCTCATTAAGTTTCTGAGTGGATGTCCAATTTATTGATTCCCAGTGCTGGAATCCGAGCAACCCACTGCGCTGGCCAAAACAACAGCAATAAGAGTGATGGTGCTCTTCTGCCTGAAAATCTCCGGTCTGGCTTTCTTCTTGAGTCTGCAACAAGCGGCTCTGCTTTCCTGGAACTCCAAACACCAGTCAGTAGGGGAACCAGTCCCGCACACTGTGCACGAAGAGATGCCGCGCAAAGGCGACGACAAACCCGCTGCGCCTGCCAGAGAAGTCGCGCTGGCGACCCTTGGGGCTCCTCCACTGGAAATCTTCTGGTCGTTGGGCGATGAAAATTGCTCTGAAAATGTGGTCACCTCACGTTTTCTGAGCTTTCACTGGGAGCTACAATCCTGAGCTGTTAGCAATCAGCCATCTTGGATCTGTATCTGACTCCTCATTATTATACATTTGTGCATTAATCAAACAGGTTCTGTTTGAGTGTCCATACCAAATAGACTCCTGACACTGGCCGAGGTGTGTACTACTCAACAATACACAAAATTAGATTTCATATGAAATAGACGCCAGGCTATTACACAGGTTTATATCTTTAAGAAATGCACTTAATTCGTGGCTATCTTAAACAGCGTCCTGATTACTCCATAGAAGTTTATTATTCACTGAAACATTGAGTGATAGACCATACAAAATAGACACCTGACTACTGGTCCATTGTGAGTTATTCAATAAGGTGATAAAGGCGTGGTAGTATCAAATAGAATCCTGAGAATTCCTCAGGTGTATATCACTCAGTGAAGCACAAAATGAGTGGCCATATAAAAAATGTTCGACTACTTCCCTGGTGTGCATTATTCATGGAGGATCTAAATGAGTGGCTACATGAAGTAGACTCTTAACTCTTCCCAAGGTGTGTATTATTGAATGAGACTCTTACTAAGTGGGCATAAAAAAGAGACTCAGGTGTATTGCCCAGGTGTTCATTACCTACAGATTCTCTGAATGTGTAGCCATTTAAAGTAGACACTTGAATATTTTTGAGGGGAGTATTCTTCACAGAGGCCCTGAACGAGTGGCCATGTGAAACAGATTCCTCACTTTTCAGATATACATATTATTCACTAAAATACTGAAAGAGTGGCCTTCTGAAATGGAACCCATTTTACTCCACAGGTATGCATAAGCTTTTGATTCAACAAACAAAACACCATATGAAACAGACAGGTGATTATTACCCACATGTGCAGTATTCGAAAAGGCTTTGATTTTTCGGGCATATAAAATAGACTAGTGTCTATTCCACACGTGTGCATTATCTCCTGATTCTGTAAATTAAAGGCTATATAAGGTAGACTCTTAAAACTTCCCCTGGTGTGCATTACTCAGTGAGGCTCTTTTCGTTTACCCATATGAAACAGGATGCTGTCTATTGCAAATATTGGCATTATTCAGTGAATCTGTGAATGAGTGTCTACATGAAATAGACTGCTAAGTATTTTACATTTTTGCATTTTTCACTGAGGATACGAGTAAGTGGCCATATAAAATGGAATCCTGACTAATCCACACGTGCATGTTATCCACTGAGGCTATGAATGAGTCTCCTAATAAAACAGACTCCTGGCTATTCCACAGGTGTACATCATTTTCCGAGGCTCTGAATATATGTCCATCGAAAATAGACTCCAAATTATTCCCCAGGTTTGTATTATTCAGTAAGAGTCAGAATATGTTTCCATCTAAATTAGATTCCTTTCTATATCAAGTGTCTGTCTTATTCACTGAAGCTCTGAATATGTGTCTACATAAAATAGACTCCTGACTAAACCACATTATTCAATGACACTCCTAATTAGAGGCCACATAAAAAATTATCCTGACTATTCCACACGTGCGCATTATTTAGTGAGATGCTGAATGAGGGGATAAAGGTAAATCCTATTTCTCCAGGTGTGTACACTTAGTGAGGCTTTTAACAAGTGGCCATAGAAAAGAGACTTCTGACTATTCAGCAGGTGTGCATTATTTAGTGAGACTCAAAATGAGGGGATAATGATAAATCATATTTTTCCAGGTGTGTACACAAAGTGAGGCTCTTAACGAGTGGCCATTGGAAAGTGTCTTCTGACTACTCCACAGGTGTGCATTATTTTGTGAGTCTCTGAATGAGGGGATAATGGTAAATCCTATTTCCTCAGGTTTGTACACATAGTGAGGCTCTTAACAAGTGGCCATAGAAAAGGGACTTCTTTCTATTCCGCATGTGTGCATTATTTAGTGATTTCTCTGAATGGGTGGCCATAAAAAATAGAATCCAGACTATATCACAAGTGTGTAATATTCAGTGAGTCCGTGAAAGTGGTTCCATGAGAATCAGACTTCTAATTAATTTACATGTGCATTATTCACTGTTTGTCTGAATGAGTAACTGTGTGACATAGACTTCTCATTATTATACATGTTTGCATTAATTAAACAGGTTCTGTTTGAGTGTCCAAACCAAGGAGACTCCTGACACTGCCCCAGGTGTGTATTACTCAACAATACACAAAATTTGAGTTTGTATGAAATAGACGCTAGGCTATTACCCAGGTGTGTATCATTCAGGAAGGCACTTAATTCATGGCTATATTAAACAGCGTCCTGATTACTCCATAGAAGTTTATGATTCACTTAAACTTTGAGTGAGAGACCATATAAAATAGACACCTGACTATTGCTCCATTGTGAATTATTCAATAAGGTTCTAAATGAGTGTTAGTATCAAATAGAATCCTGAGGATTCTTCAGGTGTATATCACTCCGTGAGACACCATATGAGTGGCCATATAAAAAATGCTCAACTATTACCCTGGTGTTCATTATTCACTGAGACTCTAAATGAGTGGCTTCATGAAGTAGACTCTTAACTCTTCCCCCAGTGTGTATTATTGAATGAGACTCTGACAATGTGGGCATAAAAAGAGACTCAGGTGTATTGCCCAGGTGTTCATTACCTAGTGTCTCTGAATGTGTAGCCATTTACAGTAGACACTTGATTATTTTTGAAGGGAGTATTCTTCACAAGAGCCCCAAAAGAGTGGCCATGTGAAAGAGATTCCTTACTTTTCAGATATACATATTATTCACTAAAACACTGAAAGAGTGGCCTTCTGAAATAGAACCCATTTTACTTCACAGATGTGCATAAGTTTTCGATTCACCAAACGAAACACCATATGAAACAGACAAGAGATTATTCCCCACATGTGCAGAATTCAAAAAGGTTTTGATTTTGCGGCAATATAAAATAGACTAGTGTCTATTCCACACGTGTGCATTATTTCCTGATTCTGTAAATTAAACGCTATATAAAGTAGACTCCTAACACTTCTCCTGGTGTGCATTACTCAGTGAGGCTCTTTTCCTTTAACCATATGAAACGGGATGCTGTCTAACACAAATATTTGTATTATTCACTGAATCTCTGAATGAGTGTCTATATGAAATAGACTTCTAAGTATTTTATATTTATGCATTTTTCACTGAGGTTACGAGTCACTGGCCATATAAAATGGAATCCTGACTAATCCACACGTGCATATTATCAACTGAGGCTATGAATGAGTGTCCCAATAAAACAGACTTTTGGCTACTCCACAGGTATACATTATTTTCCGAGGCTCTGAATATATTTCCATTGAAAATAGATTCAAAATTATTCCCCAGGTGTGTATTATTCAGTGAAGTTCAGAATATGTTTCCATATCAATTAGACTCCTTACTATATCAAGTGTCTCTCTTATTCACTGAAGCTCTGAATATGTGTATACATGAAATAGACTCCTGACTACACCACATTATTCAGTGACACTCCGAATTATGAGCCACATGAAAAAGTCTACTGACTATTCCACAGGTTTGCATTATTTAGTGAGACTCTGAATTAGGTGATAAAGTTAAATCTTGACTATTTCTCCAGGTGTGTACACTTAGTGAGGCTCTTAAAGAGAGGCCATCGGAAAGAGACTTCTGACTATTCCGCAGGTGTGCATTATTTAGTGATTCTTTGAATGAGTGGCCATATAAAATAGACTCCAAACTATATCACAAATGTGTAATATTCAGTGAGGCTGTTAAAGATGGGCCATGTGAAACAGACTTCTAATTACTCCACATGTGCATTATTCCCAGTTTGTCTGAATGAGTAGCCATATGACATAGACTCCTCATTATTATCCATGTGTGCATTAATCAAACAGGCTCGGTTTGAGTGTCCATACCAAATAGACACTTGACACTGCCCCAGGTGTGTATTACTCAGCGATACACCAAATGAGAGTTCAAATGTGATAGACTCCTGACTATCACACAGGTGGGTATCATTCAGCAAGGCACTTAATTCGTGGCTATGTTAAACAAAGTCCTGATTACTCCATAGAAGTTTTCTATTCACTGAAACGTTCAGTGATAGACCATATAAAATAGACCCCTGACTATTGCACTATTGTGAATTATTCAATAAGGTGATAAATGAGTGGTACAATCAAATAGAACCCTGAGGATTCTTCAGGTGTATATCACTCAGTGAGGCACAAAATGAGTGGCCATATAAAAAATGCTCGACTATTACCCTGGTGTGCATTATTCACTGAGGCTCTAAATGTGTGGCCACATGAAGTAGACTCTTAGATCTTCCTTTGTTGTGTATTACTGAATGAGTCTCTGACTAAGTGGGCATAAAAAAGGGACTCAGGTGTATTGCCCAGGTGTTCATTGCTTACACACACTTTGAATGTGTAGCCATTTGAAGTAGACACTTGACTATTTTTGAGGGGAGTATTCTTCACAGAGGCCCTGAACGAGTGGCCATGTGAAAGAGATTTGTGACTTATCATATATACATGTTATTCACTAAACCACTGAAAGAATGTCCTTATGAAATAGAACCCATTTTACTCAACATGTGTGCGTTATTTTTTGATTCTCCAAACTAACAACCATATGAAACAGACTAGTGATTATTCCCCACATGTGCAGTATTCGAAAAGTTTCTGTATGAGTGTCTATGTCAAATAGTCTCCTGACTCTGACACATGAGTGTATCATTTATGGAGCTGCTTAATTTGGGGCTACCTGAAATAGGGTCCTGACTACTCCACAGCTGTTCATTTGCACTGAAGCTCCGAATGACAGGCCATATGATAGAGACTCCTTACTATTGCCCCATTGTGCATTATTCGGTAATGCTGTAATTGACGGTCCATATGACTTGGACACTGACTAATCTCAAGATGTCTATTCTTCAGTGAAATTCAGAACGAGTGACCACATAATATAAACCCTTGACTCTATCCTCTTGACGATTTTTTAGTTCTGCATTGTCCACTGAGTAGCTGGGTGAAGAGTCATATCAAATAGTCTCCAGACTATTCCTTAGCTGTGCATTATTCAGTGAGTCTCTGAATAAGTGGCTATATATAATATAATCCTGAGTATTTTCCAGATATATATGATTCCTCACTGAGGTTCTGAATAAGTGGCCATGTGAAATACACTCCTGACGTTTTCATTGGTCTGTATTATTCTGTGAAGCTCTGAATGAGTGGCCATAAATAGAGCCTCCTGAATGCTCCTCAGGCATGCGTTTTTACATTCGACTCTAAATGAGTGGCTATACGAAATAGAATTTTAACTTTTCTCAAGGTGTATGTTATTCAGTTAGGCTCTGAATATGTGGCTATAAGAAATAGAATTCTCACTACAATAGAGGTGTTTCTTATACAGGGAGGCTCTGAAATTGGTGCCACATGGAATAGTGTCCTGAGTATTTCCTAGGTATGTATTATTCACTGAGGCTCTGAAACTTTGGCCATATGAAATTGTTTTCTGATTGTCCACAGGTGTGCATTATTGAGTCTGTCTCTAAATATTTGGGCATGTAAAATAGACAGGTGACATCCCAAAAATGTGTATTACTCACTCAGGCTTTGATTTTGTTGCCATATAAAATAGTCTAGTGTCTATTTCACACGTGTGCATTGTTCCTTAAGGCTATAAATGAGAGGCTATATAAAGTAGACTCCTAACACTTCCCTAGGTGTGCCTTACTCAGTGAGGCTGATTTTGTGTGACCATATGAAACAGGATGCTGCTATATTAAATATTTGTATTAATTTTGGAATCTCTGAATGAGTGTCTACATGAAATAGACTACTGAGTACTTTACATTTGTGCATTTTTCACTGAGGTTATGAGTCAGTGGCCAAATAAATTGGAATCCAGACTAATACACACATGCATATTATCCACTGAAGCTATGAATGAGTGTCCTAATAAAATAGACTCCTGGCTACTCTGCAGGTGTACATTATACACCTAGGCTCTGAATGAATGTCCATTGAAAAAAATTCTCATTTATTCTCCAGTTGTGTTTTATTTAGTGAGGCTCTGAAGATGTGGCCATATTAATTAGATTCCTTACAACATAAAGGGCCTCTTTTATTCACTGTGGCTTTGAATATGTGTCTACATGAATTAGACTCCTGACCACATCACATTATTCAGTGACACTTCGAATAAAAGGCCACATGAAAAAGTCTCCTGACTATTCCGCAGGTGTGCATTATTTAGTGAGACTCTGAATGAGGGGATAATGGTAAATCCTGACTATTTCCCCAGATGTGTACACTTAGTGAGGCTCTTAACCTGTGCCCATGGAAAGAGACTTCTGACTATTCTGCAGGTGTGCATTATTTAGTGATTCTCTGAACGGATGGCCATAAAAAATAGACTCCAGACTATATCAAAAGTGTGTAATATTCCGTGAGGCTGTGAAAGAGGGTCCATAAGGATCAGACTGCTAATTACTTTACATGTGCATTATTCACTTTTTGTCTGAATGAGTATCCATATGACATAGACTTCTCATGATTATACATGTGTGCATTAATCAAAGAGGTTCTGATTGTGTGTCCATACCAAATCGACTCCTGACACTGTCCCAGGTGTGTATTACTCTATGATACACAAAATTAGAGTTCATATAAAATAGAAGCCTGGCTATTACCCTGGTGTATATCATTCAGAAAGGCACTGAATTCGTGACTATCTTAAACAGCGTCCTGATTACTCCATAGAAGTTTATTATTCACTGAAACTTTGAGTGATATACCATATAAAATAGACACCTGACTATTGCTCCATTGTGAATTATTCAATAAGGTGTTAAAGGCGTGGTAGTATCAAATAGAATTTTGGGGATTCTTCAGGTGTATATCACTCAGTGAAGCACAAAATGAGTGGCCATATAAAAAATGCTCGACTATTAACCTGGAGTGCATTATTCACTGAGGCTCTAAATGAGTGGCTACATGAAGTAGACTCTTAACTCTTCCCCAGGTGTGTATTATTGAATGAGACTCTTACTAAGTGGGCATAAAAAAGACACAGGTGTATTGCCCAGTTGTTCATTACCTACAGATTCTCTGAATGTGTAGCCATTAAAAGTAGACACTTGAATACTTTTGAGGGGAGTGTTCCTCACAGAGGCCCTTAACGAGTGGTCATGTGAAAGAGATTCCTTACTTTTCAGATATACATATTATTCACTAAAATACTGAAAGAGTGGCCTTCTGAAATAGAACCCATTTTACTACACAGGTGTGCATTAGCTTTGATTCAACAAACGAAACACCATATGAAACAGACAGGTAATTATTCCCCACGTATGCAATATTTGAAAAGGCTTTGATTTTGCATCCATATAAAATAGACTAGTGTCTATTCCACACGTGTGCATTATTTTCTGATTCTGTAAATTAAACGCTATATAACGTAGACTCCTAACACTTCCCCTGGTGTGCATTACTCAGTGAGGCTCTTTTCGTTTAACCATATGAAACAGGATGCTGTCTATCTCAAATGTTTTATTATTCAGTGAATTTCTGAATGAGTGTCTACATGAAATAGACTGCTAAGTATTTTACATTTTTGCATTTTTCACTGAGGATATGAGTAAGTGGCCATATGAAATGGAATCCTGACTAATCCACACGTGCATGTTATTCACTGAGGCTATGAATGAGTCTCCTAATAAAGTAGACTCCTGGCTACTCCACAAGTGTACATCATTTTCCGAGGCTCTGAATATATGTCCATTGAAAACAGACTCCAAATTATTCCCCAGGTGTGTATTATTCAGTGAGAGTCAGAATTTGTTTTCATCTAAATTAGATTCCTTTTTATATCAAAAGTCTGTCTTATTCACTGAACTCTGAATATGTGTCTACATGAAATAGACTCCTGACTAATCCACATTATTCAGTGACACTCTGAATTAGAGGCCACATGAAAAAGTCTCCTGACTATTCCAAACGTGTGCATTATTTAGTGAGACTCTGAATGAGGGGATAATGGTAAATCCTATTTTTCCAGGTGTGTACACTTAGTGAGGCTCTTAACGAGTGGCCATTGGAAAGAGTCTCCTGACTATTCCACAGGAGTGCATTATTTTGTGAGACTCTGAATGAGGGGATAATGGTAAATCCTATTTTCTCAGGTTTGTACACTTAGTGAGGCTCTTAACGAGTGGCCATAGAAAAGAGACTTCTGACTATTCCGCAGGTGTGCATTATTTAGTGATTTCTCTGAATGGGTGGCCATAAAAATAGAATCCAGACTATATCACAAGTGTGTAATATTCAGCAAGTCCTTAAAAGTGGGTCCATAAGAATCAGACTTCTATTTACTTTACATGTGCATTATTCACTGTTTGTCTGAATAAGTAACTGTATGACATAGACTCCTCATTATTATACATGTGTGCATTAATTAAACAGGTTCTGTTTGAGAATCGATACCAAAGAGACACCTGACACTGCCCCAGGTGTGTATTACTCAACGGTACACAAAATTGGAGTTCATATGAAAAAATGCTAGGCTATTACCCAGGTGTGTATCATTCAGGAAGGCACTTAATTCATGGCTATCTTGAACAGCGTCCTGATTACTCCATAGAAGTTTATTATTCAGTTAAACTGTGAGTGGTAGACCATATAAAATAGACACCTGACTATTGCTCAATTGTGAATTATTCAATAAGGTTCTATATGAGTGGTAGTATCAAATAGAATCCTGAGGATTCTTCAGGTGTGTATCACTCCGTGAGACACCATATAAGTGTCCATATAGAAAATGCTTGACTATTACCCTGGTGTTCATTGTTCACTGAGGCTCTAAATGAGTGGCTACATGAAGTAGACTCTTAACTCTTCCCCAGGTGTGTATTATTGAATGAGACACTGACTATGTGAGCATAAAAAGAGACTCAGGTGTATTGTCCGGGTGTTCATTACCTACAGTGTCTCTGAATGTGTAGCCATTTAAAGTAGACACTTGATTATTTTTGAGGGGACTATTCTTCACAGAGGCCATGAAGGAGTGGCCATGTGAAAGATATTCCTTACTTTTCCAATATACATATTATTCACTAAAACACTGAAAGAGTGGCCTTCTGAAATAGAACCCATTTTACTCCACAGGTGTGCATAAGTTTTTGATTCACCGAACGAAACACCATATGAAACAGACAAGAGATTATTCCCCACATGTGCAGAATTCGGAAACGCTTTGATTTTGCGGCCATATAAAATAGACTAGTGTCTATTCCACACGTGTGCATTATTTCCTGATTCTGTAAATTAAAGGCTATATAAAGTAGACTCCTTACACTTCCCCTGGTGTGAATTACTCTGTGAGGCTCTTTTTGCTTAACCATATGAAACAGGATGCTGTCTATCTGAAATATTTGTAATAATCAGTGAATCTCTGAATTTGTGTCTATATAAAATAGACTGCTGAGTAGTTTACATTTGTGCATTTGTCACTGAGGTTATGAGTCAGTGGCCATATAAAATGGAATCCTGCATAATCCACACGTGCATATTATTTAATGAGGCTCTTTTTGTGTAACCATAAAAAACAGGATGCTATCTTAAATATTTTTATTATTCAATGAATCTCTTAATGAGTGTCTATATGAAATAGACTGCTGAGTACTTTACATTTGTGCATTTGTCACTGAGGTTACAAGTAAGTGGCCATATAAAATGGAATCCTGACTAATACACACGTGCGTATTATCCAATGAGTCTATGAATGAGTGTCCAAATGAAAAAGACTTCTGGCTACTCCACAGGTGTGCATTATTTACCGAGGCTCTGAATGAATGTCCATCGAAAATAGACTCCAAATTATTCTCCAGGTGTGTATTGTTCAGTGAGGCCCTTTTCGTGTGTCCATATGAAACAGGATGTTGTCTATCTTAAATATTTGTATTATTCATTGAATATCTGAATGAGGATTATATGAAATATACTGCTGAGTACTTTATATTTGTGCAATTTTCATTGAGGTTATGAGTCAGTGGCCATATAAAATGGAATCCTGAGTAATCCACACGAGCATATTATCCACTGAGGCTATGAATGAATGTCCTAATAAAATAGATTCATGGCTACTCCACAGGTGTACATTATTTTCCGAGGCTCTGAATGAATGTCCATCGAAATTAGACTCAAAATTATTCTCCAGGTGTGGATTATACAGTGAGGCTCAGAAGATGTTGCCATATTAATTAGATTCCTTACTCTATATGGGGCCTTTCTTATTCACTGAGGCTCTGAATATGTGTCTACGTGATATAGACTCCTGAATACACCACATTATTCAGTGACACTCCGAATTAGAGGCCACATGAAAAAGTCTCCTGACTATTCCACAGGTGTGCCTTATTTAGTGAGAATGTGAATGAGGGGATAAAGGTAAATCCTATTTCCCCAGGTGTGTACACTTAGTGAGGCTCTTATGGAGTGGCCAAAGGAAAGAGACGTCTGACTATTCAGGTGTCCACTATTTTGTGATTCTTTGAATGAGTGGCCATAAAATATATACTCCAGACTTTATCACAAGTGTGTAATATTCAGTGAGGCTGTGAAGGATCCTCTGTATACCTCCTGTCTCCTGTTTATCATCTCTCTCCTGTTTGTATCCTCTCTCCTGGGTGTATCCTCCTCTCTCCTGTGTGTACCCGTTTTTTCTTTTTGTATCCCACTTACCTGTGTGTATCCTCCTCTTTCCTGTGTGTATCCCCCTTTCTCCTGTGTTTATCCATTTTTACTGTGTGTATGCCCCTCTCTCCTTTGTGTACCCTCCTGCCTCCTGTGTATATCACCACTCTCCTGTGTATATCCCCCTCCCTCCTGTGTGTATTCTTCTGTCTCCTGTGTGTATCCTGCTCTCTTTTGTGTGTAAACTCCTCTATCTTGTGTGCATCCTCCTCTCTCCTGTGTGTATCCGCCTCTTCTGTGTGTATCTATTTCTCTACTGTTTGTATCCTCCTCTCTTCTGTGTGTATCCTCCTCCCCCTTGTGTGTATTCCTCCTCTGTCGTGTGTGTATCCCTCCACTCTCCTGTGGGTATCCCCGCTCTTTCCTGTGTGTATCCCCCTCTTTCCTGTGGGTATCCCCCTCTCTCTTGTGTGTATCCCCTCTCTCCAGTGTGTATCCTCCTCTCAGCTTTTTGAATCCTCCTCTATTCTGTGTGTACGCCCTCTTCTCATGTGTGTATCCCCATCTCCCATGTGTATTCTCCCCTCTCCTGTGTCTATTCTCCTTTCTCCTCTGTGTATCTTTCTCTCCTGTGTGTATGCCCCTCTCTCCTGTGTATATCCTTCTCTACTGTGTTTATCCTCCTCTCTCCTGTGTGTATCCTCCTTTTTTTCTGTGTATCCCCCTCTCTTCTGTGTGTATCTCCCTCTCCTTTGTGTATCCTCCTCTCTCCTCTTTGTATCTTCCTCTCTCCTGTGTGTAACCTCCTCTCTCCTGTGTGTATCACCACTCTTCTGTGTGTATCCCCCTCTCTTCTGTGTGTATCCCCCTCTCTTTTGTGTGTAGTTTCCACTCTCCTGTGTGTATCCTTTTTTCTTCTGTGTGTACCCTCCTATCTCCAGTGTGTATACCCCTCTCCTGTGAGTATCCTCCCCTCTTTAGCGTGTATCCTCCTCTCTCCTGTGTGTATCCTCCTCTCTCCTGCGTTTATCCTCCTCTCTTCTGTCTGTGTCATCCACTCTTTTGTGTGTATCTTCCTCTCTCCTGTTTTTATCCTTCTTTCCCTGTGTGTTTCCCACTCTCTCCTGTGTGTATGCCTCAATCTCCTGTGTGTATCTTAGTCCCACCTGTTTGTATGCCTCAATCTCCTGTTTGTATCCCCCTCTCTCCTGTGTGTATCCCCACTCCCTCCTGTGTGTATCCCCCCTCTCCTCTGTGTATACTCCTCTCTCCTGTGTGTATGTCACTCTCTTATGTGTGTATCCCTCTCTCCTGTGTTATCCCCTATCTCCTGTGTATCTCCCCGTCTCCTGGGCGTATCCGTCTCGCCTGTGTGTATCTCCCTCTCTTTTGTGTGTTTCCTTCTCTTATTTGTGTATCCTTTCTTCTCTGTGTAACCTCCTCTCTCCTCGTGTATCCTCCTCTCTCCTGTGTGTATCCCCCTTCCCCTGTGTGTATCTTCTTCTCTCCTGTGTGTATCCCTCTTCCTCCCGTGTGTATGCTGCACTCACCTGTTGGTAGCTTTCTGGTTCCTGTGTGTATCCCCCTCTCTCCTGTGTGTATGCCCCTCTCTCTTGTGTGTATTCCCTTCTCTCCTGTGTGTATCCCACCCTCTCCTGTGTGTATCCCCCACTTTTGTTTGTGTCCCCCACTCTCCTTTGTGCATTACCCTTTTACCTGTGTGAATCCAACTCTTTTGTGTGTATCCCCCTCTCTCCTGTGTCTATGCACCTCTCCTGTGTGTATTCTCCTCTCTCCTGTGTGTATTCTCCTCCGTCCTGTGTGTATTTTCCTCTCTCCTGTGTGTATCCTCCTATATCCTTTTTGTATCCCTTCTCTTTCGATTTTGTTTCCCCCACTCTCTTGTGTGTAACCCCTTTCTCTTCTGTTTTTATTCCCCCTTTCTTCTGTGGTTATCCCCCTCTCTCCTGTGTGTATACCGTCTCTCCTGTTTGTATCCTTCACTCTCCTGTGTGTGTCTTCCTCTCTCCTGTGTGTACGCCTCTCTCACCTGTGTGTATCCCCCTCTCCTGTGTGTATCCTCCTCTCTCTTTTGTGTATCCCCCTTTCTCCTGTGTGTATCCACTTTTTCTCTATGTATGCTCCTCTCTACTTTGTGTATCCTTCTGTCTTCTCTGTGTATCCTTTTCTCTTTTGTGTGTATCCTCTCTCCTGTGTGTATCTTCCTCTCTCCTATGTATCTTCTTCTCTCCTGTGTGTATCTTCCTCTCTCCTGTGTATCTTCCTCTCTCCTGTGTGTATCCCACCGTCTTTCTCTTCTTTGTGTATCTTCCTCTCTGCAGTGTGTAGCCTCCTTTCTCCTGTGTGTATCTTCCTCTCTTCTTTGTGTATCCCCCTCTCTCCTGTGTGTATCCCACCGTCTTCAGTGTTTATTCCCCTCGCCTCTGTGTATCCCCCTCTCTCTTGTGTGTTTATTTTTCTACTTTTTTATTCTCCTCTCTCCTGTGTGTATCCACCTTTCTCCGATGTGTACTCTTTTCTATCCTGTGTGTATCCTTCTCTCTTCTGTTTATTCTTCTCTCTTCTGTGTGTATCATCCTCTCTCCTGTGTATATCCTCCTCTCTCCTATGCGTAACCTTTTCTATCATGTGTGTATCCTCCTCTCTTGTGTGTATTCTTCTCTCTTCTGTGTGTATTCTCCTCTCTCCTTTGAATATCCTCCTCTCTTCTGTGTGTATCCTCCTCTCTCATGTGTGTATACCCCTTTCTTGTGTGTTTATCCCTCTTCTTTATGTATTCTCCTCTCTCCTTTCTGTAGCCTTCTCTCTTCTGTGTGTATCCTCCTCTCTCCTGTGTGTATACCCCTCCCTTCTGTGTGTATGCCACACTCTCCTGTTTGTATCCCCCTTTTTCCTGTGTGTATCCCCCTCTCTCCTTTGTGTAGTCTCCTCTCTCCTGTGGGTATGCCCCTCTCTCTTGTGTGTATTTTCCTTTTTCCTGTGTGTATCCCCCTCTCTCCTGTATGTATCCAACTCCCTTCTTTGTGTATTCCTGTCTCTTGTGTGTTTCTTTTGCTCTCCTGTGTGTATTTCCCTCTCCTGTGTTTATCCAGCTCTCTCCTGTGTGTATTTTTCTGTCTCCTGTGTGTATCATTTTATATTTTGTGTGTATCCTCCTCTCTCCTGTGTGTATCCCCCTCCTTCTGTGTGTATGCCACACTCTCCTGTTTGTATCCTTTTTTTTCCTGTGTGTATCCCCCTCTCTCCTTTGTGTATCCCCCTCTCTCCTGTGTGTATCCAACTCTCTTCTTTGTGTATCCCTGTCTCCTGTGTGTATCTTTTTTATCTCCTCTGTGTATTCTCCTCTCCTGTGTTTACCCCCCTCTCTTCTGTGTGTATCCTTCTGTCTTCTGTGTGTATCATTTTCTATTTTGTGTGTATCCTCTTCTATACTGTGTGTATCTTCCTCTCTACTGTGTTTATCCTTCTCTCCTGTGTGTATCTATCTCTCTCCTCTGTGTATGCTCCTCTCTTCTGTGTGTATGCTCCTCCCTCTTGTGTGTATCTCTCCTCATTCCTCTGTGTATCCCCCCTTTCTACTTTGTGTATCCACCGTCTCTCCTGTGTGTATTTCCCCTTTCTCCTGTGTGTGTTCTTCTTCTTCTTCTTTTTTTTTTTTTTTTTTTTTTTTTTTTTTGTTGAGACAGAGTCTTGCTCTGTTGCTCAGGCTAGAGTGCAGTGGTCCAATTTCAGCTCACTGAAACCTCTCCCTCTCCGGTTCAGGTGATTCTTCTTCCTCAGCCTCCTGAGTAGCTGAGGGTGCCCACCACATACCTGGCTGATTTTTGTATTTTGTAGAGATGGGGTTTTATCACTTTGGCCAGGCTGGTCTTGAACTCCTGACCTTGTTTTGTTTTTTTTTATAAGAAAAGAAAAAGAGGGGAAGAAAAAGTGAGAGAGAGAAGAGGAATATTGCTTTATTCTATGAATGTCTATTAATAATGGCCAATCATTAGTTTGTGTATTTAAAGTGGAGAATACATATTTTATGTATCTAAAGTGGAGAGCTCTACAAATGCTTATTAAGTTTACTTGTTTCTGATCTGAGTTCAAATTCTGGATATCCTTATTAATTTTCTGTCTCGTTGTGTCTAAATCTCTTTATGGGTCTTGTGTATCTGGGTGTTAGAATGCATTGATCCTTATACCACTCTATCTTTGTTGCTTTGAAATCTGTTTCATCAAATGCATGAATTGCAACTCCTTTTTGTTTATTTATTTGTTTTTTTTCTTCATTTGGTTGGTAGATCTTTCTCCAACCCTATGTTTTGAGTCTTTGTGTATCTTTGTATATGAAATGGGTCTGGATGTAGTATACCGTTAGGATTTGGCTGTATCTTTTGATTGGATAAGTTAGCCCATTTCAATTTACGATTACTCCCATTTGATGTTAACTGGCTATTTTATCTATTTATTGATGTAAATTTTTCTTTATGTTGATGCTCTTTACTTTTTGGTATGTTTTTAGAAAGGCTAATACTGGTTGTTCCTTTCTGTGTATAATGCTTCTTTCAGAAGTTTTTGTAAAACAGGCCTGGTGGTAATAAAATCTCTGAGTACTTGCTTGTTCATAAGAGATCTTATTTTTCCTTCAATTGTGAAGCTTAGTTTGGCAGGATATGAAATTCTAGGCTGAAAGTTCTGTTCTTTGAGGATGTTAAATATCGGCCCCCACTTTCTTCTGGCTTGTAGGGTTTCTACTGAGAGATCTGCTGTAAGTCTAATAGGCTTCCCTTTGTGGGTTACCTGACCTTTCTCTCTAGCTTCCGTTAGTATTTTCTCCTTCCTTTCAACCCTGGTGAATCTAATGATTATATGTCTTGTGGTTGCTCTTCTTAGGGAATATCTTTGTGGTGTTCTCTGTATTACCTGAGCTTGAATAATATCCTGCTTTTCTAGATTGGGAAAATTCTCCTGGATAATATCCTGAAGAGTATTTTCCAGCTGGGTTTCATTCTCTCCATCACATTCAGGTACACCTATCAAAAGTAGATTAGGTCTTTTCACATAGTCCCATAATTCTTGGAGGCTTTGCTCATTTCTTTTTATCCTTTTTTCTCTATTCTTGCCTTCTTGTTCCATTTCATTAATTTGGTCTTCGACCTCTGATATCTTTTCTACTGCTTGATCAATTCGGTTATTCAAACTTGTGCATATTTCACTAAGTTCTCGTGTTGTATTTTTCAACTCCATTAGTTCATTTATATTCCTTTCTATATTGTCCATTCTTTTTAACATTTCGTCAAGCCTTTATTCAAAGTTCTTAGTTTCTTTACATTGGGTTAGAACAAGTTGTTTCAATTCCCAGAAGTTTTTTACCATCCACCTTCTAAATCCTCCTTCAGATACTGGAACACAGTCCTCTTCCATTAGGGCTTGTTCCGTTGCTGATGAGGAATTACCATCCCCTGTAGAGGGAGAGGGGTTCTGACTTTCGGTTTTCTCGGCCTTTTTAGGCTGTTTTTTTTCCCTTTATTGTGATTTTATCCATCTGATGTCTTTACAATTAGCGCCTTTCTGATTAAGTTCCTGAGAGGATGTCCAATTTATTGATTCCCAGTGCTGGAATCCGAACAACCCACTGCGCCAGCCAAAACAGCAGCGATAAGACTGATGGTGCTCTTCTGCCTGGAAATCTCTGGTCTGGCTTCCTTCTTGAGTCCGCAACAAGCGGCTCTGCATTCCCGGAGCTCCAAACACCAGTCAGTAGGGGAACCAGTCCTGTTCACTGTGCACGAAGAGCTGCCGTGCCGAGGCGACGACAAAACCGTTGCCCCGGCCACAGAAGTCGCGCTGGCGACCCTTGGGGCTCCTCCACTGGAAATCTTCTAGTCCGTGGGAGACGAAAATTCCTCTGAAAATGTGGCTTCCTCACGTTTTCCGAGCTATCACTGGGAGCTACAATCCCGAGCTGTTAGCGATCAGCCATCTTGGATCTCTCTCTCATGTGTTCTTCTTTCTCCTGCGTTTATCCCCTCTCTTATATGTGAATCCTAATCTCTGCTGTGTGTATTCTCCTTTCTCCTGTGTGTATGACTTTCTCTCCTGTGTGTATCCTTCTCTCCTGTGTGTATTCTCCTCTTTCCTGTGTTTATCACCCTTTGTCCTGTGTGCATCACCCTCTCCTGTGTGTATGCCCCTCTCTCCTGTGTATTTGCATCTCCTGTGTGTATCCTTTTTCTCTCCTGTGTGTATCCTTTTCACTTCCATGTATCCCCCTCTCTCCTGTGTGTATCCCCCTCTCCTTTGTGTATTCTTTTTTCTCTTGTGTGTATCCCCCTCTCTCCTGTGTGTATTCTCCTTTCTCCTGTGTGTATCTCCTCTCTACTATGTGTATCCCCCTCTCTCCTGTGTGTATCCCCTTCTCTCCTGTGTGCATCCTCCACTGTTTTTTGTGTATCCCCCTCTTTTCTGTGAGTATCCTCCTCTTTCCTGTGTTTATCTTCCTCTCTTCTGTGTGTATCGCCCTATCCTGTGTGTATACCCCCACTCTCCTCTGTGTATCCTTCTCTCTCCTGCGTGTATCATTCTCTCTCCTCTGTGAATCCTCCTCGCTCCTGTGTGTATCCTCCTCTTTCCTGCGTTTATCGTCCTCTCGTCTGTCTGTATCCTCCTCTCTTTTTTGTGTACCGTCCTCCGTCCTCTATTTATCCTTCTCCCCGTGTGTGTATCCCCCTCCATCCTGTGTGTATGCCCCACTCTCCTGTGTGTATCTCCCTTTCTCCTGTGTGTATCCCCCTTCTTTCCTGTGTGTATCCTCCTCTCTCCTTTGTGTATGCTCCTGTTTGTGTTGTGTATCCCCCTGTCCTCTGTGGATCCCACTTTCTCTTGTGTGCACCCCCCCACTTCTGTGTCTATCCCTCTGGCCTGTGTATATCCCCCATTCTACTGTGCTTTCTTCCTCTTCTTTGTGTATCCTCCTCTCTCATGTGTGTATTCTCCTCTCTCCTGTGCGTATCCTCCTGTCTGCTGTTTGTATCCTCCACTCTCCTGTGTGTATTCCCCTCGCCCTGTGTTTCTCCCTCTCTTTTGTGTGTATCCTCCTCTCTCGTGTGTATCCTCCTCTCTCCTGTGTGTATCCCCCTCCCCCTGTGTGTATCCCCATTCCTCCTGTTTGTATCCCCCTCTTTTGTCTGTATCTTCCTCTCTCCTGTGTTATCCATCTCTCTCCTGTGTGTATCCATCTCTCCCCTGTGTGTATCCTCCTCTCTCCTGAGTGTATGTTCCTCTCTTCTGTGTGTATCTTCTTCTCTTCTGTGTGTATACCCCCTCTCTACCCTGTGTATTTTCCTCTCTATTGTGTGTATTCTCCTCTATCCTGTGTGCATCCTCCTCTCTCCTGTGTGTATGCCCCTCTCTCCTGTGTGTATCCCCCTATTTTTTGTGTATCCTGTCTTTCCTGTGTGTATCCCCCACTCTCCTGTGTTTTTTCCCCTCTCTCCTGTGTGTATCCTCCTCTCTGCTGTGTGTATCCTTTTTTCATTTGTGGGGATCATCCTCTCTCCTGTTTGTATCCTCCTCTTTTCTGTGTGTATCTTCCACTATGCTGTGTGTATTTTCCCTCTCTCCTGTGTGTATCCTCTTGTCTCCTGTGTGTATCCAACACTCTCCAGTGTGTATTTTCTTATCTCCTGTGGGTATCCCCCTCTCTTCTGTGTGTATCCCCCTCTCTACTGTGTGTATCTTCCTCAATTCTGTGTATATCCCTGTCTCCCCTGTGTGTATGTCACTCTTTTATATGTTTATCCCCCTCTTCTGTGTGCATCCTCCTCTCTGCTCTGTGTATTCTTCTTTCCCCTGTGTGTACCCTCCTCTCTCCTATGTGTATCCTTTTCTATTCTGTGTGTATCCCCCTCTTCTGTGTGTATTGTTCTTTCTCCTGTGTGTATTCTCGTCTCTCCTGTGTGTATCATCCTCTCTTTTGTGTGAATCTTCCACTCTCCTGTGTGCATCTTTTTTTCTCCTGTGTGTATCTTTCTCTCTTCTGTGTGTATCCCCCTTCATTCCTGTGTGTATTTTTCTCTCTTCTGCGTGTATCCTCCTTTCTCCTGTGTGTATCCTTCTCTCTCCTGTTTGTATTACCTTCCCTCCTGTGTGTATGCCCCACTCTCCTGTGGGTATTCCCTCTCTCCTGTGTGTATCCTCCTCTATTTTCTGTTTATACTTCTCTCCCCTGTGCGTATTCTTCCTTTTTTTGTGTATCCCCTCTCTCCAGTGTGTGTCACACCATCTCCTGTGTGTATCCCCCTCGCCTGTGTGTATCCCCTTCTCTCTTGTGTGTTTCCCTCTCTTCTTTGTGTATACTCCACTCTCCTGGGTGTATCCTTCTCTTTACTGTGCATATCTTCCTTTTTCTGTGTGTATCCCACTCTCTCCAGTGTGTACCCTTTTACTTCTCTGAGTATGTCCAACTCTCCTGTGTGTATCCCCTTCTCTCCTGTTAGCATACCCCCTCTCCCCTGTGTGTATCCCTTGTCTCGCCTTTGTATATAGTACTCTCTTCTGTGTGTATCCCCCTCTTTATTGTGTGTATCCCCCTCTCTCTTGTGTGTATCCTCCTCTCTCCTGTGTGTACCCACCGTCTCCTTTGTGTATCCTCCTCTATGCTGTGTGTATCCGCCCTCTCACCTGTGTGTAACGCCATCTCTCCTCTGTGTATTCCCCTCTCTCCTGTGTATTCTCCTCTCTTTTGCGTATATCCTCCTCTCTCCTTTGTGTATCTATCTCTCTTCTATGTGTATCTTCCTCTCTCCTGTGTGTATGACCATTTCTCTTTTGTGTATTCCTTTCTCTCCTGTTTGGATCCACCTCTCTCCTGTGTGTATATCCTCTCTCCTGTGTGTATCTTCTCTCCTGTGTGTTTTCCCCTCTCTCTTGTGTGTATTTTTCTGTCTCCTGCATGTATCCATCTCTCATTTGTGTATCCTTAACTCTCCAGTGTGTATGCCACTCTTCTTTGTGAATACTCCTTTTTCCTGTCTGTATCCTATTCTTTCCTGTGTGTATCCTCCTCTCTCCTGTGTGTATCTTGCTCTCTCCTGTGTGTATCATTCCGCTTTTCTGTGTGTTTCCCCCATCTCTCCTGTGGGTAACACCTTTTTTCCTGTGTGAATCACCCCTTTCTCTTGTGTGTATCCCCCTCTCTCTTGTGTGGATCCCCTCTCTCCTGTTTCTTTCCTCCTCTCTCCTGTGTGTATCCTCCTCTTTCCTGTGTGTATTCCTCTTTCTCCTGTGTGTATTCCCCCTTTTTTGTGTATGCCCCTCTCTCCTGTTTGTATCTCCCCCTCCTATGTGTATCGTCCTATCTCCTGTGTGTATTCTTCTCTCTCCTGTGTGTATTATCCTCGCTCCTGTGTGTATCTTTCTCTCTCCTTTGTGTAATTCTCCTCTCTTTTTTCTGTTTCCCTCCTCTCTCCGGTGTGTAACCCCTTTCTCTCTTGTGTGTATCCCCCATTTCTTCTGTGTGTATCCGCCTCTCTTCCGTGTGTATCCCCTCTCTCCTGTGTGTATCCTCCTCTCTCCTGTGTGTATCCCCCTTTCTCCTGTGTGTATTCCCCTTTTTTGTGTATGCCTCTCTTTCCTGTGTGTATCTCCCCCTCCTATGTGTATCCTCCTCTCTCCTGTGTGTATTCTTCTCTCTCCTGTGTGTATTATCCTTGCTCCTGTGTGTATCTTTCTCTCTCCTTTGTGTAATTCTCCTCTCTTTTTTTCTGTTTCCCTCCTCTCTCCTGTGTGTAACTCCTTTCTCTCTTGTGTGTATCCCCCATTTCTTCTGTGTGTATCCGCCTCTCTTCCGTGTGTATCCCCTCTCTCCTGTTTGTATCCTCCTCTCTCCTGTGTGTATCTTCCACTTTCTTGTGTGTACGCCCCTCTCAACTTCGGGTATCCCTCTCTCGTGTGTATCCTCCTCTCTCCTGTGTTTATCCCAATTTCCCCTGTGTGTATTTCACTTTCCTCTGTGTATGAACCACTCTACTTTGTGTATCTTTCTCTACTTTGTGTATTCCTTTTTCTTCTGTGTGTATCACACCTCATTTTTGTGTATTTTTCTCTCTCCTGTGTGTAGCCTTATGCCTTCTGTGTGTATCCTTCTCTCTTTTGTGTGTATCATCCTCTCTCCTGTGTGTACCTTCTTCTCTTCTGTGTGTATCACCCCTCATTTGTGTGTATCCCCTTCTCTCCTGTGTGTATCCTGTCTCCTGTGTGTATCCTTCTCTCTTCTGTGTGTATCCTCCTCTCTCCTGTGTGTATCCTAATCTTCTGTGTGTATCTTCCTCTCTCCTGTGTGTATTCTCCTCTTTCCTGTGTGTATATTATTATCTTTTGTGTGTATCCCTTTTCTCTCCTGTGTGTATTCGCGCTGTCTCCTGTGTGTATTCCCCCCTCTCCTGTGTGTATCCCCCTCTAACCTGTGTGTATTCCCTCTCTACTGTGTGTATCCTCCGCTATGCTGTGTGTATCCTTCTCTCTCCTGAGTGTACGCCCTTCTCTCCTGTGTGTATCCCCATCTCCTGTGTTTATTCTTATCTCTTCTCTGTGTATCCCCTTTTCTCCTGTGTGTATCATTCTCTCCAGTGTGTATGCCCCTCTCTTCTGTGTGTTGCCCCATCTCCTTTGTGTATCCTCCTCT
Organism: Saguinus oedipus; assembly: GCA_031835075.1. Classification (NCBI taxonomy): domain Eukaryota; kingdom Metazoa; phylum Chordata; class Mammalia; order Primates; family Cebidae; genus Saguinus; species Saguinus oedipus. The sequence continues at coordinate 62,385,654 of CM063173.1, forward strand.
CTCCTGTGTGTATTCTTTTCTCTTTTTGGTGTATTTCCCACTCTTTTGTGTGTATTCCCCTCTCCTTTTTGTATCCTTTTCTCTCGTGTGTATACCCCTCTCTCCTGTGTGTACCTTCATTTTTCCTGTGTGTATTTCCCTCTCCTGTGTTTCTCAACCCTCTCTCCTGTGTGTATTCTCCTCGTTCCCGCGTGTATCCTCCCCTCTCCTGTGTGTATCTTCCCCTTTTTTGTGTGTATCCTCCTCTCTCCTGCGTGTATCCTCCTCTCTTCAGTCTGTATCTTTATTCCTTTTATGTGTATTTTCTTCCCTCCTGTATTTATCCTTCTCACCCTGTGTATAACAATCCTCTCCTGTTTGTATCTCCCTCCGTCCTGTGTCTATGCCCCACTCTCCTGTGGGTATCCTCTCTCCTGTGTGTATCCCTTCTCTCTGCTGTGTGTATCCTCCTCTTTTTTTGTGTGTGCTTTTTTTCTACTGTGTGTATACCCCTCTCCTGTGTGTATTCACTTCTCTTCTGTGTGCATTTCCCCCACTTCTGTGTGTACCCACCTCATCTGTGTGTATCTCCCTCTCTAATGTGGGTTTCCTTCTCTCCTTTATGTGTCCTCCTCTCTCCTGTGTGTATCCCCCTCTCTCCTGTGTGTATTCCCCTCCCTCCTGTGTGTATGCCACACTCTCCTGTTTGTATCTAAGTCTCTCTTGCGTGTATTTCCCTCTCTCCTGTGTGTATCCTTTTTTCTCTTGTGTGTATCCTCCTCTGGCTTGTGTGTATTCTCCTCTCTCCTGTGGGTATGCCCCTCCTTTTGGGTGTATCCCCATTCTTTCTGTGTGTATTTCCCTTTCCCCTGTATGTATCCTCCACTCTCCTGCGTGTATCCTCCTCTCTTCTCTTTGTATCCTCTTCCCTTTTGTGTGTATCCTCCTCTCTCCTGTATTTATCCTTCTCCCACTGTGTGTATACTTCTGTCTCCTGTTTGTATCCTCCTCTCTCCTTTGTGTATCCTTCATCTCCTGTGTGTATCCTTTATCTCCTGTGTGTATCCCCCCTCTCCTGTGTGTATTCTTCTCTCTCCTGTGTATGCACCTCTCTCCTGTGTGTGTCCCCCTCTCCTGTGTGTATCCCCCTCTCTCCTGTGTGTACTTCCCTCTCTCTTGTGTCTATCTCATCTCTCCTGTTTGTTTCATCCTCTCTTCTGTGTGTATCCTCCTCTCTCCTGTGTTTATGCACCTCTCGCCTGTGTGTGTCACCCTTTCCTGTGTGTATTCTTCTCTATCCTGTGTGCATACCCCTCTCTCTTTTGTGTATTCCCCTCATTTGTGTGTATACGCCTCTCTCCTATGTGTCTTCCCCTCTCTCTGGTGTGGATCCTTCTCTCTCTTCTGTGTATCGCCATCTGTTCTGTGTGTCCTCTTTTCATCTATGTGTATCCTCCTCTTTTTTGTGTGTATGTTTTCTCTCTCCTGTGTGTATGCACCTCTCTTCTTTGCGTATTCCCCTCACTTTTGTGTATAGCCCTCTCTCCTGTGTGTATCTTTCCCCTCCCCTATGTGTTTCCCCTTCTCTTTTGTGTGTATCCCCCTTCCCTTCAGTGTGTATTTTTCACTCTCCTGTGCATATCCCCCTTTCTCCTGCGTGTATCCTCTTCTGTGCTGCGTGTATCCTCCTCTCTCGTGTGTATACCCCTTTCATGTGTGTATACCCCTCTCCCCTATCTGTATTTTGTCTCTCCTGTGTGTATGCTCCTCTCTCTTTTGTGCATCCGTCTCTCTCCTGCGTGTATCTTCCTTTCTCCTGTGTGTATCCTTCTCTTTACTGTGCGTATCTTCCTCCTCCTGTGTGTATCCCACTCTCTCCAGTGTGTAGCCTCTCCCTTCTCTGAGTATGCCCCACTCTCCTGTGTGTATCCCCGTCTCTCCTGTTAGTATCTCCACTCTCCCCTGTGTGTATCCCTTCTCTCGCCTTTATATATTCTACTCTCTTCTGTGTGTATCCCTTTTTATATTGTGTGTGTCCCCCTCTCTCCTGTGTGTATCCTCCTCTCTCCTGTGTGTATTTTCCATCTCTCCTTTGTGTAACGCCCTCTCTCCTCTGTGTATTCTCCTCTCTCCTGTGTATACTCCTCTCTTTTGCGTGTATCCTCCTCTCTCCTTTGTGTATCTTCCTGTCTCCTGTGTAACCCCCTCTCTCCTGTGTGTATGACGCTCTACCTTGTGTGTATTCCCCCTCTCCTGTTTGCATCCCTCTCTCTCCTGTTTGTCTACTCTCTCTTCTCTGTGTATAACCTCTCTCCTGTGTGTATCCCCCTCTCTCCTGTGTGTACTTCTCTGTCTCCTGTATGTATCCAACTCTCCTGTGTGTATCCCCCTCTCCCCTGTGTGTATGCCCCTCTTCTGTGTGTATACTTCTCTCTCTTATGTGTATCCACTCTCTCCTGTTTTTTTTCTCCTCTCTCCTGTGTGAGTCCTCCTATCTCCTGTGTTTACGCCCCTCTCTCATGTGTGTATCACCCTTTCCTGTGTATCCTTTTGTCTCCTGTGTATCCTTATTTCTCCTATTTGTATCCCATTTTTGTGAGTGTATGCACCTCTCTTGTGTGTATCTCCCTCTCCTATGTGTATCCTCCTCTCTCCAGTGTTATTCTGTTCTCTCCTGTGTGTATACCCCTCTCTCTTGTGTGTATTCCACTCTTTTCTGTGTGTATCCTCCTCTCTTCTGCGTGTATCCTCCCCTCTTCTTTGTCTATGCCCCTCTCTCCTATATATATTCCCATCTCCTGTGTTTATCTTCCTCTCTCCTGTGTGTATTCCACACTCTCCTCTGTGTATTCCCCATTCCTGTGAGTATTCCACTCTCTTTTTTGTGTATTTCCCACTCCTGTGTGTATCCTCTTCTATTCTGTGTGTATCTTCCTCTCTCCTCTGTGTATCCTCCTCTCTCCTGTGTGTATCTTTCAGTTTCCTGTGTTTATCCCCCCTCTCCTGAGTGTATCCTTCCTTCTCCTGTGTGTATCCTCGTCTTTCCTGTGTGTATTTTTCTTAATCCTGTGTTCATCGTCCTCTCTCTTGTGTGTATTTTCCTCTTTTGTGTGTATCTTTTTCTCCTTTGTATATTTTTCTCTCTTCTCTTTGTATCGCCCCTTTTCTGTGTGTATGCCCCTCTCTTTTGTGTGGATCCTCCTCTAACCTGTTCGTATCCCTCGCTCCTGTGTGTATTCTTTTCTTTTTAGTGCGTATCCTTTTCTCTCCTGTGTGTATCATTCTCTCTCTTGTGTGTATCCCCCTTCTCTCCTGTGTGTACTTTTTTCTCTTCTGTGTGTATCCCCCTCTCTCCTGTGTGTATCCCCCTCTCTATTTTGTGAATTTTCATCTTTCCTGTGCATGTCATTCTCTCTCCTCTGTGTATACTCCTCTCTTTTGTGTGTATCCTCCTCTCTCCTGTGTGTATACTCCTCTCTCCTGTGTGTATCCACCCTCACTCCTGTGTGTAACGCCCTCTATCCTCTGTGTATTAACCTCTCTCCTGTGTATACTCCTCTTTTCTGCGTGTATCCTCCTCTCTATTTTGTGTATCTTCCTCTCAGCTATGTATATTTTCTCTCTCCTGTCTCTATGCCCCTGACTCTTGTGTGTATTCCCCTCTCAATTGTGTGGATCCCTCTCTCTTCTATGTGTATCCCCCTCTCCTTTGTGTATACCCTCTCTCCTGTGTATATTCCCTTTTTGTGTGTGTACTTTCCTCTCTCCTGTGTATATTTCTTGGTCTCCTGTATATATCCAACTCTCCTGCCTGTATCTTCCTCTCTCCTCTCTGTATGCCACTCACCTGTGTGTATACTCCTCTCTCCTCTGTGTATCCTCCTCTCTCCTGTGTGTATTCTCCTTTCTCCTGCGTGTATCCTTCCGCTTTCCTGTGGGTTTCCTACCCTCCTGTGTGTAGCACCTTTTTTATCCTGTGTGTATCACCTTTCTCTCCTGTGTGTATGGCCCTCTCTATTGTGTATATTCCCCTCACTTTTTTGTGTATATACTTTCTGCCATGTGTATCCCCCTCTTCTGTGTGTATCCCCCTCTCTCGTTTGTGTATTTCCCTGACTTCTGTATGTCCAACTCTCCTGTGTGTATCCCCCTCTCTCCTGCGTGTATTTCCGTGTCTCTTGTATGTATCCAACTCTCCTGTGTGTATCCCCCTCTCTCCTGTGTATATGCTCCTCTCCTGTGTGTACACTCCTCTCTCCTGTGTGTTTCCTTCTCTCTCCTGTGTGTATCCTCTTATCTCCTGTGTGTATTTCTCCACTTTTCTGTTTCCCCATCTCTCCTGTGTGTAACACCTTTCTTTCCTGTGTGTATTACCCCTTTCTCCTGTGTGTATACCCCTGTCACTTGTGTGTATTTTCTCTCTCCAGTTTGTCTCCTCCTCTCTTCTGTGTGTATCCTTTCCTCTTCTGTGTTTACACTTCTCTCTCTTGTGTGTATCACACTTTCCTGTGTGTATCCTCCTTTCTTTTAGTGTGTATCCCACTTTTTTGTGTGTATGCCCCTCTCTCCTCTGTGTATCTATCTGTCCTATGTGTATCTTTTTCTCTCCTATGTGTGTACTTTTGTCTTCTCTGTGTATCCCCCTCTCTCCTGTGTCTATCCCCCTCTCTTCTGTGTGTATCCTCCTCTCTCCTGTGGGTTTTCTGTTCTCTGCTCTATGTATGCCCCTCTCTCCTGTATCTTCCTTTCCTCTTTGTATTTTTCTCTCCTCTGCATATCTCCCTTTGTTCTGTGTATATCCCCCACTCCTGTGTGTATCCTTATTTCTTCTGTGTGTATCTTCCTCTCTTCTCTGAGTAACCTCCTCTCTGCTATGGGTGTCTTCCTCTCTCCTGTATGTATGCCCCCCTCCTGTGTGTATTTTTCTTTCTCCTGTGTGTATCTTCCTTTTTCCGGTGTGTATTTCCATTTCTCCTGTGTGCATTTTTCTCACTCCTGTGTGTATTTTTCTCTCCTGTGTGTATCCCCCCTTTTCTGTGTTTATGCCCCACTCCCTTGTGTTTATCCTTTTCTCACCTGTGTGTATTTATCGCTTCTTTGTGTATTTTCCTCTCTCCTGTGTGTATTTTTCTCTCTCCTGTGTGTATCCCCCTCTCTTCTGTGGGTATCCTCCTCTGTCCTGCGTGTATCCTTTTTTCTCCTGCGTGTGTCCTTTTCTCTCCTGTGTGTATACCTCTCTCCTGTGTGTATACCCCTCTCATTTATGTGTATTTCCTTGTCTCCTGTGTGGATCTTCCTTTCTCTTGTGTGTTTCACCCTCTCCTGTGTGTATCCTCCTCTCCCCTATGTGTATCAGTTTCTTTTCTGTGTGGATTCTTCTTTCTCCTGTGAGTATCTTCCTTTCTACTGTGTGCATTTTTCTCCTCTTGTGTGTATCCCACTCTCTCCAGTGTGTATCATCTTTCTTCTGTGTGTATGCCCCACTCTCCTGTGTGTATACCCCTCTCTCCTGTTAGTATCCCCCCTCTACCCTGTGTGTTTCCTTCCCTAGCCTTTATGTATCATACTCTCTTTTGTGTGCATCCCCCTCTTTCTTGTGTGTATCCCCCGTCTCTCCTGTGTGTATCCTCCTTTCTCCTGTGTGTATCCACCCTCTCCTGTGTGTATCCTTTTCTCTCTTGTGTGTACCTTTCTCTCTCCTGTGTGTATCTACCTCTCTCATATGTGTATCCTTCTTTCTATTGTGTGTATCCTCCCCTTTCCCGTGTGTATTTTCCTGTCTCCTGTGTGTATTCACCTTTCTTTTGTGTGTTTTCCTCTCTCCTTTGTGTATCGTCCACTCTCCTGTGTATATCAACATCTTTCCTGTGTGTATCCTCCTTTATCCTGCAGGTATCTTCCTCTCTCCTGTGTGTATCCTCCTCTCTTCTGTGTTTAGCCCCATCTTTTTTGTGTTTATCCTCCTCTCTCCTGTGTGTATCTTTCTCTCTCCTGTGTATATCCTTCTCTCCCCTGTGTGTATCCTCGACTCTTCTGTGTGTATCATTCCTTCCTGTGTGTATACCCCTCTCTTCTGTGTGTATCTCTCTTCCTCCTGTGTGTATGCCCCACTCTCCCGTGTGTATCTTCCTCTCTCCTGTGTGTATCTGCCCTCTCATCTGTGTATCCTTCCCTTTCCTTTGTGTATCCACTTCTTTCCTGTGTGTATCCCCCTCTCTCCTTTCTGCATGCCCCTCTCTCTTGTGTGTATCTCCCTCTCCTGTGTGTATTTCCTTCTCCTGTTTGTTTTCTCCTCTCTACTCTGCGTATCCCCCTTTCCCGTGTGTATGCCCCTCTCTCCTGTGTGTATCCCCCTTTTTTCTGTGGGTATCCTTCACTCTCCTGTGTGTATCCTCCTCTCTTTTGTGTGTATCCTTCCCTCTTCTGTGTGTATCCCGCTTCCGCTGTGTGTATCCTTCTGTCTCCTGTGTGTATCCTCTTCTTTCCTGTGTGTATCTTCTTCTCTCCTGTGTGTATCCACCCTGTCTTTTGTGTGTACCCCCTCTCTTCTGTGTGTATCCTCCTCTATTTTGTGTGTATACTGCTCTCTTCTGTGTGTATGCCCCTCTCTCCTCTGTGTATTTCCATCCCCTCTATGTATCCTCCTCTTTTCTGTGTGTATCTTCCTCTTCATTGTGTATCTTTCTCTCCTCTGTGTATGCTCCTGTCTCCTTTTTGTATCCTCCACTGTCCTGTGTGTATCCTCCTCTCTCCTGTGTGTATCCTCCTCCCTCCTGTATTTATCCCTGTCCCCCTGTGTGTATCTTTCTGTCTTTTGTGTGTATCCCCCTCTCTCCATGTGTATCCTTCCCTTTTTTTGTGTGTATCCTCCTTTCCCTGGTGTGTATCTTCCTCTCTTCTGTGTGTATCTTCCTCTCTCTTGTGTGTATTTTTCTCTTTTCTGTGTTTATTCCCCTCTGTCCTGTGTGTATCCTCCTCTCTCTTGTTTGTATCCTCCCTTCACCTGTGTGTATCCTCCTCTCTCTTGTGTGTATTCTCTTCTCTCCTGTGTGTATTCTCCTCTCTCCTGTGTATATCCCCCTCCCCCTGTGTGTATCTCCCTCTCTACTGTCTGTATCCCCCTTTTTTCTGTGTGTATCCTCTCTCCTGTGTGTATCTTCCTTTCACCTCTGTGTATTCTCCTGAATCCTTTATGTATTCTTCTCTCTCCTGTGTTTATCCCCCCTCTCTCCTGTGTGTATCTCCCTCTCTCCTGTGTGTATCCTCCTCTCTCCTGCGTGTATCACCCCTCTCCTCTGTCTATGCCCCTCTCTTCTGTATGTATTCCTTTCATTTGTGTTTTTCCCCCTCTCTTTTGTGTGTATCCCCTCTCGTCTGTGTATCCTTCACTCCTGTGCCTATCCTCCTCTCTTCTGTGTGTATCCCCTTCTCTTGTGTGTATTCTTTCCTCTTCTGTGCATATCTTCCTCTCTCCTTTGTGTATCCTTCTCTCTCCAGAGTGTATCCTCCTCACTCCTGTGTGTATCCTTCAACCACTCTGTGTATACCCATCTCTTTTGTGTGTATTCCCCACCCTCATGTTTGTGTGCCCCACTCTCCTGTGTGTATCTTCCTTTCTTCTGCGAGTATCCCCCTCTCTCCTTTGTATATGCTCCTCTCTCCTGTGTGTATTCTCCTCTTTACTATGGGTATCCTCCTTTCTCCTGTGTGCATCTCCCTCGCTCTTGTGTGTATTTCTTTCTCCTGTGTGTATCACTTTCTCCTTTTTGTATCCACCTCTCTCCTTTGTGTAACGCCCCTCTTCTTTGTGTACGCCCCACACTCCTGTGTGTATCCTCCTTTCACCTGTGTGTATTTTTCTCTTCTTTGTGTATCCTCCCCTCTCCTGTGTGCATCCCACTTACTCCTCTGTATATTTCTCTCTTCTGCTTCTATCCTCCTCTCTCCTTTGTGTATCTTTCTCCTGTGTGTATACCCCTCTCTCATGTGTGTATGCCCCTCTTTCTTGTGTGTATTCCCCTCTCTCCTGTGTGTATTAAACTCTCTCCTGTGTATACTCCTCTCTTCTATGTGTATCTCCCTCTCTCCTGTGTGTATCCCCCTCTTCTGTATGTATTCCCCTCCCTCCTGTGTGTATTTCCCTGTCTCCTGCATTTATTCAACGCTTTTGTGTGTACCCCCTCAATTCTGTGTGTATCCCCCACTCCTGTGTGTATCTCCTTCTCTTCTCTGTGTATCTTTCTCTCTCCTCTCTGTATCCTCCTCTCTCCTATGTGCATCTTCCTCTCTACTGTGTGTATCCCCCCTCTTTTGTTTGTATTACTCTCTCTCCTGTGTGTATTTTCCTATTTCCTGTGTGTAATTCCCTTACTACTGTGTGCATCCCCCTCGCTGCTGTGTATATTTTCCTCTCCTGTGTGTATCCCTTTCTGCTTTGTGTATCCCCTTCTCTCCTTTGTGTATCCACACTTTTCTGTGTTTACGCCCCTTTCTCCTGTGTGTATCCTCCTCTCACCTGTGTGTATTTCTCTCTCCTGTTTGTATCACCTTTTCCCGTGAGTATCCTCCTCTCTTCTGTTTGTACCCCCTTTCTACTGTGTTTATCCCTATTTTATGTGTGTATGGTCAGTCTCCTGTGTTTATCTCCCTCTCCTGTGTGTATCCTCCTCTCTCCTGTGTGCATTTTTCTCTCTTCTGTGTGTATCTCACCACTCTCCTGTGTGTAACGCCCTCTCACCTCTGTGTATTCCCCTCTCTCCTGTGTGAATCTCCATCTTTCCTGTGTGTATTCCCCTCTTCTGTGTGAATCTCCCTCCCTCTTATGTGTATCCACCTCTCCTGTGTGTATCCCCTTCTCTGTTTTGTGTATTTCCCTGTCTCCTGTATGTATCCAAGGCTCCTGTGAGAATCTCCCTTTCTTCTGTGTGTATGCCCCTTTTCTGTGTGTATACTCCTCTCTCCTGTGTGTATCCTCCCCTCTCCTGTGTGTATCCTCCTCTCTCCTTTGTGTATCCTCCAATCTCCTGCATGAATCCTCCTCTCTTCTATTTTTCTCCTCCTTTCTTTTGTGTGTATCCTTCTCTCTTTTGTATTTATCCTTTTCCCTCTCTGTGTATCCTCCTCTCTCCTGTGTGTATTCTTCTCCCTCCTGTGTGTATCCTCCTCTTACCTGTGTGTATTTCTCTCTCCTTTTTGTATCACCTTTTCCTGTGAGTATCCTCCTCTCTTCTGTGTGTACCCCCTTTCTACTGTGTTTATCCCCATTTTATGTGTGTATGCTCCCTCCCCTCTTTATCACCCCTCTCTCCTGTGTGTATCCTCCTCTCTCCTGTGCATAAGCCCCTATCGCCTGTGTGTGTTTTACTCTCTTGTGTGTTTTCCCATCTTTCCTGTGTGTATTCACCCCTCTTCTGTGTTTATCTTTCTCGCCTGTGTGAATCCCTCTCTCTCCTGTGTGTTTTTCCTCTTCTTTGTGTATCCTCCTCTCTCCTGTGTGTATCCTCCTATCTCCTGGGTGTATTCTCCTCTCTCCTGTGTGTATCCCCCTCTCTTCTGTTTGTATCCCCATATCTTGAATGTATCCCCCTCTGTCCTGTGTATTTCCCTGTCTCCTGTATGTATCCAACGCTCCTGTGTTTATCCCCATCTCTCTTTTGTGGATGCCCTTCTCCTGTGTGTATACTTTTCTCTCTTGTGTGCATCCTCCTCTCTTGTGTGTGTATCTTTCTCTCTACTGTGTTTATCCCTCCACTCTTTTGTGTGTTCTCCCCTTCTCTTTTGTGTGTAACACCTTTTTCTGTGTGTATACCCCCTTTCTCCTGTGTGTATCCCACTCTTTTGTGTGTATCCCCTCTCTCCTGTTTGTTTCCTCCTCTCTCCTGTGTGTATCCTTTTCTCTCCTGTGTTTATGCCACTCTCTCCTTTGTGTATCACCCTTTCCTGTGTGTATACTGTTTTCTCCTGTGTTTATCCATCTTTCTCTTTTGTTTATCACCCCTTTATGTGTGTATGCCCCTCTCTCCTGTGTGTATCCCTCTCTTTTTTGTGTGTCTCCCCTTATCCTGTGTGTATCCTCCTCTGTCCTCTGTGTATCCCCCTCTCTCCTGTGTGTACCCTCCTCTTTCCTGTGTGTATCACCCATGTCCTTTGTGTATCCCCCACTAGCCTGTGTGCATACTTGTGTCTCCTGTGTGTATCCTTCCCTTTTTGTGTGTATTTCCCTCTCTCTTGTGTATCCTCCTCTCTCCTGTGTGTATCCTTTCTCTCCTGTGTGTATTCTTTGCTCTGCTGTGTGTATTTTTCTTTCTTCTGTGTGTACGCCCTTCTTTTTGTGTGTATCCCCCTCTCCTGTGTGTATCCTTTTCTCTCCTGTGTATACCCCCTTACTCCTGTTTGTACCCCCTCTCCTGTGTGTATGCCCCTCTTTCCTGTTGTTATCTTTTTCTCCTGTGTGTATCCTCCTCTCTCCTGTGTGTATCCTTTTCTCTCATCGGTGGGTCCCCCTTATTCCTGTGTGTATCCCCCTCTTTTTTGTGTATCTTTCTGACTTCTGTTTGTATCCTCCTTTCTCCTATGTGTACCCTTCTCTCTCCTGTGTGTATCATCCCTCTTCTGTGTGTATCTTCTTCTCTCCGGTGTCTATTTCTCTATCTCTCTTGTGTATCATCTTCTCTTTTCTGTGTATCCTCCACTCACCTGTGTGTATCCTCCTCTCTTCTGCGTGTATCCTCCTCTCTCCTGTTCGTATCCTTCTCTATCCTGTTTGTATCTTCCTCTCTCCTGCGTGTATCCTTCTTTCTTTTGTGTGTCTCCTCCTCTCTCCTGTATGTATCCTTCTCTCTCCTCTGTGCATTCTTCTCGCTCCTGTGTGTATCCTTTTCTTTCCTATGTGTATCCGTCTCTCTCCTGTGGGTATCAATTCTCTCTCCTGTGCGTATTCCTCTTTTATCCTGTGTGTAACCTTCTCTCTCCTGTGTGTATCCTTTCTTTCTCCTGTGTGTATTCTCCTCTTTTCTCGGTGTATCTTTTCTATCCTGTGTGTATCATCCTCTCTGCTGTGTGTATCCTCTTTTTTCCTGTGTCTACGCCCCTCTCTCCTGTGTGTATCACCCTATGCTGTGTGTATGCCCCTCTCTCATGTGTGTATCCTCCTCTCCTGTGTTTTTCCTCACCTCTCCTGTGTGTATCCTTCTCTCTCCTCTGTTTATTTCCTACTCTCCTGTGTGTATCCCTTTTTCTTTGTGTATCCTCTTCTTTCCTGTGTTTACCCCTCTCTCCTGTGTGTACCCTCCACTGTCCTGTGTGTATCACCACTCTCCGTGTGTATCCCCCCTCTCTCCTGTGTGTATCCCCCTCTCTCTTGTGTGTATCCACCTCTCTTTTGCGTGAATTTTTCTCTCTCCTGTGTAAATCCTTCTCTCTGCTGTATGTATGCCCCACTTCTCTGTGTATCCACCTCTCTCCTGTTTGCATTCCCTTCTCTTCTGTGTGGATCTTCCTCACTCCTGTGTGTATAGCCTCTCTCCTTTGTGTATCCTTCTCTCTGCTGCGTGTACAGTCCTCTCTCCTGTGTGAATCCGTCTCTCTTTTCTATGTATCCTCGTTTCTTCTATGTGAAATCTCATCTCTCCTGTGTGTATCCTCCTTTCTCCTGTGTGTATCCTCCCCTCTTCTGTGTGTATCCTCCTCTTTTCTGTGTGTATCTTTTTTCTCTCCTGTGTGTATCACCACTCTCTCTTGTGTGTATCCACCCTCTCTCCTGTGTGTATCTTCCCTATCTCCAGTTTCTATCTTCCTCTCTCTTGTGTGTATCCCCCTCCCCTGTGTGTATCTTTCTCTAACCAGTGTGTATTCTCCTTTCTTCTGTGTGTACCCTCCTCTCTTCTGTGTGTATCTTTTTTCTCTCCTGTGTGTATCACCCCTCTCTTTTGTGTGTAACCACCCTCTCTCCTGTGTGTATCTTCCCTCTTTCCAGTTTGTATCTTTCTCTCTCTTGTGTGTATCCTGTTTCTCCTGTGTGTATCCTCCTCTCTGCTGTATGTATCCTCCTCTCTCTCGTGTGTTCGCTCCACTTTCATGTGTGTATCTCCCTGTCCTGTGTGTATCCTCCTCTCTTTTGTGTGTATTTTTCTATCTCTTGTGTGTATCCGCCTCTCCTGTGTTTATGGTCCTCTTTTCTGTGTGTATTCCTTCTCCTGTGTGTATCCTCCTCTTGCCTTTGTGTATCTTCCTCTCTCCTCGGTGTATTTCCCTCTCTCCTGTGTGTATCCCCCTCTCCTTTGTGTATCCTCCTCTCTTCTGTGTGTATTCTACTTTCTACTGTGTGTTCCCTCCTCTCTCCTGTGTGTATCACGCCACTCCTGTGTGTATCCTCCTCTCTTCTCTGTATATTTTCCCTCTCTCTTGTGTGTATCCTCTTCTCTCCTGCGTGTATCCTCCCCTCTCCTGTGTTTATCCTTCTCTCTCCTGTGTATCCTTCAATATTCTGCGTGTATCCTCCAATCTTCTGCGTGTATCCTCCTCTCTTCTATCTGTATCCTTCTCTTTTTGGTGTGTATTCTCCTCTCTTTTGTATTTATTCTTTTTTCTCTGTGTGTATCCCTCTATCTCCTGTGTGTGTTTTCCTCCCTCCTGTGTGTATGCTTCACTGTCCTGTGTGTATTTCCCTCTTTTTTTGTGTATTCACCCTCTCTCCTGTGTGTATCCTCCTGTCTCCTCTGCGTAAGCCCCTCTTTCTTGTGTGTATCCCCCTATTTTGTGTGTATCCCCCTCTTTCCTCTGTGTATACCACTCTTCTGTGTTTATCTTTCCCGACTCTGTGTATCCCCCTCTCTCCTGTGTGTTTCCCCTCACCTTTGTGTATTCGTTTTTTCTCCTGTGTGTATCCTCCTCTCTCCTCTGTGTATCCTCCTTTCTCCAGTGTTTATTTCCTTCCCTTTGTTAGTATCTCCCTCTTCTTTGTGTGTATCCTCCTCTCTCCTGTGTGTATCCTTTTCTCTTCTCTGTGCATTATCCTGTCGCCTGTGTGTATCTTTCTATCTTGTGTGTGTATCCCCCTGTTCTGTGTGTAAGCCCCTCTTTCCTGTGTGTATGCCCCTCTATCCTGTGTTTACCCTCCTCTCTCCTGCGTGTATTCTCCTTTCTTCTGTGTGTCTCCTCCTCTCCTTTGTGTGCATCCTCCTCTCTCATGTGTGTATCCCCCTCTCCTGTGTGCATCCTCCTCTTTCCTGTGGGTATTTCTTCTCTCTTCTGTGCGTATCCCTCCTTTCTCCTGTGTGTAACACCCTCCCTCCTGTGTGTATCCCTTCTCTCTCCTGTGCGTATCCCCCTCTCTCCTTTGTGTATCTCCCCTCCCCTGTGTGTATCTTCCTCTCGGCTGTGTAAATCCTGTTTTCTCCTGTGTCTATGCCTCTCTCTCCTGTGTGTATTGCCGTATCCTGTGTGTATGCCCCTCTCTCCTGTGTGTATCCCCCTCTCCTGTGTTTATCTTCCTCTCTCTTGTGTGTATCCTCCTCTCTCCTCTGTTTCTTCCCTACTCTCCTGTGTGTATTTCTTTTTCTTTGTGTATCCTCTTCTTTCCTGTGTGTACCCCCTCTCTCCTGTGTGTACCCTTCACTGTCCTGTGTGTATCACTACTCTCCGTGTGTATCCCCGTTTCTCCTGTGTGTATCTTCCCTCTCTTGTGTGTATCCCCCTCTCTCCTGCGTGTATTTTCCTTTCTCCTGCGTAAATCCTCCTCTCTGCTGTATGTATGCCCCACTTCTCTGTGTATCCACCTCTCTCCTTTTTGCATTCCCTTCTCTTCTGTGTGAATCTTTCTCACTCCTGTGTGTATACCCTCTGTCCTGTGTGTATCCTCCTCTCTGCTGCGTGTACACTTCTCTCTCCTTTGTGAATCCGTCTCTCTCCTCTATGTATCCTCTTTTCTCCTATGTGAACACTCATGTCTCCTGTGTGTATCCTCCTTTCTCCTGTGTGTATCCTCCACTCTTCTGTGTGTATCATTTTTCTTTTCTGTGTGTATCAACACTCTCTCCTGTGTGTCCACCCCCTCTCCTGTGTGTATCTTCCCAATCTTCAGTTTGTATCTTCCTCTCTCTTGTGTGTATTCCCCTCCCTTGTGTGTATCTTTCTTTAACCAGTGTGTTTCCTCCTTTCTCCTGTGTGTATCCTCCTCTCTTCTGTGTGTATCTTTTTTCTCTCCTGTGTGTATTACCCCTCTCTCCTGTGTGTATTCATTCTCTCTCCTGTGTGTATCTTCCCTCTCTCCAGTTTGTATCTTCCTCTCTCTTTTTTGTATCTTGTCTCTCCTGTGTGTAAACTCCTCTCTGTTGTGTGTATCCTCCTCTCTCCTATGTGTACGCTCCACTCTCATGTGTGTATCTCCCTGTCCTGTGTGTATTCTCCTCTCTTTTGTGTGTATTTTTCTTTCTCTTGTGTGTATCCACCTCTCCTGTGTTTATGGTCCTCTTTTCTGTGTGTATTCCCCCTCCTGTGTGTATTCTCCTCTCGCCTTTGTGTATCCTCCTCTCTCCTCGGTGTATCCCCCTCTCTCCTGTGTGTATCCCCCTCTCCTTTGTGTATCCTCTTCACTCCTCTTTGTATTCTACTTTCTACTGTGTGTTCCCTCCTCTCTCCTGTGTGTATCACGCCACTCCTGTGTGTATCCTTATCTCTCCTGTGTATATTTTCCCACTCTTTTGTGTGTATCCTCTTCTCTCTTGCGTGTATCCTTCCCTCTTTTGTGTTTATCCTCCTCTCTCCTGTGTATCCTCCAATCTCCTGCGTGTATCCTCCTCTCTTCTATCTTCATTCTTCTCTTTTTGGTGTGTATCCTCCTCTCTTCTGTATTTATCTTTTTTTCTCTGTGTGTATCCCCCTCTCTCCTGTGTGTATTCTCCTCCCTACTGTGTGTATGCTTCACTCTCCTGTGTGTACCCCCCTCTTTTTTGTGTATTCACCCGCTTTCCTGTGTGTATCCATTTCTCTCCTATGCATAAGCCCCTTTTTCCTGTGTGTATCCCTCTCTCTCCTGTGGGTAAGCCCCTGTTTCCTGTGTGTATCCTTTTATTTTGTGTGTATCCTCCTCTTTCCTCTGTGTATACCCCCTTTTCTATGTTTATCTTTCCCGACATTGTGTATGCCCCTCTCTCTTGTGTGTTTCCCCTCTCCTTTGTGTATCATCCTTTCTCCTTTATGTATCCTCCTCTCTCCTGTGTGTATCCTCCTTTATCCTGTGTTTATTTCCCTCCCTTTGTTAGTGTCTTCCTCTTTTTTGTGTGTATTTTCCTCTCTCCTGTGTGTATCCTCCTCTCTTCTCTGTGCATTTTCCTCTCGCCTGTGTGTATCTTTCTATCTCGTGTGTGTATCCCCCTGTTCTGTGTGTAAGCCCCTTTCCTGTGTGTATCCCCCTCTATCCTGTGTTTACCCTCCTCTCTCCTGCGTGTATCCTCCTTTCTTCTGTGTGTCTCCTCCTCTCTTTTGTGTGCATTTTTCTCTCTCCTGTGTGTATCCACCTCTCCTGTGTGCATACTCCTCTTTTCTGTGGGTATCCTTTCTCTCTTCTGTGCGTATCCCTTCTTTCTCCTGTGTGTAACACCCTACCTCCTGTGGGTATCCCTTCTCTCTCCTGTGCGTATCCCCCTCTCTCCTTTGTGCATATTTTCTCTCCTGTGTGTATCTTCCTCTCTGCTGTGTGTATCCTTTTTTCTCCTGTGTCTACGCCCCTGTCTCCTGTATGTATCCCCCTCTCCTGTGGGTTTCCTCTTTTTTCCTGTGTTTATCCCTTTTTCTCCTGTGTGTATCTCTCTCTTCTGTGTGTAAGCCCCTCTCTCCTGTGTGTATCTCCCTCTCCTGTGTTTATCCTACTCTCTCCTTTGTGTTTCCTCCTCTCTCCTCTGTTTATTCCCTACTCTCTTGTGTGTATCAATTTTTCCTTTGTGTATCCTCTTCTCTCCTGTGTTCCCCCACTCTCTTGGGTGTACCCTAAACTATCCTGTGTGGATCACCACTCTCCATGTGTATTCTCCATCTCTCTTGTGTATATCCCCTCTCTTTTGTGTGTATGCCCCACTTCTGTGTGTATTCACCTCTCTCCTTTGTGCATTCCCTTCTCTTCTGTGTGGATCTTTCTCACTCCTGTGTGTATGCCCTCTCTCCTCTGTGTATCCTCCTCTCTGCTGTGTGTATTCTCCTCTCTCCTGTGTGTATCTATCTCTCTCATGTGTGTATACTTTATTCTCCTGTGTGAACCCTCATCTCTCCTGTTTGTATCACGACTATCCTGTTTGTATTCTTGTCTCTCCTGTGTGTATCCTTTTGTCTACCGTGTGTATCCTTCGATCTTTTGTGTGTATCCTCCTATCTCCTGTGTGTATTTTATTCTTTCCTGTGTGAATCCTCCTCACTCCTGTGTGTATTCCCCTCTTTTGTGTGTACCATTCTCTCTCCAGTGTGTATCCTCCTTTCTCCTCTGTGTATCCTCCTCTCTCCTGTGTGTATCATTTTTCTCTCCTGTGTATATAAACCCTCTCTTTTGTGTGTATTTCTTCTCTCTCCTTTGTGTATCCCCCCTTTCTCCAGTTTGTGTTTTTCTCTCTCCTTTGTGTATCCCCTCTCTCCTCTGTGTAACCCCCTCACTTTTGTGTGTATACTTTCTCTCTCCTGTGTGTATTTTCCTCTCATCTCTGTGTATCCCCTCTCTCCTGTGTGTATCCTCCTCTCTGCTGTGTGTATCCTTTTTTTTCCTGTGTGTACGCTTCTCTCTCCTGTGTGTTACCCCGTGTTCTGTGTGTATTTTCCTCTCTCGTATTTATCCTTCTTTCTTTTGTGTGTATCACCCTCTCCTGTGTGTATACCCCTCTCTCCTGTGTGTATTTCTTTCTCCTGTGTTTATTCTCCTCTCTTGTGTGTATCCCCCTCTCTCCTCCGTGTATCCCCTACTCTCCTGTGTGTATCCCCCTCTCCTTTGTGTATCCTCTTCTCTCCTTTGTGTACCCACTGTCTCCTGTGTGTACCCTCCACTCTCCTGTGTGTATCACCCCTCTCCCGTGTTATTTTTTGACTCTCCAAACGAACGAACATATGAAATAGACTAGATATTATTCTTCACATGTGCAATATTCGAAGAGGTTCTGTGTATTACTCAGCATTACACAGAATTAGAGTTCAAATGAAATAGACTCCTGATTACCAGCCAGGTGTGTATCATTCAGGAAGGCTCTTAATTCATGGCTATCTTAAACAGTGTTCTGATTACTCCATAGAAGTTCATTACTCACTGAAACTTTGAATGAGAGGCCATAGAAAATAGACACCTGACTACTGCTACATTGTAAAATTTTCAATAAGGATCTAAATGAGTGCTAGTATAAAATAGAATCCTGAGAACTCTCCAGGTGAGTATCATTCAGGGAGGCACAAAGTGAGTGGCCATATAAAAAATGCTCGACAATTACCGTGGTGTGGATTATTCACTGAGAATCTAAAGGAGTGGCAACATGAAATAGACTCTTAACTCTTCCCCAGGTGTGTATTATTGAATGAGACTCTGACACAGTGGGCATAAAAAAGAGACTCATGTGTATTGCCCAGGTGTTCATTACGTACATGGACTCTGAATATGTTGGCATTTGAAGTAGACCCTTGACTGCTTCTGAAGGGAGTACTATTCACAGAGGCCCAGTACGAGTGGCCATGTGAAAGAAATTCCTGACTTATCAGATATACATTTTATTCACTAAAACACTGAAAGAGTGGCCTTATGAGATAGACCACATTTTACTCCACAAGAGTGTGTTATTTTTTGACTCTCCAAACAAACCACCCTGTGAAATGGACTAGTGATTATTCTTCACATGTGCAATATTCGAAGTGGTTCTGTATGTGTGTCCATATCAAATAATCTCATGATTCTCACATATGTGTGTATCATTCATGGAGCTGCTTAATTTTAAGCTACCTTCAATAGGATCCTTTCTCCTCCACAGCTGTTTATTATGCACTGAAGCTCTGAATGAGAGGCCATATAAAATAAAATTTTTATGACTGCCCCATTGTGCATTATTTGGTAATGCTGTGATTGAATGGCCATATGACCTGGACTCTGACTATTCCCAATGTGTGTGTTCTTCAGTCAGTTTCTGAATGAGTAACCACATAAAATAGAGTCCTGACTCTGTCCTCTTGACTACTTCTCAGCTCTGCATTTTTCACTGAGTCGCTGGGTGAACTGTCATATCAAACAGTCTCCAGACAATTATCCAGGTGTGCATTATTCAGTGAAACTCTTAATAAGTGACTATATATAATAGAATCCTTAGTATTTTCCAGATATATATGATTCTTCACTGAGGAACTGAATAAGTGGCCATGTCAAGTACACTCCTGACATTTCCATACGTCTGTATTATTCTATGAGGCTCTGAATGTGTGGCCATAAAATAAGGACTCCTATATACTACTCAGGCGTGAGTTTTTACATTTGGCTGTAAATGAGTGGCTATACAAAATAGAATCCTGACATTCCCAAGGTGTCGGTTATTCAGTTAGGCTCTGAGTATGTGGCTATATAAAATAGAATTCTGACTACAATACAGGTGTTCTTTACTCAATGAATCTCTGAAGAAATGCCACATGTAACAGCGTCCAGAGTATTCCTCAGGTATTTATTATTCACTGAGGCTCTGAAACTTTGGCCATAGGAAATTGTTTCCTGACTAGTCTACAGGAGTGTATTATTGACTCTGACTCTAAATATTTGGGCATATGAAATAGACTAGTGACTATTCCAAAGTTGTGTATTACTGACTCAGGCTTTGATTTTGTGGAAATGTAAAATAGACTAGTGTCTATTCCACACGTGTGCATTATTTCCTTAGGCTGTAAATGAGAGGCTATGTAAACTACAGTTCTAACACTTCCCCAGGTTTGTTTCACTCAGTGAGGCTCTTTTGTATGACCATATGAAACAGGAAGTGGCCTATCTCAAATAATTTTATTATTCAGTGAATCTCTGTATGAATGTCTATATGAAATAGACTGCTGTGTACATTACATTTGTGTATTATTCATTGAAATTATGAGTTAGTGTCCATATAAAATGTAATTCTGACTAATCCACACGTGTATATTACCCACTGAGGTTATGAATATTTTTCCAAATGAAATAGACCCCTGGCTACTAAACAGGTCTGCATTATTTACCGATGCTCTAAATGAATGTCCATCGAAATTAGACTCCAAATTATTCTCCAGGTGTGTATTACTCAGTGAGCCTCAGAACATGTGGCCATACTAATTAGATTTCTTACTAAATCAAGGGTTTGTCTTATGCACTGAGGTTGTGAATATGTGTCTACATGAAAGTGTCTCCTGACTACACCACATTTTTCAATGACACATTGAATGAGAGGCCACATGAAAAAGTCTCCTTACTATTCTACAGGTGTGCATTTTTTTGTATTCCTAATACGTGGTTATTGCTTTCCTCTTGTTTTTTAATTTTTTTTAATATTTATTGCTTTATAGGTTTTGGGGTACATGTGCAGAACGTGCAAGTTAGTTGCACAGGTACACACCTGGCAGTGTGTTTTGCTGCCTTTCTCCCCTTCACCCACAGTTGGCATTTATCCCCAGGCTATCCCTCCTCAGCCCTCCCCGCTGTCCCTCCCCCATTTCCCCAGTTGTCCCCAGTTTGTAGTAGACAACCTCTTTGTGTCCATTTGTTCTCATTTTTCTCACCCACCTCTGAGTGAGAATATGCGGTATTTTGTTTTCTGTTCTTGTGTCAGATTGTTGAGAATGATGTTCTCCAGATTTGTCCTTACAAAGGATACAAACTCATCATTTTTCATTGCTGCATAATATTCCATGGTGTATATGTGCCACATTTGCCCAGTCCAGTGTATCATCGATGGGGATTTGGGTTGGTTCCAGGTCTCTGCTATTGTAAACAGTGCTGCAATGAACATTCCTGTGCATGTGTTTTTATTGTGGAACGATATATTGTTCTTTGGATATATACCCAGTAATGGGATTGGTGGGTCAAATGGGATTTCTATTTCTAGGTACTTGAGGAATCGCCACACTGTCTTCCACAATGGTTGAACTAATTTACACTCTCACCAACAGTGTAAGAGTGTTCCTATTTCTCCACATCCTCTCCAGCATCTGTTGTCTCCAGATATTTTAATGATCGCCATTCTAACTGGCATGAGATGGTATCTCAATGTGGTTTTGATTTGCATCTCTCTAATGACCAGTGATGATGAGTATTTTGTCATGTGTTCGTTGGCCTCATGTATTTCTTCTATTATAAAGTGTCTTTTATATCCTTTGCCCATTTTTGAGTGGGCTTGTTTGGTTTTTTTCCTGTTAATCTGTTTGTGTTCTTTGTAATTTCTGGATGTCAGCCCTTTGTCAGATGCGTAAACTGCAAAGATTTTTTCCCATTCTTATGGTTGCCGATTCACTCTAGTGACGGTTTCTTTTGCCGTGCAGAAGCTGTGGAGTTTGATTAGGTCCCATTTGTCTATTTTGGCTTTTGTTGCCAATGCTTTTGGTGTTTTGGTCATGAAGTTCTTGCCTACTTCTATGTCCTGAATGGTTTTGCCTAGATTTTCTTCTAGGGTTTTTATGGTGTCAGATCTTATGTTTAAGTCTTTAATCCATCTGGAGATAATATTAGTGTAAGGTGTCAGGAAGGGGTCCAGTTTCTGCTTTCTCCACATGGCTAGCCAGTTTTCCCAACACCATTTATTCAACAGGGAATCCTTTTTCCATTGCTTCTTCTTGTCAGATTTATCAAAGATTATATTGTTGTAGATATGTTGTGTTGCCTCCGATGCCTCTGTTCTGTTCCATTGGTTTATATCTCTGATTTGGTACCAGTATCATACTGTTTGGATTACTGTAGCCTTGTAGTATAGTTTGAAGACTCTTAGTGTGATGCCCCCCGCTGTGGTCTTTTTGCTTAGAATTGACTTGGCTATGCGGGCTCTCTTTTGGTTCCATATGAAGTTCATGGTGTTTTTTTCCAGTTCTGTGAAGAAATTCAATGGTAGTTTGATGGGGAAAGAATTGATTGTGTAAGTTACTTTGGGCAGTATAGCCATTTTCACAATATTGATTCTTCCTAACCACGAATATGGAATGCTTTTGCATCTTTTTGTGTCCTCTCTTAAGTCGTTGAGAAGTGGTTTGTAGTTTTTCTTAAAGAGGTCCCTTACCTTCCTTGTGAATTGTATTCCTAGGTACTTTATTTTCTTTGTAGCAATTGTGAATGGCAGTTCGTTCTTGATTTCGTTCTCTTTAAGTCTGGTATTGGTGTACAGGAATGCTTGTGATTTTTGCACATTGATTTTATATCCTGAGACTTTACTGATTTTGCTTATCAGTTTCAAGAGGTTTTGGGCTGAGGTGACGGGGTCTTCTAGGTATACTATCATGTCGTCTGCAAATAGAGACAATTTGGCTTCCACCTTTCCTATTTGAAAACCCTTTCTTTTTCTTGACTGATTGCTCTGGCTAGAACTTCCAGTACTATGTTGAATAGGAGTGATGAGAGAGGGCATCCTTGTCTCATGCCTGATTTCAAAGGGAATGCTTCCAGTTTTTGCCCATTAAGTATGATATTGTCTGTTGGTTTTCTTGTAAATAATTTTTATTACCTTGAGATATGATCCATCAATACCACTTCATTTGAGGGTTTTTCGCATAAAGGCTATTGAATTTTGTCAAATGCCTTCTCTGCGTCAATTGAGATAATCATGTGCTTTTTGTTTTTGCTTCTGTTTATGTGATGAATTACATTTATACACTTGTGCATGTTGAACCAGCCTTGCATCCCCTGGATGAATCCTACTTGATAATGATGGATAAGTTTTTTAATGTGCTGTTGCAATCGATTTGCCAGTAATTTATTGAAGATTTTTGCGTCTATGTTTATCATGGATATTGGCCTGAAGTTTTCTTTTCTTGTTGAGTCTCTACCGAGTTTTTGTATCAGAATGATGTTGGTCTCATAAAATGATTTGGGAAGGGTTCCCTCTTTTTGAATTATTTGGAAGAGTTTCAGAAGGAATGGTACCAGATCCTCTTTGTGGGTCTGGTAGAATTCGGCTGTGAACCCATCTGGACCTGGGCTTTTTTTTGTGTGGTAGGCTCTTAATTGCTGCCTCAACTTCAGACTTTGTTACTGGTCTCTTCATAGTTTTGGCTTCCTTCTGGTTTAGGCTTGGGAGGACACAGGCGTCAAGCAATTTATCCGTTTCTTCCTGCTTTACTAGTTTATGTGCGTAGGGTTGATATAGTATTCTCTGATAATGGTTTGAATTTCTGTGGAATCTGTGGTGATTTCACCATTATCGTTTTTTATGTCATCTATTTAGTTGTTCTCTCTTTTCTTTGTTATCGGTTTGGCTAGTGGGCCGTCTACTTTGTTGATCTTTTCAAAAAACCAGCTCTTCGATTTATTGATTTTTTGAAGGGTTTTTCTTGTCTCTATCTCCATCTGTTCTGCTCTGATCTTAGTTATTTCTTGTCTTCAGCTAGGTTTTGAGCTTTTTTGATCTTGATTCTGTAGATCTTTCAATTTTGATGATAGGTTGTCAATTTTGGATCTCTCCACTCTTCTCATGTGGGCACTTATTGCCATATATTTTCCTCTACAGACTGCTTAAATGTGTCCGAGAAATTCTGGATTGTTTTGTCTTCGTTCTCGTTTGTTTCAAAGAACTTCTTTATTTCTGCCTTCATTTCATTGTTTATCCAATCAACATTCAAGAGCCAGTTGTTCAGTTTCCAAGAAGCTGTGTGGTTCTGAGTTATTTCCTGAATTCTGAGTTCCAACTTGATTGCACTATTGTCTGAGAGACTTTTTATTATGATTTCAGTTGTTTTGCCTTTGCTGAGGAGTGCTTTACTTCCAATTATGTGGTTAATTTTGGAGTAGGTGTGATGTGGTGCTGAGACGAATGTATATTCTGTGCATTTGGGGTGGAGAGTTCTGTAAATATCTATCAGGTTTGCTTGTTCCAGGTCTGAGTTCAAGTCCTGAATATCCTTGTTAATTTTCTGTCTGGTAGATCTGTCTGCTATTGACAGTGGAGTGTTAGTCTCCCACAATTATTGTTTGGGAGTCTAGGTCTCTTTGTATGTCATTAAGAACTTGCCTTATATATCTGGGTGTTCCTACATTGGGTCCATATATATTTAGAATCGTTAGCTCTTCTTGTTGTATCGAGACTTTTTCCATTATGTAATAACCTACTTTGTCCCTTTTGATCTTTGTTGCTTTAAAGTTTATTTTATCAGAGACGAGAATTGCAAGTCCTGCTTTTTTCTGCTCTCCATTTGCTTGGTAAATCTTCCTCCATCCCTTTATTTTGAGCCTTTGTGTATCCTTTCGTGTGATGTGGGTTTCCTGGATACAGCACACTGATGGGTTTGGTTTTTTATCCAATTTGCCAGTCTGTGTCTTTTGATTGGTGCATTTAGGCCATTTACATTTAGGGTTAATATTGTTATGTGTGAGTTTGATACTTCTATTTTTATGCTAGCTGGCTGTTTTGTCATTGGTTCATGTAGTTTCTTCCTTTTGTTGATGCTCCTTAGCATTTGGTATGCTTTTAGGATGGCTGGTACTGGTTGTTTCTTTCCATGTTTAGTGCCTCTTTCAGGAGCTCTTTTAAAGCAGGCCTAGTGGTGGCAAAATATCTGAGTACTTGCTTGTTCATGAAGGATTTTATTTTTCCTTCACTTATGAAGCTCAGTTTGGCTGGATATGAAATTCTTGGTTGAAAGTTCTTTTCTTTACGGATGTTGAATATTGCCCCCCACTCTCTTCTGGCTTTTATAGTCTCTGCTGAGAGATCTGCGGTGAGTCTGATGGGCTTCCCTTTGTGGGTGACCCGATCTTTCTCTCTGGCTGCCCTTAGTATTTTCTGCTTCATTTCAACCCTGGTAAATCTGACGATTATGTGCCTCAGGGTTGCTCTTCTTGCGGAGTATCTCTGCGGTGTTCTCTGTGTTTCCTGGAGTTGAGTTTTGACCTGCATTCCTAGGTTGCAGAAATTTTCTTGGATAATATCCTGAAGAGTGTTTTCCAGCTTAGATTCATCCTCTTCATCACATTCTGTTACACCTATCAAACGTAGGTTGGGTCTCTTCACATAGTCCCATATTTCTTGGAGGTTTTGTTCATTTCTTTTTGCGCTTTTTTCTTTAATCTTGGTTTCTCGTTTTATTTCATTGAGTTGATCTACAACTTCTGATATTCTTTCTTCTGCTTGGTCAATTCGGCTGTTGAAACTTGTGCATGCTTCACGAAGTTCTCGTGTTGTGTTTTTCAGCTCCTTCAATTCATTCATATTCCTCTCTAAGTTGTCCATGCTTGTTATCATTTTCCCGAATCTTTTTTCAAACCTTTTTTCAAGGTTCTTAGTTTTTTTGCACTGATTTAGAAGATGTTCTTTGAGCTCACTGAAGTTTCGCCTTATCCACTTTCTGAAGTTTGATTCTGTCATTTCATCACGCTCATTCTCCATCCAGCTTTGTTCCCATGCTGGTGAGGAGTTTTGATCCTTTGTAGGAGGAGAGGTGTTTTGGTTTCTGGTGTCTTCCTCTTTTTTGCGCTGGTTTCTTCCCATCTTTACGGATTTATCCGCCTGTCGTCTTAGTAGTTGCTGATTTTTCAATTGGGTCTCTGTGTGGACGCCCAGATTGTTGATGATGTGGTATTTCTGTTACTTAGTTTTCCTTCTTATGATCTAGCCCTCTGCTGTATGAGTGCTGCGGTCCACTCCAGGCCCTGCTTTTCTTGGGTACACCTGTAGCAGCTGCAGAACAGTGAGCGATGCTACCAGTTTGTTCCAGAATGATGCTCGCCAAATGTCAGTCTGATGAGTCCTATTTTTGGGTGACCCTTTGGATATACAGGGGTCACAGAGCTGCTTGAGGAGACAGCCTGTGCTTTATAGGAGCTCCAGTGCTGTGCTGTGAGCTCCGTTGTTCATTCACGGCTGTTGGGAGGATGTGTTTATGTCTGCTGCAACAGAACTCATAAAACACCCCCGTTTTATTCCCCCTTTGATGCTCTGTCTCCGGGAGGTGGGGCTCTCTGTGAGTATCTGTTTTACTGTCCTGCAAAGCTAGGAGGCAGTCTATTTACTATTTGCCTGCTGGGTCCGCCAGGTTGCTGTGAGTCTTCATTCTGCTGTGGCATGCTCCACCCTGCTGGCAGAATCTCTCTGTTATGGCATGTTACCTAAGCAACAGCAGGCTGCCTCAGCCCTGGGTGGTACTTGAGTAGGGGCGGATTGCGTCTGTTGTGGCAGACGCCCCTCCCCCACCGGGCTGCACTGTCCTAGATGCCAGCAGCAAAACTGTCAGCCCTGAGCGCCTCCAATCGCCAGCCTGCATGTCCCTGAGAGTGTGGTACCCGTTTCCCTGCCTCAGAGTCCATCTTCTCTCTCTCTCTCCTCCTCTACCCAAGCTAAACGATGACTCTCTCTCTGGCGTCCCAGTAGCCTGCTGATAGGGCACTGGGCTCCATGTGATCACCAGTGCCACTGCCCACTGCACCGGCTCAGATCACGTTTCCCAGGAATCTCCTGGTCTGGCTCATTTTCCAAGTCCCGTTCAATCAGATGGACATGCCAATCTGCCCATCCACATCTCAGATTGCCTGTGTAACAGGGCACCCAGACCAGTGAGTTTTGTGCTGGGTGCCACTGCGGTTCGGCCCCAGCCAAACCGGCCCCGTGAGCCAGCAGCGCTAGAGCTAGTGTCCCATGTCTCTTCCACACCTGGGATTTTCAAAGTTCTGTGGGCAAAAAACGTCCATCCGGCAATTTGGCTAGGACTCACCCTCTGCGCTTTCACTGAGAGCTGCAATTCTGAGTCGCCTCTACGATGCCATCTTCAGGTGTTCATTATTAAGTGAGACTCTGAATAAAGAGATACAAGTAAATCCTAACTATTTATTCAGGTGTGTACATTTAGTGAGGCTCTCAACTGGTAGCCATAGGAAAGGGAATTCTGACTATTCCTCAGGTGTGAATTATTCAGTGATTCTTTGAGTGAGTGGCCATAAAATATAGACTCCAGACTATATCACAAGTGTGTAATATTCAGTGAGCTGTGAAAGAGGGGCCATATGAAACAGAATTCTAATGACTCGACATGTGCGTCATTCACTGTTTGTCTGAATGAGTAGCCATATGACATAGACTCCTTATTATTTTCCATGTGTGCATTATACCAACAGGTTCGGTATGAGTGTCTATACCAAATAGACTCCTAAAACTCCCCCAGGTGTGTATTACTCAGTGTTAAACAGAATTAGAGTTCAGATGAAATAGACGCCTGACTACCACCCAGGTGTGTATCATTCAGGAAGGCACTTAATTCATGGCTATCTTAATCAGTGTCCTGATTACTCCATACAAGTTCATTATTCACTGAACCTTGAATGAGAGGACATACAAAATAGAAACCTGACTATTGATTCATTGTGAATTATTCAATAAGGTTTTAAATGAGTGGTAGTATGATATAGAATCCTGAGAATTCCCTAGGTGTGTATCATTCAGGGAGGCACGCAATGAGTGGCCATATAAAAAATGCTCAATTATTACTCTGGTGTGGATTATTCACTGAAAATCTAAATGAGTGGATACATGAACTAGACTCTTAACTCTTCCCCAGGTGTGTATTATTGAATGAGACTCTGACTAAGTGGTCATAAAAAAGAGACTAAGGTGTATTGCCCAGGTGTTCATTACTTACAGAGAATCTGAATGTGTAGGCATTTGAAGTAGACACTTGACTGTTTCTGAGGGGAGTATTATTCACAGAGGCCCAGAACGAGTGGCCATGTGAATGAGATTTCTGACTTATCGGATATACATGTTATTCACTAAAACACTGAAAAAGTGGCCTTATGAAATAGACCGAATTATACTCCACAGGTGCGCGTTATCTTTTGAATCTTCAAACGAACCACCATATGAAATAGACTACTGATTATTCCCTACATGTGCAACATTCGAACAGGATCTGTATGAGTGTCCATATCAAATAGTCTCCTGACTCTCACACATGTGAGTATCACTCACGAAGCTTCTTTATTTGGGGCTACCTTAAATAGGGTCCTGACTACTCCACAGCTGTTTATAACACACTGAAACTCTGAATAAGAGGCCATATGAAAAAGACTCCTTACTACTGCCCCATTGTGCATTATTCGGTAATGCTGTGATTGAGTGGCCATATGACCTGGACTCTGACTATTTCCAAGGTGTGTATTCTTCAGTCAGTTTCTGAACGAGTGGCCACATAAAATAAACTCCTGACTGTGTCCTCTTGACTATTTCTCAGCTCTGCATTTTCCACTGAGTCCTTGGGTGAACGAACTTATCAAATAGTCTCCAGACAATTCTCCAGGTGTGCATTATTCAGTGAGTCTCTTAATAAGTGGCTATAAGTAATAGAATCCTGAGTATTTTACAGATATATATGATTACTCACTGAGGAACTGAGGAACTGGCCCTGTCAAGTACACTCCTGACATTTCCATACGTCTGTATTATTCTGTGAGGCTCTGAATGAGTGGCCATATAATAGAGACTTCTATATACTTCTCAGGAACGGGTTCTACATTCGGCTGTAAAAGAATGGCTATACAAAATAGAATCCTGATTTTTCCAAAGTGTCTCTTATTCAGTTAGGCTCTGAGTATGTGGCTATATAAAATAGAATTCTGACTACAATACAGGTGTTCTTTACTCAATGAATCTCTGAAGAAATTCCACATGTAACAGCGTCCAGAGTATTCTTCAGGTATTTATTATTCACTGAATCTCTGAAGCTTTGGCCATATAAAATTGTTGCCTGACTAGTCTACAGGCCTGTATTACTGACTCTGACTCTAAATATTTGGGCATATATAACAGACTATTGACTCTTCCAAAGTTGTGCATTATTAACTCATGCTATGATTTTGTGGCCATATAAAACAGACTGGTGTCTATTCCACACATGTGCATTATTTCCTTAGGCTGTAGATGAGAGTCTATATAAAGAACACTCCTAACAGTTCTCCAGGTGTGTGTCACTCAGTGAGGCTCTTTTTGTGTGACAATATGAAACAGGAGACTATCTATCTCAAATAATTATATTATTCAGTGAATCTCTGAATGAGTGGCTATATGAAATAAACTGCTGAGTACTTTAGATTTGTGCATTATTCATTGATGTTACGAGTCAGTGGCCATATAAAATGGAATTTTGATTAATCCACACGTGCATGTTAGCCACTGAGGCTATGCATGTGTGTCCAAATGAAAGAGACTCCTGACTCCTCCACATGTCTGCATTATTTACCGAGGCTCTGAATGAATGTTCATCGAAAATAGACTCCAAATTACTCTCCAGGTGTGTATTATTCAGTGAGGCTCAGAAGATGTGGTCATACTAATTAGATTTCTTACTATATCAAGGGTCTGTCTTATGCACTGAGTCTCTGAATATGTGTCTACAGGAAAGAGTCTCCTGACTACACCACACTTTTCAATGACACTATGAATAAGAGGCCACATGAATAAGGCTCCTGACTATTCCACAGGTGTGCATTATTTAGTGAGACTGAATGAGGAGATACAAGTAAATCCTATTTATCCAGGTGTGTACATTTAGTGAGGCTCTCAACGGGTAGCCATAGGAAAGAGACATCTGACTATTCCGCAGGTGTGAATTATTCAGTGATTCTCTGAATGAGTGGTCATAAAATATAGACTCCAGACTATATCACAAGTGTGTAATATTCAGTGAGCTTTGAAAGAGGGGCCATATGAAACAGAATTCTAATGACTTCACATGTGCATTATTCACTGTTTGTCTGAATGAGTAGCCATATGACATAGACTATTCATTATTCTCCATGTGTGCATTATTCCAACAGGTTCGGTATGAGTGTCAATACCAAGTAGACTCCTGAAACTCCCCCAGGTGTGTATTACTCAGCATTTCACAGAATTAGAGCTCATATGAGATAGACTCCTGACCACCACCAAGTTGTGTATCATTCAGGAATGCAATTAATTCATGGTTATTTTTAAAAGTGTCCTGATTACTCCATAGAAGTTCATTATACAATGAAACTTTGAAAGAGAGGCCATACAAAATAGACACCTGACTATTGCACCATTGCGAATTATTCAATAAGGCTCTAAATGAGTGGTAGTATGAAATAGAATCCTGAGTATTCCCCAGGTTTGTATCATTCAGGGAGGCACAGAATGAGTGGCCATATAAGAAATGCTCGACTATTACACTGGTGCGGATTATTCACTGAGAATCTAGATGTGTGGCTACATGAAGTAGACCGTTAATTCTTCCCCAGGTGTGTATTATTGAATGAGGATCTGAAAAAGTGGGCATAAAGAAGAGACTCAGGTGTATTCTCCAGGTGTTCATTACTTAGAGAGACTCTGAATGTGTAGGCATTTGAAGTAGACCCTTGACTGATTTTGAGGGGAGTATTATTCACAGAGGCCCAGAACCAGTGACCATGTGAAAGAGACTCCTGACTTATCAGATATACATGTTATTCACTAAAACACTGTAAGAGTGGCCTTATGTAGTAGACCACATTTTACTCCACAGGAGCGTGTTATTTTTTGACTCTCCAAACCAATCAACATATGAAATAGACTAGTGATTATTCCCCACATATGCAATATTCGAAGAGGTTCTGTATTAGTGCCCATATCAAATAGTCTCCTGACTCTCACACATGTGGGTATCATTCACGGAGCTGCTCTATTTGGGGCTACCGTAAATAGGGTCCTCACTCCTCCACAGCTGTTTATTATGCACTGAAGCTCTGAATGAGAGGCCATATGAAATAAACTCCTTACTATTGCTTATTGGGCATAATTCGGTAATGCTGTGATTGAGTGGCCATATGACCTGGACTCTGACTATTCTCAAGGTGTATATTCCTCAGTCAGTTTCTGAATGAGTGACCACATAAAATAGACTCCTTACTCTGTCCTCTTGACTATTTCTCATCTCTGCATTTTCCACTGAGTCCCTCGGTGAAAAGTCTTGTCAAATAGTCTCCAGACAATTCTCCAGGTGTGCATTATTCAGTGAGTCTCTTAGTAAGTGGCTATGTATAATAGAATCCTGAGTATTTTCCAGATATGTATAATTCTTCACTGAGGAACTGAGTAAGTGGCCATGTCAAGAAGGCTCCTGACATTTCCATACGTATGTATTATTCTGTGAGGGTCTGAAAGTGTGGCCATATAATAGAGACTCCTATATACTACTCAGGCATGAGTGTTTGCATTCATCTGTAAATGAGTTGCTATGTGAAACAGAATCCTGACTTTCCCAAGGTGTCTGTTATTCAGTTAAACTCTGAGTATGTGGCTATATAAAACAGAATTCTGACTACAATACAGGTGTTCTTTACTCAATGAACCTTTGGGGAAATGCCACATGTAACAGCGTCCAGAGTATTCTTCAGGTATTTATTATTCACTGAATCTCTGGAGCTTTGGCCATATGAAATTGTTTCCTGACTAATCTAGAGGCGTGTATTGTTGACTCTGACTCTAAATATTTGTGCATATATAATAGAATAGTGACTATTCCAAAATTGTGTATTACTGATTCAGGCTTTGATTTTGTGTCCATATAAAACAGACTAGTGTCTATTCCACACATGTGCACTATTCTTTTAGGCTGTAAATTAGAGGCTATGTAAAGTACACTACTAACACTTCCCCAGGCACGTGTCACTCAGTGAGAATCTTTTCATATGACAATATGAAAGAGGAAGCTCTCTATCTCAAATAATTTTATTATTCAGTGAATCTCTGAATGAGTGGCAATATGAAATAAACTGCTGAGTACTTTACATTTGTGCATTATTCATTGAGGTTACGAGACATTGGCCATATGAAATGGAATCCTGATTAATCCACAAGTGCATGTTAGCCACTGAGGCTATGCATGTGTGTCCAAATGAAAGAGACTCTTGACTACTCCACATGTCTGCATTATTTACCGAGGCTCTGAATGAATGTCCATCGAAAATAGTCTCCAAATTTTTTCCAGGTGTGTATTATTCAGTGAGCCTCAGAAGATGTGGTCATACTAATTAGATTTCTTACTATATCAAGGGTCTCTCTTATGCACTGAGTCTCTGAATATGTGTCTACATGAAAGAGTCTCCTGACTACACCACACTTTTCAAAGACACATTGAATAAGAGGCCACATGAATAAGGCTCCTGACTATTCCACAGGTGTGCATTATTTAGTGAGACTGAATGAGGAGATACAAGTAAATCCTGACTATTTACCCAGGTGTGTACATTTAGTGAGGCTCTCAACGGGTAGCCATAGGAAAGAGACATCTGACTATTCCGCAGGTGTGAATTATTCAGTGATTCTCTGAATGAGTGGCCATAAAATATAGACTCCAGACTATAACACAAGTGTGTAATATTCAGTGAGCTGTGAAAGAGGGGCCATATGAAACAGAATTCTAATGACTTCACATATGCATTATTCACTATTTGTCTGAATGAGTAGCCATATGACATAGACTATTCATTATTCTCCATGTGTGCATTATTCCAACAGGTTCGGTATGAGTGTCAATAACAAATAGACTCCTGAAACTCCTCCAGGTGTGTATTACTGAGCGTTTCACAGAATTAAAGTTCATATGAGATAGACTCCTGACCACCACCAAGTTGTGTGTCATTCAGGAAGGCAATTAATTCATGGCTATTTTAAACAGTGTCCTGATTACTCCATAGAAGTTCATTATACATTGGTAAGGAGGCAAGATGGCGTCGTAGAGGTGACTCAGGATTGCAGCTCTCAGTGAAGGCGCAGAGAGTGAGTCCTAGCCGCATTCTCGGATATTCCTTTTATGCCCACAGAGCGTTGAAAGTCCCAGGTGTGGGAGAGACACGGGACGCTAGCGCAGCCGGCTAATGCAGCCGGCTCCCACCACCTCTTTAACCAGCGCTGCAGCAGGACCCAGCGTGGAACTCACTGGTTTGGGTGCCATGTTAAACCGGCAATCTGAGATTTGGTAGGGTAGATTGGCATGTCCATCTGATTGAATGGGACTTGGACAATGAGCCAGACCAGGAGTTGCCTTGGAAGCGTGATCTGAGCTGGGGTAGTGGGCAGCAGCACGGGAGATCGCACGGATCCCAGTGCCCTATCAGCAGGCTAATGGGGCACCAGTGAGAGAGTTGACCTTTCAGCTTGGGGACAGGAAGAGAGAGAGAGAGATGACAGACTCTGAGGCAGGGAGCTGGGTGATTGGGCTCGGCAGGTCCCATGCTCATGGGGACAAGAAGGGCGGCGACTGGAGGTGCTTGGGGCTGAGAGATTAGCTGCCAGCATCTAGGATGGTGCAGCCCGGTGAGGGAGGGGGGTCCACCATTGCTGATGCAGTCCACCCCCACTGAAGCACCGCCCAGGACTGACACAGCCTGCCATTGAGGAGGCAAGCTGCCATAACAGAGAGACTCCACGCTCCACAGCAGAAGGGAGGCCAGCAGCAACGGGGCCAACCCACGCTAGCAGGTCAGAGCCCCGGCAGGCAAATAGTGAATAGACTGCCACCTAGTGGGGCAGGACAGTGCAACAGATACTCATAAAGAAAGCCCCAACTCCCTGAGACAGAGCATCTAAGGGGGGGGAAATGGTGGTGTTTTATGAGTTCTATTGCAGCAGAAATAAACAACCTCCCAACAACCCTGAATGAACAACGGAGCTCACAACTCACCACTGGAGCTCCTATAAAGCACAGACTGTCCCCTGAAGCAGCTCCCTGACCCCTGTATATCCAAGGAGTCACCCCAGAAAGGACTTATCAGACTGACATTTGGCTGGCATTATTCTGGAACAAGGACAGCAGAAGAAGAAACTGGTATCATCCCTCACTGTTCCGCAGCTGCTGCAGGTATACCCCAGACAAGCAGGGCCTGGAGTGGACCTCAGCACTCATACAGCAGAGGTGATAGACCATTAGAGGGAAAACTAAGTAACAGAAATACTTCATCATCAACAATCTCAGGGTCCACACAGAGACCCAATTGAAAAATCAGCAACTACTAAGATGACAGGCGAATAATTCCATAAAGATCGGAAGAAACCAGCGCAAAAAAGTGGAAAGCACCCGAAACCAAAACAACTCACCTCCAAAAAAGGACCAAAACTCCTCACCAGCAAGGGAACAACGCTGGACGGAGAATTAATGTGACGAAATGACAGAATCAGACTTCAGAAAGTGGATAATAAGAAACTTCAATGAGCTAAAGGAACATGTACTAAACCAGTGCAAAGAAACTAAGAACCTTGAAAAAAGATTTGAAAAAAGATTCGAGGAATTCTTAACAAGAATAGACAACTTAGAGAGGAATATGAATGAATTGAAGGAGCTGAAAAACACAACACGAGAACTTTGTGAAGCATGCACAAGTTTCAACAGCCGAATTGACCAAGCAGAAGAAAGAATGTCAGAAGTTGAAAATCAACTCAATGAAGTAAAACGAGAAACCAAGATTAAAGAAAAAAGTACAAAAAGGAATGAACAAAATCTCCAAGAAATGTGGGACTATGTGAAGAGACCCAACCTACGTTTGATAGGTGTACCAGAATGTGACGAAGAGAATGAATCCAAGCTGGAAAACACTCTTCAGGATATTATCCAGGAAAATGTCCCCAACCTAGCAAGACAGGTCAATACTCAACTTCAGGAAATACAGAGAACACCACAAAGATACTCCGCAAGAAGAGCAACCCGAAGGCATATAATCGTCAGATTCACCAGGGTTAGAAAGGAAGGAGAAAATACTAAGGGCAGCCAGAGAGAAAGGTCGGATCACCCACAAAGGGAAGCCCATCAGACTCACAGCAGATCTCTCGGCAGAGACTCTACAAGCCAGAAGAGAGTGGGAGCCAATATTCAACATTCTTAAAGAAAAGAGCTTTCAACCCAGAATTTCATATCCAGCCAAACTGAGCTTCATAAGTAAAGGAAAAATAAAATCCTTCATGAACAAGCAAATTCTCAGAGATTTTGTCACCACTAGGCCCGCTTTACAAGATCTCCTGAAAGAGGCACTACACATAGAAAGAAACAACCAGTTCCAGCCATCCTAAAAGCATAAAAAATGTAAAGACCATCAACAAAATGAAGAATGTACATGAACCAACGGGAAAAACAGCCAGCTAGCATCAAAATGGCAGTATCAAATTCATACATAACAATATTAACCCTGAATGTAAATAGGCTAAATGCACCAATCAAAAGACAAAGACTGGCAAATTGGATAAAAAACCAAAACCCATCAGTGTGCTGTATCCAGGAAACCCAACTCACACGCAAAGATACACAAAGGCTCAAAATAAAAGGATGGAGGAAGATTTACCAAGCAAATGGAGAGCACAAAAAAGCAGGAGTTGCAATTCTCATCTCTGATAAAATAGACTTTAAAGCAACAAAGATCAAAAGGGAGAAAGAAAGTCATTACATAATGGTAAAAGGATCGATACAACAAGAAGAGCTAACGATTCTAAATATGTATGGACCCAATGTAGCAGCACTCAGATATATAAGGCAAGTTCTTAATGACTTACAAAGAGACTTAGACTCCCACACAATAATAGTGGGAGACTTTAACACTCCACTGTCAATAGCAGACAGATCAACCAGACAGAAAATTAACAAGGATATCCAGGACTTGAACTCAGACCTGGAACAAGCAAACCTGATAGACATTTACAGAACTCTCCACCCCAAATCCACAGAATATACATTCTTCTCAGCACCACATTACACCTACTCCAAAATTGACCACATAATTGGAAGTAAAGCACTTCTCAGCAAATGCAAAACAACGGAAATCATAACAAATAGTCTCTCAGACCATAGTGCAATCAAGTTGGAACTCAAAATTCAGAAAATAACTCAGAACCGCACAGCTTCATGGAAACTGAACAACTGGCTCTTGAATGTTGATTGGATAAACAATGAAATGAAGGCAGAAATAAAGAAGTTCTTTGAAACCAACGAGAATGAAGACACAACGTACCAGAATCTCTGGGACACATTTAAAGCAGTCTGTAGAGGAAAATATATAGCAATAAGTGCCCACATGAGAAGAGTGGAGAGATCCAAAATTGACACCCTATCGTCAAAATTGAAAGAGATAGAGGAGCAAGATCAAAGAAACTCAAAACCTAGCCAAAGACAAGAAATAACTAAGATCAGAGAAGAACTGAAGGAGATAGAGACAAGAAAAGCCCTTCAAAAAATCAATAAATCTAAGAGCTGGTTTTTTGAAAAGATCAACAAAATAGAGAGACCACTAGCCAGACTGACAAAAAAGAAAACAGAGAACAACCAAATAGATGCAATAAAAAACGATAAAGAAGAAATCACCACAGATTCCACAGAAATTCAAACCATCATCACAGAATACTACAAAAAACTCTATACACACAAACTAGTAAATCAGGAAGAAATGGATAAATTCCTGGACGCCTGTGTCCTCCCAAGCCTAAACCAGGAGGAAGCCGAAACTATGAATAGACCAACAAGAAGGTCAGAAGTTGAGGCAGCAATTAAGAGCCTACCACACAAAATAAGCCCAGGTCCAGATGGATTCACAGCTGAATTCTACCAGACACACTAACAGGATCTGGAACCATTCCTTCTGAAACTATTCCAAATAATTCAAAAAGAGGGAACCCTTCCCAAATCATTTTATGAGACCAAAATCATCCTGATACCAAAACCTGCCAGAGAGTAAACAAGAAAAGAAAGCTTCAGTCCAATATCCATGATGAACATAGATGCAAAAATCTTCAATAAAATATTGGCAAATAGATTGCAACAGCACATTAAAAAACTTATCCATCATGATCAAGTAGGATTCATCCCGGGGATGCAAGGCTAGTTCAACATACGCAAGTCTATAAATGTAATTCACCACATAAACAGAAGCAAAAACAAAAACCACATGATTATCTCAATTGACGCAGAGAAGGCATTTGACAAAATTCAACAGCCCTTTATGCTAAAAACCCTCAATAAACGTTGTATTGATGGAACATATCTCAAAGTAATAAAAGCTATTTTTGACACACCAACAGCCAATATTATACGTAATGGGCAAACCTGGAAGCATTCCCTTTGAAATCCAGCACTAGACAAGGATGCCGTCTCTCACCACTTCTATTCAACATAGGACTGGAAGTTCTAGCCAGAGCAATCAGGCAAGAAAAAGAAATAAAGGGTATTCAAATAGGAAAGGTGGAAGCCAAATTGTCTCTATTTGCAGACGACATGATAGTATAACTAGAAGACCCCATCACCTCAGCCCAAAAGCTCCTGCAACCGATAAACAACTTCAGCAAAGTCTCAGGATATAAAATCAATGTGCAAAAATCAGAAGCATTCCTATACACCAATAACAGACTTAAAGAGAACCAAATTAAGAATGAACTGCCATTCACAATTGCTACAAAGAAAATAAAATACCTAGGAATACAACTCACTAGGAACGTAAGGGACCTCTTTA
The DNA here is from genome assembly GCA_031835075.1 of Saguinus oedipus. NCBI lineage: Eukaryota > Metazoa > Chordata > Mammalia > Primates > Cebidae > Saguinus > Saguinus oedipus. The sequence continues at coordinate 62,422,258 of CM063173.1, forward strand.
AGGAAAACTACAAACCACTGCTCAACGAAATAAGAGAGGACACAAACAGATGGAGAAACATTCCATGTTCGTTGTTAGGAAGAATCAATATTGTGAAAATGGCTACACTGCCCAAAGTAATTTACACATTGAATGCTATCCCCATCAAACTACCATTGAATTTCTGCACAGAACTGGAAAATACCACCATGAATTTCATATGGAACCAAAAAAAAGCCCACATAACCAAGTCAATTCTAAGCAAAAAGAACACAGCGGGAGGCATCACGCTACCAGACTTCAAACTATTCTACAAGGCTACAGTAATCCAAACAGCATGGTACTGGTACCAAAACAGAGATCTAGACCAATGGAACAGAACAGAAGTATAGGAGGCAACACAACATATCTACAACCATATTATTTTTGATAAACCAGACAAAAACAGGCAATGGGGAAAGGATTCCCTATTTAATAAATGGTGTTGGGAAAACTGGCTAGCCATGTGCAGAAAGCAGAAACTTGACCCCTTCCTGACACCTTACACTAAAATTAACTCCAGATGGATTAAAGACTTAAACGTAAGACCTGACCCCATAAAAACCCTAGAAGAAAATCTAGGCAAAACCATTCAGGACATAGGAATAGGCAAGGACTTCATGAACAAAACACCAAAAGCATTGGCAACAAAAGCCAAAATAGACAAATGGGACCTAATCAAACTCCACAGCTTCTGCACGGCAAAAGAAACAGTCACTAGAGTGAGTCGGCAACCATCAGAATGGGAAAAAATCTTTGCAGTTCACACATCTGACAAAGGGCTGATATCCAGAATTTACAAAGAACTCACACAGATTTACAGAAAAAAAACAAACAAACAAGCCCATTCAAAAATGGGCAAAGGATATGAACAGAAACTTTACAAAAGAAGACATACATGAGGCCAGCAAACATATGAAAAAGTGCTCATCGTCATTGGTCATTAGAGAGATGCAAATCAAAACCACATTGAGATATCATCTCACACCTGTTAGAATGGCGATCATTAAAAAATCTGGAGACAGCAGATGCTGGAGAGGATGGGGAGAAATAGGAACACTCTTACACTGTTGGTGGGAGTGTAAATTAGTTCAACCATTGTGGAAGACAGTGTGGCGATTCCTCAGGGACCTAGAAATAAAAATTCCATTTGACCTAGAAATTCCATTACTGGGTGTCTATCCAAAAGATTATAAATCGTTCTACTATAAGGACACATGCACACGAATGTTCATTGCAGCACTGTTTACAATAGCAAAGACCTGGAACCAACCCAAATGCCCATCGATGATAGACTGGACTGGGAAAATGTGGCACATATACACCATGGAATATTATGCAGCAATCAAAAATGATGAGTTTGTGTCCTTTGTAAGGACATGATGAATCTGGAGAACATCATTCTCAGCAAACTGCCACAAGAACAGAAAAAGAAATACTGCTTATACTCACTCATAGGTGGGTGAGAAAAATGAGAACACATGGACACAGAGAGGCGGTCTACTATACACTGGGGACTATTGGGGGAATGGGGGACGGACAGCGGGGGGGGCTTTGGGGGTTAGCCTGGGGATGAATACCAAGTGTGGGTGAAGGGGAGGAAGGAAGCAAAACACACTGCCATGTGTGTACCTATGCAACTATCTTGCACGTTCTGCACATGTACCCCCAAACCTACAATGCAATAAAAATTAAAAAAAAAATCACTGAGGATAATAATGAGATTTAAAAAAAAGATGCACATCTTTTGATTATTCTTGGCCATACAATAAACATAAGGCACATTGCAAAAAAAAAAAAAAAATTATTATACAATGAAACTTTGAAAGAGAGGCCATACAATATTGACACCTGACTATTGCACCATTGTGAATTATTCAGTAAGGTTCTAAATGAGTGGTAGTATGAAATAGAATCCTGAGAATTCCCTAGGTGTGGATCATTCAGGGAGGCACAGAATGAGTGGCCATATAAGAAATGCTCGACTATTACACTGGTGCGGATTATTCACTGAGAATCTAGATGCGTGGCTACATGAAGTAGACAGTTATCTCTTCCCCTGGTGTGTATTACTGAATGAGACTCTGACTAAGTGGGCATAAAGAAGAGACTCAGGTGTATTCTCCAGGTGTTCATTACTTAGAGAGTCTCTGAATGTGTAGGCATTTGAAGTAGACCCTTGACTGATTTTGAGGGGAGTATAATTCACAGAGGCCCAGAACCAGTGACCATGTGAAAGAGACTCCTGACTTATCAGATATACATGTTATTCACTAAAACACTGAAAGGGTGGCCTTATGAAGTAGACCGCATTTTACTCCACAGGTGTGCATTATTTTTTGACTCTCCAAACCAATCAACATATGAAATAGACTAGGGATTATTCCCCACATATGCAATATTCGAAGAGGTTCTGTATTAGTGTCCATATCAAATAGTCTCCTGACTCTCACACATGTGGGTATCATTCACGGAGCTGCTCTATTTGGGGCTACCGTAAATAGGGTCCTCACTCCTCCACAGCTGTTTATTATGCACTGAAGCTCTGAATGAGAGGCCATATGAAATAAACTCCTTACTATTGCTTATTGGGCATAATTCGGTAATGCTGTGATTGAGTGGCCATATGACCTGGACTCTGACTATTCTCAAGGTGTGTATTCCTCAGTCAGTTTCTGAATGAGTGGCCACATAAAATAGACTCCTTACTCTGTCCTCTTGACTATTTCTCATCTCTGCATTTTCCACTGATTCCCTGGGTGAACGGTCTTATCAAATAGTCTCCAGACAATTCTCCAGGTGTGCATTATTCAGTGAGTCTCTTAATAAGTGGCTATAAGTAATAGAATCCTGAGTATTTTTCAGATATATATGATTATTCACTGAGGAACTGAATAACTGGCCCTGTCAAGTACACTCCTGACATTTCCATACGTCTGTATTATTCTGTGAGCGTCTGAAAGTGTGGTCATATAATAGAGACTTCTATATACTTCTCAGGCATGAGTTCTACATTCGGCTCTAAATAAATGGCTATATAAAAAAGAATCCTGAGTTTTCCAAGGTGTCTCTTATTCAGTTAGGCTCTGAGTATGTGGCTATATAAAATAGAATTCTGACTACAATACAGGAGTTCTTTACTCAATAAACCTCTGAAGAAATGCCACATGTAATAGGGTCCAGAGTATTCCTCAGTAATTTGGTATTCATTGAGGCTCTGAAACTTTGGCCATATGAAATTGTTGCCTGACTAGTCTACAGGCCTGTATTACTGACTCTGACTCTAAATATTTGTGCATATATAATAGACTAGTGACTCTTCCAAAGTTGTGCATTATTGACTCATGCTATGATTTTGTGGCCATATAAAACAGACTGGTGTTTATTCCACACATGTGCATTATTTCCTTAGGCTGTAGATGAGAGTCTATGTAAAGAACTCTCCTAACACTTCCCCAGGTGTGTGTCACTCACTGAGTCTCTTTTTGTGTGACAATATGAAACAGGAGACTATCTATCTCAAATAATTATATTATTCAGTGAATCTCTGAATGAGTGGCTATATGAAATAAACTGCTGAGTACTTTAGATTTGTGCATTATTCATTGAGGTTACGAGTCAGTGGCCATATAAAATGGAATTTTGATTAATCCACACGTGCATATTATACACTGAGGCTATAAATGTGTGTCAAAATGAAAGAGACTCCTGACTCCCCCACATGTCTGCATTATTTACCGAGGCTCTGAATGAATGTCCATAGAATACAGACTTCAAATTATTCCCCAGGTGTGTATTATTCATTGACCCTCAGAAGATGTAGTCATACTAATTAGATTTCTTACTATATCAAGGGTCTGTCTTATGCACTGAGTCTCTGAATATGTGTCTACATGAAAGAGCCTCCTGATTACACCACACTTTTCTTTTCTTTTTTTTAATTTTTATTGCATTATAGGTTTGGGGGTACATGTGCAGAACGAGCAAGATAGTTGCATAGGTACACACATGGCAGTGTGTTTTGCTGCTATCCTCCCATTCACCCACACTTGGTATTCATCCCCAGGCTATCCCTCTCAGCCCCCCCTGCTGTCCCTCCCCCATTGCCCCCAACAGTCCCCAGTGTATAGTAGACTGCCTCTCTGTGTCCATGTGTTCTCATTTTTCTCACCCACCTATGAGTGAGTATATGCGGTATTTCTTTTTCTGTTCTTGTGTCAGTTTGCTGAGAATGATGTTCTCCAGATTCATCCATGTCCCTACAAAGGACACAAACTCATCATTTTTGATTGCTGCATAATATTCCATGGTGTATATGTGCCACATTTTCCCAGTCCAGTCTATCATCGTTGGGCCTTTGGGTTGGTTCCAGGTCTTTGCTATTGTAAACAGTGCTGCAATGAACATTCGTGTCCATGTGTCCTTATAGTAGAACGATTTATAGTCCTTTGGATAGATACCCAGTAATGGGATTGCTGGGTCAAATGGAATTTCTATTTCTAGGTCCCTGAGGAATCGCCACACTGTCTTCCACAATGGTTGAACTAATTTACACTCCCACCAACAGTGTAAGAGTGTTCCTATTTCTCCCCATCCTCTCCAGCATCTGCTGTCTCCAGATATTTTAATGATCGCCATTCTAACTGGTGTGAGATGGTATCTCAATGTGGTTTTGATTTGCATCTCTCTAATGACCAATGACGATGAGCACTTTTTCATATGTTTGTTGGCCCCATGTATGTCTGCTTTTGTCAAGTTTCTGTTCATATCCTTTGCCCATTTATGAATGGGCTTGTTTGTTTTTTTTTCCTGTAAATCTGTTTGAGTTCTTTGTAAATTCTGGATATCAGCCCTTTGTCAGATGCGTAAATTGCAAAGATTTTTTCCCATTCTGATGGTTGCCGATTCACTCTAGTGACTGTTTGTTTTGCCGTGCAGAAGCTGTGGAGTTTGATTAGGTCCCATTTGTCTATTTTGGGTTTTGTTGCCAATGCTTTTGGTGTTTTGTTCATGAAGTCCTTGCCTACTCCTATGACCTGAATGGTTTTGCCTAGATTTTCTTCTAGGGTTTTTTATGGTGTCAGGTCTTACGTTTAAGTCTTTAATCCATCTGGAGTTAATTTTAGTGTAAGGTTTCAGGAAGGGGTCCAGTTTCTGCTTTCTGCACATGGCTAGCCAGTTTTCCCAACACCATTTATTAAATAGGGAATCCTTTCCCCATTGCCTGTTTTTGTCTGGTTTATCAAAGATAATATGGTTGTAGATGTGTTATGTTGCCTCCGATGCCTCTGTTCTGTTCCATTGGTCTATATCTCTGTTTTGGTACCAGTAACATGCTGTTTTGATTACTGTAGCCTTGTAGTATAGTTTGAAGTCTGGTAGCGTGATGCCTCCCGCTGTGTTCTTTTTGCTTAGAATTGACTTGGCTATGCGGGCTCTTTTTTGGTTCCATATGAAATTCATGGTGGGTTTTTCCAGTTCTGTGAATAAATTCAATGGTAGTTTGATGGGGATAGCATTGTTTGTGTAAATCACTTTGGGCAGTATAGCCATTTTCACGATATTGATTCTTCCTAACCACGAACATGGAATGTTTCTCCATATGTTTGTGTCCTCTCTTATTTCGTTGAGCAGTTGTTTGTAGTTTTCCTTAAAGAGGTCCCTTACATTCCTAGTGAGTTGTATTCCTAGGTATTTTATTTTCTTTGTAGCAATTGTGAATGGCAGTTTGTTCTTGATTTGGTTCTCTTTAAGTCTGTTATTTGTGTATAGGAATGCTTGTGACTTTTGAAAATTGATTTTATATCCTGAGACTTTGCTGAAGTTGCTTATCAGTTGCAGAAGCTTTTGGGCTGAGGTGATTGGGTCTTCTAGGTATACTATCATGTCGTCTGCAAATAGAAACAATTTGGCTTCCACCTTTCCTATTTGAATACTCTTTATTTCTTTTTCTTGCCTGATTGCTCTGGCTAGAACTTCCAGTACTATTTTGAATAGAAGTGGTGAGAGAGGGCATCCTTGTCTAGTGCCGGATTTCAAAGGGAATGCTTCCAGTTTTTGCTCATTAAGTATGATATTGGCTGTTGGTTTGTCATAAATAGCTTTTATTACTTTGAGATATGTTCCATCAATACCAAGTTTATTGAGGGTTTTTAGCATAAAGCGCTGTTGAATTTTGTCAAATGCCTTCTCTGCGTCAATTGAGATAATCATGTGGTTTTTGTTTTTGCTTCTGTTTATGTGGTGAATTACATTTAGAGACTTGCTTATGTTGAACCAGCCTTGCATCCCCGGGATGAATCCTACTTGATCATGATGGATAACTTTATTTTTTTTAATTTTTATTGCATTATAGGTTTGGGGGTACATGTGCAGGACGAGCAAGATAGTTGCATAGGTACACACATGGCAGTGTGCTTTGCTGCTTTCCTCCCCTTCACCCACACTTGGTATTCATCCCAAGGCTATCTCCCCCAGCCCCCCCCCCGCTGTCCCACCCCCATTCCCCCCAACAGTCCCCAGTGTATAGTAGACCGCCTCTATGTGTCCACGTGTTCTCATTTTTCTCACCCACATATGAGTGAGTATATGCGATGGATAACTTTTTTAATGTGCTGTTGCAATCGGTTTGCCAGTATTTTATTGAAGATTTTTGCATCTATGTTCATCATGGATATTGGCCTGAAGTTTTCTTTTCTTTTTGAGTCTCTGCCAGGCTTTGGTATCAGGATGATGTTGGTCTCATAAAATGATTTGGGTAGGGTTCCCTCTTTTTGGATTATTTGGAATAGTTTCAGAAGGAATGGTACCAGATCCTCTTTGTGTGTCTGGTAGAATTCAGCTGTGAAGCCTTCTGGACCTGGGCTTTTTTTGTGTGGTAGGCTCTTAATTTCTGCCTCAACTTCTGACCTTCTTATTGGTCTATTCATACTTTTGGCTTCCTCCTGATTTAGGCTTGGGAGGACATATTTATCCATTTCTTCCTGATCTACTAGTTTATGTGCATAGAGTTGTTTGTAGTATTCTCTGATGATGGTTTGAATTTCTGTGGAATCTGTGGTGATTTCCCCTTTATCGTTTTTTATTGCATCTATTTGGTTGTTCTCTCTCTTCTTTTTTATCAGTCTGGCTAATGGTCTGTCTATTTTGTTGATCTTTTCGAAGAACCACCTCTTAGATTTATTGATTTTTTGAATGGTTTTTCTTGTCTCTTTCTCCTTCAATTCTTCTCTGATCTTAGTTATTTCTTGTCTTTGGCTAGGTTTTGAGCTTTTTTGATCTTGCTCCTCTAGCTCTTTCAATTTTGACGATAGGGTGTCAATTTTGGATCTCTCCACTCTTCTCATGTGGGCACTTATTGCTATATATTTTCCTCTACAGACTGCTTTAAATGTGTCCCAGAGATTCTGGTACGTTGTGTCTTCATTCTCGTTGGTTTCAAAGAACTTCTTTATTTCTGCCTTCATTTCATTGTTTATCCAATCAACATTCAAGAGCCAGTTGTTCAGTTTCCATGAAGCTGTGCGGTTCTGAGTTATTTTCTGAATTCTGAGTTCCAACTTGATTGCACTATGTTCTGAGACTGTTTGTTATGATTTCCATTGTTTTGCATTTGCTGAGGAGTGCTTTACTTCCAATTATGTGGTCAATTTTGGAGTAGGTGTGATGTGGTGCTGAGAAGAATGTATATTCTGTGGATTTGGGGTGGAGAGTTCTGTAAATGTCTATCAGGTTTGCTTGTTCCAGGTCTGAGTTCAAGTCCTGGATATCCGTGTTAATTTTCTGTCTTGTTGATCTGTCTGCTATTGACACTGGAGTGTTAAAGTCTCCCACTATTATTGTGTGAGAATCTAAGTCCCTTTGTAAGTCATTAAGAACTTGCATTATATATCTTGGTGCTCCTACATTGAGTCCATATATATTTAGAATCGTTATCTCTTCTTGTTGTATCGATTCTTTTACCATTATGTAATGACCTTCTTTGTCCCTTTTGATCTTTGTTACTTTAAAGTCTATTTTATCAGAGATGAGAATTGCAACTCCTGCTTTTTTTTTGCTCTCCTTTTGCTTGGTAAATCTTCCTCCATCCCTTTATTTTGAGCCTTTGTGTATCTTTGCATGTGAGGTGGGTTTCCTGGATACAGCACACCGATGGGTTTTGGTTTTTTATCCAATTTGCCAGTCTGTGTCTTTTGATTGGTGCATTTAGCCCATTTACATTCAGGGTTAATATTGTTATGTGTGAATTTGATACTGCCATTTTGATGCTAGCTGGCTGTTTTTCCCGTTGGTTCATGTACATTCTTCATTTTGTTGATGGTCTTTAGCATTTGGTATGCTTTTAGGATGGCTGGAACTGGTTGTTTCTTTCTATGTGTAGTGCCTCTTTCAGGAGCTCTTGTAAAGCAGGCCTAGTGGTGACAAAATCTCTGAGTACTTGCTTGTTCGTGAAGGATTTTATTTTTCCTTCAATTATGAAGCTCAGTTTCGCTAAATATGAAATTCTCGGTTGAAAGGTCTTTTCTTTAAGGATGTTGAATATTGGCCCCCACTCTCTTCTGGCTTGTAGAGTCTCTCCCGAGAGATCTGCTGTGAGTCTGATGGGCTTCCCTTTGTGGGTGACCTGACCTTTCTCTCTGGCTGCCCTTAGTATTTTCTCCTTCATTTCAACCCTGGTGAATCTGACGATTATGTTCCTTGGGGTTGTTCTTCTTTCAGAGTATCTTTGTGATGTTCCCTGTATTTCCTGGAGTTGAGTATTGACCTGTCTTGCTAGGTTGGGGAAATTTTCCTGGATAATATCCTGAAGAGTGTTTTCCAGCTTGGATTCATTCTCTTCGTCACATTCTGGTACACCTGTCAAACGTAGGTTGGGTCTCTTCACATAGTCCTACATTTCTTGGAGATTTTGTTCATTCCTTTTTGTGCTTTTTTCTTTAATCTTGGTTTCTCGTTTTATTTCATTTAGTTGTTCTTCAATTTCTGATATTCTTTCTTCTGCTTGGTCAGTTCGGCTGTTGAAACTTGTGCATGCTTCGCGAAGTTCTCGTGTTGTGTTTTTCAGCTCTTTCAATTCATTCCTATTCCTCTCTAAGTTGTCCATTCTCGTTATCAGTTCCTCGAATCTTTTTTTGAATCTTTTTTCAAGGTTCTTAGTTTCTTTGCACTGGTTTAGAACATGTTCCTTTAGCTCACTGAAGTTTCTCATCATCCACTTTCTGAAGTCTGATTCCGTCATTTCGTCACATTCATTCTCCGTCCAGCTTTGTTCCCTTGCTGGTGAGGAGTTTTGGTCCTTTTTTGGAGGTGAGGTGTTTTGGTTTCGGGTGCTTTCCTCTTTTTTGCGCTGGTTTCTTCCCATCTTTATGGATTTATCCGCCTTTCGTCTTAGTAGTGGCTGATTTTTCAATTGGGTCTCTGTGTGGACACTGAGATTGTTGATGATGAAGTGTTTCTGTTACTTAGTTTTCCCTCTAATGATCTATCCTCTCTGCTGTATGAGTGTTGAGGTTCACTCCAGGCCCTGCTTGTCTGGGGTATACCTGCAGCAGCTGCAGAACAGTGAGGAATGATACCAGTTTCTTCTTCTGTTGCCCTTGTTCCAGAATGATGCCAGCCAAATATCAGTCTGATTAGTCCTTTCCTGGGGTGACTCCTTGGATATACAGGGGTCAGGGAGCTGCTTGAGGAGACAGTCTGTGCTTTATAGGAGCTCCAGTGCTGAGCTGTGAGCTCCATTGTTCATTCAGGGTTGTTGGGAGGTTGTTTATGTCTGCTGCAATAGAACTCATAGAACACCACTGTTTTTTTTTCACTCTTAGATGCTCTGTCTCAGGGAGTTGGGGCTTTCTTTATGAGTATCTGTTGCACTGTCCTGCCCCACTATGTGGCAGTCTATTCACTATTTGCCTGCCGGGGCTCTGACCTTCTAGCGTGGGTCCGCCCTGTTGCTCCTGGGCTCCCTTCTGCTGTGGAGCACAGAGTCTCTCTGTTATGGCAGGTTGCCTCGGCAATGGCAGGCTGTGTCAATCCTGGGCGGTACTCAAGTGGGGGTGCACTTCGTCAGCAATGGTGGACACCCCTCCCTGACCCGGCTGCACCGTCCTAAATTCCGGCAACAAAACTCTCAGCCCCAAGTGCCTCCAGTCGCCTCCCTGCTTGTCCCCGTGAGCGTGGGACCCGCCGAGCCCGATCACCCAGCTCCCTGCCTCAGAGTCCGTCCTCTTTATCTCTCTCTTCCTCTCCCCAAGCTGAAAATTCGACTCTCTCACTGGCGCCCCAGGAGCCTGCCGATAGGGCACTGGGATCCGTGCAATCTCCTGTTCCACTGCCCACTACCCCAGCTCAGATCACGCTTCCCAGGAAATTCCTGGTCTGGCACATTGTCCAAGTCCCGTTCAATCAGATGGACATGCCAATCTGCCCTTCCAAATCTCAGATTGCCGGTTTAACAGGGCACCCTGACCAGTGAGTTCCGCGCCGGGTCCCGCTGCGGCGCCGGCCGAAGAGGCAGCGGGAGCCGGCTGCGTTAGCCGGTTGCTAGCGTCCCGTGTCTCTCCCGCACCTGGGACTTTCAAAGCTCTGCGGGCATAAAAGGAACATCCGAGAATGCGGCTAGGACTCACCCTCTGCACCTTCACTGAGAGCTGCAATCCTGAGTCACCTCTATGATGCCATCTTGCCTCCCTCCACCACACCACACTTTTCAAAGACACGTTGAATAAGAGGCCACATGAATAAGACTCCTGACTATTCCACAGGTGTGCATTATTTAGTGAGACTGAATGAGGAGATACAAGTAAATCCTGACTATTTATCCAGGTGTGTACATTTAGTGAGGCTCTCAACAGGTAGCCATAGGAAAGAGACATCTGCCTATTCCGCAGGTGTGAATTATTCAGTGATTCTCTGAATGAGTGGCCATAAAATATAGACTCCAGACTATATCACAAGTGTGTAATATTCAGTGAGCTGTGAAAGAGGGGCCATATGAAACAGAATTCTAATGACTTCACATATGCATTATTCACTGTTTGTCTGAATGAGTAGCCATATGACATAGACAATTCATTATTCTCCATGTGTGCATTATTCCAACAGATTTGCTTTTGGTGTCCTAACCAAATAAACTCCTGAAACTCCTCCAAGTGTGTAATACTCAGTGTTACACAAAATTAGAATTCATATGAAATAGACTCCGACTACCACCAAGGTGTGTATCATTCAGGAATTCACTTAATTCATGGCTATCTTAAACAGTGTCCTGATTACTCCATAGAAGTTCCTTATTCACTGACACTTTAAATGAGAGGCCATGCAAAGTAGACACCTGACTATTGCTCAATTGGAAAATATTCAATAAGGTTCTAAATGAGTGGTAGTATATAATAGAATCCTGAGAATTTTTCAGTTGTGTATCTTTCAGGGAGGCACAGAATGAGTGGCCATATAAAAAATGATCGACTATTACCCTGGCGTGGATTACTCACTGAGGATCTATATGAGTGGCTACATGAAGTAGACCCTTAACTCTTCCCCAGGTGTGTATTACTGAATGAGATTCTGACTAAGTGGGCGTAAAGAAGAGACCACGGTGTATTGCCCAGGTGTTCAGTATTTACAGAGACTCTGAATATGTAGGCATTTGAAGTAGACACTTGACTGCTTCTGAGGGGAGTATTATTCACAGAGGCCCAGAACGAGTGGCCATGTAAAAGAGATTTCTGACTTATCAGATATTCATGTTATTCACTAAAACACTGAAAGAGTGGCCTTATGAATTAGACCGCATTTTACTCCACAGGTGCGCGTTATTTTTTGACTCTCCAAACGAACCACCATATGAAATAGACTAGTGATTATTCCCCCCATATGCAATATTCGAAGAGGTTCTTTATGAGTGTCCATATCAAATACTCTCCTGACTCTCACACATGTGTGTATCATTCACGGAGCTGTTTTATTTGGTTCTACCTTCAATAGGGTCCTCCCTCCTCCACAGCTGTTTATTACACACTGAAGCTCTGAATGAGAGGCCATATGAAATAGACTCCTTACTATTGCCCCATTGTGCATTATTCAGTAATGCTGTGATTGAGTGGACATATGACCTGGCCTCTGACTATTCCCGAAGTGTGTATTCTTCCATCAGTTTCTGAACGAGTGACCACATAAAATAGACTCCTGACTCTGTCCTCTTGACTACATGTCAGCTCTGCATTTTCCACTGAGTCGCTGGCTGACCAGTCTTATCAAATAGTCTCCAGACAATTCTCCAGGTGTGCATTATTCAATGAGGCCCTTAATAAATGGCTATGTACAATAGAATCCTGAGTATTTTCCAGATATATATGATTCTTCACTGAGGAACTGAATAAGTGGCCATGTCAAGTACACTCCTGACATTTCCATACATCTATATTATTCTGTGAGGCTCTGAATGTGTGGCCATATAATGGAGACTCCTATATACTACTCAGGCGTGAGTTCTTTAATTTGGCTGTAAATGAGTGGCTATAAGAAACAGAATCCTGACCTCCCCATGTTGTCCGTTATTAAATTAGGCTCTGCGTATGTGGCTATATGAAATAGAATTCTGACTAGAATACAGGTGTTTTTTACTCAATGAACCTCTGAAGAAATACCACATGTAACAGCGTCCAGAGTATTCCTCAGTTATTTATTATTCACTGAGCCTCTGAATCTTTGGCCATATGAAATTGTAGTCTGACTAGTCTACAGGCGTGTATTATTTACACTGACGCTATATATTTGGGCATACGGAATAGATTAGTGACTATTCCAAAATTGTGTATTACTGACTCAGGCTTTGATTTTGTGGCCATATAAACCAGACTAGTGTCTATTCCACACATGTGCATTATTCCCTTAGGAATAATGAGAGGCTATGTAAAGTACACTCCTAACACTTACCCAGGTGTGTCACTCAGTGAGGCTCCTTTTGTTTGACAATATGAAACAGGAGGCTGTCTATCTCAAATAATTTTATTATTCAGTGAATCTCTGAATGAGTGGCAATATGAAATAAACTGCTGAGTACTTTACATTTGTGCATTATTTATTGAGGTTATGAGTCATTGGTCATATAAAATTGAATTCTGATTAATCCACACGTGCATATTATCAACTGAGGCTATGAATGTGTGTCCAAATGAAAGAGAATCCTGAGTGCTCCACAGGTCTGCATTATTTACCGAGGCTCTGAATGAATGTCCATCGAAAATAGACTCCAAATTATTCTCCATGTGTGTATTATTCAGTGAGCCTCAGAAGATGTGGTCATACTAATTAGATTTCTTACATATATCAAGGGTCTGTCTTAAGCACTGAAGCTCTGAATATGTGTCTGCATGAAAGATTCTCGTGACTACACCACATTTTTTAATGACACGTTGAATGAGAGGCCAGACGAAAAAGTCTCCTGACTATTCCACAGGTGTGCATTATTTAGTGAGACTCTGAATGAGGAGATACAAGTAAATCCTGACTATTTATCCAGGTGTGTACATTTAGTGAGGTTCTCAATGGGTAGCCAAAGGAAAGAGAATTCTGACTATTCCTCAGGTGTGAATTATTCAGTGATTCTCTGAATGAGTGGCCATAAAATATAGACTCCAGACTATATCACAAGTGTGTAATATTCAGTGAGCCTGTGAAAGCGGGGCCATATGGAACAGACTTCTAATTAATCAACATGTGCTTTATTCACTGTTTCTGTGAATGATTAGCCTTATGAAATAGACTCCTCATGATTCTCCATGTGTGCATTATTCTAACAGGGTCGGTAGGAGTGTCCATACCAAATACACTGCTGAAACTCCCCCAGATGTGTATTACTCAGCGTTACACAGAATTAGAGTTCATATGAAACAGACTCCTGATTATCACACAGTTGCGTGTCATTCATCAAGAAATTTAATTCTTGGCTATATTAAACAGCGTCCTGATTACTCCATAGAAGTTTACTATTTACTGTAACTTGAATGATAGACCATACAAAATAGACACCTGACTATTGCTCCATGGTGAATTATTCAATAAGGTTCTAAATGAATGGTAGTATCAAATAGAATCCTGAGGATTCTTCAGTTATATATCACTCAGTGAGGCATAAAATGACAGTCCATATAAAAAATGCTCGACTATTAACCTGTTGTGCATTATTCACTGAGGCTCTAAATGAGTGGCTACGTGAAGTGGACTCTTAAATCTTCCTTTCTTGTGTATTATTGTATGAGTGTCTGACTAAGTGGGCATAAAAAAGAGACTCAGGTGTATTGCCCAGGTGTTCATTACCTACAGAGACTCTGAATGTGTTGCCATTTAAAACAGAAAATTGATTACTTTTGATGGGAGTATTTTTCACAGAGTCCCTGAACGAGTGGCCATGTGAAAGAGATTCCTGACTTTTCAGATAAATATATTATTTACTAAAACACTGAAAGAGTGGCCTTATGAAATAAACCAATTTTACTCAACAGGTGTGCGTTATTTTTTGATTCTCCAAACTAATCACCATATGAAACAGACTAGTGTTTATTCCCCACAGGTGCAGTATTCCAAAAGGTTCTGTATGAGTGTCTATGTCAAATAGTCTCCTGACTCTGACACATGTGTGTATCATTCACGGAGCTGCTTAATTTGGGGCTACCTTAAATAGGGTGCTGACTCCTCCACAGCTGTCTATTATGCACTGAAGCCCTGAATGACAGGACATATGAAATAGGCTCCTTAGTATTGCCCCATTGTGCATTATTCGGTAATGCTGTGATTGAGTGTCCATATGACTTGGACACTGACTATTCCCAAGGTGTATATTCTTCAGCGAGATTCTGAAAGGGTGACCACATAACATAACCCTTGACTCTATCCTCTTGACTATTTTTCAGTTCTGCATTGTCCACTGAGTCGCTGGGTGAAGAGTCATATCAAATAGTCTCCAGACAATTCCTTAGCTGTGCATTATTCAGTGAGTCTCGGGATAAGTGGCTATATATAATATAATCCTGAGTATTTTCCAGATGAATATGATTCCTCACTGATGTTCTGCATAAGTGACCGTGTGAAATACACTCCTGACGTTTTCATAGGTCTGCATTATTCTGTGAAGCTCTGAATGAGTGGCCATAAAATAGAGCCTACCGAATGCTCCTCAGGCGTTCATTTTTACATTTGGCTCTAAATGAGTGTCTATACGAAATAGAATTTTGACTTTTCCCAAGGTGTATGTTATTGAGTTAGGCTTTGAATATGTGGCTATAGGAAATAGAATTCTGAATACAATAAATGTGTTTCTATTCAAGGTAGCTCTGAAATTTATGCCACATGCAATAGCGTCCTGAGTTTTTCCCAGGTATGTATTATTCACTGAGGCTCTGAAACTTTGGCCATATGGAATTGTTTTCCGACTTGTACACAGGTGTGTATTATTGACTCTGACTCTAAATATTTGGGCATGTAAAATAGACAAGTGACTATTCCAAAGTTCTGTATTACTCAGGCTTTGATTTTGTGGTCATATAAAATAGTCTAGTGTCTATGCCACACGTGTAGAATAGACTCATTTCCTTGAGGCTGTAAATGAGAGGCTATATAAGTAGACTTCTAACACTTTCCTAGGTGTGTTTTACTCAGTGAGGCTCATTTTGTGTGACCATATGAAACAGGATGCTGCTATATTAAATATTTATATTATTGAGTGAATCTCTGAATGAGTGTCTATATGAAATAGACTGCTGAGTAGTTTACATTCGTGCATTTTTCACTGAGATTACGAGTCAGTGGCCATATAAGTTGGAATCCGGACTAATCCACACGTGCATATTATCCACTGAGGCCATGAATGACTGTCCTAATAAAATAGACTCCTGGCTATTCCACAGGTATACATTATTCAACGAGGCTCTGAATGAATGTCCATCGAAAATAGACTCAAAATTATTTTCCAGGTGTGTACTATTCAGTGAGACTCAGAAGATGTGGCCATATTAATTAGATTCCTTACAACATAAAGGGCCTGTTTTATTCACTGTGGCTCTGAATATCTGTCTACATGAAACAGACTCCTGACTACATCACATTATTCTGTAACACTTTGAATTAGAGGCCACATGAAAATGTCTCCTGACTATTCCACAGGTGTGCATTATTTAGTGAGACTCTGAGTGAAGGGATATAGGTAAATCCTGACAATTTCCCCAGGTGTGTACACTTAGTGAGGCTCTTAATGAGTGGCCATAGGAAAGAGTCTCCTGACTATTCCACAGGTGTGCATTATTTAGTGAGACGCTGAATGAGGGGATAAAGGTAAAGCCTGACTATTTCCACAGGTGTGTACCCTTAGTGAGGCTCTTAACGAGTGGCCATAGGAAAGAGACTTCTGACTATTCTGCAGGTGTGCATTACTTAGTGATTCTCTGAATGGGTGGCCATAAAAAACAGACTCCAGACTCTATCACAAGTGTGTAATATTCAGTGAGGCTGTGAAGGAGGGGCCGTAAGAATCAGACCTCTAATTACTCCACATGTGCATTATTCACTGTTTGAATGAGTAGCCGTATGACATAGACTTCTCATTATTATCCATGTGTGCATTAATCAAACAGACTCTGTTTCAGTGTCCATACCAAAAAGACATTGGACACTGCCCGAGGTGTGTATTGCTCAGCGATACACAAAATTAGAGCTCCTATGAAATAGACACCAGGCTATTACCCAGGTGTTTATCATTCAGGAAGGCCCAGAATTCGTGCCTATCTTGATCAGCGTCCTGATTACTCCATAGAAGTTCATTATTCGCTGAAACTTTGAGTGATAGACCATATAAAATAGACACCTGACTATTGCACCATTGTGAATTATTCAATAATGTGCTAAATGTGTGGTATTATCAAATAGTCCTTAAAATTCTTCAGGTGTATATCACTCAGTGAGGCACAAAATGAGTGGCCATATAAGAAATTCTCTACTATTAGCCTGGTGTGCATTATTCACTGAGGCTCTAAATTAGTGGCTACATGAAGTAGACTCTTAAATCTTTATTTCTTGTTTCTATTGAATGAGTCTCTGACTAAATGGGCATAAAAAAGACTCAGTTGTATTGCCCAGCTGTTCATTACCTACAGAGACTCTGAATGTGTTGGCATTTAAAGTAAAAAATTAACTACTTTTGAGGAGAGTATTCTTCACAGACTCCCTGAACGAGTGGCCATGTGAAAGAGATTTCTGACTTTTCAGATAAACATATTATTCACTAAAACCCTGAAAGAGTGGCCTTATGAAATAGAACCAATTTTACTCAACAGGTGTGTGTTATTTTTTGATTCTCCAAACTAATCACCACATGCAACAGACTAGTGTTTATTCCCCACAGGTGCAGTATTCCAAAAGGTTCTGTATGAGTGTCTATGTCAAATAGTCTCCTGACTCTGACACATGTGTGTATCATTCAGGGATCTGCTTAATTTGGGTCTACCTTAAATAGGGTCCTGACTCCTCCACAGCTGTTTATTATGCACTGAAGCTCCGAATGACAGGCCATATGAAATAGACTCCTTACTATTGCCCCATTGTACACACAGGAGAGAGGGTAATACACGCAGGAGAGAGGAGGATACACAAAGAAGAGGGGAAAAACACAAGAGAGGGGGGATACATACAAAAGAGAGGAGGATACACACAGAAGAGAGGAGGATATACAAAGAAGACAGGAGGATACACACAGGAGAGAGAAGAATACACGCAAGAGAGGGGGATACACACAGAATAGAAAAGGTTACACATAGGAGAGAGAAGGATACACACAGGAGAGAGGAGGCTACACACAGGAGAGAGGAGGATACACAAATATAAGAGGGAAACACACAAAAGAGGGGGATACACACAGGTGGGGGTATAAACACTGGAGACGGTGGGATACACACATGAGAGAGGGGATACACCAAGGAGAGAGGAGGATACACATAAGAGAGAGGAGGCTACACAAAGAAAAGGGGGAAACACACAAGAGAGAAAGGGATACACACAGGCTAGGGGGATAAACACCGGAGACGGTGGGATACACACATGAGAGAGGGGGATACAAAAAGGAGAGGGGAATACACACAGGATGGAGGGGTAAACACACAAAATAGAGAAGGATACACACAGAAGAGAAGGGTGATACACACAGGAGAGTGAAGTATGCACACATGAAAGTGGGGCATAAACACAGAAGGGAAGAGGGTAAACACAGGAGAGAGTGGGATACACAAAGGAAGAGAAGGATAAACACAACTGAGTGGAGGATACAGACAAAATAAAGGAGGATACAGGTAGGAGAAAGGAGTATACACAAAGGAGAGAAGATACACAAAGGACAGAGAAGATACAACCAGGAGAGAGGAGCATACACACAGGAGAGAGGAGAATACACAAAGGAGAGAGATAGATACACACAGGGGAGAAGGATAAACACAGGAGAGAGGAATATACACACAGGACAGAGGAAGATACACACAGGAGATAGGAGGATACACACAAAAATGTAAAGGATACACACAGGAGAGAGGGGAATACACACAGGAGTGGGGGATAAAAAAAGGATAGATAAAGATACTCACAGGAGACAGTAATACACAAAGAAGGGAGTTGCATACACACAGGAGAGAGGGGGATACACATAGGAAAGAGAGGAATACACACAAAAGAGAGAGTCATACCCACAGGAGAGAGAATACACAAAGGAGAGATGGGGACACACACAGGCAAAAGAAGAATACAAACAGTAGAGTGCGGCATACACACAGAAGCGAGGGGGATTCACACAGTAGAGAGGGGGATACACACAAGAGAGAGGGGCATACACACAGGAGAGGGTGATACACATAGGAGAAAGGGGGATACAAACAGGTGATAAAATACACACAGAAGAGGGGGATACACACAAGAGAGAGGGGCGTACACACAGGAGAGAGGAGAATAGACACAGCAGAGAGGAGGATACACAAAGGAGAGAGGGGATACACACAAAAGAGAGGGAGATACAAACAGAAGAAAGGGGGATACACACAGAAGAGAGGGGGATACAAAGAGGGATGAGGAAAGATACACACAGGAGAGAGGATTATACACACAGAAGAGAGGAGGATACACAGAGGAGAGAGAAAGATACACATAAAAGAGAGGAAGATACACAGAAGAGAGGAAGATACACACAGGAGAGATGATACACACAAAAGAGAAAAAAATACACAGAGAAGACAGAAGGATACACAACATAGAGAGGGGCATAAACACAGAAAAGTGAGATACACAGAGGAGAAAGGGGGATACACAAAAGAGAGAGAAGGATACACAAAGGAGAGGGGATATACACAGGTGAGAGAGGTGTACACAAAGGAGAGAGGAAGATAGAAACAGGAGACTGGAGGATCCAAACAGGAGAGAGGGTATACACACAGGAGAGAGGGGGATAACCACAGAAGAAAGGGAGGATACAAACAGAAATGAAAGGGGTTACAAACAGGAGAGTGGGGGGAAATACAAGGGAAAGAGGAGAGATACACAAAGGATGTAGGAAGATACACACAGGAGAGAGGAAAATACACACAGGAGAGAGGAAAATACACACAGGATAGAGGAGAATACACACAGGAGAGAGGAGAATACACACAGGAGAGAGGAGGATACACACAGGAGAGTGGAAGATACACACAAAAGAGAGGAAAATACACACAAAAGAGAGGGGGATACACACAGGAGGGAGGGGGATACACAGAGGTGAGAGGGGGATACACACAGAAAAGTGGTGTTACACACAGGAGAGAGGAGGGTACACACAGGAGAGAGGTGGATACACACAGGAAAAAGGAGGATGCAGTGAAAAAAGGAGGATACACACAGGAGAGAGGAGGATAAACACAGTAGAAAAGGATATACGCAGTAGAGAGGGGCATACACACAGGAGAAAGGAGGATAGACACAGGAGAGGGGAGAATACACACAGGAGAGTGGGATGCACACATGAGAACAGGGCGTACACAAAGAAAATTGGATGATTCAAAAAGCAGAGAGGAGGATACACACTGGAGAGAAGGGATACACAAAAACGAGAGGGGGATACACACGAGAGAGGGGGATACACAAAAAAGAGTGTGGCATAAACACAGGAGAGAGGAGGATACACACAGGAGTGAGGGGTGATACACACAGAAGAAAGTGGGGATACACAAAGGAGAGAGGGTGATACAAACAGGAGATTGAGGCATACAAAAAGGTGGAAAGAAGATACACACAAGTGATTGAGGCATACAGACAGAAGACAGTGGGATACACATAGGGAAAGAAGGATAAATACAGGAGAGAGGAAGATACACACAAAAGAGTGGAGAACACAGACGGAAGAGAGGAGGATAAACGCAGGAGAGAGGAGGATACACACAGGAGAGAGGAGGATACAAACAGGAGAGAGGAGGATGCACGCAGGAGAGAGGAGGATACACAGAGGAGAGATAAGGGATACACAGAGGAGGGGGGATAAACACTGGAGAGAGGAGAAAACACACAGGATAAAAAAGCATACACACAGGAGAGAGGAAGATACACAAAAAAGAGAAAAAAATACACACAAAAAAGAGGGGTGTGTACACAGGAGAGAGGGAGATACACACAGGTGAGAGGGGGATACACAGAGAAGAGTGGTGATACACACAGGAGACAGGAGGGTACACACAGGAGAGAGGTGGATACCCACAGGAGAGAGGAGGATACACTGAATAAAAGGAGAATACACACAGAAGAGAGGAGGATCAACACAGTAGAGAAGGATTTACACAGTAGAGAGGGGCATACACACAAAAGAGGGAGATACACACAGGAGAAAGGAGGATAGATACAGGAGAGGGGAGAATAAACACAGGAGAGGGGAATACACACATGAGAACAGCGCGTACACAGAAAAGAGAGGAGGATTCAAAAAGCAGAGAGGAGGATACACACTGGAGAGAGGGGATACACAAAAGAGACAGGGGTATACACACAGGAGAGAGGAGGATACACACCGGAGAGGGGGATACACACAAAAGAGAGTAGCATACACACAGGAGAAAGGAGGATACACACAGGAGAGAGGGGGGATACACACAGGAGAGAGGGGGATATACACAGGAAAGAGCGGGGATACACACAGGAGAGTGGGAGGATACACACACGATAGAGGAGGGATACACACAAGAGGAGGAGGATAAACACAGAAGAGAGGAGGATACACACAGTAGAGAAAAAGATACACAAAGAAGAGGGGGATACACACAGGATAGAGGAGTTTACACACAAACGAGGGCAGGATACACACAGGAGACAGAAGAATACAAACAGGAGAGAGGGAGACATACACAGGGGAGTGGTGATATACAGAGGAGGGAGGAGGGTACACACAGGAGAGAGGGGCATACACAGAAAAAATGGATAAACACAGGAGAAACGGGGATACACACAGGAAAGAGGAGAATACACACAGGTAAGGGGGATACACAAAGGAAAAAGGGCGTACACACAGGAGAGAGGAGGATACACACAGGAGAGAGGAGGATTCAAGCAGGAGAGAGGTGATACACACAGGAGAAAGGGGGTATACAGAGGATCCTTCACAGCCTCACTGAATATTACACACTTGTGTTATAGTCTGGAGTCTATTTTTTATGGCCACTAATTCAAAAAATCACTAAATAATGCACACCTGCTAAATAGTCAGATGTCTCTTTCCTATGGCCACACGTTAAGAGCCTCACTAAGTGTACACACTTGGGGAAATAGGCAGGATTTACCTTTATCCCCTCATTCACATTCTGGCTAAATAAGACACACCTGTGGAATAGTCAGGAGACGTTCTCATGGAGCCTCTAATTCGGAGTGTCACTGAATAATGTGTTGTAGTCAGGAGTCTATTTCATGTAGACACATATTCAGAGCTTCAGTGAATGAGACAGACAGTTGATATAGTAAGGAATCTAATTGATATGGAAACATATTCTGAGCCTCACTGAATAATACACGCCTGGGGAATAATTTGGAGTCTACTTTCGATGGACATATATTCACAGACTCGGAAAATGATGTACACCTGTGGATTAGACAGGAGTCTATTTTATTAGCACACTCATTCATAGCCTCAGTAGATAATATGCACGTGTGGATTAGTCAGGATTCCATTGTATATGGCCACTGACTCGTAACCTCAGTTAAAAATGCAAAAATGTAAGATACTTTGCAGGCTATTTCATATAGGCACTAATTCCGAGATTCACTGAATAATACATATATTTGGGATAGACAGCATCCTGTTTCATATGGTTAAACGAAAAGAGCCTCACTGAGTAATGCACACCAGGGGAAGTGTTAGGAGTCCACTTTATATAGTCTTTAATTTACAGAATCAGTAAATAATGCACACGTGTGGAATAGACACTAGTCTATTTTATATGGCTGCATAATCAAAGCCTTTTCGAATACTGCACATGTGGGGAATAATCACTTGTCTGTTTCATATGGTGTTTCGTTTGGTGAATCAAAAACTCATGCACACCTGTGGAGTAAAATGGGTTCTATTTCAGAAGGACACTCTTTCAGTATTTTAGTGAATAATATGTATATCTGAAAAGTAAGAATCTCTTTCACATGGCCACTCATTCAGGGCCTCTGTGAAGAATATTCCCCTCAAAATTAGTCAAGTGTCTACTTTAAATGGCTACACATTCAGAGACTTTGTAGGTAATGAACACCAGGGCAACACACCAGAGTCTCTTTTTTATGCCCACTTAGAGTCTCATTCAATAATACACAACTGGGGAAGAGTTAAGAGTCTACTTCATGTAGCCACTCATTTAGAGCCTCAGTGAATAATGCACACCAGGGTAATAGTTGAGCATCTTTTATATCGCCACTCATTTTGTGCCTCACTGAGTGATATACACCTGAAGACTCCTAAGGATTCTATTTGATACTAAAACGCATTTAGCAACTTATTGAATAATTCAGAATTGGGCAATAGTCAGGTGTCAATTTTATATGGTCTATCACTCAAAGTTTCAGTGAATAATAAACTTCTATGGAGTAATCAGGACGCTGTTTAAGATAGCCACGCATTAGATGCCTTCCTGAATGATACACACCTGGGTAATAGCCTGGCGTCTATTTCATATAAACTCTAATTTTCTGTATTGTTGAGTAATACACACCTGAGGCAGTGTCCGGTGTGTATTTGGTATTGACACTCAAACAGAATCTGTTTTATTCATGCACACATGTATAATAATGTCATATGGCTCCTCATTCAGACAAGAGTGAATAACACACATGTAAAGTAATTAGCAGTCTGATTCTTATGGATACTCTTTCACAGTATCACCGAATATTACACACTTGTGATATAGTCTGGAGTCTATTTCTTATGGCCACCCATTCAGAGAATCACTAAATAATGGACACATGCTGAATACACAGAAGTCGCTTTCCTGTGGCCACTCGTTAAGAGCCACAATAAGTGTACACACCTGGGGAAAGAGTCAGGATTTACCATTATGCCCTCATTCAGAGTCTCACTAAATAATGCAAACCTGAGGAATAGTCAGGAGACTTTTTCATGTGGCCTCTAATTCGGAGTGTCATTAAATAATGTGATGTGGTCAGGGGTCTATTTCTTTTTTAATTTTTATTGCATTATAGGTTTTGGGGTACATGTGAAGAACGTGCAAGATAGTTGCATAGGTACACACATGGCAGTGTGTTTTGCTACCTTTGTCCCCTTCAACCACACTTGGCGTTCATCCCCAGGCTATTCCTCCCCAGCCGCCCCTGCTGTCCCTCCCCCATTCCCCCAATAGACCCCAGTGTATAGTAGACCACCTCCCTGTGTTCATGTGTTCTCATTTTTTCTCACCCACCTATGAGTGAGTATATGCGGTATTTCTTTCTCTGTTCTTGTGTCAGTTTGCTGAGAATGATGTTCTCCAGATTCATCCATGTCCTTACAAAGGACACAAACTCATCATTTTTGATTGCTGCATAATATTCCATGGTGTATATGTGCCACATTTTCCCAGTCCAGTCTATCATGGTTGGGCATTTGGGATGGTTCCAGGTCTTTGCTATTGTAAACAGTGCTGCAATGAACATTCGTGTGCATGTGTCCTTATAGTAGAACGATTTATAGTCCTTTGGATAGATACCCAGTAATGGGATTGCTGGGTCAAATGGAATTTCTATTTCTAGGTCCCTGAGGAATCGCCACATTGTCTTCCACAATGGTTGAACTAATTGACACTCCCACCAACAGTGTAAGAGTGTTCCTATTTCTCCACATCCTCTCCAGCATCTGCTGTCTCCAGATTTTTTAATGATCGTCATTCTAACTGGCGTGAGATGGTATCTCAATGTGGTTTTGATTTGCATCTCTCTAATGACCAGTGATGATGAGCACTTTTTAATATGTTTATTGGCCTCATGTATGTCTTATTTTGTAAAGTGTCTGTTCATACCCTTTGCCCATTTTTGAATGGGCTTGTTTTTTTTTTTTTCCTGTAAATCTGTGTGAGTTCTTTGTAAATTCTGGATATCAGCCCTTTGTCAGATGTGTAAACTGCAAAGATTTTTTCCCAATCTGATGGTTGCCAATTCACTCTACTGACTGTTTCTTTTGCTGTGCAGAAGCTGTGGAGTTTGATTAGGTCCCATTTGTCTATTTTGGCTTTTGTTGCCAATGCTTTTGGTGTTTTGTTCATGAAGTTCTTGCCTACTCCTATGTCCTGAATGGTTTTGCCTAGATTTTCTTTTAGGGTTTTTATGGTGTCAGGTCTTACATTTAAGTCTTTAATCCATCTGGAGTTAATTTTAGTGTAAGGTGTCAGGAAGGGGTCCAGTTTCTGCTTTCTGCATATGGCTAGCCAGTTTTCCCAACACCATTTATTAAACAGGGAATCCTTTCCCCATTGCTTGATTTTGTCTGATTTATCAAACATAATATGGTTGTAGATATGTTGTGTTGCCTCCGATGCTTCTGTTCTGTTCCATTGGTCTATATCTCTCTTTTGGTAACAGTACCATGCTGTTTTGATTACTGTAGCCTTGTAGTATAGTTTGAAGTCTGGTAGTGTGATGCCTCCCACTGTGTTCTTTTTGCTTAGATTTGACTTGGCTATGCGGGCTCTTTTTTGGTTCCATATGAAATTCATGGTGGTTTTTTCCAGTTCTGTGAAGAAATTCAATGGTAGTTTGATGGGGATATCATTGATTGTGTAAATTACTTTGGGCAGTATAGCCATTTTCATGATATTGATTCTTCCTAACCATGAGCATGGAATGTTTCTCCATCTGTTTGTGTCCTCTCTTATTTGTTTGAGCAGTGGTATGTAGTTTTTTTTAAAGAGGTCCCTTACATTCCTAGTGAGTTGTATTCCTAGGTATTTTATTTTCTTTGTCGTAATTGTGAATGGCAGTTCGTTCTTGATTTGGTTCTCTTTAAGTTTGTTATTGATGTATAGGAATGCTTGTGATTTTTGCACATTGATTTTATGTCCTGAGACTTTGCTGAAGTTGCTTATCAGTTCCAGGAGCTTTTGGGCTGAGGTGATGGGGTCTTCTAGGTATACTATTATGTCATCTGCAAATAGAGACAATTTGGCTTCCACCTTTCCTATTTGAATACGCTTTATTTCTTTTTCTTGCCTGATTGCTCTGGCTAGAACTTCCAGTACTACGTTGAATAGGAGTGGTGAGAGAGGGCATCCTTGTCTAGTGCCGGATTTCAAAGGGAATGCTTCCAGTTCATGTAGACACATTTTCAGAGCCACAGTGAATAAAACAGGCCCTTTATTTTGTAAGGAATCTAATTAATATGGCCACATCTTCTGAGCCTCACTGAATAATACACACCTGGAGAATAATTTGGAGCCTATTTTTGATGGACATTCATTCAGAACCTCGGTAAATAAAGTACACCTGTGGAGAAGGCAGGAGTCTATTTTATTAGGACACTAATTCATAGCCTCAGTGGATAATATGCACGTGTGGATTAGTCAGGAGTCCATTTTATATGGCCACTGACTCGTAACCTCAATGAAAAATGCACAAATGGAAAGTACTCAGCAGTCTATTTCATATAAACACTCATTCAGAGATTCAGTGAATAGTACAAATATTTAAGATAGACAACATCCCGTTTCCTATGGTCACACAGAAAGAGGCTCACTGAGTAATTCACACCTGGGGAAGTGATAAGTTCTACTTTGTATAGCCTCTCATTTACAGCCTAAGGGAATAATGCACACGTGTGGAATAGACACTAGTCTATTTTATATGGCTACAAAATCAAAGCCTGAGTGAGTAATACACAACTTTTGAATAGTCACTAGTCTATTCCATATGCCCAAATATTTAGAGTCGGAGTATATAACACACGCCTGTGGAATAGTCAGAAAACAAGTTCATATGGCTAAAGTTTCAGAGCCTCAGTGAATAATACATACCTGGGAAATACTCAGGAAGCTATTACATGTGGCATCAATTTCAGCGATTCCTTGAAAAAGAAACACCTCTATTGTAGTCAGAATTATATTTTCTATAGCCACATATTCAGAGCCTAACTGAATAACATACACCTTGGGAAAAGTTAAAATTCTATTTCGTATAGCCACTCATTTAGAGCCGAATGTAAAAACGCACGCCTGTGGAGCATTCAGGAGGCTCTATATTTTGGCCACACATTGAGAGCTTCACAGAATAAAACAGACCTATGAAAACGTCAGGAGTGTATTTCACATGGCCACTTATTAAGAACCTCAGTGAGGAATCATATATATGTGGAAAATACTCAGTATTATATTATATATCGCCACTTGTTCAGAGACTCACTGAATAATGCACAGCTAAGATATAGTCTGGAGACTATTTGATATGACTCAGCGGACAATGCAGAACTGAAAAATAGTCAAGAGAATAGAGTCAAGGGTTTATGTTATGTGGTCACGCGTTCAGAATCTCACTGAAGAATACACACCTTGGGAATTGTCAGAGTCCATGTCATATGGCCACTCAATCACAGCATTACCGAATAATGCACAATGGGGCAATAGTAAGGAGTCTATTTCATATGGCCTGTCATTCGGAGCTTCAGTGCATAATAAACAGCTGTGGAGTAGTCAGGACCCTCATTAATGTAACCCCAAATTAAGCAGCTGCGTGAGTGTCAGTGTCAGTGTCAGGAGACTATTTGAGATAGACACTCATAGAGAACCTTTTCGAATACTGCACATGTGGGGAATAATCAGTCTGTTTCCTATGGTGATTAGTTTGGAGAATCAAAAAATAACACACTCCTGTTGAGTAAAATGGGTTCTATTTCATACGGCCACTCTTTCAATGTTTTAGTGAATAATACGTATATGTGATAAGTCAGGAATCTCTTTCTCTTGGCCAGTCGTTCAAGGCCTCTGTGAAGAATACTCCCCTCAAAAGTAGTCAAAAGTCTACTTGAAATAGCTACACATTCAAAGCCTCTGTAGACAATGAACAAGTGGCAATACACCTGAGTCTTTTTTTTATGCCCACTCATTCAGAGACTCATTCAATAATACGCCATAAAGGAAGATTTAATAGTCTACCTCATGCAGCCACTCATTTAGAGCCTCAGTGAATAATGCACACCAGGGTAATAGTCGAGCACTTTTTATATGGCCACTCATTTTGTGCCTCACTGAGTGATATAAACCTGAAGAATCCTCAGGATTGTATTTGATACTACAACTCATTTACAACCTTATTGAATAATTCAAAATGGAGCAATAGTCATGTGTCTATTTTATATGGTCTATCATTCAAAGTTTCAGTGAATAGTAAATTTTCTATGGAGTAATCAGGACGCTGTTTAACATAGCCACGAATTAAGTGCCTTGCTGAATGATAAGCATCTCTGTGATAGTCAGGAGTCTATTTCATATGAACTCTAATTTTGTGTATCGCTGAGTAATACACACCTGGTGCAGTGTCAGGAGTCTATTTGGTATGGACACTCAAACAGAGCCTGTTTGATTAATGCATACATGGATAATAAGAAGGAGTGTATGTCATATGGCTACTCATTCAGACAAACTGAATAATGCAGATATTGAGTAATTAGAAGTCTCTTTTATATGACCCTTCTTTCACAGCCTCACTGAATATGACACACTTGTGATATAGTCTGGAGTCTATTTTTTATGGCCACTCATTCAGAGGATCACTAAATAATGCACCCCTGCAGAATAGGCAGATGGCTCTTTTATATGGCCGCTCATTAAGAGCCTTACTAAGTGTACACACCTCGAGAAATAGTCAGGATTTACCTTTATCCCCTCATTCAGAGTGTCATTAAATAATGCACACCTGTGGAATAGTCAGAAGACTTTTTAATGTGGCCTCTAATTCGGAGTGTCACTGGATAATGTGGTGTAGTCATGAGTCTATTTCATGTAGACACATATTCAAAGCTTCAGTGAATAAGAGAGACACTTGATATAGTAAGGAATCTAATTGAGATGGAAATATATTCTGAGCCTCACTGAATAATACACACCTTGGGAATAATTTGGATTCAATTTTCGATGGACATATATTCAGAGACTTGGAAAATGTTGTACACCTGTGGAGTAGCCAGGATTCTATTTTATTAGGACACTCATTCATAGCCTCAGTGGATAATATGCACGTGTGGATTAGTCAGGATTCCATTGTATATGGCCACTGACTCGTAACCTCAGTTAAAAATGCAAAAATGTAAGATACTTTGCAGGCTATTTCATATAGGCACTAATTCCGAGATTCACTGAATACATATATTTGGGATAGACAGCATCCTGTTTCATATGGTTAAACGAAAAGAGCCTCACTGAGTAATGCACACCAGGGGAAGTGTTAGGAGTCCACTTTATATAGTCTTTAATTTACAGAATCAGTAAATAATGCACACGTGTGGAATAGACACTAGTCTATTTTATATGGCTGCATAATCAAAGCCTTTTCGAATACTGCACATGTGGGGAATAATCACTTGTCTGTTTCATATGGTGTTTCGTTTGGTGAATCAAAAACTCATGCACACCTGTGGAGTAAAATGGGTTCTATTTCAGAAGGACACTCTTTCAGTATTTTAGTGAATAATATGTATATCTGAAAAGTAAGAATCTCTTTCACATGGCCACTCATTCAGGGCCTCTGTGAAGAATATTCCCCTCAAAATCAGTCAAGTGTCTACTTTATATGGCTACACATTCAGAGACTTTGTAGGTAATGAACACCAGGGCAACACACCAGAGTCTCTTTTTATGCCCACTTAGAGTCTCATTCAATAATACACACCTAGGGAAGAGTTAAGAGTCTACTTCATGTAGCTACTCATTTAGAGCCTCAGTGAATAATGCACTCCAGGTTAATGGTCGAGCATTTTTTATATGGCCTCTCATTTTGTGCATCACTGAGTGAAATACACCTGAAGGATACTCAGGATTCTATTTGATACTACCACACATTTAGCACCTTATTGAATAACTCACAATGAAGCAATAGTCAGGTGTCTATTTTATATGGTGTATCACTCAAAGTTTCAGTGAATAATAACCTTCTATGGAGTAATCAGGACGCTGTTTAAGATAGCCACGAATTAAGTGCCTTCCTGAATGATACACACCTGGGTAATAGCCTGGCGTCTATGTTATGTGAACTCTAATTTTGTGTATCATTTTGTAATAAACACCTGGGGCAGTGTCAGGAGTCTATTTGGTATGGACACTAAAGCAGAACCTGTTTGATTAATGCACACATGTATAATAATGAGGGGTCTATGTCATAAGGCTACTCATTCAGACAAACAGTGAATAATGCACATGTAAAGTAATTAGAAGTTTGATTCTTATGGAACCTCTTTCAAAGCCTCACTGAATATTTCACATTTGTGATATAGACTGGAGTCTATTTTTTATGGCCACCCATACAGAGAATCCCTAAATAATGCACACCTGCAGAACAGTAAGAAGTCTCTTTCCTATGGCCACTCGTTAAGAACCTCACTAAGTGTATACACCTGGGGACAGAGTCAGGATTTACCTATGTCCCTTCATTCAGAGTCTCACTAAATAAAGCACACCTGTGGAATAGTCAGGATACATTTTCGTGTGACTTCAATTTCGGAATGTCACTGAATAATGTAATCTAGTCAGGAGTCTATTTCATGTAGACACATATTCAGAGACAAAGGGAATAAAAGAGGCCCTATATGTTGTAAGGAATCTAATTAATATGGCCACATCTTCTGATCCTCACTGAATAATACACAACTGGATAATAATTTGGAGTCTCTTTTCGATGGACATTCATTAAGAGCCTCGGGAAATAATGTACACCTGTGGAGTAGCCAGGAGTCTGTTTTATTAGGACACTCATTCATAGCCTCAGTGGATAATATGCACGTGTGGATTAGTCCAGATTCCTGTTTATATGGCCACTGACACGTATCCTCATTAAAAAATATAGAGTGAATAATGCACATGTGGAGTCATTAGAATTCTGTTTAATATGGCAGCTCTTTCACAGTCTCATTGAATATTACACACTTGTGATATAGTCTGGAGTCTATATTTTATGGCCACTCATTCAGAGTATCACTGAATAATTCACACCTGTGGAATAGTGAGAAGTCTCTTTCCTATGGCTACGTGTTGAGAGCATCACTCAATGTACACACCTGGATAAATATTCAGGATTTACTGGTATCTCCTCATTCAGAGTCTCACTAAATATTGCACACCTGTTGAATAGTCAGGAAACTTTTTCATGTGGCCTCTCATTCAATGTGTCGTTGAAAAATGTGGTGTAGTCAGGAGACTCTTTCATGTAGACACATATTCAGAGCCTCAGTGCATAAGACACACCCTTGATATAGTAAGAAATCTAATAATTATTATCACATCTTCTGAGGCTCACTGAATAATACACACCTGGAGATTAATTTGGAGTCTAATTTCGATGAATATTCATTCAGAGCCTCGGTAAATAATGCAGACCTGTGGAGTAGTCAGGAGTCTATTCAATTTGGACACACATTCATAGCCTCAGTGGATAATATGCACGTGTGGATTAATCAGGGTTCCATTTTATATGGCCATTGACTGGTAACCTCAATGAATAATGCCCAAATGTAAAGTACTCAGCAGTTAATTTCATATAGCCACTCACTCAAAGAATCACAGAATAATAAAAGTATTTGAGATAGACAGCCTCCTGTTTCATATTGTCATACAAAAAAGCTTCACTGAGTGACACACATCTGGGGAAGTGTTAGGAATGTACTTTACATCACCTCTCATTTACAGCCTAAAAGAATAATGCACACGTGTAGAAAAGACACTAGTCTGTTTTACATGGCCACTAAATCAAAGCCTGAGTCTGTAATACACAACTTTGGAATAGTCACTAGTCTATTATATATGCCCAAATATTTAAAGTCAGAGTCAATAATACACACCTATAGACTAGTCAGGAAACAATTTCATATGGCCAAAGTTTCAGAGCCTCAGTGAATAATAAATACTTGTGGAATACTCTGGATGCTATTACCTGTGGCATTTCTTCAGAGGTTCATTGAGTAAAGAACACCTGTATTGTAGTCAGAATTCTGTTTCGTATAGCCACATACTAAGAGCCTAACTCAATAACAGACACCTTGGGAAAGTCAGGATTCTGTTTCGTATCGCCACTCATTTACATCCGAATGTAAAAACTCACACCTGAGTAGTATATAGGAGTCTCTATTATATGGCCACAAATTCAGAGCTTCACAGAATAATAAAGACATATAGAAATGTCAGGAGTGTACTTGTCATGGCTACTTATTCAGTTCCTCAGTGAAGAACAATATATATCTTGAAAATACTCAGGGTTCTATTACATATAACCACTTATTAATAGTCTCACTGAATAATGCAAACCTGTTGGATTGTCTGGAGACTATTTGATATGACCATTCACCCAGTGACTCAGTGGAAATGCAGAGCTGGAAATAGTCAAGAGGACAGAGTCAGGAGTCTATTTTATGTGGTCACTCATTTAGAAACTGACTGAAGAATACACACCTTGGGAATAGTCAGAGTCCAGGTCATATGGCCACTCAATCACAGCATTAGCAAATAATGCACGCTGGGGCAATAGTGAAGAGTCTATTTCATAAGGCCTCTCATTCAGAGCTTCAGTGTGTAATACACAGCTATGGCGGAGTGATGACCCTATTGACGGTAGCCCCAAATAAAGCAGCTCCGTGAATGATACACACATGTGTGAGCGTCTGGAGATTATTTGATATGGACACTCATACAGAACTTCTTCGAATATTGCACATGTCGGGAATAATCACTAGTTTATTTCATATGGTGGTTCATTTGGAGAGTCAAAAAATAACGCACACCTGTGGAGTAACATGCAGTCTATTTCATAAGGACACTCTTTCTGTGTTTTAGTGAATAATATGTATATCTGATAAGTCAGGAATCTCTTTCACATGGCCACTCGTTCTGGGCCTCTGTGAATAATACTCCCCCAGAAATAGTCAAGGGCCTACTTCAAATGCATACACATTCAGAGTCTCTGTAAGTAATGAACACCTGGGCAATACACCTGAGTCTCTTTTTTATGCCCACTTAGTTAGAGTCTCATTCAATAATACACACCTGGGGAAGAGTTAAGAGTCTACTTCATGTAGCCACTCATGTAGATCCTCAGTGAATAATCCACAACAGTGTAATAGTCGAGTATTTTTTATATGGCCAATGATTCTGTGCCTCCCTGAATAATACACACCTGAAGAATTCTCATGATTCTATTTCATACTACCACTCAATTAGAACTTTATTTAGTAATTCACTATGGAGCCATTGTCAGGCGTCGACTTTGTATGGCCTCTCATTCAGTTTTTCAGTGCATAATGAACTTCCATGGAGTAATCAGGACAATGTTTAAGATAGCCATGAATTAAGTGTCTTCCTGAATGTTGCACACCTGGGTGGTGGTCAGGAGTCTATCTCATATAAACTCTAATCCTGTGTAACGCTGGGAAATACACACCTGGGGGAGTTTCAGGAGTCTATTTGGTATGGACACTCATACCGAACCTGTTGGAATAATGCATACATGGAGAATAATGAGGTGTCTATGTCATACAGCTACTCATTCTGACAAACAATGAATAATGCGCATGTGAAGTCATTAGAATTCTGTTTCATATAGCCCCTCTTTCACAGCCTCACTGAATATTACACACTTCTGATATAGTCTGGAGTCTATATTTTATGGCCACTCATTCAGAGAATCACTAAATAATTCACACCAGCGGAATAGTCAGAAGTCTCTTTCTTATGGCTACTCGTTGAGAGTCTCACTAAATATACACACCTGGATAAATAGTCAGGATTTACCTGTATCTCCTCATTCAGAGTCTCACTAAATAATGTACACCTGTGGGATAGTCGGGAGACTTTTGCATGTGGCCTCTCATTCAAGGTGTCATTGAAAAATGTGGTTTAGTCAGGAGACTCTTTCATGTAGACACATATTCAGAGCCTCAATGCATAAGACAGACCCTTGATATAGTAAGAAATCTAATTAGTATGGCCACATCTTCTGAGGCTCACTGAATAATACACACCTGGGAATAATTTGGAGTCTATTTTTGATGGACATTCATTCAGAGCCTCGGTAAATAATGCAGACCTGTGGAGTAGCCAGGAGTCTATTTCATTTGGAAACACATTCATAGCCTCAGTGGATAATATGCACGTGTGTATTAGTCAGGATTTCATTTTATATGGCCACTGACTCGTAAACTCTATGAATAATGCACAAATATAAATTACTCAGCAGTTTATTTCATATAGCCACACATAGAGAGATCCACTGAATAATAAAATTATTTGAGATAGACTGCCTCCTGTTTTATATGGTCATACAAAAAGATCCTGAGTGACACACACCTGGGAAAGTTTTAGGAGTGTGCTTTACATAGCCTCTCATTTCCAGCCTAAGGGAATAATGCACACGTTTGGAATAGACACTGGTCTATTTTTTATGGCCACAAAGTCAAAGCCTGAGTCAGTAATACAAAACTTTGGAATAGTCATTAGTCTATTCCATATTCCCAAATATTAAGTGTCAGAGTCAATGATACACGCCTGTAGACTAGTCACTAAACAATTTCATTTGGCCAAAGTTTCAAAGCCTGAATGAATAATAAATACCTGAGGAATACTCTGAACGCTATTACATGTGGCATTTCTTCAGAGGTTCATTGAGTAAAGAACACCTATAATGTAGTCAGAATTCTGTTTCATATAGCCACATACTCAGAGATTAACTGAATAACAGACTCCTTGGGAAAGTCAGGACTCTATTTCGTATAGCCACTCATTTACAGCCGAAAGTAGAAAGTCAAGCCTGAGTAGTATATAGGAGTCTCTATTTTATGGCCACTCTTTTAGATCCTCACAGTATAATACAGACGTATGGAAATGTCAGCAGTGTACTTGACATGGCCACTTATTCTGTTTCTCAGTGAAAAATCATATATATCTGAAAAATACTCAGGATTCTATTATATATAACCACTTATTAAGAGACTCACTGAATAATGCACTCCTGGAGAATTGTCCGGAGACTATTTGATATGACCATTCACCCAGGGACTCAGTGGAAAATGCAGAGCTTAGAAATATTCAAGAGGACAGAATCAGGAGTCTATTTTATGTGGTCACTCATTCAGAAACTGACTGAAGAATACACACCTTGGGAATTGTCAGAGTCCAGGTCATATGGCCACTCAATCACAGCATTACTGAATAATGCACAATGGGCAATAGTAAGGAGTCTATTTCATATGGCCTCTCATTCGGAGATTCAGTGCATAATAAACATCTGTGGAGGACTGAGGACCCTATTGACGGTAGCCCCAAATAAAGCAGCTCCGTGAATGATACATACATGTGTGAGAGTCAGGAGACTATTTGATATGGACACTCATACAGAACTTCTTCGAATATTGCACATGTGGGGAATAATCACTAGTTTATTTCATATGGTGGTTCGCTTGGAGAGTCAAAAAATAACACACACCTGTGGAGTAAAATGCTGTCTATTTCATAAGGCCACTCTTTCAGTGTTTTAGTGAATAATATGTATATCTGATAAGTCAGGAATCTCTTTCACAGAGCCACTAATTCTGGGCCTCTGTGAATGATACTCCACTCAGAAAGAGTCAAGTGTCTACTTCAAATGCCTACAAATTCAGAGTCTCTGTAAGTAATGAACACCTGGGCAATACACCTGAGTCTCTTTCTTATGCCCACTTAGTCAGAGTCTCATTCAATAATACACACATGGGGAAGAATTAAGAGTCTACTTCATGAAGCCCCTCATTTCAATTTTCAGTGAATAATCCACACCATGGTAAAAGTCAAGCAATTTTTATATGGCCATTCATTCTGTGCCTCCCTGAGTGATACACACCTGGGGAATTCTCAGGATTCTATTTCATACTGCAACTCATTTAGAACCTTATTGAATAATTCACAATGGAGCAATACTAAGGTGTCTATTTTGTATGGCCTCTCAATCAGAATTTCAGTGAATAATTACCTTCTATGGAGTAATCGGGACACTGTTTAAGATAGCCATGAATTAAGTGCCTTCCCAAATGACACACACCTGGGTTGTAATCAGGAGTCTATTTCATATGAACTCTAATTCCGTGTAACGCCGAGTAATACACACCTGGGGGAGTTTCAGGACTCTATTTGGTATTGACACTCATACCAAACCTGTTGGATTATTGCACACATGGGGAATAATAAGTTGTCTATGTCATATGGCTCCTCATTCAAACAAACTGTGAATAATGCAGCTGTGGAGTAATTAGAAGTCTGTTTCATATGGCCCCTCTTTCACAGCCTCACTGAATATTACACATTTGTGACATAGTCTGGAGTCTATTTTTTATGACCACTCATTCAGAGAATCACTAAATGATTCACACGTGTGGAACAGTCAGAAGTCTCTTTCCTATTGCTACCCGTTGAGAGCCTCACTAAATGTACGCAGGACTGAGGACTGTTCACACAGGAAAGAAAAGGATAGACACAGGAGACAAGAGGATACACACAAAAGAGGGACGGATACACAGGGTAGACAGAAGTATACACACAGTAGAGAGAAGTATACAAACAAGAGTGGTGATACAAACAGGAGAGATGAGGATTCACACAGGATAATAGAGGATACACACATGAGAGAGATGGCTACACACAGGAGAGAGGAGTATACAGACAGCAGAGAGGAAGATACACACAGGAGAGAGGGCATACACACAGGAATGAGAAAGATCCACACAAGAGAGACGAAAATGCACACAGGAGATAGGTGGATACACACAGAAGTGGGGCATACACACAAAAGAGAGGGAATATACAGAGGAGAGAGGGACAATACACATGGAGAGTGGTAATCCACATAAGATAGTTGAGGGTACACACAGGAGAGAGGGGGTACACACAGGAGAGAAGAGGATACACAAAGCAAAAAGGAATACACACAGGAAGGTAGGGAATAAACAGAAGACAGAGGGGGATACACAAAGGAGAGTCTAGAATAAACACGGGAGAGGAAGATACACACAGGAGAGAGAGGCTTACACACAGGAGAGGGGGATACACACAGGAGAAAGGGGGATATACACAGGAGAGAAAAGGATACACACAGGAGAAAAGGACACATATAAAAAGAGGGGCTTACACACAGGAGAAAGAAAAATACACAGAGCAGAGAAAAGAATACACACAGGAGAGAGAGGATACACAGGAGAGAGGAGGATACACAGGAAAGAGGGAAATACACACAAAAGAAGGAAGTATACAAACAGGAGACAGAAGTATACACACAGGGTACTGGAAGATACACAAAGGAGAGGGGTGATACACACGGGAGAGAGGAGGGTACACACAGGAGAGAGGGGTATACACACAGAAGAGAGGATACACGAGGGATAAGGGGATACACATAGGGAAGAGAGGGATACACACAGAAGAAAAGATACACACAGGAGAGAGGGACATACACACATAAAAGTGTGATAAACAAAGGAGAAATAGGAATAAACACAGGAGAGAAATGTGTACACACAGGAAAGAGTGATACACACAGGAGAGAGTGGCATAAACAGAAGAGAAAAGCGTACACACAAGAGAGAGGAGGAAACAAACAGGAGAGAGGGGATACACACAAAAGAGGGGGATACACACAGGAAAAAGGAAGGATACACACAGGAAAGTAAGGTGTTACACACAGGAAAGAACGGGAGAACACACAAAAAAGCGGATGGATAAACACAGTCGAGAGAAGGATACACACAAAAAAGAGGAGGATACACAGAAAAAAAGAAAAGTATAAACACAGGAGAGGGGCATACACCAAAGAGAGAGAAGGATACACACAGGAGCATTGGATACATACAGGAGACAGGGAAATATAAACAGGAGAAAACGGGATACACACAAGATATGGGGATAGAAACAGGAGAAAAAGGGATGCACACAGGAGAGAGGAGAATACACACAGGAGAGAGGAGGATACACACAGAAGGAAAAGGATAAATACAAAAGAGAGGAAGATACACACAAAAGAGAGAAGGATACAGATAGAAAATAGGAGGATAGATGCAGGAGATTGGAGGATACACAAAGAAGAGAGGAGAATACACACAGGAGAGGAAGGGATACACACAGGAGAGAGGAGTATACACAGAGAAAAAAGGCATATACACAGGAGAGAGGGAGATTCTCACAGGAGCATTGGATACATAGAGGAGACAGGGAAATATACACAATAGAGAACGTTATACACAGGAGAGGTGGATACACACAGGAGAGAGGGGGATTCACACAGAAGATAAGGATACACACAAGAGAGACAGAGATCCACACAGAAGAGAGGGGAAAACACACAAGAGGGAGGGCGTTACTCACAGGACAAAGAAGGTTACGCACAAAATAGAGGAAAATTCACACAATATAGAGAGTGATACACAGAGGAGAGAGGGGAATACACACAGGAGAGAGGGGTATACACACAGGTGAGAGAAAAGATACACACAGGAGAGAGGAAGATACATACAAAAGAGATGGGGATACACACAGGAGAGAAAAAAATACACAAAGGAAAGAAGAAGATACACAGAGAAGAGAGGAGGATACACACAGGAGAGAGGGGATACACACAGGAGAGAGGAAATATACACATAGGATAGAGGAGGATACACAGAGAAAAGATGGGCATACACACAGAACAAAGGAGGATACACTAAGAAGAGAGGAGGATACACACAGAAGAGAGAAGGATACACACAGGAGAGAGGAGGATACACACAGGAGAGGGGGATACAAACAGGGGAGAAGGCATACACATAAAATGGAAATAAACACAGTAGAAAGGGGGTACACACAGAAGAGAGGAGGATATTTACAGCAAAAAGTGATACAAACAGGAGAGAGAAATACACACAGGTGAGAGGAGGATACACACAGGAGTGACAGGCATGAACACAGAAAAGTGGTGATACACAGAGGAGAGGGGGGATACACAACGGAGAAAGGCATACACACAGTAGAGGGAAATACACACAAGAGCGAGGGGGATGCACACAGGAGAAAGGGAAATACACACAGGAAAAAGAAGGATACACATAGGTGAGAGAATGATACACACAAGAGAGGGGGGATACACACAGTAGAGAGAAAGATACACACAGGAGAGAGGAGGATACAGAGAGGAGAGAGGAAGATACACACAGAAGAGAGAAAGATACACAGGAGTGGGGGATACACACAGAAGATAGGGGGTACACACAAAAGCGTTGGATACATGCAGGAGACAGGGAAATACACACAGGAGAGAGGAGGATACATAGAGAAGAGGGGGATACACACAGGAGAGAGGTAGATACACAAAGAAGAGAGGAGTATACACAGGAGAGAGTGGGATACACACAGGAGAGAGGGGAATACACACAAGAGAGAGAGGAATACACACAGGAGAGTGGGGGATACACACAGGAGAGAGAAAGATATACAAAGGAGAGAGGAGGATACACGCAGGAGAGAGAAGCATACACAGGAGAAAGTAGGATACACACAGGAGAGAGAAGGATACACAAAGGAGAGAAAAATACACACAGGTGAGAGGAGGATGCACACAGGAGAGTGGGGCGTACACACAGAAGAGGGGGGTTACACAAAGGAGAGAGGTGGATACACAAAGGAGAAAGGGATACACACAAAGAAAGAAAGACACACAAGAGCGAGGGAGATGCACAGAGGAAAAAAGGGTTACAAACAGGAAATAGGAGGATACACACAGGAGAGAGGAGCATATACACAGGAGAGAGAGTGATACACACAGAAGAAAGGAAGATACACACAGGAGAGTGGGGCACACAAACATGAGGGTGGGGTATACACACAAAAGAGAGGGGTATACACAGATTGGTAGAAGGATACACACAGGAGTCAGGAGGATACACACTGGAGAGGGGAGGATACACACAGAAGAGAGGAAGATACGCACAGAAGATGAAAAGATACGCACAGGAGAAGGAGATACACACAGAAGAAAGGGGGATAGGCACAGTATAGAAAAATACACAGATGAGAGAGGGGATACACACAGGAGAGAGGGGGAAAACACAGGAGAGGGGGATACATACAGAAGAGAGGGGCATAGACAGATGAGAGGGGATGATACACGCAGGAGAGAGAAGGATACACACAGGCGAGACGGGGATACACACGGGGGGGGGATAAACGCAGGAGAGAGAAGAACATATAAAGGAGACAGGAGGATACACAGAGGTGAAAGGAAGACACACACAGGAGAGAGAAGTATACACACAGATGAAAGGGGGATAGAGACAATAGAGAGGGAGATACACACAGAGGGAGGGGAATACACACAGGAGAGGAGAGAGTACACACAAGATAGAGGAGGATACACACAGGTGAAGGGAAAATACACACAGGAGAGAGGAGGATACACACAGGAGAGAGGATGATACACACAGTAGACAGAGGGATAGACACAGGGGG
The DNA here is from genome assembly GCA_031835075.1 of Saguinus oedipus. NCBI lineage: Eukaryota > Metazoa > Chordata > Mammalia > Primates > Cebidae > Saguinus > Saguinus oedipus. The sequence goes on from CM063173.1 coordinate 62,462,472, forward strand.
ACGGGGATAAACACTGGAGAGAGGAGGATACACAGAGGAGAGAGGAGGATACACACAGGACAGTGGAGGATACTCAAAGGAGACAGGAGCATATACACAGGAAAGGGGGATACACACAAAAGAGGAATATACACACAAAAAAGAGGAGGATACATACAGGGGATGAGGATACACACAGGAGAGAGAAGCATACACACAGAAGAGAGCAAAATACACACAAAATAGAGGAGGATACACAAAGAAGAGAGGGGGTACACACAGAAGACATGGGGAATACACACAGGAGAGAAAAACATAGACACAGGAAAGAAGAGGATACACACAGGAGAGAGAAGGATACACACAGGGGAAGCGGGATACACACAGAAGAGGGAAGAATACACACAAAAAAGAGAAGGATACACACAGGAGAGAAGAAGATACCCACAGAAGAGAGGGGGATACACACAAAAGAGAGGGGCATACATACTGGAGAGGGGATACACAGAGTAGAAAGTAGAAAACAAACAGGAGAAGAAAATACACACAGGAGAGAAAGATACACACAAGAGAGAGGGGGATGCACAAAGGAGAGAGGGGGATACACACAGGGAAGAATTGGATACACAAAGATAAGGGCAGATACACACAGGAGAGAGGAAGATACACACAGCAGAGTGGGGCATACACACAGGAGGAAGAGAGATAAACACAGAAGAGAGTGGTATACACACAGAAAGAAAGGATACACACAGAAGAGAAGAGGATACACACAGGGGAGAGAAGGGTACACACTGGAGAAAGGAAGATACACACAGGAGAGAGAAGGATACACCGAGGAAAAATGGGGAAACACACAGAAGAGCAGAGGATACGCACAGGAGGGAAGAAGATACACGCAGGATAAAGGAGGACACACACAGGAAAGATGGGGTTACACACAGGAGAGTGAAGGATAAACAAAGGAGAGAGGAGGATACACACAAAAGAAAGGAAAATACACACAGGATAGAGGAGGATACACACAGGAAAGGGAAGAATACACAAAAGAGAGAAGGATACACATAGGAGAGAGGTAGATACACACAGGAGAGAGGTAGATACACACAGGAGAGGGTGGATACACACAGGAGAGAGAAAGATACACACAAGAGAAAAGAGGATACACACAGGAGAGATGGGGGATACACACAAGAAAGAGGGGGACACACACAGAAGAGAGTAGGATACAGAAAAACTAGAGGGGGATACACACAGGAGAGAGGGGAATACACACAGGAGAGTGGGTCGTTCACACAGAAGAAAGATGATACACACTGGAGAGAGTGGAATACACACAAGAGGAGGAAAATACGCACAGTAGAGAGAAGGATATTCACAGGAGAAAGAAGGATACACACAGAAGAGAGACGGATACACACAGGAGAGAAAAGGATACACACAGGAGAGAATGATACACACAAGAGAGAGGGGAATTCACACAGGAGAGAAGGAAATACATATAAAAGAGAGGGGTATACACACAGGAAAGGGGTATACACACAGGAGAGAAAAGGATACACGCAGAAGAAAAAAGGATACATGCAGGACAGATGAGGATACCCGCAGAAGAGAGGGGGATACACACAGGAGAGAGAGAAATACACACAGGAGAGAAAGGGGATACACACAGGAGAGAGGAAAATACACAAAGGAGCGAGGGATACACAAAGGTGAGAAAAAGATAAACAGAAGGGAGTGGAGCATAAACACAGAAAAGTGGGGATACACGGAGGAAAGAGGGAGATACACAAAGGAGAAAGAAATACACACAGGAGAGAAAAATACACAAAGGAGTGAGAAGGATGCACAGAGGAGAAATGGAAATACACGCAGGATAAAGAAATATACACACAGGAGAGAGAAGGATACACACAGGAGATGGAGGATATATAAAGAAGAGAGGAAGACACACATAGGAGAGAGGAGGATACTCAGAGAAGAGGGGAAGATACACACAGAAAAAAAGAATACACAGGAGTGGGGGGTACACACAGATGAAAGGGGGATATGCAGAGGAGAGAAAAATACACAGAGGTGAGGGGGATACATACAGGAGAGAAGGGCATACATAGAGAAGACAACAGTATACCCGCAAGAGTGAGGAGAATACACGCAGAAGAGAGGGGGATACACACAGGAGACAAGAGGATACACACAGGAGAGAAAAAGATACACATAAGAGAGAAAGATACACAGATGAGAGAGGGCCATACACACAAACAAGGGGGATACACACAAAAGAAAGGGGGATACACACAGGAAAGTTTGATAAACACAAGAGAGAGAAGCGTAAAAACATGAGAGAAAAGGATACACACAGAAGAGAGGAGGAAACAAACAGGAGAGAGAGAATACACACAAGTGATAGGGGTATACACACAGGAGAAAGGGGTAATACACACAGGAAAGAAAGGTGTTACAGACAAGAGAGTTGGGGTAAACACAAAAAAAGTGGAGGGATACACACAGGATAGAGGAGGACACACAGAGGAGAGAGAAGGAAACACACAGGAGAGGAGTGTACACACAGGACAGGAGCATACATACAGAAGAGAGGGGGATACACAAAGGAGAGTCGGATACATACAGGAGACAGAGAAATACACACAGGAGAGAGAAATACACACAAGAGAGAGGGCGTTACACACAGGACAGAGAAGGATACGCACAGAATAGAGAGGAATTCACACAATAGAGAGGGTGATACACACAGGAGAGAGGGAAATACACAAAGGAGAGAGGGGTATAAACACAGGTGAGGGGGATACACAAAGGAGAGAGGGGTATACACACAGGAGAGAGAAAAGATACACACAGGAGAGAGGAGGATACAAACAAAAGAGATGGGGATACACACAGGAGAGAAGAGGATACACACAGGTAGAGAAGGATACACAGAGGAGAGAGGGGGATACACACAGGAGAGAGGGAATACACACAGGAGAGAGGGAATACACACAGGAGAGAGGGAATATACACAAAGGAGAGAGAAGGATACACACAGAGGGAAAAGAATAAATACAAAAAGAAGAGGATACACACAAAAGACAGGAGGATACAGATAGAAGAAAGGAGGATACATGCAGGAGATTGGAGAATACACACAGGAGAGGGGAGTGTACACACAGGAGAGAGGAGGATACACACAGAAATGGGGCATATACACAGGAGAGAGGGAGATTCTCACAGGAGCGTTGGATACATACAGGAGACAAGGAAATCCACACAATAGAGAAGAGAATACACACAGGGGAGGTGGACACAAAAAAGAGAGAGGGGGATTCACACAGAAGAGAAGGATACACACAGGAGAGATGAAGATCCACACAGGAGATAGGGGAATACACACAAGAGAGAGGGCGTTACACGCAGGACAGAAAGAATTACGCACAGAATAGAGGGAAATTCACACAATAGAGACGGTAATACCCACAGGAGAGAGGGGAATACACAGAAGAGAGAGGGGTATACACACAGGTGAGGGGAATACACAAAGGAGAAAGGGGCATATACAAAGGAGAGAGAAAAGATACACACAGGAGAGAGGAGGATACACACAAAAGAGATGGTGATACACACAGGAGAAAAGAGAATACACACAGGAGAGAGGAGAATACACAGAGGAGAGAGAAGAATACACACAGGATAGAGGAAATACACACAGGAGAGAGGGATATACACACAGGATAGAGGAAGATAAACACAGAAAAGATGAGGATACACACAGAAGAAAGGAGGGTGCACAAATGAGAGAGGAGGATACACACAGAAGAGAGAAGGATACACACAGGAGAGAGGAGGATACACACAGGAGAGGGAGATACACACAAGGGAGAAGGAATACACATAAAATGGGGTAAACACAGTAGAAAGGGGGTACACACAGAAGAGAGGAGGATACTCACAGGAAAAGGTGATACAAACAGGAGGGAGAAATACACACAGGTGAAAGGAGGATACACACAGGAGGGAGGGGCGTAAACACAGAAAAGTGGGCATACACAGAGGAGAGAGGGGAATACACAATAGAGAAAGGGATACACACACAAAAAAGAAAGACACACAAAAGCGAGGGGGATGCAAACAGGAGAAAGGGAAATACACACAGGAAAGAGGAGGATACACACAGGTGAGGGAATGATACATACAGGAGAGGGGGAATACACACACACAGGAGACAGAAGGATACAGAGAGGAGAGAGTAAGATACACACAGAAGAGAAGGAGATACACACAGGAGTGGGGGATACACAAAGAAGAGAGGGGCTACACACAAAAGCGTTGGATACATGCAGGAGACAGGGAAATACACATAGGAGAGAGGGGGATACACGCAGAAGAAGGGGATACACACAGGAGAGAGGGAGATACACACAATAGAGAGGAGAATACACAGGAGAGAGTGGAATACACACAGGAGATAGAATGATACACACAAGAGAGAGGGGCATACTCACAGGAGAGGGGGGATACACACAGGAGAGAGAAAGATACACAAAGGAGAGAAGAGGATACACACAGGAGAGAGAAGTATACACCAAAGAAAGTGGGATACACACAGGAGAGAGGAGGATACACAAAGGAGAAAAAAATACACACAGGTGAGAGGAGGATACACACACGAGAGTGAGGCGTACACACAGAAAAGGGGGGTTACACAAAGGAGAGAGGTCGATACACAAAGGAGAAAGGGATACACACAGGAGAAAGAAATACACACAAGAGCGAGTGAGATGCACACAGGAGAAAGGAGGATACACACAGGAAAGAGGAAGGTACACACAGGAGAGAGGAGCATATACACAGGAGAGATGGTGATACACACAGAAGAAAGGAAGATACACACAGGAGAGTGGGCCACACAAACATGAGGGTGGAAGATACACACAAAAGAGAGGGGTATACACAGAGTGGTAGAAGGATACATATAGGAGTGATGAGGATACACACTGAAGAGAGGAGTATACAAACAGAAGAGAGGAAGATACGCACAGAAGAGGAAAGAATACACACAGGAGAAGGAGATACACACAGAAGAGAGGGGGATAGGCACAGGAGAGAAGGATACACAGACGAGAGAGGGGATACACACTGGAAAGAAGGGGAGAAACACAGGAGAGGGGGATACATACAAAAGAAAGGGGCATAGTCGGAGTAGAGAAGATGATACACAGAGGAGAGAGGAGGATACACACAGGAGAGAGGGGGATACACACAGGAGAAGGGGGGATAAACACAGGAGAGCGAAGAATACATAAAGTAAACAGGAAGATACACAGAGGTAAAAAAAGATACACACAGGAGAGAGAAGGATCCCCACAGGATAAAGGGGGATAGAGACATTTGAGAGGGAGATACACACAGGAGGAGGGGGATACACACAGGAGAAAGGAGGATACACACAGGAGAGAAATGAATATACACAGGAGAGAGGAGGATACACACAGAAGAGAGGGGAATAAACACAGAAAAGAGGAGGATGCACACAAGAGAGAGAAGGATACACACAGGAGATAGGAAGATACACACAGGGGAAAGGATGATACACACAAAAAAGGGAAGAATACACAGAGGAGAGAGGGGGATACACACAGGACACGGAGGAATACACACTGGGGGACGAGGATAAATACAGGAGAGAGGAGGATACACACAAGAGAGAAAAGCATACACACAGGAGAAAGGGATACACACAAAAGAGGAAGATACACAAAGAAAGGAAGAGAATACATACAGAGGATGGGGATACACACAAGAGAGAGGGGCATACAAGCAGAAGAGAGCAGGATATACACAAAATAGAGGAGGATACACACAGGAGAGAGGGGGTACACACAGGAGACAGGGGGGATACACACAGGAGAGAAGAAGATACACACAGGAAAGAAGAAAATACACACAGGAGAGAGAAGGATACACACAGGGGAAGCGGGATACAAACAGAAGAGGGAAGGATACACGAAAAAGAGAGGAGGATACACACAGGAGAGTGAAGGATAAAGACAGGAGAGAGGGGAAAAAACAGGAGATGGGGATACACACAGGAGAGAACACGATACGCAAAGGAAAAAGAGATACACACAGAAGAGTACGAAATAAACAGAAGAGAAAAAAGGATACACCATGGAGAGAGGAGGATAAACACAGGAGAGGGAGATACACACAGTAGAGAGGAGCTTACACACAGAGGAGGGGGATACACACAGGAGAAAAAGGGATAAACACAGGAAAGAGGAGGAAACACACAGGAGAAGGGGATACACACAGAAGAGAGGGGCGTAGACACAGGACAAAACAGGATACACACAGCAGAAAGAAAGATACACACAGGAGAGAGGAGATACACAAAGGAGAGAAGGGGATACACACAGGAGAGAGAAGGGATACGCACAGGGTGGAGGGTGTTACACACAAGAGAAAGGATGGATACACACAGGAAAGAGAAGGGACACCCACAGGAGAAAGTAGGATGCACACAGGAGAGGGGGATTCACACAGGAGAGAGGAGGATGCACAAAAAAGAAAGGAGGAGAAACACAGAAGAAAAAAGGATACACGCAGGAAAGAGGAGGGTAAACACGGGATGGAGGGGGATACACAGAATAGAGAGGAGGCTACAGGCAGGTGAGAGGAGAAAACACACACGAGAGAGAAAGATACACACAGGCGAGAGAAGAATACACAGAGAAGAGAGGAGGATACACACAGGAGAGTGGGGAATACACACAAAGAAGAGGGAGATACTAAAAAGAAAGGGAAATAAACACAAAAGAAAGGAGGATACACACAGGAGAGAGAAGGATACACACAGGAGAAAGAAGGATACACAAAAAAGAGGGAAAACACACAGGAGAGGGGGATACACACAAGCGGGAAAGATAAACACAGAAGAGAAGAGGGGGTATACACACAGGAGAGAGGGGAATACACACAGTAGAGGGGGATACACACAGGAAAGAGGGGCTTACACACAGGAGAGAGGAGGATACACACAGGAGAGAAAGTGAATACACAAAAAAGACAGGGGGAAACACACAGGAGAGTGAAGCATACACACAGGAGGGAGGAAAATACTCACAGGAGAGAGGGGGATACACACAGAGAAAAAAGAATAAATACAAAAAAGAGGAGGATACACACCAAAAACCGAAGGACACAGATATAAGAGAGGAGGATACACGAAGGAGGTTGGAGAATACACAGGAGAGAGGAGGATAAACACAGGAGAGGGAAGGATACACGCAGGAGAGAGGAAGATGCACACGAAAGAGGGGGAAGATATACACAGGAGAGAGGAGAATACACACAGGAGTGGCGTGATACACACAAGAGAGAGGAGGGTAAACACAGTAGAACGTAGAATACACACAGGAGAGAGAAGGATACACAAAGGAGAGGGGGATACACACAGGAAAGAGGGAAATCCACCGAGGAGAGAGGTGGATACACAAAGGCGAGAGGAGGATACACACAGGAGGGGGAATACACACAGAAAAGAGGACCATAAACACAGCAGAGAAGTATACACACAAGAGAAAGAAAAGTACACACAAAAGAGAGAAGGATACACACAGGACTGGGAGATACACACAGGAGAGTGGGGCTTACACACAGGAGAGAGAAGTATACACACAGCAGAGAGAAGAATACACACAGGAGAAAGTGGATACACACAAGAGAGAGGAAGATACAAACTGGAGAGAGGGAAGACACCCACAGGAGAGAGGTTGGATACACGCAGGAGAGAGGGGTGATACACACAGGAGAGAAAAAAGATACACACAGGAGAAAAAAGGATACAAACTTGTTAGAGAAAGATACACATAGAAGATGGGAATACACACAGGAGTGAAAAGAATAAACACAGGAAAGAAGAAAATACACATAGGAGAGAGGATACACACAAATGAGGGAAAGATACACACGGTAGACAGAAAAATACACACGAGAGAGAAGAATACACACAGAAGAGGGGTGATACACACTGGAGAGATGAGGGTTCACATAGGAGAAAAGAGGATACATACAATAGAGAGATTGATTCACACAGGAGAGAGGAGTATACACAGAGCAGAGAGGAGGATAAAGGAGAGAGGGTATACACACAGGAGAGAGGGTATACACACAGGAGTGAGGAAGATCCACACAGGAGAGAAGGGAATGCAAAGAGGAGAGAGGTGGATACTCAGAGAAGTGGGGCATACACACAGTAGAGAGGAAAATTTATGCAGGAGAGAGGAAAATACACGCAGGAGAGAGGGGGATACACACAAGAGAGAGGGGGATACACACAGGAGACAGGGACGATACACACTAAGAGTGGTGATACACACAGGACAGTGGAGGGTACACAGAGGAGAGAGGGGGTACACACAGGAGAGAAGAGAATACACTAAGGAAAAGAGATACACACAGGAGAGAATGGAATAAACAGAGGAGAGAGGAGGTTACACACAGAAGAGAAGAGGATAAACACAGGAGTGAAGGATACACACATGAGAGAGGGGCATACACACAGGAGAGGGAGATACACAAAGGAGAGAGGGGCGTAGACACAGGAGAAACGAGGATACACACAGGAGAGAGGAGGATACACACAGGAGAGAGGAGATACACAGAGGAGAGAGGTGGATACACAAAGCAGACAGAAAAGATACACACAGGAGAGAGGGGGTTACACACAGGAGAAAAGAGGGATACACACAGGAGAAAGAATTGATACCCACAGGAGAGAGAAGGATACACACAGGAGAGAAAAGGATACACACGGGAGAGAGGAGAATGCACACAGGAGAGAGAAAAATACATACAGGAGGAGACAGGCAGAAGAGAGGAGGATACACACAGGAGAGAGAGAAATACACACAGGAGAGAAGAGGATACACACAGAAGAGGGGTGATACACACAATAGAGAGAAGGGTACACATAGGAAATAAAGGGATACAAACAGAAGTCAAAAAAATACACAAAGGAGAGGGGGATACACAGAGGAAAGAGGGAAACACACCGATGAGAGAAAAGGATACACACAGGCGAGAGGGGGATACACAAAGGAGAGGGGGATAACAACAGAAAAGCGGGGCATACACACAGGAGAGGGAGATACACAAAGGATAAAGGGGGATATACACAGGAGAGAAAAGGATACACACAGGAGAGGGGGACACACACAAAAAGAGGGGTGTACACACAGGAGAAAGAAACATACACAGAGCAGAGAAATGAATACACACAGGAGAGAGAGGATACACACAGGAGAGAGGAAGATACACAGAAGATAAAGAAAAACAAAAAAGGTGGGAAGGATACACACAGGAGACAGAAGGATACACAAAGAGTAGTGAAGGTTACACAAAGGAGAGGGGTGATACACACAAAAGAGAGGAGGGTACACACAGGAGAAAAAGGGATACACACAGGAGAGAGGAGGATACACGCAGGATAAGGAGATACACAAAGGGAAAAGAGGGATACACACAGGAGAAAGGATACACACAGGAGAGAGGGGCATACACACATAAAACGGTGATAAACAAAGGAGAAAGGGGGATCAACACAGGAGACAGAAGTATACACACAGGAAAGGGTGACACACACAGGGAGAGTGGCGTAAACACAGGAGAGGAAAGGATACACACAGGAGAGAGGAGGAAACAAACAGGAGAGAGGGGATACACACAACAGAGGGGATAAACAAAGAAAAAGAAGGGATACACACAGGAAATAAAGGTGTTACACACAGGAGAAAAGGGGAAAACACACAGGAGAGCGGAGGAATAAACACAGTGGAAAGAATGATACACACAAAAGAGAGGAGAATACAAACAAGAGAGAAAAGAATACACACAGGAGAGAAACATACACAAAAGAGAGGGGGATAAACACAGGAGCGTTGGATACATACAAGAGACAGGAAAATACACACAGGAGAGAGGGGGATACACACAAGATATGGGGATACAAACAGGAGAAAGGGGGATACACACAGCAGAGAGGAGAATCCACACAGGGGATAGGAGGATACACACAGGAGGGAGGGGAATACACACAGGAGGGAGGGGAATACACACAGTAGAGAGGAGGATACACACAAAGGAAAAAAAATAAATACAAAAGAGAGAAGGGTACACACAAAAGAGAGGAGGTTACGGATAGAAGAGAGGAGGATACATGCAGAAGATGGGAGGATACACAAAGGAGAGAGGCGGATACACACAGGAGAGGAGAGGATACACACAAGAGAGAGGAGTATACACACAGAAATGGGGTATATACACAGGAGAGAGTGAGATTCTCACAGGAGCGTTGGATACATACTGAGAAAAGAAAATACACACAATAGAGAAGGGGATACATACAGGATAGGTGGATACACACAGGAGAGAGGGGGATTCACACAGAAGAGTTGGATACACAAAGGAGAGATGGAGATCCACACAGGAGAGAGGGAAATACAAACAAGAGAGGGCGTTACACACAGGACAGAGAAGATAATGCACAGAATAGAGAGGAATTCACACACCAGAGAGGGTCATACACACAGAAGAGAGGGGAATACACTCAGGTGAGGGAAATACACAAAGGAGAGAGGGGCATACACACAGGAGAGAGAAAAGATACACACAGGAGAAAGTAGGATGCACACAAAAGATATGAAGATACACACAGGATAGAAGAGGATACACAAAGGAGAGAGGAGGATACACAGAGGAAAAAGGAAGATACACACAGGAGAGAGAGGATACACACAAGTGAGAGAAAATATACACACAGGACAGAGGAGGATACACACAAAAAAGATGAGGATACACACAGAAGAAAAAAAGGATACACAAATAAGAGGGGAGGATACACACAGAAGACAGAAGGATACACAAAGGAGAGAGGAGGATACACACAGAAGAGGGGAGGATACACACAGTAGAGGGGAGGATACACATAGAAAAGAGGAGTATACACACAGAAAAGAGGCATATACACAGGAGAGAGGGAGATTCTCACAGGAGCATTAGATACATACAGGAGACAGGAAAGTAAAAACAATAGAGAAGGGGATACACACAGGAGAAATGGATACACACAGGAGAAAGGGGGATTCACATAGAAGACGGGGATACACACAGGAGAGATGGAGATCCACACAGGAGAGAGACGAATACACACGAGAGAGGGCGTTACACACAGGACAGAGAAGTTTATGCAAAGAATAGAAGGGAATTCACACAATAGAGAAGGTGATAAACACAGGAGAAAGGGGAATACACACAGGAGAGAGAGGTATACACACAGTTGAGGGGAACACACAAATGAGAGAGGGGCATACATACAGGAGAGAGAAAAGATATACACAGGAGAGAGGAGGATACACAAAGTAGAGGGGAGGATACACACATGAGAGAGGAGTATACACACTGAAAAGGGGCATATACACAGGAGAGAAGGAGATTCTCACAGGAGCATTGGATACATACAGGAGACATGGAAATAAACACAATAGAGAAGGGGATACACACAGGAGAAATGGATACACACAGGAAAAAGGGGGATTCACATAGAAGAGGGGGATACACACAGGAGAGATGGAGGTCCACACAGGAGAGAGGGGAATACACACAAGAGAGAGAACGTTACATATAGGACAGAGAAGGTTACGCACAGAATAGAGGGGAATTCACACAATAGAGAGGGTGATACACACAGGAGAAAGGGGAATACACACAAAAGAGAGGGGTATACACACAGGTGAGGGAAATACACAAAAAAGAGAGGGGCATACACACAGGAGAGAGAAAAGATACACACAGGAGAGAGGAGGATACACACAAAAAAGATGGGGATACACACAGGAGAGAAGAGGATACACACAGGAGAGAGGAGGATACACAAAGGAGAGAGGGGAATACACACAGGAGAGATGACATACACACAGGAGAGAGGGAATATACACACAGGATAGAGGAGGATACACACAGGAAATATTGGGATACACACAGAAGAAAGGAGGATACAAAAAGGAGAGAAGAGGATACACACAGAAAAGAGAAATACACACAGGAGAGAAAAGGATACACACAGGAGAGGGGGATAAACACAGGGGAGGGGGCATACACACATAAAATGGGGATAAACACTGTAGAAAGGGGGTACACTCAGAAGAGAGGAGAATACTCACAGGAAAAAATGATACAAACAGGAGAGAGAAATACACACAGGTGAGAGGAGGATACACACAGTGGGGAAAGGCGTAAACACAGAAAAGTGGGGAAACACAGAAAAAAAGAGGGGATACACAAAAGAGAAAGGGATACACACAGGAGAGGGAAATACACACAGGAGCAAGGGGGGTGCACACAGGAGAGTAAATGATACACAAAGGAGAGGGGGGATACAAACAGTAGAAAGGAACATACACACAGGAGACAGGAGGATACAGAGAGGAGAGAGGAAGATACACACAGAAGAGGAGATACACACAGGAGTGGACAATACACACAGAGGAGAGGGGGTTACACACAAAAGAGTTGGATACATGCAGGAGATAGGAAAATACACACAGGAGAGAGGGGTATACATAGAGAAGAGGGGGATACACACAGGAAACAGAAAGATACACACAGGAGAGAGGAGAATACACAAAAGAGAGTGGAATACACACAGGAGAGAGGAGAATACACACAAGAGAGAGGGGCATACACACAGGAGAGAGGGGGATACACACAGGAGAGAGAAAGATACACAAAGGAGAGAAGAGGATACACGCAGGAGAGATAAGTATACACAGGGGAAAGTGGGATACACACAGGAGAGAGGAGGATACACAAAGGAGAGAAAAATACACACAGGTGAGAGGAGGATACACACAGGAAAGTGGGGCATACACACAGAAAAGGGGGGTTACACAAAGAAGAGAGGTGGATACACAAAAGAGAAAGGGATACACACAGGAGAAAGAAATACACACAAGAGCGAGGGAGATGCACACAGGAGGAAGGAAGATACACACATGAAAATGGGTACACACAGGAGAGAGGAGCATATACACAGGAGAGAGGGTGATACACACAGGATAAAGGAAGATACACACAGAAGAGTGGGGCACACAAACATGAGGGTGGGGGATACACACAAAAGAGAGGGGTATACACAGAGTGGTAGAAGGATACGCACAGGAGTGAGGAGGATACACACTGGAGAGAGGAGGATACACACAGGAGAGAGGAAGATACGCAGAGACGAAAAAAGGATACAAACTCCTAAGGAGATACACAGAGAAGAGAGGGGGATAGGCACAGGAGAGAAAGATATACAGACGAGAGAAAGGATACAAACCGGAGAGAGGGGGAAAAACACAGGAGAGAAGGATACATACAGAAGAGAGGGGCATCGCCAGAGGAGAGGGCATGATACACGCAGGAGAGAAGAGGATACACACAGGAGAGAAGGGAATACACAAAGGAGAGAGGGGGGATAAACACAGAAAAGAGGAGGATGCACACAAGAGAGAAGAGGATACACACATAATAGAGAAAGATGCACAGAGGGGAAAGGAGGATACACACAAAAAAGGAAAGGATACACAGAGGTAAGAGGGGGATACAAACAGGAGACAGAGGGATACACACAAGGAAACAAAGATAAATACAGGAGAAAGGAGGATACACACAGGACAGTGGAGAATACACAAAGGAGACAGGAGCATACACACAGGAGAGGGGAATACACACAGAAAAGAGGAGAATACATGAAGGGGATGGGGATACACACAGGAGAGAGGGGAATACACACAGAAGAGCGCTGGATACACACAACATAGAGGAGGATACACACAGGAGAGAAAGGGTACACACAGGAGACAGGGGCGATACACACAGGAGAGAAGAAGATACACACAGGAAAGAAGAGAATACACACAGGAGAGAGAAGGATACACACAGGGGAAGCGGGATACACACAGAAGAGAGGAAGGATACACACAAAAGAGAGAAGAATACACACAAAAGAGTGAAGGATACCCACAGAAGAGAGGGAGATTCACACAGGAGATGGGGGTACACACAGGAGAGAAGAGGATACACAGAGAAAAAAGGGATACACACAGGAGAGTAGGGAACAAACAGAAGAGAGAGGAGGATACACCACGGAGAGAGGAGGATAGCACAGGAGAGGAAGATACAAAGAGGAGAGAGGGGCTTACACACAGAAGAGGGGGATACACAAAGGAGAAAAAGGGATAAACACAGGAAAGGAAAGGAAATACACAGGAGAAGGGGATACACACAGGAGAGAGGGGCATAGACACAGGAGAAAACAGGATACACACAGAAGAGAGGAGAAACACAAAGGAGAGAAGGGGATAGGACCAGGAGGGAGAAGGGTTACACACAGAATGGAGGGTGTTACACACAGGAGAAAGGACGGATATGCACAGGAGAGAGAAGGGATACCCACAGGAGAGAGGAGGATGCACACAGGAGAGGGAGATACACAGAGGAGAGAGACGGATGCACACAAAAGAGAGGGGGAGACACACAGGAGAAAGGAGCATACACGCAGGAGAAAGGAGGGTAAACACAGAATAGAGGGGGATACACAGAGGATAGAGGAGGATACAGGCAGGCGAGAGGGGGATTGACATAGAATAGAGGAGGATACAGGCAGGCGAGAGGAGGATACACACACGAGAGAGAAAGATACACACAGGCGAGAGGAGAATACACAGAGAAGAGAGGAGAATACACACAGGAGAGTGGGGGATACACAAAAAGAAGAGGGAGATACTAACAAAGAGGGGGAAATAAACAAAGGAGAAAGGAGGATACACACAGGAGAGAGGAGGATACACAAAAGGAGAAAGGAGGATACACACAGGAGAGAGGAGGATACACAAAAGGAGAAAGGAGGATACACAAAGGAGAGGGAAAACACACAGGAGAGAGGGGGATACACACAGGTGGGAAAGATAAACACAGAAGAGGGGGTATCCACACAGGAGAAAAAGGGATACACAAAGGAGAGGGGGATACACACAGGAAAGAGGGGCTTATGCACAGGAGAGAGGAGGATACACACAGGAGAGAGGGTGAATACATAAAAAAGAGAGGGGGATACACACAGGAGAGTGAAGCATACACACAGGAGGGAGGGAAATACACACAGGAGAGCGGGGGATACACACAGAGGAAAAAGATAAATACAAAAGAGAGGAGGATACACACCAAAAACGGAAGGATACAGATAGAAGAGAAAAGGATACACGCAGGAGATTGGAGAATACGCAGGAGATTGGATAATACAGAGGAGAGAGGAGGATAAACACAGGAGAGGGGTGGATATATGCAAAGAGGGGAGGATACACACAAGAGAGCGGAAAAATATACACAGGAGAGAGGAGGATACACACAGGAGTGGCGTGATACACACAGGAGAGAGGAGGGTACACACAGTAGAAAGTAGAATACACACAAGAGAGAGGAGGATACACAAAGGAGAGGGGGGTACACACAGGAGAGAGGGAAATACACCGTGGAGAGAGGAGAATACACAAAGGCGAGTGGAGGATACACACAGGAGGGGGAATACACACAGAAAAAAGGACCATTAACACAGGAGAGGGGGATACACACAAGAGAAAGGAAAATACACACAAAAGAGAGGAGGATACACTTAGGACAGGAAGATACACACAGTAGAGTTGGGCGTACACACAGGAGAGAGGAGGATACACAAGGCAGAGAGGAGGATACACACAGGAGAGAGGGGATACACATAAGAGAGAGGAAGATACAAACTGGAGAGAGGGAAGACACACAGGAGAGAGGGTGGGTACACACAGGAGAGAGAGGTGATACACACAGGAGAGAAAAAATATACACACAGGAGAAAGAAGGATACACACTGGTTAGAGAAAGATACACACAGGAGAGGGGGATATACATAAGAGTGAAATTGATACACACAGGATAGAAGAAAATACACACAGAAGAGAAAATACACACAAATAAGGGAAGGATACACACTATAGACAGAAGGATACAGACAGGAGAGGGGTGATACACAGAGGAGAGATAAGGGTTCACATAGGAGAATAGAGGATACATACAAAAGAGAGACGGATACACATAGGAGAGAGGAGTATACACACAGCAGAGAGGAGGATACACACAGGAGAGAGGGTATACACACAGGAGTGAGGAAGATCCACACAGGAGAGAAGGGAATGCAAACAGAAGAGAGGAGGATACACAGAGAAGTGGGGCATACACACAGCAGAGAGAATGATTTACGAGAGAGAGAAAAATACACGCAGGAGAGGGGGATACACAGAAGAGAGAGAGGGATACACAAAGGAGAGAGGGGGGATACACACGGGGAGTGGTAATACACACAGGACAGTGGAGGGTACACACAGGAAAGAGGGGTACACACAGGAGAGAAGAGGATACACAAAGAAAAAAAGATACACACAAGAGAGTAGGGAATAAACAGAGGAGAGAGGATACACACAGGAGAGAGGAGGATAAACACAGGAGTGGGGGATACAAACAGGAGAGAAAGGCATACACACAGGAGAGGCGGATACACACAGGAGAGAGAGGCGTAGACACAGGAGAAAGGAGGATACACACAGCAGAGAGGAGGATACACACAGAAGAGAGGAGATACACAGAGAAGAGAGGGGGATACACACAGGAGAGAGAAGGAATAAACACAGGAGAGAGGGTTACACACAGGAGATAAGAGGGATATGCACAGGAGAGAGAATTGATACCCACAGGAGAGAGAAGGATACACACAGAAGAGAAATGGATACACACAGGAGAGAGGAGAATGCACACAGGAGAGAGAAGGATACATACAGGAGAGAGGAGGAGACACACAGGAGAAAGAAGGATACACGCAGGAGAGAGGAGGATACCAACAGGAGAGAGGAGGATACACAGAAAAGAGAGGAGGATACACACAGGAGAGAGAGAAATACACACAGAAGAGAAGAGGATACACACAGAAGAGGGTTGATACACACAGGAGAGAGAAGGGTACACATAGGAGAAAGGGAGATACAAACAAAAGTCAAAAAGCTACAAAAAAGAGAGGGGATACACACAGGAAAGAGGGGGACACACCGATGAGAGAAAAGGATACACACAGGAGAGAAAAGGATACACACAGGAGAGGGTGATAACAACAGGAAAGCGGGGCATACACACAGGAGGGGGGATACACACAGAAGAAAAGGGGATATACACAGGAGAGAAAAGGATACACACAAAAGAGGGGGACACACGCAAAAAGAGGACGTACACACAGGAGAAAGAAACATAGACACAGCAGAGAAAAGAATACAAACAGGAGAGAGAAGATACACACAGGAGGGGGGAGGATATACAGAAGAGAGGGAAATACACACAAAAAAGGGAAGAATACACACAGGAGACAAAAAGATACACACAGGGTAGTGGGAGATACAGAAAGTAGAGGGGTGATACACAAAAAAGAGAGGAGGGTACACACAGGAGAGAGGGGGATACACAAAAAAGAGAAAAAGATACACGCAGGATAAAAAGATACACACAGGAAAGAGAGGGATACAAAGGAGGAAGGATACACACAAAAGAGATGGGCATACACACATAAAAGTGTGATAAACAAAGGAGAAAAAGGGATAAACACAGGGAAAAATGTATACACACAGAAAAGGGTGATACACACAGGAGAGAGTGGCGTAAAGACAGGAGAGGGAAAAATACACACAGGAGAAAGTAGGAAACAAACAGGAGAGAGGGGATACACACAAAAGAGGGAGATAAACACAGGAGAAAGGAGGATACACACAGGAAAGAAAGGTGTTACACACAGGAGAGAAGGAGAAAACACACAGGAGACGGAAGGCATAAACACAGTAGAGAGAAGGATACACACAAAAGAGAGAAGGATACACACAGGAGAGAAAAGTATACACACAGGAGAGGGGCATACACAAAAGAGAGAGGGAAAGACACACAGGAGCGTTGGATACATAGAGGAGTCAGGGAAATACACACAGAAGAAAGGGGATAAACACAAATATGAAGATACAAACAGGAGAGAGGGGGATACACACAGGAGAGAGGAGAATACACACAGGAAATAGGATACACAAAGGACGGAGGGGAATACACACAGGAGAGAGGAGGATACACAGAGAGGGAAAATGATAAATACAAAAGAGAGGAGGATACACACAAAAGAGAGGAGGATACAGATAAAAGAGAGGAGGATACATGCAAGAGATTGGAGGATACACATAAAAGAGACGAGAATACACACAGGAGAGGGGAGGATACACACAGGAGAGAGGAGGATACACACAAGAGAGAGGGCGTTACCCACAGGACAGAGAAGGTTACACACAGAATAGAGGGGAATTCACACAGTAGAGAGGGTGATACACACAGAATAGAGGAGAATACACACAGGAGAGAGAAAAAATACACACAGGAGAGAGGAGGATACACACAAAAAGATGGGGATACACACAGGACAGAAGAGGGTACACACAGGAGAGAGGAGGATACACAGAAGAGAGAGGGGGATACACAAAGGAGAGAGGGGATACACACTGGAGAGAGGGAATATGCACACAAAATAGAGGAAGATACACACAGAAAAGATGGGGATACACACAGTAGAAAGAAGGATACAAAAATTAGGGAAAAGGATACACACAGAAGGGAGACGATACACACAGGAGAGAGAAGGATACACACAGGAGAGGGGAGGATACACGCAGGAGATAGGAGGATACACCCAGAAAAATGGGGAATACACACAGGAGAGAGGAGGATACACACAGTGGGAAAAGGATAAATACAAAAGAGAGGAGGATACACACGGAAGAGAGGAGGATACAGATAGAGGAGAGGAGGATACATGCAGGAGATTGGAGAATACACAAAGGACAGAGGAGGATACACACAGGAGAGAGGAGGATAAACAAAGTAGAGAAAAGTATACACACAGAAAAGGGGCATATACACAGGAGAGAGGGAGATTCTCACAGGAGCGTTGGATACATACAGGAGACAGGGAAATACACACAATAGAGAAGGGGATAGACACAGGAGACGTGGATACACACAGGAGAGAGGGGGATTCACACAGAAGAGGTGGATACACACAGGAGAGATGGAGATCCACACAGGAGATAGGGGAATACACACAAGAGAGAGGGCGATACACACAGGACAGAGACGGTTACGCAAAGAATAGGGGGAAATTTACACAATAGAGAGAGTGATACACACAGGAGAGAGGGGAATACACACAGGAGAGAGGGGTATACACACAGGTGAGGGGAATACACAAAGGAGAGAAAGGCATACACACAGGAGAGAGAAAAGATACACACAGGAGGGAGGAGGATACACACAAAATAGATGGGGATACACACAAAAGAGAAGAGGATACACAAAGGAGAGAGGAGGATACACAGAGGAGAGAGGGGGATACACACAGGAGAGAGGCGTTACACACAGGAGAGAGGGAATATACACACAGGATAGAGGAGAATACACACAGAAAAGATGAGGATACACACAGAAGAAAGGAGGATACACAAAGCA
Source organism: Saguinus oedipus (assembly GCA_031835075.1). Lineage (NCBI taxonomy): Eukaryota > Metazoa > Chordata > Mammalia > Primates > Cebidae > Saguinus > Saguinus oedipus. The sequence goes on from CM063173.1 coordinate 62,482,095, forward strand.
GAGAGGAGGATACACACAGAAGAGGGAAGGATACACACAGGAGAGAGGAGGATACACACAGGAGAGGGGAGGATACACACAGAAGAGGGGAGGATACACACAGGAGAGAGGAGTATACACACTGAAAAGGGGCATATACACAGGAGAGAGGGAGATTCTCCCAGGAGCATTGGATACATACAGAAGACAGGGAAATACAGACAATAGAGAAGGGGATACACACAGGAGAGGTGGATACACACAGGAGAGATGGAGGTCCACACAGGAGAGAGGGGAATGCACACAAGAGAGAGAGCATTACACACAGGACAGGGAAGGTTACGCACAGAATAGAGGGGAATTCACACAACACAGAGGGTGATACACAAAGGAGAGAGGGGGATACACACAGGAGAGAGGGGTATACACAAAGGTGAGGGGAATACACAAAGGAGAGAGAGGCATACACACAGGAGAGAGAAAAGATAAACACAGGATGGAGGAGGATACACACAAAATAGATTGTGATACTCACAAGAGAGAAGAGGATACACAAAGGAGAGAGGAGGATACACAGAGGAGAGAGAAAAATACACAGAGAAAAGAGGGATTACACACAGGAGAGAGGGAATATACAAACAGGATAGAGGAGGATACACACATAAAAGATGAGGATACACAGAGAAGAAAGGAGGATACACAAAGTAGAGAGGAGGATACACACAGAACAGAGAAGGATACACACAGGAGAGAAAAGGATACACAGAGGAGAGGGGAGGATAAACACAGGAGAGAAAAGTATACACACAGAAAAGGGGCATATACACAGGAGAGAGGGAGATTTCACAGGAGCGATAGATACATACAGAAGACAGGGAAATACACACAATAGAAAAGGGGATACACACAGGAGAGGTGGATACACACAGGAGAGAGGGGGATTCACACAGAAGAGGGGTATACACACAGGAGAGATGAAAATCCACACACAAGAGAGGGGAATACACACGAGAGAGGGCGTTACACACAGGACAGGGAAGGTTACGCACAGAAAAGGGGGGAATTCACACAATGGAGAGAGTGATACACACAGGAGAGAGGGAAATACACACAGGAGAGAGGGGTATACACACAGGTGAAGGAAATACACAAAGGAGAGAGGGGCATACACACAGGAGAGAGAAAAGATACACACAGGAGGGAGGAAGATACACACAAAAGAGATGGGGATACACACAAGAGAGAAGAGGAAACACAAAGGAGAGAGGAGGATACACAGAGGAGAGAGGGGAATACACACAGGAGAGAGGGGTTACACACAGGAGAGAAGGAATATACACACAGAATAGAGGAGGAAACACACAGAAAAGGTGAGGATACACACAGAAGAAAGGAGGATACACAAAGGACAGAGGAGGATACACACAGAAGAGAGAAGGATACACACAGGAGAGAGGAGGATACACAGAGGAGAGGGGAGGATACACACAGGAGAGAGGAGTATACACACTGAAAAGGGGCATATACACAGGAGAGAGAGAGATTCTCACAGGAGCATTGGATACATACAGGAGACAGGGAAATCCACACAATAGAGAAGGGGATACACACAGGAGCGGTGGATGCACTCAGGAGAAAGGGGGATTCACACAGAAGAGGGGGATACACACAGGAGTCATGGAGGTTCAAACAGGAGAGAGGGGAATGCACACGAGAGAGAGAGCATTACACAGAGAACAGAGAAGGTTACACACAGAATAGAGGGGAAGTCACACAACAGAGAGGGTGATACACAAAGGAGAGAGGGGCATACACACAGGAGAGTTGGATACATACAGGAGACAGGGAAAGACACACAGGAGAGAAGCGAATACACACAGGAGAGTTGATGCATACAGGAGACAGAGAAATACACACAGGAGAGAGCGGGATACACACAGAAGAGGGGGATACACACGGGAGAGAGTGTATACACACAGAAGTGAGAGAAATACATAAAAGAAAGAGGGGCAAAAACACAGGAGAGAGGGGGATACACATAAAAGAGAGGAAGATGCACAGAGGAAAAATGAAGATACACACAGGAGAAAGGAGGATACACACAAGAGAGGGCGAAACACACAAGAGAAAGGGGTTCCATACAGGAGAGAGGGGAATACACATAAAAGAGAGGGGTATACAAACAGGAGAGGTGTATACACACAGGAGAGAGGAGGATACCTGCAGAAGAGTGGAGAATACTCGCAGCACAGAAGAGGATACCTGCAGGAGAGAGGGGTATACACACAAAAGAAAGAAAAATACACACAGTATTGAAGGGGATACACACAAGAGAGAGAAAGATACAGGGAAGAAAAGAATACCACAAAAAAGAAAAGGATACACACAGGAAAGAGGGGCATACACACAGAAAAAAAGGGGAACACACAGAAGAGAAAGAAATACACAAGGAAGAAAGTGATACAAACAAAAGTGGGAAATACACACAGGAGCGAGGAAGATGCACACAGGAGAAAGTGAAATACACACAGGAAAAAGGAGGATACACAAAGGAGAGAGAAGGATACACACAGGAGAGGGGAAGATACACACAGGAGAGAGGAAGATACACACAGGAGAGAGGAGTATACATAGAGGAGAGAGGAAGATACACACAGAAGAGAAGAGGATACACACAGGAGTGGGAGATACACACAGAACTGAGGGTGATACGCACAGGAGAAAGAGATACACAGAGGAGAGAGTGGGATACACACAGGAGAGAGGGGGATAAACACAGGAGAGGGGGATACATACAGGAAAGAGGGGCATAAACAGACGTGAGGGGAGGACACACGCAGGAGAGAGGAGAATAAACAAAGGATCGAGGGGGATAGACACAGGAGAGAGAAGGATACACACAGGAGAGAAAAGGATACACACAGAAGATAGGAGGATCCACATAGGAGAGGGAGATACACAGAGGAGAGAGGGGCATACACTCAAAAAAAAAAAAAAACAAATACACACAGGAGAAAGTGGGATAAACCCAGGAGATTGAAGAATACACACAGGAAAGGGTGATACACACAGGAGAGAGGCGCATAAACACAGGAGAATGGAGGATAAACACAGGAGAGAAAAGAAAACAAACAGGAGAGAGGGGATACACACAAGAGAGAGGGGGATACACACAGCAGAGAGAGGGGGATACACACAGCAGAGAAAGGTGATACACACAAGAAAGAAAGGTGGTACACACAGGAGAGAGAGGCATAAACACAGGAGAGAGGAGGATACACACAGGAGAAATGAGGATACACACAGGAGAGAGACGGATACACAAAGGAGAAGGAGGATACACACAGGAGAGGGCGATACACACAAGAGATAGAAGAATTCAGACTACAGAGGAAAATACACATAAGAGAGAGGGGTATACACACAAGAGAGGGGTATACACACAGAAGAGAAAAGAATACATGCAGAAGAAAGAAATATACACGCAGCAGAGAAGAGGATACACGCAGAAAAGAGGGGAATACACACGGGAGAGAGAAAAATACACACAGGAGAGAAGGGGAATACATAAAAGAGAAAGAATGATACACACAAAAGAAGAAAGGATACACACAGTAGAGAGGAGGATACACACAGGAGCGAGGGATACACACAGGTGAGAGGGGCATACACCCAGAAAGTGGGGGATTCACAGAGAATAGAGTGGAATACACGAAGGAGAAAGAGATACACACAGGAGAGGGAAATACAAACAGGAGCGAGGGTGATGCACAAAGGAGAAAGGGAAATACACACAGGAAAGACGAGAATACACACAGGAGAGAGAAGAATACACACAGGAGTGGGGGGATACACACAGGAGAGTGGAAGATACACACAGGAGAGAGGAGGATATACAGAGAAGAGAGGAAGATACACACAGAAGAGAAGAAAATACACACAGGAGTGGGGGATATACAGAGAAGAGAGTGGGATACGAACAGGAATGGGAGGAGAGGGTGGGATACAGAAAGAAGAGATGGGGATAAACACTGGATAGGGGGATACATACAGAAGAGAGGGGCATAGACAGAGTTGAGTGGAAGATACACACAGGAGAGAAAAGGATACACACTGAAGATAGGAGGATACACATAGGAGAGTGAGATACACACAGGAGAGAAGGGCATACACTCAAAAAAGGGGGATACACAAAGGAGAAAGGGGGATACACTCAGGAGACCGAAGTATACACACAAGAAAGTGTGATAAACACAGGAGAGACGGGCGTAAACAAAGGAGACAGCAGGATACAAAGAGGAGAGAGGAGAAAACAAACAGGAGAGAGAGGACACAAACAAGAGAGAGAAGGATACACACAGGAGAAAGGGGTGATACACACAGGAAAGAAAGGTGTTACCCACAAAAGAGAGTGGGGAAACACACAGGAAAGTGGAGGGATAAACACAGTAGTGAGGAGGATACACACAGGAGAGGGGCATACACACAGGGAAGAAAGGCATACCCACAGGAGACAGGGGGATAAACACAGGAGAGTTAAATACATACAGGAGACAGAGAAGGACACACAGGAGAGAGGGAGATACACACATGAGAGAGGGAAATACACAAAAGAGAGAGGAGCATACACACAGGAGAGAGAAAAATACACATAGGAGAGAGGAAGATACACAAAGGAGAAAGGAGGATACACTCAGGAGAGAGGAGTATACACAGAAGAGAGTGGAGTACACAGAGGAGAGAGGGCATTACACACAGGAGAGAGGGCGGATACTCACAGGAGAGAGAAAGATACACGAAGAGAGAGGAGGACACAAAAAGGAGAGGGTGGATACACACAGGAGAGTGGAGGATACACACAGGAGAGAAAGGGGATACACACAAGAGAGAGAATGATACACACAGAAGAGAAAAGAATACACATAGTAGAGAGGAGGATATACAAAGGAGCGAGGGATACACAGAGGTGAGAGGAGGATACACACAGGAGAGAGGGGCATACACACAGAAAAGGGGGGATACACAGAGAAGGGAGTGGGATAAACCAAGGAGAAAGGGATACACATAGGAGAGGGAAATACACACAGAAGCGAGGGTGATGCACACAGGAGTAAAGGAAATACACAAAGGAAAGACGAGCATAAACACAAGAGAGAGAAAAATACACACAGGAGAGGGGGATACACACAGGAGAGAGGAAAATACACACAGGAGAGAGGAGGATACACAGAGAAGAGAGGAGGATACACAGAAGAGAGAGGAAGATACCCACAGAAGAGAAGAGGATACACACAGGAGTGGGGGATATACACAGAAGAGAGGGGGATACGAAAAAGAGAGAAAAATACACAGAGGAGAGAGTGGTATGCACAGAGGAGAGAGGGGGATAAACACAAAAGAGGGGGACAAATACAAGAGAGAGGGACATAGATAAAGGAGAGAGGAGGATACACGCAAGAGAGAAGAATATACACACAGAAAAGTGGGGATTCACACAGGAGAGAGGGGGATACACACAGGAGAGAAAAGGATACACACAGGAGAGAGGATACACATAGGTGGGGGAGATACACACAGGAGAGAGGGGAATACACACAAAAAAAGCGGCATACACACAGGAGCAAGGGGGATACACACAGGAGAGAGGAGGATACACACAGGAGAGAGGGGATTCACACAAGAGAGACGGGGATACACACAGGAGAAAGGGGTGATACACACAGGAAGGAAAGGTGTTATCCACAGGAGAGATGGGGGAAACACACAAAAAAGGCGGAGTGATACACACAGGAGATAGCAGGATACACACAGGAGGAAGGAGGATACACACAGGAGAGAAGAGGATACACACAAAAAAGAGGAGTATACACACAGAAGAGGGGAATACACACAGAAGAGAGAAGGATACACACAGGAGAGATGAATACATGCAGGAGACAGGGAAATGCACACAGGAGAGAGGGGAAAACACACAGGAGAGGAGGATACACACAGAAGAGAGGGTATACACACAGGAGAGGGGGATACACAGAGAAGAGAGAGGGTTTCAAACAGGAGAGAGGGGTATACACACAAGAGAGAGGGTCATACCCACAGGAGAGAGGGGTATACACATAGGAGAGAGGAAGATACACAAAGGAGAGAGGAGGATACACGCAAAAGAGAGGAGTATACACAGGAAAGAGGGGAATACACAGAGGACAGAGGGCGTTACACACAGGACAGAGGGCGGATACACACAGGAGAGAGGAGGATACACAAAGGAGAGGGTGGGTACACACAGGAGAGAGGAGGATACACACAGGGGACTGGGGGGATACACACAATAAAAAGGGAGATACACACAGAAGACAGTAGGATATGCAAAGGCAAGAGAAGAGATACACACAGGGGAGAGGTGAAATACTAACAGGAGAGAGGGGGATACACACGGGAGAGTGGGGCATACTCAGAGAAGGGAGAGGCTACACACTGGAGAGTGGGATACACACAGGAGGAGGAAGATACGCACAGTAAAGAGAAAGATACACACAGGAGAAATGAAGATAAACACAGGAGAGAGACTGATACACAAAAGAGAGAAGAGCATACACACAGGAGAGGGCGATACACACAAGAGAGAGAACGATCCACACAGGAGAGACGAAATACACCTAGGAGAGAGGAATATACACACAGGAGAAGGGTATACAAACGAGAGAGGAGGATACACGCAGGAGAAAGGGGGATACACGCAGTACAGAGGAGGATACCCGCAAGAGAGAGGGTGATATACACACAGGAGAGAGAAAAATACACACAGAAGAGAAGGGGGATACACACAAGAGAAAGAATGATACACACAGAAGAGAAAAGGATACACACAGAAGAGAAAAGGATACACACAGGAGCGAGGGGGATACACACAAAAGAGAGAAAGAGAGGGGGATACACACAGGAGAGAGAAAAGATACACACAGGAGAGAGGGGTATACACAAAGGTGAGGAGAATACACAAAGAAGAGAATTGCATACACACAGAAGAGAGAAAAGATACACAAAAAAAGAGGAGGATACACATAGATGAAATGAGCACACACAGAGGAGAGGGAGATACACAGAAAAGAGAGGGGTATCCACACAGGAGAGAGGGGAATACACATAGTAGAGAGGGGTATACACAAAAAAGATAGGGGGATGCACACAGGAAAGAGAAGGATACACACAGAAAAGTTTGAAACACAGGAGAGAGGTGCATAAACACATGAGAGAGGAGGATACACACAGAAGAGAGGAAGAAACAAACAGGAGAGAGGAGACACACAGAAGAGAGAGGGGGATACGCACAGGAGAAAGGGGTGATACACACAGGAAAGAAAGGTGTTACACAGGAGAGAGGGGGGAAACACACAAGAAAGCTGAGGGATGCACGCAGGAGAGAGGAGTATACACGCAGGAGACAGGAAGATACACACAGGAGAGAGAAGTATACACACAGAAGAAGAGCATACACACAGGAGAGTTGGATACATAAGGGAGACAAGGAAATATACACAAGAGAGATGGGGATACTTATAGGAGATGGGAATACACACAGGAGAGAGGGTATACACACAGAAGCGGGGAATACACACAGGAGAGAGGGGCATACAGACAGGAGAGAGGGAAATACATATAGGAGAGAGAAAGATACACAAAAAAGAGAAAACACACGCAGGAGAGAGGAGTATACACAGGAGAGAGGTTAATACACAGAGGAGAGAGGGCGATACACACAGGAGATAGGGCGGATACACACAGGAGAGAGGAGGATACACACAGGAGAGAGGAGGATACACACAGGATAGAGGAGGATACACACAAAAGAGAGGAGCATACACACAGGAGAGAGAATTATATGCAAAGGAGAGATGGGAATTCACAAAATAGAGAGGGGGATATACACAGGAGAGAGAAGGATACACACAGGAGAGAGGGCTATACACAGGTGAGAGAAATACACACAAAAAAAGGGACATACACACAGGAGAGAGAAAAGATACACACAGGAGAGAGAATACCCACAAGAGAGAGGGGGATAAACACAAAAAAAGAGAAGGGATACACAAAGTTAATAAGAAGATACACACAGGAGAGAGGAAGATAAAAACAAAAAAGAGGAATATACACACAGGAGAGTGAAGGATACACAGAGCAGAGAGGAGGATACACACAGTAGAGGGGGATACACACAGAAGAGAGGGGCATACACAAAGGAGAGAGAAGGATTAACACAGGATGCAGGAGGATAAAAACAGGAGAGAGGAATATACACACAGGAGAGTGGGTGGATACCCAAGGGAGAAAAGAAAATACACACAGGAGGGAGGAGGATACACGCAGGAGACAGGAGGATACACACAGAATAAAAAAGGATACACACAGGAGAGAGGAAGATACACACAAGAGGGAGAATGATACTCACAGGAGAGAGGAGGATCCCCACAGGTGAAAGGAAGATACACCGAGAAGAAACAATGATACACACAGGAGAGAGAAGGAAACACACAGGAGAGAGGGGGATACACACAGGGGGAGTAAGATACACAGAGGAGAAAGGAGGAAACACACATTAGAGAGGAAGATACACACATGAGAAAGGGGAAAACACAAAAGAGACAAAGGCATACACAAAAGAGAGGCTGATACACACAGAAGAGTGGGGGAAACACACACACACAAAGGATACACGCAGAAGAGGGGGATACACACAGGAGAGAGGGAAATACACACAAAAGAGAGGAGGATACAGAAAGAAAAGAGGAGAATACACACAGGAGAGAAAATGATACAAACAGGAAAGAGGAGGATACACACGTGAAAGAAGGATACACACAGGAGAGAGGAGGATACAAACAGGAGAGAGGGGAATACACTCAGGAGAGTCGGGATACAAACAGGAGAGTGCGGCATACACAAATGGGGAGGGGGATACACACAGGAAAGGAAAGGATACACACAAGATAGAGGAAAATACACACAGGAGAAAGGAGGATACAAAAAAGGAGAAGAATACACACAGGAGAGAGGGGTATAAACAAAAAATAGAGGAGGATACACACAGGAGAGGGGAGGAAACACACAGGAGAGAGGGAGATATCCACAGGAGAGTGGGGAATACACACAGGAGGAAAGGTAATACACACAGGAGAGAGAAGGATACACACAGGTAGAGAAGAAGAAATACAGGAGAGAGGAGGATACACACAAAAGACTGCAGGATACAGACATAATAGAGGATGATAAACGCAGGAGAGAGGAGGATACACACAGAAGAGAGGAGGATACACACAGGAGAGAGTAGGATACACGCAGAAGAGAGGAGGATACACACAGGAGAAAGGAAGATGCACGCAGAAGTGTGGAAGATTCACGCAAAAGAGGATGATACACACAGGAGGGACGAGGATACACACAGGAGAGAGAACAATACACACAGAAGAGGGGGATACACACAGAATAGAAAAGGATACACGTATGAGAGAAGAGGGTACACACAGGAGAAAGGAGGACACACAGAGCAGAAAGGAGGATGCACACAGGAGAGGGGGATACACACATAAGAGTGTGACATACACAAAGGGGAGACAAGGATATACACAGAAATGAGGAAGATGCAACAAGAGAGAGGGGGATACACACAGAAGAGAGGGGGTTACCCACAGGAGATAAGAAAATACACACTGGAGATAGTAGGATACACACAGCAGACAAGAGGATACACACAGGAGAGAGGGGAAATACACACAGGATAGTGGAAGATACACACAGAAGAGAGGAGGATACACATATGAGAAAGGATGATCCAAACAAATGAAAAAAGGATACACACAGCAGAGAGGAGGATACACACCGGAGAGAGGGGAAAAAACACAGGAGAGTAAGGGATACACACATGTGGAGGGGAATACACACAGGAGGGAAAAAGATACGCACAGGAGAGAAAAAAATACACATAGGAGAGAGGAGCATAAACAAAAAAGACATGGTCATACACACAGGAGAGGAAGATACACACAGGATAATGGGGGATACACACAGGAAAGAAAGGATACACAGAAAAGAGAAGAATACACACAGGAGTGAGGGGCATACACACAGGAGAGAAGAGGATACACACAGGATAGAGGAGAATACACACAATAGAGAGGGAGATACACAGGGTAGAGACGGGGTATGCACACAGAAGAGAAGAAGATACAAACAGAAGAGAAGAAAATACACACAGGAGAGAGGAGAATACACACAAAACAGAAAAAAACGTACAAACAGGAGAGAGAAGAATACACAGAGGTGAAAGGACGATACACACAGGAGAGAGGAAGATAAAGACAAAAGAGGGGGTTACACACAGAAGGAATAAGGATACACACAGGGGGAGGGTGATACACACAGGAGAGAAAAAGATACACACAAGAGAGAGGAGGATACACAGGAGAGAGTGGAATACACACAAGGCGAGGGGAATACACACAGGAGAATGGAGGATACAAACAGCAGACAGGAGGATATGCACAGAAGAGAGGAGAATACACACATGCGAGAGAAGGATACACAAAGGAGAGGGGGAAACACACAGCAGAGAGGGGGATATACACAGGCGAGAGGAATACACACAGAAGTGGGGCGATGCACACAGGAGAAAGAGGGATCCACAGAGGAGAGGGGAATACACAATGAAAAAAAGGAGCATACACAGAGAAGAGAGGAGGATACACACAGGAGAGAAGGGGGTTACACACAGGAGAGGGTGATACACACAGGAGAAAAAGGGATACACACAGGAAAGAGAATACACAAAGGAGAGAATCATAAACACAGGAGAGAAAGGCGTACACACAGGAGAAAATAGAATACACGCAGCAGAGATTAGGATTCACACAGGAGAGAGGGGATAAACACAAAAGAAAGAAGAACACACACAGGAGAAAGGGGGGATACACACGGGAGAGAGGGTGGATACACAAAGGAAAGGGGGAATACACAGAGGAATGAGAACAGATACACACAGTAGAGAGGAGCATACACACAGGAGAGCATACACACAAGAGAAAGGGGGATACACACAAAAGAGTGGGGCATACACACAGGATGGAGGGGGATACACAAAAAAAGAGAGGGTGATACACACAGGTGGAGAAGAATAAATACAGGAGGGAGGAGGGTACACAAAAAAAGAGAGGAGGATACAGACAGAAGAGAGGACGATAAACGCAGGAAAGAGGAGGATACACACAAGAGCGAGGAGAATACACAGAGGAGAGAGAAGGATACACGCAGGAGAGAGAAGAATACACACAGAAGAGTGGGGGGATACACACAAGATAGGGCGATAAACACAGAAGAGAGGAATATAAACACAGGAGAGAGGAGGATACTCACAGGAGAGAGGGGGATACACAGAAAAGAGTGGAGGATGCACACAGGAGAGAAGGGGATACACACAGGAGAAAGGGGGACACACACAGTAGAGAGGAGATACACACAGGAGAAAGGAGGATACACACAGGAGAGAGGGGTATACACACAGGAGAAAAGAGGATACAGACGGGAGAGGTGGATACACACAGGAGAGAGAAAGATACATGGAAAAGAGAAAAGGATACACACAGGAGAGAAAGGGATACACACAGGAGATGGAAATAAAAAGGAGGGAGGGGCATACACACAGGAGAGGGTGATACACACAGGAGAAAAAGGGATACACACAGGAAAGAGAATACACAAAGGAGAGAATAGAATACACGCAGCAGATATTAGGATTCACACAGGAGAGAGGGGATAAACACAAAAGAAAGGAGAACACACACAGGAGAAAGGAAGGATACACACAGGAGAGAGGGTGGATACACAAAGGAAAGGGGGAATACACAGAGGAATGAGAAGAGATACACACAGTACAGAGGATCATACACACAGGAGAGGGATAGATACACAAAGGAGAGAAGGATAAACAGAGTAGAGAGGAAGATACACACAAAATAGAAGAGGATACACACAAAATAAAAAAGATACACACAGGAGACAGAAGGATACACACAGAAGAGACGGGGATAAACACAGGAGAGGGGAAGACACACAGGAGAGAAAAAAGATACACACAGGAGACAGGGATACTCAAAGAAGGGAGTTGGATACACACAGAAAAGAGGGGCATACACAGAGGCGAGAGGAGAATACACACAAGAGAGATGGGCATACCCACAGGAGAGAGGAGAATACACAAAGGAGAGAGGGAGATACATACAGGAAAAAGGGGAATACAAACAAGAGAGTGCGGCATACACACAGAAGGGAGAGGAATACACACAGGAGAGAGGACGATACAGGCAAAATAGAAAATGATACACACAGGAGACAGAAAAGTACACATAGGAAAGAGGGGGATAAACACAGGAGAGGGAAATACACACAAGAGAGAAAAAGAAACACACAAAAGACAGGGGTACACAAAGAAGGGAGTTCGACACACACAGGAGAGAGGGAGATACACACAGGAGAGATGGGAATACACACAAGAGAGAGGAGCATACCCACAGGAGAGAGAAGAATACACAAAGGAGAGGGGGGATACATAGAGGTAAAAGGAGGATACAAAGAGCAGAGTGCAGCATACACACAGAAGGGAAGGGGATACACACAGGAGAGAGAAGGATACATACAGGAGAGGGGAGGCTACACAAAGGAGAGGAGGATACACAAAGAAGAGGGAAAAACACAAAAGAGAGGGGGGATACACACAGGAGAGAGCAGGTTACACACAGAAGAGAGGAGGATGTAAAAAGGAGAAAGGAGGATACACACAGAAGAGAGAAGAATACACACAAGAGAGGGAAATACACACAGGATAGAAAAAATTACACATAAAAGAGAGGAGGATATATACAGGAGAGAGGATGATACACACAGAAAAGAGAAGAATACACACAAGAGAGGGGGATACACACAGGATAGAAAATAGTACACATAGCAGAAATGAGGATATACACACAGGAGAGAGGAGGATACAAAAAGAAGAGGGGGAAACACACAAGAGAGAGGGATACACACAGGCGAGGGGGATATACACTGGAGATGGTGAAAAACACACAGGAGAGAGGGGGATACAAAAAAAAGAGAGAAGGATACACACAGGAGAAAGGAGGCTACAAACTGCAGAGAGGAAGATACACAAAGAAGAGAAGAAAACACACAAGAGAGAGGGGGATACACACAGTCGAGGGGGATAAACACTGGAGACGGTGAGATCCACACAGGAGAGAGGTGGATACACAAAGGAGAAGGGGATACACACAGGAGAGAGTGGTATACACACAAAATAGACGAGGACACACAAAGGAGAAATGGAAGATACACAGAGGAGAGAGGGGGATACACACAGGAGAGTGGGGCATAAACACAGGAGGAATGGGGATATACATAGCAGAGAGGGAAATAAACACAGTCGGAGAAGAATAAATACAGGAGAGAGAAGGATACACAAAGGAGAGAGAAGGATACACACAGAAGAGAGAAGAATACACACAAGAGAGGCGGATAAACACAGGATAAAAATGATACACTTAGGAGAGTGGAGGATACTCACAGGAGAGAGGAGGATACACAGAGCAGAGAGGAGGATACACACAGAACAGAGAAAAATACACACAGGAGAGAGAAAATTACACACAGGATTAGGGAGGATACACACAGGAGAGACGGGGATACACACAAGAGTGAGGGGGGATACACACAAGAGATAAGAAAATACACACGAGAGAGGAGGATACACACAAGAGACTGGAGGATACACAGAGGAGAGAGGAGAATACACACAGGAGAGAGAAAGATACACACAGCAGGGAAAACTATACACAAAGGAGAGAGGATGATCCACACAAATGAAAGAAGGATACACACAGCAGAGAGGAAAATACACACAGGAGAGATGGGGAAACAAACAGGAGAGTGAGGGATACAAACAGGTGGAGGGGGATACACACAGGAGAGAGGAAGATACACAGAGGAGAGGGGAGGATTCACATAGGAGAGAGGAGCATACACAAAATAGACAGGAGCATACACACAGGAGAGGAGGATACACACAGGTGGAAAAGGGATACACACAGGAAAGAAAAGAATACACACAAAAGATTAAGATACAAACAGGAGGGTGGAGCATACACACAGGAGAGAGGAGGATACACACAGGATAGAGAAGAATACACACAATAGAGAGGGGGATACACACAGGAGAGAGGGGGTATACACACAGATGAGAAGAAGATACACACAGAAGAGAGGAAGATACACACAGAAGAGAGGAAGATACACAAAGGAGATAGGAGGATACACACAGGGGAGAGACAGATAGACATAGCAGACAGGATGATACAAACAGGAGAGAAAAAAATACAAACAGAAGACAGGAGGATACAAACAGAAGAGAGGAGGATACACACAGGTGAAAGGAGGATACACACAGGAGAGAGGGGGATACACCCAAGGTAAATGGAGATACACACAGGGGGAAAGGGATACACACAGGAGAGAGGAGGATACACACAAGAGAGAAGAGGATACACACAGAAGAGTGGAGGATACACCTAAAAGAGAGGGGGAAACACACAGGAGAGAGGGAAATACAAACAGGAGAGTGCAACATACACACGGGATGGAGGGAAATACACACTGGAGAGAGGGGGATACAAACAGGGGGAAAGAAATTCACACAGGAGGGAGAAGCATACAAACAGCAAAGAGGAGGATATGCACAAAAGAGAGGAGGATACACCCAGGAGAGAGAAGGATACAAACAGAAGAGAGGGGGAAACACAGGAGAGTGGGGGATACACAGCTGTGGAGGGGAATACACACAGGAGAGAGGAAGATACACACAGGAAAGAGGAGCGTACACAGAGGAGAGAGGAGCATACACGAAAGAGACGGGGGGAACACACAGGAGAGGGGGATACAGACAGGTGAAAGGGAGATACACACAGGAAAGAAAATACACACACAAAAAAAGGATACACACAGGAGGGTGGGGGCATACACACAGGAGAGAGGAGGACACACATAGGATAGAGAAGAATACACACAATAGAGAGGAAGTAACACACAGCAGAGAGGTGTATACACATAGGATAGAAGAAGATACACACAGAAGTAAGAAAGATACACACAGGAGAGAGGAGAATACACACAGGGGAGAGAAGGATTGACACAGCAGAGAGGAGGATAGACAAAGGAGAGAAAAAAATACAAACAGGAGAGAGAAGGATACACACAGGTGAAAGGAGGATACACACAAGAGAGAGGAGGATAAACATAGGAGAGAGGAAGATACATGCAAGAGAAATGGGGATACACACAGGGGTAAAAGGATACACACAGGAGAGAAGATGATACACACAGGAGAGAAGATGATACACACAGAAGAGAGGAGAATACACCCAGAAGGGAGTGGGAAACACACAGGAGAGAGGGAGATACAAACAGGAGAGTGTGACGTACACACAGGATAGAGGGAAATACACAAAAAAGAGAGGAGGATACACACAGGGTGAGGGGGATCCACACAGGAGAGAGCAGAATACAAACTGCAGAGAGGAGGATACACACAAAAGAGAGAAAGATACACCCAGGAGAGAGGAGGATACACAAAAAAGAGGGGGAACACACAGTAGAGAGGGGGATACACACAGGTGAGGAGGATACACACAGAAGTGGGGAAGATGCACACAATAGAAAGGGGGATCCACACAGGAGAGGGGAATACACACAGAACAGAGGGGCATACACAGGGGAGAAAAGAGGATACACACAGCAGAGAGGGGAGATACACACAGGAGAAAGGGGAATACACACAAAAGGGTGGGGCATACACACAGGGGGAAAAGGATAAATATAGGAGGGAGGAGGGTACACAAAAAGGGAGGAGAATACAGACAGAAGAGAGGAGGATACACTCAGGAGAGAAAAAAATACACACAGGAGAGAGAAGGATACACACAGGAGAGAGGAGGATACACGCAGGAGAGAGGAGGATACACATAGGAGAATAGGAAATAAACACAGGAGAGGGAGATCAACAAAGAAAGAAAGAGGATACACACAAAAAAGAGGAGGATACAAACAGGAGAGAGGGGATACACACAAAAGAGAGGAGGATGCACACCGGAGAGAGGGGAATACATAAAGGAGAGAGGGAAATACACACAGAAGAGGGGTGATACACACAAAAGAAAGGAGAACACACACAGGAGAGAAGGATACACACAGGAGAGATAAGGATACACAAAGAAGATAAGGATGCACACAGAATCGGGTAGATACACAGAAAAGAGAAAATAATACAGAGGAGAGAGGAGAATACATACAGGAGATGAGGATACACACCGGAGAGAGTGGCATACACACAGGAGAGGGTGATACACACAGGAGAAAGGGGAATACACACAGGTGAGAGAAGAATACACACAGAAGATGGAAATACACACAAGAGAGAGGGGCGTACACACAGGAGAGAGGAGGATAGACACAGCAGAGAGGAGGATACACAAAGGGGAGAGGGGATACACACAAAAGAGAGGGAGATACACACAGAAGAAAGGGGGATACACAAAGGAGAGAGGGCGGATACACAGAGGGATCAGGAAAGATACACACAGGAGAGAGGATCATACACACAAGAGAGAGGAGGATACACAGAGGAGAGAGAAAGATACACACAGGAGAGAGGGAGATACACAGGAGAGAAATAGATACACACAGAAGAGAGAAGATTACACACAAGAGAGGAGGATTTACACAGGATAGAAAAGAGTACACATAGGAGAAAAGAGAATACACACAGGAGAGAGAAGGATACAAAAAGAAGAGGGCAAAACACACAAGAGACAGGGGGATACACACAGGCGAGAAGAATAAACATTGGAGATGGTGGAATACACACAGGAAAGATGGGGTTACACAAAGGAGAGAGGAGGATACACACAGGAGAGAGGAGGCTACACACTGCACAGAGGAAGATACACAAAGAAGAGAAAAAAACACACAAAAGAGAGGGGGATACACACAATCAAGGGGAATAAACACTGGAGACGGTGGGATACACACAGGAGAGAGGTGGATACACAAAGGAGAGGGGGATACACAGGAGAGAGAAGTATACACACATAATAGACGAGGATACACACAGGAGAGATGGGAATACACACAGGAGAGTGGGGCATAAACACAGGAGGGAAGGGGATATACATAGCAGAGAGGGGGATACACACAGTGCGAGAAGAATAAATACAAGAGAGAAGAGGATACACACAGGAGAGAGGAGGACACACACAGAAGAGAGAAGAATACACACAAGAGAGGGGGACAAACACAGGATAAAAATGATACACTTAGGAGAGTGGAGGATACTCACAGGAGAGAGGAGGATACACAGAGCAGAGAGGAGGATACACGCAGAAAGAAAGATACACACAGAAGAGAGGGGAATACAAACAGGAGAGAGAAAAATACACACAGGATTAGGGAAGATACACACAGGAGAGAGGGGGATACACACAAGAGTGAGGGGAGTACATACAAGAGATAAGAAAATACACACAAGAGAGAGGAGGATACACACAAGACACAGGAGGATACACAGTGGAGAGAGAAGAATACACACAGGAGAGAGAAAGATACACACAGGAGGAAGGACTGTACACACAGGAGAGAGGATGATCCACACAAATGAAAGAAGGATACACACAGCAGAGAGAAAAATACACACAGGAGAGAGGTGGAAACACACAGGAGAGATGAAGATGCACACAGAAGAGAGGAAGATACACACAGGAGATAGGAGGATACACACAGGGGAGAGACGGATAGACATAGCAGAGAGGAGGATACACACAGGAGAAAAAAAATACAAACAAAATAGAGGAGGATACACACAGGTGAAAGGAGGACACACACAGGAGAGAGGAGGATACACACAGGATAGAGGAGGATACACACAAGAGAGAGGGGGATACACCCAGGATAAATGGAGATACACACAGGGGGAAAAAGATACACACAGAAGAGAGAATACACACAAGAGAGAAGAGGATACACACAGCAGAGAGGAGGATACACCAAGAAGAGAGGGGGAAATACACAGGAGAGAGGAAAATCCAAACAGGAGAGAACGACATACACACAGGATGGAGGGAAATACACACTGGAGAGAGGGGGATACACACAGGAGAAAAGAAAGGCATACAAACAGCAGAGAGGAGGATATGCACAAAAGAGAGGAGGATACACACAGAAGAGAGGGGGAAACACACAGGAGAGTGGGAGATACACACATGTGGAGGGTGATACACACAGGAGGGAGGAAGGTACACACAGGAGAAAGGAGGGTACACATAGGAGACAGGAGCATACACAAAAGAGACAGTGGGGAACACAAGGGAGAGGGTGATACACACAGGTGAATGGAAGATACACACAGGAAAGAAATAATACACACAAGAGAGAAAAATACACACAAGAGAGTGGGGGCATGCACACAGGAGAGAGGAGGATACACACAGGATAGACGAGAATACACACAATAGAGAGGGGGTAACACACAGCAGAGAGGGGTATGCACATAGTATAGAAGAAGATACACACAGAAGTAAGGAAGATACACACAGGAGAGAGGAGAATACACACAGGGAAGAGAAGGATTGACACAGCAGAGAGGAGGATACACACAGGAGAGAAAATAATTCAAACAGGAGAGAGAAGGATACACACAGGTGAAAGGAGGATACACACAGGAGAGAGGAGGATACAAATAGGAGAGAGGGAGATACACCCATGAAAAATGGGGAAACACACAGGGGTAAAGTGATACACACAGAAGAGAGGAGGATACACCCAGAAGAGAGGGGGAAACACACAGGAGAGAGGGAGATACGAACAGGAGAGTGTGACATACACACAGGATAGAGGAAAATACACACAGGAGAGAGCAGAATAGAAACTGCAGAGAGGAGGATATGCAAAAAAGAGAGGAGGATACAACCAGGAGAGAGCAGGATACACAAAAGAGAGGGGGAAAAACACAGTAGAGAGGGGGATACACACAGGTGAGAGAAATACACACAGAAGTGGGGAAGATGCACACAGGAGGAAGGGGAATCCACACAGGAGAGAGGGATACACACAGAAGAGAGGGGCATACACACAGGAGAAAAGAGGATACACACAGCAGAGAGGGGGGATACACACAGGAGAAAGGGGTATAAACACAAGAGAATGGGGCATACACACAGGATAGAGGGGCATACACACTAGGCGAGAGAATAAATACAGGAGGGAGGAGGGTACACAAAAAGAGAGGAGAATACAGACAGAAGAGAGGAAGATACACGCAGGAGAGAGGAGGATACACACAAAAGAGAGAAGGATACACACGGGAGAGAGGAGAATACACGCAGGAGAGAGGAGGATACACACAGAAGAGTAGGGGGATAAACACAGGAAAGGGGGATACACACAGAAAAGAAGAGGATACACAAAAAAAGAGGAAGATACACACAGGAGAGAGGAAATACACACAAAAGAGAGGAGGATGCACACAGGATAGGGAGGTATACACACAGGAGAGAGGGGCATACACAAAAAAGAGAGGAGGATACACAAAGGAGAGGGGGATACACACAGGAGAGAGGGAGATACACTGAAAAAAGAATGATACACACGGGAGAGAGGAGGATAAAACGCAATAGAGAAGGATATACACAGGAGAGAGGGGTATACAAATAGGAAAGAAAGATACACACAGGAGAAATGGGGATAGACACAGAAGAGGGGAGAATACACAAAGGAGAGGGGCATACACACGTGAGAACAGGGTGTACACACAGGAGAGTTGGGGATACACACAGGAAATCGTGGGGATAAACACAGGAGAGTGGGGGGATACACACACGAGAGATGAAGCATACACACAAGAGGGAGGAGGATACACACAGAAGAGAGAATACACAGAGTAGAGAAAAAATACACACAGAATAGGGTGACACACACAGGAGAGAGGAGGATACACACAGGATCGAGGAGTTTACACACAAAAGAGAGCAGGATACACACAGGAGAGAGGGGGATATACACAGGAGAGTGGTGATATACACAGGACGGAGGAGGGTACACACAGGAGAGAGGGGCATACACACAGGAAAAATGGATAAACACAAGAGAAAGGGGGATACACACAAGAAAAAGGAGGATACACATAGGTAAGGGGGATACAAAAAAAAAGGAGCATACACACAGGAGAGAGGAGGATACACAAAGGAGAGAGGAGGATACAAACAGGAGAGAGGTGATATTCACAGGAGAAAGAAGGTATACAGAGGATCCTTCAAAGCCTCACTGAATATTACACACTTACGTTATAGTCTGGAGTCTATTTTTTATGGCCACTCATTCAAAGAATCACTAAATAATGCACACCTGCTTAATAGTCAGATGTGTCTTTCCTATGACCAGTCGTTAAGAGCCTCACTAAGTTTATACACCTGGGGAAATAGTCAGGATTAACCTTTATCCCCTCACTCATATTCTGACTAAATAAGGCACACCTGTGGAATAGTCAGGAGACTTTTTCATGTGGCCTCTAATTCGGAGTGTCACGGAATAATGTTTTGTAGTCAGAAGTCTATTTCATGTAGACACATATTAAGAGCCTCGGTGAATAAGTCAGGACCGAGATATAGTAAGGAATCTAATTAATATGGCAACATCTTCTGAGCCTCACTGTATAATACACAAGCGAAGAATAATTTTGAGTCTATTTTCGATGGACATTCATTCAGAGCCTCGGTAAAAAATGTACACCTGAGGAGTAGCCAGGAGCCTATTTTATTGGGGCACTAATTCATAGCCTCAGTGGATAATATGCACATGTGGATTAGTCAGTATTCCATTTTATATGGCCACTGACTCATAACCTCAATGAAAAATGCACAAATGTAAAGTACTCAGCAGTCTATTTCATATAAACACTCATTCAGAGATACAGTGTATAATAAAAATATTTAAGATAGACAACATCCTGTTTCATATGATCACACAAAAAGAGCCTCACTGAATAATACACACCTGGAAAATAATTTGGAGTCTATTTCCTTTTTTCAATTTTTATTGCATTATTGGTTTGGGGGTACATGTGCAGAACATGCAAGATAGTTGCATAGGTACACACATGGCAGTGAGTTTTGCTGCCTTCCTCCCCTTTACCCACACTTGGCATTTATCCCCAGGCTATCCCTCCACAGCCCTCCCCACTGTTTCTCCCCCATTCCCCTATATAGACCCCAGTGTGTAGTAGACCCCCTCTCTGTGTCCATGTGTTCTCATTTTTCTCATCCACCTATGAGTGAGTATATGCGGTATTACTTGTTCTGTTCTTGTGTCTTTTTGCTGAGAATGATGTTCTCCAGATTCATCCATGTCCTTACAAAGGACACAAACTCATCATTTTTGATTGCTGCATAATATTTCATGGTATATGTGTGCCACATTTTCCCAGTCCAGTCTATCATCGTTGGGCATTTGGGTTGCATCCAGTTCTTTGTTACTGTAAACAGTGCTGCAATGAACATTCATGTGCATCTGTCCTTATAGTAGGACGATTTATAGTCTTTGGATATATACCCAGTAATGGGATTGCTGGGTCAAATGGAATTTCTGTTTCTAGGTCCTTGAGGAATCTCCACACTGTCTTCCACAATGGTTGAACTAATTTACACTCCCACCAACAGTGTAAGAGTGTTCCTATTTCTCCACATCCTCTCCAGCATCTGCTGTCTCCAGGTATTTTAATGATCGCCATTCTAACTGGCGAGAGATGGTATCTCAATGTGGTTTTGATTTGCATCTCTCTAACGCCCAGTGATGATGAGCATTTTTTCATATGTTTGTTGGCCTCATGTATGTCTTCTTTTGTAAAGTGTCTGTTCATATCCTTTGTCCATTTTTGAATGGGCTTGTTAGTTTTTTTCCTGTAAATCTGTTTGAGTTCTTTGTAAATTCTGGATATCAGCCCTTTGTCAGATGGGTAAACTGCAAAGATTTTTTCCCATTCTGATGGTTGCCAATTCACTCTAGTGACTGTTTCTTTTGCCATGCAGAAGCTGTGGAGTTTGATTAGGTCCCATTTGTCTATTTTGGCTTTTGTTGCCAATGCTTTTGGTGTTTTGGTCATGAAGTCGTTTTCTACTCCTATGTCCTGAATGGTTTTGCCTAGATTTTTTTCTAGGGTTTTTATGGTGTCAGGTCTTATGTTTAATTCTTTAATCCATCTGGAGTTAATATTAGTGTGAGGTGTCTGGAAGGGGTCCAGTTTCTGCTTTCTGCACATGGCTAGCCAGTTTTCCCAACACCATTTATTAAACAGGGAATTCTTTCCACATTGCTTGTTTTTGTCTGGTTTATCAAAGATTATATGGTTGTAGATATGTTGTGTTGCCCCCGATGCCTCTGTTCTCTTCCATTGGTCTATATCTCTGTTTTGACACCAGTACCATGCTGTTTTGATTACTGTAGCCTTGTAGTATAGTTTGAAGTCTGGTAGTGTGATGCCTCCCACTGTGTTCTTTTTGCTTAGAATTGACTTGGCTATGCGGGCTCTTTTTGGTTCCATATGAAATTCGTGGTGGTTGTTTCCAGTTCTGTGAAAAAATTCAATGGTAGTTTGATGGGGATATCATTGATTGTGTAAATTACTTTGGGCAGTATAGCCATTTTCACGATATTGATTCTTCCTAACCACTAACATGGAATGTTTTTCCATCTGTTTGTGTCCTCTCTTATTTCATTGAGCAGTGGTTCATAGTTTTCCTTAAAGAGGTCGCTTAGATTTCTTGTGAGTTGTATTCCTAGGTATTTCATTTTTTTGTAGCAATTTTGAATGGCAGTTGGTTCTGGATTTGGTTTTCTTTAAGTCTGTTATTGGTGTATAGGAATGCTTGTGATTTTGCAGATTTATTTTATATCCTGATACTTTGCTGAAGTTGCTTAATAGTTTAGGAGCTTTGGGGCTGAGGTGATGGGGTATTCTAGGTATACTATCATGTCGTCTGCAAATAGAGACAATTTGGCTTCCACCTTTCCTATTTGAATACCCTTTATTTCTTCTTCTTGCCTGATTGCTCTGGCTAGAACTTCCAGTACTATGTTGAATAGGCGGGGTGAGAGAGGGCATCCTTTTCTAGTGCCAGATTTCAAAGGGAATGCTTCCAGTTTTTGCCCATTAAATATGATACTGGCTGTGTGTTTCTCATAAATAGCTTTTATTACTTTGAGATATGTCCCATCAATACCAAGTTTATTGACGGTTTTTAGCATAAAGGGCTGTTGAATTTTGTTAAATGCCTTCTATGCATCCATTGAGATAATCATGTGGTTTTTGTTTTTGCTTCTGTTTATGTGGTGATTTACATTTATAGACTTGCATATGTCGAACCAGCCTTGCATCCCCGGGATGAATCCTATTTGATCATGATGGATAAATTTTTTAATGTGCTGTTGCAATTGGTTTGCCAGTATTTAATTAAAGATTTTTGCATCTATGATCATCATGGATATTGGCCTGAAGTTTTCTTTTCTTGTTGAGTCTCTGCCAGGTTTTGGTATCAGGACGATGTTGTTCTCATAAAATGATTTGGGAAGGGTTCCCTCTTTTTGGATTATTTGGAATAGCTTCAAAAGGAATGGTACCAGATCGTCTTTCTATGTCTAGTAGAATTCAGCTGTGAACCCATCTGGACCTGGGCTTTTTTTGTGTGATAGGCTCTTAATTGCTGCCTCAACTTCAGACCTTGTTATTGGTCTATTCATAGTTTTGGCTTCCTCCTGTTTTAGGCTTGGGAGGACACAGGCGGCCAGGAATTTATCCGTTTCTTCCTGGTTTACTAGTTTATGTGCATAGAGTTGTTTGTAGTATTCTCTGATTATGGTTTGAATTTCTGCGGAATCTGTGGTGATTTCCCCATTATCGTTTGTTATTGCATCTATTTGGTTGTTCTCTCTTTTCATTTTTATCAGAATCGCTAGTGGTCTGTCTATTTTGTTGATCTTTTCAAACAACCAGCTCTTGAATTTATTGATTTTTTGAAGGGTTTTTCTTGTCTCTATCTCCTCCAGTTCTGCTCTGATCTTAGTTATTTCTTGTCTTCGGCTAGGTTTTGAGCTTTTTTGATCTTGCTCCTCTAGCTCTTTCAATTTTGATGATAGGGTGTCAATTGTGGATCTCTCCCCTCTTCTTATGTGGACACATATTGCTATATATTTTTTTCTACAGACTGCTTTAAATGTGTCCCAGAGATTCTGGTACGTTGTGTCTTCATTCTCGTTGGTTTCAAAGAACTTCTTTATTTCGGCCTTTATTTCTTTGTTTATCCAATCAACGTTCAAGAGCCAGTTGTTCAGTTTCCATGAAGCTGTGCAGTTCTGAGTGATTTTCTGAAATCTGAGTTCCAACATGATTGCACTATGGTCTGCGAGACTGTTTTTTATGATTTCAGTTGTTTTGCATTTGCTGAGGAGTGCTTTACTTCCAATTATGTGGTCAATTTTGCAGTAGGTGTGATGTGGTGCTGAGAAGAATGTATATTCTGTGGATTTGGGGTGGAGAGTTCTGTAAATGTCTATCAGTTTTGGTTGTTCCAGGTCTGAGTTCAAGTCTTGGATATCCTTGTTGATTTTCTGTCTGGTTGATCTGTCTGATATTGACAGTGGAGTGTTAAAGTCTCCCACTATTATTGTGTGGGAGTCTAAGTCTCTTTGTAAGTCATTAAGAACTTGCCTTATATATCTGGGTGCTCCTGCATTGGGTCCATATATATTTTTAGATATATATTTAGAATCGTTAGTTCTTCTTGTTGTATCAATACTTTTACCATTATGTAATGACCTTCTTTGTCCCTTTTGATCTTTGTTGCTGTAAAGTCTATTTTATCAGAGACGAGAATTGCAACTCCTGCTGTTTTTTTGCTCTCCATTTGCTTGGTAAATCTTCCTCCATCCCTTTATTTTGAGCCTTTGTGTATCCTTGCATGTGAGGTGGGTTTACTGGATACAGCACAACGATGGGTTTTGGTTTTTTATCCAATTTGCCAGTCTGTGTCTTTTGATTGGTGAATTTATTCCATTTACATTTAGGGTTAATATTGTTATGTGTGAATTTGATACTGCCATTTTGATGCTATCTGGCTGTTGTGTCCATTGGTAAATGTACATTCTTTATTTTGTTGTTGCTCTTTATCATTTGATATGTTTTTAGGATCGCTGGTACTCGTTGTTTCTTTCTATGTGTAGTGCCTCTTTCAGGAGCTTTTGTAATGCAGACCTAGTGGTGACAAAATCTCTGAGTACTTGCTTGTTCTGAAGGATTTTATTTTTTCTTCACTTTTGAAGCTCAGTTTGGCTGGATATGAAATTCTGGGTTGAAAATTCTTTTCTTTAATGATGTTGAATATTTGCCCCCACTCTCTTCTGGCTTCTAGAGTCTCTGCTGAAAGATCTGCGGTGAGTCTGATGGGCTTCCCTTTGTTTGTGACCCGACCTTTCTCTCTGGCTGCCCTTAGTATTTTCTCCTTCATTTCAACCCTGTTGAATCTGACGATTATGTTCTTTGGGGTTGCTCTTCTTGTGTAGTATCTCTGTGGTGTTCTCTGTATTTCCTGGAGTTGAGTATTGACCTGTCTTGTTAGGTTGAGGAAATTTTCCTGGATAATATCCTGAAGAGTGTTTTCCAGCTTCGATTCATTCTCTTCATCACATTCTGGTACACCTATCCAATGTAGGTTGCGTCTCTTCACATAGTTCCACATTTCTTGGAGATTTTGTGTATTCCTTTTTGTGCTTTTTTCTTTAATCTTGGTTTCTCGTTTTATTTCATTGAGTTGATCTTCAACTTCTGATATTATTTCTTCTGCTTGGTCAATTCAGCTGTTGAAACTTGTGCATGTTTCACAAAGATCTCGTGTTGTGTTTTTCAGCTCCTTCAATTCATTCATATTCCTCTCTAAGTTGTCCATTCTCGTTATCAATTCCTCGAATCTTTTTTCAAATCTTTTTTCAAGGTTCTTAGTTTCTTTGCACTGATTTAGAACATGTTCTTTTAGCTCACTGAAGTTTCTCATTATCCACTTTCTGAAGTCTGATTCCGTCATTTCATCACACTCATTCTTCGTCCAGCTTTGTTCCCTTGCTGGTGAGGAGTTTTGGTCCTTTGTAGGAGGTGAGGTGTTTTGGTTTCGGGTGTTTTCCTCCTTTTTGCGCTGGTTTCTTTCCATCTTTATGTATTTATCCGCCTGTTGTCTTAGTAGTTGCTGATTTTTCAATTGGGTCTCTGTGTGGAAACTGAGATTGTTGATGACGAAGTATTTCTGTTACTTAGTTTCCCTTCTAATGGTCTAGCCCCTCTGCTGTATGAGTGCTGAGGTCCACCCCAGGCCCTGCTTGTCTGGGGTATACCTGTAGCATCTGCGGAACAATGAGGAATACCAGCTTCTTCTTCTGCTGTCTTTGTTCCAGAATGATGCCTGCCAAATGTCAGTCTGATTAGTCCTTTTTTGGGGTGACTCTTTGGATATACAGTGGTCAGGGAGCTGCTTGAGGAGACGGTCTTTGCTTTATAGGAGCTCCAGTGCTGAGCTCTGAGCTCCATTGTTCATTCAGGGTTGTTGGGAGGTTTTTCATGTCTGCTGCAACAGAACTCATAAAACACCATCCTTTCCCCCTCCTTAGATGCTTTGTCTCAGGGAGTTGGGGCTTTCTTTATGAGTATATGTTGCACTGTCCTGCCCCACTAGGAGGCAGTCTCTTCACTATTTGCCTGCAGGGGCTCTGACCCACTAGCATGGGTCCGCCCTGTTACTGGTGGGCTCCGTTCCACTGTGGAGCACTTGCCCCTCCTGGCGGAGTCTCTCTGTTATGGCAGGTTGCCTGGGCAATGGCAGGCTGCATCAGCTCTGGGCAGTACTTCAGTAGGGGCAGATTGCGTGGTAGTGGCGGACGCCCCTCCCTCACCGGGCTGCATCGTCCTAGATGCCAGCAGCAAAACTCTCAGCCCCAAGCACCTTCAATCACCACCCTGCTCATCCCCATGAGGGTTGTACCCACCGAGCCCAATCACCCAGCTCCCTGCCTCAGATTCCATCCTCTCTCTCTCTCTCTTCCTCTCCCCAAGCTGAAAGGTCGACTCTCTCACTGGCGCCCCAGTAACCTGCCAATAGGGCACTGGGATCCGTGTGATCTCTGGTGCTGCTGCCCACTGCACTGGCTCAGATCACGCTTCCCAGGAATCTCCTGGTCTGGCTCATTGTCCAAGTCCCGTTTAATCAGATGGACATGCCAATCTGTCCTTCCAAATCTCAGATTACTGGCTTAACAGGGCACCCAGACCAGTGAGATCCGTGCTGGGTCCCACTGCGGCGCTAGCTGAAGCGGCCATGAGCTGGCTGTGCTAGCCGGCTGTTCTAGTGTCCCGTGTCTCTCCCACACCTGGGACTTTCAATGCTCTGTGGCCAAAAAAAAGGTCCATCCGGAATGCGGCTAGGATTCACCCTCTGTGCCTTCACTGAGAGCTGCAACCCTGAGTCACTTCTACAATGCCATCTTGCGAGTCTACCCTAGAGTCTATTTTCCATGGACATTTATTCAGAGCCTCGGTAAATAATGCACACCTGTGGAGTAGCAAGGAGTCTATTTGGACACTCATTCATAGCCTCATTGTATAATATGCACCTGTGTATTAGTCAGGATTTCATTTTATATGGACACTTACTTGAAACCTCAGTGACAAAAGCACAAATGTAAAGTACTCAGCAGTTTACTTCATATAGACACTCATTCAGAGATTCACTGAATAAGAAAAATATTTACGATAGACAGCATCCTGTTTTTTATGGTTACACAAAAAGACCCTCATTAAATAATATGCACGTGTGGATTATTCAGGATTCCATTTTATATGGACACTGACTGATAACCTCACTGACAAATGCAGAAATGTAAATTAATCAGCAGTCTATTTTATATAGACACTAATTCAGAAATTCACTGAATAATACAAATATTTGAGATAGAGAACATCGTGTTTCATATGGTTAAACAAAATGAGCCTCAGTGAGTAATGCACACCAGGGGAAGGGTTAGAAGTCTAATTTATATAGCCTTTGAATTACAGATTCAGGAAATAATGCACACGTGTGGAATAGACACTAGTCTATTTTATATGGCCGCAAAATCAAAGCCTTTTTGAATACTGCACATGTGGGGAATAATCACTTCTCTGTTTCATATGATGTTTCGTTTGGTGAATCAAAAGTTTATGCATACCTGTAAAGTAAAATGAGTTCTATTTCAGAATGCCACTCTTTCCGTGTTTTAGTGAATAATATGTATATCCGAAAAGTAAGGAATCTCTTTCTCATGGCCACTCATTCAGGGACTCTGTGAAGAATACTCCCTCAAAAATAGTCAAGTGTCTACTTTAAATGGCTACACATTCAGAGACTCTGTACGTAATGAACACCTGGGCAATACACCTGAGTCCCTTTTTTATGCCCACTTAGTAAGTCTCATTCAATAATACATACCTGGAGAAGAGTTACATGTCTACTTCATGTAGCCACTCATTTAGAGCCTCAGTGAATAATGCACACCAGGGTAAGAGTCGAGCATTTCTTGTATTGCCACTCATTTTGTGCCTCATTTTGTGATACACACCTGAAGAATCCTAAGGATTCTATTTGATACTACCACACATTTAGTACCTTATTAAATAATTCACAATGGAGCAATAGTCAGGTGTCAATTTTATATGGTCTATTACTCAAAGTTTAAGTGAATAAAAAACTTCTATGGAGTAATCAGGAGGCTGTTAAGATAGCCACGAATTAAGTGCCTTCCCGAATGATACACACCTGGGTAATAGCCTGGCGTCTATTTCATATGAACTCTAATTTTGTGTACCATTGAGTAATACACACCTGGAGCAGTGTCAGGAGTCTATTTAATATGGACACTCAAACACAACCTGTTTGATTAATGCACACATGTATAATAATGAGGAGTCTATCTCATACGGCTGCTCATTCAGAAAAACAGTGAGTAAAGCACATTTAAAGTAATTAGCAGTCTGATTCTGATAGAACCTCTTTCACAGACTCACTGAATATTACACACTTTTGATATAGTCTGGAGTATACTTTTTTACGGCCAGCCATTCAGAGAATCACTACATAATGCACACCAGCGGAAGAGACAGAAGTCTCTTTCCTTTGGCCACTCGTTCAGAGCCTCACTAAGTGTACACACCTTGGAAAATAGTCAGGATATACCATTATCCCCTCATTCAAAGTCTCACTAAATAATGCACACCTGCGGAATAGTCAGGAGACTTTTTCCTATGGCCACTCGTTAAGAGCCTCACTAAGTGTACACACCTGGGGAAATAGTGAGGATTTACCTATATCCCTTCATTCAGAATCTCATTAAATAATGCACACCTGCGGAATAGTCAGGAGACATTTTCATGTGGCCTCTAATTCGGAGTGTCACTATATAATGTGATGTAGTCAGGAGTCTATTTCATGTAGACACAAATTCAGAGCCACAGTGAATAAAACAAGCCCTTTATGTTGTAAGGAATCTAATTAATACGGCCACATCGTCTGAGACTCACAGAATAATACACAACTGGAGAATAATTTAGAGTCTCTTTTCGATGGACATTCATTCAGAACCTTGGTAAATAATGTACACATGTGGAGTAGCAAAAAGTCTATTTTATTAGGACACTCATTCTTAGCCTCAGTGGATAGTATGCACGTGAGAATTAGTCCGGATTCCAATTTATATGGCCACTGACTCATAACATCAGTGAAAAATGCACAAATGCAAAGTACACAGAAGTCTATTTCATATAGACACTCATTTAGATATTCACTGAATAATAAAAATATTTGAGATAGACAGAATGCTGTTTCATATGGTTAAACAAAAAGCCTCACTGAGTAAGGCACACGTAGAGAAGTGTTAGGAGACTACTTTATATAGCCTCTCATTTACAGCATCAGGGAATAATGAACACGTGTGGAATAGACACTAGACTGTTTTATATGGCCACAAAACCAAAGCCTGAGTGAGTAATACCAACTTTTGAATAGTCACTTGTCTATTTTACATGCCCAAATATTTAGAGTCAGAGTCAATAATACACGCATGTCGACAAGCCAGAAAACAATTTCATATGGTCAAAGTTTCAGAGCCTCAGTCAATAATACACACCTGGGAAATACTAAGGATGCTATTACATGTGGCATCAATTTCAGAGCTTCCTTGAATAAGAAACGCCTCTATTGTAGTCAAAATTCTATTTCCTATACCAACATATTCTGGGCCTAACTGAATAACATACACCTTGGGAAAAGTTAAAATTATATTTTCTGTAGCCCCTCATTTAGAGCCGAATGTAAAAACTCACGCCTTAGAAGCATTCAGAAGGCTCTATTTATGGCCTCTCATTCAGAGCTTCACAGAATAATACAGACCCATGAAAACGTCAGGAGTGTATTTTTTTTAAATTTTTATTGCATTATACGTTTTGGGGTACATGTGCAGAACGTGCAAGATAGTTGCATAGGTACACATATGGCAGTGTGTTTTGCTGCCTTCCTCCCCTTCACCCACAATTGGCATTCATCTCCAGGCTATCCCTTCCCGGCCCCCCCGTTGTCCCTCCCCCATTTCCCCCAACAGTCCCCAGTGTATAGTAGACCGCCTCTCTGTGTCCATGTGTTATTTTTCTCACCCACCTATGAGTGAGTATATGCGGTATTTCTTTTTCTGTTCTTGTGTCAGTTTGCTGAGAATGATGTTCTCCAGATTCATCCATTTCCTTACAAAGGACACAAACTCATCATTTTTGATTGCTGCATAATATTCCATGGTGTATATGTGCCACATTTTCCCAGTCCAGTCTATCATCGTTGGGCATTTGGGCTGGTTTCAGTTCTTTGTTATTGTAAACAGTGCTGCAATGAACATTTGTGTGCATGTGTCCTTATAGTAGAACGATTTATAGTCCTTTGGATATACACCCAGTAATGGGATTGCTGGGTCAAATGGAATTTCTATTTCTAGGTCCCTGAGAAATCGCCACACTGTCTTCCACAATGGTTGAACTAATTTACACTCCCACCAACAGTGAAAGAGTGTTTCTATTTCTCCACATCCTCTCCAGCATCTGCTGTCTCCGGATTTTTTAATTATCGCCATTCTAACTGGCCTGAGATGGCATCTCAATGTGGTTTTGATTTGCATCTCTCTAATGACTTGTGATGATGAGCATTTTTTCATATGTTTGTTGGCCTCATGTATATCTTCTTTTGTAAAGTGTCTGTTCATATCCTTTGCCCATTTTTTTTTGATTTCCACATCAAATAAATTTTATTTTATTTATTTTCATTTTTTTGGTTTTTTTTTTTAATTTTTATTGCATTATAGGTTTTGGGGTACATGTGCAGAACGTGCAAGATAGTTGCATAGGTACACACATGGCAGTGTGTTTTGCTGCCTTCCTCCCCCTCACCCACACTGGGTATTCATCCCCAGGCTATCCCCCAGCCCCCCCCGTTGTCCCTCCACCATTTCCCCCAACAGTCCCCAGTGTATAGTAGACTGCCTCTCTGTGTCCATGTGTTCTCATTTTTCTCACCCACATATGAGTGAGAATATGCAGTATTTTTTTTCTGTTCTTGTGTCAGTTTGCTGAGACTGATGTTCTCCAGATCCATCCATGTCCTTACAAAGGACACAAACTCATCATTTTTGATTGCTGCATAATATTCCATGTTGTATATGTGCCACATTTTCCCAGTCCAGTCTATCATCGATGGGCATTTGGGTTGGTTCCAGGTCTTTGCTATTGTAAACAGTGCTGCAATGAACATTCGTGTGCATGTGTCCTTATAGTAGAACGATTTATAGTCTTTTGGATAGATACCCAGTAATGGGATTGCTCAGTCAAATGGAATTTCTATTTCTTTGAATGGGCTTGTTTGTTTTTTTCTTGTAAATCTCTTTGAGTTCTTTGTAAATTCTGGATATAAGTCCTTTGTCAGATGTGTAAACTGCAAAGACTTTTTCCCATTCTGATGGTTGCCGATTCACTCTAGTGACTGTTTCTTTTGCTGTGCAGAAGCTGTGGAGAATGTTTAGGTCTCATTTGTCTGTTTTGGCTTTTGTTGCCAATGCTTTTGGTGTTTTGTTCTTGAAGTCCTTGCCTACTCTTATGTTTTGAATGGTTTTGTCTAGATTTTCTTCTAGGGTTTTTATGGTGTCAGGTCTTACGTTTAAGTCTTTAATCCATCTGGAGTTAATTTTAGTGTAAGGTGTCAGGAAGGGGTCCAGTTTCTGCTTTCTGCACATGGCCAGCCAGTTTTCCCAACACCATTTATTAAATAGGGAATCCTTTCTCCATTGCTTGTTTTTGTCTGGTTTATCAAATATAATATGATTGTAGATATGTTGTGTTGCCTGTCAGGAGTGTATTTCACATGACCACTTATTCAGAACCTCAGTGAGAAATTATATATATCTCGAAAATACTCAGGATTATATTATATATAGCCACTTATTCAGAGACTCACTAAGTAATGCACTGCTAAGGAATAGTCTGTAGACTCTTTGATATGACTCTTCACCCAGCGACTCAGTCGACAATGCAGAACTGAAAAATAGTCAAGAGGATAGAGTCAAGGGTTTATGTTATGTGGTCACTCGTTCAGAATCACATTGAAGAATTCACACGTTGGGAATAATCAGTATCCAAGTCATATGGCCACTCAATCACATCATTACCGAATAATGCACAATGGGGCAATAATAAGAAGTCTATTTTATATGGCCTGTCATTCGGAGCTTCAGTGCATAATAAACAGATGTGGAGTAGTCAGGACCCTATTTAAGGTAGCCCCAAATTAAGCAGTTCCGTGAATGATACACACAGGTGTCAAAGTCAGGAGACTATTTGAAATAGACACTCATACAGAACCTTTTCGAATACTGCACATCTTGGGAAAAATCACTTCTCTGATTTATATGATTATTAGTCTGGAGAATCAAAAAATAACGCACAACTTTTGAGTAAAATGGGTTCTATTTCATAAGGCCACTCTTTCATT
Organism: Saguinus oedipus; assembly: GCA_031835075.1. Lineage (NCBI taxonomy): Eukaryota > Metazoa > Chordata > Mammalia > Primates > Cebidae > Saguinus > Saguinus oedipus. The sequence goes on from CM063173.1 coordinate 62,515,301, forward strand.
TTTTTTTTTTATTTTTTATTTTATTTTATTTTATTTTTTTTTTATTGCATTATAGGTTTGGGGGTACATGTGCAGAACGAGCAAGATAGTTGCATAGGTACACACATGGCAGTGTGCTTTGCTGCTTTCCTCCCCTTCACCCACACTTGGTATTCATCCCCAGGCTATCCCCCCCAGCCCCCCCCTGCTGTCCCTCCCCCATTCCCCCCAACAGTCCCCAGTGTATAGTAGACCGCCTCTCTGTGTCCACATGTTCTCATTTTTCTCACCCACCTATGAGCGAGTATATGCGGTATTTCTTTTTCTGTTCTTGTGTCAGTTTGCTGAGAATGATGTTCTCCAGATTCATCCATGTCCCTACAAAGGACACAAACTCATCATTTTTGATTGCTGCATAATATTCCATGGTGTATATGTGCCACATTTTCCCAGTCCAGTCTATCATCGTTGGGCATTTGGGTTGGTTTAGTGAATAATATGTATATCTGATTAGCCAGGAATCTCTTTCACATGGCCACTTGTTCAAGGCCTCTGTGAAGAATACTACCCTCAAAAATAGTCAAGGGGTCTACTTAAAATGGCTACATTTTCAGAGTCTCTGTAGGTAATGAACACCTGTGCAATAAACCTGAGTCTCTTTTTTATACCCACTTTGTCAGAGACTCATTCAATAATACACGACAAAGGAAGATTTAAGAGTCTACTTCATGTAGACACTCATTTAGAGCCTCAGTGAATAATGTACACCAGGGTAATAGTTGAGCATTATTTATATGACCACTCATTTTGTGCCTAACTGAGTGATACACACCTGAAGAATCCTCAGGATTCTATTCGATACTACCACTCATTTAGAACTTTATTGAATAGTTTACAATGGAGCAATATTCAGGTGTCTATTTTATATGGTCTGTCATTCAAAGTTTCAGTAAATAGTAAACTTCTGTGGAGTAATCAGGACGCTGTTTAACATAGCCACGAATTAAGTGCCTTGCTGAATGATATGCACCTGTGTGATAGTCAGGCGTCTATTTCATATGAACTCTAATTTTGTGTATTGCTGAGTAATACACACCTGGTGTTGTGTTAGTAGTCTATTTTTTATGGACACTCAAACAGAGGCTGTTTGATTAATGCACACATGGATAATAATGTGGAGTCTATGTCATACGGATACTCATTCAGACAAACTCTGAATAATGCACATGTAAAGTAATTAGAAGTCTGATTCTTATGGACCCTCTTTCACAGCCTCACTGAATATTATACACTTATGATATAGTCTGGAGTCTATTTTTTATGGCCACTCACTCAGATAATCACTAAATAATGCACACCTGTGGCATAGTCAGAAGTCTCTTTCGTATGGCCACTCGTTAAGAGCCTCACTAAGTGTACACACCTGGAGAAATAGTCAGGTTTTACCATTATCCCCTCATTCAGATTCTCACTAAATAATGCACACCTGTGAAATAGTCAGGAGACTTTTTCGTGTGGCCTTTAATTTGTAGTGTCACTGAATAATGTGGTGTAGTCAGGAGTCTATATCGTGTAGACACATATTCAGAGCTTCAATGAACAAGACAGACACTTGATATAGTAAGGAATCTAATAGATGTGGAAACATATTCTGAGCCTCACTGAATAGTAAACACCTGGGGAATAATTTGGAGTCTATTTTCAATGGACATGTATTCAGAGCCTCGGAAAATGATGTACACCTATGGAGTAGCCAGGAGTCTATTTTATTAGGACACTCATTCATAGCCTCAGTTGATAATATGCACGTGTGGATTAGTCAGGATTCCTATTTATATGGCCACTGACTCTTAACCTCAGTGAAAAATGCAAAAATGTAAAATACTTAGCAGTCTATTTCATATAGCCACTCATTCAGAGATTCACTGAATGATACAAATATTTGAGTTAGACTGCATCCTGTTTCATATGGTTAAACAAAAAGAGCCTCACTGAGAACGCCACACCAGGGGAAGTGTTAGGAGTCCACTTTATATAGCCTTCAATTTACAGAATAAGATAATAATACACACGTGTGGAATAGACACTAGTCTATTTTATATGGCCGCAAAATCAAAACCTATTTGAACACTGCACATATGGGGAATAATTACTTCTCTGTTTCATATGGTGTTTCTTTTGGTGAATTAAAGACTTATGCACACCTGTGGAGTAAAATGGGTTCTATTTCAGAATGCCACTCTTTCAGTGTTTTAGTGAATAATATGTATATCTGAAAAGTAAGGAATCTCTTTCACATGGCCACTCGTTCAGGGCCTCTGGGAAGAATACTCTCCTCAAAAATAGTCAAGTGTCTACTTTAAATGGCTAAACATTAAGAGACTCTGTAGGTAATAAACACCTGGGCAATACACCTGAGTCTCTTTTTTATGTCCACTTAGTCAGAGTCTCATTCAATAATACACACCTGGGGAAGAGTTAAGAGGCTACTTCAGGTAGCCACTCATTTATATCCTCAGTGAATAATGCACACCAGGGTAACAGTCGAGCATTTTTAATATGGCCACTCATTTTGTGCCTCACTGAGTGATATACACTTGAAGAATCCTGAGGATTATGTTTGATAGTACCACATATTTAGCACCTTATTGAGTAATTCACAATGGAGCAATAGACAGGTGTCTATTTTATATGGTCTATAACTCAACGTTTCAGTGAATAATAAACTTCTATGGAGTAATCAGGACGCTGTCTAAGATGCCCACGAATTACATGCCTTGATGAATGATACACACCTGGGTAATAGCCTGGCGTCTATTTCATATGAACTCTCATTTTGTGTATCACTGAGTAATACACACCTGGAGCAGTGTCAGGAATCTATTTGGTATGGACACTCAAAGAGGACCTGTTTGATTAATGCACACATCTATAAAAATGAGGAGTCTATGTCATATGGCTACTCATTCAGACAAACAGTGAGTAATGCACATGTAAATTAATTAGAAGTGTAATTCTTAGGGACATTTTTTCACAGCTTCGCTGAATATTACACACTTGTGATATAGTCTGGAGTCTCTTTTTATGGCCACCCATTCAGAAAATTACTAAATAATGCACACATGCGGAATAGTCGGAAGTCTTTTTCCTATGGCCCCTCGTTAAGAGCCTCACTAAGTGTACACACATGGGGAAATAGTCAGGATTTACCATTATCCCCTCATTCAGAGTCTCACTACATAATGCACACCTGTGGAATAGTCAGGAGACTTTTTAATGTGGCCTCTAATTCGGAGTGTCACTGAATAATGTGATGAAGTCAGGGGTCTATCTCATGTAGACACATATTCAGAGCCACAATGAATAAAACAGGCCCTTTATGTTGTAAGGAATCTAGTTAACATGGCCTCATCTTATGAGCTTCACTAAATAATACACACCTAGAGAATGATTTGGAGTCTATTTTCGATGGACATTCATTCAGAGCCTCGGTAAGTAATGTACACCTGTGGAGTAGCCAGGAGTCTATTTTATTAAGACACTCATTCATAGCCTCAGTGGATAATATGCACGTGTGGATTAGTCCGAATTCCAATTTATATGGCCACTGACTAATAACCTCAGTGAAAAATGCAGAAATGTAAAGTACTCAGCAGTCTATCTCATATAGACACTCATTCAGAGATTCACTAAATGTTACAAATATTTAATATAGCAGCATCCTGTTTCATATGGTCACACAAAATGAGCCTCACTGTGTAAGGCACACCAAGGGAAGCGTTAGGAGTCTACTTTATATAGCCTTTCATTGACAGCCTCAGGGAATAATGCACATGTGTGGAATAGACACTAGACTATTTTATATGGCCACAAAATCAAAGCCTGAGTGAGTAATACACAACTTTGGAAGAGTCACTTGTCTATTTTACAGCAGAAATATTTAGAATCAAAGTCAATAGTACACGCCTGTAGACAAGTCAGAAAAAAATTCATATGGCCAAAGTTTCAGAGCCTCAGTGAATAATACATACCTGGGAAATACTCAGGATGCTATTACATGTGGCATCATTTTCAGAGCTTCCTTGAATGAGAAACACCTCTATTGTAGTCAGAGTTCTACTTCCTATAGCCACATAGTCAGAGCCTAACTGAATAACATACACCTTGGGAATAGTTAAAATTCTGTTTCGTATAGCCACACATTTAGAGCCGAATGTAAAATTGGATGCATGAGGAGCATTCAGGATCCTCTATTTTATGGCCACACATTCAGAGATAAACAGAATAATACAGACCTATAAAAACCTCAGGAGTATATTTCACACGGCCACTTATTCAGAACCTCAGTGAGAAATCATATATATCTGGAAAACACGAAGGATTATATTATATATATATCCACTAATTCAGACTCACTGAATAATGCACAGCTAAGGAATAGTCTGGAGACTCTTTGATATGACTCTTCTCCCAGTGACTCAGTTGACAATGCAGAACTAAAAAATAGTCAAGATGATAGAGTCAAGGGTTTATGTTATGTGTTCCCTCGTTCAGAATCTCACTGAAGAATACACACCTTTGGAATAGTTAGTGTCCAAGTCATATGGACACTCAATCGCAGCATTACCGAATAATTCACAATGGGGCAATAGTAAGGAGTCTATTTCATATGGCCTGTCATTCGGAGCTTCAGTGCATAATAAACAGCTGTGGAGTAGTCAGAACACTATTTAAGGTAGCTCCAAATTAAGCAGCTCCGTGAATGATACACACATGTGTCAGAGTCAGGAGACTCTTTGACATAGACACTCATACAGAACCTTTTAGAATACTGCGCATGTGGGAAATAATCACTCTTCTGTTTCATATGGTTATTAGTTTGGAGAATCAAAATATAACGCACACCTGTTGAGTAAAATGGGTTCTATTTCATAAGGACACTCTTTCAGTGTTTTAGTGAATAATATTTATATCAGATAAGTCAGGAGTCTCTTTCACATGGCCACTCGTTCAAGGCCTCTGTGAAGAATACTCCCCTCAAAAGTCGTCAAGGGTCTACTTCAAATGGATACACATTCAAAGTCTCTGTAGGAAATGAACACCTGGGCAATACACCTGAGTCTCTTTTTTATGCCTACTTAGTCAGACACTCATTCAATAATACACATCAAAGGAATATTTAAGAGTCTACTTCATGTAGCCACTCATTTAGAGCCTCAGTGAATAATGCACACCAGGATAATAGTCGAACATTTTTAATATGGCCACTAATTTTGTGCCTCCGTGAGTGATATACATCTGAAGAATCCTCAGGATTCTATTTGATACTACTACGCATTTAGAACCTTATTGAATAATTCACAATGGAGCAATAGTCAGGTGTCTATTTTATATGGTCTGTCATTCAAAGTTTCAATGAATAGTAAACTTCTGTGGCGTTATCAAGACGCTGTTTAACATAGCCATAAATTAAGTGTCTTGCTGAATGATACGCACCCGTGTGATAGTCAGGAGTCTATTTCATATGAACTCTAATTTTGTGTATCGCTGAGTAATACACACCTGGGGCAGTGTCAGGAGTCTATTTGGTATGGACACTCAAACAGCCTGTTTGATTAATGTACACATGGATAATAATTAGGTGTCTATGTCATATAGCTACTCATTCAGACAAACTGTGAATGATGCACATGTGAAGTAATTAGATGTCTGTTTAATATGGCATCTCTTTCACTGCCTCACTGAATATTACACCCTTGTGATACAGTCTAGAGTCTATTTTTTCTGGCCACTCATTCAAAGAATCACTAAATAATGCACACCTGCGGAATAGTCAGAAGTCTCTTTCCAATGGCCACACGTTAAGAGCCTCACAAAGTGTACAGACCTGGAGAAATAGTCAGGATTTACCTTTATCCCCTGATTCAGAGTCTCCCTATACAATGCACACCTGTGGAATTGTCAGGAGACTTTTTCATGTGGCCTCTAATTCGGAGTGTCACTGAATTATGTGGTGTAATCAGGAGACTCTTTCTTGTAGATACATATTCAGAGCCTCAGTGCATAAGACAGACCCTTGATATAGTAAGAAATCTAATTATTATTATTTTTTCTTTTTCTTTTTCTTTAATTTTTATTGCATTATTGCTTTAGGGGTACATGTGCAGAACGTGCAGGATAGTTGCATACGTACAAACATGGCAGTGTGTTTTGCTGCCTTCCTCCCCTTCACCCACACTTGGCATTCATCCCTAGGCTATCCCTCTCGAGCCCCCCACCCAATGTCCCTCCGCCATTCCCCACAATAGTCCCCAGTGTATAGTAGACCGCCTCTCTGTGTCCATGTGTTATCATTTTTCTCACCCACCTATGAGTGAGTATATGCGGTATTTCTTATACTGTTATTGTGTCAGTTTGTGGAGAATGATGTTCTCCAGATTCATCCATGTCCTTACAAAGGACACAAACTAAGCATTTTTGATTGCTGCATAATATTCCATGGTGTATATGTGCCACATTTTCCCACTCCAATCTATCATCGTTGGGCATTTGGGTTGGTTACAGTTCTTTGGTATTGTAAACAGTGCTGCCATGAACATTCGTGTGCATGTGTCCTTAGAGTAGAACGATTTATAGTCCTTTGGATAGATACCCAGTAATGGGATTGCTGGGTCAAATGGAATTTCCATTTTTAGGTCCCAGAGGAATTGCCCCACTGTCTTCCACAATGGTTGAACTAATTTACACTCCCACCAAGAGTGTAAGGGTGTTTCTATTTCTCCACATCCTCTCCAGCATCTGCTGTCTCCAGATTTTTTAATGATCAAAAATTCTAACTGGCGTGAGATGGTATCTGAATGTTGTTTTGATTTGCATTTCTCTAATGACCAGTGATGAGCAGCACTTTTTCATATGTTTGTTGGTCTCATGTATGTCTTCTTTTGTTAACTGTCTGCTCATATCCTTTGCCCATTTTTGAATGGGCTTGTTTGTTTTTTTCCTGTAAATCTGTGTGAGTTCTTTGTAAATTCCGGATATCAGCCCTTTGTCAGATGTGTAAACTTCAAAGATTTTTTCCCATTCTGATGGTTGCCGATTCACTCTAGTGACTGTTTCTTTTGCCAAGCAGAAGCTGTGGAGTTTGATTAGGTCCCATTTGTCTATTTTGGCTGTTGTTGCCAATGCTTTTGGTGTTTTGTTCATGAAGTCCTTGCCTAATCCTATGTCCTGAATGGTTTTGCCTAGATTTTCTTCTAGGGTTTTTAAGGTGTCAGGTCTTACGTTTAAGTCTTTAATCCATCTGAAGTTAATTTTAGTGTAAGGTGTCCAGAAGGGGTCCAGTTTCTGTTTTCTGCACATGGCTAGACAGTTTTCCCAACACTATTTATTAAAAAGGGTATCCTTTCCCCATTGCTTGTTTTTGTCTGGTTTATCAAAGATAATATGGTTGTAGATATGTTGTGTTGCCTCCGATGCTTCTGTTCTGTTCCATTGGTCTATATCTCTGTTTTGGTACCAGTACCATGCTGTTTTGATTACGGTAGCCTTGTAGTATCGTTTGAAGTCTGGTAGCGTGATGCCTCCTGCTGTGTTCCTTTTGCTTAGAATTGACTTGTCTCTGCGGGCTCTTTTTTGGTTCCATATGAAATTCATGGTGGTTTTTTCCATTTCTGTGAAAAAACTCAAGGATAGTTTGATGAGGATAGCATTGATTTTGTAAATTACTTTGGCAAGTATATCCATTTTCACGATACTGATTTTTCCTAACCATGAACATGGAATGTTTCTCCATCTGTGTCCTCTCTTATTTCATTGAGCAGTGGTTTGTAGTTTTCCTGAAAGAGGTCCCTTACATTCCTTGTGACTTGTATTCCTAGGTATTTTATTTTCTTTGTAGCAATTGTGAATGGCAGTTCGTTCTTGATTTGGTTCTCTTTAAGTCTGTTATTGGTGTATAGGAATGCTTGTGATTTTTGAACATTGATTTTATATCCTGAGACTTTGCTGAAGTTGCTCATCAGTTTCAGGAGCATTTGGGCTGAGGTGATGGGGTCATCTAGGTATACTATCATGTCGTCTGCAAAAAGAGCAATTTGGCTTCCACCTTTTCTATTTGAATACCATTTATTTCTTCTTCTTGCCTGATTGCTCTGGCTAGAACTTCCAGTACTATGTTGAATAGGAGTGGTGAGAGAGGATATCTTTGTCTAGTGCCGGATTTCAAAGGGGATGAATACCAAGTGTGGGTGAAAGGGAGGAAGGCAGCAAAACACACTGCCATGTGTGTACCTATGCAACTATCTTGCACTTTCTGCACATGTACCCCAAAACCTATAATGCAATAAAAATTAAAAATAAAGGGGGGGAATGCTTCCAGTTTTTGCCCATTCAGTATGATATTGGCTGTTGGTTTGTTGTAAATAGCTTTTATTACTTTGAGATATGTTCCATCAATACCAAGTTTATTGAGGGATTTTAGCATAAAGGACTGTTGAATTTTGTCAAATGCCGTCTCTGCGTCAATTGAGATAATCATGTTGTGATTGTATTTGCTTCTGTTTATGTGGTGAATTACATTTATAGACTTGCGTATGTTGAACCAGGCTTGCATCCCCGGGATGAATCCTACTTGATCATGATGGATAAGTTTTTTAATGTGCTGTTGCAATCGGTTTGCCAGTATTTTATTGAAGATTTTTGCATCTATGTTCATCATGGATATTGGCCTGAAGTTTTCTTTTCTTGTTGAGGCTCTGTCAGGTTTTGGTATCAGGATGTTGGTCTCATAAAATGATTTGGGAAGTGTTCCCTCTTTTTGGATTATTTGGAATAGTTTCAGAAGGAATGGTACCAGATCCTCTTTGTGTGTCTGGTAGAATTCAGCTGTGAACCCATCTGGACCTGGGCTTTTTTTGTGTGGTAGGCTCTTAATTGCTGCCTCAACTTCAGACCTTGTTATTGGTCTATTCATAGTTTCGGCTTCCTCGTGGTTTAGGCTTCGGAGGACACAGGCGGCCAGGAATTCATCCATTTTTTTCTGATTTACTAGTTTATGTGCAGAGAGTTGTTTGTGGTATTCTCTGATGAAGGTTTGAATTTCTGTGGCATCTGTGGTGATTTCCCCATTATCGTTTTGTATTGCATCTATTTGGTTGTTCTCTCTTTTCTTTTTTATCAGTCTGGCTAATGGTCTGTCTATTTTGTTGATTTTTTCAAAAAACCAACTCTTAGATTTACTTTTTTGAAGCGTTTCTCTTGTCTCTATCTCATTCAGTTCTGCTCTGATCTTAGTTATTTCTTGTCTTCAGGTAGGTTTTGAGCTTTTTTAATCTTGCTCCTCTAGCTCTTTCAATTTTGATGATACGGTGTCAATCTTGGATCTCTCCACTCTTCTCATGTGGGCACTTATTGCTATATATTTTCCTCTACAGACTGCTTTAAATGTGTCCCAGAGTTTCTGGTACGTTGTGTCTTCATTCTCGTTGGTTTCAAAGAACTTCTTAATTTCTGCCTTCATTTCATTGTTTATCCAATCAACATTCAAGAGCCAGTTGTTCAGTTTCCATGAAGCTGTGCGGTTCTGAGTTATTTTCTAAATTCTGAGTTCCAACTTGATTGCAGTATGGTCTGAGAGACTGTTTGATATGATTTCAGTTGTTTTGCATTTGCTGAGGAGTGCTTTACTGCCAATTCTGTGGTCAATTTTGGAGTAGGTATGATGTGGTGCTGAGAAGAATGTATATTCTGTGGATTTGGGGTGGAGAGTTCTGTAAATGTCTATCAGGTTTGCTTGTTCTAGGTCTGAGTTCAAGTCTTGGATATCCTTGTTAATTTTCTGTCTGGTTGATCTGTCTGCTATTGACAGTGGAGTGTTAAAGTCTCCCACTATTATTGTGTGGGAGTCAAAGTCTCTTTGTAAGTCATTAGGATCCTGCCTTATATATCTGTGTTCTTCTACATTGGGTCCATATATATTTAGAATCATTAGCTCATCTTGTATCCATTCTTTTACCATTATGTAATGACCTTTTTATCCCTTTTGATATTTGTTGCTTTAACGTCTATTTTATCAGAGATGAGAATTGCAACTCCTCCTTTTTTTTGCTCTCCATTTGCTTGGTAAATCTTCCTCCATCCTCTTGTTTTGAGCCTTTGTGTATCTTTGCATGTGAGGTGTGTTTTCTGGATACTGCACACCGATGGGTTTTGGTTTTTTATCCAATTTGCCAGTCTGTGTCTTTTGATTGTTGCATTTAGCCCATTTACATTTAGGGTTAATATTGTTATGTGTGAATTTGATACTGGCATTTTGATGCTAGCTGGCAGTTTTGCCCGTTGGATCATGTACATTCTTCATTTTGTTGATGGTCTTTAGCATTTGTTATGGTTTTAGGATGGCTGGTACTGGTTGTTTCTTTCTATGCGTAGTGCCTCTTTCAGGAGCTCTTGTAAAGCAGGCCTAGTGGTGACAAAATCTCTGAGTAATTGCTTGTTCGTGAAGGATTTTATTTTTCCATCACTTATGAAGCTCAGTTTGGATGGATATGAAATTCTGGGTTGAAAGTGATTTTCTTTAAGGATGTTGAATATTCGCCCCCACTCTCTTCTGGCTTGTAGATTCTCTTCTGAGAGATCTGCTGTGAGTCTGATGGACTTCCCTTTGTGGTTGACCCGCTCTTTCTCTCTGGCTACCCTTAGTATTTTCTCCTTCATTTCAACCCTGGTGAATCTGACAATTATGTGCCTTGGGGTTGCACTTCTTGCGGAGTATCTTTGTGGTGTTCTCTGTATTTCCTGGAGTTGAGTATTGACCTGTCTTGCTAGGTTGGGGAAATTTTCCTGGATAATATTCTTAAGAGTGTTTTCCAGCTTGGATTCATTCTCTTCATCACATTCTGGTACACCTATCGCATGTAGGTTGGATCTCTTCACATAGTCCCACATTTCTTGGAGGTTTTGTTCATTTCTTTTTGTCCTTTTTCCTTTAATCTTGGTTTCTCGTTTTATTTCATTGAGTTGATCTTCAACTTCTGATATTCTTTCTTCTGCTTGGTCAATTCAGCTGTTGAAACTTGTGCATGCTTCACGAAGTTCTCGTGTTGTGTTTTTCAGCTCCTTCAATTTATTCATATTCCTCTCTAAGTTGTCCATTCTTGTTATCAATTCCTCAAATTTTTCTTCAAATCTTTTTTCAAGGTTCTTAGTTTCTTTGCACTGTTTTAGAACATGTTCTTTTAACTCACTGAAGTTTCTCATTATCCACTTTCCAAAGTCTGATTCCGTCATTTTATCACACTCAATCTTAGTCCAGCTTTGTTCCCTTGCTGGTGAGGAGTTTTGGTCCTTTGTAGGAGGTGATGTGTTTCGGTTTTGGGTGTTTTCCTCCTTTTTGTGCTAGTTTCTTTCCATCTTTATGGATTTATCCACCTGTCGTTTTAGTAGTTGCTGATTTTTCATTTGGTCTCTGTGTGGACACTGAGATTGTTGATGATGAAGTATTTCTGTTACTTAGTTTTTCTTCTAATGGTATAGCCTCTCTGCTGTATGAGTGCTGAGGTCTACTCCAAGCCCTGCTTGTCTAGGGTATACCTGTAGCAGCTGTGGAACAGTGAGGGATGATACCAATTTCTTCTTCTTTTTTCTTTGTTCCAGAATGATGCCCCACAAATGTCAGTCGGATTAGTCCTTTTTTGGGGTGAGTCTTTGGATATACAGGGGTCAGGTACCTGCTTGAGGAGACAGTCTGTGCTTTATAGGAGCTCCAGTGCTGAGGTGTGTTCTCCGTTGTTCATTCAGGGTTGTTTATGTCTGCTGCAATAGAACTCATAAAACACCACCCTTTTTTCCCCCCGTTAGATGCTCTGTCTCAGGGAGTTGGGGCTTTCTTTATGAGTATCTGTTGCACTGTCCTGCCCCACTAGGAGGCAGTCTATTCACTATTTGCCTGCCGGGGCTCTGACCTGCTAGTGCGGGTCTGCCTTGTGGCTGCGAGGTTCCCTTCTGCTGTGGAGCGCTCCCCCCTCCTGGCGGAGTTTCTCTGTTATGGCAGGTTGCCTCGGCAATGGCAGGCTGCGTCAGCCCTGGGCGGTACTTCAGTAGGGGTGGATTGCGTCAGTAATGGTGGACGCCCCTCCCTCACTGTGCTTCACCGTCCTAGATCCTGGCAGCAAAACTCTCAGCCCCAAGTGCCTCCAGTCGCCGCCCTGATTGTCCCCATGAGGGTGGGACTCACCGAGCCCAATCACCCAACTCCCTGCATTACAGTCCGTCCTCTCCCTCTCTTTTCCTCTCAGCAAGCTGAAAGGTCGACTCTCTCACTGGCGTCCCAGTAGCCTGCCGATTGGGCACTGGGATCCGTGCAATCTCCCGTGCCACTGCTCACTGCACCAGCTCAGATCACGCTTCCCAGGAAACTCCTGGTCTGGCTCATTTTCCAAGTCCCGTTCAATCAGATGGACATGCCAATCTGCCCTTCCAAATCTCTGATTGCCGGTTTAACAGTGCACCCAGACCAGTGAGTTCCATGCCAGGTCCTGCTGCGGCGCCAGCCAAAGCAGCCACGTGAGCAGGCTGCACAAGCCGGCTGTACTAGCATCCCGTGTCTCTCCCTCACCTGGGACTTTCAACGCTCTGTGGGCAAAAAATGTCCATTCGAGAATGTGGCTAGCACTCACCCTCTGTGCCTTCACTGAGAGCTGCAATCCTGAGTCGCTTCTATGATGCCATCTTGCCATATCCCAAGAAATCTAATTATTATGACCATATCTTCTGAGGCTCACTGAATAATACACACCTGGAGAATAACTTGGAGTCTGTTTTTGATGGATATTCATTCAGAGCCTCTGTAAATAATGCAGACCTGTGGAGTAGTCAGGAGTCTATTTAATTTGGACACATATTCATAGCCTCAGTGGACCATATGCACGTGTGGATTAATCAGAATTCCATTTTATATGGCCATTTTATTTCATATAACCACTCATTCACAGATTCACTGAATAATAAAAATCTTTGAGATAGACAGCCTCCTGTTTTATATGGTAATACAAAAAGAGTTTCACTGAGTGACACACACCTGGGGAAGTGTTAGGAGTGTACTTTACATCGCCTCACATTTACAGCCTAAAAGAATAATGCACACGTGTGGAAAAGACACTAGTCTGTTTTACATGGCCACTAAATCAAAGCGTGAGTAAGTAATACACAACTTTTGAATAGTCACTAGTCTATTATATATGCCCAAATATTTAGTCAGAGTCAATAATACCCGCCTGTACACTAGTCAGGAAACAATTGCATATGGCAAAAGTTTCAGAGCCTCAGTGCATAATAAATAGCAGAAGAATACTCTGGATGCTATTACATGTGCATTTCTTAAAACGTTCATTGAGTAAAGAACACCTGTATTGTTGTCAGAATTCTGTTTTATATAGCCACATACTCAGAGCCTAACTGAATAACAGACACCTTGGGAAAATCAGGATTCTGTTTCGTATAGCCACTCATTTACAGCTGAATGTAAAGACTTACGCCTGAGTAGTATATAGGAGTCTCTATTATATGGCTACAAATTCATAGCCTCACAGAATAATAAAGACGTATGGAAATGTCGGGAGTGTACTTGACATGGCCACTTATTCAGTTTCTCAGTGAAAAATCATCATATTTGGAAAATACTCAGGATTCTATTATATATAGACACTTATTAAGAGACTCACTAAATAGTGCACACTTGGAGAATTGTTGGAGACTATTTGATATGACCGTTCACCCAACGACTCAGTGGAAAATGCAGAGCTGAGGAATAGTCAAGAGGACAGAGTCAGGAGTCCCTTTTATATGGTCATTCATTCAGAAACTGACTGAAAAATACACACCTTGGAAATAGAGTCCAAATCATATGGCCATTCAATCACAGCATTAACGAATAATGCACAATGGGGCAATAGCAAGGAGTCTATTTCACATGGCCTCTCATTCAGAGCTTCATTGCAGAATAAACACCTGTGGAAGAGGGAGGACCCTGTTGAAGGTAGCCCCAAATAAAGCAGCTCCGTGAATGATACACACATGTGTGAGAGTCAGGAGACTATTTGATATGGACACTCATACAGAACCTCTTCGAATATTGCACAGGTGGGGAATAATCACTAGTCTATTTCATATGGTGATTAGTTTGGAGAGTCGAAAAATAACGCGCAGCTCTGGAGGAAAATGCGGCCTATTTCATTTAGCCACACTTTCAGTGTTTTAGTGAATAACATGTATATCTTATAAGGCAGGTATCTCTTTCACATGGCCACTCCTTATGAGCCTCTGTGAATAATACTCCCCTCAGAAACAGTCAAGTGTCTACTTCAAGTGCCTACACATTCAGAGTCTCTGTAAGTAATGAACACCTGGGCCTCTTTTTTATGCCCACTTAGTCAGAATCTCATTCAATAATACACACCTGGGGAAGAGTTAAGAGTCTACTTCATGTAGCCACTCATTTTGATCCTCAGTAAATAATTCACACCAGGGTAATTGTCCAGCATTTTTTATATGGCTACTCATTCTGTGCCACCCTGAATGATATACACCTGGGGAATTCTCAGGATTCTATTTCATACTACTACTCATTTATAAACTTATTGAATAATTCACAATGGAGAAATAGTCTGGTGTCTATTTTGTATGGCCTCTCATTCAGAGTTTCAGTAAATAATGAACTTCTATGGAGTAATCAGGACACTGTTTAAGATAGCCATTATTTAAGTGCCTTCCCGAATGACACACACCTGAATGGTAGTCAGGAGTCTATTTCATATGAACTCTAATTCTGTGTAAGGCTGAGTAATACACACCTGGTGGAGTTTCAGAAGTCTATTTGGTATGGACCCTCATGCCGAACCTGTTGGAATAATGCACACATGGAGAATAATGAGATGTCTATGTAATACGGCTACTCATTCAGACAATCAGTGAATAATGCACATGCGGAGTTATTAAAATTCTGTTTTATATGGCCCCTCTTTCACAGCCTCACTGAATATTACACACTTGTGATAAAGTCTGGAGTCTATATATTATGGCTACGCATTCAGAGAATCACTGAATAATTCACACCTGCCAAATAGTCAGAAGTCTCTTTCCTATGGCTATCCATTGAGAGTCTCACTAAGTGTACACACCTGGATAAATAGTCAGGCTTTACTTGTATATCCTCATTCATAGTCTCACTGAATAATGCACACCTGTGGAATAGTCGGAATACTTTTTCATTTGGCCTCTCATTCAATGTGTCATTGAAAAATGTGGTGTAGTCAGGAGAGTCTTTCATATAGACACATATTCAGAGATTCAGTGCATAAGATAGTTTCTTGATATAGTAAGACATATAATTCGTATGGCCACATCTTCTGAGGCTCACTGAATAATACACACCTGGAGAAAAATGTGGAGTCTATTTTCATTGGACATTCATTCAGAGCCTCGGTAAATAATGCAGAACTATAGAGTATCAGGAGTCTGTTTGATTTGGACACATATATATAGCCACAGTGGATAACATGCACGTGCAGATTAGTCAGGATTCCATTTTAATATTGCCACTGACTGGTAACCCCAATGAATAATGCACAAGTGTAAAGTACTCAGCAGTCTATTACATATAGCCATTCATTCAGTGATTTAATGAATAATAAAATTATTTGAGACAGACAGCCTCTTGTTTCATATTGTCATAGGAAAAAAGCCTCACTGCATAACACACACCTGGGGAAGTGTTAGTAGTGTGCTTTACTTAGTCTCTCATTGACAACCTAAGGGAATAATGCACACGTTTGGAATAGACACTAGTCTATTTTATATGGCCACAAAATCATAGCCTGAGTCAGTAATACACAACTTTGGAATAGTCACTAGTCTATTCCATATGCCCAAATATTTAGAGTCAGTGTCAATAATACACACCTGTAGACTAGTCAGGAAACTATTTCATATGGCCAAAGTTTCAGAGCCTCAGTGAATAATAAATACCTGAGGAATACTCTGGATACTATTACCTGTGGCACTTCTTCAGAGGTTCATTGTGTAAAGAACACCTCTATTGTAGTCAGAATTCTATTTCATATATCCACATACTCAGAGATTAACTAAATAACAGACACCTTGGGAAAGTTAGGATTCTATATTGTATAGCCACTCATATACAGCTGAATGTAAAATTCACGCCTGAGTAGTATATAGGGGTCTCTATTTTATGGCCACTAATTCAGAGCCTCACAGAATAGTACAGATGTATGGAAATGTCAGGAGCGTACTTGACATGGCCACTTATTCAGTTCCTCAGTGAGGAATCATATACATCTGAAAAATACTCAGGATTCTATTATATATAGCCACTTATTAAGAGACTCACTGACTAATGCACACCTGGACAATTGTCTGGAGACTATTTGATATGACCGTTCACCCAGCGACTCAGTGGAAAATGCAGAGCTGAGAAATAGTCAAGAGGACAGAGTCAGGAGTCTATTTTATGTGGTCACTCGTTCAGAATATGACATAAAAAAACACACTCTGGAAATAGTCAGAGTCCAGGTCATGTGGCCACTCAATCACAGCATTACCAAATAATGCACAATGGGGCAATAGTAAGGAGTCTATTTCATACGGCCTCTCATTCGGAGCTTCAGTGCGTGATAAACAGCTGTGGAGGAGTCAGGACCCTATTGAATGTAGACTCAAATAAAGCAGCTTCGTGAATGATACACACATGTGTGAGAGTCAGGAGACTATTTGATATGGGCACTCATACAGAACCTCTTCGAATATTGCACATCTGAATGATAATCACTAGTCCATTTCATATGGTGGTTCGTTTGGAGAGTCAAAAAATAATGCGCACCTGTTTAGTAAATGCAGTCTATTTCATAAGGCCACTCTTTCAGTGTTTTAGTGAATAACATGTATATGTGATAAGTCAGGAGTCTCTTTTACATGGCCACTCCTTATGGGCCTCTGTGAATAATACTCCCCTCAGAAACATTCAAGGGTCTACTTCAAAACCCTACACATTCAGAGTCTCTGTAAGTAAGTAACACCTGGGAAATACACCTGAGTCTCTTTTTTGTGCCCACTGAGTCAGAGTCTCATTCAATAATACACACCTGGGGAAGAGTTAAGAGTCTACTTCATGTAGCCACTCATTTAGATCCTCAGTGAATAATCGACACCAGGGTAAGAGTCAAGAATTTTTATATGGCCACTCATTCTGTGCCTCCCTGAATGATACACACCTGGGGAATTCTCAGGATTCTATTTTATACTACCACTCATTTAGAACCTTATTGAATAAATCACAATGGAGCAATAGTCAGGTGTCTATTTCGTATGGACTCTCATTCAAAGATTCAGTGAATAATGATATTCTTTGGAGAAATCAGGACACTGTTTAAGATAGCCATGAATTAAGTGCCTTCCTGAATGATACACACCTGGGTTGTAATCAGTTGTCTATTTCATGTGAACTCTAATTCTGTGTAATGCTGAGTAATACACAGAACCACGTCGAATATTGCACATGTGAAAAATAATCACTAGTCCATTTCATATGGCCGTCATTTGAAGATTAAAAAATTAACACGGAACTGGGGTGATACACACAGGAGAGTGGAGGGTACACACAGGAGACAGTGGTTAAACAAAGGAGAGAAAAGTACACAAAGGAGAGGGGATACACACAGGAGAGTAGGAGATACACGGAGGAGAGAGGAGGATACACCCAAGAGAGGGAGGATAAAGACAGAATAAAGAAATACACAAAGGAGAGACTGGCATATACACAGGAGAGGAAGATACACATAGGAGAAAGGAGGATAGACACAAGAAAAAGGAAGATACACACAGAACAGGGGAAAACACATAGGAGAGAGAAGCGTACACACAGGAGAAAAAAGGATACACAAAGCAAAGAGAAGGATATACACAGCAGTGAGGGGATACACAGAGGAGAGAGGGATATACACACAGGAGAGAGAAAGTATACACACAAAATGGATGGTGTAACAAATAGAAGAGAAGGGATACACAGGAGAGAGGGGCACACAAGCAGGAGAGAGGGGGATACACACAATAGAGAGGGTTGATATACAAAGGAGAGAAAAATGATACAAACAGGAGGGAGGAGGATACGCACAGGAGAAAGGAGGATACACACTGGAGAGTGACAGGTACACACATGAGAAGGGAAAACACAGGACTGAGAAGGATTAACACAGGAAAGAAGAGGATACGCACAGGGAACAGGAGGATACACACAAAAGATGGAAAAATACATATGGTAGACAGAAGGATACACACAGTAGAGAGAAGGATACAAACAGGAGAGTGCTGATAAAAACAGGAGAGATGAGGGTTCACACAGGAGAATAGTGGATAAAAACATAAGAGAGATGGATACTCACAGGAGAGAGGAGTATACACACAGCAGAGAGGAGGATACACACAGGAGAGAGGGCATACACAGGAGTGAGAAAGATCCACTCAGGAGAGAAGGGAATGCACACAGGAGAGAGGTGGATACATATAGAAGTGCACACACAAAAGAGAGGGAATACACACAATAGAGAGTGGGAATAAACATGAAAAGTGGTGATCCACACAGGATAGTTGAGGGTACACAGAGGAGAGAGGGGATACAAACAAGAGAGAAGAGGATACACAAAAGAAAAAGGGATACACACAGGAGAGTAGGGAATAAACAGAAGAAAGAGGAGGATACACAAATGAGAGAGGAGGATACACACAGAAGAGCAAGAATACACAGAGGAGAGAGGAGGATACACACAAAAAAGGGGAATACACACAGGGGAGGGGTTATACACACATAAAATGGGGATAAACACAGTAGAAAGAAAGTACACACAGAAGAGAGAAGGATACTCACAGGAAAAGGTGATACAAACAGGAGAGAGAAATACGCACAGGTGAGAGGAGGATACACACAGGAGGGAGGGGTGTAAACACAGAAAAGTCGGGATACAAAGAGGAGAGAGGGGGATACACAAAAAAGAAAGAAGATACACACAGGAAAGGAAAATACACACAGGAGCGGGGGCAAGCACACAGAAGAAAGGAAAATACACACAGGAAAGAGGAGGATACACAGATTAGAGAGAATGATACACACAGGAGAGGGGTATACACACAGTAGAGAGGAAGATACACACAGGAGAGAGGAGGATAAAGAGAGGAGAGAGGAAGATATACACAGAAGAGAAGGAGATACACACAATAGTGGGGATACACACAGAAGATAGGGGGTACACACAAAAGCGTTGGATACATGCAGGAGACAGAAAAATACACACAGTAGAGAGGTGGATACATACAGAAGAGGGGGATACACACAGCAGAGAGGGAGATACACACAAGAGAGAGGAGTATACACAAGAGTGAGGGGCATACACACAGGAGAGAGGGGGATACACACAGGAGAGAGAAAGATACAGAAAGAAAAGAGGAGTATACACCCAGGAGAGAGAAGTATACATAGGAGAATGTGAGATACACACAGGAAAGAGGAGGATACACAAAGGAGAGAAAAATACACAGAGGTGAGAGTAGGATACACACAGGAGTGTGGGGCGTACACACAGAATAAGGGGGTTACACAAAGGAGAGAGGTGGATACACAAAAAAGAAAGGGATACCCACAGGAGAAAGAAATACACAGAGAGAGCGAGGGAAATGCACACAGGAGAAAGGAGGATACACACAGGAGAGAGGGGGGATAAACACGGGAGAGAGAAGAATACATAAAGGAGACAGGAGGATACACAGAGGTGAAAAGAAGATACACACAGGAGAGAGAAAGATACACACAGGAGAAAGTGGGATACAGAGAGTAGAGAGGGAGATACACACAGGGGGAGGGGGATACACACAGAAGAGAGGAGTATACACACAGGAGAGAAGAGAATGCACACAAGAGAGAGGAGGATACACACAGGTGAAGGGAGAATACAAACAGGATAGGGGAGGATACACACAAGAGAGAGGGGAACAAACACAGAAAAGAGGAGGATATACACAAGAGAGAGTAGGATACACATAGAAGAGGAGTAGACACACCTAGGGGGAAAAGGATACACACAAAAGAGAAAAGGATACACATAGGAGAGAGGGGGATGCACACAGGAGACAGAGGGATAAGCACAGGGGGATGGGTATAAATACAGGAGAAAGTAGGATACACACAGGAGAGAGGAGGATACACACAGGACAGTGGAGGATACAAAAAGGGGACAGGAGCATACACACAGAAGAGGGGAATACACACAAAAGAGGAAGATACACACAGAAGAGGAGGATACATACAGGGGATGGGGATACACGCAGGAGAGAGGGGCATACACACAGATGAGAGCAGGATAAACACAAAATTGAAGAGGATACACCCAGAAGAGAGGGGGATACACACAGGAGAAAAGATACACACAGGAAAGAAGAGGATACACACAGGAGAGAGAAGGATACACATAGGAGAGAGAAGGATACATACAGGGGAAGTGGAATAAACACAGAAGAGGAAAGGATCCACACAAAAGAGAGGAGGATACACACAGGAGAGTGAAGGATTCCCACAGAAAAGTGAAGGATACACACAGGAGAGAGGGGGTACACAGAAGAGAGAAGAGGATACACAAAGGAAAAAAGGATACACACAGGAGAGTAGGAAATAAACATAAGAGAGAGGAAGATACTCCATGGAGAGTGGAGGATAAACACAGGAGAGGGAGATACACGCAGGAGAGAGGGGCTTACACAAACAAGAATGGGATACACACAGGAGACAAATGGATAAACAAAGGAAAGAGGAGGAAACACACAGGAGAAGGGGATACACACAGGAGAGAGGGGTGTAGACACAATAGAAAACAGGATATACACAACAAAGAGGAAGATACACACAGGAGAGGGGAGATACAGAAAGGAGAGTAGGGGGTACGCACAGAAGAGAGAAGGGATACACACAGGATGGAGGGTGTTACACACAGGAGAAATGAGGGATACACACAGGATAGAGAATTGATACCCACAGGATAGAGGAGGATGCACACAGGAGATGGGTATACACACAGGAGAGAGGAGGATGCACACAAAAGAGAGGAGAAGACACACAGGAGAAAGGACAATACACGCAGGAGAGAGGAGGGTATACACAGGATAGAGGGGGATACACAGAGGAGAGAGGAAAATACAGACAGGCGAGAGAAGAATACACACACGAAAGAGAAAGATACACACAGGCGAGAGGAGTATACACAGAGAAGAGAGAAAAATACACGCAGGAGAGTGGGGGATACACACAAAGAAGAGGGAGATACGAACAAAGGGAGGGATATAAACACAGGAGAAAGGAGGATACACACAGGACAGAGGAGGATACACAAAGGAGAAAGGAGGATACACAAAGGAGAAGGGAAACACACAAGAGAGAGGGGGATACACACAGGAGGGAAAGATATACACAGAAGAGGTGTATACACACAGGAGAGAGGGGGATACACACAGGAGAGGAGGATACACACAGAAAAGAGGGGATTACGAACAGGAGAGAGGGGGATACACAGGAGAGTGAAGCATACACACAAGAGAAAGGGGAATACACACAGGAGAGAGGGGGATACACACATAGAAAAAAAAGATAAATACAAAGGAGAGGAGGATACACACCAAAAAGAGAAGGATACAGATAGAAGAGAGGAGGATACACGAAGGAGATTGGAGAATACACGGAAGAGAGGAGGATAAACACAGGAGAGGGGAGGATACACGCAGGAGAGAGGAAAATACACACAAGAGAGGTGGAAAATATACACAGAAGAGAGGAGGATACACACAGGAATGGCGTGATACACACAGGAGAGAGGAGGGTACACACAGTAGAAAGTAAAATACACACAGGAGAGAGGGTATACACACAGGAGTGTGGACGATCCACACAGAAGAGAAGGGAATGCAAACAGGAGAGAGGAGGATACACAGAGAAGTGGGGCATACACACAGCAGAGAGGAGGATTTACGCAGGAGAGACGAAAATACACGCAGGAGTGAGGGAAATACACACAAGAGAGAGGGAAATACACACAGGAGAGAGGGTGGATACATACGGAGACTGGTGATACACACAGGACAGTGGAGGGTACACACAGCAGAGAGGTGGTACACACAAGAGAGAAGATGATACAGAAAGAAAAGGGGATACACACAGGAGAGTAGGGAATAAACAGAGAAGAGAGTAGTATACACCCAGGAGAGAGGAGGATAAAAATAGAAGAGGGGGATACACACAAGAGAGAGTGGCATCCACACAGGAGAAAGAGATACACACAGGAGAGAGAGGCGTAGACACAGGAGAAAGGAGGATAAACACAGCAGAGAGGAGGATACACACAGGAGAGAGGAGATACACAGAAGAGAGAGAAAGGTACACACAGGAGAGAGAAGGGATACACACAGGAGAGATAATTGATACCCAAAGAAGAGATAAGGATACACACAGGAGAGAAAAGGATACACACAAGAGAGAGGAGATACACAGAAGAGAGAGAAAGGTACACACAGGAGAGAGAAGGGATGCACACAGGAGAGAGAATTGATACCCAAAGGAGAGAGAAGGATACATACAGGAGAGAGGAGGAGACACACAGGAGAAAGAAGGATACACGCAGGAGAGAGGAGGATACACACAGGAGAGTGGAGCATACACAGAAAAGAGAGAAAGATACACACAGGAGAGAGAGAGTAATACATACAGGAAAGAAGAGGATACACACAGAAGAGGGGTGATACACACAGGAGAGAGAAGGGTACACATAGGAGAAAAGGGATACAAACAGAAGTCAGAAAGATACACAAAGGAGAGGAAGATACACACAGGAAAGAAGGGGACACACCGATGAGATAAAAGGATACACACAGGAGAGAGAAGGATACACACAGGAGAGGGGGATAACAACAGGATACAAGGGCATACACACAGGAGAGGGGGATACACAAATGAGAAAAGGGGACATACACAGAGGAGAAAAGGATACACACAGGAGAGAAATACACACAAAAAAAGAGGGGCGTACACACAGCAGAGAAAAGAATACACAGTGGAGAGAGAGGATACACACAGGAGAGAGGAGGATACCCAGGAGAGAGGGAAATACACACAAAAGAGGGAAGGATACGCAAAGGAGAAATAAGGATACACAGGGTAGTGGGGGATACACAAAGGAGAGGGGTGATACACACAGAAGTGAGGAGCATACACACAGGAGAGGGGGGATAAACAGAACAGAAAAGGATACACGCAGGATAAGGGGATACACACAGGGAAGAGAGGGATACACACAAAAGAAAGGATACACAAAGAAGAGAGGGGCATACACACATAAAAGGGTGATAAACAAAAAAGAAAGGGAGATAAACACAGGAGAGAAAAGTATACACACAGGAAAGTGTGACACACACAGGAGAAAGTGGCGTAAACACAGGAGAGGAAAGGATACACACAAGAGAAAGGAGGAAACAAACAGGAGAGAGGGGATACACACAAAAGAGGGGCATACACACAGGAGAAAAGGAGGATACACACAGAAAAGAAAGGTGTTACACACAGGAGAGAACGGGAAAACACACAGGAGAGCGGAGGGATAAACACAGTAGAAAGAAGGATACTCACAAAAGAGAGGAGGATACACACAAGAGATAAAAGAATACACACAGGAGAGGGGCATACACAAAAGAGAGAGGGGGATGCACACAGGAGCGTTGGATACATACAGGAGACAGGGAATTACACACAGGAGAGAGGGGGATACACACAAGATATGGGGATACAAACAGGAGAGAGGAAGATACACACAGGAGAGAGGAGAATACACACAGAGGGAATAGGATAAATACAAAAGAGAGGAGGATACACACAAAAGAGAGGAGGATACAGATAGATAGAAGAGAGGAGGATACATGCAGGAAATTGGAGGATACACAAAAAAGAGAGGACGATACACAAAGGAGAGCGGAGGATACACACAGGAGAGAGGAGTATACACACAGAAAAAGGCATATACACAGGAGAGAGGGAGATTCTCACAGGAGCGTTTAATACATAGAGGATACAGGAAAATACACACAAAAGAGAAGGGGATACACACAGGAGAGGTGAATACACACAGGAGAGAGGGGGATTCACAGAGAAGAGGGGGATACACACAGGAGAGATGGAGATCAACACAAGAGAGAGGGGAATACACACAAGAGAGAGGGCGTTACACACAGGACAGAGATGGTAACGCACAGAATAGAGGGAAATTCACACAATAGAGAGGGTGATACACACAGGAGAGAGAAGGATACACACAGGAGAGAGGGGTATACACACAGGTGAGCGGAATACACAAAGGAGAAATGGGCATACACACAGGAGAGAGAAAAGATACACACAGGAGAGAGGAGGTTGCACACATAAGAGAAAATGATACAAACATGAGAGAGGAGGATACACACAAGAGAGAGAAATATACATACAGGAAAAAGAAGAATACACACAGGAGAAAAGAGGATACACACCGGAATGAGAAGGATAAACGCAAAAGAGGGGAAGATAAACACAGCAGAGTAAAGTATATACACAGGAAAGAGTGGGATACACACAGGAGAAAGGAATACACACAGGTTAAAGGGGAATACACAGAGGAGAGAGGAGGGTAAACACAGGAGAGAGGAAGGATACACACAGGAGAGAGGGGATACACACAGGAGCGTGGGGCATACACATAGAAGAAAGGGGGACACACAAAGAAAACAGGGGGATAGCCACAGGTGGAGAAGGATAATGACAGGAGGGAGGAGGATACACACAAAATAGAATACGACAGAGACAGAAGAGAGAAAAATACACGCAGTAGAGAGCAAAACTAACAAAAGAGAGAGGAGGATGCACAAAAAAGAGAGGATACACGCAGGAGAGACGAGGATACACACAGTGGAGAGAGGGAATACACACAGGAGTGGAAGATACAAACAGAAGAGAGGAGGATACAAACAGGTGAGAGGAGTATACACAAAGGAGAGAGGAGGATACACACAGCTGAGAAGGGGATACACACAAAAAATAGGGAGATAAACACAGGACAGAGAATGATAAACACAGAAGAGGGGTGATACACACAGAAAAGTGGAGGGTACACAGAGAAGAGAGGAAGATACACAAAGCAGAAAAGAGGATACACAAAAAAGAGGGGATACACGCAGGAGAGAGGGTTATGTACCGAAAAAAGAGAAGGATACACACAGAAAAAAAAGGAAACACACAGGAGGGGGGAATACACACAAGAGAAAGGGGGATACACACAAAAGAGGGAAGAATACACACAGGAGAAGAGAATACACACAGGAGAGAGGGGCGTACACACAGGAGAGAAAAGGATACACACAGCAGAGAGGAGAATACACAGAGGAGAGAGGGGATACCCACAGAAGAGTGGAGGATACAAATAGGAGAGAGGGGGCATACATACAAAGAGAGGGGAGATACACACAAGAGAGAAGGGGGATACATCCAAGAGAGAGGAGGAATACACAAAGGAGAGAGGAGGATACACATAGGAGAGAGAAGGATACACACAGGAGAGAGGAAGATACACACAGGAAAAAATACATACAGGAGAGAGAAAATACACACAAAATAGAGAAGGATATACACATAAGACAGGAGGATACACACAGGAGAGAGAAGGATACACACAGGAGAGAGGTGATACACAAAAGAGAAAGAAGGTTACACACCGGATTAAGAAAGATACACACAAATGAGAGAAGGATACACACAGGACAGAGTGGAATACACACAGGAGATTGGTGATACACACGGGAGAAAGGGGGATACACACAGGAGAGAAAAGAAACCACACAGGAGATAGTAGGATACACAAAGGAGAGGTTGATACACAAAGTAGAAAGGAGAATGCACACAGGAAATGGGATACACACAGAAAAAAAGGGGATCCACACAGGAGAGGAAGAATACACACAGGAGATAGGGATACACACAGGAGAGAGGATGATACACACATGAGAGAGGAAAATACAAACAGGCAAGGGGGGATACACACAGAAGAAAGGGGAATACAAATAGGAGAGTGCGGCATACACACAAAAGGGAGAAAAATACAAACAGGAGAGAAAGGGATACACACAGGAGAGAAAAGGCTACACACAGGAGAGAGGAGAATACACAAAGAAGAGAGGGAAGCACACAAGAGAGAGGGGGATACACACAGGCGAGGGGGATACACACAGGAGACGGTGTGATACACAAAGGAGAGTGGGGGATACACACAAGAGAAAGGGGGATACAAACAGGAGAGTGCAGCATACACACAAGAGGGAGAAAGATACAAACAGGAAGAAGGAAGATACACACAGGAGAGAGAAGGCTACACACAGGAGATAGGAGTGTACACAAAGAAGAGAGGGAAACAAAAAAGAGAGAGGGAGATACACAGAGGCGAGGCGGATACACACTGGAGATGGTGTGATACACACAGGAGAGAGGGGGGTACACAAAAAAAGAGAAGAATACACACAGGAGACAGGGGTATAAACAAAAAATAGAGGAGAATACACACAGGAGAGAGCGGGAATACACACAGGAAAGAGGGGGGATACAAACAGGAGAGAGGGGGATACCCACAGGAGAGTGGGGCATAAATACAGGAGGGAAGGTGGTACACACACGAGAGAGAAGAATAAACACAGAAAGACAAGAATAAATACAAGAGAGAGGAAAATACACACAAAAGACTGGAGGATACAGACAGAATAGAGGATGATATACGCAGGAGAGAGGAGGATACACGCAGGAGAGAGGAGGATACACACAGGAGAGAGGAGAATACACGCAGAAGAGAAGAGGATACACGCAATAAAGAGGGGGTTACACACAGGAGAGGGGGATACACACAGAAGAGAAGAAGATACACATAGGAGAAAGGAAGATGCACACAGGAGAGTGAAAGATTCACACAAAAGAGAGGATGATACACACAGAAGGGACGAGAATACACAAAGGAGAGAGAACAATACACACAGAACAGGGGGATACACACAGAAAAGAAAAGGATACACATAGGAGAGAGGAGGGTACACACAGGAGAAAGGAGGATACACAGAGCAGAGAGGAGGATGCACACAGAAGAGGGGGATGCACACATAAGAGAGTGACATACACACAGGAGAGACAGTGATATACACAGAATTGAGGAAGATACACACAGGAGAGAGGGATTCATACAGAAGAGAGGGGGATACACACAGGAGATAAGAAAATACACACTGAAGAGAGTAGCATACACACACGAGACAAGAGGATACACACAGGAGAGAGGGGAAATACACACAGGATAGTGGAAGATACACACAGAAGAGAGGAGGATACACACAGGTGAAAGGATGATCCACACAAATGAAAAAAAGGATACACACAGCAGAGAGGAGGATACACACAGGAGAGAGAAGAAAAAAACACAGGAGAGTGGAGGATACACACGTGTGGAGGGGGATACACACAGGAGGGAAAAAGATACACAAAGGACAGTGGAAAATACACATAGAAGAAAGGAGCATACACAAAAAAGACATTGGCATACACACAGGAGAGGAAGATACGCACAGGAGAATGGGGGATACACACAGGAAAAACAGGATACACAGAAATGAGGGGGATACATACAGGAGAGAGGAGCATACACACAGGAGAGAAAAGGATACACACAGGATTGAGGAGAATACAAACAATAGAGATTAAGATACACAGGGAAGAGTGGGGTTATACACACAGAAGAGAATAAGATACACACAGAAGAGAGGAGGATACACACAGGAGAGAGAATACACGCAGAAGAGAAGAGGATACACACAAGAGAGAGGAGGATACACACAGGGGAGAGATGGATACACACAGGAGAAAGGAGGATACACACAAAAGAGAAAAATCTACAAACAGATGAGAGAAAGATATACACAGGTGAAAGAAGGATACACACAGGAGAGAGGGAGATAAAGACAAAAGAGGGAGATACAAACAGGAGGAATGCGGATACACACAGGTGGAGGGCGATACACACAGGAGAGAGGAGGATACACACGAGAGAAGAGGATACACACAGGGAGAGGGGGATACACACAGGAGAGAGGGGGATACAGGGCGAGGGGAATACACACAGGAGAGTGGAGGATACAAACAGGAGAGTGAAGGATACAAACAGCAGACAGGAGGATGTGCACAGGATAGAGGAAAATACACACATGAGAGAGGACAATACACAAAGGAGAGGGGGAAAAACAAAGTAGAGAGGGGGATATACACAGGCGAGAGGGATAGACACAGAAGTGCGGGGGATGCACACAGGAGAAAGGGGGATCCACAGAAGAGAGGGGGATACACAGCGAAAAGAGGAGCATACACACAGAAGATGGGGGATACACACAGGAGAGAAGGGGGATACACACAGGAGAAAGGGGGATACACACAGGAGAGTGGGACATAAACACAGAATGGAGGGGGATAAACACAGGAGAGAGAAGGATACACAGAGGGGGAGAAGGATAAATACAGGAGGGAGGAGGGTACACAAAAAAGAGAGGAGGATATAGAAAGAAGAGAGGACGATAAACGCAGAAAAGAGGAGGATATACACAGGAGCGAGGAGGTTACACAGAGGAGAGAGAAGGATACACGCAGGAGAGAGAAGGATACACACAGGAGAGTGGGGGGATACACAGAGGATAGGGAGATACACACAGAAGAGAGGAGTATAAACACAGGAGAGAGGAGGATACTCACAGGTAAGAGGAAGATACACACAAAAGAGTGGAGGATGCACACAGGAGAGAAGGGGATACACACTGAAGAAAGGGGGATACACACAGTAGAGAGAAGATACACAAAGGAGAAAGGAGCATACACACAGGAGAAAGAAGAATACAAAAGGGAGAGGGGGATACACACAGAAGAGAGGGGGATACAGGGAAAAGAGAAAAGGATACACACAGGAGATGGAAATACACAGGAGAGAGAAGCATACACAAAAGAGAGGGTGATACACACAGGAGAAAGGGGATACACACAGGAAAGGGGAGAATACACACAGGAGATAAAAACACAAACAGGAGAGAAAGACATACACACAGGAGAAAGGAGAATACACACAGCAGATATTAGGATTCGCACAGGAGAGAGAAGATAAACACAGGAGAAAGAACACACACAGGAGAAAGGGGGCATACACACAGAAGAGAGGATGGATACACAAAGGGAAAAGGGAAAATACACAGAGAAATGAGGAAAGATACACACAGGGGAGAGGAGCATACACACAGGAGAGAGGAGCATACACACAGGAGAAGGATAGATACACACAGGAGAGAAGGATAAACACAGTAGAGAGGAAGATACACACAGGATAGAAGAGAATACACACAAAATAGAAAATGATACTCAAAGGAGACAGAAAAATACACACAGAAGAGAGGGGGATAAACACAGGAGAGGGGAATACACAGGAGAGAAAACCGATACACACAGGAGACAAAGATACACAAAGAAGGGAGTTGAATACACACAGGAGAGAGGGAGAAACACACAGGAGAGAGGGTAAAACACACAAGAGAGATGGGCATACCCCAGGAGACAGGAGAATACACAAAGGAGAATTGGGATACACACAGAAAAAAGGGGGATACAAACAGGAGAGTTCGGCATACACACAGAAGGGAGGGGGATAACACAGGAGAGAGGAGGATACACACAAAATAGAAAATGATACACACAGGAGACAGAAAAATATACACAGGAGAGAGGGGGATAAACATAGGAGAGGGAAATACACACAGGAGAGAAAAAGAAACACACAAGGGACAGGGATACACAAAGAAGGGAGTTGGATACATACAGGAGAGAGGGGGATACACACAGGAAAAAGTGTGATACAAACAAAAGAGTGCAGCATAAACACAGAAGGGAGGGGGATAAACACAGGAGAGAGGTGGATACACACAGGAAAAAGTGTGATACAAACAAAAGAGCGCAGCATACACACAGAAGGGAGGGGGATAAACACAGGAGAGAGGAGGATACACACAGGAGAGAGAAGAATACAAACAAGAGAGGGGGATATACACAGGATAGAAAAGGTTACACATATAAGAGAGGAGAATATACACAGAAGAGGGGAGGATACAAAAAGAAGAGTGGGAAACACACTAGAGAGAGGGGGATACACACAGGCAAGGGATATAAACACTGGAGACGGTGGGACACACAGAGGAGTGAGGGGGATACACAAAAAGGAGAGGAGGATACACATAGGAGAGAGGAGGCTACACAATGCAGAGAGGAAGATACAAAAAGAAGAGAAGGAAACACAAAAAATAGGGGGATACACAAAGTTGAGGGGTATAAACACTGCAGACGGTGGGGTACACACAGGAGAGAAGTGGATACACAAAGGAGAGGGGGATACACAAAAGAGAAAGAAGTATACACACAAAATAGACGAGGATACACACAGGAGAGAGGGGGATACACACAGGAGAGTGGGGCATAAACACGGAGTGAAGGGGATATACATCACAGAGAGGGGGATACACACAGTGGGAGAAAATAAATACAGAAGAGAGGAGGATATACACAGGAGAGAGGAGAATACACACAGAAGAGAGAGGAATACACACAAGAGAGGGAGATAAACACAGGATAAAAACGATACACTTAGGAGAGTGGAGGATACACACAGAAGAGAGGAGGATACACAGAGCAGAGAGGAGGATACACACAGGAAAGGAAGATACAAACAGAAGAGAGAAAAATACACACAGGAGAGAGAAAAATACACGCCGGATTAGGAAAGATACACACAGGAGAGAGGGGGATAAACACAGGAGTGGGGGGGATACACACAAGAGATAAATCATACACACAAGAGAGAGGAGGATACACACAAGAGACAGGAGGATACACAGAGGAGAGAGAAGAATACACACAGGAGAGAGAAAGATACACACAGGAGGGGGGACTATACACACAGAAGAGAGGATGATCCACACAAGTGAAAGGAGGATACACACAGCAGAGAGGAAAATACACACAGGAGAGAGGTGGAAACACACAAGAGAGTGGAGGATACAAACAGGTGGAGGGGGATACACCCAGGAGAGAGGAAGATACACAGAAGAGAGAGGAGAATACACATAGGAGAGGACCATACACAAAAGAGACAGGGGCATACACACAGAAGAGGGCGATACACACAGGAAAGAAAAAAATACACACAAAAGAGAAAAATACACACAGGAGGGTGGGGCATACACACAGCAGAGAAAAGGATACACACAGGATAGAGGAGAATACACACAATAGAGAGGGGGATACACACAGGAGAGACGGGGTATACACAAATGCGAGAAGAAGATACACACAGAAGAGAGGACGATACACACAGGAGAAAGAAGGATACACACAGGAGAGAGGGGGATACACCCAAGATAAGTGGGGATACACCCAGGCAGAAAGGGATACACACAGGAGAGAGGAGGATACACACAATAGAGAAGAGGATACACACAGAAGAGAGGAGGATACACCAAGAAGAGAGGGGGAAACACTCAGGAGAGAGGAAAATACAAACAGGAGAGTGCGACATACACACAGAATGGAGGGAAATACACACTGGTGAGAGGGGGATACACAAAGGGGAAAAGAAATAGACACAGAAGAAATAAGCATACAAACAGCAGAGAGGAGGAAACGCACAAAAGAGAGGAGGATACACCCAGGAGAGAGGAGGATACACACAGAAGAGAGGGGGAAACACACAGGAGAGTGGGGGATACACACATGTGGAAGGGGATACACACAGGAGAGAGGAAGATACACACAGGAGAGAGGAGGATACACATAGGAGAGAGGAGCATACACAAAAGAGACAGGGGCAACACACAGGAGAGGGGGATACACACAGGTGAAAGGGAGATACACACAGGAAAGAAAGAATACACACAAAAGAGAAGGATACACACAGCAGAGTGGGGGCATACACACAAAAGAGAGGAGGATACACACAGGATAGAGGAGAATACACACAATAGAGAGGAAGATACACACAGGAGAGAGGGGTATACACATAGGAGAGAAGAAGATACACACAGAAGAAAGGAAGATACACACAGGAAAGAGGAGAATACACACAGGGGAGAGAAGGATAGACAGAGCAGAGAGAAGAATACAAAAAGGAGAGAAATAAATACAAACAGGAGAGAGAAGGATACACACAGATGAAAGGAAGATACACACAGAAGCGAGGAGGATACACATAGGAGAGAGGGAGATACATTCAGGAGAAATGGGGATACACACAGGGGTAAAAAGATACACACAGGAGAGAGGAGGATACACAGGAGAGAGAAAAATTCAAACAAAAGAGGAAAGAATACACACAGGAGACAGAAAGATACACACAGGAAAGTGGGGGATACACAAAAAAGAGGGGTGATACACAAAGGAGACAGGAGGGTACACACAGGAGAGAGGGGGATTCACACAGGAGAGGGGAGGATACACAAAGGATAAGGGGATACACACAGGAAAGAGAGGAATACACACAGGAGAAAGGATACACACAAGAGAGAGGGGCATACACACATAAAAAAGTGATAAACAAAAAAGAAATGGGGATAAACACAGGAGAGAAAAGTATACACACAGGAAAGTGTGATACACACAGGAGAGAGTGGTGTAAACACAGGAGATAAAAGAATACACATAGGAGAGAGGAGGAAACAAACAGGAGAGAGGGGATATACACAAAAGAGGGGGATACACACAGAAGAAAGGAGGTATACACAGAGAAAAGAAAGGTATTACACACAGGAGAGAAGAAAAAAACACACAAAAGAGAGGAGGGTTAAACACAGTAGAGAGAAGGATACACACAAAAGAGAGGAGGATACACACAAGAGAGAAAAGTATAAACACAGGAGAGGGGCATACACAAAAGAGAGGGGGGATACACACAGGAGCATTGGGTACATACAGGAGACAGAAAAATACACACAGGAGAGAGGAAGATACACACAAGATATGGGGACAAAAACAGGAGATAGGGGGATACACACAGGAGAGAGGAGAATACACACAGGATATAGGAAGATACACACAGGAAAGAGGAGGATACACAAAGAAGAGGGGAAACACACAGGAGAGAGAGGGATTCACACAGGCGAGAAAGATAAACACAGAAAAGGGGTGTATACACAAGGAGAAAGGGAATACACACAGGAGAGAAAAATACACACAGGAGAGAGGGGCTTATGAACAGGAGAGAGGAGGATACACACAGGAGAGTGGGCGATACACAAAGAAGAGAGAGGGATACACACAGGAGAGTGAAGCATACACACAGGTGGGAGGGGAATACACACAGGAGAGAAAAGGATACACACAGAGGAAAAAGGATAAATACAAAATAGAGGAGGATACACACAAAAGAGAGGAGGATACAAATAGAAGAGAACAGGAAACATGCAGGAGATTGGAGGATACACAAAGAAGAGAGGAGTATACACACAGAAAAGAGGCATACACACAGGAAAAAGGGAGATTCTCACAGAAGCGTTGGATACATACAGGAGACAGAAAAATACACACATCAGAAAAGGGGATACACACAGGAGAGGTGGATACAAACAAAAGAGAGAGGGATTCACACAGAAGAGGAAGATACACACAGGAGAGATGGGGATCCACACAGAAAAGAGGGGAATAAACACAGGAGAGAGGGCGTTACACACAGGAGTGTGGTGTGATACACACAGGAGAGAGGAGGATACATACAGGAGAGAGGAGGATACACACAAAAGAGAGGAGCATACACACAGGACAGAGAAGGTTATGCCAGAATACAGGAGAATTCACACAGTAGAGAGGGAGATACACACAGGAGAGAGGGGAATACACACAGGCGAGAGGGGTATACACACACGTGAGGGAAATACACAAAAAAGAGAGTGGCATACACACAGGAGAGAGAAAAGATACACACAGGAGAGAGGAGGATACACACAAAGAAGATGGGGATACACACAGGAGAGGAGATACACACAGGAGAGAGGAGGATACACAGAGGAGAGAGGGGGATACACACAGGAGAGAGGGAATATACACACAGGATAGAGGAGGATACACACAGGAAAGATAGAAATACACACAGAAGGAAGGAAGTTACACAAAAAAGAGACGAGGATACACACAGAAGAGAGAAGGATACACACAGGAGAGAAGAGGATACACAAAAAAGAGGAATATTCAAGCAGGGGAGAAGGAATACACACATAAAATGGGGATAAACACAGGAGAAAGGGGGTACACACAGAGGAGAGGAGGATACTCACAGGAAAAGGTGATACAAACAGGAGAGAGAAATACACACAGGTGAGAGGAAGATACACACAGAAGTGAGGGTTGTAAACACAGAAAAGTGTGGATACACAGAGGAGAGATGGGGATACACAAAGGAGAAAGGGATACACAGAGGAGAGCGAAATACACACAGGAGCGAGGGGGATGCACACAGGAGAAAGGGAAATACACACAGCAAAAAGGAGGATGCACACAGGAGAGAGAATAATACACACAGGAGAAAGAAGTTACACACAGTAGAGAGAAAGATACACACAGGAGAGTGGAGGATACAGAGAGGAGAGAGGAAGATACACACAGAAGAGAAGGAGATACACACAGGAGTGGGGGATACACACAGAAGAGAGGGGGTACACACAAAAGCGTTGAATACATGCAGGAGAAAGGTAAATACACACAGGAGAGAGGGGGATACACACAGAAGAGGGGAATACACACAGGAGAGAGGGAGATACACACGAGAGAGGAGAATACACAGGAGAGAGTGGGATACACACAGGAGAGATGGGAATACACACAAGAGAGAGGGGCATACGCACAGGAGAGAGGGGGATACACACAGGAGAGAGAAAGATACCCAAAAGAGAAAGGAGAATACACGCAGGAGAGAGAAGTATACACAGGAGAAAGAGGGATACACACAGAAGAGAGGAGGATACACAAAGGAGAGAAAAATACACACAGGTGAGAGGAGGATACACAGAGGAGAGTGGGGCGTACACAAAGAAGAGGGGGGTTACAGAAAAAAAGAGAGTTGGATACACAAAGGAGAGAGGTATACACACAGGAGAAAAAAATACACACAAGAGCGAGGGAGATGCACACAGGAGAAAGGAGTATACACACAGGAAAGAGGAGAATACACACAGAAGATAGGAGCACATACACAGGAGAGAGGGTGATACACACAGGAGAAAAATGATACACACAGGAGAGTGGGGCACACAAACATGAGGGTGGGGGTACACAAAAAAGAGAGGGGTATATACAGAATGGTAGAAGGATACACACAGGAGTGAGGAAGATACACATTGGAGAGAGGAGTATACCCACAGGAGAGAGGAAGATACGCACAGAAGAGGAAAGGATACACACAGGAGAAGCGGATAAACACAGAAGAGAGGAAGATAGGAATAGGAGGAAAGGATACACAGACGAGAGAGGGGATACACACAAGAGAGAGGGGAAAAAACAGAGGAGAGAAGGAGACATACAGAAGAGAGGGGCATAGACAGAGGAGAGGCGATGATACACGCAGGAGAGAGAAAAATACACACAGGAGAGAAGGTGATAAACACAGGAGAGAGGAGGGGTAAATACAGGAGAGAGAAGAATACATAAAGGAGACAGGAGGATACACAGAGGTGAAAGGAAGATACACACAGGAGAGAGAAGGATACACACAGGAGAAAGGGGAACACAGACAGTAGAGAGGGAGATACACAAACGGGGAGGGGATACACAAAGGAGAGAGGGGTATACACACAGGAGAGAAGAGAATACACACAAGAGAGAGAAGAATGCACACAGGTGAACAGAGGATTCAAACAGGAGAGAGAAGGATACACACAGGAGAGTGGGGAATAAACACAGAAAGGAAGAGGATACACACAAGAGAGAGGAGCATACACACAGGAGAGAGAAAGATACACAAAGGGGAAAGGAGGATACACACAAGAGAGGGAAGGATACACATGGGAGAGAAAGGGATACACACAGGAGACAGAGGGATACACACAGTGGGATGGGGATAAATACAGGAAAGAGGAGGATACACACAGGACAGTGGAGGATACATAAAGGAGGCAGAAGCATACACACAGGAGAGAAGAATACAAAGAAAAGAGAAAGATGCACACAGAAAAGAGGAGAATACATACAGGGGATAAGGATACACACAAGAGAGAGGGGCACACACAGAAGAGAGCAGGATATACACAAAATATAGAAGGATAGACCCAGGAGAGAGGTGGTACACCCAGGAGACAGGAGGGATACACACAGGAGAGAAGAAGATACACACAGAAAAGAAGAGGATACACACAGGAGAGAGAAGGATACACACATCGGAAGCGGGATACACACAGAACAGGGAAGGATACACACAAAAGAGAGGATACACACAGGAGAGGGAAGGATACCCACAGAAGAGAGGGGGATACACACAGGAGAGAGGGGCATACACACAGGAGAGGGGGATACACAGAGTAAAGAGGAGAAAACAACAGGAGAAGTAAATACACACAGGAGAGAGAGATACACACAAGAGAGAGGGGGATGCACAAAGGAGAGAGGGAAATACATACAGGAAAGAAGTGGATACACAAAGGAAAGGGAAGGATACACACAGGAGAGGGCAGATACACACAGGAGAGAGGAATATAATCACAGGAGAGTGGGGCAAACACACAGGAGGAGAGAGATAAACACAGACGAGATGGGTATACACACAGGAAGAAAGGATACACACAGAAGAGAAGAGGATACACACAGATGAGAGAAGGATACACACAGGAGAGAGGAAGATACACACAGGAGAGAGAAGTATACACACAGGAAAGATGGGGATACACACAGAAGAGAGGAGGATACACACAGGATAGAGGAGGACACACACAGGAGAGAGGAAGATACACGCAGGATAAAAGAGGATACACACAGGAAAGATGGGGATACACACAAGAGAGTGGAGGATACACAAAGGAGAGAGGAGGATACACACAAGAGAAAAAAGAATACACACAGGTAAAAGGAGAATACACACAGTAAAGAGAAGGATACACATAGGAGAGAGGTGGATACACACAGGAGAGAGAAATATACACACAGGAGAGAGGAGGATACACACAGGAGAGGTTTGATGCACACAGGAGAAAGGAGGATACACACAGCAGAGAGGGGAGATACACAAAACAAAGAGGGGGTGCACACAGAAGAGAGTAGGATACATAAAGGCTAGAGGGGCTATACACACGGGGAGAGAGGTGATACTAACAAAAGAGAGGGGGATACACACAGGAGAGTGGGGCATACACACAGAAGAAAAATGATACATACTGGAGAGGGTGGGATACACAAAAGAGGAGGAAAATATGCACAGTAGAGAGAAGGATACTCACAGTAGAAAAAAGGATACACACAGAAGAGAAACGGATACACACAGGAGAGAGGAAGATACACACAGAAGAGGGCGATACACACAAGAGAAAGAGGGATCCACACAGAAGACAAAAATACACATAAGAGAGAGGGTTATACACAGAGGAGAGGGGGATACACACAGGAGAGAGAAAAATACACAGAGGAGAGAAGTGGGATACACAGAGTAGAGAGAAAAATACACAAAGGATCGAGGGATACACACAGGTGAGAAAAGGATACACATAAGGGAGTGGGGCATAAACACAGAAAAAAGGGGATACACAAGGAGAGAAAAATACACACAGGAGTGAGAAGGATGCACACAGGAGAAATAAAAATACACAAGAAAAAAGGAAGATACACACAGGAGAGAGAAGGATACACACAGGCGAGGGGGGATACATACAGGAGAGAGGAAGACACCCATAGGAGAGAGGAGGATAGTCAGAGAAGAGAGGAAGATACACACAGAAGAAAAAAGGATACACACAGAGGTGGGGGATACACACAGAAGAAAGGGGAATATGCAGAGGAGAGAAAAATACACAGAGGGGAGGGGGATACATACAGGAGAGAGGGGCATACATAGAGAAGAAAACCGGATACCCGCAGGAGAGAGGAGGATACACACAGAAGAGAGGGGGATACACACAGGAGAGAGGGGGATACACATAGGAGATAAAAGGATACACACAGGAGAGAAAAAGATACACATAGGAGAGAAAAATACACAGAGGAGAGAGGGGTATACACACAAAATGGAAGATACACACAGGAGAAAGGGGGACACACACAGGAAAGGATGATACACACAAGAGATAGAAGTGTAAACACAGAAGAGAAAAGGATACACACAGGAGAAAAAAGGAGACAAACAGGAGAGAGAGAATACACACAAGTGACAGGGGTATACACACAGGAGAAAGGGGTAATAGACACAGGAAAGAAAAGTGTTACACACAGGAGAGATGGAAGAAACACAAAAAAGTGGAGGAATACACACAGGAGAGAGGGGGATACACACAGGAGAAAGAAGGAAACACACGAGAGAGGAGTGTACACACAGGAGAGGAGCATACACACAGGAGAGAGGGGGATACACATAGGAGAGCTGAATACATACAGGAGACAGGGAAATACACACAGGAGAGAGGGGGATACACACTGAAGAGAGGTTATACATACAAAAGTGAGAGGAATACACACAAGAGAGGGGGCATACACTCAAAAGAGAGGGGAATACACATAGGAGAGAGGAAGATACACACAGGAAATTGAAAGGTACACACAGGAGAAAGGAGGAAACACACAGGAGAGGGCGAAACACGCAAGAGAAAGGGGTTCCACAAAGGAGAGAAGGGAATACACATAGGAAAGAAAAGTATACACACAGGAGTGGTATATACAAACAGGAGAGAGGAGGATACATGCAGAAGAGTGCAGTATACTTGCAGTACAGAGGAGGATACCCGCAGGAGAGAGGAGGATACACACAAAAGAGAGAAAAATACACACAGGATTGAAGGGGTTACACACAACAGAGAGAATGATGCACACAGGAGAGAAAAGAATACCACAAAAGAGAGTAGGATACACACAGGAGCGAGGGATACACACAGGTGAGAGAAGGATACACACAGGAGAAAGGGGCGTACCCACAGGAAAGGGAGAAAAACAGAGGAGGGATGGAAATACACAAAAATGAAAGTGATACACACAAAAAAGGGAAATACACACAGGAGCGAGAAAGATACACACAGGAGAAAGGGAAATACACAGGGAGAAAGGAGGATACACACAGGAGAGAGAAAGATACACACAAGAGAGGGGAAGATACACACAGGAGAGAGGAAGATACACACAGAAGAGAGGAGTATACACAGAGGAGAGAGGAATATACAAAGAGAAGAGAAGAGGATACACACTGGAGTGGGAGATACACATAGAAGAGAGGGGGATACGCACAGGAGAAAGAGATACACAGAGGAGAGAATGGGATACACACAGGAGAGAGGGGATAAACACAGGGGACGGCGATACATACAGGAAAGAGGGGCATAGACAGAGGAGAGGGGAGGACACACGCAGGAGAGAGGAGGATACACAAAGGACAGAGGGGGATAGACACAGGAGAGAGGATACACACAGGAGAGGTAAGGATACACACAGGAGATAAAAACATACACATGGGAGAGGGAGATACACACAGGAGAGAGGGTCATACCCTCAGAAAAAGGGATACACACAGGAGAAAGTGGGATACACACAGGAGAGTGGAGGATACACACAGAAAAGTGTGATACACACAGGAGAGAGGGGCACAAACACAGGAAAGTGAAGGATGCACACAGGAGAGAGGAGAAAAGAAACAGGAGAGAGGGGATACACACAACAGAGAGGGGGAAACACAAAGGAGAGAAAGGTGATACACACAGGAAAGAAAGGTGTTACACACAGGAGAGAGGGGGAAATCCCACAGGAAAGCGGA
This sequence comes from Saguinus oedipus, assembly GCA_031835075.1. Lineage (NCBI taxonomy): Eukaryota > Metazoa > Chordata > Mammalia > Primates > Cebidae > Saguinus > Saguinus oedipus. The sequence goes on from CM063173.1 coordinate 62,555,428, forward strand.
GGGATACATGCAGGAGAAAGGAGGATACACACAGGAGAGAGGAGGATACACAGAGGAGACAGGAGTATACACACAGGTGAGTGGCATACACACAAGAGAGAGGGGGATACATGCAGGAGAGTTGGATACATACAGGAGACAGGGAAATATACACAGGAGAGAGGGAAATACACACAAAAGAGTGGGATATACACAGGAGAGAGGGTATACACACAGGAGAGGAAAATACACATAGGAGAGAGAGGGATCCACACAAAAGAAAGGAAAATACACACAAAAGACAGAAGCATACAGACAGGAGAGAGAAAAATATACATAGCAGAGCGGAAGATACACAAAAAAAAGAAAGGAGGATACACGCAGAAAAGAGGAGTATACAGACGAGTGAGGTTATTACACAGAGGAGAGAGGGCGTTACACACAGGAGAGAGGGTGGATACACACAGAAGAGAGGACGATACATACAGGAGAGAGGAGGATACACACAAAAGAGAGGAGAATACACACAGGAGAGAGAATGATATGCACAGGAGAGATGGGAATTCACAAAATAGAGGGGGATACACAAGGAAAAGAGGGGTATACACACAGGTGAGGGAAATACACAAAGGAGAGAGGGGCATACACACAGAAAAGAGAAAAGATACACACAGGAGAGAGAAGGATACACACATGAGAAAGGAGGATACACACAAGAAAGAGAAGGATACACACAGGAGAGAGGAGGATACACACTGGATAGGCTGATACACACGAGAGAGAGGGATATCCACACAGGAGAGAGGGGAATACACATAGGAGAGACGGGTATAAACACAGGAGAGGGGCATACACACAGGAGACAGGAGGATACACGCAGCACAGAGGAGGATACCTGCATGAGAGAGGGGGATACACACAGAAGAGAAAAAAATACACACAGGAGAGAAGGGGGATACACACAAGAGAGAGAATGATACACACAGGAAATAAAAGGATACACACTAAAGAGAAAAGGATACAGACAGAAGCGAGGGATACGCACAGGTTACAGGAGGATAGACACAGAAGAGAGGGGTTTACACACAGGAAAAAGTGATACAAACAGAAGAGAGGAGGATACACACAGGTGAGAGGAGGATACACACAAAAAAGAGGGGATAAACACAGGAGAGAGGGTGATACACACAGAAGAGGGGTGATAAACACAGGAAAGTGGAGGGTACACAGAGGAGAGAGGAAGACACCCAAAGGAGAAATGAGGATACACAAAACATATGGGTACACACAGGAGAGAGGGTGATATACCGTAAAGAGAGAAGGATACACACAGGAGAGAAAAGGAAACACACAGAAGAGGGGAATACACACAAGAGAAAATCGGATACACACAGGAGAGAGGAGAATACACAAAGGAGAGGAAAATACACACAGGAGAGAGAAGCGTATACACAGGAGAGAAAAAAATATACACAGCAGAGAGGAGAATACACAGAGGAGAGAGGGGATATCCACAGAAGAGTGGAGGATACACATAGGAGAGAGGGGGATACACACGGAGAGAGGGGAGATACACACAAGAGAGAAGGGTGACACATCCAAGACAGAGGAAGAACACACACAAAAGAGAGAATACACATAGGACAGAGCCGGATACAAACAGGAAAGAGGAAGATACACACAGAAAAATAAATACACACAAGAGAGGGTAGAATACACACAGGGAGAGAAGAATACACACAAAATAGAGAAGGATACACACAGGAGACAGAAGAATACACAGAGGAGAGAGAAAAATACACACAGGAGAGGGGTGATACACACAGGAGAAAGAAGGGTACACATCAGAGAGAGAAAGATGCACACAAATAAGAGAATGATACACACAGGAGAGAGGGGGTTATACACAGGAGAGTGGTTGTATACACAGGATAAAGGTGGATACACACAGGAGAAAAAATGAACCACACGGGAGAGAGGATGATGTACACAGGAGAGAAAAATACACAAATTGGAAAGGAGCATGCACACAGCAAAGGGGATACACACAGAAAAAAGGGGGATACACACAGGAGAGGGGAGGATACAAACAGGAGATGGGGATACACACAGGAGAGAAAATGATACACACATGAGAGAGGAAAATACAAACAGGCGAGAAGGGATACACACAGGAAAAAGGTTGATACACACAGGAGAAAGGGGGGTACACACAGCAGAGAAAGGGGTTACACACAGGAGAGAGGGGGAAACACACACGAGAGAGGAGGGATACACACAGGATAAAGGAAGATACACGCAGGAGAGAGCAAAATACACACAGGTGAAAAAGGGATACACACAGGGGAGGGGGATACACAAAGTAGAGAGGGGCATGCACACAGGAAAAAAGGATACACACAGGAGAAAAAAGGATACACACAAGAGACAAAACGATACACAAAAAAAGGAGGATACACACAGCAGAGAGGGGCATACACACAGGAGCGTGGAAGATCCACTAAAGAGAGAGGAAGATACAAAAAGGAGAGAGGGGATACACAAATGGGAGAGGGTGATACACACAGGAGAAAGGGGGGATACACAAAAGAGAGAAAGAAATTACACACAGGAGAGAGGGGAGAAACACACAGGGGGGAGGAGTGATAAACACAGGAGAAAGGAAGATACACACAAAAGAGTAGAAAATACACACAGTAGAGAGGAGTATACACACAGGGAAGAGAAGGATACACACAGGAGAGAAGAAGATACACAAATGAGAGAGGAGGATACACACAGGAGAAAAGGGGATACACACAGGAGAGGGGCATACACACAGGAGAGAGGGAATACAAACAAGAGATTTGGATACACACAGGAGACAAGGTAATACACACAGAAGAGAGGGAGATACACACAGGAGATGGAGATACAGAGAGGAGAGAGGTGGATACATACAGGAGAAAAAAGAATACACACAAGACAGAGGGGCATAGACAGAGTAGAGAGGAGGATACACACAGGAGAGAGGGGGATACACACAGGAGAGAGGGTGATACAAACAGGAGAGTGCATAATACACACAGAAGAGAGGAGGATACACACAGCAGAGAGCAGGATGCACAAGGAAGGAGAGGGATACACACAGGAGAAAGGAAAATACACACAGGAGAGAGGAGGATACACACAGGAGAGATGAGGATACACACAGGAGAGAGGAGGATTCACAAAAAATGAGGGGAAATACACAGGAGAGAGGAGGATAGAAACAGGCGAGAGAGATACACACAGGAGACGGGGATGTACACACAGGAGAGATGGGGATACACACAGGAAAGGGGGAAACACACAGGAGAGAGGTGCATACACACAAGAGAGAGTAGGATACATACAGGAGAAAGGGGATACACACAGGAGATGGAAGATATACACAGGAGAGAGGAGGATACAAACAAGAGAGAGGGGTATACACACAGTGGGAGAAAGATAAATACAGGAGAGAGGAGGATACACACAAAAGGGAAGAGGATACAAAGAGAAGAGAGGAGTATACACTCAGGAGAGAGGAGGATACACACAGGAGAGGGGGAGATACACACAGGAGGAATGGGGATACACACAAAAGGAAGGGGATACCCACAGGAGAGAGGAGAATACACACAAGCCAGAGGAGGATACACAGATGAGAGAAAAGAATACACATAGGAGAGAGGGGGATACACACAAAAGAGAGAGAGATACAAACAGGAGAGTGTGGCATACACACATGAGGAAGGGAGATACACACAGGAGAGAGGGGGATACACACAGGAGAGAGGAGGATACAACAGCAGAGATTAGGATACACTCAGGAAAGAGGAGAATACACAAAGGAGAGATGGAAACACACACTAGAGAGGGAGATACACACAGGCGAGGGGTGTACACACAGAAGTGGGGGAAATGCACAAAGAAGAGAAGGGGATACACACAGGAGAGGGGGATACCCACAGTAGAAAAAAGCACACACTAAAAAGAGGAAAATACGAACAGCAGAGAGGGGGAATACACACAGGAGTGAGGAGGATACCCACAGGAGAGTGGGGCATAGACAGGATGGAGGGAGATACAAACAGGAGAGGGTTAATACACACAGGAGGAGAAGGATAAATACAGAAGGGAGGAAAATACACATAAAAGGAATAAGGATACAGACAGAAGAGAGGAGGATACACGCAGGAGAGAGGAGAATACACAAAGGAGAGAGGAGGATACACAGAGGAGAGAGAAGGATACACGCAGAAGAGAGAATGATTCACACAGGAGAGTGGGGGGATACACACAGGATAGGGCGATACACACAGAAGAGAGGAGGATAAACACAGGAGAGAGGAGGACACTCACAGGAGAGAGGGGGATATACACAAAAGAGTGGAGGATTCACTCAGGAGAGAAGGGGATACACACAGGAGAGAGGGGGATACACACAGTAGAAAGTAGATACACAAAGGACAAAGAAGGATACACACGGGAGAGAGGGGAATGCACACAGGAGAAAGGAGGATACACATAGGAGAGAAAATTACACACAGGAGAGAAACGCATGCACACAGGAGAAAGAAGAATACACACAGCAGAGATTAGGATTCACACAGGAGAGAGGGGATAAACACAGGAGAAAGAAGAATACACAGAGGAGAAAGGGGGGATACACACCGAAGAGAGGGTAAATACACAAAGTAGAAAGGGGGGATAAACAGAGGAATAAGGAGAGATACACAGAGGAGAGAGGAGCATACACACAGGAGAGAGGAGCATACACACAGGAGAGGGATAGATACACACAGGAGAGAAGGATAAACAGAGTAGAGAGGAAGATACACACAGGATAGAGGAGGATACACACAAAATAGAAAATTATACACACAGGAGACAGAAGGATACACACAGAAGAGAGGGGGAAAAACACAGGAGAGGAGAATACACAGAGGAGAGAAAAAAGATACACACAGGAGACAGGGATACACAAAAAAGGGAGTTGGATACACACAGGAGAGAGGGGGATACACACAGGAGAGAGGGGAATACACAAAAGAGAGATGGGCATACCCACAGGAGAGAGGAGAATACACAAAAGAGAGAGGGGGATACACACAGGCAGAAAAGGATATAAACAGGACAGTGCGGCATACACACGAAAAGGAGGGGGATACACACAGAAGAGAGGAGAATACACACAATATAGAAAATGATACACACAGGAGACAGAAAAATACACACAGGAGACAGGGGTATAAACACAGGAGAGGGAAATCCACACGGGAGAGGAAAAGAAACACACAAGAGACAGAAATACACAAAGAAGGGAGTTGGATACACACAGGAGAGAGGGGGATACACACAGGAGAGGGTAATACACACAAGAGAGAGAAGCATACCCACAGGAGAGAGGAGACTACACAAATAAGGGATGGGGATACACACAGGAAAAAGGGGGATACAAACCGGAGAGTGGGGAAGGGAGGGGGATACACAGAGGAGAGAGGAGGATACACATAAGAGAAAAAAGGTATCACAAAAGAGAGAGGAGGATACACAAAGAAGAGGGGGAAAAACACAAGAGAGGGGGAATACACACAGGAGAGAGGAGGATACACACAAAAGAGGAGGATATACAAAGGAGAGAGTAGGATACACACAGGAGAGAGAAGAATACACACAAGACAGGTGAATACACACAGGATAGAAAAGGTTACACATAGGAGAGAGGAGGATACACACAGGAGAGAGGAGGCTACACAAAGAAGAGGGGGAACACACAAGAGAGTGGGGGATACACACAGGCGAGGTAATAAACACTCGAGACGGTGGGATACATACATTAGAGGGGGATACACAAAGGAGAAAGGGATACACACAGGATGGAGGGGGAAACACACAAAATAGAAAAGGATACACACAGTAGAGAAGGGTGATACACACAGCAGAGTGGGGGATACACACAGGAAAGTGGGGCATAAACAGAGAAGGGAAGAGGATACACACAGGAGAGAGGGGAATACACAGACGGGGAGAGATAGATACACACAGGAGACAGAAGGATACACACAGGAGAGAGGGGGATACACACAGAAGAGGGGGATAAAAAAAGAGAAATAAAGATACTCACAGGAGTCAGGAATACACAAAGAAAAAAGTTGTATACACACAGGAGGGAGGGGGATACACATAGGAAAGAGAGGAATACACACAAGAGAGAGAGGCATACCCATAGGAGAGAGAATACACAAAGGAGAGATGGGGATACACACATGAAAAAGAAAAATACAAACTGTAGAGTGCGGCATACACACAGAAGGGAGGGGGATAAACACAGTAGAGAGAGGGATACACACAAGAGAGAGGGGCATAAACAAAGGAGATAGTGATACACACAGGAGAAAGGGGTATACACACAGGTGAGAGAAGAATACCCACAGAAGAGGGGGATACACACAAGAGAGAGGAGCGTACACACAGGAGAGAGGAGGATAGACACAGCAGAGAGGAGGATACACAAAAGAGAGAGGAGATACACATAAAAGAGAGGGAGATACACACAGAGGAAAGGTAAATACACACAGAAGAGAAAGGGGATACACAGAGGGAAGAGGAAAGATACACACAGGAGACAGGATCATACACAGAGGAGAGAGGAGGATACACAGAGGACAGAAAAAGATACACACAGGAGAGAGGAAGATACAGAGGAGAGAGGAAGATACACACAAGAGAGAGGATACACAGCAAAGAGAAAAGGATACACAGAGGAGACAGAAGGATACACAAAGTAGAGAGGGGCATACACACAGAAAAGGGGGATACACAGAGGAGAAAGGGGGATACACAAAAAAGACGGGAGGATACACACAGAAGATGGGGATACACACAGGTGAGAAAGGCGTACACACAGGAGAGAGGAAGAAACACACAGGAGAGTGGAGGTTACACACAAAAGAGAGGGGAATTACCACAGAAGAAAGGGGAGATACAAACAGAAGAGAAAGGGGTTACACACAGGAGAGTGGGGGGAAACACAAGGGAAAGAGGAGGGATACACAAAGGATATAGGAAGATATACACAGGAGAGAGAAGAATACACACAGGAGAGAGGAGAATACACACACGAGAGAGGAGGATACACACAGGAGAGAGGGGAATACACACAAGAGAGAGGGGCATACACACAGGAGTGAGGAGAATACACAGAAAAGATAGTGGGATACACACAGGAACAAAAAAATACAAACCGGAGAGTGCAGCATACACACAGGAGGGAGGGGGATACACACAGGAGAGAGGAAGATACACACAGGGGAAGGGGGATACACACAGAAGAGAGAAGGATACACACGAGAGAGAGGAGGCTACACAGAGGAGAAAGGAGGATACACAAATAAGAGGGGGAAACACACAAAAGAGAGTGATACACACAGTCCAGAGGGATACACCCAGAAGACGTGGAGATACACACAGGAGATAGGGGGAAACACACAGGAGGGGGATACACACAAAAGAGAGCGGCATACACACAGGAGAAAGGAGGATACACACAGGAGAGGGGGGATACACACAGGAGGGAGTGGGGATACACAAAAAAGAGAGGGGGATACAAACAGGAGATTGAGGCATACAAACAGGTGGAAAGAATATACACACAGGATATTGAGGCATACACACAGGAGAGAGTGGGACACACACAGGGAAAGAAGGATAAATACAGGCGAGGAAGATACACACAAAAGAGTGGAGGATACACATAGGAGAGGAGGATAAACGCAGGAGAGAGGAGGATACACACAGGAGAGAGGAGGAAACAAAAAGGAGAGAGGTGATACACACAGAAGAAAGGGGGTATGCAGAGGATCCTTCACAGCCTCACTGAATATTACACACTTGTGATATAGTCTGGAGTCTATTTTTTTATGGCCACTCATTCAAAGAATCACTAAATAATGCAGACCTGCTGAATAGTCAGATGTCTCTTTCTTATGGCAACTCTTTAAGAGCCTCACTAAGTGTACACACCTGGGGAAATAGGATTTACCTTTATCCCCTCATTCACATTCTGAGTAAATAAGGCACACCTGTGGAATAGTCAGGAGACTTTTTTATGTGGCCTCTAATTCGGAGTGTAACTGAATAATGTGTTGTAGTCAGGAGTCTATTTCATATGAACACATATTCAGAACCTCAGTGAATAAGACAGGCCCTTGATATAGTAAGAAATCTAATTAATATGGCCACATCTTCTGAGCCTCACTGTATAATACACACCTGGACAACAACTTTGAGTATATTTTCGATGGATATTCATTCAGAGCCTCGGTAAATACTGTACACCTGTGGAGAAGCCAGGAGTCTATTTTATTAGAACACTCACTCATAGCCTCAGTGGATAATATGCACGTGTGGATTAGTCAGGATTCCATTTTATATGGACACTGACTCATAACCTCAATGAAAAAATGCACAAATGTAAAGTACTCAGAAGTCTATTTCATATAAACACTCATTCAGAGATTCAGTGAATAATACAAATATTTAAAATAGACAACATCCTGTTTCCTATGGTCACACAAAAAGAGCCTTACTGAGTAATGCACACCTGGGGAAGTGATAAAATTCTACTTTATATAGCCTCTCATTTACAGCCTAAGGGAATAATGCACACGTGTGGAATAGACACTAGTCTATTTTATATGGCCACAAAATCAAAGCCTTAGTGAGTAATACACAACTTTGGAATAGTCACTAGTCTATTCCATATGCCCAAATATTTAGAGTCAGAGTAAATAATAAACGCCTGTGGAATAGTCAGAAAACAAGCTCATATGACCAAAGTTTCAGATCCTCAGTCAATAATACATACTTCGGAGAAAATCAGGACGCTATTACATGTGGCATCAATTTCAGAACTTCATTGAATAATAAACACCTGTATTGTCGGCAGAATTCTATTTCCTATAGCCACATATTCAGAGCCTAACCAAATAATATACACCTTGGAAATAGTCAGGATTCTATTTCGAATAGCCACTCATTTAGAGCGGTATGTAAAAACGCACGCCTGAGGGGTATTCTGGAGTCTCTATTTTATGGCCACTCATTCAGAGCTTCACAAAATTATACAGACCTATGGAAACGTCTGAAGTGTATTTCACATAGCCACTTATTCAGAACCTCAGTGAAGAATCATATATATCTGGAAAATACTCAGGATTATATTATATATAGCCACTTATTCAGAGACTCACTGAATAAGGCACACATAGGGAATAGTGTAAAGACTATTTAATATGACCCTACAATCAGCGACTCAGTGGACAACACAGAACAGAAAAATAGTCAAGATGATAGAGTCAGAAATTTATGTTATGTGGTCACTCGTTCAGTATCTCACTGAAAAATACACACCTTTGGTATAGTAAGAGTCCAAGTCATATGGCCACTGAATCACAGCATTACGGGATAATGCACAAAGGGGCAATAGTAAGGAGTCTATTTCATATGGACTCCCATTCCGAGCTTAAGTGCATAATAAACAGCTGTGGAGTAGTCTGGACCCTATTTAAGGTAGTCCCAAATTAAGCAGCTCCGTTAATGATACACACATGAGTCAGAGTCAGGAAACTATTTGATATAGACACTCATACAAAAACTTTTCGAATACTGCACATGTGGTGAATAATCAAAAGTTTGTTTCACATTGTGATTCATTTTGAGAATCAAAAAATAATGCACACCTGTGGAGTAAAGTGGGTTCAATTTCATAAGGACACCCTTTCAATGCTTTAGTGAATAAAATGTATATCTGATAAGTCAGGAATCTCTTTCACATGGCCACTCGTTCTGGGCCCATGTGAATAGTACTGCCCTCAGAAACAGTCAAGGATCTACTTCAAATGCCTACACATTCAGAGTCTCTGTAAGTAATGAACACCTGGGAAATATACCTGAGTCTCTTTTTTATGCATACTTAGTCAGAGTCTCATTCAATAATATAAAATTACAGAAGAGTTAAGAGTCTTCTTCATGTAGCCACACATTTAGATCCTCAGTGAATAATGCACACCAGGGCAATAGTCGAGTATTTTTCATATGGCCACTCCTTTTGTGCCTCACTGAGTAATATACACCTGGAGAATCCTCAGGATTCTATTTTATACTACCACACATTTAGAAACTTGTTGAAAAATTCGCAATGGAGTAATAGTCTGGTGTTTATTTTATATTTTGTATCATTAAATGTTTCAGTGAATAATGAAATTCTATTGAGTAATAAGTAATCAAACCACCATGGTAGTGGTACCAAAACGGAGATATAGACCAATGGAACAGAACAGAAGCATCCGAGGTAACACAACATATCTGCAACCATATTATCTTTGATAAACCAGACAAAAACAAGCAATGGGAAAAGGATTCCCTATTTAATAAACGGTGTTGGGAAAACTGGCTAGCCATGTGAAGAAAGCAGAAACTGGACCCCTTCCTGACACCTTACACTAAAATTAACTCCAGATGGATTAAAGACTTAAATGTAAGACCTGACACCATAAATACCCTAGAAGAAAATCTAGGCAAAACCATTCAGGACATAGGAGTAGGCAAGGACTTCATGAATAAAACACCAAAAGCATTGGCAACAAAAGCCAAAATAGACAAATGGGACCTAATCAAACTCCACAGCTTCTGCACGGCAAAAGAAACTGTCACTAGAGTGAATCGGCAACCATCAGAATGGGAAAAAATCTTTGCAGTTTACACATCTGACAAAGGGCTGATATCCAGAATTTACAAAGAACTCAAACAGATTTACAGAAAAAAAACAAACAAGCCCATTCAATAATGGGCAAAGGATATGAACAGAAACTTTACAAAAGAAGATATACATGAGACCAACAAACTTATGAAAAAATGCTCATCATCACTGGTCATTAGAGAGATGCAAATCAAAACCACATTGAGAATGATGTTCTCCAGATTCATCCATGTCCTTACAAAGGACACAAACTCATCATTTTTGATTGCTGCATAATATTCCATGGTGTATATGTGCCACATTTTCCCAGTCCAGTCTATCATCGTTGGGCATTTGGGTTGGTTCCAGGTCTTTGCTATTGTAAACAGTGCTGCAATGAACATTCGTGTGCATGTGTCCTTATAGTAGAACGATTTATAGTCTTTTGGATAGATACCCAGTAATGGGATTGCTGGGTCAAATGGAATTTCCATTTCTAGATCGGTGAGGAATCGCCACACTGTCTTCCACAATGGTTGAACCAATTTACACTCCCACCAACAGTGTAAGAGTGTTCCTATTTCTCCACATCCTCTCCAGCATCTGCCGTCTCCAGATTTTTTGATGATCACCGTTCTACCTGGCGTGAGATGATATCTCAATGTGGTTTTGATGAATCTGGAGAACATCATTCTCAGCAAGCTGACACAAGAACAGAAAAAGAAATACCGCATATACTCACTCATAGGTGGGTGAGAAAAGTGAGAACACATGGACACAGAGAGGCGGTCTACTATACACTGGGGACTGTTGCGGGAAATGGGGGAGGGACAGTGGGTGGGGCTGGGGGGATAGACTGGGGATGAATAGCAAGTGTGGGTGAAGGGGAGAAAGGCAGCAAAACACACTGCCATGTGTGTACCTATGCAACTATCTTGCACGTTCTGCACATGTACCGCAAAACCTATAATGCAATAAAAATTTAAAAAAAAAAACCACATTGAGATACCATCTCACGCCAGTTAGAATGGCGATCATTAAAAAATCAGGAGACAGCAGATGCTGGAGAGGATGTGGAGAAATAGGAACACTCTTACACTGTTGGTGGGAGTATAAATTAGTTCAACCATTGTGGAAGACAGTGTGGCGATTCCTCAGGGACCTAGAAATAGAAATTCCATTTGACCCAGCAATCCCATTACTGGGTATATATCCAAAGGACTATAAATCGTTCTACTATAAGGACACATGCACACGAATGTTCATTGCAGCACTGTTTACAATAGCAAAGAACTGGAACCAACCCAAGTGCCCAACGATGATAGACTGGACTGGGAAAATATGGCACATATACACTATGGAATATTATGCAGCAATCAAAAATGATGAGTTTGTGTCCTTTGTGAGGACATGGATGAATCTGGAGAATATCATTCTCAGCAAACTGACACAAGAACAGAAAAAGAAATACCGCATATACTCACTCATAGGTGGGTGAGAAAAGTGAGAACACATGGACACAGAGAGGCGGTCTACTATACACTGGGGACTGTTGCGGGAAATGGGGGAGGGACAGTGGGTGGGGCTGGGGGGGATAGACTGGGGATGAATAGCAAGTGTGGGTGAAGGGGAGGAAGGCAGCAAAACACACTGCCATGTGTGTACCTATGCAACTATCTTGCACGTTCTGCACATGTACCCCAAAACCTATAATGCAATAAAAATTAAAAAAAAAAAACCACATTGAGATACCATCTCACGCCAGTTAGAATGGCGATCATTAAAAAATCTGGAGACAGCAGATGCTGGAGAGGATGTGGAGAACTAGGAACACTCTTACACTGTTGGTGGGAGTATAAATTAGTTCAACCATTGTGGAAGACAGTGTGGCGATTCCTCAGGGACCTAGAAGTAGAAATTCCATTTGACCCAGCAATCCCATTACTGGGTATATATCCAAAGGACTATAAATCGTTCTACTATAAGGTCACATGCACACGAATGTTCATTGCAGCACTGTTTACAATAGCAAAGAACTGGAACCAACCCAAGTGCCCAACGATGATAGACTGGACTGGGAAAATATGGCACATATACACTATGGAATATTATGCAGCAATCAAAAATGATGAGTTTGTGTCCTTTGTGAGGACATGGATGAATCTGGAGAATATCATTCTCAGCAAACTGACACAAGAACAGAAAAAGAAATATCGCATATACTCACCCATAGGTGGGTGAGAAAAATGAGAAAACATGGACACAGAGAGGCGGTCTACTATACACTGGGGACTATTGGGGGGGATGGGGGAGGAACAGCGGGGGGGGCTGTGGAGGGATAGCCTGGGGATGAATGCCAAGTGTGGGTGAAGGGGAGGAAGGCAGCAAAACACACTGCCATATGTGTACCTATGCAGCTATCTTGCACGTTCTGCACATGTACCCAAAATCCTATAATGCAATAAAAATTAAAGAAACAAACAAACAAAAACAAAACTTGAAACAGTAAAAAAAAAAAAAAAAAGAATGCGTTTAAGATAGTCACGAATTAAGGGCCTTCCTTCATGATAAACACCTGTGTGATAGTCAGGAGTCTATTTCATATGAACTCTAATTTTGTGTATCGCTGAGTAATACACACCTGGGGCAGTGTCAGGAAAGAAATACCGCATATACTCACCCATAGGTGGGTGAGAAAAATGAGAACTAGTTGGTATGGACACTCAAACAGAGCCTGTTTTATTAATGCACACATGGATAAAAATGAGGAGTCTATGTCATATGGCTATTCATTCTGACAAACTGTAAATAATGCACATGTGGAGTAATTAGAAGTCTGTTTCATATGGGCCCTCTTTCACAGCATCACTGAATATTACACACTTCTGATATAGTCTGGAGTCTATTTTTTATGGCCACTCATTCAGAGAATCACTAAATAATGCACACCTGCGGAATAGTAAGAAGTCTCTTTCCTGTGGCCTCACTAAGTGTACACACCTGGAGAAGTAGTCAGGATTTACCTTTATCCCCTCATTCAGAGTCTGACTAAATAATGCACGCCTGTGGAATAGTCAGGAGACTCTTTTATGTGGCCTCTAATTTGGAGTTTCAGTGAATACTGTGGTATATTCAGGAGTATATATCACATAGACACATATTCAGAGCCTCAGTGATTAAGACAGGCCCCTGATATAGTAAGAAATCTAATTAATATGGCCACATCTTCTGAGCCTCACTGAATAATACACACCTGGAGAATAATTTGGTGTCTATTTTCGATGGACATTTATTCAGAGACTCGGTATATAATGCACACCTGTAGAGTAGCCAGGAGTCTATTTCATTTGGACACTCATTCATAGCCTCATTGGATAAAATGCACGTGTGGATTAGTCAGGATTCTTTTTTATATGGCCACTGACTTGTAACCTCAGTGACAAATGCACAAATGTAAAGTACTCAGCAGTCTATTCCATATAGACACTCATTCAGAGATTCCTTGAATAATAAAAATATTTAAGATAGACAGCATCCTGTTTTTTATGGTTACACAAAAAAAGCCTCATTAAATAATATGCACGTGTGGATATTTCAGGATTCCATTTTATATGGCCACTGACTCCTAACCTCAGTGACAAATGCACAAATGTAAAGTACTCAGCAGTCTATTTTATATAGACCCTCATTCAGAGATTCACTGAATAATACCAATATTTGAGATAGACAGCAACCTGTTTCATATGCTTAAACAAAAAGAGCCTCACTGAGTAATGCACACCAGGAGAAGTGTTAGGAGTCTACTTTATATAGCCTTTAATTTACAGAATCAGAAAATAATGCACACGTGTTAAATAGACAATAGACTATTTTATATGACCACAAAATCAAAGCCTTTTTGAATACTGCACATGTGGGGAATAATCACTTGTCTGTTTCATATGGTGTTTCGTTTCATGAATCAAAAACGTATGCACACCTTTGGAGTAAAATGAGTTCTATTTCAGAAAGTCACTCTTTCTGTGTTTTAGTGAATAATATGTACATCTGAAAAGTAAGGAATCTCTTTCACATGGCCACTCGATCAGGGCCTTTGTGAAGAATAGCCCCTCAAAAATAGTCAAGTGTCTACTTTAAATGGCTACACATTCAGAGACTCTGTAGGTAATAAACACCTGGGCAACACACCTGAGTTTCTTTTTTATGCCAACTTAGTCAGAGACTCATTCAATAATACACAACCAAAAAAGATTTAAGAGTCTACTTCATGTAGCCACTCATTTAGAGCCTCAGTGAATAATGCACACCAGGGTAAAAGTTGAGCATTTTTTATATGGCCACTCATTTTGTGTCTCACTGAGTGATATACACCTGAAGAATCCTCAGGATTCTGTTTAATACTACCACTCATTTAGAACCTAATTGAATAATACACAATGCAGCAATAGTCAGGTGTCTATTTTATACTGTTTATCATTCAAAGTTTCAGTGGATAGTAAACTTCTATGGAGTAATCAGGACGCTGTTTAACATAGCCACGCATTAAGTGCCTTGATGAATGATACGCACATGTGTGATAGTCAGGAGTCTATTTCATATAAACTCTAATTTTGTGTATCACTGAGTAATACACACCTCGGGCAGTGTCAGGAGTCTCTTTGGTATGGACACTCAAACAGAGCCTTTTTTGATTAATGCACACATGGATAATGAGGAGTCTATGTCATATGGCTACTCATTGAGACAATCAGTGACTAATGCACATGTAAAGTAATTAGTAGTCTGATTCTTATGGACACTTTTTCGCAACCTCACTGAATATTACACACTTGTGATATAGTCTGGAGTCTATTTTTATGGCCACCCATTCAGAGAATTACTAAATAATGCACACCTGCCATATAGTCAGAAGTCTCTTTCCTATGGCCACTTGTAAAGAGCCTCACTATGTGTACACACCTGGGAAAATTGTCAGAATTTAACCTTATACCCTCATTCAGAGTATCACTAAATAATGCTCACATGAGGAATAGTCAGGAGACTCTTTCCTATGGCCACTTGTTAAGAGCCTCACTAAGTGTACACACCTGGGGAAATAGTCAAGATTTACTTATATCCCTTCATTCAGAGTCTCAGTAAATAATGCACACCTGTGGAATAGTCAGGAGACTCTTTTATGTGGCCTCTAATTCGGAGTGTTACTGAATAATGTGATGTAGTCAGAAGTCTATTTCATGTAGACACATATTCGGAGCCACAGTGAATAATACAGGCTCTTTATGTTGTAAGGAATCTAATTAATATGGCCACATCTTCTGAGCCTCACTGAATAATACACACCTGGGGAATAATTTGGAGTCTTATTTCGACGGACATTCATTCAGAGCCTCGGTACATAATGTACACCTGTGGAGTAGCCAGGAGTCTATTTTATTAGGACACTCATTCATAGCCTCAATGGATAATATGCAAGCGTGGATTAGTCCAAATTCCAATATATATGGCCACTGACACATAACCTCAGTAAAAATAAACAAATGTAAAGTACTCAGCAGTCTATTTCATATAGACACTCATTCAGAGATTCAATAAATAATTCAAATATTTAATATAGCAGCATTCTGTTTCATATGGTTAAATAAAATGAGTGTTACTGAGTAAGGCACACCTAGGGAAGTGTTAGGAGTCTACTTTATATAGCCTCTCATTTACAACCTCAGGGAATAATGCACACGTGCAGAATAGACAATAGACTATTTTATATGACCACAAGATAAAAGCCGACGTGAGTAATACACAAGTTTGGAATAGTCACATGTCTATTTTACATGCCCAAATATTTAGAGTGAGAGTCAATAATACCTGCCTGGGGACAAGTCAGAAAACAATTTCAAATGGCCAAAGTTTCAGAGCCTCAGTGAATAATACATACTTGGAAAATACTCAGGACGCTACTACATGTGGCATCAATTTCAGATCTTTCTTGAATAACAAACACCTCTATTGTAGTCAGAATTCTGTTTTCTATAGCCACATATTCAGAGCCTAACTGAATAACATACACCTTGGGAAAAGTTAAAATTCATTTTGTATAGCCACTCATTTAGAGCCGAATGTAGAAACGCATGCCTGAGGAGCATTCAGGAGGCTCTAGTTTATGGCCACTCATTCAGAGCTTCACAGAATAATACAGACCTATGAAAACATCAGGAATGTATTTCACACGCCGACTTATTCAGAACCTCAGTGAGGAATCATATATATCTGGAAAATACTCAGGATTATATTATGTATAGCCACTTATTCAGAGACTCACTGAATAATGCACAGCTAAGGAATAGTCTGGAGAGTAATTGATATGACCCAACACCCAGTGACTCAGTGGACAATGCAGAACTGAGAAAAGGTCAAGAGGATAGAGTCAAGGGTTTATGTTATGTGGTCACTCGTTCAGAATCTCACTGAAGAATACACACCTTGGGAATAGTCAGTGTCCAAGTCATATATACCCTCAATAACAGCATGACCAAATAATGCACAATGGGGCAATAGTAAGGAGTCTATTTCATATGGCCTGTCATTCGGAGCTTCAGTGCATAATAAACAGCTGTGGAGTAGTCAGGACCCTATTTAAGGTAGTCCCGAATTAAGCAGCTTCGTGAATTATATACACATGTTGCAGAATCAGGAGACTATTTGACATAGACACTCATACAGAATCTTTGCGAATACTGCACATGTGGGAAATAATCACTAGTCTGTTTCATATGGTAATTAGTTTGGAGAATCAGAAAATAACGCACACCTGCTGAGTAGAATGGGTTCTATCTCATAAGGCCACTCTTTCAGTGTTTCAGTTAATAAAATGTATATCTGATAAGTCAGGAATCTCTTTCACATGGCCACTTGTTCACGGCCTCTGTGAAGAACACTCCCCTCAAAAATAGTCAAGGGTCTACTTCAAATGGATACACATTCAAAGTCTCTGTACACAATGAAGACCTGGGCAATACACTTGACTCTCTTTTTTATGTCCACTTTATAAGAGACTCATTCAATAATTCACAACAGGGGAAGATTTAAGAGTCTACTTCACGTAACCACTCATTTAGAGCCTCAGTGAATAATGCACACCAGGGTAATCGTCGAGCATTTTTTATATGGCCACTCATATTGTGCCTCACTGAGTGATATACACTTGAAGAATCCTCAGGATTCTATTTGATATTACCACTCATTTAGAACCTTATTGAATAATTCACAACGGAGCAATAATCAGGTGTCTATTTTATATGGTCTATCATTCAAAATTTCAGTGAATAGTAAACTTCTATGGAGTAATCAGAACGCTGTTTATTTTTATTTTTATTTTTTATTGTATTATAGGATTTGGGGTACATGAGCAGAACGTGCAAGATACTTGCATAGGTATACATATGGCAGTGTGTTTTGCTGCCTTCCTGCCCTTCACCCAAACTTGGCATTCATCCCCAGGCTATCCCTCCCCAGCCACCCCCCGCTCTCCCTCCCCCATTCCCCCCAATTGTCCCCAGTGTATAGTAGACTGGCTCACTGTGTCCATGTGTTCTCATTTTTCTGTTTAACATAGCAACGAATTAAGTGCCTTGCTGAATGACATGCACCTGTGTGGTAGTCAGGATTCTATTTCATATGAACTCTAATTTTGTGTATTGCTGAGTAATACATGCCTGGGGCAGTGTCAGGAGTCTATTTGGTATGGACACTCAAACAGAACCTGTTTGATTAATGGACACATGGATAATAATCAGGATTCTATGTCATACGGCTACTCATTCAGTCAAACAGTGAATAATGCACATGTGGAGTAATTAGAAGTCTGTTTCATATGGCCCCTCTTTCACAGCCTCACTGAATAATACACACTTGTGATATAGTCTGGAGTCTATTTTTTATGGCCACTCATCCAGAGAATCACCAAATAATGCACACCTGCAGAATAGTCAGAAGTCTCTTTCCTATGACCACTCGTTAAGAGCCTCACTAAATGTACACACATGGAGAAATAGTCAGGATTTAACTTTATCCCCTCACTCAGAGTCTCACTAAATAATGCACACCTGTGGAATAGTCAGGAGACTTTTTCATGTGGCCTCTAATTTAGAGTGTCACTGAATAATGTGGTGTAGTCAGGAGTCTATTTCATGTAGACATATATTCAGAGGTTCAGTGAATAAAACAGACACTTGATATAGTAAGGAATCTAATTGATATGGAAACATATTCTGAGCCTCACTGAATAATACACACCTGGGGAATGATTTGGAGTCTATTTTCGATGGACATATATTCAGAGCCTCAGAAAATGATGTACTCCTGTGGAGTAGCCAGGAGTCTATTTTATTATTACACTCATACATAGTCTCAGTGAATTATATGCACGTGTAGATGAGTCAGGATTCCATTTTTATGGCCACTGACTCATAACCTCAGTGAAATATGCAAAAATGTAAAATACTTAGCAGTCTATTTCATATAAACACTCATTCAGAGATTCACTGAATAATACCGATATTTGAGATAGACAGCATCCTGTTTCATATGGTTAAACAAAAAGAGCCTCACTGAGTAATGCACACCAGGGAAATTGTTAGGAGTCTACTTTATATAGCCTTTAATTACAGAATCAGGGAATAATGCACACGTGTGGAATAGACACTAGTCTATTTTATATAGCTGCATAATCAAAGCCTTTTCGAATACTGCACATGTGGGGAATAATCACCTTTGTGTATCATATGGTGTTTCGTTTGGTGAATCAAAAACTTATGCACACCTGTGGAATAAAATGGGTTCTATTTCAGAAGACCACTCTTTCAGCGTTTTAGTGAATAATATGTATTTCTGAAAATAAGGAATCTCTTTCACATGGCCACTCGTTCAGGCCCTCTGTGAAGAATACTCCCCTCAACAATGGTCAAGTGTCTACTTTAAATGGCTACACATTCAGAGACTCTGTAGGTAATGAACACCTGGGCAATACACTTGAGTCTCTTTTTATGCCCACTTAGTCAGAGTCTCATTCAATAATACACACCTGGGGAATAGTTAAGAGTCCTTCATGTAGCCACTCATTTATAGCCTCAGTGAATAATGCACACCAAGGTAAGAGTCGAGCATTTTTAATATGGCCACTCATTCTGTGCCTCCCTGAGTGATATACACCTGAAGAATCCTAAGCATTGTATTTGATACTACCACGCATTTAGCACATTATTGAGTAATTCGAAGTGGAGCAATAGTCAGGTGTCTATTTTATATGGTCTATCACTCAAAGTTTCAATGAATAATAAACTTCTATAAAGTAATCAGGACGTTGTTTAAGATAGCCACGAATTAAGTGCCTTCCTAAATGATACACACCTGCGTAATAGACTGGCGTCTATTACATATAAACTCTAATTTTGTGTATCATTGAATAATACACACATGGGGCAGTGTCAGGAGTCTATTTGGTGTGGACACTCAAACAGAACCTGTCTCATTAATGCACACATGAAAAATAATGAGGAGTCTATGCTATATGGCTACTCATTCAGACAAAGAGAGAATAATGCACATGTAAAGTAATTAGAAGTCTTATTCTAATTGACCCTCTTTCACAGCCTCACTGAATATTACACACTTGTGATATAGTCTGGAGTCTATTTTTCATGGCCACCCGTTCAGAGAAACACAAAATAATGCACACCTGCGGAATAGTCAGAAGTCTCTTTCCTATGGCCACTCGTTAAGAGTCTCACTAAGTGTACACACCTGGGGAAATAGTCAGGATTTACCATTATCCCTTCATTCTTAGTCTCACTAAATAATGCACACCTGTGGAATAGTCAGGAGACTCTTTTTTATGGCCACTCGTTAACAGCTTCACTAAGTGTACACACCTGGGGAAATAGAATTTACCTGTATTCCTTCATTCAGAGTCTCACTAAATAATGCACACCTGTGGAATAGTCAGGAGACTTTTTCATGTGGCCTCTAATTCGGAGTGTCACTGAATAATGTGATGTATTAAGGAGTTTATTTCATGTAGACACATATTCAGAGCCACAGTGAATAAAACAGGCCCTTGAGGTTGTAAGGAATCTAATTAATATGGGCACATCTTCTGAGCCTCACTGATTAATACACACCTGGAGAATAATTTGGAGTCTATTTTCTATGGATATTCATTCAGAGCCTCGGTAAATAATGTACACCTGTGGAGTAGCCAGAAGTCTATTTTACTAGGACACTCATTCATAGCCTCAGGGCATAATATGCACGTGTGGATTAGTCCGAATTCCAATTTATATGGCCACTGACTCATAACCTCAGTGAAAAATGCACAAATTTAAAGTACTCAGCAGTCTATTTCATATAGACACTCTTTCAGAGATTCACTAAATAATACACATATTTAATAAAGCAGCATCCTGTTTCATATGGTCACACAAAATGAGCCTCACAGAGTAAGGCACACCTAGGGAAGTGTTAGTAGTCTACTTTATATAGCCTTTAATTTACAGAATCAGGGAATAATGCACACGTGTGGAATACACACTAGACTATTTTATATGGCCACAAAATGGAAGCCTGAGTGAGTAATGCAAAACCTTGGAATAGTCACTTGTCTATTTTACATGCCCAAATATTTAGAGTCAGAGTCAATAATACACGCCTGTGGAGAAGTCAGAAAACAATTTCATATCGCCAATGTTTCAGAGCCGCGGTGAACAATACATACCAGGGAAATACGCAGTACGGTATTACATGTGGCAGCAATTTCAGAGCTTTTTTGAATAAGAAACATCTCTATTGTATTCAGAATTCTATTTCCTATAGCCACATATTCAGAGCCTAACTGAATAACATACACCTTGGGAAAAGTTAAAATTCTATTTCGTATAGCCACTCATTTAGAGCCGAATGTAAAACGCACACCCGTGGAGCATTCAGGAGGCTCTATTTTATGGCCACTCATTCAGAGCTTCACAGAATAATACAGACCTATGAAAACGTCAAAAGTGTATTTCACACAGCCACTTATTCAGAACCTCAGTGAGGAATCATATTTACCTGGAAAATACTCAGTATTATACTACATATAGCCACTTATTCAGAGACTCTGTAAATAATGCACAGCTAAGGAATAGTCTGGAGACTATTTGATATGACTCTTCACCCAGCTACTCAGTGGACAATGCAGAAATGAAAAATAGTCAAGAGGATAGAGTCAATGATTTATGTTATGTGGTCACTCGTTCAGAATCTCACTGAAGAATACACACCTTGGGAATAGTCAGTGTCCAAGTCATATATACCCTCAATTACAGCATTACTGAATAATGCACAATGGGGCAATAGTAAGGTGTCTATATCATATGGCCTGTAATTCGGAGCTTCAGTGCATAATAAACAGCTGTGGAGTAGTCAAGACCCTATTTAAGGAAGCCCCAAATTAAGCAGCTCCGTTCACGATACACACATGTGTCACAGTCAGGAAACTATTTGACATAGAGACTAAAACAGAACCTTTTCGAATAATGCAAATGTGGGGAATAATCACTAGTCTGTTTCATATGGTGATTACTTTGGAGAATCAAAAAAATAACGCACACCTCTTGAGTAAAATGGGTTTTATTTCATAAGGCCACTCTTTCAGTGTTTTAGTGTATAATATGTATATCTGATAAGTCAGGAATCTCTTTCACATGGCCACTGGTTCAGGGCCTCTGTGAAGAATACTCCCCTCAAAAATAGACAAGAGTGTACTACAAATGGCTACACATTCAAAGTCTCTGTAGGTAATGAACTCCTGAGCAATGCACCTGAGTAACTTTTTTATGCCCACTTAGTCAGAGACTCATTCAATAATACATAACAAATGAAGATTTAAGAGTGTACTTCATGTAGCCACTCATTTAGAGCCTCAGTGAATAATGCACACCAGGTTAATAGTCGAGCATTTTTTATATGGCCACTCACTTAGTGCCTCACTGAGTGATATACACGTGAAGAATCCTCAGGATTCTATTTGGTACTACCACTCATTTAGAACTTTATTAAATAATTCACAATTGAGCAATAGTCAGGTGTCTATTTTATGTGTTCTATCATTCAACGTTTAAGTGAATAGTAAACTTCTGTGGAGTAATCAGGACGCTGTTTAACATAGCCACGAGTTAAGTGCCTTGCTGAATGATATGCACATGTGTGATAGTCAGGAGTCTATTTGGTATTGACACTCAAACAGAACCTGCTTGATTAATGCAAACATGTATAATTATGACGAGTTTATGTCATATGCCTACTGATTCAGACACAGAGTGAATAATGCATATGTAAACTAATTAGAAGTCTGATTCTTATGGACCCTCTTTCACAGCCTCACTGAATATTACACCCTTGTGATATAGCCTGAAGTTTATTTTTTATTGCCACCCATTCAGAGAATCACTAAATAATGCACACCTGCGGAATAGTCAGAAGTCTCTTTCCGATGGGCACTTGTTAAGAACCTCACTAAATGTACACACCTGGGTAGTCAGAATTTACTTGTATCTCCTCATTCAGAGTCTCACTAAATAATGCACACCTGTGGAATAGTCAGGAGACTTTTTCATATGGCCTCTCATACAATGTGTCATTGAAAAATGTGGTGTAGTCAGGAGAATCTTTCATATAGACACATATTCAAAGTCTTAGTACATAAGGTAGATGGTTGATATTATAAGAAATCTACTTAGTATGTCCACATCTTCTGAGACTCACTGAATAATACACACCTCGAGAATAATTTGGAGTCTATTTTCGATGGGCATTCATTAAGAGCCTCGGAAAATAATGCACACCTGTGTAGTAGCCAGGAATCTATTTCATTTGGAAACACACTCATAGCCTCAGTGGATAATATGCACGTGTGGATTATTCAGGATTACATTTTATATGGCCACTGCTCGTAACCTCAATGAATAAGGCACAAATGTAAAGTACTCAGCAGGCTATTTCATATAGCCATTCATTCAGAGATTCACTGAATAATAAAAATGTTTGACACAGACAGCCTCCTGTTTCATATGGTCATAGAAAAAGAACCTCAGTGAGTGACACACACCTGGGAATGTTTTAGGAGTGTACTTTACATAGCCTCTCATTTACAGACTAAGGGAATAATGCACACGTGTGGAATAGACACTAGTCTGTTTTATATGGACACAAAATCAAAGCCTGAGTCAGTAATACACAACTTTGGAATAGTAAGTAGTCTATTCCATATGCCCAAATATTTAGAGTCAGAGTCAATAATACACGCCTGTAGACTAGTCAGGAAACCATTTCATATGGCCAATGTTTCAGAGCCTCAGTGAATAATAAATACCTGAGGAATACTCTGGACGCTATTACATGTGGCATTTCTTCAGAAGTTCATTGAATAAAGAACACCTGTATTGTAGTCAGAATTCTATTTCATATAGCCACATACTCAGAGCCTAGCTGAATGGCAGACACCTTGAGAAAGTCAGGATTCTATTTCGTATAGCCACTCATTTACAGCCGAATGTATAAACTCACGCCTCAGCAGTATATAGGAGTCTCTACTTTATGGCCACTCATTCAGAGCCTCACAGAATAATACAGATGTATGGAAATGTCAGGAGTGTACTTGTCATGGCCACTTATTCAGTTTATCAGTGAAGAATCATACATATCTGGAAAATACTCAGGATTCTATTATATATAGCCACTTATTAAGAGACTCACTGAATATTGCAAACCTGGAGAATTGTCTGGAAACTATTTGATATGACCGTTCACCCCGCGACTCAGTGGAAAATGCAGAGCTGAGATATAGTCAAGAGGACAGAGTCAGGAGTTTATTTTATGTGGTCACTCATTCAGAAACTGACTCAAGAATACACACCTTGGGAATAGTCAGAGTCCAGGTCATATGGCCACTGAATCACAGCATTACCAAATAATGCAAAATGGGCCAATAGTATGGAGTTTGTTTCATACGGACTCTCATTTGGAGTTTCAGTGCCTAATAAACAGCTGTGGAGTAGTGAGGACCCTATTGACAGTAGCCCCAAATAAAGCAGGTCCGTGAATGATACACACATGTGTGAGAGTCAGGAGACTATTGGATATGGACACTCATACAGAACCTCTTCGAATATTGCACATGTAGGGAATAATCACTAGTTGATTTCATATGGTGGTTTGTTTGGAGAGTCAAAAAGGAATGCGCACCTGTGGAGTAAAATGTGGTCTATTTCATAAGGCCACTCTTTCAGTGTTTTAGTGCATAACATGTATATCTAATAAGTCAGGAATCTCTTTAACATGGCCACTCGTTCTGGGCCTCTGTGAATAATACTACCCTCAGAAACAATCAAGGGTCTACTTGAAATGCCTACACATTCAGAGTCTCTGTAAGTAATGAACACCTGGGCAATACACCTGAGTCTCTTTTATGCCGACGTAGTCAGAATCTCATTCAGTAATACCCACCTGGGGAAGAGTTAAGTGTCTACTTCACGAAGCCACTCATTTCGATCCTCAGTGAATAATCCACACCATGGTAATAGTCAACTGGTTTTTATATCGCCACTTATTCTGTGCCTCCCTGAATAATACACACCTGAGGAATTCTCAGGATTCTATTTTATATTACCTCTCCTTTAGAACCTTATTGAATAATTCACAATGGAACAATAGTCAGGTGTCTATTTTGTATGGCCTCTCATTCAGTGGTTCAGTGAATAATGAACTATTATGGAGTAATCAGGACACTGTTTAAGATAGCCATGAATTAAGTGCCTTCCTGAATGACTCACACCTGGGTGGTAGTAAGGAGTCTATTTCATATGAACTCTAATTCTGTGTAACGCTGAGTAATACACACCTGGGGGAGTTTCAGGAGTCTATTTTGTATGGACACTCATACCGAACCTGTTGAAATAATGCGCACATGGAGAATAATGGGGTGTCTATATCATATGGCTACTCATTCAGACAAACCCTGAATAATGCACATTTGGAGTCATTAGAATTCTGTTTCATATAGCCCCTCTTTCACAGTCTCAGTGAATATTACACACTTGTGATATAGTCTGGAGTCTATATTTTATGGCCACTCATTCAGAGAATCACTAAATAATTCGCACCTGCAAAATAGTCAGATGTCTCTTTCCTATGGCTACCCGTTGAGAGCCTCACTAAATGTACACACCTGGATAAATAGTCAGGATTTACTTGTATCTCCTCACTCAGAATCTCACTATATAATGCACACCTGAAGATGGCGTCGTAGAGGGGACTCAGTATTGCAGCTCTCAGTGAAGGTGCAGAGGCTGAGTCCTAGCCACATTGCCCGACGAACGTTTTTTGCCCACAGAACTTTGAAAGTGCTAGGTTTGGAAGATTCACGGGATGCTAGCTCTAGCGCAGCTGGCTCACGTGGCCAGTTCAGCTGGCGCCGCACCACAGTGGCACCTGACACAAAACTCACTGCTCCTGGTGCCCTGTTAAACAGGCAATCTGACATGTGGAAGGGCAGATTGGCATGTCCATCTGATTGAATGGGACTTGGACAATGAGCCACACCAGGAGATTCCTTGGAAACGTGGTCTGAGCCGGTGGAGTGGGCAGCACAACGGGAGATCGCACGGAGCCCAGTGCCGTATCCGCAGGCTACTGGGGTGCCAGTGAGAGAGTCAACCATTAGGCTGGAAGAGAGGGAGAGGATTTTCCCACCCTCACAAGGAAAATCGGGGCACCGATTGGAGGCGCTCCAGGCTGAGAGTTTTGCTGCCGGCATCTAGGACGGTGCAACCCGGTGGGGGAGGGGCGTCTGACACTATGGACGCAATCCACCCCTACTTAAGTACCACCCAGGGCTGACGCAGCCTGCGGTTGCCGAGGCAACCTGCCATAACAGAGAGACTCCGCCTGCAGGGCGGAGCATGCCACAGCAAAATGGAGACTCACAGAAACAGGGCGGACCTGTGCTAGCTGGGCAGAGTCCCAGGAGGCAAATAGTGAATAGACTGCCTCCTAGCTTTGCCAGACAGTACAACAGATACTCACAAAGAAAGCCCCACCTCTCTGAGACAGAGCATCTAAGGGGGAAAAGAAACGGGGGTTTTTATGAGTTCTGTTGCAGAAGACACAAACACATTCTCCCAACAGCCTTGAATGAACAACGGAGTTCACAGCACAGCACTGGAACTCCTATAAAGCACAGGCTGTCTCCTCAAGCAGCTCCCTGACCCCTGTACATCCAAAGAGTCAACCCAAAAAAGAACTAATCAGACTGACATTTGGCAGGCATCATTCTGGAACAAACTGGTAGCGTCCCTCACTGGTATGCAGCTGCAACAGGTGTACCCCAGAAAAGAAGGGCCTAGAGTGGACCCCAGCACTTGCACCACAGAGGGGCTAGATGATTAGAAAGAAAACTAAGTAAGAGAAACACCTCATCATCAACAATCTGGGCATCCACACAGAGACCCAATTGAAAAATCAGCAAATAGTAAGACGACAGGTGGATAAATTTATAAAAATAAGAAAAAACCAGCGCAAAAAGAGGAAGACACCCGAAACCAAAACACTTCACCTCCTACAAATGACCAAAAGTCCTCACCAGCAAGGGAGCAAAGCTGGACGGAGAATGAGTGTGAAGAAATGACGGAATAAGACTTCAGAAAGTGGATAATGAGAAACTTCAGTGAGCTAAAAGAACATGTTCTAAATCAGTGAAAAGAAACTAAGAGTCTTGAAAAAAGATTTGAGGAATTGATAACAAGAATGGACAACATAGAGAGGAATATGAATGAATTGAAGGAGCTGAAAAACACAACATGAGAACTTCGAGAAGCATGCACAAGTTTCAACAGCTGAATTGACCAAGCAGAAGAAAGAATATCAGAGTTGAAGATCAACACAATGAAATAAAACGAGAAACCAAGATTAAAGAATAAAGCACAAAAAGGAATAAACAAAATCTCCAAGAAATGTGGGACTATGTGAAGAGATCCAACCTACGTTTGATAGGTGTACCAGAATGTGATGAAGAGAATGAATCCAAGCTGGAAAACACTCTACAGAATATTATCCAAGAAAATTTCCCCAACCTAGCAAGACAGGTAAATACTCAACTCCAGGAAATACAGAGAACACCACAAAGATACTCCACAGGAAGAGCAACCCCAAGGCACATAATCGTCAGATTCACCAGGGTTGAAATGAAGGAGAAAATACTAAGGGCAGCCAGGGAGAAAGGTTGGGTCACCCACAAAGGGAAGCCCATCAGACTCACCGCAGATCTTCTGGCAGAGACTCTACAAGCCAGAAGAGAGTGGGGGCCAATATTCAACATCCTTAAAGAAAAGAACTTTCAAACCAGAATTTCATATCCAGCCAAACTGAGCTTCATAAGTGAAGGAAAAATAAAATCCTTCAAGAACAAGCAAGTACTCAGAGATTTTGTCACCTCTAGGCCTTCTTTACAAGAGCTCCTGAAAGAGGGACTACACATGGAAAGAAACAACCAGTTCCAGCAATCCTAAAAGCATACAAAATGCTAAAGAGCATCAAGAAAATGAAGAAACTACATGAACCAATTGGCTAAACAGCCAGCTAGCATCAAAATGGCAGTATCAAACTCACACATAACAATATTAACCCTAAATGTAAATGGGCTAAATGCACCAATCAAAAGACACAGACTTGCAAATTGGATAAAATACCAAAACTCATCGGTGTGCTGTATCCAAGAAACCCACCTCACATGCAAGGATGCACAAAGACTCAAAATCAAGGGATGGAGGAAGGTTTACCAAAAAAATTGAGAGCAGGAAAAAGAAGCAGTTGCAATTCTCATCTCTGATAAAATAGACTTTAAAGCCACAAAGATCAAAAGGAACAAAGAAGGTCATTACATAATGGTAAAAAAAGATCGATACAACAGGAAGAGCTAACGATTCTAAATATATATGGACCCAACGTAGGAGCACCCAGATATATAAGGCAAGTTCTTAATGACTTACAAAGAGACTTAGACTCCCTCACAATAATAGTGGGAGACTTTAACACTCCACTGTCAATATCAGACAGATAAACCAGACAGAAAATTAACAAGTATATCCAAGACTTGAGCTCACACCTGGAACAAGCAAACCTGATAGACATTTACAGAACTCTCCACCCCAAATCCACAGAATAGACATTCTTCTCAGCACCACATCACACCTACTCCAAAATTGACCACATAATTGGAAGTAAAGCACTCCTCAGTAAAGGCAAAACAACTGAAAGTATAACAAACAGTCTCTCAGACCATAGTGCAATCAAGTTGGAACTCAGAATTCAGAAACTAACTCAGAACCGCACAGCTTCATGGAAACTGAACAACTGGCTCTTGAATGTTGATTGGATAAACAATGAAATGAAGGCAGAAATAAAGAAGTTGGATGAATCTGGAGAACATCATTCTCAGCAAACTGACACAAGAACAGAAAAAGAAATACCGCATATACTCACTCATAGGTGGGTGAGAAAAATGAAAACACATGGACACAGAGAGGCGGTCTACTATACACTGGGGACTGTTGGGGGGAATGGGGGAGGGACAGCAGGGGGGGCTGGGGGGGATAGCCTTGGAATGAATACCAAGTGTGGGTGAAGGTGAGGAAAGCAGCAAAGCACACTGCCATGTGTGTACCTATGCAACTATCTTGCACGTTCTGCACATGTACCCCCAAACCTATGATGCAATAAAAATTAAAAAAAAAAACGTATCCATCATTATCTAGTAGGATTTATCCCTGGGATACAAGGCTGGTTCAAAATACAGAAGTCTATAAATGTAATTCACAACATAAACAGAAGCAAAAACAAAAACCACAGGATTATCTCAATTGACGCAGAAAAGGCATTTGACAAAATTCAACAGCCCTTTATGCTAAAAACCCTCAATAAACTTGGTACTGATAGAACATATCTTAAAGTAATAAAAGATATTTATGACAAACCAACAGCCAATATTATATTAAGGGGCAATAACTGGAAGCATTCCCTCTGAAATCTGGCACTAGACAAGGATGCCCTCTTTCACCACTCCTACTCAACATAATACTGAAAGTTCTAGCCAGAGCAATCAGGCAAGAAAAAGAAATAAAGGGTATCCAAATAGGAAAGGTGGAAGCCAAATTGTCTCTATTTGCAGAAGACATGATTGTATACCTAGAAGACCCCATCACCTCTGCCCAAAAGCTCTTGAAACTAATAAGCAACTTCAGTAAAGTCTCAGGAAACAAAATTAATGTGGAAAAATCACAAGCATTCCTATACACCAATAACAGACTTAAAGAGAACAAAATCAAGAACGAACTGCCATTCACAATTGCTACAAAGATAATAAAGTACCTAGGAATCCAATTCACAAGAAAGGTAAGAAACCTCTTTAAGGAAAACTACAAACCACTATTAAACGAAATAAGAGAGGACACAAAGAGATAGAGAAACATTCCGTGTTTGTGGTTAGAAAGAATCAATATCATGAAAATGGCGATACTGCCCAAAGTAATTTACACAAGCAATGATATCCCCATCAAACTACCATTGAATTCCTTCACACTACTGGAAAAAACCACCATGAACTTCATATGGAACCAAAAGAGAACCCGCATAGCGAAGTTAATTCTAAGCAAAAAGAACACAGCGGGAGGCATCACATTAACAGACTTCAAACTATACTACAAAGCTACAGTAATCAAAACAGCATGGTACTTGTACCAAAACAAAGATATAGATCAATGAAACAGAACAGAGGCATCGAAGGCAACACAACATATCTACAACCATATAATCTTTGATAAACCAGACAAAAACAAGCAATGGAGAAAGGATTCCCTGTTTAATAAATGGTGTTGGGAAAACTGGCTAGCCATGTGCAGAAAGCAGAAACAGGACCCCTTCCTGACACCTTACACTAAAATTAACTCCAGATGGATTAAAGACTTAAACATAAGAACAGACACCATAAAACCCTAGAAGAAAATCTAGGCAAAACCATTCAGGACATAGGAATTGACAAGGACTTCATAACCAAAACACCAAAAGCATTGGCAACAAAAGCCACAATAAAGAAAATGGGACCTAATCAAACTCCACAGCTTCTGCATGGCAAAAGAAACCATCACTAGAGTGAATCGGCAACCATCAGAATGGAAAAATATCTTTGCCATTGACGCATCTGACAAAACGCTGATATCCAGAAGTTACAAAGAACTCAAAAAGATTTACAGGAAAAAAACAAACAAGCCCATTCAAAAATGGGCAAAAGATATGAATAGACACTTTACAAAAGAAGACATACGTGAGTCCAATAAACACATGAGAAAATGCTCATCATCACTGGTCATTAGAGAGATGCAAATCAAAACCACATTGAGTTACCATCTCACGCCAGTTAGAATGGTGATCATTCAAAAATCTGGAGACAACAGATGCTGGAGAGGATGTGGAGAAATAGGAACACTCCTACACTCTTGGGGGGAGTGTAAATTAGTTCAACCATTGTGGAAGACAATGTGGCTATTCCTCAAGGACCTAGAAATAGAAATCCCATTAGACCCAGCAATCCCATTACTGGGTATATATCCAAAGGACTATAAATCGTCCTACTATAAGGACACATGCACATGAATGTTCATTGCAGCACTGCTTACAATAGCAAAAACCTGGAACCAACCCAAATGCCCATCAATGATAGACTGAAATGGGAAAATGTGGCACATATACACCATGGAATATTATGCAGCAATCAAAAATGATGAGTTTGTGTCCTTTGTAAGGAATTGGATGAATCTGAAGAACATCACTCTCAGCAAACTGACACAAGAACAGAAAACGAAATACCGCATATTCTCACTCATAGGAAGGTGAAAAAAATGAGAAAACATGGACACAGGAAGCGGGTCTACTACACACTGGGGACTACTGGGGGAATTGAGGAGGGAAAGCGGTGTGGGCTGGGGAGGGATAGCCTGGGGATAAATGGCAAGTGTGGTTGAAGGGGAGAAAGGCAGCAAAACACACTGCCATTTGTGTACCTATGCAACTAACCTTCACGTTCTGCACATATACCCCAAAACCTATAATGCAATCAAAAATATAAAAAAAGAAGAAAGCAATAAACACATATTAGGAATAAAAAAATGGATACCTGTGGAATAGTCAGGAGACTTTTTCATGTGGCCTCTTATTCAATGTGTCATTGAAAAATATGGTGTAGTCAGGAGACTCTTTCATGTAGACACATATTCAGAGCATCAGTGAATAAGACAGACCTTTGATATAGTAAGAAATCTAATTAGTATGGCCACATCTTCTGAGGCTCACTTAATAATACACACTGGAGAATAATTTGGAGGATATTTTCAATGGATATTCATTCAGAGCCTCGGTAAATCATGCAGACCTGTGGAGTAGACAGGAGTCTATTTAATTTGAAAACATATTCATAGCCTCAGTGGATAATATGCACGTGTGTATTAGTCAAGATTAAATTTTAATTTAGCTACTGACCCGTAAACTCAATGAATAATGCACAAATATTAAGTACTCAGCAGTTTTCATATAGCCATTCATTCAGAGATTCACTGAACAATAAAATTATTTGAGATAGACTGCCTCCTGTTTCATATGGTCATACAAAAAGAGCCTCACTGAGTGACACACACCTGGGAAAGTTTTAGGCGTGTGCTTTACATAGACTCTCATTTACAGCCTAAGGGAATAATGCACAGTGTGGAATAGACACTAGTCTATTTTATATGGCCACAAAATCAAAGCCTGAGTCAGTAATACAAAACTTTGGAATATTCACTTGTCTATTATATGTGCCCAAATATTTAGAGTCAGTGTCAGTAATACACGCCTGTAGATTAGTCAGAATACCATTTCATAATGCCAAGGTTTCAGAGCCTCAGTAAATAATAAATACCTGGGGAATACTCTGGACGCTATTACATGTGGCATTTCCTCAGAGGTTCATGGAGTAAAGAACACCTATAATGTAGTCAGAATTCTATTTCATATAGCCACATACTCAGAGACTAACTGAGTAACAGACACCTTGGGAAAGTCAGGATTCTGATTCGTATAGCCACTCATTTACAGCCGAATGTAAAATCTCACGCCTGAGTAGTATATAGGAGTCTCTATTTTATTGCCACTGATTCAGAGCCTCACAGAATAATACAGACGTATGGAAATGTCAGGAGTGTACTTGACATGACCACTTATTCAGATCCTCAGTGAAGAATCATATATATCTGAAAAATACTCAGGATTCTATTATATATAACCACTTATTAAAGACTCACAGAATAATGCACACCTGGAGAATTGTCTGGAGACTATTTGATATGACCGTTCACCCAGCGACTCTGTTGAAAATGCAGAGCTGAGAAATAGTCAAGAGGACAGCGTCAGGAGTCTATTTTATGTGGTCACTCGTTCAGAAACGACTGAAGAATACACCCCTTGAGAATAGTCAGAGTCCAGGTCATATGGCCACTCAATCACAGCATTACCGAATAATGCACAATGTGGCAATAGTAAGAAGTTTATTTCATATGGCCTCTCATGCAGAGCTTCAGTGCGTAATAAACAGCTGTGGAGGAGGAAGGACCCTGTTGACAGTAGCCCCAAATAAATCATCTCCGTGATTGATACACACATGTGTGAGGGTCAGGAGACGATTTGATATGGACACTCATACAAAACCTCTTCGAATACTGCACACGTGGAAAATAATCACTAGTCTATTTCATATGGGGGTTCTTTGGAGATTCAAAAAATAACGCGCACCTGTGTAGTAAAATGTGGTCTATTTCATAAGGCCACGCTTTCAGTGTTTTAATGAATAAAATGTATATCTGATAAGTCAGGAATCTCTTTCACATGGCCACTCCTTCTGGGGTCACATGGCCACTCCCCTCAGAAAGTGTCAAGGGTCTACTTCAAATGCCTACACATTCAAAGTCTCTGTAAGTAATGAACACCTGGGCAGTACACCTGAGTCTCTTTTTTATGCCCACTTAGTCAGAGTCTCATTCAATGCTACACACCTGGGGAAGAGTGAAGAGTCTACTTCACGAAGCCACTCATTTCGATTTTCAGTGAATAATCCACACAAGGGTAATAGTCCACCATTTTGTATATGGCCACACATTTTGTGCCTCCCTGAATGATACACACCTTTGGAATTCTCAGGATTCTATTTCAGACTACCACTCATTTAGAACCTTATTGAATAAATCACAATGGAGCAATACTCAGGTGTCTATTTTGTATTGCCTCTCATTCAGAATTTCAATGAATAATTACCTTTTATGAAGAAATCAGGACACTTTTAAGATAGCCATGAATTAATTGCCTTCCCGAATGACACACATGTGGGTGGTGATCAGTAGCCTATTTCATATGAACTCTAATTCTGTGTAACACTGAGTAATACACAGAACCACTTCGAACATTGCTCATGTGAAGAATAATCACTAGTCTATTTCATATGTTCGTTTGTTTGGAGAGTCAAATAATAACACCGAACAGGGGTGATAAACACAGGAGAGTGGAGTGTACACACAGGAGGCAGTGGGTACACAAAGGAAATAAGAGGATACAAAGTTGAGGTGATACACACAGCAGAGTAGCGGATACACAGTGGAGAGTGGAGGATACACACAGGAGAAAAAAGGATAGACACAAGAAAGAGGAAGATACACACAGAACATGGGGAAACACACAGGAGAGAGAAGCGTACACACGGGAGAAAATAGGATACACACAGCAGAGAGGAGGATACACACAGTAAGGGATACACAAAGGAGAGGAAAATACACACAGAAGAGAGAAAGTATACACACAAAATGAATGGAGTTACAAATAGGAGAAAGGGGATACACAGGAAAAGGGGGACACAATCTGGAGAGAGGGGGGATACACACAGGAGAGAGGGGAAATACACACAAAAGAGAGGGTCGATATACACAGGAAAGAAAAATGATACAAACAGGAGGGAGGATACACACAGGAGAAAAAAAGAATACACACTGGAGAGAGAAAGGTACACACAGAAGAGGGGGATATACACAGGACTGAGGAGGATTCATACAGGAAAGGAGAGGAGACACACAAGAGACAGGAGGATACACACAAAAGAGGGAAGGATACACACGGTAGTCAGAAGGATAAACACAGAAGAGAGAAGGATACAAACAGGAGAGATAAGGGTTCACACAGAAGAATAGAGAATACACACAGGAGAGAGATGGATACACACAGGAGAGAGGAGTATACACAAAGCAGATAGAAGAATACACACAGGAGAGAGGGCATAAAAACAGGAGTGAGAAAGATCCACACAAGAGAGAAGGGAATGCACACAAGAGAGAGGTGGATACACACAGAAGTGGGGCATACACACAAAAGAGAGGGGATACACAGAGGAGAGAGGGGGATACATACGGAAAGTGGTGATCCACACAGGATAGCTGAGGGTACACACAGGAGAGAGAAGGTACACACAGGAGAGAGAAGGGATACACACAGAATATAGGGTGATACACCCAGGAGAAAAAGGGAAACGCACAGAAGAGAGAAGGCATACCCACAGGAGAGAGGAGGATGCACACAGGAGAGGGGGATACACACAGGAGAGAAGAGGATGCACAGAAAAGACAGGAGAAGACACACAGGAGAAAGGAGGATACACGCAGGAGAGAGAAGGGTAAACACAGGATAGAGGAGGATACACACAGGATAGAGGAGGATACAGACAAAAGAGAGAAGGATACACACAAGAGAGAGAAAGATACACACAGGCGACAGGAGAATAAACAGAGAAGAGAGGAGCATACACACTGGAGAGTGTGGTATACACACAAAGAAGAGGGAGATACTAACAAAGGGAAGGAAATAAACACAGGAGAAAGGAGGATACACATAGGAGAGAGAAGGATACACACAGGAGAAAGGAGGATGCACAAAGGAGAGGGGAAACACACAAGACAGAGTGGGATACACACAGGCGGGTAAGATAAACACAGAAGAGGGGGTAAACACACATGAGAAAGAGGGATACACAAAGAAGAGAGGAATACACACAGAAAAAAGGGGCTTACGCACAGGAGAGAGGAGGATACACACAGGAAAGAGGGTGAATACACAAAAAAGAGAGGGGGATACACACAGGACAGTGAAGCATACACGCAGGAGGGAGGGGAATACACACAGGAGAGAGGGGGATACACACAGAGAAAAAAAGATAAATACAAAAGAGAGGATGATACATACCAAAAAGAGAAGGATACAGATAGAAGAGAGGAGGATACACGCAGGAGATTGGATAATACACAAAAAAGAGTAGGATAAACACAGAAGAGGTGAGGATACACGCAGGAGAGGGGGGATACGCACAAGAGAGAGAGAAAATATACACAAGAGAGAGGAGGATACACACAGGAGTGGCGTGATACACACAGAAGAGATAGGGGAACACACAGTAGAAAGTAGAATACACACAGGAGAGAGGGGGATACACAAAGTAGGGGAGGATACACACAGAAGAGAGGGGGATACACCACGGAGAGAGGAGGATACACAAAGGCGAGAGGAGGATACACACAGGAGGGGGAATACACACAGAAAAGAGGACCATAAACACAAGAGAGGGAAATACACAAAAGAGAAAGAAAAATACACAGAAAAGAGAGGAGGATACACAGAGGACAGGGAGATACACACAAAAGAGTGGGGCGTACGCACAGGAGAGGAGAGGCTACACACATCAGAGAGGAGGATACAGACAGGAGAGAGGGGATACACACAAGAGAGAGGAAGATACAAACTGGAGAGAAGGAAGATACACATAAAAGAGGGTGGATACATACAGGAGAGAGGGGTGATGCACACAGGAGAGAAAAAATATACACACAGAATAGAGGAGGATACACACAAAAGAAAGGAAGATACACACTGGTAAGAGAGAGATACACACAGGAGAGGGAGATACACACAGGAGTGAAAAGGATAAACACAGGAAAGAAGAAAATACACACAGGAGAGAGGAGGATACACAAATAAGGGAAGTATACACACGGTACACAGAAGGATACACACAGGAGAGAGAAGAATACACACAGGAGAGGGGTGATACACACAGGAGAGATGAAGGTTCACATAGGAGAAAAGAAAATACATACAGGAGAGAGATTGATACACACAGAAGACAGGAGTATACACAAAGCAGAGAGGAGGAAACACACGAGAGAGGGAATACACACAAGATTGAAGAAGATCCACACAGGAGAAAAAAGAATGCAAACAGGAGAGAGGTGGATACACAGAGAAGTGAGGCATACACACAGCAGAAAGGAGGATTTTTGTTGGAGACAGGAAAATACACGCAGGAAAGAGGGGGATACACACAAGAGAGGGGGGATACACACAGGAGAAAGAAGGGATACACACGGAGAGTGGTGATACACACAGGACAGTGGAGGGTACACACAGGAGAGAGGGGCTACACAAAAAAGAGAATAGGATACACAAAGGAAAAATGAATACACACACGAGAGTAGGTAATAAACAGAGGAAAGAGGAGGATACACAAAGGAGAGAGGAGAATAAACCCAGGAGAGGAGGATACACACAGGAGAGAGGGGCATACACACAGGAGAGGGGGATACACACAGGAGAGAGGGGCATACACACAGGAGAGGGGGATACACACAGGAGAGAGGGGCGTAGACACAGGAGAAAGGAGGATACACACAGAAGAGAGGAGGATACACACAGAAGAGTGGAGATACACAAAGGAGAGGGGGATAGACACAGGGGAAAGAAGGGATACACACAGGAGAGAGGGGGTTACACACAAGAAAAAAGAAGAATATGCACAGGAGAGAGAAGTGATACCCACAGGAGAGAGAAGGATACACACAGGAGATAAGAGGATACAAACAGGAGAGGTGGATACACACAGGAGAGGGGGCATACACACATAAAATGGAGATAAACAAAGTAGAAAGAGGGTACACACAAAAGAGAAAAGGATACTCACAGGAAAATGGGATACAAATAGGAGAGATAAATACACACAGGTGAGAGGAGGATACACACAGGAGGAAAGGGCGTAAACACAGAAAAGTGTGGATACACACAGGAGAGAGAATGATACAAACAGGAGATGGGGGATACACACAGTAGAGAGGAAGATACACAGAGAAGAGAAGGAGATACACACAGGAGTTGGGGATACACACAGAAGAGAGGAGGAACACACAAAAGCGTTGGATACATGAAGGAGACAGGGAAATACACACAGGAGAGAGGGGAATACATAGAGAAGAGGGGGATACACACAGGAGAGAGGGAGATAAACACAGGAGAGAGGAGTATACACAGGAGAGAGTGGGATACATACAGGAAAGAGGGGAATACACACAAGAGAGAGGCGCATACGCACAGGAGAGAGGGGGATACACACAGGAGAGAGAAGGATACACAAAGGAGAGAAAAATACACACAGGTGAGAGGAGGATACACACAGGAAAGTGGGGCATAAACACAGAAGATGGGGGTTACACAAAGGAGGTAGGTGGATACACAAAGGAGAAAGGAATACACACAGGAGAAAGAAATACACACAAGAGCGAGGGAGATGCACACAGCAAATAAAAGGATACACACAGGAAAAAGGAGGATACACACAGAAGAGAGGAGTGTATACACAGGACAGAGGGTGATACACCAAGGAGAAAGGAAGATACACACAGGAGAGTGGGGCACACAATAATGATGTTGGGAAATACACAAAAAAGAGAGGGGTATACACAGAGTGGTAGAAATATACACACAGGAGTGAGGAGGATACACACTGAAGAAAAGAGGATACACACAGGAGAGAGAAAGATACGCACAGAAGAGGAAAGGATACACACAGAAGAAGGAGATACACACAGAAGAGAGGGGGATAGGCACAGGAGATAAGAATACACAGATGAGAGAGGGGATACACACAGTAGAGAGGGGGAAAAAATAAAAAAGAGTGGGATACATACAGAAGAGAGGACCATAGACAGAGGAGAGGGGATGATACACGCAGGACAGAGAAGGATACACACAGGATAGAGAGGGATACACACAGGAGAGAGGGGGGATAAACACAGGAGAAAGAAGAATACATAAAAAAGACAGAAGGATACACAGAGGTGAAAGAAAGATACACACAGGAGAGAGAAGTATACACACAGGAGAAAGGGGGATACAGACAGTAAAGAGGAAGATACACAGAGAGGGAGGGGGATACACACAGGAGAGAGGAGTATACACACATGAGAGAAGATAATACACACAAGAGAGAGGAGGATACACACAGGGGAAAGGAGGATACACACAAAAGTGAGAAAAATACACATAGGAGAGAGGGGGATACACACAGAAGACAAAGGGATACACACAGGGGGACGGGGATAAATACAGGAGAAAGGAGGATACACCCAGAAGACAGGAGGATACACACAGGACAGGGGAGGATACACAAAAAAGACAGGAGCATACAAACAGGAGAGGGGGATACACACAAAAGAAAAAGATACAAACAGAAAAGAGGAGGATATATACAGGGGATAAGGAAACACACAGGAGAGAGGGGCATACACACACAAGAGAGCAGGATACACACAAAATAGAAGAGGATACACACAGGAGAGAGGGGGTACACACAGGAGACGGGGGGATACACACAGGAGAGAAGATACACACAGGAAAGAAGAGGTTACATACAGGAGAGAGAAGGATACACAAAGGCGAAGCGGGATACACACAAAAAAGGGAAGGATACACACAAAAATGAGGTGGATACACAAAGGAGAGTAAAGAATACCGACAGAAGAGAGGGGGGTACACACAGGAGACAAGGGGGATACACACATGAGAGAAGAAGATTCACACAGGAAATAAGGATACACACAGCAGAGAGAAGGATACACACAGGGGAAGCGGGATACACACAGAAGAGGGAAAGATACACACAAAAGAGAGGAGGATACAAACAGGATGGTGAAGGATACCCACAGATAAGAGGTGGATACACACAGGAGAGAGGGGGTACACACGGGAGAGAAGAGGATACACAAAGGAAAAAGGGATACACACAGGAGAGTAGGGAATAAACAGAGGAGAGAGGAGGATACACACAGGAGAGAGGAGGATAAACACAGGAGAGGAGGACACACACAGAGAGAGGGTGATTCACACAGGAGAGGGGGATACACACAGGAGACAGGGTCGTAAACACAGGAGAAAAAAGGATACACACAGCAGAGAGGAGCATACACACAGGAGAGAGGACATACACAAAAGAGAGAGGTTGATACGCACAGGAGAGAGAAGGGATACATACAGGAGAGAGGGGTTTACACACAGGAAAAAAGAGGGATACTCACAGGAGAGAGAATTGATACCCACAGGAGAGAGAAAAATACACACAGGAGAGAAAAGGATAAACACAGGAGAGCAGAATGCACACAGGAGAAAGGAGGAGACACACAGGAGAAAGAAGGATACACGCAGGAGAGAGGAGGATAAACAAAGGAGAGAGAAAAATACGAACAGGAGAGAAGAGTATACGCACAGGAGAGTGGAGGATACACAGAAAAGAGAGGAGGATACACACAGGAGAGAGAGAAATACACACAGGAGAGAAGAGGATACACACAGAAAAGGGGTAATAAATACAGGAGAAAGAAGGGTACACATAGGAGAAAGGGGGATAAAAACAGAAGTCAGAAAGATACACAAAGGAGAGGGGGATACACACAGGAAAGAGGGGGGACACATTGATGAGAGAAAAGGATACACACAAGAGAGGAGAATACACACAGGAGAGGGGGATAACAGCAGGAACGAGGGGCATACACACAGGAGAGGGAGATAAACACAGGACAAAGGGGAATATACACAGGGGAGAAAAGGATACACACAAGAGAGGGGGACAGACACAAAAAGAGGAGCGTACACACAGGAGAAAGAAAAACACACACAGCAGAGAAAAGAATACACACAGGAGAGAGAGGATACACAGAGGAGAGAGGAGGACACACAGGACAGAGGGAAATACACACAAAAAAGGGAAGGATACACACAGGAGACAGAAGGATACACACAGGGTAGTGGGGGATACAAAAAGAAGAGGTGTGATACACACAGGAGAGAGGAGGGTACACAAAGGAGAGAGGGGGATACAAACAGGAGAGAGGAGGATACACACAGGATAAGGGGATGCACACAGGAAAGAGAGGGATACACACAGGAGAAAAAATACACACAGGAGAGACGGGCATACACACATAAAAGGGTGATAAACAAAGGAGGAAGGGGGACAAACACAGGAGAGAAAAGTATAAACACAGAAAATAGTGATACACACAGGAGAGAGTGGCGTAAACACAGGAGAGAAAAAGATACACACCGGAGAAAGAAGGAAACAAACAGGAGAGAAGGGATACACACAAAAGAGGGGGATACACACAGGAGAAAGGGGGAATACACACAGGAAAGGAAGTGTTACACACAGGAGAGAAGAGGAAAACACACAGGAGAGCGGAAGGATAAACACAGTAGAGAGAAGGATACACACAAAAGAGAGGAGGATACACACAAGAGAGAAAAGTATACACACAGGAGTGGGGCATACACAAAAGAGAGAAGGGGATACACACAGGAGCGTTGGATACATACAGGAGACAGG
Source organism: Saguinus oedipus (assembly GCA_031835075.1). NCBI lineage: Eukaryota > Metazoa > Chordata > Mammalia > Primates > Cebidae > Saguinus > Saguinus oedipus. Next base: position 62,596,995 of record CM063173.1, read on the forward strand.
GAAATATACACAGGAGTGAGGGGGATACACACAGGAGAGAAAAGAATACACACAGGAGATAGAAGGATACACACAGGTGAGAGGAGGATACACAAAGAAGAGGGGAAACACACAGGAGAGAGAGGGATTCACACAGGCGAGAAAGATAAACACAGAAGAGGGGTGGATAAACACAGGTGAGAGGGGAATACACACAGGAGAGAAAAATACACACAGGAGATAGGGGCTTATGCACAGGAGAGAGAAGGATACACACAGGAGAGAGGGGGGATACACAAAGAAGAGGGGGGATACACACAGGAGAGTGAAGCATACACACATGAGGGAGGGGAATACACACAGGAGAGAGGAGGATACACACAGAGGGAAAAGGATAAATACAATGAGAGGAGGATACACACAAAAGAGAGGAGGATACAAATAGAAGAGAGGAGGATACACTCAAAGGAAAGGAGGATACAAATAGCAGAGAGGAGGATACATGCAAGAGAGGAAAGGATACACACAAAAGAGAGAAGTATACAGACAGAAAAGGGGCATACACACAGGAGAAAGAAAGATTCTCACAGGAGTGTTGGATACATACAGGAGACAAGGAAATACACACAACAGAGAAGGAAATACACACAAGAGAAATGGATCAACAAAGGAGAAAGGGGGATTCACACAGAAGAGGGGGATACCCACAGGAGAGATGAAGATCCACACAGGAGAGAGAAGAATACACACAGGAGAGAGGGCGTTACCCACAGGAGAGTGGTGATATACACAAGAGAGAGGAGGATACACACAGGAGAGAGGGAAATACACACAAAAGAGAGGAACATACACACAGGACAGAGAAGGTAACGCACAGAATAGAGGAAAATTCACACAGTAGAGAGGGTGATACACACAGGAGAGAGGAAAATACACACAGGAGAAAGGGAAATACACACAGGTGAAAAAAAATACACAAAGGAGAGAGGGAAATACACACAGGAGAGAGAAAAGATACACACAGAAGAGAGGAGGATACACACAAAAGAGATGGGAATACACACAGGAGAGAAGAGGATACACACAGGGAAGAGGAGGATACACAGAGCAGGGAGGGGGATACACACAGGAGAGAGGGGATACACACAGGGGAGAGGGAATATACACACAGGATAGAGGAGGATACACACAGAAAAATGGGGATACACACAGAAGAAAGGAGGAAACACACACAAGAGAGGAGGATACACACAGAAGAGAGAAGGATACACACAGAAGAGAGGAGGATACAAACAGGAGAGGGGGATACACACAGGGGAGGGGGCATACACACATAAAATGGAAATAAACACAGTAGAAAGGGGGAACACACAGAAGAGTGGAGGATACTCACAGGAAAAGGTGATACAAACAGGAGAGAAAAATACACACAGGTGAGAGGAGGATACCCACAGGAGAAAGGGGCATAAACACAGAAAAGTGGGGATACACAGAGGAGAGGGGGGATACACAAAGGAGAAAGGGAAACACACAGGAGAGGGAAATACACACAAGAGCGAGGGGGTTCAGGGAGGAGAAAGGGAAATACACACAGGAAAGAGGAGGATACACACAGGAGAGAGAATGATACAAGAGAGGGAGTATACACACAGTAGAAAGAAAGATACACACAGAAGAGAAGGAGATACACACAGGAGTGGGTGATACACACAGAAGAGGGTGGGTACACACAAAAGCGTTGAATACATGCAGGAGATGGGGAAATACACACAGGAGAGAGGGGGATACACACAGGAGAGAGGAGTATACACCATAGAGGGTGGGAAACACACAGAAAAGAGGGTAATACACACAATAGAGAGGGGCATACACACAGGAGAGAGGGGGGTAAACACAAGAGAGAGAAAGATACACAAAGGAGAGAAGAGGATACACGCAGGAGAGAGAATTATACACAGGAGAAAGTGGTATACACACAGGAGAGAGGAGGATACACAAAGGAGAGAAAAATACACACAGGTGAGAGGAGGATACACACAGGAGAGTGGGGCGTACACACAGAAGAGGGCGGTTACACAAATGAGAGAGGTGGATACACAAAGGAGAAAGGGATACACACAGGAGAAAGAAATACACACAAGAGCGATGGAGATGAACACAGGAGAAAGGCGGTTACACACAGGACAGAGGAGAATACACACAGGAGAGAGGAGCATATACACAGGAGAGAAGGTGATACAAACAAGAGAAAGAAAGATACACACAAAACAGTGGGGCACACAAACATGAGGGTGGGGAATACACACAAAAGAGAAAGGTATACACAGAGTGGTAGAAGGATACACACAGGAGTGAGGAGGATACACCCTGGAGAGAGGAGGATAAACACAGGAGAGAGAAAGATATGCACAGAAGAGGAAAGGATACACACAGAAGAAGGAGATACACACAGAAGAGAGGGGGATAGGCACAGGAGAGCAAGATACACAGACGAGAGAGGGGATACACACAGGAGAGAGGGGGAAAAACACAGGAGAGGGGGATACATACAGAAGAGAGGGGCAAAGACAACGGAGAGGGGATGATTCACGCAGGAGAGAAAAGGATACACACAGAAGCGAGGGGGATACACACAGGAGAGAGAAGGGAGAAACAAAGGAGTGAGAAGAATACACAAAAAAGACAGGAGGATACAAAGAGGTGAAAGGAAGATACGCACAAAAGAGAGGATACCCACAGGAGAAAGGGGGATACAGACAGTAGAGAGGGAGAAACTCACAGGGAAAGGGGGATACACACAGGAGAGAGGAGAATACACACAGGAGGAAAGAGAATACACACGAGAGAGGAGGATACACAAAGGTGAAGGGAGGATACAAACAGGCGAGAGGAGGATACACAAAGAAGAGAGGTGAATAAACACAGAAAAGAGGAAGATACACACAAGAGAGAGGAGGATACACACAGGAGAGAGGAAGATACACACAGGGAAAACGAGAATACACACAAAAAAGGGAAGGATACACATAGGAGAGAGGGGGATGAACACAGAGACAGAGGGATACACACAGGGGATGGGGATAAATACAGGAGAGAGGAGGACACACACAGGAGAGAGAAGGATACACACAGGACAGTGGAGGATACACAAAGGAGATAGGAGCATACACAGGAGAGAAGGATACACACAAAAGAGGAAGATACACAGAAAAGTGGAGGATACATACAGGGGATGGGGATACACACAGGAGACAGGGGCATAGAAACAGAAGAGAGCAGGATACACACAAAATAGAGGAAAATACACACAGGAGACACACAGGAGACAGGGGGGATACACACAGGAGAGAAGAAGATACACACTGGAAAGAAGAGGATACACACAGGAGAGAGAAGGATAAACACAGGAGAGTGAAGGATACCCACAGAAGAGAGGGGGATACACACAGGGGAAGCGGGATACACGCAGAACAGGGAAGGATACACACAGAAGAGAGGAGGATACACACAGGAGAGTGAAGGATACCCACAGAAGAGAGAGGGATACACACAGGAGAGGGGGGCATATAAACAAAAGAGGGGAATACCCAGAGTAGAAAGGAGAAATCAAACAGGAGAGGAAAATACACACAGGAGAGGGAGATACACACAAGAGAGAGGGGGATGCACAAAGTAGAGGGGGATACACACAGGAAAGGGGTAGATACACAAAAAAAGGGAAGGATACACACAGAGAGGGCAGATACACACAGAAGAGAGGAAGATACACACAGGAGAGTGGGGCATACACACAGGAGGAAGAGAGATACACACAGAAGAGAATGGTATACACACAGGAATGAAGGATACACACAAAAGAGACGAGGATACCCACAGGAGAGAGGATACTCACAGGAGAGAGGAAGATACACACAGGATAAAGGAGGATGCACACAGAAAAGATGGGGATACAAACAGGGGAGTGGAGGATACATAAAGGAGAGAAAAGGATACACAGAAGAGAAAGAAGAATACACACAGGAGACAGCAGGATACACACAGGAAAGGGGAGGATACACACAGTAGAGAGAAGGATACACATAGGAGAGAGGTAGATACACACAGGAGAAAGATGCACACAGGAGAGAAGAGGATACACATAGGAGAAAGGGGGATACACACAGGAAAGAGGAAAATACACACAGGTAAGGGGGATACACAAAGAAAGAAGGGCGCACACCCAGGAGAGAGGAGAATACACACAGGAGAGAGGAGGATGCAAACAGGAGAGAAGTGATACACACAGGAGAAAGGGGGTATTCAAAGGATCCTTCACAGCCTCACTGAATATTACACACTTGTGATATAGTCTAAAGTCTATTTTTTTTATGGCCACTCATTCAAAGAATTACTAAATAATGCACACCTGCTGAATAGACAGATGTCTCTTTCCTATGGCCACTCGTTAAGAGCCTCACTAAGTGTACAAACCTGGAGAAATAGTCAGGATTTACCTTTATCCCCTCACTTAGAGTCTCACTAAATAATGCACACCTGTGGAATAGTCAGGAGACGTTTTCATGTGGCCTGTAATTCGGAGTGTCACTGAATAATGTGGTGTAGTCAGGAGTCTATTTCATGTGGATACATATTCAGAGCCTCAGTGAGTAAGACAGGCCCTTGATATAGTAAGGAATCTAATTAATGTGGCCACATCTTCTGAGCCTCGCTGTATAATAGACATCTGAATAATAATTTTGAGTCTATTTTTGATGGATATTCATTCAGAGCCTCGGTAAATAATGTACACCTTGGAGAAGCCAGGAGTCTATTTTATTAGGACATTCATTCATAGACTCATGGATACTATTCACGTGTGGATTAGTCAGGATTCCATTTTATATGGCCACTGAATCGTAACCTCAATGTAAAATGCACAAATGGAAAGTACTCCGCAGTCTATTTCATGTAAACACTAATTCAGAGACTCAGTGAATAATACAAATATTTAAGATAGACAAAATCCTGTTTCCTATGGTCATACAAAAACAGCCTCACTGAGTAATGCACACCTGGGGAAGTGACAAAATTCTTCTTTCTATAGCCTCTCATTTACAGCCTAAGGGAATAATGCACACGTGTGGAATAGACACTAGTCTATTTTATATGGCCACAAAATCAAAGCCTGAGTGAGTAATACACAACTTTGGAATAGTCACTAGTCTATTACATATGCCCAAATATTTAGAGTCAGAGTAAATAATACACGCCTGTGGAATAGTCAGAAAACAAGTTCATACGGCCAAAGTTTCAGATACTCAGTAAATAATACATACTTCGGAAAAACTCAGGACGCTATTACATGTGGCATCAATTTCAGAACTTCATGAAATAATAAACACCTGTATTGTAGTCAGAATTCTATTTCCTATAGCCACATATTCAGAGCCTAACTAAATAACATACACCTTGGAAAGAGTCAAGATTCTATTTCTTATAGCCACTAATTTAGAGCCGAATGTCAAAACGCACGCCTGAGGAGTATTCAGGAGTCTCTATTTTATGGCCACGCATTCAGAGCATCACAGAATTATACAGACCTATGGAAACGTCAGGAGTGTATTTCTTTTTTTTTAATTTTTTAAATTTTTATTGCATTATAGATTTTGGGGTACATGTGCAGAGTGTGCAAGATAGCTGCATAGGTAAACACATGTCAGTGTGCTTTGCTGCCTTCCTCCCCTTCAACCACACTTGGCATTTATCCGAGGCTATCCCTCCCCAGCCACCCCCACTGTCCCTCCCCCCTTCCCCACAATAGACCCCAGTGTGTAGTAGACCCCTTCCCTCAGTCCATGTGTTCTCATTTTGCTCACCCGTGTATGAGTGAGAATATGCGGTATTTCTTTTTCTGTTCTTGAGTCAGTTTGCTGAAAATGATGTCCTCCAAATTCATCCATGTCCTTAAAAGGGACACAAACTCATCAGTTTTGATTGCTGCATAATATTCCATGGTGTATATGTGCCACATTTGCCCAGTCCAGTCTATCATCCATGGGCATTTGGACTGGTTTCACGTCATTGCTATTGTAAACAGTGCTGCAATGAACATTCGTGTGCATGTGTCCATATAGTAGAATGATTTAAAGTCCTTTGGATATATACCCAGTAATGGGATTGCTGGGTCAAATGCAATTTCTATTTCTAGGTCCTTGAGGAATCGCCACACTGTCTTCCACAATGGGTGAACAAATTTACACTCCCACCAACAGTGTAAGAGTGTTCCTATTTCTCCACATCCTCTCCAGCATCTGCTGTATCCAGATTTTTTAATGATCGCCATTCTAACTGGCATGAGATGGTATCTCAACGTGGTTTTCATTTGCATCTCTCTAAGGACCAATAATGATGAGCATTTTTTCATGTGTTTGTTGGCCTCATGTATGTCTTCTTTTGTAAAATGTCTGTTCATATCCTTTGCCCATTTTTGAATGGGCTTGTTTGTTTTTTTCCTGTAAATCTGTTTGAGTTCTTTGTAAATTCTGGATATCAGCCCTTTGTCAGATGCATCAACTGCAAAGATTTTTACCCATTCTGATGGTTGCCGATTCACTCTAGTGACTGTTTCTTTTGCTTTGCAAAAGCTGTGGAGTTTGATTAGGTCCCATTTGTCTATTTTGGCTTTTGTTGCCAATGCTTTTGGTGTTTTGTTCATGAGGTCCTTGCCTACTCCTATGTCCTGAATGGTTTTGCCTAGATTTTCTTCTAGGGTTTTTATGGTGTCACGTCTTATGTTTAAGTCTTTAATCCATCTGGAGTTAATTTTAGTGTAAGGTGTCAGGAAGGGGTCCAGTTTCTGCTTTCTGCACATGGCTAGCCAGTTTTCCCAACACCATTTATTAAACAGGGAATCCTTTCCCCATTGCTTGTTTTTGTATGGTTTATCAAAGATTATATGGTTGTAGGTGTGTTGTGTTGCCTCCGATGCCTCTGTTCTGTTTCATTGGTCTATATCTCTGTTTTGGTACCATTATCATGCTGTTTTGATTACTGTAGCTTTGTAGTATAGTTTGAAGTCTGGTAGTGTTAGGCCTCCCGCTTTTTGCTTAGAATTGACTTGGTTGTGCGGGCTCTCTTTTGGTTCCATATGAAGTTCATGGTGGATTTTTCCAGTTCTGTGAATAAATTCAATGGTAGTTTGATGGGGATAGCATTGATTGTGTAAATTACTTTGGGCAGTATAGCCATTTTCACGATATTGATTCTTCCCAACCACGAAAATGGAAAGTTTCTCCATCTCTTTGTGTCCTCTCTTATTTCGTAGAGCAGTGGTTTGTAGTTTTCCTTGAAGAGGTCCCTTATGTTCCTTGTGAGTTGTATTCCTAGGTATTTTATTTTCTTTGTAGTAATTGTGAATGGCAGTTTGTAGTTGATTTGGTTCTCTTTTAGTATGTTATTGTTGTCTAGGAATGCTTGTGATTTTTGCATATTGATTTTATATCCTGAGACTTTACTGAAGTTGCCTATCAGTTTCAGGAGCTTTTGGGCTGAGGTGATGGGGTCTTCTAGGTATACTATCATGTCGTCTGCAAATAGAGACAATTTGGCTTCCACCTTTCCTATTTGAATACCTTTTATTTCTTTTTTTTACCTGATTGCTCTGGCTAGAACTTCCAATACTATGTTGAATAGGAGTGGTGAGAGAGGGCATCCTTGTCTAGTGCCAGATTTCAAAGGGAATGCTTCCAGTTTTTGCCCAGTAAGTATGATATTGGCTATTGTTTTGTCGTAAATAGCTTTTATTACTTTGAGATATGTTCCATCAATACCAAGTTTATTGAGGGTTTTTAGCATAAAGGGTTGTTGAATTTTGTCAAATGCTTACTCTGTGTCAATTGAGATAATCATGTGGTTTTTATTTTTGCTTCTGATTTTGTGGTGAATTACATTTATAGAATTGCCTATATTGAACCAGCCTTGCATCCCCGGGATGAATTCTACTTGATCATGACAGATAAGTTTTTTAGTGTGCTGTTGCAATTGGTTTGCCAGTATTTTATTGAAGATTTTTGCATCTATGTTCATCATGGATATTGGCCTGAAGTTTTCTTTTCTTGTTGAGTCTCTGACGGGTTTTGGTATCAGGATGATGTTGGTCTCATAAAATAATTTGGGAAGGGTTCCCTCTTTTTGATTTATTTGGAATAGTTTCAGAAGGAATGGTACTAGATCCTCTTTGTGTGTCTGACAGAATTCGGCTGTGAACCCATCTAGATCTGGGCTTTTTTTGTGTGGTAGGCTCTTAATTGCTGCCTCAACTTCAGACTTTGTTATTGGTCTATTCATAGCTTCAGCTTCTTCCTGGTTTAGGCTTTGGAAGACACGGGCATCCAGGAATTTATACCTTTCTTCCTGGTTTACTAGTTTATGTGCATAGAGTTGTTTGTAGTATTCTCTGATGATGGTTTGAATTTCTGTGGAATCTGTGGTGATTTCCCCTTTATCGATTTTTATTGCATCTATTTGGTTGTTCTCTCTTTTCTTTTTTATCAGTCTGGCTAGTGGTCTATCTATTTTGTTGATCTTTTCAAAAAACCAGCTCTTAGATTTATTGATTTTTTGAAAGGATTTTTGTGTCTCTATCTCCTTCAGTTCTGCTCTGATCTTAGTTATTTCTTGTCTTCAGCTAGGTTTTGAGCTTTTTTGATCTTGCTCCTCTAGCTCTTTCAATTTTGACGATAGGGTGTCCATTTTGAATCTCTCCATTCTTCTCATGTGGGCACTTATTGCTATATATTTTTCTCTACAGACTGCTTTGAATGTGTCCCATAGATTCTGGTACGTTGTGTCTTCGTTTTCATTGGTTTTGAAGAACTTCTTTATTTCTGCCTTCATTTCATTGTTTATTTAATCAACATTCAAGAGCCAGTTGTTCAGTTTCCATGAAGCTGTGCGGTTCTGAGTTAGTTTCTGAATTCTGAGTTCCAACTTGATAGCACTATTGTCTGAGAGACTGTTTGTTATGATTTCAGTTGTTTTGCATTTGCTGTGGAGTGCTTTACTTTCAATTCTGTGGTCAATTTTGGAGTAGGTGAGATGTGGTGCTGAGAAGAATGTATATTCGGAAAATGTGGCACATATACACCATGGAATATTATGCAGCAATCAGAAATGATGAGTTTGTGTCCTTTGTAGGGACATGGATGAATCTGGAGAACATCATTCTCAGCAAACTGACACAAGAACAGAAAAAGAAATACCGCATATACTCACTCATAGGCGGGTGAGAAAAATGAGAACACATGGACACAGAGAGGCGGTCTACTATACACTGGGGACTGTTGGGGGAAATGGGGGAGGGACAGCGGGGGGGGGCTGGGGGGATAGCCTGGGGATGAATACCAAGTGTGGGTGAGGGGGAGGAAGGCAGCAAAACACACTGCCATGTGTGTACCTATGCAACTATCTTGCACGTTCTGCACATGTACCCCAAAACCTATAATGCAATAAAAATTTAAAAAAAAAAAAAAAAAAAAAAAAAAAAAAAAAAAAAGAATGTATATTCTGTGAATTTGTGGTGGAGCGTTCTGTAAATATCTATCAGGTTTGCTTGTTCCAGGTCTGAGTTCAAGTCCTTAATATCCTTGTTAATTTTCTGTCGATTGATATGTCTGCTATTGACAGTGGAGTGTTAAAGTCTCCCACTATTATTGTGTGGGAGTCTAAGTCTCTTTGTAAGTCATTAAGAACTTGCCTTATATATCTGGGTGCTCCTGCATTGGGTCCATATATATTTAGAATTGTTAGCTCTTCTTTTTTTTTTTTTGTCAGATGTTATAGAAATTTATTCTGAAAATATACACTCAAATATTAATTACATATTCTAAAATATTAAGGGCCTAAACTATACAATTCTAAGACTAGGGTGATGTATAAAAGAGTGTTCTGAAAAATTTAATGTGTTAGTAGAGAAAGATTTTCATCACAAAAGAATTCATTTTAGACCTTAAATGAATATTATGTAAGTATATAAACCTGAAAAGCAACCAATTCTTACTGATTTATAAGAATGTTTTATAAATTAAGGACACTAATCTTTTGGGTGTCATAGATATTATAATATATTTGAAAATCAAAACATTTGTAATGACTACTTGTGGGTTGAATACTAAGTGTCAGGACTCTGCTTAATAATGAAGCTACAACAATGAACAAGGATCATATTTATTAATCTTACAAGTTTTTCACTAGCTTCTTTCCTTTTTTTTTAAATTTTTATTGCATTATAGGTTTGGGGGTACATGTGCAGAACGAGCAAGATAGTTGCATAGGTACACACATGGCAGTGTGCTTTGCTGCTTTCCTCCCCTTCACCCACACTTGGTATTCATCCCCAGGCTATCCCCCCCAGCCCCCCCTGCTGTCCCTCCCCCATTCCCCCCAACAGTCCCCAGTGTATATTAGACCGCCTCTCTGTGTCCACGTGTTCTCATTTTTCTCACCCACCTATGAGTGAGTATATGCGGTATTTCTTTTTCTGTTCTTGTGTCAGTTTGCTGAGAATGATGTTCTCCAGATTCATCCATGTCCCTACAAAGGACACAAACTCATCATTTTTGATTGCTGCATAATATTCCATGTTGTATATGTGCCACATTTTCCCAGTCCAGTCTATCATAGTTGGGCATTTGGGTTGGTTCCAGGTCTTTGCTATTGTAAACAGTGCTGCAATGAACATTCGTGTGCATGGGTCCTTATAGTAGAACGATTTATAGTCCTTTGGATAGATACCCAGTAATGAGATTACTGGGTCAAATGGAATTTCTATTTCTAGGTCCCTGAGGAATCGCCACACTGTCTTCCACAATGGTTGAACTAATTTACACTCCCACCAACAGTGTAAGAGTGTTCCTATTTCTCCACATCCTCTCCAGCATCTGCTGTCTCCAGATTTTTTAATGATCGCCATTCTAACTGGTGTGAGATGGTATCTCAATGTGGTTTTGATTTGCATCTCTCTAATGACCAATGACGATGAGCACTTTTTCATATGTTTGCTGGCCTCATGTATGTCTGCTTTCGTAAAGTTTCTGTTCATATCCTTTGCCCATTTTTGAATGGGCTTGTTTGTTTTTTTCCTGTAAATCTGTTTGAGTTCTTTGTAAATTCTGGATATCAGCCCTTTGTCAGATGCGTAAACTGCAAAGATTTTTTCCCATTCTGATGGTTGCTGATTCACTCTAGTGACAGTTTGTTTTGCCGTGCAGAAGCTGTGGAGTTTGATTAGGTCCCATTTGTCTATTTTGGCTTTCGTTGCCAATGCTTTTGGTGTTTTGTTCATGAAGTCCTTGCCTACTCCTATGTCCTGAATGGTTTTGCCTAGATTTTCTTCTAGGGTTTTTATGGTGTCAGGTCTTACGTTTAAGTCTTTAATCCATCTGGAGTTAATTTTAGTGTAAGGTGTCAGGAAGGGGTCCAGTTTCTGCTTTCTGCACATGGCTAGCCAGTTTTCCCAACACCATTTATTAAATAGGGAATCCTTTCCCCATTGCCTCTTTTTGTCTGGTTTATCAAAGATAATATGGTTGTAGATGTGTTGTGTTGCCTCCGATGCCTCTGTTCTGTTCCATTGGTCTATATCTCTGTTTTGGTACCAGTACCACGCTGTTTTGATTACTGTAGCCTTGTAGTATAGTTTGAAGTCTGGTAGCGTGATGCCTCCTGCTGTGTTCTTTTTGCATTCTTGTTATCATTTTCTCGAATCTTGTTTCAAATCTTTTTTCAAGGTTCTTAGTTTCTTTGCACTGATTTAGAACATGTTCTTTTAGCTCACTGAAATTTCTCATTATCCACTTTCTGAAGTCTGATTTCGTCATTTCTTCACACTTATTCTCCGTCCACCTTTGTTCCCTTGCTGGTGAGGAATTTTGGTCCTTTGTAGGAGGTGAAGTGTTTTGGTTTCGGGTGTTTTCCTCCTTTTTGCGCTGGTTTCTTTTCATTTTCATTGATTTATCTACCTGTCGTCTTAGCAGTTGTTGATTTTTCAATTGGGAGGATGTGTTTATATCTGCTGCAACAGAACTCATAAAACACCCCCCTTTTATCCCTCTTAGATGCTCTGTCTTAAGGAGTTGGGGCTTTCTTTATGAGTATCTGTTGCACTGTCCTGCCCAGCTAGGTGGCAGTCTATTCACTATTTTCCTGCCGTGGCTCTGTCCTGCTATCGTGGGTCTGCCCTGTTGCTGCGGGGCTCCGTTCTGCTGTGGCTAGCTCCACCCTGCTGGGGAGTCTCTCTGTTAATGCAAGTTGCCTCGGCAACAGCAGGCTTTGCCAGCCCTTGGCGGTACTTCAGCAGTGGCGGATTGTGTCAGTAGTGGTGGACGCCCCTCCCGCAACGGGCTGCACCATCCTAAATGCTGGCAGCAAAACTCTCAGCCCCGAGTGCCTCCAATCGCCTCCCTGCTTGTCCCTGTCAGGGTGGGACCCGCCGAGCCCGATCACCCAGCTCCCTGCCTTAGTCCATCCTCTGTCTCTCTCTCTTTCTTCCTCTCCCCAAGCTGAACGATTGACTCTCTCACTGACGCCCCAGTAGCCTGCTGATAGTGCACTGGGATCCGTGCGATCTCCCATGCCACTGCCCACTGCATCAGCTCAGATAACCATTTCCAGGAATCTCCTGGTCTGGTTCATTGTCCAAGTACCATTGAATCAGACGGACATGCCAATCTTTCCTTCCAAATCTCAGATTGCTGGTTTAGCTGGGCACCCGTACCAGTGAGTTTTCTGCCTGGTGCCGCTGCATTGCAGAACCGGCTGAAGCAGCCGCGCGAGCTGCCTGTGCTAGCATCTCGTGTCTCTCTTACACCTGGGACTTTCAACGTTCTGTGGGCAAAAAGATCTGTCCGATAACGTGTCTAGGACTCACCTCTGTGCCTTCACTGAGAGCTGCAATCCAGAGTCGCCTCTACGATGCCATCTTGGAAGTCCACCTCTGTAGGAGTGTATTTCACATAGCCACTTATTCAGAACCTCAGTGAAGAATCATATATATCTGGAAAATACTCAGGATTATATTATATATAGCCACTTATTCAGAGACTCACTGAATAATGCACACGTAAGGAATAGTCTAAAGACTATTTGATATGACCCTACACGCAGTGACTCAGTGGACAATGCAGAACAGAAAAACTGTCAAGATGATAGAGTCAGAAGTTTATCTTATGTGGTCACTAGTTCAGAATCTCACTGAAGAATACACACCTTTGGTATAGTAAGAGTCCAAGTCACGTGGCCACTGAATCACAGCATTATGGGATAATGCACAAAAGGGCAATAGTAAGGAGTCTTTTTCATATGGACTCTCAATCAGAGCTTCAGTGTGTAATAAAGAGCTGTGGAGTAGTCAGGATCCTATTTAAGGTAGCCCCAAATTAAGCAGCTCCGTGAAAGATACACACATTTGTCAGAGTGATGAGACTATTTGATATAGACACGCATACAGAAACTTTTCGAATACTGCACATGTGGTGAATAATCAAAAGTCTGTTTCATATGGTGATTCGTTTAAAGAATCAAATAATAATGCACACCTGTGGAGTAAAATGGGTTCTATTTCATAAGGCCACCCTTTCAATGCTTTAGAGAATATTATGTATATCTCATAAGTCAGGAGTCTCTTTCACATGGCCACTCATTCTGGGCCTGTGTGAATAGTACTCCCCTCAGAAACAGTTAAGGATCTACTTCAAATGCCTACACATTCAGAGTCTCTGTAAGTAATGAACACCTAGGAAATACACCTGAGTCTCTTTTTTATGCACACTTAGTCAGAGTGTCATTCAATAATACACACCTGGGGAAGAGTTATGAGTGTACTTCATGGAGCCACTCATTTAGATCCTCAGTGAATAATGCATGCCAGGGTAATAGTCGAGCATTTTTCATATGGCCACTCATTTTGTGCCTCACTGAGTGATATACATCTGAAGAATCATCAGGATTCTATTTGATATTACCACTCAATTAGAACCATATTGAATAATTCACAATGTAGCAATAGTCAGGTGTCTCTTTTATATGGTCTATCATTCACAGTTTCAGTGAATATATAACTTCTATGGAGTAATCAGAACGCAGTTTATGATAGCCACTAATTAAGTGTGTTTCTGAATAATACACACCTGGGTGATAGTTAGGAGTCTATTTCATATGAACTCTAATTTTGCGTATCACTGTGTAATACACACCTGGTGCAGGGTCAGGTATCTATTTGCTATGGACACTCAAACAGAACTTGTTTCATTAATGTACAGATGTATAATAATGAGGAGTCTATGTCATATGGCTATTCATTCAGACAAACAGTGAATAATGCACATGTGGATAAATTAGAAGTCTGTTTTATATGGCCCCTCTTACACAGCCTCACTGAATATTACACAATTGAGATATAGTCTGGAGTCTATTTTTATGGCAAGTCATTCAGATAATCACTAATTAATGCACACCTGTGGAATAGTCAGAAGTCTCTTTCCTATGGTCACTCGTTAAGAACCTCACTAAATGTACACACCTGGGGAAATAGTCAGGATTTACCTTAATCCCCTCATTCAGAGTCTCACTAAATAATGCACACCTTTGGAATAGTCAGGAAACTTTTTCATGTGGCCTCTAATTCGGAGTGTCACTGAATAATGTGGTGTAGTCACAAGTCTATATCACGTAGACACATATTAGGAGCCACAGTGAATAAAACAGGCCCTCGATACAGTAAGGAATCTAATTAATATGGGCACATCTTCTGAGCCTCACTGAATAATACACACCTGGGGAATAATTTGGAGTCTATTTTCGATGGACATTCATTCAGAGCCTCTGTCAATAATGTACACCTGTGGAGTAGGAAGGAGACTATTTTATTATGACACTCATTAATAGCTTCAGTGGATAATATTTACGTGTGGATTAGTCAGGATTGCATTTTATATGGCCAATTACTCATAACCTCAGGGAAAAATGCACAAATGTAAAGTACTCAGCAGTCTATTTTATATAGACACTCATTCAGAGTTTCACTGAATAATACAAATATTAAATATAGACAGTACCCTTTTTTATATGGTAACACGAAAAGAGCCTCACTGAGTAATGGAAACCTGGGGAAGTGATAGGAGTCTACTTTATATAGCCTCTCATTTACAGCCTCAGGGAATAATGCACACGTGTGGAATAGACACTAGTCTATTTTATATGGCCACAAAATCAAAGCCTGAGTGAGTAATACACAACTATGGAATAGTCACTAGTCTATTCCATATGCCCAAATATTTAGAGTCAGAATCAATAATACACACCTGTGGACTAGTCAGAAAACAATTTCATATGGCTAAAGTTTCAGAGCCTCAGTGAATAATACATACCAGGAAAACACTCAGGACGCTATTACATGTGGCATCAATTTCAGAGCTTCATTGAATAAGAAACCCCTGTATTGTAGTCATAATTCTATTTCCTATAGCCACATATTCAGAGCTTAACTGGGTAACACACACCTTGGGAAAATTAAGGATTATATTTCGTATAGACACTCATTTAGAGCCAAATGTCAAAAAGCATGGCTGAGGAATATTCAGGAGTCTCTATTTTATGGCCACTCATTCAGAGCTTCAAAGAATAATACAGACCTATGGAAATGTCAGGAGTGTATTTCACATGGCCGCTTATTCAGATCCTCCGTAAAACCTTATATATCTCTGAAAAAATACTCAGGATTATATTATATATAGTTACTTATTCAGAGACTCACTAAAAAAGGCACAGCTAAGGAATAGTCTGGAGACTATTTGATATGACTCTTCACATAGCGACTCAGTGGACAATGTAGAACTAAAAAATAGTCAAGAGAATAGAGTCAAGAGTTTATGTTATGTGGTCACTCGTTCAGAATCTCACTGAAGTATACACACCGTTGCAATAGTCAGAGTCCAATTCATATGGGCACTCAATCACACCATTACAGAATAATGCAAAATGGGGCAATAGTAAGGAGTCTATGTCATATGGCCTCTCATTCAGAGCTTCATTTCATAATAAACAGCTGTGGAGTAGTCAGGATCCTATTGAAGGTACGCCAAATTAAGCAGCTTTGTGAATGATACACACATGTGTCAGAGTCAGGACACTATTTGATATAGACACTCATACAGAACCTTTTTGAATACTGCCCATGTGGGGAATAATCACTAGTCAGTTTCATATGGTGATTCATTTGGAGAATCAAAAATAATGCACACCTGTGGAGTAAAATGGGTTCTATTTCATAAGGTTAATATGTCAGTGTTTCACTGAATAATATGTATATATGATAAGTCAGGAATCTCTTTCACATGGCCACTCGTTCAGGGCTTATGTGAAGAAAACTCAACTCAAAACTTATCAAGTGTCTACTTCAAATGCCTATACATTCAGTGTCTCTGTACGTACTGAACACCTGGGCAATACACCTGAATCTCTTCTTTATGCCCACTTAGTCAGAATCTCATTCAATTATACTCACCTGGTGAAGAGTTAAGAGTCTACTTCATGTAGCCACTCATTTAGAGCCTCAGTAAATAATGCACACTATGATAATCGTCGAGCATTTTTTATATGGCCACTCATTTTATGCCTCACTGAGTGATATACACTTGAAGAATCCTCAGGATTCTCTTTGATACTACTACCAATTTAGAACCTTATTAAATAATTCACAATGGTGCAATAGTCAGGTGTCTATTTTATATGGTCTATCATTTAAAGTTTCAGTGAATAATGAACTTCTATGGAGTAATCAGGACGCTGTTTAAGATAGCCACACTTAAGTTCCTTCCTGAATGATACACACCTGGGTGATAGTCAGGAGTCTATTTTATATGAACTCTAATTTTGTGTATTGCTGAGTAATACACACCTGGGGCAGGGTCAAGATTTTATTTGGTATGGACACTCAAACAGAACTTCTTTGATTAATGCACACATGTATAATAATGAGGAGTCTATGTCATATGTCTTCTCATTCAGAAAAACAGTGAATAATGCACATGTGGAATAATTAGAAGTCTTTTTCATATTGACCCTCTTTCACAGCCTCACTGAATATTAAACACTTGTGATATAGTCTGGATTTTATTTTTAATGGCCAATCATTCAAAGAATAACTGAATAATGCACATCTGTGGAATAGTCAGAAGTCTCTTTCCTATGGCCACTCGTTAAGAGCCTCACAAAGTGTATACACCTGGAGAAATGGGATTTACCTTTATCCCCTCATTCAGAGTGACACTAAATAATGCACACCTGTGGAATAGTCAAGAGATTCTTTGATGTGGCCTCTAATTCAGAGTGTCACTGAATAATGTGGTGTAGTCAGGAGTCTCTTTCATGTAGACACATATTCAGAGCCTCAGTGAATAAGAAAGGCCCTCTATGTTGTAAGGAATCTAATTAATATGGCCACATCTTCTGAGACTCACTAAATAATACACACCTGGGGAATAATTTGGTGTCTATTTTCAGAGCCTTGGTAAATAATGCACACCTGTGGAGTAGCCAGGAGTCTATTTCATTTGGACACTCATTAGTAGCCTCATTGGATAATATGCGCATGTGGATTAGTCAGGATTCCATTTTATATCGCCACTGACTTGCAACCTCAGTGACAAATGCACAAATGTAAAGTACTCAGCAGTCTATATTATATAGACACTCATTCAGAGACTCACTGAGTAATAAAAATATATAAGATAGACAGCATCCTGTTTCATATTTTTACACAAGAAAAGCCTCACTGAGTAATGCAAATCTGGGGAAGTGTTAAAAATCTGCTTTATCTAGCCTCTCATTTACAGAATCAGGGAGTAATGCACACATGTGGAATAGACACTATTCTATTTTTTATGGCCACAAAATCAAAGCCTGAGTGAGTAATACACAACTTTGGAATAGTCACTAGTCTATTTCATATGGCCAAATGTTTAGATTCAGAGTCAATAATACAAACATGTGGAGTAGTCAGAAAACAATTTCATATGGCCAAAGTTTCAGAACTTCAGTAAATAATACATAAATGAGAAATACTCAGGACGCTATTACATGTGGCATCAATTTCAGAGCTTCATTGAATAAGAAACAACTCTATTGTAGTCAGAATTCTATTTCCTATAGCCACATATTCAGAGACTATCTGAATAACATACAACTTGGAAAAAGTCAGAATTCTGTTTCGTGTATGCACTGATTTAGAGCCGAATGTAAAAACGCACGCCTGAAGAGTATTAAGGAGTCTCTATTTTACAGCAACACATTCAGTGCTTCACAGAATAATACAGACCAATGAAAACTTCTGGAGTGGATCTCTCATGGCCACTGATTCAGAATCTCAGTGAAGAATCATAATTATCTGGAAAATAAATAGGATTATATTATATATAGCCACTTATTCAGAGACTAACTGAATAATGCACAACTGAAGAATAGTCTGGAGACTATTTGATATGACCCTATACACAGCGACTCAGTGGACAAAGCAGAACTGAAAAATAGTCAAGAGAATAGAGTCAGAAATTTATGATATGTGATCACTCGTTCAGAATCTCACTGATGAATAATACACACCTTGGGAATTGTCAGGGTCAAAGTCATATGGACACTCAATCACAGCATTACCGAATAATACACAATGGGGCAATAGTAAACAGTCTATTTTATATGGCCTCTCATTCGGAGTTTCAGTGCATAATAAAGAGCTGTGGAGTAGTCAAGACCATATTGAAGGTAGCCCACATTAAGCAGCTCCGTGAATGATACACACATGTGTCACAGTCAGGAGACTATTTGATATAGACACTCATACAGAACCTTTTTGAATACTGCCCATGTGGGGAATAATCACTAGTCTGTTTCATATGGTGATTCGTTTGGAGAATCAAAAAATAATGCACACCTGTGGAGTAAAATAAGTTCTAGTTCATAAGGCTACTAATTCAGTGTTTCACTGAATAATATGTATATATAATAAGTCAGGAACCTCTTTCACATGGCCACTCATTCAGGGTCTATGTGAAGAAAACCTAACTCAAAAATTATCAAGTGTCTACTTCAAATGCCGAAACATTCAGAGACGCTGTTGGTAATGAACACCTGGGCAATACACCTGAGTCTCTTCTTTATGCCCACTTAGTCAAAGTCTCATTCAATACTACACACCTGGGGAAGAGTTAAGAGTTTACTTCATGTAGCCACTCATTTAGAGCCTGAGTGAATAATGCACACCAGGGTAATAGTTGAGCATTTTTTATATGGCCAATCATTTTGTGCCTCACTGAGTGATATACACCTGAAGAATACTAAGGATTCTATTTGATACTACGACGCATTTAGAACCTTACTGAATAATTCACAATGGAGCAATAGCCAGGGGTCTATTTTATATGGTCTATCATTCAAAGTTTCAGTGAATAGTAAACTTCTATGGAGTAATCAGGACCCTGTTTAACATAGCCATGAATTAAGTGCCTTGCTGAATGATATGCACCTGTGTGATAGTCAGGAGTCTATTTCATATGAACTCTAATTTTGTGTATCGCTGAGTAATACATACCTGGGGCAGTGTCAGGAATCTATTTGGTATGGACACTCAAACAGAGACTGTTTGATTAATGCACACATGGATAATAATGAGGAGTCTATGTCATACGGCTACTCATTCAGAAAAAACTGTGAATAATGCACATGTGGAGTAATTAGAAGTCTGTTTCTTATGGCCCCTCTTTCAGAGCCCCAATGCATATTACACACTTGTGATATAGTCTGGAGTCTACTTTTTATGGCCACTCATTCAGAGATTCACTAAATAATGCACACCTGCGGAATAGTCAGAAGTCTCTTTCCTGTGGCCACTCATTAAGAGACTCACTAAGTGTACACACCTGGAGAAATAGTCAGGATTTACCTTTATGCCCTCATTCAGAGTCTCACTAAATAATGCACACCTGTGGAATAGTCAGGAGACTTTTTCATGTGGCCTCTAATTCGGAGTGTCACTGAATAATGTGGGGTATTCAGGAGTCTATTTCACGTAGACACATATTCAGAGCTTCAGTGAATAAAGCAGACACTTGATATAGTACGGAATCTAATTGATATGGAAACATATTCTGAGCCTCACTGAATAAGACACACCTGGGGAATAATTTGGAGTCTATTTTTGATGGATATGTATTCAGAGTCTCAGAAAACGATGTACACCTGTGTAGTAGCCTGGAGTCTATTTTATTATTACACAAATTCATAGCCTCAGTAGATAATATGCACATGTGGAGTAGTCAGGATTCCATTTTATATGGCCACTGACCCGTAACCTCAGTGAAAAATGCAAAAATGTAAAATACTTAGCAGTCTACTTCATAAGGACACTCATTCAGATATTCACTGAGTAATTCAAATATTTGAAATAGAAAGCATCCTGTTTCATATGGTTAAAAAAAAAGAGGCTCACTGAGTAATGCACACCAGGGAAATTGTTAGGAGTCTACTTTATATAGCCTTTAATTTACAGAATCAGGAAATAATGCTCACGTGTGGAATAGACATTAGTCTATTTTATATGGCTGCAAAATCAAAGCCTTTTTGTATACTGCAAATGTGGGGAATAATCACTTGTGTGTTTCATATGGTGTTTCGTTTAGTGAATCAAAAACTTATGCACACCTGTGGAGTAAAATGGGTTCTATTTCAGAAGGCCACTCTTTCAGTGTTTTAGTGAATAATATGTATATCTTAAAAGTAAGGAATCTCTTTCACATGGCCACTCGTTCAGGACCTCTGTGAAGAATACTCCCCTAAAAAATAGTCAAGAGTCTACATTAAGTGGCTACACATTCAAAGACTCTGTAGGTAATTAACACCTGGGCAATACACCTGAGTCTCTTTTTTATGCCCACTTAGTCAGAGTCTCATTCAATAATACACACCTGGGAAAGAGTTAAGAGTCTACTTCATGTAGCTACTCATTTAGAGCCTGAGTGAATAATGCACACCAGGGTAATAGTTGAGAATTTTTATACGGCCACCGATTTTGTGCCTCACTGAGTAATATATACCTGAAGAATCCCCAAAATTCTATTTGATACTACAACGCATTTAGCACCTTATTGAATAATTCACAATCGAGCAATAGTCAGGTGTCTATTTTATATGGTCTATCACTGAAAGTTTCAGCTAATAATAAACTTCTATGGAGTAATCAGGACGCTGTTTAGATAGCCACGAATTAAGTGCCTTTTTGAATTATACACACCTGGGTAATAGCCTGGCGTCTATTTCATATGAACTCTAATTTTGTGTACCATTGAGTAATACACACCTGGTGCAGTGTCAGGAGTCTATTTAGTATGGACACTCAAACAGAACCTGTTTGATTAATGCACACATGTAGAATAATGATTATTCTATTTTATATGGCTACTCTTTCAGACGAACAGTGAATAATGCTCATGTAAAGTAATTAGCAGTCGGATTCTAATGGACCCTCTTTGACATTCTCCCCATTCCCCCCAATAGACCCCAGTGTATAGTAGACCACCTCTCTGTGTCCATGTGTTCTCATTTTTCTCACCCACCTATGAGTGAGTATATGCGGTATTTCTTTTTCTATTCTTGTGTCAGTTTGCTGAGAATAATGTTCTCCAGATTCATCCATGTCCTTACAAAGGACACAAACTCATCATTTTTGATTGCTGCATAATATTCCATGGTTTATATGTGCCACATTTTCCCAGTCCAGTCTATCATCTTTGGGCATTTGGGTTGGTTCCAGTTCTTTGCTATTGTAAACAGTGCTGCAATGAACATTCGTGTGCATGTGTCCTTATAGTAGAACGACTTATAGTTTTTTGGATAGATACCCAGTAATGGGATTGCTGGGTCAAATGGAATTTCAATTTCTAGGTCCCTGAGGAATCGCCACACTGTCTTCCACAATGGTTGAACTAATTTACACTCCGACCAACAGTGTAAGAGTGTTCCTATTTCTCCACATCCTCTCCAGCATCTGCTGTCTCCAGATGTTTTAATGATCGCCATTCTAACTGGTGTGAGATGGTATCTCAATGTGGTTTTGATTTGCATCTCTCTAATGACCAGTGATGATGAGCACTTTTTCATATGTTTATTGGCCTCATGTTTGTCTTCTTTTGTAAAGTGTCTGTTCATATCCTTTGCCCATTTTTGTTTTTTTGTTTTTTTTTTTTTTTTTTTTTTTTTTTTTTTTTTTTGAGTAAGGGTTTTTTTTTTTATTATTTTTTTATTTTTTAATTTTTTTTTTATTGCATTATAGGTTTGGGGGTACATGTGCAGAACGAGCAAGATAGTTGCATAGGTACACACATGGCAGTGTGCTTTGCTGCCTTCCTCCCCTTCACCCACACTTGGTATTCATCCCCAGGCTATCCCCCACAGCCCCCCCCTGCTGTCCCTCCCCCATTCCCCCCAACA
Source organism: Saguinus oedipus (assembly GCA_031835075.1). Lineage (NCBI taxonomy): Eukaryota > Metazoa > Chordata > Mammalia > Primates > Cebidae > Saguinus > Saguinus oedipus. The sequence continues at coordinate 62,619,486 of CM063173.1, forward strand.
GTCCCCAGTGTATAGTAGACCGCCTCTCTGTGTCCACATGTTCTCATTTTTCTCACCCACCTATGAGCGAGTATATGCGGTATTTCTTTTTCTGTTCTTGTGTCAGTTTGCTGAGAATGATGTTCTCCAGATTCATCCATGTCCCTACAAAGGACACAAACTCATCATTTTTGATTGCTGCATAATATTCCATGGTGTATATGTGCCACATTTTCCCAGTCCAGTCTATCATCGTTGGGCATTTGGGTTGGTTCCAGGTCTTTGCTATTGTAAACAGTGCTGCAATGAACATTCGTGTGCATGTGTCCTTATAGTAGAACGATTTATAATCCTTTGGATAGATACCCAGTAATGGGATTGCTGGGTCAAATGGAATTTCTATTTCTAGGTCCCTGAGGAATCGCCACACTGTCTTCCACAATGGTTGAACTAATTTACACTCCCACCAACAGTGTAAGAGTGTTCCTATTTCTCCACATCCTCTCCAGCATCTGCTGTCTCCAGATTTTTTAATGATCGCCATTCTAACTGGTGTGAGATGGTATCTCAATGTGGTTTTGATTTGCATCTCTCTAATGACCAATGACGATGAGCACTTTTTCATATGTTTGCTGGCCTCATGTATGTCTGCTTTCGTAAAGTTTCTGTTCATATCCTTTGCCCATTTTTGAATGGGCTTGTTTGTTTTTTTCCTGTAAATCTGTTTGAGTTCTTTGTAAATTCTGGATATCAGCCCTTTGTCGGATGCGTAAACTGCAAAGATTTTTTCCCATTCTGATGGTTGCCGATTCACTCTAGTGACTGTTTGTTTTGCTGTGCAGAAGCTGTGGAGTTTGATTAGGTCCCATTTGTCTATTTTGGCTTTTGTTGCCAATGCTTTGGGAGTTTTGTTCATGAAGTCCTTCCCTACTCCTATGTCCTGAATGGTTTTGCCTAGATTTTCTTCTAGGGTTTTTATGGTGTCAGGTCTTACGTTTAAGTCTTTAATCCATCTGGAGTTAATTTTAGTGCAAGGTGTCAGGAAGGGGTCCAATTTCTGCTTTCTGCACATGGCTAGCCAGTTTTCCCAACACCATTTATTAAATAGGGAATCCTTTCCCCATTGCCTGTTTTTGTCTGGTTTATCAAAGATAATATGGTTGTAGATGTGTTGTGTTGCCTCCGATGCCTCTGTTCTGTTCCATTGGTCTATATCTCTGTTCTGGTACCAGTACCATGCTGTTTTGATTACTGTAGCCTTGTAGTATAGTTTGAAGTCTGGTAGCGTGATGCCTCCCGCTGTTTTCTTTTCGCTTAGAATTGACTTGGCTATGTGCCTTTGCCCATTTTTGAATGGGCTTGTTTGTTTTTTTCCTGTAAATCTGTTTGAGTTCTTTGTAAATTCTGGATATCAGCCCTTTGTCAGATGTGTAAACTGCAAAGATTCTTTCCCATTCTGATGGTTGCCGATTCACTCTAGTGACAGTTTCTTTTGCTGTGCAGAAGCTGTGGAGTTTGATTAGGTCCCATTTGTCTATTTTGGCTTTTGTTGCCGATGCTTTTGGTGTTTTATTCATGAAGTCCTTGCCTACTCCTATGTCCTGAATGGTTTTGCCTAGATTTTCTTCTAGGGTTTTCATGGTGTCATGTCTTACATTGAAGTCTTTAATCCATCTGGAGTTAATTTTAGTTTAAGGTGTCAGGAAGGGGTCCAGTTTCTGCTTTCTGCACATGGCTAGCCAGTTTTCCCAACACCATTTATTAAATAGGGAATTTTTTTCCGATTGCTTGTTTTTTTCTGGTTTATTAAAGATTATATAATTGTAGATATGTTGTGTTGCCTCCGATACTTCTGTTCTATTCCATTGGTCTATATCTCTGTTTTGGTACCAGTACCATGCTGTTTAGATTACTGTTACCTTGTATTATAGTTTGAAGTCTGGTAGTGTGATGCCTCCCACTGTGTTCTTTTTGCTTACAGTTGACTTGGCTATGCGGGCTCTTTTTTGGTTCCATATGAAATTCATGGTGGTTTTTTCCAGTTCTGTGAAGAAATTCAATGGTAGTTTGATGGGGATAGCATTGATTGTGTAAATTTCTACAACCACATATTCAGAGCCTAACTGAATAACATACACCTTGGGAAAGTTAAAATTCTATTTCGTATAGCCACTCATTTAGGTCCAAATGTAAAAACGCACAGCTGAGGAGCATTCAGGAGGCTCTATTTTATGGCCACTCATTCAGAGCTTCACAGAATAATAGAGACCTATGAAAACATCAGGAGTCTATTTCACACGGCCACATTTTCAGAATCTCAGTGAGGAATCACATATATCTGGAAAACACTCAGGATTACATTATATGTAGCCACTTCTTCAGAGACTCACTGAATAATGCACAGCTAAGGAATAGTCTGGAGACTATTTGATATGACTCTTCACCCAGCAACTCAGTGGACAATGCAGAACTGAAAAATAGTCAAGAGGATAGAGTCAAGGGTTTTTGTTATGTGGTCAGTCATTCAAAATCTCACTGAAGAATACACACCTTGGGAATAGTCAGTGTCCAAGTCATATGGACACTCAATTACAGCATTACAGAATAATGCACAATGGGGCAATAGTAAGGAGTCTATTTTATATGGCCTGTCATTCGGAGCTTCAGTGCATAATAAACAGCTGTGGAGTAGTCAGGACCCTATTTCAGGTAGCCCCAAATTAAGCAGTTCCGTGAGTGATACACCCGTGTGTCAGAGTCAGGAGGCTATTTGACATAGACACTCATACAGAACCTTTTCCAATACTGCACATGTGGGGAATAATCACTGGTCTGTTCCGTATGGTGATTAGTTTGGAGAATCAAAAATAATGCACACCTGTTGAGTAAAATGGGTTCTATTTCATAAGGCCACACTTTCAGTGTTTTAGTGAATAATATGTATATCTGATAAGTCAGGAATCTCTTTCACATGGCCACTCGTTCAGGGCCTCTGTGAAGAATACTCCACTCAAAAATAATCAAGGGTCTTCTTCAAATGGCTACACATTCAAAGTTTCTGTACATAATGAACACCTTGACAATACAACTGCGTCTCTTTTCTATGCCCACTTAGTCAGAGACTCATTCAATAATACACAACAAAGGAAGATTTAAGAGTCTACTTTATGTAGCCACTCATTTAGAGCCTCAGTGAATAATGCACACCAGGGTAATAGTCGAGCATTTTTTATATGGCCACTCATTTTGTGCCTCACTGAGTGATATACACCTGAAGAATTCTCAGGATTCTATTTGATACTACCTCTCATTTAGAACCTTATTGAATCATTCACAATGTAGCAATAGTCAGGTGTCTATTTTATATTGTCTGTCATTCAAACTTTCAGTGAATAGTAAAGTTCTTTGGAGTAATCAGGACGCTGTTTAACATAGCCACGAATTAAGTGCCTTGCTGAATGATACGCACCTGTGTGATAGTCAGGAGGGTATTTCATATGAACTCTAATTTTGTGTATCTCTGAGTAATACACACCTGGGGCAGTGTCAGGGGTCTATTTAGTATGGACACTCAAACAGAACGTGTTTGATTAATGCACACATTGATAATAATCAGGAGTTTATGTCATATGGCTACTCATTCAGACAAACAGTGAATAAAGCACATGTAGAGTAATTAGACGTCGGTTTCCTATGGCCCCTCTTACACAGCCTCACTGAATGTTACACAATTGTGATATAGTCTGGAGTCTATTTTTTATGGCCAATCATTCAGAGAATCACTAATTAATGCATACCAGCGGAATAGTCAGAAGTCTCTTTCCTATGGCCACTCGTTAAGAGCCTCACTAAATGTACACACCTGGGGAAATAGTCGGGATTTACCTTTATCCCCTCATCCAGAGTCTCACTAAATAATGCACACCTGTGGAATCTTCAGCAAACTTTTTCATTTGGCCTCTAATTCGGAGTGTCACTGAATAATGTGGTGTAGTCACAAGTCTATATCATGTAGACACATATTAGGAGCCACAGTGAATAAGACAGGCCCTTGATACAGTAAGGAATCTAACTAATATGGGCACATCTTCTGAGCCTCACTGAATAATACACAACTGGGGAATAATTTGGAGTCACTTTTCGATGTACATTCATTCAGAGCCTGGGTAAATAATGTACACCTGTGGAGTAGCCAGGAGACTATTTTATTATGACACTCATTAATAGCTTCAGTGGATAATATTCACGTGTGGATTAGTCAGGATTTTATTTTATGTGGCCACTGATTTTTAACCTCAGTGAAAAATGCACAAATGTAAAGTACTCAGCAGTCTATTTCATACAGGCACTCATTCAGAGTTTCACTGAATAATACAAATATTAAATATAGACAGCACCCTTTTTCATATGGTAACACAAAAAAGCCTCACTGAGTAATGGAAACTAGGGGGAGTGATAGGAGTCTACTTTATATAGCCTCTCATTTACAGCCTCAGGGAATAATGCACACGTGAGGAATAGACACTAGTCTATTTTAGATGGCCACAAAATCAAAGCCTGTGTGAGTAATACAAAACTATGGAATAGTCACTAGTCTATTCCATATGCCCAAATATTTAGAGTCAAAATCAATAATACACACCTGTGGACTAGTCGGAAAACAATTTCATATGGCCAAAGTTTCAGAGCCTCAGTGAATAATACATACCCGAAAAACACTCAGGACACTATTACATGTGGCATCAATTTCAGAGCTTCATTGAATAAAAAACCCCTGTATTGTAGTCAGAATTCTTTTTTTTTTTTTTTTTTTTTTTTTTAATTTTTATTGCATTATAGGTTTGGGGGTACATGTGCAGAACAAGCAAGATAGTTGCATAGGTACACACATGGCAGTGTGCTTTGCTGCTTTCCTCCCCTTCACCCACACTTGGTATTCATCCCCAGGCTATCCCCCCCAGCCCCCCCCTGCTGTCCCTCCCCCATTCCCCCCAACAGTCCCCAGTGTATAGTAGACCGCCTCTCTGTGTCCACGTGTTCTCATTTTTCTCACCCACCTATGAGTGAGTATATGCGGTATTTCTTTTTCTGTTCTTGTGTCAGTTTGCTGAGAATGATGTTCTCCAGATTCATCCATGTCCCTACAAAGGACACAAACTCATCATTTTTGATTGCTGCATAATATTCCATGGTGTATATGTGCCACATTTTCCCAGTCCAGTCTATCATCGTTGGGCATTTGGGTTGGTTCCAGGTCTTTGCTATTGTAAACAGTGCTGCAATGAACATTCGTGTGCATGTGTCCTTATAGTAGAACGATTTATAATCCTTTGGATAGATACCCAGTAATGGGATTGCTGGGTCAAATGGAATTTCTATTTCTAGGTCCCTGAGAAATCGCCACACTGTCTTCCACAATGGTTGAACTAATTTACACTCCCACCAACAGTGTAAGAGTGTTCCTATTTCTCCACATCCTCTCCAGCATCTGCTGTCTCCAGATTTTTTAATGATCGCCATTCTAACTGGTGTGAGATGGTATCTCAATGTGGTTTTGATTTGCATCTCTCTAATGACCAATGACGATGAGCACTTTTTCATATGTTTGCTGGCCTCATGTATGTCTGCTTTCGTAAAGTTTCTGTTCATATCCTTTGCCCATTTTTGAATGGGCTTGTTTGTTTTTTTCCTGTAAATCTGTTTGAGTTCTTTGTAAATTCTGGATATCAGCCCTTTGTCAGATGCGTAAACTGCAAAGATTTTTTCCCATTCTGATGGTTGCCGATTCACTCTAGTGACTGTTTGTTTTGCTGTGCAGAAGCTGTGGAGTTTGATTAGGTCCCATTTGTCTATTTTGGCTTTTGTTGCCAATGCTTTGGGAGTTTTGTTCATGAAGTCCTTGCCTACTCCTATGTCCTGAATGGTTTTGCCTAGATTTTCCTCTAGGGTTTTTATGGTGTCGGGTCTTACGTTTAAGTCTTTAATCCATCTGGAGTTAATTTTAGTGTAAGGTGTCAGGAAGGGGTCCAATTTCTGCTTTCTGCACATGGCTAGCCAGTTTTCCCAACACCATTTATTAAATAGGGAATCCTTTCCCCATTGCCTGTTTTTGTCTGGTTTATCAAAGATAATATGGTTGTAGATGTGTTGTGTTGCCTCCGATGCCTCTGTTCTGTTCCATTGGTCTATATCTCTGTTTTGGTACCAGTACCATGCTGTTTTGATTACTGTAGCCTTGTAGTATAGTTTGAAGTCTGGTAGTGTGATGCCTCCCGCTGTGTTCTTTTTGCTTAGAATTGACTTGGCTATGCGGGCTCTTTTTTGGTTCCATATAAAATTCATGGTGGTTTTTTCCAGTTCTGTGAAGAAATTCAATGGTAGTTTGATGGGGATAGCATTGATTGTGTAAATTACTTTGGGCAGTATAGCCATTTTCACGATATTGATTCTTCCTAACCACGAACATGGAATGTTTCTCCATCTGTTTGTGTCCTCTCTTATTTCATTGAGCAGTTGTTTGTAGTTTTCCTTAAAGAGGTCCCTTACATTCCTAGTGAGTTGTATTCCTAGGTATTTTATTTTCTTTGTAGCAATTGTGAATGGCAGTTCGTTCTTGATTTGGTTCTCTTTAAGTCTGTTATTGGTGTATAGGAATGCTTGTGATTTTTGCACATTGATTTTATATCCTGAGACTTTGCTGAAGTTGCTTATCAGTTGCAGGAGCTTTTGGGCTGAGGTGATGGGGTCTTCTAGGTATACTATCATGTCGTCTGCAAATAGAGACAATTTGGCTTCCACCTTTCCTATTTGAATACCCTTTATTTCTTTTTCTTGCCTGATTGCTCTGGCTAGAACTTCCAGTACTATGTTGAATAGAAGTGGTGAGAGAGGGCATCCTTGTCTAGTGCCAGATTTCAAAGGGAATGCTTCCAGTTTTTGCCCATTAAGTATGATATTGGCTGTTGGTTTGTCATAAATAGCTTTTATTACTTTGAGATATGTTCCATCAATACCAAGTTTATTGAGGGTTTTTAGCATAAAGGGCTGTTGAATTTTGTCAAATGCCTTCTCTGCATCAATTGAGATAATCATGTGGTTTTTGTTTTTGCTTCTGTTTATGTGGTGAATTACATTTATAGACTTGCGTATGTTGAACCAGCCTTGCATCCCCGGGATAAATCCTACTTGATCATGATGGATAAGTTTTTTAATGTGCTGTTGCAATCGGTTTGCCAGTATTTTATTGAAGATTTTTGCATCTATGTTCATCATGGATATTGGCCTGAAGTTTTCTTTTCTTGTTGAGTCTCTGCCAGGTTTTGGTATCAGGATGATGTTGGTCTCATAAAATGATTTGGGAAGGGTTCCCTCTTTTTGGATTATTTGGAATAGTTTCAGAAGGAATGGTACCAGATCCTCTTTGTGTGTCTGGTAGAATTCGGCTGTGAACCCATCTGGACCTGGGCTTTTTTTGTGTGGTAGGCTCTTAATTGCTGCCTCAACTTCAGACCTTGTTATTGGTCTATTCATAGTTTCGGCTTCCTCCTGGTTTAGGCTTGGGAGGACACAGGCATCCAGGAATTTATCCATTTCTTCCTGATTTACTGGTTTATGTGCATAGAGTTGTTTGTAGTATTCTCTGATGATGGTTTGAATTTCTGTGGAATCTGTGGTGATTTCCCCTTTATCGTTTTTTATTGCATCTATTTGGTTGTTCTCTCTCTTCTTTTTTATCAGTCTGGCTAGTGGTCTGTCTATTTTGTTGATCTTTTCGAAAAACCAGCTCTTAGATTTATTGATTTTTTGAAGGGTTTTTCTTGTCTCTATCTCCTTCAGTTCTGCTCTGATCTTAGTTATTTCTTGTCTTCGGCTAGGTTTTGAGCTTTTTTGATCTTGCTCCTCTAGCTCTTTCAATTTTGACGATAGGGTGTCAATTTTGGATCTCTCCATTCTTCTCATGTGGGCACTTATTGCTATATATTTTCCTCTACAGACTGCTTTAAATGTGTCCCAGAGATTCTGGTACGTTGTGTCTTCATTCTCATTGGTTTCAAAGAACTTCTTTATTTCTGCCTTCATTTCATTGTTTATCCAATCAACATTCAAGAGCCAATTGTTCAGTTTCCATGAAGCTGTGCGGTTCTGAGTTATTTTCTGAATTCTGAGTTCCAACTTGATTGCACTATGGTCTGAGAGACTGTTTGTTATGATTTCAGTTGTTTTGCATTTGCTGAGGAGTGCTTTACTTCCAATTATGTGGTCAATTTTGGAGTAGGTGTGATGTGGTGCTGAGAAGAATGTATATTCTGTGGATTTGGGGTGGAGAGTTCTGTAAATGTCTATCAGGTTTGCTTGTTCCAGGTCTGAGTTCAAGTCCTGGATATCCTTGTTAATTTTCTGTCTGGTTGATCTGTCTGCTATTGACAGTGGAGTGTTAAAGTCTCCCACTATTATTGTGTGGGAGTCTAAGTCCCTTTGTAAGTCATTAAGAACTTGCCTTATATATTTGGGTGCTCCTACATTGGGTCCATATATATTTAGAATCGTTATCTCTTCTTGTTGTATCGATCCTTTTACCATTATGTAATGACCTTCTTTGTCCCTTTTGATCTTTGTTACTTTAAAGTCTATTTTATCAGAGATGAGAATTGCAACTCCTGCTTTTTTTTGCTCTCCATTTGCTTGGTAAATCTTCCTCCATCCCTTTATTTTGAGCCTTTGTGTATCTTTGCATGTGAGGTGGGTTTCCTGGATACAGCACACCGATGGGTTTTGGTTTTTTATCCAATTTGCCAGCCTGTGTCTTTTGATTGGTGCATTTAGCCCATTTACATTCAGGGTTAATATTGTTATGTGTGAATTTGATACTGCCATTTTGATGCTAGCTGGCTGTTTTGCTCGTTGGTTCATGTACATTCTTCATTTTGTTGATGGTCTTTAGCATTTGGTATGCTTTTAGGATGGCTGGAACTGGTTGTTTCTTTCTATGTGTAGTGCCTCTTTCAGGAGCTCTTGTAAAGCAGGCCTAGTGGTGACAAAATCTCTGAGTACTTGCTTGTTCGTGAAGGATTTTATTTTTCCTTCACTTATGAAGCTCAGTTTGGCTGGATATGAAATTCTGGGTTGAAAGCTCTTTTCTTTAAGGATGTTGAATATTGGCCCCCACTCTCTTCTGGCTTGTAGAGTCTCTGCTGAGAGATCTGCTGTGAGTCTGATGGGCTTCCCTTTGTGGGTGACCCGACCTTTCTCTCTGGCTGCCCTTAGTATTTTCTCCTTCGTTTCAACCCTGGTGAATCTGACGATTATGTGCCTTGGGGTTGCTCTTCTTGCAGAGTATCTTTGTGGTGTTCTCTGTATTTCCTGGAGTTGAGTATTGACCTGTCTTGCTAGGTTGGGGAAATTTTCCTGGATAATATCCTGAAGAGTGTTTTCCAGCTTGGATTCATTCTCTTCGTCACATTCTGGTACACCTATCAAACGTAGGTTGGGTCTCTTCACATAGTCCCACATTTCTTGGAGATTTTGTTCATTCCTTTTTGTGCTTTTTTCTTTAATCTTGGTTTCTCGTTTTATTTCATTGAGTTGATCTTCAACTTCTGATATTCTTTCTTCTGCTTGGTCAATTCGGCTGTTGAAACTTGTGCATGCTTCGCGAAGTTCTCGTGTTGAGTTTTTCAGCTCCTTCAATTCATTCATATTCCTCTCTAAGTTGTCCATTCTCGTTATCAATTCCTCGAATCTTTTTTCAAATCTTTTTTCAAGGTTCTTAGTTTCTTTGCACTGGTTTAGAACATGTTCCTTTAGCTCACTGAAGTTTCTCATTATCCACTTTCTGAAGTCTGATTCCGTCATTTCGTCACATTCATTCTCCGTCCAGCTTTGTTCCCTTGCTGGTGAGGAGTTTTGGTCCATTTTTGGAGGTGAGGTGTTTTGGTTTCGGGTGCTTTCCTCCTTTTTGCGCTGGTTTCTTCCCATCTTTATGGATTTATCCGCCTGTTGTCTTAGTAGTGGCTGATTTTTCAATTGGGTCTCTGTGTGGACACTGAGATTGTTGATGATGAAGTATTTCTGTTACTTAGTTTTCCCTCTAATGATCTATCCTCTTTGCTGTATGAGTGCTGAGGTTCACTCCAGGCCCTGCTTGTCTGGGGTATATCTGCAGCAGCTGCAGAACAGTGAGGGATGATATCAGTTTCTTTTTCTGCTGCCCTTGTTCCAGAATGATGCCAGCCAAATGTCAGTCTGATTAGTCCTTTTCTGGGGTGACTCCTTGGATATACAGAGGTCAGGGAGCTGCTTGAGGAGACAGTCTGTGCTTTATAGGAGCTCCAGTGCTGAGCTGTGAGCTCCGTTGTTCATTCAGGGTTGTTGGGAGGTTATGTCTGCTGCAATAGAACTCATAAAACACCACTCTTTTTTTTTTTTTCACCCTTAGATGCTCTGTCTCAGGGAGTTGGGGCTTTCTTTATGAGTATCTGTTGCACTGTCCTGCCCCACTAGGTGGCAGTCTATTCACTATTTGCTTGCCGGGGCTCTGACCTCCTAAGGCGGGTCCGCCCTGTTGCGGCCCGGCGGACTCTCTCTGTTATGGCAGGTTGCCTCGGCAACGGCAGGCTGCGTCAGTCCTGGGCGGTACTTAAGTGGGGGTGCACTTTGTCAGGAATGGTGGACGCCCCTCCCTGACCGGGCTGCACCGTCCTAAATGCCGGCAACAAAACTCTCAGCCCCAAGCGCCTCCAGTCGCCGCCCTGCTTGTCCCCGTGAGCGTGGGACCCGCCGAGCCCGATCACCCTGCTCCCTGCCTCAGAGTCCGTCCTCTCTCTCTCTCTCTTCCTCTCCCCAAGCTGAAAGGTCGACTCTCTCACTGGCGCCCCAGGAGCCTGCCGATAGGGCACTGGGATCCGTGCGATCTCCCGTGCCGCTGCCCACTACCCCGGCTCAGATCACGTTTCCCAGGAAACTCCTGGTCTGGCTCATTGTCCAAGTCCCGTTCAATCAGATGGATATGCCAATCTGCCCTTCCAAATCTCAGATTGCCGGTTTAACAGGGCACCCAGACCAGTGAGTTCCGCGCCGGGTCCCGCTGCGGCGCCGGCCGAAGAGGCGGCGGGAGCCGGTTGCGTTAGCCGGCTGCTAGCGTCCCGTGTCTCTCCCACACCTGGGACTTTCAACGCTCTGTGGGCATAAAAGTAACATCCGAGAATGCGGCTAGGACTCACCCTCTGCGCCTTCACCGAGAGCTGCAATCCTGAGTCACCTCTACGACGCCATCTTGCCTCTGTAGTCAGAATTCTATTTCCTATAGCTACATATTCAGAGCCTAACTGAGTAACACACACCTCGGGAAAAGTCAGGATTCTATTTCATATATCCACTTATTTAGAGCCGAATTTCAAAATGCACAGCTGAGGAGTATTCAGGAGTCTCTATTTTATGGCCACTCATTCAGAGCTTCACAGAATAATACAGACCTATGTAAATGTCAGGAGTGTATTTCACATGGCCGCTTATTCAGATCCTTGGTGAAACCTTATATATATCTGGAAAATACTCAAGATTATATTATATATAACCACTTATTCAGAGACTTACTGAATAATGCACAGCCTAGGAATAGTCTGGAGACTATTTTTTTAATTTTTATTGCATTATAGGTTTTGGGGTACATGTGCAGAACGTGCAAGGTAGTTGCACAGGTACACACATGTCAGTGTGCTCTGCTGCCTTCCTCCCCTTCACCCACACTTGGCATTTATCCTTGATATGACTCTTCACACAGCGACTCAGTGGACAATGCAGAACCGAAAACTAAACAAGACGATAGAGTCAAGGGTTTATGTTATATGGTCACTCATTCAGAATCTCACTGAAGAATACACATCTTGGGAATAGTCAGTGTCCACGTCATATGGACACTCAATCACAGCATTACAGAATAATGCACAATGGGGCAATAGTAAGGAGTCTATTTCGTATGGCCTGTCATTCGGAGCTTCAGTGCATAATAAACAGCTGTGGAGTAGTCAGGACCCTATTTAAGATAGCCCCAAATTAAGCAGCTCCGTGAATGATACACACATGTTTCACAGTCAGGAGACTATTTGACATAGACACTCATACAGAACCTTATCGAATACTGCACATGTGGGGAATAATCACTAGTCTGTTCCGTATGGTGATTAGTTTGGAGAATCAAAACATAATGCACACCTGTTGAGTAAAATGGGTTCTATTTCATAAGGCCATTCTTTCAGTGTTTTAGTAAATAATATGTATATCTGATAAGTCAGGAATCTCTTTCACATGGCCACTCGTTCAGGGCCTCTGTGAAGAATACTCCACTCAAAAATAATCAAGGGTCTTCTTCAAATGGCTACACATTCAAAGTTTCTGTACATAATGAACACCTTGACAATACACCTGTGTCTCTTTTTTATGCCCACTTAGTCAGATACTCATTCAATAATACGCAACAAAGGGGGATTTAAGAGTCTACTTCATGTAGCCACTTGTTTAGAGCCTCAGTGAATAATGCACACCAGTGTAATAGTCGAGCATTTTTTATATGGCCACTCATTTTGTGCCTCACTGAGTAATATACACCTGAAGAATCCTCAGGATTTTATTTGATACTACCACTCATTTAGAACCTTATTGAATCATTCACAATGGAGCAATGGTCAGATGTCTATTTTATATTGTCTATCATTTAAACTTTCAGTGAATAGAAAACTTCTATGGAGTAATCAGGACGCTGTTTAACATAGTTAAGAATTAAGTGCTTGCTGAATGATACGCACCTTTGTGATAGGAGGCTATTTCATATGAACTCTAAATTTGTGTATCTCTGAGTAACACACACCTGTGGCAGTGTCAGGGGTCTATTTAGTATGGACACTCAAACAGAACTTATTAGATTAATGCACACATGGATAAAAATGAGGAGTCTATGTTATAAGGCTTCTCATTCAGAAAAACAGTGAATAATGCAAATGTAAAGTAATTAGAAGTCTGATTCTTATGGCCCCTTTTTCACAGCCCCACTGAATATTACACACTTGTGATATAGTCTGGAGTCTACTTTTTATAACCACCCATTCAGATAATCACTAAATAATGCCCACCTGCGGAATAGTCGGAAGTCTCTTTCCTATGGCCACTTGTTAAGAGCCTCACTAAGTGTACACACCTGGAGAAATAGTCAGGATTTAGCTTTATTCCCTCATGCAGAGTCTCACTAAATAATGCACACCTGTGGAATAGTCAGGAGACTTTATGTGGCCTCTTATTCGGAGTGTCAGTGAATAATGTGGTGTAGTCAGGAGAGTCTTTCATGTAGACACATATTCAGAGCCTCAGTGCATAAGACAGACCCTTGATATAGTAAGAAATCTAATTAGTATCACCACATCTTCTGAGGGTCACTGGATAATACACACCTGGAGAATAATTTGGAGTCTATTTTCGATGGACATTCCTTCAGAGCCTCGGTAAATAATGCAGACCTGTGAAGTAGTCAGGATTCTATTTCATTTGGACACATATTCATAGCCTCAGTGGATAATTTGCACGTGTGTAGTAATCAGGATTCCATTTTATGTGGCTACTTACTCGTAGCCTCAATGAATAATGCACAAATGTAATGTACTCAGCTGTTTATTTCATATAGCCACTCATTCAAATATTCACTGAATAATAAAATTCTTTGAGATAGACAGCCTTCTGTTTCATATTGTCATACAAAAAGAGCCTCACTGAGTGACACACACCTGGGGAAGTGTTAGGAGTGTACTTTACATTGCCTCTCATTTACAGTCTAAGGGAATAATGCACCCGTGTGGAATAGACACTAGTCTATATTATATGGCCGCAAAATCAAAGCCTGAGTCAGTAATACACGACTTAGGAATAGTCACTAGTGTATTCCATACGCCCAAATATTTAGAGTCAGTGTCAATAATACACGCCTGCAGACTAGTCAGGAAACCATTTCATATGGCCAAGGTTTCAGAGACTCAGTGAATCATAAATACCTGAGAAATACTCTGGACGCTATTAGATGCGGCATTTCTTCAGAGGTTCATTGAGTAAAGAACCCCTGTATTGTAGTTAGAATTCTATTTTATATAACCACATACTCAGCGCATAACTGAATAACAGACACCTTGGGAAAGACAGGATTCTATTTCGTATAGCCAGTCATTTACAGCCTACTGTAAAACTCACCCCTGAGTAGTATATTGGAGTCTCTATTTTCTGGCCAGCCATTCAGAGCCTCACAGAATAATACAGACATATGGAAATGTCAGAAGTGTACTTGACATGGCCACTTTTTCAGTTCCTCAACAAAGAATCATATATATTTGAAAAATACTCCGTATTCTATTATATATAGCCACTTATTAAGAGACTCACTGAATAATTCACACCTGGATAATTGTTTGGAGACTAGTTGTTATGACCGTTCACCCAGAGACTCAGTGGAAAATGCAGAGCTGAGAAATAGTCAAGAGGACAGAGTCAGGAGTCTTTTTTATGTGGTCACTCATTCAGAAACTGACTGAAGAATACAAACCTTGGGAATAGTCGGAGTCCAGGTTATATGGCCAGTCTATCACAGCATTACTGAATAATGCACAATGGGCAAGAGTAAGGAGGCTATTTCTTTTTTTTTTTCCCAATCATTGAGAGCTTGTAAGGTTGCTGAGGTTGGTTGGCCTTGAACTCTTGGCCTCGCCTTCGCAAGGGCCACGACATCCGGCTGGAGCCATTTTGGGGCCCAAGGAGGCTATTTCATATGGCCTGTCATTCAGAGCTTCAGTGCGTAATAAACAGCTGTTTAGGAGGGAGGACCCTATTGACAGTAGCCCCAAATATAGCAGCTCCGTGAATGATACACACATGTGTGAGAGTCAGGAGACTATTTTATATGGACATTCATACAGAACCTCTTCAAAGAGTGCACATGTGGGAATTATCCCTAGTCTATTTCATATGATGGTTCATTTGGAGAGTCAAAAATTAACGCGCACCTGTGGAGTAAAATGCAGTTTATTTCATAAGGCTACTCTTTCAGTGTTTTAGTGAATAACATGTATATCTGATGAGTCAGGAATCTCTTCCACATGGCCACTCATTCTGGACCTCTGTGTATATTACTCCCCTCAGAAGCAATCAAGGGTCTACTTCAAATGCCTACACATTCAGAGTCTCTGTAAGTAATGAACACCTGGACAATACACCTGAGTCTCTTTCTTATACCCACTTAGTCAGAGTCTCATTCAATAATACACACCTGGGGAAGAGTTAAGAGTCTCTTTCATGTAGCCACTCATTTAGATCCTCAGTGAATAATCTACAGCAGGGTAATATTCAAGCATTTTTTATATGGTCACTAATTCTGTGCCTCCCTGAATGATACACACCTGGAGAATTCTCAGGATTCTATTTCATACTACCACTCATTTAGAACATTATTGAATAATTCACAATGGAGCCATAGTCAGGTTTCTACTTTGTATGGACTCTCTTTCATTGTTTCAGTGCATAATGAACTTCAACGGAGTAATCAGGAAACTGTTAAAGTAGCCACGAATTAAGTGCCTTCCTTAATGATACATACCGGGGTGGTAGTCAGGAGTCTATTTCATATGAACTCTAATTCTGTGTAACGCTGAATAATACACACCTGGGGGAGTTTCAGGAGTCTATTTGCTATGGACACTCATACCGAACCTGTTGGAATAATGCACACATGTAGAATAATGAGGTTTCTATGTCATAGGGCTACTCATTCAGACAAACACTAAATAACACAGATGTGGAGTCATTAGAATTCTGTTTCATATGGCCCTGCTTTCACAGCCTCACTGAATATTACACACTTGTGATATAGTCTGGAGTCTATATTTTGCGGCCACTCATTCAGAGAATCACTGAATAATTCACACCTGTGGAATAGTCAGAAATCTCTTTCCAAGGGCTACCCATTGAGATCCTCAATAAATATACACACCTAAATAAATACTCAGGATTTTCTTGTATCTCCTCACTCAGAGTCTCACTAAATAATGCACACCTTTGGAATAGTCAGGAGACTTTTTCATGTGGCCTCTCATTCAATGTGTCATTGAAAACTGTGGTGTAGTCAGGAGACTCTTTCATGTAGACACATATTCAGAGCCTCAGTGCATAAGACAGTCCCTTGATATCGTAAGAAATCTAATTAGTATAGCCACATCATCTGAGGCTCACTGAATAATACACACCTGAAGAATAATTTGGAGTTTAGTTTCAATGGACATTTATTCAGAGCCTCGGTAAATAATGCAGACCTGTGGAGTAGCCAAAAGTTTATTTCATTTTTAAACACATTCATAGCCTCAATGGATAATATGCACCTGTGGATTAGTCAGGATTCCATTTTATATGGCCACTGACTCGTAAACTCAATGAATAATGCACAAATGTAAAGTACTCAGCAGTTTATTTCATATAGCCACTCATGGAGAGATTTACTGAATAATAAAATTATTTGAGATAGACTGACTCCTGTTTCATATGGTCATACAACAAGAGCCACACTGAGTGACACACACCTGGGGAAGTGTTAGGAGTGTGCTTTACATAGCCTCTCATTTACAGCCTATAGGAATAATGCACATGTGTAAAATAGACACTAGCCTATTTTATATGGACACAAAATCAAAGCCTGAGTCAGTAATACACAACATTGGAAGAGTCACTAGTCTATTCCATGTGCCCAAATATTTAGTCAGAGTCAATAATACAAGCCTGTAGACTAGTTAGGAAACCATTTTATATGGCCAAGTTTCAGAGCCTCAGTGAATAATAAATACCTGAGAAATACTCTGGACGCTATTACATTTGGCATTTCTTCAGAGGTTCATTTAGTAAAGAACACCTTTATTGTAGTCAGAATTCTATTTCATATATCCACATACTCAGAGCATAACTGAATAACAGACACCTTGGGAAATTCAGGATTCTGTTTCTCATAGCCATTCATTTACAGCTGAATGTATAAACTCACTCCTGAGTAGTACATAGGAGTCTCTATTTTTTTGCCACTCATTCAGAGCCTCACAGAATAATACAGACGCATAGTAATATCAGGAGTGTACTTGACATGGCCACTTATTCAGTTCCTCAGTGAAGAATCGTATATATATATATATATATATATATGGAAAATACTCAGGATTCTATTATACATAGCCTCTTATTAAGAGACTCACTGAATAATGCACACCTGGAGAATTGTCTGGAGACTATTTGATATGACCGTTCACCCAGAAACTCAGTGAAAAATGCAGAGCTGGGAAATAGTCAAGAGGACAGTGTCAGGAGTCTATTTTATGTGGTTACTCGTTCAGAAACTGACTGAAGAATACACACCTTGGGAATAGTCCAGGTCATATGGCCACTCAGTCACAGAATTACCAAATAATGCACAATGGGGCAATAGTAAGGAGTCTATTTCATATGGCCTCTCATTCAGAGCTTCAGTGCATAATAAACAGCTGTGGAGGAGTGAGTACCCTATTGATAGTAGCCCCAAATAAAGCAGCTCCGTGAATGATACACACATGTGTGAGAGTTAGGAAACTATTTGGCATGGACCCTCATACAGAACCTCTTCTAATATTGCACATTTGGATAAAAATCACTAGTCTATTTCATATGGGTTTTCGTTTGGAGAGTGGAAAAATAACGCGCACCTGTGGAGTAAAATGCGGTCTATTTTATAAGGCCACTCTTTCAGTGTTTTAGTGAATAACATGTATATCTGCGTATCTATTTCATACTAACACTTATTTATAACCTAATTGAGTAACTCACAATGGAGCCATAGTCAGGTGTCTACTTTGTATGGCCTCTCTTTCATTGTTTCAGTGCATAATAAACTTCTAAGGAGTAATCAGGACACTGTTTAATATAGCCATGAATTAAGTGCATTCCTGAATGATACACACCTGGGTGGTAGTCAGGAGTCTATTTGATATGAACTCTAATTCTGTGTAACGCTTAATAATACACACCTGGGGGAGTTTCAGGAGTCTATTTCATATGGACACTCATACCGAACCTGTTGGAATAATGCTGGCATGGTGAATAATGAGGTGTCTATGTCATACAGCTACTCATTCAGACAAACAGTGAATAATGCACATGTGGAGTCATTAGATTTCTGTTTCATATGGACTCTCTTTCACAGCCTCACTGAATATTACACACTTCTGATATAGTCTGGAGTCTATATTTTGCGGCCACTCATTTAGAGAATCACTAAATAATTCACACCAGCGGAATAGTCAGAGGTCTCTTTCCTGTGGCTACCCGTTGAGAGCCTCACTTAATATACACACCTGATTAAATATTCAGGATTTACCTGTATCTCCTCATTCAGAGTCTCACTAAATAATGTACACTTGTGGAATAGTCAGGAGACTTTTTAATGTGGCCTCTCATTCAATGTGTCATTGAATTATGTGGTGTAGTCAGAAGAGTCTTTCATGTAGACACAAATTCAGAGCCTCAGTGCATAAGACAGACCTTTGATACAGTAAGAAATCTAATTAGTATGGCAACGTCTTCTGAGACTCACTGAATAATACACACCTGGAGAATAATTTGGAGTCTATTTTTGATGGACATTCACTCAGAGCCTGGGAGTAAAATAGAGCCTTTGGAGTAGCCAGGAGTCTATTTCATTTGGGAACACATTCATAGGCTCAGTGGATAATATGCACGTGTGGATTAGTCAGGTTTTATTTTTTTATGGCCACTGACTCGTAAGCTCTATGAATAATGCACAAATGAAAATTACTCAGTTTATTTCATATAGCCACTCATAGAGAGATCCACTGAATAATAAAATTATTTGAGATAGACTGCCTCCTGTTTCATATGGTCATAAAAAAAGAGCCTCACTGAGTGACACATACCCGGGATAGTTTTAGGAGTGTGCATTTCATAGCCTCTAAATTACAGCTTAAGGGAATAATGCACATGTGTAACATAGACACTAGTCTATTTTATATGGCAACAAAATCAAAGCCTGAGTCAGTAATACAAAACTTTGGAATAGTCACTAGTCTATTTGATATGCCCAAATATTTAGAGTCAGAGTCAATTATTCACACCTGTAGACTGGTCAGGAAACAATTTCATATGGCCAATGTTTCAAAGCCTCAGTAAATAATAAATACCTGAGGAATACTCTGGACGCTATTACATGTAGCATTTCTTCAGAAATTTATTGAGTAAAGAACACCTATAATGTAGTCAGAATTCTATTTCATATAGCCACATACTCAGAGCCTAACTGAATAACAGACACCTTGGGAAAGTCAGGATTCTATTTCATATAGCCACACATTTACAGACAAATGTAAAAACTCACGCCTGAGTAGTTTATAGGAGTCTCTATTTTATGGCCACTCATTCAGATCCTCACAGTATAATGCAGACGTATGGAAATGTCAGCAGTGTACTTGACATGGCCACTTATTCAGTTCCTCAGTGAAGAATCATATATATTTTAAAAAATACTCAGGATTCTATTATACATAACCACTTATTAAGACACTCACTGAATAATGATCACCTGGAGAATTGTCTGGAGACTATTTGATATGACCGTTCACCTAGTCACTCAGTGGAAAATCCAGAGCTGAGAAATAGTGAAGAGGACAGAGTAAGGAGTCTATTTTATGTGGTCACTCATTCAGAAACTGACTGACGAATACACACCTTGAGAATAGTCAGAGTCCAGGTCATATGGCCATTCAATCACAGCATTACCGAATAATGCACAATGGGGCAATAGTAAAAAGTCTATTTCATACGGCCTCTCATTCGGAGCTTCAGTGCGTAATAAACAGCTGTGGAGGAGTGAGGACCCTATCGACGGTAACCCCAAATAAAGCAGCTCCGTGAATGATACACACATGTTTGAGAGTCAGGAGACTATTTGATATGGACACTCATACAGAACCTCTTCGAATATTGCACATGTGGGGAATAATCACTTGTTTATTTCATACGGTGGTTCGTTTGGAGTGAAGGGTCAAAATATAACGCACACCAGTGGAGTAAAATGCGGTCTATTTCATAAGGCCACTGTTTCAGTGTTTTAGTGAATAACATGTATATCTGATTAGTCAGGAATCTCTTTCACATGGCCACTCCTTCTGGGCCACTGTGAATAATACTCCCCTCAAAAACAGTCAAGTGTCTACTTCAAATGCCTACACATTCAGAGTCTCTGTAAGTAATGAGCACCTGGGCAATAGCCCGAGTCTCTTTCTTCTGCCCACTTAATCAGAGTCTCATTCAATAATATACACCTGGTGAAGAGTAAAGAGTATACTTCATGTAGCCACTCATTTCGATCCTCGGTGAATAATCCACACCATGGTAATATTCGAGCATTTGTTATATGGCCACTCATTCTGTGCCTTCCTGAATGATCCACACCTGGGGAATTCTCAGGACTCTATTTCATAGTAATACTCATTTAGAACCTTATTGAATAGTTCACAATGGAGAAATAGTCAGTTTTCTATTTTGTATGGCCTCTCATTCAGAGTTTCAGTAAATAATGATCTTCTATGAAGTAATCAGGACACTGTTTAAGATAGCAATAAATTAAGTGCCTTCCCGAATGAAATACACCTGGGTAATAGTCAGGAGTCTATTTCATATGAACTCTAATTCTGTGTACACCTGAGTAATACACACATGGGGGAGTTTCAGGAGTCTATTTTGTATGGACACTCATACCGAACGTGTTGGAATAATGCACACATGGAGAATAATAAGGTGTCTATGTAATACGGCTACTCATTCAGACAAACAGTGAATAATGCAAATGCCAAGTCATGAAAATTCTGTTTCATATAGCCCCTATTTCACAGTCTCACTGAATATTACACACTTTTGATATAGTATGGAGTCTATATTTTATGGACATGCATTCAGAGAATCACTGAATAATTCACACCTGTGTAATAGTCAGAAATCTCTTTCCCATGGCTACCCATTGAGAGCCTCATTAAATGTACACAACTGGATATATAGTCATTATATACTTGTATCTCCTCATTCAGAGTCTCACTAATAATGCACACCTGTGAAATAGTCGGGATACTTTTCCATTTGGCCTCTCATTCAATGTCATTGAAAAATGTGGTGTAGTCAGGAGACTCTTTCTTATAGACACATATTCAGAGCCTCAGTGCATAACATAGACCCTTGATATAGTAAGAAATCTAATTAGTTCGGCCACCTCTTCTGAGAATCACTGAATAATACACACCTGGAGAATAATTTGGAGTCTATTTTCGATGGACATTCATTCAGAGCCTCGGTAAATAATGAAGAACTGTGGAGGAGCCAGGAGTCTATTTCATTTGGACACATATTCATAGCCTCAGTGGATAACATGCACATGTGGATTAGTCAGGATTCCATTTTAATATAGCCACTGACCCGTAACCTCAATGAATAACGTACAAATGTAAAGTATTCAGCAGTCTATTTTATACAGTCATTCATTCAGATATTCACTGAATAATAAAAATATTTGAGACAGACAACCTGTTTCATATGGTCGTAGAAACAGAGCCTCACTGCGTGACACACACCTGGGGAAGTGTTAGGTGTGTACTTTAAATAGCCTCTCATTTACAGCCTAAGGGAATAATGCACCCGTTTGGAATAGACACTAGTCTATTTTTTTTTCCAATCATTGAGAGCTTGTAAGGTTGCTGAAGCTGGTTGGCCTTGAACTCTTGGCCTCGCCTTCACAAGCACCACGACATCCAGCCGGAGCCACTTTGGGCCCAACACTAGTCTATTTTATATATCCAGAAAATCAAAGCCTGAGTCAGTAATACACAACTTTGGAATAGTCACTAGTCTATTCCATATGCCCAAATATTTAGAGTCAGTGTCAATAATACATGCCTTTAGACTAGTCAGGAAACCATTTCATATGGCCAAAGTTTCAGAGCCTCGGTGAATAATAAATACCTGAGGAATACTCTGGACGCTATTACATGTGTCATTTCTTCAGAGGTTCCTTGAGTAAAGAACATCTATATTGTAGTCAGAATTCTATTTCATATAGCCACATACTCAGAGCCTAACTGAATAACAGACACTTAGGGAAAGTCAGGATTCTATTTCGTATAGCCACTCATTTACAGCCGAATGTAAAATCTCACGCCTGAGTAGTATATAGGAGTCTCTATTTTATGGACACTCATTCAGAGTCACACAGAAAAATAAAAATGTATGAAAATATCAGGAGTGTACGTGACATGGCCAGTTATTCAGTTCCTCAGTGAAGAATCATATATATCTGAAAAATACTCAGGATTCTATTATATATAGCCACTAATTCACAGACTCACTGAATAATGCACAGCTAAGAAAGAGGAAGGTACACACAGAACAGGGGGAAACACACAGGAGAGATCAGTGTACACACAGGAGAAAAAAGAATACACACAGCAGAGATGAGGATACACACAGGAGAGAGGAAATGCACAGTGGAAAGAGGGAAATACACACAGAAGAGAAATAGTATACACACAAAATAAATGTAATTACAAAAAGGAGAGAGGGGGACACAACATTCAGAAAGGAGGTAGACACACAAAAGAGAGGAAAAATACACACAAAAAAGAGGGTTGATATACACAGGAGAGAAAAATGATACACACAAGAGGGAGGAGGATAAACAGAGAAAAAAGAAGGAGAGAGAAAGGTATACACAGCAGAGGGGGAAACACAGGACTGAGAAGGATTCACACAGGAAAGAAGAGGATACACACAGAAAACAGGAGGATACACACAAAAGAGGGAAGGATACACACGGTAGACTGAAGGATACACACAAGAGAGAGAAAAATACACACAGGTTAAAGGAGGATACAAACAGGAGAGAGGAGGATACACACAGTAGAGAGGAAAATAAACACAGAAATGAGGAGAATGCACACAAAAGAGAGGAGGATATACAGAGAAGAGAGAAAGATACACACAGGGGAAATGAGGATACACACAGAAGATGGAAGGATACACATAGGAGAGATTGGTATACACACAGGAAACAGAGGGATACACACGGGGGACAAGGATAAATACAGGAGAGAGGAGGATACACACAGGAGAGAGGAGGATACAAACAGGACAGTGGAGGATACACAAAGAAGACAGAAGCATACACATTGGAGAGGGGGATACACACAAAAGAGGAAGATATACACAGAAAAGAGGAGGATACATACAGGGGATTGGGGATACAAACAGGAGAGAGGGGCATACACACAGAAGAGAGCAGGTTACACACAAAATAAAGGAAAATACACAAAGGAGAGAGGGGGTACACACAGGAGACAGCGAAGATATATACAGAAGAGAAGAAGATACACACAGAAAAGAAGAGGATACACACAGGAGAGAGAAAGATACACACAGGGGAAGCGGGATACACACAGAAGAGGAAAGGATACACACAAAAAAGAGGAATATACACACAGGAGTGTGAAGGATACCCACAGAGGAGAGGAGGATACACACAGGAGAGACGGGGTACACGCAAAAGCGTTGGATACATGCAAGAGACAGGGAAATACACACAGGAGAGAGGGAGATACATACAGAAAAGAGCGATACAGACAGGAGAGAGGGAGATACACACAGGAGAAAGGAGTATACACAGGAGAGAGTGGGATACACACAGGAGAGAGGGTGATACACACAGGAGAGAGAAAGATACACAAAAAAGAGAAGAGGACACACTCAGGAGAGAGAAGTATACACAGGAGAAAGTGGGATACACACAGGAGAAAGGAGGATACACAAATGAGAGAAAAATACACACAGGTGAGAGGAGAATACACATAGGAGAGAGGGGCGTACACACAGAAGAGGGGGGTTACACAAAGGAGAGAGGTGGATACACAAAGGAGAAAGGGATACACACAGAAAAAAACATACACACAAGAGCGAGGGAGATGCACGCAGAAGAAAAAAAGATACACACAAGAGGGGGGGGGAAACACAGCAGAGAGAAGAATACATAAAGGAGACAGGAGGGTACATAGAGGTGAAAGGAAGATACACACAGGAGAGAGAAGGATACACACCGGAGAAAGGGGGATACAGAAAGTAGAGAGGCAGATACACACAGGGGGAGGGAGATACACACAGGAGAGAAAAGAATACAGACAGGAGAAAAGAGAATCCACACAAGAGAGAGGAGGATACACACAGGTGCAGGGAGGATACAAACAGGAGAGAGGAGGATCCACACAAGAGAGAGGAGAATACACACAGGAGAGAGGAAGATACACACAGGGGAAAGGAGGATAAACACAAAGGAGGGAAGGATACACATAGGAGAGAGGTGGATACACACAGGAGAAAGAGGAATACACACAGGGGCACGGAAATAAATACAGGACAGAAAAGGATACACACAGGAGAGTGAAGGATACACAAAGGAGAAAGGAGCATACACACAGGAGAAAGGGATACACACAAAAGAGGAAGATACACACAGAAAGGAAAAGGATCCATAGAGAAAATGGGGATACACACAGGCGACAGGGGCATACACACAGAAGAGAGCAGAATACACACAAAATAAAGGTGGATACACACAGGAGAGAGGGCGTACACACAGAATACAGAAAGAATAGACACAGGAGAGAAGAAGATATACACAGGACAGAAGAGTATACACACAGGAGAGAGAAGAATACACACAGGGGAAGGGGGATACACACAGAAGAATGAAGGATACACACAAACGAGAGGAGGATACACACAGGAGAGTGAAGGATATCCACAGAAAATAAAAGAATACACACAGGAGAGAGGGTTACACACAGGAGAGAAGAGGATACACAAAGGAAAAAGTGATACACACAGGAGAGTAGAAAAAAACAGAAGAGAGAGGAGAATACACCAAGGAGAGAGGAGGATAAACACAGGAGGGGGAGATACACATAGGAGAGAGGGGCTTACACAGAAGAGGGGGATACACACAGGAGAAATTGGAAAAAATCACAGAAAAGAGGAGGAAACACACAGAAGGGGATACACGCAGGAGAGAGAAGCGTAGACACAGGAGAAAACACGATACACACAGCAGAGAGGAAGATATACACATGAGAAAGAAGATACAAAAAGGAGAGAAGGGGATACGCACAGGAGAGAAAAAGATACACACAAGATGGAGGGTGTTACCCACAGGAGAAAGGAGGAATACGCACACGAGAGAAAAGGGATACCCACAGGAGACAGGAGGATGCACACAGGAGAGGGGGATACACACAGGAGAGAGGAGGATGCACACAAAAGAGAAAAGGAGACACACAGAAGAAAGGAAAATACACGCAGGAGAGAGGAGGGTAAACACAGGATAGAGGGGGATACACACAGAAGAGAGGAGAATACAGGCAGGAGAGAGGAGAATACACACACGAGAGAAAAAGATACACACACGCAAGAGGAGAATACACAGAGAATAGAGGAGGATAAAAACAGGAGAGTGGGTGAGACACACAAAGAAGAGGGAGATACTAACAAAGGGATGAAAATAAACACAGGTGATAGGAGGATACACACAGGAGAGAGGAGGATACACACAGGAGAAAGAAGGATACACAAAGGAGAAGGGAAACACACAAGAGAGAGAGGGAAACACACAGGCGGAAAAGATAAACACAGAATAGGGGTTATACACACAGCAGAGAGGGGGATACATACAGGAGAGGGGGATACACACAGGAAAGAAGGGCTAACGCACAGGAGAGAGGAGGATACACACAGGAGAGAGGTTAAATACACAAAAAAGAGAGGGGAATACACACAGTAGAGTGAAGCATACACACAGGAGGGAGGGGAATACACACAGGAGAGAGGGGGATACACAGAGAGAAAAAGGGATAAATACAAAAGAGAGGAGGATACACACCAAGAAGAGAAGGACACAGATAGAAGAAAGGAGGATACACGCAGGAGATTGGAGAATACACATGAAGAGGAGGATAAACACAGGAGAGTGGAAAATACACGCAGGAGAGAGGAGGAAACAAACAAGAGAGAGGGAAAATATACACAGGAGAGAGTAGGATACACACAGGAGTGGCGTGATACACACAGGAGACAGGAGGGTACACACAGTAGAAAGTAGAATACACACAGGAGTGAGGAGAATACACAAAAAAAGGGGTATACACACAGGAGAGAGGGGGTACACCGAGGAGAGAGGAGGGTACACAAAGGCGAGAGGAGGATGTACACATGAGGGGGAATACACACAAAAAGAGGACCATAAACAGAGGAGAGGGGGATACACACAAGAGAAAGAAAAATACACACAAAAGAGAGGAGGATACACACAGGACAGGGAGATACACACAGGAGATTTGGGCGTACACACAGGAGAGAGGAGGATACACACAGCAAAGAGGAGGATACACACAAGAGAGAGGGGATACACACAAGAGAGAGGAAGATACAAACTGGAGAGAGGGAAGATACACACATGAGAGAGGGTGGATACACACAGGAGAGAGAGGTGATACACACAGGAGAGAAAATAGATACACACAGAAGAGAGGAGAATACACACAGGAGTAAGGAGGGTACACACTGGTTAGAGAAAAATACACATAGGAGAGGGGGATACACACAGGAGTGAAAAGGATACACACATGAAAGAAGAAAATACACACAGGAGAGAGGAAAATACGCACAAATGAGGGAAGGATACACACGGTAGACAGAAGGATACACACAGGAGAGAGAAGAATACACAAAGGAGATGGGTGATACACACAGGAGAGATGAGGGTTCCATAGGAGAAAAGAGGATACATACAGGAGATAAACGAATACACACAGGAGAGAGGAGTATACACACAGCAGAGAAGAGGATACACACAGGAGAGAGGGTATACACAAAGTAGTGAGGAAGACCCACATAGGAGAGAAGGGAATGCAAACAGGAGAGGTGGATACACAGAGAAGTGGGGCATACAAACAGCAGAGAGGAAGATTTACGCAGGAGAGAAAAAAAAACACCCAGAAGACAGGGGGATACACACGAGAGAGGGGGATACACACAGGAGAGAGGGGGGAAACACACGGAGAGTGGTGATACACACAGGAAAGTGGAGGGAACACACAAGAGAGAGGGGTTACACACAGGAGAGAAGAGGATACACAAAGAAAAAATGGATACACACAGGAGAGTAGGAAATAAACAGAGGAGAAAGAAGGAAACACACAGGAGAGTGGAGGATAAACACAGGAGAGGGGGATACACATAAAAGAGAGGGGCATACACACAGGAGAGGGGGATACACACAGAAGAGAGGGGCTTAGACACAGAACAAAAAAGGATACACACAGGAGAGAGAAGATACACAGAGGAAAGAGGGGGACACACACACGAGAGAGAAGAGATACACGCAGGAGAGAGGGGGTTATCCACAGGAGAAAAGAGGGATACGCACAGGAGAGAGAATTGATAACCACAGGGGAGAAAAGGATACACACAGGAGAGAAAAGGATACACAGGAGAGAGGAGAATGCACACAGAAGAGAGAAGGATACAAGGAGGAGAGAGGAGGATACACACAAGAGAGAGAAGGATACGAACAAAAGAGAGGAGGATACACACAGGAGAATGAAGGATACACAGAAAAGAGAGGAGGATACACACAGGAAAGAAGAAAATACACAAAGGAGAGAGGAGGATACACACAAATTAGGGAATGATACAAACAGTAGACAAAAGGATACACAAAGGAGAGAGAAAAATACACACAGGAGAGGGGTGATACACACAGGAGAGATGAGGGTTCACATAGAAGAAAAGAGGATACATACAGGAGAGAGATGGATACACACAAAAGAGAGTAGTATACACACAGCAGAGAGAAGGATGCACACAGGAAAGAGGGTATACACACAGGAGTGAGGAAGATCCACACAAAAGAGAGGGAATGCAAACAGGAGAGAGGTGGATACACAGAGAAGTGGGGCATACACAAAGCAGAGAGGAGGATTTACAAAGGAGAGAAAAAATACACGCAGGAGAGAGGGGGATACACACAAGAGAGGGTTATACACACAGGAGAAAGGGGGATACACACGGAGAGTGGTGATACACACAGGACAGTGGAGGGTACATACAGGAGAGGAGGTACACACAGGAGAGAAGAGGATACACAAAGGGAAAAGGGACACACACAGGAGAGTAGGGAATAAACAGAGGAGAGAGGAGGATACACATAGGAGAGAGGAGGATAAGCACAGGAGAGGGGGATACACACAGGAGAGATGAGCATACATACAGGAGTAAGGGATACACACAGGAGAGGGGCGTAGACACAGGAGAAAGGAGGATACACACAGCAGAGAGGAGGATACACACAGAAGAGAGAAGGATACACACAGGAGAGAGGAGGATACACACAGTAGAGGAGGATACACACAGGGAAGGGGGCCTACACACATAAAATGGGGATAAACAAAGTAGAAAAGGGGTAAACAGAAGAAAAAAGGATACTCACAGGAAAAGGTGATACAAACAGGAGAGAGAAATAAACACAGGTGAGAGGAGGATACACACAGGAGGGAGGGGCGTAAACACAGAAAAGTGAAGAAACACAGAGGAGAGAGAAGGATACACAAAGGAGAAAGGGATACACACAGGAGAGGAAAATACAAACAGGAGCGAGAAGGATGCACACAGGAGAAAGGGAAATACACACAGGAAAGGGGAGGATACACACAGGAGAGAGAATGATACACAAAGGAGAGGGGGGATACAAACAGTAGAGAGGAAGATACACACAGGAGAGAGGAGGATACAGATAGGAGAGAGAAAGATACACACAGAAGAGAATGAGATACACACAGGAGTGGGGGATACACACAGAAGAGAGGGGTTACACACAAAAGCGTTGGATACATGCAGAAGACAGGGAAATACACACAGGAGAGAAAAGAATACATACAGAAGAGGGGGATACACACAGGAGAGAGGAAGATACAAGCAGGAGAGAGGAGTATACACAGGAGAGAGTGGGATACACACAAGAGAGAGGGGCATACACACAGGAGAGAGGGGGATACACACAGGAGAGAGAAAGATACACAAAAAAGAGGGAGGATACACGCAGGAGAGAGAAGTATACACAGGAGGAAGTGGGATACACACAGGAGAGAGGAAAATACACAAAGTAGAGAAAAATACACACAGGTGAGAGGAGGATACACACAAGAGCGTGGGGCATACACACAGAAGAGGGGAATTACACAAAGGAGAGAGGTGGATACACAAAGGAGAAAGGGATACACACAGGAGAAAGAAATACACACAAAATTGAGGGAGATGCACACAGGAAAAAAAAGGATACACACAGTAAAGAGGAGGATACACACAGGAGAGAGGAGGGATACACACAGAATAAAGGAATATACACGCAGGAGAGAAAAAAATACACACAGGAGAAAAAAGGATACCACAGGAGAGGGGGATACACAAAGTAGAGGGGGCATGCACACAGAAAAAAAGGAGACACACAGGAGAAATAAGGATACACACAAGAGAGAAAAGGATACACACAGAAGAAGGGGATACACACAGCAGAGAGGGGCATACACACAGGAGCGAGGAAGATACACACAGGAGAGAGGAAGATACAAAAAGGAGAAAAGGGGGATACACAGAAGAGAGAAAGGAATTACACACAAAAGAGAGGAAAGAAACACAGTAGAGAGGAGGAATACACACAGGAAAAAAGGGAGATACACACGAGAGAGTAGAAAATACACACAGGAGAGAGGAGGATGCACACAGGAAAGAGGAGGAAACACACAGGAGAGAAGAGGATACACAAATGAGAAAAATGAATACACAGAGGAGAAAGGAGGATACACACAGGAGAGGGGCATACACAGAGGAGAGAGGGGCATACACAGAGGAGAGAGGGGATACAAATAAGAGATTTGGATACACACAGGAGACAGAGTAATACACACAGGAGAGAGGGGGATACACACAGTAGATGGGGATACAGAGTGGAGAGAGGAGGATACATACAGGAGAAAGAAGAATACACACAATACAGAGGGGCAAAGACACAGTAGAGAGAAGGATACACACTGGAAAGAGGGGGCTACACACAGGAGAGAGGGGGGATAAACACCGGGGATAGAAGAATACATAAAGGAGACAGGAGTATACACAGAAATGAAAGGAAGATACACACAGGAGAGAGGGGGGATAAACACAGGGGATAGAAGAATACATAAAGGAGACAGGAGTATACAGAGAAATGAAAGGAAGATACACACAGGAGAGACAAGGATACACACAGGAGAAAGGCGGATACAGACAGAAGAGGGGGAGATACACACAGGGGGGAGGGGGATACACACAAATGAGAGGAGTATACACACAGGAGAGAAGAGAATACACACAAGAGAGAGCAGGACACACACAAGTGAAGAGATGATACAAACAGGAGAGAGGAGAATACACACAGGAGAGAGTGGAATAAACACAGAAAAGAGGAGAATGCACACAAGAGAGAGGAGGATACACACAGGAGAGAGGAAGATACACACAGGGGAAAGAAGAATACACACAAAATAGGGAAGGATACACATAGGAGAGAGGGGGATACATACAGGAGACAGAGGGATACACACAGGGGGACGGGGATAAATACAAAATAGAGGAGGATACACACAGGAGAGAGGAGGATACATACAGGACAGGGGAGGATACACAAAGAGACAGAAGCATACACACAGGAGAGGGGGATACACACAAAAAAGGGAGATACACAGAGAAAAGAGGAGAATACATACAGGGAATGGGGATACACACAGAAGAGGGGGGCATACACACAGAAGAGAGCAGGATACACACAAAATAGAGGAGGATACACACAGGAGAGAGGGGGTACACACAGGAGACAGGAAGGATACACACAGCAGAGAAGAAGATACACACAGGAAAGAAGAGGATACACACAGGAGAGAGAAGATTACACAAAAAAGAGTGGAGGATACATACAGGAGAGTGAAGGATACCCAGAGAAGAGAGGGGGGTACACACAGGAGAGAGGGGTACCCACAGGAGAGAAGAGGATAAACAAAGGAAAAAGGAATACACACAGGAGAGTAGAGAATAAACAGAAGAGAGAGGATGATACACCAAGGAGAGAGGAGGACAAACACAGGAGAGGGAGATACACACAGGAGAGCGGGGCTTACACACAGAAGAGGAAAATACACACAGGAGAAAAAGGGATAAACACAGGAAACAGGAGGAAACACACAAAAGGGAATACACACAAGAGAGAGGGGCGAAGACACAGGAGAAAACAGGATACACACAGCAGAGAGGAAGATACACACAAGAGAGAGGAGATACACAAAGGAGAGAAGAGGATACGAAAAGCAGAGAGAAGGGATAAATACAGGATGGAGGGTGTTACACTCAGGAGAAAAGAGGGATACGCACAGGAGAGAGAAGGGATACCAACCGGAGGAAGGAGGATACACACAGGAGAGGAGGATACACACAGGACAGTGGAGGATGCACACAAAAGAGAGGAGGAGACACACAGGAGAAATGAGGATACACGCAAGAGAGAGAAGGGAAAACAGGATAGAGGGTGATACACACAGGAGAGAGGAGGATACAGGCAGGAGAGAGGAGGATACACACCTGAGAGAGAAATATACACACAGACGAGAGGAGAATACACAGAGAAGAGAGGAGGATACACACAGGAGAGTGGGGAATACACACAAAGAAGAGGAAGATACTAACAAAGGGAGGGAAATAAACACAGGATAAAGGAGGATACACACTGGAGAGATGAGGATACACATAGGAGAGAGAGATACACACACAAGAGAGGGGCATACACACAAAAAAGTGAGATAAACAGAGAAAAAAGGGGGATACACACAGGAGACCAAAGGATACACACAGGAAAGTGTGATACACACATGAGAGTGGGGTGTAAACACAGGAGGGGGAGGTTACACACAAGAGAGTGGGGGGATACACACAAGAAAAAGAAGGATACACACAGAAGAGAGTAGAATATATAAAAAGGAGAGAAAGAATACACACAGTGGAGAGGAAGGATACTAACAGGCGAGAGGGGAATACACACCTGAGAGTGGGGCATACACACAGAAGTGGGAAGACACACACGGGAGAGAGTATGATAAACACAGGAGGAGGAAGATACGCAAAGTAGAGAGGAGGATACACAAAGGAGAGGGCGATACACACAAGAGAGAGAAGGATCCACAGATGATAGAGGGAAATACACATAAGAGAGGGGTATACACACAGAAGAGAAAAAGATACACGCAGGAGAATGGTGGATAATCGCATCACAGAAAAGGATACACTCAGGAGAGAGGGGAATACACAAATAAGAGAGAAAAATACACACAGGAGAGAAGGGGGATACACACCAGAGAGAGAATAATACAAACAGAAGAGAAAAGGATATACACAGTAGAGAGGAGGGAACACAGAGGAGCGAGGGATACACACAGGTGAGAGGAGAATACACACAGTAAAGAGAGGAATACACACAAAAAAGGGGGGATACACAGAGAAGGGAGCGGGATAAATAAAGAAGAAAGGGATACACACAGGAGAGGAAAATACACACAGGAGCGAGGGTGATGCAAACAGGAGTAAAGGAAATACACAATGGAAAGACGAGGATACACACAGGAGAAAGAAAAATACACACAGGAGAGGGGGGATACACACAGGAGAGAGGTGATACACATAGGAGAGAGGAGGATACACACAGGAGTGGGGGATATACACAGAAGAGAAATGGATACGAAAGAGAGAGGGAAATACATAGGAAAGAGAGGGGGATACACAGAGAAGAGAGGTGGATAAACACAGGAGAGGGGGACACATACAGGGGAGAGGGGCATAGACAGAGGAAAGAGGAGGATACACGCAAGAGAGAAAAGGATACACACAGGAAAGAAGGGATTCACACAGGAGAGAGGGGGATACACACAGGAGAGAAAAGAATACACACAGGAGAGAGGAGGATACAGAGAGGAGGGGGAAATACACACAGGAGAAAGGGGCATACACACATAAAAAGGGATATACACAGGAGAAAAAGGGATACACACAGGAGAGAGAAGGATACACACAGGAGAGAGGAGAAAACAAACAGGAGAGAGGGGATACACACAAGAGAGGGGGGAATACACACAGGAGAAAGGGGTGATTCACACAGGAAAGAAAGGTGTTACCCACAGGAGAGATGGGGGAAACACACAGGAAAGCGAGGTGATACACACAGCAGAGATCACGATACACACAGGAGTGGGGTGTACACAGAGAAGAGAGTGGGATACGCACAGAAATGGAAGATACACAGAGGAGAGTGTGGGATACACAAAGGAGAGAGTGGAATAAACACTACAGAGGGGGATACATACAGGAGAGAGGGACATAGAAAAAGGAAAGTGGAGAATACACACAGGAGAGAAAAGGATACACACTGAAGAGAGGAGGATACACACAGGAGAGGGAGATACACACAGGAGAGAGGGGCATACACACAAAAAAGAAGGATACACAAAAAAGAAAGGGGGATACACCCAGGAGACAGGAGTATACACACAAGAAAGTGTAATACACACAGGATAGAGGAGCATAAACACAGGAGAGAGGAGGATACACACAGGAGAGAGGAGGAAACAAACAGGAGAGAGGGGATACACACAAGAGAGAGAAGGATACACATAGGAGAAAGGGGTGATACACACAGGAAAGAAAGGTGTTACCCACAGAAGAAAGGGATAAAAAACACAGGAAAGTGGAGGGATACACAGAGGAGAGAGGAGGATACACACAGGAGCGGGGCATACACACGAGAGAGGGGGATACACACAGGAGAGTTGGATACATACAGGAGACAAATAAATACACAGAGGAGAGAGGGAGATACACACAGGAGAGTGGGATACACAGAGAAGAGGGGTTATACACACAGGAGAGTGGGATATACACACAAGATAGAGGGGCATACACACAGGAGAGAGGAGGATACACATAGGAGCGAGGAAGATACACAAAGGAGAGAGGAGAATACACCCAGGAGAGAAGAGTATACACAGAATAGAGGGGATTACACAGAGGAGAGAGGGCATTACACACAGAAGACAGGGCAGATACACACAGGAGGGCAAAAGATACACACAGGAGAGAGGAGGATACAAACAGGAGAGAGGGGATATAAACACAATAAAGAGAAGAATATACACAGAAGAGAGTAGGATATACAACGTCGAGAGAAGAAATACACACTGGGAGAGGGGGGATACTAACAGGAAAGAGGGGGATACATACAGGAGAGTTGGGCATACTCAGAGAAGTGAGAGGCTACACACTGGAGAGAGTGGGATACACACAGAAGGAGGAAGATACGCACAGTAAAGAGAAGGATACACACAGGAGAAAGGAAGATACACACAGGAGAGAGACGGATACACAAAAGAGAGAGGAGCATACACACAGGAGAGGGCGATACACACAAGAGAGAGGAGATCCACCCAAGAGAGACGAAATAAACATAGGCGAAAGGGGTATACACACAGGAGAGGGTTATACACACGAGAGTGGAGGATACACGCAGGAGAAAGGAGAATACATGCAGCACAGGGAAGGATACCCGCAGGAGAGAGGGGGATACACAAAGGAGAGAGAAAAATACACACAGAAGGGAAGGGAGATGCACACAAGAGGGAGAATAATACACAAAGAAGAGAAAAGGATACACACAGAAGAGAAAAGAATACACAAAGGAGCGAGGGGGATACACACCAAGGAGAGGGGGATACACACAGGAGAGAGGAAAGATACAGGAGAGAGGGGTATACACAAAGGTGAGGAGAATACACAAAGAAGAGAGGTGCATACACACAGAAGAGAGAAAAGATACACACAAAAGTAAGGAGAATACACATAGATGAAAGAAGGACACACAGAGGAGAGGGCGATACACAGAAGAGAGAGGGGTATCCACACAGGAGAGAGGGGAATACACATAGGAGGAGTATACACACGAATGAGGGAAATACACAAAGGAGAGACGGGGATGCACACACGAGAGAGAATACACACAGGAAAGGGTGATAAACACAGGAGAGAGGTGCATAAACACAGGAGAGAGGAGGATACACACGGAAGAGAGGATGACACAAACAGGAGAGAGAAAATACAAACAAGAAAGAGTTGGATACACACAGGAGAAAGGGGTGATAGACACAGGAAAGAAATGAGTAACACACAGGAGAGAGGGGTGAAACACACAAAAAAGCGGAGAGATACAAGCAGGAGAGAGGAGGATACACGCAGGAGATAGGAGGATACACACAGGAGAGAGAAGTATACACACAGGAGAAGGGCATACACAGAGGAAAGAGGGGGATACACACAGGAGAGTTAGATACATATAGGAGAATGGGGAATATACACAAGAGAGATGAAGATACATACAGGAGATGGGAATACACACAGGAGAAAGGGTATACACACAGAAGAGGGGAATACACATAGAAGAGAGGGGCATACAGACAGGAGAGAGGGAAATACATATAGGAGAGAGGAAGATACACAAAAAAGAGAGGAGGATACACGCAGGAGAGAAAAGCATACACAAAAAAAAGAGATTAATACAAGAGGAGAGAGGGAGTTACACACAGGAGAGAGGGTGGATACACAGGAGAGAGGAGGATACACACAGGAGAGAGAAGGATGCACACAGGAGAGAGGACGATACACACAAAAAAGAGGAGCATACACACAGGAGAGAGAATGATACGCACAGGAGAGACGGGAATTCACAAAATGGGGGGGATATACACAGGAGAGAGGGGGATGCACAGAGAAGAGAGGGGTATACAAACAGGTGAGGGAAATACACAAAAAACAGAGGAGCATACACACAAGAGAGAGAAAAGATAAACACAGGAGAAAGGAGGATACACACAAGAAAGAGGGGGATAAACACAGGAGAGAAAAGGGAAAGACAAACTTAAGAAGATACACACAGGAGAGAGGAAAATAAAAACAAAAGAGAGGAGGATACACACAGGAAGGTGAAGGATACACAGAGCAGAGAGGAGGATACACACAGTAGAGGGGGATACACGCAGAAAAGAGGGGCATACACAAAGGAGAGAGAAGGATACACACAGGATGCAGGAGGTACACACAGGAGAGAGAAAGATACACACAGAAATGAGTGGGGATACCAACGGGAGTAAAGAAAATACACACTGGAGGGAGGAGGATACACACAGGAGACAGGAGGATACACACAGAATAGAAAAGGATACACACAGGAGAGAGGAAGATACACAAAATAGGGACGATGATACAGGAGAGAGGAGAATCCCCACAGGTGAAAGGAGGATACACAGAGAAGAAAAAATAATACACACAGGAAAGAAAGGTGTACACACAGGAGACAGTGGGATACACACAAGGGGAGGAAGATACACACAGGAGAGAGGAAAATACACACATTAGAGAGGAAGATACACACATGAGAGAAGAGAATACACAAAAGAGACGAAGGCATACACAAAGGAAAGGCTGATACACATAGGATAGAGGGGGATACATACAGAAAAAAAAGATACACGCAGAAGAGGGGGATACACACAGGAGAGAGAGGGATACACAAAAAAGAGAGGAGGATAAAGAAAGGAGAGAATAGGACACACACAGGAGAGAAAATTATACAAACAGGAGAGAAGAGGATACACACGTGAAAGGAGGATACACACAGGAGAGAGGAGGATACACACAGGAGAGAGGAAAATACACTCAGGAGAGTCGGAATACAAACAGGAGAGTGCGGCATACACAAATGGGGAGGGGGATACACACAGGAGAATGGAGGATACACACAAGAGAGAGAAAAATACACACAAGAGAAAGGAGGATACACACAGGAATGAGGGGGATAAACGCAAAAGAGAGAAAGATAAACACAGCAGAGTGGATTATACACACAGAAGAGAGGGGATACACAAAAAAGAGAGGAAGATACAGAAAAAAGAGAATAGGACAAACACAGGAGAGAAAATGATACAAACAGGAGAGAGGAGGATACACACGTGAAAAAAAAGTACACACAGGAGAGAGGAGGATACACAGAGGAGAGAGGGAAATACACCCAGGAGAGTCGGAATACAAACAGGAGAGTGCAGCATACACAAATGGAGAGGGGAATACACACAGGAGAGAGGAGGATACACACAAGAGAGAGAAAAATACACACAAGAGAAAGGAGGATACACACAGGAATGAGGGGGATAAACGCAAAAGAGAGAAGGATAAACACAGCAGAGTGGAGGATACACACAGGAGAGAGGAGAATACACATAGGAGATAGGAGAATACACAAATGAGAGGGGAAGGTACACACAGGAGAGAGGAGAATACACAAAAGAGACAAAGGCATACACAAAGTAGAGGCTGATACACACAGGATAGAGGGAGATACACACAGGACAAAATGATACACGCAGAAGAGTGGGATACACACAGGAGAGAGGGGCATACACAGAGAAGAGAGGAGTGTAAACACAAAAGAGAGGAAGAATACACAAAGGAGAGAGGGGATAAACACAGGAAAGTGGGGCATACACATAGAAGAGAGGCGGATAAACACAAGAAAGAGGGGGATACCCACAGGGGGAGAAAGATAATGAAAGGAGGGAGGAGGATACACACAAAATAGAATAGGATACAGACAGAAGAGAGAAAAATGCACGCAGGAGGAAGGAAAATTCACACAGTAGAGAGGAGGATACACTAAAAAGAGAGAAGGATACATGCAGGAGAGATGAGGATACACACAGTGGAGAGGGAGAATACACACAGAAGAGGGGGATACAAATAGAAGAGAGGAAGATACAAACAAGTGAGAAAAGTATACACACAGGAGAGAGGAGGATACACACAAAAAAAGAGGGGGATAAACACAAAAGAGAGGGTGATACAAACAGAAGAGTGGTGATACACACAGGAAAGGGGAGGGTACACAGAGGAGAGAGGAAGATGCACAAAGAAGAAAAGAAGATACACAAAAAAGAGGGGGATACACACAGGAGAGAGGGTGATATACCGAAAAGAGAGAAGGATACACACAGGAGAGAAAAGGAAACACACAGGAGAGGGGAATACACAAAATAGAAAGGGAAATACACACAGGAGAGAGGAGAATACACACAAAAGAGGGAAATACACACAGGAGAGAGGGGATACCCACAGAAGAGGGGAGGATACACAGAGGAGAGAGGGGGGATACACACGGAGAGAGGGGAGATACACACAAGAGAGAAGGGGGATACATACGAGGGAGGAGGAATACACACAGGAGAGAGGAGGATACACATGGGAGAGAGAAGGATACACGCAGGAGAGAGGAAGATACACACAGAAAAAATATACACAGGAGAGAGGAGAATACACACAGAAGAGAGAAAGATACACAGAAAATAGAGAAGGATACACACATAAGACAGAAGGATACACACAGGAGAGAGAAGGATACACACAGGAGAGAGGTGATACACACAGAAGAAAGAAGAGTACACACCGCAGAGAGGAAGATACAAACAAATGAGAGGATACACACAGGAGAGAGGGGGATACACACAGGAGAGTGGTGATGCACACAGGAGAAAGAATGATACTCACAGGAGATAGGGGGGATACACACAGAAGATAAAGGGGTTACACACAGGAGAGAGGAAGAAAACACACAGGAGAGAGGAGAAACCACACAGGAGAGAAAAAAATACACACAGGAGAGGGAAATACACAAATAAAAAAGGAAAATGCACACAGGAAAGGGGATACACACAGAAGAAAGAAGGATACACACAAGAGAGAAAAGAATACACACAGGAGAGAGAAGGATACACAGAAAATAGAGAAGGATACACACAGAAGACAGAAGGATACACACAGGAGAGAGAAGGATACACACAGGAGAGAGGTGATACACACAGGAGAAAGAAGGGTACACACCGCAGAGAGGAAGATACAAACAAATGAGAGGATACACACAGGAGAGAGGGGGATACACACAGGAGAGTGGTGATACACACAGGAGAAAGGGGGATACACACAGGAGAGGAAAAGGAACCACACAGGAGAGAAAAGGATACACACAGTTGAGGGAAATACACAAATAAAAAAGGAGAATGCACACAGGAAAGGGGATACACACAGAAGAGAAGGGGATACACACAGGAGAGGGGGATACACACAGTAGAAAAAAGCACACACAAAAAAGAAAGGAGGATACACACAGCAGAGAGGGGGATACACACAGGAGAGAGGAGGATACCCACAGGAGAGTTGGGCATAGACACAGGATGGAGGAAGATACAAACAAGAGAGGGTTGGTACACAGCGGGAGAAGGATAAATACAGGAGGGAGGAAAATACACATAAAAGGAATGAGGATACAGACAGAAGAGAGGAGGATACACGCAGGAGAGAGGATTATACACACAGGAGAGAGGGTTGAGAAACACAGGAGAAGGAAATACACACAGAAAAAGAAAGGTACACACAGGAGAGAGTGGTATACACACGAGAGAAAAAGATAAAGAAAAAAGGGGGGCAAACACACAGGAGAGTGGGAAATACACCAGAAAGAGAAAAGGATAGACACAGGAGAGAGGAGGATACACACAGGAGATGGGGAAACACACAGGAGAGAGGGGCATACACACTGGAGAGGGTGATACACACAGGAGAAAAGCGGATACACACAGGAGAATAAGAATACACACAGGAGATGGGGATACACACAGGAGAGAAGAGCGTCCACTCAGGAGAGAGAAGGATACACACAGCAGAGCGGAGGATACACACAGTAGAGAGGGAATGCACACAGGTGAGAGGGGTACACACACAGGAGAGAGAAGGAATACACACAGGAGAGAGGAAGAAACACACAGGAGATTAGTATACACACAAGATAGAGGAGGATACACACAGAAGAGAGAAGGATACACACAGGAGACAGAAGGCTACACACAGGAGAGAGGGGGATACATACAGGAGAGGAGTGATACACACAGAAGAAAGGAAGGTACACACAGAGGAGAGGAGGATACACACAAATGAGAAAAGGATACACACAGGAGACAGAAGGATACACACAGGAGAGAAAAAGATACACAAA
Organism: Saguinus oedipus; assembly: GCA_031835075.1. Taxonomy (NCBI): domain Eukaryota; kingdom Metazoa; phylum Chordata; class Mammalia; order Primates; family Cebidae; genus Saguinus; species Saguinus oedipus. Next base: position 62,659,813 of record CM063173.1, read on the forward strand.
GGAGAGGTGTGATACACACAGAAGAAAAAGGAATACACACAGGAGAGAAGAAGATACATACAGGAGAAAGTAGAATACACACAGGAGAGGAAGATACACAAAGTAGAGTGGGGCATACACACAGGAACCTGAAATACACACAGGGAAAGGGGGATAAACACAGGAGAGAGGAGGATAACACAAGAGAGAGGGATACCCAAAGTGAGAGGGGCGTACACACAGGAGAGAGGAAGATACACACAGGAGAGAGGAGGATACAAACAAAAGAGAGGGGATACAAACGGAAGAGAGGGGGATACACACAGAAGAATTGGGGAATACACACAATAGAGAGAGAGGTTACACACAGGAGAGAGGGGGGAAACACAAAAAAGAGAGGAGGATTACACACAAAAGACAGAAAGATACAGACAGGATAGAGAAAAATACACACAGGAGAGAGAAGTATACGCACAGGAGAGAGGAGTATACACACAGGAGAGAGGAGGATACACACAGGAGAGAGGAGGATAAACATAGGAGAAAGGCATACACACAGGAAAGAGGAGGAAAAACAGAGGAAAGTTGGGTACACACAAGAGACAACGTAATACACAGGAGATAGGGTGATACACACAGAAAAGAGGGGAATGCACACAACAGAGAGGGCATACATACAGGAGAGATGAGAACACACAAAGGAGAGAGGGGGATACACACAGGAGAAGGGGGATACAAATAGGAGAGTGCAGCATACGCACAAAAGGGAGACGGATACACACAGGAGAGAGAAGGATACACACAGGAGAGAGGAGGATACACACAGGAGAGAAAAGGCTACACACAGGAGAGAGGAGTATACTAAAAGAGAGGGAAACACACGAGAGAGGGGGATACACACAGGCGAGGGGGATACACACAGAAGACGGGGTGATACACAAAGGAGAGTGGGGGATACACACAGGAGAAAAGGGGATACAAACAGGAGAGTGCGGCATACACAAAAGAGGGAGGGGATACACACAGAAGAGAGGAGGATACACACAGAAGAGAGAAGGCCACACACAGGAGAGAGGAGTATACACAAAGAAGAGAGGGAAACACACAAGAGAGAGGGGGATACACACAGGCGAGGGGGATAAACACAGAAGATGGTGTGATACACACAGGAGAGAAAGGGATACACAAAAAAAGTAGAATACACACAGGAGAGAGGGGTATAAACAAAAAATAGAGGAGGATACACACAGGAGAGAGAAGGAATACACACAGAAGAGAGGGGGATACCTACAGGGAGTGGGGCATACACACAGGAGGGAAGGTAATACACACAGGAGAGAGAAGGATACACAAAGGAAGACGAGAATAAATACAAGAGAGAGGAGGATACACACAAAAGACTGGAGGATACAGACAGAATAGAGGATGATATTCGCAGGAGAGAAGAGGATACCCACAGGAGAGAGGAGCATACACCCAAGAGAGAGTAGGATACACGTAGAAGAGAGGACGATACACACAGGAAAGAGGGGGGTTACACACAGGAGAGGGGGATACACACAGAAGAGAGGAAGATACACACAGGAGAAAGAAAGTTGCACACAGGAGAGTGGAAGATTCACACAAAAAATAGGAGAGACGAGGATACACAAAGGAGAGAGAACAATACACACAGAAGAGGGGACTACACACAGAATACTAAAGAATACACAAAAAAAAGAGGAGGATACACACTGGAGAGACGGGATACACACAAAAGAGAAGAGGATGCACACAGGAGAGAAAATATACACACAGCAGAGAGTGGGATCGACAGAGAAGAGGAGTGATACACACAAAAGAAAGGAGGATACACACAGGAGAGAGAAGAATACACACAGGAGAGATAAAGATACACAAAGAAGATGGGGATACACACAGGATGGGGTGGATACACGAAAAAAAGAAAAGAATACAAAGGAGAGAAAAGAAGACACACAGGAGATGGGAATACACACAAGAGAGAGGGGCATACAAACAGGAGAGGGTGATACACACAGGAGAAAGGGGGATATACACAGGTGAGAGAAGAATACACACAGAAGAGGGGGATACACACAAGAGAGAGGGGCATACACACAAGAGAGAGGGGCATACACACAAGAGAGAGGAGGATAGACACAGCAGAGAGCAGGATACACAAAGGAGAGAGGGGATACACACAAAAGAGAGGGAGATACACACAGAAGAAAGGGGGATACACACAGGAGAGAGGGGTTTACACAGAGGGATGAGGACAGATACACACAGGAGAGAAAATCATACACACAGGAGAGAGGAGGATACACAGAGAATAGAGAAAGATAAACACAGGAGAGAGAAAGATACACAGGAGAGAGGAAGATACACACAGGAGAGTGGATACATACAAAGGAGAAAAGGATACACAGAGGAGAAAGAAGGATACACAAAGTAGAGAGGGGCTTACACACAGAAAAGGGGGACACACACAGGAGAAAGGGGGATACACAAAAGAGAGAGGAGGATACACACAGGAGAGAGGAGAATACACATAGGAGATAGGAGAGGGATAAACACACAGGTGAGAGAGGCGTACACACAGGAGAGAGGAAGATACACACAGGAGAGTGGAGTATACAACCAGGAGAGAGGGTATACACACAGGAGAGAGGGTGATATCCACAGAAGAAATGGGGGATACAAACAGGAGTGGGAGATACACAGAGGAGAGCGTGGGATACACACAGGAAAGAGGGGAATACACACGAGAGAGGGGAATACACATAGGAGAGAAGAGGAAACACACAGGAGAGAGGGGGATACACACATGAACAAAAAAGATACAAACAGGAGAATGCAGCATACACACAGGAGGGAGGGGATACACACAAAAGAGAGGAAGATACACACAAGGGAAGGGGGATACACACAGGAGAGAGGAGGATACACAAGGAGAGAGGGGGCTACACAGAGGAGAAAGGAGGATACACAAATAAGAGGGGGAAACACACAAAAGGGTAGGAGATACACACAGGCGAGAAGGATACGCCCAGGAGACGGGGAGATACACACAGGAGATAGGAAATACACAGAGGAGGGGAAATACACACAAAAGAGAGTGGCATACACACAGGAGGGATGAGGATACACACAGGAGAGAGGGGGATACACACAGGAGGGAGTGGAAATATACACAGGAGAGAGGGGGATACAAACAGGAGATTGAGGCATACAAACAGGTGGGAAGAAGATACACACAGGATATTGAGGCATACACACAGGAGAGAGTGGGATACACACAGGGAAACAAGAATAAATACATTAGAGAGGAAGATACACACAAAACAGTGCAGGATACAGACACAAGAGAGGAGGATAAATGCAGGAGAGAGGAGGATACACACAGAAAAGAGGAAGAAACACGCAGGGGAGAGGAGGATACACACAGGGGAGAGAAGGGATACACACAGGAGAGGGGGATACACTCAGGAGAGTGGAGGATACACACAAAAGAGAGAAAAATACACACAAAAGAGAGGAGGATACACACAGAAGAGTGGTGATACACACAGGAGAGAAGAGGGTACACACAGGAGAGGGGGGATACACACAGGAAAGAGCGGGGATACACACAGGAGCGTGGGTGCATACACACACGACAGAGGAGGGATACACACAAGACGGAGAAGTATACACAAAGAAGAGAGGAGGATACACACAGTAGAGAAAGATACACACAGTGGAGAAAAAGATACACACAAAAAAGGGCGATACACACAGGAGAGAGGTGGATACACACAGGATAGAGCAGTTTATACACAAAAGGGAGCTGGATACCCACAGGAGACAGAAGAATACACACAGGAGAGAGGGGGATATACACAGGAGAGTGGTGATATACACAGGAAGGAGGAGGGTACACCCAGGAGAGAGGAGCATACACACAGGAAAATGGATAAACACAGGAGAAAGGGGGATACACACATGAAAAAGGAGGATACACACAGGTAAGGAGAATACACAAAGAAAAAGAGGCATACACACAGGAGAGAGAAAAATACACACAGGAGAGAGAAGGATTCAAACAGGAGAGAGGTGATACACACAGGAGAAAGAAGCTATACAGAGAATCCTTCACAGCCTCATTGAATACTACACACTTGTGATGCAGTCTTGAGTCTATTTTTTATGGCCACTCATTCAAAGAATCACTAAATAATGCACCATGGAATATTATGCAGCAATCAAAAATGATGAGTTTGTGTCCTTTGTAAGGACATGGATGAATCTGGAGAATATCATTCTCAGCAAACTCACACAAGAACAGAAAAAGAAATACCGCATATACTCACTCATAGGCGGGTGAGAAAAATGACAACACATGGACACAGAGAGGCAGTCTACTATACACTGGGGTCTATTGGGGGGAATGCGGGAGGGACAGCGGGGGGGGCTGGGGAGGGATAGCCTGGGGACGAATGCCAAGTGTGGGTGAAGGGGAGGAAGGCAGCAAAACACACTGCCATGTGTGTACCTAGGCAACTATCTTGCACGTTCTGCACATGTACCCCAAAACCTATAATGCAATAAAAATTTAAAAATAAATAAATAAATAAATAAATAAATAAATAAATAAATAATATGCACACCTGCTGAATAGTCAGATATCTCTTTCCTATGGCCACCCGTTAAGAGCCTCACTAAGTCTACACACCTGGGGAAATAGGATTTACCATTATCCCCTCATTCATAGTCTCACTAAATAATGCACACCCGTGGAATAGTCAGGAGGCGCTTTCCTATGGCCCCTCGTAAAGAGCCTCACTAAATGTACACACCTGGGGAAATAGTAAGAATTTACTTATATCCCTTCATTCAGAGTCTCACTAAATAATGCACACCTGTGGAATAGTCAGGAGACTTTTTCATGTGGCCTCTAATTCGGAGTGTCACTGAATAATGTGGTGTAGTCAGGAGTCTTCTTCATGTAGACACATATTAAGAGCCACAGTGAATAAAACAGGCCCTTTATGTTGTAAGGAGTCTAATTAATATGGCCACATCTTCTGAGTCTAACTGTAAAATAAACACCTAGAGAATAATTTGGAGTCTATTTTCGATGGACATTCATTCAGAGCCTCGGTAAATAATGTACACCTGTGGAGTAGCCAGGAGTCTATTTTATTAGGACACTCATTCATAGCCTCAGTGGATAATATGCCCGTGTGGATTAGTCAGGATTCCAAATTATATGGCCACCGACTCGTAACCTCAGTGAAATATGCACAAATGCAAAGTACTCAGCAGTCTATTTCATATAGACACTCATTCAGAGATTCCCTAAATAATACTAATATTTAATATGCCAGCATCTTGTTTCATATGGTCACACAAAATGAGCTTCATTGAGTAAGACACACCTAGGGAAGTGTTAGGAGTCTACTTTATTTTGCCTCTCATTTACAGCCACAGGGAATAATGCACACGTGTGGAATAGACACTAGACTATTTTATATGGCCAGAAAATCAAAGCCTGAGTGAGTAATACACAACGTTGGAATAGTCACTTGTCTATTTTACATGCCCAAATATTTAGAGTCAGAGTCAATAATACACGCCTGTGGACAAGTCAGAAAACAATTTCACATGGACAAAGTTTCAGAGCCTCAGTGAATAATACATACCTGAAAAATACCCACGACGCTAGTAAATGTGGCATCAATTTCACAGCTTCCTTGAATAAGAAACACCTCTATTGTACTCAGAATTCTATTTCCTATAGCCACATATTCAGAGCCTAACTGGATAACATACACCTTGGGAAAAGTTAAAATTCTATTTAATATAGCCACTCATTTAGAGCCGTATGTAAAAACGCACGCCTGAGGAGCATTCAGGAGGCTCTAGTTTATGGCCACACATTCACAGCTTTACAGAATAATACAGACCTGTGAAAACGTCAGAAGTGTATTTCACACGGCCACTTATTCAGAACCTCAGTGAGGAATTATATATATCTGGAAAATACTCAGGATTATATTATGTATAGCCACTTATTCAGAGACTCACTGAATAACGCAAAACTCAGGAATAGTTTGGAGCCTATTTGATATGACCCTTCACTCAGTGACTCAGTGGACAATGTAGAACTGAAAAAAAGTCAAGAGTATAGAGTCAAGGGTTTATGTTATGTGGTCACTAGTTCAGAATCTCACTGAAGAATACACACCTTGGGAATAGTCAGTGTCCAAATCATATGGACACTCAATCACAGCATTACCTAATAATGCACAATGGGTCAATAGTAAGGTATCTGTGTCATATGGCCTGTCATTAGGAACTTCAGTGCATAATAAACAGCTGTGGAGTAGTCAGGACCCTATTTAAGGTAGCCCCAAATTAAGCAGCTCCGTGAATGATACACACATGTTTCAGAGTCTGGAGACTCCTTGACATAGACACTCATACAGAACCTTTTCGAATACTGCACATTTGGGGAATAATCACTAGTCTGTTTCATATGGTGATTAGCTGGGAGAATCAAAAAATAACGCAAACCTGTTGAGTAAAATGGGTTCTATTTCATAAGGCCACTCTTTCAGTGTTTCAGTGAATAATATGTATATGTGATAAGTCAGGAATCTCTTTCACATGGCCACTCGTTCAGGGCTTCTGTGAAGAATACTCCCCTCAAAAACGGTCAAGGGTCTACTTCGAATGTCTACACATTCAAAGTCTCTGTATAAAATAAACACCAGGGCAATACACCTGAGTCTCTTTTTTATGCCCACTTAGTCAGAGACTCATTCAATAATACACAAGAAAGGAAGATTTAAGAGTCTACTTCATGTAGCCACTCACTTAGAGCCTCAGTGAATAGTGGACCCAGGATAATAGTCGAGCATTATTTACATGGTCACTCATTTTTTGCCTCACTGAGTGATATACACTTGAAGAATCCTAAAAATTCTATTTGATACTACCACGCATTTGGCACCTTATAGCATAATTCACAATGGAGCAATAGTCAGGTGTCTATTTTATATGGTCTATCACTCAAAGTTTCAGTGAATAATAAACTTCTATGGAGTAATCAGCACTCTGTTTAAGATAGCCACGAATTAAGTGCCTTCGGGAATGATACACACGAGGGTAACAGCCTAATGTCTATTTCGCATGAACTCTAATTTGTGTATCTTTGAGTAAAACACACCTGGGGCCGTGTCAGGAGTCTATTTGGTATTTACACTCAAAGAGAGCCTTTTTGATTAATGCACACATGTACAGAAATGAGGAGTCTATGTCATACGGCTACTCACTCAGACAAAAAGTGAATAATGCACATGAAAAGTAAGTAGCAGTCTGATTCTTATGGACCATCTTTCACAGCCTCACTGAATATTACACCCTTGTGATATAGTCTGGAGTCTATTTTTTATGGCCAACCATTCAGAGAATCACTAAATAATGCACACCTGCGGAATCGTCAGAAGGCTGTTTCCTATGGCCACTTGTTAAGAGCCTCACTAAGTGTACACACCTGGATTAATAATGAGGATTTACCATTATACCATAATTCAGGGTCTCACTAAATAATGCACACCTGTGGAATAGTTAGGAGACTTTTTCATGTGTCCTCTAATTCAGAGTGTCACTGAATAATGTGGTGTAGTCAGGAGTATATTTCATGTAGACACATATTCAGAGCTTCAGTGAATAAGACAGATATGGGATATAGTAAGGAATCTAATTGATATGGAAACATATTCTGAGCCTCACTGTATAATACACACCTGGGGAATAATTAGGAGCCTATTTTCTATGGACATATATTCAGAGCCTCGGAAAATGATGTACACCTGTGGAGTAGCCAGGAGTCTATTTTATTAGGACACTCATTCATAGCCTCAGTGGATAATATGCACGTGTGGATTAGTCCGAATTCCAATTTATATGGCCACTGACTCGTAACCTCAGTAAAAAATGCACAAATGTAAAGTACTCAGCAGACTATTTTATATAGACACTCATTCAGAGATTCACTAAATAATACAAATATTTAATATAGCAGCATCCTGTTTCATATGGTCACAGGAAATGAGCCTCACTGAGTAAGGCACATCGAGGGAAGTGTTAGGAGTCTACTTTATATAACCTCTCATTTACAGCCTCAGGGAATAATGCACACGTGTGGAATAGACACTAGACTATTTTATATGGCCAGAAAATCAAAGCCTGAGTGAGTAATACACAACGTTGGAATAGTCCCTTGTCTATTTTACATGCCCAAATATTTAGAGTCAGAGTCAATAATACACGCCTGTGGACAAGTCAGAAAACAATTTCATATGACCAAAGTTTCAGAGCCTCCGTGAATAATACATACCTGGGAAATACTCAGGATGCTATTACATGTGGCATCAATTTCAGAGCTACATTGAATACGAAACACCTCTATTGTAATCAGAATTCTATTTCCTATAGCCACATATTCAGAGCCTAACTGAAAAACATACACCTTGGGAAAAGATTAAATTCTACTTCGTATAGTCACTCATTTAGAGCCGAATATGAAAATGCCACATGAGGAGCATTCAGTAGGCTCTAGTTTATGGCCACACATTCACAGCTTCACAGAATAATACAGACCTTTGAAAATGTCGGGAGTGTATTTCACACCGCCACTTATTCAGAACCTCAGTGAGGAATCATATATATCTGGAAAATACTCAGGATTATATTATGTATAGACACTTATTCACAGACTCACTGAATAATGCACAACTCAGGAATAGTTTGGAGCCAATTTGATATGACCCTTCACCCAGCGACTCAGTGAACAATGCAGAACTAAGAAATAGTCAAGAGTATAGAGTCAAGTGTTTATGTTATGTGGTCACTCGTTCAGAATTTCACTGAAAAATACAAACCTAGGGAATAGTCAGTGTCCAAGTCATATGGACACTCAATCACCGCATTACCGAATAATGCACAATGGGGCCATGGTAAGGAGTCTATTTCATATGGTCTGTCATTCGGACCTTAAGTAAATAATAAACAGCTGTGGAGGAGTCAGGATCCTATTTAAGGTAGTCCCAAATTAAGCAGTTCCGTGAATGATACACACATGTGTCAGAGTCAGGAGACTCTTTGACATAGACACTCATACAGAAGATTTTCGAATACTGCACATTTGGGGAATAATCACTAGTCTGTTTCTTATGGTGATTAGTTCGGAGAATCAAAAAATAACACACACCTGTTGAGTAAAATGGATTCAATTTCATAAGGCCACTCTTTCCGTGTTTCAGTGAATAATATGTATATGTGATAAGACAGGAATCTCTTTCACATGGCCACTCATTCAGGGCCTCTGAGAAGAATACTCCCCTCAAAAATAGTCAAGGGTCTACTTCAAATGGCTACACATTCGAAGTCTCTGTATGCAATGAACACCCAAGCAATACACCTGAGTCTCTTTTTTATGCCCACTTAGTCAGAGACTCATTCAATAATACACAGAAAGGAAGATTTAATAGTCTATTTCATGAAGCCACTCATTAAAAACCTCAGTGAATAATTTACACCAGGGTAATAGTGGAGCATTTTTTGTATGGGCACTCATTTTTTGCCTCACTGAGTGATATACCCCTGAAGAATCCTCAGGATTCTATTTGATACTACCACTCATTTAGAACCTTATTGAATAATTCACAATGGAGCAATAGTCAGGTGTCTATTTTATGTGGTCTATCATTCAAAGTTTCAGTGAATAGTAAACTTCTATGGAGTAATCAGGATGCTGTTTAACGTATCCACGAATTAAGTGCCTTGCTGAATGATAAGCACCTGTGTGATAGTCAGGAGTCTATTTCATATGAACTCTAATTTTATGTATAGCTGAGTAATACACAATTGGGGCAGTGTCAGGAGTCTATTTGGTATGGACACTCAAACAGAGCCTGTTTCATTAATGCACACATGGATAATAATTAGGAGTCTATGTCATACGGCTACTCATTCAGACAAACTGTGAATAATGTACATGTGGAGTAATTAGAAGTCTGTTTCATCTGGCACCTCTTTCACAGCCTCACTGAATATTACACACTTGTGATATAATCTGGAGTTTATTTTTTATGGCCACTCATTCAGAGAATCACTAAATAATGCACACCTGTGGAATAGTCAGAAGTCTCTTTCCTATGGCCACTGGATAAGAGCCTCACTAAGTGTACACACCTGGAGTAAGGGTCAGGATTTACCTTTATCCCCTCATTCAGATTCTCACTAAATAATGCACACCTGTGGAACAGTCAGGAGACTTTTTCATGTGGCCTCTAATTTGGAGTGTCACTGAAAAATGTGGTGTAGTCAGGAGTCTATTTCATGTAGACACATATTCAGAGCTTCAGTGAATAAGACAGACAATTGATATAGTAAGGAATCTAATTGATATGGAAACATATTCTGAGCCTCACTGTATAATACACACCTGGGGAATAATTTGGAGTCTATTTTCGATAGACATATATTGAGAGCCTCGGAAAATGATGTACACCCGTGGATTAGCCAGGAGTCTATTTTATTAGGACACTAATTTATAGCCTTAGTGAATAACATGCACGCGTGTATTAGTCAGGATTTCATTTTATATGGCCACTGAGTCGTAACCTCTGTGGAAAATGCAAAAATATTAAATACTTAGCAGTCTAATTTATATAGACACTCATTCAGAGATTCACTGAATAATAAAAATATTTTAGATAGACAGAATCCTGTTTCATATGGTTAAACAAAAAAAGCCTCACTGAGCAATGCACACCAGGGGAAGTGTTAGGAGTCTACTTTATATAGCCTTTAATTTACAGAATCAAGAAATAATGTGCACTTGTTGAATAGACAGTAGTCTATTTTATATGGCTGCAAAATCAAAGCCTTTTTGAATACTGGACATGTGGGGAATAATCATTTGTCTGTTTCATAAGGATTTTCGTTTGGTGAATTAAAAACTTATGCACAACTGTAAAATAAAATGAGTTTTATTTCAGACAGCCACTCTTTCTGTGTTTTAGAGAATAATATGTATATCTGAAAAGTCAGGAATATCTTTCACATGGCCACTCGTTCAGGTCCTCTGTGAAGAATACTCCTCTCAAAAATAGTCAAGTGTCTACTTTAAATGGCTACACATTCAGAGACTCTGTAGGTAATGAACACCTGGGCAATACACCTGAGTCTCTTTTTTATGCCCACTTAGTCAGAGTCTCATTCTATAATACACACCTGGGGAAGAGTTAAGAGTCTACTTCATGTAGCCACTCATTTAGTGCCTCAGCGAATAATGCACACCAGGGTAATAGTCGAGCATTTTTATATGGCCACTCATTTTGTGCCTCACGGAGTGATGCACACCTGAAGAATCCTAATGATTCTATTTGATACTACCAGGAATTTAGCACCTTATTGAATAATTCACAATGGAGCAATAGTCAGGTGTCTAATTTTTTTATATAGCCACTTATTCAGAGACTCAGTGAATAATGCACAGCTAAGGAATTGTCTGGAGACTATTTGATATGACTCTTCACCCATGGATTCAGTGGACAATGCAGAACTGAAAAATAGTCAAGAGGATAGAGTCAAGAGTTTATGTTATGTGGTCACTTGTTCAGAATCTCACTGAAGAATACACAGCTTGGGAATAGTCAGTGTCCAAGTCATATGGACACTCAATCACAGCATTACCTAATAATGCACAATGGGGCAATAGTAAAGAGTCTATTTCATATGGCCTGTCATTTGGAGCTTCAGTGCATAATAAACAGCTGTGGAGTAGTCAGGACCCTATTTGAAGTAGCCCCAAATTAAGCAGCCCCGTGAATGATACACACCTGTGTCAGAGTCAGGAGACTATTTGACATAGACACTCATACAGAACCTTTTCGAATACTGCACATGTGGGGAATAATCACTAGTCTGTTTCATTTGGTGATTAGTTTGGAGAATCAAAAAATAATTCACACCTGTTGAGTAAAATGGGTTTTATTTCATAAGGCCACTCTTTCAGTGTTTTAGTGAATAATATGTATATCTGATAAGTCAGGGATCTCTTTCACATGGCCACCCGTTAAGGACCTGTGTGAAGAACACTCCCCTCAAAAACAGTCAAGGGTCTACTTCAAATGGCTACACATTCAAATTTCCTGTATGTAATGAACACCCGGGAAATACACCTGAGTCTCTCTCTTTTTTTTTTTCTTCAGGAAGGGAAAAGAGAGGAAGAAGAAGAGGGGAGAGAAGAGAAATATTGCTTTACTCTATAAATGGTATCAATAATGGCCGATCGTTATTTTGCGTATTTAAAATTGAGAATGTATATTTTATTTATCTAAAGTGGAGAGTTCTACAAGTGCTTATTAAGTTTACTTGTTACCGATCTGATTTCAGATTCTGAATGTCCTTATTTATTTTCTGTTTCGTTAAGTCTGAATCTCTTCATGCGTGTTATGTATCTGGGTGTTGGGATGCATTGATCCTTATACCACTCCAACATTCTTAGTCTGAAATCTGCCCTATAAAATGCATGAATTGCAACTCCTTTTTGATTATTTATTTGTTTTTGTTTTCTATTGGGTTGGTAAATCTTTCTCCAACCCTTTGTTTTTAGTCTTTGTTTATCTTTGGATATGAAATGGGTCTGGATATAGTATATCGTTAGGTTTTGGCTGTATCTTTTAATTAAAAAATTTCGATTTCAATTTAAGATTACTGCCATTTGATGTTAACTGGCTATTTTATCCACTTGTTGATGTAAATTCTTCTTTCTGTTGATGCTCTTTACTTTTGGTATATTTTTAGAAAGGCTAATCCTGGTTGTTCCTTTCTGTGTGTAATACTTCTTTCAGAAGTTTTTGTAAAACAGGCCTGGTGGTAATAAAATCTCTGAGTACTTGCTTGTTGATAAAAGATTTTATTTTTCCTTCAATTGTGAAGCTTAGTTTGGCAGGATATGAAATTCTGGGCTCAAAGTTCTGTTCTTTAAGGATGTTAAATATCAGCCCCCGCTCTCTTCTGGCTTGTAGGGTTTCTGCTGAGAGATCTGCTGTAAGTCTAATAGGCTTCCCTTTGTGGGTAACCTGACCTTTCTATTTGACTGCCCTTAGTATTTTCTCCTTCGTTTCAACCCTGGTGAATCTAATGATTATGTGTCTTGGGGTTGCTCTTCTTAAGGAATATCTTTGCGGTGTTCTCTGTATTACCTGAAGTTGAATGGTATCCTGCTTTGCTAGATTGGGAAAATTCTCCTGGATAATACCCTGAAGAGTATTTTATAGCTGGGATTCATTCTCTCCATCACATTCAGGTACACCTATCAAATGTAGATTAGGTCTTTTCATAGTCCCATAATTCTTGGAAACTTTGCTCATTCCTTTTTATTCTTTTTTTCTCATTCTTGTCTTCTCATTTCATTTCATTAAGTCGGTCTTCGACCTCTGATATCCTTTCGTCTGCTTGATCAATTTGGCTATTCAAACTTGTGCATATTTCACTAAGTTCTCGTGTTGTATTTTTCAACATCATTACTTCATTTATATTCCTTTTTATATTGTCCATTCTTTTTAACATTTCATCTAACCTTTTCTCAAAGTTCTTAGTTTCTTTACATTGGGTTAGAACAAGTTGTTTCAATTCCCGAAATTTTTTACCATCCACCTTCCAAAGCCTCCTTCAGATACTGGAACATAGTCGTCTTCCATTAGGGCTTGTTCTGTTGCTGATGAGGAATTACTCTCCCCTCTAGAGGAAGAGGGGTTCTGACTTTCGATTGTCTCAGCATTTTTAGGGTGTTTTTTTCCGTTTATTGTAAATTTATCCATCTGATGTCTTTACAATTAGAGCCTTTCTGATTAAGTTCCTGAGAGGATGTCCAATTTATTGATTCCCAGTGCTGGAATCCGAGCAATCCACTGCACTGGCCAAAACAACAGCTATAAGACTGATGGTGCTCTTCTGCCTGGGAAACTCTGGTCTGGATTCCTTCTTGAGTCCGCAAAAAGTGGCTCTGCCTTCCCGGAGCTCCAAACACCAGTCAGTAGGGGAACCAGTCCCGCTCTTTGTGCACGAAGAGCTGCGGCGCCGAGGTGATGACAAAACCGCTGCGCCGGCCACAGAAGTAGCGCTGGAAACCCGCGGGGCTCCTCCAATGGAAATCTTCTGGTCCGAGGGAGATGAAAATTCCTCCGAAAATGTGGTGTCCTCAGGTTTTCCGAGCCTTCACTGGGAGCTAAAATCCCGAGCTGTTAGCGATCAGCCATCTTGGATCTCTCTCACATAAACAAGTAAACCAAGAAGAAATGGATAAATTCATGGATGCCTGTGTCCTTCGAAGCCTAAACCAGAAGGAAGCCGAAACTATGAATAGACCAATAACAAGGTCTGAAGTTGAGGCAGCAATTAAGAGCCTACCACACAAAACAAAGCCCAGGTCGAGATGGGTTAACAGCCGAATTCTACAAGACACAAAGAGGATCTGGTACCATTTCTTCTGAAGCTATTCCAAATAATTCAAAAAGAGGGAACCCTTCCCAGATCATTTTATGAGACCAACATCATCCTGATACCAAAACCCGGCGGAGACTCAACAAGAAAAGAAAACTTCAGGCCAATATCCATGATGAACATAGATGCAAAAATCTTCAACAAAATACTGGCAAACCGATTGCAACAGCACATTAAAAAACTTATCCATCATGATCAAGTAGGATTCATCCACTGGATGCAAGGCTAGTTCAACATATGCAAGTCTATAAATGTAATTCACCACATAAACAGAAGCAAAAACAAAAGCCACATGATTATCTCAATTGACACAGAGAAAGCATTTGACAAAATTCAACAGTTATTTATGCTAAAAACCCTCAATAAACTTGGTATAGATGGAACATATCTCAAAGTAATAAAAGCTATTTACGACAAACCAACATCCAATGTCATACTTAATGGGCAAAAACTGAAAGCATTCCCTTTGAAATCGGGCACTAGACAAGGATGCCCTCTCTCACCACTCCTATTCAACATAGTACTGGAAGTTCTAGCCAGAGCAATCAGGCAAGAAAAAGAAATAAAATGTATTCAAATAGAAAAAGTGGAAGCCAAATTGTCTTTATTTGCAGACGACATGATAGTATAGGTAGAAGACCCCATGACCTCAGCCCAAAAGCTCTTGAAACTGATAAGCAAATTCAGTAAAGTCTCAGGATATAAAATCAATGTGCAAAAATCACAAGCATTCCTATACACCAATAACAGACTTAAGGAGAACCAAATCAAGAACGAACTGCCATTCACAATTGCTACAAAGAAAATAAAATACCCAGGAATACTACTCACAAGGAATGTAAGAAACCTCTTTAGGAAAAATTACAAACCACTGCTCAACGAAATAAGAGATTACACAAACAGATGGAGAAACATTCCATGTTCGTGGTTAGGAAGAATCAATATCATGAAAATGGCTATGCTGCCCAAAGTAATTTACACAATCAATGCTATCCCCATCAAACTACCATTGAATTTATTCACAGAACTGGAAAAAACCATCAAGAATTTCATATGAAACCAAAAAAGAGCCCGCATAGAAAAGTCAATTCTAAGCAAAAACAACACAGCAGGAGGCATCACATTACCAGACTTCAAACTACACTACAAGGCTACAGTAATCAAAAGAGCATGGTACTGGTATCAAAGCAGAGATATAGACCAATGGAACAGAACAGAGGCATTGGAGGCAACACAACATATCTACAACCATATAATCTTTGATAAACCTGACAAGAAAAAGCAATGGGGAAAGGATTCCCTGTTTAATAAATGGTGTTGGGAAAACTGGCTAGCCATGTGCAGAAAGCAGAAACTAGACCCCTTCCTGACACCTTACACTAAAATTAACTCCAGATGGATTAAAGACTTAAACATAAGAAATGACACCATAAAAACCCAGGTGAAAATCTAGGCAAAACCATTCAGGACATAGGAGTAGGCAAGGACTTCATGACCAAAGCACCAAAAGCATTGATAACAAAAGCCAAAATAGATAAATGGGACCTAATCAAACTCCACACCTTCTGAACGGCAAAAGAAACAGTCACTAGAGTGAATCGGCAACCATCAGCATGGGAAAAAATCTTTGCAGTCTACTTATCTGACAAAGCGCTGATATCCAGAATTTACAAAGAACTCAAACAGATTTACAGGAAATAAAATAAAACAAATAATCCCATTCAACAATGGGCAAAGGATATGAAAAGACAGTTTACAAAAGAAGACATACATGAGGCCAGCAAACACATGAAAAAATGCTCATCATCACTGGTCATTACAGAGATGCAAATCAAAACAACATTGAGATACCATCTCACGCCAGTTAGAATGGCGATCATTAAAAATCTAGAGACAATAGATGCTGGAGAGAATGTAGTGAGAAATAGGAACACTCTTACACTGTTGGTCGGAGTGTAAATTAGTTCAACCATTGTGGAAGACAGTGTGGCGATTCTTCAAGGACCTAGAAATAGAAATCCCATTTGTTCCAGTAATCCCATTACTGGGTTTATATCCAAAGGACTATAAATCGTTCCTCTATAAGGACACATGCACACGAATATTCATTGCAGCACTGTTTACAATAGCAAAGACCTGAAAGCAACCAAAATGCCCATCGATGATAGACTGGACAGGAAAAATGTGACACATATACACCATGGAATATTATGCAGCAATCAAAAATGATGAGTTTGTGTCCTTTGTAAGGATATGAATGAATCTGGAGAACATCATTCTCAGCAAATTGACACAAGAACAGAAAACTAAATACCGCATATTCTCACTCATAGGCCGGTGAGAAAAATGAGAACACATGGACACAGGTAGGGGGTCTACTTCACACTGAAGACTGTTTGTGGAATGCGGGAGGGACAGCACGGGGGCTGGGGAGGGATAACCTGCGGATAAATGCCAAGTGTGGGTGAAGGGGAGAAAGGCAGCAAAACACACTGCCATGTGTGTCCCTATGCAACTACCTTGCAAGTTCTGCACATGTACCACAAAACCTATAACGCAATAAAAATTTAAATAATTTTTTTTTAAAAAGAGTCTAGATCATGTAGACACTCATTTAGAGCCTCAGTGAATAATGAACACCAGGGTAATAGTCGAGCATTTGTTATATGGTCACTCATTTTGTACCTCACGGAGTGAGATACACCTGAAGAATCCTCAGGATTCTATTTGATACTTCCACTCATTTAGAAACTTATTGAATAATTCACAATGGAGCAATAGTCAGGTGTCTATTTTATATGGTCTATCATTCAAAGTTTCAGTGAATAGTAAACTTCTATGGATTAATCAGGACGCTGTTTAACATAGCCACGAATTAAGTGCCTTGCTGAATGATTCGCACCTGTGTGATAGTCAGGACTCTATTTCATATGAACTCTAATTTTGTGTATCGCTGAGTAAAACACACCTGGGGCAGAGTCAGGAGTCTATTTGGTATGGACACTCAAACAGAGACTGTTTGATTAATGCACATCTGGATAATAATGAGGAGTTTATGTTCTACGGCTACTCATTCAGACAAACTGTGAATAATGCACATGTGGAGTAATTAGAAGTATGTTTCATATGACCCCTCTTTCACAGACTCACTGAATATTACTCACTTGTAATATAGTCTGGAGTTGGAGGGCAAGATGGCGTCATAGAAGTGACTCAGGATTGCAGCTCTCAGTGACGGCACAGAGGGTGAGTCCTAGCCACATTCTCGGATAGACGTTTCTAGCCCACAGAGCGTTGAAAGGCCCACAGGATGCTAGTAAAGTAAAGCCGGCTAACGCAGCCAGCTCGTGCGGCCACTTTGGCCGACGCCGCTTTGGCCGGCGCTGCAGCGGGACCCGGCACGGAACTCACTGGTCTGGGTGCCCTGTTAAACCGGCAATCTGAGAGTTTGAAGGGCAGATTGGCGCGTCCATCTGATTGAACGGGACTTGGACAGTTCCTTGGAGTTTCCTGGGAAGCGTGGTCTGAGCCGGTGAAGTGGGCAGTGGCACAGGAGATCGCATGGATCCCAGTGCCCTATCGGCAGGCTCCTGGGGCGCCAGTGAGAGAGTCGACCTTTCAGCTCGCAGAGAGGGAGAGAGAGAGAGGAGGACGGACTCTGGGTCAGGGAGCTGGGTGATCGTGCTCGGCGGGTTGCACCCTCACAGGGACAAGCAGGGCAGTGACTGGAGACGCTTGGGGCTGAGAGATTTGCTGCCGGCATCTAGGATGGTGTAGCCTGGTGAGGGAGGGGCGTCTGCCATTGCTGACACAATCCACCCCTATTGAAGTACCGCCCAGGGCTGAAGCAGCCTGCCGTTGCCAAGGCAACCTGCCATAACAGAGAGACTCCCAGGAGAGGGGAGCTCTCCAGAGCAGAGGGGAGCCCAGCAGCAATAGGGCAGACCCACGCTAGCAGGTCAGAGCCCCGGCAGGCAAATGGTGAATGGACTGCCACCTGGTGGGGAAGGAAAGTGCAACAGATACTCATAAAAAAAGCCCCAACTCCCTGAAACAGAGCATATAAGGGGGGGGAAGGGTGGTGTTTTATGAGTTCTATTGCAGCAGACATAAACAGCCTCCCAACAACCCTGAATGAACAACGGAGCTCACAGCTCAGCACTGGAGCTACTATAAAGCACAAACCGTCTCCTTAAGCAGCTCCCTGACCCCTGTATATCCAAAGAGTCACCGCCAAAAAGGACTAATCAGACTGACATTTGGCGGGCATCATTCTGAAACAAACACAGCAGAAGAAGAAACTGGTATCATCCCTCACTGTTCCACAGCTGCTACAGGTATAGTCCAGACAAACAGGGCCTGGAGTGGACCTCAGCACTCATACAGCAGAGGGGCTAGACAACTAGAAGGAAAACTAAGTAACAGAAATACTTCATCATCAACAATCTCAGCATCCACACAGAGACCCAATTGAAAAATCAGCAACTACTAAGACGACAGGCGAATGAATCCATAAAGATGGGAAGAAACCAGCGCAAAAAGGAGGAAAACACCCGAAACCAAAACACCTCACCTCCAAAAAAGGACCAAAACTCCTCACCAGCAAGGGAACAAAGCTGGACGGAGAATGAGTGTGACGAAAGGATGGAATCAGACTTCAGAAAGTGGATAATGAGAAACTTCATTGAGCTAAAAGAACATGTTTTAAATCAGTGCAAAGAAACTAAGAACCTTGAAAAAAGATTTGAAAAAAAATTTGAGGAATTGATAACAAGAATGGAAAACTTAGAGAGGAATATGAGTGAATTGAAGGAGCTGAAAAACACAACATGAGAACTTCATGAAGCATGCACAAGTTTCAACAGCCGAATTGATCAAGCAGAAAAAAGAATATCAGAAATCGAAGATCAACTCAATGAAATAAAACGTGAAAGCAAGATTAAAGAAAAAAGCACAACCAGGAATGAAAAAAATCTTCAAGAAATGTGGGACTATGTGAAGAGACCAAACCTACGTTTGATAGGTGTACCAGAATGTGATGAAGAGAATGAATCCAAGCTGGAAAACACTCTTCAGGATATTATCCAGGAAAATTTCCCCAACCTAGCAAGACAGGTCAATACTCAACTCCAGGAAATACAGAGAACACCACAAAGATACTCTGCAAGAAGAGCAACCCCAAGGCACATAATTGTTAGATTCACCAGGGTTGAAATGAAGGAGAAAATACTAAGGGCAGGCAGAGAGAAAGGTCGGGTCACCCACAAAGGGAAGCCCATAAGACTCACAGCAGATCTCTCAGCAGAGACTCTACAAGCCAGAAGAGAGTGGGGGCCAATATTCAACATCCATAAAGAAAAGAACTTTCAACCCAGATTTTCATATCCAGCCAAAATAAGCTTCATAAGTGAAGGAAAAATAAAATCCTTCATGAACAAGCAAGTACTCAGAGATTTTGTCACCACTAGGCCTGCTTTACAAGAGCTCCTGAAAGAGGCACTACACATAGAAATAAACAACAAGTACCAGCCATCCTAAAAGCATACCAAAAGCTAAAGGCCATCAACAAAATGAAGAATCTACATGAACCAATGGGCAAAACAGCCAGCTACCATCAAAATGGCAGTATCAAATTCACACATAACAATATTAACCCTAAATGTAAATGGGCTAAATGCACCAATCAAAAGACACAGACTGGGAAATTGGATAAAAAAACAAAATCCATCGGTGTGCTCTATCCAGGAAACCCACCTCACACGCAAAGATACACAAAGGCTCAAAATAAAAGGATGGAGGAAGATTTACCAAGCAAATGGAGAGCAAAAAAAAGCAGGAGTTGCAATTCTCGTCTCTGATAAAATAGACTTTAGAGCAACAAAGATCAAAAGGGACAAAGAAGGTCATTACATAATGGTAAAAGGATCGATACAACAAGAAGAGCTAACGATTCTAAATATATATGGACCCAATGTAGGAGCACCGAGATATATAAGGCAAGTTCTTAATGACTTACAAAGAGACTTAGACTCCCACAAAATAATAGTAGGAGACTTTAACACTCCACTGTCAATAGCAGACATATCAACCAGACTGAAAATTAACAAGGATATCCAGGACTTGAACTCAGACATGGAACCAGCATACCTGATAGACACTTACAGTACTCTTCACCCCAAATCCACAGAATATACATTCTTCTCAGCAACACATCACACCTACTCCAAAATTGACCACGTAATTGGAAGTAAAGCACTCCTCAGCAAATGCAAAACAACTGAAATCATAACAGTCTCTCAGACCATAGTGAAATCAAGTTGGAACTCAGAATTCAGAAAATAACTCAGAACCGCACAGCTTAATGGAAATTGAACAACTGGCTCTTGAATGTTGATTGGATAAACAATGAAATGAAGTCAGAAATAAAGAAGTTCTTTGAAACCAATGAAAATGAAGACACAACGTATCAGAATCTCTGGGACACATTTAAAGCAGTCTGTAGAGGAAAATATATAGCAATAAGTGCCCACGTGAGAAAAGTGGAGAGATCCAAAATTGACACCCTATCGTCAAAATTGAAAGAGCTAGAGGAGCAAGATCAAAAAAGCTCAAAACCTAGCCGAAGACAAGAAATAAGTAATATCAGAGCAGAACTGAAGGAGATAGAGAAAAGAGAAACCCTTCAAAAAATTCAATAAATCAAATAGCTGGTTTTTCGAAAAGATCAACAAAATAGACAGACCACTAGCCAGACTGATAAAAAATAAAAGAGAGAACAACCAAATAGATGCAATAAAAAAAGATAATGGGGAAATCACCACAGATTCCACAGAAATTCAAACCATCATCAGAAAATACTACAAAGAACTCTATGCACATAAACTAGTAAATCAGGAAGAAATGGATAAATTCCTGGACGCCTGTGTCCTCCCAAGCCTAAACCAGGAAGAAGCCGAAACTATGAATAGACCAATAACAAGGTCTGAATTTGAGGCAGCAATTAAGAGCCTACCACACAAGAAAAGCCCAGGTCCAGATGGGATCACAGCTGAATTCTACCAGACACACAAAGAGGATCCGGTACCATTCCTTCTAAAACTATTCCAAAGAACCCAAAAAGAGGGAAACCTTCCCAAATCATTTTATGAGACCAATATCATCCTGATACCAAAACCCGGCAGAGACTCAACAAGAAAAGAAAACTTCAGGCCAATATCCATGATGAACATAGACGCAAAAATCTTCAATAAAATACTGGCAAACCAATTGCCACAGCACATTAAAAGACTTATCCATCATGATCATGTGCGATTCATCCCTGGGATGCAAGGCTGGTTCAACATACGCAAGTCTATAAATGTAATTCACCACATAAACAGAACCAAATACAAAAACCACATGATTATCTCAATTGATGCAGAGAAGGCATTTGACAAAATTCAACAGCCCTTTATGCTAAAAACCCTCAATAAACTTGGTATTGATGGAACATATCTCAAAGTAATAAAAGCTATTTAGGACAAACCAACATCCAATATCATACTTAATGGGCAAAAACTGAAAGCATTCCCTTTGAAATCGGGCACTAGACAAGGATGCCCTCTCTCACCACTCCTATTCAACATAGTACTGGATGTTCTAGCCAGAGCAATCAGGCAAGAAAAAGAAATAAAGGGTATTCAAATAGGAAAGGTGGGAGCCAAATTGTCTCTATTTGCAGACGACATGATAGTATACCTAGAAGACCCCATCACCTCAGCCCAAAGGCTCCTGAAACTGATAAGCAACTTCAGCAAAGTCTCAGGATATAAAATCAATGTGCAAAAATCACAAGCATTCCTATACACCAATAACAGACTTAAAGAGAACCAAATCAAGAACGAACTGCCATTCACAATTGCTACAAAGAAAATAAAATACCTAGGAATACAAACCACAAGGAATGTAAGGGACCTCTTTAAGGAAAACTACAAGCCACTGCTCAACGAAATAAGAGAGGACACAAACAGATGGAGAAACATTCCATGTTCGTGGTTAGGAAGAATCAATATCGTGAAAATGGCTATACTGCCCAAAGTAATTTACACAATCAATGCTATCCTCATCAAACTACCATTGAATTTCTTCACAGAACTGGAAAAATCCACCATGAATTTCATATGGAACCAAAAAGAGCCCGCATAACCAAGTCAATTCTAAGCAAAAAGAACACAGCGGGAGGCATCACACTACCAGACTTCAAACTATACTACAAGGCTACAGTAATAAAAACAGCATGGTACTGGTACCAAAACAGAGATATAGACCAATGGAACAGAACAGAAGCATCGGAGGCAACACAACATATCTACAACAATATTATCTTTGATAAACCAGAGAAAAACAAGCAATGGGGAAAGGATTCCCTATTTAATAAATGGTGTTGGGGAAACTGGCTAGCCATGTGCAGAAAGCAGAAACTAGACCCCTTCCAGACACCTTACACTAAAATTAACTCCAGATGGATTAAAGACTTAAACGTAAGACGTGACACCATTAAAACCCTAGAAGAAAATCTAGGCAAAACCATTCAGGACATAGGAGTAGGCAAGGACTTCATGAATAAAACACCAGAAGCATTGGCAACAAAAGCCAAAATAGACAAATGGGACCTAATCAAACTCCACAGCTTCTGCACGGCAAAAGAAACTGTCACTAGAGTGAATCGGAAACCATCAGAATGGGAAAAAATCTTTGCAGTTTACACATCTGACAAAGGCCTGATATCCAGAATTTACAAAGAACTCAAACAGATTTACAGGAAAAAAACAAACAAGCCCATTCAAAAATGGGCAAAGGATATGAACAGACACTTTACAAAAGAAGATATACATGAGTCCAACAAACATATGAAAAAATGCTCATCATCACTGGTCATTAGAGAGATGCATATCAAAACCACATTGAGATGCCATCTCACGCCAGTTAGAATGGCGATCATTAAAAAATCTGGAGACAGCAGATGCTGGAGAGGATGTGGAGAAATAGGAACACTCTTACACTGTTGGTGGGAGTGTAAATTAGTTCAACCATTGTGGAAGACTGTGTGGTGATTCCTCAGGGACCTAGAAATAGAAATTCCATTTGACCCAGCAATCCCATTACTGGGTATCTATCCAAAGGACTATAAATCGTTCTACTATAAGGACACATGCACACGAATGTTCATTGCAGCACTGTTTACAATAGCAAAGACCTGGAACCAACCCAAATGCCCAACGATGATAGACTGGACTGGGAAAATGTGGCACATATACACCATGGAATATTATGCAGCAATCAAAAATGATGAGTTTGTGTCCTTTTTAAAGACATGGATGAATCTGGAGAACATCATTCTCAGCAAACTGACACAAGAACAGAAAAGAAATACCGCATATACTCACTCATAGGTGGGTGGGAAAAATGAGAACACATGGACACAGAGAGGTGGTCTACTATACACTGGGGTCTATTGGGGGGAATCGGGGAGGGACAGCGATGGGGGGACCTGGGGAGGGATAGCCTGTGGATGAATGCCATGTGTGGGTGAAGGGGAGGAAGGCAGCAAAACCCATTGCCATGTGTGTACCTATACAACGATGTTGCACGTTCTGCACATGTACCACAAAACCTATAATGCAATAAAAATTAAAAAAATATATATAGTCTGGAGTCTATTTTTTATGGCCACTCATTCAGAGAATCACTAAATAATGCACACCTGCGGAATAGTCAGAAGTCTCCTTCCTATGGACTCTCGTTAAGGGCCTCACTAGGTTTACACACCTGGGGAAATAGTGAGGATTTACCATTATCCCCTCATTCACAGTCTCACTAAATAATGCACACCTGTGGGATAGTCAGGAGCCTCTTTCCTATCGCCACTCATTAAGAGATTCATTAAGTGTACACCACTGGGGAAATAGTCAGGATTTATTTATATCCCTTCATTCAGATTCTCACTAAATAATACACACCTGTGTAATAGTCAGGAGACTTTTTCATGTGGCTTCTAATTCGGAGTGTCACTGAATCATGTGATGTAGTCAGGAGTCTATTTCATGTAGACACATATTCAGAGCCACAGAGAATAACACAGGCCCTTTATGTTGTAAGGAATCTAAATAATGTGGCCACATCTTCTGAGCCTCACTGAATAATACACACCTGGAGAATAATTTGGAGTCTTTTTTGATGGACATTCACTCAGAGCCTCGGTAAATAATGTACACCTGTGGAGTAGCCAGGTGTCTATTTTAATTGGACACTCATTCATAGCCTCAGTGGATAATATGCACGTGTGGATTAGTCCGAATTCCACTTTATATGGCCAGTGACTCATAACCTCAGTAAAAAATGCACAAATGTAAAGTACTCAGCAGTCTATTTCACATAGACACTCATTCAGAGATTCACTAAATAATACAAATATTTAATATAGCAGCATCCTGTTTCATATGGTCACACAAAATGAGCCTCAATGAGTAAGGCACACCAAGGGAAGTGTTAGGGGTCTACTTTATATAGCCTCTCATTTACAGCCTCAGGGAATAATGCACACGTGTGGAATAGACAATTGACTATTTTATATGGACACAAAATCAAAGACTGAGTGAGTAATACACAACTTTGGAATCGTCACTTGTCTATTTTACATGCTCAAATATTTAGAGTCAGAGTCAATAATACATGCCTGTGGACAAGTCCGAAAACAATTTCATATGGCCAAAGTTTCAAAGCTTCAGTGAATAATAAATACCTGGGAAATACTCAGGACGCTATTACATGTGGCATCAATTTTAGAGCTTCCTTGAATAAGAAACACCTCTATTGTAGTCAGAATTCTATTTCCTATAGCCACATATTCAGAGCCTAACTGAATAACATACACCGGGTGATAAGTTAAAATTCGATTTCGTATATACCCACTCTTTTAGAGCCAAATGTAAAATCGCACGCCTGAGGAGCATTCAGGAGGCTCTATTTTATGGCCACTCATTCAGAGCTTCACAGAACAATACAGACCTATGAAAACGTCAGGAGTGCATTTCCCATGGCCAGTTATTCAGATCATCAATGAGGAATCATATATATCTGGAAAATACTCAGGATTATATTATATATCCACTTATTTAGAGACTCACTGAATAATGCACAGGTTAGGAATAGCCTGGGGACTATTTGATATGACTCTTCACGCAGGGACTCAGTGGACAATGCAGAACTGAAAAAGAGTCAAGAGGGTTTATGTTATGTGGTCACTAGTTCAGAATCTCACTGAAGAATACACACCTTGGGAATAGTCAGTGTCCAACTCATATGGACACTCAATCACAGCATTACCAAATAATGCACAATTGGGCAATAGTAAGGAGTCTATTTCATATGGCCTGTCATTCGGAGCTTCAGTGCATAATAAACAGCTGTGGAGTAGTCAGGACCCTATTTAAGGTAGCCTCAAATTAAGCAGCTCCGTGAATGCTACACACATGTGTCAGAGTCAGGAGACTATTTGACATAGACACTCATACAGAACCTTTCCGAATACTGTACATGTGGGGAATAATTACTAGTTTGTTTCACATGGTTATTAGTTTGGAGAATCAAAAAATAACGCACACCTGTTGAGTAAAATGGGTTCTATTGCATAAGCCCACTCTTTCAGTGTTTTAATGAATAATATGTATATGTGATAAGTCAGGAATCTCTTTCACATGGAAACTCGTTCAGGGCCTCTTTGAAGAATACTCCCCTCAAAAATAGTCAATAGTCTACTTCAAATGGCTACACCTTCAAAGTCTCTGTACATAATGAAAAACTGGGCAATACACCTGAGTCTCTTTTTTATGCCCACTTAGTCAGAGACTCATTCAATAATACACAATAAAGGAAGATTTAAGAGTCTACTTCATGGAGCCACTCATTTAGAGCCTCAGTGAATAATGCACACCAGGGTAATAGTCGAGCATTTTTTATATGGCCACTCATTTTGTGCCTCACTGACTGATATACACCTGAAGAATCCTCAGGATTCTATTTGATACTACCACTAATTTAGAACCTTATTGAATAATTCACAATGGAGCAATAGTCAGGTGTCTATTTTATATGGTCTATCATTCAAATATTCAGTGAATCGTAAACTTCTATTGAGTATTCAGGACGCAGTTTAAGATAGCCACAATTACGTGGCTTGCTGAATGATATGCGCCTGTGTGATGGTCAGGAGTCTATTTCATATTAACTCTAATTTTGTGTATCGCTGAGTAATACACACCTGGTACAGTGTCAGGAGTCTATTTGGTATGGGCACTCAAACAGAGCCTGTTTGATTAATGCACACATGGATAATAATGAGAATTCTATGTCATACGGCTACTCATTCAGAAAATCTGTGAAAAATGCACATGTGGATTAATTAGATTTCAGTTTCATATGGCCTCTCGTTCACAGCCTCACTGAATATTACCCACTTGACATATAGTCTGGAGTCTATTTTTTATGGTCACTCATTCAGAGAATCACTAAATAATGCACACCTGCGGAATAGTCAGAAGTGTCTTTCCTATGCCCAGTCATTAGGAGCCTAACTAAGGGTACACACCTGGAGAAATAGTCAGGATTTCCCTTTATCCCCTCATTCAGAGTCTCACTAAATAATGTACACCTGTGGAATTGTCAGGAGACATATTCATGTGGCCTCTAATTCGGAGTGTCAGTGAATAATGTGATGTAGTCAGGAGTCTATTTCATGGAGACACATATTCAGAGCTTCAGTGAATAAGAAAGAAACTTGATATAGTAAGGAATCTAATTGATATGGAAACATATTCTGAGCCACACTGAATAATACACACTTGGGGAATAATTTGGAGTCTATTTTCGATGGACATTCATTCAGAGCCTTGGTAAATAATGTACACCTTTTGAGCAGCCAGGAGTCTATTTTATTAGGACACTCATTCATAGCCACAGTGGATAATATGCACGGTTGATTAGTCCGGATTTCAATTTATATGGCCACTGACTCATAAACTCAGTGAAAAATGCACAAATGTAAAGTACTCAGTCAGTCTATTTCACATAGACACTCATTCAGAGATTCATTAAATAATACAAATATTTAATATAGCAGCATGCTGTTTCATATGGTCACACAAAATGAGCCTCACTGAGTAAGGCACACCTAAGGAAGTGTTAGGAGTCTACCTTATATAGCCTCTCATTTACAGCCTCAGGGAATAATGCACACGTGTGGAATAGACACTAGACTATTTTATATGGACACAAAATCAAAGCCTGAGTGAGTAATACACCACTTTGGAATAGTCACTTGTCTATTTTACATGCCCAAATATTTAGAGTCCCAGTCAATAATACACGCCTGTGGACAAGTCAGAAAACAATTTCATATGGCCAAAGTTTCAAAGCCTCGGTGAATAATACATACCTGGAAAATACTCAGGACGCTATTACATGTGGCATCAATTTTAGAGCTTCCTTGAATAAGAAACATCTCTATTGTAGTCAGAATTCTATTTCCTATAGCCACATATTCAGAGCTTTACTGAGTAATATACACCTTGGGAAAAGTTTAAATTCTATTTTGTATAGCCACTCACTTAGAGCCGAATGTAAAAACGCACGCCTGTGGAGCATTCAGGAGGCTCTATTTTATGGCCACACATTCAGAGCTTCACAGAACAATACAGACCTATGAAATATTCTGGAGTGTATTTGACATGGCCACTTATTCAGAATCTCAGTGAGGAATCATATATATCTGGAAAATACTTGGGATTATATTATATATAGCGACTTATTCAGAGACTCACTGAATAATGAACAGCTACGGAATATTCTTCAGACTATTTGATATGACTCTACACCCAGCGACTCAGTGGACAATGCAGAATTGAAAAATAGTCAAGAGGATAAAGTTAAGGGTTTATGTTATGTGCTCACTCGTTCAGAATCTCACTGAAGAATACACACCTTGGGAATAGTCAGTGTCCAAGTCATATGGACACTCATTCACAGAATTACTGAATAATGCACAATGGGGCAATAGTAAGGAGTCTATTTCATATGGCCTCTCATTCAGAGTTTCAGTGCATAATAAACAGCTGTGGAGGAGAAAGGACTGTATTGAAGGTAGCTCCAAATAAAGCACCTCCTTGAATGATATACATATGTGTGAGAGTCAGGAGACTATATGATATGGACACTCATACAGAACCTCTTCGAATATTGCACATGTAAGGAATAATCACTAGTCAATTTCATATGGTGGTTCATTTGGCGAGTCAAAAAATAACGCGCACCTCTGGAGTAATGCGGTCTATTTCATAAGGCCATTCCTTCAGTGTTTTAATAACATGTATATCTGATAAGTCAGGAATCTCTTTCACACGGCCACTCGTTCTGAGCGTCTGTGAATAATACTCCCCTCAGAAACAGTCAAGGGTCTACTTCAAATGCCTACACAATCAGAGTCTTTGTACATAATGAACACCTGGGCAATACACCTGAGTCTCCTTTTTATGCCCACTTAGTCAAAGTCTTATTCAATAATACACACCTGGGGAAGAGTTAAGGGTCTACTTCATGTAGCCACTCTTTTAGGTCCTTAGTGAATAATTCACACCAGGGTAATAGTCAAGCATTTTTTATATGGCCATTTATTGTGTGACCTTTCAATGATACACACCTGGGGTATTCTCAGGATTCTATTTCATACTACCACTCATGTGGAACCTTATTGAACAATTCACAATTGAGCAATAGTCAGGTGTCTATTTTGTATCGCCTCTCATTCAAACTTGCAGTGAATAATAAACTTCTATGGAGTAATCAGGACACTGTTTAAGAAAGCCATGAATTAAGTGCATTGCTGAATGAAACACACCTGGCTTGTGGTCAAGAGTCTATCTCATATGAACTCTAATTTTGTGTAACGCTGAGTAATACACACCTGGTGGAGTTTCAGGAGTCTATTTGGTATTGACACTCATACCGAACCTGTTGGAATAATGCACACATGGAGAATAATCAGGAGTCTATGTCATACAGATACTTATTCAGACAAACAGTGAAAAAAGCACATGTGAAGTCATTAGAATTCTTTTTCATATGGCCCCTCTTTCGCAGCCTCACTGAATATGACACACTTGTGGTGTAGTTTGGAGTCTATATTTTATCGCCACTCATTCAGAGAATCACTGAATAATTCACACCTGCAGAATAGTCAGAAGTCTCTTTCCTATGCCTACCCATTGAGAGCCTCACTAAATGTACACACCTGGATAAATAGTCAGGATTTACTTGTATATTTTCATTCAGAGTCTCACTAAATAATGCACACCTGTGGAATAGTCAGGAGACTTTTTCATGTGGCCTCTCATTCAATGTGTCATTGAAAACTGTGGTGTAGTCAGGAGATTCTTTCATGTAGACACATATTCAGAGCCTCAGTGCATAAGACAGACCCATGATATAGTATGAAATCTAATTAGTATGACCACATCTTCTGAGGCTCACTGAATAATACACACCTAAAGAATAATTTAAAGTCTATTTTCAATGGACATTCTTTCAGAGCCTCGGTAAATAATGCAGACCTGTGGAGTAGTCAGGAGTCTCTTTCATTTGGACACACATACATAGCCTCAGTGAATAATATATGAACGTTTGGATTAATCAGGATTCCATTTCATATGGCCACTGACTCATAACCTCAATGAATAATGCACAAAAGGTAAAGTACTCAGCAGTTTTTTTTTATATAGCCATTCATTTAGAGATTCACTGAATAATAAAAATCTTTGAGATAGACAGCCTCCTGTTTCATATTGTCATACAAAAAGAGCCTCACTGAGTGACACACACCTGGGGAAGGATTGTACTTTACATAGCCTCTCATTTACAGCCTAAGGGAATAATGCACATGAGTGGAATAGACATTAGTCTGTTTTATACTGCCACAAAATCAAAGCCTGAGTCAGTAACACACAACTTTGGAATAGTCACTAGTCTATTCTATATGCCCAAATATTTAGTCAGTGTGAATAATACACGCCTGTAGCCTAGACAGAATACCATTTCATATGGCCAAAATTTCAGAGCCTCAGTGAATAATAAATACCTGAGGAAATTCTGGACGCTGTTACATGTGGCATTTCTTCAGAGGTTCATTCAGTAAAGAACTCCTGTATTGCAGTCAGAATTCTATTTCATATAGCCACATACTAAGAGCCTAACTCAGTAACAGACACCTTGGAGAAGTCAGGATTCTATTTCGTGTAGGCACTCATTTACAGCCGAATGTAAAAATTCACTTCTGAGTAGTATATAGGAGTCTTTATTATATTGCCACTCATCCAGAGCCTCACAGAATAATAGAGACGTATGGAAATGTGACTAGTTTACTTTACATGGCCACTTATTCAGATTCTCAGTGAAGAATATATATCTGGAAAATACTCAGGATTCTTTTATATATAGCCACTTATTAAGGGCCTCACTGAATTATGCACACCTGGAGAATTGTCTGGAGACTACTTGATAAGACTGTTCACCCAGCGACTCAGTGGAAAATGCAGAGCTGAGAAATATTCAAGAGGACAGAGTCAGGAGTCTATTTTATGTCATCACTCGTTCAGAAACTGACTGAAGAATACACACCTTGGGAATAGTCAGAGTCCAGGTCATATGGCCACTCAATCACAGCATTACCCAATAATGCACAATGGAGCAAAAGTAAGGAGTCTATTTCATATGGCCTCTCATTCAGAGCTTCAGTGCATAATAAACAGCTGTGGAGGAGGGAGGACCCTATTGAAGGTAGCCCCAAATAAAGGAGCTCCGTGAATGATACACACATGTGTAAGAGTCAGGAGATTATTTGATATGGACACTCATACAGAACCTCTTCGAATATTGCACATGTGGGGAATAATCACTAGTCTATTTCATATGGTGGCTCGTTTGGTGAATCAAAAAATACCGTGCACCTGTGGAGTAAAATGCGGTCTATTTCATAAGGCCACACTTTCAGTGTTTTAGTGAATAACATGTGTATCTGATAAGTCAGGTATCTCTTTCACATAGACACTCGTTATGAGCTTCTGAGAATAATACTACCCTCGGAAACATTAAAGGGTCTGCTTCAAATGCCTACACATACAGAGTCTCTGTAAGTAATGAACACCTGGGCAATACACCTGAGTCTTTTTTATGCCCAGTTAGTCACAGTCTCATTCAATAATACACACCTGGGGAAGAGTTAAGGGTCTATTTCATGTAGCCACTCTTTTAGATCCTTAGTGAATAATTCACACCAGGGTAATTGTCGAGCATTTTTTATATGGCCACTCATTCTGTTCACCCCTGAATGATACACACCTGGGGTATTATCAGGATTCTATTTCATACTACCACTAATTTAGAATCTTATTAAATAATTCACAATGGGGCAATAGTCAGTTGTCTATTTTGTAAGGCCTCTCATTCAAAGTTTCAGTGAATAATGAACTTCTATGGAGTAATGAGGACACTGTTTAAGATAGCCATGAATTAAGTGCCTTCCTGAATGATACACACCTGGGTGGTGGTCAAAAGCTTATCTCATATGAACTCTAATTTTGTGTAACGCTGAGTAATACATACCTGGGGGAGTTTCAGAAGTCTATTTTGTATTGACACTCATACCGAACCTGTTGGAATAATGCACACATAAAGAATAATGAGGAGTCTATGTCATACGGATACTCATTCAGACAGTGAATAACTCACATGTGAAGTCATTAGAATTCTATTTCTCATGGCCCCTCTTTCACAGCCTCATGGAATATTACACACTTGTGATATAGTCTGGAGTCTATATTTTATGGCAACTCATTCAGAGAATCACTAAATAATTTATACCTGTGGAATAGTCAGAAGTCTCTTTCCTATGGCTACCCATTGATAGCCTCACTAAATGTACACAGCTTGATAAATAGTCAGGAATTAATTTTATCTCCTCATTCAGAGTCTCACTAAATAATACACACCTGTGGAATAGTCAGGAGACTTTTTCATGTGGCCTCTCATTCAATGTGTCATTGAAAAATGTGTTGTAGTCAGGAGACTCTTTCATGTAGACACATATTCAGAGCCTCAGTGCATAAGACAGACCCTTGATATAGTAAGAAATCTAATTAGTATGGCCACATCTTCTGAGGCTCACTGAATAGTACACACCTGGAGTATAATTTGGAGTCTATTTTCGATGGATATTCATTCAGAGCCTTGGTAAATAATGCAGACCTGTGGAATAGTCAGGAGTCTCTTTCATTTGGACACACATTCATAGATTCAGTGGATAATGTGCACGTGTGGATTAATCAGAATTCCATTTTATATGGCCACTGACTCGTAACCTCAATGAATAATGCACAAAGGTAAGGAACTCAGCAGTTTACTTCACATAGCCACACATTTAGTGATTCACTGAATAATAAAAATCTTTGAGATAGACAACCTCCTGTTTCATATTGTCATACAAAAAGAGCCTCACTGAATGACACACACCTGGGGAAGTGATAGGAGTGTACGTTACATAGCCTCTCATTTACAGACTAATGGAATAATACACATGTGTGGAATAGACACTAGTCTGTTTTATATTGCCACAAAATCAAAGCCTGAGTCAGTAATACACAACTTTGGAATAGTCACTAGTCTATTCCATTTGCCCAAATATTTAGAGTCAGTGTCAATAATACACGCCTGTAGACTAGTCAGAATACCATTTTATATGGCCAAAGTTTCAGAGCCTCAGTGAATAATAAATACCTTAGGAATACTCTGGACGCTGTTACATGTGGCATTGTTTCAGATGTTCATTGAGTAAAGAACACCTGTATTGTAGCCAGAATTCTATTTCATATAGCCACATACTCAGAGCCTAACTGAGTAACAGACACTTGGGGAAGTCAGGATTCTGTTTCATATAGCCACTCATTTACAGCCGAATGTAAAAACTCATTCCTGAGTAGTACATAGGAGTCTCTTTCATATGGCCACTCATTCAGAGCCTCACAGAATAATACAGACGTATGGAAATGTGAGGAGTGTACTTGACATGGACACTTATTCAGTTCCTCAGTGAAGAATCATATATATCTGGAAAATACTTAGGATTCTATTATATATAGCCACTTATTAAGGGCCTCACTGAATAATGCACACCTGGAGAATTGTCTGGAGACTATTTGATAAGACCATTCACCCGGCATCTCAGTGGAAAATGCAGAGGTGAGAAATAGTCAAGAGGACAGATTCAGGAGTCTATTTTATGTGAACACTCGTTCAGAAACTGAGTGAAGAATACACACATTGGGAATAGTCAATGTCCAGGTCATATGGCCACTCAATAACAGAATTTCCAAATAATGAACCATGGGGCAATAGAAAGGTGTCTATTTCATATGGCCTCGCATTCAGAGATTCAGTGTGCAATAAACAGCTGTAGAAGAGGGAGGACCCTATTGAAGTTTGCCCCAAATAAAGCAGCTCCGTGAATGATATACACATGTGTGAGAGTCAGGAGACTATTTGATATGGACACTCATACAGAACCTCTTCGAATATTGCACATGTGGGGAACAATAACTAGTCTATTTCATATGGTGGCTCATTTGGAGAGTCAAAAAATAACACGCACCTGTGGAGTAAAATGCAGTCTATTTCATAATGCCACACTTTCAGTGATTTAGTGAATAACATGTATATCTGATAAGTCAGAAATCTCTTTCACATGTCCACTCGCTCTGGGCTTCTGAGAATAATACTACCCTCAGAAACATTAAAGGGTCTACTTCAAATGCTTACACATACAGAGTCTCTGTAAGTAATGAACACCT
This sequence comes from Saguinus oedipus, assembly GCA_031835075.1. NCBI lineage: Eukaryota > Metazoa > Chordata > Mammalia > Primates > Cebidae > Saguinus > Saguinus oedipus. Next base: position 62,694,282 of record CM063173.1, read on the forward strand.
GGTCAATACCCCGAGTCTCTTTTTTATGCCTACTTAGTCACAGTCTCATTCAATAATACACACCTGGGGAAAAGTTAAGGGTCTACTTCATGTAGCCACTATTTTAGATCCTTAGTGAATAATTCACACCATGGTAATAGTCGAGAATTTTTATTTGGCCACTCATTCTGTGCCTCCCTGAATGATACACACCTGGGGAATTCTCAGGATTCTATTTCATACTACCACTCATTTAGAACCTTATTGAATAATTCACAATGGAGCAATAGTCAGGTGTCTCTTTTGTATGGCCTCTCATTCAAAGCTTCAGTGAATAATGAAATTCTATGGATTAATCAGGACACTGTTTAAGATAGCCATGAATTAAGTGCCTTCCTGAATGCTACACACCTGGGTCTTGGTCAGGAGTCTATCTCATATGAACTCTAATTTTTTGTAACGCTGTGTAATTCACACCTGGGGGAGTTTCAGGAGTCTATTTGGTGTTGACACTCATACCGAACCTGTTGGAATAGTGCACACATGGAGAATAATGTGGAGTTTATGTCATATGGATACTCATTCAGACAAAGAGTGAGTAATGCACATGTGAAGTCATTAGAATTCTGATTCACATGGCCCCTCTTTCACAGCCTCACTGATTTTACACAATTGCAATATAGTCTGGAGTCTATATTTTATGGCAACTCATTCAGAGAATCATTGAATAATTCACACCTGCGGAATAGTCAGAAGTCTCTTTTCTATGGCTACCCATTGAGAGCCTCACTAAGTGTACACACCTAGATAAATAGTCAGGATTTACTTGTATCTCCTCATTCAGAGTCTCACTAAATAATGCACACCTGTGGAATAGTCAGGAGCCTTTTTCATGTGGCCTCTCATTCAAATTGTTATTGAAAAATGTGTTGTAGGCAGGAGAATCTTTCATGTAGACACATACTCAGAGCCTCAGTGCATAAGACAGACACTTGATATAGTAATAAATCTAATTAGTATGACCAGATCTTCTGAGACTCACTGAATAATACACACCTGGGGAATAATTTGGAGTCTATTTTCAATGGACATTCATTCAGAGCCTCGGTAAATAATGCAGACCTGTGGAGTAGTCAAGAGTCTCTTTCATTTGGACACACATTCATAGCCTCAGTGGATAATATGAACGTGTGGATTAATCAGGATTCCATTTAATATGGCCACTGACTCGTAACCTCAATGAATAATGCACAAAGGTAATGTACTCAGCAGTTTATTATATATAGCCACTCATTTAGAGATTCACTGAATAATAAAATATTTGAGATAGACAGCCTCCTGTTTCATATTGTCATACGAAAAGAGCCTCACTGAGTGACACACACCTGGGGAAGTGTTAGGAGTGTGCTTTACATAGCCTCTTATTTACACCATAAGGGAATAATGCACATGTGTGGAATAGACACTAGTCTGGTTTTTATGGCCACAAAATCAAATCGTGAGTCAGTAATACACAACTTTGGAATAGTCACTAGTCTATTATATATGCCCACATATTTAAAGTCAGAATCCATAATACACACCTGTATACTAATCAGAAAACCATTTCATATGGCCAAAGTTTTGGAGCCTCAGAGATTAATAAATACCTGAGGAAAACTCTGGACGCTATTACATGTGGCATTTCTTCAGAGGTTCATTGAGCAAAGGACACCTGTATTGTATTCAAAATTCTATTTCATAGAGCCACATACTCAGAACCTAACTAAATGACAGACACCTTGGGGAAGTCAGGATTCTTTTTCGTATAGCCACTCATTTACAGCCGAATGTAAAACCTCACGACTGAGTAGTATGTAGGAGTCTCTGTTTTATGGCCACTCATTCAGAGCCTCACAGAATAATACAGACATATGGAAATATCAGGAATGTACTTGACATGTCCACTTATTCTGTTCCTCCGTGAAGAATCATATATATCTGGAAAGTACTCAGGATTCTATTATATGTAGCCTCATATTAAGAGACTCACTGAATAATGCACATCTGGAGAATTGTCTGGAGAGTGTTTGATATGACCGTTCACCCAGCGACCCAGTGGAAAATGCAGAGCTGAGAAATAGTCAAGAGGACAGAGTCAGGAGTCTATTTTATGTGGTAACTCATTCAGAAACTGACTGAAGAATACACACCTTGGGAATAGTCAGAGTCCAGGTCATATGGCCACTCAATCACAGCATTACCGAATAATGCACAATGGGGCAATAGTAAGGAGTCTATTTCATACGGCCTCTCATTTGGAGCTTCAGTGCCTAATAGCTGTGGAGGAGTAAGGATCCTATTGACCGTAGACCCAAATATAGCAGCTCCGTGAATGATACACACGTGTGTGAAAGTCAGGAGACTATTTGATATGGACACTCATACAGAACTTCTTCGAATATTGCAAATGTTGGGAATAATCACTAATTTATTTCATATGGTGGTTCGTTTGGAGAGTCAAAAAATAACAGTCACCTGTGGAGTAAAATATAGTCTATTTCATAAGGCCACTCTTTAAGTGTTTTAGTGAATAACCTGTATATCTGATAAGACAGAAATCTCTTTCACATGGCCACTCATTCTGGGCCTCTGTGAATAATACTCCCCTCAGAAACAGTCAAGGGTCTACTTCAAATGCCTACACATTTAGAGTCTCTTTAAGTAAGGAGCACCTGGGCAATTCACCTGTGTCTTTTTTATGCCACGTATTCAGAGTCTCATTCAATAATACACACCTGGGGAAGAGTTAAGAGTCTACTTCATGAAGCCACTCATTTAGATCCTTAGTGAATAATCCACACCAGGGTAATAGTCGAGCATTTTTTACATGGCCACTCATTCTGTGACTCCTTGAATGATACACACCTGGGATATTCTCAGGATTCTATTTCATACTATCCCTCATTTATTACCTTATTTAATAATTCACAATGGAGCAATAGTCATGTGTCTATTTTGTATGTCCTTCCATTCAGAGTTTCAGTGAATAATGAGCTTCTATGGAGTAATCAGGACACTGTTTAAGATAGCCAAGAATTAAGTACCTTCCTGAATGACACACACCTGGGTGGTAGTCAGGATTCTATTTCTTATGAACTCTAATTATGTGTAATGCTGAGCAATACACACCTGGGGGAGTTACAGGAGTCTATTTGGTATGGACACTCATACCAAACCTGTTGAAATAATGCACACATGGAGAATAATGAGGTGTCTATGTCATACGGCTACTCATTCAGAGAAACAGTGAATAACGCACATGTGGAGTCATTAGAATTGTTTCATATGGCCCCTCTTTCACAGCCTAACTGAGTATTACACACTTGTGATATAGTCTCGAGTCTATATTTTATGGCCAATCATTGAGAGAATCACTAAATAATTCACACCTGCAGAATAGTCAGAAGTCTCTTTCCTATGGCTACCCATTGAGAGCCTCACTAAATATACACAACTGGAGATAAATAGTCAGGATTTACCTGTATCTCCTCATTCAGAGTCTCACTATATAATGCACACCCAAAGATGGCATCATAGATGCGTCTCAGGATTGCAGCTCTCAGTGAAGGCACAGAGGGTGAGTCCTAGCCACATTGCTACGACTTTTTCTGCCCAGAGAACTTTGAAAGTCCCAGGTGTGAAAGAGACACGGGACACTAGCTCTAGTGCAGCTGGCTCACGGGGTTGGTTCAGCAGGCGCCACACTGCAGTGGCACCTGGCACAAAACTCACTGGTCCGGGTGCCCTGTTAAACAGGCAATCTGAGATGTGGAAGGCCAGATTGGCATGTCCGTCTGATTGAATGGGACTTGGAAAATGAGCCAGACCAGGAGATTCCTGGGAAACGTGATGTGAGCCGGTGCAGTGGGCAGTGGCAGAGGAGATTGCACAGAACCTAGTGCCCTATCAGCAGACTACTGGTGCTCCAGTGAGAGTTAACCGTTCAGCTTGGAGAGAGGAAGACAGAGAGAGAGAGGACGGACTCTGAGGCAGGCAGCTGGGGGATCGGGCTTAGCGGGTCCCACCCTCACAGGGAAAAGCAGGGTGGCGATTGGAGGCACACGGGGCTGAGAGTTTTGCTGCTGGCATCTAGGATGGTGCAGCCCGGTGGGGGAGTGGCGTCTGCCACTATGGATGCAATCTGCCCCTACTGAAGTACTGCCCATGGCTGACAAAGCCTGCTGTTGCCGAGGCAATATGCTTTAACGGAGAGACTCTGCCAGCTGGGCAGAGCATGCCACAGCAGAACGGAGACTCGCAGCAACAGGACTTACCCGCGCTAGCTGGGCAGAGCCCCAGCAGGCAAATAGTGAATAGACTGCCTCCTAGCTTTGCAGGACAGCACAACAGATACTCACAAAGAAAGCCCCACCTCCCTGAGACAGAGCATCTAAAGGAGAACAAAACAGGGGGGGTTTATGAGTTCTGTTGCTGCAGACATAAACACATCCTCCCAACAGGCTTGAATGAACAACGGAGCTCACAGCACAGCACTGGAGCTCCTGTAAAGCCCAGGCTGTCTCCTCACGCAGCTCCCTGACCCCTGTATATCCAAAGAGTCACCCCAAAAAAGGACTAATCAGACGGACATTTGGCGGGTATCATTCCGGAACAAACTGGTAGCATCCCTTACTGTTCCGCAGCTGCTACAGGTGTACCCCAGAAAAACAGGGCCTGGAGTGGAAGACCTCAGCACTTGTACCACAGAGGGGCTAGACCATAAGAAGGAAAACTAAGTAACACAAATACCTCATCATCAGCAATCTGGGCATCCACACAGAGACCCAAATGAAAAATCAGCAAATACTAAACGACAAGTGGATAAATCCATAAAGATGGGAAGAAACCAGCGCAAAAAAGTGGAAGACACCTGAAACCAAAACACTTCACCTCCTACAAAGGACCAAAACTCCTCAATAGCAAGGGAACAAAGATGGACGGAGAATGAGTGTGATGAAATGACGGAATCAGATTTCAGAAAGTGGATAATGAGAAACTTCAGTGAGCTAAAAGAACATGTTCTAAATCAGTGCAAAGAAACTAAGAACCTTGAAAAAAAGATTTGAAAAAAGATTCGAGGAAATGATAACAAGAATGGACAACTTCGAGAGGATTATAAATGAATTGAAGGAGCTGAAAAACACAACACGAGAACTTCACAAAGCATGCACAAGTTTCAAGAGCCAAATTGACCAAGCAGAAGAAAGAATATCAGAAGTCGAAAATCAACTCAATGAAATAAAATGAGAAACCAAGATTAAAGAAAAAAGTGCAAAAAGGAATGAACAAAATCTCCAAGAAATGTGGGACTATGTGAAGAGACCCAAACTACTTTTGATAGGTGTACCAGAATGTGATGAAGAGAATGAATCCAAGCTGGAAAACACTCTTAAGAATATCATCCAGGAAAATTTCCCCAACCTAGCAAGACAGGTCAGTACTCAACTCCAGAAAATACAGAGAACACCACAGAGATACTCCACAAGAAGAGCAACCCCAAGGCACATAATCGACAGATTCACCAGGGTTGAAATGAAGGAGAAAATGCTAAGGGAAGCCAGAGAAAAAGTTCGGGTCACCCACAAAAAGAAGCCCATCAGACTCACAGTAGATCCCTCCGCAGAGACTCTACAAGCCAGAAGAGAGTGGGGGCCATATTCAACATCCTTAAAGAAAAGAACTTTCAACCCAGAATTTCATATCCAGCCAAACTGAGCTTCTTAAGTGAAGGAAAAATAAAATCCTTCATGAACAAGCAAGTACTCAGAGACTTTGTCACCACTAGGCCTGCTTTACAAGAGCTCCTGAAAGAGGCACTACACATGGAAAGAAACAACCAGTACCAGCCATCCTAAAAGAATACCAAATGCTAAAGAGCATAAACAAAATGAATAAACTACATGAACCAATGGGCAAAACAGCCAGCTAGCATCAAAATGGCAGTATCAAATTCACAAATAACAATATTAACCCTGAAAGTAAATGGGCTAAATGCACCAATCAAAAGACACTGTTTGGTTTTTGGATAAAAAACCAAAACCCATCAGTATGCTGTATCCAGGAAACCCACCTCACACGCAAAGATACACAAACGCTCAAAATAAAAGGATGGAGGAAGATTTACCAAGCAAATGGAGAGCAAAAAAAAAGCAGGAGTTGCAATTCTCATCTCTGACAAAATAGACTTTAAAGCAACAAAGATCAAAAGGGACAAAGAAGGTCATTACATAACGGTAAAAGAATCGATACAACAAGAAGAGCTAACGATTCTAAATATATATGGACCCAATGTAGGAGCACCCAGATATATAAGGCAAGTTCTTAAAGACTTACAAAGAGATTTAGACTCCCACACAATAATAGTGGGAGACTTTAACACTCCACTGTCAATAGCAGACAGATCAACCAGACAGAAAATTAACAAGGATATCCAGGACTTGAACTCAGACCTGGAACAAGCAAACCTGATAGACATTTACAGAACTCTCCACCCCAAATCCACAGAATATACATTATTCTCAGCACCACATCACACCTACTACAAAATTGACCACATAGTTGGAAGTGAAGCACTCCTCAGCAAATGCAAAACAAGTGAAATCATAAAAAACCGTCTCTCAGACCATAGTTCAATCAAGTGGGAACTCAGAATTCAGAAACTAACTCAGAACCGCACACCTTCATGGAAACTGAACAACTGGCTCTTGAATGTTGATTGGATAAACAATGAAATGAAGGCATAAATAAAGAAGTTCTTTGAAACAAATGATAACGAAGACAAAATTTATCACAATCTCTGGGACACATTTAAAGCAGTCTGTAGAGAAAAATATATAGCAATATATGCCCACAAGAGAAAGGTGGAGAGATCCAAAATTGACACGCTATCATAAAAAATGAAAGAGCTAGAGTAGCAATATCAAAAAAGCTCAAAACCTAGCCAAAGATAAGAAATAACTAACATCAGAGCAGAACTGAAGGAGATAGAGACAAGAAAAACCCTTCAAAAAATCAATAAATCAAGAGCTGGTTTTTCGGAAAGATCAACAAAATAGACAGACCCCTAGCCAGACTGACAAAAAAGAAAAGAGAGAACAACCAAATAGATGCAATAAAAAAAATAATGGGGAAATCACCACAGATTCCACAGAAATTCAAACCATCATCAGAGCATATTACAAACAACCCTATGCACATAAACTAGTAAACCAGGAATAAATGGATAAATTCGTGGATGCCTGTGTCCTCCCAAGCCTAAACCAGGAGGAAGCCAAAAGGATGAATAGACCAATAACATGGTCTGAAATTGAGGCAGCAATTAAGAGCCTACCACACAAAACAAAGCCCAGGTCCAGATGGGTTCACAGCCGAATTCTACAAGACAAACAAAGAGGATCTGGTACCATTCCTTCTGAAACTATTCCAAATAATTCAAAAAGAGGGAACCCTTCTCAAATCATTTTATGAGACCAGCATCATCCTGATACCAAAACCAGGCAGAGACTCAACCAGAAAACAAAATTTCAGGCCAATATCCATGATGAACATAGACGCAAAAATCTTCAATAAAATACTGACAAACTGATTGCAACAGCATATTAAAAAACTTATCCATCATGATCAAATAGGATTCATCACGAAGATGCAAGGCTGGTTTAACATTCACGACTCTATAAATGGAATTTACCACATAAACAGAAGCAAAAACATAAATAACATGATTATCTCAATTCATTCAGAGAAGACATTTGACAACATTCAACAGCACTTCATGCTAAAAACTCTCAATAAATTTGGTATTGATGGAAAATATCTCGAAATAATAAAAGCTATTTACAACAAAGCAACAGCCAATATCATACTTAATGGGCAAAAACTGGAAGGATTCCCTTTGACTTCCGGCACTAGACAAGGATGTCCTCTCTCACCACTCCTATTCAACATAGTACTGGAAGTTCTAGCCAGAGCAATCAGGCAAGAAGGAGAAATAAAGGGTATCCAAATAGGAAAGGTGGAAGCCAAATTGTCTCTATTTGCAGACGAAAGGATAGTATACCTAGAAGTCCCCATGACCTCAGCCCAAAAGCTCCTGAAACTGATAAGCAACTTCAGTAAAGTCTCAGGATATAAAATTAATGTGGAAAAATCACAAGCATTCCTCTACACTAATAACAGACTTAAAGAGAATCAAATCAAGAACGAACTGCCATTCACAATTGCTACAAAGAAAATAAAATACCTAGGAATATAACTCACAAGGAATGTAAGGGACCTCTTTAAGGAAAACTACAAACCACTGCTCAACGAAATAAGAGAGGACACAAAAAGATGGAGAAACATTCCATGTTCGTGGTTAGAAAGAATCAATATCATGAAAATGGCTATACTGCCTAAAGTAATTTACACAATCAATGCCATGCCCATCAAACTACCATTGAATTTCTTCACAGGACTGGAGAAAAACACCATGAACTTCATATGGAACCAGAAGATAGCCTGCATAGCCAAGTCAATTCTAAGCAAAAAGAACACAGTGGGACGCATCACACTACCAGACTTCAGACTACACTACAAGGCTACAGTAATCAAAACAGCATGGTACTGGTATCAAAACAGAGATATAGACCAATAGAACTGAAAAGGGGCATTGGAGGCAACACAACATATCTACAACCATATAATATTTGATAAACCTGACAAGAAGAAGCAATGGGGAAACGATTCCGTGTTTAATAAATGGTGTTGGGAAAACCAGCTAGCCATGTGCAGAAAGCAGAAACTGGACCCCTTCCTGACACCTTACACTAAAATTAACTCCAGATGGATTAAAGACTTAAACATAAGAACTGACACCATAAAAACCCTAGAAGACAATCTAGGCAAAATCATTCAGGACATAGGAGTAGGCAAGAACCAAAACACCAAAACACCAAAATCATTGGCTACACAAGCCAAAATAGACAAATGGGACCTAATCAAACTCCACAGCTTCTTCACGGCAAAAGAAATGGTCACTAGAGTGAATAGGCAACCATCATAATGGGAAAAAATCTTTGCAGTTAATGCATCGGACAAATGGCTGATATCCAGAATTTACAAAGAACTCAAACAGCTTTACAGGAAAAAAACAAATAAGCCCATTCAAAAATGGGCAAAGGATATGTACAGACACTTTACAAAAGAAGACATACACGAGGCCAACAAACACATGAAAAAATGCTCATCATCACTGGTCATTAGAGAGATGCAAATCAAAACCACATTGAGATACCATCTCACGCCAGTTAGAATGGCGATCATTAAAAAATCTGGAGAAAAGAGATGCTGGAGAGGATGTGGAGAACTAGGAACACTGTTACACTGTTGGTGGGAGTTTAAATTAGTTCAACCATTGTGGAAGACAGTGTGGTGATTCCTCAAGGACCTAGAAATAGAAATCCCATTTACCCAGCAATCCCATTACTGGGTATATATCCAATGGACTATAAATCTTCCTACACATGCACACGAATGTTCATTGCAGCACTGTTTACAATAGCAAAGACCTGGAACCAACCAAAATGCCCATCAATGATAGACTGGACTAAAAAAATGTGGCACATATACACCATGGAATATTATGCAGCAATCAAAAATGATGAGTTTGTGTCCTTTGTAAGGAAATGGATGAATTTCGAGAACATCATTCTCAGCAAACTGACACAAAAACAGAAAATGAAATACCGCATCTTCTCACTCATAGGTGGGTGAGAAAAATGAGAACACATGGACACAGTGAGGGAGGGTGTCTACTACACACTGGGGACTATTGGGGGAATGGGGGAGGGACAGCCGGGGGCTAGGGAGGAATAGCCTGGGCATAAATGCCAAGTGTGTGTGAAGGGGAGAAAGGCAGCAAACACACTGCCATGTGTGTACCTATGCAACTAACTTGCAAGTTCTGAACATGTACCGCAAAACCTATAATGCAATAAAAATTTAAAAAAATAAAAAGAAAATAAGAAAGGAATAAACACGTATTAGGAATAAAAAAATAATGCACACCTGTGGAATAGTCAGGAGACTTTTTCATTTGGCCTCTCATTCAATGTGTCATTGAAAAATGTGGTTTAGTCAGGAGACTCTTTTATGTAGACACATATTCAGAGCCTCAGTGCATAAGACAGACTCTTGATATGGTAAGAAATCTAATTATTATGACCACATCTTCTGAGGCTCACTGAATAATACACACCTGGAGAATAATTTGGAGTCTATTTTCGATGGACATTTTCATTCAGAGCCTCGGTAAACAATGCAGATCTGTAAAGTAGCCAGGAGTCTATTTCATGTGGGAACACATTCATAGACTTAGTGGATAATATATACGTGTGGATTAGTCAGAATTACATTTTATATGGCCACTGACTCGTTGACTCAATGAATGATGCACAAATGTAAAGTACTCAGCAGTTTATTTCATATAGCCACTCATAGAGAGATTCACTGAATAATAAAATTGGTTGAGATAGATTGCCTCCTGTTTCATATGGTCATATAAAAAGAGCCTCACTGAGTGACACACACCTGGGAAACCTTTTGGAGTGTGCTTTACATAGCCTCTAGTTTACAGCCTAAGGGATTAATGCACATGTGTGCAAAAGGCACTAGTCTATTTTATATGGCCACAAAATCAAAGCCTGTGTCAGTAATAAACAACTTTGGAATAGTCACTAGTCTATTTCGTATGCCCAAATATTTAGAGTCAAAGTCAATAATACACGCCTGTAGACTAGTCATAATACCATTTTATATGGCCAAAGTTTCAGAGTTTCAGTGAATAATAAATACGTGAGGAATACTCTGAACGCTATTACATGTGGCATTTCTTCAGAGGTTCCTTGAGTAAAGAACACCTATAATGTAGTCAGAATTCTGTTTCATATAGCCACATACTCAGAGCCTAACTGAATAACAGACACCTTGGGAAAGTGAGGATTCTATTTCGTGTACCCAATCATTTACAGCCGAATGTAAAAACTCACGCCAGAGTAGTACATAGGTGTGTCTATTTTATGGCCACACATTCAGGGTTTCACAGAAAAATGCAGACGTATGGAAATGTCAGGAGTGTACTTCACATGGCCACTTATTCAGTTCTTCAGTGAAGAATCATATATATCTGGAATATACTAAGGATTCTATTATATATATCCACTTATTAAGAGACTTACTGAAAAATGCACACCTGGAGAATTGTCTGGAGACTATTTGATATGACCGTTCACCCAGCGACTCAGTCAAACATGCAGAGCTGAGAAATAGTCAAGAGGACAGAGTCAGAAGTCTATTTTATGAGGTCACTTGTTCAGAAGCTGACTAAAGAATACACAACTTGGGAATAGTCAGAGCCCAGGTCATATGGCCACTCAATCACAGCATTACCGAATAATGTACAGTGGGGCAATAGTAAGGAGTCTATTTTTTACAGCCTCTCATTTGGAGCTTCAGTGCCTAATAAAGAGCTGTGGAGGAGTGAGGACCCTATTGACGGTAGCCCCAAATAAAGCAGCTCTGTGAATGATACACACATGTGTGAGAGTCAGGAGACTATTTGATAGGGACACTCATACAGAACCTCTTCAAATATTGCAAATGTGAAAAATAATCACTAGTTTATTTCATATGGTGGTTCATTTGGAGAGTCAAAAATAACGCGCACCTGTGGAGTAAAATGTAGTTTATTTCATAAGGCCACTCTTTCAGTGTTTTAGTGAATAACATGTATATATTATAAGTCAGGAATCTCTTTCAAATGGCCACTCGTTCTGGGCCTCTGTGGATAATACTCCACTCAGTAACAGTCAAGGGTCTACTTCAAATGCCTACACATTCAGAGTGTCTGTAAGTAATGAACACCTGGGCAATACACCTGAGTCTCTTTTTTATGTCCACTTAATCAGAGTCTTATTCAATAATACACACCTAGGGAAGAGTTAAGAGTCTACTTCTTGAAGACCCTCATTTCGATCCTCAGTGAATAATCCACACCAGGGTAATAGTCGGGCATTTTTTATATGGCTACTAATTATGTGCCTCCCTGAATGATACACACCTGGGGAATTTTCAGGATTCTATTTCATACTACCAGTCATTTAGAAACTTACTGAATAATTCACAATGGAGCAATAGTCAGGTGTCTACTTTGTATGGCCTCTCATTCATAGTTTCAGTGAATAATAACCTTCTATGGAGTAATCAGGACAGTGTTAAGATAGCCATGAATTAAGTGCCTTACGGAATGACAAACACCTGGGTGGTAATCAGGCGTCTATTTCATATGAACTCTAATTCTGTGTTACGCTGAGTATTACACACCTGCGTGAGTTTCAGGAGTTTATTTGGTATGGGAACTCATACCGAACCTGTTGGAATAATGCACACATGGAAAATATAGAGGTATCTATGTCATATGGCTACTCATTCAGACAAACAGTGAATAACGCACATGTGGGGTCATAAGATGTCTGTTTCATATGGCCCCTTTTTCACAGCCTCACTGAATATTGCACACTTGTGATATAGTTTGGAGTCTATATTTTATGGCCACTCATTAAGAGAATCACTAAATAATTCACACCTGCGGAATAGTCAGAAGTCTTTTTCCTATGGCTACACATTGAGAGCCTTACTAAATATACACACCTGGATAAATAGTCAGGAATTACTTGTATCTCCTCATTCAGAGTCTCACTAACTAATGCAAACCTGTGGAATAGTCAGGAGACTTTTTCATGTGGCCTCTCATTCAATGTGTCATTGAAAAATGTGTTGTAGTCCGGAGACTCTTTCATGTAGACACATATTCCGAAACTCAGTGGATATAACAGACCCTTGAAATAGTAAGAAAAATAATTAGTATGGGCACATCTTCTGAGGCTCACTGAATAATACACACCTGGAGAATAATTTGAAGTCTATTTTTGATGAACATTCATTCAGAGCCTCGGTAAATAATGCAGACCTGTGTAGTATCCAGGAGTCTATTTCATTTGGAAACACATTCATAGCCTCAGTGGATAATATGCACCTGTGGATTCGTCAGGATTACATTTTATATGGCCACTGACTCCTAACCTCAATGAATAATGCACAAATGTAAAGTACTCAGCAGTCTATTTCATATAGCCACTCATACATAAATTCACTGAATAATTAAATTATTTGAGATAGACCGCCTCCTGTTTTATATGGTCATACAAAAGAGCCTCACTGAGTGACACACACCTGGGGAAGTGTTAGGAGTGTACTTTACATAGCCTCTCATTTACAGCCTAATGGAATAATGCACACGTGTGGAACAGACTCTAGCCTATTTTATATAGCCACAAAATCAAATCCTGACTCAGTAATACACAACTTTGGCATAGTCACTAGTCTCTTCCACATGCCCAAATATTTAGAGTCAGAGTCAATAATACACGCCTGTAGACTAGTCAGGAAACAATTTCATATGGCCAAAGTTTCAGAACGTCAGTGAATAATCAATACCTGAGGAACACTCTGGACTCTATTACAGGTGGCATTTCTTCACAGTTTCATTGAGTAAAGAACCCCTGTATTGTAGTCAGAATTCTATTTTATATAGCCACATACTCAGAGCCTATCTGAATAACAGACACCTTGGCAAAGTCAGGATTCTATTTCGTATAGGCACTCATTTACAGCCGAATGTAAAAACTCACCCCTGAGTAGTATATAGGAGTCTCTATTTTATAGCCACACATTCAGAGCCTCACAGAAAAATACAGACATATGGAAATGTCAGGAGCGTACTTGACATTGCCACTTAATCACTTCCTCAGTGAAGAGTCATATATATCTGGAAAATACTCAGGATTCTATTAGATATAGTCACTTATTAAGAGACTGACTGAATAATGCACACCTGGATAATTGTCTGGAGACTATTTGATATGACCGTTCACCCAGCGACTCAGTGGAAAATGCAGAGCTGAGAAATAGACAAGAGGACAGTGTCAGAATTCTATTTTATGTGGTTACTCGTTCAGAAACTGACTGAAGAATAGAGACCTTGGGAATAGTCAGAGTCCTGGTCATATGTCTACTCAATCACAGCGTTACCGAATAATGCACAATGGGGCAATAGTAAGGAGTTTATTTCATATGGCCTCTCATTCAGAGCTTCAGTGCATAATAAATAGCTGTGAGGAGTGAGGACCCTACTGAAGGTATCCCAAAATTAAGGAGCTCCGTGAATGATACACACATGTGTGAGAGTCATGAGACTATTTCATATGGACACTCATACAGAACCACTTTGAATATTGCACATGTGAAGAATAATCACTAGTCCATTTCATATGGTGGTTTGTTTGGAGAGTCAAAAAATAACACACACCTGTGGAGTAAAATGCGGTTTATTTCATAAGGCCACTCTTTCAGTCTTTTAGTGAATAACATGTATATCTGATAAGTCAGGAATCTCCTTCACATGTCCACTCGTTCTGTGCCTCTCTGAATAATACGCCCCTCAGAAACAGTCAAGGGTCTACTTCAAATGTCTACACATTCAGAGTCTGTAAGTAATGAACACCTGGGTCTGAATAACTGAGTCTCTTTTTTATGCTCACTGAGTCAGAGTCTCATTCAATAATACACACCTGGGGAAGAGTTAAGGGTCTACTTCATGTAGCCACTCATTTAGATCCTCAGTGAATAATCCACACCAGGGTAATAGTCGAGCATTTTTTATATGGCCACTCATTCTGTGCCTCCCTGAATGGTACACACCTGAGGCATTCTCAGGATTCTATTTTATACTACCACTCATTTAGATCCTTATTGAATAATTCACAATAGAACAGTAGTCAGGTGTCTATTTTGTATGGCCTCTCATTCAAAGATTCAGTGCATAATAAACTTCTATGGAGTAATCAGAACACTGTTTAAGATAGCCATGAATTAAGTGCCTTCCTGAATGATACACACCTGGGTGGTAATCAGGAGTCTATTTTATATCAACTCTAATTCTGTGTAGTGATGAGTAATAAACAGAACCACTTCAAATATTGCACATGTGAACAATAATCACTAGTCCCTTTCCTATGGTCGTTCGTTTGGGGATTCAAAAATTAACACGGGAGAGGGGTGATATACACAGGAGAGTGGAGAATACACACAGGAGACAGTAAGTACACAAAGGAGAGAAGAGGATACACAAAGGAGGGGGGATACACATAGGAGAGTAAAGGATACACAGAGGAGAGAGGAGGATACACACAAGAGAGGGGAGAATAAAAACAGGAGAAAGAAATACACACAGGAGAGATGCATACAAGCAGGAGAGGTTGATACACACAGGAGAAAGAATGATAAACACAAGAGAGAGGAAGATACAGACAGAAGAGGGAAAAACACACAGGAGAGAGAAGCGTACACACAGGAGAAGAAAACATGCACACAGCAGAGAGGAGGATACACGGAGTAGAGAGGGTATACACAGAGAAGAGAGGAAAATGCACCCAGGAGAGATAAATTATACACACAAATTGGAGGGGGTTACAAATAGGAGAGAGGGGATACACACAGGAGAGTGGGGGACACAAACTGGAGAGAGGGGGGACACACACAGAAGAGAGGGGAAACCCACACAAATGAGAGGATTGATATACACAGGAGAGAAAAATGATACACACAGGAGAGAGGAGGAAACACACAGGAGAAAGGAGGATACAAACTGTAGGGAAAAGTGTACACACAGAAAATGGGGATACACACAAGAGTGAGGAGGATTCACATAGGAAAGAAAAGAATACACACAGGAGACAGGAGGATACACACAAAAAAAGGAAGGATACACGCGGTAGACAGAAGTATACACACAGGAGAGAGAAGGATACAAACAGGAGAGTGTTGATACAAACAGGAGAGGTGAGAGTTCACACAAGAGAATAGAGGATACACACATGAGAGAGAAGGATACACACAGGAGAGAAGTGAATACACATAGCAGAGAGGAGGGTACACTCAGAAGAGAGGGAATACAAACAGGATTGTGAAAGATCCACACAGGAGAGAAGAAAATGCACACAGAAGAGAGGTGGATACACACAGAAGTGGGGCATACAAACCAAAGAGAGGGGATACACAGGAGAGAGGGGGGATACACACGGAGAGTGGTGATCCACACAGGATTGTTGAAAGAACACACAGGAGAGAGGCGGTACACAGAGGAGAGAAGAGGATACACAACGGAAAAAGAGATACACATAGGAGAGTAGGGAAAAAAACAGAGGAGAGAAGAGGATAAACAAAAAAGAGAGGAGGATAAACACAGGAGAAAGAGATAAACACGAGAGAGGGACTTACACACAGAAGAGAAGGATGCACACAGGAGAAAAATAAATTAACACAGGAAACAGGAGAAAACACACATAAGGGGGGATACACACAGGAGAGAGGAGCATAGACACAGGACAAAACAGGATACACACAGCAGAGAGAAAGATACATACAGAAGAGAGGAGATACACAAAGGAGAGAGGGGGATACGCACAAGAGAGAGAAGGGATACACACAGTAGGAAGGGTTTTACACACAGGAGAAAGGAGGGACACACACAGGAGAGAGAAGGGATACCCACAGGAAAGAGGAGGATGCACACAAAAGAAAGGTATACAAACAGGAGAGAGGAGGATGCACAAAAAATAGAGGAAAAGACACACAGGAGAAAGAGGGATCCACGCAGGAGAGAGGAGGGTAAACACAGGATAGAGGGGCATACACACAGAAGAGAGGAAAATACAGGCAGGAGAGAGGAGGATACACACACGAGAAAGAAAAATACACACAGGCGAGAGGAGAATGCACAGAGAAAAGGGGAGGATACAGACAGGAGAGAGGAAGATACACACAAAGAAGAGGGAGATGCTAACAAAAGAAAAGAAATAAACACAGGTGAAAGGAGGATACACACAGGAGAGAGGAGGATACACACAGGAGAAAGGAGGAAAAGGAGAGGGGAAACACACAGGAGAGAAGGGGATACACACATGCAAGAAAGATAAACACAAAAAAAGGGGGTATACACAGAGGAGAGAGGGGGATACACAGAAAAGAGGCGAATACACACAGAACAGAGGGGCTTACGCACAGGAGAGTGGAGGAAACACACAGGAGAAAGGGTGAATACACAAAAAAGACAGAGGGATACACACAGGAGAGAGAAGGAAAAACACAGAAGAGGAAAAAACATACAGAAGAGAGGGGCATAGACAGAGGAGAGGGAATGATACACGCAGGAGAGAGGAAGATACACACAGGAGAGAGACGGATACACACAGGAGAGAGGGGAGATAAACCGAGGAAAGAGAATAATACAAAAGGAGACAGGAGGATACACAGAGGTGAAAGGAAGATACCCACAGGAGAGAGAAGGATACACACAGGAGAGAGGATTATACACACAGGAAAGAAGAGAATACACACAAGAGAGAGGAGGATACACACAGGTGAAGGGAAGATACAAAAAAAGAGAGGAGGATACACACAGGAGAGAAGTGAATATACACAGAAAAGAGGAGGATGCACACAAGAGAGAGGAGGATACACACAGGAGAGAGGAAGATACACACAGGGGATGGGAGGATACCCACAAAAGAGAAAAAAATACACATAGGAGAGAGGGGGATACCCACAGGACACAGAGAGGTACAAACAGGTGGACGGGGATAAATACAGGAGAGAGGAGGATACACAAAGGACAGTGGAGGACACACAAAGGAGACAGGAGCATACACACAGGAGACGGGGATACACACAAAAGAGGAAGATACACACAAAAAAGAGAAGGATACATATAAGAAATGGGGATACACACAGGAGAGAGGGGAATACACACAGAAGAGAGCAGGATACACACAAAATAGAGGAGGATATACACAGGAGGGGGGGGGTACACACAGGAAACAGGAAGGATACACACCGAAGAGAAGAAGATACACACAGGAAAGAAGAGGATACACACAGGAGAGAGAAAGATACACACAGGGGAAGCGGGATACACACAGAAGAGGAAAGAATACACAAAAAAGAGAAGAGGATACACACAGGAGAGTGAAGGATACCCACAGAAGAGAGAGAGATACACACAGGAGAGAGGGGGTACACACAAAAGCGTTGGATACATGCAAGATACAGGAAACTACACAAAGGAGAGGGGGGATGTATACAGAAGGGGGGATACACACAGAAGAGAAGGACATACATACAGGTGAGAGGAGTATACACAGGAGAGAGTGGGATACACACAAGAGAGAGGGGAATACACACAAGAGAGAAAGGCATACACACAGGAGTGGGGGATACACAGAGAAGAGAGTGGGATACGCACAGGAATGGGAGATACACAGAGGAGAGGGTGGGATACACAAAGGAGAGAGGGGGATAAACAAGGGAGAGGGGTATAAATACAGGAGTGAGGGACATAGACAGAGGAGAGTGGAGGATACACAGGAGAGAAAAAGGATACACACTGGAGAGAGGAGGATACACATAGGAGAGGGAGATATACAGGTGAGAGGGGCATACACACAGGAAAGGGGATACACAAAGGAGAAAGGGGGATACACCCAGGAGACAGGAGTATACACACAAGAAAGTGTGATACACACTGAAGAGAGGGGCATAAACACAGGAGAGAGGAGGAAACAAACAGGAGAGAAAGGATACAAACAAGAGAGAGAAGGATACACACAGGAGAAAGGGGTGATACACACAGTAAAGAAAGGTGTTACCCACAGAAGAGAGCGGTGAAAAACACAGGAAAGTGGAGGGATACACACAGGAGAGAGGAGGATACACACAGGAGCGGGGAATACACACAGGAGAAAGGGAGATACACACAGGAGAGTGGGATACACAGTGGAGAGAGGTTATACACACAGGAGAGAGGAAAATACACACAAGAGAGAGGGGAATACACAGAGGAGAGAGGAGGATCCACATAGGAAAAAGGAAGATAAACAAAAAAGAGACGAGGATACATGCAGGATGAAGGAGTATACACAGAGGAGTAGGGAGTACACAGAGGAAAGAGGGCATTACACACAGGAGAGAGGGCGGATACACACAGGAGAGAGAAAGATATACACAGTACACAAGAGGATACACACAGGAGAGCGTAGATACACACAGTAGAGTGAAGGATACACACAGGAGAGAGGAAGGTTACGCACAAGAAAGAGAAGAATGCACACAGAAGAAAGTAGGATAAATAAAGGCGAGAGAAAAAGTACACACAGTGGAGACAGGAAATAATAACAAGAGAGAGGGGGGATACACACCCGAGAGTGGGGCATACACACAGAAGGGAGAAGATACACACTGGAGAGAGTAAGATACACACAGGAGGACGAAGATACGCAAAGAAGAGAGGAGGATACACACAGCAGAAAAGAAGATACACACAGGAGAGAGACGGATACACAAAAGAGAGAGGAGGATACACACAGGAGAGGGCGATACACAAAAGAGAGACAAGGATTCACAGAGGAGAGGGGGAAATACACGTAAGAGAGGGGTATACACACAGGAGAGAAAAGGATACACAAAGGAGAAAGGAGGATACACGCAGCACAGGGGAGGATACACGCAGGAGAGAGGGGAATACACACAGGAGAGAAAAAAATACACAAAGGAAAGAAGGGGGATACACACAATAGAGAGAATAATACACACAGAAGAAAAAAGAATACACACAGTAGAGAGGAGGATACACAGAGGAGCGAGGGATACACACAGGTTATAGGAGGATACACACAGGACAGTGGAAGATAAACAAAGAAGACAGGAGCATACACACTGGAGAGGGAGATACACACAAAAGAAGAAGATGAATACAGAAAAGAGGAGGATACATACAAGGGATGGGGATACACACAAGAGAGAGGGGGGACAAACAGGAGACAGGGGGTATACACACAAGAGAGAAGAAGATACACACAAGAACTAAGAGTATACACACAGGAGAGAGAAGAATACACACAGGGGAAGCGGGATACACAAAGAAGAGGGAGGGATACACACAAAAAAGAGAAGGATACACACAGAAGAGAGGGAGATACACACAGGAGAGAGGGGGTACAAACAAAAGCGTAGAATACATGCAGGAGACAGAAAAGTACACACAGGAGAGAGGGGGAGACATACAGAAGAGGGATATACACACAGGAGAAAGGGAGATACACACAGGAGAGAGGAGTATACACAGGAAAGATTGGGTACACACAAGAGAGAGGGGAATACAAACAAGAGAGAGAGGCATAAATACAGGGGTGAGGGGGATACACACAGGAGAGAGAAAGATACACAAAGGAGAGAGGAGGATACACGCCAGAGAGAGAAGTATACACAGGAGAAAATGGGATACACACAGAAGAGAGGAGGATACACAAGGAAGAGGAAAATACACACAGGTGAGAGATGGATACACACAGAAGAGTGGGGCGTGCACACAGAAGAGGAAAGTTACACAAAAAGAGAAGTGGATACACAAAGGAGAAAGGAATAAACACAGGAGAGTGGGGTATGCACACAGGAGAAAGGGAAATACACAAAAAAGAGGAGGATACACACAGGAGAGAGAATGATACACACAGGAGAGAGGTATACACACAATAGAGAGAAAGATACACACAGGAGAGAGGAGGATACAGAGAGGAGAGAGGAAGATACACACAGAAAAATAAAACATACACACAGGATTGGGGGATAGACACAGAAGAGAGGGCATAAACACAGAAAAGTTGGATACATGCAGGAGACAGGGAAATACACACAGGAGAGAGGGGGTTACATACAGAAGTAGGGGATACACACAGGAGAGAGAGTGATACACAGAGGAGAGAGAAGTATACACAGGAGAGAGTGGAATAAACACAGGAGAGGGGAATACACACAAGAGAGAGGGGCATACACACAGGAGAGAAGGGGATACACACAGGAGAGAGAAACATACACAAAGGAGAGAGGAGGATACACGCAGGAGAGAGAAGTATACACAGGAGAAAGTGGGATACACACAGGAGAGAGGAGGATACACAAAGGAGAGAAAAATACGCACAGATGAAAGGAGGATACAAAGAGGAGAGTGGGGCATACACACAGAAGAGGGGGGTTACACAAAGAAGAGAGGTGAATACACAAAGGAGAAAGGGATACACACAGGAGAAAGAAATACACACAATAGCGACAAAGATGCACACAGGAGAAAGGAGGATATACACAGGAAAGAGGAGGATACACACAGGAGAGAGGAGCATATACACAGGAGAGTGGGTGATACACAGAGGAGAAAGGAAGATACACACAAAAGAGAGGGGTATTCACAGAGTGGTAAAAGAATACACACAGGAGTTAGAAGGATACACACTGGAGAGAGGAGGATACACACAGGAGAGAGAAATATACGCACAGAAGAGAAAAAGATACACACAGGAGAAGGAGATACACACAAAAGAGAGGGGGATAGGCACAGGAGAGAAGGATACACAGACGAGAGAGGAGATACACACAGGAGAGAGAAGGAAAAACATAGGAGAGGGAAATACATACAGAAGAGAGAGGCATAGACAGAGGAGAGGGGAAGATACACGCAGGAGAGAGTAAAATACACACAGGAGAAAAGGGGATACACACAGGAGAGAGAGGAGATAAACACAGGAGAGAGAAGAATACATAAAGGAGACAGGAGGATAAACAGAGGTGAAAGGAAGTTACACACAGGAGAGAGAAGGATACACACAGGAGAAAGTGGGATAGAGACAGTAGAGAGGGATACACACACAGGGGGAGGGGAATACACACAGAAGAGAGGATTATACACACAGGAGAGAAGAGAATACACACAAGGGAGAGGAGGATACACACAGGTGAAGGGAGGATACAAACAGGAGAGAGGAGAATACACACAGAGGAGAGGGGAATAAACACAGAAACGAGGAGGATGCACACAAGAGAGAGGAATATATACACAATAGAGAGGAGGATGCACACAGGACAGTGGAGGATACACAAAGGAGACAGGAGCATACACACAGGAGAGGGGGATACACACAAAAGAGTAAGATACACACAGAAAAGAGAAGGATACATAAAGGAAATGGGGATACAAACAGGAGAAAGGGGCATACACACAGAAGAAAGCAGGATACACACAAAATAGAGATGGATACACACAGGGGAGAGGGGGTACACACAGGAGACAGGGGTGATACACACAAGAGAGAAGAAGATACACACAGGAAAGAAGAAGATACACACAGGAGAGAAAAGAATACACACAGGGGAAGCGGGATACACACAGAAGAGGGAAGAATACACACAAAAGAGAGGAGGATACACACAGGAGAGTGAAGGATACCCACAGAAGAGAGAGGGATAAACACAGGAGAGTGGGGGTACACACAAAAGGATTGAATACATGCAGGATACAGGAAACTACACAAAGGAGAGAGGGGGATACATAGAGAATAGGGGAATACACACAGAAGAGAGGGAGATACACACAGGAGAGAGGAGCATACACAGGAGAGAGTGAAATTCACACAAGAGAGAGGGGAATACACACAAGATAGAGGAGCATACACACAGGAGTGGGGGATACACAGAGAAGAGAGTGGGATACGCACGGGAATTTGAGATACACAGAAAAGAGGGTGGGATACACAAAGGAGAGAGGGGGATAAACACTGGAGAGGGGTATAAATTCAGGAGAGAAGCATAGACAGAAAAGAGTGGAGGATACACACAGGAGAGAAAAGGATACACACTGGAGAGAGGAGGATACACATAGGAGAGGGAGATATACAGGAGAGAGGGGCATACACACAGGAAATGGGAATACACAAAGGAGAAAGGGGGATACACCCAGGAGACAGGAGTATACACACAAGAAAGTGTGATACACACAGGAGAGGGGGCATAAATACAGAAGAGAGGAGGATACACACAGGAGAGAGGAGGAAACAAACAGGAGAAAGGAGATACACACAAGAGAGAGAAGGATACACACAGGAGAAAGGAGTGATAAACACAGGAAAGAAAGGTGTTACCCACAGAAGAGAGGAGTGAAAAACACAGGAAAGTGGAGGGATACACACAGGAGAGAGGGGGATACAAACAGGAGAGTTGGATACATACAGGATACAGAGAAATACACACAGGAGAGAGGGAGATACACACAGGAGAGTGGGAAACACAGCGGAGAGAGGTTATACACACAGGAGAGAGGGAAATACACACAAGAGAGAGGGGCATACACACAGGAGAGAGGAGGATACACACAAGAGAGAGGAGGATACACACAGGTGAAGGGAGGATACAAACAGGAGAGAGGAGGATACACACAGGGGAGAGGGAAATAAACACAGAAAAGAGGAGGATGCACACAAGAGAAAGGAGGATACACACAATAGAGAGGATGATACACACAGGATAGTGGAGGATAAACAAAGGAGATAGGAGCATACACACCGGAGAGGGGCATACACAAAAAAGAGGAAGATACACACAGAAAAGAGGGGGATACATACAGGAAATGGGGATACACACAAGAGAGAGGGGCATACACACAGAAGAGAGCAAGATACACACAAAAATGAAGGATACACAAAGGGGAGAGTGGGTACACACAGGAGACAGGGGTGATACACACAAGAGAGAAGAAGATACACACAGAAAAAAGAAGATACACAGAGGAGAGAGAAGGATACACACAGGGGAAGCGGGATACACACAGAGGAGGGAAGAATACACACAAAAGAGAGGAGGATACACACAGGAGAGGGGGGTACACACAAACGCGTTGGATACATGCAGGATACAGAAAACTACACACAGGAGAGAGGGGGATACATACAGAATAGGGGGATACACACAGGAGAGAGGAAGACACACAGGAGAGAGGAAAATACACACAAGAGAGAGGGGCATACACGCAGGAGTGGGGGATACACAGAGAAGAGAGTGGGATACGCACAGGAATTTGAGATACACAGAGAAGAGGGTGGGATACACAAAGGAGAGAGGGGATAAACACTGGATAGGGGTATGAATACAGGAGAGAGAAGCATAGACAGAGAAGAGTGGAGGATACACACAGGAGAGAAAAGGATACACACTGGAGAGAGGAGGATACACATAGGCGAGGGAGATATACAGGTGAGAGGGGCATACACACAGGAAAGGGGATACACAAAGGAGAAAGGCGGATACACCCAGGAGACAGGAGTATACACACAAGAAAGTGTGATACACACAGGAGAGAGGAGCGTAAATTCAGAAGAGAGGAGGATACACACAGGAGAGAGGAGGAAACAAACAGGAGAAAGGGGATACACACAAGAGAGAGAAGGAAACACACAGGAGAAAGGAGTGATACACACAGGAAAAAAAGGTGTTACCCACAGAAGAGAGGGGTGAAAAACACAGGAAAGCGGAGGGATACACACAGGAGAGAGGGGGATACACACAGGAGAGTTGGATACATACAGGAGACAGAGAAATACACACAGGAGAGAGAAAGATACACACAGGAGAGTGAAATACACAGCGGAGAGAGGTTATAGACACAGGAGAGAGGGAAATACACACAAGAGAGAGGGGCATACACACAGGAGAGAGGAGGATACACACAAGAGAGAGGAGGATACACACAGGTGAAGGGAGGATACAAACAGGAGAAAGGAGGATACACACAGGGGAGAGGGGTATAAACACAGAAAAGAGGAAGATGCACACAAGAGAAAGGAGGATACATACAATAGAGAGAAGAATACACACAGGAGAGTGGAGGATACACAAAGGAGATAGGAGCATACACACAGGAGAGGGGCATACACGCAAAAGAGAAATATACACACAGAAAAGAGGGGGATACATACAGGAAATGGGGATACACACAAGAGAGAGGAGCATACACTCAAAAAAGAGCAGAATACACACAATATGGAGGAGGATACACACAGGGGAGAGCGGTACACACAGAGGACAGGGGTGATACACACAAGAGAGAAGAAGATACACATAGGAAAGAAGAAGGTACACACAGGAGAGAGAAGGATACACACAGGGGAAGCGGGATACACACAGAAGAGGGAAAAATACACACAAAAGAGAGGAGGATACACACAGGAGAGTGAAGGAAACCCACAGAGGAGAAAGGGATTCACACAAGAGAGAGGGGGCCCACACTAACGCGTTGGATACATTCAGGATACCGGAAACTACGCACAGGAGACAGGAAGATACATACAGAATAGGGGGATACACACAGGAGAGAGGGAGATACACACAAGAGAGAGGGGAATACACACAAGAGAGAGGGACATACACACAGGAGTGGGGGATACACAGAGAAGAGAGTGGGATACGCACAGGAATTTGAGATACACAGAGGAGTGGGTGGGATACACAAAGCAGAAAGGGGGATAAACACTGGATAGGGTTATAAATACAGGAGAGAGAAGCATAGACAGAGATGAGTGGAGGATACACACAGGAAAGAAAAGGATACACACTGGAGAGAGGAGGATACACACAGGAGAGGGAGATATGCAGGTAAGAGGGGCATACACACAAGAAAGGGGTTACACAAAGAAGAAAGGGGGATACACTCAGGAGACAGGAGTATACACACAAGAAAGTGTGATACACACAGGAGAGAGGGGCGCAAATTCAGAAGAGAGGAGGATACACACAGGAGAGAGGAGGAAACAAACAGCAGAAAGGGGATACACACAAGAGAGAGAAGGATACACACAGGAGAAAGGAGTGATACACACAGAAAAAAAGGTGTTACCCACAGAAGAGAGGGGTGAAAAACACAGGAAAGTGGAGGGATACACACAGGAGAGAGCGGGATACACACAGAAGAGATGGATACATACAGGAGACAGAGAAATACACACAGGAGAGAGGGAGATACACACAGGAGAGAAAAAGATACACACAGGAGAGAGGGGAGATAAACACAGGAGAGAGAGGAATACATAAAGGAGACAGGAGGATACACAGAGGTGAAAGGAAGATACACACAGGAGAGAGAAGGATACACACAGGAGAAAGGGGGATACAGACAGTAGAGAGAGAGAGGTACACACAGGGGGAGAAGGATACACACAGGAGAGAGGAGTATACACACAAAAGAGAAGAGAATACACACAAGAGAGAGGAGGATACACACAGGTGAAGGGAAGATACAAACAGGAGAGAGGAAAATACACACATGGGTGAGGGGAATAAACAAACAAAAGAGGAGGATGCACACAAGAGAAAGGAGGATACACACAGGATAGAGAAAGATACACACAGGAGAACGGAGGATACACAGAAAAGAGGGAAGGATACACTTAGGAGAGAGGGGAATACACACAGGACACAGAGGAATACAAACAGGGGGACTGGGGTAAATACAGGAGAGAGGAGGATACACAAAGTAGAGAGGAGGATACACACAGGACAGTGAAGGATACACAAAAAAGACAGGAGCATACACACAGGAGAGGGGGATACACACAAAAGAGGAAGATACACACAGAAAAGAGGAGGATACATACAGGAAATGGAGACACACTCAGGAGAGAGGGGCATACACACAGAAAAAAAGCAGGATACACACAAAATAGAGAAGGATACACACAGGGGAGAGGAAGTACACACAGGAGACAGGGGTGATACACACAAGAGAGAAGAAGATACACACAGGAAAGAAGAGGATACACACAGGAGAGAGAAGAATACACACAGGGGAAGCGGGATACACACAAAAGAGTTAAAAATGCACACAAAAGAGAGGAGGATACACACAGGAGAGTGAAGGATACCCACAGAAGAGAGAGAAATACACATAGGAGAGAGGGGGTACACACAAAAGCATTGAATACATGCAGGATACAGGAAACTACACACAGGAGAGAGGGGGATACATACAGAATAGGGGATACACACAGGAGAGAGGGAGATACACAAGGAGAGAGGAACATACACAGGAGAGAGTGGGATTCACACAAGAGAGAGAGGAATACACATGAGAAAGGGGCATACACACAGGAGTGGGCGATACACAGAGA
This sequence comes from Saguinus oedipus, assembly GCA_031835075.1. Classification (NCBI taxonomy): domain Eukaryota; kingdom Metazoa; phylum Chordata; class Mammalia; order Primates; family Cebidae; genus Saguinus; species Saguinus oedipus. The sequence continues at coordinate 62,721,434 of CM063173.1, forward strand.
AGAGAGTGGGATACGCACAGATATTTGAGATACACAGAGGAGAGGGTGGGATACACAAAGGAGAGAGGGGGATAAACATTCTAGAGGGGTATAAATACAGGAGAGAGAAGCATAGAAAGAGAAGAGTGGAGGATACACACAGGAGAGAAAAGGATACACACTAGAGAGAGGAGGATACACATAGGAGAGGGAGATATACAGGTGAGAGGGGCATACACACGGGAAAGGGGGATACACAAAGGAGAAAGGGAAATACACCAAGGAGACAGGAGTATACACACAAGAAAGTGTGATACACACAGGAGAGAGGGGCATAAATACAGAAGAGAGGAGGATACACACAGGAGAGAGGAGGAAACAAACAGGAGAAAGGAGATACACACAAGAAAGAGAAGGATACACACAGGAGAAAGGGGTGATACACACAGGAAAGAAAGGTGATACCCACAGAAGAGGGGGGTGAAAATCACAGGAAAGTGGAGGGATACAAACAGGAGAGAGGAGCATACACACAGGAGCGGGGCATACACACAGGAGAGAGGGAGATACACACAGGAAAGTGGGATAAACAGCAGAGAGAGGTTGTACACACAGGAGAGAGGGAAATACACACAAGAGAGAGGGGCATACACACAGGAGAGAGGAGGATACACATAGGAGATAGAAAGATACACAAAGGAGAGAGGAGGATACACGCAGGAGAGAGGAGTATACACAGAATATAGGGGAGTACACAGAGGAGAGAGGGCATTACACAGAGGAGAGAGGGCGGATACACACAGGAGAGAGAAAGGTACACACAGGAGAGAGGAGGATAAATACAGGAGAGTGTGGATACACACAGGAGAGTGGAGGAAACACACAGGAGAGAGGAAGGTTATGCACAAGAAAGAGAAGGATACACACAGAAGAAAGTAGGATACATGAAGGCGAGAGAAAAAGTACACACAGTGGAGACAGGAAATAATAACAGGAGAGAGGGGGGATACACACCCGAGAGTGGGGCATACACACAGAAGGGAGAAGATACACACTGGAGAGAGTAAGATACACACAGGAGGAGGAAGATATGCAAAGAAGAGAGGAGGATTCACACAGGAGAATAGAGGATACACACAGGAGAGAGACAAATACACAAAAGAGAGAGGAGGATACACACAGGAGAGGGCGATACACACAAGAGAGAGAAGGATCCACAGAGGAGAGAGGGAAATACACATAAGAGAGGGCTATACACACAGGAGAGAAAAGGATACACGCAGGAGAAAGGAGGATACAAGCAGCACAGAAGAGAATACACGCAGGAGAGAGGGGAATACACACAGGAGAGAGAAAAATACACACAGGAGAGAAGGGGGATACACACGAGAGAGAATGATACACAATACACACAGAAGAAAAAAGGATACACACAGTAGAGGAGGATACACAGAGGAGCGAGGGATACGCACAGATGAGAGGAGGATACACACAGGATAGTGGAGGATACACAAAGAAGACAGGAGCATACACACAGGAGAGGGAGATACACACAAAAGAGGAAGATACACACAGAAAAGAGGAGGAAACATACAGGGAATGGGGATACAAACAGGAGAGGGGCATACACACAGAAGAGAGCAGGATACACACAAAAGAGTAAAGGATACACACAGGAGAGAGGGGGTACAAACAGGAGACAGGGTTATACACAAGAGATAAGAAGATACACACAGGAAAGAAGAGTATACACACAGGAGAGAGAGGGATACACACAGGAGAAGAGGGATACACACAGAAGAGGGAGGGAGGGATAGACACAAAAGCGAGAAGGATACACACAGGAGAGTGAAGGATACACACAGAAGAGAGGGGGATACAAACAAAAGAGAGGGGGTTCACAAAAGCGTTGGATACATGCAAGAGACAGGGAAGTACACACATGAGAGAGGAGGATATATACAGAAGAGGTGGATACACACAGGAGAGAGGGAGATACACACGGGAAAGATGAGTATACAAAGGAGAGAGTGGGATACACACAAGAGAGAGGGGAATACAAACAAGAGAGAGGGGCATACACACAGGGGAGAGGGGGATACACACTGGAGAGAGAAAGCTACACAAAGGAGAGAGGAGGATAAACGCCGGAGAGAGAAGTATACACAGGAGAAAATGGGATACACACAGGAGAGAGGAGGTTACACAAAGAAGAGAAAAATGCACACAGGTGAGAGCAGGATACACACAGGAGAGTGGGGTGTAGACACAAAAGAAGGGGGTTACACAAAAAAGAGGGGTGGATACACAAAGGAGAAAGGGATAAACACAAGAGAGGGAAATACACACAGGAGAGTGGGGGATGCACACAGGAGAAATGGAAATACACACAGGAAAGAGGAGGATACACACAAGAGAGAGAATGATACACACAGGAGAGGGGGATACACACAGTAGAGAGAAAGATACACACAGGAGAGAGAAGGATACAGAGAGGAAAGAGGAAGATACACACAGAAAATAAAAAGATACACACAGGAGTGGAAAATACACACAGAAGAGAGGGCATACACACAGAAAAGTTGGATACATGCAGGAGACATGGAAATACACACAGGAGAGATGGGGATACATACAGAAGTAGGGGATACACACAAGAGAGAGTGAGAGATACGCACAGGAGAGAGAAGTATACACAGGAGAGAGTGGGATAAACACAGGAGAGAGGGCAATACACACAAGAGAGAGGGGCATACACACAGGAGAGTGGGATATACACACAGGAGAGAGAAACATACACAAAGGAGAGAGGAGAAAACACGCAGGAGAGAGAAGTATACACAGGAGAAAGTGGGATACATACAGGAGAGTGGAGGATACACAAACGAGAGAAAAATACGCACAGGTGATATGAGGATACACACAGGAAAGTTGGGCATACACACAAAAGAGGGGTTTACACAAAGGAGAGAGGTGGATACACAAAGGAGAAATGGATGCACACAGGAGAAAGAAATACACACAAGAGTGAGGGAGATGCACACAGGAGAAAGGAGGATACACACAGGAAAGAGGAGGATACGCACAAGAGAGAGGAGCATATACACAAGAGAGTGGGTGATACACAGAGGAGAAAGGAAGTTACACACAGGAGAGTGGGGCACACAAACCTGAGGGTGGGGATTACACACAAAAGAGAGGGGTAAACACAGAGTGGTAAAAGGATACACACAGGAGTGAGGAGGATACACACTGGAGAGAGAAGAATAAACACAGGAGAGAGAAAGATACGCACAGAAGAGGAAATGATACACACAGGAGAAGGAGATACACCCAGAAGAGAGGGGGATAGGCACAGGAGAGAAGGATACACAGACGAGAGAGGGGATAAACACAGGAGAGAGAAGAAAAAACACAGGAGAGGGGGATACATACAGAAGAGAGGAGCATAGACAGAGGAGAGAGGATGATACACTCAGGAGAGAGGAGGATACACACAGGAGAGAGGGGGATACACAAAGGAGAGAGGGGAGATAAACACAGGAGAGAGAAGAATACATAAATAAGACAGGAGGATACACAGAGGTGAAAGGAAGATACACACAGGAGAGAGAAGAATACACACAGGAGAAAGAGAGATACAGACAGTAGAGAGGGAGATACATACAAGGAAAGGAAAATACACACAGGAGAGAAAAGTATACACACAGGAGAGAAGAGAATACACACAAGAGAAAGAAGGATACACACAGGTGAAGGGAGGATACAAACAGGAGAGAGGAGAATACACACAGGAGAGAGTGGAATAAACACAGAAAAGAGGAGGATGAACACAAGAGAGAGGAGGATACACACAGGAGAGAGGAAGATACACACAAGGGAAAGAAAATACACACAAAAGAGGGAAGGATACAAATAGGAGAGAGCGGGATGCACACAGGACACAGAGGGATACAAATAGGGGGACAAAGATAAATACAGGAGAGAAGAGGATACACACAGTAGAGAGGAGGATACACACAGGAGAGTGGAGGATACACAAAGGAGACAGGAGCATACACACAGGAGAGGGGGATACACACAAATGAGAAAGATACACACAGAAAAGGGGAGGATACATAGAGAAAATTGGGATACACACAGGAGAGAGGGGCATACACACAGAAGAGAGCAGGATACACACAAAATAGGGAGGATACACACAAAAGAGAGGTGGTACACACAGGAGACCAAGGGGATACACACAGGAGAGAAGAAGGTACACACAGGAAAGAAGAGGATACACACAGAAGAGAGAAAGATACACACAGGGGAAGCGGGATACACACAGAAGAGAGAAGAATACACACAAAAGAGAAGAGGATACACACAGGAGAGTGAAGGATATCCACAGAAGAGAGAGGGATAGACACAGGAGAGAGGGGGTACACACAAAAGCATTGGACACATGCAGAATACAGGAAACTACACGCAGGAGAGAGGGGGATACATACAGAATAGGGGGATACACACAGGAGAGAGGGAGATACACACAGGAGAGAGGAGTATACACAAGAGAAACTGGGATACACACAAGAGAGACGGGAATACACACAAGAGATAGGGGCAGACACACAGGAGAGAGCAAAATACACACAGGAGAGAGAAAGATACACAAAGGAGAGAGGAGGATACACGCAGGAAAGAGAAGTATACACAGGAGAAAGTGGGATACACACAGGACAGAAGAGGAAACACAAAAGAGAGAAAAATACACACAGGTGAGAGGAGGATACACACAGGAGAGTGGGGCGTACACACAGAAGAGGGGGGTTACACAAAGGAGAGAGGTGGATACACAAAGGAGAAAGGAATACACACAAAAGAGGGAAATACACACAGGAGCTTGGGAGATGCACACAGAATAAAGGGAAATGCACACAGGAAAGAGGAGGATACACACACGAGATAGAATGATACACACAGGAGAGGGGGGATACAAACAGTAGAGAGAAAGATACACACAGGAGATTGGAGGATACAGAGAGGAAAGAGGAAGATACACACAGAAAAGTAGGAGATACACACAGGAGTGTGGGATACACACAGAAAAGAGGGAATACAAACAAAAAATGTTGGATACAAGCAGGAGATAAGGAAATACACACAAAAGAGAGGGGGATACATACAGAAATAGGGGATACACACAGGAGAGAGAGAGATACACACAGGAGAGAGAAGGCTACACACAGGAGAGAGGAGTATACACAAAGAAGAGAGGGAAACAAACAAGAGAGAGGGGGCTACACAAAGGCGAGGGGAATACACACAGGACACGGTGTGATACACACAGCAAAGAGGGGGATACACAAAAAGAGAAGAATACACACAGGAGAGACTGGTATAAACAAAAAATAGAGGACGATGCACACAGGAGAGAGGGGGATACCCACAGGAAAGTGGAGCATACACACAGGAGAGAAAGTAATACACACAGGAGAGAGAAGGATACACACAGGAAGACAAGAATAAATACAAGAGAGAGAAGGATACAAATAAAAGTCTAAAAGATACAGACAGAATCGAGAATGATATACGCAGGAGAGAGAAGGATACACACAGGAGAGAGGAGGATACACACAGGAGAGAGGAGGATACACGCAGAAGAGAGGAGGATACACACAGGAAAGAGGGGGGATGCACACGGAGAGGAGGATACACACAGGAGATAAGAAAATACACAGTGGAGAGAGAAGGATACACACAAAAGACAAGAGGATACACACAGGAGAGAGAGGAAATACACACAGGATTGTGGAAGATACACACAGAAGACAAGAGGATACACACAGGAGAGAGGATGATCCACACAAATGCAAAAAGGGTACACAGAGCAGAGAGGAGGATACACACAGGAGAGAAGGGAAAACACAGGAGAGTGGAGGATACACACATGTGGAAGGGGATACACACAGGAGGGAAAAAGATACACACAGGACTGAGGAAAATACACATAGAGAGGAGCATACAGAAAAAAGACATGGGCATACACACAAGAGAGGAAGATACACACAGGAGAATGGGGGATGCACACAGGAAAGGCAGGATACACAGAAAGAAGGGGATACACACAGGAGAGAGGGGCATACACACAGGAGAGAGGAGAATACACACAGAATAGAGAAGAATACACACAATAGAGAGGGAGATACACAGGGTAGAGAGGGGGTATACACACAGAAGAGAAGAAGATACACACAGAAAAGAGGAAGATACGCACAGGAGAGAGGAGGATACACACAGGGGAGAGATGGATACACACAGGAGAGAGGAGGATACACACAAAAGAGAAAAAAATACAAACAAGAGAGAGAAGGATACACATAGGTGAAAGAAGAATACACACAGGAGAGAGGCAGATAAAGACAAAAGAGAAGGATACAAACAGGAGGAATAAGGATACACACAGGGGGAGGGGGATACACACAGAAGAGAGGAGGATACACACAAGAGAGAGGAGGATACACACAGGAGAGAGGGGGATACACACATTGCGAGGGGAATACACACAGGAGAGTAAAGGATACAAACAGCAGACAGGAGGATACGCAAAAAAGAGAAGAAAATACACACATCACAGAGGAGGATACACAAGGGAGAGGGGAAATAACACAGTATAAAGGGGGATATACACAGGCGAGAGGGATACACACAGAAGTGGGGGGATGCACACAGGAGAAAAGGGGATCCATATAGGAGAGGGGGATACACAATGAAAAGAGGAGCATACACACAGGAGAGAGTAGGATACACACAGGATGGAAGGGGAATACACATAGGAGAAAGGGGGATACACACAGGAGATTGGGGCATACACACAGAATGGAGGGGGTTACACACAGGAGAGAGGGGGATACACACAGGGGGAGAAGGATAAACACAGGAGGGAGGAGGGTACACAAAAAAAAACAGAACAGGATGCAGACAGAAGAGAGGAGGATAAGCGCAGGAAAAAGGAAGATACACACAGAAGCGAGGAGGATACACAGAAGAGAGAGAAGGATACACGCAGGAGAGAGAAGGATACACACAGGAGAGTGGGGGGATACACACAGGATAGGGCGATAAACACAGAAGAGAGGACTATAACACAGGAGAGAGGAGTATACTCACTGGAGAGAGAAAGATACACACAAAAGAGTGGAGGATGCACACAGGAGAGAAGGGGATACACACAGGAGAGAGGGGAATACACACAGTAGAGAGGAGATACACAGAGTAGAAAGGAGGATACACACAGGAGAAAGGGGGATAAACACAGGCGAAAGGAGGATACACAAAGGAGAGGGGGATACAAACAAGAGAAAGGGGGATACATGGAAAAAAGAAAAGGATACACAGGAGAGAAAGTGATACACACAGGAGATGGGAATACACAGGAGAGAGGGGTATATACACAGGAGAGGGTGATACACACAGGAGAAAGGAGGATACACATAGGAAAGGGGAGAATACACACAGGAGAGAAGGATACACACAGAAGAGAAAGGCATACACACAAAAGAAAGGAGAATACACACAGCAGAAATTAGGATTCACACAGGAGAGAGGGGATAAACACAGGAGAAAGAAGAACACACACAGGAGAAAGCGGGGATACACACAGGAGAGAGGGTGGATACACAAAGGAGAAAGGGGGATACACAGAGGAATGCGGAGAGATACACACAGGAGAGAGGAGCATACACACAGGAGAGAGGAGCATACACACAGGAGAGGAATAGATACACACAGGAGAGAAGGATAAACACAGTACAGAGGAAGATACACACAGAACAGAAGAGGATACACACAAAATAAAAAATGATGCACACAGGAGACAGAATGATACACACAGAAGAGAGGAAAATAAAGGAGAGGGAAATACACACAGGAGGGAAAAAAGATACACATAAGAGACAGGAATACACAAAAAAGGAAGATGGATACACACAGGAGAGAGGGGAATACACACAGAAGAGAGTGGAATACACACAAGAGAGATGGGCATACCTACAGGAGAAAGGAGAATACACGCAGGAGAGAGGGGGATGCACACAGGAAAAAGGGGGATACAAACAGGAGAGTGTGGCATACACACAGAAGGGAGGAAGATACACACAGGAGAGAGGAGGATACACACAAAATAGAAAATGATACACACAGGAGACAGAAATATGCACACAGGAGAGAGAGGGATAAACGCAGGAGAGGAAAATACACACAGGAGAGAAAAAGAAACACACAAGAGACAGGGATACACAAAGAAGGGATTTGGATACACACAAGAGAGAGGGGGATAAACACAGGAGAGGAAAATACACACAGGAGAGAAAAAGAAACACACATAATAAAAGAAATACACACAGGAGAGGAAAATACACACAGGAGAGACAGGGATACACAAAGAAGGGATTTGGATACACACAAGAGAGAGGGGAATACACACAGTAGAGAGGGGAATACACACAAGACCGAGAGGCATACCCACAGGGGAGAGGAGACTACACAAAGAAGAGAGGAAGATACACACAAAAAAAGGTGGATACAAACAGGAGAGTGCAGCATACACACAGAAGGGAGGGGGATACACACAGGAGAGAGGAGGATACACACAGGAGAGAGGAGGTTACACAAAGGAGAGAGGAGGACACACAAAGAAGAGGGAAAAACACACAAAGGAGAGGGGATACACACAGGAGCGAGGAGGATACAAATAAAAGAGAGGAGGATATACAAACAAGAGAGGAGGATACACACAGGATAGAGATTAATACACACAAGAGAGGGGGATACCCACAAAATAGAAAAGGTTACACATAGGAGAGAAGAGGATATACACAGGAGAGAGGATGATACACACAGAAGAGAGAAGAATACACACAAGAGAGGGAGATACACACAGGATAGAAAAGAGTACACATAGGAGAAAGGAGGATACACACAGGAGAGAGGAGGATATAAAAAGAAGAGGGAGAAACACAAAAGAGAGAGGGGGATACAAACTGGCGAGTTGGATAAACACTGGAGACGGTGGGATACACACAAGAGAGAGGGGGATACTCAAAGGAGAGAGGATGATACACACAGGACAGAGGAGGCTACACACTGCAGAGAGGAAGATACACAAAGAAGAGAAGGAAACAAACAAAAGAGAGGGGGATACACACAGTCGTTGGAGATAAACACTGGAGACGTTGGGATAAACATAGGAGAAAGGCGGATACACAAAGGAGAGGGGGATACACACAGGAGAGAGGTGTATACACACAAAATTGACGAGGATACACACAGGAGAGAGGGAAGATACACATAGGAGAGAGAGGAATACACACAGGAGAGTGGGGCATAAACACAGGAGGGAAGGGGTTATACATAGTAGAAAGGGGAATACACAAAGTGGGAGAAGAATAAATACAGGAGAGAGGAGGATACACACAGTAGAAAGGAGAATACACACAGAATAGAGAAGAATACACACAAGAGAGAAGGATAATTACAGGATAAAAAAAGATACACATAGGAGAGTGGAGGATAAACACAGGAGAGAGAAGGATACACAGAGCAGAGAGGAGGATACACACAGGAGAGGAAGATACAAACAGAAGACAGGGGAATATACACAGGAGAGAGAAAAATACACACAGGATTAGGGAAGATACACACAGGAGAGAGGGGGATACACACAGGAGTGCGGAGGGATACACACAAGAGATAAGAAAATACATACAAGAGAGAGGAGGATACACACAAAAGACAGGAGGATACACAGAGGAGAGAGAAGAATACACACAGGAGAAAGAAAGATACACACAGGAGGGAGGACTATACACAAAGGAGAGAGGATGATCCACACAAATGAAAGGAGGATACACACAACAGAGAGGAAATTACACACAGGAGAGAGGGGGAAACACACAGGAGAGTAAGGGATACACACAGGTGGAGGGGGATACACACAGGAGAGAGGAAGATACACAAAGGAGAGAAAAGGATGCACATAGGAGAGAGGATCATACACAAAAGAGACAGGGGCATACACACGGGAGAGAGGGATACACACAGGTGAAAGGGGGATACACAGAGGAAAGAAAAGGATACACACAAAAGAGAAAGGTACACACGGGAGGGTGGGTCATACACACAGGAGAGAGGAAGATACACACAAGATAAAGAAGAATACACACAGTAGAGAGGGAAATACACACAGGAGAGAAGAAGATACACACAGAAGAGAGTAAGATACACACAGGAGATAGGAGGATACACACAGGGGAGAGAAGGATATACATAACAGAGAGGAGGATACACACAGGTGAAAGAAGGATACACACAGGAGAGAGGAGGATACACACAGAAGAGAAGGGGATACACTCTGGAGAAATGGGGATACACACAGGGGGAAAGGGATACACACAGGAGAGAGGAGGATACACACAAGAGAGAAGAGGATACACACAAATGAAAGGAGGGTACACCCAGAAGAGAGGGGGAAACGCACAGGAGAGAGGGAAATACAAACAGGAGAGTGCAACATACACAAAGCATGGAGAAAAATACACACTTAAGAGATAAGGAAACACACAGGGGGAAAGAAATACACACAGTAGAGAGAAGCATACAAACAGCAGAGAGGAGGATACCCACAAAAGAGAGGAGGATACATCCAGGAGAGAAGAGGATACACACAGAACAGAGGGGGAATCACACAGGAGAGTGGGGGATACACACATGTGGAGGGGGATACACACAGGAGAGAGGAAGAAACACACAGGAGAGAGGAAAATACACATAGGAGAGAGGAGCATACACAAAAAAGACAGGGGGAAAAACACAGGAGAGGGGAATACACACAGGTGAAAGGGAGATAAACACAAAAAAGGAAAGAATGCATACAAAAGAGAAGGATACTCACAGGAGGGTGGGGGCATACACACAGAAAAGAGGAGGATACACACAGAATAGAGGAGAATACGCACAATAGAGAGAGGGATACACACAGGAGAGAGGGGTATACACATAGGAAAGAAGAAGATACACACAGAAGAAATAAAGATACACACAGGAGAGAAGAGAATACACACAGGGGAGAAAAGGATAGACACAGTAGAGAGGAGGATACACACAGGAGAGAAAAAAATACAAACAGGAGAAAGAAGGATACACAAAGGTGAAAGGAGGATACAGACAGGAGAGAGGAGGATACACATAGGATAGAGGGAAATACACCCAGGAGAAATGGGGATACACACAGGGGTAAAGGGATACACACAGGAGAGAGGAGGATACACACAAGAGAGAAGAGGATACACACAGGAGAGAGGAGGATACACACAAGAGAGAAGAGGATACACACAGAAGAGAGGAGGATACACCCAGAAGAGAGTGGGAAACACAGAGGAGAGAGGGATATACAAACAGGAGAGTGTGACATACACACAGGATAGAGGGAAATACACACAGGAGAAAGGAGGATACACACAGGGTGAGCAGGATACACACAGGAGAGAGGAAGATACAAATTACAGAGAGGAGGATATGCACAAAAGAGAGGAGGATACACAAAAGAGAAAGGGAAACACATTAGAGAGGGGGGTACACACAGGTGAGGGGGATACACACAGAAGTGGGGAAGTTGCACACAAGAGAAAGGGGCATCCACACAGGAGAGGGGGATGCACACAGAACAGAGGGGCATACATACAGGAGAAAGGAGAATACAGACAGGAGAAAGGTGGGATACACACAGGAGAAAGGGGGATACACAAAAGAGAGTGGGGCATACACACAGGGAGAGAAGGATAAATACAGGAGGGAGGATGGTACACACACAAAAAAAGAATACAGACAGAAGAGAGGAGGATACAAGCAGAAGAGAAAAATATACACACAGGGGCGATAAGAATACACACAGGAGAGAAGAGGATATGCGCAGGAGAAAGGAGCATACACATAGGAGAGTAAAGGTATACACACAGGAGAGGGGGATACACACAGAAAAGAAGAGGATACACAAAAAAGAGGAGGATACACACAGGAGAGAGGAGGATACACACAGAAGAGGTGTGATACACACCAGAGAAAGGAGGATACACAAAGGAGAGAGAAGGATACACACAGGAGAGACAAGGATACACAAAGAAGATGGGGATACAAACAGGATAAGGTAGATACATGAGAAAGAGAAAAGGATACAAAGGAGAGAGGAGAATACACACAGAAGATGGGAATACACACAAGAGAGAGGGGCATACACACAGGAGAGGGTGATAGACACAGGAGAAAGGGGGATACACACAGGTGAGAGAATACACCAAATAGGGGGATACACACAAGAGAGAGGTGCATACACACAGGAGAGAGGAGGATAGACACAGCAGAGAGGAAGATACACAAATGAGAGAGGGGATACACAAAAAAGAGAGAGAGATACTCACAGAAGAAAGGGGGATACACACAAGAGAGGGGGGATACACAGAGGGATGAGGAAAGATACACACAGGAGAGAGGATCATACACACAAGAGAGAGGAGGATACATAGAGGAGAAAGAAAGATACACACAGCAGAGAGGAAGATACAAAGGAGAGAGGAAGATACAAACAGGAGAGAGGATACACACAAAAGAGAAAAGGATACACAGAGGAGACAGAAGGATACACAAAGTAGAGAGGGGCATACACACAGAAAAGGGGGATACACACAGGAGAAAGGGGGATCCAAAAAAGAGAGAGGAAAATACACAAAGGAGAGGAAGATACACACAGGTGAGAGAGTGGTACACACAGAAGAAAGGAAGATGCAAACAGGAGAGTGAAGGATATAAACAGGAGAGAGGGAATACACACAGGAGAGAGGGGGATAACCACAGAAGAAAGGGGGGATACAAACAGAAGAGAAAGGGGTTACACACAGGAGCATGGGGGAAACACAAAGGAAAGAGGAGGAATACACACAGGATATAGGAAGATACACACGAAAGAGAGGAAAATACACACAGGAGAGAGGAGAATACACACAGGAGAGAAGAGAATACACACAGGAGAAAGTAGGATACACACAGGATAGAGGAGGATACACACAGGAGAGGTGCATACACACAGGAGAGAGGGGATACACACAGGAGAGTTGGATTCACACGGGAAACAGGGTAATACACACAGGAGATTGGGGGATACAAACAGGAGTGGGAAATACACACAGAAGAGAGTGGAATACACACAGGAGAGAGGGGAATACACACAAGAGGGGCATACACAAAGGACAGAGGAGAATACACAAAGGAGAGAGGGGATACACACAGGAACAAGGAAGATACAAACAGGAGAGTGCAGTATACACACAGGAGAGTGGGGGATACACACAGGAAAGAGGAAGACACACACAGGGGAAGGGGAATACACACAGGAGAGAGGAGGATACACAAGAAGAGAGGAGGCTACATCGAGGAGAAAGGAGGATACAAAAATAAGAGGGGGAAACACACAAAAGAGAGGGAGATACACACAGGAGAGAGGAATACGCCCAGGAGACAGGGAGATACACACAGAAGATAGGGTGATACACACAGGAGAAGGGATACACACAAAAGAGAGTGGCATACACACAGGAAAGAGGAGACACACAGGAGAGAGTGGGGATACACACAGGAGGGAGTGGGGATACACACAGGAGAAAGGGGGATACAAACAGGAGTTTGAGGCATACAAACAGGCGGGAAGAAGATTCACACAGGAGATTGAGTCATACACACAGGAGAGAGTGGAATACACACAGGGAAAGAAGAATAAATACAGGAGAGAGGAAGATACACACAAAAGAGTCAGGATACAGACAGAAGAGAGGAGGATAAACGCAGGAGAGAGGAGGATACACACAGGAGAAAGAAGTATGCACACAGGAGAGAGGAGGATGCACGCAGGATAGAGGAGGATACACACAGGAGAGAGAAGGGATACACACAGGAGAGGGAGGTACACACTGGAGAGAGGAGGATACACACAGGAGAAAAAAGGATACAGGAGAGTGGATGATACACACAAAAGAGAAAAAAATACAAACAAAAGAGAGGGGGATACACACAGGAGAGAGGGGGATACACACAGGAGAGAGGGGGATACACACAGAAGAGTGGTGATACACACAGGAGAGAGGAGGGTACACACAGGAGAGAGGAGGATACACAAAGGAGAGAGGAGGATACACAAAGGAGAGAGGAGGATACACAAAGGAGAGAGGAGGATACACAAGGGAGACGGGGATACACACAGGAGAGAGGGGGTTACACTGAAAAAAAGGAGGATACACACAGTAGAGATGAAGATAAACACAGTAGAGAAGGATATACACCGGAGAGAGGAGCATACACACAGGAAAGGGAGATACACACAGAAGAAACGGGGATAGACACAGGAGAGGGGAGAATACACAAAGAGAGGGGAATACACATGAGAACAGGGCGTACACACAGAAGAGAGGAGGATTCAAAGAGCAGAGAGGAGGATACACATTGGAGAGAGGGGATACACACAGGAGAAGGGGATACACACAGGAAAAAGCGGGGATACACACAGAAAAGTGGGGGCATACACACACGAGACAGGAGGGATACACACAAGAGGGAGTAGGATACACACAGAAGAGAGGAGGATACACACAGTAGAGAAAAAGATACACACAGAAGAGGGGGATACACACAGGAGAGAGGAGGATACACACAGGATAGAGGAGTTTACACACAAAAGAGAGCAGGATACACACAGGAGACAGAATAGTACACACAGGAGAGAGGGGGATATACACAGGAGAGTGGTGATATACACAGGAGGGAGGAGGGTACACACAGGAGAGGGGGCATACACACAGGAGAAATGGATAAACACTTGAAAAAAATGGTATACACACAGGAAAAAGGAGGATACACACAGGTAAGAGGGATACACAAAGATAAAAGGGCGTACACACAGGAGAGAGGAGGATACACACAGGAGAGAGGAGGATGCAAACAGAAGAGAATTGATAGACACAGGAGAAAGAAGGTATACAGAGGATCCTTCACAGCCTAACTGAATATTACACACTTGTGATATAGTCTGGAGTCTATTTGTTATGGCCAATCATTCAAAGAATCGCTAAATAATGCACAGCTGCTGAATAGTCAGATGTCTCTTTCCTATGGCCACTCGTTAAGAGCCTCACTAAGTGTACACACCTGGGGAAATAGAATTCATATGTATCCCCTCATTCACATTCTCACTAAATAAGGCACACCTGTGGAATAGTCAGGAGACTTTTTCATGTGGCCTCTAATTCGGAGTGTCACTGAATAATGTGGTGTAGTCAGGAGTCTATATCATGTAGACACATATTGAGAGCCTCAGTGAATAAGACAGGCACCAGATATAGTAAGGAATCTAATTAATATGGCAACATCTTCTGAGCTTCACTGTATAATACACACCTGGAGAATAATTTTGAGTCTACTTTCGATGGACATTCATTCAGAGCCTCGGTAAAAAATGTACACCTGTGGAGTAGCCAGGAGTCTATTTTATTAGGACACTCATTCATAGCCTCAGTGGATAACATGTACGTGTGAATTAGTCACGAATCCATTTTATACGGCCACTTAATTGTAACCTCAGTGACAAATGCACAAATGTAAAGTGCTCAGCAGACTATTACATATAGACATTCATTCAGAGATTCATTGAATAATAAAAATATTTAAGATAGACAGCATCCTGTTTTTTATGATTACACATAAAGAGCCTCTTTAAATAATATGCAGGTGTGGATTATTCAGGATTCCATTTTATATAGCCACTGACTCTTAACATCAGTGACAAATGCACAAATATAAAGTACTCAGCAGTCTATTTTATATAGACACTAATTCAGAGAGTCACTGAATAATACCAATATTTGAGATAGACAGCATCCTGTTTCATATGGTTAAGCATAAAGTGCCTCACTGAGTAATGCACACCAGGGGAAGTGTTAGGAGTCCTACTTTATATAGCCTTTAATTTAAAGAATCAGGAAATAATGCACACGTGTGGAATAGACACTAGTCTATTTTATATGGCCACAAAATCAAAGTCTTTTCAAATACCGCACATGTGGGGAATAATCACTTGTCTGTTTCATATGGTGATTCGTTTGGTGAATCAAAAACTTCTGCACACCTCTGGAGTAAAATGGGTTCTATTTCAGAAGGCCACTCTTTCAGTGTTTTAGTAAATAATATGTATATCTGAAAAGTAAGAATTCTCTTTCACATGGCCACTCGTTCAGGGCCTCTGTGAAGAATACTCCCCTCAAAATTAGTCAAGTGTCTACTTTAAATGGCTACACCTTCAGAGACTCTGTAGGTAATGAACACGTGGGCAATGCAGATGAGTCTCTTTTTTATGCCCAATTAGTCACAGTCTCATTCAGTAATACTCACCTGGGGAAGAATTAAGAGTCTACTACATGTAGACACTCATTTAGAGCCTCAGTGAATAATGCACACCAGGGTAATAGTCGAGCATTTTTTATATGGCCACTCATTTTGTGTCTCACGGAGTGATATACACCTAAAGAATCCTCAGTATTCTATTTGATACTACCACTCATTTAGAACCTTATTGAATAATTCACAATGGAGCAATAGTCAGGTGTCTATTTTATAAGGTCTATCACTCAAAGATTGAGGGAATAATAAACTTCTATGGAATAATCAGGGGGCTGTTTAAGACAGCCACGGATTCAGTGCCTTCCTGAATGATACACACCTGTGTAATAGTCTGGCGTCTATTTAATATGAAATCTAATTTTGTGTATCGTTGAGTAATCCACACCTGGGGCAGTGTCAGGAGTCTCTTTTGTATGGACACTGAAACAGATCCTGTTTGATAAATGCACACATGTCAAATAATGAGGAGTCTATGTCATACAGCTACTAATTCGGACAAACTGTGAATAATGCACATGTGGAGTAATTAGAAGTCTGTTCCATATGGCACCTCTTTTACAGCCTCACTGAATATAACACACTTGTGATATAGTCTGGAGTCTATTTTTTATGGGCACTCATTCAGAGAATCACTAAATAATGCACACCTGCCGAATAGTGAGAAGTCTTTTTCCTATGGTCACTCGTTAAGAGCCTCACTAAGTGTACACACCTGGATTAATAAGATTTACCATTATCCCCTCATTCAGAGTCTCACTAAATAATGCACACCTGTGGAATAGTCAGGAGACTCTTTCCTATGTCCACTTGTTAAGAGCCTCACTAAGTGTACACACCTGGGGAAATCATCAGAATTTACCTATATCCCTTCATTCAGAGTCTCACTAAATAATGCACACCTGTGGAATAGTCAGGAGACGTTTTCATGTGGACTCTAATTCGGAGTGTCACTGAATAATGTGATGTAGTCAGGAGTCTATTTAATGTAGGCACATATTTAGAGCCACAGTGAATAAAACAGGCCCTTCATGTTGTAAGGAATCTAATTAATATGGCCACATCTTCTGAGCTGCACTGCATAATACACACCTGGAGAATAATTTATAATCTCTTTTCGATGGACATTCATTCAGAGCCTCGGTAAATAATGTACACCTGCGGAGTAGCCAGGAGTCTATTTTATTAGGACACTCATTCATAGCCTCAGTGGATAATATGCACGCGTGGAATAGTCCGGATTCCAATTTATATGGCCACTGACTCATAACCTCGGTGAAAAACGCACAAATGTAAAGTACTCAGCAGTCTATTTCATATAGACACTCATTCAGAGATTCACTAAATAATACAAATATTTAATATGGTAGCATCCTGTTTCATATGGTCACACAAAATGAGCCTCACTGAGTAAGGCACACCTAGGAAAGTGTTAGGAGTCTAATTTATATAGCCTCTCATTTACAGCCTCAGGGAATAATGCACACGTGTGGAATAGACACTGGACTATTTTATATGGCCAAAATAGCAAAGGCTGAGTGAGTAATAAACAACTTTGGAATACTCACTTGTCTATTTTACATGCCCAAATATTTGGAGACAGAGTCAATAATACACACCTGTGGACAAGTCAGAAAACAATTTCATATGGCCAAAGTTTCAGAGCCTCAGTGAATAATACATACCTGGGAAATACTCAGGATGCTATTACATGCGGCATCAATTTCAGAGCTTCCTTGAATAAGAAACACCTTTATTTTAGTCAGATTTATATTTCCTATAGCCACATATTCAGACCCTAACTGAATAACATATGCCTTAGGAAATGTTAAAATTCTATTTCGTATAGACACTCATTTAGATCCGAATGTATAAACGCATGCCTGATGAGCATTCAGGAGGCTCTCTTTTATAGCCACTCATTCAGAGCTTCACAGAATAATACAGACTTATGAAAATGTCAGAAGTGTATGTCACATGGCCACTTATTAAGAACCTCAGTGAGGAATAATATATATCTGGAAAATGGTGAGGATTATATTATATATAGCCACTTATTCAGAGAATCACTGAATAATGCACAGCTAAGGAATAGTCTGGAGACTATGTGATATGACTCTTCACACAGCGACTCTGTGGACCATGCAGAACTGCAAAATAGTCAAGAGGATAGAGTCAAGTGTTCATGTTATGTGGTCACTCATTCAGAATCTCACTGAAGAATACAAACCTTGGGAATAGTCAGTGTCCAAGTCATATGGACACTCAATCACAGCATTACTGAATAATGCACAATAGGGCAATAGTAAGGAGTCTATTTCATATGACCTGTCATTCGGAACTTCAGTGCATAACGAACAGCTGTGGAGTAGTCAGGACCCTATTTAAAGTAGACCCACATTAAGCAGCTCCGTGAATGATACACATATGTGTCAGAGTCAGGAAACTATTTGAGATAGACACTTGTACAGAACCTTTTCGAATACTGCACATGTGGGGAATAATCACTAGTCTGTTTCATATGGTGATTAGTTTGGACAATCAAAAAATAACGCCCACCTATTGAGTAAAATGGGTTCTATTTCGTAAGCCCACTCTTTCAGTGTTTTAGTGAATAATATGTGTATCTGATAAGTCAGGAATCTCTTTCACATGGCCACTCGTTCAGGGCCTCTGTGAAAAATATTCCCCTCAAAAATAGTCAAGGGTCTACTTCAAATGGCTACACATTCAAAGTCTGTGTTCATAATGAACACCTGGGCAATACACCTGAGTCTCTTATTCATGCCCACTTAGTCAGAGACTCATTCAATAATACACAACAAATGAAGATTTAAGAGTCAACTTCATGTATCCACTCATTTAGAGCCTCAGTGAATAATGCACACCAGTGTAATAGTCGAGCATTTTTTATATGGCCACTCATTTGTGCCTCACTGAGTGATATACACCTGAAGAATCCTCAGGATTCTGTTTGATACTACCACTTATTTAGAAACTTATTGAATAATTCACAATGGAGCAATAATCAGGTGTCTATTTTATATGGTCTATCATTCAACGTTTCAGTGAATAGTAAACTTCTATGGAGTAATCAGGACGCTGTTTAACATAGCCACAAATTAAGTGCCTTGCTGAATGATTCGTACCTGTGTGATAGTCAGGAGTATATTTCATATGAACTCTAGTTTTGTGTGTCGCTGAGTAATATACACCTCGTGCAGTGTCAGGAGTCTATTTGGTATGGACACTCAAACAGAGCCTGTTTGATTAATGCACACATGCATAATAATGAGGAGTCTATTTCATGTGGCTACTCATTCAGAAAAACTGTGAATAATGTACATGTGGAGTAATTAGAAGTCTGTTTCATATGTCCCCTCTTTCACAGCCTCACTGAATATTACACACTTGTGGTATAGTGTGGAGTCTATATTTTATGGCCACTCATTCAGAGAATAACTAAATTATGCACACCTGTGGAATAGTCAGAAATCTCTTTCCTATGGCCACTTGTTAAGAGCATCATTAAGTGTACACACCTGGAGAAGTAGTCAGGATTTACCTTTATCCCCTCATAAAGAGTCTCACTAAATAATGCACGCCTGTGGAATAGTCAGGAGACTTTTTCATGTGGCCTCTCCTTCGGAGTGTCACTGAATAATGTGGTGTATTCAGGAATCTATTTCAGCTACACACGTATTCAGAGCTTCAGTGAATAAGACAGACACTTGATATAGTAAGGAATCTAATTGATATGGACATATATTCTGAGCCTCACTGCATAATGCACACCTGGGGAATAATTTGGAGTCTATTTTTGATGGACATATATTCAGAGCCTCGGAAAATGATGTACACCTGTGTAGTAGCCAGGAGTCGATTTTATTAGGACACTCATTCATAGCCTCAGTGGATAATATGCATGTGTCAGTCAGGATTCCATTTTATAGGGCCAC